>CM060943.1:511357774-521357774 GCA_030765085.1 Allium cepa | reverse complement strand
TGAATCAATCATCAGAATTTTATAGAAATGCAATCCTAGTTTATATGCAAACTGCTCTCTACATATTAATCTAAAAATCTTTATTTTTGCTTTAAAAATCATATCTAGCAATATGAATTCAATATATAATCTTGAATCAATATTTTACGACAATCGAATTTTATCAATCATCACATGATTACCTGTATATCAACATTACAGTGGCATTCTTTATAAAGATGGACTAACCAACTTTCTAAAAAACCTTAAATTGAAGTTTATCATCTTGAGAAATCGAAGCTAATCAATGGTTTAAATAAGGATAGTTTGAAAATTCGAACCAATATGCAATCTGTATCAAGTTTCAGAGAACACAGAGCATACAAAATCATCCGCGAACAGTTTACAAATAAAGTTTGAACTGTTTTTAATTAACTTAAACCTCTTAAAAATTAAGTTTACTCACAAAAAAATCCCTGTGAATAGAACCATTTCTATTTTTCTTGAAAGTCATTAGTTGAAACTGCTTGAAGTTTAAACCACCTTGAATCTGTTTTGAACTGCAGTTGAAACTATTTTTAGCTTTCATAAAATTGTGTTTGCCTTTCTTTTTCTTCTTCCTATTTTTCTCAGTTTTCTTATATGATTTCTGAACGAACTGGAAGGCAAGACATAAATATATATATATATATATATATATATATAAGACAACAGTTGTATGAAGGAAGGTACTTTCTGGTGTAGTTGTTTGTTTTGATATGGCAGATTTTATTTACTGCAAATGAAAAAGATTTGCTAAATATTTTGAATAGACAAAATATTGGGCTGAACAGATAGGCATTAATTGTTTTGTTGCTTAATTAGTTTACATAATTATCATTGTTTTTGCTATGTATATATAGATATTTGTATGAAGATGTACAATCTTGCAGGTAAGCATTTATGGCTTGTGTGTGAAGACATCATGTATAAAGATATTTGTATTTAAATGTTGTGAATACTTTGTTTTCTCTGTACAAAATATTTTTGCATATGAATAAGGACATTTTGTAGTTGATTTGTATACTTTGACTTCTTTGCACACATGATTACACAGCAACACTTGATCATTATGAAGATATTTTTGTAAGTAAATATTTGTTTTGTTATTATGTTATTTTCTAGCTTGCATAATGTTCATACATATGTATCAGGTTTTACTTTACATTTGTCTTTATTTTATTTTATACTTTGTTCTTGTTTTATTCTTTGTTTTCAAATTTATAGTTTATGTTGTATGCTTATTTATTCTGTATTTTGTATTTCACTTTATTTCTTGTTTGTATTTACATTTGTATTTTAACTTTGACTAACAATATTTAACTGTTCTAGCAGCTATTGTTTCTGATCAGAGACTTCTATTTGCCAAGAGATACGATCCAATTGAAGAGTTGTGGCTGCATCTTTTGGTCAAAACTCATTATGAATAGTTGTAGCCGTTTATCTACTATATAAACACATGAGATTCACTTCTCAAAACCATCGAATTTTATTTTGTTTTCTGATCATACTCTCTACTATCTATCTCTGCATTCTAACAAACAATCACAATTTATATATTGCTTGAATCTCTTAATTAATTAACTTATTATTCGATTCAAAGCAATATTTTCCTTTCTAAATCTTTACATACACAAAATATATACTTGAGGACAAGATTATAGGAAGGGTGTACTGTCAAAGACAAATCAGTGTTATCAAGAACACAATGTGTCAAAGCAATTTTATTGAAACTGTTAAAGTCCTGTTCGGTTGTTCAGGCGGTAAAAGTCCTCTTCCAGTTGTTAGAGGCGGAAAAATCTTGATCGGTTGCTCAGGTGTTTTTATCTATTCCTCTGAGTTAAGTGAGGAGTTATTGAGTGAAATTCCAGAGGGAAGTCTGGGACTGGACGTAGAACGAGAAGTTCGAACTAGTATAAAAATTCCTAGTGTGCTTATTCTTATTTACTTTACTGTTATCTGTTTCCACATTTAGATTATAAATACATTCCATATTACATTATCCTAAGTGATAACTGGCTACATAGTAGTCACTTTCATTTGGTATCAGAGCTAGACATCCTATAACCGTAACACGGTTATTTGATAATTTCCTTTGCTAATATGGAAAAGAGCACCAGCACAAGCACTATTATTAACACTAGTTTTATTGAAGGTCGATCTACTGCACGATCTCCACTATTCGATGGCATGAATTATAATTACTAGTCAAGTCGAATGAGACTATATATGCAAGCTAATGGTTTTGAAACTTGGAATATTACCCAAAATGAATATACCATTCCAACAGAAGATTTTTCAACATGGACTACTGCACAGAAAACTGATGCTACTTCAAATGCTAAAGCTATAAACATGTTATTTTGTGCATTAGATAAAAATAAATTTAATAGACTCAGTATGTGTACAACTGCTTATGAGATATGGAGAACTCTAAAAGTAACTCATGAAGGAACTAACAAAGTCAAACAAAGCAAAATTTCTATGTTGAAAAATCTGTTCTAAAATTTCAAAATGAAATCAAACGAAAGTATAAATGACGTGTACTCTAGATTTCAAGATATATAACACTCACTATTGGCACTAGGAGAAAAATTTTCTAGCTTTGACATATTATCAAAAATCCTAAACTCTTTAACGGATGAATGAGAAAAAAAAGGTCTTAGTTATTGAAGAAGCAACGATCATTACACTATGAAACTAAAAGAGTTAATAGGAAATCTAATGTCATATGAAGTAAATTTGTCGGCAAAGAAAGTTCAAGCACAAGATAAGAAGAATCTAGCATTTCAAGCAGAAAAAGATGACTCTGACTTAGATGAAGAGGATATGGCACTTATTGCTAAAAATTTCAAAAAGCTTTTGAAACTCAAAAAGAATAACAAGTTCAGGAGTTACAAAAAAATACTCTAACAACAATAATAGATCTGAATTAGAAATTTACAAGGAAAACTAAATAGATCTGAATTAGAAATTGGTATGCTAAGAGATGAAAAGAAAATTCTGGAAGAAGAACTTGAAAAATCTCAAGAATCTAATTGGTATGCTAAGAGATGAAAAGAAAATTCTGGAAGAAGAACTTGAAAAATCTCAAGAATCTAATTGTAATTTAACATCTCAACTTTCTATGGTAACTCAAGAATTAAAAATTCAGAAAAATAAAAATGATGATTTATCAGTTGAAATTAATGATTCAAAATCTAACACTAAAGTATTAGAGTTATAAAAATCTAGTCTCAAAACTAAGTTAGAAGATATTAATAAAAATATTTTTAATTTTAATAAAGGATGAGAAAATCTTTCTAAAATAATAGAAAATTCTCAATCTACTTTAAATATAAAAGGGACTAGGATATAAGAAAATTGAAAATCCAAAGAAATATGGAAAATTTAAAAATAAGTTTAAAAACAAAATTAAGAAAGATATTAAGAAAACAATTTCTAAAGATTTTAAAATTATTAAAATATGGATTCCTAAAACAAACAATAACTTAATTAGGAATAAGCATACTAAAACATTTATGAAAACTGTTCATAAAAAGAAGAATTATATTTATAAAAGGAATTCTGAACCTTTTTGGGTTTGGTTTCCTAAGACCTAAACCTTAGGACCCTAAAAAAGGAAAAGTGGGTACCATCTTAATCTTTATTTTTTGCAGGTGTCACTTAAAAAGAAAGGAAAATGGATTTTAGACAGCGGTTGCTTGAAACATATGACTGGTAATAAGGACATGTTAACAAACATTGTCTACTCAAATGGAGGATCGGTCACTTTTGGAGATAATTCAAAACGTTATATCATCGGCAAAGGTGATGTGAGAAATAACGGTATCTCTAACTCACCTCTCATTACTGATGTTTTATTAGTTAAAAACTTAAAACATAATTTATTAAGCATAAGCCAATTGTATGACAAAGGTTTTAATATATCCTTTTTGGAAAATAAATGTAATATTTCTGATAAAAATCAAAATTTAATTTTTGAAGGTATAAGAGATAGATATTTATATTTTAAATATGAATATAAATTATAACACAAACACGTGTTTAGTAGCTACAGAGAATGATTCTTGGCTATGGCACAAAAGATTTTGCCATATAAATATTAATACTATTAATAAAATAGCTAAAAATAAACTTGTTAAAGAACTGCCTGATATGAAATTCAGAGTTGATAATATTTGTAATGCATGTCAGTTACGAAAATTAACAAAATCTTCTTTTAAATCTAAGAAAATCATATCTACAACACAACCACTTGAACTATTACATATGGACCTTTTTGGACCTATTCCAGTTCAATCTATTAATCACAATAGATATGTGTTTGTTATTGTAGATGATTTTTCAAGATGCACATGGACTATTTTTATGAAACATAAAAGTGATAATTTTGAGAATTTTAATTTTTTTGTAAAAAGAATTCAAAATATAAAGAATTTAAGAGTTAAAAATATTAGAAGTGATCATGGAGGTGAATTTGAAAATTAAGTTTTTGAAAAGTTTTGTAACAAGAAAGGAATTAATCATAATTTCTCCTTTCTTAGAACATCACAAAAAAATAGAGTTGTAAAAAGGAAAAACAGAACATTACAAGAATGTGCAAGAACTTTATTTAATGGAAGCATTTTACCTAAGCATTTCTGGGCTGAATTGCAACTGCTTATTATGTTTTGAATCGTGTTTCTATTTGATCATTAACAAAACAAACTCCATATGAACTTTTAAATGGTAGAAAACCTAATATATCATATTTCAAATTTTTTGGTTCAAAATGTTTTATACTTAATACTAAAGATCAGCTTGGCAAGTTTGATCCAAAATCCGTTGAAGGAATATTCATAGGATATTCAGAAAGAAGCAAAGCTTATCGAGTTTTTAATACAAAAACTAAGGTAATCGAAGAAACTCTTCATGTTTCATTCGATGAAAATGTCAAATTTTCTTCTAAAAACACAAAATTGTAAAATAATTCAAATCAAATTCTAACAAATAATTAAGAAGATGACGATATTATTTTTCAAAATAATAATACCGATAATACTAGACAAAATGAAAACATTGTTCATAATGAAAATGTAGTGAGATCTCCTCCAAGAATTCTTAGAGATCACCCTATTCAAAATATAATTGGAGAAATAAATTTAAATGTAAGAACAAGAATCAATTAAATCAACTGGGCCATGTAGCTTTTCTCTCTAATATAGAACCCAAAAATATTAAGAAAGCCTCCACTGATGACTATTGGATTATAGCTATGCAAGAAGAGATAAATCAATTTGAAAGAAACAAAGTTTGGGAATTAGTTACTAGATCAAGTGATCAATCCGTCATTGGTACAAAATGGGTTTTCAAAAACAAAGCTGATGAACAAGGTAACATAACTGGAAATAAAGCTAGATAAGCAGCACAATGATATATTCAAGAAGAGGGAATAGACTATGAAGAAACGTTTGCTCCTGTCGCGAGATTAGAAGCTATACGTATTCTATTGGCTTTTGCATGTTTTCATAACTTTAAATTATATCAAATGGATGTTAAAAGTGCTTTTCTGAATGGATATATAAGAGAAAATGTTTATGTTGAACAACCCCCATTTTTATTCATGAAAAATTTTCAAATCACGTCTATAAACTTAAGAAAGCTTTATATGGTTTAAAAACAGGCACTTCGTGCTTAGTACGACCGACTTAAAAGCTATCTAATAGAATCTGGTTTTGAAATTGGAAAATTTGATCGAACTTTATTTATAAAAGATCTAAACAAGATATTTTAATTATATAAATATATGTTCATGATATTATATTTGGTTCAACAAATGAAAATTATGTCAGGAATTTTCGACTATCGTGACAAATGAAATTTGAAATGTCACATATAGGAGAACTACCATATTTTCTTGGACTACAAATCAAGAAATTGCAAAATGGCATTTTTATTCAATAAAAGTATTGTAATAATCTAATTAAACGTTTTAGTATGAAAAATACTTCTGCCAAGACAACTAATATGAGTACAGCTATACATCTCGACAAAGATGAAAATGGTAAGAGCGTCGACCAAAAACTATATCATAGCGTGATTGGACCATTACTTTACTTAACTGCTAGTCGACCTAACATTATGATGAGTGTTTGTTTATGTGCTCGACTTAAAGCAAATCCTAAAGAATCACATATACGAGCAGTAAAACGTATAATTCGTTATCTTAATAAGACCAACGATTTAGGACTATTTTATCCAAAAGAATGTCCTTTTGAATTAGTATCCTACAGTGATGCTGATTTTGGAGAAAGTCGGACAGATAGAAAAGGTACAAGTGAAACTTGTCATTTCATTGGACGGTCCTTAGTATCTTGGTTTAGTAAGAAACAATGTCGCGTTTCACTATCGACATGTGAAGCAGAATATATATCTATAGCATTAGCATGTGATCAAGTAATCTACATGCAACAAACATTGCAAAATTTTGATATAAAATAAAATAAATCTATAATATATTGTGATAACACCAATGCAATAAACTTGTCTAAAAATCCTGTCAATCACTCACGAACTAAACACATTGACATTCGTCATCATTTTCTTCGTGACAATATTGAGAAGGATATAATAAATTTAGAATTTGTAATCAGTTAGCTAATATTTTCACTAAACCGCTCAATGAAAATTATTTTATAAAACTAAGAAGAGAACAAGGTATGATTTCTTTAAAAGAATTATAAAATTTCTATAATAATTTTTTTTGTTGGTACTTGAACTTAGCCCCTCTAGTTTGGAAATTCTATGTCTCTGCTATTTGACTATTTGTTGTTTCACAATTGTTTCTATTATAATTTTTTTATTATCTATTTTTACTTTTCGCATGAACAATTCTCATTCATGAAAATTGTGTTTTGTTTTCATCCTCTAATTACTTTTTAGGTTATCCGTTAATCCATCCATATTTAACTATTTTTTCACTTATATACACCTCAAAATTTTCTGTTTATCCTTCCATCTAATTTACTTTCTACCACAACGTCTTCACAAGAAAACTCCTCAAATGGCTCTGCATATTCCTCCGTCGATTTCTCGACACCTACCTCTGGATTATCAAATTTACCTACACCTACACATACCATGAACCGGCCAGACCCTCAAACTATCATACTGGCCATACTCCAGAAAAAAAGACTGCACATCGTTTTCTGTTCTTTGGTTCTCCACAAACAAAGCAAAAGATTGATGATTTACATCATTATCAAAGGGAATCAATAGAAATTCAACGTGAAATGTAGTATAAACAAAAAATGAATTCAAGATGACTTAGCTTTCTAGAGCAACTTGGATGGAAATTCTGCGAGTCATCTTCATCCGTTGTTCATCAACCTACAACCTCTTCCTCTCGGAATCCATGGGATCAGTCACCACAACCTCCACCTGTGTCTCCAAATTCATAGGAGCGTGGAAATCGTTGTTCACCATTAAAACCGTATGAAGAGAAGACGTAGATTGAACCAGACAACTCGAAGTCTCCATCCACTCCTTTATCAAAATAATTCATTTTCTTTCTGTATTTTTTTAATAAATTTCATTCTTATTTGTATGCATTATTTAATATATTGAATATACTTTTTTTTGCAAAATATGTTGCAACATGACGAGAATGAAAATTCAGTCGACTGAACAAATTTAACCAGTCGATTGAATCTGGAAACAGAAAGCTTTCAGACAGTATTCGATCGACTGAACGAATTTGGCCAGTCGATTGAATCATGAAACAGAGAGTTTTGGGATATTGATCAGCAGACTGACCATATACGTCCAGTCGACTGAATGACAAATCCGAGTTTTTTAAACTATTTCATCTACCTTTTTACCATTTTAACCCACTATCTCCTTTTTCACTCTTCACTTTTACTTTCTCACTTCAGATTTTCAAAACCCTAGCTCCCAAAATTTTCGAATTCCTTTACTCCATCATAATTTCAAATGGCTCCAAGACAACATAAACGATCTAGACAAGCCTCTACCTCTTCCTCTGAGCCAATTGACACCAAATTGCTCAATGGCTTTATGATGCTACAGCTCTCCAAAGATGGAACAAAATGAAGGAAGCACGCTTTTTCAAAGGTTATTTTGTTGTGTTTCCAGACTTTGCTTCGTATAAAATTCAAGAGCTTGCAAGGAGAAGTCTTCTAGAATCTTTTCTTGACCACAATCAGAATAATCTCAAAATTAATCATACTATGGTAAAACTCTTTTATGCAAATTTAAATATGGGTCATCAAAATCCATGAATTCGTGACAATTATGTATGGAGTTTAGTTTTTGGTCAACAAGTATTCCTGTCATTAGATAGAACTGGACACATGCTCCATACACCAACCAATGGTATTCCATTGGAAGAATTAAATGTTCCTATAGGCGAACGAGATGAAGTAAGTCATAGGTTTTTAGAAGATGACACGACTGAACTAAAATCTACCGCCTTACGCCCTAGAGCTCGAATAGTGCATCGAGCCTTAATGCAAACAATTCTTCCTCGTACTGGTTCTTATGAGCTTGTATATCCAAATAATTTTAGGGAGTTATATGCTATTAGGGAAGATGTCCAAATAAATTGGCCTAATCTTATTCTTGATGAGTTCTTGTCTTTTAACCAAGGTCGAATGAACATCATCTATTACGGCGAGTATATTATGCGGTTACTTATGAACCTACAAGTTCCTATTCCGAAATCTGATACCGCCATTCCCAAAACTCTAAATAGCCGCACAATATGTCTAATGAAATTACTTCCTAGACCTCTTACTATCATGTCTTTTCACGATTGGCAATCACAACCTCGTCAACAAACTGCTACTCCACAGCAACATAGAGATGACATTCATACACCAACCCAATCCCAAAGCACCCAAGAATCCATTGATCTAATTGTGCGAAATTAGATCATTTTGGATTCTCGCATCAAAAATCTTGATAAGAAGATCGACAAGAAATTTGATAAAATTAAAAGCTTTTTCGGGATTTTATGGGATGCAATCTCTTGTTCATCCTCCATAAATGCAGATACGTTACAACGTGATTCGGGTAAACGTCCAGCTCCTCGATTTACTTGGTATACATCCAAAGAACACACAAGTTCTGACACAAGAGGAAATGGGGGTGGTAGACAATATGTGGAAAGTTCTTCAAGAGGAAAAGGACCAATGTAAGTGGAAGAAGAAATAGAGTCTGACTCTGATGAGTGACATCGATATTTCTTGGTGGTAGTAAGTTATCTTTATTTGTTTCAAACATTCTACCACTGTTTATTTTCATGATCTTGTATAAGTAGCTCAGTACAGTTCGAAACATTTTTTTGTGATTATTATGTTGTTAGTTCAATGATGATATTATTGTTTATTTCCTTTTTGTCGATGACAAAGGGAAAGAAATTTGTATGACTATCCATGTCTTGTAGGATTAGATATATCGCCAGATATTCAGGGGGAGATATATAACTTCCGTTTTATATTTCTAAAATATAGTATCATCTATAACAGGTTGTTATCAATCAAAAAGGGAAGAATGTTGAATCATAAGTTTTGATTCATGACCAAGAGCTTAAACAATTCAGTGATGAGACTATATGATCAAGCGACAAAAAGAGAAAGAGATATGATATTAAAACTACAAAGGAGGCAAGACTTCAAAACTAAGTATAATATGTTTATATGTTGAAGCTTTTAGTCTTAGAATTGTTAAAATCTATCCTCAAATAGTTTACACAAAATCAACTTTGTTTTTAAAATTTATTTATTTTTAAATGTGTGAACTGTTCACTGACAACTAGGTCAGTCGACTAACCAAAAATGACCAGTCGACTGAACCTGTTCAATTGCATAGACACGCTCTGTTTTACACCAACTTTGAATATTCAATCGACTGGTCGTTTTTAGTTAGTCGACTTAACTATTCTAACAACTATTTTTCTGAATAGACACTTCCATTTGCCAAGAGAATGATCCAATTTGGAGAGTTGTGGCTGCATCTTTTGATCAAAACTCTTCGTGAATAGCTGTAACTGTTTATCTACTATATAAACACACAAGATTCACTTCTCAAAACTACTGAATTTTATTTTGTTTTCTAATCATACTCTCTACTATCTATCTCTGCATTCTAACAAACAATCATAATTTATATATTGCTTGAATCTCTGAATTAATTAATTTATTCTTCGATTCAAAGCAATATTTTCCTTTCTAAATATTTACACATACAAAATATATACTTGAGGAAAAGATTATAGGAAGGGTGTACTGTCAAAGACAAATCAGTGTTATCGAGAACACAAAGTGTCAAAGCAATTTTATTGAAACTGTTAAAGTCCTGTTCGGTTGTTCAGGCGATAAAAGTCCTCTTTCGGTTGTTAGAGGCGGAAAAATCCCGATCGGTTGCTCAGGTATTGTTTACCTATTCCTCCGGGTTAAGTGAGGTGTTATAGAGTGAAATTCCAGAGGTTAGTCTAGGACTGGACGTAGAACAGGAAGTTCGAACCAGTATAAAAACTCCTGGTTTTCTTATTCTTATTTACTAGACTGTTATTATTTGTTTTCGCATTTAGATTATAATACATTCCATATTACACGATCCTAAGTGATAACTAGCTACACAGTAGTCACTTTCAATTTATTTACTAGCTTGGTGTAATTTACACTTATTCTAGGGAGCTTCGTCTCATTTTTATGGGCTAGTGACCTAAGATTTTTTTAACCATTTTATGGAGTTCGGTTCATCGGGCATACCGTTAGACTACGTCGTTGTTCCGGCTTATTTGAGTTCCAGGTTCCTTGGGCAAACTATTGAACTACGCCATTACACCGGCTGTATGGGTTAGTGACCCATGGGATAATGCCCAGTTTATGATAAACGTGTTGGTGAGTTTTCGTGCTCCCGTTTATGATAGGCCTCCCCTTTTATGATTTCTAGATTTCTAACTGATGATTTCTAAAATTTATGTTTCACCAATTTTTGCGATTTGCATTGATATGTTTTGTCAATATTTGAGGTATAAGCTAAAGAATATGATATTCTTTTTGGGTATTTGAGGAGACTTGTTACAGTATGACATTATTGTTATCATATAATTTTGTCATATCTCTTATCATATCTCATATTATATGATATTTATAGCTAGACTAATCCATTTATTATTTTTCCTCTTAAATAATACTCGGGTCAGACCGAGGTGTTCCAGGTGCTCCCACTTGACTTCTTAGCAAGGACTATCTTCTGACTTTTGGCCAACTACTTTAGCTTAGTAGTTTTTGTCTTTCATGTATACGAGATAGAGACTCTTTGATGTATACTTATTCTTTTGTGTAGTGCATGTACCTATTCTTTTGGCTTGTAGTGGATCTTGCATGATCACTACTGTGATGTTCATTTCTATGTGTTATATTCATATCTGTTTCTGTCTTAGTGATATGAAAATCTACGATTAATTTTGTGTTATGCTTATTTTATATTGATTCCGAAGGCCACTTAGCCACTGTGTAGCAGATTTGAGTTTGGATTAGATATGTCGTATTCCCTCTCAAATGAAATGCACGATATACTATCTGACATATTGGTTCTCGCTCAAAACAATTATACAGTTGGTCGCTCCTCAACAGCCTTATTCTTCGTACTAACTGGCTGCATTACCCAATAGTGTCCTTTGTTAGTGTGAGTATAGAGGTGGGGTGTCATAGGAAATGTAAGAGGAAATTTGAGTGGAGGAAGCACCACTACCAATGGAAACGCTCGACCCAACACTCAGAGAAACCAAGGTCGACATGCTAATGCTAATCAAAATGCCGAGGCCAATGTAGCCTATGTAGGTGCTGGAAATCCGCTAATAGATATAGGGATGGTGTATCGGTTGTTGGCTAATCTATTGCGAACAAGAGCCGCTGGGAATGCTGGTAGAGCTAATCCTGCAGTTCCAGCTAGATACAACTATGCTAAATTGAGCAGAGACTATATTAGCCTAGGAGGAAAGTCGTTTGCTGGAACAAAAGATGCTGCGGAAGTAGTGATATGGCTGTTGAACTATGAGAGGATCTTTACAGTTAGGCTTGAATGATGGAGAGAAGAGAAGGCTAGCCTGTAGACAGCTGCAAGAGATAGTGCTTCATTGATGGAACAATGTGATGGCAGGAGTGCCGGAGGAAGAGTTAACTTGGGCTGACTTTAGGAGGAAGTTTGAGCAGAGGTTCTTGTCTGAAGTTGCCAAATCGACGTTAATGAGGAAGTTTATGGATCTTGTCCAAGGACAGATGTTTATGATCGAATATGCTGCTAAGTTTGATGAGCTATCTCGATATGGTTATGCTTTGGTCGATATGGATGTTAGGAGGAATGAGAGATTCATTTGAGGTTTGAGGCCAGAGCTAGGCGATAGAGAACCTTATCATGTGATGGTGGAGATGACTGTTCGCCATGAAGAGATGCTTGCTGTTTCAGCTAGGAAGAAGCCGGTTGAGTCATAGGGTTCTCAGGGATGGAAATGGAAGTTCTTTAAGAAGAAAGGAGCATAAAAAGGGGAGGCAGCTAAGAAGGAAAAGGCTGATGTGGAGTGTTATAAGTATGATAAGAAGGGCCATTATGCCCATGAATGTAGACCGGTAAGGGAAAGAAGCCTGGGAAGAAGAAGAATGTGAATTGCTTCAACTGTGACCAAGTAGGGCACTATAAGAACCAGTTTCCAGAGCCAGTCAGGGCGGATAGAGAGAAGGTGTTTACAATTGGACCACCGTATTCTTCTAGAACTACTATAGCAGAGAAAGGAAAGATTGTGATAAAAGCAAAGCTCTTGATTCAGAATATACCAGTTAGGATACTTTTTGATACTGGTGCATCTCATTCATTTGTATCTCGGTATTTGGTTGATAGGTTATGCATAGAACCCACATACTTTGTTACTTCCTTAAGGGTTGCGAATCCAATAGGAGGGTATGCAACTCTTGGGATGAAATGTGACTAGTTAGAACTTGATTTGCTAGGAATTGAGTTTGTATACAGTTTGTATGTTTTTGATTTCATAGATTTCAGGATCATCTTAGGTACGGATTGGTTAGGTAACTATGAGGTTGGTATATTTTGCCAGGATTGGAAAATATTATTGAGACACCTAGATAGTCATAATCGAATCATTTTCTCGATGGAGAACTTTGGAGTGTGTATGCTTTGTTAAGTGCTATGGAGGGTTGGAGAAGAGCTTATTCAGGTTTGTGTGACCAATGAGTTTGCAGATATCATTGAGTCGGTTACTGGATTACCTCTGAAATGAGCTGTTGAGTTTTGGATAGACCTTATACCGAGAGTCGAACCTGTCAGTAGACCACCTAGCAGGATGACACCGACGGAGATGAAGGAATCGAAAGTGCAACTAGTGGATCTTGAAGGTAGGAATTTTATTAGACCAAGCAGTTCGCCTTAGGAAGCAGCTGTGGTATTTGTGAGGAAACCAGATGGGTCGTTGAGGATGTACATCGACTATCGTAAGTTGAACGAAAGGACGGTCAAGAATAGGTACCCTCTACCGAGGACATATGATCTGTTTGATCGGTTGAGTGGAGACAGAGTATTTTCCCAGTTGGATTTTGCGACGGGGTTCCATTGGTTGAGAGTGGCGGAGGATAACATTCCGTTGATGGCATTCCAGACTACGTATGGTTCGTATGAATGGTTAGCAATGCCATTTGGATTGACGAATGCACCTACTTTCTTCATTGAATCGATGAACATAGTTTTTAGAGAGCACGTGCATAGGTTTGTGTTGGTATAGATGACATTTTGTTGTACTCTAAAGATGAAAGAGAGCATGAGATTTATCTTAGAGTGGTGTTGGAGTTGATGAGGCAGAATCAGGCGAAGGCGAAATTTTCCAAGTATTATTTATGAAAGAGAGAAGTTAAGTTTCTTGGTCATATTGTTTCAGAGGAAGGATTGTCTATTGATCCAAATAAGAAACAAGGAAGTTAATAATTGAAAGAGACCAAAAATGGTAACCGAGATCAGAATTTATTTTTAGACTTGTTGGCTATTACTGGAGATTCATCAAGGATTTCTCACGGATAGCAGTACCTTTGACTAAGTTGACTAGGAAGTAAGTGAAGTTTGTTTGGTCCGACAAATATGAGGAAGCATTCCTTAAGTTAAAATATTTGTTGACTAATGCGCTAGTATTAGTAGTTCCAGATGGTAACCAAGGGTTGGTAGTATACACTGATGTATGTGGTACTAGATTGGGAAAAATATTGATACAAAGAGGAAAAGTTATTCCTTACGCATCTAGGCAACTTAGAACGCACGTAGTTAGATATCCTACTCATGACTTAGAGTTAGCCGTGGTACTTTTTGCCTTGAAGATTTGGAGGAATTATCTATTGGGAGAGGATTTGAGCTATTTACCAATCATAAGTCATTAAAGTATTTTTTCTCTCAGAAGAAATTGAATATGAGGCAGCAAAGATGGTTGGATTTTTTGGCTGCTTATGATTTCAGTATAGAGTATACTCTAGAAAAAGGAGATAAGGTAGCAGATGCTCTCATTAGAAAACATCATAATATGGTGTTGGCTATGTTGGCAGAGTGGAAGTATCTAGAAGCTTTAGCCAATTGTGGTGTGTAGTCGAGATCTACTACTAGTTCTAGTCAAGGAATTGCCATGTTGTCCTGTTTAGAAGTTCGACCTGTGTTGATTTAGAAGATAGCTTTTAAGCAGAGAGAAGATTCAGTTTTAGCAGAGAAGATTAAAAGGCTTGAGATAGGATCAGAAGTTGATGACACAAAGGATTTTAGTCTAGACCATAGAGGATGGTTAAGGAAGAAGGGGAGATTATATGTTCCACATGTAGAGAACATAAGGAGAGAAGTTCTAGAATAATGTCATCGATCAAAATTTACAATTCGTCTTAGAGGGATCAAGATATATCAAGACATGAAGAGAAGCTTTTATTGAGAAGGCATGAAGAAGGAAGTTGGCTTATGGGTTAGGTAGTGTATTAACTGTCTACAAGTGAAATCTGAACATCAGAAGCCAAGCGGGTTACTTCAATCTTTAGACATTTCAGTTTGGAAATGAGATTCTATATCGATGGATTTTATAGGCTGGTTGCCAAGGTCAAGAAGAGTAAATGAGAGTATATGGGTTATAGTGGAAAGGTTGACAAAGAGTGCCCATTTCATTCCGATAAATTCAACTAGGTCGGCACCTGTTTTGGCCAAGTAGTTCATGAAGAATATAGTTAGACTTTGTGGGATTCCTAGTAGCATAGTCAGTGACAGAGATCACTAGCAAATTTTAGAGGAGTCTACAAGAGGTATTAGGTACCAAGATCAAGATGAGTACAACATATCATCCATAAACGGATGGGCAGACAGAGAGAGTCAATAAGGTACTCGAAGATTTATTGAGAGCTTGTGTGTTATACTTTGGTGGATTTTGGGATGATCACCCACATCCAATTGAGTTCTCCTATATTAATAGTTACTAGACTAGTATAGGAATGATGCCTTTTGAAGCTTTGTATGGAAGACCATGCAAATCGCCAGCATGTTGGTTAGAGACTAGAGTTAGATTGGTCTTAGGTCTGGATTTGGTTAGGGAGGGGTTGGAAAAGATTGAGTTGATCCGAGGAAGGATGAAGGAATCTCAATCCAGGCAGAAGAGTTATGCAAATAAGAGGCATAAAGACTTAGAGTTCTCAGTAGGAGATAGAGTTTTCATAAAGGTATCACCGATGAAAGGTGTAGTACGGTTTGGAAAGTCTAGAAAGTTGGCCCCGAGGTATGTTGGTCTATTTCAAGTTATAGAGAGGATTGGAAAGCTTGCATACATAGTGGAGTTTTCAGGAAGTTTGGCAGGTGTCCACAATGTATTCCATCTGTCTCATCTTCGTAAGTATGTACATGATCCAAAGTCTACTATTCCACAGATAGAGTTAGAGGACTTAGTAGTGGAGCATAAATGACTTTTATTAGATAACCAGTTTAGGTTGTATGAAAGATGAGAAGAGATTGAGGACCAAGATAGTCAAGTTAGTAAAGGTTCAGCGGAGCGACAATGAGAAAGACTGTACTTAGGAGACAGAGAACAGGGTTCGAGAGGCTTATCCTAATTGCTTTGATGGTATGTCTAAGTAAGATTTATGTAGTCTGATTACTAGTCAGGTAGGCTAGTATGGTCGTTAAGAAATGTTATGAATGATTGCTATGTTTACTAGTTAGTCCTTACCGAATTTTGAGGAAAAAATTCTTTTAAGGAGTGGACCCTGTAGTACCCTTAATTGTAGTGACGTTATTCAGTAGATTTGATTAGAATAAATTAAACATAATGTAGATAAGGAGATTGAGGTTGATTAATAAACTAGGTGGCCATGCTTATTAAAACTAATGAACATATATAAATGGTTAGGAAAATTAAACATAAGGGCATTAGGGTAAATAGCCATACTCTCCACCCTTATACCATTCCCATTAGGTTATGCTTGTTCATTTTTTTATCAAACAAAAACTTATATCCGTAATAAGCAAGGTCGACCATTAGAAGAGAAGAAAAAAACAACTTTAAAGCTTAGGATTCAAGTTTGAAGGAATCAATCTCAATCATACTTCAATTTCCTTATCCACTCTAAGATGAATAATAGTTTCTACATCTATATTTTGATTTTTATGATATGTTGAATGATGATATGCTTATTTATGATTTATATGTGTTTAAACAATGTTGTTTAATAAAGGACACACGGTTTAGGGTAAAACTGAGGTGAAATAATTTTTAAAATCCATGGGAAAATTTAATGTTATAGAAAACAAGATTTTGGTGATGGGTTTCAATTCTCAAAATTTTCTGAGCTTATATGGATTTTATATTAATTTTCTAGTGAAGAAAATGATTTATTGGGTTGTAAATTATTTATGGCAAAAATATTGATTATTTGGGTTTGAAAATTTATATGTTGGAAAACATATTAAAATAGATTTTCTGAGATGTTTTCAAATTTTTCCTAAGTGTTTTCTTAAATATATAAATTTTTTAAGGTATGGGAGTTCGATGTTTTATTTACTTAATAAAGAAGAATGGGCATTTATAAAATAAAATTATTATTTAATTCGGAAAATAGTGGTGGTGTTTTTCTAAAAAGAAATGATAAACCAATGAGAATTTGACAAACAAAGGCAAGTTGGAAAGATAACATTTTAAAGTTAAAAACAAAGAAACCATACTTTTAGCATGTTTCAGCCTTATACGGCAATAAAACCTTCCAACCTTGACCTTCCAACTAAGTCAACATGTTATAGCTTTCGATAAGGTCAAACCAATGCATATGGTATCAAATATCTCAGTTCATAATGAATTGGACATAGTCGAAGGGTTCACAGTCGGTTGATAGCCAAAGAGGTTGGGGTATGTTTGTTTTATAAACTAAAGCTTTCGCTTGCTTTGCTTTCGACTTGGTTGCTTTCGATCAGGTCAAATGTTTAAATAATGGTTTTTAAACCTTTTGACACAATCTAAAGGTACTTCTACTTATCTTTGTTTTGTTTTGAACCTTCCGACACAGCCGAAAGGTTATAGCCGCTTTTCCAACCTTTCGAAGTCATTGCTTTCGACAAAAACGAAATGTTTACCTGCTTTAGAAAAAATCAGCCGCTTTTTCCATTGCTTTCGAAAGATTTCAAAACTTTTGACTTCGATGATTTATTCTTGTTTATGATTGAAGTAAAACCCAAAGCTGTCGAAGGAGTTGCTTTAAAAGGCAGAGGTCTATTGTTTTAAAAGAAATGTTTTAAGGCTTTTGAAGGTGACCTTCAGACAAGGTCGAAAGGTTGCTTTTATTGTAGCCGAAGGTTTTAAAAGAGGACCTCTCGCATGTTTTAACTTGGACCCAGTGATTTTTCGAAAGGTAAAATCCAATGTTTTCGAAAGGTTTATATTATATGAGTTCATTCTTTCGAGAGGTTTAAATGTCTGAATGGTCTCAATGTTTTCGAAAGGTTTGGTTTTGAAAGGTTTAAAACCCATACTATAAATTTTAAAGGAAAACCCCACAGCTTATATAAAGGAGTATTGTAATAGCTTTAAGTATGTAATGTTGAAGAAGTATTTGCTTGATAAAAATATAATTTAAAAGTGTTAACTGTGTAATGATATGTATTTCAAAGACTTAAACCCACAGGAGTGGTATTGTTGAATTATTGCTTTTCTTCTTCAATTATGAGTACGTCCACATGATAACCCATAACTGAATTTTGGGGAAAAAAGGTAGAAGAACAAACTAGGTTAACTCAATAGTGAATATAAATCAATTAAACTCCTGAATGAGTAGAATTGCATCCATGGAGTCAGGGTGACCAAAAACATAGGATGTCCAAACTTTATAGTTATTGGTGCATACCAAAAGGTTCATAGTAAATAGATAAAAACCATGATAAGGTAGTTATTGGTGTAAACCAAAAAGTTCATAGTTAACCCATGAAAACTGTGTATTAAGAGTAGTTGGCAAGGGCTAATTGGTTTGTAGTGAATCTATGGAAAACTATATCCGGATTAAATATTGACATCAGTCAATATGTTCCTAGTAAATCCAAGAAAACTAAGATAAGAAGATGTTTTATGGAAATATCAGTAGGTTCCTAGTCAACCCATGAAAATTAGGCTGTGCAGAGAGTTATTTGATAAGTCCATAGGTTCGTAGTCAACCTATGGAGACTAGGATAAGGTGGTTAGTTATTGGAAAGACCAATAGGTTCAGAAGGACCCATGAATTAATTAAGTTAACTGGTAGAAGCCTTTAAGTTCTTAGTGATCCCATGAAAACTATGAATAAGACAGGGTGTTTATTAATTATAAGGTTAATAGTGACCCAAGAACTATAACTTAGACAGGGTGTCAGCTTAAACTGGGGAAGGGAAATATTAATTATTTTCATATATGCATATCATAATAATATTTTGGAAATATATGTTTTAACCATTGTGGTCATAGAAGCACGTATACGGCTTTAAAAAGATTTTAGGATACTAGTGAGGGATAAACCTATTCCGCTAAGCGATATGGTCTCGCTAGATATCTAAAAGGATTGAGATGTTAGATTATTGTTCATACCAGGCTTTATGTCTGACTTGAAATTTTTTTCTCCTTAAACTCCGGGTACTCAATTAATTTTGAGTAATTTGAGATTTAAGATTCTCAGATTTTCTTCTCTGACGCATAGACCTTTCGGAGGCGTGTAGGAGGCAAATAGTTAATTAAGAGTTTTTCTTTTCACTGTGTGTTTTGTTTGTAAAGGTAGATTTATTAGCCTTATACATACTCCGATCAACCAAGGAGCATCTTCATATGTCGCTCTTGGCATATTTGTAATAATTATATTTTGTTGAACGTGGTCAACGAATTTGGGATTATGTAATGAGCATGAAATGTTCTAATTTGAATGTGGAAATATGTTGCCGAATTATTAAAAAAAATTCATATTTCTGTGATCTGTGTACCAACGTATCTAGCACCGTCGTATTTGGTCGCCGAAGATTAATAACTATGGATGACCGCCCATAGCCGTTAGTTTTGGGCCTCCAGGTAGGGGGTTGTTACAAGTCTCTTATGGTCGGTTTGATGATCTTATTTGATTGGTTTCCGGTCACCCTCTATTACCTCTCTTGGGTCATCGCAGCCTCAGTGTATTCCAAGGATCATCTTTTCATCATTCTTAAGTAACTTTTATCGGTACATATTTCTTCCCATTGGGTCAATTTTCAGCTCTTTACATCATGTCCCGACTTATACTTGTAATACATATTAGGTGGGAAAGAATATGTTTCTCCTTCAAGTGGCTTCTCAAAGCCTTTTAACAAAATAGTTGAGCTGAAAAGACAAATCTCTTCATTTAACCACAGCATAACCGATATTACGTTGGCAAGAGATGAAGTAGTTACTGAGAAAGATAATCTCATATCCTCATTTAATGAAGAGAAAAATGCCAGACAATTATTAGAAAAGGATGTGGAGGCGTTGAAAGCAGACCTCGAGAAGGTTAATAAGGAGAAAATTAAGCTTGTCGAGAAGAAAGTGAAAATGTTAAAAGTAGATCTCGTGATGGCTAAGGAAGAAAAAACCGAGCTATCTAATAAGAACCAATCCTTGGAGGACAAGCTACATAGGAAAACTATCATATTGTCCTACTAAAATAGTATTATCGGTGACGCTAAAAAGAAAGTCGCCTCGTTCCTCAGCGACGCCCTTCCTAAGATTACACAGAAATGTTATGATGAAGCCTTGTTTGTGGCATATGCTAATAACATTCAAAAGTGCCCAGACTTAGATTTTCCACTTGTAGATTAGAATGAAAAATTTAAAATAAAATTTAGTCTTAAACTGAAGAAAGAAACAGATTTTCAGGAAGCTGAAGAAAAGGTTGACGCTGAAAAGTGGCTAACCTTTGATGACCCTCCAATCGATGAAGAAACATAATTCGATGGAGAAGAAGAAAACGACGACGACGACAGGTTAAACCAAAAATTGACATAACACCCTTGATACCAAGTATGATGAGCCTAGTCCTGATCTTAACACATATGATGACACGACTAAACATAGTTTAGTTGGTATTGATCGCATAATGCTGAGGAATCAAGAATTAGCCTAACATTCTAAGCCAAGTATAAAACAATGTCATTAAGAAACGGTTCCATGATGCCCATGAGCTTTTGGAACAGGATACTTGAAAGCCCATACGGTTTCTTGGAATAAGATATTCAAGAGCAAGTACAGTCATGTGGAATAAGATATTCGAAAGCCTATCTTGCATGATCGAAGGAGAAAAAAAAATAGGCTGTATATATATGCAATAATCTATTAAACATGTTGATAAACTGAATAAGCAATCCTCGTAACTCATAGTCCAATGTTCATATGTAATAGACAAGATATATGTTATGTATATAAAACTAGCTTAGACTGAAACTCTTGTGGTTCCATGTGAAATAGAATCATAATTACTTTGGGTCCAAAGAGCTTTATTATATGTATATCTGTCTAATAATGCCCGAAGTGCACAACCAAAGTAATACGCAGGTTGAAGTTCTTGTTCATATGAATTGCGCATGATTACTATCTAGTCAGATTTTTTTTCCTCAAATTAATTTTAGGGTTATAAAAGTCTAATTTTGAGAGTGGAGAAAAGAGAGATCGCCCTCTTCTTCCTTGCACTAGGTCCGTATAACGATCAAATTCCAGTGTTTTAATTTGTCCTTAACTCAGACAACGTAATAATAACTTAGCAATGGATAACGTGTTCTTTTAACAGTTTTAATTATAATAATACCATTTTCGCAACCGCAAACATGATAAAAATGAAAGAACAAAAAACAATGAGGTTGTTTCTTGAAAACTGATTAACTAGTAAATCAATATTTACAAATGCAATCTCTCTCCATAATAAAGTTTGAATACATCCATTTCCACTGTTCAAAAACATGCATAACGAGCATTCCTATGACATCCACTTTGCGTATGTAAACAATGAGGTTGTTTTGGCACTAGGCATGTTTCTTACTATGAGTATATATACATTAACAGATGTAATTTTGGTAAAATTTGCAGGGCAAAGCTGATAAAGCCACCTCGATTGGATGAAGTGCAGGAATTGTTTCCTGAAAAAGTATCTGTAGAAGTCTCGCTGGTATTTTTCTTGACATCTTCTTAATATTCCCTTATCTATCAACATGCTTTCATCGATTTTAAATAAGATTGATCTTAAAGGATGACGAACTTTTATGGACTGATACAAGCACCCCTATTCAGAAACCAGTCCTTGCACTCAGTTGGCAGTTCAGCAGGTTAATGATTTGCATTGCATTTTCTTCAAAAACTAAAGTACTTATTACATCACAAACAAAATTCTCAGTTAATGTTTGTTTTCATCAATCAGATTCCTTCCAACTGCACGTCATTGCTCCGGATGATCAAAGAGATCAATAATGAGGTACTGAAGCTACCTGGTTTTTCGAATTTATATGCATTATATACTTCATGAATTAGATTTTAAGTTAATTCTCTGTTTACTGTATTTGGTTTTGATTGAAAGCAAGATCTATTGGTGATTCAAATTTGTTGACTGAAATATCAAATTGTTTAAATTCGGAATTTATTAGTTTCGATCAAGCACGCTCTTTTATTGTTATGGAAATATTAAATTGTGGTCTTATCCTCTTATTGTTAAGATGCTATGATTGTTAAATACAAATTACTTAACATGTCATTTGCATTATACTTAAGACATATAGGAGTGTAAAGAGTGGTACATGATAGTTGGTATGCTAGCATTGTATTAGTTGGCAGAAGGTTAATTGTTTACAATATTACATGCTTATCAAAAGCATTTCACACACCCAGTCTCCAGGTGCGACACACGTTAGCTCCTCAAAAGTGCACAGCAAGGCAATTTTCGGTAGATGCTCATATCCATCATCAGGACATGTGTCATTTGGTTCTCAAAATAGTTACAATTTAAACTACTATTATGTAAACAATTTCAGTTTAAAAGCAGTTTCTGTTTGATCTATAGTGGAAGTATTAACCCTGCTTACATAACAACTTAATCATTTTTTAACTAGTTTTTGTTGCATATCAAACATTGCATTATTTCAGCTCACATTTTTACGATTAAAGACTATCGACATCCTCATTCATTTTGAATAATGCCTTAAATTATATATAGAGGATAAACAAAGCTCTTCAGTTTCGTTGTCATTACAAAACATGGTCAATCAGCAAGGTTTTTCGTATATGAATCTGATTTGTACGTTAACTGTCTACTGCAATGAGATGGAATTCTTAGAGTCATACTTGAACTTAATCAATGATTCATTATTAAATATATTTTTTAGTCAATGGGGCCATTAACTTACGTCAAGAGTGCAAAGAGCTTTGATGTCTTATGCAAAATTTCCCACAAGTTCCAATGATTGCAAAGCAGCCGAAGTGTTTTTTTGCAAGGTAGCTGAAATGCAACTGCAACATTTCAGAAAAATTCCACTGGATGTATTTTATTTGTGTTTTTGAACTTTAAACTTGCTCCGTTCCAAGTATCGCTTAACTCCACTAGCTGAAATTCTTAATTAAGCACATGCTAATAAGTTAATTTAACTTTTAAGGGTGGGAGCTAGGTTTAAATAATTATGTCTGTAATGTGATCTGCCTTATTCGCATTCATAATGGGAAGGGTTGAGACATAAGGAATTTGTGTCGGCCACACAGTGATGGATAAATGATTGAAACTGTAATCTCATCACAATCTTGTTCTTTGCATTTTATTTTAATCTTCTTTCATTTTTACCCTTTATTTATACTCTTAAATTTGTTATGCAGGTGGAATGAGACTAATCGTCTGTCAGGTTATTCCCCAACATCATTGATTTGGAATGTGGATGTTTCTAAAGTTCTCACTTGTGTGAAAGGATAATTACTCATAAAAACCTGAAACTTAAAGAGACCACACCATTCCAAAATCGGTTAAGCTTAAAAATATAATTATTCACATTACATTTCAAATTTATATGTTTAGATCTTATGTTCAAATTTTTATATCTTTACAACCATAACTAGTTTGCTAATTTGGTTCATATTGGTATACAAAACCAATAAAGCTTGAGTCTATTGTTCTTATATGTTTCAAAGATCATACATGTCAACTTGCATTCAACTCATATTAAGAATATGTAAACTCAACATTATTCGATAATTATCTTCTTCCTTTTATGATTACAAGTATTTACGATAGTAAGATGAATTTTGAATCCAATTATGGTTATCTATGTTATTTAGAGTTGGTGCACATTTAACTGCATTTATAGGTTACTTCATATCATTCGAGAATAATAACTATGGTCGATGGATACTTCACAATTAGTTTTTTTTTTTTTTTTGAAATTATATAATCTAACGGTCGGTTTCTCCACCGTTGTGCGGTTACACTAGTGTAACTGTAATATTGGCTTTATTGCACAACATATGCACCTTCTATGCTAATAAACTGAGTGATCCAGGTTTTTAAGCGTGAATGCCGGTCCTTTGCTTTTTAAATTCCAGAAAAGTGGAGACAATAAAAAGTGCGATTTGTAAATAAAACAGGGCCCGAATGCAAACAAAAGTCAGGTCATGTTGTCACCGTTGCTTGACACGTGGCAAATGTCAACACATATTATATTGATGGGCAAATCAATTGGGACAAGTTGCGGGTGCAGGCCAACCAAATTCTCAGTAACCAATAGGCAGACAAAGCAATATTTATGCTGTCAGATATGAGACATATTCTCTTATACATAACTGTGAAGCAATATTTGCTCTCAGAATTTTTTTACGCGCTTAAGATAGCAAAGTATTAAATACAATATTGTGGTTTTGAACATTTTTTAAGTTTTTAGGTTTCTAAAATTGCTTGAACAGATGGAAAAGAAACGGTGCTTCCAAATTAGTGGTAAAGGAAGGCGTTCTCGTTGGATAAAACCTATAGTCACTTAATAACTAAATTAACCGACAGAACTGTTTCATTTCAATCGGTTCAATAACGCAATTATATCAATTTGAATTCGGTTTATAAAATAATTTTATTTAGTCATCGAGGTAAGCGAATTAACCAAAATTTTATTATATTATTCAAAATTTTGATATTATAATATTTTCATAATTAGTATGGTAATAAAAGTCAAAGTTTATGTATACAAATATGACAATTTGCTTGTTATCATAAAAACTTGTTAAATAAGAACTCTACAAATATGAATTTGTATTTTCCTTTGAGTAAAATGAACGTTTGAATAATAGCATACGATAAGTTTTCTTATTTACTGTTTCAGTTCGGTTAAATTAGTTACGGTCGAATTAACCAAAACAAATTCAAATCGGCTTTTTCTTTTATTATTTTTCGGTTCCCGTTCGTTTAAAGTTTTTTCACCTTAAAAACGACCATGCCAACCGAATGTTCAACTCTACATTTTGTGCTCTGTGCGTAAATTTTGTGCTAGAAAGATAGTATGATATTGAATATATTGATTGTCGAAAATAAAGATGAATTATTGTAAGTTCGAACCAATCAATTAAATTGAATATAAAACATTCGGTACTTTAAAGAATGTAGTTATCAATATTAGTATTTATGTTATTATGTCGAGAATTTTATTTTTCTTTCGATTTATATTAATTTCACAAGAATTGAGGGGTTTGTATTTTTAAAAGCACAACATCATCGCATCTTTGTATGCAGGTGGATTCAACTAGTTATTCTGATCTTATATTACGTACATAATCTGCTTATATTTGATCAACTAATTAAATCATTTGCACTAAACCTGTTATTTCGGTTTAGTTTATTTCATTTTCAATAATACTTTTTCGGTTTTGTGATAGCATAACTTAACGCTAACCAGAATTTAGAATATAGAATGTGCGCACCTTAATGAAAATATGATATAAATTCTTTAATGAAAGTATAAGAAGTTCATTAACAAGAGTGTAAAGTTATACCTTGACGAAAATACAAAGTTTATACCTTAACGGAAGTATAAATCTATAAGCTAACAATAATACGAAGTTGATACCTTATACCTTAAGGAAAGTACATAGTATATGCATAAACGGAAGTATAAAATCTGATAAATAATAGTAAAGCGGAAGAAATTTAAACCCTCTTATTCATTGTAGGAGCTTTCTCTACACTTCTTAATTCTATTTCTAGATATTTTACTCTTAAAATTTTGTAATTTATCACTTTTATTCTACTAAACTTTTAATGCCAATTTATAATCAAATATAAACTTTTAATCTTTTCTATAATTATTCACAAATGTCTTCTTAGTTCTTTCTAATATTTTACATTTAAGTACATGCTTTAAATTAATTACGTAATTCAAAATTTAAACTATTTGATAAACTTAGTTAACTAATATTCAGTACGTCTTAGATTCTAAAATATGAACAATTTCAATAGTATACCGTAGTAGATCAGCAAACAGATAAAACAAAATTTTCATTTGCATACAAAGATATATAAATCACATAACATTAATTATATACACCAATAATTATAACAAATTTAATTTATAGTTAGTTTACTCAATGATCTTATCATGCATTACATTGAAAAATAATATTTTTTGCTTTAAACACCAATATTTTACATTTTCATAGTTACTTACAATCCCTTCTCAATTCTATCTCCTAATGTATTTTTACTCATATCCATGTATTTAGCTAATTATGTCATTTTTATTTTAAATCATTCAAATAAATTCAATTAAATAATGTTTATTAATTCATCTAATAAATCTTAAAATATACCGATTAAGTATGTATACAACACTCGTATATATATTAGCGAAGATGATAAACTTATAATTTTTATTCATATATAAAGATATGTGAATCGAATAACATAAAATATAAGCATAAACAACAATATTTGCTTAATTTATAATTCGTTTATCTCAAGAAAATAGTATACATTACATTACAAAATTTCGTTACACAACCCTCATATATATAAGTGAAGATGATAAAATTATTATTATTTTTATTCATATATACAGATATATGAATCTCATATCATAAAATGTAAACATAAACAATGATATTTTTTCAATTTATAATTCATTTACCTCAAAAAATTAGCATATATTGCATTACAAAATTTCATTTTTACAACTTTAAAGGATAAATTAATATTTTACAACATTGGGTTATAGAAGCAAGGATTACTTTAATAAAAATTAAGTTATGTAGACATTTTCATTTTCAACATGATATTAAAACAAATCCAACGCATAACTCAAATTAACGCTACATATTTTTTCTTCTTCAAATATTGAAGTTGTAAACATAACACTCCTATAACGACGTGAAATTTATAATGAACTACAAAGTTGAAAAAAAGGTTTACTGATTGAAATCTCAAATGATGAATAAAATTCATGTGCAAATAAGTCGATCGTAAGATGTTTTCTCAACCACAAGTACCTGCAGAACTCTTCTCATTTCCCCCTACTTTCTAACATTCATATTTAATTGGTTGAATTGATTTAAAATATATAAATATATTAAATTATGTTATATTCATTATGTCGTTATAAATTCTTCAAAAATACATACAATATTCATATTAATGGAAATGGAAAATTCATTTTTTTTTTCATCGGTGTGTATCTATATATATATAAATATACGTATCAAATATTCAGATATATAGTAAAAGTACATTGTTTGCTATTACCAAGTTAGGATAATAATTCCAACAAGACTATGTGGTTAGCGATCATCTACCTTACATCAAAGTATTGCAAGTCATTTGAAATATAAATACATTAATTTCAATAACTTTATCATATACTGCTTAAAAAAAATTCAATTTTTAACAATAATTAAATTTTAAATATTATTTTTTAACAATATTACCATGTGCAACGCACTTTTACACACTAGTAACATCAATGAAAATAAACATAAAGTCTTGGCAGAAGTACGAGACAAAGTCTACGCGGAGTTACGAGATAAAAGTTGTAACATCCCAGTATTTTATCATTTTGATTTTGAATATTTAATTAATTTTAAATGTTTAGATAGTTGGTGTTTAAATTCTAAATAACTCGTATTCAAATATAGGGATTGATTAAATATTTGAAATGTGAATGAAATATTAATTCAAAGGATTTAATAAGCTTATTTAACTCTTTTTAATTAATAAATAATAAAGGTGGACTCATTTTGTAAATTTATTTACAATAGTAAATAATTCTGATAAATAATAAGAAAATCAATTGTTAATAAAACGACTTAATTTTTATTATAATACTTTTAATTGAATTTATAAGATTTTTTCATAATTTTTAATTTGAAAAATATTTAAATTGTCTTTTGACGTATATTACAACAAACAATGGTATTTATATAGTTTTATTGAATAAGATAACTGATGTATTTTATTTTTGTTCTATGATCGTATTGCATTTTTGTTGGCGATAGTATTTTTAGTTTTGTCGTTTGCAGTTCACGCAAATTCTATGCAGCGAGATGCTGGGAAGTATAAAATAAAGTATCCTTAACACTTAAACTAATTCTCATTTTCTTTTTTCCTCTTCTATTTTGTTTTCCCTTTTCATGTAATAAGAAAAGTAAGCCTCCTAAAACAAAAATTAAAATCAATTGATCTACTCAACGAAAATTATAAAGATGGATTCTTTGAACTTGTAAGGCCTGGATCTTCAAATCTACACGAAGGGTGCGACTATGTTCGAGGTGGGTGGACGTGATGAACAGATGCTATGATTTTGTCTAGGCGGAGTTTGAGGCGATGGTAGGCGATTCAGAGTGTTGTGTTGGGTTTCTTGCGTTGAGGAGCAGTGATTTGTGAAGTTTGGAGACGTGCGACTTATTGGAGTAGAAAGCGACATTTTAATGTTGCGTGTGTTATAACAGGTCAGAGATCATGTGGTGGCACTGAGCTTGGTATGGTCGACGTCGTTGTGGAGAGGGCGCGAAGAGAAGATCAACGGAGATAGTGGCGACCAATTTCGTGCAGCAGAGAGTAAGAATTCGACGTAGGAAGTTCACATTTTTGGATGGGTTTCGAGCATGCATATCACAGTGCACTATGCATGTTTTGATGGAGGGAGAAGATGATTAATGTGGGTAACTAAAAAACTAATGTAATCTCTTGGTACTTAATTAATTAATTTGATTAATCAAAATCATGTTAAATCCATATCTTGCTTATATGAGTTTACATTTGGCGCGGTCTTTTGCATTGGACTCGTATCGACAATAAATTTAAGATAAGAAATTTCTCTGTTATCATAAATGTTGTTTTAAATTTATAAATGATAGTTTATAAGTGTTGAAATCTTTAGAAAGGAATGTTTAAAAACAAAGCTAATGGTAAGTTGTTTTCGGATTTACAATAAACAGTGTTCTCGGTGACATTCTTTTTAACCCTTGTTTATAATACACATAGAAATATAATTTGCTCTTTAACAGAATATTTTTAAAAGTGTGTAACATCCGCCTTTTCGTACGATTTAAACAGACACACGTGCCAATTCAAACCATACGGAAGGGCGGATTGTTATGCGGTAAATAAGAAAACAGAGAAGAAATAAAACAAGATAGAATCTCACAGCGGAAGGATAAAATATAATAATAAAATATACAGTTTATATAACTGTTTACAAAACATTTGCTTCTTATTTATATAAAAATTTTCAGAGTTCACATACCAAAATATCAATGCAGCGGAACAGTGTGTAGTGCACTAGTATAAATAATAATAATACAAATCTTCGTCTTCGTCCTCCAAAGCTAAATCTTCAAATCCTGAAACGCTCGGACCGACCCGAGCGAATTGAAAAGACAAAACACTCGAGTCAGAACTAAAAGATCTTATGTGAGTTAAATTAACAGAAATAAATATGAGTGCAGTAACTCAAGAGATGCTCGTGATTTACATCTCCTAAGGATCCGTTAAACTATTTACTATGTAGTATATTGCGCTATTATAATAGTGTCTAATTGTAAAATAAAATTACTTTTAAATAGCGTTAAGGGGTTACCCATATAGCCCTTAACACAGAATATATTCCCATAGTCTATAGACTACCGTAATCTCCCCCGTACTGGGCGTCGTCAGAGGGCACTCCATAGGTATGGTACAAAACCAAAATCGTATAAGGCGCGCTAGGGTAGGTGACACGGAACAACTAGGCAATGCCAGGGTAGATATACCAATTGCTATCCGGGCTGGTGGTAACGCGTAGCCGCAGCTACCGCCCACCTCGAACTAACACCCCCAAATCAAAGAAATCAATAGTGGCCACCGAATCAATCCAAAGTCAGAGTATAGTATCGAAGGAGTGCGTTCGATCAGAGGAATGACCTCATTGGCCCGAGAATCGCTCCTGTTTTAGCCACCTTATGCCAACTCACAGGAGTTGGGTCCACGTATTTACCTTACAGGAAACGTCGCCACCAACCTACTTCATTCTGGAATCTCCACCGCGTACACGGTTGTTAAAGTGGTTTTCGGAGTTGGCAGAGAGTATGACAACTTCCGATCCCGGTCTCTTCAACAACCAAACTTTATTATAACACCGCGGTCTTTAAAAATAGTTTATACTTTAAAACCAGAATAAAATTTTCCATTTCAAAACTATATAAATACGATATCCTTTTCATTTCAAAACAAACTCATTTTGATATTATTTTATAAAACCCCAAATCAATAATATCATTTTTATTCAAATATTTTTCTTTTCCAAAATCATGCCACTTTTAAAATTTATAATACCTCGAAACCAAATATTTGAATTTTAACTTTCAACATAATACTTCGAAATCCATAGTTTCAAAACCATACTTTCAAAACTTAAATGGTTTGGATATTCACCAGTATATAAAATAAAACAGTTAAATTTAAAATTTCTTTCAAATAAATAATTTCCACCCTTTCCCGATTTCTATTCATTTTAATTCCAGTCTAAACCCATAACTTTTAGATTCACTTTCAGTTTAAATAAAACACTTCGATTTTACTATTTTCAAACCTTGAGAATTTAATGAATTTAAAAACTAAGGTTGGAAATTTCAAATCACAGTTCATTTCCTATTATTTAGTTTGAAAGGTTTATATGATAAATCCATTACCTTTAAAATAACTAAATTTATTAACACTCAAATTTCCTTCCATTTATTCATTAAATCCAGTTATAAGTATCATACCTTTAAAATTTCAAGTTTTAAATATGTTAACATCAACTTATGGAGTTAAATTTCCAAATAAGCTCAATTCCTATTAAATTTCCAATTTCTCTTTCAATCTCAATATATTTGAAATATTTACAACTCTATATATATATATATATAAGAACTTAAGCCTGTACTTAATCGTATAATATAAATTATCAAATGTCATTTTTCAACTTATTCATTTTATTTAACAGATTTGTACATAGCTTAAATTCAACAATTTAACTTTATATGTATATATAAAATATAATTATATCATATCCAATTTAATATTTATTAAACCGTATCATATCCAAACCATAAAATAAATTATTTCAAAAATAATTTTATATATATATCGCGGTGCCTGTATATAATTTTCTATCATATGGTCAAGTGATCGGATATTTATCATTTCAATCCGCAATTTAAAAATAAAAATGCGGTTTTATATCATTTCAAACCACAATCCCATGAAAAGAAATGCATGATAACTTGCAGATTATATAATATAGTTATAGCATTCATTCATCCAAATATCAATCATCAATTGCAATCATCATCCAATTTTAAACAATCATTGATACAGAGCCTATGAATTATACAGGAATCAATAACAGACATTAACTAACAGTTTATATTCCATAATAAATTTAATGACTGTTAACTAGCAGTTTATGTGCAAAAATAAATTCTAACTGTCAATTTTTTTTTATAAATAAATAAATTAACAGTTAAATTAAATCAATGCGATTTACCAGATATGTTGAATAAAACATGCCAAACAGTCATAAATAAATTTTTACTCGTATCTAAAATAAATTTAACAAACATAAAAACTTTTAGAAGTTGTGAGTGGGTTAAAACACTCACCTTTGGGATTTAAATTGAATTCAAATCCAATTTAAACCCAAAAATTCGACGGTCTCCAAATCTGTCCACACCAGCGTCAACAGATCCGGAATTTAATTACGATCCTAACAAAAGAAATTTCGTGTGAAACGGATCACGTATGAAAAAGTTATTAAGATTTTATCATTGAAATAAACATAAAAAATTAAATTAAAATAAACATACTTGCAAAGACACGTCACAACACTTCTTCCCAGGTACCCCACAATCGCGTAACTCACGCACGTATACCAGCAGTCAACGCACCTGAACCATCTTTGACCGAGCATACGCCGCGCCACCAGCCTCCATACGCCGCGCCACCAACGTCACTGCGTTCATCAACATCGGCCGCACCCCCTGTCAAAGCCGTCGCCCCGGATTTGCACGCCGCCGCCGCTGTTGGACCTAGGGTTCGAAACCCTAATTTGAAAAATTCAGGCGCCACGGCGAATGTTATGCTCTCTGGCCGCCATCGAACCACTCCCCAAGCCGTGCTCCCCCATACCCATATGCCAATTTCATCAATTAGAGCCCAGATCAAAAAACCCCCAAATTGGCCTAGGGTTTCGAAAATTCCAAGGTTTGACTGCAATTTGTCGTTGATCCGAGCATCGTATACAGAAACGAACACCTCCAGTAGATTACGCATATCGAAAACTTCAACATATATTTTTCTAGAAATTTTCTGGAGATTTTAAATTTTGACTTTTGAATTTTGAACTGTAGATAGATCTAGGTTTTGCAACCATTGAGGAAGAGAAAGAGATGAAGAAAATGAACGTACAGACAAATGATAGAAGATGGAGGCTAGGGTTTATCACAGCAAATATATAGACAAATTGTAGAAAGCTAGGTGGGCACAAATTACGAACGTGCTAAACGGTAGTTGGCCCAAAAAGCCCGTTCTAACCCCGGAACGAAATTTATTAAACCCATATATCCAAATAGGTATTTTAAAATATTTTGAACGCGATGGACAAGGTTTCGCGTCCCAATTTGATCGTATGAAGAAGTTATGCTGAAAACAAAATTTCCAAATTGATTTCAAATTGATTTTAATTAAATCGATTTCAAGGCGTTTCGCGTCCGTACGATCAAACGACAGGTCCGATCGATACGAAACTTGAAATCCTACAATATTCACCGATACGGATCCGATGAAACTGGTTTCATCGAAATCCGAGTCCGTAACTAAAATGGCTATTTTTATAATAATTAAATAAATTTAATATTAGTGAACAAATCCAATTTTTATAATTTCAGTTTTAGAATTGTAAATCTTTATCACTTAAAAATTCTCAACATTTAAAATGATTAAACAAATTTGAAGTGTCAATCTATTCAAGCTTAAATCAATATAAATATTCAATACAAATCCTTAATTTCATTAAATTCACAAATAAAAATTAATATCAGTTTAGTTAAATAAATTAATTAATATTCCATTCATTCATGTCAACAAATGAAATTTAAATTTTGGATTCCAAATTATCACAAAAATTTCCTCATATTATTTTTATTTCAAATAACGAATTATTTAACCATATTCACTCTCATTTAATTGCACTTTAAATTCAATTTTGAGACTTTAAGTTTCAATATAAATAAGTAAATCCTGATTCCCTTTTTATTTTATTCACTATTTATAATATTACCATTCTCACCTTCATCTAAATCCTCATTCATGAATATTTCAAAATGCATTTCACTTATTTGCGATTTATTCGCTTAAAAATTTCAATTTCATATAAATAAATAAATCTCCGTTTTCACTACTTAAATCAACAATCTTCATATTATAATTAATATTAACCTTTATTTCATCTTATAGAATCAACTATCTTTATTGACAAACTAACCTACCCTACTGCACAACTTAAGAAAATTAATTACAAATTTGATCTCACATTAGACTTCATAAATTGTCAGTTGAAATCTACATAAAACCATTTATTAAATTAAAACCTTGCTATTATACATATTGACTCTTTTCATGGACTTAGATTACATTCCTTAATTTTATTAAAATTTGATTCCTCGCCTAAATTGCAAAATAGTAAATTTCAATTACTATAGAAATTTTATTAAATATGAATTTGAATCCCAATCAATTGTTATTGCACTAACCTTATTACATTAAATTACATTCAGTTTCCCCATTTTATAGAATTAAATTCTATTTACCTACAAATCTTACTTCATTCATAAATGCTATCATATACCACATTATTGCATGGTTCATTTCTTATAAATTCCCTTTTATTAACTAAAACACATTAACGAAACAAAATAATTAATTTAGATTTATTTCAATCAATTGCCATAGATTTAGATTTAATTAAATAAATTAGATAAATGGGTAAAGTTTTGTAATTATCACAAATGCCAAATATATATGCATTAATTACTACTTATTATTATGAATTCATTTATTAATTTACTAGTTGCCTTTGTCTTCTTATATCCTATTTACTACCAAACTTTCTATTTAGTTATAGTTTATAAATATATAAATGCCTAGGCAAATCAAGTTCTTGTCCTTTCTGTTATTTCAATTAAATCGGGTATGCGCAAATAAATTGTTTATTAACTTATTCTTACAAAATTATTTTCATACATTCAGTTACACCTAATTTAATGCATTGATTTTCATTTATAAATTAAAGGTTTTCCTTTAAAAGCTTTTATTACTAACCATACTCCAACCTCTACAGGACATTGATTTAATTCAAATGTAATATCTAATATCATAAATCCATTAAACAAATTCACAACTTACCTTTGTTCCCCTATATTTTCTTCTTAGCCTAGTATAACCATTTACATCATTTCAATTTATTCGTCATTTTATATCAACTGTTAATACTTAACTTAAATTTCTATGGTTTCATTTCTTTTTCAACATATGCTTCATGATAAATTATAAATCTTTACTTCTTTCTAAAGTTAAATTATCTAATCTTATTAAAATGACAAATTTAATTAACGAAAATTTACGGGTCGTTACACTCTCCCCCACTCAAAACTTTTCGTCCCCGAAAAGGAAAAAGAAAAGAGAAGGAAGAATTTAATAACAGTACATCTTATTTTAAATATTAACTTATAAACAATAATTTACTAAATTTATTACCTTAAATATACCCGTACTATAATCATTATATCCTTTTATGCTTAAATAATTAAAGTTTGGAAAACATTTTCAACATAATTCTAAGTCCAAAATTTTCGGAAAATTTTTGGCAGAGTCTCCTTTGTACGAAGAGGCTCGGGAGAAAATAAAATATTTAATATAACAAATATCATATAATATTCAAACTTATTATATCCCAACCCGGGAAAAAGAAAAAAAATAAAAAAAAAATTATTCAAAATAGCGCTATAAACCGTAATCCGAAGCGTACCTATTTGTCGGGCAATCTACGCTTAATTTATGGAACCAAAAGCAGTAGCAATTGCTTCCATACCTGCATTTTACTTATATAATCTAAAAGGTTAACTATTTGTATAAAGTGAAATATTTACATGGTTTCAACTACTAACAACAATAAATACAACAATCATCAACTTTAACAAACAACATACACAACAAAACAACAATTCGATCAAACAAGCAAATAGTTGTTCGGGTTCAAAACTTGAAATGGTACGGAATGAAAAATAACCATCCAGTGCATCATTTACTCAACAGTCTTAGATGGGACAGACATAGATTATTTATTCATCCAACAACTTCAAATTTCCTTACCCAACCAATCATAAAACAAACAATAACAATTCAACCAACAAATCAAATTAACTTATATAAATTCATTACATACTTTAGTTGTTTGATTTCCTTTCTTTTATTTTCTTTTATTTTCATAAAAACCCTTTTTCTTAAGTTTTCATTCATACCACATAAATTTTCCCTTTTTATAATTTACATTTATTTCTAACAACTTCAAATTTTATTTCTCATTCAATGGTTGTTTCCTTATGTTAGTTTCATCTATTTTATTACATTTATTTAATGCTTACATTCCTATTATATTTAATTATAATAATCATTTTTAGTTACACTTAAATTCTTAACCTTATAACGTTCATTCTTATAAGTAATGGATTTTATTTATTCCTTAACTATGGTTTGTAGTCATTTATTTATATTTCCTACTTTCCATTATATTAAACTAGTATCATTTATATCATACTTAAGTTTATAGCCCTACATATCAATCCTTATTTATTAAAGAATTTCGTTTTATTTACTTAAGTTTAAAATCACCTATTAATAATATTTACCTCTAATTTTTAGTAATCTTTCAATTATAACTTAAGTTTTATACCATTAATTCTTATTTATAATAGCAATTCATCGAATACTTCATTATTTCCAAAATTTCTACTTGTATAATATTCTATTCCAATCTCTTATTTAACATTTCAACTTTTCATATTTGGTAAGTTATATATGTTAAAGAAAATGCAATTTGAACTTATACAAGTTATGTCAATTCTTTTAATTCATTCATTGTTCAATAGATCTTTACCATTTTCTTATAAGTTAAAATTTTAACTTCCTTTATAACTTAGCATTTAAGTCTCTTATTTTATTTAGGGTTTCAATTATTAATTAAATTCTGTTTCACTACCATAATTGAAACAATTAATTAATGGAAATTTAGAATTAAATACCGGGTTAAATTTCAATAGATAAGTATATTCTTATAACTTATATACCTCTAATTATATTCAAAACAATTAAAATTTAGATATTTTCAAAATAAATCTGCAGTAGAATTTACTACAGTGGCCTTTCCCCTTCGAAACTCGAAAATGAAAGTCGATGATGCGGCCGCCATCACCGAAATTATTTTCCAACGACAGAGAGGAAAGTATAAAATTTATTTTCAAAATCTTCTTTAAAACAATTCTTCCGAATTATACTAAATATTTATATAAGAAATACTTATAAATCAAATCATTATATTTCATAAATCCTTTGAAAGCAAAGTTTCAAAAATCCCGGACTTAAGTTCTAAAATTTTCAAATTTCATTGATTCTAATTTCAATCTTATTTTACCTATTATTTATAAATTTTATTCCTAACAACCAATCTATTGCAACCAAATATAGATATCATTTGAAAAATTTATTTTTATATATAGAAAATATAATAGGCAAAATTATTTCATTCACCTATATTAAAACAGATATTATGTCGGTCTGTCCTATTAAGTATTTAGAAATCTCTATTGATGACACAACGTCCCATGCATCAACCAGAATTTATAAATACAAAACGGAACAGATTAACATAATATCAAAATCTTTTTATAACACTAACAAATACGCCCTCTCACATATATATACTCAGCGACTCCCATAGGGTATTACTACCCTATTAACGAAGAGTCAAACCCCACAAAGCCAAGGTTTATCGCTAAACCAAAGCTCTGATACCAACTGTAACATCCGCCTTTTCGTACGATTTAAACAGACACACGTGCCAATTCAAACCATACGGAAGGGCGGATTGTTATGCGGTAAATAAGAAAACAGAGAAGAAATAAAACAAGATAGAATCTCACAGCGGAAGGATAAAATATAATAATAAAATATACAGTTTATATAAATGTTTACAAAACATTTGCTTCTTCTTTATATAAAAATTTTCAGAGTTCACATACCAAAATATCAATGCAGCGGAACAGTGTGTAGTGCACTAGTATAAATAATAATAATAATACAAATCTTCGTCTTCGTCCTCCAAAGCTAAATTTTCAAATCCTGAAACGCTCGGACTGACCCGAGCGAATTGAAAAGACAAAACACTCGAGTCAGAACTAAAAGATCTTATGTGAGTTAAATTAACAGAAATAAATATGAGTGCAGTAACTCAAGAGATGCTCGGGATTTACATCTCCTAAGGATCCGTTAAACTATTTACTATGTAGTATATTGCGCTATTATAATAGTCTCTAATTGTAAAATAAACTTACTTTTAAATAGCGTTAAGGGGTTACCCATATAGCCCTTAACACAGAATATATTCCCATAGTCTATACAGTACCGTAATCTCCCCCGTACTGGGCGTCGGCAGAGGGCACTCCATAGGTATGGCACAAAACCAAAATCGTATAAGGCGCGCTAGGGTAGGTGACACGGCACAACTAGGCAATGCCAGGGTAGATATACCAATTGCTATCCGGGCTGGCGGTAACGCGTAGCCGCAGCTACCGCCCACCTCGAACTGACACCCCCAAATCAAAGAAATCAATAGTGGCCACCGAATCAATCCAAAGTCAGAGTATAGTATCGAAGGAGTGCGTTCGATCAGAGGAATGACCTCATTGGCCCGAGAATCGCTCCTGTTTTAGCCACCTTATGCCAACTCACGGGAGTTGGGTCCACGTATTTACCTTACAGGAAACGTCTCCACCAACCTACTTCATTCTGGAATCTCCACCGCGTACACGGTTGTTAAAGTGGTTTTCGGAGTTGGAAGAGAGTATGACAACTTCCGATCCCGGTCTCTTCAACAACCAAACGTTATTATAATACCGCGGTCTTTAAAAATAGTTTATACTTTAAAACCAGAATAAAATTTTCCATTTCAAAACTATATAAATACGATATCCTTTTCATTTCAAAACAAACTCATTTTGATATTATTTTATAAAACCCCAAATCAATAATATCATTTTTATTCAAATATTTTTCTTTTCCAAAATCATGCCACTTTTAAAATTTATAATACCTCGAAACCAAATATTTGAATTTTAACTTTCAACATAATACTTCGAAATCCATAGTTTCAAAACCATACTTTCAAAACTTAAATGGTTTGGATATTCACCAGTATATAAAATAAAACAGTTAAATTTAAAATTTCTTTCAAATAAATAATTTCCACCCTTTCCCGATTTCTATTCATTTTAATTCCAGTCTAAACTCATAACTTTTAGATTCACTTTCAGTTTAAATAAAACACTTCGATTTTACTATTTTCAAACCTTGAGAATTTAATGAATTTAAAAACTAAGGTTGGAAATTTCAAATCACAGTTCATTTCCTATTATTTAGTTTGAAAGGTTTATATGATAAATCCATTACCTTTAAAATAACTAAATTTATTAACACTCAAATTTCCTTCCATTTATTCATTAAATCCAGTTATAAGTATCATACCTTTAAAATTTCAAATTTTAAATAAGTTAACATCAACTTATGGAGTTAAATTTCCAAATAAGCTCAATTCCTATTAAATTTCCAATTTCTCTTTCAATTTCAATATATTTGAAATATTTACAACTCTCTCTCTCTCTCTCTCTCTCTATATATATATATATATATATATATATATATATATATATAAGAACTTAAGCCTGTACTTAATCGTATAATATAAATTATCAAATGCCATTTTTCAACTTATTCATTTTATTTAACAGATTTATACATAGCTTAAATTCAACAATTTAACTTTATATGTATATATAAAATATAATTATATCATATCCAATTTAATATTTATTAAACCGTATCATATCCAAACCATAAAAGAAATTATTTCAAAAATAATTTTATATATATACCGCGGTGCCTGTATATAATTTTCTATCCTATGGTCAAGTGATACGAATATTTATCATTTCAATCCGCAATTTAAATTTGATTACAGAATTCTTTAAATTATATTAATAGTATATAATAAATATAAATATAACATAGTATATTTCCTCTATATCTTATATCTATTTTTCTTTATCGAAAAAACATTTTCTTTCCTGAATAGGAAAATCTTGAAAATGCATGATAACTTGCAGATTATATAATATAGTTATAGCATTCATTCATCCAAATATCAATCATCAATCATCAATTGCAATCATCATCCAATTTTAAACAATCATTGATACAGAGCCTATGAATTATACAGGAATCAATAACAGACATTAACTAACAGTTTATATTCCATAATAAATTTAATGATTGTTAACTAGCAGTTTATGTGCAAAAATAAATTCTAACTGTCAATTTTTTTTATATAAATAAATAAATTAACAGTTAAATTAAATCAATACGATTTTGCAGATATGCTGAATAAAACATGCCAAACAGTCATAAATAAATTTTTACTCGTATCTAAAATAAATTTAACAAACATAAAAACTTTTAGAAGTTGTGAGTGGGTTAAAACACTCACCTTTGGGATTTAAATTGAATTCAAATCCAATTTAAACCCAAAAATTCGACGGTCTCCAAATCTGTCCACACCAGCGTCAACTGATCCGGAATTTAATTACGATCCTAACAAAAGAAATTTCGTGTGAAACGGATCACGTATGAAAAAGTTATTAAGATTTTATCATTGAAATAAACATAAAAATTTAAATTAAAATAAACATACTTGCAAAGACACGTCACAACACTTCTTCCCAGGTACCCCACAACCGCGTAACTCACGCACGTATACCAACAGTCAACGCACCTGAACCATCTTTGACCGAGCATACGCCGCGCCACCAGCCTCCATACGCCGCGCCACCAACGTCACTGCGTTCATCAACATCGGCCGCACCCCCTGTCAAAGCCGTCGCCCCTGATTTGCACGCCGCCGCCGCTGTTGGACCTAGGGTTCGAAACCCTAATTTGAAAAATTCAGGCGCCACGGCGAATGTTATGCGCTCTGGCCGCCATCGAACCACTCTCCAAGCCGTGCTCCCCCATACCCATATGCCAATTTCATCAATTAGAGCCCAGATCAAAAACCCCCAAATTGGCCTAGGGTTTCGAAAATTCCAGGGTTTGACTGCAATTTGTCGTTGATCCGAGCATCGTATACAGAAACGAACACCTCCAGTAGATTACGCATATCGAAAACTTCAACATATATTTTTCTGGAAATTTTCTGGAGATTTTAAATTTTGACTTTTGATTTTTGAATTGTAGATAGATCTAGGTTTTGCAACCATTGAGGAAGAGAAAGAGATGAAGAAAATGAACGTACAGACAAATGATAGAAGATGGAGTCTAGGGTTTATCACAGCAAATATATAGACAAATTGTAGAAAGCTAAATGGGCACGAATTACGAACGTGCTAAACGGTAGTTGGCCCAAAAAGCCCGTTCTAACCCCGGAACGAAATTTATTAAACCCATATATCCAAATAGGTATTTTAAAATATTTTGAACGCGATGGAAAAAGTTTCGCGTCCCAATTTGATCGTATGAAGAAGTTATGCTGAAAACAAAATTTCCAAATTGATTTCAAATTGATTTTAATTAAATCGATTTCAAGGCGTTTCGCGTCCGTACGATCAAACGATAGGTCCGATCGATACGAAACTTGAAACCCTACAATATTCACCGATACGGATCCGATGAAACTGGTTTCATCGAAATCCGAGTCCGTAACTAAAATGGCTATTTTTATAATAATTAAATAAATTTAAAATTAGTGAACAAATCCAATTTTTATAATTTCAGTTTTAGAATTGTAAATCTTTATCACTTAAAAATTCTCAACATTTAAAATGATTAAACAAATTTGAAGTGTCAATCTATTCAAGCTTAAACCAATATAAGTATTCAATACAAATCCTTAATTTCATTAAATTCACAAATAAAAATTAATATCAGTTTAGTTAAATAAATTAATTAATATTCCATTCATTCATGTCAACAAATGAAATTTAAATTTTGGATTCCAAATTATCACAAAAATTTCCTCATATTATTTTTATTTCAAATAACGAATTATTTAACCATATTCACTCTCATTTAATTGCACTTTAAATTCAATTTTGAGACTTTAAGTTTCAATATAAATAAGTAAATCCTGATTCCCTTTTTATTTTATTCACTATTTATAATATTACCATTCTCACCTTCATCTAAATCCTCATTCATGAATATTTCAAAATGCATTTCACTTATTTGCGATTTATTCGCTTAAAAATTTCAATTTCATATAAATAAATAAATCTCCGTTTTCACTACTTAAATCAACAATCTTCATATTATAATTAATATTAACCTTTATTTCATCTTATAGAATCAACTATCTTTATTGACAAACTAACCTACCCTACTGCACAACTTAAGAAAATTAATTGCAAATTTGATCTCACATTAGACTTCATAAATTGTCAGTTGAAATCTACGTAAAACCATTTATTAAATTAAAACCTTGCTATTATACATATTGACTCTTTTCATGGACTTAGATTACATTCCTTAATTTTATTAAAATTTGATTCCTTGCCTAAATTGCAAAATAGTAAATTTCAATTACTATAGAAATTTTATTAAATATGAATTTGAATCCCAGTCAATTGTTATTGCACTAACCTTATTACATTAAATTACATTCAGTTTCCCCATTTTATAGAATTAAATTCTATTTACCTACAAATCTTACTTCATTCATAAATGCTATCATATACCACATTATTGCATGGTTCATTTCTTATAAATTCCCTTTTATTAACTAAAACACATTAACTAAACAAAATAATTAATTTAGATTTATTTCAATCAATTGCCATAGATTTAGATTTAATTAAATAAATTAGATAAATGGGTAAAGTTTTGTAATTATCACAAATGCCAAATATATATGCATTAATTACTACTTATTATTATGAATTCATTTATTAATTTACTAGTTGCCTTTGTCTTCTTATATCCTATTTACTACCAAACTTTCTATTTAGTTATAGTTTATAAATATATAAATGCCTAGGAAAATCAAGTTCTTGTCCTTTCTGTTATTTCAATTAAATCGGGTATGCGCAAATAAATTGTTTATTAACTTATTCTTACAAAATTATTTTCATACATTCAGTTACACCTAATTTAATGCATTGATTTTCATTTATAAATTAAAGGTTTTCCTTTAAAAGCTTTTATTACAAACCATACTCCAACCTCTACAGGACATTGATTTAATTCAAATGTAATATCTAATATCATAAATCCATTAAATAAATTCACAACTTACCTTTGTTCCCCTATATTCTCTTCTTAGCCTAGTATAACCATTTACATCATTTCAATTTATTCGTCATTTTATATCAACTGTTAATACTTAACTTAAATTTCTATGGTTTCATTTCTTTTTCAACATATGCTTCATGATAAATTATAAATCTTTACTTCTTTCTAATGTTAAATTATCTAATCTTATTAAAATGACAAATTTAATTAACGAAAATTTACGGGTCGTTACAAAGTGTTTTACGAATATTTGTGATGTGAAAATCAAACATAAGTGAGAACCAAATGTCTTAAAAGCTGGATTCATTCATTGGTGGCAAGTGTATGCGATTTAATTTCCTTATACAATCATTCGTTTGTTTCGATATTTGATTTTCTTGACTTTTGGTTCTAATATCTTTCGTTGTGTTTTGTAGATTCGGGAATTTGTTTGCTCCTTTGGGGCATTTAAACTCTTGCTATTGTTAAAGCTAAGAATACTGTCAAGTCAAGATCGGAAGTAACATTGCCCTAACTTGTCCGACTTAATTGTTTTCCCCGAGCTAGTTGTAACATCCCACCTTCTGAGGCTCAAAACTAACCGCTGTTGATGCTGCTGTTATCCGTAATTGTTATTTCTTGACGACCTATAACAACCCTAGATTTTTGAAACATTTTTAAATTTGATTTTAATTCATTTTGAAAACATTTTAAAATTTATTTTTATTTCAAGATTTTATTTTTAAAACATTTTTACAGTGTGGTTATAATTTTCCAAAGCTTATTGTATTTTATTTGCAATTTTTTAATCCTAGTTTCAATTATTAAGCTATTTTCTTAATTATTTTATATTTTTCTACAAATTATTTATATATATTTTTTCCTACTTTATCTTGTTTTGTTTTTCTATTTTATTTACTTACTTTTATTCTATTTAAAATAAATAGAGGAAATAAGAAATATAAAGGGTTAAAAACTTTTCATATGCTATGACTTTTCACTTACCCTTTTGTCTTTTCATTTTGCAATTGGCATTTGATTGAATATAGCCGCCCATTTCTTTCTCTTAGCCGCATTTCCTTTTCATTTTTCACGTAAGAAAATTTTCCTTCATTTCAAACTTTCGGCCATCACAAAATTTATGGAAAAAAAACTTTGGTAAGTCATGGCATTTTCTCTTCTTTTCTTCTTTGTTTTCATTTAATACTTGCCTTGTTTTCTCTTATGTTGCTCGGCCATAGACCTATTCACCACCACATCACCTACACCTCCATCATACATGACCGCAACCCTCATCAACTCCTCTGACCATGACAGGCCGTGGCACCCCTATGATGAAAACTCCTTAAAAAAATTGCAACCACCCCTTAAAACAAGCCTAACCGAGCCCTACATGCCACATCCCTTCACATACTCCTCTCGGCCACCCCTACAACCACCACCACTAGCAGCAACTACATGACCTTTGGCCACTGCTGCACCATCACCAGGCCTAAACCAAGCAAGGCCGAGCCACCACTTGCCATGGCCGAGCCAAGAAATGTGAACAAAACTCCACTATGTTGCCTTGACCTTGTGCATGTTTCATATTATCACCACTACCCTTCATCTCTTTATTAGCCGAGCCATTTTGACCCGTACTCGACCCATATACATAGCCATGGCCGAGCACTTGAACCCTATGGCCGAGTATATGAGTGGTGAAAGAAAGGTCATGTTGTTTAGTGCTTTGTTGTTCTTTATTTTTCAAGTTGTTTAATGATATTTGTGTTGTATATTTATGTTAGCAATATCTTGTTTTGGTTGTTGTTACAAGATAATCACCTTGGCTCTCCCCTCATTTGAATCCGTAGTCGTGCTATCATGCTTCTGGATCTTTGTTTGTGTGTTTGGATTTGTTAACTCCAGCGTTAAGAGGTGAGTATTTCACACATGACATCTATACTTATATAATTAGTGAATTGATAGCAAGTGAATTTGTAGAATTATATTATCATGTTATACCTGCCTGTGATATGATTCATATGATGTTAACCCTGTTAATAAACCTGTCATATCATCGGTAACTGCTATATAATACTATATTGTTATTTATATATGTTTCTCACACTGTAAGTTCTCTGTAGAATAGAATCACTATGGGTTGAATGATACATACTCGAACGGACTTTAGAATATGAAAAAATCGTTATGGGCTGAAATGATAGGCCTGAGCGATTTTTATTCATTTTATTTGACTTAGGACTGCGGGTTTGAAATGATAGAACCCGAGTTTTCTTTGTAAATTACGGATTGAAATGATATATTATCCGTATCACTTGACCTAGGTTAGAAAATTTTATACAGACCCGTGGTTATTGTATAAATTTTTTGGAATTTTTAAAGTATTTTAAAAATGTAATTTATGATATTTTGATTTAAATTGAATTAAAAATGATTTTATAAAGTGTTAATAATTTTTGTACAAGTTAAAATGTGAAATAAATGAATAGTTAAGTTGAAATTTGAAATATAACTTAAATTTGAAATTTGAATATTTTGTTTGAAAGTGAATTTTAAATTAAATAAATAAAATGAAAAAATAAGTTATATTTTGAAATGGAAATCTAAACTTAAGTGTTAAGTTAAATTTTAAAATATAAAGAATAGAAATTGGTATGCTTGAATTTAATAAGTAAATTATTTAAAAATTTGATTTTATGTATTAAAATTTACTTTATAAAAATCATAAGTTAAAGGATATTTAAAGGAATATTTTGAGTGGTAAAAATATGATTTTTATAAGTTAAAATTGTTTAAATTAAAGTTTAATTGTTTCTGAAATTGTATTGGAAAATCTAGAAACTAATTAACAGCATTTCAGAAATGCTATCATTTCTGAAGTTACCTTGAATTCATAAGTAAAGGATATTATAGAATTTTAAAAGTGCTGTAGTTGACACAAATGAACTATAGCTAAAATTTAACTAAGTGATATTACAACACTTTGTGAGTGTTGTAGTTACAGAAACTAAAACATGAACTTGAACTATTACAGCGGTTTGAAATGTTGTCTTTGCTTAATTGAATTGTTTTCAAATGTAACTTACTGTAGCATTTTCTAAATGCTGCGAAGCTGAAATTTCACCGTTTTAATAAGTTTAAGTAAATAAATGAATTCTGAAAAGACTAAATTTTTGGAAATTGAATATTTGATTTTTAAAGTATAATAACTTCATTTTTAAATGGGGTATTTTGATTTGAAAAATAAACCATTTTGAAATGTGATTTGGAATGATATTTAAATTTAATAAAATGAATGAGGTTTTGGAAGGATGTGATATTTTGATATTTTGAAATAGATTTGAAATGATACTTGAATTTGAAATGATCTTTGATTTTTGAAGTATAAATTTGAAATTTATAACCACGGGTTATAATAATGATTGGTTGTTAAAGGGACCAGGATCAGATAAGGACATACTCTATGTCGATACCGAAAACCACTTTAACAATTGTGTACGCGGTGAAGATTCCAGAATGAAATAGGATGGTGGCGACGTTCTTGAGGTATATTACGTGGACCCGACTCCCGTGAGTTGGTTTAAGGTGGCTAAAACAGGAGCGATCTCGGGCCAAAATGGGTAGCTCCCCTAGTCGGACACATTTCTTCGATACGATTCTATTGCTTTGTGATTATTTGATGGTCACCCTTTGATTTAGGAGTGTGTTTCGAGGTGGGTGTAGTGGCTGCTACGTTACCACCAGCCCGTGTGCGTAATTGGTATATCCACCCTGGCATTCCTCGTGTGCCGTGTCACCTACCAGAGCGAGCCATACTACGAGTTTCTATTTGTGTCGTACCTATGGAGTGTCTTCTCATAGTCTCCCGATCAGGAGATATGCAGGTACTGTAGAGACTATTGACATTATTTTGTGTTAAGGTCTATATGGGTAACCCCTTAACGCTATTTTAAAGTAAGATTATTTTACTGTAGACATTATTATAATAGCGTAATATTACTATATAGTAAATAGTTTAACGGATCCTTACAGGATGGGCGGTCCCAAACATCCTTTAAGTTACTTGTTCATTTACTGCAGTTCACTTGAGTTGGTTTACACTATATAAGTATGTATGTCCTGACTCGAGTGTTTTGTGTTTTGCTTTACGCTCGGGTCAGCCTGAGTATTCACAGCTTTGGATTTCTCTTTTCTGGAGCTAGGAATCACTGGAGATTCTACCTATTAGTTATCTATTTATTTCTTTTTCAGTTGTTCTATTTCAACTTTTGTATTAGTGGACTTCTATGTATTTGGGATTTCTATTATGTTGTTTTCAGACTGATATTTGTATTTTGTTTTGAGACTTTGTTATAGTAGCTTCATGAACAACTATGGTATTTTAAATTTCCGCTGCGAGTTATTCTGATATTTCTGTGTCTGTGATTCTGTGTAATTGATTTTATTTGCTCCAAATTTTATTATAACATTTTTCATCATTCAAGTCTAACATGTGTGGATTACTGTTGATTTGAATGGTCCAAAATAGTAGGTCGTTACTTGGTATTAGATCCTTGGTTTTAGGCAAACCATAGCCTGCGGGGCAAAAACTCATTAGAGATTGGGTAGAAATACCCTAGAATGAGTGAAATCAACCTCAGAATCATTTCTTTCTGAGAGAACGTATTTTCAAAGTATAAAATGATTTTCAAAATGATTTTTCAAATATTATTTGATATAAAAAATTCTTGTTTTTAAAAGAAATTTTCGTCTTAACTTCATTCCTTTCGTATCCACCTTTTTAGTGTTGTCTTTCTTTAGGATATCCATCAAAGTGAATTTATCTTGTCTTACCTTAATTTATCTGTATCTTCTCTTTACCTTGTCCTAAATTCATTCTTGATCTTTTCAGGATGAATCGAGGAGATGCCGGAGGTAGGGGTCGTGGTATTGCCCCAGCTCCTCAGCCTGTTGCACCTATTAGGTTTACGGTTCTCTATAAGGAATTCACTTAACTTGGTGGTACCAAGTTTTCTGGTTCAGAAAGCATTGTTGAATCCCAGCAATGGTTGCGGAATTTAGAGAGGATATTTACTGGTCTTGAGATTACTGATGCTCAGAAGCGTCGGTTAGCAGCATGGAAGTTGCAGGAGGCTGCCCTAGATTGGTGGGAGTCTGTTATGACTAACACCGTCGAGGTTGATATTACTTGGGAGCAGTTTAGGTATCTTCTCGTGTTTCTTTGAATTCTATTTTTTATGTCTCTTTGTGCCTTTTCTAAGTTTATCTATCATCTTTTCAGGGATGCTTTCATTGCTAAGTGGATACCTGAGGCTGGGAAATCCCCGCTTTATAGAGAGTTCATGGATCTCAAGCAGGGAAGCATGTCTTTTTCTAAGTATGAGAGGAAGTTCAACGAACTTTCCAAGTTCGGTCCTAGCCTGATAGACACTCCTCTCAAGAAAAATGAGAAGTTCATTGCTAGTGCTCGTTCAAAGTATTATGATCGTCTCATATCTCATGTTCATGGCACTTTTACCCAGCTTATGGATATGGCTATCCGATATGAGAATCCTACTTCTAAGGGTCCTTCTGTTTTTGGTGCTCCTTCATCTCGATCTTCCACTACTAAATCTAAGAAGCGGAAGCCTAATTTCCACCAGCAGAAGAAGAATTAGCTCAAGAATCCAGATTTGGGATCTTCGTCATCTTCTCCTTCTCAGAGGCAGCCTGTTGATCTTTCTTCCATCACCTATTTCAGATGTGATCAGAAGGGACACTATGCCAATAGTTTTCCTACTTTAGCTGGTGCCGCTGTTCCTCCGCCTGCTCAGTTGGTGAGGCATGATCTCTGTCATATCTGTCTTTAGCCTAGTCATTTCAGGAAGGATTTCCCTACCCAGCAGAAGGGTAAGCCATCTGGTATATCTGTTGTCACCTCTGCATCTTCTCCAGCTCCGACACCTTCTCCTAGTGCTCCTAGTGATGACCAAGGTACTCTTCAAGGCACATTTTCTTTATTTCAGCATCCTATTTGTGTTTTATTTGATACTAGAGCTTCCCACGGTTTTATTTCTATTGATTTGTGTAATAAGTTCGAGCATCTTCTTTCACTTGAGTATGCTTATATGCCATTATGTGTTTCAAATCCAATCGGGGGTCCCGCAAACCTTAATAGGATTTGTAAGCAAGTGAACCTTCTCTATTCTGATCATTGCTTCAGTGGTGATTTCTACGTTCTAGGCTTCGATGCTTTTGATTTATTGCTTGGAAGTGATTGGCTTAGTAAGCATGATGCCCGTATATCTTGTAAATCCCGGTATGTTTATCTTGTTGACGATCAAGGAAATTCTTTGACTATTTAATGTCGCATGCCTCAGGATTTTGCTGACAGTTTTATTTATTCTCTAGATTCTTCTTCGGGTGATCTTCATTTGACGCATGTGGTCAGATTCTATCCAGATGTTTTTGGTGAAGTCATTGTTTTACCTCCTAAGCGGGAAATTGATTTTCGTATTGATCTTATTCCTGGAGCTCGACCTATAGTTCTTCCTCCCAGAAGAATGGCACCCCGTGAGAAGGTTGAGTTAGCAAAGCAAATTGAGGACTTGTTCTCCAAAGGTCTGATCAGACCTAGTCATTCAAAATGGAGAGCGGCGGTGGTTTTCGTCACCAAGTCCGATGGATCTTTGAGGATGTGTATTGATTATAGGGAGCTGAATAAGCTCACTATGAAAACAGATATCCTATGTCTCGTATCAATGATATGTTTGATCAGCTTTATGGTGAGACTGTTTTCTCTCAGCTTGATCTTGCCATAGGTTTTCACCAACTCAGAGTTGCTGAGGATAGAATTCCCATGACTGCTTTCCGTACTGAGAATGGGTTTTATGAATGGTTAGTCATGTTTTTTGGGTTGACTAATGTTCTTGCTTTCTTTATTGATTTGATGAGTCGTGTTTTTCGTGGTGTGCTTAATAAATTTGTTCTAGTCTTTGTTGATGACATCCTTGTCTTTTCTAAGACCAAGAAAGAGCATGAGTCGCACTTGAAATCTGTTCTGGAAATTCTTAGAAATCATCAATTGAAAGCTAAATTTTCTAGATGCCATTTCTGGAAGGATGAAGTCCAATTCCTTGGACATATTGTTTCTGGTAATGGAGTTTCTGTTGATCTAGCCAAGATCTCTACGATCAATGTAAGTCTTTCTTTTCTTCTCTTTTTCCTTCATCGTTTAATTATTCTATCTTTTCTGTTGTTCTTATTTCTTCCTATTCTGTTGCAGGATTGGGAAACTCCTAAGACTCCTTTTGAGATTCGTAGTTTTCTGGGCCTTGCCGGTTATTACCAGAGATTCATTGAGAATTTTGCATGGATTGTTGCACCTCTCGCTGCTTTGACTCATAAGAATGCTAAGTTTATCTGGGATAAGAAGTGTGAAGCTGCATTCAATGAGTTAAAGAGCAAACTAACTTCCGCACTAGTTCTTACTGTTTTGAATGGAAACGAGGGATTGACGGTATATAGTAATGCTAGTCGTGAGGGATTGGGGTTGTTCTCATGCAGGACGGTAAGATCATCGCCTATGCCAGCCGTCAGTTGAAAACGCATGAGGCTAATTATGCTGCTCATGATTTAGAGTTGCTTGTTGTTGTCTTTACTTTGAAGCTCTAGAGGCATCATCTTCTTAGAGCTAAGTTTGAGCTTTTCACCGATCATCAGTCTCTGAGATATATCTTCTCCCAGAAGGATTTGAATCAGAGGCAAATTCGTTGGCTTGAGTTTCTAGATTCTTACGACCTTGATATTAGCTATACTCCTGGTAAAGCTAATGTTGTGGACAATGCTCTGAGTCGCAAGAAGGCTTTGTTGTATCAGCTTGTTTTTTATTCTCCTCTTTTGGATCATATCAAGGCTAAGAATGATGAGGATGAGATGCTTAGATTGATGAAGGCGAGTGTTCATAGCAGGGTTAGTGGTAGTAGTGGAGCTCAGATCGATGATAGAGGGATTTTGAGGATTAATGGTAGGATTTGTGTCCCGAATGTTGATGGATTGAGGCAGGAGTTGCTTCGGGAGAATCATCGATCCAGACTTTCTATTCATCCTGGTGTGTTGAAGATGTATAAGGATATGAAGAGGCTTTATTGGTGGAAGGGTATGAAGAGGGATATCTCTATCTTTGTTAGTCGGTATGCTACTTGTCAGCAAGTCAAGGCCGATCATTTGAAGACTCCTGCTTTGTTGCATCCCCTTGAGATTCCCAATTGGAAGTGAGAACAGGTTTCCGTGGATTTCATTGATGATTACCGAGGACTAGGAGGGCTAATGAGAGTATCTAGGTTATTGTGGATGGACTGACCAAGTCCGCTCATTTCATTCCGGTCAAGTCTACCCGTTCTACTTCTAGCTTATCTGAGATCTACATGAGAGAGATTGTTCGTCTCCATGGTGTTCCTCTCAGTATTGTTTGTGATCGTGATCCCATCTTTACCAGTCAGTTTTGGAAAGCTTTTCAGGAATCTTTGGGTACTCATATGAATATGAGCACTGTTTACCATCCACAGACCGACGGTCAAACGGAAAGAGTGAATCAGATTCTCGAAGATCTTCTTTGTGCTTGTGTGCTTGATAATGGAGGATCTTGGGAAGATCATCTCCATCTTGTCGAATTCACCTACAATAATAGTTATCAGGTATAATCTAATCTTCTGTTTTAAGCTTATCTTAATCCTTTATCTATCTAATTCCTTCTCTGAATTCAAGCCAGTATCAAAATGTCTCTGTTTGCTGCTCTTTACGGAAGACCTTGTAGATCTCCATCTTGCTGGATTGAATCTGGTAATCGGTTGGTTCTTGGTCCTGATTTTTTTTGGAGAGAGTTGAGGAGATTAAGAGGAAGTTAAGGGTTGCTCAGGATAGGCAGAAGAAGTACGCTGATAGGCGTAGGCGGAGTTTAGAGTTTGCTGTTGGTGATCAGGTTTTCCTTAAGGTCTCTCCCTTAAGGAATGTCATTCATTTTGGTCGTAGAGGGAAGCTTTCTACTAGGTTCATTTGTCCTTTCCGCATTGTGGAAAGAGTTGGCTCTTTGGCTTATCGTCTGGATTTACCCAAGAAGCTGTCTGGAGTGCATGACGTATTCCATGTCTCTCATCTTCGTCGGTATCTTCATGACTCATCTCTTATTGTCCAGCCTTCTGCTCTTGATAGTTTGGATATTGAGCCTAATTTGACTTTCGAGAGGAAGCCACTTCGTATTGTCGACATAGGTACAAAGCAGCTAAGAAGGAAATCTGTAAGTTTGGTCAAAGTACAGTGGAGTACTGATGATCGGGATTGTACCTGGGAGACGGAGGAGAGCATTCGTGCTTTGAATCTGGAGTTATTTGTTTCAGGTACTATTTGCTTTTCTATCTTACTTTTCCTTATTTTCCTTGTTCGTTCTTTTCGAGAACGAAAAGATTTGAGTGGGGGAGAGTGTAACAACCCTAGATTTTTGAAATATTTTAAATTTATTTTATTTCATTTTGAAAATATCTTAAAATTTATTTTTATTTCAAGATTTTATTTTTAAAACATTTTTAAAGTGTGGTTATAATTTTCCAAAGCTTATTGTACTTTATTTACAATTTTTAAATCCTAGTTTCAATTATTAAGCTATTTTCTTAATTATTTTATATTTTTCTAAAAATTATTTATTTATTTTATTTCCTACTTTATTTTGTTTTGTTTTTCTATTTTATTTACTTACTTTTATTTTGTTTAAAATGAATAAAAGAAATAAGAAATATAAAGGGTCAAAAACTTTTCATATGCTATGACTTTTCACTTACCCTTTTGTCTTTTCATTTTGCAATTGGCATTTGTATTGAATATAGCCATCCATTCCTTTCTCTTAGCCGCATTTCCTTTTCATTTTTCACGTAAGAAAATTTTCCTTCATCTCAAATTTTCGGCCATCACAAAATGTCTGAAAAAGACTTTGGTAAGTCATGGCATTTTCTCTTCTTTTCTTCTTTGTTTTCATTTAGTACTTTCCTTGTTTTCTCTTATGTTGCTCGACCATAGACCTCTTCACCACCGCATCACCTCCACCTCCACCATACACGGTTTTAACCCTCATCAACTCCTTTGACCATGACAGGCCGTGGCACCCCTATGATAAAAACTCCTCAAAAAATTGCAACCACCCCTTAAAACAAGTCGAGCCCTACATGCCACATCCCTTCACATACTCCTCTCGACCACCCCTAGAACCACCACCACCAGCAACTACATGACCTTTGGCCACTGTTGCACCATCACCAAGCTTGAACCAAGCAAGGCCGAGCCACCACTTGCCATGGCCGAGCCAAGAAATATGACCAAAACTCCACTACGTTGCCTTGACCTTGTGCATGTTTCATATTATCACCACCACCTTTCATCTCTTTATTAGCCGAGCCATATTGACCCATACCCGACCCAAATACATAGCCATGGCCGAGCACTTGAACCCTATGGCCAAGCATATGAGTGGTGAAAGCAAGTTCATGTTGTTTAGTGCTTTGTTGTTCTTTATTTTTCAAGTTGTTTAATGATATTTATGTTGTATATTTATGTTTGCAATATCTTGTTTTAGTTGTTGTTACAAGATAATCACCTTGGCTCTCCCCTTATTTGAATATGTAGTCGTGATATCGTGCTTTTGGATCTTTGTTTGTGAGCTTGGATTTGTTAACTCCAGCGTTAAGAGGTGAATATTTCACACATGACATCTATACTTATATAATTAGTGAATTGATAGCAAGTGAATCCGTAGAATTATATTATCATGTTATACCTGCCTGTGATATGATTCATATGATGTTAACCCTGTTAATAAACCTGTCATATCATCGGTTACTGCTATATAATACTATATTGTTATTTATATATGTTTCTCACACTGTAAGTTCCCTGTAGAATAGAATCACTATGGGTTGAATGATACATATTCGAACGGACTTTAGAATAGGGAAAAATCGTTATGGGCTGAAATGATAGGCCTGAGCGATTTTTATTCATCTTATTTGACTTAGGACTGCGGGTTTGAAATGATAGAACCCGGGTTTTCTTTGTAAATTACGGATTGATATGATATATTATCCGTATCGCTTGACCTAGGTTAGAAAATATTATATCGACCCGTGGTTAATGTATAAATTTTTGAGAATTTTTAAAGTATTTTAAAAATGTAAATTTATGATATTTTGATTTAAATTGAATTAAAAATGATTTTTATAAAGTGTTAATAATTTTTGTACAAGTTAAAATGTGAAATAAATGAATAGTTAAGTTAAAATTTGAAATATAACTTAAATTTGAAATTTGAGAATTTTGTTTAAAAGTTAATTTTAAATTAAATAAATAAAATGAAAAATAAATTATATTTTGAAATGGATATTTAAACTTAAGTGTTAAGTTAAATTTAAAATATGAAGAATAGAAATTAGTATGCTTGAATTTAATAAGTAAATAATTTGATTTTATGTATTAAAATTTACTTTATAAAAATTATAAGTTAAAGGGTATTTAAAGGAATATTTTGAGTGGTAAAAATATGATTTTTATAAGTTAAAATGGTTTAAATTAAAGTTTAATTGTTTCTGAAATTGTATTGGAAAATCTGGAAATTAATTAACAGCATTTCAGTAATGCTATCATTTCTGAAGTTACCTTGAATTCATAAGTAAAGGATGTTACAACATTTTAAAAGTGCTGTAGTTGATACAAATGAACTATAGCTAAAATTTAACTAAGTGATATTATAGCACTTCGTAAGTGTTGTAGTTATAGAAACTAAAACTTGAACCTGAACCATTACGGCAGTTTGAAATGTTGTCTTTGCTTAATTGAATTGTTTTCAAATGTAACTTACTGTAGCATTTTCTAAATGCTGTGAAAGCTGAAATTTCACCATTTTAATAAATTTAAGTAAATAAATGAATTCTGAAAAGACTAAATTTTTGAAAATTGAATATTTGATTTTTAAAGTATAATAACTTCATTTTTAAATGGGGTATTTTAATTTGAAATATAAACCATTTTGAAATGTGATTTGGAATGATGTTTAAATTTAATAAAATGAATGAGGTTTTGGAAGGATGTGATATTTTGATATTTTGAAATGGATTTGAATTGATACTTGAATTTGAAATGATCTTTGATTTTTGAAGAATAAAATACTATATTTTGAAATTTATAACCATGGGTTATAATAACGATTGGTTGTTAAAGAGATCGGGATCGGATATGGACATACTATATGTCGATACCGAAAACCACTTTAACAACTGTGTACGCGGTGTAGATTCCAGAATGAAGTTAGATGGTGGCGGCGTGCTTGAGGTATATTACGTGGACCCGACTCCGGTGAGTTGGTTTAAGGTGGCTAAAACAGAAGCGATCTCGGGCGAAAAGGAGTAGCTCCTCTGGTCGGACACATTTCTTCGATACCATTCTAATACTTTGTGATTGTTTGGTGGCCACCCTTTGATTTGGGAGTGCATTCCGAGGTGGGCGTAGTGGCTGCTACGTTACCACCAGCTTGTGTGCGTAATTGGTATATCTACGCTGGCATTACCTCGTGTGCCGTGTCACCTACCATAGCGAGCCTTACTACGAGTTTCTATTTGTGTCGTACCTATGGAGTATCTTCTCATAGTCTCCCGATCAAGAGATATGCAGGTACTGTAGAGACTGCTGGCATTATTTTGTGTTAAGCGCTATATGAGTAACCCTTTAATGCTATTTTAAAGTAGGATTATTTTACTGTATTAGCGCAATATTACCACATAGTAAATAGTTTAACGGATCCTTAGAGGATGGGCGGTCCCAAGCATCCTTTAAGTTACTTGTTCATTTACTGCAGTTCACTTGAGTTGGTTTACATTATATAAGTATGTATGTCCTGACTCGAGCGTTTTGTGTTTTGCTTTACGCTCAGGTCAGCCTGAGTATTACAGCTTTGGATTTCCCTTTGTAGAGCTAGGAATCACTGGAGACTCTGCCTATTTAGTTATCTGTCTATTTCATTTTTAGCAGTTCTATTTCAATTTTTGTATTAGTGGGCTTCTATGTATTTGGGATTTCTATTATGTTGTTTTTAGACTGATATTTGTATTATTTTTTTGAGACTTTGTTATAGTAGCTTTATTAATTACTATGTTATTTTAAATTTCCGATGCAAGTTATTCTAATATTTCTATGTTTGTGATTCTGTGTGATTGATTTTGTTTGCTCCAAATTTTATTACAATCTGTTATTTTGCATCATTCAAGTCTGACATGTGTGAATTATTGTCGACTTGGATGGTCCAAAATAATTGGTCGTTACACGACCGAATGCGACATAGTTAATATTGATACATAGGAACACATGATACGAAAAAATTTACACTTCCAATAAACAGAATTTTTCATTTCATGCAAATTGAAAATTAATATTTAATTCCATAATCCCATACGTTAACCACATTCAGATCACATATACATATACAAAATACGATGGTAGCATTAGTTTGTTTTCGATGATTGAATTCATCGACTATCGGTTTTGATCTTCTTCTATGTGTTTCGTCAATCTATGACGATTTTTTTTCTCATTTTGAGCACCAGCATCCAACACTTTTGTCCATTCCTTAAGTTTGGATTTTAATCTTGCATATGTCCATCCTTTCTTGTTTGGATTGTTGTTCTGATTTGTTTTCCATTTCTACATGTACGAATGTCGTTTTTGTGAGGTAAAATCTGTTCCTTGTTTAGCGTCGTGGTCTCATAGAATTATTCAATGTTTACCATATTCCTTGAGTTTTCTAACGCTGTTTACAGACTAATCTGGGTATTATTATATTATAATGCTCGGGTCAGGCCGAATATTTTTCAAATTGGCATTGGTGTTCTTGAGCTCTTGAAGAAGAGCTGGATGTTCATCTGTCATAGTATTTTATTTTCTACTATATTATACTGTATACCTATCATCAAATGTGAGGTAATAATTAATAATTGTCCAGTTAATAAGGCTTGCTTTTAACTCTATGTATCTTGTATCATGGAGTGTCGATTGATATTGGCTTTATTATATTATATGTTGTCGATTCTACTGTGAGATTCTGTTTTCCCTGTTTGTCCTTTTTGTTTTACCCTAACAATCCACCTTTCCGACTATTGGACGTTCGGCGTTGGAATACCGTGGATGTATTTGATGCCGACTTTCGATGGACGAAAACGCGGGTCATAACAAAAGTCTTAGTCGAGGTATGAACAAAAATATTACCAAAGGTATAGGACAAAAGCATTTAGCGGAAACATGAGACAAAAGCAATAGCGGAAGCATGAGACAAAAGCATTAGCATAATTACGGCTTTAAGCAAGTGGGGCAACGTGATAGGTCTTAACGAAGATATGAATAATGGGTGCATAAGATGAATCACACAGCGGGTTTGCATTTCAGGGTCCTCCCTCTCCAAGTTAGTGATGATATAGGTATTGATATGAGAGCGGTTTCCACAGTCGTCTACGGACGATATGTTCTCATTGGATTACTCTAGGAGCATTCATCAACCATTAGTGCGAGGTTTGATTTATAGTTCGACCATTTGGGTTAGATAAGGATCCTTAGGTATTAGACCTTAGGAGTTCACAAACATTTATAGCACATCCTATGTTATTTAGAATAGTTTTGAAGTTAACTACACATGATCATCACATACTAACTTGTACTCATTCATTAGACTTTATGTCTGGCCCATTGTTTTTCCATCTTTTTCCCCACCGTAAGTGGTAAAGTAGTGATGATTGGCCCATTCTTGATACTTGAAGAGTTGTGCATACATTTGAAAAACTTCTTTTACCATATTTCCTATCATGTTATTCTAGCTTATCAGCACATTTTGCTTCTTGCATCATACTTTGAGAGACAATTTTCGATGTAATCTGTATTAGGCCACGGATTGGTTTTTCTGAAATTATGATTTAGATATTTTCTGACATGGATATTTTCTGACATGGATATTGTCTATTTTTTGTATGATTTATTCATTTCACTGTGAGTTTTGAAAGTATAGTATATATTAGATTATATCTACTTATGTTTGACTCTGAAATGTTAAAGTTAAATCCTCGACGATCCGCATTTTTCAGTATGACACGATGCTGAAAGCTTTATTGAGCTTCGGATCGACATGTCGGGAGGTATCAGTTGCCACACAATCAGTCCTTGTAAATGTAGATTGGTGGACGTTGAAGTCATGGATCTAGGGCGTGACCGGACGAGCTTGATTGAACAAAAGATTTTACTTGCGTGCAAAGTAAATGACGAGCATTAGAGATGAATGTAAATATTCTACAAGAGAAATTAATGCGCTGTATTAGCCTAAAATCTCTATAAATATAGCTAACATAGACCCTTATTCATTAGGTATTCATCGGTATACTAAAACTATATCAAAAAATTTCCTCTCTGCTTATAAATTCTCCAATAATAAAATAAATATAAACAACAGAATTCAGGAACGTCGGATCTAGAAGGAGCAAGAAAACATGGGTAGATTTCTATGCGAAGTTAGGAGAAAGCTTGGATCTGAGACGAGTGTGAACATTTTAATGAGCTGATTATTTGTAGTTAACTATAATTTAGACTATTTAATCTAAGATGTTAGAACTAAATCTAAGTATTATATTGTTTAAATCCAAGTTGAACTCAAAAATTAAGCTGGTACAAACTGGTTAAGCGACAAATGTTATTCTAGTTTAAACTCATTCAAATTAAATGGAAATCTCCCATACCTATTGATATATAACTTGATCATATCGATGATAACCTAAATTAAAATGATTTTGAAAAGAGATAAATATCATTTTAGGTACATAAGAATTGTATAACCTAAAAACTATAAGTGTAGGGTTTACTGTTGAAATCACAAAATGTATGAGATTAACAACAAATTAAAATCAAATAAACTATAAGCAAAAACCCTAATTTTACACAATAATTGGTCGACCATTCAACTCGAGCGATCGACAGCAAGCAATCGACCGATTAGTCGACTAGTAAACGACCGAAACACGTAATCTGAACATTTGCCTAAGACCCAGATTGAAAATAATATGGTTATATTATCTATATATGTGGAAACACTAGGACATTGTGGGGTTAGGTAAATGCTCTTTACCCAATAAGGGGTCAATTATTTGACCGGGGACGATTCTATCGCAAATGACACTCATAAGAGGTTCTACGGCGGACGTGTAGCACTGCCTGATGCACGATGAACTGTGTCAGATCGGCACAATGTGAGTTCCTTGTTATGCATGAATATTGATGTGACATGATACTGTGTTGTTGATGGATCCCGCTGTGTGCAATAAGAGGCGTATACTATCATTGAGAGGTGAACATAGATGTAGACGATGAGACACATCGATGAATCAGCATTGTGGGTTTCCTCCTCAATGCGTAGTTAGTATATGTGTAGTCATAGTATGGAAAATTTATTCTCATGTGGAAATATTGGGGAAACCTATGCAAGATAATTATGCAAAGTCGAAATATGAGATGTAGTCACATACGACAAAGTTGTAGGATGACCCTACGTTGAGTAGCTCTAGCAGTAGCGGTCAATCATTTGCTATTGAGGTTTGATCCTTATAGAAACATGCATATGATGTTAGTGTAGGTGTGTATCAGGTAAAAACACTTAGGTAAGAACCCAATGAATACACCGACGTTTGTTGAGCACCCTAGGTTTAAAGTCAACCGCACATGATCACCATATATTAAACATGTGCCCATTCACTAGACTTTTTTCTAACCCACCTTCTTTCCTTTTCCACACCATAAGAGGACATGGCAGTAGGTTATTGGCCCGATTTCAGCACGTGGAGAGCTGTGCTGTTAATACCCCGCTATTACCCTACTATAATCCTGCTATATCTCATAGTGGATTTCCGCCGCTACGATTTTTCCATACAGCCTCAAATATAGGCTTTTCGCTTTAAGTCCCGCTATTTCCACTATATTCCGTTAATCCCGCTATCTTCCACTACTTCCATTATACCTTCTTTAAAAGAAATGAATTGAAAAATTACATTTATACATTATAAAAATCATGAAATTTATTTATTTATTGAACTTTTTAATATATTTTTAGAAATAAAGATACTCTAATATTCTGTTGAATTCAATTATGTTATATAACAGTTTTACGATTATTTATAGTATATTCACACATGTTTTTATTTAAAATTATTTATGTATTAATTTTAACTCAATTGAATGTTAATTTTTCATTTAATTACCATATATTAATTTTTAAAAACATTACGTACGAGTTTTATATGTTATTTTAAAGTCATCGGCTATATTACGCTATATCATCGCTATATCCCTGATATGACTTTTTGCACGTCCGCCGCATTGAATCTGCCGTGTGCTTTAACTGCACAAGTAGAAAGGCGACCTCATCACATGAGTTGCTTATCCTTTATTTGCTCTCCATGCAATTATCTATTTTATCCATACTTAGTATTTTATCAGACTATGGGTTGTATTTCTGTGTACTATGTATTTGACTATGTTTCATTTTTCCAGGCGGCGTTTTGGGATATTTCATAAAATGGTTGTTTTCTATATTTATATTTTATTCCTTCCGCTGTGAGTTCTAAAACTGGAGTATATCTTAGATATCTGTATATTTTAGTCTACAATGTTATAAAAAACCCGATAGCTTGTACTTTTAGGTACTAACGCGAGTTCGAAAGTCATCTTAGACTTTGGATAGGTGTGTCAAGAGACATAGATTGCCACACTACGTAATATACATCATCCCCGTTAAAAGCTATAGTTGGATCATGGGCATTCCTGAAGCGAAAGAAATTTATTACAGATTGTGTTCGTGACGCAGCGGATTAATCAAACAAAACTTCAATCGATGGAATGTAGCAATCGGTGAGTTGAAGATACCAAAATGCCCAAGTTCGTTGATCCAAAGATACCGAACTCTAGCTATCTCAAACACGTTGATAGCGCACTATACCGTGTTCAAAGATCTACGATTCTTCGCACGTTGATCTAGCGCACTAGATTCCGTGAATCGGCTTCTACGATCGTTGAATCGAGCGCACTCGATTAACCGAAAGAGGAGATAGGAGATTACACTCAACTACCAATTGGTATGAAAGCACAAAGCTAACAAAAAGGAATTTTATTCAAAAATCAACAACCACCAAAAATTACAACACACACTCTATTTATAGCTTTTACAACGCAACGCAACAAATCATCACCTGACTCTTAGGTCGGCCACGACTTACGACCTAACTTAGGTTGGCAGCGACCTAACATCAGCGACTCAACACATTTTAACAACACCTAGGTCGGCAGCGACCTATCAGCACAACATACTCTCCTGTATACAACACAGCACTCAACGACCTAAACAACTCACGCGACTCAACACGACCGACTCACCATAGGTCGTACGCGACCTAACACTTCCCATTCATGACCGAGTTAAGCAATACAACACACAACATATGTACACGACTTAACTCGTTACCGACTTAACATATAACGACTCAACGATTCACGACTTAACACCCAACACAACCCATAGGTCGGTAACGACCTAAAATACAACACTACCAAATCCCCTACGACCTAAAATAGAAGGTAGTTCAGCTTGCTTAGATCGGAACTCGGCGAAGTTATCTCGTTCAATATCACTAGGTCGTTCAATATCATTAGGTCGTTCAATATCACTAGGTCGGAGCTTGTTAGGTCGGAATGCTTCTTCCTGTGTTTTCTTAGGACGGAGACGACCCAAAACTCCGTTGTTAGGTCGTGACCATGCTTTCTTAAGTCGGAGACAACTCAATCTCAATTCGTTAGGTCGCGCTGTATCATTGTTAGGTCTTGAGCGACCTATCTCTTCCTTTTTAGGTCGTAAGCGACCTAATACTTGCATTTCTTCTGTTTGCACTGCGTCATCCTCCCCGGGTTGACAGAAATTCGACCTCGAATTCTCAACATCTTCTTCCACAACAATTTCATTCCCACGATACGGAATTAAATGTTTAATATTGAAAACATCAGAAGTGTATACATCCTCCGGCAGCTTCAACTTATAAGCATTCTCATTGATTTTCTTTAAAATTTCAATCGGACCAATTTTCCGTGCTTTCAACTTATTATACGTTCCAACCGGAAAACGGTCTTTAGTCAGTACTGCATAAACCAAATCACCTTCATTAAATTCAACACTTCGTCTCTTCAAATCAGCAGCTTGCTTATACTTCTCATTCGACTTTTCCAATCGTTCCCGAACGATCTTATGACACTCCGTCAATCCTTCAATAAAATCAACAGCTCGTTTAACCGTCCCCTTTGCTTGTGGTACCACCGCTAAATCTAACGGTCCCCTGGGTAAAATTGAATAAACAATCTGAAATGGACTGAATCCTGTGCTACGATTCACTGCATGATTATGAGCAAATTCTGCCTGGCATAGCTTCATGTCCCAACTTCTCAAATTATCCTGTACAAGACAACGCAACAAATTTCCCAATGACCTGTTAACAACTTCCGTCTGCCCATCAGTTTGTGGATGATAAGCACTGCTAAATTTCAGTTTCGTTCCCACCATCTTCCACAAACTCAACCAAAAGTGACTCAGAAAACGAGTATCTCGATCAGAAACAATAGATTCTGGTAAATCATGAAGTCGATAAATCTCCTTGAAAAATAATTGAGCAACACGAACAGCATCCGCCGTCTTTTTGCAAGCAACAAAATGTGCCATCTTTGAAAATCTGTCCACCACAACAAATATCGAATCATTTCCCCTTTGAGTTCTAGGCAAACCCAAAACGAAATCCATGCTAATATCAACCCATGGCTTAGACGGTACAGGCAACGGCATATACAACCCTGCATTCGTCGCTGTTCCCTTCGACACCTGGCAAATATGGCATCTCTCCACGAATCTTTCAACCTCTTTTCTCATCGACGGCCAAAAGTAAGACTGTGAAATCAATTTCAAAGTACGATCACGGCCCACATGCCCTTCCTCGTGCAACTCCTTAATAATTTTCAATCTCAAACTACAATCTGGAATGCATAATTGATTTCCTTTGAACAAGAATCCATCAACCAACATAAATTCATCGGTACTCCCATCCTTCACTTTCTCAATATATTTCACAAAGTAAGGATCTTCTTCAATCATCTCTGGCAGTAATTCAAACCCCGTCACTTCAACTTTCATTGTCGTTAATAAATGACTCCTCCTACTCAAAGCATCAGCTACCCGATTTGTCACCCTTGATTTGTGCTTAACGACAAAAGTAAACTGCTGTAAATAAGCAATCCATGATGTATGTCTCGCTGAGATTTTATCCTGCCCCTGTAAATGCTTCAAAGCTTCGTGATCAGTGTACAGAACAAATTCCTTCTGAAATAGATAGTGTCTCCAATGCTTAACAGCTTGTACGACAGCATAGAATTCAACGTCATATGTACTGTATCTCATCTTTGCCCCTGACAACTTTTCACTGAAATAAGCAACTGGCTTCCCATTCTGACTCAGAACTCCTCCAATACCAACCTTCAAAGCATCAGTATGCAATTCAAACAATAACTGAAAATTCGGTAAAACAAGAATTGGTGCAGACGTCAACAATTCCTTGATCTTCTCAAAAGCAACTCCCGCTTCTTCTGACCATACAAATTGTTTCACTTTCATGCAATCAGTCACTGGAGCCATCACGCTACTGAAATGTGGTATGAATCTTCGGTAGAATGATGCTAACCCATGAAAACTTCTCACTTCTGTAATTGTCTTTGGCTGTGGCCAATTCCTGACTGCTTCAACTTTACTCTGGTCAACTTGAATACCTTCCCCTGAAACAACATACCCAAGAAATAAAACAGTATGCGTCATAAACACACATTTCTTTGTAGCAGCATAAAATTGTTCTTCACGAAGAATAATCAACACTTCCCTCAAATGTAGAACATGCTCCTCCATACTCCTGCTGTAAATCAGAATATCATCGAAATAAACCACGACGAACTTCCCAATGAATGGTCTAAAGATTTGATTCATCACCCGCATGAATGTACTAGGTGCATTTGACAAACCAAATGGCATAACCAACCATTCGTATAACCCCTCTCTCGTCTTGAAAGCTGTCTTCCATTCGTCTCCAGGTCTAATCCGAATTTGATGATAACCACTTTTCAAGTCAATCTTCGAAAATATAGTTGCCCCACTCAACTGATCCAGCAAGTCATCCAACCTTGGCATAGGAAATCTATAACGAACAGTAATCTTGTTCAAAGCTCTACTATCTGTACACATTCTCCATGTTCCATCCTTCTTCGGCACCAACAATGCTGGCACGGCACAAGGACTCAAGCTTTCCTGAACACGTCCCTGTTCTAACAACTCTTCCACCAGCCTCCGTAACTCTTCATGTTCCTTCGGACTCATTCGGTAATGTGGTCTATGTGGTAACACTGCTCCCGGAACAAGATCGATTTGATGTTGAATGTCTCTCAATGGTGGCAACTCCTTAGGCAACTCCTCTGGAAATACATCTTCAAACTCTTTCAAAACTGGCTTTGCTTCTTCAGGAATTTCAACCTCTTCACTGCTCTCACGCCCAATCAACACGTATACTTCAGGCTCCTCTTCAACTTCTTTAACAAATTCCTTCAAGGATAATAAAGTTTTCAATTCCTCAATCTCCTCCAGCTTGCTCTCCTTCTGTTGTTGCTTCTTGGGAACCAAAGTAATTTTAGTACCCTCGAACATGAAACTGTAGCTATTGGCACGACCGTCATGTTGAACTGCTCTATCAAACTGCCATGGTCTGCCCAGCAACAGATGACACACGTCCATGTCTACAACATCACACCAAATTTCATCTTTGTACTTCTTCCCAATAGAAAAATTAACACAAGCTCTTCGACACACTTTCACTTCACCACCCTTCCTTAACCATGCTAGCTTGTACGGTTTAGGATGCTTCTCAGTCTTCAAGTTCAATTTCCTCACTGCTTCTGTAGAAATAATATTATCACAACTTCCCGCATCAATAACGAACTTGCAAACCTTTCCCAGAATAGTGCACGTCGACTGAAAAATATTGCTTCTCAACCAACTACAATCCTCCTCCTGCTTTGGTGTAAGACATGACCTCCTCAACATAAGATTACAACCTTCATCTCCGAACAATTCTTCTTCCTCCTCAACATAAGGTGTATTTGAACACTCTGCTTCCTCACCATCATCCTCCTCAACTTCTGCAACCATGGTTCTCTTCTTCGGCTTCGGACATTCGTTGCTTTTGTGACCCAACTCCTGACAATTATAACACTTGAACCCACTGCTAACCTTCGCCTTCTCAGCCTCCTTCACCACTGGCTTTGAAACAGGTTTAGGAACATTAGAACTTCCACCAACACCCCTTGCTTGATTATTGGAATTAGTAAACACACCACCTCCACGCCTTCCTTGTTTCTCCCAAGCCAACGCTTTCTGATGTGCCTCTGCAACTGATCTAGGATCAAACATATTAACCATATCCTGGATCTGCATTCTCAATCCCCAATGAATCTAGCAGTTAGCTGTTCTTCCGTTTCCATAATATCATTCCTGGCAATGAGTTGGTAAAATTCATCAGCATAATCACTAACAGACTTTGTCCCTTGCCTCAGATTCTGCAACCTCTGGTACATAAGTGATTGGTAGTTGTAAGGTAAGAAAGTAGATCTCATCAACTTCTTCATCTTATCCCACGATTCTATCTTTGAGTTCCCCATTCTCTCCCTGGTTAGTTTAGTTTGCTGCCACCACGCCAAAGCTCTCCCCCTCAACCTAGTAGCAACCAACTTCACCCTTCTATGCTCAGGAACCTCCTTGAAATCAAAGATCTCTTCAACATTAGAAATCCAATCGAGAAATTCTTCTGCAATCATTCCGCCTTTAAACTCCGGAATTTCCATCTTCATACCCGATTCCCATCGACGATCATCTTCAACATCCCGATTAGAATTTCGAACTTGGTCTCGATCTCGATAATGAATACTAGCTCTATCACCTTCTTCAACAAAATCAAAAGTACGTCTACATCGATCTCGACCATTATCATCCCTTCGCTCATGCATGCTTCTTTGACTATGTCTCTCTTCATCTCTATATGCTTCATTGTCAAATTCACGTTGACTTCTCCTCTCTTCATGTGCATAGTCATGATGATCTCTTCGTGATGATATTGATGTTTCTCTTCTATCTCTACATGAATGTGGTGATACCCTCCTTTGATTTAAATCATTCATCAATTTCTCCAATTTTCCAATGCCTTCATCAAATTTTTCATTAATACGTTGTTCCATAAGCTCGGCTTCTTCTCTACGATACAAAGCTTCAACGTTTTGATGACGATTAGCTCTCCTTGGTGGCATGATTGAAAAACTTCACAAACTTCAACAATTCGAACAAAAAAATTCAAGCTTCAACAAAAGAACAAGTCACGGCTCAACACTTAACTCTTCAAGGCTTTAGCTCGGCAATGGTTTTACACGGCTCCACACTTCAAATCTTGGCGCGCAAAACTCCAAGACAAAATCCAAACAATATCCAACTCCTCGATCCAAAATGAAATGGATCAAACACTCCAAACTTGATGCAACTTCAATATGAACACGATGAACAACTTCAAACTTCAAAAACTTGGCTCCAAGAATCAACTTAGATATGATTGGCTAAGTATGGCTCTGATACCAAAAACTGACGCAGCGGATTAATCAAACAAAACTTCAATCGATGGAATGTAGCAATCGGTGAGTTGAAGATACCAAAATGCCCAAGTTCGTTGATCCAAAGATACCGAACTCTAGCTATCTCAAACACGTTGATAGCGCACTATACCGTGTTCAAAGATCTACGATTCTTCGCACGTTGATCTAGCGCACTAGATTCCGTGAATCGGCTTCTACGATCGTTGAATCGAGCGCACTCGATTAACCGAAAGAGGAGATAGGAGATTACACTCAACTACCAATTGGTATGAAAGCACAAAGCTAACAAAAAGAAATTTTATTCAAAAATCAACAACCACCAAAAATTACAACACACACTCTATTTATAGCTTTTACAACGCAACGCAACAAATCATCACCTGACTCTTAGGTCGGCCACGACTTACGACCTAACTTAGGTCGGCAGCGACCTAACATCAGCGACTCAACACATTTTAACAACACCTAGGTCGGCAGCGACCTATCAGCACAACATACTCTCCTGTATACAACACAGCACTCAACGACCTAAACAACTCACGCGACTCAACACAACCGACTCACCATAGGTCGTACGCAACCTAACACTTCCCATTCATGACCGAGTTAAGCAATACAACACACAACATATGTACACGACTTAACTCGTTACCGACTTAACATATAACGACTCAACGATTCACGACTTAACACCCAACACAACCCATAGGTCGGTAACGACCTAAAATACAACACTACCCAATCCCCTACGACCTAAAATAGAAGGTAGTTCAGCTTGCTTAGATCGGAACTCGGCGAAGTTATCTCGTTCAATATCACTAGGTCGTTCAATATCATTAGGTCGTTCAATATCACTAGGTCGGAGCTTGTTAGGTCGGAATGCTTCTTTCTGTGTTTTCTTAGGTCGGAGACGACCCAAAACTCCGTTGTTAGGTCGTGACCATGCTTTCTTAAGTCGGAGACAACTCAATCTCAATTCGTTAGGTCGCGCTGTATCATTGTTAGGTCTTGAGCGACCTATCTCTTCCTTTTTAGGTCGTGAGCGACCTAATACTTGCATTTCTTCTGTTTGCACTGCATCAGTTGGAGTGTCTTGCATTGTATGTAGTCAAATAAAATATTGGTTGGAAAAAACAATCTCACATCGTGAAAAACAATAGAGATGGTGTGATGTGTGTATGTAAGACTATGGTCGTATGTAACAAAAGGGACGGTGGCTAAGATCTGAGATTGTATGAGGGGAAAAGAAGCTAACACGAAATAAAGGAGGAAAAGGAAAATAAAAGGCGAGATGGATAGAGAAAGAGAGTGGGAGTCGATTTAGTTGAACTAAAAGGGAAGAGGAACAAAGGAAGATGGTTGGGGTTTAAAAGAAAGAGAAGAAGGGAGGCGACTGAAAACCTAATCCCCATTACTCGAATTTTGAAGGCTGTTGACAGCGGTTTCATATGTCAATATAATATCATTTGATGTTTTTGATTTCTTGTTGCTTTTATTGAAAGGTATTTAGTTATTTGTGTCAAGGCCGATTTTGCAACTTGTGAGAAAGTCGGTGTCGGACCAAAAGATTAGATATATAGGAAAATAAATTAAGTTTTATTAATGCTACATTCTTTGTGTTTTCAAACAATGAAATCAATCTAATATCATATGTACAATATGATGTTATACAACCTCTATTGGCTTTAGTGATGCATAGGCAAAGCAACTGATAAATGAACATAATAGTTCCTACTTAAATTACTTTAAAATCAATAAGTTGAACCAAGAGTATGTGTGTGTGTTTTTGGTAGCAATAGCAAATATATAATATTTTGATTTCAAGAATTCAATGCAAATAAGAGTTTAGGTTCAAGCCTGTCTGTTGAGATAAACGCAAGAATAATGGCAATATTAAATTCTCTTGGTAAACTTTGTAATCCTCGATATCTGCCGTGAAGTTTATGTAAGTATTTGGTCCAGCATAAGAAAAATGTAGAACAATCAATGTGCGTTAATTTGCAATGAATGATTCAACTACACCTTTAAAATTGTTGTTGAACCGTAAAACCAAAGGCAACAACATTGAATAAATGAACACATCATATTCCCCCAACGAAATCAATGAAAATGACACGGTACATCATCATTAAAGGTGACATGTCTGCGCTTTTAACCAAGAATACAGATCCAAACTTGGTGGTACATATGATTGTACCACTGGAGTAGAATATAATTAGGAGATCTCTCATCGAAATAAAGTGCGGCGCATATTATGGATTCAATGGGCCTACCATTTTAGTTTTGTTCGAGAATCCAATTTTCGAGACAATGCGGTCTAAGCCCAATAAAAAAAAATTCTCGCAGTACATTTGTTAATAGCATTTAGTTGATTTTACTTGTATGAGCAACTACTGCGCTGCAATACCCAGGCACACAACCCCCTTTTTTTTCCTCTAAGTTAAGAATTTGTTTAATCGTATGATTGTTAAACGTCGTGCTTGTTTTATGGTTTTCTGCGATTAACTGTTTATACTAAACCAACACTGGGCTTTGTTATTTATTGTTACCTGTATAGCGTGTAGAAACACAACTACAGATTAAATCGCCTTCAGTTTGGTATATACTGCTCTAGTGTATAAGATGAATTCATTGGTTTTTGTTTTCCGGGGGATACATATTGAAACATTGAAGCTTTAAGGGTTGATCGATGCTAAGTACGATATCCAGCTCTCGAATGTCACAAGCGAAAAACCTACTTAAATTAAAACAAAATCGCACATCATAAACTATTAACCGTGACTCACAACCGAAGGATAATACATAAAATATACATGCATAAAATGATAATAGATGTAATATATGAGACTGTATGAGAAGTCAAACTTATAAGCTTCGTATATGCTAATAACCAGAGAACATTATCTTCGTACAAATCGAATATTGAATAATCAAACCGAACGTTAGGAAGCTTTGTTTAATGTTACTGGCCAAAATAAAATTCTCCGAAGCAAAAAAAAAGCTAGCTCTATTTGCACCCCGAAATTTGCCTTACACACCCCGGTTAGTTAAAGAAAAACTACCCACCCCGCTATTTTCTTTTAACCCCCCATTTTATTCCATGAATAACCCCGTGGTTCTCAATTTCTGACGTTAGTTTTTAAAATAAAAATCACGTTCGGGCTGAGCTCAAGCAATGTTCCGTATGAAACATTGTTCGGACCGAGTAAGGATTTGTAAGAAATCTCGCTTGGAACGAGCGAGGTTTTATATGAAACCACGCTTGAACCAAGCTAGGTTTTTAATAAAAAACACGTGCAGTGTAGCGAGTTAGGTTACCTCACTCGCTTCAAGCTTGGTTTGCTAGGTTTCCTCACTCGCTTCATACTTGATTTGTTATGTTTCCTCACTCGCTATAAGCTTGGTTTTTTGTATTTCCTCACTCGCTTGAAGCTTGGTTTTTTATATTTTCTCGCTCGTTCTGAACTTGGCTTTTTAAAGACCTAACTTTTGTTGTTTTTACGATATATAACAATAGGGCTGAGGGCAATTTTGTCAAAATAATTTGTTTTATAAAAGCAAAACAAGGGGTGGTAATAGATGCTCCCCAAGAAAATTCTGCATATTCTTCTCCACGGCTACCGCCTCTGTTTTCTGCCTTTGTCCCATTTTCTTCTCCAGCGTTTACTTCTACCAAATACCGATCCTCACAGTAATTTCTCCCAACTCTCAAATCCAAAACCCATCGCAAATTAGTTTCATCTTCAACGCCGCTCAATCCAAAGCTCTAATTCTCTTCAGTTCTTTGATTGATATTCTATTTCTATTGCCCCTCCATCACTAACCTAACCGCCATCAAATACAAACCCTAATTCTCTAATTATATCATCTTCGTCGTCAACTAACCTAACCGCGTCAACACAACCGACCATCGCACCATCAACGTCACCAGATCCACCAAGTTGCCATGATTTTTAGAATATAGACTGCTAGATCCATCATGCCATCACAGTTTTACTGCATGCACATCGCCTGGCTGTTACAAACATCATCTGTTGGTATGGAAAATTAGGTTCTCGCAACTTCTTTGCTTTTGCTAATTATTTAGTTTTTCCCTTATTTTTTTAACTTTTTTCCCGGAACATTTTTGGTTGGAATTATTTTGGTGTATTCACATTGCTAGTCTTTAGATGGAGAAATGGAAAGTGCACAGTCTTGTAATAAAATGCACCTTTTATTGTTGGTTTTGATATATTTTTATGACTGGTAGAGTGATGAATTACCTGATTTGAAGATGTTGACTCTCTTAGGAATTATTTTGGTGTATTATTTTGGGTTCTCTAGACTGATGGATTAAATTTCTGTGATTTTAGATCAATTGCAATGGCGGCGCTCCCAGTAGACATGCCCGATTCGAAGATGCTGACTCTCTTTGGATGTGGGGTCGTGCTTCTCCGTGGTGCTGGATGCACGGTTAATGACCTTATTGATCGTGATATTGATGTGAAGGTAAAATTTCCGTTTGTTTGTTGGTTGCAATCTCTATAGGTACCTTCTTGAGATTTCTTGAGATTTGTGGCATATGAAACCATGCCTAAACTATTTAAGTTTATGCCAATTTAATTTGTGATGTTAGAACGTGTACCTTTTCTAAAAAAATGATTAGCTTTGGGATATTATTTATTCATTGCTTGAGATTTCTTTACAGAACATGTTTAACGCACTAGATGTAGACCAGTTGCTTCTGGTAACTTAACACCATTTCAGGGGTATTGTTGTCTTGGTGCTCAACTTCTACTTGGCTTAGGGATTCTTCTTCAACTAAATACTTATAGGTTTGTTACATACCACGCCTTCACCTGTGCTGGTTTTTCACTCTTTTTGTTTTTTGCATGTACCATGTCGTTTGAATTATCGTGTACGAAAACTTTGTTCCTGATCGTTTTTTTTTTGTTCTACTTCAAAGCCGGTATCAGACTTCTAAAAATGGGATATAGTTCGGTCTAGGAAACTTATGGCTACTTGAAATTATTGACCAATAGTTTGAGGTTGCCAAATTACATTTTAACATTTTTGTGGTTTACAAAGATTAGTTGCTATAAAAATGGCCTGACTGCAATAAACTTCACTCTTATATTGGTTTTTTGATTGACTTTTCTTATCCTAGTTGATCCATTTTACTCCTCATGCCTTTTCAAACCCATATGGTATAAATGATGAAAAAAGGCTTCTGTAAAAGTTTATAAGAAGAACAAAACAGCAAATATGTAGGAGAAGCACCAGATTTTCCATCACTTAATTGAACCGAGAGCAAAGAAGTAAGAATGCAGTCTCATAAAATTAGGTATTTGGGTACAAGATTAGCACTGATATTTTACCTGATTTTCTTAATGAAAAGAAGTTTCACTGACTCAGCTCTTTAGTTCTAGGCATATTGTATTTTTATATTTGGTGGGCTAGCCTCACATACCCACCTAAGATTGTGATGGGATTTTTGCTTAAAAACACAATGTGTTATGTACTCATGAAGCCTCTATATTTTTAGTTGCTTCAATATGCATAACGGGCCTTCAACAGGCTTGTTCTTTAGTTAACGATATCAAAATAGTTGATATTTTGTGTAGGTGCAAATCACGCGGTATGTTTACAAACGGTTAATGTCATAATCATAGTTTATTTTTGTTATTAAGTTCGACTTTTTTTTCTTTCACATGTAGCCAAATCTTGGGAGCTTCATCATTACTTCTAGTTTTTACTTACCCTCTCATGAAGAGGTTAACTTTCTAGGTAAGATTAACACTCATTTAAAGCTAAATCTTGGGCTATATGTAGAACAACATCCTCAATGCTTTACCCACGCTGTACTTGAAATATTTGATATCCCACCTTTCATTTATCAGTAAAAAACATCCAGAAATTCGGCTAACATACTTTAGTTTTAATTGCTATTGAACAAACTAGCATTGATCACACATGTTAGAAGTGTGAGTCTAAATAATGTTAGGAAATTGGTACGTGTGTAATATGTCAATTCTTGAGGCATTAATCTGCAAGTGGCCCATTGATGTTCTGATCAATCAAACATGTTTTTCCTTTCTTGCCCTGCTTAATTGTTGGCACTGTTTTAAACAGCCTCGAGCATATTTAGGTTTGACATTCAATTGGGGAGCTCTTTTAGGATGTGCAGCAATAAGAAAGAGTATTGATCCTGCAGTTTTCATCCCATTATATACCGCTGGCATTTGTTGGACACTTGTATACGACACAATATATGCACATCAGGTTCTTTCATTTGTGCATTTTCTTAGTTGGTTATTATCCCCTATTTTTCAGTAAACTGATTTTTATTAATGCAGGATAAAGAAGATGATGTTAAAGTTAGTGTAAAATCTACTGCGTTGAGATTCGGAGATCTTACAAAAACTTGGATCAGTGGATTTGGTCTAGCATGTATTGGAAGTCTTGCAATTAGTGGCCATAGTGCAGAACTTGGTATAAATTTGATTTAGGCTTCTGTTTTCTTACACCAGCAGTTTTGCATTTATTACTTATTGCTGGTGAGAAAATTTCTGGTAGATGCTCAACTTAATGTTGTTTAGTATTCCAGATCGTTCACTCTCATCTTATTGTCTTCACACTGTCACGCACGCATGAGTGCAAAGAAAAGGAAAAAAAATAAAATGATTAATAATAAAACATGCAACTGATATGTTATTTGTGGGTAAAGCATTGAATGTTCTATTATTTGATTCTCATTCAAATGTTCTAATCCGCCTTACATGTTTTGTTAACAAAAATACTAGCATCTTCTTAAATTATATGCCAGCAAACTTAGTTTGGCTAAGTTGCTTATTTTCTAAGCCCGTTCGTAATTTTTTTTGGTGTTCTACTTTCCTCTATTGGTTACGTAAATTTTAAGTTCATTTTTCTCTTTCTTTTTCAACTAAAATGATTTTCAGCATGTTCTATATTTAGCCATCTTACAACCCCTAGTTACTAACTTTTTGTTGCTATACTCAATATTAGCATTTTCCCTCGTGTTTGTTGTTTTGTATTATTTTTATGCATTTTCTTTATGTTTGGGATTTTGAATCATCCTCCGGTGTTTTATGTCAAGTTCCACCACTGTTTCTAGTAACGATGCAACTTATATGAAGTGTGAGATATCCTAATTTCTTGTTATGCTTTAGGTGCATTTGTATATCAAACTAACAAAACAAGTATAATTTAAATGACAGCATGGCCATTCTATCCTTTCCTTGCAGCAGCTGCTGGTCAAATGGGTTGGAAGATTTTAACGGTCGATCTGTCTGTCGAACAGATTGCAACAGAAAGTGAGTGACATATTAAATACACATACATGCACATACATACATATATTTGAATCAACTTATAAACTGGTTGTGTTTCATTTTTTTGGTTTTATGTCTAGTCTCTTGACATATTCAATGCTTGGGAAAAAATAGATCATGCATATTTTAGAGCCTAGAGGAGCGAACATCTCAGCAATTTCAACCGTGCCCCATGAAATGACATCGATATTCAATAATCTAGTCATCTCTATCTCTATTTAATAGTTGTTAGCACAAAAATTGGTCACTAACACCCTTAGAAAGATTGTGGAGAGGGATTAATGAAGAAAGTAAATTAAAACAGAGAATATAGTATAAATTTAAATATAGAGAACAAGAACACCAAATTTATAGTAGTTCGGTGCAACTGCCTACATCCACTTTGAAGTTGATTTCCATTGATTTCGTTGATGGGTGATTACAGATACAATCCGTTTTTTGTTACTAGAATACAATTGCAAAGTAAAAGAAATAAGTTTGGGATGAGTCTTGAAAATGGCAAAGTCTCCCAAGTGTTCTCTCCAATCTCCCCTTTTCTCTGTGCCCCTGCCCCTCTATTTATAGACGAAGGTGGGTTGGACTTCCCTTGTAACGCCCGGCCCCTATTCCCATGCCAACCAAGAGCAATACGAAGTATTACTGTCAGAAAGCACGGAGAATGAGACTCGATAGGGCTAAATGTTGTACTCACTCCCTTGAACTAACACTGGCACGAGAAATTTTATGACTTTTTTTTTCCTATTTACCATTCATGCGCAGTGTTGGTTCAAAGCAATGGTACAAGATAAAAAATTTCCAGGTTACATAGTACAGAATATAATAGAATGTACAGTTCAGCACAAAAACAGCATAATGCATAATACATATCATAACAGTAATGTCCACAATACATGGTCCATAGTACACATCACTTTCAAAATACATAATAACATACATACCATATTACATATATTAACTACTCCTAAGTCCAAGCTGAAAAGTCCAAAACCCCAAAACGTGGAAAATAATATGAGTGCTGCTACAGTCCACGCAACCTAACCTACAACCATAATCCTCAGACTGACCCGAGGATTATAAAACAAATCACACGGGTCAGACTATTTCTAGTGTGAGTGAAGTAAGGTCTATGAACAATAATTGTCTCAATCAACAAAAGGAAAAGAAAGCACCGCATGTATAAAGCAACATGAGGCATATATGTGTGTGAGAACCAACATGCAAATTTGGTTTCATAAACAATTCCTTTAATCAAACAATGGTTTTAGGCCAAACCTATCGTATGTAATCCAATACGATACCAGCTCAATTATCATTTGTAACACAAAGAATAAGTTCACACACATTCTCCAAAGATACTGGGTTTTCAAAATCAACTTTAATACTTTCCAAAAATCATAAAGTAAAGAAAATTGCATTATGCGAATTATGAGATAAATATAACATGACTCATAAAATATACCAAATAAACAGACGCTAGTATTGTAAAATCACAGTGGTAGAGCTCAAGCGCGCGCGGAGACATCAACCCCGTAACCTACTCATAACGCCATAATACACCTGGCGATCAACTCAGGATAACCAAGACGGTCTAAGGCAAAGGCCGTATGCTACCCGTTCACGGATCTACACGTGGGACCCCCACGCCTCCATCCATCATAGTCCGTGACCCGCCGATTGGAGATCCCGATCAAAAATAAGATTAGCCCTTTGTAGCAGACCGTTGATCTTTGGTGGTAATAGGGCATGTGATATACCACCGATTCAGGTAGCGATCCTGAATCAGGTCGGTCAAGGTGGAGTTTTGACCCATTGGTACAACAGAGTCCAATCTCTACCGATTCAAAAATCAAAGTGTTTATAATTTTAAAACACTTCTTAAAAATAAAAGTCAACGATGACATTCGTCTTCCGAAAATTCCATTAATAACCCAGTATAATATTCAAAAAGCGAATAAAATTTTAGCAAAACAATTATGCGTATAAAAGAAAATGATTACACCTCCGTTTCGCATTAGTATACAAGTACCCCATAATACTTATGTATCAAGGCGAAACATAAAAACTTAATTTATTGAACTAAAGTTATTTAAAGTTCGTTAAAAAAAACATTTATAACAATTTATTTAACTTTAAAACAAAATAACACACATTGATATGCGAAATACTATCAAAAGTTTTAAAATAAATTTTCTTTTTCTTAAAATATTTAATAGTCAATTATTTTATTCATATATTTTTATTTTTATTTTTTTTTTAAATTTCTTTATTTTTTTTTTCTCTTCCCTCCCGGGCTGTACTGGCCAATGCAGCCCATCTGGGCTGCATGTACAGCCCTGGGCTGGGCTGCACTGCAGCCCTGATCTGTTCTGGGCAGCCTGTGCAGCTCACCCTGGGCTGCCCGTCCAGCCCAGCCCGTCTGGCCTGCACATGCAGCCCATGGCCGGGCTGCCTGTGCAGCCCGGGCCGGCCGGGCTGTAGTGCAGGCCGCCTGGGCTGCACATGCAGCCCACGGCTGGGCTTCCAGTGCAGCCCGGGCCGCCTGGGATGCAAATGCAGCCCGCCTGGCCTGCACATGCAGCCCGCGGTCGGGCTGTGTGCAGCCCGCGCCCGGGCTGGATGCCCGGGCCGACTAGGCCGCCCGGGCTGCACTTGCAGCCTTTGCCCGGGCTGCTCCTACAGCCTGCCCCGGGCTGCATGTGCAGCCAAAATGGGCTGCACAGTGCAGCCCCTGCTGCACAGTGCAGCCCCTGCTGCACAGTGCAGCCCCTGTGCTGCACAGTGCAGCCCCTGGCTGGGCTGCACCGTGCTCGGTGCAGCTCCAGTCTAGGCTGTGCTGCACATCAGCAATTTTTTTTTTACATTTTCAAAATTAAGGAAGCTAAAACTTAGCATGCATTGATTCTCATTTCTTTCCAATTCAATCAACAAACATGCTAAAGGGAATAAGCAAGCAACCCTTTTTTTTCCAAAAATTTTCATCATATTCGCAGCACATAAGAAAATAAAATTTAACTATAACTTCACTCACCTAAACACCAATTAGCAATCTTCAAGCCCTAAATCAGCTAGCCTTTGATTGCTGAAGTTCTCCTTTCAATTGCTAACAAAAGAGAAAAAAACCCTAATAGCTACACATAAAACAAAAGAATGAAATAGAAAATGATTGATTTAGAGATACTTACTTTTAGAATTGGGAATCTTAGATTTGATTGCAGCGCTTCTTCTCCTTTTTTTTTTTTTTTGATTTGGATGAGAGGGTTAGCAATTATGTTTTAGGTTTTCCTTTTTCCTTTCTTTCTTCTTTTTGTTTCTGAACTGTACGTACAGAAAAAGAGGGTTGAGGAGAGGGAATGGTATTTTTATTGCAAAGTCCCTCCTCTAGAATCTTCTTCCAATTAACCCTTATTTTTTTTATATAAAGTGTAATCATTTTATTATGTTTTTGTTCTAGATTTTTCTTTCCTCAACATTATTTTATTCAATTCTAGAACTTTCCTACATGGCATCATGAAAATGATATTATTATTATCATTATTTATGTATAATTTGTAAATCAGTATGAAAAATTCATTTTCTCTCCTTTTTTTTCTTTAATGCAAAACATGGGGAAAAAGAACTTTTTAAGTAAAAACAACCTTTCTATTTTTTTTTTTAACTTTCCAAATAATTTGGTTTAGTAAAATTGTTCATTTATAAATTTCATTACCACTAAAAATGCATAATTTATAACGCCGAATAAAAGCAAATGAGTTCGTTACAATATACTTTGCTCTCAACCATATTAATTTTTTTTCATTTATCTATTATTTTATTTTCTCAATAAATATTTAATTACTTATTATTATTAACTAATTAATTATCAATTTATTAAGTTGATTCCCAATTTAGTATCCCTAAAAATCGGGTTGTTACATCCTGGTGGGCCTGATAGCTGAATAACTCGGTCCAAATAGGACACTCTGTGTGCCGAACCGAACATGCCAAACAGTTGAATGCCGAACCCTCCTTTTCATGCCGAACGATCCCTTTGTTGTGTGGGAAGAGTAGGCCGAGCGATAATCGAAGCCGAAGGTGCTAGGGAGAATGCCGACCCATCCTTGATTGTCGAACATCTCGGAAGGCCGAGTGAGAATGCCGAGCCTTCATGGATACCAGATGCTCCTTGACGCCGAACAGTATGGTGCCGAACGAGGAGCTTGATGTTTGAACACCATCTTGACCGAACGAGGCTTCTGGCCAAACGAGGCCCTTGGCCGATCGAAGCCTTTGGCCGAACGAGGCCCTTGGCCGATCAAAGCCTTTAGCGGAACGAGGCCTTTGGCCGAACGATGCTTTTGGCCGAACGAAGCCTGTGGCCGAGCGCTATCTTTGGCCGAGCAATGTCTTAGGCTGAACGTTCTTTAGATGCCGAGCGTAACATGATGCTAAACGCTATGGTGCCGACCCACCTACGGGCCGAACACCCTTGGTACGCCGAGTACTACGTTGCCTGGCCAAATCTCTAGGGAACACTTGTCCTCCAAAGTGTATTATGTGACCGAACATGATACGCTTTGAGTTACTCACCTTCCACGCTTTGCTTCGATCCTTGGTCATCACTCTTGGGGGTCGCATGATTCTCTTGGTCGAACGCAGTGTCGAAGGCCGAATGATCCACGTTACACCGAGTGACTTCGTATACTGAACAACTCAGCCGAAGATGAGTGTCGAACGGTCCATGTTAGCCCAGGCCGAATGAACCGAGACAGCCGAACGATATCGCCTTGACCGGTAGAACTGGTCATAGTCTCTTCAACTTCTCCTTCTCCCTTATAAAACCCGACATCCTCTTCTTCCTCCTTTTTCCCTACTTTCACTTCTGCAACCTTGAACTTTCGAACCACCCCTGTCATCATATTCTAAAGTCCTTCCAATCCTTTCTAAAGCTCGATCCACGAACTAGGTAAAATTCCTTTATCCGACTCCTTTCCCTGATTAAAAAGGTCTCGATTAGTAGCCCAAGTCCATAGATCAGAACTGTGGTCGGAAGGGCTACGTGGGTGGAGGACCCAAACTCCGATTAGGATATCTCCAAGGCCAAACGATGTGAGGTAGGGAGAAGTGGTCAGGGATGATCATTCGTAGGGGTTGTTTGGGTGAGATATTGTGGTTTGGCACGGTTCCCTTGTGTCGAACGAGGTTTGGGATAAAGAATGGTGGAGGAGAGGGAAATCGAAGGCTGTGCCAAGTGTTGAAGCTCGGCGTAACCATCGTTCGACACGGCACACCATAGGCCGAATGATGGGATGGAAGGTTAGGGAGGAAACATGAGTTAGGGGGGAGGCTGAGTGCTGTTTCAGCCGAATGGTGTTTTGGCCAAACGATACTCTGCCGAGCGCTAACCAGTACGAACGATACTCTGCCGAACCATCTCAAGGCCAAACACTTGTACACCGAACAACACATAAATGCTGGACCAAACATGCCAAACAATGTCATGGCCGAATAATACCTGGCCGAACAAAACATAAATGCCGAACAATGTCACGGCCGAACAAGGACAAGGACTCTAACATGCTAGTATATCGAACTAATTCGGACTATTAACCTTCTATTTTCAGTAGCTATAAATCTGAACTTTACTTGATATAATCGGATAACCACCTCTAACGTTCCATGAGCTTGAAACCGTGATCGCCATAAGGCAGGCTTTTGGAGACGGTCAGCGATGATGGTCTTCGAAGGCGATGTTTTGAAGCACCAAAATTTGATAATAGTAACCTCGTGACTTCCAGATTTCCAATGATTGTACACAATTGGTTGCACTAGTTTACACACTACGTGGGGGGGGGGATATTCATGTTGTTAATTCTAACGTCGATCATTTTTCCAGTATAGTTCACACAGGTGTTTTGTCAGATCCGCTATTTATTGAAGATGTCCAAAAGATCCAGCTCCGCCACTCTCTTAGATAGGCCCGGGCCGTCTTTCAAACAAGGGGACTAGACACTTCTAATCCGTCGACCTCCCCCCGCTCATGATTTTGCTCCTGATACCCTGGAGTCAACGATTCTTTTGGATAATCCGATCGATTCACAAGCTTCGAAGATTAACGAAGCCGCGCTCCGGCGAATATGTTCGATTCACGAGATCCCCTTAGCCGATGTGTTGGTTTCGTCGGGCCATGATCGTCCACACCTACCCCCAGTCGGATACACTACCTGCAATAAGTTCATGTCCTGGGTGGGCAACGTGCCTCCGTTCAATTTATTTCTTCGAGATGTGTTGTGATACATAGACGTCGCCCCGTCGCAGCAGCACCCAAACGATCTTGCGTTCATCTATGGGACCCACCTTCTTTTTATAGCTGTCTTCTCCAGGCCTCAAACTCCCGGCGACATCAGATATATTTATATGATCTAGAAGCGGAGAGATAGCCCCTCCTTCGTGTTCCTTGAGCCGCACCACAAGTGCCAAATTCTAACCGGAGCGTGGAGCAAGTTTTCCCTGTACAAACAGGAATGGTTCTACGTGCGCTGCCCTCCTGATTTCGCGAGGAGATGGGTTGAAGGAAATAAGTCTTCTTTTTAGAGCGATGCTTATATTTCGGTTGAGGCGATGCTTTCTCTAACTCTTGTTTCATTTTTTCAGATATCAATCCACGTCCTGAGGGTCGCGGCTATTCAGAGGCTGTTGAGGCTATTAGGGCTCTTCCCGCCGAGGAACGAGACATCCGAACCCTCATTTCAAATGAGTCGCTGTCAAGGTTTGGGCTGTTAGCAGAAGGTCGTCGGTTGAGCCTTCCTGAGGGCGTCTCCATCCCCAAGCCCGCATTTGGTAAAGGGAAAAAGTTGGCTGAATCGTCGTCACGCCACACCCCCGGCGCACAAGAGGAGGGGGAAATCAGAGAGGGTGAAGCACCCGAAACACAAGCTGAGAATGCCGGTCCTACTCAAGATTCGCTGGTCGAAGTGCACGACATTGAAACGTCATCTTCCCCTTCGAAGGGGAAAAAGACGTTGACATATAAGATTAGAAAGGAGAAGGTTGGCGGAACTTCCAAAGTTACGCTCATCCCGACAGAGAAGGAGGCTTCTTCACGGCATGTTGAAAGTTCGCTAAAAGGCCTTTAGAACCTCTCCATTCCGGAGGATCTGCTCAACTATGATTTTGACGATCCGGAGGCATTCAAGTTTCACTCGTCCGTTAGAGGCGATGTGAGAATTCCAACCCAAAGTCAGGGAGAGAAAACCCCTGTTAGCAAGGCTGCTGATCCGTCGGGGGGGAACACTAAGACACACACGAGCATTTGCACTTCAATTCGCACTTAAATTTTTATTGTCACATCTCTCCTTGCTAACTCGTTGTTATTTGAATTTCGTGCAGGTGACATGGGGCGCTCACACGGATTCGATCGTCTCCGTGGTTCTTCTATTTTTCAACCGTCCGGACAGGACTCGGGTCCCGAGAGACGTCGAGATAGAGATGGTGATGGTGATAGGGACCATCATTCTCGGGACTCATCATCTCGGAAGAAACCGTATTACCAGCCCAAACATCATCGACACCTCTCTTCTCATTCGGGGCAAAGTAAGGATAAGCCCGTTTACAAGAGGTCACAATCTGATATCCCCCGGGATCAAGGCTTTGATTCTTCTTCCACTCGACAATCTCGAGATTCTCATAGGAGGGGTGAACTTTCAAAGCCGTCTCCTCCTGCTCCTGCATCGGACCCAACAGTATCAGAGAGACCGAGCGAGCTCAAGGCTACATTTCCCGAGATTTGCTTCGATGGGTTGAAGTTTCCTTCGGCGATTCATCCTATACTTGGAGATGTTAAACAGAAGGCCATTGCCTGTACCAACGGCGTTTATGTTCAACATGATGCGTTCGTCCACCTAGCTGAGAAACTTTACGAAGTCTCCGCGGAGCGCCAGCATGAAGTAGACCGTTTTGAATCTTGAGGCCATCCACGATAAAAACATCATTAAGGCCCAGGACGAAGAGATCGCTACTTATAAGTCTGAAATCGAGGTCACCCATCGGAGTGCCAGGGATACTGCTGAGGCCGTCACTCGCTTGGAATCAACTCATAAGAAAGAGATTGACGAGGCGGTTCAACGATGTGGGGCTTTGGCCTTAGAGAAGGATTTAGTTCAAAAGGAGAGGGATGCGTTCAGCACCCGGGTTAAGGAACTTGAAGAGCTTCTCCGTAGAGAGAGAGAGGAGAAAACGGCTGCCCAAGAAGAGTCACAGCGGTACCGTGACGAGATTGTCGCCACCCGACTTTTAAAAGAACAACTTGAGGGCGAGCTTTTCAGGGTTGAGATGTTAAAGAGTGAGGCCCGCGAAGAGGGCAAGAAGATGACATTGATGGACATCGACTTCCGTCTTGAGGCAGCCAGGGAAGAAGGTAGAGAAGAGATCAAAACCGCGTTCGATCCACTCATTGCCGAATTCAACGCCCGCATGCTCATGCACCGTGACTTAACCTTTTTGGGCGATGGCTATCTTGAATCATTGTTCGAGGCGTGGGAAACCTTAATTCAGATTAGGAAGGCCGAGAGCGGTGTCGAGGAGGTCGACGAGGAGGATTTGATAAAGGAATTTCTGAAGGGAAATGAGCCTTCGGACCTATCGGTGGCCAAGGCCCTTTACTACAAAGGCTCCCCCTCGAGGAAAGGGAAAGAAGTCGTCGTCAGTCCATCCCGGGCCGGGTCTCCTGTTCACGTGCCTTCCCAGCCGGCCGGTCGGCCGATACTTGATCCCTTTGAACAGCACATTGGCTATGATCCGGAACCCCTCGCCTGGGCGTTCATGTTTTGTCACCTATCCTGGAGAGCGAAACACCTTTGACGGCATAGAGTCTGCCAGGGCCTGGTAGATAACCTTTCACTTTGAGACTTTGAAAGTCGTTACTCTTTGTGAAGCACTATTGCACTCTAACGTCCATCTTCTCTGATTTTGTGCAGGTCGTTCTGATACCGATCCCACTCCAAGGAGCGATGTCGCCAAGGAGGCGGAAAAGACTGGTGGGCCTGTTCATGCTGGTGAAGTTCCTGGGCCAGATGCTCAAGTGATCGGGGCGCTTGACGAAGGCAAGTCTGATTCCTCCTCTGGGAGTTATGAAGTAGAAGTCACAGGCGCCTCTGAGCATACATCTGAATTGAGCATGAAGGAGCGACTCGAGAAAGGGAAAAGAGATACGGCCGAGGTCAAGGTTGAGCCGCGTGACGTGGACCTAGACGATCCTTTGAACAAGTCATTGAAGGTCATCCTTCCTGGCAGCTCCAAACCGTTGGATGTTCCCCCTACTTCTTCAGTTGTTACTCCTCCATCAAGGGAAGGTTCCAAGGGCAAACGCTCTGAGGAAGAGTCGTCTGGGAAGAAGTTAAAGAAACACAAGAAATGACTACTGTCCTCATTCAACGAGCGTTAATTTTAGTCATGTAATAATTTTTGTAATTCTTGTAATTCTTGTAGATAGACTGTTGCCTTCGAATTTTGGAGTACTTGTAGCAGAAAACTTTTCCTGAATAAAGTTTAGTTTCCTTTTCTGTATTTTCAAAAGATTCTTATTATTCAGTTTTCCTTGTGATTGTGATTTGAATCCGTGCTGTTGTGCGTAACATAGACTTCTTGGTTTGTCTTCACATAGCCCGTTGATTCTCTGAGAGTTATTCGTTTTCTTCCCATGCTTCAAGCACTTAGAACTTTTTTTTTAATCTGCGCAACGGGAACTTAGAATACTCCAGTCCGCATTCTGGCACTATACCAGAAAAGACTTTTGGTAGCGTTGAAAAAACGCTACCATAATTTATGGTAGCGTTTTAGAGAACGCTGTTATACGACATGCAACTAAAAGTCTAAAACTTTTTGTTGCGTTGTAGTAAACGCTACCAAAAGTCACTTTTAAATGCAACTATAGGTATTTTCTGTAGGATTTAAAAAACGCTACCAAAAGTCACTTTTAAATGCAGCTATAGGTTTTTTCCATAGGGTTAAAAAAACGCTACCATAAGTCTTCATTTTTTGGTTATATGCTTTTTTTGATTTTCAGTAGCGTTTTTAAAATGCAACTGTATAATTTTTATATTAGTTTGCATTTGTTTCTGTAGCATTTCTGAAACGCTACTAGAAGTTATTGGTTGTTTGGTAGCATATTTTAAATGCTACTATTTACGGTTGATGGTTTATACCATTTCCAGCAATCGCTTATATACTATTCATATTAAAACGAAGGATCAATCGCATAATTTTCATATATTCAAACAAACAATTAAATCACATAATTAGCATATACAAACAATCAATCATATGATCATCATATTCAAATAATTGCAAAAACATGCTAATCTCACAATCAAATATAATATCCATAATCAATTCGATAGTAATTTTTCAACAAAATAAGTCACATACTACAAGCATCCACAGACAAGTTTCCACAAATGGTACTAACAAAATACGACAACATATATAACAATTAAATTCATGTTCGTTGCTTGATTACCAATAGTTCTTTGTTGTCGACGGTCTTCGCTTCGAAATAGCTAATTACCTGCAAATGAGTTTAACAATCAACAATATATATATGTATGTGTGTGTGTAGCTAATTACCTGCAAATGAGTTTAACAATCAACAATGTGTGTGTGTGTGTGTGTGTGTGTGTGTGTGTGTGTGTGTGTGTGTGAAAATCATGTAATTTATAACTCGATATTCTATATAAACACGTTTACCATAGAGGATATGTATTGAAATGTTGTGGCATTGCAGATAAAAACTTAAATGTTGTGATACAGATTTTTTTTAATATCCGAATAAACAGAACTAAAACTTAATGTTGAGATATGATGTACTGAAAAATAATACTTACTGGAACTTGATTCTCCAATGACATATGCTGCTGGCCAAGCTATCGTAGTACCAAAAGCATCTTCCATGTACGTACACTCAGACGTAGGTCGCCATAGCAATGTGTCATTAACTCTCATAAAGTTTACCCAAACATTTACCACATCTTTTCTCAGCGGAACACAATGAACCATCGTTGTTGGATCAGTTGAAGCGATAGTTCCTTCAGCCACTACTTGTCCCGTTTCACCCACATCAATCAGCTTACAGCTACTATTTGGTACATGATTTGCACCCTGTTGGATAAGCATAAATAAATAATCATCAAATATGTCGTAATCATCAAATAAATAAGCAAAAGGATTAACCATTTGGAAAAAAGGATTAACATGTTATCATTGCAATCACAGCTAACTAGTAATCAAATAATCCACAAAAGTAAACTCTCCCCTTGACAGGGTTACTAACTAATTTAGTAGTGACATAAGAATTCTAGAATACTGACCAAAAGTAGTGACATACCTAACTAATTTAGACCTTTTACCTCCACCATTGATTATAATACATGTTAAAAACGCTAGCTTGGAAGACATTCTAATTTATTATTTATCATTTTCCAAACCTAAAAGGAATATTAATAATGAAAAATTACTATGTTTTTCCTGTAAAATTTGAACCATGTTGATTTACCGAAGCAGTTAGTTACCCTGACAGTTTATCGATAGATCCGCTTAAAAAGCTATCTTCTTGCTCAGAAAGTGCAAAGCAAGTAAAAGGATACCGTACAGGAATTGGTCTTTGCCCCTTTATGTCCCATACCTGTTACGGTACATTTGAATTTTTATTCTATAAAAACTTTTTACTGTGTCTTTTATGACAAATTTGATCTAATAATATTACCTTAACCGAACCGTCTGAGTATTCAGCACTAAGTCTGCCCTTGTAAAAAATGTGGGCAGTTACTGCCCCATCACCAATTTGACCTATTTCTAAAATTTATGTATGTATATATGACACACTGCATGTTACATTAACAGTTATGTCGTAATTTAACAAAACGTATACTTTATAGTTTATGTTTTAAATACAATGCAACCACTTAGGTAATTTAATTGAACTAACCTGTTGTGTAGTTAGAAAATACTCTGTTACTTTAAGTAACTCTTCAGCCATCCATGTAACACCAGAAAGTCGCCTAAGTGAATCATTCGAACCTTTAGAAAACTTCTGTTTACCTAAAATTTATAAGAAGAGGAATAAGTAATCTATTCTATTGTAATGAATGAATATGCAAATATTGTTTGTTGAAGTGTAAAATAAACAGAATTTATGATGTTTATGAGCTGTATGTAATTATTTACCTTTCCCCAAAGGATATTATAAACACTCAAACATGCTAAAACTCTCTCCTCAAGATTTGAACCAGGGTGTAGAAAAGCTGTTGCATCATTTAGTAAGATTTCACAAGCAGTAAATCTGAGGCTGCTTACATCTATAGTCGGCATTTCACTTCCTAGGGTTATAAGACATTCTTGTTGAACATTTTATGTCTTGCTTTTAATTCCTTGGCCTAAAGAATTGAATACATGTGCTCCAAATTTGATTACCCTCTTGCTACTTTTGTACTCCATGCATAAATTTCCGAAATCTGCATCATTTTTGTTTATTTTTAATTTCATTTATATATTTAATTTGAACTTTATGTGATATTTATTTTGGTTTTCTTACCTGCAGGCAGGGGTCCAATCAGTCAATATTTCTGGACATATTCTTGTGATTCATGGATGTCAACCCAGTCTTTTTGGCAAGCCAAGCAGCAGTATATAATTCACCTTCTGAAGAATATGTTCCACCTATATTTAAAAGAATGGTCACAGAGAGTTATTGTGCATTTGGGTTCATTTCAAATGCAACTGTTTCCAGTAAGATCTGAATTGCCTCTTCTCTGAAAATTTCGACAACACTATAGAAGAAGTTGATGAAGCCAACGCAAAAATTTCGACAACAAGGCATTACGAGTGTTAGAATTGATACAATTAAAGCTGAAGGAAAGCAAATCAAGTGGTGAACACAAACAAATTTCAAGTGATTATGGATTAATTGGTTGTTTTCAAGTACAATATGGATGGCAAGATTCATACTAATGAGTTAATAGGCAAAAGGTTGGAAGCTGCTCGTGGTATCACTGAACAACTCAAACTTGGACGGAGTTGTTTCAATAAATTCAATTAGTTAGTAGCATATTCAATGAAGAGATGAAAAAGATGAATCTCAACTATGAAGAGAAACCCTTATTTACCTAGAAGAGCTTAATTTTTTTAAGAAAAAAGATAAGAGATAAAAAAAGATGAATCTCAACAATGAAGATGACAATCACAACTATTTAGAAAAGTTTTCCTTTGCCCAAGAAAAACGAAGATTAAAGAGAAGAATCTATGACACCTTAACATGCTAAAGGAATAGGATGGTCATCAAACAAGAAAATAAGTGAAAATGGAGAGTTAGCATGTTACTACTGTTAAAAATTTGGTCATATGCACAGTACTTTCAAGAAGCTCAACCATCGAAGGCGCTAAAGATAGAAATATATAGCAACTATAGGGGTACTAGCAATGAAGATACAAATATAGGCATGGTTGATGGATCCATGTTTTGTGTTGATAAAGATAAGGCAAGATAACGGTTGTTTAATTTAGGTGCATGTATCCATATGTGGCCTTGTTATTAGGTACAAATAAGAAATTATTAGGTACAAACAAAAATTGTGGCCTTGTTAAAACTAGATGTATTTCAACAATAAGTTTTCACCTAAGCCTAAAGGTGCAATAATTTTTTTCACAAGCTTATTTATAAAATTTATCCTACTTGAAATGCTATAGGAGAGAAGTTGGATGCAGCTATCCCAAATTTGGTTCCCCATATCCTACTAAATTTGGGTTAATACATTAGCAATTTTGTTAGTGATTAATACTTCACTGTAACTTGCTACCATATTATTACCTTTTATAAGTCAGCAATTTTATTAATGATTATGCTAGAAAAGTATGATAACAGCAGCATAACTGCATGTTTTAATCAATACACATGACATAAATGGAGCCTTCAACTAAATACAAGTATATAGTTAAATATTTTCATATTATATGATGAATAAGGCATATGGTAACTGAAGAAAATTAAGAAGATGTATGGTGAATTGTCAGAAAATGCAAAGCATTATCTTATAAACCTCAACAATTCTATAAGCGATTACAAATGTCTCAATCTAGCAATAATGCGTGCACATGTGACAACCTGTTTCTTAATCCAATACTACTATGCCACGATAAGTATTAATCCACCATTAAGTACTAAGCACAAAGTGACAACCTGTTTCTTAATCCAATACTACTACGCCACTATAAGCAAAATAAAGAAACTCGTTTCCATACAATGATAATCAAGTAACTGGATGCACATGTTAATTTGTTTTAATTTTTAGCTATTAGCAGGTTTAGGATGAACAAGTTGCCACAATATGCATGTTCCACCTGCAAATGCTAAATCACCCCCACAATTTTTTCATTATGATTGCAACATTCTCAGGGCTAGTTTTCATATTTTACAGTACTATTTACGAGCCTTTTCTTTAGAATAGCGATTTTGGTTGTTAGTGAGAAGTCAGGTTTTGAAATATTAGTAGAAAATTATTTTGAAATCATTTAATCCCTGCATAGAAATATAATGTGCAATGATTTTGGGAGTATTTTTTAAAACAGTACAATTATAGTTTGCTCGAAATTCACACTAAATACCAGTTTTGCTTTTTTTTGGGGAACGTCGAGAACTCAAAAGCGCGGATTTAGTAAAACTTTCATGAATTGAGCAAACAAAAATTTCCAAAATCAGTACAAAAGAAGCGGTTCAGTGAAGATGCTAGTTCTAAGTTAACATAAATAGTATTATCCAATTAGGTACTATAACAAATATGGTTTCCAATGGGTAAAAATTGGATAGTAAGTCAAAGGAAATTTCATAAAGAAAAGTATAAACCTGTGCTAAATCTTGATCATCACTGTCCTATTTTCTATTGCTTGTTGTAAGTATTTTATAGCTACAGGGTAAAATTTTCTTCGTAACATGACAACACCAAGTTCAAATAACTCTGTCGCATTGCTGTCACCATTGCGAACTTATTCCTGATACAACCACATTAAAATAAGACAAAAATGAGCACCTAATTGATAACTCTAATATTTAGTACATGTGGGCTATGTAGCTCACCATAATCTTGTACCATGTGTGGACAACCAAAATATAAAATTTGTATAATGAATAGTGTAATGAAAAAGCATACGTGCATATTGAAGAAATGTAGCATTGCACTAATAAGCAATCGTTTCTTCAATAAAAAAATATATCAATTTTTATTCATACACGAAACTCGTACAAGAAAGCGATAAGTTGGGATATGTGTGTCTTACACATTTTCTTCTTGAAGAATATAGAATCCAAACTAGTCATCTTAATCTTCGTAGTTATATGAGTGTAACGAGTTTCATTATATCTAGAACTAGACATCTTGTCTAATTATTGCAGAATTGTACAATAATCAATGGTTTCTCGGCATTGCAGCAGTATAACACTACAAGGTTAATTCATGAGAATACCATGATGCCAGGATTGTAGGAAACTGGATGTAAATAAGTATTAGCATATTAGGACATGAAAGAGAACAGTTCATATCCAATATTATAAAGAAAATTAATATTATCATGGAAATGACATAGGAAACTTATATATCCCATGACTTAGAATCATCTATGTAGCTAACCAATTCCTTATTGACGGACTGTAGTACTAATATACGCCAATTAAGTTATCTCACATGTTTCTACCGAAATACCCTGCCAAGGCACAACTACATATACCTTTGATGTACTCTTGATAAGTCATTGGCCTTGTATCAGATACTGCTGCATGAATTGTTATATTCTTGTTGTTGACATGCCTCATTACACTTTGTGTTATACAGCTTTAAGTAAGCATTAATCTAGCAGAAGAAGCAAATACAATTTTGAATTTTAGATGTCATGAATTTTCATTTATGAAAATCTCTAGGCTTATACTAGGATGACTTATGTTTCAAATCATTAGCATATCTTTGTGTCCATGCATAATAATTTTAGAAAATAGTGGTAACATAGACGGTACGGTGATATACCTGTAATTCTTTAGCAGAAAGGTCAAGCACAGGCTGAAAAAGAACTTGGGGAATAACAAAAAAGAATCCTTTAACAAGTAATAATGGTAATACAAGCACATAAGAGAGCTAAATTCCCAGTTCAAACAGTTGTCTAACTTCATATACCATATTGGTACTAACACCTTCACGTGATTCAGCCTCTTGAATAAAACTCAACCACAATGTTGCTGCTCTACATGAAAAGGAACCTAGTTGCCGCAATGTGTAGATGTCAATTTGGATATCGCCTTAATTTAAGTATTGCAACAAGGAGAGGTATAACGTTGATGTTTCAGTTTGCATAGTGGAAGTGTAAATTAGCTCCAAAGTGGAAGTGACGTCTTATTAAATCAGATCTTAACATCCTATTGTCAACAATTAAAAAAATAACTGAAGATTAAGCATAAATTAAAGTAGCAAAAGCTTGATGTTTGTGACTAACCTCATACTGGTTAGAAATTTAAAAAAAATTAACATCGATAAAACATGCAGCATCAAAAGTAATTTTTAGGAATCGACAAATTGAAATCGATAGATACCTGACAGCAAAAGAAGGGATTAGAGCGGATTGATGTGAGTTGGTCATAAGTGTAGTCACCGCCGTGGTAAGATCGCCGACGAGACGATGAATTCGTAAATAGTGGAGAGGAAATTTGTAAACCTAGGTTTTTTTTCCTTAGACTTGCACAAAAAGCAAAAGAAGGGAAATGATGAAGGGTTTGCGTAACACACATTTCTTTTGCCAAAACATAGGTGGGTTGGGCGGCAAACATTTTAGTATTGACTTAAGATTTTATTGGTAGCATTTTTGCATGAAACGCTGGTAATAGATGCTACTGAAATTAGGTATTATTGTAGTGTGGGGACTTGGAGAATTTTTACTATTTATACTCGAGTTCGCGTTCCGGGGACATAGAGTACTCCAGTCCGCACGCTGGGGACTTGGGGATTTCTAGTCATTTATACTCGAGTCCACGCTCTGGGGACTTAGAGTACTCCAGTCCGCACTCCGGGGACTTGGAGATTTTTATTCGTTTATACTCGAGTTCGCGCTCCGGGGACTTAGAATACTCCAGTCCGCACTTCGGGGATTTGGAGATTTTTAGTCGTTTATACTCGAGTCCGTGCTTCGGGGACTTAGAGTACTCCAGTCCGCACTCTGGGGACTTGGGGAATTTGAAGTTGTTTATACTCGAGTCCGTGCTCCGGGGACATAGAGTACTCCGGTCCGCACTCCGGGGACTTGGAGATTTTTAGTCCTTTATACTCGAGTTCGCGCTACGGGGACTTAGAGTACTCCAGTCCGCACTCCGGGGACTTGGAGAAGTTGAAGTTGTATATACTCGAGTCCGTGCTCCGGGGACATAGAGTACTCCAGTCCGCACTCCGGGGACTTGAAGATTTTTACTCATTTATATTCGAGTCCGCGCTCCGGGGACATAGAGTACTCCAGTCCGCACTCTGGGGACTTGGAGATTTTTATTCGTTTATACTCGAGTCCGCGCTCCAGGGACTTAGAGTACTCCAGTCCGCACTCCGGGGACTTGGAGATTTTTAATCGTTTATACTCGAGTCCGCACTCTGGGGACTTAGAGTACTCCAGTCTGCAGTCCGGGGACTTGGAGAATTTGAGGGTGTTTATACTCGAGTCCGCGCTCCGGGGACATAGAGTACTCCAGTCCGCACTCCGGGGACTTAGAGATTTTTAGTCGTTTATACTCGAGTCCGTGCTCCGGAGACTTAGAGTACTCCAGTCTGCGCTCCGGAGACTTGGAGAATTTGAAGTCGTTTATACTCGAGTCCGCGCTGCGGGGACATAGAGTACTCCAGTCCGTACTCCGGGGACTTGGAGATTTTTAGTCGTTTACACTCGAGTCCGTGCTCCGAGGACTTAGAGTACTCCAGTCTGTACTCCGGGGACTTAGAGATTTCTAGTCGCTTATACTCGAGTCCGCGCTCCAGGGACTTAGAGTACTCCAGTCCGCACTCCGGGGACTTGGAGATTTTTAGTCGTTTATACTCGAGTCCACGCTCCGGGGACTTAGAGTACTCTAGTCCGCACTATGGGGACTTGGAGATTTTTAGTCGTTTATACTTGAGTCCGCGCTCCGGGGACTTAGAGCACTCCAGTCCGCACTCCGCAGACTTGGAGATTTTTATTCGTTTATACTCGTTCGTACGTTATCCGGGATAACATAATATTTTATTTATCCGCCACAGGATCATCATTCAAAGAGGCACTAATAATTCATGGGAAAGATGGCTTCAAGCCTTTATTAATAAGAACGAGCTAAATCGCTTTATTACATGCCAAGAATTAGGAATAAAAGCATACTGGAAATAAGTGTGACTAATACATGAAAGAAATAAACTAAGTATAATAACGCCGCAAGTGCTCGCTGTTCCACGCTCGGGGGAGTGTCCCACCATCGACGGTCGCTAGCTTGAAAGTTCCTTCTCCAAGCATCCGTTCGATGACGTATGGACCCTCCCATGCGGGATTCATATGAGACAGGACTGGGAAAACTCGTTTCAACACGAGGTCACCCACACTAAACATTCTTAGTCGGACCTTCTTGTTATAATATTTAGCGACTCTGTGTCTGTATGAAGATGCTCTCAAATCAGCTTCTTCGCGCTTCTCATCAATAAAGTCCAATGATTCCAACAAGAGATCCCGGTTCGATGCGGGAACGTAGCGAGTTACCCGATGAGATGGAACTTTAAGTTCCACGGGTATGACAGTTTCTGTGCCATATGCCAATGCGAATGGAGTATGGCTAGTCGCGGTCTTGTGGGTGGTTCTATAGGCCCAAAGCGCCGTCGGGAGTTCATCTACCCACTTGCCTCTAGCCTTTTCCAAACGCTTTTTCAATATGGACTTGATTATTTTGTTTACGGCTTCTACCTGTCCATTCGCATTCGGGTGAGCAACTGCTGCAAAACTTTTCTCAATGCCATATTTCTGACAAAATTCTTTGAACTCCCTGCTTTCGAATTGAGTTCCATTGTCTGTTACGATGGTCCGGGGAAGGCCAAAACGACATGTGATATTTCGTACAACGAAGTTGATGAATTTCTTGGTGGTGATCATAGCCATAGGCTCTGCCTCTGCCCATTTGGTAAAGTAATCGACCGCAACTATTGCATATTTCATGCCCCCTTTGGCTATGTTTAAAGAGCCGATCAGGTCAATCCCCCACACCGCAAATGGCTAGGGACTAACCATTTGTGTGAGTTTCGTCGGTGGAGTTCTCAGGATTTTTGCATATATCTGGCATTTATCACATCTTCTCACATAGTCTGCTGCATCCTGATTCACGGTTGGCCAGTATTATCCATAGCGGAGGATCTTCTTTGCTAATGTCTGCCCCCCAGTATGGTCGCCGCACTCTCCTTCATGGACTTCCTCCAGGACTCGTTTTATCTCATCATGGGCAATGCATCGGAGAGTGGGGTTGAGAATCCCCTCTGATACATTATCCCATCCTGTATTACATAATGTGAAGCTTTACGGAGGACTTGGCATCTTTCGCTCCTCTTTTCAGGAAAATCCCCTTGTAGCAGGTACTGCTTGATAGGGGTCAACCACGATTCCTTCTCAAGTTTGATCTCTAACGCGAAATCTATCTCCATCACGTCTATACTTGGAGCATAGAGGGTCTCAATAGGGAATAATCCCATTTGTTGTGCATCGCCGGTGCTTACGAATTTTGCCAAGGAATCGGCTTCTCTATTTTGTTCCCGTGGGACGTGCGAGATGTTGTAGTATTCTAGATTCGTCAGCAGCTCTTGAACCCAAGCAAGGTAAGGAGCAAGTCTTTGTCCCTTCACTTGATAATCTCCCCGCACCTGATATACTATCAGCTGCGAGTCACAGAAGATTTCGAGTGACTTCACTCCCATTTCAATAACAAGTCTCAAGCCAGCGATCAATGCTTCATATTCGGCTTCTCGAACTTCAAAGCGTAGCAGATTGATCGGTCTTCAGGAGTTATGAGGATTATATCTGCCCCCGAGCAACGGTCGTTAGATGCCCCATCGGTGTACATCTTCCATCGAACGGGGGGTATGATTCTGTGACTGCTCGGTTCATCTAGCACAGTAAATTCAGCATGAAGTCGGCTAGTGCCTGTCCTTGTATGGCCCTCCGCGGCAAATAGGTAACATCGAACTGACTTAAATCAATATTCCATTTCAGCATCCTTCCGGAAGTTTCCGGTCGTTGGAGTACCTGTCGCAAGGGTTGGTCAGTGTAGACACCGATTGAGTGTGCCTGAAAGTAGGGGTGAAGCTTGCGTGATGCGATCACCAAGCAATAGGCTAGTTTTTCAATCTTTGGATAATTTCTTTCCGCCCCTGTCAAGCGCTTACTGACATAGTAAACCGGCTTTTGAATCCGGTCTTCCTCGCGGACCAAGGCTGTACTGATAGCGTGTTGGGATACCGCCAAGTACACATACAACGTTTGTGGTCTATTGGCTTAGATAGTACAGCGGGACTTTCCAAGTGCCTTACCAGAGCCCGGAATGCTTCCTCGCAGTCGGATGTCCATTCGAAGTTTTTCTTTCCTTTCTTTATAACGTCGAAGAAGGGAATACACTTGTTTGTAGCTCTGGATATGAATCGACTTAGCGCATCCACTTTTCCATTCAGGCTTTGCACCTGCTTTACGGTTCTGGGTACTTGTATATCTCGGATAGCTTGTATCTTCTCTGGGTTAGCCTCGATTCCCCGGGCATTCACAATGAATCCCAGAAACTTTCCCGATACTACGCCGAATGAACATTTCAATGGATTGATCTTCATTCCATAATGCCTGAGTATGTCAAACATCTCTGCTAGGTCTCGGATGTGGTCGTTTGACTGCCATTACTTCACTAGCATGTCATCCACATAGACTTCCATCGTTTTTCCAATCTGATCTTTGAACATTCGATTCACCAGGCGTTGATAAGTCGCTCTTGTGTTCTTCAATCCGAATGGAATTACTACATAGCAATACAATCCCACGTTTGTGACAAAGCTAGTGTGTTCTTGGTCCAGGATATGCATCGAAATTTGATTGTAACCAGAGTACGCGTCCATAAATGATAGTAACTCATGTCCGGCAGTTGAGTCGACGAGTTGGCCAATCCTTGGCAGCGGGAAACTATCCTTCGGGCATGCCTTGTTTAAATCGGAGTAATCAACACAAGTCCTCCATTTTCCATTCGCTTTCTTTACTAACACCGGGTTAGATACCCATTCGGGGTAGAGGGCATCGCGGACGAACCCGTTGGTTTTGAGTTTGTCCACCTCCTCTTTGAGAGCCGCGTACCTCTTCGGGTCCATGCCTCTCCTTTTTTGTTTCACAGGAACATGTCTCAGGTCTATGTTCAACATATGACTCGCGATTGCAGGAGAAATCCTGCACATATCAGAATGCGTCCAAGCAAAAACATCAAGATTCGCTCGGAGGAAGTCAGTAAGGTTCTCAGCTGCCACGGGGTCGAGCTGTGATCCTATTTTGAGAACTCGTGATGGGTCGTTGCGGCTAACTGAGATGTCAATGGGTAGTTCAACTGGTACCGCATTTGTTTACTTGGGTTCCCCATCATCATCTCTCGGATCTATATCTCTATGGATCCGACAATGCCGCCCGAGCCAGGGCTCAAGCGCTAGTTGTCAATCGTCAGAACTTAGGATGCGGACAGAGCTACCCGCAGCCTTCCCTTTCTCCCTACGTTGTGCCTCTCTGAGCTCAGCTACATAGCATGCACGACCGGTTGCCTGGTCACCGTGTACCACTCTAACCCCTTTGTCTGTTGGAAATTTTAACGTCAAACACCAAGTGGCCAAAGCTGCCCTAAATTCTGCCAGGGCTGGACGACCCAGAAATACGTTGTACGGGGAATCAACGTCCAATACTATGAATGGTAGGATTCGCACCCTTCTGCGTTCACCTTGTCCCAGTTCAACTGGAAAATCCATATATCCAATTGCATCACTTGCTGCACCGTTAAAGCTATGGATTCTGGCCTTGGATGGTTTCAAATCGTTGGTTTCCAGCTTCATTTGGTCGTATGCCTTCCGGAAGATGATGTTAACGGAACTTCCGCAATCATTTAGAATTCTCTTTACGAATGTCGGCCCGATGGTCGCAGATATGACCATTGGGTCAATGGTAGGAGCCTGTACCTTATCCGCATCTCTGTTCCTGAATACGATATCATCATTCACCGTGCGCTGCTGCTTTGCAGGAGTTCCATCTTCCATGTTCGAACAACACTCGTGCTCTGCATGTCTTAAGGAGTTAGCATATCGCTCCATCTCCTGCCAATTCTTGTCTGCAGGGTGAGGTCCGCCAACAATCGTGTTAATAACCAATCTACCCACAATCCGAGTAGGTTGTTCCGGTTGGTGTGGGGCTGGCCCGCGTCCAGGGTCTGATGTTTCTTGCCTCCCATCCTATGGGTCTTTGACAAATTCCTGTAGCTTCTTCCGTCTAATTAGTTTTTCTATAGCATCATGGAGGTGTCTGCACTCCTCCGTGTTGTACCCATAAGACTCATGAAAATGGCAATACTTCCCGGTCCGTTTCTGTTCTTCCGTCGATTCCTTTGGACGCGGCTTTCTATATTAGAAAGTGTTGCAAGTTGATAGATAGATGTTTTCAAGAGATGCGTTCAACGGGGTGTATTCATTGTATGTCGGGATTCTTGATTTCCATTTCCCTGTCTCTTTTTTCTTTCCGGGGTTTCCGCCTCCTAATCCTTTAGAATGTCCGGGCTTGTTCTGGACGTTAACTTGAGTTTTTTCAGAAGTATCTCCGGTTTGTCTCACAACGACGTTACTTTTCACAAACTCTTGAACGGGACCTGATGCCTTGTCTCGCCTTGTCCACCGAGCTTCCTCCCTTCTTATGAACTGATGAACTTTCAAATAAAAACGATCCAGCGTAGCTTGGGGCTTCCCCGCCAACCAATCTCCAAATTCAAAATCCGAATCCACTCTACGCATTACAGCCATCAAAATCGCGTGGTCGTTAGGATTGCTCACCTCGGTAGCGGCAACATGAAACCTTTGCAAGTATGCTTTCAATAACTCTCCTAGAGTTTGAGTTACACTTGATAAGGACATCACGTCCTTTGGACGGGTGGTGTGTATCCTGAATTGTTCTACAAATGTCATTGCTAATTCATCGAAGGTGGATATAGATCGTGGCGGGAGTCGAGTGAACCACGTGGTGCAATTCCGGACAAGATGATTGGGAAACACCTACACTTGGTTGCGTCATTAGCTCTTGCGGAATCCATCATCCATCCGTACCTCATCACATGCTGCTTGGGGTCAGTCTTCCCTTCGTAGGCGGGAATGGCGGGCATGCTGAACTTTTTTGGGTATTCTGCCTGCAGAATGGTATCCGTGAAGGAAGTATGACTCTTAGACACTCCCTAATCCTCATTAGTTAGACCTTGGTTTTCTTTCATCAACTGCCTGACCGTAGCCTTCAAATCCGAGGTTTGTATGGAAGATAGGAGGTTGGATTCCATTCCACGGGACCGAGAAGGTTGATATCCCATCTGATTTGGGTCTTGGTCTCTAGTGGATCGATCAGTAGCACTTGCACATGCATCATCATCCTTACGGCGTCTACGCCTAGGAGGTTCATCAGCAGAAGTCGAGCTATCATCTTCAGAGTAAAGGACAGGGCTTCCTCCAGCATTCTGATGCTGCTGCTGAGTAAGCTGAGTTATGAGGTCAGCGTTGACTTGCATTTGCTCAGCAAGTTGATTTCTACTCTCTTATCAGGTCATTGAATTCTTCTCGGGAAACAACTTCTACTTGGTTTTGGTGGGAGGGCCCTGCACCCCGAATCGCTTGCTGATTGCTATTTCCCAGTTGTTGCACATTAGCGGTTTCGTAGGCATCTACATTTTGAGAGGCTGATCTAGTTCATGGTCTTCCCATGGTAGAGTTGTTGGTTGTAACTCTGAGTAGAATCAACAGATGCCTTATAGATGATTATGGATCTCCTTCGGGGGATTTATGCAATCCAATAGCTGCAAAGTAGATCCTAATAGCCTGAGTTCAATTCTCAGTGAAAACACCAAAATGTTAGCACCAAAATTGGTCACTAACACCCTTAGAAAGATTGTGGAGCGGGATTAATGAAGAAAGTAAATTAAAACAGAGAATAGAGTATAAATTTAAATGCAGAGAACAAGAACACCAAATTTATAGTGGTTCGGCGTAACTGCCTACATCCACTTTGAAGTAGATTTCCATTGATTTCCTTGATGGGTGATCACAGATACAATCCGTTTTTTGTTACTAGAATATAATTGCAAAGTAAAAAAAATAAGTTTGGGATGAGTCTTGAAAATGGCAGAGTCTCCCCAGTGTTCTCTCCAATCTCCCCTTTTCTCTGTGCCCCTGCCCCTGCCCCTCTATTTATAGACGAAGGTGGGTTGGACTTCCCTGGTGGGCATGGTAGCTGAATAACTCGGTCCAAATAGGACATGCTCTGTGTGCCGAACCGAACAGGCCGAACAGTTGAATGTCGAACCCTCCTTTTCATGCCGAACGATCCTTTTGTTGTGTGGGAAGAGTGGGCCGAGCGATAATCGAAGCCGAAGGTGCTAGGGAGAATGCCGAGCCATCCTTGATTGCCGAACGTCTCGGAAGGCCGAGTGAGAATGCCGAGCCTTCATGGATACCGGACGCTCCTTGATGCCGAACGGTATGGTGCCGAACGGTCAGGGTGCCGAACGAGGAGCTTGATGTTTGAACACCATCTTGACCAAACGAGGCTTCTGGACGAACGAGGCCCTTGGCCGATCGAAGCCTTTGGCCGAACGAGGCCTTGGGTCGAAGATGCTTTTGGCCGAATGAAGCCTCTGGCCGAGCGCTATCTTTGGCCGAGCAATGTCTTAGGCCGCACGTTCTTTAGATGGCGAGCGTAACATGATGCCGAACGCTATGGTGCCGACCCACCTACGGGTCGAATGCCCTTGGTACGCCGAGTACTACGTTGCCTGGCCAAATCTCCAGGGAACAGTAGTTAACAAAGTTGGTTGTATATGATTGACTAGTGCTGTCATAAAGGTTGCAAAAACTCTCATTGTCATGCAGTAATATAAATGACAGTATGCGATTAGATGCAAGCCTAATCAGTATTAGCCAAAACGACTTATGAGATATGAACTTCAAATCTTATTCGAGAACTCTAATCTAATGGTGCAATGTGTTAAAACATCAGAATTTGCTTGAATATAAATTAGTGAGCTAATTTTAGCATGGTCTAATCTTGTCTTTCAGAAAGTGCTGAAGTTCATATTTCAAATTTCAAATTTCAAATTCTGCAAGTGATTAAATACCTATTCAAGTTAAGCGCTTAAGATCCTTGTTGACGGATGTAGCAAATTAACATCCTATTTGAACTGTCAATATTTGATGCTCATTGCATGTGGTTTTAAATCAGTTAGGCTACCTTCTAATGCTAATTGCTGCAGAACATGTTATCTCTCATATTTATGTGTGATGGAATTGTTATATTCAAATGTTTGTTGGTAGTGTAAGATAGGTTGCACCTGATGCTAATCCAGTTATTATTTCTGTTCCAATAAATTAATGTTCTAAACTGCCACTTTATAAATAGAAATCTATAGATAATTTGACCATAATTTAAGCATTTTCCTCTTCTAGATTTGTTTCTAATAAGTGGTTTGGAGCTTTAGTATGTAGCGGTATCCTGTTTGGTCGGCTTTCATCATGACAGGTAATCGTTGTACTTATATGCACAGTGCAATCTCTGTTTGTACATAAATCCATGTAGTGAGAATGATTTTGTTTCTCTATTGAATGCTGCCAAAAACTAATTTAGTTAATTTGCAGCAAGCTCTCTTTAGGGTTATTTTAGAATCAGAGTGCCATACCTTATTGGGCTTATTTTTTATTTTTGAAACACAACGATTTCAAAATTGTCATCTCACGTCCACCACTGGATTTGGGCTCCTTTTGTTTAAAATGCTGAATTCTTATTGTTGGCCGAGTTTGTTTATAATAAGTTCTGCATCCAAGTTCTAATTTATAAATCAAAACTTTTTATGTTTATTTTTATCAATGTTCCTAATAAAGCCATTTATTAAAACAAAATAATTAAGAGATTCAATTTATCCTTTTGTAGTTCTAATTTATATAGCTTGTTGGTTTCGCACCCTCTGACCTTGGTGCGAATTTTTTTGCTGCCCTTTTTGTCTAAATTCTTAAAGGTATCTATTCTTCTTATCATCTTACTTATTTAACTAGATTAGATTGTTAAACCGCTTTCTCCTTTCTTACCTATGGGTTTTTATTTAGAGATTCAATTTGGGGATTTTGGTAAGATTACATGCAATGGATTTACGATTCCGGGTTAACTATATTTATTTGTGTGCAAGAATTTTTATTAGCTTGTACTGTTATTATTTATGGAATTACTGCTCGAGCATTCAAAAATTCTATTTCACATACAAATCAGGTTCGTTGCATCTACTATAAGATTGGAATTTTTATTTGCAACTTACTGAAAATCTTGCAAGCCGAATCAAACATATTTCACACTTTTTTTGAATGCATATAACTCACTCCTTTATTCCAATGGTTTCCATTATTAAAGTTTAGATGAAATATCATTTTTAGGTTATGTTTTCAAATGAAGATGATATTGAACAATGATACAATTGCCTTATATCATTTATTCACATTGAAGCTGAGCTGAGCTACCTAATTACTTGTACCAGATTTGTATAGTATATTGCACAATCTTCTATTTCACATCAATTATCACTATCATTTTACATTAGGTTAATTAATATAATAGATAGGAAAGTTCTATATTGTACACAACTATAGAAAATTTAAACATCATAATTTGAACCAAATCCTATAGGCCCTAAAAGGCTATGAAAATAAATAAAAATACTTTATCAGCTCAACTCTCAGGTAAACACCTATTAATGTGCATTCCTTATTATCCCATGAAATTTAATAACACATTATGAATGAACACAAAATAAAATTTAGCATGTTGTTAGAGTGACATATGGGAGAAAAATAACTATTTATTACACGATAATTATACGAACTCAAATTATAAAAGAAATGAAATAATTATTTAAATGATTATTTTTTATAACAAAACGTATGCCAGCTCCTTTTGTAATTGAAAATTTGTCTATTTTATTAATCAAGAAAAATGAATTATATGAAGATATCTCGATACATGAAAGTACATAGATTTTTAGGTTACAAATTACCATGTCTTAAACAAATGTAGAAAAATAGTATTGTTATTCCTACAAATAGTATATGGGCCTTCAGGCTTTATGCTAAATAAAATTTCCATCTAATTGAAAATAGACTGAGTTTTGGACTTGGTTGGTTATGTGCAACTAGTATAACGAAAGAAGGATGATATGCACTAAGGTCATCTTATTTTATCAGCTTGATGCCTCTAAAAATAATTTTCCTTGGTCGTTCAAGTTTCTTAATTATAACTTTTAAGTGAACTCAAAACATTTTCTTTGTTAGTCTTATGTAATCTCAACTTTATACAATAATACTTATAGAGGAATGCCAAATGTTGTTTAAAACTTCAAACTTATCATCATTACATGATCATAATATTTGACTATACAAAATAAGTAATTAATATATACTTTTCTTGTTGTAGCTTTGGTTTTACTGTGAGAGTAAACCGTGCTTCCTTTACGAGAAAATAATCGGCTTTCTCCTCCAATCAACATTTGTAACACCATTAATAAGCAGATAAATACTTTGGAGACCGGTGGTAAAGTTTGATGTTTTGGAGAAGTTGGAACATAGAACATGGTTTCTTACAACAACTAGGAGCTACATTAATTATTAGATCAAAAAGTCCTATGCGTTTCTAGCCTGAAGTTGTCAACTTTGTATTCTGTGTATGGTTATGCTTGTTACATCAAATCATTGTAAATTTGTCATTTATTTATCAACATATTTGCTTTTTATTATGATGGTCTATCATTCTCGTGTACTGTGTTTATATCCAGGCACTAGTTTTTCTTATTGTTGTAGTGCACATAATCCGTATTATATATATCACCACAATAACTGATCTAGATAATATTTTGCAGACTAGGATTTTTTTTATGCTTCAATAATGCGTTTGTTTATTTTTCCTACTCCGATAGCTCCTTAATTTTTCAGTATTTTGATACCTTGTTTTTTGTATCATAATGAGTGCTATTGTTTTTTTAAAATATTTTTACCTTTTGTTTCAAATAATAAATAAATTTCTTTTCTATCAAACATATTATCATCTTAATTGAAACTAATTGATAAATTATAACAAATGTTTTATTTTAAAATTTTAAAACTGAACGGTCCGTTTTCCCATCGTTGTACGGTTCCACTAGTATATAAAATGTGGTACAGAGTCTCGTATATATAATGTCCACCATATATAAAATGTGGCACAGAGTCTCGTATATAAAATGTCGTACAGAGTCTCGCATATCGAATAATGATTTGTGGTGGCTACATGGATCGGTCGATGTCAGGTGCAATAACTTTATGTACTTCTTGAAATTCTCATGTACTTGGGAGATATCTCATATTTTGGAATTTGACCGTATTATTGTTGAAGACCCAATAGAGTTTACCGTTGACCTTGTCAATGAGAAAATTCATACATCCCCATTTGAGCGCATCTCTCTAATATAATTTACTAGTCTCTTGAAGAAGTAAACTGGATCATCAAACGTGTTAGCCATTTAATTTGTTTTGACATATCCACTGAATGTAGACAGCTCTTCCGTTTCATCAAAACCCTGATTGAGATTACCCTGCTAGGCAACTTCCAACTCGCAATCCCTGACTCCCTTGTGGAGGACAGGATAGCTCATATCTATGTCTGGCACTAGTGGAAGCCGCCTATTTGTGATCTCTATCACTCCTCTGGCCATGAAATTTCATCTTGCCCGCATTCCAACACTACCGGGTAACCTCACCACTAAGAGCCATGTTCCAAAGCCGCAATCTAGGCGCTGGCAGATCAAAGCTTGCCGCATTCCCCAATCCAACTCTCCTTATCTATCGTGTATCCCTTCCCCTCCCTTCGTCCCTCCGGCTGACCCTCCCACCCTTGAGACATCCCAGCTGTCTCCTATTGCCAACCCCTGGATGTCGCCTCTATGTTCGCCTGACATGGTATCTCCCTAATGTGCCCTTTTGGATTGCCTAATGCTAACTCCGGTTGGTACTCGTGTTATTAGTCTTAAGAAGAAATTGGCCATTAATCTCCACTCCGACCCATCTGGTACCGAGCGTATTGGTTGGGAGTTATCAGATAGGCTGGCTGAAGGTATGTAGCTGGTCTGGTGCAATAAGGCTGAAACTTGATCTCACGAGGAAAGTGGTTTGTACTACCACTCGAAATGGATGATATTCTCAAAGTAGATCTCAAATGATGAGGAAGATGAGCTGGAACTCTATTACAAACTTATTGATAATGAGCAATCCTCTGCAACGATGGCGAATATGATACCAACAACGAGAATATTTTTCTGCTACGGATTGGGGTTGAAATATATTTCCTCACCACGCTTTCCTGTATACTATCTCAAGCTTATTGGCTGATTCCGTAGATACGAAGGGATTTAGTTTGGATCTCTTCCTGGTTTTCCCAAGATACTGGTAGATATACTCAGGATGTTTGCTATGGTTTCTTCATTGATGTAGTTGGACCTGGCTATTTCGTTTTTGTGCTTTATCGTTGATATTTGCTATTGACCAAGCATGTTGGTAGTTATTTTTGTGATGCGGGCCTAGCGCCCGTGTGTCCTGTATATTTTTATTATTCGTTTTTTTTTCAAATGCGTTCTTTATTTTAAGACGCATGAGGAACATCGTTGATCTCGCCTCCTTAGAAAACTTATTAGGGTAGTAAAGAAAAAGAGCGCACGAATGATGCAGTCAGTACAACACGGTACATGACCCAAAAGAAAGTTACCACCGGCCTTTCAAAAGCCCGGAAATGCAAGCCCAATATAGAAAAAATACAACAGCAGCGATAAACCCTACCGTCTTCATCCACAATCAGCTATATCAACTCCCCAATTTCTCAAAAATGCGATTTCAGCTGCTGCGTAGTGTCGATTCTCCACGGGTCGATAAGCTTGACATATGACATCCTCATCTAAAATCTTCGCATGCTAAAATGATGTAGATTCCTTACTTTTGAATATCCTTCTGTTCTGCTCCGACCAGATATGATAAATCGTAGTAACAAGAACCACAAATGCAAACCGTCATTGAAGGGTCTTTTGTCGGAATATCTTCTGAAATAATCTAATTTCACCTTATAAATCACCGGTAATCTGCTCTACAAGTCCAATCTTTAGTTTGATGAAGTTAAGAAGATTAGCTGCTATAGGAGCAAAGAAAAAATAGATGGTCATAGGATTACTATTCTTCGCAACAAAGCTGGCATCGATTATCAAGTTGGATACCCTAATTTGATAATCGGTCAAGTGTAGATAATCTTTTATTTACATCTTTGTATGTACACACTAACATTTTTCGCACTTGAATTATTTCATATTAGCTGGTACCAATCAACAGTAGGTTGCTTAACACGAATTTCTTCAAGTGCCGGTGAAAATACAAACCGATCTACACCACAAACCTCCTAGAATTCTGCATTTCTATCATCTTCTATATTAATTTATTGTGTTTGTTACTTTACTTCTCTTGTTTTTTGGAATAATTTAGGCACAAACTGATTGTTTTGAATAATATGTTGGTAGAATTAAATGTAGCAACCCTTTGCCATCCCAATAGATCAACCGGAGATTTATGGTTTATCCAGGGATGAAACCATAGTGAAGTTGTACAGCCATAAACTATAACCCTATTAAATAATTTGTTAGCTATATCCCTGCTTTGAATAATCTGTTTCATGGTAACAGAGAAGTTATTGTCAATAGGCATCGTCTAAAAGTTCCTGTTTATTATGTATTTGTACTTGATCCATGCAGCCCATAAGGATTGGTTAGACAACCAATTCCAACCGAGTTTTAACATTACAATAGCACTTAGATCAGTTAGGTGTCTCAATGAATATATCACCTTCTCTTTTGGGTCGGCACAGAACATGCCATGTTATCTTGTGTGTCTTGCTCCCTAAAAGAAATTAGCACACATTGATTCTCTCTTGTGTAGAACAGAAGATGGTAAATGATAAATTAGTAGCCAATATAGAACAATGGGAGTGATTACCCTATGGATTAGTAACGTCCTCCCTGCAGCGGATAACAAATTGCTATGCCAACTTTCAAGTTTTGTAGAAATTCTTTGCAAAAGAGGAGCACACTGAGAAGCATTTACATAATCAGATGAAAGGGGCACTCCCAAGTATTTTACTGGCAGAACACAGAATACCTACATGCATGCCTAAAATTTGCAATATATTTATTTTAGTATGCAAAAATTTACTGAAGTACACTTTAGATTTGAGTTGGTTCACATATAACCCTGTAGTTTGACTTAACTCATCCAAAATGCCTCTAAGGGATGAAGCACTAGTTGGAGTGGCCTCTAAGAAGAACATAACATCATCTGCATATAACAAATGTTACACTATGGGGGCAGTTTTAGAAATTGGTTACAGGCAGTTTTCTGTTACACTATCTTCCATCTTTAAGGATAAAACTCCATTACAATGCAAAATAGATAAGGTGAAAGGGGATCACCCTGCCTTAGGCCTCTATTGGACTAAATAAAGCCATTAGGAGTACCATCAACCAGAATAGAAAAAGTAAGGGTGCTAATGCATTTATAAATAAGATTAATTAGCGAATGAGGGAAACCCATAGCTGCTAACATATGACATGTAAATTCTCTAGTTAGCATATCGTATGCCTTCTATAAATCGATTTTAATACACATCTTGGGTTTGCCTGATTTTTTGAAGTATCCGATTAATTCGTGAGCAAGTAGAATGTTCTCACCTATGTTTCTTCCTGGTATAAATGCTAATTGGCTATCTAAAATCAAAGAAGGCGGAAAAAACTTGATGCTATTGCATATAATTTTAGCCACTAATTTATAAATGATATTAGCACAAGCAATAGGTCTGTAGTTAGAGATAGATTATGGTTTTTTTTAGGGGGTAAGTGTAAGAAAGGTATGGTCTAGTCCCTTTGCAAGGTTGGCATATTGAAAAATCGATAATCACAAACAATTCTTCTTATATCAGGTCAAAGTAAAGCTTGAGAAACTTGGAGGTGAAGCCGTTGGGGCCTGGGCTTTTTGCATCATGTATGGACCATAAAGCTGACCTTATTACTTTAGCTAATACCGGAGCAAATAAGTATTTTTGTCCTTAAGCATTTATAAGTCTCCTAGGTTCAATTTGAGGATAAGAAACTGCATTTAACCACATTATATAAGGTGGAATAGTAACTCAGAGATTCCTAAGTTATTATTTCATGATTGTAGATATATTCACCAGTGTGAGAGATTAATGCTTGAATCCTGTTCCTATTGTTGTCTCATTGACATATGGGAAAAGGAAAATTTAGAGTTAGTATCACCTTCTACAAACCAGAAGGTTTTACTCTGTTGCATAAGTGGTTCATTTTGAATTGTAACCTGTTTCTTCAGTTCCAAGTTTATGTTCATCATAGTTTCATATAAGTCGATATTCTCTGGAGCATTATCAGTCTGGATAAAGGCAGCTTTGTATTCATCTTGAAGCTTTTGTACTGCATTTGTTTTTTTAATTTCTTTATTTCAAATCTTGAGGTTGTGCTTGACTTGTCTAAGCTTTGCCATAAAATTGTGTGTTTAGTCCAACCATGTAGATGCTTTGAGTCCTTCTTGAACACATTGTAGATAATTAGGTAGGCCCGTCAAAACCAAACCTAACCCATTTACCCAACTCAATTACCCTAATGTTAAAAGGGTTTGGTCCAACCCTCTTATTCTACTTTATATTTTCTACCCAACCCATTTACACCCTAACACATAACAGTCTCAACCCGATCCAAAACATCTACCCTTTCAACCATAATTCGCTCAGTTCTCTGCATCGTTCAGTACGTTCGAAAACCCTAGATCCAAGATCTGAATCCACAAGTTCTAGCCTAAACTGCCTTGTTTCTGAAGTTCGTGTCCAGGTAATCTATTTTTGTTATCGTTCTAGTTGGTTTTAATTTACAGTGAAGGAAATCACCAATAGCACCGTCCTAATCACCAATAGCATCTTTTACAGGTGGAGATATAACAAATCATAAGAACATTAAAGGTGAAATGCGGACGTGACTAGCAATAGAAGTAGGCAACATAAAGAAACTAAGCATGTAGAAAAGCTATATAATCTAAGTGTCAGGCTACATAATCAAGCATGTCAAGTCAAACTAAAAGTAATATCAAAGCATGTATAAAACGAAAAGCATGTATATATAGTACTATGTGTTTAAAAGGTGTCAAGCTACATAATCAAAGCATGAATAAAGTTCTAAACTTGTATATGTGTTTTATGTAAAAGCTAAAAGTCAAAGCAAGAATGGTTTGGTAATAAAAACATGTACAAGAACTTTCAAATTTTTTATATCTCTTGCAAAACTTGTACATGCAAGTATGGACAAAAATAATTCAATCAAGGATGCTTATTAATTAATGCATGCACATATCCAAGTATATGTGACTTTTCAAAGCAAAGGCCGATTAAATAAACAAACTCAAGGCCACCGCATTTTATGAATTTGGCAGGGACATGTATAGCAGTTCCAAGAATCAAAATAAAATGCCAGTAATAGTATGTGATTTTATAAATCAAAGTGCATCAACTAGTTAACATAGCAGGGACGTGTAATTCAAATAAGAAATCATTCTTAACTAATAATGCATGCACATATCCAACAGGGCATGGACAAAAAAACAAAAGAGGTTTGGAGATATGCAACTTTTCTTTAAAGCAACAGTTCAAAAGATAAATAAAATAAGCAGCCACAAACAATGCAATGGCAGGTTGAACATAATGAAATGCAAAAGTGCTTGAGTTAACAAGTCACCTTCATGAAATACCATTTTCCATATCACCCTATTATCCCATATAACAAATAATAAATTTAAAGCCAGTGATTGTACTCATTGACAAACGTAGACATATAGTGTAAACACAAAGTTTCTAGCATACATGATTGATACTGGTACAGGTAGAAATACCGGACCGTCTCTGCTAATTTATACAATATGGTTATAGAAGAAATCAAACTACCATTGATTGTATTCAGTATATAGTTCATATAAATTCATGGTTCGAAATTCCGGTCAGCCTACTAAAATCCTAGAAGTTGCGGTCTTGTTTGAGCTGACCAAATTAGAATTGCTCGAAAATTCAGTATTGATGGCATCTAAAAAAAAGAAGGGAAAAACTGATTTTTATATATAATTACCTGAAGAAGATGGATATTCCAGGAAAAAATTTGATGAAAGAAGAAAGAGAGGTGGCAACCAATTAGCAAAAGATTTGAGCAGCTCTCTTTGTAACAATCATGTAACAATCAAAAGCTACCGAGGTTTTAGATTTTATACAACCTGAACAAAGAAAATGTTAAAAACATGGTCTATCCAAATTATTTTAAGAACTGTTCCATAGAAAACGATTTTAACACATAATCTCAATACTAAATAGCTTACTCAAATTTAATCCAAAAGTTAAAATTAAATAATGGGTTTGACTCCCACCCCTAATTCTCTCTGTATCACTATCCATATAATGTTTTTTTATCGTGAGATTATGTTGATCGAATGATAACTAATAAAAATAAAAAGTAACTGAAATATACTAATCAAAATTGAAGCTATGACAAGTTACCTACTTTATGTTCATTATTTAACCACCCTTTTAAGTTTCGATTCTATCAATGTTGTTTTCCTTCGCTGTAAAAGATGCTATTGGTGATTAGGATGGTGCTATTGGTGATTTCCTTCACTGTAAATTAAAACCAACTAGAACGATAACAAAAATAGATTACCTGGACACGAACTTCAGAAACAATGCAGTTTAGGCTAGAACTTGTGGATTCAGATCTTGGATCTAGGGTTTTCGAACGAACTGAACGATGCCGAGAACTGAGCGAATTATGGTTGGAAGGGTAGACGGTTTGGGTCGGGTTGAGACTGTTATGTGTTAGGGTGTAAATGAGTTGGGTAGAAAATATAAAGTAGAATAAGAGGGTTGAACCCAACCCTTTTAATATTAGGGTAATTGGGTTGGGTAAATGTGTTAGGGTTGGTTTTGACGGGCCTAGATTGTTGTAGAACTTTCAATATTTTGTTATTTATGTATGACATGATACTGCAGTTATTTTGAAGCACTTTTTGTTATCAACTATGGAGTTTGTCGCCTAAAAGTGTATCATGCTGAATCTTTTAGTTTTTAACGTTGTAGTTTGTAAATGTACTGTGAAGGATCTTCAGATACTTTCTGTTTTTTGCAATATCCAGTTCAGTTTTCAATTTTCTGATACATGTTCTTGTATTTTTATGTAGAATTGACCATTATATGGTGCAGTTTTCATTTTTTGATGCAGTTTTTACTAAATGATGCAATTTTTTTTAAATGGTGCAGTATTGATAATATAATGGTGCAGTTTTTTATTTCATTATACCGTTTTTACTGTCATGCAGCAGTTTTTTGTTAACTGGGTCGGGTCGGGTCAACCTTTTTATTAAAAGGTCGGGTCGGGTCAATCCATTTATTAAATGGGTCAAATGGGTTAGGGTCGTTTCTATCTTGCACGAATTGGGTTAAATTCTACCCGATCCATTTATGACCCGACCCGTTTGACAGGTCTAAACCAGGAATGTTACACCAAATATTAACAAATCTGAAAGGTATGTTTTTTTTTTGTTGAGGATTAATTTCTGTAAAAGAAACTAAAATTTTCTATGATTACTTAGGTTGGAAGGAAATGCAACGGTGGATATTGTGGGGAACAGTTGCATAAATCTTGATTAACCAACAATTTATCAATGTTGCCTGCCATCCCTCTTTTCCTCCAAGTGAATTTGCAACCTTGTAAATTACATTCAGTTAGACCACCTTGTAAAATACAGTTTTTAAAACTAGTAAGATAAGAAAAATGTTTAGGCAATCCTCTCTTCTTATCTTTAGGGTTCAAAGCATTATCAAAGTCACCAAAGACAATCCATGGCATATGAATGAAGCATTGAGAATGAGCCCTTGGTACCGATGTCATTAACAAAGCATTGAATTCCCTTAGAGTTTGTCAAAGTAGCAGTTATATGTTGATAGCGCATGAAAATACGATGACAAGTATGCTACCCTTAGTACCGATGTCATTATTATGTACGTAAGCCCAATGGCAAGGAAACCTATTCATGAATTTTTGAATACCACTAGTCTGCGGTTTAGTCTCATATAACGCTGTCAAAGATAACCCATTAGACTTGAGGAATTTGGACACGGATAGCATTTTGCTATCTGCGTTCAATCCTCTTAACATTCCACACAGATGCATTCATTTAATAGTACTTGAACCCCTTGTTTGCGTTTTAGGAGGGGCTGGTGGAGAGGTCTGTTTTTCTCATGCTTCTTCTTGTATTTCATATCAGTCTCTGTCGTATGGGCGACATTTTTTTTGAAATTTTTCAGAATTTCCAATTTCGTCAGTATGGTGTGCAACTTCATCTATAAATTGTTGTTCTTCAAAGATTTCTAGTGCTACTAAAAAGTCTTCTAGTTGACCTGAATTTATATGCACAGTTGAACTTTCCTTGTTTCCCTCTTCTTAATGTGCAGGTGTTTGAGAAGTTGAGGTCCGGGCTGGTGGAACTACTGCTTGGAAAGTATCTGTACTTGTAGAAGTGCAAGTTTCTTTGGGTTTGTGAGCATGGGAATTTATTTGAAAGAGGAAATTCAAGTGATTTACCCTTTTTTGAAGTTGTATATCCATATTGAGTAGTATCAGTATGTGTAGTTGAATCGTGTACACCCGCATGTGTAAGAGGAGAAGTGGGCTCCTCATGAGGCACTTCATTTGATTGTGTACTATTAGCATTATTCTTTTTTGGTTGCTAGGATTTTGTATAAGATAATCTGCAATTTTGCGTGCTATGACCAAAAGCATTACAGTTTTCACATGGTCTCAGTTTGTAGTCATAAGCAGCTTGAATTTTAATTAACTCTCCATCATAATTTAAACCATGTACATATGTGGGATATTTAAAATTAGGTTCCACTTCAATTAGTATTCTAGCATAGTGCAAATAAACTTCATTCGCTGTATTATTGCCATCTTTATAGGTTTATCCAGTGTTTTTGCAATACAACTAATGGCATCTTTATTTCACAATGCTAGATTTAAGTCCTGTAATTTTATCCAAATAAGAACTATGGAAAAATATTCTTTGGTTAGCTTCATACCAAGCTTTCACTTTTCCATTATAATTATCCTTGACTTGAGGGTACATGACTCAGTTTTGATGATTCTGTTATAGTCTTCTGCCTTTTTAAACCGTATAATGATGAATCCGTTCGGTTTGTACTAAATATCAACAGTCCCTTCAGGTTTTCAAACATTGTCCACATATTTGGAAATTGACCGGACAATGGTCTACTGCCAAGTATATAAGCAAGTATGGAATTTCTCCAACACGTTTCCGTTACTTCCTTATTTGAATTAGGGATTTGGAACAAAGGATGACCATCTTCAAATTGCGGTTGTATAAACTAGAGATCCGTATCTTGGTCCTTCGAATCATAATAAGCCATTCCCTTTACCGTTTCAAACCAGGATCTTCTCCACGCCAACGATGAAGGTGGCCGTGGAGGGGGATTTGGTAGTTCGGATGGAGGTTCCTCTGAAGTAACGGTTCCTTCTTTATTAGCCTTGTCCACCATACACACACGTGCGTGCATTTTATTATTATATATATAGTACGATTGTATGATATTCAAATCATACATCATTTATATCGAAAAAAGGAATAAGAAACATGCTTAGAGGTATTAATGTTGGAACTGTGCATTAGTAGCAGGAAAAAGGGGAAAACTTGAAAAATGATCTTTTACTAATTTTCACTGTATCCTATTTGTATTTACATAAGCAACCTTTTTTTTTTTTACATCAAATCATTTTTTTAAAGTAAGAATGGTCCTCGATAAGAGGAGAGAATTCGTTTTATTATATATTTAAATATCAAAGACGATTAACGCGTCTAACAGGGGACGATACAAAATGTTAGCTAGAATGGACATAAAATAGAGATCATCAGCCAGATGATCTACATGACAATACATTAAATCGTATTTGGTGGTTGTTATTAAAAAAGTTTTAAGTTAATTAATTTTGTCTTAAAACTTTATACGTATATATTATTAAATAATGATGATTGAAATTCATAGCTATATCATGTATGTTTTATTTTGGTACACTTTACTGTAAACTAACCTTGAGCAAATTAATATATAAATATCAAGCATGTGTAAATAACCATTGGGATATTTGGCTATGATTAAGAGAATAATGTCAAGGGATAATGAATTCAACATAGGTGACACGCATGCGCGCGCGCACGTGCGCGTGTATGTACCTATACATAAATATATAAAAAGTGTTTTATGACCATGAAAACAATGTTTACATATTTGAAATTTATTTATGTTTCAATATTATTAAATTATAATATACGTGTGTGTTTATCTGGCATTAATAATTTTTTTTTCGGTTTTATATTTCATATATATATATATATATATATAATTATTTTGTTTTAAAATTTGAAGTTTTCAACTTATTCAAACATCTGTAAAAACATAAAAAAAAATGTTTTTTCTAATTAAATCTAAAAATAAAATAAATGTGTACGGTATTGTTTAAAAAATGTTAAATCAAGAAATATGTATATACACACACACACTAAATTCAAACAATATTTAAAGAAAGCAAAGAAACAAAAACAATTTATGTTATAAACTCATGAATAATATACATACATATATGTATATATATATGTGTGTGTATGTCTACATATGTATGTATGTATTTGTTTGTATGTATTTGTTTTAAAACTGAGATTTAATTTTATATTTAATTTTATATGTGTGTGTATGAAAGCTGCGAGAATCTTTTTGTTAAAACGAAATTAAATATATGCATACGTATAATTATATACACACACACATATATAAACTATTTTAATTCTTTAATATTATTAATTTTTAACATCATAATTTTTTTATGGTCTAAAGTGTTTATAGCAAATACTATGATTTTCAGTGTGTGTGTAGGACAAGGATCTGCTACACTCAAATCCTTCTCTCACTTCTTACTTCAAGAGGGAGAATGTTTATTGTTGAATTCAAAATATATAGTTGAAATAAGCGAGGATTTGAGGTGTAGCAAAAATGAGATGTAGCCGATCCCAGCCCTTACATACACATACATATATATTAGTGCGAATTTGTGCTTCACATACGGACTGTGATAATATTTTTGTAATCATCATCAGTTCTATGTTCGTTTTATATTTGGAAAATTATTTTGATAAAGTCAACTTGTGATAATATCAAAACTAATGCATAGTACGCGTATAGCTTTTTTCTAAAAGCAGTAAAAAAATCAATACGGTAATGAAAAAAGCCATATACTAATGGATAGCAAGAAGGAAAATAAATAAGCATACAACTAACATAACATAAATATGCTTGACTTGATGTGAATATGCATTGTATTGAAGCTTCTATGACAACAAATTGACAAATAATATGAATGATACAATGTATATGCGATGTGTTTTTGGCCTATATTTATTATGAATCGATAGCATTAAGCCATAGCATTTCTAACTTCCTATATGCGGATGAATGCATCATTCTTGAAAATATAGAATGACGTCAAATAAACGTATTTTTGGGAATGTAATAACTAAAAAGAACAGTAAAACGCTCACACTTTTTACTGTCATTTCAACAAGCAGGTATTAATCTTCCCAGATTTTGAGTACTATTATCAGTCACAAAATGGAGCATGCTATGAAGTTCAAAAAAATCAACATGGTAATGAAAAAACACATACTAATGGACAGTAAGCAAGAAAGTAAATATATTAGCGGACATCAACTAATTTTTAGGATGATATAGTAACTACAACTACTTCCACGAAATAGAATATGGCATGTATTTGTTCATATTTTCTTAGGCCAAATATGTATTACTAGGTGCATTGAGGATATGTCCTTCCAAAGAACTAAATATAAATCCTATATATTAAAATAGAAGGTTATACCGCAGTTTCATCTTGTCTATATGATATAGGATGCCTAAATATAACTATTCAAATCTTTCGTTAGTAATATACACTTTTAAAAAGAGAAATTATCATTACAACCTACCTATTACATTTAAGGCCATTTTTATCATAAATGAAGCCCAAGTTGTAGAATTCTCATTCTTTTATTATATAAGCTATTTATCGAGTTTTCACTATTTTATTTGTTAAGTTTTAAAACCGTTCAACTTTGAATTTTTCCATATTTTAATTTTTTTTGGGTATGTGTATTCTTGAAACTGCATAAACAACTATTATGAATAAACAATAATAATTATTATCCATTTTCAAAATTGCATTTTGTCAAAAACTTGCATAATTTTTTTTTGATAATAATGCAGATTGATAAAGTACTGCAAAATATGTACAACAACAAATGATTAGTTGTGATATTTTCACCTTAGTCGCCTTTATAATTTCTTAATTATTGCTGTAAAGCAAATGAACCAAAACTACAAAAGATAAATTAGTTCAAACGAAAGCAATACGACAAAGGAGTACAGCCTAATTTGTAGGAATATAGATAGCACAAATGCCAAAGAGGAACTGTAGAAAATAGCCAAGGAGCATCAGTTGAAGTAATTGTCCAGAATGAAGGGGAAAACATGGGATGAGAGGTAACAGAAGAGAAACTAATAACATCATCTTACAATTCCAAATTTAAGTATGTTATCACGGTACATGCAAGGAAAGCAATCAAAAAAACCTACGATGGTCAAAAGAACCGGTTAAGAAGGAAACCAATATACCTAACGCTCTAGCTTTATACTAGCATTTCCAATCCCATCAAATGTAACTACTGCATAACAATGATGTTATACTTCATCAACCTTTGTTGGGGATTTTGCGATTCGAGGCGAATTTGATGGCAATTGCGACGAGATAATGCTGTACTAACGACTTCAAGGATCTATGGAATAGATTCTTTCAGACAATAGTTCAACCACCAGGTACAAACGGGTTATCGAACTATCGACTTTCAGGATTCAACGAAGCCTTACAACAGCGTAATCGGATTCAAAGTTTGTACGCCTTTGATCCGACCAAGAACACTTTAGTATTGGTCTCTGATGATGCAATTTGTATAGAATAGAACGAAGAGGAAGAAAAGAGCAATTCTGCGACGTTTTCTGAGTTTGCAACACCTTGGAGGCGTCACAAAACAGAGTAATGGTGTCTCAGTGTTTTGTAACACTTTCTAGTGTCGCAAAACTGCTCTGTGAAGAAGAAAAAGATTCAGAATGCTTTCTAACATTTTTTGGGCGTCACTACCTATAGTGGTTGAGAGGTGCCTATTCGCTAAGCGTCACAACCGTTTGCAACGGTTCACAACTGTTACAAACGGCTTTATCCATTCAATATTTAAAGTAGCGTTTATTCATTTCTAATGTTTAGAAAACGTTACAAATTTTCCGCCATTTATTCAAATTCAGGAATTTCGGTTTTGGATCCTTAACGGGCTGAAACCTGGCCTGTTATTGTTCACATATGATCCAAAAATATTTTCGCATTTGAACCCGAAACCCGTACCCGACCCGCCCCGGTTCGGTTCGGTCGGACGGATGGACGGCGAAGGCGCGCGTGTGATGTTGCATGACTTCTCCGCTCACAATAAGGCAAACATGTGGGAGCCCTAATGCCCCAACATCCACATGAGAAAGCTATATTTATACAAATATAGTCCTTGATTTTCTAGCATGTGGGACTATCTTTTCTTTTTTCTTTCCTTCTTCTCTTCCAAATAATAACTCAAAGCCCCATTTAATTGAAAATATTACAACAATCTCCCCCAATTTTTCGAAATGAGAAATAATTAATGAATAGGATGGCTACATCACTAGAGTGACTTCTTACGTAACCAAGTGGGTTCAAGCTTATGTAGTTCTAAGATCAAGTTTTGCATCATCGTGAAAACCAATACATAAATAAAAGGCATCTTTTGGATTTGAACCTTTACTTAGTGTAAACCATTCAAAGCCTTATCGAGATTCTATGGTGAACGAATTTTGAACCAAGTATCCCTAACGATAAAACCGAAACAATCACACACGTTGATTTTCTTAGGTAAAGTGTTATGTATTGCTCAGCACGTTAATGGCCATGTGCTTAAATCCTGATTCATGAGTCAACTTAGAAAGCGGTCTTACTTTCTTAGGAAACGACTCATATAGGTAAGTCTCTTAAGGTGTTTCTGCGATACACATTTTGAGGTTTCTAGACTTATTAAGGATATATATATATATATATATATATATATATATATCCACCCTTTGTTCTTGTAGAATCCAACACTAAATATTATGAGATTATCGATTTAGTGTTCCATAATCATTCTCTTAACTTGTTGGTACCCATTGAACTTTGTCTATCCTTTTCAAGACATAAGTTGGGTTTCTGTTAAGGATGATCAACCTTCATTCATAGACCTTAGTCCCATTTCTTGTGACTTTATAGAAAACATTGCCTTTAGAAGACTTTTTGTAAGTGGGTCAGCCAAGTTTTTCTTCATTTCTATGTAGTCAACAGTTATAACTCCTCTTTTGAGTATCTGGCTCACCATTTGATGTCTTAGACTCACATGTCTAGACTTTCCATTATATGTCTTATTAGACACATTGTATATCGTTGCTTGATTGTCATAGTTAATCGAGACTGCTGGAGATGGCTTTTTCAATTAAGGGATTTCCATTGCCATTCCGTTTCTTTACATGTATCTGCTAATGCAATCAATTCTAACAACATTGTTGAGTCAAAAATACAGGTCTGCTTCTTGGAAGCCTACGACACACCAGCGCCTCCTAATGTAAAGATCCATTCAGTAGTAGACTTGAATTTGAATTCTACATTGTTTCAGGTTGCATCACTATATCCTTCTATTACAGCTGGATATCCTTTGTAAGATAAACCATATTCAAACCTGGATTACTCATAAATCGACATAATACACTTATAGCATGTGCAATGTCTGGTCTAGTGCAATGCATAGCATACATAAGACTCCCAATAACACAGGAATACTCTAATTGAGAGGTAGTACGTCCAGTGTTCTTTTCTAATTTAATACTAGGATCTAAAGGAGTTGGTGCTGGTTTGTCATCATAGTGACCATACTTTTGTAGGAATTTCTCTACGTAATGAGATTGAGTTAGTAATAACTCCCCCTCTTTCCTAACAATTTTAATTTCCAAAATTACACCAGCCTCTCCTAGATCTTTCATATCGAATTTAGAAGACATAAACTTTTTAGTTTCATTCACACAGGATATATTGAAACCAAATATTAGCATACCATCAACATATAAACATATTATAACACTACCGTTATTATCCGATTTGCTATAAATACATTTATCAACATCATTAACAATGAATCCATATGATAGTGCAATTTTAACAAATTTCTCATGCCATTGCATGGGAGCTTGCTTCAGGCCATAAGGAGATTTCACTAATTTGCAAACTTTCTTTCTTGGCATGGGGTTTTGAAACCTTTAGGTTGTTCCATATATATCTCTTCTTCTAAATCTCAATTTAGAAAAGCAGTCTTTACATCCATTTGATGTATGACTAAGTTATAAATTGATGCAAGTGCAATTAAACAGGTTATAGAAGATATGCGAGCAACTGGAGCATATGTATCAAAGTAATCTACTCTATGTCTTTGCTCATATCCCTTAGCAATTAATCTAGCTTTAAACTTATCAGTGGATCCATTTGTATTCCAATTTTTCTCGAATATCCATTTACATCCTATAGGTTTAGCACCAGGAGGTAAATCAGTTAAAACCCAAGTTTAGTTTAACAGTATGGAATTCATTTCATCATTGATAGCTTCTTTTCACAAATTGGAATCTCTAGAACTCATAGCCTCAGAATAATTTTTGGGATCGTCATCGACGTTCATTACATATTTAGTCATACTAAGGACTTCGTCCTTACCGCCCTCTACAAGATATGTGATGAAGTCAGGACCATAGTCCTTCTCTATTCTCGCTCTTTTACTTCTCTATTGTTCAGTACTATTATCTAGTACTGATACTTCCTTGCTGTTTTGAGCAGGAGCATAATCATCGTCATTGATATCATTAGCCATACTAGGTTATGGACTAGATGATCTCAATGAGATCTCAATAGTTTGATTTTCAAAAAATTCTACATCTACAGATTCTATAACTTCTAGGGTGTCAAGAATAAGGAATCTATAAGTTATACTATTAAGTGAATAGAAAACACATTTAAATGCTCTATTTCCTAACTTTGGTCGTTTAGGGTCTGCTTTTCTGACATATGCTAAGCAACCCCAAACTTTAAGTCTAGTTAGGTTAGGTTTCCTATTAAACCATAATTCATAAGGGGAAATATTATTCTTTTTAAGTGGTACTCTATTTAAAATATAACATGTAGATAACATAGCATCACCCCATAGGTTATAAGGTAAATTAGAACTTATGAGCATGCCATTAACCATTTCTACTAAAGTTCTACTCTTCCTTTCAGCAACACCATTTTGTTGTGGTGTATATGAGGCAGTACATTAGTGAAATATACCTTGTTGTTTACAAAATAAGGTGAATTCATTTGAGAAGTATTCACCACCACGATCTGAATGTAATATTTTAATTTTAACTCCTAATTGTGTTTCGACCTCTGCTTTGTAAATTTTGAATTTATCAAAAGCCTCATCTTTAGTTTTCATTAGTATAATCATCAATGAATGTTATATAGTATTTGTTACCACCATAGGTGATATGACTTTTTAAGTCACCCACATCACTATATACCAAAACAAGCAAACCAGTTTTCCTTTCTACGGATTTAAAAGATTTTCGGTTTATTTTGCTTGAACACATATTTCACATTTAGAGATGATATCGAAATCACAATCAGAAATTAGTCCTAATTTATTCATATTTCTAATGGAATTATAATTAACACATCCTAATCTACCTTGCCATAAATTAATAGAATCAACAATATAAACAGAAGATTTCTTTATTAGATTCAACTTAATCATGCCATTACAAGAGTATCTCTGTCCAATGAATCTACCATTCTCAGATAATACTAGCTTATCAGACTCATACACCATTTTGAATCCTCCTTTGTTAAGAAGGTATACAGAGACCAAGTTCTTACACATATCAGGTACATGAAATTCATTGACTAATGTAAGAACTTTTCCAGAGGTGAAAGGAAGTTCTATAGTGCCTTTTCCCAAAACTTTGCTTGGAACCTTATTTGCTCCAGTAACTTCGTCAGCTTCTCCTTTATTTTCTTCGTAACTCTTGAACAGATTACTATCTTTGCAAATGTGAATGGTTGCTCCAGTATCGAACCAACAATCATTATCATTGCCATTAACGGAGTTCGCCTCTTGCACTACAGCCACAAGCGAGTCTTCGATCACATTCACTTTTTGTTGTTTCTTCCGCAGATGGCAGTCTCGGGCATAATAACCAGGCTTGTTACAAAAATAACAAGCACCTTTCTTTTTGTTGTTGGTTTTGAAATGATTTTTCTTCTTAAACCGTGTCTCATTCTTTGGCTTTAAATTATCAGTAATTTCAACATTATTTGCCTTATAATGGGACTCAGTTTGCGGATTATCATCTAGATTGCGTTTGCGAGAGTCTTCTCAATACGAAGATGACGCTATAAACCGTCTAAATTATAATCCGTTTCCGCATGCTTCATCTTTTTCTTGTAATCATTCCAACTATGCGAAAGTTGAGAAATTATAACTCCAACAACAAAAAATTCAGGGAAATCAATTCGAACATCTTTAAGTTGATTCACCAACAGTAAGATTTCGCTTACTTGTCCAATTATGGACTTATTTGTGACCATTTTTAAATCTATAAAATTAGAAATAAGAAATTTTTTATTATTGGCCTTGGATATGCGGTACTTATTCTTCAGGGCAGTCCAGAGTGCCTTCGCTATTTCCAAGGTCCTATGAGCATTGTAGACTGGGGTAGATAGCGCATTCAGAATATGCCATCTGCGTAAAAAATCGTCATCTTTGTGCTTTGCACGTTTAGTGTAACATCCCTGAATTTTTGCCCAGTCTAATTTGATAATTGAATTAATTTTTGAAATTAATTTGTGAATTTAATAGAGTTTTTCAAAGTAAATATTAGTTGTTTATAAAATATTAGTTGTTCATAGATGTTAATTTTAAATATACTTAGAAAATGTGAATTTGAAATTCAAATGTTAATATATTGGAATTTAATTAATTTGAAAATTTGAATGAATAAATATATCAAAAGATTGTAAATAAAATTAATTGATTAAAATCAAATGGATTATAAATAGAATTTGATTTGGAATTCAAGAGAAATAAATGATAAATGGAATTACATTGGAATATATAAATCTAAGGAGATATATAAATATATAGATGCAGGCAATATGCCTGTTCCTATGTTTACAGGCTAGAAACAAGAGTAAAAATCAAAATCTCTTCGATAAATCATTTATAAGCTTAGTTGTATAAATAAAAGAAGTTTTAAATCATAAGGTAATTGTTTTAAAAATGGTTTCCAACAAAAATATTTGGTAATATTTTGGAAATTATTAAATAACAGTGGAAAAATAAAATTTGGTCAAAAATTTCACATCTGGATTTCAAGCTTTAATTACATAAATGGATTTGTATTGCAAATTTATGAATTTTGATGTATGTTTCAAGAATTTTAAGAATGTATTTAGCGAGAGGTTTCGAGTTGAACAGAAAACTCGTCTTTGTCAATATCTAACGAACGACGGCGAAGTAGTCATCGAAATTTGAGCTGGAGATGGCTAGAGGTTTGTAGATCATCAGAAAAATACTTGATGATTTTATGATTCATTATGGTGGGGTGTCGAGATCGATCTAGGGCTCAAGATCGTACTCTTGTACTGGTCAGTAATCGAGTTACTGCAGCACCTCAGGTGAATCGAGTGTCATCGGACCAAAGCGAGATAGTGCGTGGGTCTTCGGCGAGCTTGTAGACGAAGTTGCGTGGTAGTTGGTGATCTAAGCGTCGTCGTCAATCAATTTTTATGATCTAGGTTGGTTTCGGGAAGGAGTTTGAACAACTCAATTTTGATTCAGGTCATTTTCATCAGAATGAGGTGGTCAGAGAAGTTCAGTGGGCTAACGATGATATGCCGGAGGTCTTGGGGATGGTCGGCGACGGTTCGATTGCGTGTACATGCGCACGTGTATTTGTTTGTGCCTGGGTTTATTGAATTTGGGGAAGAAGAAACAACTCGGGTTGATCTCGTGTAGAGGCTCGTGTGACTCGTGAATTCTAGGAGGGTTATTCGAGTTTGTTACAGTGACGATTGCTAGTTTACTATATACAGTGGTTTACATATAAAAAAAACAGAGTTAAAAAGAAGAGGAAGGAAGAACTCGGGTATTTGTTGGATTCGCTCGGGTATAATCTCGAGTAGGATGGGTTTTTGCTCGGGGTCGTGTGCGATGCAACTCATGTGGTTTAGGTGTGTAATAGTTAAGTTTTTAAAGCAGAAACATTCTTAAGCTCCAGGTTTTAAAAAGCTGAAAGGAAATTGGTTACCAGGTTCGATTGTAAAGCATGAACAAAATTTTAAAGTTACTTTAAAAGATTAAAGAGTAATTAACCAAAATGATTTTTTGTTTATATAATTATTTAAAAGGAAAATTTATCAATAGGGTGGATTAATTAATGTGATTGCCTAAAAATTAATATGTTAATATGATTAATTAAAAAAGATGAATGAAATGGGAAGTTAAACAATTTAAGGAAAATTATTAAAAGTTGACGAATTGTAATTAAGGGAATGGATTAATTATTGATTAAAAGGTAATTAATAATTAAGGATCAATTAATTTATTAATTAAGGATAATTGGTTAAAATGTAATTAATTAAGGGTTAATTAATTAAGAAATAACTAATAAATTAAGGGTGATTAATTAGAAGGGGAATTAAGGGTTAATTAATTAATTTTATTAATTAATATTTAGTGATTAAATTTGGACAATTAATCCATAAGTAATTAATTTAATTGGAAATTTAATTGAAGTAATTAGGGATTAAACAATTAATCAATCCTGCTTACAAATGCTTATTGAATGTTGAATTGCTTATGAATGATTGAATCACATGAAATGCGTTGAATTGATCATCCTATCTGATCTGTGATATTCTGATTTGTGATTGAGCTGTAAAATGTAATGTAATTTTCTATGATGTGATTTATTTATCTGTAATGAATTTATATTATTTATTTGTGATATGTAAATGGAGATAAGTGTTATAAGAATATGTCGCTTATCGATATAATTGAATCTGTGATGATTGATGTTGTGCACTATTATGTTGAACCCCTGTACCACACTTATACACATACAAATATGGATTGAACATGGAAATGGGTTAAGTCACAGATTTTTGAAATCGTTTTAAAAATTGAATTTTCGAATCCAAATATAGTTTTGGAATTAGAATTGGGAGCTTTTGAAAATGAGTTTCAAAGATAAAAACTATTTTTGGATAACTTGATTTAGTTTTGAAATTTGATTTAAAATTCGAATTCAAAATTCGAAATTGAATCCTATATTGACAATTTATGATGTAAAAAGATTATATAAACTATAAATGTGTTCATATGGGTTTTTAAACCATTTTAAAGGTATGATTTTGAGAATTTGAATTTAACCCGAGCTTATATTTGAAAGGCCTTAACTCATACAAATATAATCGGGTTTTTCGAAACGGAAACAAGTGGTTTCAAATAATAATAGCTTTTATATAAGGAAAGAATTTCCAAAATTTTTGATGAAAAGATCTTAAGTTTGAAATAGAATGATTTTTGAAAGTTATGAATGAATCTTTGAAAATGATTTTTGAAAGCTATGAACTGATTGGATGAGTTAATCCAACTTGAAATGGAATTGTTTTGAAAGGCTAGAAATGAATCTTTGTTTAAAAGATTGGTGAACCTTGTTTTAAATTGAAGAGGAGTTTTAAAGATAAATCTTTTGTTTAAAAGATTTAAGTGTGGAAATTATTCAAACCATTAAAGTTTTTTAAAATGGATCTTTTTGTTTAAAAGATTGGAAATAGTAATTAGTTTAACCATTTGAAATAAAAATTTTGGGTTTTAAATTGTGACTTAACTGAGATCCCATATCCATATGTTTTTAAATATTGCTCTCACCATTCAGTTTAGCCGGGAGAGGACCTTTGTGTGGTATAACTCATTCCGAATAGTGATATGACGTTATGGATAGCAATTGAAGATTGGTGGTGAAGACCGGATATTTTTGAAAACAAAAGGATTTCTTGTCGAAGTCTCTGCATCGGCTGATCCCCAGTATAGAGATTGAGCATCCATTGTGATGGGAAGTCCGGACGTGATTAGAAATTATCCGGATATGCAAGGGCTTCTTTGAAAGTGTTTTCGGTTCTGTTCGAACCCGGAATAGACTTGTATGGATGTGTGTCTGACATTACCCTTTGAGATGTAAAACCCGTTCTATCAAATACATTTCTGTTTGGTGGTAGAGATTTATTCTCTTAGCCTAACACCCTTCTCTGAGACGTACGAGCTTAGAGGTTATGTAGTTGATGGTTACTAGTGATACATTCCCAATTTGGTAATGTGGCATACGAAGTGCTGCTGATCATTTGTTGATCGAAGCATGGCTTTTGTGAAAAGCGTAACTTTGTGGACAAGACCTCATCGAGCCTCACATTCCGAAATGGTCGAAACAGGAAAGATGCAACAAGGTTTTACGGGTAGCTCCCCTAGGGTATGACCATTCCTTCTGTAAAAGGGTAGTATCATGGTATGGAGCCCAGATACTTACTCATGTAGGCACTGTAGTATATTATTATTACTGTGTGATGTTGTTGGTATTGAGGATCCTCGGTTAAAGGTCCCAAAGGACCGAGGGTGGCATATCTTAGATTTTATTTCCCAGGAAGGGGGTAGCCGGCCTTGTGTTAGCAGAGAACCGAGGGATGGTTCTCGGGGCGTCCCTCTAGAGGCGTACCCATGTGGCAATGGAAAGTTTCTTGGCCTGACCATTTATTGGAAAACCCAAAGAAACAATACGCCCCCAATACGGTTTTAGTTGTATAACCTGCCATAGAATGTGGCGGTAACCTTCTATTGAACATGGTAGCTATAGTAGGTATACGACGAAATGTTGTATGTTGGCTAAGATTAATATTATACTTACGAAAATGTTTTCCACTATGCACTAATAATAATATCAAATGGTTTTCGCATATCAAGCATGTTTGACTATCATAAGGAGAAATCTCCTCCAATTCTGCGTTTGCATGGTGTGTGTGGCGGGAAGCCTTATGGTAGTTCCATTTTCTAAAAAGCATTGCGGATTTCAAATTCAAAATCTTTTGTTTGTTTTAAAAATAAACTATTTTTGTTTGCTCACACCAGTCCCATGACTGGCCCGGAGTTTATTGTTCCTTTCCTAAACTCTGGGTGCCCACAAATTTCCACATGGGCAGTCTAGAGTTGGGTTTTTCAAATAGTAGATATAGAATCGATTCTGTAGCTTTCAGCTTTCTCTTTGGTATTCTTTGGAGATCTTTGGATATTGGAGTCTTTGGATTCATGGACGAGACTTGCTTAACTTGGTGCAACTTGATGGTGGTTCGAGCTTGTGGTTTGGAGTTTTGGCTTTGGAGCATTTGATTGGAGTATCTCTTTTGCTATTCATTTCCACTGTTATTTATTGTCTCTGATATTGATCATTGTTGTATATTTGGATATTTTATCATTGGAATTGTATACGATATTCATTCTTTTCTTCCGCTGTGTTGTTTACTTAATTGTGTTGTTATAAGCTCCGGCGAACTAGATTCGACGTTTGCATCTGCGGCATTTGAATACAAGTGTCATATTCGGTGCCGATTTTCGAAGGTCGAGTCAGGGTCGTTTCATTTAGCCTTTAGAGCAGCATCATCCTTATCAGTTTCCTCCGTGATTTCTTTCAAGTCATCTTCCAAAATGTAGAACAACTTGACGGTGACTAAGAAAAATTTCATCATCTCTTGCCAACGAGTGAAATTGTCACCATCAAAATGCTCTAATCGAGTTAGATCCTGATTCATAAATTGTAGAGCGCTCGAACCTTCCATGGTTGTAAACTATTGTCTAAAATTTGTTGGGGATTTTGCGGTTCGAGGTGAATTTAATGGCAATTGCGATGAAGATAATGTTGTACTTCCGACTTCAAGGATTTATGGAATAGATTCTTTCAGACAATAGTTCAACCCACTAGGTACAAACGGGTTATCGAACTATCAACTTTCAGGATTCAATGAAGCCTTACAACAGCGTAATCAGATTCGAAGTTTGTATGCCTTTGATCTGACCGAGTACACTTTAGTAATGGTCTCTGATGATGCAATTTGTATAGAATAGAACGGAGAGGAAGAAGAGAGCAATTCTGCAACGTTTTCTGAATTTGCAACACCTTGGAGGCGTCATAAAACAGAGTAATGGTGGAGCAGTGTTTTGTAACACTTTCTGGTGTCGTAAAACAGCACTGTGAAGAAGAAGAAGATTCAGAATGCTTTCTAACATTTTCTGGGCGTCACTATTTATAGTGGTAGATGTCTATTCGCTAAGCGTCACAACTGTTTGCAATGGTTCACAACTGTTACAAATTATCCATTCAATATTTAAACTTCGCGTCTATTCATTTCTTGTAACGTTTAGAAAACGTTACAAATTTCCCGCCATTTATTCAAATTCAGGAATTTCAGTTTTGGGTCCTTAATGGGCTGAAACATGGCCTGTTACTGTTCACATATGATCCAAAAATATTTTCGGATTCGAACCCGAAACCCGTACACGACCCGGCCCGATTGGGTCGGACGGAGGACGGCGGCGGCGCGTGTGTGGTGTTGCATGACTTTTCTCCTCATAACAAGGCAAACATATAGGAGCCCCAAGGCCCCAACATCCACATGAGAAAGCTATATTTATACAAATATAGTCCTTGATTTTCTAGCATGTGGTACTATGTTTTCTTTCTTCTTTCCTTCATCTCTTCCAAATAATAACCCAAAGCCCTATTTAGTTGAAAATTTTACAATAGCCTCGACTGCAAATTTCAATGTAGAAGCAGAGGCAGGAGACTTTCAAAGCAGTTAGGAACATGAAATACAGTTAATTAAAAAAGTCAAATAATTAAAATTCAGTCAGTGGTTGAATTAATCTGATGTAAATATTTTTGACAATCATGTGGTGCCAATTTTTTAATAGAAAAATGTTTATGACCATTTCTTAAAAGTCAAATGTGGTGTCAACTATCTGCAAAACCCAATTTGTGAATGATATAACATCGGTTGAATAAAATTTGGGACTTCACATACAATCCAAACGCCGAAAACATGGAAATATTCATCCTAGCAATTTCGCCTAATGGATATGATGAAAGAGAATTTGAGGAACGTTGTTTTTATTTCAAATAACTTTAAACTCAAATATTACAATGCTTGTACATATGCCGTCTATTTATAAAATTACAAGCAACGGTCAAAAAAAGAATAATCGTAATATTAGGCCTTTCGGCTTGCTGTATACCCAAATGAAACAGTGGGATAATATGTCCTGCAGACTTCATTTACTCGATTCATATCTCCATTACCCCCTTTTCAAATTTAGCTAAGGTTTTCTTTACTTCCTTCTCTCCGCCACCATCGAGTACTTTTAGATCTGTCTTCAATCTTGAGAAATTTTTCACTAAGAGTGCTTTAATTGGAATATACATGCATAAATATGTTGTTGCAACATGGAGAACTTCAAGCTTTCCTTTAACAATTTGTTCACAAAAAAAGTATAAATCAATTCCAATATGCTTTGTTCCTGAGTGAAGGATAGAGTTGGCTAAAAGAGCAATTGTGCTGAGATTTTCACACCAGATATTTGGCTTTTTAGTCAACTTGATTCTAATTTCATAAAGTAGGGATTCAATCCATATCAACTCAGCCGTTGTACTTGTTACGCATCTGTACTCCACCTCTGTGCTGGTGAGAGAAACTTGGCCTGCTTCTATGAACACCACAAGATGAGATTGTTGCTGAGATAGATACAATAGCCAGATGTGGATCTTCTGTCATCCTGGTCGGTAGCCCAATCGACATCAGTGTAAGCTTGTACATTTAACTCTTTACATGATTTTAATACTATTCCATGATCAAGTGCCTTAGAGATAGCGTAATGTTCACTTTACCACCTTCCAATGTTCATCTCTAGGTTGTTGCATAAATTGGTAGACCTTATTAATACTATATCATATTTTGGGGTCTTGTGATTGCAACATACTATAATGCACCTACTATACTTCTATATTTTCAGTCATTAGTAGTGTGTTCCCCTTTGTTTTTAGAGAGATGCAAATTGCTGGTCATAGGAGTAGGCGACGGTTTAGCTAAGTCCATTTTTCCCTGGCAAGAATATTTGATATGTACTTCTTTTGTCTTAAGATTAATTCTGATTTGTCTTTCTTTATGACTTCTATTCCCAAAAAGTAGCTTAATTTGCCAAGTTCTTTGATTGAAAATGCCTGATTTAGCTGTTGGATGGTTTTGTTGATCTCCTCATCATCACTGCATCTAACTAAGATGTTATCTACATACACAAGTATGTAAATTGTCTTGCCATTATTTAGCTTTATATACAGTGAGTTGTCTGACTTGGTTGACATGTACACTAAGTTAACCAAAGTAAGTTTGATTTCTCGTACCACATTTTTGGAACTTGTTTGAGTCCGTAGATGGTCTTATGAAGTTTACACACTAAAATTTCATTTGCTATTTTAAATGCAACCATTTGGCTGCTCTATATATACTTCCTCTTGTAAGTCACCATTGAGGAAGCATTGCTTACATCTAGTTGTTTGATTCTCCACCGATTATTCAACGCTATGATTAAAATAATTTGTATAGTTGGCTGTATAACTGGAGAAAAAGTCTCATTGAAGTCAAACTCAAATTGCTGTGTATATCCTTTAGTAACAAGTATTGCTTTATATTTTGATATGCTACCATTAGAATTTCCCTTTATTTTGTAAGTCCACTTGCTTCCAATAACATTTTTGTGACTGGGTAGATGCACTAAGCTCCATGCTTTGTTCTTTGCGAGAGCATTATACTCCTCATCCATGGCCAGTTTTCAGTGGTCGTACTTGATTGCTTCTTCACAAGTAGTAGCTTCCTTGTGACTTAAATGAGCAATATATATTTTAGGTTTAAAAATTACACTTTTAGCCTTTGTAATCATGTGATGTTCTATTCTTGCAGGAATGCTTGCTTAATTGTTGGCATTATCACTGGTTGTTTAGAACATGGTGAATGACTTACATCATGTTTTGGAACTCCTTCATGGTTGAAGTTACTGTAAGGTGGGTTGTTGAAGTGATCAAATGAATTAGTTGAACTATGACCTGATCTGATGTTGGATAATGTATGTTGTGGTCCTGATGTCTCTTGAGCCTCTATATCTTTCTGCTTAGTACTCTAACTAGTAAATTCAAATATTGGTGGAATTGACACTTTAGCATTATATATTTCTGATTGGTTTTGATTTCTTTATCTGCGAATGGAAAAAGTATTTTCATTAAACACAACATATCTTGAAATATAAATTTTACTAATATTGCAAAGGAATTTTTAGCCTTTCTGTTTATTAGCATAGCCTATGAAGGTAGGAGGAGCAGATCCGAGGCTTAGCGTGTGAGTGTTATATGGCCTAAGGCATGAAAACATAAGCAACCAAAGGTTCTTAGACTTAGATAGTCTGGTTTTGTATTAAATAGGATTTTAATTGGACTTTTAAATCTTAGAACCTTGGTTGGTAGCTTGTTAATTAATTAAACTGATGTAGCAAATGCATTAAGCCAAATTTCATTGGCAGTGAACCTTGTGCTAAAAGTGTTAAGCAGTTTCCACTATATGCTAATGTTTATTTCTATAAGACCATTTTTTTCAGAAGTATGTGTGCAAGTGGTTCTATGGATGATTCCGTTGCTTTTAAAATATTCCTTAATAGGCTTGAGTTCAGCACCCCCATCAATTTGCATGACTTTTACCTCACTGTTGCACTGTTTTTCTGCTTGAGTAATAAATTGTATAACCGCTTTACATACCTTTGATTTTACGTTGAGAAAATATATCCTGGTGTATCTTGAATGAGCATCTACAAATGAAATGTAATATATAAACCCATAATCTGAGTTCACTAGAGATGGTCTCCAAAGATCTGTGGCTACAAGCTCAAGTGGTTGTATATACAGTAGTAGAGTGTATAAATGGCAGTGTATGACTTTTGCCAAACTGAAAACATGTGCATATATACGGAATAGAAATATTTTCAAAAGAAATGTTATAATTCTTGGAACTTGTTTTATAATTTTAACACCGGGATGTCCCAGTTTATAATGCCAGAAGTCAAATACACTCTTACTGCTATTAGCACTAGATTTTAAATTATTGCACCATGTTTTCTTATAAGTATTTTTTTTTTGAATTTCCAAAGCTGAATTTGTAAATTCCTTTGTGCAACCTACCCTATAACAGTATTGATTTAATGAGTCTCTTACTATATAAAATTTAAGGTGAAACTCAAAGTATACATTGTTGTCATTGGCAAATTGTAAAACACCAATGATATTCTTTTTTATTTGAGGAACCATTATTAAATTGTTTAAATGGAGTTTTCTTTTACCTTTGATGCTACCATTTCCAACATGTGTGATACTTACAGCTTCACCATTACCCATATGTACAGTTTTATACCTGAGTATTCCTTATTGTCAAGGTTCAGATTTTGAATGTTGTTTGTGAGATGATTGGTGGCACCTGAATCAGGATACCATTCTTCATTGTGTATGTCCACTAGCTTGTTAAGGTTCTCTGAATTTATCTTCACATTTCTTGTACTCTTAGCTTGATTTCTTAATGATGGTTTAATTGAGCCACATTTGCATTTGAATTGTAATTCCTTTGCAAGCCGATTTTTTTGATTTGCATTGAAATCTACATTGTATCTGAAGTAACACTTATTCACAATGTAGGCCAAACTTCTCAGAAATTTGACACTTAAATCTATTATTGTTATTCCACCTTCCACTTCTCCCTCTACCTCTCTGATTATAACCAACTCTTTGACTTTGATTAGTTTTGTTATATGAACCTTTTTCTTGATTCTTGTTTCTTAAACTGGAAACATAATTAATTGAATGCTCTGTTGGAGTTGATTTTCTTTGTTCCACCCTTCCTTCATGAGCAAGTAGGGTAGAATAAACAAATTGCATATTAGGTAGTGTCTCCCTTGATGAGATAACTATTGTAACTGATTCATACTCTTCATCAAGTCCATCCATTATTGCCAAGATTTGCTAACACTACTAGAACTACATTATATAGCCACGATAGGGTTCCAACGGCCGCCAGCGGGAATTTCTAACGGCTCGTTATTTTTTAACAAGCCGTTGATAGCCATTGGCAACCGTTGTAAAGATGCCGTTTGCGGCCGTTGCAAGCCGTTGGAATTATTCGTGTAAACCTACAGCCATGCTGAGAGCACAAATCATTCCTCTCTTCCTACCAAAAACACCCAAATCCATCACCATCTTCCTCCACTCCTCCTCTTTTCTTGCTTCCAGCCCTCCTACGCAACCGGCAGCCACTCCGACGCCGTCAATCAACACCAGCGGCCTCTCTCCATTCAAATAAAGCTCCAAAATCAGGTTTTGCCTAAAACCCTAAAATTTTAAAATTTGCTAATTTTGTTTTTAATTTATTGTTATAGTTGTATCTAATGGCCTATTGATTGTTTATTATACCAAACTAAGTGCTAATTACAATTATTACCATCCAAATGTTCAAATTGTTTGTGTATATATATTATGAACATATATACATATGTTGATAATTTAGTGTAAATGGTTAGCATTAGATTAGTTAAGATTGATTTAAATTATTTTGTGTATGTTTTGTAAAATATTAGGCAAACATGAATTAGTCGAATATTTGAAGAACGTGAATTATATCTTTTACAAAATATACTAGCATTAGATAAGTATATAATTTAGTATATATATATATACACATGAATTATATATTTTGCAAAATAGTAAAAATCATATAATTTACTATATATTTAATAAAATAGTAGAATATAAATAAAATAATGCATAATATGCTTTATTTTATATATTTAATAAAACGGTAACTATAAACAAAATTTAAATTCCTTTGTGAATTTTGGCCCCATCTGACAAGTGTTGTATATGATAATTGTATGAATATTTGTTTTTATTGAAAAACGGATATTTTATTCATCTTATACAATATTTGTTGTATTTGTCCCTGTATTGGACAAGTTACAAACACTATAAAGTAATTACGTTTCGTAAATCATATCATTATAAACGGTTCACAAAATTTCAACGGCATTTTCTTTTCGTTCTTTGTGTACATGCATATGTGTACGATACAAAGAACGCGAGGGAAGTGCTGTCGAAATTTTGAGAAATCGTTTATAATGATATGATTTAAGAAATGTAATTACTATTCATATAATGATGTTCATCTTTGTAGATGTGTCGACTATAAGAACGAAAGACTGAGTGGGATGAAAAGCCATAATTGCCATGTAATGATGCAAAATTTGTTACCCGTCACTTTCAAAGAATTGTTTCCCGTAAAAGTTTGGAAGGTTATAACATAACTTATGAGGAGCTTTGTTCAACTACGTTAAAAGTTGACCGTCTTCGTAAACTTGATGTAGAAATCCCTATACTGCTCTGCAAACTAAAGAAAATATTTCCTCCTGGTTTTTTCAATGTAATGGAGCATTTACATGTTCATCTTACATTTGAAGCACGTCTTCGAGGTCTGTGCAATATAGATGGATGTATCCATTCGAGAGGTATGTTATTAGTACTGAGTATGTAAATGTTAATTTAACTATAAATAAAAATCAATATTGATATGAAATATTTTTTATGAGGTACTTAAATCATTTAAAGAAAAAAATGAGACAAAAAGCTCGAGTTGAAGGTTCGATTTGTAAATCATATATCGAAGAAGAAGCATCGTTCTTTTTCTCTAATTATTTCAGTGATTATGTGAATTTATCATTTCAAAGTGTTGCTCGTAATGATGAGGCTATCGAACAAGATTCTTCTTCTGAAGCAATGTTATCTATTTTTAAACAACATGGTCAACATGCTGGAAAATGTGTAGAGGTATGGTTAGATGATAGAGATTACCATATAGCACACACATATATTCTTCTTAATTGTCCAAAAGTTGCACCATTTATTAGGTAATTATCAGATTACCAGTTTTGATAAATTTAATTTAATACTGCATGTGTAAATTAATAATAAAGCAATATATTATGTTTTTGTTTGCAGTGTTTATGAATCACAAAATCCAAACGGTGACTTAAGCAAAAATTTCGCTACTTTGTTTTCGATCTACATTTGTGATCCTACAAATAATGTGGTTAATGAAGGATTAAAACATTTGGCATTGGGCCCGAGAAGGAAAGTTAAAACGTATACAATATTTTCGTTAATAGATATAAATTCAACACCAAAGAATACGATGCTGAAAAATTAACAAACAATACTGGTGTATTTGTTAAAGGCAGTGATGATCCTAATAATCACATACATGATTTTTATGGTATGTTAACCCAGATTTTGCAATTGACATAATTTATAAGACCCGCAGAGGAAGTTTTTTTGTTTAGATGCAACTGGTTCAGCAATGTTCCAAGTTTTAGTATTAACGTGCATCCAAATTATAATCTTATAGAAATAAAACATACCTCCCGTTATCAGCAGTACGATCCTTTTGTACTAGCCACACAAGCCCTACAAGTTTATTACGCCCCTTATCCATCTCTAAAAAGAGATAAAGCATATTGGTCTGCGGTTTTTAAAACCAAGACGAGATTTACATTCGATGGAAAGAATATTCCATAAGAACATGCCTACCAAGCAGATATCGAGGAAAATGTCAAAATCATAATTACAGATGATCAAACTGATTTTGGATAATTAAATGATGAGACAAATGTATTATTCGAAGTATTTGAGAGTGTAGAGGAAAACGATATATAACACGAGACCGAGTCTGAATCAGAAAACGACGAGGACTGAGTAATATCCGGTAATTTTTACAATTATTCATGCACACGCATCACATATTATCATCATCATTACACACACTACCAATTAAAAATGACTTTATTACATGCACTACCAATTAAAAATGACTTTATTACATGCACCACATATCATCATCATTTTATCTATGTCTATAATTAAAAATGAAACTTTTAACAGGTGTTATGTCAGGCTCAAGACGTCATAGCTCTTCTCACTCGGCCGGCGAGAGTAGTGGTGAGCCTCCAGCTCGACCACTTGTATATTTGCAGCCGAAGGCTAATGGAGCGTAAGTATCAAAATTAAAATGATAACAATATAAATTTGTTCATATATATATATATGTATATATATATATACTTGTATAAAGCTTTGTTTCATATTTAACATAGAGAATTTGATTTGGAGCCCTCAGGAGTTGTGCTTGGCATTTCCAAGCTATCATGTATGAGCAGGATGACAGATTGCTGGCCTAAGTGGAGTAAGATCCCTGACCAAGTCAGGAAGGCCATCTGGAAGGATTTTCTGGTGAGTTTATACCACATTACTATATGAATAAGTATAAATGAACAATTAGTAATATTTTCTCTTTGTACAGGGGTAAGTGGACTTGGTGGAGCCCGATGTCGTCATGGTTCAGCGCCACTGGAATTCGAAGGTTGCCAAAAATTACAGGGAGGTAATATCAGCTCTTAAAAAATCGGGGAAGAAACCGAACTGGATGGGCGCTTCCATATGGGATTCTTGGATGAGTTGGTGGAGATCGACGAGTTTAAGGAAAATCTACCAAATATATAGTTAATTATTTCACAATTAGTAAATATAATATTCAATTTAAATTGCAGGTGGAGTCGGAGAGGAACTCTGCCAATAAAAGAAGGAATCCTGTAACGCATCATGACAGATCTAAGTCTTTTCAACATCACCATGAGGACTTGGTAAATTTATCAATTACGAATCTAAACCGTTATTACATTTTGTATATTAATCAGTTCAGTAATTAACTATGAAAAAATAAAATATATAAATTATTTATTGCAGAAAAGATCGCTTGGACGTCCCGTGTCTATGATGGAGGTATTTACCCGCACCCACGCATCAAGACAAGCAGACAATGCTGGCAATATTACATATCAGTGGGATGATGATGATAAGGCGACGGCTGCATATGTATGCATATTTTAAATCTTATTTTATTAAAATCGATAAGTTTATATCCTATTATACTAATTTTAACCTGTAATTGTTTTTTATTTTAGGCAATGTTTCAGGAGGCATGGGAAGAGTTGCTTTTAGAATCGGATCACGATGAGTTGACGGTAGAGGAGCAAGCTAATATTTTCGACGTTATTATGGATCCGACGCAGCAGAATAGGCGCTATGGCTATGGAAACCAAGCGGTAATCTTATAAACATTGCAATATTATATTTAATAAATTAACTTATAGATACACTATACATATGATGATTTCTACCTGAGTTAAATCTAACATATACGTGATTTATAAATATTAGATAAGTAAAAAAGGAAAAATATACAAAGATATGTGATGAAAATGGATGAACCAAAAAAATAATATAAGAATACTTTTAACACCTATATACTGTATTAAAAAGAATCTATTTCCTTATGGTATATATTCCAAAAAAAGGATTCGCTATTTTACATTAGGAACCAAAAACATGAACCCAAAAAAATAGTAGTAATATCAACAATAATAAATGGAACTAAAAAGAACACACTAATGCAGGTCTTATATGACAAAGTTAAAGAGAAACTCATGCTTTATACCCCTGCTATTTATGAAAATAGATGAAATCTCCATATTTCTTTGCATGTCGTAAATTAAATCGCTAAAATTTACAACAATGAAATCACACTAAAATTCATAACAATAAAAAATCAATAATCTAAATTATAAATGCAAATTAAAAAAAATCAAATTAATTTCACTGGTGACAATTTGAATTGCTTGTAATATTAAAATATAAGGTACAATCCAGATTTATAATATTTTTAATATCTATTATGTTTACATTATATAATTTTATGAAATGTATTATTATTGCTGATATAATATCCAAACTATTTTCCCAAAAACAACAAAATTTAAAATCACTCTATACCTTAGACTCTAATAATGCAATGAACCAAAGTAGTGATGGGTTTAGGTTGCGATATAAAAATGCGATGTACAATAAAAGTAACTAAAATTGCACAAAAGAACGTTTTACATTGGATACGTTATTTTAATTGAACAATGTAAGACATTATTGTAGAAATAATTAAATTCAAAAAAATTCCAATAGTTCGAATCAAATTTGTACAGCTCTAACACATTCCATTTTTATTTTTCATTCAAAACGGAAACAAGTGGAAATGGATTAAGAATCTAATTAATTCATTGTAAAGTAGGGGAAAATCTGGTATTTTGATATCATACACCAAAATTGATATTGAAAAGGTAATATTTTTTTATCGTTTATCATCCTGCACCATTATCATTTAATAGAATATGCATTTCCTTGTGGTATATGCATTGCTTAAGATCACGTCATTTACGTTTCTATATTTTAAAATATGCATTTCTTAATAAAATGTTTATAATACAAATGTCATCTCACATTCTATTTGCAGGTTCGGACAGCTCAAAAGGCATGTGCCATAGCTGAAATAAAACAGCTTAGAGCCATAGTTGAGCAGCTGCAAGAGCAGGACCGTCTTCACGCTATACAAATGGAGCAGCTGAATCAACGTTTAGCGGAGTACGCGCAGAGGCATGGCTCCTTCCCTTCGTCGTATGGTGCTTCCGGAGGCGATGATAATGCTTGAGAGGTATGATGATTATTGTCTTTATGGTTGGTTATTGTATATATTGACTTTGAGGTGGTGAGGATCATGTTGGATGGTTATTGTGTATACATTGACTTTGAGGTTGTGAGGTTTAAGTGTTTGCATTGTATATATTGACTTGAATATAGAGTTGGAGTTGGTGTTGGTGAGGGTTTTGTTGTTTATGTACATATTGACTTGGAGTTTGGTTTGAAAATGTAATGTTTGATGTTGATTTTTGGTTGTTTATATTGTTTGTGGTATAATGTGTTGGATATGTGATATATATGGGAAATGGAATGGAAATGGATATATATTGATTGTATGTGACTGGAAGGTGAATGACTTGCTGTTATAAAAATATTTCACCCAGATTAGCAATGGCTACCAACGGCTCTTTGGTCATTTTAAACCAACGGCTTCTAACGGCCTCCATCGGCTAAATGTCATTTGAAGCCATTGGAAAAGCCGATGGAATAGCCCCGTTGCTTCCGTTGGAAGCCGTTGGAAAGCGTGAATGCTATTACAACGGCTTTTCTAATGAATCCCAACGGCCACCAACGTCTGGCGGCCGTTGGAATAGCCGGTTTCTCTTGTATGTCAGTTTCTAAAATTTATGGTCATCGATTTCTAATAGATCATAAAATGTTTCAATCTTGATTAGATACTCCTTCATTGACATGTTTTCCTTTTTGAGATTTTACAACTGCCTCTTATAATGCATAATTCATGCAACAGATTGGGAATTGAAGATCTATTCTACAGTCTTCCATATTTCATAAGATGATTCACACCTAAAAGTTTGAGATAATAAGTTGATACTGATTAATGATAGAAGCCATGCTGATAGAAATCTGTCTTGCATTTTGTACTTTACACATTCTTGATTGCTTATTATCTTTCCTTCTTATCTGTAGTCATCTTGGTTGGAATTGTAGCAGTCCCATTGATGAAATCTTTAAGACCACAGCCACTTAAGGCAGTTTCCACTTGATACTTCCAAAAAAAGAAGTTATTTTCATCAAGTTGGATGTTGACAAGATGGATTTTGGGTTTTATGAGATAGAAGGTGGTGGTTCACCAGCTGATGTTGCAGTGGAGTCATTATCTCTTCTTTCGAACATGATGAAAACTGGGACGAGATGAGAAGTGTTAGATTATTAGGTTGAAAAGATATAATGGTTTCTTGGCGAGGCAGGCAAAAATTCATTCGCAAACTAGATTTCAGTTTGCAGCCAGATTAGAGACGATCAGGTGATGAAAAGAAGTTCAAGAACTCTTTTCTGATCATATCATATAGCAGTGGACAACCAAGGTTCAGGATGATGAGTGGTGCTGACTGAATGCTTTAGCGAGGCACTCTTTGAGAAATTTGATCAAGAAAAATATTCTTGACCACAACAGCAGGTAAACAGAGGGTAAGGCCTTCTCTAATGATGAGATGGACTCTGAAGAGGAAAAACTATCGAGAACCCCGAGCGATGAAGTTTTTATGAAGGAGTTGCCGCGGTGATAATTGCTTTCAGGCTGATGATACCGTTAAGCTATGGCTGTGATACCATGAAAGAGAATTTGAGGAATGTTGTTTTTATTGCAAATAATTGTAAACTCAGATATTGCAATGCTTGTATATATGATGTCTATTTATAGAATTACAAGCAATAGCCAAAAAATGAATAAATGTAATGTTGTGCCTTTAGGCTTGCAGTGTACCCAATACCCGAATGAAACAATGAGATAGCTGCATTCTTCATTTAATTGATTCATATAATTCATAACTCTGCTATATGAATCGATATGCTGTAAGCAGCTTATTTATTTTCATTATCATGCATGCTTGTAGAAGAATTTTTCAAGCCTGTAAGCTATTACTACACTACTCATGTCCTAGTAGAAATTAAACTTCAACTAATGGGTATAAGTAATGTAAAGTTTCCTTTAAAATGTTTTCATTCAATGTTTCATGCAAAAATATAATTTACAAACAATGAATGGTCTAATATACTCTTTTTTATCCCACTAGTTTCTTGCTGCATCCAAACCAACTAATTTCTCCTATACCAACTACCAAGTGCACAATTATAGGTTGAATATAGACATAGTTGTAAACATTTGGAAGCTTAAAAACAAAAAGACTTGGATGAAGTCAGCTGAATTGGAGGCAACTGAACTTAAATATATACCCTGTTGGTCGTTGTGTAACTTTCTCTACAAGCTTCATGTATTATCCTTTTGTCCTTGTTTTAATCTTTATACTTGGCAGAAAGTAGATTCGGTAGATAGAAGAAGTTCATGAAATTTAATAAGCAAGGTCTTAATCAGTATTATATATCTAATATCAATATGTTTCCAAAAAGAAATAAGGTAGATTTCATATGCAAATGGTTAGAGACTAAATAGTATTGGATTTAATGCCAACTATACAGTCGTCGAACGAAAATTCAGCAATACATACATACATACATACATACATATGTAGATTCAACTATTGATAGATGTAATATTAAAATTCATTTAAATCAATATTTGTGCAAAGATATTTTGTTGAACAATTTCTTTTATTATACATGGTTTTTATTTTAGCATATAGAAAAATTTTACCTAAATATATTCACAGTAGCCAACTAAATGTAACTTAATGAGCATGGCATACAAAACCTAAAAGAAGTCGTCATGCTCCATGTTTGCAAGAGAACCTATTCTATTTAGTACTTAGTCTTATCTTGATATGATTTTTGCTAGCTTGTAGGCTACTTCCCATAGATGAATAGTAATTTGAAGCATTATGGAAAAGTTCATAAGCTTGATTTGATATTATGTCAATGTTCAGTTGAACTACATGAAATTACGAATACAAAAAATATATCAACGCAGTAGGCAGCGATATGACTACTGTTTAAGATCTATGATGACCTCCAAAATGATACTGAAAGAGTATTACATGAAGAAGAAAAATGTTGGATCTGAGATCCCTAAGAAAACTACTACCCAGCTTAATTGTGCGGCTTTTAATGAATTATTATATTAGTAATGTCAAACTTTTATCCTTCCACTGCATATAATATAAGATTTCTTACATTAAAAGGAAAATTAACTACAAAATTACTTTAGCCATAGATTATAAGATTGCAAAACACCAGAATAATATTTGAAGTTAAACATTAAGAGAGCATATTAGAAAATTAAACTCAGAAATCATGAAACTATCATGAAAATATTAGTAGGTACACCTACTACACTAGACGACTAAACCAATAATATGATTTTAAGTACTGCACTTATATACTTATCTCAAAGCATGACATCTTGAGCAGAAAAGGGAGTATGCATCCATATTTTTGCTGATGAATAAGATAAAATCTTGAATATGCATATAAAATGATAAAAGGATCCTGAACATATTGATGAATCATTATTTCAAATTTCATGCTTAGTGCCACTGATCTGGAAGTTAGAGAGGTCACCAAATTTTCAAAGCTCTTGGTGTCAATTGTTAAAATTGGCCCTTCTTTAGTTAAATCGATAGTGACCTATACTTTCGAGAGAATCAATAATTAGGTTGTCCATCTTCACGACAAATGGTTGACTATTATAAAAAAAATGTGACAAAAAGGACTTTATTTTTTGATTTAAACTATTATCGTTGTAATTTAGCATAACCAAATTTTGCTCACAATGTCCTATTAGAGTCCTCTGCTTGAATATGCTTTAATGATAGTTGAGTTAACATTAATGTGTATACTGAGTTTTTGGTTTATTGAGATGAAAGTAGAATGCAAGTAATTATTATTTTTTAGCTCCCTTCATTTCTTATATTTAAGGAGTTCTGACCTTCTTCTCAACTTACTCAAATTGGCCTCAGTGTATCTTTGTGAATACTTATTATAAATGATGGAATACATAGCTTACTACATTTAAAATTTGGCCTAATTGCTAACAAAAACAACATCTGCTTAACAATGGAACCATATGGAGGTTTAGATTCAAACGAACACCTGGTTTAGATAATGCTATGGCTGCATTCTCTGCGTGTTCATTAATCAAGTTAGTTAAATGTCAATATAGGTTTACATGCAATAGTTGGACTACATAATTATCAAATAATATTTCCTAATGGCATGTTTTATAACTATGTTGACAATATCATATTTTCTGTCTACATAGTTGATTCCAATTCCTATTCCTTCTTCACCAAGTTATGCATCTTGTAAGCAATTAGTTTCTAATTTCTGTTCTAGTTCAATAGCTTTTTACTTTCACCTAGAACATGAATTCATTTCGAATGAGAAGTTTGAAAAAAAAAATCAATTTCGGCAGCCCTATTTCGTCGATGGGTAAGGTAAAAGTTATCAACTAACCATTAGGTGCATATGTTAGCTAGTTGAAGTTACTTGTTTTTCTCGAACATATTTACTAAGATCATTTATCATTGCACCTTATTAGTTTTCAATGGATGGTGCAATATAGCATCATATTCATCCATGTACCTACGACAGAATCATTACGAAATTCTATAACAAATGGGGCATATGTGTTTGTGTTTGTGTGCGTGTCTGTGGGGAATCCACGGCACCACTATTTTTAACCCTATTATAGCTACTCCATATATCTTTTTGATCCAACAAATTTATGATTGGATTTTATGGTTGAATTTGACAATGATGTAAATAGAGAGGATGATTAAGTATGATGAGTAGATTACAAATCCATCAACTAAATCATCTTATCCAATAAAATATATACAAAAAGGCTTACACAAAGGGTGTGGGAATAAAGCAACTATTGATACCTCCTTGTATATATGTATGTATGACTGTGTATCTGAATGCACACGCATACAAACCTATATACCTATGATGTATGTGTGTGTGTACATGTGTATGAGGGATCCACATTCTATTTGTATCACCAATTCCCAACTCAAATTTTGATATCTAGATCAATGTATTTGATAAGTTTTTGCAGCCAAGATCTGTATATCTCTAATATCATCTAATATAATTATCTTTTTATAACACCGCTTGATTAAAATATATTAATGTTTTTGAATCGATTATTATAGTAGTTAGTAATTTAAGCACACAATATATAACATATTTAATTTTGATAAGTTAACAAATATTAAACTAAGTAATTTCTTGATGTGATTAATATGTAGCAGCAAAAATTATAAAATTTTAGTGATGTAGGCATCAAAATATAAATCAACAATAAAAAATAAGGATGTGGACCCGTCCCATACTCCTATGTGTGTGCAGTAAGGATGTGTTATATCCCTCTTTGGTTACATCACATACTCAATTTTATACCTTTACGGTGCTAGAGCTACACAATCCAAAATAAGAAAAAGAGTTCTTTTTCTATATATTGGAGGTTGCTTATGCAATAAATATTAGTGCCCATACTATGTCAAAAATGTGACAAGTTTTCAACCATTTCAAGTAGTAGGATATATGTAGGTTAAATGTTGTACATATCAAGTTTAATTGAGGCACTTCTATTATGTAAATGCATAATCAAGTAACCGATCATTTATACTCAGCTCTATTGATAAGTTATGTGTTAACTTTTTCTCTCACCTTCCTTCTAGTATTCCCTCTACAACAACCAAGTAGAATATGGAAAAATGGTCATCTCTCGATAGTCATTGGAAAATTATAATATGAAGTAAAAATATTCAAGTTATGGATGACAAAGTCTAGCATCATAGTTTTGTTGTGGGTAATAGAAAGCGATCAAAATAACATGTGACGACCCGGAAATTTTAACAAATTAAATTGGAATAATTAATCGATTTTAAATTATTTAAAAATTAATTTTAACTTGAATTCAAGATATCAATATTTACTAGATAATTAAACCATTGAATTATATAGTTTCAATATTGAATTTAATAATTGAAATTGGGTAAAATGCTGAATCTGAAATTTTTAAGCCCGTTTCAATAATTTGAAGGCTTATAAAATTTATAGTGATAATACTGGAGATAATAGAATGTTTGAATTTCAATTTAAAGGTAATTTATTCAGTTTTAAATAATATATCGTTTAAATTGAATTTAAAAATAGCCTTCCGAGGCACAGTCTCGGAATTCAATGAAACTAGTTCCATTGGATCCGTAATAGTCAATTATTATCGGATTTCAATTTTCGTAGCAATCAGAGTTATCATTTGACTCTGACAACTCAAAATGCTTAGTATTGTTTTAATCAACTTAATTTAAAATTTGATCGTTTACTTCCGTAACTCGCACGTACGTTCAAATTAGCTTCCAAAACACGTTCCTTTGTGTTCGGAACGCGGGTAAAACCTTATAAACGTCTGTCGGCATGTTTGATATGAGATTTGGATTTTCGTGTTATGTAACACGAGATATTTTATATTTAATTATATAAAATCAGCGTACTTAGGAAGCTATTCCTAATGCTATTTTTACGTTTCCATCGCCCTCTCTATTCTTAAATGAAATCAGATCGTTCTCAAAAAAAAAACAAAAAAACAAAAACAAAAATGGCCGAGCCCTTCTTCTTTTTTTGAAATCATAAATCACCTCTAGAGAGGAATTCTCGGCCACATCTATTCTTCCCCCTTTCTGCTCTAAGTCGAATTAGGTATTAAAATTCACCCTTATTGATAGGGTTTGGCGCAGAGCTCGTCGTTAATGACATCGCGAAGCCGCAAGGCTCGCGTTCTGGCGGTGGGTGGTTTCGAGGAGGCATTCTCGATCGAGGGAGGCGTTGATGGTCGCGAGGCTGCAAGTCTGGGTAGTTAAAGCGAATAGGGGATTTGGGGGGATCGCGATGCTCGGCGAAGTCGCGACTAGAAGGGCTGCGGCGGCATCTGCATTGTGAGGTGAGGGTTTCTTCTTCTGATTTTAAGTATTTTTGAAATTGGTATTTATAATTTACAGAAATAAATAAATATTTATAGTAAAGTATGGGTTATTCTATTTTTGGAAATTAAATCAGATAAAGACATATTGAAATATCTATATGAAGTTTAAGATAGAAAATTTCTTTTATATAGAAAGACTTGAAATATTATATATATAGAAATTTTTAAGTGTAAAGTTCTGTAAAATCAGTTTTCCATGTAATTTATTTTTAAGTATATGTGTATATAGATAATTATAGAAAATATTTTTAGCAGCCCGTTTTAAATTAACTTAGTCAAATTATTCAGCTACTAAGGAATTATTTAAGGGAAAACGTTGTTAAATTAAATTAATGGCAACTAATTTCAACTAGATCAAATTATTAATAATTACAAAATGTTTATACAAGGTCGAAACTGTGTAGTCATGTCGAGATTGGATCGGATTGCAAACCGGAAGCAAATGTGAGTAAATCTTACTATGTTGGATTTTAATTTTAATTTAATTGGTTAAATTTTAAATAGTTGGTTGAATGATTAAATTGATTTGATGTGCACTGATGAACGATGTGACCTTGGTTTGGATTGGTTTTTGAGTTAACAGTGATTTGAGTCGAAGTATTTGGGGTTTTCGAATGGTTTAAACTTAAATCATAAATAGGAAGCTTAATGATTTGTGATTCGTCGGAATAGTAGGTTATTGAACTAGAAAATTTATTAATTAAATTAATTAATAAATTGAGTTAATTAATTGGTAAATAAAGGTTTGAATTCATTAAGGTTTAAGTTAATTTAGTCGAATTAATTTAGAAAACCAATGGATGGTTTGATAGAAATTACTTAATGGTATTAATAAATATAATTACTTGGTGAAATAAATCAAGAGTTTAATTAAGATATAAATGAAGGAATAATTGATTTATTTAAATAAAGAAAATAAAAGAATAGTTAATTACAGTTTGGAATTAATCGAGAATGATTAATATTATGGTTTAATTAAGATAAATATATTTGATTAGGATAAATTAAAAATATAATTGAAATCCTTAGGTTTATAATTAATGGTGTAATCAAAGATTAATTATCCCATGATAAGTGACTTATGAGAATTTATTTATATGAGCAATTAAGAATAAATGAAATTAATATAGTCAATAAATTCATGGGGTAATTAAGGAATACTTATTGATTCTGGATAAGAATAATTAATATCGTGTAATTAAAATAATAATAATATATATTTATGTGAACGTAACTGAAAATATAACTAAACCAAGGTGGTTAATTAAGATGAATAATGACGTGTTGATTGGTTAATTGATTTGAAAATTAATTAATGACAAGTGAAGAATTTTAAATTGTTGAGATTAGAAATTCAATCAGAATTAATTTAATTTATATCAGTAGCAAACAAGCTTTGCTTATGGACGATTGAATAGTATTGGATGTTTTGAATGAGTTGAGTTCTCATATATGAAATATTGTGTATTTCGTTTGGACAGCTTGGGATAGGATGGTTTGTGATTCGAAGAGGCCGGGATCGGGTTTGCTACATTACAGCGTGATAGGGTGTTCTCGCTTTGCGTTAGGTGGCGAACGGGAGACTCTTACCCCTACATGCCCCCGGGGATAGTATAAGGTCTTGCGGGGTTGGTTGCGAGTCGAGAGGCTGGCCGTAAAAGCAAATCCGAGGTATCACTGTGAGCCACAGCGGGGCTGGGATGGTTTAAAAGCCTACCGGTCGTGAGCCGTTGCTGATGGTTGAAAAGCCTAGGGCGTCACATTTGGTATCAGAGCTGAAAGGTTAAGCGAGAACCTTGTCTCTGGTGGGGATTACTCATTAAATAGAGTCTGTAGTACTCTAGGATGGGTTGAATATATATATATATATATATATATATATATATATTATATGAGAGCGTACTTGTTATTTTCTTATATAAAGATTTTAAATGACTTTATATAAAAGTATATTTTGTTATATAAAGCAATATTTCCTACTAATGAATATTTCGGTGATTGGTTGTTAAATTATTAGAATTAAGTTAGGGATTAATATAAAATACGACCAAATTGGAACTTATAAACAAAGTTGAAGAATAAGTTTATATAACAAAATGGAATTTGAAATATAGATTGCAAATGTAATTTATAAATTGAAATAAACTTCATAAATAAATGAGATTATAATTTGAACTAGAATTCCAGAGAATATTGGAAATAAAGTAGGATGGAAACTTCAGAGTAATGTTTAAATATGTATCGGATGGATTGGGAATTTGGAATTTTTGGGAAAATTTAAAATTCCTTTGGATTTGAAAGTGGTTTCCAAAGGTTTTGGAATAATAATAGTATTATTTCAAAAATATTTTTGTGTTGAATTTGAAATTTGGGAGATTTGAAATAAAAAAAATAAAAATAAATAAATTTGGAAATGTTTTTAAAGAGATAAAAGCATTGAATCCTTTTGGTCACTGAAAAATAACGTCGATGATGACTGCAGCATTATCGATGTTTATTTTCGAGTTTCTAGAAGAGAAATTGCTACCAAATTATTTTAAATTGAAATTGTATGTGAACTAAGTTTGGTTTTGACATTCAAATGGATAATTGAGTTTGCCAAAGAATTGTGGATATAGTTGAACTCTAAGGTAATATTGAAATTTTGGAAATTTGTTTAAACTCTGGGATCTTGATTTAAAATGTTTATGGAATAATAAAAATATATTGGATAAATAAAATGTATAACTCCAAGTTAAAAGCAAAATGTGAATGTAATTGATTATAAATAGAAGTTGGAAAATGTAAATTATAATTAAAGTTGTACAAGTTTAAAATTTAAATGGGAAATTTGTATTGGATTAACTTGAAAAGGGTATTGAACTTGAGAGAGTTCAATTGATATTAGTCCAGATTTATGTGAATAATTTGGAATTAAAATTAAAGTGGAATTGGTTTAAGGTCAAATGGGATTTGACTGGAAGTTGGAAAGAAATTGGAAATTAATTCAATTGAGTTGGGAATGAATTAAGTCTAATGGAAAATGGAGTTATTTGAATCGGGTCAATTTAAATGGGAGTGGTAATTTAAATTGAGTTGCTGGGTGAGGTGAACAGTTTTGACTCTGGACTATTTTTAATATAACTTGTTTTGATATAAACTTATTTTTCCAAGCTATATAACCTTTCTTTCTTAAAGCCAAATTATTTTATACTTATTTTATAATTAGTTTGAAGCTATTTAATCATTTTTCAACTATTTTCTAAACTCATTACTATATTTTAACTATGTTATACATTAATTACTAATTTACAACTATTGTGCAATTATCTAAGATTTCTATAACTATATAATTATTTTCCAACCATTTAACAATTAGTCAACTATTATACAACTATTTTGCAAACTATTGATTATTTTTCAACTACTTATCTATTTTTAAAATTTTCAAGCTATTTTCTAAAAATAAACTGGTCGGAGTTCAAACTGTTATTGATTTAAAAACTCAACTGAGAAAAGAATTGGAGTAATAATCCAAATGGGGATTAAGGAGATTGATATTGTAAGGAGTGATCAAATTTGAATATTTGATTTGAATAAACAAAGTTATATATCTTTGTTATAAGATAAAACTTCCCTTGTTGAATCCATTGCTGGAAGAAAAAGAATTTTGGAAGTGTTTGAAGTATAAAAGGAATTTTATACGAGTTTAAAGTGATCCAAGGTTTTAAAAATTATATATATCTGTATATATATAAAGGATCTTATGAGAATTTGGAAAAAGGTTTTGAGAACCTTTGGATTTGGAAAGGCTTTTGATTTTTGGGTAAAATCAATATTGGAAATTGGAAAGCCTATTTTGAGAATTATCGATTTTGGAATAATCGACTTTGTGTAAAGGAGCTTTGATAAAATTTATACTAGGTGTATGATTTGAAGGATACTATATGTGTATAGTATAAAGTGTTTTGATGAAGGTTCTGGGGAAAAAGGCGCTTCCTTGAAATTAACTTCTCAGGAGTGCCACGGTGTGGTGTTGCCTTGAGCCCCTAGGGGGGTTCTGAAGTTGATCCTGTGAGGAGTCCGGACAAAACTAGTTTCTGAGGATTATGAGTTGAGTATACCATTGCGTAAGTCGTGTGTGCCGCTGAGAGCCAACAGTCTGCGTTTGAGTTTATCTTGGTAGACTGTGACACTATGGTATACCACATGGCGAAAGTCGTGTGTGCCGCTGAGAGCCAACAGTCTGCGTTTGAGTTTATCTCGGTAGACTGCGACACTATGGTATACCACATAGCGAAAGTCGTGTGTGCCGCTGAGAGCCAACAGTCTGCGTTTGAGTTTATCTCGGTAGACTGCGACCTATGTAGGAGTGGAGAGGTTTCATTTCGATAGCGAGACCAGAGGCCGCGGAGAGCCTGCAGTTACATGGACTTTTGCTGTGACAACAACGTAACCCTGGATGTAACTGTGATTTGTTGTGTGGGATCCATGGCGTAATTGAGAGGCCGCGAAGAGCCTGCAGTTACATGGACTTTTGCTGCGACTGCAACGTAACCCTGGGATGTAACTGTAACCATGGATGTGGGTGATGATTTCTAGAGCATTCTCACCAAAGATATTTCCTCTATTTTTTTAAAAACTGTTTTCTATATTTTCAATAAAATTATTTTCCAAGTATTTTCACTGGGTGTTGAAAACGGGTTTACCAAATACTTATAGATTTTCAGTCCCGCGCCTGATCAACGTATGACTGAATTTCTGTGAGAACAAGGATGGACTGGTTGAGACATCGAGTTATAAAAAGTATTTTTATAAAGAGTTATTTTAATAGTATGATGTAAATTTAAAAGGCATTTCTAACAATTTTTAAATGAAGATGTTGGAATTTTGGAAAATCAAGAAATCCAAACTGGAACTTTTATGAAGTGAATTTGTAATTAAAAATCGAATATTGGTTTAGAAATTGGAAGAAAGTTAATTGGTTAAATAATTATTCGATAGAGTATATTAATAAAGTTTAACTCGGATAAATAAAAAGGAATTGTAAGTTAATAATGGAATTTGACAATGAATTCAAATTGTAAATAAAATTCGACTTGGATTTGATGATGAAATAAATAAGAAGAGATGTTGTAAAATAAAAAGAAAATAGAGTTGGATTGAAAATGAGATGATTTGAATTACAAATAAAATTCAAGTGTGATTTGAATAATATTTAATGAAATTTGCAAGTAAATAGGATATAATAGAAGTGTTGTCATATGATATGGAAGTGAATAATAATAGAAATGGTTGGGTTGCAAACAAAACCCAAATGAATAAAAATAAATTGAAAATGACTTTGTATTAATAAAATAAATTCGATAACGAATTAAGTAAGTAAATTAAAATTTTTAAGTGGGTTAATTGAGTTGAATAATAAATGGATGAAGTCTGGTTGAATAAAAACTAAATCAAAGTTGTGATTGGAATTGGATTATCAGACTGAACTTAAATTTGGTGATATATTAATTTGAAGTATAAATGAGATAAGTATATGCTTGGTTATTATTTTGATAAATTAAAAGGTGAATTTAAAATTAAAATTTAAAATGGATGACTAACTGAATTTAATGGAAGTTGATTAAATGAGAATCAAATAGAAGTAGACTTAAGTTTGATGTTGGAATAAATTAAAATAAATGAACTTAAGTTTAAAGTTTATGGAAGCTTGGCTTCGAATAAGGGTGAAAGCCCATTAAAATAAAAGCTTGGATTGAAGAATGGCTAGTAGTATACATGAACGAATATGTCGAGCTAAATAAATGGTAGTGAATAAATTGGAAATGAAATGAAAGGTATATGTATGGTAGTGAAAAAAAAAATTGTAATGGAATTACTTACAGAATGAGTTGAAATTAATTTAAAAGTAGTTATAAACTCAAATTAAATACTCTATCAAGCAAATATCGTGAAAATTTCATAAAATAATTGTCGTTTGGCATGTTCAAAAATAATTAAATTCCTGTGAGTTGATAGAGATTAAATAAATTGGTTTTAGAATTAATTGAATTGAATATGAGCTTGTTTGGATTAAAAATCAATGGTATATAAGAAATTGAGTTGCAAACCATTGTAATTGAATGCAATGGTATATAAATTGGTTGAAAGCAATTGAATTAGTTTTGAAAATATATTAATTGCTCATAGAAGTTATTTTGAATGCATTTCCTTTGGAATTGAAGTGTTATAGTTGTTTGAGTAAGAGAAATGTTATAAACTTCATATATATAGTACTTATAGGTTTAAATTGAGTAAGTACAGGTACCTGGAGGCCGTTTGGCTGGTTTGGATTGCGCTAATTGCTTAAATTAATAAGCTGCTCGCTTAAAATGCTAAATAAGGTACGCCTACGCAATTAAAATAGGAAATATGAACTGTTTTTGCTTTTTCCGACCGTGTGGGTCGATGTATATATATTTATATCTTTTGTCAAATTGCAAAAACTCCTCCGTCCAAAGGAGACTCTGCCAAAAAATTTCGAAATTTTTGGGAGTTAGAAAATTTTTGAAAATTTTCGGTAAATTTTGGTTAACGACAAACAATTGCAAATTGAAAATTAAAGTAAACTAGTAAATGAAACTAATATGAATCAGTTTAAATGAAAGATAAAACTCAATATTAGAAACTGGAAATAAATTGAATCCATAAGAAACGATGAAAACTAATTTAAATAGAAGTGGGTATGAAACTTATGTAAAGAGATGTATAAAATAATTTGAAAAGTTGCGATTGAATATTGTTGCTTGGTAAGTTATGCAGGTATTATAAGGGAAAAGAAAATTGGATTTGATTCCAAAGATAAATTTGTGTTGCCCGACAAAAAGGTACGTATTTAAATTTCTAGATGAGATTGGATTGAGTTTTTGATGTAGCCACTTGGCTTTTGTTTTCTTTTTGGAATTTGGGAGCCCGTGGAGGCCTTTTGTAGTTGTACCGAGTTAGCCGCGCAAAGGAGACGCTGGTAAAATTTTCCGGGAATTTAGAGAGTTAGAAAAATTTTGAGAAAATTTTGATAATTTAAAATTTGGTTTTAAATTGAAATTTGAATGATTGAGCAAAAGAGTATTGATTGGAACTATAGAAGGTTTTGGAAAGTTAGTTGATGTGATAAGGGGTTTTAATAAAGGATAGTTGGTAAGATGTTGATAAAACTGTTGGTCTTGGGGGAAGGGTAAACGGGTATTGGTTCATTCTTCCTATCTAGTAATTTCGGGGACGAAATTCTTTTAAGGGGGAGAAATGTGACGACTCGGAAATTTTAACAAATTAAATTGGAATAATTAATTAATTTTAAATTATTTAAAAATTAATTTTAACTTGAATTCAAGATATCAATATTTACTTGATAATTAAACCACTGAATTATATAGTTTCAATATTGAATTTAATAATTGAAATTGGGTAAAATGCTGAATCTGAAATTTTTAAGCCTGTTTAAATAATTTGAAGGCTTATAAAATTTATAGTGATAATACTGGAGATAATAGAATGTTTGAATTTCAATTTAAAGGTAATTTGTTCAGTTTTAAATAATATAGCGTTTAAATTGAATTTAAAAATAGCCTTCCGAGGCACAGTCTCGGAATTCAACGAAACTAGTTCCATTGGATCCGTAATAGTCAATTATTATCGGATTTCAATTTTCGTAGCAATCAGAGTTGTCATTTGACTCTGACAGCTCAAAATTCTTAGTATTGTTTTAATCAACTTAATTTAAAATTTGATCGTTTACTTCCGTAACTCGCATGTACGTTCAAATTAGCTTCCAAAACACATTCCTTTGTGTTCAAAACGCAGGTAAAACCTTATAAATGTCTGTCGGCATGTTTGATATGGGATTTGGATTTTCGTGTTATGTAACACGAGATATTTTATATTTAATTATATAAAATCAGCGTACTTAGGAAGCTATTCCTAATGCTATTTTTACGTTTCCATCGCCCTCTCTATTCTCAAATGAAATCAGATCGTTCTCAAATAAAAAAAAAACAAACAAAAATGGCCGAGCCCTTCTTCTTTTTTTGAAATCAGAAATCACCTCTAGAGAGGAATTCTCGGCCACATCTATTCTTCCCCCTTTCTGCTCTAAGTCGAATTAGGTATTAAAATTCACCCTTATTGAAAGGGTTTGGCGCAGAGCTCGTTGTTGACGACATCGCGAAGCCGCAAGGCTCACGTTCTGGCAGCGGGTGGTTTCGAGGAGGCATTCTCGATCGAGGGAGGCGTTGATGGTCGCGAGGCTGCAGGTCTGGGTAGTTGAAGCGAATAGGGGATTTGAGGGGATCGCTATGCTTGGCGAAGTCGCGACTAGAAGGGCTGCGGCGTCATCTGCATTGTGAGGTTAGGGTTTCTTCTTCTGATTTTAAGTATTTTTGAAATTGGTATTTATAATTTACAGAAATAAATAAATATTTACAGTAAAGTATGGGTTATTCTATTTTTGGAAATTAAATCAGATAAAGACATATTGAAATATCTATATGAAGTTTAAGATAGAAAATTTCTTTTATATAGAAAGACTTGAAATATTATATATATAGAAATTTTTAAGTGTAAAGTTCTGTAAATCAGTTTTCCAAGTAATTTATTTTTAAGTATATGTGTATATAGATAATTATAGAAAATATTTTTAGCAGCCTGTTTTAAATTAACTTAGTCAAATTATTCAGCTACTAAGGAATTATTTAAGGGAAAACGTTGTTAAATTAAATTAATGGCAAATAATTCCAATTAGATCAAATTATTAATAATTACAAAATGTTTATACAAGGTCGAAACTGTGTAGTCATGTCGAGATTGGATCGGATTGCAAACCGGTAGCAAAGGTGAGTAAATCTTACTATGTTGGATTTTAATTTTAATTTAATTGGTTAAATTTTAAATAGTTGGTTGAATGATTAAATTGATTTGATGTGCACTGATGAACGATGTGACCTTGGTTTGGATTGGTTTTCGAGTTAATAATGATTTGACTCGAAGTATTTAGGGTTTTCGAATGGTTTAAACTTAAATCATAAATAGGAAGCTTAATGATTTGTGATTCGTCGGAATAGTAGGGTAATTGAACTGGAAAATTTATTAATTAAATTAACTAATAAATTGAGTGATTAATTGGTAAATAAAGGTTTGAATTCATTAAGGTTTAAGTTAATTTAGTCGAATTAATTTAGAAAACCAATGGATGGTTTGATAGAAATTACTTAATGGTATTAATAAATATAATTACTTGGTGAAATAAATCAAGAGTTTAATTAAGATGATAAATGAAGGAGTAATTGATTTATTTAAATAAATAAAATAAAAGAATAGTTAATTACAGTTTGGAATTAATTGAGAATGATTAATATTGTGGTTTAATTAAGATAAATATATTTGATTAGGATAAATTAAAAATATAATTGAAATCCTTAGGTTTATAATTAATGGTGTAATCAAAGATTAATTATCCCATGATAAGTGACTTATGAGAATTTATTTATATGAGCAATTAAGAATAAATGAAATTAATATAGTCAATAAATTCATGGGGTAATTAAGGAATACTTATTGATTCTGGATAAGAATAATTAATATCGTGTAATTAAAAATATATATATATTTGAACGTAACTGAAAATATAATTAAACCAAGGTGGTTAATTAAGATGAATAATGACGTGTTGATTGGTTAATTGATTTGAAAATTAATTAATGACAAGTGAAGAATTTTAAATTGTTGAGATTAGAAATTCAATCAGAATTAATTTAATTTATATCAGTAGCAAACAAGCTTTGCTTATGGACGATTGAATAGTATTGGATGTTTTGAATGAGTTGAGTTCTCATATATGAAATATTGTGTATTTCGTTTGGACAACTTGGGATAGGATGGTTTGAGATTCAAAGAGGCCGGGATCGGGTAGTGGGAAATACCCGAAACCACTTCGAATTTTATAATTGATTTGTGAAATCAATAGGCAGGAATGAAATGATTTAAGTTGATTGGATTATTTTATCTAAGTTTGGTACTTAGAAACTTATATGTGAAATAAATTTTGTCTATAGCAAATTGTGAATTGGACAAATTGAGATAAGTTAACCCGGGTTTTATAAAGGTTGATTTTTTTGGTATTCCATGTTAGTTGGGTTTACTCACGCTGGTTTCCAGCCTGACCCGGGTGTTACTTTGATGTAATGCTCGGGTCAGACCGAATATTACAGATTTTCAGGTAGGTACATTCTAGAGCTCAGGAGGCGAGTTGGATGGCTATAGCGTATAGAGTATTTCCACTGTATTTATATTATTGTTAATCTGAGTCATGATAATTGTAATTATTCGGTGACTGTATATTATGTGAAACTCTGATGTATATTAAATGTAACCGACAGTTATAATATTCTTTTGTAAACTGTTATTATTTATTATATTTTATCCGCTGCGATTGTGAGATGTTTGGTGTTTCTGTTCTTCTTCTTCTATCTCTTTCTTCTTTTCATAACTATGTGGAATTTTCGGGTTGGAAAATTTCGGGTCGTTACATAACATATGGGAAAAGATATATTCAAGTTAAAAATATCTATTTAAAATGTATGTACGCAAATATGGAAGTTTACATCGACCAATGATTTCCATGGTACCTTCTAAATTAATATAGGCCCATTATAGCCTCGCCTCTCCAACATTTATGCAACGTGATGTTGGTAACCTTCCAACTTTATCTTCAATACCCTCTGCATTGTGATATAGTATGTGATCAGCTAACCAAAATACCATGAGAATTATATTCACCAAAATATTTTCACAGTTCATTCGATCAATAGTGAAATAACTTTGCAAATATATGAATAGATTTTGAAAACAATATGCATTATCTATATTGACATTGTTGCATGTAATGTTAATTTTATGAGTTTTAGAACCTTAAAACTGTTAATTCACTTTATTCGTAACCCTTATAAATAGTTAAGAAGCCAGTTTGTTATAAAGTTGAATAACACACTTTGTTAGTAAGTTGTATGAAACATGAAGACCCCAACTTGTTATAAATTTGAATAACACACCCGACCTTATCTATTTCATGAAGACTTAAATGATTTAGCCATTTTAACCCTTAAACAAAATTGGTCAGTATAAAAGCTTTGGAAACATAAATGAGTAATTAATGGACATATTTAATTAATATCATCAAATGCATCCTTAAGATTTAGTATTTTCTACAAATATCACTATCCGTAACTAACAATTGCTTGCTAATGCTATCATCGATTTTTTACTATTTGAAAACCCAAAAGAACTTTTACTACCATCATACAGGACCACATTCCACATGGTACACTAACATAAATTCAAACACATTTTCCATTGTTAACGGTAAGTTAGCAACGACGCTTCTCAGAATAAAAAAATCGTGTTAATAACACGGGGCCACAATTTTCTGCCAAGAGGAGGAAATAGAATGGAGAAGAGGGAAAATTGGTATCATTTGCAGATCCAGAATTTTTTTCCAACAGGGGCAGATCTTTACAAATTACAAAAAATTAAGTCCCGCATACTCTGTTTTGCTCTCCGACGCCGTTATAAATGCAATTACTTAAATATCAAAAAAGCTTTAAAGTGTAAGGGGCAAGATCATGATTTAAATGCATAATTGATTGAAAATACCAAAAGAAACTAATTTTTTTTAACCACGATGAAGGATGAGAAAGACATATAGATTAGTTGTTGAAAAGAAATAGAAAGATGAGAATGACGCACATGTGTCCATCGTAAAGAAAAATAAAAATTCATGACAGTTGAGTTTCTATACAAAATTAAAGGGAGCTTTTGAGCTTTAGAAACCAAACTCAATAGTCATAGTATAGTGTGTATACATATGTGTGTGTGCTAGAATTGATCGCACAATAAAAGGCATTGCCATTAACTAGGCAAGAATGTGATGCCGGCCATCGTCGACCATCGCTAAAAGGTGATGCAAAATCCATCAACACCAATAGGTTTTGCAACGTCTTTTGCAACGGCATCGTCGCAAGTTTAGTGACGGCGAGTGTAGCGAACTTGGACACGTGGAAAATCCAGAGTGGTCGTTGGGCTTTCGTTGACCGATGCTAGCCGATGCAAAACTGAGTAAATGGGCCGTTGGAAGACGTCGTTAGCCGAGGCAAGCCTGGACAAGTGGGTCGTCGCTAACCGACTCAAGCCCTCGCAATACTGGGTATTCTTTTTTACCTGCAACTTCTATTTGAGCCATCTAACAGTGCAAATATCACCATATCTCTATTAATCTCATCTACAACACATATAAATCCAATTTCGCAACTACAACCATCGCATATCGCACATAAGCAAGTATATAACGCAAAAATCAATATCTACATCAAACAAAACCATCAAGCAATACAGTCGTCAAATAAGTATTAAATTCATCAAAACGTGTCAAATAAATACAAAACAAAAGGAATAAAATCCGTCAAACACCAAAGTCATACCTACTCATCGTCATCGCCTGACCCATCCTCCCTAGGCATTCTCCCATGCTTTGCTAAATATGCCGCAATCTGCTCATCTAACAGCTGCGCCAATCCTCTGCTCTTCTGCCAATCATTGAACTCTACCATCTTCTGTTTCAACTGAGCTATCTTCGCCTCTGCCTAGGATCTCGTATAAGCCATCTGGGTTGTTATCGCCTGTAGAATAGTTAATAGCGAGTTACAATTTATGCTCAGTATTAAACAAAATTTATTTATTAGTTAATGAAGCAGTTTACCTTCTGATTTCCATAAATCTAATGCCTATTTCACGAAGGAGGGTTAATCTGATCATCTCATATACGGTTGGACTCCTCCAAGGTCTACTCATGGCCAGTAGACTGCGCTACTCGAGCTTGCTCCGCTTCATATCTTTCCTGTGATGATGAACAGAGGTTCGGTACAATAAATATTCAATTTAAAACTTATGAAATGTGAAGTAAAAAGAAGTGGTTTACCATTATGGATTGACATTTATTGTCCATCCAAACATATGAAACTTTTGACATCTTCATCTGTCTGCTCAACGGCATGCATGTGTGTGAAGGCCTCTGCCATTGTAGGCTCACAATTAGACTTCTTATACTGAAATTATATATGAATAAACATTGTTACCAATATGTCTAAATATCAATAATCTATTTATAATCGCAATTTATAAATTTACCAATTCCTTCCGATGTTGTCGTAAGAATCTAGAGCCACAGCGGTGTACAGCAGGGTTTCTATTCATGTTTGCATGGTTCCGCAATTATATTTTCTGTAAATTTAAATATATTATTAACTGAATTAATGCAACTAATATATGAAATTTAAACAAATTATAAAAATATAATAAAATTAAATAACTTACTTTGAATTCAAGAGTATCATAGAGCTGGAGAAATTCAGCCCAAACATCAGCGCTCATCCAAGCGGGTTTTTTATTCGCATTCTTTGCTTTTGAGAAAATGTACCTACAATTTTTCCACATCTTATGGTTTTAGTGATTTGTTAAAACATCCATATCTTCCAGATCAACACGTATCGCAACCTACATATTGAAATTAATTTGAATTCTTTACATTATATCAACTTTTAAATGAAGTATAAATTTATACCTACCATCAAGTCGGCCCATATAGCATCCATAACATCGCCTGGGATGCCATCCCAATGAGCCCAACATCTTGACATGCGATTCTTGAATGCCTTCTTGGAGACTTAAAAAATGTAGTCCAAAGGATCCACATTGATACCTTGTTCAAAATTTGATGTAGCTATTTAATAAATTTTAAATAATATACGTGCAATAAATTTGATACTTACCCTACACTCCTTGGAACGACCTCCGCTACTGGAAGTAAATCTGGCACCGTGCCACGGCACTCAAGCTAGGAGAAGGAGAAGACCGAGATCTGCTGCGATGTCTCCTATAAGACGTATATATCTGCAACAAAATTTTCATTTCGTATAATGAATAAACATCGATTTATTATTAGAAAACATGTTTGAGCAATCATCACGTAAAACTTCCACTAAAACATCATAAATGAAACATGATCTTCTGAATACATATATAGAATTAACAAAAAGATATAATACATAGCTCACAACATAGTCATCATTATTAATAACAGAGGAAACAAAATATACATTTTACACAAGCGATATTGATATTCAGAATTATCAGTTTTCGTCATTTTCCTATTCAAACTCGATCTCGTACTCTATATCGTTTTCTTATGTACTCTCAAATGCTTCTATTAAAACATTTGATTCGCAATCCAACGACCCTAAATCAATATCATCAGTTATTATTATTTCATTATTTGGCTCAGATCCGCTTGATACGCTGCTTCGCCTGGAATATTATTTCCGTCAAACATAAACTTTTCCTTTATTTAAAAAACTGCTGACCATTCCGCTTTATCTCCTTTTTAAGGATGTGTAAGAAGCAAAATAAACTTGTAATGCTTTCTTAGCTAATACGAAAGGATCATACTTATAGAAGTGTGAGGTAAGCTTTATTTCAATAAGCTTATAATCTTTGTGCACGTTGATTCTAGAACTAGAAATATTACTGAACTAATTGCATTTGAATAAATTTTTTTTCTACAGGTTGTATATAATATGTCAATTCTAAAACCTATGTGAAGATGCCGTAAAAATCTTTTATATGGTCATCTTGATCATCACTACCTTTGAAAAATATACCACTGATATATGTTAATTTTTAGCACCATAATCATTGGTGTTGAATTAAAATTCATTGATGAAGAATATCAGAAGATTTATTTTTGGTCTAAGCGCAAGATGTTGTAATTCTTCATCAATGGCATAATTTCTTGGATCATAAATGTAATTTGAAAACCATTTAGAAAATTCTTTACTAATATCGCCAAATGGACGCTTTGATTCGTAAATACTGCAAATATATATAATATGTTCCATTATAATTAATATGTAAGTATAATTGAAATAAATATGAATTTATTATTACCTAACAAATGGTGCAACTTTTGCACAATTAATAAGAAAATATGTGTCTACTACATGGTGTTCTCTATCCTCTAACCATATTTCCGTACATTTTCTAACAGGTCGGCCATGTTGTCTAAAAATAGATGACATTATTTGAGAAGAATCTTGTTCAACGGCTTTATCATTATGATGGATGGTTAAAAATGATAAGTTCACATGGTCACTGCAGTAATAAGAGAAAAAATAAAGCTTCTTCTTCAGGATATGATTTGCAAATCGAACCTTCAACTCATGCTTTTTGTCTAACTTTTTTTTCTTCAAATGATTCAAGTGCCTATTACAAAATTAATTCAATTTGAATTTACTTATGTAAATCTGAATTTTAAACTAAAATAAATATTACAGATATTCAATATTACCTCTCAAATGGATACATCCATCCATACTGCACATGACATCGAAGAAGTGCTTCAGATGGAAGATGAAAAGTTAAATGCTCCAATACATTAAAGAAACCCGATGGAAATATTTTCTCCAGTTTGCAAAGCAGTTAGGAATTTCTGTTTCATGTTTATATATATGATCGAATTTTAACATCGTCGAACAAAGATGTTTATAAAAAAAACTTAATTCTATTATAACACTCCGTACTTTTGCGGGAAATAGTTCTTTGAAAACCATGGGGAATAAATATTCCATCAAGATATGGCAGTCGTGACTTTTATTCACACTCAATTTATTATTTTTAAAGTCCACACATATACGGAGATTAAGAAATCCCATCAAGACATCTTATTCCTTCTACCCACTTTAACATGAGTTCTACTTGCTTGATATCTAGCTCATAGAATGCTTTTGGTTTTTTATTGTCATTGGGCTTCATATGAAGTTCGTGATGTTTACAAAAGTGTGTTATAGCAAGTCTTAAATTCAGATCGTCCTTGGTTTTTTCCCTTAACATTCAAACTGTATTAAACACATTATCTAACACGTTTTTATCATTGTGCATCACGTCAATATTATGTCGAAGTAATAGATCTTTTCAATAAGATAACTCCCAAAATATACTTTGTTCGTACCAATTATAAATGTCTGATTTATCTGGAATTTTAGTCTATACTCCAGTCCCATATATATTTGGATAGTCCTTTATAATTTCAAATATTTCTTCGCTTGACCATATCTTTGGTGATAGTATTCTCTCTTCTCTATTAGTTTTAAAGTTTTTTATCTCCTCTAAAGTATGATTGAGATGGAGAAACACCGATAACAATCAAACCATGAAATTTTCTTCCCATACCATAAAGAAAATGCTCATGTTTCTTCCATGCAATAAGGACAAGCTAGACGACCAGCCATACTCCAAGCTGGAAGCATTGCATACATAGGAAAATCACTAATAGTCCATAACAAAGAAGCGCACATATGAAAATTCTTTTTCTGAAATGTCGTATGTTTCAACTCCTTCATGTCATTGTGTTTACAACTCTTCAATCAATGGCTGTATATAAACATCGATTCTTTGTGTCGAATCATTAGGGTCGGGCATGATAATAGTGAGAAACATGTACAGAGTTGTCATACACATCCACGGAGCTAAATTATAAAAAGTAATGATGATAGGCCAAGATGAATATTTACTACTAAACTAAGAGAATGATGAAAACCCATCCGTACATAAACCAAGTCCGGCATTACAGCTCTCTATAGCAAGCGGGATACATCTTATCGAAATGTTTCCATACTTCTCCATAAGATGGATGTGTAAAAGTTCCCTATTCCTATGTTCTTGGACTGTGACATCGCATATGACATGCCGTAGCTACATATAACCTTTAAAATCTGGGAGTTATGGGTAAATAATGTATTCTCTTATATGAAACTTCTTGTCCTATCTTTTTTCTTTGTTTGTATCTTTCCTCATTATATATTTTGCAGTTCCTAAGGTTAATGTCATCTTTCCAATACAACATGCAACCTTTTATACATGTGTCCATCTTTCGCTACGGTAGAATGAATGCTGACATAACTACTTTCACTTTATAATGACTATTGCACACCAGATTATTGGATGACATATATTATTTTACAACTTGTACAACTGTTGTAAATCCAACTTCTATAAAGTTGAATTTTGATTTCGTGGTGATGTATTCGACGGTTATTGATAATTCAGTTCCGCTTTTACAACCATCCCACAATGGTCTTTTAGCAACGTCCAATAAATTATAAATTCTTTTCGCTTCCACATTTGGTTCTTCCTCGATATTTACATTTTCATCATCAACTTGAATGGTAGGTAACATTGATCGTGCTGCATCTTCCATCATATCTTCTATTGGATTTTTCATAACATAATAGTTATCTGACATTACAAGATCTGGTGTAGGTGCAACAAGTTCTCCCGATGATTCCATAAGTAATAATTTGATACAAAATCAAATTTATACAAATGTACTTTAACTGTATCTAATTTCCATTGCTTCAAATGTTAACACTTACTACAAAGGAAACGAAGTTCTTTGTTATTTCAATTATTAAATGTAGCAAATCTAATAAATTTATGTACACCGTTGTAGATACGTTCTTTCACCGACCCTTTCATACCAGTTCTGATTTCATACAGCAATTACGGTCGAGAAAATAACCCTTTCTAATTTAAAATATATATCAGTAATTTTGATAACACCTAAATTTTTTTCTAAACAAAATTAAAGCCTTTTGGGACTAAAGACTTCATACATCACACTTCTGTCCAATTCCGATAACACTTCACTTTACTTCTCTTCTACACATAACTTTGCATCCAAGGGATATATTATCGTTGTTGTATTTTCTAAAATAAAGTAAAAAAATTTGGGACTAAAGGCTTTAATCTTTTGCTGTTGTATTTGTTAAAATAATACTTAATGCTTATTTTCAAACTAAAATTTATTATTTCACTTCACTTCATTTCTCAATTTTATAATTCATTCAACTATTTAAATATTTTATCGGCTAATTTGAAATTTTAAAACACATTATACACTTATTTTCATGTAAATTAGAAAACAATGTTCTAACTATAAAAAACATTCGCGTAATTTAAAATATATATTCATTCTTTGTTTTTAAAAAAATCAATTTTAGCACAATATTTATTTCAAAAAAAATTATTATTTCAAACTAAAATTTATTATTTTTAATTTATTATTTCACTTTGCTTCATTTCATAATTATATAATTTATTCAACTATTTAAATATTTTATTAATTAAATTTAAAATTTTAAAACATATTTTACATTTCATTTAATTATTTGAATTTTGAACCGATTTTGTAAACTAAAATTTGAAATTCGCACTAATTTTCATCAATAATTATATACTAATTTTCGTACTTATTTTATTCAATAATTATACAATAATTTTAAAATATATTTTATAATTCATTTAACTATCTAGCAACATATTAAAAAATAATTGTACACTAATTTTTGTGCAAATTATAACAAATATTGTTTTAAACTATGCTAAACATTCGCACAAACTTATCGGTAGGCATATTAATCAATAGTTATACACTAATTTTTGAATTTTAAATCAACCTTAATTTTTAATTACAAATTATACAATCAAACCACTAATTAATAATCCCAAATCAACTAATACACTATTATCATCAACTAATAAGCAATATTCATCAATTTCAAACCCATAGTCAATCGATTTTCAAAACTAAGGTTTAATAATACCTCGATTAAGCTGAAATTGGATAGGAAGGCGGCAGGCATTGGCTGGTGGTGATGCGCGACGGCGGTGGCTGCGAAAAGGAGGCGTGGTTGAGAAAGGGAGGTGGCAGCAAAGCATGAGGCGATGGGGGCGAGCGTCGGCTTGGTGGGGCTGGCAGCAGCTGTAGAGGGAGGCGATGACAGCAAGGGGGAGGGAGGAGGCAGGAGGCGGTGATCGCAAAGAAGGGTGATGTGGATCGACGGCTGGAAACAATGAATTTTTTTGAGGTTTGCAGGTTTTTATCTGGGTACGCAGATTTATGTCGGCTAGCCAATCTGGGTACGCAGATTTATGTCGGCTAGCGATGGCTAGCATCGACCACTTATTCTAACCATTGCCGGTGATGTAAAAGGCTGCTACTACAGGTAGCCTTTCTTGTAGTGTAGGCTTCTCTATTTAGCGTTATTCCTAGCCCTCCGATATCGAAGACAAGTTTATATTTAAAAATTTAGTCCATCTGATAAGAGAAAGAAAATACAAATATTTAAATAGAAATTATGGCTGATGCCAAGGGGCTACGAAATGCTGCTAAATAAAGGAGACCATTAATCCTATATATATATATATATATATATATATATATATATTTGGGCGTGCGTGCGTGTGTAATATATATATATATATATGTATATGTATATATATATATATGACAAGTCGTGTACCTTTTTTGATCCTATTTGTTAGTGACACATTGGTCGCTAACTGTTTCCTCTTTGGATTACTTATTCTTTGTCCTCGAATATATATATATATATTGTGCAAATTCTAGCTTCAAGGATTTCACCAATACTTCAATGGAAGCTAGCGTTTCTATTTTTATGTGTATTTAGAACAGGAGGGAATGAGACTATGTATTGCCATCATAATATCAGATGTCTAGCACCTTTCTCTTTAGATCTAAAGATCAAGTCGATTACCCTTTCTTGCTTCATCTATCGCCGGCCGTAGGCTTGTTTAGGGTTCGAAACATTAAGTATAATTTATATATCATATTTTAATAATTTAATTAATTATTAAAGCCAGTATATTTCGTTAAACAATATATAATAGTTTCATATTATTTTAATTGATTTTAAGGCTTCAAATAAATAATTGAAATACCATAAAAATTCAAAACAAAATTCAAATTAACATTACTATTAATTTATAACATTATGAATTAATTTTGAACTGATTGAACTAAGAAATTAGCTAATAACACGGTTGTGTTTGCTCCTTGGTGTGAACTCAGCCTTTATTTGGTATTTAAACAAGTTTAATAGGGAAGCATATATGTATTTTTCTGGCGTATTGTATCGAGAACAATTCAGTTGCTTATAGATTATTTAGGTGAAATTGGATTTCAAGTTATTATTAAACTACACATTCTAATAATATTTTTTGCATTCTTTTTGTCATCACTATATCACTAAGATATCTAGAGTTTTGGTTAATGGTAAAAAACTATAATAATATCTGTAATTAATTACATGGAGTATTTTAAAGTCCTTGGCTCAATTCAGTGACTTTTCCTGATTAACCATTTTACTTTGGCTACAGATTTTGACTTAAAGTTAAGTTGACCACCAATCATGGTGATACTAATCTACTACAACAAAGGAGAGAAATTCTCACTTAAATTGTGTTTCATTTTAAGTGATTCAACATATACCCAACTATGATGGTATCATGATTGCAATGCCATGTTATTGACCATAATCAAAATATAGTCTACTTACTTTAGATCCACAGTACTCTTAAGTCTAATGAATATTGTACATCGTTACATGAAATCTTCTATTTTTAGTTAGTTTTATTAAACTACAGATGGCTCTTCATGAATCTTTCTATGGTTGTTCCAGACAAACATAAGTGCATAATTTCTTGGTATCCCTGATGGTCATGAATAATTCACCATGCATCGCATGTAGAGCATTACATATACTAGTCACAATAGATGTATCGACATCCTTTCCTCGATGCATCTTGACTAGAAACATTTAATGATGAGTATTTGATTCTTAATTTAAAATTCATGGTTATGAACACATTTGTAGCTACAATCGATAAAATACTTTCCTAAGGATTTTCAACTTAATGTACATAAAACATTACTAAAATCCAATATAACAGTGAATATAATAGAAAAGTAAAACCATAATCATGCTTCATTTCAAACTAGTTTTTATACAAAATTTAAGTTATATAATCAAATTACATAATTTTCCCTAGGGCACACCGTTAACGTAATACCTTCGAAATTTATTAACAAAATTATTATAAAGGTAATATTTATCATTTATTGGAAAAGGAAACAATGATCATTCTTTTGAACATTGGAATCGGGTGATGAAACTTGTGCCATTACAACCATCTCGTTCTATTTTTATTTTTGCAATATATTTATTTATGTCATTTGAAGCTCACTGTAGGAGATTTAATCGGAAATGTTGTCGAGTCGAATGGATGCTACCCGTTTGAATTCAAAATTAAAAATAGGCGGTTGGGCTGTTTTCTAACTTTTGTGACATTAAACAAAAACATGTACAGTACCTTCTTATTTCAGAAAAAAATTATGTTTCTTCCTTCTTCTTCCCTAAACGCTCTGATCTACTCTAAATTTTGAAATATCAAATTTAGAAATTGAAACCCCAAATCAATGAAGGAAGCAAGGAAAACACGTAGAAATCACTAGCAATATTAGAACAACAAATTGAAGGGAGTTTTATCTTTGAATGGTGAAAAAGAAAGGTTGGAGGCTTAGAATTGAGAGAAATCGGCTAGGGTGTGTGAGTTTACCAAAATTCTATGCTTACTCCTTTATTTCATGATTTAATATGATTAAATTTGATAATTAAATAATTTAAATTCAAAATATGGCTCTATGATTTTGGGAAGCCTTTCCTAACATGATTAATGAATGATTTTTTAGTAATTAAATGGGTTAGTGGAATGATATAATGCATATGTGAATTTTATGTAGGAAACTAGTCAAATTTGAGACATATAATTGGAAAATTCATAGAAAAATGATGGAAAATTTATATAAGTAAATTTCTAAGATGAAATATGGTATTTTAATAATCCAAGTATATTTTTTTATGTAATTTTAGATAATTTATATGAATTGATGTTGTGATATTCCATTTATGTACAAAAATAGTCCAAGGTTATGAATTTAATGAGCTGGGACATTCAAATATGTCAAATGATATGAACTATTTTCTGAGATTAAATATGACGGTTTTAGGTCTAAAAATTATTTTTATGTAATTTATTTTAATTTATGTTAATTTATATGAATATATTTCTTATTATATGAAAAGCATCCCATAATTGGTATATTATTGATTTGGTTTATATAATCATATAAAATTGGCATGGAAATGATTTCTGAAGTTGAAGTAAATGTTTATAATAACTTAAAAAAATTATTTCAAATTTATAGAGGTGTATTTTATATAAATATGATTTATTTAGTGAAAAGGGACTAAATCGTGAAAATATGTATATGGAGAATATATAATAATTTATGTATATAAGATATAGTTTAAAAGTTAATATTTGGATTTCTAGAGGTTTAATACATGTGTTTCAGTAAGAAATATATTTTTATTTCGAATTTAAAGTGTATATATGAATTTATAATGTATATTTTAATATATGAAAGTTAAGGAAACTATAATTTAAAAATAGCAAATGAAGATAAAAACTTATGTGAAAAATATTATGATATGTTAAATATGTATGTTTCATAAGTATATAATGAGAAGCTAGGAAACCATAAGAACAAGAGTTGGAAATAAAAATATAAAAAATCCAGGAATCTGCCTCGGGCATGTACACCGGTGGACCGATGGCGCACAACGGTGCATCGATATTGTTTTTTTGATAATCTGAACCTGGACTTAATTTTAGGCCGTAATATATATAGGCCTATGCTAGATTTCATGAGTGTGTTAGACATGATGATGGGGTATATCACTTATAGCCTAAGTGGCAATGAATTTTAGTATACAAACATCGCATGACTTAGTGGGGCAACGGTTATAATTTAGATGACTTAGTTTAATTGTTGATTTGGAATAGAGTTGGAATAGGAGGTAGTCATGACTCTGGGCGTTGCAGGTTGGCTACAACAATTGTTATTAGGTATAATGGATGCTGGAACTAGGCGAGCCCACAACGGAAGTTATGGGTTAATTTCAATTTTTTTAACCATTTTAGATCTTATTGGTCCTATAAAATCTAAATTGATTCAAATCCAATCAAAATAATTTTAAATAAAATCTTTAATTTATTTAATTAATTTATATAAAGATATGATTTTGAATGAATATGTAATACATAAAGTATATATGTGTATCAAATACACACATATGAGTAAGCGTGCATGCAACATATAAATGTTTACATGGCATAATGTACCAGTATATATATAAGTGTTAAGATTCACATCGCAGCGGGCCATTTATACGTAAAACCTGTCCAAAATTTAATTTTTTTAATATTTATCTTTTAATAAAATAATTTATTGAATAAGTCAATAAATCTGAAATTCCAAATTCATTTTATATATCTAATTTGTTCAATTGATAAAGTAGTTTAAAAACAAAGCTGGATATATAGATTTAAATTAAATATAAATATATGTTATAAATTTAAATATAAATATAATAAATATAAATAATTTATTTTAACTAATTTAATAATTTTTAAAATCAAAATTAATTTACAAAATATCCAATTTGTTTAATTAGTAAAACAGTTTAAAATAGATCTAGATCAATGGATTTAAATTGCATATGTATATAATTAAATAAAAATATTATAAAAATATTTATATCATATAATTTTCGAAAATTATTTATATATATAAATATTATTTTTAATAATAATACACTGAAATAATTAATAAATAACTAAAATCTATGTATTTAAATAAAATACTTCCGGCCAAAATTAAAAATTAGATATATATGTGTGTGTGGTTTTTTGAATTCTGTAAACAATAAAGTCAAATTTTATAAAATAAAAATATTAGTATACTTATATATATAAATATGTGTTTGTATGTGTATTTATACATACATACACACAATACTAATTAATACATGCTACATTAATATTAATACATACATACATACATACAAACTATATATTTAAAATAAAGTAAGGACAAATACTGGTTTTTTTCTTATTCTTCGTCGTTACACTAATCTATGATACATAAAAAAATAATTTTGGATACATAGTTACACATATTTATTTGTTAATTTATTTATGTAGTTCAGACAGTGTTAAACCAATTTAAAGTAGTTGTTAATGTTTTAAAAATTATATTTAAAATTCATCGCTATCAAACACATATATATATGCGCATAATTAAAAAAGGTTGTTTTTTGATTTATTTGTATGCAAACATATATACAAAAACAAACCATCCTACGATAATAGCACTGATATATGCAGATTCGTGATATTTAATTTCTAACTAAACATATATGAGAAGGACCTTTCATTAGTGAGGACTAAGGTTTCACTCTTTAGCCGCTTTCCTTCCATCATCTTTTCGTTTTTCATTTTTATATGCTTTTTCTTCCTCTCATTCACTAGTCTATCTTCCTCCGTCCTTACCTTAACGTTCCATCTACTCCAAGTTCAATCTTTTTGCATCACCTCCTATCATACATTTCGCTACCAAGGCTTTCCGTCGCTTCTTTTCTTCATATCTTATGTCACCTGCTATGATTCTTCCACACATGGATACCCAGTGTTATTGAAATTTCAAGGTGAGTTATGTTAGCTTGGATCTAGAAGTAGCGATTTTGTGCTTCCACATCATCTCTAGTTTTGGGTTTTGTTTGGCTAGCCTTTATTTAGGTTATGAGTTGTCCGCTTTTATCCTTAAGTGGAGACTTTTTTGCCTATTACTTTATGTTCTGACCTGCTTAGATCCTCTGGCACTTGTTTGAGTCACCATTTTTTGGTCGGTTTTCCTTGCCTTCTTCTCTGGCTCTCTATTGCACTCCATATTGATTGCTTTTGCAAAACGGAGCTTTCTTTTAAATGTGGCTTATTGTGATTTACTAGGCATTACAGGAGAGTATGTCCGAACTTCTTGTTCTTATTTGATGTGCAACTAATTTTTCATCAATTGTTTGGATATGACTTCAGGCATGGGGTTCATTATTGCTATATTCGTTTCTTGTCTACTATTGTTGCTATTTGTTAGCACTTTTGATGCAAATAGATTTCATGTGTAATGCCTCTTTCTCTGCACTATTTTGGAGGTTTTTGGTGTGTTTAGGATCCTCCTCTTTTTGTTACCCCTTGAAATTATGTACTCTATACAATTTTTGGCGAAATTTAAGATTCCTTGATCTTTGGAGCTTATTATCCCTTTTTGTGTAATATGAATTACGCACGTGCTTTGGCTGTGCATGTTATGCTCTCATCTTCATGCTAGTTGCAGAAATATTTTAGGTTATGGTCTTGAGCGCCAAGTCTCTGTTTTAGCTTCTGTATGGAAATGAGATGATTTAGCTAGAGTTAACCCAAAAAATGGATCAACACCATGCATTGAGTGTGAAAGCACTATCCCTGTTTATCAGAGCAAATAAAAAAATATGTGAAAAGAGTGAAAATAGTAAAGTGGAAGAGAATTTTATAGTGGTTCGGCTATTAACGTAGCCTACGTCCACTTATAAGTTTTATTATTAACTAACTGCTGTTACAAGTTGAATTGGATTACAATATGATAGAATATCTTAAGTTAGATCAAGTCACAGGTACTTATAGATGACTAGAGAATCATAGTCGCTCCTTGATGACTATTGTATAGGAGATGAAGAGTGTAGAGAAACAAGGAAGAACAATCTCTGTAGAGTTTTAGCAGCCATTCCAAAAGAACCTCTTTATGTTGCAGATAGGATTTTATTTATAAGGGTTGGAGAGTAGTTGGGCTATGACCGCTGTACCAAATGCCTAAAATTGACGCTATGAAGGAGCCTAGAGAGTTTCACGACGACCCTAACTACTCTGATGGATCGCTAGCGATCCAATTACTTGGAGTATTTTCGCTTCATCCTTTTTTGTGTTGTACTCCTTATTCTATCTAGATGCTCTCCGTGCAATCTCATAGTTCGTTGTTTGGTTTTGATTGATCTATGACTAAAGTCAGATGGGTCTTCGCTTCTCGAACTAGGTTGCCTAAAAGGCTATGTAACTCGGTAAACGTACTTAGAAGAGATAATGAATCAAGAAGCACGAGGTTATGATAACTAGTGAAGCTTCCCTATGGGTCGCTAGCAATCCATAGGTGATGGATCGCTAGCGATCCATATCCTTTGATTATTTTTGGTTGACTTTCCTTGTGTGCAATTGGCTTGTTTTTTTGGATGCCTTGTTCAAGTTTCAAATCATTCTAGCATAGTCTACATGTTCTAATTCCTATCTAATTATGCTAAGTGGTTAACAACTAGTTATGTTGGTGTTGTTCCTCTGCCTGCCTTAATGATCCAGGTGAGAGTTTTAAACTAGCTTCTCTTCATTATCCAGGCTAGAGCTTTAAACTAGCAAAGAGTTTTTTTAAACTAGCAAAGAGTTTTAAACTAGTTGTGATGTTGTTATTTTTGTGATTCATAAGCGCCTAGGTTGATATTTTAATGTACTTGTTGAAGCCAATTTTCATCATTGCTCTTTTTACTAAATCATTTCTATGAGTATGGATCTATTGAGTTATATGTTTGTTTATTGAAATTTTTGGCATTTGGAGTTGGTTGATATTTTTTTTGGAATTTCTGGCTTTGGAATTCCAATGTGATTTTATTATGCCTCTTATGCGATATTGTGTCTTGAGAAATGTGGTAGTGGTGATTTTGGATTTGGGTTCATGTGGAAATTCATGCGGGATTCAATCTACCTTTTTTAATTCAGTTAGCTTTCTATTTACCTTTGCAATTTGTACTAAAATTTGGGATGAAGCTCTTCTCCCTTTTATAATTTCATCCTATGAGCACATTACTTTTTATTGTTTGTATCTATTTTGTATTACTGCTTGTAGTTTCTAATTTTTAGCTATAAGATTTTTGTGCCTCACACCTATGCCTATATGTTTTGTGATGGTGGACAAACCACTTTAAAAACCAAACGGCTACCGGCTAAGCCTTGTTGGCCGCCACACACACACACACACACACACACACACACACATATATCATGGCTGCATGACCTTTCGGTTTGTACTTTCTTTTTATTAAATAGCTAAGCATATATAACACAACGATTAATATATGCAACATATAAAATTGTAAATGAAAATATCTTTCACCAAAGCCTAGAATTTGCACCTTGAAATGATGTTTCTGATTTCTTAACCCTGATTCTAAGTCTAGCAGTTGCTAGCTCCCGAAAAATATTACCACCGATGATCGAATCGATATATAATTTGATATTTGAACTTTGGGGCTTTGATAGTGTTATGGTGGCCTAGTATAGTAGCAAAAGGAGATGGAAAAAAAGTCTAAAGAGAAGTGAATGTTAGAAGGAATAAATAGAGGATGGACGTGAGAGCGAAATAAAGTCTAGATCCTTGTTTTTCTCTTACCATTTCTCTCCATTTTGAACTTAAAATTCCTCCCCCTAAAACATCATATGTCTAGCCTCAATTCGCTGCCACATATCAACCTAAACCAACCCCAATTGGGCCTCAAAACTATTTCAAGCTTGAATAGTATTTATTACGAATCTATTTTGAGCGCTTATCGATGTCATATATCGATTAGTGTTCATATAACTATTATATACATGCTATTTGATATTGTTAATATGCATAAAATAAATTTTTATAATTAAAATTTTAAAAATATAATGAATTCATAACAATTGTAAATAAATTAAATCGGTGATATTTTGGACGAATTTAACATTTTGGTTGTGTGACTTAGGTGTGAAGTAGGTCGGTGTTAATATAGAACAAGTCGAACATTGAAGTACACACAATTATTAAGTGTTACCTATAGTGTGACGCTATGGCCAAATTCATCACTTACTCAGCATCGCCAAAATCTTACATATTAAGTGTTACTCGATAGTGACAATTATTTGCACTAATTCTCTTCGTGAATAATATATCACTTTGGACTTATAAAATTTAGTAATGGTCAACATTCCAGTATCATCCATATTCAACTCTATAGTCCAAACACAAAGTTTTTGGTTCAATAACAACATTATTATTAATCGAAATGCTCTACCCAGAGACTTTGACTTTGAGTGGACTTCAGTTGACCATGATACTAACCTCATATAACTTAGAAGATGAATCCTCTCTTGAATGGTGTTTCACTTCCAATGCTTCCACTCGATTCAACTACAGTCGTTCGAAGGACGCCATGCCATGACTTTGCTACAATCAAAGAGGAGCTTCTAAAATGAAGATCAACTGTATTCTCAGGTCAAGGCAACTATGAAATTTTGTCACATCGATAATTTCTGTTTGACCTTAGTTGTATCAACCATCAGAAACTATCGAGTGAGTCATTTCATAGTGATCCAATAACTATCAGTAACCCCTTAGTGCCCTCAACACCCATTCGTAATACACTGCCCAACAATTGGAGAGCGTTACGTACTTTAATCTTAATGGATGTATCGATATCTAGTCTTGATATAGCTTGACTAGGAATATTTATAATGGTATATTTATTTTTATTGTGATAAATTACTCATGGTTATAACACTGTAAATACTATCGCAAAACATATATTTATGCATTTTTTATTAAATATACTTTTAATTAAATCAATTATTAATATAACACATTATATCAAGTACATAATAGAAAGAAAACACCTTTTATTTCAAACAAGATTAGTTATCAAGTAAGATATATGTAATAAGTTATATAATTTTCTATAGGGTATACATCTATCTCTATAAAAAATTTCCTGTTTATACGTGATACAACTGGACGAGTATGAATTTGGTCACCTTACTTTACAATGAATATAGCAACACAACTATATGAAACTTAGTGAATATGAAGTATATATTGGATTTGAAATAAGTTGGATATGAACTAAAATTCATAATGGCAATCATTTTTTATTACGTTATTATGAAATAAGTATAGTAAATGTTAAATCCAGTTATATTCACTCACCATACTTTGTGTCTCATCCCGCTCTCTACCATATTTCCTTTGTTTAAGGTATATGATAGGTTGATAGATAGAGTTGGTTATGATGACGGTGGAGGCTCATGTCACGAAGGTGTGTTATGTATATAAGTATGTGCATATGATGACATGTATATATAAGTAAGATGCTTGATGTGTTGTATGGGTTTGGTTTTGTATAGTATATATTAGTTATGTGTGAAAAATAAATATGGATTGGTCTAAAAATGATATAGTGTTATTTAACTATTATATTTTGTATTCCTTCGGTTATGAGTTCTGGAAGACAAAATAGATAGCTTCTTTTGTTTTTATATCAATCACCTAACAATCTGATTTTTTTACTTCTCTAGTCAAAGTTATAGTTTTTTATTGAAAACCAAAGGTCTGAAAATAGCGGGTTGTTACTGTTAGAAATGCGGATTCCGGATCTTAAGGCTAAGATAAACACTAGAGGGGGAGGTGAATAGTGTTTTAAGGAATTACTAAATCTTTTTGAGTTTATGTTAATTTGAACAAAAATGTATGCAATATTCAAACACATATATGATTACAGAAATAAACACAAATGCAGAAATAAAGTAAAAGCAGTACGGGAAAGAACACACCGGATTTTATACTGGTTCGGAGTTACCCTACATCCAGTCCCGCACACAAGTACAGATTTCCTTTCAAAAGCAATCTTTACAATTACACCCTCGATTTCAAGGCTACGAGGTACACCCTCCAGATTCATAATCCTCTGGGTAGAGATACTTTATTTCATGGGCAACAAGTTCACCCAATTGATTTGCTAGGCTACAATCACACCTTTTACACTTGATTGATTTCCAAGGCTACAATCACACCTTTTACACTAAATTTATTACAAAGAAGTCTATAACTCTGAATAACACTGAGGATCTTGTTGAGACAGTGATAGAGAATCAAACCAGAAATGATCTAGTGAGATTCAATGTTGATTTCGGTAGAGTAATGGTAAGAATATGTATAAAGAAATGTGGAAGAAGAAGAGGAGTGAAAACTAGAAAAATATGATTGGAAATTCATTGAAAACAGCCTCTATTTATAGAAGAATAGTAGTCATGTCCATTCGTGAAGGGATATGACAAATAGACACTTCTTTTGAAATTCAAAATTTTGAAATCAACTGACACTATGTCGACATGGGTAACTGGGTATGTCGACATCCCAAAGGAAATTTTGGTGTTTTGTTTTTCTTTGAAAATAACTTTTATCTTATATTAAAACTTTTAAACTTTATAAATATACTTAACTATAGTTAAAATACATAAGTAAGAATAGATAATAATATTTTGGTATATATAAAATTTTATTATAATTTATATTTAAATCTAATATTAAAAGTTAAATATATTATTAAAGATAATTTAAAACGAAGGATAATTTGATTTTGAAATTAATGATTATTTGAGGCTAAAAATATTTTAAAATCAGGATAGTTGTTTGTGATTCTTTTAAAAGGAAGGTTTTGAAAACAAGATATAATTTTATAAAATCATTTTGAATAAAAGTTAGGGATACAAATCAATGTTCCACTAGATTTTTCATAGGCTCTGTAAAGACCCGAAAATCCGTACTCCTTTGAGCTGGCAACATTCCACAACAATCCAGCCAAAGAGGAACAAACTTACGAAACTTTATGGTTAAAGAAGAAGAAAGAGGTAGAAGAAAAGAGAAAAAGATAGAACAGAACAGGAAGTAACAACACAATATCAGAATCTAATCATCGCAGCGGAACAACATATAATAGATAAATGAATAATCTTTTAAAACAAAGAACTATATCAGTTATTACATTACATCACATTACATTACATTTCATCATCAGAGTGTACAACAACAAACAGCGGAAAAGAGATACTATATACAATAGATAATATGCTACGCCATCCAGCTCGCCTCCAGATATCTGTAGCAACACCAAAGTCCAGAATAACCTGATAAACCTGACTCTTGACTGCCCGTGTGGAAATTGGTGGGCACCCAGAGTTTAGGAAGGGAACAATAAACTCCAGGTCAGTCATGGGACTGGTGTGAGAACTTAAAACAGTTATTTATCTTTAAAACAAAGGATAGGATATTTTTTAAATAAATTCGCAATGCTTTTTAGAAAATGAGACTACCATAAGGCCTCCCGCACACACACACAATGCAAACGCAGAATCGGAGGAGATTTCTCCTTATGATAGTCAAAGATGCTTGATACGCATTAAAAAAAAAGAAGCGTTTGATATTATTGCTAGTGCATAGTGTAGAAAAATCATTTCGAAAGTAGAATATAAATCTTAGCCAACATACGACCATTATCGTATGCCTACTATAGCTACTATGTTCAATAGCAGGTTACCGCCACATTCCATAGCAGGTAATACAACTAAAACCGTAGAAGGCTCGTATTGTTTCTCTGGATTTCCAACAAATGGTCAGGCCAAGGAACTTCCCATTGCCACATGGAAACGCCTCTGGAATGACGTCCCGAGAACCTAACCGGATCTCTGCCAACACAAGGCCGGGTTACCCCTAACTGGGTAACTACTGACACGAATATGTCATTCCCCGATCGTAATCGATCTATATCCAAGGATCCCCGATTTCCAACAACCACAAAGTAATAAATTTGCAGTAACCACATAGGTTAAGTATCTGGGCTCCATACCATGATACCACCTCTATCCAGAAGGAATGACATACACTAAAGGGGTGCTACCCCTAATAACCTTGCCGCATCTTTCCTGTTTTGACCATTTCCGGGGTGTGAGGCTCGATGAAGTCTCGTCCACAAAGCCACGCTTTATGCAAAAGCTGCTTTGGGTCAACAAATGATCAAAGTAATGATCACAAAGATAAACGATCAAACAAATGATCCTATCACAAATGATCATTCAACGATCATTTCACAGCAACACTCAGCATGCCACATTACCAATTTGGGAATGTATCACTAGTGACCATCAACTATATAACCTCTGAGCTCGTACGTCTCAGAGAAGGGTGTTAAGCTAAGAGAATAAATTCTCCGCCACCAACAGAAATATATTTGGTAAAAACCAGCTTTACATCTCAAATTGTAACGTCAGACATACAATCCATACAAGTCCGTTCCGGGATCGAAAGGAACCGAAGGCACTTCCAAAGAAGCCCTTGCAATCCGGATATTCACTAATCACGTCCGGACAACCCGTCACTAAGGGTGATAAAACCTCTATATCGGAGATCAGCCGATGCAGAGTAACTCGACGGCAATCCATCCGTTTTCACAAATATCCGGTCTTCAACACCGGTCTTCAAATGCAATTCATAACGACGTATCACAAATTCGGAGTGGGTTATACGACCCCATGGTCCTTTCCCGGTTAACCCGAATAGTGGGCGCTTATTTAAAAATAAGTGTGGCATCCAATTCAAACAATCACAACAAATACCTATTTAAAGGTAAATATTGATAGTCGGTTATTTAACTATCAATAAAGATGCGCAACATCACCAGATTCCAAATAATTTCTCAAATTATTTATTTTACCAAAAATATCTTTACAAGATATAAAATTTTCCACACTTCAAAAATAAACAACGTTTATTTTAAAAAACAATTTCCCTTTTCATTTATAAATTCCATAGTGAATTTATATCTTCAAAATCTCTATTGATCTATAGTTTCAATAGGTTTTAATTATTCAATTCCAATTTATCTTCAAGAAGATAAATTCTCAAAAACGTTCCATTTCATATTGGAAAAGCAATTCCATACTTATTTAAAAGTAAGTGATTCACAAATATTATTTATTTTCACCATTTGAAAATATTCCGTATACTTAAACCATAGTTAAGTATATTTTTCATTCCTTAAGGAAAAACGTTCTTTTATTCACATTTACTTGGGTCAAAACGAATGTTGCGTAAAACATCGTTACGACAACCCAAAATTACTAGTATAGGGATTCGAAATTAAATAGATATTAAAATCCCAATACTATAAAAAAATATTTCCTTTCGGAAATCATTTACTGTAACAACAGTGTTATAGTCCAATATTTACTTATTTTCTCGAAAACGTCTATTTCAACAATGAATGTTGAAATCTACGACTTCCTTCCTTCTATTTCTCGAAAACGTCTATTTCAACAATGAATGTTGAAATCTATGTATTCGATACTCAATACATTTTAAAACATCTTTAAATCGTTTTAAATTCTATTTAAAATATCCTTTTCCCAAAATATATCCATTTTATTCAATAATATATTCACTATTCAAAATAGTGAATATAACTCTTTTAATAAACTTCTATATCCATTTTATAACAATGTTTATAAATTCCATTTTTACTTATAAAACTTCGATTTATAAATATCCTTCTATTAATCCAATTCAATTTACATAACTCAATTTTATACTAAAAGTCTATATTATAAGTTAATTACTTATAATATCATTTATTTACAAAGTTGTTCCTTTTAAAACTCCACAAATTATAAATCTTGTTACTTGTAAGATTTCGTATATATTTTAGAACAACTTCGAGTTGTAAATCTCCTTTATTAACCAATTCTCTTTTATATTTCATTTATCTGTCAAAAACCAGTTTATAAGTAGGTTACTTAATATCTATTTATTTACAACTCCCTTCTTTTATTTATAAATCTAAAATTCTCATTTACTTATAAATCCTTTATTTTCAAAATCGTTCATTTTATAATACTTATAACACTCGTTTCATAATTCCAATAAATTTTTTTATATATAAATATCAATTTATAAAATCCTTTATATTCATCCCTTATAATAATTCAAAAATCCAATTTAAATTATTATATAAATCTATTTATTTTAAAAATTACCTTTTGGTTATATTTTACAAAAATCATGAATTTTATGACTTAAGAATTAAAATTTTAATTTATTTAGAATGAATCAAATTCAAAAATTAAATAAAAACATATACTTTGAAAAATCACTTTAAAAATCCTTTTTAATTCAAAATCGCTATTTTTTTACTTTAAAAATGAATCCGATGATGCAATAGCATCTAACAGCCAATCACAGTAACAAATATCATACATCAATATGATAATCACAATTCACACAATATCTATAATCAAATAAATATTTGTGAGGAATCCAGTTGGATCCCCCCAACCTGTTTCCCTGCATCCACAGACGTTAGCACAATACCAATTCCACTTCAAGGTGGAATATCGCGGTATATGGGATTTATAAAATATTATCCGCTTAATAGGTGGCGCAATAGGGTCTCATCCGCTATACAAGGCGAGAAATCAATTCCAATATATACATATGCCAATATATATATATTGCTATATATAGTATATCCTACTATATCTACTATCACAATCAAACAGCAATCAATAATTGCAATCATCATTCAAAAATTTTAAATCTAACTATTTAAAATTTCAATCGATCTGTTCGATTGAGTGAGGAGTTCTCACCTTAGTTTTATTTCCGTTTCAGCTTTTTTCCGAATAAAATTAAACGCGCGTTTAATTTTACCCGAAATTTTCACTGACTCCAATCGACTCTAATCTAGCTCCATAGCGTAGTGCCCGTCCATACGATTCCAACGCATCTGGTTTCGTAATTTTTCGACCTCGTACGAAAGAGATACATCATTTTAAAGTTTTAAACGAATAAATATAATAAATTTACAAACTTCTTTTTATTTTTAAAGCCTAACTAGTTATGGACATTGATTCCAGAGATCCAAATCCAGGCCGCACGCTATGATGCTTCTTCCCTTTCATTCCAGTAACGTGCATTTGCAGAACCCATAGCCGCCAACCCTAATTCGAATTTCGCACGCCACCACGATGATTTCTAGCATGATCAGGTACCACCATCACGAAGCCCATCACCCCACCTACTAACGCAGAGAGTATGGCCAAGCTCGGCCTCTTTATGGCCTCGTTTTTCGTGTGCGACTGTGGCGGCTTCAAAGACGAATTGCCGTCGATTCATTTTGTTTTAAGCGATCTTGCCCGTTGGATCTGAAGATCATGTTGAGCTTGACATTTTTGTAGTTGAATGTTTTCAACGAAAGTTGATAGATTGGAAGAAAAGGAGGGAAGAAGGTTGAACGTTTTCAGCCATTGAAGTTTGAACTGGCGGCTAGGGCTGAACGAAACCCTAAATTTTTTTTCTTGTGAATGTGCGCTATTTATAGGAAACTGAACGAAAACACTATTCATTCTGGGATTTTCGGACTCCAATTTACGCACAGTAACTGGCGTTCCTGGGGTTTATCCCGCATTCCGGACACAATGGAACAGGTTTCGTAAGCTAATTCAATCATCTGTACGAGATATGGAATTAAACGATCGATTTAAATTAAACCGATTTCGAGGCGTTTTAATTTGTACCGGACAAACGATAAATCCAATCGACTTGAAATTTGAAACCTTACAATAATATCACATTACGGATCCGATGAAACTGGTTTCGTCGAAATCCGAGACCGTTTGAAAAATGACTATTTTAACTCACCAAATTATAATTAAAAACAATTCGATGCGTTTCGAGCTGCCACGGTCAAACGACAACTCCGATTGCTACGAAAATTGAAATCCGATAATAACTAACTATTACGGATCCAATGGAACTGGTTTCGTTCAATTCTGAGACTGTTCAAAAATTGGCTATTTTTCAGTCGATAATTAAATATTAAAATATTCAATTTTCACAGATTAACTCCAAATTCAATTTTAAAAGTTCTGTAACATTTCTATAACCCCAATATGATATAACAAAATTTTTCAAATCATTTTCAATCATATTAACTTGATTTTTTTTAATTATTTCTGGAATTTAACTTATTAAATTATCGATTTAATTGTCCAATTAAATCTAGAAATTCGAAATAAAATTATTCGACTTAAGAATTTCATTTATTAATATTTAAAATTAATTAAATATTAAAATTTTAATTATCAAAAATTCTGGGTCGTTACAATCTTCCCCCCTTAAAAGAGTTTCGTCCCGAAATTGCAAGTTAAGGAGAATGATCCTAAACCGTTTATTATTTTTCACAATTCAAATAGTTTTATCAACTTTCTAACAGAAATCTTTTTATTAAATATTCATTATCATTTCAACTGGCTTCCAAACTTCAATCATAAGTTTCAAACAACATTGTTTACGTAACAATTCAAATTTAAATTTAAATTCAAATTTTAAACTTCCAAAATTTCTCAAAATTTGGTAACGCCCTAAATTTTCGAAAAATTTCGCCAGCGTCTCCTTTGCGCGGCTCGATCGGTACGACTACAAAATGGCACCACGGCCCCTCAGATCCAAAAAGAAAACAAAAAGCCAAGCGGCTGGAGAAGAAAATCACCAAATCTCATACTGAAATTGAAATACGTACCTTTTTGTCGAGCGATTCAATTTTTTATCTTTGAAATCAAAAATCCCAATTCCATTTCCTTTAATACACCTGTATAACCTGCTAGTAGTAGTATCCAATTCCAACATTCAAACCATTTTGCCAATTCCATTTCAAAATTTTCAATATATACTACTTATACCATCTTTAGCTTTACTATTGAAGTTACATATCCAATTTCATTCATTTTCAATCAATTTTACATTTTCAATTACATTTGGAATTCCTAAAGTTTCAATTCATCTTTAGTTGCTTACGACCAATTCATATGCCATTTTCCATTTAATTCAATAGTTTACAATTCATTTTCTTCATTCTATTCATTTCTAAGCAAAACGAATTCATATTCATTCTAGTTTATAACTAATTTAAATTGATACCAATTCAATTTATTTTAATTCTACTTCAGTTCAATTTGCATTTCATATTTTCCATTCAATTTTGTTTACATTCCATATTCATATTCATTCCATTTGAAATTATTTCATAAATTAATAAATTATCAAGTTAATTTACTTGAATTCAATCCACTTTATTTTATTTTCCAAGTTTGGATTTTTATTCAACTTGATTCAAATCAAATCTCATTCCAATCAAATTTCAAATATTCTATAAGTTATCAACTTATTTTCATTCCAAAACAATTTAACAGCAATACCTCTTTTGGAAACCCGAAAATGAACACCGATGATGTCGCGGTCATCATCGGAAATATTTTTCCAGCGACCGAAAAGAGTTTAGAGCTTTTCATTCATTCAAAACATTCTTCAAAACCTTTGAAATTCATTTTCAAATCAAAAAGGAATTTAATTTCTAAAATTTCCAAATCCTTTAAAAAAAACATTTCCAAAACTTCTCTGGAATTATATTTATAATTATAAATCACATTTATAATTTACATTCTCAAATTTCATTTGTATATGGATTTCATTTTCTTATCTTTTTATCTAAATTTTCATATAACAATGACTTCAATTATATTTCAATTTCAATGGTAATAGTTTAATATTATTACTACCTAACAACCATGCATCCATATACTACAATAATTTACTGAAAATTATTTCTTTTATATACAAAAATAGTTTTGGGCAAAATTATTTCATTTACCCTAATTTTTTTTTAAAACAATACTGTGTCGAATTGTTTTATTCAAGTGTTTAGAAACCCCTTCGATCCAGTTGTACAGACTGTGCCGACGAAGGTTCATATGCCACTCAATAAACCAATCATCACAATATAAAACAAATTTTATATTCACTAACAAATACGCGCTCATATCTATAATTACACTCAAACTCATTCTAGAATACTGTTGACTTTATCTCTAATGAGTAATACCCAACAGAGCCATGGTTGTCGCTTAACCATATGCTCTGATACCACTTGTAAAGACCCGAAAATCCGTACTCCTTTGAGCTGGCAACATTCCACAACAATCCAGCCAAAAAGGAACAAACTTCCGAAACTTTATGGTTAAAGAAGAAGAAAGAGGTAGAAGAAAAGAGAAAAAGATAGAACAGAACAGGAAGTAACAACACAATATCAGAATCTAACCATCGCAGCGGAACAACATATAATAGATAAATGAATAATCTTTTAAAACAAAGAACTATATTAGTTATTACATTACATCACATTACATTACATTTCATCATCAGAGTGTACAACAACAAACAGCGGAAAAGAGATACTATATACAATAGATAATATGCTACGCCATCCAGCTCGCCTCCAGATATCTGTAGCAACACCAAAGTTCAGAATAACCTGATAAACCTGACTCTTGACTGCCCGTGTGGAAATTGGTGGGCACCCAGAGTTTAGGAAGGGAACAATAAACTCCAGGTCAGTCATGGGACTGGTGTGAGAACTTAAAACAGTTATTTATCTTTAAAAAAAAGGATAGGATATTTTTTAAATAAATTCGCAATGCTTTTTAGAAAATGAGACTACCATAAGGCCTCCCGCACACACACACAATGCAAACGCAGAATCGGAGGAGATTTCTCCTTATGATAGTCAAAGATGCTTGATACGCATTAAAAAAAAGAGGCATTTGATATTATTGCTAGTGCATAGTGTAGAAAAATCATTTCGAAAGTAGAATATAAATCTTAGCCAACATACGACCATTATCGTATGCCTACTATAGCTACTATGTTCAATAGCAGGTTACCGCCACATTCCATAGCAGGTAATACAACTAAAACCGTACAAGGCTCGTATTGTTTCTCTGGATTTCCAACAAATGGTCAGGCCAAGGAACTTCCCATTGCCACATGGAAACGCCTCTGGAATGACGTCCCGAGAACCTAACCGGATCTCTGCCAACACAAGGCCGGGTTACCCCTAACTGGGTAACTACTGACACGAATATGTCATTCCCCGATCGTAATCGATCTATATCCGAGGATCCCCAATTTCCAACAACCACAAAGTAATAAATTTGCAGTAACCACAAAGGTTAAGTATCTGGGCTCCATACCATGATACCACCTCTATCCAGAAGGAATGACATACACCAAAGGGGTGCTACCCCCTAATAACCTTGCCGCATCTTTCCTGTTTTGACCATTTCTGGGGTGTGAGGCTCGATGAAGTCTCGACCACAAAGCCACGCTTTATGCAAAAGCTGCTTTGGGTCAACAAATGATCAAAGTAATGATCACAAAGATAAACAATCAAACAAATGATCCTATCACAAATGATCATTCAACGATCATTTCACAGCAACACTCAGCATGCCACATTACCAATTTGGGAATGTATCACTAGTGACCGTCAACTATATAACCTCTGAGCTCGTACGTCTCAGAGAAGGGTGTTAAGCTAAGAGAATAAATTCTCCGCCACCAACAGAAATATATTTGATAAAAACCAGCTTTACATCTCAAATTGTAACGTCAGACATACAATCCATACAAGTCCGTTCCGGGATCGAACGGAACCGAAGGCACTTCCAAAGAAGCCCTTGCAATCCGGATATTCACTAATCACGTCCGGACAACCCGTCACTAAGGGTGATAAAACCTCTATATCGGAGATCAGCCGATGCAGAGTAACTCGACGGCAATCTATCCGTTTTCACAAATATCCGGTCTTCAACACCGGTCTTCAAATGCAATTCATAACGACGTATCACATATTCGGAGTGGGTTATACGACCCCATGGTCCTTTCCCGGTTAACCCGAATAGTGGGCGCTTATTTAAAAATAAGTGTGGCATCCAATTCAAACAATCACAACAAATGCCTATTTAAAGGTAAATATTGATAGTCGGTTATTTAACTATCAATAAAGATGCGCAACATCACCAGATTCCAAATAATTTCTCAAATTATTTATTTTACCAAAAATATCTTTACAAGATATAAAATTTTCCACACTTCAAAAATAAACAACGTTTATTTTAAAAACCAATTTCCCTTTTCATTTATAAATTCCATAGTGAATTTATATCTTCAAAATCTCTATTGATCTATAGTTTCAATAGGTTTTAATTATTCAATTCCAATTTATCTTCAAGAAGATAAATTCTCAAAAACGTTCCATTTCATATTGGAAAAGCAATTCCATACTTATTTAAAAGTAAGTGATTCACAAATATTATTTATTTTCACCATTTGAAAATATTCGGTATACTTAAACCATAGTTAAGTATATTTTTCATTCCTTAAGGAAAAACGTTCTTTTATTCACATTTACTTGGGTCAAAACGAATGTTGCGTAAAACATCGTTACGACAACCCAAAATCACTAGTATAGGGATTCGAAATTAAATAGATATATAAATCCCAATACTATAAAAAAATATTTCCTTTCGGAAATCATTTACTGTAACAACAGTGTTATAGTCCATTATTTCCTTATTTTCTCGAAAACGTCTATTTCAACAATGAATGTTGAAATCTACGACTTCCTTCCTTCTATTTCTCGAAAACGTCTATTTCAACAATGAATGTTGAAATCTATGTATTCGATACTCAATACATTTTAAAACATCTTTAAATCGTTTTAAATTCTATTTAAAACATCCTTTTCCCAAAATATATCCATTTTATTCAATAATATATTCACTATTCAAAATAGTGAATATAACTCTTTTAATAAACTTCTATATCCATTTTATAACAATGTTTATAAATTCCATTTTTACTTATAAAACTTCGATTTATAAATATCCTTCTATTAATCCAATTCAATTTACATAACTCAATTTTATACTAAAAGTCTATATTATAAGTTAATTACTTATAATATCATTTATTTACAAAGTCGTTCCTTTTAAAACTCCACAAATTATAAATCTTGTTACTTGTAAGATTTCGTTTATATTTTAGAACAACTTCGAGTTGTAAATCTCCTTTATTAACCAATTCTCTTTTATATTTCATTTATCTGTCAAAAACCAGTTTATAAGTAGGTTACTTAATATCTATTTATTTACAACTCCCTTCTTTTATTTATAAATCTAAAATTCTCATTTACTTATAAATCCTTTATTTTCAAAATCGTTCATTTTATAATACTTATAACACTCGTTTCATAATTCCAATATATTTTTTTATATATAAATATCAATTTATAAAATCCTTTATATTCATCCCTTATAATAATTCAAAAATCCAATTTAAATTATTATATAAATCTATTTATTTTAAAAATTACCTTTTGGTTATATTTTACAAAAATCATGAATTTTATAACTTAAGAATTAAAATTTTAATTTATTTAGAATGAATCAAATTCAAAAATTAAATAAAAACATATACTTTGAAAAATCACTTTAAAAATCCTTTTTAATTCAAAATCGCTATTTTTTTACTTTAAAAATGAATCCGATGATGCAACAGCATCCAATAGCCAATCACAGTAACAAATATCATACATCAATATGATAATCACAATTCACACAATATCTATAATCAAATAAATATTTGTGAGGAATCCAGTTGGATCCCCCCAACCTGTTTCCCTGCATCCACAGACGTTAGCACAATACCAATTCCACTTCAAGGTGGAATATCGCGGTATATGGGATTTATAAAATATTATCCGCTTAATAGGCGGCGCAATAGGGTCTCATCCGCTATACAAGGCGAGAAATCAATTCCAATATATACATATGCCAATATATATATATATATATATATATATATATATATATATATATTGCTATATATAGTATATCCTACTATATCTACTATCACAATCAAACAGCAATCAATAATTGCAATCATCATTCAAAAAATTTAAATCTAACTATTTAAAATTTCAATCGATCTGTTCGACTGAGTGAGGAGTTCTCACCTTAGTTTTATTTCCGTTTCAGCTTTTTTCCGAATAAAATTAAACGCGCGTTTAATTTTACCCGAAATTTTCACTGACTCCAATCGACTCTAATCTAGCTCCATAGCGTAGTGCCCGTCCATACGATTCCAACGCATCTGGTTTCGTAATTTTTCGACCTCGTACGAAAGAGATACATCATTTTAAAGTTTTAAACGAATAAATATAATAAATTTACAAACTTCTTTTTATTTTTAAAGCCTAACTAGTTATGGCCGTTGATTCCAGAGAACCAAATCCAGGCCGCACGCTATGATGCTTCTTCCCTTTCGTTCCAGTAACGTGCATTTGCAGAACCCATAGCCGCCAACCCTAATTCGAATTTCGCACGCCACCACGATGATTTCTAGCATGATCAGGTACCACCATCACGAAGCCCATCACCCCACCTACTAACGCAGAGAGTATGGCCAAGCTCGGCCTCTTTATGGCCTCGTTTTTCGTGTGCGACTGTGGCGGCTTCAAAGACGAATTGCCGTCGATTCATTTTGTTTTAAGCGATCTTGCCCGTTGGATCTGAAGATCATGTTGAGCTTGACATTTTTGTAGTTGAATGTTTTCAACGAAAGTTGATAGATTGGAAGAAAAGGAGGGAAGAAGGTTGAACGTTTTCAGCCATTGAAGTTTGAACTGGCGGCTAGGGCTGAACGAAACCCTAAATTTTTTTTCTTGTGAATGTGCGCTATTTATAGGAAACTGAACGAAAACACTATTCATTCTGGGATTTTCGGACTCCAATTTACGCACGGTAAATGGTGTTCCTGGGGTTTATCCCGCGTTCCGGACACAATGGAACAGGTTTCGTAAGCTAATTCAATCATCTGTACGAGATATGGAATTAAACGATCAATTTAAATTAAACCGATTTCGAGGCGTTTTAATTTGTACCGGACAAACGATAAATCCAATCGACTTGAAATTTGAAACCTTACAATAATATCACATTACGGATCCGATGAAATTGGTTTCGTCGAAATCCGAGACCGTTTGAAAAATGACTATTTTAACTCACCAAATTATAATTAAAAACAATTCGATGTGTTTCGAGCTGCCACGGTCAAACGACAACTCCGATTGCTACGAAAATTGAAATCCGATAATAACTAACTATTACGGATCCAATGAAACTGGTTTCGTTCAATTCTGAGACTGTTCAAAAATTGGCTATTTTTCAGTCGATAATTAAATATTAAAATATTCAATTTTCACAGATTAACTCCAAATTCAATTTTAAAAGTTCTGTAACATTTCTATAACCCCAATATGATATAACAAAATTTTTCAAATCATTTTCAATCATATTAACTTGATTTTTTTTAATTATTTCTGGAATTTAACTTATTAAATTATCGATTTAATTGTCCAATTAAATCTAGAAATTCGAAACAAAATTATTCGACTTAAGAATTTCATTTATTAATATTTAAAATTAATTAAATATTAAAATTTTAATTATCAAAAATTCTGGGTCGTTACAATCTTCCCCCTTAAAAGAATTTCGTCCCGAAATTGCAAGTTAAGGAGAATGATCCTAAACCGTTTATTATTTTTCACAATTCAAATAGTTTTATCAACTTTCTAACAGAAATCTTTTTATTAAATATTCATTATCATTTCAACTGGCTTTCAAACTTCAATTATAAGTTTCAAACAACATTGTTTACGTAACAATTCAAATTTAAATTTAAATTCAAATTTTAAACTTCCAAAATTTCTCAAAATTTGGTAACGCCCTAAATTTTCGAAAAATTTCGCCAGCGTCTCCTTTGCGCGGCTCGATCGGTACGACTACAAAATGGCACCACGGCCCCTCAGATCCAAAAAGAAAACAAAAAGCCAAGCGGCTGGAGAAGAAAATCACCAAATCTCATACTGAAATTGAAATACGTACCTTTTTGTCGAGCGATTCAATTTTTTATCTTTGAAATCAAAAATCCCAATTCCATTTCCTTTAATACACCTGTATAACCTGCTAGTAGTAGTATCCAATTCCAACATTCAAACCATTTTGCCAATTCCATTTCAAAATTTTCAATATATACTACTTATACCATCTTTAGCTTTACTATTGAAGTTACATATCCAATTTCATTCATTTTCAATCAATTTTACATTTTCAATTACATTTGGAATTCCTAAAGTTTCAATTCATCTTTAGTTGCTTACGACCAATTCATATGCCATTTTCCATTTAATTCAATAGTTTACAATTCATTTTCTTCATTCTATTCATTTCTAAGCAAAACGAATTCATATTCATTCTAGTTTATAACTAATTTAAATTGATACCAATTCAATTTATTTTAATTCTACTTCAGTTCAATTTGCATTTCATATTTTCCATTCAATTTTGTTTACATTCCATATTCATATTCATTCCATTTGAAATTATTTCATAAATTAATAAATTATCAAGTTAATTTACTTGAATTCAATCCACTTTATTTTATTTTCCAAGTTTGGATTTTTATTCAACTTGATTCAAATCAAATCTCATTCCAATCAAATTTCAAATATTCTATAAGTTATCAACTTATTTTCATTCCAAAACAATTTAACAGCAATACCTCTTTTGGAAACCCGAAAATGAACACCGATGATGTCGCGGTCATCATCGGAAATATTTTTCCAGCGACCGAAAAGAGTTTAGAGCTTTTCATTCATTCAAAACATTCTTCAAAACCTTTGAAATTCATTTTCAAATCAAAAAGGAATTTAATTTCTAAAATTTCCAAATCCTTTAAAAAAAACATTTCCAAAACTTCTCTGGAATTCTATTTATAATTATAAATCACATTTATAATTTACATTCTCAAATTTCATTTGTATATGGATTTCATTTTCTTATATTTTTATCTAAATTTTCATATAACAATGACTTCAATTATATTTCAATTTCAATGGTAATAGTTTAATATTATTACTACCTAACAACCATGCATCCATATACTACAATAATTTACTGAAAATTATTTCTTTTATATACAAAAATAGTTTTGGGCAAAATTATTTCATTTACCCTAATTTTTTTTTAAAGCAATACTGTGTCGAATTGTTCTATTCAAGTGTTTAGAAACCCCTTCGATCCAGTTGTACAGACTGTGCCGACGAAGGTTCATATGCCACTCAATAAACCAATCATCACAATATAAAACAAATTTCATATTCACTAACAAATACGCGCTCATATCTATAATTACACTCAAACTCATTCTAGAATACTGTTGACTCTATCTCTAATGAGTAATACCCAACAGAGCCATGGTTGTCGCTTAACCATATGCTCTGATACCACTTGTAAAGACCCGAAAATCCATACTCCTTTGAGCTGGCAACATTCCACAACAATCCAGCCAAAGAGGAACAAACTTCCGAAACTTTATGGTTAAAGAAGAAGAAAGAGGTAGAAGAAAAGAGAAAAAGATAGAACAGAACAGGAAGTAACAACACAATATCAGAATCTAACCATCGCAGCGGAACAACATATAATAGATAAATGAATAATCTTTTAAAACAAAGAACTATATCAGTTATTACATTACATCACATTACATTACATTTCATCATCAGAGTGTACAACAACAAACAGCGGAAAAGAGATACTATATACAATAGATAATATGCTACGCCATCCAGCTCGCCTCCAGATATCTGTAGCAACACCAAAGTCCAGAATAACCTGATAAACCTGACTCTTGACTGCCCGTGTGGAAATTGGTGGGCACCCAGAGTTTAGGAAGGGAACAATAAACTCCAGGTCAGTCATGGGACTGGTGTGAGAACTTAAAACAGTTATTTATCTTTAAAACAAAGGATAGGATATTTTTTAAATAAATTCGCAATGCTTTTTAGAAAATGAGACTACCATAAGGCCTCCCGCACACACACACAATGCAAACGCAGAATCGGAGGAGATTTCTCCTTATGATAGTCAAAGATGCTTGATACGCATTAAAAAAAAGAAGCATTTGATATTATTGCTAGTGCATAGTGTAGAAAAATCATTTCGAAAGTAGAATATAAATCTTAGCCAACATACGACCATTATCGTATGCCTACTATAGCTACTATGTTCAATAGCAGGTTACCGCCACATTCCATAGCAGGTAATACAACTAAAACCGTACAAGGCTCGTATTGTTTCTCTGGATTTCCAACAAATGGTCAGGCCAAGGAACTTCCCATTGCCACATGGAAACGCCTCTGGAATGACGTCCCGAGAACCTAACCGGATCTCTGCCAACACAAGGCCGGGTTACCCCTAACTGGGTAACTACTGACACGAATATGTCATTCCCCGATCGTAACCGATCTATATCCGAGGATCCTCGATTTCCAACAACCACAAAGTAATAAATTTGCAGTAACCACACAGGTTAAGTATCTGGGCTCCATACCATGATACCACCTCTATCCAGAAGGAATGACATACACTAAAGGGGTGCTACCCCCTAATAACCTTGCCGCATCTTTCTTGTTTTGACCATTTCCGGGGTGTGAGGCTCGATGAAGTCTCATCCACAAAGCCACGCTTTATGCAAAAGCTGCTTTGGGTCAACAAATGATCAAAGTAATGATCACAAAGATAAACGATCAAACAAATGATCCTATCACAAATGATCATTCAACGATCATTTCACAGCAACACTCAGCATGCCACATTACCAATTTGGGAATGTATCACTAGTGACCATCAACTATATAACCTCTGAGCTCGTACGTCTCAGAGAAGGGTGTTAAGCTAAGAGAATAAATTCTCCACCACCAACAGAAATATATTTGATAAAAACCAGCTTTACATCTCAAATTGTAACGTCGGACATACAATCCATACAAGTCCGTTCCGGGATCGAACGGAACCGAAGGCACTTCCAAAGAAGCCCTTGCAATCCGGATATTCACTAATCACGTTCGGACAACCCGTCACTAAAGGTGATAAAACCTTTATATCGGAGATCAGCCGATGCAGAGTAACTCGATGGCAATCCATCCGTTTTCACAAATATCCGGTCTTCAACACCGGTCTTCAAATGCAATTCATAACGACGTATCACATATTCGGAGTGGGTTATACGACCCCATGGTCCTTTCTCGGTTAACCCGAATAGTGAGCGCTTATTTAAAAATAAGTGTGGCATCCAATTCAAACAATCACAACAAATACCTATTTAAAGGTAAATATTGATAGTCGGTTATTTAACTATCAATAAAGATGCGCAACATCACCAGATTCCAAATAATTTCTCAAATTATTTATTTTACCAAAAATATCTTTACAAGATATAAAATTTTCCACACTTCAAAAATAAACAACGTTTATTTTAAAAATCAATTTCCCTTTTCATTTATAAATTCCATAGTGAATTTATATCTTCAAAATCTCTATTGATCTATAGTTTCAATAGGTTTTAATTATTCAATTCCAATTTATCTTCAAGAAGATAAATTCTCAAAAACGTTCCATTTCATATTGGAAAAGCAATTCCATACTTATTTAAAAGTAAGTGATTCACAAATATTATTTATTTTCACCATTTGAAAATATTCGGTATACTTAAACCATAGTTAAGTATATTTTTCATTCCTTAAGGAAAAACATTCTTTTATTCACATTTACTTAGGTCAAAACGAATGTTGCGTAAAACATCGTTACGACAACCCAAAATCACTAGTATAGGGATTCGAAATTAAATAGATATATAAATCCCAATACTATACAAAAATATTTCCTTTCGGAAATCATTTACTATAACAACAGTGTTATAGTCCATTATTTCCTTATTTTCTCAAAAACGTCTATTTCAACAATGAATGTTGAAATCTACGACTTCCTTTCCTTCTATTTCTCGAAAACGTCTATTTCAACAATGAATGTTGAAATCTATGTATTCGATACTCAATACATTTTAAAACATCTTTAAATCGTTTTAAATTCTATTTAAAACATCCTTTTCCCAAAATATATCCATTTTATTCAATAATATATTCACTATTCAAAATAGTGAATATAACTCTTTTAATAAACTTCTATATCCATTTTATAACAATGTTTATAAATTCCATTTTTACTTATAAAACTTCGATTTATAAATATCCTTCTATTAGTCCAATTCAATTTACATAACTCAATTTTATACTAAAAGTCTATATTATAAGTTAATTACTTATAATATCATTTATTTACAAAGTCGTTCCTTTTAAAACTCCACAAATTATAAATCTTGTTACTTGTAAGATTTCGTTTATATTTTAGAACAACTTCGAGTTGTAAATCTCCTTTATTAACCAATTCTCTTTTATATTTCATTTATCTGTCAAAATCCAGTTTATAAGTAGGTTACTTAATATCTATTTATTTACAACTCCCTTCTTTTATTTATAAATCTAAAATTCTCATTTACTTATAAATCCTTTATTTTCAAAATCGCTCATTTTATAATACTTATAACACTCGTTTCATAATTCCAATATTTTTTTTATATATAAATATCAATTTATAAAATCCTTTATATTCATCCCTTATAATAATTCAAAAATCCAGTTTAAATTATTATATAAATCTATTTATTTTAAAAATTACCTTTTGGTTATATTTTACAAAAATCATGAATTTTATAACTTAAGAATTAAAATTTTAATTTATTTAGAATGAATCAAATTCAAAAATTAAATAAAAACATATACTTTGAAAAATCACTTTAAAAATCCTTTTTAATTCAAAATCGCTATTTTTTTACTTTAAAAATGAATCCGATGATGCAACAGCATCCAATAGCCAATCACAGCAACAAATATCATACATCAATATGATAATCACAATTCACACAATATCTATAATCAAATAAATATTTGTGAGGAATCCAGTTGGATCCCTCCAACCTGTTTCCCTACATCCACAGACGTTAGCACAATACCAATTCCACTTCAAGGTGGAATATCGCGGTATATGGGATTTATAAAATATTATCCGCTTAATAGGCGGCGTAATAGGGTCTCATCCGCTATACAAGGCGGGAAATCAATTCCAATATATACATATGCCAATATATATATATATATATATATATATATATATATATATTACTATATATAGTATATCCTACTATATCTACTATCACAATCAAACAGCAATCAATAATTGCAATCATCATTCAAAAATTTTATATCTAACTATTTAAAATTTCAATCGATCTGTTCGATTGAGTGAGGAGTTCTCACCTTAGTTTTATTTCCGTTTCAGCTTTTTTTCGAATAAAATTAAACGCGCATTTAATTTTACCCGAAATTTTCACTGACTCCAATCGACTCCAATCCAGCTCCATAGCGTAGTGCCCGTCCATAAGATTCCAACGCATCTTGTTTCGTAATTTTTCGACCTCGTACGAAAGAGATACATCATTTTAAAGTTTTAAACGAATAAATATAATATATTTACAAACTTCTTTTTATTTTTAAAGCCTAACTAGTTATGGCCGTTGATTCCAGAGAACCAAATCCAAGCCGCACGCTATGATGCTTCTTCCCTTTCGTTCCAGTAACGTGCATTTGCAAAACCCATAGCCGCCAACCCTAATTCGAATTTCGCACGCCACCACGATGATTTCTAGCATGATCAGGTACCACCATCACGAAGCCCATCACCCCACCTACTAACGCCGAGAGTATGGCCAAGCTCGGCCCCTTTATGGCCTCGTTTTTCGTGTGCGACTGTGGCGGCTTCAAAGACGAATTGCCGTCGATTCATTTTGTTTTAAGCGATCTTGCCCGTTGGATCTGAAGATCATGTTGAGCTTGACATTTTTGTAGTTGAATGTTTTTCACGAAAGTTGATAGATTGGAAGAAAAGGAGGGAAGAAGGTTGAACGTTTTCAGCCATTGAAGTTTGAACTGGCGGCTAGGGCTGAACGAAACCCTAAATTTTTTTTCTTGTGAATGTGCGCTATTTATAGGAAACTGAACGAAAACACTATTCATTCTGGGATTTTCGGACTCCAATTTACGCGCGGTTACTGGCGTTCTTGGGGTTTATCCCGCATTCCGGACACAATGGAACAGGTTTCGGAAGCTAATTCAATCATCTGTACGAGATATGGAATTAAACGATCAATTTAAATTAAACCGATTTCGAGGCGTTTTAATTTGTACCGGACAAACGATAAATCCAATCGACTTTAAATTTGAAACCTTACAATAATATCACATTACGGATCCGATGAAACTGGTTTCGTCGAAATCCGAAGCCGTTTGAAAAATGACTATTTTAACTCACCAAATTATAATAAAAAACAATTCGATGCGTTTCGAGCTACCATGGTCAAACGACAACTCCGATTGCTACGAAAATTGAAATCCGATAATAACTAACTATTACGGATCCAATGGAACTAGTTTCGTTCAATTCTGAGACTGTTCAAAAATTTGCTATATTTCAGTCGATAATTAAATATTAAAATATTCAATTTTCACAGATTAACTCCAAATTCAATTTTAAAAGTTCTGTAACATTTCTATAACCCCAATATGATATAACAAAATTTTCCAAATCATTTTCAATCATATTAACTTGATTTTTTTAATTATTTCTGGAATTTAACTTATTAAATTATCGATTTAATTGTCCAATTAAATCCAGAAATTCGAAATAAAATTATTCGACTTAAGAATTTCATTTATTAATATTTAAAATTAATTAAATATTAAAATTTTAATTATCAAAAATTTTGGGTCGTTACAGGTTCCATCTTAACTTAGGGTTCCATCCCTTTAACCGGCTCGAAGTAGATTCCATTCCACGAATAAATTGGATTTAAGATGCTAGTGCTTTTCTAGGAGTTTCAACAAAATTCCTAATTAAATTATTTATTCTTGAAATCTTGAACTCTTGATAATCTTGCTATTCTTGATACTCACGAGTCTTCAATCTTGATGTCTTGAATCTCTATACCGTACAGTCATCATTCTTGGTACCAGCATGGTTAAATCTTGCATATATATATAAAAACTTTAATGTTAGTATTTATATTTTATAATCCTATTCTAAGGTTGTTGTCATCAAAACCATCACCTCAAGGACTAACAATCTCCTCCTTTTTGATGATGACAACCTTTGTTTATAAAATATTACTTCTATCCTAATAACTCCCTCTAAAACTAATAACTTCCCCTTAATCTATGTCTATTTTTCCTATTTTATATTTCTCCCCCTTTGTCATCAATGAAAACTAACTCCAAACTATATATTCTCCAAACTATATAACTCCCCCTCATTCTTGGACTAAAGTACTTTTTTCTGAGTCTATTTCTCTTAATTCGTCGAAGTTGTGAACTACTGTGAAACATATATTTGAATTATCTGTCTTCTGATCATCATCGCTTAAGGACGAGTCTGAATCATCTAGAGTAGCAGTAAATGCACGTTTTCGTTTCTTTACAGAATCATTGTTTATAGGAAGATTTTGCCTATCTCGATACGGACATTCTCTTTTGATATGGCCTGGTTCGTCACAGTTGAAACATTTGATATTGTTTGGCACTACATTCTGATTTCCAGAGTTCTTATAGTTGTTTCTCTTGAGATTTTCCATCTTTCTGTATTTCAGGAATTTTCGAAAATTCTTGGTCATAAAGGCTATCTCTTCATCATTATCGTTGTTTGAGTCTGATCCATTGGTCAATGCATTGAATGCCATTGATTTCTTTTAAGACGCTTTGATTTCTCTTCTCCCAATCATTTTAACTTCAAACGACATTAGATTTCCAATTAATTCTTCTGTCTTTAAGGTACTGATGTCATTTGCCTCTTCGATTGCAAGTGTCTTTTGATCCCATTTTGAAGTAAGAGAATTTAAGATTTTTCTGACTTGATCTTCTTCCGAAAATTCCTTTCCCAAGGATATTAGAAAATGCACAATATCCTGAAATCTACTATACATGTCTTAAATAGACTCATTAGAATTCATTTTAAATAATTGAAACTGATTTGTGAGCATTGAAATTTTGGTCTATTTAACTTTGCTTGTTCCTTCGTGAGTATCTTGCAAAGTTTTCCAGATTTCATATGCAGACTTACAAATTGATACTCTATTAAATTCATTCCTATCAAGTGAACAAAGTAGAATATTCGTTGCTTTATAATTATTTTATGCAACAGTCTTTTGCTCAGCGGTCCATTGTGAAAAATCAGTTGTGGGTTCAGAATATTCAGTCTGTGTGATATTCAAGTGTCTAATCCTACAGATTGTAAATATATTTTCATCCTACATGCCTAACATGCATAATTACTGCCATTAAAAAGTGGTGGTCTGACAGTAGAGTGACCTTCTACAAATGAACTAGTGACTTGGATGATAGAACTAGTGTTGGTAGTGTTACCAGTACCAGTGTTGGTAGCCATTTTGAAAAAATTTCAAAATTCAGATTATGAAAACTTTGAAAACCTTGCTCTGATACCAAATGTTAGAAATGCAGATTACGGATCTGAAGGCTAGGATAAACACTAGAGGGGGGAGGGGGTGCATAGTATTTTAAGGAATTACTAAATCTTTTTGATTTTATGTTAATTTGAACACAAATGTATGCAATATTCAAACACATATATGATCACAGAAACAAACACAGATGCAGAAATAAAGTAAAAGCAGTAAAGGAAAGAACACACTGGATTTTATACTGGTTCGGAGTTACCTTACATCCAGTCCTGCACTCAAGTACGGATTTCCTTTCAAAAGCAGTCTTTACAATTACACCCTCGATTTCAAGGCAACGAGGTACACTCTCCAGATTCACAATCCTCTAGGTAGAGATACTTGATTTCACGGGCAACAAGTTCACCCAATTGATTTCCTAGGCTACAATCACACCTTTTACACTTGATTGATTTCCAAGGCTACATTCACACCTTTTATACTTGATTGATTTCCAAGGCTTCAATCACACCTTTTACACTTGATTGATTTACAAAGAAGTCTATAACTCTGAATAGCACCGAGGATCTTGTTGAGATAGTGATAGAGAATCATACCAAAAATGATCTAGTTAGATTCAATGTTGATTTCGGTAGAGTAATGGTAAGAATATGTATAAAGAAATATGGAAGAAGAAGAGGAGTGAAAACTAGAAAAATATGATTGGAAATTCGTTGAAAACAGCCCCTATTTATAGAAGAACAACATTCATGTCCATTCGTGAAGGGATATGACGAATAGACACTTTTTTGAAATTCAAAATTTTGAAATCAACTGACGCTATGTCGACATGGGTAACTTGGGCATGTTGACATCCCAAAGGAAATTTTGGTGTTTTGTTTTTCTTCGAAAATAACTTTTATCTTATTTAAAACTATTTTAAACTTTATAAATATACTTAACTATAGTTAAAATACATAAGTAAGTATAGATAATAATATTTTGGTATATATAAAATTTTACTATAATTTTATATTTAAATCTAATATTAAAAGTTAAATATATTATTAAAGATAATTTAAAACCAAGGATAATTTGATTTTGAAATTAAAGATCATTCTGAGGCAAAAAATATTTTAAAATCAGGATAGATGTTTTTAATTCTTTTAAAAGGAAGGTTTTGAAAACATTTTGAAAACAAGATATAATTTTTTAAAAACATTTTGAATAAAAGTTAGTGGATACAAAACAATGTTCCACTAGATTTTTCGTAGGTTCCATCCTACTTAGGGTTTCATCCCTTTAACATGCTCGAAGTGGATTCCATTCCATGAATAAATTGGATTTTAAGATGTCAGTGCTTTTCTAGGAGTTTTAACAAAATTCCTAATTAAATTAATTATTCTTGACATCTTGAACTCTTGATAATCTTGATATTATTGATACTCATGAGTCTTCAATCTTGATATCTTGATCTCTATACTGTACAGTCTTCATTCTTGGTACCTGCATGGTTAAATCCTGCATATATATATATATATATATATATCTAAACTATAATGTTAGTATTTATATTTTATAATCCTATTCTAAGGTTGTTGTCATCAAAACCATCATCTCAAGGACTAAAAATTGCATTAGGTATCAGTGAAAATCTGTAGGATTAGGCACGTATGAGAGTGTATTTGTAATTATATTTTACAGATAATAAAAGTACAAACATACACACCCATTTACTATTTTAGTCTAATATCTAATTTTGTGGGAAAGTAATAATGTATCCATTTTTGAGACACCCGACGAAGAGTAACTCCATAGAGGAGATTGGAATAGAGGCAAATATATTAAATTTTTAAATAAATATATAGTTAAACTATTATATATATATATTAGATTTTTGGAAATAAATTTTAAAATTTTAACTTATTGACTTAGTCAAAATAACTTTACATATGTTGATTTTAATTTTTATATGTATTTAAAAAAATTAGGATTGCAATATGCATATAAAGGGACAAATGTACCCATTTAGGCGTAAATCGTAGAACTTATAAGCGGTCACATTGGCCACGTATACATCTTACCAGTTGCATGTGCACTTATAAATATATGTGTGTTTGAGGAAGCCGGGTGAATTATTTCTTTCATTAGAGTTTCCTTTATGGAAGTGGGAACAGATTTCCATGGATTTCATTGATGGTTTGCATTAAAGTAGGTAAGGAAATGAGAGCTTTGGGTTATAGTTGACTGATTGATGAAGAATGCTAATTTTATTCCTGTTCATTCTTCGAGGACAGCTCTACCTTTAGCCACTTTGTATATAAAAGAGGTTGTTAGACTCCATGGCATTTCGATGAGCACCGTTAGTGATTGGGATTTGTTATTCACTAGTCAGTTTTGGCAGAGTTTACAGGAAGCTTTGGGCACAAAGTTGAGCTTGTGCATCGCGTATCACCCACAGACAGATGGGTATACCGAGAGGGTAAATCACATGATTGAGGATTTATTGAGAGCATGTATTCTTGACTTTGAGGTTCGTGGGAGGACCATTTTGTGTTAGTAGAGTTCACTTATAATAATAGTTATCAAGTGAGTATTGGCATGGCATCTTATGAGGCTTTGTACGAGCAATCGTGCAAGTCACCATCATGAGCAATCGTGCAAGTCACCATCATGTTGGTCAAAGACGACTGATAGGTTGATACTTGGTCCCGATGTGATCTGTAAGACTACAGAGAAGATAGAGTTAATTATGAAGAGGATGAAGGTGGCTCAGGACCGTTAGAAGAGTTATTCTTATGTGAGGTGTTTGGACTTGGAGTTTTCTATTAAAGATATGGTCTTTGTGAAAGCATTTCCATTGGAGCATGTTGTAAGGTTTGACGGTTCAAATAAGCTTGCACCGAGATTTGTTGGACCTTTTCTCATTATTGAGAGGATTGTTACTTTAGCGTATACATTGGACCTTCCAAGAAGATTCCAGGGGTGTATAATGTGTTTCATATTTTACGTCAATTCAGGAGTTATTGTTGAACCGAGGTAGTTGATGGAGGTAATGTTGAGCTAGATATCGCTAAACTGCAAGGACCTATCCGCATAGGAGAGAGACTAGATAGCTTAAGAACAATGTGATCAAATTAATCCATGTTTATCGAGGCGATGATCCTAGTGATAGCATATGGGAGCCAGAGGAGAGGATTCGAGCTTCTCATCCCAAGTTTTTTTATTTATATGCCTACATTTACTTTGTCAGAAATTGTTTCTTGTTCTCTTTTTTGTTCTGTAATGACTCAGATTTTTGGACTAGACAAAAATTTCCGAAAACCCATCCATTCTAAAACTATTAATGGAAACTACAAATTTAAAACACAATGTCATTTAATAAATATTCAACACTGCTAAATGTATAGGATAAAATTTTGATAATACAACTTAAAAAAGTAATCATTTGATCTATTAGGTGCGCTTTAATACATACCAAAATTCAAATACTATAAATCTACTGCTGTAGTACTCTTATACGAGAGACAACAATAATCATTCCTATAAACTTAGCAAACATGTTGTTTGTACCAAAATTGGACACAACATCCTTCGGACATCTTTGAAGAGACTAAAATGAGGAATATAAATGAAAACGGAGGTTAATCTAACAAATACGCCAAAACAGACAAAAAGAAATGTAAAAACACAAGAATTTAGAGTGGTTCGGCATTGTAGCTTACGTCCATTATGGAAAGTTTGTTGTTTTATTGAAGTTTATAATCTGATTACAGCAGTACACTCTCAAGCACTCAAGTTATAATGAGTCGCTGCCAGAGTATCGGCATGGAAGAATCAAAAGTCCATTTTCTGGAGGCATACGGCTGCTATTTATAGGCATAGGTTGAAAATATCTGGCTTAGATCTTGGAATACTGCTTCTCTCACATGGATGGGCTAACCAGATCGATCCATGGTCATTTGGGATCAATTCGTGATTGATATGTGTACCATTCATATCGATCAAGATGAGGTCTTTTTGGGCTGAGATCGATCATGACATTCTTGAGATGGTACGCAAGCTTCTGTGAAAATTTGGTGGCATTTGGACTTGTAGATTTTGGGATATAATCGATCCAAGTTAGAATATACAAAAAGGCTGACGTCTTTGTATCAATCATATATGTATCAATCAACTTCGGATCAATAGGAGTTCATATCGATCAGCTACACTTTGGTAACGTTGAGCTATAATGTAGGAGCAATCCATCTTTCACGCCGAGTGACTGCTTCTTCCACTTTTCCATGCTTACTTCATATCGGTGTAGGCACTCTCTTTCTGTATCGATGACCTACACTTCATTTTGCATCGATGCTTGCTCAAAGCCACTTCGTATCGATGGTTTTTACTTCAGTTTTCATCAATATGTACTCATTCCTTTCTTATCGATGTTTTTAGGTGCTAGTACGTATTGATTGCTTTGTAGCATATCTCGTATCGATCGTTGGCCGATCGATATGAACTGTGTTGATGGATGATCGATAGGCAATGTGTAGGAGTGGAACCGATATGAAATATCTTTAATTGATGGATACGAAGCAGAAAATACATGATGGATATGAAGAGGAGTGGGCAATGAGAGATACGAACTGATGTTTTCTTTCTTGATCTTGCTCGATCCATATCTTGAGCATACGAACTCCGATTGACTTGAAATTTTGAGCATTAGCTTTCATAGCTTTGCTTATTGTACCACATTAATTGTAGCTCGATCCAGACTTAGATAAAATTTGCCAGTATCCATAGCGAAACTGTGCATAACCGATCGTCGTGACAGATTGTTTTCTGTTTCCAGTCAATTCCTTGGTGTTACATTCTTGCAAAAAGGCAGGATAAAGTTTGTCACCAAAGTATGTCTTGCGAGAATATGTGTGCTTTGAAAAGCTGAAATCTTCATTCTGAAAAGACCTATCTGATTCGTTGAATAGTTGTTGCTTTTTCGTCAAAAGATGCAACCTTTGATTGATTTCCAGTAATATAAATGCTAAACTATTGACTGCCAATGATTATGCAGTGCATTGTTGTAAATAAGTGTCGAGTATTAGCAATTTGTTGTTCACTATTTTAATTGTCACCAGGTGAGCATGCAACTCCTGTGAATTTTGAAAATTGAATGTTAGTCCATCATACATGCACATATGTTAACCCGACTCCCGTTAACATTTGCATGTCCATGAGTCGTTGTCAAGTTTTTTTTGAATCGAGTTTCATATCGATCCTCTCCTGGACAGATGTGAAATTTGAGTGGTAACAACGCTCGACGGTCAGTTTAGAGCATCCTTTCTTATCAATCCTCTCCTGGATCAATATGAGATGTTGGGATAGGCATTTCGTATCGATGGCCATCGATATGAATTGGTAGTCCTCTAAAATGCTACGTATCGATTGATATGAATCCTGGTGGTCTTTAAAGTGATGGATACGAAATTTTCATTTCGTATCGATGGATTTAAGTAGCTACAATAGGTCTTTGCTGTGTCTTTCGTATCGATGGCTTGACGGATACGAAAAGCTTGCTCTGGGCCGATTTGAGTCGATAGTTACAAACAGTTGCTACTTTAGTTCGATGGTGGATGGATACGAAGTATGATTCATATCGATGACATGAGATATTGCTTTTTACCGTTTACATTTCCTTTCCTTGGTTTCGTATCCATATAAATACTTTTAGGACTTAGAATTTTTTTACTTATCTTCATTTTTCTCTTGCCTTCATATCGATTGAAAAACCGAGAAATAGGAATTGATTGCGTCCCCAAATCAACATAACTCTTTTATCACTCGACCCAAATCTTTAAATTAGGTAATTAATCTATAAATTCACATTAAAAATGATGAGACTCGAGTTTGGCTGCCGATACAATCATGGCCGTGGCTAGTTCTGGTGATGAGTATGTCGTAAATAGGTCAGAGCAAGGTCGTGGAAGGTTGGAATGGCATTTGTGTTGTTTAGAGGAGTGCAGAGGGATACAAAGGAAGGGCTTGTATTGATGATGGATGAGTTCGTATCGATCGTGATATGGCGAAGCTTCATATCGAATGAATGAATCGCTTTGTATCGATAGTAAGTGGGTATTCATGTTGATTAATCAATGATGGTCATTCATATCGATATGTAGTGATCGTTATGAATTCTGGACCTAGCGATCGATACGAATCGATCTTTAGTTGACCAACATGAAATGTTATTCCATGATCGATATGAATTGATCTTTAATGATCGATCCAAGTACAAACCCTGATGGATATGAAACCTTAGTTTAATAGAATATTTGACTCCGACGAGCTTTTGCCTTGCACAATTGGACTCAACCGTTTCACTGCATATTTAACTGCCCTACGAAGCTCGTCGATGGAACTATAACTTGACAAATCTGACGAACTTCAACTTGGATCGTTCATTGAAGTCTAGATGGCACAGTTGTGACGGTCAATAATGAAGGTCACTTCGGTTGAATCTCGAAGTCTTGTCATTTGAACATCTCACAAATTCCATAGAATTTCTTAAGTACTATGTAGCACTACACTGCACAATACATTCACGCACTTTACACTGGGGGAACACAGGTTTATTATCGTCTAATGATGATTTTTACTGTGTTCAATAGCTATGGAACCCGGAAGTTCACAGTCGCAGGATGTTCAGAGTCTGCCTCTCCCTGTAATCGAAATGCCGGCTAAAGTAGCCGAAGTCATTAGCCCTGATCCAGACGAGCTACCATGAGCAATCTTCATCGCACACCCATAAGATTCTATCCGCTCTAATATGTCTGGAGACATGTTAGGCACAATTTTCCTAAGGCATGGGTTGTTGCTGGATGACACCTTACTTCCGGGGCCAGAAGATAGAGCCCATAACCCCCAGAAGGGTACACAGCCTGCAATAGATTTATTTGTGTAGCAGAGACACTTCCTCCTTTCGACCAGTTCATTTGGGAAGTTTTACTTTTCTTGAGGATCGCTCAATCTCTGTTGCATCCGAATGGATATGCCTTGCTTAATAGTTTGTTTATCATCTTCATGGAGCACCTTTTCCAACCTCCGTTGGTAGAAGAGACCAGATACTTATTCAAAATAAAGAGACGTGGGGACAACCCTTCCTTCACTTTCCTAGAAGCAGTTAGGAACCGCCAAGTCGTGGTCAGGGCTTGGAGCAAGCTGAGTCACATTAAGACCAAATGCTTCTTCGTTCAATGCCCACCGGGGTTCGCCAGATTGTGACTAGTCAGGCGCAAGTGCTCCAACCATTTTATTGATTGAATGGATAACAATAGTCGATGCCGAGTCTAACATTCTCTTTCTTTTACAGCTTCGATTCCATGGCCCGAAGGAGCTCGGTTTAAGGAGATAGTAAGGGTTCTTCAAGGGGTGCCATTTGCGCATGGAGAAGCTGACGAAGTCCTCAAGACGAAAATTTGATTGTCGTAGGGTTAATTGATAGAGACCAGAGCATTAGACTTGTAGGAGTTCTCAGGACTACTTCAGCGAGGCAGATGAGATGGAGAGCTCCTAGGATCGTTATAACAGAATAAAGCGATGAAGAGAGCTCCTCGGCTAGAGATGAGTCCGTAGCTTTGCCGAACTCTCATGCATTGGGAAAAATAAAAAGAAAAACTAGTGCTTGCAAATCCATATGGCGCAGAACTGTCATAGTGTCTTTACCTACTACTAGTCAGAGATTCCTCCTCCGTGGATGGAGAGTTCTTTTTAGGGACCGGCGGACGTCCCAATTCCAGATGACTTGCCTTTACATCAAGATATCGGACTTGAGGGGCTTCAAAGCTCCTTAGATATAGTAGGGCCAACTCCTTCAAGTACATCTACTACAAACGGTTGGTTGGGGAGTTTTCACATGCATGCACACACTTCATGGCACCATACAATTTCTAATCACAAGCTTTAATCTCTTGAGATTACCAACTCTATTCCTCTTTTCATTTTACAGATATGATGTCGAAGCGAGGATCTATGCTAAGTAGTCTTCATTTCGTGCGCCATTCATCTTGCTCATATTCTGAGTCTCATAGGCATGAGCCGAAAGAGAATGCAATTGCGAATACTCTAGTCAAGAGAGGGAGCATTATGAGAGGGAAAGAGAAAGGGAGAGGGAGAGGCAGTATAGGTTCCATTCCCAATCATGCTCTCAGCCACTTAGAGGTCTAATGTAACCCTTTGACTTTGGAAGAAAACTACCGAAACTTCACGCCAACCAATGCCTCGATAAACTTCAAGATTTGGCAAGAAGCGCCGTAGAACTGGGATAGATGTTCCTGTCGTCACTACTTCAGCGGCTATGGAGCCTATGGGAGAGGGATCCATCCGAATAGCTCAGTTGAAAATGGATTTCCCTAATGTTTGTATTGAAGGCTTTCACTTTTCCCCAAACTTGAAGCAAATTCCCGATGGAGCTGAACAATCTGTGCATGATTATGTATATGATATCTACAACCAGTATCGATAATGGATGAAGGACATAGAGATAGCTTCAATGGTAGCTTTTGATCGGGCAATGACAATTGAAAATCTGGAGAAAGAACTCACCCAAAAAGATCGCATAGTGCAAGTGCTTATCACCGAGAAAGATACTTTAAGGAACTCAGAAACGGAGGCCTTTAAGAAAGTCAACGAAACAAGCAAGAAGACAGAACAGATGCGACAAGAGCATCTGAACTTGATTGAGAAGATGAGCCATAGAACCGCCACTGTTATGGCAGAAAGAGATGCCACGCTGAAAGAGTTTGAGGAGCTTAAAGAAAAATTTACTGAAGTCGTCAAAGAGAAAGACGGTGCTAACTAAGCTGCCCAAGAGGCATGTGAGCAGGCCGTGGTACCGAGGGGTGAGGTGGATGCAACCATGTTAAAGGTCAAAGAAACCGAGGTCAAAATTGAAACCGATGTTAGAGCGGAAGATGCTAGGCGGAAGGTGACATCGAACACCTCCTGGTCACTTATAATGTTAATGTCTTGAAACATCACAACCTAAGCTGGCTCGATGACTAACCACTTCATCTATATAACGCCTGATGTCGCTTGGTAAAGGATGAAAATGGGGACCACCTCACTACGTCTATCGACGATTTTGAGCTGGAGAACTAGATATTAGCTAAAGATGAGAGAAAAGTTCTTCACGATGCCATTGTCACTTCTGAAAAGGAAAAACTTACGGGCCAATATCAGGACATTAGAGAGGGGTTTGGAGTTGAACACCATGAAGCAAGCTTTACAATGCCTATAGTACATCAACCCGAGCATACTTCTACAAGTAACCCTCCGGTTGTTCCTACTTATGACCCTGATCAGCCACATCTGCTTCCTGTGCACGAGCATGGCTCTAAAGGCGCATCGGCTCAGCATGCAAGCCAAACTAAGGAAGGTACTATGAACACTTCTTGCATACATACAAAGTCAAGAGCACTATCGAAAGATGCCACTAATGTTTTCTCTTATCTTTATTCAGTTATAGGATTTGCACGGCCAAGCCTCCTACAATCCAAGAGCTGCAACATGAGAAGGATGCTATTACGATGGAGGAAACCATGACAACGACCGCTGCATCAATCGAGGAAGCACACGAGAGCATTTTCATTTTTGATGAACAGATGGTGGAAGAACTCCTAGGTGATCAAAGTGATCCACTTACTGACTTGCCATTCCTTATGGGTGAAGGTGTGTTTACGACTAGCTCTTCGGGCCCAACTAGCAGCATTTCCATGGAAGCCCAAGCAGTTCGGGAGGAAGAGACAATGGCAAAGATCAATGCTGAAATGGAAAGAGCCACGCAGGCTAGTAGTATTGGAGGCGGCATGGCGGGTCTTGGTCAGGTCCCCATGCGTATGATCTCTCGTGGTGGAAAAATCACTGACACTGGTGTGCCTCCCTCATCCTCTAACATTGAAAGTACCACGATTCCTCCGACTCTGCATTCTAAGAGCATTCTGATTCCTATGAGTTTGGAGGAAGAGATCACTGTAATTCCCCTGGCCAAAGACCAATCGACGAAGGGAGGCTGGGGAGGCAAAGGATCGAAAAGCCAGCCGAGCAGTAGTTCCAGTGGGTCGATGTTGAGGAAGAAGAAGCCGAGGGAGTAGACATGCCTTTTTTGCTCCCTTTCTTGGTAGATACATAGGAATTCCTTTTTTCTTCCCGTAGGCCGTGTATAGATGCGAGTTTGGCCCCTGCCTAAACGAATTCTTGAAATAATTTTTCTACTTATTGTTTTCTTTTGAAGAATGGTTAAAATGAAATTCCATTTTGTTTTTATCATCACTCTTTGTTTATATTCTCAAGTTTTTTAGCGCTCGAATTTCCATTCAATGTACTTGTGAGGCTTCCTTCTTTGAATCGGACTTAAGTTCGGTTATCAAGTCCTGAAGTCATGGCTTTGGGTCATAACCAAAAGTTAAGTCGAGTCACAATGTTGTACTGTCTCGATCAGCAGCTGGTACTTGAGTTTTTCCCCCGGTCCCAAGGATGAATTGAAGTGGTGGTCAATAGTCGCTTTCCGCCTTCAATAAATTGAGCTTAACTTAGTTGGAACAAAGTTGAAGCGAGACGAGTTCGAGTGGTCGGATCACACTTGCTCATTTGTTGGTAATCGCAACCCTACTTTGAGTATTGCACTTGTGTGTCGACGGTCAGTCATGCCTGCTTAATGTTTAAAGATATAACCATACTCCGGGGACTTAAGTCTTTTTATGGGCGGTCAGTCACACCCTTTTAATGTATAAAGATATGTCCGCGCTCTGGGTACTTAAGTTATCTTACGGACAGTTAGCCACACCTGTTTGATATTTAAATTACATCCACACTCTGGGGACTTAGATTGATTTATGGGTGGTCAGTCACAGCGAATTTATGTTTTGTACTCTAGTCCACACTCTGGAGACTTAGAGTTATCTCGTGGGAGGTCGGTCCATAACCGGATTGTGTTTATACTCCAGTCCAAGCTCTAGGGACTTAGAGTTAGTCGATGTGTGGTCAATCACACCCATCTTGATGTTTATACTCTATTTTTCACTCCCAGTATCTGGAGTTGATTGACAGACGATCGGTCACATCTGCCTAAGTATTGGGACCTCGTTCATACTTCGGGAACGAGAAGTTGATCAGGAATATGGACGGTTGAATCATATCCACCATGAGTAGGCAAGAAAAGTCGTAGATGGACGGGTCCATCGTCCTCGAGCTTGTAAAAATGGAGATGAGGTTGTGGATGGACAAGTCCATCCTCCTCGAGTTTAGATTGTACATGGGCGAAGTCGTGGGTGGATAGATCTACCCTCCTCGAGCCCACATTTTGGATTTAAAGTTTATACTCCAATTCGCACTTTGGGAACCGGAGTTCGTTAGAGGATTGTCGTGTATCAATCCTTTTTGGCTTCAGTGTAGTTGCTTTCCCCCAAGCTCGGGATTTCACATAGCAAGCGACCGGTCGTATCACAGTCACTCCCTATTTGAATAACCCTTCGTAGGATGGAACTTATCTCTCCGTGCATAATGATAGTTGCATGATGCATTTCAAGAATTGCCACTCTTGTTTGGCGAGTTTGCATTTTATTGCTGAAATAAGAAAGTGCTGCAAAGTCGGTTGCCTTATTACAAGTTCAAATTTTGAAATGCATAAACAAATTTCAAATGGAAATAAAACTAAATGAATAAATAAGGCATGATATGTGTTGTAGCGATGGAGACTCTCGCTATTCAAGCTCTTTTGAAAGTGATACCATTAATAGTTGATAATTTGAATGTGCCATCTCCAAGTCTCCGTTCGATGACATACGGTCCTTTCTACATTGGTTTTATATGAGAAGGGACTGGATAGATTCTCTTGAGTATGAGATCGCCAAGTTCAAAGGTTATGTGTCAGACCTTAGCATTGTATAATCGGGTGACTCGACTTTGGTGCGCGGTTGCCCTCAAATCATCCTCCTCACGCTTTTCGTCCAATAAATCCAGAGATTCGGTTGGTAATATGGCATTCGCCTTCAGATCATAATATGTCACACGATGAGAAAGTACTTTCAATTCAACTGGAATAACGACTTCAGAGTCGTAGGAAAGTGAAAACCGAGTTTGGCCGGTCGCGGACTTGTGGACAGTTCGATATGCCCATAGGGCCATGGGAAGTTTATCGACCCATCTGCCTCCAACCTTCTCCGGTATTTTCCTCAAAAGGGAATTAATAATTTTAATAACAGCTTCGACCTGTCCATTTGCTTGAGCGAAGCAACCGTCGAGAACTTCTTCTGGATGTGGAAATGTTGACAGAAATTCTTGAACTCAACACCATCGAATTGGGCTCCATTATCAGTGATAATTGTTCACGGGAGGCCAAAAAGACAGATGATGTCATGTACTACAAAGTTGGTTACTTTTTTCATCGTGCTTGGGTAAAGGGCTCGGTTTCCACCCTTTTGGTAAAGTAGTCAACAGCAACGATGGCGTACTTCACACCACCTTTAACTAGAGGTAAAGACCCAATTATATCGATGCCCTATGTGGCGAACGACCATCGACTGACCATCTCAGTAATTTCGGTAGGAGGGGCTCTTGGAATTCAAGCACGCTTTTGTCATTTGTCACATCTCTTGGCATAGTTCGATGAATCTCGATTCATAGTCGGCTAATAATACCCATATCGGAGTATCCTCTTAGCAAGGGCTTGCCCCCTAGTGTGATTGCCACATTCTCCTTCGTGTTCATCGTGTAACAGTCGTTTGATTTCTTCATGGACGATGCACCGAAGTAAAGAAATAGATTATCCTCCCATGTACATGACTCCATTTTGGATAATGAATCGTGAAATTTTCTGGAGAACTTGTCTTTTCTCACTTCTCACTCAGGCAAAGCACTGTGTTAAAGATAGTTTTTGAATGGGGTCATCCATGCTTCCTTTTCAGATGGTGCCTCATGCAACCAGTCCATCTCCATCTGATCGATACTCAGAGAGGTAAGTGTCTCAACGCGGACGAGTACCATTTGTTGTTCTTTACTGATGCTAGCCAGTTTTGCCAAAGAATATGCCTTTTGGTTGTGCTCCTAGGGTATACATAGGTTGGCATAGCAATCTAACCGATTCAACACTTCCTGGACCTGGGCAAGATAAGCGGCCAACCTCTGGTCTCTTGCTTGGTATTCTCCTCGAACCTGGCATACGACCAATTCCGAGTCACAGTAGATCTCTATAGCAATAATTCTCAAATCTCTGACAAGTCTGAGTCCAACGAGTAAAGCTTCATATTTGGCCTCGTTGCTAGTCGTGCGAAAGTCAAACTTCAAAGCATAACATATGGATCGACCTTCTGGGGTTACGAGTACAACTCTATAACCTAAGCAGCCATCGTTTGATGCACCGTCAGTGTATATATTTTATATGTATTTGGAAGATTCACTAGTTTCGGGCAAGTCCTCCGGTATAGTAAATTCGGCTATAAGTCCACCAGGGCCTGTCCTTGGATGGTTTGTCTCGGTGTATAAGCAATATCAAACCGACTCAACTCGATTTTCCACTTGAGTGACCTACCAGATGTCTCAGGCCATGTAAGGACCTACCGTAATGGATGGTTGGTGTAGACTGTGATTGGATGAGCTTGTAAGTAAGGACGGAGCTTTATTGAGGCAATAACGAGGCAATACGCCAACCTTTCCAATTTCGGGTAGTTTCCCACCACCCCTGCAAGTCGCTTGCTGATATAATTGACCCGTCGTTGGACCCAATCTTCCTCCCGGATCAACGCAACACTAATTACGTTTGTTGAAACGGCCAAGTATATATATAATCTTTCATAATCAACCGACTTTGACAGAATAGGTGGCGTTGCCAGATGTTGAACCAATGCTTGGAATGTATCTTCGCACTCCGCCATCCGTTCAAAATTGCGCTTTACTTTCCTGATCAGCTCGAAGAAGGAGATGCAGTTATCTATGGATTTAGAGATGAATCTACATAAGACTGCCACATTCTTCTTGAGGTTCTGTACTTGCTTTATAGTTCTGGGAGTCTTAAGATTTCGAAACGCCCAGATTTTCTCAAGATTAGCTTCAATTCCTCGAGCATTGACAATGAATCCAGGGAATGTTCTGGATGCGACTTCGAAGTGACATTTCAATGGGTTGATCTTCATTCGGTACTGTCGGAGGATGCTGAACATTATATCCAAGTCTTTGACATGATTGATGGACTGCCGTGACTTTACAAGCATATCCCACGTACACCTCCATGGTTTTTCCGATCTGGTTAGCGAACATTTGATTCACAAGCCCTTGGTAAGTTTTCCTAGCGTTCTTGAGTCCGAACAGCATCGTTTTATAGCAATAAAATCCTAGATCGGTGACAGAGCTGGTATGCTCCTAATCAGGTAGGTGCTTCGGTATTTGATTGTAGCTGGAATATGCGTCCATGAATGATAAGAGTTCATGTCCGGCTGTTGAATCTATGAGTTGATCAATTCTAGGAAGTGGAAAACTATCTTTAGGGAGGGCTTTATTCAAATCTTAGTAGTCCAAACAAGTCATTCATTTTCCGTTGGATTTCCTGACATGTACTGGGTTGGATATTCACTCTAGATAAAAAGCATCTCGAACAAACCCATTCGACTTGAGTTTATCTACCTCTTCCTTCAGGGTGGCAGATCTCCCTGGATCCATACCGCATCTTTTCTATTTGACCAGGACATGTTGTAGGTGATTTAATGCATGGCTCGCAATGTCCGGCGAGATCCCATACATGTCTAAGTGCGTCCAAGCAAACATGTCGAGGTTTGCCCAGAGAAATTCAACCAATTTCTCTCTCATCTTTGGCTTAGCTGAGATCCAACCTTTATCATTCTGGAGTCATCATCATCATCGATCATCAGCTCTGTTAGGGAAGCCTGACTGTCCTTGACTTCCACTTCATTATCGTTATCTCATGGATCAAGATCTTTCAGAAACTGGTTGTGGTTCCCAGGCCTTAGATGTCAATTTTCAGTAAAAGGGATGCAAAGAGATTCCTCTACGTCCTTGCCCTTCTCTTTATGTTGTGCCTCCCATGGCTCAGCAATAGATCAAGCGCGTCCAGCCGCTTGATCTTCTTGAACAAATCCAACCCCATTATCAGTGGAGAACTTTAGAGTTAAGCACCATGAGGCATTGGCTGCCCTGAATTCACCTAGGGCCGCCCAAGAAAGCATTTTACGGAGACTTAATGTCTAACACTATAAACTGTAACATCCGGACCCTCTGGCAATCTCCGATTTCCAACTCAACTGGCAAATCCACCATCCCAGAGGGTATTTTTGCACTCCTATTAAAGCCATGTATGCGACACTAACACACCTTCAAGTCCTTCGCTTCCATTTTCATCTGGTCATCAGCTTGTTTGAAAAGAATATTCACAAAGCTTCCACTATCTACCAAGATCCTCTTCATCCAAGAAGAACCTATTTGAGCCGATATGACTAATGGATAGATGGTGGGGTCTTCGACTATCAACTTCTCTATTTTGAAAAACGATATCATCTGTCATCATCTTATTGCTTCGTTGGAGCCCCATCATCAATATTACTGCAACATTCGAAGTCTGCATGCCTAATCGAACTGGCATATGATTCCATTTCCCTCCAGCTTCGATCGGCTGGATGAGGACCACCACTACCTGTATTAATAACCAATCTTCCACCAGTATGCGTGGGTTCTTCCGGTCTAGCTTGATGTTGACTTTGATTTAGGTTCGATTGGCCTGCACCTCCAACTTGCGACGCCTAAACAAATTGCTCCAACTTTCTCTCAGATTAACTTCTCAATGATGTCTTGTAAATGGAGACACTAATTAGTATTGTGACCATAGCAATCGTGGAATCTATAGAATTTCCCAGACCGAATCTACTTCTCAGATGACTGTTTTGGACAGGCTTTTTATACTGTCCAGTATTACATGTTTGTAAATAAACATTCTCCAGGGATGCATTCAATGAGTATATTGGTCAAACATGGGAGCTCTGCATCGCGGTTTGTGACTTTGAGCTCGCTTCTTATCTTGACCTCCATCGCCTTTCTGCTGACTCTGCTTATTCTATATATTCAACTGCACTTTACCAGAACTCTTATCGGTCTGTTTCGCAGCAAAGTTACTTTGAATGCCTTTGACACTAGGCCTCACATCATCCTTCTTTCTAGATTTTCTAGCACCTTCTCTCCTCAAGAAATGGGTCGCCTTAGCATAGAAATGATCCAGTGACGTGGGGGGTTTCCCAGCCAACCAATTGCCAAATTTGAAATCAAGATCAGTCCCTTTAATTAGTGCCATCAATATAGAATTGTCATTAGGGTTATTGATCTCCACACAAGTGGCATGGAACCTTTCTAGGTAACGACAGAGTGTCTCTCAAGGAGCTTAAGTGATGCTAGATAAGATGTTAACATCCTTCGGCCTCGTTATGTGCATACGAAACTGTTCAACAAACTTGGTAGCCAACTGATCAACGCATGAAATGGATCGAGGTGGTAAATGAGTAAATCATATGGTTGTGATGCCCCTACAGAGATAGGAAGACTTCTATATTTAACCGCATTGTCAGCTCGAGCGACGTTCATGAGCCATTCATAATTGAGGACGTGAGATAGGAAGGCTTCTATATTTAACCGCATTGTTAGCTTGAGCGGCGTTCATAAGCCATTCATAATTTAGGATGTGCTGATTAGGATCTGAGCTCCCTTCATAAACATGTAAAGTTGGCATCCTAAATATGCGAGGTGGTTCAACATAAAGGATGTCATCAGTGAACAGAGTATGACTTTGAGAGATTCCCTAATCGTCATTGGTGATGCCTTGACTTTCACGGATCATTTGATGGATCATGGTAGGGATGTCTGGCATTTGGACATTCTGAGCCAAGGCGTGGCCGGGTTCCATGTTGTGAGGACGGTTCGGGAACGGTCGACGGTCGGCGCCTCGCCTCCATTGCTCTAGATCTTCGGGCATATAGGGTTCAGAAGCATAATTGTGTTGATGAATGGCAGGGTTTGGTTGATTCTGAAGTTGAGCTTCCATATTTTCCGTGGCAGCAGCTGCATGGCTATTAGTAGTGTAATAAGGAGTCCCCTCTTTAGGAGGAGGGTCCAGCCTAGTACCCCGTGGAGGGACCAGCTCCAGTTTGCCCGAGATTCAGAATACACTGATGCCCAGAGGCTTGCGCGTAGCGTCCATCTAGCCGTGGACGTGGAGATCTATGTTTGAAATCAGAAGAAGCTGAGCTTTCGGTGGATGAATAGGAAGTACGATCCCTTCTAGATCTCCTTTGTCTCTCCTCATTCAGTCGGTGGGACAACTTCGTGTAGGCATGGATCTATTGCGTGAGCTCCTTAGGTCTTGCATTACCATTTGAAACTCCTCCCTGGTGACAGGGCCTTGTGGATCTAAGGGTCCAGCTGAATTCTGACCTGTAGTAGGCAGTTGTGCGGTGTTCTGCCTTTCTCGTCCTTTTGGACTAGCAACAGTTGAAGCAATCCTTGTATTGACTATGGTTGGCATAGATCTTTCTTAGATCTGATGCAATCTGAATAGGATGGAATGAACTACTGGATGTTAAATCTGGATCCCCTCCTTAGATTTTAGCAATCCAACGACGGCAGTCGATCTAATGAGTAGGAGAAAACTGGATTTTCTCAATGAAAGCACCAATGTTTTTGTATCAAAATTGGGAACAACACTCTTCGGATGTCTTTGAAGATATTAAAATGAGGAATATAAATGAAAAAGGAGGTTAATCTAATAAATACACCAAAACAGACAACCATAAATGTAAGAACACAACAATTAAAGTGGTTCGGCGTTGTAGCCTATGTCCACTATGGAAAGTTTGTTGTTTTATTGAAGTCTATCACTCGAGTCACAATGAGTCTCCTGTAGAGTATCGGCGTGGAAGAATCAAAAGTTCATTTTTTGGAGGCATATGCCTGTTATTTATAGGCATAAGCTGAAAATATCTGGCTCAAATCTCAGAATACTCCTTCTCTCACATGGATGGGCCCACCAGATCGATCCATGGTCATTTGGGATCGATCCATGATCGATACGTGTATCATTCTTATCGATCAATATGAGGTCCTTTTAGGCTAAGATCGATCATGGACATTCTTGAGATGGTACACAAGCTCCTATAAAAATTTGGTAGCATTTGGCCGTGTAGATTTTGGGTTATGATCGATGCAAGTTTGGTTTGCAAAAAGGCTGGCGTCTTCGTGTCGATCACATACGTATCTATCAACTTCTGATCGATAGGAGTTTGTATCAATCCGCCGCACTTCGATAACGTGGAGCTATAATGTAGGAGTGGTCCACATTTCATGCCAAGTGACTACTTCTTCCACTTTTCCATGCTTAATTCATATCGGTCTGGGCACTCTCTTTTCATATCGATGACCTACACTATTGAGGTTTGCTTATGTTCTTCGCATCGATGATCAAAGCCGCTTCGTATCGATGGTTTCTACATCAGTTTGCATCGATATATATTTATTCCTTTCGTATCGATGTTTTCAGGTGGTACTGCATATCGATTGCTTGGTGTCATATCTCGTATCAATTGTTGGCCGATCGATACGAACTGCGTTGATGGATGATTGATACACAATGTGTAGGAGTGGGACTGATACGAAATATCTTTAACTGATGGATACGAAGCGGAAAAATACATAATGGATATGAATAGGAGTAGGCACTGAGGGAAACGAACTGATGTTCTCTTTCTTGATCTTGATCGATCCATATGTGGCTTTTATAGCTTTGCTTATCGTACCATGTTAATTGTAGCTCGATCCGGACTCAGACAAAAAATTTCAGCATCCATAGTGAACCTGTGTATAACCGATCGTCGGGAAATATTGTATTCGGTTTTCAGTTAATTCCTTGGTGTCATGGCCTTGCCAAAAGGTTGCATAACACATGTCAATGAGGAATAAAATGGTAAGCAGGAAAGAAACATCAACACAAGATGATTAGCAAACAATAAACAAGTAGAGCTGCATCACTGTCGCTTTTGACTGCTTATGTACACATATCTAATTGGATGCCCAATTAGATATGGGATCAAACCAATTTAGTTCTCCTATTCACAAATAGGACTCAAGGAGCCTACGATCCACAAATAACAAATATGCAATTCTTAAACTACCCTTTAGGCCTAATTTTCACATTTAGATTTCTGAAGTCTAATTAACTTTATTACATTCAAAATATAATCCTTTTCAAACATAATCTCTTCGAACTAAATTCTCGCTTTTATTTCAATCCCTTTGAAACACTATATATATATATATATCTTTTATATCAAACCTTAATTTTCTTTGGGATTTAAAAACAATCACTTTTGAAAATGATATCAAATACTCTGTATAATAATTTGTATTTGATATATTTATTTCGAAATCCAAAATACTCTACTATAAAAGCATATCAAAATATATACAACCAAATTGGGAGGTTTCTCTCAATAATAAGGCAAATGGGTCCCAGCCTTTCTACAATAAATAAGTATATCCCTCTATACAAAGAGTGGACTATATTAGGGTTACATGAACCTTCCGCCTACTTTTTAGTTATAGGTTACTCGAATCATTGGTAATATAATAAACCATTTTGTTACTCGAAGTGACAAACCATTTTACATCAACAATCACAAATACTTTCAAACACGGTATTTTTTATTTCCTTAAAATCCATTCTAAATCAATTTCAAACCACTGGGATTTAAGTTCTTGAAATAATAGCTTTTTAAATCCTTTTTGATCCAAAATCTTTAAACCTCCAAAATATCTTTTATATCAAAATATGGGAAACACCTTTATAAATATTTATTTCTAAAATATTTATATTTCTTTAAAAGGAAACCATTTCATTTAAAAGATAAACATCTAAAATTATAATAAACATCTTTTATTATAACATTACGTAATTAAATATTTTCTTCGAACACCTCATAGTCAAACCGTGAAATTCAAATCATAAGGTGTTCGTATTTACCCAACCCATTCATATAGAAATTAATTGCTCATAAACTAGTCGAGCATAATTCAAACAAACAAACAAGCAATAACAACATCACATTATTATCAATAATTCAACAAACTGAATAATAACACATAAATCAGAATTAAATTGTATATGTAAATAAATGTCCAAATTATATAATAGCAGAACGGTGAACTATTTTGCTAAATAGATGCCATCAATGATGTATACTTAACTCATTTCCGACATTTCAACGTACACTCTTCCTTGCCCAAGAGTGATGCCAGGTAAGTTAGAGCACTGGTTACATCAAAGCCTTGCTAAGGCACATTGTTCTTGAATCTCACAAATAGATATACCTACATGTTGGCTTTTAGTGTTAAACCTAGTCAATGACCTTTTCCAAAATTTTAAAGATACTTGTAAATATCTATCTAAAATATTACTTGAAAATAACTAATTTATATTCTGATAAAAACTATTTTATATTTTAAAAGCCACTTACTTTGAAAATTCATAATTAATTGTTAGTAATATATTTAAACATGAAATAAATTTAAAACAAATAATATAAGTTAGAAAATAACTGTAAAAATATTAGAGAAAAATGCATAATTTAAATATCATTTTTAAACATTCAAATAAAAAAGATAGCATTTCTAGAAATGCCGTCTAAAATTCTGTTACATGTTTTAAACCAATTTTGCTATAACTTTGCGTCTAGTTTTTGACACCTTAACAAATGATTTTAAATCCTTTCTTTTCTCACTAGTTAGGATACTTTGTGTACTTAGAAACCATGAAGAAAAATTCCAAAGAATATCTTTTAATTATTTTACGGAAATTTCCAAAATAAGGTATTTTATCGAAGTGCTCATATAGTGATTATTTCACTATAACTTTTACCTCTTCGTTCAACTAGCTATCAAATGATTTAGGCTTCAAATTTTTTTACAATAAGAATAATATATTTTTAACTTGTTTAAATGGTAAAGAAATCCTTGGAAAAGTTTCCATAAGAATAAACGTTATTTCCCAAATACAAAGAATTTAAAAATGTAGATATAGCGACTATTTTGCTATTAATGTTTATAACTTTGGTTTGCATTTTCTTTAGCTTTTCAAACATATACTTTGCTTTTTAAAAAAACTTATCAAAGTGTATATAATAATCAAAACAAGTTTTATTAAGATATGTTCATAGATCTTCAAATTTCGCAAGTTTAAAGTTAAGGGATTCAAGGTGTGTTTATAGCGACCATCGTTATACAAACAATTCTGTATTTAATTCAGTATTATTCTATTTTATTCACATATATTATTTTCAAATTCAAACCACATCACTACTATACATGTACTAACATATGTACTTAATTGACATGTCTATATTAAATGTCCAAATGTATTTAATTTAAATAACACAATACAAAGCTTTTTAAGACAAGCTATTTAAACAAATCACTAGTATTTTAAGCATATAATTTAGGGTTATAAATTTAAGTAGTTAGGGTATATTAGCATAGTTTTTAACAAGAAAATTTCAACAAGTTTTTGACTTAATTTGTGACAATTTTATATTTTAGTTCAAAGTGGGATTGCTCACTTTCATTTAAACCAAAGACTGCCATCTCCTACCAACATTCAACCAAGCATCAAAAACAACCTCCCCCTTCCTCCATAGCTCATACCCTTGACTACAATTTCTCCCCCGCTCACGGCCATCACCCCCACCTCCCTCCTTTCCTTTGCACACGACTTAAGGCTATCCTTCCCCTTCATGATACTCATGCCCTAGCCTTCTTCCTCCTTCATAACTCATAGCCTAAGGCTATATTTACCCCATAATGCTCACGTCCACAGGGAAGAAGAGGGGAAGAAGAGAAAGAAGTGAAGACATGGAATGAATGAATGAAAAGAGAGAGTAAGGTGGTGTTTATATAGAGTTAAGAAATGTGGCAAATGACCATCCATAAACCTCATCCTTCCATACTTAGGTACACACAAACCATTCTATTACACACACCTTACTCTTCTTAATTTAGGCCTTGATTTAGGGGTCCTTTAGTCCTCTCTTACTTGTACTAATTTAATACTTACTTTTGTTAATCTTTGTTATTAAAAGAGATGTTTAGTTTTTGTTAATGCGTTAATATGTTATCGTACTAGTGTGTAAATATTCGGACAACTTTTATTTAACAAGAAGTTGACTTTTGACAAAATATTTTTCGACCACATTTCCAGTATTTCTACGAAGTCTATATTTTTGTAAAGATATTTCAAAAATATGTTTTCTATCATTAGTTAATAATTAATTAAATTATGTTTCGACCACATTTCCAGTATTAATTCGGACAACTCGCATAATTAATTAAATTATGTCCTTGCCTCGGAATGCGGGTAACTACATCCCGATTGAATTTGAAATTGTCGAAGTAAATGGAGTAATGATCCCTCCCCATTCTGTTTTGCAAGCCGGTGTGGATTTTTGGGCTGATCATTTAGTAGGTTTCTTTCTTGAATCTACTTACCGACTAAAAATGTGACTTTAGCTCTTCGGAGGGCATGGAAGCTTCGTGGTAATTTGGATGTGAAGCTGATTGACTCCATATACTATCTTAAGTTTTCCTCTCTTGAGGATCATCGGATTGCTCTTGACGCAGAGCCCTCATTCTTTGATGGTAGGCCTTTCATTGTTACTCCTTGGACCCCAACTGTGGCAAGTGCACGTGAACAAGTTCTTACTATCCCCGTGTGGGTATTTTTCTCTCAGATTCCCTCTGCTCTACAACCGCTTATTGGTCTGAATTGGCTAGCCTGTAACGTTGGAAAATTAAAATGTTTTGACTCAAACACAGTGGCTCGTGATAAGTTGATGTATGATAAGGCTCTTATTGAAATATCCCCTTTCAAGCCTCTCTCATCCTCTATTTCTGTACAGCTAGCTGTTGGTCATGTTGAGGTAGTTCGTGTTCGCTACGGTTGGGTTCCGGAAATCTGTTCATCATGTCACTCTTTTGGCCACCTGGCTACTGCCTGCTTGCATTCGGAAGCCGTCGCGGCTGCTCCGAAGATCCCTTTGCCTCGCCCCCCTCGTAGGATTTGGGTCCCCAAGGTTACATCCCCTGGTTCTCTGATTTACCCTTCATCGGCTGTTCCATCTGCTGACTTGCCTCCGTCTCCGATGGTTAGGCCTGATTCTGTGGTTGTAGTTCCTGACCCTGGATCGACGCCGTTGCCTATCGCTTGGGATGAGCCCAAGGGGTGTTGGATTGATCCCATCTCTGATATGAGATTTAACCCGGTCAATGGATCTTTTTTCCGGTTTGTTTTTGATGATCAGCAGGACCTTCGTTGCCTTCGCTACAAACCTTCTGGTGATTCCTTAGTTCTTGATTTGGATGGGTTATATGCGAGTTCGAATTCTGCGATGCTAGCTGATATTACCTGGGATCGTTCTTTTATCTACTCCTCTGATGCTATGGGTTATGATCCACGTCTTGCTCTTCTTTTCCGACCTTTTGCTGGTTTTTGTGGGTCCGTTCCTTTAGTCGCTTCTCTGGTGGATGGATCTGATGTGATATCTTCCTCTTCGGAGGAGTGCTAGTTTTTTTTTCCTAGTTTTAGTTACGGTGACATATTTGTCTCGTACCTGTGCTGTATTTTCTGTATTATCTCTTAGTAGTTAAGGTGCTTTACCTTACTCCTGTACTTCAACTTTATTACTTACGTAATAAATAGTGGACGGTCCACTATAAAACCGGCTTGCTTTGCAAAAATAAATTGTGTTCGATAAGGTTATAAAATCATATTTAATCACATTAAATCTTAAATAAAAATATTTAAATACGTAGTCTCAAAAATTACGGGTCGTTACATATTCTGTTTCTACATGTTTGCTAGATTGGTTGTTAAGATGTAATGTATTTAAGTTATGTGTTGTTTTTCTTCTTTTGATAATTGTTTAGATAAAACTCACAGGGGTTAGAGAATGTTCTCCATACTTTGATGTTCTGAGGACGAAATTCTTTTTTTTGGAGGGAACAGTGTAACAACGTAGGAATTTGAGTATAGAGAATTTAAATGGAAATTTTATTTAATTAAAATATTAATAGATTGGAAGGTAAAATACTAAAATTTTGCAGACGTTGAAATTATGACCCATGGATAGTTTCCTTGAGTTCGGAATGGCGTTTTGAATTTGAATGAGTATTATTTTTAATATTTTTCAAGTTCGGAATGTTGAGCAGTGAATAGCCTTTTTGTAGGAAAATAGGAAAGTTGTACTTAGCTGATTTGGGGATTTATATTTACTTACCCTCCTCTCTTTCTTCATTTACTTTCATTCTCTCAAACTCATTCTCGCCTAAGCTTCAACCCTAAATCCATCTCTACAAACCATGATAATTTTTCAAAAACAAAATAAAATCACCATAATTATAATTAGACCAAGGAGTACCAAACTAATTCATTTTGAAGCTTGATTTGAACAAGAGAGCTTTATACAATTTTTCAAGAGAAGCAAAAGTTGGATGTTCTTTGATTTTTCTAATTACTGCTTCTAAGCAAGGTGAGTGGGAGTGGTCCTATATTTATTATTGAATTTGTTTCTATTTATTTAATTTTTTTGATTTATTGAATGAAGTTGAAATTGGTTAAGATGTTGCATGTAGCTTCATTGATCTTGTATGAGTGTACTAAACTTGACAATACACTGAAAGAACTAATTTGGAGATTTATGTTAGTGATTCAAGAAAGTGAACAAGCATTTATTTCTTAGATTACAAATTAAATGAAGAAATAAATTGATATAAAGTTATGAAATGATGAATAAGTGAATATATGATTTTATAAAACTTATTTGGGAATTTTAAAACATGATTTGTAGAAGTTTCGAATTTTTAATGAAAATTCTTGAATTGGAAATTTGATAACAAATTAAATGGATGATAAATAAACTATTTGCAAATGGTAGATTGATTGCCTAGCTGGTATAGCACTTGATTATTGAATGTTAGGAGTTGTTGTTGATTTTTGATATTTTAAAGTGCTTATTTGCTGATTTGTTGTATGTAATGAATGTATTGAATAATATGATTTTATGCTTACTAAATGAAATTAAACGTAAAAGTGAGTGAGTGCGCGCGCACGTGTGTATTAAAGATTTTATTGAGGAAACTAATTATGTTGAAGAAACATAAGAAATGAAATTAAAATTATATACGTGTAAGTGTGTATGTGTGTATGGTGCATTTGAATGCATTTGCATACATTTAGCATGATGTTGTAGAGTGTAGTTGAATTACCGGAATAGTTGAGATTCGGTGGCTAAACGAATGGAATTTTGTGGCTACATGAACTCTATGAAATCAAACCAAATACTCAAGTAAACGACACCAAACTTCGACTGTGTGTTGAGGGCGACGTGGCGGGAGGAGTAAATGGTTTGCTGGCGAAGGCGGCGAAGAAACATTGCATGAACCAACATGGGGAAGTGTTCCGAATTGGGCTTCATTTCCTAGTTCATGCACCAACCAATGGACCGGTAGGTGCCAACCCGTCCATCAGTTAGCAACTAGACCGGGCAATTAAGTCTAGATCTAGAGCACTTTGCTCTCGACCGAAACTCCTTTCGTCAAAGCAATTTTGGGGCATACTTGGGGGCGACGTTGAGGTTCCTTCACGTGATCTTTCAATAATGAGATGCTAAGCTTATATCGTGCTTGTTCAGGATGGAAATGTGCACTACATGATATTGTACAACTTCGGTGTTCCTTTGTGACTCCCGATGGCGTATTATACCAGACATAGCTATCATTCTCTTTTGTAGAGACATGGCGTAAATTTGATAATACATCCTTGATGACTAATAAAAGGGGGTGATGATGATCGTCTATGAGTGGGTCATACATCACATGTGCTCGATATATCGTATAGTGAGATCCACATAGCTTTCAACTAAATAAAATAGGTCATATTTCACTTATGCTCAATATAGGGTACGACGAGACCTACGTGAGTTCCATAACACTAGATGTGGCCTGAGGTCTATGGTACAATTAGGTATTGACTCTAATTAATACAATTAGATACCGACCCTATTTATTTTGGACCTCTAATTGGAAACATTGGATAATGATGGATGTCCACCGCGGACTCCACTCATCAGAAATGGCAGGGATAACCACACACACTATTTGGCATATATTGTTGTGTTGTAGATCTATATTATAATTTTTTTGCATCCATATTTGTATATGGGGCTATCATTATCATAGTATGCTAATGTGTGCTAGTCACATTATATTAGTTGTGTTGATTACTTGATTGCAGGTAAGAATAGGTTGAGGTATATCATTAGTAATATATACTTACCTTTACTATAGTCACTTATGTATATATTGATTTCATATGCAGTATTTTAAGATTATTTCCCATCACACCAGGCTTTATGTCTGATCTATGTTTTGTCTCTATTTATTTTATGACAACTTTAGGGTACTTGATTAAGTAGGGTGAGAAACTGGTGGTTTTGGGGATAGCTATGGATCGTATTATTTTAAGATCGGAGCAGGTGATATTTAGTTATACACGTAGGCGTATATTTTTTTAGTACACGTCGGGCTTATATCTATATGTACGAGACATGTATTATTCAGATGTTATATTCGATGCTTGGTACGTATGGAGCCGATGTATTATAAATGTTGTTATTTCTATCAGTTGCTTCCATATTCCTATGTCTCATGTATGTATATCATGTTCTAGTTATGTTTCTTTGTATATTATATGTTGTCATCTTGTGATATCCCGGAATTTTAAACAATTTAAAATGTGATAATCTCCTTTATTAATTATTTAAAATTGGTAAATTGTTATTTTCAAACATAAATAATAATGTGTTTTTTATATATAGATATAAATCGATTTTAAAATAAAATAATTATTTACAAATTTAGTAATGTGTTTGTTTAAATATATATATATATATATATATATATATATATATATATATGAGTAAATTTTAAATTGGATTTTAAAATTGAATTTGAATTTGGATTAAAATTTGAAATTTAAAGGATATATATCTTAAATATATTTTGGAATTAAATATCTCATATATGATTTTATTTAGAATATAATTAGTTTTTATATTATTTTCTTTAAAAGGTTTTTATTTATATAAATTAAGAAAGTACTTATTTGATAGTAAAATAAGTATAAAAGCTTTATATTAACATTTAAAAATAATTAAAAATTGCTTAATTACAAGTGTTAAATGGTGAGATCATGTTAATAACACATGTGAGATAATTAGTAAATGAAATTGACAAATGTTAAGGAAATTAACAAGTGTCACAAATTTGTTTTTATTTTCTTTTATTTTGAATAAATCCAAATTAACACTATATAAACTTCTATCTACTCTCCTCTATTTCTTTTCCTATATTCTCATTTCAAAAGCAAGTAAACTCAAGAATAAAATCTGTAACAAGAATCTACAAACCAGAAGAAAAGGTTGTAAAACATTTTATCTTCAACCTGTAAACATTTTCAAATAAATCAAAACAAAGCTAGAAAACCTGAAGAAAATCAAAGTTCAAGCAAGATAATCAAGCAACCTTATCAAACAACAACTAAGCTATAGATTTCAAGTTTCCAGTCCATAATCAAAACGTTTTCTTCAGCAAAAATCAAGCTTTCCAGTTTCAAAATCAAAGCTCTGTTCATCTTTTTAATAAGGTAAGTAAACATATTATTTGAAAGGCATTAGTAAACTAAAATCTGTGCATGTGATTCGTGGATTAAATTATGCTTTGCATATGTATTTATAAGTGTGATCTCTATGTATATGCATGTGTTTGAACTGTGCATGTTTGGCATGTCTGTTCTTCTCTATTTTTCATGTTATAGAGTTTAAATTTGATAAAATTTTTCAATCATTTTATCTTATCACTGTTAAGCTTTGGATTTCAAATAAGATAGTTTAGTTTAAACATAATCTAGGTTTTAAAAATAGTTCAAGAATTTTAAGTTTGAATATCTTCTGGAATCAAGAAACACAGTAGCAAATTCTAAAAACATGTTAAAATCAAATGTTGCAATTTGCTGATTCAATTATATAAATTGAATCGACTCATGAAAATATGATTTTTAAAAAGGAAATCATGATTTTTAATGTTGTATCGAGTGGGTAATTCTAGTTTAATCAGAAGGTGGTTTCTGAGTGTTTTGTGGCGATAAGTGGTCTCGGGTTGGTCGGGACTACTTCTAGAGGTGGCGAGGAGGTAGTCGAGCTTGGCAAAAATAGTGGATGATTTTCTTCATCAACGTGGCGTCGGTGGTGGGTCAAAATGGGTTTTAAACCCTAATTTGAGTCGAGTTTGGAAATAGGTCATGGCATCATCTTTGTAGTATTGAATTTGATCGAAGGATGGGGGATGGAAGCGTTAGGCTTCGACGGAGTTGTGGTCATCGGCTGGTAACTTCTGGTGGTCGGAATCGCTTGGACGAGGGGTTTTTCAGGAATGCGTTTTGGTTTCGATTTCGATTGAGTTGCTCGATTTTGATCGTGGGCATGTGCTAGTGGTTTGAGGGTCGGGATCGAAGGATTAGGTGGTCGTCGTTGGGTTGAAGGTGTCGGCGGTGGTCATCGTCGTCGTGATCATCTGTGCAGGAGCAGGTGGTTTTGTGGTGTAAGTAGTTTGGGAATGGTTTGACTCGAAGGGAAGCTCGGGAATGGGAGTTGTTTGCTCGGGTATGTCTTCGGGGTCATGAGTGTTAGCTTGTCATAGGTTTTTAACTTAAAAAACTAAGTTTTTAAAAATGGAAAAGAAGAAGGGAAACTTGGGATTGATCTCGGGTGGGGTTCGGGTTCGACCCGAAGCGGATTTAAAAATAGTTTTAAACAGTTCTTAAAGCAAGGTTTTGAAATGTTAAAATAAATTTAGTTTAAACTTTTCTTATATAAATTTATTTATATATAATAAATGCTTTAATATTTGATTCGAGAAATTATAACATTTGTTTAACTTGAATTTGTTAAGTTAATTTTTAACTTATTTTAAATCTTAAATTAAACAATTTAATTAAGGAAGATAATTTTTAAGTTAAATGTTTGAAATATGTTAATGATAACTAAGACATTAATAAGGATAATGTTTTATCTTAAGGTTAACTAAGGTTTTAATGAGTTGAGATTAATTAAGGTTAATTAAGAAATTTAAGTATAATTAATTAATTTGATTAATCAATGATTAAGGATTAATAATTAATAAATAAGGGTTAGAAGTTAATTAATTAGTGGTTAATTAATTTGTAATTAAGGATTATTAATTAGATGATTAGAGATTAATTAATTGATTCATTGATTATGAAGAATTAATTAATTAAGTAATTAAGATTGATTAAGTTTATAATTGGAGATTAATTAATTAAGTAATTAGAGGTTAATTAACTGGTAATTAAGAAGTACTTAATTTGTAAATAAGTTTTATTAATTAATAATTAGGTTTTATTAATTAATAATTAAAGGATAATTAATCCGTTATTAGAGATTAATTAAGGGTTAATTAACTGTTAATTAAGGATTAACTGGTAATTAAGGATTAATTAATTTTTAATTAAGTTTTATTACTTAATAATTAAGGTTTATTAATTAATAACTAAGGGATAATTAATTAGTTAATTAAAGATTAATTAATTGATTATAAAAGTAATTAAGGATTAATTAATTTGTTATTAAGGAATATTAATTAATAATTAAGGTTTATTAATTAATAATTAAAGAATAATTGATCTGTAATTAGGATTAACTAATTGGTTTATAAGGAAATTAAGGAGCGATAAATTTGATTGTAATTAATTAATGATTGATTAAGCAGGGAATTAGAGATAAATACTTAAGTAATTAATTTAATTTAAGATGATTAAATTAATTATAATATGGATTAATAATTCCTGGTTGTGGATGATTGTTTGAGTAGAATGTCTGGATTGATTGATATCTATTGAATGATAATCTATGATATCCTGTGATGTGATATTGGATATAGTTGTGATAAATGTGTGATATTTATCTGAGATGAATATTGTGTGAATTCAAAGTATTTAATTAAATTGTTTAACTTTAAAACAATTTGACCTTTAAGACGGCGTTTGGATTTCGATGAGACCGGGATCGGATATCAAGTTTGATTATCCGAAAATCACATCGATCCAAGTTAAACGTTAGGTCATGACATCTCAAGTGAAGATCGAGATGGAGTTTCAGAGTGTAAGGGTTATTGTCGTTAACTCTGAGGGTGATTCCAAAAAGAGTGTAACGAGATAATTCCTTCGGTTTCGTTCAAACCCGGAACGAACTTATATATATGAATGCTACCGGACCATCGTCAATGGAGGGCGATGAGCATTCCAAGACATGTTCTTTAAAGGTAATCGTACCCTCAAGCCTCATCAACCGGGAATGGCTAAAATAGGGGAGGTGCAACAAGGCTACGTGGGTAGCACCCAAGTAGGATAAGGTTTTCCCCTGTCTAGAGTCCCTTTATTCGACCGTGTAGGCGGTTGCTAGCTACAACCGTGGGATTGTCTTATTCGGGACTGTCCGGTAAGGGATGATTCCGGCCTTGTGTTGTAGGGGATTTAGGATGGATCCTCGATACGGTGATCTAGGCCACGTACTGTGACTGACGGTACCCCAGTAGCCATGCCATTGTATGAAGTCCAATTTCCAATAAGTGCCTGTACGGTTTTGATTGTGCCCAACTATGTTGGAACGTGAGATGTAAGCATTCCAGCTATTTCTGTATTTTATATTGAAAACCTTAGACACTATTATAATATAATCGGATTTCCTATCAAATGTTTTGGTTATCGTAAGGGAAAAACTTGTCCATATTTATTGGTGGAGAGTCTTACGAGATACCTTTTCCTTCAAAGGTTTTTCAAGTTAAACAACTTAACCGTTTACTCACATCAGACCCATGTCTGACCCTGAGTTTATTTCTGTTTTTCTTAAACTCTTGGGTACTCAAATTTTTACGAGTAGCCAAGTGATCAGGTTTGGCTTGACGAATTTTGAAAGCTTGGAGCATGAGTCCAGACGTAGCTATATCTATCTATTTCCGATATGTAGTGTTGTTTGTCTGTTGTATTTTGGAATGTAATGGATAGACAGGTCTTTATAACTTTCTAACATGATGATGTTGTTGTAACTATGTAACTCTGATGTAATGACTATGTAATTGTTATGTGATATATTATATTTTATTCCGTTTCCGCTGTAAGATTCTGATATTGTTTAGTTCTTTCTTCTATTTATTCTATTTCTACCTATTTCTTTCTTATTGCTGACACTTCTTTCTGTGGAATGAAAGATGGGCCGTCACACATCTTATATGAGATATTGTTGTTATACCATTTATAAATTAACTTAAATAAATAATAAAACTTTAAATTAACCATGTGCAGCCTATTTGTGGAACTTGGGTTTGGCTACTATTATTCGGTGGTGAAAAGTTTTGGGTTACCATAGAGCGGGTTGTTACAAAAGGGCATAAGTACCCTCTCGTACAAACCGTATCTAGTTTTAAACATGGTCAAAGGAACACTATTGTTACCATCCTCGATCGATGGAACCCACTGTCAAATCTAGCTATGAGAATACTCTAGACCCACTTAAATGGTTAAAAAGTCATCTATCTTAGGCATTAGATGATGATTCTTCATCATTAACTAATCTGGATTCTAGTAGTCGATACGCATCCTAAGCGATCCATTTGACTTCTTCACAAATATCGCAGATGCTCCCTATAGTGAACAGCTCGGCCTAATGAAACTCTTATGCTCAAGTTTCACTAATTGTTTCTTCGGTTCCTCTATCTCCTTGGGCGACATCTTTCTAGATGTTCTACTAATTGGTTGTGCACTCGGCATCAAGTCTATTCAGAATTCAATTACCCATCTAGATGGAAATCTCATTATTAGTTCGAAAACGTCTACAAATTCCAAAACTACCCATACTCTACTAATCTCATCTTCCCGATTTTCCACTGCACATAACCGTAGTCCTGACTTCTCTTTCGTTACGTCCAATGCTACTGTGATCTTTTTTGCACTTTGTGGATTTTGTAAAGTGAAAATTCAACCAGCATAATAGAACCTAGCATCATTACGCACTAACTAAGTCATACCAAAAATTACCCCGCGCCCTAAGAATTCAAAACACATATAGGTCTCATACAAAAAAATATCCATACAAATCAAACATAAGGTTGGTGCTCCTTAGTTCGAGAGTGGCATACCCACCGATTGGATTAACCACATGCAAGGACGTAATCAAATAAGCAATATCTAATTCTAACTTACCAACTAAATCTTTTAAGATAAAAAGCGTGTAGCACCAGTGTCAAACATGACTCTTACTGAAATACTAAAAATCAAAATTATACCTCTAAGCATAATAGTCTTTCCCTTTTTTCTCAATGTCAGTCCAATTTATGGTCTTTCCAAAACATACACTTCTCCTACCTTAATTATGGATAATCTCCTTTTTATAGCCAGGCTTATTACAACTAAACCACTTGGCCCCATCCTTGTTCTCCTGCTAGGTACACTTACTAGAGTAGTGCTCCTTTTGACCGCAGCTAAAACATGATACCCACCATATTTGGCTTCTAAGCTCCTCCCCTTGAGGACTTTCGTTCCTTTTAGTTCTTAGTACCCTCCTAATATGGGTTAAATCTCTTCTTTAGCCCACCCTTAGGTCTAACATTAACCTTCCTCTCCTTTTGACACAAGCAACCATAACTTCTTATCATTTCCACCACTAGCTCAAAAGGAGATAGCAAATACAACATCCCCTTATGATTTATACCATTCCTCAAACCTGCAATAAATTTCTCATTTTTATTTAATGGACTATTAATATTCTCCCTTCCATACTTCAAAAGAGCATTAAAGCATAGAACATACTCTGCTAGAATTATTTCTCTCCTAACTTTAATCCAAAAACTCTTTACACGGGGCGCTATCCTATGATTCAAGAGTAAATCGAGTCTTGAATCACTCCTTAAACTGTTCTCAAGTTATATCCTCCTTTGATATTTCAATGGGTCAATGCTTCCCACCAATCTAAAGCATTCTCCTGGAGCTAATGAGAAGTCAAACTCCTCTTCTGAGCATCATAACCTAAGCCTCCAAAGATGCACCCACACATGTTTAACCAGTTCAGCACCTCTAAAGCAGACTCCTTCCCCGCAAACACTTTCTCTTCGTACTTCTTATAATCCTATATCATCATGGAAAATTCCACTTCTCTAGCTTCTACTGCCCTCGACTCAAAAACTTTAGCGAGTTGTTGCCACATCATTTCCTTCATAAACTTGTGGATAAGAGCATCCATATCCATTCTTCCATCAGTTGGGGCAGACATTTGAGTATCGACTTCAGCATGAACTTACGGGTCTCCTTTCGTCCTTCGATATTAGTTTACATACTATAAATTCCTCTATTAGAAATAGTTATTACACCCCCCAACATCAAACATCTACTTTGCATCTCCATTCTTTCTTTCTACGTAAGCAAGTGTCTGGGTGAAGAGAGTGAGAACAATAACAGAGGGATAGATATATCCAACTATATACCTATATCAAAATACAAGTAAATTATCTAACTTATACTTTGCTATATTTTACTTTAGTGTAACCTAATCTAAGCTTCGATACTAGGTTGTAACATCCTCTATCTTAAGACCCGAAAATGAATGTGTATAATGTTGCAATCATTAGCAAAATTATTTTCAAGCGATAAAATGAGATCAATATTTTGTTTTCATGACATTAAGAAAACATAACAGCTAAATATTTTCTATTAGATAAATTATCAAGTTACATTTTTTGTAACCTTGATCATGCCCACCTAGAGATAAGATATAATAAACAAAATAATAGTGTTGTCCCTAACATTTGAAGATGTTGACACAAACACTTAATCGATTGTATACCCATATTTTGCAACAGTGGAATAAAAAAATAAATTTTATTAGGTATAAGCCTCCACTTTATCTTCAGCTTCATTTTTCGTTCTTTTCAAAAGTTGAGAGAGTTAAGGATATGCCTTAGGAGCAATTATATAATTTGTTATATATCTCTAACTCGATAATCAATCTTGTTCGAAATAAAAGGGTTTTATTTTGATCATATACTTGATATAATGTGTTATGTTAATTAATTTAATTAAAAGTATATTTAATAGAAAATCCATAATGTATGTTTTGTGATAGTAGTTACAAAGCGTTATAATTGTGACTAATTTATCACAATGAAAACAAATATACCATTTTAAATATTTCTAGTCAAGATGCGTCGAGACTGGATATCGATACATCCACTGAGACAAGAGTACGTAATGTTCTCCATATGTTGGGTAGTCCATCACTCATGGCTGTTGGAGGAACCAAGTGGCTGTAGGAAATGCGGATTACAGATCTTAAGGCAAAATAACACTAGAGAAGGGGAATAGTGTTTAATTAATTTTATGAATCTTTTTGAAATCTTTTTAAATTAAATCCAAACAGATGCAATTCACTAACGCAGAAACGATCACAGAATCAGACATAAAAGCAAATAGTAAATGAAAGCGGTAAAGGAAAGAACACACCAGAATTTTATACTGGTTTGAAGTTACCCTACATGCAATTCCACATAATTTCTTGTGCAGAATGTCGATATTACAACCTTGATTTCATGGCCATGACATACACCTTCCTATCTTCGAGTATAGGGCAAACTCTCTTGATTTAACCAGGCTGGAAGATCACCTAATTGATTTATGGGCAACAATCACACCCAATTGATTTACGGGCAATAATCACACCATTTCCAATCACACTTTGATAGTAAGAGACTCAATACACTTCGATCTTTCGATCTTTGGTTACAAATGATCATATAACTCTAAATTGCAGTGAGATATTTGAGAGAGAGTGGCAAAGAATCAAACTAGAGATGATCGAGTTTGATTCACTTAGAATTTCAGCAAAGTTTTGTTAAAGCATTTGAATTATAGGAGAATATTTGAGTGGAGAAGAAAGAGTGAAGAAATAAAGAAAAATTAACTTGAAATTCATTGAAAATAACTGGCATTTATAGGAGAACAACGGTTATGTCCATTCACGAAAGGTTATGACGAATATACGCTTCTTTTGAAAATTTGAGTTTTAAATTCTAGCGCTACCATGTCGACGTGAGGGGATGAGGGATGTCGATATGCCTATGTTAACTTTGAAAATAGATTTTGCTTTAAAATGATTTCTATTCTAAAACCCATCAAAACAATTTCCAAACTTTGTAAACCATTTTGAATATAGTTTAAATTTATAAAAAAGTTTTAGAAAATAATATTAGAATATATAATATATAATATAAAAAGTAATATTAAAAACTAAATATATATTTCTTTAAAATATATTAAAGCTGAAATATTTGAATCAAGAGATAGTTTAAAAAACAAGAGATGATTTTGAAATTAATATGATTAAAAATAGTTTTTTAATTAAGGCTAAAATATATTGATTGATAGAGATGACTTTTAGAAGATAGTTTTGAAAAAATAAATCTACTACCTCCCCCTTAATCTATTAACTTCGTCTTAATCTGAGCCTATCTAACCTATTTTACAATTCTCTCCCATTGTCATCAACAAAACTAATCCTAAACTACATAACTCGCCCTTAAACTAATACCATGGAACTAAATGCTAATATCGAAGTATAATAAGCGAAACATAAATCTAATTTTATTATATATGATGTTACATTACATATATATATATATATATGAACTATAGACAGAAATATATACAAGTACACAAAATATAAAAAGATTAATATAATAACAATCTAACGAGAGTCTTTGACAATTGGTGACTTGTGAATCGAACAATTAGGGTAATGGAGATATCACTTTGAAAATTTTGACAATTTAGTTTTTCTCTATTTATTTAAAATATATGTTACTATATCTATATTCTATATCCCATTTATAGAACAAATACCTAGTTCTCTTCTTAATTTAATAAAGGTTGATTGATTCAAGGGTTTGGTCAGAATATTAGCTATTTGATTCTCAATGTTGACAAATTCAAGAGAAATAATCTCTTTACTTATATTATCTCTGAGAAAATAATGTCTAATATCAATATTTTTGGTTCTGACATGATGAGTAGGAATTTTGGATAGATTTATTGCACTTGTTTTGTCACAGTAAATTTCTGATTTTGAAATATTTAATCCAAAATCCTTTAGGATCTGTTGCATATAGATAACTTGAGAATAAGCTAAAGCAGCAGAGATATATTCTGCTTCAGTTGTTGATAGTGAGATAGTATTTTTATTTTTGCCAAACCAAGAAATCAGAGAATGTCCTAAAAAGTTACAAGTTCCACTTGTGCTTTTTGGTCTGATTTATAACCAGCATAGTAAGCATCACAATATGAGATTAAATCAAATGAATCATTTTTAGGGTAAAGTAAACCATAGTCTAAAGTGTGTTTAACATATCTTAGGATACGTTTAATAGTTTTAAACGAGTTTCTTTGGATTGAGATTGATACATTGCACAGAGACAGACACTATGCATGATATCAGGCCTACTAGCAGTTATATAGAATAGCAATCCAATCATTCCCCTATATAGTTTTTGATCAACATTGTTTGACATGTCTTCTTTATTTAAGGCTTCATTGGTTGCCATAAGAGTAGATTTTCCACTCGCAGTGGTCATACCAAACTTACTAATTAGATCCCTAGCATACTTTTCTTGACTAACGAAAATACCACTATCTAATTGTTTTATTTGCAATCCTAAAAAGAAAGTAAGTTCACCCATATGAATCCTCTCAAACTCTTTTGTTATTATTTCAGAAAACTCTTTGTTCATTTCATTATTTGTTGATCCAAAAATTATATCATCTACATAAATCTGTACTAATTAGATATCATTTTTGTTTCTTTTAATAAAAAGAGTATTATCTACTTTACCAATTGCAAAATTTGATTGTAATATGTAAGATCTTAGTCTGCTATACCAGGCTTTAGGAGTTATTTTAGACTATATAAAGCTATCTTTAATTTGTAAACATAATTTGGAAACTTTTCTTCTTCAAAAAATGGAGGTTGTTCAACATAAACATCCTCTTTAACAAAACCATTTAAAAAAGCACTTTTGACATCCATTTGAAATAATTTGAAATTGTTATGACTTGCGAAAGCAAGTAGAATTCTAATGACTTCTAATCTAGCTAGGGGTGCAAAGGTTAAATAAAAGTCTATTCCTTCTTTTTGACAATAACCTTGTATGACTAACCGAGCTTTATTTCTAACGACCTCACCTTGTTCATTCATTTTATTTTTATAAACCCATTTAGTTCCTATTATAGTTTTGTCCTCTGGTCCGGGAAGAAGTTCACATACATCATTTTTGGTGAATTGATTCAGTTCTTCTTGCATAGCAAGAATCCATGAATCATCGGATGATGCTTCCTTTAGATTTTTGGGTTCTATAGTTGATATAAAAGCTACATTACTCATCTTGTTTATTTGATTTTTAGTTCTAACAACAGATTCAATATTTCCTAGCATGTTTTAATAGGATGATCTTTTAAAAGCCTGATCCTTTTATTAGGATGAACACTTTAACAGTTTATTTCATTTGATTCATTATTTAAAGTAACAAAATCATCTTTATCATTTATTTGAACAAAATTTTAAAATTTTCATCAAAACATACATGCATTATTTCTTCAATGGTGTTAGTTTTTAAATTAAAAACTCTGTGTGCTTTACTTCTATAAGAATATCCGATAAAGATTTCTTTGTTGGGTTTAGGATCAAATTTATCCAAATTGTCCTTTGTATTTAGAATAAAGCATCCACTTTCAAAAAATTTAAAATAAGATACCTTTGGTTTCTTACTGAAAAGAAGTTCATATGGTATTTTATTGATTAGAGGTTTAATTAAAATCCTATTCAAAATGTAAAAAGCTGTAGGGACTACTTCAGCCAAAATTTTCTTAGTAATTTACTATCTAAAATCATAGTTCTTGCACACTCTTGAATCGTCATATTTTTACGCTCTACCACTTCGTTTTTTATGGAGTTCTTGGAAAAGAAAAATTATGGGTTATTTTCTTTTTATTATAGAAATTCTCAAAATTTTCTTTTTTAAATTTTCCATCGTGATCACTATGAATAGTTTTGATTTTTAAAGAAAGTAGATTTTGAATTCTTTTTGCAAAAGTTTTAGATAAATCAAAAGCATCACTTTTATGTTTTAAAAAAATTTTCCATGTAAATCTAGAATAATCATCTACAATTACAAAAACATATTTACTATGATTTATTGACTGAATTTGAGATGGACCAAACAGATCTAAATGAAGTAACTCAAGAGGTTTTGAAGTTGAAACCATATCTTTCAATTTAAATGAACTCTTTCTAAGTTTTCCTAATCGACAAGCATCACATATACTATCTACTTTAAAATCCATTTGAGGAAGACTTCTTACTAGATCAAGTTTTGAAAGTCTAAATAAGAGTTTGAAATCCAAATGCCCAAATCTTTTATGCCAAATCCAAGGGTCACTTGTATTAGCCAAAAGACATAGGTTATCATTTGAGATTTTCATATTGAGAATATAAATATTTTTCTTCCTAATTCCTTCAAAGGTAACATTTGATTTATTATCTTTGATGTGACATTTATCCTTTTCAAATTTAATATTGTATCCCTTGTCACATAGTTGACTTATGTAAGTAAGTTGTGTTGTAGATTCCTAACTAACATAACATCTGAAATAGTTGGAGTTTTAGAGTTACCGACATTGTCGATGCCAATCACATATCCTTTTGAATTGTCTCCAAAGTTGACCATTACTCCATCTTCATAAATTATGTCATTTAGTATCTTCGGATTACCAGTCATGAGTCTTGAGCATCCACTACAAAGTATCCATTTGTTTTTCTTGATTTGAACCATTTGTCCATTCAGTGTTGATTCTTCAATAGACACTTCTTTTAAAAATTTGAATTTTTAATTCTACGGCTACCATGTCGACATGGGGGGATGAGGGATGTCGACATGCCTATGTTAATTTTGAAAATAGATTTTGCTTTAAAATGATTTCTATTCTAAAACTTGTCAAAACAATTTCTAAATTTTGTAAACCATTTTGAATATAGTTTAAATTTTTAAAAGAGTTTTAGAAAGTAATCTTAAAATATATAATCTATAACATGAAAGTAATATAAAAAACTAAGTATAGATTTCTTTCAAATATAAAAGCTAAAATATTAAAATCAAGAGATAGTTTAAAAAATAGGAAATGATTCTGAAATTAATATGATTAAAATTGTTTTTGAATTAATGCTAAAATATTTAAATTGATAGAGATGACTTTAAAAAGATTTTTGAAAAAATAAATCATTTAGAAAATTTCGTGGATTCTGTTCCACTAGAGAAGGTCATAGGTTCCATCCCACTAAAGAGGTCGTGGGTTCCATCCCACTATTAAAGCGAGACGGTGGATTCCATTCCACAATTAAAATCCAAATAAAGATTTTAGTGTAATTATGAAGTTTTAACATAAATCTAGACTCTATTACTTATCTTGATATCTTGAACTCTTAAACTCTTGATAATCTTGATACTCATGAGTCTTCAGTCTTGTTCTTCAATCTTGAATTCGTTAGTCTTGAATCCCTATACTCAGTCTTGAATCTTTATACTGTACAGTCTTCATTCTCAGTACCTTATATATATATCCTGTATATATATATATATATATCTAGATAAGAATATTATTATTTATATTTTATAACAAGTCCTAAGGTTGTTGTCATCAAAACCATCATCTTAGGAACTAACGGTGGTTACATATTGATAGTTATTGGATAACTATGGAGTGCCTCACTCAATAGTTTTTTGTTGGTTAATATAACTATGGTCAAATAGAAAATATCGATGTGACTAATTTATACAATTCTCTCGACTTGAGAATACTTGTCGATCTTCAATATGAAAGCTCTATTTTGATTATAGTCAAAGCATGGCATGACGTCCATCGAGAGACTATAGTTCGGTCAAGTGAAAGTATTGAAGGTGAAGCACTATTCAAAAGAGGATTCGTCTCTTTAATTATATGGGATTCACGGTCGATTCAAAATCAAATTCTCTAGCTAAAGCATTTCGGTTAATAGTAATTGTTATTATTGAACCAAGGACTTTGTAGTTGGACTATAGAGTTGAATATGGATGATATTGCTAAATTCCATAAGTCCAAAGTGATATAGTTTTAATGAGAGAATTGGTATAAATAATAGTCACAACCAGTTAACGCTTAACAAAGTAAAGCTGGATTATACCGAAAATAAGTAAGTGATAAATTTGACCAAAATGTCACATCATTTACTAAGTGAATTGTGAACATTAATTTTAAAATAGTTCCATATTAATTGCTAACCAAATTTACACCTAACGAGTCACACAACTTAAACGATGAATTCTCTTCTGACCAAAGGATTTAATTAATTTGTAATTGTTATATATTAATTATATTAGTTAATATTTATGAGATATTAGTTATAAAATTTATTTTTATTTGATGAACAAATATTATTGAATATATTTATAATAGTTATAAATATATTAATCAATATACGATACCGATACGCATTTAAATTGGATTTAAATGAAAGATATTTTATTTAGGCTTTAAATGGGTTTGAAGACCATATGGAGGATGGTGTATTTTGACCATATCATGACCAGATAGGGGCAGTTTATAGGATTAGGGATAAGCCAGGGCCTTGATAGATAAGAGGAAAGAATGGTTAAGAGAGGCTAGTCGACCTGGATCCTAATTTCTCTCTAGATTCTCTCCCTTTTAAATAGTTCAATACCCTCATTCTTTTCAAGACTTTTGGAGCTTCCATTTGCTTAATATTTGATCAAAAATAATACCTTTCTATCCCTCTAATACCAAAGTCAAATCAAAGTAAATCAAGTGTTATTCGATAGTTGGTGGTCAGCGGTTCAAGGACTAGCACTCCATTGAATTAGAAACTATTTCAAGAGGTAGATGTCATCCGACATTTTGATCTGAAAATATTGAACCGATTGCACAAGTTACATTCAACTGCTATCAAAGCTGATGAGTCTAAAGTGATGGTTGTGGGGCCCATAAGTCAAGTACAGTTGATAACACGAAGTCGATGTTGAATGGAATTGATAGATATGCAAGGCAGAACATTTAAAGTATGAAATATGGTTCAACATATAGGAGGTATTAGCCTAAATTAACTTCCACAATAAGGATTGGAATGTTTCAGGAAGTAAGAGTATTTCAATAGAAAACAACCAATATCTCAAGATCCACAAGTCTAATGCATATGAAATTTTGTGAGCAAGACATGAGGACCGTAGAGAGCCTACCCCAGAGATTGCACCTCAAGAAGATGAAGTTAGATGGATTGGCACTCTACCCTTGGTAGGGATTTGTAGGAATTAGCAAGCAATCTATATTGAAGTAAAGATCAAGCAATAACTTAAGTTCTACTGATCCAATTGGCATGAAATTTGGAGGCTAAGCATATTTTAGCAAGAAGAACTACCATAGGGATTGCATCCTAAAATTCCACTGAAGTAGGGATCGATACCGATCCATCTTCTTTGGGAATTGGGCCAAGCGATCCCTTTTGTTGGTCCTTATGGTTCTGAAAGTCCTTCTGGCGAATTTTCAAGGAGATATTTGGCCATCTCGTCTATAAATACAGGCTTGTTTGTTCATTTTCGGGAATACGCTGCTAGTTGCTTTATACTCTTTTGTGACTAAGGATTTTCATCTAATCCTTATTGTACTCAGTTTATAAAGTGATTACTAAAGAAATCTATTCAAAGTGGACGTAGGAAAATAACGTCGAACCACTATAAATGATTGTGTGTATCTTATTCATTCAATTTACTACTATTTCTTTGTTATTATCCTCTGTTTTCATTTTATATTCATTTATTTCTCCTCAAAACTACTACTGGGTATTCGTGCCAATTTTTAGCAAACATTAGATATCATTATTTCAGGGTGTACTTTAAGGCATTGGGAGTGACATACATTTTTTGTTATAATACAATTATTTATGCTCAAATAATATGTTTTATTATATACATGTATTTTAATTGTTAGTTAGGCGACGATTCTGATATGCATATTTTAAATAATTTCGATGGTCAAGAAATTCTCAACAAAAAATAAAATTAAAAACAATATTTTAATTTTTTAATTAATTTCATATTGTAGCCGTAAATAGAAAAATCGTTTTAAAATTAATTTCAAACCAAAAAATTATGAAAAAAATTTTCAAAACATAAAGTTCTTTTAGGATTTATTGGAAATTTAAAATTCAAAATCTAATTTAATTAACGTTTTAATATATTTGCATGGATATTTAAATAAAAAACATGTATTAAAATATAAAAAATATTTATAAAGTCGTGTGCAAGACTTAATCTGTTATATTTATCAAAATATATTTTGAGTATTTTATTAAAGATATAAATATATTTTATTATGCATATATTTATATATTTATATATACAATATTAATATATTATTTATATGGCTATATATGTTTATACTTATATAAAATTATTCAGGAAAAACTATATTATACGTATATATTTTATTTACATATAAATAATAGTGTATATACATACATACATTTGGGCAATATATTTACATATTGTCCAAGCTAACATGTCCGTTGCGATATAAATCCCAACATCTATACACGGGCATGTTATACCTTGGATGGATTGATACGTTACACATACACACAAATATATGTGTGTCTATGACACACAAATATATATATATATATATATATATATATATATATATATGTATGTGTGTGTGTATGTGTATGTATATGTATATGTATATGTTTATGTATATGTATCATAACATAAATTTTAATAAAATTATATCAATTTAGAAATTTAAATAAAAAAAGATTTCACTCAAATAAAATTTGGCAATATTCTAAATAAATTAGACTTCATATGTCCAATAAAGATCAAATAATGAATTATTATTTTTTAATTTCACCCATAAATTTTCACTTGGGGCTGACCCAGTTCCAACAAAAGTAACATGCGTAAACCTATAAAGTAAGCCTATTCGAATGAGTACCTGTTAGTTTATGGGAAATAATAAAAATACTGGTCATGCATAAGCATGTATTAGTAAAACTTCACCCCTAAAGTAAACATATAGTGAGACTACACAGCTAAAGCATGGAACGATTTTACCCATACCGAATCATCACAACTATTAGATCATATCATGTAAACAATCATCATAGCATGAGCAATCATATAGCATCATTTTAGTTATAAGTATTCCCAATACTTAACATTTAATTATGAAACATGTCATTTGTACACATTCAACCATTTCAATTTAAGTATACTATATACTTATCATCAAGGTATTACAAACCATTTCATACAATCATCAATCGCATTCACAAAAATCACCTAAAATCTTACTTAGGTGTTGATCTTAAAGTTATTATTAACTTATTTTAATGATTACTTCCTTAGGCCATCTATCACTAATTTATCTTCTCTACAAACAACATCACCGATAAAATGAGCATTCATTCCACCATGGAAGCCACCTAACTAGAGTCCCAGTTGGAGTCACATTGACTCTACTAAGAGGTTAAATGTAAGAACCTCGAATACATTCTAGCAAGCGTCTTACTAAGTGCAATAACCACTCCTAGTCCCAAAATACTCATTTCACGTTGCCGATTCATTTATTACATCCATTTTAATGTTTTGACACCCTGTCATAAATTCACAGTAAAGTTATTTTTTTCCTGAATTGAACCTTATGGACTTCCCAAATCTTGACACCCCGTCATATACCATTTAATATAGAATTCTCTAATCTCTGGCCTCGACTTTCAGTAACTCCATGAGTTGATATATTTTCAATTCAGGTAAATAGGCACAAGGAAGAAGTTGCAAAAAAAAATTAGTTTCAGGGACGACAGGTTTGCTTTTTAGTCTAAAGGACACATTTTAGTGTAAACCGAAAATGATAGTTGCAACTATCATTCTGTGATTTACACTAAAAAGTGTTCTTCAGTCTAAAAAATAAACTTCTTGTCCCTAAAACTAAATTTTTCTCTAACTTTTTCCTTTAGCCTAATATCCCCTTTTCAATTATTGATTCGGTCCAAAAAAAATTGTTTGTTGTGTATGCTACACATTTTTATCTTTAATTTAAATGGTGCAACTATCATTTCTTAGCTTACGTATGCTTACTTCATTTTTCAATCTTAAATAAGCTTCTTAAATGAACTTATTAATTTTCTATCCTAATTTAAAACCTATGAAATTGTCAATCAACATTTTGGAAACTGGCTTCCGAAATGCCACTAAGTATTTTATTGTTTTACTTGGAAATTTTAGCACGTCGACCTATCACATGCCAAAGCTATCATGTGCCAAGGCTATCAGATGTCTAGGCTACCGCATGGCATCCTACCGTGCTTCAAAGCTATTGTAATTCAAGTTTAAAAGCTTTTGCATGTCAACCCTACCGTAAGCCAAACCTATTGCGTGTCAACCTATCGTTGTACAAACCTATCGCATGTCATATCTTAGTGCTATTGAGGGTCAAGCATTGCATGCCAACCTATTGCACGACTAGCTATCGCAGGCCACAACATAGTGCTATCAAGGGTCAAGCTATCACATGTCAAAGGTTATAGTTGTCGCATGTCAAAAACTGAATAGCTATCGTATATATGGCAGCTATCGCAGGTCAACACTTTTAGGCTATCAAATGCTGAGTTAGTATAAGCTATCGCATGTTATCATTTTAAACCTTTCAAATATCAAAACTTAGGGCTTTCGCATGTCTAAATAAGGCTTATGTCGCGATGGCAAATCCATAAGTAATTGAAAATGGTATTTTACCTCAAAAAAATAATGAGTTTTAACCTAACCTATATACATGTCATTTATTCACTAATTGCTTTTGCTTTGCATAATATTTCTTGACCAATTTGAGAAATCTGTCCCTTTAATTAATTTATTCCTTAATTATTTTTCAATAATTAAGGTAATAATTTCCTTACCCATTTAATTCATAACAATTCAAAAATTAATGGGAAAATTCCCCAAATTCACCTAAATTTGAAAAAAAATCTTCTTTTGCCTCTAGTAAAAATTTATGGAACAAATAATTTTATTATTATAATTTATATATCAATTTACATTCAAAATTAGTCATTTCCACTTAGAAAATTCATAATTAATTATTGCTTTATCGATAATTATAAAAATTAAAAAACAAATCTATTTTAATATCAAAAAATATTGTATTAAAATTTCATGACATTTAGGGAAGATTAAATTATGTTTTACACTACAAGATGTCCAAATTCTATTCATTTAAATCATTAAACACATACAAAATCATTTCAAATCATTAAAACATGTTTAAAGACATTAAAAGCACCTAAGCAACATCAAATCCTAACCCAGATGGGTTTGGAAGGATTTAAAGAAAGTTTTACTCTCCTAGATTAGAAAAGTTTAACTGAAATTGTTTTCTTTCTTTTATAATTGAAAGCTCCTTTTTTCGATTTGATTTTACCTCTTCCTTACCTTGAAACAATGGACGACCATGGAGTTTTGGTGGAGTTTTGTTTTGTTTTGGTGGCTTGGTTAAAATCTCTCTTGCCTAATCTCATTAATCCATTCCCCTTAATACAAGATTCCCTTTATTCAAATTTGAATTTTTATTTATTCCTATCCTTTAGGGTTGAATTTAATTGCAATTATCACTCTTGATCTGTTCAGTTAATATGTTGAGTGTCCCAGACCAATTAATCAAATTGCCTTTAGGTGATTTTTTTAATTAAGTCATCTTAATTATCACTTGTTAAAATCTTTTTATTATATTAATTCTCATATTATGACATATGGGGTGTTACAACAACCTTGGAGTTACGGTTAGATGTGGCTTATTAAAGGTTACCTACTAAAACCATGAATAAAAGTGTAAAATAAGGAATGGTTAAGAGAATTACAAATAACGCGAATAAAGTAAATAATACAAGATATAAAGGGTCGATCTTAACAAAGATCTACATACACTATGGTTGATGATTTTATTACTTCGACTCTCTTGGTCACATGAGATTATTTTAATGTCATTTACAAGAGCTTTGAGCTAACAAATATGTCTTATAAGAATAGAAATTTGATTTTTGCAAAAATGCATGGGATCTCTTATATTAGCTAAAGAGATCACGTTTTGAATGGCCTAGATTAATGTCTTGAGTGCTAAGTTTCGTTATGACCGTCGATCGTGATCTACAGTTTAGATGGGTGCCGACTTGGATGATGCACGGAAAGGACTGCTTGTATGTAGTCTAGCTAGCGGGTCGTACAATGACATGCTTGTATTAGAAGGACATTATGGAACATAGAGTGATTGATGGACATTGGCACTTTTTCGAAGAGGTGGTGAAGCATAGAGAGTGGTTACTACACGGAGGGGTGGCTGATCATAAATTCATAGAGGCGTTTAATAGTTTCATTTATATCCTCACAACTAACGCCAACAACATTAGAAGTTTCGAAATCATCCTTGAACTCAGCTCCATTTTATCCTCAACCTCGGAAACATCATCTGCAGATTTACACAGCCAGCCACATATATCATATCACCGCACAACCATACAGCGTATAAATACCCAACTATCTCCTTCTATTTTCTTCACACTAAAAAAAGGAAAAGGGAAAATAAAAAAATATCTAAAGAAAATAAAAGTGTTAATATGGAATCAGTTTCAGGCTGTGCACAATTGAACGGGCAATCGCAGGGGTGTTTTCAAATGCCATTGCACTATCCCAGATACACTCAGGCAGACTACGAAGCCATGCCCGAGTGGAGATTGGACTGTGTTCTGAAGCAATATGGGCTGCCCGTTACCGGTGGCATTGTTTACAAGAGAAGATTTGCTATTGGTGCTTTCCTTTGGAAATGAAGTCATATAAGCAAATATTCATATGTTATTCTACATATATGATTGCTTACGTTTTATGCGGATTTTATCACTTGTTAAATGCGTTATGCGTATTAAAAGGATGAGTTGTAAGGTTTGTTTTTAACCAGTTGTTATGAGTTTTAATATGCATTACTTGTTTGTTCTTCTAAGTACTTGTCTAAAAACGATGGTTCTACAAATATATCGGGCCTTGGAAGAAGGCAGGGCAATACTTAGAAACAATGGCTTGCCATATTTCTCTCCACGTCCTAAAAATCATATAATTTCTAATGCTTGCCTTTTCTCATTTCATTTCTTATAGCAACTTATTTATTAAGAACAAAGAAAATTAAAAATCTAAAATCATTCACCTCTCTCTCTCTATTGTCTCTGTGGTTTTACTACCCAACAGAGAACAACGGAGGGAGAGATTTTCGAAAAAGACCAATTTTAATTATTAAAACTCGTCTATTTGCTGAAGCAATGGCTCAAATGTTTATTGCTTTTGTTTCAATAGTTGCTTTAATCTTCACCATTGTGATGCCTGCGGTTCAGGCGCAGAGTCCGGCTGCTGCTCCAACAAGTGATGGTAAAAAATACTGAAAAATAAAGTGGCGTTCAATCATTTGAATAAATTTGTTCTAATAAATGGATGAAATGAAAATATTGTAGGTACCACGATCGATCAAGGCATTGCATACGCGTTGATGTTGTTGGCGCTAGTGTTGACGTATCTCATCCATCCATTGAGCGCCTCATCCCCTTACAGCCTCTTTTGAGAACTCCTCGTCGTGTTTAAGTGAAGCATTCTAGCAAGTTCAGAAAATATATTGTAGTTGTAAGGGTCGTTAAACTGGGATTTATGCTATGCTTGCTGTTAGAATGTTTATTTGTTGTAATAAAGCAATGCAATGTAAGCCTCTTTCTCTTTTTGGAATATCAGTGAACCATCATGCTTTTTTTAATCATATTCAGCTTTTATAACGTTTAAACTTCAAAGTAACATTGTACGAAGCGAGATAAAAGAAGAAAAAGATTGACTTCCTCTACTGTAGTAAAAGACGAGAGAACTATAGTACTGAGAACCTGTATAATTGAATCAGCTGATGCAGCTATCAAATGAACACCACAAGGAGAGGTAATTGCATAAAACAAAGAAATAGTAGACGCACTGAATAAACATTCTCCATTATACAAAGTACACTATAGCAAAAACACCAAAAACCGCATTTTTATTGCATGCGTCAAAAAACTTGTAATATGTAACAAGTGCTCTAAGATTAGGTACCACAAATACAACTTTATTATTGTGACTGGTGGCAAAAACGTATAACTAAAGCAAAGGTATGTCCGTATCACTACTATGCTAGCAAGAGTGAGAATCACTTCAGACATTTCATCTCCTGCAGGTGATGATAAGATAGCCAAACAGATGATGCGTCTTCAGTTCAGAAAAGATTTTATTTAGAGTCATAGTGGCCAAAAAGCTATATACGCCAATTCTAACGAGTTGAATGTCTTTGATGCAGCATGTATTTTACGACTTCGTAGAAAGAGACGACAATTCCAACAGAGGGACCTGCACGCACTACACGAGGCCACACACCTGTGAAAAGACCCTTTATACCACCATCCCTGCATTAATAAGTTTTAACACGTCATTTACTTAAAACTAAGAAGCCTGTGATAAACATGACTATATTACGGATTACAAAAGAGACGAGTCATACCTCCAGATGTCTACCAAAGTTTTCCTAGTCGTCATTTTCAATGCTTTTTCTACATCTTTCTGGTAAGAAAATAGAAACGGAAAGAGTCGGTAAATATAAGAGTCAAACATACTCTAAACATGGAAGAATTCATACAAGAATTCATATAAGAGTCGGGAAGTAGAAAGTATAAATTACCTCAATTTGTCGTCTAGTTTTAGCTACATCAAGGGGGCATGTTGCAGCAGCAGCAATACTTCCTGCAACAAATCCTGCAGAGAAATTAGCGCCTAAAATAGTAGCTGCATTGGCGTCTTCACCAACTAGTTTTAGTAATTTTCTTCGAGTGGGTTCAAGAGTTGACCAGCAAATAGCAGAAAATGGAACATCTCGAGCAAGTTGAGCACCCATACCCAACCAAAGGACGCGATAGTTTTGCACTGAAGTAGATGTTAAACAGTAAACATGTTAACTGAACTATTGAGCATTTAAGTACCTTTTTGTTTTAAGGATACTACAATGTCAGCATTTTATAGGCTTCAGGCCCTGCTGTTTTCATATGGAAAATGGACGAAAGGAAAATACATACAGCTTTGGTTTATATTGGTACTGCTAATAGGAGGTAGAACGCCGATCAAGGTTTTCAAAACTCCAGGAGGCTTTCCACCATCTCGCATAGCTTTAAATGCCTGTTTGATGTTAAGGAAAATCAATAGTGAAAATAATAGTATTAATAGCAAATTATTGAACATAATTCAAGACTAAAACATTTAGCTCTTGCAGTTCACGTTTATATTTGTAGATCGGTTGCTAAGGATGCTTTGATTCTGTAAATGGCAGAGAAATAATTTAATCTATTAATCCTGCTTTGCGATGTGAACATAATCCATTTGGTTGCAATATTGAATATCACTATATATATGCATCTCTCTTGAACACAGACTAAGCCAGCCCACGAACTCGGACTATATGACTGATACACATCAATAATCCACTACCCAAGCATAAAAGAGTTTTCCATTCATACATGAACAATGTTCCAAACATACAGCCAACGGAAACCAAGGAAAACAAAGACATCGGTTGAGCTATGAATGCCACCATTTTACTCAAAAGATGGCAACTGCTAGAAAAGCTCTTCAAAACATGCAAGTGAGCATGGATTTGGCAGCCAATGAATTTGGAAGAATAGCTAGAACCGAATCTAAACAGTGCATGCACATGCACCAAGATGTATACAAATAGCATATATTAATTACCTGCATACGTGTTCTAGCCAGTTCAATAGGTGAACAAACAATACAGGCTAACGATCGTGCAGCTGATCCTGCCACTAATGGAGCATAAGGTGTCAAACTAGGGGCATTAACAGATGTGTAGTCTTCAATCCGATCGCGGAAAACATCATAACAAGGCAAATATATACCAACCTGTAAATACCAATTAAAATTTTATGATATACATAAATTGCACATGTTTGCGAAGAGAAACAGGAAAATAGGCCCAAGGAAGAAGTTACGAAAAAATTTAGTCTCAGGGACAGCAAGTTTGTTTTTTAGTCTGAAGGACATTTGTTAGTATAAACAGAAAATGATAGTTACAACTATCATTCTGTGATTTACACTAAAAAGTGATTTTGATACATCGCTAATACATGCTTCACAAAATAACCATGCAGCTAATAAATAGCACGCATGGCTATGTATAACTCCGTCATTTAGACAAAAATACTCACTCGTATTAATTTAGGGAGGAGAAACATCCATTGAAAATCATCACTGTCAGTCATTAATTCACACAAATTACATTCCCATTAGTGACTATTGCCAAGAAAAAGACAAATGGGCATCGATGAAAATTGTTATCAAGGAATACATATGCATCCAATGTAGGCAGAGAATGATATATTTTGACGAATCGATGTGAAAATCACTCTAAAGAGAATTCAATGAATACGATTGCTATCGTGTCTTCTTGAAATTCTGAAAATACCCAACACTCGTTAACAGAATCTCATCATCAATTTGCAATCTCCACCATCATCTCCTTTCCAACCACCCATCAACGGAATTCACTTTACAACCGACACCACCAAAAAACTGAACTGCTTGAAATAAAAGTGATGTGACCACCGAAGTTTTTGCACTTATAACACACATTCATTCGTTAATCTTTATTAAATAAAAAGTAAATATCTATAGTTATTAGATGCACGTATATACGTTCAATTTATACTAGTATTTAGAACAGAAACTTACAGTTGGTACAGATAAGGCTAAGGCTGCAGCTGTGCCTCTCCACAATCTTGCAATTCCTTCCTATAAACTTTCGATGTTAGACCATCAAAAATCAGAGTAAAATGTAGAAACATATCAATGCATTGAGAAGGAGCCCAGCAATAACATATAAGACACTACAAATTAACATTTTATATATATATATATATATATATATATATACACACACACACACACATAAACAGACATTAAAATATTAGAACATACTTGTCTAGTTACTTTGTAGAACACATCTAGTGTTCCCTTGTACTGAAAACAATCAGGTGGACAAAATTTAGCAGTGCCAAACACTCCAGCACGTGTACATGATGTTGAGCATCTGAAATCTGAGAAAAGCTGAAAGAAACGTTTATAATTTAGTTAATTAGATGTTTAACAAAGCATATTAAAATAGTGTTAGATGATTTCTGGAATACAAATGAATGATATATGAACCGGAAGGTAAATAGGTAATGACCGGAAGAGCGTTTATTTAAAAAGTTCAATTAATTATTGGGTTGTAGACCGGATCCATATTTTATGCTGAACGTGTCAATAAAGTGCATAAAACTGTAATAAAAGACTAAGTCAAACGTATCATAAATCGATATGTATAAAGCTAGTGTCAGACCCAACGTGTACCGAAGAACTATGCCGAAGGTGTTAGAATTGGACCGAAGGATAAATGAACTGAAATCCTAGGGACAAAAGACTTAAGTATAGAAGCTAAGGTTGGGTAAACCAAGGATACTAGCTGAGGGCAAAGAGTGAATCGACGGATAAGTAGGAATATGGGAAGAGGAAGAGATTTCTGAATTTAAAGAATTAATTTCACGGATTACCGAAACTAAATTATGACAGACTGCCTTAGACGAGACCAAGAACATTGATTGCCAAGAGTAGTGCAACTCTCGAAAGAACGTGTAAACCAAAACTAGTAACTTCCGGAGATAATAAGGTATGATAAGGCTTAAGATGACTGAGATCGAAACCTGAGACGGTGACAATATAACAATCAATATTAATAATCAAAAGATTGAAACATTAGGCTTAATAAATGGCTAAGTGAAAAACCTAATGGTAAAGCATCCAAAACCCAAAATGAAGGAGTAAGCAAGGTTCGAGAACTCGGTTTCGGTCTCGGTTTCAGTCATTTGAAATTTTGTTAGTTTCAGATGATTTCGTAAATTTCGGAAGTTTCGATTTTGTTTCGGTTTCGGTCCAAATTTCGGTTTCAGTAGTTTGTTAATAAACTTGTGAACAATCAATAAAATATAATTATAGCGTACAAAGTAATAAAATACAACATACAACATCATAAATTTACTACATCCAAAAACTATTTCTCGGTGTTGTATATGGATTGTTCTCATAATTTTCTTCATCCACTTATGTCGTATGGTATGGTGGATAACCATATTGTATTTGTCCTGTGTCTAAAAACGTTGCCAACATGTTATCAAATGAGGAGGGTTCGTCATTCTGTGTTATACATGTAGTCTGACTATTTTGATCGTTTGATATATCACTGTTATATACCTCGTTTGCTCCGTGATAATAATAGCCACCGGTGTAGTCAGAAGTAAAATGTATGTAGTTAGGTGGATCATTTGACGTATACGGATTATTAGCATAATCATAATTTTGTTGTTGTCCATATTCAACATTCAAATTACTGTCTCTTCTGTCACGATTGCCCAATCACACCTCTTCTTCTCACGTAAGATATAGTTGATCTATACGAACCACCACCATCGGTAGAACCAAGGCCATAATTACTTGCTAAACTGATACCATTACCACCAGTATTGCCATTATCACTATTTGATGAGTCACTACTATTTTCAGTGCTTTGACTTGCCATTATTTGTGCAGGTATGTCATCCACTGCAGCAATGACATCATTCATCATATTAACCATCAATGGATCGTCATCAAGCAACCGTGATTCAACTTCAGTAGTCCACTCTGCTAATGAATCCTCCTCATGAAATATATAATTCAGATCAATCAATTGATCATTTGTATCATGACGTTTAACATTCTTTACTCGTAATCTCATATTGTAATGTACATATACTAATTTTTCTAGATTTTCCATTTTGATTCTATTTCTCAATTTTGTATGAATCATGTAAAATGTAGTCCAATTTCTTTCATAGTTTGAAGAAGAAACCGTCTGACTTAGAATATGCATTGCTAAGCGTGTTAGATTTGGAGCATCCTCTCTACCAATTATTGACCACCACTGAGCAGGAGAACAATTATTTATAGCTGATTTTGCTTTTGAAGAGCCAAATGCGCTAACTTTCATTCTGTAATTGTCCACCTGTGGATATAAAAATTAAATATCTGATCTATATTTTGAATAAAACATTTGATGCAATTTACCTCTTTTCCAATCTCGATTTGTGTTAATATGTCTGGGATCATTCTTTCAACAACGTTGTTGAATCCATTTAACACTTCACTATCGTTTACTGCATCACCATATTGAATGATATGATTAAGAAAATAACCTATATTTTAAACAGTATGAACATGAATGTTATGAATTTTATTCACTGCTTTGAAATTCATTAGTAGCATCTACAGATTTGAGAAATATCGTCCCATGGGTGGAGTACACAAGAAAATTTATAATTTTTCGTCGATTCTGAGTACTCCAACCATCACACATCAACGTATAACCATATTCATCCCAAAAATTATGAAAAGTTGTCACATATGATCGAACTTCTTCTAATTCCATTTCCAAGTATGAATGTGATAATTCATATGCGGTAGGTGGATCTATTCCACGACCGCATTCCGCAATCGCATTAACCATCGTTGCATAATAAAGACTATTTGCAACGTTATGTGGAATGTGATTAAAGTAAAAGAATTTAGCAATTGCACGACCTATGTGTTTTTTAGCATTTTTAATGCCTTTCATTGCAGACTTAATAGAAGGTTGAGAAATACCTCCTTTTTTCTGCATGTATGAATCAATCCTTGCAACAGAGCGAGTTTCAAAATCACTCTCTAGTCTCGTAGATCTACTACGTACATTCCGCTCTGCTTGACTAGAACCGACACCTGATTGTTTGTAAGATCTTTGCATCTCCTGTTCTCTAAATGTATCTCTGCTTTCTCGCATAGCACGACGAGCATCTCTATCATCTTCGTTTTCATCATCTTCACTGTTCGAGTCGTGTTGTTGAGGTCTACTCATCAATTCTTGTTGTACACGTTGTTTCTCTAGTTTTCCTTTACTACGGTCATTTTTTTTCCAACAATATGAGCTCGTACTAATTTTTTGACATCTTGAGGAACGTTTGGACATGCCATTACATTGCCGCCTACACCTGCAAAATGTTCTTTCAAACGCGTTATACCACCACCGTTGATTTGTTTGCTACAAAAACTGCATTTTGTTTTTCGAACATTTCCATCAATTGGGGTACCATAATTCCAACCGATCTCTGTAGTGTTTGCTTGATTTTCCATAGCGTACCTATAAATTGTGAACAATATAACTTAAGTTAAGCTCCAATATACGTTTAAAAAACATGCTGTAGTAAACAGAAGCCGAGGCCAATTACGTTTAAAAAACATGCATTTTGTTTAAAAAACATGCTGTAGTAAAGACATGCTGTGCCTGTAAATAGAAGCCAAGGCCAATTACTGTGTAAAAAATATGCTGTAGTAAATTAAATGACAAGCAGCCCAATATACGTTTAAACCTAACAGTCCATTTAGTAATCAACTGCTGTCAAAAACAAACATGCAGCCCAATAGCCCATTTAATTAACAGATATTTCATTTCCCCCTTCCTCTTTCATAATTCATGTTTCCATTACCCAGCCCTAAATCGCGATTTCCAGTTCTCAATTAAAAAATAATACGAAAATGTGATTTCCAGTTCTCGATTAAAAAAAAAGCGTATGGAATGGCGTCGTCGAATTCAGATAAGCAAGAAGAAGTTACCGTGAGTATGTAATTGAAGCGCGAGCAGAAGTTGATTGAAGCACTGTAATCTTCGATGCTGTAAGTATGTAATTGAAGCATTGTATTTTATAGACTTTCAACTTGAATTAATCATTCGTTTTTCACTGTTGATTCACGTTTGAGTGAATAAAGTTTCTGATTTGATATGTTATTCGATTTCTTTTGCTTTTTGGTTGCTTTCGGTCTTCATCCCGCTGCTTCTTCACATGCGCACTGAGGGTTTTAATTTTTCTAAGCAAAAAATGATTCGATTCTCTTTTTTTGCCCTAGATCCGAAACCGATTTTGACTGTCGGTTTCGGATCGTGCACGAGCGGTAACGGTCCGGTACCCCCGAAATTTCGGGGTACCGGCCGAAACCTCAATCCTTGGGAGTAAGGCACGTGTGGCATCCAAAAACGAAAGCGAAGGAGTAAAGCATGCGTGACATTTGAAGTACGAAAGCATTTGGTGTAACGTCAAAATTGGCAACCAAGAGAGCGATGGATAATGTAAGGTCTGATGTGGCAGTTTAGAAGCCGAAAGCAAAGATGTAAGGCCTATGTGGCAACCTAAGGCCTTAGTGGCAACCGAGAAACAATGTAATTAATTTATAATATATAGATATAAGGTCTTAATGACAGCTGAACGGTCGCATACATATGCAAAGTAACCTTAGGAGTAGCAAAAGGTAGGGTATTTCGATATAATGGAATATAGTAGTTGTCTCTGTGACATAGGAAATGCTTTCAGTTATGGTATCACGGTAGTGTAAACACTTGGTACTAAACTTACAACTTAAACCACTATTCATTCAGATAAATTATTGTCTATGAAAGTGAGGGGAAAGTCCGTTCGCATGTTGCGGTATAGCCTCACTATCTTGTATGTTTTGGAATAATATGTTATTTATACCATAATTTATGTCTTATCTGTGTTTTTATTCTTGTTTACCCTATAGGCTCACGATTATTTATTTGAGTGAGCCGAGTTTATGAGTTTATGGAAGTTTTTTTTGGAAATAGTTGAATAATGCAAGCCAAAAACGAATCAGAAGGCTTGGGTGATTCCGTTATATCCAGTGTTAGTGTTTGAAAGAACGTGTTTTATTTTGTATATCTACTCTGTTTATTTAAGACTGTCTATTATAATCGATCTTATTAATGTCGTCGAAAGATAATTTTAGACTGACTGCGGCACATTAAGGTTCCATCTTTGAATTTTAGGATGAGGGATGTTACATCACTCTATCCCGGATGCTTTAAGACCAAAACTGTCTGCAGAGATCGATCCAGAAGTAGTAATCTAAAACATAAATGGCCTAAGTTAAACTACAATGTCTCAACACCTAAGCCTAGCAAGACCCGAGGGCAACACCCCGGGAGTGAAGTTGGACAATCGTCGTCATGACAAGCCCAGCCTGAACATTCCATGGATGCCGACTCGAGACTCAAACTTCACACTTCTAAGTTGATGGCCTTATGACCCATGTATACTCCTCATTTTAGGCTTAAAACCCAAGGCTACTCGTTTGGGTCTAAAACTACGGTCCACGACACTAAAACATTTTCTAAATTCGCAGGTCACTACGAAGTTAGCCAATGTCATTCGACCCAACAATGATGGACAATCAACATTCAAATGATGATTAAAAAACACAGATTCTAGCCAAGCAACGACGCACAATCAGCTCTGAATCAAAATGCTTTCAAAATAGCAAAAAAAGCACAACGGCAAAAGCATGCATTTCCAATACCGAACACACATCGCAAGCATTCAAAAAACGAAGAACCATCAAAGAGGAAGAAGAAGCTTAATATCTGTGCAAATGAAAGCTTTAAAAGTTTTGAGAGAGCTTGAAGGTCTTTAATGGCTGAAAATGTTCTTTGTTTAGGTAAAGAGTGGAAAAAGGAAGGAGAGGTGTATTTATGTATCAACCTCTTCAATAGCCATTAGATTCGAAATGCAAGAAAATCTCAGACATTTGGGTATAATTAATAACGTTGTCACATCAATGGTCCCCACAACTGAATAGTCTCAGTGTTATTTTAAATAAGAAATCGTCTTGACCAATCGTGTGTTAACACGTATTGCACACATCAAAACAAAGCAGGAAGCCCGAGCGGTAGGATCTTCGTGACTCAATATGCTCGCTCATGTTCACAGAGATGGGTTTGGAGGCAAAATGTTGCTCAATTCTATCGTAAAAGATAAGCTGACCGGCACGTTAAGGCTTGATCCGTTCCATATCAATTTGTATAACAAAACTCATACCGTCAAAGACATGCCGGCCTGTAATTTTAAGCCTTACCTAAATCCGAGTCGGCTGGTACTTCTAAGTCCAGCCCAGTCCAAGCCCTTCAATGCAGCAACGCAGCAACATTCAAGTTAAACAACCGCTCAGCTCAACTCAAGACGACATACAGCCAAGTTAATCGTTTGACTTGAACCGGCTCAAAAGCAACAAGTTATTGGCCCGGCTCTATCTTAACCCACCAACGACCAACCACATTTAGCATGTCTTGTCACCACACGATCGGTTTGGCTCATTCCATTCAGTTTTGTCCTTAGCAATATTTAGTTTTGTTCTCATTAAATCTTCGACAGTAAACCACCAATTGCCACTTTGCACGAGAAGCTACTCCATCCTTGCTACCTAGAAAAAGTGTTCTGAACGTCAAAAAGTATAGCCTAAAACACCTAATACTATGACATGTCTACCAAAAGTGCACTCACTTATGTGTCATGCCACCTTTCTTAGCACAAAGCACGCATCTAGTATGGCATGGCAGCTGGTACACATCTCGGTCGCATGCTCCAACCACATTTCTAGTTGTCCTCCATCAGTCAAAGCAACTAGATCCACAGCCAGGAACAATTCCTGCCTATTTGCAGCATAATCTTTACCATCCATTGATCAACATCAACCGCCATAAATACCCCCGCCATACAATATCCAAGGGGATGATTTTTGTGCTCGGAACTAATATTTCCAGCAAGCAAACTACAAAAGATTTTAAGCTTAGTAGCATCGTAATCTTAAGTACTTCATTTCTTATTGTTCTCTTTTAATTGTAAGAGGCCAATATAGTAAGAGATCTTCATAATGGACGTAGGCAAGCTTAGGCAAACCATTCTACATCTCGCGTCTTTTACCGTATTTGCTAATTTACTCCTCATTTTTCATTTTTTAGCTTAGTATTAACATATAGCCTTTGCTAATACACACATAGTAGCTTAATTTTGAGAGGCTAAATTTTTAGTCAACAATCACCTTGAGATAATATCCAAATAACAGTGGGTGTATATCGTAGATATTTGGTTACGAGTTCCTAACTTAGGTTCCAGCTAATTTTTGACCCTCTACCACATTTAATTATATGTTTCACTCTCAAGGTCATTGTTTGTTTCAAAACAAATGGCCTTGTAAAAGTTTTGATATTTTACTTAGGGGAATGGGGTCTAAAATGAGAGTGCATTCACGAAAAGCTAGCATTATCATTGATGTTGAAATATTGTTTAATGAGACAATCTACAGAACCTTTTGAATGGTCTAGAGAAGGGAGACTAGAGAGTTTTAAACAATTCTACAAACAAAATGTTGTTTTACCTATAAGTTCACTTATAGGTAATTTAATTTATGTTCCTTTTTTTCAAGTTATAAATGTGATACAAATGATACATTTGACTTTTGTCTTTGTATCCTATTATCATTAGAATAAATTCATATAACATAAGCCTGACATCATTTATTTTAGTTTGTAAATTTGGCATATTCATTTTAATAAATATTAAATTAAATGGAATTTATTAAGGTGTTGTTTCTTGTGTCAGTTATATTAACTATTTAACTTATTGAAATCCTGTATTGTTACACATATTTTGTTCATAATGTTGTTTTACACATATAGGTCAGCTCTAGGCTTTTTTTCTTTTTAGAATTAAGTAGGTTTTTTTACAATTTTTCCAAATTAATGTTTCTGATTTTTAGTTAAATACTTTAATTTTAAAGATTCTCATAGTTTATAATCTATTGTTTGAAGGTTAAAGTTGTCTTTTCAAAAAATAATTGCTAAGCAAAAAAAATAAAAAAAATGATCACAATGTTGGAGCTTAATTTTTGTACAATTATGATTAGATTTACAACTGTTCACAACAAGAGCATAAGGTGGATTATAGCTAGCTAGGGAAAATGCCCAAGCTCATTTTGTTTAATCCTTTTATAAAAAATACATAATTTCAACTTTGCCTTATCTCAAATATACATCTCAAGCCAATCCATAATAGATACAAGCCCAAATTATTTTATTTTCATTACCATCCACTTATCCAATTTTGGATGTCTTTCTACAATGAAATAGACATGTGATTGCTTGTGTGTGTGTGTGTGTATTTCAATTTATCATGGTTTTTTATACAATGAAAATGCCACCCTATCTGAAATCATGGGCTAGCTCCATCACGGGTTCACAACTAATAAGTGTAAAAGACGAACATCTGATTCATATTAAGCTTACACCTATTTATGCACATATAAGTGCTAAGCAGTTACAGGTGGGAAAAGCCCCTTATTGGTTTGAAACAAGCAAGCAACTAACAAAATATCAAGAAGACTATTGTTGTTTACAGCATTTGATTTTTTAGTAAATGTGAAACAGTGCACAACGGAAGTCATGAAAAATGTCTGGAAGTTCTAGAATAACAACACGTTGATGCAATTTTCCACATATAGCTGAATCATAAAAATAAAAATTCAAACTGTACGCAAATCTCAACTCATTCAAGCAACATTTAAAAAATAAGAATATCTTCTAATCATAGTCAATCAATACAATAACTAGCAATCATATATGTATTTTTTTTAGCATTAAGGCAGAAATATTGCGTTTCCATGTCATTAAATATCTGTACATAACTGAATTTTGTCCGCAACAAAATTTTCCACCAACATTTCAACACAACATGATTCACAAAATAATTTTACATAACAAAAACCATACCGTGTTAGGCGTAATCATTGACATACGTCCAATGAAATGTTCCTCTGTAGAATTAGATAGCACTCCAGCTGCTTGCGCTTGCAACCTCGTCTAGGTTCAAACAGACAAAAACACAAATACTTAACATGCATTCGATTCACAATACACCAACACTTCAAAAAAATCACGCTAACAAACATTACAGTCAATTTTTGGAAAAATCAAATATAACACCAATATATTACGAACCTTAGCGACATCGAGAGGGTTAACGATGATGGCAGACAACACGGCAGCTCCAGCAGCGGACATCGCTCTTTCGCCAAACCCCATGGCAGGCTCCGACGATGATGTAGCAGAATTTGACGAAGTAGAGGAAGAGTCGGACATTGATGATATTTTGGAGTCAATATCGACTCTTGATGCGGCGCTCATCCACGTAGGCAGCGAATTCTTGGAAGGGATCATTTAAAGGAAACAAAACTAAAGTTTTTAAATTGATTTTTCCTTTTAAAGGTTTGGGTTGATTTTGTAATGAATTTTAATTGATTAACTGGAGGAGGAGCGGCACGAAATGCAACGTGTAGGGTTTCTAAGCAATTTTTTTTTGCGGTTTATATTTTCGTGGAGTTTTACCTTGAAATACTATAAAATTTTTATTCCTAACTTCGCTCTGTTCCGTTTCCAGAATTTTTCGTACTCTATTCGGTTTCCAGATGTTTTCGTCTCGTGAGAGTGCATTTGGGACGGAAGGTGATTTTTTATTTAATTGATTTATAGTTATTTAATTATTTGTTATTAATTGTGTAATATGAAATAAATAGCTGAATTTCATTGAAATAAACGAATACATTTTTAAATTCAAATAAATAAATAGTAAAATTTAAATTGTTCAGATTCAGTTCAGACCAACTTCATAATGTAGAGCACTTCGATACGATAGCAACCAAAAAACCGCATCTCAAACGGATCTCATTTACGCAAATAATTAATTTTTGAAATTTATAAAAAATTAAATTTATCAATTAACATTATTAAAACGAGTGTATATGCACGACCGGGTGGGCCTGCAAATCACAATGTGTATGCAATTATAGTTATACCCCTAAAAGTAATTTTGACAGTATCATTGTCTGCATAAACTGAACCTAAAGCAGCATTTGAGAAGACCAAAACAACTGAAGAATAGCCACAAACCAATTTTTTTATAATACTAAAGTTTTATCATTCGTTTCTTTTGTTTTAGTTTACTTTACACTATTGGAAATGGAAATGGTACTTGTACTTATACATCCATATGCTCTTTTAGCTAATATGGAAATATATTATATGCATCATCACTTCACAACATGACTTCATCTCTTCTACCTTTTCTTCTATCTAGTCTAGTAATAGGGAGAATTCAATGCATAAGACTTTCACCATGGCTTTTGTCATACATATGAACTTATATCCGTGGTTTTGACATTTGACTCTTGTTTATAAAAATATTTAAAAAAAATGAAAAACAAAAGAAGAAGCAAAATAAACTAATGTTTCTTATTTACATGTTCAGCATGTATTATTATATATTTAATTTTGTAGTATGTATATGTATAACATTTACATGAAAAAGTTTCACCTCAACCTCGAAACTTAAGCATTGCCTTAGAACCCAAAAAAATGTCTCGTGTAAGCCTTCATCTCTGAGAACATAGATACACACACACAATTGCTCACTAAAGTATTGCTGAATTTTTTCAAATGGATATTCAAATGTAACTGATAATGGATAAACGTAGATGTGGCAAATGTTGTTTAGATGAATAATTTTTTCAATAACACAACAATTTCTGCTCAAAATAAGAATATGTATGGTGAAAAATGCAATATTAACAGTAACATAAATTATATCAGCTCATTTTTGTTTCATAATAACTCACATTTTCATTAAATAAATATGCAGAAGTGAACAATATTGATAAAGAGTTTGCCAAAACTGAGTCTCCACCGAATTAGCAGGATGATTGTGGAAAATTAGTGAAAATATAGTAGCCATATGTAATTTGACGTAGATTTCTTACTTAGGCAGAGCTTCTTTGTTCATCTGCTTGTGACATAAATGTAAACATCCAGGTTCAAACTTTTACAACTAGGAAAGGTTTGAATGTCATGAGGAGTACGATAAACTCTACCATGCCCAATAGGAAAAATACAATCTCATTGCCTGGAGAAAAATATAGGTAGTTTAAGAGAATGTGTAGTTTAATAAATATATATGAGCAAATATATTTCATTGAATAATGTCATCCTACATCGGTGTATACATGGTTGTGATATAATTGTTTTAATGCTATAATGTCGTGTTGTTAGCATACCATATTACTATCTGGCTTTACATCAACAAATATAAATATCAATATTTATGAACAAAAGCTCAATAATATTTTGCTCAAGTTTTAATTTGTGATTAAACAGGCACGACTTTTATGCGTCATCTAACTGTGACTACAACAATCGTATTACTTTATGAAGTCTAGTTTTATAATTTGAAGTAAACATTTATAAAATACATAAATTAACATTTAATGTATTTCACTTCAAATAAATTAGAACCATGCATTAAAGAATATACACCTAATTTTATTAAGAAACGAAATGACAATTAAACCAAGAAACCAAAATCACACACCGAAAAAGGTGAAACTTCCACATATCAAAGTTTAAGAACATCAATCTCAGTTCTGAGTGGCTCGAAGAATGAAATGCTATAAGAACCGTCTGCAACATTATCTTCATTTCAGATATTTTATGCACTCTTGACCATTAACATGTATTATTACTTTTAATGATGGTGAATAAATATTGAACTAAGTATTTAAATTTATAAATTCTTTGTAAAAAATATATTAACCAAAATAGTAATTGAGCAGTACACCAACCCAAGGTTTAGCGTTATGCTTCATTTACCCATAAATTCTGACTGTAAAATATTTGTACACACCTCAAATAATGTGACAATTTTAGTTAGATTTGTCACCTCCTCTAGAGAGAACGATTTAGTGTTCGAAACTGAAGTTTGGTGGCTTATAATATGTACGGTCCAGGAAATAGAAAAATGAAATCTACTGTCAATATACAAACCATGATGATTATGATTAAAATTGGTATATAATTTTCAAGCTTATATGTAGCAAAATGAAAGCTTGGTGTGGTAATAACAGGTTGAGTGGAATATACAATAAGCAAAATAACATATACCTGGTTATTAGGGACTAACCCAACATTCTTGTTGTTGGAAACTTGAATTTTGTTTCCACTGTCTCTTTGGGCATTACTTCATTGGGTTGATACATTAGCATATATATACTGAACAATTTTCCTTGTGATGCAGCATCTTCTTTTTTATTTTTTTAATCTTCCTCCCCACATAAAGCAAAAGACATTATATTTGTAAATCACTTTTGTAGATTAATGTATAGTATTATCAACTAAACTACGCAACTAATAAAGATTGGTAAATTTTAACCAATTCATCAAAATTTCCTCTTAGTAGCATCCTTCTTATTGAATTCACCTTAGTATCATTGTACGTCATGACTAGTCCTTTTCTTGATGAAAAACATGTAGTGTTACCATTTTTTCGAATAAAATAATGCAACATAGAATTGAACCAATATGGCAATGAAATATCAAATGTACTGGTTTAGCAATAAAAATTAAATGCTTAAAGGTAACATAACAAAGTATACTTCCTTCCCCATGTCACTTCTAGCAATGTTCAAAGTAGAAATTGCATTGTTACTTTTCAGGTGAATTCTATTTTGACTCTAGAATTTGCTGAGTTGCACTCTGTTTTCACAAAAAATTTCATGAAAAAAAAACCTTTAAGTTTTTTTGCTTAATTTATGTTTAACTTTTTTTACAAATTTTCTGTCCACCACGTCGTGGCACTGCATGGTGCCCTAAAGGCACCAAGTGGTGCTACCACGCGGGAGTATAATTTTGGGTTTTTTTCCAACAGGAGGCAACTTAGCAATTGAGGGGTTTTGCATTACTTTAAAATTCTACGAGGCAGCTCGACAATTGGTTCCTGTTAATGAAGTTAAAATAGCAATGGCTTAAAATATATTATATCTATTTAAATATTCTGGAAACACTGTTTAGAGGATCCAATATAAGAAGCAATTAATGATGAAACTCAATAAGGACCTCATAAGAGTATCTGAAACAATGAAGATAAAACATTTTACCGTAATCATAAATGAATCTTTTTCTGTAATCATAATGGAAAGTTGATGACATTTCCACGACTTCTCCATTGCATATACCATAAATTCAAAAGGCGAAAAAAAATCCTAGAAGTCGTGGAGATGTTCAAATAAAACTTCTCCATTCCATAGACTATAGATTTACCTCTAGGTAGCGTAGAAGAATGGGTAAATACAGTGAGGATGTACCTTGGAAAGTTGATGATGTATTTAGATGAAGATCAAATTAAGTACCTTTATTCCTAGCTAGTCAGTAAAACATCTTTGTAGACGACATTTTTAGTGATAGTTCTAATTTTTCCAACAATGTCTCCTTTTTGTACCAGCACCTTGGTATTAGCACTTGAAACTCCTCGTGAAAACGCCACATATAGTTGTCCATGACCAAACACATGCTCAGGTAGAAAAATTCCAGTATTTTTATCGTTTGCTATCGTGTCATATTTATAATGAAGGAAAAACACAAATGAATTAGAAATTATTTCCTATTAACACAAATGGTAAATTCAAATTTTCAGGTGGCTTTAGTGAGATTCTTGGAATGAAAATTCTACCACCAACACAATGTCCAATGATGATTCAGCATCAATGCAATTCTTATTGAGTTGTTTACATATAAGCCTCATTTCGTTGGATAATCCAATTTTCAAATTCAAATTTTTTAACAACATTATCGGTGCTCCAAGCTTCAATTTCAAACAATATGGAAGCAATCCACCAGGAACGATTGAGTGTAGAAATTATTGTTGGTATAAATTGCGAGCATCATCTTCTACTACATCATATGAATAGTAAATGGCTTCATTTCCAGGAAATAAATTGAGTACATGTTCATTGAGCTTGTCGATATATTCATTTAATGGTGTAATTAATGCTCTATTAACTGTGTACTCTTTATCGAAAGCATTTTTTGATAAGTCTAAAAAAATTGTATCTGTCAACTTTGACAACGGATTAACGTCATTTTTTGACTTTATGACCATATTCATTGGTACTCGTATCATTTCTTCATCAGTTGAAGGTTCGGTACCATCTCCAATTCTAATTAGAAATTTTAATATGCGATATCATTTGCCGATCACATGTTTTTCTTTTAAAATAAACTTAAAATTTTCCCCATAAAAATGATTTATTAATGCATGCATTAATTGCTTCACTTCTTGTAGCTTTAGGCACAACTGGCAATACTTGTCGAAAATCTCTTTCATAATAAGGATTTTACCACCAAATGGTTCATATATATCCATTATATCTCGCATAGTTCTATCAAATGCCTCAAAAGCATAATGATGTACCATTGTAGCTTCATCCCACATAAGAATAGTTGATTGCTTTAGAGTTTTGCTAATTTTGATTGCTTGCTTATTGAGCATGTTGATGTTGCTTTTAGTTGTAATGGAAGTTTAAATCTTGAATGTGCAATTCTGCCACCGGGTAGTATAGTTGTAGAGATGCTAGATGTAACTGTTGCGATCTTGAATGAGCATGTTGAGCAGCTACTTTTCCAAGTGCTTCCGTGAATTTTTTTTCGATTCCTCATATTTTGCATGAAAGTTGTTAAATCTGGTCTGTCTTGTGGGTCTTGACCAAGTAGTAATTCCCTAACGATTCGTCCCAATCATCCCAGAATGGATTGCATGTGATCATAATGAATAAATCAGACTTACCAAATTTATGTGCTAAAGCTATTGCATCATGATATCATTGATACATATCACGTCGACATCCAGTATACGAAGAAGGTAGTATTGTTCATGTACCAATATTTCCTACATAGGAAAATTTATTGACAACTTAGTAATATGAAGTACAATTGTGGTTATAGGAATATATGTACTAATTATAAAAGGTAAAATTATGTATTCAAAAAATACACACTTGCATCATTTTACCCTACATCCAGAGCATCTTGTAATCGTTGATACATTTCAGCTCTAATGGTGTTTTGATTACTCCTATACCATTTTAGCCTGTTGGTATCTATCTTGACATAATTATCAACGATGTACTGTTGAAACAATCAACCACCTTGAAGGAAAAGTGATTTATCATTTTCTCGAATCTTAAAAAAAATTAATAGTATAAATTTACCAAGAAGAAAAATGTTTATATAAAATATAGCTGTATTACCTGTAGAATATTAGCGTAGTACTACTCATGACATGAAAATTTGTAACCATTTTCATCTCGACTATTATATCCCATCCATAACTTCCATATGGTAGTAAAATTGGATATTGTAATGGGTCATAATAACCAGCTGTTTTGGGAACAGTTATGGGTTATCCAGATTTTTTCTCAACTATAATATCTCTTTCATTTATTTACTCATTTTTGACTCCCTCTACTCAAATTCCAGCTACTTATGAAGCAGTTGGAAGAGCATAATGTTTTTGGTTTGAATATGGTTCTTTTGTAACTAATTTGCAATGTTGGGTATTTGACTTCTATCCAAGTTGTCCAAATACAGCTACAAATCTATTATATGTATTAAGAGCTTTTTGCAACTTTTCCACAATTACTCGAATCAGAGTATTATTTTCAAACAATCGATTTTCGATTTCGTGCTTTGTATCATATGTGTAAAGTTGTAGAAATCTTGGATGATCACTAGATGTAGGTACCAAACTACCTATTCTATGACATATACTGCCTTGAACACGAAATGTATACTACATCTCTTCCATTAGCCAAGTTCTCATCAACATGTACTCCCATCACTACACCATAAATGGTATTTAGAAATGGCTAAAAGCTGTATCTAACCACATTAAATACGGTGAAAAGCCGTATCAAAAATTGGCATCTTTATTGTTTAGCTACGGCTTCAAGCCATATCTAATTGTCCTGTTAGATACGGCTTAAAGCCGTATCTAATATGCGCATTAGATACAGATTAAAACTGTATCTAATAGCCCACTTAGGTATGGCCTAAGGCCGTACCTAAGTGATAAATTAGATATGGATTAATACCGCATCTAATTGAACCTCGAACCAAATCATATAGGTCATTTAGATACGGCTGATGGCCGTGTCTAACTTGTTAGTTAGATACGGCTTTTAGCCGTACCTAATGAACTGCTCCTACCTGTTTAATTTGGTACCGCACATACTCCATCAATTTATACAATCATGGGTTCATATTCAATACCACATATATAATCATTTCAAGACATCAAAACAAGTAATATTATAGACAGAGATTCAAATGATTCAATAACCCGCATTGCAATGCGTAATAACTTAACAATATCATTACATAATACGGATACTACATATAAGCATAATATGAATTTACAGTGTTTTACTGCAGGAACCAATACAACTAAGGTCTAAGGACTTGCTGGCAAATAATCACTAAAGTCACATATCTACTTATGGCAATAAACCAAACTGAAATTTCAAATCTGCCTTATGACGATACAACTACTTATGATAATACAACTAAGGTCTAAGGATTAAAAAACACATTTTCCAAATCTAAAATTCCAAATGAGCCTTAATCCATAGTGACACGCCGCGCCAGTAAGTACCCGAAACAAAACAAACCAAATGAGTGTGTCAATATAGAGTGGGAATATGATACCAACAAGAGTGGTAAACATTTGCAGTGCAATTACTATTACGACCTGGACAATAGTGCAGAGAATACTTCGGACAATGCCAATGTGCACTGCCTCAATGTGAAGGCAGTGCCAATGTGCACTGCCTCAACTAACAGCACATGCTAAGTATATATAAATACATTTTCAGATAGACATCTCTTACAACTGGTTGATTTTCTTTCTAATAAAATTGCAGATAATTTGTTAAAAAGGAAAAAGAATAGGTTGTAAGCTAAAAGTTAATGGAATGTTATCACTTTTCACAACATAGTGTTAACTATAAGCCAATTCAGTACATTCAGATTGACTCGCCAATAGATAAATCCATAAGACCTATCACCAACATGTTACTTATACTGGCTATTTGTTTTTATATTCAAATATTGTATACTTGTACATAATACCTACGCCATGTTGATATATTTAAACCGGTTAATCCTGATTTTGTGGTACATATCATTCAGATAAAGTTATTCAGACTCTAGTGGCGCATGGAATTTGAGAGTTTGTTGTTTTTTTAACTGGCTTTTGTTATCCAGGTATACGTTGCATTTTTAGCAGAATATATTTATAGTATATGAAAACCTTGTGAGAATTATTATTAATCTGAACAAGTTTGTTGACATCACTGTTGACTGGGATGAGAATCATTATGAGCAAACTGACTCACTTAAAAGGGAATCTAATCTTATAATACCATGACACATTAGAACCAATGTGCAATGCTTCAATGTGCAGGCAGTGCCAATGTGCAGAGAATACTTCGGACAGTGCCGCACCTACACTGCCTCTAAGAGGCAGTGCACAGCACTGCCTCACTGAAACATTAAACTAACTGCATGATAAAGGAGAGATGATGCTCCAAATTGGTCGTGTGACTGAAGCATGCATGCAGTGAACGAATGTGCTACAAACTGATGTGTGAACTGGAACAAAGGTCAAGGTAGCAAGTGTACACATCAAGGCCAGGCAGAAAGAACAAGGTTACATGAAATTAAATTAAATTAAATGTGACATGTCATGTATATTGTGGAAGAGGTTTCAAAAAACAATACATAGTAAAATATTAACATAAACAGAAAATATACCTGCTCCAAAGTCTAAAGATATTGATAAGACCCTTCGGATGGCACACATACCCACCCACTCCAACTTCAGCAAAGGTCTCTGCAAATTGATGATTTATTTTGCTGGTTCTCTCATCTGGTAGTAGTATGTTGTCCAACACCACTTTCTCATGTGGGAGTGGTACAGATTTCCCATGGATTTGGACGATGTAGAATCTCAGCATACAGTAGCTGTTGCAATAAAGATGTCTAGATCTATCCAATAAATTATCTGCTCGAAAGAAACTAAAAATAGAAAGCTTGTAATAAATACATGTTGCTATTATGTCTAAATCAGAGTTGATGATTTCACATCTTTGATTGTTCGCTACATCGGTCGAATTTTGGAACCGAGAAGCAACGAATTTAGGAGCATTGAATTGTGTGGCGCGTCCTCCATCAGAAGAATTGCCCGATGCGTGAATTCCATGTTCGATGTTTCCCACCATGTTGATCAGAACCTCCAATTGCCTAAACAAATTTCCCGCTGTACCCTTCAAGCTTCCCACCCTCATTTTCAACTCATCTTGGTCTCCACGAACATGTCTGAGTCATTTGTGTGCAATGGTACAAGCCTTAATTATAGTCTTTGGTACAACGGTCCTAACACCGCGGCTCCTACCCCTTGCATCCTTACCAAGCACTTGCGATAAGATGTCTTCATCCACTGTCAATTTTTCTTCATCACTATCATTGATCTTTTCCTTTTCTTTCGCAATTTGATCCTGAAATATTTATAAAATAACAGCAATTAGTGCAAACAATCACAATTGTGTTTCCCTTAATATATATAACACTAAAAAATGTTTAATGAAAAGAATATGCAAGTTAGTATTTGTTTGACTTATGAAGTACGAAGAAGTGGCATCTGATATGCTACCATCTTTTTTCGTGTGTGTCTTCTCCCATACTTGACGACGATTGATATTTGTTGATGGACTAGCAGCGATATGCAATATATACAACATGTTAGTTGTGATTTTTATCATTTTTGAAACAAAATGAATATAAATTACCATTTCTTGTTCTACTTTAGCGTGACTTTTATGTCCTGCATGGTGAGCATAACTGAGCAATGATCTGTTCTTTCTGCCTGACTCTCTTCTTCCATTCGCTTCAGGCGTTGCTTCATTTTTTAAGAACTCTTTCCAATCTTCTTGAGCAATTGTAGGTGGACAATTTTTCATCCGCTCTTCGTCATTGTTGAAAGTGTCATAATAAGTTGTTCTTAAGTGTTGCTTGTGTCTCCTAAAAGCCTCTGACATTCTCTTTAAAAACAATTCCTTTGAAAGCGGATCGAGCTCATAAAAGTTCTGCAAAAAGGCAAAACACGAAAAACCAATTCAAGATATCAAATCCTGAAGCATAGTAGCGAATTCAAGATATCAAATCCTGAGGATAATAATAGTAATAATTATATATGTAAAAATATATACTTACCACCAATTTGTTCCAAACGTTGTCCTTGTATATTCCAGGTACTTTGTCCCAACTTATATATGATATAGGCACATGAGCTCTTACTAATTTTCCAAGCACAGTAGCGATTTTTCCAGCATTATCTAAGACCGGAATACCAAGTAAGTTTTGACCCACTTTCTTGATTTCTGAACATGATGAATGTGAAGATGTTGGATTTTCTAACATGGTTTCCTGTAAAATATAATATTACTTTGTATGAATAGAATTAAGCATGCGAAATAATAAGGAGATAAATGAATAGAATAAAGTCTTCAGGTTTCTTTTTGAAATCACGAATGAGATAAATGATCATGTCTTTATATTAGTATCTGCTAAACATTTGATTGAAGATCTTAACTGATAAGCTTTTACTTTTGGCACCAATTTATCATATAGGTGGTCTATAGACCATATTCATTAAGTGCAGGAATCGGCTCTCGCATTAACTTTTCTACATTTAACTATTTGCACCTTCTAGTTGGAAAATATCAGTTAGTTTTCACTGATATACGTTTCTATTTCATCCTTGTTTCACCCCCGCTAACTTCCACTTCTTTGTTTCATCCTTGTTGAGATTTAACTCTGAACATGTTTTAGACCCGCAATCATTTATGCAACACACAGTCACACTCTTGCTTTTTAAATAGCTCTATCAATAATTCAGGAATCTGTTTTTTGTACTTCTAATATCTTCGTAGGTATCATCTCAGGAAATCCACTTTTAGATTAGGAATATTTCCATTAGTCTACCATATGTTAACTTTATATTAAGTAGTCCAAACATAGCTCTCTTTATAAACATTTCCTTGTGTGTGTATGATATTCTTATAACAAACACCCTCTATATACATTTATCTTAACAATTTATCTTAACAGGCTTAATATCAACTACAAATATGATATATATCATAATCATATATCTCATAAAAATACGTATAGACTATGCTTACACAGATAGCTAGGTAATAGAGAGAATTAACCAGTGGATATGTGAACGCCAACAGCAATGAGAAAAATAGTGATCAAACCAAAAAGAAGAAGAGTATGGACACAGATTGATATTCCACTAGTCTGAAAATTGCAAAATTCAACTGCCCTTCCATTTCAAGGGCAGTTGAAAAAGAAAGCCTGGAGTCAGAATTATAAACAGAACTACTATGATCACCACTGGACCCCAGTCAGCCATTTAAGCTTGTTCTGAATAACTACAATGCTATTGTGCACATACGTAGGTGATAGGTTATATATATAAATACACTTGATCATGCAGGCCTTTGTTAGTAGCATTACTAACTATGTGGTTTGAACAATTATAGTTTTAACTTTAGCTTGTTGAAAGAGTTGTAAATTTTGGACATAATGTACGGCAGGTTGATGCAGATGTTAATTTTTTTAAATAAAAATCATACAAAATAAACAATCTTATATATCTTCTAAGACTACGTATGTTAAACTCATGTTTGAGAATATTAGATAATGTTTTGCGTACACAAAATGTGGATGAAGCATCATATATGCTATTTTTCATAAACAAATTCAAGTACAACCAATCTTTCACATATAAAATAGTATTCAAGAAAACAACAGCGATGAAGAAATGATAGCAGAACCAGTGAATGTTTCCAAGTAATTGGGAAGTACATCATGAAGGGCTAACCAATGTACATATGGATTCCAATAGCGAGTAGGAAAATGGCAATGAATGCAAAGTAAATGATGGCATGAACAAGTATAGAAACTCCGCTCGTCTGAAAGTTGCAGAATTCCACAATTTTGTGTTTTCCAGGCGGCTGAAATACAAGTCCAGGAGACAAAACGATGAATAAAATAACTGATATGAACACAGGACCCCAATCAGTCATTTTTCAATAATATTAGCTGAGACTATATTTTGTCTTAGATTGTTCTTTTGAATTTTATTTGTATTTGTGAATGTACAACAAAACAAATTTTATGTCCACTAAAGTTTCTAAAGTAAACAAAATGTTTTTATGCCAATCTCCGTTCGACTCAAAAAATATTTGTCTAGTGGTTTTTCCAAGGATGGAAATAAGATCTAAAATTATAATAAGATCTCAGGAAGAGATGAAGAAGATCTAAAAACTTAATGAACAATACGTCAATTCACCTATTTTCCCATGTATATTAGGAACAATGAGAAGACAAAAGTGATTAAAAATATAGAAGTCGTCCAATTAAAAACATACACACACAATCGTGCAATTAAAAATATACAGACACACAATCATGTGATGGACGAATACTAATAAGTTAAGGTCTTCTAATTTTTCATTGTCTTCAAAAGCTGATTGATAGACGGTAGGGAACTCAATGTCATCCACATTTATAGTCAACCATTTTGGTGTATACAAAACCACAGACCATCCGTTATTTTTTAAATCTTTTGAGTAGAACACTTGACTCGCTTCTGATGCACGAATAAATGGCTCATCATTCACGTTATTTTTGTTCTTCGATTTCCCTAAATTTACCATGATCGGGTTTGAAATGGGATCTACTTTGTAACCATTGACCTTATCCTCGACCTTTACCCAATCACAATAAGAAACTGTTTGTTTGAAGTCAGTGTAATCCAACTCAAGTATCTGTTGAATGACTCTGTAATACGTTGTTTCTGCTTCCTTATAATTTTTATCCTTACCACTCACTCTAAATTTTGTAATTGCTCTCATGCATACACTGCTATTTTATGTTACCATACGGTTTTCGTACTTTTTAGTGGAAAATGAAAATCCATTCACTTGGTACTTCATATAACTACGCGCCATGAACTTCGGCCCGTGCACTAGCCGCCACAGAGTTGGATCAACATCGATGGTCTTTAACAACTACGTCAAACAAAATAAGTCAAAAAGCATGGTCACAAAGGTGTATTGCCCACTCATAAACACGTGAAATACTTAAGACGATGTAATACCTCATTACGTAACTATAGAGTAAAACTTTGAACGGCTTCCATAGTCGTAACCCTGCCTCGAGGTTGAAATCTAGTACTTTTCACACAGGAGTTATACCTCCTATGGAAAACACATATAAAAACATGTATATAAATTGAATTAAAAAAATGGAAATTCGGGACAAGTTCGTGAACTTGCTTCTTCCATTCATCTAATCCATCGTACTTATTAATGACCCATCTACGCACTTGTTCAAACTGCACTTGGGTTAACGTTATGCCTTTACTATTATCTAGAGGTATCTCACCAGCAAACTCATCGTCCTCGTCTAAAAACGCTTCGTGGGTATGTTTACAATTGCCATCACCTGCGTTTGGCATATATTCCATGTAGTAAAAACTAGCTTCTTGTACGATATATCCTTCTGCAATACACCCTTCGATGTATCTTTTATTGCACACATATCCTTTATATGTGTTCATCAACCTATGAATGTGATCAATTATATACTGTAGATGGTAGCTATTTATATAGAATATTGATGTACATAACTGAAATTAGAAATTTACCATTCAAAGGGATGCATCCATCTATATCTGATAGGGCCACAAATCAATGCTTCATTGGCTAAATGAACCATAAGGTGGACACTGATATCAAAAAATGCAGGTGGAAAATGTTTTTCAAAAACACACATTGCTTCTACTAAGCTAGCCTTTGCTTTTAAAAGATGTTCCCTATTGATCACCTTTGAACACAAAATGTAAAGAATAAACTAATACGATGAACAACGTTTTGTAGATCCTTATGTTATGGATAAGAATGTTGAAGCAATACTGGAAGCAAATGTTGCATTATGACATGGTAATCATGTGACTTCATATTTCTTAGTTCAGGAGGATTGATGCTCACATTGTTGTGGAAGTTAGAAGAGAATTTGTTAGGCACTTTCAGATTTTTCAAAACGGTGTAAAACCGTATCTTTTCTTCTTTGCTCAAAGTGAAAGTTGCCTTTGGTATGATTATTTTATTTGTTTCAGGATCTTCCATCACCCACACTTTTGTTTTATACCCATGATTTTTAAATCCTTGCGTGCATTGATGCCATCTTTTGACTTATCTTTATGGTCCATAATGGTGCTGATGAGATGCTCCATGACGTTCTTCTCCGTATGCATAACATCAATATTATGTCGTATCAAATTTTCTTTCCAATATGGTAAATCAAAAAAGATAAACCTCCTATACCATCCAGAAACATTATCAACTTCTTCATTGGTTGACTTTTTCTGTTTTCGACTAATTTCTTCTTTTTGTTTACCAACTTTCATTTTGATATTTTCTACTTTCTTTTCAACTTGAAAACCAGTCAATGGCCATTTAGGACGAAGAAGTTCTTATTCGTTGTTGAAATTTGTCTTATCGTATCGAAACTTGTGTTCGTTAGGAAGAAACATTCGATGTCCCATGTAACACATCTTCTTACTTTTAGGAAGATGATAAGAACAAGTGTTTTTCCCTCAAACAGGACATGCAAAATAACCATGAGTTGTACATCCCGATAAAGTCCCAAAAGCAGGGTGATCATGGATTCCCTTCAGTACCCTAGCTCTCATTGTGAACTCAGGTTTATTTAACGAGTCAAATGTAACGACTCCTTCCCATAACTGCTTTAACTCGTCTATCAACGGCTGTAAATAAACATGAATATCCTTTCCTGGTTGTTTTGGCCCAGAAATCAACAATGTTAACATTGAGAATGTTGAGTCACAGCTTCTATGAAGATTTTGATTGCTGACAACAATATTAAAGCGATCGACAAATCAAGACCTACATATGGTACTCTAGATTATAGGTTGATTATTTGATGTTATAATAGTAATAAAATTGTCAAAATCTATCCTCAAATAATTATGCACAAAATATAATATATATATATATATACACATTTATATAGGTTGTGCACTTTATTGTGCAATTTAACAGAGACCGGTCGACCGGTCCAAATATAGGCGGTCGACCGTTCCTGTTGGATGTGCACAATAAACGTGCACACATGCACATAATGACTATATTTTTAAAAACCTGTCTACCGGTTAGTTTTTGACCTGTCGACCGTTTTTAAACAGAGAGCAACTTCTTCCAAAAGACACATCTTTCTTCAATGGTTGCGTCTCTTCTTCTTCATCAATGATCATAACTTTTGACTGCAACTTTTCACCAAGGGTTATAACTATTTTCTCTCTATAAATACACATCAATATCATTGATTAAAACAACAACTTTTTACACGATCATATATGCTCTCTAATCTAATCTCTAACACTCCTGCATTCTAAAAATTAATTTAGCTTATTGAATCATTGAAATTATTTCATATCTTTTGATTCAATAAGTAAATACCTTCTTTAATCTTTACAAAACATCATTCATATTCTTTGAGGATAAGATTATAGGAAGGGTGTACTACTAGTGACAAATCCGTGTTTTCAAGAACACAAGTTGTCAACAACAATTGTATTTGTTTTTGTTGAAGTCCTCGTGTTGTAAGAGGCAAGTGTTGAAGTCCTCGGTGTTGTAAGAGGCAAGTGTTGAAGTCCTCAGTGTATTAGAGGCGTGAAATCCCGTTCGGCTGTTCGGGTATTGTAAACCTGTTCCTCCGGGTGAAGCGAGGTAGTTAATAGTGAAAATCCAGATAGGAGTCTGGGACTGGACGTAGGACGGTGCTCCGAACCAGTATAAAAATCTCTGGTGTGATTTTTCTATTTTTTATTTACTATGCTATTATCATCTATTTCCGCATTTATATTGTAGTCCATATTACACGATCCGTGTGTACTATATTAGCACATATAATTGTATACACACCGCACTTTCATTTGGTATCAGAGCATAGCCACTTTCACTTGGTATCGGAGCCTGGTTTTCTAGAGATCGTAACAACATCCTAGAATAAATGACTACAAAGAGATATAGTCAAGGCAATAAGAAGAGGAAGAGCAATAAAGAACAAACAAAGGAGCAAACAAACAAATGCTTCATGGCAAAAGATAACGAGGTTAGTGATCTAACTTTTGATGATATGATAGAAATAAATTCAGAACTTCTAGACACTTTAAAAAGTCTCAAAAGAAAATATAAGGAAGCTCTGGAAAATCAGAAGAAAGCAGAATTCGAAAGAGATATGCTTAAAGACGAGAAGAGAATATTAGAAGAAGAACTTGAGAAAATTCAAGATTCAGACAATTCTCAACTCGCTCTATTAAGTCAAGAAATAGAAGCTCAAAAAGAAAAGAATAATGCTCTAGCTTCTGAAAATCATGAGTTAAAAACAAAAATTAAAATTGTTGAGTTAGATAACACTAGTCTCAAAACTAAGCTTGATGACATTACTAAAAATATTTCCAATTTTAATAAAGGGAGAGAAAATTTATGCAGGATTATTGAAAATTCTCGATCTGCTTCAAATAAGAAGGGATTAGGTTATGTTAAGAATTCAAAAGCTCACAATGATAGAAGTGGTGTAGGCTATAAACAAGCTAAAAGTAAAAATAGTACTAGATATGCATTCATGTATACTAACTTTAGTGCTAGTACTAGTAATCAAGATAGTTTAAAAACCAGTTATAGTCATAATAGTACTTTGCTTAGAAATGATATAAATTATTCTTCAAGTACTAAGCTAATGACTAATAGTATTAAGATATGGATTCCAGCTAATATGATTGATCATGATAAACAACTTTATATTAGCAACTATTATGAGAATGTAATTTGTAATGAAAATTATATTTATAAAGGTTCAACCACACCCAAATGGGTATGGTTTCCAAAGACCTAACCCCCCGGACCCTAACATAGTAAGTGGGTACCGAAAATTATTATTATTTTTTTACAGGTACTCAGAGAAACAAAAGGAAAAGGATAGATTTTGAATTTCAAAGAATGTTCCATATGTTTAATAGAATTACGTGCTTACAATAAAATATGGACTTCGGTAAATATGGTAAAATTTATTTTACTTTTCCTTCATAATTAATAATGAGTTCATCTCGTTATATACAAGATATTTTATATAATTTTATATATTTCCTCATTCTTTTTGATAATGACAAAGGGGGAGAAATTCATATGCATATAAATAGAGAGAGATATTATACTTAGGAGGAGATGTTATACTTAGGTGGAGATGTTATACTTAGGTGGAGCTTTAAAGACATTATCTGGCACTTGTGTGAATGTTACTTTTGATCTGTGATAGTGGTTTTATGTTGCCTATGGTTTTATGTTGCCTATAATCTGTTTTACATCTTCCATTTAACAACTCCTTTTTGTCGATAACAAAGGGGGAGAAAGGTGCTAATAATTGTTTGCAGGATGAAAGGAGCTAATAATTGTCTGCAGGAAATCACATATTCAGGGGGAGATTCTATACTTGAGTTTTTATATTGTCATCAATCAAAAAGGGGGAGAATGTTGAGTCACAGCTTCTATGAAGATTTTGATTGCTGACAACAATATTAAAGCGATCGACAAATCAAGACCTACATATGGTACTCTAGATTATAGGTTGATTATTTGATGTTATAATAGTAATAAAATTGTCAAAATCTATCCTCAAATAATCATGCACAAAATATAATATATATATATATATATACACATTTATATAGGTTGTGCACTTTATTGTGCAATTTAACAGAGACCGGTCGACCGGTCCAAATATAGGCGGTCGACCGTTCCTGTTGGATGTGCACAATAAACGTGCACACATGCACATAACGACTATATTTTTAAAAACCTGTCTACCGGTTAGTTTTTGACCTGTCGACCGTTTTTAAACAGAGAGCAACTTCTTCCAAAAGACACATCTTTCTTCAATGGTTGCGTCTCTTCTTCTTCATCAATGATCATAACTTTTGACTGCAACTTTTCACCAAGGGTTATAACTATTTTCTCTCTATAAATACACATCAATATCATTGATTAAAACAACAACTTTTTACACGATCATATATGCTCTCTAATCTAATCTCTAACACTCCTGCATTCTAAAAATTAATTTAGCTTATTGAATCATTGAAATTATTTCATATCTTTTGATTCAATAAGTAAATACCTTCTTTAATCTTTACAAAACATCATTCATATTCTTTGAGGATAAGATTATAGGAAGGGTGTACTACTAGTGACAAATCCGTGTTTTCAAGAACACAAGTTGTCAACAACAATTGTATTTGTTTTTGTTGAAGTCCTCGTGTTGTAAGAGGCAAGTGTTGAAGTCCTCGGTGTTGTAAGAGGCAAGTGTTGAAGTCCTCAGTGTATTAGAGGCGTGAAATCCCGTTCGGCTGTTCGGGTATTGTAAACCTGTTCCTCCGGGTGAAGCGAGGTAGTTAATAGTGAAAATCCAGATAGGAGTCTGGGACTGGACGTAGGACGGTGCTCCGAACCAGTATAAAAATCTCTGGTGTGATTTTTCTATTTTTTATTTACTATGCTATTATCATCTATTTCCGCATTTATATTGTAGTCCATATTACACGATCCGTGTGTACTATATTAGCACATATAATTGTATACACACCGCACTTTCATTTGGTATCAGAGCATAGCCACTTTCAGAGAACTCCCTTTTTATGTACATAGACGGAGGAAGATTATATGGTACTATAATTACTGACCAATAACTGTAAGGGTTAGAGAGAGAAGCATGAGGACAGAAACCATCTGTTGCTATTCCAAGTGTGACATTTCGTGGCTCGGCAGCAAAAGCTTGGTCAAAAGAATCTGCGGCTTTCCATTGAGAAGTGTCGCATGGATGACGCATTACGGTTGGATCAGACTTGGCACAACCATGCCAGGTCATCGCATCTGTTATCCATAGTACAATATACAGTCTCTTCAATCTAAAAATTAAAGGGACACGTCTTAATGTATTTCGAGGTACTTTGATGCCTTTTCTCTCTTCGTTGAATGATGTCATATATCTTGGTTCATTGCAATTTGTACAAGAAACTTTGTTCGCATCATCTTTCCAGTACAATATGCAATCATTGATGCATGCATCATAAATTTTGTTATTCATTCCAACTTGCTTAATGATCTTCTTCATGTCGTAGTACGTTGTCGGTAGCGTGTTACCTTCAGGGAGTAACTCCTTTGTTAGTTCGAGGAGTGTAGTCACACCATTATCTGAAAAGCCGTATTGGGTCTTCAAGCTATTCAATTTCACAATGGCATACAGCTTCGTAATCCCTTTTGAACATGAAGGATACAGTGGCTCTTTTACGCTACCAAAAAGTGATTTATACTTCTTACTTTCATTGGCCTGCCAATCTGGATAATTAGTAGACTGCTCTCCAACATTAGCAAGATCAGGCAACGGATTATTAGGTTGAAAATGGTGAAATCTATCTACATCATTGGCTAAATCTTCCATCCTAATATGTTCAGATTCATCAGTAGTTGTGGCATGACTAACTGGTTGTTGTTTTTCCATCTCCGCCCTTTTTTCCCCATGAAAATACCACACTGTATATGATTGGATAATACCCCATCTAAGCAAATGAAAATGAATGTCATCTAATTTGATTGTGTTCATATTTTTGCACCCGGTGCAAGGGCATAAATACACTCCTTTCTTATCACCGTTTTCTTCAACAAAACTAATGAACTTCTGCACCCCGTCTATAAAGCATGTAGATCTTAGATCTGATTCATTTATCCATTGTTTGTCTATGCTAAAAGACATACTGCCCTCCTATATAATATATAACAGAACATGAGACGTGAGCATAATTTTTCCTTGGTATAAATGAAAAATATTTTTTTTGCTCTTAGTCAAACCCAGAAAATACTATTAGCCTTAGATATACTATTAGCATAAAGTATATGTGTTGTTTTATGAACAAAAAACCCAGAAAATTTCTATCATTCAAAGCCAAAATATTTTCATATTTACTAAATATGTGTGTAAATATGAATTGCGCAGAAACTATACGGTTAAGTGTATACCTAAATTTCATCTATATGTGTATATGTAGACTATAAAATAAGTGGATTCCTAAGTTGCACCTATCTGTGTATCTACTACTAGGTGTATCTAACAATATATTACCAAACAACCTTTAATTCTTTTGACAATGCATTACCCATCAATAATAGAAACCATAAACATAAAATCAATGGAAACGAAACCCTAAACATACCACTGAACTGAACGAGCAAAGTGCCGAAGCCTGTAGGGTTGTCGAACGGCGCTGGAGCTGTCGATGTTTGTGAAGAAAAAAAATGTAGATTTGGGGCGTGTTTTGGGGTTTGTGAAGAAAGAAAATCGAATTAGCTAGCAGGAACGAAATAGTTTTGGGGAAAAAAGGAATGAAAAAGAACAGATCTGGGGCGTTTTGGCAGTAAAAAGTTTGCACCAAAAATTAGCACGAATTTGATACAGCTAAAACATGTATCAAATTTGATACAGCTAAGAACCGTATCTTAATGGGGGGAAAGTGAATTATTTAGAGGGAAGACGTGGGTTTTAAGTGGAAAAGTTTTTGCCAGAAATATGTACAAAATTTGATACGGCTTGTAGCCGTATCAAATTTGCTACAGCTTATAATCATGTCAAATTTATTAGATGCGACTATTAGCCATTTCTAATTTGATACAGCTTTAAGCCGTATCCAATTTGGCGGATGAAGGAGCGGCAAAAATAGCTTTTTGGTGTAGTGCATTGATGTAAATGAAAACATATGGTTATAAGCTCATATATTTTTCTGAAGTGTTTCCCTTTATCTGATTGGTTAGTGTATAATTCAAAGATCTTATTTGTTGATGAAATCGACGATAAAATTATTTTTCCATTTAAGCAGCAAAAACTATTTGATTCTCGACAGAAGAGTTTTTCTTGACAATATTTACATATCCTTGACTCTGGCAAATAGAACTTTTGAAACCGAAATGATCTGTAGAGCGTCTTGCATAATTATGTCTTGTGGTAGAACTTTGACATGGTTGACCAACTTTGTTTGTTGTTATGTTTCTATCCAAGTCATCTCCATGTTCAAAAGGTAATGTACTAATGTCTTCTTATTTTGCATTGTTCATTGGTCCACTAAGCTTAAAAAATTTGATAAACAAATTTTCTAAGTTTCTAACATGAAGCGACTTGATAAACTATGTAGGTGATAAATTTAATATGACTTGGGTTCATAAATTATACTTTGATTATATTGATGAATATATTATTATATGATGGAGCTACTTGCACAACTTGTTTGTGTATCATTATATGCATACGTACATAGGTAAAATAAACTTTAGTAAATATAACTATTATTGTTCTCACAATACAACGTACGGTATTATAGGGAATGGTTCTATGAAGTAATACCTTGTATATTGTGGGAGCAAGGCATTGAAAGAGTACTACTGGTACTACTTGTTTGCGATGCATCATCATTGATATATTTTTTCGACTCTTCTAGATTTTCTACTACGATAAATAGTACGATATTGTTCACATTTTGTCTCTTTGTCTTCTTCAGTCGTTAACTTTTTTCCTTCTTTATAGCGAATACGACGGTGCTCTAATTTTTTTCTCATTGTTTAGAATTTAATTCAGAACGACTTATCTTTTTCTTTCAGCTTTGATTTGAGCATCCAATAATGTTTCTTAGTGACTTCTCTCAATGGTTCTAGGGCTTCTACGCCGTACAGAGGGTGATTGAGTACATTGTATTACTTGACATTGGTTTCTTTCAATAATTCTCGGACTTCTACGGGGCAATAAGGGTGGTATGCAGTTGGATTCAATTTGGTGACGTTGAATTCTATTAATAATTTCCACCCTTTGTAAGTCGGAGACTTGGTTAGCTTCCATTGGTTGATGTTGAGTTCTCTTGTTGATTCTAGGACTTCTACATGGTTTTAACTTGGAAAATCGATTGGCTTCCATGAGTTGATGATGAAATACACAAAGTTTAAAGTGGATTTTATTTGACCTACAATCCTAGAAAAAAAAATACTCAATTTGTATTATAAGTGAACATCACCATTTAAGCCTTAAGAGCTATCTCGCATATTTATTAGTAAAACTAAAATACATAATATAAGTATAATATGTTTCATAGTAACAGTTGGAACATGATTTACAACATGTAGATATAGAAAATATGTGAAAGAATTTTTCAGAGAACGGAAAGTAATTGTAGTTAACAAAATAATTATTTAACAAAACAATATTTAACTTATATTAACCAATTAGTAGATGGGACATGTTATTATGAACAAAATATAAAAATACATATCTTCAACACACATCATCGTATGTAATGTTTGGATAAGCTTAATAAACATAAGATATCAACAAACTAAGTTGCTTTCACTATTCAATTTTTACCAAATTTAAATTTTCAAAGCGTACCTCTTGAGTAATAATCAAAGTTGAGTGATGAAGACGAAAAAAACCTTCTGATAATATACACCGTAGAACAAATAAATTGAAAGTAAGACTAAAAAAAGAAACAAATGCAAGAGAATTTACACATATAATGCAATAATAAGAAGAATAAGTTTTTAACAATGCAATAATAAGAAGAATAAGTTTTTAACAATGTAGTAATAATCAAGTGTAAGCACTATCCCAGAATTTTTAATCCCAACACATGTATGATATAATTAAGTGTAAAAGAAGATGCACGTTAAAATAAGTATAGCTGTTTTGGGTGAAATAAAGATATTCGGTTGCGTTGCTTGTTGATGTCCAAACGCCTTTATTAAAATACACACAACACCTTTCTTTTGCTTAAAACAAATTAAAATCTTTTGGGACTAGAAGATTTAATTTCGACAACACTTCTCTTTTTCGTGTACGCATAACTTTGCATCCAAGGGCTATATTGATGTTGTGTCTTCTAAAATAAATTAAAGTCTTCTGGGACTAAAGATTTTAATTTTTTCTTGTTGTACTTGTTAAAATAATACTTAATGGTTAATTTCAAATAAACATTATATCATACATATCTTAATTTAACCAAATGCAATTCCTCATGTCAATAAAAATTAATGCTTACATATATACATACATACATACATATATATATATATATAACACTAACAATGAAATATATATTTGATCAATTTTGGATAATATATGATTTTTCAATACAAATGGTATCCTTGATTCCTGACTTGAGTGAACTGAAGAGAAGTCTTTGCGCTGTGTGTATATATGAGATTTTCTAAGTCAATAAGACCTGTTGTTGCTTTTAATTTTTTGAGCTGACATAGATAATTTTATAAAATTAGATATGCTATAAGGAAAGTTACTTAAAGGCATATATATTTCATTTATAGCAATGAAATTTTTTAGTAGAGCATTAATATATTTTCTAAAAATTCAGTTACTTTTCTCTAATAAACTTGTGATGTAAAATGTCGACTCCTCTTTCTTTCTCAGGAATTCTCAATTATCATATATTATCAAGTATACTTGTATATATTTCCCATTTATTCTCCATAAAACATTCATCTCAATTAACTAATGTTTTTAATTTTTCCTTTACTAAATAAATGCCATTTACGCCAAATATAACTACCTTTTGCATGAAATTAATTATCCTATCATTTTCTAAATTTTCTCCATTTCTCCTTAATTCACTCTCACGGTTTACCATTCAAATACATATAATAAATAATATCAAGCTTCTCCTTTTCCTTTTTTATTATTTGCATATTCATCTGTTAATGAATATATCATCATATCAATTAGATCGGTGAATTTAGTGAATAATATTTACACATTTGCGTTTTCATTGCTCTTTAATTCTTACACTCTTTTACGGTTAAGCACCTCAAATTCAAAAACTTGGTATACGTTATTTGATTCACATAAAATTTACATTTTCCAACATTTTCCCATGTAAAGTGCAACCTCTTTATATTTAAATCTCTATTCAATACTCTACCAAATCATTTAAATTTAAATTTAAAAATCAGATCTAGAACAACATGTTCTAGAAAAAAAACAACAACTGTAGTGGTTAGAAGTAGTGGCTAAGGTATAAGAAGAGCGTGGAGGGAGACTGTAAGGCATTTAAAATCTAGCTATAGAAACATCAGAATATGAGCTGTGTCAACAAGAACTAATAGCAACATTGAATAACCTCAAAAGGTATATGGCCATAAATGTAAGTACCAAATAAATTATTATTTTTGAATATAAATTTATATATACTAAATTCATGACATAAATATAAGTTTTATCACTTTATTAATGTTATCTATAATACCCTGCATTTTTAGATAATTAAATAATCAAATAATTACAAACAATGAAAATGAGCGTTTTCGGAATTGTCAGAATATGGCTTCGAAACTTATATCATTGTGTTCGTGATAATTTTCTGATTAATTTAGATATGTAATATGCCTCGAAGGGACTTCGTATGAAAAAGTTAATGATGTTCGAAGTTCCGTATCGAAAAATAATTATATGTGTAAATATGCATTAACATATTTGTTTATAAATATATGCGGGTATAAATTCTAGAAAAAACACGCGTCATAAAGGAAATTAATTGACATCAGCAATTAGAAGTAATTAATTAACATTGGTAGGCAATGTTAATCAAATCATCAATTGAAGGAAATTAATTTACATTAATTAGCAACGTTTGAATTTCAAAATGAACATGCATTATAAAGGGAATTAAATTTACAATTGATGGAAATTAATTAGAATGAATAGGCAACGGTTAAAAGTTAACGTTTAATAATTTGATTTTCACGCAATCTCGAGCATTGTTTTCTGGATCCAATGATTCGCAACGACCTAGTGACGTGGTTGCTCCAGATTCAATCCAAAAATCAAACGGTCTGAGATCTCCAAACTCCACTATAAATAAAACCCTAGGCCTAGCTACTTTCTCACAATCAGATTTTCTTCCAATTAGGTTCATTGCCTTAGGCTAAGCCATAAATAGAAAATATTTCTATGGAGAAGATCTTCTTAATAAAAATATTAGACGTCTTAGAAAGGGATCCAGGAGGACCATGGAGCAAAGCTAAGGACAAGCAGAGCTAAGGATGATAAGTGAGTGGATTTGAATTATATATCTTTTACGTTTATGATATATTATCCTTAAATTCCCATTAAATATTTTAATTCAGTATTTATTTTAGTAATTAGTTCTATTAATTAGTTATGTTGAAATAGTAAATTTTATATGGGAACTTATATTTAGTTGTTATTTATATGGAAAAGAAAGAAAGAAATCCAATTAAAGATAAATAATATTAGGCATAACAGTTATAGAGAAACGCATAACCTTAAAGCAAGAAATTTACTGTAAATAATGCTAAAACGGAAGAAATAAATTAAAAAGAGGAAAATCTAATAACTTGATTTGGAAGTTAGTGATAGATTAATTGGTTGATTTAGAAAAGAGAATACATTTCCATAGTTTAATATTTAAAAGATAACGATAAAAATAATTGTAAGAATAAAAGAAAGAAAAAGAGAATTAGTTTAAAATAGAGACATTTCTGTATTTTGCACTACCCAAAATTAAAGAAATAATAAAAAGAAATATCTTGTAATTACGAGTTATTGTTTATAGCATCATTTAATATTTAAAATACGGAAATGAATTTTTAGCACAGTTTTTGTAACCAACCAAATAGAATAGAACTACTTCCTTGAACAAAAGAAAATAAAGTGAAGATTTAAAGAAATTGAAGAAGAAATCAAGTTAATTAATTGACAAGACTAGAAATAATAAACAGAAATGTGCCTAGATCTGCATTTATTGCCGTTAAAATTGATACCCAATTCCATCTATAAACTGCAATTAAAGAACAAGCCGTAGAGATGAAGTCGTTCAGTAAAATGGAAGAGTGGAAGAGAAGAAGAAAATTATGCCGAAAGAGATTTTGGGGAAAAATTGCCGAACGAAGAAGAAGCTTTGAGCGGTGGAAAGTTTGCCGAACGAAACAAAGTTTGGAGTGGTGAAAAAGAATTGCCGAACGAAATATTTCATTCGGTATTTGAGCATGCCGCTCCAATAAGAAAGATGACGATCCAAATTTTTCGCTCGGCTTTTTGCCAAACCAAACCAAATGCATGCCGAACCAAACCCCAGGGATGCTATATAGTAGCTAGCCCTTATCATTTCTTCACTTTATAAGTAAAGGAGCTTCTGGACAACAGTGGCAGCCGAAATTGAGCAGCCAATTTCATAGCCATCCTAAAGAGCTGAAACTTTGAAGAATTTTGTCTGTATTGTTTATTCTTATTATGTATAGCCTCCAAAGTGAATCAATCTTGTAACTTTAATCTTTCAGCGATTAATAAATTCTCCTCTCCCCAAGTGTACATACATTACCTCGCAGTAGTGGAACCACAATAAATACTGCTGTTATTTACTTTTCTACATTGCATAGTTCTATGACTGTCTGTTCAGGTATTTATCTATATTTGTATCTTTTCATTACAATCATGATCCAATTGTTTTCCACTGCGTTGGGTTTTTTATTCCCTTAGATAAATCATATGAATGGATTTTTCCAACAGTTTGGTATCAGAGCTGCAAGGTTGATTGAGGAGCGTTAAACACTATGGTAGAAGATGAAGTGACTCTAGTTGTTATAAGGCCCTATACTAGAGGAATATATATCGCGTCAGGTTCAGAGTTGGAAATTGAAAAATGGAATAGGGATAAAGACTTCGAGAAGTGGAAATGGAGGATGAAAGTTGTTCTAAAGAGGAATGAAGTCCATCCGGTAGTGTGTGCGCTTGAGGAGTTGACGGCTAACATCTCAGTCGTGGAAAGGAAGGAGATGGAGAAATGGACATTTACTACTTTACAGCTAGCTGTGGGAGAGAAAGTTATCTTAGAAATTAGCAGCGAGACCACTGCTAGGGGCATTTGGACCAAGCTAGAAAATCTCTACTTGAAGAAATCTCCAACCAACCGTTTGATATTGCTGAAGACATTTTTCACCATACGGATGAGAGAGAGTACTTTAGTGAAGGAATATCTTAATTTCTTTGAAGATCTTGTGATGAAGATGAAGACTATTGACTTAAAGATGGATGAGGAGCAAATGTCAATGATTCTTTTGTTTTCTCTTCTAGAACATTACAGAGGTGTCACTAACCGCCTTATCTTCACTAGAGGCACATTGACAGTGGAAGATGTGAAGTTGGGCCTTCTATCTGAGGGCTTAAGAGATCAAATAAAGGAGATAAGTGAAGGACGTAGAGGTGGAAGTAGTAGCCACGACCTATTTGTTGAAAGAGGTAGAGAAGATAAGAAGAATTGGCATTCTAGAGGGCGTTCCAAGTCCAAGAAGCTCGGTAATGGCAGGAGAGGAAAGTCTACGGACGGAAAGTGCTTTATATGCAAGAAACCTGGTCATTGGAAATAGGATTATCCAGATTTGAAGAAGAAGGAAGAAGACGGATCTTCATCATTTGCGGTGGAGAAGTCTGTATCTGACGATGTGTTGTCTACAGCAGTATCAGATGTCTCAGACCATTAGGTGCTGAACTCAGGGGCGTCTTTCCATATGATGCCTAATAAGGATTACTTCAGTTCTTTCATTGGACAAGAGGGAAGCTCTATTCTTATGGGTAATGATGCTAGCTATAGAGCAATGGGTGAAGGTATAGTGAGGATCAAAATGTTTGACAGAGTGATACGCACTTTGACAGGTGTCCAGTATGTTCCAAGTCTTCGAAAGTCCTTAATTTCTATAGGAAAATTGGCATCTTTGGGATGTACGGTAACTATCGAGAAATATATTCTTAAGGTTTCAAGAAGTGCACTAGTTCTTATGTAAGAAGATGTGTTCCAAAATCTGTATTTGCTGAAATGAACCACAGTTCTTGGAGAGTCATGTGTTGGAGTAGATAGTTCTCATTCTTTTGATCCCATAAAGCTTTAAATTGTCTGGTTGGGTCATATTTCTTGGGCTTAGATTTACTTTAGAGACGGAGGATAATAAAAGGAAAAAACTTCGACAAGATGGACTTTTTCTAAGAGTGTGTGTTAGGCCACAAACTAAAGTATCTTTCGGAGTTGGACTCTATAAATCAAGGCGAGTACTTGGGTACATGCATACAGATGTCTAGGGACCGGTTGCTACTCCTTCTCTTAAAGGAGCAAAGTATTTTATCTCTTTCATTGATGAATTTTCTTGAAAAGTATGAGTGTATGTGATGAAGGCCAAATCAAAGAGTTTTGAGAAGTTCAAGGAAAGTGCTTGTTGAGAAGCAATCTGGTTATAGGTTGAAGGAGCTGAGATCTGATAATGGCGGTGAATTTGTCTCTACGGATTTCCTCGACTTTTGCAGGCGACAAGACGTTCAGAGACATTTCACTACACCCGAAGATCCGCAGTCTAATGTGTTTGCAGAAAGGATGAACATGATTCTACTAAAGAAGGCTTGTTGCTTGAGATTGACGGTGGGCTTATCTAGAGGCTTTCGGGATGAGCCATTATAAAATGCGGTGCATATCATAAATCAAATTCCATGCTCAGCCGTAGATGGGAAGATTTCAGAGGAGAAGTAGAGAGGTAAAGTAGTATATCTTGGTTACTTCTGAATTTTTGGTTGTCCTGTGTACGTTCACCATACAGGGGATGATAAGTTGGAGGCTAGAGCATACAAGGGCATATTAATGGGATACACGATGGTATCAATGGGTATCGAATTTGGAACCCTATTAATCAAAAAATTGTTCATTTCGGACATGTTGCTTTTCATGAATCTGCTATGTTCAATTTGAAGGAGAAGCTACCTACCATATCAGAAGATTCTGATAGGCCTAAGGAGATGGAAGAAGTTCCTGTGTTTTAGCCTAATAGTATAGTTGTTGTGATGCTGTCGAGGAAAACGCAATTGATGAAACATCACATGATAGTCCACATGTAACTTCTAGTAGTGCTAGTGATGTGCATGAATCTAGAGGAAGTTCAGTTCAAGGTGGAGGTGAAAGGAGTTTAGACGAAGCAGTACCTAGCCGAGTCGGTCGTAGGACTATTAGGCCACCCAAAAGGTATGGTGATTGGTAGTTTGCAAACATTAGCTTTGGTGATTAGTTTGACTTTGCCCTATATGTGGTTCTTGAGGAGCTGCTTGACCTTGATGAAGCTTTAAAGTCATGCAACAGTTCGAAATGAATGTGCGCTATGTAAGAGGAGTTAGAGTCGTTGAAGAAGAACAAGACTTGGGATTTCGTACCACCTCCTCATGGAAGCCGAATCATAGGTTGAAAATGAGCGTTCAAGGTGAAGGATGATGAGAGATACAAGGATAGACTAGCACTAATGGGTTTTCACAAAGGGATTGGAATATTATGAGATATTTTCTCCAGTAGTGAGGCATACATCCATCCGCATTTTGCCCGCTATCGTCGCAGCTCATGATGTGGAGCCGGAGCAATTGGATGTGAAAACCACTTTCTTGCATGGAGATTTGGATGAGACCATCTAAATGAAGTAGCCAGAAGGATTTGTTGTAGACGAGAAAGAAAATTGGGTTTGCAAATTGAGAAGTCATTGTATGGACCTAAGAAATCGCCTAGACAATGGTACATGAGGTTTTACTCTTCTATGCTTTCACTTGGTTTTGATCGTAGCATCAAAGATGCTTGTGTGTACTTCAAGCATTTAAAGAATGGTAGATAATTGTGTCTACTCTTGTACGGGGATGATATGTTGATTGCTTCCAAGGATAAGGCTGAAATCGATAGTTTAAAGCGAAAGCTAAAAGCGGAATTCGAAATGAAGGACCTTGGAGAAGAAAAGAAAATTTTGGGTGTGGAAATCCAAAGAGGAAGAAAGCTAGGACTTTTGAGCCTCACTCAAAAGGAATACATTCAAAAGGTGCTTGCTCGATTTAGCATGGAAGGGGCAAAGGCAATCAGCATACACATGCCTTTGCACATACAGCTTTCTAGTAAAGGCTTTCCAATCTCGGAAAAGGACAAGGCTTATATGATGAAGGTCCTATATGCAAGTATAGTTTGCAGCTTGATGTATGTCATGATCTGCACTAGGCCTGACATTGCATAGGCGGTTAGATTGGTGAGTAGGTTCATGGCGAATCTAGAAAAGACGCATTAGAAAGCAGTGAAGTGTATCTTCAGATACCTTTGAGGAACTCCAAACTATGGACTTGTCTTTGGCGGTGGAGGAAGAGATTTCATCTTGGTTGTATTTTGCGATTCCGACTATGCCAATGATAAAGATCAAAGGAAGTCAACCTCCGAATACGTGTTCACCATTGGTGGGACAACAATCAGTTGGAGAGCGAGGTTGCAGATGATTGTGGCTTTGTCCACTATAGAAGCAGAGCTTATAGCTGCAGCTGAAGCAGCTAAGGAGGCGTTTTATTTTAAGACAACTATTGTGTGATTTGGGCTTCGTATATGAAGGTGTAGATATGTACTGTGATAGTCAGAGTGCAATTCACTTAGCTGAAAATATGGCATTCAGCTCGAGGACGAAGCATATTGAGATGAGAGGGTTGTTTCTTGTCTCGATGAGTGAAGAGAAGCTAGTTCATCTTCAAGAAGTTCACACAAAGGAGAATGCAGCAGACATGTTTACCAAGTCGTTGCATGTTACTAAGTTTGCGTATTGCTCGGCCTTGATTTTCTTAATAAAGTGCTAAGTGCCACAGGGTGGCACGGAGGGAGAGTCGAGATGGTTCCTAGATACATTTGTTTTTATGGTGGAGATTGATAGGTTCTACACTGATTGGGTGCTTGAAACACTTTGTTGACGGGCGGTGGCCTTTTCGGAGTTCGTTGACAGAGTGTAATGTGTGATGGCATTGCCGAAGCTCATTGGGTAAGTTTCCATTGCTTGAAGCATGAAGGTGTAGATGAAGTTGGAAGGCTTGTTTGGAATTTGGTATCAAGGTGGAGATTGTTGAAATTAATACCCGATTCCATCTATAAACTATAGTTGAAGAAGAAGCCCTAGTGATAAAGTCGTTTGATAAAATGGAAGAGTGGAAGAGAAGAAGAAGATTATGCCAAATGAGATTTTGGGGAAAAATTGCTAAACGAAGAAGAATCTTTGAGTGGTGGAAAGTTTTCCAAACGAAACAGAGTTTGGAGTGGGAAAAAGAATTGCCGAAAGAAATATTTCGTTCGATGTTTTGCCGAACAAAATATTTCGTTCGGTATTTGAGCATGCTGCTCCAATAAGGAAGATGCCAATCCAAATTTTTTGCTTGGCGTTTTGCCTAACCAAACCAGATGCATGCCGAACCAAACCACAAGGTTGCTATATAGCAGCCACCCCTCCTCATTTCTTTACTCTATAAATAGAGGATCTTCTATACAACAATGGCAGCCGAAATCGAGAGCTAATTCAGCCAATTTCAAAGCCATCCTAGAGAGCTGAAACTTTGCAAAAAAAATTCTGTATTGTTAATTCTTCTTATGTATAGCCTCCAAAGTGAATCAATCTTGTAACTCTAATCTTTTAGTGATTAATAAAATATCCTCTCCTAAAGTGGACGTACACTGCCTCGCGGTAGTGGAACCACTATAAATACTAGTGTTATTTTTTCTACATTGGATAGATCTGTGACAGTCTGTTCTGGTGTTTATCTCTATTTGTATCGTCTCACTACAAACACGAACTAATTGTTTTCTGCTGCATTGGGTTTTTTATTTCCTTAGACCGATCATTTGAAGGGATTTTCCCCAACAACTGCGTGGATAGTAGAATAAAAGCATAGCAGTTATTATGATAAGCAAATTTGTGACAGTCGGATGTAGTCCTAAGCCAAGATTGTCATATAATATAAGAGAACTAAAGAGAATTTGATATCATAATAAAAGAAGACATACTAGAATAGAAAAGAGACACTTGCAATTATATTTATAACATGTAGATTATAAAAGAATGTAGAAGTAACAATTGCAAGTACAATTACAACATAGGTTATAATTAGAGATAAAAGAAAAGGCTTATTTTAAAACTTGCACTAAGTTAAAACATAGAAGAAGGGCCCATACCAACAACATTCCCTTTCAGTCAGGAACCGATGGTCTCACAATAGTTAGATGAGGCTGGGACACTCTTATACCGATTAGAGCAAATAAGAAGCCAATAAAATAGAAAAAGAAAACTAAACACACAATAAAAGATTAGATGTAGGGTCTAATAAAATAGTAAGATGCGTTTGGAGCAGCCCAAAGGATGAAGAGCCTAATGAAGAAGTTCATCGTAGATTTCAAAACAGAAGGAGCACGTCTAACTTAGTTATTTTGGGTTAGAAGGAAGTACGAGACTTCAACGGGACGTGAGAGTACTCTAGAATGGCCCTCTGGGGTAGACCTAACGTAGCTGCATCCCGGAGGCAGGTCTGTAGGTGTTCCATCAAGAGAGTATACCTTGACTGCTTTTGCATTGCAGGCCTGACGAGGCTGACCTTTGTAGGTAGCCAAAAGGTCGATGGATGGAGTAGGATATTCGTATGACACCATACTCTGACTCGCCAGTAGGTTTTGGTGGGCAGGACCTAAAAGGATAGTCGCATGTGGAGATTAAGCCATCATCAATCAAGAGCGAGTTCGGGAAAGACAGGAGTTAAACCAACATGCCAATGATTCTCTCACTATCGAGACATTAGATGAGGGGCGAAACCAATTGGATTTTAGATTGTTTGTAGTAAGACACAACCAACTAGCTCTTTAGGGGTCTTTCGATTAATTGAGAGGTGGCTGCGTGGCGCCATAGCCATGATGAGAAAAGAGACAGACCAAGTAGAATATTTGTATTGTAGGCCTAACGAAGCTATCCTTTACAGATATATAAAATCCCCGACCGAGTTCCGTACAAGGTAGACCTTGTTGGCGGGATTCAAGGGGTAGACAGAATGATTACATATAATCCTCAAGGTACGCACTGAGTAGTACATTATGGATGTCAGAGCACTAGTATAAGCTAGTGCAGACACAGTTTTACATTTTCATATTAGACGGCGGAACATCTGTATTATAGACCTCACGAAGCTATTCTTTATAGATGTAGTTACAGAACGATCAAGGAGCAAGACAATGGAGTCCTTTTCAAGGAGGCTACGAAAGGAATTACGGGTAGTACCTAGGACCAATGCGGTCTTTGGGCTTGTAGCCACATATACACACACACACACACACACACATATATATATATATAGTAGATGGTTACGATTCACGCATAGAGGCGAGAGTATTATAAACCTAGTAAACCTAATATAACAGAAAATGGAAATAATACAGTATATGTAGATTTAAGCTTAGAAGATATAATTTGTCCATTTACCAAAACTTTAGTTCTGACCCCCTCTTCATAACATCCCAGGGGTTAGGTAGATGGCATAGACTTTCCAACTTTTAGACACTTATTTAGAAAGTGTTATTATCTTGGTGAATATGTACTTACTATTATATTTTAGTCAGTTCTGCTATGAGATAGTTATTTGAGCTCTTATATATATATACTTGTCTTTGCCTATTTGCAGGATACCAGATATCCAGCTCGGGCTTCTGTGGGCTTGGATTTTATCATTTTTGTGAAAAATCCAGACCCACTAGAATCCGGGTTGTTACATTTGGTACCAAAGCTTAGGTTAGTAGATCCAAAGTAAATTAGGAATTATGAGTGAATGTATTTGTATTTTTGAATAAAATATAAATATATTGTATATTTACACCCCTAGACCCAAAGAGAAATCCATTCTTTAAAGAGAATCAACACATGGAAAGAGTTTAGGAAACAACTTTGTACATCGAAGTTCGAATTATAGAAATCTAAAGAGTTATAGGCCCAAGAGTGGCAAAGATTTGAGATGTGCAATAGATTCAGTATAGAAAAAAATGGAGGCCCATGTGTAAATAATTTTATAAGAGATTTTAAAAAGGGAACGAGATTTTCAAAGTTTAGGAAGTGTATTACTAGGGTAGTAAGAAGAAAATCCACTTTATGTCTAGCTCAATAAAATGAAATTTTTTGAATTGAAAAGTTGAAAAATATAATTGTTAACATATTTTAGGAAGTAAATATTGGTTTTTCAGAAAAAAAGTGGTATGAAATTTAAATTGGTTTTTATATGATATAAACTTTGTTAAAAGTGAAATTCTTTTTGAAGAATTATAGAGCATGTATAACTCGTTAGTTTCTTTGTAGGTAAACAAAGATTTTAAATATAAATACCTAGAGTGTGTTAAGTCTCGAAAACGTAGGTTACAACATTTATTGTTGTAATGAATGTTTTCGTGAAAAATAAAGAAAGCACAGACTATGACACTATTGTTATAGTAGGTGACTTCCAAGGGAAGTGTTTTTACATAGTATATGGGATTTTTTTAATATTTATTTTAATTGAATTCATATACTAGTATTTTTGGGTTGTTGTAACGGTGTTTTACGCAACATCAGTTTTGAACCAAATAAAAATATGTTTTGAAGATAATTTCTAAGTATAGAAATAAAGTGGTTTGTGAGTACACTAATTATTTAAATAAGTATATGGAAATGTTTTCTAGTTATGAAAATATTAAAACAATTTTGAAAATGAGTTCTTCTGGAAAAAAATGTAAGTTAAATATTAGAAAATTAATAAATTACGTAGAAAATGTTTATTGTAAGTGAATATAGATTAAACATAATTTAATATATTGTAATGAAATGAATAATGATATAATTTTCTATGAAACCAAATAACAAATAAAGATGTTTTGTGTAAGTTATAAGGAAAACGTGAATGAGATGTACGACGTATAGAAAGCACCATATTTTGTATAGCCTATTTCGATAAAATATAAAATAAGTTCCTTGTATTTTCACATAAACATGAAATCCTTTTTTAAAGGATTCATAGAAGATTTTAGCGTTAATGGTTTCTCATAAGAGAAAGTAGTTCCAATACATTAAGGTATAAATCATTAGGTGTAATAAGAAGTGTAATAATTAGAGACAGTTTTACTTAATGGACTTTTGATAAAATAAATATTTTTATCTACTCTAGCTTTTGTAAATTCAAAAATCAATGAAAAGAAGATATTTTGAAAACATGTGAAGACATTTTTGAAAGTCAAGAAAAAAAAATTCAAGGACAAGCATGGCATGTTTTAAAGAAAAATGGTTTGGTGAAAAAGTAAATAAGTTTTTGGAAGAGAAGAACTTAGTAAACAGTTAAATTTAAAAATCCAATTTTTTTTTGGAATGCTGTAAAGGTATTTAAAATGAAAAGCGGAATAAGTTTTGAACTTAGAGCTTGTAATTTTTCCCCTCTGGGTTTGAGGAATAATTTAAATTCAAAGAGCTGTAAAGATGCAAGTCTAGAAAGATAAAATGTTAAGTAACCAATTACCTTTGGTTATAATAGAAACTTCAAAGTAACTCTTTTAAAGCCAAGAATTTTAGAATTTGATGTTTCAAAAATTTAGAAGCTTTAATTTTTGAAATGAAATGATAAATACCAAACCAAACTTTAAAATATGGAGTGGATAGGAATCATTTCCTAGGTGTGATGGGAAAAGTGTAAAGCTGTGTAGGAGATAGCAGTGATTACTTTTAGTAGTAATAATAAAAGTTCCCGTAACATGTATAGGACACTAGTGAGAACCTAGGAATGTTGCTTCATGTGTATAGACTATAGAAGAACAGTGAAGTGATATTAATAAGATAGTAAGACACATGTGGTTGGGATAGGTAGACCTTAATTGGGGAAAAAATGAAAGGTAAAGGTAAAGAGAAGATTTCCCCAAGCTTAGTTGCCTTTTTATATAGAGCTGCATAGGTTGAAATCCTTATTCATTGCAGTGAATGAGACTTGGTTATTCCATTTTGAGTATGAAATGGAAGATATGAATAGATCTTATTCATCGTAAGTAACATAGCGTAAGTTAGTAATGAGTAATAGGCGGCAAAAGGAGCATATGAGTTACTTGGATTCCTAGAATAGGATCTTGCTATGTCAGAGTGGACATGGTCCTAAAACCTCCTGGCCCTAGAAGATAGTTGTGTTTAGCTGCTTTATTTACCTATCTAATATCAATTTGTAGTAGGACTTGTTTTCACTTTTAATTATGAGATTGCTCCTGTGTAAGCATTTAGTTCCTATTGTAGTAAATCAGTGATGATTGGTATGATGCTCTTTTTCTATGATGTTCACGAGAAGAGAATAAAAACATATGATGTAAAGAAAAAAAGAAAAGTAAAAGCAGATAAGAGTAACTAAAAGAAAAACAGTAAAATCTAAAAGAAAGCGACAAAAAGGTCAAAAAAAATTTGAAAAGAAAAATTCTCTTCTGTGGACTGTGCTGGGAAAGAAAACAGAGATTTTTAAAATAGTGACATAAATTCCAAGTATAGAGAAAGAGGTGCACAAAAATAAAATGGAAAATGTGATTTCTTCTATTTTTTACTTCTTTCTAACATAAGAAATCAAGTTTGGAAAATTAGATTTTTCTGAATTCGAATATTAAAAGTTGTGTGATAGCATTTGGATTAAAATTTGTTGAACTACGCCCCTATTCAGTAGGAGTATGGGAAAAATTGGATGAAAAATGTTTGAAGTTTTCAGAAGATTGCATTCATATTAAAATTGCAAGTATATTTATAATGTGTGTATCATATTTTAAAAAGGATTTTTTTAAAGAAGAAAAGCATTCATATAGGAGGTACCGCTTAGAAATTCATGTACTTGCATATATTTTATGTTGAATGACACTATGCACAATGACATGATGATCGCAAAATAGGATGTACACAAATGGATGTGATTGATGCAGAGGATTACATTGTTTTACCCTTATCGAATTTCGGGTACGAAATTTCCTAAAGGGTGGGGGAATGTAACATCTCGAATTTTTAGATAATTAAATAATCAAATAATTATAAGCATTGAAAATGAGCGTTTTTGGAATTGTCAGAATATGGTTTTGGAATTTATACTATTGTGTTCGTGGCGATTTTCTAATTAATTTACATATGATATGCCTTGAATGGATTTCGTATGAAAAAGTTATTGACGTTCGAAGTTCCGTATTGTAACGACCCACATTTTTCTGATAATTAAAACATTGAATTTAATAAGATATTGTAACTTAATATTGGAAGAAATTAAAAATTTTATCTATTAATGAGAATATTAACTAGAATGAAATAAAATAATGTTAATTTGAGGCAATTGATAACTACTTTAACGTAATTCTAGTTAATTGAAATAATTGTAAAATTATAATTGGTTATAGATTGTAAATAAGGAAATAATCTAAATGTTATATTAATTAGTGATAAAATATGTAATTAATTGTAGTTGTATAAAATCAGTGTTGTGTAAGTAGATATAACATTGTTTGTAGATAATAAACTTATAAATGTGATTGGATTAAGAATAAGGTGACAATTATTATATGTTACGTATTTATTTAAGCTGTTGAATTAAATTGGAAATCAATTGGAATTAAATGTAATTAAATATTACGTGTAAATTAAGATGATAATTGTAGAATATTAGCGTAATAAGATATAAACCAATAATAACTGTGTCCATAGATTATTGATTATTTGAGTAAAAAGATTGAAATCAAATTAAACCAATTTATTGTAATTAAAATATAATTAATTGGATTTTATGTACAGTTGAAACTGACATTGCAATTAGTGAAATATTTAACACTGAATTGATATGTAAATTTGTTTTATATTATTATAAATGTTCAAGTAATCAAAAATGATGAAAATTGTTAGTTATTAAATTTAAAATTAAAAAAGTGATTTAATCAATTTAATAATAATTTATTTATTTAACGTGAAAATAACCCTTTTGGCCACTGTTTTGGATTTCGATGAAACCAGTTTCATCGGATCCGTAGCGGTAATTATTGTAGGATTTCTAGTTTCGTAGCGATCGGATTTTTCATTTGATCGTACGGACTTCAAACGCGTAGAGATCAATTTAATGAAATCAATTTGAAATAAGTTGATTTTAATACAAACTTCTTCATATGATGGAATTAGGACTTGAAACATTTTCCATTGAATTTAAAAATATCGAAAACATCTATTTTGATATATGGGATCATCCACTTTCGTTTCACATGCAGAACGGGCTTTTCGGATCGCTTTTGTCGTTCGTACCAATTTGTTATGTGTTTATTTTCTTATCGGGCTTTGTTAATACAAATAGTTATGTTCTAACCCTAGCAGCCTTTTATGGGTCCATTGCATCATGTTGTTCCACTACATTATTTATTTATTCCTGTTATATGTAACTTTGATCTATATTGTATAAATGTAATCAAATGTTATTTGTAAAACATCTTCATGAACTGTTTATCTGATTATTATATTTTGTCATTCCACTGTGAGATTATGTGTTTGTTTTTCTTTCTATCTCTGCATTTTCTTATTTATCCCATAACAATCATCCTTTTTGAATGGTTTGAGTTGGACGTGTGTGGTTTATCGTCGATTTAAACCGTCCAAACAGGCGAGTCGTTACATTTGGTATCATTGCAATGGGTTAGCGATAACCTTAGCTTTATGGGGTCTGACTCATATAAGATAGGGTAGTAATACCCTAGAATGAGTTCTTGAGTGTATATATATGAGAGAGCATACTTATTAGTGTTATAAAATATTTTTATATTGTGTTAATTTGTTCTGTTTAGTATTTATAAATTCTGGTCGGTACATAAGATGCTATGTCATCGATATAAATCTCTAAACACTTAATAGAGCAGACCGACACAATATTGGTTTTGAAATATGGGTAAATGAAATAATTTAATTGGTGATATATTTTGTATATAAAAGATTAATTTTATAGATAATATAGTTGGTTGTGATATGTTTGGTATTTGTTAGGAAGTGAAATTTATGAATATTAGTTGCAAAAATGAGATTATAAATAAAATGAATATAAAATTGAAAATTTTGAGAACTTAAGTTTCGGGGTTTTGAAAATTGTTTTCAAAGCATTTGGAATATAATACTAGTATAATTTAGAAGTATTTTTGGATAGAAATATTTAATATTTCAAAGCAATTTGGAAGAAAATGTTTTAAAAGAAATTTTAAAGGAAACAGGTTTTGTACTTCCCTCTCCGTCGTTGGAAAATAATTTCGGCGATGAGTGCACGCATCATCAACGTTCATTTTTGGGTTTCAAAGTGGGAAGACCGCTGTAGTAATTTACTACAAATTTGTTTTGATGAATAGATCTTAGTTTTTATTTTCAAATACGATTTGATATATATAAAAGATATGATTATACATAAATTGATTGAAATGGAACCGATATTTGGTTCTTAAGTTTATGTAAATTACAGATTTTAGCTATTGCAATGAAAGAAATCTTGACTATATTAGTAGTTGGAAACTTCCAAAATGAGAAAATAAAGAAATAAATGCTAAGTGATTAATGAAACATATAAGAAATGGAAATTTATAACATGCAAATCAAAAGGATATGAATAAAATAGGAAAATGTAATTATTGAACATTTTGTTAATTAAAACGAATAAGATAACTTGTGTAACATTCAATTATATTCTATAAAGACATATATATAACTTACCAAAAATATTTAAAAAGTTTTAATGTTAAATAGGATATGTAATAGAATATTATACAAGTAAAACTTAGTTAAGGAAAGTGTTCAGATGGAAGTATTTTTATAAAAAGAATTTTGATGTTACAAAAGGTTATAAACTTAAGTTAATAATTTGAGATGCTAGTAATTAAATTTAATAGAAAATTGAATACTATAAGTAAATGATTATGAACTTAAGTTAATGTTGTAGCTATTTTAATTAAAATAAATAGTAAAAGTGAATACTATATTAATTGACTGATTATAACTTCAGGAATGTGAAATGATTCCGAAATAGATTAAATGTTGAAGAATATTATATATGAAAGAGATAAATGTGAAAAAGAGATAAATAATAATGGTAAATTTAATCTGCAAAGAAAGTCACATAATATTTTGAGAATTAATTATTAAAGAATCTAATAATTGAAATGAAAATAACTTATATAAGTAATCAGATGCAAAGAAATGAGAAATGACATTGTACGAATAAATGAGAAATCGAATATTGTGAGCAAGAAATATAAATTAAAGAAGTAATCATTGTATGAATGAAAAAATGAACAATAAATGATGTGAAATGTGATTAATAAAAATAAACTTAAATAATATTTGGAATTCTCCGTTGTTTGGTTTATAGGATGTTAGGGAGGTTATACTTTAAATTGTTTAGGATGTATGGATAATCTATTAAGTTTTATTGAAGACTGTTGAATATATGGTATACTTAGTAGTTTATTTATCATTCTGTATGGTTAAAAGTGTTTAAACCCGAACAATCCATTTTTTTTGGTTGGTATGGATGGACAGCCGATTACTTTAATTGCATGTGATGATTGTATGTTTGGTTTGCAAAGTGACTATGGTTAAGTTGTGTTGATTTGTTGTTATTAATTGAAACAACTTAAATATTTCTATTTTACATAATTATTAACTTCTTTGGATTATATAAGTGAAATACAGGTTTATGGAAGCATTAGCTACTGCTTTTGGTTTCATAAATAAAACGTTGTTTGCCCGACAAATAGGTACGTTTTTGAATTACGGTTTACAACGATATTTATTGCTTTCCCTTGGTTTGGAATATTTTATTTTGGAAAAAGGATATATATATATATTTATTATTGATATTACTATTTCTCTCAGACCTCTCCGTATAAAGGAGACTCTGCCGAAATTTTCCATGAATTTTGGACTTAGAAAATGTTGTGAAAGTAGAAATGTTTTTCAAACTTTTATTGAACTAGAATAAGAAAGGATTTAATTGTTTATAAATTGATGTATTCTATTTGAATTATTTAATTATGTAAATTAATTATTTACAAATTGAATACTTTGAATAAGATATATTAATTCCTTAATTCTTTCTTTTCCCTTTTCGAGAATGAAAAGTTTGAATATGGGAGAGTATAGCGACCCGTATTTTTACGATAATTAAAATATTGAATTTAATAAGATTTTGCAACTTAATATTGCAAGAAATTAAATTTTTTATCTAATAATGAGAATAATAACTAGAATGAAATAAAATAATGTTAATTTGAGGCAATTGATAATTACTTAAACGTAATTTCAGTCAGTTGAAATAATTGTAAAATTACAGTTGGTTATAGATTATAAATAAGGAAATAATCTAAATGTTATATTAATTAGTGAGAAAATATGTAATTAATTGTAATTGGATAAAATCGGTGTTGTGTAAGTAGTTATAACATTGTTTGTAGATAATAAACTTGTAAAAGTGATTGAATTAAGAAAAAGGTGAGAATTGCCATATGTTACTTGTTTATTTGATCTGCTGAATTAAATTGGAAATCAATTGCAATTAAATGCAATCAAATTTTACGTTAATGTAAATTAAGATGATAAATGTAGAATATTAGCATAATAAGATATATATATACCAATGTTAACTATGTCCATAGAGTAATGATTGATTGAATAAAAAATTTGAAATCAAATTAAACCAATTTCTTCTAATTAAAGTATAATTAATTGGATTTTATTTATAGTTGAAAATGAACACTTTAATTAATGTAATATTTAACACGGAATTGATATGTAAATTTGTTTTAAATTATTGTAAATGTTTAAGTAATAAAAAATGATGAAAATTGCTAGTTATAAAATTTGAAATTAAAAAAGTGATTTAATCAATTTAATAATAATCTATTTATTTAAGTGAAAATAGTCATTATGGCCACTGTCTCGAATTTGATGAAACCAGTTTCATCGGAGCCGTAACGGTGAATTATTGTAGAATTTCAAGTTTCTTCATGATCGGACTTGTCGTTTGATCGTACGGGCTTGAAACGCATAGAAATCAATTTAATGAAATCAATTTGAAATAAGCTGATTTTAATGCTAACTTCTTCATACGATGGAATTAGAACTTGAAGCTTGTTCTATTGAATTTAAAAATATCGAAAACATCTACTTTGATATATGAGATGGCCCACTTTCGTTTTGGAGGCAGAATGGGTTTTCGGGTTGCTATTGTCGTTCGTACCATTTCGGTATGTATTTGTTTTCTTTTCGGGCTTTGTTAATATAAATAATAATGTTCTAACCCTAATAGCCTTTTATTTCTCATCACTGTACGTACAATTCTCTCTAGCTTCTCCTTCTCAATGGCAGAAACTCTATTTTCCCAAAATCCAAATTCAAATCAAAATCAATTTCAAAAAATTTAAATTTCGTCAAAACCCTAACATATCATATACTGTTTTGAAGCTCTTGATGAGCGTAATCCACTGGTGCAATTCGTTTTTGCAATCGAATCACCATTTGTCAAAAAATTAGTGATTTGGGCCTTATTTTGGATTTCAAATCTATTTGAAATCAGGTGAGTGTTTCAACCCACTCATTACTACTAGATTATTTTATGTTAGTTAAATTGAATTTATAATGTGATTAGAATTTGATTTGTTGATGTTTGGTATATTTAAATTGTTATTCCAATAAAATCTGACTTATATTGAATTTAATCACCATTTGATTTAATATTGAATTTTAAATTTCCTACTAATACCAGTTATTAATTATCAGTCAAGTGTTGTTATTTATTTGTTGATCTGAATGGTGATTGTTGATGGATGTTCGATTGTTGATATTGGATGACTGTATGCTATATTTTTATATTGTTTTAACAAGACAAGTTCCCTTAGTTATTACTAAAAAAATCACTATGGTTTGAAATGATAGATACCCATGTTTGTGCCAAAATTGGTCACAAACCCCAGAAGTAGTGAAAGCACTAGTGTTTACATACAAATCCTTAATATCCAAACACAGATCTCAGATACAGGTAATATAGAGAGCCAAAATGAAGAAATAAAAAAAATTAAAAATGAAAGAAATTAAGAATGAGCATAAGGTTTATAGTGGTTCAGCTATCTCCGGCCTACGTCCACATAGAATTGATTCTTTTGTTCCCTTTTATAATGCGAGTGGAATTACAAGTCTTTGAATAACGATCAACAAAAATGCAGAGTTTAGCCTCAAAGAGAAGAAGATCACCCTTTTAGTTGCCATGGAATGGCTATTTATAGGAGTATATCTGGAAAAATCTGCCCCAAAACTCGGAATACCCTTTCTCAGGCGTAGGTAGGCCCACATGACCGATCCATGGTGGTTTGGGATCGATCCCCGATCGATCCATATCAATTTTGCATCTATCAGGAATCACTTCGATTAGGCTGGGATTGATCATGGTGAAAGACAATAGTGCAAGTTCTTGCTCTCCAAATTTCATGAAATTCCCATGTATAGTTTGTGAGATTAGATCGATCCAAGTTAGAGATTGCAAGTGCAGGCTGATGATTTCTTATCCATCAATTCGTATCCATCAGCTGGTATCCATCATTTCGTATCCATCAGTTAGTATCCATCATTTCGTATCCATCAGCTAGTATCCATCATTTCGTACCCATCAGCTGGTATCCATCATTTCATATCCATAAGATGGTATCCATCATTCTTATCCATCAGTTGGTATCCATCATTTCTTATCCATTAGCTGGTATCCAACATTTGGTATCCATCAGCTGGTATCCGTCATTTCGTATCCATCAGCTGGTACCCATCAATTTTGTATCCATCAGTCGGTATCCATCACTTCGTGTCCATCAGTATCCATCACTTCGTATCCATCAGTTGGCATCCATCACTTCGTATCCATCAGGTGGTATCCATCATTTCGTATCCATCAGCTGGTATCAATCATTTCGTATCCATCAACTAGTATCCATCATTTGCTATCCATCGGCTAGTATCCATCATTTCATATCTATCAGCTGGTATCCATCATTTCGTATCCACCACTTCGTATCCATCAGCTGTATCCATCATTTCGTATCCATCAGCTGTATCCATCATTTCGTATCCATCAGGTGGTATCTATCATTTCATATCCATCAGTTGGTATCCATCATTTCGTATCCATCAGCGGGTATCCATCATTTTGTTCCCATCAGCCGGTATCCATCATTTCGTATCCATCAACTGGTATCCATCATTTCGTATCCATCATCTAGTATCCATAGTGATGGATACGAGAGCATCGATACGGGCCAGTTTTTCATGAATATTGATCCATCCATAACTTGAGCATATGAACTTCGATTGACCTGAAATTCAAAGTGTAGCCTCATCAAACCTTATTTATCATTCCTGATCGATCCCACCTTGATTGGAGCTTGGTCCAATTTCGACGGTATCGATCATAGCCTTGTTACCAATCGATCATACGAATGTTGATCCAATCATAACTCGAGCATATGAACTCCGATTGACCTGAAATTCGAAATGTAGCCTCACCGAACCTTGTTTGTCATTCCCGATCGATCCCACCTTGATTGGAGCTTGGTCCAATTTTGACAGTATCGATCATAGTCTTGTCTCCAATCGATCATACGAATATTGATCCATCCATAACTCGAGCATATGAACTCCAATTGACCTGAAATTCGAAGTATAGCCTCATCGAACCTTGTATATCATTCCCAATTGATCCCACCTTGGTCCAATTTTGATGGTATCGATCATAGCCTTGTTTCCAATCGATCATACGAATATTGATCCATCCATAACTCGAGCATACGAACTTCGATTAACCTAAAATTTGAAGTATAGCCTCACCGAATCTTATTTATCATTCCCGATCGATCTCACCTTGATGTGAGATTGGTCTAATTTTGACGGTATCGATCATAGCCTTGTTTCCAATCGATCATTTGAATATTGATCCATCCATAACTCGAGCATATGTACACCAATTGACCAGAATTTCAAAGTGTAGCCTCATCGAATCTTGTTTATCATTCTCGATTGATCCCACCTTGATTGAAGCTTGGTCCAATTTTGACAGTATCGATCATAGCCTTGTTTCCAATCGATCTCCAATCCCGATATCCATCTTGTTTAGCTAAATTGTCGATATCCCGGCGTTGACTAAAAGGCGGGGTAACATTTTCCCCCCAAAACATGCCTTGTAGTAGGAAGGCATGTTTTGAATAGCTTTAAATCCGACATCCAAAGTCCATATTTCATCCATAGCCACATCATCCAACCCATAATCCAATCCATTACCAAGCCATTCTCTCCAAGTGTAATAGACATATCCTTATCCAAATCCGTGATTGCTTTGAGTCGATATCTGATTCCTAACCAGTAACCAAATTCTTAGCCAATTCCGTATCTAGTAACTAATAACCAAATCAATGACCTCTCTGGGTTAGTTTCCAAACCCAAGACCGCTCTAGGCCCTTAACCAAACCGGGACCACTCCGGGTTCATGCCCAAATCCTTAGCCGTTCATAGCCAATATCCGAATCCATAACCTTTCTGGGTTCTTGCCAAGCGTAATCCACACTCGACGACCTGTTATAATAAATGGTAGAAATATAAGGGCCTAAGTCATAGGTCGAATCCTGGTCTCTCCAGACCCTTGCCGAGCATAGTCCATACTCGACGACCTGAAATAAGTCGATTCGCCACGTTCGGATGAAGCAACTTACCCCTTGCTGGGCAAAATCTATACCCGGCGACCTTTTACCAAAATCCAGTTAAAAAATCCAACATGATATCCAGATCAAACCAAAAAACCAGAAATCCATATCAAAAATCTAGACCAAGATCCAAACTAAAAAACTAGCATCCAAGTAAAAATCCAAACCAGAAAATCAACAAAACTAAGAGCCCAAACCAAACTCCAAAACCAAACTGGAAAAGGAAAATGTCCAAACCAGAAAGAAAAAGCAAATTTCACAAACTAGGGCATCACAGTTTATCATCTCAAAGCAAGCCTAGGGGCTATTCTGTCCTCATGCATGAGTAAGTGACTTAGCCATCTTCCTAGAGTTTGCTACTTATTCATACCACCCCGATCAGTTGATAACTAATCGACCATCATTCCTTGGCCTTGTACCATCGTTATTTGAGGTAGATGGTGGATGCTCCTATTCCACTTCCACATTCCGAGTCTCGACGTACTACTACAACTGACCACTCCTTACGTACTCCTCGATTATATCCTTTAGATGCCTGCAGCTGTTAGTATCATGCCCGTCCAAGTCATGAAAAAGACAGTGCCTTCCTGATGCCCTCTCAGGTACCAAAGGTTCCCTCCTTGCCGGCCTTCAATAAGGAAGACAATCCTGAGTTTCCATGTAAATCCTTTCCAATGTCTCATTCAGTCCTGTGTAAGTGGAGAATTTTGGTTCTCCCTAGTGCTTCCTCGCCCTACCAGAATCGTAATCCAACTTCCTCTTCCCTTATCCTTATCCTTACCCAAGCCTTCACCGGATGGTCTTCCATCCTTGACCATGCTTACTTCCTTTTGTTTTATATCCAAACTTGCATCCTCCTACAGAAGGAATATTTCGGCCTTATGAAAGAATTCCCCGAGATCCATTGGTGGATCCCGTATCAATGATATCTTGAAATCTGAGTTATCTCTGACTCTTGACATTACCGCCATTAGAACCATTGATGGATCCGACCGATCCACCAAAGCAGCCACCGCATTATATCGGTTAGAAAAGTCTTGAGTGACTCTTCTATCTTCTATTTCACCGATGTTAGTGTCATCACATTCGCCAGCCTCTTGATATGAATCCAAAATTGCTTTAAAAACCTGTCCACCAATTCTGTCCATGTCGTAATAGATGCATTTTCCAACTGCCTGAACCATATAGCAGTTATATCCGTCAAGTGTAGGGGGAAACATTGCGCCATAATCTCATTTGATGTCGCCAGCACTTCTATGTGTCTTGTATACCTCATCAACTGATCGGTAAGGCCCGCCTACCATTATATACTTCCAAAGTAGGTAGCCTGAACTCTGGTGGATTCCTAGCCATCTTGATGTTACAGGTGAACGGGCTCCTGTTTACTCCCTCTAGAACTCTGTTTGTGGATCAACGCACGTTTTTTGCCTAATAATTTCAGCCAATCTAGTGTTGTCCACTAAGGGTTGCCCCCCGTCTTCATTTCCTAACCGCCTCCCAAGTCGTTGAGGGAATTCTGGTATGCACTCCTCATCTCGTACTCCTGTATTCCTATTGGCACCAGGCTGTGCAGCATCTCCTGGCATTCTTCCATGAATTGGTCCAGCATTACATGGGGGTATGCCTTCGAGTTTGGATCCGTCTAGATTGAAAATTTTGTGTTGATTGGGGGCTGCTTCTTGTGGAGCTGCTCTATCTGTTTGCCTGTTGAGTCCCTCTAATCCAGCTCCATGGATCTATGCTCCAGCAGCCCTTGCTACTTCTACTGCTCCTGCTTGCCCAAACTGTATGAGAAGGTTTCGTATCATCTCCTCCTGCCACTTCATCAACTGCTCTTGCATGGATTCCATCATAGTCTGCATCTCATCCCTCGTGATGTAGATGGATACCTGATCTGCTCCAACTCTAGAGGAAGCCTCTTGACTCCACTCTTGATGGATCCTTTCTGGTAATATCCTTCTAGCTGATTGGCTAACCATGGTTCCTCCCAGATCTGATTCTTTAGCTTTCCAAATATGAACTCCAAATCTTATGTAGCGAGCGCTAGTCTTCTTAGTGAAAGCATTAAAGTGTTTGCGTCAAAATTGGTCACAAACCCCGGAAGTAGTGAAAGCACCAATGTTACACATAAATCCTCAATATCCAAACACTGATCTCAGATCCAGTAATGTAGAGAGCAAAAATGAAGAAATAACAAAATTAAAAATGAAAGAAAGTAAGAAAGAGCATAAGGTTTATAGTGGTTCTCCTATATCCGGCCTACGTCCACTTAGAATTGATTCTATTATTCCTTTTATACTGTGAGTACAATTACAAGCCTTTTGTTAGCACCAAAATTGATCACTAACACCCATGAATAGAATTATGTGGACAGATTAATGAAGAGAGTAAATTAAATCAGGTAAATTGTTTAATTTAATGCAAAAAGAACAATTGAGATGAGAACATCAGATTTATAGTGGTTCGGCGTAATTGCCTGCATCCACTTTGAATAGAATCTTTATTGATTTTCCAATCACTTAATTATAGATACAATTCGTAAACGAACCACTTGAATACAAGTTTGAATCTAAAAGAGGAGAGTACAAAAAATGGCAGAGTATCTTTGGAGTTCTTGGAAAAAGGTCCTTTCAACTGGACCCCTGCCCTCTATTTATAGACGAAGTTAGCTTGGCATCCCTATGTGGCCCCATGACCAAGATAGCTTGGCCCACAAGTGATAATTCAAGTTGACCGACCCAGGTATACTAAACCATGGTGACCGAGCCATGCCGACCGCTTCATTCAATACCAAAAAACTCCATGGCCAACTCGGAGATAGCTTACCATTACTATTGATCCTATCATGCCGAGCCACCTATATCAACCGTATCGAATCCGACCCCATCTTGGCCAGTCCACATAAGCCGAACCATTACCAGCCGACCCCATATAATCTTGTTCCAACAAGGCCAATCCCATCATTGCCGATCCATATAAGCTGAACCACTACCAGCCGACCCATATAATCTTGTTCCAACACCGAGCCATGATTGCCAAACCATGCGACTAGGTCGAGCCATACATAAGTATGCTGATCCAATTAAGTTACATCGACCCTTTATATTTTCCAATCTTTTCTCGGCTTGAGTCCCGTCTACATCCAACCCTATCCTATGCAACTATCACCTCGTAGTCGAGCAAAGTAGCCGGGTAACAACTTTGAAAATCAAACAACAAAAATGGCAGAGTTTATCCCTAAAGAGAAGAAGAACATCCCCCTTTCATTTACCATGGAGTCGCTATTTATAGGATTAGATCTAGAAATATCTGCCCCAAAACTCGAAATACCCTTTCTCATGCGTAGATGGTCCCAAAATGATCAATCCAAGGTGGTTTGGGATCGTTCCCAATCGATCCATATCAATTTCATATCGATCAGGAATTGCTTCGATTAGGCTAGGTTCGACCATAGGGAAAGACAATAGTGCCAAGTCCTTGCTCTCCAAATTTCATGAAATTCCAGTGTGTAGTTTGTTAGATATGATCGATCCAAGTTTGAGATTGCAAGTGCAGGCCGATGATTTCGTATCCATCAATTCGTACCCATCTGGTATCCATCATTAAGTATTCATCAGCTTGTATCCATCATTGAGTATTCATCAACTGGTATCCATCATTTCATATCCATCAGCTGGTATCCATCATTTCGTATCCATCTGCTAGTATCCGTCACTTGGTATCCATCAGTTGGTATCCATCACTTCGTATCCATCAGCTTGTATCCATCACTTCGTATCCATCAGCTGGTATCCATCAGCTGGCATCCATCATTTCGCATCCATCATCTGGCATCCATCATTTCGCATCCATCGAACTAGCATCCATCACTTGTATCCATCAGCTACTATCCATCACTTCGTATCCATCGACTGGTATCCATCAGCTGGTATCCATCAGCTGGCATCCATCATTTCGCATCCATCATCTGGCATCCATCATTTCGCATCCATCGAACTAGCATCCATCACTTGTATCCATCAGCTACTATCCATCACTTCGTATCCATCGACTGGTATCCATCAGCTAGTATCCATCATTTGATATCCATCAACTGGTATCCATCATTTTGTATCCATCAGCTGATATCCATCTCTTCGTACCCATCAGCTAGAATCCATCATTTTATATCCATCGGTTGGTATCCGTCATTTCGTATCCATCAGCTGGTATCCGTCACTTGGTATCCATCAGCTGGTTACCATCACTTCGTATCCATCAGCTGGTTACCATCACTTCGTATCCATCAGCTGGTTACCATCACTTCATATCCATTAGATGGTATCCATCATTTCATATCCATCAGCTGGTATCCATCATTTGGTATCCATCAGTTGGTATCCATCAGTTGGTATCCATCATTTGGTATCCATCAGCTGATATCCATCATTTCGTATCCATCAGCTGATATCCATCATTTTGTATCCATCAGCTGGTATCCATCATTTTGCATCCATCAGCTGGTATCCATCATTTGGTATCCATCAGTTGGTATCCATCATTTGGTATCCATCATTCCGTATCCATCAGTTGGTATCCATCATTTCTTATCCAGCAGTAGGTATCCATCATTTCATATCCATCAACTGGTATCCCACATTTCGTATCCATCAGCTGGTATCCATCGTTTGGTATCCATCATCGGGTATCCATAGTGATGGATACGAGAGCATCGATACGGGCCAGTTTTTCATGAATATTGATCCATCCATAACTTGAGCGTATGAACTCCGGTTGACCTAAAGTTTGAAGTGTAGCCACACCGAACCTTGTTTATCATTCTCAATCGATCCCACCTGGATTGGTGCTTGGTCCAATTTTAACGGTACGATCATAGCCTTATTTCCAATCGATCATACGAATATTGAACCATCCATAACTTGAGCATATGAACTCCGATTGATCTGAAATTCTAAGTGTAGCCTCATCAAACCTTGTTTATCATCCTCGATTGGTCCCACCTTGATTGGAGCTTGGTCCAATTTTGACTATATCGATCATAGCCTTATTTCTAGTCGATCATATGAATATTGATCTATCCATAACTCGAGCATATAAACTCGATTTACCTTAAATTCGAAGTGTAGTCTCAATGAACCTTGTTTTTCGTTCTCGATTGATCCCACCTTGATTGGAACTTGGTCTAATTTTGACGGTATCGATCATCGACTTGTTTCCAGTCGATCATACGAATATTGATCCATGCATAACTCGAGCATATGAACTCCGATTGACCTGTAATTCGAAGTGTAGCCACATAAAACCTTATTTATCATTCCCAATCGATCCCATCTTGATTGGAGCTTGGTCTAATTAACGATGTTGATCATAGCCTTGTTTCCGATAGATCATACGAATATTGATCCATCCATAACTCGAGCATATGAACTACGATTGACCTAAAATTCGTAGTATTGCCTCACCGAATCTTGTTTCTCATTCTCGATCGATTCCTCCTTGATTGGAGCTTGGTCCAATTTTAATGGTATCGGTCGTAGCCTTGTTTTCAATTGATCTCCAATCCGGATATCAATCCTTTTTAGCCAATTTGTTGATATCCCGACCTTGACCAAAAGAGGGGTAACAACTCGAAGGACCTATGGATTAGAGAAAAATCGTTATGGGTTGAAATGATAAACCCAGACGATTTTATGGATTTTTAATGTGAATTCAAGATTGCGGGTTAAAATGATATATATCCATAAATATAAAATATTTGCGGATTGAAATGAAAAATATTCATATCACTTGACCATAGGGTAGAAAATTATGTGCGGACACTGGATTAGTTAAATTAAATGATTTTAAATCCTTGCATTTTATATTAGTTAAATGATATTTGAAATAAAATTTGATTTGTATAAACTAAATTATTTTCGAAATCCAAGCTTTAAATATTGAAATTAGAGTTGGTTTAATGAATTGTTAAAAGAATAAAATGAAAATTTCAAAGTTGAATTTGAAATATAACTGAAATTTATCAAAATGAGGTTATTGGAATGTTTAAAGATTTAAACTTTGAAATCAAAGTGGTTTATAATTGTTGTTCAACCTTGGATTTATAATCAATATAAATTGAGATAGTTTAATGAAAAATTGAATTGAAAGTTTAAATTCGAGTTGGTGATTTGAAATCTTTGTATGGTCCAGATTTGTTGAAAAGGCAAAAATATTTTATTTTTTTATCAATTTCGAACTTAATCATTTTAATATATATATATATATATATTGTTCAAAGATCTATTATTCTAAAAATCCTAATTTTTAAGATTTTTTATACTATTAAACTAATTTAATTTATTTTCAACTATTTTATACTATTTCAATCAAATTGACCATTTTAAATTATCATAATCTATTTTATATTTTAACCTATTTTAAACTAATTAACCCATTTTTATCTATTTTAAATCTATTTAATTTATTTAAATCTATTTTAAAACTATTTAATCTATCTTAAATCTATTTAAACTATTTTAATCTATTTTAAACTATTTTAGAATATCCTAACTATCTAAAAATTTATTTTAAACTATACTAAACTAGTTAAACCACTTATAACTATCCAAACTATTTCCTAAAGTTTAGATGGTTTATAGTGGAATTTTTTATAATTAAATCTTTGATTTTTAAAGCGAATGTGGTTAAATAATGTTATAACATAAGTTGGGATTTGAAATGATAATTGCTACTAAAATGACGTATTTGATTAAATATGTTGATTTTGAATGAGGATTTAATTAACTTATCTTATCTATAATTTCAAAAGTGAATATGATTTTGAAAATGAATATGATTTCGAATGCGATATGATTTAAATTAAATATGATATTTTGATATCAATTAAGAAACGATTTTGGAAATTTAAAAGAACAATCCGGTGTGAAATAAGCATTTGGCTGTTAAAGAGCCTGGGATCAGATATTATCATACTCTCTGCCAATACCAAAACCACTTTAACAACTATGTACACCGTGGAGATTCTTGAATGAAGTTGGATGGTTTGGCGAACGGTTCTGTACGAGGTATTAACGTAACCCTAGCTCCCACGAGTCAGCTTGATGTGACTAAACAAGAGCTATACCTGGGCCAATTGAGGTCGTACCTCCGATCGAACGTGCTTCTTCGATACCATATTATGACTTTGTGAATGATTTGATAGCCACACCTTGATTTGATTATGGGAGTGTGTTCCGAGGTGGGCGGTGGCTTGCGTCCCTTGTCACATGCCTTATCGCGCTCACTACGAGTCTTTTTTTACCATACCTATGGGGTGCCTTTGATAGCCCTCTAGTTTATAGGGGAATTATGGTACTGTATAGACTATGAGAATATATAAAATGTGTTAAAAGGGATATGGGTAATGCCTTAACGGTATTTTAATACTTTACTTTCTATAGACACTATTATAATAGCATATTGTGCTATGTATGTGGATAGTTTAACGGATCCTTAGGAGATGGAATCTCGAACATCTTTTAAGTTATTGCACTCACGTTAGACACTGGATAGGTGATGTTAGACCCTATAAACATCTCTGACGTCGTCACACTCATATTTATTTATTGTTGTTTTAACCTACATAAGACCTTTTAGTTCCGACTCGAGTGCTTTGTCTTTTCGAATTGCTTGGGTCAATCTGAGCTTTTTAGTATACGAAGACTGCTTTTCTGAAGGACGAAGATGAAGATTTAGTTCTATTATTATTTACTGTATAATTACCACTGCATTATTTATTTATTTATTTATTCCCGTTCAACGTAGCTCTGATCTGTATTGTAAATGTGTAATCAAATGTTATTTGTAAAACAACTTCATGAACTATTTATTTGATTATTATATTTTGTCATTCCGTCGTGTGATTCTGTGTTTGTTTTTCTTTCTGTCTCTATGTTTTCTTATTTACTTTATAATATCCCCCCTTTTGAATGGTTTGAGTCGGACATGTACGATTTATCGTCGATTTAAATCATTCAAAAAGGTGGGCGTTACACGTATTGAAAAATAATTATACATGTAATTGTGTGTAAATATAATTGTTTATAAATATATGCACGTATAAATTCCAAAAATAACGTGCATTTGAATTTCAAAATAAACGCACATCATAAAGGAAATTAATTGACATAAGTAGTTAAAAGTAATTAATTAACGTTAGAAGGCAATGTTAATCAAATCAGCAACTAAAAGAAATTAATTTACGTTAATTAGCAACATTTGAATTTCAAAGTAAACATGTGTTGTAAAGGGAATAAAATTTGCAATTGATGGATTAATTAGAATGAATAGGCAACGGTTAAAACGTTAGTGTTTAATAATTTGATTTTCACGCAATCACAAGCGTTGTTTTCTGGATCCAACGATTCGTAGATACCCTATGATGCGGTTGCACCAGATTCAATCCAAAAATACAATGGTCTGAGATCTCCAAATTCCACTTAAATAGAACCCTAGGCCTAGCTACTTTTTCGCAACCAGATTTTCTCCCAATTGGGTTCATTGCCTGAGGCTGAACCATAAATAGAAAATATTTCCAAGGAGAAGATCTTCTTAATAAAAATATTAGGTGCCTTAGAAGGGGGTTCAGGAAAACGATGGAGCAAAGCTAAGAACAATCAGAGCTAAGGATGACAAGTGAGTAGATTTAAATTGTTTATCTTTTATGTTTATGACATATTATTGTTAGGTTCTCGTTAAATATTTTAATTCAATATTTATTTCAGTAATTAGTTCTATTAATTAGTTATGTTGAAACTGTAAATTTCATATGAGAACTTATATTTAATTGTTATATATTTAGAAAAGAAAGAAAAAAATCGAATTAAATATGAATAATATTAGGCTTAACAGTTATAGAGAAAGACATAAGCCTAAAAGCAAGAAATTTACAGTGAATAATGCTAGAAACAGGAGAAATAAATTAAAAAGAGAAAAATCTAATAACTTGATTTAGAAATTAGTGATAGATTAATTAGTTAGTTCAGAAAAGAGAACACAATTTCATAGTTTAATATTTAAAAGATAACGATAAACGTAAATGCAAGAATAAAAGAAAGAAAAAGGGAATTAGTGTAAAATAGAGACATTTTTGTATTTTACATTACCCAAAAATGAAAGAAATAATGAAAAGAAATATCTTGCAATTACGAGTTATTGTTTATAACATCATTTAACATTTAAATATGGAAATGGATTTTTAGCATAGATTTTGTAACCAACCAAATAGAATAGAACTACTTCCTAGAATAAAAGAAAATAAAGTGAAGAGTTAAAGAAATTAAAGAAGAAATCAAGTTAATTATTTGACAAGACTAGAAACAATAAATAGAAATATGCCTAGATCTGCATTTACTGCACATATATTAGAATAAAAGCAAAGCAATTATTATGATAAGTAAACTTGTGACAGTCGGACGTAATTCCAAGCCAAGATTGTCATATAATATTAGAGAACTAAAGAGAATTCAATATCATACTAAAAGAAGACAGACTAGAATAGAAAAGAGACACTTGCAATTATATTTATAACATGTAGATTATAAAAGAATATAGAAGTAACAATTGCAAGTATAATTACAACATAAGTAATAATTAGAGATAACAGAAAAGACTTATTTTAAAACTTGCACTAAGTTAATAAGCAAAAATAGAAGAAGGGCCCATACCAACAGCATTCCCTTTTAGTCAAGAACTGATGGTCTCACAATAGTTAGGTGAGGCTGGGACACGCTTATGTTGTTTAGGGTAAATAAGAAGCCAACAGAATTAGAAAAGTAAAATAAATGCATAATAAAAGATTAGACGTAGGGTCTAATAATATTGTAAGATGCGTTTGGAGCAGCCCAAAGGATGAAGAGCCTTACGAAGCAGTTCATCATAGATTTCAGCACAGAAGGAGTATGTCCAACTTAGTTATTTTGGGCTAGAAGGAAGTTTGAGACTTCAACGGGACGTAAAGATACTCTAGGATGGCCCTCTGGGGTAGGCCTAACGAAGATGCACCCCCGGAGACAGGTCTATAGGCATTCCATCAAGAGAATATACCTTGAATGCTTTTGCATTGCACGCCTAACAAAGCAGACCTTTGTAGGCAGTTAAAAGGTTGATGAATGGAGTAGGATATTCGTATGACACTGTACTCTGACTTACGAGTAGGTTTTAGTGGGCAGAACCCAAAAAGATAGTCGCATGCGGAGATCAAGCCATCATCAATCAAGAGTGAGTTTGAGAAAAACTAGAGTTGAACCAACAGGCCAATGATTCTTTCACTATCGAGACATTGGATGAGGAGCGCAGCCAATTGAATGTTTAGATTATTTGTAGTAGGGCGTAGCTACATAGGTCTTTAGAGATCTTTTGATCAGTTGAGGGGTGGCTGCATGGGGCCATATCCATGATGAGAAAAGAGAGGCCAAGTAGAATATCTGTATTATAGTCCTAACGAAGCTGTCCTTCACAGATATAGAAAATCCCCAACTGAGTTTCGTACAAGGTAGACCTTGTTGGCGGAATTCATGGAGTAGAAAGAACGATTACGTATAGTCCTCAAGGTACACACTGGGTGTGGTATATTATGGATGTCCGAGCATTAGTATAAGCTTGTGCGGACATAGTTTTACATCTTCATGATAGATGACAAAACATCTGTATTGTAGGCCTCACGAAGCTTTTCTTTACAGATGTAGTCAAAGAACGCTCGAGGAGTAAGATGATGGACTCCTTTTCGAGGAGGATACGAAAGGTACTATAGGTAGTACCTTGGACCGATGCAGTCTTTGGGTATGTAGCTACATATTTATTAGTTATTAGTTTTAATCTACTAAGGAGTAGATGGGCACGATTCACACACAGAGGTGAGAGTATTATAAACTTAGTAAAACTAGTATAGCAGAAAATGGAAATCAAACAGTATAGGTAGAATTAAGCTTAGAGGTGTATAATTTGTCCATTCATCAAAACTTTAGTTCTGACCCCTCCTTATAACATCCTCCAGGTTAGGTTGATGGTAGAGACTTTCTAGCTTTGAGACACTTGTTTAGAAAGTGTTATTAGCTTGGTGAGTATTTACTTACTATTATATTTTAGTCGGTTCCGCTATGAGATATTTATTTGAGCTCTAATATATTTGTCTTTTCCTATTTGTAGGATACTAGATACCCAACTCAGGCTTTAGTAGGCTTGGATTTTAGCATTTTTGTGAAAATTCAGACCCACTGGAATTCAGATTGTTACGTTTGGTGTCAAAGCTTAGATTAGTTGATCCTAAGTAAATTAGGAAATAAGAGTGAATGTATTTGTATTTTTGAATAAAACATAAATATATTATATATATATATACCCCTAAACCCAAAGAGAAATCCTTTCTTTAAAGAGAATCAACACATGAAAAGAGTTTGGGAAATAGCTTTGTAATCAAAGTTCGGATTATAGAAATCCAAAGAGTTGTAGGCCCTAGAGTGGCAAAGATTTGAGATGTGCAGTATTTAGTATAGAAAAAAATGGAGGCCCATATGTAAATAATTTGTTAAAAGAATTTAGTAAGGGAATGAGATTTCCAAAGTTTAGGAATGGTATTCCTAAGGTAGTATGAAGAAAATCCACTTTATGTTTGGCTCAATAAATTGAAATTTTTGGAATTGAAAAGTTGAAAAATACAATTGTTAACATGTTTGAGGAAGTAAATATTTGGTTTTTGAGGAAAAAAGTGGTATGAAATATAAATTGTTTTTATATATGTAAATTTTGTAAAAGTGAAATTCTTTTTGTAGAATTATAGAGCATGTATAACTCGCTAGTTTCTTTTTTGGTAAACAAAGATTTTAAATATAAAAAATCTAGAGTGTGTTAAATATCAAAATTGTAGGTTACAATGTTTATTGTTGTAATAAATGTTTTCGTGAAAAAGAAAGGAAGCATAGAATATGACACTATTGTTATAGTAGGTGACTTCCAAGGGAAATGTTTTTACATAGCATATGGGATTTATTAATATTTATTTTAATTGAATCCATATACTAGTATTTTTGGGTTATATTAACAGTGTTTTACGCAGCATCTATTTTGACCCAAATAAAAATATACTTTAAAGATAATTTCTAAGTATAGAAACAAAATGCTTTGTAAGTACACTTAAAAATAAGTATATGGAAATGTTTTCCAGTTATGAAAATACTAAAACAGTTTGAAAATGAATTCTTCTGGCGAAAAAAATGTAAGTTAAATAGAAATTAATAAATTTCGTAGAAAATATCTATTGTAAGTGAATATAGACTAAACATACTTTAATCTATAGGAATGAAATGAATAATGATATAATATATGAAACCAAATCACAAATAAAGTTGTTTTCTGCAAGTTATAAGAAAATTGTGAAAGAGATGTACAAGGTATGGGAAGCCCCATATTTTATATCGCCTATTTTGATAAGATATAAAATAAGTTCCTTGTAATTTCATATAAATATAAAATCATCCTTTAAAGGATTCATAGAAGGTTTTAGCGATAATGGTTTCTCATAAGAGAAAGTAGTTCCAATACATTAAAGTATAAATCCATTAGGTTTAATAAGAAGTATAATAATTAGAGACAGTGTTAGTTAGGAGATTTTTGATAAAATAATTGTTCTTATCTACTCCAGTATTTGTAAATTTAAAAATCAATGAAAAGAAGACGTTTTGAAAACACGTGAAGACATTTTTGGAAGTCAAGAAAAAAAATGTTCTAAGAACAAGCAAGTCATGTTTTAATGAAAAATGGTTTGATGAAAAAGTAAATAAGCTTTTGGAAGAGAAACACTTAGTAAACAGTAAATTTAAAAATCCAAAATTTCTTTTGGTAAGCTGTAAAGGTCTTTAAAAAGAAAAGTGGAATAAGTTTTGAACTTAGAATTTGTAATTTTACCTCTCTAGGTTTGGGGAATAATTTAAATTCAAATAGATGCAAAGATGCAAGTCTAGAAAGATAAAATGTTTAGTAACCAAGTACCTTTGAATTTAATAGAAACTTCAAAGTAACACTTTTAAAGGCAAGAATTTTGGTATTTGATGTTCAAAAATTTAGAAGCTTTAATTTTTGAAATGAAATGATAAATATCAAACCAAACTTTTAAATATGGAGTGGATATGAATCATTTCCTAGGTGTGACGGGAAAAGTGTAAGGCTATGTAGGAGATAGCGGTGATTGCTTTTAGTGGTAATAATAAAAGTTCCCGTAAAGTGTATGGGACACTAGTGAGGACCTAGTAATGTTGCTTCATGTGTGTAGACTATGGAAGAACAATGAAGTGATGTTAATAAGATAGCAAGGCACATGTGGTTGAGATATGTAGATCTTAGTTGAGAAAAAATAAAAGGTAAAGGTAAAGAGAAAATTTCCCCAAGCTTAGTTGCCTTTTTACATAGAGACTGCATGGATTGAAATCCTATTCATTGCAGTAAATGAGACTTGTTTGTTCCATTTTGAGTATGGAATGGAACAGATGAATAGATCTTATTCATCGTAATAACACATCATAAGTTAGTAATGAGTAACAGGTGATAGAAGGAGCATATGAGTTACTTGGATTCTTAGAGTAGGACCTTTCTATGTCAACTGGTCCTAAAACCTCCTAGCCCTGGAAGATAGCTGTGTTTAGTTGTTATATTTACCTATCTAATATCACTTTGTAGTAGGATTACCTTCTCTTTTAGTTATGAGACTATACTCCTATGTAAGCATTCAGTTCCTGTAATAAATCAGTGATGATTAGTATGATGCTCTTTTTCTGTGATGTTCACAGAAAGAGAATAAAAACATAGTATGTAAAGAATGAAAGAAAAGTAAAAAGAGATAAGAGTAACCAAAGGAAAAACAGTAAAATCTAAAAGAAAGCGACAGAAACGTCAACAAAAAAATTTAAAAAGAATTTTTTTCTTACATGGCCTATGCTTGGAAAAGAAAATAGAGATTTTTATAATAGTGGCATAAATTCCAAGTACGGAGAAAGAGGTGCACAAAAGTAAAACGAGAAATGTGAGTTTTTCCATTTTCTACCTTCTTTCTGACATAAGAAATCGAGTTTGAAAAATTAGATTTTTCGGAAATCGAATATTAAAAGTTATGTGGTAGGATTTGAATGTAAAATTCGTTGAACTATTCCCCTATTCATTAAGAGTCTGGGAAAAATTGGATTAAAAACATTTTAAGTTTTTAAAAGATTGCACTGACATAATAATCACAAGTATATTTAATGTAACGACCCAGAATTTTAGCCGTTAGATTTTGAACATTTAAATTCATTTTGAATGTCGAATGTGAATTTTAATTTAATTTGGAATAATAAGATTTTGGGTCAATCAATAAAGTGAGTTAGAATTTCAAATATGGCAGTTCAATTGGATTTGAATAATAATAATTAAATATTGGGAATTGGGATAATTTGTGAATCAGGTTGTAAATAGTTATGAAAATGGTTTCTAAGGTTTATTTTAAGTTTAGTTTGATTTGAATTTTTCTATTGGACTTTTAGATGGAATTAAAAGTCGATAAGTTGAGTTTGGAATTTTTTATATTAATTTAATATATATATATAGTAATGGTAAATAATCAGATTTTGATTTAAAGTGAATCAGAATGATTTAAAATATGATTATAAATTCTATATGATTTATAATTGGGTTAGTAAAGTTTTAAAAATGAAATTTTAAGTGATTTCGAAAATTTCAGAAATCGCTTGAATTAATCGACAAGTTAAAATAGCCTTTTGGGGCACAGTCTCGGAATTCGACAAAACTAGTTCCATTTGATCCGTAATAGTTAGTTATTATTGGATTTCAATTTTCGTAGCGTTTGGAGTACCGTTTGCTCATACGGGTGAGAAACGCGTCGAAATTAAAATCGGTAATTTGATATTTTAAATCGATTTACAAAGCTATCTTCCATATATGATCGAATTAGCTTCCGAAACACGTTCCATTGTGTTCGGAAGGCGGGTAAAACATTATAATTGCCTGTCGGCACGCTTGTTTGGAGATTGTTTGATGAAAATTGTTTATAAGTGGATTAAATAATAAAATAATTGGTTTACGTGTATATATACACGTTTAAGGGGTCGAAACCCTCGTTTTTTCTAAGCCGCCGCCATTGCTTATATCAATGGCCGAAACCCTTCAGCTTTTATCTCAAATTTTCGAGCAATCCACATAATAATTTCGAAAGCTTCCAATTAGCAAATTATAGAGCTCTTCGAGCTCGTCAGATCCAACGGTGGATCGTTGTTGTCATCGCCGTTTGGAGCAAAAAAAGTAGTCGTGAAGGTCGGCCGTTCAACCGTGGCTTTCGAGGCGGTGGTGGCGCATTTGAGGTGCAGTCTCCAGCCATAGTGGAGCTCGCGACGAGCTATAACGTGGTAGTTCCTGATCGAACTCGAATGGAACGAGAGTGGAGCAGTTTCGAGTTGAAGATTTGTGCGTTAGGGTTCTTCGGCCTGGTAAAGCACATTGGGAAGAAAGGTTTTCATGGCCTTGATCTTGAATTCCAAATCTATCGGTCGAGATTTTTTGAGTATGAAATTAAAAAGAAAACTAAATTTAAATATATTAATTTATATTAAAATGCTTAAAAATTCATATCTTTTGCATGCATGACCAGATTCCGATGAATTTGGTAGCGCCGGAATCGCAGCGACGAGTAGCCCGCTGTGGTGCAGATCTGGGATCATTCTGAGCAAGTAAAAATTTAGGTTTAAATCGAACGCCGTTCGATTTAATTTAAAATTTGAGCGCTCGTCGAAAATTCAAGGTGAGTTAATCTGACTCACATCTGGATACCATTAAATTTAAATTGCAAATATTCAAATGATTAATTGGTTATGAGATGAATGTGATAATTATTATCAGATTTGATCGATATTTTATTTGTCATGCTAACATCCGTGGATACAGGGAAACAGGTTGGAGGGATCCAACTGGATTCCTCACAAATAGGAATTATATTCATAATCTTCGGTATATCTCATTGATATCTTGTGATAAATTGATTTGGAATTTTGTTATGTTGTGTTGTGGATGGAAAAAATATAATTTGGTATTTTAAAAATATCAATAAATGAATTGGGATTAAAGGAAAATGAAAGGAATTTTTAAGTAATGAATTTAAGGAAATTAAATTCAGGAAATTGATTTGAAATTTGTTAAGAGTTTTAAAACTGTGATGAGGAATGGGAATTTGTAAATTGGTTTTACAAACGAAGTGGAATAAAATATTTATCAGTGGATAAATTTGGAAATATAAATTTTCGGTAGGAAATTCTATAAGGAAGGTATAATTGTTTTAAAAATAAAGATGAGATTATCTTTAAAGGATGGAAAGTGCATTTTTCTTGGAAATTGGTATGTTTCAAAGAAAAGCTTTCATAATATAAATTGGCAGTTTAAAATGTGTTTTAGAATATTTTAGGAAAAAATATATATTATTTTTAATTATTTTTAAGTATAAGTAAGTACTTATATTTAAGTAATTATGATATTTAATTATTTTAAAGGTGAAGTAGTACAAAGTTTCAAAGGGAAATTTCAATTTAAATATTTGATTTCATAACTTTATTTTTAAAAGGTAATTTGGTTTAAGTTACTTAGAAACTCCTATATGTTTCCTTAAGTATTAATTTCATTTATGTAATTTTTGGTAGCCTTTTTTGAAATATTTTAAGCATATATTTTGAAAGTGGTTTCCAGGATATAGAAATGTGTTTAAAAATAAAAGGAGTTTATTTTTAAAGTTGGAAGAAATTTACAGGATTTAAATGTATATTCGAATTGAGATAAATCAAGCAGGATTTATAAAAGGATTCTTTGGTTTATTCTAAAATGAAAGTGTATTTCCCTGAAAAGCCAAGTACGTTTTAAAGCAGATTTTTAAGTAAAAATAAAAGTTTTAAATTTGATTTTAAAAGAATGTTTTTAAGAAAATTCTTATTTAAGTTGTAAAATTTTTAAAGGTAAATATGTACTAAATTAATTATAGTAGTAATTATTTTAAAGGGGTAATTGGTATTATGTTTTAAAAGAATATTATTAATATTTATATTTTATAAAATGGTTTTATTTTAAAGATAATTGGTCAAAGGTTTATTTGAAAATTGTATAGGATTTTGTAACTCTTCTTGTAAAATTTAGTTTAATTGAACTTTTATTTTAAAATTAGCTTATATTTTATAAAGTAGTTTTCTTTTAAATATTTTTAAATATATTTTAAGGTATATTTAAAATAAAGTGATCTAATGTTTTAAAATCTAAAGTATTTGGACTTGGTTATTTTCAGAGGAAATAGAAAATGTTTGGGGAGATTTATTCCGTAAAAAGGAAGATGGTTTGAAAACTGTTTTCAAAAGGGTTGAGATTGGGAATATATCTTGTGAAGATATTTTGAGGTTAATAAATAATTTGGGTAAACTATTTATTGTTTGATGGTTGTTTGTGGACGTTAATTGATAGTTAAATAATCGACTACAATATTGGCCAATGCGTTGATCATTTCGAAGAGACGGGGATCGGGATTTATTTTTCGAAAACCACTTCGATCCAATTTGTTCGTTTTCGTCGGAAAAACGAGTTCGGAGTCGAAGATGGAGCAATGAAATGCAAGGGCTAGTTGCTACTAATCCCGAGGATGATTCCAAAATGGATGTAGTAGGAGTAGTGCCTACGGTTCCGTTCGAAACCGGGACGGACTTGTATGGATAAATGCTTTCGGACCATCGTCAGGTGGACGATGGGCATTCAAAGAGAAATGTTCTAAAAAGGTAACACTTAGCTTCAAGCCTCATCAACCGGGAATGACTGAAAATCAAGGGATATACAACAAGGCTAAGTGGGTAGCACCCATTAGAGTGAGGTCATCCCTGTCTAGATGTCCCTTTTATTCGGTTTAGTGGTGTGGTTGCTGATCCCAACCGTGGGGTGATCTTACTCGGGATTATCCAGTAAGGGTAGTCTGGGTCTTGTGTTGCAGGGGATTGAGAGTAATCCTCGGTACGGCGATCTAGGCCACGTACTGTGACAGGTGGTACCCCAATGCCTAGTCATTAGTTTGAAATCCATTCTCCCTACGCGCCTATTACGGTTTTGTTTGTATAACCCACGATTGTGGCTAGCAGCTGGAATTTAATAAATGTAACAATTTCGGCTATTTGAATAAGTATTTGTATATAGACACTATTATAATATCATAGGATTTTAATAAAAAGTGTTTTGGCCATTGTAAGGTAAAAACCCGACATGTTTATTTGTGGCATGGTCTTACGAGATGCTTTTGATTTCAAAGGATTTTGAAACTTTAATAATCAATTTGGGTGTATTTCTCTTATGTTGGTATTCCAGACTGACTCGGGTGTTATTTCATTATAATGCTCGGGTCAGACCGAGTGTTATAGATTACAGGAAAGGATGCCGTGGAGCTCAGGAGAGGAGCTGGAGTCCGAGACGTATTACCGTATTTGTTTATATCCGCTGCTGTGATTGTTTGAAATTGTCTGGCTGGTAATTGTTGTTATTTGTGATACTCTGATGATGTAATATATAAAACAGATATAGTTTTCATTTTGTGTAAAGATTTGATATTATGTATTATATTTAGTTCCGCTGTGATTGTGAGATTCTGTTATTGTTTAGTTCCTTCTTTCTTCTATCTTCTTTCTTTTCCCTCAACTATCTGTCTTTTCCGACACTCGATCGTTGGTATATTATACCGTGGAGTGCTTTGTGTCGATTTTTGAGGTTCGAGAAGGGTGGGGCGTGACAGTGAGCTTAGGTTGGCGATAACCTTGGCTCTGGTGGGGAAATTACTCATTAAATAGAGTCTATAGTACTCAATAATGAGTTTGAGTGTACTAATAGATATGAGAGCGTATTTGTTAGTGAATATAAAATTATTTTTATATTGTGTTGACTTATCGGTTGAGTGTTTATGAATTCTGGTCGGTATGGGAATTACAACCGTACTGATAGGGGTTTCTAAACTCTTAAACAAGATAAACCGATAAAGTATTGTTTTTAAAGTGGGTAAATGAAATAATTTTACCCAAAATTATATTTTGATATAAAGGGAATAATTTTTTGAAATTATTATATATATTTGGACGTTTGGTTGTTGATATTATAATCAAATATAAGAGTCTAAAATTTGAAATGGTTTATAACCAAATAGAATTATCTAAGTTTGGTTTAAATAAAAAGGAGTATAATTGCAGTTTGATGTAAACCAGAATTTAAACCCTAGAAATTTTGTAAAGAGTTTTAAATGAATTTAAGCGGAAAGACTGTGAATTTAAAATTTCGAAAATGTTTGGAAATGTTTTCCAAAGTGTTTGAAGGCGATGATGGAGTATTATTTTGGGCAATATTTTTGAATGGAAAATTGTTTTGTTAGGAATTTGTGGAAGTAAGGAAGCACTGAACTCACTTCAGTCGCTGGAAAATAATCCTGATGATGTTGGCCACATCATCAGAATTCCTTTACGAGTTTCTAAAGTGATGGATTGCTGCCGTGATGATTGGTTATGATATTTGTGTGCACTTGTTGGGTATACAAGTGGTTTTAGAAATTTCAAAAGGGAAATTTGTTTTGGTAAAACCAAGTGTTTTGGAATTCGAAGATTTGATTTAATATACCAAGAGGGTATGTGTTATTTATAATTTCAAATTGGTTTCGAAATAAAACCGGGCAATTGAATTCTTGGAAAATTCTATTTAAATAATGTGTAAAGTTAAGATGAATCAAATATTGAACTTATTAAGGGAAGATGATATAAATAAGAAAGGAAAAATGAAATTTTAATCCTGGAATTAAAATTTAATTTGAGTGAATGGAAGTGGATAAAATATATTTCCATTTAACTCAGGATAAGTCAAATATAAAATAAAATAGAAATTGAATATAAAATTGAAATGTACAATGATTATAATTGTGTAATGAAAATTTATATCCTTAAGAATTCAGTGATACATACATACATACAAACATACATACATACATACATATATATATATATGTGTGTATATATATAAAATCTGGAATTGTGATTATAAGATGAAAATGGACTCAAATGAGCAATACAAGCTTTTAAGTAAATAAGTTAGGGAACTTGTGAATAGAGAGATGAATTGTTAAACCAAAATAAAATGGTTGGAATTTTGTGAGAAATTCAAAATTCAAATCTTAAATGAAATGTAAAGTGAGGTAAGGCAAAGTGAAATATAAAAGGTGAATGGACTTAGGTTAGTAATAAGTTTTTGAACTTATATATTAGAAGGTAAAAATTTAAATTGAATAGAGAAATAAAAATTGGATTTAACTTAAATTAAAAGAAGTTGAGTTGAATCTGGATTGAATTAAAATCAAAATTCAGTTGTGTTATAAATAATATTGAATGGAATTAAATTCTTATTTAAAATAGTAAAAGGAAAGGTAAGAATTTAAGTTGGCTGGATAAATTTGGTTGAACTTGAATTAGAATCGAAAAAGAATTGAATTGAAAGAAAATTTAATTTAATTGAAATGATATTGAATAATTAAATTTCTCACTCCACTAAATTCAAAGGAATTGAATGAAGATGAATTTAGTGTAGGCAAAGTTAAATAAAGGGAGTAATGGGATGTAAGATTTTTGTAGCTTGTTAAGAAAATATAAAGAGGTAAAATAAAATCCCAGTTCTGGTATGGAATAATTGGAATGGTTATATTATCAATAAAATAAATTCAGAAGTGAATTTAGAAGGTGAATTAGAATTATAAGGGATTGAGTAAGTAAACAAATTGAATTAAAATTTGTAAATGGATTGGAATTTGATTGGGTAAGAATCAAATTAAAATGAAAATTACTTAAGAAATTGTGTAAGAGTTGTTGTCGAGTTTTAAGAGATGGTTTTGAATAAACCTATATGGATAATGAATTGGAAGTGTAAGAATAGGAATTTAATTTGATAATGGAATAAAAACGAGGATGTCTGGGTTGTAAATAATTTTGAATGAAATAAAATTGATATAGATTGAGATGGAATTAATTTTAAATGGTTACAAGCCCAAATGATGATTACTTCCATGAATAACTTTAAAATTTGCACAGAAATTGGTCGTTTTGTTGTAAATGGAAATTGAACTGGCTTAAAGAAGCAAATTAAGCTGGTTTTTGAATCAATTGGATTAACTGAAATCTAATTAAGTGGTTTTGTATATAAATGCAAGTGAATCATAAAGGAAATGCGAGTATGTCAAATTTAAAATAAAATTTGATTGTGAATCAATTTGGAATTGAATTGAAATAAATTAATGTAAGTAAAGCATATGTAAATCATATTGAAGTGAAAATGAATTGGTCGTAGTAAATATGATTGTATGTAGTAAACTTGAATGTAAATCAGTTGAGTGAAATAAAAATGAAGTTTGGATTAGTAAAGGAAATAGAAATATTGTTGAACCTTGTGGATTGCTTATAAAGAAGGTTAACACGAAGGATTATGGAAATGTGTTGTTTGGGCTATGAAATTGATGTGTTTGGCTAAGATTAATGAATGGATTGTTGTTAAATTTCATATTATTGAACACTTATGGCTTGTTTGAGCAAGTACAGGTATGGGAGGCAATCGATAAAGTTGGAGCGCGTATATGCATAATATATTAGCCGCTTGCTTTTAAAATGCTAATCAAAGGTACGCCTACGCAATAAAATTTGGAAAATGACATATATATATATATATATATTGTGGTATATTATATTTTCCGACCATGTGGGTCGATGTATATATTGTGATATTGTGAAACGCTCTCCGTACAAAGGAGACGCTGTCAAAATTTTTGGGAATTTTGAAAATTTTGGGTTAACTAGGAAAGTGATTTTTGAAGTGATATTGAAAACAAGCTATTGAGTTAGAAATAAAAGCGAATGGTTTTGGAATTGAGCTAAAAGTTTTGGTGTAGTAAATGTAAGTTTGGGTAAGTAAATGAGTTTAGTAGCATTTTCCCACCTTAGCAAATTTCGGGGATGAAATTTTTATAACGGGGGAGGAATGTAACGACCCAGAATATTGGTCGTTAGATTTTGAACATTTGAATTCATTTTGAATGTCGAATGCGAATTTTAATTTGATTTGAAATAAGAATATTTTGGGTCAATCAATAAAGTGAGTTATAATTTCAAATACGGTAGTTCAATTGGACTAATAATAATTAAATATTGGGAATTGGGATAGTTTGTGAATCGGGATGTAAATAGTTATGAAAATGGTTTCTAAGGTTTATTTTAAGTTTAATTTGATTTTAATTTTTCTATTGGACTTTTAGATAGAATTAAAAGTCGATAAGTTGAGTTTGGAATTTTTTTATATTAATTTAATAAATGAATTTAATATATAATAGTGGTAAATAATCATATTTTGATTTAAAGTGAATCAAAATGATTTCAAATATGATTATAAATTCTATATGATTTATAATTGAGTTAGTAAAGTTTTAAAAATGAAATTTTAAGTGATTTCGACAATTTCAAAAATAGGTCAAATTAATCGACTAGTTAAAATAGCCTTTCGGGGCACAGTCTCGGAATTCGACAAAACTAGTTCCATCAGATCCGCAATAGTTAGTTATTACCGGGTTTCAATTTTCGTAGTGTTTGGAGTTACCGTTTGCTCGTACGAGTGAGAAACGCGTCGAAATTAAAATCGGTAATTTGATATTTTAAATCGATTTACAAAGCTATCTTCCACATATGACCGAATTAGCTTCCGATACACGTTCCATTGTATTCGAAAGGCGGATGAAATATTATAATCGCCTGTCGGCACGCGTTGTTTGGAGATCGTTGGAGAAAATTGTATAAAAGTGAATTAAATAAAATAATAATTGGTTTACGTGTATATATATACGTTTAAGGGGTCGAAACCCTCGTTTTCTCTAAGCCGTCGTTGTTGCTTATATCAATGGCCGAAACCCTTCAGCTTTTATCTCAAATTTTTGATCAATCCACATAATAATTTCGAAAGCATCCAACTAGCAAATTATAGAGCTCTTCGAGCCCTTCAGATCCCACGGTGGATCATTGTTGTCATGCCGTTTGGAGCAAAAAAATAGTCGTGAAGGACAGCCGTTCAACTATGGCTTTCCAGGTGGTGGCGGCGCATTTGAGGTGCGGTCGGCAGCCGATAGTGGAGCTCGCGACGAACTATGACGTGGTAGCTCCTGAACGAACTCGAATGGAACGAGAGTGGAGCAGTTTCGAGTTGAAGATTTGTGCGTTAGGGTTCTTCGGCCTGGTAAAGCACGATGGGAAAGAAAGGTTTTCATGGCCTTGATCTTGAATTCCAAATCTATCGGCCGAGATTTTTTGAGTATGAAATTAAAAAGAAAAGTAAATTTAAATATATTAATTTATATTCAAATGCTTAAAAATTCATATCTTTTACATGCATGACCAGATTCCGACGAATTTGGTAGCGCCGGAATCGCAGCAACGAGCAACACGCTGTGGTGCAGATCTGGGATCATTCTGAGCAAGTAAAAATTTAGGTTAAATCGAACGCCGTTCGATTTAATTTAAAATTTGAACGCTCGTCGAAAATTCAAGGTGAGTTAATCTCACTCACATCTAGATACCATTTAATTTAAATTGCAAATATTCAGATGATTGATGGTTGATTAGATGAATGTGATAATTATTATCAGATTTGATCGATATTTTATTTGTCGTGCTAACATCAGTGGATGCGGGGAAACAGGTAGGAGGGATCCAACTGGATTCCTCACAAATAGAAATTATATTCATAATCTGTGGTATATCTCATTGATATCTTGTGATAAATTGATTTGGAATTTTGTTATGCTGTGTTATGGATGGAAAAATATAATTTGGTATTTTTAAAAATATCAATAAATGAATTGGGATTAAAGGAAAATGAAAGGAATTTTTAAGTAATGAATTTAAGGAAATTAAATTCATGAAATTGATTTAGAATTTGTTAAGAGTTTTGAAACTGTAATGAGGAATGAGAATTTGTAAATTGGTTTTACAAAATGAAGTGGAATAAAATATTTATCAGTGTTAAAATTTGGAAATATAAATTTCCGGTGGGAAATTCTATAAGGAAGGTATAATTGTTTTAAAAATAAAGATGAGATTATCTTTAGAGGATGGAAAGTGCATTTTTCCTGTAAATTTGGTATGTTTCAAAGAAAAGCTTTCATAATATAAATTGGCAGTTTAAAATGTGTTTTAGAATATTTTAGGAAAAATATATTATTTTTAATTATTTTTAAGTATAAGTAAATACTTATATTTAAGTAATTATGATATTTAATTATTTTAAAGGTGAAGTAGTATAAAGTTTCAAAGGGAAATTTTATTTAAATATTTGATTTCATAACTTTATTTTTAAAAGGTAATTTTAGTTTAAGTTACTTGGAAACTCCTCTATTTTTCCTTAAGTATTAATTTCATTTATGTAATTTCTGGTAGTCGTATTTTAAATATTTTAAGCATATATTTTGAAAGTGATTTCCAGGAAATAGAAATGTGTTTAAAAATAAATGGAGTTTATTTTTAAAGTTTTGGAAGAAATTTACGGGATTTAAACGTAAATTCGAATTGAGATAAATCAAGCAGGATTTATAAAAGGATTCTTTGGTTTATTCTGAAATGAAAGTGTATTACCCTGAAAACCCAAATGCGTTTTGAAGCAGATTTTTAAGTAAAAAATAAAAGTTTTAAATTTGATTTTAAAAGAATGTTTTTAAGAAATTTTTTATTTAAGTTGTAAATTTTTTAAAGGTAAATATGTAGTAAATTAGTTATACTAGTAATTATTTTAAAGGGGTAATTGGTATATTATTAAAATTTATATTTTATAAAATGGTTTTATTTTAAAGATAATTGGTTAAAGTTTTAATTGAAAATTGTATAGGATTTTGTAACTCTTCTTGTAAAATTTAGGTTAATTGAATTTTTATTTTAAAATTAGCTTATATTTTATAAAGTAGTTTTCTTTAAATATTTTTAAATATATTTTGAGGTATATTTAGGATAAAGTGATCTAATGTTTTAAAATCTAAAGTATTTGGACTTGGTTATTTTCGGAGGAAATAGAAAATGTTTGGGGAGATTTATTCCGTAAAAAGGAAGATGGTTTGAAAACTGTTTTCATAAGGGTTGAAATTGGGAAAATATCTTGTGAAGATATTTTGAGGTTAATAAATTATTTGGGAAAATTATTTGTTGTTTGATGGTTGTTTGTGGACGTTAATTGATAGTTAAATAACCGACTATCAATATTGGCCAACGCGTTGATCGTTTCTAAGAGACCAGGATCGGGATTTATTTCTCGAAAACCACTTCGATCCGGTTTGTACGTTTTCGTGGGAAAAACGAGTTCGGAGTCGAAGATGGTGCAGTGAAGTGCAAGGGCTAGTCGCTACTAATCCTGAGGATGATTCCAAAATGGATGTAGTAGGAGTAGTGCCTTCGGTTCCGTTCGAACCTGCGACAGACTTGTAAGGATGAATGCTTTCGGAACATCGTCAGGTAGACGATGGGCATTCTAAGTGAAACGTTCTAAAAAGGTAATGCTTAGCGTCAAGCCTCATCAACTGGGAATGACTGAAAATCAAGGGATATGCAGCAAGGCTAAGTGGGTAGCACCCATTAGGGTGAGGTCATCCCTGTCTAGATGTCTCTTTTATTCGGCTTAGTGGTGCGGTTGCTGATCCCAACCGTGGGGTGATCTTACTCAGGATTATCCAGTAAGGGATAGTCCCGGTCTTGTATTGCGGGGGATTGGGAGTAATCCTCGGTACGGTGATCTAGGCCACGTACTGTGACAGGTGGTACCCCAGTGCCTAGTCATTAGTTGAAAATCCATTCTCCTTACGCGTCTTCTACGGTTTTGTATGTATAACCCACGATTGTGGCTAGTAGCTGGAATTTAATAAATGTAACAATTTCGGCTATTTGAATAAGTATATGTATATAGACACTATTATAATATCAGAGGATTTTAATAAAAAGTGTTTTGGCTATCGTATGGTAAAAACCCGACATGTTTGTTTATGGCGTGGTCTTACGAGATACTTTTGATTTCAAAGGATTTTGAAACTTTAACAATCAATTTGGGTGTATTTCTCTCACGTTGGTATTCCAAACTAACTCGGGTGTTATTTCATTATAATGCTCGGGTCAGACCGAGTATTATAGATTACAGGAAAGGATGCCGTGGAGCTCAGGAGAGGAGCTGGAGTCTGAGACGTATTACCGTATTTGTTTATATCCGCTGCTGTGATTGTTTGAAATTGTCAGGCTGGTAATTGTTGTTATTTGTGATACTCTGATGATGTAATATATAAAACAGATATAGTTTTTATTTTGTGTAAAGATTTGATATTATGTATTATATTTTGTTCCGCTGTGATTGTGAGATTCTGTTATTGTTTAGTTCCTTCTTTCTTCTATCTTCTTTCTTTTCCCTCAACTATCTTTCTTTTCTGGCACTCGATCTCGGCATATTATACTGTGGAGTATTTTGTGTCGATTTTTGTGGTTTGAGAAGGGCGGGTCGTGACATTTAAGATGTGTGCATCATATTTTGAAAAGGAGTTTTTAAAGAAGAAAAGCATTCATATAGGAGGTACCGCTTAGAAATTCATGAACTTGCATATATTTTATGTTAAATGACACTTTGCACAAAGACACAGATGGTCATAAAATTGGATGTATACAAAATGGATGTGATTGATGCAAAGACTTATATAGTTTTACCCTTATCGAATTTAGGGGATGAAATTCCCTAAAGGGTCGGGAATGTAACATCCCGCATTTTTAGATAACTAAATAATCATATAATTATAAACAGTGAAAATGAGCGTTTTTGGAACTATCAAAATATGGCTTTGAAACTTGTACCATTATGTTCAAGGCTATTTTCTAATTAACTTACATGTATAATATGCCTCGAACGGACTTCATATGAAAAATTTATTGACGTTCGAAGTTCCGTATTGTAACGACCCACATTTTTGCGATAATTAAAACATTGAATTGAATAAGGTTTTGTTCTTAATATTGGAAGAAATTAATTTTTATCTAATATTGGGAATAATAACTAGAATGAAATAAATAATGTTAATCTGAGACAATTAATAACTACTTTAACGTAATTCCAGTTTATTGAAATAATTACAAAATTATAATTGGTTATAGATTGTAAATAAGGAAATAATCTAAATTTTATATTAATTAGTGAGAATATATGTAATTAGTTGTAAATGGATATAATCAGTGTTGTGTAAGTAGTTATAACATTGTTTGTAGATAATAAACTTATAAATATGATTGAATTAAGAAAAAGGTGACAATTGTTATATGTTATTTATTTATTTAATTTGACGAATTAAATTGGAAATCAGTTGTAATTAAATACCCCATTAATGTAAATTAGATGATAATTGTAGAATATTAGAGCAATAAGATATAAACCAATGTTAACTATGTTCATAGAGTAATGATTGATTGAATAAAAAGATTGAAATCAAATTAAATCAATTTATTGTAATCAAAATATAATTAATTGGATTTTATTTACAGTTGAAACTGAACATTGTAATTAGTGTAATATTTAACACTGGGTTGATAAGTAAATTTGTTTTAAATTATTGTAAATGTTTAAGTAATCAAAAATGATGAAAATTGTTAGGTATTAAATTTTAAATTAAAAAAGTGATTTAATCAATTTTATAATAATTTGCTTATTTACCATGAAAATAGCCATTTTGGCCACCGTATTGGATTTTGATGAAACCAGTTTCATCGGCTCCGTAACGGTAAATTATTGTAGGATTTCAAGTTTCGTAGCGATCCGATTTGTGTTTGATCGTACGAGCTTGAAACGCATTGAAATCAATTTGAAGTAAGATGATGTTAATGTTAACTTATTCATACGATGCAACAAGGACTTGAAACCTATTCCATTGAATTTAAAAATATCGAAAACATCTATTTTGATATATAGGATGACCCACTTTCATTTCGAAGGCAGAACGGGCTTTTCAGGTCGCTATTGTCACTCGTACCAATTCGATATGTATTTATTTTCTTATTAGGCTTTGTTACTACAAATATTCTGTTCTAATCCTAGCATCCTTTTGTTTCTTATTGCTGTATGTACAATGCTATCAGGCTTCTCCTTCTCAATGGCATAAAATTTGTTTTTCCAAAATCCAAATTCAAATCAAAATCAATTTTAAAAAATTCAAACTCCTCTAAACCATAACATATTATATACCATTTCAAAGCACTCGACCAACATAATACATTGGTACAATTAGTTTTTGAAATATATCACCGTCTGTCCAGAAATTAGTGATTTTGTTTCTGCCATCCATTTGCTAGGGTTTCGATCCAACGGCAGATCTTCATCCGATCGGCGATCGAGAAGCGGCGTTGGGAAGAAGGTGGACAGTAGGCCTTCTGGTGTGTATCGTTCATCATTAAGTGGTCTAGGTTTTCTAGAATTGCGCCTTGAAGTTATGTAGATCATGGGAGTTTTGGGGGGGGGCCTAGAGGCGGTCCATTCACCGTGGTGAAGCCCTAGGGGCGGCGGAGGTAAGAGGAGGCGAGGCCATGGTCCGGTCATCGCCAAAGTGATGGAGGAGGTGGCAAATTTGAGTGTCAGGGTGGCGGCTGCAAATGTTGTTCGAACTGGATTTGAGCACAATTGTAAAAGGTGACGTGTATTTCGAATTTTTTTATTTTATTTATTATAATTTAAAATCATGTAACTTCAAATGTTAATAAATTTCATATAGGAGGTCAGATTTACGCGCGGTTTGTTCCATTGCGATCGTATTGGAATTTCGGACATTTTGGAGCAGGTTTAGATTAATTATAAGACTATTCAAATTTGGGCCTTGTTTTTGATTTCAAATCAATTTGTAATCGAATGTGAGCGTTTTAACCCACTCACAACCACTAGATTATCTCACGTTAGATAAATTGAATTAATGATGTGATTAGAATTTGATTTGTTAATGTGAATGTAATTAAATGTATTAGAAATGTCAATTATATTCATAAGGAAATAATTGATTTAATAATAAGAGTGAAATCAAGATAAATGAATTTAGTGGGACTTCAAATTATAATTAATGTGAAAATTGAAAAAAGTTCAATAAAATGGAAATATTGCAACCAATATGGTAAAAGAAGATAATGGTAGAACATTAATGCAATAAGATGCAAACCGATGTTAGCTACATCCATAAAGTAATGATGGATTGAATAAAAAGATCGAAATCTAATTAGATAAATTTATTGTAATTAGAGTATAATTAATTGGAATTAAATGTAATTAAATATTTTGGTTAATGTAAGAAAAGTCGTCAATTGTAGAAAATGAGGATAACAAGATAGAAACATATGTTAATAATTTCGTAAGGTATTGGTTGATTTAATCGTAGTAATGTAAATCAAAATAAAATAACAAAAAAATAAATAATTTTAGTAAAAGAGTAAACATATGTTTATTTATTTGAAATGTTTGGTAGCTGAAAGATTGGTTGTAGAGACGAGAAACTATTATTTAGTAAGAAATGTATAATTACCGTTTGTTTCCAATAGTGTATAAATATGTTTAAATTACTATTAGATAGGAAATAATTGTTCGACTTCTTATTACATTCATTTAGTCCATTTTGAAACTTAATCAATTCAAATTAATGTAATTGAAAATTCTCAATTAACAGGAGAGAGAATACTAAATTGTAAATTACTAGGTGTAACTAAAAGTAGCTTATGTTTCGTGAAAATATAAGGTAAGTTTGATTTAATGAAAAGAAAATTTACATCAAATAAAATGAATGTTTCATTTGTGAATGTAGGTTTAATTTCATTAAAATAAAGAATAAAATGATTGATTTTAAAGGAAGACATATATATTTATTTGAACCGTTTTAGCTCACAGATTGATTACAAGAATAGGAAAATAATCTATTTCGGTAAGTTATTTATTACTCCTGTATATAAACAACAAATTTATAAACATGTTTAACTAAACAATTATTCTATTTTTCATCCATTATAGTTGTCTGTTTTGAAATTTAACTTTGTAGGTAATTGCATTAATGTAATTCAAATATTTCAATTAAAAGGAAAAAACGTTGATTGCAATTAATAGATCTAATACAAGAAATGCACATTTTGTGTTAAACAAAAAGGATGTTTTAATGGAAATAAAAGATCATTTTGGGAAAACCAAATTGAACGTTTTCATTTTTAAGATAAGTGATTTTTTTATGTGTAGATTAAAACCTAAGTGCGTACAAGTTTGGATATTATTTGAGTTAATGAAGTTAATTTGGTTAAATTACAAAAAATTGAATTTCAAAAGGTTGTGTGATGTATATGGTCCCTTCATTTCTTTTGTTATTAATTGTTGCATGAACATTTTAAAATAGTTACCTTATTATTAATACTTGATCCGTTCATTTCTCCTTCTATTTAATACCCGAGCATAGACTTTTAGGTTGTATTTAATTCTTGCCACCTCATTTTCACGTACAATTTTTTTGCTTTCCTTTGGTTTTCAAACTTTTCCATTCCTACGTACATTTCCTTATGCATTGTTAATACCTGGAGCTTTCAAAATAAAACGCGACATTTATTTTTGTCCCTCCACCTTCATTTTCTAATTATAAATAACCTGCAGCTATTTCATCATTTGCGTTGTGTTTCTCCTGACACCTCATATTCAAAAGATATTATTCTTGCAAATCCAAAAGCTTTCTTTTATGAAACATGAAATTTTCATTTTTCGTACACGTCCCGTCCTCATCTTATTTGTTCTTCATTAATTTCCTTAAGCTCCATTTTGAGAAAAACGTAAGTATTAGAATTTGTTTATTTTTTAATGCATACTAATTATTATTTTAATAATATTTCTTCTAATATGAATATCCTTTGCATATAAACTTTGATTCACGCTCGTTTTCTTCCGGTGGATTCATATTTAAATTCTGGACAACACGAGATTGATTTAGTTGTAATTGGAGACTGTTAAGTTTTGCGCTTCTATTTGGATTTTTTGGGCTAAAATCAAAGGCGAGTGTATTAATCCACTGACAACCACTAAATTATCTTATGCTAGTTAATTTAAATTTATGATGTAATTAGAAATTAATTGGTTGATGTTTGGTATATATAAATTGTCATTCTTGTTAAATATGACTTTTATTACATTTAATGTCATTTAATTTAATATTGAATTTAATTGCCGATTGAATACCCATGGATGATAATCGGTTAAATTGATGTTATATTGGTTGATTGAATGGTGATTGTGATGTATGTTTGATTGTTTGATATTGGATGACTGGATGTTATATATTTATATTGTTATAGCACTGCAAGTTCCCTATGGGTTGAAATGATACATATCCGAACGATCTATAGATTAGAGAAAAATCGTTATGGGTTGAAATGATAAACCCGAGCGATTATATGGATTTTAAATTTTATTCGAGATTGCGGGTTGAAATGACTTATATCCATAAATATAAAATATTTATGGATTGAAATGATAAATATCCGTATCACTTGACCACAGGGTAGAAAATTATATACGGACATCGAAGTGATTAAATTAAATGAATTTAAATCCTTAAATTTTGAATTTTGTTAAATGATATTTTGAAGAAAATTTGATTTATATGAACTGAAATATTTTTGAGAATCCGAGTTTTAGATGTGAAATTGGAATTGGTTTAAATTGAAATTTTGAAGTTAGATTTGAAGTATAAATGAAATTTATCGAAATTGAGTTATTGAAAAAATTTGAAAATGTAACTTTGAAATCTACTAAATTTGAAATAGTTTTGATTTATTGTTCGAACTTGGATTTGAAATCGATATTGATTAAATGGTTTAAATGAGAATTTGAATTGAAGGACAAAATTTAGTTTGTTGGTTTGAAAGCTGGACATGGTCCAAATGTGTGGAAATGAAAGAAATATTTAATTTGATATTAATTTCAAATTTGCCATTTTAATATAATCGTTAAAAGTATATTATTTTAAATCCCGATTATTAAGATTTCAAACTATTAAACTAATTTAATCTATCTAATCTATTTAAACTATTTTTATCCACTTTTAAATTATTTTTAAAGTATTTCAAACCATTTAAATTATATTTTCAAATTATACTAAACTATTTGTAATTATCTATACTATTTTCTGAATTATAAATTGTAAAGTGGAAGTGGTTATTTTTAAATCCCTGTTCTAAAGGCAAATGTAGTTAAATGATGTTATAACCTAAGTTGGAATTTGAAATGATAGTTGCTAATCAAATGACTATTTGAATAAAAATGATGATGTTGAAATAAGGATTTACTTAATCTATTTTATCGATATTTTCAAAAGTAAATATGATTTCGAAAGTGAATATGATTTCAAAAATGAATATGATTTTGAAAGTGATATGTTTTGAATTGAATATGATATTTGGATATCAATTATGAAACGGTTTTGAAAATAAACGTTTGGTTGTTAAAGTGACCGAGATCAGATATTGTCATACTCTCTGCCAACACCGAAAACCACTTTAACAAGTGTGTACGTGGTGGAGATTCTAAAATGAAGTAGGATGGCTTGATGAATGATTCTGCATGAGGTATTAACATAGCCCTGACTCCCGTTAGTCAGCTTGATGTGACATAAACTAGAGCCACGCAAGGCCAAGTGAGGTCGCATCTCCTATTGGACACATTTCTTCGATATCATATTACGACTTTATGATTGAATTGGTAACCATCCCTTGATTTTGATTGTGGGAGTGTGTTCCGAGGTGGGCGGTAGTAGCTGTTATGCATTACCACCGGTCCGTATCCGCAAAACACTAGAATCCTACCCTGGCATTGCCTCACATGCCTTGTCACACCTTCTATGAGTTTGCTTAGTGTCGTACCTATGGAGTGCTCCTTGATAGCCCACAAGTTTACGGTGGAGTTTACAGTATCTGTATAGACTACAAAATTATATAAAGTGTATTAAGGGGGATATGGGTTACGCCTTAACACTATTTCAATACTTTACTTTACTGTAGACACTATTATAATAGCGTATTGTAATATGTATGTAGATAGTTTTACGGATCCTTAGGAGATGGGAACTCTGAATATCTCTTAGGTTATTGCATGCACGTAGACACTGAATAGGGATGTCAAACCCCGTAAATGTCTTTGATGTTGTTACACTCATATTTATTTACTGTTGATTTTGCTTACGTAAGATCTTTTAATTCTGACTTGAGTGTTTTGTCTTTTCATTACCTTGGGTCAGTCTGAGCCTTTCAGTATATCGAAGATTGCTTTTTGGAAGATGAAAATGGAGATTTGTATACTTCTATTGTTTATTTTATTCATTCCACTACATCATGTTGTTCTACTGCATTGTATAATTATTACTGCTGTATGTGCTCTGATCTGTATAGTAAAGGTGAAATTAAATGTTATTTGTAAATAACTTCATGAACTGTTTATTAATTTATTATATTTTGTCATTTCACTGTGAGATTCTATGTTTTTGTTCTTTCTCTTTGCTTTTTATTATTTACCCTATAATAATCTTCCCTTTTGAATAGTTTGAGTTTGATGTTTGTGGTTTATTGTCGATTTAAACCTTTCAAAAAGTGGGTCATTACATTTGGTATCAAAGCTTTGATTTAGCATTAGCCTTAGCTTTGTGGGGTCTGACTCATTAGAAATAGGGTAGTAATACCCTAGAATGATTCGTTGAGTATATATATAAGATAACATATTTGTTAGTGTTATAAAAGGTTTTTGTATTGTGTTAATTTGGTTTGCTTAGTATTTATAAATTCCAGTTGGTACATAGGACGCTATGGCACCGATAAAGATTTCTAAACACTAAACAGGGCAGACCAACATAATATTTGTTTTGAAATATAGGTAAATGAATAATTTACCTAGTATATATTTTGTATATAAAAGGATAATTTTTATAAATGATATAGTTGGATGTAACGTGTTGTTTGTTGGGTAGTGAAATTTTATAAACATTGACTGTAAAATAGGATTTACAAGTAAAGTAAATATAAATTGGAAATTTAGAACTTAAGTTTTGGGATTTTGAAAATTTCTTTCGAAAGATTTTGGAATATAATTTTTTTTTTGAAATGCAAGCGAGGTTGTCTGGTCCCCTACCAGTGTTTATTAAAAAAAAATACAAAGAAAAAGGTGACAAAATAAAACTTTTGTCACAAAACATAACCAGAATGAGGGAACTGCAAAAGAGGGCAAATACACTCAGAAAAAAAACAAAGAAAAGAGACAAAACTACCAAACGAACGAACGAAATCGCCACATAATTAATGAAGTAAACAATTCCAAATAAGCTTCCAAGTCAATTCCAAAAACCACGACTATGCCGGGAGAACCATGACATGAGAAACCTATCCCTTTCTCAATCCTAGTCATAATTTTGTACCAAAGCTCAATAGCAGTAGCAGCAACAGAGTTGAAACAACGAGCATTTCGCTCTAGGCAAACTGTTCGGAAGTAAATTTTAAGCACAAAGAAAGTTATATCTCTTTTCCCATTCCTACTTCTCACAGCAGTCTTTAATTCATCCCATAACACTGTAGATGTACCAGCATAGCTTGCCATGCCAATCTTATAGAACAATGAACTCACCATTCCAGAAAAGAAAGCACACTCAAAAAATAGGTGATCAACAGTTTCAGGAAGCATGCTACAGAATAAGAAGCGATGATTAATAACCATTCCAACTAAAATTAACTTGTCTCTGGTAAGAACAGCCTTGTGTATTATTCGCCAAAAATAAAATTATCCTTTGGCATTGAAATAGTATTCCAACACACCCTTTTCCAAAGAAATGTAGGAAGAGAATCAGTATGAAGAAGAATATTGTAAACCCATCCAATACTGTGAGGTCTTCCCTTCCATTGCAAAGCAGAGACCTGATTGGTGGGGATCACATAGTCACGAAAGCTCCTCCACAATGCATTAACAAACTGATTACTTGTAATGGGAGTGGACAGCTTCCCATCAACAATGTACCCCACTGCACTAGCATTCACATGAATTTGCGACTGCAGTCGATCCTCATGACTCAATTTTGTAGTAAGCACCAAACCATCGTCAATCCAAGGATCCGTCCAAAATTTTACATTACAACTAGGGGAAATAGAGTACCTAGCAAAAGGAAGAAGAGATCCTCTAATACCAAGTAATTTCCTCCATATCCAGCTCAAGTTTTGACCAACTTTCATTGACCAGAAGTTCTCAGTCTTTATACAATATCTCCAGACCCATTTAACCCAGAGACTTTCCTTCTTGTTCATCAATGCATCCAGATGTGACCGCTGCCTTATTCCAAACCGTGATATTGATGACTCCAAGGCCACCAAAGTTAAGTGGCTTTTCTATGGAAGTGAAAGACATAGGTAGTATCTTCCTATTATGTATTGATCCAGTCCAGAGGAATCTAAGCATGGCATTTCTTATCATCGCGAGAAGTTGAGTGGGAAGAATGAAAGTTCTTTCCCAATACACTGTAATGGAAAAACAAACAGACTTGACTAAAACCATTCTACCAGCCATGGATAGTAACCTGGAAGTCCAAGAATTAAGCTTAGAGGTGATTTTGTTATACAGTGTAATGCAGTGAGCCTTGGTAACTCTTGAAGTACAAAGAGGTAGGCCAAGATATGTCATTGAATTATCCATTGGCTGCAGTCCAGTTAAAGACAAGAGCCGGTCTTTTTCACTCATACTAATTCTAGAAAAAAGAATGTGAGATTTTGAATGATTTATCTTAAGGCCAGTAGCTAGAAAAAAGGAGCGAAGACACTGTAAGATGCCACATATTGAACGATCATTTGGCTCTGTAAATATCACAATATCATCAGCAAAAAAAGGGACGATATTTGCTGATGGGAACACTTAGGATGGTAAGATATTGTTTTATCCCTGAATTTCATTGCTAACATACAGTTAAGTGCTTCCATAACAGTAGTAAAAATGTAAGGAGAGATAGGATCCCTCTGTCTTACACCTTGTTTCCCTTTAAAATATCCAGTAGTTTTTCCATTGAGGCATAATGCATAAGATGGAGTAGATATACAGACATAGAGCCAAGCAACAAAAACTTTAGGAAAACCCATCAGTGCCATTACTCGAACAATTGAGGACCATTTGAGACAGTCATAAGCTTTAGAGATATCAAGGTTCAACATTGCTCTCGGGGTGATTTGACTTCTGCCATAACCATTGATTAACTCATGAGCGAACATGATGTTGTCAAGTATACTCCTAGAAGGAAGGAAAGCAGACTGATTGGTCGAGACAATTTCAGGAAGCATGGAAACAAGCCTGGAGGATAAAATCTTGGATATACACTTATACACTACATTACAACAGGATATTGGTCGAAATGAAGATGCATTTTTAATGGGCCTGACTTTAGGAATTAGAACAAGGTTAGTAGCATTAACCTCACCAAGCAGTTTAAAATGATTAAAAAAGTTGTGAATAGAAGCTAAGAAGTCAGGACTTATTATTTCCCAACAAGATTTGAAGAAAACAACATTAAAGCCATCAGGCCCACCACACGATGAAGCATTGAGCGCAAAAAAGGGATCCTTTATCTCATTGTCAGTAACCCTAGTCACAAGCTTGTCGTACAATATTGTGCTTAAACGGGGAAGAGGCAAATTGTTGAGAATATCAAGGTCAGGATTGAAATTGTCATAGTTACCTAAAAGCTTAGAAAAGTGCTGTACCAGGTGCTCATCAATCTCCTCTGATGATGTAAGAAAATTACCCACATCATCCCATAGAGAATGGATATGATCACAAGTTTGCTTGTTCTTTATAGAAGCATGAAAAAAGGCTGTATTTCTATCCCCCTCTCGAACCCACTTTAGATGGACCTTTTGCTTCAACATACTAGCTTCAATTTCCAAAACTTCATTAAGCTTATGAAAGAGCTTGGATTCATTTTGGAATATAATGTTAGTATTATTTGGAAGTATTTTCCGATATAAATATTTCAAAGTGATTTGAAAGAAAATTCTAAAAAGAACTTTTAAAGGAAATAAGTTATGTACTCCCCTCTCTGTCGTTGGAAAATAATTTCGTGATGAGTGCACGCATCATCGACGTTCATTTTCGAAAAGAGATGATTTTTCTATGGTAGTAGTTCTACTACACACTTTTTTTGATAACAAATATTAATTTTAAATTTCTAAATAGGATTTGGATATATAAGAGATATGATTATATATTTTTTTTATTTTGAAATGATTTGAAAATGGACCCGGTATTTAGTTCTTAAGTTTCTGTAAATTTGAAATTTCATTTATTATAATGAATGAAATCTTGACTATTTTAATAATTGGAAACTTCTAAAAGAAAATAATAATAAATTAAGAGTTAAGTGATAATGAAATGTAAAGAAATAGAAGGTTGTCACCTATAAATTAAAAAGATATGAAATTTAGAAAATGTAAATATTGAACATTTTGTTAATTAAAGTGAATGAGATAACTTGTGTAACTTTCATTTGCATTCTTAAGACAAATATATAACTTACCAAAATACTAAAAGTTGGAATGTTAAATAGGAATATGTAATGGAATATTATATAAGTGAAACTTAGATAACGAAAGTGTTCAATAGAATTCTTCTATAAATAAGAATTCTTATATTATAAAATGTTGTAAACTTAAGTTAATAATTTGAAGTGCTACTAATTATATTTAATAAAAGGTGAATATTGTAAGTAAATGATTATAAAATTATATTAATGATCAAAAAACCATTTATAATTAAAAGTGAATAGTAAAGGTGAATCCCATATTAGGTAAATGATCGTAACTCCATAAAATGTTGAAATGAAGAAATAAATTTAATATTCAACAATGCTAGATATGAAGGAAATTAATATAAAGAAAAAAGGTAAAAGTCAAAATTATACGTATGATTTGAGTCATAAATGAATATTGATAATGAAAAAAAAGAAATCAACATAAATGAAAATGGTGAATTAGAATTGTAAAGAAACTTACGTTTTAAAATAATGTAAATAAATGGATGTAAAGTAATAGAAAAATGGCATTGTACAAATAAATAAGAAATGAAATTTTGTAGGTAATGAGAGTAAATTAATGGGAAAAGCATTGTATGAATGGAAAAAAATGAACAGTAAATAATATGAAAGGAGATTAATAAGAATAAGCCTACATGACATTTGAAATTATTGTTTGTTTTAGCTTATGGGATGGTTGGGAAAGGATACTTTTAACTATATAAAGATGTATGAATAATCTATTAAATTTTATCAAAGACTGTTGAGTGTATGATTTGCTTGGTAGTTTATTTATCACTTTATGCGATTAAAAGTTTCTGAACCCAAATAAACTATTTGTTTTGGTCGCTATGGATGTATGATTTATTACTTTAATTGCATGTGATGATTGTATGATTTATTTGCACATGACTATTGTTATGTTGTATTATTTGTTTGTTATTGATTGAAACAACTTAATATTTCTCTTTTACGAAATTATTAACTTCTTTGGATTAAATAAGTGAAATACGGTTTATGGAAGCAATAGCTACTGTTTTTGGTTTCATAAAATAAAGCTTTGTTTGCCCGACAAATAGGTACATTCTCAGATTACGGTTTTATAGCGATATTATATTGTTTTCCCATGGTTTGGGATATATTTATTTTGAAATATGTGATATATATTATTATTATTGATATCATTATTTCTTTCAGACCTCTCCGTACAAAGTAGACTCTGCCGCAATTTTCTGTGGATGTTGTACCTAGAAATTTTTTGTGAAAGTGAAAAAGTTTTTCAAACTTTTATTTACTTATATATGAAGGATTTAATTGTTTATAAATTGATGTATTTTATTTAAATTATTTAATTATGTAAATTAATTGTTTATAAATTGGATACTTTGAATAAGATATATTAATTCCTTCTTTTTCCTTTTCGAGGATGAAAAGTTTTGAGTGGGGGAGAGTGTAACGACCCGTCGATGTTGGGTGCGTTTCCACTACCGAACCAAAGAAAGAAAGCGTCACCGAACCGAAGGGGGGAAGGCCCTATCGAACCAATCCACTCTCCACTAACTACCGAACCAACTCACCACCGAATCAACTCCCACCGATCCAAGGCCTCACCGGACCAGCCTCCACCGAATCAACCACACCGAACCAATCCCATCTCCTCTACCACCAGACCAAAACGCTAGTCCAACCATCTACTACTGAACCAACGTTGCCAGGCCAGATCACTTCATCCCAGGCCCACGAGCAGCTATATACATCCAAGACCCCTGCCCCCAGCCTCACTCTATAAATAGAGGGGCAGGGGTACAATAATGGAAGACAAGTTTGAGAGCTCAAGCACGGACAGAACTTTCAAACAACTTTCATATACTTGTAATCAAAGCTTTGTACTTGTAATCTGAAGAGTGAAGGAGAATAACATATAAAGTGGACGTAGGCACATTCTGGCCGAACCACTATAAATCTGTGTGTCTTTTACAGTCTAGTCCCTGCCTTTTACATATTTGCATGAATCACCCAAATCACTAAGAACAACTTAAAATCGACTAAATCATACGACTTGGAGGCGTTTGCCCATTTTTTGTGCAAACAGTCGACAATTAAATTTATTAATTAAATAAGTTTTGAAATTTGATGTAGTGAAAAATTAAAAATTTAAGATTAAATAATGAGAAAAATAATTAGAATGTAACTTTAATAATGTAAATTTAGGGTAATGGATGACTATTTGAATGTAACCTCAAGTAATTGAAATAATTGAAAAGTTATAATTGGCTATAAATTATAAATGAGGAAATAAACTAAATGTTAAATTAATTGGTGAAATAATAGGTAATTAATTGTAATTGGATAAAATCAGTGTTGTGTAAGTAGTTGTAATATTTGTTTGCAGATAATAAACTTATAAATGTGATTAAATTTAGAAAAGAGAACAATTATTATTTGTTACCAATTTATTTAATCTGTTGAGTTAAATTGGAAATTAATTACAATTAACTAATATTACGTTAATATGAGTTAAGACGATAGCTGAAAATGTAAATGTAGTTAAATGTGCAGAAATGTCAATTATATTTATAAGGCTATAACTGATTTAATAATAAGAGTGAAACCAAGATATATGAATTTAGTGGGACTTTAAGTTATAATCAATGTAAAAATCGATAAAAATTCAATATAATTGAAATATTAAAACTAATATGGTAAAAGATGATAAGTTTAGAATATTAATGCAATAAGATGTGAACCAATGTTAACTATGTCCATAAAGTAATGATCGACTGAATAAAAAGATTGAAATCTAATTAAATCAATTTACTGGAATTAGAATATAATTAACTGAAATTAAATGTAATTAAATATTATGGTTAACGTAAAAAAAGGTGTCAATTGTAGAAAATGAGGATAATAAGAAAGAAACATATGTTAATAATTTCATAAGGTATTGGTTGATTTAATTGTAGGAGTGTAAAAAAGAATGAAAAAAATTAATAAGGTAAGCAAAGGAGTAAACATATGTTAATTTATTTGAAATGTTTGGTAGCTGAAAGATTGGTTGTAGAGACGAGAAACTATTATTTAGTAAGAAATGTGTAATTACTATTTGTATTCAATAGTGTGTAAATATGTTTAAATTACTATTAGATAGGAAATAATTGTTCTACTTCTCATTATATTCATTTAGTCCATTTTGAAACTTAATCAACTGAAATTAATGTAATTAAAAAATTTCAGTTACTAGGAGAGAGAATACTAAAATGTAAATTACTAAGTGTAATTAAAAGTAGCTTTTGTGAAAATATAAGGAAAGTTTGATTTAGCGAGAAAAACATATACATCACATAAAATGAATGTTTCATTCGTGAATGTAGGTTTAATTTCACTAAGATAAAGAATAGAATGATTGATTTCAAAGAAAGAAACATATGTTTATTTGAACTGTGTTTTAGCTTACAGATTGACTATAAGAATAGGAAAATAATCTATTCAGTAAGTTATTTATTACTCTTGTGTATAAACAATTTTTTTTTCTAAACATGTATAAATAAACAATTGTTCAATTTTTCATCCACTTTAGTTGTCTGTTTTGAAATTTATATTTGTAACTAATTGCAATTAATGTAATTCAAACATTTCAATTAAAAAAAAATAAAAAGTTGATTGCAATTAATAGTTTTAATACAAGAAACGCATGTTTTATGTTAAACAAAAAGGGTGTTTTAATAGAAATAAAAGATCATTTGGGAAAACCAAATTGAACGTTTTCATTTTTAAGATAAGTATAAAAAAATTATGAGTAGATAGAAACCTAAATGCGTACAAGTTTGAATATTATTTGAGTTAATGAAGTTAATTTAGTTACGTTTCAAAAAAAAATTGAATTTCAAAAGGTTGTACGATGTACATGGTCCTTTCATTTCTTTTGTTATTAATTATTGCATGAACGTTTTAAAATTGTTACCTTATTATTAATATTTGATCCGTTCATTACTCTTTTTATTTACTACCTGAGCGTAGACTTTTAGGTTGTATTTAATTCTTGCCACCTCATTTTCACGTATACAAAATTTTACTTTTCTTTGGTTTGCAAACTTTTCCATTCCTAGACAAGCACCTTTGTCCAAGTGGTTAATTGATTCGGATTTGGTGCAGGATGTCACATGTTCGAAACTTGCTTTCGAACGTTTATTTGACATGGGATATGTTGTCCCAATGATTTGTTGTATATAAAGTACCAGTTCAAAAAAAAAACTTTTCCATTCCTACGTACATTTCCTTATGCATTGTTAATGCCTGAAGCTTTCAAAATAAAACGTGACATTTATTTTTGCCTCTCCACATTCATTTCCTAATTATAAATATCCTGCAGCTTGTTTCTTCATTTGTGTTTTGTTTCTTTAGACACCTCATATTTAAAAGATCTTATTCTTGCAAATCCAAAAGCTTTCTTCTATGAAACATGATTTTTTCATTTTTCGTACATGTCATGTCCTCATCTTAGTTGTTCTTTAATCTTTTTCTTAAGCCCCATCTAGAGAAATTCGTAAGTATTAAAATTTGTTTATTTTTTCAATGTGTACTAATTATTATTTTAATAATATTTCTTATAACATGAATATCTTTTGCATATAAACGTTGATTCACGTGCGATTTCTTCTGTTGAATTCATATTTAAATTACGGAAAACATGAGATTGATTTAGTTGAATTTGGTGATTGTTGAGTTTTGCACTTCTGTTTGGATTTTTATGGGTTAAAATCAAAGATGAGTGTTTTAACCTACTCATAATTTCTAAATTGTCTTATATTAGTTAATATGATTTATGATTAATTAGAAATTGAACAGTTGATGTTTGGTATATTTAAATTGTCACTCCAGTTAAATACGACTTTTATTACATTTAATACCATTTAATTTAAAATTGAATTTAATTTCCAATTGAATACCTGTTGATGATAATCAGTTAATTGATGTTATTTATTGGTTGATTGAATGGTGATTGTGATGCATGTTTGATTTTAAATATTAGATGACTGGATGTTATATTTTTATATTGTTATAACATTGCAAGTTCCCTATTGGTTTAAATATTTTTGAAAATCCGAGCTTTAGATGTGAAATTGGAATTGGTTTAAATTGAAATTTTAAAGTTAGATTTGAAGTATAAATGAAATTTATCGAAATTGAGTTATGAAAACGTTTAAAGATGTAACTTTGAAATCTACTAAATTTGAAATAGTTTGGATTTGTTGTTCGAACTGGGATTTGAAACTGATATTGATTAAATGGTTTAAATGAGAATCTGAATTGAAGGACAAAATTTAGTTTGTTGGTTTGAAAGCTGGTCATGGTCCAGATGTGTTGAAATGAAAGAAATGGTTTAATTTGATATTTATTTCAAATTTACCATTTTAATATAATCTATTTAAAAGTATATTATTTTAACTCCTAATTATTAAGGTTTTCAAACTATTAAACTAATTTAATCTATTTTAAATCTATTTAATCTATTTTAAATCTATTTAATCTATTTTAAATCTACTTAAACTACTTTAATCCACTTTTAAATTATTTTAAAATATTTCAAACCATCTAAATTATATTTTCAAACTATACTAAACTATTTAAAATATTTGTAACTATCTATATTATTTTCTAAATTCTAAATTATAAAATGGAAGTGGTTATATTCAAATCCCTGTTTGAAAAGAAAATATGGTTAAATGATGTTATAACTTAAGTTGGGATTTGAAATGATAGTTGCTAATGAAAAGACATTTTTGTGTAAAAATAATGATGTTGAAATAAGGATTTAATTAATCTATTTTATTGATAATTTCAAAAGTGAATATGATTTCTAAAGTGAATATAATTTCAAAAGTGAATATGATTTCGAAAGTGATATGGTTTGAATTGAATGTGATATTTTGATATGAATTATGAAACGGTTTTGGAAATTCAAAAGAGCCATCCGGTGTGAAATAAGCGTTTGGTTGTTCAAGAGACCGGGATCAGATATTGTCATACTTTTTGCGAATATTGAAAACCACTTTAACAACTGTGTACGTGGTGGAGATTCCGGAATGAAGTAGGATGGTTTGATGAGCAATTCTGTATGAGGTATTAACATAGCCCTGACTCCCGTGAGTCAGCTTGATGTGACTAAAATAGGAGCCACGCCGGAACAAGTGAGGTCGCATCTCTTATCGGGCACATTTCTTTGATACCATACTATGACTTTGTGATTGATTTGGTGGCCACCCCTCGATTTTGATAATGGGAGTGTGTTTCGAGGTGGGCGGTAGTAGCTGTTATGCGTTACTACCAGTCTAGATCCACAAAACGGTTGAATCCTACCCTGACATTTCCTCACGTGCCGTGCACATGCCTTATCGCGCCTTTTACGAGTTTGGTTTTTGTGCACCTATGGAGTACTCCCTGATAATCCATCAGTTTACATTGAAGTTTACAGTATCTTTATAGACTACGAAATTATATAAAAGGTGTTAAGGGGGATATGGGTAATGCCTTAACGCAATTTTAATACTTTATTTTACTGTACACAATATTATAAAAGCGTATTATACAATGTATGTAGATATTTTACGGACCCTCAAAAGATGGGAAGCCCAAACATCTCTTAAGTTATTGCACGCACATAGATACTAGATAGGAGATGTCAAGCCCCGTAAACTTCTCTGATGCCATTGCACTCATATTTATTTACTATTGATTTAACTTACATAAAATCTTTTAGTTCTGACTCGAGTGTTTTGACTTTTCATTACGCTTGGGTCAGTCTGAGCCTTTCAGTATATCGAAGACTGCTTTTTGAAGGACGAAGATGGAGATTCGTATACTATTATTGTTTTTTTATTCATTCCACTACATCATGTTATTCCGCTACATTATATAATTATTACTGCTGTATGTACTTTGATTTATATTGTAAAGGTGAAATCAAATGTTATTTGTAAATAGCCTCACGAATTATTTATTTGATCATTATATTTTGTCATTCCGCTATGAGATTCTGTGTTTGTTATTCTTTCTTTCTCTGTTTTTCTTATTTACTCCATAACAATCTTTGTGATAACCCGCATATTTATCTATTGTGTATTTAAATATTTTATTTAAATATTTCATCGTTCGTCGGATTTTAGTCCGAAAACCTACTTTTTGCAAACAGTCGAATTGGGACTCGAGACCCCTCCCATTGAGTTCAAAATGCCGTTTGCAACCTTTTTAAGTATAAGCTTAGATATGTTTGGAGTAAGTTAAATTTTGCTACTTTTTCTTTAGGGCTTTGGGTTGGGTTTCAACCCATTAACCCCACTTATACTCTAGCTCAGCCCTCTCCTCTCCATTCACTCATTCCCACTCCTCAAACTCAAGCTCCAACTGAAAATGGTGGAAAGGAAAGGGAATTAGAAACTCCAAACCCTAGTTCCTCTTGTTAGCTCAAATTCTTGCTCCAAATCCTAAGAGAACCCATTGGTAAGCATCTCCTTCATCTTCCCCAACTCATTCTCTCTTTGATTTCAGAAAATTCCTAAACCTAATTTGGGAAATATTTCTCTTTTAAGCTTAGAATCAAGCTTCTTGAGTTGGGATTGAAGGTGATTGTTCTTGCCATTGCTTTCGAGCTTCTTCTTCATTGATTTGGGTTCAAAGGTGAGATTTTTATCTCACATCTATGTTTATAATTATCTTCGATTGTTAGGTATGAATTCCTAACACTTATTCGTGTGCATTTGCTTTTGATTTGGATTGATTTAGTGAATATTCCAACTTTTAGTGTTTTGAGTTCAAATCTTTAAAAATCCTAACTTTGATGTTTGAACATGTTTTTGGTGATGTATCGAGGAGCATATAGGGCCGGGTGGTCGATTGGCAAAAACCCTTAGCGCCGTTGCTCGTGCGATTGCAATTTGGTCGAGGTTTGCACCTCATTTGAAATAGGTTTAAATTGGCAGAACATCAGGTTCGGCCGACCGAACCCCTGGGCCGGTCGACCGACCTGCTTCCAAAGTGCATAGGCACTTTTCTGTCTCTGGTCCGGTCGACCGACTGCAGAGCACAGTCGACCGACCTGCTTCCCGAGGATTTTTAAGAACAGGGTCCGGTCGACCGAGCTCTGTAGCCGGTCGACCGACCTGTTGCTGTTTTGCCTATTTCGCCTATATTGCGTGGTTTCCTAAATTTAATCGATTCGTCTTATTTCCCTCTTTGTTGTTATCATTTGTTATTGACTTTGATGACCTATTTTCTTTGGGAATTCTTGGAATATCCATTTCGATGGATTCGGTATCGATTTCTTTGGATTTTATTCACGTCTTCGAATGTGAATTTTAGTGATTGATTGTTCCTACAATCTTCTTTGTGATTTGTCACTTTAAAAATATAAAGGTTTTCTATACTAGTAAGAAATATCAAAACTCTTTCTTCAAATGATTTCAACACTATTTTATAACAAAGCTCGTTTTCTCAAACCGATTTCCAATCTATTAGCATATACAAACCTTTACCTCACTCGTATGAGAAATCTAATTAAACGACTTAGTAAAACGAGTGGTATGAAACGCTTGCGTTTACTTTGTCGGTTAATTCTTGGACTTGTTCGATTGAAACTCTTGTGACAATTTTCTAGTGGAGATCTACAATTTGTTCGTAAATATTTAAGTTAAGCTAGTGGTTATGGGACATGAAGCTAAATTTATATATTTACTAGCTTACTGTAATTGACACTTCTTGATGATCGATGATGATCATTTCATGGTTTAGACTAGCAATGTGCGATGTCTCTTTGCTTATGTGGAGGACTATACTTCATTTTATTGAGCTTCGTCTCATTTCTCGCATGGGTCATACCTTTCTAGGTGCGTCGATGTTTATTTACACATGGGTCGTATCTATTTAGGTGCGTTGATGTTTGTTCACTTCGTGGAGCAATCGGCTCAATAAGTCGGGACATGGGGTGTATCTTTCTAGGTGCATCGATATTCGTTTATGCATGGGGCGTACCTTTCTAGGTACGTCGATGTTGATTTATGCATGGGGCGTATCTTTCTAGGTGCGTCGATGCTTATTTATGCATAGGTTGTATCTTTCTAGGTGCATCGATGCTAGACATTACATGGGGCGTATCTATTTAGGTGCGTCGATGTTTGCCTTTGCATGGGTCGTACCTTTCTAGGTGCGTCTATGTTTGACTGTGCATGGGGCGTCTCTATTTAGGTGCGTCGATGCCCGGTTTATGGAATAGCGTTCCGTTTGGGATTTGGCCATCCTTTTCTTGTGATTTCTGGATTTCTTGTGTTGATTTCTGGAATTTATGTTTCACCACCTTTTTCGATTGGCATTGATATGTATGTCATTTATTGTGGCTTGGTGAATGAAATTAGGAGTATGACATTCCTTTTGATCTTTGAGAAGATTTTTTGTGATATTGATTAATCTCTTGTTGATTTTTTTCAATTACTTATTTATCACAGCTTGGCATTGTGATTATTATTACGTTTAGTCATATCTCTTATTCTATATCATTTCATATGATATTTATAGCTAGACTGATCCGTTTATTATTTTCTTATTAAATAATACTCGGGTCAGACTGAGATTTTACAGGTGCTTCTGCTTGACTCCTTATCAGACCACCATATGATCTTTTGGCTAACTACTTTAGTTTGGTTGTTTTTGTTGTATGCATTTGAGAAATAGACTCCTTGATGTATACATATTATTTTGTCTAGCACTTTTATCTATTCTTTTGTGATATTATGGATCTTGTTAGACCACTACTCTGATGAACACTTTTATGTGTTATATATATTCATATCTATTTCCGCCTTTGTGATATGAATTATCTGTGACTGATTTGTGTTATGCTTATTTCTATATTTGTTTCCGAAGATTATTATAGCCACTGTGTAGTAGCTTTGTGTTTGTATCGGTATGTCGGATTTCCTCTTGAAATAAAATGCATGTTATACTATCTGACATATCGGTGCTCGCGCAAAGCAATTACACGGATGGTCGCTTCTCAACAGCCTTATTCTCCGTGCTAGTTGACAACATTACACCGTAGTGTTCTTGGCTAGCGTAGGTATAGAGGTGGGGCGTCACAGCTTGGTATCAGAGCCAAACTTCGGAACATTGTAGAATAATTTAACAAGGATCATCGTCCTAAGTCAATCTTCGGAGTCGTGCTTTATGATTTTATTCGGGTCTTCGTACCGTCCTATCCTATTTTCTTTTATGATTCCTTGTTTTATCTATCAAGATTGCTTGATATTTATTTTGAGAATAACTTTTCTCCTTCTTTCTTTCTTAAAGAAGAGAAATGGTTAGACCTGGCCGTCCCAGCGTCGGTCAATCTAGTGCTACTCCCCAGGATGGAGTATTTATGTCTGCCCAGCAGCTTCTTGATCTAGTAAAGAACGCTCAAGCTGCCGGACCCAATCCAGAGCTTACTCATCCTAAATCCGGTTTTGCATGCTTGTTGCAGAGACTATACCGATTTGGGTGGAATGCCATTCAAAGGATCCGAGAGTGTTATAGAAATTCAGGGTTGGCTCAAATCATGCGATCGCATCTTTTCTCGCATGAACCTTATTGATCTTCATCGAGTCCAAGTGGCTTCTAGCATGCTCCAAGAAAGAGCGTTAGATTGGTATGAGCTTTTAATTTCTGAAATCGTTGAAGCGGATCTCACTTGGGAGCAATTCCGGGAAAGATTCGAATTGAAATTTATGCCGGAGGCTGAAAAGGTAACTTTAGCACGGCGTTTTATTGACCTTGTTCAAGGTGAATCTTCTGTGACAGACTATGTTGCATCTTTCGAATCTCTGTCTAAATACGGGGTTGAATACATTAACACCCCATTGAAGAAAAATCAGAGATTTGTCTATGGCTTGAATAAGAATCTTAAGAAGCCATTACTCCTGAAACTTGAAGTTTTTTTTGATCAGCTTATTGATATCGCTCTTCGTCTTGAAGAGGTCGATAAAGAGTGTGATGTTGAAGTTGTGGGTGCCAAACAGAACTTCAACGACAACATGAAGAGGCCAAACAAATTCAAAGGCCCCATTCCCAACAAGAAAGGGAGGCAAGAAACCCCGGTAGCCAAAGTTCCTACCTCTAGTCGTGGGCAATGCCACAATTGTGGTTCCACGGACCACTATGCAAGGGAGTGTCCGAAACCTCTTTATTGTCGCTATTGCAAAAATTCGGGTCACCATATAACTGCATGTCCCATACTTCAAAGTAGGAAGGAGGAAAAGCTCAATGTAGTGCAAGCTCCTGGTAACACTTCTTGTGGTCAAGGTATTTCTCATTTAATCCTTGATTACATTTGTTTTGTGATCATCCCTTTGAGTTCTTGTTGATATGGGTTCATCTCATTATTTTTAGATCAAAAGAACTAGTTGATTCCTTTTCTTTAAACATTTTGGGCTTGATGACTTCTTTGAGAATTGCGAATCCGGTTGGTGGATCCGCAACACTCAATTTGCTTTTTAATTGATGTCGAAATTATTTTATGTCACTTTTCTTTCAGAACCAATTTTTTTTATTTTTTTTTATTTTTTACTTAGGCTTCGGAATTGATATTTGTAAGAATTGGCTTAATCGTTGTGAAGCCCATATCCTATTTTTCCTTATGGACTATTCATCCTCGACATTTCTAATCTGTTAAGCAGATTTTTATTTCTCTCTGTGATTTTGATTCCAATTGGATGGCATCATTTTATTCTTTAAGCCTTCATTGATAAGGAAAGTGCTGTTTCTCTTAACTAAATAGTTTGTGAAACTTATTTTTGAGTTTGTCTTAGGATTATCACCTAAGCAATCTTTTGAGTGGTGTTAAGGTCTTTTTAGCTCGACCTTGACACCGATTTTCATTTCCTACGAGTCGCGGGAGACCGCGTTCCGCAATCGTTATGATTCTTATGAATGACTTATTTTGTCATTCAGTTTGTCCAGCTTATTTCATCCATTTTATAAATCGAATATTCTATGAATATTTCGATGAGACCATTCTTGTGTTTATTGATTTTAGGTGAAAATGGCAATTTAAAAATTTTGCAAATCTTTTTCATAAGATTTATTTATAAGTACAATTTGATTTTTCTCTTAGACGAGCAAAGAATATTCTTAAAGGTTTTTAAGAAACATGTTTATTATATAGAAGATGATTTTGTGATTGTATTGCCCGTTGAGTGGTTTAAGAATTCTGGTCGATGCGCTTGATCAACGTTATCGATAGGAATTTCCTAAACGCTTAGATGTGACAATCAGACACGATATATTGACTTGTAAAATGTAAATTTTTTTAGAAAGATTTTTACATTGAGATAAATGTAATTTTGAAAGTTTTAACTCTTCAGGAAAGAAGATTATTTAAAAGAAATTCATTCTTTTCGATACTCTTATTCTTGTGATTCCCGAGGGGAACCAAGACTTTATCTTTTGTACCAATGCTAACCGTATTGGTTTGGATGCCGTTCTCTTGCAAAAGAGAATATGTTGTCACTTGTGCTTCTAAATCATTAAAATCCAACCGAGACTAGGTATGCCACTCATGATCTAGTGCTCGCGGCTATTGTTTTCGCTTTTAGAGTTTGGCATCATCATCTTTGGGAGAGAAATTTGTTCTCCACCTCGATCATAAAATCTTTGGAATATTTATTTTCTCATAAGGAACTTCATGTCGACTCGAGTTCCTGACATCTTATGGTCTTGATATTCTTTTTATTCCCGGAAGGGAAATCGTGTTGCTAATGCGCTTAGTCGTAAGCAACAAGTGGTTGATTCTTTGATGTTGTCTGAATGGAGTTATCTTTTATCAAGTTCATTGGACGTTTTGATATACTTAGTTTTATTGAGCTTCATCTCATTTTTCTTATGGACTAGCATCCGATGTTCTTTTATGGTGTTCGGTTCATCGGATGTACTGTTATTATACTACATCGATGTTCCGTCTTATCTGGATCAATGGATGTACCATTATTATACTACATCGTTGTTCCGGTTTATGGATTCATTGGACGTATCGTTTTTGTACTACGTCGGTGTTCCAAATTATTCGAGTTTCAAGTTTCTCGGGCGTACCGTCTCTGTACTACGCCGTTGCACTGTCTCAATTTTCTGCTATTCTTGACGTTTTCTGCGTCTTTTAACTATGGAAATGCTTTTAGGTTTCCTATTTTATTCTTGAGCTCGGTGATATTGAGGAAATTGAAGTTTCACCAGATTTGACTTTTGAGCAACATTCTATTCGCATCATTGCTTTGGAGATTGAGTGCCTTCGAAATAAAGGTGTTCTTTTTGTGAGAGTTCAATGGTTCTCAAATTCTATGGATTGCTCTTGGGAATCCAGAGAATTCATCGCGCGAACCCGTTCGGACTTACTCTTTCGTGCTTTTTATGGTGAACTTCCTATTTCAAATTTTCTTTTGTGTTGATATGCTTTTATGGTTGTTACTCTTTATTTTCTTCTTAAGTATTGCGAGGACGCAATTTCTTTAAGGAGGGGAGTCTGTAACAACCCGCATATTTATCGATTGTGTATTTAAATATTTCATCGTTCGTCGGATTTTAGTCCGAAAACCTACTTTTTGCAAACAGTCGAATTGGGACTCGAGACCCTTCCCATTGAGTTCAAAATGCCGTTTGCAACCTTTTTAAGTATAAGCTTTGATATGTTTGAGTAAGTTAAATTTTGCTACTTTTTCTTTAGGGCTTTGGGTTGGGTTTCAATCCATTAACCCCACTTATACTCTAGCTCGGCCCTTTCCTCTCCATTCACTCATTCCCACTCCTCAAACTCAAGCTCCAACTGAAAATGGTGGAAAGGAAAGGGAATTAGAAACTCCAAGCCCTAGTTCCTCTTGCTAGCTCAAATTCTTGCTCCAAATCCTACCATTGGTAAGCATCTCCTTCATCTTCCCCAACTCATTCTCTCTTTGATTTCAGAAAATTCCTAAACCTAATTTGGGAAATATTTCTCTTTTAAGCTTATAATCAAGCTTCTTGAGTTGGGATTGAAGGTGATTGTTCTTGCCATTGCTTTCGAGCTTCTTCTTCATTGATTTGGGTTTAAAGGTGAGATTTTTATCTCACATCTATGCTTATAATTATCTTCGATTGTTAGGTATGAATTCCTAACACTTATTTGTGTGCATTTGCTTTTGGTTTGGATTGATTTGGTGAATATTCCAAATTTTAGTGTTTTGAGTTCAAATCTTTAAAAATCCTAACTTTGATGTTTGAACATGTTTTTGGTGATGTATCGAGGAGCATATAGGGCCGGGTGGTCGATTGGCATAAACCCTTAGCGCCGTTGCTCGTGCAATTGCAATTTGGTCGAGGTTTGTACCTCATTTGAAATAGGTTTAAATTGGCAGAACATCAGGTTCGGCCGACCGAACCCCTGGGCCGGTCGACCGACCTGCTTCCAAAGTGTATAGGCACTTTTCTGTCTCTGGTCCGGTCGACCGACTGCAGAGCACAGCCGACCGACCTTCTTCCCGAGGATTTTTCAGAACAGGGTCCGGTCGACCAAGCTCTGTAGCCGGCCGACCGACCTGTTGTTGTTTTGCCTATTTCGCCTATATTGTGTGGTTTTCCAAATTTAATCGATTCGTGTTATTTCCCTCTTTGTTGTTATCATTTGTTATTGACTTTGATGACTTATTTTCTTCGGGAATTCTTGGAATATCCATTTCTATGGATTCGGTATCGATTTCTTTGGATTTTATTCACGTCTTCGAATGTGAATTTTAGTGATTGATTGTTCCTACAATCTTCTTTGTGATTTGTCAATTTAAAAATATAAAGGTTTTCTATACTAGTAGTAAATATCAAAACTCTTTATTCAAATGATTTCAACAATATTTTATAACAAAGCTCGCTTTCTCAAACCGATTTCCAATCTATTAGTATATACAAACCTTTACCTCACTCGTATGAGAAATCTAATTAAACGACTTAGTAAAACGAGTGGTATGATACGCTTGCGTTTACTTCGTTGGTTAATTCTTGGACTTGTTCGATTGAAAATCTTGTGACAATTTTCTAGTGGAGATCTACAATTTGTTCGTAAATATTTAAGTTAAGCTAGTGGTTATGGGACATGAAGCTAAATTTATATATTTACTAGCTTACTGTAATTGACACTTCTTGATGATCAATGATGATCATTTCATGGTTTAGACTAGCAATGTGCGACGTCTCTTTGCCTATGTGGAGGACTATACTTCATTTTATTGAGCTTCGTCTCATTTCTCGCATGGGTCGTACCTTTCTAGGTGCGTCGATGTTTATTTACACATGGGTCGTATCTATTTAGGTGCGTTGATGTTTGTTCACTTCGTGGAGCAATCGGCTCAATAAGTCGGGACATGGGGTGTATCTTTCTAGGTGCATCGATGTTCGTTTATGCATGCGGCGTACCTTTCTAGATACGTCGATGTTGATTTATGCATGGGGCGTATCTTTCTAGGTGCGTCGATGCTTATTTATGCATAGGGTGTATCTTTCTAGGTGCATCGATGCTAGACATTTCATGGAGCGTATCTATTTAGGTGCGTCGATGTTTGTCTTTGCATGGGTCGTACCTTTCTAGGTGCGTCGATGTTTGACTGTGCATGGGGCGTCTCTATTTAGGTGCGTCGATGCCTGGTTTATGTAATAGCGCTCCGTTTGGGATTTGGCCATCCTTTTCTTGTGATTTCTGGATTTCTTGTGTTGATTTCTGGAATTTATGTTTCACCACCTTTTTCGATTGGCATTGATATGTATGTCATTTATTGTGGCTTGGTGAATGAAATTAGGAGTATGACATTCCTTTTGATCTTTGAGAAGATTTTTTGTGATATTGATTAATCTCTTGTTGATTTGTTTCAATTACTTATTTATCACAGCTTGGCATTGTGATTATTATTACGTTTAGTCATATCTCTTATTCTATATCATTTCATCTGATATTTATAGCTAGACTGATCCGTTTATTATTTTCTTATTAAATAATACTCGTTTCAGACTGAGATTATACAGGTGCTTCTGCTTGACTCCTTATCGGACCACCATATGATCTTTTGGCTAACTACTTTAGTTTGGTAGTTTTTGTTGTATGCATTTGAGAAATAGACTACTTGATGTATACATATTCTTTTGTCTAGCACTTGTATCTATTCTTTTGTGATATTGTGGATCTTGTTAGACCACTACTCTGATGAACACTTTTATGTGTTATATATATTCATATCTATTTCCGCCTTTGTGATATGAATTATCTATGACTGATTTGTGTTATGCTTATTTCTATATTTGTTTTCGAAGATTATTATAGCCACTGTGTAGTAGCTTTGTGTTTGTATCGGTATGTCGGATTTCCTCTTGAAATAAAATGCATGTTATACTATCTGACATATCGGTGCTCGCGCAAAGCAATTACACGGATGGTCGCTCCTCAACAGCCTTATTCTCCGTGCTAGTTGACAGCATTACATCGTAGTGTTCTTGGCTAGCGTGGGTATAGAGGTGGGGCGTCACAATCTTCCTTTTGAATGGTTTGAGTTTGACGTGTGTGGTATATCGTCGATTTAAACCGTCCAAAAAGGTGGATCATTATATTTGGTATCAGAGCATTGGTTTAGCGATTACCTTAGCTTTGTGGGGGTCTGACTCATATATGATAGGGTAGTAATACCCTAGAATGAGTCGCTGAGTGTATATATATGAAAGAACATACTTATTAGTGTTATAAAATATTTTTATATTGTGTTAATTTGTTCTGTTTAGTATTTATAAATTCTGGTCGATACACAAGATGCTATGTCATCGATAGGGATTTCTAAATAGTTAATAGAGTAGACCGACACAATAATGGTTTTGAAATTTAGGTAAATGAAATAATTTTACCCAACGATATATTTTGTATATAAAAGAATAATTTTATAAATATTATAGTTGGTTGTGATATGTTTTGTTATTTGTTATAAAGTGAAATTTAAGAATATTAGTTGCAAAAATAAGATTATAAATAAAATGAATATAAAATTGACAAATTTGAGAACTTAAGTTTCGGGATTTTGAGAAATTGTTTTCAAAGTATTTGGAATATAATATTATTACTATTTGAAAGTATTTTTGGGTAGAAATATTTCAAAGCAATTTAGAAGAAAATGTTTTAAAAGAAATTTTAAAGGAAACAGGTTTTGTACTCCTCCCTCTATCGCTGAAAAATAATTTCGATGATGAGTGCACGCATCATCGACGTTCATTTTCGAGTTTCAAAGTGGGTAGACCACTGTAGTAGTTTACTACACATTTGTTTTGATAAACAAATCTTAATTTTTATTTCCAAATGTGATTTGATATGTGTAAAAAATATGATTATAAATATTATTTTAAATTGGTTGAAATGGAACCCGATATTTAGTTCTTAAGTTTATGTAAATTATAGATTTTAATTATTGTAATGAATGAAATCTTGACTGTATTAGTAGTTGGAAACTTCCAAAATGAGAATATAAGAAAATAGATGCTAAGTGATTAATGAAACATATAAGAAATGGAAATTTATAACTTACAAATCAAAAGATATGAAAAAAAAAAAAATGTAATTTGTCACGACTCGAATTTCAGCCTTCGAAAATCGACATCCATACTTCACTCGTATTCGAATACCGCAGATTCAAATGTTGAAATTCGATTCGCGTTGGAGCTTATAACACATTAAGTACAACAACACATCGGAAGAAAAACAATACATCATTAATATACAATAGTTGATTACAACAATGATACAACCAGTTGATCAATATTATCAGAGATACAAGATACGGCGGAAAGAAATAACTCCAAAAGATAATATCTTCAGAAGTGATCAAGATAGATACTCCAATTAACTGCAACACCATTGCCAATGCTCCAAGACCCCAAATCGAAAGCTAGAACCACTATGAAGTTGGACTTAAGCAAGTCCGATCCCAAATGTTGAAGAGAAGCACAAAGCGATAGCCAAAATCCAAAGGCTGAAAGCTATCGACTCTATATCTACTAGTTGACTATTTGAAAATCTAAATATAGGCTGCCCGTATGGAAAATTATGGGTATCCATAGTTTAAAAAGGGAACAATAAACTCCAGGTCAGTCATGGGACTTGTGTGAGCAATCAAAAACATTTGGTTTGAACAAAAGAAATTAAAATGAAATCTGCAATGCTTAAATGAAACTACCATAAGGCCTCCCGCCACACACACAATGCAAACGCACAATTGGAGGAGATTTCTTCTTATGATAGTCAAACATGCTTACTACGGAAAATCCTTTCGATATTATTATTAGTGCATAGTGCAGAAAACCTTTTGAAAGTATAATACTAATCTTAACCAGCATACATACCATTATAGTATGTCTACTATATCTACCATGTTAACTGACAGGTTCTACAACTAAAACCATACAAGGCGCGTATTGATGATTGGATTTCTAATAAATGGTCAGGCTAAAGAACTTCCTATTGCCACATGGGTACGCCTCTGGAGGGACGCCTCGAGAACCTACCCAGATCTCTGCCAACAAAAGGCCAGGTTACCCCTGCCCGAAAGTAACACCTACAAGTATGCCTTCCTCGGTCGTAACCAACCTTTATCCGAGCGCTCGACACCAACAACCACAAAGTGATAAATTTGCAGTAACCACATAGGTTAAATATCTGGGCTCCATACCATGGTACCACCACTATCCAGAAGAAATGGGCATACCTTAGGGGCACGGCCCCTAAATAACCTTGCCGCATTCTTCCTGTTTTGACCATTTTCGGGTTATGAGGTCCTGATATAGTCTCTTCCAAAGCTATGCTTTACACAAAAGCCATGCTTCGATCAATAAATGATCTGCAGCACTTCATATGCCACATTATCAAATTGGGAATGTATCACTAGTAACCATCAACTACATAACCTCTGAGCTCATACGTCTTAGAGAAGGGTGTTAAGGTAAGAGAATAAATCTCCATTACCAAACAGAAATGTGTTTGATAGAAACCAGCTTTACATCTCAAAGTGTAATGTCAGACATACATCCATACAAGTCTGTTCCGGGTTCGAATAGAACCGAAGGTACTTTACAAAGAAGCCCTTGCAATCCGGGTATTCACAATCTCGATCGGACTCCCCATCACATATGGAGATCTCTACAACGGCGCGAATCAGTGCAGAGACATTCGACGAGTTATCATTTCATTCTCGAAAATATTCGGTCTTCACCACCGGTCTTCCAATGCAATCCATAACGTTGTATCATTATTCGGAATGGGTAATATGACATAAAGTCCTCTCCCGGTTAAACCAAATAATGAGCGCTTAATTTAAAAAAAACATATGGATATTGGGATCTTAGTTAAGTCGCAACTTAAAGCCCAAAAACCTTTCTTCAAACGGTTTAAACAAATTACCATTTTCAAATCTTTAAACAGAAAGATTCACTTCACAAAGTTCACCAATCTTTCACAAAGATTCATTTATAGCTTTCAAAACAATTTCCCTTTTAAATTGGATTAACTCATCCAATCTTTAAATCAAAGACTCAATTCATCGCTTTCAAAAACTATTTCCAAAGATTCATTCATAACTTTCAAACAATTTCATTTCAGATTTGAAATTCTTTCAACATAAATTGGAAATTCTTTCTTTATATGAAAGCTATTATTATTTAGAAAACAAGAGTTTTTGTTTTCGGAAAAATCCGATCAAATATGCACAAGTTATATCCTTTGAAGTATAGTCTTGGATTAAATATAAATTTCCAAAATAATATACTTAAAATGGTTTAAAACCCATATAAATACATTATATGACTTGTATAACCTTTTTAAACCAAAATTCTCAAACATAGAATTCAATTTCAAATCTTGAATTCAAATTCAAATCAAAGTATTTTAGTTTCCAATACTTTATCAAGTTATTCAAAAATAACCTTTATCTTTAAAACTTTTTTTCAAAGCTTTTCATACTCAGTCCAATTCCATTTCAAAACATTTAGATTAAAAATTCAACCTTTAAATAAAATAATATTTAAATTCAAAATATCTGTGACTTAACCGAATCCTCGTGCAATCCATATTTGTGTATGTATGGTGTAGTCCAGGGGTTTTACACAATAGTGCCACATCATCAATCATCACAGATTCAAGCACAGCAATATCGATAAGCGATATAATCTATAACGTTTATCTTCCATAACAGATTCACAGATATATAATATACATTCATCATAGGTAAAATAAATTACATTCATCACCGCTCGAATTAAAAATAATTCATATCACAAAGCATCACACATCAGGGATATCACACAATTCAACATTCAATTGAATCCAAACATTCATAAGTAAGATTAATTAATCGTTTAATTAATTTTAAATCAGAATAATTACTTATGAATAATTCACTAATCCTGGTTAATTAACATTAATTAATCGCAAATCATTTTGATTAATTACCCTTAAATCATTTATTAATTAACCTTTTATTATAAATTAATCAACCTTAATAAATAATCCAATCCACCTTTAATCATTAAATAATTAACCTTTTATTATTTAATTATTCTTTAACTAATTATCCTTAATTAATTAATTAACCCATAATTAATTACCATTAAATTAATTATCTTTAATTAATTACAAAAAGTGATTATCCCTAATCACTTATATTAATAAATCAAAAATTAATTACTTTGAGTAATTATTCTTTAATCACTTGATTAATTAACTTTAATTATTAATTAATTACTTTTAATTAAGTAATTATAATTTTTAAGTAATTAATTACCTTTTTATCATCAACTAAGAAATTGATTAATTATTCTTTAATTACGATCATTTGATAATTATCCTTTAATTATTTTCATTAAATAATTATCCTTTAATTACTTATATTAAATAATCACCTTAATTAATGACATTAAGTAATTAATCCTTAATTATTACTGAAATCTTTATTTAATAACATTTGAAAATAAATTAACATTTATATATAAATTAACTTAATGCCTTTAAGTTAATTACTAATCAAAATATATTTTTAAGATAAACCATTTAGCTTCTTAATTAAGCTATAAAATTTTATTTCAAAATAGACTTAAGAAAACAAAGCTTAATTAATTTAAGTTAAAATAACTACAGAATTTTATCAACCCAAAAATTAAATAAACTATTAATATATAAAAGAAATTTGTTTTAAGAATAAAATTCTAAAACTTGTTTTATGTTAAAATTTAAAACTCGGATTTTCTTTACTTTTAAAACTTGTGCCAAGTTACTTTTAAATTTTTAACCTAAAAACATTTTTCCTTTAAAATTTGAAAACCTGATATTAATTTTCAAACAGACCCGAGCCTAAGCAAATTTTTCCCAAGCAATCACTCGAGTATCGCTTGTTTTCACTTTTCTTCGAGAAAACCGACTAAAAACCTCGAACTAAACCCTAACATCTCCTTCTTCTTCTCTCAAAGACAAACACTGATGCATAGAGAAACCCCGTGCACGTGCACCCATGGACCAAACACTTCCGACCAAACTTGCCATCATCCACACATCAATGACGACCTTACCGATAATTCCGTCCACCCAGATCGATGATTGACAAGGCCAATCAAAGTCGAACCAATTCGAACCCTAGAACCCAAAACGATCATCTGAAAAATGCCTCGAATCATCTCCACCGACCACCGATGACCACGCAACTCCGTCTGGAGTCTCGCCAAATTTGCCAGCTTCGATCCCCACCGGACCGGACAACTCCGATCAACCCTCATCGACGAATTCATCTCGTCAACATCATAAACCCAAAACAAGCTGTGAACCCTAGTTCATCGACGTTCAACCACCACAGCCTACGAGCAACTCAACGACCATTTTTCCTCTAACCACCAACCTATGATCTTCCTCTAGCCACCACCTCAAGGTCTCAGAACCTCGTGACCACCAGAATTCATGGAAAAACCCAATTTCCGACCATCGTTGATTTCTCTTCTAATTCTAAACTAAAAATCACAAAACGTTTTCCAAAAATCATTGAATTCAGGAAAGAATCCAATCATGAATTAGAGACTTGCAATCTGCACAATTGATTTTCAACATGTTTTGATTCCTTTCCACTGTGAATTTAATTTCCAGATAAATTACTTAATAATCTTACTTGTTTTTATTTTTAAAATTTGTAATACATCATTACAGTCAATTTCCTTTTAAACATCACATTTTACAATGGTTTTGATGAGGAGTTAGGAGTCATTTTTGAGAAACTCTTAAGTCTGTTGAACAACAGAGGCATGCCTATGCAGATACACAGACATGCATCCATAAATTTGTATATCCAAACAAAAATGCATATCTACAACCATGCAAAGCATTTCCAGATCATCATTTTCACTCATTACCACAGGCATTTCAAAATAAAGAAGGTGAAGTTTGCTCACCTGACATGAAAGCAGAAAAGAAGCCTGGATATCTGAAATTGAGGTATTTTGAAATTTTAAGTTTTTTCGGCCATTTGATTCTGATCTTTGTTGCTTTAGTTGAATCAGGTTTGAGTTGTACTTTGATCAAGCATGAGTTGAATCGGTTGCTTTTAAGATTTTGAACTTGAACAGTTTTGAATTTTGATCTCTGGTTGAACTTGCTTTCTCTGGTTCAAACTTCCCAAGTTAAAGCTCAATTGCTTGATGTCTGCATGCTTCAGTTCCTGAATGTTTTTCAAGTTGAAGTTTGATTTCATTTGATCTCAGGCTTGTAATCTTACTTGTAGTTTGGTTCTAGGTTTTGATTTTGTTTTTCTTTTCTTTGATTCCAGATTTCGAATTTGAGAACGAAGGTGAAGATTTCACAAGAAATGGTCTGGTTTCTTCATTACATATATTTTTATTTATTTCAATTTAAAGAGATAATACCACTGTTCTTTTGTGCTTACACTTGTTATCTTTATGTTTCATATATTTTACATTTGTCATATATGATAAAATTGTGTTTAAACCCTTAATTTTTAATTAATTTATAGATTTATGTTTTAACCCTTTAATTAAATATGTTGCTTAATTTATAAACACTATTTTATGTTAAACCCTTATCTAGTTTTATATTTACATATACATTATATTTTCAATTCTTATACTTATACTTTCAAAAGATTATTCAATTTAAAGCCATAACGATCCAACTTCCTATCACAAGGAAGTCGCATCGCTAATAAGAAAGAAAGGGATAGAGAATAGAAAGAAAGAGAAGAAGAAGAAAACAACACATCAGAATCTAAACAGCGGAACGAATAAATTATATTAATAACATAAGATATTACATAGTTTACAAACACTATCAGAGTACAGATAATACAACACATACTAGACAGTTATAAACACATGTCTAGTATTTACAACATATTACAATCCAGAGACAACACAAAACACACAGCGGAATACTATATATCTAATGCAGAAGCCTCCTGCTCCATTGCTCCTCCAATATTCGTCAAAGCTAACCTGAATCCCTTGGCTACTCGTAAAAATTTGAGTACCCAAGAGTTTATGGAAAACAAAAATAAACTCCGAGTCAGACATGGGTCTGGTGTGAGTAACAGGTTAAAGTTGCTTAAGTTTCAAAAACCTTTAGAAAAGAAAGGTATCACGTAAGACTTCCCACACATAAACATGGAAAAATTTTACCTTACGCTAACCAAAACATTTGATAGGAAATCCAGTGATATTATAATAGGTCTAGGGTTTTCAAGTAAATATGAAATAGCCGAAATTGTTACATCTATTAAATTCCAGCTACTAGCCACAGAAGTGGATAATACAATCAAAACCGTTGGCACTTATTGGATTTTGGATTCCATACAATGGCAGGGCTACTGGGGTACCGCCCGTCACAGTACGTGGCCTAGATCAACGTACCGAGGAGTACTCCCACTCCCCTGCAACACAAGGCCGGACCCATTCCTTACTGAATAGTTCTGAACAAGACAACCCCGCAGTTGGCGCGCGATTCCAACTGCCCACACAACCGAATAAAAAGGGACCTCTAGACAGGGATCAATCTTGCTCTCCAGTGGGTGCTACCCACGAAGGCTTGCTGCACCTCCCCTGTTTTAGCCATTCCTGGTTGATGAGGCTTGAGGCTACGATTACCTTTAGAGGACACATTATCTTAGAATGCTCATCGTCCACCTGACGATGTTCTGAAAGCATTCAATCCATACAAGTTCGTTCCCGGTTCGAACGAAACCGAAGGCATTATCTCGTTACACTCGTTTTGGAATCACCCTCAGAGTTAACGACGATAACCCTTGCACTCTGAATCTCTATCTCGAATCTATAAGTACTATTCCGTCAAACTCATTACGGAATCACCCACAGAGTTATACTGACGTATAGCCCTTACACCTCGAGTCTTCACTTGCTCCACTTGGATTAACGACCTAACGTTTAATTAGAATCGATGTGGTTTTTGGATATCCAAATATGGAAACCCGATCCCGGTCTCATCGAAATCCAAAGCGTGTCTTTTAGGTCCAAGTTGTTTTAAGTTTAAAACAATTCAATTTAAACTATCTATATACACACAGATAAATACTTCACATCATCAAATCAACAATATTATCATATACAGGTAATCTACATTATCATCATAACTTGATAATCTACATTATCATCATCCATAGATAACTTATATCATCATCACAATGCAACCAATGCATCCATAACACACAACACTATTTATCTCATGTCTGAGATTCAAACCATTCAGAGCAAACCATATCATCCATTCATAAGCAAAGATCTATAATCACACCATCTATAATTAATTTAAAATGAATTAAATTAATTACTTCTATCTCTAATTAATTTAAAGTGAATTAAATTAATTAGCTATCTTTAATTAATTTAAAATGAATTAAATCAATTACTTCACCATTTAAAACTTGCTTACTTAACCCTTAATTGATTACAAATCAATTAAATAATTATCCTCAAATTAATTACCTTAATTAATCACCCTTGATTAATTATCTTTAATTGCATTCAAGTAATTATTCTTATCCAAAATCAAAATCAGTAATTAAACTTTAATTACTTCATTAATTAATTAATTTTAATTAGTTACATTAATCCTTAATTAATTACACTAATTTAGTACTTCATTAATCACTTATCATTGATTAATTAATTTTAATTAATTAATCCTTAATTACATCATTAATTATATTAATTAATGATCCTTAATTAAATTTAATTACTTATTTAAATTAATTACATTAAGTAATTAACTTTAATTAAACCAAAATTATAAATGACTTTTGATTTATCATATTTAGTAATTAACCAACCTTAATTTCTTCCTTTATCACTCCTAAATTAATTACATTTAATAATTAATTATACTTATTAATCATCCCTGATTAATCTCATTAGTAATTAATTTCCATAATTAATTACATCACATAATTATTTCCCATTGACTTAATCTATCAATGCTTAAATGAATTACTTCTATAAAGAAATTATTCTCTATTGATTACTTATCATCCCATCCAATGATTATTATAAATTAATTAAACTTAATTAATTAATTTAAACTAATAAAATTAACAAATTAATTACAATAAGTAACTAATATCTTTAATTATCTCCATAAAGTAATCTTACTTAACCAAGTTCCATAATTGATTATCTAAATTAATTAATCCAATAAATTATCAAAATTAATTACATTAATTAATTAATAAATAATCCCAAGTTAATGACCTTCATTAACTTTTCATTACTTCTTTTAATTACCTTTCTTAAGTAATTAACTTAAATTAATTAATATTAATTACAAATTTAATTAACCTTAATTAATTTATTTCAAATCTTTAATTAATTAAACAAATTAATTAATTAAATTACTTAAATTACCTTACTAATTTAATGAAACAAAAATCATTAAATTTTTAATTTACTTAAAAATAAAACTTTTCTTATTAATGATTATATTATCATTAACAAAGTAATCTTAAAACAATTTAACTTAAATTTGATTTCAAATTACATTTTAAAATTTAAAATTTAAAATGAAAACCAAACTTAACCTTAACAAAGTTTTATAAACAATTTAAAACCTTTTTAAAATTTCTACTAAATAATTTCTTATTTTATAAAGAATTTTAAAGGAAATTTAAACCCAATTTCATTTCAAATACAAATCATATTTAAATTAACTTTAACATTCAAAGTTGTATTTAAATAATTTAAATTTAGAAACTTCCCTTATTTCTAAATTATGATTCAAATCTGAATTTGAATCTAGATTTAAACTTAAGTTAAATCTTTAGTTTTATTTTTAAACTTTACTTTAAACTTAAACTATTTCAACCCCTTTTTAAAATTGTTTAAAAATTTTAATTAATAAAATTTAAATTACATTTTAAACTGGGATTCAAACTTAGTTTGAATCCATACTTAAAATTTAAGCTTTAAAGTTTTATCTTAAATTCAAATATTTAAACTCTTTAGAAATTGTTTAAACATTTTAATTAATAAAATTTAAATTACATTTTAAACTGGATTCATACTCAGTTTGAAAACCATAATTTAAATTTAAGATTTAAATTCTCTTTTAAAACCCTATTCCAGATTTTAAAACAAAATTTTGAATTGGAATAATGTACAGGTTTCTCTGAAACCTGAAACCTGAAACAAACAAATATACCCAAGTCCCCTACTTGACTTCAAGGAAAGCCCTGATCAACATCGAGTAAAAACTCGAATTACTCGAGTATGGCCCGAGTCAAAATATACTACAGTCCCCAAACCAACCTATCATCAACAGTATGGAAAAACACCCCAACTTGAAAACAGCTCGTCTCATCAACGCCGACCACCGGAGACGTTGGAACCACGTCCACTTCTTCTTCAACACCCGAGCTACCCTCTCACCAAAAATTGTTACACTCGATTGTCCTTTGACTGCGTGGTGATCAAAATTCCCAGACCAGTTGAAATTAGGTTTACAGAACAAAATAACCCACCACCATCACGCCGATGATCTTCCACCTCCATCCCTATTTTTTCCATCACCACCGATCATCCCACCATCGCCAGTAACAAACCCAACCTTCAAAAAACCCGAGATCATCTGAATTTTCCAAAAACCCCAAAAACAGTGCAACCCCGACATACACTTTAATTCAATTTTAAAAATTAAGATTTAGATTTTAAAAATCCTATTTTTGAATCAGTATTCAATTTATAATCCTAAGTATAAGAATTACTGTGTTTGGATTTTTACTAAAAACTTAAAGTTTTCTGTTGTTCTTGTTTCCAGAGCAATTTATAATTTGTTTTAGCATAAATAAAATTTTAAAGCTGTCTTTATAATCAATCAATCATATATCCTTTGAATCCTAAATCCTAACATGAATTTGTTTAAGAGAAAAAAAGGATTTTATTAAAGTCTTTACTTCTGAAGTTAAATATAGGAAAGAGCATATATACATCACATATATTCAAACATTGATATGCATATATTCAGCAATCATATACACAAGCACACTAATCAACATGCAATCCAGAAAACATGCACAGACATACTTATTTAAACAACCAACTTATATTTAATTTTTTTAAAAAAGTGTTACTCACCTGGGAATTAAAGATGAAACAGAGCACAATTTGAAAAGCTTTTATTTTGATTTTAAAACCAGAGTGCCATGCTTTTAAAGACTTCAACTTGGATGCTTTTACTTCCTGATTATACTGAGTTGCACATTGTTTTGAAGTTGAGTTGCAGGCTAGATGCATTTAAATTTTTAATTTGAAAATCTTGCAGTTATATGCTGATGGCTTGAACTAGTTGAAGAAGAAGGAAATGCAGGTTTATGCTTTGCTCTTGCATTACAGATTTCAGGTGCAGGGATACAGAACAGATTGAAGGAAAAGATTTTGCAGAGGACTTGTTTGCTTCAGACCTCATGTTTTTCAAAGAATGCAGTTGCATGTCCTTGATTTACATAGTGGATTGCAGGCTAGCTTTTTGGAAATGGATTTACAGTTTGCATGTTTGAAATGGTTACTGGGTTACAGATTTATAATTGAGGAGGATGTTGAAAAATGAATTACAGATTGGTGATTGTGCTTTGCAGACTGGGTTACAGATAAATGAATTTAAACAAGATTTCTGGTTTTTAGAGGAAGTGTTAGAGTTGCATATATGTTTGAATAAGTTTTCAGCTGAGATTTTTCTTCTATTCTTAACTTTGAAAAAAAATGAACATTGGAAAAGAATAGAGCTTGAAGAAACATGCTTATATAAGATAAAAATGATTTATTTATAAATTAAAAGAAAAATTAAAAATAAATGGACACATGTAAAAAGAAACAACATTTGTCACATTAGTAATTTAATTCAACTACACTTGTCATTATACCACTTAATATGATAACAAGTGTTTGAGAATTATTTTAATTGTTTTTATTTATTTTAAAAGTAAATGAAACCCTTTCTTTATTTATTAAGTACTTATGTATATAAATCTTCTTCATATGTAAATGTTTATGCATTTCTTTTTAAAGAAATGAAATAAAACAATTTATATAAAAAATGAAAGTTTACTTACAAGATTTATATATGTTTATTTATTTGAATTCAAAATTAATTCAAGTTCAAATTCTTTTCATACACTTAAAATCAAATTTTAGAACTAATTTATATTAACATATTAAATTTAAAAATAATAATATTGTCTTTTAAAACATATCTATATTTGTACATTTATTATTATTTGAAAATAACTCATTTATTAATTTAAATAATTATATAAAAGAAATTATAAATTACTTATCTTATTTAACTTTTTTAAATGCATTTATGTTTTATATATAAATGATATTTTAAATTTTATATACATAAATCCAAATTATCAAAATAATTTTTAGAACTTAAAACAAGATTTTATTTGTTAATTAAACTTCACCTCAAAACTTATCTATTCACAATATATACACACACACACACACACACACACATACATTATAAATAGGAAAACAATTATTAGCTTTTAAAAGATAAAATTTATCAATTACACATTTATTTAATTGGATTATTAAATCAAATAAATTTTTATTAAAATTTTATCAAATCAATTTAATTTTAAATATAGATTATTAAATTGGTGTTGCTAAAATTTCCGGGATATCACATTCCTCCCCCCTTAAAAGAATTTCGTCCCCGAAATTTAAAAGAAAAAGTAATTTAATAACCCATTTAAAATTTTAAATTTAAACACAAGCATATATCAATCATATGCTAACAACCATAGCAACCAATTTATCTAATCAAACAAATTTAATTATCCAGATAAAATTCTGGACAAAAATTTCTCGAGTTTCCCCAAGTATATATATATACCGGGATACTCGCCCTACAAAATACAAACCATCTAAACTACGAAGCTACAGAGCTTCTACTCATCTAGATCTACAGAACTAGACAAGATATCAGACTACAGACGAGTCTGACTCAACCACTAAATCTTCCAGAACAGCTGGTTCCATTTCCAAAGATAACTCATACACGTACTCCCTCAGAGATACGTGAAACTCATAAATCCAATTATCCAAAGTGGCAATTCAACTCTTGAAATCCAAACACCAATCCAACCAAAACACAGAAAAGATCCAAAACACCCTGGAGCTAGGCTTATTAAAACTTTATAGCTCTTTGGATCGGAGGAAAACTTATCCAAAACAAATCTCCGACTCCGGAATCCAAATTCCTTCGTCTCTTATCCATAAATCTCTTCGAATGATCCTGGGCTGCCTACATCGAAACTGATCAGCTTAACTTTAGCTGATGCCTCTAAAAACAATCTAGACCAAAAACAACCCAACACAACGATCTTCTCAAGATCAACCAAGATTAAGATCACCAACTTTACTCTTCAAACATCAGAAGAACAAACTCACTTCTTTTATTCAGAAAAGACAAAACAGAAGCATTCCCAAACTGCTTCCGCTGCACAACTCTGAACTGGCACAGAAGACACCGCTGATGAAGAATATGAGCATAAACTAGACATCACTTCCCAGAAATATAGCTCAACATATCCAAGAAAACTCAAAAGTTTCACCAATCCTGAGCTGCCTCACCAAACCTATCTCGAGAAACCATCCTTCTACTAGCTGATCCACCAGCTCTACTCCTAGAATTCGGACGATAAGAAAACTCAATCTCCAGATACAGAAAAACCTCTGTCTTCTTAGAAGACAACCAGAAATTCTTCAATATCTCAAAAGAACACTCAAACTATCACAAATCATTTTTGCGATCAATACAGACCAATTCGCAAGGAAAACTGTTTTCTCTTTACCAATCAAAATAGCTTACTCTTAATTAGCCAATCCAATAAAGTATTGGGTCCACTCTGCCGCTTCTGAACTCCACTTTCAGAAATCTACTCAGCCGGAAAACTTCTTACCAACACAGAACACTCCAAGCTGCATTGTTGACACCAGAGATAACGACTTCCTAATCAAAGCTCTTTGAGAAACTCAGACCTCAAAGCCAAACTCAAACAACTAGCTGAACTCAGCCACATCACCGAATCAGACACACTTCCCAAAACTTGTTCCAAAGAAAACATCTCCGGAGACATCCCTATTCACTGCATCTCATCACGCAGTTACTATTTCCTGAGGTATCAAGATACCATCACACACTTCTGCCAACCAACAGATCCAAACTCAACTCATCCATTCTCAAAGATAGACTCCGAACCTTAACAGGTTTTCCTTCAGAGATTGAAGAAATCTCTACACTTTGCACAACTCACTCGAGACGGTATTAGGTCTACGGTCTCGATAGATACACTCCCAACCTCAAATATTCAAACTCCAACCAATAGTAGTAATCGTGTTACACACACCACTACCTCATCTACATTTATAACCTATATTGGAAAAACCCGAACAGGTAACCCAACAGATAGGTAGAATAAATAAATAAATAAATAAATATATATATATATAGATATATATCAAAACTACAAATACGCTCTTTCAAGATAGACACCACTACAGAGCCTAGGTATTCACTCAACCTAATGCTCTGATACCACCGTAACGATCCAACTTCCTATCACCAGGAAGTCGCATCGCTAATAAGAAAGAAAGGGATAGAGAATAGAAAGAAAGAGAAGAAGGAGAAAACAACACATCCGAATCTAAACAGCGGAACGAATAAATTATATTAATAACATAAGATATTACATAGTTTACAAACACTATCAGAGTACAGATAATACAACACATACTAGACAGTTATAAACACCTGTCTAGTATTTACAACATATTACAATCCAGAGACAACATAAAACACACAGCGGAATACTATATATCTAACGCAGAAGCCTCCTGCTCCATTGCTCCTTCAATATTCGTCAAAACTAACCTGAATCCCTTGGCTACTCGTAAAAATTTGAGTACCCAAGAGTTTATGGAAAACAAAAATAAACTCCGGGTCAGACATGAGTCTGGTGTGAGTAACAGGTTAAAGTTGCTTAACTTTCAAAAACCTTTAGAAAAGAAAGGTATCACGTAAGACTTCCCACACATAAACATGGAAAAGTTTTTACCTTACGCTAACCAAAACATTTGATAGGAAATCCAGTGATATTATAATAGGTCTAGGGTTTTCAAGTAAATATGAAATAGCCGAAATTGTTACATCTATTAAATTCCAGCTACTAGCCACAAAAGTGGGTAATACAATCAAAACCGTTGGCACTTATTGGATTTTGGCTTCCATACAATGGCAGAGCTACTAGGGTACCGCCCGTCACAGTACGTGGCCTAGATCAACGTACCGAGGAGTACTCCCACTCTCCTGCAACACAAGGCCGGACCCCATTCCTTACTGAATAGTTCCGAACAAGACAACCCCGCAGTTGGCGCGCGATTCCAACTGCCCACACAGCCGAATAAAAAGGGACCTCTAGACAGGGATCAATCTTGCTCTCCAGTGGGTGCTACCCACGAAGCCTTGCTGCACCTCCCCTATTTTAGCCATTCCCGGTTGATGAGGCTTGAGGCTACGATTACCTTTAGAGGACACATTATCTTAGAATGCTTATCGTCCACCTGACGATGTTCTGAAAGCATTCAATCCATACAAGTTCGTTCCGGGTTCGAACGAAACCGAAGGCATTATCTCGTTACACTCGTTTTGGAATCACCCTCAGAGTTAACGACGATAACCCTTGCACTCTGAATCTCTATCTCGAATCTATAAGTACTATTCCGTCAAACTCATTACGGAATCACCCACAGAGTTATACTGACGTATAGCCCTTACACCTCGAGTCTTCACTTGCTCCACTTGGATTAACGACCTAACGTTTAATTGGAATCGATGTGGTTTTCGGATATCCAAATATGGAAACCCAATCCCGGTCTCATCGAAATCCAAAGCGTGTCTTTTAGGTCCAAGTTGTTTTAAGTTTAAAACAATTCAATTTAAACTATCTATATACACACAGATAGATACTTCACATCATCATACTAGATAATCAACAATATTATCATATACAGGTAATCTATATTATCATCGTAACTTGGTAATCTACATTATCATCATCCATAGATAACTTATATCATCATCACAATGCAACCAATGCATCCATAACACACAACACTATTTATCTCATGTCTGAGATTCAAACCATTCAGGGCAAACCATAACATCCATTCATAAGAAAAGATCTATAATCACACCATCTATAATTAATTTAAAATGAATTAAATTAATTACTTCTATCTCTAATTAATTTAAAGTGAATTAAATTAATTAGCTATCTTTAATTAATTTAAAATGAATTAAATCAATTACTTAACCATTTAAAACTTGCTTACTTAACGCTTAATTGATTACAAATCAATTAATTAATTATCCTCAAATTAATTACCTTAATTAATCACCCTTGATTAATTATCTTTAATTGCATTCAAGTAATTATTCTTATCCAAAATCAAAATCAGTAATTAACCTTTAATTACTTCATTAATTAATTAATTATAATTAATTATATTAATCCTTAATTAATTACATTAATTAATTACTTCATTAATCACTTATCATTGATTAATTAATTTTAATTAATTAATCCTTAACTACATCATTAATTATATTAATTAATGATCCTTAATTAAATTTAATTACTTATTTAAATTAATTACATTAAGTAATTAACTTTAATTAAACCAAAATTATAAATCACTTTTGATTTATCATATTCAGTAATTAACCAACCTTAATTACTTCATTTATCACTCCTAAATTAATTACATTTAATAATTAATTATACTTATTAATCATCCCTGATTAATCTCATTAGTAATTAATTTCCATAATTAATTACATCACATAATTATTTCCCATTGACTTAATCTATCAATGCTTAAATTAATTACTTCTATAAAGAAATTATTCTCTATTGATTACTTATCATCCCATCCAATGATTATTATAAATTAATTAAACTTAATTAATTAATTTAAACTAATCAAATTAATAAATTAATTACAATAAGTAATTAATATCTTTAATTATCTCCATAAAGTAATCTTACTTAACCAAGTTCCATAATTGATTATCTAAATTAATTAAACCAATAAATTATCAAAATTAATTACATTAATTAATTAATAAATAATCCCAAGTTAATGACCTTCATTAACTTTTCATTACTTCTTTTAATTACCTTTCTTAAGTAATTAACTTAAATTAATTAATAATAATTACAAATTTAATTAACCTTAATTAATTTATTTCAAATCTTTAATTAATTAAACAAATTAATTAATTAAATTACTTAAATTACCTTACTAATTTAATGAAACAAAAATCATTAAATTTTTAATTTACTTAAAAATAAAACTTTTCTTATTAATGATTACATTATCATTAACAAAGTAATCTTAAAACAGTTTAACTTAAATTTGTTTTCAAATTACATTTTAAAATTTAAAATTTAAAATGAAAACCAAACTTAAGCTTAACAAAGTTTTATAAACAATTTAAAACCTTTTTAAAATTTCTACTAAATAATTTCTTATTTTGTAAAGAATTTAAAAGGAAATTTAAACGTAATTTCATTTCAAATACAAATCATATTTAAATTAACTTTAACATTCAAAGTTGTATTTAAACAATTTAAATTTAGAAACTTCCCTTATTTCTAAATTATGATTCAAATCTGAATTTGAATCTAGATTTAAACTTAAGTTAAATCTTTAGTTTTATTTTTAAACTTTACTTTAAACTTAAACTATTTAAACCCCTTTTTAAAATTGTTTAAACATTTTAATTAACAAAATTTAAATTACATTTTAAACTGGGATTCAAACTTAGTTTTGAATCCATACTTAAAATTTAAGCTTTAAAGTTTTATCTTAAATTCGAATATTTAAACTCTTTAGAAATTGTTTAAATATTTTAATTAATAAAATTTAAATTACATTTTAAACTGGATTCATACTCAGTTTGAAAACCATAATTTAAATTTAAGATTTAAATTCTGTTTTAAAACCCTGTTCCAGATTTTAAAACAAATTTTTGAATTGGAATAATGTACAGGTTTCTCTGAAACCTGAAACAAATAAATATACCCAAGTCCCCTACTTGACCTCGAGGAAAGCCCTGATCAACATCGAGTAAAAACTCGAATTACTCGAGTATGGCCCGAGTCAAAATATACTGCAGTCCCCAAACCAACCTATCATCAACGGTATGGAAAAACACCCCAACCTGAAAACTGCTCGTCTCCTCAACGCCGACCTGAAAATTAGGTTTACAGAACAAAATAACCCACCACCGTCACGCCGATGATCTTCCACTTCCATCCCTATTTTTTCCATCACCACCGATCATCCCACCATCACCAGTAACAACCCCAACCTTCAAAAAACCCGAGATCATCTGAATTTTCCAAAAACCCCAAAAACAGTGCAACCCCGACATGCACTTCAATTCAATTTAAAAATTAAGATATAGATCTTAAAAATCCTATTTTTGAATCAGTATTCGATTTATAATCCTAAGTATAAGAATTACTGTGTTTGGATTTTTACTAAAAACTTAAAGTTTTCTGTTGTTCTTGTTTCCAGAGCAATTTATAATTTGTTTTAGCATAAATAAAATTTTAAAGCTTTCTTTATAATCAATCAATCAGATATCCTTTGAATCCTAAATCCTAACATGAATTTGTTTAGGAGAAAAAAAAGGATTTTTATTACAGTCTTTACTTCTGAAGTTAAATACAGGAAAGAGCATATATACATCACATATATTCAAACATTGATATGCATATATTCAGCAATCATATACACAAGCACACTAATCAACATGCAATCCAGAAAACATACACAAACATACTTATTTAAACAACCAACTTATATTTATTTATTTTTTAAAAAGTGTTACTCACCTGGGAATTAAAGATGAAACAGAGCACAATTTGAAAAGCTTTTATTTTGATTTTAAAACCAGAGTGCCATGCTTTTAAAGACTTCAACTTGGATGCTTTTACTTCCTGATTATACTGAGTTGCACATTGTTTTGAAGTTGAGTTGCAGGCTAGATGCATTTAAATTTTTAATTTGAAAATCTTGCAGTTATATGCTGATGGCTTGAACTAGTTGAAGAAGAAGGAAATGCAGGCTTATGCTTTGGTCTTGCATTACAGATTTCAGGTGCAGGGATACAGAACAGATTGAAGGAAAAGATTTTGCAGATGACTTGTTTGCTTCAGACCTCATGTTTTTCAAAGAATGTAGTTGCATGTCCTTGATTTACATAGTGGATTGCAAGCTAGCTTTTTGGAAATGGATTTACAGTTTGCACGTTTGAAATGGTTACTGGGTTACAGATTTATAATTGAGGAGGATGTTGAAAAATGAATTACAGATTGGTGATTGTGCTTTGCAGACTGGGTTACAGATAAATGAATTTAAACAAAATTTCTGGTTTTTAGAGGAAGTGTTAGAGTTGAAGATATGTTTGAATAAGTTTTCAGCTGAGATTTTTCTTCTATTCTTAACTTTGGAAAAAAAATTGAACATTGGAAAAGAATAGAGCTTGAAGAAACATGCTTATATAAGATAAAAATGATTTATTTATAAATTAAAAGAAAAATTAAAAATAAATGGACACATGTAAAAAGAAACAACATTTGTCACATTAGTAATTTAATTCAACTACACTTGTCATTATACCACTTAATATGATAACATGTGTTTGAGAATTATTTTAATTGTTTTTATTTATTTTAAAAGTAAATGAAACTCTTATTAAGTACTTATGTATATAAATCTTCTTCATATGTAAATGTTTATGCATTTCTTTTTAAAGAAATGAAATAAAACAATTTATATAAAAGATGAAAGTTTACTTACAAGATTTATATATGTTTATTTATTTGAATTCAAAATTAATTCAAGTTCAAATTCTATTCATACACTTAAAATCCAATTTTAGAACTAATTTATATTAACATATTAAATTTAAAAATAATAATATTGTCTTTTAAAACATATCTATGTTTATACATTTATTATTATTTGAAAATAACTCATTTATCAATTTAAATAATTATACAAAAGAAATTATAAATTACTTATCTTATTTAACTTGTTTAAATGCATTAATGTTTTATATATAAATGATATTTTAAATTTTCTATACATAAATCCAAATTATCAAAATAATTTTTGGAATTTAAAACAAGATTTTATTTGTTAATTAAACTTCACCTCAAAACTTATCTATTCACAATATATATATATAAATATATATACATACATTATAAATAGGAAAACAATTATTAGCTTTTAAAAGATAAAATTTATCAATTACACATTTATTTAATTGGATTATTAAATCAAATAAATTTTTATTAAAATTTTATCAAATCAATTTAATTTTAAATATAGATTATTAAATTGATATTGCTAAAATTTCCGGGATATCACAAAAGCTTTGCTTATATACTGACTATATTTTTTCCAACTATATAAAAGAAAAGTAATTTAAATCTTTTATTAAATCTCATTTTATATTTTATACCTTTACAACTTTTAAAGAAGAAGATTTAAGCTTGATTATATACTATTAATAAATAATCATATATATTAATTTTATAACTTTTTAAATAACCTTAGGAAAAATGATTTGAAATCAAATATGCATGAATAAACTTATATACATCTATACTTTTCTTCAAAACATAACTTTTAAATCCAATTAATTTTATAAAATATTTATTTTTGAATTTCAACCCAAAATTCTATTTTTAGTTAAAACTATTATACCTTTAAATAAATAAATATTTATTTATATACATTTTCTCTTTTTATACACACACACACATATCATCATATTATAAATACAAAACAAGTTTTTCTTTTAGTATTAAATTTTAGAGTTTCCAAATCCAATATATTATTAAAATCATTTACTTTTAAATTTCAAAAATTAATATACAATCATTTGTATTATAAATGACAAAACAAATAATATCTTTTTATAAATATATTTTTTATTCATTCATAAATTATAAATATTTATTTTCAACATATATGTATTTGAATTTCAAATTCAAATTCCAAATTATAATCTATTTATAAAATATTTAGATTTCCAAATCAAATTCTTTATTTAAAAACTTATATATATATTTTCATTCCCACATTTTCAAATTAATTCACAATTAAATTCACAGTTTAATCCAAAATTTTATTTTAATTACGAATTTAAATTAAACTTAAAACCGGGATCGTTACAATTTCCCCTTGAAGAAAATATCATCCTCGAAATTTGCTAGGGAGACAACAAAGAACATATGGAGGATATTCTACCAGATCAAACTAAAATATCCATTCTGCATTTGGTTTACCAAATCAGAATATCATCAATAAATATGAGAACGAACTCATTCAATACTACACAAAATACTTGGGTCTCCAGATCTACGAAATAAGTAGGGACCTCGATTAGTTCGAAGGGATAACTAACCATTCGTAGAATATATCTAGACCCAAAAGAACAGACAATGGATACTCAATTCAGATTGGAATATCCCAAAGTATATACTAGCTTGTCCCTCTTTGGACTTTAATCCTCACAAGAAATTACAATAGAATTTCAAATTTGATTTTAATCGAAATCGTTTTATCGATACAAATTAATTTAACTTCATATTTAATTTACCAATTTATTCCAATGAAATTTTAATTTCGTTAAAGTTAAACGAAAAGCTAATAGAAGCTTATCGACAATGATTCGCAGGGCCACTATCACACTAAAGCTTCTTTCTAGAGCTGCCATGAAGCAATCAAAGAATTTGAAGTTGGATGGTCAACAAAGGAGATTGATAGCGAAAATTTGTTTCCATTGTTGTTACAGGTATTGACCATTTGTAGTGGTACTTCCCTGTCCCCTATCTCATCCTCTTCTTGCACTCATACTCACTATCAGTGGATAGTAAGAGAATTTACTGAGGCATACAGACGGATATCTTTGGGATATACTCATTCTAGGGTATTTGTAACCCTATCTCCAATGAGTTACCTAATGTGTTATACTCGTGAGCTAAAGTTCAACCTTCAGCTCTGATACCAAGATGTCACGACCCGAATTTCAGCCTTCGAAAATCGACATCCATACTTCACTTGTATTCGAATGCCACAGATTCAAATGTTGACTCGATTCATGCCGAAGCTTATAACACATCAAGTACAACAACACAATGGAATAAAAACAATATATCATTGATATATAACAGTTGGATACAACAATGATACAACCAATTGATCAGTATTATCAGAGATATAAGATACCGCGGAAAGAAATAACTCCAAAAGATAATATCTTTAGAAGACCTCAAGATAAATACTCCAATTAACTACAACACCATTACCAATGCTCCAAGACTCCAAATCGAAAGCTCGAACCACCATCAAGTTGGACTTAAGCAAGTCTGAACCCGAATGTTGAAGAGAAGCATAAAGCGATAGCCAAAATCCAAAGGCTGGAAGCTATCGACTCTATATCTACTAGTTGACTATCTAAAAATCTAAATCTAGGTTGCCTGCGTGGAAATTTGCAGGCACCCAGTGTTTAGAAAGGGAACAGCAAACTCTAGGTCAGTCATGGGACTGGTGTGAGCAAACAAAAACATTTGGTATGAACAAAAGAAATTAAAATGAAATCCGCAATGCTTTTTGGAAATGAAACTACCATAAGTCTCCCGCCGCATACACAATGCAAATGCACAATTGGAGGAGATTCCTCCTTATGATAGTCAAACATGCTTACTACGCAAAATCCTTTCGATATTATTGTTAGTGCATAGTGCAGAAAACCTTTCGAAAATACAATATTAATCTTAGCCAACATACGTACCATTACAGTATGCTTACTATATCTACCATGTTAAATGGAAGGTTCTACAACTAAAAACGTACGAGACACGTATTAATGATTGGATTTCCAACAAATGGTCAGGCTAAGGAACTTTCTATTGCCATATGGGTATGCCTCTAGAGGGATGCCCCGAGAACATACTCGGACCTCTGCCAACACAAGGCCGGGTTACCCCTGCTCGAAAGTAACACCTACAAGTATGCCATCCCCGATCATAACCAACCTTTATCCGAGCACTCGACACCAACAACTATAATGTAACAAATTTGCAGTAGCCACATAGGTTAAATATCTAGGCTCCATACCATGATACCATCTCTACCCAGAAAAAATGGACATACCCTAGGGGCGCGACCCCTAAATAACCTTGCTGCATTCTTCTTGTTTCGACCATTTTCGAATTGCGAGGTCCTAATGCAGTATCGTCCATAAAGCTACGCTTTACACAAAATCCATGCTTCGATCAACAAATGATCAGCAGCACTTCGTATGCCACATTACCAAATTGGGAATGTATCACTAGTAACCATCAACTACATAACCTCCGAGCTCGTAAGTCTCAGAGAAGGGTGTTAAGCTGAGAGAATAAATCTCCGCCACCAAATAGAAATGTATTTGATGGAAACCAGTTTTACATCTCAAAGTGTAATGTCAGACACACATCCATACAAGTCTGTTCCGGGTTCGAACAGTACCGAAGACACTTCACAAAGAAGCCTTTGCGATCCGGGTATTCACAATCTCGATCGGACACCTCATCACATATGGAGATCTCTATACCAGCGCGACTCAGCGCAGAGACATTCGACGGGTTATCCTTTTGTTCTCGAAAATACCCGATCTTCATCATCGGCCTTCAAATGCAATCTATAACGTTGTAACATTATTCAGAATGGGTTATATGACACAAGGTTTTCTCCCGGCTAAACCGAATAATGAACGCTTACTTTAAAAAAACATATGGATATTGGGATCTTAGTTAAGTCACAACTTAAAGCCTAAAAACCTTTCTTCAAATGGTTTAATCAAATTACCATTTTTTTGGCAAAGCCAGCGGGGTTGAAATGGACCCCTACCATTTATTGATATACCATGAACGAAGAGCTACAAGGAAAAACATACCTACCGACGGTAGGCAAGGAAGAACTGAGATGTACAAGGAGAGACAGGCATATCAACAAGAAAGAAATAAAATGCAAAACACAACACTAAACAGAAACACTTAAAAAGAAGAAAGGGCCCGCAAGAACCCAGAATCAAATCGATGACTAGAGGAAGTAATCCCTAATTTCAGTTTCCCAATAATACTGTTTTTCATTTGCAATTGATTTTTCCTTTTGTCCTTGAAAATGACCGCGTTTCTCTCGTCCCATATAGTCGCAACGAATATTTTAAGTGAAAATAGCAAAACATATGTAGATTCACCTCTCCATCTAGTAGCCTTATATATAATGTCCCATTCTTCTTCACTGTTATGAGCTACAGTCCGACTAGAGATAATGGTATTGAGCCAACACCATAAACTGTGGACAAACGAGCAATTGAAGAAGAGGTGTAGAGTGTCTTCATCATCAGCATGGCAGAAGCTACAAGTAGCATCAATGCTAAGACCACACTGCCTCAGCTTTATTTTAGTCTTTAAAGCATTACCAAATATCTTCCATAACATCAAATTCTGGCTTTCCGAATTGTGATTCAACCATATTCTTTTGTACCAACAGAGGAGGGGAGTATTGGACTGGCAATTTAATTTATTGTACATAGCTCCAATCATGAAGGCGTTATTGCATCCAGTCCAAGATATTCCATCATCCGGATAAATATTAACTTTAATTCCACTCAACTGATTCCATAGGTTTCTAACTGTCAGATTGCTAGAGAAAGGAAGATCAACATAACCATCGGTGATACAAACCGTAGCTAAGGCAGAAGAATTAATGCCAGTTTGAATTTAATGGTTGAAAGATAGACACTGACTAGGAATGGTTCCTTCCTTAACCCAAGGGTCATGCCAGAAAGATAGGCGGCCATTAATTCCAATTAAACTTCTAGCATTTTGTTTAAATCTTTAAACAAAATGATTCACTTCACAAAGTTCACCAATCTTTCACAAAGATTCATTCATAGCTTTCAAAACAATTTCCCTTTCAAATTGGATTAACTCATCCAATCTTTAAATCAAAGACTCAATTCATAGCTTTCAAAACCCATTTCCAAAGGTTCATACATAACTTTCAAACAATTTCATTTCAAACTTGAAATTCTTTCAACATAAATTGGAAATCCTTTCTTTATATGAAAGCTATTATTATTTAGAAAACAAGGGTTTTCTTTTCGAAAAAATCCGATCAAATATGCACAACTTATATCATTTAAAGTATAATCTTGAGTTAAATATAAATTTCCAAAATAATATACTTAAAATGGTTTAAAACCCATATAAATACATTATATAACTTGTATAACCTTTCTAAACCAAAATTCTCAAACATAGAATTCAATTTCAAATCTTGAATTCAAATTCAAATCAAACTATTTTAGTTCCCAAAACTTTATCAAGTTATTCAAAAATAACTTTTATATTTAAAACTCATTTTCGAAGCTTTACATACTCAGTCCAATTCCATTTCAAAACATTTAGATTAAAAATTCAACCTTTAAATAAAATATCTGTGACTTAACCGAATCTCGTGCAATCCAAATTTGTGTGTGTGTATGGTGTAGTCCAAGGGTTTTACACAATAGTGCCACATCATCAATCATCACAGATTCAAGCACATCAATATCGATAAGCGGTATAATCTATAACACTTATCTTCCATACACAGATTCACAGATAAATAATATACATTCATCACAGATAAAATAAATTACATTCATCACAGCTTCAATCAAAAATAATTCATATCACAAAGCATCACACATCAAGGATATCACACAATTCAATATTCAATTGAATCCAAACATTCATAAGTAAGATTAATTAACCTCCTGATTAACTTTAAATCAGATTAATTACTTATGAATAATTCACTAATCCTGGTTAATTAACATTAATTAATCACAAATCGTTTTGATTAATTATCCATAAATCATTTATTAATTAACCTTTTATGATAAATTAATCAACCTTAATTAATAAACCAATCCACCTTTAATCATTAAATAATTAACCTTTAATTATTTAATTATTCTTTAATTAATTATCCTTAATTAATTAATTAACTCTTAATCAATTACCATTAAATTAATTATCTTTAATTAATTACAATAAGTGATTATCCCTAATCACTTATATTAATAAATCACAAATTAATTACTTTGAGTAATTATTGTTTAATCACTAGATTAATTAACTTTAATTATTAATTAATTACTTTTAGTTAAGTAATTATTTTTTTAAGTAATAAATTACCTTTTTATCATCAGTTAAAAAATTGATTAATTATTCTTACTATCATTTGGTAATTATCCTTCAATTATTTTCATTAAGTAATGATCCTTTAATTACTTATATTAAATAATCACCTTAATTAATGACATTAAGTAATTAATCCTTAATTATTATTTAAATCTTTATTTAATAACTTTTGAAAATAAATTATCATTTACATATAGTTAACTTAATACCTTTAAGTTAATTACTAATCAAAATATTTTTTTAAGATAAACCATTTAGCTTCTTAATTAAGCTATAAAATTTTATTTCAAAATAGACTTAAGAAAACAAAGCTTAATTAATTTTAAGTTAAAATAATTATAGAATTTTATCAACCCAAAAATTAAATAAACTATTAATATATAAAAGAAATTTATTTTAGAATAAAATTATAAAACTTGTTTTATTTTAAAATTTAAAACTCGGATTTTCTTTACTTTTAAAACTTGTGCTAAGTTACTTTTAAAATTTTAACCTGAAAACATATTTCCTTTAAAATTTTAAAACCTGATTTTAGTTTTCAAACAGACCCAAGCCTAAGCAAATTTTTCCCGAGCAATCACTCAAGTATCGCGTGTTTTCACTTTTCTTTGAGAAAACCGACTAAAAACTCTGAACTAAGCCCCAGCATCTCCTTCTTCTTCTCTCGAAGACAAACACTGATGCGTAGAGAAACCCTATGCACGTGCACCCATGGACCAAACACTTCTGACCAACCTCGCCATTATCCACATACAATGACGACCTTGCCTATAATTCCATCCACCCAGATCGATGATCGACACGGCCAATCAAACTTGAACCAATTCGAGCTCCTGGGACCCAAAACGATCATCTGAAAAACGCCTCGCATCATCTCCACCGACCACCGATGACCATGTAACTCCGAACGGAGTCTCGCCAAACTTCCCAACTTCGATCCCCACTGAACCGGATGACTCTGATCAACCCTCGCCGACGAATTCATCTCGTTAACGTTATCAACCCAAAACAAGCTGTGAACCCTAGTTCGTCAACATTCAACCACCATAGCCTACGAGCAACTCAACGACCATTTTTCCTCTAACCACCAACCTATGATCTTCCTCCAGCCACCACCTCAAGGTCTCAGAACCTCGTGACCACCAGAATTCATGGAAAAACCCAATTTTCGACCATCATTGATTTCTCTTCTAATTCTAAACTAAAAATCACAAAACTTTTTCCAAAAATCATTGAATTCAGGAACGAATCCAATCGTGAATTAGAGACTTGCAATCTACACAATTGATTTTCAACATGTTTTGATTCCTTTCCACTGTGAATTTAATTTCCAGATTAAGTACTTAATAATCATACTTTTTTATTTTTAAAATTTGTAATACATCATTATGGTCAATTTCCTTTTAAACATCACATTTTACAATGGTTTGGATGAGGAGTTAGGAATTATTTTTGAGAAATTCTTAAGTTTGTTAAACAACAGAGGTATGCCTATGTAGATACATAGATATGCATCCATACATTTGTATATCCAAACAAAAATGCATATCTACAACCTTACAAAGAATTTCCAGATCATCATTTTCACTCATCACCACCTGACATGAAAGCAGAAAAGAAGCCTGGATATCTGAAACTGAGGTATTTTGAAATTTTCAGTTTTATCTGCTATTTGATTCTGATCTTTGGCATTAGTTGAACCAGGTTTGAGTTGTACTTTGATCAAGCTTAAGTTGAATCAGTTGCTTTCAAGATTTTGAACTTGAACAGTTTTAAATTTTGATCTCTGGTTGAACTTGCTTTCTCTGGTTCAAACTTTCCAGGTTAAAGCTCAATTGCTTGATGTCAGCATGCTTCAGTTCTTGAATGTTTTTGAAATTTGATTTCATTTGATCTCAGGCTTGTAATCTTACTTGTAGTTTGTTTTTAGGTTTTTATTTTGTTCTTCTTTTCTTTGATTCCATATTTCGAATTTGAGAATGAAGGTGAAGATTTCACAAGAAATGGCCTGGTTTCTTCATTACATATATTTTTATTTATTTCCATTTAAAGAGATATTACCACTTGTTCTTTTATGTTTACACTTGTTATCTTCATATTTCATATATTTTACATTTGTCATATGATAAAATTGTGTTTAAACCCTTAATTTTCAATTAATTTATAGATTTATGTTTTAACCCTTTATTTAAATATGTTGCTTATTTTATAGACAATATTTTATGTTAAACCCTTGTCTAGTTTTATATTTACATATACATTATATTTTCAAATCTTATACTTATACGTTCAAAAGATATATTCATATTAAAATTTTGCTTATATACTAACTATATTTTTTTCAAGTATATAAAAGAAAAGTAATTTAAGTCTTTTATTAAATCTCATTTTATATTTTATACCTTTACAACTTTTAAAGAAGAAGATTTAAGCTTGATTATATACTACTAATAAATAGTCATATATATTAATTTTATAATTTTTTAAATAACCTTAAGAAAAATGATTTGAAATCAAATCATTTTTCATAAATAAACTTATATACATATATAATATTCTTCAAAATTTAACTTTTAAATCCAATAAATTTTATAAAATACTTATTTTTGAATTTCAACCCAAAATTCTATTTTTAGTTAAAACTGTTATCCCTTTAGATAAATAAATATTTATTTATATACATTTTCACTTGTTTATGTATATATACATATATCATCATATTATAAATACAAAACAAGTTTTTCTATTAGTATTAAATTTTAGAGTTTCCAAATCCAATATATTATTTAAAACATTTACTTTTAAATTTCAAAAATCAATATACAATCAATTTGTATTTATAAATGAAAAAACAAACAATATCTTTTTATAAATATATTTTTTATTCATTCACAATTTATAAATATTTATTTTCAACACACACACACACACACATATATATATATATATATATATATATATATATATATATATGAATTTCAAATTCAAATTCCAAACTATAATCTATTTATAAAATATTTAGATTTCCAAATCAAATTCTTTATTTAAAAACTTATATATATATTTTCATTCCCACATTTTCGAATTAATTCACAATTAAATTCACAATTTAATCCAAAAATTTATTTTAATTACCAATTTAAATTCAACTTAAAACCAGGATTGTTACATAATTACTGAACATTTTGTTAATTAAAACGAATAAGATAACTTGTGTAACATTCAATTATATTCTAAAAAGACATATATACATATACATACATACATACATACATATATATATAAAACTTACCAGAAATATTTAAAAAGTTGTAATGTTAAATAGGATATGTAATAGAATATTATACAAGTAAAACTTAGGTAATGAAAGTGTTCAAATGGAAGTAGTTCTATAAAAAGAATTTTGATGTTACAAAAGGTTATAAACTTAAGTTAATAATTTAAGATGCTAGTAATTAAATTTAATAGAAAAGTAAATACCGTAAGTAAATGATTATGAACTTAAGTTAATGTTGTAGCTATTTTAATTAAAATGAATACTAAAAGTGAATACTATATTAATTGAATGATTATAACTTAAGGAATGTGAAACGATTCGGAAATATATTAAATGTTCAAGAATATTATATGTGAAAGAGATAAATGTGAAAAAGAGATAAATAGTATTAGTAAATTAAATTTGCAAAGAAAGTTACACAATATTTTGGGAATTAATTATGGATGAATCTAATAATTGAAATAGAAATTACTTATGTATGTAATCGGATGCAAAGAAATAAGAAATGTCATAGTATGAATAAATGAGAAATGGAATTTTGTAAGCAATAAATGTAAGTTAAAGAAAATAATCATTGTATGAATGAAAAAATGAACAGTAAATAATATGAAACGAGATTAATAAGAATAAACTTAAATAATATTTGGGATTCTCGGTTGGTTGGCTTATGGGATGTCGGGGAGGTGAAACTTTAGGGTGTATGGATAATCTATTAAGTTTTATCAAAGACCGTTGAGTGTACGGTATACTTGGTAGTTTATTTATCATTCTATACGGTTAAAAGCGTCTAAACCCGAACAAACCATTTGTTTTGGTTGTTATGGATGGATGGACGATTACTTTGATTGCATATGATGATTGTATGTTTTGCAAAATGACTACTGTTACGTTGTGTTGATACGTTGTTATTAGTTAAAACAACTTAAATATTTTAGTTTTACATAATTATTAACTTCTTTGGATTATATAAGTGAAATACAGGTTTATGGAAGCATTAGCTACTGCTTTTGGTTTCAAAAATAAAGCGTTGTTTGCCTGACAAATAGGTACATTTTTGGATTCTGGTTTACAATGACACTGTATTGTTTTCCCGTGGTTTGGGATATTTTATTTTAAATTATGATATAAATATATATTTATTATTGATATTATTATTTCTCCCAGACCTCTCTATGCAAATGAGACTCTGCTGAAATTTTCCGTGAATTGTGGACTTGGAACATTTTGTGAAAGTGGAAATGTTTTTCAAACTTTTATTTTACTTGAATAAGAAAGGATTTAATTGTTTATAAATTGATGTATTTTATTTAAATTATTTAATTATGTAAATTAATTTTTTATAAATTTAATACTTTGAATAAGATATATTAATTCCTTAATTCCTTCTTTTCCCTTTTCGAGAATGAAAAGTTTTGAGTAGGAGAGAGTGTAACGACCCACATTTTTTCGATAATTAAAATATTGAATTTAATAAGATCTTGTAACTTAATATTGGAAGATATTAATTTTTTTTATCTATTAATGAGAATAATAACTAGAATGAAATAAAATAATGTTAATTTGATGCATTTGATAACTATTTAACGTAATTCCAGTTAATTGAAATAATTGTAAAGTTATAATTGGTTATAGATTGTAAATAAGAAAATAATCTAATTGTTATATTAATAGTGAGAAAATATGCAATTAATTGTAATCGGATAAAATCAGTGTTTTGTAAGCAGTTATAACATTGTTTGTTGATAATAAACTTATAAATGTGATTGAATTTAGAAAAAAGTGATAATTATTATATGTTATTTATTTATCTAATCTGTTGAATTAAATTGAAAATCAATTGCAATTAATTGTAATTAAATATTACGTTAATGTAAATTAAGATGATACTTGTAGAATATTAGTGTAATAAGATATAAACTAATGTTAACTATGTCCATAGAGTAATGATTGATTGAATTATAATTAATTGGATTTTATTTATAGTTGAAACTAAACATTGTAATTAGTGTAATATTTAACACTGAATCGATATTAAATTTTTTCTAAGTTATTTCAAATGTTTAAGCAATCAAAATAATGAAAATTGTGAGTTCTTAAATTTGAAATTAAAAAGGTGATTTAATTAATTTAGTAATAATTTATTTATTTAATGAGAAAATAACCATTTTGGCCACTGTCCTGGATATTGATGAAGTTAGTTTTATTGGATCTGTAATGGTGATTTATTGTAGATAATCAAGTTTCAAAGCAATCAGACTTGTTGTTTGATCGTACGGCTTGAAACGCGTAGAAATCAATTTAATGAAATCAATTTGAAATAAGATGATTTGAACGCTAACTTCTTCATACGATGAAATTAGAACATCAAACCTGTTCCATGAATTTAAAAATATCGAAAACATATATTTTGATATATGGGATGACCCACTTTCATTTCGGAGGCAGAACGGGCTTTTCGGGTCGCTATTTTCATTCGTACAATTCGATATATGTTTATTTTCTTATCGGACTTTGTTAATTTAAATAGTTCTGCTCTAATACTAGCAGCCTTTTATTCCTCATTACTGTACGTACAATTCTCTCTTGCTTCTCCTTCTCCATGGCAGAAACTCTATTTTCCCAAAATCCAAATTCAAATCAAAAACAATTTTCAAAAATTCAAACTCCTTCAAACCACTGATATAATTTCAAAGCTCTCGATGAGCGTAATCCACTGGTGCATTTCGCTTTGCAATCGAATCACCATTTGTCGAGAAATCAATGATTTTGTTTCGAACGTCCATTTGGTAAGGTTTCGATCCAACGGTGGATCTTCATCCGATCGACGATCAGAAAGCGGCGTTGGGAAGAGGGGGAAGAGCAGGCCTTGTATTGTTTGTTGTTCGTCGTCAAGTGGTCTAGGTTCGCGATAATTGCGCCCTGAAGCTGCAGCGGTCATGGGAGTTTTTGGGGGGGCCTGGAGGCGACGCGTTCGCCGTGGTGAAGCCCTGGGGGCGGCGAAGGTAAGGGGAGGCAAGGCCAGGGTCCGATCATCGTCAAAGTGATGGAGGAGGTAGAGAATTTGAGTGTTTCGGTGGCAGCTGCAAACGTTGTTTGAGATGGATGTTAGGGTTTTGAGCACGATTATAAAAGATGGTGAAGTGTATTTCCAATTTTGTTATTTCATTTATTATAATTTAAAACCGTGTAACTTATATGTTAATAACTTTCACACACGAGGTCAGATTTACACGTGGTTTACCCCATTGCGATCATATCGCAATTGCGAACATTTTGGAACTGGTTCAGATGAATTCTAAGTTTGGGCTTTATTTTGGGTTTCAAATCGATTTAAAATCAAAGGTGAGTATTTAACCCACTGACAACTACTAGATTATCATATGTTGAAATTGAATTTTTAATGTGATTAAAATTTGATTTATTAATGTTTGTATATTTAAATTGTTATTCCAGTAAAATCCGACTTAAATTTAATTTAATCACCATTTAATTTAATATTGAATTTTAAATTGCCTGTTAATACCTGTTATTGATAATTAGTACGAACACCGGATTGGTTAAATCAAATGATTTTAAATCCTTAAATTTGTATAAGTTAAATGATATTTGAAATAAAATTTAATTTGTATAAACTGAATTATTTTCGAAATCTAAGATTTAATGTTGAAATTGGAGTTGGTTTAATAAATTGTCAAAAGAATAAATGGAAATTTCGACGTTGAATTTGAAATATAACCAAAACTTATCGAAATGAAGTTATTGGAAATGTTTAAAGATTTGAACTTTGAAATCGAAGTGATTTAAAATTATAGTTCAACCTTGGATTTACAATCAATATAAATTGAGATGTTTAATGAAAAATTGAATTGAAAGTTTAAATTCAATTTGGTGATTTGAAATCTTTATATGTACCAGATTTGTTGAAAGGCAGAAATAGTTTATTTTGATATCAATTTCAAACTTAATCATTTTAATATATATACTGTTCAAAGATTTATTATTATAAAATCTTGGTTTTTAAGATTTTCAAACTAATAAACTAATTTAATATATTTCCAACCATTTTAAACTATTTCAATCAAATTAACCATTTTTAATTATTTTAATCTGTTTTAACCTTTTTAAACCAATTAACCCATTTTTATCTATTTTAAGTCTATTTAATCTATTTTAAATCTATTTAAACTATCTTAAGCTATTTAAACTATTTTAAGCTATTTTAAAACTATTTTAAAGTATCTTACTATTTAAAAATTTATTAACTATGCTAAACTAATTAAACTATTTACAACTATCTAAACTATTTTCTAAATTTCATATGGGGTAAAGCGAAAGTGTTTATAATTAAATCATTGATTTTTAAAGCGATTATGGTTAAATAATGTTATAACATAAGTTAGGATTTGAAATGATATTTGCTAGTGAAATGACATATTTGATTAAATATGATGATTTTGATTGTGGATTTAATTAACCTATCTTATCGATAATTTCTAAAGTGAATATGATTTCGAAAGCGACCTGGTTTGAATTGAATATGATATTTTGATATCAATTACGAAACTGTTTTGGAAATTTAAAAGAACCATCCGGTGTGAAATAAGCGTTTGGTTATTAAAGAGTCCGGGATTAGATATTGTCATACTCTATGCCAGTGCCGAAAACCACTTTAACAACTCTGTATATGGTGTAGATTCCAAGTAAGACGGTTTAGCGAACTGTTCTGTATGAGGCATTAACGTAGCCCTTACTCCAGCGAATCAGCTTGATGTGACTAAAAAAGGAGCTATACCTGGGCCAAGTGGAGTCGCACCTCTGATCAGACATGCTTCTTCGATACCATATTATGACTTTGTTATTTATTCGGTGGCCACCCCTCGTTGTGATTATGGGAGTGTGCTCCGAGGTGAGCGATAGTAGTTGCTATACGTTACCACCAGTCCGGTTCTGCAAATGATAGAATCCTACCCTGGCATTACATCACATGCCTTGTCACATGCCTTATCATGCCCACTATGAGTTTGTTTTGTACCGTACCTATGGAATGCCCTCGGATAGCCCACCAGTTTACGGAGGAATTACGGTAATGTATAGACTACGAGAATATATCAAATGTGTTAAAGGGAATATGGGTAACGTTTTAACGCTATTTTAATACTTTATTTTACTGTAGACACTGTTATAATATTGTATTGCACTATGTATGTAGAAAGTTTATCGCATCCTTAGGAGATGGAATCCCGAACTTCTCTTAAGTTATTGCACTCACGTTAGACACTGCATAGAAGATGTTAAACCCCATAAACATTTCCATCGCCGTCACACTCGTATTTACCTACTGTTGATTTAACTTGCATAAGACTTTTAGTTTTGACTCGAGTGTTTTGTCTTTTCAATTCGTTCTGGTCTGTATGAGCTTTTCAGTATATCAAAGACTATTTTTCTGGAGGACGGTGATGAAGATTTAGTTCTATTATTATTTATTATATAATTTCCACTACATCATATTTTTCCGCTGCGTTACTTATTTATTCCTGTTGTATGTAACTCTAACTTGTATTATAAAAGTGTAATCAAATGTTATTTGTAAAACAGCTTCATGAACTATTTATTTGATTATTACATTTTTTCATTCCGCAGTGAGATTCTGTGTTTGTTTTTCTTTCTGTCTCTGCTTTTTCTTATTTACCCCATAATAATCCTCCCTTTTGAATGATTTGAGCGGGACGTGTGTTGTTTATTATCGATTTAAACCGTCCAAAAAGGTCGGTTGTTACATGTATCTAAAAATAACTATACGTGTAAACATGCATTAATATATTTGTTTATAAATATATGCGCGTATATATTTCAAAAATAACACGCGTTTGAGTTTCAAAATAGATGCACGTCATAAAGGAATTTAATTGGCATCAGAAATTAGAAGTAAATAATTAACATTAGTAGGCAATGTTAATCAAATCAACAATTAAAGGAAATTAATTTACATTAATTAGCAACGTTTGAATTTCGAAATAAACATGTGTTATAAAGGGAATTCAATTTGCAATTAATGGAAATTAACTAGAATGAATAGGCAACATTTAAAAAGTTAATGTTTAATAATTTGATTTTCACACAATCTCGAGCGTTGTTTTCTAGATCCAACGATTTGCAGCGACCCTGTGACCTAGTTGCACCAAATTTAACCCAAAAGTCCAACGGTCTAAGATGCCCATACTCGACTATAAATAGAACCCTAGGCCTAGCTACTTTCTCACAATCAGATTTTCTCCCAATTGGGTTCATTACCTAAGGCTGAACCAAAATAGAAAATATATCTAGCAAGAAGATCTTCTTAATAAAAATATTAAACACCTTAAAAGGGGATCCAGGAAGACCATGGAGCAAAGCTAAGGACAATCAGAGCTAAAAACGAGAAGTTAGAGGATTTAAATTATATATCTTTTACATTTATGATATATTATCGTTAGATTCCCATTAAATATTTCAATTCAATATTTATTTCAATATTTAATTCTGTTACTTATTTATGTTGAAACTTTAAATTTTATACAAGAACTTATATTTAATTGTTATTTTTATGGAAAAGAAAGAAAGAAATCCAATTAAATATGAATAATATTAGGCATAACAGTTATAGAGAAAGGCATAAGCCTAAAAGCAAGAAATTTACAGTAAATAATGCTAAAACGGGAGAAATAAATTAAAAAGAGGAAAATCTAATAGCTTGATATGGAAGTTAGTGATGGATTAATTGTTTAGTTTATAAAAGAGAATACATTTCCATAGTTTAATATTTAAAAGATAACGATAAACGTAATTGCAAGAATAAAAGAAAGAAAAAAAAGATTAGTGTAAAATAGAGATATTTCTGTATTTTGCATTACCCAACTATTAAAGAAGTAATGAAAAGAAATCTCTTGCAATTACGAGTTATTGTTTATAGCATCATTTAATATTTAAAATATGGAAATGGATTTTTAGCACAGTTTTTGTAACCAACCAAATTGAATAGAACTACTTTCTAGAATAAAAGAAAATAAAGTGAAAAGCTAAAAAAATTAAAGAAGAAATCAAGTTAATTATTTGACAAGGCTAGAAATAATAAACAGAGATGTGCCTAGATCTGCATTTACTGCACTGATAGTAGAATAAAAGCAAAGCAGTTATTATGATAAGTAAATTTATGACAATCGAACGTAGTCCCAAGCCAAGATTGTCATGTAATATAAGAGAACGGAAGAGAATTCAATATCATAATAAAAGAAGATGGACTAGAATAGAAAAGAGACACTTGTAATTATCTTTATAACATGTAGATTATAAAAGAATATAGAAGTAACAATTGCAAGTATAATTACAACATAGATTATAATTAGAGATAACAGAAAAACTTATTTTAAAACTTGTACTAAGTTAATAAGCAAACATAGAGAAGGACCCCTACCAACAGCATTCCCTTTCAGTCAGAAACTGATGGTCTCATAATAGTTAGGTGAGGCTGGGACACGCTGATGCTGATTAGGGTAAACAAGAAGCCAATATAATAAGAAAAGTAAACTAAATGCATAATAAAATATTAGACGTAGGGTCTAATAAAATAGTAAGATGTATTTGGAGCAGCCCAAAGGATGAAAAGCCTAACGAAGCAGTTCATCAAAGATTTCAGCACAGAAGGAGCATGTCCAACTTAGTTATTTTGGACTAGAAGGAAGTACGACACTTTAACAGGACGTGAGGGCATTCTAGAATGGTCCTCTTGGGTAGGCCTAACGAAGCTGCACTCCTGGAGGTAGGTCTTTAGGTGTTACATCAAGAGAGTATACCTTGACTGCTTTTGCATTGCAGGCCTAACGAAGCGGACCTTCATAGGCAGTCAAAAGGTTGATGAATGGAGTAGGATATTCGTATGACACAGTAAGCTGACTTGCGAGTAGGTTTTGATGGGCAGGACCCAAAAGGATAGTTGCATGTGGAGATCAAGCCATCATCAATCAAGAGTGAGTTTGCGAACGACTAGAGTTAAGCCAACAGACCAATGATTATTTCACTATCGAGACATTGGATAAGGGGCGCAGCCAATTGGATGTTTATATTGTTTGCAGTAGGGCACAACCTCTTAGCTCTTTAGAGGTCTTTCGATTATTTAAGGGGTGGCTGCATGGGGCCATAGCCACGACGAGAAAAGTGACAGACCAAGTAGAATATCTGCATTGTAGGCCTAACGAAGCTGTCTTTACAGATATAGAAAATCTCTGATCAAGTTCCGTACAAGGTAGACTTTGTTGGCAGGATTCTAGGAGTAAACAGAACGTTTACGTATAGTCCTCAAGGTACGCACTGGATGGTACATTGTAGATGTCCAAGCACTAGTATAAGCTATTATGGATGCAGTTTTACATTTTCATAGTCGACGAAAAAACATCTGTATTGTAGCCATCATAAAGCTGTCCTTTACAGATGAAGTTATGGAACGCTTGAGGAGCATGACGATGGAGTCCTTTTCGAGAAGGATATGGAAGGTACTATGGGTAGTACCTAGGATCGATGTGATCTTTGGGCATGTAGCTACATATATATTAGTTATTAGATTTTAATCTACTAAGGAGTAGATGTGTACGATTCACGCATAGAGGTGAGAGTATTATAAACCTAATAAACATAATATAATAGAAAATGGAAATAAATGGTATATGTAGAATTAAGCTTAGAAGTGTATAATTTGTCCATTCACTAGAACTTTAGTTCCGACCCTTCCTTATAATATCCCACGGGGTAGGTAGATGGCGAAGACTTTCTAACTTTAAGACACTTGTTTAGTAAGTGTTATTATCTTGGTGAGTATTTACATACTATTTTATTTTAGTCAGTTCCACTGGGAGATATTTATTTGAGCTCTGATATATTTGTCTTTGCCAATTTTTAGGATACTAGATACCCAACTCGGGTTTCAGTGGGCTTTGATTTTAGTATTTTTGCGAAAAATTCGGACCCACTAGAATTCGGGTTGTTACATTATCTAAGAGGAAAATAATCTTTAATTTTTTCCAAGCATAATAGACAATTGAAGGTTGATTCAAGTTTAGAAAGAAGTTGACCAGCTTGCATCAATGGAATGAACATGAAAAAATAAGTGTAGAGACTAAATATTAAAGTTCTACAAAGACTCCAAAATGCAAGAAGTAGAGTGTTGCTTTTGAGAGTTAAGTATCTTGTGCAATACTAAAGTAGAAAATTTTGTTTTTCTTTTCTTATTTCTTTCCATTATATTATGCTACATTCATGAAAATTTAAATTTTGCATTCAAGTTAGTGTCTATACATTAGTATTTACTTTTGGTTCTTCTTTTTCCATATTAAGAGCAATTTACTTTACATTGAATCATAATTACATAAACATATATTTGTTTATAATTTAACTTTACACATTCTTAATTCTTGTTATAAAACCCCATAGTGCTCAATAGATTCTTTTTGCAAGTTTATATCAGTGTAAAATAGATATCCAATTAACATTTTTTGGTTATAACCATATTTTATCATATAAAAAAAGTAAAGGTTAATTGGGCATCAAAATATGAAATAATAACCACTCAACAAACTAATTTGTAGTGTAGGTGTATAATACCCTTATTGTGCATAGCCGAGGCCATAAAATAATTTAAAATATCCGGTTTAAAATTACATTAGATTATTAATCATCAAGTGGTACATCCAACTCTATCAAAACTGATATAAAACATATGTAAATTCTAGTTTCCTAAAAAAACATAACCATTTAAATAAATTATTTGCTAATAATTCTAAAACATCATATTAGTTTAGTAAAATATTTATAATAATTCATAATACTGTAAGGATCAAACCAATGGTTCTGGTTTCACCCTTTCCATGAATATGATAGTTTAATCTTAATCTACAGTAAACATTACAGTAATAAATGATAATTAGACCAACAAATTATAATTTTGGTTATATGTCACTAAATTTTTGGTTTAAACAGAAATTAGTGTTGAGGTAGGTAAATCTTAATCTACAGTGGGCATTAGAAGAACAACAAAACATAAAAACAATGCTGGTGATAATTTGCAACAATGGTAGTAATTATAAAAAATTGCAGTAGTTTAAAAAATACTTAAAAGTTATCTATTCTAAACATTACAGTAATAAATTATGCAATTCAATATCCTGGACTACCTCTATTGACCTTAAATTTATTAAAACTGTCCTTCAAATTGTTATTTTCTGTAACTAACCAATTGAAGTAAAAATATTTTAATTACATATTGTATATCTAATTGATTATGATATACAAATATTGACTAATATCGTGTAATTATTATCTTACACATATAGTAAATAAATAGGAACTATCAATGTACAATCAGTTAACATAACAATTGATCCAACTGGACCAACAAATAAAATAGTAAAATGCACAAAATCAGATTCCAAAGGCTACCGAATGAAAATTTAAAAATCTAAATGCTACTGAAATAAAATGCACAAAATTAGTTAACACAAAATATAACATGGTCAAATTCTAAGGGCTACTGAAATAAAATGCACAAAATCAGATTGTAAAGGCTAATGAAATAAAATGCACAAACTATTTATTAACTTACATATAGTACATAAGTAGAAACAGTCGACGCGGTTAATAAGTAGAAACAGTCGATGCAAAATCACAATTAACACAACATATAATCAAATTTGACCAACAAATAAAATAGTAAAATGCATCAAATATAATAGCCAACTAAATATATAACATAGTTAATTAGTTCGGTTGGAATATGAGAAAGTAGCTATATAAATGCTATTATAATTAGATTCCAAGAAATAAAATTCCATAATCAGTACAATGATATAATATAAGAAAAATAAATAAACCTTTTTCTATTTTCTAAGAAACCACATTTTACGACACCCCTTACTCGATGTCCTGAAGGTATGATTTTAGAAAGAATCAAACTAAGTTGCATATTCATTTACAATAAGTAAAACCATAACCAAAACCTGCATGCACAAAATTTTGTATGTAACAAATCCATCATTTTACATGTTAAATACTACCAAAATGTAAAAATTTAAATAGCTCAAGAGAAAAAAGTAAAAACAAAACCAACAAAATAATCAATTAGCGTTCTCCACCAATTAAACAGTGAGATAATGATTACATATATGAACCTTAAATCAAACATATATATATATATATATATATATAGCATTCATGGAAAGCAGAACCAAATCAGTGGCAGTGAATAGAACTCTAGCAAAACTAAATCAGTGACATTTGAAAAATATTGTAAATAATACTCAAGGAAGGAGTCATATTCATAACGACATTTAGTAGAGAGGATGAAAAATAATTTTGAAGCAAGGTATAAAGTAAAAAAAGAACCAATAAAAGAAAATAAGTATTGATTGTGTACTAATGTAACCAAATGCAGTTTTGCATTTGTCATTAATTATGTCAAAAACGGTTAGGAGTCTAATTGCACATTGGTAATTTAATCAGAATATGTATGACTCAATCTAATATTGTTGAGATATCAAAAACATAAGTTAAATTATTAATAACAACAATTAGTTGAGAAATGATAGTAGACTGACAACAAATGAAGAGTATAAGAAAAATAAATGAGGGCGAACTAAAAATATTTGTATATGTAGCAAATTTCATTTTTCAAATCATAAATCATGTGGAAAAATTTTCAGATTAGATAAATTAGATCAGTGAGAACTTCCCACAGTGAGTAATGGGGTCAGAAAGCGACAATAATCTAAGTGTGTGAACATTTTAGTCAAAATATGTACATTGTATAGAAGTATACCTTAGAGAGAAAACAGTTGGTAAGAGAACTCGAATTCCACCATAGATGCCTTATCGATGAGCAATAAGCTATCTCCACCGGCCAATTCAGTCACCTACCGTAGGATGAATGGAATCGGCAATGAATAGGAAGGTCGCTAAAGATTCGATAATGGGTAGGAAGTTACCATGGATGCTGAGGGAATTTGTCATGGATGGTAAGGAAGATCAATTCTGAGAAGAAGTTGAATCGGGGATGAATGAAATTGTCCATTTTAGGGAAATTTTGGGACTAACAAAATTAGGTTGTAGGATAGGAGTGAGCTATCTCCTTCGGCTTATCTAGTCTCTTGACATGGGATGAATGGGATCGATAGTGAATAGGTAGGTCGTTGAAGATTCGATGATGGGTAGGAAGTTGCCATGGATGCTACATATCTTGAGGAAAGTTTCCGTGGATGCCGAGGGAGATTGAATCTGGGATGGAATTGAATCAAGGATGAATGGAATTGGGGATTTTTTGGGGTGAATTTGAGGACTAACAAAATTAGGTTTTAGGAGAGGAGAATGGGAGCAGAAGGCATGAGTGCGGGTGCGGCCGTAAGAGCGTGGGCATGAAAATGTAAAGGGTATTCTTGGAACTTCAAAATCAACATCATGGAAATTAGTGTAATGAATTTTCTTTATTAGTTGTAGAGATAGAGATGCCAAACTAGGGATGTGTCAGACGCTAACCTATCTCATTCCAACATTCACTAAACGGGGTTGGGAAAGGAGTTAACCACGTTTAGGAATTAAACGTGTCACAAACATGAGCAGGCCACAAAAAGCCTATGAACAGTTGCTAATAGAATGAGCAAGACCGTATCTAGTTTGGCATTAGTATTTCTTTGTAGTTTTTTCTCCAAGCCATTGGTTCCACGGTGGGAAGTTTAACGTATTCCTATATATGTTATAAATTAAGTTGTACTAGCAGAGTCTACACTGCACATACCAGGTTTATCGGTATCTATTCCAATGCGTCCGTAATGTAATAGCTCGCACCTCACTTAACGCAGATATTGTCCCCAATTTAGTCACCACCGCCTCATGGGCCAAACCAAGGTATGAGGTTTGTTCAACGTTATTATGAGTTAAAGGCTTTGGTATATAAGCACCCACTTCATAGTGCTTTTCCACGACGTGGGATTATTGTTCCCGTTTTGAAGGGGTGTTACAATCTCCCCCCTTTAGAGCCTAACGCCCTCATTGGCCCATGAACACAACACCACCCAGACTTCATGGCTGTAACACGTACATACCACAATTTTGGTTGGGTATGGCTTTGTTACCATTGTAATAGCCCGTACCTCACTTAACGCAGATATTGTCCTCAATTTAGTCACCTCCGCCTCATGGGCCAAGCCAAGATATGTGATTTTGTTCCTCAAAAGGCCTCGACTTTATTATGAGATGAAGGCTTTGGCATATAAGCACCCACTTCATAGTGTTTTTCCATGATGTGGGAGTATTATTCCCATTTTGAAGGGGTGTTACACATAATGTCGTTTAGTTATGAATATTTAAAGAACAGGGTTTATTTTAATATAAGAAAATAGTGTTTTTCACGTTTTAAAATGTTTTATAAACTTGTTATTTTAAAGCAATATTTTGAGTAAATTTTTCAAAACTCATTTAAACTATTTTAAAGCATTCTAAAACCATTTTTAAATATATATAGTTTTTAGAAAATTAGTTGATTATTTTATTAAAATATAAATATTTTATGTTATGTATTATCTTTTAAATTATTTTATTAAATATCCAGTTTTACAAATGAATTACTATATATATATCATATTAAAAAAGGTTTTTGAATTATGCACTAAAGGTTTAGAAAAGGGTAAGGAGTTGTTTAGTGGCTAAATCATATTTTGGTTTACTTGTTTGAAAAGTAATTAACTATGTTTAACACTAAAGCCGAGCGAGTTAGACTTCTTTATTTTCTGGAGTTAAGATTGATGTTTGGGTAGGCATGAAAGCAATCGTGCTCTAACCTACCGATTTCCCACTTGATCGAGAAATTGTTAAGTTGGAATGTCGAAAACGTATTAACCGTATTGGTTTCTTACTTATTTATGGAAAGTCACAAATACTATAGTTAATATTGTAAGCCAACGAGATAGACTATCTATCTATGAGAGTCAAGAATAATGTGTCTCGGAAAGGCTTTGATATACATCTAGTGTTCTAATTTACCTTCACCCTTGATCGTGGGATAATATAAATTGGAACATCGAAAACTTGTTAAGTATACAAACCCTTAATTTCAATAAGTGATCGTTTATGACTGGATAGTCGATTATTCAACTTGACCAAATATAACTGAAGATGTATCTAAATCGAAATCAATTTCATAACTTTTGAGAACCCCCGAGGAAGAGCATTGTTATAAAATGTTTCTAGCTTTAAGAACTTATATATACGAGATCCCCAGGGAGGACTCCTATTTACATAGTTCACTTACTTCTAAGAGAATCAGAATTGAGTTTATCCGAAATTCATCGATTGGTTTTGAAGAGTCCGGGATTGGTAAGTGTTCTACTTACCGAATACCACTTCAAAACTAATATATGAATCTAAGTTTTAAAAGTATTTGTGAAGTGAAATGTTATAGAGATGAACTAGCTATCCTAAAGTTAAGTCTATGGGAGAGGTCAACATTAACATTTCGGATTAATGCTATAGAGTTGAACAGTCTATCCTAAGGTTAAGTCCATGTGAGATGTCAGCGTTAACATTTGTCAAATGGGCTTATGTTGGGATCCATGTAGAGATCCTTGGATTATTCTAGATGGTGGGATCCTTGTAAAGATCCGTGTTTTTTCGAGAGAGAAGACTCGTGTAAGAGATACCGAATGTAATCTCGACATCGGAAATGATAGAAAACAAAGTAGGAGTATAGCTAGTGGGGTTTAGCTAATCCATAGAGTATACTAACACCAAATCTAGAGTCTACTTATCGATGTTGCTAGTGGGAGTTTTTGATATCTGGTATCACGTGTTCGTGCTTGGACCATTAATATTATATTTTACGTAGAGATATACAACACTCGGAAGGTAATTTCTGACCCTTGTCAGGAGGCTGGCCTCAGTTGTTCTGGGGATGTCTTCAACAGAAAATCCATATACGAACGTACCTTAGCAATTTTGATTGTACCCTCAATATTGTTGCGATATGATCAATGTAATCATCACAACTATTTGATATGATTTATATTCTATACTCTAGACATTATCTATTATATCACTATATTAACTTAATGAAGCCTGGTTCTTTTGAGAGCAAAACCGTTATGGTAATCCACACGGTCCCAACAATTATTGTTATATATTGCATGTATCTTGAGTTTTCTTGTACTAAACTTATGTCTGAAATATGGTTTTTGTTTTTACTAAATTCCTTATGTACTCTTTAGAATAGGCTGAGTAAAGCAGATTTTACTTCAGATGCTTTAGAGTTCAGAAGACGAGCTGGAGGCTTTCGTTATCTATCTATTCCTATTTTTTGTTGCACTATATTATGTGTGTATTTTACCAACATTATACGGATAGACAGTCATAACTGTTCAGGTGATGTTGGTACTTAAGTTTTGTAACCCTAAAATATTTGTATTTGGATTAACTCTAAGCACTGTTCTTTTGATATTGTATATTACCGTTCCGCTGTGAGATTCTGCTGTTTTATTTTTTTCCTTCTTGTTCTATTTTGTTCTTTTATTTTACCCTAAATATGTATTTTTTGCACTTGTGTGCTCACTGCATGAATACCGTGGATGTATTTAGTGTCGACATCCAATGGTCCAAATGTCGGGTCATTACATTTGGCATCAGAGCCCGAGGTTGAGCAAACATATTGCCTTTGGTTGGGTATAACTCATTAGAGATAGGGCAAGTGACACCCTAGAATGAGTCGAGTGTATTATACATACGAGAGCATATTTGTATTTTTTATATAAACCTACACCCCCTTTTCATATTTTCCTTAAGAATAAACTCTTTCTTTGAAATAACTTTATCCTTTAGTATCCTATATATGTTTTACTATGTTTAGGTAGTACAAACCATAAGCACTAGAGCTGCTAATGTTCGAAGAGGAAGAGGTAGTCGAGGTACTATAGTCACTAATGGTGGGACTCCCTCACCGTTGCTTCTATCGAGGAAACGAGGGTGAGTGTCATAAAGGAGGTCATGCAAGTTAGGCCTTAAATGAGTTTTGCTTCGCTTTGTCGTGATTACAAGAGGCTGAGGGTACAAGGTTTAGTGGCTTAGAGATGATCATAGAAGTTCGGTCTTGGCTTAGACTGTGTAATCGGATATTTGGAGAAATGGAGCCGGATGACGCGATGAAGCGTCGTTGGCATCACGACATCTGACGGACACAACCAAGGATTGGTATAGTTCTATTACAGCTGATGTCACAGAGAACGACTTCTCTTGGGCCTAATTTAAGGAGGTATTTGTGATGAAGTTTGTCCCTAAAGCCGAAAAGACTTTCTTGTTTAGGAGCTTCTTAGATCTAAAACAGGGGGCCATGACTGTGGCGGAGTATAATAACTGGTTCATTACTTTGTCTCGGTTTGGTTTAGGATTAGTTTACATGCCTTTAAAGAAGAATGGGATGTTTGTTGTTGGTATGCATCTCGAGTTTCAGCAGGACATGGCTAGTCATCTCATGGGGTTGTTTTTTGACTTGGTAAACATAGGTTTGAGGTTTGTAAGCTTAGCACCGAAGCCATCTATTTTTGCACCAACTGGGAACAATAAGCACAAGTTCCAGTCGCAGAAGGATATTTTTAATATATTTTGTCGTAGGTATGGGCAGAAGGGGCACTATGCATGGATTTGTAGGTTAGGGAAATAGGGCAAGTGGAAAAAGCGCTCTTAGTAAAATTGATGATTTCAAAGGCCCCAAAACTAGAGCCATGAACAGTTAAAACACATTTTGTTCTAAGGCAGAGTTGTTATAACTATCATCAGCCATGTCATTTTCCTAGGGTGCATTGTTTCATATCTAAAAAAAATGGCTGATACCTCGGTTTATCTCCCCGTAAAACAAAACAACAAATCTTGTTGTATATCTTATATAGAATATATCCCTAGAGATATGGCAATATCGGACGAGATGAGATACTGAAATATAGGTCGAGATTTTGTTTTTTATTTTGAGCTAAAATTTAAGCCCATACTTGACCCAAAACAATAATTAAAAAATTGAAGCGTACCTACTATAAGTTCCTACTATTTTAATAGTTAAACCATCCACGTTTACTTGCTAAAATCAAACCCTAGAAAATTCCTTAAATCGAACGACCCTACACAAGACATTTGAGTTTAATTCCAAGTCAGTTGAAGAACAGCCTTTTAAGATATAATAATGACTCCTTTTGCTAGTTAGCTTGTAGTGCTTGGTTTCATTTTGGTTTACCATTGTGCTTTTTTGTGTGATTTATATGTAAATAGAAGACTTGAAAATAATCAAGTTTAATTTTTAATGTTTTATGTACATTCTGCATGTTATATGACTATATCGTACATTCATATATGTTCTACAACCTTTTGCATTTTCATGTTCATCACCTTTTTTACATGCATATTACTTACGAATGTATGTGTTTTATGTTCTACTTCTTTTTTTGTTTAATGTTTTGGAATTTTTCTATGTTCTATGTTTAATAATAATTCATGTTCATGGATCATGAGTTATAAGCTATAATCTATTTTTATCGTGTTATTCTGTTAGTTTAACCATATTATGATTTAATATGAATGTTCTTTCGTAGATTAATAATGATGGATTGATTTTGCAAATCAAGTTTAAGTTATTTTTTTATGGTAGCATTCATAAAAATTATTATGTAAGAATATCAATTTCTAACATATCATATACCCCGAGATGGTTCTGAGATGAGCTTTAAGACCTGAGATGGAACCCCGAGACAAAAATCCGAGATGGACTCATCTCGTTCGAGATCTCCCCCGATACGAGATTGAGTTTCTAAAATATCAAAGATGAATCATGATCGAAATCCAAGATTTAAAACCTTGCTAGGGAGTGTTCGATGCTCTAGGAGGGGCATCAACCTTAATCTTTTTCACTAGCTTTAGCACCTTCTACTTATGTCATGGAAAAATGGAAGTAGGTTATGGAAGGTATTTTATCTATTTCTAGTATTCTTGTTCATGTCTTATTTGATGTTGGTGCTTCTCTTAGTTTCATATCTGGTTTTCTTATTAATAAATTGAAACTTGATCCATTATGGCTTTAGATTCTATTTCTGCGTCGAACCCTGTTAGAGGCTCAAACGATCTTTATATAATCTGTTTAGAAGTTTCGATTTCTTGTTTTGGCCAACTCTTTCCTTGTGGTCTATACATTCTGGGTTTTTTGGTTTTGATGTTCTTCTTGGGATGGATTGGTTATCTCGATATTTTGCAGTTCTAGATTATATGAAGAGAACCGTGTCATTTAAGACAGAGGATGGGAAGATTCTAATAGTGAATTGTAGAGAGTATAATTTCCTTATATGTGATTTTCTTTGTTCTTTTGATGTGGCAGAAGGAGTGTTGGGTTCCATCTTAGTTGTTCAGGAGTTTTCGGACATGTTCGAAGAGGTGTCGGAGTGGTAAACTCATCGAGAGATCGAATTGACTTGGTTAAAGATGCAAAACCTATCATGTTGCCTATTCGTGGAATTACATCGAAGGAGAAGTTGGAGCTATCTATCCATGTTACTGGTCTATTACAGAAGGGCTTGATCCGACCAAATCATTAGAGTTGGGGAGTGCCACTCGTCTTTGCTATGAAGGCGGATGGTTCACTGAGACTTTGTGTAAACTACCACGAGCTCAACAAGCGGACCGTCGTGAACAAGTATCCTTTGTCTAGGATAAACGACTTGTTCGATCAACTTCTTGGAGCTTGGGTGTTTTCTTTGCTTGATCTTACGACAGCGTTCCATTAATTGAGGGTGGAAGAGGAGAGTATACCCTTGATGGCTTTTAAATCCAATCAGTTTTAAGAGCTGTTAGTTATATTGTTCGACCTAAATAGTACTTCAGCATATTTCATGGACCTAGTGAATTGGGTTTTTCAAGACGTGCTGAATAAGTTATCCTTGTATTTATCGAGTATATTCTAGCCAATTCCAAGACCAAGGAAGAACATACATGCCATTTGGTAATTGTATTAGAAACATTGAGAGCATGAATTGAAGGCCAATTTCTCAAAGTGTCACTTTAGCGCTCAGAAGTTCGGCTCTTGGGTCATGTTATTTTAGTGGTGGGTATTTCTGTTGATCCCGCTAAGGTTGTAGCCATCCAGGATTGGAGGAGGCCGGAAAGCGCAATTGATATTAGAATCTTTTTAGGCCTAAAAGGTTATTGTAGGAGATTTATACGAGACCTCTCGACGATTTCCTTTTGCTTAACGAATTTGACGAAAAAAGATGTCAAATTTGTATGTACGGATAAATGAGAGAAAACATCTATAGAGCTCAAGGAAAGTTAACAGTGCTCGTGTTCTTACTATGCCAGATGGAGGTGAGGGTTTGACTATTTACACCGATGCATGTGGAACGGGTTTAGGTGTTGTGTTGATGCAGCATGGAAGAGTGATCGCTTATGCTAGTCAGAAGCTCAAACCACATGATGCGATGTATGCAACTTATGAGTTGGAGTTCTTAGTGGTGGTATTTTCATTGAAGATGTGAAGACATAATTTTCTAGGCGAGAGACTCGAGTTGTATATGGACCATAAATCTTTGAGGTGTCTCTTCGCGCAGGAGGCCCTAAACATGAGGCAACAAGGTGTTGTAGTTTCATATGGCCTATGATATAGACATATTATATACATCGGGAATGCTAATGTCCTAGCCGATGCACTCAGTAAGAGGTATGCAGTTATGGCGAACGTTGAGGTTCGTCCGACCCTGATTAGTCGTACTGAGAGTAACCAGTAAAGGGATGTTCATCTTACTTGGATAGTTAAAGCCGTTAGTGAGAATGTTGCTCCAGAGAAGTGTCCAAAATTTAGGGTAAATGATAATTGCATTTTGAGGGTGAATGTTAGTTGTGTGTTTCGAAGTTGATGGAATTAGATAGGAGGTTCTGATAGAGAGTCATCGTTCTAGATTGACAATGCATCCAGGGGTCAGTAAGATACATCGGGACATGAGACGTACATTTTAATGGGAAGGTATGAAGATAGACGTATTTAGATTTATTAATAGATGTGCTAACTACTAGCAGGTTAAGGATGGTCACAAGAAGAAAACTGAACTGCTTCAGCCACGTGAGGTTTTGAAGTGGAAGTGGGAGCTAATTTCTATGGATTTCCTTGATGGATTACCTAGGTCGAGGAGGGGTAATGAAGAGGTGTGGGTTATTGTAGATCAAATGGCCAAGAGCATGCACTTCTTACTAATGAAGGCAACAAGGACTGTTTCTAGTTTGGCTTATTTATATGTTAGACAAATCATTAGACTTCATGGCATTCCATATGATTCGTGAGTGGTAGATCTTCACAAGTCAGTTTTGGAAGGGTTTGCATGATGCACTTGGGACGGAGCTGAGTTTGCACATAGCTTATCACCCTCAAGTAGATGGACAAACTGAGAGAGAGAATCGTGTTTTGGAGGATTTACTTCATGCTTGTATTTTGGACTTTGGAGGTTCATAAGAGGATCATTTTTTGCTTACTAAATTTCTTATGACAACAGTTTTCAGGCGAGTATTGGAATGACACTTTTTGAGGCATTATATGGAAGGCCTTGTAAACCTCTATCATGTTGGGTGGAGCCAAGAGACCACTTAGTGCTTGGGTCGGTTATGATTCGTGAGGCCACGGATAAGGTAGTGGAGATTAGGAGACATTTGATGGCAGCTCAGAGTAGGCAGAATAGCTATGCTAATGTGAGGTGTAGAGATTAGGAGACTAGTGGTTTCTTATCTTATATCGTATACCTTTTACAGTGTTCTCACCGCTTGAGGTGGAGTCACTTAGTATGCATTTGGTTTACAATTTAGTTTGTATATATTTTCAGTAGTACTCTATATATGTGTCTTGTTTCTTCTCTCTTCTTTGATTATCATACTTGTTTGGATTTCGAGGATGAAATGTTCTAAGTGAAGGAGAATGTAGCGATCCGTATATTCGAACACTTCATCTTCAAATATCATGATGTTTTGAAATGTAGTTAAATGTTATAAATTTGATTTTATAAACTAATTAAACATCTTTTAAATATTTAAAAATGATAAGAAACATGTTTTGTAATTTTGTTTACAAAAATATATTCTTCAAAGAATTATCGATTTGTGACCGAAAATCAATTTATTGATAAACAGCTTTTTAATCGATATAAGTAGTTCGAACTTTTCTATACTAAGCTAATAAACATATGAACACATCAGGAACTAAATAATACACTTTTCTTCATAGAGTAATTAGATCATTCTAGAAGCTTCTAATGGATAAAAGGAATTTGCATGTAAGGGTAGTTTAGTCATTTGCTAAAGGTAAAAGATGTACAGGAGAAGTGATGGGCATGTGGAGGGATGAGCCTTCCGTGGAATGATGGGGGAATGAAGAAAAGGGTAGGCAACACCCACATGAAGCCTATACAAGTGGGTGCACACCTCATTGAAACACTTTTGCTAATTTACAAAAGAGACCAAACTCTCTTCATATATTTCTCTACTAAATTTTCTAAAAGAAAATAATTTCAAAACAGCTCCAAATCAACTCAAACTTGGACTGGAGCCTTAAGACAATATCATAACATCTGTTGTCAAGTTATATCTTGAAGAATCAAATCCAAGATCCCTATTATCTTGGACCGTGAGCATATATAGGCAATATTGCCTTAAAATCAAGTGCAAAAGTAAGGTGAAGGTAGGAAGTAAGGTGTTAGTAAAGTTGCGGTAGGAAGTGGTTGCTTGACCTAGCTTGTTTACTTGCTTAATAGTGAGCTAACTCATTACCTCAAATGGAAATATATTGTGTATATTTGCTTATGATTGTTTTTTTCTTTGTGATTGAATGGATATTGGTATATGTCATAATATTTACTCGATTCTTGCTTTGAAGGAAAATGACATATGTTATCCATATGTATGGACTTGAATTGACTTGTTAGACTTGTAGCATAGCCTTGAAATAATATACGTAGGTTGTAGTTGAAAATACTTTGATTTGGCAGTGACCTTATAGCGATAGTCACTATAAATGCACTTAGGAATTGCCCTGTGTTCAGCAATTTCTAAGAAAGTTTATAGAGATATCCTTACGAGTTTCTCACTATATTTGTGATTTTTATCATGTATGCTTGCTGCCATAAAAATTTCGGATGATGAAAACTTAAGTAACATATCGAAAAGCAGCCAAATTTTAACTTATGCAAAAATGCCCCATTCTTTGTTTTTGAACTTCTAATGTTTGAAAAGGACTTTAAACTTCAAGTGTTTGAAAAAGACTTTAAGCTTAAGCATTTTGTTTCATTATTTTTGTAAGTGTTTACTAACACATTTGTTAGTGTTTTAAAAGTAGTTTTAGATTTTTAAATATTTTTAAGAATTGGTTATGAATTTTTAAAGAAGAGGTTTTACTTTTAAATATAAGCAAAACATGGTTTTTTAAGTTTCAAATGTTTTATAAACTTGTTATTTTAAAGTAGTATTTTGAATAAATGTTTTAAAACTCATTATATAAATTTTAAGTATTCTAAAAGTATTTTTAAATATATAGTATTTAGAAAATTATTTGATTATTTTAAATACCTTATATTATATATTATCTTTTAAATTGTTTTATTAAATATCTAGGTTTATAAGTAATTACTATACATACATATATCATTTTAAAAAGGTTTTAAATTATAAACCAAATGTTTAGAAAGGGGTTTGTAATTTCTTAGTGGCTAAATCATATTTTGGTTTATTTGTTTGAAAAGTAATCAACTATGTTTAATACTAAAAGTCAAGTGAGATAGACTTCTCTATTTGTGAGAATTAAGATTGATGTTCGAGTATGGATAATAGCAATAGTTCTTTAACCTATCTACTTCCCGCTTGATCGAGTAATAGTTAAGTTGGAATATTAGAAACGTGTTAATCGTGTTGATTTCTTGCTCATTTATGGAAAGTCACTAATACTATACTGTACACTAAAAGCCAACAAAATTGAGCGATGTCGGGTCCATTAAGTTGGTATGAGCAACAGCTTCAAATCCAAGTAGTCGATGATGAGTGTAGTCGACTTTGGTAGTGATCGACGTGGGATGGTCAAAGTAGAGTTAGGGATTGACGGAGATTTAGGCGGTGATTGACTAAAGCGAAGGTGGCATCGTGTTATTGTGCAAAGGAGCATGGATGGTGGTGATTTGGTAAAGTTCGATTATCGTTTGGTTTCCAAGATTTTTTCCTGGACAAGGAGGAGTAGGGAGTTGTGATGGTTGTGGGTGGTTCGAGCTTAATGTGGGTAGGTGAAAATCGAAGCTAAGATGTAGATAACGTTGATGACGAAGTCCGTTCATTGAATTATCGATCATGGCTCCATGTCCATGTATAGGCATGCACATTTAGGATAGGTGATTTGGTGCATGAACAGGCAATTGTGAATTGGGAGGGAAAAAGAATTAAAAGAGGGATTAGGGGGAAGGTAATTAACGTTAAGTAAATTATCTAACTAATTAATCTACTTAATCACAAATCTTATAAAAGCAATATCTTCTACATATGAGGATCAATCGAGACGTGGTTTTTTGCATTGTGCTTTTAGGAGCATTATCTACACACAAGGTTTCACCAAGTTTGGAGAAAATTAGTTTTTGTGCTAAAATCGAACATCTTTCTTTTTTAGATCGAGCCGAAATGCTTAAGCATTAGCTGGAGTTTAGGGTGAGTTAACTCACCTTTTGATGAACACTGTACGATATATGGTAGGTGTAAATTATTATTTGCATGCTTGAATGATTTATTTGTTCGGTTTGGTTGAATTCCCATTTTGGATACCAAATAGCATATGAAATGAAATAGAGGGAATTCATGAAATTTTGTTGGAGGATCTAGATACCTAATCATTATTGATTTTAAATTTTCGCTATATGCTTGTTGTATAAATTGTTGAATGCTAAAACTTGGTAGCTTAGCCATATTGGATATGACTTTGATATGTTGAAAAGTTGAATCCTTTAGTGATAGATCTACAGAAGCACTTATTAAGTGCTATTGTAGCTCTAAGCCTTATTATAGTATTTTTGAAATAATATTATTTACTGTTTGGATTTGAAATTGGCTAGGATTCGGAGAATGATTTTTAAATATTACTTTTGGAATTTTTTATGGTATTTTGTTTAGGAATGGTTTGCGAACTTCCCTATTTTACTTCAACGTTTTTGATAGTCTCTTCTAATTTTTATGGAAATATTTAAAAGTATTTTGACGTGTATTCATTTTACAGAAAAGTTAATATAATAACAAATGTTTATTTATAAAGAAAAAGGAGAATTTATCTTTTATAATAAAGTGATTCCATTTTTAAAGAAGATAGAAATATTTTAATACATATTTGTGAAATGATTTATATAAAATGTTTTATGGAAAGAGAGATTTATTATTGGTATATTATAAAAAGAATAGATTTATAAATAATATTTTATAAAAGGAATTGATATCATTTTTACAAATTAAAATAGTAAATCACATTTTTAAATTTATAGTAATATATGGAATGATCGTTTTATGATAAGTATGTAATGCTATCTTGAAACCGAAGATTTGTAATAAGTATAGGATATTTAAAATCAAGAGATTTATAAAAGAAGTTTTATAAGTATAAAGGAGATTTATAAAAGGAGTTTGTAAATATAAAGGTGATTTTGAAAAGAGATTTATAAATATAAAGGAGATTTATAAAATAAGTTTTATAAATGTAAATGAGATTTATAAATATAAAGGAGTTTTATAAATATACAAGAGATTTATAAAAAAGGAGTTTTTATAAAAGGAACGAGATTTGATTTCCATAAATGATCTTTCTAACTTTTGGTTATATGGAAAGGTTATTTTCATACTTAACACAAAATTCCAAGATATGGAAACTCGTCTCTATCTATGAGAATTAGGAATGTATGTTGAGACAAGGGTAGTTTTCTAACTTCTCTGACTTCTTTGTTAATCGAGAGATAACATAGGTTTGAAATTGAGAAGTGATGGTAAGTATATTTGGTCTAATTTCCATATGATCTATTTACTTAAGTCATCAATGTTTTGGATATATCATTATCTACGTTTTAAATGGCATTTGTTTTAACCAAATAAGTATGGCTTTGAAAGTGAAATCTTTCTTAAGATTTTGTGAATATACTTATACAGTAGAGCTAAGTATATGGTCACATTTTCTATGTATTAAAGCGTGGTATTTTATGAATATACTTATACCGATAAGATATACAGATAGTTTTCCAAGCAGTCAAGAGTATAAATGGATGGTGAATGAGTAGTATACTTATGTATATCTTTTATAAAGGTATTTTAATACAAAAATTTATAAAGTGGTTTTATTAATGAAAGGATTAATTAAAGAGGCTTAGTGGTTGCTTATGTACTTAACCATGGTTGGTTTTCATAGGAAACCAAATCTCTAGTTTGATTGTTTGTTTATTTGTTAGTTAAATGATCGACTATCAAAACTTAGCCGGCTTTGAAATTATCGATTGTTTGTTTTGGGGAGACTGTGAACGAATAAGTATGAGTTATCCGAAAACCACTTCGAATCGGAAACATCTTGAGGATGATTAAAATCGAAGACAGAGTTATTTGAAGTGCAAGTATTACTTGCTACTAATCCTGAGGATGATTCCAAAAAGGATGCAGTAGAAGTAGTGCCTTCAGTTTTTTCAGCTCTAAAACAACTAGTATGGTAGTATGTTGGCATTACATTGTTTCTTGGAGTGCAGTGCTAGCACTCCAAGTGGGATTTTCTAAAAAAGTAAAATACGGCCTTAAGCCTCGCACCCGGTAATGGCTAGAATAGGGGATATAAACCAGGGCAATGTGGTTCTCTAAAATTAAGGTATGGACCCGATTTAGATAGATATTTATGGATTTATGTATGCTAGTGACTAGGTACAGTTGCTGGCCGCTACGAGGTGATGACATATTGGTACTATCCAAGAAGGGATAGGCCGGTCTTATGTCGACAGGGGTCCATGTGAAGCCCTCGATATATTTTTCTAGAGGTACTTTGATAGGAGTATCCTTATAGCTTTATCGTTGATGGAATCCATTTTCCAATACATGCCTTACAGACTTAGTTGCATACCAAATATGTTGCAATGTGAGATGCAAGCATTTCAGCTACTTATATATTTATTTCAAACCCCAGATATTACTATAATATTACAAGATTTTCTAATAAACATGGTTTGATTATCGTAAGGCAAAAACCCATCCGTGTTACATGCGGCATGGTCTTACGATATACCTTTATTTTTGGAAGGTATTATAACATTAAAAATCCATATGATTTGTGTTTCTCACACTGCTTATAATACTCAGGTTAGCCAGGGCATATTTTCAAGTTTAGTTATGGATGCTTTGGAGCTTCAGGAGACGAGCTTGATACCACTAAGATGTATTCACGTATCTTTTGTTTCCATTGAATTTTTTTTTGGTATTTATCAGCATTTGTGAGTACATGTTGTTATAACTGTCCAAGCGGCTATGTTTATTCTTATTGATGTATGTATATTATAGTTTTTTTGTAAAGATCACATGTATATTATATATTACTCGTCATGATGTGAGATTTTGTTCCATCTTTTCTTTTCTTTCACCCAAACAATCTATCTTTTCGGCACTTGAATGCTCGACATGTGAATACTGTTGATGTATTAGTGTCGACTTTTTAGTGTCGAAAAGGCCAGTCGTTTCGTTCAGAAACTACCTTTCAAAACCATGCATATCCATAGATAAATTATGTCACAACAGAGAACATAACTAGTCTACGCCCTAACACGTGATACCAAATACCACCATCTACAGCGTGCCTCTCCACTGAAAGCATTTTTAGATATTTAGAGTTGATGTACCCCTGGGTTAGCTAACCCACCAACTATGCCCCTACTTTTTTTCTATCATTTTTGATAGCGAAGTCACTTTCAACATTTTATCACACAAGCCTTCATCAGTCGAACAGATCTCGAACCTCTCCATAGATTCTAGCTTGAACAATTCACGAACCTCTCCATGGATTCAAGAATAAGTCGTTTGACGAATGCTAATGTTGATCTCTCCATTGGACGTAACCTTAGTATAGGAAATTCACATCTATAGAATTTGTCCGACATATTAATGTTGACCTCTCCCTTGGACATAGACAATTCCTGTAACCATCCAGAATTTCACTGCTTTGTTTAGTGAATATTTAATTAATTTTGATATTCAATATATAAGTTTTATAATGAAAATAAACTCATTTTAATTAATTAATGCTAAAATTGTTTTCAATTTTTTTTACCAAATTAAATAGCTAATAGAAAAACAAAAAATGTGACCAAAGAACGTTTACCGAAATTTCGACCTTTCGACACCAGAAAGTAGCTGGGAACGTTGTTCGTTTTTTTGAACTACATGTACATTTATATAAGAGTTAGTTAACTAGATAATAGTATACCTATAAATAAATTGTCCTACATTAATTTGGAAAAAATGTGACTAGACATAATAATTATATGTATATAAAAGAAAGTAATGCGACTAGACATAATAATTATATGTATATAAAAGAAAGTGATGCGACTAGACATAATAATTATATATATGTATAAAAGAAAATGATGCGGCTAAACATAATAATTATATATATAAGAGAGTGATGAGACTAAACATAATTACATATATACATATATTATAAAAGATTTGTGATGTGACTAGCTATATTATGACAAGTTATATTATTTAATTCATTTTAAATAGTTATAAAGTGATAATAAATAATTTATAATAGTTTTATAAAGAGATATATAATAAATTTAAAAATATAAGTTATCGCTTTATCGGTATAATAGCAATTTTTGTAAATAATAGTTAATATTGGTTTACATGACTTTATAATTAAAATGAGATCATTTTTATTAATTAAAAATGATAATAAATTGGTTTTCAATTACATATATACACATGTTCATACATTTAAATATTAACAAATATCTAAGATATTTTATATAACTTCATCATTAAGCATACTTAAGTCAAAGGCACATGGCACAGAAGTGATTTGAGGTGATGGAGCACATAGGTAAGGAGTATTAATGAGTATGTTGATGGAGGAAAGGATGTGAAATGGTGATGTAAGCATCATGAAAATATCATGATATTTTATTACAACTTTTCCCTATAAATACCACCCTCCATTCTCATATTTCCACACTTCATTCCTACTTTTGCTTCCTTCTTCTTAAGCTCCAAGAGCTCCTCTTCAATGGTTTCCAAGCTTAAAAAAAGTTAGCAAAGTTATGGCAAAGAAATGTCAATATTATATACATATGCAAACTATGTTGATACCTCCTCAAAACAAGCTCAAACTCCTTCCTACACCTTCTATAACCTACGACCATACCCAATGTCCATGTTTGATCATGCATAACCTCATTCCAAAAGAAGGCCGAGCCCACTAAAAGTCAAGGAGGAGATTCGAGGAGCTCCGAAGTGAAATTTGTAGAGAGAAATGCCGCCGTTAGGAAGCATCGAGGAGAAGTGGAGTTGTTTAGGTGGTGTATTGGTGAAGTGCTGATTCGATTGAATGTAGGTAGGAAGTTTGTTTTGAAACGATGAGTACTCGATTTACTTTCATTTAGAAAATAATTATATGAAAGTTTAAATTATAAAATTAAAACGCTTGTTAGATAACTTGGTTGATTATATAGATGTTGATATGGTTGATAACTTGGTTGTGATAAATTATGAGAAATCATAATAAAATGGTTAATGAATAGAAATGAATTCATATAATATGATTATGGAGTTTATTTAGTCTCCTAATGGTTTTGTAAATATAAAAGGGTTAAAAATGAATATTATAATAATATAATATTATGAAACGATTTAAAAGTGAAAAGGAGATTCAATATGAAAAAATATTGGTTTAAATGTTTGAAAATGATTTATATATATTTTATAAACATACGAAAGTGTTTTGGTGAAATTTGAAAGCTAATTGGAAATTTAGTCAAAAATAGGCATGTCGCGTAACGGTAGTTTACGATTTCGCACCGTAAAATTTCAAACAAGTGTAAGAGTGGAGTACAGCTCGGAATTCTTAGAGATAAGAATTTTCCGAACTATTATATCCATCGTTTTCAAACGAAGACAAAACGTGGTTTGCAGTTCTGAATCCATAATAGGATTTCTTTAAAAATGACATAAAAGTTGTTCAAATATACGAAATAAATTCTAAAAATATTTTAAAATGTTTTACAAGTTATTTGAGTTATAGAAACAAATTTCCAAGTGATAGAAAGTCGTTTTGATCAATATAGCTTAAGAAGCACTTTTCGTGGCATTTTTCCATAGCACTTTTGTATAACTTTTGAAATACAGCTTTAAATGCAACAATTCTTTTGTAAATGTTTTCAATTGATTAATAAAGTATTTTAAAGGTAATTTTAAAGGATTTATGGAATGATTAAAGGTCTAATGATTTAGAGTGGATCAAATAACTTGACCGCCTTATGTGTGTCAGAGAGATAGTGTCCAGGCTTGAGTTTTGAAAACCAGTTTCCTACTCTTCCTGGCTATCCGAACTCGTCGAGGGGATAGTAGATTTGACTTACTCGGATCAAAATTTGCAAAGTATAAATGATATAATATTCCAAATATACATAAATTGGATTTTATGGAGATAATCTTCTTGTACTCGGTGTTAAAGCCTGAAGAGGGAACCCATACTATTCGTGGAATTTAAAAGGTGATTTCCCCTTTATTCCTCCCATAGTACTAGTTGAATATAGGAATTGATATTGAGTAGAATTAGATGATTTCTATAAATTATACTCACCTAATATTTACTGGTCTTGGGTTAACATCTTATATAACATTGTTTTAATTCAATCAAAATTTTGAGTTTTGAATTAAGGAATCTTTACAAAGATTTAAATAAATGATATGGAAATATTTTAATTTCTGTACTGAATTAATTATTTTGTATTTGTAGTAAACTATGTCTTAAACAACATCATTTTTGACCTATTTAATGTTTTGGAAATAAGAAATCTTTAATTGAGATTTAATAAATGATCTGGAAATATTTTTCCAAATAAAAGGTGAATTGATTTGGAATTATTGCAATATTAAAAAGGTTTAAATTTACCAAATGACTTGATAAACGAGGCTTAATGATTCCATATACTGTTAAGAAGATAATAGAATAGTTAAATGGATATATCTCTAAGAGATATTTATGAATGAATAAAAAGATGAATTAAATTGAATGATAATTAATAGTCACATATGAACTTAACATCTTTTTAACCGATGATTGGTACGAAGGAACCGGGGTCAAATTTGAGTAACTCCTATCCGAAGACCACTTCAAACTCGTTCGAAAGTGAAGACATGTTGAAGATGATGATTATTGAAGACCGAAGATCTTCATAGTGAAAAGACGGCTTGTTGACATTCTTTGGGTCGCTCCCAATATAGAAACATTTATTATAGCAGTGGTTCTTTCATGTTTTGGAATCTTTAGATTGCAAGGACCACTCGCTACTAATGGTAGTAAAAGGAGTGCCTTCGGTTTTGTTCAGTCCCAGAACGAACTTGTATGGACGAATGTCTAACAGTGCATTTTTGATCATATTAATTGATCTTTATCAACGTATTATCTGCTTAGTGGTGGACCTCTTAGCTTAACACTCTTTCTTGAGACGTACGAGCTCAGGAGTTATATGCTGGTAGAAATCAATTATATGGTTAAGGAATGATAATGTGGCATTCTAAGTGGAATGCGATTTATGGAAGAATAAAGCGTGGCTTCATGAATAACAAAGCGTGGCTTTGTTAAAATTGAGCCTAGCCTCATGGCCTCGCATCTTGGAGATGATACGGGTAATTATGTGGTCTGCCGGACATATACTTCAAGCTATCGGTTGTATGAGTGTGGAGGAGTCTAGTGGAATCTAGATCCTCAAGTCATTTATTGCCCCCAATTATCTGAATATAGTAGCTAGCTTGGAAAAAGCGATAAGGCTACCAGATATTAGTAGTGTAGCAAGTGTAATTCCAATTATAGCTTTAGAAAAGCGATAAGCTATCGATGGGCCTGTGGTTACTATGCGTGGATCGGAGAAAAAGGCCACTAGTTCCCTATCATGTTGTAAATCCAATTCAAATACGAGCTTTATTGTTTTGATTGTATTCGTAAAATACTTGTAATGCTTTGCAAACATTTCAGCTACCCCTTTCGTATCATATATTCCATCCGATGTATTCCACTGACCTAGTCCGGATATATTACCATAGACTTAGTCTCGATATTGATGCTTTATTTTGATATATTACTTGAAAAGTGTTTTCAAAAGAATGCCATTAATAATAATATTAAAATGTTTTTAGTATAAGTATTTTGGTTATCGTAAGATAAAAACTCATCCGTATTTATGTGTGAGCGTGGTCTTATGAGATACGCTTCTTTTCAACGATTTTGATTTACATCAGCATTTAAAATTTCGAGTATATCACGCTGGCTTATCCAGCCTGATCCGGGTATTTTTAATACTCAAGTCAGGTCCGAGTAGTTTCAGGTTTACTTGAAGATGCTTGGAGTTTCTAGAGGAGAGCTGGAGATCTTCATCTACATTTGGACGTATTCTATTATCCGCTACATCTATTGCATTTGTTAGTTTGGGTTTCAACATTTGTAAGGACATAGATTTATAACTGTCCAAGTTGAATCTAGGTTAGACTCTGATATTGTATTCAAAATTTTCCGTTGTAAAATTTTATATTGAAATAATATATCTTATTCCATTCCTGTGAGATTCTGTTCTATCTTTATTATCTTTTTCCCCTAACAATCGGGCTTTTCGACACTTGGGTTTGCGGCACGAGGATGTATTAGTATCAATTTTCAAGGGTTGAAAACCCCGGTCATTACATTTGGTATCAATGCTTAGGTTGAGCGAACATCTAGGCTTCGGTGGAGTAAAAATCATAATAGATAGGGTTATTAATACCCTAGAATCAGTGACTCATTAGAGAGAGGGTTAGGAACGCCCTAGAATGAGTTTGAGAGTAGTATATATATGAGCGCGTATTTGTTACTTGATAAAAAAATTGTTCTGTGTTGATTTATCAGTTGAGTGATATATAGACTCTGGTCGCTGCGCCTTATCACCGTTATCAATAGGGATTTTTAAACACTTAAACAAGATAAACCGACACACTATTTTGAAAGGATTGTATTTTAAGTATAAAGGAATATCATTTGAGTGGTAGAGATATTTATGTATGTTAATTTATGGGTTAGGAGAAGGATAATGCTTAGTTATTATCCTGATTGATTGATTGTTTAATTAAAAATTTTAAGTATGAACACCACGTGAATTTAGTTTCATAATTTTCCTATCGGGTATTCATTAAATAATAATGTTGGTTTAAGATTAAAGGAAGTTATATAAGATAATAAATAAGCATGTAGTTTAAAGAGGTATTTTATAAAATGATTTTGTCAAATATAGATATAAAAGATATGTTAATAAATTTTAATATACTAAATTTTGGGTATTTTGGAGAAGAATTACAAAAATTGTAGAAGGAGTAAGTTAACATAAGATGATTTTATGCAGGGACTTGTAAAATGGGTTTTATAAACAAAATAATCTCTAACGGATTTTTGGAAAGAAATTTCAAATAAGAAATTTAAAAATTAAGAAAGCCACAAAGGATAAATAGCTTGAGTGGCTCAAAAATAACAAAAATGGATAATAGATATGTTCGGATGAAACACTTCTCTTAAATATTACTTTTCTTGTTAAGGGGATATCAGATACTATTGGTAGTACCCAGTTCCTTGGTATTATTTTGGGGTTACTCGGTCTACATAATTTAAGTTAAAAAGGTAATTTTGAATAATTATTTGATAGGTTAATATCAAGAGTGGTTAAAAAAAGAATATATTATAATGAATGGTGTTGAATGTAATTTTGGAAAATAAAAGGTAAATTATCTTCTAAATTGAAATGATTCCTTTGGGATAAAATGTTTTCCTTTAAGAAAATATTTGGAAATAAATATTTAGAGTGATTATACATAAATAAAATAATTATATAATATAAAGACGTGTCTTTAAAAAGAGTGTTTAAATTAAGAAATTATTTTAGAATATATTTTATAAAATAAAGTGTAATTAGCAAAATTAAAATGATGTTTGAGAAAGTTGGATTTGAGAATTCATATCCTAATGTTTTGAAAAAGTATAAAGGAGAAATTTATGTAATATAAAATAAGTTTACGATTAATTTTATTAACAAAAAATTTAGAAACAAGAATTATAATGGTATTATTCCAAATAAAGAATAATCGATTTCTTTTGGGAAAAGAGATAGAAATATCTTTGGGAATAAATATTTTTAAGAAAGGGTTTATAAAGGTATTTAAGTAAAAAAATAAAAGATTTATGAAGATTTGAAAAAGTTAAATAAGTTGTACGTAGATCATTTCATCACATGATTTTGATCTAAGATTCAAGCATGGAACTTTGAGGTGTTTACATCGGTCTGAAAGGGATTCATCACTCGATTCTTGAAGATGAAAATTGATGAGGTTTTGTGATTGGGTACTTGAGTTTTCTATCATAGTTGACGGCTATGTAGGGGAAACGAAGTTTTCTAATTAAGAAGCATGATCAAAGTCCGTACTAGAGGATCAGGGGATCAATACTAGTTCAGAAGTAAAGTTATGGATTCGAAAATATCAAAATGGATGATCTGTATACATCATATGGATGTAAGTCTAAAAATAAATATTTTGGGCAAATACCTTTGTGTTCTGTTTTGGTGTAATTTCGAGGATGAAATTCTTTTAAGGAGGGAAGAATGTAACGACCCAAAATTTCACTACTTTGTTTAGTGAATATTTAATTAATTTTGAATATTCAATATATAAGTTTTATAATGAAAATAAACTCCTTTTAATTAATTATAATGATGGTAAAATTGTTTTCAAAATTTGTTTACCAAATTAAATAGTTTATAGAAAAATAGAAAATGCGACTGAAGAATGTTTTCGAAATTTTGACCTTTCAACATCAGAAAGTTGTCGAGAACGTTGTTCGTCTTTGTGCACTATATATAAATTTATATAAGAGTTAATTAACTAGATAACAATATATTTAGAAATAAATTATCTTATATTAATTTAAAAAAGATAGTGATGTGACTAGACATAATAATTATATCTATATATATAAGAAAGTGATGTGACTAGATATAATAATTATATATATATAAGAAAGTGATGTGACTAGACATAATAATTATATATATTAAAAGAAAGTGATGGGACTAAACATAATAATTATATATATATAAAAGAGAGTGATGTGGCTAAACATAATTATATATGTTGTAACGACCCGAAAATTTTCGATCCCGAAAATTTCAGATAGTTATGGAAAAGAAGAAAGGGATAGAAGAACAGAATCACCAACATCTCACATTCGCAGCGGATAAAATATAATAAATAATAACAGTTTACAAAAGAATACTATATCTGTCGGTTACATTAATATACATCAGAGTTTTACATATATACAGTCACTGAATATATATACAATTATCATGACTCAGATTAACAATAATATAAATACAGCGAAATACTCTATATGTTATTGCCATCCAGCTCGCCTCCTGAGCTCCAGAACGTACCTATCTGAAAATCTGTAATACTCGGTCTGACCCGAGCATTACACCAAAGTAACACCCGGGTCAGGCTGGAACCCAGCGTGAGTAAACCTAACTAACATGGACTACAAAAAAAAATCAACTTTTATAAAACCCGGGGTAACTCAAACCAAATTTTCAAGTTCACAATATGTTTTAGACATAACTAATTTCACACATCCATTTCCTAAGTACCAAAGCTTAAATTTAAATAGTCCAATTTCATTAAATCACTTCACTCCAGCATATAGATTTCACACATCAATCCATAAAAATATTCGAAGTGGTTTTCGGGTATTTCCCAATACCCGATCCTTACCCGATCCTGCCCTATTCGAGTCTCACATCATCCTATTCCACTTTATCCATACGAAATACACAACATTTCGTATTAGAGGCATCAACTCATTCAAGCATCCAATTCCCTTTAGTCATCCATCAACAATGCTTAATCACATACAAACCAATTCAATTGATTCTAATTGAATTTTCTAACCACATTCACTTAGATTCCTTCATATTATTTAATTAATTCCAAATCAAATAATTCAATTATCCCTTCATATTCTTCAGCGTTAATCAACCTGCATTAATTATTTTTCAATTACGTTCGAGTAATTACCTTTAATTCATTTCACGGTATTAATTGCTCTTGACCCAAATCAATTAGAAATCTTTATTTCCTCCAAAATTAATTAAGTATTTTAATCACATTAGTCCATAATTATTTATATTAATTAACTTCTCATAAGTCACTTGTATTGATTTATTCCCTTAACTAATCAATTTCTATTCACATCATTGATTAAATAGATTAATGATTTCTCATTTACATTTCTATTTATTCTAATCTAATTTTAATTATATTAAATAATTAATCATTAATGAAACCACATGTATTAGTCATTTTTGATTTATCTCAACCGATGATTAACTATCTTATATTTACTTTATTAAATAAATTAATTTCTCCTTAATTAATCTCTTGATTAATTCCACAAAGCATTTATATTTTATTAATTCCATTAAGAAATTATTTATCAACCCACTCAATGATCATTCCAATTATTTTAAACCCAATTAAGTAACCCAAATCATAAATTAATTTAATTTATTAAGTATTCATTAAATTTTCCTATTTATTCGATGAATCACCAATCATTAAATCTTTATTGATTTTAATCGGAACCATTTCTTATTTACGAATTTAAGTTTTAAACCATATAAAACCCCAAATCTTTCGAGTCAAACAACAATCACTAAAGAACCAAACAAACCAAGGTCACCAAATCATCAACACACATTCAACTCACTCAATCAATCAACCAATTATTTAAATTTAACCCCTTTAAATCTAAATAAAAATAAATCAGAGTGAGATTTACTCACCTTTGCGGTTATTTGCAATCCCCTTCAATCTTGACTTTGGTTTCATCAAAATTTTGACCTTATAAAAACATTTACAGTTTATTATTATTCGAACTAGTCAATTACCACTAAATAAATTAGTTAACCAATAATGAAATTTAAACTATTTCCCTTTTAATAAAAATATTTTAGCTACCACAAAATTTGAAACGGTTTATTAAATAGATCTATCTCCATAAAACAATATTTTAAAGCTAAGCTATTAAGTGAAAATCTGCGTATATATATTCTAACTTCTTATACACATTTAAATAAAATTAAAAACTACTTAATAATTCAAAACTGCTTAACTATTTAAGATTTTATTTACTATAAATAATTTCTGTATGTATATATGAAAATCAACTGTTTACAAAACTTACGGTTATATATTAGTTATTTATTTATTTATTTATTTATTTAATCTAAAACTCTGTGTGTGTATGTGTAAACATACTTTATCTGATAAAATAAAGTAAAAACAAGGTCAGTTATACCTCGTTGCCTCCATCCAAAATCAGTACGAAACCCTATCGCCAACCAAAGCCACGACTTCGGCCCTGCTCTTCAACGCCGCGCACACACGCCGCGTCCACCTCCAAACGCACAGACCCGAGACTACCAAATCCCCCCTTCCACACTGCTTCGAAAAATCCCTCATCGCGAACCCCACGAACTCGAGCTCTACCCATACGAGCGCTACCTCTCTGACGCTGAATCTTCCCCGAAGACCAAACCCTAGCGTCGCGACTACAACCCTAACTCGTCGCATCGGTCGCGATCCCCTTGCCCATCTTCCTTGCCGAGGAATCGGCCGTGATTTCCTTTTTCTTTTTCTTTTTTGCGATGATACTCGACTTCATAAAGAAATGAGGTCACTGCTTGGTTTTGAGGGATGAGGCGTTTCGATTGCTCTTAGAAATCGAACGGCTTCGGCCATGAATTTTATTTTCGAGTTCGATCATATAATCTGCTTTTGGAAAATAGAGGGAGGGACGGGATTATGATATAGGTTAGAAGAAGCTTCCTAAGTACGCCTTTATTAAATAATTAAATATTGAAAATCTCGAGTTGTATGCGAAATCCCAAACCCCGAATCAGACATGCCAACAGACCCTTGTAAGGTTTTACCCGTGTTCTGAACACAATGGGACGTGTTTTGGGGGCTAATTTGAACGTATGTGCAAGTTACGGAATTAAACGATCGATACTAAATTAAATCGATTAAAAAAAAATCTAAGCGTTTCGAGCTGCCAGGGTCAAACAACAACTCCGATGGCTACGAAAATTGAAATCCGATAATAATTAACTATTACGGATCCCATGGAACTGGTTTCGTCGAATTCCGAGACTGTGCCTCGGAAGGCTATTTTAAATGTCAATCTAAGCGATATATTATTAAAACTGAACAAAACACTTCCAAACTCAATTTCAACACTTTCACTACCTTCAGTGCTATCAATATAAATTTTATAAGCCTTCAAATTATGTTTAATAGGCTTAAAATTCCAGTTTCAACATTTTGTCCAATTTTTAGTTTATAAAATTCAATAAATTAATTATCAAGTAATTATTTAATATCTTGAATTTGAATTAAAATTAACTTTTAAATATTTTAGAATCAATTAACTGTTCAAATTTAAATTGTTAGAAATTCCGGGCCGTCACATTCTTCCCCCCTTAAAAGAATTTCGTCTCCGAAATTTCTAGTTAGGAAGAATGGTCCAATACCCGATTACTTTTCCTAAACTCACAATTCAACTTCCTACCAACTATCTTTTATTAAAGACCCACTATCACCTTACCCAATTTTTCAAAACCTTCTATAGTTTCAAACAATACCCCTTCGCTCAATCACCTAAATTTTAATTTAAAATCAAATATTGAATTATCAAAATTTTCTTAAATTTTTTCTTTCTAACTCTCTAAATTTTCGAAAATTTTTGCCAACGTCTCCTTTGCGCGGCTAGCTCGGTACTACTACAAAAGGCCTCTACGGGCTCCCAAATACCAAAAGAAAACAAAAGCCAAGTGGCTACATCCAAAAACCCAAACCAATTTCATACAGAAATTAAAATACATACCTTTTTGTCGGGCAATTTACATTTATCTTTTGGAATCAAATCCAATTTTCTTTTCCTCTTTTTAATACCTGTATATCTTGTTTAGCAACAATATTCAATCGTAACTTTACAAATCATTTTATACATTCTCTTATATAAGTTTCCATATTTACTTCTATTCAAATTCGTTTTTTCCCGTTTTAATATGAATTCAACTTATTTCAATTTTGAATATTAAATTTTATTTTCCATTTAACTGAATCTTATTAGTTCCATCTACTAATCTATTTCAGTTTCACATATAAAATCGTTTAATTGTTAACAAAAAATTTCCCAAAAATTTTCTAACTCCCAAAATTTTGGAAATTTTTTGGCAGAGTCTCCTTTGTACGGAGGAGCTTTTGCAATTTGACAAGAGATATAAATATATATACATCGACCCACCCGGTCGGAAAAAGCAAAAACAGTTCATATTTCCTATTTTTATTTCGTATGCGTACCTTACTTAGCATTTTAAGTAAGCAACTTATTAATTTAAGCAATTAGCGCAATCCAAACCAGCCAAACGGCCTCCAGGTACCTGTACTTACTCAATTTAAATATGTAAGTGCCATATATGGAGAATTTATTAACATTCTACTTACTTTCAATAGCTAAACATATATATTACTAAACACCCAGCACCAAACACTTCCCATAAACAATTTACATGCTTTTAATCTAATTCAATTTCTTTTCAACCAATTCATATGTCGATTCATTTAAGTTTTAATGGTTCACAACTCAATTTCTGATATTCCATCGATTATAATTCAAACAAGCTCATATTCACTTCAAATGATTCAGAACCAATTTTATTTAATCCCTATTAACTCACAGGAATTTAATCACTTTTGTTTATGCCAAACGACAATCATTGTTATGCAATTTCGACGATATTCGCTTAATAAAGTATCTATTTTAATTTATAACTATCTTAAATTAATTTTCAACTCATTTCATATTTAATTCCATTTCATTTCTAATTTATTCACCCACCATTCATTAGCTCGACATATTTCATCCTTGTATACTACTAGCCATTCCCAAATTAATTTAATCCAAGCTTTTATTTAATGGGCTTTCACTCTTATTCGAAGCCAAACTTCCATAAATTTAAAACTTAAGTGAATTTTCTTTAATTTATTCCAACATCAAACTTAAGTTTACTTCTATTTGATTCTCATTTAATCAAATTCCATTAAATTCAATTAGTCCATCCATTAAAATTTTAACTTTAATTCATCTTCTCAATTTATCAAAATAACATCCAAGCACATACTGAACTCATTTATTCTTCAAATTAATTTACCACCAAATTTGAGTTCAGTCCGATAATCCAATTCCAATCACAACTTTGATTTAGTTTTTATTCAATCAGACTCCATCCATTTATTATTTATCTCAATTAACCCATTTTTTTTAAAATTTTAATTTACTTACTTAATTCGTTATCGAATTTATTTTATCAATATAAGGTCATTCTCAATTTATTTCTATTCACTTGGGTTTTGTTTTGCAACTCAAACCATTTCTATTATAATCACTTCTCTTATATACAATTTACCTACAAATTTCATTACATATTATTCAAATCACCCTTGAATTTTATTTGTAAGTCAACCATCACATTTTCAATCCAACTCTATTGTATTTTTATTTTACAACATCTCTTCTTATTTATTTCATTACCAAATCCAAGTCGAATTCTATTTACAATTTGAATTCATTGTCAAATTCCATTATTAATTTACATGTCATTTTAGTTACCCAAGTTCAATTTTATTAACATACACTATTAAATAATTTATTTAGCTGATTAGTTTACTTTCACTATTTAAATGAACATTGGTTTTTATTACAAAAAATCATTTCATTAAATTTCCTGAGTTCAATTTTATTTTATAATTCCAGTTTGGAATCTCTTTTACATTTTCCTAAAATTCCAACACCTTTATTTAGAAATTTAGAAATGCTTTTAAATTCACATCATACTTAATAAAATAACTCTTTATAAAAATAGACTTTTATAACTCGATGTCTCAACCAGTCCATCCTTGTTCTCATAGAGATTTAGTCATACATTGATCAGGCGTAGGACTGAAAATCTATAAGTACTTAGCAGACTCATTTTCAACATCCAGTGAAAATACTTGGAAAACAATTCTATTGAAAATATTGAAAGCATTTTGAAAGAGAGGAAATGTCTTTGGTAAGAATGCTCTGGAAATCATCACTCCCATCCATGGTCGCAGTTAACCCGATGGTTACGTTGCCATCCCAACAAAATCCATAGATAACTATAGGCCTCCGCGCCCCTCGATTAAACCATGGAACCCACGACATATCGCAGCTACAACTGGGGTTACGTAGCTATCACAGCAAAAACCCATATAACCGTAGGCATCGGCGCCATCGAATTTCGCTGCCAAAACGAAACTTCTCCACTCCACTTGACCATAGATCGCAGTCTACCGATGTTGCGTTGCCTTCCCGGCAAAATCAAGTGTAGACCGTTGACACTCATCCTCCACACGATTTTCGCTATGGTCCCCACAGTAGATCGCAGCAACATCGAGTTACACTTTCGTCACAGCATAACCCAAATGCCTCTGTAGGCATCAACGCCATCGACTTACGCTACACAATAATCCTCAGGAACTAGTTTTGTCTGGACTCCTCACAGGATCAACTTTAGAAACCCCCCCTTGGGGCTCAAGGAAGCACCACCCGGTGGCACTCCTGAGAAGTTCATTTCAAGGGAGCGCCTTTTTCCCCAGAGCCATCATCAAAACATTTTATACTATACACATATAGTATCTTCAAATCATACACCTAGTATGATCTCATACAAAGCTCATTTATACAAAATCGGTTATTCCAAAATCGATAATTCCCAAACTAGGCTTTCCAAATTCTCATATTGATTTTACCCAAAAATCAAAAGCCTTTCCAAATCCAAAGGTTCTCAAAACCTTTTTCAAAATCCTCATAAGATCCTTTATATATATATATACATAAACAGATATATATATATAATTTTTAAAACTTTGGATCATTTCAAACTTGTATAAAACCCCCTTTTATACTTCAATTCTTATCTCAGTTGGGTATTTAAATTAATAACAGTTTGAACTCCGACCAGTTTATATTTAGAAAATAGCTTGAAAATTCTAAAAATAAATAAGTAGTGGAAAAATAATTATTAGTTTGTAAAATAGCTATAAAATAGGTAACTAACTGTAAAATAGTTAAGAAATAGTTGAATAGTTTTCAAAATTTGTAGATAACTGCAAAATAGTTGTAAAATAGAAATTAGTTTGTGAAATAGTTGAAAAATAGTAATTAGTTTAGTTAACAGTTGAAAAATGGTTAAATAGCCCCAAAAATAATCGTAAAACAAGTATTTAAATAATTTGGCTTTAAGAAAGAAAGGTTGTATATATTTAATAGCTTAGAAAAATAAGTTTATATCAAAACAATTTATATTGAAAATAGTCAAGAGCCAACTGTTCACCTCCCAAACAATTCAATTTAAATCTTCATTTAAATTGACCCAATTCCAATTCAAATAACTCCAAATTCCATTGGACTTGATTAATCCCCAATTCAAGTTGAATCAATCTTGATTCCTTCCCCAATTTAAATCAAATTCTAGTTGATTTTAAATCCGGTTCAATTTTAATTATAATTTCATACTACTCCAATCAATTTGAATATTATCAATTTAATTTCAGAATCCAAATCACATCAATTTATTCCAATCCAATTTCCCATTTAAAGTTTTCAAACTTATACATCTTCAATCACCAATCCAATTACTTCAAACCAAATTCAATTTTAAACTAATTCAATTAAATCTTGAATTCAAACTATCTCGAATTATAGAAATTCGAGTTAAATTCTCAAAGGTTGGTTTAACTCCTTAAACCAAATTAACCTTTAAATCAAAGTGTTTAATCATTTTAATTTCTGAGCCCAATTTCTCAAAATTCTCATTTTAAACTATTTTTACTTATGTATTTCAAGGTTCAATACAATTTTGTTTTAAAATTTTAATTTATTATTCAATTTAATTTTCCAGTTTGAAGTCAGTTCTTAAACAAGTTTATTTTACAATTCAATTATTCAAACTTATTTTATTTTATTTATACAATTCCTTTTTCAATTTAAAGATTTTTATTTACAATAGGAGGATATCATCCAATTTATTTTAAAATGTCCATCCATTTTAAATTTTTAGATCTCAAACCCTTTCGAGATCACACAAATTCCAATTCAAATCAACCATTTAACCTTCCAAGTTAAATTCCAATTTCATCTCGAAATTTCCAATTCTGGTTGCTTTTCTACACTTATTTAACTTCCCAAAGTTAAATTCCAATTTACTTAATCCAATCAACCTTACTCAAATTCGAATTCCCACTTCAAATTTCAAAATTCTTTCCTCTTATAAGTTCAAACTTATATCACTTTAGGTTTTTACATTACACTTAGGGAAAAATCAAAACTCAACCTCTTAGAGTTTATTTCAAATTATCTTTGATATCATGTATATCCATGCATATATTCATATTTATCTCTTGGCCCTCTCAGCCATGTTTTATAATTTTAAACCACCCTTGGTTTAAAATCCAAATCAAATTCCAAACAAACCATTGTTTTCAACAAGTCCCAGTTATCCAAATATACTTATTTATTATTTTTCATTACTTTGAAACAAAATTTTCAAATTCCGGGACCAGATTTAGAATTTCATTTTTAATAAATTTTAATTTGGTTGTATTTCTATTTCTACTTAATTTAATTCCACTTCAAGACTTCAGTTTGGTGGTATTATATTACTTCTAAATTTTAAATTTCGATAATTAACAACCAGTCACCTTAATATTTATTAGAAGAAAATATTACTTTACATATCAAAATATATATTTTATATAAAATCATTTAAAATCTTTATAAGCAAATAACAAGTACGCTCTCATATATATATATATACACACACACACACTCAACTCATTCTAGAGTACTTCGAACTCTATTAAATGAGTAATCCCCACCAGAGCCAAGGTTCTCGCTTAACCTTTCAGCTCTGATACCAACTGTAACGACCCGAAAATTTTCGATCCCGAAAGTTTCAGATAGTTATGGAAAAGAAGAAAGGGATAGAAGAAGAAGAAGAACAGAATCACCAACATCTCACATTCGCAGCAGATAAAATATAATAAATAATAACAGTTTACCAAAGAATACTATATCTGTCGGTTACATTAATATACATCAGAGTTTTACATATATACAGTCACTGAATATATATACAATTATCATGACTCAGATTAACAATAATATAAATACAGCAAAATACTCTATACGATATTGCCATCCAGCTCGCCTCCTGAGCTCCAGAACGTACCTACCTGAAAATCTGTAATACTCGGTCTGACCCGAGCATTACACCAAAGTAACACCCGGGTCAGGCTGGAAACCAGCGTGAGAAAACCTAACTAACATGGAATACCAAAAAAAAATCAACTTTTATAAAACCCGGGGTAACTCAAACCAAATTTTCAAGTTCACAATATGTTTTAGACATAACTAATTTCACACATCCATTTCCTAAGTACCAAAGCTTAAATTTAAATAGTCCAATTTCATTAAATCACTTCACTCCAGCATATAGATTTCACACATCAATCCATAAAAATATTCGAAGTGGTTTTTGGGTATTTCCCAATAACCGATCCTGCCCTATTCGAGTCTCACATCATCCTATTCCACTTTATCCATACGAAATACACAACATTTCATATTAGAGGCATCAACTCATTCAAGCATCCAATTCCCTTTAGTCATCCATCAGCAATTCTTAATCACATACAAACCAATTCAATTGGTTCTAATTGAATTTTCTAACCACATTCACTTAGATTCCTTCATATTATTTAATTAATTCCAAATCAAATAATTCAATTATCCCTTCATATTCTTCAGCATTAATCAACCTGCATTAATTATTTTTCAATTACGTTCAAGTAATTACCTTTAATTCATTTCACGGTATTAATTGTTCTTGACCCAAATAAATAAGAAATCTTTATTTCCTCCAAAATTAATTAAGTATTTTAATCACATTAGTCCATAATTATTTATATTAATTAACTTCTCATAAGTCACTTGTATTGATTTATTCCCTTAACTAATCAATTTCTATTCACATCATTGATTAAATAGATTAATGATTTCTTATTTACATCTCTATTTATTCTAATCTAATTTTAATTATATTAAATAATTAATCATTAATAAAACCATATGTATGAGTCATTTTTGATTTATCTCAACCGATGATTAACTATTTTATATTTACTTTATTAAATAAATTAATTTCTCCTTAATTAATCATTTTAATTAATCTCTTGATTAATTCCACAAAGTATTTATATTTTATTAATTCCATTAAGCAATTATTTATCAACCCACTCAATGATCATTCCAATTATTTTAAACCCAATTAAGTAACCCAAATCATAAATTAATTTAATTTATTAAGTATTCATTAAATTTTCCTATTTATTCGATGAATCACCAATCATTAAATCTTTATTGATTTTAATCGAAACCATTTTCTTATTTACGAATTTAAGTTTTAAACCATATAAAACCCCAAATCTTTCGAGTCAAACAACAATCACTCGAGAACCAAACAAACCAAGGTCACCAAATCATCAACACACATTCAACTCACTCAATCAATCAACCAATTATTTAAATTTGACCCCTTTAAATCTAAATAAAAATAAATCAAAGTGAGATTTACTCACCTTTGCGGTTATTTGCAATCCCCTTCAATCTTGACTTTGGTTTCATCAAAATTTTGACCTTATAAAAACATTTACAGTTTATTATTATTCGAACTAATCAATTGCCACTAAATAAACTAATTAACCAATAACGAAATTTAAACTATTTCCCTTTTAATAAAAATATTTTAGCTACCACAAATTTGAAACGGTTTATTAAACAAATCTATCTCCATAAAACAATATTTTAAAGCTAAGCTATTAAGTGAAAATCTGCGTATATATTTTCTGACTTCTTATACACATTTAAATAAAATTAAAAACTACTTAATAATTCAAAACTGCTTAACTATTCAAGATTTTATTTACTATAAATAATTTCTGTATGTATATATGAAAATCAACTGTTTACAAAACTTATGGTTATATATTATTTATTTATTTATTTAATCTAAAACCGTGTGCGTATATGTGTAAACATACATTATCTGATAAAATAAAGTAAAAACAAGGTCAGTTATACAACGTTGCCTCCATCCAAAATCAGTACGAAACCCTATCGCCAACCAAATCCATGACTTCGGCCCTGCTCTTCAACGTCGCGCACACACGCTGCGTCCACCTCCAAAGGCACAGACCCGAGACTAACAAATCCCCCTTCCACGCTGCTTCGAAAAACCCCTCATCGCGAACCCCACGAACTCGAGCTCTACCCATACGAGTGCTACCTCTCTGACGCCGAATCTTCCCCGAAGACCAAACCCTAGCGTCGCGACTACAACCCTAACTCGTCGCATCGGTCACGATCCCCTTGCCCATCTTCCTTGCCGAGGAATCGGCCGTGATTTCCTTTTTCTTTTTCTTTTTTGCGATGATACTCGACTTCATAAAGAAATGAGGTCACTGCTTGGTTTTGAGGGATGAGGCGTTTCGATTGCTCTTAGAAATCGAACGGCTTCGGCCATGAATTTTATTTTCGAGTTCGATCATATAATCTGCTTTTGGAAAATAGAGGGAGGGACGGGATTATGATATAGGTTAGAAGAAGCTTCCTAAGTACGCCTTTATTAAATAATTAAATATTGAAAATCTCGAGTTGTATGCGAAATCCCAAACCCCGAATCAGACATGCCAACAGACCCTTGTAAGGTTTTACCCGCGTTCTGAACACAATGGGGCGTGTTTTGGGGGCTAATTTGAACGTATGTGCGAGTTACGGAATTAAACGATCGATACTAAATTAAATCGATTAAAAAAAATCTAAGCGTTTCGAGCTGCCAGGGTCAAACAACAACTCCGATGGCTACGAAAATTGAAATCCGATAATAATTAACTATTACGGATCCCATGGAACTGGTTTCGTCGAATTCCGAGACTGTGCCTCGGAAGGCTATTTTAAATGTCAATCTAAACGATATATTATTAAAACTGAACAAAACACTTCCAAACTCAATTTCAACACTTTCACTACCTTCAGTGCTATCAATATAAATTTTATAAGCCTTCAAAATATTTTTAACAGGCTTAAAATTCCAGTTTCAACATTTTGTCCAATTTTTAGTTTATAAAATTCAATAAATTAATTATCAAGTAATTATTTAATGTCTTTAATTCGAATTAAAATTAACTTTTAAATATTTTAGAATCAATTAACTGTTCAAATTTAAATTGTTAGAAATTCCGGGCCGTCACATATGTAAATATATATACATATATATTATAAAAGAATGTGACTAGATATAATTATGACAAGTTATATTATCTAATTCATTTTAAATAGTTATAAAGAGATAATAAATAATTTATAATAGATTTATAAAGACATATATAATCAGTTTGAAAATATGAGAAAATTAATATCGCATTATTGGTATAATATCAATTTTTGTAAATAATTGTTAATATTGATTTGTATGATTTTATAATTCAAATGAGATCATTTTTATTAATTAAAAATCATAAAAATTGGTTTTCAAACTTTGTTTACAAATATATGCATATTAACTAATAAGTGAAAATATGACCGGGAATCGGAATCAGAATACGTAATGGTTTGACGTATATAAGTTGTATAAGGTTGTTTATATGACTTGCACACATATATAACATAGTAATACACATCCTAACACATGTATACATACAAATTACATACATACACATATACATGCATTTAAATATTAACAAATATCTAAGATATTTTACATAATTTCATTATTAAGCATACTTAGTTAAAGGCATATGGCATAGAAGTGATTAGAGGTGATGGAGCACATGGGTAGGGAGCACTAACATGTATTATGATGGTGGAAAGGATGTGAAATGGTGATGTGAAGTATCATGAAAATACCTTGATTTTATTACAACTTTTTCCCTATAAATTCCACCCTCCATTCTCATGTTTCCACACTTCATTCCTACTTCTTCTTAATTCTTCTTAAGCTCTAAGATCTCCTCTTCACTGGCTTCCAAGTCTTTAAAAAAAGTAAGCAAAGTTATGGCAAAGAAATGTCAAAATTATATACATATGCAAACTATGTTGATACCTCCTCAAAACAAGCTAAAACTCCATCCTACACCTTCTATAAACCACGACCATACCCCATGTTCATGTTTGGCTATGCATCACCTCATTCCAAAAGGAGGCCGAGCCTACTAAGAGCCAAGAAGGAGATTCAGGGTGCTCCGGAGTTAAATTTGTGGAGGGAAATAACACCGAAATATTTTAGGAAGCATCGAGGAGAAGTGGAGTCGTTTAGGTGGTGTATTAGTGAAGTGTTGATTCGATTGAATGTTGGTAGAAAGTTTTTTTGAACGGTGAGTACTCAATTTACTTTCATCTATAAAATAATTGTATGGAAGTTCAAATTATAGAATTTAAATGCTTGTTAGATAACTTTGTTGATTATACGGTTGGTTATATGGATGTTGATATGGTTGATAACTTGGTTGTGATAAATTATGAGCAATCATAGTAAAATGGTTAATGAATAGAAATGAATTCATATAATATGTATATGGAGTTTATATAGCATCTTAATGATTTTGAAAATATGAAAAGGTTGAAAATGAATATTATAATTATATAATATTATGAAATGATTTAAAAGTGAAAAGGAGATTTAATATGGAAAAATATTGGTTCAGATGTTTGAAAATGATTTATAAATGATTTATAAACATATGAAAGTGTTTTGGTGAAGTTCGAAAGCTAATTGGAAATTTTGAGTTGTCATTCCACATTGCTATGATGTGCTAAGCCCCTTGCCAAAGATTGGAAAAGTTTTGGCTTTATTTGATATGGTTTGATTATAATAAGAGAATGAAGACACCATTTTGGTTGTTTTATTTTTGCAAAGCTTTGTGAACTAATGAAGTGATTATATAGATGAATTCAAGAGGTCACCAGCCACCCTCCTCCCTTTACCTCCTTGGCTGGCCACAAAGGAGCCTCCCCTTCACATGCCAACTATCCACCTCACTTGTCCAAAATTCCTTCTTACCTTAAAATACCTTATAATATTCACCAAAATAGCTTCCCTTTAATACAATTGCTAATCATTTACTAATCACCTTTAGTACACCATAACAAAAGATATTTTTAGTTACTAATTAATGGCATATTAATTAATAAGACATGCCCAAGAATTTCGAACAACTTTTATCGATTAAAAAGCCATTTATCAATAAAATGATGTTCGATCGCATTATTGATATTTCTTCGAAGTATTTAGTTTTGTAAACATATATCAAATACAAGTTTTCTTGTCAATAGGTATTATTTAAAGGGGGTTAACAATGTTATAAAACTAATTTAATCACATTTATCAAATATTCAAATATTTAAATATGTAGTATTCGAAATTCCAGGTCTTTACATTATCCACTACTTAAAACATTTCATCCTCAAAATTCCACTACGACCAATTAACAAAGTGAATAAGCATGCAACAATACTCAATAGTATTCAAAATCACTACCAACCAAAGCTCGTCATTTGCTTAGGTTCAAAAAACCTCTCATCGTGCAAGGACGATAAATAATCTAGTAAGCGTACCTTATGCCTAATAGCCTCTAGTTATTACTTAGACAATTATTCAAGCTACCCCAAAACAAATCAAAGAGTCATTTCTTGAATTCTCCCCAAGCCAACAAAACATAATATGCATAAAATTAAGCTCGTACGATGTATATGGATCATCCGTATGCAATGTTAGATATGATCACTTGCTCCATCACATAAATTTAACTTCCAAACTAGTGTAGATCACAAGATCTCTCTAGGGCGGAATTCGATTAGGTTCCTTGATTAGAAAACTCTGTTTCCCTTACATAGCCATATACTATGATAGAAAACTTTAAGATCGTATCAAGAATACGTTTCAAGTGCTCACTGTTGAGAATCAAGTGAAAAATTCTTGCTCAGACTGGTGTACATCATCTAAAAACCATGTACTTGAATCTTGGATCAAGAACTGTCATGCGAATGAAATGATCCACATGCAACTTACGTATTTTATTCTATTAGTTCCTTTAATTATACCAATTACTTTTTAATCACATACATTTACACTAATAGTATATCTCATTCAATACTAAAGTCATTTATGAATCATTTTATGAAAACAAAATTTCACTTTATATACTCGAATATACAAAACATCAGATTCTCTCTTCTTTCTAAAATTTTGACAAAGGCTCAAAATAAATCTAGACCTTATAATCGATTTAACCTTTTAGACTTCTTTATCCGTCGGGTTAGGCAAGTGTTTGCATCAAAAATGGCACAAACACCCAATAAAGTAATAAATATGAAAATTATTAAGAAAAAGCTAGAAAAAGAAAAAAAGAACATATAATTTTTATAGCAGTTCGGAAAATACTATGGCCTACGTCCACTTAAACTCTAATATTCAATTTCGGTAACTTTCACAAATTGTGATTTTATGGATCGGTATTCTATGGATCAGTATTCTATGGATCGGTGGAGATCCAACAAGGTTCCGTGGCGAAGTCCAGTAAAGAACAAGTGAAGAAGAGAGAAAGTCCGTTTTCAGGTGCACTCCACCTCTATTTATAGGGAAAAACCATCGACATAATCTTTGAAAATTTATCCACACATCCACCATATTATGCACGTTCTTCCACAAAAATCCCAGGGTCAATTTATCCAAGACTTCATGGATTGGTATCAAACTAGCTTAGGATCAGACCCAAGAGTTTAGTGTGTTGCTTTGAGTCATAACTTGGATTTTCCTAAGATTGATGAGCTTCGAGTTTCACTTTGCGTGTTTCAAGTCTGACCTAAGAATTTTGTATGTCCGACCCAAGTTTCATGGATTGATACCGAGCCATGGCTATGGTTTGGTATAGAAAGATCGTGCTTGGAATTTTTGCGTAGGCTGCTTCGGGTCTTGCTTGGAGTTTTCCCAAAGTTATTGTGCTTTGAGTTTTTCTCTCTTCAACTTCGGGTCTGACCCTAGGATTTTGTGGGTTTGCTTCGAGTCAGCTCTTTCAAAAACTTAAACATCCAAATTTTCCATTATTTTTGCTCATCTTTTTATCTCTTTTTTCTTGCCCTTTTATGATGTTTCCCAAGTCCTTAGGTCATTTCTTCATCATTTTCTCATTCGATTTGATCGTTTAAGTATGTTCGAAGACTACGCATATTCGACCATAACACTTGCCTTTAAAGCACGCCTTGTGAGTGGAATGTATGCTTTGCTTAGGGACAAATATAGAAGTCGATGAATCACTAGTGGTTGAATATTTTGGCCATTAACTAATCATACCACGGTGAATCATCTGGTTCCTCGGATTCGCCTGTAAATCGGAGGTCATTCCAAACTATTATAGTTAGGGACTCAAGTCCTTGCCTGAGTGTTAATCATAAATAATCATCATTCCATGTTCTCCTAAAATTATTATATTATAAATTAGAATCGTCCCAGGTACATTCAAGAGTTAACTATAATATATCAAATTAGTGTTACCTTGTGTTCATTAGGGATCTCAGTCATGAACAAATTATATGTCGGGTAATCAAAGGTCAACCATCGTGGAAGATCATTGCTATCGGTTAGAATGTTATTTATAAATCGTTTAGCATCCCCTTCAATCCCGTTATAAGAATGCCCAATCGAATCAAAGCAGCGACTTAATTTGATAACCGTTATCAAGTCGTTTCAAAGTCAAGTAGCATTCAAATCCAAAGTCTAGCCTTTAGTTTCTCCATATAGCATTATCAATATCCTGGTTAGCTTCCCATCTCTTCGAATTGTTAGTTTAACCCTTGATTTCTCCGATCATAAGTTCAATCCTTGATCTGATCATTAGTTCAATCCTCGATCTTTCCGGATCGTTAGTTAAATCTCGATCTCTTTAGGTCGTTAGTTGAATCCTTGATTTCTCTAGATCGTTGGTTCACATTGAGTCCAACCTGATTGCTCTCCGATAAGGGAACCCAAAGACCGAGTGAGTCCAACCGCTCACTCTTTGTGAGGGGACTCACTATCCCATACAACTCCAATATAATCGATTTTCGACAGGAGGATCTACACTTTATGGTTCATTGCCCTATCTCTCCGATCGGGAAAATCATGTCTAATCAATTCATGAATCATTCTCAGAGGGAAACCAACATCCATTGTTGTTTCACAATCAATATTAGTTATCACATATGAATGGTCTTCGGTTTCAAATATTTAATAAGCAATCAGGAGTTTAAATCAGATGCATCAATGAAACATCCATAACACTTAATCCTATCAAGGATCACTTTCAGGTTTGCAACTCATCGCATGCCTAGGGACCGATCAGCATCATGTACATGCATAAGCAGTTTGATAGTAATATTACATCATTCATTTAAAATAAAAAGTAAAGTAGGGTAATCTAATCCAACTCCTATCTATCCCGATCAAAGGGTGATCATTCTCGACCAAGATCCATAGCTACATCCAAATACAATCATCACGAGTTGTGGCGCAACACCTCTAATTTTAGTTTAACATTATTCAAAAAAATTAATTAGACAATTAAATAGAATAATGTGTGGGATAAGGGGATGAGACTTGGTCATTAATAAGGTTGGGTCTTAATTGATTACTTTAGTAGGATTATTTTAAACTTTATAAAAGAAAGAACGAATGGGAGGAGCATATTAGGAATATAGCCTCATTTTCTTCCCTCAAGCCCACTCTCTCCCTTACCCATTCTCATTTCTACCACACAAAATAATCAAAAGAAAAGAAATTCTTAGAGCTGACCATTAACAAACCAGGGAAGATGAAATCAAAAGGGGAAATTCGAGAAAGAGCTTGGGGATGCTAAAACAACATCAAATCTCAACTCTAACATCCAAATATAAGCTGAATAATAAGTGAACCAACTCTACTATTTTTTTTGAATTCAACTATAAGTAATACCAGAATTATTTTGATAATTTATGCAATGTTTTGCTTGTATGATCATTGTTTGGATATAATAATGAATTATGGAATTTTATGAAAATTATAAAAATGAGTTTTAAGGGTAAGACCTAATTTATTAATCTCCAATTGATTTGATTTTCTAATATGTCGAGTAAAACATTATTTTGGAGATAGGTTTTTAATTTCATAATTTTTCAAGTATATTTTATGAGTTTCCTAAGGTAGAACTGTATTTATTACTGGTTTGATTATTAAAAATAAATAATGTTTTTAGTCCCGAAATTTTTACACAGCAAATAATATGATATTTTTGAATTTTTATGATTTTTGGGATATTTACCAAGTGATTATGATTTATTACGCTAGATAAGCATTTAAATTAATAATTAATTAAGGATATAATTAATTAAAGTTGATATATGTTTTAGAGAGTAAAAACTGGTTGTGGCAGTTTTCTAAAAATATTTGTATAAATTATATTTTTATCCGATTGAAATTTGATAAAGATTAAGAGTTGGTGAAAATAAAATGCTTTTAATAGAAATAAAACAGGTTTTACATTAATTACGGGATAACCATCGTCGTCGTCATTAATGCTCCAATCATCTATGCCGTAGCTATGCTTTTCGACATTTGCTATAGTGGATGCATATGATATAAGTCTCAGTTGGTATGGAATGAATCCACTTGGTTGAAGTGAGAAGTATGAGTAAGGTCGGCATGCATAACTTCAGTATCAATGATGCTGCATGTCTTAGTGCTACATATCAATGCCATATGGCAATGTCGTAGGTTTTCACCATTGTCTCAAATGACTTCGCATGCCACTATTTCGATAGCAACTATATTAAGATGGCGAGGCTGCATGTTTTCTATATCGATGCAATAGCTCTAGGCAGTGATGCCATAAACAATATTTTTGATACTAATATTTTATGGTGATGATGCTGCTATAACTTGACTTTGTAATAAAGGAAATTTATATCGTGGATTGAGAAGCCGACACCCTATATTTTACGACATATAGCCAATGTACTATGTTTTTCAACATTATAGTATTAATGCCATAAGTGACTGATTTCAACGATAATGCCAAGCGGCATTGATGCCGTTACTCTATATTACATTGCTGGCGAGGTTTTGTTTTATGCTAACTAAAAGTATGTTTTAACAAGGTGAGATAGCCTATATTTAAGAAGGTTGTTAACATTATGATTTCAGCAGTTAGCCACATGATTTATAAAATCAATTTTTTGTTTTCTCAAGTTGGATAGAGCTTCGATATTGTTATGGCGACATGAATGCCGTATGACCTTTATATTGCTATGTAAATGACGTGGAGCCATATGTATGATGATTTTGAAATTTTTCGTTGGCAATGCCAATGTATATTATTTTATAATTTTGACATCAACCATTAGGGATACCAATATATTTTATTTTATAATTTCGACGTGGCTTATTGAGGATACAAATGTATGTCACTCTGAGATGCTATAAGTTTAAGGAGTACAGAACCTAACTAGGGGCACCTATAGACATAGGATGAACATTTAGTTAAACATAAATAAAAATAGATAAGTAATGGGTTCATAGTTATCATAGGAAAATTATGGGATGTGTAACGGATTGTCCATATCATGCCAGAGATAGATACTCTGTATATGTTTGATGAAGTATTCATAGCCATCATAAGAAAACTATAGCATGTGTGATGGATAGTCTACATCATTTTAATTAAATGAAATATGTGAGATGGATAGTCCACATAAGTTTGGTAATGAAACCATGTGCGATGGGCAGTCTGTAACAACCCATACTTTAATGAGCCTAAATTTCGACGAGAATCGAAATCCAAGTCCACCAAAACACAAATCGTTGGATTTGGTACCTGCAAATAAACATGAGCCTTATCAGAGATTGATAAAACTCTATACTCATAGCAAAAACAATAATAAGATATAGATTCCGACTGTGGCTATCACCTTGGAATTAATAGTATTCCTTGGAAACTAGATTGTTACATAAGTATCAAGCATGAGAGAAAAGAAGACTTCTCCAATAACCAATCATGTCCTGCTCCAGTGACTTATTCCTCTAAATCTATCCTATGGATTGTAATGACGAGGGAGTCATAACAATGTTTTAGAGATTGGAAACTTTATACAGTATCCATAACATAAATTTATTTATACTGTGTCCATATCATAAATTTATACCCATTTTTTTCCATTTAATTGTTATGTCTGCTATTTGAGGTTAATCAGATTAATCTAATATTGCACACATGATATTCCCACCTAGCATGATTAATATACCTACCCTTTCCAAGGTATAAAATACTGACATAAGTCTATTATCACTTAATACATCTAAATATGAAGCGGGCTCCTAACTTTGTCATCATTGGTCTATTGATCCTAGCTACAAAGACCTTTGAGTACTATTTATGGCTTTATAACACATAATAGCCATAATATTAATGCATCTATCGTCATTAAGGTCGTATCCATATGAGTGACAGTACCAAGCTACTTGATACCTCATTAATAAAGACTAGAAAGACCCTTGACCATTTATTACCTATATTATAGGCATACCTTGGTTATTTAATACCTAAACCCAAGACGGACTCCTCACTACTACTATCTAGCTAACATTGCTGGGAATCTCACTGGGACCCTTAATACTTCTTTATGGGAGAGAGACGGACCTTATATCAGTCACTTGATATCCACTACCACTCCTAATCGATAATTCAAACTATTTAATACTTCTTAATTAGGAAAGAGGCGAGCCTTTAAATAACCACTTAATACCTCTAATCCCTAAGCAAACCTTATTTTTTCGATAATAGTTTCCCATGGGTCCTATGATTAATGATGTCTTACATCAATAATAAGTGTACATGACTATTGGTAGCCTCTGAGTGAAGGGCAGACTTCTGTTATGTCACTTTATTGATCATGCATCCTAATCTTCAAAGCCTAATTAATTATTCTATTGGTCCTATGGGTAAGGATGTCTCACATTAATAGGCTCGACTGCTGGTAGCTTCAAAGTGAAGGGTAGACTTCCTTCTACTGACCTCGCATCCCAATCTACTAAGTCCAATTAATTATTCTAGGCTTTACTAACTTAATCCATTATCCTAGGCTTTATTATTACTAAGCTTTATCACCATAAATTGGATATTGGACTTAGCTTACTAACCTTCTTTTATTTGTTTAAAGCTATGTAATTTACCTTGAATATTCAACTTTCGATAAATCCCCTTTAGTTGCTTCTTCCATAAATGTCAATTTTTAAAAGAATATCATCCTAACAGACATTTCCTAAGACACTTATGTATATTACTAATTTACAATTAGTAACATGTCCTAATTATTCCATGTTTATTTACCTAACTTTTATATTTACCAGTTCCATTAAACCATTTAACTAATTAATTATATGTAACTCTTAAATCCATTCACATTTATTAAGTTACAATCTTTTTAAACTTTCCTCCTATTTCCTATTAGCAAATCAACGTTATTACTATGTATAACTAATATTCTAAGTGAGAAATACACAAAAAGCGTCATATTTTCTTAAGCGTATACCAAATATATATTCTAGTCATCAATGAGAACATTTTTTCCATATTTAATTTTTTTGATATTACATTTCTTGGGAAGATTCTTCAATATAATTTCCATAAAATAGTTTAAAACAAAAGATCGAGGGCAAAAAGGAAAGATTAGCCTCATTTGAAATTGCAAGGAATGATTATTTTCTTTTTATTGCAATCAACGGTGTAAACTATGGAGAATAAATCTACACTTTGTATATCTCTTTCTTTTCTTTTGCATATATTCCTTGTTAAATAAAACGCTGCATTTTCTATGCAATTTGGAAACACCGCAGATTTACAAAAATCAAATGGGTGTGCTTCTCATAAATTAAACTATGGAAAATCTCGAATTAAATATAACTAGAGTAATAATCAAAATCATACTAATAATCTACAACCCAATTTCAGATCCAGAATAAATTTCATATCTGATCAATATTCATATCTATAACTTTTTAGGACTAATTTCCAAATCAGGGTGTAACAATAATTCCAATCGGATCTCGTAATAATATGTAGGCGATGTTTAATAAATTCATTTTTAGCTTATGATTTATATTCATTTAGATATAAAAAGAAAACCTATGCCAAACAGAATAGATTCAATATCATAGACAATGTATAACTTACCCATCCACCTTCTAAAAGCGTTCCAAATATCAAGTTCAGACATAAAACCTTTGATTCAACTCCATTTTCTTTTATTCCATGAAATATGCATAAAAATGGTATATATATTAGAATTTTTGTATTTGAGAAGAGATTTGGGGTTGAAGGGAAATACATATATATATATATATATATAATATATCAATTTCAAATATATATATGTATATGTATATATATTACCTCCTTATTGCATAGTGTTGATTTGCTTCTTTTCTTCTCTTATTTGATTTCTATTCTTCTCCAATTTTATATATACAAATATAAATATTATATTTTATTATTTATAAAATAGTGGGGAAGGTAAAATGACTAAGTTATTAATACCTCGAATGTTGATTTTGATGACAACAACCACATACATATTACTACTAACATGTCTCTGAGATGTGCAGTACTAACAAACATATTATGGAGGCATTTATAGGCATAAACAAGAACTTTGTAGAAGAAAATGAATTATATATGAGGACAAATCAAAGAAAATGGAAGAACAAAATTGATTGAAGAAGAAATACAAACGCTGAAACGAAAGAGGTAGTTGAAGTGACGATTAGTTGGTTGAACCTTAGAATCATTTATTAAAGACCCTGTGGTAGTTATACTCGAAGATCATCAATCATTAACCTCAACCAAATCACAAAAATACAAATATGAGGTACTTTTGAAATCTGAATATTTGCAACATTTATTGGTGTTGCTATTTTTTGTAACACTATATGTCAACATATCCTCTGCCTGTATGTTGATACACATGCCGTTTTTCAGATTTTCAAATTTCAAATGAAGAGATATTTCCTGCCACCTCTTCACCAAAAGGAATGTCTATTCAACCACTATATAAAGGCCTTAGAAAACAAAATTTTAACACATCTTTTTCTTTCTCTTACTCTTTCATATCCAAACATTTATGAGAGAAACCCATTGCATACTCTTCCATTTTATTTGCAAATCCATACTATTTCAATCCAACTCTTCAAGGATTTGCAAACCACACAATATCAGAAAAATTCATGTCATTATATCTTTGATTTTATCTCATTCCTTAAAGAATTCAAAGATATATTACCATTGGAGGTCTATGGGATTATTATTTCGAATTTGCAAGAATCTCATCGAAGATATGGCTTCTTGCCATACTCTATTATTGTTTTTATAGAGAAGAGGATGTTCTTATAGCCCATAAATCAAAAGGACGCATCTTGTAGCCCTTGAAATCAATATTGCAAAGGTGTTCTTGCCACTTATGGAAATCAATATTGTAAAGGTGTTCTTGCCACTTATGGAAATCAAGTGGTGATAGTGAAATTCTATACGGTGTAGTACATGATTGGACGTAGGATTGGTCAATCCGAACTAGTATAAAAATTCCTAGTGTCATTTACTTTACTACATTTTACTTTATTTCTTACTTATTCTTCGATTACTTGTTTGTGCTTGCAATTAGAGTAGGCGAACTTTCACTCTCTGTAGTGTTTAAATAGCCTTAAGTTCCATTCCACATTGTTTTATAAAACGCCCACTTTGACATTTGGTATTAGAGCACTGGTTTTCAAAAATTCATAACTTAATTTTTGAAAATTGTAAATGGCCAATAACACTAGTAACACTTTTGTAGAGGGACAATCTACTACTAGACCCTTATTATTTAATGGCAGTAATTATGCTTATTGAGCTTATAGGATCAAAATTTAATGGTTTAGATATGTGGAATATTACAAAGTGAGCACACTGAGCCCCACACTGAGTACTTATCTTGGACACCAAACCAAAAGACACGAGCACTTATTAACTCAAAGGCTATGAATATTTTATTTTGTGACTTAGATAAAAATGAATTTAATCGAGTTTCCATCTGTAGGTCTGCATGTGAATTTTGGAGAACATGGTAAGTCACACACAAGGGCACTAATAAATAAAAAAACTAAGATAAGATAGTGCCTAGATCATTACGCCTTTCATGCGAGTCGGGAGTTACCTGATATGTATTCTGGATTTCAGGATATATTACATGCATTAATATCATTAGGAAAGAATGTCACTAAAGAGGACCAAGCCAAAAAGATCTTGAATTCACTTTCTAGTGAATAGGCATCGAAGAATATGTCAATTAAATAAGCCAACGATATTAGTACTATGAAAATAGAAGATTTAATTGGTAATATAATCTCCTATGAAGTAAAGTTGCAGGTTAGAAAAGAGAATCAATCAAATGAGAAGAAATCACTGACACTCAATATGATAAACGAAAATCATGAACCAGATGATGATGATGAAACCAATTTCATGACCTCCAATGAAATTTTAAAATATAGGGAGATGAACAAACTTCAAAAAAATAACAACTTTATTTCTAGAAATGGAAATGTTATTAAATGTTTCGTATGTTATCAACCCAGTCGTTTGAAATGAGACCGTCCAAATCTAAAGAAATCAAAGTACTCTTCAAATACTTTCAATAAAAAGAGGACATAGGCTTTCAATGCAACATGGGATGATTCAAATACATCATCAAGTGGTAGTGATTTAGAAACCAAAAAGGCCAACATGTGCTTCATAGCAAAGGGTGACTAGATATGGAATTTTAATGAAGAAATTATTGGTATTTTAAATGATATGTATAAGGGATATAAAATGCTTAAAAAAGAGTACAAGACTAGTTTACCAGAGATAGATAGACTAAAAATGTTTAATGAAACGTTAACTAGAGAAAATAGTTGTCCAGAAATAAAAGACTTGATGGACGTAATGATGAAAATGATTTAACATTTGAAAATTTCGAAAAAAATGAAAAGTGAAAACAAATCCTTAAAATCATAAAATCTTTTAATGAAGTTAGAGATCACCGATCTATGTGACAAAATAACATCTTTGGACAATGTTGTTGTTAACTATATTAAGGATTTTGATAAAATAAAAACTAATGTTGATATTTAAAAAAGGGCATGATAATTTGGAAAATTTATTATCTGGTTCTAAATCCACTAATAATAAACATGGACTTGGATCACCCCTAAACCTAAATCAAAGAAAATTAGTACTCAAAGTACTAAATTTGTTAAGGCTGCTAAGTTCAAACCGAAATTTAGAAAACGTAGGTTCATTAATTTATAGGTTCCCAGAAGGTTAGATACTATTGAGAAAGAAAAATATATCGATAATTTTATTAATGAAGTTCATTTATCTAATGATTATATTTTGAAATGACATTCAAACTCTTGCTAGGTTTGGCTCTTCAAAACTTGACCCCATGGACCCCAAAATAAAGTAGGGTACCAATGCACATATTTTATATTTTTAAGGTATTGAACAATGGATACTAGACGAGGGATTTTTAATGTAGCATCCCACATTTCTAGATAATTAAATAACCAAGTTTATTAAACAGTGAAAATAAGCATTTTTGAAATTGTCAGAATATAGCCTCGAAACCAATACCATTGTGTTCGTGGCGATTTTATGATCAATTTCCATAAATAACTTGTCGAAATCCGACTTAATATGAAGCAGTTACGAAGGAGACAAAAAATCAAAATCAAACAAAAAAAGGAGAAAGTCCCTACGGGTCGACCCACAGGTAGACCTACAAAGGTTAGGGGCGACTCGCCTTTTTACCCGGACCCGCATTTATTTCAATAGTTAGTTCTACTGGTAAGTTATGTTGAAACTGTTAATTTTTAAGAGAAGTGTACATATATTTAAATGTATTCGTATGGAAAAAGGAAGGAATCTAATTAAATATAACAAATATTAGGCTTAAAAGTTGTAGAGAAAGGCATAAGAAGCGAGAAATTTATCGTAAATTATGTTAAAACGGGAGAAGTGAATTAAACAGGAAAAATCTAATAAGTTAATTTGGAAGTTAGTGATAAATTAGTTAGTTGGTTTAGAAAAGGGAATACATTTCCATTGTTTAATATTGTAAGAATAACGATAAACTAATTATAAGAATAAAAGCAAGAAAAATGGAATCAGTGCAAAATAGAGACATTACGGTATATTACATTACCCAAAAATTAAAGAAACATAAAAAGAAATATCTTGCAGTTACGAGTTATTGTTTATAGCATTATTTAGTATCAAAATATGGAAATAGTTTTTTAGCACAGTTTTTGTAACCAACCAAACATAATAGAACTCTTTTTAGAATAAAAGAAAATAACATGAAGCGTTAAAGAAATAAAAGAAGAGAAAACAATCAAATTAATTATTTGACAAGACTAGAAGCAATAAACAGAAAAAGTGACTAGGTCTGCGTTTATTGCGCAGATAATAGAGTAAAAAAGTAAAGCAGTTATTATGATAAGTAATTTGTAGCAGTTGGATGTAGTCCCAAGCTAAGAATGTCATATAATATAAGAGAACTAAATAGAATTTAGCATCATAATAAAAGAAGACAGACAAGAATAGAAAAGAGACGCTTGCAATTAAATTTATAACATGTAGGTTTTAAAAGAAAGAAAAGAATATAAAAATGACAATTGCAAGTATAATTTGAAACATAGGTTATAATTAAAAAGAAAGAAATAAAAGAGGCTTATTTTGTCAAACTTAGACCTTGGATTAAGTTAATAAGCAAAATAATAGAAGTGGCCCGTACCGAAAGCATTCCCTTTCAGGTCTAGGACTGATGGTCTCACACATGGGTAGGGCAGGGCATGCTGATTAGGGTAAATAAGTAGCCAACAGAATAAGAAAAGTAAACTAAATGCATAGTAAAAGATTAGACATAGGGTCTAATAATATGGTAAGGTGCGTTTGGAGTAGCACAAAGAGAATCTGGATAAAGAGCCTAACAAAGCAGTTCATCGTAGATTTTTAGTACAGAAAGAGCATGCGCTACTTATTTAATTTGGACTAGAAGGAAGTACAAGACTTCAACGGGACGTGAGGATACTCTAGGATGGCCCTCTGGGGTAGGCCTAACGAAGCTGCACCCTCGAAGGCAGATCTTTAGGTGTTCCATCAAGAGAGTGCACCTTGACTGCTTTTGCATTGCAGGCCTAATGAAGCAGACCTTTTAGGCAATCAAAATATTGATGATGGAGTAGGATATTCGTATGACATCGTACTCTAGTTTGCGAGCAGGTTATAGTGGGCAGGACCCAAATAAATAGTCGCATGCGGAGATCAGCCATCATCATTCAGAGTGATTTCGAAAAAGACGAGTTAAACCAACAGGCCAATGATTCTTTAACTATCGAGACTTTGGATGAGGGACATAACCAATTGGATGTTTAGATTGTTTGTAGTAGGGTACAACCACTTAGCTCTTGAAAGATCTTTCGATTAGTTGGTGGGGGCTGCATGGGGCCATAGCCACGATGAGAAAATAGATAGACCAAGTAGAATATCTTTACTGTAGGCCTAACGAAGCAGACTTTATAGATATAGAAAATCCCCAACCGAGTTCCGTACAAGGTAGATCTTATTGGCGGAATTCAAGGAGTAGGCAAAACGATTACGTATAGCCCGTAAGGTACGCATTGGGTGGTACATTGTCGATGTTCGAGCACTAGTATAAACTAGTGCTGATGTAGTTTCACATTCTCATAGTAGATGTCAGAACATCTGTATTGTAGGCCTCATAAAGTTGTCCTTTACAGATGTAGTTACAGTACGCTCTAGTAGCGAGACGATGGAGTCCTTTTCGAGGAGGATACAGAAGGTACTATGGGTAGTACCTAGAACCGATACGATCTTTGGGCATGTAGCTACATATATATTGGTTATTAGGTCTTAATCTACTAGGGAGTAGATGGTTACGATTCACGTATAGAGGCGAGAGTATTATAAACCCAATAAACCTAATATAACAGAAAATGGAAATAGAATTGTATATGTAGAATTATGCTTAGAAGTATATAATTTTTCCATTTACCAGAACTTTAATTCTAACCCCCTCCTTATACCATCCTACAGGTTAGATAAATAGCAGAGATTTTCCAGGTTTGAGACACTTGTTTAGAAAGTTTTATTACCTTGGTGAGTATTTACTTACTATTATAGTTTAGTCAGTTCCACTGTGAGATATTTATTTGAGCTCTAATATATTTATCTTTGCCTATTACAGGATACCAGATACCCAACTCGGGCTTTAGTGGGCTTAGATTTTAGCATTTTTGTGAAAAATCTAGACCCACTGGAATTTGGGTTGTTACATTTGGTATCAGAGCTTAGGTTGGTAAATCCTAAGTAAATTAGGAAATTTGAGTGATTTGTATTTTTGAATAAAATATAAATATATTATGTTCTAATCCAAATAGTCCCCAATTATAGAATTTAACATATGGAAAGATTTTCGTAGTACATGTGTGCATAGTTTGCTCGTTGGGTTTGGGATAACCCAAGGATGTTAAGCCTTATGTTATTGCCGATTTATAGTGTATAATAAGCTATATTTTGAGAGAAGATTGGTATCCATATGTTATAGGAAGTGGGAAAGTTCCCTAGGGATCGCAGGGAGAGCATTTTATTCTGGAAGGATGAAGAATTTTAGTAAGGAAATGAGATTTCCAAGGTTTAGGAAGGGTATTCCTAAGGTTGTAAGAAGAAAATTCACTTTATGTCTAGCCCAATAAAATGAAACTTTTGGGATTGAAAAGTTGAAAAATGTAATTGTTAATATGTTTGAGGAAGTAAATATTGGGTTTTTTTTAAAAAGAAAGTGGTATGAAATTTAAATTGGTTTTTATATGATGTAAATTTTCTTAAAAGTGAATTTTTTTTGAAGAATTATGGAGCATGTATGGCTTGCTGGTTTCCTTAAGGTATACAAAGATTTTAAATATAAAAACTTAGGTTGTGTTAGGTATCGAAACGTAGGTTACAACATTTATCGTTGTAATAGATGTTTTCATGAAAAATAAATAAAGCATAGACTATGGCACTATTGTGATATTAGGCGACTCCCAATGGAAATGATTGTACATAACATATGAGATTTATTAATATTTATTTTAATTAAATCCATATACTGGTATTTTTGGGTTGTAGTAAAGGTGTTTTACGCGACATCTGTTTTTACCCAAATAAAATGTGTTTTGAAGATTATTTCTAAGTAAAGAAATAAAGTGGTTTGTAAGTACACTTATTATTTAAATAAGTAAATGGAATGTTTTATAGTTATGAAATTATTAGAATAATTTTGAAAATGAGTTCTTCTGAAGAAAAAAAAGATGTAAGTTAAATATTAGGAAATTAATAAATTTCATAGGAAATGTCTAATGTAAGTGAATGTAGATTAAACATACTTTAATCTATTGGAATGAAATGAATAATGTATAATTTTCTGTAGCGACCCAGAAATTCTGTCATTTGAAATTCAGATATTTAATTGATTTTAAATATCAACAAGTAAAATTTATAAGTCGAATAATTTATTTTTCGAATATCTAGATATAATTGGATAATTAAATCGATAATTTAATATTTGAAATTGCGTAAATAATTGGAAATTGGGTTTAATGTGTATAAAAATGATTTATAAAGTTATATTAAATCATATTGGAGTTAGAACAATGTTTGTGAACTTTTAAAATTGAATTAAGAGTTAATTAGTGAAAATTGAATATTTTAATATTTAAATCGACGAGTAAAAATAGCCATTTTTCAACCAGTTTTGAATTTCGACGAAACCAGTTTCATCGGATCCATAATGTCAAATTATTGTATAGTTTCAAATTTTATGTCAATCGGATTTATCTCCGAGGCAAGCCAAAACGCATAGAAATTTGGTTTAATCGATTTAATTTAAATTTGATCGTTTATTTCCGTAACTCAGACAGATGATTGAATTAGCTTATGAAACACATTCCATTGTGTCCGGAATGCGGGGTAAACCCTAGAAACCCAGCCGGCACGCTTCGTTTGGAGTTCGGAAAATTTCGGATGAATAGTAATTTGAGAATTTTCTATAAAAGGCCTTCACAAATTCACTTTTGCAAGACAAAGCAAACTCTAGGGTTTCAAGAGCTTCAGCTGCTGTTTCTATTATTTTCAATGGCCGAAAATGGTTAACCTTCCTCCTCTATTTTCTTCCAATCCATCGATTATTTCCAGAAAACTTCAACTACAACATGGAAGAGGGTGAGGGGAGCTTCGATTCTATACGGGTTTGATCGTTTTTAGTGGCACGAATCGATGTGAATCTCGATGCAAAGTTCATGCGTTCAAGCACGAATTCCTGCGCAACGATGAGGCCGAGCTTCATCATCCTCTGGCCGAAGGTCGAGCTCGTAGTGGGCTTCGAAGTGGTGTTTGTTGATCGTCCTGGAAGTCGATGGGATGGGTGCGACAATTAGGGTTCTAAGGTCGACAATTGGGTTTCTTCGGCCTGTAGACGAACGCGCGTGAGAAGAAAGAGGGGAGGGCCGAGATCTCATCAATCTATAATGTACGGCCAGGATGGATTTGGGGTGAAAATTTAAAAAGAAAATTGTAATTTAGTTATATTATAATTCGTGTAACTTCAAAAATCAATATCTCTTTCATACGAGGTCGAAATTGCGCGAAATGAGTTGCGTTGGCTTCGTTTTGTCGAGCACTACGCAATAGAGCTAGTTTGGAGTCGTTTGGAGCTAGTAAAAATTTCGGGTAAAATTAAACGTACGTTTAATTTTATTCGAAACAAAACGCTACAATTGTTATCGGAAACTCAAGGTGAGAACTTCTCACTCAATCGAATTGTTTCGATTTAAATAATTAGATTTAAAATTGCTTGATTGTGTGATTGGATGTTAATTATTATCTGTTGTATTGGAATAGACCCTATAAGCCGTATATTAAGCGGATGTTACTTATTAAAAACATATACCGCGATAATTCCAACTCGTATGGAATTGGTATTATATATGTACTTGGAGTTGATTTCCCCGCATTATATAGCGGACGAGACCCTATTGCGCCGCATAATAGAGGATAATATTTTATAAATCCCGTATACCGCGATATTCCGTCTCGAAGCGGAATTGGTATTGTGCTAGCATCTTTGGATGCAGGGAAACAGGTTGGAGGGATCCAACTGGATTCCTCAAACATTTGAATTTGTTTCAATGTTGTGTGCTGATCTATTTATTGATCTATTTATAATCTGCGTGATTATCTTTGTGATTGGAATCATTAAAGGCTAAATTTTAGCCGAATATATTGTTGGTATCGTTAGATGCCGAAAATAAATAAAAATTTGATTTTTGAAAATTTAAGTTGAGAATTCATAATAAAATTTAATTTTGGAATTTATTCATTTTAAATAAATAAACGTTGTAATTTTTATGTTATAAAAATTATGATTTTTAAGAAATATAACCAAAATGTGATTTTTTAAATAAGTAGTTGGCTAATTTATAAAATGGTTTAAATTGGGATTTTTTGAATTATTGTAAGTGATTTATATAAAAGATTTATAAAATTGATATTTACAAATTAAAATATTGGGATTATAAAACGAGTTTTTATAAGTGTGAAAATGAAGTATAAATGGATTTCATAAGTGAATGAAATCTATAGATTTATAAATTGTGAAGTTATAAAATGAATAGATTTTGTAAAATAAAAGATTTATAAGTAATTAACTTATAAATTGGATTTTTGGCGTATAAATGGAATATGGATAGAATATGTTAATAAAGTGATTTTATAAGTTAAAGTTGTTATAAAATATAAATGGAATTTATAAACGTTGTTTTATAAATCCGAAATCGACTTATTTTAATAAGCTTAATTATTATAGCTTATTAAAGGAGATATATCCACGATTTTGGGACAGTGGATAATGCTTTAAATAGAATATGTAGAAATTGAATTTGGTTAACAAAGTATATTCACGATTTTGGACGGTGAATAATATATTAAAGAAATATTTTGGGAAAGTGGCATTTTGAATAGAATTAAAACGATTCAAAAATGTTTTAAAATGTATTAAGTATCGAAACCATAGACTTCAACATTTATTGTTGAAATAGACGTCTTCAAGGAATAGAAGGAAATGGTGGCCTATAACACTATTGTTATAGTAAATGATTTCCGAAAGGAAATGTTTTATATAATATTGGAATTTATATATCTATTTTAAGTTCAAATCCTTATATTAGTGATTTTAGGTTGTCGTAACGATGTTTTACGCAACATTCGTTTTGACTCAAATAAATGTGTTTAAGAGAATGTTTTCCTTAAAGAATAAAATATATACTTAAATTTGGATTTAAGTATATTGAATATTTTCCAAATGTTGAAAATAAATAGATTGTGAATTACTTATTATTTAATAAGTATGGAAATGTTTTCCAATATGAAGTGAACGTTTTGAGATTATATCTTTTAAAGATAAATCGAAAGTGAATAATTGAAATCAATTTGTAAAATCATATAAAAAGTGAATATTTGGAAATGTAAATTCACAATGGAAATTTATACGGGAAATTTGCTTTAAAAATAAACATTGATTTATTTTTAAAAAGTGTGGAATAAATTTACGGATTTGGAACGTAAATTCAATACATCGGTGAGGATTTATTTGATTGGTTTAAATGAACCATGTTGAAATGAAAGTTGTAAGGGTGTAAATTGATTTGAAATTGGTTTTCAAATGGTTGAAGTGTGGAAATTATATTTTGTAAATATATTTTTGAAAATAAATAATTTGGGAAATTATTTGAAATCGGGTGATGTTGTGAATATTGGTTGATAGTTAAATAACCGACTATCAATATTGACCCTTGAATGGCTATTTGTTGTGAATTGGTTGAAATTGAATGCTACACTTATTTTTAAATTATTGCGCTCGCTATTCGGATTACCCATTCCGAATAGTGATACGACGTAATGGATAGCATTGAAGACCGGTGGTAAAGACCAGGTATTTGTGAAAACGATAGGATGACCTATCGATTGTCTCTGCACCATTAGCAACGGTATGGGGATTTCCTTTGTGATGGAAAATTCGATCGGGATTGTGAATACCCGGATTGCAAGGGCTTCTTTTGAAGTGCCTTCGGTTCTGTTCGAACCTAGAACAGACTTGTATGGTTACGTATCTGACATTACATTTTGAGATATAAAGCAGATTCCTTTCAAATGCATCTCTGTTGGTGGCGGAGAATTTATTCTATTAGCTTAACACCCTTCTGTGAGACGTACGAGCTTAGAGGTTTTGTAGTTGAAGGTTATCAGCGATATATTCCCAATTTGGTAATGTGGCATGCCGAGTGTTGTTGTGTGATGATTATTTATTGATCATTTGTTGATCAAAGCGTGACTTTGTAGACGAGACTTCGTCAGACCTCACACCCCGGAAATTGTCGAAACAGGAATATGCGGCAAGGTTATGAGGGTTGCTCCCTTTAGGGTATGTCATTCCCTTCTAGAAAAGGGTGGTGTCAGGTATGGAGCCCTGATGCTTAACCTATGTGGTTATTCCAATCTCATTTTCTGTGTGGTTGTTGCTTGGTGATCGAGGGCCCTCGGACAAAGGTCCCAAAGGACCGGGGGGGGGCATATTCGTGTAGTAGTTACCTAGTTACAGAGGAAACCCAGCCTTGTGTTGGCAGAGAGCTGGTTAAGTTCTCGGGACGTCCCGCTAGAAGCGATCCCATTGACAGTAGGAAGTTCCTTAGCCTGACCATTTGTTGGAAATCCAAAGAAACAATACGAGCCTTGTACGGTTTTAGTTGTAGAACCTGCCATTCACTTATGGTGGTGCCCCATTGTTTGGATGGTAGCTATAGTAGGCATAGTTCAAAATGTCTATGCTGGCTAAGATTTATATTCTATTTTCGAAATGCTTTCTACACTATGCACTAATAATAATATCAAAAATGATTTGTTTTGCGTAGTAAGCATCTTTGATTATCATAAGGAGAAATCTCCTCCAATTCTGCGCTTGCATTGTGTGTGTGCGGGGAGGCGTTATGACAGTTTCGTTTTTCAAAAGCATTGCAGATATTTTCCACTTCTATTGTTGTTGCTGTTTTAAAAGATAAATAACTGTTTTGAGTTCTCACACCAGTCCCATGACTGATCTGGAGTTTATTGTTCTCTTCCTAAACTCTGGGTGCCCAAAATTTTCCACATGGGCAGTCTAGAGTCAGGTTATCAGGTCATTCTGGATTCAGAAGTGCTATGGAGCTCAAGTGGCAAGCTGGATGGCGAGGCGTATTACTTGTATATGATATTATCTTTCCGCTGTAAATTCATTTGTTAGGGCATGTTTGTATAACTGTCCATTGTTTTGTTGAGTTGTATATTGTTGTTGTTCACTCTGATGTAATGTAATAACTGGGATAGAATCTTGTTTTTAAGGATTATTCATGTATCTATTATATGTTGTTCCGCTGCAATATGTGAGATCTGATATTGTTTCTGTTCCGTTTTCTTACTTCTTCTATCTTTTTATTCTACCTCTTCTTTTTAACCCTCATGGTTCGGTTTTCCGGCATTCGATTGTTCAGCAGTTTATACAGTGGACGTATTGATGTCGATTTTCGGAAGTCGAAGAATCGGGTCTTGACATTGTGGTATCAGAGCATTTGGTTAAGTGACAACCTTGGCTCTGTTGGTGATTACTCATTAGAGATAGAGTCAGCAGTACTCTAGAATGAATTTGAGTGTAATAATAGATATGAACGCGTATTTGTTAGTGAATATGAAATTGTTTTGTATTGTGTTGACTTATCAGTTGATTGTTTATAGATTCTGGTTGGTGCAGTCTAGCTAACTGTCGTCGATAGGGGTTTCTAAACTCTTAAACGAGATAAACCGACATAGTATCGTTATAAATTGGGTAAATGAAATAATTTTACCTCGATTATATTTATATATATAAAGGAGTAATTTTTCAGAAATCATTGAAGTGTATATAAATTGAATGGTTTGATTGTTGAAAATGTAAGAAAATATATAAGTGTATTAAAGTTGTTTGAATAATCTGAATAAAAACAACAATTGTGAAAGAATAAATTATATAAAAACAACAATTGTATAAGTATGGAATTATAATTGAAATAATTTACAATTATGGAATAATATGGTATAAGTAAAGGGAAATAGTGAAATTATATAAGCAAGATTTATAAATGTGATTTGTAAATAAAAGAAAATTTTGAAAGAATTTAAAGCATTAAATTCACTACTGTTGCTGGGGAATAATAAGGGTGATGACTTCAGCATCATCAGTATCATTTTCGAGTTTCTGTGTGATGGATTTGCTACCACAGTAAATTGAAATTGAATTTTGTTGTGGTAAACAAATTTGAAATTAAAAATCCAAGTTGAAATTGATGAATATATGTTATCAAGTTTTGAACTGGTAATATGAAATAAAGATTTTAACTTTGGTAAAGTTGAAATAAAATTGAGTTAGCATGAAAAAAAATGTATGATGTGAAATTTAACTAAAGGAAGTTAAATAAATTAAATCAGATTTGGAAGTTAAATAATAAGTTGTATAACTTATTAAATGTGAGGATGTAAGTAAAACCAATTATCAAAATGGTTAAACAACTTTGTTAAGCAAAACGAAGTATGAATCTGAACAAGTGATGAAAATTGACTTTGGTAAAAGTTAAATAGAATTTGCTTTGGAGTTGGAATTTTAACTGGATTTTAACTGGATTAAATGGAAATTTAAGTTAAGTTAAACAAATGATGTTTAAATGGAATATAACTTAAGTGATGCTGAATGAAGTTGATTTTGGTATCAAAGTGAATTAATGAATTGAAGTCATTAAATGGATGTGAACTTTAGTTATATAAAGGAGATTCAACTTTATTTGTAAGATAAATTAGTAATTGAACTAATGGTGTAACGACTCGAATTTTGCCCGCTCGAAAATCGACATCCATACTTCAAATCGTATTCGAATGCCATAGATCCGATCATTCAAATCCGATTCGCCGGAGCTTATAACAACATTAAGTAAACAACACAGCGGAATAAAAGAATAATATATAGATATACAGCTTTGATACAATATCTGATACAATAGATGATCCAATAGATATCAATATACATCAGAGACATGATACAATAAAATAGCAGCGGAAAAGAAAACGATAGATAACATCTAGCAGCGGAACAAAATAACTCTAAGATAGTCTTCAACGAAGAACTCCAAAAACTGCAACTCCATTTCCAAGAACCAATCCAGCAATAGCTCGAACTCCCAATAACGATGCACAAAGATAGGCAAGACTGGTGTGATCCAAGGACTGAACTAACTCCAGATAATCTACTAACCCTGACTATCTGAAAAACCCAACTCTAGACTGCTCGTGTAGAAAAATTTTTGAGCACCCAGAGTTTAGGAAAGAAACAATAAACTCCGGATCAGTCGTGGGACTGGTGTGAGCAACAAAAATAGTTTATCTTTAAAAACAAACAAAGAAATATTTTCAAAGTCAATTCGCAATGCTTTTTAGAAATGAGACTACCATAAGGCCTCCCGCACACACACACAATGCAAACGCAGAATCGGAGGAGATTTCTCCTTATGATAGCCAAAGATGCTTGATACGCATTAAAAGAACATTTGATATTATTACTAGTGCATAGTGTAGTAAAAATCATTTCGAAAGTAAAGATATAAATCTTAGCCAACATAGACATTTCGAACTATGCCTACTATAGCTACCATCCAAACAGTGGGGCGCCACCATAAGTGAATGATAGGTTCTACAACTAAAACCGTACAAGATCGTATTGTTTCTTTGGATTTCCAACAAATGGTCAGGCCAAGGAACTTCCCATTGCCACATGAGAACGCCTCTGGAAGGACGTCCCGAGAACCAAACCGGATCTCTGCCAACACAAGGCCGGGTTACCCCTAACTGGGTAACTACTGATACGAGTATGTCATCCCCCGATCGTAAACGATCTTTCTCACGGGATTCCGGTAACCAAAAATCACAAAGTAATAAATTCGCAGTAACCACATAGGTTAAATATCTGGGCTCCATACCATGATACCACCTCTATCCAGAAGGAAATGCACATACCCTAAAGGGAGCTACCCCTCATAACCTTGCCGCATCTTTCCTGTCTTGACCATTTTCGGGGTGTGAGGCTCGACGAAGTCACGTCCACAAAAACATACTTTATACAAAAGCCATGCTTTGGGTCAACAAATGATCATAGAAATGATCACGAGGATAGACGATCAAATAAATGATCCTATCACAAATAATCAACACAATGATCATTTCACAGCAACACTCAGTATGTCACATTACCAATTTGGGAATATATCGCTGATAACCATCAACTATATAACCTCTGAGCTCGTACGTCTCAGAGAAGGGTGTTAAGATAAGAGAATAAATTCTCCACCACCAACAGAAATATATTTGAAAGAAATTGGCTTTATATCTCAATTTGTAATGTCAGACATACAATCCATACAAGTCTGTTCCGGGCTCGAACAGAACCGAAGGCACTTACAAAGAAGTCCTTGCAATCCGGATATTCACAATCCCGATCGGATTTCCCATCACTTAGGGAGTTTCTATACCGGCGCAACTCGGTGCAGAAACAATCGATAGGTCATCCTATCGCTTTCGCAAATACCCGGTCTTCATCACCGGTCTTCAAATGCTATCCATAACGTCAAATCACATATTCGGAATGGGTTATACGACACAAAGGTCCTTTCCCGGCTAAACCGAATAGTTAGCGAAAATATTTTCAAAACATATGGATATGGGATTTCAATTAAGTCACAACTTATTACCCAAAACTTTTCTTCAAATGGCTTAACAAATTACCATTTTCAATCTTTAAACAAAAAGATTCATTTTCACAACCTTTAACGGTTTTAAACAATTTTCACATTTTAATCTTTTAAATAAAAGATTCATTCACAGATTTTCCAAATCAATTTTCATTTCAATTTGATTAACTCGTTAAATCTTTAAATCAAAGATTTAACTTATAGCCTTCAAAACAATTTCATTTCAATTTGATTTAACTCGTTAAATCTTTAAATCAAAGATTTAACTTATAGCCTTCAAAACAATTTCATTTCAATTTGATTTAACAAATCATCAATTTAAATCTGTTAAAAATAAACAGATTTAATTCATAGCTTTCAAAAAGAATTCATTCATAACTTAGGAAAATCATTTCTCTATTCAATCTTGAAATCCCCCTAATTAACTGAAATCTCAGTTCTTATCTAAAAGTGTTTATCATTTGAAAACAACAGTTTTCATTTTGGAAATCTGATTCATTTATACGAGTTGAAATCCTAGGGTTAAATTCAAATTCCCAAAAATAATACTTTAAAAATGATTTAAATTCATACAAACCTGTTTATAATATCTTTAACCATAATTTCCAATCATCGAATTCAATTCCAAATATCGAATTCAAATTTAAATTGAATTATTTAATTTCAAAACTTAATCAAGTAAATTAAGATAAATTTTAACTTGAAATTTCATTCTAAAAGCTTTTCACATTTATTCCGATTCCATTTCCAAAACATTTGAATTCAAATATTCAATTTTTATAAATCATTTCAAAATCTGTGACTTAATCGATTTCCTCGTGAAATCCATATTTGTGTGTGTATGGTGTGGTCCAGGGGTTATACACAGTAGTGCACATCATTCAATCATGACAGATCAAATACAACAATATATCTGATAAGCGATATAAATTATAACGCTTATCTTCATTCACAGATCACAGATAATATATAGATGCAAATAAATATACAGAGCTCAAAACAAAGCATCACATATCAGATAGGACAATCAATTCAAGGCATTTCATACAATATAATCATTCATAAGTAAGGTCAAGCATTCAATAATCATTTATAAACAGGATTGTTTAATCCTAATTAATTCAATTTATCTCCAATTAAATTAATTACTTATGAATAAATTATCCAATTCTAATTACATTATTATAAATCATTCAAAATGAATAAATTGATCAACTTAATTAATTTAATCATTCTTGATAAATCATATCAATTAAATCAACCCTTTAAACCAATTACATAATTAATTAACTTTAATAAATCAAAAGATCTAATTTAATTACTATAAGTGATTAATCCTTAATTACTTTCATTTAGTAATTATATTTACACAATTTATAATTGATCATCTGAATTAATCAATACAATAAATTATTAAAATTAATCACCTTAATCAATACTTAATGATCCTCAGTTAATTATCTTTATTAACCAATAACATTTCTTAATCACTCTCTTAAAGAATTATCTTAGATTAGTTCATTTTTAATTATTTCTAATTTATTAATTTATAAATAAAATAATCATTATTTAATTACCTTATTAAGTAAATCATTTTAATTACCTTAATTATCTCTAAGATAAATCATCCTTTATTGATGACTTAGTTAATATTTAGGTGTATTAAAACATTACCCTTCTAATCTTAGATTCAAACTTCATCATGAATTCAAAGATTCAAAATGATCATATATTTAAACATTTACCAATTTTAATTATCAGCTTATACAAGAACTTTATCCAAATCCAATTCAAATATTTAATTGAAAGCAAATCAGTTTAAAAAGCTGTTTGATTAAACATGGCTTTAAACTTTGATTTAAATCTTTTGATTTTTAAAATTTGCCTTTAACTTTGAAATCCAAATTCATTTCGAAACTTCCAGATTTTAGTACATGTGGAAAATTTTTGATTTAAGCTTTGATCTAAATCTTTGTTTACAATTTCAAATGCCATGTTTAAATGCAAATTCTTTTTAACCCTTTAAATACTTCAAAGTAATAAAAACAAGTTTAAATTTTTAAAACTTAATTTGTTCACAAACTGAGTTTCAAACTGAACTTGAGTTCACATTTTAAACTTTGCTTTTTAAACTCAGTTTAAACCTGATTTTAATTTAAAATTTAGTCTTACTTCAACAGGTACAGTTTTCAACTGTAAACTCCCGAAGCACCCCTGTTTTTGCTTCGAGACCAACACCTATCATCTTCGAGAAATACTCGAGACAATACTGAAACCAAACAACTCACCAAACATTTGAACAACCCAGACATCCCCTCATCTTTGTGCACCTGCACAGCTCCAACGACCAACGCCGACCATCAACGACCATCTCCGTAAGTCGCAATCCAAACTCGCAACCCATCCCGATCGCCTGAACTACCTAGACTTCTCGAAATCAAATTCGAGAAGCTTGACCCAAAATCTGGCAACACAGAGACCTCACCACAACCAAACCTGTCAACACTGCCTCCTCCCAACTCCGACCATCTGAGAGCTTCCACCTCCCGCCTCGTCATCGACAACACCTAAACTTCAACTTCCCGAAGTATCTCAACACTCGATCAACCCGAGTGGTCGACCCAAACCAAAACACACAACCCAGAAAATTAGGTTTAAAAACTTTGAACCACGGCTATCGCCACCACCGTCATCACTGACGCCACCACCCATTTTTCCCAGCACCTCCATAAGCTCCCGCGTCTCCAGCCCAAATCCTGACCTCTCCCATCATCGTGACCGACCACGGCGACTCGAAATGCCCAAAACAGATAAACACAAATTGCCCTTAATCCCAATCACCAAAAATCTGAATTACTGCTTTAAAATTCATATTAATGTGTGTGAATTCGACTTACATACTTGAATTCATGGAACCAGAGATTTATATTTTGATAAATTTTGAGTTTGCCCAGTTTCTTCTTGGTTTCCAGAAGCACTTCAAATTTTTTTTCAACTTAATTAAATTTGTACCTTAAGTATATGTTATACTGACAATGTTTGTTTTAATGCTAAGTTTTAACCTTGATTAGATCAAGTGATAATGGATTTTTTTGAATCAAAATCCTGTGTTTAAAAATCTTTAAACAGAGAGTATTTATAACATCAGCCTACACATCCATATTCATAAATCAGTATACACAAAGCATTAATGTTTATGACCAAACATACTTATCACAATACAGATCAATATTTTTAAAATTTAAAACAAATGTTACTCACCCTGATTTTCCAGAAAAAAAACAAAGAAGAACAGAACTTGTTTTTGAACCAGGCTTTGAGAAAATGCTTGCTGAAGATCTTCTTTTTGATCTCTGGTTTTGTATGAATTTATATTGTTGTTTAAACTGAATTTTTTTTTTGTTTGAGTTTGAGTGATGTTACTTCAGATTTTCCTTGAACCCTGTCTTTGCTTTGAACTGGAATGACATTTACATTTGTAGATTGATATATATAGGAAAGGATGTACAGGGATTACAAGCTTGTACTGGGTGATAGTAAAATTTTGTACAATAGGCATGCTGAAGTGTTTTTAGTTATGGGCTAGAGATATAACATTATGTACTTGTTTGCTTTTACTTTATGTTTATATACTTAAACATATACTTGCTGTCCTGCTTCCTATTTTCTGGTTTACAGCCTACATACTTTTGCTTTTACATGTTTATACTTTAGTTTTGTTTTTAAGTGTACAAACTTATTTATTTTGTTTTGTTTCTATACTTACTTTTCATATTTGCTTTATGCTTTGTATTCCTTTTTTGTTGCTTTGTTTTTAAATTATGTATGTAGTTAGTTTGTGGATATTTTGCTTTGTTTATGTTCATGCAGTATTGTACTTTGCTTTAGTTTTGTTTTATACTTATTGTTTTTGTTTTATAATTTATCTTCTAATCATATTTCTAACATACGTATTAAATTTACAACGTATATTTTATTTTATTTCTTTCTTTTGTTTTATATTTTACATAATTTTTTAAATATGTGGTTTCTTCTTTGTATGTTATTTCTTTTGTTTGAATACTTTCATTTGCTCTTATTTTATTTTATTTTTCTTTGCATACTAAAACTTTTATATTTGTTTGTATTTACTTCGTTTTGTTTATGTTTATTTTATTTTGTCTACTTACTTTAAAATATAATTGAAATTCCATAACTTTGTTTTGTACATAGATGTTTGATATATATTTATTTGGTTCCATACTTAACTTTTATTTATCTCTATTTATAACTCAAATATTTATTTTACTTCTATTTTTAGTTTAAATATTTATCATGAATTTTTTTTTAATTAATTATTGTTTTACATTTCTATTTGTACACATATATTTTATATAACTCAAATTATCATCATCTATAAATTTTTAAATCAATTTATTTATTTATTTCTATACTTGTGTCTAAAGTATATCATTTATCTTTCAAAATCATTTATTTAAGAATTTATTTAAAATCCAATATATACATATATATTCACATATATACAAATTTTCAAATCCATATGACTTTATATATTTTCTATTTGAATCGAGGAAACTCGCTTCCATTTATATTTAATTTATCTTACAATTTTATTCAAAAATTTATTTAATTATCAATTTAAATTAAATTAAAATCTAGGGTCGTTACAAATGGATTGAATGTTAATCAATCGAATGTAACAAATTGATAAAGGATAATGAATATAAGTGTAAATTCATTAAAGCTAATGAAAAGTGTTAAACCAAATTGAAGGTAAACAAAGTGAATATGAATGTTGAATGTGAAGTAAATTAAATTTGGTTGTGTTGGTTATACATTGGTTGTTAGATTATTGTTAATTGATTGAATAGTAATTCATATGTAATTGAATGAATAAAATTGAAAGCTAAAGCAATTGAATTCAAATTGGAAGTTAAGTAAGTTTAAATTGAATGAAAACTGATTTGAATTGAAAGTGAACAAATGTGAATGTAAATTAGTGAATGTAAACTAATTGGAAATGAATAATTGAAGGTCGTTGTATATGAATTGGTTGTAAACAATTACAAGTAATGTTGAAATCATATAAGTTGTTTATAAACCTTGTTTGGTATGCATTTCTTTTAATATGCGTGTGTTGTAGTTGTTTAAAAGAGTAAAATGTTAATAACTTCTTATATATGTCACTTACATATTTATATTGAGTAAGTACAGGTACCGGGGCTACAGTTAGCGGGATTTGGTTGCGCAAAACGCTAAATAAATAACTGCTTTGCTTAAAAATGCTAAAAATGTACGCCTACGCAATAAAAATAGGAAATATGAACCGTTTTTCTGTTTTCCAACCGTGTGGGTCGATGTATATATATTTATCTCTATTGTGATATTGTAAAAGCTCCTCCGTACAAAGGAGGTTATTGCTAAATTTTTTGAAAATTTAAGGTGTTAGAAAATTTTCGGGAAATTTTGAGAAAAATTTTGAAAACTAAAACTTTGATTTTTGAGTTATAAAGGTTAAACGATATAGTTGATTTTGAAAAGATAACTATATATGGATTTGAAAACTTAGTAAATATTTTATAAGAAGTTTAACTATGAATTTTGGAAAAGTTAAACACTTAAGAGAGTTGTAAATCAAATTTGAATGGTTTGTTTTGAAAAGTTAATGGATTACAAAACTCTTTCTTACTTGGCAATTTCGAGGACAAAATTCTTTTAAGGGGGGAAGTTTGTAACGACCCAGAATTTCTGTCATTTGAAATTCAGATATTTAACTGATTTTAAATATCAACAAGTAAAATTTATAAGTCGAATAATTTATTTTTCGAATATCTGGATATAATTGGATAATTAAATCGATAATTTAATATTTGAAATACGTAAATAATTAGAAATTGGGTTTAATGTGTATAAAAATGATTTATAAAGTTATATTAAATCATATTGGAGTTAGAACAGTGTTTGTGAACTTTTAAAATTGAATTAAAAGTTAATTTGTGAAAATTGAATATTTTAATATTTAAATCGACGAATAAAAATAGCCATTTTTCAAACAGTCTCGGATTTCGATGAAACTATTTTCATCGGATCCGTAATGACAAATTATTGTATAGTTTCAAATTTCGTTTCAATAGGATTTATCGTTTGTCCGAGGCAAGCCAAAACGCATAGAAATTTGGTTTAATCGATTTAATTTAAATTTGATCATTTATTTCCGTAACTCGCACAGATGATCGAATTAGCTTCCGAAACATGTTTTATTGTGTCCGGAACGTGGGGTAAACCCTAGAAACGCCAGCCGAAACGCTTCGTTTGGAGTTCGGAAAATTTCGGATGAATATTTATTTGAGGATTTTCTATAAAAGGCCTTCACAAATTCACTTTTGCAAGATAAAGCAAACCCTAGGGTTTCAAGAGCTTCGGCCGCCGTTTCTATTATTTTGAATGGCCGAAAATGGCTAAACTTCCTCCTCTATTTTCTTCCAATCCATCGATTATTTCCAGAAAACTTCAACTACAACATGGAAGAGGGTGAGCAGAGCTTCGATTCTATACGGGTGTGATCGTTTTTAGTGGCACGAATCGATGTGAATCTTGATGCAAAGTTCAAGAGTTCAAGCATGAATTCCCATGCAATGATGAGGTCGAGCTTCATCATCCTCTGGCCGAAGGTCGATCTCGCAATGGGCTTCGAAGTGGTGCTTGTTGATCGTCCTGGAAGTCGATGGGATGGGTGCGGCAATTAGGGTTCTAGGATCGACAATCGGGTTTCTTCGGCCTATAGCCGAACGCGTGTGAGAAGAAAGAGGGGAGGGCCAAGATCTCATCCATCTATAACGTACTGCCAGGATGGATTTGGGGTGAAAATTTAAAAAGAAAATTGTAATTTAGTTATATTATAATTCGTGTAACTTTAAAAATCAATATCTCTTTCATACGAGGTCGGAATTGCGCGAAACGAGTTGCGTTGGCTTCGTTTTGTCGAGCACTACGCAATAGATCTAGTTTGGAGTCGTTTGGAGCTAGTGAAAATTTCGGGTAAAATTAAACGTACGTTTAATTTTATTCGAAACAAAACGCTACAACTATTATCGAAAACTCAAGGTGAGAACTTCTCACTCAATCGAACTGTTTCGATTTAAATTTTAAATAGTTAGATTTAAAATTACTTGATTGTGTGATTGGATGTTAATTATTATCTGTTGTATTGGAATAGATCCTATACGCCGTATATTAAGCAGATGTTATTTATTAAAGACATATGCCGCGATAATTCCAACTTGTATGGAATTGGTATTATATATGTACTTGCCACATTATATAGCAGATGAGACCCTATTGCGCCGCATAATAGCGGATAATATTTTATAAATCGCATATACCGCGATATTCCGTCTCGAAGCGGAATTGGTATTGTGCTAACATCTTTGGATACAGGGAAACAGGTAAGAGGGATCCAACTGGATTCCTCAAACATTTGAATTTGTTTCAATGTTGTGTGTTGATCTATTTATTGATCTATTTATAATCTGCGTGATTATCTTTGTGATTGGAATCGTTAAAGGCTAAATTTTAGCCGAATATATTTTTGGTATCGTTAGATGTCGAAAATAAATAAAAATTTGATTTTTGACAATTTAAGTTGAGAATTCATAATAAAATTTAATTTTGTAATTTATTCATTTTAAATAAATAAACGTTGTAATTTTTATGTTATAAAATTATGATTTTTAAGAGATATAACCAAAATGTGGTTTTTTAAATAAGTAGTTGACTAATTTATAAAATGGTTTAAATTGGGATTTTTTGAATTATTATAAGTGATTTATATAAAAGATTTATAAAATTGATATTTATAAATTAAAATATTGGAATTATAAAACGAGTTTTTATAAGTGTTAAACTGAAGTATAAATGGATTTCATAAGTGAATGAAATAATATATTTATAAATTGTGAAGTTATAAAATGAATAGATTTTGTAAAATAAAAGATTTATAAGTAATTAACTTAAAAATTGGATTTTTGGCGTATAAATGGAATATGGATAGAATTTGTTTTAAAGTGATTTTATAAGTTGAAGTTGTTATAAAATATAAATGGAATTTATAAACGTTGTTTTATAAATCCGAAATCGACTTATTTTAATAAGTTTAATTATTATAGCTTATTAAAGGAGATATATCCACGATTTTGGGACAGTGGATAATCCTTTAAATAGAATATGTAGAAATTGAATTTGGTTAACAAAGTATATTCACGATTTTGGACGGTGAATAATATATTAAAGAAATATTTTTGGAAAGTGGTATTTTGAATAGAATTAAAATGATTCAAAAATGTTTTAAAATGTATTAACTATCGAAACCATAGATTTCAACATTTATTGTTGAAATAGACGTTTTCGAGAAATAGAAGGAAATGGTGGACTATAACACTGTTGTTATAGTAAATGATTTCCGAAAGGAAATGTTTTATATAATATTGGGATTTATATATCTATTTTAAGTTCGAATCCCTATACTAGTGATTTTGGGTTGTCGTAACGATGTTTTATGCAACATTCATTTTGACTCAAATAAATGTGTTTAAGAGAATGTTTTCCTTAAAGAATAAAATATATACTTAAATTTTGATTTAAGTATATTGAATATTTTTCAAATGTTGAAAATAAATAGATTGTGAATTACTTATTATTGAATAAGTATGGAAATGTTTTCGAATATGAAGTGAATGTTTTGGGATTATATCTTTTAAAGATAAATCGAAAGTGAATAATTGAAATCGATTTGTAAAATCGTATAAAAAGTGAATATTTGGAAATGTAAATTCACAATGGAAATTTATAAGGGAAATTTGCTTTTAAAATAAACATTGATTTATTTTTAAAAAATGTGGAATAAATTTATGGATTTGGAACGTAAATTTAATAAATCGGTAAGGATTTATTTGATTGGTTTAAATGAACCATTTTGAAATGAAAGTTGTAAGGGTGTAAATTGATTTGAAATTGGTTTTCAAATGGTTGAGGTGTGTAAATTATATCTTGTAAAGATATTTTTGAAAATAAATAATTTGGGAAATTATTTGAAATCAGGTGATGTTGTGAATATTGATTGATAGTTAAATAACTGACTATCAATATTGACCCTTGAATGGCTATTTGTTGTGAATTGGTTGAAATTGAATGCTACATTTATTTTTAAATTATTGCGCTCGTTATTCGGATTACCCATTCCGAATAGTGATATGACGTAATGGATAGCATTGAAGACCGGTGGTGAAGACCGGGTATTTGTGAAAACGATAGGATGACCTATCGATTGTCTCTGCACCGTTAGCTATGGGGATTTCCTTTGTGATGGGAAATTCGATCGGGATTGTGAATACGCGGATTGCGAGGGCTTCTTTTGAAGTGCCTTCGGTTCTGTTCGAACCCGAAATAGACTTGTATGGTTATGTGTCTGACATTACATTTTGAGATATAAAGAAGATTCCTTTCAAATACATCTCTATTGGTGGCGGAGAATTTATTCTCTTAGCTTAACACCCTTCTCTGAGACGTACGATCTCAGAGGTTTTGTAGTTGAAGGTTATCAGCGATATTTGCCCAATTTGGTAATGTGGCATGCTGAGTGTTGCTGTGTGATGATTATTTATTGATCATTTGTTGATCAAAGCGTGGCTTTGTGAAAAAGCGTAGCTTTGTGGACGAGAGTTCGTCAGACCTCACACCCCGGAAATGGTTGAAACAGGAATATGCAGCAAGGTTATGAGGGTCGCTCCCTTTAAGGTATGTCATTCCCTTCTGGAAATGGGTGGTGTCAGGTATGGAGTCCTGATGCTTAACTTATGTGGTTGCTCCAATCTCATTTTCTATATGGTTGTTACTTCGTGATCGAGGGCCCTCGGATAAAGGTCCCAAAGGACCGGGTGGTGGCATATTCGTGTAGTAGGTACCTAGTTACAGAGTTAACCCAACCTTGTGTTGGCAGAGAGCTGGTTAAGTTCTCGGGACGTCCCGCCAGAGGTGATCCCATTGACAGTAGGAAGTTCCTTAGCCTGACCATTTATTGGAAATCCAAAGAAACAATACGAGCGTTGTACGGTTTTAGTTGTAGAACCTGCCATTCACTTATGGTGGCGCCCCGCTGTTTGGATGGTAGCTATAGTAGGCATAGTTCGAAATGTCTATGCTGGCTAAGATTTATATTCTATTTTCGAAATGCTTTCTACACTATGCACTAATAATAATATCAAAAATGATTTGTTTTGCGTAGTAAGCATCTTTGACTATCATAAGGAGAAATCTCCTCCAATTCTGCATTTGCGTTGTGTGTGCGCGGGGAGGCCTTATGGTAGTTTCATTTTCCAAAAGCATTGCGGATATTTTCCACTTCTATTGTTATTGTTGTTTTAAAAGATAAATAACTGTTTTGAGTTCTCACACCAGTCCCATGACTGACCTGAAGTTTATTGTTCTCTTCCTAAACTCTGGGTGCCCAAAATTTTCCACACGGGCAGTCTAGAGTCAAGTTATCAGGTCATTCTGGATTCAGAAGTGCTATGGAGCTCAGGTGGCAAGCTGGATGGCAAGGCGTATTACTTGTATATGATATTATCTTTCCACTGTAAATTCACTTGTTAGGGCATGTTTGTATAACTGTCCATTGTTTTGTTGAGTTGTATATTGTTGTTGTTCACTCTGATGTAATGTAATAACTGAGATAGAATCTTGTTTTTAAGGATTATTCATTTATCTATTATATGTTGTTCTGCTGCGATATGTGAGATTCTGATATTGTTTCTGTTCCGTTTTCTTACTTCTTCTATCTTTTTCTTCTACCTCTTCTTTTTAACCCTTATGGTTCGGTTTTCCGGCATTCGATTGTTCGGCAGTTGATACAATGGATGTATTGATGTCGATTTTCAAAAGTCGAAGAATCGAGTCTTGACATTTTCTATGACAAATAAAGATGTTTTGCGCAAGTTATGAGGAATTCGTGAAAGAGATGTATAAAGTATGGAAAGCACCATATTTTGTATAACCTATTTCGATAAAATATAAAATAAGTTCCTTATAATTTCACATAAACATGAAATCCTCTTTTAATGGATTCATAAAAGGTTTTAGCGTTAATAGTTTCTCGTAAGAGAAAGTGGTTCCTATACATTAAGGTATAAAACCATTAGGTGTAATAATGAGAGGCAGTGTTAGTTAGGAGGGATATTATAGAGAGCCTTAGTAGGAAAGCTAAGCAATGGAAATTTCATATTTTTCCATTGATTATGCGCATTGGTTGCTTGCCTTTGTAGAAAGTCTCCATTTGTAGTAAGGTAGAAACTCCTCCATGGTTAGGTAATTGGAAGAGTTGGAAAGTTAAAGGACTTGTGATAAAATAATTGCTCCTATCTTCTCAAGTTTTTGTGAATTTGAAAATCTATGAAAAGAAGATGTTTTGAAAACATGTGAGTACATTTTTGGAAATAAAAAAAAGTGTTTTAAGGACAAGCAAGGCATGTTTTTAAAAAAATGGTTTTTTGAAGAGGTAAATAAGTTTTTGGAAGAGAAAAACTTAGTAAACTGTTAAATTCAAAAATCCAATTTCTTTTATGGAAAGCTGTAAAGGTCTTTAAAAGGAAATGAGGAAAAAGTTTTGAACTTAGAATTTGTAATTTTTCCTCTCTAGGTTTAGGGAATAATTCAAATTCAAATAGCCGTAAAGAGGCTAGTCAAGAAAGGTAAAATGTTAAGTAACCATGTACTATGAATTTAATAGAAACTTCAAACTAACAATCCAAAGGCAAGGATTGTTGGATTTGATATTTCAAAAATTTATAAGCTTTAATTTTTGAAATTAAATGGTAAATGACAAACAAAACTTTCAAATATGTAGTAGATATGAATCATTTCCTAGGTGTGATGGGAAAAGTGCAAGGCTATGTAAGAGATAACAACGATTACTTTTAGAATAATAATAAAAATTTCCATAAAGTGTATAGGACACTAGTGAGAACCTAGGAATGTTGCTTTATGTGTGTAGACTATAGAAGAATAGTGAAGTGATATTAGTAAGATAGTAAGACACACGTGGTTGGGATAGGTAGACCTTAGTTGGGGTAAATGAAAGGTAGAGGTAAAGAGAAAATTTCTCCAAGCTTAGTTGCTCTTTTTAGATAGAAACTACATAGATTGAAATCCATATTCGTTGTAGTAAATAAGACTTGATCTTTCCATTTTGATATGGAATGGAAGAAATGAATAGGTCTTATTTATCGTGGGTAATACAACATAAGTTGTAGTGAGTGATAGGTGGTAAGGGTGAATATGAGTTACTTGGATTAGAGTAGGACATTTATATGTCAGGCTGGACATGGTCCTAGGCCTCCTAGCCCTAGATGATAGTTGTGTTTAGCTGTTATATTTACCTATCTAGTATCGTTTTGTAGTAGCACTTGTTTTCTCTTTTAGTTATGAGATTGTACTTCTATGTAAGCATTTAGTTCCTATTGTAGTAAATCGGTGATGATTAGTATGATGCTTTTTCTCTGTGTTTTTGTGATGCTCACATGAAGAGAATAAGAATATAGGATGTAAATAATAAAAGAAAAGTACAAGCAGATAAAAGTAACAAAAATAAAAACAGTAAAAATTAAAGAAAGCGATAGAACGTCAACAGAAAAATTTGAAAAGAAAAATTTTCTTCTGTGAACTATGCTTGGGAAAGCAAATAGAGATTTTTATCGAATAATGGCACAAGTTCCAAGTATGGAGAAAGAGGTGCGCAAAAGTAAAACGGAAACCGTGAGGTTTTCTATTTTTTACCTTCTTTTTGACATAAGAAATTGAGTTCAAAAAATTAGATTTTTCTAAAATTTGAATATTAAAAGTTGTGTGGTAGAATTTGGATGTAAAAATTGTTGAACTACGCCCCTATTCAGTAGGAGTATGGGGAAAATTGGATGACAAATGTTTTGAGATTTCAGAAGGTTGCATTCATAAAAAAAAATTGCAAGCATGCTTAGGATGTGTGCATCATTTTTTAAAATGAAGATTTTAAAGAACAAAAGAGTTCATATAGGAGGTACCGCTTAGAAGTTCATGTACATGCATATATTTTATGTTGAATGACACTTTGCACAAGGACATAAATGGTCGCAAAATTAGATGCACACAAATGGATGTGATTGATGCAGAGAATTACATAGTTTTACCCTTATCGAATTACGAGGAAGAAATTTTCTAAGGAAGGGAGAATGTAACACCCACATTTGTTGATAATTAAATAACCAAATTTATTAAATAGTGAAAATAAGCATTTTTGGAATTGTCAAAATATGGCCTCGAAACTTATAGCATTGTGTTTGTGGCGAATTTCGGATCAATTTCCATATATAACTTGTCGAAATTCGAGTTAACATGAAGGAGTTACGAGAGAGACAAGAAATTGGAATTAAACCAAAAAAGAGAAAGCCTATGAGTTGACCCACAGGTAGACTCGCAAAGGTAAGGGGTCGACCCACCATTTTACCTGGACGAGAAATCGTCTAAGGACGTGCCGAAATTTTGTAATCTGATTTTTGTGTGATCTGAGGCTTTTTTTGGACCCAACGATTCGCAGCGAGCCTGTGACGTGGTGGCACCAAATTCAATCCAAAAATCTGACGTTCTAAGATCTCCAACTCGACTATAAATAGAACCCTAGGCCTAACTATTTTCTCACAATCAATTTTCTCCAATTGGGTTCATTGCCGGAGGCTGAACAATAAATAGAAAATATTTCTAGGGAGAATATCTTTTTAATAAAAATATTAAACGCCTTAGAAGGGGATCCAGGAAGGCCATGGAGTAAAGCTAATGATGAAAGGTGAGTCGATTTGAATTATATCTCTTCTATGTTTATGATATATAATATCGTTAATTTCCCATTAACTATTTAATTCAGCATTTATTTCAATAATTAGTTCTACTAGTCAATTATGTTGAAACTGTAAATTTTATAAGAGAAGTGTACTTATACTTAAATGTTATTAATATGGAAAAAGGAAGGAATCCAATTAAATAAGTAATATTAGGCTAAAAAGTTGTAGAGAAAGGCGTAAACCTAAAAGCGAGAAATTTATAGTAAATTATGTTAAAACGGGAGAAATGAATTAAAAAGGGAAAAAGCTAATAACTTGATTTGGAAGTTACTGATATATTAGTTGGTTGTTTAGAGAAGGGAATAGGTTTCCATAGTTTAATATTGTAAGAATAACGATAAACGTAATTGTCAGAATAAAAGCAAGAAAAATGGAGTTAGTGCAAAATAGAGACATTAAGGTATTTTGCATTACCCAATAATTAAATAAACAATTGCAGTTACGAGTTATTATTTATAGCATTATTTAGTATTAAAATATGGAAATGGATTTTTAGCACAATTTTTGTAACCAACCAAATAGAATAGAACTACTTCTTAGAATAAAAGAGAATGAATTGAAGCATTAAAGAAATAAAAGAAGAGGAAATAATCAAATATATTATTTGACAAGACTAGAAATAATAAACAGAAAATGTGACTAATCTGCATTTATTGCACATATAATAGAGTAAAAAGTAAAGCAGTTATTATGATAAGAAATTTATGGCAGTTGGACGTAATCCTAAGCTAAGACTGTCATATAATATAAGACAACTAAAGATAATTTAGTATCATAATAAAAGAAATCAGACTAGAATAGAAAAGAGACACTTGTAATTACATTTATAACATGTAGGTTATAAAAGAAAGAAAAGAATATAAAAGTGATAATTGCAAGTATCATTGTAACATGTAAGTTATAATTAAAAAGAAATAAATAGAATATGCTTATTTTATCAAACTTAGATCTTGGATTAAGTTAATAAGCATAATAATAGAAGTGGCCTATATAGGAAGCATTCCCTTTAAGGTCAATGACTGATGGTCTCACACATTGATGGGGCTAGACATGTTGATTAGGGTAAATAAGTAGCCAACATGATAAGAAAAGTAAACTAAACACATAGTAAAAGATTAGACATAGCGCCTAATAAAATGGTAAGGTGCATTTGGAGTAGTCCAAAGAGAATCTTGATAAAGAGCCAAACTAAGCAGTTCATCACAGATTTTTAGTACAGAAAGAGCACATCCAACTTAGTTAGTTTGGGCTAGAAGGAAGTACGAGACTTCAACGGGATGTGAGGATACTTTAGGATGGCCCTCTGGGGTAGGACTAACGAAGCTGCACCACTGGAGACAGGTATGTAGGTGTTCCATTAAGAGAGTATGCCTTGACTGCTTTTGCATTGCAGGCATAATGAAGCGGACTTTTATAGGCATCCAAAAGGTTGATGATGGGGTGGAATATTCTTATGACATCGTAGTCTAGTTTGCAAGCAGGTTATAGTTGGAAGGATCCAAAAAGATAGTTGCATGCGGAGATGTTTAGATTGTTTGTAGTAGGGCACATCCACTTAGCTCTTGAAATGTATTTTGATTAGTTGAGAGGGGAGGGGAGGGTTGCATAGCGCCATAGCCACGATGAGAAAAGAGACAGACCAAGTAGAATATCTGTATTGTAGTTCTAACGAAACGGACCTCTACAGATATAGAAAATCCCCGACCGAGTTCCGTATAAGGTAGACCTTGTTGGCGGAATTCAAGGAGTAGACAGAATGATTACGTGTAGTACTCAAGGTACGCACCGGTTGGTACATTGTGGATGTCCAAGCACTAGTATAAGCTAGCGTGGATGCAATTTAAATTTTTCATAGTAGACGACGGAACACCTGTACTGTAGGCCTCGCATAACTATTCTTTGCAGATGTAATTACAGCACGCTCTAGTAGAGAGACGATGGAGTCCCTTTCGAGGGGAACACGGAAGGTACTGTGAGTAGTACCTAGGACAGATGTGGTCTTTGGGCATGTAGCTACATGTGTATTGGTTATTGGTCTTAATCTACTAGGGAGTAGATGGGTATGATTCATGGATAGAGGCAATGGTATTATTAACCCAATAAACCTAATATAACATAAAATGAAAATAGAACAGTATATGAAAAATTATGCTTAGAAGTATATAATTTGTCCATTTACCAGAACTTTAGTTCTGAACCCTTCCTCATATCATCCCACATGCTAGATAGATGACAAAGATTTTCCAACTTTGAGACACGTATTTAGAAAGTGTTATTAACCTAGTGAGTATTTACTTACTATTATATTTTAGCCAGTTCCGCTGTGAGAAATTTACTTGAGCTCTGGTATATTTATCTTTGCCTATTTGCAGGATACGAAATACCCAACTCGGGCATCGGTGGGCTTGGATTTTAGAATTTTTTCAAAAAACTGGACCCTATGTTATTTGGGTTGTTACATTCAAAGAATATAATCCATAGATATCGAGCGATATTATATAACAAAGATGGTGAAATAGTGAACGTCAGATATAATTCAAAAGAGTATGTTATGGCATCAACAACGTCGATGACTCTAAAGCTGCTCTTATTTTAAATATTTTACTTCATGCTTTGTATTGATTTTGATTCCTCTCATGAGTTTTATTATATATATTTATGTATATCCCTATATACAAGACCTATACATATTTTCTACTATGCTTAAGTGATTTTTTTCGCCCTTTTTGTTGATGACAAAAGGAGAGAAAATATATAAATATACTAGGCAAAATCATAGGGGAGTGCATAAAGTTAGGGGAGTCAAATATAAAAATAATATATTTTATCTTTTAAATATTTATATGGTTATCATCATAAAAAAGGAGAGATTGTTAATACCTTAAATATTGATTTTGTTGACAATAACAATATGAATATTATTACTAACATTTCTCCGAGTTGTGCAGTACTTTCTAATATATTATGGAGACATTTATAGAGATAAAAAGAACTCTCCGTGGAAGCAAATGAATTATATATGAAGATTAATCAAAGCAAAATGAAAAAAATGATTGAAGAAGAAATGCATGTGCTAAAATGACAGAGGTATTTGAAATACTGATTAGTTAGTTGAAGCTTAAAACCATTTGTTAAAGACCCCATGACAATTATACTTGAAGATCATCAACCATTGACCTTAACCGAATCACAAAAATCTAAAATTATGAGGTACTTTTGGAATTTGAAAATCTACAACACTTATTGGTGTTGTTATTCTTTTTTGTAACATTATATGTCGACATATCTTCTGCATGCATGTCAACCTACATGTTTTTTTATAGATTTTAAAATTAAATGAAGAGACATTTCTTGACACCTCTTCATCAAAAGATATGTCTCTTCAACCATTACATAAAGGTCTTGGGAAATGGATTTTTAACATATCTTTCACCTACTCTCGTATCCAAACATTTGTGAGAAACCATTGCATATTCTTCCATTCTCTTTGCAAATCCATACTATTTCCATCCAAACCTTCAACGATTTGAAAACCACATAATATCAGAGAGTTTATATTTGAATTCATATCATTCTCTCTCTAATTTCATCATATTCCTCAAAGAATTCAAAGATATATTGCCAATGGAGGTCTATAGGATCATTGTACCGAATCTAGAAAAATCTTAATTTGCCATACTCTATTATTGTTTGTATAAAGAAAAGAGTGTTCTTATGGCCTGTAAATCAAGAGGGTGCATCTTGTAGCCCGTGAAATCAAGATTGTAAAGGTATTCTTGCCATTAATGGAAATCAAGTGGTGATAGTGAAGTTCCGCACGGTGTAGTATAGGACTGGATGTAGGATTCGTCAATTCGAACCAGTATAAAAATTCCTGGTGATATTTATTTTACCACATTTTACTTTATTACTTATTTATTCTCTGATTACATGTTTCCGTTTGCAATTAGAGTAGGTAAAGTTTTAAATTCATAAGCAAGCAGTAAATGCACACTTCACTCTCTCTAGTGTTTAAATGGCCTTAAGATCCATTCCGCATTATTTTATAGAAAGCTTAGTTTCTACAAGGGCTTTGCTACTGCTTTCGGAATAATATGAGAAGAGAAAATAGGGGCAGGCCTGAATTTATTGGCACTTGAATCAACCATTGCCATTAGATTAAAATATATAAAATCCGGACCTTTTGGCCAAGGAAAACCCTACCCGCTTATGGTCGATCGGTCAACCAACCGCTCCCTTCAAGGGGGTTGACCGCTACTGATCAACCTGCCCAATAAATGGGGTCAACCAATGGGTCCCGATATTTAATATATAAACGTTAATTTTTATAATCTAATTATTACCGTTTCGAATTCATTTTTCATCCATAACTTCTTCGTTTGGACCTCGATCATATGAAAGTTGCATAGAATTTTGACATAAATGCAATGGTGCAAGGTTCATGGTCAAATTCCATTATTTGTATAAATTCCATTTTTGGAGCATAATTAACTAACTGAGTAATTAAATAACTAGCGCCAAATTTATGGGATGTTACATTCTACCCCCTTAAAAAAATCGCCCTCAAAATTATACTAATGATTAAGTCATGGTTCTAGCTTGCAATTATCCTAGACCGCACAAACAATTAGTGTACAACCAATTTTACAACTAACGTTCAAAAGTGCATAGAATATCACAACATAGAAAACGTGTATGCAGAATGATTCTAAATCAGGCCCTTCTATATGAATTCTTTTCTTTTTGAAAATATTTTAGAAAATATGGTGCAAATAACCTATATATATATATATAATCGTGGTTATGTATGTATGTAGATTTTGAAAAATCTTTTCACCAAAATTCTTACACTCCTAGGAATTGAAGTATGGTGCAACCAAATTGCATCCAATTCCTACTAACCAAAAACCTAACATATCGAAATCTCGCTCCCAAAAAGTCACTCTTATGCCAAAAAAGGAATTTAGATGGAGAATTTTACTTTCTTACCATTCTATAAGCTATTCGTTTCCCGTTGTACAGTGAAATTTCCGCGCTATTTCGAATTTGCTCCAAAATTTTCCATATAAAAAATGCATAAGGAGGCTATTTTCCAAGTTCTAAAATGGAATTGAGTCCAAAAAAACTAGCACGCGTCATCAATAAGGTATAGAAATAGAAATTCCAAGGCTGGAATAGTTTTTCCTTTATTATAGCTTGCATTTTATTGTATCGTCGATTCTAATGCACTTCTAAATTCTCGTTTCTAATCTATTTTCCTTCCTTATGTGTAACATCCCAAAATTTTGTCAAATTTAAAACTAGTAATTAATATAAATTTTTGGAATTTAATTTGAAATTGAATTTAAATTTATAAAACAAATTTAATGAGTGTGTGATTTTAAATATATATGAATAGATTTGATTTTGAATTTAATTATTTAAATAAATGTCTTAATAAAATAATTTGGAATTTACCAAATCAAATTAAAAATGGTGCTTGTTTATATTTATATTTATAAGGAAATTGTATATAAAAATTTGAATGTAAGATTCAAATATAAGAGTCTTAAAAATAATTGGATTTGAAAGTAATATATGGGTGATTTTTATTAGTGTATAAATTTGTTTTAGAACATTTTCTTTTAACTTGTACCAGTATTTAACAAAATAAATGTACTCGATAAAGGTATGAAATTATATCAAAAATACGTATAAGTATAAAAAGATCATAATATAAGTAAATAGATTAATATATAAAGTTAAGAAGAAAATAATATAAATATATTTCTCATGAAAAAAATATACAAGTGTTAAACATGTAACAAGAGGATTGACAAGTGTAGTGATCTCATCATCAAAATTAACAAGTGTCATTCAATTTAGATAATTAATAAAAATAAAACCTAAATTCATAAAAAAAACCATTTAGCTCCTCTATCTCATTTCTTTGGTTTCTCAAAATTTTGAAAGAAAAGAAAAAATCTGTAAACATTGCAAACCAGAGTATCTCAACATCAAAGAAAAAAAAAGAAAAAAAAAATCTAGAATTCAAACATCTTCTTGAATTCAAGCTTAAAGCCTAAGAATCATCTCAAACATCAAAGCATGAATTTCATGTCCATACCTCAGGCAAGTTTAAAGCTTCGGAATCAACTAAATTAGTAATCAAAAATTAAGATTTAACATCAAATTTTCAAATTGCAGTTCAAAGAAACCAAGCTCCAATTTTTTTTCAAGAAGCAGAGCAGGGTTCCTCTAAGTTAAATTAAGGCAAGTAAATTCTTTTTAAAATTTAATTTTGAATTTGTTGATCAGTAATCAAGCAAGAAGCTTAGCAAGTATATATCAATTAGTTGCAGAGGAAAAAAAAGGAAAAAAAATCAAGTTTTCAAATACTAGATCAGTCTCAGGATTTCAAAGCTCAAGAACAAAATAAATTTTCAAGCTTTCTCTGTCTTCAAAAACGAATCAGGTGAGTAAACACCATTTAAAAGTTGAATCTGGGGTGATGTTTGTGATGAATGCTAAGAATATAGTTGAAAGAAAAACTTGCGTGTATCTTATATACAGATACTTGTGTGTGCATGTCAGAGATCAGGCATCTGACTCTGTTTCTAGTTTCCAGGATTTCAAATTCTGTTCAAAATTCAATTACTCTCTCTCTGATCCAAACTAAACTATGGAATCTAAACTAAATTTGTTATTTTTAACATGATTCGAATTTTCAAAACAGATTCAAGCAAAAATAATTTAAAGTTCCCTAGAAAACTTAAAAATACGTGCAAGCTTCAAAATATTTGAAATTTCAAATATCACAATTTCTGTTTCCAGGCATATCAATCGAATCGTCTTTGAAAATAATGAATTTTAAAAGCAAAAACATATTTTTTAATCACGTATTTACTGATTAACTTGGGGTTGATCAAATTTGAGGTTTTTGCCGAATTTTGGCCATTGGATGGTGAAGACGGTTGAAGTTGTGGGTGAAGATAGCTGATGCGTTGGGGGATCTAGGAAAATGCTAAAGAAATTTTTATTTGATTATGGTGGCCGTGCGACGTCCATCTAGGGTTAGAAACACATATCTACTTGTAATCGAAAATAGTGGTGCTGCGCTACCGTTGGGAGATCGTAATCTATGGCACCAGTGCCAATCGAGGCATCAGACATTGGCGAAGCTTCAGTAAAAAATTTGTGGCCTCTGATGGCCAGTGGTAGGAGGACGAGATGGTTTCTAGTGAACTAGTTTTGATGAAGTCTGGGTCGTGAAGCTCAATTTAGAATGCGATGTAGGTTTGCATTTCTGGGTGGTTTGATGGATCAAGGGGTGATCGTCGACTGGACGATGGTCGTAGCCTCGACCAAAGGCGATCGGAATGGTGTGCAGCTTGCACACATTCCTGTTGGTGTCAGTGGCTTGTTATGGATGGGAACTCGAAGACGACCTAAGGAAGTTTGCATCATGGCTCGAGTTTGAGCTCGTTTAGTTTTAAGTTTGTATCGGGTAATAAACATTTAAACAAAATTTAAGTTGGAAAAAATGGTATATGTGTTGATTAAGGAGGGAACTCGAAGTAAATAGGTGATTTCCTCGGGGAACACTCGAAGCAACTCGAGAGTAATAGCGTTCCAGTTTAAACTATAAAAATTTAAGTCAAATTATTTTCCAAAATTATTCTTTTCAAATGAATAATTTATTTTAAGTTGTAATTTGTACTTTAAGGTTTTAAAATGAATATTTTAAATCATTTAAGTTAAGAATGTTTTTAATTATATTTTTAAAAAGTTTATTTTAAATAAAAATTTAACAAAGTAATTAAGGAGATAGTTAAATGTTTTACCTTATTAACTTAATTTGAAAATTAATTAATTTATATTGTTAATGATTATTAACAATTAATTATTTATAATTACTTAATAATTAATTCATAATTAATTAAAGGATAATTAATTTATAATTAAGGATAAATTAATTAAGAAATAATTAATTAATGAAGGTAATTAAGTTTTAATTAATTAATAATTAAGGATTTAATTAACAAGTAATTAAGATTTAATTAACTAATAATTAAGGGTTAATTAACTAATAATTAATATTTAATTAATTAATAATTAATTACTAATTAATTTAGAATTAAGGATAATTAATCATTAATTAAAGATAATTAGTAAAAAATAATTATGTGATAAATTGATTATAATCACACAGTTAATTAATCTAATTGTTAGATGATTGATTATTATTGAAATGCTTTGAGCTGTTTGATATCCTTGTTTGTGATTGTGATACTGTGTGATATCAATTGCTTTGTGCTGAACTGTGATTGTGGTTTGCTTCTATGTGAATGTGAAAACCCATTGGCCCGTAAAACTGCAATTGAATTTCGATGAGACAGGGAGTCAGATTCTAGTTGGTTATCCGAAACCCACATCGAACCCTGAATGTGAATCTTTGTGATTGATACATCCACGTCTTTTTAAATTGAATGCTCACTATTCGGTTTAACCGAGAGAGGACCTTTGTGTCATATAACCCATTCCGAATGTGTGATACGACGAAATGGATAGCATTTGAAGACGATGGTGAAGACCGGGTGTCTTCGAGAATGATAGGATAACCTATCGAATGTCTCTGCATTGAGTTTCTTTGGTATAGAGATCTCCACATGTGATGGGGAATCCGATCGGGATTGTGGATACCTAGATTGCAAGGGCTTCTTCCTTTGTTGGACGAAGTGCCTTCGGTTCTGTTTGAATCCGGAACAAACTTATATGGTTGTATGTTTCACACTACACTTTAAGATATAAAGTAGATTTCTTTGAAATACATATCTGTTGGTGGCGGAGAATTTATTCTCTTAGCTTAACACCCTTCTCTGAGACGTATGAGCTCAGAGGTTATGTAGTTGAAGGTTATCAGTGATATACTCCCAATTTGGTAGTGTGGCATGCTGAGTGCTGTTGTGTATTGCTGATCATTTGTTGATCAAAGCATGGCTTTTGTGTAAAGCGTAGCCTTGTGGACGAGATCTCATCGGACCTCACACCAAGGAAATGGTCGAAACAGGAAAGATGCGGCAAGGTTATAAGGGTCGCACCCTTTAGGGTATGTCACTTCCTTCTGGAAAATGTGGTATCATGGTATGGAGCCCAGATACTTAACCTATGTGGTTGCTGCAATCTCATTACCATGTGGTTGTTGCTTTGTGGTTGAGGGCCCTTGGATAAAGGTCGCAAACGACTAGGGAATGGCATAGTCGTGTAGTAGTTACCTAGATACAGAGGTAGCCCGGCCTTGTGTTGGCAGATAGCTGGTTAAGTCTTGGGCCGTCCCTCCAGAGGCGTACCCATGTGGCAGTAGGAAGCTCCTTAGCTTGACCATTTGTTGGAAATCCAAAAAAACAATACGAGCCCTATACGGTTTTAGTTGTATAACCTGCCATGCAGCGTGGCGGTAACCTGCCACAAAACATGGTAGCTATAGTAGGCATACAGTAATGGTTGTATGCTGGCTAAGATTAATATTATACTTTTGAAATGGTTTTCTACACTATGCACTAATAATAATATCAAAAGAAATTTTCTTGTATCAAGCATATTTGACTATCATAAGAAGAAATCTCCTCCAATTCTGCGATTGCATTGTGTGTGTGGCGGGAGATCTTATGGTAGTTTCATTTTCCAAAAAGCATACCGGATTTTCTTTTATAAATTTGTTTTTATTCAAAGCAACTGTTTTTATTTACTTATACCAGTCCATGACTGACCCGGAGTTTATTGTTCCCTTTCTAAACTGTAGGTGCCCATAATTTCCACATGGGCAGCCTAGAAGCAGGTTTTCCGTGTTTAGAGCTAGCTTGGAATCTTTTTGAGGTCTTTTGGTTTGGAAGCTATCGGTTTTTGAAGGCTTTTGTTTTGGTGATCTTTTGGAAACTTTTTGGATCTCAAGGTGTTTAGTTCGGAAGCTCGCTATCATTCTCTTCCTTTGGAGACTTTCTTGAAGTATGATAACTTGTTGTTCCGCTGTGATGTTTCTATTTTGAAGTTGTGTTATATGTATAAAAATACTCTGATATTGGTGATGGTATTGTAAGGGATATTATGATGATGTTGTATCTATGATGTTGATCGGTGATAATCGTTTTGTTTCCGCTGTTTATATTCATCTAATTTTGTTATAAGCTCCATCCGAACTGGAGTTCGATGTTGGAATCTTCGGCAGTCGAATACAAGTGAGGTATTTGATGCCGATTTTCGAACACTAAATTTCATGTCGTGACAAGTGGTATCAGAGCTAAAGGTTGATTAAAATGGCTCATTAGAGCTATGGTGAAGTATACCCTAGAATGAGTATAACCCAAGACAAAAACCCTAAATTTTCTTGGTCTATTTCTTTTGGCTGCCGATATTCCTTAAGATATCTCGTTTATATATCTAAATCAAGTTTTCTTACTAATTACTGATAGTAAGAATGAGTGGGCGAAGAGGAAGAGCTAGAAGTCGGGGAACTGCTACCACAACTGGTCAAGTTCCCCCAACAGCAGAAGCATCTTTATCTACTCAACATCAACCAAATCTGGCTGATCTATATAAAAGCTTCTCAAGACTTAGTGGTAAGCCGTTCACGACAATGAGTCGATTTTCGAGGCCCAAGCATGGATCAGATCATGTGAAAGAATTTTAAAAGGGCTAAAGTTGGAAGACGATCAGATGTGACTCATAGCTTCTTGGCAGCTTCAAGAAGAAGCCCTAACATGGTGGGAGATAGTTACTGTAGATGAGCCAGAAGAAGAATTTAAGTGGGAATGATTTAAAGAAGTATTTGAGAAGCGCTATATGCCATCGGCTGGTATTTCTCGAATGTACCAGGAATTTATGGACTTGAAGCAAGGAAGTTTGTCATTTGAGGAGTACCTAAACAAATTCAACGAACTGTATCGTTTCGGTCCAAAATTGGTAAACACGCCTTTAAAGAAAAATGAAAGGTTCATTCATGGGATGAATAAGAAGTTCCACGAAAGGATGACTGGCCACCTCAAAGAATCCTTTTTAGATCTGATTGATATGGGGTATATATATGCTACACTGGATATGCAAGAAGCCCCGGTGGAGAAAGGAAATACAAGCAATCAAAATTGGAAGAAAAGGAAATTTGGAGGCAAGAAACCATGGCAGGGTAAGGAGAAATAGAAGAGCAATCAGGGAAACCCGGCGCAGTATGTTACTTATTTTAATTGCTTAGAAAAGGGCCATTATTCGAGTAGATGTATGAAGCCTAAGAAACAAGGGAATCAACATGTACAAGCAAAACCCAGGAAATGCTATTACTGTCAAAAACTGGGACACAAAGTCAAAGACTGCCCAACAATGAAGCAAGCTCAGACAGCAAAGGTGTACACAGCCAAAGATAAACCTACAACTTCTAAGGCAAAAAGGGGAAAGGAATTCTAGAAGGTAATCTTACTATCTATGATAGAATTGTTAGAGTTTTGTTTGACACGGGAGCTACACATAGTTTAATCTCTCAACAAGCTGTAAATGAATTAAATCTAGAACCTGATTTTGTTGACGAGCCCATTTGCGTAAAGAATCCAGTTGGAGGCCCCACAAACCTTTGTCTTCGATGTAGAGACGTTCCTATCTCATATTCTTGTTACCAATTCCCTATCGGTCTCTTTGTCCTTGATTTTAATGAATTTGAAATCTTACACGGAATGGATTGGCTAACAAAATACGAAGCCAAAGTGGATTGTAACTATCGATTGATTTCGATCAAAACCAAATTTGGAGATTCCATTGAGATTTCTTGGGAGGACCCGAGTCCTAAAAGAGATGGGTTGATGTATAACTTGGGTTATCCCTAACCTAGTCTAGAGTCTATACCCATTGTTTGGGATTTTCCAGACGTGTTCGAAGAAGTAAAATCCTTACCTCCACATAGAGAAATAGAATTTAGAACTGACCTAGTATGCAATGCTCGCCCTGTCGTTCATGAAAGTCGTAGGATGGCACCCAGAGAAAGGATTGAATTAGTCAAGCAATCCGATGATTTGCTAAATAAAGGGTTGATTCGTCCTAGTGTTTCTGAATGGGGTTCAGCAGTGGTGTTTGTTGCTAAATCTGATGGATCCTTAAGATTGTGTGTGGACTACCGTGATCTCGATAAGCTAACTCTTAAAAACAAATTTCCTCTACCTAGAACTGGTGATCTGTTTGATCAATTGCATGGTGCTCGTTTCTTTTCAAAGATGGATCTATCCCAGGGATTCCATCAGTTATGAATTGCCGAAGATTGTGTACATTTGACTGTCTTCAGGGGTCCTAACATGTTCTACGAATGGTTAGTCATGCCTTTCGGGCTAACCAATGCTCCAGCATACTTCGTAGATTTAATGACCCGTGTGTTCCGAGAAGTATTGAACAAATTTGTGCTTGTGTTTATCGACGATATTTTGGTCTATTCCAAGACCGAAGAGGAGCACGCTGAACATCTTAGAATTGTTTTGGAGATATTAAGGAGAAATATTCTATTCGCCAAATTTTCCAAATGCCATTTTTGGGTCAAAGAAGTTAAATTTCTCGGGCACATTGTTAATGAGGAAGGAATTTCTGTTGATCCTAGCAAAATTTCCGCTATTCTTGACTGGAGGAAACCTACTACTCCGAAAGAAGTTCAAAGCTTTTTGGGTTTAGCGGGTTATTACCTGAAGTTTGTTCAGGACTTTTCTAAGATAGCTAGTCCATTGACTAAGCTGACGATGAAGAATGCAAAATTCAATTGGACTCCGAAATGTGACGAAGCTTTTCAAGAGTCGAAGAAGAGGTTAACCACTGCTCCTGTTCTCGCCATCATTAATGGGAACTAGGGTTTATCTGTCTATACTGACGCTTGTGGTAATGGGTTGGATGCAGTGTTAATGCAGAATGGGGAGGTAATTGCCTACACGAGTAGACAATTACGTCCACATGAGAGAAACTACCCAACACATGATTTGGAACTCTTAGCTGTCATTTTCGCTTTGAAAATATGGCGACATTATCTTCTGGGTAAGAACCTCTTTCAGCTTTCTTAATGATTTAAGAAATTTAACTTAAAATTAATAAATATACTTAACAAACTCCTTTGTTTTAGGTGAAAAATTCGAATTGTTCACCAACCACAAATCTTTGAAATATCTCTTCACCTAGAAGGATTTAAATCTATGGCAACAACGATGGTTAGAATTTCTAGCGTCCTATGACCTAGATATTCAATATACATCCGGAAAAGCCAATGTAGTTACTGACGCTTTAAGCAGGAGACATGCTATTCTTGCATATCTTGTTGCCACTCCTACACTCCATGAAAAAATCGCCAGCAAGCAGACTGAAGACAAGTTTTTTCGAGAAATTTGTAGAAGAATATGTCGAGGTGAGGATTCCAGTTTTGGAATCGATAGTAATGGAATTGTAAGACTAAAGGACAGGATTTGTGTCTCGGACATCCCTGATCTGAAACGTGAAGTATTAGATGAGTGTCACAAATCTAAACTCAGTATCCATCCAGGAGTTAATAAGATGTATAGAGATATCAAAAGAACTTTCTGGTGGAAGGCAATGAAAAGGGACATAACTATATATGTGAGTCGTTGTGCTACTTGTCAACAAATTAAAAGCGACCAGAAGAAGATGGCTAGTTTATTTTAGCTTTTGGAGGTACTCAAGTGGAAATGGGATCAAGTGTCAATGGATTTCATTGACGGGTTGTCTCGTACTAGAAAAGGCAATGAAGCAATTTGGGTTATTGTGGACCGTTTGACTAAGACATCCCACTTTTTGCCAGTGAAATCTGCCCACACAACAGCAAGTTTAGCTGAGTTATATGTGAAAGAAATTGTTCGTCTCCATGGTATACCGAGCAGTATAGTGAGTGATCGTGACCCATCTTCACTAGTAGATTTTGGGAGGCGTTTCAAGACATATTGGGAACAAAACTGAACTTCAACACGGCTTATCACCCACAGTCTGATTGGAGGACTGAAAGAATAAATCGAATATCAGAAGACCTTTTGCGAGCTTGTATTCTCGACTTTGGTAGTTCTTGGGAGGACCATTTGCATCTGGTCGAATTCTCATACAATAATAGCTATCAGGCCAGTATAGAGATGGCTCCTTTTGAAGCTTTATATGGTCGTCCGTGTCGATCACCTGCATGCTGGATCGTGTCAGGTGATAGACTCGTCCTTGGACCGGATATGATTAAGGAAGCCACTAAGAAAGTTGATTTTATACGGAAGAAATTGAAAATGGCTCAAAGTCGTCAAAAGAGTTATTATGATCGCAGAAGAAGGGATTTGGAGTTCCAGATTGGAGACTGTGTCTTTCTCAAAGTATCTCCAATACGTGGTGTGTTAAGGTTTAGGAAGACTGGTAAGCTGGCACCATGGTATATTGGTCCTTTTCCTATTCTAGAGAGGATCGGTCCTTTAGCCTATTGAATGCAGCTACCCAGCTGGTTGTCTGGCGTGCATGATGTGTTTCACATTTCTAACCTCCGGAAATATGTGCACGATCCAGATAGTATTATTGAAGAAGCTGCTCAGTAGGATCTCGAAATCACTCCCAATTTAGCAGTTACAAGAAAAACAATAAAGATTGTGGATCGTGATGAAAAGAAATTAAGGAACAAAATTGTGAAATTGGTTAAAGTACAGTGGAGTGGCGATCCAAAGGACTGCACTTGGAAAACAGAAGAAAGTATGCAAAGTTCATATCCCAATTGCAGAGTGGATATTCTGGCTTAATCTAGTAAGCCATTTCTCTATCTTTTTTCTGTATTTGCATATTCTTTGTTTATTTCTCTCTCTTTCAAATTTCGAGAACGAAATTTTCTTAAGAACGAAATTCTGTAACATCCCAAAATTTTATCAAATTTAAAACTAGTAATTCATATAAATTTCTGGAATTTAATTTGAAATTGAATTTAAATTTATAAAACAAATTTAATGAGTATGTGATTTTAAATATATATATGAATAGATTTGAATTTGAATTTATTTATTTAAATAAATGTCTTAATAAAATAATTTGGAATTTTCCAAATCAAATTAAAAATGGTCCTTGTTTATATATTTATATTCATGAGGAAATTGTATAAAAAAATTTAAATGTAAGATTCAAATATAAGAGTCTTAAAAAAATTGGATTTGAAAGTAATATATGTATGATTTTTATTAGTGTATAAATTTGTTTTAGAACATTTTCTTTCAACTTGTACAAATATTTAACAAAGGAAATGTATTCGATAAAGATATGAAATTATATCAAAAATACATATAAGTATAAAAAGATCATAATATAAGTAAATAGATTAATATATAAATTTAAGAAGAAAATAATATAAATATATTTCTCATGAAAAAAATATACAAGTGTTAAACATGTAACAAGAGGATTAATAAGTGTAGTGATCTCATCATCAAAATTAACAAGTGTCAGTCAATTTAGATAATTAATAAAAAAAACTTAAATTCATAAATAAAAAAAACCTTTCAACTCCTCTATCTCATTTCTTTGCTTTCTCAAAATTTTGAAAGAAAAGAAAAAAAATCTATAAACACTGCAAACTAGAGTATCTCAACATCAAAGGAAAAAAAAGAAAAAAAATCAAGTTTTCAAACACTAGATCAGTCTCAGGATTTCAAAGCTCAGGAACAAAATATATTTTCAAGCTTTCACTATCGTCAAAAAAGAATCAAGTGAGTAAACACCATTTAAAAGTTGAATTTGGGTTGATGTTTATGATGAATGCTAAGAATATGGTTGAAAGAAAAACTTGCATGTATCTTATAAATAGATACTTGTGTGTGCATGTCAAAGATCAGGCATCTGACTCTATTTCTAGTTTCTAGGATTTCAAATTCTGTTTAAAATTTAATTACTCTCTCTGATCCAAACTAAATTATGGAATCTAAACTAAAGTTGTTAGTTTTAACATGATTTGAATTCTTAAAACAGATTCAAGCAAAAATAAATTAAAGTTCCCCGGGAAACTTAAAAATACAGGCAAGCTTCAAAATATTTGAAATTTCAAATATCACAATTTCTATTTTCAGGCATATCAATCGAATCATCTTTGAAAATAATGAATTTTAAAAGCAAAATCATATTTTTTTAATCATGTATTTAATGATCAATTTGGGGTTGATCAAATTTGGGGTTTTTGCCGAATTCTGGTCATCGACGTGGTGAAGATGGTTGAAGTTGTGGGTGAAGATGGCTGATGCATTGGGGGATCTAGGAAAAATGCTCAAGAAATTTTTATTTGATTATGGTGGTCGTGCGACGTCCATCTAGGGTTAGAAACCTATATCTACTCGTAATCGGAAATGGTGGTGCTGCGCTACCGTTGGGCGATCATAATCTACGGCACCGGTGCCAATCGAGGCATCGGACATTGGCGAAGCTTCAGTAAAATTTTCATGGCCTCTGATGGCCAGAGGTAGGAGGACGAGATGTTTCTGGTGAAATGGTTTTGATGAAGTCTGGGCCATGAAGCTCGATTTCGTGTGTGACGTGGGTTTGCGTTTCTGGGTGAACTGATGGATCGAGGGGGTGGTCTTCGACTGGACGATGGACGTAGCCTCGACCAGAGGCAATCGAAATGGTGTGCAACGTGCACATGTCCTATTGGTGCCAGTGGCTTGTTATGGAAGGGAACTCGAAGACGACCTAGGGAAGTTTACATTATGGCTCGAGTTCGAGCTCGTGTAGTTTTAATTTTGTATCGGGTAATAAACACTTAAACAAAATTTAAGTTGGAAAAAAAATGGTATATGGGTTGATTCAGGGGGGAAATCGAAGTACATAGGTGATTTCCTCGGGGAACACTCAAAGAAACTCGAGAGTAATAGCGTTCCAGTTTAAACATTAAAAATTTGAGTCAAATTGTTTTCCAAATTGATTATTTTCAAATGAATAATTATTGCTAAGTTATGATTTGTACTTTAAGGTTATAAAATGAAATATTTTAAATCATTTAAGTTAAGAATGTTTTTAAACTTATATTTTTAAAAAGTTTATTTTAAATAAAAATTCAACAAAGCAATTAAGGAGATAGTTAAATGTTTTACCTTATTAACTTAATGTAGCGACCCAGGATTTTGAATATTTAAATTGAAAATATTTAATTAATTTTAAATATTTAAATGATGGTTTAATTTGAAATTTCAATATAACTTTGATTTGGCGATTTAAATTATAAAATTTAATCTGTTGAAAGTGAATAAAAATTTGAATCTTCAATTGTAAGCTGATTTAAAAATATTTCAAAGGCTTGTAAAATTTATATTGATAATATTGAAGATAATAGAAGCTTCAGAATTTAATTTGAAACTGTTTTGTTCAGTTTTTAATTTATATCGTTTAAATCGATATTTAAAAATAGTCAATTTTCATACAGTCTCGGAATTCGACGAAGCTCGTTCCATTGGGTCCGGAATATTGAATTTTTGTCGGATTTCAATTTTCGTAAAGTTTGAGGTTGTTATGTGAGCACACGAAGTATAAACGCGTTGGAAATTTGAATCAAATTCAATTCGAATTTAAAATTATAAGTGTCAACTTCAGCCACCCTATTCTTTTCTTTAGCAGACCTACTCTGAAAATTTGCGTACGCTGTCTCCCCATCTCTCTACAAATCTCACACGAGTCAAAAGAAATGGCAGAAGCACTCTCATTCACAACAAATTCTCGTTTGAAATCACCATGGCCGAAGCCTGTTATCGTTCAAAACAGTTCAAACGAAAAATAAATCGAAGTTATGCCTCACTCTCCCTCTATCTCTCTCGTTTAAAATCAATGGCCGAGCCACTATCGTTCGAAAAAAAAAAAATCGCGACGACATTGAGGCAAATCGCGAGCAATTGAAAGCGCTGGAGGAGGGGGTTGCGTCCGCGTACGCGTAGAGGGGAGTTGGGTCGCGCGCTCGATCAATGGAGGCGGCGACTTGGGCGTCGCGTGGGAATGGAGGTTGCGGCGGCACGCGAATGGGCGGTGGCGTTGTCTGGTCGAGGTGGTTCGTGGGTTCGCGGCGGCTTCGATTGGGGGGCTGGGTTAGGGCTTCGGTGGCGATTCGATTGGGGGTTGTGGTTCGTGTGGCGGCCGCGCGCGTTCGTTTCTGCATAGCAAGGTAATTGCAACTTTGTTTAATTTAAAATTTATAATTCCTATATTTATAAGTACTGGAAAGAAGATATATATATATATATATAAGTATAAATTTAAATTTAAATATACCTGTATACTTTCTATCAGATATGTATATATTAGTGAACAACATATATATATATATATATAAGGTTTTGGAAAAAAAAAATATGTATATAAACTTTAAAATGTTGAACAGTAGGTAAAAATTGTTTTTTTTAAGTTATTTAAATTAATTTTATAACTGTATGAGTTTCAATGACAAAGAAAAAAATAATATAAATGTAAACATATCTATGTAAAAATATGCATACAAAATTTCCATTTACTAGTCTATTTCAGAATAATGGATTTGGTGATAAATTGTTCAATTAACTTGTTTAATTTATTCTTAGAAATAATTTAAGAAGAAAATTTAATTTTAAACTAAAATTTAGTTAAACAAAATTATTGTTGGAAAAATGGGTAATTAAGGACTAAAGGATATTTTATAAAAGAAAAATATTAATAAATGATAATTGAATTGTTCGTTCAATTTAAATAATAAATCTTGAATTGTTTGTACTAGGTTGAAAATCGAGTCAAGATGAAATGGACTGCAAAATAATAGCTAAGGTGAGAACTTCTCACTCAAAAGGGTATTTAAATTTTAAATAGTTATATTTAAAATTTGTTGATTGATTGATAGTTTGCTTGATTGTGATATTAGATATTTTAGGATATATCTATATGTAGCAATATATATATATATATATTGGCATATGTATATATTGGATTTGATTTCCCGCCTCGTATAGCGGATGAGACCCTATTGCGCCGTTAGTAAGCGGATAATATTTTATAAATCCCATATACCGCGATATTCCACCTTGAAGTGGAATTGGTATTGTGCTAACGTCTGTGGATGCAGGGAAACAGGTTGGAGGGATCCAACTGGATTCCTCGCAAATATTTATTTGTTTATAGATATTGTGTTGATTGTTAACTATCATATTGATATATGATGTTTATTCCCGTGATTGACCATTTGGTGCTGTTGCATCATCGGATTCATTTTTTTTTTAAAAGTTAAAAATAACGATTTTGAATTTAAAAGGATTTTTAAGTAATTTTTCAAGTATATGTTTTTATTAAATTTTTGAACTTGATTCATTTTAAGTAAATTAAGATTTTCAATACTAAAGTTATAAAACTATGATTTTTATGAAATATAACCAAAAGGAAAATTTTAAAAATAAATAGATTTATAAAATAGTTAAATTGGGTTTTTGGGTAATTTTATTTAATAATTTATGTAAAAGGTTTTATAAATTGATATCTATAAATTTAAAAATTTTGGAATTATAAGACGAGTTATTAAGTGTTAAAATGAAGTATAAAAAGGGATTTCATTTAAACTATAGTTTTATAAATTATGAAAGTTATGAAATGAATTGATGTTGAAAATAAAAGTTTAAAAGTAATTAACTTATAAAATGGCTTTGGGCATTTAAAAGGGGATTTTTATAGAAATTGTTAATAAAGGAGGTTTTTATAAGTTGAAAACTATTATAAAAGGTGAGAAATCTTATCAGTAATAAGATTAACAATTTGTGAAGTTTTAAAAGGAACGACTTGGTAAATAAATAATATTTTAAGTATTTGACTTATAATACGAACCTTTGGTATAGAAATTGGGTTTATAAATTGAATTGGCTTAATAAAAGAGATTTCTAAACCGAAGTTATTAATAGAAATAGAATTTATAAACGTTGTTTATAAATTTGAAATCAATGGAATTTGATAAATTGAATTTAGAATTGGTTAAAGGAGTTATATTCACTCTTTTAAACGATGAATATATTATTAAGTCAAATGGGTATGTTTTGGGAGAAGAATGTTTTAAATGAAATTTAAAACGATTTAAAGATGCTTTAAATGCATTAAGCATCGAAACCATAGATTTCAACATTTATTGTTGAAATAGACGTTTTCGAGAAATAGAAGGAAATGAATACGTAGATTTCAACATTCATCGTTGAAATAGGCGTTTTCGAGGAAACAAGGAAATGGTGGACTATAACACCGTTGTTATAGTAAATGGTTTCCAAAAGGCAATATTTTGTATAGTATTGGGATTTATGTATCTATTTTTATTTCGAATCCCTATACTAGTGATTTTGGGTTGTCGTAACGATGTTTTACGCAACATTCGTTTTAACCCAAATAAAAGTGAATAAAAGAATGTTTTCCTTAAAAGAATGAAATATATACTTAACTATGGTTTGAGTATGTTGAATATTTTCAAATTGTTGAAAATAAATAGAATTTGTAAATTACTTATTTTTAAATAAGTATGGAAATGCTTTCCAATATGAAATGGAACGTTTTTGAGAATTTATCTTTTAAAGGTAAATTGTAAGCGAATATTTTGAAATCGATTTGAAAAATCGTATATCGGTAGATATTTGGAAATTTGAAATTCACTATGGAATTTATAAAAGGAAGGGAAATTTGTTTAAAAATAAATATTGATTTATTTTGAAGTATGGAAATGAATTTGCGAATTTGGAACGTAAGTTTAAAATAAATCGGTAAAGATTTATTTGATGATTTGAAATTTGTTTTCAAAGGGTATAAGGGATGAAAAGTAATTTGAAATTGGTTTTCAAATGGTTGAAGTGTGGAAATTTTATCGTGTAAAGATATTTTGGTAAAACAAATAATTTGGGCAATTATTTGGAAGGTGTATGTATATATATCTTGTGAAGATATTTTTTTTGGATTAAATAATTTTGGAAAATTATTTGGAATCTGATGATGTGGCGCATCTTTATCGATAGTTAAATAACCGACTATCAGTATTTACCTTTGGATGGTATTTGTTGTGATTGTTTGAAATTGAATGCTACACTTATTTTTAAAAATAAGCGCTCGCTATTCGGTTTAGCCGGGAGAGGACCTTTGTGTCGTATATCCCATTCCGAATATGTGATACGTCGTTATGGATAGCATTTGAAGACCGGTGTTGAAGACCGGGTATTTGTGAAAGCGATAGGATGACCTATCGATTGTCTCTGCATCGTTAGCTACGGTATGGAGATTTCCTTTGTGATGGGAAATTTTATCGGGATTGTGAATACCCGGATTGCAAGGGCTTCTTTGGAAGTGCCTTCGGTTCTGTTCGAACCCGGAACAGACTTGTATGGTTACGTGTCTGACATTACATTTTGGGATATAGAGCAGATTTCTTTCAAATACATTTCTGTTGGTGGCGGAGAATTTATTCTCTTAGCTTAACACCCTTCTCGGAGACGTACGAGCTCAGAGGTTATGTAGTTGAAGGTTATCAGCGATATATTCCCAATCTGGTAATGTGACATGCTGAGTGTTGCTGTGTGATGATCATTGGTTGGTCATTTGTGATATGATCATTTGTTTGATCATTTATCTTTGTGATCATTGCTTTGGTCATCTGTTGACCCAAAGCATGGCTTTGTTGCACAAAGCGTAGCTTTGTGGACGAGACTTCGTCAGGACCTCACTTCCCGGAAATGGTCGAAACAGGAATATGCGGCAAGGTTATGAGGGTCGCTCCCTTTAGGGTATGTCATTTCCTTCTGGAAAAGGGTGGTATCATGGTATGGAGCCCAGATACTTACTCATGTTGATACACTATATCTATTACTGTGTGGTGTTGTTGGATCGAGCGCTCGGATAAAGGTCCCAAAGGACCGGGGGATGACATATTCGTGTAGTAGTTACCTAGTTACAGAGGTAACCCGGCCTTGTGTTGGCAGAGATCTAACCGTAACGTTAGTTTCTCGGGACGTCCCGCCAGAGGCGATCCCATGTGGCAGTAGGAAGTTCCTTAGCCTGACCATTTGTTGGAAATCCATTCATCCAATACGAGCCTTGTACGGTTTTAGTTGTATTACCTGCCATTTACTTATGGTGGCGCCCCACTGTTTAGATGGTAGCTATAGTAGGCATACGATACTGGTCGTATGCTGGCTAGGATTTATATTCTACTTTCGAAACTGTTTTCTACACTATGCACTAATAATAATATCGAAATGATTTAAATTTTGCGTAGTAAGCATCTTTGACTATCATAAGGAGAAATCTCCTCCAATTCTGCGTTTGCATTGTGTGTGTGGCGGGAGGCCTTATGGTAGTTTCATTTTCAAAAAGCATTGCGGATTTAAAAATTTAAATTTTCTTGTTGCTTGTTTAAAGATAAACTGTTTTGAGTTCTCACACCAGTCCCATGACTGACCTGGAGTTTATTGTTCCTTTCCTAAACTCTGGGTGCCCACTATCTTCCACACGGGCAGTCTAGAGTTAGGTTGTCAGGTTATTCTGGATTCGGGAGTTGCTGTGCAGATGTTGGAGGCGAGCTTGGATAGCGTAGTCTATTATCTATTGTATATAGTATTCTTTTCCGCTGTTTTATTGTTGTACACTCTGATGATGTGATGTATGTATAAAATGTATAGTTCTTTTGTTTTAATGATATTCGTTTATCTATTATATGTTGTTCCGCTGCGATTGTGAGATTCTGATATTATTTCCTGTTCTGTTGTTTGTTTCTGTTTCTTCTCTCTTTTCTCTCTTCTTCTACCTCTTTCTTCTTCTTAAACCCTAAAGATTCGGAAGTTCGTTCCTCTTTGGCTGGATTGTGGTGGAATGTTGCCAGCTCAAGGAAGTACGGATTTTCGGTTCTTTACACTTAATTTAAAAGTTAATTAATTTATATTGTTAATGATGATTAACAATTAATGATTTATAATTACTTAACAATTAATTCATAATTAATTAAAGGATAATTAATTTATAATTAAGGATAAATTAATTAGGGTAATTAATTAAGAAATAATTAATTAATTAAGGTAATTAAGCTTTAATTAATTAATAATTAAGGGTTAATTAACTAATAATTAAGATTTAATTAATTAGTAATTAAGATTAATTAATTTTGAATTAAGGATAATTAATCATTAACAAAAGATAATTAATAAAAAATAATTATGTGATAAATTGATTATAATCACACTGTTAATTCATCTAATTGTTAGATGATTGATTATTATTGAAATGCTTTGAGCTGTTTGATATCCCTGTTTGTGATTGTGATACTGTGTGATGTGAATTGCTTTGTGCTGAACTGTGATTTGTGATTTGCTTCTGTATGAATGTGAAAACCCATTGGCCCGTAAAATGGCAATTGAATTTCGATGCGACAGGGAGTCGGATTCCAGTTGGTTATCCGAAACCCACATCGAATCCTGAATGTGAATCTTTGTGATTGGTACATCCACGTGTTTTTAAATTGAGCACTCACTATTCGGTTTAGCCGAGCGAGGACCTTTGTGTCATATAACCATTCCGAATATGTGATACGACGAAATGGATAGCATTTGAAGATGGTGGTGAAGACCGGGTGTCTTCGAGAACGATAGGATAACCTATCGAAAGTCTCTGCACTAAGTTGCTCCGGTATAGAGACCTCCACATGCGATGGGGAATCCGATCAGGATTGTGGATACCCAGATTGCAAGGGCTTCTTCCTTTATTAGACGAAGTGCCTTTGGTTCTGTTCGAACCCGGAACAGACTTGTATGGTTGTATGTCTGACACTACACTTTGAGATATAAAGCAGATTTATTTCAAATACATATCCGTTGGTGGCGGAGAATTTATACTCTTAGCTTAACACCCTTATCTGAGATGTACGAGCTCAAAGGTTATGTAGTTGAAGGTTATCAGTGATATACTCCCAATTTGGTAGTGTGGCATGCTGAGTGCTGCTGTGTGTTGCTGATCATTTATTGATAATTTGTTGATCAAAGCATGACTTTTGTGTAAAGCGTAGCTTTATGGACGAGACCTCATCGGACCTCACACCCCGGAAATGGTCGAGACAGGAAAGATGCGGCAAGGTTATGAGGGTCGCACCCTTTAGGGTATGTCATTTCCTTCTGGAAAAAGATGGTATCATGGTATGGAGCCCAGATACTTAATCTATGTGGTTGCTGCAATCTCATTACTGTGTGGTTGTTGCTTTATGGTTGAGGGCCCTCGGATAAAGGTCGCAAACAACCGGGGAATGGCACAGTCGTGTAGTAGTTACCTAGTGACAGAGGTAACCCGGCCTTATATTGGCATAGAGGTGGTTAAGTTCTTGGAACGTCCCTCCAGAGGCGTACCCATGTGGCAGTAGGAAGTTCCTTAGCCTCACCATTTGTTGGAAATCCAAAGAAACAATACGAGCCCTGTATGGTTTTAGTTGTATAACCTGCCATGCAGCGTGGCGGTAACCTACCACAAAACATGGTAGCTATAGTAGGCATACAATAATGGTTGTATGCTGGCTAAGATTATATTATACTTTCAAAATGGTTTTCTACACTATGCACTAATAATAATATCAAAAGAAATTTCCTCGTATCAAGCATATTTGACTATCATAAGAAAAAATCTCCTCCAATTCTGCAATTGCATTGTATGTGTGGAGGGAGGTCTTATGGTAGTTTCATTTTCCAAAAAGCATACCGGATTTCTTTTATAATTTGTTTTTATTCAAAGCAACTGTTTTTGTTTACTCATACCAGTCTCATGACTGACCCGGAGTTTATTATTCCTTTTTTAAACTCTGGGTTCCCATAATTTCCACACGGGCAGCCTAGAAGCAGGTTTTGCCGTGTTTAGAGCTAGCTTGGAATCTTTTTGTGGTCTTTTGGTACAGAAGCTATCGATTTTTGAAGGCTTTTGTCTTGGTGATCTTTTGGAAACTTTTTGGATCTCAAGATGTTTAGTTTGGAAGCTCGCTATCGCTCTCTTCCTTTGGAGACTTTCTTTAAGTATAATAACTTGTTGTTCCGCTGCAATGTTTCTATTTTGAAGTTGTGTTATATGTATAAAAATACTCTGATGTTGGTGATGGTATTGTAAGGATATTATGACGATGTTGTATCTGTGATGTTGATCAGTGATATTCGTTTTGTTTCCACTGTTTATATTCATCTAATATTGTTATAAGCTCCATCCGAACTGGAGTTTGATGTTGGAATCTTCGGCAGTCGATTACAAGTAAGGTGTTTGATGCCGATTTTCGAACAATGAGTTTTAGGTTGTGACACTACGGTTAGCATGTGTCCTTCAAAATATCAAACTTTATAAAAACCTTTTTCTGTTTTTGAATTTGTACATTGCTTGAAAAATAAATTTTCAAAATAGTTGGATGGAAAATTTTCTTTTGAAATAACATTTGGGTAAAAATTCTAAAATTTATTTGATTGCCAAAAGAAATTTAAAAATCAAAATTTTTCAAGCATAACATTTCATATCAAGAAAAACTTTTCAAAAAAATTCTTCTCAAAAATTTGGATAATTTAAGCCCAAGTTTTAGCGATGCCGAAAACCAATTATGCACTAAACGCGTAAGCTCAATTCTAGCATTCTACAATTAACTTTAACCCATTAAACTTGAAATTTTATTTAAAATGTTGTTAGCGCCAAAATTGGTCACTAACACCCTTGAGTATTGAGTAGAGTTATGTAGAGAGATTAATGAAGAGAGTGAGTTAGAACTGAAAAATAGTGTAATTCAATGCAAAAAGAATAATAAAAAACGAGAACACCAGATTTATAGTGGTTCGGCGTAATAGCCTACGTCCACTTTTAGTTTAATCTTTATTGCTTTCTCAATTTCTTGAATACAGATACAATCCGTAAATCAATCACTTGAATACAAGTTTGGAAAAAAGAGGAGAGTAAAGAAAATGGCAGAGTCTCCCCAGTGTTCCCGAAAAAAGGTCCATTTCACTATGCCCCTGCCCCTCTATTTATAGACGAAGGTGGGTTGGACTTTCCTGGTGGGCCTGGTAGTTGAATAGCTCGGTCCAAATAGAGTAAACGGCCTAAAGGGAGTAAGCTCTGTGTACCGAACCAGGGAGGCCGAACGGTAAGATGCCGAGCCAAGGCAATGGCGCCGAACGATGCTCTCATGTCGAACGAAGCTGGAGTGCCGAGCGATCCAAGGTTGCCGAACCAAGCTGGATGCCGAACAATCGAGGTTCGTCGAACGTACCCTTTAGCCGAACGATACCCTTTAGCCGAACGATACCCTTTAGCCGAACGATGTTCCTAGGCCGAACGAAGCTGGAATGCCGAACGTTCTTCTGAGGCCGAGCATTCTTCTGATGCCGAGCGAAGCTTGGATGCCGAGCGTTATTTAGGTGCCGAACGATATTCAATACCGAACGTCCCTTTATGCCGAACATTCATGGATGCCGAACGTTCATGGATGCCGAACGTTCTTTAGGTGCCGAACGATATTCAATACCGAACGTCCCTTTAATGGGCCTGACAACTTGCTAACACCTCCAGGCTCTTCAAGGTCAAAATCTTGTCTAGCGCTGATAATAATGTCTTCGACTGTCGTTTTGTAACCGGGCCAAAATGCCGGTTAACATTTGCCCCCCAAAGTGTGTCGTGTGAAGCAACACAACACGCTTTGAATCAGCGAGTATTCCTTGTCTTCAGAAAGAAATCCATCATGTTTCTTGAACAGTCATTATCCTTCGATTTTCTCCTCTAAAGCTGTCATATCCTTCCTTGGTCGTCTTGACGCTTGGTTGATTCCCAATATTATAAATCCAGGGTTGTATTTCATCAGTGACCACTTGTGTCTGATTCTACAGAGCTAGCAAGCTTCGGCTATCTGATATAGCCTTTTCTTAATAACCCTTAGTGAGAATTCAATTTCTGTTGATTTCAAGAAGTCGGACTTGTTCGGATGTACACATGCACGTTTGGGTACATGTTCTTTCCATTGGCTCTCGAATGCGTTTTATATGCTCATAAGTCGTCGCCAACTCCGTCCAGTTTAATTGCAATTCAATTGCGATTTCTTGTTTGTATTTTTTGTGAAATAAGGGTTGCACTCAGCCACTTGAGGAGTTTTCCAAACCCCTCTTCAGTAAAAACTCTATGATTTTGTTCACAGCTTCAACCTGTTCATTTGTAGGTATAATGGATCATGGAAGGTCATAAGGACAGATGACGCTATGGATAAAGAAGTTGATTACTTTCTTCATCTTGGTCATGGTTAAGAGTTCTTTATCTGCCCATTCAGTGAAGTAATCAATTACTATGATGGTGCATTTCATTCTACCTTTAGGATTGGTAAGAAGAGGACGTCAATGCCCCCAAGTGGGAAACAGCTGTGGACTAGCCATTTGAGTAATTTCCATCGGTGGGGTTCGTGGATTTTTGCAAACATCTTGCACTTTTCGCATTGCCTAGCATGATCGACCGTATCTAGATTGATAGTTGGCCAGTAATACCTATAGCAGAGTATCTTCTTTATCATGGTTTTCCCCCTGATGCTATTACCGCATTCTTCTTCATAGAATTTGCTCAAGATATCATCATGGGCGATGCGCCGAAGCATGGGGATGGATAAACTCCTTTTGACATACGACTTATTCTTAGATGATTTGGCATGAAGATTTGAGGAGGATTTGTCGTTTTCCATTCCTCCGTTCAGTAAGAATTCCTCATTGTAGATAGTCTTCGACAGGAATCAACCATGACACCTTTTCATTTTGTTCGCTGAGTACGTGTGTAATGATGTAATACGTGAAGTCGGTTAGTGGCTCTCGGACTTGGCCGAGATGAGGAGCAAGACAATGCCCCCTAGCGAGATCAACTTCCTTAAATTTGTATACAACCAATCAAGAATCACAAAAGATATGTAAAGTTTTCACTTCAAATCCTCTAGCAAGCTTGAGGCTGGAAGTCAAGGCTTCATACTAAGCAGCGTTGTTTGTTATAAGTAAATCGAGTTTCAGGACGTAGCAGATTGATCGTTCCTCAAGAGTCATTATCATGACTCGAGTCATTATCATGACTCCTATGCCATAATACTGGTAATTGGATGCTCCATCCGCGTACACTTTCCATCTCATGGTAGGTTCTCTACTACTCTTCAAGTAGTCATCTGAGGTAGTGAATTTGGGTGTGAGGTCTGCTAATTTCTGTCCTTGGATAGCCCTTCGAGGGAAATAAGTGATATCGAATTAGCTTAGTTCAATATTCTATTTAAGTAGTCTTTCAGACGTCTCAGGTCATTGTATGCCCTGTCGCAATGGCTGGTAAGCATAGACGCTGATGGAGTGAGCCTAAAAGTAAGAGTGGAACTTTCATGATGAAATCAATAGATATTGTGCTAGCTTTTGTAGCCTCGGGTAGATATTCAATGCATGGCTCACGATTGTTAATGAAGCCGAATGGGTCCAAGGGAGCATATCATCATTTATTCAGAAAAATCCAACTAATTCTTCTATCATCACTACACTGAGCTGTGATCCGATATTTAGCACCCGAGATGTGGTCACCATGGCTGGCTGTAATGTCGACCGTCAGCTTAGCAGGTGCCATCCCAGATTCTTTGAGTACAGATGTAACTATTTTGTATAACATTCAATGTGAAATATGGTTGGGACGGCCAATGTTGACGGTTACTCTAGTCGAATCCTAGAGCCTTGTCATGAGTTATTATGTCTAGTAGTGAAGGACTCTGAATGCTCTAATAGATTATCAGCGAATGGCTAAAGATCAGGCTTAAAAGCGCATTGAAGGAAATGTCGGTGGGGGTCAGCCTCGAGTGGCGTGCAACTGTATAGCTGGATATTTGCTTGTATATTCGAGTAATGCACTTTCTATTCAATGCATTTGCGATCTTTTACCCGTCCTTCGAGTTGGAGTGAAAGTCAATTGCTCATGAGCTAAGGTGTCAATTCAATGATTCAATCTCTAGGCATCCTTTCGGTCGTCTCCTTGAGCAACTGTAAGCACTATATATAAGTTTTAATACTGAGCTATCGTAGCCAGTTTTAGGATGGCCATGCGTCTTCTCCCAGTCTCGGGTTGATAAATGTACTGCATGGACGGTTAAGTCTCGTCCTAGCTATGTTTATGTTTTCGCCTAAGTTCCAAAGACATAGAGGTGATCGGTGAATAGTCGGTTCACATTCATCTTGCTCCTCGCTCGTGCCCCCAGGTCTGGGGCATATACCGATAAGTAGGAAGGCCAGACATGCCCACTTTAGCTTTACTCTCTTTCCCGTTGAATCGTGGGATCATGTCAGTCGATGGGAGACTAGGTCTCGCCTATCTTGGATTCTATCGTGTTTTTTCATTCCAAGGGGAATACTTCGATGCCACGTCAGTTTTAGGGCATAATTTGGACAGTGGACGATCATTTACGTCCACTTTGGTTCATGCTCTGTAATCAGTTCTCGGGGTAAAGTTGGCTACAAATGCAGTCGGGTTACGCTCATCCAGTTTCATACTCCTCCTGACGAATCGAATGAGGGTGCTGGAGAATTTTTGACCAAGTATTCATGGTTTACCCTCCTTTCCACACTCTAGAGATCATAGTTTTTCAAGAATCATCCGAGTCACATTCGTATGTGCTTGGTACAGATCGGTATTGGCCCTCGATCTGAGGTATGATATAGTCAGTTGCTCGTAGCTTCGGATGCCGTTTCGATTGGTTCTGTATTGAGTCCTCCCTGTAGTCGTTACCTTAAGTTGTAAAGGATGCTAAGCTAGCGATGTAGCGAGTCTCATTTCTCTTCTTTCAATGACTTGTTCTTCTGCCCCCGGTCTTGGGTTAGCAGAGTTAGTTTGTGGACGGTCTATTTGCATCTGTAGAGAGTTTATACTCCTCTCGTCGGCTTTAGGTCGGAGTTGGAGAATGAATGGTCGAATCGCATTCTTCATTTGTCTATGGTCGCAGTCGCATTCTGGGGACTAGAGGCAGTTGAAGAGCCATTAGTCACACCTATTTAGGCTTTTTAGGAGTTCGTTCACATTCTGGGAATGATGGATCTATCGGGATCGTGGATGGTCGGATCACATCCACGTCGAGTCAACAAGTGAGGTTGTTAGATGGACGGATCCATCCTCTTCAAAACTACATTTATAAGTTTGTACTCCAGCTCGCACTCTGGGAGACCAGAGTCAGTTAAAGGATTGTTGTGTATCAATCCTTTTATTGGCTTCAGTGTGGTGACTTGTCCTCATGCTCAGGATTTAATTTGGCGAGTGATTGGCGGGATCTTGATTATTTTCCACTTATCTACCATCAATGAAGGGCGAGATTTAGTTTATGGACGGTTGAATCGCATCAGTGTTCATTTGGATCCCACTTCTGCCAAGCCTGAGGAGTAAGATTAGTGTTCTGGCAAGCTTTGAGCTCGAGCAGAGGATGGGATGGTCGAACTCCATTCTTAGCAGGTTAATAATCCTTCGGTCGATTCCATGCTGAAGTTTGCTTAATAGAGAATGGTCGGAATCCACTCGTCTATTTATCGATGTTTATACACCACTCTGCATTCTGGTGACTTAGTGTTATTCTCCGAGGACTTAGAGATTTGTCGAACGGTTTATGCTTTAGTCCACCGTTCGAGACGCAGAGATTTTTGTCAACTCGTTTATACTCCAGTCCGCATTCTGGGATTTTAGAGTAATCTAGTCCGCTTTTGGGATTTGGAGATTCTTCTCAAGTCTTCTATAATCTAGTCCGTGCTCTGAGGACTGAGAGTACCGTAGTCCGCACTCTGGGGATGTAGAGGTTTTTTAAGCCGTTTATACTCTAGTCCGCACTCAGGGGACTTAGAGCACTCTAGTCCGCACTCCAGGGATGTAGAGGTTCTTAGGTCGTTTATAGTCTAGTCCGCACTCAGGGGACTAGGAGCACTTTAGTCCGTACTCTGGGGACATAGAGGTTTCTGAGTCGTTTATACTCGAGTCCGCACTCTGGGGACTTAGAGTTCTCCAGTCCGCACTTTGGGGACTTGGAGGTTTAAGTCGTTCATATTCTAGTCCGCACTCTGGGGACTTAGCGTACTACAGTCCGCACTCTGGGGACTTGGAGGTTTAAGTCGTTTATACTCTAGTCCACACTATGGGGACTTAGAGTACTCCCGTCCGCGCTCCGGGGATGTAGAGGTTCTTGGGTCGTTTATACTCTAGTCTGCACTCAGGGGACTTAGAGTACTCCCGTCCACGCTCTGGTGATTGGAGCGCTTGATGAAGACAGGTCCGGAACCTCCTCCTATACTGACGGGGGTTATGAAGTAGAAATTACAGGCGCCTCTAATCACACATCCGAATTGAGCATGAAGGAGCGGCTCGAGAAAGGGAAGGTCAGGGTCAAGGTCGAGCCCCGAGTTGTGGACTTGGATGATCCTTTGAACAAGCCGTTGAAGGTCATCCTTCTTGGCGGGTCCTAGCCTATGAAAGTTCTTCGTACTTCTTCAGTTGCTACCCCTCTATCAAAGAAGAGTACCAAGGGTAAATGCTATGGAGAGGAGCCGTCCGAAAAGGAGTTGAAGAAGTACAAGAAGTGATTACTATCCTCGTTCAACGAGAGTTAGTTTAAGTCATGTAATTATTTTCATCTATTTCCTTAGTCCTTGTAAATAGAATGTCGACTCCGAACTTTGGAAGGGTTGTAATAGGAACTCATTTCTCATTAAAGTTTAGTTCCTTTTTCCGTCTTACAAAAGACTCTTATTGTTCAGTTTTCTTTGTGATTGTGATGTTGATCCAAGCAGTTGTGAGTAACATAGACTTCTCGGTCCATCTTCATATAACTCGGAAACACTTCGGGAGTTGTTGAACTTCCATTCTGTGCTTCGAGCACATAGAATACATTCTAGCCCGTATGTCATGGATTTGACAAATTCAAGTCATCTGTGTCATAGTTCATATTCAGGGAACTTGGAGATCCGAATTGCTTATATTCGAGTCCGCGCTCTGGGGACTTAGAGTACTCCAGTCCGCACTCTGGGGACTTGGAGGTTCAAGTCATTCATACTCTAGTCCGTGCTCTGGGGACCTAGAGTACTCCAGTCCGCGCTCTGGGGAGTTGGAGGTTTAAGTCATTTATACTCTAGCCCGTGCTCTGTGGACTTAGAGTACTCCAGTCCACGCTCTGGGGACTTGGAGGTTTAAGTCGTTTATACTCTAGTCCAGAATTAAGTCGTTTATACTCTATTCCACGCTCTGGGGACTTAGAGTACTCCAGTCCAAGCTCTGGGGACTTGGAGGTTTAAGTCGTTTATACTCTAGTCCGCGCTCTGGGGACTTAGAGTACTCCATTCCGCACTCTGGGGACTTGGAGATTTGAGTCGTTTATATTCTAGTCCGCGCTCTAGGGACTTAGAGTACTCCAGTCCACGCTCTGGGGACTTGGAGGTTTAAGTTGTTTATACTCTAGTCCGCGCTCGGGGGACTTGGAGTACTCCAGTCCACGCTCTGGGGACTTGGAGGTTTAAGTCGTTTATACTCTTGTCCGCGCTCTGGGGACTTAGAGTACTCCAGTCCACGCTCTGGGGACTTGGAGGTTTAAGTCGTTTATAATCTAGTCCGCGCTCTGGGGACTTAGAGTACTCCAGTCCACGCTCTGGGGACTTGGAGGTTTAAGTCGTTTATACTCTAGTCCGCGCTCTGGGGACTTAGAGTGCTCCAGTCCACGCTCTGGGAACTTGGAGGTTTAAGTCCTTTATACTGTAGTCCGCGCTCTGGGGACTTAGAGTACTCCAGTCCACGCTCTGGGGACTTGGAGGTTTAAGTCGTTTATACTCTAGTCCGCGCTCTGGGGACTTAGAGTACTCCAGTCCACGCTCCGGGGACTTGAAGGTTTAAGTCGTTTATACTCTAGTCCGCGCTCTGGGGACTTAGAGTACTCCAGTCCACGCTCCGGGGACTTGGAGGTTTAAGTTGAGAGCAGTCGTATTTCCTCTCTTTAATTTGTATTCATCTACCGTATCGAGGCTGATGCTGTTGAATGAACAGTCGAACCACGTTTGCTCATGGAATGGGATCTTGCCCCCAGCTTGAGGGACGGAATTTGAAAAAAGGACGATCGATCCTCGCCCGCTTGGTAATTATCGCTCTTCCAATCGAGTCAAGGAAGGAGGTATATGACAGATTTAGATAGCCGAATCTCTTACAATTTGCTCTGTATCTCCATCCTTTGCGTTGACGGTAGGATTTGATGTATAGATGATCAAATTACGTCCACTCTAGACAGACCTTGGCGTCGCTGAGCTTCAGAAGAGGCCTCTGTATTTTGTCAAACTTTGTTCTATGACTTGATTTGAGTGGACGATCGGGCCATACTCATTCCAAGCCTTGTTCAGGTCTCCAAGTCAAACGTGGAGGTCAATCAATGGATGGTCAGTCATGTCGAATTTGAATTTGGACTCTAATCGTGATGAGCTTTTCAATCTCTAGTTCTTGGCCCCAAATAAAAGGCACATGATTGATGATGAGCGATTGAATTATAGCCATTGGATGTCGGCCGTCAGCAGTCCAATTGATAATTATAGCTCTTTATTAATAGGCATTGGATGTTCGCTGCCCGCCACTCTGCAGGACTTGTACATACTATTGAAGCTTTACTTTCTAGATCAGCTTTTCGATCACACCTCGGAGGTGTTTGTAATCGCCCGTGTTAGGATCAGGGAGCATTTGGGAATATACAACATTCCCCTGATTTTCTTTAGACTTTGGTGTACTCTCTCGAGGTTGGTTTCCAGTACCACTTCGAGTCGTGAGTCTTCAAGTAAAGGTTGTCAATTGAATCTTTCAAAGAGCATATGAGCCGAATTTTAAGGTCTCGTTTCGGCTACTAGGATCTACATCCTTAGCCAACGGGCCTTCATTGTTATTTTTCTTAGTCTGTTCTGCTCCTCCACACTTTGGTTTAGATCCATTTTATCATAGAAACGATCCATGGTCGTAGGAGGCTCTCCAGGTGGCTGGCTTCCAAAATATATATGGAGGTCGATTCTCCTCAAGGGTGATCAGTATGGTATCCCTTTGAGTGTATCATTTGAGTAGCGGTAGTTTGTCCGTTCCCTTGTTGTCGTTTAGAAGCTGTCGTTAGATCCTCTATGCCCTGGCCGACCAGGGGATGTAAGGGAAGTAGATAGGATGTTCCTTTATTAAGTTGAGTTTTGAATTCAATATTTGGAGCCTCTTTTTTTGGAAATTTGGGTCGTACCAGAAAATATTTTTTTATTTTTTTTGAAAATAGGGGTCATTCGGCATTAGAGAGCACTCGGCATTTAGAGAGCGTTCGGCCTTGGAGAGCGCTCGGCCTAGAGGTTTGGATCGGCCTGGAGGAGCATTCGGCCTAGAGGTATGGTCGGCCTGGACGAGCGTTCGGCCTAGAGGTATGCTAGGCCTGGAGGAGCGTTCAGCCTAGAGGATCAGCCAGGAGTGTTCGGCCAAGATGGATCGGTCAGGAGTGTTCGGCCAAGATGGTTCGGTCAGGAGTGTTCGACCAATGCCTTTTCTGGAGCGTTCGGCATGCCTTTCTGGAGCGTTCGGCATGCCTCTTCTGGAGCGTTCGGCATGCCTCTTCTGGAGCGTTCGGCATGCCTCTTCTGGAGCGTTCGGCATGCCTCTTCTGGAGCGTTCGGCATGCCTCTTCTGGAGCGTTCGGCATGCCTTTCTGGAGCATTCGTCATGCCCTCTTATGGAGCGCTCGGCATGCCTTTCTGGGGGATTGACTGAATTGCCTTCAGAGGAGGGTCGACCTTCATTCAACTCGAGTGCAAACTTCAACATCCAATCACCAAATCTTGCGTACATTAGTGAATCCAATCTATGGCTATCAGCTTCCTTTAGATTTTTTTCAAATCTGAGTAGAATAGGAAGTTTTCTAGTAGACAACTGGATCTATCTCGCGAATATGGAAATCCACTAGTAGACGATGAGATCCAATCAAGCTGAGAATTCAACTCTCAGTGAAAGCACCAAAATGTTAGCGCCAAAATTGGTCACTAACACCCTTGAGTATTGAGTAGAGTTATGTAGAGAGATTAATGAAGAGAGTGAGTTAGAACTGAAAAATAGTGTAATTCAATGCAAAAAGAATAATAAAAAACGAGAACACCAGATTTATAGTGGTTCGGCGTAATAGCCTACGTCCACTTTGAGTTTAATCTTTATTGCTTTCTCAATTTCTTGAATACAGATACAATCCGTAAATCAATCACTTGAATACAAGTTTGGAAAAAAGAGGAGAGTAAAGAAAATGGCAGAGTCTCCCCAGTGTTCCCGAAAAACGTCCATTTCACTGTGCCCCTGCCCCTCTATTTATAGACGAAGGTGGGTTGGACTTTCCTGGTGGGCCTGGTAGCTGAATAGCTCGGTCCAAATAGAGTAAACGACCCAAAGGGAGTAAGTTCTGTGTACCGAACCAGGGAGGCCGAACGGTAAGATGCCAAGCCAAGGCAATGGCGCCGAACGATGCTCTCATGTCGAACGAAGCTGGAGTGCCGAGCGATCCAAGGTTGCCGAACCAAGCTGGATGCCGAACAATCGAGGTTCGCCGAACGTACCCTTTAGCCGAACGATACCCTTTAGCCGAACGATACCCTTTAGCCGAACGATACCCTTTAGCCGAACGATGTTCCTAGGCCGAACGAAGCTGGAATGCCGAACGTTTTTCTGAGGCCGAGCATTCTTATGATGCCGAGCGAAGATTGGATGCCGAGCGTTCTTTAGGTGCCGAACGATATTCAATACCGAACGTCCCTTTATGCCGAACATTCATGGATGCCGAACGTTCATGGATGCCGAACGTTCTTTAGGTGCCGAACGATAGTCAATACCGAACGTCCCTTTAATGGGCCTGACAACTTGCTAACACCTCCAGGCTCTTCAAGGTCAAAATCTTGTCTAGCGCTGATAATAATGTCTTCGACTGTCGTTTTGTAACCGGGCCAAAATGCCGGTTAACAAATGTCAGCATACTTAGTTATTAAAAAAATTAGCTTCTAAGAAACATGAACAATAACCCTTGATTCCAAAACAATTTAATCTGTCCTTCGCGTACTAAAGTTTCTACCTATTCAAAACTTCCAGTCTCACATTGAATTTTACAGTTAGTTAAGTGTCTTTATGAGATTTTCATATTTATATTGTTTCTTCCAAACATACATATAAGAGTGATTCACATATTTTAAAATAATAACATAATGAAATAGAAATACATCTCATTATATCGTGCACGTCTTAAAAAGAGATAACCAACAATTACAACCCAACAACCTAAAACGGAAAGAACAAATGTTGGAAGAAAAAGATACAACTACACACTACAGAACCTAAAACACTATCTACAAACTATGGGATGGTCCAAATCCTCGATAGGAATCCTGTGACCTCGAAAAGGGCGAAGCGCAGCGGTTAAGCACCCAATCTCATGATTCTTACATTGTAGCTTGGTCTTCATCTATCTTTGGTCGATGTGAATCCCATGAAGCTTAGTCTAGACTTATCGAATGGTGACCATCTCGGGACTTTGATATCCCACGACTCCCTATCCCTGCTATGAATGCTGTTGTACTGCTAGCTCGGCTCCTACGGCTGGTGGAAAAGGACTTCGCATCTTCAAAAGGGAGGCACTATCAATGACAGGTGGAACCTTTGTTTGGGCAATTTTCCAACTAAGATTTACCCAGTATACCTTGAAGATGCCATGCTGTGCCAACTCCATGGTTGGAAAAATGAATCATAAAAGTACGTGGCCAATTGACAGCTATACCACCCATAGCTAAATAGGTGGCCTACCGCACTTAAGGATAAATCTGATCATAGCTTCTCGTCTTAGGAATGATGTTGTGCTAAATAATGCGCACAATAAGATGGCAGCCGAACGTTGATTGTCTGTCCTACAAATACAAATACTTTAGAAAAGATCCATTGCATGATATCCGGGTGGGTCATCTCAATATCATCCAAATCGACATCATCCGTGGAAATCTCCAAAATATCTTGATCCTGACTCCTTTAACCTTCGACTAAAAGAAATTGTTGTTTTTATTGAAATTTAGTCGCCAAATGAGCATCGAAAAAGCTAATGCGGCATGGGTAGCATTCCCGCTCAAAAGTGTCGAAGCGCGGGATCGTTGCAATTCATGCTGCCTCGAATAACTCTTCTATTCCAAAAGCAGCGAACTCTCCAAATTTCACCGGTCGCCCCTAAAGGAATTTGAAACCGATGGGGTTGAGAAAGATGGAGACCTTTTGGTCATTCTGGTCCAGCCACCTGATCTCTTAAGGAGAGACACTAGGGTAGCACAAGAAGAAACCAGTAGTGCGGGGAAGTGTCATAGGCAGAGAAGTGGAGAAATATAGTTTACTCCTAGAGTGGAGTAGGGAAAGATCTAATGCATGAAAAGCAATGCAACGGGGAGGCGATGCTGCTACTCATTGGAGAAAAGAAGAAATGGCATCGCCTGTAGGTGAAATGAAGGAAGCGGAAACTGATTTGGAGGAGGAGGAGGTAATGATTTGGGTTGAGCTGAAATGGAGAGGTGGAGCTCGAATGTGACGTGGAAAAATTAGATACAACTCTATAGTAGCGTTCCCGGTTCAGGATGGGCTAAAACCCATATAGCAATTGACCCCTCTAGGTCTATCGGTCAACCGCTACCAGTGGATCTTTAGGTATCAATCGTTAGGCGGGTTTTCTACGCGACTTGATCCTAGACACTTTCTGGATAGGCTAATTTATAACGTTAGCAATAATAATAATAATAATAATTTTGCATTGTATTTTTGGACTCATCACGATCCAAAAAATATTTTCCCTCTCCATGATGGTGCCCAAGCTTACCCTCTAGCTTTCCAAACCATTCGTTCGCTATACTACAACAATTTAGACTTATACCACTTCAACCATTAATAATTTCAAAAACTCGATAATATTCCAACTGCTATTCCCTGCATACTTCGTACGGAAATACTTCTTCCAGTAGCTGGCCGGTACAACAACACTTCTAACTTCATGCCCCAATAAATAAATGTCATTCCTATTTTTTCCATCCCTTAAAAGAGTGTAAACTTTAAAAACTTCAATTTTTAAAAATAGGAAAATCATTAGGCTAAATACTCACCCTTTGAAACTAATTTCCAAATCGAAAAACTATTTTCTTGCCAAAAATCAAAATCAAACCTTTACTAATACACACACACACATACATAAATATTTAAGCATTTCAAAACCTATTTTATTTTAAAACAAAATCTATTAACATGACCAACTGAGTGGTATACATGCTTCTTGAAAATTTAAAATTTCAAAACTTCCCAAAATTCTAAAATAAATCCTTAGGAAAAGAAATCCTTTGAAAACCCTTTTTTCAAAATCTAAGGCATTTCCAAAATGTTTTATAAAAATTCTCTCTTGGTTTTAGACTAAGGGATTGACCTTTATTCTTCAAATAAAAATCCGATTTGTCATCTAATGGTGGTTGATGGACATTCCCATACCAAACTGGTCTTGGAACATTTGTGACATATAGAATTCTATTTCCTGCTTATTTGGAATAATTATTTATCTTCGACTGTATGTCTTCATCAAGATCCAAAAGTCATAAGGTAGCTAGTATCTCAACCATAAAGTCGAACACCCTTCAGTATCCGAGATTCTCCCATATGTCATACTCAAGCTTTTCTCCAACAGCGCCTTACGCATTGCCAATATTCTATGGGGTAATTCAGAGTCGGTGTGAAAATCTTAACTTCAAGATATTTCCAATCCATAGTTGCTTTCCTATTTCTACGGAGTGGAATTATAACTACTTCTATAGTCGAGATGCTTAGAGTCTAGCGTAAAAATAATAATAGATAGGAAAATATGAATACATTCTCTCAATTTATCTTAATTCCTTTGGTCGACTAACCTAAGCTCCAATACCAAATGTAACAACCCGGACTTTAATAAGCCATAATTATGACAAGAATCAAAACCCAAATCCAATCAAAGCACAGTCGTTGGATTAGTTACCCGCAAATAAGCATGAGCATTATCAAAGATTAATAAAAATCTGAACTCATAGCAAAAAGAATAATGGAATATAAATTGTAGTGAACCACCTTTTTGGATGGTTTAAATCGACAATAAATCACATATTTCAAACTCAAACCATTCAAAAGTGAGTATTGTTATAGGGTACATAAGAAAAAACAGAGAAAGAAAGAAAAACAAACGCAGAATCTCATAGCTAATGACAAAATCAGACAAAAGGTTCATTAAGCTCTTTTACAAATAACATTTGATTACACTTTTACAATACAGACCAAACTACATATAGCAGTAATAAATAAATAATGCAATGGAACAACGTGATACAGCGAAATAAATAAAATAAATAATACAATACACAAATCTTCATCTTCGTCCTCCATAAAAGCAGTCTTCGGTACACTGAAAAGCTCAGACTGACCCGAGAGAATTGAAAAGACAAAACATTCAAGTCCGAACTAAAAGATCTTATGTAAGTTAAATAAACAATAAATAAACATGAGTGTAACGGCATCAGAAATGTTTAGGGGGTTTGACATCTCATATCCAGTGTCTAACGTAAGTGCGATAACTTAAGAGATATTTGAGATTCCATCTCCTAAGAATCCATTAAACTTTCTACATACGTAACATAAGTGAACTTAAGAGATATTTGAGATTCCATCTCCTAAGAATCCATTAAACTTTCTACATATATAGTACAATATGCTAGTATAATAGTGTTTACAGTAAAGTAAATTATAGAAACTAATATACTCAGTTCAACGTATTCAATTTATAAACAATTAATTTACATAATTAAATAATTTAAATAAAATATATTTAAAAATAATTAAATCCTTTCATATCAAGTTCTATAAAAGTTTATAAAACATTTCATTTTCCATGAAAAATATCAAAGTCCAAAATTCATGAAAATTTTTGGTAGAGTCTCCTTTGTATGCAAAGGTCTGGAAGAAATAATAATATCAATAATAACAACATATATATATATATATATATGTATATCATATTTCAAAATAAATATCCCACACTATGGAAAAAACAATATAATATCGCTATAAAACCATAATCCAAAAACATACCTATTTATCGGGCAAACAATGCTTATTTATGAAACCAAAAGCAGTGGATATTGCTTCCATAAACCTGTATTTCACGTATATAATCCAAAAAAGTAAATAATTATGCAAAAGATAAATATTAAGTTGTTTCAATTAATAACAACCTATCAACACAACATTACAACAATCACTTGCAAAAAAACCATACAATCATCATAGGCAATAAAAGAAATCAATCATCATCCATGACAAACAAAACAAATGGTTTGTTCAGGTTCGAAAACTTTTAATTGTATAAAATGATAAAAAACTACTAAGTATACCTTACACTCAACAGTCTTAGATAGAACTTAATAGATTATTTATACATTCTAAACAATTTAAAGTATCACCTCACCAAACATCCCATAAGACAAACAACCAAGAATTCCAAATATCATTTAAGTTTATTCTTATTACTTTCTTTTCACATAATTTACCGTCCTTCAGTTTCATTCATACGATGATTATTTTATTAGTTTAACTTTATCACTTACAAATTCATTTCCTATTCATTCATACAATGCCATTTTGTTTTTTCATTACTTTACATTCATTGCTTACATAAGTTATTTTTATTTCAGCTATTAGATTATCCATTATTATGTAAGCCTCTTTACAATTTAATTCACCATTAATAGTTTTTTCTTTTTCACATTCTTTTCTTCCATATACAGTATTACTGAATATGAAATCCATTTATAAATCATTTCAACATTTTCTGAAGTTATAATCATTCAATTAAGGTAGTATTCACTTTTACTATTTATTTTAATTACAAATAGTTGTAACATTAACTTAAGTTCTTAATCATTTACTTACAGTATTCACCATTTTATTAAATTTAATTAGCAGCACTTTAAATTATTAACTTAAGTTTATAACATTTTATAACATAAGAATTCTTATTTATAGAAATAATCTCATTGAACACTTTCATTACTAAAATTTTCTTGTACAATATTTCATTACATATTCTGTTAACATTTCAACTTTTAACATTTTGGTAAGTTATATATGTGTGTGTGTGTGTGTGTGTGTATCTGTATGTGTGTATGTGTGTGCCTTTTAGAATATTATACAATTTTATTTTATTCATTTTAGTTAACAAAATGTTAAATATTTACATCTTCTAAAATTTTAGTATCTTTGATTTACAAGTTACAAATTTCTAATTTCTTATACATTTCATTAATCATCTAGCATCCAATTTCTTATTTTTCTCTTTCTAGAAGTTTCCAATTACTAATATAGTCAAGATTTCGTTTCATTACAAAAATTGAAATTTCTAATTTATAGAAACTTAAGAACTAAATACCGGGTTCCATTTTCAAATCATTTAAAACAAAATATATATAATCATATCTTTTATATAACCAAATCCTACGTAGAAACTTAAGTTAAGATTTGTTATCAAAACAATTGTGTAGAAAAAAAATACTACAACGTTCTTCCCACTTTAAAACTTGAAAATGAACATCGATGATGCATGCACTCATCAATGATATTATGTTCCAGCGACAGAGAGGGGAGTACAAGATTTATTTCCTTAAATTTCTTCTAAAACATTTCATTCAAATCACATTTAAAATATTTCTATTCGAAAATACTTCCAAATATTGTTAATATTATATTCCAAAATCTTTTGAAAACAAATTCAAACCCTTGAACTTAAGTTCTCAAATTTTCAATTTGTATTCATTTTATTTACAATCCCATTTTACAACCAATATTTATGAAATTTCACTTCCTAACAAATAAACATATTACAAACAACTATATTCATTTATAAAATTTCTTTTATATACAAATTATAACACTAGGAAAAATTATTTCATTTACCTATATTTCAAAAACAATATTATGTATATATGTATGTATTTAGCGACCCATTCTAGGATATTACTACCCTATTTCTAATGAGTCGGACCCCACAATGCTAAGGTTACCATTAAACCTGGCTCTGATACCAAATATAACGAACCACCTTTTTAGACGGTTTAAATCGACAATAAACTGCACATGTCAAACTCAAACCATTCAAAACGGAGGATTGTTATAGGGTAAATTAGAAAAAACAGATAAAGGAAGAAAAACAAACGCATATTCTCACAGCGGAATGGCGAAATATACTAATCAAATAAACAATTCATGAAATTATTTTGCAAATAATATTTGATTATACTTTACAATACAGGTCATAGTACATACAACAGTAATAAATAAATAATGCAGTGGAACAACATGATGCAGCGGAATAAATAAAATAAATAATATAGTATACAAATCTCTGTCTTCTCCTCTAGAAAAGCAGTCTTTGATACACTGAAAAGTTCAGACTGACCCGAGCGAATTGAAAAGACAAAACACTCGAGTTGGAACTAAAAGATATTATGTAAGTTAAATCAATAGTAAATAAATATGAGTGTAACGGCGTCAGAGATGTTTACAGGGTTTGATATTTCCTATCCAGTGTCTAACATGAGTGTAATAACTTAAGAGGTGTTCGAGATTCCATCTCCTAAGGATCCGTTTAACTATCTACATACATAGTACAATATACTATTATAATAGTGTCTACAGTAAAGTAAAGTATTAAAATAGCATTAAGGCGTTACCCATATCCCCCTTAACAACTTTTATATGTTCCCATAGTCTATACAGTACCGTAAGCTCCACCAAACTAGTGGTTTACCTAGAGGGCACTCCATAGGTACGGTACAAAACAAACTCGTAGAAGGCGCAATAAGGCATATGACACGACATGTGAGGAAATGCCAGAGTAGGATTCTACCATTTGCACTTCCGGACTGGTGGTAACGCATAGCTACACTATCGCCCACCTTTAAACACACTCCCAAAATCAAAATCAAGAGGTGGCCACCAAAATAATCATAAAGTCATAATATGGTATCGAAGAAATGTGCCCGATAGGTGGAGCAACCTCACTTGGCCCAGTAATAGCTCCTATTTTAACCACATCAAGCTGACTCGCGGGAGTTAGGGCTACGTAAATACCTCATACAGAATCGTTCGCCAAACTATCCTATTTCGTTCCAGATTCTCCACTGTTGCACAGTTGTTAAAGTGGATTTTGGTATTGGCAGAGAGTATGACAATATCCGATCTCGATCTCTTTAACAACCAAACGCTTATTTCACACCGGATGGTTCTTTTACATTTCAAAAGTCAATTCATAATTAATATTAAAATATCATATTCAACTCAAACATATCACTTTCGGAATCATATTCGCTTTCGAGACCACATCGATAAGATAAGTTAAATCTCATTTCAAAAATCATCATATTAAATCAAGTATGTCATTTTACTAGAAAATATCATTTAAATCCCAACTTAGATTATAACATCATTTAACCATATTTGCATTTAAATCAAGAGTTTAAATATAAACCTTCCCACTTTGCATAGTCTGAAATTTTGAAAATAGTTTCAATTGTTATAAATAATTTATATAGCTTAGCATAGTTTAAAGTAAATTTTAAATAGTTAAAATTCTCTAAAATAGTTTAAATATAGATTAAAATAGTTTAAATGGATTTAAGATAGTTTAAATAGATTTAGGATAGTTTAAAATAAATTTTAAATAGTTAAAATGCTCAAAAATAGTTTAAAAATAGATTAAAATAGTTTAAATGGATCTAAGATAATTTAAATAGATTTAAGATAGTTTGAAATAAATTTTAAATAGTTAAAATGCTCTAAAATAGTTTAAAAATAGATTAAAATAGTTTAAATGGATTTAAGATAGTTTAAACGGATTTAAGATAGTTTAAATAGATTTAAAATAGGTTAAATAGATTTAAAATAGATTAAATAGATTTAAATTAGATTAAATAGACTTAAAACAGATAAAATTGGATTAATTTTTTTAAAATAGGTAAAAATGGAATAAATTGGATTAAGTTGGTTATAATAAACTAAAATTAATTAAAATAGTTTAAATGGATTAAAATAATTAAAATAGCTAAAAAGAGAATAACTCATTTTAATAGTTTGAAAATCTTAAAAATCAGGATTTTTAAAATAATATATTTTTAAACAGTTTATATTAAAATAATAAATTTGAAATTAATATCAAATTAAACCATTTCTTTCTTCAACACATCTGGATCATGTCCAGCTTTTAAATCAACACACTAAATTTTTTCTTTCAATTCAAATTCTCATTTAGAACCATTTAATCAATATCGATTTCAAATCCATGTTCAAACAATAAACTCAAACTATTCCTAATTTAGTAGATTTCAAAGTTAATTTTCAATAACTCAATTTCGACAAATTTCATTTATACTTAAAATTCAACTTTAAATTTCAATTTGATTTCTTTAAACAATTCCTTTGAACCAATTCCAATTACAACATTTAAAGCTTGGATTTTCGAAAGTTCATTTTATATAAATCTAATTTTGTTTCAAAATATCATTTAACCGAATTAAAAAAAATTATGATTTTAAAAATCATTTAATTTAACCAATCCGGTGTCCGTATATAATTTTCTACCCAATGGTTAAGTGATACTGATGTAAATCATTTCAATCCGTAATACATTTAAATTTACAGGTATATATCATTTCAACCCGAAATCCCGGATTTAATTTCAGATTCATGGAATCGCTCGAGTTTATCATTTCAACTATAAAGATTTTTCCCTAATCTATCATATCGTTTGGGAATGTATCATTTCAACCCTTAGGGAACTTGCCGTGTATTGATAATAAAAAAAATATAACATCTAGTCATCCAATATCAACAATTAAACATCCACCTCAATCACCATTCAAACCAATCGATAAACAATACAAGTGACTGATTATCAATAACGGGTATTAACTGGCACTTTAGAATTTAATATTAAATTAATGACGATAATATTAAATAAAAGTCAGATTTAATTGGAATGATAATTTAAAATACCAAACATCAACCACTTAATTTTTAATCGCATCATAAATTCAATTTAACTAACATAAGATAATTTAGTAGTTGTGAGTGGGTTAAAACACTTACATTTGATTTCAAATCAATTTGAAATCCAAATAATGGCCCAAAATTCAACAGTCTCAGAATTTATCCATACCATTTCGAAATTTCGATACGATCCCAAAGAAACAAACCTCGTGTAAATCTGAGCTTGTATGTAAAAGTTATGATTGTTAGAACAATTGAAAACAAGAATTTAAATTAAAATAAGAAAAATAAAATTAGGCCCCGTCACCTGCTACTTCGTTCATGCCAAATCCCTCTATATAGTTCAAACACTAAGAAACCCTACATTCACCACCAATCGTTCACCAACTCTGCGCCTACGACCACATCCATATCCACTAACCAACTCCATTGCTTCCCCAAGGTCCGCCACCCACAAGGTGACCTCACACAAACCCCAGATGGCCTTTATCGGAGCGCCGCCGCCATGCCTAATCAATTTCTGGCAAGCTCTGAGCAAGTTATGATGAATGACGACCACTACAGAGCCTAATTTCCATCCTCTACGCAACGGCGCTTCCTGATCGTGGATCGGACGACGATCCACCGTTGGATCTCAACAACCACCAATAAACAAATGAGAATAAATCATAGATTTCTGGCCAAATGATGATTTGATTCAAGAAACGAATTTTGCATTGAGTTATGCTCGTCAAGAGCATCGAAACGGTATATAACATGTCATGGTTTAGAGGAGTTTTAAATTTTGAAATTGGTTTTGATTTGAATTTAGATTTGAGAATTAGGTTTCTGCCATTAAGGAAGAGAGAAGAAACAATCAGATAGAATTATACGTACAGTTATAAGAAAATGACTGCTAGGATTCGGGAAACAAGACTATTTATATGGACAAGGCCCGATAAGAAAGAACAGCATATCAAATTAGTTCGAAACTACAATAAGGACACGAAAATCCCGTTCTGCTTCCGGAACGAAAGCAGGTCATCCTATATATCAAAATAGATATTTTCGATATTTTAAATTCAATGGAACAGGTTTCAAGTCCTAATTCCATTGTATGAAGAAGTTAGCTTTTAAAATCAGCTCATTTCAATTGAATTCAATTAAATTAATTTCTATGCATTTCAAGCCCGCACGATCAAACGACAAGTCTGATCGCTACGAAACTTGAAATCATACAATAATTCAACGTTATGGATACGATGAAACTGGTTTCATTGAAATCGATATAATGGCCAAAATGGCTATTTTCATGTTAATTAAATTGATTTAATCACTTTTCAAATTCAAATTTAATAACTAACAAAATTTATCAATTTTTATTACTTAGTAACTTATAATCTTTTTAAAACAAGTTTCCATACTAATTTAATGTTAAACATTATACTAAATACAGTGTTCAGTTTCGATAGCAATAAATTCAATTGATTAATAAATTAAATTCCAATAAATCCATTTATTTGATTTTCTGTCTTATTATTCAATTCATCATTATCTTATGAATATAATTAACATTGGTTCTTATCTCATTACATAAAAATCAACAATCATCATATTTTACCATATAAATTGCAATATTTCAATTACATTGAATTTTTCTCGATTTTCACATTAATTTCAACAGACTGAGTAAATAGGTGATAAATAAAAATTGCTATCTTTTACTTAATTTAATCACATTTATACGTTTATTATATACGAACAAATATTATAACTAGTTACATAACACTAATTTTATCCGGTTACACTTAATTACATATTATCTCACCATTTAATACAACATTTAATTTATTTCCTTACCTATAATTTCTAACCAAAGTAACTTTACAATTATTACAATTACTTGAGATTACATTCAATTAGTCATCTGTTACATTAAATTTACATTTTTAAACTTCATTTTAGTTAGTTTTCTCATTCTTACATCATAAATTTTATTTTCTTCCAATATTAAATTACAAAATCTTATTAAATTCAATATTTTAATTATTGGAAAATTACGGCCCGTTATATATATATATGGATGGTGGCTATTACCTTGGAACTAATGGTATTCCTTGGATATAAGATTGCCACATCAGCATCGGGCCTAGGAGAAAAGAAGGCTTCTCCAACAACTAATCACGTCCAGCTCCAGTGACATGTTCCTCTAAATCTATCCCGTGGGTTGTAATGAGAGGAGGTCAAAACAACGTTTTGATGACTGGAAAATCTAACAGTGCCCATAACATAAATTTATATCAACAGGTTTCCATTAATTGTTATGTCTACTATTTAAGGTTAATCATATTAGCCTAATATTGCACACATGATATTCCTTCTTAGCATAATTCACCAACCAAATAATACACGCAAGTCTATCAGCCACTTAATACTTTCGAATACGAAGCATGCTCCTAGCATCGTCATCGTTGTTCTATTGGTCCTAGCTACAAAGACCTTTAACCATTATTTATGGCTTTATAATACATAATAGCCATACTGCTAATGCATCTATCATCATTAAAGTCTTAGCCATATGAGATACAATACACAAGCCACTTAATACCTTATTAATAAGAACTAGGCAGGCTCCTGTAATACCCATATTCTAGGCAGACCTTTGTCATTTAATACCTAACCCTAAGGCGGACCCCTCGCTAGTAATATCTAGCTGACATTGCTTAGAATCTCACCGGGAAACTTAATACTTCTTTACTGGAGTGAGGTGGACCGTAGATCAATCACTTAATACCTTAAACTCAAAGTGGACCCTTCCCAAGATATCTGTTACCACTGCTAATCGATAATTCAGGCTATTTAATACCTTTTTAATTAGGAAAGAGGCAAGCCCTCAAACACGCACTTAATACTTCCAATCCGTAAGTAGACCTTATTATTCCTATAATCATTTCCTATGGCTCCTAAAATTGGTGATGCCCTGCATCAGTAATAAGTGTACAAAACTACCGGTAGCGTTTGAGTGAAGAGCAGAATTCTGTTTTGTCACTTTACTAACCTCGCATCCCAATCTTCTAAGCCTAATTAATTATTCTATGAGTCCTTTGGTTAAAGACATCTCACATCAATGGGAAGTGTACATAACTGCTGGTAGCCTCAAAGTGAAGGGCAGACTTCCGTTGTGTGACTCTACTGACCTCGCATCCCAACCTACTAATTCCAATTGATTATTCTAGGCGCTACTAACTTAAGCCATGTTATCCTAGTCTTTATTATTACTAAGCTTTATTACCTTAAATTGGATTTTGGACTTATCTTGCTAACCTTCTTTTATTTATTTAAGACTGTATAATTTACCTTAAATATTCAACTTCCCATAAATCCCCTTTATTTGCCTCTTCGATAAATGTCTATTTGTCCACAATAAAAGAATATCATCTTAACGGACATTTCCTAAGAGACTTATGTATATTTACTAATTTAGAATTAGTAACTTTTTCTAATTATTCCATAGTTATTTACCTAACTTCTTTGTTTATCAGTCCCATTAATCCATTTACTCTATTAATTACTTGTAACTCTCAAATCCATTTCACATTTATTACCCATAAGTTGGAGTTACGAGCTTTCCAGACTTTCCTCATATTTCCTATTCGCAAATCAACATTATTACTACGTATAACTAATATCCTACGTGAGTGTTACACATAAATTGTCATATTTATTAGAGCGTATAAATACGTATAAATACCTACTTTTACTAAATATATATTCTAGTCATAAATCTTCAACTAGAATATTTTTTCCATATTTAATTTACTGAAATTACATTTTTTAGGAAGATTCTCCATAATGATTTCCATAAATTAGTTTAAAACAAAAGATCAAGAATAAAAGAAAAGATATGGCTTATTGGAAATTATAAGGAATGACTATTGTCCACTACACCAGAAAAGACTTTTGGTAGTGTGGAAAAAACGCTACCATAATTTATGGTAGCGTTTTAGAGAACGCTGCTATACGACATGCAACTAAAAGTCTAAAACTTTTTGTTGCATTGTAGTAAACGCTACCAAAAGTCACTTTTAAATGCAACTATAGGTACTTTCTGCAGGATTTAAAAAACGCTACCAAAAGTCACTTTTAAATGCAGCTATAGGTTTTTTTTCCTATGGTTAAAAAAACGCTACCATAAGTCTTCATTTTTTGGTTGCATTTTTTGTTTATATGCGTTTTTTGATTTTCAGTAGTGTTTTTAAAATGCAACTGTATAATTTTTATATAAGTTTACATTTGTTTCTGTAGCATTTCTGAAACGCTACTAAAAGTTATTGGTTTTTTGGTAGCATATTTTAGATGCTACTATTTACGGTTGATGGTTTATACCATTTCCAGCAATCGTTTATATACTATTCATATTAAAACGAACGATCAATCGCATAATTTTCATATATTCAAACAAACAATTAAATCACATAATTAGCATATACAAACAATCAATCATATGATCATCATATTCAAATAATTGCAAAAACTTGCTAATCTCACAATCAAATATAATATCCGTAATCAATTCGATAGTAGTTTTTCAACAAAATAAGTCACATACTACAATCATTCACAGACAAGTTTCCACAAATGGTACTAACAAAATACGACAACATATATAACAATTAAATTCATGTTCGTTGCTTGATTACCAATAGTTCTTTGTTGTCGACAGTCTTCGCTTCGAAATAGCTAATTACCTGCAAACGAGTTTAACAATCAACAATATATATATATATGTATGTATATATGTATATATGTATGTATATGTATGTATATATATATGTATGTATGTATGTATATATATGTATGTATGTATGTATATATATGTATATATGAAAATCATGTAATCTATAACTCGATATTCTATTTTATAAAACTTGTTAATTTTAACAAAACTTAGTTAATTTTTATTAACTCAATTAACTTGGTTAATTATTATTATTATTATTATTATTATTAAACCTTAGTTAACTTAATTGTATTACTATTATTAATATTATAAACTTAGTTAATTTTTATAAATTTAGTTAATTCTACATCATCGTCATTGTTATTACTTAAAACTTTTTTAATTAGTTATTATTATTATTTATAAAATTTAGTTATCTTAAACTTAGTTCATTTTATAAAACTTATTTAATTTTAACAAAACTTAGTTAATTTTTATTAATTTGGTTAACTTAGTTAATTTATTATTATTATCATTATAAACTTAGTTAATTCGTTACCATCGTCTTTATTTATAAAACTTTATTAAACTAGTTATATTATTACTATTTATAAAATTTAGTTAACTTGAACTTAGTTAATTTTATAAAACTTGTTTAATTTTAATAATTAATTTTTATTAAATTAGTTAACTTAATTGACTTATTATTACTATTATTATTATTAAAACTCGGCTCGCTTAATTATATTACTATATTGATTAACTTAGTGGAATGATCAAATTATTTCCACTAGTTGTGCATGTTAGGTTCCTTAATTTACATGCACAACTAAGTTAATAATTATTAATTAATCCCAGCAAGTAAATCATTAACCAAGCTAAGTTAAGGATATGAATGTGCACTTATTACCTGGAAAAGCTTTATAGATCTCTTTGGAAAATTTGCTATCAACCCCAACCACCTCGACCAAAGACTTGACACCTTCAAAATGATCAGCAACTCTTCCATAATGACTTTAGCAACTGCATTAGAATCGACTTCCAGACCCGTCTACAAAAATACAGTGGTGACCAAAACCATGCATATCGAAAACTAATAGCTAAATAAATAAAATTCAAAAATTAATAAACATTGCCTAATTCAATTGTAACTTGCTAATATCCAATTTGAATCTATTTAAACACCTCGGTGTATGAAGTTTTAGTTGTAGATTGAAGTTGACCGGGTTAATTTTTTCTGGTACCACCGGCATATAGTAATGCTATTTTAAACAAAACAAAATAAAGGACGATGACAACCAATCCTAAGTTTACAAAGTAGTACTGGAAAATATAACTGAATTTTCAAAATATAATATGACATGCATCAGTTAAAAAGATTCACTACAGTTGCAAACAATTAATGTACAACTAAACAGTTATATAAGCAAGGTAAAATAGCTAAATATTCATGTACGTGGCTGAAACTAATATCAGGATTCAACCCTGATATTTTTCTATTTTCCATCTTTCAGACATAGTCACCAGTCACTGCATATCAACCCCACCTTCTACCACTTGACAGCAAATTTCTGTGCACTTGACTAACATTGCATATCCACCGACCAACATTGCACATTTCTTTGCACATTTAAGTTCTGTCATAACATCAACTACAACTACATCCACAACACTCATATTACAACAACCTTTATGAACATACAAACATTTCTCATACAAAAACCATTTCCATCCACAAAACCATCATTTCTCAAACCATATTCATATTACAGCATTCACAAACATAACACCTTCACTGTCTGAGCCATTCAAAACTGTCACAATACACATTTCCATCCAAAAAATGACCTCAGCGCACATTTCCATCCAAAAGCCAACACTTCATATACAACAACCTCCCCTTAGCAATCAACTTGGTAAAACTTCAAAATTCACAGCACAACAGCAGCAGCTCCTTCAGTTCAATCCACATACAAACCTTTGACCATCAGCAAACACCTCTGTCCATTATAACCAACAACTCCCCAGTCCAAATGTTTTAACCATCACCATCTAACAGCTACAACATAAGCACCACAGCCATCATTTCACACCTCTTCCTTCAACACAGTCATCTCCCACATCATTTAACTGTCTGCCTCTTCTTGCAAAACTCCGTACTTCACTATTCATCTCTGATCATAGCAGTGCACATTCCTATACTTATTGCACTACCCTATACTTACAGCAACCGTGTCTCTCCTTGCCAACCTACTACCTGCCATAACAACATTCATTGTTTCATCACATGCACATAAACACCATACATACATACCATTTCATACTTCATTCCATCACTGTTTTGCGTTTTACTTCCTTCATATAACTAGCACTGATACAACAAACCACCCATTTCACCTGCATCTGCTCCTCTTCTTCGCTTCCTTCTATCTACTGCCATTGCTCCTTGCACACAACCTATAGTAGCTACCAAGCACACAACCATACAACCACATCCCTTACTGCTACTACTTACTCAACACTACAACATCTTATAACAGCCACTCAAACACTCATACTGATCGAGAGAATAAAGCATTGTGATTCTAGAGAAATTTTATGAAGCGATTTTGGTAAATGGAATTTAAAAAATGTGATTGATAATTTGCTCATTCTCACATTGATTTATCGTTCCTTTTCAATCTAATTGGGTAGAGATCATGGAGTGAAAACTTAACAAGCAAAAACTACACTGTATAAGTATAAAAGAGGTTGACTTTGATCCACAGAAATGATGTGAATTAAATAGCATAGACACTAATTTGAGGCTAAATTATAGTGGATTAAAACTAGAAATGACTTAGACATAGAAAAGTGGAACCTTGAGTCTCCAGAACCATCCCAAGGGTAATTTGCAACAAGTGCACCCTGTAATACCAAAAGAATGTTATATGAGTTAAATGCAGTTGTAAAATAAAATAAAATTGGAAAGGAAAAAAAATGCACATATAATATTACAAGCATCTGAACAGGAAAAATCGCAGTTTATGCAATTACATCAAACAACAAAAACAAAAAGCATGATATGTTATTGCATATCATACGTAAATCTACAAGTGCATAGAAAGCAGTTCCATGGAGCATAAGGCTGAGATTCAAAAAGAAAAGAGTGGATAAGCAAAAAAAACAGTAATATTCCAATAGGAATGTCAATAAGGAAACCTTCAGATATATGGTTACCATGCTGCATCAATTTTCACTGATGCATGGAAATGATGAATCTAAGGTAATGCATTAGAGAATTTAAGGAATGTTGAACATGCAAGTATCTTATCCAAGTCCATTTATTTGATAGCCTATTAACATATCAAACCTCCCCATGTGCACCATCACTTGCCTTACTGACTTACAGCTAAACTGCATAATTCACTGAACATCAAATACCTCCTCACCTAACAGTTCAATTCCCCCCTTCTGACATCCAACTGCCATCAACTCAAACTCCATTACCCACTACAGTCTCACCGCCTCACCCGATCGCTACCACCGAAGCCGTTGTTCCAGCCCAACCACCAGACCACAACAAACTTTCGAATAAAAACAAACTCCTTCATCGAAACCCAATCAAACAAGTCAAACGCCTCGAACCCTCACCGCAACCCCATCGACCACCTCACAACCAAATCTCTAGTTCACCAACCACTCCAATCACCTAAAAATACACGCCTCCAATCCGTCACCAACACGCAAAATCAATTGCTCGCTTCCACAACCGCTACTCCAGTCCGAACTCACAGAACCATCATCAAATCTTCGAATAACCTCCTCTTGTATTTCGATCACTACCACAACCAAGTCGCCGCGACCCCCACAGCCTCGACCGTGACTTCACTGCATTCCACCAACCACCGCGACTCCAAATCCCTAACCTCCTCTTATATCATCCATTCACTATTACTACTGCTAGCCTACTGCCATACTCCGTCCAACTTCCAATCTGCCACTCCTCCAAACTGCTAATTGCCGCTCAACAACATCAAGTTCCTTGCTGCTCACAAAACTGTCAACATATCACAACTTGATCACTTAACCACTTCACATACCATAACACTACCCTATCACTTCCACAGACCAACCAGTAGCTACTCCAAACATCCTCTTCCCCCTTCCTTGAAACACTGCAGTCCACACCAACCAGAGACCATCTCTTTAAAAAAGATAAAAAACTGCTACTTTCTGTAGACACTCGACCTCCAACCGCCTTCGACGTCCAGCCTTCGATCATCAACGCCACCTCCTACAACCCGAAACCAAACTGCATATCACCTCAGCAACCTCACGGAACCCAAATCACCATCTCCAATCACCATACTACTGCATCTCACCAGCTATCACAAACTGACATCTGACAATCCCCATACCACAAACAGCCACAACACAAAACCACTCTAACTGCAGTCATTTCCATACCACAGTCTCCTCCCCACTACTGCAAGTTCACTACCGAAACCACATACCATCAACCTACACCATAGCCTGCACTGCTAGTTTTCCACCAGTCAGACATACATCTCCACTACCCACAAACAGCCTACCAACTATGAATATCCTTCACCAGCAACCTTGAGCCATCACCTAACATCACGTCTCCCCCCCCCCCCCCCCACAATCGACACAAACTGCTTCGACATACATTACCAACTTCCGATGACCAAATCCTCAAATCGAACTACTCAAATCGGCCTCCGATTCCTACCAAACCAGTCGCAACCAACCTCATCCACAATCTACCCAAAACTCTTCAATCGCCTGAGTAACGACCTATAAGTCTAGTCGCGATTTCCAGTCATTTCTTCTTCTACTACTTTTTTTCCTTTTCTATAATCGTCTGTTTTATTTGCGTAGATGAAAGAAAGATGGGATTGAGAAACTAAAAGTCGTGTATTCTATTCTGAAGTAAATGGAGTTACGCGATATGGAAAGAAACGAAAATGGATTTAGGGTTTTGCGGGAGGAGAAGTATGTGGGGAAACACGATAGGGAGGGAAATGAAAATTGATTTTGGGTTTTGCAGGTGGAGAAGGAAATGGAGAAATGTGATATGGAGGGAAACGAAAATAGATCAAAAAAATTGAAATTTTTTCCCACCGAATACAAGCAAGAGAGGTACTAGTAGCGTTTTAATCAAATAAAATAGGGAAAATAAAAGGAGCCAAATACCATTAGTTGCACTTAGCTCACAAACGCTACTAATATATGCCACTAAAAGTAGTTTTTCTTGTAGTGATCTTTTTATTGGAATAAATACTATAAACTACAAAGAATAAATTTGTATTTTACACATCTCTTCCTTTTCTTTTGAATATATTCCTTGTTATATAAAATGTTGCAATTTTTACGTAATTTGAAAACACAACAAATTATAAAAATCAATCGGATGTTCTTCCCATAAATTAAAATGCATAAAATCTCCAATTCAACATAATTAGGGTAATAATCAAAATTATACTAGTAATCTACAACCCAATTTCATATCTAATCAATATTTATATCTATAACCTTTTGGGATTGATCTCTAGATCAGGGTGTAACAATAATTCCAATTAGATCTCTTGAGAATATGTAGTGATGATTAATACATTCGATTTTTGCCTATAATTAATATTCATTTAGGGATAAAAATCAAACTTGTGCTAACGGAATAGATTCAATATCATAAACAATATATAATTTCTACTCACCTTCTAAAAGATTTTTAAATGTCCAGATCTAAAGTGAAACTTTTAATTGAACTCCATTTCTTTCTTATTCCATGAAATATGCAAAAAAAGGTATATGTGTATATTAGATTTTATAGATCTGAGAAGAGAGTCGAGGTTGAAAGGAAATATATATATATATATATATATATATATATATATATATATATTATCACATAGTGTTGATTCGCTTCTCTTCTTCTCTTATTTGATTTCTATTCTTCTCTGATTTGTATATATATGAATATAAATTTTATATTTTATAATTTAGAAAATAGAGGAGAAGAAATAATGGCAGAGCTTCAATGTCACTTTAAGAAAAATATAAGAACAGAAGAGAGGGTTTAGCCTGAGTACATAGACATTCGAATCAACCATAGCCATTAGATTAGAATATATAAAATTCAGGCCATTTTGGCAAGGCAATCCCTAGCCATCTATGGTCGATTGCTCCCTTCAATAGGGTCGACCGCTTCTGGTCGACTTGTCCAATAAAAGGGGTCGACTAATGGGTCCCAGTATTTAATATGCATTAATTTTTCTTATCTAATTATTTCCGTTCCGAATTCGTTTTTCCTTTGTAATTTTTTCATTTGGACTATGATCGTAAAACTCCAAATATGAAAGCTTCTCAGAATTTCACCACGAATGAAATGGTGCAAGTTTCATAATCAAATTCCATCGGTTGCATAAATTCCATTTTTGGAGCCTAATTAACTAACTAACTAGATAATTTATGTATAACAACCCACTGTTATACCCATATTATTAAAGAATATTGTAAATAATTTCATCTAATAACATGGAGAATACGACTTGTTAGATGCAACCAAATATGAGTACGTCTTTAAAATAACATTGATACATCATACTTACCATTTTACTGAGACTTTAGAACAAAATTTGACATGTACAATCTCAATCTAAAGTGTAAATACATCGGTTTCTCAAAATTAGAATTGTATATCACATAAAACAGTAGTCATAGATTATAGCGGAATAATAAACGTCATACACATATACAAACTGTAAGTCTACAAAATATAATACCGGACCCACATAATATACATTTCATTCAAGTAACTCTCTTAAAATATATATCTTATATACATACACATAATCCTACGTAAGATAATGTAAAAAGTCAAAACGGTTTATTTCCCTGCTAGCACACTCATCCAAAATTCTACATGTCCTATATTCCGAAAAGTATCGACCTAGCCCGAGTATTATAAAATAAACGAGTCAGACTATCTCTAAATAAACAAAAGGTAAGAATAAGATAACATAAAATTATATGACATATAAATAAATATGGATGTCATATATATAAATAAGTCACTGAAATCATTTACTCGAAATCTAATACAAGACACAAGAATACTTAAATCATAAAAAATCTAATAAATCACAAAGCCTCAAAATTAATCTCAAGACACAGGAAGATTACGAAACACGGAATAGTCACAAAGCCTAGAATTCCAAAAATAATAATATCTTAAAATCTAGGAAAAACTAAATCTGTACCAATCACAATAATCATACTCATACCAATCATGATGATTGTGCTCATACCGATCAAAATGATCACACTCATACCGATCACAAGGAACATGCAAAACATAACTCTGAATAATCCATATCAATCATAATGATCGTACACATACCAACCACAATGATCATAATCGTAGCGGTTACAAGGATCATGGAAAACAATATCTTGACTGATCTCAAGGATCGTGGAAGAATCCAAGAGTACACAACTTAAGGATCTATCGGCCTGAAATCCAAATACCAAAAGAGAATACACTCTAAAGTGCCAAATACTATAACTTTTAGTAATCATGAGAGTTAAATCAGAACGTCCCATACTATTTGGTGAAATTAAAGTATTTACTAGAAGCTAACAAGTCTCACTAATTATGCATATCAATGGAGAACCTAAACTATATATCTCTTGAGGATCTATCAGCCTACATAAATGTTGAACGCCAAAAGAGAATACAACCTTAAAGTGTTAAATACTTTCCCAAAGGTAATCATAAGAACTTAACTAAAGCATCCCATACTACCTGGTGAAATTAAAGTATTCGCAAATGGCTTAGTATACTCCACTCAAACATTAAAGTCAATGAGTTATACCATATTCGATGAAGCATTATTTACGAACATTTAAACATATCAATAACATTAAGTTAATTATTAGTACCCCTCATATTATAGAATAAAGGCTCTTAAAATTTATTCTCAATATTTAAAACCTAGAAATAAACATTTGAAACCATTAGTAAATAGGTATCAAAATCATACACTAAAATATCGAAATTCAATCGAGCAATCAACAAGAAAAACAAGATCAAAAGGAGGGTTTACTGGCATAACCTGAAACAATCCCAGGTCAGCGACAAAATGTGCTATTTCGACAATTTACATCCTAAAATTTTGCAAAACTTAAAACATGAAAGTTGTAGATAAAATTTTATACTTTTTAACAAGAAAAAGATCATCATATTTGAATTTATAATTCAAATGTTATGATCGAAACAATTCCTAGGTTTTAAATAAATTATCTCTGTCGTTTATTCTTAGGCCAGCAATAGAGAAATGGTATTTCGACCTTATAAACCGTAATTTTTTTACAAAACTTGACACATGAAAATTATATACAAAAGTCTAAGCTTTCCAGAAAAAAACATATCATCAAATTTGGACTTACGATTCAAAATATAGGGCCAAAACAATTCATAGGTTTTAAATTGATTATCTCTGTCGTTTCTTCTTAGGCCAACGACAAAGAAATATCATTTCGACCACATAAACCACAAAGTTTTACAAAACTAAAAACATAAAGTTATAGATAAAAGTCTAAGCTTTCCAATAAGAGAAAGAACATCAAATTTTGAATTATGGTTCAAAAAATAAGGTTAAAATAAATTTCAGGTTTAAATTTATTAATTTGTCGATCATTCACAGGAAAGCGAATCAAAATGCGATTTCAAACATTTAAACTTCAAATTTTTGCAAAACTAAATACATGAAAGTTGTAGATTTAAGTCTAAGCTTTCCTAAAGCCAAAGATTAACAAATTTGGGTTTATTATTCAAAAGTTATGATTAAAAATAAGTTTCAGGTTTTAAATTACTTAAATCTGTCTTTCATTCTCAGGACAGCGTCACAATGATGAATTTTCGACCATTTAAACCTCTAAATTTTGTAAAACTCACAATAAAGTTGTGGATAAAAGTTTAGGCTTGCCAGCAAATCAAGAGTCATCGAATTCTGACTAGAAACGAGAAAGATATGATAAAATTACTAGCAGTGTCTAGCTTGAAAAATGTCAATTAACAACCACCTTCATCCACAAATCCATATTCAACTATTATTTTACAGTAAGTAAAAGAAATCAGAGATCAACCAAACTCATCAATAATCAAACCATTAAGGGCATTGAAATCAAAGCTAGATTGTGAGGGTTACTCATCTTTCTTCCTCAATTAGGCCAAACCCATTCATTTTTAGCAAACCCTAGAAACAACTCAACCCAAACAAATAGCAACCAAAATTAAAACACTGTAAAACAGAAATTGAACAATCTAAAAGATAGAATAGGTTAAAAAATCATTACCTTGATTTTATTATATTTTCTAGCAATTTATTCCAAATTTAATTTGTTGATTTGGTTCTAAGCTTAAGGAGAAACTTGGCATCTCTTTTCTGTTTGCTGTTTTCAGAATGAACGTATAGAATATAGAAAATGAGAAGCAAAGCTTCTCATAAATAGGCTTTAGGATAAAATTTATAACCCAATAAGACTTAGACAACCCCTTTTATTTGATTACTTACTAATAGCTTCATAAATCTAAAGCTTAAGTTTTTAAACCATGGCTAAGTGAATAAAATGACTTCTTAACTTATTTTAACAATGAAGAACATTTTTAGAAAGAAGTCTACTAATCGCAAATTTTTCTTCTATTTAAAATAAAAGATTCAACTAAATAAATATTCTTATCCAAATTATAACTACAATTATTTTTAAATAAAACTCTAATGACCATTATCTATAAATAAAACTCTAAAATTCTAATTTCTCCAATATCCTATAAGTTTATAATTCACCACAATTAAATAAAATCTTAATGATAATTATAAAGTGTTTTGAACATTTTGAAAATACTAATTATTTCCTAATTTCACAATGATTTATAATTTTTCATTCTAAAATAAATAATCTTTTATAAAAGAATACAAATTCCAGATTAATGATTTAAGTTCTCCAACATAAATCATTAGTTATTTTATTCAATCAACTCTAAAATCAGGGTTGTTACATACTTCCCCTCCTTAGACAAATTGCATCCCCTCAATTCCAATTTAGAGAAAAGTCTATATTAGAAACATATATATTTTCAAAAATCCACCTTTAGATTCCCTCTTCATTCTTTAGTTTTTACCAAACGTTATTTTATCTAAACTTCATTAATATAAGATATTGATTTAACTTAACATATCAATTTCAAAAATCAACGTATCAATCTTCTTAATTTTCTAATTCGAAAATAAGTTCACACAAATACTTCACATTCACTGAAATAACATAACACCTTTTTGTAGTTTAAAATACAAAATATTTCAGGTGTTTAATAGATGTTCAACTTAGTTAATCTCTTGGAATAAAAATGTAAAATAATTTGAATGCTTCCTTTATTTTATATATTTAAGTTCTGCTATTCAATTCATTTTATTCAAAAGAAATCATTTCTCCAATAATTAATTTTCTATAATATGAAGAATTATAAATATTCAATCAAAATCCAACTTCTAAAATTCCTTCCAATTCAAATTCTTATATTTGAAATTCATAGACTAGGAAAACTAATTTCAAATAAAAAGTTACACATATAATCAAACTAAAAGAATTTTCCTTTTCTTTACTAAAATACTTATTTTATATAACTTCATTTGTAGACTTCTTTTCATGATTATTAAAATTCAATTAAGTATAAGTCATATCCTTATACAAAAATTCAAACTCGTTATAAAATCTATTTTCTTGTTTTACAAAAGAACTTCTATACTTCATCATTATATTTGTAAATCTATTTAAATTAGAAATACTCTTTATTAACTAAAATTGGGGTTTCGAAAATTCAACCACTTATTTTTAAACATAGCCACGAAGTCTAATATTTTTAATTTGACCATTTTAAGGAAAAAAATGAATTTTTAATCCTTTTTACTTTATTCTCTCGATTTGATTATCATCACTTTTAGTTTTCAACAAAACTCTAAATTTCTTCTCAACATTTAAATGATTTGATTTCAAATAAATCATTTCTCCTAAATAATTTTGTAACTTTATATTCTTTAAAGAATATACCTACTTCTCATGGTATTTATTTTTACCAATTCCTATTTATTTAGTTCATCCTTTAGATTCCAAATATTTTACTTAATATTATTAAAGCTTTAATTAATATTTTATTTCCAAATAACTATAAAACTAATAATATTTCCTTTTTAAAATATTATTTATGTTCAAGATACATACTTTTAAAAAAAATTATCACATACGTATATACATGTATACATACTTTTTCACAAAATGTATTTTACTTCCAATATTTATTTTGTATGCATATAATTATATTTTCTAAAATATTTATATCATTTTAAAGTAATATTTAACTCACTTAAATTTTTATCTCTACATTAAATATTATTTTCTATCCATTCATAATTATTTATAATACTATAACTCAAAATTACTCTGTCTGACTGTCTAGTTAAAGTGTTTAGGAATCCCTATCAATACTGTGGCGCCCCACGTCTCGACCAGAATTCATAAAACACATGATGGACAATTTAACACAAAACTAATTCCAAAATTTATAAATCTCTATATTCTCATATAAAAGAAAATCCACTAATAGCAATTCTATAATGCAACCATTCATCCATGCATACAACATTCAATCAAACATAAATAAGCAACTAATTATTGTTCTAAGCAGAAACCGTCTATTAGCTTCTATTGCGCAACTTTGATTGCTAACAGATCAGGATACTACTACACAACACTAAAGTTTTAAAATCGTTTTATAAAAATAATTTATAACGTTATTCAAAAATTTCGCAAATACGACCCAATGATTATTCCTATAATCATTTTATATTCTTACCCTTATATAGATAACTAATATAACTATTTACCACACAACCCAAAGGACTGGACTCTAAGTCTCACTAGATCTAAATCTATGATATTATATGCTATAGTATTCTAATCTTAGCTTTGATATCAGCTATAACAACGCCACTGCTGTATCCAATTTATTGAAAATCATTATAAATAATTTCGTCTAATAACACAAAGAATACGGCTTGTTAAGGGCAACCAAATGTGAATATAACTTTAAACTAACATTGACACATCATACTTACCATTTCACTGACTTCGGAACAAAATTTGACGTTTACTGTCTCATTCTAAACTAATAAACACACCAGTTTCTCAAAAATAGAACACTATAGCATATAAAACAATAGTCACATATCACAGCAAAATAAAAAACGTCATATAAAAATTATGGGTCTATGAAATATAATACTAGACCCACATAATATACATCACTTATAAGTCAATATCTCAAAATATACATCTTATATACATACACATAATCCAACATGAGATAAACAAAAAAGTAAAAATGGTTTATCTCCTTGCTAGCACACCCATCCAAAAGTATACATGTCCTGAAACCTGAAAAGTCTCGGCCTGACTCGAGTATTATAAAATAAACGAGTCAGACTATCACTAAATATCCAAAGGGTGAGGACAAGATAACACAAAAGTATATGACATGTAAATAAATACAGATGTCATATATATAAACAAGTCACTGGAATTATTTAACTCAAAATCCATCACAATACATAATAATACTTAAATCATGAAACATAGAATAAGTTACCAAAGCCTCAGAATCTATCTCAAGACACGGGAATATCATAAAACATAGAATAGTCACAAAGCCCAGAATTCTAGAAAATAATAATATATCAAAATCCAAGAAAAATCATATCCTAATCGATCACAATGATCATACTCATACCAATCGCAATGATTGTGCTCCTACCGATCATTATGATCATGCTCATACTGATCACAAGGATCATGGAAAACATAACTCAAAATAATCCATACCGATCACAATGATCATTCTCATAACAATCGCGATGATTAGCTCATATCAATCCTAATGATCATGGAAAACAAAATCTCGATCGATCTCAAGGATCATGGAAATATCCAATAGTATACCTCTTAAGGATCCATCGGCCAAAAATCTAAACACCAAAAGAGAACACACTCTAAAGTGCCAAATACTATCTCTTTTAGTAATCATGAGAGATTAACCGGAACGTCTAATACCATTTGTTGAAATTCAAATATTTAGTAGAAGCTAGTAAGTCTCACTAATTACGAATTTCACTGGAGAATTTGAACTATATATCTCCTAAGGATCTATCAGCCTACACAAATGTCGAACACCAAAAGAGGATTCAACCTAAAGTGTTAAATACTTTCCCTAAGGAAATAATAAGAACTTAACCAAAGCAACCCACACTAACAAGTGAAATTCAAGTAATTGCAAATGGGTTAGTAAATTCTACTCAAACATTCTATTAAAATGGGTTGTACTATATTTGATGAAGTGTTACTTGAGAGCATTTAAACCAATCAATAACACTAAGTCAATTATTAATACTCCTCATATTATAGAATCAAGGCTCTTAAAGTTTTCTCAATATTTAAAACTCAGAAATAAACATTCAAAACCATAAGAAAATATGCATCAAAATCATACACAAAAATTTTAAAGCAAAACTAAAATGTCCAGTTTTGGCCCTTTATGTCCTAAAGTTTTGCAGAACCCCAAACATGAAAGTTGTAGATAAAATTATAAGCTTTCTAACAAGAAAAGGATCATCAAATTTAGACTTACGATTCAAAATTTATAGTTGAAACAATTCTCAGGTTTTAAATTAATCGTCTCTATCATTTATTCTCAGGTCAACAACAAAGAAAGTCTATTTCGACTATATAAACCACAAATTTTACAATAATTAATATATTAAAGCTATATGCTCTCCAACAAGAAAAATATAACTTACAGTTCACAAGTTATGGCCGAAACAGTTCTTAGGTTTTAAACTAATTATCTCTATCATTTATTCTCAGGCCAGCGACAAAGAAATGCTATTTCGACCATATAAACCACAAATTTTACAAAACCCAAAACATAAAAGTTATATTAAAACGTCTAAGCTTTCCAATAACAACATGATCATCAGATTTGGATTACTGTTCAAAGTTATTGTTAAAATAAATTTTAGATTTATATTTACCAATTTTGTCGCTCATTCATAGGACAACGAATCAAATGTGATTTCAAACATTTAAACTTTGAAATTTTGCACAAAACATGAAAGTTGTAGATTTAAATCTAAGTTTCCATAAAGCCAAAGATCATCAATTTTGGGTCTATTACTCAAAAGTTGTAGATAATATCTCAGGATAGCGATACTAAAATGCATTTTCAACCATTTAAACCTCAATATTTTGCAAACCTAAACAAATTGAAGTTGTAGATAAAAGTCTAAGATTTCCAAAACATCAAGAATTATCGAGTTTCGACAAGAAACGGTAAAGATGTGACCAAATTACTAACAGTGTCTAACTCGAAAAATGTAAATTAACAACCAACCCTCATTCACAAATCCATAATTGACAATTATTTTATAGTAATCGAAAGCAATCAGAGATCAACCAAAACTCATCAATAATCCACCCATTAACATGCATTGAAATTAGAGATAGATTGTGAGGGTTATGACCTTTCTTCCTCGGTTAGATTTGCCAAAATATTTCATTTTCAAAAAACCTTGAAACAACTCAAACCCAAACAAATAGTAACCAAAATTAAACATCGTATATTGAAATTGAACAATCTAAAAGATAGAATAGGTTACAAAAATCATTGCCATGATTTTATTAGATTTTCTTTCAATTTATTCCCAATTTAATTTGCGAATTTAGTTCTAGGTTTAAGGGGAAACTTGGCTTTTTCTTCTTCTTTTTACTATTTTGAGAATAAACATACAGATAATAGAAAATGATAAGTTAAGCTTCTCTTAAATGGGCTTAACGATAAAATTTATAACCCACTAAGACTTAGATAACAAAAATTAAATAAATCTCAATAAGTTTAGAATTCAATCAAAATTAAATAAATCTCAATAAGTTTAGAATTCAATCAAAATTAAATAAATCTCAATAATAATTATAAAATATTTTCAACACTTTGAAAATACTAATTATTTCTTAATTTCACAATGATTTAGAATTTGTTATTCTAAAACAAATTATCTTTTATAGAAGAGTACAAAATTCTCTAATTTAAATCATTATTTATTTTATTTAATGAACTCAAAAATCAAGGATGTTACATAACATCAAATTTATGAGGTGTTGCATTATTGATATAGGAGGGGATAGATAATCCATAAAAACATTTATATGTAAGTTGGGTTATCCATATAAGTTTAAGATGGACAGTCAAATGAAACTAAGAAGGATTGTCTAATTAACTTGGATGGGTATTGCATGATTGCATAAGATTATATTGATTTGTTCAAACCTTTGTGGATGCAGGAACACTATATGGTTAATGTGTTTTGGTTAAGATACTAGTGAGTGAAAAACCCGTTCCACTTAACGGTGTGGTCTCACTGTATATCTATTTTGGTTCGAGATCGTAGATTATTATTCACACCTAGCTGTTTGTCTGACCCAAAGTTTTTTCCCTTTAAACTCTTGGTGCTCATTTGAGTAGGTCGAGAGTAAGGGTTCTTAGGTTATCCGGTTAGAGACATGCAGGAGGCAAGCTAACTATCTTAGGAGCTTGATCTTATTTCCGTTGTGTTGTTTATTTATGAATGGATGTAATGGCAAGTTATATGATTGCCAGATACTTAGACTCTAATCAACCAAGGGAGAATTCACGTATCTCTCTTGGAGTATTTTGTAATAATTATATTTTGTCTGAACGTGGTTTGTGAATATGATTATTTAATGAATATGAAATATTATTTATGAAATGAAATGTAAAAGATTTTTATTGAATTGAGTTTAAAAAATTTCATATTCACGTGCTTCCGAGGCTACTAATATGATTACATAACCACATTTTATCACCATAAATTAATACTATGGATGATTGCAGCATCCATAGCGTTTAGTTTTAGACCACAACATAGGGGATGTTATAGGTGGTCGCTCCTGGATACTATTGCAGATTGTTCTGTGGTAATCTGATTTCTAACATATCATTGTTAGTGATTACTCCGAACTTATTCTTTGATTTAGATCTCCATCACGCACTTCATTCTTATAGGGCATTCTAACTTTAATTCATGTTATTACGCATCTGCACTCCGATCCATGCTTCACGGCTTAACATCATTCCTAGGATGTGCTCCATCTCGCTTGGATTCCAAGTCTAGATCAATCATGCCCTTGAGATTTCTTGTGTCGACACCGACTTATGCTCGGGAATTTGTACCGACTTATGGTTCCTCCTTAGGGGTTGCTGCACTTTGTTCCATTCTATTTCCATATGCATTTGTTATGCCTTCTAGCTTCTAGTTCTGGTCTGCAATAACTGCAGTTATTCTCGGTTTTCCCATCCTTCTAAAGAATCCCTTCATTATTTCTTCATGTCAGGCTATCAATCTTTTCTGCATTTCTATCATCATTCTCTTCTGCTAATTTCTGGTTATGCAGATGTATGGGGGTTTGATTCTGAGGATATCTCAAGGCTACCCCGTTTTCTTGCTAATTTCCTCCAATCACACATCTGGTAGTATGCCTCTTCATCTTTATAACAATCCTACCGTTGTACCCCCATTACTAAAGAACATTATGAATAATTGTAACGACCCAGAATTTCTGTCATTTTAAATTCGTATATTTAATTGATTTTAAATATTAACAAGTAAAATTTGTAAGTCGAATAAATTTTACTTTAAATACCTAGATTTAATTGGATAATTAAATCGATAATTTAATATGTGAAATTACAGAAATAATTGGAAATCGGGTTTAAAATGATTAAAAATGATTTATAAAGTTGTATTAAATCATATTGGAGTTAGAATGATGTTATAGAACTTTTAAGATTGAATTAAAAGTTAAATTGCAGAAATTGAATATTTTAATATTTATTTGACGAGTAAAAATAGACATTTTTCAAACAGTCTTGGATTTCGACGAAACCAGTTTTGTCGCATCCGTAATGTTATATTATTGTATGGCTTCAAATTTCATGTCAATCGGATTTACGGTTTGTCCGGGGCAAGCTAAAACGCGTAGAAATCGATTCAAGTGAATTCTGAATTTAAATAATTCGATTCGAAAACTTATCTTCCAAATTTGATCGAACTGGCTCCCGATACATATTCTATTGCGTTCAGAATGGGGGTAAAACATTATAAACGTCAGGCGGCACGCTTCGTTTGGAGTTCGGAAAAATTGCGGGTGAATAGTGTACGGAAATTTTCTATAAAAGGACCTCTACTTTTCTAATTTGCAAAAACCCTAGGTTAAAACCTTCAGCCGCAACCATTAAAATCAATGGCCGAAACATTGTTTTCTTCCTCCCTTATTTTCTTCTAATCCACGCGATATTTCAACAAACTCTCAACTACAAACTTCAAGATCGTATCGAGGACTATAGATCCATACGTTTGTGGTCGTTTTTAATGGCATAGATCGACAACAAACTAGCCGTGTTTGGCTTCCGTTCACGCATGGTTTTCAGCTTGAGATGGAGGCCGAGCTTCACCATACGGAGGCCGAAGGTTGTAGTCGCGTTGAGCTTCGATACACTGGTCGTTGATCGTCGTGGAGGTGAAGGATGGTGGTGCGGCTAGCTAGGGTTTTGGGCGTGTTTGGGTTTCATCGTGCGTGTTACTGGGTTGGGGGAGAAGAAGGAGGGGACGGCTTTGATTTGCTGTAGGGAAATGCATGGCCCTGATTCATTAGGTTTAAAAAATTAAAATAGAAATTGTAAATTAATAATATTTCAATTCGTTCAATCTTTAAAAATGTGTAACTCTTTCATACGAGGTCGAAAACGCACAAAACGAATTGCGTTGGCTTCGTATTGACGAACACTACGCGATTGAGCTGGATTGGAATCGATTGGAGCTAGTGAAAATTTTGGGTAAAATTAAACGCGCGTTTAATTTTATTCGAAATAAAACACTACAACTGTGTTTGAAGCAAGGTGAGAACTTCTCACTCAATCGAATTTGTTTCGATTTAAATTTTAAATAGTTAGATTTAAAATTGCTTGATTGTGTGATTGAATGATAAACCGCTATCTGTTGTATTGAAATACACCATATACGTCGTATATTAAGCGGATTTATTTATTAAAAACATATACCGCGATAATTCCATCTTGATTGGAATTGGTATTATATATGTACTTGGAGTTGATTTTCCCGCATTATATAGCGGATAAGACCCTATTGCGCCGCATAATAGAGGATAATATTTTATAAATCCCATATACCGCGATATTCCGTATTGGAACGGATTGGTATTGTGCTAACATCTGTGGATGCAGGGAAACAGGTTGCAGGGATCCAACTGGATTCCTCACCCGTATTGATTTATTTACAGATATTGTGATATATTCTGTTATCATATTGATATATGGTGTTTGGATGCCGTGATTGTTATATTTAGTGTTGTTGCAGCATTGGGCCTATTTTTGGAATTTTAAAAATGTTAAAGTAACGATTTCAAATTTAAAAGGATTTTTAAAGTGATTTTTGAAAGTATACGTTTTATTAAATTTTGGAATTGATTCATTTTTAATAAATAAACGTTATAATTTTAATGTTATAAAATTTATGATTTTTGAGAAAATATAGTTAAAATATGATTTTTGAAATATGGAGTCAATGAATTTTATAAAATAGTTTAAATTGAGATTTTTGAAATTATTATAAACGGTTTATCTAAAAGAATTATAAAATTGATATTTATAAATAAAAAAAATATTGGAATTATAAAACGAGTTTTTATAAGTGTTAAAATGAAGTATAAATGGATTTCATAAGTGAATGAAATAAATAAATTTATAAATTGTGAAGTTATAAAATGAATAGATTTTGTAAAATAAAAGATTTATAAGTAATTAACTTATAAATTGGATTTTGGTATTTAAATGAAATATACGTAGGATTTGTAAATTAAGGAATTTTATAAGTCGAAGTTTTTATAAGATTTATATGGATGTGGATTTGTAAACGTTGTTTTATAGACATCAATACGTCCACTGTATCGAATGCCGATCAGTCGGATGCCGGAAAACCAAACACTGAGGGTTTAAGAAAGAAGAAAGAGGTAGAAGAAGAGAGAAAAGAAGATAGAACATAGAACAAAAAGAAATAACAGAACAATATCAGAATCTCACAATTCGCAGCGGAACAACATATAATAGATAAATGAATAATTTTTAAACAAAGAACTATATCAGTTATTACATTACATTTCATTACATCAGAGTGTACAACAACAAACAATGCAGCGGAAAAAGAAGTACTATATACTAGTAAATACGCCATGCCATCCAACTTGCCTCCAGCAACTCCTGAATTCCAGAATATCCTGATAAACCTTTACTCTTGACTCCCGTGTGTAAATTGGTGGGCACCCAGAGTTTAGGAAGGGAAACAATAAACTCCGAGTCAGTCATGTGACTGGTGCGAGAACTCAAAACAGTTTATTTATCTTTAAAATCAAGAACAGGATAATTTTTAAAATAGATTCGCAATGTTTTTGAAAATGTAACTACCATAAGACCTCCCACCACACACACAATGCAAACGCAGACTTGGAGGAGATTTCTTCTTATGTTAGTCAAAGATGCTTGATACGCATTAAAAGAAACATTTGATATTATTACTAGTGCATAGTGTAGAAAACATTTCGAAAGTAGAGTATAAATCTTAGCCAGCATAGGTACCATTATATTATGCTTACTATAGCTATCATATTAGATGGCAGGTTCTACAACTAAAACCGTACAAGTCTCGTATTGTTTCTTTGGATTTCCAACAAATGGTCAGGCCAAGGAACTTCCCATTGCCACATGAGAACGCCTCTGGAAGGACGTCCCCGAGAACCAAACTGGATCTCTGCCAACACAAGGCCGGGTTACCCCTAACTGGGTAACTACTGACACGAGTATGCCATCCCCCGATCCTTTGGGACCTTTATCCGAGAGCTCTCTAATCAACATCACACCATAATAAATAAAGTGTTCAACATGAGTAAGTACCTGGGCTCCATACCATGATACCACCCTTTTCCAGAAGGAAATGCACATACCCTAAAGGGAGCTACTCCTCATAACCTTGCTGCATCTTTCCTGTTTTGACCATTCCGGGGTGTGAGGCTCGACGAAGTCTCGTCCACAAAGCCACGCTTTATACAAAAGCTGTGCTTTGGGTCAACAAATGATCATAGAAATGATCACAAAGATAAACGATCAAACAAATGATCCTATCACAAATGATCAACACAATGATCATTTCACAGCAACACTCAGCATGTCACATTACCAAATTGGGAATATATTGCTAATAACCTTCAACTACATAACCTATGAGCTCGTACGTCTCAGAGAAGGGTGTTAAGCTAAGAGAATAAATTCTCCGCCACCAAAAGAAATATATTTGAAAGAAATCAGCTTTATATCTCAATTTGTAATGTCAGGCATACTATCCATACAAGTCTGTTCCGGGATCGAACAGAACCGAAGGCACTTACAAAGAAGTCCTTGCAATCCGGATAATCTCTAATCACGTCCGGATTTCCCATCACATATGGAGATTCTATACCGGGGATCAGCCAGTGCAGAGACAATCAACAAGAAACCCTTTCGTTTTCGAAAATATCCGGTCTTCAACACCGGTCTTCAAATGCAATTCATAACGACGTATCACATATTCGGAATGGGTTATACGACCCCAAGGTCCTTTCCCAGCTAGCCCGAATAGTGAGCGCTTATTTTTATAAAAAAAATAAGCGTGGCATTCAATTTCAAGCAAATCACAACAAATACCCATTTGAAGGTAAATATTGATAGTCGGTTATTGAACTATCAATGGATATGCCAACATCACCAGATTCCAAATTATTTATTTTCCAAAAATATCTTTACAAGATATATATTTTCAGTACTTCAAAAATAAATCGATATTTATTTTTAAACCCATTTTCCCAATTTCATTTATAAATCCCATATTGAATTTACATTTCCAAAATATCTGTGAATATACGATTTCAAATCGTTTTCAAATATTCACTTTCAATTTATCTTAAAAAGATAATTCTCAAAACGTTCATTTCTTATTGGAAACCATTTCCATACTTATTTATTTATAAGTAATTCACAAGTTTTTTTATTTTCTACACTTGGAAAATATTCAATATACTCTAATCGAAATTTAGTATATATTTCATTCTTTAAGGAAATCATTCTCTTAAACATATTTATTTGGGCCAAAACGAATGTTGCGTAAAACATTGTTACGACAACCCAAAATCACTAGTATAGCGATTCGAAATTAAAATAGATATATAAATCCCAATACTATACAAAACATTTCCTTTCGGAAATCATTTACTATAACAACAGTGTTATAGTCTACCATTTCCTTCTATTTCTCGAAAACGTCTATTTCAACAATGAATGTTGAAATCTATGGTTTCGAATCTTAACACATTTTGAAAACATCGTTAGATCGTTTTAATTCTATTTAAAACATCACTTCCAAAACATTTTCTTTAACATATTATTCACTATTCAAAAGCGTGAATAGACTACGTTAACCAATTTCACCAATTCTATACGTTTTGTTTTAAAAGATTATTCACTGTCTAAAACGTGAATATAACTCCATTAATAAGTTATAACAATTTACTTATCAAAATAAGTCTTTGCGGATTTATAAAACAATGTTTATAAATTCCATTTCTATTTATTTTCTAACAATTTCCACTTATAAATTTCATTTATTAACCTATTCGATTTATAACTCAATTATATACTGAAAGTCCATATTATAAGTTAAATGCTTATAATTTATTTGTTTACAAAATTGTTCTTTTAAACTTCATAATTATAAATCTTATAACTTATAAGATTCATTTATTTATCCAAATCTATTCCCTAAATAACTTTATAAATTGTATTTATAAAATTCCATTTATAACTTCACCGTTTATAACTCTATGAACTTCATTCACTTATGAAATTCCTTCCCAATTCATTCTAACACTTATAAAAGCTCGTTTTACAATTCCGATATTTTTAATTTATAAATATCAATTTATAAATCTTTTATATGGATCAATTTATATTATTCTTTTAAAACGTCTTTAAACTCCTTTACAATTTCGTCATTCTCTTAGATTTACAAAATAATCAAATTTCATAAATCCTATATTTAAACTTTTTATAATAAATTCAGAAATCCAACTTTTAACTATTTTATAAAATCATTCATCCCATATTTTCAAAAATCAACTTTTAACTGTATTTCTCAAAAATCAAAATTTTTATAACGTTAAAATTATAACGTTTATTTATTTAAGATGAATCAATTCCAAAAAAATATTTATAAACGTATACTTTCAAAAATCACTTTAGAAATCCCTTAAAATCAAAATCGTTATTTTTAAACTTCAAAATTGGATCCGATGATGCAACACATCAAATAGTCAATCACGACTTTCAAACATCATATATCGATATGATAAACAATCAAATATCACAATATCTGAATCAAATAAATATTTGTGAGGAATCCAGTTGGATCCCTCCAACCTGTTTCCCTGCATCCACAGACATTAGCACAATACCAATTCCGTTTCAAGACGGAATATCGCGGTATATGAGATTCATAAAATATTATCCGCTTAATAGGCGGTGCAATAGGGTCTCATCCGCCACACAATGCGGGAAATCAATCAACTGCAATATATACATATGCCAATATATATATATATATTGCTATATATATAGATATATCCTACTATATCTAATATCACAACCAAACAACAATCAATAAATAACTGCAAATCCAACTTATAAATTTTTTTGAGTGAGAAGTTCTCACCTTTGCTTTTATTAGCAATCCATTTTCCATCTTGACTCGATTTTCTTGATTTATACCTTGTATAAATATTTACACAATTTATTAATATTCGAACAGATCGAATAATAAATTTTGATTTGATAATTTCGATTCATCGGTGATTTCATTTTAATAGTTAAATTAACTGATAGTTTTATTTAAACCATTTTCTTCTTTAATAAATTTATTTAAACTAATTTTCCTTTTAAAATAATTCTATCTAGAAATTTCCAATTGAACTAAATTTCCTTTTTAAATAGAATATTTGAACTAAGTGAAAAATCACTTACCATTTAATAACTTAATTAACTAATGCTTTCGTTTCAACTAATTTTTTTCTTTAATAAAATATTTAACTAAAAATTTACTTTCAGAACTAAATTAAATAAAATAACCTCTTGTAAAAATTCAGTTAAGTTTCATTAAATAAAACTACTTTATAATATATAAATATTCGAGACAATCGAAAAATCAATTTCTTTTCAAAGGAAATTAATTAACACTTTTAATTTATCTAATAATTTTGTTTGAACAAATTTTTCCTTTTAAACTAATTTCTGTTTGTCTATTTTTTTCTCTACATATAATTTTCTTTACCGCAATTTCTTAATTTCAAATCAAGATGTTAAAAATTTAATATTTAACTTACTGTAAAAATTTAAATACCGGTTACACATTATTATTATTTTTTTCTATTGATTCAAACTAAAAATCAATTTAATAAATTTCCTTACCGTTAACCTTTATTATTTTTATTAAAATGAAATCAAAATAAACTTGCAATTATACCTCACTGTGAAATCATCAGCTTGAACTCGAGCCCCCATCGCCTTTGCAATCCCCAAACACGTGCGTACGCGCCACGTTTGCCAACACTCCTTCGCTGCCCTAGCCTCGACTTCGTCGCCGCAGCCTCGAGCCTCCACGACATCGCCGCTTTACTGAGTCGTGACCACTCCTCATCATCGCGCGCGCGCTCGCGTACCAGAACATGACGCAATCGACCCCACAGTTGCGTGCTCTACAAATCCCTAATCTCCCCTAGGTCGTCAGTGCCTTGTCGTCGCCTCGACGCCGCCTTATGCCGCTTGCTCTTCCACGATTCGCGACCCCATGCTTCAAGTCGCGAAGCCTTCATGAACGCGAGCTTCGATCGCGACCCACTGTCGTGTTGTTTGGATTCGATTTGATTTTTTTTTTTTTTATTAGCCGAACCAAAGAGGGCTTCGGCCATTTTCATTTGATTTCGTTTCTGAGAGAGGGAGAGGAGATTAAAACGGAGCGGCCATTTTTATTTCGTTCGAAATTTGTTTGTAATGCCTGCTTTTAACAGAGAAAAGATCGTGCTTTCACGATTTCATATCGCGATTTCAGGCGCGATACTAGGCTGAAACAAAGGGGTGTGTCATAAAGGAAGAACGTGGTGTGTTGTTGACTAAATTTAAATTTAAATTTAAATTGAATTCATTGAAAATTTCAACGTGTTTACTCACCGTGTGCTCACATATCAACTCAGAAAAATACGAAATTTGAAATCCGAGAATAATTCAATATTACGGACCCAATGGAACTGGTTTTGTCAAATTCCGAGACTGTGCATCGGATGGCTATTTTTAAATATCGATTCAAACGATATATTTTCAAAACTGAACAATTCACTTCCAAATTAAATTCTGAAGCTTCGATTATCTTCAGTATTTTCAATATGGATTTTACAAGCCTTTGAAATATTTTTAATCGGCTTAAAATTGAAGATTCAAATTTTTATTCAACTTTCAATAGATTAAACTTTATAATTTAATCGCCAAATTCATTCTGAAATTTTGAAATTCAATCCAAACCATCATTCAAATATTTAAAATAAATTAAATATTTTCAAATTAAATTGTGCAAAATTCTGGGTCGTTACAATCTTCCCCCCTTAAAAGAATTTCGTCCCGAAATTACAAGTTAAGAAGAATGCCCTTATCTCGATTATTATTTTTCACAATCCAAATAGTTTTGTCAACTTTCTGAAACAAATCTTTTTTTTAGAGATTCATTATCATTTCAACTAGCTTTCCAACTTCAATTATAAGTTTTCAAACAACATTGTTTCCTTAACAATTCAAATTTAAATTTAAATTCAAATTCAAATTCTAAATTTTCAAAATTTTCTAACACTCGAAATTTTCGAAAAATTTCGCCAGCGTCTCCTTTGCGTGGCTAGCTCGGTACGACTACAAAATGGCACCACGGCCCCTCAGAATCAAAAAGAAAAGAGAAAGCCAAGTGGCTGGAGAAGAAAATCATCAAATTTCATACTAAAATTGAAATACGTACATTTTTGTCGAGCAATTCAATTTTATCTTTGAAATCAAAATCCCAATTCCATTTCTTTTAATACACCTGTATATCCTGCTATCCATAATATCCAATTCCAATATTCAAACCATTTTGTCAATTCCATTACAAAATTTCCAATATATGCTTCTTTTACATTTTTACTTCACTATTGAAGTTACACATTCGTTTTCATTCAATTTTACATTTTCAATTTCAATTGAATTCAATTCACAATTTCAATTATATTTGATTTCCGTTTAACTTATATTCTGAATATTGAATTTTATCAATCACCTTTTATTCACTGCTACTTTAAATTAGTTTCATTCACTAATTCATTTCAATTAGTATATTCACTTATTCATTTTAAATTTTAATTTTCATATTCAATTCATCTCGAATTTACTTAATTACTAACAAAGGGAATTTCAATTTATTTCTTTTACTTACTTGAATTTATATACAAATTCGAATTTATCTTCAAATTTAGCTCACGACTAAACTTTAATTTTAACCAATTCAAATTCCAATTCATTAGTCCATGAATTTATCAAGTTAGTTTACTTGTATTCAATCCATTTTATTTCTTATTTAATTCCATATAATAATGATAATAATTTAATATTATTACTTCCTAACAATCATGCAACCATATACTATAATAATTCATAGAAAATCATTCCTTTTCTATCAAAAAAAATAGTTTTAGGCAAAATTATCTTATTTACCCGATTCAAAAACAATTTTATATTCACTAACAAATACGCGCTCATATCTATTATTACACTCAAACTCATTCTAGAGTATTACTGACTCTATCTCTAATGAGTAACACCCAACAGAGCCATGGTTGTCGCTTAACCATATGCTCTGATACCACATTGTCAGGACCCGATTCTTCGACTCCCGAATATCGACATCAATACGTCCACTGTATCGAATGTCGATCAGTCGGATGCCGAAAAACCGAACACTGAGGGTTTAAGAAAAAAGAAAGAGGTAGAAGAAGAGAGAAAAGAAGATAGAACATAGAACAAAAAGAAATAACATAACAATATCAGAATCTCACAATTCGCAGCGGAACAACATATGATAGATAAATGAATAATCTTTAAACAAAGAACTATATCAGTTATTACATTACATTTCATTACATCAGAGTGTACAACAACAAACAATGCAGCGGAAAAAGAAGTACTATATACTAGTAAATACGCCATGCCATCCAACTTGCCTCCAGCAACTCCTGAATTCCAGAATATCCTGATAAACCTTTACTCTTGACTGCCCGTGTGTAAATTAGTGGGCACCCAGAGTTTAGGAAGGAAAACAATAAACTCCGAGTCAGTCATGTGACTGGTGCGAGAACTCAAAACAGTTTATTTATCTTTAAAATCAAGAACAGGATAATTTTTAAAATAGATTCGCAATGTTTTTGAAAATGTAACTACCATAAGACCTCCCACCACACACACAATGCAAACGCAGACTTGGAGGAGATTTCTTCTTATGTTAGTCAAAGATGCTTGATACGCATTAAAAGAAACATTTGATATTATTACTAGTGCATAGTGTAGAAAACATTTCGAAAGTAGAGTATAAATCTTAGCCAGCATAGGTACCATTATATTATGCTTACTATAGCTACCATATTAGATGGCAGGTTCTACAACTAAAACCGTACAAGTCTCGTATTGTTTCTTTGGATTTCCAACAAATGGTCGGGCCAAGGAACTTCCCATTGCCACATGAGAACGCCTCTGGAAGGACGTCCCCGAGAACCAAACCGGATCTCTGCCAACACAAGGCCGGGTTACCCCTAACTGGGTAACTACTGACACGAGTATGCCATCCCCCGGTCCTTTGGGACCTTTATCCGAGAGCTCTCTAATCAACATCACACCATAATAAATAAAGTGTTCAACATGAGTAAGCACCTGGGCTCCATACCATGATACCACCCTTTTCCAGAAGGAAATGCACATACCCTAAAGGGAGCTACCCCTCATGACCTTGCTGCATCTTTCCTGTTTTGACCATTCCGGGGTGTGAGGGTCGACGAAGTCTCGTCCACAAAGCCACGCTTTATACAAAAGTTGTGCTTTGGGTCAACAAATGATCATAGAAATGATCACAAAGGTAAACGATCAAACAAATGATCCTATCACAAATGATCAACACAATGATCACAGCAACACTCAGCATGTCACATTACCAAATTGGGAATATATTGCTAATAACCTTCAACTACATAACCTCTGAGCTCGTACGTCTCAGAGAAGGGTGTTAAGCTAAGAGAAATCTCCGCCACCAACAGAAATATATTTGAAAGAAATCAGCTTTATATCTCAATTTGTAATGTCAGGCATACTATCCATACAAGTCTGTTGCGGGATCGAACAGAACCGAAGGCACTTACAAAGAAGTCCTTGCAATCCGGATAATCTCTAATAACGTCCGGATTTCCCATCACATATGGAGATCTCTATACCGGGGATCAGCCAGTGCAGAGACAATCAACAAGAAACCCTTTCGTTTTCGAAAATATCCGGTCTTCAACACCGGCCTTCAAATGCAATTCATAACGATGTATCACATATTCGGAATGGATTATACGACCCCAAGGTCCTTTCTCGGCTAACCCGAATAGTGAGCGCTTATTTTTAAAAAAAAAATAAGTGTGGCATTCAATTTCAAGAAAATCAAATACCCATTTGAAGGCAAATATTGATAGTCGGTTATTGAACTATCAATGGATATGCCAACATCACCAGATTCCAAATAATTTTCCAAATTATTTATTTTCCAAAAATATCTTTACAAGATATATATTTTCAATACTTCAAAAATAAATCGATATTTAATTTTAAACCCATTTTCCCAATTTCATTTATAAATCCCATATTGAATTTACATTTCCAAAATATCTGTGAATATAAGATTTCAAATCGTTTTCAAATATTCACTTTCAATTTATCTTAAAAAGATAATTCTCAAAACGTTCATTTCTTATTGGAAACCATTTCCATACTTATTTATTTATAAGTAATTCACAAGTTTTTTTATTTTCTACACTTGGAAAATATTCAATATACTCTAATCGAAATTTAGTATATATTTCATTCTTTAAGGAAATCATTCTCTTAAACATATTTATTTGGGCCAAAACGAATGTTGCGTAAAACATTGTTACGACAACCCAAAATCACTAGTATAGGGATTCGAAATTAAAATAGATATATAAATCCCAATACTATACAAAACATTTCCTTTCGGAAATCATTTACTATAACAACAGTGTTATAGTCTACCATTTCCTTCTATTTCTCGAAAACGTCTATTTCAACAATGAATGTTGAAATCTATGGTTTCGAATCTTAACACATTTTGAAAACATCGTTAGATCGTTTTAATTCTATTTAAAACATCACTTCCAAAACATTTTCTTTAACATATTATTCACTATTCAAAAACATGAATAGACTACGTTAACCAATTTCATCATTTCTATACGTTTTGTTTTAAAAGATTATTCACTGTCTAAAACGTGAATATAACTCCATTAATAAGTTATAACAATTCACTTATCAAAATAAGTCGTTGCGGATTTATAAAACAATGTTTATAAATTCCATTTCTATTTATTTTCTAACAATTTCCTCTTATAAATTTCATTTATTAACCTATTCGATCTATAACTCAATTATATACCGAAAGTCCATATTATAAGTTAAATGCTTATAATTTATTTGTTTAAAAAATTGTTCTTTTAAACTTCATAATTATAAATCTTATAACTTATAAGATTCATTTATTTATCCAAATCTATTCCCTAAATAACTTTATAAATTTTATTTATAAAATTCCATTTATAACTTCACCGTTTATAACTCTATGAATTTCATTCACGTATGAAATTCCTTCACAATTCATTCTAACACTTATAAAAGCTCGTTTTACAATTCCGATATTTTTAATTTATAAATATCAATTTATAAATCTTTTATATGGATCAATTTATATTATTCTTTTAAAACGTCTTTAAACTCCTTTATAATTTCATCATTCTCTTAGATTTACAAAATAATCAAATTTCATAAATCCTATATTTAAACTTTTTATAATAAATTCCGAAATCCAAATTTTAACTATTTTATAAAACCATTCATCTCATATTTTCAAAAATCAACTTTTAACTGTATTTCTCAAAAATCAAAATTTTTATAACATTAAAATTATAACGTTTATTTATTTAAGATGAATCAATTCCAAAAAATATTTTATAAACGTTTACTTTCAAAAATCACTTTAGAAATCCCTTAAAATCAAAATCATTATTTTTAAACTTCAAAATTGGATCTGATGATGCAACACATCAAATAGTCAATCACGACTTTCAAACATCATATATCAATATGATAAACAATCAAATATCACAATATCTGAATCAAATAAATATTTGTGAGGAATCCAGTTGGATCCCTCCAACTTGTTTTCCTGCATCCACAGACATTAGCACAATACCAATTCCGTTTCAAGACGGAATATCGCGGTATATGGGATTCATAAAATATTATCCGCTTAATAGGCGGCGCAATAGGGTCTCATCCGCTATACAATGCGGGAAATCATTCAACTGCAATATATACATATGCCAATATATATATATATATATATATTGCTATATATATAGATATATCCTACTATATCTAATATCACAACCAAACAACAATCAATAAATAACTGCAAATCCAACTTATAAAATTTTTTGAGTGGGAAGTTCTCACCTTTGCTTTTATTAGCAATCCATTTTCCATCTTGACTCGATTTTCTTGATTTATACCTTGTATAAATATTTACACAATTTATTAATATTCAAATAGATCGAATAATAAATTTTGATTTGATAATTTCGATTCATCGGTGATTTCATTTTAATAGTTAAATTAACTGATAGTTTTATTTAAACCAGTTTCTTCTTTAATAAATTTATTTAAACTAATTTTCCTTTTAAAATAATTCTAACTAGAAATTTCCAATTGAACTAAATTTCCTTTTTAAATAGAATATTTGAACTAAGTGAAAAATCACTTACCATTTAATAACTTAATTAACTAATGCTTTCGTTTCAACTAATTTTTTTCTTTAATAAAATATTTAACTAAAAATTTACTTTCAGAACTAAATTAAATAAAATAACCTCTTGTAAAAATTCAATTAAGTTTCATTAAATAAAACTACCTTTATAATATATTAATATTCGAGACAATCGAAAAATCAATTTCTTTTCAAAGGAAATTAATTAACACTTTTAATTTATCTAATAATTTTGTTTGAACAAATTTTTCCTTTTAAACTAATTTCTGTTTGTCTAATTTTTTCTCTACATATAATTTTCTTTACCGCAATTTCTTAATTTCAAATCAAGATGTTAAAAATTTAATATTTAACTTACTGTAAAAATTTAAATACTGGTTACACATTATTATTATTTTTTTTCTATTGATTCAAACTAAAAATCAATTTAATAAATTTCCTTACCGTTAACATTTATTATTTTTATTAAAATGAAATCAAAATAAACTTGCAATTATACCTCACCGTGAAATCATCAGCTCGAACTCGAGCCCCCATCGCCTTTGCAATCCCCAAACACGCGCGTACGCACCACGTTTGCCAACACTCCTTCGCTGCCCTAGCCTCGACTTCGTCGCCGCAGCCTTGAGCCTCCACGACATCGCCGCTTTACTGAGTCGCGACCACTCCTCATCATCTCGCGCGCGCTCGCGTACCAGAACATGACGCAATCGAACCCACAGTTGCGTGCTCTACAAATCCCTAATCTCCCCTAGGTCGCCAGTGCCTTGTCGTCGCCTCGGCGCCGCCTCATGCCGCTTGCTCTTCCACGATTCGCGACCCCATGCTTCAAGTCGCGAAGCCTTCATGAACGCGAGCTTCGATCGCGACCCACTGTCGTGTTGTTTGGATTCGATTTGATTTTTTTTTTTTTTATTAGCCGAACCAAAGAGGGCTTCGGCCATTTTCATTTGATTTCGTTTCTGAGAGAGGGAGAGGAGATTAAAAAGGAGCGCCATTTTTATTTCGTTCGAAATTTGTCTGCAATGCCTGCTTTTAACAGTGAAAAGATCATGCTTTCACGATTTCATATCGCGATTTCAGGCGCGATACTAGGCTGAAACAAAGGGGCGTGTTATAAAGGAAGAACGTGCTGTGTTGTTGACTAAATTTAAATTTAAATTTAAATTGAATTCATTGAAAATTTCAACGTTTTTACTCACCGTGTGCTCACATATCAACTCAGAAAAATACGAAATTTGAAATCCGAGAATAATTCAATATTACGGACCCAATGGAACTGGTTTCGTCGAATTCCGAGACTGTGCCTTGGACGGCTATTTTTAAATATCGATTCAAACGATATATTTTCAAAACTGAACAATTCACTTCCAAATTAAATTCTGAAGCTTCGATTATCTTCAGTATTTTCAATATGGATTTTACAAGCTTTTGAAATTTTTTTAATCGGCTTAAAATTGAAGATTCAAATTTTTATTCAACTTTCAATAGATTAAACTTTATAATTTAATCGCCAAATTCATTCTGAAATTTTGAAATTCAATCTAAACCATCATTCAAATATTTAAAATAAATTAAATATTTTCAAATTAAATTGTTCAAAATTCTTGGTCGTTACAGTTGTTATAGTAAATGATTTTCGAAAGGAAATGTTTTTGTATAGCATTGGGAATTATATATCTATCTTAATTTCGAATCCCTATACTAGTGATTTTGGGTTGTCGTAACGATGTTTTATGCAACATTCGCTTTGACTCAAATAAATGTGTTTAAGAGACTGTTTTCCTTAAAGAATGAAATATATACTTAATTGTGATTTAAGTATATTGAATATTTTCTAAGTATTGAAAATAAATAGATTTATGAATTACTCATTATCAAATAAGTATGGAAATGTTTTCCAATATGAAGTAAAATGTTTTGAGATTATATCTTTTAAAGATAGATTGAAAATGAATATTTGAAGTCGATTTGAAAATCGTATATCAATGGATATTTTTGGAAATGTGAATTCACATGGAATTTATAAAAGAAAGGGAAAATTGTTTTAAAAATAAACATTTGTTTATTTTTGAAGTGTGGAAATAAATTTACGGTTTTGGAACGTAAATTTGAAGTAAATCGGTAAGGATTTATTTAATTGGTTTAAATGAACCATTTTCAAATGAAAATGAATAAGCATTTGGAAATGTTTTCCAATGTAGAAATTGAAATGGTTTAGAGAATGTATCTTTTTAAAGATAGATTGAAGTGAATATCTGGAAAGTTATTAATTTATGGAAGATTAATAAAAGGGCCTAGTGATTGTTATGGTGCTGGATATTTGGTTGCCGGCCTTGATAGTTAAATAACCGACTATCAATATTTACCTTTAAATGGGTATTTGTGTGATTTGCTTGAAATTTGAATGCTACACTTATTTTTGAAAATAAACGCTCGTTATTCGGTTTAGCCGGGAGAGGACCTTTGTGTCATAAATCACATTCCGAATAAGTGATATGTCATAATGGATAGCATTTGAAGACCGGTGTTGAAGACCGGATTTTTATGAAAACGGAAGGATTACCGTCGAATGTTTCTGCATCTGCTGATCTCCGATATGGAGATTTTATCACCCATTGTGATGGGAATTCCGGTCGTGATTAGTGAATATCCGGATTGCAAGGGCTTCTTTGGAAGTGCCTTCGGTTCTGTTCAAACCCAGAATGGACTTGTATGGATGTGTGTCTGACATTACAATTTGAGATGTAAAGCTGGTTTCAATCAAATATATTTCTGTTGGTGGCGGAGAATTTATTCTCTTAGCTTAACACCCTTCTCTGAGACGTACGAGCTCAGAGGTTATGTTGTTGATGGTTACTAGTGATACATTCCCAAATTGGTAATGTGGCGTACGAAGTGCTGTTGAGCATTTATTGATCAAAGCGTGGCTTTTGTATAAAGTAAAGCTTTGTGGACGAGACTTCGTCAGACCTCACACCCCGATAATGGTCAAAACAGGAAGGATGCGGCAAGGTTATTAGGGGATCGCGCCCCCTTAGTGTATGTCATTCCTTCTGGATTGAGGTGGTATTATGGTATGGAGCCCTGATACTTAACCTATGTTGTTGCTGCAAACTTATTATTTTGTGGTTGTTGGTGAATCCCGGGATTTAGGTCGGTTACTATCGGGGGATGGCATATTCATGTCAGTAGTTACCCAGCTAGGGGTAACCCGGTCGTGTGTTAGCAGAGATCCGGTTAGGTTCTCGGGGCGTCTTTCCAGAGGCGTACCCATGTGGCAAGAAGTTCCTTGGCCTGACCGTTAGTTGGAAATCCAAACTCCAATACGATGGTTTTAGTTGTAGAACCTGCCATTTACTTATAGTGGCGCCCCACTGTTTAGATGGTAGCTATGGTAGACATAGTTCGGAATGTCTATGTTGTCTAAGATTTATATCATTACTTTCGAAATGTTTTCCTACACTTTGCACTTATAATAATAATATCAAATAAATCTTTCTACATATCAAGCATATTTGACTATCATAAGGAGAAATCTCCTCTGATTCTACGTTTGCATTGTGTGTGTGTGTGTGCGGGAGGCCTTATGGTAGTCTCATTTTCTAAAATGCATTGCGAATCTAATTTGAAAAAAAAAAATTCTTTGTTTGTTCTTAAAGATAAACTGTTTTAAGTTCTTATACCAGTCCCATGAATGACCTGGAGTTTATTGTTTCCTTCCTAAACTCTGGGTGCCCACCAATTTTAACACGGGCAGTCTAGAGTTAGGTTATCAGGATATTCTGGAATTCAGGAGATGCTGTAGAGATTTGGAGGCAAGCTGGATGGCTTGGCGTATCAACTAGTATATAGTATTTCTTTTCCGCTGTTTGTTGTTGTACACTCTGATAATGTAATGATAATGTGATGTAATGTAATAACTGATATAGTTCTTTGTTTTAAAGATATTCATTTATCTATTATATGTGTTCCGCTGCGATTGTGAGATTCTGTTATTGTTTCTGTTTTCTTCTTCTTTCTTTCTTCTTCTATCTTCTACCTCTTCTTTAACCCTAACGGTACGGTTTTCCGGCCTTCGATTGCTCGGCAGTTGATACAGTAGACGTATTAATGTCGACTTTCGTGGACGAAAAATTGCATTCGTGACAATAATGATGTCTAATAATACGGAAAATACGGCTTTATAAGGATGACCAAAAGTGAATGTATCTTTAAACTAACGCTGACATGTCATATTTACTATTTTTTGAATATTCGGAATAAACATTTTGACGTGTATAGTTTCATTCAAAGGTAATACTCATAGGTTTCTCAAATCCGAAACAATATATCATGTAAATAATAGCCATAGATTACAAAGGATAATGCATCACGTATAAAAACATATAGTGAGTCCACGAAATAATAATAGACTCACACAATAACCATGTAAAATAAGTCATTGCCTCAAAATATACATCCCACATATACTTATAATATGTTTTATAGAAGATAAACTGATAAATCAAAATAGTCTACTGTCTGCTTGCCCACCTTCCTAAACGCCTACAAGTCTTGATACCTAAAAAGCCTCGACTTGACCCGAGTATTATAAAATAAATGGGTCAGACTATCTCTAATTAATCAAAGGGGTAGGAATAAGATATATCATAAGGTATATGGTAATGTAAAAGTAAACTAACTACAGAAATGATTTAACTCGAAACTTATCAAAAGATACTAGAATATTTAATTCATGAAACACTTGAGAGTCATAAAAACTGAAACAATCCATACTGATCATCTCAATCACCCATACTAATCAAAATGATTGTCCATACCATGGAAAACAAACAAATAGGGTAGCATTCGTACCAATCTGATACATAGAATCGTCCTTAGCATGAATCAAACCTAGCCAATCACAACGTTGTCCCTGCCGATCAAGATGATCTTAGAATACATAGCACGACACAAAAGTTTTTAAAGAAATCCAGGATAATACTTCTTAAGGATCTATCGGTCCCAACCAAACACAAAAAGGAATACACTCTAAAATATCAGATACTGCCGTTGTTAGTAATCACAAGAACTTAACCAAAACGTCCCATACCGCATAGTGAAAATCAAGTATTTACTAAAAGCTAGTAAATCTCACTTATTACGGATATAACTGGAAAACCTAAATTATATTCTCTTAAGGATCTATTGGCCCCTCCAAACACAAAAATAGAATACAACTCTAACGCGTTAAATACTTACTAATAGCAATCACAAGAATTTAACCAACGCACCCATACTACCCGGTGAAATTCGAGTATTCTCTAATGGGCTAGTAAGTTCCACTCAAACATTTTATTCAATGAGTTATTCCATATTTAATGAAGCATTATTCGAAATAATTTTAACCAATCGATACCACTAAGTCGATTATTAGTATTTCTCAAATTATAGAATTAAGATTTTCAAAACATTTTTATTTAAAGAAGTCGCATGAAAATTCCAAAAAGGCATAAAACCCAGTATTAATTTATAGTTTGAGAAAAATATAATTCTTATTATATATGAAATGATTCCCAATACTTTTTTGGATAATATATACCTTTAAACTTCTCAACATAAAATTTATAAACTCATCTATTATTTAACTTTATATAAATATCTACTAATATATAAAATATCCAACAAATCCGTATAATTATAAAAATGCCTTTATATATATAATTGTTCTCTAAAATTCCATATAATATATTTGATTAGAAAAAACATATCTCAAAATCCTTATGAACAGTCCATTCATTTTATAAATCCATAAGAACAACTAACCCAACCCTTAGAAGTATTTAAACATTTTATTATAACTAACTTAATTTACATTTCAAATCGTTATTAATGTATAAATAATAAATAAATATCTAAATAGATATATATATTTTCACATTCAAATGTTCTTAACAAATTACTAATTTTATACTTAAAAAGATTTAATAGAAACGGTTTGATTCGAAACCTAATCTCTTTTAAAAACTCTTGTTAAAAACATGCGATGAAAATTTAGTGTTGCGCTTTGGATCCTTTGGCATACCCATTCCAGAAAGAATTCACAAATTCAATAGTTTAAAACTTGAAATCATGCACCAAAATCATCACATAAAGGAAATAGACTAAAGCAACGAGTTAACAAAAGTAAACCGAACAAATGGGAGGCCAAAAGGGCGATCAAAAGGAAAACTGGCATGACCTGGAGCTCTGTCCAGGCCTTGATCAGTCCACCATGGACTGGTGGCGCTGCCTAGATAAATTTTTGGCAGTGTCGCGGTCTCCTCGATGGTCCGATGTCGGTGATTTTCCCGATGGTGATTGTTTTGACACCCAGAGTACTAATTTTGGTGTCATGCATCTATGATTTCGACAATAATTTGATGATTCAATAAATTAAACATCTACGATTTCAGCAAACTGAAAATTGTACATCCAAAAATGCAAATAGCATAAGAAATAGGATTCATTTCAACAATAGATCCTAACAACAATTTATCCAAAACAGTTCACGCACCCAATATAAATTTAGAGATAGTTTTGTGAGTGTTTAACTCACCTATATAGTCTTGAATTAAAGCTAAAGACTTGGATTCACCTAGGCTAAGACCTTTCAACTTTTACGTAAGTTTTACTTTTAAAAATTGCAAAAAAAGAAAAAAAATAAAAGAAATTACAACCAAGAGGCAAAACTGAGATTACTAATCCTAATTGATGTACTAGGAGGTGTAGGAGATTACCTTCTTTTTATTTATACAAATATTAGCCAAAAGCCATATGATTTGCAGCTTGAATTGGGGATTAGTAGAGCTAAGGTTTATGTGATAAAAGAGAATATTCGTTCAGAATTTTGGAACTAAATGTATTAAAAAAGAAAGTATATGTGGTTTTTATTTCTCTTCTGTAAGCCATCCTAAATGGGCTATATGGATGTCGTAAGGATCTAATAAGTAAGGTGTTACAACTTCTAAAAGAAGTTTTACTAATTTATTAATTTTACTTATTATAAAACACTATTTTACACTAGACAAAAATTTATAAACTATAAATTTCCTTACAGAAAATTGGAAAAACACTAATATATTAGAAATTATCATTTTAATCAATATTGAAGTGCTTTGTGTAAATTCAATATAGCTTTTACAAATACCAATTATTATTATTATTTTGATAAAGATGGATTATAAATTTCCAAAAATCTCATTTTTATAATAATTCAATATTAACAATTTATCCTAAATTTCAAACCTAATTAATTGATTTAATAATACTTCAAAATGTAATTTGAAATCCTTTTTTAAGAAATAAAACTTATTCCTTAAATAATCAAACCACTATTTTCAAAACTAAATTTAATTTCATAACTAAATTTCATAAGACACAAATTAGAATTAATTATCCATAATTAAACTTAAATGATTAGATAATTAACAACATGGTTGTTACAAACTTTCCCCTTAAGAAAATTGCATCCCTGCAATTTCCTTAACTAAAGAAATCTATAAGTTAAAATTTCAAATCCATAAACCAAATTTATTAAACACTCAGGGTGATCAAGATACTCTATCTTTGATTTTTTTCAAAGAATTTTTAAAAAATTTCAACCAATTCATAAATTAAAAATTGTCTCGTTATATAAAATAATATTCAGCCATGAAATTATTGTGATACATTTTGTTGCTTACAAAGTTGATCGAATATGCTATCAACAATGCCTTACCAAGTCCTTCCACTTCACATAATTATTTTATGGCAAAAATATTATTTCGATTTATTTTCAACTCAAATATTTTCCCCAAATAATTATTTAGAATTCTCAGGTCAAAATATCTCGATTAATGTTTAGGAATTCCTATCGATAACATGGCATCCCTTGTATCGCTCGAAATACTTAAACATTTACCAAAAAAGTCGACATAATAATTAATTACAAGTTTTCCTTGGTTATGACTATTTTAAATTGAATAGCATCTATGCATCCAAGTTGAACGAATATAACTAAACAATCAATTTCTTACAACCCATCAACCAAAAGCAAACGGCTTTTATCCTAAATTTGATCCATAAAATGCAAAATCTCACAAAAGGATATTTAACTTATTTCTATAACTAACTCTAATGCAATCTAGCAAAAGAAAGAACACTTTCTAAAAATAAAAACTATGCCTAGTTAAGTCGATCTACCAAAAGTCTTTCGTAGCTTTCCTCTTCCCTTCTTTCTTTTACCTATAGGGGTAGGTTGATATCAAGTGCCCCTCCTTCTTGTAATAGAATCAAACACAAGATGGAGAAGTAACTCTAGGCTTCCTACGCTCACTCGAATAGTGGCCTTTGGTTCTACAATTGAAGCATGCTACTTGACTCCTAAGTGGAACTGTAGAACCGAACTCATCTTGCTTCCATTTTTTACCCTTAGCTTCGGAATTTTCTAGCTCAATAGGTTGCTTTCTTTTCTGATTAAGCTCTTGCTTTTGCTTGTCAGGAGTTTCTTCCTCCTTACAAATCCTTCTTCGCCTCTTTGAGATGAAGTGCTGAATCAACTAAGGACTTGAAAGATATCTCCATCTGAAGTAGAGAGGCCTTCTTCAAAGACTTTCACAATCTATAAATAAACTTCTAATTTTTTTCTTGGGGTATTAATGAAATCCAATCCATACTTGGATAATGCCTCGAATTTTACGACGTGCTCCATAATAGAAGTCCGACCCTGCCTAAGATCAATGAATTTCCTAGTCATTGCTTTCTTTTCTGCCTTTGGTAGAAATTTCAGCTCAAATCTTTCTCTAAACTGTGCCCAAGTAAGCTGATCCTCCTTAACCTCCGCTACTAACAAGTCATACGATTCCAATGCCCTTTCTTGCAACTGACTGGATGCTACTTGAATCCTTTGGGCATCCTAAGACTCGTGCGAGAAAATATACTCTCTTACATCTTTATCCAGGCCTGTATCTCTATTAGCTTCTATGTTCCCTTAAAAGGTCTACCCCCTAAGTGTCCACAGTCACTGCAAGAGCAAGAAAAATCAGCAAGAACCAAATGGCCATCAGAAGTAATGTCTGGCCAGCATGAACAATCTCTTTGATATGCTAGGAGGTCAAAGACATACCTCCTACACCAAGATTGCTGGTTGATCCTAGTGTAACTCTAGGTCAGCCTAATCTTATTGTGCATAATCCAAACTCTAATATTATTTTTAATATACAAGTTAAAATCAAAATACGTTCCAAAGGATTATCCCATAATCATTTTATATCCTTATCCTTTATTAGATAATTGATATAACTATCTACCACACACCTCAAGTGACAGAACTCTAAGTCATCTAGGTGTCACATCTGTGATATTATATGTTATAATGTTCTGACTCTGATCTGATACCAACTATAATGACCCTATCATTATACCTATATTGCTTAAGAACATTATAAATAATATTGCTTAACAACACGGAGAATATGACTTTTTAAAGGCGACCAAATGTGAATATATCTTTAAACTAATACTGACACATCATACTCATTGCCTTTTTGAATTTTTGGAATAATTTTTAGATGCGTACAATTTAAATCTAAAGTAATATTCACACCGTTTTCTCAAAATCAGTACAATATATCATATAAATAATAATCACATATCACAACGGATAATACATCATATATAAATACATACTGTAAGTCCACAAAATAACCATCCAAAATAAGTCATTGTCTCAAAAATATACATCCCAGCATAAACATATACATAAATATTGTCTACAGAAGATAATCTGATATATCAAAATAGTCTATCATATGTTATCCTAGCTACCCAAAAGCCTGCAAGTCTTGATACCTGGAAAGTCTCGGCCTGACTCGAGTACTATAAGATAAACGGGTCAGGCTATCTCTACATAATCAAAAGGGTGAGAATAAGATATAACATTAGGTGTATGGCATTATAAAAGTAAACTAACTACAAAAATGATTTAATTCGAAACTTATCATAAAACACAAGAACATTTAAATCGTGAAACACTTGAAAGTCATAAAAACTGAAACAATCCATGCTAATCATCTCGATCTTCCATACCAATCACAATGATTATCCATACCATGGAAAACAAACAAATTGGGTGTCACTCTTATCAATCTAATACCTAGGATCATCCTTACCACGAATCAAACCCTAGCCAATCACAAAGGTTGTCTATACCGATCAAAATGATCGTAGAATACATAGCACAACACAAAAGTTTTTAAAGAAATCCAGGAGAATACTCTTTGAGGATCTATCAGCCCCTACCCAAACACCAAAAGGAATACACTCTAAACTATCGTACTAAGTATTAGTAATCACAAGAACTAAACCAGAATGTCCCATACCATCGGGTGAAATTCGACTATTTACTAGAAGTTAGTAAATCTCACTTATTATGGATATAAATGGAAAACTTGAAGTATATTCTCCTAAGGATCTATTGACCCGACCAAACACAAAAATAGAATACAACTCTAAAGCGTTAAATGCTAACTAATAGCAATCACAAGAATTTAACCAAGGCACCACATACTACCCGGTGAAATTCGAGTATTCGCTAGTAGGCTAGTAAATTTCACTCAAACATTCTATTCAATGAGTTATACCATATTCGATGAAGCATTATTCGAATACATTTAAACCTATGGATAATACTAAGTCGATTTTTAGTATTTTCCAAGTTATAGAATTAAGGTTCTCAAAACGTTTTATTTAAAGAAGTCGCACGAAAATTCCAAAAAGGCGTAAAACCCAATATTAGTTTATAGTTTGTGAAAATATAATTCTTATCATATAAGAAATGATTCCTAATACTTTATTCAGATAATATATACCTTTAAACTTCTCAATATAAAATTCATAAACTCATTTTTTATTTAACTTTATATAAATATATACTAATAGATAAAATATCCAATAAATACGTATAATTCTAAAAATGATTTATATATATATATATATATTTGTCACTAAAATTCCATATAAGATATTTGATTAATAAACCATATTTCAAAAACCTAACAAATAGTCCATTCATTTTATAGAAATCCTTAAGAAAAAATAACCACACATGTAGAAGTATTTAAACATTTGATTATAACTAACTTAGTTTATATTTCAAATCATTATTAATATATAAATAATAAATAAATATCCAAATAAATATATATATACTTTCGAATATTCTTAATAAATGACCTAATTTTATACTTAAAAATATTAAGAAGAAACAGTTCGATTTGAAACTCAATCCTTTTTAAAAACCCTTGTTAAAAACATGTGATGGAAATTTAGTGCTGTGCTATGGGCTCTTTGGCATAACCAGTCCAAAACAAATTCAATAGTTTAAAACTTGAAATCATACTCCAAAATCATCAAATATAGGCAATAAGTTAACAAGTAAATAAACAAACAGAAGGCCAAACGGGCGGTCGGGGAGGAAAACTGCCACTACTTGGAGCTCTATCTAGGCCTGGACCAGTGCACCAGTCTAGGTAGACCGGTGGCGCTACCTGGACAGAGCTCCAAGCAGTACCATAGTCACTCCAGTGGTCCGATGCCGCTGATTTTCTTGATGGTGATTGTTTTGACTCTTAGGGAACTAATTTTGGTGTCAGGCAACTATGATTTGAAAAATAATTTTGATTCAACAAATTAAACATATACAGTTTTAGCAAATAGAAATTTGTACATCCAAAAATGCAAATAACATAGGAAATGTGATTCATTTCAACAGTAGATCCTAACAATAATTCATTCAAAATAGTACATGCACCCAATATAAATTTAGAGATAGTTATGTGAATGTTTAACTCACCTATATGGTCTTGAATTAAAGCTAAGAACTTGAATTCCTCTAGGCTAAGACCTTTCAGTAGTTATCTAAGTTTTAGTTTTTAGAAATTGCAAAATAAATATGACCAAGAGATAAAACTGAGATTACTAATCCTAATTTATGTACCTGTATTAGTTGCTTGGTTGCTATTATTATGCAATGCTATGTGCTAACAAGTATTTGATGCATGAGAAGTGCATGAAACAAAATTACATGAGCTTGATATCGAAAGGGTACGTAAGAAATCTTTCCTTATGTAGTGGCCCACTGATCCCTTGAGGCAAAGGTGTACAGGATAAGGCACAATCTAAACATAGTTGATCCCCTTTTCTTTTTTTGTTATACACACATATATGTATTTGTAAAGTCTGTAGGTTAAAGAAAAGGAGGGGAAAATGTCTAGTTGCAGGCTACAAAAATAAGTTATTTATTTCTCCTATAATATAATTATATTTTTTGTGAATAAAAAATGATTGGTCTACGAACAAATATAGATGTTTTACCTATTGCATGAATTATAATAATATTCATTTGTTAAAATAGTACATATACTATCTTTTAAATTTTGTTGTGAGATTTTCTCTTTTATCCTATACTGGTTTTAGATTTTTTTCAAAGGGAAAATGGATGTATAATAAATTAAGGCATGGGTTGATTAACTATTAGGCTGACATGCATTAATAAAAGTTAACCAATTTTCAAAAAATAAAATAAAGTCATAAAGGCCTCGAGCTCGTCCATTGACATAGTACCCAACAAGCCAGACTATATACAAAACATTCAAATACAAGTACAAATAGGCCAACATGTCTGGTCGATTGGCACAAATGAAACACAATAACCTAAGTCATAAAGCAGTACATCACAATTTCCCGCTACATAGAGTGTGAATTAAATAAATAGCAAAGACAATCTAGGAAAAGAAGTAAATCTAGACTAAAGCTCGGCGCACCTTCGGAATAATCCAATTAGCTTTGGATAGTACCCCGGTTTATGGGGTGAAAAAATATACTTACAGTTCCAATCTCTCGGAATTATAACTTCCTCATTATTAGCGCCATATTCGCATCATTACATAAGACTATCCTATTGTCGTGAGGCCTATAGAAAAGTTCACTTTCGTTGCTTTCATCACCTAAGACCCATATTGAAAAAAGGATCCATCTCAAGTGGTAGCAGAGGCCACTCTCTAGATGTTCTAGCAGTGGGTGAAATAGGTAAATTTGAAAAATAATTCTTCTTTGAATCTTAACAGGCTTATGTAATTTATTAACTAGCATTAGATCTAATATATTTATCAGCATAAAATCATATTTTATTTTAAAATATTTATATATATTTAAATAATCATATTAACTAATTTTATTTTATATTTTTTTGAATATCTCGTAGCATAACATGATAACATAATGATAAATAAGTATGCGACTAATTATATACTTACACATAGATATTGGAATTTATATCTATTGTATATAAATATATATTATACTTACATATACATATGGTAAATTTATATGCATGCCAAGAATATAAATGCCTAAGCATATACACATGTTTAAAAATACTATAATATATATGGTTTGTATACACATATCAATAGTATCATGTGTGTGTATACAGCTTAGACACAGAAACACACACACACACAATATATATATATATATATATATATATATACATACATATTACATATATGAAAAACATACATGCAATATATATGTGTGTGTGTGTGTGTATGTACATAAATTAAGTTATGTAAATAAAAATTCAAGAACAATTAATAAAATAAGTTCAAACTTTATCACTTTGACTAAGGAAACACCAAAACTTTGTTCAAGAGAAAATGGAAAGGCCTTCCACCTTCCTGTCTTATAAACTCCTAACTAAATCAAGATCTAGGTCGTAACTAATGTATATTACACATCCAATCATAGCAGAAAATAAATGATTATATATATATATATATATATATATATATATATTATTTAATATTGCATAAATTATAATTTGTATAAAATGATTAACAATAATATACATGGTCGACATAAATAAATCAAAATTAAATTATATACATATGTATTTCATTTTGGTTTTATTTATAGAACAACACACACACACATGTGTGTGTGCGTCAATGTGTGTATTTACCGCCATAAAACTTTGAATTAATTTTATATAAATATATGTGTATGCGATAATAATCTAAACATAATTAATAAAATAAATTTTAGATCTATCTCTTTGACTAAAAAAGAAGCAATATACCTTAAGGTGACGGAAATGAGATATGACCCGTAGATGCATAGTTATCACATGTTCATAGGAGGTCCTAATGAATTCAGGAGGTTAGTTTATCGTGTAGAGGGAGATGGTCTTTCTTTGTCGACCAGTGGTATTGATGGTGCTAGGAATTGGTGGCAGTTCTTAGATCCTACATGGGACCAGATTTATCTCTACTCTCCTCTCTCGAGGTCTTATGATCCGAATCTAGCTAAGTACTTTTATGTTGTTCAACATGTTATAGGTCCTGATATTGATGTTGATATCAGTAATGATAGGGAGGACTTGTGCCCTTCCGAGTAGTCTAGACCTTTTATCTAACTCCTGTGTTTTTTCTTTTTTGTTCTTGTTCTAAGTGGCCTGGCCACTTTAAAACCAAATATTAGTTGTTCTATGCATGTACAGAACACCTATTCCTTATTTATATTCATAGTGGCACGTCCCACTTTAAAGCCGGCTAGCTTTGCCAAAAAAGAATCAATAATTTAAGATTAAGACATCAATTTTTAAAAACAAATATATAAACATGTTTGATTAAAGCCAAAATAAATGGCTATTTATATATAAACTATAAATTATTTAGTATTAAAAATCATTTTTCAAAAGAATCAATGCACACAAGAGCGCGCACACACACATGTTTCCAAAATATATAGATCAAAATCTATTGCTGTTTTCTTATTTTAATTCTATTTACGAACAACATATATAACAAATTAAATTTCAACAATATACAATAGCAATTTAAGTATATGTTACATGCATCACTAGGCTCAAGTGTGAATATATATATGAATGCATAAAATAAATATGAACATACCATTACAGATCCACCCGTGACACCTTGACCTGTGAATTGATTCCTAGACTCCTTGAATCACTACTTAGTATTGCTGGTATCGAATGAACCACTTTAATTTAATTTTATTGATGTTATTTGGCGGTTAACCTGGGTTTGGCTTAGGGATGGAGCTGATGGCGGCAGCCATGAGAAAAGTGGAAGGAAAAATAATAAAAAAAGAACGAGGAAGTTTTGGTATTTATGGAAAGAATAAAAAACTTCCACGTTTCTCCCTTAAAACCACCCTTTTTGATTCCCAGTTGACTCTAGTAATAATATCTAGGTGATTCCCATCCATACTTCGTCGACTTATTTGAACCAAAAATTAAAAAAAGGTACAGGCCTATTTGGATCAAAATATTTGAAGCCTATTTGTTTTAACCAAAAATGGCACACACCCAATAAATTGAGTAAAGAATAAGAAAGCGTAGAAAATAAATGTAAAAAGAGTAAGAAAGTACACATAGAGTTTGTAGTGGTTTGGTTAATCTTGGCCTACTCCACTTAATGATTTTTATTACTTATTTCTTGACTTGGAGACATAAGTTTTTAAGGGTCCGTATAACTCCGATAGAGATTACAAGAAATTGGAGAATGGAGAATAAGAGCCAAAAGATCCTAAAAGTAAGCCCTACTCTCTATTTACATTTGAGGAAGCCTAAAATCTCGTCCAGAAGATCTCCACATAGTTTTACATGCCTTAGACTATTTCTCCACCAAAGTAGGACACCACCTCATCAACTTATACGAGTCGGTACGACTCCAAGGGCTTGGGGAGGTATGACTGCATAAGATAGCTAAGCTCGTCATTTTGAACTCTTCGTTTTAGTTTGTCTTGTGGTTAACTTTGTGATTTCATAGTTGTTTGCACAAACGTTGGCTTGTTAGCAATAGCCGAAACTATTTGGATAGAATAACTACTGTATGAACTAGGGTTTCCAGTAAAACAAAGACCAATAATCTGGTGCGACGATTTAAGTACCGTGTCACTATCAGCAAATCTGATCTTGCAATCACGAACAAAACATATGAAAATGGCTTATATTTCGTTCGTGAATGAGTTATCAACGGAAAGCTAAGCATAAATCTCTTACCATTCACTTACCGAAGGGACGATCCACTTATCAAATCACTATCAAGAAGAATTTTGAAAGATTGAAGCTTAAGGTTAAAGTTTTTGATGGCTGAAGGAAAAACCCTAGCTCAATTTGAGGGGGAGGATTAGAAAATTAGATAAAGGAATGAATACAAAGGTTAACGCAATCAAATATGGCCGAACCAGTTGAATCAGCGTTGAACCAGTCTAGTGCCAAGGGCAAGTTTGTAATTTACACAACCACGGAGCGGGCCGAAGACTATGATATATATCAGTGTACTAATACATTTTAATGTATGTTTCACTTGAAACAAATATTAAAATCAATAAAGTAATCATTTCTCTTTTATTTTCATCTTTGGTTACCATCAAATTTTCATTTCAGCGTTGATTTTGGTTTGTTTTATGTTATGTGTGGTCGATTGTTGTTTATTGATTTCAGTTTTACTGTCAAGGTCGGGAAATTTGCTACACTAACTAAGCATCGATGACTTTCAGTTTTGTGTTTGAGAACATAAGGCCTCGTTTGGTTTACTATTTTTAGTTTTGTGCTTTCGTCTAAACAAAAATTCGCATTCATTATGTAAGACTGAAAACACACTATTTTGAAAAATGAAACTAATATAAAACATAGAAAACAAGTTTATTTGATTTTCCGTGTTTTGAGATATAACAAAAAGATGGAACACAATTCATCTTCTCCGTTTTCCGTCCATCGTCGTAGTTGGCTAAGAATTGTAAAAAAATTCCACGATTTCTTGTATTTTGTAGTGTATGTTGAAAACACAAAACACACAACTCAAAACGAAACCAAACGGAGCCTAAACTGATGAGGCTTTTGATATGCACAGTAGGTTCTATTGAAGATTAGGTGGTAATAAATTATTTCACATTTCAATTTAAAATTGCTTTTGAAGCGTTAAGAAGTGAAAAGAGGGTCAAGAAAAAACAATAAGTGCGGTACTTTGTAATTCTTTGATTCAGCAAAGTGTGCATTCGTTGCTTCCACAATCAATTCGTTTAAAATAATCAAAAGGACAAAATACCATCCTTGTTGCCTACGAACAATTAATACTTCTTATCAAAAGCAGCAGTGCTTTCCTAAATCTCATTTATTAGCGACATGTTGTTTCTGCTACGATATGATTATTATGCACTCAGACCCATTGTGAAGATAGAGATATCAGTTGAGAAATTAATTTTATTGTCAGTATTAGTAATATTGAAAAATAGTCCATTTGTATTAAGTTGTTGCTGTTTTATTTGTCCGACTACGAAATATATCAAAATTGTGCAGAACAAGTAATTATTTCATTATTTAAAACACTTCTTTTAAATCACTATGTTATGTAAGCAACTCATCTTTACATTCATTTTTTATGGAATAGTCGTTTCGTTGTTGAAGGTGAGGTCCAGATTGCATAACAAGATGTAGAACAGCCATCAAGTTAACTTATAAATTATTGTTATATTTTCCTGATATGTTATGTATTCATTTAAATACCTAGACTGACATTTTTCTTCATTCATTTTATACGTGGACAAAACGATAAATGTTTCTATAAAATAAAACAGAGTAGCGACTAGCTAAATTTTGTACTATATTTCTGCTGATTCAATCAAAATATTTACATTTTAATTACAGAATGCTTCCTATACCTGCATCCGTTTATTGATCTTATGTGAATCGTACAGTCAAAGTCTTATTATGTTTTTTGGTTGCTGTGGTTGCACACGTGCATGTATGTGTATGTTCACATTGAAGTATTGGAACGAAACGTAAGATATTTACAGTGTACCCTTTTGTTTTTATTTTACAGCCCACGCACATCATTTCCTATATTCATATGCAGCCTATGAATAACTTTAGTTCGTGTTAACGTGCTTGACCAAGAGAAACACAAGGAATTAATAATTGATGGTCAAATAAGTATAACATATATATATATATATATATATATATATATATATATATATATTTAACCTTTATCATACAAACAGAACATATCTTCTATCATATTGATAAACAATCCTAGAACATACCCTGCTACATTAAAAATTACCATTCTTAAAATAGAAATTAGAAAAAAAGGCTAAATCGAAGATATTCATACTAGAGGTATTTGGGAAACAGATTCAACAGTACTGCGGAGCGTAGAACAAAATAGACAATATACTATCGCTCAAAATAATAGTGTAATCTGAAGAAGAGGACGTACTACTGACAAATGATGAGGAAATTTAGACAGTCATTAGAGCACAATATAAACTCTCTTTTTTTAATAAGTTTTTCACATATCTCACAGACAAGCAGATGACTCTTATATAGCCGAGTCTAGAATACAAAACCTCGCAACACAATATACCTTATCATACATCAACGCACTTAAAATAGTATACAGCTCACTGATGCAAAACAAAGATAATAACAATTAGATTCCCACTTATCTTCTGATGTGACTAAAGTAATAATAATTAGAGTCCCACTTATCTTCTGATGTGACTAAAGTAAATGCTTTCGGCCTAATAATCGATGAGTTGGAAAGTGGACTGTCCTTTAATAATGTTGAGAAGATTCTGACTTTATTTCTTGATATTCGTGCCAAAGTAAAAATCTGTGTCTAATTTGTTCTTCTACTATATCCGTTAGTTGTCAATCGGACTGGTTCATATCATCTGGTTCATAGGCTTCTAATTCTCTCCTGGTGGATTCAAGACTACTTTCACCTTCATCTTCTGAACTGATTCTATCATATATAAGTACATCTTGATTAGGATTAAACATATCAATTGCTGCTGGAAGAGGTAACAGAACTTTTAGTTCCATTTCACCCCAAATCTGATAACGTGAAGTTTCTTCCTGTAGAACTAATTTTTCTTTCCAACTTGGGGGCGGACTTAGCGTTGTTGGGTGTTGATGATATTGCCATGGCATATGAGCTTCGAACCAAATTGGAGTTCCTTCATATAATTGATAATAACTGTGAAGACTACGGCTGACATGTAATCTCGTATAGCCTTTATGCCAAAATATTGCCATACGATGAGTAGCTGGTTTGTAGTAATAATTTGGTCCTGGAAGTATTAGTGGGGTAGTGGAACAAATACATACTATAATACTTGAAAACTGTCTTAAATATTGAGATGCTATAAAATAAAACCTTTCACCAAAACGCTTTAGGACTGAAGTTGGAGTAGTATTGTAAAATGTAATTCTAGAGACCATACCATGATCAAACATATCTACCAGCTCATCGACATCCTTTGGAAGCAGGTTAATGCCGGTTTGAAGTCTTAACATGTTTGACCTTCTGTCTTGTACAACTTTAAATTGAATACCCTGTACTTTGTCTCTATAATAACCTTTAAGGGTTTCTTGAAGGTTCTTTTGATGAGCATTCCAGCTTTCATGAACTAACTTCTCAATCTTTAGTTTGATGTCTATGCCCGACTTCTTGTAAAACTCTTCTAAGATCGGCATCGGTTTTAGCTTTAAGTGGTTTGAAAGTTGTTGAAAGCTTAGGGTTTTTGGATATTTTGGCAGATTTCGTTTAAGCTGATCCCTTTCTTCTACTAGATGCTTTATTTTTTGTTCTAAAAGCCTTGCTGTTTGTTGATCATAATGAATCTGGCTAATTTGTTGTTTTAACTGCTGATTTTCATTAAGAAGGATTCCTAATTGAGACTGAGACTTCTGATAAAGATTTTGTAGATCATTAATTTGCACTGTCTGGTCATTTATGATTCTGTCAGGAGTTTGAGGAGTGGAAGAGGCCATTTGTGAATAGGTTTTATAGCAATCTTCCTCCACAAAATAGTTGGGTCCAAATGCTTTTCTTGTTTCATCTAAGGCTTCACTAAGCTGATAGTATCCTCTAAACACTGGATTATAAAAATTTTGGGTTGTAAGCTGAACTTGAGAATAATGTTTGAAGACCCCTGTAAAATTTCCTTTAAAAACCACGTAACAAGAAAAATTCTTTGAAAGCGGTTTTGCTGTATTTTTGAGAAATAATGGGCAAAACAATTACTTAATTTCTGTTTGTTTCGCTTTTCTTGTTCTATGGTTTTCAAGTTCCATAGATGATCTAGCAAGCATTGTTGTGAAGCATCAAGACGAACTAAGGGTTTAAACCTCCTTGGGTCATCTGATCTGTAAATCACCAATTCTTGTTGTCCAAAAGACATACAAGGAATATTGGTTTGTTTATTATTTTCTTTTCTAACCGGAGTGATAGCCTTTGAGCTACTTGGGTAATTACCACCCATACTGTTTTTACTTGCTGTCTTTTCTTGGGATGGTGTTTCTTTTTTGATAACATCCACCCTTTGTAAAGAAATTTCTGGAGATTCTACTTCTGCTTTTAGAGGCTCTATTCTTTCTGTCATTTCCTGATTCATAAAACAAATGTTAGTAGAATCAAAAACTGATAGTAATTTTCTACTTAAAATATCTGCTAAATGATTATTTTTTCCTTTGATGTGTTCGAAACATATATAATAACCATTTCCTTGAATTAGATTCTGCAAATTTAACCATCTAGTTTTATTTATCTTCTTACTGTTTTCATTGGAAATGAATTTAACAATTGCTTTGCAATCTGTTCTGACAGTAAAGTCTTTATTAAGGAAGATTTTAAATTTATCTAGATTGTTAATTAATGCTTGAATCTCATAGTCAATAGATGTCCATGAGTTGACTGAGTTAAAGTTACCACTAGCATAGGCAGCAATTTTTTCTGTATTTTTATCTGCATATTTGGATGGTTTACATTTTAGGACGGCTCCCCATCCATTCTTGCATCCATCACATTCTATAATGATGTAGTCTGTTGTTAGAGGTAATTCAAGTGGTTTAATTCGCTTAACTTCTTCTTTTATTTTTTGTACTAACTTGATATCTTCGGAATTAAATCTGGCCTCGCCGTTTTTTGAAATTTTTCCATATAATGGACCAACTAATCTGGCCAGGTTTGGAATAAATTTTTTGGCATAGTTTACTAATCCTAAAAAGGCTTGAATTTTATTATCAAGCTTATCTGGAAAATCACTAATCTTTTGCGAAATATGGGGTTGGAGTTCTATTTTTCCATTCCCAATTTCAAGACCTAGAAATGAAATTTTTAACTTAAAAAGTTCCGTTTTTCTTTTACTAACTACTAAACCATTCCTTTTAATCTCTGAAAAGTCTATTTTTAAATGTTGTTCATGTTGTTTTAAATTATCTGATGGTACAAGAATATCGTCTATGTATACTAAACAAAATTCATATTTTTTGAATATGTTGTCCATAAACCTCTGAAATATTGAAGGGGCTGTTTTGAGTCCAAAACTAAGAACATTCCATTCAAAATGTCCTTCTAAACACATAAAAGCTGTCCAAGGCTTAAAATCTTCTTCTAGTTTTAACTGGTTATATCCACTTTTTAAATCAAATTTACTAAAGATTTTTTTATCTTGGATTAGGTTAATCAATGTATCTTTATTAGGAATGTTATAACCATCATCCTTTATATTGTCATTTAACCTTTTACAGTTATAGACAATTCTGGGTTTTCCTCTTTTTTGTTCAGAATGATTCTGTACAAGGAAAGCAACTGATCTGTGTTTTGAGTCTGATCTTCTAATAAGGTTTTGTTTTAGCATTTCTGATATTTGAATCTTAAATTCTTTAATATCAGCTGGAGAGTAATCCATATTAGCTGTCTTAATTGTAAGATCAGTATTTATTATTTTGATCTTACATGTATAATTAATTTTATTTTTGGTTACATCGTTTCCAATGAAACCAAGTTTTTCTAGTTTAGAAATTATTTGATAAGGTATAAATTTTGTTTCCTTTCCTTTCTCTAATTCTTTTCTATTTTCAAATGCTAAAATGCTTAAAGCATTCTTATATTCTGAAGTAATCGAAACGTTTTCTGGTTTTAAAAAATCTAATTCACCTCGCCCACTACGCTTTCGAGCGAGCTCTGAGGAATAATTATTATAATTAGTAGGTAATGTATAATTATGTTTACTAAAGGTAATGCTATTTTTACTAATAGTGATCGCACCTCTGTAATTTAATATGAAGTTGAGACCTAATAAAAATTTTGTTGATTTAATATCTTTTGGAGCAATAGTACAGTGGCCAAGTTCATATTTATTGCTGTAATTATTGCTGAAATCCTTAAATTGTATTGTAGCATTATCAGGTATTTTATTCCCAATTCATATGGTTTGATTGTCCTAATGGTTCTTCTAAAATTATTTCATTCAGACTATTTCTAATTGATCCATCTATTTCGGATTCTGTATCTGTTTCTTCTTCATTTTGCTTAAATCTATAATTGCCAAAACGAAGACTAGGTTCTCCAAATTGATTATTGTATATTACATGACTTTCTGGTATTAAAATACTTTTTTCATTTTTTACAAAATTTTTAAGATCCCATTCAAGTCTAGCTAAGTCTTTTGGGTCAAATCTTCTGGGTTCTATCATCTTAATTCCCTTAAATGATATGTTTTGTACTATTCCTTCTAAATTAATTTTAAATTTCATTCCCGAACGATTAGAATCTTTTATATATATATATATATATATATATATATTAAGAGCACTAAATGCACCGCAATATAAACTTCATTTAAAAAAAAAATTAAAAATAGAAACGGTACTACATTTCATCCAACGCGGACGGCAGCATACTATCAGACGACAGTATTAAGCCATTCGGAGTAGCATGGTTTTTTTTAAATAGTGCTTTCGATCGGCAGTAGGATAGCCGTTCATAGTGATAAAATAAAGAGAATTTTTTTTTCCAAATTACCCAGATCGATCGGCAGTACGACGCCGTTCGAGGGAGTTTATTTTTTAAAATAATATGAATGATCAGCAGTACGAAGTCGCTCGATTGTTTTAAAAAAAATACGAACGATCGGCGGTAGAAGCCCGTTCGTTCCTCAGCTTCTATTGCCGATCCAAAACAAGGAACGATTTATGGACAATTTCTTTTACTTCGGATTTTGCTTTTCCACGACTGAACAAAATATTTCGAATATGGTATGATATTTTATTTATTTTATACCGTCTATTTGTTTTTTGCATTGGTTTTCTTACATTCTTGATTATCGCATTATTTGGTTACGGATATCCTATTTGTTTTTTATTCTAAAACTTTGTATATGATTTTTTTGACGATATTAAACAGCTATGTTACCGAAGTATAGGAGGTGGAGAATATATACAAAATGAAATAAACAAAGAAGATAATGAGGTAAAACAATTTATGTTCAAATTCTTGACTATATGCTATATGTTAATTTGGTTATGCATAAAATAGGATTTTGTTGCCGATATTAAACTGCTATTCTGCCGAAGTGTTGGAGGTGAAGATGTAGAAAATGAAGTGCACGAAGAAGATAACGGTAAAAAAATAATTGTTGAAGTGATTGATAAATTTGTAACGGATGAAGTTTGTTAAGACATTTTATGTGTTCATCATTTCACTGTAGAACATTATTAATTATAAGTTGATTGTATTATAGTTATTCACTTCCCGAGACGCATTCGTGCATTGATGTCAATCGAAGGCAAAGTCTATCAACACTGTTCTTGTCATTACCAAGTCCGATAAAGTTGAAGGTCCTATAAAACCAAGAATTCATTTATCTTGTGAGAGAGCTGGAAAATATAGAAAGAATAAATCAAAGGAAGATGAAAATCCAACAAACCAAAAGAAACGTCCACGTAGCGCCACAAAAAAATGTGAATGTCCATTTCTCATCAAGGGTTCATGTCAATGCTTTGATACATGGTACGTGGAAGTAGCTAATGGTACTCATAACCATCAATTGCCTAACTAGTTAGTTGGCCATGCTTATGTTGGAAGGTTGACAAAAGAGGAGAAAAAGTAATGGTGGATATGAGTTTTGCTGGTGGTAGAGCTAGAGATGTTCTTGTTAATATTAAGAAACTTTTTCTGAAAATGTTTCGACGTTGAAGACCATATATAATGCCAAAGCAAAAATGATTATTGCAGAGATGGAAGTCGATCGGTCATTCAACAATTAATAAAATTTCTAATAGAAAACCATTATGCATATTGGGTGAGAAAAGATGAAAGGAATGACAAAATTGTTAATTTGATGTGGGATCATCCCGAATCAACTACATTATGCAAATGTTTTTCTTCGGTTTTACTACTCGATTGTACGTACAAAACAAATCGATATAGAATGTCTTTGTTGGAGATGGTCGGCATGACTTCTACGAAAAGGACTTTTACTATAGCGTACTTTTTTTTGTCTCAAGAGCGGGAAGATAGCTATCGATGGGCATTAGAAAACTTGAAGTTAATGTACCACGGAAATAAATTTCCCAATGTTGTGATTATGGATAAGGAGAGTTCATTGATTACTGCACTTGATGTTGTCTTTCCTAATACAACTCAACTTATTTGTGTTATTCATATGGAGAATAGTGCTAAAGCATATTGCAAACCAAAATTCCAAACAAAAGAAATGTATGAATTTTTGCTTCAGATTGGATGCATGGTGTTCGCTCTTCTTCAGTAGAAGATTGGTCCATACGACATTATGAAATCATCAAAGTCTTCAAATCATACGACTTTGTATAGCCGAAAGGTAGTACGGAATTGGGCAATGTGATTCAAAAATATTTTTTTGGGTAATTGGTTCATGCGGCATTATGAAATTGTCAAAGTCTTCAAATCATACCACATTGTATCATCGAACGGCGGTATGGAACCGGACAGTGGGATTCAAAAAAAAATTATTTGGGTAATTGGTTCATACGGCATTATGAAATTATCAAAGTCTTCAAATCATACGACGTTGTATCGCCGGACGGCAGTATGGAACCGGGTGGTGGGATTCCAAAAATTTTGTTTGTGTAATTGGTTCATACGACATTATGAAATTTTCAAAGTCTTCAAATCATATGACGTTGTATTGCCGAACTGCAGTATGGAAGCGGACGGTGGGATTCCAAAATTTTGGTTTGGGTAATTGGTTCGTATGGCAGTATGAAATTGTCTAAGTATTCAACCCATATGATTTTGTGTAGCCAAACGGCGGTATGGAACCGGACAATGGGATTAAACTTTTTGAATTTGTTATTTGGTCCATACGGTAGTATGAAATTGTCAAAGTCTTCTATCCATACGACTTTATACGACCGAACGGTAGTATAAAACCTGACAGTGGGAGTTATTGGATTTTTGGATGATCCTTGGTTCAATCAGCAGTATTTAATTGTCAAAGTCTATTAACCATATGGCATAGAACCGTCGTACGGCTGTACGAATTCGAACAGTCTCATTCTACAAAAAATTTGTACTCCAACTCTCAGGTTCCATACTACCGTGCGGTGGTATAAAGTCGTATGTATGAAGTCTTTACCAATTTCATACTATCGAATTAATCAACCAGCCAACAAGAAAATTTTAAACCTACTGTCCGGTTTCATACAACCGTACGACTGTTATGACTCAGGGACATTAATTATTTCATACTGCCGTATAAACTGTAGAACTAATTTTTTTTCCTTGGAAAATTCATCTTGCATGGCACCAGACAAACGTATGAACTGTAAAAATATTTTTTTTCATAAGGAAAGCAAGCATAACAAATTACACTGACCAAGCAAACACGGCCTCATATGGCAAGCAAACAAATAACCATTTAACAAGCAAGCAAATAACAAGAAAATACATAACCATATAACACAAGCACATTGAATATTTATGATCATCCATCCACCATTACAAATTGTTGTACCATCCAGTACACAAAATAAAACATTAGCAACATCTTGTACACAAAATGACGTAACCATCCACCATTACACAGTGTTATACAACCCTTCACAAACCAAAATACGGAGCTTCATTCATCATAAAATAAAACACTAACCATGTCACTGTCCCGGAGCACTCTTTTCTTGGATTTGGGGTCATGTTTTTGCTTTGACATTGGCTCTACAGTGTCTAAACAACTAGGGTCTTTCAAAGCAAAAGATAACATGCGTTTGGCTTTTACATCGACTCCACGCAACACCGCTGCATCTTTTTCATTACCGTCGATATTTTTGTCATGTAGTCTAATAGCCTTTCTTATTGCCTTCATCTGCAAAACATATATGAAATTAGAAATCATACGATTGTCAATGGTAAATGAAATGATTTAAAAGTCAATGATACATATCAAATCTTCAACTTCAGTATTTGTTTTTTTCCTTCACTTCATTCTAGGACTCTGGATATATGGGAATGAAATTCGACAAAATTAACTCAAGTAGTCATTTGTGCAGTCGTGAGGATGTGTTACTGCGGTTGAACGAGAATCTACACGAAGCACATGATCATGGCAGTTCTGTGCGTACCAATGACCCGTATCATATCAAACTTTGTATTGGTTCGATTTCGGTCCTCTCATCCAAGATACTGGTGCCATTGGATCTTTTGGTATGTATTGCACCTGACCAAATTGACGTAGAACCCTATCAGGGTTGTATGTTTCGGCAATGTCAAAATAAAGCATAATACCATTGTAGAAAACAACTTCGTCAATTTGATTATACCCTTGAATATCTTTATAAGGATCCAACATACCTATGTTGATAAGGCAAGAAATAGACAAATATTTCAACTCAACAGTATTAGTATACCGTATATCTAACATACGAAATAAAGCCAATGAGGAAACTTATATCATCTGCTTCTAATTCGTCCAACTGCTCTCTAATCTGAATCATAGATTGAGCATGATCACCACCAAATTTCAAAACCTTCCATTTCACCAATAATGGATCATTTGATTGAAAAAATTCATTAAGTGTCGATATTTGTACCATTGGAAAATGATCTGATATCCAAGCCTGAAATTTACAGCATAAATTACGAAAAAATGAAGGTCAAAGAAATAACGAAAGAAAATAATTCAGGACAAGTAGACTACCATCAGAAGAGATAAATAACCACTTATTTGTTTTGCAGCAGAATGAGAAGCATACCCACACTTTCTTACCTTGTTCAGTCTTCTCCATCTCACGTCTACCGGAGGCTGTCAACTTTCTTTTTCCAAGTTCATCTAAATAAATTTTTTGAAAGAACCGTCAATAAATAAAATTCTCTCTTATGGAAAATGCAAAAATAACGTATAACAAATTTTCAAACTGCAATCTATACTTCTATTACATGAATTCATAAAACTTATTAAAAATATAGTGCATACATGCAAATATAGATTGAGATCTGAACTTATGACAAAACAGAAGTTCACTTACATACTTCTATGGAGTGTATTAATAGTGCTCATTTACGGACGCATATATGGTGGAGTGATAATTATTACAAAAATATAAACTTTCAAATAAATAAAGATGAGTTTCAATTTCCTTCATGCACAAGCCATGGCAAAATTTATTATAACTATAAGTATGTCAATAAAACCAAATTTAATTTCATACCGAACCTTTTTAATTCAATTCTAATTTACTATGCATAACAAATCATCATACGGAAGTACAAGGCTGAACAAACCAAACTTATGAAAAATTCCATACTGCCGTATGAATCTTTGAACACAACACTAACAAAATTAACACTCGGCGGTAAGGTTTTTTCTAATAATTAATTCGTACTAATTACACACTCCCGATTGAAAGCAATATTCAAAAAACAGGTTTAGGGTTTAGGATTTTCATATTGTCGTACGAAGCAAAGAATTGATTTTATGATTATCTTAGGTTGACGTTGTCAGCGGAGGAGATGATGGCCCATCAAACAATTAAGATGGCTTCTTCTTCTTCGACACAACCTGCTTTTTAGGTGCCATTGAGTCCGATTGTTGTAGTACTCGGTTAGGGTTTGATAGTGAGATTTGGAGAACGTCGGTGATGGTAAAATCTGAATTTGAGGGCGGTCGAAGTTCAGTGTTGTGGGTTTGAGAGGAGCGAAGTTTGGTTTTCGGATTTGAGAGGAGGGAAGTTCAATCGATGGTATGGGTAACACGTGGATAATTCTAAGCCGTTAAAAATATTTTTTTGGGTAAAATGAATTCTATATTGTGGTGCATTTAGCACTGCTCTATATTAAAAAATGATAAAAATAAATGCCAACAGTAATGCTCTTTTTAATATGCACATTAGCTTGAACATTATCGCTAGGAGTCTTTTACTATACCGGAACCTATAGGATTTTTTCTAGAATCTTCGTACAATTAGATTTTAGATGAGATATGAAGTAAATAATAATAATGATGATGATGATTTTTTCCTTCAAACAAAAATTTTATTGCTCCACCAAACAATTACAAGAAAAACATAAAAATCAAGAACCAACCTTAATACCAAAACCCTTAGTAAAACCGACTCTCCTAACATACATATTTATAGCTACTACCAGCCAATAAAAATGTGGAGATATATTTGCTAATATATCTCTCATATTCAGTCAAATAAATAAATATATTTGACATATGTTTATTTATTTGTTTTTCATAAAAGTAAAGATATTTGAGAGAAATATATGCATAAATATCTCTTACTAAGTCAACTTCAATACTTTTCATAGTTAATTAGTCAATCAACCAATGAACTATTGTATAAAACAATTATTGTGTCGCATAACTTCAACACTCCATCTCGGCACAATATTCTCATATGCTCCACCTTCGTTCGAAAACAAACGTAATCAACCTTCAAAACCACCTTGTTATGCATGCTTCCACTGAACATGCATATCGTCAATAAATCAAAATTGATTGTAATACAAAGGTCTCCAAGCAGACTTTGTGGTTTTTTGTTGCATGCTCCACCTTGATTCAAATAAATTTGCTTTACCAACTCTAATTTGAGAACTGCCTACATTCTCCACCGGTTTTCCAAGCAATTTGTATATGTTATTGCCCGTTTTGCGCGTAGGACTTTCCTATTACCCCTTAAAACCCTTATGACTCCACATCGAGTTAAAAAGTTAGAACTTTTTTGTTCCAACTGTCCTACTGAAGCAAGATTCTTCTTAGTTTTTGAGATGTGCATAACTCCTGTTAGCTTCACTACTCTTTCATCATACATCTTCAACCTAACTGAACATATACCTTTAACTTGCAAATCTTCACCATCTGCAGATTCCATTTTATTACTTTGCTCTTTCTAGTCAATAAACGCTTCTTTTCAATTACCTATATGAAAATAAGCACCTGAATCAAGTATTCAATCTTTGTTTTGCCTTTATCCACACGTAGGACGTTGTCATCAAATTTTTCAATGAAGTTTACCTCTTCATCGCTGCTTTCGTCAAGCTTGGCTTAGCCTTCCTCTAATACGTTCATCATTTCTTTGTCCTTTTTAAGATTGTTGCAAAATCTCAGCCAGTAAACGAGTTTTTCATAATAATAGCAAATGAAATCTCTCTCGATGTTCGATTTATTTGATCATCTTTTCATATTTGGATGATTACCATTCGTAACAAGATTGACTTCTTTAAACGTATTTTTAATTTCTCTTTCTTCCTTATTCTTTTCTTCTATTAGGTTCATCTTCTGCACCTCCTCGTTGAGCAAGCTACTAACCATCGACCCTATTGAAACAACTTCATCCGAATTTGAGTTGTTCAATGCAACCACTAGTGTTTCCCATCTCTCCGGTAATGAACTCAACAACATCAAAGCTTATGTCTCATCATCCACCTTGTAATTCATGGCAGGCAATTGATTCACAATTGCTTGAAAATCATTAAGATATGCTCTAGTTGACCCACCTTCCTTCAGCTTTAGATTTGTCAATCTTCTCATAAGAAGAGCCATGTTTGTTGCAGAGTTCTTTGCATAGATTTCTTCCAATTTCTTCCAGATTGTATAAGTAGATGTTTCATTAGCAACAATACGTAACATCAAATTCTCCAAAAAACACCAAATAGCCGTCGTAGCCTTCCTATCAAAAGTCTCCCATTTTGCTTTAGATAAATCACTAGATTTCTCCCCCTTTGTTTTCTAATGGTTGGTGAAGATCACCTAGATATAGAAAATCCTCCATCTATCTTCAATAACCTCAATTTCTTTCATTAAGTTTTTCCACACTTGTCTTCTCCGCAACCAAAATCTCTTCAAAAAATTTATGCAGCGGGCTCTGATGTCAGCTATTAGGTTTCCTAGGATCTCTACATAATTAGATTTTAGAAGATATATGAAGTAAAATAAATGATTTTTTTTCTTCAAAAAAAACCTTTATTAATCCACCAAAAGATTATAAGAAAAACCTAAAAATTGAGAACCAATCTTAATATCAAAACCCTTAGTAAAAACGACTCTCCTAACATACATATTTATAGCTGCTACCAACCAATAAAAATGTAGAGATATATTTCTAATATATCCCTCGTAATCAGTCAAATAAATAAATATATTTTACCATATATTTATTTATTTATTTCCATAAAAATGAAGATATTTGAGAGAAATACATGCATAAATATCTCTTGCTAAGTCAAATTCAATACTTTTCATAGCTAGTTAGTCAACCAACCAATTAACCAATATATAAAACAAATATTGTGCCGCGTATCTTCAACAGAACCAACATGCCTAACACACACACACACAGAGATATATACATATATATGTATAAATATATGTGTGTGTATATAACAAATTCCATTTGATTGTAATCATCATAATGTCTACATAAGCATTATATTGTGTATATTCATTTATTATGGTTATGGTAGAAAGCAACTGCATTTAGTTTTATTCTATACCCTTGGACCATTGCAATATTACCCCAGGTGCAAATCATTATTTTCTCATCTGACGTGGTATAAATTAACATATTTTACCACTTTTTTCGATTGGAAAATTATAACATTAGCAGATGATAATTATAATCAACCTTTTGGCATATAACTATAATTACCTGATTTGATTGTTGACTATGACATGGAAAAGAGAGAGTTTAATATTTTGATGGAGTTAGGAGTATGCCTTAAGGACAATTATGTAATTTTTTACATATATCTAACTCGATAACCAATCCTGTTCAAAAAAGGTGTTTTTTATTGTATATACTTGATATAATCTGTTATGTTATTTATTTATTTAATTAAAAGTATATTTAATATAGAAAATCCATAAATGGTATCTTTTATGGTAGTAGTTACAATGTGTTACAATCATGAATGATTTATTACAATAAAATAAACATACCATTTTAAATATTCATAGTCAAGATGTATCGAGATTGAATATCGATACATCCATTGATACTAGAGTATGTATTGCTCTCTAAATATTGAGCAGTGTATTATTCATAACTCTTTGGGGCACCAAGGGATTACATACTGGTAGTTATTGGATAACTATGGAATAACTCACTGGAGAGTTCTTTGTTTGTTAATGTAAATAAGGTCAAACAAACAATTTTGAAGTGACGATGTTATACGGTTCCCTAGACTTGAGGATACCATGAAACTCCAATACAGACACTTCACTTTGATTATGGTTAAATCATGGTATGACATCCACCGAACGATTATTGTTGGGTCTGAGGTGAAACATTGGAAGTGAAAAACTACTTAGTAGAGATTTGTCTCCTTGGTTATATAGGGCCAGTATCACGGTCAACTATAGTAAACTTAAAATCAATGTATTCGGCCAGAGCGGTATGGTTAATAATAATTGTTATTATTGAATCAAGGATTTTTGTTTCGAATTACAAAGTTGAATGTGGGTGATGTTGGATTTTTGATCAAAACCAAATTTCATAAGTCCTAATGTGACATAGTATTGATAAAGAAAAATGATGTAAATAATTGTTACTACCAAGTACCACTTATAATAATAAAATTGGCTTTTACCAAAAAGATGTGTTAGCGATAAATTTAGCAAAAATATTACACAACTGCTAAGGCCACGTTAATATTTGAATTGTTCGGTATTAATCGCTGATTGAATTTGAGTCGGACAACTGTAATGATGAATACTCTACAAAAGCATAAAAATTAATTAACATTTATGAAATATTAGCTATTAAATTTATTTGATTTGTTTCAATGCCATTAGTATTTAATAAAGTGAATTTATAAAAGTTATATACATACATATCGATATATAACGTCGATAAAAAATTTAAATTTGATTTAAATCAATTAATTACTAAGTGGATTTAGAAATTTTGAAGGCTTATCTAGGCACTTCTTTAGCTGGCCATACACATATGGAAAGGGGATTTGATTTGATTTGATTGAGATTTTATGAGCAATACAGGAGGAAAGATTTTAAGGGAGGAATTGAAAAGGTTTCAGTGTTTCTCTTAAAGACAAATCTCATTCATTTCATTCATCATTCCTTCTATATATAATTCATTTTTCCTCTTTCTCCCCTCTTCTATTCCAACCAAAATAATAGCCTTTAGGACTTAAGGAATATTTCAAATCCAAATAAAATTAAAACAAATGGTGGTTTATACCTCTTGATATCCGCAACATCTGGAGGTTGATCTCTGGATCTAGGAGTTATCTCATCATTTAAGGTGTATTCTCTTCGCTACATCTCAAGGTAATAACTCTAATTTCATCTCTTTATCATTCACCTTGTCATATGAATTGGATCTGCCGCATATCTCATCTCATTTGTATATTGTTTATCCGGCTACATAGATTAGATTCTCCTTTTGCTTCATCTTAAATAATGACATATGTTCATCAGGTTATTTTAATTTGAATTCATTTTAAGATATAGTTTGTTTTATTACCTAATTAACTTATCATCTTTAAATCTATTCCATGTGATTTCACATCTAATTAATTGTTCACCTTGTTTTGTTTAGATCTAAAACCTTTGCAACAAATACATATGTGCCAATTATGTCCTATTTTTTTGTTACTGTTTTAAATATGTTGTTCAATTATTTTTAATTGAAACCTAAGTATTAGTTAATGGCATGATTCTATTAATTATCACATATACAAATATGAATAAAATGCATATGTTTTCTATCTAAATCACTTTGGAAATTTTATACATATGTTTAGTTTTTGTTGTTTTGAGTATAACCTTTTGCTTATTTCATATTTTGAAAGTAGTGAACTTATTAAATAATTATAACTGGACTTTTGTGCAAAGTATCACAAATCTTTTGATTTCCTTTTTAATCAAAGTTGAACTTTATTTTCTTAGTTTAATTTCAAAGCATGTATATAAATTTTATGCGTGTACATGTTGTTTTAGGTTTGAAAACATATTTTACAACATTTGTTATATATCTGTATATCAATTTAACTTAAGATTTATAAATAGACTTGTGTAAAATCATAATATTAGTCTTAAATCCTCCCTAACATTGAAACCAGATTAAAATTGCTATTTTTAGTTTCAACCTTACGAAATAGTGAAACTTGATTTTAACATATTTATATGCATATGTATATAAGTTCCATTATATATATATATATATATATATGTATGTATGTATGTATGTATGTATATTAAATTATGGACAATAAATGCACGTATAAAGGAAACATCAACTATGCACATTTCTTATATGTTGCACTTACGCAATATATTAGTATATTTGTATATACTCACGTTTTATGCTATGTTTAAATTGATCATCAATGACATTCAATAAATCGTTAATCTAATCGGTAAGAGAGAATTGAAAGATTTCTCTCTCCAATTAGAGTATTTTTTCCCCTTAATTGATTGCATTTGTTTTAGAGAATGAAATGAAATGTTCCTTTTCAAATTAACTTTAATGAGTAACTATTACACATGGGTGTATTTGATACAATAATACATTTAAATTTATATCAAATTCGAATTCCTTCAAATTAATTAAATAAAACAAAGATTTTATTTAACACACATTTTAGATTGGATCTAAAATCTCTTTAGACTTCATAGGCCTAATAGATCCAAATAGTTTTTTTTGAAAATTAACTTATTTACCCACTTCTGACTAGCCCGATTCCTTCAACGGTATCGAAGCCAAATAGTCTTTGCAATCTTTTAGTCATGTTAAAGCTAACCAGTTAACCTTACTAATTTAGTAGGGGGTCTAGAAAAGCAGTGTTTATATTTGGAACCAAGTATTGTACCCTCCTTGTCTACCAATGTGGCTTGAAAAGTGAAGTGGGCCTAAAGGTTTCCTTAATATAAAAGGCCCAAGTTGAATTTGGGCTGTGACGACCCGCCCTTCTCGACCCTCGAAAATCGACACAAAATACTCCACAGTATAATATGCCGACGATCAAGTGCCGGAAAAGACAGATTGTTGAGGAAAAAGAAAGAAGATAGAAGAAAGAAGGAACTAAACAATATCAGAATCTCACAGTCGCAGCGGAAAAAAATATAATAAACAATAATAGATCTTTACACAAAATAAATCTATATCTGTTTCATACATATCATCAGAGTATCTCATACAATCAATATTTACCAATCAGACATTACCACACAATCATAGCAGCGGATATATACATATATAAATACGAATAATACGTCTCGGACTCTAGCTCCTCTCCTGCTCCATAGCATCCTGTCCTGAACATATAATACTCGGTCTGACCCGAGCATTATAATGAAATAATACCCGAGTCAGTCTGGAATACCAGCTGATAATAATGCATCCAAATTGATTATTAAAGTTTCAAAAATCCTTTTGAAAACAAAAGCATCTCGTAAGACCACGCCACAAATAAACATGTCGGGTTTTTACCTTACGATTGCTAAAACACTTTTTATAGAAATACTCTGATATTATAATAGGGTCTATTTACAAATACTTATAAAATAGCCGAAATTGTTACATCTATTAAATTCCAGCCACTAGCCACAAAAATGGGTAATACAAAGAAAACTCGTAAAAGCTCGTGGAGAGTACGGATTCCAACTAATGACTAGGCACTAGGGTACCACCTGTCACGGTACGTGGTCTAGATCACAGTACCGAGGAGTACGCCCGCTCCCCTGCAACATAAGACCGGAACCATCCCTTACTGGACAATTCCGAATAAGATCACCCCGCGGTTGGGATCAGCAACCGCACCACTAAGCCGAAATAAAAATGGACATCTAGATAGGGATGACCTTACTCTCAAGTGGGGGCTACCCACGAAGCCTTGATGCATAACCCCTAATTTTCAGTCATTCCCATTTGATGAGGCTTGAGGCTAAGCATTACCTTTTAGAACGCTTCACTTAGAATGCCCATCGCCCACCTGGCGATGTTCCGAAAGCATTCGTTCATATAAGTCCGTCCCGGGTTCGAACGGAACCGAAGGCACTACTCCTACTACATCCATTTTGAAAATATCCTCAGGATTAGTAGCGACTAGCCCTTGCACTTCACTGCTCCATCTTCGACTTCGAACACATTTTTCCACGAAACGTACAAACCGGATCGAAGTGATTTTCGAGAAATAAATCTCGATCCCGGTCTCTTCGAAACGATCAACGCATTTGCCCAATATTGATAGTCGGTGATTTAACTATCAATTAATATTTACAAACATCCATCACACAATAAACAATCCCCGATTATTTATTTCCTCAAATATCTCTTACAAGATATATTTTCATTTTCAGATTCCATTGAAAACACTTTTAAACCCAATTCTTTCATGGAATAGATTCCCAAACCTTTACTTCCTTTGAAAACGTCCAAGTACCCATATTTAAGGTTGAAAATAATATAAATACTTTATTTTTGAAAATACATTAAAACATTTACATTTAATACTACTTATGTACTTAATTTTAAATATTTGTACCTTTAAAAATGTTTCGAATAAAACTACTTTATAAAATATAAACTATATCTTTGAAATAAGCTAAGACATACTAGATTTAAAAATAAAGTTATGAGCCCTTATACAATTTCAAATAGATCTTTAATTGATTTTCTTTAAAATAGAACCATTTATAAAGTATAAGGATAATAATATTCTTCAAAACGTAATTCTAATTACCCTTTAAAAATAGTTACTTGTATAACTACTTTAATATATATTCACTTCAAAAATTCTTACAACTTAAATAATTTTTCTTAAAACCATTCTTTAAATAAAACTCAAAACTCCTAACCTTTCAAAAATTAACTTTAAAAAAGTACTTGGCATCTCAGAGAAATATACTTCCATTTTAGAATAACCCAAGAATTCTCTTCATCAATCCAATCACGATTTACCCAATTCAACTTTACGTTCATCCCGTAAAATTTCTTTCCATACTTTAAAATATCTCCTTTTATTTAAAGACATTGCCATTTCTTGGAAATCACTTTCAAACATACGTTTAAAATATTTAAAATAAGCTTTGGAAATTATTTAATTGAAAATAATACTTAAGGAAATATATAAAGGTTTCCTAAGTATTTTAAAAAATGAAATTTATCTTTTTAAAATAAGGTTATTAAATCAAATATTCATATTAAATTTCCTTTTGAAAACTTAATACTCCCTATTTTTAAAACAATTAATTTCCACAATTACATGAATAAATATTTTCTTACACTTTGAACAATTTAATATAATATTTCCTTCCAAAATATCCTCAATATAATTAATCTGCAGATTTATATTTTGAAAGCCTTCTTAAAAGAAAAATACAAATTTTCAGGAGAAAGTACTCTTCACATTTTTTTTTAAAAATAAATCTCGCTATTACTTTTAACAACTCTCAATTCCCTTTTAAAACCACAAATTCTAAACATTCCATATTATCAACCAATCACTTGGATTTAATTTCCTTTTAATTCTTTATTTAAGAATTTCTTTAATTTTCCTTTAACCCAATTTATTTATGTTTAAATTTCCAGGTTGTATTCACCCAATCTCAACACAACACAATTTAAGTTTCAATTTAATTCATCACTGTACATAAATAAAACACATCATATCAAGATCTAAACAAATCATCACAGAATAATAAATAAGATATATCACAAAATATAAATTAATTTCTATTTGTGAGGGATCCAGTTGGATCCCTCCAACCTGTTTCCCTGCATCCATAGATATTAGCACAACAATATATATATCGATTCAATTTGATAATAATTAACATACTCAACCAATCAAGCAATCATTCAATTAATGACTATTTATATTATCTAATATTCCAGATGTGAGTGAGTTAAACTCACCTTGGGTTTTCGGCGGGAGTTCAAATTTAAATTAAATCGAATCGTTCGATTTAATCTACAATTTCTACTTGCTCCGATCGTCTCCGGACCTGCTCTAGCATGTAGAGCACATCACTGCGATTCCGGCGCTTCTTGTTTCGCTTGAATCTGATAACGTATGTTACAGTTATGAATATTTAAACTTCTGGATATAATTTACATATAATTTATTTTATTTACTCAGAATCATCGTAGCCGTTCATCACGAAATCAAGGCCGCACCTTAATATTCTTCCTCACGTGCGTCTACAGGCAGCGAAACCCATCAATGCCGCCCCTAGGGTTTACAAACGCGACCACCACGGAGCCATCCACCTCGATCGGAGGCCATCACTGCGTAGCTCACCACGTCCTCCATGCTCGGCCCAAATATGATGGAATTCGGCTAACCCATGCTCGAGAATGATAAGCTTGAACGGCGACCGTCACGGCTTCGATTCTGGCCACCACGACGATCCATATACAATCTCGACCGTTGAATACGTAGATTTCTTCGTGATCTACGGTTCTCCAGTTGGAAATTTCGCGAAGTAACGCGTGGATTGATTGCAAATTGGAGGAGAAGGGAAATGATTTTCGGCTATAGAAGTATAAGAAGCGGCGGCCTGAAGAATATGCTATGGTTTTCTTGCTAAACGAGAATATATGAACGTATATATATTATTTAATATTAAAACCATTTTAAAGCAACTTTCTCAAACGATCTCCAAACAACGCGTGCCGCCTGGCGTTTCTAAGGTTTTACCTACGTTCTGAACACAATAGAATGAGATTCGGAGGCTAATTCGATCATATACGCGAGTTACGGAAGTAAACGATCAATTTTAAATTAAATCGACTAAAGTATTTTCTATGCGTTTAAAGCTGCCAGGGTCAAACGACAACTCCGATTGCTACGAAAATTGAAATCCGATAATAACTAACTATTACAGATCCAATGGAACTAGTTTCGTCGAATCCCGAGACTGTCCCCCGAAAGGGTATTTTAACTCGTCGATTAAATCGAGCGATATTCAAAATCGTCGAAATCACTTGAAACTTCACTTTTTAAAATTTTACTAACTCTATTATAACTCGTATGAAATTTATATTCAAATTAGAAATCATCCCGATTCAGTTTAAATCGAAATTTGAATATTTGCATTATTATATTATTAAATTCCATTATTAAATTAATATAAAATTCCAAATTTAGTCTATCGACTTTTAATTCCATCCAATGGTCCAATATTACTATTTAAATCAAAATAAACTTAAATAAATTTTAAAAAACCATTTTTATATTTATTTACACTCAGATTCACCAATTATCCCAATTCTAATATTAAGCTATTATTATTCAAATTTCAATTAAACTCCCGTATTTGAAATTTAACTAACTTTATTAACTTAACCAGAATCTTTTTATTTCAAAATTCAAATTATAATCCATATTCGACATTTAAAATGAATTAAATGTTCAAATTTAGCGACCTAAAATTCCAGGTCGTTACATTCCTCCCCTTTATAAAAATTTCGTCCCCGAAATTTGCTAAGGTAGAAAGAATGTTTCAATCCCAATAGCAAAACTTACTTAGTGAAAATCTCAATTTCACTTTGCCTACATTCATGTTTCAAATCGAAATGCTAATTTCAATTCCTATCCCAAAATCCTTTTTATTTTCAATTGTTATTTAAAATCAACTTTGTCATTAATGAAACATTTCAAATTTTCCAAAAATTTTCTAACTCCCAAAATTTCCGGAAAATTTTGGCAGAGTCTCCACTGTACGGAGGAGCTTTCGCGATATCGCGATACAGATAAGTACATATACATCGACCCACATGGTCGGAAACCAAAATATATCACAACAAATATATCATTTCCCAATTATATTTGCGTAGGCGTACCTTTTAGAAATTTTTTAAAGCAAGCGGCTAATATAACGCATATACGCGCTCCAATTCTATCGAACGCCTTCCGTACCTGTACTATACTCAACAAACTCATCAGTTTTTAAAGATATGAACATTTTAACAACATTTCCAATATAAATGTAAGCCAAACATATCCATTTCATAGCCTAACCAAGCAACTTCATAATTTAACAATGTTAACCATATTTCATTAACAATTTAAAGATTTCAATCACCTTTTAATTTCTTATTCAAGTCCAAACTTCATTTTATTCCACTTGAATGATTTACATTAAAGTTCACCATATACAATTCATATTTATTACCACCAATTCATATTCAGTTCAATATTATGAACATATGCTTCACTAACTTCAATTTAAATTCAAATTGATTCACAATCCAATGTACTTCCAATTTGATTTATTTGCATTTCTTTTCCAAATTCAAACTTCATTATATTCCACTCGAATGACTTACATCCAAGTTGCAAATGTTAGATTCACATTCACTTCAATAAGAGTAATATAAGCTTTTGATTCATTTACTTTTCTTTTTAATTAACCTGCATTTACATACAAACCCACTAAATAGATTCCAATCCATTTCCCATTATTCAAATATCAATTTCATTTACTTCTTTTAATTCATTCACTTAAGTTTAACAACTAATTTCTATGCAGGTTGTGGTTATTCAAACAAATAACTAATTCTTAAGCTTATAACCAGTTAAACTAATTTCCAACTTAGATACATATTAATTTTATTCAATTCTGCATGGTTCACAATCCAAGCATTCTTATCATATTACAATTATTCAGTTTCATTAACTAATTCAAGTTTATATTAATATCATTCCATTCTGGATTATTTACAACTCACACAACCTTATTTTATCACAATAATTAATTAAAATTCTCTTCACTTGCATTTCAGTGCTTATTATCTAAACAAATTTATCCAAGACAACATTATAAAGCTCGTCCACAATTATTATTCAATTTTCTTAAGTTCTTCCACAATATTTTCATTATCTTCTTTTATCAATTTTATTTTATTTTCATTTGGTTCTCATCCAAATCAATTCCAATCCGTGTACAAATTTTAATGCACTTTATTTATTTATTCAATCCATTTTTAGATTTATTTTATTAACAAAAAGACCATTTTAAATTATTTCACTCATTGGAATTTATTTACAATTCAAACCATCACTATTATAATCTAATTCCATTATTCATTCACACTCTCAACTTTTATTGCCAAAATTTAAATTCCATACTGGAACTGGGTTTTTAATTATTTTTCTTTTCAAAATTTTCTTAACAAACCATCAAAATTTCATCCATACCAATACAAATTCCATTTCATTTAGTTTACACTAAATTCATCTTCAAGCTTCTTTTTATTTAATTCAGCTTATGCTAAATTCATTCCCAAACAATTTCTTTGAATTTAGTTGAGTTAAAATTTTATTCACACAATATCGTTTTAATTAAATTAAACTTTCCTTCAACTTAATTCTTTTTTCCAAATTTAACTCAAGTCTAACTAAATTTATTTAGCCAACTTGGATTCATTTCATTTCATTTACTATTTTAAATAAAAATTAATTCCATTCAATATTATTCATAACTCAGTTGAATTTTGATTTTGAATCAATATTCAACTCAATTCCATTTAATCAAAGTTAAGTCTAATTCAATCCAATTTTAATTCCCCATATACAAGTTCAAACCTTATTTACCGACTTAAGTTCATTCACCCTTGTATATTTTATATTTTCTTCACCTTATCTTACTTTACATCTCATTTAGGATTAAATTTGAATCCCCCATACCATTTAACTATTTCCCAATTGTGATTATAATTCCATTTCCTATTTATAAATTCACCAAATTATTTACTTCAAAGTTTATATTGCTCATTTCAATCCATTTACATCTAATAATCACAATTCTAAATTTTATATATATATATATATATATATATATATCTGAATTCTTAAGGATATAATTTTTCTTTCACCTTAATCCTTTGCAAATTTTAAATCCACAATTTTCAGATCACAAGTATAACACATAATAGCTTATGGGTACAATTTATTGTACAATGACCCATGATTACCAAGTTATTTTACATTTCAATTTAATCCAAATCAATTTAATTCTAAGTTCAATTTATTTAACTTATCCAAATTAAATTCAAATTTTCTATTCACTTTAATATATTTCATTCACTTTCATTTTACTGAAGTTAAATTTTTAATTCCAAGATTAAAACTTTCATTCCTTCCTTATTAATATCAACTTTACTTAATAAGCTCAATAGTTGATTCATTTTAACCTTCACATTATCTAAATAGAATTTACCAAAATTCAATTACCCGGTTTTATCCCAAAACCATTTTGAAATAGTAAATAACTCATACTCTCCTGGTACATCAAATCAAATCTTCGGATTTCCAAAACTACTTGGTTGTACCAAAACAATTTCCCCATTTGAAATTTCCAAAACAACTGTTATACCCAACAAGTCCAAACAATATCATAACCAACCGTTTTGGTAGCAATCCATCACTTTAGAAACTCGAAAATGAATTTTAATGATGTGGCCAGCATCATCATGATTATTTTCCAACAACTGAAGTGGGTTCAGTGCTTCCTTACTTTCCCAAATCCATTTCAAAACAGTTTCCATTCAAACATATTACCCAAAATAATATTCCAATATTGCCTTCAAACACCTTAGCAAACATTTCAAACTCTCCCAGGATTTTAAATTTCCAAACTTTTGTTTACAATACATTTAAAATCCTTTTCAAAATCCCCGGGATTTAAACTCTGGTTTAATTCAAATTTAGTCTTTCTTCTTTTTGTATTATTTATACTCATGGAATTTATTTGGTTATAACCATTTCAAATTTTAGATTAAATTTTAGATTCTTATTTAATTATGGTATTAACAACCAATCAACCAGATATATATATATATATATATATATATATATAATAATTTCAGAAAATTATTCCTTTTATATCAAAATATAATTTTGGGTAAAATTATTTCATTTACCCTCTTTAAAAATAATACAATGTCACCCCTATCGATACGGTTGTACTTCCCGTACCGACCAGAATTCATAAACACTCAACCGATAAGTCAACACAGTATAAAAACAATTTTATATTCACTAACAAGTACGCTCTCATATCTATTAATACACTCAACTCATTATAGAGTACTATTGACTCCGTTTGATGAGTAATTTCCCCACCAAAGCCTAGGTTGTCGCCAACCTAAGCTCTGATACCAAGTGTGATGACCCGCCCTTCTCGACCCTCGAAAATCGACACAAAATACTCCACGGTATAATATGCCAACGATGAAGTGCCGCAAAAGACAGATTGTTGAGGAAAAAGAAAGAAGATAGAAGAAAGAAGGAACTAAACAGTATCAGAATCTCACAGTCGCAGCGGAATAAAATATAATAATCAATAATAGATCTTTACACAGAATGAATCTATATCTGTTTCATACATATCATCAGAGTATCTTATGCAATCAATATTTACCAATCAGACATTGCCATACTATCATAGCAGCGGATGTGTGTGTATATATATATAATACGTCTCGGACTCCATCTCCTCTCCTGCTCCATAGCATCCTGTCCTGAACATATAATACTCGGTCTGACCCGAGCATTATAATGAAATAAACCCGAGTTAGTCTGGAATACCAGCTGATAATAATGCATCCAAATTGATTATTAAAGTTTCAAAAATCCTTTTGAAAACAAAAGCATCTCGTAAGACCACGCCACAAATAAACATGTTGGGTTTTTACTTTACGATAGCTAAACACTTTTTATAGAATTCCTCTGATATTATAATAGGGTCTATTTACAAATTCTTATAAAATAGCCGAAATTGTTACATCTATTAAATTCCAGCTACTAGCCACAAAAATGGGTAATACAAACAAAACTCGTAAAAGCTCGTAGGGAGTATGGATTCCAACTAATGACTAGGCACTGGGGTACCACCAGTCACGGTACGTGGTCCAGATCACAGTACCAAAGAGTACGCCCGCTCCCCTGCAACACAAGACCGGAACCATCCCTTACTGGACTGTTCCGAATAAGATCACCCCACGGTTGGGATCAGCAACCGCACCACTAAGTCGAAATAAAAATGGACATCTAGACAGGGATGATCTTACTCTCAAGTGGGGGCTACCCACGAAGCCTTGCTGCATAACCCCTGATTTTCAGTCATTCACATTTGATGAGGCTTGAGGCTAAGCGTTACCTTTTAGAACGTTTCACTTAGAATGCCCATCGCCCACCTGACGATGTTCCGAAAGCATTCGTCCATACAAGTCCGTCCCGGGTTCGAACGGAACGGAAGGCACTATTCCTACTACATCCATTTTGGAAATATCCTCAGGATTAGTAGCGACTAGCCCTTGCACTTCACTGTTCCATCTTCGACTCCGAACACGTTTTTCCACGAAACGTACAACCCGTATCGAAGTGGTTTTCGAGAAATAAATCTCGATCCCGGTCTCTTCGAAACGATCATGCATTTGTCCAATATTGATAGTCGGTGATTTAACTATCAATTAATATTCACAAACATCCATTACACAATAAACAATTCCCAATTATTTATTTCCTCAAATATCTCTTACAAGATATATTTTCATTTTCAGATTCCATTGAAAACACTTTTAAAACCAATTCTTTCATGGAATAGATTCCCAAACCTTTACTTCCTTTGAAAACATCCAAGTACCCATATTTAAGGTTGAAAATAATATAAATACTTTATTTTTGAAAATACATTAAAGCATTTACATTTAACACTACTTACGTACTTAATTTTAAATATATGTACCTTTAAAAATGTTTCGAATAAAACTACTTTATAAAATATAAACTATATCTTTAAAATAAGTTAAGACATACTAGATTTAAAAATAAAGTTATGAACCCTTATACAATTTCAAATAGAGCTTTAATTTATTTTCTTTATAATAGAACCATTTATAAAGTATAAGGATAATAATATTCTTCAAAACGTAATTCTAATTACCCTTTAAAAATAGTTACTTATATAACTACTTTAATATATATTCACTTCAAAAATTCTTACAACTTAAATAATTTTTCTTAAAACCATTCTTTAAATAAAACTCAAAACTCCTAACCTTTCAAAAATTAACTTTAAAAAAGTACTTGGCATCTCAGAGAAATATACTTCCATTTTAGAATAATCCAAGAATTCTCTTCATCAAACCAATCACGATTTACCCAATTCAACTTTACGTTCATCTCGTAAAATTCCTTTCCATACTTTAAAATAGCTCCTTTTATTTAAAGACATTGCCATTTCCTGGAAATCACTTTCAAACATACGTTTAAAATATTTAAAATAAGCTTTGGAAATTATTTAATTGAAAATAATACTTAAGGAAATATATAAAGGTTTCCTAAGTACTTTAAAAAAAGAAATTTATCTTTTTAAAATAAGGTTATTAAATCAAATATTCATATTAAATTTTCTTTTGAATACTTAATACTCCTTACTTTTAAAATAATTAATTTCCATAATTGCATGAATAAATATTTTCTTACACTTTGTATAATTTAAAATAATATTTCCTTCCAAAATATCCTCAATATAATTAATCTGCAGATTTATATTTTGAAAGCCCTCTTAAAAACAAAATACAAATTTCCAGGAGAAAGCACTCTTCACATTTTTTTTAAAAATAAATCTCGCTATTATTTTTAACAATTCTCAATTCCCTTTTAAAACCACAAATTCTAAACATTCCATATTATCAACCAATCACTTGGATTTAATTTCCTTTTTAATTCTTTATTTAAGAATTTCTTTAATTTTCCTTTAACCCAATTTATTTATGTTTAAATTTCCAGGTTGTATTCACCCAATCTCAACACAACACAATTTAAGTTTCAATTTAATTCATCACTATACATAAATAAAACACAGCATAACAAGATCTAAACAAATCATCACATAATAATAAATAAGCTATATCATAAAATATAAATTAATTTCTATTTGTGAGGGATCCAGCTGGATCCCTCTAACCTGTTTCCCTGCATCCACAGATATTAGCACAACAATATATATATCGATTCAATTTGATAATAATTAACATACTCAACCAATCAAGCAATCATTCAATTGATGACTATTTAAATTATCTAATATTCCAGATGTGAGTGAGTTAAACTCACCTTGGGTTTTCGGCGAGAGTTCAAATTTAAATTAATCGAATCGTTCGATTTAATCCAATATTTTTGCTTGCTCCGATGTCTTCGGACCTGCTCTAGCATGTAGAGCACGTCGCTGCGATTCTGGCGCTTCTTGTTTCGTTTGAATCTGATAACGTATGTGACAGTTATGAATATTTAAACTTCTGGATATAATTTACATAAATAATTTATTTTATTTACTCAGAAATCATCGTAGCCGTTCATCACGAAATCAAGGCCGCACCTTAATCTTCTTCCTCACGTGCGTCTACAGGCAACGAAACCCATCAATGCCGCCCCTAGGGTTTACAAACGCGACCACCACGGAGCCATCCACCTCGATCGGAGGCCATCACTGCGTAGCTCACCACGTCCTCCATGCTCGGCCCAAATATGATGGAATTCGGCTAACCCATGCTCGAGAATGATAAGCTTGAACGGCGACCGTCACGGCTTCGATTCTGGCCACCACGACGATCCATATACAATCTCGACCGTTGAATACGTAGATTTCTTCGTGATCTACGGTTCTCCAGTTGGAAATTTCGCGAAGTAACGCGTGGATTGATTGCAAATTGGAGGAGAAGGGAAATGATTTTCGGCTATAGAAGTATAAGAAGCGGCGGCCTGAAGAATATGCTATGGTTTTCTTGCTAAACGAGAATATATGAACGTATATATATTATTTAATATTAAAACCATTTTAAAGCAACTTTCTCAAACGATCTCCAAACAACGCGTGCCGCCTGGCGTTTCTAAGGTTTTACCTACGTTCTGAACACAATAGAATGAGATTCGGAGGCTAATTCGATCATATACGCGAGTTACGGAAGTAAACGATCAATTTTAAATTAAATCGACTAAAGTATTTTCTATGCGTTTAAAGCTGCCAGGGTCAAACGACAACTCCGATTGCTACGAAAATTGAAATCCGATAATAACTAACTATTACAGATCCAATGGAACTAGTTTCGTCGAATCCCGAGACTGTCCCCCGAAAGGGTATTTTAACTCGTCGATTAAATCGAGCGATATTCAAAATCGTCGAAATCACTTGAAACTTCACTTTTTAAAATTTTACTAACTCTATTATAACTCGTATGAAATTTATATTCAAATTAGAAATCATCCCGATTCAGTTTAAATCGAAATTTGAATATTTGCATTATTATATTATTAAATTCCATTATTAAATTAATATAAAATTCCAAATTTAGTCTATCGACTTTTAATTCCATCCAATAGTCCAATATTACTATTTAAATCAAAATAAACTTAAATAAATTTTAAAAAACCATTTTTATATTTATTTACACTCAGATTCACCAATTATCCCAATTCTAATATTAAGCTATTATTATTCAAATTTCAATTAAACTCCCATATTTGAAATTTAACTGATTTTATTAACTTAACCAGAATCTTTTTATTTCAAAATTCAAATTATACTCCATATTCGACATTTAAGATGAATTAAATGTTCAAATTTAGCGACCCAAAATTCCTGGTCGTTACGTGGGCCTTGGGTTAATTTTCAAAATTGTTCTAAAAATCAAAATGAAAATTTGAATAAAATGCTAAAATTAAAATAGGAATACATTAAAAATGTTATAATGTTATTTCAAAATTGTTTTGAAATTAAAACAAGATTTTAAATTTGTAAGTTAAATTTAAAATAAGAATTATGTTATAATATGATTTTCAAGGTTGGCTTTGAAAACAATGTATATTATAAATGTTATAATATAGTTTTAATAAGTGCTTTAAAAATATGGTAAACATATTTTTGTAATTTTAATATTTGTTAATAAGATTAATGAATTAAATAAATGGTAAATGAATTAAAGTATATACATATACAATATATATAGAGATATGTTACGTTATCTTGAATTGTTTAAGATAATGTAAATATATATGTATATACATAAGAAAATTATGAAATTAATAATTAAATTTTCTAATTAAATAAGTTAATTAAAATTTAATTAACAAATAATAAAATACACATATATAAATAGATAGATATATGTGTGTAACCATAAATGTTATGGTATGCATATTCAGCTAAAATGTTTAATTGAATAATCTAAAGTGAAACAAAGTATATTAATTAAATAAATTAATTAAGTAAGATTTTATTAATGTAATGTACATAAGACTATTATATAAGTTAATTAAGATATTAAAGTTAATAATAGTTAAACTTTTATAATATGAATGTATAAAACAAAAGTGGAATAGTATGAAACCCAAAATAGACTTAAGAACTAAATACATGCGTACGTATATCATGATTTCTGATGTGTCCGACGCTTGGATCATGAGGATATTTCATAAGAAATACATTATTCCACAAGTTAATATCACTCAATTGAATATATTAAGTATTATGAATCTTTAACATATGTGTTGTCCTCTACCATTTATATAGTAATAAATATATTACGTAAACTCAAGCTAAGGATGTTATGTATAGTATAGTATTATTAATATACAGAATATATGAGGTAAGATAGCTATATCCATCGTATAATGACCGAGAATTTCATACAATGTGTACTTCAATATCTAATTATTTAAATATATAATCTTGGATTAAATATGATTAAAGTGATTTAATAATCTTGCTATCTCTCTTTTAAGAAATAACTAGCGATGGTAAACTTGTTTTGGAAAAATATTTAAAAAATGTATGCTTTGCAAAAATATCAATAATGTGATCGAAAATTATTTATTGATAAATAGATTTTACTCATTAGAAGTTGTTCATACTTTTTTTTACATACACTAAAACACATAGAAAATCACTAATATGAAATAAAAATATTTTACCATTTATGAAAAGAAAATATGATGATGTCATGGGAAGATATTTTGTATGTAAGGGTAAAAGGGTAAATTGCTAAGGAAAATGAGGTATAAAGTTAAAAACATGCAAGGAACATGGGGGAGACTATTTTGGCCAGAAAAGGGAGGATAAAGGAGAGGGTTTAGGCTTGTTAAATACTTCATAATATTCTAAAGCCTGAAAATATTTAAAAATAATAAAAATGGTGGAAGTGGATTAGTACTAATCCACTTTGTTCTTTATTAAGCTTCTCTAATTAGTTCAAATCTCTTTCAAACTTCACCAAACTTTCACCAACACCTTAAAACTCCTTAGGAAGCTTAGATCTAAAGTAAAAGAGGGAAAAGTGAAGAGGATGAGGGGTTTCATGTGTAGCCCATGAGCATGGATGAAGAGGGGATCTTGGCTTTGTGGTTTTGGCACTAAAGTTTGGATCTTTATGCTTTTCGAGATGATGGGAAGTGGTTCTTGAGTTTAGGTATGATTGAGCTTATGTTTGTCTTGGATTTAGGTAAGTTATCTCATCATCTTATATGCATATATTATGTCAATAAATATGTGCAATTATAAAGTTAAAGTGACATTAACCAATTAAAGTTATAAATTTTAGACCCTCTTACTTTTAAAAGCAGACGATAACTTTATATTACATAACTTCACTCCTATTACCTTCTATAATATGTAGTGCTGCCTTGAATTGATGTTTAAATGGTTGTTTGGATTGTGTGTTGAATTGAAGTATGTTTGAAGCAAGAATAGTCGCTATAAGTGCACCTCGATATCCCTTAACTTAAACTTGTGTAAATGGAAGATTATGATCTCAAATTGAGATTATTTGATTTGATTGTATTTTTACACACATTTTCGTTTATGATATAGTAAAAGAATGGTTTGGAAAGTTATAAATATTGTGAAACAAAATTATGTAAGTTAGAAGTGAAAATGTCTCTATGGGTGCACTTAAAAATGCCTTATGATCGGCGATTTTCAAAGTCAACATTGTGAAATATTCTAGGGGATTCATTTCATTTTTGATAAGTTAAATAAGAGTACTTATTACCGAAATATATAGAAGTTTAAATCATTCATTAACCTGTAGGACAAAGTTGCGAAATGTTTAGAAAGTAAAGGTCGCTATATGAGCACTTTGAAATGTCATGTTTTTGGGAATTTTTGCAATTAAATTGAAAGACATCCTTAGATGCTTTAGATTTTCAATAATTATTATATTTAGTTATTACTAGAAAAAAAATAAAGTTTAAAAGATTTTGGAACTAGTCAAACAAAAGGGATAAAGTTAGAGCGAAAAGGTGGTTATAAATACAATATGAAATATACCTTGTTTTTGGAAATTTTTATAAATAAACTGGAAAACGTTCTTTAGGGTGTCTTTCGATGGTTTTTGAGTACCCTAATGGTAGTTCTTACTATAAATTTTCTAACTCTTTAATCATTTGGTTAAATGGTGAAAACTGGTTGCAGAGATCATGTTTTATGTTGTTCTTTATCAAAGACTTTTAAAAGTATTTATAAATGTTGTTATAAGTTGTTTGAGGATTTAAGTGTCCAAAAATGATTTTTATATTTTATATTTTTATCTAATCTTTTCAAGGATGTTTTTTAATGTATTTTGTAGTATTTTAAAGTTGATTTGAAATTTAAATATATTTTTGATATTTATTTATGAATTTTTAAAGTAAAGGGGTTTTATAGTATAAGACATGTTTTTATTTATTTTCATCCAATTATAAATTAGTTATTTTCAAGTAATATTTTACATAGATATTTAAAACCTATTTTTATGTATTTATATACACAAGTTTGGAAAAGGCATGTTAAGTATTTTATAAAGGAATAAAGGAAGTTTTGGATTATAACACTTATGTTATAATAATGGTTTTGGGAAGTTAATTAAAAGCATATTACCTTGTTTAATTAGTGTGGATATACATAGATCTTTAAAAAAATTTAAAAGATAAACATAAGTGAAATGGTTTTGGGGTTTGTTATGACAATGTGTTAATCACATTTGTCGTTCATCCTTTTTTTTACTATACTTATGAATGTAAATAGATCATTTAAAAGAATATTCTAAAGATAAACATAATTGAAATAGTTTTGGGTTTGTGGTAACAATATTTAAGTAACATTAGTCTTAAACCTTTTGAAATAGATTTGTGAATGTAACTAGATCTCTTAAAAGGATATTTCAAAGGTAATAATAAGTAAGGAAACTTTGTAAAAGATAGAAAAAGTAAAGGTTAAAATAAGAAACCTTGTTAAAGATTTTTGAATATATTTATACCATTTGACATAAGTATATGAATAACCTTTAAAGTATTGAAAGAGTATAAATGGATAGTAGTAGTTGATAGACAAAGTTTTGTTAGATAAAGAAGTTTTACTAATTAAAGTGGTTTTAGTTAATAAAAGTATTAATTAAATAAAAAGGGATTAGAATTCTCTTATGTGACTTAATCGTGCTTTGTATGAGTTGATCGTGCTTTGTGTGTTTACTTGTTTATGGAAAGTATTTAGTCATGTATATAGCACTAAAAACTGACTAAATAGACTTGTCTATCGGTGAGGGTTAAGAATGATGTGTCTAGACAAGGCTTTAATGCAACCAGTTCTCTAACTTATCTAGCTTCACTATTGACCGATGGATAATGTAAGTTGAAACATGATAAGTATATGAGGCTTGGTTTCCATATTCGATCGTCTATTTTGAACTTAATAGTTGATTAGTTGGATGTTGAGCTTGATGAAAAATTTATCGATTTAGTTTTTGGAGAGATTGAGATCGGTAAATGTTTTACTTGTCGAATAGTACTTCAAAATTAATATATGGGTTCTATGTTTTGGAAGCGGTTGTAAAGTGGAATGCTATAGAGTTGAACTGTCTATTCAGAGGTGAAGTCCAAGGTAGATGTCAGCGTTAGCATTCGTCGAACGACTTATGTAAGAATCTACGTGGAGACTTGTAATCTGTTTAAGATGCTAGATTCTATTGGGGTTTCATGTTTTGATTTAGTGATGAAGGCTCGTGTAAGAGATGACGAACATAATCCCGACGTCCAAAATGGCAGAAAAAAGAGTATGATTCATAGTTTGGGGTTTAGCTAACTCACGACAGGGTATTATCAACTCTGCATCTAAAGTAAGCTTATCAATGTAGCATGTGAGAGTTGAGGATATTTATGATCACATGTTTAGATGTGGACTGGTTATGTTTACCTTATGGTATATTCTACATAGAGATATATGACACTCGTAGTTAGCTTTTGACCCTTGTGCATGGAGATCCGCTTTAGTTTACTGGTTGCGTCTCCGCGAAAAGTCCATATGCGAACGTATAGTGGTTTTGATTGTACCCTCAATATTGTTGTGATGTGATTAATGTAAGCATCACAGCTATTTTTTGATTTATGTTCTTCACCCTAGAGATTATATATTATATCACCTTATGTACTTATCAGATGGTGGTTCTTTTGAGGGGATAAATGTTACAGCATTCCATGTGGTTCAAAAGTGCTATTAAATGTCGAACGCATATTTCTTGAGTTTCTCATATCAGACTTATGTATAACATGTGGTTTTTGTTTTCCATAAATTCCTCGTGTGCTCTTTTGAGTAGTTCGGAAAGGCAAGTTTTCACCAATGTTCATTGGAGCTCGAGGAGCTTAGTTGTATGTTTTACCTATTGTGGTAATTTTATTTTCGCTGCATTACTGTTATGTATATATCAAGATTTGTGAGGATATGTTTATGACTGTGTAGGATGAAGATAGTATTTAGAACTGTAACTCTGTACTGCTATGTATCTTAGAGTGACAGCTTGTATTGTCTTTTGATATTATATGTTATCTTTCCATTGTTAGATTTTGATATTATTTTCCTTCTTTCTTGTTCTATTTATATTTATTTTTTAGCAAAACAATCTGTCTTTGCGACACTTGGATGTCTGGCATAAGAATACCATGGATGTATTTGTCGGCATTTAGGGGGGTCGAAGAGATAGGTCATTCCATTTGGTATCAGAGCTGAAGGTTAAGCGTGAACCATGGATTTGGTTGGATATTTCTCATTAGAGATAGGGTAATGGAATGCCCAAGCATGAGTTGAGTGTATTATACATATGAAAGCGTATTTTTAATTGTTATAAACATATGCCATAAAGGTAATTCCAACAACGAGAATTAAAGATCTTATATAAGGTAATATATAAATATAAGTTGATAGCTTATTTCAGTTAAAGTAGGGATTAACATTATTCATTCATTGCCTTTACTAATTAGTTTAGCCATGCTTGGCCAGATTATGAGTATTGCTATCCTTTGTAGAATGATATGACATGCTCGGCCAATTTATGAGCATTATTGTCATTTTTTGAATTACTAGCTTAATATTGTTCAGCTAGTTTATGGGCACTGTTATCATTTGTAGATTTAGTAGCTTAGTTATGCTTGGACGGTTTATAAGCATTAACTATCATTTGTTGACTGTTGATTTGTGCTCGACTAGTTTATGAGTAGTTTTACCTTTTCACTACATGTGTAACAATCTGCCTTTTCGATGCTCATAAATCGACATATACATCCATGGTATTCACGTGCTGAGCGTCCAAGTGCCAGGAAGACAGACTTTTGGGGAAAAAGGAAAAGATAGAACAAAATATCATAAAAACATGAAGAGTAACGTATAATATATAAATTAGGTCTTTACAGAACGAAAGAACTTTAATATACATACAATATCATAGCACACTAACCTATTATCGGCTTAGACAGCTATAACAACCTTCTCTTACAATTTTCTAATATCTACAACAATAAAAAACAGCAGAAAATAAAAGAAAATATGAAAGTATGTCTTGGGCATCCAGCTCATCTTCTGAACTCCAAAGCATCCAAAGCTAATTTGAAAACATGCAGGTCTGACCCGAGCATTATAAGAAAACAATGCCCTGGTTAGTCTGGTAAAACCAGCGTGAAAAAATCAAATCACAAGGAATTTATCATAACTTATAAAATCCTTTAAAATCAAAGGCATTTCGTAAGACCACGCAGTACATAAACAAGGATGGGTTTTTACCTTACGATAACCAAAACATTTTATATGAAAATCCAGTGATATTATCATGATGTCTAGAGTTTAAAGTAAGTAATAACCAAGTAGTTATGATGTGTGTACATGACAGCAATAATATGTCTACATTTAAAAATTGAAGGTGCTCATTGGAGAATGGATTTCCAATAATGGCAAGGGACTACCTTCCAAAAGATACACCTCTGGATAAAATGTGCTTGACGGCCACGCCAGGACCCTTTACTAGCAAGACCAACCAACCCCTGATTGGATAGTACTGAATATGATCACCTCTTGGTTGTGATCAACAACCATAAATGGGCCCAGAAGTATACATATAGATATCGACTCTATATAAGGCGATGATCATACCCTAATGGAAGTAACCCATATAGCCTTGCGGCATACCTTGTTTTAGCCATTAAAGGGATGTGAGGCTTGAGAGGTTACGATTACCTTTATCCTCATAGCAGACCATCTTGGAATGCTAACACTGCGCTCCAAGCAGAAATGCAATGCTAGCATTCATCCAAACAAATTGTCCTAGGATCGAACAAACATTCAACATTTACTATCTTCCGCTTTGGAATCACCCTCCGGAAGAATAATAGTTCGTAACGATTCATCGCGAACGTTATTAGTTTGAAGTGGTTCGGATAAATCATACTTATTTGAGACCGGTGTCTCCCAACTAAGCAGTAATTCCTGGCTCTCAATTCTAGTTCTTTGGAAGTACGCAATATGTATTCAAGTCCTCACCAAGGAACCCGAATATACATAACATACTTTTTGAGTTAAAATAGGTCATGATTTGATAGCCGGTTATTTGACTATCAAATATATATCAAATAATAATCAAATGGTTTAATTTTCCCATAGCAATCACTAATCCCCAAAATTAGTTTTCATTTATTTAAATCTCTTTTTATTATCAAAATATTCATATATTATCGCACTGGAATAAGAATATTCATAAAACATTGTGAAAGATTTCTCATTTCAAAATCACATTGAAAGGATCAAATGAATGTTATTAAAATTAGAGATAAGGATAACCCCAACCACTATTCCTTCAGTGTTAAGAAAAGAACAAATGTTCACACCACCATAATTAAGAAGGTTAGTTAAGGGAAAATCTCATCTATAATTCTTTTATAAATTTCTTCAATAAATCCTTTAATAAATTATTTTCATTTATGAAATCTCCTTTACTTAAATTCTAAATCTATTTATAAAACTCTTTTATAAATATTCAAAATCGTTTATAAAACCCTTTTGTAAATATCCAAAATCATTTATAAAACTCTTTTATAAATCTCCATTCATAATTCCCTTTTCTTAAAATATCATTTACAAATATCACTTGTAAATCTCCTTTAAATAAATCTTTATAAAATATTATTTATAGAATATCATTTGTAAATACCTTTATCAAAATAATTGGACAACTTACAAAGTCATTTAAAAACACTTAACCTTAAATTGATATAGAATTAAAGTCAATTTAAAAACATAATTTACAACTTTGAGAGGAGGCTTAGTGACCACAATGGTACCAAATCAAGTTACCATTTTAATTTAAATTTGACTTCCAAGTCATATAACTATTATTTACATAAACCAACATATGTGCAAATAAAATTCATAACTAAATCAAGGAATAACATATCAATATAAACCAACTGGAAAATGCATGTTCATATAACATAATAGTAGGATGGTGATTTGGCCTACTAAATAGATGTCTATATAATCTATTAAGTTTACACGATGGGGATTTATTCTGCTAAAAGATGTCCAAACAATCAATTTAATTAAGTTATAGCAGAATGAGATTTATTCTGCTAACAAATGTCCAACAATATATTCAATTTAAGTTATAACAGAACGAAGTTTTATTCTGCCAACGGATATTCATGTTTAGTATAACTTATTCATAGTTATTGTTTACACAATGGCACAGACGAGAGATCTCTTGGTTTAAATCAGGTTACTTATAGAGAGAATTGACTTAATATAATTGATAAAGTCAAAATTAAATCTTTATTCAATAATAATTAAATATTTATTTAATTACTAATTAAATCATTATTTAATTACTAATTAAATCTTAATTAACTGTAATTTAAAAATCAAGTAAACTTAATTAATCCTTAATTAAATCTTAATTAAACCTAATTGATTAATTTATTAGGCCTGCTTAATTAGTAATTAATTATTTATTAACCATAATTAATAATAATTAATTAAGCTTAATTAAATAAAATTAATAATAAATTAAATTATAACTTAATAAACCATTAATTAGAACTTTCGTAATTAATCAATTAAAATTAATTTATTTAATTCATGATTAAACACAAAATACATAATTTATTTACATTTAATCATAATTATCGTCAATTAATGATTAAACTCGTATTTAATTACCAAAATAACTAACTTTTACACCTAATTAGTATTTTGAAAATTTTTCAAAACCATTTCAAAAAGAATCACTTTAAGATCTAAAACACTAACTTTTTTCGAACTGCATTCATAGCAATTATCGCTATGAATGCATCTCGTTAGAGTTAGTTCTAAGTTAGATCTTTCTCCAAACTCAATTTCTTCGTTTATTCCAAATATACTTCTTTTGAAACTATAGGGAAAGTTTTTATTTTGAAATCAAAACAAAGTTTAAATCTTTGAAACTTTAGTAACTTAAAAACCAGTAAACTAGTTTGATTTCTTTCCAAGCGATCTCAAGCCATAATAACATGTAAAAATGCTAACTTTCATATCACATAACTACACATACAAGCTCACACATATAAAATTATATTATCATCACATACATGAGTAATGATAACATCTTCACAACAAAACTCTACATTTGGACTTCATTTTTCCAAGTCTAACTATCAATCACAAACAAATAGAATACATGCTTAACCAACACATGAAAATCCAACCATTTCAAGAAGCATATCACACAACAAGTTTACTAACACAAAAGTTTAGAAAAATTCAAAAATAAAAAAAAAGTTTACTCACCAAAATCTTTACAAATTTGCAAAAAGGTTAGGACTTTGAAATTGTTTTAGAAAAGACTTTTTTTGGACTCAACCCTTAGGATTAGGCTCGGCCTAGGCACACAATGGCTCGACCATGGGTCTAAATAGGCAAGGCCTTGGTAAAAAGGAGGAGGTAGGGCTAAAATTGAAAAAGGAAGAGAGGTATGAAGGAAAACAAGAGTTTAAACGGTTTTGAAGTAGAAAATTTTGATTTTTAAAACATAAGTAATTCGATAGAAAGCCATTAATGTTTCTAAAACAATTGATATTATGAAAAGTAAAGTGAATGGTTAAAATGAAATGAAAATTAAGGAATTTGTATGTATAAAAATAAATTAAATGAAATTACTAAAATAATCCCGAGTACCATTACCCTACATTACATTTTTACCACCTCACCACCTTATCTATCCTCCTTGATCCACATGCTTAACCAAAGGTCACCACCCTTTTATCCAACATGCAGAAGCTTTCCTTTGTACCATGATGTAGAATGAAAGTGACATGTCATAAATTTCTTTTTTATTAAATTTTTAAACTTGAAAATTTGGCACGTCTTTCTTACATAAGTGCACTTATGTTATTAATCTTTATTTTATTTACTAATCCATGTTTATATTATTTAAAATGTGTAAATATATTAACTAGGGTGTTTACAATATTTTAAACTACTTTTTAATGGTGAAAAATTAAAAGCTTTTCGGTTATATTTTCTAATTTCCTTTGAACTAAATATTTTTGTAAACAAAATTCAAAAATGAATTTTCTATCATTAGTTATAAATTAAATAGGGCCATTTAATAATTAAAACCATTAATTAAATATTTTAAAATTATTTAAATATCCATCCATCAAATAGATAAAATTCCGAGTCGTTAGGTAGACAGTATTTTTGGATGCATCGAAACGAACACCTTATGAATTGAGTTTCATAATTTGACTATAACACGTTCGATGATAATATTTGGTTAGAAGTTGGATTTAGTAAAAAAAAAAATTATTGTAATATGAAAGAAAAGATAAGGTTTTTTTGAAAACAAACATTTGTGAAAAGATTTTATATAAGTAAGGATTAAAAAATATGGTTTATAAACAAAAAGGGCTTAAAAGGAGAGTTTGAGAAAATAAATCCCGGTGTTTTTGAAATTGGGTTTTCATGATTTTGGAATAATAATAATATTATTATTTGAAAGCAAATATTTGGGAAATTATTTTATAAGATTACGATCATGATACTCGATAATATTTACGTAGTATTTGATACCGCTTTGAGAATAACTTTGGTTAAGTCCGAAAGGCATGATTTAAAGGTACTGAATTCACTTCTGTCGCTTGAAAATAATTCGAATCATGACTATAACATCATCCGCGTTCATTTCTGGGTTTCAAATTGGGGGATGCTACAGAGTTGTTTTAGTAAAATAGATTTTGGTTTAATCTCAAAGAATGATTTCATACATAAAGATATATGTATGTATTAGTATTTCAAAATGATTTGAAATAAAACCCAGTGTTTAGTTATAAAGTTTTTCGTTAAGAGCTGATTTGATATAAAATATAGAGTAATTTAATAAAGGTTTTGAAATTAACTTTCTATATGGAAAAATGTATGATATGTTGGGGGGCACAAGTGGTAGTGGCATAGCACAAAATAAATGTTGGAACATTTCTTGTTTTGCCTTTTTCAGTAACATAAGTGTAATAAATAATTGGAAATTTGTTAAGTTAATTTATGGACGCATGTACCCGATGCTTTAGGAAGGTATGGTATGTGCATTATTTTATGAGTTTTTTTTTGATGGTTTTCATTTGTTGGAATGAAATAAAAAAATTGGCGATTTTGGACAGTCGAAAACTTTCGAATCATTATAGAACTTGGAGCTAAATGTTTTTTTATAAAAATATAAAGTTGAGTTGTTGTAACTTTTGAATTGAGAAGGTGGTAAATTAGAACAAGTTTAAATTGTTGAACATACTTGTTAAGTAAACAAGTTTAATGTTTTGCATATACTCTTAGGAAATAATGAAGTATTATATGACTAATAAAGTGAAGTAAGTTTTTAAGAAATTTTTTATAAATGAAGTTATAAACTGTTGACAAACTTGAAGTTATGTTTTAGGAAATGATTCATAAATGATTTTAGTATTGAATAACACACTACTAGTGTAATGAATGTGATTAAAAAGAAATCGGTATAGTTAAGAAAACAATATGATAAATGCATAAGTTGTACGTTGATCATCTTGTTCGCATGAATGTTCTTGATTCAGTATTCGAGCACATGGTTTCAAGGTGATTTACGCTGACCAGAACAAGGATTTTTCACTTGATTCTTAACAATGAACACTTGATATTGATCCATGATACGATCCTAACTTTTTCTATCATAATATATGGCTACGTAAAGAAAATGGAGGTTTCTAGTTAAGGAACCCGACCAAAGATCGCACTGGAGAGGTCAAGTGATCTATACTAGTTAGGAAGCTAAATTATGTGGTCGAATAAGTGATCGAATTTAATATTGCGTACAGATGGTCCACGTGCATCATATCGATTTTAGTATATTTGTATACTATGTTATGTTAGCTTATGGAGAGGTTAGGGAATGGCCCTTTGACTTGTTTTATGGTGACATAAATGATCGTTTAACTAATAACATGAGGTTGTTGCGTGTAAGGTACGCTTACCAGGTAGTTTATCATCCTTATGTAATGAGATAATTTTTGAACCTGAGCAACTCATGAGCTATATTTGCTAGAAATTTTGAATACTGTTAAATACTTCTATGTGCTTGTTTCCTTTTGTTGATAGTGTTGGAATTTCGAGGACAAAATTTTTAAGTGGGGGAGAATGTAACGACCCAATATTTCAGACATTTCATATTTATATATCTGATTTATTTAAATTTTTAATCTTGGATTAAATATGATTGAAGTTATTTAATAATCTTCTTAACCCCATTTTAATCAATAAAAAATGGTGGTAAAATTGTTTTTGAAAAATGTTTATAAATATAGAGGCTTCAAAAAAATATCGATTATGTGAACGAAAATCATTTTATTGATAAACGGTTTTTACTTGTCAGAAGTTATTCAAACCTTTTTTACGTATACTTAAACACTTAGGAAATCACTAATATGAAATAAAAATATTTTACCATTTATGAGAAGAAAATATGATGATATCATGGGCAATGTCATAGGAAGATATTTTGCGTGTAAGGGTAAAAGGGTAATTTGCTAAGGAAATAAGGTGTAAAATTAAAGCATGCAAGGCACGTGCGGGGGACTATTTTGGCCATAATTGCGAGGGTCAAGTAGAGGGTTTGGACTTGTTCAACACATCATAATATTCTAAAGCTTGAAATTACCAAAAAGAATAAAAATAGTGGAAGTGGATTATTACTAATCCACTTTATTCTTCACTAATCTTTCTCTAATTAGTTCAAATCTCTTCTAAACTTCACCGAACTTTCACCGATACCTTAAAACACCTTAGTAAGATGAGATCTAAAGTAAGAAATAGGAAAAGTATAGACAATAAGGGGCTTCATGTTTATGCCATGAGCATGCATGAATATGGGAGCTTGGCTTTATGATTTTGGTGCTAAAGATTGGATCTTTACGCTTTTAGCGATGGTAGAAAGTGGTTCTTGAGTTGTAGTGTGATTGAGCTTTTGTTTGGCTTGGATTTGGGTAAGTTATCTCACTATTTTGTATGTATATTGTGTATGTGTGTGCAAATATAAAGCTAAAGTGAAATTAACTAATTAAAGCTATAAACTTTGGACCTACTTGCTTTTGAAAGAAAATGACAACTTTATATTGTTTAACATCACTACTATTTCCTTCTATAACATGTGACATGGCCTTTAATTGATGTTTAAATAGTTTTTTAGATTGTGTGTCGAATTGAAATATGTTTGAAAGAGTTTGAAGCGAAAATTGTTGCTATAAATGCAATTTAATGTCCCTTAACTTGTGTAAATGGAAGATTTATGACCTTAACTTTAGATTATTTGATTTCATTATTATTTATGCACATTTTAGTGTACAGGATAGTAAAATAATGGTTTATAAAGTTACAGAAATTGTGAAACAAAATAATGAATGCTAGAAGTGAAATTATCACTATGGACGCACTTTAAAAATGCCTTGTGTTGGTGATTTTCAAAGTAACTTTGAGAGCCATCCTAGGGGCCTCTTTATTTTTGATAATTACTATAAGAATATTTATTAATGGAATACTATGAAAGTTTCAATCATTCATCAACTTGTAGGACGAAGGTGCAAATTGTTATAGCAAGAAGAAGGTCGCCATATGAGCGCTTTGAAACGTTTTGCTTTTAGGAATTTTTCTAATTAAATTGAAAGACATTTTAATGGCTTATTCGAATTTTTAATAAGTGTTATGTGTTTAATTATTACTGAAAAAATCGAATTTAATAGATTACGAAACTGGTCAAACAAAAGGGCTAAAGTTAAAGCAAAAAGGTGGTTATAATACACTATGAAATATACCTTGTTTTCGAGAATTTTTATAAATAAATTAGAAAATATTCTTAGGGGTTTCTTTCCATGATTTTTAAATATCCTAGGGTAGTACTTATTTAAAATTACAAGTCTTATATCTTTTATTTAAGGGGCAAAAACTGGCTGCAAAGATCATGATTTTCTGTGTTGTTCTTTATCAAAGACTTTTCGCATTTATAAATGCTATAATTAGTTGCTTGAGATTTTAAATATCTAACAACGATGTTTAAATCTGGTATTTTTCTTTATTTTTTAGGGATGTTTTCTAACATATTTTTTAGTATTTTAAATTTGGTTTGAAGTTTACATATATTTCTGATATTTATTAATGAATTTTTAAAGTAGAGGAGTTTTATAATATAAGACATGCTTTTTATTTATTTTCATCAAATTATTGATTAGTTATTTTCAAGTAATATTTTACATAGATATTTAAAATCTATTTATAATTATTTTTAAAGTGTATATATATAAGTTTGAAAAAAGTATGTTAAGTACTTTATAAAGGAATAAAGGAAGTTTTGGATTATAACACTTATGTTATAATAAATGGTTTTGGAAGGTTAATTAAAAGCTTTGATTAATAAGTGTAGATACACCTAGATCTTCAAAAGAATGTTTAAAGACAAGCATAAGTGAAATGCTTTTGGGGTTTGTTGCGACAATGTGTTAATAACATTTGTCTTTAACCCCTTTTTATTATACTTGGAATGTAAATAGATGTTTGAAAAGAATATTGAAAAGAAAAGCATAAGTTAAATGGTTTTGGGTTTCTAGTGACAATGTTTAAGCACCATTAGCCATAAACCTTTCAAAATAGATTTGTGAATGTTATTTGACCTTTTAAATGGATATTTCAAAGGTAATAATAAGTATGGAATTTGAAAATGATGGAACAAGTAAAGGTTTAATGTAAGAAATCCTATTGAAGATTTGTGAATATACTTATACCACTTAAGATAAGTATATGAATACTTTTTTTTTTAAGTACCGACAGAGTAAAATGGATAATAGTAATTGATAGTGTAACGACCCTAGATTTTAATTTAATTTAAATTGATAATTAAATGAATTTTTGAATAAAAATTGTGAAATTAATTTTAAATGGAAGTGAGTTTCCCCGAATTTGAATAAATTATGTATAAATCAAAATTTGATCTTTGTATATATATTTAAATTGGATTTGAAATAAAATCTTAAATAAATGGTTTTAAAAATAAATATAGAGATATATATGTATATACATTAGATATGAATTGTAAATGAATGGTTTAATAATAATTGATAATAATAAGTATTACAATTGATGGTTAATAATAATTTGAATTTATAAATTTAATATAAAACAATAAATATTAAGGTAAAATAAATAATTTAAGTTAAAATAAATAGAAATAAAAATACAAGACAATAAGTATTTAAGTTGAAAATTAATATGTAAGTCATAAGAAAAGAAAAGAAATGACATTTAAATATGAAACAAAGTTGTAAATAAATATGTAAAATAAACGAAACAAAAGTATAAATTGTAACAAATAAAATACATTCACTTATGTATGTTATAATAAAATCATATGGTTATAAAAATGACCTAGAAATACATATAAACTTATATGAAACTTTTATGAAACAAGGAGACAATAAAATAAATATGTGATGAATTCAATGTTAAAAGCAAACACAAATCAAACAGCATATCTATGTAAGTGTATGCATAATGTACTTGCAAGAATTAAAATAAGATGGCTGTTACATTGAAGCATAAAAGCTACCAGGAAAAAAAAAAGATGTGGCATGTAAGTAGAAATGAAAGACAAAGTAAGATATGTCTGTAAAATAAATAATTAAGGCAAGAACAAAGTTAAAGAAATAAGTCATGGCTGAAGTACTGAAGCAATTAATGCATTACATGCTTACGCCTCTAGCAATTAATGAATACATCTCAGCCATGCTTATTGAATAAACAAAGATATCACCTGTACAACTCATTTTCTTATATACCCAGCCTTCCTCAATCTCATTTTGTCCATCTTCAAAACTAAACAAGAAAAAAAAACTGAAGCAAATATCCTTTCAAACTAAAACAAATCTCAACTTCAACAACAATACAATTTGAACAACAATTTCACCAGACCAATCAGAGATCAAAAGAGGAGCTTCAGCTAGCATACACAAGTCAGTTTCAAAATATGCTCTGTTTTTCTCCCCTTCAACTTCAGGTGAGTAACTAAACTAAAATCCAACTAAGTAAATCTATATTTGATGATTAATATGTTTGAGTTTGAAGTTGCTTAATATGTGTATATATGTACGTAAATTGTTCTCTGTCTATATATATATATATATATACATATACATATATATATATATACATATATATATATGCAGATGGGTATGCCTGTATATGTTAAAAAAAATTTTTTTTGCTTAAAAGCATATGGTTTGATCAACAAATTCAAACATCAAACTACTTGATTTTTGATAGGCCTTGGTTTCAAAAGCAAACATGTTTGTTTAAGTATTGGTTATTATTTAAAAATTGTTTCAAGTAAAATAAAAGTGGATATGTTAATAAAAATTGGATTATACAGAGCTAACTTCAAATTCAGATAATTTCAAGTGTCACGAAACTTTGATTTACTTATATAACCTGAATTCATACTTCAAAATAGAATTTTTAAAAGTAAAATAGGAATTTTTAGTTAATAATACTAGTAGCAGTTCAGAGATGAACGTGAGATGGGTTTTGGCGAAATTCAGGCAATCGAAGGCTCAATCGAGGCCAAGGTTTCACGTGTAGGTGGAGGAGGCTGCGGCGAAGATGGGAAAAATAGCCGGAAGTGGTCCAGTTCACTGTGGCGATGACGGCGAGAAGTTTTTTTTATCCTAAACCTAGTTTTCGGTGGTGATGGATATTTCGATTCGCGCGTTGTCCTCAGGCGATCGAGTGTGGCGAGGGTTTGGGAAATGGTAGAGGAGAGGAAATCGAAGCTAGGGCCGAAGGCGGAAGCATTCAGATGATCGGAGTTGAGAGAATGTGGCGATGACAGGTATGGGAGGTGATGGGGTCAAGCGTTTCCAGGTTTTGTTTCCTGGTACTTGTATTGAGCTTGAATGCTCAATTTTGTTTAAATAATTTGATCATCGATCTAATGATCGGATTGGCACTGAGGAAAGATCTCCGATGTGGGAGTGTGGTCAACGTTGGCCGGAGGTGGCTCTGGTGGAGGTGCACGTGCACGGTGCACAGAAATTCAGGGTGAAGTGGTTGTGGGTTTTGACTTGTACTCGAGTAAAATTCTTTGCCACAGGTTTTGGTTATAAAACCTATCTGTTTGATTATTTTTTAAAGACCTGACAGTTTTTTTTAAACAGAAATTAAAAATTTAAAACCAAATTTAAACAAAGTTTTAAATACAAGTTTTTAAGTCGGTTTAAAATTTAATTTGGTATCTTGGTTCTAAATAAAATAAAGTTTTAAAAAATAAAATAAAAATGAATGAAATGTTTAAGAACTTTAAATGTTAAGTTATATTTTAAAAATGATTTGAATTTTAAAAGATTTGCTTTAAACTCTTACATAATTTCTTTATAAAAATAAATGTTATACAACATCCGATTTAAAAGAGTTTAACTTGGTTTAAATTTGTTAAAGGTTGAATTTGTAATTATTTCAAATCTTTGATTTGAAATGAAATTTGAATTTGAATTTGAAAATAAATGTTTTCAAATGTGTTTGAAAATGATAATTAAATCATTTATAAAAATTATGTTTTACCTCAAAGACAATTAAGAGTTAATGATTTATAGTTCATCAAAAATTTAAGTGAATGAAGATTCAAAAATTTGTAATTCGTTCATTTTGAAATTAATTAGAAGTTTAAATTTATAAATTAAGGTTTAAGTGAGAGATAGTTAATGTGATTAATTAAGAATCATAGATTTCCAAATTGTGTTAAAGGGATTTCAATTTGAAATGAAAATGGATAATTTATGATTAGAAATTTATTAATTGTAATTAAAAACCAATTAAGTTGTAATTAACACCTAATTGATTAAATAATTAGGATTAGTTAATGGATCATTAAGGGTTAGTCAATTTCTATAAATAATGCTTAAAGTTAATTAATCAAGTGATTAAGATATAATTACATTTAATGTAATAAAAAGTTGATTTATTTATAAAGGTAATAAATTACTTAAAGATAGTTATTTAATGAAATTAAATTAAGGTTAAATGATTAGGTAATTAACTTAAGGATAATTTAATTAATGTGATTAATTAAGAATCATTTATTTAATTAAAGTGTTTGATAAATTAGTTTATATCAAATGGTTTAGAATTAATAAATCAGAATTGGATAATAAATTCATAAGTAAATAAATTTGATTGGAAATAAATTGAATTAATTAGGATTAAACAATTAATAAATCCTTCTTATAAATGAGTATTGAATATTTGACCTTACTTATGAATGATTGTATTGAATGAAATGCCTTGAATTGGTTGTCCTATCTGATCTGTGATATTTTATTCTGTTACTGTGTATAATTTATCCATTTATTTACATTTGTATATTATCTGTGAATGGATGATGAGCGTTATAGTCTATATCATTTATCAACTATATTTCTGTGTTTTAATCTGTAATGATTGAATGATGTTGCACTATTGTGTTAAACCCCTGGACCACACCATACACACACAAATATGGATTTCACGAGGAAATCGATTAAGTCACAGATTTTTGAAAATGGTTTTTGAATTTGAATTTTAAAATTCAAATGGTTTGAAATAGATTGGGTTTAAAGTGAAAAGCTTTTGATAATGGAATTTCAAAGATGAAATTTATTTTGAATAACTTGATAAAGTTTGAAATTTAAATAATTTGATCTAAATTCAAAATTTGAAATTGAATTCTATGATTTAAAACTAGGGGTTAAAAATGTTATACCAGTTATATATGGGTTAAACTATTTTAAAAGTATTGATTTGGGATGTGAATAGAATTCAAGGGCTTTAACTCGTATAAATATAATTGGATTTTTCTGAAACGAAAACTGTTGTTTTCAAATAATAAAAGCTTTCACATAAGAAATGAACGTCCAATTTGTGTTAAAAAGAATTTCAAGTTTGAAAATGAAGAAAATTTCCAAGTTATGAAAACGATTTAAAAGCTATAGGTTGAATCTTGAAAGCTATAAGTTAAATCTTTGATTTAAAGATTTAATGAGTTAATCCAATATGAATGGAAATTATTTTAAAGTCTATAAATTGATCTTTGTGAAATAAATCTTTTTTTTTGTAATATAAAGATTGGAAATGGTAATTGGTTAAAACCATTTGAAGAAAAGTTTTGGGTTTTAAGTTGTGACTTAATTGAAATCCCAATATCCATATGTTTTTGAAATACTGCGCTCACTGTTCGGTTTAGCCGGGAGAGGACCTTTGTGTCATTTATCCCATTCCGAATATGTGATATGTCGTTATGGATAGCATTTGAAGACCGATGTTGAAGACCGGATATTTTTGAAAACGTAAGGACAACTCGTCGAATGTCTTTGCATCGACTGGTCCCCGGTATAGAGACTCCATATGTGATGGAAAGTCCGAACGTGATTAGTGAATATCCGGATTGCAAGGACTTCTTTGTAAGTGCCTTAGGTTCTGTTCGAGCCCGGAACAGACTTGTATGGATAGTATGTCTGACATTACAATTTGAGATATAAAGCTGATTTCTTTCAAATATATTTCTGTTGGTGGCGGAGAATTTATTCTCTTAGCTTAACACCCTTCTCTGAGACGTACGAGCTCATAGGTTATGTAGTTGAATGTTATCAGCGATATATTCCCAATTTGGTAATGTGACATGCTGAGTGTTGCTGTGAAATGATCATTGTGTTGATTATTTGTGATAGGATCATTTATTTGATCGTCTATCCTGGTGATCATTTCTATGATCATTTGTTGACCCAAAGCATGGCTTTTGTATAAAGTATGTTTTTGGGGACGAGACTTCGTCGAGCCTCACACCCCGGAATGGTCAAAACAAGAAAGATGCGGCAAGGTTATGAGGGGTAGCTCCCTTTAGGGTATGTGCATTTCCTTCTGGAAAAGGGTGGTATCATGGTATGGAGCCCAGATACTTACTCATGTTGAAAACACTTTGTTATGATTGTGTGATGATGGTGACGAGCGCTCGGTTAAAGGTCCCAAAGGACCGGGGGATGGCATACTCGTGTCAGTTGTTACCCAGTTAGGGGTAACTCGGCCTTGTGTTGGTAGAGATCCGGTTTGGTTCTCGGGGACGTCCATCCAGAGGCGTTCTCATGTGGCAATGGGAAGTTCCTTGGCCTGATCATTCGTTGGAAATCCAAAGAAACAATACGAGACTTGTACGGTTTTAGTTGTAGAACCTGCCATTTAATATGGTAGCTATAGTAAGCATACTATAATGGTACCTATGCTGGCTAAGATTTATATTCTACTTTCGAAATGATTTGTTCTACACTATGCACTAGTAATAATATCAAATGTTTTTTTTTAATGCGTATCAAGCATCTTTGACTAACATAAGAAGAAATCTCCTCCAAGTCTGCGTTTGCATTGTGTGTGTGGCGGGAGGTCTTATGGTAGTCTCATTTTTAAAAGCATTGCGAATTGACTTTAAAATATTCCTCTATTTTGATTTTAAAGATAAATAAACTGTTTTTGTTGCTCACAACAGTCCCACGACTGATCCGGAGTTTATTGTTTCTTTCCTAAACTCTGGATGCTCAAAATTTTCTACACGAGCAGTCTAGAGTTGGGTTTTTCAGATAGTCAGATTAGTAGGTTATCTGGAGCTAGTTCAGTCTTTGGATCACACCGCACTTTCTTATCTTTGTGCATCGTTATTGGGAGTTCGTGCTACTGCTGGAGTTCTCTTTTGAAGACTATCTTAGAGTTATATTGTTCCGCTGCTAGATGTTATCTATTTTCTTTTCCGCTGCTATTTATTGTATCATATCTCTGATGTATATTGATATTTATTGGACCATCTGTTGTATCAGATATTGTATCAAAGCTGTATATCAATGTATTATTCTTTTATCCCGCTGTGTTGTTTACTTAATGTTGTTATAAGCTCCGGCGGGCCGGATTCGACATTTGAGTTTGCGGCATTCAAATATAGGTAACGTATTCGGTGCCGATTTTTCGAAGGTCAAGTCAGGATCGCTACAGATAGACAGAATTTTATTAGATAAAAGAAGTTTTTACTAATAAAAGAGATTTTAATTTATAAAAATATTAATTAAATAAAAAGGGATTAGAAGTCGCTTATGTGACTTAACCGTGCTTGGTATGACTTTTTGTGTTTGCTTATTTACGGAAAGTATTTAGTCATGTACTTAACACTAAAAGCCAACTAAGTAGACCTCTCTATCCATAAGAGTTAAGAATGAAGTGTCGCTTTAATGCAACTGATGCTCTAACTTACCTGACTTTACACTTGATCGAAGGATAGTGTAAGTTGAAATGTTCGAAAACATGATAAGTATACGAGACTTAGTTTTCCTATGCTATCATCTATTTTTAACTTGATAGTCGATTAGTCGACTATCAAACTTGACCGAAAATTCATTGATTTAGTTTTTGGAGAGACCGAGATCAGTAATTGCTTTACTTGTCGAACCCACTTCAAAACTAATATATAGGTTCTACGTTTTGGAAGCAGTTGTGAATTGGAATGCAATAGAGTTAAACTGTCTATCCTGAGTTTAAGTCCAAGGTAAAGGTCAGCATTAGCATTCGTCAAATGACTTATGCAGGAATCTATATTGAGTTTCATATTCCGCTAGAGATGTTGGAATCCATTCAGGGATTTGTGTTTTATTCGAGTGATGATGTGTGAAGATTCCCAACGTAACCCCTACTATAGAAATGGTAGAAAAAAATGTTAGAAGCATAGTCTGGGGTTTTGCTAACTGGTGCAGGGTTGTAATGGCCTGGAAATTTATCACTTTGGAAAATTTATGTAATTTTAAATTATTTGAATATAAGATTTTATAACATAAATTATAATGTTTTAAACAACAAAAATGATGGTGAACATCTTTTAAAATTACATTAAGAAATATAGATATTTGATATTTTCATCAAAACAGCGACAAAAATCAATTTTCAGCAAAATTCATATTTTCTCAATACTGGAGGATTCACAACTGGATACATACACTTATTTCTCCATTTAACACAGAATATATAATAAAAATATTTATTTTATTTTTGTAAATAATGTCTTTATGACATCATTAATGATGTCATCATTTTTAAATAATTAATTTTTGAATTTAAATTAAGTTTAAATGATTTAATAATCTTTTTAAATATTAAATGAGGCCCATTTAATTATTAAATAATAATAGAAATGTCAGTTTTAATTTTTTACATATATATATTTCAAACAAGAAGTAAAAGTACGATTGGAATTCGAATCTCGGATTCACCATGGTTTATATATATATATATATAATAGAAATGTCATCTTCTAAGAAAAACAAAAATCATCATCACTTACAAGCACATGGGGTAGCACATGGGAGGAGGGTGGTTCGACCGTGTGGGGGTGGAGGGTCTAAGTGTAGCACATGGGTGATATGAATGGTGATGATGATGTTGTAGATATTTGCTAAAAAGGCTATAAATACACGTTCATATCCTCTCATTTCCATGCATCAAAATTCTTAAGTTCTTCTCTTTCTTTAGTTGACCATTAATGGCATCTATGTTTTCATAACTTATTCTTGTAGCGAAGCTTTGCTCAGAAATACACTTCCATATAGAAAAATATATCACCTTAATTTGAAGTCAATGTGAGCAATCATCTCCTCTTCTTTCTCCTTGCTTGGCTGAGCTCATCAAGAGCCACAATCACCTCTCCACTCTCTCAAGTACAAGGTCGAACACACCCAAGGGTCCCAGGCCAGGATTCATAAGCTGCAGTGCAGGAATAGCGAAGTTATAATCGATTTCGTAGCATTAAAAGTTAGATCGAAAAGCTATTATGTAAGAATTACTCCACTAGTTTATTTTATTTAACTATATGATAACATGACATATTTTTCCATGCTTGTTATCTATGTTTGATCATCATGTTTTGGATGCGATATTATGTTTGCTTGTCTGTAGAAATAATTCACAGTAAATACACGTCGAATTTGCATAAAGAAAACACTTTCTCTTATGAATTATAAAACTGTTACGGCATAGTCAAACCTATTTAAACATGAATAAAAATGGTTTAAAATCATTTACAAATGTTTTATAAATATCAAAACTTATTTCGGAAAAGTTTTGAAAAGGTAAGAAATTAGAGTCAAAATAGGCGCGTTGTGTAATGGTAACTCACGATTTCGTGCCATAAAAGTTAAATCAATGTGTAGAGTGAAATATAGCTCAGAATTATTTGAAATAAGAATTTTCTGGTCTTCTATAATTATAGTTTTCAAATGAAGGAGAAAAAACAAAATTTCATTTTGTAAAACTTGATATATGTCCAAATCAAGTTTTTTTTAAATCATTGCGTTTTGGTAGTTCGTTAAATATGGATTTCAACTCTTAAAAATAGATATTTTTAAATCTTTAAAAATATAAGTTAAATTCTAAAAATATGTCAAAATATTTTAAAAGAGTTTTGAAGGGAGACATATAAAAGGTTTAAAATGGGATTTGTGATACTATGCCTTTAAAAGCACTTTTCATTGGCAATTTTAACGAAGAATTTGGAAATTTTTGAAATAAGATTTAAACTTGGGTTTTCTCATCAAATGTTTTATAAATGTATTTTAAATAACAAATCAAGTATTTTAAAGGGTTTAGAGTTGATCGAATAACATGATTGTCGTATGGGTAACAGAGAGATAGTCTCTAGATTTGGGTTGGAAAACCATTTTCATGCCCTCCCTAGCTATCCAAACTGGCCTGACGAAGGGGATAGCTAATTTGATTTTCTTGAACTATATTTTACTAAGATGAAAATTTGGAATTTTCCAATCGTTACACCAGATTTTAAAATAGTAAGATGTTTGGTGATATGGGTAACACTATGTTAAATTTTACTTATACCATCCATTTGAATTTAAAAGGTTATTTCACCGTTATTCGACGAATAGTATGTGTTGAAAATGGAAATTAGTATTGAGTAAAATTAATATAATTTCTATGGATCCCCTTTTACTCAATAATGTTTTCCTATGTAATTAAAGAGAAATGATATGGTATTTACAAAATTAAAAAGAGTTTAATAATCCTGTATATGCTGAAAAAGAAATGGTTTAAAGACATATATCTCTAAGAAGATATTTTATTTGGATAAGAGATATTGTTTAATTGAATAATAATCACTCGTATACTTGACATCCTTTATCGGTAATTGGTTCAAAGAGACGGGAATCGGATTTGGGTGAACCACTTCAAACCATTGTACACGTTCGAAAGTGGAGACATGTTGAAAAACAATGATTTTAAAAATGGAGATCTTTATAATGAAGGATTGTTTGCTGCTAACCTCTACGGTAATTCTTATATCATATATATGGCGACAGTAGTATCTTCATTCTTTCGATGCAAGGACTACACGTTACTGACCCTAAGGGTGATACCCAAACGTGAGGTAGTAGGAGAAGTGCCTTCGGTTTGTCCTATTCCTGGATAACTCGTATGGATGAGTGTCTTAAATTGAATTCCTAAGACCACATACATTGATTTTTACAAAAGTGCATCAGTTTAGTGGTGTAGGAGGTAACCCCTTTTACAACTAACACCCTTCCGTGAGGCGTATGAGCTCGAGGTTTGTACTTTTATGGAAATCAATAATGTGTTATTATAAATGGCAATGTGGAATTCAAAGTGAGATTTGTTTTGTAAAAGGTAATACGTTACCTCAAGCCTCACACCCGAAAATGGCTTAAACATGGTATGCAACAAGGATATGTGGGTCGCACCCATTAGGGTATGGTAATTACCTTTTTCGATTACTCTTTATATATCAAGCATGCGGTGTATGCTATGGGATCTCGGTAAAGGTTGGTAACAACCGAGGAGATGTCATATTCGGTACTATCCATGACCATTGTAATGGTCAACGAAAAGGGGTAAGTCGGTTTTGCTAGATGCAGAGGACTATCTGTGGATCCTTGCTGCATTCCTCTAAAGATGTATTGTACGGAAGATAATCTCTTACGTATCATTATATGAAATCCATTCTCCAATAAGTGCACTTGGACTTAGTCATATACCTATTATGTTGGAATTTAATCAATGTAACAATTTAGGCTATGGTTAATATATATTTTTAATCTAGACACTATTATAGTACCACTGATAATGTTTTGGTTATCATAAGGTCAAAACCCGTCCATATTTATGTGGGGTGTGGTCTTATGAGATACCATTTATTTTCAAAAATATCAATGCTTTGAGTTTTCTCACACTAGTCCCATCACTGACCCAGAGTTTATTTTCTTTTCCCGTAAACTCTGGTGCTCTATTTTCCTAGGTAGCCAAGTAGTTAGGTTTAACTTGGAGCATTTCGGAGGAGCTTGGAGAATTGAGCAGAAGATCTTTGTAGATATTTATCAATTTCTACTTCCACTATATTATGTATAAATTTATACCAGCACCTATGTAGGGATAGGTAGTTATAACTGTCCCTAGCTAGGTTAGTACTTGCCATAACTCTGATACATCATTTTGAGAGTGATTGTATGTACTATCTACATGTAAAAAATTTAAGTTGTTAAATGCGATATGAGAATATATGTTTCTATCTTCTATCTTTATTTTCTTTTACCCCTGACCATTCGCCTCTCTGACACCTGAATTTGCAGTATGTGAATACTATAGATGTATTAATGTGAATTTTCAACGGTTGATAATGTGGGTCATCACACTAGGTATTAGAGCTTAGGTTAAGCTAAAACCTAAGCCTTGGTGGGGTCCACTCATTAGATACAGGGCTAGTAATGACCTAGAATGAGTTAGTCAATGAGAGTACATATTTGAAACTTTTATCCAAATAAATATATTTGAGTTATTTTATAACCATCCCCTAAGAGAATCTTGTCTATTCAAAACTGATACCTTACTATATTCAGATAGTAGGAAATGAGCAACCGAAGAGGATGTAGAGAGGGAAATAATAGCACAACGACCTCAAGTTAACCTTATTGTAACCTCCAATGCAACCTCAAGTTAACCTTATTGCACTATGATAAGATTGTACCAGCTTGGGAGGAATGTCATTTGCGAGCATAGAATCTAATGTGAGAAAATCTTTTAAGGATTAAACATCAGTGATGATCAAAAAAGGTTCTTAGCCTCCTGGCTATTGAAGGATGGGGCTCATTCTTGGTGGGAGTACTTTACTCTTAATGAATTGGAAGATAATTTCTCTTGGGCAAGGCTTAAAGAAGTTTTTGAAGAACGATACATGCCCGTTGCTGGAAAGTCTCGCCTCTGTATAAGTTTTATGGATGTGAAGCAAGGAGAAATGTCCATGGAAGAGTATTTATGCAAGTTCAATGAATTATCTCGCTTTAGGTTGGGATTGATAGACACGCCTCTTAAGAAAGACGAGATTTTATTACAGGGAGAAAGGAGTAGTATCATGAAAGGATGACCGCTCATGTTAAGGGAACCTTTGTAGATCTGGTAGATGTGGGTTTCCAATATGAATCTTTGGACTATAAGAATCCACCCACAGCTCAAAGCAATAATAACAATTGGAGCAAGAGAAAATTCGATCACCAAAGGAAGAAGCCATAGCAAAGCAAGTCAGGAGAAGGATCTCAAGGGAACCAGTTGAAAGATATTACCTACCACAATTGCAACTAAAAGGGCCATCTTTTCACCACCTTTAATAATCCTAAGGTTCAGAAAACAATCTGCTACATTTGTCACCAATCAGGGCACATGATAAAGGATTGCCCATTAATAAATAAAGGGGAGCAGGTCAAAATTTTTGCTATTAAGGATGAATCCTTAACCTCCACAGATGTGAAAGGCAAGGGAGTTCTGGAAGGAAATATTTATGTTAATGAAAAATTAGTTAGAGTATTGTTTGATACTGGGGATTTCCACAGTTTTATTTTTGAGGAATTAGTTGGTAGGTTGAAACTTACCCCAAAAATAGTAGATACCCCTATCTGTGTGTCTAATCCCATAAGAAGTGCAACTAACTGTTAGTCCCAGAGAAGATGATTTTGATGACAACAACCTTAGAATAAGATTATAAAATATAAATACTAACATTATTGTTTTGATATATATGTATATGCAGGATATATATATACAGATACCAAAGAATGAAGACTGTACGGTATAGATATTCAAGAATTGATAAACTCAAGATCAAGGATATCAAGATTCAAGACTCATGAGTATCAAGATTATCAAGAGTCAATATAAGTAATTTAGTTAGGAATTTTGTTAAAACTCCTAGGAAAGCACTGACATCTTAAAATCCATTTTATTCGTGGAATGGAATCCACTTCGAGCCCGTTAAAGGGATGGAACCCTAAGTAGGATGGAACGTACGATAATCTATTGGAACATTGTTTTGTATCCACTAACTTTTATTCAAATGTTTTAAAAAATTATATCTTCTTTTCAAAATGATTTCAAAATCTTCCTTTTAAAAGAATCAAAAACATCTATCCTGTTTTTAAAATACTTTTAGCCTCAAAATAATCTTTATTTTCAAAATCAAATTATCCTTGGTTTTAAACTATCTTTTAATTATAATATATTTAACTTTTGATATTTATGCTTAGATTTAAATATAAAATTATAGTAAAGTTTATATATATATACCAAAATATTATTCTCTATACTTATTTATGTATTTTAATTATAGTTAAGTATATTTATAAAGTTTAAAAATAGTTTTAATACAAGATAGAAGTTATTTTCAAAGAAAAACAAATTACCAAAAATAACTTAGGCCTGTCGACAACCCCAAGATACCTTTGTCGACAAGGTGACAGTTTATTTCAAAATTTTAAATTTCAAAAGAAGTGTCTATTCATCAATTCTTTCGCGAGTGTACATGACTGTTGTTCTACTATAAATAGGGGCTGTTTTAAACGAATTTATATTGATATATTTTCTGATTTCACTCCTCTTCTTCTTCCACATTTCTTTACATGCATTTTTACCATTACTCTGCTGAAATCACCATTGAATCTAACTAGATCATTTCTGGTTTGATTCTCTATCATTATCTCAAAAAGATCCTTGTGCTATTCAGAGTTATAGACTTCTTTATAATTAATTTAGTGAGAAAAGATGTGATTGTAGCCTGTAAAATCAATCAAGCAAGAAAAGGTGTGATTGTAGCCTGTAAAATCAATCAAGCGAAAAAAGGTGTGATTGTAGCCTAGAAAATCAATTGGATGAACTTATTGCCCGTAAAATCAAGTATCTCTACCCCAGAGGATTGTGAATCTAGAGCGGTGTACCTCGTGACCTTGAAATCGAGGGTGTAATTGTAAGAATTGATTTTGAAAGGAAGTCCGTACTTGTGTTGCGGGACTGGATGTAGGGTAACTCCGAACCAATATAAAATTCAGTGTGTTCTTTCCTTTATTGCTTTTACTTTATATCTACGTCTGTGATTGATTCTGTAATCATATTTGTGTCTGAATTTTGTGTTCAAATTAATATAAACTAAAAAAAATTAGTAACTTCTTAAAACACTATTGACCCCCCCTCTAGTGTTAATTCTACCCTTAAGATCCGTAATCCGTATTTCTCACATTTGGTATCAGAGCAAGGTTTTCAAAGTTTCATAATATGATTTTTGAAAATGCTTTTAAAATGGCTATGTTTAAAAAACCTGTTAATACTAGTTTAGAAATATTCAGATCATCATTGTCTCTTGAATTTGCATATAATCAATATTCAAATTCAAGTTGTCTACCAAAATTGTATGATGTGCAGGAAACATGTTTTATGGGTGTTGAGGAATTAGTTCACAATGGAAAAATTGTGTAGATCAAAAAGAATAAATGGATACTCGATAGTGGATGCTCTAGACAAATGACCGGTAATCCAGATATGCTGAATGATATAATATACAAAGACGGAGGACTGGTTACTTTGGAGACAACTCAAAAGGATATGTGATTGGCATCAGCAAAGTCGGTAACTCTACAACTCCTATTATTACTAATGTTTTGCTAGTTAAGAATCTGAAACATAATCTGCTATGTATTAGTCAGCTTTGTGATAAACGATATAAAATTAAATTTGAAAAAGATAAGTGTCACATTGAAGATAATAATTCAACCATAATATTTGAGGGAATTAGGAAAAAGAATATTTATATTCTTAGTATGAAAGTTTAAAATGATAACATGCGTCTCTTGGCAAATACAAGTGACGGATTTGGCATAAGAGATTTGGGCATTTGAATTTCAAACTCTTACCTAGACTGCAAAACCTGATCTAGTAAGAGATCTTCCTAAAATGAATTTTAAAGTAGACAGTTTATGTGATGCATGTCAATTAGGAAAACTTAGAAAATGTTCCTTTAAATTAAAAGACATGATTTCAACTTCAAAACCTCTTGAATTGCTTCATCTTGATTTATTTAGTCCATCTCAAATTCAATCAATGAATCATAGTAAATATGTTTTTGTAATTGTAGACGATTATTCTAGATTTACATGGACATACTTTTGAAACATAAAAGTGATACTTTTGAATGTTTTAAGAACTTTACAAAAAGGATTCAAAATCAACTTTCTGTAAAAATTATAACCATCTGTAGTGACCACGGTGGTGAATTTGAAAATAAAAAGTCTGAGGAATTCTGCAATAAAAAGGGAATAACTCGCAATTTTTCATTTCCAAGAACTCCACAACAAAACAGAGTAGTAGAACGTAAAAATAAGACGATTCAAGAGTGTGCGAGAACTATGCTTTCAGATAGTAAATTACCAAAATATTTTTGGGCAGAAGCAGTTGTTACTGCCTGTTACATTTTAAATAGAATTTTAATTAGACCTTTAACTGATAAGACATCTTATGAACTTCTTCACACAAAGAAACCTAGGGTATCTTATTTTAGAACTTTTGGAAGTAAATGTTTTATTTTAAATACAAAAGATAACTTAGATAAATTTGATCCTAAATCAGACAAAGGTAACTTTATCGTATATTCTAATAAAAGTAAAACATACGGAGTGTTTAGTTTAAGAACTAACACCATTGAAGAAACAATGCATGTTTCATTCGATGAAAGTCTCAAAAGTTTTGAAGATATAAATGATGAAGATGATTTAATCACTCAAAATCAAGAGCCAATTGAAACTAATAATGAAATTAATCATCCTAATAAAAAGATTAAACTTTTAAAAATCATCCTATAGAAAATATACTAGGAGATACGCAATCTGTGGTTACAACTAGAAATCAACTAAGTAATATGAGCAATGGAGCCTTTATATCAACTATTGAACCCAAAAATCCAAAAGAAGCATCAACTAACTATTTATTGATTTTGGCTATGCAAGAAGAACTAAATCAATTCACTAGAAATGATGTTTGGTAACTTGTTCCTAGACCTGAAAATAAAACTATAATTGGAACTAAATGGGTTTTATAAAAATAAAATGAATGAATAAGGTGAGGTTGTTAGAAATAAAGCCCAGTTAGTCGCTCAAGGTTATGTCAAGAAGAAGGAATAGATTTTGATGAAACCTTTGCTCCCGTAGCAAGATTAGAAGCCATTAGGATTCTACTTGCTTTTGAAAATCATAATAATTTCAAATTATTTCAAATGGATGTTAAAAGTGCCTTTTTAAATGGATTTTTAAAAGAGGAAGTATATGTTGAACAACCACCACTTTTTGAAAATGAAAAATTACCAAATCATGTTTACAAACTTAAGAAAGCTCTATATGGTCTAAAACAAGCTCCTAGCCCCTAGTATGATAGACTAAGATCTTACTTATTACAATCAAACTTTGAAATTGGTAAAGTAGAAAATACTCTTTTTACTAAAAGAAATAAAAATGATATTCAACTAGTACAAGTCTATGCAGATGATATCATTTTCAGATCAACTAATTTTGAAATGAATAAAGAATTTTCTGAAATAATGACAAAAGAGTTTGAGATGAGTCAAATGGTTGAATTAAACTTCTTTCTAGGATTGCAAATAAAATAATTAGATAATGGTATCTTTATCAGTCAAGAAAAATATGCTAAAGACCTAGTTAGTAAATTTGGTTTGACCGCTGCAAGAGGGAAAACCCACTCCCATGGCAACCAATGAGTACCTAAGTAAAGAAGATCTCTCGAAAGATGTAGATCAAAACTTATATAGTGGAATGATTGGATCACTACTCTATATCACTGCTAGTAGACCTGATATCATGCATAGTGTTTGTGATCAATCCAACCTAAAGAGACTCACTTAAAAGATGTAAAACGTATCATAAGATATGTTAAACACACCTTTGATTATGACTTATTTTACCCTAAAAATGATTCTTTTGAATTAATACCTTACTATGATGCTGATTATGCTGGTTGTATATCACACCGAAAAAGTACAAGTGGAACTTGTCACTTTTTGGGGCATTCTTTGATTTTCTGGGGCATTCTTTGATTTTCTGGTTTAGTAAAAAGCAAAACACAGTTTCTTTATCAACAACCGAAGCAGAGTATATTTCTGATGCTTTGACTTATTCTCAAGTAATATATATGCAACGAACTTTAAAAGATTTTGGTTTAAATATCTCAAAGCCACCAATTTATTGTGATAATACTAATGCAATAAACTTATCCAAAGATCCTACTCATCATGCTCGAACTAAACATATTGATATCAGACATTATTTTCTCAGAGATAATACAAGGAAGGAAGTAATTACTCTCGATTATATCAATTCCGAGAGCCAAATTGCTGATATCTTAACAAAACCCTTAAATGAATATATATTCACTAAATTAAGAAGAGAATTAGGTATTTGTTCAATAACTGAAATATAGAATATAAATAAACAACTATAATTAAAAATTAAAATAAATTAAATAGCAAAAATATCAAGTACCTTGTCGACAACCCTCTTTTACCCCTGTCGACATATAACGATTTTTTTCTTTTGGAATTTTCCCACCAAAATTCAAATGGGTGGTTATATATTCTTCTTATTTCGAAATTTTGTTCATTCTTTCTGTCCTTCCTCTAATCTAACTTCTGAAAACAATAAAACAATAGCCTCCTCCTCCAAATCAAATAAAAATTCAACCTTTTCGTTCCCTTCTCCTTCTACTGAACCATTTCAATGAACTACGCTTGCACGAGTGATAAAAATGGAGGATTCCTTGAAGGATGCACTACAACTTATGACTGAAATTCAAGTAGTGAAAATCAGAATGGCCAAAGAACAAGAACGGCAAGGCAAAATCCTTAGAAACTTCCAAAAGTTTATAATGGACAATCACGCCAATCCCATCTTGATTGATGAAGAATCTTCAGGCAATCAAGTGCAAGAGGACAAGGAGGAAGAAGAAGAAGCCTTCATGGAAGAAGAGCACGCTGAAGATGATAACAAAGTTTTTTGCGTTGGTGAAGTGTGCTTTGACAAGGATGGAAATCTAGTCGAACAACGTGGAAATTTCAGTTTCCACTACCCAAAATGCTCGGTTCATAAATCTCCCATTTTCAAGGACACACATTAGTTTCTTTCTCTCTTTCTTATCGTTATATGACCTTACTTACGTTTCCTATGCAAATGTAAATATAACAATATATAATTAATAAATGATTTCTGTTCTTATATTTGAATTCTCACATTCTCTCTATTATAAGTATTATCATATATGGATTCTTAGTTAGGATAGTTGGTAATTAAGGACTAAGTTTTAGTTCAGAATCAAGTGTTGATTATTTATGATAACACTATCATTATAATCACATGTCATATAGTATTAGAATAAGGGGGAGTTACATAGTTTGGAGTTAGTTTTTGTTGATGACAAAGGAGAGAAGTATAAAATAGGATAGTTAGGCATAGATTAAGGGGGAGTTATTAGGATAGAAGTAATATTTTATAAACAAAGGTTGTCATCATCAAAAAGGGGGAGATTGTTAGTCCCTGAGAAGATGGTTTTGATGACGGCAACCTTAGAATAAGATTATAAAATATAAATACTAACATTATTGTTTGGATATATATGTATATGCAGGATATATATATATAGGTACCAAAGAATGAAGACTGTATAGTATAGAGATTCAAGAATTGATAAACTCAAGATCGAGGATATCAAGATTGAAGACTCATGAGTATCAAGATTATCAAGAGTTCAAGATTTCAATATAAGTAATTAAGTTAGGAATTTTGTTAAAAATCCTAGAAAAGAACTGACATCTTAAAATCTATTTTATTCGTGGAATGGAATCCACTCCAAGCTCGTTAAAGGGATGGAACCTACGAAAAATCTAGTGGAACATTGTTTTGTATCCACTAACTTTTATTCAGATATTTTACAAAATTATATCTTGTTTTCAAAATGATTTCAAAATCTTCATTTTAAAAGAACCAAAAACATCCATCCTGGTTTTAAAGTACTTTTAGCCTCAAAATAATCTTTATTCTCAAAATCAAATTATCCTTGGTTTTAAACTATCTTTTAATTATAATATATTTAACTTTTAATATTTATACTTAGATTTAAATATAAAATTATAGTAAAATTTTATATATACCAAACTATTATTCTCTATACTTATTTATGTATTTTAACTATAAGTAAGTATATTTATAAAGTTTAAAAATAGTTTTAATATAAGATAGAAGTTATTTTAAAAGAAAAAAAATTGCCAAAAATAATTTAGGCCTATCGACAACCCCAATATACCCTTGTCGACAAGGTGAAAGTTTATTTCAAAAATTTAAATTTCAAAGGAAGTGTCTATTCGTCACATCCTTTCACGAATGGACATGGATGTTGTTCTACTATAAATGGAGGCTGTTTTAAACGAATTTACATTGATGTATTCTCTAATTTCACTCCTCTTCTTCTCCGTATTTCTTTACATATAATTTTACCATTACTCTACCGAAATCACTATTGAATCCAACTAGATAATTTCTGGTTTGATTCTCTATTACTATCTCAACAAGATTCCAGTGCTATTCAGGGTTATAGACTTCTTTGTAATTAATTGAGCGAAAAAAGGTGTGATTGTAGCCTGTAAAATCAATCAAGCGAGAAAAGGTGTGATTGTAGCCTGTAAAATCAATCAAGCGAGAAAATGTGTGATTGTAGCCTAGAAAATCAATTGGGTGAACTTGTTACCCGTAAAATCAAGTATCTCCACCCAGAGGATTGTGAATCTGGAGCGGTGTACCTCATGGCCTTGAAATCGAGGATGTAATTGTAAGAATTAATTTTGGAAGGAAATCCGTACTTGTGTTGCGAGACTGGATGTAGGGTAACTCCGAACCAGTATAAAATTCGATGTGTTCTTTCCTTTATTGATTTTACTTTATATCTGCATCTGTGATTGATTCTGTAATCATATATGTGTCTGAATATTGCATACATTTGTGTTTAAATTAATATAAACTCAAAAAGAATTAGTAACTTCTTAAAACATTATACACCTCCCCTCTAGTGTTTATTCTAGCCTTAAGATCCATAATCCGCATTTCTCACACTAACCTCTATATGGTTTGTGAAAAAGTTAGAGTTACCTACCTATCCTAAAAAAGATCATATAACCTTATTATCTTTGATTTTATTGGATTTGAGGTTTACTCGATATGGATTAGTTGTCCAAGTATAAAACTGTTTTTTATTGTGTTAAAAGGATAATGCTATTGTAAAATAAAAGAAGTGAACATTTTAAAATAATGTGTGAAAAACCTAGTCTAGTGAGAGATAGTTTCATGTATGCACCAAATTTGTTCCACAAACGTCTTGAAGAAATATTGATTGTTAAGGAAATTTCGAACGTTTTTGAAGAAATGAAAAGTTTACCCCCCACATCGAGAAATTGAGTTTTGAATTGACTTAATTCCTAGTGCAAGGCATGTTGTTCATCGAATCCATAAAATGGAACCAAAAGAGAAGGATGAGTTGAAGGATCAAACTAATGAGTTGCTAAAGAAAGGGCTGATTAGACCGATTCGTTCAAGTTGGGGAGCAGAGGTAGTCTTCATTGCAAAAACAGATGGCTCCCTAAGGCTTTGTGTAGACTATCAAGACCTAAACAAGCAGAAGATTAAGAAAAAGTATCCTCTACCCCATATTGATGACTTGTTTGATCAAATTCACAGTGCTCGAGTATCCTCAAAAATGGACCTGGCAACATGACTCCATCAACTAAGGATATCAGATTGAATTCTTTTAATTATATTTAGAGGTATGAATGATTTCTTCGAGTGGTTGATTATGCCTTTTGGGTAACAAATGCACCCGCTTATTTTGTAGACCTCATGAAAAGAGTATTTACAGATGTATTCAATAAATTCGTGTTGGATTTTATTCATGATATCCTTATCTATTCAAACACCGAGGAAGAACCTTAAAGGCATCTAGAGATTGTATTGGAAATATTAAGAAGGAATGCGCTTAAAGTTAAATTCTCAAAATGCCACTTTTGGAAGAAAGAGGTATGGTTCCTTGGACATGTTGTGTCAAGGGATGGGATTTCAGTTGATTTAGGAAACATTACAGCAATTCTAGACTGGAAACAACCGTAAATTTTGAAGGACAACCGTAGCTTCTTAAGATTAGCAGGATATTACCAGAGATTCATTCGGAACTTCTTAAAATTTTCGTATCACCTAACATATGAAAAAATGTTAAATTTGAATGGACACTGAAATGTGAAGAAGCATTCAAGGAGATTAAGAAAAGGTTAACTATAGCTCCAGCCCTAGCTGTTGGTGATGAAAATGGCAGTTTAACTACAGATACTGATGCTTATGGAGAAGGAGTGGGTGCAGTGCTAATGTAGCATGGAAAATTAATCACTTATGTAAGAAGGCAGCTAAAGCCTCATGAGCAAAATCATGCAATGCACGACTTATAACTATTGTCGTTGTGTTCGCATTAAAACTATGGAGGCATTATTTACTGGGTAAAAGTTCGATTCCTTCACAGAACACAAATCCTTGAAATATCTTTTCACCCAGAAGGACTTAAATATGAGGCAACAATGTTAGTTAGAATTTCTTGCATCATATGATCTTGTTATTTCATATGCACCTGGGAAAACAACATAGTAGCAGATGCGTTAAGCAGAAAGCATGCCATTATAACTTAGGTGAATCTAACTCTTTTGGAAAGAATTGCCAGCAATCAGAGAGAAGATCAACAACTAGTGGAGTTCATTAAGGGAGTCGAAGGAGAATGGAATTCAAGCTTTGAAGTAGATAACCATGAGATATTAAGGTCAAATGGAAGAATTTGTGTTCTAGATGTTGGCAGTCTTTGGTAGAATGTGTTAACTAAATGCCATCAATCCAAGCTTAATTCATTATGGTATTTACAAGATGTACAAAGACATGAGGTGAAAGTTCTAGTGGAAGAGTAAAAAAGAGATATCTCTACTTATGTTAGTAGATGTGCCAATTGCCAACAGATCAAAAACGATCAGCAAAAGACTGCTGGATTATTTCAACCTCTCTAGATTCCAACCTGGAAGTGGGACCAGATATCAATGGATTTCATCGATGGTTTGCCTCGGATGAGGAAAGGAAATGAATATGTTTAGGTTATCATAGATCAATTGACCAAAAGCGCACACTTTATTTCAATAAAGCAAATGAGAAAAGCCTCAAGCTTAGCTGAAATATACATGAAAGTGGTTATTCGATTTCAAAGAGTTCTGACCAGCATCACAAGTGATCATGATCCAATCTTTACCATTCAGTTCTGGGAAGCATTACAGACAGCTTTGGAAACAAAGCTAAGTGTAGGCACCGCATATCATCCCCAAACTAATGGGCAAACAAAAAGGGTAAACCGAGTATTGGAAGATCTTATGAGAGCTTGCATATTAGACTTTGAAGGATCATCTTCATTTGGTAGATTTCTCTTATGATACAACTACGAAGCAAGTATGGGCATAGCACCGAATGAAGCCTTATATAGTCGTCCATGTAGACCACCAACATGTTGGATTGAAACCGAAGATCGACTAGTACTTGGTCCTAATATGATTTGAAAAGCCTCGAAGAAGGCAGGTATGATCAGGAAGAAACCAAAAGAAGCTCAAAGTAGGAAGAAAAGTTATGCCGATCAAAGGTGTAGGAATTTAGAATTCTCGATTGGAGATTTTTTATTTTTGAAAGTCTTTCTGATGAGGGTAGTAAGATTTGGAAGGACTGGGAAGTTAGCATCTCGATATATTAGACCTTTTTCGTTCTTGAGCGGATTGGCCCACTAGCCTATTGAGTAGAATTACTAGAAATACGTAATTTTTTTCATGTATCTCATGTGTAGAAGTATGTGTATGACCCGGAACAAATTGTAGAGATTGCTCCCCAAGAAGATGTAGAGGTAGAGCCAAACTTGACTGTTATCAGCTAGCCTATTCGAATCATAGATCGGATGAGAAGCGATTAAGGAGAAAGATTGTGAGATGGTTAAAGTCCAGTGGAGTAGTAATGCTGAAGACTGCACCTGGAAAACTGAGGATAGAATGAGAAAGACATATTCTGAGTATAAGATGGAGGGATATATATTGTATTGATGTAGTGTACTCACCACTTATGGTGTAGTCAATTATCATATCTTTGAATATATTTCATCATATCTAATAGATTCCTTTTTGAGTATTCTTCTTCTTATCTTAAATTTCGGGGATGAAATTCTTGTAAGGAATGGAGAATGTAAAGACCCGGAAATTTATCACTTTGGAAAATATACATAATTTTCAATTATTCAAATATAAGATTATATAACACAAATTATAACGTTTTGAACAAATATAAATGATGGTAAATTTGTTTTAAAATTATATTAACAAATATAAATACCTGGGATTTCCATCAGAAAAGCGACCAAAAACAGTTTTTGTAAAATTGAAAATTTCTCGGTATTAGAGGATACAAATCTAGATACATACACTTATTTTTCCATTTAAGAAAGAATATATAATAAAATTATTTATTTTATTTTTGGAAATAAAATGTCTTTATGACATCATCAATGATGTCACCATTTTTAAATAATTAATTTTCGAATTTAGATCAAGTTTAAATGATTTAATAATTATTTTAAATATTAAATGAGACCCTTTTAATTATTAAATAACAACAGAAATGTCATTTTCAAATTTTTTATATATATATTAACTAAGAAGTAAAAATACGATCGAAATTCGTATCCCGGATTCACCATGGTTTAATGAATAAAAGTTGAATCGAAACATTGCAACTTGATCTGTCAAAAATAAACATAAAAGCACCCATACATTTGCATATGACCAAGCATACACACACAAATATATATATATATATATATATATATATATATATATATATATATCTGTGTGTGTGTGTGTCTATTTACCATTAACTAACTTACTTAAAATAAATATATAAATATCTTGATATTTTCTAAGCAAAACAAAATAAAACTCCCATTACTTACAAGCACATGGAGGGCGCGCATGGAAGGAAGGTGGGGGTCTGGTTGTAGCACATGGGCAATGGGAATGGTGATGATGATGTTGTAGATATTTTGCTAAAAAGGCTATAAATACATGTCCATATCTCTCATTTCCATATACAAAAATTATTAATTCTTCTCCTTCTTCATATGACTATTAATGGCTTCCATGTCTTTATAAATTATTCCATAATTGTAGCAAAGCTACGATGAGAAATACATTTCCATATAGAAAGAGATACCACCTTAGTTTGAAATCAAAGTGACAAATCATCTCCTCTCCTTTCTCCTTGCTTGGCAGAGCTCATCAAGAGCCACCACCACCTCTCTACCCTCTCAAGTACAAGGCCAAACGCACTGAAGGATCCTAGGCCAGGATTCATAAGCTATGGTGAAGGAATAGCAAAGCTATAGTCGATTTCGCAGCAAAAAAGTTATATCGGAAAGCTACTATGTGAGGATTACTCTGCTAATTTATTTTATTAAACTATATGATAATATGATATGTTTTTCCATGCTTGTTTTCTATGTTTGATCATCATGTTTTGGATGCGATAATATGTTTGCTTGGTTGTCGAAATAATTAACGGTAAATACATGTTGAATTTACACAAAGAAAACACCTTCCCTTATGAATTATAAAAGTATCACGACATAGTTAAACCTCTTTAAACATGAATAAAAATGGTTTAAAATCATTAAAATGTTTTATAAACTTAAAACTCACTAGGTAATGTTTCAAAATGATAAGAAATTAGAGTCAAAATAGGCGTGTCCCATGATGGCACTTCGTCATTCGCACCAAAAAAGTTAAACCAATGTAAAGAGTGGAACATAGCTTTGAATTATTCGAAATAAGAATTTTCCGGGCACTTATAACTATAGTTTCGAAATAAAGGACAAAAAATAAGATTTAATTTTGTAAAATTTGAGATATGTTTAAATCAAGTTTTTTTAAATCATCATGTTTTGGCAATTCGAAAAATATGGATTTCAACTCTTAAAAATAAATATTTTTAAATTTAAAATACAAGATAAATTCTAAAAATATGTTAAAATATTTTAGAAAATTTTTAAAAGGAAAATTGGACATATAAAAGGTTTAAAATGGGATTCGTGATAATAAGCCCTTAAAAGCACTTTTCACTAGCAATTTAACAAAGAAATTTGGAAATTTCTAAAATAAGATTTAAACTTGAATTTTCTCCCCAAATCCTTTATAAATGTTTTTCGAATAAGAAATCAAGAATTTTAAAGGGTTTAGAATTTATCAAATAACTTGACCGCCTTATGGGTGACAGAGAGATAGTCTCTAGGCTTGGGTTTTGAAAACCTGTTTCCTGCTTTCCTTAGCTATCCGGACTGGCCTGGTGGAGGGGACAATTAATTTAATTTACTCAGACCTCATCTAGCTAAGATAAAAGAAAACAATATTTGGAAGTTTCCAAAGGTTAAAATAGATTTTGAAATAATAAGATGTTTGGTGATAGTGGTAACATTTTGGTTTGTATTAAATTCCGAGGAGGGAACTCATACTATCCGTGTGAATCTAAAAGGAGATTTCACCATTATTTAATGAATAATATAGGTTGAATACGGAAATTAGTATTGAATATAATTAGTACAATTTCTATGGATCCATCTTTACTCAATAATGTTTCCCTATGTAATTAAAGAGAAATGATTTAGTATTTCCCAAATTAAAAAGAGGTTTAATAATCATGTATATGCTGAAAAAGAAATGTTTTAAAGATTTATATCTCTAATAAGATATTTCACTTGGATAAAAGATATTGATTAGTTGAATAATAATCACCTACATACTTGACATCTTCCATCGATCATTGGTACGGAGATACCGGGATTGGATTTGTGTGATTACTATCTGAAAACCATGTTGAACCAACATACGCTTTTGAAAGTGAAGACATGTTGAAAACAATGATTTTGAAGATGGAGATCTTCATAATGAAGGGCTGTTTGCCACTAACCTCTGGGGTAATTCCCATATCATATACATGGTGATAGTAGTATCTTAATTTTGAAATCTTTAATGCAAGGACTACTTGCTACTGATCCTAGGAATGATATCCAAATAGGATGTAGTATGATAAGTGCCTTCGGTTTGTCCTATTCCTCAACAAATTCTATGGACGAGTGTCTAACATTGCATTTCTAAGACCATGTACATTAATTTTTTAACAAACGTACATCTGTTTGGTGGTGTAAGAGGTAACCCCTCTTACACTTAACACCCTTCCCTAAGGCGTATGAACTTGGAGGTTGTATTTTTATGGAAATCAGTGATATGTTATTAGAAATGGTAATATGACAATCTATGTTGGATTTGTTTTGTAAAAAGTAATACGTTGCCTCAGGCCTTACACTCAAAAATGGCTGAAATAGGGTATGTCGCAAGGCTATGTGGACCTCACCCATTAGGGTATGGTCATCACCTTTCTAGATTTCTCTCTATATGCTGATTATGTGATGTATGTTATGGGATCCTGGTAAAGGTTGGTAACAACCGAGATGACGTCATATTTGGTATTATCGAGGACCATTGTGTTAGTCGGTGAAAAGGGTAGGTCGGTCATGGCAGATGTAGAGGACTATCTGTGGATCCTTGGTACATCTCTCTAGAGATTTACTGTATGGAAGGTAGTCTCTTACTTGTCATTATATGGAATCCATTCTCTAATAAGTGCCTTTGAACTTAGTTGTATACCTATTATGTTGTAGTTTAATCAATGTAAAAATTTCATCTGTGATTAATATGTATTTGTAATCTAGACACTATTATAATATCATTGGATTTTACGTAGTAATGTTTTGGTTATCATAAGGTAAAAACACTTTCGTATTTATCTAAGGCATGGTCTTATTAGATACCTTTTGTTTTCAAAAACACCCGTATTTTGTATTTTCCCACACTAGTCCCATGACTGACCCGAAGTTTATTTTTTTCTCTCTTAAACTCTAGGTGTCCTATTTTTTCAGGCTGCCAAGTTATCAGGTTTAACTTGGAGCATTTTGGAAGAGATTGGAGCATGGAGCAGAAGATTCCTTTGTAGATATCTTTCCATTTCTAAGTCTGCTATTATGTATATGTTTATACCAACATATGTGTATGGATAAACAATTATAACTTTCCCAAGCTGGGTTACTACTTGCCATAACTCTGACACATCATTTTGAGAGTGATTGTATCTATATGTATGTAAAAAATTAAAGTTTTTAAATGCGAAGTGAGAATCTATGTTTCTATCTTCCATCTTTATTTTCTTTTATCCCTGACTATTCGCCTCTTCGACACTTGAATTTGCGGCACATGAATACCATGAATGTATTAGTTTCGATTTTCGAGGGTAACAAAAGTGGGTCGTTGCCAAGGTACTATCAAATCAACATCTAGAATATGCTTATCGATGTGGCACATGGAAGTTGATGATATTTGGGGTCACATGTTTTTGATGACTATGTTTACCATATGATATATTCTATCTAGAGATATATGATGCTTGGAGGTAGCTTGACCTTTGTGCATGGAGATCCGCTTCAGTTTACTGGAGCGTCCTTGTGGAAAATCTATATGCGAACGTACTTTAGCAGTTTTGATTGTACCCTTAATATTATTGTGGTGTGATCAATGTAAGAATCATAGCTATTTTCTAATTTATATTCTTCACCCTATACATTATCTGTTATATCACCTTATGTACTTGTTAGATGGTTTTTTTAGGGGATAACCATTACAACATTCCATTCGGTCTCAAAAGTATTTTTATATGTCGGCCGCATATTTCTTGAGTTTCTCGTACTAGACTTATGTCTGACACTTATTTTCTGTTTTTCCTAAATTCCTCATGTTTTCTTTTGAGTAGTCTGAAAAAGGAAGGTTTTCTTTGATGTTCATTGGAGCTCAAGGAGACATGCTGGATGTTTCACCACTATATTATACTTATTTTCGCTGCATTACCGTTATGCATAATATCATTAGTTTTTAAGATAGGTTGTTATAGCTGTCCATGCTAATGATTGTATTTAGAATTCTAACTCTAAAATGCTATGTATCTGGCATGACAGCTTGTAGCAACTTTAATATTATATGTTATCATTTCTCTATGAGATTCTAATATTGCGTTCCTTTTTTCTTGTTCTATGTCGTTTTATTTTTTTATTCTACCCTAATAATTTTCCTTTTTGGCATGCTCGACACAAGAATACCGTGGATGTATTAGTGTTGACATTTGGGAATGGTTCATTACACATCGTCCTTGGGGCTATGACATGTTGAGCAAACTCAAGTTCAAAATACCAAGAAAGACGAGCCCTAATATCCATTAGTGAAATCGAATGACTTTTTTGTTTCATCTTAGGGTTTGGAGAAATATAAAATACTAGCAAGAGCATTATTTTAAAATGAAATCATAACATTTAACCTTTCTAATATAGTAAGAGCATCTAATCTATAAATTTATAATGATTTACATCGATAAGTTTGTGCAATTAGTATAATTGATAAAATGTTTATAAATCAAGATATATAAATGAACTGAATTGATGATTGACAAACAGAAATGTAAAATATACTTGCTAGTAAATATTATTTTCATGTTATTGTTTCAAGACCCGTGCAAATGTCAAATTTTACGACTTCTAAATACATTCATAGTTGGTCAGTTACATATTTATTTTCCTAAGACTGTGTATTGTCCTTCATTAGTTTCAAACTCTAGAAATTATACTTGAATACAGATGTCTGATCCGTATTCATTTACATATAAATGTTATATGGCGAACAGTTGCAATTCGCAATGTACGGAGCCTTGACAAAATCAGTTTAGTCAAATAAGCAAGTAAATCATAATGTGAGATCATGTCTAATATGATTGTTAACAATGATCCTGTCATGTTAAATGTTACGCTATACTAAGAGCTACTAGACCAATATAAGAATTCAATCACTAAAAAATAGGTTTGATTAGTTTACATAAAGTGCAATTTATTCGATATCCTTAAATGTTAAGGATGAACAAAAACATTTTTGTAAAGAGTTCATTGTGCTTGTATAGTAAGGGGTTCCTTTTGAATGGTTCGACCATTTATAGAAGAAAACGAATGTACAAGGTTAGATGTAACATAAGGCAAAGTTGAAATGAATAGAGTGAATGGTTACTTCTGCTTCATATGGAAACATAAGAAATGAGAATTGTAAAATAATAGTTGATATTTAACAAGGAATAAGAAATTATATATTAATTCTAAATGTATTTCATATAAAAATTTGTTTCTACCAAAATTATTTCTTTGAATTTAAGATACTTGATCTGCAAATTCTCGACTATAAACTAGTTACACTAAGTTAACAAATAGCCTACATTAAGTGGTTGTCGTATTTCATACACTATTATAGTAATGGCAGAAATAGTGAGGGAATGTCATATAACACCTATTAGTCGCATCAACTTATGGAAATTGTTTTCATAAAACATACCAAAAATTATTTACGAAATAATAATTCTTTTTCAGTATTGACTAAAAATTGAACATATTTTTATTTCGATATGAATACTATGAATATTCATTATAAAATAAAATTATAATAGTGGTATTTATGATGCGTTGAAAATTACAGAAATATCTAAATTTATTGCAATTATTTTAGAATTAGGGGCTAAGCCACAGTTTTAAGAAATAATTAATGATTGATTATGAATCATATGATACTAGTAAATTGCATCTTTAACAATCAAGGGCAAAGCACACATTTAGTGGAAGCATTATAAAAGTTAATGAACTTTACGGATTGATACATGTAAATGTATGTAATTGAAAGTTCCAAAACGGTTCTACGTATTGTATTCATTGTTGAATCATCACAAATATGAACATATGTACATGATACACATGTGATATGTAATGATTAGTCTATAGAATATAAAACAGAAGTAAATAAAATAATAGATGATAGAAAATAAAATGATTCGATTTGATCAAATATCCAGGTGAGTATATTGGAAAAATTTCCAAACGTACCTTAAATAAACAAAGATTCAATCTTTGGAGTCACTCTACATATGATACATAATGATGTATCAATAAGGCATAATCAAACTTTATTAAATGAAGCACGATTAATTGTGAGTGAAGTTGAGTTAACTTCTCTTTGTAAGGTCATGTACTTAGGAGTAGTACGCAAGATTAAAGTTAATTTCATCTAATGAATAGTTATAATATCATATGAGACAAGGGATTATAATAAATCCAACATATCCTAAGCTATGTAGTTAGCATGCCATGCAAGTCGAAAGATTGAATGTAGTAATTATATATAAGGGATCTTATATGAATCACACTAAAAGGAATTTGGGAATAGTTATCATCGGATGGCAAATAAATATTTGGAACATAAGTTTCTAAACTAAAATCAATTAGTTTAATATAAGGTAATTCATAAAATCTTTTGGAATAATTATTCTGTTGCATTGGGAAACGATTGATGTTTTAAGAAATACCAACTTCATATGGAAAGAATTTCATTTATAAATTATTAGTGTAAAATGGATTTGGATATCCAAGGATAAAACTGATTACAAAGAAGGATATGAAATTAATCTAATAAACTCTATGCATTATAATATCTAATAAATATTCTTGCATAGTGAATAGAAACTACGAGTTTCTTATCAACGTCTAGAATAAATAATCCTTAATAGGTAATTAAACCATTAAAAGTAGATTTTGTCATATGGTATGATGTATAAATCCGAAAGGATTCCAAGTACACTATCAAAATGTGATTTGCCAGTTGTACCCAAAGGAATATGATTCATCGGCCGTAAATGTGTCTTCAAGAGAAAGACTAATGCAGTTGGAATATAATGAGAAACATTGATAATAATAAAATTGTAGTTTTCAATTGTTAAAATTAATGTAATAGTTTCGTCATTTAATGCACTCAGGATAATTCAGATTTTACTCATAAATTATTGTTGATATGACTTTGAGTTTTGGTACATATATTTGAAACAAAAAATTCTAAATCAAGATTTAGAATAAATTATTACATATAACAACAAAAATATCTTGAAATTAGTGGAAGAAATAACATAGTTTGTGAGTATTGCATATGATCCAAGAAATGGTATGAAAGTGTTATTCGATAAGCATCAGAATTAAGTAAGCATATTGATCAATAAATCAAATAATTTGAATTTCAGTCAAAATGTAGAGGAATTGTATGTCTGTAAGAAAGAATATTAATAGGAACAAATTATTTCTAAAACTACAAGTAAACAACAAACTTATGATTGTTGACGATGCACTTGAGTTAAAATCATGTTAGTTTAGTTGTTTAATACCTGACACTGGATTTAAAAATGACATCTTTTATAATCAGTATAAAAGGATGTTAGGAATATCCCAAAGCGATATACATAGGCACTATATCACATTATTTAATATCAAGCATGCAAGATGGATTGCTTATGCATTGGCAATGAGAGTTGTTATACAAGTTGTATTTTCTACAATATCACACTTTGATTGTGTATTCGATACACAAAACAAGCATCATATTTGAATTAAGATTACTATATATTTTGAGTGTTCTTAACTATTTGTGAAATACTAGAGAAATTTTTATAGCAACAACGAACTCCTTACGAAGGAGTGCATAAACTCGTACGTCGTTAATGACATTGAGTATAGTATGTTGATTCTGAATTTATACTCAAACTTAATTTGAGAATTTTAAGTTGGAATTGTTCCAAAAAAATAAGTAACATCTGATTCAACCAAAGGCTACTATAATATATGAGTACAAATAAATGCATAAATTTATTTATATGCTAAGGGATGTTGAAAATCCCATAACATTATTATATGGCAAACATAACACGATACATTTCATAAAAGAACCTAGAGCTCACTAGAAGTCAAGCGATGTACTCTGAATAGTTTCACATGATAAAGACAATTTATTAGCATCAAAGCGATTTGATTGCAAAGTAAATAATTAAAGCAATATAGCATACCCATCCACTAAGGGACTGACCCGATTGTTTTTGAGAAAATCAATCGATGAAGTTGGAATAATATTCCATAGTTGACCTGAAGAGCAAGTAGGAGATTGATAAAGTTAGGGGTACGCCCTTGGGGGCAATTATGTAATGTGCTACATATGTCTAACTCGATAGCCAATCTTGTTTAAAATAAAAGTGTATTCTTGCTTGATATAATGTGCTATATTGATTATTTATTTATTAAAAGTATATTTAATATAGAAAATCCATATATGGTACGTTTTGTGATAGCATTTACAATGTGCTATAATCATGAGTGATTTATCATAATAGAATAAATGTACCTTTTAAATATTCTTTGTCAAGATGTATCGAGACTTGGTATCGATACATCCATTGAGATTATGGTATGCAATGCTCTCCAAACATTAAGCAGTGTATTACTCATGGCTCCTGGGGGCACCGATAGTTATTGGATAATTATGCAATAATTAACTCAAGAGTTCATTGTTGGTTAATATAACTAAGGTCAAACAAACAATCTCGAAGTGATAATGTTACCCGATTATCTGGACTTAAGAATATTATGGAACTTCTATGTAGAGACTCCACTTTGATTATAGTTAAATCATGGCGTGACATCGATTGAACAACTATAATTTGGTCTAAGTTGAAGCTTTGGAAGCGAATTACTATTTAATAGAGAATCGGTCTCTTCAGTTACATGGGGTTAGTATCACGGTTATAAAATCCATAAATGAAGGAGCTTAAATTCCAACAAAGATTGAAATCCAAGTCCATCAAAGCACGGATCATTGGATTTGCTACCTGCTAATAAGAATGAGCATTATCAGATATTGACGTAAATCTAAACTCATAGCAGAAACAATAATAGGATAAGAATACTGATTATGTAACAATCCATACCTCAATGGGGCTAAATTTCGACAAAAGTTGAAAACCAAGTCCATCAAAGCATAGATCATTGAATTTGGTACCTACAAATAAGCATGGGAATCATTAGAGATTGATAGAAATCTAAACTTATAATGGAAACAATATAGGATAAGAATACTGATATATGACTACTACCTTGGAATTAATGGAATTTCTTAGATAACATATTGTCGTATCAGTATCGAGCATGGAGAAAAAAGAATTCTCCAACAATTAAACACATCCAGCTCCAGTGACATGTTCCACTAAAATCTATCATGTGGATAGTAATGAGGAGGGGGTCGTAACAATGTTCTGGTGATTAGAAAATCTATACTGTCCATAACATAAATTTATACCAGTTGGTTTCCATTTAATATTTATGCCTATTAAGATTAGCAATTCAACCTAACCTTGCGTTGCAAACACGATTACTTACTTACGCCTTTCGAAGGTACAAAATACTAATGAAGTATTATCAACCACCCAATAATTCCAAACCTATTGGCCACTTAATACTTCTAAATATGAAGCGGGCTTCAATAATCACCATAAAATACTTTTAAAATAAAAATAGGAAAACTCTTCCATTTAAGACCTCAATCAAGGTAGACCCCATTGTTCGCACCAAAAATGGTCACAAACACCTAGTTGTATGTGAAAGCATATATTTCCAAAAACCATATCCAAATAGAAATATAAGCACGTGATCATAGAATAAATAGCAGAAAAAATAAAGGAACACACGAGTTTATAGTGGTTCGGCAAACTCCGGCCTACGTCCGCTCCAATAATTTTTATTTATACTGTAAGATTACAAGTACAATTATTTTTTCCTTAAAACATTAGTGGAAGAAGAGATAAGAAGCGATGAAGGAGAGCCAGCGGAAAAAAGTCCCTTGCAATGAGCCAACTCCGCTATATTTATAGGTGAAGACATGCATGGATCGGGCTGAAATTTCGGCAGAAAAACCTCCAGGTCCATACAACCTTACCCAAAAAAATTAGGAACGATCGAACACCAAAAAATACTTTAGCCGATCATTCCATACTAGCTCCAACGGGGCTGCGATTTTTTTTGGTGGTGCCCTCCATACTTATATTCATGCTTCCAAAGTTTCAGGCCATTCCGACTTACCATTTGTGAGAAATCGATCGATTTTCGCTATTTTGACTAGAAATTGGATCATAGGAGATCATTCCATGCTTTACCTATTTAAGACGCGATCGATCAAGTGGGTTCCCTATGATGTTAGTTACTCAATTTCCAACTTTCATGGAATTCCGACATACCTTTTGTGAGATATCGCTTTTCCATAAAAATATGGATTGTTATGGTAATTTGTACGATCGTTCCAATAACGATCGGCCTAATTTTCAAGATGGTATCTTTTTGAGCTGCAATCGATCATGGGGGTGCTCTATGATGTAAGATACTTGCCCAACAAATTTCACGCAATTCCGACGTACCGTTTGTGAGATATCGCGTTTTTGTAAACTATGGATCGTTGCGCTGATTTGTATGATCGTTTCAATAACGATCAGCCTAATTTTCAAGATTTCATTCTTTTTGCGCTTCGTGATGTAAGATACTTGCCCTTCAAATTTCATGCAATTCCAACATACCGTTTGTGAGATATCGCGTTTTCTGTAAAACTATGGATCGTTATGATGATTTGCATGATCGTTCCAATAACGATTGGCCTAATCTTCAATATTTCATCTTTTTGAGATATAATTGGTCATTGATGTGCTCCATGATGTAAGATACTTGCTCTCCAAATTTCATGCAATTCCGACATATCGTTTGTGAGATATCGTGTTTTTCGTAAAACTATGGATTGTTATATTGATTTGTACGATTATTCCAATAACGATCGGTCCAATTTATATGATTTCATCCATTTGAGCTATGATCGATCATGGTGGTGCTCCATGCTGTAAGATACTTTCTCTCTAAATTTCGTACAATTCCAATGTACTGTTCTGAGATATCGCGTTTTTCATAAAACTATGGATCGTTATGCTGAATTGTACGATCGTTCAACAACGATCAGCCTAATTTCCAATATTTCATCCTTTTCAGCTGCAATCAATTCTGAGGATGCTCCATGGTGTAAGATACTTACTCTCCAAACATTTTGCAATTCCAACATACCGTTTGTGAGATATCGAATTTTTCATAAAACTATGGATCGTTATGGCTGATTTGTACGATCATTTCAATAACAATCAGCCTTTTTCCAAGATTCGGGAATTTTGTCATGCGATCATTTTTATAGCCTACACTCTTCAATATAGTTATGCTTTGAAAGTTTCATGTGTATTGACTTTGTATATTTTAAGATATTGATCGATCTTCGTCGATTTACATTGTTTTAAGGATCATTCCCGATTATCCTTATAAATTCTTCCTTTCCCCATAACTCGAGCATATGAACTCTGATTGACTTGAAATTTAATATGTGTCCTCACGGGACCTTCCTTATTACTTTGTATTGATTGGACCTTGATTGGAACCCTGTCTGAATCTGCCTAACTATTGCCCATGGCTCCTAATATAATCAATTTCCGAGCCAGATAAACGTCTCTCGGGACTTCCTGCCTTGATGATCACAAAAGCCATTTAGTCAACTTTTATGATATACTTCCTCGTCAAAAGGCGGTATAGCATTTGTCCTCCAAAACATGCCTAGCTATAGGAAGGCATTTTTTGAATTGCCTTAAGTCCAATGTACGAAACTCGTTGATGAGCTGTGAACAAATCTGTGATCTTTCCTGAGTGTTAGTAACGGCCGTTCAATCAAATTTGTAGCTATCCCAGGCTGATGATGATCGCATGGTATCGAGTCTCTGTTTGAGGAGAAATGCGATCATTCGAGGTAGAATGCCTGTTTGAGGCAAAATGCGATTGTTCGAGATCGAGTGCCTATTCGAGGAGTAATGTGATCGTTCGAGATCGAATTCCGTTCGAGGAAAGAGGTAATCGTTCGAGATCGAGTGCTGTTCAAGGCGAAATGTGATCATTCAACATCGAGTTCCATTTGAGGTGAAATATGATCGTTCGAGATCGAGTGCCGTTCGAGTATAAATGTGATTGTCCGGATGTGACTCAAAATTATTAATGTCAGATTTCACGTTCAAGTGAGTTTTATAATCGAAACATTCAGCTAATAAAATTAAGTCCAAGTACTAAAAGAAAAACATAAAAAAACTAAACATTATAATGCATTCCGCTTCGAGTATGATGGTTCATCATCATCTCAGACCATGCCTAGGGGTCTTTCTCGATCCCGTACATGCGTAAGTGACTTAGCCATTTTATTGTGGTGTTTATTACTTATTCTTTGCCATTCCCATCAATTGATGACAAGTTGACGCCTCAATCCAAGGCAATTCCCATTCGATGTGGATGGTGGTTGCTCTCGTTCCACTACCACTGCCCGAGTTCTTACATATTGTAACAGCCTTCCATTTCGGACATGTTCCTCATTCTCATCCTTTAAGTGCCTACACTTATTTTTACAATGCCATTCTATCTCATGGAACATACAGTATTTTTTTGATTTCCTTTTATTATTTGTAGGCTCTCTCCTCATTGGCCTTCGATAGGGGATTTGCCCCCAGTATCTAGATATATCCATTCTAATGTCTCAATCAATTCCATGTAGGAGGTGAATCTCGATTCCCTTCGTGGTCGCTTCGATCCATCAGAGCCATCCTCTGCATTCCATTTTCCTTTATCCTTGTTTGAACCTTCCCCGGGCGGACCTCCACCTTTAACTACATAAACTTCCACTTCCTCTCTTCCCTCTCGAACAGCTTTCGCATCTTTATATTGTAGAACCTTTCTCCCTCATGGTAAAATTCCCCAAGACGCACTGGTGGATATCATTCCAACGATATCCTGAAATCTGAGTTATCCATAATCCCTGACACTGCTGCCATCAAAACCATTGATCCACCTAAGCTACTTCAGCATTGAACCTGGTTAAGAAATCCTTAAGTGATACTCCTTTCGACTACTTCATCGATGTTAAAGTCATCACACTCTTGGGCCTCGTAATGTAGACCAGAGAATGCCTCATAAAACTTTTGATCAATTCTGCCCATGTGCTAATAGAGCCAATTTCCAACTGTATGAACCATAATGCAACTATATCCATTAAGTACAAGGGGAAGCACCGTACCATGACTTCCTCTGATGCACCCAGTACTTCCATATGTCACATGTATCTCATCGGATGAACAATGGGATCCGTTTTTCCATCATATGTTTCAAGCATTGGTAGCTTGAACACTGGTGGATTCCTAGCTTACCTAATATTAAGAGCGAAGGGACTCTTATTTACACCTTCCAGATCCCTATTTATCAATCCTCCTCTTATAGCCCGTCTGATCATTTCTGCCAACTTGTCATTGTCATCCAGTGGTAATCTTCGATCATTATCTCCAATCTGCACCTCGAGTCCATGGAGGAATCTTGAAATCTACTCTTCTGGATGCTGTTGCTGAGCAATCTAGTTCATTAGGCTAGCATTAGTCTGAATTTGATCATTCAGTTGTCTAGGACTTTCCATCAACTCCCTCATGAAGTTATTAAATTCAGCTCTGGTTGAATCGGTAGGGTTATGGACTTCAGCAAGCTCCACATTCAAATTTGTAGGTTAGTTGCTTGGGGCTCCTTGTTGAGTGGTGGCAGTTTCATTTCCATCCACATTATGAGAATTTGATCTAGTATGCCTCGCTATTTTCGATTTCCTTACTTAGATTCTAGTAAATCTAATTAGTATCTGCGAGTTTTTGAAGATGACTATGGATCTCCTTTGGGGGATTTGCTCAATCCAATAGCAACAAATGGGATCCTAAAGCGTCGAGAATCAGGTTATCGGTGAAAATACCAAAATATTAGCAACCAAATTGGCCACAAACACCCAAGAATAAGTTTTTGTAGAGAAGTAAATGTATAAAACTAAATTAAAACAGAGGAATATAGCAAACCAATAAGCAAATCAAAATAGAAATCAAGAACAATAAGATTTATAGTGGTTCGACGTCGATTTCCTACGTCCACTTTGAACATTCTCTTTATTGATTCACTATAGACTTGATTACAGTAGCAAACAACAAGAAATAATGGAATATTGAAGAGAGTTGATTACAATAAATAGAATTATGTAACCAGCAGTGTAAAGATCCTCAGAATGACCCCCTAGGCCAGTATTTATAGGTGAAGACGACCGCCAATCTATCTGGAACTTCAGCTATTGGACATCCTCATCCATATTGGCCCACCACAGAGGGCGCTAAGACCAGATCTCAATAGAGAAGGATCGGTACCGATCCCTTCATTTGTTGATTTTGTAGCAGCGATCCCTATGGTGGCATCTTTATGCTTAGACATGATGGTATCTCAAATGTCACATTGATTGGATAGGTGGAGCTCGTGCTTTCTCTCAATCTCGGGTTCAGTTCCATTTCAAAGTAGTTCCTACTGAACCCTTCATTTGATATCATGCCGACCCATGCTTACATATATATGCTTATCACCTGAGTTACATAATGCTGACCCATCTTGCTTCGTTAGGTTATGCAGATCCCTATAATAACTTAACATGCCAACACCTCTTACACCGCTGTAATTTGTTGAACCCTCTAATAACTATCTATGCTAAGCCAATTACCATCAACCATGTCGATCCCTCTATTACTAGCAAGTCATGTTGAACTAGGCATCATCACCTATACCAATCCCTCCAATACTCCATCCATGTTGACTATCCATCCAAATGATTATGCCGATCCCTAATGCTTTAACTTGCTATGCCAATCGTGTGCTGATCCAGGCTATTTTCCATACTTTTATCATCCTACATCATCTATCTATCAGCTCCATCCAATCTAGGCTTCTTATAACCATTTGAACTCTTCTTTCGGGTCCTATAACCATAGCTCCATGGTCATCCTCTTTGATAACAATCGAATCTATTTTTGCGCAATCAATCCAATATAGCCGGGATAGGATACCTAGTAAAAATTGCCTCCCAAAGTATGTCTTATGAGCAACATTACATGCTTTGAATCAAAAAATGCTAAATTGCCAGAAAGAAGTCCATCTAGCTTCCTGATTGATTGCTATTCCTTTATCGACTTTTACTAATATAAGTTCGATGTCGTATTCCGTTAGCATATACAAATTCGGTCATGCGGGACTTATATGCCTTCTATGATCTGATCCAATCTCTAATTTGAAAGTTTCAGATTTGATTGCGATTCCAATTGATTTCAAAAGGTTGAACTTTCAAATCGTTCCCATGCATATTCATATACACGTTTCTGTTGTTGGCTCCCGAACGTGTTCGAACGTTCATAGGTCGTCGCCAACTTTTATAGTGTTCTGTATGTTCGTGTTTGCAGTCGAACCTTCATGATAATGATCGTCATTTACTTTTCAGTTGTCCATCTTTTCTTCTTTTTCATTTTTCATTCATCACATTTTTTTATAGAGGGATCGGCATTCGATATGCCGATCCCTTGTTAAGGCCACGCAAATGGGGATCGACAAGTCCCAACGCCGATCCCTCTTCACCTTTGACTTTTTCACCCCCAGTAACTGATTCTTCCTCCATATATGCACATAAATAAATACACTTTCCTCCTTTCCTTTATTCACTTTTTATCACTTTGTCATTTTCCTTTGCATAAAAGCTTTCTTGCCGAACGCAGGATACCTTGAAGTTTCTTTGACGAACGTAAAACCCTCAACTCTAAACCTTAAACCCAAACGCTATATCAAGCAATTCCCCAAAGTTGCTTTTCCTTATTATTCAATTCAACAGACCTCAAAAGCTTGCTTTTAAGTTAACTCGATTCACCTAGGTACGAAATCTCTTTTAATTATACAAATAAGTTGTGAATCTCAAGCTTCTAATATGAGCGTAAGGGGGATGACGGCGAGCGCTTGGACACGAGCAAGAGAAGGAAGAGGAAGGAGATGGATTCGAGTGGAAGGTCTTGATGGAGAAGGATATAGGAATGGAGAAAGGTTGAGTTCGGTAGAAATGATGCTTTTTAGTTGAAGGAATGAAGGAAAGTAGAGGTCTGAAATTGGAAAGGAGAAATTTATAGAGGGATCGGTATGGGATAGGCAATGGCACTAGGCTATGATGTTGTAGGAAGAGGGATCGATGAGACTTACTCTCGTGTAGGGATCGGTATAGAGTGGTCTAAGAGAGCGGTCGGTAGGAATTAGCTATGAAGAGGGATCGATGTGGGTAGGTTTGGAAAGGGATCGGTGGGAAGTGGCATTGTGTTTGGTGTAAGGGATAGGTATAAGATTATGACATAGGGATTGACATAGGGACTCTTGGAAAAGGGATCAGTATCTACATGCTAGGGATCGACATATGTTTTATAAACAAATCCAAGTTAACTTATTCAAATAATCAATGCTACTTTTCCTTGTTGAACTCAAATATAAGATGACAATGGACACCGTGACATGCATGCTTGGACTGTCGAACTTAAGATTGAACGACCAAATTTCCCGAACTCTTATTATAGACTCAGTAATAAACTTGCTAATGGACATAGGTAACAAACTTCTTAATTCAATATGTCGATAGTCGATCCCAAAGCTTTCGTCGCCGATCAACTTTCTTGCCAATTGAGATGGTCAACTATGACGGTCTCTCTGGACAGGACTCTAAGCCTCGCTATTTTATTTATGTTTTTCTGATTTCAAACTGTTCATGTCTATTTCACACTGCACTACAGTAGTTCACACTTAACACGGGGAAAGAAGTTTATTTCTAATCACGATCATCTATTGGGTATAGCTGATATAAATTCCAAACGCGTGAAGCATTCAATCAACATGTCTTCCGATTCAGCGATGAGACACATCGATTCTGGAGCAAAGTCAAGTTCTGCCACAATCTCTGGAAGACTTTCTCCAAGTCATCATGCAGAACAGGCAGAAGCTTCTAATCCACAAATTAATCTCTTCTTCCATATTCATGTCCTTCCGAAGAAAACCATCAACCCTGCTCCTGATTCCGTTGAGGGTACCATTGTCCTTGATAACCCTATTGATTCACAAGCTTCTCGAATCAGCGAAGCTGCTCTTTATCCTTTGTGCTTAATCCATAGGATTCTGTTTGAGGATGTTTTAGTTCCTACGAGGCAAGATAGGCCACACTTGCCCCTAATCGGATATACAGCCTGTTACATATTTATGTGTTGGGCTGGATGTGTTCCACCTTTTAACTCCTTTGTCCGGGAGATGTTGAGATATCCTGGGAATGCCCCTACACAACTACATCCCAATAGTTATGCCTTCATCCACGGGACTGTTTTACTATTCATGAATGTTCTGTTCCGTTCGCCTACTCCTGAAGACATCAGGTTTATTTATAACTTCAAAAGATGATCAGAAGCCTTTCTTACGTCTTCCTCGAACCTTCATCGAATTGTTAGGTCTTAACAGGCTCTTGGAATGAACACTAATGGTTCTACGTGCAATGCCCTCTCGGATAAATAAGAAGATGGTTAGAAGGATGTAAGTGTTACTTCCACTTCCCTCTCATGTTTACTGACCCAAGTCACAACCTTTTCCTTTGAACTTACTAATATTTGAAGTTCTTTCAGGTGTTCATCCATGTCCCGAAGGCGCTGGGTTCTCTAGAGCCGTCACTGCCATCCGTGCTACCCCCGTTGAGGGCCAGGATATAAAACTCTTCGTAACTGACAAACTACTATCTTTGTTCAAGTAGTTGGAAGATTGCTACAGGATCGGACTTCCTGAAAGAAAATTAGTTCCGAAGACTGTTTTAGAAAAAAGAGAGGAAACAATCAACCCCATCGTGCCCCCTACCGAAGGGACTCGAGAAGATACAAGGGGGTGAGATTAAAGATTCTCATGTTGAAAAACCAGGAGATGATGATGCAGGTCTTGGAAAAGTGCCGATGGTTGGTTTGTCGCAAGTCGAGCAATCACAAACATCTCCAAAGTGAAAAAAGAGGTCGGTGTACTGGCTATACAAAAGAAGGACAACATCAGACCCAGAGTTCATTATTACTCCTCTCGAAGAGGAATCATCTTCTCAGCGTTTGGAAAGCTCATTAAAAGGACTCTCCAACCTTCAAATTCCGAATGATATTATGTCCTAAGATTTCCTAAATATAAACATCGAAGGACTTAACTCCATTACGAGGAGGAGTGAAGGCATCCAACCTTGTAATAAAGGGGAGAGCACACCTATGATTAAAGCTACCAATTACCAGTCCATTGGGGGGGAACACTAAAACACTCACAATAGCTTACACTCCGCTATACACTTGTTATTGGTTTCTCGTATGACAACTTATAATACGCTCTAATTTTGTCTTTACAAGTATAATATCTCAATCACGAACCTTCGATCGCCTTCGAAGCTCTTATGCTTATTATTACCCAAGTTAGAATTCTAAGACCACTCGACATAGAGATAAGGACGAAGGGCGAGACAAAGATTATCATTCGAGGGAGTTTTATTCCTCTTCCAAGCGAAAGTCTCAATCTCATGCGTCTCACCTGGGCGAAATTCTAATCTTCCAGTTCAGAGTGGAGGAAAATTTTCTTATCGCGGCCCTCACAAGCAACACTCTAGCTCCTCAAGTTCAATACAGTCTCATGAGTGTCGATCTGGCAAGCACCCACTCGCCACTTCTGAACCCCCCTACTAGCTACTGCACCAGACTCTTCTACAGCAGAATAGTTGGTTGAACTTAAAGTCACTTTCTTGAAGATTTGCTTCGACGGCCTCAAATTCCTCCCTTCTATTCACGTTATCCCTAGGCTTACCAAGGAAAGCTCCTAAGTATATGTGAATGACTTATTCTTTCAACATGAGTCATTCATTCATTTTGTAGAGAAATATTCTAAAGTTTCCATAGAGCGTCAACATGAAATAGATCATCTCAAGTTGGAGGCTATCCACAACAAAGATATAATCAAGCACCAGGATGCTGAGTTGCCTGAATTCAAAACTCAACTTCCTGAGTATGAAAAGAATGCCAAAGAGATGGCAGAGGTGGAGAGCCGTCTGGAAACTTCACACAAGAAGAAACTCGATGGGGCACTTCACCGCAACAGCATGCTTGCTATAGAAGAGGACTCGTTGCAAAAAGAGAAAGATGCCTTAGCTCGCCGCATTAAGGAGCTGGAATATTATTGAAGAAGGAGAGGGAGGAGAAGATTGAGGCCCGGGAGGAGTCGTAGAGATGCCATGAAGAAGTTGTTGAGGCAAGGAGCTTGAAAACAAAACTCGACGAACAGTTTGCAAAAATGGAAGCTCTGAAGGAAGAAGCGCGAGAAGAGGCCAGAAAAGAGATGCTTGATCAAGCCAACTCCCAAGTGGAGGCTGCCATTGAGTCCAGTGGGAACAAATTAAGTGCTTATTTGATCCGCTGATTATCAAATATAATGTGAAGGTCCTACTCCACCATGAATTAAGCTTTCTTGGTAAGGGTTACCTCGAATTTCTTGCCAAAGCCTGGGAACATATCATTAAGACAAAGAAAGAAGAGCTTAGAGAAGCCAAATTCAATGAAGAAGAACTAGTGAGAGAAGTTCTTCAAGGAAATGAGCCGTTGGATCTAGCTGCCGCTAAACTTCATTTTTTTCAACGCCCCCACGCCTACTAAATTAGAGAGGATGTTGCCAAGTCTTTTGGAACTGATCCCAAGGGTTCCTCTTCAACCCAAGTAGTCAGACCTTCGACTTCTCACGAGACGAAGTAGATTCTCGGCTATGATCCTAATAAGCCTAGCTTTGGGCCACAACTGCTATCTCCCATCCTTGAAGGAGGCACTCTGGCGTCTATGGAAAGTCAACCAGATGCTGGTATCATACTAAACTTTTTCGTATTTGAAAAGTTCTTGTTCTTCATATGCGATTGATTTTAACTAACATCCATATTTTGATAAACTTTACAGGTCTTCCGAGCTTCGATCCTAAAAGTTATGCTACTGCGGAAAGGCATGAGAAAGCGGCCAAGGACCCAGCTGTTGTTGAAGTTCCATGGCCCTTTTCCCAAATAATCAGTGCTCGTAATGAAGACAAAACTAAAGACCCGCTCCCGACCAATGACCCTGATGATGTAATAATTATTGGAACTTTGGAGCATACCGCTAAAACCAGCATGAAGGAGAGGATTGAGGAATAGGAAAAGTTGAAGTGAAAAGTGAAGGTGAGCCCGCCGAGGTGGAAGTCGATGATCTTGATCTTGTACCATTACAAGTTATTCCATCGGGCATGTCTCGATGAGATCCCTCCTTCCGTAAGCACTCTGACCAAGGGTGGCAAAGGATCTCGGAAGAGATGTTTGAGCGGCTCCATCCTTAAAAAATCCAAAAGGGAAAGAAAGTCGAAGAAGTAATTGTTACTTCGTATCATTGTATATAATTTGCATAATTATGTCTCTCCCTAGTCATAGGTGTACGGGTACGAATCTCGGTTTTTTGAAATAACTTGTACTGGAAGTTTGACACTTGTGAATAAAAGTTTTTTGTTTTTAGTTAAACATCATGTGAATTGTTATTTTGATAGTTGAATGATTACTTTCCTTTCAGTGTACTTGTAATTCATTGATTGAAAATTCTACTAATAATTCACTGTCTTCATCTCAAGGCCGCTTTGCGTTCGTTGCCCTAAGTTGTAAATAACATCATGCTGGAGCTGTAGTGATCTATAGTATTTAGCTTTAAGTAGTATGTATTTCTCCTGTCGATTTCAAGTTAGCATTTTTGGAATAGAGAATGGTCAAAATCCACTCATCTATTCATGGAGTTTACGGAATAGAGAACGGTCGTAATCCACTCATATATTCATTTGTGTCTATATTTCAATCTGCACTCTAGAGGCTTAGTGTTATTTCGTGGGCGGTCAGTTCACACCTAATTTTTGTTTATACTCTAGTCCACGCTCTGAGGACTTGGAGTTATCTCGCGGGTGATCAGTTCGCACTTGGATTATATTTATACTCCAATCCATGCTCGGGACCCAGAGTTATCTCGTGGGTGCTCCGCTCACACCCGATTTTATGTTTAGACTCCAGTCCACACTCTAGGGACTTAAAGTTGGTCGATGGATGGTCAAGAACACCCATTTGATGTTTATACTCCAGTCTGTTCTCTAGGGAACAGAGTTAGTCGATGTGTTGTTAGTCACACCCAATTGATGTTTATACTCCAGTCTGCACTCAGGGGACCAGAGTTAGTCGATGGGTGGTCGATCACACCCGATTTGATGTTCATACCTCTTTTGGTCGCCTCGATTTCGTTTCAGTCTGACAGTCCGGGTAGGAAATTTTCCAATCTCTAGATTGCTGGTGATATTTTTTCCTTATTGTGTGTCTCATCCTTTGAATCATTTACGGGAACTGCTAATCGATAAAATTAAAGGATCTCTTCTTGTTTGATCCCATCGGGGATTAATACGATTAATGCATTTCAAACTCCAAGAACCTATTCACATATATCAATATCAATCAATTTCATTATGTACTTCGCATATAATGCAATAGCAATCATATATGCTATATGAAAAGGAAGTTTGAGACTTTATTCACCAAATGGAAAGGAACAAACTAATCTATCTTACTACGTATTCGAAAAATCATATGCTAAAGCAAATACTGAAAGTAAATAGAATTGAAATGTTAAGGAAATGTCCTAAGTGAAATAGCATCGTAAATGTTCGCTATTACATGCGCTTGGAAGTGTAATGCCATCGACAGTCACTGGATTGAAAGTTCCTTCTCCAAGCCTTTGTTCAATGACATGCAGTCCTTCCTATGTTGGACTCATGCATGACAGGGTCGGAAAAATTCATTTTCGGATGAGATTGCCAACTTCAAGGTTCTCGTTCGCACTTTAGTGTTGTAATATCGGGTGACTCAATGTTGATGTGTAGCTGCTTTCAAATCGACTTATCTGCACTTCTCATCTATAAAATCTATGGATTCCAAGAGAAGATCTTTGTTTGTTTTGGGGTCATAGTAAGTCACTCAATGGACTTCGAGTTCTACTGAAATAATAGCTTTCGGATCCATAAGTAAGAGCGAATGGAATACAGCCAGTCATGGAATTATGAGTGGTTCTATAGGCTTAAAGTGTCGTAGGAAGTTCATCCACCCACTTGCCTCTAGCCTTTTCCAGATGCTTCTTAAGAACAGACTAAATAATTTAATTTATAGCTTCAACCTGTCCATTTTCCTGAGGGTGCGACCACCACAAACCTCTTTTCAATACAATATATCCGACAAAATTCTTTAAATTTAGCACCATCGAACTGAGTTCCATTATCTGTTACAATATTCCATGGTAGACCGAAGCAACATATGATGTTCCAAACAAAAAAATTGATTACTTTGTTGGTTGTGAACGTAGCTATGATCCTGCCTCAGCCCATTTGGTGAAGTAATCAACCACGATACTAGTGTACTTCGCACCACCTTTAGAGATTGGTAAAGAGCTGATATGTCAATACCCCCACATAGGAATTGCCATAGCTGACCATTTGCATGATTTCAGTTGGCGAAGCTCTTAGGATTTTTGCATTTATCTGGCATTTGTCACATTGCCTTTCATAGTCGGCAGCGTTTCAGTTTACGGTTGGCCAATAATATCCATAATAGAGTATCTTCTTTGCCAGAGTCTGCCCCACCAGTGTAATCACTCCATTCTCCTCATGAACTTCTTTCAAAACACGCTTTATATCATCGTGAGCGATACACCGAAGTAGGGGAACGGAAAAACCTTTTCGATACATAGTATATTCTTACATAATATACTGCAAAGTTCTGCGAAGAACTTGTCGCCTTTCATTTCTTCTTTCAGGCAAGATTCCACGCAGTAAATAATCTTTAAATGGGGTCATCCACGATTCACTCTCGGATTTAGCTTCTAGCACTTGATCGACTTCCATCATATTTATACTTGGGGTTTGTAGTATCTCGACCGAAACTAAGCTTATCTGTTGCGAATCGCCGGTACTGACAAACTTTGCCAATGAATCAACCTCTTCGTTTTGCTTGCGTGTGATATACGAAATGTCATAGCATTCAAATCTGCCAATAACTCCTGAACTTGGATAAGATTCGGGGTAAGTCGTTGTCCCTTAACCCATAGTCTCCTCTAACTTGACATACCACGAGTTGCGAATCGTAAAAGTTTTCAAGAGATTTCACTCCGAGTTCTCTAGCAAGTTCCAATCCAGCAATCAACGTTTCATACTTAGCCTTGTTATTTGTAGCAGGAAAATCAAGCTTCAGAGCATAACAAATCGATCAGTTTTCAAGGGCCACAAGCACAATCCCAGCTTCAGAACGGTGATTATTAGATGCTCCATCAGTATTCAATTTCCATTGCATGGTAGGGATTTCGCTGCCTTCGAGAAAATCGTCTTGCATGGTAAATTCTGCTATAAAGTTTGCCAATTCTTGACCCAAAATAGCCCTTTGAGGAACATATGTAATGTCAAACTGATTGAGCTCAATGTTCCATTTAAGCAACCTTCCAGACATCTCAGGTCGCTGTAGGACCTGTCGTAATAGCTGGTCAGTGTAAACGTTGATCGAAAGTGCCTGGAAGTACAGACGAAGTTTCTATGATGTAATTAGCAAGTAGTACGCCAGTTTCTCTATCTTTGGATAGTTCCTCTTTGCCCCTGTTAATCGCTTATTGACGTAGTACACCGGCCTCTGAATCCGGTTCTCCTCGTGAATCAAGGTGGAACTTATAACATGTGCTGGTATGGCTAAATAGAAGTACAACTGCTAATGGATTAACGGTTTTGACAAGACAGGGGGTCTCTCCAAATGATTCAACAGAGCTCGAAATGCATCTTTACAATCCTACGTCCATTCGAAAATTCTTGTTCCCTTCCTAATCAAGTCAAAGAAAGGAATGCATTTGTCGATTGCTCTAGAGATAAATTGACTTAAGGCAGCAACCTTTCCATTTATGCTTTGCACTTGTTTAATAGTCCTTGGTGCTTGGATATCTCGAATTGCCTGGATCTTCTCAGGATTGGCTTCTATTCCATGAGTACTAACAATAAAGCCCAAGAACTTTCTAGATGTAACACCAAATGAACATTTCAAAGAATTGATTTTCATTTTTTAGTAGTGGAGGATGTCGAACATCTATGACAAGTCTTGAATGTGGTTGTTTAATCCTCGTGACTTCACGAGCATATCATCCACACAGGCTTCCATTGTCTTCCCAATCCGATCTTCGAACATCCGGTTAACTAAGCGTTGATAGTTTGCTCCGGCGTTCTTCAATCCATATGGCATCACCACATAACAATACAACCCAACATCCATAACAAAGATGGTGTGTTCTTGATCACGGACATGCATCAAAATTTGGTTATACCTCGAGTATGCATCCCTAAAATACAACAATTCATGTTCTACAGTCGAGTCAACTAACCCATCAATCCTTGGAAGAGGAAAACTATCTTTAAGGCATGCCTCGTTCAAATTTGAATAGTCGATACACGTTCTCCATATCATGTTTACCTTCTTCACCGGTACAGGATTGAATATCCATTCAGTATAGAGGGAATGATGAATAAACCCATTGACTTTCAGTTTATCCTTCTCCTCTTTAAGAGCAACGAATCTCTCCAGATCCATGCCTCGCCTCTTCCGCTTTACCGAAATATATTTCGGGTCAATATTTAATGCATGGGTCGCAATGGCAGGCAAGATCCCACACATGTCAGAATGAGTCCATGCGAACATGTCTAGATTTGCTTGAAGAAAACCAGCAAGTTCTTTCATCATTGAGGGGCTGAGCTGCGATCCGATCTTCAAGACCAGTGATGGGTCATTATGGCTGGCCGTGATATCGATCGTCAGCTCAGTCAGCATAACCTTGGTTTTCTTGGGCTCCTCTGCGTCATTCCTCGGATCTATATCTCTATAGAGCTGACTGTGGCGCCCAAGCCAAGGCTTAGGCACCAATTGTCAATCTTTAGTAACTTGGATGCGGACAGATTTTTCCACAACCTTGCTCCTCTCCTTACAGTGAGCTTCCCTCAACTCAGCCACATAACAGGCACATCCAGTCGCTTGATCACCATGAACCACTCCTACATCATTATCAGTTGAAAATTTTAAAGTTAAACAACATGGAGCTAGAGTTGCCCGAAATTTAGCCAGAGTCGGTCGACCTAGAAATACATTGTACGGTGAATCCACATCCAACACAATAAATGGTAGGATCTGCACTCTCCTATGTTCACCTTTCCCTAATTCAACAGGTAACTCCACATAACCAAAAGGCTCAGTCAATGCACCATTGATACCATGTATACGAGCTTTAGTTGGTTTAAAGTCTTTAGCCTCTAGTCTCGTCAGGTTATACGCCTTTTTGAAAATAATGTTTGTCGAACTCCCACAATTAATTAAAATCCTTCTTACCAAAGCTGGACTAATAATGGTAGAAATGACCATCAATTCAATTGTAGGGGCCTCTACTTTATCTACATCCCTACTTCTGAACACAATATCATTAGTCATCATGAGTTGCTGCTTGGCCGGAGCTTCGTCCTCCGTATTCGAACAATATTCAAAGCCTACATGCCTTATTGCACCAGCATAGCGTTCCATTTCTTGCCAACTCCTGTCTGTAGGGTGCGGTCCTCCAACCATTGTGTTTATCACTAGTTTCCCACTGGTCCACATAGGCTGCTCAGCCCTATGCGAAGCTTACCCTCGATTGGGGTCAGACATCCCCTGTTTTCCTTCCTACGGAGTTCTCACAAAATGCTACAGTTTCTTTCCCAAATCAATTTTTCAATAGCATCCTGGAGATGTTTGCACTCATTCGTATTGTGCCCACAACACTCGTGAAACCGGCAATATTTTCCGGTCTTTTTCTGTGTCTCTATTGGCCCCTTTGGACGCGACTTTTTATATTGAATAGTATTACAAGTGAATAAATAAATATTCTCTAGGGATGCGTTTAGTGGTTTGTAGTTTTCATATATAGGAATCCTAGGTCTTGGTCTTCCAGGCTCCCTCTTCTGATCTTGATTACCATCCCCATTTCTCTTTTGTTGATTCGGCTTGTTCTGAACATTAACTTGGAATTTCCTGAAACTATCATCAAGCTGCTTGATTGCAATGTTGCTTTGTACTGCCTCTGCTTTTGGTCCCACAACATTTTTTTTCCTAGAGGACTTGGATTCCTCCTTTCTTGAAAAATGAGATGCCTTTGAATAGAAGTGATCCAATGTGTCCGGCGGTTTTCCAGCTAGCCAATCACTAAACTCAAATTCTGGATCAATCCCCTCATCACAGCCATAATTATATCATAATCATTTGGGTCATGAACTTTTGTGGCAGCGATATGAAATCTTTCTATATAGTGCTTCAACAATTCCCCTAGAGCCTGGATTACGCTGGAAAATGACATCTAGGTCGAGTAGTGTCGATCAGGAACTACTCCACAAACTTAGTTGCCAGTTCGTCGAATCTTAAAATCGATCGTGGGGGTAGTCTTGTAAACCACATCGTCGCTATTCCAGAGCGGGTTACAGGAAAGCATCAACATTTTGTTGCATCATTAGCTCTTACTGAATCCATCAACCATTCATATCTCACGTTGTGCTGCCTAGGGTCAGTTTTTCCCTCATAGGCAGGCATCGAAGGAATGTTGAATCTTCTCGAAAATTCCACATTCAAAACATTTTCAATAAATGGGGTATGGCTCCTCGAAATTCCTCAATCATCATTCGTCAAACCCTGGTTCTCTCTCACCAATTGTCTGATCATTGTCGATAAATCGGGTGTCTGCATAGGTAATGCCAAACGGTGGTCATGCTCCACCTCACGTGAATTGTCTGGTCAATGTCTATAGGTCGTTTCACGCCTTTTTGGTCCACCATCCCCTTGATGTGTACTTGGGCATTCATCTCGTCGTCATTTCGGTGAGATACTAGGTCAGCATTTAGTCAAACTCGAGTATCCAAGCTTTCGAAAATAGCCCTTACTCGATTCCCCAAATGCAGTAGGGGAATCCCTCCTCTAGAGGAGGGATCGGTACCGATCCCTAGAGAGGGATCCGCACCGTTCTATCTTGGCAGACCATATTGGTCATCCAAGCGACGCTCCAGTGTTTCTGCTTTTTCTCCTTGAACCCGACGATGCCTACACTTATGTATTCACCTGATGAGCTGGAACTCTCTGACATCGAGTAAGAAGTAGAATCCCTTCTGGCATTCTCACATTGTTGCTGAGCAATATGGTTCATTAGGCTAGCACTAGTCTTAATTTTCTCACTCAGATGTCTACGACTTTCCATCAACTGCCTCATCAAGTTATTAAATTTAGCTCTGGTTATAGAATTAGCAGGGTTCTTGACTTTAGCAGGCTCCACATTCAAACTTGTAGGTTGGTTGCTTGGGGCTCCTTATTGAATGTTGGCAGTTTCATTCCTGTCCACATTTTGAGAAGTTGATCTGGTATGCCTCAGCTTTATCAATTTCCTTGTTTAGATTCTAGTAACTTCGATTAGTATCTGCAAATTTTTGAAGATGACTATGGATCTCCTTTAGGGGATTTTCTCAATCCAGTAGCAACAAAGGGGTCCTAAAGCACTGAGAATCAGGTTCTTAGTGAAAGCACCAAAATGTTTAAAAAAATTGGCTACAAACACCCAAGAATAAGTCTGTGTAGAGAAGTAAATGAAGAAAACTAAATTAAAACAGAGGAATATAGAAAAATAATAAGCAAATTAAAACAGAAATAAAAAAACAACAGGATTTATAGTGTTGGACGTCAATTGCCTACGTCCACTTTGAATATTCTCTTTATTGATTCACTATAGACTTGATTACAATAGCAAACAGCAAGAAATAATGGAGTATTGAAGAGAGTTGATTACGATGAATAGAGCTATGTAACCAGCAGCATGAAGATCCTCAAAATGACCCTTAAACCAGTAATTATAGGTAAAAGCGACCTACACTCTATCTGGAACTTCGGCCACGTTACATCCTCATCCATATGGGCGCACCATAAGGGGAACTAGGCCCAAATCTCATTAGAGAGGGATCGGCACCGATTCCTCCATTTGTTGATTTTGGGGCAACGATCCCTATGGTGGCTTCTTCATGCTTAGACATGATGGTATCTCAAATACCACATTGATTGGATATGTGGAGCTCGTTCTTTTGCTCAATCTTGGGTTCAGTTCCATTTCAAAGTAGTTCCTACCAAACCCTTCGTTTGATATCATGCCGACCCATGCTTACATATCCATGCTTGTCCCCTGGGTTACATAATGTCGATCCATCTTGCTTCGTTAGTTTATGTCGATCTCTATTATAACTTAACATGTTGATCCCTTATACTCGACAACAATTGGTCAATCCTGTTGTTCGGGTTTTTAACCCAGCAGAAACTAATAGAAAGCAGGACAACCTTGTGTAGACGTGGTGGTTCACAACTTAACCAGAAAAGCTAGGATAAGAGATCGATAAGGTCCAAGCTATACGAATAAAACAATGACTAGAATCAATGAGGCCGAGAGATCAACATTCCTTCAGTCCAATCAGCAGCTGAATGTAAACAGCTAGCAACTTACCATCAAAACGTAACAACAATGATAAAAGGCTATGGAAACATATCCAATTCCAGACTTCAAAAAAATCCTAAGTACTTAGATCGTCGGAGACCCATGCTTCTCCTCGAACCTTCAAACCAACCCGCTGTGGATCACTACAAAAGAGGCGAGACGTTGGCCAAGTCTATGGTTCACTAGCAACTCATAGGCCATAGATTGCCAGCGACCCATGGTTTTGGCTCGTTCTACGAGCCAAAGCCCCCCAGGTCACCTGTAACCTACCTATGAGCTGATGAAGATAGGCCTGACCCAAAAGCTCTCCGACCTTTATAAATACCATCCCACCTACAACACAAAGAAGATCTTCTCCGGACTGACTGCTGAAGCTCTGCTGGAAACATTCTTCACCCTTTACCTCCCTTATAATAATCTCCAAAGGAATTCACTACGATTCTCCAGTGGATTCTAACTCCGGGGATTCAATCTATTGAGAGATAATTAAGGTCTTATAATCAAACACATCTTGTAACAACAATCAGTCTAAAAGAAAAACATGAAGAGGACATATGCTTCATTAACAGCCGAACCACTATAAAAATTCTCTATTTACTCACTTTTCCTGTTCTTTTCTTATATCTATGATCTATGACATTGCTCTATCAGAATAAGGATGGTGCTTTCAAATTTAAACCAGGTTTTTAATCCATTTTTAAGATTAATATTTTGGTGTTTTCACTGAGAATCTTGAACGAGATATGAAAAATTGAAGTTTGAATCCGAGATTCAAAGAAAATGAAGAGGTCTAACACCATATCTAAAACTGAAGCAAGTCAACTGGGGCTTAAGGGCAACCAGGAAGTGTCCACAAATTCTCATCAACCTAGCTATGTGATAAGAGAGGAGATGGAAAGGATGATGAAAGAGATGCAGCATGGACTCTTAGCTAGACAACAAGAGATGATGGACGAATTCTTCCAGAGGGTAGAGCAGCAAGGGATGGCTAGATCTGCATGGAATAGGGATCAAACTCCAAGGAACAATGAAGGGATTATCGAATTTAGATTGGAGTAAGGGCGGAGCCTTGCCCCCACTCCTAGAGCGACCATTGAAATGCCAATGCTAATGCCGGAGCAACATGGGATCAATGCCAATTCCGAAGCACTATTGAAACACCAGAGACTAGTGACACAAGAGCTAATTCGAATACTAGGATGCGATCGATGGAAGGATATAGACCAAAACTTCCTCGAAGGAATGGAATGATGAAGCTAGAATTGAAAATCCAAACATAGATATGTTGCCGGAAGAGTCCATCTCGGGACACCCCCAACGAAGAAGGGGGAAAATTATTGTTTTATGACAGAGACCTTCATTGGACGGTGAGAACAATATTGCTGAATTGGTATGGAGATTCATCATAGGAGGCCCCCAAATCAGGGGCTGGAAGATGTGAACAGAAACCCATTTACTGCTAATATCCAGAACGCGAGAAATCCTTCAGATTTCAAGCTTTTGACACTAGAAATGTATGATGGGAAGACCGACCCAACGTTTCATATGATGCGATACATCCAACATATGGAGGTGCTGGGTGCTTATGACGAAGTAATAGGGCGATGTTTCCCCTTATACTTAATAGATTTGGCTGCAATATGGTTTAGATTATTGGAAAATGGGTCCATAAGCACGTGGACCGACTTGGTGAACAGATTCTTGAGACAGTTCAGGGTTCATGTCTCACAACCAAGGAATGCACTCATGCTCTCAAACGTAAAAAAAGGCCTGGAGAATCCTTGAGATGTTATTTAACAAGATTCAATGCGGCGGCTGCCGCGGTAGACAAACCGGACTCATCTTTTATCCTAATGGCAGCGGTATCTGGAGTTGTGAATAAGATTGATTTCAAAGTCGCATTGAAAATGGACCCACCGATGGATCATGTAGAAATTTATTATTAGGTTAAGAGGTACCTACGTCAGGAAGACGCCGAAGCCAAGGATGAGGATGTCGATGTTGAAATAAATGCCGTCGAAGGCGGGGGACCGTCTGGAGATGGAATTGGAAAAGATAAAGGGAAGAAGAAAGCCGATGACAATATCAAAGACCGAAAACGACAGAGAAACAACCCAAGATTCTCCTCATACACCGACCTGAATAAAACCCCAGAGAGGATATACTTGGATATAAGGGGACAGAAGCTCTACCGAAGGCCGCCTAGGAGGGAGCCCACTGATTGAGAGAAAAGATCTAAAAAGTTTTGGATCTTCCATGAGTTGAATGGGCAAGAGACGAATGAGTGTCGACACCTTCGTGATCTGATAGAAGAATTGGTCTGGACTAGCTGTCACAATATGTGAGGAACAGAAGTGTGGTGGAATTGCAGGGACAACCACCATCCATGGGAAATTCATCAAGAAATGCCCAGGGACAAGAATAAGACAAATTATCCCATTATCGGGGTAAACAGGAGTCAAGTTTGAATCCAATGCTTTGTTTTACCATTTCTTTTCCCACACTTTTCTTTTGGTATGTAGATGATAATAATCAAAGGCCGCTTACACATGTATAGGATCCCGAATGGTCCTTAGGCATGCTCTAAGTCGGATGCCTGAGAGAACTTAGGACAATAATAATTGAAGGCTGCTTATACGTGTATAGGATCCCGAACAGTCCCTCGGCACACTCTGAGTCGGATGATTGTGATGAACATTTAGGATTCTTGCTTGTTTAATCTCTATTTATTTGTTTTAATGTGAATATTTGAATTTTGATAACTGATATTGATCACCTTGGAGTCCCACCACGGGACCGAAGTGCAAGGTGCAAATCCCCTTGCCAGAGAGCGAGTGGATGGACTTGTACGATATTGATTGCCTTAGAGTCTCACCATGGGACCGGAGTGCAAGAAGTTAGTCCCCTCATCAGAAAGTGAGAGGATAGGCTTACTTAATCCCCCTTGACTTAACAAAAAATGATTTGGAAAGATGGTCCCCTTAACTTAAAACATTGAACGATACAGAGAGATCGCATATTAAACTAAACATTAAACGATCCAGATAGATCGCACGTTAAACTAAACATTAAACGATCCGGAGATATCATGCATTAAACTTATGTGGTCCAGAAAGATCAGACGTTAAAACAAATTTGGTTTTGAAAAAAGGATCTGAATGCCTTATAAATAGAATAAAACGGACAAATCCTGGATGAACACATGATGATTTTGATATATCATGTGATACAATGTGGTTTTGATATATGTTATGACATAATGTGACATAATGTGATTCTAATATATGATTTGATTTGGATGTACGATGTAAAAAATTTGAATGAAAAGCAAAAATTAATAGTGATGTAAATCCCGAATGAACGCGGGACGATTAGAGATGCGTAATGTAATTAGAGACATGTGACGTAATAACCCTGAATGAAATCGGAATCATTATGATGTATAGATTACACTTAGGCAGAGTGTAGAGTCTTAGGCCGTAACAGGTTCGGAACGATTTGTGATTGGAAAGAGAATCCGAAGGAACTGGACGATTCACCAAGACTAAAGCTCAACAATCGAAGACTTGTTTCCATGATTTTTTTTGGAGCAAAGCACACCTTTCATTCAAAAGGCATACTTTGGAGGGCAAGTATTACCTGGGGTTTTTAACCTAGTGGAAACCAATAGAAAATAGGACAACCTTGTGTAGACGGGGTGGTTCAGAACTTAACCAGAAAACCTAGGACAAGAAATCGACAAGGTCCAAGCTATATGACTAAAACAACGACTAGAATCAACGAGGCCGAGAGATTAGCATTCCTTAAGTCCAATGAGCAGTTAAATGTAAACAGCTAGTGACTTGCCATCAAAACCTAACAACAACGATAAAAGTCTATGGAAACATCTCCAATTCCAGACTCTAGAAAAATCCTAAGTACTTAGATCGTCAAAGACCCATACTTCTCCTCGAACCTTCAAACCAACAAGTTGTGGAACACTACAAAAGAATCGAAACGTTATCCCAAAATACGAACCAAGTTTACGGGTTGCTAGCGGGCACAGGCCATGGGTCACCAGTGACCCATGATTTCGGCTCATTTTATGAGACAAAGCCCCTTAGGTTGCCTGTAACCTACCTGCGAGTGGATGAAGACAGGCATGGTCTAGAAGCTCTCCGACCTCTACAAATACCATCCCACCTACAACACAAAGAGGATCTTCTCTGGACTGATTGCTGAAGCTCTACTGGAAACATTCTTCTCTCTCCTCCTCTCTCACAACAACTCCAAAGGAATTCACTATGATTCTCCAGTGGATTCTAACTCCAAGGATTCAATCTACTAAGAGATAATCAAAGTCTTCTAATCAAACATATCTTGTAATAGCTATCAATCTATAGGGAAACTATAAAGTGGACATAGGCTTCTTTAACAGCCTAACCACTATGAAAATTCTCTGTTTTCTCTCTTTTCCTATTCTTTTCTTATATCTGTGATCTATGACATTGCTCTATCAGAATAGGGTTGGTGCATTCAAATTTAAATCAGGGTGTTGATCCATTTTCTGGGTTAACAAATTCCTCTAATAACTATCTATGTTGTGCCAAGCACCATCAACCATGCCGATCCCTCTTTCACTAACAAGGCATGTTGAACCAGGCATCATCACCTATGTTGATCCCTCCAATACTCCATCCATGCTGACTATCCATCCAAATGACTATGCCGGTCCCCAGTGCTTTACCTTGTTATGTCGATCCCTTGCTAATCCATGCTATTTTCCATACTTTTAGCATCCTACATCATCTACCTACCAACTCCACCTAATCTAGGCTTTTTATAATCATCTAAACTCTTCTTTCAGGTCCTATAGCAATAGCCCCATGGTCATCCTCCTTGATAACAGTTAAATCTATCTTGTGTAATCAGTCCAATAGCCGGATCAAGATACCAGGTAACACATACGCATTTCGATCAACGCCTAACTGGACCTCCCAGTATACAGCCTGGAATCGATCCAATGTGACTAGAGGGCATGCCCCCAAATATGGGTTGATCTGCACCGATCATTCTTGGTTGGCTAGGGGCTGCTCCCAGCTGTTCTACTACATCTTACATCTTGTTAGCTTCATTTCCTTGGTCCTGATTTTGGCTTTCCTCAGCTCCTGGTACTCCAACTCCATGATCCACATTTAAAGCGTTTCATGCAACTCGATTTCCTTGGTTTTGCGCTCTATCTTGTCCAATTCGTTGGGGTAGATTCTGTATCACCTCCTCCTATCTCTTTAGCATTCATTCCTGCATATCATCCATCATTGTTTCCATTTCATCTCTGGTGATGTAGATAGATGTCTGATTTTCTCCTGCTCCAAAAGAAGCCTCCTGACTCCCTCTATGATGGTTCATATCCGCTAATGGTCTCTTTGTTGATTGCCTAACCATTTCTAACTAGATCCCAAGTATCCAAACTTCCAAATCCAAGATCCTAGCTTCCAAATTCGTGGGTGCAAGTCCTTCTCAATGAAAGCGCCAAAATGTTTGCACAAAAAATGGTCACAAACACCCAGTTGTATGTGAAAGCACTAATTTCCAAAAACAATATCCAAATAGAAAGATACGGACACGGAACATAGAATAAATAGCAGAAAAAGTAAAGGAACACACGAGCCTTATAGTGGTTCGCAAACTCTGGCTTACATCCGCTCCAATATTCTTTTATTTATATTGTATTACAAGTATAGTGGTTTTTGCCTTATAAATTTATGGGAAAAGATAAGAATTGATGAAGGAGAGCCAGCCGAAAAAGTCCTTTGCAATGAGCCAAGTCCGCTACATTAATATGTGAAGACATGCATGGATCGGGTTGAAATTTCGACAGAAAAACCTCCAGGCCCATACAACCCGGCCCACAAAACTTGGGATCAACTGAACACCAAAAAAAAAAATTTAGCCGATTATTCCCTACTAACTCCAATGGGGCTGCATCAGTTTTATGGGGTCCCCCATGCCTCTATTCCATGCTTCCAAAGTTTCACGCCATACCCACTTACCGTTTGTGAGATATCGATCGATCTTTGCTGATTTGACTAGAAATTGGATCATATGAGATCATTTGATGCTTCATTATTTTGGGATTGATTGATTATGTGGGTTCCCCATGATGCTATCTACTTGCTCTCCATATTTCATGTAATTCTGACCTACCGTTTGTGAGATATCGCGTTTTCTGTAAAATTATGGATCGTTATGTTGATTTGCACGATCATTCCAATTAGATCGGACTAATTTCCAAGATTTCATCCTTTTGAGCTATGATCTGTAATATGGATGCTCCATGATGTAGGATACTTTCCCTTCAAATTTCGTGCAATTCCAACATACCGTTTGTGAGATATCGCGTTTTCCGTAAAATTATGGATCGTTATGCTGATTTGTACGATTGTTCCAATAACGATCGGCCTAATTTCCAAGATTTCATATTTTTAGACATACCATTTATAAGATATCGTATTTTCCATAAAACTATGGATCGTTATGGCTGATTTGTACGATCGTTTCAACAACAATCGGCCTTCTTTCCAAGATTTAGGAGTTTTGTCATGTGATTGTTTTTGTGGGCTCCATTCTTCAATAAAGTGATTCTTTGAAATTTTCAAGTGAATTGGCTTTGTAGATTTTGAGATATTGATCGATCTTTGTTGATTTACGCTATTTTATGGATCGTTCTCTATTGATCCATATAAATTCTTCATTTGCCCATAACTCAAGCATACGAACTTCAGTTGACTTGAAATTTGAAATGTGACCTCATGGGGCCTTCATTGTCGCTCCATATTGATTGCATCTTGATTGGGAACTAGTCCAAATCCACCCAACTATTGTCCATGGTTCTTAATATAATAAATTTCCAAGCCCGATAACCGTCTCTTCGAACTTCCTGCTTTGATGAGCATAAAATCCATTTAGCCAACTTTTATGATATACTGCCTAGTCAAAATGGGGTATAACACTCATCATTTAAAACCTATTTCCATGATGGTTTTTTAATAATGTTGTTAATGGTTGGTGGGTCCTAACTACAAAGACCACTAACCGCTATTTAAGGCTGCCAACATTTAATGCCCAACTATTACCGCATCTGTCGCAAATAAAAATCGTAGCCATGTAAGAGACAGTACCTTAGACACTTAATATGTTTAAAAGGACTATGTGGACTTGTAACTATTTAATATCTATATTCTAGGCAAGTTCTACATCAGTTAATAACTATCCATGGCGGACTCCTCATTAGTAATACAGTTAATATGGTCTTAGAAATGTGAGAGACTGTACCCAAGCCTCTTAATACCTCATTAACAAGGACTAAACTGACACTTGACCATTTAACACTATTTATAGGTAGGCTTTGTCATTTAATACCTAACCCCAAGGCAGACTACTCACTAGTACTATCTAGCTGATATCGCTTGGAATCTCACTAGGTTACTTAGTATTTCTTTCTAGGAGAGAGGCAAACCTTAGTCGGTCACTTAATACTTCAAAACCAAAGCGAATCCTTCCCGAGATATCCACCATCGCTCTTAAATTTAAATATGGAATCTTATTAGGTTAGTTATTTCGATAGGGAGGAAGGCCCTAAAATAGCAACTTAATACCTCAACACTAATGCAAGCCCTTTTAGAGACATCCTTATTTATTTAAAATCTCACCAGGTTACTTAATACTTCCTTTTAAGAGAGAGGCAGACCCTACGGCCACTTAATACCTTAAACCAGAAGCAACCACTATGGAGATATCCCTCACCGCTCTCCTAATTTCAAATTTGGATCATTTAATACTTTTCAATTAAGAAAGCAAGCCCAATCTCTCACGTCGTCATGGATCCTAGAATTTCTACCTAGATCCAAGTATCCAAGCTTCCAAATCCGTGGGTGCAAGTCCTTATCAGTGAAAGCACCAAAATGTTTGCACAAAAAATGGACGCAAACACCCAGTTGTATGTGAAAGCACCAATTTCCAAAAACAATATCTAAATAGAAAGATACAGACACGGATCATAGAATAAATAGCAGAAAAAGTAAAGGAACACACAAGCCTTATAGTGGTTCGGCAAACTCCGGCCTACGTCCACTCCAATATTCTTTTATTTATATTGTATTACAAGTATAGTGGTTTTTGCCTGAGAAAATTTATGGTGGAAGAGATAAGAATTGATGAAGGAGAGCTAGCCAAAAAATTCCTTTGCAATGCGCCAAGTTCGCTGCATTTATAGGTGAAGACGTGCATGGATCGGACTGAAATTTCGACAGAAAAACCTCCAGGCCCATACAACCCCGCCCACAAAACTTGGGATCAACTGAACACCAAAAAAAACTTTAGCCGATCATTCCATACTAACTTCAATGGGGCTGCATCAGTTTTATGGGGTATCCAAAGCCTCTAGTCCATGCTTCCAAAGTTTCACGCCATACCCACTTACCGTTTGTGAGATATCGATCGATCTTCGCTGATTTGACTAGAAATTTGGTCATATAAGATCATTCGATGCTTCATTATTTTGAGATATGGTTGATTATGTGGGTTCCCCATGATGCTAGCTACTTGCTCTCCAAATTTTATGTTATTACGACGTAATGTTTGTGAGATATCGCGTTTTCCGTAAAACTATGCTTCGTTATGCTGATTTGTATGATCATTCCAATAACGATCAACCTAATTTCCAAGACTTCATCCTTTTGAGCTATTATCGGTGATATGGATGCTCCATGATGTAAGATGCTATCCCTCAAAATTTCGTGCAATTCCAACATACCGTTTGTGAGATATCGCGTTTTCCGTAAATTTTGAATCATTATACGATTTGTACGATCGTTCCAATGACGATCGACCTAATTTCCAAGATTTCATATTTTTGGACGTACCATTTATAAGATTCCATATTTTCCGTAAAACTATGGATCGTTATGGCTGATTTATACGATCGTTTCAACAACAATCGACCTCCTTTCCAAGATTTAGGAGTTTTGTCATGCGATTGTTTTTGTGGGCTCCATTCTTCAATAAAGTGATTCTTTGAAAGTTTCAAGTGCATTGACTTAAATTTTGAGATATTGATCGATCTTCATTGATTTACGCTATTTTATGGATCGTTCCCGATCGATCCATATAAATTCTTCATTTGCCCATTACTCGAGCATATGAACTCTAATTGACTTGAAATTTGAAACATGACCTCATGAGGCCTTCATTGTCACTCCATATTGATTGCATCTTGATTAGGACCCTGTCCGAATCCACCTAACTATCATCCATGGTTCTTAATATAATAAATTTCCAAGCCCGATAATCGTCTCTTCGAACTTCCTGCCTTGATGATCACAGAAGCCATTTAGCCACCTTTTATGATATACTGCCTGGTCAAAAGGCGGTATAACACTTGTCATTTAAAGCCTATTTCCATGATGGTTTTTTAACAATGTTGTCAATGATTGGTGGGTCCTAACTACAAAGACCACTAACCGCTATTTAAGACTTCCAACATTTAATGTCCAACTATTACCGCATCTGTCGCAAATAAAAATTGTAGCCATGGAAGAGACAGTACCTAAGCCACTTAATACGTTTAAAAGGACTATGTGGACTTGTAACTATTTAATACCTATATTCTAGGCAAGTTCTACATCACTTAATAACTATCCACATGCGAACTCCTCATTAGTAATACAGTTAATATGGTCTTAGCAATGTGAGAGACTGTACCCAAGCCTCTTAATACCCCATTAATAAGGACTAAACTGACACTTAACCTTTTAACACCTATTTATAGGTAGGCCTTTGTCATTTAATATCTAACCCCAAGGCAGACTCCTCACTAGTATTATCTAACTGACATCGCTTGGAATCTCACTAGGTTACTTAGTATTTCTTTCTAGGAGAACCTTAGATCGGTCACTTAATACTTCAAACCCGAAGCGAACCCTTCCCGAGATATCCACTATCACTCTTAAATATAAATATGGAATCTTATTAGGTTAGTTCTTTTGATAGGGAGGCAGACCCTAAAATAGCCACTTAATACCTCAACACTAAAGCAAATCCTTTTAGACACATCCTTATTTATTTGAAATCTCACTAGGTTACTTAATACTTCCATTTAAGAGAGAGACGGACCCTACAACAACTTAATACCTCAAAACAGAATCAAACCCCTATAGAGATATCCCTCACCGCTCCTAATTCCAAACTTGGATCATTTAATACTTTTCAATTAAGAAAGCAAGCCCAATCTCTCACTCGTCATGGATCCTAGAATTTCTACCTAGACCCAAGTATCCAAGCTTCCAAATCCAAGATCCTAGCTTCCAAATCCGTAGGTGCAAGTCCTTCTCAGTGAAAGCGCCAAAATGTTTGCACAAAAAATTATCGCAGACACCCAGTTGTATGTGAAAGCACCAATTTTCAAAATCAATATCCAAATAGAAAGATACGGACATAGATCATAGAATAAATAGCAGAAAAAGTAAAGGAACACACGAGCCTTATAGTGGTTCGGCAAACTCCGACCTACGTCCACTCCAACATTCTTTTATTTATATTATATTACAAATATAGTGGTTTTTGCCTTTGAAAATTTATGGTGGAAGAGATAAGAATCGATGAAGGAGAGCCAGCCAAAAAAGTCCTTTGCAATGAGCCAAGTCCGCTGCATTTATAGTTGAAGATGTGCATGGATCGGACTGAAATTTCGAAAGAAAACCTCTAGGCCCATACAACCCGGCCCACAAAACTTGGGATCAGCTGAACACCAAAAATTACTTTATCTGATCATTCCATACTAACTCCAATGGGGCTGCATCGGTTTTATGGGTCCCCCATTCCTCTAGTCCATGCTTTCAAAGTTTCACGCCATACCCACTTACCGTTTGTGAGATATCGATCGATCTTCGCTGATTTGACTAGAAATTGGATCATATGAGATCATTTGATGCTTCATTATTTTGAGATGTGATTGATTATGTGGATTCCCCATGATGCTAGCTACTTGCTCTCCAAATTTCATGTAATTCCGACGTAACGTTTGTGAGATATCGCGTTTTCCATAAAACGATGGATTGTTATGCTGATTTGTATGATCATTCCAATAACGATCAGCCTAATTTCCAAGATTTCATCCTTTTGAGGTATGATCGGAATATGGATTCTCCATGATGTAAGATAATGTCCCTCCAAATTTCATGCAATTCCAACATACCGTTTGTGAGATATCGCGTTTTCCGTAAAATTATGGATCGTTACACTGATTTGTACGATCATTCTAATAACGATCGGCCTAATTTCCAAGATTTCATATTTTTGGACGTACCATTTATAAGATGTCATATTTTCCATAAATATATGAATCGTTATGGCAGATTTGTACGATCGTTTCAGCAATAATCGGCCTCCTTTCCAAGATTTAGGAGTTTTATCATGCGATTGTTTTTGTGGGCTCCATTCTTCAATAAAGTGATTCTTTGAAAGTTTCAAGTGCATTGACTTCGTAAATTTTGAGATATTGATCAATCTTCGTTGACTGATTCTGTTTTATGGATCGTTCCCGATCGATCCATATAAATTCTGTATTTGCCCATAACTCGAGCATACGAACTCCAATTGACTTGAAATTTGAAATGTGACCTCATGGGGTCTTCATTGTCACTCCATATTGATTGCATCTTGATTGGGACCCGGTCTGAATCCACCCAACTATTGTCCATGGTTCTTAATATAATAAATTTCCGTGCCCGATAACCGTCTCTTCGAACTTCCTGCCTTGATGATCACAGAAGCCATTTAGCTAACTTTTATGATATACTGCCTGGTCAAAAGGCGATATAACACTCGTCATGTAAAACCTATTTTCATGATGGTTTTTTAACAATATTGTCAACGGTTGGTGGGTCCTAACTACAAAGACCACTAACCGCTATTTAAGGCTTCCAACATTTAACGTCCAACTATTACCGCATCTGTCGCAAATAAAAATCGTTGCTACGTAAGAAACAGTACCTAAGCCACTTAATACGTTTAAAAGGACTATATGGACTTGTAACTATTTAATACCTATATTCTAGGCAAGTTCTACATCACTTAATAACTATACACAGGTGGACTCCTCATTAGTAATACAGTTAATATGGTCTTAGCAATGTGAGAGACTGCACCCAAGCCTCTTAATACCTCATTAACAAGGACTAAACTGGTACTTGACCATTTAACACCTATTTATAGGTAGGCCTTTGTCATTTAACACTTAACCCCAAGGAAGACTCCTCACTAGTACTATCTAGCTGACATCGCTTGGAATCTCACTAGGTCACTTAGTATTTCTTTCTAGGAGAGAGGCAAACCTTAGATCGGTCACTTAATACTTCAAACCCGAAGCGAAGCCTTCCAAAAATATCCACTATCACTCTTAAATATAAATATGGAATCTTATTAGGTTAGTTCTTTCGATAGGGAGGCAGGCCCTAAAATAGCCACTTAATATCTCAACACTAAAGCAAACCCTTTTAGAGACATCCTTATTTATTTGAAATCTCGCTAAGTTACTTAATACTTCCTTTTAAGAGAGAGGCAGACCCTACAGCCACTTAATACCTCAAACCAGAAGCAAACCCCTATAGAGATATCCCTCACCGCTCCTAATTCCAAACGTGGATCATTTAATACTTTTCAATTAAAAAAGCAAGCCCAATCTCTCACGTCGTCATGGATCCTAGTATTTCTACCTAGATCCAAGTATCCAAGCTTCCAAATCCAAGATCCTAGCTTCCAAATCCGTAGGTGCAAGACCTTCTCAGTGAAAGCGCCAAAATGTTTACACAAAAAATGGTCGCAAACTCCCAGTTGTATGTTAAAGCACCAATTTCCAAAAACAATATCCAAATAGAAAGTTACGGACACAGATCATAGAATAAATAGCTGAAAAAGTAAAGGAACACACGAGCCTTATAGTGGTTCGGCAAACTCCGGCCTACGTCCACTCCAATATTCTTTTATTTATATTGTATTACAAGTATAGTGGTTTTTTCCTTAGAAAATTTATGGTGGAAGAGATAAGAATCGATGAAGGAGAGCCAGCCGAAAAAGTACTTTGCAATGAGCCAAGTCCGCTGCATTTATAGGTGATGACGTGCATGGATCGGACTGAAATTTCGACAGAAAAACCTCCAGGCCCATACAACCCGGCCCACAAAACTTGGGATCAACTGAACACCAAAAAATACTTTAGCCGATCATTCCATACTAACTCCAATGGGGCTGCATCGGTTTTATGGGGTCCCTCATGCCTTTAGTCCATGCTTCTAAAGTTTCACGCCATACCCATTTACCGTTTGTGAGATATCGATCGATCTTCGCTGATTTGACTAGAAATTGGATCATATGAGATCAATCGATGCTTTATTATTTTGAGATGTGATTGACTATGTGGGTTCCCCATGATGCTAGCTACTTGCTCTCCAAATTTCATGTAATTCCGACGTAACGTTTGTGAGATATCGCGTTTTTCGTAAAACTATGGATTGTTATGCTGATTTGTATGATCATTCCAATAACGATCAGCCTAATTTCCAAGATTTCATAATTTTGAGCTATGATCGGTAATATGGATGTTCCATGATGTAAGATAATGTCCCTCCAAATTTCGTGCAATTCCAACATACCGTTTGTGAGATATCGCGTTTTCCATAAAATTATGGATCTTTATGCTGATTTGTACGATCATTCCAATAACGATCGGCCTAATTTCCAAGATTTCATGTTTTTGGATGTACCGTTTATAAGATATCGTATTTTCCGTAAAATTATGGATCGTTATGGCTGATTTGTACGATCGTTTCAACGACAATCGGCCTCCGTTCCAAGATTTAGGAGTTTTGTCATGCGATTGTTTTTGTGGGCTCCATTCTTCAATAAAGTGATTCTTTGAAAGTTTCATGTGCATTGACTTTGTAGATTTTGAGATATTGATCAATCTTCGTTGATTTACGCTGTTTTATGGATCGTTCCCGACCGATCTATATAAATTCTTCTTTCGCCCATAACTCGAGCATACGAACTCCAATTGACTTGAAATTTGAAATGTGACCTCATGGGAACTTCATTGTCACTCCATAATGATTGCATCTTGATTGGGACCCGGTCCGAATCCACCCAACTATTGTCCATGGTTCTTAATATAATAAATTTCCGAGCCCGATAACCATCTCTTCGAACTTCCTGCCTTGGTGATCACAGAAGCCATTTAGCCAACTTTTATGATATACTGCATGGTCAAAAGGCGGTATAACACTCATCATGTGAAACTTATTTCCATGATGTTTTTTAACAATGTTGTCAATGGTCGGTGGGTCCTAACTGCAAAGACCACTAACCGCTGGTTAAGGCTTCCAACATTTAATGTCCAACTATTACCGCATCTGTCGCAAATAAAAATCGTAGCCATGTAAGAGACAGTATCTAAGCCACTTAATACGTTTAAAAGGACTATGTGCACTTGTAACTATTTAATACCTATATTCTAGGCAAGTTCTACATCACTTAATAACTATCCACAGGCGGACTCCTCATTAGTAATACAGTAAATATGGTCTTAGCAGTGTGAGAGACTGCACTCAAGCCTCTTAATACCTCATTAACAAGGACTAAACTGACATTTAACCATTTAACACCTATTTATAGGTAGTCCTTTGTCATTTAATATCTAACCCCAAGGCAGACTCCTCACTGTACTATCTAGCTGACATCGCTTGGAATCTCACTAGGTTACTTAGTATTTCTTTCTAGGAGAGAGGTAAACCTTAGATCGGTCACTTAATACTTCAAACCCGAAGCGAACTCTTCCCGAGATATCCACTATCACTCTTAAATATAAATATGGAATCTTATTAGGTTAGTTCTTTTGATAGGGAGGCAAGCCCTAAAATAGCCACTTAATACCTCAACACTAAAGCAAACCCTTTTAGAGACATCCTTATTTATTTGAAATCTCACTAGGTTACTTAATACTTCCTTTTAAGAGAGAGGCGGACCCTACAACCACTTAATACCTCAAACCAGAAGCAAATCCCTATGTAGATATCCCTCATCGCTCCTAATTCCAAACTTGGATCATTTAATACTTTTCAATTAAGAAAGCAAGCCCAATCTCTCACGTCGTCATGGATCCTAGAATTAGTAATATCTCACATCAGCAGTAAGTGCACCCGACTGTCGGTAGCCTCGAAATGAAGGGAAGTCTTCCGTCGATTGACTCTACTGACCTTGAATTACTAACCTACTAATTCCAATTAACCATCCTAAGTTTTTACTTATATTATCTTAGGTAGACATTGGATAAGCTTACCAATTCCCTTCTTATTTAAGGCAATAGGTTTACCTTAATTGCTTACCTACCCACATATCCCCTTTTATGCTCATAAATGTCAATTTTTCCATAAAATCCTAATGAACATTTCCTAAGGCATTTATGTATGATTAAGAATTTCAAATTAGTAACATTTTTAACTATTTTATAGTTATTAATTTGACTTCTTTATTTATCGGTCTCATTAATCCACTTACCCTATCATATTATTACAACTCCCATATTTATTACCACATATTTCTCATTTATTGGAGTTACAACCTTCTAAATTCCTTTCTCATTAATTATTTATCCTAAACGCAAATATTATGTGTAAGCTTCATTATTAACTAAATTTTATTTGATTATTAAAAGCGTAGAAATTACGTACAAATATCAATTTGTCAAATATATTCTAGTTATATATCTTCACTAAAATGATCTTTTCCATGTTCAATTGTTGGAATCATATCTAAAAAGATTATCTGCTATGATTTCGATAAATTAGTCCAAAACAAAATTTTAACTTTAAATATAAAAGATCACATCGTTTGAAATTATAAGGAATAATCATTTCTTTTTTATCACTGAAATAGACATTGTAAACTACAATGAATTCATACTTTACATGTCTCTTTCTCTTTTTTATTTGCATATTCCTTGTTAGATCAAAAGCAGTATTTTTCTAAAAGGAAAAGAAATCAAACTAACTTACAAATATTGAACGGTTCTAAATTCCAACAATTCTAAACATAGAAAGGTTTACATTCCAACAAGATTAGGGTAATAATCCAAACTCATAATATTATTATACAACCTATTTTCAAACCTGGAATAAATTTCATTAAGGTCAATATTCTAAATGCATACTTTTGGGATTGATTTCCAAATCAGATGGTAAACAATTCTAAATCAATTCATAAACAAGAATATGTAGTGGATATTTATTATATTCAGATTATATTCAGTTCGTTGCTTACAACTCATATATAATTATACAGTTAGGCATATTAATCAATAAACACCAACGGGATAGTTTTCATATTATAACAATTTATAAAATTATCCACTCGTGTTTTAAAGTGATCCAAATCTCCACATCTGCAGTAGAACTAGGCCGTTACAACACTACAAAGTTCGCCTAAGCAAACATCCGACGGTTACTTAGAAGATTATTCAAATTACCATAAATCAAATTGAGACATTTTTCCCAAACTATCTAAACGAAATGTTCTTTACTTAAAATTCTCTTTGAAAATACTTACACTTATAAATACTTTCAAATAATATTATTATTATTACTTTTCTCAAAAATGATTTGAAATCCTTTTCAAAAGACATCTAGATTTACATTCCCGAAAATCCTCTTTATTTACAAAACACATTTTATAAACCAATTTACAAAATCATTTTATCTTTAATACCTTCCTTTTAAAAAAGTAAACTTGTTAAACCTACATTACTAATAAATGCCTTGTAGTCAAATCATGAAACTGAATTTACAAGGTGTTCATATTTACTCTAAATCAACAAATAAATTCTCATAAACTGGCAGAGCATAAATAATTAGTTGACAAACAATAGTCAATGCTTCTAGACTGGATGAGCATGATTAGTCAAACAATAATTGATAATAATTGAATATTATCCTTTCTTAACAAACAAACACATCATAAACAACTATATCAAATTTTGAAAATTATTCCTTTATATATGCAATAAAATCTTAGATAAAATTACTTCATTTACCTATTTCAAAAAATATATATGTCGGTTTTCCTTATTCAAGTGTTTAGAAACCCCTATTAATATAGTTGTACATTATATGTCGACCAGAATTCATAGACCATTCAACTGATTAATCGGCACAATATAAAACATTTTTATAGCACTAACAAATATGTGCTCTCATACACAAATACACATACACACACACATTTAAACTCAATTCTAGGATGTTACCGACCCTATCTCTAATGAGTCTACTCCACCAAGGCCTAGGCCTTCGCTCAGTCTAAGCCCTGATACCACGAGTAATGACCGGCCTTTTTGACCCTCAAAAGTTGACACAAATACGTCTATGGTATTCACGTTTCAAACATCCAAGTGCTGGAAAGACATATTATTGGGGTGAAAGAAATTAAAAGACAGAATAGAATCTCACATCATAACGAGTAATATATAATATACACATGATCTTTATAAAAGAAAATTATAATACACATACAACAATCAGAGTAAACAACCTATCATTAACTTGGACAGTTTTAACAATCTGTCCTCATAAATGTTGATAAATATAATACAAGAAGTGCAACAGAAATGAAAGATATGTGCATACGTCTTAGAGGCATCCAGCTCATCTTTTGAAGCTCCAAAGCATCCATAACTAAATCTGAAATACACTCGGTATGACTCGAGCATTATAATAAAATAACGCCTAGATCAATCTGGCAAACCAGCGTGAGAAAATCAAATCATATGAAATTTTAATTTTATAAAACCTTTCAAAAATAAAAGTATATTATAAGACCATGTCGCACATAAATACGGACGAGTTTTTACCTTGCGATAACCAAACCAGTTTTATTAGAAAATCCTATGATATTATGGTAATGTCTAGGGTTTAAAATAAATACTTAAGGTATCTAGTATTATTACTTTAATTACATTCAATAGCATATTTAGCACACAAATAATTCTGTATTGCCACATTAGAGAATGGATTCCATATAATGACAAAGCATAGGGGTATTTCCTATCGTAGTGCACCTTTAGAAAAATGTACTGAAGCCTCACAGGGATCGCCTGCTAATATAGGACCAGACTACCCCTTCTTGGATAGTGCCGAATATATCATCAACCCTATTGCGGCCAACAACCGTACGGAGTCACTAACATACATAAATCCATAAATATCGATTAAGATCAGGTGATAACCATATCTTAATGGTAGCGAACTACATAGCCCTACTGAATATCCCGTGTTTTAGTCATCATCGTGTGTGAGGCTTGAGGTACGTTTTACTTTTTTAGCAAATCCTACTTTGAATACTGACACTACCCTCCATGCAACACTATAATGCAAACATTCATTCATAATAATTATTCAAGATATGAACAAATCGAAGGCATTACTTCTACTACATTCTTTTTAGAATCACCCTCAGGATTAGTAGCAAGTATCCCTTGCACTTCAAAGAACTCCATTTTCGATCACCTTCATGATGTCTCCAATTCAAACCCTTGTGCTGGTTTGAAGTGGTTTAGGGATAAATTATTCTTATCTAATCCTCGTCTCTCCGAGCCAACTATCGATAGTTTCAAAAATGGCCTAGATTTTAAAGTCGGGTATTTAAATATCAAATAAACAAACAATCAAATCAAAGATTTAATTTCACAAGGAAATCAAGCATGATTAATCAATTAAGCAACCACTTAGCCTCTTTAGTTAATCCTTTCATTAATTAAAACCACTTTGTAAATACTTATGTTAAAATACTTTTACAAAGATATACATATGTATATTCCACAACTACTATTCATTTATACTCTTTCAATGGTTGAAAAATATCCATATACTTATCTCATTGGTATAAGTATATTCACAAACCACTACACTTTCAATACTTAGAAAATGTAATAATATACTTATGTCAATCGTATAAGTATATTCACAAAACACTGCACTTTTAATGCTTCTCAAGGGTACATGTATATTCACGAAACACAACGCTTTCAATACTTAGAAAATGTAACTATATACATTATCTCAATGGTGTAAGTATGTTCATAAAATCTTAGGAAAGGTTTCACTTTCAAAATTATACTTAATTGGGTTAAAACAAATGTCATTCAAAACATAGATAACAATAAACCCAAAACACTTTTGCTGTAAGTAAATGGATCGTATGGAAATGAGACCAAGTATACTTACTCTCACTTTCCGATTTCAAACTTGCACTATCCATCGATTAAAAATGTAACCAGACAAGTTAGCGTACTATCCTTGCCTCGACATACATTCTTAATTCTCAAGATAGGGGCAAGTTTTCCTACCTCGGAGTATTAAGTATGGAAAGAATACTTCCATGCCACTACAATTTAAAATTAGCGTTTATAAAAGTCGAATCTCATTCCTTTTATAAAACTCCATTTAATAAATCTCTTTTATATTTACAAACTCCTTTTATAAATCTCTTTTATATTTACAAATTCCTTTTATAAGTCTCTTTTATATTTACAAACTTCTTTTATAAATCTCCTGATTTTAAATCTCATACACCTATTACCAATCTTTGATTTAAAGATAGGATTAAATACTTTTCATAAAACGATCATTTCATATATCGCTATAAATTCACAAATATGTTTATCATTTCAATTTATCAAAATGATATCATTTTCCTTTATAAAATATCATCTATAAATCTATTCTTTTATTTATAAAATACCATTCATAAATCTATCTTTCCATAAAATATTTTATATAAAGCATTTCACGAATATTTATTCCAAAATATTTCTATCTTCCTTTAAAATGGAATCACTTTATTATAAAACAAAATTTCCCGTTTTGTTTCTTGACAATAAAAATTCGCTATTATATTAACTACTTGTAAAACAAATATTTTTCAAAATACTTTTAAAACATTCCAAAAAGGATGGAGTAAAACATAGAAGTTGAGAAAAACCTTTTCTAAATTAAATACTACTGATAATTCCAAAAAGTCCCATTTAAAATCATTCTTCAAATTAAAAACATTTTCAAACCATAATAGCAAATAATAGCATTTCAAAATACTATAATGATGCCTGAAGCTACCATAGCACTTAACCGGTGCTTTCATTAGTCTACATAGAAAAGTTCAACTTTTCAACATATCAAAGTCATGTCCAATATGGCAAAGCTACCCAACTTTTGGCATTCAACAATTTATTATATAAGGACATAAATAAAATTGAAATCAATAGTGACGATGAATCTGGATTCCTTTACAAAATTTCATGATATCCCTGTATTTCATTTTATATGCCATCCGTTTTCAAAAGCGGGAATTCAACCAAACTAAACAAAGAAATCATTCGACTACACAAACAGTAATCTTTATAAACACATATATCATAATGTTCATCCAACGGTTAGTTAATTCACCAAAATTCCAACTAATGCTTATGCGTTCCTGCTTGATCTAAAACCGAACAATGTTTGATTTTAGCTCAAAATTCTACTTACTCCAAACTTGACAAAATTAAGTCCAGTGCAAAGATAACACTCTACAAGCGCAATGCAAAAGACCGCATTTGATTTAGACCTCGTATGCAAGAGATATTGATTTTATAAGAAAATGGATTAATTAAAAATCATTAATTATTGCTTAACTAATTACTTTAATTACCTTAATAAAACTCCTCCTCCTTCTTCCCCAATTCAAACCGCTCCTATGTATATACATAGGGCTGTCAATGGATACCCGAAAAATCCGATATCTGTCTGAATCCGTATCCGAAAATATGAAAAATATCCGTTATCCGAAAAGCGGATACGGATATCCGATATCCGAAAAGCTTTTCGGATACGGATATGGTTATAGTGGTATTCGTATCCGAAAAATATCCGTCCGATTAACTATGCATATTTATATAATTTAAAATAGGAAAATAGGGCTATGAGTGTTTAACTTTTGAATATTTTTGGATACACATACATATATTAGTATAAAACAATGTTTTATCACCATATTTTTTATTTCTTTGTTTTTTTATAAACAATAGTACAAAAAATGTTTTATGTTGATCTAAACTTTTTCGTTTATACCTTTAAATTTATCAATTATTGGCGGAGCGGATAAATATCCGATATCCGTCTGTATCCGAAAATTAAGCGGATACGGATATCCGATATCCGAAAATTAAACGGATACGGATATCCGATATCCGAAAATGATTTCGGATACGGATACGGATATGGCACTATCCGTATCCGAAAGCATCCGTTGACAGCCCTATATATACACAACTCACCAACATGCAGTATGCCCAATCCCCCTCTCCAGACCACGAAATCATGCGTCGTCAACTTCAACAGACTCCCCTTCTCGATCCCTTCCTAATGGATGCCACAACAAGAAGCTCGATCGGTCGTATTAAAAATTGACCTACGCATCTTCATGCGATGGTATGATTATCGAGATCCTCCCTAGGGCATCAGAGTTCAAGTTGTCAGTAGAGGTAGTTGTGTGTTGTCAAGAAGAGTCCAACAATTCCCTTCTCATCATCTAACTCCCTCTCTATCGCTTTGAATCTCTAACCCTAGCTTGGCCTTGCAACGTCAATCACGACAAACATAACTGCACTCGAAAAATCCTATATAGATTCGAAGATCACCTCCCTACGAGTACAATGGATCAAACGTCATTCGATTTCGTTAAGTGCAACTTCGAAAACAATTTGGAGAAGAAGGCGGCTACGGTTCTCTTTACATGCAATAAAGGAAAGAAGAGAGAGAAAGGAAAGTGACAAGTAAAGGAGGGGTGTGGGTTAGTTTATATAATAATAAAAATATTATATTTTAATTCTCAATTTAATCACAATGCGTTTTGAGCTCGCACGAACACACAGTACATCTAATCGTCATGAAACTCATCGACGTACATCACCTCATTATTTTGATTCTGATGGCACTAGTTTTATCGAAATCCGAGATAGTGCCCTAGAATGATAATTTCATGCATTTCAAGACCATTTATCAATAAAACGATTTTCGATCACATTATCAATATTTAGTCGAACTAATTACATTTGTAAATATTTTTCTATAACACGTTCACAATTATTATTTAATAACTAAATGACTTATTAAGCATTTAAAATCAATTGCTTGAATATTTAAAATTAATTAAATATTTACAATCAAAACGTAAAATTTTGGGCCTCTACAAATGAAATGAAATTAACCAAACCTAAATAAACATTATTAAAATGTCTAATAAATATTATTGCATATTGAAGAAAAATTATGAGTTTCTTATCAATTAGAGAAAGAGAATCCTCGGCTGTTAATTAAACCATTAAGAATAATGACTCCATAATATTGTTTTTTTGAGAAAAGTGGGTGATCCTAACAAAGAGAAGAGCACTTATATAATTTTATTCTACACTTAGGAAGAGCTGCCAACAAGCCTGACAGGTAAGAAAACCCCTCATACAAATAATAAAAAATCCCACCCAAAGCTAACATAAGTAAGGTCCATAAAAGAAATATACAATAAAACAAAATGTGACAAATGCTTAAATGCTCAAGATTAGCAGAATCCATCCAATCCAATGAATATACTATACCTGCTAAACAAAAAATGTAAGAACAATACATATATATATATATACTATTTATTTATATGCATACATGCATGCATGCATGCATACATACATACATATATATATTTATATTTATATATATATATGTATGTATGCAAAATAAAATAAGACGATGTGCCAGATTTGAAGTACATTATCAGAATATTGGTTATAAATAGATTTCCAGCCAAATCAAATTATTATTAGGTTAGTTTAGAAAAATCACTGTATGAACTAGGTCAAAACTATCTACATAACATCAAAATAACATCCACTCTTTGTCGAGTAGAATGAAATGTAAAATAACCATAATCATAATAAATGTGATTATGGTCACTTTCTATGTGCATGTTTGAATAAAATGCACAGCATATTGCGAAGAAAAATTACCTTTTCTCTAATTCTGTAATTAAGCATCGGTCTATTAATGAATTTCTAAGGAAATGTATATATGTGTTCCCATTTTAATGAATTTCTAAGGATGTTTGACTAGTATACACTAACCTGTCTAATTATAACAAGACTATACAATGACGTCTTCCCATTTCAATGAACACTAACGTATCAAATATAACTTTTATTTTTTGAAACTGGTTTGTTAATCAGCTTGTATTTAGCCAAGTAAGCACTGATTTCTATCACTTTTTCTATCTCATCTTTCATTGCCAAAGTAAAATAAGGTAAGATGTAAGTTTAAATCCCAATAATGTAAGTTTGTTTATATATGAGTAGTCATTGTAACAATCGATGACAATATGAGTTATTTCCATCCCCGCAAGGACCAAATCCAAAAATAAAGCTGCAGTAGGATCTCATACAATAATATGAACACAAACAAATAATTAAAATCAGCTATTTTGGATTATTGGGTATGGTTAACTTCGTCTAAAGGCAAAAATACATTCAAAGAGAACTATGAGGTCGGAAGCTATCATAGTAATATATATTGGTCTAAATTCGTGTGGAAGAAATGGCATTCTCCTAAAATGATGGCCTACTTATACCATTATTTAATCAATTCACATCTTACAAAGGATAACTTAAAAAAAGAAACATGGTAATCAAAACATATCTTTTTAAATGCAAATTCAGTGCTTTTAAATTGCGATGCCCAACTAGTCATACTGAAATTTTGCATATATCAATTTCAGAATCACAATTCAGGGAAAGTCATAATATATGTTACGTTAACAACATAGTTTGGTCAATCTGGCAAGATATTCCAAAATTTTGAGACAAATCAATCATAGAACAGAGCAGATCATGTGTAAACAAATAGTGGAATTAAAAAAAAAGGTAAATTTATCGTCGGTTCAAAAAATGATCATTAGGAAGAAACCATGCATTAATTAAGCCACATAACTTGATTATCTATCAGTGACCTCTAATAAAAATAAAAAATCAATGTAATTAAGGAATTCTTATTCAAAAAATTAATACATGCTAAGACAAACCCTATCTTAAACACGCATAAGCAATTTGGCATCGTATCTTATTACTTCTAATATAAAGTAAGAACTGCATGCACTAATTGGGATCAGTTACCAGTAATAGTTTATATATAAATGTAAATGTAAATAAAACTTAAAATAGACTAATGATAATAAAAAAAATCTAAGGCAACCATTTAATTAAGACTGTTAAAAAGGCTAAGATCATGAAACAAACAAGGAACCAAAAGAAACCAAAGTCAAATTGCCAACTGTGGTCAAATTTTTATTATTATCTCTATTATTAGGATTGATTTTAATGTTAAAAACTCAATATCAATTTTAATAATTTAAGAAGATCTTTATAGCTTGAGTTTTTGTTTAACTCATAACTCGAATTCGAAACCCATTTAAAACTAAATAGAGAAATTATATATATTAGATTTGTAGAATATGCTAGAGTATGATTTTTGTTTCATGATAATATATATGTGTGTGTGTATTTGTTTAAATGTTTTGTTATTGTACTATTTATTTTTTCACATAATTAAATAAATATTTGTTGAATAAAATAAATAACTTAGAATTCATATTCAAACAAATATTTTATTCAAACAAATAATCTATTACAAACTCAAATAGTACAAATTTGAGATCTTACTATATTTATACATTTTCAGTTACAATACAATTTCAATTACAACACAATTTTCAATTTACAGTTTTTCATACATAATTCACCTCACTACATAATTCACTCAACGCTCGTATTTTATCTTCAACCATGTTCCAACATGTATCCCGCATCTGAACTATCTGTAAAATAAACATTGACATGGTAAAATTGAAAAAGGAAAATATTTTCAAGTACACAATAAAGTGTGTGCGCCTCCGTTATTTGGGTTGTTCGTCATCATTTTTTGTTAATTTATCTTACAGGAACAACTTGTGACATGCACAGTGTATCACTCTACATGCCACAAGGTTGTGCACACCGATATACACTTGTTTGTTAAAATTGCAGGTACAGGTGAGCACAAGGTCAAACCCAAGTTAAAGACTAGAGTCAGCTCAGGTACAAAGACTTCAAAAACAAGGCAACATGATAACATAAACACAATGAAGAAATGAACACATAAAAATAAGTGCATAAAGACAGATTTGATGCCAGAAAATACAAGTTCATCAAAAAGCAAATACTCGTAATGAAGTCAACTTCAAAGTGAACTAGATAGAATAAGGACAGATGAACATAGTAGTGGTGAAAACAAAGATTCAAAAGCAACCAAAGCAGATCACAAAATGTGCAATGGCAAACAAGGCTTCAATATGGAACCAGAAAGCAGTATGTACAAATGAAACAAGACCACAAAACCAGACAGAATCACAAAAAGGACTACCAGATATGTACATGAAAACTCTTGAACAACATGAAGTACACACACAACAAACCATAGACAAAGGTGCACAAGATCAGGTGAACAATGTAACTCAACAAGCCAGTGCAAGAAGGCCACCAGACCACACATAAGAACTCACAAGTTCAAGATCAGACTCCAAAAATACAAAACAAATAAACATAACCATACTCAAGTTCAATGGTTCAACCAACATGAAAAAATGTGGAACCAAAACCAGTGCACAAGCAAGAAGCAAGGAACCAAATTCAAGACTTCAGACCACCACACATTGCTAACTAAAGGAAACCAGCCAACATACATGAAGATACACATGTATGTGTAACAACCCAATATTTTCAACCATTTGCATCCATTATAAGTGCATAGGCAGACACTCATCCCGGAATTGAATTGCTCAAAATACCATGTTGTAAATAAAAATTTGGCAAACCTTAGAATATACAGTAAATAAAAATCACAGATCACAGACACAGAGTATATAAAAATGCAGTGGAAGAAAAAGAGATAGTAGTTCATGAAGCTACTATATAAATATGAGATACATCAGAGTTAAATAAGATACAACAGAAGAGTAACAGGATACATCAGGTACAAATCAGATACATCACTGAACCACTGGATACTGAAACAAAATAGATGGTTGGATCTTCAAGGAAAGCTCCAACGCCGAAGGTGAATCTTGAATGCTAACTCATCAATCTGACCCGAGCGTAAAGCAAAACACAAAACCCTCGAGTCAGGACATAAATACTTATAAACTGTAAATCAACTCAAGTGAACAGTAACAAAATGCATCAGTAACTTAAAGGATGCTTGGGACCGCCCATCCACAAAGGATCCGTTAAACTATTTACTATGTAGCAATATACGCTATATACGGTAGTGTCTAATCAGTAAAGTATAATCATATAGAAAATAGATTTAAGGGGATGGTGAACCTTAACGCGGTCGGATCTTTAAAACCAAAATCATAGTGGGCTCGATATAAGGATATGACACGGCACGCGAGGCAATGCCAGGGTGGATACACCGTTTGCACTCCCGGACCGATGGTGACGGCAAGCCAGCAGCTTCCGCCCACCTCGAACAATACCCCCGAATCAAAATGGCGCCACATATCGAATCACAAAAGTAATAGAATGGTTTCCGATGGAGCATGCTCGATGAAAGGGTGCGACCCTTTGTGTAGCCCGGTATAGCTTCTGTTTAAGTCATATATGCCAACTCACGGGAGTTGGGTCCACGTAATATACCTCGAGAATGTCGCCACCATCCTACTTCATTCTGGAATCTCCACCGCGTACACAGTTGTTAAAGTGGTTTTCGGTATTGGCCGGCTATAAGACAATATCCGATCCCGGTCTCTTTAACAACCAATCGTTATTATAACCCGTAGTTATAACTTTAAAACAATATTTTATACTTCAAAATAAAATACCCTTTTCAATCCAAATCTTTATCAAAATAAAGATTAAATCATTTCCAAAACCATTTCAATATATCATCGTAAAATATCTTTCAATTCAAATATTTATCAAAATAAATATCAAGTCATTTCTAACCATTTCAATATATTAAATTTTCATACCCTTTCAACACTACCTTTCAAATCATTTTAATATATCAAAATATCATAACCTTTCAAAGCTTCAGTTCCAAAATATCATATCTTTCAGAACTTCTTTTTAAATCATGTTAATATCAAAATGTCCTATCTTTCAAACTCCGTTTTTCAAATCATTTAATATCAAAAGTATCATATCTTTCAAAACTTCGTTTCAAATCATTTTAATATATCAAAATATCCTATCCTTTCAAAACTTCATTTTCAAATCGTTTTAATATATCAAAATATCATATCTTTTCAAAACTTCATTCATTTCAAATCATTATTCATTTTATTTAATCTAAAATACCATTTCAATTAATATTTCAAAACAGTTTATATTCCAAAAATTCTTTTTTTATCATTTCAATGAAGTTATTATGTTTAATAATTAAATTATTAAATTTTCAAAAATTTCAACTTTCAAAGTTTATTTATTCACTTAAGTTTATCAAAAACCGTGAAAATTCACTTTTCGCATCATTTAGTAAACTTCTACGGAAAGTTACATTCAAAACAGTTCAACTTAACAAATGACAGCATTTTAAAATGTTATAATAGGTTTACTTAAATTTCGAATAACTTAGTTAAATTCAAAGATTATAGCACTTACAAAAATTGCTATAATAGCTTTAATTCAATTTAGCTTTTTAGTTCATTATCAGCAACTACAGCGCTTACAAATGCTGTAATATCATTTACATTGTAATTAATAGCATTTCAGAAATACAGTCAATTAACTTCAAATATTCAATAAAATTTCTCAACCAATTATATTTTTATTAAAAACATTTTTAACTTATAAAATCATACATTTTCATATTTATAAACATCATTTAATTTTCCTCAAGTTCATGATTTTATAAAGTTAAATTTCCATTCAAAAATCAAGATTTAATCATAATCCACTTATTAAAATGCAATGTTCAATTTTAAAATCCATTACATTAAATTTCAACTTAACACTTAAGTTCAAATTCTCAAATATAACTTAGTTTTATTTTTATTTTCTTAACTAAAAGTTCACTTTTACGTCAATTTCATAAATTTCCAATTCTAGTTATATTTCAAAGTTTCAACTTAAAATATTTATTCATTTCACATTTCAACTTTATTAAAAATCATAAATATGATAAAAATCATTTTAAATTCATTTAAATTCAAATTATCATAAATTTGACATAATTTCATACTCAATTAAATTTCCAATTAAAATTAAATCAAAATTTCCAAAATAACTTACGTTCAAAATTTCTAACTTTTTCATTAATTCATTTCACTTACAATTATTCAGAAAATCAATAATATTTTACAAAAATCTTATTTTTATTAAATTTCAAATCAAAATATTGTAATAATTAAATTTCTAAAACATTTTAAAATTTTTAGAAAAGCATATTTTAACTACGGGCCTGTATAAAATTTTCTACGCTAGGTAAAGTGATACGGGTAATATATCATTTCAACCCGTAATTTACAAAGAAATTCCAGGTTTTATCATTTCAAACCCGCAATCCCAAGTTAAAATAAATTAAATAAAATAAATCAGGCCTATCATTTCAGCCCGTAATGATTCTATTCTAACAGGGAACTTGCAGTATAATCATATACAGGAATAATATAAACAAGGTCAATATCACAATATACAGTCATATATCAGATGTCAGGTGAAAATTAACAGTTTAAACATGGTAATAACATGGCATAGCATATCATATGATCATCATTATCTTGCATAAACATTTTATATTACTAAACACTTGTCATCAATTCACTTTTCATAAGTATAAATGTCAGAGTGAGAAAGACTCACTTTTTCAAGCTGAAGACCAAAACAACAAACACAAGAGCGGTTCCAAAAGCATGACAAGCACGATATAGCATGACTTTTGATTTGAATGAATGGAGAGCCTTGATATTTGTCTTGTAAACAATAACCAAAACAAGACAATACACACATAAATATTCAACGCAAAACAATGTTGAAACAATGAAAATACGAAGCAACAAAGGAATAGATTACTTGACCTTGCTTTAACCATTCAAATGCTTGGCCTAGGAGGTTCTTGGGTTCAGCCATGATGATGATATAGCTCAGGTTTGGCACCATAACTCACGGCTAGAAGGAGTATGGAGTGGTAGGGTTATAACATGAAGCATACAATTGATCAAGGCAACATATATGAAGTTTTTGAGCACAACAAGGCTCGGCCTTGGGTCAAGTGGGGCTTGGCCATACTTGTACAGGTTTGGCCAGTAGATGGAGGGGTGTGGGGAGGTCTGGAAAAGGTGGTGGTGGCGGCCTATGGTGGTGGCCAAGGTGGTGGATGAAGATATGAAGTGATAGGGTGGCTATCATGAATGTTTCAAGGCTTTATGCATTGTTTTTGTGGAGTTTTGGTTCATGGAGTCTTGGCCATGTCAATTTCAGATCTGGACAGAGGCTAAGATGAAGTGTAGTGGTTGTAGCAAGGTGGTGGTCGTGGCTAGAGGTGGTGGCCATGGTGAAGTATGAAGGTGGTGAAGTAATAGTGGTGGCTAGTGCATTGTTTTGGACATTATTTGCAATTTTGTGGAGTTTTGTCACCAAGGGAGGTGTGGCCATGGATGGATCTGAAATGATGGCTGGAGATGATGCCAAGGAAGAGTGGTAGGGGATGGTGGAGAGTATGGTGGTGATGGTGGGTGGTAGAGGCCAATCCAGAAAGCATAGAAAACTAGGCAAAATACATAGAAAATGAGAAGAAAAGGTAGAAAAAAAGATGTAGCCATTACCAGATTTTTTTCTCAAGATGGAGGCCATGATTTTTAGGGTTTTGGCGCTTGAAAATTTGTGAATAATATAAGGGAGTCGGCTGAAAAGGATGAGGAAAGGAATGGCTAAGATAAATTGATGTATTAATTGCAAAAAGAAACGGATAAAACGTCTTTACGTTTCAGGCTTTTAAGATCTCTTAACTTTCTAAACCTTTTGCATTTCCTTTTCTTTTTAATTTTATAAAAACAAAATAAACTCAGAAATGTTATTTAAAACCGAAACTAAGTAAGAATAAAATAAAATAAATAATTTATTTTAAGTAAAATAGAAAAAGGAAATAAGAAATTGCTTAAATATAGCAACCCTGACATAAAAATTACAAGAAAATCTCCAATGACTTTGGAAAAATTTATTACTTCACAAAAAAATATTTTAACACAAAATTTGAATTGAAAATGGTTTTAAAACATTTTCAAGGTAAAATAATAATTTAATTTTTATTAAATAGAAAGTTAAATAAAGAAAAATGCAGTAAATACCAACTAGGCTTTATAAATTGAAGTAAATTCAAATAAACTTTAGAAAAATTATATTATCATTTTAAAAATACTTAAAAGTCAAAATATACATAATATAATATATTATCACATATTAACATAAAATATAACCAAGAAGATGTAATTTATAAAATTTAAAATAGTCATTGTTAAATAACCCAATATACGCACAATATTGTAAAGGGTATAACTTTCACAATTTACATCCAAATTCAACGAAACGAAAAGTGGTGTTCTCGGAATTTTATGTACTTTCATAATAAAAGAAAAATTAAAATTTTAAACTTTTAAAATTTTAAGTTGAAAGTCACAGTTTGACTATTTTGACCAAAATCAGCATTTCAGGCAAATATTCAACTTACACAAGTTTGGAATTATAACTCATATAAAGATCAAGATTTTATTTAAATAATAAATTTAATCATTTCAAATAAGTAAAATAGTTTTTAAATCAAAATCTTACATTAAAAATAATTAAAATATACAATAAAATAATTACAAAATACAGGGTTGTTACACTCTCCCCCACTCAAAACTTTTCGTCCCCGAAAAGGAATGAGGTATGGAAGGGCACAGAAAAGATAGAGTGAAATAGGATTAAGATAAGATGACAAGAAGATTGAAGTTAAACCTGATAATTGTTGTTATAGGTAAGTTTTACAAGGTGGAGGTGATCTTTCCAAGATCCTCCAGAATCAAGAACACAAGCACGAAAAAGGTGGATTCAAGATGATTACCAAAGGTCTATCAAAGATTATAGAAAGATTTCTAAACAGAAATATTATAGAAAGATGCCTATACCGGTCTATAGCAAGATAAGGATGATAAGGACAACCAAAAGATAGTTTGAAAAACAAAATAAGGAAATGAATTTGAAAGCATGGAGATTTCAACTTAAACAGAGAATAAATCATTACACAAGTTAACTAAATCTTAACTATCTCAAATTTCATTATCTTATTATCCAATCATCTAAACTTAACCATTTTTAAAACCATGGGTTTGAAAAATAATCATTTATTACACTCACAGTGTACTTAATAAATTTTATTCTTCTTTATTCCTAATCAAAATTAAATTTATTCCTCTCAATATATTTATCACTCATGTTAAATATATTTACACTTTTTTTTATAACTACTTCCTTTTATTCTTATTTCTTTTAACATCATTTTATTGTAAGTCATTCAATTACCCTTTATTATATTTACCTCTGTTAATCATTTTATAATTAAAATTTAAGTGTATAACATTTATTATAACCACTCAAATTTTATTTATAAAATCTTTTTATATCGTATATTATCCAATTACATTTTTAACTTCTGAAATTTTGGTAAGTTATATTTGAATGCAATTGTATTATACAAATAAAATTTCCAATTCAATCATTTCAAGCTTAAATCATTTATTCAAAAAAAAATTATTTTATTTTTATAATTGAAATTATTCTTTAAAAATAGAATTTAAGAATTAAATTTCCGATTTCTTCAGACCATTTAGAGATAAGAAATAATATATATACATATATAATATGTCAAATCAAATTTCAATCATATATATATATATATTATAAATCAAGACATATTTTAGAAATTCAAATCAATTTAATTTCCCAAAACAAAGTTGTAGCAAGACTACAAAACAGTCTCTTAACTTCGAAACTCGAAAATGAACGTCGATGATGTCGCGATCATCACCGAAGTTATTTTCCAGCGACAAAGAGAAGAGCACTAATTTTAAACCTTTAAAATTCTTTGAAAACAAATTCTATTCAAAATACTTTAAATAATATAACTTTTTAAAACTTTAAACCAAAGTTCGAAATAATCAGAATTTAAATCCTCAAATTCTTATTTTAAATTCATTTCAATTCCCAAATAAATTTATAAACAAATATTTACAGATCTATTTGTAGAACAATAAATGATAAATCAAGTATTATCATTTCAAATTATCAATTTAAATCATTTCATTAAGTTCCATAAATTTACTCATATATCAAAATTTATTTCATTAACCAATTTTTTTAAAAAAAATATATTGTGTCCGTTTGTTCTGTTAAAGTGTTTTGAAAATCTTATCGATAGCGCTAATCTGACGTATCGATCAGAAACCCAACTCAACATCAACAACTCAAACAACACAATATATAAAACATTTTAATTTTAACTACTAGTTTACAAATACACTATACATGAATAGAATTTCAAAGAAGGGTAGAGATTCAAATTTTTGATTAACACAAATCAAGGGAGATTATGATTTAAAAATAAGTTGGAAACAAGGATGACATGATTAAATAACAGAATAGGAAGATGGATAAGCTTATATAAATCACGGGCAACTTTAACCGGGTCAACCGTGACTTAAAGAATAAGATCAATGTTGATTTTTCTAGGGTAAATCTACATTCGATCTCAAGAGTTAGAGTTTGAAATAACAAAAGATATTAGCATCTAAACAAGGGATAGATAAGAATCTCTGGTGAATCGATGCTAACTGCAAAGGAGTTTTCCCCCTTTTTCAATTAAATTTGAAATTGGCGTGACCGCCGACTCACTTGAAAGATCATTCGAAGCGGAGTTATGGGTTACTCCAGAATCAAAAGAAGATGAATAGTGAGGGATACGAATGGATTTTGGAACTGTAGGGAACGTTCCAAAATACAAAGGAATCGATTCAAAAGAGAGAGATTCAAACTCAAATGAAAGTGATTCTGTAAATACATTCACTCCATATGCTGAGTTTTGCCTAGAGCTACCAAAGCTCTAATACCAACTGTAACAACCCGATATTTTCAACCATTTGCATCCATTATAAGTGCATAGGTAGACACTCATGCCGGAATTGAATTGCTCAAAATACCGTGTTGTAAATAAAATTTTAGCAAACCTCAGAATATACAGTAAATAAAAATTACAGATCACAGACATAGAGTATATAAAAATGCAGCGGAAGAAAAAGAGATGGTAGTTCATGAAGCTACTATATAAATATGAGATACATCAGAGTTAAATAAGATACAACAGAAGAGTAACAGGATACATCAGGTACAAATCAGATACATCACTGAACCACTGGATACTGAAACAAAATAGATGGTTGGATCTTCAAGGAAAGCTCCAACGCCGAAGGTGAATCTTGAATGCTAACTCAATCAATCTGACCCAAGCGTAAAGCAAAACACAAAACCCTCGAGTCAGGACATAAATACTTATAAACTGTAAATCAACTAAGGTGAACAGTAACAAAATGCATCAGTAACTTAAAGGATGCTTGGGACCGCCCATCCACAAAGGATCCGTTAAACTATTTACTATGTAGTAATATACGCTATATACGGTAGTGTCTAATCAGTAAAGTATAATCATATAGAAAATAACGTTAAGGGGATGGTGAACCTTAACGCGGTCGGATCTTTAAAACCAAAATCGTAGTGGGCTCGATATAAGGATATGACACGGCACGCGAGGCAATGCAAGGGTGGATACACCGTTTGCACTCCCGGACCGGTGGTGACGGCAAGCCAGCAGCTTCCGCCCACCTCGAACAATACCCCCGAATCAAAATGGCGCCACATATCGAATCACAAAAGTAATAGAATGGTTTCCGATGGAGCATGCTCGATGAAAGGGTGCGACCCTTTGTGTAGCCCGGTATAGCTCCTGTTTAAGTCATATATGCCAACTCACGGGAGTTGGGTCCACGTAATATACCTCGAGAACGTCGCCACCATCCTACTTCATTCTGGAATCTCCACCGCGTACACAGTTGTTAAAGTGGTTTTCGGTATTGGCCGGCTATAAGACAATATCCGATCCCGGTCTCTTTAACAACCAATCGTTATTATAACCCGTAATTGTAACTTTAAAACAATATTTTATACTTCAAAATAAAATATTCTTTTCAATCCAAATCTTTATCAAAATAAAGATTAAATCATTTCCAAAACCATTTCAATATATCATCGTAAAATATCTTTCAATTCAAATATTTATCAAAATAAATATCAAGTCATTTCTAACCATTTCAATATATTAAATTTTCATACCCTTTCAACACTACCTTTCAAATCATTTTAATATATCAAAATATCATAACCTTTCAAAGCTTCAGTTCCAAAATATCATATCTTTCAGAACTTCTTTTTAAATCATGTTAATATCAAAATGTCCTATCTTTCAAACTCCGTTTTTCAAATCATTTAATATCAAAAGTATCATATCTTTCAAAACTTTGTTTCAAATCATTTTAATATATCAAAATATCATATCCTTTCAAAACTTCATTTTCAAATCGTTTTAATATATCAAAATATCGTATCTTTTCAAAACTTCATTCATTTCAAATCATTATTCATTTTATTCAATCTAAAATACCATTTCAATTCATATTTCAAAACAGTTTATATTCCAAAAATTCTTTTTTTATCATTTCAATGAAGTTATTATGTTTAATAATTAAATTATTAAATTTCCAAAAATTTCAACTTTCAAAGTTTATTTATTCACTTAACTTTATCAGAAACCGTGAAAATTCACTTTTCGCATCATTTAGAAAACTTCTACGGAAAGTTACATTCAAAACAGTTCAATTTGACAAAGGACAGCATTTTAAAATGTTATAATAGGTTTACTTAAATTTCGAATAACTTTGATAAATTCAAAGATTATAGCACTTACAAAAATTGCTATAATAGCTTTAATTCAATTTAGCTTTTTAGTTCATTATCAGCAACTACAGCGTTTACAAATGCTGTAATATCATTTACATTGTAATTAATAGCATTTCAGAAATACAGTCAATTAACTTCAAATATTCAATAAAATTTCTCAACCAATTATATTTTTATTAAAAACATTTTTAACTTATAAAATCATACATTTTCACATTTATAAACATCATTTAATTTTCCTCAAGTTCATGATTTTATAAAGTTAAATTTCCATTCAAAAATCAAGATTTAATAATAATCCACTTATTAAAATGCAATGTTCAATTTTAAAATCCATTACATTAAATTTTAACTTAACACTTAAGTTCAAATTCTCAAATATAACTTAGTTTTATATTTATTTGCTTAACTAAAAGTTCACTTTTACGTCAATTTCATAAATTTCCAATTCTAGTTATATTTCAAAGTTTCAACTTAAAATATTTATTCATTTCACATTTCAACTTTATTAAAAATCATAAATATGATAAAAATCATTTTAAATTCATTTAAATTCAAATTATCATAAATTTGTCATAATTTCATACTCAATTAAATTTCCAATTAAAATTAAATCAAAATTTCCAAAATAACTTACGTTTAAAATTTCTAACTTTTTCATTAATTCATTTCACTTACAATTATTCAGAAAATCAATAATATTTTACAAAAATCTTATTTTTATTAAATTTCAAATCAAAATATTATAATAATTAAATTTCTAAAACATTTTAAAATTTTTAGAAAAGCATATTTTAACTACGGGCCTGTATAAAATTTTCTACGCTAGGTAAAGTGATACGGGCAATATATCATTTCGACCCGTAATTTACAAAGAAAATCCGGGTTTTATCATTTCAAATCCGCAGTCCCAAGTTAAAATAAAATAAATCAGGCCTATCATTTCAGCCCGTAATGATTCTATTCTAACAGGGAACTTGCAGTGTAATCATATACAGGAATAATATAAACAAGGTCAATATCACAATATACAGTCATATATCAGATGTCAGGTGAAAATTAACAATTTAAACATGGTAATGACATGGTAATAACATGGCATAGAATATCATATGATCATCATTATCTTGCATAAACATTTTATATTACTAAACACTTGTCATCAATTCACTTTTCATAAGTATAAATGTCAGAGTGAGAAAGACTCACTTTTTCAAGCTGAAGACCAAAACAACAAACACAAGAGCGGTTCCAAAAGCACGACAAGCACGATATAGCATGACTTTTGATTTGAATGAATGGAGAGCCTTGATATTTGTCTTGTAAACAATAACCAAAACAAGACAATACACACATAAATATTCAACGCAAAACAATGTTGAAACAATGAAAATACGAAGCAACAAAGGAATAGATTACTTGACCTTGCTTTAACCATTCAAATGCTTGGCCTAGGAAGTTCTTGGGTTCAGCCATGATGATGATATAGCTCAGGTTTGGCACCATAAGTCACGGCTAGAAGGAGTATGGAGTGGTAGGGTTATAACATGAAGCATACAATTGATCAAGGCAACATATATGAAGTTTTTTAGCACAACAAGGCTCGGCCTTGGGTCAAGTGGGGCTTGGCCATACTTGTACAGGTTTGGACAGTAGATGGAGGGGTGTGGGGAGGTCTGGAAAAGGTGGTGGTGGCGGCCTATGGTGGTGGCCAAGGTGGTGGATGAAGATATGAAGTGATAGGGTGGCTATCATGAATGTTTCAAGGCTTTATGCATTGTTTTTGTGGAGTTTTGGTTCATGGAGTCTTGGCCATGTCAATTTCAGATCTGGACAAAGGCTAAGATGAAGTGTAGTAGTGGTAGCAAGGTGGTGGTCGTGGCTAGAGGTGGTGGCCATGGTGAAGTATGAAGGTGGTGAAGTAATAGTGGTGGCTAGTGCATTGTTTTGGACATTATTTGCAATTTTGTGGAGTTTTGTCACCAAGGGAGATGTGGCCATGGATGGATCTGAAATGATGGCTGGAGATGATGCCAAGGAAGGGTGGTAGGGGATGGTGGAGAGTATGGTGGTGATGGTGGGTGGTAGATGCCAATCCAGAAAGCATAGAAAACTAGGCAAAATACATAGAAAATGAGAAGAAAAAGGTAGAAAAAAAGATGTAGCCATTACCAGATTTTTTTTCTCAAGATGGAGTCCATGATTTTTAGAGTTTTGGAGCTTGAAAATTCGTGAATAATATGAGGGAGTTGGCTGAAAAGGATGAGGAAAGGAATGGCTAAGATAAATTGATGTATTAATTGCAAAAGGAAACGGATAAAATGTCTTTACGTTTCAGGCTTTTAAGATCTCTTAACTTTCTAAACCTTTTGCATTTCCTTTTCTTTTAATTTTATAAAAACAAAATAAACTCAGAAATGTTGTTTAAAACCGAAAATAAGTAAGAATAAAATAAAATAAATAATTTATTTTAAGTAAAATAGAAAAAGGAAATAAGAAATTGCTTAAAAATAGCAACCCTGACATAAAAATTACAAAAAAATCTCCAATGACTTTGGAAAAATTTATTACTTCATAAAAAAATATTTTAACACAAAATTTGAATTAAAAATGGTTTTAAAACATTTTCAAGGTAAAATAATAATTTAATTTTTATTAAATAGAAAGTTAAATAAAGAAAAATGCAGTAAATACCAACTAGGCTTTATAAATTGAAATAAATTCAAATAAACTTTAGAAAAATTATATTATCATTTTAAAAATACTTAAAAGTCAAAATATACATAATATAACATATTATCACATATTAACATAAAATATAACCAAGAAGAAGTAATTTATAAAATTTAAAATAGTCATTGTTAAATAACCCAATATACGCACAATATTGTAAAGGGTATAACTTTCACAATTTACATCCAAATTCAACGAAACGAAAAGTGGTGTGCTTAGAATTTTATGTACTTTCATAATAAAAGAAAAAAATTAAAATTTTAAACTTTTAAAATTTTAAGTTGAAAGTCACAGTTTGACTATTTTGACCAAAATCAGCATTTCAGGCAAATATTCAACTTACACAAGTTTGGAATTATAACTCATATAAAGATCAAGATTATATTTAAATAATAAATTTAATCATTTCAAATAAGTAAAATAAGTTTTTAAATCAAAATCTTACATTAAAAATAATTAAAATATACAATAAAATAATTACAAAATACAGGGTTGTTACAGTATGCATATATGTGCATATATACATACGCATGTTAGTTCAATACACATGAAGCAACCAAACCAGACCTTATGAATACGAGTTCAATGACCAGTTCACATTTACCAGAATGCAACAACACAGTTGTGAACACATACAAGTAAACATGAAACAGAGGCATGAACAACTTCAAGTGCAAATGCACACACATATATACATACATGTATGTATATATGTATATACTCATGGAGATCACAGTCACTGGACAACCAACATATAACAAGCCTTCAAGCATGAACATACCAACAGGAACACACCAGCATAAACAACTTCAAAGTGCAGACTTCATTGAAAACATGAATAAATACAAAAAATGCGCTAGATCAAACAGCATGTAAAAGTCAAGGTGCGGTTTCAAAGTGTAATGGGAAATCAATAATGATCAGTAGCCGTGGGTAATCCAAGTCAAGGAGCAGTCAAAAAGAAATAATCAAACATCTTTTCAAAAATTCAAAAATTGAATGCCAGCAAAGAACGGAGTCAGTGAACAAGTCCAGATTATCTCAAAAATTAAAATGCCGAAGTAATAGGAGCATAGAACAGAACCGACTCAAAGAAACTCAAGAAAAGTCAACAATGAACAAGTCAAAATAAATCACATCGTTCAAGCAAAAATCCATGGTTGAGAAAAGCAATTGACAAGTTCAAATAGAAATAAATAAACGAAAATTTAGGGTTTTGATCCCTATAAATAAAACCGTATCATCATCGACATTAGATATCGAGTTCGAAAGAAAATTAAATCGAGCATAATGACAAATGTAAAAATGGAAAATCACATACCAAATTCAAAGTACCATTCAAACTCGAAGCAGCCGCGGGCAATTAAACTGATCGAAGAAGCATCAAAGAAAATTAAGAGCATGCTAGCGAATGATTCGACCATTAATTTTACAAGCGGTGGCACAATTCAAAACCCTAGTTTTTTGAAGAGAAACAAAGGAACGGTCGAATAAAGTTCAAATGAAAAAATAAAAAAATGGAATGACAGTCTTATTATTACTTGGGTCGTATTTTATATTGGCCTTAAAGTTCTAACAATAGGGTATTATATTTATTTTAGTTGTTTTTATTTTTTTATTCTTATTTAAATCAGACTCTAGTTTAGCTAGGTTTACGGACTACGGTTTTGTAGTTCGAGAATTCGAAATTCGATGGCTGAGTTATGGCAAGGTTTTGAGCTTAGAATTAAGTTAGTTAAGTTAGCCGGTGTCGCATGTTTACGTGTGTTTGTAAGCGTCTAACTACTTAATTTCTAGTAGAAACCTTGGGCGGCAGCACATAGGCAGGTTATTACCGAAGCTGAGTAAAACTGTGTGTGATCTCTACTATATTACTTTCTATTTTTTTTATTTCCACATTAATTTTTATTACTATTAGTACACCCTATTCACCCCCCTTCTTGGGTGAAAATGATCCTACAAGTGGTATCATATCTGGGAACAAAAACATTTTTTGTTTTATAATTTTGATTTTTTAAATGACTTCTTTTAATAATGCTTTTGCTGAGGTTCAGTCCATAGTTAGGCCACCCATGTTCAATGGTGAATATGCATATTGGAAAGATAGATTAAATTTTTTTTTGAAAATCATAGATGCATGGAATATTATTAAAACGGGATATAGGACACTAACAATAATGAAAGATGATCAAGAAGTAGAAAGTTCTATGGATCAATGGACAGATCTTGAAAATATATTGCAAAATGCTAATGCTAATGTTATGAATTCAATTATTTATTTATTAGATCAAATTGAATTTAATTGTATCTCACATTGTCTATGTAGGAAATTTAGCACACACTTGAAGTGACTCATAAAGGAACCTCCCAAGTTAAAGAATCTCGTCTTGCCATGCTTAATAGCGATTACGAGAACTTTACAATGGCAAAGATGAAAGTGTCAAAGAAATATATGCACAACTTTCTAATCTCGTATACAAATCATAAGATCTAGGAAGATCATACACAGAACTGGAAATACTACAAAAAATCCTCAAAATTCTTCCATGAAATTATGAAGCAAAAGTGACTACCATTCTAGAATCAAAGGATCTGAAACAAATTAAACTTGAAGAACTCATTGGAAATCTCACCACTTATGAGTTAGAAATCAAATTCAAGGAAGAACATGAAGGAGGTGATACGCGAAAGAAATCAATAGCTCTCAAAGGAACAACGAAAAGTGATGATGATGATGATGGAGTAGCTAAACTGGTATTGATAATAAAGAGATTCAAAAAATGGAACCACATATATGGAAATCCTACCCTAAATCAACAACTGAAGAACAAAATCATCAAAGTTCTAGACAACTCATAAGAGCAGAGATCATTTGTTACAAGTGTAATAAACTTGGTCATATCAAGCCAAATTGTCCTCAAAATCAATTCGGCAAAGGAAAGAAACCGAAAAGGAGAAGTTTTGCGGCTACTTGGGATGAAATTGATAAATGAAAGTGAAAGAGCAAATCAGTGTCTTTTAGGAGAATCAAGTGACAACGATGATGATGAGCCAAGGGAGGTATGAAAACTTACTCACTCACAATTATTTATATATTTGCATGAAGTAAATGGCTGTTTTGAAAGAATTAGGGAGAAGTATGCTAAAATTGAATCACAAAGAGATAGTTTGAGAGAACTAAATAAACAACTTGATCAACTGGTTCAAAACTATAGAAATAAGATCCCTAAATGTGATAAGTGACCATCATTTGAAGAGGAAATTAAAACTCAGAAATTAAAATTAAATCGCATGAAAATGAAATTCTGATTTTGAAAGAAGGTGAAAATACTAGGAGAGAAAATTCTATCAAAAAGTGCACTTTGTTATTGAATGAAAATGAATCTCTCGAGTCATAAGTTCAACAATTGTATACATCTTTAGGAAAATTCTCCAAAGGAGAAAGATTTCTAAATATTGTATTAGAGAAACAAACTGTTAATACTGTAAGATAAAGACTTGGGTATACTCAATCTAAAAGGGGTAGAAGTGAAACTAATCATGTAAATTCCAAGTGCATGAGTTGTGGAAAAAATGGACACAATCACAATAATTGTTGGTATAGACCCAGACATACGAAAACCGTACTAATTTGTGTTCCTAAAGGCACGAATATAAAATCTCTTAAAATTAAACGAATCTGGGTGCCAAAAGGAACAAACATAAACTGTTTTAGTTCTTCGCAAACTTATTTTTCAAAATCGTTTGTCACTAACAATCATGGACCTATAAAAAAATAGGTCACAAAAATCTTTCCTTGTGCAGGTGTGTTGGTAGGCTAAGGAATGACAACAGTGGTATGTGGATTCTGGCTATTCCAGGCACATGACGGGCGACAAATCAAAGTTCCTTATCCTAGAGAAGTACTAAGGTGGAAAAGTCACAATGGGCAACAACGATGTATTATATGTCGAAAATCTGCACCATAATTTGATTTCAATCAGCCAGTAAGAGGAAAGGTGATCAGTTGGGAAAATTTAAAAAACCATTTTTTTCATGCCAAGAATAATGTAAGTACCTCTAGAGTCCTTGAACTAGTTCATATGGATTTGTTTGGCGGTAAGAGATATTGTCTTGTATTGGTTGATGATTACTCTAGATACACATGGGTATACCCTTTCATCTTATCGCTTCTAGACCAGACATTACGTTCTCTGTTTATTTATGTGCACGGTTTCAGTAAAATCCAAAGGAATCTCATTTAAAATCCATAAAAAGGGTTATAAGGTATTTGTTGCACAATTCACGTTTGGTCTATGGTATCCAACTAATGATAACTTTGAGTTAAAAGGGTATTCAGATGTAGATTATGCTGGTAGTCTAGTTGATAGAAAAGGCAATAGTGGAAAGTGTTTTATTCGCTTCACATGTGACGCCCCACCTCTATACCCACGCTAGCCAAGAACACTACGGGTAATGCTGTCGACTAGCACGGAGAATAAGGCTGTTGAGGAGCGACCATCCATGTAATTGCTTTGTGCGAGCACCGATATGTCAGATAGTAAAAGATGCATTTTATTTCAAGAGGAAATCCGACATACCGATACAAACTCAAAACTACTACACAGTGGATATATAAATCCTTCGAAAACAAATATAAAAATAAGCATAACATAAATCAGTCACAGATAATTCATATCACAGAGGCGGAAATAGATATGAATATTACACTAGGAAGTGTACGTCAGAGTAGTGGTCTAAAAAGATCCACAATATCACAAAAGAATAGTTACACGAACTACACAAAAGAATAGTATACATTATGGAGTCTATATCTCAAATGTATACAATCAAAACTACTAATCTAAGTAGTTAACCCAAAAGTCAGAGAAATCAATCCCAAGGGAGAAGTCAAGCTGAAGCACCTGTAACATCTCGGTCTGACCCGAGTATTATTTAATAAGAAAATAATAAACGGATCAGTCTAACTATAAATATCAGATGAAACGATATAGAATAAGAGATATGACAAAACGTATAATAATCACCATGCCAAGCTGTGATATATATAAGTAATTGAAAATCAACAAGAGATTAATCAATATCACCAAATCTACACAAGAATCAAAGGAATTGTCATACTCCTTATTTTGTTCACCAAACCATAAATATTGACGATTATATCAATGTCGATCGCAAAAGTCAATGACACACAAATTCACCAATGCGCAAATATTGATAAAACTTATCAATGGAAATCACGAAAATTGGTGAAGCACAAATTCTAGAAATGATCTCAAGAAATCCAGTCAATGACACACGAATTCACCTATGCACAAAAATTGATAAATCATATCAATAGAAATCACAAAAATAGGTGAAGAAGAAAATTCCAGAATTCGACACACGAAATCCAGAAATCACACAAAATAGGGGGGAGGCATATCACACGAACGGGAGCATGAAAACTCACCAACATATGTATCACACGAACAAAATGCTATCTCATGGTAGCTAGCCATTAATTTTTGACACACGAACGGCCCGAAGACCATGGGGCGCTACCCCATCAATTGGAGTCGAAACTCCACAAAACGGGGTTTAGTCTCCCTCGCAGACAAAGAGACATCGCACATTGCTAGTCTAAATCACAAAAATGATCGTCATGATCATCAAGAAGTGTCAATTACAGTAAGCTAGTAAATATATGTGCTTAGCTTCATGTCCCATAACCACTAGCTTAACTTAAATATTTACGAACAAATTGTAGATCTCCACTAGATAATTGTCACAAGAGATTCAATCGAACAAGTCTAAGAATTAACCGACGAAGTAAACGCAAGCGTTTCATACCACTCGTTTTACTAAGTCGTTTAATTAGATTTCTCATACGAGTGAGGTAAAGGTTTGTATATACTAATAGATTGAAAATCCGTTTGAGAAAACGAGCTTTGTTATAAAATAGTGTTGAAATCATTTGAAGAAAGAGTTTCGATATTTACTACTAGTATAGAAAACCTTTATAATTTTAAAGTGACAAATCACAAAGAAGATTGTAGGAACAATCAATCACGAAAATTCACATACGAAGATGTGAATAAAAATCCAACGAAACCGATAAAGAATCCATCGAAATGGATATTCAAAAATCCCTAAAAAGGAGTCATCAAAGTCATAATAAATGATAACAACAAATAGGAAACAACACGAATCGATTAAAGTTGGAAATTCAAGCAACTAGGCGAAATAGGCAAAAATGCACCAGGTCGGTCGGCCGGCTACAGAGCTCGGTCGACCGGACCCTGTTCCAAAAAAAATCTCGGGAAGCAGGTCGGTCGGCTAAGCCCTGTAGCCAGTCGACAGGACCAGAGACAGAAAGGTGCCTATGCACCATAGTAGCAGGTCGGTCGACCGACCACAGGGCTCGGTCGGCCGAACTTGTTCCCAGTCCCTTCCTAGCCCATTGAATACAATCACTACCAAATTGCAACCGTACGAGCATCGGCACTAAGGATTTATGCCAATCGACTACCCGGCCCTATGAGCTCCTTGTTGCATCACCAAAAACACATTTGAACATCAAAGCTATGGTTTATAAGAATTTGGCTTTCAAAACACCAAAATTGGAATATTCACAAAACCATTGCAAACCAAAAGCAAATGCACACGAGTAAGTGTTAGGAATTCATACCTAACAATCGAAGATAAATATAAGCATAAATGTGAGATAAAAATCTCACCTTTGAACCCAAACGATTGAAAAAGAAGCTTAGAAGCAAAGGAGAATCAACCACTCTTCAAATCCAACTCAAGAAGCTTGATTCTAAGCTAAAAAGAGAAACATTTTCCAAACTAGGTTTAGGAATTTTCTGAAATCAAAGAGAGGAAGAGTTGGAGAAGAAGAAGAGAAGCTTACCAATGGGTTCTTCTATTAGTTTGGAGCTAGAGCTTGATTTGCAAAAGGAAACTAGGGTTTTGGAGTTTTAATTTCCCATCTCTCCCACCATTGATGCTTTAAAACTGAAAAGAGGAGAAAGTGAGGGTGAATGGGAAGGAGTGGCTCAGATTTGAGTATAAGTTAAACATAGGGCTGAACCCAAACCCAAACCCAAAGTGAAAAAGTAGCAAAAATCAACTTACTCCAAACATATCGAAGCTTATACTCAAAAAGGTCGCAAACGGCATTTTAAACTCAATGGGAGTAGTCCCGAGTTCTAATTCGACCGTATGCAAAAAGTAGCTTTTCGGACTAAATTCCGAGTATCGATAAAATATTTAAATAAAATATTTAAATATAAAATCAACAAATATGCGGGTTGTTACAGACTCCCCTCCTTAAAGAAATTGCGTCCTCGCAATATTTAAGAAGAAGATGTATAGTAACAACCATAAAAGCATATTCAACACAAAAGAAATTTGAAATAAAAGGTTCACCTTAAAGAGCACGAGAAAGTAAGTCCGGATGTGTTCGCTCGATGAACTCTCTAGATTCCCAAGAACAATCCTTAGGATTTAAAGACCATTGAACTTTAACAAGCGAAACATCTTTATTTCGAAGTCGTTTGACTTCCGAAGCAATAATACAAACAGGATGCTGCTCATAAGTTAAATTCGGTGAAACTTCAATCTCTTCCACAACACCGGGCTCAAGAATAGAATCGGAATCTCGAAGACACTTCCGAAGTTGAGAAACGTGAAACACGTCATGGATAGCAGAAAATTGAGCCGGTAATAAAAGGCGATAAGCCATGGAACCAATACGTTCAGCGATAGGAAATGGCCCAATATATCGAGGCGCTAACTTTCCCGATCGACTGAAACGTACAACACCCTTCATAGGTGAAACACGAATAAAAACAAGATCTCCAACAGAAAATTATAATTTCCTTCTTCGGTTATCGGCATAGGATTTTTGTCTACTCTGGGCTTCTTTCATCCTATGTCGAATAAGGTCAATTTTCTCTATGGAATCCCGAATAAAATCTGAACCTAAAACCAGCTTCTCACCGGCCTCAAGCCAACAAGAAGGAGATCGGCATGGCCTTCCATAGAGTGCCTCAAAAGGTGTCATACCAATACTAGATTGGAAGCTATTATTATAGGAAAATTCGACAAGAGAAATATGATCTTCCCAACTTCCACCGAAATCAAGCACACAAGCACGAAGTAGATCTTCAAGAGTTTGATTCACACGCTCGGTTTGTCCATCGGACTGGGGGTGATAAGCGGTGCTAAAATTAAGCTTCGTTCCCAAAGCTTTTTGAAGACTCTTCCAAAATCCACTAGTAAACAATGGATCACGATCACTAACTATAGAAGTAGGAACTCCATGCAATTTAACAATTTCTTTAATAAAAAGTTTGGCCAAAAGAGGTACGGTTCAGTTAGACCGAACGGGAATAAAATGGACGGATTTAGTAAGCCTATCAACAATCACCCATAAGCTATCATGACCCGAACGAGAACGGGGAAGGCCATCTATAAAATCCATGGAAATTTGGTCCCACTTCCAAATTGGAATTTCTAAAGGTTGCAATAACCCACCGGGCCTTTGATGCTCGGCCTTAACGAGTTGGCAAGTCATGCAACGCTTAACGAAGTTAGCGATGTCAAGTTCATTCCCTCCCAATAATAAAGTCGCTTCATATCCGCGTACATTTTACTACTACCGGGATGAATGGTAAATTTAGAGCGATGGAAACCTTCTAAAATATCTTTACGAAGATCACTAATACTTGGTACGATAAGTCTACCAAATTTCCGAATGCCGCCACGAGAATCGATATCAAAGTCTTTCAAACCTTCAATATCAATTTTATCCTTAATATTTTGGCCAAGAAGAGCCAATTCGGGATCTAGCCTTTGAGCTTCAAGAATGCGGTCTAAAAGAGAAGGATGAGCCTCAAGGCTACATAAAACAAGAGATGAACATAAATCGGAAACACGGTCTCGAATTTCGCAAGTGGATAAAATCTCGAGATCGTTCCATTCGGATATCATCATAGAAACAATCGCTTGTTGTTTACGGCTAAGAGCATCGGCGACACGATTACCCTTACCGGGAGTATAAAGAATATCAAGATCATATGGTGCAAGAAATTTGAGCCAACGCTATTGACGCAAATTAAGTTCCTTTTGACAGAATAAATACTTCAAGGACTTATGATCAGTATAAAGAACAAATTTCTCTCCTAAAAGATAATGACGCCAAATATGAAGAGCGAAAACAATAGCCGCGAGCTCTAAATCATGAGTGGCATATCTAGTCTCAGCAGGCTTTAATTGCCTAGAAGCATAAGCAATAACACGTTCTCTTTGCATAAGAACGGCACCCAAACCAACGCGACTAGCATCGGTATAAACAACGAAATCTTGATTCCCCTCGGGAATAACAAGAATAGGAGCATCAGAAAGGAGTTCTTTTAATTTCTGAAAAGAAGTTTCACATTTGTCCGACCAAACGTATTTAACACCTTTCTTCGTTAAGCTAGTGAGAGGCACGACAATCTTAGAAAAGTCTTTGATAAAACGGTGGTAATAACCTGCCAATCCAAGAAAACTACGAATCTCCATTACACTCTCCGGTCTCTTCCAATCTTGAATCGCTTCAATCTTTGAAGGATCCACGGAAATTCCGGATTCATAAATAATATGACCGAGAAACTTCACACGAGATTGCCAAAAATGGCATTTAGAAAATTTTGCTTTCAAACGATTACTCCTAAGAGTTTCCAACACAATCCGAAGATGCTTTTCATGCTCCTCCTCGGTTTTTGAATACACAAGAATATCATCGATAAAGATGAGAACAAACCGGTCGAGGAAGTCTTTGAAAACTCTATTCATAAGGTCAACGAAATAAGCCAGAGCATTCGTTAGACCAAATGGCATAACAAGCCATTCATAAGATCCATAACGGGTACGGAACAATGTCAAAGGAATGCTATCCTCTGTAATACGAAGCTGATGGAAACCGGTAGCCAAGTCCAATTGTGAAAATACTCTAGCACCACTAAGTTGATCGAATAGATCATCAATCCGAGGTAAAGGATATTTATTTTTGATAGTAAGATCATTAAGCTTGCGGTTGTCAACGCAAAGCCTAAGTGTTCCATCGGATTTCTTCACAAAAATAGTTGAAGCTCCCCAAGGCGAGGAACTAGAGCGAATAAATTGCTTCGTCTTCAATTCGGATAATTGTTTACGCATCTCCTCGTTTTCTTTATTGGACATACGATAAGGAGGACGAGTGATAGGTTGAGCTCCAGGAATGAGATTAATTCTAAACTCAATTGCTCGCTTAGGTGGTAACCCTAAAACGGGCTCGAATATGTCGGAAAATTCAGGAACGACGTGAATAAGAGAAATAATATCACCCTCATCATCATCATTGTCATCACGAGGATTTAAAGAATATAAAGATGCAACCAAGCTGGAATCCGAATCTTTAAGATTAATAGAAATCTGCTTAACAGATTGAGGATGTCGAAGATGAATAGTCCGCTCAGGACATAGGATATGAGCTTCATAACGGTTAAGCCAATCCATTCCCAAAATCATTCCAAAGCCTAAATAACGCATGACATGCAAATCGGCTCGGAAAGAAAAATCACACAAAATAATCTCGACATCTTTACACAATAAACTGATTGTTGCGGATCCACCAACCGGATTCGCAATTCTCAAAGAAGTCATTAAACACAAAACATCCAAAGAAAAAGTATCAACAAGTTCTTTTGATATAAAAGAATGGGATGCACCCGTATCAAAAAGAACTCGAATAGGATGATCATGAAATAAAATAATTCCATCCATAATAGAATGAGAAATACCTTGGCCACGAGATGTGTTGCCAGGGGCTTGAGCAACATTAAGCTTTCCCTCCTTCCTACTTTGAAGTTTGGGACATACATGCATAAAATGGTTCGGGCTTTTACAATAGCGACAAGTACAAGGCTTTGAACACTTGTTCGCAAAATGGTCTCTGGAACCACAGTTAAAGCATTTCCCTTCAGTAGAGGAAAAGGTCTTTGCAGCAGGAGTTGCTTGCCTCCCTTTCTTATTGGGATAAGGACCTTTGAATTTGCTTGGCCTCTTCTTGTTGTTGAAGTTTGGTTTGGAACCCACCACTTCAACATCATTCTCCCTATCCGCCTCTTCAAGACGAAGAGCGATATCAACAAGTTGGTCGAAAGAAACTTCTAATTTTAGAAGTAATGGATTCTTGAGATTTTTGTTTAAGCCATGGACGAACCTCTGGTTCTTCTTTAAAGGGGTGTTGATGTATTCAACCCCGTATTTAGAAAGTGACTCAAAGGAGGCGACATAATCAGTCATGGAAGAATCACCTTGAACAAGGTCTATAAATCGTCGAGCCAATGTCACTTTCTCTACTTCTGGTACAAATTTCAACTCGAAGCGTTCCCGGAATTGCTCCCAGGTGAGATCCGCTTCATTAATCACAGAAATAAGAAGTTCGTACCAGTCCAATGCTCTTTCTCGGAGCATACTAGAGGCCACCTGAACTCGGTGAAGGTCAATAAGATTCATGCGAGAAAAGATTCGATCGCATGACCTTAGCCAAGCCTGTACTTCAATAATAGTTTCGGAACCTTTGAATTGCTCCCCACCCAAATTAGTGTAATCGCTGCACAAGCGTGCAAATCCCGATTTTGGGTGAGTAGGTTCCGGGTTAGCTCCAGCTGCTTGAGCATTTGTCACTAAATCAAGAAGCTGTTGAGCAGTCATAAAAACTCCATCCTGGGGTGGAGTGCTAGATGGTGCGGCTCTGGGGCGGCCTGGTCTAGACATTTCTCTTCCTTTGGAAAGAAAGAAGAAGAAGAAAAAGGTTATTCACCAAATTGAATATCAAGCAATCTTGATAGATAAACAAGGAATCATAAGGAAAATAGGATGAATCGGTACGAAGACTCGAATTAAATCCTAAAGCACGACTCCTAAGATGGACTTAGGACGATGATCCTTGTTATAATATTCCATATTGTTCCGAAGTTTGGCTCTGATACCAAGCTGTGACGCCCTACCTCTATACCCACGCTAGCCAAGAACACTACGGAGTAATGCTGTCGACTAGCACGGAGAATAAGGCTGTTGAGGAGCGACCATCCATGTAATTGCTTTGTGCGAGCACCGATATGTCAGATAGTAAAAGATGCATTTTATTTCAAGAGGAAATCCGACATACCGATACAAACTCAAAACTACTACACAGTCGCTATATAAATCCTTCGAAAACAAATATAGAAATAAGCATAACATAAATCAGTCACAGATAATTCATATCACAGAGGCGGAAATAGATATGAATATTACATTATGAAGTGTACGTCAGAGTAGTGGTCTAAAAAGATCCACAATATCACAAAAGAATAGTTACACGAACTACTCAAAAGAATAAGTATACATTATGGAGTCTATATCTCAAATGTATACAATCAAAACTACTAATCTAAGTAGTTAACCCAAAAGTCAGAGAAATCAATCCCAAGGGAGAAGTCAAGCTGAAGCACCTGTAACATCTCGGTCTGACCCGAGTATTATTTAATAAGAAAATAATAAATGGATCAGTCTAACTATAAATATCAGATGAAACGATATAGAATAAGAGATATGACAAATCGCATAATAATCACCATGCCAAGCTGTGATATATATAAGTAATTGAAAATCAACAAGAGATTAATCAATATCACCACATCTACACAAGAATCAAAGGAAATGTCATACTCCTTATTTTGTTCACCAAACCATAAATATTGACGATTATATCAATGTCAATCGCAAAAGTCAATGACACACAAATTCACCAATGCACAAATATTGATAAAACTTATCAATGGAAATCACGAAAATTGGTGAAGCACAAATTCTAGAAATGATCTCAAGAAATCCAGTCAATGACACACGAATTCACCTATGCACAAAAATTGATAAATCATATCAATAGAAATCACAAAAATAGGTGAAGAAGAAAATTCCAGAATTCGACACACGAAATCCAGAAATCACACAAAATAGGGGGAGGCCTATCACACGAACGGGAGCATGAAAACTCACCAACATATGTATCACACGAACGAGACGCTATCTCATGGTAGCTAGCCATTAATTTTTGACACACGAACGGCCCGAAGACCATGGGGCGCTACCCTATCAATTGGAGTCGAAACTCCACAAAACGGGGTTTAGTCTCCCTCGCAGACAAAGCACATCGCACATTGCTAGTCTAAATCACAAAAATGATTGTCATGATCATCAAGAAGTGTCAATTGCAGTAAGCTAGTAAATATATGAGCTTAGCTTCATGTCCCATAACCACTAGCTTAACTTAAATATTTACGAACAAATTGTAGATCTCCACTAGATAATTGTCACAAGAGATTCAATCGAACAAGTCCAAGAATTAACCGACGAAGTAAACGCAAGCGTTTCATACCACTCGTTTTACTAAGTCGTTTAATTAGATTTCTCATACGAGTGAGGTAAAGGTTTGTATATACTAATAGATTGAAAATCCGTTTGAGAAAACGAGCTTTGTTATAAAATAGTGTTGAAATCATTTGAAGAAAGAGTTTCGATATTTACTACTAGTATAGAAAACCTTTATAATTTTAAAGTGACAAATCACAAAGAAGATTGTAGGAATAATCAATCACGAAAATTCACATTACGAAGATGTGAATAAAAATCCAACGAAACCGATAAAGAATCCATCGAAATGGATATTCAAAAATCCCTAAAAAGGAGTCATCAAAGTCATAATAAATGATAACAACAAATAGGAAACAACACGAATCGATTAAAGTTGGAAATCTAAGCAACTAGGCGAAATAGGCAAAAATGCACCAGGTCGGTCGGCCGGCTACAGAGCTCGGTCGACCGGACCCTGTTCCAAAAAAATCTCGGGAAGCAGGTTGGTCGGCTGAGCCCTGTAGCCAGTCGACCGGACCAGAGACAGAAAGGTGCCTATGCACCATATTAGCAGGTCGGTCGACCGGCCACAGGGCTCGGTCGGCCGAACCTGTTCCCAGTCCCTTCCTAGCCCATTGAATACAATGGCCAATCACTACCAAATTGCAACCGTACGAGCATCGACACTAAGGATTTATGCCAATCGACTACCCGGCCCTACGAGCTCCTTGTTGCATCACCAAAAACACATTTGAACATCAAAGCTATGGTTTATAATAATTTGGCTTTCAAAACACCAAAATTGGAATATTCACAAAACCATTCCAAACCAAATCAAATGCATATGAATAAGTGTTAGGAATTCATACCTAACAATCGAAGATAAATATAAGCATAGATGTGAGATAAAAATCTCACCTTTGAACCCAAACGATTGAAAAAGAAGCTTAGAAGCAAAGGAGAATCAACCACTCTTCAAATCCGACTCAAGAAGCTTGATTATAAGCTAAATAGAGAAACATTTTCCAAACTAGGTTTAGGAATTTTCTGAAATCAAAGAGAGGAAGAGTTTGAGAAGAAGAAGAGAAGCTTACCAATGGGTTCTTCTATTAGTTTGGAGCTAGAGCTTGATTTGCAAAAGGAAACTTGGGTTTTGGAGTTTTAATTTCCCATCTCTCCCACCATTGATGCTTTAAAACTGAAAAGAGGAGAAAGTGAGGGTGAATGGGAAGGAGTGGCTCAGATTTGAGTATAAGTTAAACATAGGGCTGAACCCAAACCCAAACCCAAAGTGAAAAAGTAGCAAAAATCAACTTACTCCAAACATATCGAAGCTTATACTCAAAAAGGTCGCAAACGGCATTTTAAACTCAATGGGAGTAGTCCCGAGTCCTAATTCGACCGTATGCAAAAAGTAGCTTTTTGGACTAAATTCCGAGTATCGATAAAATATTTAAATAAAATATTTAAATATAAAATCAATAAATATGCGGGTTGTTACATCACATTTCCAAAAACAATATCTACATAAATTTCATTTCAATTGATTTTCAATCGGTAGACATTTTTACAAAACCCCTTCCAGAGTATAGTTTTTGTCGACTTCATCTCAGTTTAGGTATTTTAGAAATTTGATTTTACATTTTTGGATTTGATCTTAAATTCCTATGTCAACTCCCTACTAATTATCGAAAAGATAAATAATGACTGAAAAAAGTGATGAGTGTTGATCTTGATCGTACATTATATCTTGACAGAGTATATTTAGTAAATTTCTTCAAAAATTTAAACAAAATTTGTAATAACTTTGGTTGTCAAAAATTCCATGATCATCTCTATTCCTATCATATTTCTATGACTATCACTCATCAAAATCCAATATAGTATATCAATATGTGGTATTTTAAATTAATTAGCAATAAAATTATCCAAATCACTCACTCTCATTTAAAAGTCCTCACGGTTATGCATGGGTAAACAACTTGAAATCTTTGATTATGTGCTTTCATGCTCATTTAAAAGTCCTCACGGTTCTAAATGTATGGAACACATATTAAAATTGATTATTAAATAGGCGAGTTGATTCTAACCCCATTTAAAAGTCCTCACATTATGCGTGGTTAGAAGATGCTTGAAATTCATTTTTTTTAATTAAGGAATACTACTAATCTTATTTAAAGTCCTAACGGTTATGCATAGTTAATAAGTATTTAACAATTTCCTATTATACCACAAATGAACAAGACTATATGGGTTTCTATGCCGACATCACCCCTATCACTCTAAAATGGAATATGCGACTAACAGAGTATTTATGATTTTTGTTTGATTTTTCATTGAAATTTAATATTTATACTCGATTAAGTATTAATCACTTTGTCTCTATTTTATAACATCATTACTCTTTTGCTGATAACAAAAGGAGGAGAGAGAAGTTAAGATTTTAATTTTGGCAAATAACTTCAAATTTTTTAATTGCATATTTTTTTATTCATTTTTCATGCAAATGTGAAGGGGAAAATTTACTGTAGGGGGAACATTCAAATAGGGAGAGCTAATAGAGTTAATCAAGACCAAATACATTTAATAAAGTCAAAATCTTAATATATATCTATTATCATCAAAAGAGGGAGATTGTGAACTATTTTATTTTCCCACATAATTAAATAAATATTTTTTGAGTAAAATAATTAAATCAGAATTCATATTCAAACAAATATTTTATTCAAAAAAATATTTTATTACAAATTTGAGCTCTCATTACATAAATACATTTTCAATTATAGTACAATTTCGATTACAAGCAATTAACAATTTACAGTTTTTCATACATAATTCACCTCACTACATAATCCACTCAACAGTCGTATTTTATTTTGAACTCTATTCAAGCCTGTATCCCACATCTGAACTATCTATAAAATAAACACAAACACGGTAAAATTGAAAAAGAAAATATTTTGCAGTACACAATAATGTGTGTTTTGAGAATATTATTTTCCTTTAAAAATATTATTTGCCTCGGTTATTTGAATTGTTCGTCATCATTTTTTGTTAATTCATCTTATACGAGCAACTTGTGACATGCACGGTGTATCACTATACATGCCATAAGATCATGCACACCGATATACACTTGCTTGTTAAAATTGCAGGGACAGGCTAGCACAAGGTTAAACCGAAGTCAAAGACAAATTCAACTCAGGTACAAAGACTTCAAAAGCAATACAACATGATAACATGAATACAATAAAGAAATGAACACATGAAAATAAGTGCACAAGGACCGATTTAATTCCAGAAATACAAGTTCACCGGAAAGCAAGTACTCGAAATGACATTAGCTTCAAGGTGAACGGGACCAAAACAAGGATAGGTGAACACAACAGTGGTGAAAACAAAGATTCAAAAGCAACCAAATCAGATCACAAAATGTGCAATGGCAAACAAGGATTCAATATGGAACCAGACGGCAGTATGTACAAATGAAACAAGACCACAATTTCAACCAAACAGAATCACAAAAAGGACTGCCATGTATGTATATGAAAACTCTTAAACAACATGAAGTACACACACAACAAACCATGGACAAAGGTACACAAGAGTAGGTGAATAATGTAACTCAACAAGCCAGTGAAAGGAGACCACCAAATCATACATCAAAACTCATAAGTTCAAGACCGGACTCCAAAAATACAAAACAAATCAACATTCAACATAACCATGCGCAAGTTCAATGGTTCAACCAACATTACAATATGTGGAACCAAAACCAGTGCATAAGCAAGATGCAAGGAACCAAATTCAATACTTCAGACCACCACATAATGCAGACCAGAGGCAACCAGACAACATGCATGAAGATACACGTGTATGCATATATATATATATATATATATATATATATATATATATATATATATATATATATGTATGCATATATACATATACATGTCAGTCCAGTACACATGAAGCATCAACCAAACCAGACCTTATGAATACAAGTTCGATGACCAGTTCATATCAACCAGACCGCAACAATACAATTGTGAACACATACAAGTGAACATGAAACAGAGCCATGAACAACTTCAAGTGCAGATGCACACATATATACATACATGTATGTATATACTCCTGGAGACCACAATCACTTGACAACCAACATACAACAAGCCTTCAAGCATGAACACAACAACAGGAATACACCAGCTTAAACAACTTCGAAGTGCAGACTTCATTCTTATGAAAAAATGAATAAACACAAAGTGCACCAGATCAAACAGCATGTACAAGTCAAGAAGCAGCTTCAAAGTGTAATGGGAAATCAATAATGATGATCAGTAGTCGTGGCTAATCCAAGTCAAGGAGCAGTCAAAAAGAAATGATCAAACATCTTTTCAAAAATTCGAAAATCGAATGCCAGTAAAGAATGGAATCAATGAACAAGTCTAGATTGTCTCAAAAATTCAAATGCGGAAGTCATAGGAGCACAGAACGGAAACGACTCAAAGTAATTCAAGCAAATTCAACAATCAATAAGTCAAAATAAATCACATCATTCGTGTAAAAATCCATAGCCGAGAAAAGCAATTGACAAGTTCAAATAGAAATATACGAACGAAAATTTAGGGTTTTAATCCCTATAAATAAACCCATATAATCATCGGCATTAGATATCGAGTTTGAAAGCAAATTAAGTCGAACATAATCACAAATCAAAAAAGGGACAACCACATACCAAATTCAAAGTACCATTCGAACTCGAAGTGGCTGCAAGCAATTAAATTGATCGAAGAAGCATCGAAGCAAATTGAGAGCATACCCGCAAATGATTCGACCTTCAATTTTATAGGCGGCGAATCAATTCAAAACCCCGGATTTTGAAGAGAAACAAAGGAACGGCTGAAGAAAGTTCGAATGAAAAAATAAAAAAAGGAAAGATAGTCTTATTATTACTTAGGCCGTATTTTATACGTTGGGATTCAAATTCTAATAATAGGGTTTTTTATTTATTTTAGTTGTTTTTGTTTGCTTTCAATTCTTATTTAAATCAAACTCTAGTTTAACTAGGCTTACGAATTACGATTTTATAGTTAGAGAATTCGCAACTTAGTGGTGGCAGGGTTTTGAGGTTAGAGTTAGGTTTATCAAGTTAGCGGTGTCGTAAGTTTACGTGTATTTATAAGCATCTAACTACTTAATTTCTAGTAGAAATCTTGGGGGCAACACATAGGCAGGTTATTGTCGAAACTAGGTAAAACTATTTGTAATCTCCACAACATTACTTTCTTTAATTGTTTTTATTTCCTCATTAATTTCTATTATTATTACTACATCCTATTCACCCCTTCCCTCCCTACGGTGAAAACGATCCTACAAGATTTTCTGAATTAACGATATTGTTATTAAACACATGTTAAATATAGCAACATCTTATTATAAATATAGTATCACATGAAAATCTGTTATAATCCTTACAATGAAATCTAAGATTCATCCAATATAATTCACAATTAGTTTGTATACATTTATATTAAAATCAAAAAAATTAATAATTTTCACAAGAATAAATTTAGTTATATTACATTCAAAATATAAATACTTGATATTCTCAGTTTCATTATTACAAAAATAACATTTTTTATCAATTAAATATTTTTCATTTTTAAAAGTTCTGTCGTATTTAATTTCACATGCAAAATTAACCACGTATGAATTTTAGCTTTAGATGGAGCACTAAATTTCAAAATATATTTAAATATTCTCAATTTAACTTCGGAAAATTTTATAAAATTGTAAATTGAATGAGAAATATATTTCTTACTCTTATCCCAATAGCAAATTTTAATGACTCTTTCATTATCAATACTATAAAGACCTAACTTAGCACATAATAATGCAAACTTTTCTAAAGTAATACCTCTAACATACAATTAAAACTAAAAATCCTAAGGAGAATCTAAATTTGGTCTTCATATGTTAGAAATTAATACATTTTTGAAATATAACATATAAATACTTAAATTCTACTTTAAGTAGAATAGCTAAATCCAACTATCATGTCAAAAAAAGTGTTATTACCAGAATGAACAATATTATAAATATGTAGATGATAAGCATCAAAATTCAATATAATTGATTTTCTAAAGTGAGACATATTAGAATTATTACTAGTATTATGATGTAAATTATATGATACACTAAACCATTGATTCAAAAGTAATTCTTTCCATAACAAATTTTCACTATTATCATTAAATTTCCATATCCATTTACCTAATAAAGATATATTTAAATTGTGGATATTTATTATTCCTAAACCCCCACATTTTTAGGTTTACAAACCAAATCTCTCCTAATTTTATCAATTTTATCTATAACCCATTTAGCAATAGGAAAAAAGACACCAATAAATTGGTAATGTAGATAAAACTAAATTAATTATCACTGCCCTACCTTCTCTTGATAAGTATTTACCATTCTAATTAGATAACCTTTTATTTATTTTATCTATTTTAATATTCCAATCATCATATTTTATTTTTTGAGGCCTAAATAAGAAACCTAAATATTATATATTAATTCATTATATTACAATTTAAAGTATTTTCTACTTGATTTACAACATTATCTATGTCATTTAAAACTAGTACTACACTCTTGGAAAAGTTAATCTTTAAACCAGATAAAAGTTCAAAGCTATACGGTATGAATTTAAGTGCAATAATATGTTTAGCAAGTGTGACGGAAAAATCATTGTATCATCGGCAAACTGAAGAACAGAAAGGCCCTTACTAGTGACTTCAATACTATGGCTAATTTGATAATTATATATATCAGCTGTTAAATTGAACAATAAAGGTGATAATGGATCACCTTGCCTTCGATTGAATCTTATTTCCTAGTATACCATTAATCATGATACTAGAAATATCACTTTTAAGCAAGGACATAATCCATCCTACCTACTTGATACTAAAATCTCTAGCCAATAACAAGTCTTTAAGAAAAATCCAATCAAAAGCTTTAGCAAAATCTAACTTTAAACTAGCACAAGTGATATTATTTTTACAACTGTAATTATTATACTCTTGAACAATTGCTACACCACCTGTGATATTCCTTCCCTTTATAAATTTAGGTTGAGTATCATCTATTCATTCATTCATCTTAGTATTTAATCCATTAGCTAAAACCTTAGAATAATTTAAAAAGAGCAGTTTAATAATGAAATAGGTCTAAAATCTTTCACTTTGTTAGCCCCAGTTTTCTTATGTAGCAAGATAACATTCTTGAAGTTAAATCTACCTAATTGTAACGAACCATCATAAAATTTATTAAACAACTTAATTATATCCTCCTTCAAAACATTCCAAAAAGTTTCATAAAATAAAAAAGGAAAACCATCCGGACTCGAAGCTTTATCATTAGGCATTTCGTTAATAATTTTCAAAGTTTCATCTTCCTAAAAGGATCATCTAGACCTACTAGATTAATCTTAGTATCCATAGGTACAATATATCCACAATAGCTTTAATCTTATGTCTTGTTGTGTCACCAAAAATTTCTCCATCTATGACGACCGGCATTTTGAGAGGTTTAAGTCGATAATAAACCAAACACGTCCAACTCAAAACAATCTGAAACACAGATAATCAGTGGGGTTAATTAAGAAAAATAAGAAAAGAATAAAAAACACAGAATCTCGCAGCTGATTGTCAAAATATAATAATCAAATAAACAGTTCATGAAGCTGTTTAACTATACATTTGATTATACTTTTAAACGTCAATCAGAGTTATACATACAACATAGAAAAAATAAACAATGCAGCAGAACAGCATGATGTATAGGAAGAATACTAGTAATATAATATACCAAATCTTCGTCTTCGTCCACCAGAATAATACGATCTTTAATACACTGAAAACTCATGACTGACCAGAGCATAAAGTAAAACAATGCACTCGAGTCAGAACTAAAGTATCGTTATTTAAGTCAAATCAATATCGCATATAATAGGAGTGTAATAGTGTCGAAGATATTTATGGGTTTTACATCTTCTATCCAGTGTATAACGTGCGTGCAATAACCTAAGAGATATTGCGGGATTTTCCATCTCACAAGGATCTATCAAAATATCTATATATATAGTAGAATACTCTATGTATGTGATGTCTAATCAATAAAATAAATATTTTTCCTAGCGTTAAGGCTTTACATTAATCTCCCTTAATGCGTTTTTAAGCATTATCATACAGTTGGCATATAACACAACCAGAAGAACATCGGTAGATAGGGATGCATCATGATACGATAACACTAAACCAAACTCGTAGTGGTCTCGTATAAGGATAAAAGCATGACAAGGCATGTGAGGCAATTCCCAAGGTAGCATGCTACCAGTTCGAGTCGCCAAGCTGGTGGTAACGCATTGCCGCAACGATTGCCCACCGTGTCCACCCATCCCATATCGAGTCAAATGGAGGTTATCCTAAATCAAGGTGCACCAATTGAAACCAACAACAAGGGCAATAGTATGGACCGAGTCCATAAGAAAAATCGAAGAACATGTGTATGCTAGGGGTAGCTATCCCACTTGGCCTGGTTCAAGCCGTTCTGCAAATTGACACAAATGTCGAGTGTTATCCGGGTTTTTAACCTAGTAGAATCCTGCAGAAGTCGAAACAACTTGATCGAGTCAGAATAGCTCCAAGGTCAACTGAAAGGACTAGAACAAGGAGTCATAAGAAGTTGGAAGAAAAGGAAGAAAAATACTCTAAGGACATGGATCGTTGGCTATCCACGACCAATGTATCACCCGCGATCCATAGCATCAACTCGAGAGTTCGCAAACAACGTGGATGCAAGACAATGAATATCTCTAGACGCCAAAATCAAAAAATAGACTAAGTGTATAGACCACTAGCGATCCATACAATAAAGATTGCCAACGATCCATGTATCAACATAAGGTCACCACGATTCGTAGAAGACAAAACTAGGGCAAAAATAAAGGAGTTGGCTCGCGCCCGAGGAAACACTATGGATCGCTAGCGATCCATGGTTTTGGCTCGGGTCACGTGGCAAGCTCCAGTGTACCTTCCTATGATCATCTGCAAGCATCTGGCCAACAGGATTAGCCCAGCAACTTTCCAACCTCTATAAATACCATCTTACTTGCAACATAAAGGGGATCCTCCGGACTGGTTGTTGAAACTCTGCTGGAAGCTTTCTTCACTCTTCTCCTCCCTCACAACAGTCTTTATAAGGGTTCAATGTGATTATCTAGTGGATTCCAAGATTGCAAACTCGATTTAACTAAGGATATTCATGATCTTTGTAATCAAATACATCTTATAACAATAATCAGCCAATAATAAAAACTATAAAGCGGACATAGGCTTCATTAACAGCCAACCCACTATAAAAGTCTTCTTCTCTTCATTCTATTTCTTCTCTTTTATAATTATTCTCTATATTGCTGCTTTGTAAAAATAGGGCTAGTGCTTTCATACTCAATCTAGGGTGTTGATCTATTTTTTGAGTTAACATTTTGGTACTTTCATTGAGAATCCAACTTAGGCTTAGATCTAGCTATCTACATTGGATCAGATAGGTTCAAAAGTTATATTTGCAATCTCTACTTAGAAGTTTTGTTGTTGAGAACAGGAGAACAAATCAGCTTATTGGAAGTGTCGTAATATATACCGTGAACTTCGGGGGCGTTGTCCCCTAACCCTGAAACCAGGGCGCTTCCTCCCTGAACCCCGACTTGCTGACTGGCCAGCGAGACCCCCGACCGAGTCGTTCGAAGGGAATATAGTCGACTACAAGGCCAAGCTCCCATGGGATATGGTGACGACTCCCAACTGACCAGCTTCTAATCTCATCATGGAGCTCCCATCAAGAATGGTCGTTGTCAAAAATCATCAAAAATCATCAAAATGGTCGTTAAAAACTCACTTCAGGATTAACTCAAAGTCGAACTCAGGTAATCGCCCATTTGACTTGAAGCATAATTTGAAAGTCCTGACTCGAAGTGGAACTCGGGTATTCAACCATTTGACTCGAAGTAAACCTAAGAAATTATGGCTTGAAGTCAGACTCGGGTAAAACCAAGATTTTCTCCAAACAAACATGTAAATGGCTCTAAACAATGTTTGTCATCAACCCAGCACTTCAAATTCTATGACTCCAAGCGAACCTTGTGCTTACTCCAAGCAAACGGAAAATTTCTTCCGGTCGTACTACAAGTAAAATACCACCAATCCATCGATGTCAATCCATCTTCTTTTGCCCATAATTCGAGCGTGCGAACTCCGAATACCTTAAGATTTGGGATGCAACCTTATGGGGCCTTCTTTGTCACCCCAGAACAATCTCACCAAGTTTGAAATTTTTTGGGATTGTTCCTGATACATGACCCAGTCATAAGTGATTTGTCATTCAATCGGCATTTCCAATCATTCAAGCATAAACAATCATGCATATATCATTCTCAAGCATTATAAATTGCCATAACTTGAAAACGGACCGATCTTACAATGATTAGAGCATCTTCCCCAATTGAAACCCATTCGCTGAAGCCATCTAACATGCAGAATATCCAATGAAGTTTATCATGCCAACCGTACTTTTTACACAACTATACAACTGATTCGAAATTGCTTCTTTATAGGTATGACTAGCATGTAGACAAAGCGAGGGCAATGGATGTAGTGTACTACAAGGCCCTTATGAATCATTAAAGGATGAAACAATCTGCTGCACTAGAAGAATTCTATGGGGAGGTAAACCGGTTCTAAATACTAGAAGTAATTGAATTGGAAGAAAGCAAACCCGGTAATTTTCCAAAGAACATACCAAACGGTGAAGGAACTATAGGACCTCAAGGACCTTCTGCCTAAGCAAGGCCACTAAGACCCAGTAGAAAAGCGCCCTGGCTAATTAACGAAATTAAAAGAAAGGATGATTATCAAATAACATGGTGGCTAACTAGCTACTAAGGAATGGGGCAGCAACCTAAAGCGATGTTTTCTCATCCATCCTTGTTTACTTTCCTTTTCCAAACGAGCCGTATCGGGATGCTGGGGGCATTGCAGACAACATGTTGTAAAAAATACTTTTGTGCCCTCGACGAGCCATATCGATCCCCTTTTTGAGAACCGGCTTTGCTCTGGTAACGTTGAGAAGGCTTATCCAAGGGATCTTCGAACAAATAGATCCAATCCCTTAGTCTCCAGGAACCAATAAAACCATGTTCCCGTGAGTCGAATCCTAAAATTCCCCATGAAGTTGATGAATTATCATCCAAGGCCTTCTGGTCGTCAGACTCATACCACAAAAAACCCTTCGTGAACATGAAGGTCTTTCATGAAGTAAACCATTGTGAAGGTAAACCGGTAGATCAGCGGTCATCTGATCTAAAAAAACCTTCGCGAACGTAAAGGCCTTTCACGAAGTAAAGTGTCGTGAAGGTGAACTGGTGGATTAGCGGTCATCTGATCCAAAAAACCATTCGTGGATGTGAAAGTCTTTCACGAACTAAAGCATTGTGAAGGTAAACCGGGAGATCAACTATCATCTGATCCAAAAAATCCTTTGCGAACGTGAAGGTCATTCATGAACTAAAGCATCGTGAAGGTAAACCGGTAGATCAGCGGACATCTGATCAAAAAACTCTTCGCGAGCATGAAGGTCTTTCATGAACTAAAGCTTCGTGATGGTAAACAGGTAGATCAAGGTCATCTGAACCAAAAACACTTCGCAAGCATGAAGGTCTTTCACGAACTAAAGCGTCGTGAAGGCAAACTGGTAAATCGGTGAAATTTATGCACGGCTGATATCCATGAAGGTGTACTGGAAGATCATCAGTCGTTTGATCCAAAAATCCTACATGAACTAGAATGCTTCGAAGGTTAACTGGAAGATCAACAGTCGTCTGATCCAAAGCTTCCCGAAGTCAACGAAGTCACGCTCCGGGACTACAAATCGACAATCATACCAGTCACTCTGCAAAATTAATGGAATCACTTCCATTGACCAATGAGACAAATAGTGCTAAATTCCGGAGCTTCAAAGTCGCTCAAAGAAACTAAGCCAAAACTGCACTGACTTTGTGATCAATCAGAGGCCAACTCGAATCAAGTCAGGATTTGAAAACTAGGAGAACCGCACCCACTAGACCGGGGGCAACCAAACGAGTTATGGAGAGACCATGGATACAGTTCAAGCGTACCAATAGCCTTATGGCATGGAGGGCACCTCACACACTTGAATAGCCATAAGAAAGATCGACACTAATCATACCACAGTTCTGTTATACCCGATCAAAAATTCTGGCATTTTGACAACCGCAGACTTGATGACCTAGCTAGTGCAACAAACGAAATACTAGCATAATACTTGCCCACTTCTTTCCAACTACTATTTTACTGCTCTTGGTGATCAATTGCTCTTATACCGTATGCCAGTTAAAGACCCATTCCCTAAAGGCAGTTTGAACCAAGAGCTAAGAGTCATGGCCTGAACTCCATAGGCTCTTTCTTCAATCCATCTTCATGCAGTCAGCTATAGTTCTCTCCACCATGGTAGCCTAATATATTTGGACGTGTACATCATCCAGAAACACGGAAGGATCACATAAGCCATGGCTACTTGAACCAAAAACTATTTATCTCCTTAAACCAATAAAACATTGTTCATGTAAGAAACCTACTGAGTTGACGGGGAAAATTGACTTGAAAATCATTGTTTAGTTGTTTGGACCAGTCAAACTGCGCGCAAGTATGCTCCATCAACTCGTCGAGTCAAAGAAAGCTAATCGAATCAAACCGCCAGCTCTTTATGTTTCCCGAAGATTGGAAACATCGAGAAGTTCTAAGTTGTTCCAAATAAATGGGTCGTATCAATCCCATAAGCATGCATTTCGTAAGCCACGCACCCCAAAAGCCATGTATCACGTAAGTCATGCACTCTTATAAGCCACGCCACCCATAAGCGACGTACTACCAGAAGTTGTGCATCTCATAAACCGTGCACTCTCATAAACCACGCATCCGCAAACACTGCTCAATGTCGCTCCGGAATCATTACCGGACCATTAAAATTCTCTAAGTATCGGTATTGTCTTGACAGCACCAAAAAACTTGTTTATTTCAGGATTAACAGGAACTAATCCTTACCACCCAAAATGACCGACATTGCTCCGGCAATGCCACAAAGTTTCCAAACCAAGATATCAACAAAGAATTCCGATCTTTGACCAAAATGTCTAAAGTTAAGACATTCAAATCATGAGCTCCCAAAGATAGGATTTACGACACAACTTTGATAGAGGGCATCCAGAGAGCCGCCCAGAACATCAAGTCTCACGTCAAGTGTTCAGAATAATCAGCCCTGTGGACCGACTATACATAACACACTAACACTTGCTCAGGACGAAAAATCATTCTATGGTTTTATTACGCTGAACTGAGAATTTCAACAATCACAACAAAACTAAGCAGTATAGTAGGCTTAACGAATGTGGAACTAAAAAGGAAACTACTCCAACCTGCTAGACATCAATATTGCCTCAGCAACATCAAAAACTGTAGATTGTCATATCGACAAGAAAATTGAACTCCTTAAAATTAACCATCACTCGGAATTAAGCAATGAAAAGAGGGACTTACCGTCGATCAGAGATAAATAATGATGGAAGACGTTTCCAGAATCAAGTCACCGACCCAGCAGCTTCCGAAGACAGAAGAAGGTGCTTGAATGAGGTCTCAAATCCAAACTTGCAAAAAACCAGCTGTTATCCGAAGGAAGACTACGGCAAGGAGAGAACGCTAATAATCGAGCAGTTTAATCATTGGTTCCCGAAGATTGGAACCAGCAAATTAGGTTGATATTCACAACAATGCTATTAGTCCAGGATAATGCGTATGGCCTGAAACAAGCAAGGTTAAGTGTCACGAATTCAAGACAAACACTACCGAACTCTACCAGTCCATGATTTGTATAGGAATGAACACGGTCGTACCAAAGGCAATGTGATGACTTGCTCCACAATTTCAGATTTTCAATAAGAACCTGGAGTTTGACACATAGAAGTGAAGGGTTCCATCCAGAAATGAAGGGCTTTGCAGGTAGTCATTAGATCATAACAAAAACCGATGGGAGGAAGTTTGATTTTTCGTGAATAAGAATAACTGTGGAGTTGGTTAAGCAACAGCCTTGCAGCTCCAAGGGTAATACTTGACGGTTATAAACAAAGCTAGGCAGCGAAAACGCCTGGGATTCTCACCCTACCAGAATATGGCATCTTCCGTATTTAAGCAATGTTGAGAAAATAGCCACATTGGGTTAAAAGGAGTCTACTCTCAGATGAATGATTCAATCCTCACCAACATGACTTTAACACTGCTCGAAGACAGACACACTAAGAAATACTTCTACAATCCAACCATCAAAATTCTAGTTTTTGAAGGCCGAAACTAGTACCTATCTGAATTAAGAGCACCGCTAGATCGATAGGGAAAATTGATCCCAACCTCCTGAGTGTCGGTGTTTCCTCGCCAATGCCAAGGCCCTCTTTTATCTTTTAAGTACTGGTGTTGCCCTGGAAACATAGGGATAATTTTCTATTTCCTAAGTACTGGTGTTTCCCCAGCAATGCTAGGAAACTTTCTATTTCATAAGTAACGGTGTTGCCTCGACACTCTGGAAAACATTCTACTCACTAAGTACCGGTATTGCCTCGACAATGCTAGGAAAACTTTAATCAACATAGCTGATGATAAACACTCATCGTAGTGAACCATCGATGCACTAGCTTCCAGAGATAGTAGTTGGTGCTCAACTGAGTTTCTACCTTCTCTTCAGAAAACTACTATTGCCCAACAACAGGCAACGTCCGAAGACATATCCTTTCATAGATCAGCCTTATGGTTCGGCCTTTCATCATAGGAATCAGCAACTGCATAGGAATAAAGTAGCATCGAAAGGAAATCAAAGGATTGAATTGCCCATGTACTAATTTCTAAGGATGAAAGCTGGTGCACAACCGAATTTCGTAACATCAGCTCGGAAAGAATTTATACATAACCAAAAGATAGGCAGCCTCGAGGACATGTTGCTTGGAACCAAGCAGCTAGGCTATCAATTCTTAAAGATAGGAGTTGACATATGAACAAAACGTCTATGACGATGTCAGTAACCAAGAAAAGCATGCATGGGCAAGGAAAAGCGGGAAAAATCAAGGAAGGTTTGAGATAAAATCCCCAAACTTCCTCAATTCTAGAATGGTGTCAAGAGCCAGACTGGGGGCAATTGAGCAATTGTCCCCATACATTTTTATCTCTCGCAAGCGTTTAAATACGAGCGTTCAAAATAGCTAGTCCTACAAATGGGGTAAGCATATGAATCCTCAGTCCAAACCGTAGAGTTTGTTAGATAACAGTTTAATTCTGCCAAATAGACATTTCTAACAGCAAATTGCTAGTAAGGGAGTGAAGGATTCAATTTCAGAAATTAACCATCGCTTAGAGTCTGGCGACAACGAGAAGAATTAATGACCTACTTACGATCCGACTAGATCATTTGGTCCTATCTTGCGAAAATATACCAGCGATGCTAAGAAGAGACCCATAAAATGAAACTGCCGGAACATTGGCTTACAAAAATAGAAGAAAAAACTTAATCTACTCTTTATTCCAACCTTCTAGAATCTTACGTTATCCGAAGATCCACAACATCAAGGAAAAATCCAAAGGTTTGAGTCATCCGTGTATGAGTTTCTGAAGATAGAAACCAATACATGATTAGGATCTCAATGCCAGACTCAGAAAATTTACTTTAGCAAAAGATGCCAGAAATGCATCTTTCTAATACATACCGGCATCATTACGAAACTCAAATCTTATGATCAAGCAACAAAATACCTAATTCCCGAAGATAGGATCTATCATGTTAATCAAACTGGGGCAATCGAACTTATTTCTTAGGAGACCTAGTCCCCCGAAACATGTTAGTTCAGTATTTGAAGTAATCACCCCTAAGGACTAAGGCATTTACACCAACACTTTGTTGAAATGAACTCAATTGAGCATAAGTAGAGATGAGTTATAGAACTGGCTAGACCAATCTACTTCATAGTTTTGAATAAATATATGAAATAGAATATGCCAAAATTACCGTAACGTATTACTTACATGTATAGAATTATAGTGAAAGAGTATGATGTATATGAGTACAAGAAGTGCAACAGCAAGAAAAAGCAATGTTCGAAATTGAGCAATTAAGTCAATATTCCCTGGAGATAGAGGTTGGCATGCATTGAATTCCAAAAAATGAAAAAGAAGGATAATCACAATCGAACAACTCATGCACTAGTTTCCAAAGGAATAATAAGCAAAACCTAAGTTGCGAAGGACCCAGCTTCTAGGGGAGTGGAAGTACCTTCGCCGGACTAAAGATTTGATGATTGAAAAATAATTTTCAACAACAAAGCTTGGCATTCAACCCGCTGAGTATGTTCTACTTTAAATAGTATCATCGTATAACCAACACCCAAAATCCAAAGGAAGTCGGTATATGTTGACCAGTCGGGTTGTGAGCGACAACCGAGATAAATGTAGTGTGTTATCTACATGAAAAGAGTCCAGTACCCCAATTATTGCAAACAATCTAGTGTAGATAGCTTGCTTACATTTGAAAAACAATCCATATCGTCCTTTGAAATTATCTCTTCCACACTTACCCGTTATCGATCAACGATCGATAACGGAACCGACGTCCGAAGCGATGTGGGAAGCATTTCTTTTCAGGCTCATTAGAGTACAGAAACGGGAAGAACGATACGATCGAATCATCCACTATATCCAATTTTGGAATAAATGGTCGCGTTGGAATTCAAAAACATCGATGGGAACTTAACCAGGTTCTTGACAAGGAGAAGTTAAGCATAAAGGGCAAGACTTCGCTCCAAAACAGTGTACAATCATTGGAGACAAAACTTAGCTTCAGCACCGGTCGAGTTAAACTATATAGATTGACTCCAAACCCACGTCATGTATCCACTTACCGACCTAAACCCTTGTTTAAACTACAGAGCAAAGATTTCATCATTAATAATAGGAATTGAAATTCAGATCAAAATCTAAAAATGAAGGCCATTAGAAGTCAGTTAATTGAAAACAACATCTTGAGATCGATTCCGACGATTCACTGAAGTTCACAGAAAGGTAATCTAAAACTAGTCTTGTTCCAGAGCACACTTTTTTCCCAATGAAAGCATATTCCAGAAGGCAAATGTTATCGAGGTTTTTAATCTACCATAATCCAGTAGAAGTCAGAACAACTTGATCGAGTCAGAATAGCTCCAAGGTCAACAGAAAGGACTAGAATAAGAAGTCAGAAGAAGTTGGAAGAAAAGTTAGAAAAATAATCTAACGACATGGATCGCTAGCGATTCATGGACAATGAATCGCCAGCGATCCATGTCGTCAACTTGGGAGTCCGCAAACAATGTTGAAGTAAGACAACGAAGATCTCCAGACACCAAAGTCCAAAAATAGATTAAGTGTATGGATCGCTAGCGATCCATACAATATGGATCGCCAACAATTCATGCATCAACATAAGGTTGCCACGATTCATAGAAGACAAAGCAAGGGAAAAAATAAAGGAGTTGGCTCGCACCCGAGCAAACACTATGGATTGCTAGCGGTCCATGGTTTTGGCTCGAGTCGCGAGGCAATCTCCAGTGGACCTTTCTATGATCATCTGTAAGCATCTGGCCAACGGGCTTGGGCCAGGAACTCTCCAACCTCTATAAATACCATCTTTCCTGTAACATAAAGGGGATCCTTCGGACTGGTTGTTGAAACTCTGCTGGAATCTTTCTTCACTCTCCTTCCTCACATCAGTCTTCAAAAGGGTTCGCTGTGATTCTCCAGTGGATTCCAAGATTGGAGATTCGATATAACTAAGGATATTCAAGAGCTTTGTAATCAAATACATCTTGTAACAGTAATCAGCCAATAATAAAAATATAAAGTGGACGTAGGCTTTATTAACAGCCGAACCACTGTAAAAATCTTCTTCTCTTCTTTATATTTCTTCTCTTTTATAGTTAGTCTCTACATTTTTGCTTTGTAAGAACATGGACGGTGCTTTCATACTCAATCCAGGGTGTTGAATCATTTTTTGGGTTAACATCAGGGCTATCCACCATTGTTCTCTTTCTTTAAATCCAGCAACGTACATTAACCACTTTATTCTGGAGTTTCCTCTACGTACATAGTTGTTAAAGTGGTTCCAACATTAGCAAAGAGTATGCCAATAATTGGCCTTGGTCTCTTTAACAAACAAACATCGTTTTATACACTGGTTGGTTCTTTTACATTTCGAAAACGATTCATACTTGATATCAGATCATATTCACCTCAAAATATCCTTCATTTCAAAATTATCATATTTACTTCATATGTCATATTCACTTGAAAATTATTTCATTCAAATTTCCATTTCGAATTTCAACCTAGGTTATAACTTCATTTTAACCACATTTGTATTTAAATAATTATTTAAACAAAAATAGTTCCAACCTTAAATAGCTTGAATTTTGAAAATAGATTGAATAACGTAAATAGTTTGATATAAAATAGTATGAATAGTTAAAATAGTTTGATATAAAATAGTTTAGATATTAAAATAGGTTATATATTAAATGATCCGAAAATTTAAATAATTTGAAATTTTAAAGGATGAATTTTAAAACGGTTTATAGTAAAATAGTTTGCATGAAATTAGTTTCAAATTCAAACTGTTTCATTCCATTTCCAATAAATCTGAACTAAGGTCCAAATTTCAATCAAACTAATTCAATTTCAATTCTTCCAATTTAAATCATCTTCGATCTCAAATTAATTTAAATTGACTCAACTTCGATTTCAATTCAAATAAACTTCAATTTTGATTTCAATTCAAATTAACTTCAATTTCGAAACGCTCATTTTTAACTTCAAATTCGATTCAATGGTTTAAATTTCAATTCAGTTCTTATTTTAAACCATTTCAATTTGTATAAGTTTCGAGTCCAATTTCAATTTACCAATTTAAATCATTTAAATAAATTATGTTCAATTCGAGGTTCAAAATTTTAAAATGATTCAATTCCAAGCCTAAATTTGAAATATCGATTTAAACACCTTTGCTTAGGTAAATTCCACAGTGCGGATAAAAGTTCAGATCCTTTAGAACAAATCAATTTCCATAATTCAAATTACATATTAACTATAATTTCAAATTCCAAATTAAATTCTTTAAAACATTTCTTTTAACTAATTTTAAATTCAACATTTCAAAACTCGAATTAGAAATTAATTCAATCTTTATAAATTCGATTTTAATTTCTATAAAATAAAATCATTTAAATAGATTCAAATCAAGAATTTAAAATCATTTAATTTAAACAATCCAATGTCCGTATATAATTTTCTATCCCATGGCCAAGTGATCTGTTGTTTCAATTTAACTTCAGGGACGGATATATATATCATTTCAATCCAAATCAAAGTGTCATATGTATATATCATTCAACCTATTTCTTGATTTATTCAAGATAGTTCAAATAATAGTTTTATATATTATCAGCAACATGCAAGGTCATAGCAGATATATATAATAATAAACAAACATCTTGCCATCCAAAATATCATCCAATAGTCGTCCATCACAATTAACATCCACAACAGTCAATATATCACAACAGTTAACTAGTTATCAATATTGATTATCTAATTAGCAATTCAATTCAATTTAACCGTGAATTCTAACTCTAATAGTTCAATTCCTATGCCACAATTAAATTTCAGTTCGTTTACCAAATATCAATCCATAAAATTTAATCACTTCATGAATTCTATTTAACCAATAGAATAATAATTTAGTATTTCGTGAGTGGGTTTAATCACTCACCTTTATTTGGATAGAAAATTATTCAAATTCAAATAAATTCCAATCCAACTTCATATCATAGACGACATCGATATGAATCCAACACAACTTGTTTCATTCGAATCCGACCTCGTATGGAAAAGTTATGAATAAATTAACATTTATATAATTAAATTATAGTTAACTAAAATTTAAACTAACCTTCTCCTATTATCCCCCCTACGCGCACAATACTAGGTCGAACGAGCCTTTGTTTGTTTTTTTAAATTTAGCATGAACGATGATCGCCCCTCCACCCGTACGCCGTCGAAGTCTCGCCTACAGCCGTCGCACTCCCACTGCCTTGTCGCCGCCCTATTCGAAAGTCGCACGCACGAATGTCTCATGATCCACGAACCCAAAACTACAGCGAACAGTGGCAATTTGCTACCACCTCGAGCCACCTCGCCTCGATCTAACCATTGAACAAGTTCGTATCGATACCATCTACAATTCCCGTAGTCAAAGTCGAAGGCTAATTCGGCCCCTAGAGGCCTCGATCGACGATGACTGTTGGAATTATAAGTTTTAATGGCGGCTGAGATTTCATTTTAGGGCTAGGTTTGCAAATGGAAGAAAATTAAGGGATATTTATAGAAATTTTTTCCAAAGTACTATTCATCCGTGAAAATTTCGAACTCTAAACGAAGCATGCCGCCTGGCGTTCTATATGTTATACCTCTATACCGAACACAATGGAGTATGTATCGAGAGCAAATTTCATCCTATACAGAAGATATTTTTTCAAAGTCAAATTATTTTAATTTCAGTTTCGAAAATAAATTCTATGCGTTTCAAGCTCACACGACCAAAGTATAAGTCTGATCGCTTCGAAACTTAAAATCCTAAAATAATACACTATTACGGATCTAATGAAACCGGTATCGTCAAAATACAAGACAGTGCTCAAAAAGACTATTTTTACACGTTAATTAAAACAAGTAATTTTCAAAATCAATTTAATCACTTTTAAAATCCAAATTAAAATTTACTATCTTCCTTCTTACTTAAATAGAATTTAAATCAACTTTCGAAATCATTTTCATTCGTATTAAATTTAGGATTCAGTTATTTATATAATTCCAAATATTAAATCCAACAATTCAATTATGAAATAAATCGCTATATTTGAAATCCAAGTTATTTAACTTTTAAAAATAATTCAAATAACAAAACAACTCCATTTTATAGTAATTCAACATCTTTGCAATTACTGTATACAACAAAAGTTATTCATTTTTTACCAAATAAATGTTTTCTTATTTCTTAAATTTATACTTATCAAAATAAAATTTCACATAAATAAACTCATGCGTTTACTTTTAATAAACATTCATTTGATTCTTTATTAACTTAACATTGATTATTTCAATTTCTATTATCAATTACTTACAATTCAATAACATTTAATTTATTTTCTAAAATAAGTTATTATCTTTTATCTTATTGAATTTTTTTATTTAAATTTTGTATCTAAGTTCGTAAAATTACGTTAATAAATTATTTAATTTTTATTTCTAACCATTTTTGTTCAAAAATTATATTAAATTTAACAATTCAACATAGTTAAAAATACAGCTCGTTAAACTATGGTACTTAGTAAACTCATTGTTTAGCTCATTTTGGTCAAAAATCTCTATATTATTAATTAGAAATGAATTAATAGCAATATTACGTTTTCCTACTGTGGCAACCTAGAATTTTCAACGTTTGAAACTAAAATATTTGATTGATTTTAAATATTGGAAGTTATTTTAAACTTGAATTTCAGATACAACTATGGATTTGGCAATAAAAATTCTAAATTTAATTATTGGATATTGGGTAAAAATTTGAATCTTCAATTTTAAGCTGATTAAAAATATTTCAAAGGCTTGGAAAATTTATTTTGATAATACTGAAGATAATCGAAGCTTCGGAGTTGAATTTGAAACTATTTTGTTCGGTATTGAAATTTTTATCATTTAAATCGATGTTTAAAAATAGCCTTCCGAGGCACAATCTCGGAATTCGACGAAACTAGTTCCATTGGATCCGTAATATTGTATTATTATCGGATTTCAATTTTGGTAATGTTTGGAGTGATTGTTTGGCCAAACGATAAGCAAACGTGCTAAAAAATTTGTCGAAATTAAATTTAATAACTGGTCGAAAAAGCTATCTTCTCCACATGATCAAATTTGGACCCGGAACCTTTTCCGATGCGTTCGGAATAGACCTATAACATTATAAATGCCTAGCGGCACACCTCAATAGGAGATCAAGATTTTAGGCTTTGTTTTCTAAACGATTTAAATTTGAATTTGAATTTGAATATAATAGTATTTTTACAAAACAAAATTTTATTCAACCTTTATTCTCTTCCAACACTTGGCAAAACTTTTAACCAGGTGTTCCCCTACTTCTTTTATATCGAGTACAAGTGTTCTTTCGTTCCTTTTTAAATAATAACAATAATATAATAAATGAAAGAAGGAAAAGCCGAGCATTTTTAAAATGGAAAAAAAATTATCGAGCAGCAAAATCAAATCCTCTGAAATTAATGGCGAACGAACAATCAGTATTCGTCTACAATTCAGTTTCTTCTCCTTCCCTCCTCCTCCCTTAAAATTAACAGCCGAAGCATTCAAATCGAGGCAATGGTCGAGACTATTATCCCTAAAAAAAGGGTTGCGTCGATCTCACGATCGACTCGGCAGAGGGGAGAAATTGTGTGTCAATGATGGCGTGTTGATCACGATAGCTTCGGTCGCGACTGACCGAGGAGCTACATTTGAATTCGGTAATCAGAGCGGCAGCGGCTACTAGATACAGGCGTGTCATCGATGGCGATCTGTCGTGGGGTTCTAGCGCATCGTCTCGCGCGCGCAAGGCGGGTTTCGATGAGGTGAATTGGGGTTTTCGTGTTCAGGCACGCGCGTCTGCTGGAAGCGGCGGCAAGTTCAATTCGATGATGATCGACGTTCGATTATTAGGTTTGGCTATCTTTCAATTTAAAATTTATTTAATAAATACATATATGATATCTCTTTTCGATTTAAATATACATGCAGAAGAAAAAAAATTAATTAAATTGCAGTATGTTTTTATAATGACAGTGATATATACATATGTATATATATTTATGCGAGTTAAAGAAATTTTATTACAGTAAAGTTTTAAATTATGTAGTTTTAAATTTTAATATATATAAATGTATGTATGCAAAAAAAAAATTATTTACAGCGAATTTTTTTATAAAGATGGATTTTAAAATTTTATACATATAAGAATTTTAAATACGAGGAGTTTATATAACTTTATATTTTTGTCTATATAGATTTTTTTATAAGTATATTTATATATGTGTGTGTATATATATGGAGTTTCAAAATAAAATAAAACATATATATGAGCATTCATTAAAGAGGAAATTTGGTTTTAAATTTAATTTTTTTTAGTTAAATAAATATATTGAGAGGAATTGGTTTAAAATTAAAGATATTAGTCTGGAAAAAAATCATTGCTTAATTAAAATTATTAAATAGAAATTTAATTTGTTCGACAAATTTGAATATTAATAAATTGTAAAAAAAATTGTATTTACAAGGTATAAATAATGTGAAGGAGATAAGTCGGGATTGGGAATGGATAGCAAATCAAAGGTGAGAACTTCCCACTCAATCGGATTTTTCTGATTTAATTTTATATAGTTAAATTTAAAATTGTTGATTATGTGCTTGGATGACAAATTATTATCAGTTGTATTGGATTAGACCTTATGCGTCGTATAATAGCTGAGGATATTATATAAACCCATATACATTGATATTCCACTTCGAAGTGGAATTGGTATTATATATGTATTGGAATGATTGATTTCCCGCATTATATAGTGGATGAGGCCCTATGCGCCACGTAATAGGGGATGATTTTAAATAAGTTTCATATACCACGATATTCCACCTCGAAGTGGAATTGGTATTTAATTGTTGTGCTAACATCCGTGGATGCAAGGAAACAGGTTGGAGGGATCCAACTGGATTCCTCAAATATTTGAATTTGTTTCGAGAATTGTGTGTCGATTTATTTGTGTGTGATTATATTTGTGATTGAAATCGTTGAAGGCTATGGTTTAGCCGAATCTATTTTTGATATCGTAGGATACCGGAAATAAATAAAATTGGATTTTTGAAATTAAAGTAAAAAGTTTACGGTAAAATTGATTTTTGAGAATTGGATAAATTTAAAAGAAGGAATTTTAAAAAGATAAAGTTTTATTTTTGCATCCTATTGAATAAATTCCAAAAATATAGGAAAGGATTTTAATAAATGGATTTCAAGTAATATTATTCAAAAGTTGAAGAATTTATTTTAAAATACGGATTTTTTAATAGTTTGGAAGAGATAAAGGAATTTATTTTAAAAGAAAATAAATTTAGAAATAAATTCGGAATTTGATTTGGTGTTTAAAATAAATTTGGAAATCAATTTGAAAATTGACTTGGTGTTTGAAAGTGAGTATTTTGTAATCGATTTTTAAATCATGTATCAGTGGATATTTGGAAATTTAAATTCACAATGGGAATTTAGAAAGAAAAGCAAAATTAGTTTAAAAATAAATATTGGTTTATTTATAAAGTGCGGAAAGAAATTTGCAGATTTGGAATATAAATTGAGATAAATAAAAACGAATTAATTTATTGATTTAAATGGTCCATTTCGAAATGGAAGGCGTATTTTTCCTGGAAAGCCGAGTATGTTTTTAAAGTAGCTTTTGAAGTATAAAAGTTCTAGAAATTGATTTAGAGGAATATTGTTGGAGAAATTATTTTTGGGAATTGTTTTTAAATCTTTAAAATAAAGATTTATTTGGTTAATTATAGATTATTTTAAAATTTTAATTGATATTTAATTTAGAAAATGGTTATTCAAATAGTATACTCTATTCAATAATTTTATTTTAAAATTATTTTGGGCTTAATATTTATATGAGATATAAGTGCAAAATTTCATAACTAATTCTTTAAAATAAAGTGTTTTTAAAATACTTTTATTTTAAATATTTCCAAGTATATATATTTTGATAAGTAATTTAAATTATTTAAAGTATTTGAACTCGGTAGATTTTCAGTGGAAATGAATAAATATTTGGGAATATATTCCGCGTAAGGACAAGTGATTTGAAATTGTTTTCGAAGGATTGAAATGTGGAAAAGATTTGAAATTTGTTTGCAAAAGATTGAATTGTGGAAAGTAATTTGAAATTTATTTTAAAATGGTTGAAGTATGAAAATATATCTGGCGAAGATATTTTAAAAATAAATAATTTAGGAAAATTATTTATATCTTGGTGATTGTTGTGAATATTGTTTGAATAAATAACCGACTATCCATATTGGCCTCTAAATGGCGATTGAATTTCGATGCGACCGGGGGTCAGATCCCAAATGGATATTCGAAAACCACATCGAATCTTTGTGATAGTGGTGGATCTTTTATTTAAAAGATCAAAGTGGAAATTTGTTGTGATTTATTTGAAATCTGAATGTAACACTTATTTTTAAAATAAGCACTCGTTATTCGGATTAGTCGGCAGAGGACTTTGTATCATAAAACCCATTCCGAATAATGATACGACGAAATGGGATTGAATTTGAAGATGGTGTTGAAGACCGGATATTTTCGAAAACGAAAGGATTACCTGTCAAATGTCTCCACACCGAGTTGTTCCGGTTAGAAATTATATCACCCTTTGTGTTGGGGATTCCAGATGTGATTAGTGAATATCCGGATTGCAAGGGCTTCTTTGAAGTGCCTTCGGTTCCGTTTGATCCGAAATGTACTTGAATGGATGTATGTCTGATGTTACACTTTGAGATGCAAAGCTGGCTCCTATCAAATATATTTCTGTTGGTGGCGGAGAATTTATTCATTTAGCTTAACACCCTTCTCTGAGACGTACGAGCTCAGAGGTTATGTAGTTGATGGTTTCTAGTGATACATTCCCAATTTGGTAATGTGGCATACGAAGTGCTGTTGATCGAAGCATGGCTTTTGTGAAAAGCGTAGCTTTGTGGACGAGCCTCGTCAGACCTCACAACCCGGGAATGGTCGAAACAGAAAGGATGCAGCAAGAAAATTTAGGGGTAGTGCCCTCTGGGTATGTCCACTTTCTTCTGGAAAAAGGTGGTATCATGGTATGGAGCCCAGATACTTAACTTATGTGGTTACTGAAAATTTATTGCTTTGTGGTTGTTGCTTTGTGGTTGAGGATCCTCGAATAAAGGTCGGTAACGACGAGGGATGGCATATTCGTGGTAGTTACTCAAAATATAGTTGAATCACAGCGTGGGGTAACTCGGCCTTGTATTGGCAGAGAGCTAGTTAAGTTCTTGGGGATGTCCCTCCAAAGGTGTTCTATTCGGTGTAGGAAGTTCCTTAGGCTTGACCATTTGTTGGAAATCCAAAGAAACAATATGCGCTCTATACAGTTTTAGTTTTATAACCTGCTATGGATGTGGCGGTAACCTGCTATTGAACATGGTAGCTATAGTAGGTATACAATAATGGTTATATACTGGCTAAGATTAATATTATACTTTCAAAATGTTTTCCACACTATGCACTAATAATAATATTAAAAAGATTTTGCGTATCAAGCATATTTGACTATCATAAGAAGAAACCACCTCCAATTCTGCATTTGCATTGTGTGTGTGGCGGGAGGCCTTATGGTAGTTTCATTTTCCAAAAGCATAGCGGATTTCTTTTCCTTTTTCTTTGTAAAAATAACCGTGTTTAAGATCTCACACCAGTCCCACGACCGACCTGGAGTATATTGTTCCCTTTCCAAACTCTGGGTGCCCATAATTTTCCACACGGGCAGCCTAGAGTCAGGTTATCAGTTATTTGAGAGTGAAGTCAAGAAGTATGTTGTGGAGATCTAGAGCCCAAGCTAGATGGCGAGGTGTATCACTTGCATATTTTATATTCTTTTCCGTTGTTTGTTGTTGTAAACACTCTAATGATGTGATGTGGTGAATAAACTGATATAGTGTTTTTGTTTCAAAGATTACTCACTTATCTATTATATGTTGTTGCACTGCGAAATGTGAGATTTTGTTGTTGTTTCTGTTTCTTCTTCTATCTTCTTCTTCTTTGACCCTAACGATTCGGTTTTTCGGCATTCGACTGTGCGGTATTTGATATAGTGAATTTATTGATGTCGACTTTCGAAAGTTGAAAAATTGGGTCGTTACAAGAGTGGTATCAGAGCATTTGGTTAAGTGACAATCTTGGCTCTGGTGGGGAAAATTACTCATTAGAGATAGAGTTAGTGGTACTCTAGAATGAGTTTGAGTGTGATACTAGATATGAGCGCGTATTTGTTGGTGAATATAAAATTGTTTTAAATTGTGTTCATTGATCGGTTGATTGTTTATAGATTCTGGTCAGTGCAGTTTGGCCAACTTTATCGGTAGGGGTTTCTAAACTCTTGAAAAAGATAAACCGACACGATATTGTTTTAAAATAAGGGTAAATGGAATAATTTACCCAAATTATTTTCGTATATAAAAGAAATAATTTTGGTAAATTATTATAGTATATGGTTGCTTGGTTGTTAGGAAATGATAATATCAAATTATTATCATTGATTATTGAATAGGAAATTGAAATCGTAACTCAAAAGTTAAGAAATAAATTCATATACAAATGGAATTTGAGGATGTAAATTGTAAATGTGATTTGTAATTTGAAATGGAATTCCAGAGAAATGTTTTGAAAAGAATTGAAAGGGTTTGAAAGTTTTGAATTTGAAAAAGATTAAATTCCCTTGGAGTTTGGAAATGGTTTTCAAAAGTTTTGGAAAAAAAATTGAAGGGATGAAAGCTCTAAACTCTTTTTGGTCACTGGAAAATAATTCTGATGATGATCGCGACATCATCGTTGTCCATTTTTGAGTTTCCAAGAGAAAAATTGCTGCCAAATCATTTAAAAATTGAAGTTGTTTGGAAAACTGGGTTTGGTTTTGGAAATTCAAAAGATAATTTGAATTGATTTCAAAAAATGGTTTTGAAATGTTGGAAAAAACTCTAGAATCTGATAAAAATAGTTATGGAATAAAATTAATTAAGGTGGAAAATAAAATTGTGAATGAATAAATGAATTTACAATTGCAAGTAAATGAAAGTGAAATTGAATTTGATTTGTGATAAACAAAGAAAAGTATTGATATAAAATTAGTAAGTGAAACTAATTAAAGATATAAAAAAATTGAATTCACATGGAATTGGAAATCCAGTATAAATAAGAAGTGTATTGAATCTTTATATTAAACTTAAGAAATAAATGGCAAAATTCTTAAGTAAAATTTAGAATTGAGAAAAATATTATAAATTGATAAGTGAATGAAGATTCAACTGAAAATTGTGAATAAGTGAATCGAATGTGAATGAAAGAAAAGATAATTGATAAAGCTAATAATCAATTGGAATTAATATGTAGGGTGTACGTGTAATAATCCGCTTTTCTGTACCCCTTGAATATACACTAATCTCCATTGATTAACTCAAGATGAACGGAAATACGAACCATTAGGGTTAAGAAAGAAGAAAGAGGTAGAAGAAGAGATAAGAAGATAGGAAATAGAACAGAAAGAAATAACAGAACGGAACAAAATCAGAATCTCACAATTCGCAGTGGAACAACATATAATAGATAAATGAATAATCTTTAAACAAAGAACTATATCAGTTATTACATTACATCACATTACATCATCAGAGTGTACAACAACAAACAACAACAAACAGCGGAAAAGAAATACTATATACTAGTAATACGCCATGCCATCCAGCTTGCCTCCAGCAACTCCTAAATTCCAGAATATCCTGATAAACCTTAACCCTTGACTACCCGTGTGGAAATTGGTGGGCACCCAGAGTTTAGGAAGGAAAACAATAAACTCCGAGTCAGTCATGTGACTGGTGTGAGAACTCAAAACAGTTTATTTATCTTTAAAATCAAGAACGGGATAATTTTTAAAATAGATTCGCAATGTTTTTTAAAATGAGACTACCATAAGGCCTCCTGCACACACACACAATGCAAACGCAGAATCGGAGGAGATTTCTCCTTATGATAGTCCAAGATTCTTGATACGTATTAAAAAGAACATTTGATATTATTACTAGTGCATAGTGTAGGAAATATTTCTAAAGTAAAGATATAAATCTTAGCCAGCATAGGCATTCCGCACTTATGCCTACTATAGCTACCATCTAAACAGTGGGGTGCCACCATAAGTGAATGATAGGTTCTACAACTAAAACTGTACAAGATCGTATTGTTTCTTTGGATTTCCAACAAATGGTCAGGCCAAGGAACTTCCCATTGCCACATGAGAACGCCTCTGGAAGGACGTCCCCGAGAACCTAACCGGATCTCTGCCAACACAAGGCCGGGTTACCTTTCAAACTAGCTAACAACTGACACGAGTATGCCATCCCCCGGTCCTTTGGGACCTTTATCCGAGCGCTCGTAATCAACATCACACCATAATAATAAGTGTTTCAACATGAGTAAGTATCTGGGCTCCATACCATGATACCACCCTTTTCCAGAAGGAAACGCACATACCCTAAAGGGAGCTATCCCTCATAACCTTGCTGCATCTTTCCTGTTTTGACCATTCCGGGGTGTGAGGCTCGATGAAGTCTCGTCCACAAAGCCACGCTTTATACAAAAGCTGTGCTTTGGGTCAACAAATGATCATAGAAATGATCACAAAGATAAGTGATCAAACAAATGATCATATCACAAATGATCAAACAATGATCATTTCACAGCAACACTCGGCATGTCACATTACCAAATTGGGAATATATTGCTAATAACCTTCAACTATATAACCTCTGAGCTCGTACGTCTAAGAGAAGGGTGTTAAGCTAAGAGAATAAATTCTCCGCCACCAACAGAAATATATTTGAAAGAAATCAGCTTTATATCTCAATTTGTAATGTCAGACATACAATCCATACAAGTCTGTTCCGGGCTCGAACAGAACCGAAGGCACTTACAAAGAAGTCCTTGCAATCCGGATAATCTCTAATCACGTCCGGATTTCCCATCACATATGGAGATCTCTATACCGGGGATCAGCCAGTGCAGAGACAATCAACAAGAAACCCTTTCGTTTTCGAAAATATTCGGTCTTCAACATCGGTCTTCAAATGCAATTCATAACGACGTATCACATATTCGGAATGGGTTATACGACCCCAAGGTCCTTTCCTGGTTAACCCGAATAGTGAGCGCTTATTTTAAAAAAAATAAGTGTGGCATTCAAATTCAAGCAAATCACAACAAATACCCATTCAAAGGTAAATATTGATAGTCGGTTATTGAACTATCAATGGATTTGCACAACATTAAAATTATAACGTTTATTTATTTAAGATGAATCAATTCCAAAAATATTTAATAAACGTATACTTTCAAAAATCACTTTAGAAATCCCTTAAAAATTCAAAATCGTTATTTTTAAACTTCAAAATTGGATCCGATGATGCAACACATCAAATAGTCAATCACGACTTTCAAATATTATATATCGATATGATAAACAATCAAATATCACAATATCTGAATCAAATAAATATTTGTGAGGAATCCAGTTGGATCCCTCCAACCTGTTTCCCTGCATCCACAGATATTAGCACAATACCCATTCCACTTCGAGGTGGAATATCGCAGTATATGGGATTTATAAAATATTATCCGCTTAATAGGCGGCGCAACAGGGTCTCATCCGCTATACAATGCGGGAAATCAATCAACTGCAATATATACGTATGCCAATATATATATATATAGATATATCCTACTATATCTAATATCACAACCTAATAGCAATCAATCAATAACTGCAAATCCAACTTAAATTTTTGAGTGAGAAATTCTCACCTTTTCTTTTATTTGCAATCCATTTTCCTTCTATTTCTCGAAAACGTCTATTTCAACAATAAATGTTGAAATCTATGGTTTCGATAGTTAATATATTTTAAACATCTTTAAAATGTTGTTTGAAACTTAAAATTGACTTTAAAAATATTCCTCTTTCTTTTCCTTTTCTTCTTCTTAAACCCTAACATTTCGGTTTTTAGGCAACGAAAAATCGCAAACGTTACAGTACGTATATTATTTTATTCGCATAGCGATTTGATCCATTCGAGCATAGAATTTCGAGATTGTTATATCGAACCGAGTTGGAATTTTGCACTCGATTTTCGACGACGAACCTGGATATTAATTTTTTGGTTTATTTTGGAAATTCTCTATCATAGTTTACGGCTATGCAAGGAGAATGACAGTTTTTGATCAAGAAACCAGATCTGAGTCCGCGCTAGAAAGTCAAGTGGACGATACTAGTTCGGAAGTGAAATTGTGTGATCGAGTGTGCGATCGAATTTGATATTGCGTATGAAGGATATGTGTGCATCATACGAGTTTGAATGAAATATATATTAAAACTCTTGTAATGGAATGTGCAAAATGATTTTTGAATATAGAAATTAGATATGGTTGTTAAATAGCATACAGGTATTATAAAGGAAATGGAATTGGGATTTTGATTTCGAAGATAAATTTGAATTGCTGAAAAAAGTATGTATTTGAATTTCTATATGAAATTTGATGATTTCTTGTCTAGACGCTTAGCTTTTTGGTATCTTTTTGAATCTGGGGGCACGTGGTGCCATTTTGTAGTCGTATCGAGCTAGCCGCGCAAAGGAGGCGCTGGCGAAATTTTTCGAAAAATTAGGAAGTTAGAAAAAATTTGGGAAAATTTTGAAAATTTAAAATTTGAATTTAAACTTAAATTCGAATTGTTAAGAAAATGATATTGTTTGGAATTAATAGTTAAGGTTGGAAAGTTAGTTGAAGAGATAACGGGTCTTTAATAAAAATATATGTTTTGAAAAGTTAATAAAAATGCTTGGTTTTGGGAAAATAGTAAACGGGTTAAGGATCATTCTTCTTTACTGGTAATTTCGGGACGAAATTCATTTAAGGGAGGAAGAATGTGACGATCCAGAATTTTCAACATTTGAAATTGAAATATTTGATTGATTTTAAATATTAGAAGTTATTTTAAACTTGGATTTCAGATATAACTATGGATTTGGCAAATAAAATTCCGAATTTAATTATTGAAAGTTGGGTAAAAATTTGAATCTTCAGTTTTAAGCTGATTAAAAATATTTCAAAGGCTTGAAAACTTTATTTTGATAATACTGAAGATAATGGAAGCTTCAGAGTTGAATTTGAAACTGTTTTGTTCGGTATTGAAATTTTTATCGTTCAAATCGATATTTAAAAATAGCCTTCCGAGGCACAGTCTCGGAATTCGACGAAACCAGTTCCATTAGATCATTAATATTGTATTATTATTGGATTTCAATTTTCATAGTGTTTGGAGTGATCGCTTGGCCATACGATAAGCAAACTTTCCAAATTTTTTATCCATATTACATTTAATAACTGGTCCAAAAAGCTATCTTCTCCATTCGATCAAATATGGACCCGGAACCTTTTTCGTGCGTTTGGAATAGGCATATATCATTATAAACACCTAGCGGCATACCTCAATAGGTGACCAAGATTTTAGGCTTCTTTTTCTAAACGATTTAAATTTAAATTTTAATATAATAGTATTTTTACAAGACAAAATTTTATTCAACGTTTATTCTCTTCCAACACTTGGCAAAACTTTTAACCACATGTTGCCCTACTTTTTTATATCGAGTACAAGTGTTCTTTTGTTCCTTTTTAAAATAGTAATAATAATAATAATATAATAAATGAAAGAAGGAAATGCCGAGCATTCTTAAAACGAAAAAAAATTTATCGAGCAGCAAAATTAAATCCTCTGAAATTAATGGCGAACGAACAACCAGTATTCATCTACAATTCAATTTCTTCTCCTCCTCCCTTAAAATTAATGGCCAAAGCATTCAAATCGAGTAATGGCCGAGACAATAATCCCTAATAAAAAAAGAGTTGCGCCGATCTAACGATCGACTTGGCAGAGGGGAGAAATCGCGTGTCAACGATGGCGTGTTGATCGCGATAGCTTTGGTCGCGACTGACCGAGGAGCTACGTTCGAATTCGAAAATCAGAGCGGCGGCGGCTACTGGATGTAGGCGTGTCATCGATGGCGATCTGTCGTGGGGTTCTAGCGTATAGTCTCGTGCGCGCAAGGGGGTTTCGATGAGGCGAATTGGGGTTTTCCTGTTCAGGCGAGCGCGTCTGCTGTAAGCGGCGGTGAGTTGAAGTCGATGATGATCGACGTTCGATTATCAGGTTTGGATATCTTTCAATTTAAATTTTTTTTAACAAATACATATATGATATCTCTTTTCAATTTAAATATGCAGGCAGAAAAAAATTAAATTAAATTGCAGTAAGTTTTTATAATGACAGTGATATATACATATGCATATATATTTATACGAGTTAAAGAAATTTTACTAACAGTGAGGTTTTAAATTAAATAGTTTTCAAATTTTAATATATATAAATGTATGTATGCAGAAAAAAGTTTATTTACATCGAACAATTTTATATAGATAGATTTTGATATTTTATACATACAATAATTTTAAATACGATGAGTTTATATAACTTTATATTTTTATTTATATGGATTTTTTATAAGTATATATATATATATATATGTATATGTGTGTGTATATATATATATGTATGTATGTATGTATATATATGGAGTTTTAAAATAAAATATAAAAAAATATGAGTATTTATTAAAGAGGAAATTTGGTTTTGAATTTAATTTTTATTTTAGTTAAATAAATTTATTAAGAGGAATTGGTTTAAAATTAAAGATATTAGTCTGAAGAAAAAAACAATGGTTAATTAAAATTATTAAATAGAAATTTAATTTGTTCGACAAATTTGAATATTAATAAATTGTAAAAAAATTGTTTATACAAGGTCTAAATACTGTGAAGAAGACAAGTCGGGACTAGGAATGGATTGCAAATCAAATGTGAGAACTTCTCGCTCAATCAAATTTTTATGATTTAATTTTAAATAGTTAAATTTAAAATTGTTGATTGTGTTCTTGGATGATAAATTATTATCAGTTGTATTGGATTAGATCCTATGCACCGCATAATAGCGGAGGATATTATATAAACCCATATACTATGATATTCCACCTCGAAGTGGAATTGGTAATATATATATTTGGAATGATTGATTTCCAGCATTATATAGCGGATAAGACCCTATGCGCCTTATAGTAGCGAATGATTTTATATAAATCTCATATACCGCGATATTCCACCTCGAAGTGGAATTGATATTTAATTGTTGTGCTAACATCTGTGGATGCAAGGAAATAGGTTGGAGGGATCCAACTGGATTCGTCAAATATTTAAATTTGTTTCGATATTGTGTGTTGAATTATTTATAACCTGTATGTGATTATATTTGTGATTGAAATCATTAAAGGCTATGGTTTAGCCGAATATATTTTTGGTATCATAGGATACCAGAAATAAATAAAATTAGATTTTTGAAATTCAAATAAAAAGTCTATAGTAAAATTTATTTTTGAGAATTGGATAAATTTAAAAGAAGGAATTTTAAAAAGATAAAGTTTTAATTTTGAATCCAATTGAATATTTCAAAAAATATGGGAAAGGAATTTAATAAATGGATTTCAAGTAATATTATTCAAAAGTTGAAGAGTTTATTTTAAAATATGGATGTTTAATAGTTTGGAAGAGATAAAGGAATTTATTTTAAAAGAAAATAAATTTGGAAATAAATTCGGAATTTGGTTTGGTGTTTAAAATAAATTTGGAAATCAATTTGAAAGTTTACTTGGTGTTTAAAAGTGGGTATTTGGAAATTGATTTTTAGATCGTGTATCAGTGGCAATTCGGAAATTTAAATTCACAATGGGAATTTAGAAAGGAAAGGGAAATCTGTTTAAAACTAAATATTGGTTTATTTCTAAAGCGTGGAAAGAAATTTGCGGATTTGGAATATAAATTGAGATAAATCAAGAAGAATTTATTTATTGATTTAAATGGTCCATTTTGAAATAGAAGGTGTATTTTCCCTGGAAAACCGAGTAGTTTTTAAAGTAGCTTTTGAAGTATAAAAGTTCTAGAAATTGATTTGGAAGGATATTGTTGGAGAAATTATTTTTGGGAATTGTTTTTAAATCTTTAAAATAAAGATTTATTTAGTTAATTATAGACATGATTATTTTATAATTTTAATTGATATTTGATTTAGAAAATGGTTTTTCAAATAGTATACTCTATCTTATAATTTTATTTTAAAATTATTTTGGGCTTAATATTTATATGAGATATGAGTATAAAATTTCATAACTAATGTTTTAAAATAAAAAATTTTAAAATAGTTTTATTTCAAATATTTCCAGGTATATATATTTGGATAAGTAATTTAAATTATTTTAAAGTTTTTGAACTCGACAGATTTTCAGTGGAAATGAAAAAATATTTGAGAATATATTTCGCGTAAGGAAAAGTGATTTGAAATTTGTTTTCAAAGGATTGAAATGTGGAAAATGATTTGAAATTTGTTTTCAAAAGATTGAACTATGGAAAGTAATTTGAAATTTGTTTTCAAATGGTTGAAATGTGAAAATATATCTGGCGAAGATATTTTAAAAATAAATAATTAGGGAAAATTATTTAAATCTTGGTGATTGTTGTGAATATTGTTTGACAGTTAAATAACCAACTATCAATATTGGCCTTTAAATGGCTATTGAATTTCGATGCGACCGGGGGTCGGATTCCAAATGGTTTTGCAAAAACCATATCGAATCTTTGTGATAGTGATGGATCTTTTATTTAAAAGATCAAAGTGGAAATTTGTTGTGATTTATTTGAAATCTAAATGTAACACATATTTTTAAAATGAGCGCTTGTTATTCGGATTAGCCGAGAGAGGATTTTGTGTCATAAAACCCATTCCGAATAATGATACGATGAAATGGGATTGTGTTCGAAGATGGTGTTGAAGCCCGGGTATTTTCGAAAATGAAAGGATTACCTGTCGAATGTCTCTGCACCGAGTTTCTCCGGTATAGAGATTATATCACCCTTTGTGTTGGGGATTCCGGACGTGATTAGTGAATATCTGGATTGTAAGGGCTTCTTTGAAGTGCCTTTGGTTCCGTTCGATCTCGGAACGGACTTGTATGGATGTATGTCTGACTTTACACTTTGAGATGTAAAGCTGGTTTCTATCAAATAGAATTCTGTTGGTGGCGGAGAATTTATTCTTTTAGCTTAACACCCTTCTTGAGACGTACGAGCTTAGAGGTTATGTAGTTGATGGTTACTTGTGATATATTCCCAATTTGGTAATGTGGCATACAAAGTGCTGCTGATCATTTGTTGATCGAAGCATGACTTTTGTGAAAAGCATAGCTTTGTGGACGAGACCTCGTCGTACCTTACAACCCGGGAATGGTCGAAACAGGAAGGATGCAGCAAGACAATTTGGGGGTAGCGCCCTGAGGGTATGGCATTTCCTTCTGGAAAAAGGTGGTGTCATGGTATGGAGCCCAAATACTTAACTTATGTGGTTACTGTAAATTTATTGCATTGTGGTTGTTACTTTGTGGCTGAGGATCCTCTGATAAATGTAGGTAACGATCGGGGATGGCATACTCGTGGTAGGTACTCATGTTATAGCTGTATTACAGCGTGGGGTAACTCGGCCTTGTGTTGGCAGAGAGATGGTTAACTTCTTGGGGACGTTCCTCTAGAGGCGTTCCATTCGGTGTAGGAGGTTCCTTAGCCTGAACATTTGTTGGAAATCCAAAGAAATAATACTCGCCCTGCACGGTTTTAGTTGTATAACCTGCCATGGAATGTGGCGGTAACCTGCTATTGAATACGGTAGCTATAGTAGTTATACAATAATGGTTGTATACTGGCTAAGATTAATATTATACTTCCGAAATGTTTTCCACACTATGCACAAATAATAATATTAAAAAGATTTTGCGTATCAAGCATATTTGACTATCATAAGGAGATATCTCCTCCAATTCTGTGTTTGCATTGTGCGTGTGGCGGAAGGCCTTATGGTAGTTTCATTTTCCAAAAGCATAGAGAATTTCTTTTCCTTTTTCTTTGTGAAAATAACTGTTTTTAAGATCTCACACCAGTCCCATGTCTGGCCTGGAGTTTATTGTTCCCTTTCTAAACTCTAGGTGCCCATAATTTTCCACACAGGCAGCCTAGAGTCAGGTTATCAGTTATTCGAAAGCGCAGTCAAGAAGTATGATGTGGAGATCTGGAGTCCAAGCTGGATGGCGAGGCATATCACTTGTATATGTTATATTCTTTTCTGTTGTTTGTTGTTGTAAACACTCTGATGATGCAATGTGGTGAATAAACTGATATGGTGTTTTTGTTTCAAAGATTATTCATTTATCTATTATATGTTGTTCCACTGCGAAATGTGAGATTCTGTTGTTGTTTCTGTTTCTTCTTATATCTTTTTCTTCTTTAGCCCCAACGGTTCGGTTTTCTGGCATTCGATTGTGCGGCATTTGATACAGTGAATGTATTGATGCCGAATTTCGAAAGTCGAAAAATTGGGTCGTTACAACTACCATTAGCTACTTTATGAAAAACTTCAGTGTTCATATCCCGTTCATCCATTTATTGAACCCTGGATCTTTCTTTCCACATAACTTCTTCTTGTAAAATAATTTTATCAAACTCTTCCTTTAGGTTTGAAAGCGTCTTTTTTCAAAAATATTCAAATTCGAAAATACTTTTAATTTATTTAAATTTAAAATCTCATTCATTAATTTTTCCTTTTTAAGTTTAATGTTTCCAAAACGTCTTATTTTATTTTTAGAAAAATTCTTAATTCCCTAAATTTACTAACCATGACCTTTGCTATGTTACCAGGAAATCTATAATTGTAAATATTCATAGAAATCCATTTCATAACAATTAAATCCTTAAAATCATTCTCTAACAACCACATCTTTTCAAATCAAAATATTTTATTCTCATTATTTAAATTAGTGTAAGAAAGAATTATAGGGTAATGATTTGAATAAATATTCGAAAGACCCACGACCTTATAAGTAGGAAATTTGTCTGCTATTCCGTCACTAATGATAAATATATCTAGTAAAGCCCAAGATGGGAATTCTCTACCATTTGACTACATAAATTGTCTATTACTTAATTTTATGTCTAAATTAGAGTTAACAATAAAATGGTCAAACTCTTTCATATTTATATATTCTCCCCCTAGGAAATCTCCCTCCTATAAACTTAATAATGTTAGAATCGCACCCTAAAATCCATGATCCAGGAACGAGTGATCTAAATTCTAGACATTCATTTCAAAGAACCCTACAATCTAACCTTGAATTAGGCGCATAAACATTAGAAATATTTAAAATAGAATCGTCACTAATATCGGTAAAAATCGAATGCATCGAATGATCTTTATTGATTGATTTTAAAAGCCTCACACAATGATCTTGCCAACCTAACATAAGATACCAGCACTACCCCTAGTTGGAAGATAGGACCAATGTTTAATATAAAAACCCCCTAAACGGTTGTAAAGTCTGAAATTTGGATGTTCTATTTTAGTTTCTTGTAATAAAACTATTTCAATATTGTTATCTTTAAAAATGATCTAATCTTACTACATACAAATAATGCAATCTTCGAACATCCCAATTAATGAATCTCGTTGTCTAAAAGATCTGACCCTCTCTAATTCCCTACTTCTAATACAATCATCATCAATTAAGTATCATCAAAGATAAAACCAGAACTCCTAGCAAGCAACTGACTAGGGGATAGACTACACAAAGCATAAGGACCATAAGGACTACTTGAAATAGAAGCCATACCTGAACTAGAGCTAACGGAAGCTCTAGTGGTTACGGTACTAAGTCGAGCACTCCTTCTCACGAATCTGGATCCAATAAAGCTAGAACCATGTCGAGCCCTTCTCCTCACCGATATAAAAACACTCAAATAAGAACCAGTCACAATGAGACAATGAAACAACCTCTCTATAATCCACACTACTTAAACAAACACCGTCTATGAGTAAACCGCCAACTAGACCAGCACCTTCGACAACTCTATCGTCTGCTGCAACCAAATCTCTAACTACCACATTTGACTTCACCTTATCCCCTCCCTTAAAATCATCCCCACCCTCCAAAACACCATCAACAACTGAACCAACTGAATGTAACACCTCACACCCCTTAGTATACCCAAAAGGACGCATAAACGGCATGGTGCGTTGTAGTTATAACTAAAACTAGCAGAGACTAAGATTCACAAGGTAAAAATTAAATAATAATAATAATAATAACAATAATAATAACACAGCGGAAACAATTATAGTATTTTGCTAAAAATAAAATTCCATAATATAAGATGATAAAAATAAGTCACCAAATACCCAATACATCATATGACAAAATACCCATACAAGTCTCGTGAAATCAAAAACCCAAAATCTCAAATAATATCAGAGTACAATACATCCCTCTCAAAATACCAGCTCAACAAAAGAACTAAAAATCAAAACTGGAGGAAAGAAATACATGATAGAATCTCCAACAAGTCTCTACGAAGTTGTGGTCTACTTTCCTTGCCCCCGATTGCCTATAGGGGGAAAGGGGAAAATAGAGGAGTGGGTTAGAATAAAAGTATGGTGAATGATAGTAATTACTAGAATCTTTAAGAAAAGTAAAAGTAACAGACCTTACAACAGTTTTAGTATATAAAAGGAAATAAAGGAAATATGAAGAAGGAACAAGCTGGAAATAAATACGATTTAACTATAGTAACATAATTAATTAACTTTGATTGTTTGCACTTGTCTTTGATAGCTGCTTTGATCAGGCTGAATTCCTAATCCTATAATTAGGCAGAGATCCTAATATTGCCCTTTGATCGACCTGCTACTCCATAGATCTTACTGCGGACTAGATTCTATATAACACCCTACATAGAAATGGTGTCTATGAATGACACGGAAAGTATCTACTATGGACTAGATGTTATATAGCTCCTTACATAAAAGGCAATGGTGTCTACGAAAGACACACATACTAAGCGCTTGGAACTCAATAGCGACTTATCTCCCCTAATCGATGTCGCACGCTACCGGTTTGCACTATCTATTGCTCCCTCTTTTGACCTTTTATTTACCCTAGACAGCATAAGCATGCCCTCGTCTCACTTCAAGCTATTGTGAGACGTCGTGTCCATAGAAAATAGGGAATGCTGTTGGTAGTAGTCTCTATTAAAAAAAATCTAGTTGCATCCCTTGTCTAAATCACCATAATTTACTCTTTTAATTATTGACCTCTTACCTACCTTAGATAGCATAAGCGTGTCCCAAGAAAAATGCTGTCGATACTGATTTTTTCTTTTAAACTATTGACCACTTATCTGCCCTAAGCAGCATAAGGGAAATGCTGTCGGTACTGATCTTTTCTTTTAACTATTGACCACTTATCTACCCTAAAGAGCATAAGGGAAATGTTGCCGATACGGATCTTTTTAAAACTATTGACCACTTATCTACCCTAAACAGCATAAGGGAAATGCTGTCGATACGGATCCTACGTTCATCTTTGCTTATTAACTTAGATAAATTATTTTAAATAAGCCTTTATTATTATTCTTACTATCTGTGCTTATTAATTTATCCTAAGTTTTAAAATAAACCTCAAATGGTTCTGTTTTCTAATTATAACTACGTTATAATCATGCTTATTACTTAACCCAAGGTCTAACTATGAAAATAAGCTTCTTTCATCTTTTACTCTTTTTAGTTATAATTCTAAGTTATAACTAGGCCAATCTCTTTAATTTAGTCTAATTCTAATGTTTACATCAAAATTTTAGTCCAATTCCATTTTTTTTACAGTCCTTACAATTTACATCTTATCTTCAGTTGTTTCAGTATTCTTATAATTTAATCCAAATTCGCGTTTAATCTATTCTAATCCATACGCGAAGAAAAAGGAGAAATAAAAGAAAACTCAAAATTGATGAAATTCCAAAGCGTAGGAAAAAGATATAAATAATGCATAAATAATAGTAAATAAATTAAAATATTGTAAATAAACTGTAAATAAATAAAAAAGCTATAATTAACAGAAATAAACTAAAATTAACTGAAGAATAGCTAATAGAAATAGACTGAAAATAATTCTAAACTCTATAAAAAACTTCTTAAAAAGGTTATTCCAAAAATCATAGTAAAACTACAACTATTGAAAACCTTATTATTTTAAATTACTTAAAAATATAAATAATTACAATCACCCACCTGAGACAAAAACTAGAATCCCTTTGTTTACAGCAACCAAAATTCTCTACAAATCTCCTCTGATTTGTACAATCTCCATCTTTTATTTGAATGTGTGTATATAATATAATTTTATTTTATACATGAAGAATGTAGGCAAATATTGGAGAGAGAGAGAGAAATGGAGGCTAGGTTTTGATTTTAGAGTGAAAATCTATGTCAGTTTAGGTCCTGTTTATGGTATTTTAGGTGTGCTTTCAACCGTAGAGTAGAATCTCTAGAAACTTCTGCTGACTCATTGCTCTGTCAAATCTTACAATGCGCTTTGTCAGCGCCTTATCTTATATTTAATTTAATTAATTACACCCTCAATAATATACAAACTATAAATAATGTTCTATTCTCCTCAACAAATTTCTAATTTATGACATTTTATTTCATATTAAATTTCCATGCGTCTCTCTTTATTCACATGTTTCATTTCAATTTTCAACATTACATTTAATTTGCATTTTTACGTCTGAAATAAATTAATAAACAACATATCAATATCTTTTCGCATTTACATTTGAAATAAGTAAATTAACATGTTAATATTTCTCCATGTTTATGTCTAAAATAAATTAATGGATAACTATAAATTCTTATGCCAATATTGTACATATTCACGTTTGAATTAATTGGATGAATAACATGTGAATTGTTATGTCAATATTCTATATATTCAAATCTGAATTCATTAAATAACATGTAAATTGTTATGTCTACATTTTTTTCCATATTCACATCTGTTGTAATTAGATAAATAACATATGTCTACAAACGTGTATATACGTTGCGTATTAATTAGTAACCTAATTCTTTACCTTTAAATTGAGCAATCAAATCCATTAATTGATTGGTATTAATGTTTTTGTGTTAAATCAAACTGACCCTTATTCTTCACTAACAAATGAATGATATACCTTATATTTTCTGTAAGAAATGTAATCCTTCCATAATACACTCTTGCCTTTTCTTTTCAAAATATAATGTTTATTTTATTAAATGCCTTCTTTTTATAAATATATAGTCACATTTTCTCTCATTTACAATAACCCATCTCATTTGAACATCGTCGTCTAAATTTATAAAAGTGGATGCCTTCATTTTATATAAACTGTTATACCATTTTTCACTCTTTTGTAACAAAACAAACACCCTGTTTATAAAATCGTACATATAATCAAAAAATGAGAAGTTTATTTTATTTATCTCAAAACATGAATTTATTTTTATTTAAAATTTTCATTCCATTTTGACACAATTGCAAGTTCTTATATTAAACTCAATCATTACAATTTAATTCTTTTTTCTCTTTCTAATTGAAACATTTCAATAGATCTACTACAAATTAATTTCAATACTAATTTCAAACGAATTCTAATTATAAATACTATTTCTTTTCACTTATAATTATTTATTAGTTCCTCCTTAAATTTTAGATTGCTACATTCCCCCCTCCTTAAGAGATTTCGTCCTGAAATCTCTAAGCATGGAAGAATGAAATATAATTTTTCATCCAAGTTCTACAACCAATTACTCAACCATCACCCATTACATCCATTGTCCTTAAGTTTTTCTAATGCGATTTATGATACTTATGCAATTAGTGTAGTGTCAATGTCCCTAAATAATGCAGAAGATTGGTGGGTCCGCTGATTTAGTTGACCTCCTTTTATGCAATCATGTCTCTGCTATGTATCCAAATGAACCCTAATGATAACTGATAGTTCTATATGCGTGCTATAATCATCATCCAAATGCAACAATCATATGATAATCATTCATTTATAGAAAACATGGAATAAAATAAAATGCAAATGCGTACACATCCATATACATATGCTCTAGTATCCTAGTTAGGTCGATCTCTAAAAGATAATAGTGCCTAGTGTAAGTATATGCGTCCATTAGCATCCTCTAGCAAACACTTGCAACCACTAGCATCCATCATACATAACATGTTCTAATAAAATGTTTACATCAAATCCTATCATCCATAAGTCAAATCCTAATTTCTACCCGCCCAAAGGATAATAAAGGAAAGAACCTATTCAAAACTAAAGATGGAAAATAGGAATTTCGATAAATTACTATCAAAGAAATGCGGATATGAGATATGAATTTTCTTCTAATCAAACTAATCTTCTCCGAAGTCTCCTCAACTATGTCGGAACCATGACAACCTCTCTGTTGACCCTATCCAACACGAAGGCGACTCGCGTGGTCTTTCATAAAGAGCTTCGAAAGATGCCACTTCTAATGCTACTATCATATGAGAATCCCATTACAGGAAGATACTTTTCCCAGTTTCTTCAAAATCAAAAATGCACATCCTCAACCATGTGTGGCGTAAAATCTTACTAATTTCACTTTACTGTTCACATGAATTAACATTCCTGGGTTCTCACTATGGTCCAATATACCTTATGGAAACTCAATTATTACTTTCAAAAGTAATCCCAGCTATCTCTTCATAGCTTTACACTATATACCTAGGAAATGATTCTCATCTACTTCACATTTAGGAGTTTGGTTCGGTGTTTATAGTTTCTTTTTTTCTAAATTAAGGTTTCTAAATTTTTAGAACTTTAAATCCGAAAACCTTTGCCTTTAAAAGTATTATCTTTAAATTTATACTAAATTCAAAAATACTAGGTTACTTAAAATCTTATCTTTCTAGACTTGCATCTTCACGGCTTTTTGAATTTACATTATTTCCTAAACCTAGAAGGAAAAACTTACAAATTCTAAGTCCAAAACTTGTTCCTTGTTTTCTTTGAAAGACCTTTACAGTTTTCTATAAAAATTGGGATTTTTAACTTCAACTGTTATGAAGCTTTTCGCTTTCAAAAACTTATTTACTTTTTCACCAAAACATTTTCCTTTATATTATCTTTAAAATGTCCATTTGTGTTTCAAAACATCTTCTTATTACACCTAATAGTTTTATACCTTAATGTATTGGAACTACTTTCTCTTATAATAAATTATTAACGCTAAAATATTCTATGAACCTTTTAAAAGAGGACTTCATGTTTATGTGAAATTACAAGGAACTTACTTATATTTTTCAAAATAAGTTATACAAAATATGATGCTTCCATACCTTTTATATCTCTTTCATGCATTCCTTGTTACTTGCACAAAATATTTTTATTGGTTTCACAGAAAATTATACCATTACTCTTTTCATTCCAATAGATTAAAGTATGTTTATATTCTCTTATGATGTCTCCTAATATCTAACTTGCTCTTTTCTTTTCAGAAAAAACTCATTTTTAAAAATATTTTAATATATCCATAAAAAAACATTTTCTTATACCTATTTAAATAATAAGTGTATTTTACAAATCGCTTTTATTTCTACTCCAAGAAATTATCGTTTAAAATTCATTTTTATTTGGGTTTAAAACCGACGTTGTGTAAAACACCATTACTACAACCCAAAAATACTAACATATGAATTTAATTAAAAATAAATACTAATAAACCTCACCTACTGTGTAAAATCATTTTCTTTGGAAGTCACCTACCATAACGGTAGCGTTATAGTCTATGTGCCGCTTATTTTCACAAAAACATCTGTAACAACAATAATGTTGTAATCTAAGTTTTCGATGCTTAATACTTTTAGGTTTTTATATTTAACATTTTTGTTTACTTACAAAGAAATTAGTAAGCTATATACGCTCTATAATTCTTCAAAAAGAATCTCACTTTTAACAAAATTTATATCATATAAAAACCAATTTATATTTTTTACCATATTTCCAAAAACCCAATAATTGCTGTTAAAAATACTGACAATTCTTCTTTTCAATTCTAATAATTTCATTTTATTGGGTTAGACATAAAATGGATTTTCTTCTTATTACCGAGGAGTACCCTTCCTAAATCTTGGAGATCTCTTTCCTTGCTAAAGTCTTTTACTCAAATTCCTCTTTTATGCTCATATTTATTCCAGTGCACTACCATTAAATCCATTTATCTGAACCTAAATGTACAAAATCGTTTCTCAAACTCTTTCCACGAGTTGACCTTCTCTATGTCCCAAAAAACGCACTTCCTTACACCAAAAGCGACACTTGAAAAATTTTTCCTTCAAGTGATGAAAGCGAAGCATACAAAGAATCTCCTCAAAATATCTGGGAAATCTTTAACGACTAGACAGAACCTAGCTCTCATAATGATGAATCAAAGGAATGAAGGAAGCTCAACATGACAGACTCCTATGGGACGCAAGAAACTTCAAGAGTCCATTCGCTACATGTCCCTAATCTAACGACTCTCTTCTCGCAGTCTAATATCTCACCATAAGTGGATAACCAATCCATCCCTAAAACCATCACATATCTCGAAAATCAAAGTACATAGGGGTCATAATCAAACACTACGCCTAGTATAAAAATTTTCAGACACCTAAAAATCATAAACAAATGTGCTGATCCTTCTATGGGGTTTGAAACAATAATGAGGTCTGCTACTAAAGAGATGTCCAACTGCAAACAAACTACCAAAGAACTAGAGATGGAAGAGTGTGATATTCCAGAATCGAAAGGAGTTTGAACTGGAATTCGAGGAGATTTTTAAGAAAAACTCTTTATTATTTGAAAACTAATTCTAAATTAAAGAGCTTATTTTCTAAAAAAATATTATTAAAACTAGTTATTTTCAAGAATACTTTACTTTTAAAAAAATTAGGAATCCTATAGCCTTAGGCTATGATACCAAGTGTAACACTCCACATACATTAGTATACCCAAAAGGACACGCTAAAAAGCATAGTGCGTTGTAGGTATAACTAAAACTAGCAGAGACTAAGATTCACGAGACAAAAATTAAACAATAATAATAATAATGCAGCAAAAACAATTATAGTATTTTGCTAAAAATAAATTCCATAATATAATTGATAAAAAAAGTCACCAAATACACAACATATCATATGACAAAATACCCATACAAGTCTTGTGAAATCAAAAACCTAAAGTCTCAAGTGATATCAGAGTACAATACATCCCTCTCAAAATACCAGCTCAACAAAAGAACTAAAAAATGGAACTGGAGGAAAGAAATACATGATAGAATCTCCAACAAGTCTCCAAAAGTTACGGTCTACTTTCCTTGCCCCTGATTGCCTATGGGGGGATATAGAGGAGTGGGTCAGACTAAAAGTCTGGTGAATGATAATAATTGCTAGAATCTTTAAGCAAAGTAAAAGCAATAGACCTTACAACAGTTCTAGTATATAAAAGGAAAAAAATAAAATATGAAGAAGGAATAAGCTGGAAATAAATACGATTTAACTAAATTAACACAATTGATTAACTTTAATTATTTGCACTTTTCTTTGATAGCTGCTTTGATTAGGCTGAATTCCTAATCCTATAATTAGGCTGAAATCCTAATTCTACCCTTTGATCGGCCTACTACTCCATAGATCTTACTGCAGACTAGACGCTATATACTTCCTATACAAAAATTGTGTCTAAATGATACGCAAAGTACTACAGTGGACTAGACGTTATATAACTCCCTACACAAAAGGCAATGGTGTCCATGAAAGACCAAACATACTAAGCGCTTGGAACTAAATAACGACTTATCTCCCCTAATCGATGTTGCATGCTCGGTCACCATCGGTTCGCACTATCAATTGCTCCCTCTTTGACCTTTAATTTACCCTAGACAACATAAGCGTGTCCTCGTCTCAATTCAGGATATTGGGAGACACCGTGTCCATGGAAAATAAGGAATGTTGTTGGTATTGGTCCCTATTAAACAAAATCTAGTTGCATCCCTTGTCCAAATCTCCATGATTTAGTCTTTTAATTATTGACCGTTTATCTACCCTAGACAGCATAAGCGTGTCCTAAGGGAAGTGCTGCTGGTACGGATATTTTCTTTTAACTACTGACCTCTTATCTATCCGACATAGCATAAGGGAAATGCTGCCGGTACAGATCTCTTCTTTTAACTATTGACCACTTATTTACCTTAAACAGCATAAGGGAAATGCTGCCGGTACGGATCTTTTCTTTTAACTATTGACCACTTATCTACCCTAAACAGCATAAAGGAAATGCCGTCAGTACGGATCTTTTCTTTTAACTATTGACCACTTATCTTCCCTAAATAGCATAAGGGAAATGCTGTTGGTACAGATCCTACTTTCATCTTTGCTTATTAAATTAGATAAATTATTTTAAATAAGCCTTCGTTATTATTTTTACTATCTTTGCTTACTAATTTATCCTAAGTCTTAAAATAAGCAATATTATGTTCTATTTTCTTATTATAACCTACGTTATAATCATTCTTATTACTTAACCCAAGGTCTAAGTGTGAAAATAAGCTTCTTTCATCATTTACTCTTTTTAATTATAATTCTACGTTATAACTAGGCCAATCACTTTAATTTAGTCTAATTCTAATATTTACATCATAATTTCAGTCCAATTCCAATTTTATTACAGTCCTTACTATTTACATCTTATCTTCCGTTGTTACAGCATTCTTATAATTTAATCCATATTAGCGTTTAATCTATTCTAATCCATATGCGAAGAAGAAGGAGAAATAAAAGAAAACAGAAAATAGAAGAAAATCCAAAGCGTATGAAAACGATGTAAATAACGCATAAATAACACTAAATAAATTAAAATACTATAAATAAATGGAAAAGCTATAATTAACAGAAATAAAATAAAATTAACTAAAAGGAATGGCTAATAGAAATAGACTAAAACTAATTCTAAAAACTGTAAATAAACTACTTAAAAAGGTTATTCCAAAAATTGTAGTAAAACTACAACTATTGAAAACCCTATTATTTTAAACTGCTTAAAAATCTAAATAATTACAATCACTCACCTGAGACAAAAGCTAGAATCCCTTTTTTTACAGCAACCAAAATTCTCTAGAAATCTCCTTTAATTTGTACAATCTCCATCTTTTATTTGAATGTATATATATATAATATTATTTTATTTTATAAATGAAGAATGTAGGTGAATATTTGAGAGAGAGAAATGGAGGCTGGATTTTGATTTTAGAGTGAAAATCTAGGTTAGATTAGGTGCTATTTATAGTGTTTTAGGTGTGCTTTCAACCGTAGATTAGAATCTCTAGAAACTTCTGCTGACTCATTGCTGTGTCAAATCTTCCAATGCGCCTTGTAAGCGTTTTATCTTATATTTAATTTAATTAATTACACCCTCAATAATATACAAACTATAAATAAGGTTTTCTTCTTCTCAATTAATTTCTAGCTTGTGACATTTTATTTCATATTAAATTTCCATGCGTCTCTCTTTATTTCCATGTTCCATTTCAGTTTTCAACATCCCATTTAATTTACATGTTTACATCTGAAATAAATCAATAAACAACATATCAAAATCTTTCCACATCTACATCTGAATAAGTAAATTAAGTGTCAATATTTCTCCATGATTATGTCTAAAATAAATTAATGAATAACTAGAAATTCTTATGCCAGTATTGTACATATTCACGTTTGAATTAATTGGATGAATAACATGTGAATTGTCATGTCAACATTCTATGTATTCAAATCTGAATTCATTAAATAACATGTGAATTGTTATGTCTACATATTTTTTCCCATATTCACATCTATTGTAATTAGATAAATAACATATGCCCTCAATGTTGAATATGCTAGCATATGATTTTTGTTTGATGATAGTAAACATATATATATATATATAAATGTAATTGTTATTATACTATTTTTTCACATAATTAAATAAATATTTGTTAAATAAAATAAATAACACATAATTTAAATTCAAACAGATATTTTATTCAAACAAATATTTTATTACAATTTTGAACAGTACAAAATTTGAGCTCTCACTATATATACAAAATTTCAGTTACAATACAATTTCAATTTACAACACAATTTTTCACTATACAATTGTCATTTACATTTGCACCTCACTGTGTATCACTCGTTCACTTATATTTGTTCTTCAACTATATTCTAATTTGTATCCAGCATCTGAATTATCTGCAAAATAAACAGTGTCATAGTAAAATTGAAAAAGAAATATTTTTTGCGATGTAAAATAAAATGTGCATTTTTGAAAATATTATTTGCCACGGTTATTTGGTTTGTTCGTTATTATTTATTTTGAATTCATCTTACACGAACAACTTGTGACATGCACAGTGTATCACTGTACATGCCACAAGGCCGTGCACACCGATATACACTTAATAAAACTGCAGGGATAGGTGAGCACAAGGTCAAACCCGAGCCTAGGCTGGATTCAACTCAGGTGCAATAAAAATACATCACAAAATTGTCGAGTACAAGTTCTCATGCAACAAGAATCCAAAATCAACATAAAACAAGCCTTGACCAAAAATTTAGTGTGTACACATGAAAACAACTCAATCATTTAAACTCAAGGCAAGTGCAACAGATATGGGCAGGCACATCACAAGTGCAGACTTCAATTTTAAATTTTAGGTGAGTGTGAAGACCACCAATGAAACAGAAGCTCAACAACTCAATGCAAACAAAGCAGTATCAAGGCAACAAGAAGGCCGCAGGCACAAGTAAATGAATAGCCATGGGACATCAAGTACAAATCAGTAGTTGTTACCCCATTTTATGGTCAAAACGGGAATAACAACAAATTGGCAAGGAATTATGGATAGCAGGACTGGGAATAAAGGCTACGATGGATATCGTCAAAATTCTGTTGAACTCCGATCGAGACGAAATTGATTGAAAATGACGATAAGGACTATGAAAGGCTATGTTTCAAATATCAAGTTAATCGGAGTTCGTATGGAGGAAATATGATGGATTCAAGGTGGGAGAGGAATGTTGTTCGAACCCATCAGGTTCGATCCCATCAGGTTCGAAACCATCAGGTTCGAACCCATCAGGTTCGAACCCATCAGTTTCGAACCCATCAGGATCGAACCCATCAGGTTCGAACCCATCAGGTTCGAACCCATCAGGTTCGAACCCATCAGGTTCGAATCAACGGGAACTAGATTGGGTTCGAAAGGAATGACTTCAGTGCAATGGACATGGATTCGAATGATGGATATGGACTCAAAGATAGTGGATTCGAACGATGGACATGGACTAGAAGATAGTGGGTTCGAATGATGGACGCGGACTCGAAGATAGTGGATTCGAATGATGAAGCTCGAAGAAGGAAATGGATACGAAGTTTTAATGGATTCGTAGGAAATGATGGATTCGAAGTTCTGATGGATTCGTGGAAAATGATGGATTCGAAGTTCTGATGGATTCGTGGAAAATGATGGATTCGAAGTTTTGATGGATTCGTAGAAAGTGAATAGACACGAAGTTTTGATGGATTCGTAGAAAGTAAATGGATTCGAAGTTTCGATGGATTCGTAGGAGGTGAATGGATTCGAAGTTTGCATGGATTCGAGAGTTATGGAGTCGAAGGACTGAAGATGGGTTCGAAGGGTATGGATTCGAGAGAGTTGGCCTCGTGGGTTCGAAATACATGGTTTCGAAGTAGACAGACCATGGGTTCGAACCAATCAGGACGCACGAATTCTAGAACTTGGATCGATCATATCTTCCAAACCGTTGATCCAAATGCAATGAAATTTTTACAGGAGCTTACATACATGTTGAAGAATGTTCACACCAAATTTCAGCTCAATTGGATGGATTCTTGATCGATTCGAAAATCACTTCGAATCGATCCCAAACTGGGCACGGATTCCGAGAACACGGGCCTGTGGGCCCCCCCTCACGTGCCAAGCAACCTCCCCAGGTTTTAGGCGGGATTTCAACCTTCCACGCCTATAAATAGAGCCCCTGGTCATTCAGAAAAGGGGTCGGAAGATTTGGAGAGGAAAAGCAAGCCCAGACGCTGCTAAAATCATTCCATAGCATTATTTCTGCTATTTTCTTCAGATTTGGTCACTACAACTGTTGTAATCACTTGTAATCTTCAAGGATAATCAATAAAAAAGAAAAAATTGGAGTGGACGTAGGCCGGAGATAGCCGAACCACTATAAAACTTGTGTCTCTGTTCTTTACTTTTGTGGTTGCTGTCTATTATATGTTGAGATCTGTTGTTTGTGTTTGAATATCATTAATTTATATTCATACACTGGTGCTTTCACGGTATTGGGTGTTTGTGGCCAATCTTGGCGCAAACATTTTGGTGCTTTCATTGAGAGCAACTAGCACCCGCTACATCGGATTTGAAGAGTTTGAGGAATTTGGATTTGGAAGACAATGGCTAGACAGGATAGCAGAAGGCTAAGGGCTGAGAGAAGCCAACAAGGAGGAAGTCAGCAAGCATCCTCCGGAGGTGAGGAAGGACGGGCTTCAGTCTACATAACTCGGGATGAAATGGAAGCTATGGCCAATTCTTTGCAGGAGAGATTGTTGAAAAGTCAACAGGAAATGATGCAAACTTTCTTGGAACAAATGAGAGCTACAGGAATGCAGAGCTTAGGAACAGCTACAGCAGCTGCGGATGCAGGACAAGGAGCTAGGATTGTGGAACCCAATGAAGGACAGGATACGGAGCCAGAAGGCAATCAACAAGGGCTTGGGGGCAGGCCCACAGGATTCAATGCAGAAGTACCTTTGGAAGGAATTCAGCAAGCTAGAACTAACGTTGCTGCTAGTGAGCCACACGAGGAATATGTACCAGAGTTCCCTCGGGGGCATGGGGGGCAACCCCTACCAGACAATACAGGGTTAGTAGAGATGATTAGGAAGACTGTGCGAGGTGGGTTGACAAACGGAGATTTGGAAGGAGTGAATAGAAGTCCATTCGTTCGGGAGATAAGGATGGCTCGGAATCCTCCTAAGTTCAAGCTACCTAGCGTGGAGGTATATGATGGTAAGACGGATCCAACAGATCACTTAATGAGGTACACCAGACACATGGAGGTGCTGGGGGCATCGGAGGAAGTGATGGCCCGATGTTTCCCTTTGTATTTGAAGGACTTGGCTGCAATGTGGTTTAGGCAACTGGGAGAAGGATCTATCAGGACTTGGAAGGAATTAGTGGAAAAGTTTCTAGGACAGTTTCGGGTTCACGTTAAGAGGCCAAAGAACGTGATGACTTTAACATCGGTAAAGCAAAGAATGGACGAATCACTTAGAACTTTTCTAACTCGATTCAGCGCGGCAGTCGCTTCGGTGGATCGGCCTGATCCATCAATGGTTTTAATGGCAGCAGTATCAGGAGTCAAGGAGAATTCGGATTTCAAGGTATCTCTGATACGAGATCCCCCACGAAATCTCGACGAATTCTTTCATGAGGCAGAAAGGTTCCTTCGACAAGAAGATGCAAGTACGGATTTAAAGTCAAAAAAGGTTAGCACAATCGAGGTTGGAGCGGTATCCAAAAACGGTTCGGATAGGGATAAAGGAAAAAGGAAGTTAGATGACGACTCTGGAAACGCTAGAAAACGATGGAAGGACCCAAAGTTTTCCACATACACTGGATTGAACGAGACGCTGGAACGGATATACTTGGAAACTCGGAATCGCCTTCCCTACCGAAGGCCGGCTAGGAGGGAACCAACAGAGCGGGAAAGGACATCAGGAAGGCACTGTCTCTTCCATGATCTGGATGGACACGATACCAACAGCTGCAGGCACCTAAAGGATATAATCGAGGAGCATGTAAGGAATGGACAGTTGCAGCAATATGTTGGAACTCGGGATGCAACGGTGGAGCAGGAGCAACCGCCGACCACCTCACGCCGTGATGATGGGAGGCCCAGGGATGATCGTCGATTGATCATCCATTGACCAAGGTAATATGGAATAAGTAGCAAGCTGTTAGCAAACGGTAAAGTCATTTACACATGTACGGGGACGGAGATAGCCCCTAGGCACGCTCTGAATGATGATAACCCGGGACGCTATGGTTTGTGAAATTTATTTCTTGCTTTCAGATTGGACATTGCTTTTCTTTTTGGATTTGGTTTTGGAGCATGGATTGAGCTCCTGGTTTTTCTTGCTTTTTTATTTGGATTTTCCTTTGGACAATTGTTTTTGGTTTTGGATTCTGGTTTGGATTTCTGGTTTTCTGGTTTTGGATTTGAATTTTTGGGTTTGGATTTGGATTTTGGATTTGGATTTCGGATTTGAATTTTTGGATTTGGATTTTTGGGCTTTGGAATAGATTTTTGGTTGGACTTTTATCTGGTTTTTGATAAATGGTCGTCGGGTATGGATTATGCCTGGCAAGGGGTGAGTCACTTTACCCAAACAAGGTGAGTTGACTCATTCAGGTCGTCGAGTATGTACTATGCTCGGCAAGGGTCCAGAGTGACCAGGATTCGGCCTAGGACTTAGGCCCTCTGTTATCATATATTATTTTCAGGTCGTCGAGTATGGACTATGCTTGGCAAGGGTCCGGAGAGATCGGGATTCGGCTTAGGACTTAAGCCATGGCATTTTACAGCGCCCAGGGACACTGGGCCAAGGTCGTTGAGTATGGACTATGCTCGGCAAGGGTCCGGAGAGATCTAGATTCGGCTTAGGACTTAAGCCATGGCATTTTACAACGCCCAGGGACACTGGGCCAAGGACATCAAGTATGGATCGCGCTTGGCAGGAACCCGGAGAGGTTATGGATTTGGCTATTGACCCGGAGAGGTCCTGGCTTCAGTTATTGGCTATTGGATAAGGATGGATTGGAACTCGGTTGTCGACTTCGAATGGATACGGAATTGGCTAAGGCTTTGGTTATTGGATATGGAACTGGACATCGACTCGAAGCAGTCAAGAATGATATACTCTGGCAATATGGCTTTGGACTTCGAATATTGGATTTGGAACTATTCAAAACACGTCTTGTTATCACAAGGCATGTTTTGGGGGGCAGACTGTTACCCCATTTTATGGTCAAAACGGGAATAACAACAAATTGGCAAGGAATTATGGATAGCAGGACTGGGAATAAAGGCTACGATGGATATCGTCAAAATTCTGTTGAACTCCGATCGAGACGAAATTGATTGAAAATGACGATAAGGACTATGAAAGGCTATGTTTCAAATATCAAGTTAATCGGAGTTCGTATGGAGGAAATATGATGGATTCAAGGTGGGAGAGGAATGTTGTTCGAACCCATCAGGTTCGATCCCATCAGGTTCGAAACCATCAGGTTCGAACCCATCAGGTTCGAACCCATCAGTTTCGAACCCATCAGGATCGAACCCATCAGGTTCGAACCCATCAGGTTCGAACCCATCAGGTTCGAACCCATCAGGTTCGAATCAACGGGAACTAGATTGGGTTCGAAAGGAATGACTTCAGTGCAATGGACATGGATTCGAATGATGGATATGGACTCAAAGATAGTGGATTCGAACGATGGACATGGACTAGAAGATAGTGGGTTCGAATGATGGACGCGGACTCGAAGATAGTGGATTCGAATGATGAAGCTCGAAGAAGGAAATGGATACGAAGTTTTAATGGATTCGTAGGAAATGATGGATTCGAAGTTCTGATGGATTCGTGGAAAATGATGGATTCGAAGTTCTGATGGATTCGTGGAAAATGATGGATTCGAAGTTTTGATGGATTCGTAGAAAGTGAATAGACACGAAGTTTTGATGGATTCGTAGAAAGTAAATGGATTCGAAGTTTCGATGGATTCGTAGGAGGTGAATGGATTCGAAGTTTGCATGGATTCGAGAGTTATGGAGTCGAAGGACTGAAGATGGGTTCGAAGGGTATGGATTCGAGAGAGTTGGCCTCGTGGGTTCGAAATACATGGTTTCGAAGTAGACAGACCATGGGTTCGAACCAATCAGGACGCACGAATTCTAGAACTTGGATCGATCATATCTTCCAAACCGTTGATCCAAATGCAATGAAATTTTTACAGGAGCTTACATACATGTTGAAGAATGTTCACACCAAATTTTAGCTCAATTGGATGGATTCTTGATCGATTCGAAAATCACTTCGAATCGATCCCAAACTGGGCACGGATTCCGAGAACACGGGCCTGTGGGCCCCCCCTCACGTGCCAAGCAACCTCCCCAGGTTTTAGGCGGGATTTCAACCTTCCACGCCTATAAATAGAGCCCCTGGTCATTCAGAAAAGGGGTCGGAAGATTTGGAGAGGAAAAGCAAGCCCAGACGCTGCTAAAATCATTCCATAGCATTATTTCTGCTATTTTCTTCAGATTTGGTCACTACAACTGTTGTAATCACTTGTAATCTTCAAGGATAATCAATAAAAAAGAAAAAATTGGAGTGGACGTAGGCCGGAGATAGCCGAACCACTATAAAACTTGTGTCTCTGTTCTTTACTTTTGTGGTTGCTGTCTATTATATGTTGAGATCTGTTGTTTGTGTTTGAATATCATTAATTTATATTCATACACTGGTGCTTTCACGGTATTGGGTGTTTGTGGCCAATCTTGGCGCAAACAGTAGTGACTCAAATCAGACCAGAGGCGATCAAGTGCATATGCACACAAACCACACAGTGCACTTGACCATTCCAAAGTAAATGCAACCAAAAAATGAACCAGTCAACAAAGTACATTGAAGTCATAAACGAGTAAGCCAGACATCATAAGCATCCATAAGACAGCAAACTACATGGTGCAACAGACCTAAACACACACACACACACATATATGCATACTCACATGTATACATATATATGATATGCACATGAATCAAAAGGATAAACCAAACAATGATTATTCTTACTTAGATTGAGAATGAATATGGAAACATCATGGGTTGTTATGGAGAGGCAGGCAAAAGATATATCAACTTGTCTGTAAAAAGGGCCGAGGCACTCAATGTTGGTGTGCCATGGATCATGCACCAACAATTTGATGCTCCTCAACCCATGATAAACACATGTAATGGTTTCTAATGCAACGATTTCATACCACACTGGACATGATAACAAAGTCAACCTGAAAGCACTTCCAAAAAGAAAGTGTCAAGCAAAACAACACACTTGAACCAGACTTGTATGCGAGACATGAACAAAACAAGTTCACACTAAATCAATTGTAAATCAAGGTCCAAAGCAGACTCCAAAATGCAAAACAACCACCAACACTGACCACATATAAACCATGGACAATGTAACCAAACAATGGAAAATCACATGAATATGTACATAGTCATTTGTGAGACCAATATACACATGACAACAGTGAAAGGAGACCACTAGACCACGCACAAATGTCTTCTTTCCCAGGGAATTGACCGGGCATCGGCATAAATGAGCGCTCGATATGTTAAGACCGTTCGGTATGAACGCATCGTTCGGCATTAATGGGTGTTCGGCATGGGATAGCGTCTGGCATCTAGGAGCGTTCGGCATCGAGAAAGACTCGGTATTGAATACCGTTCGGCCAGAGAAGGACGCTCGGCATAAGATCGTTCTACGACCAAAGAATAGTTCGGCCTAGCCATCGTTCGGCCAAGACATTAGTCCGGCTTCTAGTTTCGTTCGGCACAAGTGCTCCCTACGGTAGTCAGTATGTTCGGCCTCATCTTGTTCGGCTAAAGGAGAACGTTCGGCTAAAGGAGATCGTTCGGCTAAAGGAGATCGTTCGGCTAAAGGAGAACATTCGGCTAAAGGAGATCATTCGGCTAAAGGAGAACGTTCGGCTAAAGGAGATTATTCGGATAAAGGAGAACGTTTGGCTAAAGGAGATCGTTTGGCCTCTCTAGTTCGACGCACAGAGACCACTCCATTTGGGCCGAGTTATTCAGCTTCCAGGCCCGCCAGGGAAGTCCAACCCACCTTCGTCTATAAATAGAGGGGCAGGGGCACAGAAAAAAGGGAGGAGATTTTAGAGAACACTGGGGAGACTCTGCCATGTTCAAGACTCATTCCAGACTTATTTCTTTTACTTTGCAATTGTATTCTAGTAACTAAAAACGGATTGTATCTGTAATCACCCATCAAGTAAATCAATGGAAATCAACTTCAAAGTGGATGTAGGCAGTTACGCCGAACCACTATAAATTTGGTGTTCTTTTTCTCTGCATTTAAATTTACACTCTATTCTCTGTTTTAATTTACTTTCTTCATTAATCTCTCTACACAATCTTTCTAAGGGTGTTAATGACCAATTTTGGTGCTAACATGTCTCAACATAGCATACATATATACATACACGTTCACATACGTATATACACAGTGAAAGACATATGCAGCAGAGGAGACAGCAATGGAGCGGTGAAATAAGACTACAGTTCAGAAGTGAACATGTCGAAACTTCAAAACAAATTGAACTAAACATGCGTATATGCAACTACACACAATACAACAGCAAAAATAGTGACAGTGATTAAGTGAAGACTCCAAGAGGAACAAGTGCAGGCATATAACAATCAAACATGAATAACATGAAGAAGTTTACAATCTTACAAAACAGTGCAAGTTGCAGTGTGAACATTGGTCAAGAAACAAAGGAAGTCACAGCCGAAAAAATTATCACAATCTTAAATGCTAAAGCCATAAGAACTGACCAAAGCAATTCATAAATATTCGAATTACAATAACCAAGTCAATTATCTCAAAAATTCAGAGTGCCGAAATCAGAGATGTCGAATGAGAAAAGAACGGAGGTAATTTTAAATTCACAAAATATACGTATGATATGAACAAGTCAAGATTAATCACATCGTTCGATCAAAAATCAATGGCAGAGCAAATCATGTGAAGAATTCAAAAGGAAATATACAAACGTAAATATAGGGTGATTCGATCCCCATATAACCCAAAATCATCATCGGCTAAAATGAACAGCATTCGAGTTAAAACAAATATCAGAGCTAGCTAAATCACAAACAAACATGTAACTCGAATCGAAGTCGAGAAATTCAAAATCGAACAAGAAAATCACGTACCAAATCACAACATCCAACTCAACTTATTGAAGGACCCGGAAGCAAATCAAAGCTAGGAGACGATTGACGGAGCAAAGCGAAGCAAATTTAATCACTTCAATCGCTTGAAAAACAAGCGGCCGTCTCAGTTGAACGAAGCCCTAATTTTACGAAGAGTAGCAGACATTGCAAAACAAAAGAGAGCGGTCGAAGTTTACAAGTCTTTCACAAATTATATTTCCTTTGGGACAATCTCTTTTATTTCTTTTGGGCCGATCTATTATATTGGGCTTTGTTTTGTTTTTAGTTTTTATTTTGTAATTTTACTTTTAAAATCGTGTAACTTTCTAGTCGTGTGACTAGGGTACAAACTACGGGGTGTAGTTCGAGAGTTCGCAACTCAGTGGCTGAGTTGTGGCAGAGTTTTGAGCATGGAGTTAGGTTATTTGGAAGAGGGTGTCGCGAATTTACGTAAGTGTTTGACTACTTAATTTCTAGTACAAACCTTAGGGGCAGTACGTACGCAGGGTTTTGTCGAAGCTGGGTAAATTTGTGTTGCTCTATTTCTACTTTTATTATTCTGCTATTATCCGTGCTGCAATTATTTTATATATTTCCACATTAATTTTTATTATTATTAGTATCACCCTATTCACCCCATCTAGGATGAAATCGACCCTACACACAAACGTGTATATATGTTGTGTATTAATTAGTAACCTAATTCTTTGCCTTTAAATTGAGCAGTCAATTATATTAATTGATTGGAATTTTTTTTTTTTTGGTTAAAAATCAAACTGACCCTTATTCTTTACTAACAAAGAAATAACATACCTTATATTTTCTGTAAGAAATGTAATCCTTCCATAGAACATTCTTGCCTTTTCTTTTTAAAATATAACGTTTATCTTATTAAATGCCTTCTTTTTATAAATATATGGTTACTTTTCTCTCATTTATAATAACCCATCTCATTTGAACTTCATCATTTAAATTTATAAAATTGGATGCCTTCATTTTAAATACATTGTTATACCTTTTTTTCTTTTTTGTAATAAAACAAACTCCATGTTTATAAAATCATACATATACTCAAAAATAAGAAGTTTATTTTATTATCTCAAAACATGCATTTATTTTTATTTAAAATGTTCATTCCATTTTGACACAAATGAAAGTTCTTTTATTAAACTTAATCATTACAATTTAATTCTTTTTTCCCTTTCTAATTGAAACATTTCAATAAATTTACTACCAATTAATTTCAATCGAATTCTAATTATAAACACTATTTCTTTTCACTTATAATTATTTATTAATTCCTTCTTGAATATTTTGGGTTACACTGAAACTACCCTATCACTATTCAACCCACATGCCTCAACACTGGGGTCCCATCTACCACATGCACATGCCTAACTAAATCAGCATTCTCATCACAGGCCAGATTTACTTCTTTGTGAACCAATCCATGCATTATACCCTCAGAAATAGGCTGCATCTCTACAACCTTGATCCGTACTCTAACCCCAATATATTACAGTTACCTCCTACAGCCTCACCCAATCCCATAAGCTTAACATTGCTTTGCATTTGATTTTCAGGATAGCTCATGTTAAAGACCGTTATTAAATTTAACAATGGACAACCCAACCTACTGTATATTTTCCAAACCCCTTTACCGCTATGCACAATCCAAGATGTTGTATATGCATCCAGCCCCATATTCAATTCATTGTCTATATATGATTTTCCAGGCAATAGCAAACACACAATCGATTGCACCACATCCCCATCCAAGCAACGAGAAAGAGCTGCCCTGTCATCTACAACAGGAAATACGTCAACTTAAGCAATATGTATATGATCTGTTTCACCCAAATTTCTTCTTTGAAATCACCAGTCTTATCAACAACACTATCCACTATTTCCTTATCCAAGAAATTATTGTCTCCAAATTTCTTTTGTAGTTGCAACCAATATTCACTGAATTGATTGCATCGAATTTTTAAAACATTTCTTCCAAAGAACTCAATTCTTTCACTGCTTTGAATCCATAGTTGATCCAACGGTATTCTCTTTAGCTTCATACATTTTAAAACAAAATGAAAACCATGGTCAGCATTCCTTTTTGCTCCTAAATCTGAATTTGATTTCTTCAAACACTTGTCTTTTTTATGACCAAAAATACAACAATTTGTTGTAAATTTTCAAAGAAGCTTTGGATTTGGGTTTGGGTTTTGTTTTTAGAAGAGAAGAAGTAAAGAGGTAGAAGAGAATTAGTCCCACATCATAGAAACTTATACAAGATATTTGTATAAATAAAGATTTATCAAGTAGATGTTGGGGCCTTGGGGCTCCCACATGTTTGCTTTGTTGTGAGGAGAGAAGTCATGCAACACCACACTCACGCCGCCGCCGTCCGTCCGACCGAACGTTTCTGAAAACTGAAAATATTTTTGGAACTTGTAACGTTTCTGAACGTTACAATTATGAACAGACGCGACGTTTGGTTTTTTGAACCCGTTCGTAACAGTTGCGAAGCGTTGCTAACGGTCGCAACGCTTTGCGAATGGACGCCTCCTCATCACTATAAATAGCAACGCCCAGAATCATTTCGTAACAGTTTTCTATCCTCTTCTTCTTCCCAAACAGTTCTGCGACGCCATTAATCCACTGCTCTGTTTTGTAACGCCTCCAAGGTATTGCAAATTCAGAAACCATTGTAGAATTGTTCTCTTCTTCCTCTTCATTCTATTCCATATAAATTGCATCATCAGATACAGTTTCTGAAGTGTTCTTGGTCGGATCAAAGTCGTGCAAACTTTGAATTCGATTACGCTGTTGTAGGGTTTCATTAAATCCTGAAAGTCGATAGTTCGATAACCTGTTTGTACCTGGTGGGTTGAACTATTGTCTGAAAGAATCTATTCCATAGATCCTTGAAGTCGGAAGTACAGCATTGTTTTCTTTGCAAATCGACATCAAATTCGTCTCGAACCGCAAAATCCCCGACAAATTTTCAAACAATAACTTTCAACCATGGAAGGTTTGAGTGCTCTGTAAGTTATGAATCAGCATCTAACTCGATTGGAGCGTTTTGATGGCGACAATTTCACTTGTTGGCAAGAGACAATGAAATTTTTCCTGGTCACCGTCAAGTTGTTCTACATTTTGGAAGATAACTTGGAAGAAATCATAGAGGAAACTGATAAAGATGATGATGCTCTAAAGGCTAAACGTGCAAAGCGCAAAGAGGACAATTTCCTATGCAGAGGCCATATTCTGAATGCGCTATCTACCCCAGTCTACAATGCTCATAGGACCTTGGAAACAGTGAAGACACTCTGGACTGCTCTGGAGAATAAGTACCGCATTTCCGAGGCAAGTAATAAAAAGTTTCTTATTTCTAATTTTATGAATTTCAAAATGGTCACCAATAAATCCATAATTGGACAAGTAAGTGAAATTTTACTGTTGGTGAATCAACTTAAAGATGCTGGAATTGATCTCCATGAATCTTTTGTTGTTGGAGTTATAATTTCTAGACTTCCGCATAGTTGGAATGATTATAAGAAAAGGATGAAACATGAAGAAACAGATTATAATTTAGACGGTTTGCAGCGTCATCTTCGTATTGAAGAAGACTCTCGTAAACGCGATCTAGATGATAATCCGCAAACTGAGTCTTATTCTAAGGCAAATAATGTTGAAATTACTGATAAATTAAAGCCAAAGAATGAGACACAGTTTAAGAAGAAAAATCATTCCAAAACCAACAACAAAAAGAAAGGTGCTTGTTATTTTTGTAACAAGCCCGGCCACTATGCCCGAGACTGCCGTTTGCGGAAGAAACAACAAAAAGTGAATGTGGTCGAAGACTCGCTTGTGGCTGTAGTGCAAGAGGCGAACTCCATTAGTGGTAATAATAATGATTGGTGGTTCGATACTAGAGCAACCATTCACATTTGCAAAGACCGTAATCTTTTCAAGAGTTACGAAGAAAATAAAGGAGAAGCCGACGAAGTTACTGGAGCAAATAAGGTTCCAAGTAAAGTTTTGGGAAAAGGCACTATAGAACTTTCTCTCACCTCTGAAAAAGTTCTTACATTAGTCAATGTATTTTATGTACCTGATATGTGTAAGAATTTGGTCTCTGGATACCTTCTTAACAAAGGAGGATTCAAGATGGTGTATGAGCCTGATAAGCTAGTGTTGTCTAAGAATGGTAAATTCATTGGACAGGGATACTCTTGTAACGGCATGATTAAGTTGAATCTAATAAAGAAATTTTCTATTTATATTGTTGATTCTATTAATTTATGGCATGGTAGATTAGGACATGTGAATTATAAATCCATTAAGAATATGAATAAATTAGGATTAATTTCTGATTGTGATTTCGATACCATCTCTAAATGTGAAATATGTGTTCAAGCAAAAATACACCGGAAATACTTTAAAACCGTAGAAAGGAAAACTGGTTTGCTTGATTTGGTATATAGTGATGTGGGTGACTTAAAAAGTCATATCACCTATGGTGGTAACCAATACTATATAACATTCATTGATGATTATACTAGATATGCATATGTATATCTAATGAAAACTAAAGATGAGGCTTTTGATAAATTCAAAATTTACAAAGCAGAGGTCGAAACAAATTAGGAGTTAAAATTAAAATATTACATTCAGATCGTGGTGGTGAATATTTCTCAAATGAATTCACCTTGTTTTGTAAACAATAAGGTATAATTCACCAATGTACTGCTCCATATACACCACAACAAAATGGTGTTGCTGAAAGAAAAAATAGAACTTTAGTAGAAATGGTTAATGCCATGCTCATAAGTTCTAATTTACCTTATAACATATGGGGTGATGCTATGTTATCTGCATGTTATATTTTAAATCGAGTACCACTTAAAAGGAATAATATTTCTCCTTATGAATTATGGTTTAATAGAAAACCTAACCTAACTAGACTTAATGTTTGGGGTTGCTTAGCATATGTTAGAAAACCAGACCCTAAACGACCAAAGTCAGGAAATAGAGCATTTAAATGTGTTTTCATAGGTTATTCACTTAATAGTATAACTTATAGATTTCTTATTCTTGACACCCTAGAAGTTATAGAATCTGTAGACGTAGAATTTTTTGAAAATCATACTGCTGAGATCCCATTGAGATCATCTAGTCCAGAACCTAGTCTGACTAATGATATCAATGACGATGATTATGCTCCTGCTCAAAACAGCAAGGGAGTGTCAGTACCAGATAATAGTACCGAACAACGGAGAAGTAAAAGAGCAAGAATAGAGAAGGACTATGGTCCTGACTTCATTACATATCTTGTAGAAGGCAGTAAGGACGAAGTCCTTAATGTGACTAAATATGTAATGAACGTCGATGACGATCCCAAAACTTATTCTGAAGCTATGAGTTCCAGAGATTCTAATTTCTGGAAAGAAGCTATCAATGATGAAATGAATTCCATAATGTTAAATAAAACTTGGGTTTTAACTGATTTACCTCCTGGTGCTAAACCTATAGGATGTAAATGGATATTCAAGAAAAAGTTGAATACAAATGGATCCATTGATAAGTTTAAAGCCAGATTAGTTGCTAAGGGATATAAGTAAAGACATGGAGTAGATTATTTTGATACATATGCTCCAATTGCTCGCATATCTTCTATACGCTATTTAATTGCACTTGCATCAATTCATAAATTAGTCATACATCAAATGGATGTAAAGACTGCTTTTCTAAATGGAGATTTAGAAGAAGAGATATATATGGAACAACCTGAAGGTTTCAAAACCCCAGGCCAAGAAAAGAAAGTTTGCAAATTAGTGAAATCTCTTTATGGCCTGAAGCAAGCTCCCATGCAATGGCATGAGAAATTTGATAAAGCTGCACTGTCATATGGATTCATTATAAATGATGCTGATAAATGTATTTATAGCAAATCGGATAACAACGGTATTGTTATAATATGTTTATACGTTGATGACATGCTAATATTTGGTTCCAATATATCCTGTGTGAATGAAACTAAAAAGTTTTTGTCTTCTAAATTCGATATGAAAGATCTAGGAGAGGCTGATGTAATTTTGGGAATTAAAATTGTTAGGAAAGAGGGGGAGTTATTACTAACTCAATCTCATTACATAGAGAAATTCCTACAAAAGTATGGTCATTGCGATGACAAACCAGCACCAACTCTGTTAGATCCTAGTATTAAATTAGAAAAGAAACACTGGACGTACTATCTCTCAACTAGAGTATTCCAGTGTTATTGGGAGTCTTATGTATGCTATGCATTGCACTAGACCAGACATCGCACATGCTATAAGTATATTATGTCGATTTACGAGTAATCCAGGTTTCGAACATTGGAAAGCCATTTCCAGAGTTTTAGCTTATTTGAAAGGAACCATTACATATGGTTAACTTATAAAGGATATCCTGCTGTAATAGAAGGATATAGTGATGCAACCTAGAACAATGTAGAATCCAAATCCAAGTCTACGACTGGATGGATCTTTACATTAGGAGGCGTTGTTGTGTCTTGGTCTTCCAAGAAGCAGACCTGTATTTCTGACTCAACAATGTTGTAAGAACTGATTGCATTAGCACATGCATGTAAAGAAGCGGAATGGCTTAGGAATTTATTAATGGAAATCCCTTTGTGGAAGAAGCCATCTCCAGCAGTCATGATTAACTGTGACAATCAAGCAACGATATACAATGTGTCTAATAAGACATATAATGGAAAGTCTAGACATGTGAGTCTAAGACATCAAATGGTGAGACAGTTACTCAAAAGAGGAGTTATAACTGTTGGCTACATAGAAACGAAGAAAAACTTGGCTGACCCACTTAAAAAAGGTCTTCCAAAGGCAATGGTTTCTATAAAGTCACAAGAAATGGGACTAAGGTCTGTGAATGAAGGTTGATCATCCTTAACAGAAACCCAACTTATGTCTTGAAAAGATAGACAAAGTTCAATGGGTACCAACAAGTTAAGAGAATGGTTATGGAACACTAAATAGATATTCCCATAATATTTAGTGTTGGATTTTGCAAGAACAAAGAATGGATATATATCCTTAATAAGTCTAGAAACCTTAAAAGGTGTATCGCAGAAACACCTTAAGAGACTTACCTATATGAGTATGGAAATCAGGTCGTTTCCTAGGAAAGTAAGACCGCTTTCTAAGTAGACTCATGAACCAGGATTTAAGCACATGGTCATTAACGTGCTGAGCAATACAGAACACTTTACCTAAGGAAATCAACATGTGTGATTGTTCCGGTTTTATCATTAAGGATACTTGGTTCAAGATTCGTTCACCATAGAATCTCGATAAGGCTTTGAATGGTTTACACTACGTAAAGGTTCAAATCCAAAAGAAACCTTTTATTTATGTTTTGGTTTTCACGATGATGCAACACTTGATCTTAGAACTACATAGGCTTGATCCCACTTGGGTATGTAGAAAATCACTCTAGTGACGCAGCCGTCCTATTTATTTACTTTCTTATTTTGAAAATTGGGGGATATTGTTGTAAATTTTCAAAGAAGCTTTGGGTTTGGGTTTGGGTTTTGTTTTTAGAAGAGAAGAAGTAAAGAGGTAGAAGAGAATTAGTCCCACATCATGGAAACTTATACAAGATATTTGTATAAATAAAGATTTCTCAAGTGGATGTTGGGGCCTTGGGGCTCCCACATGTTTTCTTTGTTGTGAGGAGAGAAGTCATGCAACACCACACGTGCGCCGCCGCCGTCCGTCCGATCGAACCGAACCGGGCCGGGCCGGGTACGGGTCTCGGGTTCGGATCTGAAAATATTTTTGGATCAAAATATGAATTGTAACGGGCCAGATTTCAGCCCGTTAAGGATCCAGAACCGGAATTCAGAATTTGAATGATGGCGGTAACTTGTAACGTTTCTGAACGTTACAAATATGAATAGACGCGACGTTTGGTTTTTTGAACCCGTTCATAACAGTTGCGAACCGTTGCTAACAGTCACAATGCTTTGCGAATGGACGCCTCTTCATCACTATAAATAGCAACGCCCAAAATCATTTCGTAACAATTTTCTATCCTCTTCTTCTTCCCAAATAGTTCTGCGACGCCATTAATCCGCTGCTCTGTTTTGTAACACCTCCAAGGTGTTGCAAATTCAGAAACTATTGCAGAATTGTTCTCTTCTTCCTCTTCATTCTATTCCATATAAATTGCATCATCAGATACAGTTTCTGAAGTGTTCTTGGTCGGATCAAAGTCGTACAAACTTTGAATTCGATTACGCTGTTATAGGGCTTCATTGAATCTTGAAAGTCGATAGTTCGATAACCTGTTTGTACCTGGTGGGTTGAACTATTGTTTGAAAGAATCTATTCCATAGATCCTTGAAGTCGGAAGTACAGCATTGTTTTCTTTGCAAATCGCCATCAAATTCGTCTCGAACCGCAAAATCCCCAACACAATTGAAACATCTAATTAGATCTCGACAATATTTAGTCAGATGGGAAAAATCCTCATACCAAAAACATATCCTCTTCCTTTTCTGAAATCAATCCACTTCCTAAAATTTGTATTTCGATTGAATATCAAGGAAGGTGAGACCTTTGGGTCTTCACTACTTGAGCATACGTATGAAATTGACATCCTAAGGAAGGATTGTAGGTGAAATCAGAAACAGGATTGGAGGGGAATGACAAAAGAAGAGGGCAAAAGCGATGTCGCCGATCTTGCATAAGTGAATTGATAATAAGATTAAGTATGTTGTCAAAATAGAATTTTAGCATTTGTACTCAAAAGGGATATGATCCATCGGTCATGGATGTGCCTTCAAGAGCAAGACTAATGCACTTGGAATATAATGTGCAATGTTGATAAGATATAATAATAAATTTCAATTGTTGAAATTAGGGTAATAGATTCGTTACTCGACATACTCAAGTTAATTTGGATTTATTCGCAAAATCATCGATTGTTATGACTTTATACTTTGGTACGTACGTATTGAAATGGAAAATTCAAAATAACGATTTACAATAGAATATTTGCACACAACAACCAAAATGTGTCGAAGTCCGTAGGAGCGATATTGAATTTATGGTTTTTTGGATATGATACAAAAGCATCATTCTATAAGCATCAAAATTGAATAAGTATTTTGATAGAAATATTGGATAGTTTGATTTTCAATTAAAATACAGAGGAAGTATGTGTCCATAAGAAAGAACCACTAAATTGTACATAAATATTTCTAAATAATGAGTAAATGACATATTGCTAATTGTTACGACGTAATTATGTTAAAATCAGTAATATTTTAGTTGTTTAATACTCAATACTGGATTTGTAAATTATATCTTTTAAAACAAGTACAAAAGATGTTGTGAATGTCCCAAATGATATGCAAAGATACCTTATTAAAATGTTTAATATGGTACTAAGATGGACTCCTTACGTATTGATGATAGGGATTATCATACATGTTGTATTGTCTACAATATCGTATTTCGCTAATGTTTTTGATATATAAAGCAAATATCAAATCCAAATTAAGATCACTAATGGCAGTTTAAAGTATTCTTGAATATTTATGAAATACAAACAACGAACTCCTCCTTATAAAGGAGTATTTGGATTCAAACTTCATAAGTAACATTGAGTGTAATGTGTCGATATTAAATTCATGTTCAAACCTTAGTCAACGAGTTTTAAGTTGAAAATGTTCCAAATGGAACTTTGTGGCTGATCCAATAAAAAGCCAAGTATATCGCCTTGAATAGCGCCATGATAAAGCAATATATAAATATAAATGCACAAGTTTATAACTGAACCAAAGGTGATTCCAAGTATTAAGAGGACTATATGATTGTTATATGATAACAATGAAATGACAAGAGCTCACTGGAAGTTGAAAAACATACTCCGACTAGTCCTAGATGACAAAGGTAGTTTATCAGCATCGAAGAGATTGATTGATAGGGTAGATAATTAAAATAACATAGCAAATCTATTCAAGAAGAGTATAACTCAATCGGTTCTCATCAAACAGTTTAAAGGGATGTGAAAGAGATTCCATAATTAGCTCCAAGTGAAAGTGGAAGATTGATAGAGTTAAGGGTATGCCATAGGAGCAATTATGTAATTGTTACATACATCTAACCCGATAACCTATCTTGTTCAAAATAAAAGGTGTTTTCTTTCTACAGTATACTTAATATAATATGTTATATTGATTAATTAATTTAATCAAAAGTATATTTAATAGAAAAATTCATAACCGGTACATTTTGTGATAGTAATTACAATGTTTGTAACCATGAGTGATTTATCATAATAAAACAAACATACTATTTTAGATATTCCTAGTTAAGATGTATCAAGACTGGATATCGATACATCCATTGAGACCAGAGTACATAACGCTCTCTAAATGTTCGGTAGTATATTATTCATGGTTGTTGAGGACACCAAAGAGTTACGTACTGATAATCATTGGATAACATGGAATGACTCACTCGATAGTTTTCTGTTGATTAATATAACTAAGGTTAAATAGAAAATACTGATGTGACAATACTATATAATACCCTTGATTTAATAATACCATCGAGCTTTAACGTGGAAACTCCGCTTTCATTATAGTTACATCCATCATACAAATATGGTTTGGTTGGATGGAAGCATTGGAAGTGGGACACTATTTAAGAGAGAATTCGTCTTCTCAGTTATATGAGATTAGTATCTAGGTCAACTAAAGTCAACTCATAATCAAAATCTTTGGTCGGACTAGTTTGACTAATAATCATTTTTATTATGGAACCAGAGGTTTTATTTTTAGATTATAAAGTTGAATATGGACAATACTGATTTTGACCACTACTAAATTCCATAAGTCTTAATGTGATATAGTTTTGACGAAGAGAATTGATGTAAACAATTGTCACTATCGAGTAACACTTAATAAAGTAAAATTCAATTTTACTAAAACCAAATAAGCGATAAATTTAATAATAATGTCACTGCACCTGCTAATTGACATATGAATGTTAATATTTGAATTGTTCGTTATTAATCGCTGGTCAAATTTACACCTAAGAGCCGCACAACTAAAGCATTAAATACTCATGTCACCACCTGATTTAATTAAATTATAATTATTATAAATTAATAATGAAATATTAACTATAAAATTTTATTTGATGTTTTATTGATCAATATTAAATGTTTGTGTGTATAACAGTTATAAATACACTAATTGATATACGATATCGAAACGCGTTTAAATTGGATTTAAATGTGTTAATTATTGATTAGGCTTGTAATGATTTTGAGGACCGTATAGGGCTTGATTGAGTGTGGCCATGATTAGCTTAGGGGAGGCCAACTATATGATGGCTAAGGGTAGGTTAGATTTTGAATTAAAGAGAGGAGATTTAGTAAGAGAAAAATAAGAATCCAGACCCTTATTCTACTTACGATCTCCATTATTTAAATCACTCAAACCTTCATTTTCTCTTTAGACTTTTTCCTCTCCTCTAAACCTGGTTAGGCTAGTCATATTCCCTCTCTATAACTCAAATTATCAAGCTTTAAAACATCAAATTAAACACAATTAGATTTTCGATGGTTGCTATGTTCGGGTGGCTAGCAACTTCTAGATGCAGGATTCGATTTTGGGAGTTTTGTTCTTCTTTTTAAGTTGTAAAAACTAGGCTTTGGTGAATGGTACAATTTTTTATTCAGAATCACGTATACATGTTTATTTTTTATTATATTTATCATATTGTATAGTTAATTAGTTAGTCATTTATTATAACGAATTTGTATATGTTGGAGTCGTTACATTGGATGAATTGTATGGATGTATACATAAATTTTTAAATAAAATTTGACTATGCATGCTTATTTTCCCACAATAATGATTAAAAAATACATTTATCCAAATTATTTTAATAATGAATGATTTAATAATTGAAGTATTTATTGCAAATAATAATAAATAACGTAATATTTTAAATTTGCAAAAATATTTGTTTTCACTTATCATATTTTCATATTCAATAAAAAAATTGTATATATAAGTACGTGTTTTATGTATTTTACTAATTTAAATTTAGCTATGCAATTATTAAATCTATATATATAATTAACACAAAATATTTGAAAAAAAAATTAATGCAAAGTATATAAATAATTTTGCATTCAGAAATATATATATATATATATATATATAATAAAATGATTTTTGTATGAAATTTAAAAAAAAGCTAAGTAAACATTAAGCCGAAAAAAAAATTTCCTATAAGCTTTAAGGGTATGTGTGTAATTTCATTTTAATTATTATTTATTTAATTATTATATATATTACATGTATATACATAATTATATATTTTTGTATAATAACTTTTTAATTATTTATATATATATATGCTAAAAAATTAATTTTGAAATACACACACACATCATTATATTAAATTTTGTTAAAAATCAAATTGTAATTTAAATTTCAAAATAATTTGATAAATGTAATTATACATATTTTACTCATATAAATGTGTTATATGAATTTTATTTATAAACTATATTTGATATTATACAAAACTTATATTCATAGATATATGTATATATATTTATATTATTTGTCTTTATACATATATACATTAATGACACATATGTATACAAAGGGGCTAATATGTCAGTTATGGTGTGAATCCAAACATCTATATACGGGCATGGCAAACCATAAACACTTTAATATGTTGCACGCACACGTACACACATATGTGTATATGATAGACATACATTTATATAATCGTAATTACATAATAAATAAAACCTTATTTATACAAATATAGATAAGATCTAAACATATTTAGACTTCATAGGCCCAATAAAGATCCAAATGGTATGAAATTTTGAAATTTACTCATTTAGCCTACTGTGTTCTAGCCCAGTCCAACACTTTAGGCATCGAATTGAACTTGAGTATGGCTTACAACCCACGTATTGATGGTCAAATAGAAAGAGTGAACTGATAGCTAAAGGATTTTCCAAGAGCATGTGCCCTAGATTTGGAGGATCTTGGGAAGATCACTTGCATTTGGTAGATTCTACGTATAATAATAGCTACCAGTCGAGTATTAGAATTGCACCGTTTGAGTCAATTCACGGTAGAACGTGTAAGTCACCTGTATGTTAGTTGGATATGGGAGATAGACTTATGCTAGAACCCGACTGGGTAAGAGATGTACTAAATAGATAAAGGTTATTTGAGCTAGAAAAAACTTGCATAGTCAAGGTAAAAAATTATGTTAATAGGAGATGAAAGGAACTAGAGTTCGTGGAAGGGATCATGTGTTCATGAAAATTTCACCGAGGTGTTATGTACTTTGAAAAAGCAAGGAAATTGGTTCTTAAATATAAAGGAGTGTTTCTAGTGATTAAGAGGATTGTTAACTTGCATATTGCTACTACTATAATTCTTTTCGAAGGAGTTCGACATGTCATGACTTCCCTCCTCAGCTTCAAAGACATGTAGCCAGTGGGACACTCTTATGGATTAATGTTGAAGAGATAGAGTACCACATTTCAACCATAACAGAGCATATATGGTGTCGCATATGACCAAGTAATCAAAGAAACCAAATACAACTCACTTTGTAAGCTATCAAAGAGTGTTGAAGTGACTATAACGCGTTTCACTAATTCTAAACCCTATAGTATTGCACCTTACGAGCACTTTGAAGATGATGTTCCACAGTGAAACTAAGGATTGTTCTTCAATGATGTCAAAGGAGCACAAAGCTATGCCGCACATCATTAGTGATCACTTCACACATCATCCATCTACAACACACCGAAGATGTCATGCATCCATGCAAGCGTGTTGATGGTGAACACCATTGATATCCTAAAGACCTTGATGCTATGATTACCATCTTTGAGGTCATCATCTACTCCTACAGGACGTCAACTATCATGATGAATGCCACCAATGCCACAATTCATAGTTACTGCATATCTATGCTAAATGGGTAATGCGAAGACCTAGCACATAGCTTCATCAATTAAGACCGTCGAATTCATTATCGACCCTATTGCCGAAGCCAATTATAAAGCATGTAGAAGTCGATACTAGAACACATCGAAGACACTCAAACATAACACTTCCAGTGACGATACCGCCCCTTACCAATATTTGATACCGCATTCCATTAAGGTTGTTCAATAAAGAGGTTAGAGCTGAGCATTGCCAAAGTTGACCCAACCGAATACATAAAAGGCAGAGTGGGGGCTGCTCACCTCTACAAATGCGACCCTAGGGTTAGCATTTAGTGGATGAATTTTCTGACCTCACTTTCTTACTTTTCAACTTTATAACCCTAAATTGATTTGGGTATTTTAGAGCCTATTGTATCAATTGAATCGTGTATACATACGGATTTGAAAATTAAACAATTACATAGCATAGCATATTGATTCAATTCAAACTTGTGTGGCTATTTGACTTTGAACTAATACTTGGTTTTGAATTGGTACTTGCATGAGCATATATGACTTTGAACTTAGATTAGTAAAGTATACTTGACTTTGTATAAATTACTTCGACTCTCATGACTACACTAAGGAATACTATGGAAACATTCTTAAACTCAATGACTTTGAGAAGCCTCAACAAGGCCTCCCATTAATTAGCTCTATTTCCTAATCACTTTTGGGTAAGCGAATTTATTTGTTAACATTTTGGTGCTAAAAGGAGGGCTTGAACCCCCGACTTCATAAAATCCTAAGTGGAACTTCCATTGCCTGCATATTTTGGGCATAAAGAACTTTCTTAACCAAGCATTTCCATTCCAAGCTAACCAACCTTAATCATTAACACCATGTCAGTTAATCGTGTTAAGATATCTACTGGGGCATTCTTATCATTTGGTCGATCCAAGTCAGAATAAGGATCTTTTGAACCTCGAATTTTTAGGCACGCCTATCAAGTTACTAGCGACCTTCAACTTCATGAAGAACAAGGGTTGGGATAAATGGCCTTGCAAATTATAAATAAGAATAAGTAGGCAGCCCTTTATAATCCAGACGATTGGTGCATAAATCCATTTCATAATGGCCCTACTTCAATTTTTTCCTTGGGAAGAGAGAGCCTGAAGAAGGATGATTTGTTCTTAAATATAAGGAGAGCCATCCAATTCCAAGCCAAGGGAACTAAATTTGAGAAAGAGATAACAAGTGATTTTGACATGTTCACTTAGAAATGGCATAAGGTCATGAGTCATTCATTTAGCCTGGAGTGAAATTCAAAGGACATCAAAGAGGAAACTAATCGTAGAAGATGAAATACCTCTAGCAAGCAGAAAAAGGGTTAAGCATTAGCCAAAAGGGCTAGGGTCTAAATCATGACTTCCAAAATATTGCATTCTCACCACTTCTCCTAAAAACATCTAATTTCCTAACTAAGGATGAGCTTAGCTATTGACCTTCGCACAAGAGGAGACCCGAGTTCGAAAGAGATCGTGGAAGGTCATATTGTCTTTATCATCTCCCAAATGGTCATGATACCAATCAATACCGAAGCTCAGAAGGAATGATCATAAATTTTCTAAGGCAAGGAAACTTAACCAATTTGTACGAAGATGTTAATTCAATCATTAATAAAGGTTTTATGAACAAAATAAGTGTATCTACGTAGCCATCAAAGGCTCATGACCGCAAGAGTTCCTTGGCCATCAAAGGCCCCAGCCATCAAAGGCTCATAACTGCAAGAGGTCTCTGGCCATCAAAGGCCCTAAGCCTTCAGTGTCGAAGGCCTCACTGAAACACCTCCTAGAGGGAGGTCATGCCTTTAGTTTCGCCATCAAAGGCCTCACCGAGGTATCGGGAAAGCCTTCAACCCCTACCTATGTGCCTGATTGAAGTTCCTCTTAGAGGGAGGATGGAATAAGCCTTTAGTGCTATCATCAAAGGCCTCACCAAAGCCCTGAACTAAGCCTTTAGTGCCGTCATCAAAGGCCTCACTGAAGCACATCTTAGAGGGAAATCAGATAATTATTTGGTTCTACTTAAAATAGCTAACCAAACCCAGTGGACAAGATACCCAAGTCATTATCTATGACAGTGATATAGGTTCCGATCAAAGTAAATATCATCACCTAAGATGGTGCCAAACAAAACTGTCAAGATCAGAGCCAAGTAGTGCTCCCAATCTATCACAATCTAAGCCAAGTGGTGCTTCCTGTCAATCTATCTTTCAAAGGAATGTCCATCACATATGAGCTAAATATGCTCCTAAGAAAATGCAACGTCCACTTACCAGATACAAATTTATGGTCTACAATTATTGTTGCCAAATAGCGATTTCTGGTCTTCTGTTATTGCCAGATATGGATTTCCAGTCTTCAACTATTATTGCTAGATATGGATTTCTGGTCTTCTTTCATACATGTATTTCTGGTCTTCTATTATTATTGCCAAATATGGATTTCTGGTCTTCTTTCAGATATGGATTTCTTGTCTACTATGATTACCAAATTTGGGTTTCTTGTCTTCTTCAATTTCCAAATTAAGTTTCTTGGCTTCTTTAAGTCAATCTTCAACTCAAATTCATTTAAAGGAATCTCCATTATTGAAGCCAGCTATCGAATATTTAAATCGATCTCGATCAGTACGATTCTAGATTCTTTAAGCAAATGGAATGTTAATCTATACATAGGAAAGCTCAAATATGGAAAAGTAAAATATTAATCACCAAGCAATTTCAATCAAAATCGAAATTCAATTCATGTTTATATATCCAACATTCGAGTAACATTCATTCAATTGTAAATTTACTTATAATCTAATACATTATGTATAAATTGGCAGGTACAAAAGTGAAATGGAAAAGAAAACTAGTTTAAAGCAAATCATCACTAAAATTTGAGGTTTTGTGCAGTCTCCTCTAAATCCTTGGCAATTATGGGGTGAACAACATCGCGAATAGCAGCATCTAAGAGTTCTTTGAATTTATTTTCACTATAAGAAATTTGATTTTTTGTGGCGCTCAAAAAACGCTACAAAAAGTTTTGGTGGCGTTTTGATAAACGCCGCTAGAAAACATGCGACTAAAAATCCATGATTTTTGTTGCATTTATTTTAACGCCACTATAAATGAATTTTTGGCAGCGTTTTTTAAACATTACTAAAGATCTTTTTTACAGCGTTTAAGAAATGCCACCGAAAACATGTCGTTTACTATCTTATTTTTTTGTTGCACTTATTATTATTTTGTACAGTGTTTTTTGAACGCCATGAAGATTATCTGAGTTACTATAATTGCTGATTCTGTAACGGTTTTTAAACGCTACAAAATAATATTTTTGGTGGCGTTTTTTCTCCGCCGCCATATATTTCGATTTTATTGCCCACTGTTCCACGACTACATCTGATTTCGCCTCCAATTCAAGTACTTCAAAACTTATACAATAACGTAATATATAAACACATACACATTCAAAAATAACACGTTCAATGAACCACAATAACACAAACAAAAGCAATTACATAATCACCACTATATCATAACATTAGTGTCAAGACAAAAGGTAAACCATACATTTACAAAAGGTAAACCATACATTTACACAACCAAACTACCATAAACAGTTTCATAATAGTACATGCAATTAAAGTAGTGCTGCTACCATACATACTAGTTTCATAACAGTTTTAATCAACCTAACTACATACATGTGCTGCTACCATACCAAAAACCAGTGCTGCTACTTAAATTCTTCACAAACGTTTATCTATCTGTAAACAATAATAATCATGTTACTAAATATTTGTGAGGTGAAGGTATCAAAGATCAAAAATGGACAAATATAGAAGTCCTTAGACTATATACTCAACTTAGCTGTAGCATGTTTTGCTTCTGAAATTAGCAACTGTGTTCAACTTTTTCAGTTATTTGACTGGTAGAGACCATCTTTCATTAACATTTTACCTTTGTGCCCACCTCAGGGAATTACTCCTAGATCTACCACTGCTTTTCTCTTTTTAACCACAGTAAATCAATTCTTTGTCATACAAAGTACATGGAGGAACAAAATCATACTGCTTTAAATTTAAAAGCTTATAAATGTAAGAAGATAGTTTTTGAATATTATTCAAACTGTTTGCGTACCATTCTACTTGGTTTCTTCCATTTCCCATTGATAAATACTACAACACATTCGATTTTCACTAGCCCACATAGAACAAGAACAATAAAAAGAGCAATAATCTTTTGTTATAGAAAAAGAATATTCAATAGTAAAACTATAATATGCAAAATCTTCTAAATTCATGTTCTTAACAATAATGAATGAATATAAACATCACAAAAAGAATTTTCATAACAAAGTAAATCCATATCAGGTCTAAATAAACCAACAGCAACAGCAAGATGCAGCTTTAACTATGAAATGAACGTAAAATCAAAGACGAGTCATGACTCATGCGTAAATATATGCAGAAGGGACAAATACAGCTGCAGTTCAGCTGAATAAGAAAATAATAGAAAAGCAGAATAAACAAACAAAACTTACAATTTGGAGTTTAACGGTCTTCCCATCTTGCTCCACCGTTCGTATTTTCTGGTAAAATCAAGCATAGTCAACATTGTAATATGTACACGTAAAAGTAACAAACTTTAGTAAACTACACTTACAAAATCAACTCCAATAGTGCTGATATAACTCTCCAAGTATGAATCATCTTGTACAACACGGATTAGTTTACCGATGAGAAACTTGGCACATCATCAAATATCTTCATTGCATGCATTTTCAATAGTTTGAATTAATAATAAGACCATAGACATAGCAGATTTATTAACTACCTATTAACTGTCTAAAAACATACATGCATATTTTGATTTAGCAAATACAATTAGAGCTAAATTTGTTTATTCTAACAGCAATTAGTTCATTGTGTAACCCGAAAGCAATGATTATTTATAGAATCTGTCGCTAAATTTGGATCTACTATAGATCTAGCTAGGAATGCATTGGTTATATCGAACAACCCTCTAATCTAAAAATACTCGATTTTGACAATATAAAACGTAATCCAAAGATAAAAGAATGAATAAAAAGGACGATAACTAATTTACTTTTCTGAAACAAATTTTTAATTCTACGACGCATTACTGAACAAAAAGAAAAAAGAACACTATGTCAAACTTAACGAGCAATAGAATCGGGGTTACCTTTGAGAATTGAAGGAGAGTTAGAAGTTAGAATCTGGAATCGGGATGGAATGCTGCTTAAATGAGGAATTTTGAACAGATCATTGCGTTAATGTTAGTTACTGAGCGCACTAATATATATATAAGCACTAATATTTGGTACCAGCAGCACCACTATAGAAACTGCTTTTTTAAGAATGATTTCCTTTTATAAATATCTCTATTTCCATAGTTTAAATATGGTTGTCATCGACAGTACATGGACAAAAGTACTGTGATTGTTTTGCAATAATGTACAACCGTTTTATTAGATCACTCTCGATAGAAAGGGTATCTGAGACTCTGAGTGATTGGTCTTCGAAGAAAGATGGGTTGCTGCTAACCAGTAACCCCCTAAAGCAACAGTACAAGTAGCTAAAACTAACATTTATAGTTACTTATTTATCCAATGTCAATAACACCATCAGGCCTTGTAAAAATTGGTGGCAATTAGGGGCAAGGTCATTGTTGCGAAATTTAATTTGGATTTCATCTTTTCCAATCAAATTTTTCTAAAAATCAATCATCCACCTAATAACTCATCAATAAAATTTTCAACAACAAAAATGCATACAAATCTCAGATGGTGGATATCAATGTCACTCGACATAGCCTTACTGCTCACAGGACAAACTTGTGCAACTCTTCTAAACAGATACTACTATGATCAAGGTGGAAATAGCAAGTGGATAGAAACACTCATATTTTTAGCAGCTTTTCCAATTCTATACCTTCCTTTACTATTTTTCACTACTCCATCAATTTATGAGCAACCGGATTTAGTAAAGGTTTATATGGCACACCTTGGCATAGGACTTCTGTCTGTGGTTGATAGTCTTATGTACTCCTACGCGATTCTGTATCTCTCGGTTTCGACTTACTCACTTCTGTGTTCAACTCAGCTTGCTTTCAATGTTATGTTTTCCTATTTTATTAATAAGGAGAAGTTTATGCATCTAACACGTAACTCTGTTGTTCTACTTTCCTGCTCCGCTGCCATTATCGGGATTCGAACTGGGTCCGATTCTGCCTCTGTTCGTCCAAAGAAAAGTACGTCTTATGGGTTTTATAGCAATAAATCATCTGTGATTCTGTATTAGAGTTATAACACAAAAATTTCATGCCATATGGTTGAAAAACAGTGTAGCATCGTTTATTGATCTGAGAATAATTTAATGGATCAGATCATTCAGTGCATTTCAGCAAATGCTAAATATGCTAAAATAAACCAATTTACTCGTCCCACTATATTTTTGACCTATCTGCTTGTTTGGATTAATTTATTTTACGGTTTTCATTTCAAACCAAGCAATATAATTTGAGCATGGAAACTTTTGTGTGATCACACAAACAAGTCTCTATTTTGTTTTCTAATACATTATCTCTTATTATTTATAAACATAAGATATTAGATTAGGTTTAAGTGTTTTTATCATGTGTTCTCCCTATTATCTTTCTTCGTTTACATGGAAATTCTATAGTAATAAAATTGAGTTGCGTTTCTTCTTTGTAATAAGGTAGGCTTTACATGCTTGTACTCTTATTCTCCTAATTTACATTCATACATTTCCACTAAAGCAAATTCTGTTTGAAGACCAAGCATGGAAAACATACACCATTCTTCGTTTTTTTTAACTAAGGGCAAAAAACTATCAATGACTAATTTGCCTTTATTTTCAGTAGCATTTATAACATCTTTTCTTATATGCCATCAAATTAAAACCTTAAAAATAAAGGGAAAAAAAATCAAACCAATACAGTTTGGCAAAGAGGTGGATGAACTTTTTGAGGAATAAATCTTGAATATTAATTAAGATAGTTATAATCACGTAATATGCCTAACTGATGCTTCTTTAAAGTAACTAATAATTCTGCTATTGTTGCACCTCAACTACTTAATACAATGGAATTTAGACAATAGTGGATTTTTCCCAAAAAAAGCATCATGCCTTATAGTTCTCAGATTGAATACCAATACCTACTATTCACAAAAATATGATAAACAACAGGATTAACACGTGTGTGTGTGTGTGTTTGTGTGTGTGTGTGTGAATAGAGTACATTAATGGAAGCATAAATTGAACTATTAAACTAAATTACAAGGAAGGAATGGTAAGGAGTCTAAAAGTCAAATACTGATTACTAGATAACACATCAACTCAAAGAAACTAACAAACCCAATCAATATTTTATATGTTTGACAGCATCTTCGGATGCCAGAGTACAGGATTTGATAACAGTAAGGTATTACAGTTGAATGTTAACACTGGGCACCAAGTGCAAACAAAGTTCTGGTAGAAAGTCATTTTTTTCCAGTGCATCATAAATATACACAGAATAAGGAAGAGAAGTGCAAAAGGAAGTTACCTTCATTACAGTATCAAAAAGTAAACAAGTCATTATGGTCGCCTGATATTTCCTGTGAAATACAAATATTTTGGGATCATAGAATAAAAATACATTACAAATGAAATCTCAATAGAAAATGTGTGTACCTAGGCAACAGTACATCAGTATCAGGCAGAAACAGGGTCTAAAGGGAGGTCAGCAACTTTGGTTCTGCATGGCAGAGATCCTTTCAAATTTAGCAACAGCGATTAGTGATGAAATATAAATTACTGATTATTAGAATTATGGAAGTGAACCTTGAACTAAAGATTTACAAGGAAACATGCACCATTACACCTCTAATCCAGTTAATAAATCGCTAAAAAAAATCGGTTTATACTTTATATATCATCAGTATCTTGCCAAAAGAGAAGAAACTGGAATTACGTACTTCAATCAATGGATAAGTTTATGAGTTGTATCTTTTCATGAGCAGACACATTTATGAAGCTAATAAAAATTCATCTGAGTTGCGCGATTCCGTAAATTTCTGATATCTCACACATTATTCCATCTGTTATAGATATTTAGTACCCATAACTTCGCTTCTTTATATAAATAAAGACATTCGTTTCTGTATAAAAATAAAGACATCAAAAATATTATTCCACCATAGTTGTTAAGAAGATCGGAACACTTATTTTGATAAAACAATCTATTCCCTACGAGATTTCGTACTGCTTCGTCAAATTCATTTATCTGAACTCGTCCTAAGGAATAAGAGCTGCAATCGTTCAACCAAATCGATTACATCGGATAATACTACCGATAAACTACTAATTTACACAAGAGAGATTGAGTACTTACGCATTCCTATTTGAACCCAAAGCTTTTTCTGAGCGCTATCGATTTTGTAAGAGACCACGTGAATTAAGATGATTCGATCGCATTCTAGAGCGAGGTTGTCGATAACCCATCTGACGACGGATTTGCTCATCGGCGAGTAGTCCATGCCTTCTTATGACGAATAACAGCTGAGCATTGCAAACTTGGATTGGGGAATGTATTTGATTTAGGGTTGCTTCTTTTGGGGAAAGAGTTGGAATCATTCTAAGTAGCAGAGGAATAGCAACGCGGTAATCTTTTGGGTTATTTTTATTTGGGCAAACGCGGAATTTTTTTATAAAGGCGGGAAGTGAAATATTTTTTGTTGCATTTATATAATAAGGTGAAATATCATTAGTTGCATTTACGTTCAAACGCCACCAATTTTTGCAACCAAAAGCCAATTTTCTTGTAGTGTTTCCTTCTTCCAGACAGTATTTGCATCGTCAACTGAAGAAATCTAAATATTCAAAGTGCGCTGGAGAGTCTTATTGGCTCCTTATAAAGTTTTGACTACGCTATTTGACTCTTCGATCTTTTGTTTGGAAGTATATCTTTCATAAACGAGCTTTTGAACTTTTCTCTCGTATTCGCTTATATGCTGAGATACTTACTCATCCTATCTCCTATCAAAATGTTGTATGACCTCAAATTTGACCTTTTTGCTCCACGTTGAGATTGTTTTATTGCTTAACCCAGAGGCAAGTTTAGAAAAGTAGGGAATTCTTGGCTCCTCAAAGAATGAGATTCTTCCAAGGGGAGGGGTAGGAAGGTCGGCTTCGCCTTCACTTACAGTGAGCTCTAATAATTGGCAATGAACTTGACTCTTTATTAAGTCTATTTTAAGATTATTTATTCTCTGATGTAATTTAGCTATCTTTGCGTTAGCTTCGATTGAAGGACCGGACTCATGAATCAAGTTAGTTTTCTCTTTTAACACTTGAAGCACTTTCTCCATTTCCTTAAGCATCTCCTCAATGCAAGCAATCATTTCCTTGCAAGTCCTAAATGTTGATTTCAATATGAAGTAGTTCCTATACCACTCCTGCGTTGTAGGATTATTCGGGAATCTCGAAGTTGAGTCATCTTGGGATAATCGTTTTTCTTCTACATAAGCAACTAACCCATCCTTAGTATCAATGATCCATGAAGCATCTACAGAATCAAATGTACGCACTAATTGAGTCTCCTATTAAGAATAAGGGAGAAAAGAATTGATATATGAAGAACAAACTTTTCAATGGATAATAAGTAGAGTTTACAAGCAATAACAAAAGCTAAGGTTACATTGTGACTCTATTTCAATGATATTTAATTAACATTCCAAGTTTCAAAATGCAGATTTAGCCTTTTCAAACAATCTAGCAGAAAATTAAGCATAAAATCAAAGGAAGCTTTATTCCTTCCGTGGTACAAATGGAAGGGAACTGATGATAATCCCATTCCCCAACTGGAGGGCTGTCATGACCACATATTAATTTAGTGTGAATAATATCAGATTTCACTGAGCTACTTATCATTTTCATCGCCTAGAAAGTCAAAGCGAAAGTAAGGGTAATGCATGTAGACTTCTTGTAAATCTCTAAGGAAGCAATGTCTTGCCAATCGCAATGTGTTGAGAGTGAATATTTTTCCTTAAATTATTTTCTTAGATTGACAAATTCACTCAAGAGATCCCTAAAGACCGGACTCCTTAAGAGATCTTTATTCTGTACAACACATTAAAATTAATCTGAGGATAAAAAACCAAAAAGATGAAAACTATAAGTAAAACAAGAAACATATCACCATTGTATAATCATTCAAGTAATACAAAATCGATTTCTTATACATTTCAAAAAAAATCTTTCTATTGTACTGATTTTTTCGAGGGGAAGAGAGGTGGAAGAAAATGGGGTGGTGGCCACTCTAGGAAGTTTCCAACACACTCCGAGATAGGGATCGGACCTATATTCATCAAAATATTTACGATGAAAGCGTTTGAGCAAACCTTCGCAATTGTCACCTAAATATGAAAAATCGGCAAATTTGCCCTTATAATAAGCTTTGTACAAAAACTCCACCAATGCATCTCTTTCATCAATTAGTATCCTGAAGAGGGTCATCAGTCCGAAATTCTCTTTCACGAGTATTACTCGGTGATGAAGGGCTTTCTGCATTTGAGGAGCGACTTCCCTTTCTTTGAAGAGTCTCGATCTCGATACACTCTCAGCAAGCTTTTGATATTTTTCAGACAATTTATTATAGTCCTTTATTTGCTTGTCCAATTCTCTATTTAGACGATCTATATAGCTTGTTTCTTCTAGAGCATAACGTCGTAATATTATTTCAATTTTCTCCTTAATTAAGTAACCCATGTATTAACTAAAATACTTGACAGCTTAAGACATTTGGATATAGAGATCCATACAGAGAGAGCGGAATTAAGGATGATGATATTTTTTCTTTATCTTCGGGCTTTTGGCCTTGACAAGCACTGTCCTTTTTGGGAGAACTTGTTCTTAGAAGATGGTATTTCACTATCCCCATGCCTTGAGCAGTTGGGTCCGTGTTAGTGCTTCCTAACCCATCCTTATCATCCAATGGCCTAGAAATGCCATTTCAACTACCTCCATCATTGTCATCATTATCATCATCGATGTTATCGTCAGGACCATCATAGTCGTTATCACTCTCATCCGTATTCCCATCATCATCCATCTCCTCCTCATCTGAATATGTTTCTTCATCAACTGAAGGATCATCAAAAGCCAGTAATTTTGCAGCATCAACCCCTCCTCTTTCTCAGGAGATTGAGATCCCGTAACATCCCTTCAAATTTACTCATAAACTTTTCATTCCATTGGGAGGAAGAAAAGGGAAGCCAAATCCAAACATTAATAGGCATTGTCAACATAAGCGATAAGGAGTGCATTTTCATGGGAATTCTCAATGATGGTATCAAGGCGCGAGCCAAGAAAGTGGGACACCTTCTGTTTTGCATCCCTAATCATTGTAGTCCACTTGTCCAAAAGAGATTTCTTCCCTTTTAGCTTTTTCTTAAGAGATGCGTTTTCCACTAAAAGCTTGGCTCCTTTCATTTCAGCTTCTTCAAATGCTAGCTCTAAAGCCTTTACGCTATCATCAAAAATCTTCTTATCAGTTTTTTCTTTAAGGAGTAAAGCTTATGTTTCCTTCAAAGAAGTATCCGACTTTTTATTTTCTTGCACGGGTTCATCTTTCGACGTGGTTAAATCAATAACATAGTTGTTAAGAGAGGAGATCTGCTCCTTAAGTTTGGATATTTCACTTGACGATCCCAAAGCCTCGTCTTGGAGTGAAAGCATATGTTTGGCAACCTGAAATAAGAAACGAAGCTTGAGCTAGAATGTAATGTGTGATATATTAAGAGTTTAACGCATCTAGACAAAAAAGGGCATATACCATCAAGTGTTGCTAAATAAGGGAAAACCATTGATCTTGAGCGTAGGAAAAAGGGTGTAACGGCTAGAAAGCAGCAAAAGAAGGAGATTGAATAACCAATTAAAGAAGGTCATCAAATTTACTGATAGGAACCAATGATTGCAACTTAGAAGGGAGGGGATCCTTTAGTGAGAAGGAAAATCCAAAATCCTCGCATACACATTTTAGGGCCTCAGGAGAGCTTGGAAAAGTGATATGAGAGAGTGGTTCTTGAAAGTACACTACTTCGGTCCCCTGTTGGGTATCTTCTCCAGCAGCATTAAGATTGGTCTCATCTGTAGCAGCATTAAAATTAGTCTTGTCTCTAGCAGCATCAAGATTTGAGTCAGCACTGATCAACTCCTTTTCTTTAGAAATGAATAGGGCTTGCATGTCCTCGGTCCTAGATTTCTTGCTAGGGGTAGATGCAGCAGTAGAACTATCGGTCAACTTCCTTTTGACGAGAGAGAATGAATTAGATAACATCTTTCAGAGATTGAATTTTAGGAGCTTGAACCGAAGCAGAAATTCATCTTTTCCTAACTTATCTTTGGGATCGGTGATTCCTTTTCTACAGGAATGACTATCAAAGCAGACAAACCTAAACCAATGTAGTAAGCTAATGAGATAATATTATAGTAAATTTCGAATGAATACAGTGATGTTTTACTAGATATCCTGGGCTAAACGGGGAGTTAGATGTGAAAGATTCGGGCTTTCCCATTACCAATGAACCTTTACCCTTGAAGTTGCATTTATCATCAGAGGTTTTCCCAGAACATTATGGCCATCCAAAATAATAGAATATTGATGAAGATTGGCTGGGATTAACAGTCTGAGCCTATTCCCCACTGTTTCTGCTGCCTTGGTCAATGACGCCACGAGTTTTTGATCCTTCGATTTAGCTTCTTGAGGGTTGGATCTAAAGGAGAGACACTTATTAGTAAAGAATAATAAATCGACATGGATAAGAAAGAAAGAAAAACTCACCAACAGTAGAAAATGTTCCTTTGATACCGGAGAAGCATTAAACAAAGAAAAATTGAGTCTCCCACAATTTTTCATTATTAACACATTCAGAAATCAAGCTCTTTGGATGAGGATGAATTCAGTATAGTTAATGGTCTGGTTGATCTCTCATTTTAATGGGGTCAGCTATGTGATGAAGAATATTAGGATTAAGAGACCGAAGACCGGCTTCTCGAGCCAAGACTTCCAAGCAGGTCAAGTATGTATAAGAATTTGGTAAGAACTGGATCGACGCAATATCCAGATGCTTCAAATATCTAAGAAGATATCGTGGGAAAGAAAGATAACATGTATGCCAGTTGTGAATGGTAGATAAAGCAAAGTATCCCTTCGACATACTATAGACGTTATCTGAAGAGCCCATGGGAATGGCTTTAACCCTTGAAATTCCAAATTGTCTAAGGATAAAGTCCACCTCATCCTGGGTGGTGATGTATGATGGACACGTGATGATGTCAATTTTCTTGCTAGCTGATGGTGAAGGTTTGGTCTCTCTACTAGCCTTCCTAGTGGACTTCTTACTTGATTGTTAGCCTTCCATTTTCCTACCAGGTGAAATTGCTCCAAACTAAGAAATTACTATGATTCACAAAAAACTTTTATGCATGCTAATGTTGGATCTATAAATTGTTTCTTAAGTATTTTATCATTTGCCAAAGTGGCAATGTATATATTAATCACAAAACAATAATACTCAAATAACATACGATAAGTGTATGAGAAGACATGAACTTCAATCTTGATAAGGAACCTCATGAAAGGGCTATAAAATAGGAGATAACATGTGATGTTCATAAGTCTATGAAAAATAAGATAAGTCATCATCAAAAGTCACGTAATCTTAACCAATGATAAATTTTAAAAGTTAAACATTTTGCAACTTGATATAATAACAGTGCCATGGATAGTGGTATAATGTATAACTACATTCATATTCAAGACAATAACAATTGGACCCTACTATGATTAATGCCAAAGCAATTGAGGGTGTCGACATTGACAAATAGCGGCAATATGAATTATAAACACAATAGTTGGTTAAAATATTTATAACATGCCAAAAGCAATGGAATCAAGAGTGTTGATGTCATAGGGAGTCCCGCTTGCAATGTTACAAGTTATTATCAAAAGGTGAAGAAAAATAATAAGGGTATGGCCGCTAAACTATGCTTATAAACAAATGTTGAAAGAATGTTGTCAATAAGATTCCTAATGAGAATGTCGATGAGGTAAATCAATACGCCTAATGTAGTCAATGACCTATACGCTCTCAACAAAGGGTCACACACTTTAACTTAGTAGATAATGTGAAAGATGACTTCGGAGTAGTTGATATTAGTAACCGACAAAAAGTGCTATTGGTGCCAGCTATCACAAAACTAGTGTCGAACCAGTTGGCGTCATGTTTAGTCAATTTAGATGACTTAATAACAATAAAAATTATGACTTCAAGTATGTCGATGAGCTTTATTCTGATTACTTACAATATGAAAGCTTTTAGCTAATAAGGTAACACAATGACATAAGGCTTTATTAAATACAATGAGTATAATGTCATCGAGAATGGTCAATGTCAACATGATGGAAACCGATGTCGTGGCCGCTTTTATCGTTAACACGTCATCTATAATACAAAACCTTCATGCTAAAAACATTCACTAATTAACTAATAAGATAGTAAGTGACATTAACTTCGCCTGTCATAATAATGCCATGAGAGTTTTCGAGGTTATTCAATATAGGGTTCCGGGTCTATAAAATTATCTCGTTCACTAACTAACCTAGAACATGCTTTATGAAATGCCTACTTCAATTAATAATGAAAAATTTGCTGTTGTTCTAACTTAAATCCATCTTTGCTGAGAATACTAAACATTAAAGTTTAAGATCTAATTCAAATTTCAATATGGGGTCAATGAGATTCAGATTGGACCCATAAAAATATCAAAATCCCTATGTCAAACCTTAATAATAACCGTCAAGCCTAATTATTCGAATCGGCGCCTTAATTTAACAAATTTGACGTGAAAGTCTTACCCGATTGAAGATTGAGGGCTTGAGAATAAAGGAAGATTTAAATTTTGTAAAAAAATCTTGGTTCTTTTTGCTTGAGTTATTGGTTGCAGGTAAAAGAATAAAGAGGAAGAGGTACGCATATTTATAGATGAGGATAGGCGAGCGATAGCCACTGGATTAGTTTAAATAAATGGTTAGGATCAACACGAGAAGATCAAAAGGCTGGAAATGGATGACTCTGACACTATTGACTTGAAAAGTCAATGGCTCCTATATGCTAAGGGATAAATGTTACTACTATAATTCTTATCAAATGAGTTCGACGTGCCGTGACTTCGCTCCAATGGTCAGCTTCGAAGACATGTAGCCAATGTCAAAGAGATAAGATACCACACTTCAACTGTAACAAAGCATATATGGTGTTGCACATGGCCAAGTAAATGAAGAAGCCAAATATAACTCACTGTGTAAGCTATCAAAGAGTGTCAAAGTGACCGTAACATGTTTCATTGATGCTAAGCCTTATGTATTGTACCTCACGAGCACTTCGATGATGATATTCCATGGTGATGCTAAGGATTGTTCTACAATTATCTCAAATGAACACAAAGCTATGCCGCACTTTGTTGGTGATCACTTTGCACATCATCCATATACAGCACATCGAAGACGTCAGCATCCATACAAACTATATTAATGGTGAACACCATCGATATTCATAAAGATCTTGATGCTGCTTTATGATTACCATCATCAACGACATCACCCACTCCTAAAGGAGGTCGACTGTCATGATGAAGGACAACAATGCAACGGTTCATAGTTACTGAATATCCCTACCAAAAGGGTAAAGTGAAGACCTAGCACGTAGCTTCATCAAGGTCGTTGAAGTCATTGTCAACCCCATTACGGAAACCAATCGTAGAGCGTGCCAATGCCGATGCTAGAACACATCGAAGGCACTCCAACGTAACACTGCCAAGTAACGATATAGCGCCTCGCCAATATTTGATTCCGCATGCCATTGAGGGTGTCCAATGATGAGGTTAGAGCTGAGCATTGCCTAAGTTGACCCAGTCGAAGATATAAGAGGTGGAGTGGGGGCTGCTCACCTCTATAAATATGACCCTAAGGGTACCGTTTAGGGGAAGAATTTTGTGACCTCACTTTCTTACCTTTTCAGCTTTGTAAACACTAAATTCATTTAGGAATTTTAGAGACCGTTGAATCAATTGAACCATGTACACAAAAGGATATAAAATTTAAATGATTGCATAGCATAGCATATTAATTCGATTCGACTTGTGACTTGTATAACTATTTGACTTTAAACTTATACTTGGATTCGAATTGGTACTTGCATAAGCATATATGGATTTGGACTTAGGTCCACTACAAGAAACTTGGTTTATCTTAGCAGTACAGCATAGCGTTTTTAACCGAGGCGCCATTACACGTCAAGTGGATAACGTGAAAAATCCCAAAATGCAAAAAATTTAGGCAGCCCTATTATTTTTGAGCGCCGAATAAATGAAAACTATACTTTATTTCTTGCTCACGCTTCATTCTTTCCCTCTCCCTTCTTTCCACTTACAGAAACACCTTAAAATCCAAATAAGTATGAAAATTAAAAAAAAATCAAAACAAAATCCATAGAATTCAACTAAATAAGAGAAAGTCATTGACTAAATCATAAAATACGCAGCATCCAAATGGGCAATGATCTCCCCATCACTGCATTTTCTCCTGATTGGTGTGTCTTCTAGATCAAGTATGCTGCCAATGTCATCGACAATACCAGTACTTCTTAATTTTTCTCTTTTATTTGCTTGCAAAATTCCTTATGCTTATGTACAAAAATGCCTCTTTGAGGGATCTGGATTGCAGTGGGTATCAAATAAAAAAAGGGGTAATTCTATAAAGTTCTTTGATTTATTATTTCAGGTGATGTTTGCAGAATCAAAAGGCTTTATTTATTTATTTTGGTTTTGTTGTTTTTGTAGGGTCAAGCATGGTAGTTTTTTCGATTTTAGTCTAGTTATTACGAAATGCAATAATTGTAAATTAGACTAAACTTCAAATTAATATAGTTATTGTTTCCATTTAGACTATTTTTGTAATTCTACGAATATAAATTATGCATATAAATTGCTACACCTATACTCCGGTACCATGATAATGTTAGCTTCCCTATTGCTTTATGAATATAATGACTTATGTGGAATCATTCTTATTAGTCTTTATATTACCAATCTCCTAGTTTATAGTTTATTCTTTATTGGTCTTTCTTTGTTGTACCTGAGTTTACGATGTTAGAGTTATAGAGTACTAATATAAGAAATTTAAGAAAGATAATCCATGACAATAAGAAGAAGTTCAAAACTCTTAGTTTATGTGTATTTTCCTAAATTGTACATCAATTTATTTGCTTGCAGTTCAGTACTCCTAAGGCTTTTTTCTAATTTCAATGCAAATTCCTGTAATATGTTTTGTTGGTTTCTACTATTATTGGAATTGAAAGAAAAAAGGAATTTGGTTGTTTGGGTTGCCGGACTTGTAAAATCTGACAATGCGGTGAATGTTTGTAAACAAGGATAGTGGGCGAATTTTATTACTTAATTAGTAAGGAACAATATATGATTAGCAAGAAACCGCCTATAGTAAATATACTTAACATTGTATAAATGACTTCGACTCTCATGATTACACTAAGGAATAATTTGTAAACATTCTTCAACTCAATGACTTCGACAAGCCTCAACAAGGCCAATCATATATTATCTCTATTTCCTAATAAGTTTTGGGGTTACATATCGAGTCCAGTTTTCTAGTAGTTTGGTAGCTATGCATAATGTTTTTCATGCATTGCATTTGGCAAAATGTGTGAATAAATGGTAGTGGGGTCGAGGGTGATTAAAGATTTATCACAAGAACAACATTTGACATATGTTAAAAGACAAAAGGAATAGTTGGTGGTGATGTGAAGGAGTTGTGGAACAAATTTATTAGACTTATTCACGTTCACTGGAGTGACGATAAGGACAATTATACTTGGGAGGTAGAGGATAAGATTAAGAATATCCAACTTGGGTTGTTTTAGACATTCATGATTGTTGTTAGTGTGATTTGTATGTCTATTGTATGAATAAGTAGTGCCACTAATATATTCCATGTTATGATATGATTATGTATTAGTACTTGCATTAATGCATTATTATGAATGAATTGACGATTTCATAATAGTAAGGTGCTAGTGTAACTTTGTATGTTGATGACTTTACATTAGCAGGGCGTCAGTTAATTATTTTTACTCTTGTTTGTATCCTTTGTATTAATAAATGGGGACATATTTTCTACTATTTTCAAATTTCAAGGATGAAATTCTTGTAAGGAGGGGAGACTGTAACACCCCATATTTTTGTTTCAATAATCGAGGCTCATTACTCTTCCATTTTCAAATTTTAATGACAAAATTTCTATGAGAATGGGAAACTGTAACATCCTATATTTTGAAGTGGCATAATATGGGACTAAACTAATAATAAGAATTTATTAAATGATAATTATAAGAATCTAATTAAAATATCAAGGGAAATTTAACTAATCAAGTGTGAGACACTTAAAAAGGTTAATTCAATGGAACAATGATAATTAATGCAATTAAATTTGATCATAAAGAATTAAAAGAATGAAATAGAATGTTAAAATTTGTGGGAAGAGAATTAATAAGATTTGGCAAGACGAGATTTTAGTCCAAACCCAAATTATTAAGTCTTATATACCTAAATCATACCACTCCCTTCATTTATTTTCATTTCATAAAGACAATCAAAGCAACTCAAGGCCGCCATTATTAAAGGAGAGGAAGAGGGGAAGTAAAACAAAAAACCAAAGCATTCGATTCTAAAGATAAGAAAAGAATTTTCATCAAACTTCTAACTTATGTGAGTAAAGCTTTCCATATTTTACATCCAAAACTATTTAAATTTGGATTGGATATGTTTTTGCTGATTTAAATGATTACAATCATGTTTTGATGATAATAGAATGAATTAATATATGTTTGAGTGTAAAATGACATTTCTTTTTATATGTTTAACATTAAAACATAAATTAACTTTTCCAAATAGTTTGAAATTATAATATGATGTTATAAACATTGAATTAGGTCTTGTTTTCAATTTTCTTAATTTTTGAATGAGCAAATAAAGTACTATGATTTTTCTAGGAGGAAAGTAGGTGGTTTTGGCTATGAATTAATATTTAAAAATCAAAATATAATATTTTGACCTAAAATTTGTACTGAAGGTAAAGGGAAAACTTTTGAATTTCTACGAATTTTCCTATAAATTTTCTAAGTAATATGAATTAAACGTGAGGCAAGAAATTTCCCTAGTTGATAAAATAATTAAAGAAAAAGATTAATTATAGAATAATTAAGGGAAGAATAATGTTTGGTAGGGATTTATGCTGCATAAATAAAAGTAATAAATAAACATAACATCTGATGTTGCTACAATATTGATACTAGTAAAGGGGAGAACTTTGAAATCAAGCATGTCGACAGTAATGATGTCGCTAGAAAGCATACAAGAGGAGATAATCTATGTTGAAGGTAAAGCAAAGCATACAACAAGGAATGTTGCTTCTAAAATGCACTTTGAAGAATATCGCACATCATCAATATGATATGGAATGTTGCACTCCATTAGTACGTAAGCCTATAATGATGCCGCATACCATATATTCCATATATTATCAGGAAGGTGATGATGTCAAAGGAAAGCATATCGTAGGTCATCAGTGTATTGAGGATGTCATCGATGCTACTCTATCGACAAAGGAAGTTGATGCATATCAGTAGTTCATAGAGGCATGTCGCATGTCGCATGTCATCAAATGAAAAAAGGATACCGGATGTCATGTGATATCGTGAATCACCAAGCCATGCAAAGAAAGTGGATGTCGTAAAGTATCACTGAAAAGTGGATGGCGCATGTCATCAATATCACATTCCATCAACATATGGCAGCATGCCATAAGCCATCAATATGATGAAGGCATCACATATTATTGATGTCACATCCTATCGATGCCGCATGACTTCGATAATTGCCAAGTCTAAAGGATTGAAGTTTGTCGTAAGTCATCAATATGATTAGAGATGTCATATATCTTCGATGTCGCAACTCATCCAATCACATATCACCGGTAAATGATGCCGAATGAAGCTGATGTCATCACTTATGAATACTTCCTCTATTCAATGTCGCACCTCTCCAGTGCCGCTCCTTACCAATGCTACCACTTATTGATGTTAGGCAATGTCGTACCTCTTTAATGCCGCCTATTATTAATACTGCCTATCATCAATACTGTCTATCATCAATACCGTATACTATTAATGTCACCTATTATTAATGCTGCTTATTATCAATATTGTGCCTTAATGATGCCATAGTTCACCAATATATAAAGGGATGACGTAGATTATCAAAACAAAGCATAACGCTAAGCGCCATTGGGATAAACCTTGATGATGAAGTACAAGCATACCGCATGGCATCCATGCAGCGCCCTACCAACCCTATATATACCAACCTAGGGGCATGGAGGTGGGGTCATATCATTCTCTTCTTATATTTTAAACTTTGTAACCCTAAGCCAATTTAGGGATTTTGGTGCAATTGTACTTTTTGATCAAATGCACATAAGTCCTTATATATTCAATCATTGCATTGCATATGAATGAAGATATTATGAATGATAGCTTGTTTCGAGTTCCAAAGCATGAATGATTTTTGATCATAACTTGCTTTGAATTCTTAAACATTCTAGTCTCGATTTCTACTTGCATGAGATTGATCAACATTGGATGATGGCTTTAACATGGGTTTGAGCATAGCTTTGACATAACAATTTATTACTTCATTATGGACTTAAACGTACTAAACCTACTCACCTAAGCCCTTTCTCAACCAAATATTGCTTTTGCCAACACTCGTTGAGGTCTATACGGATTAATTAAGCATTGTTTCAACCAAATTCCTCTTTCTTTACACTTTTTGGGTGTTAGCGAAGAAATTCGTTAACATTTTGACGCTAGAATAAGGGCTCGAACCTCTGACCCTCTATTTCTCGAAAATAATTAGGAAAAACTTTTTTTTGTAGAAAAATGGAGAAAACCAAGAAAGATGACGTTCTAAACAAAGAAGTTACGCAACAGACGACTTTGAAGGATAAAATCATCTAGAACTTCAATTTAGAGAATACGGAGGTTGGACAACCTTCGTCCCTAACAAACCTTACAAGCAGTGAGGTTAAAATTAAGGATTTAACATCTCAACTAACAGTTATGCAAGAGCTTCTTGGGAAAGTTTTATCTCAAGAATCTTTTAAAACAATAAAGCCTATGGAAGAAAGAGATGAAGTGGAATCTCCTAGAATAGGCCTAGAAACCTCGGTATACAAAATTCAGGGTGAAAGTATTTTGAACCCTCGGAAAAGAGAAAAACTCGAGATGAGGGACCAAAAATGTATTCTTTGGCATTGCAAACAAAAGAAAGCAATAAGGCTAAGACAGATCATCAAAAGGAGAATCAAGAAAAGTTGCCAAAAAGGTTTTGCGAACAATCAAACAGCTCGATTCCATACAAAGAATATAAACCCTACAAGAGGAACTACCAAAATGATGAAACCTACCAAATTGATGTGCCCAATCAAATAACAAAGGTATGCTTTCCCTTAAGGTAGAAGACCCAAGAAATAATAATAGTTTTCAAAAAACACCCGAAAATAATGGTTGTTAGGATTCCGTCCCATATTAAAATTCCTTTAATAAAGTATAATGGAACCACCAATCTAGATGATCGCCTTTTAGCTTTCGAAAGTCAACTGGATTTGTATAATGCTTCTGGGGCAGTTTCTTATAGGCTCTTTCCTTTAACTTTTGATGGATCAGCTATCAAATGGTATATGCATTCCCGAGAAAAAACCATCTACCCTTGGGAGCAAATTTTTTTATGAATTCTTGGCACAGTTTTACATATACAAAGACCTAGTTATAGATTCTGGTATAGTAGCTAATATCAAGCAAATGCCAGGGGAATTGCATGGCAAATACCTAAAGAGGTTTAGCATAGAAGCGCTAAGATCAAGAAATGTGACCGATAGAGAAAATTTGATGGCAGTGCGTTTGGAGTTAATTGAGAAAACTCCTTTTTAGAAAAAGCTTTATATTCATGGATATAAAAATCTACAATACTTCTATTTCCAGGCAGTCAAATTCATCCGCATGGATGAGCTATACCATCCAAGATGAAATCTCAACTAGACAAAAAGGAAGAAAAGTTTGGTTTCAATCATCCCAACAAAAGGCCAAAATGGAATGAAAGTAGAAGAGAAGGTGGGAAGGATATTTTCGAATCCAATTATGTAGACTTAACATATCTCTCTTCCATATTTTCACCACGGAAAAAAATGATGGAAATTTCCCTACTTCCTACAAAATATAGAGCCATCCTGAACCGAATAAAGGGAAAGATTATAGTAATTACTATAAAGTAAATGGACAAAAGACTGACGAATGTCGCATCTTGGTAGGAATAACTCACAAAATGATCAAGTCGGGATTTCTCAAAGAATTCATTAAGTAAACTTAAAAGATTTTCCACTGCGAAGGGAATAGTCCAAACACATGAAACCTAAATTTTTATACAAGTAACAAATAAAGAAATCAGAACAAGTATATCTACAGAAGTGGCAGTATGTCTATAAGAAACTCAATAAGAAAAGCAATTTTCGTAATTTCAAACTTATATTCTAGTCAAATAGTTAAAGTTTTGTAGAAGCTGCCCACCATGGATCAAATCTACTCATCAAAATTTCTAATTTAATTTATGCTAGAAATTCACCATGTGCTAATACAAAATTCAGGTTTCTTTACAGGTTGAAATGAAGACTAATCTACTATGAATAGAGATCTAGGAGGTTTTGGATTTCATTATCGAAGCATAATAGATCTCTGGTTTTCCATGAAAAAGGATAGTTCAAATATCCAAGATAAAATGACTTTTTGTCAAAAGGCCTGAATCTATACAATATAAAGGATTTCTTTATAGGCTTCTGAATCATCATCAATCCTCCGTCATAGACCGGTTTTTTAAAAATGGTAATTAAAAATCATCTTAAAAGAGGGATTCTTAGAAAAATGTGCATTCTTCTCCGTAAAATATATTATTTTATGAATCATAAATTTTCAGACTTACAAGCAAGACATTTGTTTTTGTTAAACAAAACCTGAAGTGGTATAATTTCACATATCATACAAAGGTGAAGAATGCACACCAACATTATTTTTAACAAGCAATTTTGTTCAAAAAAGCTCTGCCAAACAAATCCTTGAGAAAAATATTTCAAAAATCAAAAGGATTATTATCAATTACCCTGTGGATCACGGAAAACATATATTTATCTATTTCAAGGATGATTTATGAACTCTTTAGAAAAGTATGATGCTTAGCGTTATTAAATAGGGGTTTTTAGGCTCAAGGAAAAAGTTAGAGAAAAATTTAGTTTCAAGGACAAGAAGTTTATTTTTTAGGCTGAAGGACACATTTTAGTGTAAATCACAGAATGATAGTTGTAACTATCATTTTCAGTTTACATTAAAAAGTGTCCTTCAGACTAAAAAGTAAACATGTTGTCCTTGAGACTAATTTTTTTTGCAACTTCTTCCTTCTGCCTAATTACCTGTATTAAATATCTACAAAAGGTTTTGATCCAGAATTTGCTGACAAAAGCATTCTAAATTTTTTTAGAAATCATTGAAAAAAATAAACCTATTGATATTTTCCAAAGAAAGTTTTTGGAACTATTGAGGATCATCGCACTGCTGATTAGAAGAGTCTATTCTTGATTAAAAGATTATTGGTTCATGAATCATGACCACTGAGTCTCTTACTTGAGATTTACGTTTTTATTATGAGATTAGCCAAAAAACCCTTCTCGGTGGCAACACTAAAAATGAGTTTCTCTATCAAAGAATTCAAATACCCAAAATCTTTTCAATTCATTGACTCAAAAACCAAACCTACAAAAAATATTTTATAAAAGAGAAACCGATTTTGAGGAAATACATCTTGATTTATCAAAGAGGTTTTTTTGAAAAATTCTTTCTTCAAAAGGTAAATTTCACATTAGAAATTTGAAGTTTTAGTATTCAGAAAGGTTTTTCCAAATTTTGACAAACAAGTTTTACAAAAGCCTTTCTTTGAACTAGTAAGCAAGAATCATAAAGCCTTTGACATATTTCCAGAATGCCACCTAGATGGAGGAGGGCTTATGACAATTAAAGCATTTGATGTATTTACGGAATATCTTCTAGTGGGAAGAGGGCTTAGCATCAATAAAATCCTCCAATGTATTTCCGAAACGCCTTCCGAAAGGAGGAATGGGTTTAGCGTCGATCAACAATTTTCAGCTTTGTCAAGAAGGGACGAGAAGGTCCAAATCCCAACGAAGAGGCAAAAGAAATCAAATTGTATCCTAAAGAATGGATCAAAGCAATCTTTTAAAGCAAGAATGATCAAATCCTACCTATTTTGCTCCAAAACATGGCTAAAGTAATTTAGATTATTGCCAAATGGTTTTCAGTCTACTTGTTATTATCAAATGGTTTTCTAGTCTTCATATTATTGTCATATGGATTTTTCGGTTTTCTATTCAGTTTATTATTATCAGATGGTTTTTTAGTCTTCTATTTAGATTATTATTACTAGGTGGTTTTCTGGTCTTTTATTCATATAATTATTGTCGGATGGTTTTTATGGTTTTCTAGTCTTCGATTCAGATTATTATTGCTCGATGGCTTTATGATCTTCTTATCATTAGAAGATGGTATTCAAGACTTCTTATTATTAGAAGATGGTATTCTGTCTTTTTATTTTTAGAGGAAATTCTGGTCTTCTTAATGTATAGAATTCCTAATTACTTAAGTTACTAACCTTTCTACCAAAGCAGATTCTAGGTTTAGATACATAAATTATATTAAAAGGATGAACTAAGGATTACATATAATACTGCATCAAATTAGAGCTCTAGAAAAGCTAGCTGTTATTTTAGACAATTTCATAATGAAGAATGGATATTACGTTTAAGGTAACACATTCAAGTACAAATTTATTTGACACACTATGTATGAGAATTGCAGAAATAAAAAGGGTTGAGTAATAAAAGAATCTAGTCAAAGGGTTATGAACAACTCTCTTTTAAGAGCCAAGACCTTGTGTCATCCTTTTCAAATCCTTGGTAACCAAAGAAGAATCGATAATATGATGAATCATCACATCTCAAGACTCGAAGGAGGATTCAACAAAAAAAATGTTCCTTGCCCATTAGTGGTCCATTACTCTTTGATGAAGTTGAGCAATTTCTATATTAACTTTAATTCTTTGGACTGAAGATCCAAGAATGGCTAGATGCAACTACTTTCTCTTGCTCAAGGAGGTGGAAGAATTGGGAGTCAGCCGAGTCGAAGTAATAAGTTGCAGAAGGAATTCAAGAAGAGATTCCATGCACGCAATCTCAAATGGTTGTAAAATTTCATCTACCATTTCCTGAACAATGATGAGAAAATTAACTTCACCTATAGTCTCCTTTCTTTAAAAAAGGTGAGAAGATCTAGAGCTTATGCTGGACTTCTCACGATCCATTTATCTGCCAAGAGAATTTACACAAAATCATGGAAGTGCTGCTCATTTTACAAAACTTAAATTGCAAAATAGACAATCAAATGCCTAACCAAAGAGTAGTAACTTAGTTAGTTAGGAGCTGTTTAATTCTAGATGATAAAGTGTAAAAGCCATAATTAACTACAAGTTAATAGTTTATTGAAAGGTTCATTCCTAGATGTTGAACTCACAATAGGATGGTGAACTTATAGACTACTTGAGAAATCTATAACCAATCGGAAATACTTAACTATGGAATTCTTGCCTACATATTAAACTTATAATTAGTCAATAAGGCACAATAAAGATATCGTGCATATAACATTTTGTATAAATCATAGTGGGATGCCAAATTCATAAACTAATATTGAGTTTATAAAATTATCAAATCCATAGATAGTGAATAAGGTTAAATTTTGTTTAGAAATACCTTAACCTATTTTCGAGATTGAAATATATAAGTAAGATTGGAAACTAAAAGATTTTGCTTTGAACTTCGATTCACATGTAAAAAGAAGAAGAAAAAGAAGGAACAAGAGCCCTTGATCTCAATTTCAAGGAATGACCCAGATCTGGATGAAATACCAATGGGTGACAAGTTCTAATATCGAGGCAATGACTTGAAAAATCGCTGTTTACTTCATACTAAGGGGGAAAATGTTATTGCAAACATTGATACCAAAGAAAGGGAAGAATGTTGAAATCAAGCATGTCGACAATAATAATACGAGAAAGCATACAAGAAGAGATAAGTCGATGTTGAAGGTAAAGCAAAGCATACAACAAGGAATGTCGCATCCAAAATGCGCCTTAAAGAATATCGCACATCATCAATGCTGTATGGAATTCCACACTCCATCAATATGTAAGCCTACAATGATGTCGCATACCATAAATTCCGCATATCATCAGGAAAGTGATGATGTCAGAGGAAATCTTATCGCATGTCATTAGTGTAATTAAGGATGTCATCAATGCCTCTCTTCATCAATAATGGAAATTGCCACATATCAAAGTGCACAGAGGCATGTCGCATGCCATCAAATGGAAAAATGATATAAAATGTCATGTGATATCGTGAATCATCAAGCCATGCAAAGAAAGTGGATGTCATAAAGTATCACTGAAAAGTGGATGGCGCATGTCATCAGTATCATATTCCATCAACGCAAGGCAGCATGCCATAAGACATCAATATGATGAAGGCATCATATATTATTGATGCCCTAAGCATCTATGCCGCATGTTGTCAATAGCAATTGCCAAGTGATACAAGATTGAAGCTTTACATAAGTCATCAATATGATTGGAGATGTCATATATCTCCGATATCAAAACTCATCTATATTGCATATCACCAGTAAATGATGCCGCATGAAGCTGATGTCGTCACTTTTCAATATTTCCTCTATTCAATGCCGCATCTCTTCAATGCCGCTCCTCACTAATGTCGTCTCTTATAAATGTTGCCTCTTGGGCAATGTCGTACCTCTTCAACGGCATCTATTATCAATACCGCCTATCATCAATACCGTCTATTATCAATATCACCTATTACCAATGTCGTCTGTTATCAATACCATTTATTATCAATACCACACCTTAATGATGACATAGTTCACCAATATACAAAGAGATGGCGTAGATTATCAAAACAAAGCATAACGTTGAGTGCCATTGGGATGAACCTTGATGCTGAAGTACAAGCATGTCGCATGGCATCCACGTAGCATCATGCCACCCCTATAAATACCAACCTAGGGGCATGGAGGTGGGGACAGATCGTTTTTTTCTCACTTCTTACATTTTAAACTTTGTAACCGCAAACCAATTTAGGGATTTTGGTGCCAATTATACTTTTTGGCCAATAACACATAAGTCCTTCTATATTCAACCATTGCATAGCATATGAATAAAGATATGATGATCGATATCTTATTTCGAGTTCCAAAGCACTTGTGATTATTAATCATAACTTGCTTCAAATTCTTAAACATTCATAGTCTTGATTTCTACTTGCATAAGATTGTTCTACATTGATTGATGGCTTCAACATAGGTTTGAGCATGGCTTCGACATAAACAACTTATGACTTAATTATGGACTTAAATGTACTAAACTTACTCACCTAAGCCCTTTCTCAACCAAATGTTTCTTTTGCCAACACTTATTGATGTCTATAAGGATTAATATAGCCTTCTCTCAACCAAATTCCTCTTTTTCATACATTTTAGGTGTTAGAAAAGAAATTCGTTAACATGTGTAAAGAATTAGTCAAAAGATAGTTAACTTATCAGGTAAAATATATATTTTCTACTTAATTATCAATTTTCTATCTTAAACCCACGATAGCCATGTAGACTTTCGATAGTCATTTTTAGACCTACGGTAATAATGAAATTAGACATGCGATAGCAGTGAAATTGGACCTATGATAGCAATGATGTTTGGCTTATGATAGCTTTAGAAGTGTGATAGCACTAAGCTTATGATAGCTATTTTATATGTTCGATAGCACTAACTTACGATAGCTATTTTAAATGTGCGATAATAATAAAGTCAAACATGCGATAACACTAAAGTTGGACTTGTGATAGCACTAAAGTTAAACTTGTGATGGCTTTAAACATGTGATAGCTTGGATACCAATAGCATAGACTTGAGATGGCACGAATATGCGATAGCAACCTTAGAAACTCAGTAGCTTAACTGCACAATAACAAATGGTAATTGATCCATTATTTAAAATTTGTGAATTTTCGAAAGCATTTTGGAAGCCAGATCCCAAGATTTATTTGAATTCTATAGCAACGAAATTATAAAGATAAATAATAAGTTAAAATATAATAACTAACATGGAAATGAGAATAAAGAGTTAAATTAGGGAAGATAAGAAATGGTATGTTGTATAATCTAAAAACATAGATAAAATTGTTTATTTTAAAGAATTGAAATATTTTTGATCTAAACAAGAAGATCTATGGAATGTGTAGGGTGGCAAACTAATAAATAAACGAAATGGATTGAAACTAAGGTCTTATAAAATACTAACTTATGCATTTATTGAATGGCATGGTGTCAAAACGTAGTGAAGTCTAAATTCAATATATGTCAGGGTGCCAATTGGGAAGTCTATTGGGTTCAATTCAAATTTTTTTAACTCTAGTGTGAGTAATAGCATCAAAATGGATGTGATTTAATGAATCAATTTGCAACATGGAACGAAAGTTTTTTGGGGCTAGGAGGGGTTACCGACGCTTAGTAGGGACGATTGCTAGAATTTATTCAAGGTGCTTACATTCAACCTCTTAGGATAATCAGGGTGGCTCTCAAGATGGAATGAGTGGTCATTTCATTCATAACGTTGTTCGACTAAAAGATGAAATACTAAGAGATAGACCTAGGGAGCTAATAACTAAATAAATTTAAGAAAGCTTTGAGATTGACAAATAAATAAGATTCTAGATGATCCGTTTGAGTGTGATTAATAATTATATGATATGGTTCATAATTTTTTTATAGTATAGGGTATACTTATTCTGAGATGGATGAATGTATGCCATAGTTCATAACTATATGTTAAGTATACGGTGTACTTTATTTGAAATGAGGATCATGATGTGATGATGTATTACATGATATGGTGTAATTGTTGTTGTTGATTTTGTCAAGTTGCCTCACTATATATTATGTATATGGAAATGTTTTACTCATACCAGACTTTATATATAACCCGTATTTTTATTATTGTTTTCCTTGCAAATTCACGAATACTTATATGATAGGCTGAGTTTATAAGCTTAGTCGGGTTTTCTTAAAGACGAGTAAAAACTCTAAAGACGAAGTAGGAGGCTTAGTAAATGCTAAAGTTTATTTTGAGCTATGATGTTTTAAAATTAGGTTATATAACTGGTTGAGTTTCAAATCGGCACCCTATGTGGGCATGATTTGGGAACTGAAAATTGTAAAGGCAATTGTGTAACGAAAAGTTTGTTTAGCTGCTCCGTTTACTTGTTATTGTTGAAAAAAACCTGATCTCATTTTCGTTTAAAGTTAGTTCTAGAGAGAAAGCAAAGCATGTGCTTTCCCTTTATTCAAGTTGGAAAGCACAACCTTTTGTATTTCATTTTTTCCACTTTGATGTAATTAATTTTGGTTTTTCAAGTTTGAGTTTGGTTTTTTTCAGTTGTTCTTTTTGTTAGTACGAGTGAATCTTGAGAATGAGTTGTCATTTCACTTGTTTTAAATATGTAGTAACTGAAATCGTTTCATTAATGTGTGGATAATAAATTATCAATTTTCAAAAATTAAAATTCTAGTGATGACTGCAACGTTAGCGACATTTATTTTTGAGTTAGAAATGGAAGATGTTACAAAGGAATTCAAAAATAAATCCAAAATTCAAAATGGTTTAAATCTAACTTATAGGTCTAAGGTGCATAAAATAACTTATAAATGGAACTTATTATCTAAATTCAACTAATATTACCATCCTAATAAATTTTTATTTAACATACTTTAAAAGAAAATTTGTATTAACTATCAACAAACCTCGAATGCTTTGCCAATTTCAAACGCATCAATTAATACGTGCTGGAAAAGGTAGGTTTTCTACTAGATACATAATATTATTATAAAATGTTCAAAAGCTAATAAAATTGAATATGGCAAACCATTAGTACATACATTCTAAATATTAGGAAAAAATTATAATTAGTTTAATAGGTTACTTTGCAGACGGCGGATCTTTTTGGGATACAATATAAAACATATCACAGAGTTATCTACAATACTCTATACTTTCTGAAACTTAGAGCGGAAGTAATAAAAATTAATAGTAATCAACAACACAATTCCAAACAAACAAACTAATATAATATCAAATAAATCCAACTACAACATCTCTATATTGGTAACGGACACGGTATAATGTCGGGAATACGTGAAATACAACAGTGGATGGATAATAATAAATCTACATCTTCATCATATCATTGCCTCCAAGTCACCACCAATCCTCTCTCATAAGCTGACTAGTCTCTACCATAACCATTAAGTCGTCAATGTACTTTCATAGGTGGAAAAAACCAACAACCACTTTTTCGAGCTAAATTTATGGATTGTGGCATATAAATAAATAAAATAAAATATTTGCATATTTTTTATTGGTCTTTTGGCTAACAACATACATCTTAACAATTGAATCTTTCTAAAACTTCATCCCTATGAAATTTGTTTACTTTCCTCCTTATAAAATATTTTGAATCCTTTTACATATTCCACGTATGTGATAGGCTGATCGAGATATTTGGGAAGTTGGACTCTTTGTGAAATTGGCAAGATCGTTTAATTCTTTAAATATCTTGATAATTGAATCTTTTGTAAACTACGTCCTTATCAAATTTATTGATTATTTCATCATTATCAAACCATTTGAATCCTTCTATATGTTTTAATATATTTATTTGACCGATAGAAATATCTGAACCTTTTTATTTTTCCTTTTGATTAAAATATTAAATCCTTTTATTATGGACGGCCATAAACTGCGCCATCAAATGTAAACCGATTCACTGAAGCGATTAAACGATACAGAAAACCATTATGTATTACTTTTAGAAAAGAAATATGGAACCAACCAGATCAATACGGTTTCGTTGCGGTTGGATGACGAGACTGACTGTGTCAAACCACACTGGACCATTTTACAAAGTTGAAAGAATAAGTATACCAATTTCATGTATAATCAAGAAATAACTTATACGAAACTCTATGGTTTTATATTTTTGCGGACTTAGTTAATGTTTTAAAAATGTTAGAACTATTTAATGTTAAACTTCAAAATTAACATGAAATTACTTTAGTTTGTATATTCATTTATGCAGTGATCATTAAGAGCTCTTAAAAACATCTAATTTGGATTCAAACCGGTTTAACGCAAAACCGAACTATCTTTAGTAATAATTGCAAGGTGTCATACCTTTTTTGTATCAACGTGAATACCGAAAATGTCACTCTATCTTAATATCACTTAAAAATTAGATCTAACTTCTTTTACAAATCCAAAGTTCTTCTCTACAAATATTATCAAACCTTAATATCACTTAAACATAAAAGCAAATAAACCTTTATAAATATTAGGGCACTTAAATATAGGATCTGACAAATAAGCTTCTTTTACAAATTCAAAATGTCATTCTATAAATATTACTAAATTTTAATATCACTTAAAAATAAAATCTAACAAATAAACTTCTTCTACAAATTAGTAGAAATAAAAAATTAGATGTTGCAACTAAAAAATAAAAATTAAACTAATTACACATGATTTCAAAGCGAAAATATGATTTAATTTTTATGCAAATCATTTCTCTTGAATATGTTGAACACATTCAATTTATAAAAAACAATTCACGCATAAACGCTTGTCATCAACACGCGTGGAGCGCGTACCGTGATGCTCGTATTATATTAAAACTGTTGTATTGAAACCGAACAATGCTAATGGTTAGTATTATAATTTGTATATTTGATCAACCATTGATGCAGTGTGACAACGTGTTAAGCTTTGAACCACATCGACCCAAGCCGTATCCATGGTTACTTTTTATCAGCATAAACTTTTTTTTTTGGGTTTATTACAGCCTATCGAATTATTTAAATCCTTTTGTATATTTAAAGAGATTAGGGAAATTCAGTTTGAAAAATTATGTATCTAGTTCAACTATCAGTATCGAAGTTCACTAAATTTGACGAAGTCAAAGTCAGCAAGTAATCCCACTAGGGAAATCAAGTCATAAAATAAATAAACAGTTGACGAACGTTACTATTTGGATCAGATCAGACGTAACAAACATAGATCAGTGATTGGGAGAATTACAAATATCCTGAATCATTCCAAAACACGAAACTTACAAGTTCAAAATATTTGATTTATTCCAAACACACACATGACTAATACGTACTCAGTATGGTAGAGTGGTCTTGCTTGCACTTCTTCAGATTCTTTCACACAACTACTTAACAGGTGCCGTAATCTGGCCATCCCCTTCCACTATCTTGCCATGTCCAGCCCTCAGCTTAATTCTAACCAAATAATCGGCCGCAATCCATGCAAAACTCAACCTCGGAGGCACCGATTCACCATCTGGTTCGACCAAATCAACCGCTTTCCTAACCCACTTCGGATGATACGCTACCTGGTACCAAGCAGACGCCTTCCTTTCATACATCACTGCCCTTTCTTCGTCATCCACATCCAGCCCAAGCTCTTCGAACAGACCTCTATACTTCTTATGTACCATATTGTACGCGTGCTTCACCCTCTCTTTAACGTCTCCTTGCTTTTTGCTGTTGTATGTAGCCCAAGCCATTGAGCAAATATGACCCGTAACAAGTTCACCTTCTTTTTCTACTCTGTACTGCCCTAGCAACGCATTCAGCTGTCTATCATACGAGCATTTCAACTCCCAAGCATCGGATAAATAGTCCTGCACGTAGGGTAGCTCTAGGTCTAGGTCGTAGGGTATGTCCTCGTATGCAGTAATGAGATTTGAATGGCTGTCCTCGTTTGCTGCATCCTTTATTTTTCTGTAGAGTCTGCCCAGTATTTTCTCTGATTTGTAGGTAAGGGAACTGTCCTTGCCCATGAAGTCAGGGTACAGTTTGGGCTTCAGGGACGGAGGCATCTTTACTATTTTACCGGTTTTAGGGAAGTCGACTGCTTCAGCCGCAAGCTCTGCAAGTTTGATGCATTTTTCGTCCATGGCACCATAGTCGCTTTGGTCTGCATGAACTACATGAGCATTGCTGATCCTTCCTAGGTTCTCACTCGATACGTTCTTGATGAAGAAGGTTAAAATATCCTGTTTCATTCAAAATTTGCATCTCGTATCAAATTCAAAGATTAATTGTTCTTTTATAAACTTAAGCATCTATCTATTAGATAACAAAGTTTCTGTATATACATTCTTTAACATACTTAAAACACTGCCACCGAGTTTGTCAGCAAAACACTGAAAGATGTATCTATTCAAGCTTTAATTTAGATTCAATACATTCTTTAACATAAATGGTTTTTAAGTTCAGATTACATCTGCATGAAATAACAGTGAATCTGATAGCTAGTTTTAAATGGAAGGAACACAGCATTCAATACATTCTTTTTTATCTGTGCGTCAAGACCACAGGTTACAAAATATGGAGGCATCGAGCTTTAATTTTAAGCATTATTAATATAAATCATGTGCAACACTCAAACGGTGTACATCCACTAATCAATACTATCTTTCTTTATTCACTGATCAGCACAATCTTTATGCCTATCATACTAGGAAAAAACATATCACAATCCTATGGTGGACCTGTGACATGTAATCTATCTATATAATAGTAAAACATAAGAATTTCTCTCTCTTTTATTAATTTCTATATACTCTCCTTAATTCTGTCACGATATTTTATTTTCAAGTTTTTATAATTTATGACTTTATAGTTATTCTACTAAATTTCATACACTATTTTACATTCAACTAACTTTTCAACAAAATTTACGATTGTTTACAAATCTCTTCTTAATTATCTTCTAATATTTTGCATTCAAGCTCATAAATTTAAATTAATTACATAATCCAAAATTTAAACCGTTTGATAAACTCGGTTAACTAATATTTAATCCATCAAATAAATTCTAAAAGATGACAGTTTCACTACACATACCATAGTCGCATCAACAAATTGGTGAAATTAATTTTTTATTTATATACAAAGATATATAAATCACATAACATAAATTGTATACGTTGACAATGATAATAAATTTATTTTCTAATTTGTTTGCCTCAGTGAAGTTATCATGCATTTTGCACTGAAAATTTCTGTTTTTAACTGCATATGCCTGCGTTTTAAAAATTTTACAATTACTTATGAACTATTTTCAGTTCCCTCCTAATATTTTATATTAAAGCACATATATTTTACTAATTATGTAATCTCAAATTTAAAGTATCTTGATAAATTCAATTAACTAATATACATTAGTTCATCTAACAAATCCTAAAAACGATTTAAATATGTATACACTACTTATATATATGAGCAAAGATGATATAACCATTAGATATACAGATGCATAAATCACATAATATAAAATGTATACATAAATAATAATAATTTTTTTATTTATAATTCATTTACCTCAAAAAAATCATACATTGCATAACAAAATTTGGTTGTTAACAACCTTTGAAGAATAAATTTATATTCTTACAATATTGCAATGTGAACGCATAGATTACGCCATTAAATTAAATTATACAAAATTATCATTTTTAAAGGTGTAAATATGACCCTCTTACAACAAAAGAAATCCAAGGTTAGTAGCAAAATTAAAATTGTTTAATAATTAAAATCTCAAATAACGGATAATGGTTCACATGTGGATAATAGCCATAAGATGCTCCTCTCATCTACGTAGAGAGCTCTTTTCAATTTTCTTCTACTTTTTTATATTCAACTCCTTGTAAATTATTTAAATAACTTCACTTATGTGATATTCATTAATTCATTTACAATCCTTAATATGAATTCAATGTATATACATTCACATTAACAGAAGTGGTAAAGTTTTTTTCATTAATATATATAAATGTTAGAAAAGTAATTCTTACGTAAATATGTAGTTTGCAAAGACCGAACCCTTAACCTTACATTGAGCGTCGTATGTCATTTTAATTCATAATTCATTTATCTCAATAAATTTATCATATATTGCATAATAAAATTATGTTTTTACCAATAATTAAAATATAAATATCATTTTTAATAACATCACTGTATGCAACGCACGTGTTACACACTTGTTAAATAATAGTAAAATGGAAGAATTTGATGCTCTTATTGATTCTAGGAATTTTCAGCTTTCTTCTTAATTCTCTTTAAATATTTTATTTTCAAATCCCTACAATTTATCATTGTTATAACTACTACAAAATTCTATTAATTCTCTCCATTAACATTTTACATCTAAGTATCAGTATTTAATAATATCTACAATTATTTACAAAATTCTCCTAAATTTTACCATGTTATTTTACATTTAAGTCCATATATTTAAATTAATTTAGTGATCTAAAACTTAAACTTTTAAAATAAATCCAATTAACTAATATTTATTTAGTCTAATGAGTCATAAAAAAGACAATTCAATGCATTTTATATAATACATTTATATTGACAAAAATTGTAAAACTAATATTTCATTCAAGTTCATCTAACTTAAAATTTCCACAATCATATATAAAATTATTTTTAGTTCCGCTTACATTATTATACATTCAACTTTACATGAATTATTTCTTTCTGAAATAAGTACTTTATTACAAAGAAAATATACATAAATGTTTTTTCTAAAGTTGGTGTTTCGATATAAACAAACATATACACAATTTTTTCTTTCTAAAATAGATATGCTATTACATATACAAGTTTTTTCATTCTAAATTTGGTACGACAAGTAAATTCTTTATCATTAATAAAAAAAAATGTTAAGATTAACACTAAATTAATGAATATTCTAATTTGTGATGTTGAAAAATAATGGATATTTTCAGTTAATGTGTTTTGTATTATATTTTAACTACGTGTATTCTTTATTTACCTTAACTAATGGATAAAATATATGATATTTTGGTTAGAAATATTTTTCTTCTGTATTTTATTGTCTTTTTGAATCAGGTGTTAATTATTTTTTTATAAATTTTGTTATAAATCAAAGTTATTGTGGTACGAAATACCGGTTTAAAAACCATGTTATCTTTTTTACATGACTAAAATAAGAATATGATTTGTAACTTCTTTTAATCGACATTTCTTTTAGTCGTTGAATAAATATTTGTTATATCTATCACTTTAATCATGTAATATACTTCTTTTTGATATTGATATTGACTGTAAAAGCTTTAAATCATAAAATATACAGATTTATTAGTATTACATTTTCACTTTAAGGTTTTTTCGTTCTTCCAAACAATATTTGAAATTCAATCTATATATCATTTATCTTTTAAACAATGCTAAAAACTAAATGTTGAAACTCAAAATCTATGCATATAAATATTCATCTGTTGAAATTTGTAGAAATATTAAAATTAATTAAGGATAATAACTTTCATTTATTTTATTAACAAAAACTAAATGCTAAAAAATAATAAATCAGTGTTTATCTCATTATTATCTACAAAAACGGCAATTTTTTTTATACAAGTACGAAAACACATAAATCACATAACAAAAATTACATACCTATAAATAATAGGTTTGACACCTAACTTAATCATCTTAACAAATTTACCATATATTGCATAATAAATTCAATTATTTAAATATATTTATAATAAAAAATTTATAAAACATACTGTGTGCAACGCATGGGTTACACACTAGTATTCATAAATATAAAAACATATGACCAGATTACTATTTGCAGATCTGAGGAAACAAAGCACAAAATGCATTCTTACTTTTTCCTTCTAACAAAATTATTTCAGGGTTGTGAATGAAGAAGGTAAATTAAAAAGTAAAACCTCGGCGTTTGATTCAACATGCTTACATCAACTTTTTCTTCAGAATGTAAATGAGTAAAGTAGAAACTCAAACAAAGCATTCGATGCATTTTTACCTTTTGCATATATGTAATTATCAGTTAAACTCGATTTAATGATATAGATCGTCAATGTTTATAAGTATACTTGCACAGACTATCAATTTTGCTGTTTTACACATGGTAGCCACATTTGTATATTGCAATTACATGTTGCCATTGAGTTTTCACCAAAATACAGAAATTCATCTATAAAGGTTTCTATACATATCAGTTTCAAGTTCCAGACTCTACTTATATAGAATCATGAATTCAAAACATCGCATTCACTTGAAAGCAGCAAATAACACACCATAACCACACAGTGGACCTGATACTATATTTAGACGAAAGGAACATTATTATTGAATTGCGTATATGGACCACATGTTACAAAATGAGGTGCCATCAAGCTTACCTTAAGTTTAAGCAATAACAATATAGATTCTATGTACCAGTTCTAATTTCCAGTAAACAGTACGGACAATTTTACTCTAATCCTATGAATAATATAATACATATAAGAGAGCAATGTACCATAATTGCAATCAACCAATCATAATTAAATAGGACATAATATAAGGTTTTTCCCTTCTTTTTTCTTTTTTTTCTTTTTTAACCCAAAAAAAAAATGAAAAATGAAAAGAAAAAGAAAAAGAAAAAAAACTCACTTGATGAACAATGGGTTGTGGCTCATCCTTCGCCTCAGCTGCAGTATAATCCATCGGAGGCCAACTGCTTTTACCCGGTGGAATCAACCTCTCATCCCAAGTAACAAAATACAAATCGCCATCAAGGTCGCTTCCACTAGCCTCATTTGAATGCGGTCTATCTCCTTTCTGAGGAAAAACCAAACAGTCCACAAGATGCTTCAATTCCGGCACATCAATCGCTTCAAGTACCCTAACATCACCAGGGTGCAAACATGGATTCTTGGCGAAAACTATTGTACCCTTTATCACCTCTTTCCTCTCCTTCCTACTCTTAAAAGACTCCCCATACTTCAAAAAGGCATTCTCAACACAAGGACTGGAAACCTGAATAAAGCACTGCCCTTGCTCTAACAGCCCAAGTTCATCCAAACATCCCATCAACCACCTCCCTTTATTCACAAATATCCTGGTTTTTATCGCCAGATCCTTCAACTGTGCCATCCTTACACAAGCCAGCATCCCCCTTAAGTGTGGTTCAGTCACTGGGTCGAACCCAGCGCTCAACATCATAGCCGCTATCGTCCCTTGCTCAGCACACGAACTCATAAGCACCTCATAAGCAGTCTCTTTATCCTCCAGCATCCGGTCCAGCTTATGAACCATCCCATCCTGCATTGTTTCAAAAACATCATCCTCTACCTTCAATGAGGACAGCAACACTATGATTTGCCTGTTCAGAAATCCAGGCTGGTGCCTCGTCCAAGAACACACTTCAAACATCGTATGAGAAGTTGTAAACTTGCTCATACTTGGCCTCAATGAAAGTTTGACTCCATCGTTTTTACCCGCTGGCCACACTGCCACCACTCCTTTACATCCTCTATATCGAATTTGGTAAGCAGAAGGGGTTATCTCTGGAAAGTCAAGTCTTTTGGAAAGCTTGTTTGCAATTTCATCGGCAAGGTCAGGGGTTATCTTCCCAATTCCATCAGAGAAGCAGTAGTTGTTTCTTTCAATGTCTTTTATTTCACGAGTCTTGGATGGAGGCACGTTTATCGTTGCATATGTGGATGAAAAGCATTGCCCTAGTCGTGCTGCATACTTGGCTACGTTCTTGATATCAAACTTCCCCATCCAGCTCTTGATGTGGGACACTCTTACATGCTCATCTTCTGCGAAAAACCAGGCTGAACTATCACGGAGTTGGTTGGAGGAGAAAGCTAGAAACATGTACTTGCGACCACATAGGTGGAAGCCGTTTTCCACTATGTTTTTCACTCTTCTGAACATTGTGGTCTTTTGGGAGCCTGAGGTTTTCTTAATCTCTTTGACTATGGGAGCAGGGTAGGAGTTTAGGGCGTTGTGATTCAGCTTTTGCATGCTTTCATCGGTGAAGCTTACTCTGATGAATCTATCGGATATTTCACGGTAGTGCCTTAGAACTCTGTTGGATAGCTCTAGTTCAGGAGGCAGGCAGTAGGCTTTTGTAGGGGTGATGACTAGTCTCCTAACCTCCATGTTGTCATCTGTGACGCTGGGAATCTTTAGATTCTTGGGAAATCGAATAAGCCAGTTACGAACTAATTGCAATCTACTATATGCATTGAAGATGGGCCTTCTGTATGTGTATATATGTCTAAGCATGGCATCATTGAAGGCTTCATCATTGTTCCTTAACAGATCAAAGAACGCATTGCTTAATCTATGATGAGAAAACACGCCTTTGTGAACTAAGGCGTTGACCATGAACAAGTTTGAAAAATTAATGCCTGGTACTTTTTGAAAACAGAAGAAATATTCGGTGGATGTACCCAGTGTCTCGACTTTTGGGATGATTGGTTTCTCCAAAATCACCTCCTCGATTCTCCTCTCCTTCATGAATTTGACTGCCTTTTGGATGCGCCTCCCGTATCTTGCCTTGATGCAGATACGAAAACCATTACATCTTCCAAATGCATTTGTGTCTGTGAAATCTGTGGTCCGAATCCATGGGTCTTCTTCATCCAGAGAACTTAAGTTCACAACGCCAGTATCATATACATCATCAGCACAAGTCCTGTAATAAATCTTCTGTGCTGTTCCCAAATCCAAACGCAAAATCATAACAAATGGGGAGTTGTCCATTTCAATGCGCATGTCCATTACATCCCTCAATAAAAATTCTATTTTTACCTCGCATCTGACTAGAGTGATTTCATTACTATTCTTCAGTGCAAACCCTACATCTTTGAAGAATAAAATTTTGCAGGAATTGTCAAAAGGATCTACCAAGAAGTCAGCTTCATCGCATTTCCAAGCAGTCAAGAAGGAATAAGGGGTATGCAGTGTGCCAAGTTCCACGCTACAGTCTGGGAAAACAATGGGTTCAATCGTGTTCCTCTTGTTTACGCGGAAAGAAGTGTCGCGGCTGGAGTGTGCAAAAAGAGGACGATTGTTCAAGATGAGCTCGCACCGTCCGGCTGCTGACGTGGCGCGATCTGCACCCTCCGGAGTGACGAAGTGGATGAAGGCGTGGGGGACTGAGGCAGGAGAAGGAGGGACACGTGTCGCAAGGTTACCGGTCAATTTGAACTCGGGGTAACAATCCGATGGTGGAGCGGAGGTTTTGAGGTGGCAGCGCCAGATAGCGCAATTCGATCTGTTCTCGATGAATTGGGAAAGTTCTTTCGCGGTGATGTTGGCATCAAGATTGGCGAAGCTTACTTCTACAATCTGAGTGCATTTTGCGTCTTTGAAGGTGGCGATACTGGATTGGGTAGTGTCTAGAGAACCCATTCTTTGTTTTCCTTGAAGGAGAGAAGAGGGGAATGAGGGAAAGAGTGTTTTAGGTGACTGATGAGTGCTGCTCCACGGCCCTGAAGAGAGTAGGTGGAAAGTGGGGAAATTTGATCTGACGGTGGATTCCCGAGGGAGTTAACTATTCGGCGATGAAGATCATTTCGGCTCCATCCTGACCATAAACTCGGGCATTGTAGAATTCATGGTGAATGAATAATGAATTGGTTGGGTTCAAATAATGTGAAGTGGGTATAAATTATATTCTTTGATTAAAAAGTAAGTATTTTGTTACTTCTGCTGGCCGAAATGAATTTCATACGGGATGATTTCGAGCGTGATCTAAAATCTTGAATTCGGAGTAGGGTTCAGGTCTATGCCGTAGAGGAATTCGTCGGTCGTTTTACATTACCGAAAAAGGAACATAGAAGTAAGGACTGACATAAATAAATATGAATTCGTTAGGTTTGCTACATGCTAAAACAAATTTGCCCCTATGGAATCAATTTGAATTTTTTTTTTTGGGCAAAGCAATTAATGTGAATTTACTAAACTTGCTAACAAATACGATGAAATGAATTAATTGAATTTGCTGCCATTGATTTCCTAATTTATATGCTCAACTAAGCAGTGGCGGAGCTAGCTTTGGAGCTCAGCTAGGGCAAAATTTTAGTCTCACATCGGCTATGTACCCATATCGTCTATGTATATATATCAATATATGTATTCTCATTGTAAAACTGTTCACCTAGGGCAATAAAATGATTTCAGCTGGGACAACTTGGTCAGTTCTGCTTTTTTTGCCTGTTTTTCAATTTTTGAGGTAGGGCCTTGGCCCTAACTGGCCTTAATGTGGCTCCTCCCCTGTAACTAAGTATACTAAATTTATGAAAAGTAATATATTAATATCCTGAAATTGTTACAGAATGAAGGCCATTAGAGAGAGAACAATTTTATTGAATTGAGAGATAGATCTTACAATACAATCAAGCTCCATATTTATAGACTACTTATGTAGTGCAGATTACAATAATGCCCTTTCTTATTTAGCATATTTATCCCTATTATTAATATATATTACAACACTCCCCCTTGAATATGCGTATGTAAAGATGATAAGAGTAATTACCTCATTAAAAACCTTGTTATGAAAAACCCAGTGGAAAAAAATCATAAACAAGGAAAAGAGTACAACATGATTTCATCTTTAAGTAACATATATTTTATAATGTTACTACGAGGGTTGATTCTTCTGGATCAAGATAATGCCTCATTAAAACCTTACTAATAAAAACCCAGTGGGAAAAAATATTAGTGAAGGAAAAAGAGTACATTATAGCGTATTTCATACGCTCTCCCTGGATTATAACGCATTATTCAATTAGTTTGTTGATGCAGCCGACGCATACCAATTTTGTACACCATCTTCTGAAATGTTGATTTTGGAAGCGCTTTTGTGAATAAGTCCGCTGGATTTTCTTGGGATCGGATTTGTTTCACTTCTATCTTATTATCTTTTTGTAGGTCATGTGTGAAGAAAAATTTAGAAGAAATGTATTTCGTCCTATCACCCTTAATGTAACTCGCTTGAATTTGAGCTACACAAGCTGCATTGTCTTCATAAATAATGGTTGACCTTTCCGTTACTGATGGAAGTTGGCAGCTTTTTCGAATATGCTCAATCAGTGATCTTAGCCAAATACATTCTTTACTTGCTTCATGTAGTGCTAGTATTTCAGAGTGATTGGATGATGTTGCTACCAATGTTTGTTTTGTAGATTGCCATGAAATTGCTGCATTTCTGTTATTAAATACATATCCAGTTTGTGATCTTGCTTTATGTGGGTCAGAAAGATAACCTGCATCAGCATAGCCGACTAGATTTGGATTATTGCCTGTGTTAGAGTAAAATAAACCCAAATTTGTCGTTCCACGAAGATATCTCATGATATGTTTTATACCATTCTAGTGTCTTTTTGTTGGTTCTGAACTGTATCTTGCTAGAAGATTTACTGAAAATGCAATATCTGGTCTTATGCATTAGGCCAGATATAATAATGCACCAATGACACTAAGATATGGCACTTCCGGGCCAAGCACATTCTCATCTTCTTCTTTTGGGCGGTAAGTGTCCTTTTTAATATCTAAAGATCTAACAACCATTGGCGTACTAAGTGGATATGCTTTATCCATTTGAAAACGCTTTAGAATTTTCTCGATGTAGTTTGATTGATGGATTAATATGCCATTAGTACTATGCTCAATCTATAGACCGAGACAGTGCTTAGTTTTGCCAAGATCTTTAATTTCAAATTCATTCTTTAAATAATTTATTGTTTCATCAATCTCTTCTGGAGTCCCAATCAAATTTATGTCATCAACATAAACTGCTAAGATAGCGAATCCCTTTATCGATTTCTTTATAAAGACACATGGACAAATGAGATTGTTTTCGTATCCTTCTTTTACCAAATATTTACTAAGACGGTTATACCACATCCTTCCATATTATTTCAATCCATATAGTGATCGTCTTAGTCTTAATGAGTACATGGACTTTGATTTTGCTTCAGGCAATTTATATCCATCTGGAATTTTCATGTAAACGTTGGTATCTAATTCACCGTAATGATAAGCTGTCACAACATCCGTTAATCTTATATCGAGTTTTTCAGAAACTACAAGGCTTATCAAATATCGAAAAGTTATGACATCCATGATAGGGGAGTAAGTTTCCTTAAAGTCAAAACATGGTCTCTGTAGGAAACCTTGTGCGACAAGTCGTGCCTTGTACCTCACGACTTTATTTTTATCATTTCGTTTTCTAACGAATACCCATTTATAACCTACTGGTTTAACATTTTCTGATGTTTTCTCTATTGGTCCAAATACACCATGTTTTTGAAGTGAATCTAGTTCCACTTGGATGGCATCTTTTCATTTTGGCCAATCGTGTCTTTTTCGACATTCATTTATGCTATTTGGTTCATTATCATCATTCTCATTATTCTCATTATGGTCATGACTTTCAATTATTTCAGTAGCTACTGCGAATGAGAATACATCATCAATTATTATTTTACTTCGATCCCATATTTCTCCGTAGTTCGTATAAAATATTGAGATCTCGTTGTTATTGGGTACCATTTTATCATTGGAATCTTCTTTTATCTCTTCTGGGATAATATTTCCTTCCGCGCTTCTAGGAGAATTGGGATTTTCATTTGAGTGATCTTTTTGATCATTTATAACCTCTTCAGGAGGTTCCTTAATTGATGATTTTTCATTGGACTTTCTTTTTCTAGGCGCCATGTCTTTTGAACCAATTGGCCTTCCACGTTTTTGTCTTGCTTTAGATTCATTTGCTGCTATATTTACTTTTGATCCTTCAGGGACATCAATTTTTGCTAGTGCATTTGCTGCTGGAATGTGAGTTTAGTTATTTTTGCAGTGTCGCTAAATGCATCCGGCAGTTGATTTGCAATATTTTGAATATGCAAAATTCTTTGTACCTCATATTTGCATTGTTTAGTACGTGGATCCAAATAAGACATAGATGGATTATTCCATGATATTTCACGCCGTTCTACTGGAACGGTCTTTTTTCCCCTAACGGCGGGAAGATTGTCTCATCAAATTTACAGTCTGAAAATCTTGCAGTGAAGACATCACCTGTAAGAGGTTCAAGGTAACGAATTATCGATGGGGAATCAAATCCCACATAAATTCTCAACCGTCGTTGAGGACCCATTTTAATATGAAGTGGGGGATTAATAGGTATATGTACAGCACAACCAAATTTTCGTAAATGTGAAATATTTGGTTGAAATCTAGTTAAGAGCTGTGATGGTGAAAGCTGCTGATAAGCTGTTGGTCTAATTTAAACCAATTTCGATGCATGCAAAATTGCATGCCCCCAAGCTGAAACGGGTAGTTTTGATTGCATAAGCAATGGTCTTGCAATAAGTTGCAAGTGCTTAATTAATAATTCTGCTAGACCATTTTAAGTATGAACATGAGCTACTGGATGTTCAATTTCAATCCCCAATGATAGACAATAATCATCAAATACTTGAGAAGTAAATTCTCCAGCATTATCTAGTCGAATCGATTTAATTTGATGATCAGGGAAGTGTGCGCTTATTTTATTATTTGAGAAAGTAGCTGGGCAAATGCCAAATTTCTTGTAGAAAGTAAATAGACATGTGACCAACGAGTTCATGCATCAATCAATACCATAAAATATTTGAATGGTCCACATTCAGGGTGGATTGGGCCACATATATTACCTTGAATTCTTTGTAAAAATGTTGGAGATTCAGAAGTGATTTTACTATATGAAGGTCAAGTGATTAATTTTCCTTGTGCACATGGGGCACATAAGTAATCACTTGGTAAATTCAATTGGTTTGATAAATCATGTCCGTTTGAGTTTTTGGCAATTTTACGCATCATAGTTGATCCAGGATGACCCAAGCGATCATGCCAAAGAATCAATGTCTTTGTATTTGTGAGCTTCTGGCTCATGTTTATAGAGTGAGATTCAACTATGCCAATTTTTGTAAAATATAAACCAGTTGAAATTGTACCAAATTTTTCTAGGATAAGCTTCTGGCTTTCAATTCTAGAAATAACACAAAGATATTCTTTGTTGTTTTCATTTATAGTTTCAATATGGTATCCATTTATTCTTATATCTTTGAAACTCAGCAAATTTCTTTTAGAGTTGCTTGAGTATAATGCATTCTGAATAAAGATATGCGTACCATTTGGTTTATTATATGGGCTCTTCCGGACCCGTCAATTATATTAGCAGATCCAGCTATAGTGGAGACTTTAGCTGAGAAATTTTCAGATAGTTCAGAGAAAAACTTCTGGTTTTTCAAAATTTTATGAGTAGTTGCATTATCATATATCATCACCCAAATGACGTTCCATACCTTAAGAATTAAAGACAATGATTAGTCAATCATTAAAAATTTGTATGCATAAATAAATGTAATGTAAACAAACAAAGTAATATGATTAAAATAGGCTATTGATTAAAAAACAACATCCACATTACACATTACTAGTACTGCAAAGGGAAATACAATTAAACGAACACAAACTTCAAACTGATTTATTGATGCAAGCTAATGAAACAAAACAAAAGTCACATAATAAACTTCAAGACATTTCTAATTGATCAACTCGGTCATATCATTGATCATTGCATTTAGATTTTCATCATTAATGAAATTTCCATTGTCATCTTCGAAGAAATCATCTAACTTCAAGTTAGTGTTTTCAGGTAACTTTTCGGCATTATTTGCCTCAATATTCTTCGAGCGGTGATATTCTTCAACTGTTTTCTTTGATGATCTACATGTACGTGACCAGTGACCAGATCGTCCACATCTATAACAAACTTCCTTATAGTGCCTTTTATTTTCTGAAGCTGAATCATCGTTCTTTATAGGCTCAATTTTCTTTTGTTGCTTTTTAAAGTTGGTGGTTTTGTTACCTTTAAAACCACCATAACTACCTCTGCTAGAGTTATATCCACGTCCACGACCATGTCCTCTACCTCGACCTCGACCCCTACCTCTTCCAGAGTGGGTAAAATCAGCATTAACTTCAGGTAATGCGGTTGAACCAGTTGGTCTTGAGGAATGATTTTTTATAACCAATTCATTATTTTGTTCAGCAATTAGTAAGCATTCTATAAGTTCAGAATATTTTGTAAAATGACGCTCTCGATATTGCTGCTGCAGGAGTATATTCGAGGCATGAAATGTTGAGAAAGTCTTTTCAAGCATTTGTGTTTCATCCACCTTTTCTCCACATAATTTCAGTTTAGAAGTGATTCTAAACATTGCAGAATTATATTCTCTTACGGACTTATAGTCCTGAAACCTCAGGTTCAACCACTCTTGCCTAGTGTTGGAAGTATGACCGTCTTCTGGTAGTCATAACGCTGCTTCAGGGAGTTCCATAAGTGGAGAGGTCTTTGGCAGTCAAATATTCTGTTTTTAGATCGTCATGGATATGACGTCTTAAAAATATTAGAGTCTTTGCCTTGTCCTGCTGGGACATAGTATTGCCATTTTTAATGGCATTTTCTAAGCATTGAGATTGCAAATGAATCTCAGCATCCAGTATCCATGATAAGTAGTTGTCTCCAGATATATCCAAAGTTTTAAATTCAAGCTTGGCGATGTTTGTCATTTTGTGAACTGTTCATAAAATAAATTGCATAAGGTGAAAATATTCGCCACAACAGCATTCATTATTTGTTTGTTTCCAGCTAAAAAGAAGAAGAAAAATGGAAAGTCTTCATTCATGGTATCAAACAACTATACCAAAAAAAATTGTATCAACAAAACCAAACATTTGGATTTTGCAACTTTCATGTATTTATCAAATAAGAAAGGAAAGTCAGCTTTTGCGTATATTCCATTCCAAACTTTTGAATTTTATTTGGCAATAGATCCGCAAAGGGAAAAAAATATTGAATTTAGAAGCCAAAGAATAAAAATAAGAGTGATACAAGAAAAAACATGAAAAATATAGAAGCGAACCCCAAACTAGCATGTGCTGACTTGATAGCTTTATCAAAAAATATATGATACTGACAATTACCTTTTTGGAGAGAGGAAAAGTAACGAGTTTATAAAGAAATGTAAGAACAATTCCTTTACCTACTGTTTTAAAGGAAATAAGAAATAGAATGTATGTAGATATATTCTAAAAGACTCGTCTGCACTAATATATATAATAGGATTTGAATATAAATAGCCTTAGAATTGGAATGGTCAGAAGAGAAACAGTTAGAGTAATTAATATTTAATTACTTGCTGAGAAGTTGGAAAGTTTGAAGGTGAACAGGTTGAGGTCAATAATTAATTCGCATTCCTTCGTGCTGATAACATGTTACAGAATAAAGAGAATGAAGGTCATTAGAGAGAGAACAATTTTATTGAATTGAGATAGATCTTACAATACAATCAAGCTCCATATTTATAGACTACTTATGTAGTGCAGATTATAATAATGTCATTTCTTATTTAGCATATTCATCCCTGTTATTAATGTATTTTACAACAGAAATGAACAATTAATACGTTGAAATGGATTAATTAACAAAATACCTTGACATAGGGAAAATTTTGATTATTACTATTTACGCTACGTTATATAATCTGAAATGATTAATAGTTGATCATTTTGTAATGAAATGTTTGTATATTAATTATTATTTCTGGTTATTTATGAACTAATCAACACAATACCATTAATTTGTGATGAGTTTCCTTTTTAACTATTTAAATAAGTGTGAAGGAAAAAACTCAAAAGCTATCGCCACCAAATCTCATTCCCTTTTCAAATCTTGAACCTGTCAATCATAATTCCTGGTAATGCTATTACCCATGATCCAAAAAGACGAATTATTTGTTCTACGGTCTACAACTCATGTCTTCAGTCTCTTCATCCATTTTCAGGATCCTCTGTCGATTTAAGTCCAATATTCTTTCAAGATATCCATCGGTTTCACCGTTGATTATTGTTCTTAATATAAGTCGCTGGATAGAGAAAAATAATTATTTTAAATTTAAGGATTATATTACGATGCTCAGAAATTGCTTTATATGAATTACTTGTTAACAAACTGTTGATTTATCTATTTATAAACAGTAGCTCATAATTGATTAACAAAATACATTGACATAAGGACAATTTTAATTATTAGTATTTATGCTATGTTATTTAACCTGAAATGATTAATAGTTGATCATTTTGTAATGAAATGCTTGTATATTAATTATTATTTATGGTTACTTATGAACTAATCAACACAGTACCATGTTTTGTGATGAGTTTCTTTTTTAACTATTTGAATAAGTGTGAGAAAAATTCTAAAGTTATCGCCACCAAATCTCATTGTCTTTTCAAATCTTGAACCTGTCAATCGTAATTCCTGGTAATGCCATTACCCATGATCCGAAAAAACGAATTACATGTTCTCCGGTCTAGTACAACTCATGTCTTCAGTCTCTCCATCCATTTTTAGAATCCTCTGTTGATTTAAATCCAATATTCTTTCAAGATATCCATCAGTTTCACCGTTGGTTATTGTTCTTAATATAAGTCGCTGGATAGAGAAAAATAACTATTTTACCTTTAAGGATTATATTTCGATGCTCAGAAATTGCTTTATATGAATTACTTGTTAACAAACTGTTGATTTATCTATTTATAAACAGTAGCTCATAATTGGTAAACAAAATACCTTGACATAAGGACAATTTTAATCATTAGTATTTATGCTATGTTATTTAATCTGAAATGATTAATAGTTGATCATTTTGTAATTAAATGTTTGTATATTAATTATTATTTATGGTTACTTATGAACTAATCAACATGGTACAATGTTTTGTGATAAGTTTCTTTTTTAACTATTTGAATAAGTGAGAAAAACTCTAAAGCTATCGCCACCAAATCTCATTGTATTTTCAAATCTTGAACCCGTCAATCATAATTCCTGGTAATGTCACTATCCATGATCCAAAAAAACGAACTAATTGTTCTACAATCTAGTACAACTCATGTTTTCAGTATCTCCATCCATTTTCAGGATCCCTTATCGATTTAAATCCAATATTCTTTCAAGATGTCCATCGGTTTCATCGTTGATTATTGTTCTTAATATTAGTCACTGCTAGATAGAGAAAAATAATTATTTTACCTTTAAGGATTATGTTTCGATGCTCAGAAATTGCTTTATATGAATTACTTATTAACAAATTGTTGGTTCATCTATTTATAAACACTAGCTCATAAATGGTTAATAAAATACCTTGACATAAGAACAAATTTAATTATTACTATTTTTGCTATGTTATATAATCTCAAATAATTAATAGTTGATCACTGTAACGACCCGCAAGTCCGTACCCCTTGAGTCAACACTATTTTACCTAAATCAACTCAAGTTGTACAGAAATATGAACCATTTGTGTTAAAGAAGAAGAGGTAGAAGAAGAAAATAGAAAAATACAACAGAATCTAACCATCGCAGCAGAATAAAATATAACACATAATAAATAATCTTCACTCAAATCAAATATATCCATTTATATATATTACATCATCAGAGTACATCAATCACAGCTCAACATCAATAACATACAACTAGATACACAACTACTCAATACAGCGGAATATATATATAAACATGTACGGAAGTACGTATTGTCATCCAGCTCGTCTCTTGAGCTCCACAGCATCATACTATGTATCCTGTAATACTCAGTCTGACCTGAGCATTATAGTTAAATAACACCCGAGTCAGTCTGGAATACCAACGTGAGAAAATCACACTCAATTGATTATTAAAGCTTCAAAATACTTTGAAAACAAAAGCATCTCGTAAGACCACACCACAAATAAACATGTCGGGGTTTTACCTTATGATAGCTAATTTTTTTTTATAGAAATCATCTGATATTATAATAGAGTCTATATACAAATACTTATAAAATAGCCGAAGTTGTTACATCTATTAAATTCCAGCTACTAGCCACAGAGTGGGTAATACAAACAAAACTCGTACAAGGCTCGTAGGGAGAATGGATTTCCAACTAATGACCAGGCACTGGGGTACCACCTGTCACAGTACATGGCCTAGATCACAGTACCGAGGAGTACGCTCGCTCCCCTACAACACAAGACCGAGACTACCCTTTACTGGATAATCCCGAGCGAGATCACCCCGCGGTTGGGATCAGCAACCGTCCACTAAGCCGAAATAAAAAGGGACATCTAGACAGGGATGACCTCACCCTGCTTAGGTGCTACCCACCTAGCCTTGCTGCATAACCCTTGATTTTCAGTCATTCCCAGTTGATGAGGCTAAGCGTTACCTTTTTAGAATATATCCCTTAGAATGCCCACCGTCCACCTGACGATGTTCCAAAAGCATTCATCCATACAAGTCCGTCCCGGGTTCGAACGGAACCGAAGGCACTATTCCTACCGCATCCATTTTGAAAACATCCTCAGGATTAGTAGCGACCAGCCCTTGCACTTCACTGCCCCATCTTCGAATCCAAACTCGTTTCCACGAAATGCACAAACCGGATCGAAGTGGTTTTCGAAAAATAAATCTCGATCCCGGTCTCTTCGAAACGATCAACGCATTTTGTCCAATATCGGTAGTTGGTTATTTAGCTATCAATTTATATTCACAAACATCCACCAAACAATAAATAATCTCCCAAATTTTTTATTAACCTCAAAAATATCGTCACAAGATATATTTCTATTTTCAACCCTTTGAAAAGAATTTCAAACCATCTTTCTTTTCAGCATGAACTTTCCCAAATATTTTTCTATCTCCTCTGGAATCATCCAGGGCAAAACTAGATTTTTAAAATAATCTAAAACACCTTACTTTGAAAGATAGTTTAAAACATTTATTTTAAAAACTACTTCAGTAATTTGTTAAAAATACATACTATATGAATATTTGAAAATAAAGTTACTTAATAAAATATAAAACTAGATTTTCACCTTTAAAAACAAGATACTAAATCACTCTTTAAATAATTACTGCTATAATAGATTAAAGAAATTAATTACTTTAGAATTTAAATATTAGAAATAATAAATTTTCCAAAACTTTTTTTAAAAAACAACTTTAAAACCTTTAATTTATATTTAAAAATTTATTTTGAAAACGTACTTGGTTATATAGGGAAAAATCCCAATTCCAATCACTTAAATCAATTTCCCAAATTGATTCCCAATTTATTCCATTTGAAATAAATTCCTTTACTTACTCAATTCATTTCAAAATTCACTTATTATGGACTTTATTGTTATTATTTTCCGTTTGATTTTAAATCTTTTAACTGAAATATACAAATTTCAGCTTTTTCCCAATTTCTTCTTTATTCTTTTCAATAATTAAAATCTTAAATTTTAAATAAATGTTTTGTTCTTTTAAATAATAACATTGAAGTTTAAAATTCATTAATTTTTTGTTTATTCAAATGTTCCTTTCCATACTCGAGATTTATTAGAATTTTTAAGTCACTTTATTTCTTTCCTGTTCATTCTTAAATTTATTCAAATTTTCTATATTTATTTTACTTACAAATTCATTTCTTTATTTTCTTTCCAAAATCCAGTTTATGTATTTTCGGTAATTCATAATACCCAACTATATCCAATCGAACCATAGCATTCAATATTCCAATATAATTTATCATAGAATATCAAATAATCACAACAGAGGGTATTAAATAATTTAAATAAATGTTGAGGGGTCCGGTTAGATCCCTCCAACCTGTTTTCCCTGCATCCACAGACGTTAGCACAATATAAAATACCAATTCCAAAATATACCATACTATAGCACACCAATCAATTCAACCATTCAAACAATTATTTAAATTTAATCATTTAAATTTAAATTCAGCTGAGTGAGATTAACTCACCTTTGCCTCTTAAATTTGCAATCCACTCCAGACCAACTTATTTCTTTTCAGATTTCAAACCTTGAACAAATAATTATATGATTTAGTAATACTTTAGCTAATTGAACAATTAATTACTATTCATTTATTTAATTTTGAGCTAATAATTCAGTTTTTAACTAATAATTGAATTTCAAACTAATTCCAATAATAAATATTTCTTAGTAACTAAAATAACTAAATAAGTTTATTTACAAATTAATCACTTAAATAAATTATTTTACAATAATTTAGTAAAATAACAATGTGTATGTATATGCATTTTTATATAGACATATTTGTATTTATATACATTCTTTTCAAACCTTTATACTTGTAAAAAATTATTTATATGGATTCAAAGTCTATTTTCAAGGAAACTCTTCTACATTCAAAATCCTTATATATATATATACACACAGCTGATTCACTTTTAAAATCTTATTGTCTATTCCCTTTCCGTTTACTGCATATGTATTGATTTTTTTTTCTTTCTGTGAAAAAGATATAAACAATTAATTATCTACTATATATAAAAATATATAAATTGAAGAATAAACAGTTTTATAAACTTACTGTTATCACTTCCCTAATCTATACGTAAATATATATGTATAGATTAAATAAATAAACATAAAATTAAACATATACCTATGTTGTCTCATGAAACCCTATATCGCCTCGCGCCAACATCTTCTCATCGCTGCTGAAGAAATCGCACTCGAGATGCTCAGATACCCTCTCAACTCGCGGCGCGCCTTCGAGCAACCTACCCCGGCCTCGCGACACCTACTCAACGAACACGCCACATCCAGATCGATCTCCAAATCGCGATTCGATACGCCATTCATGTGCGCACTCCAGCCCATCATCGCGTGCATCAAAGATTACACGCGCGCTTCTCCCCTACATCATAATCCTCGACCGCGACTTGCCGAAGAGTCGAGTGAATTCCACTTGTTCGATTTGGGTTTAAAATTTTCTTTGTACGAACCAATTTGGTATGAAGAAGAAAAAGGGGAGTAGGGTTTCGATGTCCAGAACAAAATTGAAGGAAGAAAGGAATTTCGGTCGGCCATGCTTAAAGCTGCTTTTTTTATTTTTATTTTTTTTACTTTTTTTTTACTTTCGGCTGTCCAAACAAGAGAAAGAGGAGAGAGATCGATTCATTTAAAAAAAATGAATTGAATTGCCTTGCGTGAGAAGACATTCTACTTTGAAAAGATGGAAGACAGCTGGACTTGAATAATATAAATTTTAATATTGAAAAATATCTCGTTTAAGTAGCTTAAAATTTTGATCTCCTATTGAGGCATGCCGCTAGGCGTTTATAATGTTAAACCCCTATTTCGAACACAATGGAAAAGGTTTCGAGTCCAAATTCGATCGTATGGAGAAGATAGCTTTTTGAATCGAATTAGTATTTATTTTCGATATTAATTCTAGCGCGTTTATATATCGTACGCTCACAAAACAACTCCGATCAATACGAAATTTGAAATCCGGTAATAATTCAATACAACGGACCCAATGAGACTGGTTTCGTCGAATTCTGAGACTGTGTCTCGAAAGGCTATTTTTAAATTCAATTTAAACCATAAAATTTCTAAACTTAACAAAACACTTCCGAATTCAATTTTAACACTTCTGCTATTCTTAGTATTGTCACTATAAATTTTATAAGTCTTCAAATTGTTTTTAACAGGCTTAAAACTGGATATTCAACATTTTATCCAACTTCGACTTATTTAATTCAATAAACTTAATTACCGAATAAATGGTGATATGTGAATTCAAGTTAAAAATTAACTTTTAAAGATTTAAAATCAATTAAATATTCTGATTTTAAATGCTCAAAAATTATGGGTCGGCACATTCCTCCCCCTAAAAGAATTTCGTCCCCGAAATTTCTAGTTAGAAAGAATGGTCCAATACCCATTACTTATCTCCGAAACCAAACAATTTTATCAATTTGCCATACATATCTTTTATTAAAGGCCCACTATCATTCTTACTAACTTCCCAAATTTCCCCATAGTTTTCAAACTATACTATTTGCTCAATCATTCAAGTTTCAATTTAAAACCAAATTTTGAATTATCAAAAAATTTCTAACTCCTTAAATTTTCGAAAAATTTCGCCAGCGTCTCCTTTGCGCGGCTAGCTCGATACAACTACAAAAGGCCTCTACGGGCTCCCAAATCCCAAAAGCCAAGGGCTAGATCCAAAAACCCAATCAAATTTCATAGAAATTTAAACACATACCTTTTTGGTCGGGCAATTCAATTTTTATCATCTAAAATCAAAACCAATTTTCCTTTCTCTTTATAATACCTGCATATCATGCTTAGCACTAATATCCAATCACAGTATTCCAAAAATTATTTTATCGACTTCTTAAAAAATGTCAATATTTATTCATTCAAATATTAACTTAGAATATATTTGTAATATTAATTTCTCATTTGAGAATTTACCATTCCCTTCTTAAGTTTGGTATAAGCATTTAATATGCTTCTTTATTTATTTTCACCTTACCACTTTAGTTTATATCTATTTCTATTCAAATTGATTCTTTCATTTTCATATGAATTTAATTTATCTTTAACTCTGAATATTTGAAATTTTATTTTCCATTTATAACTACTTCATGTCATTATTTTAAATTAGTTTCACTTACTAAGTTATTTCAATTTCCAGTTTGAAATCGTTTTATCGTTAACAAAAAAAATTCCAAAAAATTTCTAACTCCCAAAATTTCCGAATTTTTTTGGCAGAGTCTCCTTTGTACGGAGGATCTTTTGCAATTTGATAAAAGATATAAATATATATACATCGACCCACACTGTTGGAAAAACCAAAAACAGTTCGTATTTCCTATTTTTATTGCGTAGGCGTACCTTATTTAGCATTTATAAGAAAGTGACTTATTTATTTAGCAGTTAGTGTGTCCAAAATCCAGCCACACGACTTCTCGGTACCTGTATTACTCAATTTAAACATGTAAGTGCCAAATATACGAAGTTTAACAATATTTCACTTATTTGCAATAGTTAAACACATGAATTTTAACAGCAATGCACATTAAACACTTTCTATAAGCAATTTAAATATTCCAACATTAATTTTAATTGCTTACAACTAATCACACATCGTTTCACTTAATCTGAATGGTTAACAACTCACAAGCTTACGTTAATTTATTTTTAAGCAAAACGAAATATTTAATTCAATTGATCTCAAAATCAATTTATTTTACTCCTATCAATTCATATCATTTTAATTACTTCCATTTACATCAAATGATAATTTATTCTATGCAATTTGACGAGATCTATGTGAATAAATAAGTATTTATGTTTTATAACCAATTTAAATTGATTCCAACTCAATTTATACTTAATTCTATTCTATTTTTAAATTTATTCACAATCAATATATTCTCATTTTCATTGCATTTTAAATTTGAATCCATTCGCTTGCATTTCATTTTACTAACCAAACTAGTTCATTCAAAACCATTAACAACTTAGGTTCATCTTCGTTACCAATTAAATTTCCTTTTTATTTTAATTCATTCACGACCATTTATTTAGCTCGACACATTCCAAGCTTGCATATTACTAACCATTCCCGAATTAATACAAACCAAACTTTAATTTAATGGTCTTCCATTTCTACTCGTAGTCGTGCTTCTAATTATTCTTAACTTAAGTTAATTTACTCAATTTATTCCACTTCAAACTTAGGTTCACTTCCATTTCTTTTATAATAAATTCTACTTCCATCTTTCATTTGATTCTTATTTATTCCATTAAATATTATCGGTAACTCACTGAATTTTATTTCGATTAAAATTTATTTTTACTTGATTTAAATCCAATCCAATATCATTAAACTTAGTTTAAGTTGAATTAAATTCAATTGTCCTCCATCTATTAGCTTAAGTTAATTTACTTTGATTTTATACTTAAGCTCATTTCACCTTACGAGTAAATTTTTCTTTTCTATTCAACTTAATTCTATCTCAATCAAATCTCATTTTAAATTTACAATTTCTTTTGATTAGTTATTATAAAATTTAAATTTTCAGATTCAACTCATTCAATTGATTACAAGGCCATTTCCAATTTATTTCTACTTATTTGGATTTTATTTGCAATTCATACCATTACTATTTTAATCTATTTCATTTTCCTTTATTCGACACATTTCCAGATATATTTAATTTGTTAACATTTCAAATCAAATTTTAATTTATAACTCGAGTTCTGAATCCACTATCCATTCAATTTACCACCAATTTATTAACCACAGTTCAATTACATTTACTTCACTATCGATCCAGGTCGAATTTGATTTATAACTTGAGTTTTATTTTCAAACTTCATTATTAACTCACAATTCAGCTTTATTTAATTACAATAGGTTCCATTTATACATCTCATTAACCAATTTATTAACAAATTAGTTCTCCCCTATTTATAGTTCAATACTTGATTTTTAATTCCAAATATCACTTCATTTAATTTACTTAGTGCAATTTATTTTATAATTCAAGTTTGGATTTTCTTTCGTTTTATTATCCAAAACATCAAACAATATTTATTTTGGATTTTATATTCCATTTTCAATTTTATAAGTCACAACTTATTATTTACACAATTCCATACATTATAGGCTTGAATATATTCTTCTTTTATTTTTAACTCAAGCCTTATGCTTATTTATAACCCAAGCATATTTTTATTACCATGGATTTCTAATTCTTTTATAAGTTATTCTAATTTATTTATCTCAATCCAATCCTTATCCCACTCATTTCCCATTTATTCAGGTAAGAATCTAATTCCATTCAATAACTCAATTGAATTTTTATTCCAATTCAACAGATTTATTTAACTCAATTCGATTTCAACTTAATTCCAATACAATTGGATATTATTTTCAGCCTATCCGATTAATTTCAATCCATTTAAATTTTATTCCCCAATCTAAGTTAATTCCATTTTTAACTTTTCACTTTAAATTTAAATTCCAACATTCAAAGCTTATTTTTCCTTCCTGATTTAAAAATCATCTTAATTTATAAGCTTACAACCTATCTCATCAGGATTTTTAAACACCGGCTTTTGGTTTCAAATTATTTTGAAATCTCCAACATCTCAACTCATATTTCTCAAAAATTAAACCAATCCTGATTTTATTCCCAACAAATTTCCTTTGAAATTTCAAAAACAACAAGCTTTTCTAAACAAATCAATTTGGCAGCAATCCGTCACTTAGAAATTCGAAAATGGATACTGATGATGCGACCGTCATCATCAGAATTATTTTCCAATAATCCAAGTGATTTCAATGCCATATCACTTTCAAAATCCATTCAAAACACATTTCCTTTCAGAAATACCTCTAAAATAATAAGGCTATTATTTATCTCCAAAACACTTCCAAAATCTCCGGGATTTAAATTTCCAAATCTTGCTTAAATCAATTTTAACTATAATTCATTTGCATAGTTTACGCTCATACAAATTCTCATTTGATTATATTTCAATTTATAAATTACATCTATAATTCATATTTATAAATTTCACTTTATAATGAATTTATTCCCTTAAACTTTGGTTATATTTTTCAATTTCTAGTTAATTTTTTACACAACGATGATAATAATTTAATATTATCATTTCTAACATCCAAGCAACCATATATTAGCTAAATAGTTTAAGTAAAACATTTCCTTATATCAAAAAATATATTTTTGGGTAAAATTATTTCATTCACCCACATTTAAAACACTACCGTGTCAATTGTTCTATTCAAGTGTTTAGAAACCACTTCGACACAGTTGTCCAGACTGTGCCGACGAAGGTTCATATGTCACTCGATAAACCAATCAACACAATATTAAAACAATTTATATTCACTAACAAATACGCGCTCATATCTATTTATACGCTCAAACTCATTCTAGAGTACTACGGACTCTAATTTAAATGAGTAATTCCCACCAGAGCCAAGGTTATCACCAACCTAAGCTCTGATACTAACTGTAAAGACCCGCAAATCTGTACCCCTTGAGTCAACACTATTCTACCTAAATCAACTCAAGTTGTACAGAAATACGAACCATTTAGGTTAAAGAAGAAGAGGTAGAAAAAGAAAATAGAAAACAATAACAGAATCTAACCATTGCAGTGGAATAAAATATAATAGATAATAAATAATCTTTACTCAAATCAAATATATCTGTTTATATGTATTACATCATCAGAGTACATCAATCACAGCTCAAGATCAATAACATACAACTGGATACACAACTACACAATACAACGGAATATATATATATATATATATATATATATATATAAACATGTACGGAAATATGTATTGTCATCCAGCTCGTCTCCTGAGCTCCACAACATCATAATCTGTATCCTATAATACTCGGTCTAACCCGAGCATTATAATTAAATAACACCCGAGTCAGTCTGGAATACCAGCATGAGAAAATCACACTCAATTTATTATTAAAGCTTCAAAATTCTTTGAAAACAAAAGCATCTCGTAAGACCCGCCACAAATAAATATGTCGGGGTTTTACCTTACGATGGCTAATTTTTTTTTATAGAAATCCTCTGATATTATAATAGGGTCTATATACACATACTTATAAAATATCCGAAATTGTTACATCTATTAAATTCCAGCTACTAGCCACAGAGTGGGTAATACAAACAAAACTTGTACAAGGCTCGTAAGGAGAATGGATTTCCATCTAATGACAAAGCACTGGGGTACCACCTGTCACAGTACGTGGCCTAGATCATAGTACCGAGGAGTACGCCCGCTCCCCTGCAACACAAGACCGGGACTACCCCTTACTGGATAATCCCGAGTGAGATCACCCCGCGGTTGGGATCAGCAACCGCCCACTAAGCCGAAATAAAAAGGGACATCTAGACAGGGATGACCTCACCCTGCTTGGGTGCTACCCACCTAGCCTTGCTGCATAACCCCTGATTTTCAGTCATTCCCGATTGATGAGGCTTTAGGCTAAGCGTTACCTTTTTAGAATATATCCCTTAGAATGCCCATCGTCCACCTGACGATGTTCCAAAAGCATTCATCCATACAAGTCCGTCCCGGGTTCGAACGGAACCGAAGGCACTATTCCTACCGCATCCATTTTGAAAACATCCTCAGGATTAGTAGCGACTGGCCCTTGCACTTCACTGCTCCATCTTCGAATCCAAACTCGTTTCCACGAAATGTACAAACCGAATCGAAGTGGTTTTCGAAAAATAAATCTCGATCCCGGTCTCTTCGAAACGATCAACGCATTTTGTCCAATATTGGCAGTCGGTTATTTACCTATCAATTTATATTCACAAACATCCATCAAACAATAAATAATCTCCCAAATTATTTATTAACCTCAAAAATATCTTCACAAGATATATTTCTATTTTCAACCCTTTGAAAACAGTTTCAAACGATCTTTCTTTTCAGCATAAACTTTCCCAAATATTTTTCTGTCTCCTCTGGAATCACCGAGTACAAAACTAGATTTTTAAAATAATTTAAAACACCTTACTTTGAAAGATACTTTAAAACATTTATTTTAAAAACTACTTCAATAATTTTTTAAAAATACATACTATATGAATATTTGAAAATAAAGTTACTTAATAAATTATAAAACTAGATTTTCACCTTTAAAAACAAGAAACTAAATCACTCTTTAAATAATTACTGCTATAATAGATTAAAGAAAATACTTACTTTAGAATTTAAATATTAGAAATAATAAATTTTCCAAAACTTGTTTTTAAAAACAACTTTAAAACCTTTAATTTATATTTAAAAATTTATTTTGAAAACGTACTTGGTTATCCACGGAAAAATCCCAATTCTAATCACTTAAATCAATTTTCCAAATTGATTCCCAATTTATTCCATTTGAAATAAATTCGTTTACTTACTCAATTCATTTCAAAATTCATTTATTATGGACTTTATTGTTATTATTTTCCGTTTGATTTTAAATCTTTTAACTGAAATATACAAATTTCAGCTTTTTCCCAATTTCTTCGTTATTCTTTTCAATAATTTAAATCTTAAATTTTAAATAAATGTTTTATTCTTTTAAATAATAACATTGAAGTTTAAAATTCATTAATTTTTTGTTTATTCAAAAGTTCCTTTCCATACTCGAGATTTATTAGAATTTTTAAGTCACTTTATTTCTTTCCAGTTCATTCTTAAATTTATTCAAATTTTCTATATTTATTTTACTTACAAATTCATTTCTTTATTTTCTTTCCAAAATCCAATTTATGTATTTCCGGTAATTCATAATACCCAACTATATCCAATCGAACCATAGCATTCAATATTCCAATATAATTTATCATAGAATATCAAATAATCACAACAGAGGGTATTAAATAATTTAAATAAATGTTGAGGGGTCCAGTTGGATCCCTCCAACATGTTTTCCCTACATCCACAGACGTTATCACAATATAAAATACCAATTCCAAAATATACCATATTATAGCACACCAATCAATTCAACCATTCAAACAATTATTTGAAATTTAATCATTTAAATTTAAATTCAGCTGAGTGAGATCAACTCACTTTTGCCTCTTAAATTTGCAATCCACTCCAGACCAGCTTATTTCTTTTCAGATTTCAAACCTTGAATAAATAATTATATGATTTAGTAATACTTTAGCTAACTAAACAATTAATTACTATTCATTTATTTAATTTTGAGCTAATAGTTCAGTTTTTAACTAATAATTGAATTTCAAACTAATTCCAATAATAAATATATCTTAGTAACTAAAATAATTAAATAAGTTTATTTACAAATTAATCACTTAAATAAATTATTTTACAATAATTTAGTAAAAGAAAAATGTGTATGTATATGCATTTTTATATGGATATATTTATATTAATATACATTCTTTTCGAACCTTTATACTTGTAAAAATTTATTTATATGGATTCAAAGTCTATTTTCAAGGAAACTCTTCTACATTCAGAATCCTTATATATATATATATATATATATATATATATATAGACACACACACACACACACGAGTATATTAGCACGTCCAGATGAGCCTGCATCTAATCACCATGTGCATGTATTAACTCAACAATGCACTTTGTAGCATTATTCAAAGCATGTACAAAGTTTTGTTTACAGATGTAGTAACACTGCCTTATGAATTTGTACCCAAATTCATAATTAGTTAGGTATATTATATTCAATAAATGAAATGTTATTCGTGGTTGGAAACAGAAAGAATTATGGATATAAAAAATCCTTGAAATTATAGACGTGCGGTTAGCAAAGAGTAATGCTGATTCTAAAAGCATTTTCATCGTTTTTTTCTTTTCGTACGTATTTAATATTAGATAAGACAATTTCTTTCTTTGCGTAATCTCAATTTCATTTGTCCTTCGGTTAGGTCCTACACAATGGAATCTTTGTATATGAAAAGATTTGGACGCATAAATGAAACTCTAATAATAGTAACAATGGTAACCCACTAACGATGCATGGGTAACCCACTAATTAAAAGGGGTTGGTTAGATTAATTAGTGTATTAAATGGGTTAGAAAAATGAGTTATAAACGGGTTGGGCCAAAATCGGTCTGATTCATTTTGATTCAACCAAACTCGGTTGATGATCATTGAAAAATAGAATAAAGGGCAGAGATCATTTAGGGATAGAGGGCAGATCGGATTTAAAAAAAGAGGATCTCATTTCTATTCCAATAGTATTAGATTATCACACTGGTAGTTTTCTGATAGGAAACTTTGATCACCCTTTTTCATATTAGATCTATAAACGATGCATTTCATTTAGCTAATGCATTTAAAATATATTGAAAAAAGGGATTATTTTCTTGTCTCACAAAATAAATAAATAAAACTTCCACAAAACAGATTGACATACCACTATTTAACTAACATATGGATAATTTATCTTTACACAAAGATTGTTATGCTCAAATATGTAAAATCGGGTCTTTAGTTAGAATGCTTGCTTAAATTATAATTTTATTATTCCGACATTAAGATTATTTGAAGTTAAATGCTTATTTTATATGGAACTGCGCTTTTTTTATGTCCTGCCTTCGTGTATTGGAATAAAATTATCTGAGCATACCTTCCTATCAATCAGACTTGAGACCCTATTCCCCTATATGACCAATGGTCACTGAAAGAAAGTATATATGCAGTAATAGTCAAAATTGCGTTTGTCCGATATTTGCTAATAAGTTAATCGTATATATTATTCTCAATCCTTGTTTTCAATTATTATTAGCTACTGTCTTTGCATTATGTCAACGTTACTCTCAGGCGTAAGAAAGTAGTTCAATAATATAATTATTTTTTGTTTGAAAGGCTCATTTGTTTATTCAGAATACAAAAACGTAAAAGCCTATGTATGCTGTAAATGAAAATATGCATTTGTCACTGTTGATTTATATTTAACTAAGATTATTCCTGGTCGTTGGTAATATGGAAATCAACAAAACGACGTTCAATCATTAAACAGAATGCAAAAAAATAACATCAATAGTTCCACCTGCAAATAACACTATTGAATCCATTAGTCCAAATTATACTATGTAGAATGTACATTGTCACAGAATTAATATTTAAAATAACGACATAATTTCATACGTAGAAATACAAATTGACAGTTCTACAAATACAAAAACAATATACTCAAGGAATTTAGGAAAGCAAGAATGGCAGTGGATGCTTCTCAACATTACTCAAGCGTTTCGTTTTTGTGCCAAAACACTTCATGATTAAAGGTTAATCGTGATCGAACCATGGTTGGTCATATCTTTAAAACACTACTAATATGGAATCGACGCTAGAGTGAAAAGTACCTCAATGTCTGCGCTTTTGACAACATTTACATCTACTGATAAAATGGAAAAGTGAGTTCTAAATTGACATATTCCTGGAGATCTTTGCAACTCCCTATCGGTATCCCCAGCTGAACAATAATATACATATGAATCTACGAAATCATACATGCATTTTTCCATTTAAAAATGAGTCAATAAAATGTTACTTCTCATAATTTGAAGAGGTAATGTATTAATATTTACTTCCTCTCCCGAGGTAATGCTGCTAATATAATGATTATTAAGCACTTTTAATTAATATGATTTATTTGTCAATCTACTGCAAAAAAAATTTACTTTTTTTGCCCCATCATGATCCATTATCCCCTACTAATACAACATTAAATCCATAAAAATTAAGTCCAAAATTATGTTGCAAAGTAGTATATCTACTGGTACTTTCTTATATTATTACTGTTATCTAGACATTTAAACACAACTAAAACCCTGTATGCAACTAACAACAGAGATAACAATACGTTGGTATTTTAGGGGTTGCAAGTATGCTTTAAAATAGAAGAACATTGTGAAACATAAAAGTGAGTTTTACATTATTTGCTACATGTTCACAATATGAATTGCAACCGGATCAAGGAAAACCATTTGAAATTTGAATAGAAGCAAGGAAGGAATGACAAATAACACGGAAACTTATTTCTGCATAACCGATCAAGTTATTCCAAATGCTGTCCAAATTGGGCTATTGACGTATTCAAGCTTGAAGCGATCATCCTTTCTTAATTTTCTAATATTGGCTGAACTTTTTATACAGTACTTTAGCCACTCGCTATAAATAAGAATTAAGACAAAATTGGCAATATTATAAGGTTCTCCTTGAATAAACCCATCAAATTCACAATGTTCATCGCCACCTATGAAGCTTGCATTGTGTTCTAGCTTTTCCAAAGCGATTTTGATTTTCTTCTTCTCTAACTTGATCATGTTTTATGTTGCAAAGGTAATTCTCTGCCCAACTTCTGATGGTAATTTTCAAAATAGATAATATTTCCCCCTTTACACATGTGGAACACAGGTGGTGGAATGATAAATGTGTTAAAGATTTATATTACTCAACAGTCAAAATTTAGGATGCAAAGTAATATGTACAAAAAATTGATCGCGTACATTCTAGAATTATTTATATATGTGAAACAAATTAGTAATATCAGATATTACTCATTACTTAAATAACAGAAGTTACTGACACTATTTCTAATTTAGAAGAGAATATTCATAGAAAAGTCATTATCGATAGCAAAGAAGTAATCTTCAATGTAGCAACATCCTTCTTCCTCTTCAGTAGGTAGTGACTGCATTTGCCTCCAACACTGATCACTTCCACTGCCACCACCTTTACAGTTCTCATAACTGTTGTTGATTTGGTTAATGTCAGTTTCATAACTTATCTCTGATGTCTCTCCTTCAGCCTCTGCCTCTCCATTCCTTGCAAATGGTTCTCTAAGTCTTAGCCTACTATAAGCCAGTGTCTTTCTACATGCATACTAATGCAATACATAAATGATTAGTCTCAAAATTCAAGACTCACTTAGCAAGCAGTTATAAGTATATGGTACTTAAGAGTTATTTCTTCTGAAAATTTTATTATACATTAACTGATCTATCACTATTTTTCATATTTCTATTGTATAGGATTTCATCTCGTAAGAATATATGTTCAATGGAAACAGTTTGTTAAAGGGCTTATTAGCTTGCACATGGATATAGATTTATAATGGAAGATAAACTTTATAAAGACTGACTGTGGGTACTCCAATGACCGTGATATTTACGACAATGATGACAATCACAACAATAATAGTGTAGCTTATTTCCTACATCTCCAAGTTACAACCCAATTTCTCTGAGCTACCACTAAAATTTGCAGCAACCTAACTTCTCCTAGCAACACCTTGGGTTCTTCAAGCTACATCCTGACATCATTAAGCTACTGCCCAACTTCACCAACCTATAGGCTAACATACCGATCTATAGCCCTACATCTTCTGTTTATAGCCCCTTGCTCAGCCTACAGTCCCACTTCACCTACTTACAATCCCACTTCACCAAGTCCTACTACAGTGTCTTATGGTCCAGCTTTGCTTTCTTATAGGCCAACTTCTTTATGCTGTAGTTCGACTTCTCCAAACTATAGGCTATCATCTCTTGTTTATAGTCTGACTCATATGCATACATCTAATCTTTTCTGAGCTATAGTCTTAATTCACCCAGTTACAGTCCAACAAATTTGAGTTAGGAGAATATACTTCATCCATTGTCTACTTTCCGAGCAGTCATAGAATATCATATCCTTACAGCGGAAGCCCTTAAGCTTTTACCAATAGTGTTATTAACAATAAATTATATGTGTAAAATAGTACTTGAACCTTCATTTCAACCAAATTATACAACGACAACCTAAAAGTATACAATTTAATTAACAGCCCTAATTACATAAATCTTGAGTAGAGTTCACAAAAATGAATGAATCTCTATTTAGTATACCTTCATCGTAGCAGTATACAATGAATAGAAGGAGCACCGAGTTAGAGGAAAGGGGTTTCAACTTGCACTGAGTAGAAAGAAACTGCGATAGTTCGGTGCTGGTGAATCGTTTGGTTGGATGACGTGGCGGCGTGATCTCCTATCGATTTCGACATTCTAGGAGGTAGAAGTTGATGTAGGTAATTGGAAAAGATGCGGGGTTAGAAAGAGTGTGGCGTAAAGAGAAGAAGAGGGGAAGTGAGATTGGATCTGATTCAGGTTTCGCAAGTGTAATTGGAAATGAAGGGTATTTTTGGCAATGCAAAAAGACACAGTTGAAATAAGTTGTTCAAATTCTCATTATTAGTAGTAAAGATATATACAGCTGATTCACTTTTAAAATCTTATTGTCTATTCCCTTTCCATTTACTGCATATGTATTGATTTTTTTTCTTTCTGTGAAAAAGATATAAACAATTAATTATTTACTATATATATAAATATAAATTGAAGAATAAACAGTTTTATAAACTTACTGTTATCACTTCCCTAATCTATACATACACATATATATACGGATTAAATAAATAAACATAAAAGTAAACATATACCTATGTTGTCTCACGAAACCCTAGATCGCCTCGCTCCAACATCTCCTTGTCGCTGCTGAAGAAATCGCACTCGAGATGCTCAGATACCCTCTCAACTCGCGGCACGCCTTCGAGCAACCTACCCCGGCCTCGCGACACCTACTCAACGAATATGCCACATCCAGATCGATCTCCAAATCGTGATTCGATACGCCATTCACGTGCGCGCTCCAGCCCATCATCGCGTGCATCAAAGATTACACGCGCGCTTCTCCCATACATCATAATCCTCGATCGCGACTTGCTGAAGAGTCGAGTGAATTTCATTTGTTAGATTTGGGTTTAAAATTTTCTATGTACGAACCAATTTGGTATGAATAAGAAAAAGGGGAGTAGGGTTTTGATGTCCAGAACGAAATTGAAGGAAGAAAGGAATTTCGGTCGACCATGCTTAAAGCTGCTTTATTTTTTATTTTTTATTTTTTTTACTTTCGGCTGTCCAAACAAGAGAAAGAGGAGAGAGATCGATTGATTAAAAAAAAACGAATTGAATTGCCTTGCGTGAGAAGACAATCTACTTTGAAAAGATGGAAGACAGCTGGACTCGAATAATATAAATTTTAATATTGAAAAATATCTCGTTTAAGCAGCTTAAAATTTTGATCTCCTATTGAGGCGTGCCGCTAGGCGTTTATAATGTTAAACCCCTATTGCGAACACAATGGAAAAGGTTTCGAATCCAAATTCGATCATATGGAGAAGATAGCTTTTTGAATCAAATTAAAGTATTTATTTTCGATATTAATTCTAGCACGTTTATATATCGTACGCTCACACAACAACTCCGATCAATACGAAATTTGAAATCCGATAGTAATTCAATACTACGGACCCAATGAGACTGTGTCTCGGAAGGCTATTTTTAAATTCAATTTAAACCATAAAATTTCTAAACTTAACAAAACACTTCCGAATTCAATTTTAACACTTCTACTATTCTTAATATTGTCACTATAAATTTTATAAGCCTTCAAATTGTTTTTAACATGCTTAAAACTGGATATTCAACATTTTATCCAACTTCAGCTTATTTAATTCAATAAATTTAATTACCGAATAAATGGTGATATGTGAATTCAAGTTAAAGATTAACTTTTAAAGATTTAAAATCAATTAAACATTCCGATTTTAAATGCTCAAAAATTTCGGATCGTCACAATTTTGTAATGAAATGTTTGTATATTAATTATTATTCCTGGTTACTTATGAACTAATCAACATAATACCATTGTTCTGTGATGAGTTTCTTTTTTAACTATTTGAATAAGTGTGAAAGAAAAAACTCTAAAGCTATCGCCGGCAAATCTCATTACTTTTTCAAATCTTGAACCCGTCAATCATATTTCCTGGTAATGTCACTACCCATGATCCAAAAATAAGAACTAATTGTTCTACAATCTAGTACAACTCATGTCTTCGGTCTCTTCATCCATTTTCAAGATCCCATGTCGATTTAAATCCAATATTCTTTCAAGATATCCATTGGTTTCATCGTTAATTATTGTTCTTAATATAAATCGCTGCTACATAGAGAAAAATAATTATTTTACCTTTAAGGGCTATGTTTCGATGCTCAAAAATTGCTTTATATGAATTATTTGTTAACAAATTGTTGGTTCATCTATTTATAAACAATAGCTCATAAATGGTTAACAAAATACCTTAACATAAGGACAATTTTAATTATTACTATTTATGTTATGTTATTTAATTTGAAATGATTAATAGTTGATCGTTTTGCAATGAAATGTTTGTATATTAATTATTATTTATGGTTACTTATGAACTAGTCAACACAATACCATGTTTTGTGATGAGTTTCTTTTTTAACTATTTGAAAAAGTGTGAAAAGAAAAAACTCTAAAGCTATTGCCACCAAATCTCATTGCCTTTTCAAATATCGAACCCGTCAATCATAATTCCTTGTAATGCCACTACCCATGATCCAAAAAAACGAACTAATTGTTCTACAATCTAGTACAACTCATATTCTAAGTCACTCCATCCATTTTCAGGATCCCCTATCGATTTAAATCCAATAATCTTTCAAGATATCCATCGGTTTCATCGTTGATTATTGTTCTTAATATTAGTCGCTGCTAGATAGAGAAAAATAATTATTTTACCTTTAAAGATTTTGTTTCAATGCTCAAAAATTGCTTTATATGAAATACTTGTTAACAAATTGTTGGTTCATCTATTTATAAACAGTAGTTCATAAATGGTTAACAAAATACCTTGACATAAGGACAATTTTAGTTATTATTATTTATGCTATGTTATTTAATCTGAAATGATTAATAGTTGATCATTTTGTAATGAAATGTTTGTGTATTAATTATTACTTATGGTTACTTATGAACTAATCAACACAATACCATGTTTTGTGATGAGTTTCTTTTTTAACTATTTGAATAAGTGTGAAAGAAAAAACTCTAAACCTATCGCCACCAAATCTCATTGCCTTTTTAAATCTTGAACCCATCAATCATAATTCCTGGTAATGCCACTACTCATGATCCAAAAAAACGAACTAATTGTTCTACAATCTAGTACAACTCATGTCTTCAGTCTCTCCATCCATTTTCAAGATCCCCTGTCGATTTAAATCCAATATTCTTTCAAGATATCCATCGGTTTCATCGTTGATTATTGTTCTTAATATTAGCCGCTGCTGGATAGAGAAAAATAATTATTTTACCTTAAAGATTATGTTTCGATGCTCAGAAATTGCTTTACATGAATTACTTGTTAACAAATTGTTGGTTCATCTATTTATAAACAGTAGCTCATAAATGGTTAACAAAATACCTTGACATAAGGACAATTTTAAATTTTACTATTTATGCTATGTTATTTAATCTGAAATGATTAATAGTTGGTCGTTTTGTAATGAAATGTTTGTATGTTAATTATTCTTTATGGTTACTTATGAACTAATCAACACAATACCATGCATTGTGATGAGTTTCTTTTTTAACTATTTGAATAAGTGTGAAAGAAAAAAAATCTAAAGCTACCGCCACCAAATCTCGTTGCCTTTTCAAATCTTGAACCGGTTAATCATAATTCCTGGTAATGCCACTACCCATGATCCAAAAAAAAACAAACTAATTGTTCTACAATCTAGTACAACTCATATCTTCAGTCTCTCCATCCATCTTCAGGATCCCCTGTCGGTTAAATCCAATATTCTTTCAAGATATCCATCGGTTTCATCGTTGATTATTGTTCTTAATATTAGTCGCTGCTAGATAGAGAAAAATAATTATTTACCTTTAAGGATTATGTTTCGATGCTCAGAAATTGCTTTATATGAATTACTCATTAACAAACTGTTGGTTCATCTATTTATAAACTGTAGCTCGTAAATGGTTAACATTTATTTAGGATAGAGAAACGGATGGTAAGAATCGAACCCGGGTCTTTTTACCAAAGCTCAAGTCTTCTTTCCATTGCACCGCACCCGTAAGCATGCTCGCTTTGAAATTGTTTTATATAATTTTTTCCTTTTTTACAATGTATGCTGAAACAAAAATTGTTTTATATGAATTGTTTTACTAACGATTGCTCAGATAAAAGAAGTTGGGGTTGGGGCGGGCCTTCCAACAACTCTAGCTACGAAAGTAGGTTTTTCAAAAAAAAAAATAGTTTTTTTTCACAAAGTTTAATTTTATTGGTTCATTTATTATTTGCTTAGAAATTGTTTTTTATTAACAATTACTCAAAACATGATAAAAATATGTTTTCTTTGAATAAATTATGATTTTAGATGAATTATTAGTTCAACTATTTATTGTTGCTTAGAAACTGTTTTATAGGAATTTTCTTATTAACAGTTAGTTAGAATCTCCAATAACATTAATACAATCACAATTCTTGGCTATGCCACGACTCATGATCCAAAAAAAATGAACTAATTGTTCTACAATCTAGTGCAACTCATGCCTTCAATTTTTCCATCCAGTTTCAGGATCCCCTGCCGTTTAGATCCGATCTTTCTAGGTATCTATTGATTTCGTCATTGATTATCGTCAATAATTTTAGTTGTTGCTAGATAGAGAAAAATTATTATTTTAGCTTCAAGGATTATTTTTCGATGCTCGTAAATTTCTTTATACAAACTGTTTGTTAACAAATTGCTAGTTCACATATTTATGAACAATAGCTTGGAAATTGTTAATATTTTTTCTCAAAGTATGTTTACTTTGAAATTGTTTTATAATAATTTTTTTTCTTTTTACGATGCATGCTGATGTAGAAATTTTTTGATTTGAATTGCTTTACCAACAATCGCTATTAATATTTCTATAGAGTTTGATTTTAGATAAATTGTTAGTTAATTTATTTACTATTTGCTTAGAAATTGTTTATCATCAAAAAAATTTTTTAATTATGACAACCTGCATTCCCCAACATGAATTATGACGAGAAGTACGAGTTTTGGGATTTAAAAAAACATTACATAGCATAAGTAAAAGGATAGAGTTCTAAGACATTCTACACTTTCAGATCTCATAGTAGAAGAAATAAAAATATAAGTATACAAGATAGACATCTCATACAAACATTTTTCAAAATAAATTGTTAAAACGCAACCACTCCACTTGTTTATCAATTGTTGAACTACGAGTCGATATCTACACACTCCACTTGTTGAACTACGTGATTTTAGATAAATAAATTTATTTTGTATGAATTGTTTTTTTTATCAATGTGTCCTTGTAAGTTGTTAATAAAATTTACCTTTTTAACAAAGTATGAGTTGATAAGGACAGGTTATTGCGATCGAATATGGCTGAATGTATATATCATAGAATATAACAATAAATGCGATGAAATAAGTAATGAAATCACGAAGTCGATTTATACATGGTCGGACCTCTCATCTTATGTCCAGTCCCGAAACTCCAACTGGAATTCCACTAAACAAGCATCAATTCACCCGAAGGAATAGGCTTTTACAAACATCAAAACTTCCCGGACTGGACTTTGTATTGTTTATTTAACACATATAAAGCAAAAGTTAAACTCATCAACAAGAAAGATAGATAAAATAGGATTCAAATGCAACATATAAGTCATTCCATTATCGCAGCATGGTCACGTTATCTATTATAAATTTACCAGCTAGTCCGTGAAATCCATATTCCTATAGTTAGGATCTTATTGTAAGTTTAACATGTAAATTTTTTTGATGTAGGAGTGTTGATTAAAGTCAACCACAAATTCAATTTTTTAGTAATAGTTATAACACTTAGGTATCACGCTTTTTTGGTTTGAATACAAACTTCTAAAAATACTCCTATGATATACATAAGAGCTTGCGAGTTTGACTACCATTTTTTCTATAAAATTTTTTTTTTTGAAGGGTATTGCTATTTTTTTTATTGAAATGATACTTAGATACAACATGCCAATGTGACAAAATAACATAAATCACATATCAATATATGCACGAATCACGCTACACAATTTTCGATAAATTGTGATCTTTTGCATCAAAGTCGAATCACTTAACCACTGGGACATTGGTGCTTGTCGGGTATTGATATTTACATCCATCTAAACATTTACTAACGTCACTTAAACATTAATAAAATTAAATCATAAAATCTACTTCAATAACTTAACTTAAAAGATGATCTGTAAATAAACGCTAACGGTTTTGCATAATTGAACAACATAAATAAAAATCTAATACTTGATCATAATTATTTTCAATATTATCAATCATTTATCTCAAAAGAAAATAAGGAACAATGTAAATAACCTTCTTTTATTAATTTCAGACTAGAAGTTGATCGGTTACGATATTTAATTCGATTTAGAATATACATTTAAATCAATATTTTTGTAAATCCATTAATTTTCTAGAAAATGGATTATCATAATTAATTACATTTTGTTATATCGTATTGTTTTCTATTTTAGTAGATATTGTCGTTTTCCCCTTTTTTTGTTCAAAAAACAACAAAAGAAATACCGATTGATTATTTTTATCGAAATAGTAATGAATGTTCTTTAATATATTATACAGTAACACGTAATTTGAGCTGCAAATAATTGTTTACTATGTTAATCTTAGTTAAGATTACATAGTTTACAAAAAATAGAAATTCTTTTTACAATTAAAGTCGATAACAAGTTGGTTGTAACAAAATTAGTTGGATTTATCTGTTTGAAGCATTAAATCAAATAAAGATTGGCTATGGAGAAATTGGATTGAGAAATTTTTATTTTGCTATTTGAAGAAAGATAGAGAGGAAAAGTTAAGTTATGATTTTGAGAAGAAAAAAAATTATGAAAAGATGGGTGTGGATGGGTGAGTGACCTAATTAATTAGGTGAAAGGGTGGATGAGTGGAAGAAGTGGGTGTAAATAATATCACCATTTTTAAAATTATATGTCAAGGACCACTACTCAAGTGGTAAGATCTATATATTGTAGTTCTAAAGATCTTGAGTTCGATCCTTTGAATTATCAAAATAAGTGTATTGCTTCAATTAAGTAACACTCTTGATATATATATCTGTGTGTGTGTGTACGTGTGTGTGTGTCTATATATGTATGTATGTGCACGAATTCGAGCCGTCCAATGGATAAAAACACATCTTTTTTTTATGATCATGAATTTGACTCATAATTCTAACAAACATTTTCTATTATATGTTTTAGTTCAATCTTAATACCACAAGATATTTTTCTAAATATGAATCTGAATCCTCGCAGTTTCATGTTACATACATACATATGTATGTGTCTCTATGTGTGTAGGGGCCTACGCGTAATACTTAACTGTCGGTATTCAAAAGAAATCCTACTATCGGTTGAAACTTTTATCTTTCCGTTTTCAAACTATCTAGTAGTTGTAATTACATTTGTTATTACATTTTTTTTGGTTTACATGTAGAATTCCTAAAATTTTCTTAACATATATAAAGTGTTTTACTATTTACACACACCAAACATACGTCTTACTCATTTACCACCTCACCCACCCACACCCAACAATTAAAATTTTCTTTTTCCTAAGTTTGTTTCATCTTTCCTTGATATAATGATACCTATCATAATCCAAATTTCATACCTCGTAAAAAAAATTCTGCCTCAAATTAGATCGACGCATAAAGTCGACTATAGGTGAACAGGGAGAAATAAATAAAAAATATTAAAGAAGAAGCTAAATTAACTTTTCACGATGCAATGAGACTATTTCCTAACAAATCTATACGATTTTGCATTCATATACTCACCAACAAATAAAAAAGTGGGAAAATTTTCTAATGAAATTACTCATACTCCATAAAACCCTATAATATTAAAATAAATTCAAATAAAAGAAACACAAATAAATTTTCAAAACTAGGGTTTAGGATTATCACAGCTACGAATAATAATAAATGAAAAAAGAGAAAAAAGATAAATAATTTATAGCATTTTGGTCGAAATTAGCATACAGTTTGAAGACTTCTTCTAGTTTGCTGTCAATATGAATTGTAACGACCCGTAAATTTCCGATAATCAAAATAGCTAATTTAATAAGATTTCGTGTTTTAGTGTTAGAAAATTTTTGTAATTCGTTGGAATAATAATAACTGGAATGAATTGCAACAATAATTATCCAAGTAATGAAAAATAAAAGTTACTTAGTGAATGCCTTTGCAATCAAAAGTTGAATAGGATAATAAATGTTGAATTCATTGGGTATAATAGAGTAATTGATTGATAAGAAAAATCTGTTTAATTCAAATATTGAATATTGAATGGGTAAATTGTTGAAATTAAATATTTAAAACTTATTGAATAATTGAATAACCGAAAAATGAAATTAGTGTTCTAAATTGTGAATTGGTTTTAAGGGTTGAATCTTATGAGTTCGATTTTAATATTTCAAAAGATAATGAATTATTGGATAAGTAAATTGTTTAAATTAAATATTTAAAACTTATTGAATAATTTAATAACGGGAATTGAATAACCGTATAATGGAAATAGTTGTTCTATAATTTTAATTCATTTCAAAAGTTAAATTTTTAAGTTTGTTTTGAATATTTCAAAAGATAGTGATTTAAGAATAATCAAATTTGTTTAAAATTTAATATTACAAATGTTTGAATAATTAAATTTCGAATTTGATATGATTAATTTGATATTGAAATTTAATATATGAAAATAGAGTGAATAATTTAAATTTGATTTAATATGATTCAAATTGGTTTCCAAAGTGAATGTAAGTTATATCGGGATTTTAATAGAGTTAATAAAATTTTAAAAATTGGAATTTATTGGATAAATTGAATAATGGGTTTAGTATGATAAAAAAATGATTTGTAAAATTTTATTTTATCATATGAAAGTTAGAATGATGTTGTAGAACTTTTAAAATCGAATTAAAAGTAAATTTGTGAAAAATGAATATTTTAATATTTAATTATCGACTGGAAAGTAGCCAAATTTTGAACAGTCTCGGAATTGGATGAAACTAGTTCCATTGGATCCGTAATAGTTAGTTATTATCGGATTTTAATTTTCGTAGCAATCGGAGTTGTCATTTGATCGTGGCAGCTCGAAACGCATCGAAATTGTTTTAATATTAATTTAAGGAGTTAAAATAGTCATTTTTCAAACGGTCTCGTATTTCGACGAAACTAGTTTCATCGGATCCTTAATGTGATATTATTGTATGGTTTCAAATTTCGTGTCAATCGGATTTACCGTTTGTCCGGGGCGAGCCAAAACGCATAGAAATTTGTTTAACCGATTTAATTTTAAATCGAACGTTTATTTCCGTATCTCGCACAGACGATCGAATTAGCTTCCGAAACCTGTTCCATTGTATCCGGAATGCGGGATAAACCCTAGGAACGCCGGTCACCGCGCGAAATTTGGAGTTCGGAAATTCCGGGATGAATTGTGCTTGTCGTTTTTCTATAAAGCACCCCCTTTTTCACCATTTTCAATAAAAGAAACCCTAAGGGTTCAGGCCGCCATTGCAAAATTCAAGGGCCGAAAATCTATCTTCTTTCCCCCTCGATTTCTGCAAATCCGCTTATCGAATCGAAAAACTTCCAACTAGTAAAGTGTAGAGCACATCACGAACTACATATCCAACGGTCGAGATCGAGTATGGAGCTGTGATTCAACGGCAATTGGAGCTGGAAGGAGCCGCGGTCGCGCACGCAGTTCGAGGCCATAGGGGGGCCGAGCTCTCCCCTGTTCTGGCCGAGCATAGCTTGCTTGAAGGCCTTCAATATGGCACCCTCTGATCGACTTCAAGTTGCTCGGGTTTGTCGCGAAAATTGGATGCAATAGGCGGCTTTGGGTTGTTTTACTGCGTTCACGAACGGGAGAGAAGGAGAAGAGAAGACGCGTGCGGCCTGGGAACAAATTTTGGGTTAGAAAATAATATGTGAATTAAATTTGTAAATTAATGTGTATTTAAATTCGTGTAACTTTAAACTGTCATAACCTATTGCTGCAAGGTCGGAATTTCGCGAAACAAGTTGCGTTGTCTTCGTTACGTCGAGCACTACGCTATGGAGCTGGATTGGAATCATTTGGAGCTAGAGAAAATTTTGAGTTAAATCGAACGTTGTTCGATTTGATTTAAAATCGTAAAATCAAGGTGAGTGTTTTATAACGCTCACAACGTACTAAATATCTTTATGCTAGTTAATTTGATATTATGAAGTGATATGATTTTATTTGTCGTTGTTTGATAAAACTTAGTTGTCATATAGATTGTCATTTGAATTAACCGTTAAAAATTAAATTGACAGTTAAATTTAAATTTAAATTGAAATTGAAATTGAATTGCGATTAAATTACCTGACATTGATAATTATGAAACTGCCATGAATTGTATTGTCTATTGGATGATTGATCTTGATGGATGCTATTGGTTGGTATTTGAATGTTTGGATGTTTATTTGCTTATATATAACCTGTTATGCATACATATGACACTATGATTGATTTAAGTGATATATATTCATTCCCGACATGTAATTGAAATAAATAATTTTTTAAAATCGTCGATTTGAAATTCATTTAAATGTTTTGATTTAAAGGTTATAAATAGAAATCAATTTATAGAAATCGAATTTATCGGAAATTGAGTTTGAAATGTTGAAATAAATTTTGGTTAAAAGAAATTATTAAATAATAAAGTTGAGACTTTGAAATTTAAAAATTTGGATATGATTGAATTTCGAAAATTTATTTGATTTAAAAATTGAACATTATGTCCAAGTTTTAGTATTACTACGTAAAAGCGATATAAAAATGATATTTTGGAATTGAGCTTGAAATTGAATCATATTTGAAATTTGAATTTAAACTTGGATATTGATGGATAATTTTGTAAGTGTTCTAAATGGATATTTTGAAAAACCATGCTCCAAATCGATATAAATTGAAATTGAATTAATTAAAAGTGAATATAAAATTGAATAAATTTGAAGTCAAAGTTGACGTTGATTTAATCGAAATCGAAATCGAAATTTAATCGGTAGAAGGGAAATTGAAATTGTTTTGAATTGATAAGTTATAATTGAAACGGTTTGGTTTTGAAGCTGTTTATTTTGTTTCTAAATTTCTCAGTTATTTAAACTATTTTAATCTATTTTAAATCTACTTAACCCAATTTAAATTATTTTAAACTAATTTATCTATTTCAAATCCATTTTAAGATTTTAAGTATTTTTAACTAGTTTTAATTATTTAAACTACTTTTAAACTACTTAAAAACTATTTTCTATAATTCTAAGCTGGTCAATAAGGTGAAATGTTTATATTTAAGTCTTGAATTTAAATACGAATTGGTTTAAATGAAGTTGTAACCTAAATTGAAATTCGAAATGATTTTGAAATCGAAATGAGATATTGATGCAAAAAAATGATTTTTGAAACGGAATCTTACATTTGAAATATACGATGATATTTGAAATGGACTTGATTTTTAAAGCGAATATGATAATTTGATATCAATTATGAATCGATTTGAAATGTAAAAGAGCCAACGGTGTAATAATACGTAGTTATTAAAGAGACCGGGATCAGATATGGACATACTCTCTGTCGATACGGAACACCACTTTAATAACTATTATACGCGGAGTGTTGATCCAGAATGAAGTGGATGGTTTGGTGAGCGCGTTGACTGAAGAAAGAGAACGATATTGGATGAACCCTGACATGACTAAAACAGGAGCCGTGCCGGGCCATTGAGGTTCGCCACCTCTAGTGGACACACTTCTTCGATACCATATCTATTACATTTGTGATGCGATTTGGGTGCACCCCTTGATTTGGAAGTGTTGTTTCGCGGTGTTGGGGTAGCTGCTGGCTATGCTCAACATCAGTCCGGATTACGCAAGTACTAGTATCCTAGTTGGTATCGCCTCATGTACCTTGTCATACTGATTATCCTATTCGCGACCACTATGTTTTGATTTGTACCTTGAGTATATGGATTGCCCTCTGGTGACTTCTGGTTTTGGGGAAACTACGGTCTTGTATATGCTTTTAGGAATATAAAATGTGTTAAGGGGGATTATGGTAACGCCTTAACGCTATTTTGATACTTTATATTACTGATAGGCATTATCTACTTAGCGTATATTACTACATAGTAGATAGTTTCACAGATCCTTGAGAGATGGAAAATCCTGTAACATCTTTTGAGTTATTGCACGCACGTTGACACTGGATATGAGATGTCAAACCCCGTAAACATCTTTGACGCCGTTACACTCATATTTATTTACGATTGATTTAACTTTCATAAGGATATTTTAGTCCTGACTCGAGTGTTTTGTCTTTTCATTACGCTCGGGTCAGTCCTGAGTTTTTCAGATTTTTGAAGATCTATTCTGGAGGATGAAGACAAAGATTTGGTATACTATTACTATTATTACCCTTGCATCATGCTATCTGCTGCATTATTTTAATTGTTCTGTTGTATATGTATAACTCTGATAAATGTTGTATAAATAATTGTCAAAGTATAGCAAACAGCTTCATGAACTGTTTATTTGACTATTATATTTTATCGTTCCGCTGCGAGATTCTGTGTTGTTCCATTTTCTTTATTTCTCTTTCTTTTCTTTTCTTATTTACCCCAATAACTATCTGCCCTTTTGAATGGTTTGGAATCGACATGTGTATTTGATCGTCTATTTAAACTGTCCAAAAAGGCAGGTCGTTACAGTTGGTATCAGAACTTTGGTTTAGCGATAAACCTTGGCTCTAGTGGGGAATAACTCATTGAAATAGAGGTAAACTATATGAATGAGTTGAGTGTATACGAGAGAGCGTATTTGTTAGTGATATAAAATGTTTTATATTGTGTCGGTTGATTTGTTGAGTGGCTTATGGATTCTGGTCAATACGAGTAATTAATGTCATTGACAGGGATCTCTAAACACTTAAACAGAACAACTCGACGTAGTATTGTTTTGAAATTAGGTAAATGAAATAATTTTTCCCTAATTATATTTTGTATATAAAGAATTTATTTCAAAAATTTATTGTGATCAATCTAGCTTATTTGGTTGTTGGAAATGAAATATTGGCTATTAACATTAATCGGATATTGTAATTTAAATAAATAAGGTGAATTACAAAATGAACAATGATAAAACACTTGTGGGATGTTTTAAGAAAGAAAATCCTATAAGAATATTTTATAAAGGAAACTTATGAATTAAAAATGGGATTAAATTGGGGGGAAAAAATTGAATTTAAGACCCGGAGATTTTGAAAATGGTTCTCAAAGTTTGAAGAAATATATGGTAATGTTAGTTGGAAATTGTTTAAGGAAATATTTTGAAAGGATTTTTAAGAAGGAATGAATATAGTACTCCTCTCTTATGTCGCTGAAAAATAATTTCGGTGATGACTGCGCAGCATCATCGACGTTCATTTTCAAGTCTCAAAGTGGGGGAGACTTCTAAGAAGCTTTGCTTTTCTTCAAAAATTATTTTGGGTAAATGGGTTTTGGTTTAAACTCCAAAGGTATGATTTGATATATTAAAGATATAAGTATATATGTTTATTTCGAACGATTTGGGAAAAACCGGGCATTTAAAATTCTAAGTTCTGTTAATTAATAATTTTCAAACTATTTGAATGAAGTGTGAATAACCAGAATTTATAAAATAAGAGGATTGAGATATCTAAGCTATTGTTTGGGAAAAACTTTAAAGTTGAAAGGTAAAGAGGATTTAAACAAATTAAATTTGTGAACATTCTAATTAAGTGAAATGAAATTCTATAAATTTGTATAATACCAAAATTACATTCTGATAACATATAACAAGACTTACCAAATGTTAAAAGTTAAAATGATGTTTTGGATATGTAATGAGATACTGTACAAATAAGCAGAACCTGAAAATAATTGAAGCATACAAGTAAGGAAAACTCAAAAGGAATTAAAATGTATATAAATGAAAATTTGGTTGTAATAAAAATGTTATATACTTAAATATAACATGAAATGATGAATGGATAAATGGTACAAGTAAGTGAACTTAAGAAAGAAGATAAATGAATCGTATTATATCTTTGTAAATTGGTTATAGAAAATAAATATAAATTGCAAAGGGATTGTAACCTGTAAGATAACTGTAAACCAAGAAAAGTCATTTATGAAAGGTTAGACTTTTATAGGATGATTAATAAACTAAAGTGCCGATTAATAAGATGTTCCACAAATGAATTCGTTACTAACTGAAATTATGAAAATGCAATAAACGAAAACAAAGGAATTTCTTATAGCGAAGAATCAATTGGAAAATGAAATTGAATTTAATTAAAATTATATAGAATATTTAAAATGAACTTGAATGAGAAAATTCTTTGATATGATGTTTAAGAAAAGATAATGTTGAAGAGTATGCTATGTAAAGAAATAGATATATTAACTAAATAATGGATTGTGAACAATTAATTGTAAATAAAATGGAAGTCAATAAAATAATTTAATATAGATAAATTGTATAGAAATCCATTGGAAGGTAATACGTGAGATGGTACGTATATTATTTATTCGCATAACGATTTGATCCAAATTCGAGCACAAAATTTCGAGATGATTTATATCGATCCAAGTTAGATTTTTCATTCGATTTTCGACGGCGAACCCTGGATATGGATTTTTAATTTGATTCTGGAATTCTCTATCATAGCATATGGCTATGCAAGGAGAGTAACAGTTTCCGATCAAGGAACCAAATCTGAGTCCGTACTAGAGAGTCGGGTGAACGATACTAGTTGGAAGTGAAATTGTGTGATCGAATAAGCGATTAGATTGGTATTGCTCACGGATGATATACGTACGGCTTACGGACTTAATTCAAGTTAAATATTGAAAATTTAAGATGCCAAATATAAAATGATTCTTTTAAAATTTTATAACAGGATATATATATATATATATATATATATATATATATATGAAAGAGATAACCAAATTGAATGTAAAAATTAATAATTTGGTTATATTGGGTATGATTGGGTTGTTATATGATTGTTAGTTGATTGTATATAATTCAGTAAGTGTTAATGAAATTGAAAGCTATAAGTTATTGAAATCAAATTGGAAGTTAAATGAATTTAAATATAATTTAATTTGATTCAAAAAGAGTAAGTGAACTAATGTAAATATAAATTAGTGAATGTTAACTAATCGAATTGAGAATGAATGTTAGTAAAATCCAACGTTAATGAATCAACTATGATTAAAATTGAAATCCAAGTCCATAAATATTAATGAGAAGTGAATTTATATTGATTGGTTATGGATTTGTTGGATGATACTTGATTGTTGGATGCATTTGTTGTTTGTTGCATTTGCTATGTTGGCACATGTAGTTGTTATGTTGCTATATGATGTATATTGATATTATTTTCATATATGCATGTTTCTCATGGTTTGTTGAGTGTTTAGTAGGTGCGGATTGCACTTGCTTCGCATTTGGAGCTCGCTTTCGTGCTATATTAGTCGTATATGCTCGCTAATAAAATATAAGGTACATGTTTATTTTGTCATTGGAATTGGTGATTTTTGATGAGCCACTTGGCTTTTGTTTTTCTTTTGTTGGTTTGGGGCCCGTAGAGGCGTTTTGTAGCTGTACCGATCGAGCCGCGCAAAGGAGACTCTGCCGAATTTTTCCGTAAAATCCGGGTGTTAGAAAAAAATTTCAAGTTTTAAATTATTTTTTTATATAACTTGTTTTGATAACTAACTTTTAAAGTTAGAAAGCCGTTTGGAATGACTTAGAAAAAGTGTAGTAACGATTTATAAATGAAATTTCATTATTTTATAAGTGGATAATTTTGAATAAAATATATCAAATGTTGAATTCTTTACTTAGTTCATTTTCCCTTCTTTTCATTTTCGGGGACGAAAAGTTTTGAGTCGGGGAGAGTGTAACGACCCGTAAATTTCCGATAATTAAAATAGCTAATTTAATAAGATTTTGTGTTTTAGTGTTAGAAAATTTTGTAATTCCTTGGAATAATAATAACTGGAATGAATTGCAACAATAATTATCCAAGTAATGAAAAATAAAAGTTACTTAGTGAATGCCTTTGCAATCAAAAGTTGAATAGGATAATAAATGTTGAATTCATTGGGTATAATAGAGTAATTGATTGATAAGAAAAATCTGTTTAAATCAAATATTGAATATTGAACAGGTAAATTGTTGAAATTAAATATTTAAAACTTATTGAATAATTGAATAACCGAAAAATGAATTTAGTGTTCTAAATTGTGAATTGGTTTTAAGGGTTGAATCTTATAAGTTCGATTTCAATATTTCAAAAGATAATGAATTATTGGATAAGTAAATTGTTTAAATTAAATATTTAAAACTTATTGAATAATTTAATAACGGGAATTGAATAACCGTATAATGGAAATAGTTGTTCTATAATTTTAATTCATTTCAAAAGTTAAATTTTTAAGTTTGTTTTGAATATTTCAAAAGATAGTGATTTAAGAATAATCAAATTTGATTAAAATTTAATATTACAAATGTTTGAATAATTAAATTTCGAATTTGATATGATTAATTTGATATTGAAATTTAATATATGAAAATAGAGTGAATAATTTAAATTTGATTTAATATGATCCAAATTGGTTTCCAAAGTGAATGTAAGTTATATCGGGATTTTAATAGAGTTAATAAAATTTTAAAAATTGGAATTTATTGGATAAATTGAATAATGGGTTTAGTATGATAAAAAAATGATTTGTAAAATTTTATTTTATCATATGAAAGTTAGAATGATGTTGTAGAACTTTTAAAATCGAATTAAAAGTAAATTTGTGAAAATTGAATATTTTAATATTTAATTATCGACTGGAAAGTAGCCAAATTTTGAACAGTCTCAGAATTGGACGAAACTAGTTTCATTGGATCCGTAATAGTTAGTTATTATCGGATTTCAATTTTCGTAGCAATCGGAATTGTCATTTGATCGTGGCAGCTCGAAACGCATCGAAATTGTTTTAATATTAATTTAACGAGTTAAAATAGTCATTTTTCAAACGGTCTCGGATTTCGACGAAACTAGTTTCATTGGATCCGTAATGTGATATTATTGTATGGTTTCAAATTTCGTGTCAATCGGATTTACCGTTTGTCCGGGGCGAGCCAAAACGCATAGAAATTTGTTTAACCGATTTAATTTTAAATCGAACGCTTATTGCCGTATCTCGCACAGACGATCGAATTAGCTTCCGAAACCTGTTCCATTGTGTCCGGAACGCGGGATAAACCCTAGGAACGCCGGCACCGCGCGAGATTTGGAGTTCGGAAATTCCGGGATGAATTGTGCTTGTCGTTTTTCTATAAAGCACCCACTTTTTCACCATTTTCAATAAAAGAAACCCTAAGAGTTCAGGCTGCCATTGCTAAATTCAAGGGCCGAAAATCTATCTTCTTTCCCCCTCGATTTCTGCAAATCCGCTTATCGAATCGAAAAACTTCCAACTAGTAAAGTGTAGAGCAAATCACGAACTACATATCCAACGGTCGAGATCGAGTATGGAGCTGTGATTCAACGGCAATTGGAGCTGGAAGGAGCCGCGGTCGCGCACGCAGTTCGAGGCCATAGGGGGGCCGAGCTCTCCCCTGTTCTGGCCGAGCATAGCTTGCTTGAAGGCCTTCAATATGGCACCCTCTGATCGACTTCAAGTTGCACGGGTTTGTCGCGAAAATTGGATGCAATAGGCGGCTTTGAGTTGTGTTACTGCGTTCACGAACGGGAGAGAAGGAGAAGAGAAGACGCGTGCGGCCTGGGAACAAATTTTGGGTTAGAAAATAATATGTGAATTAAATTTGTAAATTAATGTGTATTTAAATTCGTGTAACTTTAAACTGTCATAACCTGTTGCTGCGAGGTCGGAATTTCGCGAAACAAGTTGCGTTGTCTTCGTTACGTCGAGCACTACGCTATGGAGCTGGATTGGAATCATTTGGAGCTAGAGAAAATTTTGAGTTAAATCGAACGTCGTTCGATTTGATTTAAAATCGTAAAATCAAGGTGAGTGTTTTATAACGCTCACAACGTACTAAATATCTTTATGCTAGTTAATTTGATATTATGAAGTGATATGATTTTATTTGTCGTTGTTTGATAAAATTTAGTTGTCATATAGATTGTCATTTGAATTAACCGTTAAAAATTAAATTGACAGTTAAATTTAAATTTAAATTGAAATTGAAATTGAATTGCGATTAAATTACCTGACATTGATAATTATGAAACTGCCATGAATTGTATTGTCTATTGGATGATTGATCTTGATGGATGCTATTGGTTGGTATTTGAATGTTTGGATGTTTATTTGCTTATATATAACCTGTTATGCATACATATGACACTATGATTGATTTAAGTGATATATATTCATTCCCGACATGTAATTGAAATAAATAATCACTTGGCCATAGGATAGAAAATTATATACGGACACCGAATTGGCTAAATTAATAATTTTTTAAAATCTTCGATTTGAAATTCATTTAAATGTTTTGATTTAAAGGTTATAAATAGAAATCAATTTATAGAAATCGAATTTATCGGAAATTGAGTTTGAAATGTTGAAATAAATTTTGGTTAAAAGAAATTATTAAATAATAAAGTTGAGACTTTGAAATTTAAAAATTTGGATATGATTGAATTTCGAAAATTTATTTGATTTAAAAATCGAACATTATGTCTAACTTTTAGTATTACTACGTAAAAGCGATATAAAAATGATATTTTGGAATTGAGCTTGAAATTGAATCATATTTGAAATTTGGATTTAAACTTGAATATTGATGGATAATTTTGTAAGTGTTCTAAATGGATATTTTGAAAAATCATGCTCCAAATCGATATAAATTGAAATTGAATTAATTAAAAGTGAATATAAAATTGAATAAATTTGAAGTCAAAGTTGACGTTGATTTAATCGAAATCGAAATCGAAATTTAATCGGTAGAAGGGAAATTGAAATTGTTTTGAATTGATAAGTTATAATTGAAACGGTTTGGTTTTGAAGCTGTTTATTTTGTTTCTAAATTTCTCAGTTATATAAACCATTTTTGAATACTTAAACTATTTTAATCTATTTTAAATCTACTTAACCCAATTTAAATTATTTTAAACTAATTTATCTATTTCAAATCCATTTTAAGATTTTAAGTATTTTTAACTAGTTTTAATTATTTAAACTACTTTTAAACTACTTAAAAACTATTTTCTATAATTCTAAGCTGGTCAATAAGGTGAAATGTTTATATTTAAGTCTTGAATTTAAATACGAATTGGTTTAAATGAAGTTGTAACCTAAATTGAAATTCCAAATGATTTTGAAATCGAAATGAGATATTGATGCAAAAAAATGATTTTTGAAACGGAATCTTACATTTGAATAGATACGATGATATTTGAAATGGACTTGATTTTTGAAGCGAATATGATATTTTGATATCAATTATGAATCGATTTGAAATGTAAAAGAGCCAACGGTGTAATAATACGTAGTTATTAAAGAGACCGAGATCGGATATGGACATACTCTCTGTCGATACCGAACACCACTTTAATAACTATTATACGCGGAGTGTTGATCCAGAATGAAGTGGATGGTTTGATGAGCGCGTTGACTGAAGAAAGAGAACGATATTGGATGACCCCTGACATGACTAAAACAGGAGCCGCGCCGGGCCATTGAGGTTCGCCACCTCTAGCGGACACACTTCTTCGATACCATATCTATTACATTTGTGATGCGATTTGGATGTACCCCTTGATTTGGGAGTGTTGTTTCGCGGTGTTGAGGCAGCTGCTGGCTATGCTCAACATCAGTCCGGATCACGCAACTACTAGTATCCTAATTGGTATCGCCTCATGTACCTTGTCATACTGATTATCCTATTCGCGACCACTACGTTTTGATTTGTACCTTGAGTATATGGATTGCCCTCTGCTGACTTCCGGTTTTGGGAAAACTACGGTCTTGTATATGCTTTTGGGAATATAAAATGTGTTAAGCGGGATTATGGTAACGCCTTAACGCTAGTTTGATACTTTATATTACTGATAGGCATTATCTACTTAGCGTATATTACTACATAGTAGATAGTTTCACGGATTCTTGAGAGATGGAAAATCCCGTAACATCTTTTGAATTATTGCACGCACGTTGACACTGGATATGAGATGTCAAACCCCGTAAACATCTTTGACGTCGTTACACTCATATTTATTTACGATTGATTTAACTTTCATAAGGATATTTTAGTCCTGACTCGAGTATTTTGTCTTTTCATTACGCTCGGGTCAGTCCTGAGTTTTTTAGATTTTTGAAGATCTATTCTGGAGGATGAAGACGAAGATTTGGTATACTATTACTATTATTACCCTTGCATCATGCTATCTGCTGCATTATTTTAATTGTTCTGTTGTATATGTATAACTCTGATAAATGTTGTATAAATAATTGTCAAAGTATAGTAAACAGCTTCATGAACTGTTTATTTGACTATTATATTTTATCGTTCCGCTGCGAGATTTTGTGTTGTTCCATTTTCTTTATTTCTCTTTCTTTTCTTTTCTTATTTACCCCAATAATTATCTGCCCTTTTGAATGGTTTGGAATCGACATGTGTATTTGATCATCTATTTAAACTGTCCAAAAAGGCAGGTCGTTACATGAATAAACTGAAATTTTAACTTTTTGAAATGGAGAAATGAACTTATGGTACCAAGGTGCTTGTTTTGGTTTTTTTATACTCGCATCGCTAGTTGCGCAAAATCACTTGACTAATTCTTCACTAAGTTTTGCATAACCAAACAAAGTAGAGGTTTGCAGTGTTTTATCTAAATTAAATTTAATACATGTTTAAGTGGCGTTGGTGATAGTTTGAATGTGTGTAGATAGTAACACCCTATATAAATGAGGTGATGAGTGCAAATCTCATTACTGCCATGGTTTGTTCATTACGTTTAATTGCAAGCACAAGGTCCTGAGTTCGAATTTTAATTACAACCAAAATTTCTTCTCTTTTTATTTGATTTATTACTCATGTTATATATTCTCAAAAATAATGCATGCTCTTTTGAAATATTCTTTTATTTTAGGTCTTATTTACACTCACATGATTACCAAAATTAAATTAAAATTAAATTATTTATTATTGTTGTAGTTGTTGTTATTATTATTATAAACAATGCACGAAAATGCCACCAACATGCGCATCACACATGCCCAAGTACGAGTGGAATCTTAGAATTGATATATTATGCATATTTAATTTCACTATTTAAGGGAAAATACAAATTTTCTAATTAAAAGGATTATATTTCATTTTTAATCTTGAATTATTATTTTTCAAAATAAGAGTAATATTTTATTAACCAATTATAACACTCATAATTTTCCAAAAGTTTGAAGGCATGACCGCTAAAATTTCAATTTAAAACGTCATATGAGTTGCCACTTGAATTAATGGGCGTTACCTAACATTGAACTTTTGCCAACATTTCAGCAATGCATTCAAAAATATCTTATACAAATGTTACACTACGCATGCCAACACATAACCAAATCACAGGTTATTGGAATCTTTCATTTACAGGAAGGAAAAAAAAAATTGATTTTGTACATTGGAAAACACCATATGCAACAGCCGTAAGAATATCGAAGAAAAACCATCAAGTGCATAAACCCACCAAGGTCACCACAAACACTAATATCAAAAGCGAAAAGAAATTACATAGCAATTAACATCTTAAATAAACACTTATCGTGTCTGTGTCTGCAATCTCAAATAACATGGGTCGTCATAAAACAGTTAACACCATGCATGGATCACACGTCAAGGGTTAAAACAAGATTACAATTAAACACACACATCAAACAGTCTTAAAATCCATTCATTCTGGTTATTTCCATTGCCTACCCAAATTTAGTATAAATATCTTGAGAGTAAAGATTTATATTAGCAGCAGCAGTTTTGGGAAGATAAAAGATCTCCTAAAACCACAAGATTGATTGATTAGTAAGATAAGTTGTAGAATATGAGTCATCCTGCTACCATGGCATCAGTTCTGGGCTTTGAATCAAGAAGTTGATGCAGCTTTGGGTTACCGTCAGGGTTCGAATTCTGGTGATTCTGATTCTCATCTATCCTTGACAGAAAGTTCTCTACCACCATTGTTGGTCCATCCTCTTCAAATTTATTATCAGAATTGAATTGCACGTCTTTCAGTTTCTCCTGTCGATATAACAAAATGTTAATTAAGAAGCAATGCATTTGTTTATTTGAGTTGTTTAGGTTGCATGTGTATGTGGGTGCATCAAGCCATCAACCATATGCTTGTGGGCAGAGATTTTAATTTTGTAAGTTTGCATGTGAATTTCAGTCATTAGCAAGTTTGTATATATTTAGCAGCTTGTTTATATGGAAAGATGATCAAAAGAGGTCTTGGTATTTGCATGTCCCTCGCTTGTAGAGCACAAATATAGGATCCAACTTTACATTTTCCACATAGGTCGGTCTAAAATGTGAATTAGACTGTAGTGACTGTAGATGTCTTCATAGTGTGAACATTGGATGTATAGAATGACAAGCAAGCTTCAAATTCGAAGACATCATTTCCCATAATGCCGTTTAATTTTCATTTTCCATGCATCATGGTAAATCATGTAGTTATTTAGGCAATAGATTTGTGCAAAGAAGAAGTAAGATGCGTGATCCGTACTCTCCCTAATCTGCGCCGTGTTAGAAAGAATTCATTGACGTACACCATCAATATGGTTATCAAATGTAATTCGCTATTATAGGAAAGAATGAATTTCACCAATGTAAAATGATCGCTGCCGAAGATTGACATTAGGTATGTCAAACTGATTTAACCCCGGCATTATTAACTGTCAAACATCTAATTTAATCGAAATTTTGTACTTGGTTAATGACGAATAACACCAAAATAGTGCAAAAAACAAAGATATTGATTTGATCCATCTTGCGTTTTCGGAAGTCCATTTTATGTGTATGACAGGAAAAATGTCAAGCTTGCCAAGAGCATTCAAAGATGTGTCGCATGCATAATATTAAAGATTATTGTGCCCAAATGACATGTTACTCAAGATAAATCAACAATTTTCAAGAACAAGATGACTCCACCTAACTCTTCCAAGTTGGTGAGTAACACCAATATAGCGAATAAAAAAATGGTCGGTGATGCAGTACAAAATAATTTACATGAAGGGTTTGTGTATAACAACAATCTTCATTGAATCTAACCATAACCGTGATATTAGACTGTTGAACGCTTTTGCTAAACATTTAGCATGGTTAACTATTGAAGTGGTACAGACAACTACAAAATACAAATGACCTAATATAGTACAACTATGGTTCAATAATACCTGGATTCAATGGACATTTCAACCTAAAGTATAAAAATTGTGTTTTCACACTCCTTCTAAAACTATCACTTCAAAATAAAATTTATAAAATAATATGCATCAAGAAAAATATAAAGAACTAAAGACTAGCTGTTAATAATATGATATGACACTGCATAATACAATAATACCATGGTTTGAGGTTTCGGCCGAAATACCCAAATTCCGGCCACCTCGGTTCGGTCTCGGTGGTCTCCGGGACGAAACACTACCAAAAATCCGGTTTCGGTTAGTAAATGGAAAAAAAATTGAAAAAGTCAATCGAAATTATATACCTTGAACTTTAATCTCATCGTCGACTTTGAATCTAGTCTCATCGTCTTCAATCTCGTCGTCGACCGTCGTTTTGATTATTTTGTGCCCTAGCTTTGAATTCGAAAGGGAATCTTTTATGCGCCATAGCTTTGAATTCGAGGGAGACTCAACGTTGAATTGAAGCGAATTTTGTTTTTGTTTTTTGTTTGTTTTTGTTTTTTTAATCTGTCGAAATTTTGTTGACATTTGCCCTAGCTTCAGAATTGAAGTCGACGAAGAAGAGACTACTTGAAGAGGAAATATGTGGTTGGGCTGTTGGGCTGTTATGCGGGCTAGAATTATTATTTTCTTTTGGTTCAATGATTGGCTTATATATTTAAACTAATTAATTTTACTTTAACTTAATCAAGTTCTGTTTAGTTCATTTCAAATTAGTGTAATTTGAAAATTGTATATTTCTTTAAATATTGTATTGTGCATTCTTTTTTACAACTTTTGTTATTGTGTTTTCATTAAAAGAAACACATCCGAAACTGGGACCGAAACCGAAACAAAACCCGAAACTTCCGAAATTTTCGAAACTCGTCCAAACTTAGAAAATTTCAAATGTCCGAAACCGAAACCGAGACCGAGTTCTCAAACCTTGAATAATACACAACACCAAGCTTCTCAAACAGCAGATTCAAATTTTATATTGGAAATAAAAATCTTGATAATTTGTATTCAAATTTGATATTTTTCTCCACTGTGGACTGGCATTTCTAATTGAAAGTTGAATCAGGTCAGATCTGGCCAAAAAAACCCGTATTGAAATAAATATGAATTGTAAAGAGTTGGATAAACAGTCATAACGAACTTTGAGAATATTCTTAGTTATCATGAGTTAAACAAATTAATAGTATAAAGTTTTAAAGATCCATATTAGCAATGTGGTCAATCATCGGTTATCTTTTAATAAACAAATAGTCATTATGTGCCTTGTAAGAAATTAAAATTGAGGGATCATTTATAGCGTTTCTCGTTGAAAACGATAAAATAATGCTAAAAAATCATCTTAAACATGGTCTAACAGCAATGCATCAAATGCTCATAACTATATCACAAAACCTGTTATATTTCAAACTGAGTTTTATTTTCTTCTTCCTTTCCCTCATATTAAAATCAGTTGAATCCAACATAATATTTTGAAAATATAAATAAACAAATATTCAACTGTCTGGTTTCTATTCCTGATCTTATCATCATGTTTAACCTTTGGTGAAGGATGATAGAAAACACAAGACTCGATCAATTAAAAAGGTATACATGAAGAAAACAAAACTAATATAAAATGATAAAAATTTTGCACTGATAGTGCAACATAATTCAGTCTACATCGTTGGAGATTGTTGCAATTCATGATATGGAGTTGAACAAATCAAAGTGAAGACTGCTTTTATACATAGCAATTTAAATGAAAAAAAGACAATAAGGGAGAACCAGGAATGTTTCTTGTAGACGAGGTCTAATTTGATTTATAAGTTGAAGAAGTTGCTTTGTGGATTAAATCAATCTCCTAACAGATAGTACCTCTAAATTCATTTCTGAAAATGATTTTGATAAAAGCACCAAAAGATGCTTAGGTATATTTCAAGCGGTTAGAAAAGGAAGGTTGAGTTTATTTACTCTTGTGTGTGGACAACATGCTCATGGCTTTCAAGGATAGATTCAAGATGAACAAGTCGAGATTGTGCTTGAAAGCGGGGAATTCAAGATTAAGAATCACAAGCAGGCAAAAAAAACATGGACATGGAATTTTCATAATGGTATAAAAACATTTGAGTTAGAAACTAACTCAAAAGGAATACATAAAAAAATTGATAGCACACTTTAACATGAATAAGAAAATGCGATTTCAACATCCATGTTTTAGCGGACAAAAATATTTCTAATAAGAATTTGTCGATCTAAAAAATGAGAGCCTATCTAGCAAAGATGCCAGTGTGGTTGGCATGCTAATGTATACAATGGTGTTACAAGACCCAAATATAGCATAAATTGTTGGATTGATAATTGGTCCGATAGTTATTAATGGTGCACGGCGCAAAAGGACGTAAAGCATTCATGGACTCTTAGCACACAACATGGCAAATGGAGTGTGCCTTTTTAATTTATTACGCATATTCAGAGATTTTTTTATAAATTTAATATATATATGTATGTATATATAAATTAATTTTGAAAGCTTGATATAGTATATATTTAACATATATGTAATAAAGATTTTTTTTTTAAACATTTTACAAAAAACATCATCAAATATAATATTACAAGCATAAATTTCAAGCATAACAGTCTTTAAAAGCTAAAACACAACATAATAGTACATGTTAATGATAAACTAAAAATATGAATTTGATAAACCAAAATATGAATTTGATTCGACAGTCATATTTATTAATCAACATTTACATAATCAATTCTCATATTGATTGACAATTTATTCAATGCGGCCGTAAAAGGAACAAACAGTTTGAAGTTCATTGAATATTAAAAACATCCATTTGAGACTATTTATTCGATGCAACAATAATTAGAACAAACCATTCGAGATTCATTCGAGATTAATTTGAAGAATGCGACGAGATTATTTGTTATTTGTTCAATGCAAGGGTGGTAATTAGACTCGTCGGGTCGGATTTGAACCCGACACAGCAGGTCTCAATTCTAAGATTTGAACCCGACACAGCAGGTCTCAATTCTAATCGGGTTGCATTTTGTCGAATGTAACTCGTATATTTTTAAACCTTGACATGACCCGAGGTTTGATTCGGTTCTGATGGATTCGTGTATAATTGAATATAACCAAGGTTCGAGAATTCGATTTCGAACATTTGAAATTTTATAAGTTTCAAAAATTTCGATTTTTTTTGGATCCTGATATCGTATTTCTGTTACTAAAAAAATAATGATAAAATTGCAAACATAATATTATAATATACAACAATATTAAATAAACATGGATAAACATTTAGTTTTGCCTAAGTAACCCTAAATTAAAACTAACTTGATCCTAATATAAATTAGCCAACACATTGCAGTTATCATTTTTGTTTAAACGTATAAAGGCCTAAATTAAAATCCCCAAGCCCATTATCATTCAGCTCATCTAAACCCTAACTAATACTAACCCTACCCAAATCGATCACTCAAATTATCTCATCCAAAGAAGAAAATCACGAGAAAATGGAAAAAACGAAAGGAAAAAGAAAACAATATCAAGCTCGAACTCGAAGGTCAGAGGCGAACTTCTCGTTGCACGTAGTTGAAGTCGAAGCCCAGGAAGATGCTCGAACTGTCGAAGTCAATTCTAAGGTCGGTTTTTTGATTAAATTCGATTCTCCTTGATTTTTGGTGTTGTTTACCTTTTACGTTGTTTACCTTTTATTATAATTAAGGCAGCAATTGCAAAAAAATTGAAATATTTCATTTTTTTTCAATGCCGAGCAATGGAAGAGATTTTGACCTAATCTCATCCCGCCTCTAGACGAAATAGGGTCGAGATGGTTGAAATCTCGTGGTCATGAGCAACGGGACGAGATTTTGACCTAATCTCGTCCCGCCTCCGGTCGAAACAGAGTCAAGATGGCTGAAATCTCATGGTTTCGACCGAAACCTAATACCTGAGTGATAACACAAAATGTGTGTACTTTCTTGCTTTTTTGGTCTAATCTTTCGGGTCGGATTGGTTCTTCATATTATTTTTCATCAACAAGACCTAACCCGAGACTCATCAGATTCAAGTCGGATTCGGATCGGTTTTGTTCGGAGTTGCGGATGTCGGTTCTAATTGTCCATCGTATTTCAATGTAGCAATAATATAAATAAATAGTTCAAAATTTGTTGGAGGTTAGTTCGAAATGTAATTATATCATTGTATAAAAAAATATAATACAATCAACCGTTGTTGAAGATTAATTTGGATTGTGAAAAACAAAAAATAAAAACGAAGTAAAAAACAATAAAACAACGAAAAGACACGTCATGCGCCATTGCGTCATTCGCGGCGCTTTTGCATATGCACCGCACCATACAGAAGAAAGACGCAAACGTCGCGTGCCTTACACCATGGCACACGCCGTAGCATGCCTATCATAACTATTGTTGGTTCATGACTAATGTGAAAAACTAGCACTGAGAAGTCATGAACAGTATTTCTCAAAGTTACACTACGTGGCTTTTTTTTTCCATGGCAGAATTGGTCCGCGACTTATGATTTTGTTGGATATTGATACTTGAATTATGTTGGGGATGGAAATTGGAGTTTGTACGTAATCTAGATGGAGCTGCAATAAGTTGGAAAGCAAGGTTGCAAACCAGGGTAGCACTCCATGAAAATGAAGTTGACTGTCTACTCAAACTCAAAGCAAGCATTGAATGATTTAGGTTTGAAGCATAAAGAAGTGATTGTGAATAATATGAGGCAAAGTGCAACATGTAGCAAAAATTCATGCATTTTTTAACAAAGTGCCTTTAAGGGAATCTTTCCTTGTAACTATGATAAAGATGGTGTTCTTCAAGAAGATTTACAAGAAGAACAATCATACATGTTTACGAAGTAGTTGCTGAGTGGAAAATTCCGCGCCCGAAATTAATAAAGTTCCTTTTAAACAGCAAGGTGCCAGTAGATGACATATGTTAGGAAAGTTAGCTTATAAGATAGAATTTCGATCTTTAATGGTTTTCAAAAGCATCGTCATAGGCATTTGGACACTCGGTTAATGCTTAAAGATGAAATCAAAGTTCATTAACCAACTGGCTTATTCTAGGAAAAGGTAGAAGTTGGAGTTGTTTTGTTATTTTATTCAATACGGTCATCATGAACTGTATTAGTATCAAGACATTGTTAAATTTTGACCACATGATTGTGGATCGAAGAATTTGCTGTAATCAAGACATGAAAAATAAAACACATAGCAGGCAAAATACAACGTTAAGTCTAACAGAACCCACAGTTTTGACAACAGAATGAAGAATTCTAAATAATGCACAGACATGCATTATGTCGATAAAACATAAAGGTTATGTCAACAGATAGAATGTCATATACAATACTTTTTAGTCCAGCATACTGAACAAGTTTTTGCGCCAGCAGGCATTTTCAAAATGGACCCATTTGTTATATGTGAGAGCAATGGTTGAGATTAAATAAGATTTGGTAGAATATGAAATTATATCTAATCTAATTGCTTGTGAGATTTTTCTTTGCTATTCAGGTTTAGCCACCATTTAAATTTCAGTTTTGTAATCAGACTCATCATAGCTCTCAAATATAAGTGAAACTTCACTAAAGTAGTTTTAGTCGACCAAATTAGTCGAACATATGAATCCCTTGTTTCATTTATTGCATCTCCTAATTGGTCATTGCATTTTGCATATTTCGTTGAGCTGTGTTTTTTCCCTCCTGACAATTTAACAATTTCCCCACCTGTTTTCTAGTTTTCGAAAACCCCTACATAATACTAAAAGCACAAGTGGGAGCCCATAGCAAAGACGCAATTCAGAAAATGCAGGTTGAGAAAGAATGGAATACCAGCAATAAGGAGTTCTCTGCTTTCAGGCACTCCAAACTCTGTTTAAGCTGGTTAAGTTCATTTCTCAAAGTTGTATTTTCGGAACCAATGGTTTCAACTTTAATTGCCAGCTCTTCAGTTTCAGCCTGGATACAGGAATTAGACACTAAAAAACAGAACAAAATAGAAATAAAATATTATGTATGGTAATGCATCAATAATTTTTCCCTAAACTTACCTGTTTCCTTAATCTGGATCTTCTTGCTGATTCTCTATTAGACTGTTTCCTCCTCTCCCTCTTCAGTTCCCTCTCATCCTGTACATCAGTTACATGACAATTAATAAATCGTCAGAAATATCAATGCTATACAAATAATAAGTAGAAACAGACTTCAAACACGTGCAGCAACATACATACCTGGGTCCAAGCTTCAGGGTGCACTTCAACTTTCATTTGATTTGGAGTAGGAAGAGTGTACATTGGAACTACTTTGGGGATTATTGGAGCTACACTAGTTTTATCACCTACATATTGCAAACTCGTATTAAACATAAAAAATTAAGTCCCCTGGTCAAATGATTTTGTTAACAATATCTTGGTATTCATGGCATAGCATACATATAGACAATAGAAGGTACTAAATAAGAGTATATGACGGCAGATGAGTAGCAATACCATAGGTTGGTTATCTAAATTGCTAGTATATGACAGCAGAGAATTAGTAATACCTGAAGTCAGAGAATCTTCGGAGCTCCGCTTCCTCTGATTCTCCTTCCCCTGTAGAAGGGATGAACTTTAGCATGATTATTTTAACCAATGTACGGGAAAAACTAGATACAATTGGGCATACTCTTGATTCATTGTTCTCATCACTAGCAGCACTCGAACCCTCAACTCCATTTTCCTCGCTGTAGTAATACATCAAGTAAGAAACCATAATTAATTCAAGCTATCACAATTTTGAATACATCAAGGGAAAAAAGATAGATTCTAGGGAAGAAACCTTCGCGAGTGCACACTCTCATCGCCAACTTTAATTTCGCCATTGATGGTACCAGTTGACACAGCAAGACCATTGAACCCTTTAAGCTTTTTCATTAATCCCTTATCTTTACTATCTGGTGACTTGGTGGGCACATCTACGACAGGACTTGATGCCTACAACATAACATCAAATAAATACTGGAGATTGCAGAATGAACCCCAACTAGCCTTTTAGAATGAGAGAAAAGACGAGTTCAAGTGCTCACTGAAGGATTAGGGGGAATTCCATATGGATAAAGTGAAAATGGAGATGCAAAAGGTGACACCAGAGGCTGAAATTTGATGGAGATTAAGTTAGCATTAATGCTTGAAAGATTAATATCCCATGAAGGAAATGACAAATACAAAAAGATCAAGGCATGTAATCTCACAAATAAATAATATGCATCTACTGCTACCAATCAAATGCATGAAGAAATGGGTCGGCGTAGAAGGTCTTGGAACAATGTTCAAATAAATAGTACAAATATGCCGCAAAGATGGATAAAATTTCCTAGTTATATATATAAGCCTTGAAAAACTGTTCCAAACTGAAAGTAAAAAAGTTGAATCACTTTGAACCCTAATGATTTATTTCTTGACCATTTTTCTTTCTTTTTATTAAGCAAACCAAAACTACCCACCTAAAGTTGATCAGCGAAGATTTTTGTAACGTATAATGGAGGCCACAAAGACCATCAAACTTTGGGAAATGGTCCAAATTTATTATCAGGTCATCTATCTGTTGGTAAATAAAATTTATTGTATTTCAGAGAGTTATGATTCGTTGTATATGAAGCATCGATCATCTATATTTGCACTTTAGTAATGCTATTGTGATTGACCTCTTATACTTGATGTATAATTCAATAGCACAGGACCAATCTCCGTTATTTAATCAACATACAATTTGGTATGGTGTAGAAAACACCCATAAGATTTATCTATTTTTGTTGTTCCATGAGAGTAGACTGCACCTGGGCCAGCCCAATCATATCATTGCAATGAGAATCAATAGCAGTTACCATACTGCTGGTTAAGTTATTAATACAAAGAAAAAAGGGTCCCCGTTTTCAAGTGCATTTGAGTATCTGATTTCTTGTTTTACATGTACACACTGTACTAAAAATAATAGCAAACCACCACCCCAGTGCATTAGCCTCACATAGAGAACATTGGCTGATCCAATGGAGCTTTCATTAGTAGTTAGCGTGTTCATTTTCCATAACAATAAAAATATCATCCATGTTGTGGCATAAGATCTAAAATAAATGAAAATAGTGAATTTATTGTTTTAGAAAGGGTAAAGGTGTGAAAATATTGCTAATCAGCATCCAGTGGTACAAAAAAGCAATAAATATTAATCAAATTTGCTGAATAGAGCAGCTTATTCAGAACAATATTTCTACCAAACTACTTTTCTAACTCTGATCACTTATTTCATTCAGCGTCTACTTTTTCCAAACAGGTAAAGAAGCATTACAAACCGCACAGCACAGAATTTATATTGCCTAATCATGAAAAGTAAATAAATAATCTTATATTGAAGCTGATCGGCAAAAATTTAAAAATTAAAGAAGAAATGTGGAAATTCAGATACAGTTAGCTAAACCGCATTGCCTAATCAAAACAAACATATTTATAGTTTCATATGGAGGAGGATAGGCTTCAGTTGAAGGCTTCTAAGAATAAACAAAGGATGTGAATATTTAGGAACCAGTAGTACCTGAGGTCCCCACATGTATGGATAAGGTGGATGACCAGGAGCAACAGTTGTGTTAAAATATGGAGGTGGCATGGGAACTCCTGACCCGTAGTATGCCTATTAAGTCAAGAAAACAATATTATGGTCAACGTGATAGTTTAGATACTTGGGAACAAAATTTGTCTGAAATTTTGCAGCATGGAGAACACACGTAGATAAAGATACATTTGAAAATGGTTGGAACCTACCACAAACTGCTAAACCTTTCCAACAGTTGTAACATTTTATTCTTATTTGAATATAATTATTACAGGCAATATATAGATGGGTCCAAAATCTGACCTGCATAGCTGCCCAATCAGGATAAGGTTGAGTCATGATTGGCTGCTCCTGCTATTATAAAGTGAAATAAGTTTTACCAGCAATAATCATGGTGTACAGAATACATGTACAAACAATGACACTGAAGAACGTTAAAAAAAAAACAATTGTAAACAGTGCATGCAAATACAATACACTGGCATAAATATGGCCAGTAGTCAATTAGCTGCATGATAATAGGACTCGATCCTTTTTTGTGTTCGTCGCCACACATATTCAAGTGTCAACTGATGTTCATTTGTTTAGTTTAACATACTTCACATGAACTGGCACTTTGAAAATAACCTCATTCGGAGAATAACCATAATCATGCATAAATATTTAAAGAACATTGACACGCAGGCGCACGCGCACAGCTAGAATCAATAACCCCCTTTATTTGGCATCATTTTGTAGGATGTAGACTTTTGATGTCAAGTAACATGAAAAAATTGTAATATTGTAATTTACCTGAGCAGGTGGAGGTGTTTTCTCAGGCTTGGGAGAATCTATGTTTTCGCCCTTTCCCATTGAAATTAGTTTCTGGGTTTATAAACAGAAAAACAACATTAGTAAAAATAAAAATGCTTATGCATTAGATGTTAGCCAACTACCTTAAGTGTCCTGAAACTATATATAAAGCAAAACCGCATCTCACAAGATAATGGAATTGGATAACAACTTTGGATGATTTATACAGACTTTTGTTGAAATAAACAGTGTTCGTGCAAGAAGTAAGCGTGTATGATGCGGTGAATGGTGATACACAAGATGAAAACTTCAATGGATTTTTTTTTTCATTTTTATTATATTTTGGTGGAACACCAATACGTACAATACTATGCTGCAAATGTTTTGCATGCTTTAAACGAAGGTCATATGATATCCAAAATTCACCCTTGTCCTTTATCGAGGAGACACTCCATATCTAGACGTGGGAAGAAATGTTGATTTCTAATGCTGAGTTAGAAGCAAAGAAACTTCTATTTTAGTTTCATTGTTTAATTAGAAATTGAATTGTTTCGCATCAATCATAAATTGATGTATTGCTGCACGCATTTATATAGAGGAAAGTATAGCATTTCCTTAATATTGATTTCATATCATCTTTATCATATGTTAATGCAAGGGATTAGAATTACTGTCTTTCTAATTCGGGTTATACTTCTCCAGCATATAGCATCAACTCTAAAACATAGTATCAATGTTTCAACTCGATCCATTCTGCTAATCCTTTTATGTATGTTCAAAATATGGCATAATCATTTCACTTGATTTATATATTTTGACCATGTCATATTGTTGATGCAAAGCAAGTGAACTTTTTTACCCAATTTTTAGTATAAAAAACCAAGAAAAATCTATCAAGATCACAAGTTTAGTATTCCCTCTTTTTTGTGTCGATGGCCAGTAGAACGACAGAAGTAAATTCTTGAAACTAATACGAGTCCCAAGAGAGCGATATCTACACACTCCACTTGTATCCCAACCCTTAAGTCAGTAATAGTATAACCTCAACTATCAAAACGACAATCGGTGTTATTAAAACGCAACCAAAGCTGTGTATTGTCACATGGATAATTACTTGTTTGCCTCTATCCTTTATTGAGTATTAGATAAAATCTAAGAAGCAAGGGTAATTTTTGTGTTGTAACATAAGGAGTTTCCTATGTTAAAACAGAAATTCATAGAGCTCGTAACTCATTGAACACGAAAACCATCCAAATTGACGTACTCCGAAAATATTATGGGTAGTACTTATGTATGTAGCAATCTTTTTTAAATGGAATACGTATCTTCTCGTAAGATGCTGATGTTATTAAAAGTAATACATTGATTATACCCAACGCTAACATATTTATCATTATTCATTACTAAAAATAATTAAGCTAGATGAAGCTATTAGACTTGAAAAACGAACACCGACAAAAGGCTGAAATTTGGTAACTTAAATAAAAATTAGGAAAAAACGGTCAAAAACTTCAAAATAGTCGATAAAATTGAGAAAATTGGAGATCTCTGGAACTCTACCATTCATCACATCTCTGATAACCTAAAATGGCCCCAAATACCCCCACTAAAAAGGTGAAGTTTGGTGCCTTAATAGCCCATTTCGCACAATTTATTCAATCACAATATTTCACCGCATAATTTTTCTAAAATATTCGCGAAACTATATAAATAATCAAATATCCACACGATTTTAAACAACAATCGGCTCAAAATGCTACACAAACGTAATTCGAACGTACCTGAAATAATAAACAACAAATCGTAACAGAAGGCAGAGGAAAACACAAATCCAGAATGTAAAATTTGATTATTCAGCTATACCAGTTCTATAATAGCTAATCCAGAATGTAAATTTTTTTTTAATTTTATTTCTCCATTTTTCAGTACAGAATGAAAAAAGCGCGGAATGAGAGAGAAAGAAAGGAAAGAGGTGAGAAAGAGAAGGATGCCACGTCACGAACACGTGTCAAAACATCAGATGCAGATAAAATAAATAAAAAAATAGAAAAAATGATCTGTAAGCCATCCATATCATATAATCGTGACATGTGAACGTGACAGCAGCATGAGCTGTACTCCTATCCTATTTGTGAGGCGGGGCCCGTCCTTGCTATTTGACTTGGTCGTACACGTGCCGGTGCTAGTAACTTTTATTGAAATTTGTTGACACAAGCTGGGTACGTCTGTTTGTGTGTGTAACCTGATTTAGGACTTGGCCATCTATCATACGCTCAAGAGGTACGTGGGCGCTCAGACATCCACCTATAAGATATTTCATGTTCCAAGTGGATTTAAAAGGCAAGGTATTATTTACAAACTCCATCTAATTAGTTGGTTAAGCTCTCGAATCAGATCTGTCTAAGGTAGAAATCTTGTACTAATCACCTTGGTAAAAAAGATTGTTTTCTTCCTTTTTTTAATTTAAGACGGTGCTACAATGATCAAAATCCGTAAGTTAATTAGATGGATTTGATTTTAAACGGTAAAAATCAGAGGATCGATATAAATTGTAAGGTTGACATCACTTTCGCAGGAAATAATAAGGTAAATTTTGGACATAGCAACATCGTCGTTTTATTTCTATTCCACTTTCGTTTTTCTTTTTCTCCATAATCTTACTCATTCTACTTTCTCGATCTCTGCCGACGCATTGAAACAAACTAGTCATTTCTTTCGAGCGTGAACACGCCTTATAGCCTTCTATGTTCCTAAAACACAATCCACATATAATTTTCACTTTTTTTTTGTATTTTAATCGTCTTATATGTTCTGTGAAAACGTTTAACCACAATGACAAATCAATATCAAAGAGGAAATGATCCTTCAGAACATCGGTTGATTAATAACAGCGAGATTTGACCATAATAATTTCAAATAGATTATCAAAAGATATATCATTGTTTCATATGCGACATCCAAAATTCACCAAACATTATGCACCCGAATTCTTAACCAATCTTCTATGTCAAGTTCAATTCTTGTAAAATTCATAGTGTCAAAATCAAAATTTGTACTCTTGACAAATAAACTTGTATGTAAATTGGTACCACGATCAACAATAATATTGTGTTTAAGTGACAAAATGGGACTTACCGTTGGATATTTCATAATACAACAACAATATTTAAAAATACATTTAAATAAAGATATACAAGTGAATCTTTTCTCTACGTATTAAAAAAGAAAAGATTTCATATTTTTATGTGTAATGACAATATACCAATTTGAATGCACGAAAATAATATGATCGACATATAACGATACCATCATATCTGTAAAGAAATATATGCCTCTACACAACAAAAATGCGTGAATTTCAAATTTTTATTTTGCATAAGAACTTCTTAAAAAAATCTTTATATATGTGTTTGTGTTATCATGGATATCTTTTATGGAACTTGGTTAAAGCTTTATTGATATGCTCGTACAATGTCATAGTCGTACTTATAATACAAGAAGCAATTTAAGATTACAATTAGATTGTATATCACGTAGATATTCGGCTACATAAGATGTAACTTTCCACTATTTTACGTTTAAAATCAGTGACAAAACGTTATCAAAATATGCTTACGCATTAATTTTAGATGTCAAATGGGTTGTTTGTTATATAATTTGAAATCTAAAAGTATAAACAAATGGTAAATCCTCACAACGGAAGTAAACAACAGTATACATATATTTCAACAATGAATAGCATACAAAGCCCGATACAATGAGTCAAATATGCATATATTCTTATACATCAATCGTTATTAAATTTATAATAATACAACTATAAGGCGGTGGGAATATATTAAATAAACAACATATAAACGTAACCTACATCCTGACATCTTTTCCCTTCTTTTGCTTCCACCTGCAAGCTTTACAAATGCATGCAAATAAAAAAGGAAAATATGACCAACTATTTTTGGACTGTGCCTAAAGCAAACCTATGAGATCGAGTGGCTATTGCATAGTAAAAACAACGTACATACCCTTTCAGGGTCAAGCCATGTAATTATATTTTACACTATTCTCCCGCATCAAATACTCATTAGCACATAACACCACCTAGTGTTAGTATCTCAGATATTGATTTTAATGACGACAACCATATAAATATAGATTCTAATGTTTTGTCAAGTTGTATAATTTTTGCATCAATAATGACACAAAAACCCCAAAGTTGATTGAAAGCATTCATTCTAATAACATAAAGGTTACAGCAGAAAATAAGACACTATTTTTATAGTGGTTCGGCAAATTCTCCGACCTATGTCCACTTTAATCTTTGTCATTAATTGTTTTCTCTCCGGATTACAAATAATTTTATCAGATCTGAACACAATCTAGTGGATCTTAAATTTACAATGGAGTTCCCAGAGTATATTCGGCAAATGAGATAAGAGTGAAGAAGATGCAGAGTGTGAATCCCTTCTTCGGTTGCTATATGGTTGATATTTATAGAGAAGCTCGCTAGCAGACTTAGGAGCCTACGTAAAATAAAGTTCAGATGCAAGTCCAAGTGTACAAGAGGGAACACATGGTCCAATCTCCAACCGAGTGGTTTGTTCTGGTGAAAACTTCTTGTGTTCGTCTGCTTAGTTTTTCTCTTATTCAATATATTTTGAACTCTTTTTCATGAAGATTAAGTTCCTTCTAATGATTTTGTCGATATCACCAGTCTTTTCCTTTTTTTAGCTTTCTTCTCATCAATCCCCAATGTTGCTTGTCTATTCTTTGAGAAAAACATTTGACGATGATAGGTTGAAGCTGTACTTAAAGCGTAAAGGGTTTAGGAGGGTGCCAAGTGGAAGAAAAACCTCTCGCTACCGAGAGTCTACTTAGCTTTGATTTCCATCAAACTTCCTAAGTTTAATCTCTTAGGCTTTTTAAGCATGTTTCCAAGTTCATGAATTGACTCATCTTCATTTTGGCCTTCTGATTCTGCTTGGTTAAAGCGCAGGTTAACATATAGTATATATTACAAAATATTACGCAGGTATAAAATGATTAAACTTGAAGATTGATCAGTATAAAGACCAAGAATGAAGATGTAGAGATGATGATCAAGACTCATGAGTTAGAGACAAAAGAATTGAACAGCTCAAGACTTTAGTATAAGTCATTAGAATAAAATGTTAAAGTTTCCCATGGTAAATTCTGATTTTTATCACAAAATTCTGTTTGATATTTTAATCAAAAATGAATTATTTTAAATTCAAAATATATTTTTACAAATACTTTATAAAAAAAATTATATGTTCAAAGTATTTAAAAATTATGTTTAAAATTATTTTATAAAAATATAGAAGTTTGAAAACAATTTAAAAGAAAAATTATTTTTCAAAATTAAAAAGGTATGTCGACATAGTGACCGTTAGTTTCTTTTTTAATTTTTGAAAAGAAGTGTCTTTTGGACGCACCTCTTCGCGAATGGATGCTTATGTTTATTCTCTAAATAAATAGGAATGCAAACTAATTTTCTTACTTTCTTCTTACTCCTTACTCTCTTAAAGTATATCTTGAAGACTACTTTCTATATTCTTCAAAATCTGGATTGAATCAATACATACTCTACTAGATTGATTCTATACAAACTATCTACTATTTTGAAAGCATTCTCCCTACAAACTCAAAGCTCAAACCACTATCAGAAGGGTGATAGGATATCTTGTATCTCAAGTACAACCGTTTGTATTTGAAAATCAACAACTCTACTCTTATTTGTTTAGGTGTGCTTACTGCCCATTCAAATCAAGCGAGTGTGTTTCTTGTCCGTTCAGATCAAGCAGGCGATCTTGTTGTTCGGTAAATAAAAAGAGTTTATCCCGGACTTGTAAGATAGAAGGGTACGTCTCGTAGCCATGAAATCAAGACTGTATTATGGTTTACTTACTGCTATGTTAAAGTAGGTGACCGAAAAGAAACTTGCACGGTATTGTATGGAACTGGATGTACGATTGGTTATTGAACCAGTATAAAAATTCATTATGTCATCTCTTTAACTTTACTTTTTATTGCTTTTATATTTATCTATGATTGCATCTGTGACTACTTGATTAATATAGATATGTATTTATAATCTATGATTTGATTTAAAACTCGGAACAAAGTTTAAAAAATCTTAAAAGTTACAAACATTATTCACCCCCTCTAGTGTTAAAATAGCCTTAAGATCCGTTACACCGTAACCCACATTTAGTATTGGAGCATTAGGTTTTCAAAAGTTTCGTAATTTCATTTTTGAAAAATACAAATGACTAGTAATACTATTAATACAAATTTTAACACTTTCATAGAAGGACAATCAACTCCTAGACCCCTACTATTTAATGGTAGTAACTATACTTATTGGTCATGTAGAATGAAGATTTATTTATAGTCTAATAGTTTAGATATTTGGAATATTATACATAATGAGTACACTGAACTTCAAACTAAATATTCAGCGTGACACCAGATCAAACGACATAAGCAATTAATAATTCTAAGACCATGAATATTTTACCATGTTCATTAGATAAATATGAATTCAATTGAATTTCTATTCATAATTCAACATATGAAATCTGGAGAATACTACAAGTCACGCATAAGGCACTAGTAAAGCAAAACAGACAAAAATTTCTATGCTAACTAATCAGTGGATTGTTTAAAATAAAACCAAATGGGTCTACTTCTGATATGTATTCCAGATTTCAAGATATAGTTTGCACTAGTATCATTATGTAAACATTTTACCAAAGAAGATCAAGTTTGAAAAATTCTTATTTCGCTATCATCGAAATGGATAAAAAAAACATTATAAATAGAAGTGCTAATGACATTAATACTTCAAAAATAAAGGGTTAACTGGTAACCTAATATCCTATGAAGCATGGTTGCAGGACAGGAAGGAAAGCAAGACAACCCAAAAGAAATCAATTGCATTTAATGCTACCACTAACGAACATGATTGTTAGATGATGATGAAAATGATGAGGAGATTGCTTTTATGATCTAAAATTTCAGAAATTCTTGAAGTACAAAAAGATGAACAATTATGGTAAAACCAAAAAAAAAATTATGGAAATGGAAGTGTGATTAAGTATTATGATTGTGGAGAATATGACCATCTACGAAGAGACTGCCAGCAACAAAAGAAATCACTAAACATTGATTCATTCAAAAAGAGGAATAGAGCTTGTAATGCAAATTTGGATGATTTCGATATTGCATCAAGTGACAATGAACTAAATAGAGAAAATTTCAACATGTATTTCACAATGATGGAAGATTAATCAAAAGAAGCAAAGGAAACGATAAAATGGTACATTTTATATTTTATTTTTATTTCATTTTAAATTATTGAATTTAGGAATAAATATAGATTAATAACAATAATTTTATCTAAGTATGTATATATATATATATATATATATGAATATATTGCTTTTGTTTAAATTTTTAATTTTCAGCCTATATGTCGACATATGTCACATGGGTATGCTGACATACCTAGCAGAAAATTGGAGAACCTTTTCAAATTCAAATTTTGAATTTTCCTTTCTTTCAAATTAAATTCAAAAACTGAAAAGACGTCTTTTCAAACTGAAAATGTCATTTCACTCTCTATTAAATCATCTCATTCCTATCTCTTCATTCACTCATAGATTATTTCAAAATTCAAATTCATTCTTCACTCTCTTACCTTCAAAACTACACAATAATTTCTTTCTTAAGCCAATCTTCATCATCCAAAGCCATTAGGCTTCCAAAAAAGATTAAAAGTCAACTTTTTAATGATCAAGAGTCCATTGAAACTTTTGTTGAGTATGATACTTATGGAAAAGTATTTTCAGCGAGGTTTGCAAATTTTAATAAATTTTCTTCTTATGGTTTACAAGATCTTTCTTTTGAAAATGATATTTATTTTGTTTAACTAATTTATCTCAAAATGATTTTGATTGCTATCCTTATTTGATTAAAATGTTTTATGCTAATCTGAATGAAAAAAATTCAAGAAAAAGAAGGTAAAATTTGGCATAGTGTAAAAGATATTACTATTATTTTGGATTGCGAAATTCTTAGTCAAATTCTTGATTATAAAAGTTGTGGAAATGATCTCTCCACTTTTGAAATTGATTATGTAGTAGAGAAGTTATGCACGATTTGTTTTCTAATGATAAAGAGAATAGTTATAAAGGCAAGAATCTTAGGCTTAAAGCAAGACTAATGAGTCTTATCTTACAACAAAGTATTACATCAAGGATGGGTAATTACAATAATCCAACTCAAAAGGCTTTCAAAGCTTTTTTTGCTATTTTTGGAATATATGATACATAAAGGGCTCAAGTGATTTTGGATGACTTTGTTCAAAAGTAAATCTCTAAGCATTAGAACATTTTTCACAATGGTGTGTATCTTACTAAGTTTTCAATTATTTTAATATCGATCTAAGAGGTAAACATATTTTGCTTTGCAAAGTTTCAAAAAAAATCACATCGCTTTTATGCACATTCCTTTTGAATTTGAACCCTCTGAATCTCTTCCCGAAAAGAAAGAGGGATCGAGTAGGAAGGGAAGAAGAAAAAGAGATTCTTCAAGAGGAATAAGAAAGTTTTGCATGAAAATTGAAGACGAGGAAGAACAAGATGTGGAAGAGGAGGGAATGAACACTTATCTAGAAAGCACTGATAATCCATTTTGCTATTCTAACAAAGATATTTTCAAAAGCCAAGAGAAGCTTCTCAACAACCAAAAGAAGCTTAAATGCTCTTTTAGTAAAAAGTTCACTTATCTCTCCAACAAAGTGGAAAATACTTTGGAAAAATCCTTAGAAAGCTTGGTGGAAACTCTTCTTCATCATCATCATCTCTTTAGATCTTTATCTACCTTTATATCCCTTTGTTGTATGTTTTTCTAGTTTTATTTCATGTCACGTTCACATATTTTTCTATGAATTCATGTATCTCCCTATTTTGATTAATATAATTTACTTCTTGCTATTCAATTGTGTTATCTTAGTCTCTGCCAATCATTAAATAAAATAGTATTAAGTAGAAACAAAAACATAAATGTGCAAATTAAGGCATATAGGTCGACATACCCTACATAGATACGTCGACATATTGGCTTTTTCAAAATTTTAAATTATAAAAAATTTGTAACTACTTTTAAAACAGTTATTTAATCCAACTTTTCATCTCTATTTAAACCATTTTATTTCAGGAAAACTCATACTTTAATTCATCTCCTTTCATTCTACGCATTTCTTTTTATAAATATGAGTTCCGCACATCGAAAACTTTTTGGAAATTTAGAAGAAACACTTAAATCCTTCAAAGGTGCTCACTCTTTCATTCTCCAAGATAAAAAATGTTTGGAATTAAGCCAAATGCAAATGATAAAGGAACAAGAGAAACACTTTGATGAGTGGTTAATTTCCTCTCTTATCAAAGACGATCAAAACAACAACTCGGAATGCTCAAACTCTATGGCACACACGGAATAAGAAGGTTAGGATGTCATCAAAACTGTAACAACTCGATTTTTTCGACGCCCGAAAAATCAATACGCCCACTGTATCGAATGCCGCACAGTCGGATGCCGGAAAATCGAACCGTTAGGGTTTAAAGAAGAAAGAGGTAGAAGAAGAAACATAAACAATAACAGAATCTCACATTTCGCAGACATTTCGTAGCGGAACAACATATAATACATAAATGAATAATCTTTAAAACAAAGAATCATATCTGTTATTACATTACACCACATTACATTATCAGAGTGTTACAACGACAAACAGCGGAAGAAAATATAACATATACTAGTGATACGCTTCTCTATCCAACTTGCTTCTGATCTCCACAGCAACTCCTTTTCTGGCTTCGCTCCAGAATAACCGAGAACCTGACTCTATGCTGCCCGTGTGGAAATTGGTGGGCACCCAGAGTTTAGAAAGGGAACAATAAACTCCAGGTCAGTCATGGGACTGGTGTGAGATCTCAAAAAAACAGTTACTTTCACAAAGAAAATAAAAGGAAATCTTCTATGCTTTTGGAAAATGAAACTGCCATAAGGCCTCCCGCCACACACACAATGCAAACACACACTTGGAGAAGATTTCTCCTTATGATAGTCAAACATGCTTAATACGCAAAATCTTTGGATTTTATTTTTAGTAGTGCAGAAAACATTTCGAAAGTATAATATTAATCTTAGTCAACATACAACATTTCTTCGTATGCCTACTTAGCTACCATGTTCAATAGAAGGTTACCGCCATATTCCATGGCAGGTTATACAACCAAAACCGTACAGGGCGCGTATTGTTTCTTTGGATTTCCAACAAATGGTTAGGTAAAGGAACTTCCTACACCAAAATGGGTACGCCTCTAGAAGAACGCCCCCGAGAACCTAACCGGATATCTGCTGACACAAGGCCGAGTTACCACACGCTTCTGGGTGCAATGAAGCTGTAACTTGATAACTCCACACACACAAAAAAGTATGCCATCCCCGGTCATTATCGACCTTTATCCGAGGATCCTCAACCACAAAGCAACATCACACATTAATGAGATTGCAATAACCACATAGGTTAAATATCTAGGCTCCATACCATGATACCACCTCTTATCCAGAAGGAAATGGACATATCCTAGGGGCGCGACTCCTAAAAACCTTGCCGCAACATTCCTGTTTCGACCATTTCGGGTTGTGAGGCTCGACGAAGTCACGTCCACAAAGCTACGCTTTTCACAAAAGTCATGCTTCGATCAACAAATGATCAGCAGCACTTCGTATGTCACATTACCAAATTGGGAATGTATCACTAGTAACCATCAACCACATTACCTCTGAGCTCGTAAGTCTCAAAGAAGGGTGTTAAGCTAAGAGAATAAATTCTCCGCCACCAACAGAAATGTATTTGATAGAAACCAGCTTTACATCTCAATTTGTAATGTCAGACACACATCCATACAAGTCTGTTCCGGGTTCGAACAGAATCGAAGGCACTTCCGAAGAAGCACTTGCAATCCGGGTATTCACAATCCCGATCGGACTTCCCATCACTTAGGGAATCTCTATACCGTAGCTACTCAGTGCAGAGACAATCAATAGGTCATCCTATCACTCTCGCAAATACCCGGTCTTCACCACCGGTCTTCAAGTGCTATCTATAACGTCGTATCATTATTCGAAATGGGTTATATGACACAAAGGTCCTCTCCCGGCTAAACCGAATAATGAGCGAAATATTTAAAAACATATGGATATTGTGATTTCAATTAAGTCACAACTTATTACCCAAAACCTTTCTTCCAAATGGTTTAAACAAATTACCATTTTCAATCTTTTAAACAAAAAGATTCAATTCACCAAGTTCACAAAGATCCATTCATGGATTTCAAAACAATTTCCATTTCAATTGGATTAACTCGTTAAATCTTTAAATCAAGATTTAACTTATAGCTTTCAAAACTCGTTTCCAAAGATTCATTCATAGCCTTTAAAAACATTTCAATTCCATTTCAAACTTGAAATCTTTCAACACAATTTGGAAATTCTTTCCTTAAATGAAAGCTATTATTATTTGATAACAAATACTTTTCGTTTCGGAGAAATCCGATTACATTTGCTCAAGTTAAAAACCCTTCAATGATAAAATTTGGGTTGAATTCAAATTCTCAAAATAATACTTTTAAAATGGTTTAAAAATCCATATAAACACATTTATAACTTTATATAATATTTTTAAACCATAATTTCCAAACACAAATTTCAATTTCAAATCTTTAATTCAAATTATTTAAATTCCAAAATTTTATCAAGTTATTCAAATAACTTTTATCCTCAAAAACCTCTTTTCAAAAGCTTTTCATATTTAACTCAAATTCCATTTCCAAACCATTTGAATTCAAAATTCAACTTTTAAAACCATTTCAAAAATCTGTGACTTAACCGATTTCCTCGTGAAATCCATATTTGTGTGTGTATAGTGTAGTCCAGGGGTTTTACACACAATAGTACAACAACATCAATCATCACAGATTCAATCATATCAATATCGATAAGCAGTATAACCCATACGCTTATCTTCATTCACAGATTCATAGATAAAGTAAATTTATCAATCACAAAGATCCACCATTACAATTCGATGTGGATTTCGGATAACTAACTGGAATCCGACTCCCTGTGGCATCGAAATTCAAATGCCCTTTTAAAAAGGCCAATATTGATAGTCAGTTATTTAACTATCAATCAACATGCACAACAATTACTGGATTTCAAATAATTTCCCTCAGTTATTTATTTTCAAAATATCTTTGCAAGATATATTTTCACACTTCAACCATTTGAAAACAAATTCCAAATTACTTTCCACATTTTCAATACTTTGAAAACAAATTTCAAATCACTTCCCTCACGTGGAATAAATTTCAAAATATTTATTCATTTCTACTAGAAATCTGCCGAGTTCAAATACTTTATCTCCAAAATATTCCTTAAAATACAACTTCAGAATTTTCTATTTATACTTTAAAATTACTTTGGAAATATACTCGGCTTTTCAGAGAAAATACACTTTCATTTCAAAATGGTCCATTTAAACCAATTAAATAAATCCTTGTCGATTTATTTTAAATTTACATTCCAAATCTATAAATTTTCTTTCCACGCCTCAAAATAACTCAATGTTTATTTTTAAAACAAATTTCTCTTTCCTTTATAAATTCCATTGTGAATTTACATTTCCAAATATCCATTGATATACGATTTCCAAATTGATTTCAAAATCATTTCCAAACACCAAATCAATTTTCATATTGATTTCCACAGATTTATTCTTTTAACGCCAAATCAATTTATCACAGGATATCAATAAGATATATCACATAATATAAATAAAATTCCTATTTGTGGGGAAGCCAGTTGGATCCCTCCAACATGTTTCCCTGCATCCACAGATATTAGCACAACCAATAAATATCGATTCAATCTGATAATAATTATCATATTCGGCTAAACAAGCAATCAAACATTTAAATGCTAGCTATTTAAATTAACTAGTATCCAGATTTGAGTGAGATTACTCACTTTGGGTTTTCGACGAGCGTTCAAATTTAAATTAAATCGAACGGCGTTCGATTTAACCTATATTTTTACTTTCTCAGAATGATTCCTGAATTTGCTCCACTGCGTAGTACTCGTCGCTGCGATTCCGGCGTCGTCAGTTTCGTTGAATTCTGATAATGTATGCATGAGATATGAATTTTCGAAGTTAGAATATAATTTATAAACAAATTTTTCCTTTTATTTTTACCAAATCCATCACAGCCGCGCAAATCAAATACGATACCAAGGCCGCATCTTCTTCTGCTTCACGCAACAACAGATCGAACCGAACCCATCGTCGACTCCAAACCCACACTTGCCGCCGCCGCCACGAACATCAAGGCCACGATCAGAAACTGCCACTACAAAGCCCACTACGCCACCCATCATCGGCCATAACCGCCTCGAACTTGGTGCACGAACGGCCACGAAAACTGCGCATGAATGTAACTCCTATCGGCCTAAATTCTGGCCACCATGACGAATTCCGTGCCACTCCGTCGTATGGATGTGTAGATCTCTCCACGATCTACAACTTTCATTTAGAAAGTTTTCGAATTTAAAGTTTGGATCGAGAGATTTCAAGGAAGAAACGAAAATGATTACCGGCCATTGAATACATATAAACGGCGGCCGCGATATTCTCCTAGGATTTCACTGGGCAATGCATATATATATATATATATATATATATATATGTTTATTTAATATTATTTTATTAATATTCTCAAATTTATCAAACTTTTACAAACGAACTCCAAATCTCACGTGCCACCAGGCGTTTCTAAGGTTTTACCCGCGTTTCGAACACAATAGAACGTGTTTCGAAGGCTAATTTGGTCGTATGCACGAGTTACGGAAATAAACACTCAATTTTAAATTAAATCGATTACAATAGTTTCTATGCATTTTAAGTTGCCGGGGTCAAACGACAACTCCGATTTCTACGAAAACTGAAATCCGATAATAACTAACTATTACGGATCCAATGGAATTGGTTTCGTCGAATTCCAAGACTGTGTCCGGAAGGCTATTTTAACTCGTCGATAAATTCGAGCGATTTCCAAAATCGTCAAAATCACCAAAAATTTCACTTTTAAAATTTTGCTGACTCTATTATAAATCATATAGACTTTATAATTCACATTAGAAATCATTCTAATTCATTCCGGACCAAAATCTGATTATTGACCATTATTATACTTTTAAATTCCATTATTAAATTATTATTATTTAAATTTCAATTGAGTTTCCATATTGAAAATTTTAAACTTGATTTAACAAAATTCTTATTTCAAAATCAACATTTTACATTTAAAATGAATTAAATGTTCAAAATCTAATGACCAGAAATTCTGGGTCATTACATCCTTTGTAACGACCCAGGATTTTTAGTATTAAAATTTGAATATTTAATTAATTTTAAATATTAATGAGTGAAATTTATAAGTCAAATAAATTTTATTTTGACTAATTGGATTTAATTGAATAATTAAATCAATAATTTAATATGTGAAATTATGGAATTAATTGAAAATTGGGTTAAATATGATTGAAAATGATTTGGGAAATTTTATTTTATCATATTGAAGTTAGAAAGATGTTTTAGAACTTTTAAAATCGAATTAAAAGTTAATTTGTGAAAATTGAATATTTTAATATTAAATCGACTAGTGAAAATAGTCAATTTTTGAACAGTCTCAGAATTGGACGAGACCAGTTCCATTCGATCCGTAATAGTTAGTTATTATCGGATTTCAATTTTCGTAGCAATCGGAGTTATCGTTTGATCGTGGCAGCTCGAAACGCATCGAAATTGTTTTTTATTATTAATTTGGCGAGTTAAAATAGCCATTTTTCAAAAAGTCTCGGATTTCGACGAAACTAGTTTCATCGGATCCGTAATGTGATATTATTGTAAGGTTTCAAATTTTGTGTCAATTGGATTTACCGTTTGTCCGGTACAAATTAAAACGCCTAGAAAATCGTTTAAATCGGTTTAATTTAAATCGGACGTTTATAGCCATAACTCGCACATATGTCCGAATTAGCTTCCGAAACCAGTTCCATTGTGTCCGAAACGCGGGGTAAACTCTAGAAACGCTGGTTACTGCGCGTAAATCGGAGTTTGAAAAACCCGGATGAATAGTGTCGTTCGTTTTCCTATAAATAGGGCCTAAATTCACAAAAATAAAAAAAAAACTAAACCCTAATTTGCAATGCACAGCCGCCACCCTTAGCCATCAATGGCCGAAAATGCTCCTTTCTTCTCCCTCAATTATCTTCCAATCCATTGATTATTATCAACAACTTCCAACTACAAAAACGTAGAGCACATCGAGATCTTCGTGTTTAACGGTGGAGATCGAGAATGGAGCTGTATTTCGTGAGATAGGAAGCCGCGTTCGCCTTCGCTTTAGGCGCGCAGTTCGAGGAGAGGGGGAGGCCGAGCTCATGGTGCTTGTGGCCGAAGATAGCTCTTGCAATGGGCTTCAACATGGAACTATCTGATCGTGTTCAAGTTGCTTGTGGTGATCGAAAAATCAAAACCTAATTTGTGCTTTATGGGTTCTATGGTTGCGTTCATGTTTCTGGAAGAAGAACGTGGGAAGGAGAAGGAAGTGGTGGACGGCCTGATGTTGAGGGTGATGGGATCCAGTGGCTAGGAATTGATGAAGGTTAAAAATAAGAAAATAATTGTTGTAAATTATATATAAAAATTTGTGTAAAACTTGTAAAAATCATAACTTTTTCATACGAGGTCGAAAACGCGCGAAACCAGTTGCGTTGGAATCGTATGGACGAGCACTACGCTATGGAATTGGATTTGAGTCGTTTGGAGTTAGTGAGAATTTCGGGTAAAATTAAACGTCCGTTTAATTTTATTCGAAATAAATCGCTAAAACGAAATTGAAATCAAGGTGAGAACTTCTCACTCAATCGAATCGGTTTCGATTTTAATTTTAAATAGTTATATTTAAAATACTTGAATGCATGTTTGAATGATGATTGTTATCTATTGATTGTTAAATTAGACATTATGCGCCGTTATTAAGCGGATGTTATTTATTAAAAACATATACCGCGAATATTTCATAAACAGTGAAATTGGTATTATATATAATAGCAATATATATATATTGGCATATGTATATATTGGAGTTATTGATTTCCCGCATTTGTATAGCGGATGAGACCCTATTGCGTCGTCTATTAAGCGGATAATATTTTAAATCCCATATACCGCGATAATTTCGTACTGGAACGGAATTGGTATTGTGCTAATGTTTGTGGATGCAGGAAAATATGTTGGAGGGATCCAACTGGATTCCTCAACAGTATTTATTTAATTATGGATATTTTGATATTCGTTGATTATCATATCGATATATGATATCGTTGTTGTCGTGATTGACTATTTGGTATGTAGCATCATTGGACCAAATTTGGAATTTTAAAATGATTTTTAAAGTGATTTTTGAAAATATACTATATGTTTGGAAATTGATTCATTTTAAATAAATAACATTATGATTTTTTTTAATGTTATAAAAATTATGGATTTTTGAGAAATATGGTTAAAAGATTGATTTTTGAAAATACGGGTTAATGATTTTATAAAATAGTTTAATCGAGATTTTTGAATTTATTATAAAAAGTTATAAAATAGGATTTATGAAATTTGATTATTTATAAATCAGAAATGATGAAATTATAAAAGATTTATAAATTAAAATATTGAAATTATAAAACGAGTTTTTATAAGTGTTAGAATGAATTGTAAATGAATTTCATAAATTCATGAAATTCATAGAATTATAAACCGTGAAGTTATAAATAGAATTTTATAAGCAGTAGGTCTATAAAATTTATAAAGTTATTAAAAGAACGGTTTTGGATAAATAATTGAATCTTATAAGTTATTAGATTTATAATTATGAAGTTCAAAGGAACGATTTTGCAAACAAATAAATTATAAGTATTTAACTTATAATATGAACCTTTGGTATATGATTGAGTTATGAATTGAATATAGGGTAATAAAGGAATTTATAAACATTGTTTTTTATAAATTCGCAACGACTTATTTTGATAAGTTAATTTTTATAACTTATTTATGAAGTTATATTCACGTTTTAGACAGTGAATAATCCTTTAAAGTAAAATGAATAGAAATGATGAAATTGGTTAACAAGTATATTCACGTTTTTGAACAGTGAATAATATGTTAAAGAAAACGTTTGGATGTGATGTTTTAAATAGTATTAAAACGATCTAACGATGTTTTTAAATGTGTTAAGATTCGAAACTATAGATTTCAACATTCATTGTTGAAATAGACGTTTTCGAGAAATAAAAGGAAATAGTGGACTATAACACTGTTGTTATAGTAAATAATTTCCGAAAGGAAATGTTTTGTATAGTATTGGGATTTATATATCTATTTTAATTTCGAATCCCTATACTAGTGACTTTGGGACGTCGTAACGATGTTTTACGCAACATTCGTTTTGGCCCAAATAAATATGTTTAAGAGAATGATTTCCTTAAAGAATGAAATATATACTTAATCTCGATTTAAGTATATTGAATATTTTCCAAGTGTTGAAAATAAATGGATTGAAAATTACTTAATAAGTAAGTATGGAAATGTTTTCCAATATAAAGTGAATATTTTGAGAATTTATCTTTTTGAAGATAAATTGAAATGAATAATTGAAATCGTATATGCATGGATATTTTGGAATGAAAATTCACTATGGAATTTATAAAAGAATGGGGGAATTTGTTTAAAAATAAATATTGATTTATTTTTGAAGTGTGAAAATTATATATCTAGTAAAGATATTTTTTGAGAAATAAATAATTTGGAAAATTATTTGGAATCTGGTGATGTGTGCATATCCATTGATAGTTCAATAACCGACTATCAATATTTACCTTTGAAAGGTATTTGTTGTGATTTGCTTGAATTTGAATGCACACTTATTTTTAAATTATTGCGCTCGTTATTCGGATTACCCATTCCGAATAGTGATACGACGTAATGGATAGCATTGAAGATCGGTGTTGAAGACCCGGTATTTGCGAGAGCGATAGGATGACCTGTCGATTGACTCTGCACCGAGTTGCTTCGGTATTGAGTTCTCCATATGTGATGGGAAATCCGATCAGGATTGTGGATATCCGGATTGCAAGGACTTCTTTGTAAGTGCCTTCGGTTCTGTTCGATCCCGGAACAGACTTGTATGGATTGTATGTCTAACATTACAGATTGAGATATAAAGCAGATTTCTTTCAAGTATATTTCTGTTGGTGGCGGAGAATTTATTCTTTTAGCTTAACACCCTTCTCTGAGACGTACGAGCTCAGAGGTTATGTAGTTGAAGGTTATCAGCGATATATTCCCAATTTGGTAATGTGACATGCTGAGTGTTGCTGTGAAATGATCATTGTGTTGATCATTTGTGATAGGATCATTTATTTGATCGTCTATCTTGGTGATCATTTCTATGATCATTTGTTGACCCAAAGCATGACTTTTGTATAAAGTATGTTTTCGTGGACGAGACTTCGTCGAGCCGCACACCCCGGAAATGGTCAAAACAGGAAAGATGCAGCAAGGTTATGAGGGGTAGCGCCCTTTAGGGTATGTGCATTTTCTTCTGGAAAAGGGTGGTATCATGGTATGGAGCCCAGATACTTACTCATGTTGAAAACACTTTATGATTGTGTGAATTGATTACGAGCGCTCGGTGAAAGGCCCCAAAGGACCGGGGGATGGCATACTCGGTCAGTTGTTACTCAGTTAGGGGTAACCCGGCCTTGTGTTGGTAGAGATCCGGTTTGGTTCTCGGGGATGTCCTTCCAGAGGCATTCTCATGTGGCAATGGGAAGTTCCTTGGCCTGATCATTCGTTGGAAATCCAATTCCCAATACGAAACTTATACGGTATTAGTTGTAGAACCTGCCATTTACTTATGGTGGTCACCACTGTTTAGATGGTAGCTATAGTAGGCATACGATAATGGTCGTATGTTGGCTAAGATTTATATTCTACTTTCGAAATGAATTTTTCCTACACTATACACTAGTAATAATATCAAATGTTCTTTTTAATGCGTATCAAGCATCTTTGACTATCATAAGGAGAAATCTCCTCCGATTCTGCATTTGCATTGTGTGTGTGTGCGGGAGGCCTTATGGTAGTCTCATTTTTAAAAGCATTGCGAATTGACTTTAAAAATATTCCTCTATTTTGATTTTTAAAGATAAATAAACTGTTTTGAGTTCTCACACCAGTCACATGACTGACTCGGAGTTTATTGTTTTCCTTCCTAAACTCTGGGTGCCCACCAATTTCCACACGGGCAGTCAAGAGTTAAGGTTTATCAGGATATTTTGGATATTCAGGAGTTGCTGGAGGCAAGCTGGATGGCATGGCGTAATTACTAGTATATAGTATTTCTTTTTCCGCTGCACTGTTTGTTGTTGTTTGATGTTGTACACTCTGATGATGATATGATGAAATGAAATGTAATGTAATGTAATGTAATAACTGATATAGTTCTTTGTTTAAAGATTATTCATTTATCTATTATATGTTGTTCCGCTGCGAATTGTGAGATTCTGATATTGTTGTGCTGTTTTCTATTCCGTTCTATTTTCTATTTCCTTTTCTCTCTATCTTCTATCTTCTCTCTCTCCTTCTCTCCTCTTTTTCTTTTTCTTAAACATTGAAAATTCGTATTTCTGTTCATCTTGAATTAATCTATGGAGATTAGTGTATATTCAAGGAGTACGGATTTGCGGGTCCTCACATCCTTCCCCCCTTAAAAGAATTTCGTCCCGAAATTTGCTAAGGTAAGAAGATGCTACTAAACTCATTTACTTACCCAAACTCACATTTACTTCATCAAAACTTTTAACTCGATTCCAAAATCATTTGCTTATTTTTAACCTAAAAGCTTTGTTCTCATTATCCTTTCAAAAACAACTTTACTAGATAACCAAAAATCTCAAAATTTTCAAAAATTTTCTAACTCCCAAAATTTAGGCAGCGTCTCCTTTGTACGGAGGAGCTTTTGCAATATCACAATAGATACACACACACACACACACACACACACACACATCGAATCACACGGTCGAAAGACCAAAAACAGTTCATAATTCCTATTTTTATTGCGTAGGCGTACCTTTTATTAGCATTTTAAAAGCATGCGGCTAATTTATATTGCATATACGCTCTCCAACTCTATCGATTGCCTCCTGTACCTAAACTTACTCAACAAACACATCAGTTTCCAATACTATGAGAATTTATCAACATTCTATTCATTAAAATAAATCAAACACATTACTTACAAAACCCAAACAACACATTTTCATAATTCTACATGTTAACCTTCTTAAAAGAAACAATCCAGCAGTTTGCAACACCATTCTAATTTCTTTTACAAGTCCAAACTTCATTTTATTCCACTCGAATAATTTACATTCAAGTTTACTATATATATAATGCATATTTACTACAACCAATTCATTTTCACTTCAATATGATTAGCATATGCTTTACTTACATCAATTTATTTCAATTCAATTCCAAATTGATTCACAAACAAATTTTATATCCAATTTGATTTATTTGCTTCATCTTCATAACTCAACTAATTTTTACTTCATCACAATTATTAAATTAAATCCTTACTCTTACATTTCAATTTCATTATTCCTACAGGTCCATTCAAAACCTTTTTATAAACTCGACAACAACTATTTCAAAATTTTCTTAAGTTGTCTCAACTCTATTACATCCTATTTCCTTTCATCCAATCACTTTTTATTTCATTTTAATTTGATTCTCATTAAATCAAATTCCAATCAATTACAAATTTTATTTCAATTTGCTTACTCATTCAATCCATTTTAATTTTAATTTTCCTACTCAATTCATTTCTGAATTTATTTTATTAATAACATAACTATTCCAATTATTCTAAACCAGAACTGGGATCTCATATTACTTTTCAAAATTTACAAGCTACCATTATCCATTTCAATACAAATTCCTTTTAATTCACTTTGCCTTATCTCAATGTACATTTCATTTAGGATTAAGTTTGAATTCACCATACCATTCAACCATTTCCCATTTGTGATTATAATTTCATTTTACTTGGGTTTTCAAATCTGATTTTCTATTCTTAAATTCACTAACTTACTTATTTTAAAGCTCATATTGCTCATTTTAATCCATTTACATCTTATAATCACAATTCCAAATTTTATATATATCTATGTATCACTGAATTCTTAAGGATACAAATTTTCTTTCAATTTAATTCTTTGCAAATTTTAAATCCACAATCTCATATTATAAGTATAACACTTAATAGCTTATGGGTACAATTCATTACACAATGACCCACAATTACAAAGTCATTTTACATTTCAATTTAACCCAAATCAATTTTATTCTAAGTCCAAGTTATTTAACTTATCCCAAGTTAAGTTCAAATTTTCTATTCACTTCAATATATTTTATTCACTTCCATTTACTCAAGTTAAATTTTTATTCCAAGATTAAAATTCCCATTTTCTTCTTATTAATATCAATTTCAATTAATAAGTTCAATAGTTGATTCATTTTAACTTTACACATTATTTAAATAGAATTTTCCAGAATTCAATTACCCGGTTTTATTTGAAAAGCATTTTGAAATAACAATCAACTCATACCTACTTGGTACATCAAATCAAATCTCTGGATTCCAAAACACTTAGTTTTACCAAAACAAATTTCCCCTTTAAAATTTCTAAAACACCTTGTATGTCAAACAAATCTAAACAGATATCATACACAATTACTATGGAAGCAATCCATCACTTTAGAAACTCGAAAATGAATTCTAATGATGTGGCCATCATCATCGGGATTATTTTCCAGCGACCGAAGTGAGTTCGGTGCTTTCTTACTTCCACAAATTCCTTTCAAAAACAATTCCCATTTAGAAATATTTTCCAAAATAATACTCTATTATTTCCTTCAAACTCTTTGGAAAACATTTCAATCATTCCACAGATTTTAAATTCCCAAACCTTTGTTTTAAATTCATTTTAAACACTTTTCAAAATTTTCGGAATTTAAATTCTGGTTTGAATCAAATTTAGTTATTCTTCTTTTGGATAAATCATACTTATATAATTTTATTTGGTTATAAACCTTTTCAAACTCTAGATTCTTATATTTGATTATAATATCGACAACCAAACATCCAAATACATAATAATTCTAGAAAAATTATTCCTTTTATATCAAAATATAATTTTGGGTAAAATTATTTCATTTACCCACTTTAAAACCATACTATGTCGGTTTATCTTGTTTAAGAGTTTAGAAACCCCTATCGATACGGTTGTACTTCCCGCACCGACCAGAATTAATAAACACTCAACCGATAAGTCAACACGGTATAAAAATAATTTTATATTCACTAACAAGTACGCTCTCATAACTATTATTACACTCAAACTCATTCTAGAGTACTACTGACTTTATCTCTAATGAGTAACACCCAACAGAGCCAAGGTTGTCGCTTAACCAAATGCTCTGATACCACATGTAACAACTTGATTTTTTCGACGTCCGAAAATCGACATCAATATGCCCACTGTATCGAATGCCGCACGGTCAGATGCCGAAAACCGAATCGTTTGGGTTTAAAGAAGAAAGAGGTAGAAGAAGAAACAGAAACAATAACGGAATCTTACATTTCGCAGCAGAACAACATATAATATATAAATGAATAATCTTTAAAACAAAGAATCATATCTGTTATTACATTACACCACATTACATTATCAGAGTGTTACAACGACAAACAGCAGAAGAAAATATAACATATACTAGTGATACGCTTCGCTATCCAACTTGCTCCTGAACTCCACAGCAACTCCTTTTCGGGCATCGCTCCAGAATAACCGAGAACCTGACTCTAGGCTGCCCGTGTGGAAATTGGTGGACACCCAGAGTTTAGAAAGGAAACAGTAAACTCCAGGTCAGTCATGAGACTGGTGTGAGATCTAAAAAAAAAACAGTTACTTTCACAAAGAAAATAAAAGGAAATCCGCTATGCTTTTGGAAAATGAAACTGCCATAAGGCCTCCCGCCACACACACAATGCAAACGCACACTTTGGGAAGATTTCTCTTTATGATAGTTAAACATGCTTAATACGCAAAATCTTTGGATATTATTTTTAGTGCATAGTGCAGAAAACATTTCGAAAGTATAATATTGATCTTAGCCAGCATACAACATTTCGTCGTATGCCTACTATAGCTACCATGTTCAATAGCAGGTTACCGTCATATTCCATAGCAGGTTATACAACCAAAATTGTACAGGGCGCGTATTTTTTCTTTGGATTTCCAACAAATGGTCAGGCAAAGGAACTTCCTACACCGAAATGGGTACGCCTCTAGAAGGACGCCCCCGAGAACCTAACTGGATCTCTGCTGACACAAGGCCGAGTTACCACACGCTTCTGGGTGCAATGAAGCTGTAACTTGATAACTCCACACAAAAAAAAGTATGTCATCCCCGTTCATTACCGACCTTTATCCGAGGATCCTCAACCACAAAGCAACATCACACAGTAATGAGATTGCAATAACCACATAGGTTAAATATCTGGGCTCCATACCATGATACCACCTCTTATCCAGAAGGAAATGGACATACCTTAGGGGCGCGACCCGTAAAAACCTTGCCGCAACATTCATGTTTTGACCATTTCCGGGTTGTGAGGCTCGACGAAGTCTCGTCCACAAAGCTATGCTTTTCACAAAAACCATGCTTCGATCAACAAATGATCAGCAGCACTTCGTATGCCACATTACCAAATTAGGAATGTATCACTAGTAACCATCAACTACATTACCTCTGAGCTCGTACGTCTCAGAGAAGGGTGTTAAGCTAAGAGAATAAATTCTCCGCCACCAACAGAAATGTATTTGATAGAAACCAGCTTTACATCTCAATTTGTAACGTCAAACACACATCCATACAAGTCTGTTCAGGGTTCGAACAGAGCCGAAGGCACTTCCGAAGAAGCCCTTGCAATCCGGGTATTCACAATCCCGATCGGACTTCCCATCACTTAGGGAATCTCTATACCGTAGCTATTCAGTGTAGAGACAATCGATAGGTCATCCTATCACTCTCGCAAATATCCGGTCTTCACCACCGATCTTCAAGTGCTATCCATAACGTCGTATCGTTATTCGGAATGAGTTATATGACACAAAGGTCCTCTCCCGGCTAAACCCAATAATGAGCGAAATATTTAAAAACATACGGATATTGGGATTTCAATTAAATCACAACTTATTACCCCAAACCTTTCTTCCAAATGGTTTAAACAAATTGCCATTTTTAATCTTTTAAACAAAAAGATTCAATTCACAAAGTTCACCAAGTTCACAAAGATCTATTCATGGATTTCAAAACAATTTCCATTTCAATTGGATTAACTTGTTAAATCTTTAAATCAAGATTTAACTTATAGCTTTCAAAACTCATTTCCAAAGATTCATTCATAGCCTTTCAAAACATTTCAATTCCATTTCAAACTTGAAACCTTTCAACACAAGGAAATCCTTTCCTTAAATGAAAGCTATTATTATTTGAAAACAAATAGTTTTTGTTTCGGGGAAATCCGATTACATTTGCTCAAGTTAAAAACCCTTCAATGATAAAACTTGGGTTGAATTCAAATTCTCAAAATAATACTTTTAAAATGGTTTAAAAATCTATATAAACACATTTATAACTTTATATAACATTTTTAAACCATAATTTCCAAACACAGATTTCAATTTCAAATCTTGAATTCAAATTTAATTCAAATTATTTAAATTCCAAAACTTTATCAAGTTATGCAAATAACTTTTATCCTCAAAAACCACTTTTCAAAAGCTTTTCATATTTAACTCAAATTCCATTTCCAACTCCTTTGAATTCAAAATTCAACTTTTAAAACCATTTCAAAAATCTGTGACTTAACCGATTTCTCGTGAAGTCCATATTTGTGTATAGTGTAGTCCAGGGGTTTTACACATAATAGTACAATAACATCAATCATCACAGATTCAATCATATCAATATCGATAAGCGGTATAACCCATAACGCTTATCTTCATTCACAGATTCATAGATAAAGTAAATTTATCAATCACAAAGATCCACCATTACAATTCGATGTGGGTTTCGGATAACTAACTGGAATCCGACTCCCTACCGCATCGAAATTCAAATGCCCTTTTAAAAGGGCCAATATTGATAGTCGGTTATTTAACTATCAATCAATATTCACAACAATTACTGGATTTCAAATAATTTCCCTCGGTTATTTATTTTCAAAATCTCTTTGCAAGATATATTTTCACACTTCAACCATTTGAAAACAATTCCAAATTACTTTCCACATTTTCAATACTTTGAAAACAAATTTCAAATCACTACCCTCACGTGGAATAAATTTCCAAATAGTTATTCATTTCTACTAGAAATCTGCCGAGTTCAAATACTTTGTCTCCAAAATATTCCTTAAAATCCAACTTTAGAATTTTCTATTTATACTTTAAAATTACTTTGGAAATATACTCGACTTTTCAGGAAAAATACACTTTCATTTCAAAATGGTCCATTTAAACCAATTAAATAAATCCTTACCGATTTATTTTAAATTTACATTCCAAATCTATAAATTTTCTTTCCACGTCTCAAAATAAATCAATTTTTATTTTTAAAACAAATTTCTCTTTCCTTTATAAATTCCATTGTGAATTTGCATTTCCAAATATCCATTGATATACGATTTCCAAATTGATTTCAAAATTATTTCCAAACACCAAACCAATTTTCATATTGATTTCCAAAGATTTATTCTTTTAACACCAAATCAACTTATCATAGGATATCAATAAGATATATCACAGAATATAATAAAATTCCTATTTGTGAGGAATCCAGTTGGATCCCTCCAACCTGTTTCCCTACATCCACAGCTATTAGCACAACCAATAAATATCGATTCAATCTGATAATAATTATCATATTCGGCTAAACAAGCAATCAAACATTTAACTACTAGATTTTAAATTAACTAGTATCCAGATTTGAGTGAGATTACTCACTTTGGATTTTCGACGAGCGTTCAAATTTAAATTAAATCGAACGGCGTTCGATTTAACCTAAATTTTACTTGCTCAGAATGATTCCTGAATTTGCTCCACTGCGTAGTACTCATCGCTGCGATTCCGGCGTCGCCAGTTTCGTTGAATTCTGATAATGTATGCATGAGATATGAATTTTCAAAGTTCGAATATAATTTATAAACAAAATTTTCTTTTTATTTTAATTTATTTTTACCAAATCCATCACAGCTGCACAAATCAAATACGATACCAAGGCCACATCTTCTTCTACTTCACACAACAACAGATCGAACTGAACCCATCGTCGACTCCAAACCCACACTTGCCGCCGCCGCCACGAACATCAAGGCCACGATCAGAAACTGCCACTACAAAGCCCACTACGCCACCCATCATCGGCCATAACCGCCTCGAACTCGGTGCACGAACGGCCACGAAAATTGCGCACGAACGCAACTCCTATCGGCCCAAATTCTAGCCACCATGACGAATTCCGTGCCACTCCGTCGTATGGATGTGTAGATCTCTCCACGATCTACAACTTTCATTTAGAAAGTTTTCGAATTTAAAGTTTGGATCGAGAGATTTCAAGGAAGAAACGAAAATGATTACCGGCCATTGAATACATATAAACGGCGGCCGCGATATTCTCCTAGGATTTCACTGGGCAATGCATATATATATATATATGTTTATTTAATATTATTTTATTAATATTCTCAAATTTATCAAACTTTTACAAACGAACTCCAAATCTCACGTGCCGCCAGGCGTTTCTATGGTTTTACCCACGTTTCGAACACAATGGAATATGTTTCGGAGGTTAATTTGGTCGTATGCACGAGTTACGGAAATAAACACTCAATTTTAAATTAAATCAATTACAATAGTTTCTATGCGTTTTAAGTTGCCGGGGTCAAACAACAACTCCGATTGCTACGAAAATTGAATTCCGATAATAATTAACTATTACGGATCCAATGGAACTGGTTTCGTCAAATTCTGAGACTGTGCCCCGGAAGGCTATTTTAACTCGTCGATAAATTCGAGCGATTTCCAAAATCGTCGATATCACCAAAAATTTCACTTTTAAATTTTTACTGCCTTTATTATAAATCATATAGACTTTATAATTCACATTAGAAATCATTCTGATTCATTCCGGACCAAAATCTGATTATTGACCATTATTATACTATTAAATTCCATTATTAAATTATTATTATTTAAATTTCAGTTGAATTTCCATATTGAAAATTTACAACTTGATTTAACAAAATCCTTATTTCAAAATCAACATTTAATATTTAAAATGAATTAAATGTTCAAAATTTAACGACCGGAAATTCTGGATCGTTACAAAAACAAACTCAATCCTTGGGTCTGTAGGATGGGTTGAAGTTTATGGGAAAATCTAGTATTTTTATTTGTTTATAATTTGTAGGTATATGTTTGAAAACTTAGATATTTAATTTTTATCGGTTTGTAAAATAATATAGTTTGGTTTGGAGGTATAACTTTATAATATTTGATTTGGATTAATTGATTGAATGGATTGTAAAATAGTTTAATTTGTATTATTTAATATATTCAATATTTAATATAATAATTACTCAGTATGTTGTATACATAATATTTTTTGTTACCAAGAGTATTTCCATATAGTTTAAAATCTCTAATATTGATTTTGACTCCATATTTCATAAGTATATCACGTGTATGGGGAGTATTGTTTTTCACCCATTTTTGTTGATGATAAAGGGAAGAAAAATATAAATTATAACACATGCATATACTAAGGGGGAGCTTTTTAACTCAAGGGGAGTTATATTATATTTTATATATAGGAATATTTACATGGTTGTCATCATCAAAAATGGAGAGATTATTAATACCTCAGATATTAATTTTGATAACAAAAACCATATAAATATAAATACTAATGTTTTGTCAAGTTGTATATTATATATTGCAAAATATTACATGAGTACAAACTGATTAAACTTGAAGACTGATTAGTATAAAGACCAAGAATGAAGATTTAGAGATGATGATCAAGGCTCATTAGTTTAGAAATAAAAGACTTGAAGAGATCAAGACTTCAGTATGAGTCATTAGAACAGATTGTTAAAGTACATGATAGCAGATTCTGACCTTTATCACAAATTTCTAATCTTTGATAGTTTAATCAAGATAAATTATTTTAAATTCAAAACATATTTTTACAAATATTTTATATATTTTTGTATGCATTTAAAGTGTTTAATTTTTTTTTCAAAAATATAGAAGTTTCAAAACAATTTAAATAAAAAATCATTTTTAAAATTTAACAAGGATATTTTGGCATACCCCCTATAGATATGTCGACACAGTGACCATTGGTTGCTTTTTTAATTTTGAAAAGAAGTTTCTTTTGGACGCACCTCTTCACAAATGAATACTTCTGTTCATTCACTGTATAAAGAGGAGTGCAAACAATTTTTTTAACTAATTTTCTTACTTTCTTCTTACTCTTTACTCTTTTGAAATATTTCTTGGAAACTACTTTCTGTAATCTTCAAAATCTACGTAGAATCAATCCATATGCTACTTGATTGATTCTCTATAAACTATTACTATTTTGGAAGCATTCTCTCTATAAATTCAAATATCAAACCGATATCAGAAGGGCTAAAGGTTACCATGTATCCCAAGTACAACTGTTTGTATTTGGAAATCAACAACTCTATTATTTGTTCGGGTGTGCTTGTTGCCCGTTCAAATCAAATATTTGTGTTTGTTGCCTATTCAAATCAAGTAAGTGATCTTGTTGCCCGATAAATCAAGAGAGTTTGTCCCAAACTCGTAAGACAGGTGGGTGTGTCTCATAGCCTTGAAACTAAGATTGTATTATGGTTTGCTTGCTACCTGGTTAAAGTAGGTAATCGAAAAGAAACATGTACAATATTGTATAGGATTGAATGTAGGATTTGTTAATTCGAACCAGCATAAAAATTCCCGGCGTCATGTCTCTTACTTTGCTTTTTCTTATTGCTTTTACATTTATTTATGATTGCATCTATGGCCAATATAGATCTGTATTGATAATTCCTGATTTGATTTAAAACTTGAAACAAAAGTAAAAAATTCATAAAATTTGTAAAACACCATTAACCCCCTCTAGTATTAAAATAACATTAAGATATGTTACGTCGTAATCCATACATAACACTAGTATCCATGAAACCAATATAAGAAGAAAACATCACATTCTACTTATAGTCAACTCTCAAAAATATGATGCTCATAGCAATCCACACTCTACTTGTGCTCCTTTAAAATACGGCTGTGCTCATTCGCTAAACGTTTGAACTCATCCAAGGAGCATTGGCGCTCTATAGTAGATGCAAAAAGAAAGGGAAAAAATTAAAACATTTCCTCTATAATAGGTAAACCAAGTGGAAACCAATCAATGTTGTACCAAGGAACGTCATGTATCGGTCGTCGTCGTGTAAACCGAGTGCTGGTATTGTCCAATCAAATTATAACATGTTTGGACATCTCTAACCCAACGTATGTTTGACTCAGACCACCCTATTTCTAGAATAGTTGTGCTAGATCATCAAGAACTCGAAATACTATACCTGAATGAATAACATAATGATCAAAAATATCTACATCAGTTGCACGAAAAATCACATTTGTTGATACAAAAGTGTAATAACATCGCTAAAATGCAGTATAATCCAAATATGGGATGATGAATCTATATGCTTCCTACCGAAGATGTTCTCCATGGAAAACTAGATCAAACTAACTATAGACCTTACAAAAAGATGTGTTAGGATGAAATCATTTGGGACATCGTCATGTCTATTAAACAGATCACTACAACAAAAAGACCCTACGATAGCGCCCGAAAAACGCTATTAAAGGATATTATAGTGGTTCGATAAACACTGTATAACGACATGTGATTAAAAACAACCAACATTAGGTAGCACAAAAAAAGCGCTATAAAAATTGTTAATTTCATAGCACAAACATTGCGCTATGTTATTTATTTTTATAGCGGCAAAATAGGCGTTATTGATTAATATCACAGCGCTATTAGCCCGCTATGAAATTCGTTATTAGCCACAAAATACTTTTTGTTTTTTCTAAGATAGCACTAATATTGCGCTATAGAAAGTGTTAATAGCGGATTATTAGCGCTGTATTTGAATAGGTTATTGTAGACGGTGACTTGTCACAACTCCAATATGCCGCTATAAAAAGTCAGCTACAATAACGCTTGTACTCTGCTATAATATCTTATTTTATAGCGCTTATTGTAATACCATAGCGCTTTTTATGGTCTGCATCTTTAATACTAACAGATTTGATAGCGGCCATTAGGCGCTATTAATATTATATCGGTTTTGAAGTGCTATAATTTAATTTCACAATTCAAAAATTTTCTACATCCTACTAATAAACTGCAGTATTAAATACCAATATCAAAAAGCACAATAATAATCATAAAAGATAATCAATCATAAAATTTTATGGTCTGTCATCATACAATCCATACTACCCTATTTCATAGATCACACAAACGTGAATACCATAAACAATCCACTTCGACCATTCCTCACCACTGCTTATACAAACCACAGCAACCCCAATGCACACTTTATCGACCACAGCCTCAACTTCATCAACCACAGCCTTACCACCATCTCCATCCATAGCCCAAACTCACTATCTTCTTTCTGCTTATAATTGCTGCACATATTCCTTCTTCACTTCAATGTTCTACCTGTTAATACATCACAAACTGCCCACCAACATAAACCATCTCAACTACACTTCAAGCTTCTGTACAACCACTTCTATCCATCACTTGTCTACATTTTCCCATCACCAAACTCAGCTTTTCTGCTGACTGCTGCCACTACAGAGCGCCACTTCACTTATCAATCCCCAGCCTCATCATTCAACACTTCGACCAAAAACGACATTTCTATTATCAAACAACTTTACCCTACCACTTCCTCACTAACATTGAAAAAAAACTTCCTCACTTACAACAACAAGTCCTTTCCACTGCACCTACCACCATCCCCGTTCCACCACCAGAACCTCCACTGCCACAGTTATCACCACCAACCTGCCTTCACTTCTGCACTTCACTGTGTATCTCACTACCCACTGTTCCATCACATACCATACTGCTATTCCAGTTCACTCTGCCACCATCTCCAATGCCACAATGTCAACTACATCTTTCCCCACACCTTCATTTACAAAACTACTCCTCTGCCTGCCACTGTGTCATTCACCATCACCTTGCTTCTCTGTCCACTACCACTTTCCTCCTTAAAAAAGCACTGCCTTGCAACCATCCAAAATAACCATCACCCCATACAAAAGCATCTACGTACACCCACCAAAATACTGTCAACCCATCACCTGAAACCATAACTCAAGTAATTAGAATACTGGGTGATGAATGAAAACATTTTTCATTCAAGCAAATGGTAAATGTAGAAATGTAATGATTTTTTTTTTTCAAAAATATGGTGCATGTTACCTGCTGTAGTCTCTGGATCAAAGAACACACATGCGTACACTTCCCTGAAACTAACTTCCATCCATAAACATCCCACTGCCACTTCCCTGTACAAACACCACATCAAGCTACCACCATCATCAACTCTATAACTTGCTTCCACTTCCATATCTCATAACATCCTTTCCTCAACCACACTAGTACATACAACCTGCACATCCATAGTACACACTGGTACAACACTCCTCCCCGACCACCATCCCAAACCTATCACAACAGCAACAACTCCTCCATATAAAACTTCCACCAGCCACATAATTCCGTTTCTTCTACCAAACAAACCACTTATCACTCCACGACCATCAGTCTCCAACACTACCATTATACCCGAATCCACATACAACATACATACAACAATTGAACCATCCATCACTGCCAAATTAGTTCCACGACATACAATCCATCACTACCTGCCGAGAACTTCGATAAGCCCACAAACATCAGTGCAACTGCATTCCCCTGCATTACTTCTATAAATCCACAACCATACTTCAATAACTCCTCACCACCCACCATTAACATCCCAACAGCCACTTCACACTGCTTCAATTTCAACCTGCATGTAGCTACCATCCCTGTGTGATCAACCTTGCTCCATCTTGTTTTGCTTCACTGCCTCAAGCCATTCATACTGTCACAGCCCCACCAGTGCATTAGTAATAAACAACCCCAACCACACTTGCTTGAATCATCTCACTAGTCACTCCCCTTCTTTCTGCAACTTCTGCATATCCTCCATATACATCGCCACTTATAGTTCCTCAACTTCAAACCATCATACATACCTGAACTACCTCCTGCTGCATATCAAATAAACATCATCTGCATCATCACTAACCACCAACTACATCAAGCCCTAGCCTGTCAACTGCATCTGTTGCCCACCAGTCAACACTTCATTAACTACCCCATCAAATTACCATACTACTAGCCTGCACATACGATCTCTGTCAAAGCTGCAACTACCCATTTCTGCATCCCCTCCTTTCAACCATGGCATCAGAAAATATTCCTTCTCCATTAACTTCCACTGCCTTGCGTACATTTAATCCGCCTTTCCTTTACATCACACATACAAAACTTTCACCTCTGCATATAAACAACTTGCTACTGCAAATCACCCTCGCCACATATCTGCACCGTCCTTCCTACTTATTGCCCACAACTGATCTGCCTTCCATTTCTACTGCCTCACCACATCCATCCCTAAAATCCTTCAACCTCTCCACTGCAACTCGCTGACCATCTCCATGAATCACGTTACAACATTCACCTAAACTTCACCAACCATCACTGCCCTGCCAACTTCACCCATTCCCCACCCATTCCACCCATTCCCCAAAATCAAGAAACATCGCCAACTTCAACCCACTCCAACAGCAAGCCACTACGTAAAGACTACATCATAGACAAAGTACAATCCCTTTCAAACAATAAAAATTCCTAAAAGAGAATACAAAATTACTCATTACGGTTTATAGTCTATGCAACTGCAAGCAAGCTACTCCTTATTCTAAAATAACTCACAAGTAAATATCATGTCATATGGATAAAGGAAAGAAATCTTTATTTTGAAGTTTAAATGATGTTTCAGAGAACTGTTTGAAGTAGATATGCATATATCATACTTCAATAACTACATTTAGAGCTATGCTTGTTCTAAAATATAATTATATTGATAGCTGTAAGCCTTGATTTCCATTAGAACAGTAAATGAAATAGTGCACACAATTAAAGTTAATTTTTATGTCTTCGGACCTTATTATTATAGGAGTACAAACTATTTATGATTTGACTTGGTATTTTTATAAAACTAATAATTTATTTATTATTATTATAGTAATTATAAACAGAGGTGTTTTTTATAACATGTTTTTGAGGAACATATGCGTATTTTGAAACTTAAAGCGGGCGTGTTACAAAAGTTCCCTTTATTTAATTTTAAATGATCAAACTATAAAAAAGAAGTTATAAAAAATAGTGAATAAAAACAGTTATACCAGTTGAGATGAAAGCGACACGCCTAATGCTTGGGCCTTCTTGTAGTTGCTTGAGGATAACATCAGCCCCAATGAAACCACCTTCTTCCATTCGTCTTTTACCAATAGCCCAGGTCAATCCAGGCTCTACTGGAGTACCTTGGATTTAGTGTGGTTATCTTGAAAAAAGAGTTGATTTTCTATTCAAAATATATTATAAATCTTAAACTAAATAAATAGAACACGGATTTTACTAAATCAAGCAACCAAGCAAGTTACAGAAAATCCACTTTTGCTAAATCAACTAGATAAGCAAATTCTTGGATGAATCTTTAGATCATCTTCCCATAATAATATTTATGTTCAATTGTGAATCTTTCTTCCTAAAATGCAATGACTAGTTCCCATCGACATATCACCCCACATTGTCAGATTATTAATATGTGGATTCCCGTTATTTCCGTTAATAATACTAATACATTTGCTTAAAATATCAAATTGTTACAAACATCTCTAACAATTATAGGTACAAAATCAATATTTATTTTTCATTCTTAGAAAAGATCTCACATAAACAGAGTTAATGCTTAAATGTAAATTAAAGCCCAGTGGAACAAAAGTACAGGTTGCCATACCATTATAAACTGCTATCAAACGTGATAGAACTGTTGGTGAACTATTATCGATATTATAAGAACCATTTATTTTAATGATTGCAACAATTTAATAGGAGCAAAATAGCATGATAAAGATAATATATGGAAATACCTGAACGATACCAAGAGGAAGTGGTCTTGAATTCCTCTTCTTAAAACTCCTAGTCACAAAAGGAAACTTCCTCTCCAAATCAAAAGTGTTGAATATGCGCTTATATGTTTTTGTTTGATGATAATAAACATACATATTCATTTAAATGTATTTGGTAATGTACTATTTTTTTTCATAGATTAAATAAATATTTGTTGAATAAGTTAAATTACACAGAATTTGAATTTGAATTCAAACAGAATAAGTTACACAGATTTTGAATTCAAACAGAAATTTTATTTAAACAAATATTTATTACAATCTTGAATAGTACAAATTCATGCTCTCACTATACATATACATTTCTGATTACATCACGATTACATCACAAATATTTTTACATTGATAACCTCACTACATATCACTCACACTCGTATTTTGTCTTCAACTGCATTCCAGTTTGAATCCAGCATCTGAGAAATCTGCAAAAATATTCACTAACGCGGTAAAATTGAAAAAGAAATATTTTTGCAATATAAAATAAAATACGATTTTTGAAAGTATGGTTTGCCTCAGTTATTTGGGTTGTTCGTCATAATTCGCATTTGTTTTCATCACAAAGTTGTGCACATAGATATTACAGGGACATGTAACCATAAGTGGCTGCAATACACACGTGTACGTTCATACACGTGTGCACTGCCTCGCCAACTCGTGTGCGCAGCCAACAATAGCAAGTGTGCAAACAGCAACATGAAGTGAATCAAGTTCAAGCCACAAGTGTACATGAATACAACTCGACTACAACAGCCAGTCCAATGATCAAATAAACTAATGAATGAATGCAAAGGCAACAGCTCAGGTCAGAGACAACCAACAGCCCAAATGAGCAACAGAGATCAGAGACCAAGCAAAGCATAGTAACTGCATAGCAACAGCAAAAAGGGACTGCAACAAACATGTATGCAGCATCAAGTCAAAGTATGCAACTACGTGACATAAATGCAACTACAACGATGCAAGCGAAGAACCAAAGTCAGTGACAACATAGAGCAGTCATAATGAAACAACTGCAGAAGCAACTACTATAATGCAACAGTGTAGCAGTGCAAATCACCAAACGAAGACCACAAATATGTCAAGCAACAGTCAGACCAAAAGGCTACATGAAGTATGCAAGTTCAACCTCTTCATTAAACAACTCAGGACCAAAGAGAAGTAGTGCAAGCATATGAAATAGGAACAACATAATGAATACTGCAACAGAGTACATGCATGAAACAGTGCATGAACCAGTGATACAAATGCAACAGTGAAGCTACTGAAGGGAACATGAAGAAATGTACATGCACCAGTGATGAAAGCTACAAGATACACAAGTTTTGTTCAAATGCCAGTGATACAAGTGCAACACAGTTGCAAACAACATGACAACACTGCATCAATACAAAGTGTACATGAATGCATCAATAAACCAAACTGCAAGACCTCAAGTGACACAGTGAAAGTAGCACAAAGTACAGTGCAACTTAAACCAATATAGCAGCAACTCCAAAACCAAAGTGAAATAGAATGCAGTGGCAACAAGAATGGTGAAGCAGTGCAAGTGAGAAAGTGCAACAGTGAAACGAAACATGCACTTGCAAATGAGCAACTACAAGATGAACAACAACCAAGTATACAACTACAGTAGCAAGCTACAATGGATGCAGCATTACCAAGTTCAACAACATCAAAGACAACACAAGTTCAGCTGTGCAAAATGTATACAAAGACAGCGAGCATATATTTTTGTATAAAATGCAAAGTTCAGATCTACAGAATGGGGATGAGCTCGACCGAGTAAAGTATGCAGCAGAGATGATCGAAGTTAAATATAAATCGAAGTCAGAATTTAATGAAACTCAAATTTGTAATCTTTGAAATAGTCAGCAAAATTAAAAAGGGAAAGTTTCTGTTTTTTTATACAAGAAGGATCGAACGTTCTCAAAACAAAGCCGTATGAATCAAGTAAGTAACGAATGCATTAGGAAAGTCGTGTGCATCACGAAAGTGAATTTCAGGAAAGTATCGAGTTAATTAGTGTAATCGAATTCATATAAATTCAACCCGAAGGTATCATCATCAAGCAAGTGCTTCAATTCACAATCGAACTATCCATCGCAATCCCAACCTATCATCATCGGCATCGAAAAAGAGCAAGCAATCAAACAAGCAACAAAAGAAACAACATACCAAAGAGTCGATTGCTGAAGTAAGACAGAGAAGGACCAAATAGTCATCAACGAATAGAAGAAACCGAAGCCGAACCCTAGTTTCTCAAATCAAGAGAACGAGCAAGCCGAGCAACGCAATCTCAAAGTCAACCAAATCATCAGAGAACGAGCGCAAGCAACATCAGAGGAATCGAATATTGAAAAGCCCCAATTATGGATCGCAAGCCCTAATTTCAGAACGACAAGAGGCCGCCATTTTTCTTCTCAAAAGACAGTGGATCGGGTTAAAGATAAAGGGGCCGGTCTTGTTTATTTTCAAAGGGGTTTTATTGATTTAGTTTTAATTTTATGATAGGGTTTTTTAATTTGAGCAAAAATTAGGGATTCTAGTTTATATTTTAATTTTTGCTCCTGCGTGTATTTTTGAAGTTGTTTTTTCTTTTCGAGTCGAAGAATCTGTAAATCACCACCTAGGGATTAGGTAGTGTCAGATTGTCTATTTAGAATTAGTTCAGTGAGCAGGGAGTGCGAGTTTGCAAGCTCGATAGGCGGGAGCAGTGTTTGCGAGTGAGCGAAACTCTATAGGCGGGAGCAGGGTGTGCGAGTCTAGTAGAGTGTTTGTGAGCGGGAGCAAAAGGGTCTGCGAGTCTAGTAGAGTGTTTGTAAGCGTGATACTGTTTAATTCTAATAGAAATCTGGGAATGCAGCAGTAGGCAGGGGTTGCCGAAGCTGGGTAAATTTTGTGTGTGATTTACTTTTCAGCATATTTATTTCTGTAATTATATTTCTGTGTTTAATTTGAGAAAATTTGCTATAACCCTATTCACCCTCCCTCTAGGGTTAATCTAGATCCTACAAGTGGTATCGGAGCCTGGTATTTTTATTTAACTCTAGAGTCATGAATCCATCAAATAATGCTTTTTCTGAGGGGCAATCTATCGTTAGGCCACCCATGTTTAATGGGAACGATTATGCTTATTGGAAAGTTAGGATGAGTATTTACCTTAGTTCCGTTGATTATGATGTTTGGGATATTATTGAAACTGGCTATAAACCTCCCACTATAATCGTTGGTGATACTGAGATTCCTAAACCAAAGGATAGGTGGGATGCTAACGATAAGAGATTGAAAACGACAAATGCTAAAGCCATGAATGCTTTGATATGTGCTCTTGATAAAAATGAATTTAATAGAATTTCTCATTGTACAACAGCACAGGAAATTTGGCACACTTTGGAGGTGACACACGAAGGAACTTCTCAAGTCAAGGAGTCTCGTCTAGCCCTATTCAGCAATGAATACGAGAACTTTGTGATGGACAAAGGCGAGAGCATAAAGGACATGTTTGGACGCTTTTCAACTTTGGTGTACAACGCTAGAGCACTTGGGAAGGTATTCACTGAGGTAGAGCTTGTGCGGAAGATACTACGAGTCTTACCAATGAACTTTGAGGCAAAAGTCACGGCAATCCAAGAATCGAAAGATCTGAGTAAGCTAAGCATGGAGGAGTTGATTGGAAACTTGATGACATATGAGCTTGAGCTAAAAGCAAAGGAAGAACGCAACAACTCCGAACCAAAGAAAAAGACGACTGCCTTAAAGAGCAAAGAAGAAAGCGATGAAGAAGATCCAATTGAAGAGCTTGCAATGGCTGTCAATAATCTTAGAAGATGGTCTAGATTCAAGCCACGCAAGAAGAAAACAAAGGGCAATAGGTCAAAAGATTCCGAGAATTCCGATAATGAACTGACATGTTATAACTGCAACAAGCCTGGCCACATTAAACCAAAATGTCCACTTCTCAAAAACAACAAAGGAAAGAAAAAGGCGAAGAAGGTATTTGCAGCGACTTGGGATGATGAAGAAGGAGAAGAAGCTTCGGATAGCAGCTCAGAGGAGGCTAACTTGTGTCTTATGGCGAAATCAAATTCAGATTCAAGCTCAGAGGAATCTAGTGAGGAAGGTGAGTATTCCTATAGAGATCTTGTTTTTATGTGTTCTGATCTTACTAAAGTAGTTGATGCTCTTGAATCTAAAATTGAAAAACTTAAAACTGATAGGAAAGAACTTGCTCGTAAAAATTTTAGGTTAGAAACTGAACTTGAAAATATTCAAAACCTAGAATGTAAAAGATGTAAAGTTTTAGATTCAGAATTGACAAAACTTAAGAATAACTCTGAGAATCTTGAAAAAGAAAACTTGAATCTTAAGGAAACCATCGACACTAGGAAAAAGGATTTTATAAATCGATGCACCTCACTTGTCACTGAAAATACAACACTAAAAACCAAAGTCCAAAATCTTGAGAAATCTTTGAATAACTTTTCAAGAGGCGAAAAATCTTTCAACATGCTATTGGGAAATCAAATTTTTGCTAACAACAGAAAAGGACTTGGTTTTGGGAAAACACAAGCTGAGGATAATGCAAAAGGGAAAAGTGTCTTTGATAAATGTGAAATAATTGGACATCATGTTGAAAATTGTAGTCATAGGAACAAGAACACAAAATTTATACAAGTTTGGGTTCCTAAGAATTCTACAAACAAATTTCATGTCTATTGGAACAAGAATAAAAGGACTAAACAAGTTTGGGTTCCAAATGGTTTGTTTATTCATAATGTTTCTGCCACTAACAATCATGGACCTAGAAATAGGTCACAAAAATCTTTCATCGTGTAGGTGTGGTGGCAGGCTAAGGAACAACAACGGTGCTCTCTGGATTTTGGCTGTTCCAGAAACACAACGGGCAACATAGCAAAGTTCCTTAGCCTAATATAAAGGTGACAGAATCACAATGGGCAATCACGAGAAATTATCGTAAAGGTAAAACAGGTGAAGGTATAATCTGCACCATATTCTGAATTAAATCAGCCAAAATAGTGATAATGATGTGATGTCTTTAATTCTGACTTATTGATATAATTTTTCCTTTGACTTGTTTTTACTTTGATTTGTGCTTAAAAGTAGACCAACCATCCTTTCATCATTGAACTTAATATGTTTGGTCAAATTAGGATGTTGATTGATTACTGTCTACTCATGCTACACGTAGATATATTTTGACATTTTGGTCACTACTTGTAAATTTGCACGATTTCAAACTCATGTGAAAAAGGATTTTAAGAAATTGTTGAAACTTCAAGAAATTGTTTTTGAAATAATTATAATGTTGATTGACTGTTGATTACTCATGAATATAATCCTATGGTTTTCTGAAATTAACACCATGATATTTGTTTGAGTGTGAACATGGCTTCAATTCAAAATCCATAGAATGACATTTAAATTGTTGCTACAATTGGGTTTGAAATTTTTGATGCACACTTCATGTCTGGTTTACCAAATCCAGTTAGTGATATTTTGGATTGAAAAAGAAATTCAGATGCAATTCATACTAGTAATCTAGTTGATAGAAAACTTACGAGTTGAACGTGATTTATTGTGAAACATTCATTTGCTGCATCATTTTTCAAAGAAAATTTCTGCATATTGTTCACTTCAAATAATTTTCAAATAGCAGAAATTATTTTCTTATATAATCCCTTCGAGAAAATAATTGTTTGACCATATTTTCAGATTATTCATTTTTATTTGATTTTAAACGACGAATTTTGACTAATCCGACTCCCTACTAATTATCAAAGAGATAAATAGTGATTGAAAAAGTGATGAGTGTTGATATTTAACATACATTACTCAAGAGAGTATATTTGGAAAATTTCTTTAGGAATTAAAACAAGAATTATAAAACTTTTTGTTGGGTAAAGATTCCATGACCATTTCTATATCTATCATTATTTCTATCGACCATGTTTTATCAAATATTCAATATAGTTTGTCGATATGTGGTACTATAATCAGGAATCATTTGTTTTTCATGTCATATTTTTTAAATAAATAAATATCCAAAGTATTCACTCTCATTTAAAAGTCCTCACGGTTATGCATGGGTGAATTACTTGAATTTTTTTTATTATGTGCTTCCATGCTCATTTAAAAGTCCTCACGGTTATGCATGTATGGAACGCATATCAAAATTAATTGCTTAAATAGACAAGTTGATTCTAATCTCATTTAAAAGTCCTCACGGTTATGCGTGGTTAGAAGATACTTGATTTCATTTTTAAAATTAAATTCGAATACTACTAATCTCATTTAAAAGTCCTAACGGTTGTGCATGATTAGTAGATATTCAAATTCCTGATAGAAATGTACCACAAGAAGATTCAACTGTATGATTTTATATGAACACCATATCCATCATTTCTAGAAGTGGAATATGCGCCTAACAAGGGTAATTATGGTTTTTGTTTGATTCTTATTGAAGTTTAATATTTATATTCATTTTGAGGTTAATGTTGGATTAATATCGATCACTTTATCTCTGTTTTTCTCTCACACTATTATTCTTTTGCTGATAACAAAAGGGGGAGAGAAAAGTTAAGATTTTGTCAAATAGAATCAAGCAAATGTCAAATAATTTTTCCATATGCATCTAGGCTCATTTGAATATATATTTCTATTTGTATGCATATATGTAGGGGGGGCATCATGTAGAGAGGAAGCATTTAAATAGGGGGAGCAATTAGAGTATAAAATTGGTCAAATACATTTAACACGGTCAAAATCTTAAATATATGTTTGTTATCATCAAAAGGGGGAGATTGTTGAATATGCGCTTATATGTTTTTGTTTGATGATAATAAACATACATATTCATTTAAATGTATTTGGTAATGTACTATTTTTTTTCATAGATTAAATAAATATTTGTTGAATAAGTTAAATTACACAGAATTTGAATTTGAATTCAAACAGAATAAGTTACACAGATTTTGAATTCAAACAGAAATTTTATTCAAACAAATATTTATTACAATCTTGAATAGTACAAATTCATGCTCTCACTATACATATACATTTCTGTTTACATCACGATTACATCACGATTACATCACAAATATTTTTACATTGATAACCTCACTACATATCACTCACACTCGTATTTTGTCTTCAACTGCATTCCAGTTTGAATCCAGCATCTGAGAAATCTGCAAAAATATTCACTAACGCAGTAAAATTGAAAAAGAAATATTTTTGCAATATAAAATAAAATACGATTTTTGAAAATATGGTTTGCCTCAGTTATTTGGGTTGTTCGTCATAATTCGCACTTGTTTTCATCACAAAGTTGTGCACATAGATATTACAGGGACATGTAACCATAAGTGGCTGCAATACACACGTGTACGTTCATACACATGTGCACTGCCTCGCCAACTCGTGTGTGCAGCCAACAATAGCAAGTGTGCAAACAACAACATGAAGTGAATCAAGTTCAAGCCACAAGTGTACATGAATACAACTCGACTACAACAGCCAGTCCAATGATCAAATAAACTAATGAATGAATGCAAAGGCAACAGCTCAGGTCAGAGACAACCAACAGCCCAAATGAGCAACAGAGATCAGAGACCAAGCAAAGCATAGTAACTGCATAGCAACAGCAAAAAGGGACTGCAACAAACATGTATGCAGCATCAAGTCAAAGTATGCAACTACGTGACATAAATGCAACTACAACGATGCAAGCGAAGAACCAAAGTCAGTGACAACATAGAGCAGTCATAATGAAACAACTGCAGAAGCAACTACTACAATGCAACAGTGTAGCAGTGCAAATCACCAAACGAAGACCACAAATATGTCAAGCAACAGTCAGACCAAAAGGCTACATGAAGTATGCAAGTTCAACCTCTTCATTAAACAACTCAGGACCAAAGAGAAGTAGTGCAAGCATATGAAATAGGAACAACATAATGAATACTGCAACAGAGTACATGCATGAAACAGTGCATGAACCAGTGATACAAATGCAACAGTGAAGCTACTGAAGGGAACATGAAGAAATGTACATGCACCAGTGATGAAAGCTACAAGATACACAAGTTTTGTTCAAATACCAGTGATACAAGTGCAACACAGTTGCAAACAACATGACAGCACTGCATCAATACAAAGTGTACATGAATGCATCAATAAACCAAACTGCAAGACCTCAAGTGACACAGTGAAAGTAGCACAAAGTACAGTGCAACTTAAACCAATATAGCAGCAACTCCAAAACCAAAGTGAAATAGAATGCAGTGGCAACAAGAATGGTGAAGCAGTGCAAGTGAGAAAGTGCAACAGTGAAACGAAACATGCACTTGCAAATGAGCAACTACAAGATGAACAACAACCAAGTATACAACTACAGTAGCAAGCTACAATGGATGCAGCAATACCAAGTTCAACAACATCAAAGACAACACAAGTTCAGCTGTGCAAAATGTATACAAAGACAGTGAGCATATATTTTTGTATAAAATGCAAAGTTCAGATCTACAGAATGGGGATGAGCTCGACCGAGTAAAGTATGCAGCAGAGATGATCGAAGTTAAATATAAATCGAAGTCAGAATTTAATGAAACTCAAATTTGTAATCTTTGAAATAGTCAGCAAAATTAAAAAGGGAAAGTTTCTGTTTTTTTATACAAGAAGGATCGAACGTTCTTAAAACAAAGCCGTATGAATCAAGTAAGTAACGAATGCATTAGGAAAGTCGTGTGCATCACGAAAGTGAATTTCAGGAAAGTATCGAGTTAATTAGTGTAATCGAATTCATATAAATTCAACCCGAAGGTATCATCATCAAGCAAGTGCTTCAATTCACAATCGAACTATCAATTGCAATCCCAACCTATCATCATCGGCATCGAAAAAGAGCAAGCAATCAAACAAGCAACAAAAGAAACAACATACCAAAGAGTCGATTGCTGAAGTAAGACAGAGAAGGACCAAATAGTCATCAACGAATAGAAGAAACCGAAGCCGAACCCTAGTTTCTCAAATCAAGAGAACGAGCAAGCTGAGCAACGCAATCTCAAAGTCAACCAAATCATCAGAGAACGAGCGCAAGCAACATCAGAGGAATCGAATATTGAAAAGCCCCAATTATGGATCGCAAGCCCTAATTTCAGAACGACAAGAGGCCGCCATTTTTCTTCTCAAAAGACAGTGGATCGGGTTAAAGATAAAGGGGCCGGCCTTGTTTATTTTCAAAGGGGTTTTATTGATTTAGTTTTAATTTTATAATATGGTTTTTTAATTTGAGCAAAAATTAGGGATTCTAGTTTATATTTTAATTTTTGCTCCTGCGTGTATTTTTGAAGTTGTTTTTTCTTTCCGAGTCGAAGAATCTGTAAATCACCACCTAGGGATTAGGTAGTGTCAGATTGTCTATTTAGAATTAGTTCAGTGAGCAGGGAGTGCGAGTTTGCAAAGCTCGATAGGCGGGAGCAGTGTTTGCGAGTGAGCGAAACTCTATAGGCGGGAGCAGGGTGTGCGAGTCTAGTAGAGTGTTTGTGAGCGGGAGCAAAAGGGTCTGCGAGTCTAGTAGAGTGTTTGTAAGCGTGATACTGTTTAATTCTAATAGAAATCTGGGAATGCAGCAGTAGGCAGGGGTTGCCGAAGCTGGGTAAATTTTGTGTGTGATTTACTTTTCAACATATTTATTTCTGCAATTATATTTCTGTGTTTAATTTGAGAAAATTTGCTATAACCCTATTCACCCCCCCCTCTAGGGTTAATCTAGATCCTACAAAAAGGTCGAGCAACCAAGAAATTATTTATTGCTTACTACGCACTGCTTCGTCTAGTGGAGTTTGGTTCCCCATCTCTATTCTCTTGCAGTTGCAAGCTTGCTTGCCACTACAAACAAGAAACTTGAAGTTGCAAGCTGATGAAAGGGCCATAAAGGCGTAAACTGTTGATATTCTTTTACGAATTTCCATAGATGGTTTTTAGGAGAATACTGCAAACATAAATAATTAAACAACCAAACTATTTCACGAATACTAATTTCAAGGAATAAGAACATACTATATAACTACTAAATCATGGAAGATGATGAACTGTGAGTATGCCAAATTAAGATGCTGAATCGAATTGTACAGCTTATGGGTTAATAAATTATGAAATTAAGTATGCCAAATTAAAATTAGAATATGCTAAATAAGAAAGTAGCACCTTTTCGACAAAGAAGAATCAATTGTTGGACTGCCTGAAAGTAAATTCTCATTTGCTTAGAGTGGAAATCACCATTAGATTGGATACCTGGAGCTAATGCCGAGTCACTGCCCTCTGATGGAGATAATGTCTGGAACCGCCTCCTCCCAATGCCGCTCCCAGTCGCATTGTCACCTCCTCCAAACGCCGCTCTCTTCACTGTGCATATGTCAACTAAGCCGCACATCCTCCTATCGCCATGGTTCCGTCGCCTTCCCAATCACAAGTGAGCGTTCAATCTTACGTTTGACTTTTCTTTCAATGGGGAGCTTATATCCAAACTAGGGCTTTTTAGTTTGGGCTATGGCGGTTTGGGATAAGAAGAGGGGAAGATAATTTAGGGAGTTGGCGGCCACGAAAATAATTAGGTGTTTGGGATAAGAAGAGGGGAAATAATTTGGGGAATTGGCGGGCATGAATATATGGCAGCTTACAATGCGTTACACACCAAATTATTCTTCAAATCAAACAAATTAGAATATGCAATAACACTTTAAAATAAAGCGTTATCAATTGGCGCTATAAAAATCCACTTTTCTTGTAGTGGATCCTAGCATCATTTGCTAAGGTACCATAAACATTCGGCTTTTAGGAGAGAAGAAATAAGTGGAAAAGGACAAGCCATCAATAATATAGTACGTTGGACAAAAGCCACTATCATATAGGCAGATTCCCTAAATGGCTGCTAAATAATAGACTTACGCCTAGTAAGTAGCTCTATCTAATATTGTCCAACCACAGACTTATATTGAGTCTCGCCGCCCTTAACTCAATGTCGATTAGCTAGGATTATTTCTCTAATATGAGGGAAATAGTTTTGTCTGTTGGATCTTATGTGATGGGAGTGAAATTAAGAGCATATTCTTAACACGAAAACTCTAAGATCCCCAAAACCCCATAAAAGACTGGTTAGGTCCTATAATGCATTGAATGTCTAGGGCATAAAAATATACATAAAAATTAGTGTGCCCCAATCGTAAAAAACAAGCGAACGAAAGTTCATTTCAACAATTATGACCAAATGACCAATGGGTAAATAGAACCAGAATTTGAGAATAATTTGTTACACCTCATGTAAAGTACAAATCCTCTAGTAAGCTTTATATTATTACCACGCTAATTTTGTGTAATCAAAGTGTCGAGGAGAGTCTTGATGGTAGGTTTTCAAATTTGTGTTCCCTGTTCAAACTTTGTCCGCCATCGACATGCTTGGAAATTTTCTTTAGTTGCACCTTCTGACTTGAATCTGCTCATTAATGGCGAGGGTTGAAATACCAATAGCGATTCTAAGCAGCATAATAAAATCTAGCAATGTGATCCTTAACTCTCTAAGTGAAAATGAAATGCTTGTGTGATGTTGCACCTAAGAGTTGCAATGGCACCATATAATTGTCCAATCAGGTGCATTAGCAACGATGTAAAATGGTGAATTTCAATTTTTTTTTTGCTTTTATTAATTTACATAGAATCGTATTTTTTTGTTTATATGAACAATACATTTATACTAAATCATATTTAGTAATTATTAATAAAAGAGTTTAATGGGGTATATTTTCAATTTATTTACTTATATTTATTATATTCCTTTATTTGTTATTATTTAATAATAATATTTTATTGTCAAATTAATTCAAATTTAATTTAATAATTTAACTTCATGTTTTAATATTTTGACAAGTTCATATTCACAATACAAACGTTGTAACTATACTAAAAGAGTTTATCCAACCTAGAGGTAATATGGAAGTACGTGCTTAATTACCAAGGTCACATGCCAATGATGTTGTCAAAAGAAATATGTCTATATATGAAAGTAATTACATCAACAATAATAGAAAATATAACATGCATATATAGTATTTAATTCGGCTTTAATGAATTAACTAATTAATATTCATATATTTATATGTTTATTTAATATTGTATTATTCGGTATATATGTATACATGTATAAATATCAAAATGTTTATTTTGACTTTCATATTTATGTGGTTATTTAAAATAAATCATTTAGATTTAATTGTACACACATACATACATAGATATATATAAAAATTTAGTTCATCCATATATGTGCATTCAATGATGGAACTTTGAATTAAAAATGGATTTAATTAATTTAAAATAAAATATTTTTTATTAGCCAAGGAATAATATGTATACATATATAATAACTTTTTAAGTCTATATGGATTTATATCCATATATATATATATATATATGCCTAAAATCAAGTTTTATATTTTTCAAACAATCAAATTGTAAAATCGTTTTGACCTTCGTCAAAATAAAAATTAACAATAATTTTTTTGGCTAAAGCTGAGAAGAAATAAAATATACATAATTTTTTTTAAATTTAAATCAAAAAACTTATTTTGAGAAATCTATATGAAGGAAACATGTATATTATAATACACATATACACACACGTATATATACACATACATAATATGTGTGTGTTTACGCACACACACATGTGTGCGTGTGTGTGTGTTATACAATATAATTATTTTATTCATTAACATATTATTAAAATTGTGGCCAAATAATTTAGAAATAACTTTTTTAACCATGGCCGAATTAACAAGATGAGAAAGGAGTAAAAACATATACATTAGATTACTGCAAATGTATTTAAATCATATATATTACCTCATTCTTGTAATCATGCCGATTGTCGAACACTTTAGTTATTAACTATCACCTCAATCTCCTTGACTACGGTTTGCCATGCCATCTCTTAGGCTTCACAAATGGTTAGGCTAGGGTTATGCTTTTCTTTAATGTTTAGGGTTAGAGAAAAAGAGATCTGTTTATAGACATTTTGGGTCATGTATAAGATATGACTTTCTAACCAATCAATCATCGAGCTGCCCATGCTTCGTCAAAACACTTTCCCTTTCTCAATTAACCCTGCATGGCATTGCATGGACATGCTTAGTCTTCGAAACAACTGCCAAAAAATGATGTAACACTTTAAATTATTTATTTAATTAATTTATCCAAAGACTTTTATTGATTAAATTAACATACAATGTTTGTATGTCGTTTTAAATAATATTTTAGCCTTTTAGTAAATAACTAAATGTCATTAATATTTTAATACAACATTCTATTTAATTTTATCATTAATTTATAACATTTATAAATTAATTTCATATTGTTTGAATTCGGAAATAACTAACAACTTGATTGTGTTGACTCACTAGAGTGAAATCGATCCTTGGTCAATATTTAAACAATGCGAATATTGAAGTTTGTATGAACTTTTCTTAAGTACAGTATCAAATCCAATTCAACACTTACAGATTATTTAGCGAAATCCAATTTCTATTCTATTTTATGCTCACATTGTAATGATATTTTGTACACATATTCTTTTCGTCGTCACCATATCACGTAGATATCTAAAGTTTGGTCTAAGGTCGATAACTCTATTAATATCCATATTTAATTGTATAGACCAATTTAAATTCCTTGGTTCAATTTGATAACATTTATCGATTAACCGATTTACTTGGACTGAAGATTTTAACTTTAAATTAACTACCAATTATGGTGATATTAATCTTCTATAACCGAGGAGGTGAATCCTCTATTGGATAGTGTTTCACTTTAAGTTCAATGTATGCCCAACTATGATCGTAACATGGTTTCCCTGGCATGAATTTAGACATAATCAAAGTGTAGCCTAGCTACTTAAAATCGGTAATATGCTCAAGTCTGAAGACTATTGTACATCGTTACCATGAGATCTTCTATCTTGACTAGTTGTACTAACATATATAAGACTCTCGTCGAGTCATTCTATAATTGTACCAAACAACCACTGGTATGGATCACCTTGGTGTCCTCAGTGATTAAAGTAATTACTGTCCATTGTTACGTATAATCTCTACGTATTAATATCATTTTATCGATACATCATGATTATGAATATTTAAGGAGTAAGCGTTTAAATATCGATTTTATCCACGGTTACAAACACATTAATAACAGCAATCAATAAAATATTTATCCTAAGGACGTTTTAATCATATATGTTTAATGTGTTAATTACTTATATCTCTATATAAAACATATATAAAAGAAAATAAAACAAAAAACATACTTCATTTTGAATAAAATTCTTTTACAATAGTTAAATTATGTAATAAATTACATAATTCCTCTTACGCCACATCCTTAACTCTATCAATAATTGATTTTAACATTTAACGTGTAATACCTATGCATATTCAATTGTAATGTATTAATAATAGTACTTCAAATAACAAATTTAGTGTGAACTAAAATGGATATAACATATCCAAGTAATGTCCAAATCTGATGTCATATAAGAACCCCTGAATAAGATTATAATCGTCTACATCTAAAATTTCTCTGTGCATACAAAATACGCTAGTAGTTAATCCTCGAGGAAAACCACTCCTAACCTAATCAATAGCATAAATTGATAACTTAGTTTGACCGACATTATTTCTTAAACTTACAATTCTATTTAAACATGTCATGAAATCACTGCAGTTTACATGTTGTACAATAGCTATATGTATCATATTGGAAGATGTAATATCATATAAATATGCATAAGAAACATAAGATAGATATTGAATTATAAGTTGGATATCGAATTATTTGGGTATCCCATACTCTAGTTTTAGAAATTTAAGAAAATAAATTACAAATTGCACATTTTGGAAAAAATCTTATGGTCTCATCGACCTAAGTGTTGACGTGCATTACGTGTTCCAAATGTGTGCATCTTCTTATTCACATGTAGGTTTTATGTACTCATCCACGATGACATTTACATCCACCAAACACATACGTTTATCACACGCAATGCTAGCCATGTCACTGCCTTGAGCCCATCATCTGCCACCCCAATGTCAATCACTAATATCCCTTGTACACCAACATCATTGCCCCTACATTTTCTACTGTCGTCATTTCATCCACTATCTCCTCTTAGTAGTCTTCTTAATGCTCTTATTTTCTAAGTAGAAATATGATATAGATATACAAGATAATGGGTGCACACCTAAGACATATCATATTGTAAACGAACATATTCCACATGCTGTAATAAGAAACAAACCCACACACATTAGTAGATTGCCTAAACGATTCAAGGAATGAAAGCTACAGCTGAGTTTGTTATACATTAAGGATAAAATTAGTGCAATGATATTTATGTTATTCCTTAGCATGTTCTTATTTCATAATTTGTTACAAGATAGCATGCACTAGCATGCCAGATTTGCAAGTTTGTTACACTGAATTTGTACTAAAGCTATATATATATATATATATATATATATATATATATATATATATATATATATATATATATATATATTATAGCCATATGAATTAATGAAAGGATATGTTTTTGCCAACAATGGTTTCATATTCTATGTTTTTCTTCTAATCTTCTACCTCTTCTTCTGTTTTCTCTCCTCCTTCCTCTGTTAAACTACAAAACAACTTTAATTTGATCATTTTGGTGCTTTCACCGTCCTACTTTCCTCCTATTCTTTTATGATTTACATTCCTTCTCTTTATCAACATGACCTGACAAGTGGATGAAGCTATTCAACAAATCTGAGACATAGCTACACAAACGTCTCAACACACCCATATCACCGAAATACAATCCACCCTTCAATCCTATGGCATAGCCCTTGACCACATCACCAAAATTCTTGCAAACATTAATGTCAAGCTTGCCTCCTTATCTCCATCATCTCCACAATCATCCATCTCTTCACCACGCCATAACCCACAAACGAACCGACAATCTCCATAATTACCGACCCCTAACACTACTCCCACTAGACCTCCTAAATGTGAGTTAACCACTTTAGATGGCTCAAATCCGTTTGATTGGATTTTTCAAGCCGAACGCTTCTTTACATATCACAGCACATCTGATGAGGAAAGGATTGATCTAGCAAGTTTTTATATGAACGAACAAGCTCTAACTTGGTTCCAATAGATGCATCAAAACCAACAACTTTCATCATGGTCTGCACTTACAAAGGCATTAGAGCAACTGTTTGCTCCCTCTTCTTATGTCAACCCTAAAAACAAATTATTAAAATCCAAAAAAATCGACCGTCGAAGACTACCGAGCTACCTTAAAAACAATAAGCAATCACATAACAAATCTACTCTCTAAAACCTTGCTAAACCGGTTTATTTCCGACCTCAAACCATAAATTAAGAACGAGCTCCTCCTTCTTAGACCAACCACTATATCAGATGCCATTGAGATGGCTAAAATAGGTGAAGGCAAACAAGCTAAGACAAGAGCTTATTACAACCGTGCCTCCTCTCTCAAACATACTTCATCATCTCCACTACAACAACCATCACCAACTACAAACCATCAACACCCAAATCTATTGTACCCAATTAAACGTCTCACTCAAGCTGAAAAATGGATCAATATCGAGCTATGGGGCTATGTTTCAGTTGCGACGAGCATTACCACTCTAAACACCAATGCACCTCTAAATGCATCCTACTACTCCTCCTAGACAATCCACTGGAAATCGACCCTATACTTGACGTGCTACCAAAACCTCCAGATCCCGTGGATGAGCAGCTACAGGGAATTTACTTGCATGCTTTTGTCAGATCTCCTCACCTCACTGAAATTAAGCCATTAGTTCGCATTAATAACCATCCAATTTTGAACAGGAAGTAGTCACAATTATCTCCATCCTCACATTGCTCGGTTCCTTGGTTCAAACCCAAACCACGACTTTAATATAGTGGTTATAGTAAGTAATGGTAACGAGCTTCGAAGTTATGGCTATTGAAAAGCAGTGGAAACAATTATTGAAACTCAACCATTTTTACTTGATTTCATTGGGTGGATATATCATGTGTTGATGGAGTTTTGGGGATTCGATGGTTGAGGACATCAGGGTCGATTGCTACGTATCACAATAATTTGACAATGACTTTTCAATATGACAATCAGCCCATAACTCTCACTGGCGTCAACAAGCACTCAAGCCCAAACCAAATATCACTTAACCAACTAAAAAGGCTAGACAAAACATCCTCCGTTTAATCGTATTTTCATCTACAACCCATCCAAATCTCAAAACGCCCACTACCTGAGAACCCTTCAGAAAACTATGCCTCTATGTTATAAGATTGGCTTGATCAATGCTCTAACATTTTTCAACCACTTACTAACCTCCTACCTCATCGACAACTTGACTATCGCATCCTCTTCAACCCAACTCCTCACCTATTAAAGTTTAACCATACCTCTACCCATATTAAAAAAACAAAATTGAAAAACAAGTCCAAGAAATGCTACGCTCCAATATTGTTCAACCACTTACGAGCCTTTTTTCATCCTCGGTTCCACTTGTCAAAAAGAATGATGGGTCATGGAGATTTTGTGTCGACTGTAGAGCATTAAATGTCATTACTACCAGGGATAAATTCAAGTTCCAACGGTTGATGAACTATTGGATGAATTATAAGGCGCACATTATTTCTTCAAATTAGATTTGCGAAGTGGCTACATCAAATCTGTGCGCATCCACCTGATATTCCAAAGATGACATTTCGAACTCATGGTGAACATTATTAATTTTTACTTATGCATTTTAGATTAACTAATACACCATCAACGTTCCAAGCTACTATTGTTGTGAAAAAAATGGCAGCGCTTTTGCGGAAGCTTATATCAACGGATCTTTGTCACTCAAATCACAAAGAGATAACTTGGATTAAAAATAAGACGGAATTGAAACTAAAAGCAATAAGACAAGATATTCCACCCAACCACCCACTTTATTGATTCACCAAAATTTTTGTTTACAATTAATAGAACAAAACTAAAATAAACAAAATACCATTGAACCAATAATCAAATTGAGAAAGAGAGCAAATATCTATATGGCTAAAATTGTTGGAGAAGAAGAATAAAGATGGAGAACAAGGAATTAGCAAATAGATTTTCCACCATATGTTTACCCTCTCTTCTAGTCTCTATTTATATAATCAATTACTTAATGCCCAGGTTAACATTAGATGGCAAAAAATAATTTGATTAGCTAATTAGAGAAAGAAATAAACATGCTCAATATGCCTATTAATTAGGGGAAACAAAATCTTCTATTTCTTTCTTTTGCATATTTCTTTCCCTCTTTTTGTGATTTTGTATCACCAAAATTTAACACTCCACCTTGATGCAAAATCACATATCTCCAACATATCAAACATGCCATATCTAGATCCATCACAACTCCATATATCTCAATCATACCAAATTACAAACTTCTACCACCGACTGCAAATGATGCATCTCCCACATGAGGTGCACCACACAAATCCGGTCTCAAAAATGTTTGTAATACCACAAAGATCTCCGTCTTTTCTTTGTGGATTTTGCAACTCGACACCCGTCTATCACTCGATCTAAGCTCATTACCTGATCACTATCGATCCCCCGAGCATCATCAACATGAAGACCCGTGCCTAAAATATGATCCTCAATGCTAGAATCATAAGCAGTGACCACATTAACCTCTCCACCTTGTTGTGGACTAGGTTCTTCAACCGTCACTCGCTTTCCGTAGTCTACTACAGAACCAACCAAGCTATAAAGGTTTCCTTCTTCCAATACTCCTCTCATCCTTACACGACCACCTTTCTTCACTCTCAAAACTCCACCTTGAGTCTCATAAGTGCAACCACGGCGATCCAACTGACCGAGAGAAATAAGATTATGCGAACAAGTGGGTACATGTCTGACTCCAGAGACTTCTCTAACCACACCATCATGCATACGAAACCGGATAGATCCAATACCACAAATCGGTAGCTCTTCTCCATTGGCTGTCCTAATCATGTCGACAATCTTCTCATAAGAAGAAAAACAATTCACATCTCTACAAATGTGAAAAATGGCTCCCGAATCCATCTTCCAAGGCTTATTTTCACTAAAGAGGACATCATAAGAAGCATCACTATCGGTACCTTCAGCAAAACCTGCATGTGCATCACTACTAGCATCACCGTGCGCAGCCTTTTTCTGATCTCTTTTATAAGCATAACACTTGCTGCGTATGTGACCTTTCTTATTACAATAATGACAAGTGATAACACATTTACCATTAGCATCCTTCTTCTTCCAAATTTTATCTTTCTTCGAGTCCCTTGCCACCATAGCCTCACTTTGAATTGATTTCATACCTGACCCTTTTCTTCTAAGCTCCTCATTCAAAAGACTGCTTCGAACAGTTTCTAAAGAGATAGTTCCATTAGCATTGGAATTACTCAATGAAACAACCAAAGTTTCCCAACTTTCTGAAAGCGAACTCATCAATAAAAGAGCATGTAACTCATCATCAAAATTGACCTTCATATTTGCCAATTGATTTATTACATCCTGAAATTCATTCAAATGCTCTGCAACAGACTTCTCTTCATCTAATCTCAGTTGTACCAACTTTCGAACCAGAAAAGCCTTACTAGTAGCACTCTTTGACTCGTATAAAGATACCAACTTATCCCACAAAGCCTTTGCGGATTCACAACAAGCCACATGATGGAAAACTGAATCATCAAGATATTGGCGAATCAAAGCAATCGCCTTTTTATCCATCTTCTTCCATTTTCCTTCATCTACATTAGAGGGCTTCTTTCCATCTCCATCAATCGGATCATGAAGATCATTGAGGTACAGAACATCCTCCATCTTAGGCTTCCAAATACCCCAATTTTTTCCATCCAAAATAGCCATCTTCGAAAACGAAATCATATCCGACATCAATAATTTTTCAATCCAAAATTACTCTAAGCTTTGCGATGATCTGTGCTCTGATACCAATCTGTTGTGAAAAAAATGGCAGCGCTTTTGCGGAAGCTTATATCAACGGATTTTTGTCACCCAAATCACAAAGAGATAACTTGGATTAAAAATAAGACGGAATTGAAATTAAAAGCAATAAGACAAGATATTCCACCCAACCACCCACTTTATTGATTCACCAAAATTTTTGTTTACAATTAATAGAACAAAGCTAAAATAAACAAAATACCATTGAACCAATAATCAAATTGAGAAAGAGAGCAAATATCTATATGGCTAAAATTGTTGGAGAAGAAGAATAAAGATGGAGAACAAGGAATTAGCAAATAGATTTTCCACCATATGTTTACCCTCTCTTCTAGTCTCTATTTATATAATCAATTACTTAATGCCCAAGTTAACATTAGATGGCAAAAAATAATTTGATTAGCTAATTAGAGAAAGAAATAAACATGCTCAATATGCCTATTAATTAGGGGAAACAAAATCTTCTATTTCTTTCTTTTGCATATTTCTTTCCCTCTTTTTGTGATTTTGTATCACCAAAACAACTATGAACAATATATTTCGTTCATATCTTCAAAAATTCGTATTAGTCTTTTTTGATGATACATTAGTTTATAGTGACACATGGTCCTCTCACGTATCACATTTACAAATGACATTATATTTGTTACCTCATCATGATTTTTTTGGCAAACCTTTCAAAATGTGATTTTGGATTAACTAGCATTAGTTATTTGGGTCACATTATTTTAGGTGGTGGCGTTCGAATGGACCTAACAAAAATATAAAGCATTTTAAAGTGGCTAAAGCCCACATCACTCATATCTATTAGGGGCTTCCTTGAACCAATAGGGTACTAAGGATGCTTTACTCAAAATTTTGCAACAATTGCTGGTCCATTATCGGATATATAAAAAAAAGATGCAATCAAATGGAACAACAAAGCATATCGGGCCTTTTCCGCATTGAAACATGCGATGAACACATGCCCCTATTCTTTATCTTCCTAATTTTACTTAACCATTCGAGCTCCATATCGATGCTTCAGCAACTGCCATGGTTGCCGTCCTTTCTCAAAACAACCACCTCATCGCCTACCACAGTTACCGACTACCGCCTCAATCCAAAGGAGCTCCACTTATTCTCAGGAAATGTTCGCCGTTGCCACAGAAGTCCATCGATGGCGTCATTATTTATTGGGTAGGCGATTAACCATTATCACTGATCTTTCGAGTTTACGACAACTCACGACACAAACAATCCAAACACCTAAACAACAAAAGTGGTTGGTAGAGTTATTGGGCTTCGCTTGTATCAAGTATAAACTTGGTTTGCAAAATCTAGTTGCCAATGCACTTTCCCGTTGGTCAAACAATGCCCTGATGTTAGCTCTTTCCAGCCCGATCTACCATATGAAGGACAAAATCCAGGAAGCAGCTCAGAATGATTTGAATTTTCAGCAACTCCTTAATCAAGTCAAGTCCGGTTTATCTTCTTCACTTAAATTAAAATTAATGGATGATTTACTATTTTAGGGAAATCACTTTTATATTCCAAATAGTGAGCATCTATAGAATGAAATTATTAAAGAGCATCATTGTTTAAAAGAGGGGGTCATTATGGCATTAAAGCCATAGTTGCTAGAATATTAAGCAGTCTTTACTAGCCTAAATTTGCTCACACTATCAAAGATTTTGTTAACAATTGTTCTATATGCATTCAATGTAAATCTAATATATCTCCTCCAGAAGAGTTGTTGGAGACACTTCCAATCCCATTTAAATATGGAATGACATATCAATGGATTTCATTACATCTTCCCGCTTCTTCCGATAAAACTTGTATTTGGATAATAGTGGATCGAGTATCGAAAATGCACATTTTTGCGCTCTTCCAACTTCGATGTCAGTAACTCAACTTGCTACTTACTTTTTTTTAATGAGTATGTAAGATTATATGGATTTCCCCTAACTATTGTGTCCGATCGAGACCGTCTTTTCTTAAGCAAATTTTGGAAGGAACTTTTTCACACTGATGGAATGAAGCTCCATATAAATAGTGCATACCATCCTAAAACGAATGGTCAAACAGAAGTTGTTAACCGTTGTTTAAAGACCTATCTCCAAGTGGTTGTAGGTGAAATTCCAACTCAATGGGTCAAATGCCTTCTTTGGATGGATGGTGGTATAATACATGCAAGCACACATCTATTGGCATATTCCCGTTCTAAGTCGTTTATGGATGACCACACCATCTCTTTCGAATTATATTATAGAATCACACATGCATGAAGTTAAAGAATGAGCTACGTCTAGTGAACAAATCCTTAGCATAGTCAAAGCCAATTTACAAAGAGAACAAGTACAAATGTAGTACCACGCCGATCAACACCGAAGTGATAAAGAATTCTATGTTGGTACATGAGTGTTTGTTGAGTTATCCATATCGTCAACATTCAATCCGTTCTACACAACACAAACTATCAAGGAAATATATTGGTCCTTTCCAAATCGTTGAAAGAATTTGGTTAGTTGCATATAAGCTTCTTCTTCCAGCAATTGCATGTATCACCCCATGTTTCTCTTCTCCATCTTGAAACTCTATCGCAATCCAGCTGCGACGACTCCAACGCCTTTGCCTGCAGCACTTCTCAACAGTGATGCACATAACAGCCTTGAGGACAAGGATGAGCTTGAAGGGAGGGGCACCAATATGGATATACAGGATAATGAGCGCATACCTTAGACATATGATATTGTAAATGAACATATTCCATATGCCGGAACAAGTAACAGACCCACAAACATATTACTAGAGCACCTAAACGATTCGGGGAATGAAAGCTACAACTGAGTTTGTTATATGTAAGGACAAAATAGTGCAATAATATTTCTGTTATTTCTTTTTATATGATAGCACGTTCTTATTTTAGAATTTGTTACAAGGTAGTGGGCACTAGTATGCAAGTTGTGTAAGTTTGTTGCCCTGAATTCGTACTGAAGCTATATATATAGTCATATGAATCAATGGAAGGATACGTTTTTGCCAATAATGGTTTCATATCCTCTGTGTTTCTTCTAATCTTCTACCTCCGTTCTTTTATTTTCTCCCCTCCTTCCTCTGTTAAACTGCAAAACCATTTTAGTTTTATCAAAATATTAGTGCGAACCCATTCTTCACAGATGTGTATGGAAAAATATAACTGTTGCAATTAGAAAATTAAATTATTTTGATAAATAATTAGAATATAATATCATTGAAAGGAGTTAGAAACATTACTACAATATCAAATATATGTTTTAAAATTAGTATAGAACCGTTATTAATATAATGTAGTAATAGGACCGAATGCTCTTAAACATATATGTCGGTGAAAGATATAAAGAGCAAAGTGGATTTGTTAATAGTGAAAAAAGCAACAGATGTACTATGATGAAATATGAAAGCAGTAAAAAGCATGGATCATATAAAATAGGACTAAAGGCGTATCATAAAAGAATGTTTTCACTACAAAGTCTACTATTCATTAAATAGAATCATATTTTAATGCAACGTAGAAATGGTGGTGTATATTTGGCTGTGTAAACCTGTTTTAAAATATTTTTATAACATAGATAGAACAATCAATATACGATACTATCGGTATACATTATAAGTGTTGACAAAGAAGTGAGAAAACCACGTCGAAGATTTAAACAATATCTCAATAGTTAATAGGCAAAGTAGAATAAAAGTAATGTGTCACTCATTAACAATTCACATGCAAAAAAATTATGCACAACCATACGGGATTAGCAGAAACAGTTAAAACATTAATGAATCAAAAAGCAACAAAGAAGGTGGACTTTAGGAGACGAAAATAAGATTTTTTTTTTTTGTGTTATTATTACACCTTAACAAAAAAATTGGATGGTAATAATGTAGTTGATAGGACCATGTTTATGTCAGAAAGCAATCAAGCATGCAGGAAAAAATGGTTTTCATCTTTTTCTTTAGCCATAAATGCAAGCCATACCGTTAGTTAGTCTTAATCATTGTGTTCGTGCAATTTAATTTTGTTAAACTCGGTAATGATGTCTGTAGTTATGGATGCTTTAACAACTCAGCAAAAACAAAATAACAGTGGCAGTTGTAAATTTTTTGCTAAAAAACAGAAGCAACATGTTTTGAGAGATAAAATGAGTAGTAAAATTGTAACATGATTTGTTCAAAAACCCAAGGATATAATATGAAGTAAAATAAATATTGGTGTACAATTTAAAAAAATGAAAAAAAAATGTTATGAAGCCAAATTATCAGATCATTTACTACCAAAATCAAAGCTAACTCCAATCTCATATGCCTTATTCAAGCTTTTGACTTTAAAAGCCGATGAGTAAACTAGATAACTAAAAGAAAAGCTGTTATAAATAAGTTATTTAATCTTGACAGTGAAAGCCAATGAGTAGACTGGATTTGTGTATTCGTGAGGTCTGGATGTGAGATGCTTAAATTAAGGAGATGTTCATGAGCAAACAGTGCATTGACTCACCTGGCCTCTTTCCTGGATGAGGGATAGATAAGGTCGAAATGTCGGAAACGAGACAAGTATAAAAGATTTTATTTTCATAATTAATTAATTACAACTTGAATTGTATAGAAATAATCTTCTTATACTTAATGTTAAATTCCGAGAAGGGAACTCGTTCTATTCGTGTGACTTTAAAAGGTGATTTTACCGTTATTCGACAAATAGTACCGGTTGAATACAGAAATTAGTATTGAGTATAATTGGTGCAATTTCAATGGATCTTTCTTTTTCTACTCAATACTAAATGGTTTGGGTTTATAGTAAGCGATATCTTAAATAACACCGTTTGTGACCCGTTAAAAGGTTATGATTTGAAAATGGGAAATCTTAGTTAAGATTTGAAAGGTTATGATTTGAAAATAGAAATATTTGTTAAGATTTAAATAAATAATTTGAAAATGTTTTGCTAAGCAAAAGGTAAAATGATTTGGAAATTATTCCAACTTAAAAAGGTTTAATTAACTACAGAATTTGATAAATGAAGCTTAATGATTCCATATACTTCTGAGAAGATAAATGGAATAGTTGGAAAAAAATATTTTTGAAAGATAATTGAATGAATGGAAAGATTTACTAATTGGATGATGTTTAATAATCACCTATATACTTGACAAATTTTATCGATGATTAGTTCGGAGAAACGAGAGTCGGATTTGGGCGATTTCTATCAGAAAATTGATAAACGTATTTTTGTGCATTTTAAACCATTTGTTTCATATATTTTTATTTTAATAAGGCGGTATTATACGGGTATTTTGTTGTGGCTTTGAAGATTATAGATTCCGAAGTGCAATGTAGAAATTAATCGGTTGCGCCGTCTATTGGTTCAAGTGACAAGCAGAAAAGAGTGTAATATTTTGTGTATCGAATAAATCAAAACAGAAGCACGGTCGCATTTGCGTATTATTCTCAAAAAGTGAATATCAACTCAGTCACGTTCTAATCAAGGAATCATGGTTACTAGTATGGTTATGTTAAAAAAAAAAAAATCAAAGGAACATGGTCACTTTATAAGTAACAGGGACCCATTTCATGAATGGACATGTTGCATTCAAAGCTCTTATATTATTATCAAAGAAGCATGGTTACTTGAATATCACTCAAGCATTGGCCCCGTGGTCCATTATGAATGAGTCAGTGCATATTTTTCGGCCGTAACTGGCATATGTGGACCCTTTTGCTTTTGAACAGGAGAGCTGGATTTTCAGAGCTAAAGTCCATATATAGAGAACTGATAGCAATGCCAGAGGATTATCTCTTACCCCATCACTTTTTATACTACTTTATTTTTAATTTTAGCAATGTTTTTATGTTCAGATAGAGTGGATAGAACTGTTAATTAGTTTTAGCAGTTTATTTACTTTTATTCTTATTTCTTTTCGATGCTCATTTCAGTTAGTTAATAAATTTAGTTCTTCTCTATTTCAGTTGTTTACTCTGTCATTTCCTTTTCCGCAATTTTAATTTCTGTTCTGATCTTTACAATTTTATATTTTGGTTGCAATTCCGATTAGATTTGAAATTGATTCGGAGTATATTATTGTTTTTATTGTCTACTCAAACTCATCGTTGAATTCGTTTAACAAGCCTAAGAATTAAATATGGATTTCAATCGTTTTAAAATAACAATTCCCTATGTTCGACCTGCATACTACGCGCATGTGCGCTTGCAGAGTTTATTAAAATTTTTGCATTTCTAACCAATAGAACAGTCGCAATAAGTTTTTGGCGCCGTTGCCGGGGAATTGCTTTTTTGAAATTTTCGATTTTTCGTTTATTGGTGTTAATTTATATTTTTGTTATTTGAGAAAAAAAGATTCCGTTTTCCAGTTCCTTTCACCAAAGTAGCGTTTTTCTCTTTAAAAAAATCATTTTTTTCCTCGTTCGCTGCACGTTTTTAAGTTTCACATTGGTTTAGTTTCTGTTTCAACTGTTTTTCACGCTGCATTCATCTACAGGTTGGTTGCATTGCTATTTTGGTTTTCACACGTCAGTGGCATATTCATTCACTCGTTCACCATATTCACGTAGTTGCATTTTTTATTTTCTATTTAAGCTTGCGTTATTCACACATAACCACTTAGTTGTTGCCACGTAACCATTTCAATGTTACATATATTATAAAGCTTAGTTTTCACACTTGCATTAGTTTGTTGCTTGCACTAAATCAGCTCTTGTTCACGTTTCCATTCTTAAACTCACTTAATATCCAGTAGCTTGCATATGTTAATTTACTTGCATGACATAGCAGTGTCATAGCAGTTTCATCTTTTATTTAGTGCATTGTTTTACGTTTACTGATTACGGTTACTGTATCTATCTATCTATTTATTTTTATAAAAAAAGTCGGTTTTTTTCGTTTTTGTTCCAGTCACGTTTTAGTGATTACAGGTAGTGATTACAGGTAGCATTTACGTTTTTTTCGTTTTAGTGATTACAGGTAGCATTTTCGTTTTTTTCGTTTTAGTGATTACAGGTACCATTTACGTTTTTATTCCAGTCACGTTTACATTCTCATTAATATCTAGTTTCACATTCTCATTTTTATTTTACTACATTCAATTTTCGCTTTCTTCCATTTTTCATTTAAACACATTCGTTCTGTTTTACTTTATGTTATTCCGCATGTTTTAATTTTCTGCATGTGACTATTTTCATATATTTTTTTAGCAGCTCAGTTTTGTGCCTTTCACCTTAGCTGTTTTTTTTATTTTTGGTTTTGTATTTGATTCATATAACGGCTGCATGAAGAAAATTTCAACTCAGATAACAAACGTTACTTTCAACGCAGGTAGCTCAACTAAGTAAATCTTAGCCATTCAACAACAAGGATCTAGGGATCAAGCTATTACAAACAGTGGAGTTTGAATCACTGGTACTGCTCAGTTGCACCGGACGGACTGCCATACCCCTTTGTTAGTAATTTTCTACTCTACAGGTACCCAACTGGAAACTGTTTAAATTTACCTTTGGCTACTACACCTTGATTTGTTTATGCACGTTTGGGCAAGAAATTATTTTAACCATTTAAAGAGCCAAAATATCTCACTAAACAAATCAACAGAAATTTCAAATCAAACAAATATGAGCAATCACGGTTCACAACACAGTTCACATCACAGTTCACCAAAATCGTCACCTAAATCACATGTTGGAAATAATGAATTTCATGAGAACCGGCCATTATCCCTTAGAGACCGATGCTATCCAACTAGGACCGTTCAACCTTCGGTTATTTCATTTCCACCCGTCGAAGGAAATAATTTTGAGCTAAAACATTCTTTTATCCAAGGGATACCAAAATTCACTGGGTCTGAAAATGCATATGAATTTCTTAGTGAATTTGAGTTATATGCTTCTACAACTAAAATGCAACAACATTCTAATGAATCCATCAAGCTAAGGCTTATTCCATTTGCACTTCCATAAAGTGCGAAAATATGGCTTAATACTCTTCCTAAAAATTCAATTAAAACTTGGGACAATTTCGTTACTATATTTTTGAAAAAGTTTTTTCCTTTCCACAAAACTCTTAAAATTCGAACTGAAATCAACCAATTCTCTCAGAATGAAGGAGAAACTTTTTCAAAATATTTTGAAAGGTTCAATCAATTGTTATATAGTTGCCCACATCGTGCAATCCCTAAACACGTTTTGTGCCAAATCGTTTATGAAGGGCTTAACTATCAACAAGATCCCAACTCGAATCAATGTGCGGAGGAGAATTCATGGCAAAAACTGATGAGGAAGCTTTGGAATCTTTAGAAGAGTATTCGAAAAAGGATATGCAATGGGAAACAATTCGTGTTCCAATTCATACTTCAAACAGAGGAGTACATGCCATTGACCCATCACATCTTCCTATAGATGCCCAAACTCCTCAAGAAGGAGAAGGACTATCCCATTACTACACACAAGACAAAATCAATGCTATAGCTCAAAATAGTCCTTATTCATCCACATACAATCCTAACTGGAAGCACCACCCCAATTTTTCATGGTCAAATCCTAACAATGTGGCTAATCCATCACATATGTATCTGATGATACCAAATCCGAATTATCGAGCCCTAACCTCTAGTGCTCAAAATTCTCAACCAACTCCTCAAACAAAACCTTCGAATCAACCATACAGGCGTCCTAATTTCTATCCATTAACCCAACCTTCTCAGCCTTCACAAGAAATTTCTCGATTGGAAAAGTAACCCACTAAACAAAATGAACAATCACTAACCAAGATGCGAGAATTGAGCAAATCACTAAACAAAATGAACAAATGTTGATAATGATGAAGGATCTCATGAAAATAAATGAGAAAGGTAAATTGCTTAGTCAAACCGAAGTGAATCCAAAGTATAACTCTCGAGGAGTAAATCTTTGTGAGGATGAAAATGTAAATCCAGTTAATGCTGTCACCACATTAAGGTCTGGAAGGAAGGTGGACAACCATGTTGGCAACCCTGACGTCCTTCTTAAGTCTTCCCTTGTTCAAAATTCTGAAACTCAGTCAACACCCACTGTTGTCAATCCAAACAACTCTAATTCTTCATCCAAGGTCGGCAATCCCAACCACTCTTTGCTTTCTGATGTTGGCAACCCCAACATTTCAGCGCCCTTATCTTCACCCTCTAATATCACACCTTCTTCTTCGAATGAAAAAACTACCGAACGAGACTATAAACCCATAGGTCCATTTCCTCATAGACTCAACAAAATGAAGAAGCCCGCTAATTTTGACCAAATTCTTGAAATCTTTAAACAAGTTCGAGTCAATATTCCACTTCTTGATACCATCGAGCAAATTCCTCAATATGCCAAATGTCTGAAAGAGCTATGTACTCAAAAACGTGACATTAATGTTCCTAAGACTGCATTTCTAACTGCAAACACTAGCTCTGTTCTTTCAAATCCCTCCCCAATCAAGTATAAGGACCCCGGTTGTCCTACAATCGGCTGTAAAATAGGTAACACTCACATTAGCCATGCCTTACTCGATCTTAGAGCGAGTGTGAATCTTTTGCCTTATACTGTGTACTGTCAACTTGGACTAGGGGAAATAAAACCTACAAACATCACAATTCAACTAGCTGATCGATCTATCAAAAAACCATTGGGCACAGTTGAAGATGTTTTGATACAAATCGAGTAATTCTATTTCCCAGTCGATTTCATAGTCCTAGAGACTACACCTGTTTCAAATCCTAACAATCAAATTCCTTTGATATTAGGTCGTCCATTTTTAGCAACATCAAATGCTATCATATATTATAGGAACGGTCAACTCCGACTTTCCTTTGGGCACCTAACCGTAGAACTAAATATCTTCAGTCTTAACAAACAACCAAGGGATCTTGAAATAAAAGAAATTGACATGATCCAAACAATTTTAGAAAATTATTTTAGTGATACTACAGAGTCTATTAACATGTGCCTAGATCTAGATCATTTTAATTCCAATTTAAATGAAGATGAATACATTTATGAATTAAATGATATGCTCTGCTCTTCTCATAATTCACTAGAATTCAATCAGTTGATGTCTACTGAAGCCTCAAAAGAAGTATGCCCTAAATTAGACCTCATACCTCTTCCAAACGATCTTAAGTGCGCATACTTAGATTCTTCGAAAAATTTCCCTGTAATCTTGGCCTCCTGTCTCATTAAGGACCAAGAAGAACAACTTTTGAAAATTTTAAGGGAAAATAAAGAGGCATTAGGATGGGTAATCGCTAACATTAAGGGAATTAGTCCATCAATAATTGAACATCGAATACATTTAGTTGACGAGGTTAAACCCACTCAAAGCTCAAAGGTCATTAAACCCTAATATGGGAGAAGTGGTAAAGGAAGAAATTATCAAATGTTTGGACAATAACATTATCTACCCTATCTCTGACAGTACTTGGGTAAGTCCGATACAAGTAGTGCCCACGAAGTCTTGTATCATTGTGACCAAAAATGAGAATGACGAACTTGTTTCGACAAAAATCAAAACAAAATGGCGCGTTTGCATTGACTATCGAAAACTCAATGCAGCAACAAGAAAAGATTATTTTCCCTTACCTTTCATTTATCAAATGTTCGAACGCTTAGCTGGTCATGAATATTATTGTTTCCTTGATGGTTACTCCGACTATAATCAAATTCCCATTGCGCTAGAGGACCAACACAAAACGACGTTCACATGTCCCTTCGGAACTTTCGCTTATCGTCGCATGCCCTTCGGTCTTTGTAATACTCCATCTACCTTTCATAGATGTACAATGAGTATATTTTCTGATATGGTGGAGGATTTCTTAGAAATATTCATGGACGATTTTTCAATCTATGGGTCATCTTTTGATCAATGCCTCCTTCGTTTAGAACGTGTCTTAAAGCGATATAAGGAGAAATCTCTTGTTCTTAATTGGGAAAGATATCATTTTATGGTTAAGTGAGGAATAGTCTTAGGTCATGTTGTCTCTAAAAATGGCCTAGAAGTTGACAAATCTAAAGTTGATCTTATTGTTGACCTTCCTCCTCCAAGGTCCGTAAAGGACATTCGGTCATTTCTCGGCTATGCAGGATTTTATAGGAGGTCCATTAAAGATTTTTCAAAAATTTCAAAACCTCTTTCGAATCTTCGGGCTAAAGACGTCAAATTTGAATTTTCCAATGAACGTAAAACGTCTTTTGAATTTAAATCGATCTTGACCACTGAACCTATCATCCAACCTCCAAATTGGACTTTGCCTTTCAAATTAACGTGTAACGCTTCTGATTATGCCATTGAAGCCATCTTAGGTCAACGAATCGATAAACTACCTCGAGTCATCTATTATGCTAGCAAAACTCTTAACGAAGCTCAATTGAATCACTCAACCACATAAAAAGAGTTTTTAGCAATTATCTTTGCCATCAATAAGTTTAGATCATATCTCGTAGGTTCTAAGGTCATAGTTTACACCGATCATGCCGCATTACGGTATTTACTCTCGAAAAAGGATGCCAAACCCCGCTTAATCCGTTGGATTCTTCTTCTTCAAGAGTTTGACCTATAAATACGGGATAAAAAGGGTGCTGAAAATGTCGTAGCTGATCATCTTTCTCGTATTGTTTATGAAAACTTCGATAATCTCAAATAACGATTATTTTCCCGATGAACAAATTCTTTCCCTCTCCAATGCACCATGGTACACGGAAATCGTAAATTATCTTATCACAAATGAAACACCTTTCCGTTGGTCAAAACAAGATAAACAAAAATTTCTCTCCAATGTTCGAAACTTTTACTGGGACGATCCTTATCTCTTCAAATATTGCACCGATCGAATCATACGTAGATGTGTCCCCGAACATGAATTCCATAGCATCCTCTCTTTTTTACATAATCAAGCATGTGGATGATATTTTGGAGCAAAGAAAACTATTGCCAAGGTGTTACAATGCGGTTTTTATTGGCCTTCTCTTTTTCATGATGCCCACGAATTTTGCTCCAAATGCGCTAGATGTCAACAAACAGGTCGTATTTCCAAACGTAACATGATGCCCCTAAACCCAATCCTTGTCATCGAAATTTTTGATGTTTGGGGCATCGATTTCATGGGTCCTTTTCCTAATTCTTTTGAAAATCTCTACATCCTACTTGTAGTAGATTACGTGTCTAAATGGGTTGAGGCCATTCCCACCAGAACAAATGATAATAAAGTTGTCAAATTTTTGAAAGAAAACATATTTTCTCGTTTTGGCACACCTCGAGCCATTATAAGTGATAACGGTTCTCATTTTTGTAATCGTGCTTTTGAATCCCTTCTTAAGAAATACTCTGTCACTCATAAGCTATCTACTCCATATCATCCACAGACTAACGGTCAAGTCGAGATTTCCAATAGACAAATTAAACAAATTCTTGAAAAGACGGGTAACTCCAATAGAAAAGATTGGTCATCTAAATTGATAGACGCCTTTTGGGCATTTCGCACAGCTTATACAACCAATCTAGGAATGTAACCATACCGATTAGTCTTTGGAAAAGCATGCCATTTACCTGTTGAGCTTGAGCACCGCGCACTTTGGGCAATCAAATACCTTAATTTTGACTTAGAAAAAGCCGGACCGCATCGTAAATTACAATTGTTAGAATTAGAAGAACTAAGAAATGAAGCGTATGAAAATGCAAAGATTTATAAAAAGGAAGCTGAATTTTATCATGATAAATCCATACTTCATAAGACATTCGAAGTAGGTCAGAAAGTTCTCTTATATAATTCCAGACTTCATTTGTTTCTAGGAAAATTGAGATCTCGATGGACAGGTCCATGTATTGTGAAAACAGTATACCCTTATGGTGCAGTTGAAATTGAAAATCCTAGGGACAGTTCCATTTTCAAGGTCAATGGACAACGCTTGAAGCCATTTCTAGAGTTAAGTACATGCGTTAACATTTCAAATCATTAAAGTTAAGTGGTGCTAGGTTGATTTGCATAACTCTCTTTAGTTAATTTCAAAAAAAACTAATAAGAAACACCTAGAGCCAATAGATGTGCACAATTATGAAAGTGTGTGCACTCGCCATGCTCTGTACTCTTCTCACGTAAGCCCATAAAGCAGTGCATGGATGGTACATCTGGCCTCAACATTCTGAGTTAGGTGTATAAAGAGATTAAATAAATAATCACCTAAGGATTACCGATCTTTTCTGACATAGTCAGCGTCGGTTTGCACAATCCACCAAGCTCTGTCCCAACTCTCACGGAATCCCGCGAGGCAGTGCATGGGTGGTATACCTTGATCCAAAAGTTAGGTGTATAAAAAAAATTTAGTAAAGAGAGACTAAGCTTTGAAACCCAAACACTTCTTGACTTTATTTATTTGGCTTGTTATACAAATGGAAATGAAAAATACCATTTTGAAAAAAAACTGTGATTAACAGTGAAGAATTTATTTCATGGCTGCACTATGCTATCGACCGAAACAACTGGCCAAACTAGAATCTAATGTATGAAAACTTGAGTTATATTGAAATTTTTGATTAGTGAGAAACTAAAAATTTGAAGAAGTTGACTAAAACTGATATACATTATTTTGTTGCAACTATTCTGAAGTAAACCGAGTCTCCATTTGTTTAAAATTTTGCATTCATGTAGTACATTAGAATCATCACATACTGCATTTGGATTTTGTGGGTATTATCCGCTGAAAAACCTCACGAGACACCACTCGTCCTACTAGGGACACCTGGAGGTTTAATGGCTTGTTGCATATGCTCAATGCAATCGTATTTCCTACGAAAAAGGATTTAGTTAGTTTTTATTTTTTTGTTTATTCGAGGACGAATAAAGTTTAAGTGTGGGGGTATTTGATGAACGTATTTTTCTGCTTTTAAACCATTTGTTTATATATTTTTATTTTGATAAGGCGGTATTATACAGGTATTTTGTTGTGGTTTTGCAGATTATAGATTCCGAAGTGCAGCACTGAAATTAATCAATTGCGCCATCCATTGGTTCAAATGACAAGCAGAAAAGAGTGTAATATTTTGAGCATCGAATAAATCAAAATAGAAGCACGGTCACATTTGCATATTATTCTCAAAACGTGAATATCAACTCAGTCACATTCTAATCAAGGAACCACGGTTACTAGCATGGTTATGTTAAAGAAAAGAAAAAAAATCAAAGGAGCATGGTCACTTTATCAAGTAACAGGGACCCATTTCATGAATGGACACGTTGCATTCAAAGCTCATCATATATTATTATCAAAGAAGCATGGTTACTTGAATATCACTCAAGCATTGGCCATGTGGTCCATTATGAATGAGTCAATGCATATTTTTCGGCAGTAACTGGCATATGTGGACCCTTTTGCTTTTGAACAGGAGAGCTGGATTTTCAGAGCTAAAGTCTATATATAGAGAACTGATAGCAATGCCAGAGGATCATCTCTTACCCCATCACTTTTTATACTAGTTTATTTTTATTTTCAACAATGTTTTTATGTTCAGACAGAGTGGATAGAACTGTTAATTAGTTTTGCAGTTTATTTATTTTTGTTCTTATTTCTTTTTGATACTCATTTCAGTTAGTTAATAAATTTAGTTCTTCTCTATTTCAGTTGTTTACTCTATCATTTCCTTTTCTGCAATTTTAATTTCTGTTCTGATCTTTACGATGTTATATTTTGGTTGCAGTTCCGGTTAGATTGGGAATCGACTTGGAGTATATTATTGTTTTTATTGTCTATTCAAATTCATCGTCGAATTTGTTTAACACGCCTAAGAATTAAATATGGATTTCAATTGTTTTAAAATAGCAATTCCCAGTTGTAACGACCCGGAATTTTGGTCGTTAGATTTTGAACATTCAATTCATTTTAAATATTAAATGTAAAATATAATTGGATTTTGAATAAAAAGATTTTGGTTAAATTAATAAAATAAGTTATAATTTCAAATATGGTAATTAAATTGAATTTGAATAATAATAATTAACTAATTGAAATTGAAATAATTTGTGAATCTGGAGGCAAATGAAACGGAAATGGTTTCTAAAATTTATTTTAAGTCTATTTGGATTTGAATTATAATATTGGACTGTTGGATGGAATTAAAAGTCGATAGGTTAAATTTGGAATTTTATATTAATGGAATTTAATAATATAATAATGCATATAATCAGATTTTGGCTTGAAATGAATCAGAATGATTTCTGATGTGAATATAAATTCTGTATGATTTATAATAAAGTTAGTAAAGTTTTAAAAGTAAAATTTTAGATGAAATCTATGATTTTGAAAATCGCTCGAATTAATCAACGAGTTAAAATAGCCTTCCGAGGCATAGTCTTGGAATTCGATGGTTCCATTGGATCGTAATAGTTAATTATTATCGAAATTCAATTTTCGTAGCGTTTGGAGTTACCATTTGTTTGTACGGATGAGAAACGCGTGGGAATTAAAATCGATAATTTAATATTTAAACTTGATTCAAAAAGCTATCTTCTACATATGATCAAATTAGCCTCCGAAATACGTTCCATTGTGTTTGGAATGCGGGTAAAACCTTATAAACGCCTGTTGGCACGTTTCGATTGGAATTCGTTTGAAAAGTTAAGTAATTTGTGGATTTATTATTAAATTAATAATATATATAAACGTATATATACGTTTATCGGCCAAACCCTAGCCCTAATTCTCGAGCCGCCGTTGTATATTATTCAGTGGCCGAAACTCATCTCACTTTTCTCCTTGATTCGTCACGATCTATACGACATCGTCGAAAACTTTCTAAAGGAAAATCGTAGAGCTCGTCGAGCTCTACGAAGTGGACGGTCACGATTATGCGAAGTGGATCGATGGGGTGGCAGTTTGAGTTCGAGCGTTTTGCGTTCAACCAGGTTTTGTGAAGTAATGGAGCGTCCGAGCTTGGCCAGGCGCCAAGCGTGCATGGAGTTTGCTGGGGCGCACGATTTGGTGGCCTCCGATCATGGCCAAGCGCATCGTGGAGGTCGCGTGATTTGTGAAGTTGTGGCGGCAAGGGTTTTTGAAGCTGGGAGATGGTCGCGTGGTAGAAGAGAGGGAGGGACGGCCTGTTTTGTTTGGTATAATATTATATGATAGTTAAAAGGAAATTGTTTTAAATTATAGTTCAAACTATAATAATTTATATCTGATGCATACGTTGTCAGAATTCAACGAAATTTGCGGCATCGGAACCACAGCGAGGAACTCTACGCTGCAGTTCAGGTCTGTGAACGATCGGAGCAAGTGGAAATTTTAGATTAAATCGAATGAGCTCGATTTAATTTAAATTTGAAAACGCTCGACGAACTCAAGGTGAGTTAATCTCACTGGCATCTGGAATTTCAGTTAATTTTAAATAGTTAAAATTTAAATGAATGATTAATTAGTTGAATGTGAACATTATTATCAGTTTGGGTATGATATTTTATCTATTGTGCTAACATCTGTGGATGCATGGAAACAGGTTGGAGGGATCCAACTGGATTCCTCACAATATAGAAATTATTTTTATAATTGATGATGTGTTTTATTTATATACTGTGATAGTTAATTTGAAAATTAAATTATGCTATGCTATAATTGGATGAATACAATCTGGGAATTCAAAATATGAATAAAATAAATTGCGTTTTAAAAGAAAATAAAAGAAATTCTTAAGTAAAGAATTTAAAGGAATTAAATTTGAAAATTAGTTTGGAGTCTGTTAAAGTGTTTTTTGAAATTTTGATTTAATAGGAAATGAGGAATGGAAATTTATAAACTGAGTTTATAAATGAAGAGGAATATTTATCGGAGGGTAAATTTAAGTATAGATTACCATGGGAAATTCTATAAGAAGTGCAAAATCGTTTACAAGAGTAGTGAGATTGTTTTTAAAGATGGAAGGTGTATTCCCTGGAAAATTTAAGTATGTTCTCAAAGAAAAGTTTTCAAAATATAAACTAAAAGTTTAAAATGTGATTTTAGAAGCATTTTAGAAAAATATTTTTTTCTTAAATATATTTTAAGTAAGTAAATATTTATTCAAGTAATTATGGAGTTTAAATTATTTAAAGGTAAATTAGTATTAAGTTTCCAAAAGGGGAATTTAGATATAAATATTTGATTTAACAAATCTATTTTAAAAGGTAATTTCAGTTTAAATTATTTAGAAACTCCCCTATATTTTCCTAAGTATTATTTTCATTTAAATAAACTTCTGGAAGCCTTATTTTAAATAGTTTAAGCATATACTTTGAAAGTGATTTTCCAGGAAATAGGATATGTGTTTATAAATAAAAATGTGTTTATTTTAAAGTGTGGAAAGGAATTTTCGGGATTTGAACGTAAATTTGAATTGAGATAAATCAAGCAGGATTTATAAAATGAATTCTTTGGTTTATTCTGAAATGGAAGTGTATTTCTCTGAAAAGCCAAGTATGATTCAAAGTGGATTTTTAAGTAAAGGAATGTTTTTAAGAAATTATTTAAGTTGTTAAGTTTAAAGGTAAATAGTATTTAAAATAGTTGTAGTAGTAAAAAAAAATAAAGGGTTCATGGGTATTATGTTTGAATATAATTTTTAATTTTCATATTTTATAGAATAGTTTTATTTTAACGATAAGTTTGGTTAAAATATTATTTGGAACTTGAATAGAATTTCTTAACTCCTATTTTCAAAAATTTAGTTAGTTTAACCTTTACTTTAAAGAAAATAGTTTATATTTTAAAAAGCTGTTTTATTCGAAATACTTGTAAAGGTATATATATTTTAAATTAAGTATGTAAGTAGTTTTAATATAAATGTTTTAATGTATTTTCAAGAATTAAGAATTTAAATTATTTTAAATCTTAAGTATAGGTACTTGGATGTTTTCAAAGGAAGTAAAGATTTGAGAATTTATTCCATGAGAAGAGTAGGGTTTGAAAATTATTTCCAAAAGAGTTGAAAATGGAAATATATCTTGCGAAGATATTTTGAGGCTAATAAATAATTTGGGGAATTATTTATTGTTTGATGGATGTTTGTGAATGTTAATTGATAGTTAAATCACCGACTATCAATATTGGCCAATGCGTTGATCGTTTCGAAGAGATCGGGATCAGAATTAATTTCTCGAAAACCACTTCGATCTGGTTTGTACGTTTTCGTGGGAAAAACGGGTTCGGAGTCGAAGATGGAGCAATGAAGTGCAAGGACTAGTCGCTACTAATCCTGAGGATATTTCCAAAATGGATGTAGTAGGAGTAGTGCCTTCGGTTCCGTTCGAACCCGAGACGGACTTGTATGGATGAATGCTTTCACAACATCGTCAGGTGGACGATGGGCGTTCTAAGTGAAACGTTCTAAAAGGTAACACTTAGCCTCAAGCCTCATCAACCGAGAATGACTGAAAATCAAGGGATATGCAACAATGCTATATGGGTAGCACCCATTAGGGTGAGGTCATCCCTGCCTAGATGTCCCCTTTTATTCGGCTTAGTGGTGCGGTTGCTGATCCCAACCGCGGGGTGATCTTACTCAGGATTATCCAGTAAGGGGTAGTCCCGGTCTTGTGTTGCAGGGGATCGGGAGTGGTCCTCTTTACGTTGATCTAGGCCACGTACTGTGACAGGCGGTCCCCCAGTGCCTAGTCATTAGTTGGAAACCCATTCTCCCTACGCGCCTTTTACGAGTTTTGTTTGTATTACCCACGACTGTGGCTAGTAGCTGGAATTTAATGAATGTAACAATTTCGGCTATTTTAATAAGTATTTGTATATAGACCCTATTATAATATCATAGGATTTTATAAGAAATGTTTTAGCTATCGTAAGTTAAAAAACCAACATGTTTATTTGTGGCGTGGTTTTACGAGATGCTTTTGTTTTCAAAGGATTTTGAATCTTTAATAATCAATTTGGGTGTATTTTTCTCACGCTGGTATTCCAGACTGACTTGGATGTTATTTTATTATAATGCTCAGGTCAGACCGAGTATTATAGATTACAGGAAAGGATGCTGTGGAGTTCAGGAGAGGAGCTGGAGTCCGAAACGTATTATCGTATTTGTTTATATGCGCTGCTGTGATTGTTGATGTTGCCAGGCTGGTAATTGTTGTTTGTTTGATATATACTCTGATGATATATTGTATAAAACAGATATAGTTTTCATTTTGTGTAAAAATCTATTATTGACCATTATATTTTGTTCCGCTGCGATTGTGAGATTCTGTTATTGTTTAGTTCCTTCTTTCTTCTATCTTCTTTCTTTTCCCTCAACAATCTGTCTTTTTCGGCCCTTGATCGTCGGCATATTATACTGTGGATTATTTTGTGTCGATTTTCGAGGGTCGAGAAGGGCGGGTCGTCACGCCTGTGTTCGACCTGCATACTACACGCCTGTGCGCTTGTAGAGTTTATTAAAATTTATGCTTTTCTAACCAATAGAATAGTCTCAATCAAAAATCATTTCGAACCATTGTTTATGTTCGGAAGTAAAAACACGTTGAAGACAATGATTATGAAGACGGAGATCTTCATGATGAAGGGCTACTTGCCACTAGCCTACGATTTCATATGTGTGTGTGTGTGTGGGGCAGCAGTAGTGCTCTGTTATGAAAATCTTTGATGCAAGGAATACTCGCTACTAATCCTAATGGTGATATTTGACAGGATGTAATAGGAGCGTGTCTTCGGTTATCCTTTTCCTGGACAAGTCGAACGGATGAATGTCTGATATTGCACTTCTAAGTCCACGTACATTGATTTTTACAAAGTACATCTGTTTGGTGGTGTAGGAGGTAACTCTCTTATATTTAACACCCTTCTCTAAGACGTAGGAGCTTAGAAGTTGTACATTCATGAAAATCAATGATGTATTATCAGAAATGAAAATGTGACATTCAAAGGGGAACCTGTTACGAGCAAAGCGTGGCTTTATAAAAAGCAAAGTGTGGCTCAGTGGAAAAAAGAATGTAACCTCATGAGCCTTATATCTCAGGAATGATACAGGGTACTATATAGTTAGTTGGATATTTCGGGCTATCGGTTTTATTGAGGAAAGGGAATTTGTTGCCTTATAGGCAGGTATTGGATGCTCGACTGAGAAATAACAAAGCAGCGGAAATACGTTGTCCATGGTAGTGTGACAATGTTATACGGAGGCTTGCTTAAGATAAGTGAATAGTCACCATCAATTGTTCTGCGTGGATTTCCTATCGGAGAAAATGCCACTAGTTCCCTCTTATTTTGGAAATCCACTTCCAATACGAGCTTTATGGTTTGCTTATATTCCCACAATATCTACAATGCTTTACAAACATTTCAGCTACCCCTTCGGTATTATACACACCGTTTGAAATTTTCTGGGTATTGATACCTACTTTCTATATATATTTATTTAGAAAGTGTTTCATGAAAAGACAGTGCGAATTATGCTATATGGAATTTTATTATACTAGTACAGAAATAAACTCTGAATTATATTGAAAAGAATAGGCGCAACCATTGATAAAAATAGGCGCAACCGTTGATTTCAAAAATGTTTCTCTTGGATGAAGAGAAGCGACTATTCATGAAAATAGCTGTTAAGAATATTCATACTTCTGAATAAAATAATTCAAACTTCTGAATTGAGTTGAAATGCAAACAGCAAAGAAATAGGCTATTTCTGGCCTTATTCAACCATCTGAATATTTTCATTCAAACGTTTGAATATTGTAGAATCATAATTTTGTTTCAGTATTCAGAAGTCTGAATGAAGTATTTCAGACGTTTGAATTTAGCCTGTAACAAAAATTATCATAGCTCATTTGGTTAGAATACTTGCCTTCTAAACTAGAAACCCGGGTTCGAGCCCTGCTTCATGCAATTTTTGAAAGCTTGATTTTTTATTTAAAATATGAATGTAAATGTGTGTATACCATTTGAAGAAGATTTTAACATTTGTAAACTCTAGACATGACACTCTATGACTAATAAAACTTTGTTTGTCACCTTCTTCTTGTCTGTATATCTCTTCTTATATCTCCATAAACATACTTTCATCCTTTTGTACCGTGTATCTTCATTTTGAACGTATTTGATTATCTCTTTTTGATGCTCATGTACTGCAAATTAGATTAGAGATTCTTTGGCATAATTATATAGTTGTTGTCATTAAAATCCAACAATTGAGGTTCTAACATTCTCCCCTTTTTTGACGATGACAACTATATAATTTTTTAGAAATATTCATTCTATATATAAAAAAATATTAATATGCTTAAAGCTCCCCTTAAGTATAACATCTCCCTCTATGAATATGCATATGAATTTCTCCCCCTTTGTCATTATAAAAAAGAATGAGGAAATATAATAAAATATATAAAATATCTTGTGAATAGTGGGATAAACTCAACATTAATTATGGAGAAAAAATAAAATAGATTTTATCATATTTGCTGAAGTCCATATTTCATTGTAAGCACGTAATTCTATTAAACGTATGGATCATTCTTTAAAATTCCAAAGTCTATCCTTTTCCGTCTGTTTCTCCAAGTATCTGCAATAAATAATAATCATTTTCGGTACCCACTTACTATGTTAGGGTCTGGGAGGGTTAAGTCTTTCGAAACCATACCCATTTGGGTGTGGTTGAACCTTTATAAATATAATTTTCATTACAAATCACATTTTTATAATAGTTGCTAATATAAAGTTGTTTATCATGATCAATCATATTAGCTGGAATCCATATCTTAATACTATTAGTCATTAGCTTAGTACTTGAATAATAATTTATATCATTTCTAAACAAAGTACTATTATGACTATAACTGGTTTTAAAACTATCTTGGTTACTAGTACTAGCACTAAAATTAGTATACAAGAATGCATATCTATTACTATTTTTACTTTTAGCTTGTTTATAGCCTAAACTGCTTTTATCATTGTGAGCTTTTGGATTCTTAACATAACCTAATCCCTTTTTATTTGAAGCAGGTTAATAATTTTCAATAATCTTGGATAAATTTTATCTCCCTTTATTAAAATTGAAAATATTTTTAGCAATGTCATCAAGCTTAGTTTTGAGACTAGTGTCTTCTAACTCAACAATTTTAATTTTTGTTTTTAACTTATGGTTCTCAGAAGCTAGAGCATTATTCTTTCTTTTTGAGCTTCTATTTCTTGACTTAGTAGAGCGAGTTGCGAATTGTCAAAGAGTGAATCTTGAATTTTCTCAAGTTCCTCTTTTAGTATTTTCTTCTCATCTTTAAGCATGTCTCTTTCAAATTCTGCTTTGTTCTGATGTTCACGAGTCCCTTTATATTTTCTTTTGAATTTTTTGAGTGTGTCAACTAGCTCTGAATTCATTTTATCATATCATCAAAGGTAAAATTACTAACTTCGTTTTCGGTAGCCATGAAACAAACATTAGCTTGTTCGATTTCACTGTCACTGCTGCTATCTGATGAAGAGGTACCCGAATCATCCCATATGACAGAAAATGCTTTCTTTTTCTTATCTTTTCTGCCCTTGTTGAAGTATGTTTTTTCTTTAGTTCTGGACATTCTTTCCGCATATGACCTTTCTTATGACAATTAAAATATTCTAAAACTGAAGATGATGGTTTGCTTGGAAAGTTCCTTTTTTCATTGTTTCTGTTGTTTTTCCAGAATTTCAAGAACTTTTTGAAATTTTTGGCAATAAATTCTAGACCTTCTTCATCTGAATCTTCATCCTTTTCATCTTCATCATGGAAAGCTATATTCTTTTTGTCTTGTGCTTATACTCGTTTTGCCTGCAAATTCACTTCATAGGACATTAGATTTCCTATTAACTCTTCAGCTTTCATGGTAGAGAGGTCATTAGCTTCTTCAATAGCTAAGACATTTCTTTCCCATTCGTCCGTTAAAGAGTTTCGAATTTATGAAACAAATATCAAAATCGGTGTACTTTTCTCCTAATCCTAATAGTGAATGATAGATATCTTGAAATCTGGAGTACATATCGTTGATGGATTCATCTTGTTTCATTCTAAAATTTTGAAACTGATTTTTGAGCATGGAGATTTTGCTTTGTTTAACTTTGTTAGTTCCTTCATGAGTGATTTTAAGCATTCTCCATATTTCATAAGCAGTTTGACACATGCTAATACGATTAAATTCATTTCTATCTAGTGCACAAAATAACATGTTCATAGCTTTAGCATTGACAGTAGCATCTAATTTTTTTGTGTTTGTCCATGTAGAGTATTCTCCTGTAGGAAGAGTGTATCCATTTTGTGTGATATTCCATGATTCAAAGCTATTTGATTGCATATAGATTCTCATACGAGTAACCCAATAATTATAGTTCAAACCATTGAAAAATGGAGGTCGTGCAGTGGATTGACCTACTATAAAACTGGTGTTAGTGCTTATAGAACTAGTGCTAGTGTTATTATCCATATTAGCAAAGAATCAAATAAATATGTTACGGTTAGATGAAAATATTGCTCTCATACCAAAGAAAAGACAATGCGGATCGTGCTATATGAAATTATATTATACTAGTACGGAAATAAACTAAGTTACTACAGCTATGTGAATAAGTAAAATAAAACAAGCACACCAGGAATTTTTATACTGGTTCAAACTTTTCGTTCTACGTCCAGTCCCAGACTCCTTCTGGAATTTCAACTACAACAACCCTCACTTAACCTGGAGGAACAGGTTTACAATACCTGAGCAACCAAACAGGACTTCATCGGCCTAAGCAACCGAATAGGACTTCAACTGCTTGAGTAACCAAACAGGACTTCTTTTATAAATAACAAATGTATCTGACTGTAATGTATTCTTAAATAACACTGATAAGTCAATTGAGTACAATCTTCCTAATCTTCCCCTTTATGATATATAGTGTGATGTGCTTTGAAAATTATGGAAGATAAAGTGATTAATGATCAAGGTATGTAAGCAATTTGAGTGCAATTTGAAAGCTTGAGAATAGATGATAATTCAAGAATGCTAAAAGTAAATTCGGTTTTTGGGTAATTGTTTATTGAATTCTATAATCTATATATAGTGTATAAAGAGTTGCAATAATATATGAAAACTTATATTCAAAAGAATAGGCGCAATCATTGATTTTGAAAACGTTTCTCTTCGATGAAGAGAAGCGTCTATTCGTGAAAATAGCTGTTAAGAATATTTCGACTTTTGAATATAATAATTCAGACTTCTGAATTGAGTTGAAACGCAAACAGCAAGGAAATATGCTATTTCTGGCTTTATTGAGCCATATGAATATTTTCATTCAGACGTCTGAATATTGTAGAACCATAATTTTGTTTCAGCATTCATACGTCTGAATGAAGTATTTCAGATGTCTGAATTTTGCCTGTAACAAAAATTATCATAGCTCATTTGGTTAGAACACTTTCCTTCTAAACTAGAGAGCCGGGTTCGAGCCGCGCTCCATGTAATTTTTAAAAGCTTGATTTTTCATTTAAAATATGAATGTAAATGTGTGTATACCATTTGGAGAAGATTTTAGCTTTTATAAACTCTAGACACGATGCTCTATGACTAATAAAACTTTGTTTGTCACCTTCATCTTGTCTGTACATCTCTTCTTGTATCTCCATAAACCTACTTTCATCCTTTTGTACTGTGTATCTTCATTTTGAACATATTTGATTATCTCTTTTTGATGCTCATGTACCTGCAAATTAGCTTAGAGAGTCTTTGGCATAATTATATAGTTTGTTGTCATTAAAATCCAACAATTGAGATTCTAACATTTCAAACCAATGTCATTTATGATAATATCAAATTTGTTTTGGTATAAAGTATTTTGGTTATCGCAGGGTAAAAAATCATCCGCGTTTACGTGTGGCGTGGTCTTTCAAGATACCCTTCTTTCTAAAGGTTTTGATTGACATCAATCTAATCTATACATTTGAAATTCAAGTTTTCTCATGCTAGTTTATGAAGCCTAATCCAGGTATTTTTTAATCCTTGGGTTAGATCCGGGTGGTTTTAGGTTTAGCTGAAGATGCATAGAGTTTCCAGAGAAGAGTTGAAGATCTTCATCAACGTTTTGGACATATTCTATTTTTCGCTTCATTTATTTTGTTATTTTTAGCAATTGTAAGGACAAAGATTTATAACTGTCCAGGCTGAATATAGGTTAGACTATGATTTATGTATGTAAAATTTCCACTATAAAAGATTTTGTGATTAATAATATATGTTATTTCATTCGTGTGAGATTCTGTTTTCTTCCCTCTTTCTACATTTATTTTCCTTTCCCGCCAACTATCTGCTTTTTCATTCGAATTAGGTTAGACATGTGTGGTTTATTATCAAATTAAAATGTACCGAATTGTAAGTCGTTATAGTTGGTATCAGAGCTTAGGTTGAGCGAACACCTAGGCTTTTGTGGGTGTAAAACTCATTATATATAAGGTCAATAATATCCTAGAATGAGTGACTCATTAGAGATAGGGTAAGAGGCACCCTAAAATGAGTTGATAGTATATATATGAGCGCGTATTTGTTAGTGACTATAAATTATGTTGTGTTGGTTTCTTTGTTGGGTATCTTATAGATTATGGTCGATGCACCTGATCACCATTGTTGATAGGGATTTCTAAACACTTAAATAAGGTAAACCGACAAACTGATTTTAAAAAATTTGGGTAAATGAAATAATTTTACCTATTATCATATTTCATATAAGAGGAAAAACTTTCGAAACTTATTATAGTTATTTATAGTGTATTAGTTTGCGATTTATGGAAAGATAATATTGTCATTTGTTGATTAAACAAATACTTTGTGAATTAAATTTCACGATTTGACTATAAGTTGTTTGATAATAATACGAGGTTAAAGTTAATGAATTTGTATAAGATAACGAAATAAGCTTGTAGTATAAAATGTAATTTACATAAATAAAATAATTTTGAAAAATATAGATATGAAAGGTATGTTATATAAATTTCGAGGAACTAAATTTTGGGTGTTTTAGAAAAGAATTATGAAATTAAAAGGAGGTAATTAAATATAAGATGATTTTATAAAAGGGATTTATAAAATGGGTTTTATAAACAAAATAATCTCTAATGGATTTTTAAATAGAAATTTCAAATAAGAAATTTGAAAAGTAAGAAAGTCTCAAATTATAACTAGTTTTAGTGGCTCAAAAATAACTAAAAATGGATAAGAAATATGCTTGGATGGTAAACAATTCTCTTAAGTATTACCCATCTTGTTAAGGAGATATGTGATACTATTGGTAGTACTCAATTCCTTGGTATTATTTTGGAGTTACTCGTTCTATATAATTTTGCCTTATGTTAACAAGATAATTTTGAATTGTTCATTGATATCAAGGTTGGTTAAAAAGGAATATATTATAATAAGAGAAGTTTCTAAAAAGATAATTTATCTTTTGATTGAAATGGTTTCTTTAGAAAGGAAACAGAAATTTTTCATGAATAAATATTATGAAATGTTTATAGCAAAGAAATTGTTTATAAATAGATTTAGAAAACATTTGTAAAAGAAATGCGTTATAATAATGAAAAAGATATTTATCTTTTGAAATAAAATGTTTTCATTTAAGAAAATATTTGGAAATAGATATATAGAGTGATTATATATAAAGAAGCATCTTTAAAACATGAAAGTATTATGAAAAGATTTCATAAATATTTTTGAATGTTAATAAGTACATATGAGGTACATAGATTGTTCCATCACACGATTTTGATTTAAGATTCGAGTATGGAACTTTGAGGTGTTTATACTAATCCGTAAGAGGATTTATTGCTAGATTCTTTATAGCGAACACTAATGAAGGTTTATAATTGGGTACTTGAGTTTTCCCTGATAATTGAGAGCTATGTAAGAGAAACAAAGTTTTCTGATCAAGAAGCCTGATCAGAGTTTGTACTAAAGGATTGGATGATCAATACTAGTTCAGAAATAAAGTTGTGGCTTCGAATAGTAGATCGAATCAGATATTGCATACGGATGATCTATATACATCGTACGACTGTAAGTTCAAAAAATATTTTGGGTAAACACCTTTAGGTTTTGCATTGTAATTTCGAGGACGAAATTCTTTTAAAAGGAGGAAGTCTGTAATGACCCGCAAATTTATCGCTTTGATAAATTATATTTATTTTTAAAACATTCAAATATAAGGTTTTTTTAACATAAAATATGATGTTTTGAACAATAAATATAATGGTAATCTTATTTTGAATAAGTATTTACGAAAATATATACTTTGGAAGAATATCGATAAAATAGCTAAAAATTGTTTTATCGATAAACCACTTTGTAATCGTAAGAAGTTGCGCATGGAACTGGATACATGCACTTATTTATCCATTTAAACAAGAATATGAAATAAAATTATTTATTTTATTTTTGAAAATAAAATGTATTTATGACATCATCAATAATGCCAACATGTTTAATAATCAATGAATTTAAATTGAGATTTTAATGATTTAATTATTGAAAAAATTGTTTTAAAATGATAATAATTCATTTAATAAGTTATATAGTAATAAATCATTTATAATAGTCTTACAAAGATATATACTTGATTCGAAAATATAAGAAAATTCATTAAGATTTATCGCTACGACAATAGTTTTTGTAAACAATCGCTTAATATGGATTTTTTTATAATTCAAATTTGATCATTTAAATTCATTTATACTGGTGAGAAATTAGTTTTCAATATTTGTTTACAAATATATGTATGTTAACTAAGAAGTAAGAATATGACCAAAGATCGGAGTCGCAATTCGTAACGATTTAACGAATAGAAGTTGTTTTAAGTCATTGCAATCTTATACGATAAATGTGCAGACAAATATACATACATATGCATGTCATACATACGCATGTACACATAAAAATATACATATCTTTATATATATATATATATATGTATGTATATTACAAACATATCTAAGATATTTTCATTTTCTTACTACTTAAGCATCCTAAAAGTCAAAAGCAACCATCTCTTCATGCTTAAACACACTTGCACATAGGGGAGGAGGTAACATAGGGAAATGATGGAGGAGACGTGATAGTAGGTGGTGATATGATGGATGATGAAATATCATGGTATTTTGCTAAAATACTTAAGGGTTAAGGATTCTCTTCCTACATATATACACTCATGCACAAACACACACACACATACATATGCACATACATGTGCATACACACACACTGTAGCTACCCGACTTCCTATCTCCAGGAAATCGCATCACTAGTGAAGAAAGAAAGAGATAGAAGAAGAAAAGAAAGAGAAAGAAAGAAACAACAACATCAGAGAACTCACAGCGGAACGAATGAAATATAATATATAACATAAAATATTACATAGTATCATAATACATCATAGTACACAACTATACAACACATATTAGACAGTTATAAACATCTGTCTAATTCTTACAACTCAAGTATAAACGATATAGATACCAACCAAACATAGCGGAACCAATATATCTACATGTGGAAGCCTCCTGCTCCATTACTCCTCCAGAATTCGTCAAGTAAACCTGAATCACTTGACTACTCATACATAATATGAGTACCCAAGAGTTTAATAAAACAGAAAATAAATGCTCGGGTCAGACAGGGGTCTGGTGTGAGTAAACGGTTTAAAGTTGCTTAACTTTAGAAAACCTTTGAAAAGAAAAGGTATCACGTAAGACTCCCCACACATAAACATGGAAAAGTTTTTACCTTACGCTAACCAAAACATTTGATAGGAAATCCAGTGATATTATAATAGTGTCTAGGGTTTTCAAGTAAATATGAAATAGCCGAAATTGTTACATCTATTAAATTCCAGCTACTAGCCACAAAAGTGGGTAATACAAACAAAACCGTAGGGTCTCGTAGGAAGAATGCGTTTCCATCAATGGCAGGGCTACTGGGGTACCGCCCGTCACAGTACGTGGCCTAGATCATCGTACCGAGGAGTACTCCCGCTCCCCTGCAACACAAGGCCGGGACCATTCCTTACTGAATAGTCCCGAACAAGACAACCCCGGCAGTTGTCCGGATCAACCGCCCCACACAGCCGAAATAAAAGGGACTTCTAGACAGGGGTAAATCTTGCTCTCCAGTGGAAGCTACCCACGAAGCCTTGCTGCACCTCTCCTGTTTTAGCCATTCCCGGTTGATGAGACTTGAGGCTGCGATTACCTTTATAGAACGCATTTATCTTAGAATGCTCATCATCCACCTGACGATGTGCTGAAAGCATTCAATCCATACAAGTTCGTTCCGGGTTCGAACGAAACCGAAGGCACTATCTCGTTGCACTCATATTGGAATCACCCTCAGAGTCAACGACCATAGCCCTTGCACTTTAATCTCCGTCTCGAACCTATAAGTACTATTCCGTCAAACTCATTACGGAATCACCCACAGAGTTATACCGACGTATAGCCCTTACACCTCGAGTCTTCACTTGCTCCACTTGGATTAACGACCTAACGTTTAATTGGAATCGATGTGGTTTTCGGATTCCAAATATGGAAACCCGATCCCGGTCTCATCGAAACCAAACGCCATTTTAATGTCCAAGTTGTACTTAAGGGTTTTAAACAGTTTAACTTATTCAGGATGATATAAACAGATAGATGAATCACATTATCACTATAGATAATTCATATCAATATTCATCTTCACAAAGCAACATATCACAAATATCATAGTCATCCAGATCATCCAAATCATCCAGAATCAATCAATCACCCAATATCAATCATCCAATATCATTCAACATCCAATATCAATCACTCAATATCAACCATTCAATATTAATCAATCACCCATAGCAGAATTGATTAACTCTTAATCAATTTAATTAACCGCTAATTAAATTAATTACTATCCTCTAATTACTTGGATTATTGATTTATTACAAATCAAATTCATTATCATCCCTTAATGATCTTCCTTAATTAATCATCTTCGATTAATTATCCTTTAATTACATTCAAGTAATTATCCTTAACCATATTCAGTAATTAACCTTTAATTACTATCATTAATTGCAATAATTAATGATCCTTCATTAATTAATTAACTATAATTAATTACATTAATCCTTAATTAATTAAAATTAATTAATCATTTTTAATTTAATTATGATTAATCAACCTTGATTAATATCATTAATTAAATAATCCTTATTAATTAATTAACCCTTTAAGTAATTAAATAATTAACTTATAATTAATCATCTCTTTAATAAGTAATTAACAACTTGTAATTACTTAACTAAATTAATTAACTTCTTAATTAATTATATTAACCCTTTGATGAATTACTTAAATTAATAAATCTTAATTACTTCATTAAGTAATCATTAATCAATTTAAATTAACAATTAATCCTTAATTAATTACTTAATTAATTAATTTCATTTTAATTAATTACACTTAGTAATTAATCTTAAATTAATCTCATTCTTTAATTAATTAATCACATTAATTATTTGACTAAAATAATTAAGTAATTAACTCTTAATTTCTTACATAAGTAATTATCTTCTAATTACTTCTATTAATAAATCTTAATTACTTCTTTAATTAATTACTTGACAAATAATTAATTCCATCATTAAATAAATCTTAATTAACTAATTAATTACTCCATAATTAATTATCTTCAAAACAATTAAGTTAATCGATTCCATAATTGATAGCATTAAGTGATTCCATTAATCACTTTCATTAATTACTACCATGAGTAACTTCCCTAATTACTTCCCTAAGTAATTAACATTCTAATCACATTTAAAAATTAACCATTGATTACTTCATTAAGTAATCACACTTAGTTAATCCATAATTAAGTGATTATTTAAAATTAAATAAATAATTAACTAATTATTTAAAATCAATTAAACAATTAATTAATTGACTTCTTATATTTAAAGATACTCCTTAATTAATTAAGAAAAACCTTATCCTTAATTAAGCTTTTACTTATTTATAAATTATTAAGTATTCTCAATTCATACCTAAATAATTTAACTTTATTTATTTTTCATAAATAAATTATTTGAGTTTAATTAAATTTTAATAACTTAAAACAAATTATTTGGTTTTCCAAAAGCATAACAATAACCTTATTTGAAAATAAGGAATTTAGAAATCAATCTAAGATTTAAACACTTTTAATCATTAAACTTATTCATTTTTTTCAATATAATTGGAAATTTAGTTTTTATTTTATTTTAAACATTACTTAAAGTTTACCTAGAAACTTTGTTTTAAATACTTAAAATTGAAACACTCCTTTTTAAATTGGAATTCAAAATTTTAATAAATTAATTACTTGCAAATAAATCATCTAAACATCTTAAATTTGAAAATAAATTCAATTATCACTTTAATAGTTTGATTAACATTTATTCACAAGAACAAGTTTTAACTTTAAGAATTTATTATCTAAAAAAAATCTTAAACTTGATTTCCTTTTGCCAAAAGAAAACTGAGTATTGCAAATTCTGAGTTACTTTGCAACTTCCTTATTAAATTTAACATTACAAAAACCATACAGAACAAAAAAACAAATAATTCCCAAAATCTCGAGTCGAACCCAGCAAAAACTCGAGCCTGCCCCGAGTGAACCCAGCTACCTCCCTTCTTCGAGTTGACATCAGGAATACACGAGCGTTACTTCGAGAAAGACCTTCTTCCCCAACGAACAAAACTCCCCTGATCCAAGCCGTGCACACACCCATATTCGTCCACGTGTCCAAGCAACTCCGGCCGCCTACGACCAATGCGACAACCATCTACGGTCACAAAACCACCTGCGAGCGCGTTCTCGAACCCAGATTGAAAAATTAAGCATTCGAATCGAAAATCACTCTCGAGCATGAATCTGCAGAAGCACTTGACACAAACCCAAACCCAAAATTCCCCACGGCAATCGCCAACGACGCCGTACCACCTTTGCCGTCCCCATCATCGATTCGCCACACCCAAGAACTCCATTCTCTCCAAACGCGGTCAAACTCGATCCCCAATCCTCGATGCAAAAGCCATGACAAAACAGCCGAAACCAAAACCCAAAGTAACCCTAGTTTGATCAAATACACACACCACAATCAATAGAAAAATTCCAAAGCATTTTTCCCTAGATCCTTGACACTAGAGCAAGCTTAACCCGGAATTTCATCACAATTTATTGAATAAATCATAGACAGTACACCAAAATTCCCAAACCGATCAAACTAAAAATTTTCATGATTTATCAAACTAAAAATCATAAGATTGGTATTAAAAATCATGATTTCTAATCACTAATGCATTCATGTATTCAAAATCAGCAAACAAGATTTTAAATTTTCAAAGTGTAACAGTATTTTACTGTAAAATTGAAATTCTGAGTAACTTCTTCAATTTAAAATCTTATAATTATTTTTAAATGATATACTATGTGTTTACCAACAACTTTCATTAACATACCATAGTCCAATCCATGATAAAACCAAAGTTATTTAGATTTTTGAAAAAAACTTGACTGTTCCTATTAAACACAGTATTCAATTTACATTTTACAGGCAATTAAATATTTTAATTTCACATGCAATCCAATTTAAATAAAATTTTCCAGAGAGCATCATGATATCATCATATAATCAAAATGAAATCTAAAATTAAACTGTCTTTAAAATAGTTTACTCACCATTCCATAGAGCAAGCAGTTTAAACTTTCCAGGCTCTTGAATCATTAAATCTGGAAAATACTTTAAATTCTTGCTTTGATGATGAAGTGAATTCCTTTGCATGCCTTTGAATTGAAGTTGTACTTCATGCAGGTTGGATATTTACTTCAATTGCAAGTTGATGATGCATGTTGATTTGCACACTGCAGATTTGAGTTGCAATATTTTTTTTTTTCAAATTTGCAGGTTGAAGTCTTTTGAAATGCAGGTTGAAGTTTATAGATTGAAGTTGAGAAGAACTTTGATTTTGATTTTAAAATCTCAGGTTTGTAAATGAATTTATGATTTTAGCTATTAATTGAAAGAGGAAACAAATTTCTTCATATTTTATGTTTATAAAAATTAAAGAGAGTAAAATTTTAAAATAAAGACACTTGTCACATAAGTATTTAATCTTCTTACATTTTTTTATTAAAGAAGTTTACATGTTTACACATGTCTTTAAGTATTTTAAATTGAATTTTATTAAATTTTAAATGTAAATATAAACTTACATATTTACTTACTTTATTGATAAATACTTACATGTATGTAAATAAGTTTACTTTTAAAAGAAATATTCTAAAGCCAATTATAATACAAATATATTTTCTTATGCATGTAATTTAAAATCTAAAACTTATACATATACATTTATAACCATTTAAAATTTTTAACATTATAAAAGAAAACAAAACAAAGCTTGTTTAAATCATTTTTAAACTATCTTATTTAAAAATGAGCTATTATCTTATATTTTTGGAAACAGATTGAATTAATCTTTAAATTATCTTTTGAAAAACATTATGTTTTGAAAACAAAGCTTCAATTTCAATATTCATTCATATATAATTTATTAATATATTAAGATTAAATTTCAAACAATTCCAAATTATAACATATACTTACATATATATTACAATTTGCAAATTCATCTTTTATTTTAAACAAAAAGTATTTCAATTCACAATATATATCAATTATATATATTATAAACAGAATAAAATTTATTAGCTTTTGAAAAACAGTTCTAACCAATTTTTAAATTGTTAAAAGATATTGATCACACTTACCAGATTAAATATTTGTTATTCTTAATAAGATTAATTTCACAAATTTAAATTAAAATTATAAAGAAAATTTATCAAACCAATTTAATTATTATTGCATATTATTAAATCGATATTGCCCAGAATTCCGGGTCATTACAATCCTCCCCCCTTAAAAGAATTTCGTCCCCGAAATTTAAAAGTAAAGGTAATTTAATAATCCAGCAAAGATTTTAATTCCAAACAGCAAAGCATACCTATCGATTAGTTACTAACAACCAAAGCAATCAATCAAACTAATAAACTTAACTAATTATCCTGATATACATCAGAATAAAACTTTAATACCATCTCGAGTTTCCCAAATATAAATCACCGGAAGACTCGCTCTTCAAAAGCCAACAAACTAACTACACTACCAAAATTCAGAGCTCCTCTCTTCCCTAGATCCACCAATCTGAACAGAACATCAGATTACTCTCAAATCCCGCTCAACATCCAACTCCAACTGAACTACAGATTCAATAAGCAACAATGAATCATACACATACTCCCTCAGAGGTACGTGAAACAAAATGAACTCCAGCTATCCAAACTGGCAATTCAATCTCATAGACAACAAATCTTATCTTATCCGAACACAGATAAGAAATCTCAGATGCCATAGCACTAACCAACCAATCTTACTCAATTTCTGCTCTCTTAACCAGAGAAATCTAAACAACAAATGAAGTCCCCAACTTCAAACTCCAAACTTCTTATCTCATATCTGCATAACTCAACAGACAATCTTGGACTACCCAATTTCTTCCTGATCAGCTCAACCTATGCTGATACTTACAGAAACAACTAGACCAAAGCAAACTAGCTTTTGGATCCTATTCAATAGAAAAATCTTTATAATCCGTCGAAATCCAGAACACAAACTCTACTACTCAAGCAATAGCAAAAGAACTTGCTTCCTTCCTTGCACAGCTGCTAGCTCGCTTCCGCTGCACAACTCTGATTCTGAAATAGAGGAGAATACTGTTTATGAACATGAATACAAACTTATCCAATATATAGCATAAACCTTGTTCATCAAGTCCATATAATCTTAGTGACACATCCGACTCGGTCACACAACCTTACACAGAATCCAATTCAAAAACAAAATCTAACCAAATCCAAATTCCTAAAATTCCTAAGCTGCTACACCAACTCTTCCTACTAGGCTAACCACTCAAAATCGCTTCTGGAACCAAAACAATATGGAACTCCATTCTAGATGCAGACGACCTTTTGATTACATCAGCAGCTCCTACTTTCTCATGAGAATCCTCAGTCTCAAACAAAAGAATGCTCAAGAAAATTCCAAACCAATCGCAAGTCACTTTTGCGATCCTACCTAGTTCGAATTCCAAAGAAACCGTCCTCTCTTTACCAATTAGAACAGCTCTAAACTTTTCCAAACAAGGTTAATTCTTCAAGAAAACTTCCACCAACTGCTCGGGCTGCTGATGGAAGAACCAATAAGATTCCTGAACCATCGGAGAAACAACCACACTGCTGCTTCCAAACTCTACCTTGATGATACTACGAAGCTAAAGATCCACTCGTCAGCACACCGATTACTCGAGTTGAACTGCTACCACAGCTATCCACAGACGTCTAATCCAAAGGCTTCTCAAAAACCAAAACTATCTACAAACCATGCAAAAGACCTCCGAGATGGCAGATAACCCAAAAGAAACTCGAGCTCCAAACCAAGCATCAACATCTCACCCTCCTAAAAAAAATGACAAATGAGACCATGCCGAAGCGAAGCAACTCATAGACCTTAGTCTCATATTCCAGAACAGCCAACCTCCATACTGAAAATCCAGATAACTTCTACACAGACGAGTCTTCCTTGAGGCAGGTAAAGACTGCTCCTCAACCACCTTTAAAACTGCTTCAAGAGAAAACATCTTATGAAAATATCCATGGATACTGCATCTCATCACGCAGTTACCAAGATATCATCACTTACTTCTGCACTTCCATCAAATCCAAACTCAAGAATAATTCGCTCACCTGAGCGAAATCCAAACTTACATTTAAAAGATAGACTCCGAATCTTTAAAAAATTTCCTTCGGATATCAGAGAAATCCTTACTCCAAACAACAAATCTCACTCGAGACGGTATTAGGTCTACAGTCTCGACAAATACTTCCAACCTCAACATATAGACCTCTTCCATCAGTGGTAATCATGTTACATACACAAACCACTACTCCATCTACCTCTAAAACTTATGTCGGAGAATCCGAACAGATAACCCAACAGATTAGGTAGATATATAAGTATACATAGTTATATATAAAAATTACAAGTACGCTCTCTCAAGGAAAACACCATTATAGAGCCTAGGTATTCACTCAACCTAACGCTCCCTAAAGAAAGACACCCTTCAGAGCTTAGGTATTCGCTCATCCTAATGCTCTGATACTAACAGAGATAGTCTAGGCTTTGCAACCATCAACAGCGGCTCACCGACTGGTAGGCTTTTCAACCATCCCAGCCCCGCCGTGGCTCCCAGTGGTACCTCGGGTTTGCTTTTACGGCCAGCCTCTCGACTCACAACCAACCCAGGGCCTTATACTACCCAAAAGGGACATGTAGGGGTAAGAGTCTCCCGTTCGCCACCTAACGCAAAGCGAGAACCCCCTATCACGCTGTAATGTAGCAAACCCGATCTCGGTCTCATCGAAACCAAACGCCATTTTAATGTCCAAGTTGTACTTAAGGGTTTTAAACAGTTTAACTTATTCAGGATGATATAAACAGATAGATGAATCACATTATCACTATAGATAATTCATATCAATATTCATCTTCACAAAGCAGCATATCACAAATATCATAGTCATCCAGATCATCCAAATCATCCAGAATCAACCAATCACCCAATATCAATCATCCAATATCATTCAACATCCAATATCAATCACTCAATATCAACCACTCAATATTAATCAATCACCCATAGCAGAATTGATTAACTTTTAATCAATTTAATTAACCTCTAATTAAATTAATTACTATCCTTTAATTGCTTGGATTATTGATTTATTACAAATCAAATTCATTATCATCCCTTAATGATCTTCCTTAATTAATCCTCTTCGATTAATTATCCTTTAATTACATTCAAGTAATTATCCTTAACCATATTCAGTAATTAACCTTTAATTACTATCATTAATTGCAATAATTAATGATCCTTCATTAATTAATTAACTATAATTAATTACATTAATCCTTAATTAATTAAAATTAATTAATCATTTTTAATTTAATTATTATTAATCAACCTTGATTAATATCATTAATTAAATAATCCTTATTAATTAATTAACCCTTTAAGTAATTAAATAATTAACTTATAATTAATCATCTCTTTAATCAGTAATTAACAACTTGTAATTACTTAACTAAACTAATTAACTTCTTAATTAATTATATTAACCCTTTGATTAATTAGTTAAATTAATAAATCTTAATTACTTCATTAAGTAATTATTAATCAAATCCTTAATTAATTACTTAATTAATTAATTTCATTTTAATTAATTACACTTAGTAATTAATCTTAAATTAATCTCATTCTTTAATTAATTAATCACATTAATTATTTGACTAAAATAATTAAGTAATTAACTCTTAATTACTTACATAAGTAATTATCTTCTAATTACTTCTATTAATAAATCTTAATTACTTCTTAAATTAATTACTTGACAAATAATTAATTCCATCATTAAATAAATCTTAATTAACTAATTAATTACTCCATAATTAATTATCTTCCAAACAATTAAGTTAATCAATTCCATAATTGATAGCATTAAGTGATTCCATTAATCACTTTCATTAATTACTACCATGAGTAACTTCCCTAATTACTTCCCTAAGTAATTAACATTCTAATCACATTCAAAAATTAACCATTGATTACTTTATTAAGTAATCGCACTTAATTAATCCATAATTAAGTGATTATTTAAAATTAAATAAATAATTAACTAATTATTTAAATTTAATTAAACAATTAATTAATTAACTTCTTATATTTAAAGATACTCCTTAATTTATTAAGAAAAACCTTATCCTTAATTAAGCTTTTACTTATTTACAAATTATTAAGTATTCTCAATTCATACCCAAATAATTTAACTTTATTTATTTTTCATAAATAAATTATTTGAATTTAATTAAATTTTAATAACTTAAAACAAATTATTTGGTTTTCCAAAATCATAACAATAACCTTATTTGAAAATAAGGAATTTAGAAATCAATCTGAGATTTAAACACTCTTAATCATTAAACTTATTCATTTTTTTTCAATATAATTTGAAAACCTGGTTTTTTTTTATTTTTTTTATTTTTATTTTAAACATTACTTAAAGTTTACCTAGAAACTTTGTTTTGAATACTTAAAATTGAAACACTCCTTTTTAAATTGGAATTCAAAATTTTAATTAAATTAATTACTTGCAAATAAATCATCTAAACATCTTAAATTTGAAAATAAATTCAATTATCACTTTAATAGTCTGATTAACATTTATTCACAAGAACAAGTTTTAACTTTAAGAATTTATTATCTAAAAAAAAACTTAAACTTGATTTCCTTTTGCCAAAAGAAAACTGAGTATTGCAAATTATGAGTTACTTTGCAACTTCCTTATTGAATTTAACATTACTAAAACCATACAGAAAAAAAAACAAATAATTCCCAAAAACTCGAGCCTGCCCCGAGTGAACCCAGCTGCATCCCTTCTTTCGAGTTGACATCAGGAATACACGAGCGTTACTTCGAGAAAGACCTTCTTCCCCAACGAATAAAACTCCCCAATCCAAGCCGTGCACACACCCATATTCGTGCATGTGTCCAAGCAACTCCGGCCGCCTACGACCAATGCGACAACCATCTACGTTCACAAAACCACCTGCGAGCGCGTTCTCGAACCCAGATTGAAAAATTATGCACTCGAATCGAAAATCACTCTCGAGCACGAATCTGCAGAAGCACTTGACGCAAACCCAAACCCAAAATTCCCCACGGCCATCGCCAACGACGCCGTACCACCTTTGCCGTCCCCATCATCGATGCGCCATACCCAAGAACTCCATTCTCTCCAAACGCGGTCAAACTCGATCCCCAATCCTCGATGCAAAAGCCATGACAAAACAGCCGAAACCAAAACACAAAGTAACCCTAGTTTGATCAAATACACACACCACAATCAATAGAAAAATTCCAAAGCATTTTTCCCTAGATCCTTGACACTAGAGCAAGCTTAACCCGGAATTTCATCCCAATTTATTGAATAAATCATAGACAGTACACCAAAATTCCCAAACCGATCAAACTAAAAATTTTCATGATTTATCAAACTAAAAATCATAAGATTGGTATTAAAAATCATGATTTCTAATCACTAATGCATTCATGTATTCAAAATCAGCAAACAAGATTTTAAATTTTCGAAGTGTAACAGTATTCTACTGTAAAATTGAAATTCTGAGTAACTTCTTCAATTTAAAATCTTATAATTATTTTTAAATGATGTACTATGTGTTTACCAACAACTTTCATTAACATACCATAGTCCAATTCATGATAAAACCAAAGTTATTTAGATTTTTGAAAAAAAACTTGACTGTTCCTATTAAACACAGTATTCAGTTTACATTTTACAGGCAATTAAATATTTTAATTTCACATGCAATCCAATTTAAATAAAATTTTCCAGAGAGCATCACAATATCATCATATAATCAAAATGAAATCTAAAATTAAACTGTCTTTAAAATAGTTTACTCACCATTCCATAGAGCAGAGCAGTTTAAACTTTCTAGGTTCTTGAATCATTAAATCTTGAAAATACTTTAAATTCTTGCTTTGCCGATGAAGTGAATTCCTTTGCATGCCTTTGAATTGAAGTTGTACTTCATGCAGGTTGGATATTTACTTCAATTGCAGGTTGATGATGCATGTTGATTTGCATACTGCAGATTTGAGTTGCAGTATTTTTTTTTCAAATTTGCAGGTTGAAGTTTATAGATTGAAGTTGAGAGGATCTTTGATTTTGATTTTAAAATCTCATATTTGTAAATGAATTTCTGATTTTAGCCATTAATTGAAAGAGGAAACAAATTTCTTCATATTTTATGTTTATAAAAATTAAAGAGAGTAAAATTTTAAAATAAAGACACTTGTCACATAAGTATTTAATCTTCTTACATTTGTTTATTAAATAAGTTTACATGTTTACACATGTCTTTAAGTATTTTAAATTGAATTTTATTAAATTTTAAATGTAAATATAAACTTACATATTTACTTACTTTATTGATAAATACTTACATGTATGTAAATAAGTTTACTTTTAAAAGAAATATTCTAAAGCCAATTATAATACAAATATATTTTCTTATGCATGTAATTTAAAATCTAAAACTTATACATATACATTTATAACCATTTTAAAATTTTAACATTATAAAAGAAAACAAAACAAAGCTTGTTTAAATCATTTTTAAACTATCTTATTTAAAAATGAGCTATTATCTTATATTTTTGGAAATAGATTGAATTAATCTTTAAATTATCTTTTGAAAAAACATTATGTTTTGAAAACAAAGCTTCAATTTCAATGTTCATTCATATATAATTTATTAATATATTAAGATTAAATTTCAAACAATTCCAAATTATAACATATACTTACATATATATTACAATTTGCAAATGCATCTTTTATTTTAAACAAAAATTATTTCAATTCACAATATATATCAATTATATATATTATAAACATAATAAAATTTATTAGCTTTTGAAAAACAATTCTAACCAATTTTTAAATTGTTAAAAGATATTGATCACACTTATCAGATTAAATATTTGTTATTCTTAATAAGATTAATTTCACCAATTTAAATTAAAATTATAAAGAAAATTTATCAAACCAATTTAATTATTATTGCATATTATTAAATCGATATTGCCCAGAATTCCGGGTCGTTACACACACATAAACATCCATATATACATATATATGACATACAAATACACACGCACACGCATATATATATATATATATATATATATATATATATAACAAATATCTGGATATATTTTTTCCTGAAAATAACATGTAAGGTATGAATGGGTGGCATGGAGGTGATGGAAATGATGGCATGGGAGGTGGGAAAGGACAGCCAAAGTGATGGAAGGAGGAGGTGGAAAAGTTGATGTGAAAGCTAATAAAATATCATGATATTTTGGGGGCAAACTTTGCCTATAAATACCAAGCCACTACTCTCTTATTCGTTCACAATTCCTAAACTTCTTCTTTCCTTTTCTTCTCTTCTTCAATGGCTTCTTGTCTTCTCTTTTGGCTTGGGAGGGAGTGATTTTAAGTGTTGGAAGTGGAGTGTTGGCTTATGGCCATGGGTTTGTGAGTGTGAGGAAGGATGGACGTGAACTTTGTGGTATTGGAGGGGGAAGGCCGAGAGCAAGGTGGAGTTTTGGGCATTGTGGCTGAGTGCTTGGAAGTGATGTGAGGTCAAGGCCGTGAGAAAAGGTGGTGCAGGAAAGGTGATGTCGTGAGTCTTGAAGCAAGGATGTTAATGGTCGAACACTTACAAAGGAAGGAGAAGCTGTTTAGTGGATATTGTGGTGAAGTAGAGAATGGTTTAGAGAAGTGTTGATTGGCTTAAACGTTGGTAGAAAGTTTGGATTTGAAAATGGTGTGAACATTTTCTTAAGTTAATTTTAGTTAATGATATAAATGTCTAACCATCAATTAACATGCTTGGTTGAAAATTGATTGATAACTTGGTTGATTATATGGATGATTATATGGTTGGTTATAAGGTTGTTAACCTGGTTGTGATAAATTATGAGGAATCATAATAGAAATGGTTAAGTAATTAACCATGGTTAATTAATGAAAACAAATACATATTTATATGTACATGAAGTTTATTTAGCCTCTTAGTGATTTTTAAATATATAGAAAGGATGAAAATGAATATTATAATAATATAATATTATGAAATGGTTTAAAAGTGAATATGAGATTTAATTTGGCAAATATTAGTTTAAATGATTTAAAATGATTTATAAACAATAAAACTCAATTTGAAATTTTTTTGACAAGTTATGAAAAATAAGTCAAAATAAAACACGTCGCGTAACGGCAATTCATGATTTCATGCTGAAAAAGTAAATGAACTTATAGAGTGGAATACAGTTTAGAATTATTCGAAATAAGAATTTTTTGAAATTTTATAATCATAGTTTTAAAACAAAAGAAAAGGATCGAGATTTCATTTAGTAAATTTTAAAACATAAGCAAAACAAGTTTTCAAAATAGTCGCGGTTTGACAATTCAAAAACCAAAAAGGAAAATTATTTAAAATGGATATTTTAATTCTTTAAAAATATGGAATAAATTCTATAAATATATTAAAATATTTTAAAAGGGATTTAAGTTATGAAAATGGATTTCCATATGATTGAAAAGTTGTTTTGATCGGAAAAACTTTAAAAACACTATTTGCAGCACTTTTCGCAACAGTTTTAGTAACTTTTGTAAAATCACGGTTTTAACTTAATTATTCTTTTCTGAATATTTTATAAATGTTTTCGGATAAATAAATAAGTGTTTTAAAGATGATTTGGAGATTTCATAATTATTTTAAAAGAGTTTAATTAAATGATTAGAAGAAAAGCTGTTATATATAAGCCATTTAATCTTGGCCCTAAAAGCCGATGAGTAGACTGGATTTCTTTATTCGTGAAATTCAAATGTGAAGTGATTAAACTAAAGGGATGTTTGGAAGCAACCAATGCCCTGGCTCACCTGGCATCTTTCTTGGACGAGGGATAAATAATGTCGAAATGTCAGAAACGAGACAGTATAAAAAAAAAATATTTTCATAGTTAATTAATTACAACTTGGATTGTATAGAAATAATCTTCTTATACATGATGTTAAATTCCAAGAAGGAACTCGTACTGTTCGTGTGAATTTAAAAGGCGATTCACCGTTATTCGACGAATGGTACCCGTTGAATACTGAAATTAGTATTGAGTATAATTTGATAGAGTTAGGGGTATGCCCTAGGGATAATTATGTAATTTGTTACATATATCTAACTCGTTGACCAATCTTGTTCAAAATAAAAGGTAATTTCTTCATATTATATACTTGATATAATGTGATTATATTAATTAATTAACATAATTAAAAGTATATTTAATAGAAAAAATCCATAAATGGTATATTTTGTGATAGTAGTTACAAAGTATCATAATCATGAGTAATTTATCACAACGAAACAAATATATCATTTTAAATGTTCCTAGTCAAGATGCATCGAGATTGGACATCAATGTATCCGTTGAGACAGGAGTACATAACGCTCCCCAAATGTTGGGCAGTGTATTATTCATAACTGCTGTGGGCACCTAGCGATTGTGTCCTAATATTTATTGGATAACTATGGAACGACTCACTCGATAGTTTTCTACTGGTTAATATAACTAAGGTTAAATAGAAGATATCGATGTGACTGATTTACACAGTTCTCTCGACTTGAGAATACTGTGGATCTTCATTATGAAAGCTCTGCTTTGATTATAGCCAAATTATGGCATGTAGCCCATCAAGCGATTATAGTTGGGTCGAGTGGAAGTATTGAAAGTAAAGCACTATTCAAGAGAGGATTCGTCTTCTCGGTTATATGCGGTTAGTATCACAGTCAACTCAAAGTCAAAGTCTCTAGCCAGAGCATTTCAGTTAATTATTATTATTATTGAACCAAGGACTTTGTATTTGGACTATAAAGTTGAATCTGGATGAGGTTGGAATTTTGACCATTACCAAATTCCATAAGTCCAAAGTGATATAGTTTTAACAAAGAAAATTGGTATAAACAAATGTCACAATCGGGTAACGCCTATTAAACTAAAATTAGATTTTACCGAAAATAAGTAAGCGATAAATTTGGCCATAATGTCACATCGCCTGCTAAGTGACGTATGAACGTTAACATTAGAATAGTTCGATGTTAATCGTTGACCAAATTTACAACCAAGAGTTACATAGCCGAAATGATGAATTCCCTTAAGACCGAACGATTTAATTAGTTTATAATTGTTTAAATTAATTAAATTAATTAATATTTATGAAATATTAATTATATATTTTGAATATGATTAGAGAAATAAATAGTGTTATATATATTGACAACGGTTATAAATATATCGATCGATATACAATATCGACAAGCGATTAAATTAGATTTAATTGCATAATATTTTGACTTGGGCTTAGATGGGTATAAGGCCCATCATTAGGGCCGCAAAATTTCGATATTGGAAAGGTGTAAGAGAGGCTAGGAAATTGGCTTGGAGATAATGGGTTGAGATCAAGTGAGAATGGGTAAAAAGCTCTCAATCCACTCCAAAATTCTCAAATATATTTCAAATTAAAATAATACTATTCGATATTTAGAGGTCGGTGATTCCGGATTTGCAAACTGACGAATCAAGAACAGTAAAAGGAAGGGAAATCATTCCTTCAACGTGGATTCAAAGACATCATTAAATTGGTAATTTTAATTCATATTACAGTAATTAAATTATATTCTATGATCCTATAATGAGCAATTTCATATCTCTTTAAATATATTACTACTATATGTTTACTTAGGTGAGATTTTGTAAGTAGATGTAGTTGCGACAAATCAGTTTGGTTATGTGCATAATTTGTTTATTATACTATTTATGTATTGACAAATGTTGTTTACTGCACAAAATCGATTTTTGTCATTAATAATTATTATATATATATATATTTATCAATAAATTCATATATATACATATATATGTGTGTGTCAGTGTATATTTCTCTCCCATAATAGCATATATGCATATATAAGAAATATATATGATTTAAAATTTTGAGTACACTTATTTATGTATAATATGAATTTACAAATTCGAAAATTAATTATCATACATATCTTCAAATTTTTAAATTAACATTTATAGAATTTTGAATTGTTTATTACATATAAAATAATTATTACATTTAAAATATTATGTCATTCCAAAAAGTGTAAAAAATAAATTAGGATTGTTTCAACAATGTTTATTATTTTTAATAATTAATATTATTTCAAAAAAACTGTTTATGATTTATTAATGATAATAATTTAATTGAAAATTCTTCAATGTATTGTGATCCTTGTATTTATGATCCTAGAATTTATGAAATTTTTAAAAGTTGAATTTTTAATAATATATTATTTCATATTAAATAATTATTGAAATCAATATATTTGTTTTGAAAATAATATTTCAAATTGAAAAATCTTTAGATTTTTTAAGCTCTATTTTATGATCCTAGATTTTCGAAAATCGTAAAATTTGAATTTTCATCAATAGATTATTTTATGTTAATTATTTTTGGATGAAAATATTATTTTATTCATAATATATACAAATTAAAATACTAAAATTATTATGTTTACAAAAATAAGTTAATTTTGAATTAATAATTTTTAATAAATTTTCTCATGTTTTATGTTCATATATTATATATAATATATTTTTACATACATGTGTGTGTGTATTATAGCACATGTACATGTATATATTTAAACAACATACATGACATACAAAATGAGCTAATAAGTCAGTTGTGATGTAAATTCCAACATCTACACATGGGCATTTTTCGCGTATTATTATGTTACACGTGCACTCACACATATATGTGTGTGATACATTTATGTACAAACTAAATCAAATGAAATTAATATCTTAATATATTTGAATCTAAATAAAATAAATAATTTTATTTAATTGAAATTTAGAAATGTTCTAATTTAGTTAGACTTCATAGACCCAATAAAGATCCAATAGGGCAAAATTTTTGAAACTCACCCATAACTTCCACCGTGGGCTGGTCCAGTTCCAACATAATCAATTTAACTTCTATGGATATTTCCTTTTCTACTCAATACTAAATGGTTCAGGTTTATAGCAAATGATGTCTTAAATAACATCGTTTTTAACCCGTTAAAAGATTATGATTTGAAAATGGAAATTTTTTTATTAAGATTTAAAAGTTTATGGTTTGAAAATAGAAATTTTTGTTAAGATCTAAATAAATAATTTGAAAATGTTTTCCCGAGTAAAGGGTATAATGATTTGGAAATTATTCCAACAATAAAAAGGCTTAATTAACCAGAGAATTTGATAAATGAGGCTTAATGATTCCATGTACTCTTGAGAAGATAAATGGAATAGTTGAAAAAAAATATCTTTGAAAGATAATTGAATGAATAGAAAGATTAATTAATTAGATGATGTTTGATAATCACCTATATACTTGACATCCTTTTATCGATGATTGGTTCAGAGAAACCAAAGTCGAATTTGGGTGATTCCTATCCAAAAACTACTTCGAACCAATGTAAATGTTCGAAAGTGAAGACATATTGAAGACAATGATTTTGAAGATGGAGATCTTCATGGTAAAGTGCTGCTTGCCACTAGCCCCACAATTTCATATATATATATATATGTATATGTATATATATGTATATGTATATATATATATATATATATATATATATAGTGGCAATAGTGCTTTGTTACAAAAATATTCTACGCAAGGATTACTCGCTACTAATCCTAAGGAGATTCCCGACGGGATGTAATAGAAAAGTGCCTTCGTTTTGTCCTATTCCTGGACAACTTGAATGGATGAGTGTCTGACATTGCATTTCAGAAGTAACGTACATTGATTTTTACAAACATACATCTATTTGGTGGTGTAGGAGGTAACTCTCTTATACTTAACACCCATCTTTGAGACGTACGAGCTCATAGATTGTGCATTTGTGGAAACCAATAGTGTGTTGTTAGGCTTCAAAGCGGAACCTGTTATGAGCTAAGCATGGTTTTCAATAATTAATATTATTTTGGTATTTTTTTATGATTTATTAAAATAATAATTTAATTGAAATTTTTTAAAATAATTTCGTAACCTTTCATTCATGATCCTAGAATTTTTGAATTTTAAAATTTGAATTTTAATAATATATTATTTTTTATTAAATAATTACTACCGAAATCAATGTATTTGTTTTAAAAATAATATTTCAACTTTGTAAAATCTTTAGATTTTTTCTAAGCTCTATTTTATGATCTTAGATTTTCGAAAATTGTGAAATTTGAATTTTCATAAATAGATTATTTTATGTTAATTATTTATGGGCGGAAACATTATTTTATTCATAATATTTACAAAAAAGTATTAATATTCTTATGCTTACAAAGCTAACTTAATTTTGAAATATAAATAATTTTTAGTAATCGTTCTCTCTCTTTCTATATATATATATATATATTTATCTATATATAAATGTTTTATGTTCATATAATATATTTATGCATGTGTGTGTGTATTTTATAACACATAATATGCACATATTTGGTCAACATACATGGCATACAAAATGAGCTAATATGTCTGTTGCGATGTAAATCCCAACATCTACATATGAGCATATTATACCTTTCACGGATTATTATGTTACACATGCACTCACATATATATGTATATGATACATTTATGTATAAACTAAATAAAATAAATTTCATATCGTAATATATTTGAATTTAAATAAAATAAACGATTTCATATAAATGAAATTTAAAAATTTTCTAATTCAGTTAGACTTCATAGGCCCAACAGAGATCTAATAGGGTAAAAATTTTGAAATTCACCCAACTTCCACTGCAGGCTGGTCCAGTTCCAACATAATTAGTGTAATTTCTATGGATCTTTCTTTTTCTACTGAATACTAAATGGTTAGGGTTTATAGTAAATGATGTCTTAAATACATCGTTTTTAACCTGTTAAAAGGTTATGATTTGAAAATGAAAAATCTTTGTTAAGATTTAAAAAGGTTATGATTTGACAATAGAAATCTTTTTTAAGATTTAAATAAATAATTTGAAAATGTTTTCCTGAGCAAAGGGTAAAATGGTTTGGAAATTATTCCAAGATTAAGAAGGCTTAATTAACCAGAGAATTTGATAAACGAGGCTTAATGGTTCCATATACTCTTGAGAAGATGAATGAAATAGTTGAAAAGAATATATCTCTGAAATATAATTGAACGAATGGAAAGATTAATTAATCAGGTGATGTTTGATAATCACCTATAAACTTGACATCCTTTTATCGATGATTGGTTTGGAGAAACCGAAGTCGAATTTGGATGATTCCTATCGAAAAATCACTTCGAACCAATGTATATGTTTGAAAGTGAAGGCATGATGAAGACAATGATTTTTAAGATGGAGATCTTCACGATGAATAGAGATCTTCATGATGAAGGGATGCTTGCCACTAGCCCCGCAATTTCATATTATATATATGGTGGCAGTAGTGCTTTATTGTGAAAATTTTCTATGCAAGGATTACTCTCTACTAACCCTGAGGGTGATTCTCGACAGGATGTAATAGGAGAGTGCCTTTGGTTAGTCCTGTTTCTGGACAACTTGAATGATTGAGTGTCTGAAATTGCATTTCTGAAGCCACATACATTGATTTTTACAAACATACATCTGTTTAGTGGTGTAGGAGGTAACTCTCTTATACTTAACACCCTTCTTTGAGACGTATTAGCTCATAGGTTGTACATTTATGGAAATCAATTGTGTGTTATTAGAAACAATAATGTGGCATTCAAAGTGAAACCTTTTACGAGCAAAGCATGGATTTTTAAAAAGCAATGGGTGGCTTTGTGGAAGGAAGAGCGTAGCCTCATGAGCCTCACATCCCAGGGATGATATGGGATACTATGTGGTCGGTTGGATACTTTGGGCTATCGGTTTTATTGAGGAAATGGCATTTGTTGCCTTATGGGTAGGTATTAGAGGCTAGACCGAGAAAGAGCAAAGTCACTTAATACGTTGTCCATGGTAGCATGGCAATGTTATATGAGGGCTTTCTTGAGATAAGTGAATAGTCACCTGGAATTGTTATGCATGGATTTCCTATCGAAGAAAAGGCCACTAGTTCCTTAACATGTTGAAAATTCAATTCCAATACGAGTTTACGGTTTTGGTTGTATTCCCCCAATAGCTGTAATGCTTTGCAAATGTTTTAGCTACCCTTTTGGCATCATATACACCGTTTGACATTTTCCGGGTATTGATGCCTACTTTGTGTATATATTTATTTAAAAGTGTTTTCAAACCAATGTCATTTTTGATAATATAAATCTTCTTTTGGTATAAAATATTTTGGTTATCGTAAGGTAAAAAATCGTTCGTGTTTATGTGTGGCGTGGTCTTACGAGATACCCTTCTTTTTTAAAGTTCTCGATTGATATCAATCTGATGTATACATTTAAAATTCGAGTTTTCTCACGTTGGTTTATCAAACTTGATCCAGGTATTTTTTTTATACTCGGGTCAGACCTGGGTGGTTTCAGGTTTAGCTGATGAAGATGCACGAAGTTTTCAGAGAAGAGTTGGAGATATTCATCAACGTATGAATGTATTTTATTTTTCACTGCATTTGTTTAGTTGTTTTTCAGCAATTGTAAGGATAGAGATTTATAACTATCCAGACTGAATATATGTTAGACTCCAATATATGTATGTTAAATTTCCACCGTAAAAGATTTGTAATTAATAATATATGTATTCCATTCGCGTGAGATTAGTTTTCTACTCTGTTCTACCGTTATTTCCTTTTCCTCTTGACTATCCGTTTTTTCATTCAAATTGGGTTGGACATGTGCGATTTATTGTCAACTTAAAATGTACGGAATTATGGGTCATTATAGGTCCACTCTTAGTGGTCACACTTTTCCATCCTGCCTGAAGCACCAGTCTGTAATACTTATAACAGTTTAAATAACATGGTTTCCTTTGAATTGACTGTTGTCAAAGTTACATGTGCATTGCAGTCTTCCTTAAGTGATGGAAAGGTCGTAAACAAAGCAAAAACTGGAAGTGGACATTTTGGTGAAATTAACCAAGATGAGTTGGTCGAGTGGATCGAGAGTTCTAGTGCGCTTAATGCAAGTAAAGAATTCAAGTTCAGTAATTCTGATAGGACTGCGTTTGAGGCAATGCCTAACAAAGACTTTTTTCCCTATGGTGCAAACTGGAGTGAACTAATATCAATTTTACATGTTAAGAAACGTGTTTTGTTCTTCTTTCTTTTGGCACTTTTGCTGACAATAATAAGAAATAAGATGATTTATTGTGTATGATTTCTTAAGATGACTCGTTATAAAATTTATTGCATGTTTTCCAAGGGAAAACATACTCAACAAAGCTAGCATAACAATTGTTTGCTAACACCGCAAGTCTATAAATAAAATTGATATTTGTATAATGACACCTAGCTTGAAATAAAGTTAATATTTGGAATTTTTAGTAGTGAAACCTAGCATCCAAAATCTTATAAGAGGACAAAGGAAAATGATATAAGATAAGAAGAATCATTCCGACTCATGAAGTTTCAAAGCAAATAACTAAATAATTTGAGAGCATCAATGCACAAAGTAAAATGTCGAACCATAACTAAAAATGAAAGCTTAATGACATCTAAAAAGGTTGACTTCTAATTCCAATAGAGGTACACAACATAAGAATGAAATCGATATCATTAGATGGACAAAAATATGGAACAATGGATGTATTTTGTCCTCTTGATACATTATCAAAAGGAAATTAAGAGACTATTGAAAGAAATAAATGATATGTGGACCATAGTTCTCCTTTATAAAGCAAATTATATATGTTCATTTTTTAATTTAGTAATGATACTTACCGTGTCAGTACATGAATTGAACTAAATTTCAAAAGCCTTGCTGTGATACCTTGTGTATTTTTCTCCTTGAGGTCTTGAATTGTACATTTGAAGAGATGAGTTCTTCTAACATACGTAAATAATATTTCATAACATTGAATGAATAGTTCATGAGGATTCATATCGAGTACCTACAAAATGAATACACGCTCACATTAAAATACACACATACATTTATAATAATTATAAAGTGAAAAATATATAACAAAATAAGCTTTAAAAACTGATATAATTGTCAAATACACTAAGGTAGGTTATACTATGAGTCATTAATATATATGCACGCTTATACGTGCCTTTGCTCGGATATTCTATGATTGATTTTAATTTTTGTTATCTAGCTTCAAGAAACTAATTTGTTCGAATAATATTTTTATGTTTATTTGTTAATTGTAAAAGCTTTGATGATTTTGTTATTCATATTTGTAAATAAATTAAAAAAAATTAAAGATATATTATTCAAAGTTATGATATTACTTCTGTCTACTTGTTTTCGTATGTAGGCTTTGTGGAAAACAACTTAAGAGAGCATGTATTATACATAAATATGTACATACATACAATCATTTGAGTGGATAATGCGTTTTTGAGCTGCAAGCGAATTATTTGAGATAAATTAATCATTTTGTATATTGTCGTTGTTAAATTATAATTTTAAATAACGTGGTTAAAATAAAAAGTGAATTACAATGATTCATTCGGCAAGCCTATAAATTCAAGCTACATGCTTAAAAAATACTTTTTAAAAAATTAACATTCTGGCACTCTTTTTTTTGAACTTTGTGCATAAAATGAATTTTAAGATTATATAATAAAGTAATAACATTTTCTTGTTAAAAATAATTTTGTTATAATGTTTGCCTATACGGAAAGAGGTTTGGAGGGTTGCCAAGCTGAGGGCGTATGTGCAACATCCATTCCGGTGACATTCATATTGGTTGGTCAGGCCTTGGGGTCTGGATAGGTATCATCTAATAAGATATGGACCAAGACCCTGATGAGAGAAGGTAAATGTTATTAATGTTAGTTTTCAGTTTTACATGAAATATCAGATCTATCAGTTATAAACATTTAAACATTTTGCCTTTAATTAATCAAAATAAAAGAAAAATCATTTATCTGTTACAAATACTCCAGGTACATTTAAATTCACTTAAGTAACAACATTTAAATTGTTTGAAAAAACACTATTATAATCATGTAAATATTTTAAGTTTTAACTAATTATATTGGAGATTGATGTGTAAAAAGTTTGTGGCGTTGATGTACCAAATTTCTATACTCTAATTGGTACGAAAATGAGCGGAGGATGTTAAATGCATCTTGCCTAGTGAATAGAAGCTTAGATTGCAGTTGGTTTACCATTTTCGTTTTTAGTTTTCGTCCATAAAAAACGACCATTTTAGAAAAAAAGTTACCATATAAAATAATAATTGTTTTTATTCTTCGTGTTTTGAAAAGTAACGAAAGAATGAGTAATAATCTATTCTTCCATCGTCCCTCCACCATCTCCATCATTTCCTCTATCTTTCTTCCACCTCCTTCGTCGTCTCTCTACCATTCTCATATTTTATAATGAATGTTAAAACCTAAAACACAAAATACAAAATAAGCCAAACATACATTTAGTATTTTTTTACCGCGAATGATACTTTATAGAATTTTGCTTAAAGATTTTGATTATTGGTTTGTTTACATATTAAAATAACTGCATTATTAAAAATTCCCAGATTGGGGTTTCCTTTTTTTCTCTTATTAAAATACTTCTGACGTAAGGCATAACCGATGAAAGGTATAATATATTTTTAAACTTTGAGCGTATTGTTGTTACTTGGATCTGAAACTTCCATATTTTGAAGTAGGAGCCGTTGTTCGAGAAATGGAGATCCAATCGTTGCCCGTGTCTAAAGTACTGTTCTAAATCTGATCGTACATAAATTGATAACAGCGAATTGAAACGAATACTGGATTTTGTTAAACCCTTTGGATTTTGTCCTATATCGGCTACTAAATCAGAGTTAGCCTAATGTATAGGAGGGTACGATAGTAGGCAAAGGGCATTTTTGGAAATTCAGAAAGACGCGGTTGAAATTAGTTCACCAAGTTATCATTATTAGTAGTAGAGATAGTCAGTACTAGTTAATTCATATGAAATGACCATCAATGCCAGCATTCATTATATCCACACAGATATATGCATCGATGAACTTAGGTTATTTTTCTGAAGTAGAAGAGAATAAAACAACAGTTTTGTATTCGAGTAAAAAAATTAACGTGTTCTTAAATGATATAGGTCAACAATAACCAAAATAATTATTAGACATACCAAAACGCATATGTATCTTAAAGGATGATGGGTTAGACTTTCTATTTTTCTCCCAAAAAATGGCAGTAAGAGCTTTGTGATGTAAATGGTAATGCATAAATGTATCAATTTTCACACCAAGAAGTCAATGAATACAATAAATTCAACTTAAATGATTAGTTCATAGCAAATGCTTGCCATATTTTTCTCCATGCTTATCTAAGTCTCTTAATATGAACAAAAGTTGAAACAGATCCCAGTGCTATATTGCACTCATGAACAGACGTTTGAAATGGATCCTTATGTTATATTGCAGTTCTAATTACAAAGGACCGACAATAGTTTATAGCATGATAAAGTGATTCTATGGCTTATGGTATGCAAAGTAATTTCATCAAGTGTTAAAGTGATTACAGATGTAATGTTGTAGAATTTCTGGTTAAAATATGAAGGGACCATAATGAAATATATATCTGTAAGGAAATGAAAAATAGAATGGTTTAAATTTGGCGGCTGAGAAAGAGTTTGTTCCAAGCTTTTCCATCATGTACTATACATATAATATTTGTATTGTTAAATATAGTCCTTCCATCAAACATTACAAAATTACCAAATTCATAACTAAAAAAACAATATTTTTCAAAAGCTTTATATTCATACCTTTTTATCAACTGCCAGTTGTCATATTTGAATTTACATGCTAATCACTTTGGTGTATAAAATCCTCATATGTGTACTACAACCATTTTAGTAGGATTAGCTTCATCGCATCAAATTCCCAATACTAACTAGGTTACCTACAACTCCATCACACCTTATTATCTATATATTATAAATCAACCACAAACTAACAAATCATGTAGAGAATTATCTAATGGATGAAAAATAGGTAGATCCAAAAGAATTTGGAAAATGACCACCTATGTAACGATCCGGAATTTTCGACCTCGAAAATTCGACATTAATACGTTCACTGTAGAAATGCCGAGCAATCGAATGTTGGAAATTCCAGATTGTCAGGGTAAGAAGAAAAGAGGTAGAAGAAGAACAGAAAACAAAACACAGAATCTCACATTCGCAGTGGATCAAAATATAATACCAAATAATAGCATTTATACTAAGAAAAGCTGTATTTGTCAATTTACATACAATACATCGGAGTACAACCATTCACACAAAAACCGGACAGTTATAATTAACTTGTCCCAGATCAACAACTCCAATACACAGCGGAATATACTCCATATGTTCCTGCCATCCAGCTCGTCACCTGAGCTCCAGAATGTTCTAACCTGAAAATATGCAATACTCGGTCTGACCCGAGCATTATAATAAAGTAACACCGGGTCAGACTGGAAACCAGCATGAGTAAACTCAAATAATTTGAAATACCAAGTTATAAAGCTTATTTGAAAACCAGGGTAACTCGTACCTTACTACGAGTTCTTAACTTGTTATAGTCAATCACTAATTACAAATAATATCTAAGAATCGTTACTCAGTATAAATGGTCATGTTATGTAATGTATTTCATTCCAGCCTATTTGATTCTAAAATCAAATCTATAAAAAATTATTGTAGATTACAAATCGAAGTGGTTTGGGGTATTTGCTGATACCCGACCACGGTCTCTTCGAATCCAATGTCATTTTTAATCCAGGTTGTTTAAGTGAAAATAACTCAATTTTAAATATAAGATGACAATTTACATAGCAATTCATCACCGATATATAACCCATATTATCACAGTTTAACCCAAACATATCATATCACAGTACATCACAAATGATCAGGCTAGAGACATTGATCCAAACATTCAATACAATTTAATCATCCATAAGCAAGATTAATTTGTCATCTAATCTAATTAATTAACACAAAATAAATTAATTACTTTTAAATCCTGCTCAATTAATTAATCAAACCATTTAATTTGTCATTGAAATTAATTAATTATTCTTTAAGTCATTTAATCAATCTCGTTAAATAATTAACCTTTAATTACTTTCATTAATTAATTATCCTTTAATTAATTACTCTAATTAATGATCCTTTAATTACATTAATTAATTTATTCAAAACCACTTGAGATCTTTTTATTTATTTAAAGTTTAACATACTTATCTCAATTACCTACTTAATTATATCATTTAATTACATTTTAAAACAATTAGAGATTTAATTAAATAATTAACTTAATATTTAATTATTCAATACCAAAACAATTTATCTTAAAAACATTTAGCTTTAAAATTTTAATCTATGAACTTACTTGACAAACTTGATAAATATTTTACCTAGAAAACCTGGTCAATATTTACTTTTGGAAACTTGTTTAACAAATTTACTTTGAAACTTGCTCATTTTCTTTTACCTTTATTATTAAAATCTTATTCATGATTTACTTGTTTTTTTAAAACTTGTTAATACTTTAATTTGGGAAACTTGTTCACTAAATTTACTTTTACTTTAAACCTGCATTCCTTGTTTCTTCTATTACCTGGTCATGTTTCTTTTTTTTAAAACCTGTTAACAAGATTTAATTTTTAGATTTTAAAAACCAGTACAAAATTTACTTGTGTATTTTAAAACTTGGTAAAACAAAACCAAACCTGAGCCCAAAATAAACTACCCGAACAATCACTCGAGAACAAACCCGAGGCATCACCTACACTTCCTCGAGCTCCAACCAGCATAGAAACCACCTGACACAAATGATAACTCATGCACGTGCACACGAGTTCGCCATCGCTCCGGCCAGCCTCGCCGACGTCAACAGGTTACCGACGACCTCCCCTAACATCTCGACCACCCAGATCGTCAAAACTAACTGGAAAACAAAATCGAGCAAACAAGCAACCCCTAGAACCAAACCTGATCACCCCAATCCACCTCGTGTTGCCACCTCCGACCACCAGAAGGTTTGACACTATGATCAAACCTTCTCCGTAGACCTACGCTCATATTCCACCTATTCCGACCAAGTCCGATGCACCCTCATCCTCGCGATGAGCCCGAGAACATCATCTAACCCATCAGTGCTTAAAAACCTACAACGACGTCGACGAGCCACCTCGTCGATCTAAAAATTCTCTAACCATTTTTCTGTTGATCTCCTCCACCCAGGCTTCCTCCAGCACTAGGCCTGAAACCTATCTTCCCTCCGGTCGTCGGGAATCATCGAAACCCCAATATCGATTAACTCGCAAATTCCCATCATCCCCACTCTTAAAAATCACAACATTATTATCAAAAATCGTAAATTTCAAGTGCGAATCCAGTTATATAATTAAAATTTGAAAAAATAAAAATTGAATTTCAGTCTTGAATTTTATTTCTCTGTAATTTCTTCTTTTAGAAATATTCATCCAATATTTATCTGGAACTATTTTTAACAATAAAATAACACCCATACAAACATCTTTCCTTTATAGATCATAGCCAGAAATTGTATAAATGAAGATATATGAGTTTCTTAAGGTTGCTTGAGCATGTAATTATGAGTAAAGTTTGAATATACATATACACAGACATGCACGGGTATTTATTCACATTTTATACATGTAACATATAAATATATACATGCAAACATTTCTACTTAAATTATTTATCTCATGCAAAAAACAGATAAATTTTCAAGCAGAAGTTTACTCACCTGTACTCATGAACAAACAAAACCTGGGAATTTGATTTTGAAAACTGGAAATTGTTTTGAACTTGATCTAATCTTTGCTTTAAGTTGAGTTGAATTTGAAGCTTGATCTTTGATTTGAATATGAAGTTTCTGTTTGTTTGATTAAGCTTTTTAGTTTTTCTTTAGTTTTTTTAGTTTTAGAAGAAGATGAAAATAAAAGAAGAGATTTGAGAAAATGAATAAACAGCCTAATTTCTTTAAACATTTAATTTATATATATATATATATATATCAATTAAAAAGAAACAAATGCCACTTGTTAATGCATGCTACTCTAAGCTTACACATGTTATTTTGCATGGACTTATGTTTTTTTAACTATAATTTTATGTTATATTTTCCATTTAGTTTAATATTTATATATGTTTTATGTTTTTATATTTAAACTTTTCTTTTTATTTATACTTAAAAAACTTTAAAGAAAAGATATAAAAATCAAATTATACACTAATATATATATATATATATATATACACACACACACACACACACATACTAGTTTTAAAAATATAGAGTTTAAATCCAATTTATTTTTAAGATATTTTTCTTCGAATTTCAAAACAAAATTCACTTTACAATCTACTTATATATACATAAAAAAATACATATTTTATTTTGTTTTGAGAAAGAATAAGTTTTGGCTCATTTTAAATAATTTTAAAAGAAGATTATCAAATAAGTATCTATCCAGATATATATATATATATTATCATAATTATTCATTCAACCTAAATCAGTGTTTGAACTAAAATCAGTTAATTACCAATTAACAGATGTCCTAAAATCTTTGTTATCACATCATCGCTCCCTCCTTTAAAACTTTTCGTCCTCGAAAAGGAATAAAGCCAGAATTATTAAAATGCTTATTATTAGTTAAATTACTCTTGAACATTATTAACTAAAAACTCTTTTTATGTTTTTTTTAAAATACTTCAAAATCTATATAATATTACCAAAATAGTTTTATAAAAATACATTTTATAACTCGATGTCTGAACAAGTCCATCCTTGTTCTCACAGAAATTCGATCATACGTTGATCAAACGTAGGACTGAAAATCTATAAGTACTTGGTAAATCCGTTTTCAACACCCAGTGAAAATACTTGGAAAATATTTTAGTGAAAATATAGAAAAAACTTTTAAAAATATAGAAAACATTTTTGGTGAGAATGCTATGGAAATCATCGCCCCCTCCATGGTCATAGTTAACCCGATGATTATGTCGCCATCCCGGAAAAACCATAGAAAACTATAGGCCTTCGCTCCCCTTGATTACACCATGGAATCCACCATAGATCGCAGCTTCACCCAGGTTTTACGTCGCCATCACGGCAAAAACCCATCTAACTGTAGGCATCATCTCCCTCGAATTTCGCTGCCAAATAAAACTTCTCCACACAGACCACATAGATCGCAGACTACATCAGTCGAGTCCCAATGTAGCCTGTAGACACTCACTGCCACACGGCTTTCGCTATGTCTTCATAGATCGCGGTCTACCGATGTTACGTCGCTCTCCCAGCGAAATCAACCGTAGACCATGGGCAATCGCTGCCCCTCGATTTCCGCTATGGTGCGCAGTAGGTCGCAGTGACATCGAGTTACCATGTCGTCACAGCATAACCCAAATGTCTCTATAGGCATCAGCGCCCTTGACTTTCGCTACCCCAACTACAATCCTTAGGAACTTCAGTTCGTCTGGACTTCCTTTCAGGATCAAATTTAGAACCCTCCTTAGGGCTCAAGGCAGAACCACCCCATGGATCTCCTACTAGAAGTTCATCTAAATGGGAATGCCTTTTTCCCCAGACCAATCTCAAAATATTTTATATTATACACATATAGTATCCTTCAAATCATACTCTTTATATGAATCACATATAAATCTCCTTTATACAAAATCGATATCTCAAATCGATAGTTCAAAACTTGGCTTTCCAAGTTCCCAAAATAGATTTTTCCCAAAAATCAAAAGCCTTTCAAAATCAATGAGTTCCAAAAATCTTTTTACCAGAATCATTCTTATAAAATCCTTTATATATATAGATATATATAAGTCTATTCTTTTAACTAGAACAAAAATAGTTTCAAAGATTTCTTTTGGTTATAGATTCAATAAGGGAGTTTATCATATATAACAAATATATATATATATATATATATAACTTTATTTATACCAAATCAAATATTCAAGCTTGATTTATTTTATAAAGTTATTTACCATATTACTTGCTTTTATAAAATGAGTTTCAATTATAAAGATGTCCAACTTTCACTTTTATTCATCATATATTTCTCAAAAAATACTTTTCTTTTCAAAAATTGTTTTATATTTCTTTTAATTTTTCTATTTCATTCAAGCACGTACGATGTACATATATCCTCCGTATGCAATATCAAATCTGATCGCTCACTCGATCACACAATTTCACTTCCGATCTAGTATCCTCCACCTAGTATGGAATCGGAACTGGTTTCTTGATCAGAAACCGTCATTCTCCTTGCACAGCCAAAACTATGATAGAGAATTTCTAGAATCAATCAAAAATCCATATTCAGGGTTCGCCGTCGAAAATCGAGTGAAAATTCCCAACTCGAATTGACATTCTATCTCAAAATTTTATGCTCGAATCTGGATCAAATCACTATGCGAATAGAATAATATACGTGCATCTTACGTATTTATCTTCATTGATTATTAGCTAAATCAATCCACTTTTTATTCACCCATTCACAATTGCTCCGATTTCCATTTGGGTCATTGCTTCAATTCTTATCTCAATTGGTATTTAATTATAAACAGTTTGCACTCTGACCTTCTTGTATTTAGAAAATAGTTTGAAAAGTTTAAAATAGTTAAGTGGTTGAAAAATAGTTATTAGTTGTAAAATATCTATAAATAGTTAAGCGGTCATAAAATAGTTGTAAAATAGTCAAATAGTTCCAAAAATAGTTGTAAAATAAGTATAAGATAGTTTGGGGTTTAAAAAGAAAGATTATATAGTAAATAGTTAGGAAATAAGAAAGTTTATATTAAAACAATATGTTAGAAAATAGTCCAAAGTCAAACTGTTCAATTTCCCAATCTCCCATACCCATTACTTCAATTTAACTTCAATTCCTATTCCAAATTCAAATCAATTCCCATTTGAATTTACTTTTTCAACTTTGATTTCAATTTCAATTAATTCAAAACAAACTTCAATTTGAACTAATTTCAATTCCAATCTCAACTTTAAACCATCTTGAATTATATAAATTCGAGTTAAATTGTGATTTAATCCCTTAAATCAAATTAACCTTTACTTTTAAATTAACAGCCTAAGTCTTTAAACAATTTAATTCTGAGTCCAAATTTCAAAATTCCATTTTAAATTAACTTTACTTAACTTATTTCAAGGTTCAAGCAGGGGTTCAAAATTTTTAAACAGTTTAATCTACAAAATCCAATTTATTACCCAATTTTAACTTCTAACTTTCAAACTAATTCTTAACAATTTTAGTTTGCAAGTTTATTTTTAACATTTAAATCTTAAGTTCAAAGTGATTCCATTACTATATATTCAATCTTTATTTCTTAAAATCAAAGTTATTCAAATAGTTTTCAAATTAAAGTTTTATTTCCATTTAATTTCAGTATTGGATATATTATCTCGATCCACTTCTTAATTCATTTAAACAATCCAATTCACAGTTTCATAGATTATTAATAACAATAGAATGATATCATGATAAGCCAAGGTAAATAAACATCCAAATTATCTAAAGCATCCAACAATAGCATCCGTTACCAATATCCAGAACTCAAACTTGTTTTGTGATCAACCATAACTCCCTTTTTCAATTCAACCCATTTAACTTTCCTAATTTAAATCTCAGTTCCATCTTGAAATTTTCAATTCAAGTTGTTCATTCTAAACTTATTTAACTTTTCCTTAAGTTAAATTTAATTTATTTAATCCAGTCAACCAATTTAGTTTGAATTCTCAAATTTAAACTCCTCATCAATATTCTTTCCTACTTATAAGTTCAAAAACTTATTTCCCTTTGGGTTTTTGCATCACGTTTCAGGGAAAATTTAAAACTCAACACTTATAGTTTATTTTCAAATCATCTTTGATATTATGTATATCCACCCCTAGACATATTTATTTTATTTGCACACCAAGACATACTTCCAATTTTAAACCATTCTAATTTTTAAATTCAAACAAATTTCTTTAAAACATCTCTTGTTTTAAAATAGGTTTCTTACATTCAAAAATATTCTAAATTTATTATTTCTCTTAATATTTTGAAACAATTTCAAATTTTCTGGACTTAGAATTTAAAACTTCACAATTTAAATCCCTTCCAATTTCCAAGTCATACTTATCTAAGTGTTTACTTCCTTATAACATTCCATTTGGCTTTGTCATTAACTATTATTAGAAAACAACCATCCATTATTAGACACAATAACCATTTTAAGATAATAACCAAGATTATCATATCTGGAGAACAATTCACTATATATTATCTCATAATTTTTTGGAAAAATAAAATAAAATCAGGGTAACTTAATTCAGCATTCTGAAAACACTTCTACAATTTTCACGATTTTATTTCCTGGTTTGAATCCATTTCTAGCTTATCTTATTTGTATAGTTCGTATTATCCAATTCCTATTTGGATATAATACATATTACCACTTAAGTTCTTATGATCTTATTAAATTTCAATAAGCAATAACCAATTTCCTAAATATATAGTAATTAGAAAAATTATTGCTTTATATATCAAAATATAAACTTATATAAAAATCATTCATTTTTAAAACCATTTTTGAAATCTTTACATAAGAAGATAACAAGTACGCTCTCATATATATATATATATATATATATATATATATATATATATATACATACATACATACACATACACACACACTCAACTCATTCTAGGGGACTACTGACCCTATCCTTAATGAGTAAACCCACCAGAGCCAAGGTTCTCGCTTAACCTTCAGCTCGGATACCAAATGTAACGACCCGAAATTTTCGACCCTGAAAATTCGTCATTAATACGTTCACTGTAGAAATTCCGAGCAATCGAACGTCAGAAATTCTAGATTGTTAGGGTAAGAAGAAAAGGGGTAGAAGAAGAACATAAAATAAAACACAGAATCTCACATTCGCAGCGGATCAAAGTATAATATTAAATAATAGCATTTATACTGAAAAGGTTGTATCTATCAATTTACATACAATACATCAGAGTACAACCATTCACACAAAAACTGGACAGTTATAATTAACTTGTCCCAGATAAACAACTCCAATACACAGCGGAATATACTCCATACGTTCCTGCCATCTAGCTCGCCACCTGAGCTCTAGAATGTCTTAACTTGAAAATCTATAATACTCGGCCTGACCCAAGCATTACAAAAGTAACACCCAGGTCAGGCTGAAAACCAGCATGAGTAAACTCAAATAATTTGAAATATCAAGTTATAAAGCTTATTTGAAAACCAGGGTAACTCGTACCTTACTACGAGTTCTTAAATTGTTATAGTCAATCACTAATTACAAACAATATCTAAGAATTGTACTCAATATAAACGGTCATGTTACTTAATTTATTCCATTCCAGCCTATTTGATTCTAAAATCAAATCTATAAGATTTATTGTAGATTACAAATCGAAGTGGTTTCGGGTATTTGCTGATAGCCGACTCCGGTCTCTTTGAATCCAATATCATTTTTAATCCAAGTTGTTTAGGTGAAAACAACTCAATTTTAAATACAGGATGACAATTTACACAACAATTCATCACCGATATATAACCCGTATTATCACAATTTAATCCAAACATATCATATCACAGTACATCACAAATGGTCAGACTAGAGACATTGATCCAAACATTCAATATAATTTAATTATCCAAAAGCAAGATTAATTTCTCATCCAATCTAATTAATTAACACAAAATGAATTAATTACTTTTAAATCATGCTCAATTAATTAATCAAACCATTTAATTAGTCATTTAAATTAATTAATTATTCTTTAAATCATTTAATCAATCACATTAATTAATTGATCTTTAATTACTTTCATTAATTAATTATCCTTTAATTAATCACTCTAATTAATGATCCTTTAATTGCATTACTTAATTTATTCAAAACCACTTGAGATCTTTTTATTTATTTAAAATTTAACATACTTATCTCAATTACCTACTTAATTATATCATTGAATTACATTTGAAAACAATTAGAGATTTAATTAAATAATTAACTTTACATTTAATTATTCAATACCAAAACAATTTATCTTAAAAACATTTAGCTTTAAAATTTTAATTTATTGATGAATACTTTACTTAGAAAACCTGGTAAATGTTTGCTTTTGGAAACTTGTTTAACAAATTTACTTTGAAACTTGCTCATTTTCTTTTACCTTTACTTTTAAAATCGTACTCAGAATTTACTTGTTTTTTTTAAAACTTGTTATTACTTTAATTTGGGAAACTTGTTCACTAAATTTACTTTTACTTTAAACCTGCATTCCTTATTTCTTTTATTACCTGGTCATGTTTATTTTTTTATTTTTTAAAACCTATTAACAAAATTTAATTTTTAGATTTTAAAAACCAGTACAAAATTTACTTGTATATTTTAAAACCTGGTAATAACAAAACCTAACCCGAGCCCAAAATAAACTACCCGAACAATCACTCGAGAACAAACCCGAGGCAACATCTCCACTTCCTCGAGCTCCAACTAGCACACAAACCACCTCACACAAATGACAACTGTGCACGTGCACATGAGTTCGTCGTCGATCCGGCCAACCTCGCCGACGTCAACAGGTCACCGACGACCTCCCCTAACATCTTGACCACCTAGATCATCAAAACTAACTGGAAAACAAAATCGAGCAAACAAGCAACCTTTGGAACCAAACCTGATCACCCAAATCTGCCTCATGTTGCCACCTCTGGCCACCAGAAGGTTCAACACTTCGACCAAGCCTTCTCCGTAAACCTACGCTCCTATTCCACCTACTCCGACCAAGTTCGATGCACCCTCGTCATCGCGATGAGCCCGAGAACATGTCTAACCCATCAGTTCTTAAAACCCTACAACGATGTCGATGAGCCACCTCGTCGATCTACAAATTCTCTAACCATTTTTCTGTTGATCTCCTCCACCTAGGCTTCCTCCAGCACCAGGCCTGAAGGCTATCTTCCCTCTGGTCATCGGGAATCGTCGAAACCCCCAATATCGATCAACTCGCGAATTCCCATCATCCTCACACTTAAAAATCACAACATTATTATCAAAATTCATAAATTTCAAGTGCGAATCCAACTATATAATTAAAACTTGTAAAAATAAAAATCTAATTTCAGTCTTGAATTTTATTTCTCAGTAATTTCTTCTTTTAGAAATATTCACCCAATATATTTATCTGAAACTATTTTTAAAAATAAAATAACACCTATACAGACATCTTTCCTTTATAGATCATAACTAGAAATTATATATATGAAGAGATATGAGTTTCTTAAGGTTGCTTGAGCCTGTAATTTATGAACAGGGTTTGAATATACATACACACAGACATGCACAGGTATTTATTCACATTTTATAAATGCAACATACAAATATATACATGTAAACATAGCTACTTAAATTATTTATCTCATGCAACAAACAGATAAATTTTCAAGCAGAAGTTTACTCACCTGTACTGCTGAACAGAGAAAAACCTGGGAATTTGATTTTGAAATCTGGAAATTGTTTTGAACTTGATCTGATCTTTGCTTTAAGTTGAGTTGAATTTGAAGCTTGATCTTTGATTTGAATCTGAAGTTATTGTTTGTTTGATTAAGCTTTTTAGTTTTTCTTTAGTTTTTTTTAGTTTTAGAGGAAAGATGAAAATGAGAGAAGAGATTTGAGAAAATGAATATACAACCTGATTTCTTTAAACACTTAATTTACATACACAATTAAAAAGAAACTAATGCCACTTGTTAATGCATGCTATTCTAAGCTTACACATGTTAATTTGCATGGACTTATGTTTTTTTATATAATTTTATGTTATATTTTCCATTTAGTTATATATTTATATATGTTTTATGTTTTTATATTTAAACTTTTCTTTTTATGTATATTTATAAAAATTCAAAGAGAAAGATATAAAAATCCAATTATACAGCAACATAGAGTTTTAAATCCGATTTATTTTTAAGATATTTTCCTTTGAATTTCAAAACAAAATTCACTTTACAATCTACTTATATATACATAAACAAATACATACTTTTTTTTTTGAAAAAGAATAAGTTTTGGCTCATTTTAAATGATTATAAAAGAAGATTATCAAATAAATATCTATCCAGATATATACATTTATTATCAGAATTATTTGTTCAACTTAAATCAGTGTTTCAATTAAAATCAGTCAATTACCAATTAACAGTTGTCCTAAAATCCAGATTATCACAACTGACTCGGTTGAAGTTGTCCCTTGTAATTTTTTTGCTTCTATAGAAAAATAACACCAAGTTGGCTTTCATACTTTCCCCTAAAATAATATTGATAGCAAATAATAACCAAATCAAATATGTTGAAAGAGCTAAACAGTTTCTCTATTGTACTTTATTGGATATCGTTGGAAAACAAATTTCAATAAAAAAACCACAACAACCAAGTCACAAACCTTTCATTTTAATTACCATGATGTGTATGATAGTATCCAAAGAACTAAAGAAGGCTATCCAAAGAACTAAAGAAGGCTAACACCATCTATAAGGACAACAGAAAATAACCTTTATTTGCATAGTTACTACCTAAAACGAGTCTAAAATAATAAGCTTTGTTGTAAATCCTTCTAGGCCTCTACCTAGCATCTAGGTAAGGTTCACCGTCTAGCTATCCACCTAGATCCACTTAGGGAAGTTTTACTGTCTTATCTAAGAACCCAAATGGATATTTCGCACTAGTCAGAAATCAGTAGAGGCTTAATGCCTAATATAAACATTTACGTGGTAATTTTAGATAGCCTTGTTTCCTTGGCTACTCTTAAGTACATCAAAACCTTCAAATTTTCATACTTCTATTAATTAATACTAAACCAAATAATAAGATTTTATTCAAAAAACAGTGGTAATTAAAAACACCTAGCTTTGATTAATCTCGCTTATACAACTAATCTCTAATTTGTTACCACATATCCTTCACCGGGTGACTTTTACAACATTGGTAATAAGACAAAGATAGATCAAAGATCTAATTATTTAAGAAGATTTTAAATAATCTTTCATAAACGTAAAAAGATGTAAACATGAATTTAGCGATCACCATAAGAAAATTCCCTTTTAATGACAACCATATGTTGTTTCATACTAATCTACCTCACATAAAATAGTAATTCAACGCATTTGAAACCAAACCTTTATGTATTGAACATATATGCAAAATAACATTATATATTGTAAATGTTTTCATAATTAGTTAAAAAGGAGAAGGGATAAAGTTTTTCTCAAATAATCAATTAACTACAACAATTGAAACATTTCAATACTAAACTTCAGTTATTTCACTTTTAAGTTGGCAAGGCAGTTATAAAAATTCAAAAAAAAAGGTCACCATAAGTTGATTTTAAAAGAAACAATTAAAAAGTATAAAATTTGGGTTCACATATCGCTTGCATGTGAAAATTGTCAGACACACGCACATACACATACATATATGCTGTATTTATGTTTGTGCGCGTGCATGTGTGCTTCTACTCACAAAGACACACACGTATATGTTAATTCATCGAGTATTAGCATTTAGAATAGTTCTTTCAGATTAATTCATATATGTGCATATATCATTATACATAGACCATTGTCATATATGCGTGTTTGTGTCTACAGAATTATAAACCATTCAATTGACATACTATAATTGTCATATTAAATTTCTATCATCTTTAGTACAGTGAGTCAAATCACATCACTTGAATAGTATAGTAGCACCAATTCCTTTAAGGAAGATACTGAGCACTAAGCAGTCGTATTGCATGGTAAGCAGTAATTATATTCCTTTATGAATTTTAACATTTTCTCAATTATGAGAAAACCAATTTTTCAAGAAAAACCAAATAAACCGAGTTTTTGTACAATTCAAAATATATAGAATGATAACATATTTCATTGGCACTAAATTAATATGAAATAAATATATCCAATTTGAGAAAGAAAAAAACTGATTATAAATTTAGGAGCACTTTGATGACAAACTACATATCCGATTTAAGTTAAAAAATTACTTAAAAACATAATGTATGTGTAGTGGTTCATGATCATCTTTTAATTATTAACACAACAACATGAAAGTAAGACCCTAAAATGATAGTTTTGTCAACCTAAATAGTAAGGAGATGATTCACGGATAAAAAATTCCAAGTAAGGTAGTCATAAAATAAGAAGAGACGCCTACTCTCTATTGATTTAAACATGTAACCATTTTTAACATCTTTAACAAATAAATCACTTAACATAGACTTAAAACAACTTCTTTGTGAAAAAGAAAAGGTTCGAGCACATTATTCCAAATAAAGAATTTCATAATTATACATACCAGGAGAATGCAAGCTTTTTTCGTTCCCGTCGAGCAACTCACTGTCTTAATCTCTTTGCGAGGAACCCTTTGATTATATATGCATCTGATTAAATAGCATGCCCCTTATGTTATGAAGAAATATGCAAATAAAAATATATATGCTTTGAGCTCCTAGTTTGCTTTAGCCATAACTTCCAAGAAGTCCATCTTTCCAGGAACTGTCATGTTAACATTAGAAGAAGAAAAGGATCACAAAACAAAAGAGGTGGAAAAACCAATTTTTCATGTGGTTTTAATTAGACTAATTTATAATAAAAAATAGATAAAATGACAAAAGAATGGTTAAATATATGCTCTAAGCATGTCTAATATTGTTTCGGTTGACTAAAAATGAAACAACTAAAAGAGCAGTTCTTTTACACATACACGATCAACTTATTACCACTGATCAAATCATTTAATCTTTATTTATACTGAATGTTGAATTTTAGTTAGAAACTAACCTTATTCCAGCCTTGTTATAGATGTAGACTTAAGGTGCCTAAGATTAAGTTAAAGACTAAAAAGATCAAAATAAGGTGAAAAAAATTACATTCAGGTAAGTTGCAAAGATTTAAAACTAAGTTAGTGAAGTTCAAAATTGAATCGTCAGGTTATACCATGTCATCGTGATAAACAACATATATTTTACTCATAGACATAACCTTAGTTCAAAATCAGATCAATTTTTTTCAAATTAAATCACAAATTCTTAAATTCAATTATCTTTGCAATTCATCCAATCAAAAGTTACGACGGTTCTCCTTGGATACAAAAGTACAACCCTAAAATCAAAATTGGGATCTATAATATACATATAGACATCGATAGGTATATGATGGAATTCAAGGTAGGGTTAAGAAAATTAGAATCCACGGAAAGAAGAGGTTCTTACATTAGGAGAAGAGGTGGCACCTTGGAATACAGTCCGTAGTTTTGGTGCAATCGAACACTAGGTTGCGACGGTTGAAGAAGACGAAGACGACAGCCGAGCAAACCAATACGAAAAACGAAAAGGGAAGGAGATGCGCAGCCGATGGTCAGTCGTTCTAGAGTTGATTTGGACTTAAAATGGATGACAGCGTTAGTTGGAGGAGAGTGCGACGACGACGAAAACGGAGAATATTCAATTGGAGGGGGCGATAATATCCAGTGTGGAGGAATTAAGAGGAAGAGGATTGCAGTGATTATGATAGCCATTATTTTGTGAGCTAGGGTTTTACGAAACGAACATAGTATGTGCGAATAGGAATAGAAGAAATAAAAACGCGACTGTTCATTTCACAAAATATTTAGAAGGCTTGTATGCTTTTGAAATCAAACTCAGTAATCATAATATAATATAGATTGGTTTTAATTTTGATGTGTGATGATCAAATTTGGACTTTGAGGAGCAAGAAATCGGGTATGAGAATGGATTTAGAAAGGAAGATGAAGCAACTGTGTTTTATACGTGTTCACCCAGGTCTCAAATTGCAATGCAATCTAGAAGGTATTGCTGCATTAAAGAAGCCGGATAAGTATGGCAACACAAGGACATTAAGTCCTTTGTTAGGGGTCGGTCATTAAAGGGTTATATTGCTGAATAATGGGGGTTAACTCCTATCTAGGCCTGTCCAATGGGTTAGGTTGGGTCAAAATTGGTTGGGTCGAGTTTGATCGAACCCGTGACCCATTCATTTTTATCCACTTATAACCCAACCCATTTATGACCCAACCCGTTTAATAAGCGAGTTACCCATTTAACCCATTTAAAGATTTAAATTTGATTTGACTAATAAAAAACAAATAAATATAAAATAATTCTAACTCTAATTTTTATGTTTTAAATTTTAATTCTAATTGTTATCAAAATTCAAATATGAGGTTATGGTAGCCTGTTATTTTCTAAGTACAATTGTCAATCCCCTTGGAGACATACAGTGTGCATTCACAAGATGAAGTATCCAAGTGTTACATATTGTCCGTAATTTAGGTGGGAGTACATCGGTCGAAGTCTCACCTGATTCTGAGTCAATATGAAGAAGTTATTGCAGTTTGAACAAAAAAATAGCGATTTTTACACTAGGCGAAGTTCATATATGGAGATGTAGTAGCCTGTTATTTTCTAAGTACAACTGTTATTCCCCTTGGAGAACTACAGTGCGCGTTCACACGATGAAGCATCTGAATGTTATATACTGTCCGTAATTTAGGTGAGAGTTGAAAGAGTGGGCTATGCGGTAGGATCGTGTAATATGGAATATTGAAATAGTCTAGGTAGATAAAGTAGGTAAATGCAAGGAGACACCAGGATTTTATACTGGTTCGGACCTCTCGTCATACGTCCAGTCCCTAAGCTTCACTTAGGAATTTCACTAACACACACCCTCACTTCACCCGGAGGAATAGGTTTACAACTTACCCGAACAACCGAACAGGATTTCTTGCCTCAACTACCGAAGAGGACTTCAACTCAATTACTAAAATACAATAATCGACTTGTTGTGTTCTTGTCAACACTAATGAGTCTAATGTAGTACAATATTCCTATAATCTTATCCTCGAGAATATGCAATGTATTTGTGAAGATTTAGAAAATGTGAATTGCTATGAATCAAAAAGAATGTTATAAACAAAAACAATGATTCAAGCAATAGATTAATGAATGCTTTGAGAGTCTCTATAAAATATGAACAAGAGAATAGTTAGATTAAAGCAAGAGAATTCGGTGTCTTAAATGATGTTAGAATCATGAATTGATACTTGTAGAAGAGATGCATATGTTGTCAAAGGTTGCAAACAAGAGATGCTTCCATTTCCATTGATGAATGGTTGCAACTCTTGGGAAGAAGAAGGTGTCTTTTCAGAGAAAATTCGCAGGTTTAAATTCAGTCGACTGAGCAGGAGATTCAGTTGATTGAAAATACAAAGAAAAATTTTCAGGAACAATTTCAGTCGACTGCACAGGTAATTCAGTCGACTGAAACTGTGCATTTTTGTATATATGTGTAGTTTCAGTCGACTGGCCATGTCTGTTCAGTCGACTGAAGTATAAAAGTATGCACAGTGAACATGTGAATGAAGTTTTTATGAATTGTGTTCTAATGTTCGTGCAAATATCTTGATGATAGATTTTAACAAATAATCTAGACTAAGACACATAGAAAAATCATACTAATGTTTATACTTTGGTCTTCATCTATCTTCTTCTAGCTTTTGCATTCTCTTCCTATTTGTTGAAGCTCATTGTCATTGATCAAAACCTTCGTGTATCAACATTCTCCCCCTTTTTGATTGATGACAATACTATTCTAAAGATGTATATACTTACTTTCTCCCCCTGAATGTATGCACTATTTTTTTTCTACAAAACAAAGTTAGTACCATAGATTTTCTTCCCCTTTGTCATCGACAAAAAGGAAGAACTAATAGTAGTAATAATATATCAAAACAATCACTAAATCATAGAGAATATAAGCATGAACTAAGAGAAATAAAAATGTTATGACAGACAAGCATAAAATAGCTATTTATACAAGCCATTAGAAAGTTTAAAAATAGACATTAAAACAACAAAATCACTCATCCTTATCCCAGTCATATGAACCTTCCCTTCCAGTTGGTTCACGTATGACTGGTCCTCCTATTGGTGGTCTAGGTGCTCTTCCTCCTTGGCCACAACTAGCTCCGCTTGCGCTGCTACTTGTATGCTCTTCGGATGTCGTCCATGTAAACGTGGGTGCCGGACGTTTACCGCGAGATGTTGAAGCAGTAGTGGTGCTTGAGCATGAGATTGCATCCCAAAGCTTGTTGAAGAATCCTTTGATTTTATCAAGCTTATGATCTACCTTTTTACGACGAGTGTCAAGAATTTGTTGATTTCTTGACAATATCCCCAAGGATTGGTTGGTAGTGAAGCTTGGGTCAACAAGACGAATTTCATCATCTTGCTCGAGATGTTCTTCATGGCGAGGTTGAGGAGGTTGTTGTTCTTGATGCCTTACTTCCCATTCGAAAAGTGATATTATGCGAGGAGGTCGAGATGGGAGTTGCATTAGGCTTATGATCCGATGGTTAATCTGATGGACCATTGTATTCTCTGATTCAGGTAATGGCGTATCGACATTTAGGAGAAGTCGCATGATGTACTCTCCAAAGTAAATAGTGCGCATTTTTCCATTGTTGAAAGTGAGAAACTCATCAAAAATATGTTGTACCCAATTAACTTGTATATTGCCAAAAATAGCATATAGTGCTCGATAGTTATTTGGGTAGACAATTTCGTACGATCTGTACGAGGAGTAATTGTTCTCATTAGGGCTTTATGGAGAATTCTCGCCATAGGTCGAAGGGAGGTGGACTTAAAATCCCTAAAGTTGATATTATCCTCCATAAATCGATGGTTGATGTTGTCGCGAATATGTGGGTTGAATTCTATATCCTCTAGCTTTCTCCCGATATTTGAAGACTCTAAAATGTGTGCTATTCTATCCAAGGAGAACCAAACTTTCTTTCCACACACCATACTCCAAATACTATTGTTTGGATTTCTTGGAGTTTGGTGTCCAAGATTAAGATTAGCGTAAAATAATTTTACCATTACATGATTAATGGCACGATCATTTCTTTTCAAGTCTAGAAGTGGAGTCAAACCTGCCGGATCTGTTAATGCTTGAAGGTTGTAGGTTTGAAAGCTATGAAAATCAACGAAAGAATGCTCAAAAATTCGAGAATTCTTCATCTTGTTCCATCGGGTGACAGCAGTTCCATCATAAAGCCATTGTGCTATTTGAGCATCAATTGGCTCGGAGGATGAAGAAGATGAGGCTCTTGATCTTTTTGGTGCCATTTTGGTGAGAATTGATTTGATTTTGAGGAATTTGAGAGCTAGGGTTTCGAATAGATTTGGGGAAGAAGGTTTGTAGGAGGTAAAAGTGAATAAGTATGGTAAATTTTGGTGGTTAAAAGGGGAAATTCTGCCTGGGAAGCAGCGTTCAGTCGACTGAATCAAAGGCCGAAGTGTTCTGTGATATATTCAGTCGACTGAGCAGTACTTTTAGTCGACTGAATTTTGTTACAAAGAAATTTTGCTGTTGAATTTTCAGTCGACTATGCAGATGGGTCCAGTCGACTGAAACATGCAATTTTGTTGTTTCAGTTAATTTTTGAAATTAAACAATTTATTTAAAGAAATAGTTACAAAAATATTGATGTAACATCATACAAAATTTTAACTATTTCTTTGGAGATGGACTTGGAGAATTCTTTCCTTCATTCTTCATGTAATTTATATCCCATGAATTCGGACTATATTGAGGAGTCTTAGGAGATGCCCAAGGATTCATAGGATCGACTGGTGTACGATAAGATGAAGATGGATCAAGTGAGCTAACAGGGCGAGGTAGGGGTTCAGCCACTTCGTTCTTCTTTGATCCACAGAAGCGTAAACCGATTTGTTCTAGAAAACTCAAACGTCTTGCCGTAACTTTTTGCTCGAAGTATAGCTCTCGTTGAAGATCTATTTGTTGTTGTTGAAAGTGATGAATTTCATCAATCTTTCTTTTTGTGTCAGGGTAAATAAATAGTCCTCGTTTTTCCTTTTTAGATTCTGGTGTGAAACCAGTACGATAATTTTCCCATTTGTAAACCGGCTCATGTGCTGGTGTTGGTGTGGGAAGTTTTGGCGATGTTGGAGTGTTATCAACTGACGAGGTGATATTGATTGGAGAGAAGGAGTTGTTTGACGACATTTTGTATTGAAATTTGATTAAGCTTTTAATTGTAAGATCGAGATGTGAAAAAAATAAAAAAAAAATTGAGTTTATTTATAGTCGAGCTTTACTAAATAACTAATGGTTATAATTTATTTTAAAATTTGTAACCGCATAATGATTTAGTGGTTAGGAGAATGTTGATAGAAAAGTATGGTTCATATTAATAATTCAGTTTTAAAACGTGTGGTTTAAAAATTACACAATGTAACATATAACATTTCTTAAAAATATTGGATATTTTCATTCAGTCGACTGAACAGATTTTTTTTAGTCGATTGAAATGATTGAATATTTTAAAATTATATTTAATTGATATCTTTAAAGGATATTATACCTAATTCTCGTCGAAGTTTTATAAAGGAGTTTTCTAATAGAGGTTTAGTAAATATATCGGCAATTTGATTTTCGCTAGAAATATGTTCTAAATTAATTATTCCTTTTTTGATATTGTCTCGTAAAAAATGGTGGCGAATATCTATATGTTTTGTACGAGAGTGATCAATAGGATTTTTAGATAAGTTTATGGTACTTGTATTATCATAATATATTGTAGAATTTGTTAAATTTATATTAAAATCTTTAAGTGTTTGTTGCATATATATAACTTGTGTGCAAGCTAAAGCAGCTGATATATACTCTGCTTCGCATGTGGAAAGTGAGACACAATTTTGTTTCTTACTAAACCAAGACACAAGTGATTTTTCAATGAAATGGCAAGTACCACTTGTACTTTTTCTATCCGTTCGGGATCCACCAAAATCAGCATCACTGAATGACACTAACTCAAACGAACATTCTTTTGGATAGAAAAGACCGAAATCTTTAGTTTGGTTAAGATATCGCATTATTCGTTTTACTGCTCTTAAGTGTGAATCTTTAGGATCAGATTGAAAACGTGCACACAAACAAACACTCATCATTATGTCAGGTCTACTACCGGTTAAGTAGAGCAAAGAACCTATCATACTTCTAAACAATTTTTGATCAATACTTTTTCCATTTTCATCTCGCTCGAGATGTGTAGTGGTACTCATAGGAGTAGGTTTAGCAGAAGTGTTTTCCATGCCGAATCGTTTTATTAAATTATCACAATATTTTTCTTGGTTTATAAAAATTCCATTTGTTAATTGTTTGATTTGAAGTCCGAGAAAATAAGATAGTTCTCCCATATGAGACATTTCGAACTCATTAGTCATTATTTTTGAAAATTCTTTACACAAATTTTCATTTGTTGAACCAAAAATAATATCATCTACATAAATTTGAATTATTAAAATATCTTTGGCAGTATTTTTAATAAAAAGTGTTTGATCTACTTTTCCAATTTTAAATCCTGAGTTTAATAAATAACTTTTAAGTCTTTCATACCAAGCACGAGGAGCTTGTTTAAGACCATATAGTGCTTTTTTTAATTTAAATACATGATCCGGATATTTTTCATGTATAAACAACGGAGGTTGTTCTACATATACATTTTCTTTAATAAAACCATTTAAAAATGCACTTTTAACATCCATTTGATAAAGTTTAAAATTGTGAAAACAAGCAAAGGCTAATAGTATAAGTATTGCTTCCAATCTTGCAACAGGAGCAAATGTTTCTTCAAAATCAATACCTTCTTCTTGATTATACCCTTGTGCTACTAGTCTTGCTTTATTCCTTGTTATATTACCTTGTTCATCTACTTTATTTTTGTAAATTCATTTTGTTCCAATTACTGATTGATTATTCGGACGGGGAACTAATTCCCAAACATTGTTACGTTCAAATTGATTTAATTCTTCTTGCATTGCGATAATCCAATAATCATCTGTTGATGCTTCTTTTGGATTTTTAGGTTCTATAGATGAAATGAAAGCTACATGACCCATTTGATTTAGTTGATTTCTTGTTCTAACTTGAGAATTTATTTCTCCTATTATGTTTTGAGTTGGATGATCTCGTAATATTCTAGGAGGACATCTTAGTTCATTATTATTTTCAAGGTTTATTTCTTCTATATTTATCAATTCTTCATCATCTTTTATATTTAAATTTTTATTAAAGTTCTCATCAAAAGATATATATAAAGATTCTTCAATTAAGTTTGTTCGTTTATTAAATACTCGATATGCTTTACTTTGTTCAGAATATCCTACGAAAATTCCTTCATCAGCTTTTGAATCGAATTTTCCTAATTGATCTATTGTATTTAAAATAAAACATTTTGATCCAAATATTTTAAAATAAGATATATTTGGTTTTTTATTATTGAATAGTTCATAAGAAGTATTTTTAGTTAAAGGTCTAATTGAAATTCTATTTAATACATAACATGCAGTAGCAACTGCTTCTGCCCAAAAATGTTTTGGTAGAGAACACCCATTTAACAATGTTCTTGCGCATTCTTGTAATGTTCTATTCTTTCTTTCTACAACTCCATTTTGTTGAGGAGTTCTAGGAAAAGAGAAATTATGATTAATTCCTTTCTTTTTACAAAACGTTTCAAAAACTTCATTTTCGAATTCGCCTCCATGATCACTTCGAATATTTTTAATTTTCAAGTTTTTATTGTTTTGGATTCTTTTGACAAATGTTTTAAAATGCTCAAAAGTGTCACTTTTATTTTTCATAAAAATAGTCCATGTATATCTTGAAAAATCATCAACAATTACAAATACGTATCGACTATGATTAATGGATTGAACTTGTGTTGGTCCGAATAAATCCATATGTAGTAATTCTAATGGTTGTAAAGTTGAAATATTTTTCTTAGATTTAAAAGATGATTTCGTTAATTTCCCTTTTTGATAATCATCACAAAAATTATTTATTTTAAAATTTATTTTGGGTAATCCTCTTACTAATTCGTTTTTAGCAAGTTTTCTAATAGTTTTAAAATTTATGTGACAAAATCTTTTGTGCCATAACCAAGGATCATTATCTTTGGCAAGTAAACACATACTTGAATTATGATTAATATTCATATTTAGAACATAAATATTTCTATCTCTTTTTCCTTCAAATATAAGATTTTGGTCTTGATCAAAAATACTACATTTATTATTCGAGAAAGTTATTTTAAAACCTTTGTCACATAATTGACTTATGTTAAGTAGATTATGTTTTAAATTTTCAACTATTGAAACATTTGTTATAAAAGGTAAATTTGATGTACCGTAATTGTTCACATCTCCTTTGCCAATGATATAGCCTTTTGAATTGTCTCCGAAGGTAACCGAGCCACCATCAAAGTATGTGATGTTTGTAAGCATATTTTTGTCTCCGGTCATGTGTTTTGAACAACCACTGTCTAATATCCATTTCTTCTTTTTAAGTGGGACCTGAAAATAAATATGAAATTATTGGTACCCACTTTTTAATAGGGTCCTAAGAAGTTAGAGTTTTAGGAAACCAAACCCTGTTTGGTTTAGTGTCCTTTTTATAAATATAGTTTTTATTATGATGAACATTATGCATAAATGTTTTAATATATTTATTTCTTATTAATACATTGTTAGTTTTTGGTACCCAAATTGTAACTACCTTGTTTTGTATTTTTGTTTTAATAGGTTTCTTAATTAATTTTTGTTGTTTTGAATCCATATTCCTTTTAAATTTGTATTTTTCTTTTTAGGAATTTTTGACTCCTTATTATATCCTAATCCATGTTTATTTGAAGAGGATTGAGAATTTTCTAAAATCTTAGATAAATTTTCTCTTCCTTTGTTAAAGTTAGAAACATTTTTAGTGATGTTCTCTAATCTAGTTTGAAGACTATTATTTTCTAACTCAACTTGTCTAATTTTAGTTTTTAAGTCATGATTTTCAGAAATAATTATATCATTCTTTAATTTTTGAGTTTCAATTTCTTGACTTAAAAGTGATAATTGAGTTTCCGAATTTGAATAAGATTCTTGAACTTTTTCAAGTTCTTCTTCAAGAATTTTCTTTTCATCATTTAACATATCTCTCTCAAACTCAGCTTTGTTTTGATTTTCACGAATTTCCTTAATTTTCTTTTTAAGAATTTTTATTGTGCTTAAAAGTTCAGTGTTTACTTCAATTAAATCGTCGAAAGTTAAATTATTTACCTCAGATTCTTGAGCCATGAAGCATACATTTGCCTGTTCATTGTCGCTATCACTATCACTTTCGGATGATGATGAATCTGAATCGTCCCATGTTACAGAAAATGCCTTCTTTTTGAATTTATCCTTCTTGTTTTTGTTGTTGAAGTTTTTCTGATTTTCCTTCATTTGTTCTTGACAATCTTTTTGCATATGTCCTTTCTTATGACAATTGAAGCATTCTATGTTTGAGGATGATGGTTTGTTCAAGAAATTCTTTTTGAATCCGTTTTTGTTTCCTTTTCTATACTTTAGGAATTTCTTGAAATTTTTGGCTATAAATGCTAGATCCTCATCTTCAGACTCTGATTCTTCCTTTTCCGCATGAAAAGCAATATTCTTTCTTTCTTGAGCTTGATCCTTTTTAGCTTGCATATTTACTTCATACGACATAAGATTTCCAATCAATTCTTCTGGTTTCATTGTAGATAAATCATTTGCTTCCTCGATTGCTAGTACTTTTCTCTCCCATTCATCAGTGAGTGAATTTAGAACTTTAGACACAATGTCAAAGTCCGTGTATCTTTCTCCTAGTCCGATTAGAGCATGATGGATGTCTTGAAATCTTGAGTACATGTCATTGATGGATTCATTTTGTCGCATTCTAAAGTTTTGGAATTGATTCTTCAACATGGATATCTTTGTTTGTTTAACCTTGTTTGTGCCTTCATGTATGACTTTAAGTGTTTCCCATATCTGATATGCAGTAGTACATATGCTAACACGGTTGAATTCATTTCTATCCAGGGCGCAAAAAAGCATATTCATAGCTTTAGCATTTGCACTTGCTTCATTCTTCTGAGTTTGTGTCCATGTAGGATAATCGGTCGTGGGTGCAACAAACTCTGCTTGAGTAGCATTCCAGGCTTCGAAACTTGTTACTTGCATATAAATCCTCATCCTTGTAGCCCAATAGTTATAATTTAGTCCATTGAATAGAGGAGGTCTTTGGGTAGATTGTCCTTCCGCAAATGTAGAACTATAGGCAGATGTTGTGCTTGTACTTGCGTTATTTTCCATATTATCAATATGTCTAATAACGGTGTTATGGTTATAGGACAACCTTGCTCTGATACCAATTGAAAGAGTGGGCTATTCGGTAGGATCGTGTAATATGGAATATTGAAATAGTCTAGGTAGATAAAGTAGGTAAATGCAAGGAGACACCAGGATTTTATACTGGTTCGGACCTCTCGTCCTACATCTAGTCCCTAAGCTTCACTTAGAAATTTCACTAACTAACACCCTCACTTCACCCGGAGGAATAGGTTTACAACTTACCCGAACAACCGAACGGGATTTCTTGCCTCAACTACCGAAGAGGACTTCAACTCAATTACTAAAATACAATATTCGACTTGTTGTGTTCTTGTCAACACTAATGAGTCTAATGTAGTACAATATTCCTATAATCTTATCCTCGAGAATATGCAATGTATTTGTGAAGATTTAGGAAATGTGAATTGCTATGAATCAAAAAGAATGTTATAAACAAAAACAATGATTCAAGCAATAGATTAATGAATGCTTTGAGAGTATCTATAAAATATGAACAAGAGAATAGTTAGATTAAAGCAAGAGAATTCGGTGTCTTAAATGATGTTAGAATCATGAATTTATACTTGTAGAAGAGATGCATATGTTGTCAAAGGTTGCAAACAAGAGATGCTTCCATTTCCATTGATGAATGGTTGCAACTCTTGGGAAGAAGAAGGTGTCTTTTCAAAGAAAATTCGCAGGTTTAAATTCAGTCGACTGATCAGGAGATTCAGTCGACTGAAAATACAAAGAAAAATTTTCAGGAACAATTTCAGTCGACTGCACAGGTAATTCAGTCGACTAAAACTGTGCATTTTTGTATATATGTGTAGTTTCAGTCGACTGGCCATGTCTGTTCAGTCGACTGAAGTATAAAAGTATGCACAGTTAACATGTGAATGAAGTTTTTATGAATTGTGTTCTAATGTTCGTGCAAATCTCTTGAGGATAGATTTTAACAAATAATCTAGACTAAGACACATAGAAAAATCATACTAATGTTTATACTTTGGTCTTCATCTATCTTCTTCTAGCTTTTGCATTCTCTTCCTATTTGTTAAAGCTCATTGTCATTGATCAAAACCTTCGTGTATCAACAAGAGTCAATCGGTCGAAATCGCCTGATTCTGAGTCAATATGAAGAAGTTATCGCAGCCTGAACAAAAAAAATAACTGCTTCTACACTAGACGAAGTTCATGTATGAGAATGTAGTAGCCTATTATTTTCTAAGTACAACTGTAAGTCCCCTTAAAGAAGTACAATGTGCGTTCACACGATGAAGTATTTGAATGTTACATACTGTCCGTAATTTAGGTGGGAGTTAATCGGTCGAAGTCTCGCCTGATTCCGAGTTAATATGAAGAAGTTATTGCAGTTTGAACAAAAAAATAGCGGTTTCTGCACTAGGCGGAGTTCATGTATGAGAACGTAGTAGCCTGTTATTTTCAAAGTAGAACTGTCAGTCCTCTTGGAGAACAACAGTATGCATTTACAGATGAAGTATCCGAGTGTTACATACTGTCCGTAATTTAGGTGGGAGTTAATCGGTCGAAGTCTCATCTGATTCCGAGTCAATATGAAGTAGTTATTGCAGTCCGAACAAAAAAAATAGCGGCTTCTGCACTAGACGGAGTTTAAATATGAGGATGTGATAGACTGTTATTTTCTAAGTACAACTGTCAGTCTCCTTGCAAAACTACAGTATGTGTTTATAAGATCAATATCCAAGTGTTTCATACCATCCGTAATTTAGGTGTGTGTTAATCGGTCAAAGTCTCGTCTGATTCTGAGTTAGTAAGAAGAAGTTATTGCAGTCTGGAAAAAAAATAGCGGTTTCAACATTAGGTGAAGTTCAAATATGAGAATGCGGTGGGCTGTTATTTTCTAAGTACAACTGTCAGTCTTCATGAAAAACTACATTGCATGTTCAAAATTCTTATTTTACAAATTTATATTAAAATTTAATATTTTTAATAAATGGGTAAATGAGTTACCCACTTTTAACCCATTCAAAAATGGATCAACCCAACTCATAACCCATTTAATAAAATTCATAAATGGATTGACCCAACCCATTTAAAAGTAAGGTAAATAGATTGTGTTAATGGGTTGGGTCATATTTTGACAGATCTACTCCCATCCTTGGTAATGCCCTCATTGCCAGGAATGGTAACGTGGACAACCACTGTGAGGCTGTCTGCGCTACATTCACTGTATAGATAGATAAAGCAAGCATGTCTGTTGGGGCCCATACAAAACTAGACCTTGCTTGCAAGTTAGGTTTACAGTTTCAAGAATCATTGGAGTGCATAAATGGATAAATACCCTCGGATTTTCATCACATAACATTAAATAAGCTCAAAAATCCAAGTAACATACAATACATCTGAAATGAAGTATCGAAAACTGGAATATTATTACATTGGCATTACAAACTTGGTTTTAAACAGACTTGTTTTATACCACTGATGAGCACTAATTTATAATTCATCAACTTTTTGTTTCAGCCGATTCCGTAGAGGAAGTTGATGCATCCCTAGCACACTGTGAAACATATGGTTTAAGCTGCAAAATAAGATTTATTGTTATTAGCTAAGAACTATACCGTGCATAACCAAAAGAAATTTACATGAAAGTCATTCGCTGTATATACTATGATTGTACAGTAATAAAGCTGCTCTTTACAATGTGCACCAAAAATTAGGAACTGATATGATGTCCATCACGGATACCATTTCGCATAAAGCATAGCTTCTTATATAAAAGATCATACAACTCTTCGACTACAAGCCATCAGACGTTAATGTTGAAATGGCGGACCACTGTGGAAAGGATAATTTTTTTTTTTTTTAAACCGAATCTTTAGTTATTGTTAACCTTATTTTGTATTAGCATACGTAAACATACAGTAATACACACCGTGACGTCTCTATTTCTACAAAGGTTTGGTTGAATGAATTTGAATCGCAAATCACAAACTTCGAGATTTAAATCGAAAATGGATTTAAACCGTGGATCTTATTTCAATATATATGGATTAACGGGTTTGAGTTGAATTTTGAATTGAAACTTAAGAAACGAAATCAGAATTGGTAGGAGTAGATTCAAAATGGCATTTAAATCGTAGAATTCTAAGATTTATAAAAACAATATTAAATATTAATAAAGAAATTGGTAGTGTAGATTTCAATCACGTCCGCTGTTCTAATGGCCCTTGAAATTTACATAAATATCATTTTATAATAAGTAGTATGGAATCTTTGGATGGTTGATTAAATATCTCGCTTGGTATAAACATTGGCCTGCCTGCTGTCTTATATTAACTGGGGAGCCCGCCTTTGCATACCGCACGCCTTAAGATCTAAACAACTCAAACAAATCAAATTACAGGCTGCATAGGTCATGCGTTGTACATGTCGATACAATAGTGCGCTTATAAAGCTAACAAAAGACTATTCACAAAAAAGACGCTAGGACAGATCATTACCTAGAAATCGTGTATACTTTGTGAAGAGAGAATAGAACATCCATTTATTTTTCAGATGTAATTTTAGCGCTTACATTTGGGAATATGTCACAACGAATTACTAAAAGCTATAACAAATTAAGTCATGAAAAATTACTAAAAGCTACAACAAACTCTCTAACCACAGACTCGGAATATTTTTCATTCAAAATTATTACAAAAACAAGGATTTCATATCAGATCTAAAAAAATTACGGCTAATTTTCGTTTGTTAAAACATTATCTGAAGTGCACGTGAAGTTACGTCATTCCCCTTCTGAATTCATCCGACAAGAAAAAGCAAGTATGAAGGAGAAATAGACGAGGAAAAAAATAAAAGAGTGGAAGAATTCCACTTTTGAATATCATTTACTAAATCCTGTTTCAAATTAAAAATATTTCTGATGTATATATGCACGCACACCGCATGTGTCGATACACTAAGTTGTCATAAAAAGAATAACTGATTATCAACAGTTTGATCATGACAATATAGTTTGTCTAGCGTATAATATGTACATTATCCTCTTAGAGAGTCATAAATGAACTGAAATAGACAGATAATAATATTAATTATATTTTTCCTTTTTCCACTTCATATACTTCATATACTCATGTTTGATACACACATGAGTTATTATGTTTTTGTTAATCAGACAATATGGTTATGAGAATTATTTCTCACAATTGGTATTTGAAGCAACATTGATTCGATTCATAAAAATTATCTTAGGAATTATCCACAAAGTGATTATGAATTATGATACTGTTGTATCCTACTATGCAGGATACATTTGGCCATGTTACATGTGAAATCCGAACGTGTAGTGAATACAACTCATTGTTTATTTAATTGTTTCTTCGCAGTGATCTCACAATCAGTATTTTCATACGACTTCTACTGGATCAGTTAGTATCATATCCTTTGGCGGTCTTCACTTGCAAAAATAAATAATTAAAAACGATGAGGATTGTATATACTTAAGTGTAAAGGTTTAAATTTGTGTGTCAAGGTTTTAAATCTCGGTAGTCTCGGCCGAGATCTCGTTTTCAGTGTTAGGCGATTCAAACCAGCAAAATTTCAATGATATCTTGGTTCATCAAATTCTCAGCAAAGATTTTAAAATCTCGGACAAAATTTCACGCTGATCTATTTGCAAGATCTTGGTCGAACTGATGTATTTTTTAACTTCCGTTTTTCAATAGACTAGGCCCAAAATTCATACCCTTATTCCGCATGTTTGAGTTAGCTTGTCTAACTTAGTGTATAGATAATATAAGTCATGTTTAAGTTAGCATAAAAAGCTTTGGTTTAAGTTACCCATATTAATATTTTACCATTGTATAGGCAATTATCATGATCTATATCTGAAACTGATCATGTTACTTTATGATATATACTGCAGGTTTAGATTAAGAGCTCAAAACTGAAACTAACCATAACCATTAGTAGTTATATATAGCTATTTATATTAAAATATACTGGTTGTTTATATAGCTAATTTCAGTTTTAGATAGGTATATATATAATATAATAATAATAGTAATACAAATAATAGAAATAGCTACTGTTTATTTTATTTTTTCTTGCATCTAGCTCATTATATTATTTTATACAAGCACAGTGACAGCGGTTGCTGATTGCCATTGTTAAGTAAAACACTGACTATAAAGAACAGAGTACATAGATCTTAAAATGCAATGCTATCGGCTTAAAATAGCTGCTGATAACCATTTAAGATAACATGATCAGTTTATATTTAAAATAACTACTATCAACAGACTACAAAGTATATAGAGGAATATAAATTATATGTACTCATTACTTTGTTTGAATCATTACACATAATTATAAATTCTTGTTATTTATAATATGTAACATGAACCTAGTCATAAATAACTATCACATCCATTGCTATATCATTTTTGCATTAAACATCTTTTGTATTTATTCATTGCTGTGGTCATATTTTGTCACGTCTTTGCTACAATAAAACAATGGCTGCACTAAACAGCTTGATGTCATTGAGCATCTTGCTGGAATGTTTCATGTTTGCTTCATCTCATTATGATATCATATAGTATATTAATAAATCACAGTTATTTGTTTGCATTACAAAACAAGGACGCTTTTTAAAGATACCAATGACAAGGTGTTATTACTGAAATTGAATAGGTTAAAATATTATTTAAGTAACTGGAATTTATAAATTAGCTCTACGCAAAACAATAACAAAGATAACATATATTCCAAGACTGTCCCAAGATCAACTTTATAACCTGAAATTCAAATCCGAGATGGACGTCCGAGATACATTTACCTCATCTGATAAGAGATCGGATCTCTAAAAACTTTGAGATGATACATGACTGAAATCCAAAATTTAATACCTTGGCGTGTGTAGAGAGAGAAACGATCTGTAACCTCTTTATTTTTAACCCATCTGTAGCTCCATCGTACTAGCCATTGATTCCGTAAATCAGCGGATGATTTTGGTGATGTAAATGAGAGAAAAATGACAAAGTAGGAGAGAATGCATCAAATCTCATCAACTAATTTTCAAAATGCAATGGTCAATAATCATCCACTAATTTGCAAAATGCAATGGTCAATAAAGATGCTATGGAGGGGCTAAAAGAAGAGAAGCTATGCATGCCTTCTCATATTCATACATGCATATATACATACAAACGTGAAGTGGGAACCATAGCCCCTTCATTTTTAGACCCAATATATCAATCATTAAATAAAGGGGTTATAAAAGAGAATGTGATTATATATACATATACATATCTATATAATTTTTCACTGTATGATTGTATTTCATTTTGTCATACGGTAGCAATTACAAGCACAATTTGCATTATGGTATGAAGTTTTATGAATATGCATGTTAACTGCTTAAAATACTATATTGCAATCTTGTTTATCTAACATAACAGTCTTACACATGCATAAAAAATTGCAGATATAAATTTTTTGTTCTCTTTGATGATTTTATAGCTTATAAAATCGATCTTTGGGTAGCGCTTTGTCCAACAATGTTTTATAATGTCTGGAACTGGTATCATTTGAAAACATTACCAAGTATGCCAATCATATATCACTAATTTGGACACAAGGATATTTCATCTAGAAATGATCTTTCTAAATATTTAGTGCAAACTAATCTATAAACAAGAAAGCAAAAACAAAAAGTCACAAAACATACATTCTGTTATATCATGTTTATTTTGTCGTAAAAACCTATGAAGTTGATTATATTGATGTTCAAAGTTGAAAGCATAAAAGTCCCTTTTTATCTTACAATTATTAGTTTGCTCACAATGAAATAGTACTACTCTTAATTACTGGGATAAAGTCATGCTTTTGGTATGAATAAAAGTTTTGTGCAACCAAACCATTTTAAACAATTTTTTGTGAGATAAAACATTGGCTTACTCAATGTGAAAATGTTTTATTTTCATGAAATAGAAACGTTATGATGTCATAAATTAATTTAAACTAGTTTGACTATGCCGTATGTGATATGCTGTATGGATTTGGACAGTGCTCGCAAATAAAACGTTCAAAAGTCCAAATATAATGATTACATATGTAAAAGGATGGTTTATATAGATGGATGATCACCGATTTGAGAAAAAGTGAGCAACTATGGCTTAATAAATATCTCTGTATATCAGCATTATGAATCTGAAGACTGATTCAAACAAAAGGGAGGTCTTTTTTTAATCTGATCGCTTAATTTTAGTTGTTCAGCGATTTGTGAACAAAAACAAACAGACCCTAAGCTTCAATCTGGAGTAAGTTTAACTAGCAAGAAAACAGTGTCGACCATTCATCAAAAAATATGAAGTCCAACACAATAATCACAATCACATAGCAACAATTATCTCAATATACCTTGAAATCAGTTAGATCAGGAACAATATATCGCGGCAACTTCTCATCCTGTAACACATACCCACCTATTCCAATTCACCGAGTTAGCAGTGAAATAAAGTATTTGCTAAAGATAATAAAATGCGTACCTTTACGGGTGTGGAAACCAGTAGATTTGCAATTTTTCCCTTTGTAGTAATTTCGAGGAGCTCTTTTTGAAGAAAGTATGCTTAATGATGAGGTTCGCTTTCTCCTCATCGCTCGCCCTAGCCCTAATATCAAACCCAGTGGCATTATTCAAATTGAATCGAACTATACTTTGGAGGTAATTAGGGTTTTAGAATGAGAAGAAGAGTTAAACGAGGAAGACGCAAAAACAGCGGTTTATGTACGAGAACGGAAAAGCCCATTTACTTGCCCAGCAACATAACATACCCTCGTACAGATCAGAGATAGAACATGTGTGGGCCTTATTAGGCCCATCCATCGGTTTATTTACAAATGGAGTATGACCGATATGCCATCTTTGTAAATAAAACGGTAAAGAGACGTTGTACTGAGTATCATATTGTTATGGCGTAGTATTGTTACTAACCCTATATATGCTTTACCCCACTAGAGCCATAACCTTCAGCTTCCAACTATGACAACACACATTTTCCATACTCGAAAGTCGACACTAATACATTCAAGGTATTCACGCACCGAACATTCAAGTGCCGCAAAGATAAATTATTAGGATGAAGAATGAAAGACAGAACATAATCTCACAGTGTGACGAGTAATATATAATATACCGGCAGTCTTTATAAAAAAAACTAAAATTTAATATACATACACTAATAAGAGCAACTGGCATATCATCATTCTGGACAGTTATAACAAGCCGTCCTTACAATTGCTGATAAATATAGACAAGAACAAACAACAAAAGAGAATACGGAAATACATCTTGGAGGATCCAACTCGTCCCCTAAAGCTCCAAAGTGTCTTAGTGAATCTGGAAAATATGCTCGGGCTGACTCGAAGTTCATAAGTAAAATAGCATCTGGATCAGTCTGATAAATCCAGCATGACAAACACAATCAAATGGATTTTTAATATTATAAAACCTTTCGAAATAAAGATATCTAATAAGACCATGCCGCACATAAACACGGACGGATTTTTATCTTACGATAACCAAACCATTTTTAGGAAATCATGAGATATTATAATAATGTCTGAGGTTGAAAGTAAATATATAAAATAACTGGAATGCTTGCTGAAAGTGACTAAGGATCGTGTAATATGGATATCAACTAAATTATTTACTTGTGCATAATATAAATATAAAAGTAAAAGCAGTAGAGTAAATGACATCAGAGATCTTTATACTGGTTCGAACTTCTTGTTCTACGTTTAGTCCCAGACTCCTTTTGGATTTAACTAAAACTCTCACTTAATCCGGAGGAGTACGTATTACACAACCTGAGCAACCGAACAAGACTTCAACCGCCTAGACAACTGAATAAGACTTCAACTGCCTAAGGATACTACAACAGAACTTCCAATGTAGATAGTAGAAATGTTTCTAACTGAGTATGCTCTTGAATAGCACTGATAAGTCGATAAAGTACACCCTTCCTATAATCTTCTCCTTTGTGCTATATTGTGTAGTTCGTGAAGAAAAGAAATATATTTGATCACAAGAGTAGTAAACTTGAATATACAAGTGATCAAAATAGAGTTTTTATGCATTGAATGTTTTAGAGTTAAAATACAAGAATAGATAGAATTAATAATGAGAAAATTGATCTTTATGATGTTGAAATTCTTTTCTATGTATAGAGATTAAAAGTTGTATACATTCATGAAGAGTAGCCATGAAGAGATATGGAAACTACTCTTGAATCAAGAGTTGCTTTTGTTCATGAAAGAGAAGCAAATTTTCAAAAGCTGGCCATTATAATATTCAGCTGTCTGAACTAACCATTTCAGCCAGTTGAATCGAGTGAAAACCAAGACAGCAAGGAAATAGTACAAAACAGCCCTTATTTAGCCGTTTGAATATTATATTTCAACCGACTGAATATTGTAAATTTTCTATGCAGGTGCACAACATTCAGACGGTTGAAATGCACATTCAGAAGGCTGAAAGCGCACATTCAGCTGACTGAATGTGCACTTTTGAGCAGTATTCTTTGTTTTGACGAATCTTATATTTTGTGTGTGTATATACCACATCGGAGAGATTTAAACATATTTCTACTTCTAGACTCAGACTCTATACTTAACAACACAATGTAGGTACAATTTGGAACCAGGTATTCATATGTTTGTGATTATCTCTTTAACAATTTCTTCTCCTGCAAATTTGGTTAGTTCATATAATATTTACGTATAGTCACAATCAAAACATCAAAATTCGAGGTTCTAACATTCTCTCCCTTTTGATGATGACAACTATGCAAGAATTAAAAATAAGGATTTAATTATTCTCCCCTGACTTGATACTCCCCCTATTGATATGACTATCATACTCTCCCCCTTTGTCATCGACAAAAAGGAAACAATTATTTGATAAGAGAACTATCATAAATTGGTAAATATTTTTAAAAATATTACATGGATATGTTCTTGAATAAGTAGTAAAAAAGATGGAGTAATGTCTGGATAATAAATAAAAACATACCAAATCAATCTTCCATTCCTTCTTCTTCTTCCTCTCCTTCTTCCTCCGAAGATGTCCAAGTAAACGGTGTCGGATTTTCATGAATTTATTGATGTGGATGTGGAGCAAGATACTTTTTTTCCAAATCTCGTTTAAAAAACTTTTATTGAATTTACCTTTTTGTTTGTCTTGGAAACATTTTCTCAACGTTAGCTAAACGACGATTTAGCTTGTTTTGATTTCGGGATAATGTGACGAGAGCTTGTTTAGGGAACTTCAACGTTTGAGTCATGGATTTCATCATCTTCTTCTTTTTGTTGTTGGGGTTGTTGAGAAGAAGGGTCAATATTTGTGTCTCGAGGATGCAGAATGCCTTGATTGCGATCGGCGACCCATTCTTGAAAATTAATAATTCATTGATTCGCTGTCTGCTTTGGAAGACCCATGAGACTAAGGGTTTTGGAGTTAAGTTCACTTATTGTTGTGAGCTCAGAATCGAGCAAAGTAACTCCAAAATATTGTAATATCCTCATTATATAAGTTCCATAATGAATGGTTTTATAACTCCTCCTATTGTTAACACTTTGAAATTCATCCAATATAATATTTCCCCAATTAACACACTGAGATAAATAAATATCATATAGGGCTTGGAAATCATGCTTATAAACTTTTTCATAGCTACCAGTTCTTGGTTGAAGAGAGCGAATGAGAGCACGGTGAATAATTCTTGCCTTAGGATGTAAGCGCTAGATTTTAGTTCGGTTAGATCATCCGCCAAAAATCTATGTGACACTTCATCACGTTAGTACATATCAACGTCAACCATATCAATGTCTAAGCCTTCAGATGCACATCTTAAAATATGCCCTAATCTTTATATAGGTAAATAAATTTTAACTCCACATAGCAAAGTCCAAATGCAATCAGATTTATTTTGAAGATTTTGGTGGTCCGGATTCATATTTGCATAAAAAAGCTTAATCGCGAGAGGATAAATCTTAACGTTATTTGCATCATACCCAATAAGATAGTCGAATCCACGTGCTTCCGCTAATTCTCTAATTGCATATCCATTAAAATCCGGAAACTTCATGAAACCCCTTTCAAAAAGCTTGGAGTTCTTCATGCCATTAAATCGATTAACAGCCGTGTCGTTGTGGAGCCATACCCTAATTTGGCTTTGAGATGGACTGGTAGAAGATTTCTTTTTTATCTAGGTGGCATTTTTGTTTTGAGGAATGAAGAATGATTGGTTTTTTAATTAAGAGAATTTAGGGTTTCTTTTTTTATTTTAGGAGAGTGTAGAGGTAGGTAAAGGATGAATAGGTAGGTTTTAAGAATAAATATTTGTTTGAATTTTGATTCGTGCTTTGAGAAATCTGCAAGTGTCTTTTTTTAAAAAACAGAATTTCAGCCAGGCAACCAATTGAATCTAGCAAGGCAGCCGGTTGAATTGAAAATTTTGCAACCACCAAGTAAATAGTTCATTTTTGCCGTGATTCAGCCATATGAATTTGGGGTTCAGCGGGCTGAAATCTGGGTGGAATAAAATTTTATTTTGAAGATTCAGCCATCTGAATGGGGTATTTCAGCCGGCTGAATCTGCTGACTTTGTACAGGTTAGCATTTTCTCCGTATATTTTAAATTTGTTTAAACACTATACTTCATACATGTGTTAATATGTGAGTTTTATTCTCATATTAAATAACTTTATTTAATTTTCATTTCAACAAACTTATTATATATGTAAATTACAACATCAATATTATAAGCACAATTTTACGAAAATATAAAATATATTTATTTTCAGAGGTCTTGGATCCGTTTGAAGAAAAAATTTCGAACGAGTTTGGTTCAACTATTGTGTTTTCCTATAATGGATTAATAGGAGACCAAGTATTACGTCGAATAAGAGATATATTTGTAGCACCTTGATCCCAAGAATTTGGAGATATGTGAGGCCGTTGAGGAGATAGACTGTGCACACCCGTTTTAGGGCTAGTTCCGTAGAATTTTAAAGCAAATTCTTCGAGAAAATTTAACGTCTTGCATGGCATTTTTGCTCGTAATACATCTCACGTTGTATACTTAAAATTTCATGCTGGTTGTAATGAATGTCGCCGATTTTCTCCTTGGTAGAAGGTGATCCAAATTCTAAGTTTCTTATGATTCTTTTGTCGTTCGATGTATATCTGGCATGGTAATTTGGAGGTGGAGTAATGTTCACAGGGACATAAACCAGAGTAGATTTATTAGACGTATCCGAAGTCGGTGTGTTGTATACAATTGACGAGTAGTCAGAATTTTCCTTAGACGACATTTTTATAAAAATTTAAGTAGTTGTTTATTTTTTTAATACGAATAAAAAAACCTTTTTATTCATGTGTGTGTGTGTCTATATATATATTATTTAGCTATTTCTAAATTAGAGTTTCCTACTTATTATTAATCTGTAGGCCAGACTTTAATTTACCTCTATGCTATAAATAGTTAATATGATTCTAAGGTAAGAAAAAAGCTATGAATATAGCCGTATATAAAATAGAAAGAGGGAGAGGTTCTAATGCTAAAATCGAAGTAAAAAAAAGGAAAGCCGTATGCCTATCTCCCAATAATGTAGAGTTCGAGTGCCAGCAGCTCCATTTTTTTTGCTCAACTTTTATTATTTTATACACTTTTAATTATTCATACTTTATTATAAACTTATAAATCATGTAACAATATAATTTCGAGTTCAGTCTTAATTTTAGAAAAATATTCATTTAGCGGTTTTGTAAAAATATCAGCTATTTGATTTTCGAAAGAGATGAAATCTAGTGAAATCAAATATTTTTCTATGCTATCTCGTTGAAAATGATGTCGAATATCAATATTTTCGTTCTTGAATGGTTTATCGGATTCTTAGATAAATTTATAGCACTCGTATTATCACTATAAATTATTGATTTAGTCAAATTTATACCAAAGTTTTGAAGTGTTTGCTACATGTAGATTACTTGAGCACATGCAGAAGCAACATAGATTTATTCTGCTTCACATGTCAAAAGTGAAACACAATTTTGTTTCTTACTAATCCATGATACTAAAGAATGTCTAATGAAGTGACATGTACCACTCGTACTTTTTCGATCCGTTCGACATCCTCCAAAGTCAGCGTCACTATATGACACCAACTCAAAAGGACATTCTTTCAGGTAAAAAAGTCCGTAGTCTTTAGTTTTGCTTAAGTAGCACAAAATCCGTTTCACTGCTCGCAAATGTGATTCTTTGGGGTTGGCTTGAAATCGTGCACAAAAACAAACTCTCATCATAATATCTGGACAACTAGCAGTTAAATATAATAGAAAACCAATCATACTTCTGTAAAGTTTTTGGTCAATACTTTTGGAATCGTCATCTCGATCGAGAGAATAGTAGTACTCGTAGGAGTCAGTTTAGCAGAAGTATTTTCCATACCAAAACGTTTTGTTAAATTATTACAATATTTTGGTTGTATAATAAAAATCCCATTTTTAATTATTTAATTTATGATCTAAGAAAGTATGGGAGTTCTCCCATATGTGACATCTCGAATTCACTTTTCATAATTTTTGAAATTTCTTTACATAGTTTCTCATTTTTAGATCCAAAAATGATATCATCGCCAGAAATTTGAATTGCTAAAATGTCATTTTTATCTTTCTTAATAAAAAGTGTTTGATCTTGTTTACCAATTTCAAATCCTGAATTTATAAGATGTTTTTAAGACGATCATACCAAGTACGAGGTGTTTGTTTCAAACCGTATAAAGCTTTCTTTAATTTATATACATGGTTTGGAAATATTTCATGTGTAAATAATGGTGGTTGTTCTACATATACATTTTCTTTTATAAAACCATTTAAAAAAGCACTTTTTACATCCATTTGATATAACTTAAAGTTGTGAAAACACGAAAAAGCTAATAAAATACGTATTGCTTCTAGTCGGACGATAGGAGCAAATGTTTTTTCGCGGTCTATTCCTTCTTCTAGCCTTGAGCGACTAATCTAGCTTGTATCAGAGTAAGTCATCATATAATCGTAACACAATTGTTTGATATTCAAATAATATGGATAACAACACTAGCAAGTTTTATTAAAGGTCAATACATTACGCCCCACCACTGTTTAATGAATTAAACTATAATTATTGGTCAACCAGAATGAAAATTTACATGAAAGCAAATGGATACGACGCTTGGAATATCACTCAACAAGAATATTTTGTACCTACTACTCCTTTGCACAATAGTCATATAAACAGAAATTAGATGCTACTGCAAATGCTAAAGCTCTAAATACGTTGTTTTGTTCCTTAGATAAAAATAAGTTTAACATAGTTAGTATGTGTAATTCTACACATGGAATTTGACATACATTTAAAGTTACACATGAAGGTACTAACAAAGTTAAACAAAGCAAGATTTCCATAGATGAAATAATAAATGAAATGTATTCTAGGTTTCAAGATTTGTATCATTCACTTTTGAAATTAGGAGAAAAATACATAGATTTTGATATCATTTCAAAATCCTCAACTCTTTAATGGATGAATGAGAATGAAAAGTCTTAGCAATTGAAGAAGCTAATGACATTTCAACTTTTAGACTAGAAGAGTTAATAGGAAATTTAATGTATATGAATTTAATTTGCAAGCAAAACGTATTTAAGCACAAGATAAAAACATAATTTCATTCCAGGCCAAAAAAGAAGAGTCAGATTCTGATGAAGATGACATGGCGTTTATAGCTAAAAATTTCAAAAAGTTTTTGAAATTTAGAAAGAAATTTGGAAATAACAAGAACAATAACAAACCATCAATTTCAACTCTCGAATGTTATGAATGTCACAAAAAGGGACACATAAAGAAAGATTGTCCTGACCGTAAGAAAGACAAATACAACTACAAAAATAAAAGAGACAGATATAAGAATAAACAAGCATTTTCTGTTACATGTGATGATTTAGATTCATCTTCCTCATCAGACAGTGAAAATGATAGCGACACTAAACAAGCCAACGTATGCTTTATGGCCACAAATGACAATGTAAGTGATCTCTCTTTTGACGATTTAGTAAATATAAACTTAGAATTACTAGATAAACTAAAGAATATCAAAAGAAAATATAAAGATTCTCTAGAAAAATTAAAAAGAACAGAAATTGAAGTTGATATGCTAAGAGATGATAAGAAAATTTTAAAAGAAGAACTTGTAGATATATAAGAATCCTATGCTAATATTACTTCTCAGCTTACTATGTTAAGTAGTGAAATAGAAACTCAAAAAGAAAAGAATGACATTCTATCAACTGAGAATCATGAGTTAAAATCTACTGTTAAAATTTTAGAATTAGATAATTCTGGTCTAGAAACAAAATTAGAAAACATTATAAAAAATGTTCCTAATGTTAATAAAGGAAGAGAAATCTTTCTAGAATTATAGAAAATTCACAGGTTATCTCAAATAAAAAGGGTTTAGGGTATAAGAAAATGACAAAAACTAATCCGAAACATGATTCTTTATATACTAAACCAGTTTTTAAAGGTATTATGCAACCAAAATCTATTAAAATTTGGGTCTCAAAGAGAAACAATCATTTAATTAGAAATAAGTTTATAATGTAGATACAATTCATAAAAATAAAGATTTTACTTATAAAGGGAATTCTAAACCCCCTTGGGTTTAGCTTCCTAAGACTTAATTCTTAGGATCCTAAAAAAGGTGGGTACCAACGTCATTTCTATATTTTTTTGAGGTATTGATTAAGAAAAGAGAGGAAGAAGAAGGAAGGAAGGGAAGATTGATTTGGTATGTTTTTGTTTATGATCTAGACATAACTCTATCTTTTCTATTACTTATTTCAAAAACATATCTATGTAATATTTTTAAAAATATTTACCAATTTATGATAGTTCTCTTATCGAATAATTGTTTTCTTTTTATTGATGATAAAGGGGGAGAGTAAGGTAGTCATATCGATATGGGGCATACCGAGTCGGGGAAGAATAACTGAATCCTTGTATTTATTTCTTACATGGTTGTCATCGTTAGAAAAGGGAGAGAATGTTATTCAAATTTTGATGTTTAGATTGCGACAATTATATAAGTAAATATTATATGAACTAAGCAAATTTGCAGGAGAAGAAATTGTTAGAGAGATAATCACAAACATATAAAGACCAGGTTCCAGATTGTACCTACATTGTATTGTTAAGTATAGAGTCTGGGTCAAGAAGTAAATATATGTTAAAATCTCTCCGAAGCGGCATACACATATGCACAAAATATAAGATTCATCAAAACAAAGAATACTGCTCAAAATAGCACATTCAACTGGCTGAATGTGCACTTTCAACCGTCTGAATGTTGTCCACTTGCACAATTTTTTTACAATAATCAGCCAGCTGAAGTATAATATTCAGATGGCTGAATAAGGGCTATTTTATACTATTTCCTTGCTGTCTTGATTTTCAATCGATTCAGTTGGTTGAAACATTTAGTTCACACAACTGAATATTTATAACGACTAGTTTTTGAAAAAGTGCTCCTCTTTCATGAACAGAAACAACTCCTCATTTAAGAATAACTTCCATATCTCTTCATGGATACTTTTCATGAATGTATACAACTTTTAATCTCTATAAATAGAAAAGAATTTCAACGACTTAAATATCAATTTTCTCATTCTCAATTCTTTCTATTCTTGTTATTTCAACTCTAAAGCGTTATATATATAAAAACTCTATTTTGATCACTTGTATATTCAAATTTACTACTCTTTGCTCAAATAAATTTCCTTTCTTTACGAGCTATACAATATACCACAAAGGAGAAGTTTATAGGAAGGGTGTACTTTATCGACTTACCAGTTCCATTCAAGAGAATACTCAGTCAGATTCATTTCTACTATTTCGTATCCAACATGTTAGCACACTTCGTATTGGTCCTTTACTTACTTGGTTCGTATCACTCGTTGATGATCAATATGAAGAAGACCATGCATTATCGATATGAAATCAACCACTCTACAATCGATATGAAAGGATCATCCATTAATCGATATGAAGTGACTACCAACGATCGATAACGGAATGCAATAATGGATACGAATGAAGTTACACCGGTGGATACGAACAAAACCTAAAAGAAAGGAAGACTCGATCACTCGACATGAAAAGTGGATCGATCCTATAATATAGAGCCACGTCACCTGACCGATGCGAGCTTGAAGCGATACGAAGGTATCTATACGAGCTCGGTAGTACATCGAAAACACAAACTTGTATCAATCATAACTCAAAATCTACAAGTCCAAATGCCACAAAATTTTCATAGGAGCTTACGTACTACCTCAAGAATGTTCATGATCGATCTCGGCCCAAAAAGACACAATTTGGACCGATACGAATTTCATGCGTATCGGTCATGGATTTATCCCAAACGTCCAGGGATCGATCACGTGGGACCACCCGCGTGAGAGAAGGAGTTTGAGACAGATATTCTCAGCCTACACTTATAAATAACAGTCCAAGGCCTTCTAAAAAGTCCCTTTTGACTCTGGAATGCTGATATTCTGCTGAAATCTTCATTGTACCTTGAGTGTTCTATTGTAAACAATTATAATCAACGAGAGTTATTAATTAATACCAAACTTTCCATAGTGGACGTAGGCTACAACGCTGAATCACTCTAAATCTCTTTGTTTTCATACTTCTGTTTGCCTGTTTTTGATGTGTTTGTTAGATTTATCTCATGTACCATTTATATTCTTCATTTTAATCTCATCAAACACGCCCGAAGAGTGTTGTGCCCAACTTTGTTACCAACACTTTGGTGCTTTCATTGAGAACACCCAGTTTTTCTCCTGCTTTTTGGATCTACTACCGTCGTTGGATTGCAAGAATCTAAGGCGAAGATCAAGATCTCACATGCAGTAGTTCTTCCATCCTATTCAGATTGCATCAAATCGAGGAGAGAGTTACATCATTCACCATGGTTACTACAAGGACTGCCTTAACCACTACAGATCGAGAATGAAGAGATAGACAGAATCCTACGCAGCTACCCACAATTGGCCAGAACTAAACTTGACCTTCAAATCCGCAAGATCGTATCACCAGGGAGGAGTTCCAGATGTTGATTCAAGAACTGACCCAAAGTCGCCAGCAGCTTATCCAGCAGATTCATGCCAATACAGAGTTAACTGTTAGAAATGCGGATTACGGATCTTAAGGCTAGAATAACATAAAGGATGGGAGGGGTGAATAATGTTTTGTGGATTTAATAAATCTTTTCCAAACTTATATAATTTAATCACCAACAAATACAATACACAGACACAAATATAATCATAGAAACAGACACAGATGCAAATAATAAGTAAAAGCAGTAAAGAAAAGAATACACCAGGATTTGATATTGGTTCAAAGTTATCCTACATCCAGTCCTGCACAATTGTACGGATTTCTTTTCAAAATAATCTTTCAGATTACACCTTCGATTTCAAGGCCACGAGGTACACCTTCCTGTATTCGAGTACGTGGCAAACTCTCTTGATTTACCAGGCCACAAGATCACCTAATCGATTTTCAGGGCAACAATCACACCCAATTGATTTCAAGGCTCAATCACACCTTTTAATCGATAGTTTGATTTACAAATAATCCTATAACTTTGAATAGCACTGAGATCTTATGGACAGAGTGGAAAAGAATCAAACAAGAGATATTCAAATTTGATTCACTTGGTATTTCGACAGAGTATAGTTTTAGGATTCTTTAGAATAAACGTGGAAGATGAAGAGGAGAGAAAATAAGTGAAATCTGATTAAAAATTCATTTAGAACTACTGGTATTTATAGAAGATCAACAACCATATCTATTCATGAAAGGATATGACGAATAGACATTTCTTTTGAAAATTTGAATATTAACGGGCACCATGTCGACATGGAAGGGTAGGAGTATGTCGACATACTCTAGGCAAAAATGGTGATTTTTGATTTTCTTATTAAAATTGGTTTCTATAATTTTTCAAAACAATTTCTAAACTTTTATAAATATACTTGAATATAGTTTAAATATATAAAAGAGTTTAGAAAGCAATGTTTAATATACAATCTTAGTCTATAAAGTGATTTAAAATCTGAGAACATAAATATTTAAAGCTAAATATTAAAACAAGAGATAGTTTAAAATTTAGGACAATTTTGAAATCAAAATATTAAAAATGATAAAGATAATTTTGAGGCTAAAGTATTTCAAACAGGACAAGTGTCTTTTTGAAAAGAAGGTTTTGAAAACATTTTAAAATAAGAGATATATTTTTGAAGAGCATTTTTATAAAATTAGTGGATATCAAAATAGGACCACTACATGTTCCACTAGATATTGTCGTGGGTTCCATCCCATTAATAGGCTTGAAGTGGATTCCCTTCCACGAATAAATTTCAAATAAAGATGTAAGTGCTTTCAAGATGTTTTAACATAATTCTAGACTCAATACTTATCTTATACTTTGAAATATTGAACTCTTGATATCTTGATACTCATGAGTCTTCAATCTTGATATCTTCGATCTTTAAATTCATCAGTCTTGTATCTCTATACTGTACGGTCTTCATTCTTGGTACCTGCATTTTTATATCCTGCATATACATATATATCTAAACTATAATGTTAATATTTATATTTATAATAAGTCCTAAGGTTGTTGTCATCAAAACCATTCTTCTCAAGGACTAACAGTCTCCCCTTTTTGATGATGACAACTTATGTTTATAAAATATACTTCACCTTTACTATAACTCCCCCTAAAACTGATAACCCACCCTAGAAATAATAACTCTCCCTAAAACTAAGTCTAACTACTCTATTTTATAATTCTCTCCCTTTATCATCAACAAAAACCATCCTAAAACCATAAAACTATAAAACTCCCCCTTAAACTAATATTGGAGTACCTGTGACAAATTAAGATGGAATATATATATATATATATATATATATATATATATAATAACATGAGTTACGTTACATAACAAATATGATAGTTTAAATCCAATAACCATATAGCAAATCAATTCTAATCAAAGCAAATCAAATCAAATCAAACAATTCAAATCAAATCAAACAATTCAAGCAATTTAAATTATAAGAAGATCAAATAATTTTAGGAACTTCAACCCATCCTTCTTCTCTAAAAATAAGGTCCTATTTAATATCTTCCCAATCTTCATTATCTTGAATCAAAGTTCCTTCAGGATTTGCATCGAAATCATCTTTGTTTAGGGCAGAAATCATCCAATGGAGGGCATCGAAATGCTTCTCTTGTTCTTTTATCATCTGCATTTGACTTAGTTATAAGTGCTTTTGATTGCGGAGAATAAAAGTAAGTATACTCTTGAATGACTTGAGAGTTTCTTCAAGATTTTTTACTTAGAGTTTGAGAAGAGGATGCCATTTTTGATAAATAGTTAAAAGATGCAAACAAAGATGAGTAGAAATAAAGAGTTTACAAATTTCTGGAAGAAAAAGGTGTTTAAATAGGCAAGAATTCGTTTAAAATGAATAGATACAAGTTAGTTATTTTAAATTCAAAATTAAAAAAAAACTAAATCAGACAGTTATATGTCGACATAGGGTGTTGGGGTATGTCGACATGGGTGTGTTGATTTATGTATCTTCTTTGTTTTATGCATACGTATGTGTGTGTATGTATATATAAAATTATATATTATACTATCATTTATTCCAGATGTACGATAAGATAGAAAAACATACGATAGATAAAACAAATTATAGCTAGATGAGCTAATACATGAGATACTTCAGAACATGATAAAAGAGCAATACTAGTTCATATAAAATAAACGAGTACATCACATCCTAGCTTTTAGAATGTGCTAGAGGATCAGGAGGATGATGATAGACCAAATTTTCGACCAAATTTAGCAAAGAACTTGTTCATATTACCGATCATTTGATCCAATTTCTTACTAACGGATCTTTTGAGAATCCGTTGATTTTTCACTATGATCTTTTGATTTTTGAGGAGAGTTTTGTTGGAAGGATCGTTAATATTGATCGGATATTCAATACTTTCCAAGGAGGTGTCTTCATTCTCTTCTTTAATTTCCATTTCCTCCCCTTCTTCTTCTTCTTCTTCCTCATTTTCTTCTTCATCTCTTCATGTGCTAACCTTTCATCCTTTTCGACAAGAGATTCATATTGTTTAAATATGAAAGGAATTTTCATAAGAGAAATATTGGCATGATTAAACACTTTTCTTGAAATAATTTCTTCCCATTTATAATCAACACCAAAATAATTAAAAATCCGAGCGAGATAGACTCCATGATACAAAGTATTCTCACCCATTTCCAGATTCTTAGGACGAAGTTCATCCATAATCACTTGATCCCAATTAACGTCATAATGACCAAAAATAGCAAAAAGAGATTTACAAACTTCCAAAGTCGGGTTATTGAAATTTCCCTATCTTGGAGTGATAGTAGTTGCAAAAGAAGATTAACGATACGTGCTGTCGGACGAAATTTACGATTTTTAAATTCAAAGTTGTCATCTCCTTTGAAAATATGATGAAATATCTCACAATCATGTTCATCAATATTAAAAGTAGAAAGATCTATTCCCGAATTCTTGCAATTGAGAATGTTGCCCAAAATTTCACAATTTAAAACAAATTTAGTGCCTTTAACACTACTCCAAATTTCATTTTCATTTGCTTCATGAAAACCGCGATTCAAATTCGCATAAAGCATTTTAACAAGATTTGGATAACAAACAAAATCATTTTTAGAATTGTCAAAAAGACTAAGAATATGGTTCTCTTTAAGAAGAGTATTGATTTCGTATGTAGAGAAATCGCTAAAGATAGCAAACTTTCCCGTATGAACTTCTCCATAATTAGCATAGCTTATATAAGCCTTGATTGCTTTCGGATCATTATAGAGATACTCTTTAATGGTTTTTGGCAATCTCATTGTGGATGGAGTGCATTAAGAAGCCATTTTTGAAGAGAGTAGAGAGTTTGAAAGAGTAAAAGAGAGTTTGAGTTTTGAAATGAAAGTGAAAAGATATGATAGGATAAAGGAAATAAATAGATATTCAATAATCATGTTCTCTGGTCAAGAGGTACCTTTACAGAATATTGGAGTTGGTGAAACGGTGGAGGGAAGTTCAAATATTTGAATTCAAATTTGAATTTCAACTTTCTGACAAGCATGTCGACGTCGTGGGTAGGGCTATGTCGACATGGGTCAGAGAACTCATGTGACCTATCTATTGTTAAATACTTTAATATATATATATATATATATTATTTTTAATGTCTATATATTTTTCTAGAGTAATATAATAATACTCTTTTAATAAAAATATTATATTATTTAAAAATAAAAATATAATAATAATAATTTAAAATTCAAACAACACATAATTCAAGAGCAATCAAACAATCAAACGATTAATCAACTTTAGGCAGAGAATTTCAACAAAAATATTGTAAACGTGTACCTTTTTCTATATTTGTATCTTTGAGATCATCAAAATCATGAATAGCCGTAAAACACATATTTGAATTTTCTGTCTTCTGATCATCATCGCTTGAGGATGAATCCGAGTCTGAATCATCTAGAGTAGCAATATATGCTCTTTTCCTTTTCTTTGTATAATCATTGCTTTTAGGAAACTGTTGCTTATCAAGATGCGGACAGTCTCTTCTGAGATGACCTGGTTCATCATAGTTGAAATATTTGACGTGATTTGGTACTACATTATTGTTAGTCCTTGAGATGATGGTTTTGATGACAAAACCTTAGAATAGATTATAAAATATAAACACTAACAATATAAGTTTAGATATATATGTATATGCAGGATTTAACCATGCAGGTACCAAGAATGAAGACTGTACACTATAGAGATTCAAGATATCAAGATTGAAGACTCATGAGTATTAAGATTATCAAGAGTTCAAGTAATTTATCATTTAATTAGAAATTTTGTTAAAACTCCTAAAAAAGCACTGGCATCTTAAAATCTAATTTATTCGTGGAATGGAATCCACTTCGAGCCTGTTAAAGGGATGAAACCCTAAGTAGGATGGAACCTACGAAAAATCCAGTGGAACATTGTTTTGTATTCGCTAATTTTTATTCAAAGTGATTTTTACAAAATTATATCTTGTTTTCAAAATATTTTCAAAACCTTCCTTTTAAAAGCATCAAAAACATCTATCATGATTTCAAATACTTTTAGCCTCAAAATAATCTGTAATTTCAAAATCAAATTATCCGTGGTTTTAACTATCTTTAATAATAATATATTTAATTTTTAAATATTTATACTTAGATTTAAATATAAAATTATAGCAAAATATTGTATATATTATTCTATATATTTACTTACGTATTTTAACTATAATCAAGTATATTTATAAAGTTTAAAATTGTTTTAATATAAGATAGAAGTTATTTTCAAAGAAAATCAAATCAGCAAAATATCCTTTGGGATGTCGACGTGCCCATGTACCCTATTCGAGATAGTGTCAGTTGAATTCAAAATTTAAATTTCAAAAGAAGTGTCTATTCGTCATATCTCTTCACGAATGGACATGGTTGTTGTTCTTCTATAAATAGGGGATGTTTTCAACGAATTTAAAAATAGTTTTTCTGGTTTTTCACTCCTCTTCTTCTTCCACATTTCTATATACATATTCTTACCATTATTCTGCCAAAATCAACATTGAATCTAACTTCAGTATCTCTGGTTTGATTCTCTATCACTATCTCAACAAGATCCTCAGTGCTATTCAGAGTTATAGGCTTTTGTAATCAACTTAGCGAGAAAAGGTGTGATTGTGGCCTTGGAAATCAATCAAGCGAGATAAGGTGTGATTGTAGCCTTGGAAATCAATTAGGTGAACTTGTTGCCCGGGAAATCAAGTATCTCTACCCAGAGGATTGTGATTCTGGAGGGTGTACCTCGTTGCCTTGAAATCGAGGGTGTAATTGTAAAGATTGTTTTTGAAAGGAAATCCATACTTGTGTGTGGGACTGGATGTAGGGTAACTCCGAACCAGTATAAAATCCGGTATGTTCTTTCCTTTACTGTTTTTACTTTATATTTGCATCTGCGTTTGATTCTGTGATCATATCTGTGTCTGAATATTACATACATTTGTGTTTAAATTAACAAAAACTCAAAAAGATTTAATAATTCTCTAAAACACTATTCACCCCCCTCTAGTGTTTATCCTAACCATAAGATCCTTAATCTGCATTTCTCACAATTATGATTTCCAGAATTCCTATGATCATTCTTTTTGAGGTTGTTTATCTTTCTGTATTTTAGAAACTTTCGAAAATTCCTTGTCATAAAGGCTATTTCTTCATCACCATCACTACCCGATTCTGATTCGTCTGTTAATGTATTAAACGTAATTGACTTCTTTTCGAATGCCTTGCTATCTCTTCTCCGTTGCATTTGAACTTCGAATGACATTATATTTCCAATCAATTCTTCAATCTTTAAAGTACTGATATCATTTGCTTCTCGATTGCAAGAGTTTTCTGATACCATTCCGGAGTAAGAGAATTTACAATTTTTCTAACTTGATCTTCTTCGAAGAAACTTTTTCCCAATGGTATTAGAGAATGCACAATATCCTGAAATCTACTATACATATCTGAGATGGACTCGTTTGAATTCATTTTGAATAATTGGAACTGATTCGTGAGTATGGATATTTTGGTCTGTTTGACTTCACTTGTTCCTTTATGAGTAACTTGCAAAGTTTTCGAGATATCATATGCAGACTTACAAACAGATACTCTATTGAATTCATTCCTATTAAGTGAACAAAATAAAATATTCATGGCTTTGGAATTATTTTGTGCAATAGTCTTTTGCTCAACAGTCCACTGTGAAAAACTAGTTGTGGGTTCAGAATATTCTGTTTGTGTGATATTCCAAGTGTCTAATCCTATTCACTGTAAATATATTTTCATTTTGCATGCCCAATATGCATAGTTACTGCCATTAAAAAGTGGTGGTCTGGCAGTAGACTGACCCTCTAAAAATGAACTAGTGATAGTGTTAATAGAACCAATGTTGGTAGCCTTAAAAACTTTTCAAAATTCAGATTATGAAAACTTTGAAACCCTTGCTCTGATACCAAATGTTAAAAATGCGGATTATGGATCTTAAGGCTAGAATAACACTAGAGGGGGATGAATAGTGTTTTGTGGATTTAATAAATCTTTTTCAAACTTATGTAATTTAATCCCCAACAAATGCAATACATAGACACAGATATAATTACAGAATCAGACACAGATGCAAATAATAAATAAAAGCAGTAAAGGAAAGAACACACCAGGATTTTATACTGGTTCGGAGTTACCCTACATCCAGTCTCACACAATTGTACGGATTTCTTTTCAAAATAATCTCCCAGATTACACCCTCGATTTCAAGGCCATGAGGTACACCCTCCTACATTCGAGTCCAGGGCAAACTCTCTTGATTTACCAGGCCACAAGATCACCTAATCGATTTCCGGGGCAACAATCACACCCAATTGATTTCAAGGCTCAACCGCACCTTTTACTCTACGGTTTGATTTACAAATAATCCTATAACTTTAAATAGCACTGAGATCTTATGGAGAGAGTGGCAGAGAATCAAACAAGAGATATTCAAGTTTGATTCACTTGGTATTTCGACAGAGTATAGTGTTGGGATTCTTCAGAATAAGTGTGAAAAATGAAGAGGAGAGAAAATAAGTGAAATCTAATTAAAAATTCGTTTAGAACTACTGGTATTTATAGAAGATCAACAACCATATCTATTTGTGAAAGGATACGACGAATAGACACTTCTTTTGAAAATTGGAATTTTGAATATTAACGGGCACAATGTCGACATTGGGGGGGGGGAGGGGGGGAGGGGTAGGAGTATGTCGACATGCTTAAGGCAAAAATGGTGATTTTGATTTTCTTATTAAAATTGGTTTCTATAATTTTTCAAAACAATTTATAAATTTCTATAAGTATACTTGAATATAGTTTAAACATATAAAAAAGTTTAGAAAGTAATTTTTAAAATATAATCTTTATCTATAAAGTGATTTAAAATCTGAGTATATAAATATTTAAAAGCTAAATATTAAAACAAGAGATAGTTTAAAATCAAGGACAATTTCAAAATCAAAATATTAAAAATGATAAAGATAATTTTGAGGCTAAAGTATTTCAAACAGGACAGGTTTCTTTTTAACAAGAAGGTTTTGAAAACATTTTAAAATAAGAGATATATTTTTGAAAAGCATTTTCATAAAATTTATGGATATCAAAATAGGACCACTATATGTTCCACTAGATATTGTTGTGGGTTCTATCCCACTAGGATTCCATCCCTTTAACAGGCTCGAAATGGATTCCATTCCACGAATAAATTTCAAATAAAGATGTAAGTGCTTTCAAGAAGTTTTAACATAATTCTAGACTCAATACTTATCTTGTACTTTGAAATCTTGAACTCTTGATATCTTCATATTCACAAGTCTTCAATTTTGATATCTTTGTTCTTTAAATTCATCAGTCTTGTATCGCTATACTGTACAGTCTTCATTCTTGGTACCTACATATTTATATCCTGCATATGCATATATATCTAAAATATAATGCTAGTATTTATATTTTATAATAAGTCCTAAGGTTGTTGTCATCAAAACCATCCTTCTCAAGGACTAACATTAACTAACCGACTGAATCCGGAAAGATGAAGGAGATCCAGGAGGGATTAAGCTTCCTACTCATCCAATAAGCGCTTAGCTTCCTCTAATTACCATCACAGATCCACATGTCCACGACTGGATAGAAGCTACGCACAAGCTCCCAGGCATCAACGCACTTTGAATCTTGGACAAGCAGGAACTGGTCCATCTACGAGTCACCAGGCATAATCCTCTTGAAGAGAAGGGACAATTCCTTATCACATTACTGATAACCGTGCTGCCGCCGCCACCGTGGACATGGAAGTTGACATTCGAGTCTGAACAGATCCAAACCTTCTTCAACGTGATCGTACTCTTGACCTTATGTGCCCGAATACCTGGAACCAAGGAGGCAAGGTATAGACCGTCGACCGCGCCCGGGCCATCCTCGCATTGTGGAACCCGATCACACCTTGGTCCAGAATGCTTAAAACGTCCAGATGCTAGACATATCGACCATGATCCGTTAAATGATTCGAGAAAGTCGGGGTCTCTCAAATGATTACTAGGGAATCTTCCGAAGTCATACACCCTTCACTACTTACATCCTTTATGCTGAACCACCCCGCTAATTCAGAATGCCAATTTTACCTCTTTATGAAGGGAGCTCAAACCCTAACCAACATATCATGAGTACGAATGGTTGATGAATGCCGCACAAGTTGATGATGCGGTCAAGTGTTGGAGCTTCCCAATCTCCTTGAGGGGCATTGCGACCATGTGGTTTACTCGTCTACCATCCAGATCTATCTAATGCTCTGATCATTTGGCTACGAAATTCATCTAACAGTTTTTTATGCACGTCAGAAGACCTAAGGATGTAACACCTTATCCAACATCACTAAGGCTCTGAGAGAGACACTCAAACGTCATCTGGAAAGATTCCATGCCGCTTGTGTGGAGATTAATAGCCCTAATGATAATTCCATATCGATGGCGTTGACTAAAGGAATCGATCCTGATTCTGAATTTGGAAACTGGTTGGTTGGGAAACCCCCGCGTCGTTGGACCGTTTCTACTCTAAGCGGCCCAGTTCTTAAGAAGAGAAGATGCTACACAATCCAGGAAGAAGGATGACATGGGGCCCAATGTGGAAGGCAATCAAAGTAACGTCACTATGAAGCAAACCGGTAAGAGTTTCGGTAAAGTGCAGTTAAATATACAAAATAAGAAGAATCAATAGAAAGGCGATGGAAGTCAGGGTAAGAAGCGAGATCAAAATCGTAGACCGTGACGCAGAGCTCCCTTGTTTGACACCTATACTCTTTTGAATACATCCTTGGAGAATTTATACTTGCAGACCTGTAATACTGGCCAATATAAGAAGCCCGCTCCGAAGCAGTCGTCGGAAAAGCAGATTCAATCTGGAAAATTCTATAAATTCGATGATTGCTATGGTCACAATACTAATGAATGTCGCCATTTATAGGATATTATTGAGAAGCTAATCCATGAGAGGAAGTTGGAATAATTCATCCGGGCGCTGCAGGCTGGAGGTGCGGGCCCATCGAATCTTAATCAAGTATAGAATCAGGCTAGACCGGAGGAACCCGCGTGTACTGGCGGGAGGTTTGTTATTAACACAGTAAGTGGTGGTCCTCATCCAGCTGACTGGAGCTGGAAGGAAATGGAGTTGTATCCTATCCCAATTAGGCATGTGAAATTTGAATGTTATAGTAATCTCAACGATGGGGCTCCGGCTAAACAATAAAAGACGATGACATACGACATCGTTTTCCGAGATAGGGATGCCGATAGAGTTGAAGCCCCCACCATTGATCCACTAGTCATATCAGCTTAAATAGGTCATGCTTGGATGAAGAGGATCTTAGTGGACGGTGAAAGCTCCGTGAATATTCTTTTCAAGCGAGCATACGATCAGATGAAGATGGAAGCGAATGACTTGAAGCCATGTCAGTCTCGCATACACGGCTTCAACGGAAGTGCAACTATACTCATTAGGATAGTAGAATTACCAATGGAATTGGGAATCAAAGATCATCGGAGAGTCTGGATTCTACAGTTCATTGTGTTGGATATCAATTCTCCGTATAATTCTTTCTTGGGCCTACCGGCCCTGACTGAATTCAGGGCAGCTATTGTCCCTTAGTGTTTAACTCTTAAGTTCCCCACTAGCAATGGGGTTGGAGTTGTTCAGGAAGATCAGGCGGCTGGACGCGCCTGTTATGTTACTGAGCTGCGGGAGGCGCAACAGAAAGAGAAGGGCAAGGATGTAGAGGAATCTCTCTACATCCGTTTTACCGACAATTGACAACTAACTCCTGGGCCTAGGCCCGGGCGCCACAACCAATTCCTAAAAGATCTTGATCTAAGAGATGATGATAATGAAGAGGAAGTGAAAGATAGTCAGGCTTCCCCGGCAGAGTTAACGATCAATGTTCTGGTCGATGATGATGACTCCAGAATGATAAAGGTCGGATCTCAACTAAGCCAACAGATGAGAGAGAAATCGGTTGAATTTCTCCAAGTAAACCTCGATGTATTTGCTTGGACGCACTCATACATGTGTAGGATCTCGTCGGACATCGCGTCCCATACATTGAATATTGATTCACGGCATGTTCTGGTCATGCAGAAAAGGCATGGTATGGATCCAGAGAAATCTACCGCCCTAAAAGAAGGGGTGGATAAACTCAAGATGAATGGGTTTGTCCGAGATGCGTTATATCCAGAATGGGTATCCAACCCAGTGCTTATCAGGAAACTAAACTGGAAATGGGGAACAGGTGTGGACTACTCAGATCTAAATAAAGCATGCCCTAAAGATAGCTTTTCACTTCTCAGAATTGATCAGCTTATAGATTCAACGGCCGGACATGAGCTCTTGTCTTTTATGGATGCGTATTTCGGCTACAATCAGATACCATGCACCTACCCGATCAGGAGCACACCAACTTTGTCACCGATCTGGCACTCTATTGCTATAAAGTGATGTCGTTCGGACTCAAGAACACTGGAGCAACGTATCAACGGCTAGTCAATCAGATGTTCGCCAACCAGATTGGGAAAACTAAGGAGGTGTACGTAGATGATATGCTTGCAAAGTTGTGACTCTCCATCAGTCACGTCAAAGACCTGGAAAAAATGTTCAACATCCTCCAAGAGTACCGAATGAAGCTCAACCAGTTGAAGTATCATTTTGGGGTCGAGTCCGGAAAGTTCATTGGATTCATTGTCTATGCTCGAGGAATTGAAGCCAATCCTGAAAAAATCTGGGCGATTTAGAATCTCAAGACTCCTAGAACTATAAAGCAAGTATAGAGCCTCAACAGGAAGGTAGCAGCATTGAGCAGGTTCATCTCCAAATCCACCGACAAATGCATTCTCTTCTTCGATCTGATTAGGAAAGGAAAGTGGAACTTTGAATGGACCGAGGAATGTGAAGGCGTATTCTGAGCACTGGTTCAACACCTAGCTACGCCATCTATTCTGTCAAAGCCAATTGATCATAAGAGACTATACATCTATCTGGCAGTTTTAGAAAATGCGATCAGTGCTATATTAATTTGGGATGAGGATAGGATACAATGACCGGCCTATTACATTAGCAAATGATTGACCAAGGCAGAGAGGAACTATACGAAGTTGGAAAAGCCGGCCTACTGTCTCGTGATGGCCTCGAGAAAGCTCCATCCTTACTTTCAGGCTCATCCTATCACGATCTATACCGACCAGCCGTTACAATAGGTCCTCACATAGCCTGAGACATTTGGAAGGTTACTCAAGTGGAATATCGAGTTAAGTTAGATCGATGTCACTTACACACCAAGGCGGGCTATTCAATGATAACTTCTGGCGGATTTCATCGCTGAATTCACTACTCTAGAGGACTTGGCCGAAACTAGTGAATCTCGTGAATACATATGGAAGCTATACACAAATGGTGCATCGAACGACTATTACTCAGGCGCTGGAGTTGTACTTGAAACCCCAGAAGGTCGATCCATATGTTATGCTTTGAAATTTGATTTTCATCTAACCAATAACGAGGCTGAATATGAAGCTTTACTTGCCGGACTCGGACTTGCCAGAGACTTGAGAATTATTGCTGTGGAGGTTTACTGCGATTCGCAATTGGTCGTATGCCAAGTTCGAGGAGAATACCAAGCTAGAGACCGGAGGTTGGCTGCTTATCTTGCTCAGGTCCAGGAAGTATTGAATCAGTTCGATTATTATGCCATCTATTGCTTACCCCAAGAATCCAACCAGAAGTCGATTCTTTGGCGAAATTGGCCTGCATCGGTGAAGCGCAGCAAACAGAACTCGTCCCTGTTGAGACACTTACCTCTCCGAGTATCGATCAGGTAGAGACAGACTGGGTGCACAAAACCACACCCGAGAAGGAGTCATGGATGACCCCTTTAAGAAGTTTCCTTGAGCATGGAGCTTTACCCGAGTGCAGGAGTGATAAAAGACAAGTTCTTCGAAAAGCTTCATGATTCATTATCGAGAATGGAGTCATGTACAGGAGAGGATACTCCATTCCTTTACTCCGGTGTATCTCCCACGACGTAATCAAATGAGTGTTACACAATGTGCACGAGGGAGAATGTGGCGATCACATTGGGGGGCAAGCCCTTGCTAAGAAGATACTCCGATACAAATATTATTAGCCAACTGTGAATCGGGACACATTAGACTATGCCAAGAGATGTGACAGATGTTAGAAACATGCTCGGATACCAAGAGCCCCGCCTACTAAAATCACTTAAATGGTCAGTCCATGGCCATTTTCCATATGGGGCATCGATATAATTGGGTCTCTGCTTCTGGCTAAAGGTGGCACGGAGTAGACCATCATTATAGTTGACTACTTTACCAAATGGGAGGAAGCCGAGCCTCTCGCTATCATCACGACAAAGAAAGCAATCAACTTTGTAGTACGTAACATTATCTATTGATTTGGTCTCCCACATACTATTATCACCTACAACGGAGCCCACTTTGACAGTGTTGAGTTCAAGACCTTCTATCAACATTTCCACATTCAGAAGAAGTTCTCAGCAGTTTCTCACCCTCAAGCAAACAGATAGGTCAAAGCTATTAACAAAGTTATAAAATCCATTCTGAAGAAACGACTTGAGAAGGCTGGAGGCAAATGGGTCGATGAGCTTCCCATGGCCCTATGGGCATATCGAACTACCCACAAGTCCGCGACTGGCCATACTCCATTCTCACTTTCCTATGGCTCAGAAGCCATCATTCCAGTCGAGTTAGAAGTATCTTCTCATCATGTGACTTACTATGATCTGAAGAAAAATGCCATATTTCTTGTCGAACTTTTGGATTTATTAGATGAGAAGCGTGAAGAGGCTGATTTGAGGGCAGCCATGCACCGGAGTCGAGTCACCCGATTATACAATGCTAAGGTCCGACCCAGAACCTTTGAATTTGGCGATCTCGTACTCAAGAGAATTTACTCGGTCCCTTCTCATATGAAGCCTACGTGGGAAGGACCATATGTTATTGAATAAAGACACAGGAACAACACATATAATTATCAACCGTCGATGGTCTCACTTTGCTGAGAGCTTGGAATAACGAGAATCTTCGTCGCTACTACACATAATGGGCTTTGTTCATTCATTTAGTCTGCTTTTCATTCACAATTTGTTTATGCATTTCAAAATTTGAACTTGTAATAAGGCAACCGACTTTTCCATACTTTCTTATTTCATCAATAAAATGCAATATCTTCGAGCCAAAGTAGTGATTCTTGAAATGCGTCATGCGACCATCCACACAGAGAGCTAAGTTTCATCCTATGGTGGGACTTATTCAAATAGGGAGTGACTGTGATACGACAGGTCACTCGCTAAGTGAAACCCGAGCTCGGGGGTAAGCTATCACACCGAAGCCAAGAAGGATTGATACATGAGAATCCTCTGACTAACTCCGGTTCCCAGAGTGCGAGCCGGAGTATAAACTTAAAATCCAAAACGTGGGCTCGAGGACGATAGGTCCGCCTACCCATGACTTTGCCCATGTACAATCTAAACTCAAGGAGGATGAATCTATCCATCTAACGACCTTACCTTCCATATTTACAAGCTTGAGGAGGATGGATCCATCCATCCATGACTTCTCTTGTTTACTCAAGGTGGACGTGACCCACCCATTTATGATCCTGATCAATTTGTTGTTTCCAGAGTGCGAACGAGATCTCAAAACAGATGTGATCGACCATCTGTTAACTAACTCTAGATTCCCAAAGCGCGAACTAGAGTATAAACATTAATTGGATGTGACTGACCACCCATAACTAACGCTAAGTCCCCAAAGCATGGACTGAGTGTAAACATCAATCGGGTGTGAATCGACCGCCCGCGAGACAACTCTATGTCCCTAGAGCATGGGCTGGAGTATAAACACAAATTAGGTGTGACCGTCCAACCACAAATCAACCTAAGTCCCCAGTGTGTGGATGCAATTTCGATTATTAAAATAAGTGTGACCGACCGTCCGAAAAACATCTTAAGTCCCTGGAGTGTGGACATAACTGTAAACATCAATCAGGCGTGACCGATCGCCAGCACACTAGTTCAATCCCCGGAGTATGGATGTGATTGTCGATAAATTGGCGAATGTGATCTGACCACCCGAACTCATCTCTCTGTAACCTAGTCCCGATTGGGTCAAATTAAAAGTGTCAAAGGTGAAAAGCAATCATCATCCGACCACTTTAATTCATCCCTCGGACTAGGGGCGTAACTCTAGAACTAGCTACTGGTCAAGATAGTACAACATTAGGAATCGATTTAACGTTTGGTTACGGCTCGAAGCCATGACTCCGGGACTTAATAGCCGAACACAATTCCGATCTAGAGACTAAAGCTTCGCAAGTATATTGAATAGAAATTCAAGCGATGTAACACTTTAGCAAATAAACTCGGAGTTATGCTAAAAACAAAAGAAAATTTTGTTTCATCCATTCTTTGGTAGCAAAATAAGTACAAAAAGAAACTTACTCCAAAAATTCCTACAAGCAAGGGCCGTACCCGCAACTATACACGACCTACTGGAAGCAAAAATAAATTCCTACATATCTACAGAAGAAGGGACACAAAGAGACATGCCTACTCCTTATGTTTCTTCTTCTTCTTTTTCTTCCCCTTCGGCGTCGATCCACTTGAACTACCGCTGTGGTGTCATTCTGTACTCTTGCCTTTACTTGGCTTATCCTTAACCGTGGGAAGTATTCTAGTCTCCTCCTCCGAACTCATGGAAATTGGAACACTTTCGAAATGCATGGTTGTAGGGACAGGGGCACTTTCTATATGAAAAGACACATGGGGTATCCCAATGATGATGATTGTACCACTCGGAGAGACCATACGTAAAGGGGCCTGGCCAGAACCTGCCATTCCACCTCCGATACTACTACCCAGCATGGAACTTTCCATCTCAACACTAATCTCCACCATTATCACCTCTCGTGAGCTGCTTGGGTGTTCGATGGGATGTTGGCCGTTGGGGCCGAAGAGTTGGATATGAACACACTTCCGCCCAGGACAAAAGGCATGTCTGTAAGTGGATCGCTCTGATGACCGAGGAGTTCTTCCATCATCTGTTCGTTGAAGATAAAAACACTCTCATGAACTTCCCCGATCGATCTGGCAGCTGTAGTGATTGTCACCTCCGTCATGATGGCGTCCTGCTCTTGATGTTGCTCTTGGGTTGTAGGGGCACGGCTGGTGTAGCTCCTATAACTGAATGGAGATAAGAAAAGATATTAGTGGCGTCCACTGATAGTGCTCCAGACTTTAGGTAAATACATGAAATGTTTAGAATAGCTTCCTCAGATTGGCTCGCGGGTAGAGCCAGAGCGCCTTCAGAAGCATGCTCATGAATTGGAGTCAAGTGTGGTTGATCGGGATCATAAGATAAAATAGCTGGAGGATCAACTGTAGAAGTAGTCCCAGGTTGGGTTGACACAAGTATTTTAGAACTTGCTTCATGGTGTTCAACCCCAGACCCCTCTTCCGAATGTTGAGCGGCAAGCTTCTCTTTCTTAGATATAACAATGGCCTCATGGAGAACTCTCCTCTCATCTTCGATTAACACCCGGTTCTCCAGTTCAAACTAATAGATGTAGTGTGGTGTTCAGCCATCTTATCATCCACCAAGCGGCACCGGGCATCATGCAAATGAGTCAGATAGACAACGAACCAGCTCAAGCCATGGCGATTCAAGACATTGGCGTTGTAAGTAATTAGAATGTCTTCCATATCACCTTCTAACCGGGCCTCCATTGCCTCGACTTCGGCCTCAATCCTAGCCTTAGCTTCCTAAACCTTTAGAACTGCCACATCTCGCTCTCCCTTAAGCTCCACGGTCTGATCACATGCCTCCCGAGTAACCTTATTAGCGTTGTCCCTTTCTTTGATGACCTCGGTGTACTTCTCTTTAAGCTCATTAATCTCTTTGAGCGCATTATCTCTCTCGTCTGTGATGGTGGCATTCCTGTGGCCCATATCATCGACCGGTTTTAGATGCTCTTGCCTCATATGCTTCATCTTCCTGTTTGCCTCATCGACTTTCTTCAAGGCCTCCATTTCTGAATTCCTTAAAATTTCATTCTCATTGGTGAGCACTTGAACTACACGATCCTTGTAAGCAAGATCTTTTTGCAGCGGTCCAATTATCCTTGCTCGACCGAATGCCACCGCCGAGGCCTTTTATGCAATTTTCTTCCATTCACGGTATTAGCCGTAAGCTTCATATACAAAGTCGTGCACCATTTTCTCCGCCCCTTCTGGAATCAGCCTCAAGTTTGGGGGGAAGTAAAAGCCGTCAAAGCAAATATTAGGGAAATCTTCCTTTAGCTTAGCTATTCGGGCGGCTCCCTCCACTGTAGGCTCCATAGTCACTATGTAGTAACAATGGAAGCGTCGGCCCCAGTTCTATGGCACTGCTCTCCAGGCCTTGAAGTTTTTGGAGGCACTGGCTTGCGCGAAGTTTTAGCAGTATGTGTTCCAAAACTAGAGGGTGGCAAGGGAACTCTAGGTGGAAGAGAGCGCAATCGGGTGCAACGCCTATATCGCCACTCTCTTTCCCTCTCTCTATCTCTTTCTCTCTCCCTGTCTCTCTCCCTATCATAGCGATCCCTATCTTGACTAGAGTAGTGGCGATCGTAATCAGACTCGTGCATGTGAGACTCTCGGTATGAATTGGAAGATTGACGTGCGGCACGAAGGCTACTGATCATGGATCATTTCTTTGACATTGTATCTATAAAGTGAAGAAAGAAACAGAGTTAGTTATCTTCGGAGATTGAATAACTCGCGAATATTAGTTGTGTGGTGTCATGAAGTGTGTGCATGCATATGTAAACCCCCTAACCAACCGGATGTAGCAGCCGTACTTAGATGGGTTGGCTCTCCTAAATCTAAGGCACTTTGAATCCCTTCTAATCCGGTATATTGGTGAAGAGACACATCATATGGAATGGGAATATCTGCAAGTCCCTCGAAAGGACTCTCTATTTGTGAAGAGGGAGCCTCTGAAATTACAACAACCGCTGCCGGCAAAGACACTACAACAGACTTGCGTCTCGGAGCTTCGTGGGCTGCAGCCTTGCCTCTCCTTATCCTCTTTGAATGTCAATGACTTTGTGAAGGTCCGGGTATGGGCTCGTCTCCAACGGGCATATTCTCATCGTCACCTTGCTCGATGATCACGATTCCAGGAGCTCTCGTTCTAACTTGCCTTTCTAGAGCCGTCTTAAGGAATCCTTCAAGCCCGATGCTCTGATCTCTATCAATTAGCCCAATGGCCCTTAGATTTTCATCAGTGAGGACCTCATTGATCTCTTAGCACTCGACAGGCACCTCTTGAAGAACTCTTATAATCTCCTTAAGCTGAGCTCTTTCAAGCTATGGAATCGAAGCTGTGAAAGAAAAGAAGTGTCAAACTCTGAAATCAAGTACTATTATCTATTTAATCGGCATAGAATTTGAAGCACTTACGTTTGTCTAGCCACCGTCTGGCGAACCTCGGTGGGCACCGAACGAAGAACCACTCAGTCTTAAAATAGCTAAGCTTGGTCCAAGCCCCGATCATGACTTGACAATTCCTAACTAATTCTAAGAAAGTGAAGGAGGGATTGTCTCCTCAGCTTTTTATATTGAACAAGTATTTGACTTCTTCTGGAGTTGGGGGTCAGAGATGCTCCATGAAGATGGTGAATAAGCTATTCAGCAAAGCATACCCATTCGAATGCATTTGTAACGGAGCGATCTATAAATAGAACAACACTTCTCGAATGTATCGATTAAATGAAGGGAGTGCCCCAGCTACACAAGAAAATCTATTGCAGGCCGTGTACCCTTCCTTGGGAGTATGGGCTCTATCTTCTGCCCCTAGCAATAAGACATCATCCCTTGACAATCCATGCCTTATGCAAATCCTGCCCATCATGTCTTTAGAGATATTAGAAGGAACATAATCTTATGGATACACGATGAAAACTGCTTCTGTTGCTCATCCGGAGCAGGACTAACAACTTTGGCTGCGATGGCTGGCATCTCGATTATAGGAAGTGGTGGACTCTAAACTCCCTGCAGTTGCGAACTTCCCGGTTCCATGGCTATTCAACTTAATAAAAATCATCGTTTGACGACAATAATCTCGTGTTTCCCCCTATTGTGAAGTGCGTGAATGTGTTGTGTGGTGCTGCTACGTATTACTTAAACATTCAACAAGATTTGAATCAAACGACAAGGCTTCATAATTCAACTGGAGTAACCATCGCAACCATGCCATCCAGACTTGGAGACCGATCCGAGTTGAAGTTCGTTAAATTTTATCAAGCTATAGTTCCATCGACGAGCTTTAAAAGGCAGTCAAATATGCAGTGAAGAGGTTAAGTCCAGTATGTAGGGCAAAAGCTCGTCGGAGTCAAATGTTCAAGTGCACAAGAAGTCTCATATCGATTAGGATTTAGACTTGGATCGATCATCGGAAGTGTAATTCGTATCGGTCATAAAACGTCACTTCGTATCGGTCGTAAAACATCACTTCGTATTGATCAACAGATAGTACTTCGTATCGATATAGAATCACTTGCTTCGTACCAATCGAGAAAATAGCCTCTTCGTATCGATCGAGGGATCATGAATTCGTATCGATTATCAAGGCAGATCGATATGAATACCGTTGGTTATCAATCGATACGAATGTCTACGGTCCTATCGATACAAAGATTCCACCACCAATCAATACGAAACACTCTATTCGTTCGATACGAAGTTTCACTATGCTCAGATCGATACGATTTCTCTCTTCATCCCAGATCGATACGAGCATTTTCTTTGTATCCCTACACTTTATGTTCCTCAAAGCTATGCCAAAGCCATCTTCAACCATCCATGACCTTGCTCTGGCCCATCTTCAGCCTCTTCTCCATCAGACTTAGCCATGAAAGCAAATGGAATGGCATGAAAGGTTCAAATCTCATCGTTCTAAGGATGAATTTGGTTAATTGTTTACCTAATCACGATAATTAGTTGAAGGAATTAAAATTTGGTTTGAGGGAAATTTTGATTTTCTCAAAGCGATACGAAAAGCAAGGCAGGAAAATAAACAAGTGGGGAATTTGTCTAAGTACTAAAGTATTTATATTAAGGAAGTGGCCGTTCATCTCCCAGTTGCTTTGACCGGTTGAAACATTCAATAACGCAACGGTTACGAGAACCTCATTCGTATCCCTCTACCAAACAAATACAAGATAACTGATTCGAATCCGATGTTCGATCGAAGCTAACCTAACATCCATCCACCATTAATCTAAAATGAAACGTATCGTATCCATCAGGCAATCGATACAAAGAAGCTTATTTGGGCTATTCGAACCCATTAGAATTGCGTCAATACGAAATGATGAACTCGTATCCACCTCTTTGAAACCCAAGTGGATTCGTATCATCGATACGAACTATTTTGAAAAGCCAATTAATCCGTATCGGTCACCATCTATGCGAAAAAGATTTTCTAACTTTTCAAATTGATTCAGGAGAGAACGATGCGAAAAAATATTGAAAAACAACCATCAAGTGTTGTTACAACTCGAATTTCACATCGGTTCAAGAGAGGATTGATACGGAATTCGATACAAGAAAAAACTTACAATGACTCGTGAACGTGCAAACGTTAACGAGGGTCAGGTGAACATACATCTATGTGTGACAGATTAACATTAATTTTTTAAAACTCACAGGAATTGAATGCTCACCTGGTGACAATTGCAACGATGAACAACAGTTTGTTATCACTCGACATTCTGTTACAACAATGCACTGTACAATCATTGGCAGTCAACAATTCAGTATTTATATTATCGGGAATAATTCAAAGGTTACATCTTTTGACGAAGGGACAATGACTACTCATCAAATCAGATAGAACTTTTCAGACAGAAGGTCGCAACCTTTCAAAGCACGCCATGTTCACACAGGACATACTTTGGGGGACAAATGTTATCCCTCCTTTTGGCAAGGCCGTGACACCAAGAACTTGACGGGAAACCAAGGACAATCCATCTCGAAGATCGGTTGTACATAGGTCTACTATGGATGCTGATAAATTTTGGCTGAGTCCGGATCGAGCTACAATCGATATGATACGACAAGCATAGCTATTTAAACCAACATTCCAAATTTCAAGTCAATCGGAGTTCGTATGCTTAAGATATTGGTCGATCAAAATCAAAAAAACCAACCACCTTCATATCCATGGAATTTCGTAACCATCAACTCATGAGCCTTTATTTCGTATCCATACCTCAAGCAGTTCAAGCACGTATCCATCGAACAAAGACAACTTGGTTCGTATCGGTCGCCCACTACTTTTCTTTGTCTCCATCGAACTGGAGCCATTTCGTGTCCAACATGTTAGCATACTTCATATCGGTCCTTTACTTACTTGGTTCGTATTGCTCGTTACTGATCAATACGAAGAAAACCATGCATTATCGATACGAAATCAACCACTCTATGATCGATATGAAAGGATCATCCATTAATCGATATGAAGTGACTGCCAACGATCGATACGAAACGGAATGCAATAAGTGGATACGAACAAAACCTAAAAGAAAGGAAGACTCAATCACTCGGCATGAAAAGTGGATTGATCCTAGAATATAGCGCCATGTCACCTGATCGATGCGAGCTTGAAGTGATACGAAGGTATCTATACGAGCTCGACAGTACATCAAAAACACAAACTTATATCGATCATAACTCAAAATCTACAAGTCCAAATGCCACCAAATTTTCACAGGAGCTTATGTACTATCTCAAGAATTTTAATGATTGATCTCGGCCCAAAAGGACACAATTTGGATTGATACGAATTTCATGCGTATCGGTCATGGATCGATCCTAAACGTCCAGGGATCGATCACGTGGGCCCACCCGCGTGAGAGAAGAAGTCTTTCGAAGTTTGAGACAGATATTCTCGGCCTACACCTATAAATAACAGTCCAAGGCCTTCTAAATAGGGACTTTTGACTCTGGAACGCTGACACTCTGCCGAAATCTTCATTGTACCTTGAGTGTTCTATTGCAAACAATTGTAATCAACGAGAGTTATTAATAAACAACAAACTTTCTATAGTAGACGTAGGCTATAACGCCGAACCGCTTTAAATCTCTGTATTTTCATACTTCTTTTTGCCTATTTTTGGTGTGTTTGTTAGATCTATCTCATTTACCATTTATATTCTTCATTTTAATCTCTTCAAACACACCCAAAGAGTGTTGTGCCTAATTTTGGTACAAACACTTTTGTGCTTTCACTGAGAAAACCCAGCTTTTGTTCAACGTTTTGGGTCTACAACCGTCGTTGGATTGCAAGAATATAAGGCGAAGATTGAGATCTCACATCTAGTAGTTCTTCCATCCTATTCAGATTGCATCAAATTTAGGAGAGAGATACATCATTCACCATGGTTACTACAAGAACTGCCTCAATCGCTGTAGATCGAGAACGAAGAGATAGACAGAGAACCTTACACAGCTACCTGCTGTAGGCCAGAACTCAACTGGACCTTCAAATCCACAAGGCCTTGTCACCAGGGAGGAGTTCCAGATGTTGATGCATGATCTGACCCAAAGTCTCCAGTAGCTTACCCAACAGATCCGTGCCAACACGGAGTTAACCAATCGACTGAATTAGAAAAGATGAAGGAGATCCAGGAGTGATCAAGCTTCCGTCGTATCCATCGAACTAGAGCCATTTTGTATCCAACATGTTAGCACACTACGTATCAGTCCTTTACTTACTTGGTTCATATCCCTCGTCATAGATCGATATAAAGAAGACCATGCATTATCAATATGAAATCGACCACTTTGTAATCGATACGAAAAGATCATCCATTAATCGATACGAATTGACTACTAAAGATCGACATAAAATGGAATGCAATAAGTGGATACGAATGAAGTTACACCGGTGGATACGAACAAAACCTAAAAGAAAGGAAGACTTGGTCACTCGACATGAAAAGTGGATCGATCTTAGGATATAGCGCTACGTCACCTGACCGATGCGAGCTTGAAGCGAATCAAAGGTATTGATACGAGTTGTATCGATACGAGCTCGGCAGTACATCGAAAACACAAACTTGTATCGATCATAACTCAAAATCTACAAGTCCAAATGCCACTAAATTTTCACAGGGTCTTGCGTACTACCTCAAGAATGTTCAAGATCGATCTTGGCCCAAAAAGACACAATTTGGATCGATACGAATTTCATGCGTATCGGCCATGGATTGATCCTAAACGTCCAGGGATCGATTACGTGGGCCCACCCACATGAGAGAAGGAGTCTTCCAAAATTTGAGACAGATATTCTCAGTCTACACCTATAAATAGCAGTCCAAGGCCTTTGAAAAAGAGACTTCTGACTCTGGAATGCCGATACTCTGCCGAAATCTTCATTGTACCTTGAGTGTTCTGTTGCAAACAATTATAATCAGCGAGAGTTATTAATAAACAACAAACTTTCTATAGTGGACGTTTTATAGTGGACGTAGGCTACAACGCCGAACCACTCTAAATCTATATGTTTTCTTCTATTTGCCTATTTTTGGTGTTTTTATTAGATCTATCTCATTTACCATTTATATTCTTCATTTTAATCTCTTCAAACACGCCCGAATAGTATTGTGCCCAATTTTGGTACAAACAATAAGCCCATTTCGTATTTACAAATCCTTTTATAAATCTCCAAATTAATTTATAAACCTCTTTTATAAATCTCTAAAAATCATTTATAAATTCCTTATAACACTCTTTTACCAAATATCATTTATAATCTCCTTTAGAAAATATGATTTGTAAATCTCCTTTACAAAATAACATTTGTGAATCTCCTTTTATAAAACAATTTATTATTTATAAACACCTTTATTAAATTAATTAATACCATTGAACATCATAAATAATTAGCTTTATAACACCATTAAATCGAATTAACTAACTTAAAACAACATTAATAATATAATTAAATATCTTAAAACATCATTAATAATATAATTAAATTTTTAAAAAACATTAATAATATAATTAAGCATCTTAATAATTATACAACACTTGATCTCAAATTGTTATAAAATGGAAGTAAATATTAAATTCAAAGCTTTTCGAATTCGAAAAGATGCTTAGCTACCACAATGGTACTTATACAAACTACCATTTTATACTAATTCAACTTTCCAAATCATATCACTGGTAGTTACATGAGTGAGTATATATGTAAATAAAATTAACAGTTTACAATCACTAGCTAATCCATCACTTATCTAATATTAATTAATCCACCTACTAATTAACTGGCGCATGAATAAATGTCCAAATAAATATGATGGCAAAACGAGGATTTATGATACTAAACAGATGTCATTAATAATATATTCAAATTTAATTATGCAGAATAGTATTTATTCTGCTTAACAGTTGTCATCAATGGGGTATAATTAATTAACTACCTTATTATTTAAAACAAAATAATTATATCCAATTCATTTTTATTTTATCAACAAATTATACCTCACTAAAATGAAAACTATCTATAGCATAGTGTTTTGTTAGTTCGTATAAACCTAGTGCAAAAATCCACAGGTCAAACGGATTTGAAATGGATGAGTTATAGCATTTTAAAGTCAACATTTAGTTAATATAAATAAACAAAGCAATTTAAATATATTTCTCACCCAAAACCCATTAGGCCAAGGCCTACTACCCAAACCCACTTCAACTACTCCTCCTTCCCAAACTTATTTCGCAAATACATTTCCAAAACAGCTTCCTGGAACCTACCCGTGCATGGCGTGCACATGCACGATCAATCCCCTCCACCGATCGCCTAACTCCGACCCCGTGCACACTCGCCTTGCCATGCTCTTTTCAATGGCACCTCCGCCTACCGCTCTTGCCACCTATAGCGAATTCTGACCCTAGCCCCAATTTGAGTTGATGTGCCCAGGACATTCGAAACACACGAACCTGCCACCTTTTAACCCATGACTGCCACCACCATGATCAAAACCAGCTTCTGCCACTTATGCCAATCGCTCCACCAATGACCCCTCACCTTCGTCGAAGCCACACCTCCCCTTCTGCCGCTAGCACATGAAGAAATCGAACTCAAAACACTAGTCCAACCTCGACCGACCACCATAGACCACCGAACCCCTTCGATCACAACCACGCCTTTGCCTACTCCCAAGCTTCCTCCAAGCACTCGCGCTCCTTCCTTCAACCACCAGTTCAACGGAATTTCAAAAATGAACTAAAACAGTTCATCCTACCACCGCGTCACATCTCAACCACCTAAAATCACATGACATGCCTTAAAAATCATGGTTCTCATAGATGAACGCGATTGTGCTCCCCATTCGTCGAAAAACTATCGTTATTTTGACTATTATCATAGTTGACATATATCTAACCCCCTACTCGACGAAAACGACTATTTTTAAAAATAACTAGACATTAAGATGAACAACTTTATAGTTGAAACCTTGGGCTGATTCTAAATGAGGGAGGAGGTGTTGAATTTTGAAGGTGAGATGGAAGGGTGGTTATTCCATTTTTTTCAAAGAACAGGAAAAACAGAGAAAGAAAAAAAAAGATATGCAATTTGAGTTTATATATGTCACTGTATATGCTTTCATCTTGCAATAAGCATTTTTTAAAAATCTAAGGTTAAAAGAAGTGTTTTAAAACAATATCATAAGACGTGATTTCCATACCAAATCAAAATCACTAACAAATTCATAACATTTTTATTTATTTCATCAAAGCACTAAACCAAAGAGTGAATAGCTCACCTTTCACGTGAGTTTTGAAATGCTTGAAGATTCAAGATTTCTCTAGCAACTAACCCCAAATCAAATACACAACTCAATTTAAAACTTTTTAAAGTAAAACAATGGTACTCTTTCCAAAATTTCAAAAATAGAGGAGGAAAAAGGCAAAATTAGTTAGGAAATAAAAATGAAGATGGAAAATAAATGCAAAGTGAAAGTAAAAACTTACTTTTATAAAGGAGTGAAAACGCCAAGAACAAAATACCCTTAATCACTTTTTCTTCCAACCCATCTTTTCTAAGCCCCCTTAGTACTAAACACTTGAAAAAACATGGTAGATATTACGAAGGTTCAAGTACCTTTCTCCACTTCTACATAAGGCATCAAATTATCTTTTCAAATCCAATTTTTAAATATATATTATATTTATTTATAATTTCTTCTTATTATTATATTTATTTATCCTTTACATTTCTAAATAAATGTTTTAAAATGTATACTAAGGCCGATAACTTTTCTACAACTTGTCGTTCGATAAAAAGTCAAAAATTCGAAAAACGGGTTTTAGCCACATTTTCTGTTTTTCATCGAACTACCAATTTTAATAAATAAAATTCAAAATAAATTTTCTATAATTAGCTGTAAATTAAAGAGTGTTATTTAATTATCAAAATCATAAATCAAATATTTAAAATAAATTAAATATTTCCAAATCAAATCGATAAAATTCCGAGTCGTTACATTCTCCCCCTTAAAGGATTTTCGACCTCGAACTTTCATCTTAAATAGCAAAGAATGTAACATCCAAGAAATTTGACTGCATTTTAATATTGAATATTTAATTAATTATAATATTTGAATAATTAGTTTTTAAGTATAATTATTCGAATTCAAATATAGCGAGTATTTTAATGTTTTAACTGTGGATTAAATATTAATTAAATAGATTTAATAGCTCTAATTAACTCCTTTTAATTAATAAATAATATTGGTGAATTCGATTTGTAGATTTATTTGCAATAATGAATAGAGCGGATAAATATCAATAATTGGATCGAAAATAGAAAGTGATTTGATTTCTGATAACGTATTTTTAATTTAATTTATTTATTTTTTTCATAATTTTTAATTTGAAAAATAATTAAATTCATGTTTAACGCATTTTCCGGCATACTTCAGTATTTTTGAACCTTCTCGGAATAATATAATCTGTCTATTTTATTATTGTTTTACGATCATGTCACATTGTTTTACGCGATCATATTTTTATTTTTGTCCTTCACGGCTCGTATACGAACGGAATATTGTGCAGCAGAGTGACCCAAAACTTCTTATTTAAAAAAACAAACATAAGCACATACAAGCACACAAACTTGTTTCTTGCATCATCTCTCCCCTTACAAGGAAATCTTTGTTTTGGAGAAACAGTGTAATTATGTTTTTTATATATTATTTTATGTGGTTATAAGACTATGCAAACTCATTTCCCCTTTTAATTTTCGTTCCCTCTTCTCCTTTTTGTCTGATTTCATTTCCACTAAAACAAAACTGGTCGATCCTTCAAAAAAAAAATCAATTCGTATAGTCAACGAAAAAAATATAAAACTTGGATCTTCGAACTTGTTTTGAATAGATCTTCAATCTTATATGCATAGTGGAAGGCGGTTGCTCAGTGGGCAACATATTAGGGTTAGAGTATACCATCGATTTAGGGAGCGATTTGTGATTCTGAGTTTGGCGTTGGCTTCGGGAAGGCTAGGCAAGTTTATGGGCATTTTTTGTGGAATGTGACCTCATTCGGGAAACGCATCGGAGCAGAGGGGGGGGGGGAGATTTGTTGTGCAGAGGTCGCATTTTAAGACAATGGGTCGGAGGTTGGATGGTGAAGATGGTCATAGAGAGGAGGCGAGGTGGGGAACGATGGTGGAGGCAGATTTGGAAATCGTTGAGTGTTGGGGGTAAGGGAGCGTGCGTATATGGGTGGGTACACTGTGCATATACAAGCAGGGAATAGTGTAGAGGGTGGAGAAAGAATGGTTAAGCAGAGAGGATTAGTGTTTATTTAGGTAATTAGTAAGTGATTAGTGATTAAAATATATTAATTAATATCGAAAACTTATAAATTCTATCTCTCTCATACGAGGTTAGATTTGGATGTGGTCAGTCGCGTTAAACTCATATCGTCATTAGCTACATGATGGAATCAGATTAGGTGAGTTTGAAGCTTATAAAATTACATGCTAAAGTCGAATAACAGTTCAATTTTAGTCCAAACAGGAACGCTTCGACGATAACTGGAATTTCTATGAGTTTACTCACCTTTAAATTTGCTATATAATATCTATGATGTTATAGATTTGTTATTGAATGCTTGGTTGATAGTTTAGACATTATCGTTGTTGTTTAATTGATTGTTTGGTTGAAAATTTTGTTTCGGATAATGGATGACATATTAAATTAATTACCGCGAACCCATATTATGATATACATTGTCCGTAACCATTGTTTTGCAGGAAATATTTATAGAGAGACCCTAAGGGGTTACTAATCATTGTTCTTTATTTCCTTATGCTGCTTAAATTGATGTTTAATTGTAAGTAATCGCGATATTCTATTTAAATTGTTTAAGTGTCATTATAGCAATTTCCGCTATATCATTAATTATTGAATATCATCTCCTAAACTCTTTGTATATGTGAATTTAAGCTTGTATTTTCACAAAATTAGATGTTAAAAATTCATTAATCATTTTAATTAATGATATTTTAATTTAATTAATAATTTTAATTAATGATTATTTGAAGTCAATTAATTGTTTAATCAATGGTATTTGAATTTAACTAATCATTTTAAGTAATGATGTTTTAAGTTAATAAATCAATTTAACTAAAGACGTTTAAATTTTATGTTGTTCGATGGTGTTGCTTCTGCTGGTATTGCATATGTTGCTCCTGCTGGTGCGGCCCAGGCTAAGCCTGATATGTTGACCGCGACCATTGATCCTGTTGCTGCAGATGGTGTGGTCCTGGATAAGCCTAAAACATCTATGTTGACCGATTATATTACTTGGAATTTTGAGGAGCGGGCCTGGATACATGATCCTTATGAAATGAGATACTCACTTGAGACTGACACTTATTATGCCTTTATTAGTGATGTTGAGGGAGAAAATATTTTTCTTATATATCACATTGAGGATGAGGGCCTGTCCTTCAATAGGCATGGTGAGATGGGTGAAGAGAACAAAAGTTAGTTTTATGACGTAAGTTGGGATATGAAATTTATTTACTCTCCTTCATCTGAAGGTTTGATCCTAATATGGCTACTCTTTTTTTGGTTATGTTCACGTTATTGGCCCGTCTACTGACGTTGACAATGGTAGTCCTTCTTTGGCGGGCGTGTAGTCCTGTTTATTAGTAGCTTAGCCCTTTTGCCTAGCTCCTGTGCTTTATTTTTCTTTGTGGTTTGGGATCCTTCTCCCATTTAGCTATTCTGTGCTTGTATAGAACACCTATTTCTCTCATTATATACTGTGGCACGACCCACTATAAAGCCGACTAGCTTTGTTAAAAAAAGATGTTTAAATTTGATTAACCGCTTGATTAATGATATGTAAATGAATTAATCGTTTTAATTAATGATATTTGAGTTTAATAAATCATTTTAAATTAATGATGTTTAAAAGTAATTAATCATTTTAAATTAATGATATTTGAGTTTAATAAATCATTTTAATTAATGATGTTTAGAAATAATTGACCGTTTTAAATAATGATATTTGAGTTTAGTTAATTTTTTAAATTAACGTGTTTTGAATTTAGTTAATCGTTTTAATTAAAGATGTTAGAATCTAATTTATCATTTTAAATAATGATATTTGAATTTAGTTAATATTTTAGTTAATGGTGTTTTAAAAGTTAAGTAATTGATTAAATAAAAGAGTTTAAAGTATATTAATTGATTTAATGAGGTTTAAAAAGTTAATTTACTGATTTAATAAAGGTATTCTTGAGATAATTAACTATTTAATAAAGATATGTGATTGGTTTATTAAAAAGGTTATAATTAACTAATATCGTTTTTAAAATTTATAAAAATTAACGGTGTGATTAATTATCTTTCGGGATAATTAATGTTGGGTTAAATTTATAAAAAGGATTTAAAATTTGATTTATTTTCTTCAAAATAAATTAATATTTGTTTTATTTTATAAAAGTAATTTAATTTTTATTTATTATCTTTTAGGAAAATAAGTATTGTTTTAAAATTTATAATAATAGTTTATCAACAAATAGACCTTTTAAAAAGAATTGTTTCAAATAAAGCTAAGTGCGGATTGTTTTGGGTTTATAATAAACAATGTCTTGGTATTTGTTTTGACCTTGGTTTTTAATACACTTAATAAATATAATTTGCCCCTTTGAAATAGTATTTTAAAGAGTATTTTTATAGCGTATTTAAAAGTATTGTGATTGAAAATCAAGCATAAGTGAAAACAACCATCTTATCATTCCTGATAGTTGATTTATCGACTATCGACTTTGATTCTGCTTTCTTTTTTATATTTCATCACTCTAAGATGTGTTGCTCATTTGAGCCTTGTTATCCTTTGTAGGAAATGACTAGACCCAAAGAGCGAGTAGAGACCAAGCTATGTAGGGTTGCTCCCATTAGGGCATTTTCACATCCACTCTAGATTGGATTTGGTGTTGCGCATTGAAATGTGAAATACCCGGATATTCGGTAACGGTTGGCGGGGTTCGGCTTGGAGGTTCCCGAGAGTCATCAGAGTTCTCAAGTATATTTCTAAAGGCATACTTTCATTAAGAGGGGCCGTATCCTCCTAGCCATTATTGAAAAAACTTCTCTCTTTCCCTTATTATTAATTCAAATCTTTGAATTATTTCCTTAATTGCATTGAGAATTGCCTTGTGCTCTTCTCTATATTTAATTATTGGTGTCCATTCTTTCAAGTCTGGAATTTGATATTATTTATGCCATCCATTAAGTATAGGTTTATTTTTACTAGTACCTACCCTTTTATTTGGATTGTTTTTATGGTTATTTTCATTCTTTCTTGATTGGATTGTTGTTCTATTTTTTTTCTTTTTTTCTTCAGATATGTCTGTTGTTATTATGAGGTAAAAATCTACTCCACAACGGCGTGATCTCATAGAACCTTTACATGTTCATCATATTACTTGAGTTTTCTCATGCTGTTTTTCCAGACTGACCCGGGTGTTACTTTATTACAATACTTGGGTCAGACCAAGTTTTTCCTAGGTTTGCTTCTGTGATATGGAGTTATTGGAAAGGAGCTAGAGTGCACCTATCTTTATGTTTATTTTTGTTGTATCTGTTATACCTATCGGCAATTTGTGAGGTCAGAATTTTATAACTATCCGGCTGATAAGATTTGTTTTTTTAACTCTAATGTTCTATGTATTTTGGAATGACAGTTTTTGTTGTCTTTGTTATATTATATGTTGTCAATTTCACTGTGAGATTCTGATTCTTCCGTTCTTTGTTCTTTTCTTTTTATTTTACCCTAACAATCTACCTTTTTGGCGATTGAATGTGTGACATTTGAATACCATGGATGTATTCAATGTCGATTTTCAATGATAAAAAAGGCAGGTCATTACAAAGAAAGAAACCAGTTTATTTTGAATTTATTTTCCTTATGTAAACACAAAATCCAAATACCCGATTTTATTTTATTTCAAAACCCTTTCTAGAAAAACACTCTATATCTTAATCCATAGAGAATATACATATGGCCCGAGAAACCCAAAATGATACCGAGGAGCTAAGTACGACCAAACAGCATCATACATACCCTTACCATAAGGACAATAATTAACAGAAGTGTTTACCATCCGAACATGTCTCTTTTACATTTTTAATTTTTCCGAGTCCCTCGAACCAATTAACATCAAAAATACTCCTTCTAATTCAAAATTCTCTTTTTGAAACAATCTTGTATATATTTTGAAACAAATACTTTTAACAAAATATCAATTTCCATCCTGCTTTAGGTCCGCTTGGATTTGAACTCTTATCGTATAATGACAAAAAGAATAATTTACTAAGTGCACTGCCATATTCGCCTACACGAACATCCGATTGTTGCTTCGGAGATTATTTAGATCATCACAAATGAAACAAGACTCATCCCCCGAACTATCCAAAGAAAACATGCAACGACCCATAATTTTACCTCTTTGAAAATTGAATATTTAATTGATTATTAAATATTAAAATATAAAATTTATAAACATAAATAATCATATTTCAAGTGATAAATAAGAATAGCAAACTTATTTCTAGAAGTGAATTAAGATTTGGAACTTGTATCATAAATTTGACAAAATTTACAAGAGCCAGATTTCGATAAAATTTAATATACATTTGAACAATTATAGCAAATGGTAAATAACTCTTTTTAATGGTTAAATAATGATATGATTATAATATAAATTTGATTAATAATGGTTTTATAAACATATAAACTTGTTTTATAAAAATCGACAAATTTGGTCGCACGTTGACAAATCAACGTCGTATTTTTACAATTAGATTTTAATATTATTAAATATGGTTTTATAACTCAAATAAAATTGTTTAATTAATTATATATGATAACAAACTCATATTCAATTTTTGTTTATATAAATAAATAGTTTAACAAAAATGTCAAAATATGACCGTAAAATATTTTGTCGAAAATAAACGTTTTGTCGATTAAAAGTTATTGCAACGTCGTAGCACCTTTATTTTCTTATATTGGAATATATATTAAAATAGTATAAGTATTAATTAATTCACTAATCAAATTTACTTTTACTAAACATACGAAAATTCTAGAATGTAATTAACAAAAAGTAAGCACAAAAAGACAAACATGTCATTTCAAAGCAAAAAAAGTAAACATCAAATCAAACCAAATATAATTATTATATTCTTTACTTAATACTTAAGTGAAAATGACATAAAGTAATGATTTGAAATGTGTTGGTAAGTGGTGAAAAAATAAGCTTGCTTAAAATGTAAGTAGAGGGTATTTTGGTCTTTTTACAAAATATTATTTTAATCCAAAACTTTTTCTATAAATAAGCATCCACTTTCTCACTTTTTTACACTTCTTCTTATTCCTTTTTCAAGCTTCCTTCCATTCTTTAATGACTTCTCTTCTTAATAAAATAATGCCAAAATATTGTAAAATAATTTACTAAAGAAATATCCACTTAAAACATCACCAAAATCACTTCAAACCCTCTCTCTTCCTCCTTCCTACCAACGACCACCCATTCTACCTCAAAACCCAAGCCAACCACCACCCCTAGCCTAGGCTGTGAGCAATATAGAATTCTCCAAGGTCAAGGCCGGGCACATCAAGAAGAAGGAAGGAGATCGGGAAGCTTCGGAGCGAGAAAAAGAGAAGAAAGTGCTGTCGGAATCGATTCGGGAATCTACGTAAAAGATTAGTGCAGTGGAACCAATCGTGAGTACTCATATTTTAAAGTCACTAATTTCTAAAAATATTTCAGGTTAATTATATGTAAAGTTGTTATATGTTTGATGATTTTGTAACACTCCCAAATTTTAACCAAGTTTAATTTGATTTTGGAATTTAATTGTGAATTTATTTGTGAATTAATTAAAAATTTCCAGGATAAATAAATATTTTAGATTATAAGTAGAATTTGGTTTAAAATTTAAGGATAAGTAATTTTATAAATAAAATTGGATTTAAAAATATATATTGGAGATAGATTGGATTTGAAATTTCATTTTTAAGTTGATAAGAATTTGTTACTAATTTTATTTAAATATGCGTTTTGATTTGAAAATGATATTTTGAATTTGATTATAAAGTTTTCAAAGGCCAATTTAGAATAAAATTGTTTATTCATGTGTGATTAAATTGTAAAACCATCTTTTGCTTTAAAAGATTTTTATAAATGATTAATAAAGGAATTTATTTATTTAAATAAGAAATATGATATTAAGTAATATTTAAAATATTATTTGTAGCGTTTAATACATAATAAAAGTTTGAATGTTGTTTAAAAGCTAAATTTTATCATATACATATATGTGTTATTTATTTAAAGAATAATTTATTTTAAAACTCAATTTTTCTTCAAATTTTATAAAGGAGGATGCATTTATTAAATAATAAAAAAATTTATAGATGAAAACATAAACATTTGAAATAAATTACATATGTTAAAAATAAGTACTTAAGGGTTAAAATACAATCTATAAATTAATTAAAATTTAGGATTTAAACACAATTTTGATCTCATAGGACATTTGTAGATTTATGAGACCATGAGTTTAACATTTGTAAAAAGAAAATGGTAAAAACATCGACAAGTGTTATCCTAAGTTAAACAAGTGGCATTAATTTTAATTAAATCTTGTGTTGAAGAATAAAAAAAAACTAAACCACATTTTTATTTTCTCAAATCTGAAATCAGTAAATAAAAGAAAATAAAATCAAAGACTATCTTCAATTTTCAAACAAGCTTCAGGAATCAAACTGTTAGCACCAAAATTGGTCACTAACACCCAAATGTAAATGAAAGCACCAGCTAACAGTCACTGATAACAGATAAAGTGTGTGTAGAGAGTAATAATATGAAGAACAGTTAAAATTTAAATGAAAGCAGTAAAGAACAACAAGTTTTATAGTGGTTCGGCTAACTTCGGCCTACGTCCACTCTAGAGGTTTCCTTTTTATTGATGTTCAAATCAATTACAGTTACAAAGTGGTAGACAGGCCTTAGTCTTAGGAAATAAAAAGTCAGAGAGTAGAAGAGAAGAAGAAGACCCTCCTTCTGAACCCCTACAAGCTGTATTTATAGGCGAATTTTGAGTTGCTGGGCTTTTTGAACGGTAAAGGCCCATTAAGAATTTCCACTGAGCCACATTCGTCTTATGCCGAACGACTTTCCATGGCTTCGCCGATCGACCCATGCCAAGCCGCCAATGCCGAGCGAGGTACGATGCTGAGCGAGGTGCGAGGTGCAATGCCAAGGGAGGTGCGAGGTGTCGAGGTATTGAGGTGCGAGGTATCGAGACGCGAGGTATCGAGGTATCGCGGTGCGAGGTATCGAGGTGCGAGGTATCGAGGTGCGAGGTATCGAGGTATCGAGGTATCGAGGTGCGACTCCTTTATGTCGAGCGGCAACCAATGCCGAACCATTTCTAATGCCGAACGATTCTTTTATGCCAAGCGGGGAGTGTAGACCGAACAAAGTACTTGTGCCATGCATTCCCTCCATTTCTTGAGCAAATGACATATCCAAGTAAACTTCATCCTTCGAAACCAAATCCATCATACTCCAACCTCGATAGTCATGAAGTTAGTTAGGTTGAATTCGCCTACTTATGGCTTTGACAAAAGGTGGGTTAACACGAAAAATCTAGACAGCAAGCAAAACAAAAAACAAAATAAAAACAGATTCAAAATCAAATGACCAAGACCTGAAGCAAATCAAAGTCTAAATCTGGAATTATTAAGGCAAATCATCAAGCAAAAACCTGTAATCAAGCAGAGAAGTTCAAGCATGCAATTTAACATCAGGTTGCAAATGCAAATTGTAAGCCTGGAAATTAGCCTGTAAACAAATACAAGATCAAGTTCTGGAGTCAAACAAAAGTGAGATCAAATTAATTCAGCAAGCAAAGTTAAAGAAATTCATCATCAAGTAGAACAACCCAGGAAAACAAAAGCAGGATTTTCAAAATACTCAATTTTTTTTAAAGCTTCTCTATTCTTTCAGGAAAGCAAGGTGAGTAAACTCTTAAAACCCTGATTTAATTAGAAATTAGCAGGTAATAATCTTCTAAATTTTGATATGGAATGTGATTTATATGTTATTTAAAAATGATTGCATGCATAACATCTGTGTACCAATTGTGAACAAACAAAATATGCCTCTGGTATACATGACAGGCTCTTAAAACCTATTTCAAAAATTCATATCCACAACGAATAAATATTTGGCATTGATCTTTAAATAAAAAATGATGGTAATAGTGTAAACTCATTTTTAAAAATGTTTTGGAGATTTTTATCACGTAATCATTTCAGAAATCAAAATTTACAGCGACCATCCAAATTTAAGTTCAAAATCATATATCTGGATTTTGAATTTTGGTCAATAATGAATTCGTATTGTGAATCCATGAATTTTGATGCAAGTTTCAAGATTTTTAGGTTATTAAATTGTGAAAAAATGTTAGTTGAATGGAATTATCATTTTCGTAAAATTTTTGTGATCGGAGAGTTGTGGGTCTCCGGGATCGCTGGTGAAGTTGGCAAGGAGGTCAGGGGTGTCGGCAAAAATGGTGGATGGATTTGTAATGGACCGAGGTGGCGGGTCTGAGTCAATGTAGGGTTTAAGCCAGAGGTTCAGTTGTCTTCGTTCCCGAAGAAATGGTGTGAAGGCGAAGCACCTGAAGAGGTCGAACCTAGGGGAATCGAAGGTCGGTAGTGTGACGAAGCTTTGTTCAGGACGGCGTGGACGATGGTGACTGGGATCGTCGGCGAGAGGGTGTTTTTGTTGACTGTACTGGTTCCAAGAAGAAGTGAATGAGCTCAATTTTGATTGACAATGAGTTGGAGTAATCTGAGTGCCTAGGCAAGTCGAGTGGATTATCGGTGGTTGGTGGTGGTCAACGACCTGATCGGAGTGGCTACGATTTGGTGTACACGTGCATAGGCATGGATGGTGTCAATGGTTTGGGGGAAGAAGATGGTTCCTGTTTAACTTAGGGAAAGGATGTAAGCGTGTATGTAACATTTTTTGAAAATGTTAAAGGTAAAACAAGGTTTTGAAAAAGAAAATATAAGGTGGCTCGGGAAAGTTGTGTGGTTGCTTCGAAGTGGATCTCGGGGAGATAGGAATTTGGCTCGGGTATTTCGTTGTTTGACTAAGGGCTGGAGAAAAAAAATGAAATAAATTTCAAAGTGTTTTAATCTTATGTAACCTTTGTTTTAAAAGTTAATTTTGAATAAACTTAGTAATGGATTAATGATAATTTTGTTTCAAAGATTAAAAGTTTAAAGCTTAAATATTTAAAAAAAATAAAAAAATAAAAAAAAATTAATTAAAGGTTAATTAATTAATAAAAGTAATTAATTAGTGGTAAAAGTTAATTAATTAATTAAGGATAATTACTTATTTTAAATTAATTAGGATTAATTAATTAAATGATAATTAATTAAGGGTTAATTAATTAATTAATTAAGAATAATTAATTAAGGGTAATTAATTAATTAAGATTAACTCTTTAATAATTAAAGTTTAATTAATTCATTAATTAAGGTTAATTAATAATAATTTAAGGATGATTAATTAACATAAATTATGATTAATTAATGTTAATCAACCAGGATTAGTAATTTATTTGATTTCAATTAATCAGATGATCAATTAACCTTATTTATGGATGATTGTATTCTATTGAATGTTGTGAATTATTTTGTCATCTCTGCTGTGTGATGCTTTGTGATTTGAATTGTTTTAATTCAAACCGTGATGAATGCAATTTATTTATTTATAATGCATTTATATTATCTATCCGTGATTCTGTGTATATGATAAGCGTTATAGGATTATACCGCTTATTGATATTGCTGTGATTATATCTATAATGATTGATGATGTTACACTATTGGTTAAAACTCCTGGACTGCAATACACACACAAATATGGATTGCACGTGGAAATTGGTTAAGTCACAGATTTTTTTGAAATAGTTTTAAAATTGAATTTTTAAATCCAAATGGTTTTGGAAATGGATTGGGTTTAAAGTGAAAAGCTTTTGAAAAGGAATTTCAAAGACAAAAGTTATTTTTGAATAACTTGATTTAGTTTTGAAATTTAATTTAAATTTGAATTTGAAATTTGAAATTTGAAATTGAATTCTATGTTGAGAATTTATGATTTAAAAAGGTTATACAAGTTTATATGGGTTTTAAACCATTTTTAAAGTGTTGTTTTGGATTTTGAATTTAACCTAAGGTTTTTAACTTGTGTAAACGAAATGGGTTTTTCCGAAATGAAATTGTTTGTTTTCAAATAATAAAAGCTTTCATATAAGGTAAAGAATTTCCAATTTGTGATTTCAAGTTGTATTGGTTTTCCAAGTTATGAATGAATCTTTGGAAACGGGTTTTGAAAGCTATAAGTTAAATCTTTAAAGATTGAATGGGTTAATTCAATCGAAATGAAAATTGTTTGAAAACTGTGAATGAATCTTTGTGAAACTGGGTGAACTTTGTGAAATGAATCTTTTTGTTTAAAGATTTGAAATGGTAATTTGTTTAAACCATTTGAAAGAAAGTTTTGGGTTTTAAAGTTGTGACTTAACTGAAATCCCATATCCATATGTTTTTAAATATTGCGCTCATTATTCGATTTAGCCGGGAGAGGACCTTGTGTCACATAACCCATTCTGAATAACGATACGATGTTATGGATAGCATTTGAAGATCGGTGGTGAAGACCGGGTATTTACGAGAACGATAGGATAACCTATCGAATGACTCTGCACCGAGTAGCGACGGTATAGAGTTCTCTATGTGATTGGGAGTCCGATCGGGACTGTGAATACCCGGATTGCAAGGGCTTCTTCGAAAGTGCCTTCGATTCTATTCGAACCCGAGACATACTTGTATGGATGTGTGTCTGACATTACACTTTGAGATGTAAAACCGGTTTCAATCAAATACATTTCTGTTTGGTGGCGGAGATTTATTCTCTTAGCTTAACACCCTTCTCTGAGACCTACGAGCTCAAAGGTTATGTAGTTGATGGTTACTAGTGATACATTCCCAATTTGGTAATGTGGCATATGAAGTGTTGTTGATCATTTTTGATCAAAGCATGGCTTTGTGAAAAAGCATAGCTTCGTGGACGAGACTGCATCAGGACCTCACAACCCGGTAATGGTCGAAATAGGAAAGATGCGGCAAGGTTGCAGGGGTCGCACCTCTAGGGTATGTCCATTCCTTCTGGAAAAGGGTGGTATCATGGTATGGAGCCAAGATACTTACTCATGTGGACACTGTATATTTATTACCGTGTGATGTTGCTTTGTGGTTTCAGATCCTCGGATAAAGGTCGCAAACGACCGGGGTCGCAAACGACCGGGGTCGCAAACGACCGGGGTCGCAAACGACCGGGGGTGGCATATCTTTGGGTATTACTCCTGGGCTGGGAGGAAACTGGCCTTGTGTTGGCAGAGAGCCGGGTAGGTTCTCGGGGCTACCCTCCAGAGGCGTACCCATGTGGAAATAGAAAGTTCCTTAGCCTGACCATTTGTTGGAAATCCAATCAAACAATACGAGCCCTTTACGATTTCAATTGTATAACCTGCCACCTCAGGTGGTAGCTATAGCTGGCATAATATAATGGTACCTATGCTGGTTAAGATTAATATTATACTTTCAAAATATTTTCCACTATGCACTAATAATAATATCAAAAGGATTTTTGCGTAGTAAGCATGTTTGACTATCATAAGGAGAAATCTCCCCCAAGTGTGCGATTGCATGGTGTGTGTGCCGGAGGCCTTATGGTAGTTTCATTTCCCAAAAAGCATTGCGGATTTAAAACTTAAATTCTTTTGTTTGTTTTTAAAACTAAACTATTTTTGTTTGCTCATACCAGCCCCATGATTGACCTGGAGTTTATTGTTCCGTTCCTAAACTCTTTGTGTCCACAATTTTCCACACGGATAGTCTAGAGTTGAGTTTTTCAGATAATCCAATAAATAGGTGTAGATTCGATAGCTTTTGAAGTCTTTGGTTTGTAGTATTCGGAGATCTTCTTCAGCTTTTGGATCTTTGAAATTTTGGTTTGGCAATCGTCTTTGGGATGGAGTTTGTTTCACTTCAGCATTGATGATGATGGTTCAAGCTTTTGATTTGGAGCTTGAAGTTTAGAGCTTTGGCTTTAGAGTTTGGATTGGAATTGCAGTTTTGGTTTCTTTTGAAGACTTTGCTCTTGTTGAGATGATTTTCCGCTGTGGTGTTGTGTTGTATCATTCTCTGATGGTGTTGGGTTGTTGTATCATGATGTATCACATTGTATCTCTATTATATATCAATGTATTATCTTTTGTTTCTGCTGTGTTATTTATCATCTAATGTTGTTGCAAGCTCTGGCGATACAGATTCGATGTCGTTTGTCGGACATCGGGTCGTCACAAGTGGTATCGGAGCTAAAGGTTGAGTAAGAACTTTAGCTACAGAGTGTAACACATTAGATGGCTCATTAGAGATAGGGTGAAGTATACCCTAGAATGAGTACAACCCGTGGAAACGGAAACCCAAATTTCTCAGTCTATTTTCTTTAACTGTTGTTATTCCCTAAGATATCGCGTCCGAATGCCTAAATCGGTTTTCTTACTATTTACAGATAGTAAGAATGAGTGGAAGAAGAGGACGAGGTAGGGGATAGGGAAGTACCACTTCAACTGGTCGAGTCCCTACAACAACAGATATTCCCACTCAATCTCAACCAAATCTAGTTGATCTATATCAAAGTTTTTCTAAACTTGATGGAAAGCCATTCACATGCAAGGAAACCGTTATCGAAGCACAAGCCTGGATCCGATCGTGCGAAAGGATTTTCAAATGACTAAAATTGGAAGATGATCAGATGTGATTGATAGCTTCCTGGCAACTCCAAGAAGAGACTTTAGCTTGGTGGGAGACAGTTACCGTGGATGAGCCGGCGGATGAGTTTACTTGGAGTCATTTCAAGGAAGTGTTCTAGCCGCGATATATGCCGTTTGTTGGTATCGCTAGAATGTACCAGGAGTTTACGGATTTGAAGCAAGGAAGCTTATCGTTTGAAGAATACTTAAACAAATTTAATGAATTATCTCGATTTGGTCCAGAATTGGTGAATACACCGTTAAAGAAGAATGAAAAGTTTGTTCGGGGAATGAAAAGTTTGTTCGGGGAATGAACAAGAAGTTTCAGGAGAGGATGACTACTCACGTTAAGGAATCTTTTTCTGAATTAATTGATATGGGTTATAGATACGATACTCTTGATAAGCAGGAAGTTCCAGAGGAGGATGGAAATACAAGCAATCTGAATTGGAGAAAAAGGAAGTTTGGTGGAAGGAAACCGAGGAAAGATAAAGGAAAGAAGAATATATAGAAGAAAAGGGTGAAAGATGTTACTTGTTTCAATTTCTTGGAGAAAGGCCATTACTTGAACAATTGTAAGAATCCCAGGAAGCAAGGAAAGAGGGAGCAATTTATGAAGCCAGATCATGAATCTAGGGAATGCTATTATTGCCACAAGCCGGGACATAGGATCATGGATTGCCCAGCACTGAAGCAAGCTCAAAAAGCGAGTGTATATGCAATCAAAGACAATCCTTCGACCTCAAATGCTGATAAAGGAAAAGAAATTTTATAAGGTAACATTCTCGTTTACGATAAAAATTGTTCGAATTTTGTTCGACGTTGGAACTACACATAGTTTTATTTCTCAGCAAATCATAAATCAGTTAAATCTTGAATCTGAGATCGTAGTCGAATATATTTCTGTCTGTTTCATTGGGTTTCGATAAAATCTACAAATGGTTAGTTATCCCTTCGAACTAATCAATACCCCTGTATATTTCGTAGATCAAATAACCCAAATGTTTCGTAGTTGATAGAGTTTGTTCTCATATCTATTGTTGATATTCTGATTTGGTAAGCCAAACGCAGAACAGATATCCAATTTGATCTGAAAAGATATTTCTCTATCTTTCATCTGTTCTTTGTTATCTCCCTGGCAAATTTCGAGGACGAAATTTTCTTAAGGGGGGATCTGTAACATTCCCAAATTTTAACCAAGTTTAATTTGACAATTAATTTGATTTTGGAATTTAATTGGGAATTTATTTATGAATTAATTAAAAATTTCCAAGATAAATAAATAATTTAGATCATAAATAGAATTTTATTTAAAATTTAAGGATAAGTAATTTTCTAAATAAAATTGGATTTAAAAATATATATTGGAGATTGATTGGATTTGGAATTTCATTTTTAAGTTGATAAGAATTTGTTTCTAATTTTATTTAAATATGCATTTTGATTTGAAAATGATATTTTGAATTTGATTATAAATTTTTCAAAGGCCAATTTAGAATAAAATTATTTATCCATGTGTGATTAAATTGTAAAACCATCTTTTGCTTTAAAATATTTTTATAAATGATTAATAAAGGAATGTATTTATCTAAATAATAAATATGATATTAAGTTATATTTAAAATATTACTTGTAGTGTTTAATATATAGAAAAAGTTTGAATGTTGTTTAAAAGCTAAAATTTATCATATAATATGTGTGTTATTTATTTAAAGTATAATTTGTTTTAAAACTCAATTTTTCTTGAGATTTTATAAAGGAGGATGCATTTATTAAATAATTAAATTTTTTATAGATGAAAACATAAACATTTGAAATAAATTACATATGTTGAAAATAAGTACTTAAGGGTTAAAATACAATCTATAAATTAATTAAAATTTAGGATTTAAAAACAATTTTGATCTCATAGGACATTTGTAGGTTTATGAGACCATGAGTTTAACATTTGTAAAATGAAAATGGCAAAAAAATTGACAAGTACTATCCTAAGTTAAACAAGTGGCATTAATTTTAATTAAATCTTGTATTGAAGAATAAAAAAACTAAACCACATTCTTCTTTTCTCAAATCTGAAATCAGTAAATAAAAGAAAAAAAATCAAAGACTATCTTCAATTTTCAAACAAGCTTCAGGAACAAACAAATCTGGACAGCAAGCAAAACAAAATACAAAATCAAAATAGATTCAAAATCAAGTGACCAAGACCTGAAGCAAATCAAAGTCTAAATTTGGAATTATTAAGGCAAATCATCAAGCAAAAAACCTGTAATCAAGCAGAGAAGTTCAAGCATGCAATTTAACATCAGGTTGCAAATGCAAATTGTATGCCTGGAAATTAGCCTGTAAACAGATACAAGATCAAGTTTTGGAGTCAAACAAAAGTAAGATCAAATTAATTCAGCAAGCAAAGTTAAAGAAATCCATCATCAAGTAGAACAAACCAGGAAACCAAAAGCAGGAGTTTCAAAATACTCAGGATTTTTTTTTAAAGCTTCTCTGTTCTTTCAGGAAAGCAAGGTAAGTAAACTCTTAAAACCCTGATTTAATTAGAAATTGGCAGGTAATAATCTTCTAAATTTTGATATGGAATGTGGTTTATATGTTATTTAAAAATGATTGCATGCATAACATATGTGTATCTGTTGTGAACAAACAAAATATGCCTCTGGTATACATGACTGGCTCTTAAAACCTGTTTCAAAAATTCATATCAACCAAACGAATAAATATTTGGCTTTGATCTTTAAATAAAAATGATGGTAATAGTGTAAACTCATTTTTAAAAATGTTTTGGAGATTTTTTATCATGTAATCATTTCAGAAATCAAAATTTACAGTGACCATCCAAATTTAAGTTCAAAATCATATATCTGGATTTTGAATTCTGATCATATGATTGGGTTCGTGTTGCGAATCCATGAATTTTGATGTAAGTTTCAAGATTTTTAGGTTATTAAATTGTGATAAAATGTTAGTTGAACGGAATTATCATTTTCTAAAATTCTGGTGATCGGAGAGTTGTGGGTCTTCGGGATCACTGGTGAAGTTGGCAAGGAGGTCAGGGGTGTCCGCAAAATTGGTGGATGGATTTGTAATGGACCGAGGTGGCGGGTCTGAGTTAATGTAGGGTTTAAGACAGAGGTTCGGTTGACGTCGTTCTCGAAGAAATGGTGTCAACGACGAAGCACCGAAAGAGGCTAGACCTAGGGTAATCGAAGGTCGGCAGTGTGACGAAGCTTTGTTCAGGACGACGTAGATGATGGTGACTGGGATCGTCGGCAAGAGGGTGTTTTTGTTGACTGTACTGGTTCCAAGAAGAAGTGAATGAGTTCGATTTTGATTGAAAACGAATTGGAGTAATCTGAGTGCCCAGGAAAGTCGAGTGGATTATCGGTGGTTGGTGGTGGTCAACGACCTGATCGAAGTGGCTCCGATGTGGTGTACATGTGCACAAGCATGGATGCTGTCATGGTTTGGGGGAAGAAGATGGTTCCTGTTTAACTCGGGGAAAGTATGTAAGCGTGTATGTAACGGTTTTTGAAAATGTTAAAGGTTAAACAAGGCTTTGAAAAAGAAAATATAAGGTGGCTCGAGAAAGTTGTGTGGTTGCTTCGAATTGGATCTCGGGGAGATAGGAATTTGGCTCGGGTATTTCGTTGTTTGACTAAGGGCTGGAGAAAAAAAATGAAATAAATTTGAAAGTGTTTTAATCTTATGTAGCCTTTGTTTTAAAAGTTAATTTTAAATAAACTTAATAATGGATTAATGATAATTTTATTTCAAAGATTAAAGGTTTAAAGCTTAAATGTTTTAAAAAAATAAATAAATAAACGATAGTCAATTAAAGGCTAATTAATTAATAAAAGTAATTAATTAATGTTAAAAGTTAATTAATTAATTAAGGATAATTACTTATTTTAAATTAATTAGGATTAATTAATTAAATGATAATTAATTAAGGGTTAATTAATTAATTAAGAATAATTAATTAAGGGTAATTAATTAAGATTAATTCTTTAATAATTAAAGGTTAATTAATTCATTAATTAAAATTAATTAATAATAATTTAAGGATGATTAATTAACATAAATTGTGATTAATTAACGTGAATCAACCAGGATTAGTAATTTATCTGATTTCAATGAATCGGATAATCAATTAACCTTATTTATGAATGATTGTATTTTATTGAATGCTGTGAATTATTTTGTCATCTCTGTTGTGTGATGCTTTGTGATTTGAATTGTTTTAATTCAAGCCGTGATGAATGTAATTTATTTATTTATAATGCATTTATATTATCTATCTATGATTCTGTGTATATAGATAAGCGTTATAGGATTATACCGCTTATCGATATTGCTGTGATTGTATCTGTAATGATTGATGATGTTGCACTATTGGGTAAAACCCTTGGACTACACTATACACACACAAATATGGATTGTACGTGGAAATTGGTTAAGTTACAGATTCTTTTGAAATAGTTTTAAAATTGAATTTTTGAATCCAAATGGTTTTGGAAATGGATTGGGTTTAAAGTGAAGAACTTTTAAAAAGGAATTTCAAAGATAAAAGTTATTTTTGAATAACTTGATTTAGTTTTGAAATTTGATTTAAATTTGAATTCAAAATTTGAAATTGAATTCTATGTTGAGAATATATGATTTAAAAACGTTATACAAGTTTATATGGGTTTTAAACCATTTTTAAAGTGTTGTTTTGGGATTTGAATTTAACCTAAGGTTTTTAACTTGTGTAAATGAAATTGGATTTTTCCGAAATGAAAATTGTTTGTTTCCAAATAATAAAAGCTTTCATATAAGGTAAAGAATTTCCAATTTGTGATTTTAAGTTCTAATGGTTTTCTAAGTTATGAATGAATCTTTGGAAACGGGTTTCGAAAGCTATAAGTTAAATCTTAAAAGATTGAATGGGTTAATCCAATCGAAATGAAAATTGTTTGAAAATTGTGAAGAATCTTTGTGAAATTGGGTGAACTTTGTGAAATGAATCTTTTTTTTTAAAGATTTGAAATGGTAATTTGTTTAAGCCATTTGAAAGAAAGTTTTGGGTTTTAAAGTTGTGACTCAACTGAAATCCCATATCCGTATGTTTTTAAATATTGCGCTCATTATTCGGTTTAGCCGGAGAGGGCATTGTGTCATATAACCCATTTCCAATAATGATACGACGTTATGGATAGCATTTGAAGACCGGTGGTGAAGATCGGGTATTTACGAGAACGATAGGATAACCTATCGAATGACTCTGCACTGAGTAGCTACGGTATAGAGTTCTCTATATGCGATGAGGAGTCTGATCGGGATTGTGAATAATCGGATTGCAAGGGCTTCTTCGGAAGTGCCTTCGGTTCTGTTCGAACCCGGAACAGACTTGTATGGATGTATGTATGACATTACACTTTGAGATGTAAAACAGTTTCTATCAAATACATTTATGTTTGGTGGCGGAGATTTATTCTCTTAGCTTAACACCCTTCTCTGAGACGTAAGAGCTCAGAGGTTATATAGTTGATGGTTACTAGTGATACATTCCCAATTTGGTAATGCGGCATACGAAGTGCTGCCGATCATTTGTTGATCAAAGCATGGCTTTGTGAAAAAGCATAGCTTTGTTGACGAGACTGCATCAGGACCTCACAACCTGGTAATGGTCGAAACAGGAAAGATGCGGCAAGGTTGCAGGGGTCGCACCCCTACGGTATGTCCATTCCTTTTGGAAAAGGGTGGTATCATGGTATAGAGCCTAGATACTTACTCATGTGGACATTGTATATTTATTACTATGTGATGTTGCTTTGTAGTTGAGGATCCTCGGATAAAGGTCGCAAACGACCGAGGGTGGCATATCTTTAGGTATTACTCCGGGGCAGGGAGGAAACCGACCTTGTGTTGGCAGAGAGCCGGGTAGGTTCTCAGGGTGTCCCTCCAAAGGCGTACCCATGTGGCAATAGGAAGTTCCTTAGCCTGACCATTTGTTGAAAATCCAATCAAACAATACGAGCCCTTTATGATTTCAATTGTATAACCTGCCACCTCAGGTGGTAGCTATAGCTGGCATAATATAATGGTACTTATGCTGGTTAAGATTAATATTATACTTTCGAAATGTTTTCCACTATGCACTAATAATAATAATAAAAAGTATTTTTGCGTAGTAAGCATGTTTGACTATCATAAGGAGAAATCTCCCCCAAGTGTGCGATTGCATGGTGTGTGTGTGTTGGGAGGCCTTATGGTAGCTTCATTTTCCAAAAAGCATTGCGGATTTCATATTTAAATTCTTTTGTTTGTTTTTAAAAATAAACTGTTTTTGTTTGCCCATACCAGTCCCATCACTGACCTGGAGTTTATTGTTCCGTTCCTAAACTTTGGGTGCCCACAATTTTCCACACGGGCAGTCTAGAGTTGGGTTTTTCAGATAATCCAATAAATAGGTGTAGATTCGATAGCTTTTGAAGTCATTGGTTTGGTAGTATTCGAAGATCTTCTTCAGCTTTTGGATCTTTGAACTTTTGATTTGGCAATCATCTTTGGGATGGAGTTTGTTTCACTTCAGCATTGATGATGATGGTTAAAGCTTTTGATTTGGAGCTTGAAGTTTAGAGCTTTGGCTTTGGAGTTTGGATTAGAGTTGCAGTTTTGGTTTCTTTTGAAGACTTTGCTCTTGTTGAGATGATTTTCCGCTGTGGTGTTGTGTTGTATCATTCTCTGATGGTGTTGGGTTGTTGTATCATGATGTATCACATTGTATCTCTTTTGTATATCAATGTATTATCTTTTGTTTCTGCTGTGTTATTTATCATCTAATGTTGTTGCAAGCTCCGACGATACGAATTCGATGTTATTTGTCGGACATCGAGTTCGGGTCGTCATAATTTAATGGATGATAATTTGGTTGATATTATGGTTGATTATATGTTTGTGATATGGATGATACCTTGGTTTGATAAATGATAAGAGAAACGATTAGTAGTTAACCATAGTTAATTAAATGAAAATTAAATCCACATAAATATGTGTATGGAAATTATTTAGCCTCTTAATGATTTTAAATAATCTAAAAAGATTGAAAATGATATTATAGTAATATAATATTATAATATGAAATAAAATAAAAAATGAGTTTGAAATGATGTAAATATTGTTTTAAATGAGTTAAAATAGTTTAAGTATGGTTTAAAACAAATTTGAAGTGTTTCGGACAAGTTCCGAAGTACTTCATAAAATTGGTCAAAATCGAGCTTATCACGTAAGGACAGTTCGTAAATTTCGACCCATAACTTCAAACTGATGTAGAGAATGATTTATGAGTCAGATTTCTTTAAAATAAAAATTCTTCATTCCCAATGATAATAGTTTTCCAACGAAGAAAAAAATCAAGATTTCATCAAGTAGATTTTGAAATATGTCTAAAACAATTTTATAAAAACATCGCCGTTTTGCAGTTCGGAATCCAAAAAAGGATTTCTTTAAAATTGACATTTTAAATGTTCTAAAAACATGCAATAAATTTGATAAATCTATTAAAATGGTTTAAAAGAGATTTGGAATGGAAAATTTGAATTTTCAATTCTGAAAATGTTGTTTAAATCAAATAAGCTTATATAGCACTTTCCGCAGCACTTTTATGCTGCGAATTCTACCACCTTTTGAATATGAGTTTAAACTTAACAATTCTTTCCTATATATTTTATGAATAATTTTAAAAGAATAATTAAATTTTTTAAATGATGATTTGGAAGTTTAATAAATCATTTCTAGAATGAAAATTAATAAATAAGTATGCGGAAACGACTAGTAGATTTATCCCGCCTGTGAGACCTGAAAAGATAAAACAAGGTGTTTAACTAAGATTAGGGCAACCAGTATCCTGAACTTACCTGACCTATGTTTTCTCTTTTTAGTAAAGGGGTGGAATAGATCGAATGGAAAGCTCGGATGCTCTACAAGATCATATTTAAGTTTTTCCATGATAAAAGAAAAGAAACAAATTCTTTGAATGTTAATTAACCACTTAACATCTTTTTATTCGATGATTGGTACAGAGTAACCGTGGTCGGATTTGGGTAATTCCTATCCAAAGAACGAGGATTGGATTTAGGTGATTTCTATTTGGAAACCACTTCAGACTAATTTTCGAAACCCCATACGAACTTAACATTTTTTTATTCGATGGTTGGTACGAAGGAACCAGGATCAGATTTGGGTGATTCCTATCTGAAGAACCGGGATCAGATTTGGGTGATTCCTATCTGAAAACCCCTTTAAACTAATTTTCGAAATAAAACATATTGAAGACAAAGATCTTCATGATGTAGGATTACTTTCCATTAGTCCTTAGAAGTGAAATTTACCTTATCTAAAGTGGTAGTAGTGCTCTGTTATGAAAATTTTCGATTTGCAAGAATATGATTTAAAGTTAAAAAGGAAATCTTTGATTAATATTTAATGAATGATTTGAGAATATTTTCCCTAATTTAAAATTATAACTTGAATATAAAGAAATATTTCATTAAGATTTAATGAATGATTTGGAAAAAATTTCCTAAGTAAAAGAGAAAATGATTTGGAATTATTCCATGATTTAAGAAAGGTTTAAATAAACCAAATGATTTGACAAATAAGGCTTAATGATTCCATATACATTGAAAAGAAAATGGAATAGATTGAAAAGAATATATATAAGAAAGATATTTGATTTAAATAAAAGATGAAGTAATTGATTGATGATTGATATCCACTTATGAACTTAACATCTTTTAAAGCGATGATTGGCTTCGAAGGAACCGGGGTCGGATTTGGGTGATTCCTATCCGAAAACCACTTCGAACCATTGTATACGTTCGAAAGTGAAGACATATTGAAGATGATGATTATTGAAGACCAATGATCTTTATAGCATGAGGACTGCTTGTTGACATGCTCTGGGTCGCTCATATTATAGAGTTATTTATAGAAGCAGTCTCCTCGTCGTGGAGATTTTTTCAGATTGCAAGGGCTTCTCGTCTAGTAATGGCCGAGGATGGTGCCTTCGGTTTCGTTCAGTCCCAAAACGAACTTGTATGGACGAATGTCTGACATTGCATTTCTTAGACACGACATTTGACTTTTACAAATGTACATCTGCTTGGTGGCGGAGAAGGCAACTTTTGTTAGCTTAACACCCTTCTCTAAGACATACGAGCTCAGATGTTGTGTGCTTGTGGGAGTCAAATTGTGATCAAAGGAATGGCAGTGTGGCATTCAAAACCTATTATGATCAAAGCATGGTTTTGTATGTAAAGCATGGATTTGAAGAAATTGTACATAGCCTCATTAGCCTAACATCCCAGAAGATGATATAGGATACTATGTGGTTTGACAGACAAAATTCAGAATAAGTGAGTATGTTTGGTGGTGTCCAATACGTTGGGCCCTTTGGGGGATACGTCCCTCAAGGAATTTATTGCACCATTTGGATAAAGTGGTTAGCTTGAGAAAAACAGGGAACTACCGATTATCAGTGGTAGTATAGCAAGTACAGTTCCAAGTGACTAGTTTAAGAAAAGCGATTAAGGCACCGTGGGAATTATGTTTGTTATGCATGGATCGAAGAAATACCACTAGTCCCCTTAATGTTGGAAATCCAATACCAATACGAGATTTACGGTTTTGGTTGTATTTCCAAAATAGCTGTAATGACTTACAAACATTTCAGCTACCCCTTCAGGTATCTTATATTCCATTCGGTATATTCTATTGACCTGATCCAAATATATTACCTTAAACTTAGTCCAGATATTAATACCTTATTTGAATAAGTTTATTTGAAATTGTTTTCAAAGGAATATCATTAAAAATAATATCAAGCGAATTTTGGTACAAAAGTGGTTTGGTTATCATGAGGTAAAAACCCGTCCGTGTTTATATGTGGGCGTGGTCTTATGAGATACTTTTCTTTTCAAAGGTTTTGATAACATCGCCATGATCTATACATTTAAAATTTCGAGTATCTCACGCTGGTTTATCGAGCCCGATCCGGGTATTTTTTGTACTTGGGTCAGATCTGAGTGCTTTCAGATTTATTTGAAGACGGTTGGAGTTACCAGAGGAGAGCTGGAGATCTTCATCATCGTATGGACGTTTTCTATTATCCACTACATCTATTGCATTTGTTTTGTTATTTTCAGCATTTGTAAGGACATAAGTTTATAACTGTCCAGGCTGAATCTAGGTTAGACTTTGATATTGCATTTTAAAATTTTCTGCTGTAAAGATTATTACTGAAATAATATATGTTATTCCATTCGTGTGAGATTCTGTTCTGTCTTTATTTTCTTTCTACCCTTAATGATCCATCTTTTCGTGCAATTTGAGTTAGACCAATGGCACCTTATTCTATTTTAAATAATTAAATTTATTGAAATAACATAAGGTACTTCGTATTTGACTTATAACATAAGATACTTCGGCAATTATCCAAAATATCATATAAGATTATTATTGAAATAACAGAGCACTACTGCCACCATAGATATGGTTAATTTCACTTCCAGGGACCAATGACAAGTAATCCTACATTATGAAGATCTTTGTCTTCAATATGTTTTATTTTGAAAATTAGTTTGAAGGGGTTTTCGGATAGGAATCACTCAAATCCAATCACGGTTCTTCTAATAGAAATCACACAAATCATTCAAAGCATTTGTTTCTTTTCTTTTATCTTGGAATTTTATTAATGTGATCTTTTAGAGCATTTGGGCTTTCCTTTCGATCTGTTTCACCCGTCGCCTAAAAAGAGAATATAGGGCAGGTAAGTTCAGGGCATTGGTTGCTCCGTCCCTAACCTTAGTTAAACACCTTATTTTATCTTTCTAGATCTCATAGGCGGAATAAATGTACTAGTCGTTTCCGCATACTCAGTTTGTTATTACATTTAATATTCTTTACTTTTTTGTTTAAGTTTTATAAACAATTCCTCTTAACCATTTATTCAATCTCTTATCAAAAATTCCAAATCATCTCTAAATTACTTAATTATTCTTTTAAAATCAATCACAAAAGATTTAGGAAAGAATTGTTAAGTTTAAAACTCATATTCAAAAGGTTATAGAATTCGCAGCATAAATGTGCTGCGGAAAGTGCTATATAAACTTATTTGATTTAAACAATTTTTAATATTTGAAATTCATAATCCATTCCAAATCTCTTATAAACTATTTTAATAGATTTATCAAATTTATTTCATATTCTTAATCATTTAAAAATATTATTTATAAAGAAATCCCTTTATGGATTTCGAACTGCAAAACCACAATATTTTTAGAAAATTGTTTTGGACATATTTCAAACTCTACTTGATAAAATATTAACTTTCTTTCTTCGTTGGAAAAATATAATCATTGTGGACCAAAGAATTTTTATTTCGAAAAAATCCAATTTATAAATCATTCTCTACATTAATTTGAAGTTACGGGTCGAAATTTACAAACAACCGCTACGCGACGAGCTCTATTTTGACCAATTTTATGAATTACTTTGGAACTTGTCCGAAACACTTCAAATTTGTTTTAAATCATATTTAAACTATTTTAAAAAATTTTAAAAATATTTTTATCATTTCAAACTCAATTTTCATTTCATTTCATGTTGTAATATTATATTGCTATAAATCTTTTTCGATTTTTTTAGATATTTTGAAATCATTAAGAGGCTAAATAATTTCCATGTACACATTTGTATGGATTTAATTCTCAATTAATAAACTATGCTTACTAGCCATTTCTCTTATCATTTATCAAACCAAGTTATCATCCATATCACCAACATATAATCAACCATAATATCAACCAATTTGCAACCAAGTTATCAAACATTTAATCATCCAATATATTTAAACTTTCAAATCATTATACTTAAAATAATTTATGGATAAATTAGTAAATATGAGTATTCACTTTTATCAAAATTGTTTACTTGCTACCAACATTAATATATCCAACACTTCACTAACTCATCTTATCTTCAGCAAACCATCACCTAAAGTCTTCCACTATGCTTCAAAGTGCTCGGTCACTACCTCCAAACATCCATAAAGCTCGACCACAATAGATTTTCCACCATCCTCCATTGTTTCTTCACTTCTTAGATGCTAAAGCATGTTTTGGTGATATTCTAAGGTCTTTGACAAAGTTTGATGTTGTTTTGACTTTGTTTGATATGGTTTTGAAAAAGTTACTAAGGAAACGGAAGAGAAGAAGCCATTAGAGAGTGGAAGAAAAACTTGAAAACGGAAGACTAAGAAGTGTAAAAAAGTGAGAAAGTGGACGCTTATTTATAGAAAAAGTTTTGAATTAAAATAATATTTTGTAAAAAGACCAAAATACCCTTTACTTACCTTTTAAGCAACCTTATTTTTTCAACATGCCTTAATCATTAATTTATGTAACGAACCGTTTTTCCGTACCCTTTGAATTGATAATAAACCACACATGCCCAACTCAAATTGCACGAAAAGATGGACCATTAAGGGTAATAAAGAAAATAAAACAGAATAATCTCACACGGATGTAATAACATATATTATTTCAATAATAATCTTTACAACGGAAAATTTTAAAATACAACATCATAGTCTAACCAAGATTTAGACTGGACAATTATAACACATGCCCTTACAAATGATGACAAACAACAAAACAAATGCCATAAGTGTAGCGGATAATAGAATACATCCATTCAATGATGAACATCTCCATCTCTCATTTGGAAACTCCAACCGTCTTCAACTCAACCTAATACTTCTCGGATCTGACCCGAGTATTAAAAATACCCGGATCAGGCTTGATAAACCAACGTGAGATACTCGAAATTTTAAATGCATAAATCATGACGATCCTATCAAAACCTTTGAAAAGAAGGGTATCTTATAAGACCACACCCACACATAAATACAGACGGGTTTTTACCTTATTATAACCAAAACACTTTTATACCAAAATATACTTGATATTATTTTTAATGACATTCTTGTGAAAACACTTTCTGAATAAACTTATTCAAATAAGGTATCAATATCTGGACTAAGTCTAAGGTAATATATCCGGACTAGGTCAACGGGATATACCGAATGGAATATATGATACCAAAAAGGGGTAGCTGAAATGTTTGCAAGTCATTACAGCTATTTTGGGAATACAATCAAAACCGTAAATCTCGTATTGGGATTGGATTTCCAACATGATAGGAAACTAGTGGAAAGATCAATTTGTATTCATGGCTTACGCATAGGACTCAGACCCTGTTATACAACAACACAAATGGATAAAAGTGGATACAATCTGCGAATAACATTCAAGGACTTGGACTTCGTGTGTCCCTGCCGCGAGGCCTAGACGTATCTGGTACCTAGGGCTCAGAACATCTGATAACCCGAATCACTACTACTCGAAATGCGAGCATATATCTAACCACATATAATCCCATCATAACCGGGATGTGAGGCTCTTGAGGCTATGATCAATTTCATCAAAGCCACGCTTTTCATACAAAACCACGCTTTGATCATAACATGTTCCAATTTGAATGCCATACTGCCATTTCTTTGATCACTATTTGACTCCCACAAGCATACAACCTCTGAGCTCGTATGTCTCAGAGAAGGGTGTTATGCTAAGAGAAGTTTCCTTCTCCGCCACTAAGCAGATATACATTTGTAAAAGTCAAAAGTTGTGTCTCAGAAATGAAATGTCAGACATTCGTTCATACAAGTTCGTTCTAGGACTAAACGAAACCGAAGGCACTTTCCTCGGCCATTACTAGGCAAGAAGCCATTGTAATATGAAAAAATCTCCACAACGAGGAGACCACTACTATAAATAAATCTATAATGGAAGCGACGCAAAGCATGTCAATAAGTAGTCCTCATGCTATGAAGATCCACGGTCTTCAATAATCATCATATTCAACATGTCTTCACTTGCGAACGTATACATTGGATCGAAGTGGTTTTCGAATAGGAATTACCCAAATCCGACTCCGATTTCTTCAAAGCCAATTATCGATAAAAAGATGTTAAGTTCATACATGGATATCAATCATCAATCAATTACTTCATCTTTTATTTAAATCAAATATCTTTATGAGATATATTCTTTTCAATTTATTCCATTTTCTTCTCAAGAGTATATGTAATCATTAAGCCTCATTTATCAAACCATTTGGTTTATTTAAACCTTTCTTAAATTTTGGAATAATTCCATATTATTTTCGCTTGTACTTAGGAAAACATTTCCAAATCATTCATTAAATGTTAATCAAAGATTTCTTATATTCAAGTTATACTTTTAACTTAGGGAAAATATTCTTAAATCATTTATTAAATCTTAATCAAAGATTTCTTTCTTAATTTCAAATCATATTCTTGAAAATAGAAGATTTTCATATCAGAGCACTACTTCCACCTTAGATATGGTAAATTTCACCTCCTAGAACTAATAGTAAGTAATTCTACATCATGATGATCTTTGTCATCAATTATTTTTGTCTTCAATATTTTTATTTTGAAAATTAGTCTGAAGGTATTTTTGGATAGGAATCACCCAAAACCGATCCTAGTTCCTTCGTGCTAATCATCGATAAAACGATGTTAAGTGGTTAATTAACATTCAAAGAATTTTGTTTCTTTCTCTTATCTTGGTAAAAATTTAAATTTGACCTTTTAGAGCATCCGGGCTTTCTTTTCGATTTCTTCCACCCCTCGCCTAAAAGGAGAAAACATAGGCCAAGTAAGTTCAGGGCACTGGTTGCTCCATCCCTAATCTTAGTTAAAACACTTTGTTTTATCTTTCAAGATCTCACAGGCGGGACAAATATACTAGTCGTTTCCGCATATTCGGTTATTAGCTTTATTTTGGAAGTGATTACAAGTTTCCAAATTATCTTTTAAACTCTTAATTTTCCTTTTTAAAAATATTCATAATTTATTCTAGAAAATATCATTAAATTTAAACCTTCTTTTAAAAAGTCGTAGAAACAGCAGCTGAAAAGTGCCGCAGAAAGTGATATATAAGCTTATTTGACTTAAACAACTCTTTAATATTTGAAAATTCGTATTTTCCATTCAGATCTCTTTTAAGATATTTTAATAGATTTATAAAATTCATTTCATATTTTTAATCATTTAAAAATATGCATTTATAAAGAAATCCCCTTTTGGATTCCGAACTGCAAAACCGCGATATTTTTAGAATATTGTTTTGGACATATTTCAAAATCTACTTGATGAAATCTTGATTTTTTTCTTCGTTGGAAAAATATTATCGTTATGGACCAAAGAATTTTTATTTTAGAGAAATCCGACTTATAAATTATTTTCTACGTTAATTTGAAGTTATGGGTCGAAATTTACGAACTACCGCTACGTGACGAGCTCGATTTTGACCAATTTTGTGAATTGCTTTGGAACTTGTCCGAAACACTTTTAATTTATTTTAAACCATATTTGAACTATTTTAACTTATTTAAGACAATATTTTTATCATTTCAAACTCCTTTTTCATTTCGTTTCATATTATAGTATTATATTATTACAATATCATTTCTAATTTTTTTTAGATATTTTGAAATCATTAAGTGGCTAAATAATTTCCATATACACATTTATATGGATTTAATTTCCATTGAATTAACTATACTTACTAACCATTTCTCATATCATTTATCAAACAAGTTATCAACCACATAAACAATCATATAATCAACCATTTATGCATCTAAGTTATCATCCAATATCAATCAATATTCAACATATTTATTTCTAATTTAACGTGTGTATTATCAACTTAAGTTTTATTAAAATCAAAGTAAGATTTGAGTACTCACCTTTAACTTAACCAATTATTCCTACCAACATTCATATGCAACAACGCTTCACTAAATTCTTTTAACTGCACCAAACCATCATGTAAACAACTTCACCTCACTTTCTAGTGCTCGGTCATCAATTTACTTCCACTTGCTCTCGACTACAAGTCTTTCCCTCTTCTATAGGTTCGGCCACACACTGATTCTCCCCTTTCTCCATCATTTCTTCACTTCTTAGATGCTAAACCATGTTTTGGTGATATTCTAAGGTCTTTGGCAAAGTTTGATGGTGTTTTGACTTTGTTTGATATGGTTTTGAAAAAGTTAGTAAGGAAATGGAAGAGAAGAAGCCATTAGAAAGTGGAAGAAAAGCTTAAAAAAGGAAGAAGAAGTGAAAAAACTGAGAACATGGATGCTTATTTATAGAAATTTTTTGGATTAAAATAATATTTTGTAAAAAAGGCCAAAATACCCTTTACTTACTTTTTAAGCAACTTTATTTTTTCAACACTTAACATCACATTTCAAGTTATTACTTTATGTCATTTTCACTTAAGTATTAAGTAAAGACTATAATAACTATGTTTGGATTGATTTGATGTTTACCTTTTGCTTTGAAATGACACATTTGTCTTTTTGTGATTACGTTCTCTTAATTGTATTCTAGAATTTTCTAAGTATGTTTACTAAAAGTAAACTTGATAAGTGAATTAATTAATACTTATACTATTTGAATATATATTCCTATATAAGAAAATAAAGGTGCGACGAAGTTGCGACAACTTCTAATCGACAAAACGTCGATTTTCGACAAAATGTTTTACAGCCAAATTTTGACATTTTAGTTAAACTATTTATTTATGTAAACCAAATTTAAAAATGAACTTTTTACTTCTTTAAATAAATTAAAACATGTCTCTTTATATTTTAAAATCATATTTAAATAATACTGAAATCTCTAATTTTACAGTGTATGTAAAACTGATAAAATGCGACAAAATTTGGTTATTTTTGTAAAACGATTATTAATATACTTTTAAAAATCTTAATATACTTATATTATCTTTATTAAATGTTTTCAATAGGATTTATCTTTTAAATAAATATTTAAACCTATTTCTTTAAGAATTTATTTATTTTTAACAAAACTTAACTTTGTTGATTTGTTCTAAAATCCAAATTTATACTTTTTAAATTATCAACTACAAAAATAAATAATTTCTCTATTATTATCTATTATATATAACTTATTTATTTATTTTTGTATTGAACCTTTTTAAATTTAAAACAAACAAAATATCTCATTTCGAAGTAGCAAAAATACGGGTTGTTACATTCTCCCATACTTAAAAGAATTCCGTCCTCGAAATTACCCTAAACAAAAGTTTGTCTACGACATTTATCTTCAAACTTAACTCCATATAATAAACACAGATCATCCATATGAAATATCTTATTCGATCTTCTATTTGAATACACAACTTTATTTCCAAACTAGTATCGATCTCTCGATCCTCTAGTGTGGACTCTGATCAGGCTCTTTGCTTAGAAATCTTTACTTTCCTTGCATACATCTCAACTATGATAGAAAACTAAAATACATAACCAAAAACCCTCATTGATGCTCGTTGTCAAGAATTGAGTGATAAATCCTTTCTCGGACCAATTAAATACCTCAAAGTTCCATGCTCGAATATTAGATCAACATTTGTGTGACGAATTGATTTATCTATAATTACATATTTATTCCTATTGGTTTTTTCCCAGTTATACCAAATTCTCTTTATTCACATCCTTTATTTTTCACATTCATATTTTTTAGTATATGTTCTTTAATATTATATTGTTTATGAATCATTTCGTAAAATTATTACTTAAGTTTATTACATCTTATAACTTATGTAAATCAATCATATTTTAAAGACTTAAGTCCAAATTCTTAATTGATGCTAGAATTCATTAATAAAACATTTTCTAGGCTATAATTATCTTTTTGAGGAGTTATTATTTTGCTTAATAGTGTTGAATATGCGCTTATATGATTTTTGTTTGATGATAATAAACATATATACATTCGTTTAAATGTATTTGATAATATACTATTCTATTTTTCACAGTTTAAATAAATATTTGTTGAATAAAATAAATTACACAGAATTTGAATTCAAACAGATATTTTATTCAAATAAATATTTATTACAACTTTGAATAGTACAATTTCAAGCTCTCACTATAACTATACAACTTTGATTGCAATTACATCACATTACATATTTACAGTTCACCTCACTACATATCACTCACACTCGTATTTATCTTCAACTGCATTCCAGTTTGAATCCAGCATCTGAGCAATCTGCAAAAATATAAACTAACGCAGTAAAATTGAAAAAGAAATATTTTTGCAATTCAAAAATAAAAGATAATTTTTGAATATATGATTTGCCTCAGTTATTTGGGTTGTTCGTCATAATTTAAATTTGAATTCATCATACACGAACAACTTGTGACATACACAGTGTATTACTGTATATGCCACAAGGCCGTGCACGCCGATATATACACTTGATAATGCTACAGGGACGGTGAGCACAGGTCAAACCCAAATATACAGACAGGTTCAACTCAGGTGCAATATATTCAAAATCACGACTCAAGCACAAGGTCAAACCCGAGTTTTTGAAACTGGATTCAACTCAAGTAAAATTTCAAAAATCAACAAGAAGTGGCCAAGAACTCAACAATGTCTGGACAACATAGATGAGCAGTGCAAGCATGAAGTATGCACAGCAAATAACATACACCAAAGCTAACAGCAGTGCCAAGAAACTCAAGTGCTACCAGATAACAAACAAGCATGAAGCAGTCATCACAACTTCAACAGTCTCAAGGCTACAACACCAAGTATACATGGATGCAGATTACAAGACAGTCTGCAAGCAAGTTCAAGTGGTGAAGCACTGCAACTCAAAGAGCTCAAATGCATACATGAACAAGCAGTGCACCAATGAACCATCAAAGAATGCAACACAGTGAAGAGACCAAGTGCACGACTAAACTGACGATGAATACAACTTGAAGCATACAAGCTCAATGAAGATTGCAGCAATATACAGATGAACTAAAGTATGGAACAAATGCAACTTGGACTGAAACAAACAAAGACTACAGCAAAAACTAAACCAATGACACAACAATGCTCAAGACCAAAGCAAACTACTTAACAATGCACAAGTGAAGTTAAGGTCTGACCACACATCAAATTTGCTATCAAGTACGCAGTAGCAAAGAAGTACTGATCAATGAATGCAACTGAAACAAATGCACAACAATGCAGCACAATTCAGATAACATGTCAAAGACCAACTGTGTAATGCAAATAAATTCGAACCAAGTATGGCAGTGAAACTCAAGCGAGTAAGTACAAACTGATGCATGATGAATCAGACAAGAAATGAAAATATAAAAGGTATGTATCAGACTCTCCACCGAGAAAACAATGAATCAACAATGCTTGAAGACTGCAGCATCAATTAAACGGCCAATATAAATGCACATAGCAAGCTACATGAAGACAGAGCTCAAGACTACAACTCAAAGTTCAATGCAGACAGCATAATGATCCAAACAACAACAAAGTCGATGCAAACATACATGAACAGGCAGTACACAGTGAAACAGGGTGACTCAGGCAAATATACAGATCAAACAACAAATGCCACTGTGATTTCGACAAACCACTAAAAGTATCAATAACCGAGCCGATAAATCAAAATATATAACCAAGTCAAAGCCGGTGGTCATCACAAAATCCAAGTCGAAGTCAACCAGAGAATACCACGAAATTAATCAACACCGTAATATATATTGACCAAGTTAAAGCCGTGACGATCAAGTTATGATAATATACGCTTTTTTGAACAAGTCAGTTCAATCATCAATCGTTCAAGCATCATCAAGCGGCCAGTGGAAATAGTTTGACAAATTCAAATATATCTGAACGAACGCAAAAATAGGATTTCGAAACCTATATATAACCCTAATCATCATCGGCAATCACATAGGGATTCGAGCTCAAGCAACAGAGAACAATATCAATAACTCGAATCAAAGGTCGAGCAAAAATCAACATCGAAAAAGGAAAAATCGCATACCATTTTTGACAATTAACTCGACCAAATTGAGGTAGCCGTGAAGCAAAGAGAAGAGAGCATCGATCGACCAAACAATAACGAAATCATCATTCGATCGTGCCAAATTAAGTCGGCAACTTCAATTTTTCCAAGCCCTAATTTTAGAGACGAACGAAGATCGAAGCCGCCATTTTTCTCAAGATATTCAGAGTGAAGAAATAAAAAAAAAGGACCGGCTAAGGAAAACAAAGAAAAGGGACGGCTTTGATAAAAAGTTTTTTTTTATTTTATGTTTAAAGGGTTATAGGTTTTAAAATTAGGGCTATTTTATTTTAAATTGTTTTTAATTTGTAATTTTCTTTTTTAAACCGTTTAATTTCTAGTCGTGTGACTAGGGGACAAGCTACGTGGCGTAGCTTGAGAATTCACAACTCGGTAGTTGAGTTGTGGCAGGGTTTTGAGCGTAGAGTTAGATTAGTCAATAGCGGGTATAGCGAGTTTACGTGTGTAAGCGAGGAACTATCTAATTTCTAGTAGAAACCTTGGGGGCAGCACGTAGGCAGGGTTTTGCCGAAGCTGGGTAAATTCTGTGTTGTTCTGTTATTTATATTCTGCGATATCTGTGCTGCTATTCTGTGATCTGAATTGAAATTAATTTATAAGCTTCCGTGATTAATTTTTTTTATAATTTACACTATCACCCTATTCACCCCCCCTCTAGGGTGAAATCGATCCTACAAGTGGTATCAGAGCTAGGAACAAAAGCAATTTTTGTTTTTAAAAATTTGATTTTACAAAAACCAATTTTTGTTTTAAAAATTCGTGTTTCAAAAATCAATTTTTGTTTTAAAAATTCGTGTTTCAAAAAATCGGTTTTTGTTTTAAAAATTTGAATTTTTAAAATGGCTTCTTTTAATAATAATTTTGAGGGTCGTTCCAATATTATTCCTTCTATTTTCGATGGAACAGATTTTTTGAATTGGAAATTGAAAATGGAATTTTATTTAAAATCTGTTAATATTAAATGTTGGGATATTATTGAAAATGGGTGTGACATAACAGATAAGAAAATTATCTCGATTAATGCTCTTGCTATGCATATATTATATTCTCATATTAATCAAGATAATTTTAATTTCATTTCTCATTGTGAAAATGCACAGGAAATCTGGAATACTTTCGATGCAATATATGGTGCAAAAGTCAACAGCAATGAGAAGTCCTCCACAACTAACTCAGTTAAAGAAATGTGCTTAACAGGATTGGTAAATAGCAGTTATGATGAGGATGATGATGATGGAGCAGCCGAGCTGGCATTAATAATGAAGAAATTCAAAAGGTGGAACCGCAAATATGAAAATCCAGCTCTAAAGCAAAAATTAAAAAGCAAAATAATCACAGCACTGGATAACTCGGAAGAACACGGGATCATCTGCAACAAACCCGGTGATATCAAGCCAAATAATCCCCGATTTCAACGCGATTTTGAAAAGAAATCAAAACTGTGTTTTACAGCCACGTGGAATAAAAGCGATAGCAGTGAGAGTGAGAAAGCAGATATGTGCCTTCATGGGAATATAACCGATAGCGACGATGACGAGCCAAGCGAAGTATCAAAACTTACTCACTCTGAATTACTTATTTATTTCCACGAAGTAAATGGCTGTTTTGAACGACTTAGGGAGAAATATGCCAAGCTTGAATCACAAAAAGATACTTTGATAGATTTAAATAAACAACTTGACCAATTAGTTAAAACCTATCAAAGTAGGATCCCTAAGTGTGATAAGTGTCCAACATTCAAAGAAGAAATTAGAAAATCAGAAATCAATATAAAATTACTTGAAAATGAAATTTTGATTTTAAAGGAAAATGAAAATATTAGGAGAGAGAATTCTATTAAAAAGTGCACACAATTGTTAAACGAAAATGAATCTCTAAAATCACAAGTCCAACAACTGTCTACTACTTTAGATAAATTTTCAAAAAGTGAAAAATCGTTGAATATGCTATTAGGAAAGCAAACTGTTAATACGGTTAGACAAGGACTTGGATATAATAATTCGAAAATTGTTGCAAGCAATATTAATCAAGTTAATTCTATGTGCACAATTTGTAGAAAATTTGGACACGATCACAATAATTGTTGGTATAGACCCAAACATGTGAAAACTATACCGATTTGGGTTCCAAAAGGCACAAATATAAAATCTCTCAAAGTAAAACAAATTTGGGTGCCGAAGGGAACAATTATAAATAGTTTTGGGTCTTTACAAAATTGTTTTTCAAAATTTTCTGCCACTAACAACCATGGACCTATAAAAACAAATAGGTCACATAAATCTTTCATCGTGTAGGTGTGGTGGCAGGCTAAGGAACAACAACAGTGTACTCTGGATTTTTTGGCTGTTCCAGAAACACAACGGACGACGAAGCAAAGTTTCTTAGCCTAGTATAAAGGTGACAGAATCACAATGGACAACGACGAAAAATATCGTAAAGGTAAAACAGGTAATGGTATGTTTTAAACGATATATTAAATGTGATAATCTGCACCATATTCTGAATTAAAATCAGCCAATATTGAGATTGATGAAAAGATGATGATTTTTGATTCTGACTTATTCAAAATAGTTGGCCAATTATATTCTTATGCCAAAAACACTATAAAAATCTCTAAATTCTTTGAATTACTTCATATATATCATTTTGGATTAAAAATAGTGTTTTGTTGGATAATACATTTGGTTATAATACGGCTAACTCTTTATTCACGATTTTCTGATTATTTACACGGATTCAATTCGGATTCAAAAGAATGTCATTTAAGTTGTTGTTAAAATTGAGTTTGAAATTTTTGGTGCACACTTCATGGTTTGGTCAATCAAATTCAATTAATGATAATTTTTGAGTGAAAGAGAAATTCAGATGCAGATTACACTGGTAATCTAGTTGATAGAAAAATTACTAGTGAAACGTGATTTTTTGTTGAGACATTTAGTAACTGCATCGTTTTTCAAAGAAAATATCTGCATATTTTTCATTTCAAATAATTTTCAAATAGCAGAAAATTTTCTTTTAAAACCCCCTGGAGAAAATCATTTTTGACCATAGTTTCAGATTAGTCATTTTTGAAGAATTAATTTCATAATTATTTTTTGAATCTGATTTTAAATGACTATTTTGACTAATCTGACTCCCTAATGTTTATCGAAAAGAAAAACAGTGATTGAAAAAGTGATGAGTGTTAATATTGATCAAATATTATGACTCGAGATAGTATAATTAATAAATTTCTTTAGAAATTTAAACAAGAGTTATAAAACTGTTTGTTGGTAAAAATTCCATGACCATCTCTATCTCTATCATATTTCTAACAACCATCACTCATAAAAATTCTATATAGTTTGTTGATATGTGGTACTTTAAACAGGAATCGTTCGTTTTTCATTTTCACATTTTTTTTTTAAAAAAAACAAACAAATAAATAAATACCAAAGTATTCACTCTCATTTAAAAGTCCTCACGGTTATGCATGGGTGAATTACTTGGAATTTGTTATGTGCTTCCATGCTCATTTAAAAGTCCTCGCGGTTATGCATGTATGGAACGCATATCAAAAGTTGATTTATAAAATAAACAAGTTGATTCTAATCCCATTTAAAAGTCCTCACGGTTATGCATGGTTAGAAGATACTTGAATTCATTTTTTTTAAAATAAAATTGGAATACTACTAATCTCATTTAAAAGTCCTAACGGTTATGCATGGTTAGTAGATATTCAAATTCCTGATATAAACATATCACAAATAGACACAACTGTATGGTTTTATATGATCACATCATTTCCATCATTCTAAAAGTGGAATATGCGCCTAACAAAACATTTATGATTTTTGTTTGACTTTTTATCGAAATCTAATATTTATATTCAATTGAGTTTTAATGTTGGATTGATATCGATTACTTTATCTCTATTTTCTCTAACACTATTATTCTTTTGCTGATAACAAAAGGGGGAGAGAAAAGTTAAGATTTTGTCAAATAAAATCAAGCAAAGGTCAAATAATTTTCCATTTGCATCTAGACTCATTTGCATATTTCTATTTGTATGCATATATGTAGGGGGAGTTTTGTGTAGAGAGGAAGCATTTAAATAGGGGGAGCAATTAGAATGATCAAATACATTTAACATATTCAAAATCTTAAATATATGTTTGTTATCATCAAAAGGGGGAGATTGTTGAATATGCGCTTATATGATTTTTGTTTGATGATAATAAACATATATACATTCGTTTAAATGTATTTGATAATATACTATTCTATTTTTCACAGTTTAAATAAATATTTGTTGAATAAAATAAATTACACAGAATTTGAATTCAAACAGATATTTTATTCAAATAAATATTTATTACAACTTTGAATAGTACAATTTCAAGCTCTCACTATAACTATACAACTTTGATTGCAATTACGTCACATTACATATTTACAGTTCACCTCACTACATATCACTCACACTCGTATTTATCTTCAACTGCATTCCAGTTTGAATCCAACATCTGAGCAATCTGCAAAAATATAAACTAACGCAGTAAAATTGAAAAAGAAATATTTTTGCAATTCAAAAATAAAAGATAATTTTTGAATATATGATTTGCCTCAGTTATTTGGGTTGTTCGTCATAATTTAAATTTGAATTCATCATACACGAACAACTTGTGACATACACAGTGTATTACTGTATATGCCACAAGGCCGTGCACGCCGATATATACACTTGATAATGCTACAGGGACGGTGAGCACAGGTCAAACCCAAATATACAGACAGGTTCAACTCAGGTGCAATATATTCAAAATCACGACTCAAGCACAAGGGCAAACCCGAGTTTTTGAAACTGGATTCAACTCAAGTAAAATTTCAAAAATCAACAAGAAGTGGCCAAGAACTCAACAATGTCTGGACAACATAGATGAGCAGTGCAAGCATGAAGTATGCACAGCAAATAACATACACCAAAGCTAACAGCAGTGCCAAGAAACTCAAGTGCTACCAGATAACAAACAAGCATGAAGCAGTCATCACAACTTCAACAGTCTCAAGGCTACAACACCAAGTATACATGGATGCAGATTACAAGACAGTCTGCAAGCAAGTTCAAGTGGTGAAGCACTGCAACTCAAAGAGCTCAAATGCATACATGAACAAGCAGTGCACCAATGAACCATCAAAGAATGCAACACAGTGAAGAGACCAAGTGCACGACTAAACTGACGATGAATACAACTTGAAGCATACAAGCTCAATGAAGATTGCAGCAATATACAGATGAACTAAAGTATGGAACAAATGCAACTTGGACTGAAACAAACAAAGACTACAGCAAAAACTAAACCAATGACACAACAATGCTCAAGACCAAAGCAAACTACTTAACAATGCACAAGTGAAGTTAAGGTCTGACCACACATCAAATTTGCTATCAAGTACGCAGTAGCAAAGAAGTACTGATCAATGAATGCAACTGAAACAAATGCACAACAATGCAGCACAATTCAGATAACATGTCAAAGACCAACTGTGTAATGCAAATAAATTCGAACCAAGTATGGCAGTGAAACTCAAGCGAGTAAGTACAAACTGATGCATGATGAATCAGACAAGAAATGAAAATATAAAAGGTATGTATCAGACTCTCCACCGAGAAAACAATGAATCAACAATGCTTGAAGACTGCAGCATCAATTAAACGGCCAATATAAATGCACATAGCAAGCTACATGAAGACAGAGCTCAAGACTACAACTCAAAGTTCAATGCAGACAGCATAATGATCCAAACAACAACAAAGTCGATGCAAACATACATGAACAGGCAGTACACAGTGAAACAGGGTGACTCAGGCAAATATACAGATCAAACAACAAATGCCACTGTGATTTCGACAAACCACTAAAAGTATCAATAACCGAGCCGATAAATCAAAATATATAACCAAGTCAAAGCCGGTGGTCATCACAAAATCCAAGTCGAAGTCAACCAGAGAATACCACGAAATTAATCAACACCGTAATATATATTGACCAAGTTAAAGCCGTGACGATCAAGTTATGATAATATACGCTTTTTTGAACAAGTCAGTTCAATCATCAATCGTTCAAGCATCATCAAGCGGCCAGTGGAAATAGTTTGACAAATTCAAATATATCTGAACGAACGCAAAAATAGGATTTCGAAACCTATATATAACCCTAATCATCATCGGCAATCACATAGGGATTCGAGCTCAAGCAACAGAGAACAATATCAATAACTCGAATCAAAGGTCGAGCAAAAATCAACATCGAAAAAGGAAAAATCGCATACCATTTTTGACAATTAACTCGACCAAATTGAGGTAGCCGTGAAGCAAAGAGAAGAGAGCATCGATCGACCAAACAATAACGAAATCATCATTCGATCGTGCCAAATTAAGTCGGCAACTTCAATTTTTCCAAGCCCTAATTTTAGAGACGAACGAAGATCGAAGCCGCCATTTTTCTCAAGATATTCAGAGTGAAGAAATAAAAAAAAAGGACCGGCTAAGGAAAACAAAGAAAAGGGACGGCTTTGATAAAAAGTTTTTTTTTATTTTATGTTTAAAGGGTTATAGGTTTTAAAATTAGGGCTATTTTATTTTAAATTGTTTTTAATTTGTAATTTTCTTTTTTAAACCGTTTAATTTCTAGTCGTGTGACTAGGGGACAAGCTACGTGGCGTAGCTTGAGAATTCACAACTCGGTAGTTGAGTTGTGGCAGGGTTTTGAGCGTAGAGTTAGATTAGTCAATAGCGGGTATAGCGAGTTTACGTGTGTAAGCGAGGAACTATCTAATTTCTAGTAGAAACCTTGGGGGCAGCACGTAGGCAGGGTTTTGCCGAAGCTGGGTAAATTCTGTGTTGTTCTGTTATTTATATTCTGCGATATCTGTGCTGCTATTCTGTGATCTGAATTGAAATTAATTTATAAGCTTCCGTGATTAATTTTTTTTATAATTTACACTATCACCCTATTCACCCACCCTCTAGGGTGAAATCGATCCTACAAATAGTTCATGACTTAAATCTGTATTTGTATGATATAACTTTACATCCTTAGAGTACATACAAATCCCAAATTTCAAATTGTTTTTATTTAAATCTGTTTGTCTAACAAATTTTGACTTTGTTGTAATTTACTATTATCTTAAATTCATAAGTTATAAAACTTATTTCTTATTTAATACTATTATCAATTTTCTTGCATTGAAAAAAACAAATTTTAAAACCACCCGTATTTAAATCCTCAAACTCTTAACTCTTAAATCTCTTTTTTTCTTTATAAATTGGATTTATAAATTATTCTTATCTTATTTCATTTACTCAAAGTATTTCACGATCTTTTACCAAAAGTTTTCATAAATTTCTTAGCTCTGAGCGGGTAAGATTAGGAAATTTTCGACTGTCCAAAATCATCGAGAATTTTGTTTTATCTTATCAATTAGCGATCTCAATTTATCTTTCGTTTAAATACTTTTATAAATACTACTAATCAGTGATTCACATTATTTCTTTAACTTAGGAAAATTATATAGATCTATTAACTCCAAGGTTACTACCAATAGTATCATATATCCTCTTAACAAGAAGAGTAATGCTTAAGAGAAGTGCTTACCACCTGAACACATTTCTTGCCCATTTTAGTTTATTTTCGAGCCAGTTGAATTAGTTATCGTAAAATACCTCTTTTTATTTGAAATAATACCATTTTCACCTTTAGAGATTAACTTATAAAACCTATTTTATAAATTCATTTTATCTTATATTAATTAACTTCATTTAAATTACCACAATTTTTTTACTCGAATTTAAATTTTCATTTCTTGTATATTTTTTTTCCTTTTACATAATTATTTTTCTATTATTTAAATACATTTTTATCTTATATGTTCATTCCTTAAACAAATCTTATTATCAAACACCTTATAGTCAAATTATAAAATAAATCACAAGGTGCTATCCTATAATTATTTTCCACCCTGCCCATGCATATGGATAATTAATTGCTCATAAACTGGTTGAGCAAATTCAACAATCAATAAATAATAATTAATGCTCATAAACTGGTCGAGCCTAATTCAAACAATCAATCAATGACATAAACGCAACAATAAATGATAATCAATGATTCATTCTATCAAATATTTATAACACTTTATTTTATCTTAGGTTATCAATGGTAGTATAGCAAGTGCAGTTCCAAGTGACTAGTTTGAGAAAAGCGATCAAGGCACCGTGGGAACTATGTTTGTTATGCGTGGATAGAAGAAATGACCACTACTTCCCTATCATGTTGGAAATCCAATACCAATATGAGATTTATGGTTTTGATTGTATTTCCAAAATAGCTGTAATGACTTGCAAACATTTCAGCTACCCCTTCAGGTATCTTATATTCCGTTCGGTATATTCCGTTGACCTAGTCCGGATATATAGCTTAGACTTAGTTTGGATATTGATACCTTATTTGAATAACTTTATTTGAAAGTGTTTTCAAAGGAATATAATTAAAAATAATATCAAGTAAATTTTGTTATAAAAGTGGTTTGGTTATCATAAGGTAAAAACCCGTCTATGTTTATGTGGGCGCGTGGTCTTATGAGATACCCGTCTTTTCAAAGGTTTTGATAACCTGGCCATGATCTATACTTTTAAAATTTCGAGTATCTCACGCTGGTTTATCAAGCCTGATCCGGGTATTTTTAATACCCTGGTCAGATCCGAGTAGTCTCAGGTTTAATTGAAGATGATTGGAGTTTCCAAAGGAGAGCTAGAGATCTTCATCATCGTATGGACATATTCTATTATCCGCAACGTCTATTGCATTTATTTTGTTGTTTTCAGCATTTGCAAGGATAGATGTTATAACTGTCTAGGCTGAATCGAGGTTAGACTCTGATATTGTATTTTAATTTTTTTGGCTATACAAATTGTTCTTGAAATAATATATGCGATTCCATTTGTGTGAGATTTTGTTCTGTCTTTATTTTCTTTTTACCCTTAATGATCCGTCTTTTCATGCAATTTGAGTAGGACATGTGTAGTTTATTATCGATTCAAAGGGTATGGAAAACGGGTCGTTACATTTGGTATCAGAGCATAGGCTGAGCGAACACCTAGGCTTTGTTGGGGTAAGTCTCATTAGAGGTAGGGTTAGTAATAATACCCTAGGATGAGTAAATCATTAGAGATAGGGTTAGTAACACCCTAGAATGAGTTTGAGTGATATGAGTGCGTATTTGTTATTTGATGAAAAATATATTTTGTGTTGATTTATTAGTTGAGCGGTTTATAAATTCTGGTTGATATGGGAAGTACAACTGTACCGATAGATATTTCTAAACTCTTAACAAGGCATATCGACACACTGTTTTGAAAAGATTATATTTTGCATATAAAGGAATGTCTTTCGAAACATATAAAATTTTGTGTAGTTAGGGAAATTTATAAGATACTTTCCCTTAAGGAAGTCCCATGGATAAGGTCTTAATTCGTCCAGTGATGATTAAAATAATTTTCTAAGTATCAACCATATGTTGGCTCGGGCAAATGGTATTGAGCACTTGGTAAATTATTCTTCTTATCATTGGAGGATGAAGGCAAGTTCAAACCCAAAAAAGCTGAATTAAGTATTTGGATAAAAAATGTTTGAATAAAATGAAATGGAAATAGTATAAACAATTCTAATATTGGAATATCACTTAGGGCCAGAATGGCTTATTATATGCCGAGTGATGAATTTTAGATGATTCCAAAGCAAGCTCGAAGAGCAAATGCACAAAAAGAAGAATAAGGAAAAGCAAAACTAGGACCCATTGCTAACATCGACTGTTACTATTGCGGTAAGAAATGGCATTATGCGGTTATGTGTGAAACAAAGAGAAGTAGGAAGCAGATGAGGGAAAACAAAAATTCTGATCGAGATGATATAGTCTGTTTCAAGTGTAAAGAGAAGGGACATTTTCTACATAAATGTCCTAAAACCAAGAAGAAACCAAGAATTAAAAAGAAGAAAATGGGTTGCTACCGATGCAAGAACCTAAGATATAAGGTCAAAAATTGTCCCCAGCGAACTTGTATTTGGTGCTTTCAAGGGAAACACTTTATAAAGGGCTGTCCAAGAATGAAAAGGTTAACTTAGGCCCCCAAGATAAAACACCTTCTACCTCAAAAGGAATTTAAGAATTGTATATAATAGTCTAAGTACCTATATAATGGTAGTGTGTGATAGGCTGTATTCACTAGGGAAGTTATCTCTGAAAGTTTGTAATGCCAGTTAGGGTTAGAAATGGATATATAAATATGATGTTAATTAATAAACTTCCCTTTTGATTATCCTCTCGACGCACTTCTCCTGTCTTATCTTCGATCAAATCTACTAAGATGTTCAGAAGTAAGAAGGTTCAAAGGAATATCATAAAGAAATAGCTTAAAGGAAAATAAAAGCATTTAAAATCTATTTATTTAAGAATATATATTGAAAAAGTATATTTAAGATAAAGTAAAAGAATAAATTTAAAATATATCGAAATTTTTAGCTTAGTCTTTGGAGGAAGTTTAAGGCGATAAAGGGAAGCTATTTAAACATGAGATAATTTTGGAGATAAAATTTATGATAAGATCTATTAACAAAGAAAATTCAAACAAAAAGCTTTGAAACAAAGTTTTAATGATGTATTCCAAATAAAAGATATTGATTTCTTTGGAGAAGAAGATATAACTATTTTGCATAAATATTTTGAAAGAAAGAAATGTGTTATACTTAAAGATTGTTTTGAAAAAAAATTGGAATGAAATGTTCCCTTCTAAAAGAAGAAATATTTGGAAATTTATGAAATGTTTTCATAAAAGATTTTTTGAAAAATAAATAAGTAGGTATGAGATATGTAGATCATTTCCTTATACAATTGTGATCTAAAATTCGAGTTTGGAACTTTGAGGTGTTTACACTGGTCCGAAAAAGAATTTGTCACTCGATTCTTGACAGTGAACATTGATTAGGGTTTATGATTGGGTACTTGAGTTTTCTATCATAGTTAAGAGCTATGCAAGGAAAGCGAAGGTTTCTAAGCAAAAGCATAATTAGAGTCCGGATTAGAGGATCAGGGGATCAATATTAGTTTGGAAGAAAAGTTATGGATTCGAATAGAAGATCGAATAAGATATTTCATAAAAGTAATCTATGAAAATAAGTTGGTCAAATAATGATTGGAAAAATTATTGTGAGTTTTAGGTTCGGTGTAAATTTGGGGACGAAATTCTTTTAAGGGGGAAGTATGTAACGACCCACAATTTCACCGCTTTGGAAATTGGATATTTATTTGATTATTGAATATTCAAATATAGAATTTACAAACTTAAATAATCATATTTCAAGTAATAAATAAGAATGACAAACTTATTTCTAGAAGTGAATTAAGATTTGAACTTTTATCACAAAATTGACAAAGTTTACAAGAGCCAGATTTCAATAAAATTTAATATGCATTTGAACATTTATTGCAAATGGTAAATAACTTTTTTTAATTGTTAAATAATGATACGATAATAATATTAATTTGATTAATAATGGTTTTATAAACATATAAACTTGTTTTATAAAAATTGACAAATTTTGTCCCACGTTGACAAATCAACATCGTATTTTTACAATTAGATTTTAATATTATTAAATATGGTTTATAACTGAAATAAAATTGTTTTAATTAATTAAATATGATAACAAACTTATTTTCAATTTTGGTTTACATAAATAAATAGTTTAACAAAAATTTCAAAATATGACCGTAAAATATTTTGTCGAAAATCAACGTTTTGTCGATTAAAAATTGTCGCAACGTCGTCGTACCTTTATATTCTTATATTGAAATATATATTCAAATAGTATAAGTGTTAATTAATTCACTAATCAAGTTTACTTTTACTAAACGTACCTAGAAAATTCTAGAATGTAACTAACAAAAAGTAAGCACAAAATGACAAACATGTCATTTCAAGGTATTAAAAGTAAACATCAAATCAAACCAAACATTATTATTATGTTCTTTACTTAAAATTTAAATGAAAATGACATAAAGTAATGATTTGAAATGTGATGTTAAGTGTTGAAAAATTAAGATTGTTTAAAAAGTAAGTAAAGGGTATTTGGTCCTTTTACAAAATATTATTTTTAATCCAAAACTTTTTCTATAAATAAGCATCAACTTTCTCATTTTTTTACACTACTTCTTCTTCTTCTTCTTCTTCTTCTTCCTTTTTCAAGTTTCTTCCATTCTTTAATGGCTTCTCTTCTTAATAAAATAATGCCAAAATATTGCAAAATTATTTACTACATAAATATCCACTTAAAACTTCACCAAAATCACTTCAAAACTCCTCTCTTCCTCCTTCCTACCCACGGTGTGATAACCCGTATTTTGAACATCTGATAATGGGATAATTAACTAGTTTATTCAATTGAACAGATAAAAATTCTGATAATAAAAGATATCTAGATATGTAAATGAATTTGAAAATATAATAAAATTTGAATTATAATTATCTGGATAAATATTTATTTGATAATCTCATAATATAATTACTTAAAATTGACAAATTATTATTTTAAAACAAATAATAATGATGGTTTATGTATATAGAGATATAAGTAGATTCTAATTAGAAAAATTATTATTTTCAAACAAATTAAATATGTGTTTGTTAAATGTATAGAAACACACACACACACACACACAGAGATATATATATATATATCTGTGTGTGTGTGTGGTGAGTGGATTTTAAATTGAATTTGAATTTGAATTGGAAATTCAAAAGATAATTATCTTAAGATAAATTTGGTTTTAAAAATATATTATATATGATTTTTATTAGTATATGATTTGTTTTATATTATTTTCTTTAAAGGATTTTATTAATATAAATTAAAATAATGTATTTACTTAATAGAAAATATATATAAGTTTTATAAAAATCATTTAAAAATTTATTAATTTATGGAAATTACTCATGTAAGTTAAATGTTTACAATTTAACAAATGTAAGATGATTAACATTTGCAAATGACAAATGTTAGTAAATTAAACAAGTGTCAATCCTTTCTTTTTATTTTTCTTTTATTTTAAAAACCATAAAATTAAGTTATATACTCCCTTCCTCTATTTCATTTTCTTTCCTATATTCTTACTTCCTAAGTAAAGAAATCAAAAGCCCGTACCATAACAAACCTGAGAAAAATCAAAACAAAAGCCTGTATACAACTCAAACCAGAAAATTCATAAGCAATCAACTACCTGATTCATCAAGCAAATACAACTAAATCAAAAGCCTTGATCATCTCAACAACAAAGATTACCAGTTTCAAAGATCATCAAGCAATCAAAGCAACTTCATTTCGGTTTAAAAAGCAAGATCACAATATTCAATTTTTTTCCCAATCTTCTCTGTTCAACATCATAACAGGTGAGTAAACATCCTTCTTAAAGCTTATGTAAATGATAATCTGTTGCATGTGAATTCTAGAATAAATTATGCTTTGCATGTACATATATAAGTGTGATTCCTATATATATATAAATGTATTAGAAGTGTGCATGTCTGTTCATCTTTGTTTCAAAGTTACAGAGTTTAAATTTGATAAAAATTCCAAATCTCTTCATCCTTTCTCTGATAGGTTTTGGTTTACAAACAAATTATGTTTGTTTAAACATAAACTAGGTTTTAAAAATATTTTTGAGTATAATAAGTATGAATACTAGCTGGAAAATAGAAAATAACAGACAAAAATTTAAAACATTTAAATACAAACATTGCGATTCTCTGATTCAGGCGTATAATCTGAATCGTCTTTGAAATTCTTGAATTTTAGAAGTTAAATCACAATTTATAGTTTGGGATTAAGAGAGGAAATTGGGGTTGACCAGAAAATGGATTTTGGGCTATTTCTGGTGATTAGTGAACTCGGGGTAGTCGGGGTCTTTGCTGGAGATAGAGGGAAGCTTGGTGGTCTCGGCAAAAATGGTAGGAGGATGTTTAAGCCATCATGACGGTGGCATTTGGTCGGAGTAGGGTTTAAAACCCAAAATGGGTCGAGGTCGAAAAATTAGCTGCTGCGTCATCTCTGGAGGATCGGGTTGCATAGGACCTAGGGGAAAGGTTGCGTGGATGTTCGAAGAGGGTGTGGCCAGAGTTTCAGGGATGCTGGTGGTCGGCAACATTGAGTCAAGAGGTTTTCAGGCGATGGATTTGGTTCCAGGCTTGTTCAAAAGCTCGATTTCAATTTTGGTTTATATTGAAGTTTGGGTGGTCGGGATCAGGGATGTTGGCGATCGTCGATGGGCGGGAGGTATTGACGATGGTCCGGGTGGCATTGATCTCTGGTGCATGTGCATGACGAGGCTAGAGTATCGTTAGGTTTGGGGTAGTGCTGTGTCTCGAAGGGAAACTCGGGAATAAGAGTGGTTTGCTCGAGTTCGTCTTCGGGTTAGCGTGAGTATGAAGTCATGTTTCAGGTTTTAAAGTTAAAATTAAATTTAAGTTAAAAAAAGAAAGGGGAAAGTCTTGGGTCTGGGCTCGAGTATTATTCGGGTTGGACCCGAAGTAAAATTTAAACAATTTTTGAGTTTAAATATAAACAAGTTTTAAAATTTAAACGAATCTAGTTTTGAACTATTTCTTAAAATTTATTTCTTTATGAAATAAATGTCTTAAACAATTGTTTTAAGAAAGTTATATAAATTTTTTTAACTCAAATTCTTAAGTTAAATGCTTAAGTTATTTTAAACTTAATTTAGATATGTAATTAAGTGTTAACTAAAAAGGATAAAATGTTTTAAATTTATATGTTAATGATAATTAAGTAATTTGTAAGATAAATGGTTTATATTAAATTTAATTAAGGTTTTGAAGATTAAAGATTAATAAAGTAATTAAAGGGTAATTAATTAATTTAATTATTTAATGGTTAAGGATTAATTAATTAATAATTAAGAGTTATAATTTAATTTATTAGAGATTAATTAATTAGTAATTAGGATTAATTAATTTGTAATTAGGATTGATTAATTAATTAATTAAGAATTAATTAATTTATAATTAGAGATTACTTAATTAAGTAACTGAAGATTAATTAAGTTGTAATTAAGCATTAATTAATTAAGTAAGTAGAGATTAATTACTTAAATGATAATTACTTAATTAAAGGATTAATTTGTGAAGGATTAATTAATTTAATTAATAAGTAAAGGATAATAATTTAAGGTTAATTAATTGAGGATAATTAACCAATAGGATAATTACTTACTGAAAGTAATTATGGATAATTAAATTCAAATGGAAAACTAAAGGATAAGTAATTAATGGTTTGTAATTAATTAATGATAAGTAAGCAGGATTTAAAAGCAATGAAATTGATTAGAAATAGTTTAATTAATTTATCCTGCTTGTAGATGATTACGGTATATTGAATGACTTAGATTACCTGATATCTCTGATATGTGATTTATGCTGCTTTTGTGATATGAGATACTTTGGTTGAACTGTGATATTGTGGGTTATCCATCTGAGATGGATGGTTGTGAATATGAAATCCTGAATATAAATTATATCATTTAAAGTTAAACAATTTGGTTTAAAGAATAACATTGGATTCGAAGAGACCGGGGTCGGGTGTCAGTAAATACCCGAAACCACTTCGATTTGTAATCTACAATAATTCTTTATGGATTTGATTTTGGAATAAATAGGTTGGAATGAAATAAATGATGTAAACTTAGTCATTCAATCTGAGTAATAATGTTTACATATGATTGTAAGATGTGTATTTGACTATGGCAAGTTAAGAACTCGTAATAAGGTACGAGTTAACCCGAGTTTTCAAATAAGTTTCATATCTTAGTATTTTATGTTAGATGGGTTTACTCACGCTGGTTTCCAGCCTGACCCAGGTGTTACTATGATGTAATGCTCGGTCAGACCGAGTAATACAGATTTTCAGGTTAGGATGTTCTGGAGCTCAGGAGGCGAGCTGGATGGCAAGAACGTATGGAGTTTACCGCTATGTATTGGAATTGTATTATTGTATTATGGGACAACTTATTTATATATGTCCAGTTTATGTATAATTGATTGTACTCTGATGTATTGTTATAAAATTGACAATTACAGCTTTGTTTCTATAGATGCTATTATTTGTTATTATATTTAATCTGCTGCGAACGTGAGATGCTGTTGTTTTTTGTTCTTCTTCTTCCTTCTTTCTTCTTTTCTTTAACAATCTGAAATTTCCGACGTTCGATTTCTCGGCACTTCTATAGTGAACGTATTAGTGTTGAATTCTCGAGGTCAAAAATTTCGGGTCGTTATATTTTAGTATCATAGCAGAAGGTTAAGCGAGAAACTTGGCTCTGGTGGGTTTACTCATTACAGATAGGGTCAATGGTACCCTAGAATGAGTTGAGTATATGAGAACGTACTTGTTATTTTCATATATAAAGATTTTAAATTGGTTTTAAAAATAAATTATTTTTATATAAGATTATATTTTGATATATAATGCAATATTTCTTTCTAATTATTATAAATATTAAGGTAATTGGTTGTTGAATCATTGGAATAAAATAAAATAATGAGAATTAAGTGGTAATAAAAATATGACCAAATTGAAATTGAACGAGGATGTTTGAAATGGATCTAAACTGAAATTAAAATCCTGAATTTGTAGAAGTGTTTTTAGAATAAGATAATAACGAATTGGTATCCAGATATGATAATCTTGGTTATTATCATAAATGGTTGTTGTGTCTAATAATGAAATATTTGTTAATGATTAAGAAAAATGAAATGTTTTAGGGAAGTAAACATTTGGGTGAGTATGGCTTATAAATTGGAATTGAAGATAATTTAAATTGTGAAGTTTTAAATCTAGGTCCAAAAATTTGAAATTGTTTCAAAGTGTTAAAAGAAATAATAAATAGTAATTATTTACAATGTATTTGAATGAAAGGATTCTGTTTCAAATAAGAGTTGTTTGAAAATTTAAAAGAAATTTGTTTTGAATTAAGACCAAAGATGGTTTAAAATTTAAAATATGTCTTAGGTGCAAAATAAATGGATATGTATATATGCGGAATATACGTAATAACAAGTTGATTAGAAGTAAACAATAGGTGTTGAGTGTTGAATTTTACTGATATGTGATGTAATAACCTAGAGTGAAATAAGTCTTTGAACTTATAAGTAAGAAGGGATATTCAAATTTAGTAAGATTGACTGGATAAATAAATTGAATTTAACTTAGAAGAAGTTTAATATGTTTAACTAACAACCTGGATTGGAATTTACAAGATGAAATTAGATTTAACTTAGGGAAGTTAAATGGGTTGAATTGAAGGGGGTATGTGTGATCTCAAAATGGGTTTGAGATCTGGAAGTTGGAAATGGATGTTATGGATGGATGTTTAAAATAATTTGGATGTTTATTTATATTGACTTATCTTGATATCATCCTGTTGTTATTAATAATCTATGAAACTGAGGTAATATACATCCATTACTGAAATAAAATGGAAACAAAACTTTATTTTAGGGCTATTTTGATTTTGAAGTGAAATTGCAATTATGAAAAGGGAATCACTTTGAACTTAAGGTCTAAAAGTTTTAAAAGGAACTTGTAAACTGAAATTGTTGAGAATTGGTTTCAAAGTTAAATTGGGAAATAAATTGGATTCCGAAAATTAAATTGTTTAAAGAGTTTTTGAACTCTTACTTGAACCTTGTAATAAGTTAAGTAAAGGTAATTTAAATGGAATTTTGAAATTTGGACTCAGAATTAAATTGTTTAAAGATTTAAATTGTTAATTTAAAAATATAGGTTGGTTTGGTTTAAAGGATTAAATCAACATTTAAAAATTTAACTCGAATTTATGAAATTCGAGATGGTTTTAAGTTGGGATTTGAATTGAATTATTTCAAATTGAATTTTATTTGAATTAATTGGAATTGTGATTGAAGATGGATAAGTATAAAATTCAAATGGAAAATTTGAATTGAATTAATTTGAAGTGAAATTGAAGTTGAATAAGTTTAAATTTCAAATGGGAGTTGAATTGAATTTGGGATAGGAATTGAAGTTAATTTAAATTGAATTGAAATTAAATCAATTTAAATGGAAGTGGAAATTGAAAATTGATTGGAAATGGAGATTGGGAATTGAACAGTTTGGCTCTGAACTATTTTTTTTCAAATAAATTATTTTAATATAAACTGTTTGAAATCTATTTTCCTAGCTATTTCTATACAACCCGTCTTTTTAAAACCCAAACTATTTTATACTTATTTTACAATTATTTTGAAAACTAATTACTATTTTACAACTATTTTGCAACTATCCAACTATTTTATAATTATTTAACTACTTTACAACTATTTTAAAATTACTTAACTATTTTACTATTATTTGCAACTAATAACTATTTTACAACTACTTATCTATATCAAAAAATTTCAAGCTATTTAATACAAGTTGGTCAGAGTGCAAACTTTCTGTAATTGAATACCAATTGAGATACGAATTGAAGTGTTAACCCAAATGGAAATTAGGAGCAATTGTGGATAAGTGAATGAAATCAAAATGAAGGTGAATAAAAAAGAGAAGTGATTTAGCCAATGATCAATGAAGATAAATCATAGGATGTACGTATATTATTCTATTCGCATAATGATTTGATCCAGATTCGAGCATAGAATTTTGAGATAGTATATCGATCCGAGTTTGGATTTTTCACTCGATTTTCGACGGCGAACCCTGGATATGGATTTTTAGTTGTTTCTGGAAATTCTCTATCATAGTTAGGCTATGCAAGGAGAATGACGGTTTCTGATCAAGAAACCAGAACGGAGTCCGCAGTAGGAAATCGGGTGGACGATATTAGTTCAAAAGTGAGATTATGTGATCGAGTGAGTAATCAGATTTGATATTGTGTACGGATGGTATATGTACATCGTACGTGCTTGAATGATATTGATATTGAAATTTTGAAAGAAATGAGAAATGATTTTGGAAAGAAAAGTATATTTTGAGAAATATATATGAATAAAGGTGGTAGTTGGATATCTTTTGAAATTCACTTTATGAAAAGTAAGTGATATGGTAAGTAACTTCATAAAAGAAAATCAAATTTGAATGTTGATTTGGCATGGTAAAGTGTTATATATATTGTTATATATGATAAGCTCCCCTTATGTTGAATCTAGAAACAGAAAAAGGGTTTTTGAAAATATGTAAAGTATAAAAGGGGAATCTATACAAGTGGTCCAAAGATTATTTTCAAGTTGGAAAGGATAAGTTATATATATGTATGTCTATATATATAAATGATTTTATGAGAATGATTTTGGAAAAGGGTTTTGGAACCTACGGATTTTGGGAAGGTTTTTGATTTTTGGAAAAAATCAATTTTTGGGAATTTGGAAAGCCAAGTTGGAACTATCGATTTGGGATATCAATTTTGTGTAAAGGAGATTTTGATGTAAATCATAAAGGGTATGATTTGAAAGATACTGTAAGTGTATTATATAAAGTGTTTTGAGATTGGCTCTGGAGAAAAAGGCGCTCCCATTGAAATGAACTTCATAGGAGATCCACGGGGTGGTACCGCCTTAAGCCCTAAGGAGGAGGCTCTAAATTGAATCCTGGGAGGAAGTCCGGATAAACTGAAGTTCCTGAGGATTTTGTGTTGTGGGTAGTAAAAGTCGAGGGCGCTGATGCCTACAGATACATTTGGGTTATGCTATGATGACAGTGTAACTCGATGTCACAATGATCTACTGCGGACCATAGCAGAAGTCGTGTGTGCTGTGAGAGCCAACGGTCTACGTTTGATTTTGCCATGATGGCAACGTAACATTGGTAGACTACGATCTATGGAGATATAACGAAAGTCGAGAGGCCGTGAGAGCCAAAGGCTACATTGGGACTTGACAGATGTAGTCTGCGACCTATATGGGAGTGGTGAAGTTTCATTTGGCAGCGAAATTCGAGGGTGTTGATGCCTGCAGTTAAATGGATTTTTGCCATGATGGAGATGTAACCCTGGATGTAGCTGCGATCCTTGGTGGGTTCCATGGCGTAATCGAGGGGCGCGGAGTGCCTATAATTATCTATGGATTTTGCCAGGATGGCAACGTAACCATCGGGCTAACTACGACCATGGAGGGAGTGATGATTTCTAGAGCATTCTCACCAAAGATGTTACCTCTATTTTCAAAAATGTTTTCTATATTTTCAATAGAATGTTTTCCCAAGTATTTTCACGAGGTGTTGAAAACAGGTCTGCTAAGTACTTATAGATTTTCAGTCCTACGTCTGATCAACATATGACCGAATTTCTGTGAGAATGAGGATGGACTTGTGGATACATCGAGTTATAAAATTATTTTCGTAAAAAAACTATTTTGGTAATATTATGTAGATTTTAAGGTGTTTTAAAAAAATTTAAATGAATAGGAGTTTATAGTTAAAAGTGTTCAAAGGGGTAATTTATCTGATAATGGGTATTAAATAAATTCTGGCTTCGTTTCTTTTCGAGGACGAAAAGAGTCCAAGGGGGAGGAATGTGATAACCCGTATTTTGAACATCTGATAATTGGATAATTAACTGGTTTATTCAATTGAATAGATAAAAATTCCGATAATAAAAGATATCTGGATATGTGAATGAATTTGAAAATATAATAAAAGTTGAATTGTAAATATCTGAATAAATATTTATTTGATAATCTCCTAATATAATTACTTATAATCGACAAATTATTCTTTTAAAACAAATAATAATGATGGTTTATATATATAGATATAAGTTGATTTTAAATAGAAAAATTATTATTTCCAAACAAACTAAATATGTGTTTGTTAAATGTATGTATATATATATATATATATATATATATATGTGAGTGGATTTTAAATTGAATTTGAATTTGGATTGTAAATTCAAAAGATAATTATCTTAAAATAAATTTGGTTTTAAAAATATATTATATATGATTTTTATTAGTATATGATTTGTTTTATATTATTTTCTTTAAAGGATTTTATTAATATAAATTAAGACAATTTATTTATTTAGTAGAAAATATATATATAAATTTTATAAAAATCATTTAAAAATTTATTAATTCATGGAAATTACACATGTAAGTTAAATGTTTACAATTTAACAAATGTAAGATGATTAACATTTACAAATGACAAATGTTAGTAAATTAAGCAAGTGTCAATCCTTTCTTTTTATTTTTCTTTTATTTTAAAAATCATAAAATTAAGCTATAAATATATCTCTCTCTTACTTTATTTCATTTTCTTTCCTATATTCTCATTTCCTAAGCAAAGAAATATAAAGCCTGTGTAATAACAAACCTGAGAAAAATCAAAACAAAAGCCTGTATACAACTCAAATCTGAAAATTCATAAGCAATCAACTACCTGATTCATTAAGCAAATACAACTAAATCAAAAGCCTTGATTATCTCAACAACAAAGATTTCCAGTTTCAAAGATCATCAAGCAATCAAAGCAACTACAATTCAGTTTAAAAAGCAAGATCACAACATTCAAGTTTTTTTTTCAAAATTCAAAACTGTTCCAATCTTCTCTGTTCAACATCATAACAGGTGAGTAAACATCCTTCTTAAAGCTTAAGCAAATGATAATTTGTTGCAGTGAGTCCCTGGAATAAATTATGCTTTGCATGTACATATATAAGTGTGATTTCAATATATATATATATATATGTGTTAAAAGTGTGTATGTCTGTTCATCTCCGCTTCAAAGTTACAAGTTTAAATTTGATAAAAATTCCAAATCTCTGCATCCATTCTCTGATAGGTTTTGGTTTCCAAACAAATTATATTTGTTTAAACATAAACTAGGTTCTAAAAATATTTTTGAGTATAATAAGCGTGAATATTAGCTGGAAAATAGAAAAGGGCAGACAAAAATTTAAAACATGTTAAATACTAACATTGTGATTCTTTGATTCAGGCATATAATCTGAATCGTCTTTGAAATTCTTTAATTTTAGAAGTTAAATCACAATTTATAGTTTGGGATCAAGAAAGGAAATCGAGGTTGACCAAAAAATGGATTTTGGGCTATTTCTGGTGATTAGTGAACTCGGGGTGGTCGGGTTCTTTGCTGGAGGTAGAAGGAAGCTTGGTGGTCTCGGCATAATTGGTAGGAGGATGTTTAAGCCACCATGGCAGCGGCATTTGGTCGGCTTAGGGTTTAAAAACCAAAATGGGTCGAGGTCGATAAATTGGCCGCGGCCTCGTCTCTGGAGGATTGGGTTGCATTGGACCTGGGGGAAAGGTTGCGTGGATGGCCGGAGAGGGTGTGGCTGGAGTTTCAGGGATGCTGGTGGTCCGCGATGTTGAGTCGAGAGGGTTTTCAGGCGATGGATTTGGTTCCAGGCTTGTTCAAAAGCTCGATTTTGATTTTTGGTTTGTATTGAAGTTTGGGTGCTCGAGATCAGGGATGTTGGCGATCATCAATGTGCGGGAGATATCGACGATGGTCAGGGTGGCGTTGATCTCTGGAGCATGTGCACGGCGAGACTAGAGTATCAGTAGGTTTGGAGTAGTGGTGTGTCTTGAAGGGAAACTGGGAATAGGAGTGGTTTTCTCTATTTCGTCTTCGGATTAGCGTGAGTATGAAGTCGTGTTTCAGATTTTAAAGTTAAAACTAAATTTAAGTTAAAAAAGGAAGGGCAAAGTCTCGGGTCTGGGCTCGAGTATTATTCGGGTTGGACCCGAAGTAAAATTTAAACAATTTTTAAGTTTACATATAAACAAGTTTTCAAATTTAAATGAATCTAGTTTTGAACCATTTCTTAAATTTATTTCTTTATATAATAAATGTATTAAACAATTGTTTTAAGAAAGTTATATAATGTTTAACTTAAATTTGTAAGTTAAATGCTTAAGTTATTTTAAACTTAATTTAGATATGTAATTAAGTGTTAATTAAAAAGAATAAAATGTTTTAAATTTATATGTTAATGATAATTAAGTAATTTGCAACATAAATGGTTTATCTTAAATTTAATTAAGGTTTTGAAGATTAAAGATTAATAAATTAATTAAAGGGTAATTAATTAATTTAATTAATGGTTAAGGATTAATTAATTAATAATTAAGAGTTTTGATTAAAATTAGAGATTAATTAATTAGTAATTAGGGTTAATTAATTTGATAATTAGGACTGATAAATTAATTAGTTTATAATTAGAGATTAATTAATTAAGTAATTAAAGATTAATTAAGCTGTAATTAAGCATTAATTAATTAAGTAATTAGAGATTAATTACTTAAATGATAATGACTTAATTAAAGGATTAATTTGTGAAGGATTAATTAATTCAATTAATAATTAAAGGATAATAATTTAAGGTTAATTAATTGAGGATAATTAACCAATGGGATAATTACTTACTGAAAGTAATTATGGATAATTAAATTCAAATGGAAAATTAAAGGATGATTAACTAATGGTTTGTAATTAATTAATGATAAGTAAGAAGGATTTAAAAGTAATGAAATTGATTAGAAACGGTACAATTAATTTATCCAGCTTATAGATGATTAAGATATATTGAATGACTTAGATAATTTGATATCTTTGATATGTGATTTGTGCTGCTTTTGTGATATGAGATACTTCGGTTGAACTGTGATATTGTGGGTTATCTATTTAAGATGGATGGTTGTGAATATGAAATCCTGAATATAAATTGTATCGTTTAAAGTTAAACAATTTGGTTTAAAGAATAACATTGGATTCGAAGAGACCGAGGTCGGGTATCAGTAAATACCCGAAACCACTTCGATTTGTAATCTACAATAATTCTTTATGGATTTGATTTTGGAATAAATAGGCTGGAATGAAATAAATGATGTAAACTTGGTCATTTAATCTGAGTAATAGTGCTTAGATTTGATTGTAAGATGTGTATTTGACTATGGCAAGTTAAGAACTCGTAATAAGGTACGAGTTACCTCGGGTTTTCAAATAAGTTTTATATCTTACTATTTTATGTTAGATGGGTTTGCTCACGTTGGCTTCTAGCCTGACTCGGGTGTTACTATGATGTAATGCTCGGGTCAGACAGAATATTATAGATTTTCAGGTTAGGACGTTTTGGAGCTCAGAAGACGAGCTGGATGGCAAGAACGTATGGAGTTTACCGCCGTGTATTGGAGTTGTATTATTGTATTATTGTATTATGGAACAAGTTATTTGTAATTATCCAGTTTATGTGTAATTGATTGTACTTTGATGTATTGTTATATAATTGACAATTACAGCTTTCTTTGTATAGATGCTATTATTTGTTATTATATTTAATCCACTATGAATGTGAGATGCTGTTGTTATTTGTTCTTCTTCCTTCTTCTTTCTTCTTTTCTTTAACAATCTGAAATTTTCGGCGTTCGATTTCTCGACACTTCTATAGTGAACATATTAGTGTCGAATTTTCGAGGTCAAAAATTTTGGGTCATTATACACGACCACCTATTCCACCTCAAAACCCAAGCCAACCACTACCCCTAGCCTAGGTTGTGAGCAATATAGCCTCCTCCAAGGTCAAGGCCGGGCACATCAAGAAGAAGGAAGGAGATCGAGAAGCTTCAGAGTGAGAAAAAGAGAAGAAAGTGTTGCCAGAATCGATTCGGGAACCTACATAAAAGATTGGTGGAGTAGAACTAATCGTGAGTACTCATATTTTAAAGTCGTTAATTTCTAAAATATTTTAAGTTAATTATATGAAAAGTTTGTTATATGTTGGATGATTTAATGGATGATAACTTGGTTGATATTATGGTTGATTATATGTTTGTGATATGGATGATACCTTGGTTTGATAAACGATAAGAGAAATGATTAGTAATTAACCATAGTTAATTAAATGAGAATTAAATCCATATAAATATGTGTGTGGAAATTATTTAGCCTCTTAATAATTTTAAATAATCTAAAAAGATTGGAAATGATATTACAGTAATATAATATTATAATATGAAATAAAATGAAAACGAGTTTGAAATGATGAAAATATTGTTTTAAATGAGTTAAAATAGTTTAAATATGGTTTAAAACAAATTTGAAGTGTTCTAGACAAGTTCCGAAGTAATTCATAAAATTGGTCAAAATCGAGCTCATCGCGTAGCGGTAGTTCGCAAATTTCGACCCATAACTTCAAACTAATGTCGAGAATGATTTATAAGTCAGATTTCTTCAAAATAAAAATTCTTTTGTCCACAATGATAATAATTTTCCAATAAAGAAACAAAATCAAGATTTCATCAAGTAGATTTTAAAATATGTCCAAAACAATTTTCTAAAAACAACGCGGTTTTGCAGTTCGGAATCCAAAAAAGGATTTCTTTAAAATTGATATTTTAACTGTTTAAAAAATATGAAACAAAATTTGATAAATCTATTAAAATGGCTTAAAAGAGATTTGGAATGGAAAATATGATTTTTCAAAATGAAAAGTTGTTTAAATCAAATAAGCTGATATAGCACTTTCCGCAACACTTTTATGCTGCGAATTCTACAACCTTTTGAATATGAGTTTAAACCTAACAATTCTTTCCTATATATTTGTGAATAATTTTAAAAGAATAATTAAGTGTTTTAAATGGTGATTTGAAAGTTTAATAAATCATTTCTAAAATGAAGATTAATAACTGAGTATGTGGAAATGACTAGTATATTTGTCCCGCCTGTAAGACCTGGGAAGATAAAACAAGGCGTTTAACTAAGTTAGGGATGGTACAACCAACGCTCTGAACTTACCTGGCCTATGTTTTCTCTTTTTAGGGGGGATAGATCGATAGGAAATCCCGGATGCTCTAAAAGATAATATTTAAGTTTTTCCAAGATAAAAGAAAAGAAACACATTCGTTGAATGTTAATTAACCACTTAACATCTTTTTATTCGATGAAGGTATGAAAGAACCGAGATCGTATTTGGGTGATTCCTATCTGAATATCCGGGATCGGATTTGGGTGATTCCGATCCGAAAATCACTTCAAACTAATTTTCGAAACCCATATGAACTAACATTTTTTATTCGATAGTTGGTACGAAGGAACTGGGATCAGATTTGGGTGATTCCTATCTGAAAACCGCTTCAAACTAATTTTCGAAATAAAACATATTAAAGACAAAGATCTTCATGGTGTAGGATTACTTACCATCAGTCACTGGAGGTGAAATTTACCTTATCTAAAGTGGCAGTAGTGCTCTGTTATGAAAATCTTCGATTTGGAAGAATATGATTTGAAGTTAAAAAGGAAATCTTTGATTAACATTTAATGAATGATTTGGGAATATTTTCCCTAAGTTAAAGTTATAACTTGAACACAAAGAAATATTTTATTAAGATTTAATGAATGATTTGAAAAAGTTTTCCTAAGTAAAAGAGAAAACAATTTGGAATTATTCAGGGATTTAAGAAAGGTTTAAATAAACCAAATTATTTGATAAATGAGGCTTAATGATTCCATATGCATTTGAAAAGAAAATGGAATAAATTGAAATGAATATATCTAAGAAAGATATTTGATCTAAATAAAAGATGAAGTAATTGATTGATGATTGATATCCACTTATGAACTTAACATCTTTTAAAGCGATGATTGGCTTCGAAGGAATCGGGGTCGGATTTGGGTGATTCCTATACGAAAACCACTTCGAACCAATGTATACGTTCGAAAATGAATACATATTGAAGATGATGATTATTGAAGACCGAGGATCTTCATAGCGTAAAAAATGCTTATTAACATGCTCTGGGTCGCTCCTATTATAGTGTTATTTATAGTAGTGGTCTCCTCATTGTGGAGATTTTTTTGGATTGCAAGGGATTTTCGCGTAGTAATGGCCGAGGAAAGTGCCTTCGGTTTCGTTCAGTCCCAAAACAAACTCGTATGGACGAATGTCTGACATTTCATTTCTGAGACACTGTGTTTGTCTTTTACAAATGTACATCTGCTTCATGGCGGAGAAGGCAACTTCTCTTTGCTTGGCACCCTTCTCTGAGACATACGAGTCAGATGTTGTATGCTTGTGGGAGTCAAATAGTGATAAAAGGAATGGCAGTGTGGCATTCAAAGTGGAACCTATTATGATCAAAGCATGGTTTTATATGAAATGCATGGCTTTGAAGAAATTGTGGAGAGCCTCATTAACCTCACATCCCGGAAGATGATATGGGATACTATATGGTCTGACAGATAAAATTCAGAATAAGTGAGTATGTATGGTGGTGTCCAATACATTGGGCCCTTTGAGCGATACGTCTCTCAAGGCATTTATTGCCCCATTTGGATAAAGTGGTTAGCTTGAGAAAAGCAAGGAACTACCGGTTATCAGTGGTAGTATAGCAAGTACATTTCCAAGTGACAAGTTTGAGAAAAGCGATTAAGGCACCGTAGGAATTACGTTTGTTATGCATGGATCGGAAAAAAGACCACTAGTTACCTATCATGTTGGAATAAAAATACAAATACGAGATTTATGGTTTTGATTGTATTTCCAAAATAGCTGTAATGACTTACAGACATTTCATGTACCCCTTCATGTATCTTATATTCCATTCGGTATATTCCGTTGACTTAGTCGAGATATATTACCTTAGACTTAGTCCAGATATTGATTCCTTATTTGAATAAGTTTATTTGAAAGTGTTTTCAAAGGAATATCATCAAAAATAATATCAAGTGAATTTTGGTATAAAAGTGGTTTGGTTATCATAAGGTAAAAACCCATCCGTGTTTATGTGTGGGAGTGGTCTTATGAGATACCCTTCTTTTCAAAGGTTTTGATAACATTGCCATGATCTATACATTTAAAATTTCGAGTATCTCACACTGGATTATCAAGCTTGATCCGAGTATTTTTAATACTCGGGTCAAATCCGAGTAGGTTCGGGTTTATTTGAAGATGGTTGGAGTTTCCAAAGGAGAGCTGGAGATCTTCATCATTGTATGGACGTATTCTATAATTCGCTACATCTGTTGCATTTGTCTTGTTGTTTTCAGCATTTGTAAGGATAGAAGTTTGTAACTGTCCAGGCTGAATCTAGGTTAGACTCTGATATTGTATTTTAAAATTTTCTGCTGTAAACATTATTATTGAAATAATATATGTTATTCCATTCGTGTGAGATTTTATTCTGTCTTTAGTTTCGTTCTACCCTTAATGATCCGTCTTTTCGTGCAATTTGAGCTAGACATGTGTGATTTATTTTCGATTCAAAGGGTACGGAGAAACGGGCCGTTACAAAACATACTTTACTTTTAACAATTTCTTACCAAACTACTCAGACCTTAAAATATTTTCAAAGTCTTGGGATTTGGATCCTTGAAATCTTTTTATTTATAAAACACATTTTATGAATCCAAATTTCCTAAAATCATTCTCGATCATTCCCAAGCATTTATTTCATAATAATCTAGCTTTCTTTTAATAAACATTTTTATTAAATCCCATTTTAATCTGACATTATCATCGAATACCTTATAATCAAATTGTGAAACTTAATTCACATGGTGTTCGTTTCAATGTTCCCATAATTTCTATTACCCAATGCATGCTTAAGGAAATAAAAATTGTAAATAAATCAACAAACACTAGTCATTGCCCTAAGCTAGGCGAGCATGACTAGCTAAACCCTAAATAATAATAATTGAATATTATCATTTCCTAACAAACAAACATATCAAAAATAACTTTATTAACTTTTTTTTTAAAAATCCCTTTATATGTAAAATATAATCGTAGAAAAATTATTTTATTTACCCATTTAAAAACAATACTGTGCCGGTTGGCCTTATTCAAGTGTTTAGGAATCTATGTGGATAACATTGATCAGACGCATTGACTAGAATTCATAAACCACTCAACAGATCAATTAACATAATATAAAATATTTTTATAGCACCAAAAAATACGCGCTCTTATATATATGCTCCAAATCAATCTAGGGTGTTAATAACCCTATCTCTAATGAGTTTACTCCACCAGGGCTAATGTTCTCGCTTAACCTTTAGCTACCAACTGTTAACAACCCACATTTTTGATCCACAGAAATTGACATTAATATGTCCATGGTATTCAAGTGTCAAACATCCAAGTGTCGGAAAGACAAATTATCAGGGTGAAGAAAGAAAGACAAAACAGAATCTCACAAGGTGACAAGTAATATATAATATACCAATGGTCTTTGAAAAAGAAAGCTGAACTTTAATATACATACATTAACCAGAGCAACTAACATATCGTTAGCCAAGACAGTTATAACAAAATGTCCTTACAATTGTTGATAAATACATACAAGAATATACAACGCAAGATAGGGAATACATCTTAGAGGATCTAGCTCATCTCTTGAAGATCTAAAGTATCCAGCTAAATCTAAAAAATATGCTTGGGCTGACCTGAGCATTATAAGAAAAATAATGGCCGGATCAGTTTGGTAAAACCAACATGAGAAAAACAATCAAATGAATTTTAATATTATAAAACTTTTCAAAATTAATGTATTCTATAAGACCATGCTGCATACTAAGGGTTGAAAGTAAATATATAAAATAGCTGGAATGCTTGCATCTCACATTCCAACATAGTTGGGCATAACTAAGTCCGTATAGGCACGTATTAGAGATCAGATTTCCATCAATGACTAGACTACTGAGGTACTCTCCACCATAGTACACTTCTAGATAAAATATACCAAGTTCGAAAAGAATGCTTGCACCCCTACTACGCATAGCCAACTACCCTCATTAACATGGCATACCGGATAACATCATCCCCTAGGCACCAAGGCTGTAAAACATTTGCACCTGGCTCCACTCTCCCAGTGCGCACTTATATGAAAATCTTTAGCATCAAATCTAGATTGAGGAATGATGCTCCTAATGGTAGCTCACGACATAGCTCTGCTGCATATCCCATGTTTTAATCATTACTGGGTTGTGAGGCTTGTGAGGTTATGATCAACTTTTTCCTCTCTTACCAAATCCCTCTTGGAATGCTAACATTGCCTTTCAGGCACCATGCAATGTCGGCATTCATTCATACAAGTTATTCATGATAAGAACAAACCGAAGGCACTACTTCTACTACATCCATTTTGGAATCACCCTCAGGATTAATAGCGAGTAGCCCTTGAACATTAAAAAACTCCATCTTCAATCATCTCGAACCAGTCTTGAACCTCTTCCAAAGCGTCAAACACGCATATGGTTTTGGAATGGTTATGGTTTTGAGTCATCTTATATAAGTACACTCTCCCACTTACCGATCGCTCCAAACAAATTGATATTTATGGTAAACTTATCTCCGGTTCTTTTGGAAATAATCAGAAAACATATAAGAACGGAAATGTAACAACCCGAAATTTTTTCATTTGATTTTGAATATTTAATTAATTTCAAATATTGAAATAATTGGTTTTTATAGTTTAAAATCTTGAATTCAAGTATAAAGATTATTTAAAATATTTGAATTTGTGAATTTAATATTTAAATAGTGATTTAAATATCAAGATTTTGAATTGCATATTACTTTTATGGATTTAATGATCTTACTTAACTCATTTTAATTAATAAATAATAGTGGTAAATGCATCGTGTTAATTTATTTACACTAATAAATGGTTCGAATAATAATAAGAAAAATTAATCTTTATTTTAACAACTTGGTTTTTATTGACGTATTTTTAAATAATTTATTTGTTTTTTTTTCTAATTTTTAATTTGGAAAATTTGTAAATTATCGTATAACGATTTTTTGACATAGTTTTTTTTAATGATTTTATCGAATTAAATACCCAATGTATATTATTATTGTTTTGAGATCGTGTCATATTTCTAAACGCAGTCATATTTTATATTTTTCATTCATGGTTCAAACGCGAATAAAAGTCTGTCTGGTAAGATGCCGAAAATCGCAAAATAAACCTAATTTTAACACTTATCAAAATAAACCTAATTCTAACACTTAGCAAAATCAGTATACACATTTTCCTCTTCTCTTTTTTCTTCAATGTTACATGAAACATAAAAAACAAGAAAAAATGTAAAACCTCCATCTTAAAATTTCAAAAACAAACCAAACAAAAATCAAAAAATATAAAGGAGAGGCCTATGAGTTTGAGGTGTGTTGAGCTACAAGTACATGTGATTTAGGGGTGTGTTGGGCACTATTTGGAGGGGTGGGCAGTTTGAATACGGCTAACAGGAACTAGGCTTTATATTTTTGGACAATTGAAGGCGAATTAGGCAAATTGAAGTATGGATTCATGTTCGTGGGATGGCAGTGCACTTACAGCCAAGTTTTTTTAGAGGCCGATCTAGGTTTGGGTTATGTATCATTTTCTAGATGTGGTGGAGGCGTGGGTGTCATGATTCACGAGAAGAGGCCACGTGGGATGGTGAGGGGTGCGGAGGGTGGAGATTTTGTTGTAGAATTCATCGATGTCCTCAAATCTTATAAACTGAATAACTCTCTCATACATGGACAATCGAGGCAAGACCTTTTGCATTGCACTCAATTTGGCAAAGGCTACATGATGGAACTAGTTTGGTTGGATTTGGAGCAAGTAAAAATTTGGACTAAAATCGAATGTCCTTTCTATTTTAGTTAAAATTGAAATGCCTAAGCGCCCGTTGAATTTTCGGTGAGTCTAACTCACCTTTTTGGATAATAAATATGATATATAGTAGATAAAATTTTACTATTTGTGTTTGGATGAATTATTGATTGATTTGGTCAAATACCTGCTTTTGAAAAGCGACTGACATTTAAATTGAAGATATAGGAATTTGTAGAAAAATCCAGATTTCTCTATATTGTGATTTTTAATTTCTAGTTATGTTCTTGTTGATTTTACTTCAGTCATATACCTGTTATATAAATAGTTAAATGTCAAAACCTAATTGTTAGACCATATGTGACATCCTTAATTTTTGATAACACTATTCAAGAGATTTAGTTAGGTAAATTAAATAGAATAATGATGATAAGGGGATTGAGATTTGAATAAAAATATAAAAAGGCCATGCTTAAGTAATTAATTAAATAGGCTTAAATTGGCTTTTATATATTTAATTAAACATGGGCATATTAGTAAATAGCCGCACCATTATTACTCACGGCTATACATCCACGTTCTTGCCCATTCACGTGCGGTTTTCATTTTCAAAAAAGCAAATCAAAAACCTAACAATAGAGCCGACCATTGTAAAGGGAAAAGAGGAAGAAAAATTATATCAAAGTTAAGGATCAAAGCTAGGGGAATCAATCTTCTAAAAATCTCAAATTCCTTATCATATCTAAGGTGAATAATAATTCATTCCATCTTTATTTTATTTTAATAATCATATGTTTCTGATTTAAGATTAAATTTGTTTTTATGATGTTTTAGATGATGATATGCTTGAATTATTGTATGTTTGATTTAAATCAATTCATTTACATACGAATTTTCACGGTTTTAAGGCAAAACTGATCGTTATTGATTTTAAAATGCCATGGAAAAATTATATTTTAGGTAAAACATGATTTTAGAGATGGGTTCAAATTTTAATAATTTTCCTAGCTATGGAATTTTTTTTATGAATTTCTAAAGTAAAATATGTTATATTTGGTTTAAATTTATTTCAATCAATTCAGGCTGAAATTGGGTCTGAAATTTTAACATGTTTGATAATATGATGAAAGTAAATTTCTGTGATGTTTGGGGATTTTTCCTAATTGATTTTCTATAGAAAATAAATTATTTTAAAAGGACATATTTGCAATATTGGTTTTGCTTAATGGAAGGGCTTAAACATTACACTTTCCCTTATTTAGATCTGATAAATACGGCAGTTATTTTGTAAAGTATTTGAATTTTTTTTAAGGAAACCAATCAAAGGATTACAAATAGGCAGGTAATTATAAAGAAATTACTAAAAATATCATACTTTCAGCATTTAATTCAGAAAAGTTGACTCCATCTCCTATAGCAGTGCCTTTCGACTCCAATGCTTCCACTCTAACCCAGTTGAAACCAACCTAGTCAAAACCCACCTAATCAAAACCAATACGTAAGGTATCACTTAGATGGTACATAGTGGATTGAGGAAAGACGGAAGCCATGGTGCCAAAAGTAAGGCTTCCGATGGGGTCGGTCGAAACCTTAGTTTTGTTTCTAAATGTTAAGTGTCTGCTTTGTTTTACTTAACGCTTTCGACGTAGTCGAAGTATAGGTTCTCGAAAGGGGTTTTTCTAAATAGCTTTCGAAGGAGGTTGCCATTTTATGTTTTACAGGTAAAAGCTTTCAAAGGGGTTACTTTATTTATAAAAGAATTCTTTTGAAAATAGTGGTTCCGAACTAATCGAAACTCAACCGCTTTTATTTTACCATTCGAGGGTATTGAAGTCATCAATGCTTTCGAAGGGTGCTTTTATTTTAAACTTATGTTAAGCCGTTTCCTAAATTCTTTCGAAAAGGGTCATGGGTTTCGAAGGCAATGGTGCCGAAAGGGGGTTTCGATGCTATCCTTTAAGTTTTATTCCAAGGTTTTGAGCTTTCGAATAGATGGTTCTGACACTACCAAAATTTTCCCTAATTTTATTATTAAAGGTTCCGAATGATACTTTCATGCGTAACCACTTTGACCCAAAAGATGTTTTGAAAGAGTAAAACCCAATGTTTTCGAAAGGGGTACTTTCATTGGTTTCGAAGCTATATTTCTAAAGATTATTAAGCAATGTTTTGACACACATTCGAAAGGTAAGATTTGGTTTAGAAAGGACTGATGTATAAAGCTTTGAAAGGTATATACTTATTTTTTTGAAAAGAGGTTTTCTATGCTTTCAATGGAGGTCATCTATCGAAAGTGATGTTTTAAGTTTTCAAAAAAATAACCCATTCTCATTTTGAAGGAAAAACCATGGTATAAATAATTTTTTTTGAGAGTATTACTTTGTGTTATGATTGCTCCTTCATATACTTATTCACATTGTAATTAACCCATAACGGTACTTTGGGAAACGACAGAATGACCAACTAGGTTGACCCGGTAGTGAATATAACTTAAGAAATGTTAAAATCTTAATTAAAGATGTTGGAAGGGGCCAATAGGTTCACAGCAAGCCCATGAAAACCGTGTAAAGGAAAAGATAATGGTAGGCGCGAATAGGTTCAAAGTCATCCCGTGAAAACTATGATTTGATATTGGCAGGGACCAATAGATTTGTAGTTAGCCCATGAAAACTATATCCGGATTAAGATATTGACAGTTAGTCAATAGGTTCCTAGTCAGCCCATGAAAACTAGGATAAGAGTAAAGATATTGGAGTTACTAATAAGTTCTTAGTGGTCCCATAAAAACTATGTGATTGGACAGGGAGTCCTTAATCATTTTACCGGTTATTAGTCAACCCATGAAAACTATTAGGTTAATAGTAACCCTAGAAACTACAACTATGATAGGTAGTAAAAATGAACGAGGATGTGAATCTAGAATTGATTCACCTGTTTTGCATATCATCGTATTATACTGTTTTGAATTATTTTAACCATTGTGGATGCAGGAGCACATTATATGGTTTTATAAAGGTTTTAAGATACCAGTGAGGGGAAAACCCGTTCCGCTAAGCATCGTAGTCTCATTAGATATCTAAATGATTTGAGATGGTAGATTGTTATTGGTACTAGGCTTTATGTCTGACTCGAAGTTTTTGTTTTCCCCTTAAACTCTTGGGTACTCAATTGATTTTGAGTAGTTTGAGGTTTAGGGTTTTTCGGTGTTCTTTTAAAAGAAGAATGCTTCTGGTGACGTGCATGAGGCATGTTATCTAATTAGAGTTCTTTTATTTTTGCCGTGTTTGGTTACAAAGGCAGACTTGTTTTATTGCCTTATTATATACTCTGATCGTCCAAGGGGGCATCTTCATATGTCTCTCTTGGCTTATTTTGTAATAAGCATATTTTTTTTGAATGTGGTTTGTGTACTGGGACTATGTAAGGAATTTGAAATATTTTTAAAATGGAATGTGGACTCTGTTTGCTGTTTTATGCTTTTTCCATATTCAAGTATTTTTGTGTATTAACGTATCTAACATTGCCGTATTTTCCGTAGTCGTTAGTTTTGGGCCTCTAAGTAGGGGATGTTACAAGTTGGTATCAAAGCATAGATTTATGAAACATTAAAAGAAATTTAAACCTAAAAGCTTTTCAAACATAATCTAATGAATCAGATAATAAGATTTTGGTTTAGGTTAATGCTATAGTAACGTACTTGTATTTGATATATAGTTATATATATAAGTACGTATTCCCCGCTCTCTTAGATCGTTCTTCTGTATCTTACTAAGGCTCGTATGCAGATTTACGAGAAAGTGGATAAGAAGGAAATGTAAGAGGAAATCTTGGTGGAGGAAGTACCACAACCAATGGAAATGCTCGACCCACCACAAGGGGGAACCCGGGTCGACCGGTTAATGCTAATAACTAAAATGCCGATACCAATGTGGGTGCTAGAAATCCACCAGTAGATATGGGGGCGATGTATCGGTTCTTCGTCAATATGATGCAAGCAGGAGCTGCTGCTGGTGTTGCTGGAAATGTTGGAGGAGCTAATCCTGTAGTTCCAGTTGGGAATAATTATGCTAGGCTGAGCAGGGACTACACCAGTCTTGGTGGAAAGCCATTCATGGGGATAGAGTATGCTATTGAGGTAGAGAATTAGATGTTGCGTTGTAAGCATATCTTCGCTGATTTGGATTTAGATGATGGGAAAAAGAGAAGGTTGGCCTCTAGGCAATTACAAGGGTCAACGCTTCACTGGTGGAACAGTATTACTGCCGAAGTTCTAGATGAGCAGTTGACATGAGTAGATTTTTGAAGGAGATTTGAGCAGAAGTTTATGTCTGAGTTTGCTAAGTCAGAGCCGATGAGGAAATTTATGGATTTGGAGTAGGAAGAAATGTCGGTTGTTGAGTATGCCACAATGTTCGAGGAGCTGTCCCGTTACGGACATAATACTATAGACATCATCATCAGAATGAATGAGAAGTTCATTAGGGGACCAAGTCCCAAGATTGCTTGAGCGACACTACCACATCTTCGTTATCCTAGTAATTTAGTTGTGTTAATGGCCATTCGCCATGAGGAGATGCTTTCTAGTTGTGCTAGAGAGAAGCCAGTGGAAATTCAAGGTTCTCAAGGGAAGAAGATAAAGTTCTTTAAAAAGAAGGGAGCCCAAAAGGGAGATACTGCCAAGAAGGAAAAGGTGGAGTTAGTTTGCTATAAGTGTGATAAGAAGGGTCATTATGTGAATGATTGCCGGTCACGTAATTGGAAGAAGTCTGCAAATAAGAAGAATGTGAAGTGCTTCAACTGTGATCAAGTTGGGCATTACAAGAACCAGTGTCTAGAGCCAATTAGAGAGGACAAAGGAAAGGTTTTTGGTATTGGACCAGCTAGGCCTACTACAGCTGATAATGGAAAGACTATGATGGAGGTATATTTTTGATTCAGAGTATTCCAGTTAGGGTACTTTTTGATATCGGTGCATCACGTTCATTTACATCTCAGTGTTTAGTTGGTGGATTATGCTTAGAACCCACCTATCTTGTTACTTACTTAAGGGTGACGAATCTAATATGAAGGAATGAAACTTTAGGTTTGAGATGTGACCAGTTAGAACTTGATTTGTTAGGTCATAAGTTTACATGCAGTTTGTATGTTATTGATTTCATAGATTTTGGAATCATTTTGAGGATGGATTAGTTGGGTAGGTATGAAGCTAGAATATTTTGCCAGGATAGGGAGATATCACTAAGACATCTTGATAGTCATAATCGAATAACATTCTCAGTGGAGGATTCTGACTAGAGTGTTAGTACTATGCTTAGTGTGATGGAGATAGGAGATGAGTTAAGTCAAGTTCGAGAAGCAAGAGAATTTGCTGATGTCTTTGAGCCAGTCATAGGACTACCACCGAAACGAGCAGTTGAGTTTCATATAGATCTTATACCCAGAGCTGAGCCTGTTAGTAGACCATTTGGCAAGATGACACCTACAGAGATGAAGGAATTGAAGGTGCATCTAGTGGATCTAGAAGGAAGGAATTTTATTAGGCCATGTGGTTCACCTTAGGGAGCAACCGCAGTGTTCGTAAAGAAACTAGATGGATCATTGAGGATGTATATGGACTATCATAAGTTGAACGAAAGGATGATTAAGAATAAGTATCCTTTGCCAAGGATAGATGATCTGTTCGATCAATTGAGTGGAGCCAAGTGTTTTTCCAGTTGGATTTGGCGATAGGTTTCCATCAGTTAAGAGTGGTGGAGGACAGTATTCCTTTAACAACATTTCAGACTGGGCATGGTTCGTATGAGTGGTTAGTAATGCCATTTGGATTGACAAATGCACCTGCCTTCTTCACGGATTTGATGAACCTAGTTTTTCGAGGGTACTTGGATAGGTTTGTGCTAGTGTTTATAAATGACATTTTAGTATACTCTAAGGATGACAGAGATCATGAAGTTCATCTTAGAGTGGTACTTGAGATGCTGAGGCAAAATCAGCTAAAGGCGAAAGATACCAAGTATCGTCTTTGGAAGAAAGATGTTAAGTTCCTTGGTTACGTGGTTTCAGAGAAAGGCCTGTCAGTCAATTCAGATAAGATCGAACCTATGAATAATTGAAAGAGACCAGAGATGGTAACTGAGATTAGAAATTTTCTTGGACTTGCAGGATACCATTGGAGATTCATTAAGGATTTCTCGCGGATAGCAACACCTTTGACTAATTTAACCAGGAAGGAGGTGAAGTTTATCATGCTCGACTAATGTGAAGGAGCATTACTTAAGTTAAAGAATTTTTTGACCATTGCACCAGTTTTAGTAGTTCCAGACGAAATTAGGGTTGGTGGTGTATACTAATGCATGTGGAACTAGATTGGGCAGTATTGATGCCGAATGGTAAAGTTATTACCTACGCATCCAAACAACTTAGACCGCATGAAGTGAGGTATCCTACACATGATTTGGAGTTGGTTGCGGTGATCTTTGCATTGAAAATTTGGAGTCATTATCTCTTAGGGGAGAGGTTTGAGTTTTATACCGACCATAAGTCTTTAAGATACTTATTTTCTCTGAAGGAGTTGAATATGAGACAACAGAGGTGGCTGGAGTTTTTAGCTACTTATGATTTTACTACCGAGTATTCTTTCGGGAAAGGAAATAAGGTGGTGAATGCTCTTAGACGAAGACACCAGAATGTGGTATTATCTATGTTGGGGGAGTGGAAGGATTTAGAAGCTTTGGCTTGTTGTGGTGTGCAGTTAAGATCGACTACTAGTTCTAGTCAGAGTACCGCCATGTTGTCCTGTTCAGAAGTTCTGCCAGTGTTGATCGAGAGGATAACTACTAAATAGAGGGAGGATCCAGCGTTAGCCGAGAAATTAGAAGGCTTGAAGTTGAAACTGAGATAGATAATCTAAAAGACTTTAATCATGAACAAAGAGGATGGTTGAGAAAGAAGGGACGGTTGTGTATTCCGAATTTGAAGGACTTGAGGAAGGAAGTTCTAGGAGAATGTCATCGGTCCAAGTTTACGATTGATCCTGAAGGAACCAAGATGTATTAGGATATGAAGATGATCTTCTATTTTGGAAGATATGAATAGGGATGTTGGCTTGTGGGTTATGCAGTGTGCAAATTGTCAATAAATGAAAGCTGAACATAAGAAGCCGAGTGGGTTGCTTCAACCATTGGGGATTCTAGTTTGGAAATGGGATTCATTATCCATGGTTTTATAGACGGGTTGCTAAGATCAAATAGGGAAAATAGAAGTATGCGGGTCATAGTGGAAAGATTAACCAAGAGTGTCCATTTCATTCTAGTAAAGTCAACTAGGACAACACCTGTTTTAGCTAAGTTTTTCCTGAAGAACATAGTTCGACTACATGGAGTTCCTAGTAGTGTAGTCAGTGACAGAGATGCCTTGTTCACTAATGAATTCTGGAAGAGTCTACATGAAGTATTGGGTACCAAACTTAATATGAGTACTGCATATTACCCTCGGACATGTGGGAAGACGAATAGAGTCAATAAGGTACTGGAGGATCTATTAAGAGCTTGTGTATTAGACTTTGGTGGATCTTGGGAAGATCGCCTATTTTTCGTTGAGTTTTCCTATAATAATAGTTACCAGACTAGCATATGAATGACGCCTTTTAAAGCATTGTATGTAAGGTCATGCAAGTCACCTGCATGTTGGTTGGAGACTGGAGACAAATTAGTCTCAGGTCCAGATTTAGCTAGGAAGGCGTCAGAGAAGATTGATTTAATCCGAGAAAGGATGAAGGAAGCTTAATCCAGGTAGAAAAGTTATGCAGATAAGAGGCGTAAAGACCTAGAGTTCTCAGTCGGGGATAAGGTTTTTATTAAGGTGTCACCGATGAAGGGTGTGGTACGATTTGGAAAGTCAGGGAAGTTAGTCTCGAGATATGTTGGACCATTCCAAATTATAGAGGGGATTAGGAAGCTCGCATAAATAGTAGAGTTGTCGGGCAGTATGGCAGGTGTCCATAATGTATTTCATGCGTCTCATCTTCGCAAGTATGTACATGATCCAGAGACGCTATTCCTTCGTTAGCATTGGAAGTCTAGATAGTAGAGCCTAATTTGTCTTTTGTTAGACAACCAGTTCGGGTTGTAGCAAGGGATAAGAAAAGATTGAGGAACAAGACAGTCAGGTTGGTAAAAGTTCAGTGGAGCGACAACAAGAAGGACTATACTTGGGAGTCAGAAGACTGGATTAGAGATACTTGTCCTGATCTGCTTTGAGGGTATGTCTATATTAGATTTATATAAATAGTTACTAGTCAAGTAGGCTAGTATGGTTGTTAGGAGTTGTTACAGATGATTGTTATGTTTAGTATTTAGTCCTTACTGAATTTCAGGACGAAGTTCTTTAAGGAGCCTGTAACATCCCTAATTTTTGATAACATTATTTAGGAGGTTTAATTAGGTAAATTAAATAGAATAACCACGATAAGGGGATTGATATTTATTTAAACTATAAGAAGGACGTGCTTAAGTAATTAATTAAATGGACTTAAATTGGGTTTTATGTATTTAATTAAACATGGGCATATTAATAAATAGTTGCACAATTATTACTCATGGCCATACATCCACATTCTTTTCCATTCATGTACACTTTTCATTTTCAAAAAGAAAATCAAAAACCTAAAAATAGAGCTGAACATTGACAAGGAAAAAGAGGAAGAAAAATTAAATCAAATCTAAGTATTAAAGCTAGGGGAATCAATCTTCTACGAATCTTAAATTCTTTATCATATTTGAAATGCCCCCAAATTTTAATTAACATTATTTGGGATATTTAATTGGATAAATTAAATAGAATAATGTGAATAATTGGGAGATAAGATTAATAAATCCAATGGTTGTCTTAATGAATGAATTAAAATAAGATTTAACTAAATTTAGAAGGAGGAATTTTCCTAAGGGGTAAACTTGGAAATAGGACTACATTTGTTAGTATAAATATCTTCCTCTGCCTTAAAGAACTTTTACTTTCTCATTAATAACTCCTCACGTATATTTCGACTATTCATTAAAAGCTCCACGAAGAGCAATAAATTAAAGATAAAGCTAAGGAATTAAAATCAGGAAATTATCTCATTCTCCAATTAACTAATCAAGGTGAATAATGCGAGAAATGCAGATTACGGATCGTAAGGCTAGAAAAGCACTAGAAGGAGGGGGTGGATAGTGTTTTATGGATTTTCTAAATCTTTTTGAAACTTATTTAATTTAATCGCCAACAAATGCAATTCACGGACATAGATATAATCGCAGAATCAGACACAGATGAAAATACTAAATAAAAGTAGTAAAGGAAAGAAAACACCAGGATTTTATACTGGTTCGGAGTTACCTTACATTCATTCCCGTACAATCGTACGAATTTCTTATCAAAATAATCTCCTAGATTACACCCTTGGTTTCAAGGCTATGAGGTATACCCTCCTGTATTCGAGTCCAGGGAAACTCTCTTGATTTAACCAGGCTACAAGATCACCTAATTGATTTCCGGGGCTACAATCACACCCAATCGATTTCAAGTCCCAACCGCACCTTTTACTCAACAGTTTGATTTACAAAAGATTATATAACTCTGAATAGTACTGAAATCTTATGGAGAGAGTGGTAGAGAAACAAACAAGAGATAATCAAGTTTGATTCACTTGGTATTTTGACAGAGCATAGTTTAGGATTCATTAGAATAAATGTGGAAGATGAAGAGAAGAGAAAACAAATGAAATCTGATGAAAAATTCATTTAGAACTACTAGTATTTATAGTAGATTAACGGCCATATCTATTCGTAAAAGGATACGATGAATAGACAATTCTTTTGAAAACTTGAACTTTGAATGTAATGGGCACTATGTCGACATGTGGGTTGAGGGATGTCAACATGCTTAAGGCAAAATTGATGTTTTGATTTTCTTATTAAAAATGGTTTCTGTAATTTGTCAGAATAATTTCTAAACTTTGTAAATATATTTGAATATAGTTTAAACATATAAAATAATTTTTAACATATAATCTTAATATATAAAGTGATTAAAATCTGAGTATATAAATATTTTAAAGCTAAAAATTTAAAACAAGAGATAATTTAAATGAAGGATAATTTTGAAATAAAAATATTAAAAATTATAAAGATAATTTTGAGGCTAAATTATTTCAAACAAGAGAGATGTCTTTTTGAAAAGAAGGTTTTAAAAACATTTAAAATAAGAAATATATTTTTGAAAAACATTTTTATAAAATTAGTGGATATCGAAATAGGACCACTATATGTTCCACTAGATATTGTCGTGGGTTCCATCCCACTAGGATTCCATCCCTTTAACAAGTTCGAAGTGGATTCCATTCCATGAATAAATTTTGAATAAAGATATAAGTGCTTTTAAGAAGGTTTGACATAATTCTAGACTCAATATTTATCTTGTACTCTTGAAGTCTTAAACTCTTGATATCTTAATACTCATGAGTCTTCAATCTTGATATCTTCAGTCTTGAATCTCTATACTGTATAGTCTTCATTCTTGATACTTGCATGTTTATGTCCTGCATATACATATATATCTAAACCATAACGTTAGTATTTATATTTTATTACAAGTCCTAAGGTTGTTGTCATCAAAACCATCATCTCAAGGACTAACAATATCCCTCTTTTTGACGATGACAACCTATGTTTATAAAATATACTTCACCTTCACTATAACTCCCCCTAAAACTAATAACTCTCCCTTAAACTAAGTCTAACTACTCTAACTACTCTATTTTATATTTCTCCCCCTTTATAATCAACAAAAACTTATCCTGAACTAATATATAGCTCCCCCTTAATCTAATACTATCCAAACTAAATACTAATAAGGAAGTATAATAAGCGAAACAAAATTTTTATTATATACGATGTTATATTTACACATATATATGGAACATAAACACATAAATATATTCAAGTATAAATTATAGAATAACACTACTAACGAGAGTTTTTGACATTTGGAGATTTGGGAATCGAACAATTTGGATAATGTAAACAAAAGTTTCCACATTGTTCGACCAAATTCCCATCTTTGTCAAAACAGACTTCGCCTACGCAGACCACGTTGTTGTGTTCTTCCATAGGTGCTTCTTCCTCTTCTTCTTCCTCTTCCTCTTCTTCTTCCTCCTTTTCCTCTTCTTCTTCCTCTTCGCTATGCTCTAAGGGATTATGCAGTTTGATGTTAGGAGAATCTTCTTCAATCACTATAGGATTTGCATGATTATCCATTAGGAAATTTTGCATTTTTTGAAAATTTTTGCCTTGCGTTTCTTGTTCTTTTGCCATCCTTATTTGCACGAATTTCAGTCAACGTTTGCATGGCATCCTACATAGATTCTTCAATCTTTATCACACATGCCAGTGTAGTGTGTTGGAATGGACCAGAATGTGGAGAAGGAAAAGAAACGGTGTCATTTTGGTTTGATTTAGTAGAGGAGGCCATTAAATTTATTTTTTAGAAGTTTATTTTAGAGAAAGCGAAGTGAGAAGATAAAAAAATTCGAAATACAAAGGTTTATATAACTACCAAAATGATTTTAGAGGGAAAATTAAATTTTCCAATTTTAACGTTGTATGTTGACATGGGTGGTAGGGGTATGTCGACATCCCTATGAAAAATTTGGTTTTCTTGTACATTTCTGTTTATTAAAAATATATGTTACTATATCTATATTCTATATCTCAGTTATTGAACAAATGCCCAGTTCTCTTCTTAACTTATTAAATATAGGTTGATTTAAGGGTTTGGTTAAAATATAGGCAGTTTGATTCTCGGAGTTGATAAATTCAAGAGAAATAATCTCTTAACTTATATTATCTCTGAGAAAGTGATGTTTGACAACGTTTAGGACCGGATACGGGTCTTACGAATGGTTGGTTATGCCATTCGGGCTTACTAATGCGCCAACTTTCTTCGTGGATTTGATGAACCAGGTTTTCTGAGAGCACTTGGTTAGGTTCGTGTTGGTTTTCATTGATGACATTTTGGTATATTCTAAGAATGAGAAGGATCATGCGGACCATCTTAGAATTGTATTGGAGAGACGCTAAGGCAACATCAGCTTAAAGCGAAATTCTCAAAGTGTCATTTTTGGAAGAAGGAAGTGAAGTTTATTGGTCATTTAGTTTCCGAGGAAGGTTTTGCAGTTGGTCCGGATAAGATCGAAGCCGTTAACAATTGGAAAAGACCATAGATGGTAAATGAGATTAGAAGCATTCCTGGACTTGCAGGATATTGCTGAAGATACATTAAGGGTTTCTCGCGGATAGTGGCATCCTTGACTATGTTAACCAGGAAGGACGTGAAGTTTGTTTGGTCTGATAAATGTGAAGAGGCGTTCCTTAGATCGAACATTTATTAACCAATTCGCCCATGTTAGTAGCTCCAGATGGGAATTAGAGGTTTGTAGTTTACACCCATGCATGTGGTACTGGGTTAGGTGTTGTGCCAATGCAGAATGGAAAGGTTATTGCCTATGCATCTAGACAGCTTAGACCGTACGAAGTGAGTTACCCAACTCATGATTTTGAGTTGGAAGCGGTAATATTAGCATTGAAGGTATGGAGACATTATCTTTTGAGAGAAAGGTTTGAGCTATTCACGGATCATAAGTCTTAACGTTATTTATTCTCTCAGAAGGAGCTGAACATGAGATAGTAGAGATGGCTGGAGTTTGTTGCAGCTTATGATTTTAGCATCGAGTATACACCGGGAAAAGGAAATAAGGTGGCGGATGCGCTCAGCAGGAAAATGTTATCCCGCCTTTTGGCAAGGCCGAAATACCAAGGAACTGACTGGAGAATAAGGATCATACATCCTCAGCATCGAGCTGCAATTGATAAGATACATTAAGCAAAGCCGTGAAAACCAACGTTTCGAATTCCAAGACAATCCGAGTTCGTATGCTCATGTTATCACCAACGAAAAGTGGAGGAAATAGCCCTAGGTTCGAATCCATAAGCCAAGCCCTAGGTTCGAAGCCATAGGAAGAGATGTCGTTCGAATCCATCGGCCAAGCCCCTATTCGAATCCATCAGTTCGACTCCATATGGTTCGGAACCATCAAAGAGCATTCGTTCGAATCGGTTCAGATGAGTCACTTCGAATCCATGATGCTACATCTCTTCGTATCCTTCAGATTGAAGTCTTTCGTATCCATTAGGACGAAGTGCTTCGAATCCACCCTATGACCTTGCTTCGGATCCATCTTGCAGTAGTGACTTCGAATCGATCAGATATGGTATAACATGATCGATACGAACGAGCATACGTTCGAATCCATGAACAAATGAATATCTTCGAATCCACTAAGTCGAGGCGGCGAAAAATGTGGAGTCGACCCAGTTGATTCGGAGTGAAGAGTGGGTTGACCCTGGAAATGCGCACCACGTCATCACTTGGGCGCGTGATGCCATCGATTCGACCCTAATCGATTCGAAGGGGATCGATTCGAACGAAGCGCTTCAACCGAAAATGCAATCTTGAATCGATCATAACTCGAGATCTACAAGTCCAAATGCTATGAAATTTTCACAGAAGCTTGCATACATGTTGAAGAATGTCCACACCAAATTTCACCTCGATTGGGCACTTTTTTGATCGACTCGAGCTAGAGTTCGAATCGATCCCAAAGTGGGCCCAGATTTCGTGAGGCCGGGCGTGTGGGCCACCCTCACGTGCCAGAAATGGTCTCCCCGGATTTAGGGAGAAATATCAGCCTCCTACACCTATAAATAGAGCCCTGGTCATTCAGAAAGGGGATCGAAGAATTTCTAGAGATAAAGCACGCCCGAACGCTGCCAGAATCACTCCATATCGTTTTCACTGTTGTCGATCTCGAATTTAAGTCTATTATCTGCTGTACTTCGCTCTAGAACACTTGTAATCTTCAAGTATTAAGCAATAAAGTGATAAAACTTCATAGTGGACGTAGGCAAAACGCCGAACCACTCTAAATTATTGTCTTCCGTGCAATTTACTTTCCTGTGACTTGGAGTTTTTGTTAGATAATCCTCATTTTCAATTTAATTTCTTCATTTATTATCTCTTCAAAAACTTCCGAAGGGTGTTGCCCAATTTTGGTGCAAACACTTTGGTGCTTCCATCGATAAAACCCAGGTTTTCTCCCGCCCATTGGATCTGTCTTTGATACCGGATTGCATAAATCTAAGAAAGAGATCCAGACTTCAATTTCAGACTCCTTCCATACTATTCAGATTTACCGAAATCTAGGAAAGGATTCTACACCTCAAAATGGTTAGCACGAGAACCACTTCTACTGCCGCTGTCCAAGAAGGCCGAGATAGACAAAATCCCACACAACTACCTCCACCCAATCAAGATGATACCGGGCATTCAGATCCATCAGGTCCGGTCACTCGACAAGAGTTCCAAACATTACTCCAGGAACTAACCCAAAGTCGACAACAGCTGGCTGAACAATTACGTGCCAATGTTGAGTTGACTAATCAACTAAACCGCCATAGGCGTAGAAGATCCAGAAGGGACCACGCCCCTCATTCCTCCACTGAAAGCTTTGCGTCGTCTGATTACGGCGGCAGATCTACCCGTCCCAGGCTAGACGGAAGCCATGCACATACTGTTGGTCACCAACAAGCATTAACTGTTGGGCAGATAAGAGTTGGCCCTTCTGCCAGTTTTCATACAGGACCCTCCTCACGAGGAGGCACTGTTCCACAACATACCACGGATAACCAAGCCACCGCCACTGCAGTTGACATAGGAGTTGATACCCGAAATCACTCCAATTAGAACTACCATCAGCAGGAACATACTCCGGGACCATATGTCCCAGAAGACACCGAGCCAAGGAGGCGAGACATGGATCGTCGACAGCGCCCGATCCTACCTCGCACTGTGGAACCCGACCACACTTTGGCTCGCCACCCTCCGAATATAGCAACACCTGACCTCTCAGCTATGGTACGCCAAATGATCCGCGAAAGTCAGGGCTTAACAAATGACGATTGGGGAATCTCCCGAAGTCATACTCCGTTCACTGATGACATATTATATGCTGAACCTCCTCGGCGATTCAGGATGCCGACTCTTCTCATGTATGAAGGAAATTCCGACCCTAACCAACATATTCTAAAATACGAATGGTCGTTGACTGCTGCAAGAGCTGATGATGCAGTAAAATGCCGTAGTTTTCCCATTTCTTTAGGGGGAATTGCGACGATGTGGTTTACACGATTACCACCACGATCTATCTCTTCATTTGACCAATTGGCTACTAAATTTGTTGAACAGTTCCGTATGCACATTTCCAGGCCTAAAGACGTAAATACTTTATCTAGTGCCACTCAAGCTCCAGGAGAGACACTCAGATGATATTTGGAAAGATTCAATGCTGCTTGTGCAGAGATCACTAACCCCAATGATAATTCTATCTTGATGGCCTTGACTAAGGGGATTGACCCCGACTCTGAATTTGGAAATTGGCTAGCTGGAAAACCTCCCGCATCGTTGGATCGTTTCTACTCCAAAGCCGCTCAATTTTTTAAGGCGTGAGGTTGCGAAACAATCTAGGAAGCAAGACAATGCGAGACCCAGCAATGAAGGAATTCAAAGCAATGTGGCAGTTAAACAGTCAGGGGAGAGCTCTGGAAAAGTACAATTGAATATTCAAAACAAGCAAACCCAGCCAAGGAACGACGATAATAGAAATAAGAAGCAAGATCAGAATCGTGGCCCGCGGCGTAGGGCGCAAATGTTTGAAAGCTATACACCACTGAATACGTCACTGGAAAACGTGTATCTACAAACTTGTAATGCGATGCAGTATAAGAAGCCGACTCCGAAGCCATCGTCGGAGAGACAGATTCAAACGGGGAAGTTCTGTAGATTCCACGAAAGTTACGGACACAATACCAATGATTGCAGGCATTTGCAAGATCTTATTGAAAAATTGATCAAGGAAAGGAAGTTAGATCAATTTGTGCGGGCGCCGCAGGCTGGTGGTGTGGGCCCGTCAAACCAAAATCGTGCACAAAACCAAGAGAGACGGGAGGAGCCCGCTCGTACAGGCGGGAGATTGGTCATAAATACAGTTAGTGGTGGCCCTTATCCAGCGGACCGAAGCTGGAGGGAAATGGAATTATACGCCAATTCGATCAGGCATGTGAATTTCGAAAGTTGCAGTACACTTGATGAAGGGGCCCCAGCCAAACAACAGAGGACGATGACAGATGACATCGTATTTAGAAACCGAGATACTGATAAGGTCGAAGCCCCAACTATAGACCCACTAGTCATATCTGCCCAGGTTGGTCCTGCTTGGATGAAGAGGATCCTGGTGGACAGTGGGAGTTCAGTAAATATCTTGTTTAAGAGAGCATATGATCAAATGAAGATGGAAGCCAAAAATTTAAAGCCTTGTCAATCTAGAATCCATGGCTTCGATGGAAGTGCTAATATACCCACTGGAGTGGTGGAGTTGCCAGTGGAGTTGGGAGTTGGAGAACGCCGAAGAGTCCGAATGTTACAATTTGTTGTCTTAGATATCCACTCTCCGTACAATGCTTTTTTGGGCCGACCAGCCCTTGTCGAATTTAGGGCGGCGATTGCCCCGTGGTGTTTAACTTCGAAATTCCCCACTGATCGTGGGATTGGGGTCATTCAGGGAGACCAGGCTGCTGGGAGAGCCTGCTATGTTGCCGAACTGCGAGAAGCGCAGCGAAAGGAGAAAGGAAAGGGCGTGGAGGAATCTCTTTGCGTCCGTTTCGCCGACGATTGACAATTAGTGCCTGGGCCTCGGCCCGGGCACCACGACCAATTCCAGAAAGATCTAGACCCCAGAGACACTAAAAATAATGATGAGTCTAAAGAAAGTCAAGCTTCTCCAGCCGAGCTGACGATTGATGTTCCAATTAAGGATGACGATGATTCAAAAATGTTGAAAATTGGGTCTCAGCTAAACCCACAAGCACAACGGGAATTGGTCGAATTTCTCCTAGCAAATCTGGATGTATTCGCTTGACGCATTTTGATATGTGTGGAATCTCGCCGGACATCGCGAGCCACGCCTTAAATATTGACCCATGGTATATCCCGGTCAAACAAAAGAGACGCGGTATGGATCCAGAGAGATCTGCCGCCCTCAAAGAAGAAGTTGATAAGCTAAAGGCGAATGGGTTTATCTGGGATGCTTTGTACCCGGAGTGGGTATCCAACCCTGTACTGGTCCGAAAACCGAATGGAAAATGGAGAACGTGCATTGATTACTCTGACTTAAACAAGGCTTGCCCAAAGGACAGCTTTCCACTCCCCTGAATCGATCAACTTGTGGATTCAACGGCCGGACACGAATCACTATCTTTCATGGACGCTTATTCCGGTTACAATCAGGTATCCATGCATGTGCCCGACCAAGAACATACGAGCTTTGTAACTGACCTGGGACTATACTGCTACAAAGTCAAGCCTTTCGGATTAAAGAATGCCGGAGCGACTTACCAACGCTTAGTCAACCGAATGTTTGCCGACCAGATCGGAAAGACTATGGAAGTTTATGTAGATAACATGTTGGTAAAATCGCGATACTCCACTGATCACATCAAAGACTTAGAGTCAATGTTCAATGTCCTCCGGAAATACGGGATGAAGCTTAATCCGCTAAAATGTCATTTTGGAGTCGCATCCGGAAAATTCCTTGGGTTCATCGTCAACGCCCGAGGAATAGCCAACCCTGAAAAGATTTGGGCGATCAGGAATCTTCAAACTCCAAGGACCACAAAACAGGTTCAGAGCCTTAATGGAAAGGTTGCAGCACTGAGCAGGTTCATCTCGAAATCAACTGACAAATGCATACCCTTCTTCGACCTGATCCGAAAAGGGAAACGAAACTTCGAATGGACTACAGAATGTGAGGGCGCATTTCAATCACTAATTCAGCATCTTTCCACTCCACCGATTCTTTCAAAACCTGTTGATCATGAACAGTTATACCTCTATCTGGCCGTATCTGAAAATGCAATCAGTGCTGCGTTAGTTCGGGAGGAAGACCGAGTACAGAAACCAGTCTATTATGTTAGCAAACGGTTAACCGGAGCCGAGAGAAATTATCCAAGGTTAGAAAAATTGGCATACTGCCTAGTCATCGCCTCGAGGAAGCTCCGTCCATATTTTCAGGCTCATCCCATTACTGTGTACACCGATCAACCGTTACGACAAGTGCTCACATGACCTGAGACGTCAGGCAGGTTACTGAAATGGAACATTGAACTGAGTCAATTCGACATCACATATACTTCGAGAAGAGCCATACATGGTCAGGTCCTAGCGGATTTCATTGCCGAATTCACAGTTCCTGAAGACTTGCCTGAAACTAGTAAATCCCCCGAATACATATGGAAGCTATATACTGATGGTGCATCCGACGATCGGTGCTCGGGCGCAGGGATAATGCTTGAAACCCCCGAGGGCCGATCCATATGCTACGCTTTAAAGTTTGATTTCCGTGCAACCAACAATGAAGCTGAATATGAAGCTTTGCTTACTGGGTTGAAGTTGGCCCGTGACCTAAGAATTATTGCTGTGGAAATCTATTATGATTCCCAGTTGATAGTATGCCAAGTTCGGGGTGAATACCAGGCCAAAGATCGAAGATTAGCCGCTTATCTAGCCCGAGTCTGGGAAATACTTGATCAGTTCGATTATTATACCATTTTCTACGTACCCCGAGAGCACAATCAGAAAGCCGATTCGTTGGCAAAGTTGGCAAGTACAGGCGAAGCTCAACACTTGGGACTCGCTCCCGTCGAGACTTTATCCTCTCCAAGCATTGATCAAGCAGAGAATGAATTCACATTTGAAGCTACTCTCAGCAGAGAATCGTGGATGACCCCCCACCAGGACTACATTGAGCGTGGCATATTACCCTAACGACGGAGTGAGAAAAGACAAATTCTTCGAAAAGCTTCATGATTTGTCATTCAAAATGGAGTTATGTATCGAAGAGGATATTCTATTCCTCTTCTCTGGTGTATCGCACACGATGAAGTCAAACGAGTATTACACGATGTGCACGAAGGAGAATGCGGCGATCACACTGGGGGGCAAGCACTTGCTAAGAAAATACTCCGATATGGATATTATTGGCCTATTGTAAATCGCGATGCTATGGACTATGCCAGAAAATGTGATAAATGCCAAAAACACGCTCGAATTCCCAGAGCTCCACCTACTGAGATAACCCAAATGGTCAGTCCATGGCCATTTGCAATATGGGGAGTTGATATAATTGGTGCATTGCCTTTAGCTAAAGGTGGCACGAAGTACGCCATCGTCGCAGTTGATTACTTCACCAAATGGGCTGAACCTGAACCTCTTGCAACAATTACGACAAAGAAAGTAATCAACTTCATGGTACGCAACATCATCTGCCGGTTTGGTCTCCCGCATACTATTATCACCGATAATGGAGCCCAATTCGACAGTGTTGAATTCAAGAACTTCTGTCAACAATTTCACATCCACAAGAAATTCTCTTCAGTAGCACACCCTCAAGAAAATGGTCAAGTTGAAGCTGTCAATAAGGTAATCAAGTCTATTTTGAAGAAACGACTAAAAAAAGCCGAGGGCAAGTGGGTTGATGAACTGCCTATAGCCGGCCCTATGGGCTTATCGAACGACTCACAAGACTACAACCGGACACACTCCATTTTCTCTATCCTATGGCTCTGAAGCCGTTATTCCAGTCGAATTGGAAGTTCACTCTCATCGTGTGACATATTATGATCCGAAAACGAAAGTCATATTACTTGCTGAATCTCTGGATCTACTTGATGAGAAGCGTGAAGAAGCTGATTTGAGGGCAGCCGCATATCGGGGTCGAGTCGCTCGAATATACAATGCCAAGGGCCGACCGTGAACCTTTGAACCCGACGATCTCGTACTCAAGATAATTTATCCGGTCCCTTCGCACATGAAGCCAAATTGGGAAGGGCCGTATGTGATCTCACAAAAGCTTGGAGATGGCACGTTCAAGTTGTCAACCATTGACGGTCTTACTTTACCGAGAGCTTGGAATAGCGAAAGTCTCCGTCGCTACTACACATGACAGGCTTTATTTATCTATTTTTAGTCAATTTTTTCCTTAGCATTTTATTTTTGCATGTCGAAGTTTGAACTTGTAATAAGGCAACTGATTTTGCCATATTTCTTTTATTTCAGCAATAAAATGCCATCTCTTCGAGCCAAAAGTTGTGATTCACTGAAAATGAAGTATAATATCACGATGCACGGAGAGCTAAGTTCCATCACGCGGTGGGATTTATTCAAATAGGGAGTGACTGTGGTACGACCGGTCACTCACTAAGTGAAACCCGAGCTCGGGGATAGAACACTACACAAGCATTTACAAGGATTGATACACGACAATCCTCTTACTAAATCCAACTTCCCAGAGTGCGAATTGGAGTATAAACATTCAATAACTCGTTCCTAGAGCGCGAACGGACTCCAACTTCCCAGAGTGAGAATTGGAGTATAAACATTCAACAACTCATTCCCAGAGTGCGAACGGACTCCAACTTCCCAGAGTGTGAATTGGAGTATAAACATTCAATAACTCGTTCCTAGAGCGCGAACGGACTCCAACTTCCCAGAGTGTGAATTGGAGTATAAACATCCAGCAACTCGTTCACGGAGTGCGAACGGACTCCAACTTCCCAGAGTGAGAATTGGAGTATAAACATTCAACAACTCGTTCCCGGAGTGCGAACGGACTCCAACTTTCTAGAGTGTGAATTGGAGTATAAACATTCAACAACTCGTTCCCGGAGTGCGAACGGACTCCAACTTCCCAGAGTGTGAATTGGAGTATAAACATTCAACAACTCGTTCCCGGAGTGCGAACGGACTCCAAATTCCCAGAGCGCGAATTGGAGTATAAACATCCAACAACTTGTTCCCGGAGCACGAACGGACTCCAAATTCCCAGAGCGCGAATTGGAGTATAAACATCAAATCCACAGTTCCCGGAGCACGAACCGAAGCATCCGTGCTAACTCCAACTTCTCAGAGCGTGAATGGAGTATAAACCTAGATCATGAGTTCCCGGGGTGCGGACCAAAGCATACATGCTACCTCCGGATTCCCAGAGTGCGAATTGAAGCACAAAACACTATGTCAAAGTTCCCGGAGTGCGAACCGAAATATCAATACTAACTCCAAGTTCCCGGAGCGTGAAGCGGAGTAAACATCAATTCCAGGTTCCCGGAGCGCGAACCATGTTACAAATATCGATAACTCTCAATTCCCGGAGTGCGAACCGGATTATCGATCTCAAATTATCCTAAGTCCCCAGAATGTGGACATGTGCTTAAGATTTGCAATAAATGTGATCAACCACCAAAATACAAATGTTGTTCCCCGAGACTAGGGGGTAAAAAAGCTAAGTGTTAGTCACTAACCAAAGTGATACAATGTCCGGAGTTCAACTCATTCATCAATCATGACACGAAATTATGTTTTTCATACTTGGTAGATAAAAAACAAACACCGCAAAACACTTAAGTAAAAGAAAAGAGCAACTTCCCATTCTATCAACTAACAAAACCAGGTTTGATTACATGGAAAGTCAAAAGATTCCAATTAAGTGGAGGCCGAATCCACACATATACATGGCTCTAAAAGAACAAAAAAAGAGGTAAAAGAATTTCTATTCACAACTACATGATAAAACAAGAAGCTCACTCCTTCTTCCGAGGCTTCTTTTTCGGAGTCGAGCCGCTGGACCCACTACCCGGCTTCCTACGGGATTTCTTGCCCTTCTTTGCAACATCCTCCAGATCTGGCATAATATCAACGTCTTCCTCAGAGTTGGAGGGGACAGAGATCCTTTTTGAAGGACGAACCGAAGGCATGAGAGCTGTGACAGGTGTCTGTTCGACAACGCTTGAGACGGTCACCGTGCCACCGGGAGAGATCACCATTAAAGAAGATAAGCTTGAGGGGGCAGTGTCGCTTCCAGAACCACCTACCGTTATCATCGTGGCCATCTCAGCACTTATCTCGGCTAAAATCTCTTCTTCTCGAGACAGCTGAGCTGCGCTGGATACGCTGGTGGTCGTCATGATAGAACTAAAAACTGGAGCAGCTCCACTCATCGCGAATGAAGGATCAGGAATGGGGTCAAGAGAGTGACCAAGTAGCTCGTCTATCATTTGAGCGTCGAATGACATCGAGCTCCCCTCTCCAATATCACCGGCCATGGCAGTAGTTGAAATTGCCTCGGTGACAATAACTCCATGTGTAGGATATAGGACAGGAGGAACCGGGGACACGAATGCGGCACTGTCAATCACTGAACAAAGGAGAGAAAAAGCAATCAGTCTAGTAAATTCTCTCAAAAAATCGGTACTTTAAGACATGAGGGAAATAATCAAAGTACCTTCCTTACCTTGCCTTGGAGCTTGAACAGGCTCGGAGACGGCAGTCTTACCAGAAGATAACCCCGGTTGGTCCGGATTGTAAGCAGGAATAACTTGTGGGTCAACCGCGGCGATAACTTCGGACGAAGTCGGGATAGGGACTTCGATATTCTCACTATGATGCGCAACACCCGAACCTTCGCCGATCTCCGTTCGATGGATGCCAAGTTTTTCTTTCTCGACAGAAATTATCGCATCGTGAAGAGTTTTCCTCTCATCCTCGCTAAGCAGACGTGACTCGAGCTCAAACTCATCTAACACTCCATCCGGGCAAGACATCCTCTTGTTCTCCACTAATTTCTTCCAGGCATTGTAGAGAAGCATAGAGTAATCTCCTAGCCAGGCGAGATTTCTGTGCTCTAACACGTTGGCATTGTATGTGTCCAAGAGTTCGTCAAATTCGGCCTCCATCTTGAACCTCTCTGCCTGGACTTTCTCCTCCACTTCCGTTTCAACCTCCTTAACCCTTGCGACTGCCGCATCATGCTCAGCTCGAAGAGACACAGCTTGCTCACACGCTTCTTGTGCGGCCGTATTAGCATCGTCTTTTTCCTTGTTTATATCGGCAAACTTAGCCTTTAATTCCTCTAGTTCTTTGACTGCCGCATCTCGCTCGGCCTCAACATTTTTGTATCAATGGCCCAAGTCTTCAACTAAAGTGCAATGTGCCTGTTGCATCTTTGCCATATCAACTAATGTCTCATCAACCTTTTTTAGCGGCTCAACTTCGGCCTTACGGGAGGATTCCGCTTCAGATTGAAGTATATCGACAATACGGTTCTTCTGAGCCAAGTCGGCTTCCAGTTTCTCGATAATTTTGGCCCGATCAAAGGCTGCATTTGAAGCCTTAACAGCCGCCTTATACCATTCTTTGTATTGAGCATAGAAATTGCGGGTATAGCTAAGTGCTATGGTCACGGCATCTTCGGGAATTATTTTAAGATTAGGAGGAAAAATACAAGCGTCGAAGCAAATTTCCAGGAAGTCCCTCTTCAATTGAGCAAGTTGATAGCCCCTTCACTGGATGGTTCAATAGGGGACTCCTCCGCAGCCGTGATCGTAGCAACCTCAGTTCTAGAACGATTTGAGTCAAGCCTCGAAACCTGCTAAGACGGTTGATGTCGCAGAGGCTCAGATACCTGAATATGGCTTCGGGGTGGCGGAGGAGAACGAGAAGGGAAGCGGTATCTCCGATCTCTGTCCGATCGCTCCTCACTAGAGTAACTACGATGATGATCCCTTGCATAATATTCCTGGCCATGATGCCTCCGTTCACGATCGCGATCGGAGTCTCCACGTTGAGATTCATAATAAGACGAAGGGTGATGCACTCTTCGAAGTTTGTCTAGTGTAGATTGATGGCCAGACATAACATCTGAAAAAGAGAAGCAATTCAGTTAAATACCAGGCGAAAGCAATACGATTTGTGCGGAAGTCGTGTAGTGTTATGAAAGTGTATGCAAATGTGCAAAACCCCCGACCAACCAGAAGTGTTGACTGCACTAACAGGTAAAGGCTCGCTTATTTCTAACGCTTCCCGGGGTTCATCCAACCCGGACTCGTGGTGGAGAGATACGTATTCCGGGATGGGAATGTCATCCTGTCCTATAAAAGCGTTTCCTGATTGACAAGGAGCAGCGTCAGAGGTAGTAATTCCAGGGATCAAACGAGATACGACTACAGACTTCCGTCTCTTAAGTTTAGGGACAACAACCTTGCCTTTCCGCTTCTCTTATATTCGGGAAAGATCATCCGCTAACTCGGTATCAGTAGGCGTCCTCTCATCATCGCTCATTTCTCTTATCACTATGCCGGGTTTTCTTTTCACCGTTTTCTTCTTTGTCTTCGAAGCCGGTTTCGCCAACCCCTCGATAACAATACTCTGGTTCATCTCAATTAAACCCAGCGTCCTTAAGTTATCATCAGTTAACACCGAGTCGATGTGCCGCAAATCACTCGGGACCTCTTGTAAACTTCGGACAACGCCTTTGTAATATCCACCGTCAGGCCTTGAGATGATAGCTGCAAGAAGAACACCTGATATTAGTACAAGTACTGATAACGACTGTTTAGAGAAGGCTTGTGCAATTTGCGGTACTTACGTCTAGACAGCCATCGCCTAGCGAACCCTGGGGGGCATCGAACAAAAAACCATTCATTTTTAAAATAACTGAGTCTGGTCCAGGCTCCCGTCATAATCTGGCAGTTTCTAACTGCTTCCAAAAAGGTGAAAGATGGGCTATCGCCCCTGCTCTTGAAGTTAAATATGTGTCTAATCTCGGTTGGCCTTGGCGGACGAAAGAGATGATCCATAAATAGGACAAAAACACTGTTCAGCAATGCGTGTCCATTGGGATGAAGTTGTGAGGGGGCGATTCCAATGAACGATAACATCTCCATGATATATTGGTTAAATGGAGGGAGAGTTCCAGCCGCACAGGCGTGACGATAGAAAGCAGTATACCCCTCAGGCGGGTTGTGAGGTCTGTCATCAATGCCCGGTAGCAAAACGTCGTCCGGGGATAAGTTATGTTTCAAGCAGACCCGGCCCAGTAAAGCTTCAGAAATACTGGACGAAACGAAGTCGATAGGATCATCGATAAATATAGCCTCCGGCACTTCGTCCAGAGCCAGACCAACCACTTCGGGAGGAACGTCAGGGATTTCAAGTATTTCTGGAGGAGGCGAACTCTGTACTTCTTGTTGTTGAGAGCTCGAAGATTCCATAACAAACTAACTCATCAGAAAGCAACATTAAGCACATAAAAAGCCCGTTCATTCCCAGTGTAAAGTGTGTGCGGTGTAGTGCAGTGTTGCGCATTACTTAGAAAGATTCTATAGAGTTAGAGAAAATTTGCAAACAGCAGGATGTGCGAACGACAAAACTCTGAAAATTGAGATCGAAAATGACCGTTATCGCTGACCGTCACAACCTCGTCATCCAGATGTTACCGATCAATTCAATCATAAGTCCGTTATATTTTGATTAGGCCACAGTTCCATCGACGAGCTTCAAAAGGCAGTCGAGTGTAGTCCTACAGTCAAGTTCAATTATGCAAGACAAAAGCTCGTCGGAATCAAGTTTACTAAGGTTCATTAAGTTCATCAAAATTCAGCTTGAAATCAGTCATAGTTCAAGATTGGAGAAAGTCAGATGTGTCATATTCTCTGAATGAAGGACGATCGAATCAATCACCTCGAATCGATACGATTCGAATCGATGTGCTTCGAATCGATAGAAGGTCGACTCGATGCACTTCGTATCGAAGTAGGTCCTTGGAACGATATCCATAGCATCAAGTGAAGGAGCGCTTCGAGCCCATCAGAAAAGCAAGTTCGTATCGATCGAACTCAACGCCTTCGAATCGATCACAAAATCATCACTTCGAATCGATCGATACGAGCCACTTCCCTTCGCTGGCATCGATTCGAAGCCCTATAACCAGGACCGATTCGAATTACCCCAGTCCGAATCGATACGAAGCAAAGAAAAGCGAAATCCCCAAGATCTCTGCTTCTCCAAGAGAACTCCAGCGCTTTGTCACACTTCGTCCATCGATTCGACCCATTCCATTCAGATCTCACAACCTTCCAGAATTTTCGAAAGAAAAAATGGAGGATGATGGCAATTCCAGTTTCATCATTTTTAGCTCGGTTTTAATCCATTAATTACATGGTTTATTGTGATTACGAGTGAAAGATTGAAGGATTTGATTGATTCGAAGAAACGTCTCTCTCGGCTCTGGGGGATCGATACGAAGGAAGAGATAGAGCAACAGTAAAAAATAAAAAGTGAAAACGAGCTCAGCCTCATGTATTTATATGGATTCCAGGGAGGATTCGTGACGCTTCGCCTCCCGGTCAACCTGACCGATTGCCACCGGTCATAAATCATATCGATTCGAACAACCATGTTCGAATCCGTCGCGTTCGAATCCATCAAAGCTTCAAATCCTTCAAAGCTTCGAACCCATCAAGACAGCACCGATGCGAAGCTTCATCGATACGAAGCAATTAACAAAAGCTGAATTGAAGTCGCCACATCCCGTCGATTCGAAGTACCAACTTCATGGCCATCGACTCGCAGCGGTTCGAAGACTATTGATTCGAACAATCACTTCGAATCCATCTGAAACCATCGACGAGAATGAACGCATCGCTTCGATATGAAAAAATTAGTTGTCCACCTTTTTACATCGATTCAGGAGAGGATCGATACAAGAGGATAATCATAGACAATTATCAAAACAATGTTTTAACTCAAATCTTAAATCGGTTCAGGAGAGGATCGATACGGAATTCGATAACAAACTGAACTGGCAACGACTTGCGAACATGCAACGTTAACTAAAGTCAAGATGACACATATGCACATATGTCTGACTAATACTTGATCTTTGACATTCACAGGGATCAAATTCTCATCTCGTCATGGATCCAACAGCAAACAGCTAATCACAATCATACAACGGTCAATTACAGCCATACAGGGTACAGCTTTCAACGAAACATGTGATGGTTATTAAACGAGAAACTGCATCTTTTCAAAGCACGTCATGTTTACACAAGACGTACTTTGGTGGGCAAATGTTATCCCGCCTTTTGGAAAGGCCGAAATACCAAGGAACTGACTAGAGAATAAGGATCATACATCCTCAGCATCGGGCTGCAATTGATAAGATACATTAAGCAAAGCCGTGAAAATCAACGTCTCGAATTCCAAGTCAATCTGAGTTCGTATGCTCATGTTATCACCAACGAAAAGTGGAGGAAATAGCCCTAGGTTCGAATCCATAAGCCAAGCCCTAGGTTCGAATCCATAGGAAGAGATGTCGTTCGAATCCATCAGCCAAGCCCCTATTCGAATACATCAGTTCGACTCCATATGGTTCAGAACCATCAAAGAGCATTCGTTCGAATCGGTTCAGATGAGTCACTTCGAATCCATGATGCTACATCTCTTTGTATCCTTCAGATTGAAGTCTTTCGAATCCATCAGGACGAAGTGCTTCGAATCCACCCTATGACCTTGCTTCGGATCCATCTTGCAGTAGTGACTTCGAATCGATCAGATATGGTATAACATGATCGATACGAACGAGCATACGTTCGAATCCATGAACAAATGAATATCTACGAATCCACTAAGTCGAGGCGGCGAAAAATGTGGAGTCGACCCAGTTGATTCGGAGTGAAGAGTGGGTTAACCCTGGAAATGCGCACCACGTCATCACTTGGGCGCGTGATGCCATAGATTCGACCCTAATCGATTCGAAGGGGATCGATTCGAACGAAGCGCTTCAACCGAAAATGCAATCTTGAATCGATCATAACTCAAGATCTACAAGTCCAAATGCTATGAAATTTTCACAGGAGCTTGCATACATGTTGAAGAATGTCCACACCAAATTTCACCTCGATTGGGCACTTTTTTGATCGACTCGAGCTAGAGTTCGAATCGATCCCAAAGTGGGCCCGGATTTCGTGAGGCCGGGCGTGTGGGCCCCCCTCACGTGCCAGAAACAGTCTTCCCGGATTTAGGGCAAAATATCAGCCTCCTACACCTATAAATAGAGCCCCTGGTCATTCAGAAAGAGGATCGGAGAATTTCTAGAGATAAAGCACGCCCGAACGCTGCCAGAATCACTCCATATCGTTTTCACTGTTGCCGATTTCGAATTTAAGTCTATTATGTGCTGTACTTCGCTCTAGAACACTTGTAATCTTCAAGTATTAAGCAATAAAGTGATAAAACTTCATAGTGGACGTAGGCAAAACGCCGAACCACTCTAAATTATTGTCTTCTGTGCAATTTACTTTTCTGTAACTTGGAGTTTTTGTTAGATAATCCTCATTTTCAATTTAATTTCTTCATTTATTATCTCTTCAAAAACTTCCGAAGGGTGTTGCCCAATTTTGGTGCAAGCAGAAACATCAGAATGTGGCGTTAGCTATGTTGACGGAATGGAAAGAGTTGGAAGCGCTGGTTGCTTGCAGTGTGTAGTTGAGGTCGACTATTGGATCTAGTCGAAATATCACCATGATGTCTTGTTTGAAAGTTCGACCAGTTCTGATCGAACGAATTACTTCTAGGACGAAACATGATCGAGCGTTAGCCGAGAGGATTAGAAGGTTAAAAGCTGGAATCGAGATTGATGATTTAATGGATTTTTTTTCTTGACCACAAGGGTTGGTTGAGGAAGAAGGAATAGTTATGTGTTCCGGACATTGGGTTAAGAAGGAAGTTCTTAGGGAATGTCATCGATCGAAGTTTACGATTCATCCCGAGGGAACCAAGATGTATCAGGATATGAAGAGAAGTTTCATCTAAGAAGGAATGAAGAGGGATGTTGGCTTATGGGTAAACCAGTGTTTGAACCGTCAACAAGTAAAAGTCAAACATCAGAAGTTAAGTGGTTAGCTTCAGCCTTTGGATATTCCAATTTGGAAGTGGGACTCGATATCCATGGATTTTATTGACGGGTTGCCAAGGTCAAAATGGGGTAATGAAAGTATATGGGTCATAGTGGACAGATTGACCAAGAATGCCCATTTTATTCCGTAAGATCAACCAGCACAGTACCTGTTTTGGCTAAGTTTTTTAGGAAGAACACCGTTAGATTGCATGGAATTCCTAGTAGTATGTTCAATGATAGAGATGCTTTGTTTACTAGCGAGTTTTGGAAGAGCCTGCAGAGTGTGTTAGGCACTAAGCTCAAGATGAGTACCGCATATCATCCTCAGACGGATGGGTAGACAGAGAGAGTCAACAAGGTACTGGAAGATCTGTTGAGAGCTTGTGTGTTGGATTTTAGTGGTTCTTGGGAAGATCACTTGCACTTAGTGGATTTTTCCTATAATAACAGTTATCAGGCCACTATAGGAATGGCGCCCTTTGAAGCTTTGTATGGAAGGCCATGCAAATCACCAGTATGTTGGTCAGAAACCGGAGACAGATTATTCCTTGGTCCATATTTAGTGAGAGAGTTGACGGAAAAGACCGAGTTGATACGGGAATGGATGAAGGAAGCTCAGTCTAGGCAGAAGAGTTACACAGACAATAGGCTTAAGGACCTAGAGTTCTCAGTTGGAGATAGATTTTTCATCAAGGTATCGCTAATGAAAGGTATGGTTTAGTTTAGGAAGACCCGAAAGCAAGCAACGAGATATGTTGGGCCATTTCCTATATCAGAGAGTATTGGGAGACTCTCATACTAAGTAGATTTACTAAGCAGTTTGGCCGGGATGCACAATGTGTTTCATGTTTCTCATCTTAGGAAGTATTTTCATGATCCAGAAACTACTACCGCTACGACGATACTAGAGGACTTAGTGGTGAAAATGGATATGACTTTTGTGAGGAAACCGGTCCGTGTTGTGGCAAAAGATGAGAATAGGCTAAGGAACAAGACAGTCAGGTTGGTGAATGTTCGATGGAGTGACAACGTAAAGGACTGTATTTGGGAGATAGAAGACATGATTAGGGCTAATTTTCCTGTGATGTTTTAGATGGTATGTTCTATATAGGGTTTATATAGAATTTGGTTGGTAGGTTATACTAGCTTTGCTTGCGTGGGCTATATGCTTGTTCTTGTGCCCTTACTGAAATTTCAAGGATGATATTCTTTAAGGGGCGAGTCTGTAATGCCCCTAAATTTTAATTTACATTATTTTGGATACTTTTTGGATAAATTAAATAGAATAATGTGAATAATTAGAGAGATGAGATTAATAAATCCAATGGCCGCGTCTTAATGAATGAACTAAAATAAGACTTAACTAAATTTAGAAGGAGGAATTTTCCTAAGGGATAAACTTGAAAATAGTGCTACATTTCTTAGTATAAATATCTTCCTCCACCTTAAATAACTTTTACTTTCTAATTCATAACTCCTCACCTATATTTCGGCTGGCCATTAAAAGCTCCAGGAAGGGCAATAAATTGAAGATAAAGCTAAGGAATTAAAGCTAGAAAATTATCTCATTCTCCAATTAACTAATCAAGGTGAATAATCATGTTTATCATCTCATTTTTCTCTATTTGGATCGGCTATGAGTTATACTCGATTCATGTTTGTGTTTTGGTTAGGATATAACCATTTAAAACCTATGTTTAGATAAGACATAAGTGTTTTTAAACATTAATGGGCTAATTAACATGTTTTATACGGTTTTGGTTAACTTTCGAATTGTTATGATCTTCATATGCTTCGAAATTTTAATATGTTAAAATATACGATTTAAAGGATTTTTGGGGATTTTTCCTTAATGGTTTACTAAGGTAATTAAATTATTTATGCCAAGGGCTAAACTGAAAAATGGCTTCTGAATTGGTTAAATTCGAAGGGAAATTGCTTTCAAAAATTATTTGGGGAAGAAGAATAGTGTGTTAAGAAAAAGATTGACTATTTAGTACTTTTTACTATTCGAAAGCACATGAGGAAGCCTCTTGACCAATCAGATTTAGACAAGCAAGAGGAACCATCACTTCCGTAGGCCCAGAACTTGCTTCTGACTACATAGCCCGCTTTCACCCTTTCGACAAAGGTACCTTTTGTCTAGTCGAAAGGTAAGCATTTACCTTTCGCCTATGTCTAAAGGTAGGAATGGTGTCGAAAGGAAGAGAGTTGAAGGGATGGAGGCTACTTTCTTGGCTTTCGAATGGAAATATAAATGCTTTCAAATTAATAGGTTTCGAAGGGGGGTCCTTCGACTCCATCACTTTTATAAAGACAAAAAATTTATACTCAAGAAGGGGTTTCGAAGGGGATATTCGAAAGTTCAAACCTTTAAGAGAATTGTTTTAAATGATTTTCAAAAATATGTTTTAGAACCTTTCGACTAAGTCGAAAAGTAGGGGAGGAAAATAAAGGGGTTACTTTCAAACCTTCAAGAGAATGGAAGGATTTTGAAGGGGCTATCTTTGAATGTTTTAATGCTTTTGAAGGGGTTTTAAAGGAGATTTCTTTAAACCAAGCTTTTAAGATCATTTTTGATTTGCTTTCGAATGGGATATTCGGAAGGGCTACTTTAGCCATTTTTCCTAAGTAAAACTTTGCTGCTTTGAAGGGGTTACTTTGAGGGGTTATAACATAAAATACTTATCTTTATTTGGATATGTAAGGGGGATCCTTGTATAAATTGGATATTAATAAACCTAGGGGACACCGGAGTGGGTTTAATGTTTTCAATACTAATTTGGTGTTACAAATGGAAATATGCTTTAGAAAATATACATTAGGGCTATCAATGTGTTTTTTATTTAATTTAACCTAATTAGGGATATAAATGGGAATAGGTTAAACATGTGGTATACCTGGGGAAAATAAGTAATCATGGGGATCGTGAATTTTAATAAATAATCATGGGGATCGTGATATTTTAAATTGGCCAAGTGATGGGTTTTTGGTTAACCTTGGAAAACCCTGGAATGTGCGGTGGATAGCCTACATCAAATTTCTAAAGAAAAGAATGTTTTGCCAGAGGTGATTAGCCTCGGGATTTGGCACCCAAGAGTTCATAGTCATCATAGGAAAACTATGGAGTGTGCGGTGAATAGCCCACACTAACTTTTATAAAACAATGAATGATGGATAATCTGGGTTTATTTTGATGAATTTGGGATGGATAGTCCTATTAAATTATGACGGATGGTCATTTTAAAGATTTTAGATGGGAAACCTAATGTATTGTTTTTAGATGGGATATCTAATAAATGGATGGATGGGATATCCAAGGTATATGATTTATGGCTTTATTTCATATTATGTTAAGACTAATCATTTTGGATGTAGGGGCATAGTAAATGATTTGCATGTTTTTCTTTGGATACTAGTAAGGGGAAAACCCATCCCGCTAAGCGGCGTGGTCTCACTAGCTATCTATTTATGATAAGAGATAATAGGAAATTATTCATACCATACTTATTGTCTGATTCGAAGTTTGTGTTTCTCCACAAACTCTCGGACACTCAAAATTAATTTGATTAGTATGAGAGTGAGATACTTTCAAGTTTTAGGAAGAATAAGCTTTAGAAGACGTGCATGAGGCAGTGTTAACTATATAGAAGCTATTTTATGTTTTCCGCTATGATGTACTAAGAACTGTAAATTTCATATTTATTAGTTCTCTGATCATCGTAAGGGACATCTTCATATGTCGCTCTTATCGTATTTGGTATATGTATATGTGATCTGAACATGGTTAACATCTAGGATTATGTAATTTAATCTTAAATTGAAATTCATAAGAAATGAGAAATTCTGTTATGTTGAAGTTTAAAAATTTTCATATTCTTGTTTTTCTGTGTTGCTAATAGTTTTTAGATTCCAATTTCGGTCACTCAGAAGTAACACCTACTGATGACTGTGGCATCCGTAGCAGTTAGTTTTGAGCCTCCAGAAGCGGGATGTTACAATATTTTAGGTGAATAATAATTTATTCCATCTTATTTGTTTTTATAATCATATGTTTTTGGATTTAAGATTAAATTCGTTTTTATGATGTTTTGGATGATGATATGCTTGAAATATTCTATGTTTGATTTAAATCAATTCATTTACATATGAATTTGCACATTTTTAGGGCAAAACCGATCGCTATTGATTTTAAATGCTATAGAAAAATTATATGTTTGGTCAAACATGATTTTAGAGATGAGTTTAAATTTTCATAATTTTTCAAGCCATGGAAAATTTATTGTGAATTTCTAGAGGAAAATATGTTATATTTGGGTTTAAATTTATTTCAATCAATTCAGGAAGAAAGTGGGTCTAAAACTTTAATACATTTGATAACATGATGAAAGTAATTTTTTTTTGATTTTTCCTAATTGATTTGCTATAGAAAATAAATTATTTTAAAAGAGGGACTTATTTGCAATATTGGTTTTGCTTAATGGAAGGGCTTAAATATTACTTTTTCCCTTGATTTAGATCTGATAAATGCAGTAGTTATTTTGTAAAGTATCTGAAAAGCTTTAAGGCAACCAATCAAAGGATTACAAATAGGCAGGTAGTTATAAAGCAATTACTAAAAATAGCATAATTTTAGCCTTTAATTAGAAAAGTTGGTTCCGCCTCCTATAGTAGTGCCTTTCGACTCCAATGCTTCCGCTCTAACCCAGTCAAAACCAACCCAGCCGAAATCCACTTAGTCAAAACCAATACACAACAAGTCACTTAAATGGTTTGTAGTGGATTGGAGGAAAAGAAAAAGCCATGGTGTTGAAAGTATGCTTCTGCTTCTGATGTGGTCGACACCTTAGTTTTGTTTTCGAATGTTAAGTGCCTACGTTGTTTTACTTAATGCTTTCGATGTAGTCCAAACATAGGTTCTTGAAAGGGTTTTTTCTAAATAGCTTTCAAAGGAGGTTGCCATTTTATGTTTTACAGGTAAAAGCTTTCAAAGGGATTAATTTATTTATAAAAGAATGCTTTCGAAAGTAGTGGTTCTGAACTAGTCGATACCCACCCGCTTTTCTTTTACCTTTCGAGTGTATTAAAGTCATCAATGCTTTCAAAGGGTGCTTTTATTTTAAACTTATGTTAAGCCATTTTCTAAATGCTTTCGAAAGAGGTCATGGGTTTCGAAGGCAATGGTGTCGAAAGGGGGTTTCGATGCTGTCCTTCTAAGTTTTACTCCAAGATTTTGAGCTTTCGAATAGATGGTTCCGACACCACCAAAATTTTCTCCCAAACAATTTTATTAAAGGTTTCAAAAGAGATACTTTTGTGCGTAACCACTTTGATCCAAAAGATGTTTTTAAAGAGTAAAACCTAATGTTTTTGAAAGGCGTACTTTTGAAGCTATATTTCTAAAGATTACTAAGCAATGTTTTGAACCATATAGAAGGTAAGATTTGGTTAGAATGGATTCAATTATAGAGCTTCGAAAGGTTTATACATAGAGTTTTAAAAAGAGCTTTTCTATGCTTTCGATGGAGGTCATCCAATGGTTTCGAAAGTGATGTTTTAAGGTTTCAAAACAAATAACCCATTCTCATTTTAAAGGAAAAACCATGGCATAAATAAAGATTTTTGAGAGTATTACTTTGTTGTTATGATTGCTTCTTCATATACTTATTCACATTGTAATTAACCCATAAGGTACTTTGGAGAAGGTAGAATAACTAGCTAGGTTGACCCAGTAGTAAATATAACTTAAGAAATGTTAAAATCTTAATTAAAGATATTGGTAGGGGCCAATAGGTTCATAGTAAGCCCATGAAAATTGTGTAAAGGAAAAGATATTGGCAGGGACCAATAGGTTCAAAGTCAGCTAATGAAAACTATGATTTGATATTGGTAGGGGCCAATGGGTTTATAGTTAGCCCATGAAATTGTGTAAAGGAAAAGATATTGGTAGGGCCAATAGGTTCATAGTCAGCCCATGAAAACTATGATTTGATATTGGCAGAGGCCAATAGGTTTATAGTTAGCCCATGAAAACTATATCCGGATTAAGATATTGACAGCTGTGCAGTTGATGCCCCGTTATTGCACCACTATAACACTGCTATATCTCATAGCACCTTTCTACCGCTATGATTTTTCCATTTAGCCCCGAATATAGCCTTTTCGCTTTAAGCCCTGCTATTTTCGCTATATCCCATTATTCCCACTATATTCCGCTATTTATGCTATATCTTCTTCAAAAGAAATGAATTGAAAATGACATTTATACATTGTAAAATTGTAAAATTAATTTATTTAATTGAATTTTTATTATATTTTTAGAAATGAAAGTACTTTAATATTATACTAAATTCAATTACATTACAATTTTACGTTTATTTACAGTATATTCGCACATGTTTTTATTTAAAATTATTTATGTATTAATTATAATTCAATTGAATGATAATTTTTCAATTAATTACCATTTATGTATTTGTAAAAACATTAAGTACGAGTTTTATATGCTATTTTAGAGTCATTCTCTATATCCCGTTATATCCTCACTGTAACCCCGCTATGACATTTTGCACCTCCGCAGCATTGAACCTGCCGTGCGCATTAGGTACACAGATTGATAGTTAGTCAATAGGTTACTTGTCAGCCCATGAAAACTAGGATAAGAGTAAAGATATTAGAGTTACCAATAGATTCTTAGTGATCCCTTAAAAATTATGTAATTGGACTAGGAGTCCTTAATCATTTTACTAGTTATTAGTCATCCCATGAAAACTATTAGGTTAATAGTGACCCTAGAAACTACAACTATGATAGATAGTCAAATTGAATGGGGATGGGTAATCTAGAATTGATTCACTTGTTTTTCGTACCATCATATTATACTGTTTTGAATTGTTTTAACCATTGTGGATGCAGGAGTATAGTATATGGTTTTATAAAGGTTTTAAGTTACTAGTGAGAGGAAAACCTGTTCCACTAAGTGACGTGGTCTCACTGGATATCTAAATGATATGAGATGGTAGATTTTATTCATACTAGGCTTTATGTCTGACTCGAAGTTTTTGTTTTTCCCTTAAACTCTTTGGTACTCAATTGATTTTGAGTAGTTTGAGGTTCCGGGTTTTCAGGTGTTCTTTTAAACGAATAAAGCTTCCGGTAACGTGCAGGAGGCATGTTAGCTACTTAGAGTTCTTTTATTTCTGTTGTGTTTGGTTGTAAAGGCAAATTTGTTTTATTGCCTTATTATATACTTTGATCATTCAAGGGGGTTCTTCATATATCGCTCTTGGCGTATTTTGTAATAGTATATTTGTCTAAACGTGGTCTGCATACTGGGATTATGTAACGAATTTGAAATATTTTGAAATGGAATGTGGACTTTGTTTGTTGTTTTAAGATTTTTCCATATTCATGTATTTCTGTGTATCAATGTATCTAACATTGCCATAATTGGTCGCCAAGGATTAATAACTATGGATGACTGCAGCATCCATAGCCGTTAGTTTTAGGCCTTAAAAGTAGGGGGATGTTACACCATATTGGACATGACACTGACATATGTTAAAAATTAAACCTTTTAGAGAAAAAGGTAGCAATTAACATTGGTTAAGTGCTATAGTAACTATTGACCTCTTTATAGTATTTTGAAAAATATTCTTAATTTCTATTTTGATCTTCAAATGGCTTCCGATTTGAAAAACTGACTTCTAATCTAGCCTTTTGAATTTCTATGATATTTTATTTAAAAATTGTTTTGTACTCCTCTAATTTACTTCAACTTATTTTATATATGTGAATGTTTAAAATCATTATGGAAATTATTTATCTTTATAGTTATTATATAATGAATGTTTATTTTTAAAGGAAATAGAAAAGAGGTTTATCTTTTTATTTAAAGGTGCTTTTGCTTTAAAAGAAAATAGAAATATTTTGGAACAGATACTTGGGAAACATTTTTATATAAAATATTGAAATAAAAGTACAGATTTAAAATGGTATTTTATAAATTGAAGAGAGATTTATAAGCAATACTTATAAATAAAGGAATAGGTTTATAAATGGTGTTTTATAAAAGAGAAAATATTATCATTGATAAATTAGAGAAATAAACATAGTTGTGAATTTACTGTAACACAGTGAATGCTCGTGTTATGAAAAAGTATTTGAGTTTTATAGTTGTATTTGGAGTTGGGCTTTATTTTTGGAGTCTTTGTTTATATTCGGAGTTTTATATATGAATTCGGAGTTTTTATAGTAAGAGTTGCAAATACATCAGGGATTTAGAAAATGATTTTTATGAATGAATATGTATTTTAAGAAGTTTTATAAAAGAGTTTTATAAATAATATAAAGGATGCTTATAAAGAAGTTTATCAAATAAATTTTGAGATTTATAAAGGAGGTTATAATTATGTTTAGATATTTATAAAGGAATTTTATGCAAAATATTTATGAAAGGAGCTTGTAAATATAAGGGTTTTATAAAGGCATTTTATAAAGAAAGGATTTATAAAAATAATGGCACCTGATTTTCCATAACCTATCAGTGTAAATTTATGGAAAATATTCTTTTTATACTTAACACCAAATTCTGAGCTATAGAAACTCGTCTCATCTTGACAGTTAAGAATGTGTATCGTGGCAAGGATAGTTTTCTAACTTGTCCAATTTCATTGTTAATCGAGAAATAGTACTGTTTGAAACCGAGAAGTGGTGGTAAGTATATTTGGTCTAATTTCTCTAAGATCTATTTACTTACACCAAACATGTTTTGGGTTTATTGTTGTTAATATTTTTAAATGACATTTTTCTTGACCCACTTGAGTATGGATTTGGAAGTGAAATCTTTCTTAAGATTTTGTGAATATACTTATACCGTTGAGATAAGTATATGAGTACATTTTCTAAGTATTGCAAATATATTGTTTTGTGAATATACTTATACTGTTAATATAAGTATATGGGAAAGTTTTCTAAGCTTTGGAAGTGAAATGTTTTGTGAATATACTTATATAGTTGAGATAAGTATATTAATATTTTTCAAGTATTGAAAAGAGTAGAGAGGTTTATGAACTATCTTTGTAAAAGTATTTTGATACAAAGATTTACAAAGTGGTTTTAATTAACGAGATGATTAATTAAAGAGGCTTAGTGGTTGCTATGTGCTAAACCATATTTAGTTAAACCTCGGGTTGAATTATTTGCTATTTGATAGTTAAATAACCGACCATCAAATGTTGAACAGTTTTAAACTATCATTTCCGGTTTGGAGAGACAAGGATCAGATATATTATTCGAAAACCACTTTGAAACGTCATAGGTTTTCGAATTGGAGAATCTTGAAGTTGATTGAAGACGGAGATTTTTGAAATGCAAGGACTACTTGCTATAATCCTAAGGGTGGTTCCCATAAAGGATGTAGTATAAATAGTGCCTTTGGTTTTTTATATGCTGGAAAACTTGTATAGATGAATGCTAGCATTGCATTGTTACTTGGAGGGTAGAGTTAGCATTCCAAGTTGGATTTGCTAAAAAGGCAAAATGTAGCCTCTAGTCTCATCAACCGAGAATGACTAACATATGGGATATAATTCAGGGCTATGTGGTATGCTACCATTAGGGTATGTCACCACTCTTATATATATGTATGTATGTATGTATATTTATGTATTTGGTTGTTCATTAGAGCTCTTGGGAAAAGGTTCTAAAGTAACTAGGGTGGTGGCATATTCTGTACTATCTAGTATGGGGCAGGCAGGTCTTGATTCGTATGGGTCTAGGCGAGGCCCTTAGTACATTTTCTAGAGGTGTATTGTGCCAGGCGATATCTCAATGCCTTGTCATTCTATGGAATCCATTCTTCAATAAGTGCCTTCAGACTTAGTTGTATACCTATTATGATAGAATTTAATTAATGTAATAATTTCGATTATGATTCCATATTTATTTTAAACCTGAGACATTATTATAATATTAGAAGATTTCCTACAAAATGGTTTGGTTATCGTATGGTAAAAACCTATCTGTGTTTATGTGTTGCATGATCTTTGTTTGCACCAAAATTGGCCACAACACTCTTCGGGAGTCGTTGAAGAGATAATAATGAAGAATGTAAATTCAAAACAGATATTATCTAACAAAAGCTCCAATCAACAGTAAAGTAGATGCGTAGACAAGCGATTTATAGTGGTTCGACGTGTTGCCTACGTCCACTGTGAAGTTTCTTGATGTTTTATTGATTCTCTTTCAATAATTACAAGTTATTACAGCGATCAACAACGAACTACAACTGGGAATTCAAAATCAACAGCAAATATGTGATATAGGATGATGGAGATCTCAGTCCGGTAGAGTTTGGGCGCTTGAGAGTCGAAAAGATCCTTTTTCTGTTGGACCTGGGGCTCTATTTATAGGCGTAGGATGCTGATATTTCGCTGAAAACTCGGGAGACTACTTCTGGCACGTGAGGGGGCCCACCTCCCGGTATCAGGAAATTTGGGCCCACTCTGGCATCGATTCGAACTCCATTCGAATCGATCTTGAATTCATCCAATCGAGGTGAAATTTGGTGTGGACATTCTTCAACATGAATGCAAGCTTCTGTGAAAATTTCATGGCATTTGGATCAGTAGATTGAGAGATATGAAGGGTTCGAGATGACGTTCTTCGAGTGGCTGTTTGGTTCGAAACCATCCCTTCGAATCGATGGTTTCGAATCGATGGCGGCACGTGTCTTCGCGTTGATGTGGAGCGCACACTTCGCTTCGATCCAGGCTTTGCTCCGAGTTGACTGTTTCGACTCCATGTATCTCGGCACATTCGAACCGATGGATGACACGTCATCGTGGCTAGCTGACTTGGTGGATTCGAACGAAGCTTCATTGATGGGTTCGAACAACTGATGCTTGGTGGATTCGAACTTGCGTTCCTCTGATGGATACGAGCTTTGTGACTTCTCCATGGATACGAGGTCCATCGATACGAACCCGATGGATTCGTAGGTGATGGAGTCGAACCCGAGGCGCTTTGATGGGTTCGAAGTCAATCGATACGAAGGTAATCAGTTCGAACGATTGATCAGTGATAGGTTCGAAACCTAGGTCTTCCCCTTCAAATTGAATCGATCATAACTCGAGCGTATGAACTCGGATTGACTTGAAATTTGAGATGCTGACTTCTATGATCTTTCTTGTCGTGTCCTATCAATTGTAGCTCAATCTGGACTCGGACAAAATTCAACGATATCCATAGCGAAACGAAGTATGACCAATCTATGATACGAACTGTCCTTCGTTTTCGATCGATCTTTTGGTATCGCGGCTTTGCCAAAAAGCGGGATAGAATTTTGCCCCCCAAAGTACGTCTTGTGGGAACATAACGTACTTTGAATAGCTGCAATTTCTCTCTGAACAATCATTGCTCTCCTTTTTGTTGAGACTCGTACCCTGTATTGCTGTAACCTTGCGTTGATATGATTGATTGCTGTATAATAGTGCTTAGCCGTTGGCTGTTGCATTTGTAACAAGATGAGTACTCGATCCCTGTAACTGTTTAAAATCGAATGTTAGCTCGACATATATGCATATATGTGCGTTTGACCCTTGTTAACGTCGTGCGTCCACGAGTCGTTGTCAGTTTGGTTTGCTATTGAATTTCGTATTGATTCTCTCCTGAACCGATTTGGAAAATTGAGTTGAGACAACGCTTGGTGGTTGTTTTGAAAGGTCCCTTCGTATCGATCCTCTCCTGAACCGATATAGAGGGTCGAAGGAAACGACTTTGGGTTGCATGAACGTAATACTTTTGAACCGATGCGTTCAAGCATCGATGGATTTGAAGTCTACATTCGTATGGATGGAGTACGCTTATGTTACGATGGGTACGAATCTAACATTCGAACCGATGGCTTGGACGAGTATGAAACGTTCATTCGTACCGATGAGAAAGAATGGATACGAAATAGTAGTTCGCATCGATAGGAAATGATGGATACGAAATAGTCGTTCGTATCGATAGGTTGTGGGTGGAGTCGTGAATCTGTTGATGTGAATAGGGGCTTCAAATCGATGTGCCCACTGTTTATTTCGCATCGATGCAACTCGTCGCCCTGCTGTGTGTTTCGTATCGATGGAGTGTGAGGGTAACTTCGAATCGATAGGGCCTTAGGCCGATGGATTCGAAGGCGGACTTCGAATCGATCTGATACTTGACCGGTTGTGACCGGTTGAGTTAACTGGGATGCGAAGCGTCCCGGTCACTTCCTAGGCTTCATATAAATAGCGGGGGTTTCACTTTTTTCACTTTTTACTTTTTTACTTTTGCCTTGTGTTTATTGTGTTCTGCATCGTTTCGAAGCTTCAGGGAAGAAGGCACTGTGTTACGTATTCGAACCATTCAAGATCCAAGTCTTTAATTCTTCGAATCCATCACTCAAATTAGGTAATTAGCCTCGAATCCAAATGGCAAAGTTACTTCGAACCCATCTCTTCTTCATCGATTGTTCACTCTGGTGATTGGCAAAACCAGATCTGGTTTGGGAGGGCTTGAAACCATCTGGGGACTCGAGTTCGAAATGATGATGGCGGCGTCATTTTTCCTTGGATTTCGCATCGATCCCTGTGATGACCATATGGGGGTGACGCAGTTCGCACTGATTGACTATCTTGATGGGTCCATTCGAATCGATGGATTCGAATCCATCGGCTATCGGTTCGAAGTTCTCAACTTTATATCGATGCGAAGCGTATCGATTCGAACGTGATCGATGTTAAGTTGACGGTTTCCTGATCGGTACGAACTAGCCAACCAAAGATCGATTCGAAGTCATCCTTCATTGATCGATTCGAACTTGACACTTGATTATCGATTCTAAGCACGCCTTTCTGCATCGATTCGAAGTGACGTTAGGATGGGTTCAAATGAGTTTCCTATGACCGGTTCGAACCCTCTATGATGGATACCAAAGTTTGATATTTTCTAAGCATAATTCCGATGAGCTTCATTCTTGCATATTTGGACTTGATAATCACACTGCATACTTGACCACCTTTCGAAGCTCGTCGATGGAACCATAACAACTTCTATCCAAATCAAATTCCATCATACAAACGATTTAGTGATGACGGTCAGCGATGACGGCCATTATAACTGGGCTCCGTAGCTTTGTTGTTTGCATATTTCCTTTAAATCTGAGACACTTATTCAAGTAATGCATGGCACTGCACAACATACATTCATACACTTTACACTGGGGAAATGCACGGGTCCTTTGTCATCTAACGATGGTTTCTCATGAGTTAGCTAGTTATGGAACCTTCAAGTTCACAGCAGCAGGATATTCAAAGTGCAGTTGCTTCGAGGCTAGAGGTTCTGGATATTGAACCTGAGAACATCGGACCAGCCCCGGACGAGTTTCCCAATGCGTCTTTCATTGCCAATCCATCGAATTCCGTTCAATCCAATATTTTTGAAGATATGTTGGGGAGAATATGCTTGAGGCATGGCCTGTCGTTGGATGACGTGTTATTGCCGGGGCCGAACGATAGACCACATAATCCGCCGGAAGGATATACAGCATTCAATCGCCACGCGTGCGCGGCCGGGACGCTTCCCCCGTTCAACGAGTACATAAGGGAAGTATTGTCTTTTTTGAGGATCGCCCCGTCTCAACTACACCCGAACGGATATGCTTCCGTGAATAGCTTGTTCATTGTCTTCATGGAGTATCTCCATAGACCACCGATCCCGACCAAAATCAGATATCTATTCAATTTTAAAATCCGAGGTGATTACCCTTCCTTAACATTTTTGGAAGCGGTGAGGAATTGTCAAGTGGTTACTGGGTCCTGGACCAGGTTGAGTTATTACAGGACGGAGTGGTTTTATGTCAGATGTCCTCCAGGGTTTGCCCGGCGATGGTTATTCTGATGTAAGTACAGCTGAGTTCTCAAATAATTACTACGGCAATCGCAGTCGAAGTGAAACTTATATTTTTTCTTTTTACAGCAACGATTCAGCGACCTGAAGGCGAACACTTTAAGGAGATGGTGCGAGTACTTCGAGAAGTCCCGAGTGAAGATAGGGATATCGAGTCGCTTTTGACCGATAGGAATCTCCGGACTTACGGGTTGATTGAACGAGGGCAGAGCATAAGGACCGTCTCGAAGAAGCGAGTCAAGCACAAGAAGCCCAAAGTTATTATAGCCGAGGAGGCTGATTCTGAAAGAACCCATACCGATGATGAGCCACTGACCGAGCCTACGATGTAGTTCAGGATGTCGCGGAGCAGAGAAAAGGCAAGGCAGTCGTCGTCACGTCAACTAAGAAGGGGAGATGGAAATCGGTTGTCACGACCCGATCCTCTCCCGGAGTTAGAATTTCGGAGATGTCTCCTCCGAGAACTGAAAGTCTTTATGAAGGGCTCGCCGATATTCCAATTCCGGACGATGTGTCCCTGCAGCATGATGCCGGATTGGAAGAACTTTCAGAAACTTTAGTTTTGAGCGAGTCTTTTCCCACTGGTGTGGCAGACACATCCGGTTGGTCAGGGGGTTGCACATTCATACATATTTCACAACACTGCATAACCTTTGACTATAAACTACATGTATCGAAGGGTGATTAATCCTGCTTTATTTTGCTCTGCAAATACTATGTCTAGGCGAGGTTCAATGTTAGGGAGTCTCCGACATGCCCGCAAGTCTTCATATTATGATTCGCGCAGACGAGAAGGGGACAAAGACTACGACCAGGGACGCTCTAGGTATTCTGGTCAAGAAAGATATGATACAGACAGAGGTTATAAGCGTCGATCTCGATCGCATACTCCTCCTCCTCCCAGAGATCCCATACAACCTCCTGCTCACGTCTCTCGTCCCTCTGAATCTTCACATTACATGTCGTCCTCTCAATCTTCTAGGCATGAATCCCGCCATTCTAGGAGCGAAACAATAACTACTGCCGTTACAGAACAGCCCCCCGTGGAAATTTCAGGGGAAGGAGCAATCAAGCTTGCTCAGCTAAAGAAGGATTTTCCAAACATCTTCTTCAACAACTATATCTTTCCTCCACATTTAAAGAAGATCCCGGAGGAAGCTGAGCAGTTAGTACATGACTACGTGCACGATTTTTATGCTCAGTACAAAGCGTGGCGAAAGTGGCTGACAAAGCATCGGTATTGGCCTTTGAGCGTGGGACCACCATCGAGAGGTTACAGGCTGAGTTAGCTCAAAAGAACCGCATTATTGAGGTGCTAAACACTGAAGCTGAATCTTCTCGTAAATCTGAAATGGAGGCTATCAAAAAAGCCGATGAAGCCCAAGTAACGATGGATAGGATGAAACGTGAGCATTATGCCACGGTAGAGGATATGGGCCATCGAAACACCCTGGTCACTGCCGAGAGGGACGCAGCCCTGAAGGAGTTAAACGAGGTTAAGTCCAAATTTGCCGAAATCGCCAAGGATAGGGATAATGCGAATAACGCAGCCTAGGAGGCGTGTGAGCAAGCCGTGATTCTCCGGACTGAACGGGATGCGGCAGTAGCCAAGGTCCAGGCGGTCGAGACGGAGGTTGAGGAGAAAGTTCAACAAGCGGAGGCCAGGCTGGAGGCCGATATTGAAGATTTGCTCATCACTTACAATGCCAATGTGTTGAGACACAGAAATTTGGCCTGGCTCCAAGATTACCCGGTACACCTCCGCAGCGCTTGGGGTCGATTGGTTGAGGAAGAAGAGGAAGCGCATCCAGATGAATCAGTCGACCGATTCGAACTCGAAAACCGGTTGCTGACAGATGATGAGAAGAAGATCCTCCATGACGCTATTATTGCTCGTGAGAAGGAGATGATTGGTGGCCGATCTCTGGAGGTTGGAGAGGGATCAGGTGTTAAGCATCACGCTACCGTTCTTGAATTCACCGCTCCACCTCCGTTAGAGCCTGTATCTTGGTCGATTCCCAATCCGTTCCAGCTTACGGCCCAGAACAGCCGCGGCTATCTCCTATTCAGGAGCATACTTCTGAGATCGCTTAGCCGTCCGCAAGCCATACTGAGGAAGGTACTCCGAACATATCTCAAGTGTGTTTTCATTAGAGCGTTTGTTTTGAAGCGGTTACTAATAACTTCTTCTTATCTTTGCTTAGTGACTGGAGTTGCGCCGATTGCCGCGACCCAAGAATCAAGTAAAGGGGGTAAGGCCATCACCACTGAGACTACTGTCGTAACAGCAGTATCAACTGAGGCAGCGCAGGGGAGCGGATTATCTCTTGATGAACAAATGGTGAGCGAGCTTCTCGGTGTGCAGGGTGGCTTCTCCACAGAGCTGCCGTTCATCATTAGTGACCTCTCGCCAACCTCTAGCTCTTCAATGCAGACTGCGGATGCCCCCAGCCAGGCCAAGCGACTCGTGACGAGGAAATTCTGGCCGAGATCAACGCCGAAATAGAGGCTGTGGGGCAAAGTGGTAGTATTGGTGGCAGCACGGCGGCGCATAGCTCAGCATCTGTAGGGATGGTGTCATCGGGTGGCACTATCCCATCTTTCGTTACGGATCCAGTCCCTCCTACTCCTCCGGTGGAAAGCCTTCACGTGGATTCGAGCTCTGAGGAGGACATTGACATTATGCCCCCAGCCGAAGAGCAGCCACCGGAGAGGAAGCACTCCAAACGAAGGATCTCTGTCTCCAGCGAGTCCGAAGGCGAACCGCTGATAAGGAGATCCAAAAAGAGGAAGTAGATGGGCCGTTTAAGCAGATTTTTTGGTAGATAGGTCGTGTATAGATGCAGGTTCGGCCCCTGCAAGTAGGAATTCTTTTTTGGAAGAACTTATTTGCATGTAAGTCCTTGTCTCTAGTTAGTTGAAATAAAATTCAGTTTCTTTGTTCCAATTCTCATTTCTTTTGTGCTTAAGTGTTTGTAGTATTTTGTTTTCAGTCCGGTGTATTTGTGGTGTTTTTACCATCAAGTAGAGTTCGTTTTACTTGCTAAGTCTGAAAATCTTGATCATATGCTGTTATCGATGAACAAGTTGAACCTCAGACATTATATCACTTTGGCTAGTGACTAACACTTAGCTTTTTTTCCCCCCGGTCTCGGGGAACAACATTTTTATTTTGGTAGTTGATCACATTTATTGCGCACCTGAAGCACATGTCCACATTCTGGAGACTTAGGATAATTTGAGATCGATAATCCGGTTCGCACTCCGGAAATTTGAGAGTTATCGATATTTGTAACACGGCTCGCGCTCCGGGAACCTGGAATTGATGTTCATACTCCAATTCACACTCTGCGAACTTGAATTTAGTATTGATATTTCGGTTCGCACTACGGGAACTTTGACTTGGTATTTGTGCTCCAATTCACATTCTGGGAACTTGGAGATAACATGTATGTTTGGGTTCGCACTCCGGGAACCTGGAATTGATGTTTGTACTCCGACTCGCGCTTCGGGAATCTGGAGTTAGCCGCTGAATGGTCAGTCACATCTATTTGGGCTTTTTAGGAGTCCGTTCACACTTTGGGAACGGTAGATTTGACGTTTATACTCCAATTCACGCTCTGGGAAGTTGGAGTCCGTTTCGCACTCCGGGAACGAGTTGTTGAATGTTTATGCTCCAATTCACGCTCTGCGAAGTTGGAGTCCGTTCGCACTCTGGGAACGAATTATTGAATGTTTATACTCCAATTCACGCTCTGGGAAGTTGGAGTCCGTTCGCACTCCAGGAACGAATCATTGAATGTTTATACTTCAATTCACGCTCTGGGAAGTTGGAGTCCGTTCGCACTCCGGGAACGAATCATTGAATGTTTATACTCCAATTCACGCTCTGGGAAGTTGGAGTCCGTTCACGCTCTGGGAACGAATTATTGAATGTTTATACTCTAATTCACGCTCTGGGAAGTTGGAGTCCGTTCGCGCTCTGGGAACGAGTTATTGAATGTTTATACTCCAATTCACGCTCTGGGAAGTTGGAGTCCGTTCGCGCTCTGGGAACGAATTATTGAATGTTTATACTTTAATTCACGCTCTGGGAAGTTAGAGTCCGTTCGCGCTCTGAGAACGAATTATTGAATGTTTATACTCCAATTCGCGCTCTGGGAAGTTGGAGTCCGTTCGCGCTCTGGGAACGAATTATTGAATGTTTGTACTCTAATTCACGCTCTGGGAAGTTGGAGTCCGTTCGCGCTCTGGGAACGAGTTATTGAATGTTTATACTCCAATTCACGCTCTGGGAAGTTGGAGTCCGTTCACGCTCTGGGAACGAATTATTGAATGTTTATACACAAATTCACGCTCTGGGAAGTTGGAGTTCGTTCGCGCTCTGGGAACGAGTTTTTGAATGGACTGTCGTGTTTTGGTCCAGTTCAGCCTTTGATGTGTTGGCTTGTCCCCGAGCTGGGGTTTCACTTAGTGAGTGGCCGGTCGTATCACAGTCACTCGCTATTTGAATAAATTCCATTGTTTGATGGAATCTAGCTCTTCGTATGTCGTGATTGTTGAACATTGCATTCGGTGAATCACAGCTTTAGCTTGAAGAGATTGTACTTTATTGCTGAAATACGAAAATATGGCAAAGTCAGTGCCTTATTACAAATTCAAATTTCAGAATGTAAAAGAAACTGCAAAGTATTCATAGATTGAGTGAGCCTGTCATGTGTGACAGTGACAAAGATCTTCGTCGTTCCAGGCTCTTGAGAAAGTTGGTCCGCCACTGATGGCGTTGATCACCAATCTTCCGCGGGGACAAGTCGAGTCCTCCTGTCTCGGCCGATTGGGTTCAATGTTTTGATTTGATGGGCCCGCTTCTCTGGGTTGCGGTGTCCGCACAAACTGTTCCAGCTTCCTTTCTCTGATCAGTTTTTCAACAAGATCTTGTAAGTGACGACACTCGTTCGTATTGTGCCCGTAGCTTTCATGGAACCTGCAAAACTTTCCCGTCTGGATTTGTCTCTCCGACGACGGTCTTGGTGCAGGTTTTTGATATTGAATTGTGTCACAGGTTTGTAAGTACAAGTCCTCTAGTGATGTATTCAGAGGGGTGTAACTGTCAAACATTGGATTCTTGCGCTGCGGGCCAGGATTTTGATCTCGTTTTCTGGTTTGATTCACGCTCTCTCTTCGCTGAGCTTGTTTGTTTTTAACGTTCAACTGAACTTTTCCGGAGCTCTCGCCGGACTGTTTGATTGCAACATTGCTTTGGATCCCTTCTGTACTTGATCCTGCACCAGTTTGCTTCCTAGACTGTTTCGCATCTTCCCGTCTCAAGATTTGAGCTGCCTTGGCGTGGAAACGGTCCAATGATGCAGGTTGTTTTCCAGCTAGCCAATTGCCAAATTCAGAATCGGGGTCGATCCCCTTAGTCAACGCCATAAGGATGGAGTTATCGTTTGGATTACTAATCTCCGCACATGCAGTATGGAATCTCTCTAAGTAGTGTCTGAGCTTTTCTCCAGGTGCCTGAGTGACACTAGACAGAGTGTTGACATCTTTGGGCCTTGCGACGTGCATGCGGAATTGCTCAACGAATTTTGTGGCCAACTGGTCGATTGAAGAGATGGATCGAGGTGGTAGTCGGGTGAACCACATGGTAGCAATGCCCCCAAGGATATGGGGAAACTACGACATTTCACTGCATCGTCAGCCCTGGCAGCAGTCATCGACCATTCATATTTTAGAATATGTTGGTTGGGGTCGGAGTTTCCCTCGTACATGGGTGGAGTTGGCATTCGGAATCGCCGTGGGGGTTTAGCAGTAAGGATATCATCTGTAAAAGGAATGTGGCTTCGGGAGACTCCCCAATCGTCATTTGTGAATCCCTGGCTCTCACGGATCATCTGACGTATCATAGTTGAAAGATCCGGCATTTGTGCCGGAGTATGATCACGTTCCATACTTTGGGTTTGAACCGGATATCGTTGATGGTCCAAGCCTTGCCTTCTTGGCTCATAGTCCTTTGGGACGTATGGTTCAGGAGTACGTCCGCTATGACGACTGTCCTGGTGCGGCTGATCTTGGACGTCGACCCCTGGTTCAGCTGCAACGTTAGTAGTGCGGTATTCTGTAGTGTGGTGAGGGATGGCACCTCCTCGGGAGGAGGGTCCGGTTTGGAAACTGGATGATGGACCGACTCTCAGTTGTCCAACGGTTACAGTCAGTTGATTTCCAATGGGTGGCATACGACTCCCATCTAGCCGGGGTCGTGGAGGCCGATTATGATAATCAAAAGATGAAGAACTTTCGTTGGAGGAGCGAGAAGCATGGTCTCTCGTGGATCTCTTTCGTTTCTGGTGATCCAGCTTGTTGACTAGCTCAGCATTAGCGCTTAGCTGTTATTCTAGTTGTTGCCGACTCTGGGTCAGCTCTTGGAGTAGCAACTGCAACTCTTGTCGGGTAACCGGACCTGACGGTTTCGAGTGCCCAGCGACTTCTTGATTAGATGGAGGTAGTGGGGCAGGGTTCTGTCTGTCCTGTTCTTCTTGATTGACAGCGTTTGAGGTGGTTCTTGTGCTAACCATCTTGAAAGTTGGACTCCTTTCCTAGACTTTGTGCAAATCTGAATAGAAGGGAAGGAAGTTCGCTTTGATGACCTGGATCTCTCTCTTAAATTTATTCAATCCGGTATCGATGACAGATCCAAAGAGCAGGAGAAAATCTGGGTTTTTCTCAGTGAAAGCACCAAAGTTTTTGCACCAAAATTGGTCACAACACTCTTCGGGAGTCGTTGAAGAGATAATAATGAAGAATGTAAATTCAAAACATATATTATCTAACAAAAACTCCAATCAACAGCAAAGTAGATGCGTAGACAAGCGATTTATAGTGGTTCGGCGTGTTGCCTACGTCCACTGTGAAGTTTTTTGATGTTTTATTGATTCTCTTTCGATAATTACAAGTTATTACAGCGATCAACAGCGAGCTACAACTGGGAATTCAAAATCAGCAGCAAATATGTGATATAAGATGATGGAGATCTCAGTCCGGCAGAGTTTGGGCACTTGAGAGTCGAAAAGATCCTTTTTCTGTTGGACCCGGGGCTCTATTTATAGGTGTAGGATGCTGATATTTCGCTGAAAACTCGGGAGACTACTTCTGGCACGTGAGGGGGCCCACGCGCCCGGTTTCAGGAAATTTGGGCCCACTATGGCATCGATTCGAACTCCATTCGAATCGATCATGAATTCATCCAATCGAGGTGAAATTTGGTGTGGACATTCTTCAACATGAATGCAATCTTCTGTGAAAATTTCGTGGCATTTGGATCAGTAGATTGAGAGATATGATGGGTTCGAGATGACGTTCCTCGAGTGGCTATTTGGTTCGAAACCATCCCTTCGAATCGATGGCGGCACGTGTCTTCGCGTTGACGTGGAGCGCACACTTCACTTCGATCCGGGTTTTGCTCAGAGTTGACTGTTTTGACTCCATGTATCTCGGCACATTCGAATCGATGGATGACATGTTATCATGGCTAGCTGACTTGGTGGATTCGAACGAAGCTTCAATGATGGGTTCGAACAAGGCTTCATGGATGGGTTCGAACAAGGCTCCAATAATGGGTTCGAACAACTGATGCTTGGTGGATTCGAACTTGCGTTCCTCTGATGGATACGAGCTTTGTGACTTCTCCATGGATACGAGGTCCATCGATATGAAGCCGATGGATTCGAAGGTGATGGAGTCGAACCCGAAGTGCTTTGATGGGTTCGAAGTCGATCGATACGAAGGTAATCGGTTCGAACGATTGATCAGTGATGGGTTCGAAACCTAGGTCTTCCCCTTCAAATTGAATCGATCATAACTCGAGCGTATGAACTCGGATTGACTTGAAATTTGAGATGCTGACTTCTATGATCTTTCTTGTCGTGTCCTATCAATTGTAGCTCAATCTGGACTCGGACAAAATTCAGCGATATCCATAGCGAAACGAAGTTTGACCAATCTCTGATACGAACTGTCCTTCGTTTTCGATCGATCTTTTGGTATCGCGGCTTTGCCAAAAAGCGGGATAACAATCTTAGGAGAGACCTTTGTTTTAAAAGGTTTTATAACATTAAAATCCATTTAAGGTGTGTTTCTCAGGTTGGTTTACCAGACTGATCTCGGTGTTATTCTCTTATAATGCTCTGGTCAAACCGAACATATTTCAAATCTAGTAATAAATGCTTTGGAGTTTCAGGAGGCGGGCTAGAGGCCTCCAAGACGTACTCATGTATATTTTACTTTTCGCTACATCTGTTGGTTGTATTTGTCAGCAATTATGAGGACAATTTTTCATAACTGTCCAGGCTGATGATAGATAGTTAGTTTGATTTGATGTATGTATATTACAGTTTTTCATTTGTAAAGAACTATTGTATATTATATATTACTTCTTATGTTGTGAGATTTTGTTCTGTCTTTTTTTTCTTTTTCCCTCAACAATCTATCTTTCTGGCACTTAAATGCTTGACACATGAATACCGTGGATGTTAGTGTCAACCTTTGAGGGTCGAAAAGGTGGGTCGTTACAGCTAGTATCAGAGCTTTGGTAGAGCGAATACCTAGGCTTTGGTGAGGTAGACTCATTAGAGATAGGGATAGATACCCTAGAATGAGTTTGAATGTATATATACAAAAGTGCATATTTATTAGTGGTATAACATGTTTATATTGTGTTGATTTATTAGTTGAGTGGCTTATGAATTCTGGTCGGTACAGAAGGAATAACTGTAACGACCCGCCTTTCATTCCATAGAAAGACGCATCATTAAAAAGAAAGAAAGGGATATAAAAGAGAAAAGAATACAAAAGAAAGAACCAAACAACATCAGAAATCTCACAGTGGAATGAATAAATTATATTATATCACATAGATATTACATAGTATCATATACATCAGAGTTATATAGCTAATACAATACAAACTAGATAGTTATAAAGACCTGTCTAGTTATTACAACTCAAATACATTGCAGATAGATAGATACAACACTAGCACAGCGGAACCACTATATAGCTACAAATGCTGAAGCCCCCTGCTCCATATCTCCTCCAAAACTCATCAAAGCTAACCTGAATCCCTTGGCTACTTGTAAAAATTTGAGTACCCAAGAGTTTAATAAAACAGAAAATAAACTCTGGTTCAGACATGGGTCTGGTGTGAGTAAACGTTTTAAAGTTGCTTAACTTTGAAAATCCTTTGAAAACAAAGGTATCACGTAAGACTTCCCACACATAAACATGGGTCAGCTTTTATCTTACGCTAACTAAAACATTTGATAGGAAATCCAGCTATATTATAATAGGGTCTAGGGTATTCAAGTAAAATATAGAAATAGCTGGAATGCTTACATCCCACGTTCCTATTAGTCCTTTAGATGATGGTTTGATGACAACAACCTTAGAATAAGATTATAAAATATAAATACTAACATCATAGTTTAGATATATATGTATATGCAGGATTTAACCATGTAGGTACCAAGAATGAAGACCGTACAGTACAGAGATTCAAGACTGAAGATATCAAGATTGAAGACTCATGAGTATCAAGATTATCAAGAGTTCAAGATTTCAAGATAAGTAATTTAATTAGGAATTTTGCTAAAACTCCTAGAAAGCACTGGCATCTTAAAATCCAATTTATTCGTGGAATGGAATCCACTTCGAGCCTGTTAAAGGGATGGAACCCTAAGTAGGATGGAACCTATGAAAAATCTAGTGGAACATTGTTTTGTATCCGCTAACTTTTATTCAAAATGTTTGACAAAATTATATCTTGTTTTCAAAATGTTTTCAAAATCTTCTTTTTAAAAGAATCAAAAACATCTATCCCGGTTTTAATACTTTTAGCGGCCAAATAATCTTTATTTTCAAAATCAAATTATCCTTGGTTTTAAACTATCTTTTAATAATAATATATTTAATTTTAATATTTATACTTAGATTTAGATATAAAATTATAGTAAAATTTTATATATACCAAAATATTATTCTCTATATTTACTTATGTATTTTAACTATAGTTAAGTATATTTATAAAGTTTAAAATAGTTTTAGTATAAGATAGAAGTTATTTTCAAAGAAAAACAAATCACCAAAATTTCCTTTGGCATGTTGACATACTCAAGTACCCCATGTCGACATGGTAGGAGTTGATCAAAATTTGAATTTCAAAAGAAGTGTCTATTCGTCATATCCCTTCACGAATGGACATGTTTGTTGTTCTACTATAAATAGGGGTGGTTTGAACGAATTTGTAATCATATTTTTCTGGTTTTCACTCCTCTTCTTCTTTCACATTTCTTTATACATATTCTTACCATTACTCTGCTGAAATCAACATCGAATCTAACTAGATCATTTCTAGTTTGATTCTCTATCACTATCTCAACAAGATCTCAGTGCTATTCAGAGTTATAGACTTCTTTGTAATCAATTTAGTGAGAAAAGATGTGATTGTAGCCTTGGAAATCAATCAAGATAGAAAAGGTGTGATTGTGGCCTTGGAAATCAATCAAGTTAGAAAAGGTGTGATTGTAGCCTAGGAAATCAATTGGGTGAACTTACAGCCCTTGAAATCAAGTATCTCTACCCCGAGGATTGTGAATCTGGAGTGGTGTACCTCGTGGCCTTGAAATCGAGGGTGTAATTGTACAATTGCTTTTGAAAGGAAATCTGTACTTATGTGCGGAACTGGATGTAGGGTAACTCCGAACCAATATAAAATCCGGTATGTTCTTTCCATTATTGCTTCTACTTTATTTCTGCATCTGTGTTTGATTCTGTGATCATATATGTGTCTGAATATTGCATACATTTGTGTTCAAATTAACAAAAACTCAAAAAGATTTAGTAATTTCTTTAAACACTATTCACCCCCCTCTAGTGTTAATCCTGGCCTTAAGATCCGTATTCCAAATTTTTCACATTTGGTATCAGAGCGAGGTTTTCAAAGTTTCATAATATGATTTTTGAAAATGTTTTTAAAATGGCTATGTTTAAATTTTTTGTCAATACTAGTCTAGAAATATTCAGATCATCATTGTCTCATGAGTCTGCATATAATCAATATTCAAATTCAAGTTGTCTACTAAGATTGTTTGATATTCAAGAAACATGCTTTATGGGGATTGAGGAATCAATCCACAATGGACAAATTGTGCAGATTAGAAAGAATAAGTGGATACTCGATAGTGGATGCTCTAGACACGTGACTGGCAATCCAGAAATGCTGAATGATATAATATACAAAGACGGATGACTGGTTAACTTTGGAGACAATTCAAAAGGATGTGTGATTGGCATCGACAAAGTCGGTAACTCTAAAACTCCTATTATTACTAATGTTTTGCTAGTTAAGAATCTGAAACATAATATGCTAAGAATAAGTCAAATTTGCGATAAAGGATATAAAATTAAATTTGAAAAAGATAAGTGTCACATTGAAGATAATAATTCGACCATAATATTTGAGGGAATTAGGAAAAAGAATATCTATATTCTTAGTATGAAAATTTTAAATGATAACCTGTGTCTTTTGGAAAATACAAGTGACCCTTGGATTTGGCATAAGAGATTTGGGCATTTGAATTTCAAACTCTTATCTAAACTATCAAAACATGATCTAGTAAGAGGTCTCCCTAAAATGAATTTTAAAGTAGATAGTCTATGTGATGCATGTCAATTAGGAAAACTTAGAAAAAGTTCCTTTAAATTAAAAGATATGATTTCAACCTCAAAGCTTCTTGAATTACTTCATCTTGATTTATTTGGTCCATCTCAAATTATGTCAATAGATCATAATAAATATGTTTTTGTAATTGTAGATGATTATTCTAGATTTACATGGACAATATTTTTGAAACATAAAGTGATACTTTTGAATGTTTTAAGAACTTTACAAAAAGGATTCAAAATCAACTTTCTCTAAAAATTATAACCATCCGTAGTGATCACGGTGGTGAATTTGAAAAGTTTGAGGAATTCTGCAATAAAAAGGGAATAACTCACAAATTTTCATTTCCAAGAACTCCACAACAAAACGGAGTAGCAGAACGTAAAAATGGGACGATTCAAGAGTGTGCGAGAACTATGCTTTCAGATAGTAAATTATCGAAGTATTTTTGGACAGAAGCAGTTGCTACCGCCTATTATATTTTAAATAGAATTTTAATTAGACCTTTAATTGATAAGACATCTTATGAACTTCTTTATAGAAAGAAACCTAAGGTATCTTATTTTAGAATTTTTAGAAGCAAATGTTTTATTTTAAATACAAAAGATAACTTAGATAAATTTGATCCTAAATCCGACAAAGGTATCTTTACCGGATATTCTAATAGAAGTAAAGCATACATAGTGTTTAATTTGTGAACTAACACCATCGAAGAAACAATGTATGTCTCATTCGATGAAAATATGAATATTTTTGAAGATACAAATGATGAAAAGGATTTAATCACTCAAAATCAAGAGTCAAGTGAAACTAATAATGAAATTAATTATCTTAATAAAAGGACTAAACTTTTAAAATATCATCCTATAGAAATATACTAGGAGATATGCAATCTGTTGTTAAAACTAGAAATCAACTAAGTAAAATGAGCAATGTAGCCTATATATCAACCATTGAACCCAAAAATCCAAAAGAAGCATCAACTGATGATTCATGGATTTTGGCTATGCAAGAAGAATTAAATCAATTCACTAGAAATGATGTTTGGGAAATTGTTCCTAGACTTGAAAATAAAACTATAATTGGAACTAAATGAGTTTATAAAAATAAAATGAATGAACAAGGAGAGGTTGTTAGAAATAAAGCCCGGTTAATCGCTCAAGGTTATTGTCAAGAAGAAGGAATAGATTTTGATGAAACCTTTGCTCCCGTAGCAAGATTAGAAGACATTAGGATTCTACTTGCTTTCGCAAATCATAATAATTTCAAATTATATCAAACAGATTTTAAAAGTGCCATTTTAAATGGATTTGTAAAAGAGTAAGTATATGTTGAACAACCACCACTTTTTGAAAACGAAAAATTACCAAATCATGTTTACAAACTTAAGAAAGCTCTATATGGTCTAAAACAAGCTCCTAGAGCCTGGTATGATAGACTAAGATCTTACTTATTACAATCAAATTTTGAAATTGGTAAAGTAGATAATACTCTTTTTACTAAAAGAAATAAAAATGATATTCAACTAGTACAAGTCTACGTAGATGATATCATTTTTGGATCAACTAATTTTGAAATGAATAAAGAATTTTCTGAAATAATGACAAAAGAGTTTGAGATGAGTCATATGGGTGAATTAAACTTCTTTCTACGATTACAAATAAAACAATTAGATAATGGTATCTTTATTAGTCAAGAAAAATATGCTAAAGACCTAGTTAGTAAATTTGGTTTGACTAGTGCAAGTGGAAACCCACTCCCATGGCAACCAATGAGTACCTAAGTAAAGAAGATCTCTCGAAAGATGTAGATCAAAAATTATATAGAGGAATGATTGGATCACTACTCTATATCACTGCTAGTAGACAGGATATCATGCATAGTGTTTGTCTCTGTGCAAGATATCAATCTCAAACTAAAGAGACCCACTTAAAAGCCGTAAAACGTATCATAAGATATGTTTAACATACCACTGATTATGGCTTATTTTACCATAAAAATGATTCTTTTGACTTAATATCATACCGTGATGCTGATTATGCTAGTTGTAAATTAGACCGAAAAAGTACAAGTGGAACTTGTCACTTTTTGGGGTATTCTCTAATTTTCTGGTTTAGTAAAAAACAAAACACAGTTTCCTTATCAACAACAGAAGCAAAGTATATTTCTGCTGCTTTGGCCTATTCTCAAGTAATATATATGCAACAAACTTTAAAACATTATGGTTTAAATATCTCAAAATCACCAATTTGTTGTGACAATACTAGTGCAATAAATTTATCCAAAAAATACTATTCATCTTGCTCGAACTAAACATATTGATATCAGACATCGTTTTCTCAGAGATAATATATGTAAGGAAGTAATTACTCTCGATTATGTCAATTATGAGAATTAAATTGCTGATATCTTAACACGACTATTAAATGAATCTATATTTACTAAATTAAGAAGAGAATTAGGTATTTGTTCAATAACTGAAATATAAAATATAAATAACAAAGTATAATTAAAAAATTAAATCAAAACAAAGTAAATAGTAAAAATTTCAAGCATCATGTCGACATCCCCCCTATACCCATGTCGACATATAACAATTTTTATTTTTGAAATTTTTCCCACCAAAATTCAAATAAGTGGTAATATATTCTTCTTATTTTTGAAATTTTTATCATTCTTTCTGTTTCCTTTCCGTTCTAACTTCTAAAATCAATAAAACTATGGACTCCTCTTCCAAATCAAACAAAAATTCAACCTATTCGTTTCCTTCTCTTACTTCTGGACCTTTTCAACAAACTACGCTTGCAAGAGTAATGAAAATGGAGGATTCTTTGAAGGATATACTGCAATTAATGACCGAAATTCAAGTGGTGCAACTTAGAATGGCAAAAGAACAAGAACGGCAAGGCAAAATCCTTAGAAATTTGCAAAAATTTCTAATGGACAATCATGCTAATCCGATCTTGATTGATGAAGAGTCTTCAACAGATCAAGTGCAAGAGGACAACGAGGAAGAAGAAGCATTCATGGAAGAAGAGCACGCTGAAGATGATGATAAAGTCATTTGCGTTGGCGAAGTGTGCTTTGACAAGGGTGGAAATCTTGTCGAACAACGTGGAAATTTCTGTTTCCACTATCCAAATTGTTCGGTTCATAGATCTCCTATTTTCAAAGACACACATTAGTTTCTTTCTCTCTTTCCTATCGTTGTATAATTTTTTTATGTTCTTTACTCTCATGTAAATATAACTTATATAATTAATAAATAATTTGTGTCCTTATATGTGTTCTATCAAAAGTATTATTATATGGATACTTAGTTAGGATAGTTAGTAGTTTAGGACTAAGTTTTAGTTTTAGAATAAAGTGTTGATTATTTATGATAACACTATCATTATAATCCCATGTCATAGAGTATTAGGTTTAGGGGGAGTTATATAGTCTCGAGTTAGTTTTTTTGTTGATGACAAAGGGGGACAAGCATAAAATAGGATAGTTAGGCATAGATTAAGGGTAGTTATTAGTTTTAGGGGGAGTTATTAGGATAGAAGTAATATTTTATAAACAAAGGTTGTCATCATCAAAAAAGGGAGATTGTTAGTCATTGAGATGATGGTTTTGATGACAACAACCTTAGAATTAGATTATATAATATAAATACTAACATTATAGTTTAGATATATATGTATATACAGGATTTAACCATGCAGGTACCAGAATGAAGACTGTATAATATAGAGATTCAAGACTGAAGATATCAAGATTGAAGACTCATGAGTATCAAGATTATCAAGAGTTCAAGATTTCAAGATAAGTAATTTAATTAGGAATTTCGTTAAAAATTCCAACATAGTTGGGCATAATCAAAATGTACGACACTTATTGGAGAATGGATTCCATACAATGGCAGGGCTACTGAGGTACCACCGTCATAGTATGGGGCCTAGATCACCGTACCGAGGATTACTCCCAATCCCATGCAACATAAACCCGAAACCATCCCTTACTGGATAGTCCCGAACAAGACAACCCCGCAGATGGCCGTCGCCAACTACCCACTAAGCCGAATAAAAGGAACCTCTAGACAATGGTAAATCTCGTCCTACTTGGGTGCTACCCACTTAGCCTTGCTGCACGTCCCCTGTTTTAGCCATTCCCGATTGATAAGGCTTGAGGCTACAATTACCTTTATAGAACACATCTATCTTAGAATGCTCATCGTCCACCTGACGATGTTCTGAAAGCATTCAATCCATACAAGTTCGTTCCGGACTCGAACGAAACCGAAAGCACTATCTCGCTACACTCATTTTGGAATCACCCTCAGAGTTAACGAAAATAGCCCTTGACTCTGAATCTTCATCTCGAATCTGAAAGTACTACCCCCGTTAAACTCGTATTGGAATCACCCTCGGAGTTTTAATGACGAATAGTCCTTACACCTCGAGTCTTCACTTTCACTTGAGATTCACGACCTAACATTTAATTTGGATCGATGTGGTTTTTGGAATTCCAAATTTGGAAATCTGATCCCGGTCTCACCAAAATCCAAAACGCCATCTTAATGTCCAAGTGATTTAAGTTTGAACCATTTAATTCAATTTAAACATTGAATTCACACAGCATCATTCACAGATAAATATCACACATTTATCACGACCATAGTCAATATCATATCATAGCACATCATAGATTATTCAAACTGTAAGCATCAACCAAATCCAGACATTCCACTCAATCAATCATCCATAAACAGGAATCATTAATCCAAATTATAATTAATTTAATCAACTTAAATTAAATTAATTACTTGAGAATTAATCATCTAATCCTGCTTAAAAAATCATTAATTAATTAATTAATTAATTACAAACATTTAATTAATTAATCAACCTTTAATCACTTTATAAACCAATTAATTAATCTTTAATTATAGATTAATTAACCTTTAATTATCTTCTAAATTAATCACCCTTGATTAATTATTACTTAATTACATTAAGCAATTAGCCTTTAAATTAATTACACAAATTAATTATGCTTTAATCATTTACAGTAATTGACCTTAATTACTTTTATTAATTAATTCATTATAATTAATTATAGAATTACATTAATTAATTATATCATAATCACTTCATTGATTAATTATCTTATAATTAATCACATTTATTAATCAATTGAACCTTTGATTATTATCATTAATTACATTAATTAATGATCCTCAAATTACTTTCATTAATTAATTATTCTTTTTATTACAATTTGATAATTAATCTTTAACTTAATAACATTCATTAATCAACCTTGATTAATCACAATCAGTAATTAACTACCCTTAATTACTTACAATAATTAATTAATTTCTTAATTAATTAATAAATCCTTTAATTAATTACACTAAGTAATTAACACTTAATTACTTCCACTAAGTAATTATCCTTTAATTACTTTCCATTAAGTAATTTTCCGTTAATTAATTACATCCAGTAATTACCCATTAATTACTTCACTAAGTAATTATACTCCATCAATTACATCAAATAATTATACTTAACCCATCATCAAATGATTACCTTTAATTAATTAAACTTAATTAATTAACTAAAATTAACTTAATTAATTACATAGAGTAGTTAATTCCTTCAATTACTTCATTAAGTAATTATTCTTAATAATTCTTTTATAGTAAGTAATTAACCTCTTAATTACTTATTACTTAATTATTCTTAATTGATTAACCTTGATTAATCAATCATTAATTAAGTAATGAACTACACTTAATTAATTACACAAATTAATTTATCTTAATTTAATTACCCAAATTAAATATCATAGTTAATTAAGTAATTATACATTAATTACTTTAGTTAATAAAACATGATTTAAGTTAAGATAAAACATTTACTACATTAACTCTTTCCTACCATTTAAAATAAATTAAATTTAAAAGCTTGAATTGGTTTATAAAATCAACATCCTTTGATTATTAAAGTTAAATTCTTTCACTTAAATCTCATCTTAAATCCAACAATTACATTTTTATTTGAAATCATTTATGGACCAAAAACTTGATTCAACTAAACGATATTTATTAAAACCAAACTATATTTTTAAACAAAATTTAAAACTTTAAAATCCATACTTTACACACTTAAATTTGTTTAAAACATTGTTTTCTAAACTCAAACATTTTATATATTTTAAAATTTGTTAAAGCTTTGTTTTAAATTTTGCTTTGCATTAGAAATCATTTTAGTTAAAATGATCTAGACAAGTTATAAAATGCTGGAAACAAAATTGACTTGAGCAATCAAATTCCCAAGCCAACTCAACAAATTCTCGAGTAACCATAGCAAAACTATCGAGACAAACTTGCGCAAACGCGAGACAACCAAACAACAGCTTCTCTGCTTCGCAACTTTGGGTCGAACACGTGAGATATCACGAACTACTTCGGGCCAACCGCCTTCTTCTCCAAATCCCAAAAACAGATGCATGCGAACAATCACCGTGCACATGCACGGCCAGAAACCCTGATGCCAAACAACTCTCCGGCCTTCGGCAACTCACCTTCGACCTCGACAAACACCTCAAATATGGAGCACAACGAGAATCAACGGCAAACCAAAAATCGAAAATCACGATCGATTTGAAAAGAATACGATTGAAAAAATACCGACCGTCGACGATACACGCCTCCTGAACCCAAACTTCTATGACCATAGACGCCTCTCGAGCCACCGAAGCCATTCCCCCTTATGCGATCAAACCCGGTGCACCATCATCGCCGTTCTCACCTCGGCAAACCCGTCCATCAAAACTAACCACCGAACCCTATTTCTCCCCACTCCGGTCACCACGGCCAATAGAAAAATCAATCCCTATTTTTCCAGTGACCCTCGTCTCCTCGACCACCTTCAGGCCAAACCACGAGCAACCAAACATCGCCGATCAACGGCGGTTGGCCAAAATCCCAAAAACGGGCAACTCTTGAATTCTCGGCCGATACTTAATGATAAATTACCAAATTCATTTTAAAATTCATGATTCATTAACACGAATCAGACTATATAATTCAAAGGTGAAATCGTTGATATTGATTTTTTACAAAATCTTGATTTTTACTGTAATTTCTAAACTTACAGAATATTTAACAAATAAAATTACTTAAAATTATTGTGACGACCCGGAATTTTTGAGCATTTGAAATTGAAATATTTAATTGATTTTAAATATTTAAAGGTTAATTTTTAACTTGAATTCAAATATCACTATTTATTTGATAATTAAATTATTGAATTAAATAATTAGAAGTTGGATAAAAAGTTGAATCTGGAGTTTTAAGCCTGTTAAAAATAATTTAAAGGCTTGTGAAATTTATATTGATAGTACTGAAGACAGTAAAAGTGTTAAAATTTGATTCGGAAGTGTTTGTTAAGTTTTGAAATTTTATCGTTTAAATAGATATTTAAAAATAGCCTTCCGAGGCGCAGTTTCGGATTTCGACGAAACTAGTTTCATTAGATCCATAATATTGTATTATTATTGGGTTTCAATTTTTGTAATGTTTGGAGTTGTTTTGTGAGCATACGATATATAAACGCGCTAAATTTAAATCGAAAATTTAATATAATAACTGGGTTTAAAATGCTATCTTCTCCATACGATCGAATTAGGACTCGAAACCTTTTTCATTGCGTTCGAAATAGGCGTATACATTATAAATGCCTAGTGGGACACCTCGATAGGAGGTCTAAATTTTAATTTGCGAAAATGAGATACTTTAGAAAGAAAATTATAAAATATTATAATGGAAAAAGAAAAGTTAAAACCCTATGCGCAATCTTCTAAAGCACGCCATACCCTTCACGTATGACTCGCGCATCCTCCCTTTCTTAGAAAATTGAACAGAAACGAAATTCAAATAAAAAAATGGCCGAAGCCTCTCCGTTTATAAAAAAAAGTAGAAAAGTCAAATCGACGAATCGAATTCACGGTGGAGCTTCGATTTGAGGGCAATTCGATTTTAGGTTTGATGTGTTGTTTCGAGCTAGAGCTTTGTTGCGTGCTCGAGCTAGAGGAGGGACGCTCGAAACCAGGGGTCGCGCTCGAATGGGGGAAGTACGACGGCATTCAGGCGCACGCAGGGCAGGGCGAGGCAGTCTGGAACTCAGCGTAGTCGTGCTCCTCGACCGGTGACCGCGACTTCGGCATGGCAAGGTACGGCGGTCTCGTTCAAAATTAGGGCAAAGCTCGGTGAGTTGTTGCCTGTACGAAGTAAGCTATAAGCCCCTTTTTATTTTAATTTTATTTTAATTCTCTGTATATATACAGTAAAGAAAGTATAATATTTGTGTATATATATACATACATATTTACTCATACCTACTTTTATTTAAAAGTATATGGATAAACAGAAGATAAAAATTTAGTTTATATAGAAAAGATTTTGGGAAAAATATATAGGGATTTTAAGTGTTGAATTTTTTTTATAAAAATTAGATTTTTGAATCCATTTAAATTAATTTTATAAGTGTATGGGTTTCAAGAGAAAATGTAGGTGTGTGTGTGTGTATATATAAGAATATATATATTTGGACTTACTAGTTATTTTAAAATAAAGGATCAAGGAGGTTAACTTGTTTAAAATTAACTTATTTAATTATTTTAGCTACAAAGAAATTACTAGAGAAAAATTAGTTTAAATTAAATTTATTTAAAAAGAAATTGATTGTTCCATTATTTAAAATGTTAACAAACCATATAATGTTTATACAAGGTCTGAAATCTTGAAGAAAACAAGCCGGTTTGGATTGGATTGCAAATAAAATCAAAGGTGAGTTAATCTCACTCATCTGGGTTTATTTAAATTTAAATAGTTAAATTTAAATAATTGGTTGAATGATTTAATTGATTTGATGTGCTATATTTTATACCGTACTGTATAGTACATATTGGAGTGATTGATTTCCCACATTTTATAGCGGATGAGACCCTATGCGCCGCATAATAGCGGATGACATTATATAAATCCCATATACCGCGATATTCCACCTCGAAGTGGAATTGGTATTGTGCTAACATATGTGGATGCAGGGAAACATGTTGGAGGGATACAACCGGATTCCTCAAAATTATTTAGATTGTTTAATATTCTGTGTTATGAATATTTGATATTCTGTGATGAATTATATTGATAATTGGAATATTGAATGCTATGGTTTGCTTGAATATATTTTAGTTCACTGAGTTATCAAAATATGTAGAATTGGATTTTTGAAAAGAAAGAAAAGAGAGAATTTTAAGTGAAATAATTATAGAAAATTTGAATAAATTTAAGAATGAATTGGAAAGGAATAAAAGCGATTTTTAAATCCTAATAAATTCCGGGTATGAAAAAGGGATTTTGAATAAACAGAGAAATAATGAATTTTAAACTTAAGTGATGTTATATCAAGAAATAAAGAATTTATTTTAAAATTCAAGGTTTGAATTTATTTAAAAGGATAAAGAAGGAATTTGGGTAAATCCGAAATTGGTATTTTCTGTTAAATAAGATTTTTAAATCATAATTAGGAAATAAAATCTGAAGCTAACGGGTTTTGAAATAAATGCGTAAGTAAAGGAATTTGTTTCAAAATGGAGTAAATTGAAAATCAATTTGGAAATTGATTTAAGTGTTTGAAATTGGAAATTTAAAGGAGAATGTGATTGTGAAATTTATAAACTGGGTTATAAAAAGTAAAGTAATATATATCAGTGGATATTTGGAAGAATAGATTCACGGTGGGAATTTATTAAGGGAATGAGTAAATTTGTTCAAAAATAAATAGTGATTTATTTATAAAAGATGGGAAAGCGAAGCTTATTTCCCTAGATAGCCAAGTACGTTTTCAAAGCAAATTTTTAAATATCAGTTAAAGGTTTAATGTTGTTTTAAAAAGCATGATTTAGAAAATTTATTATTTCTAAATGTTTAAATTCTAAAGCAAATATTTTTCAAATCTATTATCATAGTAATTATTTAAAGGTGACTTGGTATTTTGTTTTAAAAAGAGAAAATCTATTTTTATATTTTATAAAGTAACCTCATTTTCAAATATTCCTATGGTATATATATTTTTAATAAAGTATTGAAGTAGTTCTCAATTTAAATGTTTTAAAGTATATTTTATAATAAAGAGTTTTAAATTATTTTAAACATCTAAAGTTTTTGTGCTTGGTGTTTTCAGTGGAAATAAATATTTGAAAATTTATTTCATGAGAAAAGTGTGGTTTAAAAACTATTTTCAAAAGGGTTGAAAAGTAGGAATATATCCTGAGAAGATATTTTGAGATTAATAAATAATTTGGTGAAATTATTTTATGTTTGATGGTTGTTGTGAATGTTAATTGATAGTTAAATATCCGACTATCAATATTGGACAATGCGCTGATCGTTTCGAAGAGACCGGGATCGGGATTAATTTCTCGAAAACCACTTCGATCCGGTTTGTACGTTTTCGTGAGGAAGACGAGTTTGGATTCGAAGGTGGAGCAGTGAAGTGCAAGGGATAGTCGCTACTTATCCTGAGGATGATTGCAAAATGGATGTTGTCGGAGTAGTGCCTTCGGTTCCGTTCGAACTCAGGACGGACTTGTATGGATGAATGCTTTCAGAACATCGTCAGGTGGGAGATGAGCATTCTAAGTGATATGTTCTAAAATGGTAACGTTTAGCCTCGAGCCTCATCAACCGAGAATGACTGAAAATCAGGGGTTACGCAGAAGTGGGTAGCTCCCATTAGGGTGAGGTCATCCCTGTCTAGATGTCCCTTTTTATTCGGCTTAGTGGTGCGGTTGCTGATCCCAACCGTGGGATGATCTTACTCGGGATTATCCAGTAAGGGGTAGTCCCGGTCTTGTGTTGTAGGGGAGTTAGGGTGGCTCCTTGACACGCTGATCTAGACCAGATACTGTGACAGGTAGTACCCCAGCACCTAATCATTAGTTGGAAATACATTCTCCCTACGTGCCTCTTATGGTTTTGTTTGTATTACCCACGATTATGGCTAGTAGCTGGAATTTAATAAATGTAACAATTTCGGCTATTTGAATAAGTTTTTGTAAATAGACCCTATTATAGTATCAAAGAATTTTAATAAAAAGTGTTTAGGCTATCATAAGGTAAAAACCCGACATGTTTATTTGTGGCGTGGTCTTACGAGATGCTTTTCTTTTCAAAGGATTTTGAAACTTTAATAATCAGTTTGAGTGTGGTTTTCTCACCCTGGTATTTCAGACTAACTCGGGTGTTATTTCACTATAATGCTCGGGTCAGACCGAGTATTATAGAATACAGGAAAGGATGCTGAGGAGCTCAGGAGACGAGCTGAATGGCGATACGTACTCCCGTACTTGTTTTAAATATTCCGCTGTGTATTCAGATTGTGAGGATAGGTTATGATTACTGTCCGGTTGTATGTTAGGTATACTCTGATGACGTAATGTATAAACATATGTATTTGTTTTTGTGTAAAGATCATTTATTATCTATTATATTTTATTCCGCTGCGATGGTTAGATTCTGATGTTGTTTTCTATTTTATTCTTCTACCTCTTCTTCTTTAACCCTCATGGTTTGGTTTTTCGGGCATTGAAAAATCGGGTCGTGACATTGTGGTATCAGAGCTTAGGTTGGTGATAACCTTGGCTCTGGTGGGGATTACTTATTGAAAGTAGAGTCCGAAGTACTCTAGAATGAGTTTGAGCGTATTAATAGATATGAGCGTGTATTTTTAGTGAATATAAATTGTTTTAATATTGTGTTGACTTATTGGTTGAGTGGAATATGAATTCTGATCGAGTAAGTAGGCCGTTATTCGAGAAGAGTTTATAAACACTTGACACGATAAATCGACACAGTATTGTTTTAAAGGTGGGTAAATGAAATAATTTTACCCAAAATATATTTTGATAAAAAAATAATTTCTTAAATTGTTATATAACTTGGATGTTTGGATGATAATATTATAAACAAATAAGATTATAAAAAAAATTGGAAGGACTTGGATAATCAAATGGGAATTTGCATGAGCATAAATTATACAAATGAATTATAGTTAAATTTGATTTAAATTAAATCTATAAATTTAAAACCCTGGAGATTTTGGAAGTGTTTTTCGAAGTGTTTTGAAGACAAATGTAGCATTATCATTTTAAAAGTATTTCTGAAAGGAAATTGTTTCAAATAAATTTTGGAAAGGAATATAGCATTGAACTCACTTCAGTCGCTGGAAAATAACTTCGGTGATGACTGCAGCATCATCGATGTTCATTTTCGAGTTTCTAAGTGACGGATTGCTGCCAAATTGATTTGTTCAGAAGAACTAGTTTTTTTTTTGAAATTTCAAAGGAAATTGGTTTGGGATAAAAACCAAGATTGGTTTAAAAATTTGAGAAATGTGATTTGGGATAAAGGTGGTTGTAAACGATTTGAACCAAAAGCCGGTTGTTTGTAATCCTGAATCCTTATTTGAATTGAAAATTATGATGAGGCAAGTTATAAACTTGTAAAGTTGAGATGATTTATAAATAAGAGAGGAAAATATGAGCTTTGAATGTTGGAATTAAAATTTAAAGTGAAAAAGTTAAATAGATTTAATTTGGATTAAGATTAAACTTTGAAATTTAATTGATGACTGGAAGAAATAAATTAGTAAATCTTGAATGTGATTGAAATGGGAAAATAGAAATCAAATTTGGATTGGGGGATAAAATTTAACTGGATTGGAATTAATTGAATTAAACTGAAAATAAAATCCAGTTGTATTTGAATTAATTTGAAATCGAATTGAAATGGAATAAATTGAGATGTAGATGATATTAAGTGAAAGTAAGTTCTTACTTAATTTAAATTCAAGTGGATTGAGTGGAGTAAAGAGAATGGTATGATGCTAGGTTTAACTGAAGTTAAGTTAAATAAAATTGAATTGAAATAAATTCAGTTGAGTTATAGATAATATTGAATGGAATAAAATTCTTACTTAAATAAATAAATGTAAACTAAGTAAGTATTGAATTGGAATAAATAAGCTTTGGAAGCTTATAAAAGAATTGAAAAGCATTGAAATAAAAATGTAAAAAAAGGAATATTAACAAGTGAGTAACTTATAAAAATGTAAAAAAGGAATAAATAAGCCGAAATAAAGGTGTTGGAATTTTCGAAAATGAAAGAAAATTCAAACTGGAATTATAAAAGAAAAAAAATTGAACTCAGGAAAATTTAATGAAGTGATTTTTGTAATAAAATTGAATATTGATTTAAAAGTTGAAAGTAAGCTAATTAGCTAAATAAATTATTTGATAGAGTATGTTAATAAAATTTAACTTGGTTAAATAAAATGATTGTAAGTTAATAATGAAGTTTGGAAATAAACCCAAATTATAAATAGAATTCGACTTGGATTGATAATGAATTTAAAAAAAAGTGGAGATGTTGTAAAAATAAAATGGAATTGGATTATAATGGAAACGATTTGAGTTACAAATATAATCCAATTCGAGTATTAATGAGTTAAATATGTGCTTGGATATTATTTTTATAAATTGAGAATGTGAATTAAAATTAAAATTAAAATGGATGGGCTAACTGAACTAAATGGGATTTGATTTGATGAGAATCAAATTGAATGGAAGTGAACTTAGGTTTGAAGTAGAAATAATTTGAAGATAGTAAATTAACTTAAGTTTAAAGTTAATAAAAATTCGGCTTCGAGTAAATGTGAAAGTCCATTAAATAAAAGTCTGGGTTAAATTAATTTTTGAAATGGTTATTAACTTATAAGTATTGAATGTGCCAAGCTTAATAAAATGTCTTTGAATGAAACAATTGCGAAAATGGAATGAAATGCGTGTATATGGCTTGTAAATAAGTTAATATGTGAAGAGACTTTAATAAAATTGATTTTGGAATCAATTGAAGTGAATTGGGTTCGTTTGGATTAAAAAGGAATTGAATATAAGCGATTGAATAATAAACCATTCCATCTAGATAAAAAATTTATTTGGAAGCTATTCGAATTAGTGTCGAAATCTTAATTTTTTTTAAAAGAATTGTCTAGTATGCATTGCTTATTCCATGTGCTAGCTATTGAAAATGAGTGAAATGTAAATAAACTCCCCATATTTTATACTTACATGTTTGAATTAAGTACAGGTACTGGAAAGCCGTTTGGCTGGATTTTGGGCGCGCTAATTGCTAAATAAATAAGTCGCTTGGTTAAAAATGCTAAATAAAGGTACGCCTACGCAATAAAAAGTAAGAAATATGAACTGTTTTTATTTTTCCGACCGTGTGGGTCGATGTATATATATTTATATCTCTTGTCAAATTGCAAAAGCTTCTCTGTACAAAGGAGATTCTGCCAAAATTTTCTGAAATTTTGCGAGTTAGAAAATTTTTGAAATTTTTTTTGTTAGCGACAAAACGATTTCAAATTGGAATTGAAATAAGGGATTTTGGAAATAGAAATTTGAGCTAATTGTTAGTTGGAACTTAAGGATTAAAAAAAATTGAAAATGGGAGTCGGGAAAATATATTGAATAAGCATTTGAGTGAAGATTTAATAAAAATATGTGAAATGATAAGCGTTGATAAGGGAATAGAAATCAGATGCATGTGAATAAAAGAGAATTGATATAGTTCGGAAATGAAATTGTGTGATCGAGCGAGTGATTGAATTTGATATTGTGTACGGATGATATATGTACATCGTACGGGCTTAGATGAATAAATATTTAAATTTTGTAAGGGAGTCAATAAAATGATTTTGAATGTTGTGATTGGATATTATTGCTAAGTAAGATATACAGGTATTATAAAATGAAAATTGCGATTTTTGATTTCAGAAGATAAACCGAAATTTGCTCGGCAAAGGTATGTATTTAAATTTCCGTATGAAATTTGACGATTTTCTGGTCTAACCACTTGGCTTTTTGTTTTCTTTTTTGAATTTGGGGGCCCGTAGAGGCATTTTGTAGTTGTACCAAGCTAGCCGCGCAAAGGAGACGCTGGCAAAAAATTTCAGAAATTTAGAGAGTTAGAAAAATTTTGAGAAAATTTTGATAATTCAGAATTTGGTTTTAAATTCAAATTTGACTTGTTAAGTAAATAATATTATTGGGACTTATGGATAAGTTTGGAAAGCTAGATAAAGGGTTAGTGTGTGTTTAATAAAAAGATTGTTTTGAGAATTGTTTGGAATTGTTTGGTTTAGGAAAAGTAAGTGGGTATTAGACCATTCCTCTTAACTAGTAATTTCGGGGACGAAATTCTTTTAAGGGGGGAGGAATGTGACGACCCGTAATTTTTGAGCATTTGAAATTGAAATATTTAATTTATTTTAAATATTTAAAGGTTAATCTTTAACTTGAATTCAAATATCACTATTTATTTGATAATTAAATTATTGAATTAAATAATTAGAAGTTGGATAAAATGTTGAACCTGGAGTTTTAAGCCTGTTAAAAATAATTTGAAGGATTGTGAAATTTATATTGATAATACCGAAGATAGTAAAAGTGTTAAAATTTGATTCGCACGTGTTTGTTATGTTTTTAAATTTTATCGTTTAAATCGATATTTAAAAATAGCATTCCGAGGCACAGTCTCGGATTTCGACGAAACTAGTTTCACTGGATCCGTATTATTGTATTATTATCGGTTTTCAATTTTCAATTTTCATAATGTTTGGAGTTGTTGTGTGAGCGTACGATATATAAATGCGTTGAATTTAAATCGAAAATTTAATATAATAACTGGGTTCAAAAAGCTATCTTCTCCATACAATCGAATTAGGACTCGAAACCTTTTGCATTGCGTTCGAAATAAGGGTATAACATTATAAATGCCTAGTGGGACACCTCGATAGGAAGTCTAAATTTTAATTTGCGAAGACGAGATACTTTAAAAAGAAAATTATAAAATATTATAATGGAAAAAGAAAAGTTAAAACCCTATGCCCAATCTTCTAAAGCACGCCATACCCTTCATGTATAACTCGCGCATCCTCCCCTTTCTTAGAAAATCGAACAGAAACGAAATTCAAATAGAAAAAAATGGCCAAAGCCTCTTCGTTGATAAAAAAATAAAAAAATCAAATCGGCGAATCGAATTCACGGTGGAGCTTCGATTTGAGGGCAATTCGATTTTAGGATTGTTGTGTTGTTTCAAGCTAGGGCATTGTTGCGTGCTCGAGCTAGAGGAGGAGGGACTCTCAATCGGGGATCGCGCTCGAATGAGGGAAGTACGACGGCATTCAGGCGCATGCAAGGCAGGGCGAGGTGGTTTGGAACTCAGCGTAGTCGTGCTCCTCGACTAGTGACCGCGACTTCGGCATGGCAAGGTACGGCTGTCTCGTTCAAAATTAAGGCAAAGCTCGGTGAGTTGTTGCCTGTACGAAGTAAGCTATAATCCCCTTTTTATTTTTATTTTATTTTAGTTCTCTGTATATATACAGTAAAGAAAGTATAATATTTGTATAAATATATATATACACATACTTATTTACTCATACCTATTTTTATTCAAAAGTGTATGGATAAACAGAAGATAAAAATTTATTTTATATAGAAAATATTTTGGGAAAAATATATAGGGATTTTAAGTGTTGAAAAAGTTTTATAAAAATCAGATTTTTGAATCTATATAAATTAATTTTATAAGTGTATGGGTTTCAAGAGAAAATGTAGGTATATATATCTATATAAGAATATATATATATATATATATATATATATATATTTGGACTTACTAGTTATTTTAAAATAAAGGATTAAGGAGGTTAACTTGTTTAAAATTAACTTATTTAATTATTTTAGCTATTAAGAAATTACTAGAGGAAAATTGGTTTAAATTAAATTTATTTAAAAGGAAATTGATTGTTCCATTATTTAAAATGTTAACAAAACGTATAATGTTTATACAAGGTCTATAATCTTGAAGAAAACAAGCCGGGTTTGGATTGGATTGCAAATAAAATCAAAGGTGAGTTAATCTCACTCATCTGGGTTTATGTAAATTTAAATAGTTAAATTTAAATAACTGGTTGAATGATTGAATTGATTTGATGTGCTATATTTTATATAGTAGTATATAGTATATATTGGAGTGATTGATTTCCCGCATTTTATAGCGGATGAGACCATATGCGCCGCATAATAGCGGATGACATTATATAAAACCCATATACCGCGATATTCCACCTCGAAGTGGAATTGGTATTGTGCTAAATCTGTGGATGCAGGGAAACATGTTGGAGGGATACAACTGGATTCCTAAAAATTATTTAGATTGTTTAATATTCTGTGTTATGAATATTTGATATTCTGTGATGAATTATATTGATAATTGGAATATTGAATGCTATAGTTTGCTTGAATATATTTTAGTTCACTGAGTTATCAAAATATATAGAATTGGATTTTCGAAAAGAAAGAAAGGAGAGAATTTTAAGTGAAATAATAATAGAAAATTTGAATAAATTTAAGAACCGTGGGGTGATCTTACTCGGGATTATCCAATAAGGGGTAGCCCCGGTCTTGTGTTGCAGTGGAGTTAGGGTGGCTCCTCGGTACGCTGATCTAGACCAGGTACTGTGACAGGTGGTACCCCAGTGCCTAGTCATTTGTTGGAAATCCATTCTCCCTACGTGCCTCTTACGGTTTTGTTTGTATTACCCACGATTGTGGCTAGTAGCTGGAATTTAATAAATGTAATAATTTCGGCTATTTGAATAACTATTTGTAAATAGACCCTATTATAATATCAGAGGATTTTAATAAAAAGTGTTTGGCTATTGTAAGGTAAAAACCCGACATATTTATTTGTGGCGTGGTCTTACGAGATGCTTTTGCTCTCAAAGGATTTTGAAACTTTATTAATCAACATGAGTGTGGTTTTCTCACGCTGGTATTCCAGACTGACTCGGGTGTTATTTCACTACAATGCTCGGGTCAGACCGAGTATTATAGAATACAGGAAAGAATGCTGAGGAACTCAGGAGACGAGCTGAATGGCGATACGTACTCCCATACTTGTTTTGAATATTCCGCTGTGTATTCAGATTGTGAGGACATGTTATGATTACTGTCCAGTTGTGTGTTAGGTATACTCTGATGATGTACTGTATAAATAGATGTATTTGTTTTTGTGTAAATATCATTTATTATCTATTATATTTTATTTCGCTGCGATGGTTAGATTCTGATGTTGTTTTCTATTTTCTTCTTCTATCTCTTCTTCTTTAACCCTCATGGTTCGGTTTTTCGGGCGTTGAAAAATAGGGTCGTGACAGTTATTTTTAAAAACAATAACACATTGTTATTAACCTTTTTTTTCAGAAATCAAAGTCTAATTTTGATTGTTTGGGTAGATAGGACTTGTTTTGATGATGATGATTGAGTCTGTTACAAATACAGAGCACAATATAAATATATATACAGACATTCACACAGGTAAACAAGCAATCTCAAACATATGTCCAGATAAAATATCTTATGCAAACCATATCACAACTTTTTCTCATAAGATCATCACATGCAATACCTAAAAATTGTTTTTAAATAAAAGTTTACTCACCTTTTATCAAAACAGAGAGAGACAACACTGCTGCATTTTGTTTCCAGGAACAGTTTTGCTCTGATACTTTGAATGTTGTTGAGTTGAATTCATTTGCTTGCCGTTTTGATTAATGTTGATTGAGTTCAATATTGAAGTTGAATTTGCTGTCTTGTTAGTTGAATTTGTTGTAGATCTAGAGACCTTTACACTAATGTTTTGGTTTTGATTTGTTACTGATCTTCACTTTGTTGTGCAAGATCACAGATTTGAAAATGTTTGCAGACTTTTGAACAGATTTTAGATTTTGGTTTTGAACTTTCTTTCAAAATCTGATTTTTAGTTTCTTTCTAGAAGAGAAGAAAGAAAATGGTTTGAACTAAAATTAATTTTTTCAAGTTTCTCTTAATACATTTATTAATAAATATTTCAAAAATAAATCAAGACAATGCCACTTGTTACTTTAGATTGTTAAAATGGTACAAGTGTTTTTGTATGGTTTAATTGCCTTACACATGTTTCACTTCAATATTAAAATAATTTCTTACTTTTACAAATGTTTTAAAAATTCATTTAAATTGATTTCTTATTCTTATTAACATGTTTTAATGCTTATTCCAATTTAGCTTTTAATGTTTATATACACAAATTATCTTTATTAATTGTAACTATACTTAGTTCATTGATATATTTTTAAAATATAACTTCTAAAGCTAAAGTTTAAAGAAAGAAAATTTAAAAAGAAAAGGATATTGAATTAAATCTTATTTTAAAGTTTTAAACTAAATTATTGTACTTAATATATAAAAACTAAATTTATTTCAAAAACCAATTTTTAAAAGAAAACAAATTAAACTTTTATTATAATATACTATATTAAGCTATTATATTTTTAAGCTACATAAATATTTACTTTAAGTACTTTTGAAAATATACGATAAATTTTTATGTAAGTTTTCGAAAAGTTTCTATATTAAATTCAATCAAATCTTCCAATTTATAATATATATATATATATTAATATTATAAATTTGTAAATATTTTTATTAAATTTAAATTAAAACCAAACTTCCTATTCACAATGTATATACACATATACATTATAAATAGAATAACTTTTTCATTAGCTTAAAGGGATAAATTTTATCAATTAAATATTTTTAACTTTGAAAAAAGTGAAATTTGCCAAATTAAATTATTAATATAAATTTTGAAAAGATAACATTTATTAAATTAAATATTCATTAGTTTTGAAAAGATAAATTCTGTTAAATTAGATTATTAAATCAATATTACACATTTTTAATTAATTATTAATGGAAATTATTAAACAAATATTGCCCAAAATTCCTGGACATCACAATAACTGTATCGATAGGGGTTTCTAAATACTTGAACAAGGCAAACTGACACAGTATTGTTTTAAATTGGGTAAATGTAATAAATTTACCTAGATTTTATTTTATTTATAAAATAATAATTTATATAAATTAATATAGTAATCTATGTTGTGTTTATTAGTTAGGAAATGTTAATATTTAGTTATTACCATTTATTATTTGATTAGTCATGCTCGTCCAGTTTAGGAGTATTGACCATTTGTTTTGTTGATTTCTTTTTATGCTCAGATAGTTTATGAGCATTGACTGTTTTGGTTAAATTAAATATGAAATCCTTGTGAATTTAGTTTCACAATTTGATTATAAGGCGTTCGGTGATAATGTTGGGTTAAATTTTAAATTTTAATAAGATTATTTACTATAATATATACAAAGAGAAATAAATGTGAATTGATCTTATATGAGAAAGTGAAATTGTATAAGTATGATTTTTAAATATGGTTTATAAATAAAAAGGTTTAAAAACTTCGAATTTGAGAACTGAAATCTATGCGTTTTTAATATTGTTTTTCAAAGTTTTGGGGAATATGATAATAATATTATTCAAAGGTATTTTTGAACAGAAATATTTTAAAAATGGATTTTAAAGGAGATAGAAAGCACTGAACTCACTTATGTCATTAGAAAATTATTTTGGTGATGACTGCATCATCATCGACATTCATTTTTAAGTTTCTAAGTGGGGTTTTGCTACTATTGTGATTTACTATAGAGTTGTTTTGATAAAAACAAGTCCTAATATAAATTACAAAGAATGACTTGATATGAAATGGAGATGTGTATACTATTATTTAAAATCGAGTTAATAATAAAAACCGGGTATTAAATTCTGAAATTTTCAGCTAAGTTATTATATAGACTCGTGTATCCTATCCACTATGATAGAGTTTGGTTTGTGCATCTCATTTTGAGATGTTGTTTGATAATTCTCATTTATTAAAATGAAAAGGAATTTTTAAGGGTTTTGGACAGCCGAAAAACTTCTGAATTGATATGGGAATTGAAGCCAAGTGTTTTATGGTGATATAAGAGAATAGTTTATATAATTAATAAATTTGGGAAAATAGTAAGTTAAAATAAGCTGTAAATTTGGAGATATTCATGTTAAGTAAAGTAAACTTGAAATCTGTATTTTTATACTCTGAAGTAGTAGAAGAGTGTTATACAGGTTTGATCTCAAGTTTTAGAGTGATTAATAAACCCAAGATGTGTTTTATAAGATGTTTATAAACTTAAGTAATGATTTTAATAAATATAATTTTAGTAGTAAAGGAAATACTATTGGGAAAATTAATTGTGACTTAAAATGAATATGAATAAAAATAACCAGAACAATTAAGAAACTAATGGAATAAATTCGTAAGTTGTACGTAGATCATTTTATTCGCGTAACTGTTTTGATCTAGATTCGAGTACACAATTTCGTGGCAACTTACATTGGTCCGAGCAAGGATTTTTCACTCGATTCTTGATGGCAAACACTTGATACATATTTTTGATTTAATTCTAAGTTTTCTATCATAATAAATGACGATGCAAGGAGAATAGATGTTTCTGATCAAAGAACTGGATTAGAGCCCGCACTAGAGTAGTCGAGTAAGTGACACTAGTTCGAAGGTGAAATTGTGTGATCCACCGAGCGATCGGACTTGATATTTCATACGGATGGTATATATAATCATATGGGTTTTAATACGATTATATGATTTTGACATTTTTTAAATGTAAGTTATGCGGTTATGTATCTTTTGTAAGCGGGATATGGGTATATGAAATCAAATGCTAGTTTGAAGCTTTTGCTTTCATGAGTAGGGTTGGTTTGCTCGACCAACAGGTTTATATTTATATTTTTGTTTTTTGATGATTTTATGCCCCACATATGGGAGACCACTTTTGGGGTTTGTTTTCTTTTTTCGTTTGGGCATGTAGTGGCGATTTATGGTTTTTTCGAGATTAAATGGTTCGAATAAATAGTTTTCTCGATCTATAATGGTAAATGCATTGCATAAATTATTTACAATAATAAATGGTTAGAATAAATAATAATAAATTTTTATTTTTATTTTAACAATTCAATTTTTATTGATGTATTTTTAATTTTATTTATTTGATTTTTCCTAAATTTTTAATTTGGAAAATACGTAAATTATCGTCTGACGATTTTTCGACAAACGACGATATTTTTTTGATTTTACATAATCAAATAACCAGTGTATATTATTATTGTTTTGAGATCATGTCGCATTTATGAATGCGATCGTATTTTTGTTATGTCATACGCGGTTCCTACGCGAACAAAAATCTGTGCGGCGAGATGTTGAAAATCGAAAAATAAATCTAATTCTAACACTTAGTAAAATCAATACATACATTTTTCTCTTCCCTTTTTTCTTCATTGTTTCATCAAAAATAAAAAACAAGAAAAAATGTTAAAACCTCCATCTTAAAATTTCAAAAACAAACAAAATAAAAATAAAAAAATATAAAGGAAAGGCCTTTGAGTTTGAGGTATGAATATTTATAAGTGTATGTGATTTAGGGGTGTGCTCGACACTATTTGGAGGGGTGGGCAGTTTGAACGTGGATAATAGGAACTAGGATTTTGATTTTTGGACAATTAGGCTAATCGAAGTGTGGATTCATGTTCCTGGGATTGAAGAGCACTTGCTGCCAAGTTTTGGTGTAGGCCGATCTAGGTTTAGGTCACGCGTCATTTTTTGGACGTAGTGGAGGCCTGGATGTCACGATTAATAGGAAGGGGCCGTGTGAGATGGCGAGTGGTTCGGAGGGTGAGATTTTGCTGTAGAATTCGTCGGTGCAATCAGATTGAGTTGTCGACGAGTGGTGAGCAGAAATCATCGGTGGAATGGCACGGCTATGGGACGGTAGTCTCTGGTTTTAAGCGGCAGTTTTAAAAGGAGGAAGAAGTATTAAACTTGATATTAAGAAGTTAACTATGTAATTAGTAAATTTAAAACTTAATTAATTCCCAAATCTTATAAATTGGATAAATCTCTTATAGGAGGTCCAATCAAGACCAGACTTTTTAAGCAAGGGCTACGCGATAGAACATGTTTGATTAGATCTGGAGCAAGTGAAAATTTGAATTAAAATCGAACGTCATTCTTTTTTAATTCAAATTGGAATGCATAACTGTCCATTGGAATTTCGGTGAATTTAAATCACCTTTTTGGGTAATCAGTATGGTACATAGTAGATAAAAGCTTACTATTTGTGTTTAGATGAGTTATTGGTTGATTTGGTTAAATATCCACTTTCAAAAAGCGATTGACATTTAAATTAAAGGTATAAGAATTTGTAGAGAAATCCAAATTTTTCGATATTGTGATTTTTAAGTTCCAGTTATATTCTTGTTGATTTTACTTTAGTCGTATACCTATTATTGTTTAGCCATATTGGACATGACACTGAAATATGTTAAAAATTGAACCTTCTAGAGAAAAAGGTAGTAATTGGCATTGGTTAAGTGCTATTGTAACTATCGGCCTTGTTATAGTATTTTGAAAAATATTATTAATAGATGTTTTGATTTGGAAATGGTTTTCGATTTGGAAAATTGATTTTTGATCCGACCTTTTGGATTTCTATGATATATTATTTAAAAATGGTTTTTGTACTTCTCTAATTTACTTCAATTTCTTTTATTATACTTTCTAATATATGTATATATGTGAATGTTTAAAATCATTTTAGAAAGTGTTTATTTTTATGTAACAACCCAGAATTTCTGTCAATTAAAATTTGTATATTTAATTGATTTTTAAAATATTAATAAGTGAAATTTATAAGTCAAATGAATTTAAATTCGAATATTGGATTTAATTGAATAATTAAATCGATAATTTAATATTGAAAATACAGAAATAATTGAAACTTGGGTTTAAAATGATTAAAATTGATTTGTAAAATTTTATTTAATCATTTTGAAGTTAGAATGATGTTATAGAACTTTTAAAACTGAATTAAAAGATAATTTGTGAAAATTTAATATTTTAATATTTAATTGACGAGTTAAAATAGCCATTTTTCAAACAGTCTCGGATTTCGATGAAACTAGTTTTATCGGATCCGTAATGTGATATTATTGTATGGTTTAAAATTTCGTGTCAATCGGATTTACCGTTTGTCCGAGGCAAGCCAAAACGCATAGAAAATTCGTTTAATCGGTTTAATTTAAAATCGATCGTTTATTGCCGTAACTCGCACAGATGATCGAATTAGCCTCCGAAACACGTTCCACTGTGTTTGGAACGCGGGGTAAACCTTAGAAACGCCAACCGGCATGCTTCGTTTGGAGTTCGGAAAAATTCGGATGAATAATGTTCGTTGAATTTTCTATAAAAGCCCCTTTATTTCATTTTTTTGCAAAATAAGAAAAACTAGGGTTTCTCAAACATCAAGCCGCCGCCTCCCACTATACCAATGGCCGAAAATTCATAACTTTCATCTTCAATTATCTTCAAATCCGTGAATCAATCCGAGAAACTTTCAACTACAATATTGTAGAACACATCACGAACTACAAAATCAACGGCTATGATCGTTTAACTCGAAGTGGATCGATGGGAATTTGAGCTCAAAGCCATCACATTCGGTCGCGTTTTACGAGGCAAGGGTAGGGCCGAGCTCTGAGTGGTTGTGGCCGATGGTAGTGGAGATCGTGGCGCTTCGTTTGACGGTGTTTGATCGTGGTGTAAGTGATGGATGGTGGTGCGTGATTTAGGGCATGATGGCGGCCTATGGGTTGCGTTCGGACGTGATTTTCACGTAAAGGAGGAAGAAGGAGAAGCATAGTGGAACGGCCGTGATCTGCTATGTTGGAACGAACGACCGTGATTAGCAGAAGGTTTAATTATAAAAGGAAATTGAAAATTTATTTATATTTAAATCGTGTAATGTTTAAAATATGATATCTTTTTGATACGAGGTCGGATTGTGACGAAACGAATTGCGCCGGGTTTGTTTTGTCGAGTACTACGCTATGGAACTGGATTGGAGTCATTTGGAGAAAGTTTGAATTTCGAATAAAATTAAACGCACGTTTAATTTTATTCGAAATAAAACGCTGAAACCGTTATTGAAATCAAGCTGAGAATTTCTCACTCAATCGAATTGTTTCGATTTAAATTTTAAATAGTTAAATTTAAAATTGTTGATTGTATGTTTGAATGTTGATTGTTATCTATTGATGGTTAAAATAGACATTATGCGCCGTTATTAAGCGGAGGTTATTTATTTAAAACATATACCGCGAGTATTTCACCGTATAGTGAATTGGTATTATTTATGTACTTGGAGTTGATTTCCCGCATTATATAGCGGATGAGACCCTATTGTGCTGCATAATAGCGGATAATATTTTATAAATCCTATATACCGCGATATTCCGTATTGGAACAGAATTGGTATTGTGCTAACATCTTTGGATGCAGGGAACATGTTGGAGGGACCCAACTGGATTCATCAACTAAATTGATTTATTTACAGATATTGTGATATTCGTTGATTATCATATACTGATATATGATGTCTTTACTATCGTGATTGACTAGTTGGTGCTTTTGCATCATCAGATCCATTTTTGAAGTTTTAAAATAATGATTTTGATTTTAAAAAGAATTTTAAAGTGATTTTTGAAAGTATACGTTTAATTAAATTTTGAATTGCTAAAATAAATAAACATTATAATTTTATTGTTATAAAAGTTATATTTTTGGAAAATAGTAGTTAAGTATGATTTTGGAGTTATATAAGTTTTAAATAACGTTTTGTAAATTATTAAAAGGATTGGTTCATTTAAATTGAGATTTTTGAATTATTATTAATGGTTTATATAAAAGATTTCTAAGATTAATATTTATAAATTAAAAATATAGGAATTGTGAAACGAGTTTTATATGTGTTAAAATGAAGAATAAATGGGTTTCACAAGTGAATAAAATTTATAGATTTATAAATTGTGAAGTTATGAAATGAATAGATTTTGTAAAATAAAAGATTTATAAATAATTAACTTATAAATCGGATTTTGGGTATAAAGTTGAGTTATAAATTGAATTGATTTATAAAAGGGATTTTATAATTGAAGTTTTTATAAATAGAAATGGAATTTATAAAAATTATTTATAAATCCGAAATCAATTGAATTTGATAAATTAAATATAGAAGGTTATTAAAGGAGATATATTCGCGATTTCGGATAGCGAATTATCCTTGAAATAAAATATGTAGAAAATATTGAATTTGGTTAGTGAAGTATATTTACAATTTTGGACAGTGAATATATTGTTAAATAAAATGGATATGGTTTGGGGAAATGATATTATATAATGAAGCTAATTGTTTTAAAAGATGTTTTAAAATGTATTATGAATCGAAACCATAGATTTCAACATTCATTGTTGAAATAGACGTTTTCGAGAAATATACGGAAATGGTGGACTATAACACTGTTGTTATAGTAAATGATTTCCGAAAGGAAATGTTTTATATAGTACTGGGATTTATATATTTATTTTAAGTTCGAATCCCTATACTAGTGATTTTGGGTCGTCGTAGCGATGTTTTACGCAACATTCGTTTTGGCCCAAATAAATGTGTTTAAGTGAATGTTTTCCTTAAAGAATGAAATATATACTTAATTTCGATTTAAGTATATTGAATATTTTCCAAGTGTTGAAAATAAATGGATTTGTGAATTACTTATTATTAAATAAGTATGGAAGTGTTTTCCAATATGAAGTGAATATTTTGAGATTTTATCTTTTAAAGATAAATTGAAAAATGAATATTAAAAATCGATTTGAAAATCGTATATTCATAGATATTTTGGAATTGTAAATTCACTATGGAATTTATAAAAGAAAGGGAAATTTGTTTAAAAATAAACGTTGATTTATTTTTGAAGTGTGGGAATAAATCTACGGATTTGGAACGTAAATATAAAGTAAATCGGTAAGGATTTATTTAATTGGTTTAAATGAACCATTTTGAAATGAAAGTATTTCCCGTGTAGGGAAACGATTTGAAATTTGTTTTCAAAAGTGGTAAAGGTGAAAAGTGATTTGAAAATTTGTGTTCAAATGTTGAAGTGTGGAAAATATATATCTTGTAAAGATATTTTTGGAAAATAAATAATTTGGGAAATTATTTGGAATTTGGTGATGTCGAACACGCCTATTGATAGTTAAATAACCGACTATCAATATTTACCTTTAAATTGGTATTTGTTGTGATTTGTTTGAATTTGAATGCCACACTTATTTTTAAATAAGCGCTCACTATTTGGGTTAGCCGGGAAAGGACCTTGAGGTCGTATAACCCATTCCGAATATGTGATACGTCGTTATGGATTGCATTTGATGACCGGTGTTGAAGACCGAATATTTATGAAAACGGAAGGATTACCGTCGAATGTTTCTGCATCGGCTGATCTCCGATATAGAAATTTATCACCCTTTGTGATGGGAAGTCCGGTCGTGATTAGTGAATATCTGGATTGCAAGGACTTCTTTGTAAGTGCCTTCGGTTCCGTTCGATCTCGGAACGGACTTGTATGGATGTGTGTCTGACGTTACAATTTGAGATGTAAAGCTGGTTTCTATCAAGTATATTTCCGTTGGTGGCGGAGAATTTATTCTCTTAGCTTAACACCCTTAGAGGTTATGTAGTTGATGGTTACTAGTGATACATTCCCAAATTGGCAATGTGGCATACGAAGTGCTGTTGAGCATTTGATGATCAAAGCACAGCTTTTATATAAAGCGTGGCTTTGTGGATGAGACTTGCTTGTCTCAGTGAAATGTGATGGGGGGTTCTCGCTTCGCGTTAGGTGGCGAACGGGTGACTCTTGCCCCCACATGTCCTCTTTACGAGGTTGGTTAGGCGTAACCCGTGACAGTCGAAAGGCTGGCCGTAAAAGAAAGTTTCGGGTACCATTTGTTGCCACGGTGGGTCTGGGATGGTTGCAAAGCCTACCGGTCGCTGCTGCCTCGGGTCTTACATTGGGCATCAGAGCATATGGTTAAGCGACAACCATGGCTCTGTTGGGAATTACCCATTAGAGATGGAGTCGGTAGTACTCTAGAATGAGTTTGAGTATAATAATAGATACGAGCGCGTATTTGTTAGTGAATATATATTGTTTTATATTGTGATGATTGGTTTGTTGAGTGGTATATGGATTTTGGTCAACATGAGTAATTAACGTTGTTGATGGGGATCTCTAAACACTTGTGAAGAACAATTTGTCACGATATTGTTTTAAAATAGGGTAAATGAAATAATTTTACCTCGATTATATTTTGTATATAAATGAAATAATTTTTCAGAATTATTAAAGTGTGTATAAATTGATTGTTGGTTGTTGAAAATGTAAGATATATGCAAGTAAATAAAAGTTGTTTGAATAAGTTAAATAAAACATATTGTAAAAGAATAATTGTATAAGCGAAGAATTATAAAGTATGGAACTATAATTAATGTGGTTTACAATTGTGAAATAATCTTGTATATAAAAGTGAAACTATATGAATATATTTATAAGTGTGATTTATAAATAAAAGGAATTTTTTTTGAAAGAATATTAAGCACTGAATTCACTATTGTCACTGGGAAATAATAAGGGTGATGACTGCAGCATCATAAGTATCATTTTCAAGTCTCTATGTGATGGATTTGCTACCATAGTAAATTGAAATTAAGTTAGTTGTGATAAACAGATTTGAAATTAAAATCCATGTTGTAATTGATGAATATAAGTGAAATGAGTTTTGAACTTATAATATGAATAATAAATTTAGCTTTAGATAAGTTAATGGATTTGGAAGTTAATAAATAAGTTGTATAGAATGGGAAAGGATAAGTAAAACCAATTATTGAAGTGGTTAAACAATTTTGTTAAGCAAAATGAGGTGGAATTTGACTTCGGTAAAAAAATTAAATAGAATTTACTTTAGAATTTGAATTTGAATTTGAATTGAATTTATAAGTGGAAATTAAAGTTAAGATTAAACAAAAGATGTTTAATTGGAATATAACTTAAGTGATGAAGTTGAAATTGTTATAAATAAGTGAAGTTATGAATATGAACTTGAGTTATATAAATGAAATTCAACCTTATATTGTTAAAGGAATTAGCAATTGAATTGATAAATGGATGAAATATTAATCAATTGAATGTAAATAAGTTGATATGAAATAATGAATGTAAGTGCTAATTCATTAAAAGCAAATGTTATTGGAAGTCGAATAATTGAATGAAAATCAACTTAATATAAACCAATTGGAATTAAAAGTGTTGAACCAAATTGAATGTAAAGAAATGTAGATTGAATAAATTTGGTTGTAATGGATGTACATTGGTTGTTATGTGAATGTTAGATGATTGTATATATTTCATTAAGTGTTAATGAAATTGAATTAGCAAAATTTGAAAGCTAAAGTATTTGAATCCAAACTGGAAGTAAATGAATATGTATTGAATTTGATTCAATGTGGAAGTAAACTAATGTGAATGTAAATTGGTGAATATGAACTAATTGGAAAATGAAAAGATGAATGTTAGTAAAATTCCAATGTTAATGAATCAAATGTGATTAAAATGAAAACCAATTCAATGAATATTAATGAGAAGTGAATTTATATTGATTTGGTTATGAATTTGTTGGATGATAGTTAGATTATAGTTGATTGATGGTTGCATTTGTTGCATTTGCTATATTGACATATGTAGTTGTTATGTTACTATATGATGTATATTGATATTATTTTCATATATACATGTTTCTCATTTGTTTGTTGAGTGTTTAGTAGGTGTGGATTGCGCTTGCTTCGCATTTGAAGCTCGCTTTCGCGCTATATTAGCCGTATATGCTCGCTAATAATAAATAAGGTACATATCTCGGATTAAATATCGTACTTTTACACTTTTTTCCCTGCGGGATGCCTCATCACTTGATGAGATGTATATTTGTGATATATATACTGTCTTTTTTTTTCGGATCGAGCCGCGCAAAGGAGACTCTGGCGAATTTTTCCGAAAATTTAAGGCATTAGAATATTTTTGAGAAAATTGAAAATTTTGAAAACTAAGTTTGGATTTGAAACTTAGTAAAGATTTTGTAAGAAGTTTAACTATGAATTTTGGGAAAGTAAAACGCTTAAGAGATTTGAAAAATCCAATTTGAATGGTTTGTTTTGGAAAGTAAATGGATTCAGTAACGTTTTCTTACTTGGTAATTTCGAGGATGGAATTCTTTTAAGGGGGGAAGTTTGTAACGACCCAGAATTTATGTCAATTAAAATTTATATATTTAATTGATTTTTAAAATATTAATAAGTGAAATTTATAAGTCAAATGAATTTAATTCGAATATTGGATTTAATTGAATAATTAAATCAATAATTTAATATTGAAAATACTGAAATAATTGAAACTTGGGTTTAAAATGATTAAAATTGATTTGTAAAATTTTATTTAATCATGTTGAAGTTAGAATGATGTTATAGAACTTTTAAAATCGAATTAAAAGACAATTTGTGAAAATTTAATATTTTAATATTTAATTGACGAGTTAAAATAGCCATTTTTCAAACAGTCTCGGATTTCGACGAAACCAGTTTCATCGGATCCATAATGTGATATTATTGTATGGTTTCAAATTTCGTATCAATCGGATTTACCGTTTGTCCGGGGCAAGCCAAAACGCATAGAAAATTTGTTTAATCGGTTTAATTTAAAATCGATCGTTTATTGTCGTAACTCGCACAGATGATCGAATTAGCCTCCGAAACATGTTCCATTGTGTTCGGAACGCGGGGTAAACCTTAGAAACGCCAATCGGCACGCTTCGTTTGGAGTTCGGAAAAATTCAGATGAATAGTGTTCGTTGAATTTTCTATAAAAGCCCCTTTATTTCATTTTTTTGCAAAATAAGAAAAACTAGGGTTTCTCAAACATCAAGCCACCGCCTCCCACTATACCAATGGCCAAAAATTCATAACTTTCATCTTCAATTATCTTCAAATCCGTGAATCAATCCGAGAAACTTTCAACTACAATATTGTAGAACACATCACGAACTACAAAATAAACAGCTATGATCGTTTAACTCGAAGTGGATCGATGGGAATTTGAGCTCAAAGCCATCACGTTCGGTCGCGTTTTACGAGGCAAGGGTAGGGCCGAGCTTTGAGTGGTTGTGGCCGATGGTAGTGGAGATCGTGGCGCTTCGTTTGACGGTGTTTGATCGTGGTGTAAGTGATGGATGGTGGTGTGTGATTTAGGGCATGATGGTGGCCTATGGATTGCGTTTGAACGTGATTTTCACGTAAAGGAGGAAGAAGGAGAAGGATAGTGGAACGGCCATGATCTGCTATGTTGGAATGAATGGCCGTGATTAGCAGAAGGTTTAATTATAAAAGGAAATTGAAAATTTATTTATATTTAAATCGTGTAATGTTTAAAATATGATATCTTTTTGATACAAGGTCGGATTGTGACGAAACGAATTGTGACGAAACGAATTGCGCCGGGTTCGTTGTTGAGCACTACGCTATGGAACTGGATTGGAGTCATTTGGAGATAGTTTGAATTTCGGGTAAAATTAAACGCACGTTTAATTTTATTCGAAATAAAACGCTGAAACCGTTATTGAAATCAAGCTGAGAATTTCTCACTCAATCGAATTGTTTCGATTTAAATTTTAAATAGTTGAATTTAAAATTGTTGATTGTATGTTTGAATGTTGATTGTTATCTATTGATGGTTAAAATAGACATTATGCGCCCTTATTAAGCGGAGGTTATTTATTAAAAACATATACCACGAATATTTCACCGTATAGTGAAATTGGTATTATTTATGTACTTGGAGTTGATTTCCCGCATTATATAGCGGACGAGACCCTATTGCGCCGCATAACAGCGGATAATATTTTATAAATCCTACATACCGCGATATTCCGTATTGGAACGGAATTGGTATTGTGCTAACATCTTTGGATGCAGGGAACAGGTTGGAGGGATCCAACTGGATTCCTCAACTATATTAATTTGTCTACAGATATTGTGATATTTGTTGATTATCATATACTGATATATGATGTCTTTGTTGTCGTGATTGACTATTTGGTTGTTGCATCATCGGATCCATTTTTGAAGTTTTAAAATAATGATTTTGATTTTATAAAGAATTTTAAAGTGATTTTTTAAAGTATACGTTTTATTAAATTTTGAATTGCTAAAATAAATAAACATTATAATTTTATTGTTATAAAAGTTATATTTTTGGAAAATAGTAGTTAAGTATGATTTTGGAGTTATATAAGTTTTAAATAACGTTTTGTAAATTATTAAAAGGATTGGTTCATTTAAATTGAGATTTTTGAATTATTATTAACGGTTTATATAAAAGATTTCTAAGATAAATATTTATAAATTAAAAATATAGGAATTGTTAAACGAGTTTTATATGTGTTAAAATGAAGGATAAATGGTTTTCACAAGTGAATAAAATTTATAGATTTATAAATTGTGAAGTTATGAAATGAATAGATTTTGTAAAACAAAAGATTTATAAATAATTAACTTATAAGTCGGATTTTGGGTATAAAGTTGAGTTATAAATTGAATTGATTTATAAAAGGGATTTTATAATTGAAGTTTTTATAAATAGAAATGGAATTTATAAACATTGTTTATAAATCCGAAATCAATTGAATTTGATAAATTAAATATACAAGGTTATTAAAGGAGATATATTCGCGATTTCGGATAGCGAATTATCCTTGAAATAAAATACGTAGAAAATATTGAATTTGGTTAGCGAAGTATATTTACGATTTTGGACAGTGAATATATTGTTAAATAAAATGGATATGGTTTGGGGAAATGATATTATATAATGAAGCTAATTTTTTTAAAAGATGTTTTAAAATGTATTTTGAATCGAAACCATAGATTTCAACATTCATTGTTGAAATAGACGTTTTCGAGAAATATAAGGAAATGGTGGACTATAACACTGTTGTTATAGTAAATGATTTCCGAAAGGAAATGTTTTATATAGTATTGGGATTTATATATTTATTTTAAGTTCGAATCCCTATACTAGTGATTTTGGGTCGTCGTAGCGATGTTTTACGCAACATTCGTTTTAGCCCAAATAAATGTGTTTAAGTGAATGTTTTCCTTAAAGAATGGAATATATACTTAATTTCGATTTAAGTATATTGAATATTTTCCAAGTGTTGAAAATAAATGGATTTGTGAATTACTTATTATTATTAAATAAGTATGGAAGTGTATTCCAATATGAAGTGAATATTTTGAGATTTTATCTTTTAAAGATAAATTGAAAATGAATATTAAAAATCGATTTGAAAATCGTATATTCATAGATATTTTGGAATTGTAAATTCACTATGGAATTTATAAAAGAAAGGAAAATTTGTTTAAAAATAACCGTTGATTTATTTTTGAAGTGTGGGAATAAATTTACGGATTTGGAACGTAAATATTATGTAAATCGGTAAGGATTTATTTAATTGGTTATGAACCATTTTGAAATGAAAGTATATCCCGTGTAGGGAAATGATTTAAAATTTGTTTTCAAAAGTGGTAAAGGTGAAAAGTGATTTGAAAATTTGTGTTCAAATGTTGAAGTGTGGAAAATATATATCTTGTAAAGATATTTTTGGAAAATAAATAATTTGGGAAATTATTTGAAATTTGGTGATGTCGAACACACCTATTGATAGTTAAATAACCGACTATCAATATTTACCTTTAAATAGGTATTTGTTGTGATTTGTTTGAATTTGAATGCCACGCTTATTTTTAAATAAGCGCTCACTATTCGGGTTGGCCGAGAAAGAACCTTGGGGTCGTATAACCCATTCCAAATATGTGATACGTCGTTATGGATTGCATTTGATGACCGGTGTTGAAGACCGGATATTTATGAAAACAGAAGGATTACCGTCGAATGTTTCTGCATCGGCTGATCTCCGATATAGAAATTTATCACCCTTTGTGATGGGAAGTCCGGTCGTGATTAGTGAATATCCGGATTGCAAGGACTTCTTTGTAAGTGCCTTCGGTTCCGTTCGATCCCGAAACGGACTTGTATGGATGTGTGTCTGACGTTACAATTTGAGATGTAAAGCTGGTTTCTATCAAATATATTTCCGTTGGAGGCGGAGAATTTATTCTCTTAGCTTAACACCCGTAGAGGTTATGTAGTTGATGGTTACTAGTGATACATTCCCAAATTGGTAATGTGGCATACGAAGTGTTGTTGAGCATTTGATGATCAAAGCACAGCTTTTATATAAAGCGTGGCTTTGTGGACGAGACTTGCTTGTCTTAGTGAAATGTGATGGGGGGTTCTCACTTCGCGTTAGGTGGCGAACGGGAGACTCTTGCCCCCACATGTCCTCTTTACGAGGTTGGTTAGGCATAACCCGTGACAGTCGAAAGGCTGGCCGTAAAAGCAAGTTTCGGGTACCATTTGTTGCCACGGTGGGTCTGGGATGGTTGCAAAGCCTACCGGTCGTTGCTGCCTCGGGTCTTACATTTGGTATCAGAGCATATGGTTAAGCGACAACCATGACTCTGTTGGGAATTACTCATTAGAGATGGAGTCAGTAGTACTCTAGAATGAGTTTGAGTATAATAATAGATACGAGCGCGTATTTGTTAGTGAATATAAATTGTTTTATATTATTATGTTTGGTTTGTTGAGTGGTATGCGTATCAAGCATCTTTGACTATCATAAGGAGAAATCTCCTCCGATTCTGCGTTTGCATTGTGTGTGTGTGTGCAGGAGGCCTTATGGTAATCTCATTTTCTAAAAAAAGCATTGCGAATCTATTTTAAAATTATCCTGTACTTTGTTTTAAAAATAATCTGTTTTAGTTCTCACACCAGTCACATGACTGACTCGGAGTTTATTGTTTTCCTTCCTAAACTCTGGGTGCCCACCGATTTCCACACGGACAGTCTAGAGTCAGGTTATCAGGATATTCTGGAATTCAGGAGTTGCTGGAGGCAAGCTGGATGGCATGGCGTATTCACTAGTATATAGTATTTCTTTTCCGCTGTTTGTTGTTGTTTGTTGTTGTACACTCTGATGATGTAATGTAATGAAATATGATGTAATTAATAACTGATATAATTCTTTTGTTTAAAGATTATTCATTTATCTATTATATGTTGTTCCGCTGCGATTGTGAGATTCTGATATTGTTTTCTGTTTCTTCTTCTTTTTTTCTCTCTTCTTCTATCTTTTTCTTCTTCTTTAACCCTAACGGTACGGTTTTCCGGCATTCGATTGCTCGGCAGTTGATACAGTGGACGTATTGATGCCAGTTTTCGTAAGTCGAAGAACCCGTTCCTTACATTTTATAAAAAATTTATTATATAGTGAATGTTTATTTTCAAAGGAAATAAAAAAGGGGTTTATCTTTTCATTTAAAGGCGCTTTTGCTTTAAAAGAAGACAAAACTATTTTGGAATAAATAATTGGAAAAATATTCTTATGTGTAACATTGAAATAAAAATACAGATTTAAAATGGTATTTTATAAATTGAAGAGAGATTTATAAGCAATATTTTATAAATAAAGGAATAGGTTTATAATGGTTCTTATAAAACGGAAAATATTATCATTTGATAAATTGGAGAAATAAATCACAGTTGTGAATTTAGTGTAATATAGTGAATGATCGTGTTATGGAAAAGTATTTGAGTTTTACAGTTGTTTTTGGAGTTGGCGGTTACATTTGGAGTTGGGTGTTATATTTGGAGTTTTTGTTTATAAAAGTAGTTTACAAATTAATTTGGAGTTACTTTAAAAAGGGTTGCAAATATATTTAGGATTAGGAAATGAGTTTTATAAATGACTATGCATTTTAAGAAGTTTTATAAAGAGTATAATAAATAATATAAAGGATGCTAATAAAGAAGTTTATCAAATAAATTTGAAGATTTATAAAGGTGGTTATAATTATGCTTGGATATTTATAAAAGAATTTTGTGAAAAATATTTATGAAAGGAGTTTGTAAACATAAGGGTTTATGAAAGGAGTTTGTAAATATAAGGAGTTTTATAAAGGCATTTTATAAAGAAAGGATTTATAAAAAGAATGAGACCCGATTTTCCATAAACGGTCATTTTATTATTGTGGTATGGAAAGTATTATTTTTATACTTAACACCAAATTCTGAGGTATGAAAACTCGTCTCTTTTTTTAGAATTAAGAATGTGTATCGTGGCAATAATAGTTTTCTAATTTGTCCTATTTCATTGTTAATGAGAGATATTACCGTTTGAACCGGAAGTGGTGGTAAGTGTATTTGGCCTAAATTCTCTACGTTCTATTTACTTACACCAACAGTGTTTTGAGTTTATTGTTGTCAATATTTTTATATGAAATTTGTTTTAACCCAACTAAGTATGATTTTGGAAGTGAAATCTTTCTTAAGATTTTGTGTATATACTTATACCATTAAGGTAACTATATGAGTACATTTTCTGAGTATTTAAAATATAGTGTTTTGTGAATATACTCATACTATTAATATAAATATATGGAAAAAAATTCTAAGCTTTGGAAGTGAAATGTTTTGTGAGTATACTTATATATTGAGATAAGGGTATCAATAATTTACAAGTATTGAAAAGAGTATAGAGATTTGTGAATATATCTTTGTAAAAGTATTTTTATATAAAAATTTACAAATTGGTTTTAATTAACGAGATGATTAATTAAAGAGGCCTAGTGGTTGCTATGTGCTTAACCATATTTGGTTAAGTCTCTGGTTGAAGTGTTTGCTATTTGATAGTTGAATAACTGATTATCAAATGTTACACAGTTTTTAAACTATCATTGTTGGTTCTAAGAGACCAAGATTGGATATACTATTCGAAAATCACTCCGAACTGGCATAAGCATTCGAATTGGAGACATCTTGAAGATGATTAAAGTGGAGATCTTTGAAGTGCAAGGGCTACTTGCTACTAATCATGAGGGTGATTCCATAAAGGATGTAGTAGTAATAGTGCTTTAGGTTTGTTCATATGTTGAATAACTTGTATGGATGAATTCTGGCATTGCATTATTACCTGAAGGGTAGTGTTAGAATTCCATGTGAGATTTGCTAAAATGGTAAAACATAGCCTCTAGCCTCATCAATCGGAAATGACTAAAATATGGGATATGCTTCATGGCTATGTGGTTCGCTGCCATAAGGGTATGTCATCACCCTTATATATATATATGTGTGTATATATATATATATATATATATATATATATATATGGATTTGGTTGTGCAAGATATCTCTTGGGAAAATGTTGCAAAGAAAGCAGGGTGGTGACATGTTCGGTACTATTTGGTAAGTGGGTAGGTTAGTCCTGATTTTTAGGGGGTCTAGGCGAGGCCCTCGGTACATTTTTTTGAGCTTTATTGTCACAGGCAATACCCCAGTGCATTGTCATTATATGGAATCCATTCTCCAATAAGTGCCTTCAGACCTTGTTGTTTATCCATTATGATAGAATTTAATTAATGTAACAATTTTGGCTATGATTCCATATTTATTTTAAACCCTAGACATTTTATAATATCAGAAGATTTACTATGAAATGGTTTGATTATCATAAGGTAAATACCTGTCCATGTTTATGTGCAGCATGGTCTTTTGAGATTCCTTTATTTTGAAAGGTTTTATAACATTAAAATCCATTTGAGATGTGTTTCTCATGTTGGTTTAACAAACTGATCAAGATGTTATTCTCTTATAATGCTCAGGTCAGATCGAGCATGTTTCAGATCTAGTTATGCATGCTTTGGAGCTTCAGAAAATGAGCCGGAGGCCTCCAAGAAGTACTCACGTATATTTTATTTTTCGAGCTGCATATGTTGCTTGTATTTATCAGCAATTGTGAGGATAAGTTGTTATAACTGTCCAGGCCGATAATAGATAATTACTTTGGTTTGACAAATGTATATTACACGTTTTCTTTTTTAATTATATTTTATATATTACTTGTCACGTTATGAGATTCTATTTTTTGTTTCTTTCTCTTTCCCCCAAAAATCTGTCTTTTGGTACTTAAATGCTCGGTACGTGAATACGTGGATGTATTAGTGTTGACCTTTGAGGGTCGAAGAGGCGGTCGTTACAGAGATCACCTCTTAACCGTTTTAGTGGATGGTTTTCCTTAACATTTGTCCTAGGAGAACAAAACAAGATTTATATGCACAGTACAACATCATTGAAGATGACTGTGCCATATAGCCTCCTTGTTTCTCCTAGATATTTCCAGAGTTATATTTTGGCCAAGATTTGATAGTTGGCAATTTAACTATCAAATAAACAACAATCAACATGGATTTAATTCCATGTGGAATTCACTAAGCCTCTATTAACTCATCTTTCATTAATTATAATCTCGATTTAAATTACCTTCACAAAAGATAATATTCACAATCCCCTTATACTCCTTTCAATACTTGGAAAAACATTCATATACTTATCTCACCGGTACAAGTATATTACGAACCATTATATTTCACTATTTAGAAAAAATCCGTATACTTATCTCAGTGGTATATATATATATATATATATATATATTTATTTATAAAACTTAAGGAAGATTTCCACTTTTCCAAATTCACATTTAATAGGCCAAACAGATATTATTAAAACATTTCTTACCAAAAACCAAACCATCCATTCTTCGGTGTTAAGTATGAAAAGAATGTTTCCGTACTACCATAATTAAGAAGGACTAATTTTCAAAAACAAATCTCGTTCCCTTTATATAATTCCCTTTTATAAGCCCATTTCATATTTGCAAATCCTTTTATAAATATCCAAATTAATTTATAAACTTCTTTTATAAATCGCCAAAATGATTTATAAACTCTTTATAAAAACACTTTTAACAAATATCGTTTATAATCTCCTTTACAAAATATCATTTGTAAATCTCCTTTACAAAATAACATTTATAAATCCCCTTTACAAAATAACATTTGTAAATATCCTTTTGTAAAACAATTTATTATTTATAAACACCTTTATTAAATTAATTAATTACCTTTAAACATCATAAATAAGTAATAAATTAGCTTTATAATATCATTAAATCCAATTAACTAACTTAAAACAACATTAATAATATAATTAAATATCTTAAAATATCATAAATAATATAATTCAATATTTTAAACAACATTAATAATATAATTAAATATCTTAAATCACTATATAACACTTGGCCTCAAATCTTTATAAAATGGGAACTAATTTTAAATCCAAAGCTTTTCGAATTCGAAAAGAGGCTTAGCGATCACAGTGGTACTTAGACAAGCTATTATTTTATTTTATTTCATTTCAAGTTTCTAAAACATATCACCAATATTTTCATAATAAAACATATATGTTAATAATTCAATAATTTACAATCACTAGCTAATCCATCGCTTACCTAATATTAGTTAATCCATATATTAATTAACCGATACATGAATAAATGTCCAAATAAATATAATAGCATAACGGGGATTTATTTTTCTAAACATATATCATTAATAATGTATTCAAATTTAAATTATAGCAGAACGGTGTTTTGTTCTGCTTAACAGACGTCATCAGTGGGGTATAATTAATTAACGATGTTATTATTCAAAACAACGTAATTATATCCAGTCCGTTTTTATTTTTTCAATAAATTATACTTAACTAAAATAAACAATTTTTATACCATATTAGTCTATTGCATATGAACGTAGTGCAAAATTTCGTTGGTCAAACAGATTTGGAATGGATGAGATATACAATTTTAAAATTAACACTTGGTTAATATAATTAAACAAAGCAATTTAAATATATTTCTCACCCAAAACCCATTAGGCCCAAAGCCCACTACTCGAACCCACTTCAATTACTCCCTCTTCCCAAACTTGTTTCCCAAATACATTTCTAAAACAATTTCCTGGAACCCACCCTATCTGCTCACAGCGTGTATATGCACACTCAATACTCTCTACCGATTGCCTAACTACGACCTCCTACACACTCGCGTTGCCTTGCTCATCACAACGACACCTCTGCCTACCACTCCGACCACCTACAACAAATTCCGACCCTAGCCCAAATTTGAATTCATGCGCCTAGAACATTCGAAACACAAGAATTCGCCACTTTTTAACTCATGACCGCCACGACCATGATCAAAACCAGCCTCCGCCACCTATGCCAATCGCTCCACCACTGACCTCGCCGAAGCCATGCCTAGCCCGATCTCCTGCTTTGCCACCAGCATGTGAAGAAACCAAACCTAAAATCCTTGTTCCACCCTGACCGACCAACATAGACCACCGAACTCATTGCGATCACAACCATGCCTAGTGCCAAGATTCCTTCAGGCACTAGCCGCTTCTCCCTTTGACCACCGGTTCAGAGAAATTTCAAAAATGAACTAAAAAATTCATCTTCCCAGCACATCACATGCCAACAACCTAAAATCATACATAAACCTTAAAAATCATGATTCTCAAAGGTGAATACGACTATACTCCCCGTTCGTCGATTTGTGCTCGTCGAAAAAATATCGTTATTTTGACCATTACTCTAATTGAGAGATATCTAACACCCTACTCAACAAAAATGACTGCGAATATTTTTAAAAGTAACTAGACACTGAGATGGATAACTTTATAGTTGAAACCTTAGGCTAATTCTAAACAAGAGAGGAGGTGTTGAATTTTGAAGGTGAGATTTAGGGGTGGTTATTCCATTTTTTTCAAAGAACTAGAAAAACAGAGAATGGAAAAGAAGAAGATATACTATTTGAGTCCATATATATCACTGTATATGCTTTCATCCTACAGTAAGCATTTTTTAAGTGCAAGGTTAAAATAAAAAAAATGATTTTTAAAACAATATCATAAGACATGGTTTCCATACCAAATCAAAGTCACTAAAAAATTCACATCGTTTTAATTCATTTCATCAAAGCACTAAACCAAAGATTGAATAGCTTACCTTCCACATGAGTTTTGAAATGCTTCAAGATTCAAGCTTTCTCTAGAAACCAACCCTAAATCAAAAACACAACTCAATTCAAAACTTTTTAAAGTAAATAGATGAGACATTTTCCAAATTTTAAAACGGAAGAGAAAAAGAAAAGCGTTAGGAAATAAAAAATGAAGATGGAAAACAAACGGAAAGTGAAAATAAAAACTTACTTTTATAAAGAAGTGAAAATGCTATGACCAAAATACCCTTAACACTTTTTCTCCTAACCCATCTTTTCTAAACCACCTTAGTACTAAACACATGAGGAAAAGTGGTTGATATTAGGAAGGTCCGAGTACCTTTCTTTACTTGTACATGTAAGGAATCTAATCATCTTTTCATATCCAAATTTTAAATATGTACTACATTTATTTATAATTTCGTATCATTATTATTATATTCATTTATCTTTTACGTTTCTAAATAAATGTTTATTTATTTCTTAACTTATCCTACATCTAAATGTTGTTTTAAAATTTACACCGAGGCTCAACAACTTTTCTACAACTTGTCGTTCGATAAAAAGTCGAAAATATGAAAAAGGAGATTCGGTCACATTTTTAGTTTTTCATCGAACTACCCATTTTAGTGAACAAAATTCAGAAATGAATTTCTATTATTAGTTATAAGTTAAAAGAGAGTTATTTAATTATTAAAACCATAAATCGAATATTTGAAATAAACTAAAATTCCCAAATCAAATCGATAAAACTCCGGATCGTTAAATTTTTGATGCAAATGGATTGATACTTCCACTAAGAGGGATCTAATCCTCTTTGTAATATTTAAAAGTTTATACAAAATAGGATCTCCGTTTTTATTTACTTTTGGGATAGTTTTAAAAAGGAAAAAAAATTACGTTTTCTTTTATTTTTTCAAAAAAGGTTTCCAGAATGGTTTAATGAAACACTTCTAATAATGTTTAATGCAGAGACGCTCTTTTTCCCTCTTCTCAACCCCATCAAGAATGCCAATGGCTGAATTGACTGAGATATTTCAAATCTAGCCCGTGACCAAACTGACCAAAGGGCTCTTTTGAAATAAATACTGAATTGATTTAACATTGGACTGACGATATAAGCTCCTAATTAACTTACTGGACCATCAGATCTAAGTCAAAAAAATATTAATTTGAATATGATGAAATCAAACAAAATGAAGTTGAACCCTACATGGTCGAAATTCAATCGCTCGAGATGATGATGTGGTTGATTGAATTGATGACATGGCCAATTGAACTGGACTCCTTGACTTCGGTTGTATTAGACCCCATTCAAAAGTTGAGATGATGATGTGGTTGGTCGAGATCGACCCTATAAGGCCAGTCAAAATACCAAATTTTGTTCTTGTAAAACTCAAACCTTACTGGTCAAAATGACATGATTCAGATTCAAAGTTGTTCCCTCGAGGAGTTACTCAATGCCCAAAAGGCGAGATCAGACTGCTCTTTATTGTGGTAGTAAAAAGTATAGAGATAACAACTTGAGATCCTAGATAGATATATAGAGTACTCTTCTGATCTGATAAATAATTGGGAAACCAATTGGCTTGACACATCCTGAATGCTTGAATTTTTTCAGAACTTCGTGATGCCATGGATTGAATCTTACAATGGGACCATTTATTCCCGTTAGACATCTATTAAGATACACCATCCACATGGATGTCATCTGTGCACCCAAGCTAATATGATGCCAAAACTTTCAAATCTTCCTAACTAGAATCATTACTGCTTGGTTTGGACAATTGCCAATAGGAACCATTGATTCTTGGAAAATACCGGCATACAAGTTTAAGGAGCAATTCTGAATATGGCAGAAGGAAACCAAAGTTATTATAACTCTAAATAACATTAAGAAAAGAGATAGGCTCTATAAAAGTATATATCACATGATTTAACACCACAATCACCAACACTAAATGACTAAACCTCTAGATGGTCCACAGCACATGATAATAGTCATTGGAATTTACAAAACAACTGATTATTATGAGACTTGGTTTTGAAAAAAAACCATAACCTACGGGCGTTCCATAAAAGAACTTAAAGTGCATCCACTTTGAAGTGACACGACTCGAATGCTCCCCCTTTAGAAAAACCAATGGAATCCTCATCAATCACCACAATCACTACATATACTAATTTAAATGATATGATCAAAAATATATACCTAGCAACTCAAAGTACAACCCATGTAAGAAGCCAATGTGTAAACCCGACATCAAAGTAATAAAACTAAGGATATGCCGTAGGGGCAATAATATTATTTTTTGTATAACTTAATACATGTAAATGAGTTTTGTTCAAAATAAAGTATGTTTTTTGTTCTTCTTTTCTATTGTATGTAAAATTTATTGTGATATAATTAATGTTCTAAATACGTTAAATATATACTAGTAAGAAATCCTTAAAATAAGTAATTAACCGCTTGTAGTTTCAAACGTGTTTATAACAATAAGTATTGAATATTTTTAATAAAATTTGTCTTTAAAAGTTCCTATGTAAGATGTTTAGAGATCAGGATATCAATACATTCAATGGGACTAGTGTACGTAATGCTTTCAATACGATGGACGTTGAATTAGTCATGATCATTAGGAAAACCAAGAGGTTATGTACTTGTAGTTAATTGGAATAATCACAGTATGAATCAACGAGAGTTTTCTATAGGTTAATTAAAGTCAAATTAAAGATCTCACGTGACAATGTATAATGGTCTTTTGACTTAAGAGTACCATGGTCTTAAGTGTCTAAACTATACTTTGACTATGGTCAATCGCTTGACAATGGTGATCGTGTTATGAATGTAGTTATGTTTAAGTCAAACCACTTAAGTGAAACACTATTAGGGGAGTATTTTTCTCCTTTGATATTAAAGGTTAGTGTCACCGTAATTGGTATTTAACTTAAAATCATAATCATCGACTAGGGTAAATGGTGTCAAATGAACAAAAGACTTTAAAAGTTGTACTTTATAATTAACCGTGGATATTTTTAGAGTTCTAAAGCTAGGTAAAGCTCTAGATATCTTAGTGATATAGTGACAACGAAGAGAAAATATGCACAGTATATCATTGCTTAAGTGCATAAGCTAAATAGATAGAAATATGACATCACCTAGATAATTTGTGAGCAATTGAATTTGTGTGCACTATTATGACAACCGCCCTACACCTCCGACACCCAATATAATTGGATAATGCACCACAATGGTGCCCAATCGTGTAGTACGATAATAAGGCCGAAAAGAAGAGAATGAGAAACAATCACGGAACTTGTCATATATCTCACAATGCATCGAATAAAATATAATAGTAAACATCACATATATAAAACAGACGAGATAATAATAACTAAAATGAATCACGGTATCATAGTACATAGGTTCACAAAGTTATACAAGATAATAGTAGAGTTTATACAACTAATAAACTCAAACCGTCTCTAAATATAGCAACGAACATTGTCTAGCCTCTATAGTGTCTGATAGTGGAATAAGCAATAGCATGTCCACATATAATACGAGAAAGCACCATCCTGCTCGTCCTCTATACAACCACCTTGTACCACCTAAACCTGCCATCTACTTTACTCTTAAGAGTACTCGAGATAATAAGAAGCAAAGCATAAATTCTCGAGTCAGACAACAGTCTGGTGTGAGCAACAAGAAATCTGAAAATACTATACAAGTCAATATAGTAAGGACCAAAGGTATACAAATCATACCCAAACCGTCCCTACAGCCAAAGAGTTAGCACATAAATCAATAATATGTTACTCTACAAACATCATAAATGTGTACTACATCCTAAGTACAATGTCAGGGTGCCTAGATATCCATATCCATAATACCCACCTCATATAACGTCCCTAAAGTAATAGACAACAAAAAAAGCAACCATAGCAAACATGACATCCATCAAACAATCCTCATTGTCATTCAATGTTCCCTAGATATATGATAACTCTTATTACCATTTCTTTGCCAATGATTAATGGGAAATTCCCTGTTTTCAATGTACTTGCCCACAACCCATAACCGATAATGGATCCATTCCACCAATCTTGGATATATGGATCCATTACATCGATCCGAGGTTGGCATTCCAAGTACCCAATAAGCGTCCTCACAATACCCTTGCTTAAAAGTACACATATCTGAGCCCTTTCCTTGCTCCGTTATTTTCCATTCACCCTTAAGGAACCATTACATATTCCTTTCTTTCCATGATCGAACGATTCAATATTCTATCAATAGGTCACCCTTCCTAGGACTAGCCCTTGTGGATAACCATCCTCATTACTCCAGTTAACATCGAGCCATCATCCTAGGAACATAATTCCATCATCGTCGAGTTACCATCATTGAAGTCCTGAAGACATCGTCCTTTATTGTGCTACCACATCACAACCGAATGTTAATAGAATGAATGAACACCTTGAGCACGATCTGTAGGAATCCCTGAGCATCCTCTAGAAGTTTGGCTAAGATTGGCCCCTTCAATTCATATCGACCAATCTGATCAGGTCGATACCAATATGAATTGCATAGCCAAAAAATTTGGTTAAGTCTTTTACACTGACCTCATGCCTTCTTTTGCTTGCCTAAAGCTCCTCTTCATCATGCCTCAATTCCCCAGCACCCAGACCCCTTCTTTCTGCTTGGAAAAGCAATCGATATTGAGTTGTCTACTTAGCCAATTTTTTGAAGCTCTTGGATCCTTCCTAGCCTCGACCTGCTAAGCCCAACCTTGAAGCAGCTCTTTCTATCGATCAAAACTGCAATTTCCCTTAACCAGGTTTCAAATCGGTACCGAATCCTAGTTATGCATCTATATCAACTCCAGCTTACCTGCAACCTAAACCCAAACCTTCTCCCCTCCTTCAGAGTCCCCAATCTAATTTGCATTCGATTTTAAGCATGTATGACCTCTTTTTTGCCCAAATCAACGATCATTTCCTAACTAATCTAAAAGCACTTAACAAACATATCAAAGAAATACATGAAATAAGAATAATCATTCATAAGCATACATTTAGCACAACCAATTCATTCAAACATGATTAGCATAAAAGATTTAGCATAAATATAATTCTATGAAAAAATGATAATATGATTCATAACAGATTACAAAACCATTTAAAAATCCATTTCTATCCTTTGAAATTCGGCCAAAAATATATATGAAAATTTAATTGAAGTTTAAAAACATTTTAACATAGAAATCATATCAAACACATCATTTTAACTATATGGGCATGCATAGAATAGTAAGAGATCATAAATCACTCACCTAATACTAAAATTACCATCAAATCTTCAAATCTGAAATGGATAGTAAGAAATCCAAATTCAAAGCAATCGAAATGATATATCTTTCTTTGCTAGTTACCTTTCTACTAATACTTTAAGCTAAGATTGGTATAAAAAAGGTGAGTTATAATGAAATTTAGACCAATGGAGGTTTAGAACAATTTTTGGGAAGTGGAAAATGATATGGATCTATCATAGCAGTCTCAATTAAGCGCAAATCCTAAAACGTGTTAGTGAGCTTAAGCTTGGCCTTATTTAATCACCCACTAATATAACCAGTTGTGGTTCTAACTTAAAATGGCTACATCTCATAAACGGTAATTCTATGTTCATTTTTCAATTATGACTACTTTATGTAAAGAGAAACCATCATCCCGACCTAATGGATGTGGTTTCATACTCTAAAATCAACTGCTATCAAAATTTGTAGGATTTACAAGAATTTCTAGGTTCAAATTGTTTGGCAGAAATTCTTAGTATCGAAAATGTCCTCTGTAATCATTTTCCAAAGATTTAAAGTCATACGACCCCATACGAATCAAATAATAATATTTTATGATCGAGTAATACGTAAAATATGGGTCGTTACACTCTCCGTCCTTTAGGAATTTCATCCTCGAAATCCCTAAATAAATCTAAGAATAGTCAAGCATAGTTAGCTCGCATGCCTAACAATCATATACACCATCAAACATATCAAACATGCAACCATGCAATCAATATTATAGATAAAACTATCCTATCATGCGAGATACTAAACTACCCTATATGATATCAAAGGTGAATGTAAATACGATAAACAATAGGCCTTACCATGCAAAGATCTGAAGATATGCAGTTCTTATGCTCTCCTCAATTTCCTACATGTAATCGCCTTCACTTTTTCCCCATTAAACCTTCACTAACTCTATCATATTCCTCCTAAGCCATTTTATATCACGTCCAATAATACAAGTCGGCCTATAAAGCCTCAAAACTTCTGGTTCAGTCTCGATATCGTCAAGTTGATTCGGTGCAATCGTCATGCCTTAGTCATGCACAAACTTTCGCAAGTGGGAGATGTGGCATACGTTGTGCATGCCCGCCATCTTCTAAGGTAAGTCAACCCTATATGCTGGGTTCTCAATCCTCTCTACTACCAAAAAGGGCCTACGAATCTCAATGCTAACTTCTCCTTGTTACTGAATCGAACAACATTATTCAATGGATAAATTTTCACAAACATCATATCCCCAACATAAAACTCTAAATTTTAATGTCTCTTATTAGCGTATCTCTTCTTCCTATCCTAAGTAGTTTCATTCATTACCGATTGATCTCAATCTTCTTTGAAGTCTCTCTGATCATATCTAGCCCGAGGATTAGTTTCTTGCCTGTTTCTCTCCAACATGAAGGAGCATAACATGGTCAGCCATACAATGTTTCAAATGGTGCTATACCGATACTAGACTGATAACTATTATTGAATGTAAACTTTACCAAATGCAAATGATCATCGCACAAGCCTTTGAAATTGAGTATGAAAGCTCAAAAGAGATTCTCCAATATATGATTCACTCTCTTAGTCTGTCTACCAGTTCGTCGGTGATAAGTTGTACTGAGATTCAGCTCCATCCCCAAAACCTCTTGTAAGCTCTTCTAAAATCTAGTAACGAATAAAGGATCTCGATCACTCATAATGCCTTTCTCGTACTATGGAATTCGAATTTCCCTACCCATCTTACATACAACTTAGCCAATTTGGATGTTGTTCTACCAGACTTAACGATATGAATCGAGAACTCTTCATTAATCTATCGACTAAGACCCAAATGTTATTATACCCACCTTTGGTCCTTGGCAGTCCATCAACGAAGTCCATCAGTACTTGTTCCCGCTTTTACATGGGAACTTCAAGTGGTTGCATCAATTCACTTAGCTTCTTCAGCTCTGCCTTCACCAATCGGTAGTTCATAAACTTCGATATGGATGTCTCGACTGTGCGTTGCGAAATAAAGGATCTTAAGGCTACTATAACAATAGAAGAGGTGAATAGTGTTTTATAACTTTTTATGAAACTTTTTAACTTGTATAACAATTAAATTAAAACACGGATAATCAATTATAGATAAATAAACTTGTAGGCAATCACTGAAATAAATGTAAGTAGTAAAGTAAAAAGTAAAGAGTTAGAGAGATGACACTAGAGATTTTATACTGGTTTAAATTTCTCCTACATCTAGTTCCACACAATTTCTTGTATAGATTTCTTTTCAAGTGTCTACTTTGTACGATAGCAAGCAAACCAATTACAATCTTGATTTCAAGGCTACGATACACACCATCCTGTATTCCGAGTCCGGAGCAAACTCTCTTGATTTACCGAGCTATATGATCACCTACTAGATTTGAACAGGTTACTAAGCACATCCACCTGATTTGAACGGGATAGAAGCACACCCTAACAAACAAGAGTAGAGTTGATGATTTTACAAAGATAAATAGTTGTACTTTGGATACATTGGATCCTATAGCCTCTTTGATAGCACTTTGATCTTTGAAATAAGAGAGAGATGCTTCTAAAACAGTAAGTAAATAGTAAAGAATCAATACAGTGGAGTAGGAATTGACTCTATTTTATTTTTAAGAGAGTAGAGTACATTTTCCAAGAGATATTTCAAGAGAGTAAGGAGTGAGAAGAAAGTAAGTTATTAAATCATTAAAAATTCATTCTCACTCCCATTTATATAGAGAATAAACAGATGTATTTATTCATGAAGGGTTGTGTCAAAAGTCACTTTTATTAAAGATTTAAAAAATAATTTAACGGCCTTTATGTCGACATATAAAAATAAATATGTCGATATATGCTAGCCAAAATTGAAAAATGTTTTTTTAAATTGTTTTGAAAATACTATACTTTGTAAAATAATTTGAACATAATTTTTAAATACCTTTGAACTCTTAATTTTTTTTACAATATATTTAACAATATATTTTGAATTTAAAATAATTTTTGTTTAAAAGATTAAAGACCAGAAATTGCTATCAAGGACTTCAATAATATATTTTAACGAATCTAAACACTAAATTATAATGTCGAGCTCTTTATGTCTTATCTTTGAACTCATGAGTATTCAAATCTTTATATTGAGTCTTTATATTGTATAATCTTCGATTTAGCACCTTTGTAATATTCTGCACTATATACTATATAACTTGAAAATAAATTAGATTTATACTTTATATGGCTGTTGTCATCAAAATCAATAGGTATTAACAATCTTCCACTTTTTGATGATTACAACTACTAAATATTCCTATATATGATATAACCCTTCTTGAGTTACATAACTCTTCTTAATAATATGCATGTGTATATTTTATATTTTCCTCCCACTTTGTCATCAATAAAAATAGGTCAAAAATAAAATCATCCTAAATGATATACTTATAAACTATAGAGTCAAAATCAATAATTAAGAATAAGTGATATGCTAATCAATATGAGTTTAACTACGTAATTGTGATTGGACTATGACAAAATATTTAAAGCATAAATAGAGATATTTAATAGGATATACCAAGATGTAATATGTGAGATATAAATAAAGAAAATACTGTATATGAAATATTAAGATGTAATAGTTAAGACATATACTTATAAAACAATACTAGATAACTTAATTTGATATAATTTTGGCATATATATGAATGATGATTAATGCTAGATATTGAAGACATTAAATAAGACAAACAAAACTTTATTATTTTAACAAACTAAAGTATTTATATAACCAAATGCATACACTCCAAGATAAATATATCTAACTAGACAAATCAAGCCAAATGCATAAAACAACAATCCTATCAAACAAGACTATACTATAAATTTTAATGTTTAGGTATTGTAATGAATTTTTTTTGAATGGACAGTTAGGGTAATGAAGGCCGAAATTTCCTTTTTACTCAATCAAGTTTCCATTTGCATCAAATATGACTTCTCATGCACATTTGACCTCACCATCCTTTATTTCATCATCTTCGTCCTCTTCCTCCTCATCATTCATTGGGTTGTGAATGACAAGATTAGGTTATCTTCAATAAATATTAGATTGGACTCGTTATCTAATAGATGCTTTTGAGGGTTTTAGAGAATTTTGCCTTACTTCTCCTGTTCTTTGAGAAGACGGATTTGGACAACTTAAATTTCAAAAAGCATGTTAAGAACATGCTTCATGACATCTTCTATTTTAGCAACTTTGGAAAGGATAGTGTTTTAGTAAGGTCCTAGAGTGGGGTTATTAAAGTTTATGGTAGATTCTTCTCTTGGCCTTTTAGAGTTTGAAGGATCCATGACTTTATTTTTTATTTTGAATTTTCAAGAAGAAGCAGATAGGGAAATGGGAGTAAATTCAAAATTTAATGGTTATGTAGATAGATTTTGAATTTTGAATTTAAAAGAGAAAATCAGGTTTCAAAATACTGACATGTATGTTGACATACGCAGGACAATTTTATTTTTTCATTTTCATTTAAACTTAGAATTTCAAAAGCTATTTTATTTATGGTTTAGCAAAAGAACGTATTCCTAACTCTCTTCTAAGTTTAATAAAAGATGTTTGAGGTAAAGGTTTCATTAATATATTGGCTATTTTATTTTCAGTATTTAAAAATTTGAGTAAAATGATACCTTTATTTACACCGTCTCTTAGAAAAATAATGTCTTATGTCCATATGCTTGGTTTTAGCATGATGTGTTGGGATTTTAGACAAATTTATTGCACTAGTATTATCACAGTATATTGGTGATTGTTTTAGATCCAAACTAAAATCTTTGAATTTTTTTTGCATATAGATAACTTGTGAACAAGATAATGTAGTCGAGGTATATTTTGCCTCTGTTGCGGATAGAGATACAAAAATTTGATTTTCGCTAAACCAAGAAATAAAAGAACTCTTAAAATGTGACAAGTTCCACTTGCACTTTTTTGGTTTGATTTACAGCCAGCATAGTCGGCATCACTATATAATATTAAATTGAAGAAGTCTTCTTTTGGATAGAAGAGTCCATAGTCTAGTGTGTTATTTACATATCTTAGTATACATTTTATGGATTTTAGATGCGTTCCCCTAGGTTGAGAATGATGTCTTGCATAGAGACAAACACTATGCATTCATATCCACTAGCAATTATATAAAGAAAAGATCTTATCGTTCATGTATATAGTTTTTGATCTATATCTTTTGAATTTCTTCCTTATTTACTTTCCATTAGTTGCCATGGGAGTTGGCCTACCACTAGTATATGACATACCAAATTTCTTAACTAGATTCTTAGTATACTATTCATGACTTATAAAAAATACCATTACTTAATTATCTTATTTGTAATCCCAAAAATAAGGTTAGTTCTACAATATGACTCATTTCAAATTCCTTAGATATTATATTATAATTTTTTATATATAATTGTTCATTTGTTGGCCCAAAAATAATATCATCTGCATATATTTGTATGAGCAGAATATCATTTTTATTTCTTTTAATAAATAAAGTACTATCTACTTTTTCTTTTTCAAAGTTATGTTGCAATAAATAGGATTTAAATCTTTCATAGTAGGCTCTATAGCTTGTTTTAGTCCATACAAAGCTTCCTTTAATTTTTAAACATGATTTAGAAGTTTCTCATCTTCGAAAAGTGAGGGTTGTTCTATATAAACATCTTCTTTAATAAAGCCATTTAAAAGATACTTTTAACATCTATTTGAAATAATTTAAAGTTATTATAATTTATAAAAGGAGTAAAATTCTAATAGCCTCTAATCTTGCTATGGGGACAAAGGTTTCATCAAAATATATTCTTTCTTCTTCACTATAACCTTAAGCAACTAAATGTGCAATATTTCTTATGACTACTCCTTTTTTATTTAATTTATTTTTATATACTCATTTAATTCCTATTACAACTTTATTTTTAGGTGTTGCGACTAATTTCCAAACACCATTTCTGGTAAACCGATTCTGTTTTTCTTGCATGGCAAGAATCGATGAATCATTTGATGATGCTTCCTTTGGGTTTTTAGGTTCACTAGTTGAGATAAAAGCTACATTACTTATTTAATTTAATTGATTTCTTGTTTTTACGGCTGACTCAATATTTCCTAAAATATTTTCTGTATGATGATCCTTTAAATATTTTGTTCTTTTATCTGGATATGAATTTTTAGAGCTATTATTATTTTTATTAGTGGTTTCATTATTTATAATTTCATTATTTGTAATTTCATTATTTGTAATTTCATTATTTTTCATTTCGATTAACATTTTCTTCTTCACCAATACTGGTATTATTATTTTAAAAAAATTCATCAAATGAAACATGTAATGTTTCTTCAATAGTGTTAGTTCTGGTATTAAAAACTTTATATGCTTTACTTCTATTAGAATTTCAAATGAAAATTCCTTTATCTGATTTAGCATCAAATTTATCTATGTTATCTTTTGTATTCAATATGAAACATTTACTACCAAAATCTCTAAAATAAGATAATGTAGACTTTTTACCAAAAAATAATTCATATGGAGTTTTCTTGATAAATGGTCTTATTAAAATTCTATTTAAATTATAGCATGCTTTAGTAATTGCTTCGACTTAAATTTTTTTTGGTGAATCTCTATCATTTAGCATAGTTCTAGTGCATCCTTGTATAGTTCTATTTTTATGTTCTACTGCTCCATTTTGTTGAGGGGTTCTAGGAAAAGAAAAATCATGATTAATTCCTTTCTTATTGCAATTTTTTTCGTTTTTGAATTCTGCTCCATGATCACTCATGATTGTTTTAATTTTAGTTGAATTTTGATTTTTAATTTTCTTAGTGAAAATTTTAAACATTTCAAATGCTTCACTTTTATGTTTTAGAAAGATTGTCTAAGTATATCTTGAAAATTTTACTATTTCAAATACATATCGATTATGATTTATTGATTGCATTTGCGATAGTCCGAAAAGGTCTAAGCGAAGAAGTTCAAAGGATTGAGAAGTTGAAATTATATCTTTTGATTTAAAATAATTTATGAAGTTTTCCTAATTCATAAGCATTACATAAGTTGTTGACATTAAAACTCATTTTAGGGAGACCCTTGACAAGTTCGTATCTAGCAACTTTAGATAGGTGTTTAAAACATAAATGACCAAATCTTTTATGCCTAATCTAAGGGTGACTAGTTTCGGCTAAAAGGCACAGATTGTCATTAGAAACTTTCATACTTAAGATGTAAATGTTACATTTCCTAATTCCTTCAAAGATAATGTTTGACTCAATATCTTCTATGTGGCAAATGTTGTTTTCAAACTTAATTTTAAAACAATTGTCACATAACTGACTAATACTAAGCAGGTCATGTTTCAAATTCCTAACTGACAAAACATTAGAAGTAGTAGGAGTTTTAGAGTTACCAACATTATCAATGCCAATCACATATCCTTTTGAGGTGTCTTTGAAGTTAACTGATCCACTACTTTGTAAACAATATCTTTTAAGATCTCCAAATTTCGCATCATATGTCTTAAGCATCGACTATCCAGTATCCATTTGTTCTCATACATCAAGTGTTTGTTCACCATTAGTTGTATAACACATTTGGCCCAATAATTCAACATCATACCGTTTTAAAATATCAAACTAATTAGATTCTAACATATTGGTTTCATAAAATTATTTTTCTATAAAAGTGTTAAAAAGAGCACTAAAAGTATTACTTGCCATTTAAATTTAGAAAAAAAAAAACAGATTATGTGTTTTTGAAAACCTAGTGCTTTGAACCAAATGTGGGTTGCAAAATAAAGGATCTTAAGCCCACTGTATCGCTGGAAGGGGGAGGGTGAATAGTTGTTTTATAACATTTTATGAATCTTTTATTGTTTATCAATCGAATAAAAACACAGATAAATAAAATTACAGGTAATCGTGGAAATAAACATAACCAGTAAAGTAAAAAAGTAAAAGAGTTAGAGAGATAGGACTTGAGATTTTATACTAGTTCGGATTTCTCCTTCATCCAATCCCATATGATTCCTTGTATATATTTCTTTTCAAGTGCCCACTTTGTACGGTAGCAAGCAAAATGATTACAATCTTGATTTCAAGGCTACAACACACACCCTCTCGTATTTCGAGTCCAAGGCACACTCTCTTAATTTACCAGGCTAAAAGATCACTACTAGATTTGAACGGGCTGCTAAGTATACCCACTTGATTTGAATGGGCATAAGTACACCCTTACAAACAAGAGTAGATTTGATGATATTCCTAAAACAAATAGTTGTATTTTGGATACAATGGATCATATAGCCACTTCGATAGCACTTTGATCTTTGGAATGAAAGAGATGCTTCCAAAATAGTTAGTAAATAGTAGAGAATCAATATTATAGAGTATGAATTGAATCTATATGATTTTAAAGAGAGTATAGTATATTTTTCCAGAGATTTTTCAAGAGAGTAAGGAGTGAGAAGAAAGTAATTTATTAAATAATTAAAAATTTGTTTGCACTCCCTTTTATATAGAGAATAAATAGATGTATCCATTTATGAAGGGTTGTGTCCAAAAGATACTTCCAATCAAAATTTGAAAAACAATTTAGCGGCCTATATGTCGATATATAAAATTAGCATGTCGACATATGCTACTCAAAATTGAAAAATGTCTTTTTTATTTTTTTAGAAAATACTATACTCTTTAAAACAGTTTGAGCATAATTTTTAAATGTCTTTGAACTCTTAAAACTTTTATAAAATATTTAAAAATATATTTTGAAATTTAAAATAATTTTTTTGTTTAAAAGATCAAAGATCAGAAATTGCTATCAAGGACTTTAACAATGCATTCTAATGACTGTGCACAATGAATTATAATCTTGAGCTCTTCATATCTTATCTTTAAACTCACAAGTATTCAAATCTTTATCTTGAATCTTTATATCATACGATCTTTGATTCAGTACCTGTGTAATATTCTGCATTATATACTATATGACTTGGCAAAACATTAGTATCGATATTTTATATGGTTGTCATCAAAATTAATAATTGAGGTATTAACATCGACGTCCTTCTTCATTTTCTTTCAATAATATGTTAGCTTCCTATTATAGTACATCTTATTGCCATTGGGATGTATTGTTAATCTAGAATGATAGTAATTTCGTAGCACCTCATTTCATAATCCATCAACATCGGGAACAAACAATCACCAATCCTTATGGAGAAAACCTTCAGGGTTAAGCCCATACTACTTCTTCCATCAGACTCCACTCCTCCTTCTATTTTCACCATGATTTCTGCCAGTCCAACATCTTGATTCTGATAAGTATCGACCAAAGTATGAGTGATGGTCAAACTCTCCAATATCTCTGGCTCTAACTCGCAATGAGGTCTAAAGTCGTTGCCAGCGATATATCTAACTACTTCTACTCTAGGAACATTGACCCAAGAACTGGCATGTATTTTACTCAAGGCATTGGTGATTGCATTTCCCTAATTGGGCATGCAAGAAATGCTAAATTATAAGATGCTAAGAACTCTAACCATCACCGTCGACATAGGTTATTGAAATCCATTAGGGTGAAAAGTTATTTCAAGGATTTATGGTCCATGAACCGCTCGAACAATATATGCATTTTTGCAACATAGCAATGCCACAGATTCACAATGACTCTGGGTCGTTGCAATAGATTTAGCAAGGGATACTAGCCTTTGCAATATTGGAATGGCTCTAGACCGTTGCAACAAAGTTTTATAGTCAAGATATTGGTAGTTATGAAGAGCATACACCCATGCCCAAAATAATATACTCGCTATCAAAATCCTAATTCATATTAATTAATTTGTAGAAGAGTTCGTCGAAATTTACCTTTTCTACTAGATCCAATGAAAATACTTGACCACGAAAAAATCCTTGAAAAAACACGATAAGCCATGAGAGAAATGTGGGCTAGAATGTAGACTAGAGCTTTTCAGCGACCTGTAGCTATAAATAGAGGGATAAGGGCTAGTTTCAAAAAAAAATTCAACTATTAATAAATTACTATATCTTCCTTGTAATTTCACGGATCATCGTCGATCCCTAAGAACAGTTTTGTAAAAGCTCATAAAAGACTTCAACAAAGTTTAAGTAGACGTAGGCCTTCGATTAGCCAAACCACTATAATTACTATGTGTTGTTGTTTTCCTCATTTTCACATTATTTTCTTCACTTTATTCTCGACTATTAATTTATGGATGTTTATTCCAACTTTTGGTGTAAATATTTTGGTGCTTTCATAAAGAGCGTTCTCCTAAAAATAATCGGATCTATCATCTATTTTGGGTTGTCTTAGTCCATGAGATCAATCTGTTTGCTTTGTTTCAGTAATTCACAACTACTTAGATTTATACTCTAATGTAGATTAGTCCAAGTTATGCCTCCACAAAGAGAGAGATATCCAGCTTCTACCTATCAATAGTGCTGAAAACACTGGTTCTCAACATGTCGAGGAGGTTGCACAACTGAATGTTACTGAAGTTCAAGCTCCATCAGATATAATAATGAGAGGTAAAATGGACCAGATGATGAAGGAGATGAGTGATGGACTGCAGAAGAGCAGAGAAGAAATGAAAAATTAGATAAAGGAGAGCCTTGATTTACTTAATCAATTGACCCACAGTCGTAGAAGAAACGGGAGGGAGTTGATGCCTCTCGATTCGAGCACTATAGCTCTTCATCGTATGGAGAAAGGCATAGAGAAGGGAAAGGAAAGATGAAAAGAAAAAAATAGGAGTTTCAATAGCAAGATTGGATGTAGATCGAGGCAAAATCTTAAGGAATGGTACCAAACCACATATATGGATCGCTACCGAACACTCAGTTCTCGAGTTGGTCAATGAGAATGTTGACATTGTGGCGAATAATGTTGGTAGTAAAGTTGGCCATGTTGTAGAGGGCCAGGATGTTGAATTCAGGCGGCAACAATTAATCTTCCACGATGAAACCGAAATAATAGGACTACTGAGCAAATGGCTCTCCCGGAGTCAGGAGAGCCCGGATATTGTAGAACTAATCAAGATTATTTGTCGGACCAAACACTCGGAACAACTCATGATTACCGTTGCTCGACTAATCTTGTAAGCCAGAGTCTTTGGCAGAGATGGTAAGAAAGCTAGCAAGTGTGAATTATTATAGGGGTAATGATGAATGAGGTTCTTGTTCCAGTAGAAACCTATTCACCGAAGAGGTGTTCCACAAAGAGTATTCTCGAAGATTCGCAATGCCTACGATTTCGTCCTACAATGGAACGATGGATTCGAGGCAACATCTAATAAAGTATGATTAGCATATGGACTCATCTTGGGTGATGGATGTTATCAAATTTGATATTTTCTAATTTTTCTAGAAGGTGAAGCAATGATGTGGTACACTCGACTTCTACCAATATCCATATTATCATTTGATCAACTAGCAAGGAAGTTTATTAAGTAGTTTTGTTTGCATACAACTTGTTCAAAAGATGTGAAGTCGCCGTCGAATCTCTTCCAGGGAGCGAGAGAGTCATTGAAGGATTTCTTAAGTAGATTCAATATGGTGGTGACAGAGGTAAGTAACGTGAAGGAAGATATTACGCCAATGGCGTTGACCAAGAGAATACATCCTGATACTGATTTTTGAAGATGGTTAAAAATGAAACCCCAACCGACGATGGATGTTTTCTACAGAAAACAAATCAGTTCTTGCACTTGGAAGGGGCAAGCTCAACCACTAGAAAAGTCGGTAGTGGACAGTCAGCTGAGGTAGTACAAAGTAATGTTGCAGTGAAGCAAAACAGAGGGATTTTCGATAATATTGACGTGAATGTTGAAAACAAGGACTGTAGTCAGAAAAGAGATGACCGAGGATGTTGAGTTTAGAAATCAAACTCTAGGATATATATCCTAGGTTTTTGAAATACAAAGATCACACTTCATTGAACATCTCGTTGAAAATATCTACCTTGCAATGCTGGGTACATAGCATTATAAAAAACCACCTCCAAGGGAGTCGATGGAAAAGGAGAAGAGATCCAAAAAGTGCTGCCATTTTCATGAGATCCACGATCAAAACTGAACGAGTGTCGAATTTACATGATGTTATAGAAGATCTGATCGGAAAAAAGAAGTTATAGCAGTTTGTTAAACCCCCACAAGGTGGTTGGAAGGAAATGCTCATCCCCAAGGACAATAGCTCCAGCAGAGCCAGACTGGGCCTATAGATGGCGAACCTAGGCAGCTAGGAAAAAGATTAGTCATAAACACGATCTCTAGTGGACCTTATCCAGTTGTGAAGAGCTGGAATAAGATGGAGAAGTATTGGAATTCTTTGAAACACGAAGTGAATGAGGGCTTTTTTGCTGTCCAAGATGGAGCTCCAGCAAAGCAACACAGGATGATCACCGGTGACATTATATTCAGAAATATGGATGCAAATGGGATTAAAGCACCTATGCTTGATCCCTTGGTGATTTCATCCATGATTGGGCCAGCGATTGTAAAGAATATGTTAGTCGATTGTGGTAGTTCAGTTAATATTATGTTTAAAAGGGCTTATGACCAAATGAAGATGGCTAATTAGGATCTAAAGCCATGAAAATCTTGGATCTAAGGGTTTAACGGGTTGGCGATAGAGCCTGTGGGTTGTGTGAATCTGCCGGCGGTTTTAAGCGAACGTAACCACAAGCAAGTGCGAGTTGCGACCTTCTTGGTGTTGGACATTTTGTATGCTTATGAAGTGTTACAGGATTGACCGGCCCTAGCTAGCTTCTGAGTGGCCCTATCCTCATGGTGCCCGACGATGAAATTTCCTACAAGTAATGGAGCAGAAGTTATATAAGGAGACCAATGTAACATCCCCCTATTTGGAGGCCCAAAACTAATGGCTATGGAGCTGCAGTCATCCATAGTTATTAATCATCGGCGACCAAATACGATGGTGTTAGATTCATTGATACATAGAAACACATGAATATGAAAAAAAATTAAACTTCAAACAAATTCACATTCCATATCCAAACATTTCCAATTCATTACATAATCTCATGTTCACAACCCACGTTTAGAGAAAATAATTTATTATAACATAGGCCTAGAGCGACATATGAAGATGCCCCCGGAATGATCAGAGTACATACAGGCAATATAACAACTTTTTCATTAAAATCAACATAGCGGAATCAAAAGAAAGAAAACTCTAAATAGCTATCATGCCTCCTGAATGTCTTAGGAAACTTATTCGTCTTAGAGGTATCTGAAAACCTCACCTCTCAAACTACTCAAAATCAATTGAGTACCTGAGAGTTTAAGCAGAAAACATAAACTTCGAGTCAGGCATAAAGCCTGGTATGAATAATAATCTACCATCTAAAATCATTTAAATATCTAGTAAGACCATGCCACTAAGCGGAACGGGTTTCCCTTCACTAGTATCTCAAAACCTTTACAAAATCATATAATGTGCTCCTGCATCCACAATGGTTAAAACAATTCAAAAATAGTATAATGTAATGATATAAGAAACAACTGAATTAATTCTAGATTACCCATCCCCGTTCAATTTTAGACTATCTATCTCAGTTATTTTTTTAGGATCACTATTAACCTATAGTTTTCATTAACTGACTAATAACCGGTAAAACATTTAAGGACTCTCTGTCCAATTACACAGTTTTCATGGGATTGCTATGAACCTATTAGTAACTCCAATATTTCTCTTATCCTAGTTTTCATGGGTTGACTAGGATCCTATTGGTAACCCTAATATCCTTTCCTCTTGCCCTAGTTTTCATGGGTTGACTAGGAACTGATTGACATCTATCAATATTTCATCCAAATATAGTTTTTGCGGGCTAACTATAAACTTATTGGCACTGCCAGTATCCAATCATAGTTTTAATGGGCTTACTATGAACCTATATATCTGACATCTTCCTTTACACATAGTTTTCATAGGCTTGCTATAAACCTGTCTATTTGACATCTTCTTTTAAGCATAGTTTTCATGGGCTAACTATGAACTATTGGCCCCTGTCATGTAGTTTTCATGGGCTTACCGTGAATCTATTGGGCTCTGCCAATATCTTTCCTTTATATTTTAGCATCATACATTCCGGTCTTCCTGACCTTCTGGATGCAAGTCTGCTCATTCAAAAGTTATTCAATTTATATTCACTAGCGGGTTAACATAACTGGTTCTCCTACGATTTATCCCCAAAATGCAGTAATGGGTCCATAATAAAGTGAATATATTCATACTAGAAGAAGCAAAATATCTACATAACAATACCACTCCAGTGGGTTTAATTTATCAAAGATAGCTTGTTCATAAAAATCCTTTATAAAATTCCTTTAATATAGCCATGGAAATTAAGTTTGGGTCATAAAACCTTTCGATACCTGTGTAATCTAGCTTTCGACTTCATAGGATAACCTCCTTGGAAAGCTCTTAAAACATCAGGCTCTTACCTTATAATACTTTAGTATCTATCTTTTGAGACCTTTCGATTACATTAAAGTATTAATATTTAACCTTTAGAATCTCAGCTTCAAAACCCGTTGAAAGTACCCCTGTCGACACTATTGGAAGTAACTCTTCCGAATCATTGAAAGTTCCCCTTTTGACACTATTGGAAATAACTCTTCCGAAATCATTGAAAATACCTCTTTCAAAAGCATTGGGTTTATACTTAAACATTATTTGGGTCAAAGTGAACATTGTCGAAAGTATCTATTTCGAAACCATTTTATCATTTAAAAAACATTGGGGAAACATGATGGCGTCGCCACCATCTCTTTCGAAAGCATAAAACATCTGGGCAAAATATTGGAAGGTTGGAGTCGAAACCCCTTTCAATACCATCAACTTTAAAACCCCTGACCCCTTTCGAAAGCTTTAGGAAGTGGCTTGAAGTTATAAAAAAATACCTTTCGACGGCATTGATATCTTCAATACAATCGGAAGGTTATAAAACGGCAGCAGAGTATCGACTAAGTCGGAACCCCTTCTTTCAAAACATTCTATTATAAGTAAGGAACCCAGTCAAAAGTAATTATAAGTTAAGGGCAGCCCGTTTCAAAATCTTTTAAAACCTCTTTCGAAATCTTATGCTTCGACCTTGTCGAAGGCAAAACATAGGCAGGCGCTTTTCTTTTAAAAATAAACCAAGATTTCAACCCCTTCGGAAGCTATGGTTTCGACACCCTATCTTCCGCCTATCTCCAATCCACTACGTACCATTATAGTGATACCTTGTGTATTGGTTTCGGCATAGTTGGTTTTGACAAGAGTGATGATGGAAGCTACTGCATCGAACAGTGTTTTCTTAAGTAGGCGGAACGCTTTTTTGAACAAACCAGGCTTAATTCTTGTTTACGTAAACTTTTCGCTAACTAAATTGTCACGTGTCAAAACCAGATTGGCTACCTTAACATTTTAAAATTCTTTTCCATAAATAATTGTCCCTAATCCAGATCTAAACCATGGTTAAGTTAATCAAACAAGCCCTTCCAGTTTTTGCAAAGAAATCCCTCTTCTAAAACAATTTATTTTGCATAGCAAATCACTTTAGAAAAATCTCCAAAAATTTCAAAAATTCACTTTAATCATATTATCTGACATATCAAAATTCGAGACCCAAATTCTCAATATATTTTCCAAAAAAAGTTATAAACCTAAATAACCATATTTTCCCGTGAAAATTCATAATAATTTTTCCATATCTTGAAAAATTCTCAAAATTGAAACCGAACTCCAAAATCATATTTGTCATAACATAAAATTTTCCCATCACATTTAAATATCATTTAATCTTGGTTTTGATTTAAAACCGTGCTAAATCTCTTTTAAACAACCTTGTTTAAATCAAATAAATCATAAATCAAGCATATCATCATCCAATATATCATAAAAATAAACTATCCATTAAGTCCAAAAATATATGTTTTAAACCAAAATAGAGATGGAATTATTATTTACCTTGCTCTAGATAAGGAGATTGGATTGAGATTGATTTCCCCTAGGCTTGAATTTCTAGCTTTGATTTAAATTCCTCTTGATCTCTTAATGGCCTGCCAGTCGTCTATGTTTTTTGCGTTTTAAAATGACATGGATGGGAAGTAAGAAGGTGGGAATGAAATATATATAAGGGTGGAAGCTAGGGCGGCAATTCCTAATATACCCTTATGTGACTTAATTGACCAAAACTCATTCTTAGGTCCATCAATTATTTCATTAGGCATGCCCTTAATTGATTAATTCAAGTCTCAATCCCCTTATCACTTACATTTACATTATTCTGTTTAATTATCTAATTAAATCTCCCGAATAATGTTATATAAAATTAGGGGTGTTACAGGCTTCCCTCCTTAAAGAATTTTGTCCTCGAAATTCAGCGAGGACTAAATATCAAACATAGCAGTCATCTGTAATGGCTCCTAACAACCATACTAGTCTACCTGACTAGGAAATATCTATATAAATATAATATAAACTTACCCTTAAATAGATTAGGATAAGTATCTCGAATCATGTCCTCTATCTCCTAAGTACAGTCCTTCTCGTTGTCGCTCCGTCGAACTTTCACCAACTTGTCTGTCTTGTTCCTTAATCTTTTCTTATCTCTCGCAACAGCCCAAACTGGTAGTCTAACAAAAGTCAAATCAGGCTCTACTACCAAGTCCTCCAACTATGTTTGAGAAATGGTGTCCTCTGGATCATGCACATACTTGCAAAGATGAGACACATGAAACACATTGTGGATACCAGCCATATTGCTCGGCAACTCAACTCTGTATGCGAGCTTTCCAATCCTCTCCATAATTTGGAATGGACCAACATATCTCAGGGCCAACTTTCCTGACTTTTCAAACCATACCACACCCTTCAAAGGTGATACCTTAATGAAAACCCTGCCTCCTACTAAGAACTCTAGGTTTTTACGCCTCTTATACGTGTAATTCTTTTGTCTAGATTGTGCTTCCTTCATCCGCTCTTCGATTAACTCAATCTTCTCTGATGCCTCCCTCACCAAATCTGGACCTAAGACCAATCTATCTCCAGTCTCTAACTAATATGCAGGAGATTTGCATGGCCTTTTATACAAAGCTTCAAAATGAGCCATTTCTATAGTAGTCTGGCAGCTATTATTATAGGAAAACTCAATCAAATGAAGGTGATCCTCCCAAGATCCACCAAAGTCTAACACTTAAGCTCCCAACAAATCCTCGAGTACCTTATTGACTCTCTCCGTCTGCCCATCCGTCGTGGGGTGATATGCAGTACTCATCTTGAGCTTAGTGCCTAACACATCCTATGGAATCTTACAGAATTCACTTGTGAATAAAGCATCTGTATCGCTGACTATGATACATGCAACTCCATGAAGTCTAACTATGTTCTTTATGAACAACGTTTCCAAAACTAGTGCCGTCCTGGTCGACTTTACTGGAATGAAATGGGCACTTTTGGTTACCTGTCCACAATAATCCTTGACCTTGGCAACCCATAAATAAAGTCTATGGATATCGAATCCTATTTCCAAACTGAATTATCTAGAGGCTGAAGTAACTCACTCGGCTTTTGATGTTCGGCCTTCACTTGTTGATAGTTTACACACTGCCTAATCCACAAGCCAACATCCCTCTTCATGCCTTCCCAATAGAAGTTCCTCTTCATATCTTGATACATCTTGGTCCCTCTAGGATGATTCATAAATTTGGATCGATGACTTTCCTGAAGAACTTCTCTCATCAAGTTCTCAACATCTGAAACACATAACCGTCCCTTCTTTCTCAACCATCCTCTCTGGCAAGAAAAAAATCTTTTAAATCATCGACCCCGATTCAAACCTTAAGCCTTCTGATCCTCTCAGCTAATAGTGGATCCTCCCTCTGCTTAGAAGTAGTTCTTTCGATCAACACTAGTTGAACTTCTAATTAGGACATCATGGCAGTTCTCTGACTATAACTAGCAGTCGATCTTAACTACACACCACAACTGGTCAAAGCTTCTAAATCTTTCCACTCTGCCAACATAGCAAACACCACATTCTGATGTCTTCTGCTTAGAGCATCTGCTACTATATTTCCTTTCCCTAGGGTATAATCTATACCAAAATCATAAGCAGCAAAGAAAAACCAACCATCTCTACTGTTGCATATTTAACTCCTTCTGAGAGAACAGATATCTTAAAGATGTATGATTGGTATATAACTCAAATCTCTCCCCTAAGAGATAATGCCTTCAAAATTCAGGTAAAAATCACTACTACCAACTCCAAATCGTGAGTAGGATATCTTACTTCATGCGGTCTAAGCTGCATAGATGCGTAAGCAATGACTTTGCCTTTCTGCATCAACGCTACTCCCAATCCAGTTCTACATGCATTAGTGTACACTACTAACACTTGGTTGCCATCGAGAAATACTAACACTAGACCATTGGTCAATAAATTCTTTAACTTAAGAAATGCTTTCTCACATTTGTCGGACCAAACAAACTTCACTGCTTTCCTGGTAAGATTAGTCAAAGGTACTACTGTCCGCGAGAAATCCTTGATACATCTCCGATAATAGCCAGCAAGTCCAAGAAAACTTCTGATCTCGGTCGCTATCTCTGATCTCTTCCAATTGTTTATAGCTTTGATCTTATCTGGATCGACTGATAATCCCTTCTTTGAAACCACATGACCAAGAAACTTAACCTCTTTCTTTCGAAAATGACACTTAGAAAACTTCACCTTTAGCTGATTCTGCCTCAGCGTCTCTAGCACCACACTAAGATGATCTTCATGCTCTTTCTCATCCTTAGAGTATACCAAAATATTATCTATAAACACCAGCACAAATCTATCCAAATACTCTCAGAAGACTCGATTCCTCAAATCCACAAGGAAAGCAAGTGCATTCATCAATTCGAATGGCATCACTAACCACTCATACGAACCATATCTAGTCCAAAATGGAGTCAAAGGAACACTGCCTCTGCCACTCTCAACTAATGGAACAATATCACTAAATCCAACTGGGAAAACACCTTGGCTCCACTCAACTGATCAAATAGATCATCGACTCTCGACAAAGGATACTTATTCTTTATTGTCCTTTTGTTCAGTTTACGATAGTCGATACATATCCTTAATGACCCATCTGGTTTCTTCACAAATATCATGGTCGCTCCCTAAAGCGTATTGCTTCGTCTAATAAAAAAATTTCTTCTAGAATCACTAGCTTCACCTTCAGTTCCTTCATCTCTATCGGTGTTATCCTGCTAGGTGGTCTACTCATAGATTTAGCTTCTAGCACAAGATCTATCTAAAACTCAACAGCTCATTTCGGTGGTAGCTCTGTGACTGGCTCAAACACATCTGCATACTCTCTTGCAATCTGAACCTAACTTAACTCTTCACCCACTTCCATTGCACTTAACAAAGCACAACAACTCTGGTTAAAATTCGCTACTGAGAATATGATTTGTTATGACTATCAGGGTGTCTCAAAGATATCTCTCCATCATGGAAGAATAGCTTGGCCTCATACCGCCTCAAACAATCCAAACCCAAAATGATTCCAAATCTACGAAATCGTACACATACAAACAACATGCAAACTTATGACCTAACAAATCATGTTCTAACTGGTTACATCTTATCCCTAGAGTTTCATACCTTCCTATTGGATTCGCAACCCTCAAGGAAGTAACAAGGTATCTGGGCTCTAAGCATAACCTATCAACCAAACACTGGGACATAAATAAATGTGATGCACCGGTATCAAAAGGTATCCTAACTGGTATACTCTGAATCAAAAATGTACATTCCATCACAATTTTCCCTTTATCAGCAGTAGTGGGCTTAGCTAATGTTCCAACAGCAAGAACTTTCCCATTGTCCGTCCTGGCTGACCCTGGACACTAGTTCTTGTAGTGCCCCACTTGATCATAGTTAAAGCACTTCACATTTTTCTTGTCTGTAGTTTACTTTCCCTTTCCTGACCGGCATTCATTTGCACAATGACACTTCTTGTCACATTTGTAGCAGACTAAATGAGCCTTTGCCTTCTTGGCAACATCCCTTTTTCAGACTCCCTTCTTCTTAAAGAATTTCCACTTCTTTCCCCGAGGACCCTGGGATTCAACTGGCTTCTCTCTAGCTGAAATAGCAAGCATCTCCTCATGGCGAATGGCCATCTCCACCACCACATTAGAAGGATCTCAGATATGGGTCACAGTCATCCTAGCAAGCTCAATCCTCGAATGAACCTTTCATTCCTCCTAACATCAGTGTCAATCAAAGCATATCCATATCGAGACCGCTCATAAAACTTAGCATCATACTCGATTACTGACATCTCACCCTAAACCAGATTCATAAATTTTCTCATCAATGCAGACTTAGCAATTTTAGACAGAAACCTTTGCTCAAACCATCTCCTGAAATCAGCCCATGTCAGCTCTTCCACTTGAACTTCAGTAGTAACATTATTACACCAGTGAAGCGCTGCCCCTTGCAAATGTCTAGAGGCCAGCCTTCCCTTTTACCTATCATCCAAGCCTAAATAAGTACAGATCCTTTCACAACTCAGTAGACAATTCTCAACTTCAACAGCATCCTCCGTTCCAACAAATGGCTTTCCACCCAAACTGGTGTAGTCTCTGCTTAGCCTAGCATAGTTATTCCCAATGGGAGTCGCATGATTAGCTCCTCCAAAATTACCGGTGATTCTAGCTTGCAAAAGATTGGCTAGAAATTGATATACCATCCCCGCATCTATTGGTAGATTTCTAGCACCTACATTAGCTTCTGCATTAGCTTGTCGACTTTTGTTCCTCCTGCTATGAGGTCGAACATTTCCATTGGTTGTGGTGCTTACTCCACCTAAATTTCCTCTTCCGTTTCCTGCTTCCATATCTTCTTTCTCGTAAATCTGCATACGATCCTTAGTAAGATATAGAAGAACAGTCTATGAGAGAGGGGAACACATACTTATATATACACCTCTATATATCAAATACAAGTACGTTACTATAACATTAACCCAAACCTCAATCTTATTTTCAAATTCATTTGATTATGTTTAAAAATCTTTTAGGTTTAACTTTCTTTGAAAGTTTCATAAACCTATGCTTTGATGCCAACTTGTAACATCCCCTTATTTGGAGGCCTAAAACTAATGGCTATAGATGCTGCAGTCATCCGTAGTTATTAATTCTCGACGACCAAATACGGCGGTGTTAGATTCATTGATACACAGAAACATATGAATATGGAAAAAATTTAAACTTCAAACAAATTCATATTCCATATTAAAACATTTCCAATTCATTACATAATCCCATATTTGCAAACATCGTTAAGAGAAAATATATTTATTACAACCTATGCGCAAGGCGACATATGAAGATGCCCGCTGGGACGATCAGAGTATATACAGGAAATATAACAACTTTTCCATTACAATCAACATAGCAGAATAAAAGGAAAGAGAATTCAATGTAGCTATCATGCCTTCTGCACGTCTTTGGAAGCTTATTCGTCTTACATGTACCTAGAAACTTTAACTCTCAAACTACTCAAAATCAATTGAGTACCCGAGAGTTTAAGGGGAAAACATAAACTTCGAGTCAGACATAAAGTCTGGTATGAATAATAATCCACCATCTCAAATCTTTTAGTAATCTAATGATACCACGCCGCTTAACAAAATGGGTTTTCCCTCACTAGTATCTCAAAACCTTTACAAAATCATATACTGTGCTCCTACATCCACAATGGTTAAAACAGTTTAAAATAGTATAATATGAACACCGCTTAGTAGAATGGGTTTCCCCTCACTAGTATCTCAAAACTTTTACAAAACCATATACCATGCTCCTGCATCCACAATGGTTAAAACAATTTAAAATAATATAATGTGATGATATGCAAAACAATTGAATTAATTTTGGATCACCCATCCCATTCAATTTCAGACTATCCGTCTCAATTAAAGTTTCTAGGATTATTATCAACTTATTAGTTTTCATGGGCAGACTAATAACCGGTTAAACATTTAAGGAATCTCAGTCCAATTACATAGTTTTCATGGGATCACTTTAAATCTATTGGTAACTCCAATATTGCTGTTATCATAGTTTTCATGGGTTAACTAGGAACCTATTGGTAACTCCAATATCCTTTCTTCTTGCCCTAGTCTTCATGGGTTGACTAGGAACTTATTGACATCTGTCAATATTTCATCCGGATATAGTTTTCATGGGCTAACAACAAACATACAGCCCCTGCTAGTATCCAATCATAGTTTTCATGGGCTTATTATGAATCAGTCTATCTGACATCTTCCTTTACACATAGTTTTCATGGGCTTACAATGAACCTGTCTATCTGACATCTTTATAAATAGTTTTCATGAGCTAACTATAAACCTATTGGCCCCTGCCAATATCATAAAGTTTTCATGGGCTTATTGTGAACCTATTGGCCCTTGCCAATATCTTTCCTTTATATTTTAGCATCTTATATTCTAGTCTTTCTGATCTCTTAGATGTAATTCTACTCATTTAGGAGTTATTCAATTTACAGTCCCTACTAGGTTAACCTAACTGGATCTCCTACCCTTTTTCCCAAAATGCAGTTATGGGTCCATAATAAACTGAATATATTCATATTAGAAGAAGCAAAATATCAACATAGCAATACTACTCCTGTGGGTTTAATTTATCAAAGATAGCTTCTTCTTAAAATCCTTTATAAAACACCTTTAATATAGCCATGGGTTTTTCCTTTAAAAATAGAGTTTAGGTCATAAAACCTTTCGATATCTTCAAAATCTAGCTTTCGACTTCATAGGATAACCTCCTTCAAAAGCTCTTAAAACATTAGGCTCCTGCCTTATAATACTTTAAAATCTACCTTTCGAAACCTTTCGATTATTTTAAAGTATTAATATTTAACCTTTAGAAGCTTAGCTTTAAAACCGGTTGAAAGTATTTCAACACTACTGGAAGTAATCCTTCAGAAATAATTGAAAGTACCCTTTCAACATTATTGGAAGTAACCCTTCCGAAATCATTGAAAATACTCCTTTTGAAAGCATTAGTTTATACTTAAAACATTATTTGGCACAAAGTGAATATAGTCGAAAGCATCTCTTTCCAAACCATTTTATCATTTATAAAACAATAGGGTAACATGATGGCTTCGACAGCATCTCTTTTGAAATCATAAAACATCTGGGTAAAATATTGGAAGGTTAGAGTTGAAAACCCTTTCGAAACCATCACCTTCTTCGAAACCCCTAACCTCTTTCAAATGCTTTATGAAGTGTCTTGAACTTATGAAACAAAATACCTTTCGATAGCATTGATACCTTTAATACCATCAGAAGGTTATAAAACGACAGCAGGATATCGATTAGGTTAGAACCCCTTCTTTCAAAACATTATGTTATAAGTAAGGAACCCAATCGAAAGCAATTATAAGTTAATGGCAACCAATTTCAAAACCATTTAAAAACTTTTTCAAAACCTTATGCTTCGACCTTGTAGAAGGTTTAAAGTAAAACATAGACATATGTTTTTCTTTTAAAAATAAACCAAGGTTTCGACCCCTTTAGAAGCTATGCTTTCGACACACTACCTTCCGCCTATCACCAATCCACTACGTACCATTATAGTGATACCTTGTGCATTGGTTTCGGCATAGTTGGTTTCGATGAGAATGATGGCGGAAGATACTATATCGAAAGGCATTTTCCTAAGTAGGTGGGACCACTTTTCTGAGCAAACCAGTTTTAATTTTTGTTTAAGTAAACTTTTCTCTAACTAACCTGCCACGTGTCAACACCAAATTGGTTACCTTAACCTTTTCAAATTCTTTTTCAAAAATAACTGCTGCTAATCCAGATCTAAACTATGATTAAGTTAATCAAACAAGCCCTTTCAATTTTTGCAAAGAAGTCCCTCTTCTAAAACAATTTATTTTGCATAGCAAATCACTTTGGAAAAATCCCCAAAATTTCCTAATCATGTTATCTAACATATTAAAATTCCAAACCCAAATTCTTAATATATTTTCCAAAATAAATTATAAACCCAAATAACCATATTTTCCTTTAAAAATTCATAATAATCTTTCTATAACTTGGAAAATTATAAAAATTGAAACCTAACTCCAAAATCATGTTTCTCTTAACAAAAATTTTTCCTATGGCATTTATACTTCATTTAATCTTGATTTTGATTTAAAACCGTGTTAAATCTCATTTAAACAACCTTGTTTAAATCAAATAAATCATAAATCAAGCATATCATTATCCTATATATCATAAAAATGAATTTATCCCTTAAATTCGAAAATATATGATTTAAACCAAAATAAAGATGGAATTATTATTCACCTTGCTCTAGATAAGAATATTGGATTGAGATTGATTTCCCTAAACTTGATTTTCTAGCTTTAATTTGAATTCCTCTTGATCTCTTAATGGCCGGCCGTCCCTCTATATTTTGCTTGCGTTTTAAAATGATGTGAATAGGATGTAAGAGGGTGGGAACGAAATATATATAAGGGCGGAAGCTAAGGGCGACAATTCCTAATATACCCTTATGTGACTTAATAATCAAAACTCACTCTTGAAGCCCATTAATTAGTTCATTAGTCATGACCTTAATTAATTAATTCAAGTCTCATTCCCCTGATCACTTACATTTACATTATTCTATTTAATTTAACTAATTAAATCTTTTGAATAATGTTATCAAAAATTAGGGGTGTTACAACCAAAGTCTCCAGCAAGAATGTTGCGACGTAGAGCTGAAGGAGGTAAAGCGACGTGAGAAAGGAAAGGATATAGAGAATACTTTATACATCTAATCATAGTATGCATAACAACCACTGCCTAAGCCCTGTCTTGGGCAGCATAACTAGTTCCATGAGTATATGGATCCAAGAAAAGGAGCAAGAGGATGCGAGGGAGCACCTCGTCGAGTTGATGATCAATATCTCGGTCAATCAGGATGATGCTACATGGGTCTTGAAGATTGAATCTCAACTTAGTATGAGAATGACGAAGGAGTTGATGAGTTTTCACTAAGCAAACTTGGATGTGTTCTCCAGGACACATTCTGACATATGTGGAACATCGCTAGAGATAACGTGCCATTCATTGAGTGTAAACCTCAAATATGTACATATGAAACAAAAAAGACGTAGCCTGGATCCGAAGCGATCAGTTGAACTGAAAAAGGAAGTGGTAAGCTAAGAGAAAATAGCTTCATCTGTGATGCCCTATTCCTGGAGCGGGTATCGAACCTGGTCCTAGTCAAAAAGGCCAATAGAAAGTGGAAAACATGCATTGATTATTTAGACCAGAATAAGGCACGTCCAAAGGACAACTTTCCATTGCTAAAGATTGATCAGCTAGTGGATTCAACCATTGGGCATGAGATACTATTGTTCATGGATGCTTATTCTGGTTATAACCAAATTCCAACACATCTCGAATCAGGAGCATACGGGTTTCATAAATGAATTAGGATTATACTACTATGTCATTATGCCGTTCGGCTTAAAGAATGTTGGGGTGGTGTATTAGAGGCTAGTTAATTCTATGTTCAAAAAGAAAATTGGACTTTCAATGGAATTGTATGTAGATGATACGTTTGTGAAGTTGTGGTGGATAACGAATCATGTGGAGGACTTAGCAAAGATGTTCCACGTATTCTGAAGATACGGGATGAAGCTCATTCCTCAAAAATGCACATTCGGAGTTGGGTCTAGAAAATTCCTAGGTTTCATTATGAATTCAAGAGGGATTGAGGCAAATCAAGAGAGGATCGAGGCCTTAAGGAATGTGGAAGCCCCAAAGATAGTAAAGGAGGTACGGATCTTGAATAGGAAATAGATGCACTGAGCCGGTTTATTTGGAGAGCCACAGACAAATGCATACCGTTCTTTAAGATCCTCAAAGTCGAGAAGAGAAACTTTGTATGCATGCATGAGTGCAAGGATGTTTTCTAAGCTCTAGTTGATCAATTAGAAAGGCCACTTGTTTTATCCAAGCCTTTGGAGGGAGAAAATTTATTCATCTATTTGTGGTATCGGTTCATGCCCTAAGTGCAGCACTCATGCGTGAAGAGACGAGAATCCAAAGGCCGTTTATTATATTAGCAAGCAATTAGCGAAAGTGGAGAAGAACTACGCACAACTGGATAAATTATCTTATTGCTTGTTAATTTCTTCAAGAAAACTTTTTCCATATTTCCAAGCTCATCAGATTAAAGTACCGAACGATCAACCCCTAAGACAGGTCCTGCATCGACCGAAGACTTCAGGGAGATTACTCAATTGGAACATAGAGCTAAGCCACTACGACATACATGTCAAACCTAGAAGGTGATTTAAGGCCTCAGCAGACTTTATTGACAAAAACATAGCTCAGGATGATAATGCAGAGGGGAGTTTGGAACAAAGTGCTAAGTGGAAAATGTATACTGACGGGTCATTCAACGAAGTTGCTCAAGGGAAGGTGTTGCCTTAGTGACCCTCGAAGAGTGTTGGATATATTATGCCCTGAAGCTTGATTTTCCCACGATGAATAACAAAATTGAGTATGAAGCATTAATTGCAGGACTCAAGATTACAAAGGAGTTGGAAGTCAAAACTCTACACATATTTCGTGACTCCCAATTAGTGGTATGTCAATTAAGAAAGGTATTTCAAGCGAAAGGGCAAGGCAAGCTCCTTATTTAACCAAGGCCCTAGAGTTGCTGAATAACATCGAATATTACATGATAACGCATATTCCCAGAGAGGAAAATGTGAAAGCCAATTCACTGGCTAAATTAGCTAGTTTAGGAGATGCGCAACTTATGGGCCTGGTCCTAATGGAAATGTTATCAGGTCTGAGTATCGGCCAGATGGATGTTGATTAGATCTTAGAGGCTGAATGTAAAAGGGAGTAATGGATGACTCCGATCAAAGATTACCTCCTAAGGGAAATCCTTCCCGACAGAAGGAATAAATGCAAAAAACTTCTCTGTAAAGTTTCATGATTTGTCATTCATGAAGGAGTCATGTATGGGAAAGGACTTTCTATCCCCTTACTGTGATGTGTTGATGAAGGAAAGAGAGTCCTCGCAGATGGGCCTGAATGGACTTGTGGTGATAATCGGAGGAGAGGAGGGGCAGACCTTAGCAAATAAGATTATTCTCTATGGATATTTCTGCCCAACCGTCAATCGGGATGCAAGTGGTTACACCAGGAAGTGTGATGGATGCCAGAGGTTTGCAAAGACTCCAAGCCTCGCCAATGAAGATTACACAAATGGTTAGTCACATGGCCATTTGCAGTCCAAGAGATTGATATCATTTATGTGTTGCCAATGTCTAAAGGTGGTGCAAAGTAGGCCATTGTTGCATATGATTACTTTACAAAATGGGCTAAGGAGGAACCGTTAACCATGGTTACCACAAAAAACTAATCGAATTTATAATTAAGAACATAATCCGTCGATTTGTTCTCCCACAAATGTTCATGTCCGACAATGGGACCTAATTCGAAAACGTTGAGTTCAAAACCTTATGCAATTATCGTCAAATTGAGAAGAAATTTATAGCGGTAGCACATCCGCAAGCTAATGGACAAGTGGAAGCTGTAAAAAAATAACCAAGTCCATTCTGAAGAAGTGACCAAAGAAGGCTAAGGGAAATAGGTTGATGAATTGCCTTTAGCGCTCTAGGCTTACAAAACAACCCAAGTCCAATACCGATCATTGTTGATGCTAAAAATAGCACCAACACCTAAATATCAAATGAAAGCGCCAAAATGTAGATATCCAAATCAAACAAGCAAAAATCAGTAGGAAAGTAAAAGGAGAAATAATAATTTTTATACTTGTTCAGCAATCTCTGGCCTACGTCTACTTTATATTTTGTTATTAGCTGTTTTCTCTCCGGATTACAACTAGTTATATCAGATCCAACCATAATCTAGTGGATCTTATATTTACAACGAAGTTTCTAGAGTATTTAAGGGAGAAGATAGGAGTTAAAAAGAAGTAGAGTCCAGATCCCTCTTTAGTTGTAGTAGGGATGATATTTGTATAGAGACCAATGCTCAGAGTCAGAAATCCACATGAGTGGAAACCCACAAGAGAGCCCATAGATATACACATGAGCACGTGGACCCATGTGTGATAAAAACCCACTCGGTACAGAGAGGGTCCTCTAATTATTGAGTGCTTTTCTTAAGTGGAAACTTGTTGTTTCCACTTGCCCTACTCTTCTATCTCCAGATTGATGCGTTCCAAGTTCTTTACCATAGATTCTGAGTTGATTCTTCGAATAGCACTTGAACTATCCTATTTTCTTTGTTTTCTTCTCCTCCATTCAAGGATTTCTCGACCAAACTTTGAGAAAAGCACTTAACCACGAGAGGTTGGAGTAGATAATGAGGTGTATGGAATTCATGATGCCAAAGTACAAGGAAAATCCACTTGGTACCGAGTGCATTCCTTAGCTTAGGGAGGGATGATTTTTCTCGAGCTTGCTTTTCTACTTCTACTAAGTGCTTTTCTAAGTTTGTGAATTGTCACGTGTTCATTTTGGCCTTCTGATTCTTGTTAGAATCTTCTTTAGTTGAAAAACGGGTTAACATTTGCCTCTTAAAGTATGCCTTTTGGATGTAAGATGTGTTTTGCTTAAGAAAAAGTTCCAACAACAACCATTCTTTGGTAGTTGAGCTCTCCGGCCTTCCATCGATCCCGGTCTTGATGAATTGTCTGGTTCGCTCAAATTCTCTTGCAACCAAAGGTTGTTGCAAGCCTGTTACAGCTAAGGAGTCTAGCCCTCGCTTAAGTGTTATTTATACATCATAATCAGTCTAATTTCATTCGGATTTATTACATCACATGTCAAAATTGTTCTGTGTTCACCCGAGATTTATCTATTTTTCTCTAATTACAAGGCTTTCAAATCTTTTATAAAATCTGCATCCATTCTAAGGTTCAAACTCTCCGTATTGTTTTTTATTCAATCTAGGGTTTCGATCTCTGTGGACCGTTTATCATCCAACCTAGGATTTCAATCTCTCTAGATCGTTTATCACCCAACCTAAGGTTCAAGCTCTCTGGATCATTTATCATCCAATCTAGGGTTTATTTTCTTTGGACCCTTGCTGAGCCCAATCCACGTACTCTTCAACGAGGGTACTCAACGACCAAGCAAGCCGATATGCTCATTCTTAAGTATGGGGACTCATTTTTCATACAAGTCCTTCCGCTCGCTCTTCGGTAAAGGAACTTGCACCTTGTGGCTACTGCCCGAGATTACTATGATAAATATCATTCATCACTTTCAAGTGTATTTCAAAAATAAAATATTCAAATCAAATAAAACAAGCAAACAAAAACCCTAATTATTCATCCCGAACATCCAACTTAGAGCTTGTATAGGGACCGATCGATATGTCATACATGTGTAAGCGATATGAGTTTATTATTATCCTATATGTTCATCTCAGACATCCAACTCAAAGCATGTCTAGAGACCAATTGAGATCTTTTACATGTGTAAGAGGTCCAAGATTTTTATTGTCTTAATTATTCAAATCAGAAAGCAAAGCTGGGGAAATGAACTTGTCTCATGTCCAACTCGATCATGAGATTACAATCCTCAACCCAGATCCCTAGTCATTCCTCAATGCATCTGCTGCAGATAACAGCTGCTCTCGCTGTACCATTATAGTTTGCTTCCTTACGTATTGTTGCAATTGATTGCTTCGAACCAGTTCTTCTATCAGATTATGAAGCTATTGGCACTCGCTCGTTTCATATCCATCATGCTTATGGAAGATGCAAAAATTTCCAAACCTTCTGTCCCAATTAGTGGGTTCTCTCTTAGCTGGCATTCATAGGGGATCGACCCCTTAGTCTAGGTAGTGAATATAGATATCGAATACGTATTAGTGAAGTACCGATATGAGATATTCTAAAATATCATGGTAATAACGGTAAAATATAGAACATGCGTAGAACATTTATAAATGATACTTTACAATGGTATAATGTTATATTGATGTTATTTTCAAATATTCGTATAAATAATGCACTACATTACTATCAAAGACCGATTGCGTGTACTTTACAAATTACAATCCATTTATTGAGAAATTCTATTAAATACAAATCATAATTTAGGCTCATAAAAACAAAAAAATTCATATACTATACATCTTTATTATTTTCTTTATTTTTTACCATAGTCATTATTTCTTCAGTCATCCAATCATCTATAATATTTTATATTTGTAGTTTTGTCATTTTCATTTTCACTTTGTTTATCAAATAAGCAATGTTGATTTGATATTAGTTACTACTTTTGCTCATTCCATATCGATATGTTAAATATGTAACTTTATTGCACTTTAACTTTTAGTCCTTGGTGCATGATAATATGCTAACTTACCAATTAGAAACGGCGAATAGAAAAAACAAGTAGATCTTTCATGATCTTATTTTTCACTACTAAAAGTCATCACGGAAAATATGACATGTAAAATATAGGAATAAGTAGAGTTTTCTTTATTAAAAGACTAATGAAGAAAACTAAAACTATATGGTTAAAATTTAAAAAATTAGTGCATTGGGATTTCTATTATGGTCCAGTTATTGTCATTCACCATATACAAAAAATAAATATTGAGAATGCGAAGAATTTATTTATAAATACATATTCTTGAACACATAAAATGATGAATGATATTCTAAAAAAATATTGGGTATTTTACACTAAATATAGAAGCGATATATTGGTAAATATCGGTTGATATATCGGTATCAATATTTTAAGCGATATGTTTGGAAGCGATATGTGATACATAGACGATATATCTGATATTAACCACATCGCCCGAGTATCTAGGTATCCTCTTCGGGGTTTCAATTAGATTAGTATAGGAAGATAACTTCAATTCCCTCCTTTGTCTTTTTAGTTCTCCGAAGTCATTATCAGCTTTCGTTTCCTTTCATCTTTTCCATATCCTGCTTCAGGTAGTCCTCCACCATCCACAACATTAATATCAACATCATCAGACCTAGTCCCTCTTGACATAGACACCTTTTAGCTTTATGATAAACTCCACAAGATCCACTATTGGATCTCTTTCCAATGCAATTTTGAAGTCGGTCTTGCTTACGAATCTAGACAGTGCGCCATTAAGATGATTGATGAATCTTGCTTATCGACTGTGGCAATTGCTGTGTTAAACCTTATTAGATAGCTTCTCAAAGTCTCTCCAGGCCTTTCTTTTATGCTTGATAGTATCATCACATTCTTTAGTCTAGAGATGTGAACTCTAAATTGTCTCAAGAAACTATTCACCAAGTCGGTCCATGTGCTTATGGACCTTTTTCTCAGCTATCTGAACCACATCACTGCAAAATCGGTCAGATATAATAGGAAGCATTGCCTTGTCACCTCCTCAGAAGGACCCAACACCTCCATATGTCATATGTAACTTATTAGATGAACTGTTGTATCCATTTTCCTATCGTACATTTCCAATGTCGAAAGCTTGAAATCGGGAGCATTCCTCCCATTCTGGATGTTAGAGCTAAATGGATTCCCACTTCATCCTCCAAACTCTGGTATGGGGGTCCACCTCTACTTTCTTTCTAATCATCTCAACCATCCGGTTGTTGTTTTCTAATGGAAGTCTTTGACCACTAGCTAAATTATGTCGATGCTCTTGCGGGGGAACTTTGACACATATTTTGGCATGTACTCCTCTGGTTACACGCCTACGTTTTGATCCACACCTCTAGCTTCATTCTGTCCTCCATTCCTACGAGGAAGTTCTAGCACATGTTCTTCTGATTTTTATGCACTTGTGTTCTGTCTTGCATTTATGGCTCTAGCATCATCCGTTCTCAGCATTCCATCTTTCCCTCGAGTAAAATCCTCTCAGTACCGAGAGGATTCTGGTCGGCACCGAGTGGTCTTGGTCGTGTGGGCACCACTATGGTTTATTCGCTCCAACTCCAAATGTTCCTACATTAGTTCTGGCTCTTGGTTCTAAATTCTAGCAATTCCAACTATTCCTTATTTTCATAATCATTGGAAAATTCCTTCCAGCATTTCCTATTGTTGCATCATCAGTCCATCCTGCATCTCCTTCATCATTCTCTCCATCCCCTATCTGGTTACGTAAATGGAATAATTAGAATTTAAGGACGACTTCTAGTTGTACCCTTGCTTCGGTTGACTTCCGCTAATCTTTGATCTAGTGTTAGACCTCTTCATCTTCTTTGAATCTTAATTCATTGAGAAATTCCTCTAGATCTGAATGAAAATTACCTATATCCAACCTCTTAACTCGTCCAATCCACAGTAGATAGCTTGATATATGCTTAAGTTCCTTTTTCTTAGTGCAAGCACTAAGTATTATAGCCAAAAATGGCACTAACACCCAATTACCATATTAAAGAACCAAAATGTAGAGATCCAAATCAAACAAGCAAATAATCAATAGGAAATAAAAAGAGATCTAAGAATTTTTATAGTGGTTTGATAATCTCTGGCCTACGTCCACTTTATGTTTTGTTATTAGCCATTTTCTCTAAGGATTATAACAAGTTATATCAGATCTGATCACAATATAGTGGATCTCAGATTTATAATGAAGTTTTTAGGGTATTTGAGGGAGAATATAGGAGTGAAGTAGAAGTAGAGTCCATATCCCTCTTTGGTTGCAGTAGGGATGGTATTTATAGAGAAACATATGCTTAGTGCCAGAAATCCACTTGAGTCGAAACCCCGGAGAGAGCCTATAGATTTACATGTGAGTAGGCCCTTGTGCAATAAAAACAACTTGGTACCCAGAGGTTACTGTTGGTACCGAGTGCTTTCCTTAAATGGAAACTTGTTGGTTCCCCTTTCTCACTCTTTTATCTCCAAATCGATGTGTTTCAAGTTCTTTTACATAGATTCAGAGTTGATTCTAATGATTCTTCTGATAGCACTTAAACTATCCTATTTTCTTTGTCTTTGTCTCCTCCGTTCGGGGATTGCTCGTCCAAATTATGAGAAAAGAACTTAATCATGAGAAGGGGGATTAGATAATAGGGTGTATGGAATTCATGATGCTAAAGCAAGAGGAAAAATCACTTGGTACCAAGTGCTTTCCTTAGCTCCTGGAGTGATGAATTTTCTTGAGCTTACTTTTCTACTTCTGCTAAGTGCTTTTCCAAGTTCATAAATTGTTCCATGCTCATTTTGACCTTCTAATTCTTGTTGGAATCTACTTTGGTCAAAAAGAAGGCTAATAACCATACTCTATTCACCTTAGCCTATGGATCAGAGGCTATGATAATGATTGAATTAAAAGTACATTCTCATCAAGCAACTCAATATAATCCCGAAACAAACGAGAGGCTCTTGTTGTAGTTACTCGACATGATCGATGAGAAGCATAAAGAAGCTGAACTGAGAGTCGCTATCCATTAAAAAGGGTGGTGTGACATTACAATACCAAGGCCAGGAATTGTACTTTCGAGGCTAGCGACGTTGTCCTTAAAAGTACCTTCACGGTCCTATGAATATGGATCCGAGCTAGGAAGGTCCATATGTGACTTAACATAGGCTAGGAGATGAAACAGTCAAGCTAGTGACTATTGATGGGATTTCACTCTGACGGGCATGGAATAGCGAGCTCTATGATGCTATTTCACTTAAGTTAGACCTTGTAAATATCTAATCAATTTTGATGTAAAAAACAAGATCTGTCATTTTTTTGTGAATATAAAGCAATTTGACTTTCAGAATCGCTGAGTTGTATACTTGTTAGCCTAATTATATGCTATAAATAATAACGATGTTATATATGTCTGCATTTTAACAATGCAGGTATCTAGGTCACCGAAGATAGGAACCACTATGAACTTCTACGGTCCATGATCAAACTCATGAAGCAATTCCATTCTAGATATCCAAAGGTAGTACTGATCAACTCCTCTGACCTACGAATTAGGGGAAGGAGTATAAATATTCAAGGGTGGAGCGAGACAGTTCACTTAATAGCTCGTGCCTAGAGTTTAGCTAAGCGTCGACACCTTTCCCAGAGGATGGTAAGGCAAAAGGTGAATGCCCAAAGTTAGGCGAGATCTTATATAAATGTCTAGAATAGCACATTCGAATCGTCGCTCCAGCTAATCAATTCCGATCGAACATCCATGACCAGGCATGGTCAGAATAAAACATCTACAAGATGGATGTTCGAACCATCATTCTAGAGAAATAAAACTGGTCAGCCCTCGTAGACCGAACAAAAGCACCCAAGGATGGGTGTCCGATTCATTATTTCTAAATTGTAGAAGTAACGTGATCTTGATCACTATTATTGGCCAGATGGAACTCAACCAAAGATGCAACCAGATAGGCTAATAATTTAGCCAGTTGGCAATAGAGGAATGGTTTACACATATATAAATGAAAATGATTAATGGATTTCTCAAAGTTCAAACAAATCGATATAGGGCTTGAAAGAAAAATAAGTCTAAATTTTATTAACATGCTGCTTGAACCAAAAGCGAGGGCTATACTCACACAACTTCAGCCTACATACATAAGTCTTGGACAAAATTAAACACAACAACAACAAGGAAGGATGTGATTATATCTTCCCCCTCCTCTTTGACTCCTTCTTCTCTTTGGAAGCGACATTTTGGACTCATCGGGTTTCCTCCAACCCCTATCTTTTCCATTATGGCCCTTCGAAGGATCGCTTGTCAAAGTCCCAGAGGGCACAAAATGAGGTTGATCGGTAAATGAGATGGATAAGGGGGAGGTATATCGATATCTTTTTCCTTCTTGATCTCCTTAGCTAGCGGGACTCGAGTTTGGAGCATCACTTCCAAGGTACCCTTCGAGGAAGGATCGGAAGCTCTAGCTGTAACGACGCCCTCTTTTTCCTACGCCCTTTGAAAGTTTCCCATCGCTTCCCCTTCTAAGGCATGAATCATTCATCCTCGAGGCCCAAAGTCTTGTATGTCGAAATATCTAGGAGCATTTTGGAGGTAAATGGGATGACTAATTCTTTGACAATAGCTTGTGTACCTACTAACAAGTTCTTTTCGGGTAAGAGAACGATCAAAGGCTAATCTAAAATTTGGCTAACATAAAAGCAGAGATTAGTGACGTTACCGATGTCATGTGAGCCATCTCGAACATGGGCGAGGTTAATGAGGATGGCTTACATGACATTGGTGACTAATAATTGCTCATCCTTCTCTTTCTTTTAAATCTCTAGGAGCCTTGTTAATTGTGCCACCTTCTTTACAAGACGATCATTCTCTACAGTTAAATTGTGAATTCTATGGTGGGTTGCCTCAATCCGTTTTTCATGGCTTTATCACTCCAGCTTGGACGAATTATTCAAATCTTTAGCTCTCTTCTTAGCCTCTTCTAATGATTTGCTTAGTTTCTCGACTCCGCCATTAAAGTTAATATGATACTCTCATCTTGCTCCGCTGAGAGTTTCAAGCCTTCAAGTTCCACTTCCTTTTATATGAGCCTTTCAAATGACTTCAGCTATCCACTTCCACTTGAAACACTGGTCATGCACATCATCGACATAGTGCCTGTACTAACATGCAGAGAAATGTCTTTGAACTCAGGAGCGAATATGACATCGTTGAAAAAGCGTTTTAGGAATTTGAGTTTTAGATCCTCCAAGTTGGGGTTGGAGGCAATTTCCAGCGTAGTGGTAGTAGCATTTTTTTCGGTTGGTCCTTTGATGGGAAAAATAGGAATAATAGGCCTAGACAATTGCTTGGAACGACGGTGTTAAAGATGGGATATTACCCGCTGTGCTGTCAGGGAGACCAAAACCAGTGCACGAGAAGCTACAACAGGCAGGCCATCGCTAGGTTTCGTTAAGAACCTGTCAATGCTTTGAGCCAGAGGTAATCAAGACCTATGTTGTAAAGGTGACTCATGAGATCGATGGCCCTTGTCTCGACTCGTTTGCTCTCGACCCGAGTGCTTATTGATATCAGAATCATAAGATGAACCATGAGAACGAGTGTGTAATCCATGCCACCCATGCTTCTTACCTTAGCTTTTGAGAGTATTATACATGCTCTTGCACTTCATTATACCCAGAAATAAAACACAAATGAAGCAAAAATAACTAAACGAGTGCGTAATGCGAATTATGCTATGTGCAGTGCCAAATAAGTGTGTGTATGTGTCCTACTGTCCCCTTACTGACCATAGAACTATCAGGGGTGATCTCCCCTTACTCGGATTGTAGGCACTTTGTCTAGTAGGCCAATAGAGGATCTAATATCCCCAGTACTGATGTTACCCAGGCCGTAAGAACCGAACTCCTCTAGAATCGGATCGAGGTACCGATATATATCTTCGGAGGGCAGGATATGAGTTTCCTTTGTTACTATGGCTGGTGGAGGTTGTGTTGGAGTCCACATTGGGATGATCTTTATCATGGGTCACCACTTTAGAAGAAATGCTTGGTCATCGCTACCTTCATCTCTGGAAAGCTCATGACCCATATCAACAACATCATTATCTCCTCCACTACTTCTTCTTTCCTTAGTGTGCTCATGAACCTCTCCAGTCTCCGCAATAGGACTCGGGACTAGGGCACCTCTTGGTTTTCGTTGCCCTCCTCCAACAAGGGATATTCACCATCTTCGTTATTGGCTTCGGGAATGTGGCTGACACTATGACCTTCTTCCGACAAATGATAAGTATGCAAATTCTCGTCAGTAAGAAGTGACTTCATGTCTCTTTCCTCAAGTAGTACTTAATGGAGATATGCAAGAGTGCTCGCCAAAACCACACCACCAATCCTTGTCGTGCTATCTGCATTAACCAGAAGTAATCATGTGAAAGACTAAGGTTGTATAGTCTGCATAAAAAGGATGAAGATAGGACTTACATTTAGACAAACACCTCCATGCAAAACCAAGCGGACAATTCATAAAAAGAATTCATCTTTAAAATAAATCATTTTGTTCCAAAGACTCGTTACAATTCAATAACCAGTGCAAGATTCTGGATAGTAAGCAAAGGGGACTCTTTCCAGTGTTTGAAGTTATACAAGTAGCGGATCTCCTGAGTGCTCAGCTCACGATTCAAATGGCGAGCAAAAATGATATAAATGTTGTTCAAGAGGGCATCGTTTTGGGATGCATTTATGTTGGAGCCAATTTCAAGAACTGCTAAAATTATGCCGATGAAGTTGCTGAACGTCGGGACATAATCGGCCACACACATATATCAGTTACAAGTCGTGTATCCTACTAATGGGTGATGCGCCCATTGATGGCATGATGGAACCAACATGTCCACATAGAGGATACCATGTCTCTCGCATATTCTTCAAAGCGATACGTCGTCAACTTTTGATTTTGGAGAGTCCCGAGGATCACCTAAAATAATGGCATCACCCATATCTACATCAGGGGTGGCTCCAACTACAGGCTCTTCGATTGGCGCAAAAGGAATCATTTTTATAGGCCATGCTGCTTGACGACCGATTGATTGAGGAATGTGTCTCGCTACAAGAACTAAGAATTGTAGTAAAACAAGATTCAATGTTGGATTCCACGTATTTTGATGTTGATGGATCTGTCGCCATAGTAAAGAGATGCTTAGATACGATTCATAACTAACAAAGCTTCACATATGAGTGATATCAAACAAAATAAAAGCTATAACCTTCATGCTGGAAAGGAGCCCTGTAAAGTTAATGTATCAAACACAATGAACATCAACGTGTGTTGATCGTTCGAGCCTCGTAGATCGATGGGAGGCAATATAGTCTAGTTAAAGTGTACAGTGCATGCATTTTTTGATTTGACATTTAGTAAAGGAATTAGCAGACAGCTCTATTGAAAGCTAACTCGATATCCAAAGTGATCGTCATCACTGACCGTCCCAACGGGATTTGCATTGGCAACCATGCATTGGAGATCCACGGCGACGCTTGGGAAACTTCACTTGGAAGCTTTAGTCATTTGTGCAAGGTACAAAAAATTATGCAAATTTCTTAGGTAAATCCCAAAAGTATGAGATCAGTATCGATCCCTAGCATTGCACTTGAAAAGCTTCGTTGTTCATCCTCCTTGCACCTTGCATGGCTACCAATGAAAATAACGATCTGCTTCAATACTCAAGCTCACTACCACCTACCTAGAAGAATTGAGGTTTCTTGAGTAAATGATTTTGAGAAAAAAAAATCGAGTTTGGAACGATCCCAGCTTAGAACTGGAGGTGATGAGGGCAACGACGTTGATTGAGGAGCTGGGTGCAATGTCGAACTGAGGTGGGGCTTTGGGGTTGAATGATTTGATGGAAGAAAAAATTTCATTGGCGAGCTCGAGCTTCCACTACTTAGATAACAAAAGGATGAGAGGTGAAGTGAGGGTCCGGTGCATATATAACACTCAAACTAGAAAGATATGCAATTTTTATGCCTAAATTTTCTAAGGCTTGGATCGGTACCGATCCCTAATAGGGATCAGCCCATAAAAAAAGGAATAAAATAAGAAAAAGAAGAAGAGAGAAGAAATACAATGTGGCCGATGATAAAGTGAGGAGCTTGCATATGTGTGCACGTCTATACATGACATTGGACTACTGGAACTTCAAGATAACAAGTTTGAACTTACAGAATCCAAGTAATGAAACCATTGAAAGATTTTCGAGTTTGGAATAACGAGCTTGGAGAACATGCTTCAACTTTATACTACCGGGAACTCGCAGCCTCAGCCAAACAAAGTGTGTAGTGACTGACAAAAGATCCTATGCTTTACTGAAACAGACCAAAGAAAAGGTGACATCTATTTGAAATAAATTTGTAATCTGATGTAAAGACTTTAGTTTGTCTTCTTTTTGTGGTCAGGTCGTATTCAAACGAATCAGATCAGTCAAACTGGAACATTACCAAAGCAGAAAGTTCAGAGTGATAACTGCCAAACTTAGATACCAAGCGAGATCAATGGATCATCCCTAAAGATAATAAATAGTCTCTAAGCAAGGAAATACACACCTCTCATATACTAAGAAACAAACTTGAAGGCCAAGAAACAAAGGTATTTGGATCGGCATCGATGCTTGAACAGGATTTGGTACCGATCCCAAAATGTTCACCCAAATGGTCATTTATCGCATACACTATGAAGCAAGGGTATTTGCTATGTGAGGTGGATCACATACACTACCATATTCGTGCTATGTGAGGTGGATCTCAAGTCTATATCAACCACCATGTATAATGATCTACTCAAACACACATGCCCAACCTCCAAACCAGTGTATTCAATCTTATCCGAGCCTACAACATTACAAAAGAAGCCACGAAGACGAAGGCACGAGTCAACCAAGAAATCATGAAAAGAGGATTGTGGCCGATAAAACAAGGTCAAGGATTGGTATCAGTCCCTAAGCATGGATCGGTACCTATCCTTGAATATTGGTGACGTGGCCATGATTTCTTCAGTTAGCTTCTACTAAACGTCGTAAACGTGGGCTAGAACGTGGATGATACTTTTCCAATGACCTGCAGCTATAAATGGAGGGATAGGGGCATAATTTCAGGAATCTTTTTCAACTATTAACAAGTTATTGTATCTTCCTTGTAATTCCATACATCATCCCCAAGAATAGTTCTGTAAAAGCTCATAAAAGACTTCAACAAAGTTTAAGTGGATGTATGCCTTTGATTAGCCGAACCACTATTATAATTGTGTGTTGTTATTTTTCTCATTTTCACGTTATTTTCTTCACTTTATTCTCAACTTTTAATTTATGGTGTTTGTGCCAAATTTTGCGTAAACGGCTCATGGCCATTGAAAATGATGAATTAGCAATGGCCTGAAGCTGCTGCAAATGCTAAGTTAACAACGGCTCTGAGTTGTTGCTAATTTTAGCACTGTCCATTTCGCAACGGTTTAGGGCCATTGTGAAATGTTTTAGCAACGGCTCAAAGCCATTGCGAAATGGCTAATCTTGTGTTGTCATCCCTACCTAGCCTCGACCCGTAGTCTCCCGTGAAGTTTCTAAGCCTAAGTCCTAAAGAAACTCCTTCTACCGATCAAAACTACAACTTCCCACAGCCAGGTTTCAGATCGGTACTGAATTCTAGTTATGCATCCAAATCAACTCCAACTGACTTGAAACCTGACCGTAGACTTCTCCCCTCCTCCAGGTTCCCCATAACTTGCGTTCGATTTTGAGCATGTATGACCTACTTTTTCCTAATCAACGACCACTTCCTAACTAATCTAATAGCACATAACAAACACATCAATACAATATATGAAATAACAACAATCAATCGTAAGCATACATTTAGCACAACCAATTCATCCAAACAAAATTTAGCCTAGATATAATTCAATACAAAGATGATAATATGATTCATAAAGGATTACATAACGATTCAAAATTCATTTCTATATTTTTAAATTCAACCAAAAACATATAAGAAAGTTTAAAAACAATTGTTTTGAAAATTGATAGATCTTCAAAAACATTATTTTTAACTATATGAGCATGTGTAGGATAGTGAGAGATCGTAAATCATTCCTGTAATGTCCAAATTACCAATCTAATCTTTAAATCTAAAATGGATAGCAAGAAATCCAAATTCAAAGCAACCAAAATGATAGATCTTCAACCTCTTCGCTAATTACCCTTCTAATGATGGTTTAAGCTTAGATTAATATGAAAAAGGCGACTTTTAGATTAGATTTAGACTAACAGAGGTTTAAAACTATTTTTGGAAAGTCGACAATTATATGGATCTATCACATTAGTCCTAATTAGGCACAAATTCTGAAACGGGTTAGTGTCCTTAAGGTTGGCCTTATTTAATCACCCACTAATATAGCTGACAGAAGTTCTAACTTAAAACGGCTATATCTCATAAATAGTAAATTCGTTTTCCTGTTATAACCACTTTAGAAAAGAGAAATCATTATCCCTACCTAATGGAAGTGGTTTCAGACCCTAATTCAACTTGCATCAAAAGTTATAGGATTTAAAAAATTTCTATATCTAAACTTTTTGACATAATTTCTAAGTATGGAAAATGTCCTTAATTATCATTTCACAATGATTTAGAGTCATATGACCTAATATGAATTAAATAACAATATTTTATAATCCTTCAATACATAACATACGAGTTGTTACACTATTTCTCTTTAGGAATTTTGTCCTTGAAATTCTCAAATAAAACTAAGATTAGTCAACCATAGTTACCTTGCATGCCTAACAATCATATGCAACCATCAAACATATCAAACAGATAGCCATGCAACCAATAGTATAGAAAACCTATCCTTGCATGCAAGATACTGAACTACCGTATATGATATCAAAAATGAAAGTATGTACAATAAACATAGGCCTTATCAAGCTCCGGACATGCAGCCATTTTCGCTCTCCTCGGTTTCCTACATGCAATAACCTCCACTTTCACTCCCTTAAACATTCACTAACTCCATCATCTTCTTCCTAACTGTTTCGTATCACCTCCGACAATATGAACGACCTATGAGGTCTCAAAAGCTTCTGGTTCAATCTCGATATTGTCAAGTTAATCCGGTGCAACGCTAGAGTCATGCACAAACTTTCAGAAGTGAGAGATATGGAATATGTTATACATGCCTGCCATCTTCTGAGGTAAGTCACACCTATATACTAAGTTCCCAGTCCTCTATACTATCGAAAAAGGACATACGATTCCCAATTCCAACTTCCCCTTACTACAGAATCAAACAACATTCTTCAATAGAGAAATCTTCACAAACACCATATTGTCGACAGAGAACTGTAAAATTTCGACATGTCTTATCAACATAGCTCTTCTGCGTATCCTAAGCAGCTTTCATTCGTTGCCGACTGATCTCAATCTTCTTCGAGGCCTCTTTGATCATATCTGGCCCGAATTTCAATTTCTTCCTAGTTTCCCACTAACATGAAAGAGCATAACATGATCAGCCATATAATGTTTCGAATGGTGCCATACTAATACTAGGCCAATAACCATTGTTGTTTGCGAACTCTACTAAATGCAAATGATCGTCACACGAGCCTCCAAAATTGAATATGCAAACTCATAAGAGAACCTCCGATGTACGATTTACTCTCTTTGTCTACATATCTGTTTGCGGGTGTTAAGGTGTACTTAGATGCAGCTCCACTCGAAATCCCGCTTGTATGCTCTGCCAAAACACACTAGTGAATGAAGGGTCTCTCACTCATAATAATTTTTGTCAGACCGGGGAATCTCAACACCCATTTCACATACATCGGCCAATTTGGTTGTTAATCTACTACATTTAATAAGTATGAATCAAGAACTCTTCATCAATCTATCAACTATGACCCAAATGTTATCGTACCCGCCTTTGGTCCTTGACAGTCTATCGATGAAGTCCATTGATACTTGTTCCTACTACCACTTGGAAACTTCAAATGGTTGCATCAACCCATTTGGCTTCTTCTGCTCTGCCTTCACCAACTGGCAGTTCATACACTTTGATATGGATGTCTCAATATCCTTCTTCATTCCTCCCAATAATAGGCCTGCTTCATATCACGGTACATCTTATTACGTTGGGATGTATAGTCAATCTAGAATGTTAACGCTCTCATAGTACATCGTCTCGAATCCATCAACATTGAATAAACAATCTTCCATCCTTATGGAGCAAACCTTCATGGTCACGCAAAGTATGACATCATTGGGAATGACTGTGCCATATAATTCACGTGTTTTCCCTAGATATTTTCAAACTTATGTTTTGGTCTAGATTTGATAGTCGGTTATTTAACTATCAAATAAACGACCATTCAGTATTGATTTAATTCCATATGGAATCCACTAAGCCTTTATTAATTAATATTTCATTAATCAAAATTACTTTATAAATATTCGATCAAAGGATCTTTTACCAAACACTATTTCCAAAACCCCATACATCCCTTTTATACTTGGGAAACATTTATACACTTGTTTTAATCATATAAGTATATTACCAAACATTATAGGAGATTTCCTCTCTTCATATTCCATATTTAATGAGCAAACAAATTCCGTTTAAAAATATTTCATCCTATAAAAACAACCCGCTTGTCCTTCACACAAAGTTTCATATCTTAAAAGTTTGCTTCATAATTAAAATACCCTTAAAATCTATAAGATCATTTATAGATCATTTTCCTACTTTTAAAACGATTTTAATAAACCTTCTTAAAGAAAAATACTTTACAAACATCATTTCCTAAACATCTTTTGAAAATCTCTTTGAATAAACCCTTTTACTTAGTAATGCCCCTTTATAAACAAGTTATTATTTTCAAATACCTTTATTACATAATTATACAACTTGAAAATTATTTATATACTTTAAATTCCGATATTGATTAAAGAACTCTTTATAATTTCAAAAGGAGGCTTAGCAATCCCAATGGTAGTAATTTAAGTTACCATTTAACATCAATTTCACTTTCAAGTGACTTAACCATTTATTTACATAAGTCAACATATATGTATATGCAATTCATATCCAAATCAGGGAATAACATGTCAATACTACTCAAATAGTATATACATGTTCAAACAATACAATAACAGGATGGTGATTTGTCCTACTAAATAAATGTGCAACATAATTCAATCAATTTATAGCAGAGCGGGAATTTATGCTGCTAAAACATATGTCCATACAAACAACAATTACATTATAGCAGAGTGGGAATTTATTCCGGTATCAGATGTCCAAACAATCAACTTATAGCCGAACATGGATTTATTCTGCTAATACATGTGAAATACAATAAATAATTACATTATTCTTTCAAAATTGTTTGTGTACTTAATGATATCGACATTTGATTATCTTGTATTCAAAACCATTTTTTGAAAGAAGTACCTTTAAAACAATTTGATTCTCGAAAACAAAGGATTTAAAACTTAAAACTCGTTTTTAAAATAATTATTTACAAGTTAAACCATTATTTAAATCATAATCAATCTTAATTAATTCTTAATTTAATTATAAATTAAGAAATAATTAAACCTTTAGTAACTAATTAAACAATAATTAACTATTACATAATTAGTTTAAACCCTAATTTATCCTATATTAATAATTAAATAATAATTTAAACCTTCATTTATAATTAAATCTTATTTAACTAATTAAAATAACTTTTGTTAACCCGTCTTTTGGCAAGGCAATATACCGGCGGATTTAACCCAATCAACTGCACAAGACATAGCATAGTCAACGAACGAACAGTGCAAGACGTTTAAAATATGGTTTCAACAAAAATCGAGTCACCACAAGTCGCTTGTAATTTGCTCCGAGTCATCTTTAGGCTTACTTCGGGTTTTCAGAGGGACTACTTCGGGTCATAGAAGGGCTTGCTTCGGGTCTTTGATGGATTAGCATATTTACAAGTTGCTTCGTGTCATTGCATCACTTGCTTTGAGTCACTTAAGGGTCTACTTAGGGTCAAGGAGGCAGCTGCTTTGAATCAGAGCCATGGATCGATCAGCAACCATGGAAAATGCATCCTTCAGATCGATTAAGGTTGTTTATTTCATATCGATCAACCAGACGATCGATACAAACCCAACTCTTCCCATTAGTACGAAGCAATTCATTTACTTCGTATCGATCGTATTGATGTATGTTTCGTATCGGTCAACCAGATGATCGATATGAAACCATCACTCTCCATCAATACGTAGCCAACACCTAATGATCGATACGAAGAGTGCGTGCCAGCATCGATATGAAAAGAATGACTCGTAATCAATACAAAGGGAGGCGAGGACCGATATGAAGAACATAGTAACTGATGGATGCAAATGAGGCAGAGTCAATTAAAAGAAGCGGTAAAAGAAGCGGTCACTCGACATAAAGAATTGATCTCTCCTGGATTCTCGAGCCACGTCATCGATGCGAATGGATATGAAGGAATGAAATTTGGATCGATACGAAGTGATGGATACGGATTATAAACAATACGAATGTGACAGCCAACCTACAATATCAATCTTGGATCGATCATAACTCGAGATCTACGACTCCAAAAGCCCTCAATTTTTCACTATAGCTTGCATACCACCAAAAGAATGTTCATGATCGGTCCTATCGCCATTGGACCACTTTTGGATTGATATGAAATACCTAGGGATTGATCAGGTATCGATCCTAAACCACCCCGGTTCTCACACGTGGGCCCACCCACGTGTGAGAAGGAGTATTCCGAATTCAAAGTCAAATATTTCCATGCCACGCCTATAAAATGCAGCCAGATGCCTCTAGAAAAGGGATCTTTTGGCTCTTTTATGCCGTTACTTTGCAGAACTCTACTGTAATTTGGATACTACCAATTGTACTCTTGTAAATCAGTAGAGAATCATTAATAAAAAGCAACTCTTCAAAGTGGACGTTGGCTACAACGCCGAACCACTATAAATCTTGTCTTTATACTGCTTTCCTTTTAATTTTTTGAGTGTACTTCATATTTAATTCTACTACATACAATCTATTTGTTATCTGTGATTGCGATTTGGTGCTTTCATCTGCAATTGGGTGTTTGTAACCATTTTTGGCGCAAACATTTTGGTGCTTTCAAGGAGAAGGCTAGCAATCAAGTATTCTACAGCTTGGATTTTGGATCTGAAGGCTTAAGGACTTGGATCTGGAAGCTATGATGAAGAAATCAACAAGGAGACAAAGAGCGGAAAGGAGTCAACATGAAGGGAGCCAGGAGGCATCCTTAGGATCTAATCAGACATCGATCTTCATCATCAGAGATGAGATGGAGATGATGATGGGAGCTATGCATGAAGAATTGCTGAGAAGGCATGAGGAAATGATGAAGAACATTCTCAGGCAGTTTGGACAGGCAGGAACAACACAAGGAGCTGGAGTTCAAATCCACGGAGTTGGACCAGAAGGACCCAACAGGCAATCAGATAGAGCAGGATCATTAGGAGCAACCCCTGAGCTGGGGCAATTCTCGGGAGCATGTTGATCCAATCTCAGGTAGGATATCAGCTGGGACTACGCATCATGGCATTGATAGAGGAACTGATCCTAGTCCAGGAGAGAATATTCCAAGATTCCCTCATGAACTTGAGGGGCAGATTGGAGGCAACAGATAAGGACTATAACTTAGAGATAGTGACAGATTGGCGAAGATGGTCAGACGAGCCATTAGAGGCTGATTAGTGAATATAAATCAAGAAGATGTGAACAGGAGCCCCTTCGCTCCTGCAATTAGGCAGGCTAGGAATCCACCAGCATTCATGCTACCAAAACTGGAGACATACGATGTAAGGACCGATCCTGTAGTTCATCCGACGAGGTATATATGGCACATGGAGGTATTGGAACATGGACCAAGTTGACTGAGAAGTTTATAAGGTAGTTCAGAGTTCACATTTCGAGGCCCAAGAATGTACAGCACTAAAGCAGATAACCGAGGCATCTTTGAGGAGTATTCTGACATGATTCAATGTAGCGGCAACATTGGTGGGTCGACCAAATTCATCCATGGTTTTGATGGCAGCTGTATCTGGCATAGCTGATGGCATAGAATTTAAGAACTCATTGACAAGGGATCTACCCATGGATCTAGGAGAGTTTTACCATGAGGTAGAAAGGTTTCTACGACAAGAGGATGCAAATGCTGAGAGAGAGGAAGGAGAGGGAGTTGAAGTTTATGCAGTGAAAAGCGGAGATTCGCTCGGAAAGGATTGAGGCAAGGATAAAGGAAAATGGAAAGTAGAAGATAGTTGTGATGAGCCAAAACAGCCGTGAAAGTAGCTAATATTCACCTCTCATTCATAGCTGAACGAGACTTTGGAACGAATCTACCAAGACAATAGGGGGCAGGTTCCCTATCGGAGGCCAATGAGGAGGGATCCGACCAACAATGAGAGGAAATCAGACAAGTACTGCTTATTCCACGAGTTAAGCGACCAGATAACGAATGATTGCAAACACTTGAGGGATGAGATAGAAGGGAATATTCAAAATGGCATGCTATTACTATACGTGAGGAGGCGAGCAGCAACGGTGGAGCAAGAACGACCACCATCTGCATCAACTGGGGATGGCTCAGGATCAAGGCATCAGCTTATCATCAACTGATTGAAATACCGACGAATAAGTCGCAAACTCCGTACTAGTGCAGTTAAGTTGTTTACACGTGTACATAATCACGAACGGTCCTCAGGCGTGCTCTGAGACGACTATCAACCGCATCAGTGTAGGTATCTACACTTTGACGTGTCTGTTTTGCTTTTTTTCTTTCTATTTTTTGCATCCGGACTTGATTTGGTTGGACATTTTAGTTGTAAGACTCATTTTTAATGTAAATCAGGTATTTGTAATTCCATAATGGCTAAGTCATTTGCACATGCACGGGATCGCAAACGGTCCTCTGGCATGCTCTGAGATGGCGATAAACCGCCATAACAAACAATTTGAAAACTCACTCGAACATGAAATCTGACATTAATGATATTAAGTCCCCCCTCTCGGGCACACACAACTCGCCTCGAACGGTGCCCGACCGCGAACGATCGCAATTCGCCTTGAACGGCACCCGACCTCGAACGGTCACAATTCCCCATGCACGGCACCCGACCACGAACGGTCATCATTCGCCACGAACGACACCCGACCATGAATGGTCATCACTCGCCATGAATGGCACCTGACCTTGGACGGTCATAATTCGCAATGATGGCATATGACCTCAAACGGTATACGATCGCGAGCAACACTATTCATAGTAAGGTAAGATTATCAATCATTTTGCAGGTCATTAACAGGATACGAACATCCAGCTTATGGCACTACAAAACACACCTTCCTATTGCAAGGCATGTTTTAGGGGGCAAGCTGTTAACCCACCTTTTGGCAGGGCAATATACATGTGGATTTAACCCAATCAACTTCACAAGACATATCATAGTCAATGAATGAACAATGCAAGACGTTTAAAATATGGTTTAAACAAAATTCAAGTCACTACAAGTCGCTTGGAGTTCGGTCGGAGTCGTCTTTAAGCTTACTTTGGGTTGTCAGAGGGATTACTTTGGGTCATAGAAGGGCTTTCTTCGAGTATTTGATGGATTAGCATATTTATAAGTTGCTTTGAGTCACTACATCACTTGCTTCGAGTCACTTGAGGGTCTACTTCGGGTCAAGAAGGTGGATTCTTCGAATCAAAGCCATGGATCGATCAGCAACCAAGGTAAATGCATCTTTCAGATCGATCATGGTTGTTTGTTTCATATCGATCAATGTTTCATATCGATCTACCAGATGATCGATATGAACCTAACTCTTCCCATCGGTATGAAGCAATTCAATCACTTCGTATTGATCACATTGATGTATGTTTTGTATCGGTCAACTAGATGATCGATACGAAACCATCATTCTCCATTGATACGAAGCCAATACCAAATGATCTATATGAAGAGTGTGTGCCAGCATCGATACGAAAAGAATGAATCGTAATCGGTACAAAAAGAGGCGAGGATTGATACGAAGAGCATAGCAACCGATGGATGCAAATGAGGCAGAGTCAATTAAAAGAAGCGGTTGCTCGGAAAAAAAAATTGATCTTCCCAGGATTCTCGAGCCACGTCATCGATGCGAATGGAATGGATACGAAGGAACAAAGCTTGGATTGATTCGAAGTGATGGATATGGATCATAATCGATACGAACGTGGCAGCCTACCTACAATATCAATCTTGAATCGATCATAACTCGAGATCTACAACTTCAAAAGCCCTCAAATATTCACTGTAGGTTGCATACCACCAAAAGAATGTTCATGATCTATCCCATCGCCAATGGACCACTGTTAGATCGATACGAAATACCTAGGGATCGATCAGGGATCGATCGAAACCACCCCGGATCGATCATGTGGGCCCACACACATGTGAGAAGGAGTATTCTGAATTCAAAGTCAGATATTTCCATGCCATGCCTATAAATAGTAGCCAGATGCCTTCAGAAAAGGAAACTTTGGCTCTTCTACATCGTTAATCCGCTGATTTCCTTTTAATTTTTTAAGTGTACTTCATATTTAATTCTACTACATATAGTCTATCTGTGATCTGTGACTGTGATTTGGTGCTTTCATCTGCAATTGGGTGTTTGTGACCATTTTTGACGCAAACACCTTTAATTAAAACTTAATTAACAAATTAAATCTTAAATAAATAATTTATTTTAAATTAAAGCCTTAATTAATTAATCATTAAAAATAATTAACAATTGATTTATTTAGATAATTAACCTTATAGTTAATTAATAATTAGTTAAAACTAAATCATATAATTAAATTACATTTAATAAAAAAATCTTACTTAATTGATAATTAGTTAAAGCTAATCTTATCTTTAAAAGATAATTAATTAATAACTAATTTTTACTTAATTGTAATTAATAAAACTACTTAATCTTAATTAATTATTTAAACTTAATTAATTATTTAAACTTAATTAATAAAATTTCAATTGTTAAAAACTTAATTAACTTTATAAAACATTATTATTAACTTTATAAACTCTTGAAGTTGTTAAAACCAAATTTTGCGAAAGTCAGACTTTCAAGCAAAACTGCATCCATATCGACTATCGCTATGGACACCCATATTACAATCTTGTTTTTATCTTTCCTTTTAAAACTTTACCTTAATGTTGCTAACTTTTTTTTCAAACGTAGGAAGACCAATATTTGAAAACTTAAGATTTTAATTTCAGACTATTTACTATAATTTCCATAAGCAATCTCATATCACTTTTACAAACAAGATGTTATCTAGCATACACCATATAAACATGTTTATAACACATGCCATTTTTACGACTACAACATAAACATGATCACAACTTTAAAACCAAACACATCACTTTAATCCATCGATTCAAGTCTAATGCCTAAACACAAACTATCACTTACGTATACATCCAAACAATATCATAATCCAAACATTAATGTCATATATAAGTGCCATCATATAAGCAAAGGAAACATTTTTTTGAAAATTAGATGTCTACTCACCAAAAATCTTAGAAAACTTAAAATGCTTTAGAACTCGTAAAGCTTGGAAAATCACAAAAAAATAACTAAGAAATGGGTCATTTTCTCCCTGATTTTTGGCCATCTTACTTTGGAAAATTGGACAAGTGTAAAAAATAAAAGTTTTAGGAAATTCTTTTCTCTACAATTTCATAAAATGAGTCACTCATTTTCGGTTTGTTTTGAAGGAGATATGGTCAAAAGAAGGAGTGGTATTTTCGGCCTTGATAATATTAGTCTGAAAATGTGGTAGAAAGAAATGAAATTTTGAACCAAAAATATTCGAAATTTGAAAATGGAAATAAAATTAATAGCCATTGGAATTATACATGGTTTTAAAAATAATAATGATTTATAGTACTGTAGAGGAAGTTGTGGTCGAATGAAGTGGGAGAAAAATGAAGAAGTTTTTAAAATGAAAAGGAGGAGATTAAACAAGTTTTTAAATCATTTAAAAGTTTAAACTTGGATTTTTAAAAACTTAAATATTAATGGAAGCCAATAAAAAGTTTCATGAAGCTTTTAGGAAGTTTGAGAGAACAGAAAATGAAAAAAAAATTAAAAAGAAAAGGTGAAAATTAGTTTTATTTGAAATAAAAATAGCAAATTACCATTTTACCCTCATGTACCCTAATCCCCTCATCCTTTTGCCATGTCACCACCCCTTCCCCTCCATGTACAAATCCGCCCACATGATCCACATCTCCCTTTCATGTCCAATAAAACATGTTAAAACATGTTTTGTACCTATTTTGTACTTATGTTTTTAATGATGTGTCATTCCTTTTTTTAACTTAATATACTAAGGTATAAATACATGCATACACATACACTAATACACACATAAACATATTCTAACTTATCTAGAAGTACGAAAACTTACGCTAAAGAGTTCGTAACGTTTCTGTTAACCTTTAGCCATTGGAAAGTCGAAAATTCAAAAAATGAATGTCGGTTACATTTTCAATCTTTCTACGAACTAATTATTTTTGTAAACAAATTTGAAAAACTATTTCACCATCATTAATTATTATTTAAAAGAGTTTTATTTTGATTATGAACCTATTATTTGAATGTTTGTACCAAAATTGGGCACAACACTCTTCGGGCGTGTTTGAAGAGATTAAAGTGAAGAATATAAATGGAAACTGAGGTAGATCTAACAAACACACCAAAAACCTAAACAGAAGTGTGGAAACACAGAGATTTAGAGTTGTTCGGCATTGTAGCCTATGTCCACTATAGAAAGTTTGATGTTTATTGATAACTCTTGCTGATTACAATTGTTTACAACAGAAACTTGAGGTGCAATGATGATTTCGGCAGAATATCCATATTCCCGAGTCAAAAGTCCATTTTTTGAAGGTCTAGGACTACTATATATAGGTGTAGGCTGCAAATATCTCGCTCAGATCCTAGGAGACCTCTTCTCTCATGTGCGTGGGCCTACATGATCGATCCCTAACCATTTGGAGTCGATCCATGATCGATACATACACAATTCGTATCGGTCCAAAATACCTCCTTTTGGGCTGAGATCAATCATGAGCATTCTGGAGGTGGTACACAAGCTCCTGTGAAAATTTGGTGGCATTTGGACTTGTAGATCTTAAGACATGATCGATGCAGGTTTGGATTTATATTGTGCTACCGAGCTCGTATTGATGTCTTCGCATTGATGGCTTGCACGTGTTCTCCATATGATGTGGCGCTATATTCTAGGATCGATCCACTTTTCATGTTGATTGACCGAGTCTTCCACTTGTACGTGTTTCCTTCGTATCATTCTTATGTTGTTGCTTCGTATCGATCATCTAGTTAGCTGGCTTCGTATCGATACTCCCAAATGCTACTTTATATCGATCAATAGGGATGATTTTCATATCGATCCATCACGTATCATTCACATCGATCACTGGCCGATCGATACAAATAATGTGCATGGGTGGATCTATACGAAATGATAATTTTTTATGGATACAAAGCAGCCTGAATAACGCGCTTCGTATCAATCGTTGGCCGATCGATATGAACCAAGTTGATGAGGAGACTGGTACGAAATACGTATGTACGAGATCGATACCAAGCATTGCTTGTTGATGAATACAAAGTGAAGCGATCATGATGGATACGAAGTAGAATGAGCGTGATGGATACGAACAGTGCTGGTTTTCTTAGCCTTGTTCGATCAATATCGTGAGCATACGAACTCTGATTGACTTGAAATTTGAAATGTTGGCTCACATAGCTTTTCCAGTCATGTCTTTTTAATTGTAGCTCGATCCGAGCTTAGGAAAAATTTACTGGTATTCATAGTGAACCTATGTATAACCGATATTCTAGATGTATTGTTCTTGATTTCTAATTAAGTTCTTGGTGTAACGGCCTTGCCAAAAGGAGGGATAACATTTTCCCCCCAAAGTACATCTTCTGTGAACATGAAGTGCTTTGAAAAACTGCAATCTTCAGTCCAAAAAGTTCTATCTGATTCGTTGAATAGTTGCTGTCTTTTCGTCAAAAGATGTAACCTTTGATCGATTTCCAGTAATATAAATGCTGAATTATTGACTGCCAATGATTATGCAGTGCATTGTTGTAACTGAGTGTTGAGTGTTAGCAAAATGTTGTTCATCGTTGCAATTGTCACTGAGTGATCATCCAAGTCCTGCGAATTTTGAAAATTGAGCGTTAGTCCGATACACATGAACGAATGTAAGCCTAACTCCCGTTGACATTCGAACTTTCACGAGTCGTTGTCAATTTTTTTTTGAATCAAGTTTCATATCATTCCTTTCCTGGGTCGATTTGAAATTCGAGTTGCAGCAATGCTTGATGATCATTTAGTGTACCCCTTCATATCATTCCTCTCCTGGATCAATTTGAGGAGTTGAAAAATTATCTTTGTATCGATGGTGATCGACCCGAATTAGTTAGCCTTTTTAAACATTTCGTATCGATGGATACAAATTTATATGGGCTTCAAAGCCATGGATACGAATTTGCCTTCTGTTATTGTTAGATGCTTGATAGGTATGAACAGTTTAATCAATCTTTAGAATATTGTTTGTATCGATAGGTTGATGGATACGAATGGTGGATGCTTCAGATCGATGGAGAATGGATACCAAAAGTTTTCTTCATATCGACTGAAGAGAAAACTGCTTTTGACCAATCAAAACAACAGGGAGACAAATCGTCATTCGCCTAGTGTCAAGCCATACAAATGCTTTCATACTTAGCCATTTTTCTCACTTGTTTATTCTATTGTCTTGCTTTCGTATCGCTTTGTGTATTAGAAGATTAAAAATGTCTTTTGCTTTTGAGTTATTCGATCCACTTAGTTGCTCAAATTAGGTAATTGAACTATTAATCCACACTCAAATGATGAGATTCGAATTCTAGCACCATCCCATACACAATCGTGGTCGATTCCAGTCGTATTGAGGCTAGAGAAGGTGGAAATAACATCTGAGTTAATCGAGGAAGATGAAGTGTGGAGGGACGCACAACTTTGATTCCATATCAATGAAAAGAAAGAGGAGCTTGGCTTCGTTCAATCCAAGGCGTGGGATTCTTATCGATGAGGAATTGATTGGTGAAATGGTGAATTGCGTATCGATCTAGAGTGGCGATAATTTGTATCAATTCGAGGCTATCGATACAGAATCAAAGAGCCAACTATCGATACGAAACTCATGGTAGGTGATCAATACAAATCTCACCGTTTGGGGGTCGATACAAAACCAACAATCTTTGATCAATACGAAACACTATATATCCTGATCGATACGAGGCCAGCAATCCTTGATCGATAAGAACCCTTTATAATCCGATCGATACGAAGTCATTGAGTTTCGATCGATACGAAGTCATTGATTTTCGATCGATACGAAGTTAACAAGTTTTGATCGATACCAACCCAAAGTTTTTTGTCGATCAATCCGAGTTTGGACCTTAATGGACCCGAAATGTTCACACGCTTGAATATTTGACTCCGACGAGCTTTTACCTTGCATAATTAGACTTAGCTGTTTCACTGCATATTTGATTACCCTTCGAAGCTCGTCGATGGAACTGTAACTTCACAAAACTTGATGAACTTTAACTTGGATTGGTCTTTGAAGTTTGGATGGCACGGTTATGAAGGTCAGCGAAGACAATCACTCCAGTTGAATTTCGAAGTCTTGTCGTTCGAACATTTTTCAAACCTTATAGAATTTCTTTAGTCATATACAACACTGCACTGCACAACACATTCACACACTTCACACTGGGGGAAACACGGTTTATTGTCATCTAAAGATAATTTTTGCTAATTAGATTAGCTATGGAACCTGGAAGTTCGCAACCATAGGAAGCGTAGAGTACACCTCTTCCTACAATCGAGATGTCGGATATCACAGCTGAAGTTACTAGTCCTGCTCTGGATGAGCTATCAACAGCAGTCTTTATCGTGCGTCCGCAAGATTCGGTTCGGTCCAGTATCTTTGAAGACATGCTAGGCAGAATTTGTATAAGGCATGGATTGTCGAGATATGACGTTCTATTGCCGTGAGCAGAAGATAGAGCCCATACTCCCCTGGAAGGGTATACGGCTTGTAATAGATTTTCATGTGTAGTTGGGACACTCCCTCCATTTAATCAGTACATCCAGGAAATGTTATCCTATTTGAAGATTGCCCCGTCTTAGCTGCACCCGAACGGGTTTGCCTTGCTAAATAGCTTGTCTGTCGTTTTCATGGAGCACTTCCTCCGACCTCCAACTGCAAAGGAAGTTGAAAGTGACTACTGTGTGGCTAGTTATCACTTAGGATCGTGTAATATAGAATGTATTATAATCTAAAATGCGGAAACAAATAGTAATAGTAAAGTAAATAAGAACAAGCATACCTGGAGTTTTTATACTGGTTCGAACTTCTCGTTCTACATCCAGTCCCAGACTTTCCTTTGGAATTTCACTCAATAACCCCTCATTTAACACGGAGGAATAGGTAAACAACACCCGAGCAGCCGAACAGGATTTTTCCGTCTCAACAACAGAAGAGGACTTTTCCGCCTGATACAAACTAATAGGGCTTCAACAGTTTCAATAAAATTGTTTGACACTTTGTGTTCTTGACAACACTAATTTGTCTTTGATAGTACACCTTTCCTATAATCTTTTCCTCAAGTATAAATTATGTGTGTAACGATTAGAAAGGAAAATATTGTTTTGAATCAAAGAATAAGTTAATTAATTCAAAGATTCAAGCAATATATAAATTGTGATTGCTTGTAGAATGCAGAGATAGATAGTAGAGAGTATGATCAGAAAACGAAATAAAATTTGATGATTTGAGAAGTGAATCTCATGTGTTTATATAGTAGATAAATAGCTACAACTATTCATGAAGAGTTTTGATCGAAAGATGCAGCTATGTCTCTTCAAATTAAATCGTAACTCTTTGTAAATGGAAACGTCTCTTCAAAAAAATAGCTGTTAGAATCGTTCAGTCGACTGACCAAAAATGACCGGTCGACTTAATATTCAAAGATGGTGTAAAACAGAGTGATCTTGTGCAACTGAACAGGTTTAGTCGACTGGTCATTTTTGTTCAGTCGACTGACCTAGTTGTCAGTGCATAGTTGATGGTGTAAAACAGAGTGATCCTGTGCAACTGAACAGGTTCGGTCGACCGGTCATTTCTGGTCAGTCGACTGACCTAGTTGTCGGTGCACAGTTTGCACCTTTTTTAAACAATTTGAATTTTAAAACAACTTTGATTTTGTGTAAACTATTTGACGATAGATTTTAACAATTCTAAGACTAAAAACTTCAATAAATAAACATACTATACTCAGTTTTGAACTCTTTTCTCCTTTGTAGTTTTAGTAGCATATCTCATTCTATTTTTGTCGCTTGATCATATTGTCACATCACTGATTGTTTAAGCTTTTTGTCATGAATCAAAATTATGATTCAATAGAAGCTATATACTTGTTCAATATAAAGAGCCGAGGAGACAAATCAACCTTCACTTTCTAAGAGGTAGTCAGGAATTTTCAAGTCGTGATCGAAGCCTGAGCCAAGCCGAGTTATTTCAGGACCGAATGGTACTATGTTCGTGCTTACCGGGTTTTTCTAGATGGTGGCTAGCCAAGTGTAAGTGCTTTAACTTCTATGCCGATTAACTGGATAATAGTACTCGATTTAAGATTTTAACACTTCTATTCTTTCACAACTTCCGTTCCGCGGCCCGAAGGGGCTCAGTTTAAGTAGATTGTTTGAGCTCTTCAAGAGGTGCCAGCCGAGCACAGAGAGATCGATGAGGTCCTCATTGATGAAAATTTTAAGGCCGTTGGGCTAATCAATAGAGATCAAAGCATCGGTCTTGAAGTATTTCTTAGAACGACTCCAGTGAGGTAAGTCAAAAGGAGGGTTCCTGGAATCTTGATCATCGAGCAAGGTGATGACGAAAATATGCCCGCTGGAAACGAGCCTACACCCGGATCTTCACAAATCATCGACATTTAGAGAGGATAAGGAAAGGCAAGGTCGCTGCCCATAACGCTACGAGACGTAAATCTGTAGTAATGTCTTTGCTATCAGTGGCTGTTGTGATTTCAAAGGCTCCCTCTTCCCAAATGGAGAGTCCTTTCGAAGGACTTGCGGATATTTCCATTCTAGATGATGTATCTCTTCATTAAGATACCGGATTAGAGGGTCTTCAAAGTGCCTTAGATTTAGGAGAGCCTACCCCTCTGAGTACAGCTGCTACATCTGGTTGGTTGGGGGGTTTGCACACGCACGCACACACTTCAGGGCACACACAACTAATATTCACGAGCTGTTTAATCTTTGGAGATAACTAACTCTGTTTCTTCTTTCACTTTATAGATACAATGTCTAAGAAAGGATCCATGGTCAATAGCCTTCATCCCGAACGTCAATCTTCCAGATCATACCTAGAGTACCGTAGGCACGAGTCCGATTATGATCACTGCTACTCTAGTCAGGATAGGGATCGCTATGATAGGGAGAGAGATACAGAAAGAGAGATAAGGAAAGAGTGTGATGGGATAGGCGCCTCTCCCGATCATGCTCTCCCCCACCCAGGGTTTCCTTTCCTCCCTTCGGTTTTGGAACACACACTACCGAAATTCTGCACCATCCAATGCCTCCACAAACTTCAAGGTTTGGAAACAAGCGCCACCGAACGGGGGCGGACGCTCCTATTGTTACCAAACCAACAACTACAAAGCTCATAAAGGAAGGTACCACCTGAATTGCTTAGCTAAAGAAAGAATTCCTTAACATTTTTTTTGATGGCTCCCACTTCCCTCCAAATTTTTAGTTGATTCCAAAAGGGGCAGAGAAAACTGTGCAAGAATATGTCTACCGTGCCTATATCCAAGATCGAGAATGGAAGAAAACGACATAGAAAGCCTCGGCTGTGGCATTCGAAAAATCTAAGACAATTGAACAGCTGAAAAAAGATCTTGCTAAAAAAGACTACATAGTTCAAGTGCTCACGCATGAAAACGACACCTTAAGGAACTCAGAGATAGAGGCCTCGAAAAAAGTCAATGAGGCCAATAAGAAAATGGAGAAAATGAGGCAAGAGCACTTGAAACTGGTCGATGATATAAGCCACAGAAATACCATCGTCATAGCTGAAAGAGACAATGCACTCAAATTGCTTAATGAGCTTAAAGCTAAATACACAGAGGTTACCAAAGAAAGGGACGATACTAGTAAGGCTGCTCATGAGGCATGCGATCAGATTGTCGAACTTACGGGAGAGTGGGATGCGGTAGTTCTAAAGGTTCAGGAACCTGAGGCTAGAATTAAGGCCGAAGTCGGAGCAGTGGAGGCTAGGTTAGAAGGCGATATGGAAGACCTTCTGATCACTTATAACACAAATTTCTTGAAATACCGCAGTCTGAGCTGGCTCGACGATTATCCGACCCATTTGCATAATGCCTGGCGTCGCTCGGTGGATGATGAGAAGGCTAAACACCACACTATATATATCGATGACTTCGAACTGGAGAACCGGGTGTTGATCGAAGATGAGAGGAGGGTTCTCCAAGAGGCCGTTATTACTTTTGAAAAAATGAAAGTCTTCACTTAGCATCCGAAGGTCGGAGAAGGTTCTGGTGTTAAGCATCATGTCACAAGTTTTGAAATCCCTATGTCAACCCAGCCTGAATCTATCCCTGAAGTCGATCGTCGACTTGTGCCTGCTTACGATCCCGATCAACCGCAGTTGTCGCTGGCTCGCGAGCACATTTCTGAAGGAGTCCCGGCTCCACCCTCAAGCCAACCTGAAGAAGGTATTCTAACAGTTCTCGAATTTATTCAAAGTTTGGAGTGTTATCATAAGAAGTCACTAACATTTTCTCTTAACTCCATTCAGTTGTAGGAGCTGCATCGGCTGTGCCCCCGCAACCCAAGAGCAGCATCAAGAGTAGAAAGCTATCGTGATGGAGGTGACGACTACTATAGCAACCGCATCGATCGAGGAAGTTCATATGAGCACTTTTATCTTCAATGAATAGATGATGGAAGAGCTCCTCAGCCATCAGAGCGGTCCACTTACAGATTTTCGTTTTGTCACGGGCGAAGGCATGTTTACAGCTAGTTCTTTAGCCCCAACTACCTACATCTCGCCAAACACTCAAGCAATTTATGATGAGGCGATAATGGTGGAGATTTGTGCCTTGATGGCAAGTGCCGCATTGGGTAGGGATATTGGAAGTGGAATGGCAGGTCCTAGCCCGGCCCCTTTACGTATGGTCTCTTCCGGGTGGTACAATCATCATCACTGGGGTACCCCCGCGTCTCCTCATATAGAAAGTGCCCTCTTCCTTCCGACCACACATTTCGAAAGCATTACAATTTCCATGAGTTCGAAGGAGGAGATTATAATTCTTTCCCCGATTGTGGATAAGCCGGGTAAAGGCAAGAGCTCGAAATGACACCACAGTGGTAGCTCTAGTGGATCGACGTCGAAGGGGGAAGAAGAAGAAGAAACATAAGGAGTAGGCATGTCTCTTTTTCGTATATAAGTAGGAATTCCTTTTTTCTTTTAGTTGGCCGTGTATAGATGCGGATTCGGCCCCTACTAGTAGGAATTTTTGGAATAACTTTTTTTTTGTACTTACTTTATCTCCAAAGAATAGATGAAATAAAATCTCCTTTCGCTTTTTGGCATAACTCTATGTTTATCTGCCTAAGTGTTTGAGTACTTGAATTTTTATTCATTACACTTGTGAAGCTTTAATCTTTTGTATAGGACTCGTGTTCGGCGGTTAAGTCTCGGAGTCATGGCTTCGAGCCATAACCAAACGTTAAGTTGAGTCCCAATGTTGTATTATCTCAATAGGCAGCTCGTGCTCGAGTTATTCCCCTAGTCCTGGGGACGAGTGGAAGTGGTCGGATGATGATTGCTTTTCACTTTCGATACTTTCAATTTTACATAGCCAGAACTAAGTTGTTGTGAGATGAGTTCGAGTTGTCGGATCACACTCGCTCATGTATTGACAATCACATCCACATTTTGGGGATTGAACTCGCAAGCTGGCGTTGGTCGTACCTGCTTAATGTTTAAAGTTACGTCCATGCTCCGGGGACTTAAGTTGTTTTTGGGCATTCAGTCACAAACCGTTTTAATAATTGGAATTGCGTCCACACTCCAAGGACTTAGGTTGAATTGTGGGTGGTCAGTCACACCCAATTTGTGTTTATACTCCAGTCTGCGCTCTAGGGACTTAGAGTTAGTTGTGGGTAGTCAGTCACACCCAATTAACGTTTATACTTTAGTTTGCGCTCCGGGAATCTAGAGTTAGTTAACAGACGGCACATCTGTTTTGAGTTTTGAGATCTTGTTCGCACTCTAGGAACGATAAACTGATCAGGATCATGGATAGTCGAGTCACATCCACCCTGAGTAAAAAGCGAAGTCGTAGATGGAAGGATCCATCCACCTTGAGCTTGTAAGTATGAAAGGCAAGTTAGTAGATGGATGAATCCATCCTCCTCAAGTTTAGATTTCACATGGGCAAAGTGGTGGGTGAATGTATCCACCTTCCTTGTACCTATGTTCTGGATATTAGGTTTATACTCCGGCCCGCACTCTAGGAACCGAAGTTAGTCAGAGGATTGTCGTGTATCAATCCTTTTTGGCTCTAGTGTGATGGCTTGCCTCTAAGCTCGGGTGTCACTTAGCGAGTGACCGGTTGTATCACAGTCACTCCCTGTTTGAATAAGTCCTACAATGGGATGGAACTTAACTCTCCGTGCATTACGATGATCACATGACGCATTTCAAGAATCACTACCCTGGCTCAAAGATTTTGCATTTTATTGTTGAAATAAGAAAGTACGGCAAAGTCAGTTGCCTTATTACAAGTTCAAATTTCGAAACGCATAAAAAAATTGCAAATCGAAAGTAGACTAAATGAATAAACAAAGCTTGCTATGTGTAGTAGCGACAGAGACTCTCGCTGTTCCAAGCACTTGGTAAAGTGAGACCATCAACAGTCGATAATTTGAATGTGCCTTCTCGAAGTCTCCATTCGATAGTATACGCCCTTCCTATGATGGCTTCATGTGCGAAGGAACCAGATAAATTCTCTTGAGCATGAGATCACCAATTTCAAAGGTTTAGGGTCGGACCTTAGCATTGTACAATCGGGCAACTCGACTTCGATGCGTGGCTACCCTTAAATCAGCCTCTTCAGGCTTCTCATCTAATAAGTCTAAAGACTCGGCAAGTAATATAGCATTTTTCTTCGGATCATAGTAAATCACACGATGAGAAAGTACTCCAATTCAACCGGAATGACGGTAAGCCGTAGGAAAGTAAAAATGAAGTGTGATCGGTCATGGATTTGTGGGTAGTCCGATATGCCAATAGGGCCATGGGAAGCTCATCGAACTATCTGCCTCCGGCCTTTTTTCGGTCATTTTTTCAGAATGGATTTAATAACTTTGTTAATAGCTTCAACCTGTCCATTCGCATGAGGGTGAGCAACTGATGAGATCTTCTTCTGAATGTGGAAACGTTCGCAGAAATTCTTGAACTCGACACTGTGGAATTAGGTTCCATCATCAGTGATAATGGTATGTGGGAGGCTGAAACGATAGATGATGTTGCAGACAACAAAATTGAGTACTTTCTTTATCATGATAGTAGCAAGGGGCTCAGCTTCTGCCCACTTGGTAAAGTAGTCAACTGCAATAATGGCGAACTTCGCACCACCTTTAGCCAGAGGTAAAGATCTTATTATATCGATGCCCCCATATAGAGAACGGTCATGGACTGACCATTTGAGTGATTTCGGTAGGTGGGGCTCTAGGAATTCGAGCATGTTTCTGACATCTATCACACTTCTTAGTATAGTCTAATGCATCCCGATTCATAGTCGGCCAATAATGCCCATATCGAAATATCTTCTTAGCAAGGGCTTGCTCCCCAGTGTGATCGCCATGTTCTCCCTCATGCACATCACGTAATATTTGTTTGATTTTGTCATAGGTGATACATCAGAGTAAAGGAAAAGAGTATCCTCTTCTATACATGACTCTACTTTGGATAATGAATTGTGAAGCTTTTCGAAGAACTTGTCTTTTTTCACTTCTGTTTTCGGGCAAAACTCCATGCTCAAGATAATTTCTAAAAGAGGTCATCCATGACTCCTTCTCGGATGTGGCTTGATGAACCCATTCTATCTCCATCTGATCGATACTCGAAGAGGTAAGTGTCTCAACAGGGATGAGTCCCATTTGCTATGCTTCATCGATGTTGGCCAGTTTTGCTAGAGAATCGGCCTTCTGGTTATGCTCTCGAGGTATGTAATAAATGGCATAATAATCGAACTGATTCAACAAATCCTAGACCCAAGCAAGATAGGCAGCCAACCTCCAGTCTCTAGCTTGGTATTCTTCTCGAACTTGACATACGACCAATTGCGAGTCGTAGTAGATCTCGACAGCAATAATTCTCAAGTCTCTGGCAAGCCCGAGTTCGGAAAGTAAAGCTTCATATTTGGCCTCATTATTGGTTGCACGGAAATCAAACTTCAAAGCATAACGTACAGATCGAACTTCTGGGGTTTCAAGCACAACTCCAGTGCTCGAGCAACGGTCGTTTGATGCACCATCTGTGTATAGATTCCATATGTATTTGGGAGATTCACTGGTTTCGGGAAAGTCCTTCGCTATAGTGAACTCGGCAATGAAATCCACCGAAACTTGTCCTTGAATAGCCCGCCTTGGCATGTAAGTAATATCAAACTGACTCAACTCAATGTTCCACTTTAGCAACCTACCAGACATCTCAAGCCGCGTAAGGACCTGTCGTAACGGCTGATCGGTGTATACTGTGATAGGATGAGCCTGAAAGTAGGGACGGAGCTTTCTCGAGGCAATGACGAGACAGTAGGCCAGCCTTTAAAACTTCGGATAGTTTCTCTCTGCTCTGGTCAATCATTTGCTAATGTAATAGACTAGCTGTTGTAACCCATCCTCCTTCCAAATTAATGCAACATTGATTGCATTCTCCAACACTGCCAGATGGATGTATAGTCTCTGATGATCAATCGGCTTTGATAGAATAGGTGGCGTAGATAGATGTTGAACCAGTGCTCAGAATCCGCCCTCACACTCCTCGGTCCATTCAAATTTCCGCCTTCCTTTCCTGATCAAATGGAAGAAGGGAATACATTTGTCGGTGGACTTGGAGACGAACCTGCTTAATGCTACTACCTTCCCGTTGAGGCTTTGCACTTGCTTTATAGTTCTGAGAGTTCTGAGATTCCAAATCGCCCAGATCTTCTCGGGATTGGCTTCAATTCCTCGAGCATTGACAATGATTCCAAGGAACTTTGGGGATGCGACTCTGAAGTAACGCTTCAATGGGTTGAGCTTTATTTGGTACTCTTGGAGGATTATGAACATTGTTTCAAGGTATTTAAAGTGATTGATGGAGAGTCACGACTTTACAAGCATATCGTCCACGCACACCTCCATATTTTTCCTGATCTGGCTGGCAAACGTTCGATTGACAAGTCTTTGATAGGTCGCCTCGATGTTCTTAAGCCCAAATGACATCACTTTGTAACAATAGAGTCCGAGATCGGTGACAAAGCTGGTATGCTATTGATCGGGTAGGTGCATCGGTATCTGATTGTTGCCGGAATACGCATCCATAAAAGACAAGAGCTCGTGTCAGGCCGTTGAATCTACAAGCTGATCAATTTTGGGAAGCGGAAAGCTATATTTAGGGCATGCTTTATTTAGATCTGAGTAGTCCACACAAGTTCTCCATTTCCTGTTTTATTTCCTGACGTGCACGGGGATGGATACCCATTTTGGATATAATGCATCTCGGATAAACCCGTTCATCTTGAGTTTATTCACCTCTTTTTTTAGGGTGGCAGTTCTCTCTGGATCCACACCGCGCCTTTTCTGCTTGACCGGGACATGCCGCAGGTCAATATTCAATGTATGGCTCGCGATGCTCGCGAGATCCCACACACATCTGAGTGTGTCCAGGCGAACACATAGTAGTTTTTTCGGAGGAATTCAACCAATTTCTTTTTCATCTATTAGCTTAGCTGAGAGCCGATCTTTAACATTTTGGAGTCGTCGTCGTCGATTGGAACATCGATCGTCAGCTTTTTCGGGGAAGCCTGACTGTCCTTGGCTTCCTCTTCACTATCATCATTTCATGGATCTAGATCCTCTAGGAACTGATTGTGGCACCCGGGCCCAGGCCCATGTGTTAGCTGTCAATTTTCAATAAAACGGATGCAGAGAGATTCCTCTACGTCCTTGCCTTTCTCTTTCCGCTGTGCCTCCTGCAGCTCAGCAACATAACATGCACGTCCAGCCACCTAATATCCCTAAATAAATCCGACCCCATTATCAGTGGAGAATTTCAAAGTTAAACACCAAAGGGAAATAGCTGCCTTAAATCATCCAAGGCCGGTCAGCCCAAGAAAGCATTATACGGCGAATTGATATCCAACACAATGAACTGTAACATTCGGGCTCTCCGACAACCTCTGATTCCCAAATCCAATAGTAATTCCACCATCCCAGTGGGTATAGCTTCCATTGAAACCATGAATATGAGACTGGCACGGCTTTATGTCCTTTGCTTCCATTTTCATTTAATCATACGCTCGCTTGAAAAGAATGTTCATGGAGCTTCCACTATCCATTAAGATCTTCTTCATCCAAGCAGGACCTAACTAAGCGGATATGACAAGTGGATCAATGGTAGGAGCTTCGACTCTATCGGCATCTCTGTCTCGGAAAACAATGTCGTCCATCATCGTATTTTGTTTTTTAGCCTTAGCCCCATCGTCAAGGTTACTGCAAGACTCAAAGTTTGCATGCCTAATCGAGCTGGCAGACGACTCTATGTCCCTCTAGCTTCAATCCGCTGGATGAGGACCACCACTAACTGTGTTAATAACTTACCTCCCGCCAATACATGTGGGTTTCGTCGGTCTAGCCCGATTATGTACTTGATTCTAATTCGATGGGCCCGCACCTTTAGCCTGTGGCGCCTGGACGAATCATTCCAACTTCCTTTCACAGATTAGCTTCTCAATAATGTCCTGTAAATGGAAACTTTCATTGGTATTGTGACCATAGAAATCATGGAATCTACAGAATTTTCCATATTGAATTTACTTTTCAGATGATTTCTTCGGAGCAGGCTTCTTATATTGGCCAGTATTATAGGTCTGCAGGCACACATTATTCAGTGATGTTTTCAATGGAGTATAGGTGTTAAATATGGGAGGTCTGCATCATGACCCACGATTTTGATCCTGCTTCTTACCCTGACTCCAATTGTCTTTCTGTTGATTCTGTCGATTTTGTATATTTAACTGCACTTTATCGGAGCTCTCACCGGTTTGCTTCATAGTGGCGCTACTTTGAATGCCTTCCACACTGGTCCCCGCGTCATCCTTTTTGTGTATTGTTTAGCATCTTCTCTCCTCAAGAACTGGGCTGCTTTAGAGTAGAAACGGTCTAGCAACGGGGAGTCTCCCAGCCAACCAGTTGCCAAATTCAAAATTAGGATCGATTCCTTTAGTCAGCGCCATCAATATGGAATTAGAATTAGTGTTACTAATCTCTGGAATCTTTCCAAATAACTTCCGAGCGTCTCCCCCAGAGCCTAAGTGACGCTGGATAAGGTGTTAACATCCTTAGGTCTTGTGACGTGCATACGAAATGGTTCGACGAATTTCAAAGCTAACTGATCAAAGCATGAAACAGATCGGGGTGGTATGCGAGTAAACCACATGGTTGAGATACCCCCGAGGGAAATAGGAAAACTTCTGCATTTGACCGCATCGTCAGCTCGTGTGACATTCATAAGCCATTCACACTTCAAAATGTGTTGTTCAGGGTCGGAACTCCCTTCGTAAAAAGGTAAAGCTGACATTTTGAATTACCGAGCCAGTTCAGCATAAAAGAAGTCATTAGTGAAGGGTGTATGACTTCGAGAGATTCTCTAGTCGTCATTGGAGAGGCCCTGACTTTCACGAATTATTTGATGCATCATGGTCGGGATGTTCGGCATTTGGACATTCTGAGCATGCTAGGCCAAGGTATGGTCAGGTTCCACAATGTGAGGATGGCTAGGGCGTGGTCGACGGTCCATACCTCGCCTCCTTAGCTTCAGGTCTGCGAGTACATAGGGTTTAAGAGTACGATCGCGTTGATAAAGGTTCGGATCTATTCGGTCTCGAATGGAAGCTTCCAAGTCGATGGCGGTGGAAGCAACATGACCATTAGTAATACGATAAGGAATTGTCCCTCCTCAGGAGGAGGGTCCTACCTGGTGACTAGTAGATGGACAAGGTCCTACTTGTCCAAGATTTATAGTACGCTGATGCCCGGGAGCTTGCATATAGCTTCCATCTAGTCGTGGACATGTGGATCTGTGATGGTAATCAGAGGAGGCTGAGTTCTCAGTGGATAAATAGGAAGCTTGATCCCTCTGAGATCTCCTTTGTCTTCCTAATTCAGTCGGTTAGTTAACTCCGTGTTGGCATGGATCAATTGAGTAAGCTGCTGACGGCTTTGGGTCAGTTCCTGCATCAACATCTGAAACTCCTCCCTGGTGACAGGGTTTTATAGGTCCGAAGGTCCAGTTGTGTTCTGGCGTGTGGCGTAGGGTTCTGCCTATCTCTTCCCGATCTGCAATGGTCTAGCTCGTATCGATGGCTTGCATGTGTTGTCCAGATGACGTGGCGCATATTACAGGATCGATCCACTTTTCATGCCGAGTGACAGAGTCTTCCACTTTTATGTGTTTCCTTCGTATCGTTCTTATGTAGTTGCTTCGTATCGATCATCTAGTTAGCTGGCTTCGTATCGATATTCCCAAGTGCTGCTTAGTATCGATCAATGAGGTTACCATTCGTATCAATCCATCACGTATCATTCACATCGATCACTGGCTGATTGATACGAATAATGTGCATGGGTTGATCGATACGAAATGATAATTATTTATGGATATGAAGCAGCCTAATTAAAATTATTCATATCGATCGTTGGACGATCAATACGAACCAAGTTGATGAGGAGACCAATATGAAGTACGCATGGACAAGATCAATATGAAGCATTGCTTGTTGATGGATACGAAGTAGAATGAGCATGATCGATATGAACAGTGCTATTTTTTCTTGGCCTTGATCGATCAATATCTTAAGCGTATGAACTCCGTTTGACTTGAAATTTGGAATGATGGGTCTCACAACTTTGCTTGTCATGTCATATCAATTGTAGCTCGATCCGAAATGGGGAAAAGTTTATCAATATCCATAGTGAACCTGTGCATAACCTATCTTCGAGACGGATTGTCCTTGGTTTCTAGTGAATTTCTTGGTGTCACGGACTTACCAAAAGGCGTGATAACATTGGATATTTAAAATTAATTAAATATTTATAAATCAAAGCAGTGAAATTCCAAGTCGTTACATTCTTCCCCCTTAAAAAGGTTTCGCCCCCGAAATTATACCTCAACCTATCCTAGAAATCACTTAACACTATACATCAGTTCGTATGATGTACATTGTTATTCTTATGCAAAATCTATTTCGATCTATACTCAAACACATAACTTCATTTTTGAACTAGTATAGCTTACCTGATTTTCTAGTGCCAGACTCCGATCAGGCTCCATGATTAGGAACCTCTGTTCTCCTTACATAGTTGTAACTATGATAGAAAACATTTGTCCCATATCAAAAACCCTCATCTAGTACTTGTCGTCATAAATCAAGTAATAGATCTTTATCTGAAATGGTGTGAAACATCTCAAATCCATGTACATTAATTTTAGATCAAACTATATGGAAATGAGAGATGATCTACGTCCAACCTACGCATTACTTAATTGTTTCTCCCTAATACCAATTCTATTCCCACTACATTATTTATGAAAATATTTCATAAAAATAAACTTAGGGTTCAACTTGGATACTGCTCCACTATATCCTAAGGGTATATACCCCTATTTGATTCAACTATACCATTTGCATTTATTTCCCTAAGAAAACTCAAGATCCAAATACCCAGTTTTTATTTCGAAAGCTTTTTGAATGAAACTCTATATTTTAATCGAAAAATATATAAAGCCCGAGTAACTCCAAATTGATACTAAAGAACTAGGTACTACCAAACAGTATCATACACTCTCTTACCAAGAACGGTAATACTCAAGAGAATTGTTTACCATCCGAACACATCTCTTCCCCAATTTTAAGTTATTTTCAAACCACTCGAACTAGTTAATTTAAAAATATTTCTTTTATTTCAAAATCCCATTTTTGATACAATATTTACATATTTCCAACAAAACTTTTATTACCAACTTACTTTGGTTCATTCAGGTTGAATTTCTTTCGGTTGTATAATGATAAAGAGAATAATTTACTAAGTACCCCATAGCATTTTCCTAGGAAAACATCCGATCGTCACTTAGAAGATTATTCAGATCATCAAAAAACAATCACGACACATTTTCCCAAACTAATCCAAAGAAAACACTTCTTACTTAACGTTTTCATTCCATAAATCTTATATTTGAACCAAAAATATTTTCAAATAGTATTATTATTATTTTTCCAATCCTTGAAAACAATTTTTAAAAAATCCCGGGAGTTTGGTCCTCAAGTTTGTAAATCCCCCGTTTGGAGACCCAAAACTAACCGCTACAGATGTTGCAGTCATCTATCTTTATTATTTTTCGATGACCAAATTGAGTAATGTTAGATACATTGATACCCTAGAAACACATGGACACAAAAAAATTTAACTTAATTTTAAAACAAATTTCTCATTCCATTTCAAATCGCATTCCAGATTCATCACATAATCCCAATTTGTAAACCCACGTTCAGAGAAATATAATTAATAAAAATTACGCCAAGAGCAACATATGAAGATTCCTCTTGGTTTATCAGACTTTAAATATAAGCACTAAGTAAATTTGCCATTACATCAAATTACACGGCGGAATCAAATAGAAAGAACCCCTAATAGCTAGCTTACCTCTGGCATGTCTTCAGAAGCTTATTCATCTAAAGGAGAACCTGAAAACCTTAACTCAAACTACGCAAAATTAATTAAGCACTCGAGAGTTTTAGGGGAAAACACAAACTTCGAGTCAGACAAAAAGTCTGGTGTGATAATAACATACCATCTCGAAACATATAGACATCTAGTGAACCACGCCGCTTAGCGGAACAGGTTTTCCTCTCACTAGTATCTTAACCTAATTTATAATAACCATATACTGTACATCCACATCCATAATGGTTAAGACCTAACATAATAAAATGTATCATGATGATATGCAAACATGCAATACGCCCTAGATTTTCCATCCCCATTTACCTGATTATCTATCTCAAGTTATAGTTTCTAGGATAACTATTAACCTATTAGTTTTCATGGGCTAACTAATAATATGTTCCAAGCTTACGGCTATCTGTCTAGTTTCATAGTTTTTATGGGATTGCTAAGAAACAATTGTTGCCTACCAATAGCATCATCCAATCATACTTTTCATGGGATTACTATGAACCTATTGGATTCTTCAATAACATCTCTCATATCATAGTTTTTATGAGCTGACTATGAACCTATTGATCTCTATCAACAACCTGTTTCGGGCATAGTTTTTATGGGATCACTAAGAACATATTGGCCTCTGCCAATAACAGTTTCCATAACATAATATTTATGGGCTTACTAAGAACCTATTTAAACCAATAATATTTGGATCAGTCTTAGGCATCCTATATTCTGGTCTCTCTGACCTCCTGGGTGCAATTCTACTCACACAGAAGTTAATTTAATGTATATTCCCTACTGGATCAACCTAGGCTATTATTCTGCCCTTAACACCCCAACATACAGTTATGGTTTATAAATGAAATGTATATGGTTACACAAGCATACATGATGACTGATCAAATAACACAATAATATAATCATCCATGGTTTAATTCTTTGTAATCATTTTCTAATGAAATATGGTTCATACTCTTAACTCACTCCCTTTAGCAAGAAAAGCTTCCTCTAAAATTTCAAAGTTAAATTCCATTTCAAAACTCTTTTACATTGCCATGTATTTATTTTAGAAATGAGATTGGTTTCTAACTTGAAAATTAAGGCATTCGACTATATCTTTTGGATCATTGTGACATCTTAAGTTATCCTTCGTCACTCTTCCTTTCGACATTAGAGAGCAAATAAGCCCTCCGTCTCCTTTCATTTAACTAATGGATTCGAAACAAGCCGTTAGGCCCCTTTTTCCACTCTACTCTAACGGTATGACCTTTCAAAATCATTGCTTAAGCAATGCAGAAGGCCGCTTCCACCACTTCTTTGAAACCACGCGGAAGGACCCTATCGACATTATTGATTGGGTGCGGCACAACCCTTCCACCTCTATAATTAAATATGCATTTAGAAGGATCCTTTCGACACTATCAACTAGTGTGGAAGGTACCTTCCGTAATGGTTAGACTTACTCAATTATAAAGGTGCGAAAGGTATGTTGTTAACTCCATTGATTACTATGACACACCCCTTCCATCTTCATTGATTAATATACATGTGGAGCATATAAGAGCGGAAGGAACCCTTTGACACTATCTACTAGTGCGGAAGGTTCTTTCAATGATTCAATTAATGCGGCGGTGCACACTTGTTAAACTGTATATATGCGGAGGGACCCCTTCGACACTACTGATTGGTGTGGACCTACCACCTTCATTAGTGTATATGTTAACTACAACGAATCCTCTATCCCCTTATTGTTTAAAGAAAAGCGGCATTGTATGCTTTTAAAGGTATCAAAGCTTTCGAAGGCAAGTTGTGTTGCTGTAAGTATTATAAGAACTGATTTTTAACTAAGCAAAGTAATTTCTTTTTAGTTAATCCCTTATCTAGTAAATTTTCTATTAGATAACAAAACCTTTTTAAAATTCTTTTCAGAATTTGCTACCGTATGTAGTCCCCCAATGCTCCAATGTTTAATCAAATTATTAACTAATCCCTTATATTTAATTAATCATTAAATACTAATCTTTCTAATTAAATCTAAAACTCACCCAATTCTCTTGGGAACAATCTTATAAATTCACATAAATTCCAAAATGATAATATCTTTATCATATAAAATTTTCAACTCAAAAATAATTAACGAATTTCTTAAATTAATTAAAACCCAAAATATCCATTTCTTTTACTTAAAATTCACAATAAATTATCCATAACTAGGAATATTATGAAAATTTAAACCCATCTCCAGAATATGTTTTACATAACATATTCACAAATTATGGCATTTGAAAATCATTTCGCACGATTTTAGCCTTAAAACCCAACTACATTACTCTATAAAATCCTTGTTTAAATTATAACGTGGGATTTAAATCAAAACATATCATTGTTCATCCAATCATATAGTTTATACCTCAAATAGGGTTAAAACATTCATGATGACTTATATGAGATAATTTAGATCATTATTCATCTTGTTTGGATAAGGAACTAGAGATTTGTTCTACACTTTAATCTTCCTAGCATGAATCTTAGCCTCTAATTAATTTTTGAACTCCTCTTCTCCTAGGGTTATGGCTGGCCTTGTTTTCCTTTTGTTTTGGTTTTGTAAGAACGTAAAGGATAATGTGGTAGGTTTTTTTTAGGGGTTATGGGGTTCGGCTACTCCCATATTGTCCTTGCCTTATTCTCTTAAGTACTTAAGTCATAACTCTTTTTCATTAATTAAATTAGTCAAGGCATAACCTTAATTATTTTTCGAATCTCAATTCCCTTATCACTCTAGTCTGCGCATTATTCTGTTTAATTTATCTAATTAAATCTCCTGAATAATGCTATTTAAAATTTGGAGTGTTATAAAGTTTCAATTTAAATTATTTTTAATTAAAAGACACTTTCTTATAAATTTTTTTTTATAATTCAACTTTTATAAAACATTTTTCAAATAATTATTTCAAATATTCTAGCTTTAATAACCATCTTTTAAATCAATTTAACCCTATATTATCAATCGAACGCCTTATAGTCAAATGTGAAACTTAATTCACAAGGTGTTCGTTTCAATGTTTTCCCTATTTCTATTTACCCAACCTAAATCTCAAAAAAAGGAAGCAACCTATACACACTAATAATAGTCAATGTTCAACTGGACAAGCATGACTAAACATACATTAAAATATTATTATCTTCTAACATAAACACCTCAAAAATACTATACTATACTATTTTTTAAAATAATTCTTTATATATAAAATATATTCTCGGTAAAATTATTTCATTTACCTAATTTCAAAACAATACTACGTCTGTTGGTCTTATTTAAGTGTTTAGGAATCCCTATCAACAACGTTGATCAGGCACATCGACAAAAATTCATAAGTTGCGTAATAGATCAAACAACACAATGTAAAATATTTTATATCACTAACAAATACGCGCTCTTATATATATACACACACTCTAACTCATCATAAGGCATTCCATTACCTTATCTCCTAATGAGGCTCACCACCAAAGCCAAGGTCCTCGCTTAACCTTGCGCTATGAAACTAAATGTAATGATCTGCCTTTCTTACACCTAAAGACGACACTTAGTACATCCACGGTATTCATGTGCCTATCATTTAAGTGTCTGAAAGATAGGTCATTAGGGATGAAAAGAAAGAAAGATAAAACATATAAGAAGAAACCGAACAATTACAGAATCATAAGCATCCAAAAGTTTTAGGGAAAGGAAGTAAAAATCTGGGTCAGACATGAGTCTGGTGTGAGTAAACTCAAACAACTAAATTATTTAATTTAAAACACTTTTAAAATCAAGGGTACCTCATAAGACCACGCCGCATATTGGAGAATGGATTTCATACTATGACAGGGTAAGGAACTACCTTTTGGTGGTACATCTTTAGATAAAATGCACCAGGGTCTGATAAGAACATCTTAAATCCCTGCCACACAGGACTGGCCTACCACTTGATCGTTACATAATATGATCATCCCACTTTGGACCCTGAAGCATACATGAGTAGGTAGTAATCAATCTGGATTTGGGATGATCACACCCTGATGGGCACAACCCATATGGCTCTGCTGCATGCCTGGTTTTTGTCATTTCCCAGTTGATGAGTCTTGTGGCTATGTTTATCTTTATTTAGCACTTCCCACTTGGAATGCTACACTGCCCTCCACGCATCAATGCAATGCTAGCATTCATTCATACTTGTCATTTCCCAGTTGATGAGTCTTGTGGCTATGTTTATCTGATTTTGGCCTCTTCAAAACAACTTTCTATAATTTCCAATAAAATCAACCCCGGTTCTTTAGGAAATAAGCAGACAAAAAATAAGAGCCGAGTTCACCTCCTAACCGTTTGTGAATGGATTTTCTTATCATTTGCTCTAAAAGAATGAAATGAGATTTATACGCACGGTACGGCATCATTGGGGATGATTATGCCATATAACTCACATGTTCCCCCAGATATTTCCAAATTTACGTTTTGATCCAAATTTGATAGTCGGTTATTTAACTATCAAATAAACAATCATTCAACATTGATTTAACTCCATATAGGATCCAAAAAGCCTTTATTAATTAATTTTTCATAATTAAAATTACTTTATAAACATTCGATCAAAAGACCTTTTACCGAACATTATTTCTAAAACCCCTCACATCCCTTTTATACTTGGAAACATTTATATACTTATCTCAATGATATATGTATATTACCAAATTTTACAGGAGATTTCCCCTCTTCATATTCCATATTAAGTGATAAAACAAATTTCGTTTAAAAACATTTCTTCCTATAAAACCACCCACTTATCCTTCACAAAAAAATTCCTTCTTAAAAGTACAACTCATAATTAAAATACCCTTACAATCTATAATATCATTTATAAATCATTTTCCTATATATAAAATGCTTTTAATAAACCTTCTTATAGAAAATAATTTACAAACATCATTTCCTAAACATGTTTTGAAAATCACTTTAAATAAACCATTTTATTTAGTAATGAACCTTTATAAACAAGTTATTATTTATAAATACCTTTATTACATAATTATATAACTTGAAAATCATTTATAAACTTTAAACCCGATATTGATTAAATAATTGAAATTAATTCAAAACCATACTTTATAACTCAAAATGAGGCTTAGCAATCCCAATGGTAGTAATTTAAGTTACAATTTAACATTAATTTCACTTTCAAGTCACTTAACCATTTATTTACATAAGTCAACATATATGTAATGCGATTCATATCCAAATCAAGGAATAGCATGTCAATACAACTCAACTAGCATATAGATGTTCAAATAATATAATAACAGGATGGTGATTAGTCCTGCTAAATAAATGTCCAACATGAGTCAATCAATTTATGGAAGAACGAGAATTTATGTTGCTAAAACACATGTCACACAAACAATAAATGCATTATAGAAAAATGGGAATTTATTCTGCTATCAGATATCCAAACAATCAAATAATCAACTTATAGCACAATGATGATTTATTATGCTAACACATGCCCACGCAATAAGCAATTACATTACTCTTTCACAATTGTTTGTCTATTTAATGGTATGGACATTTGAATCCATTGTGTTCAGAACCATCTTTGAAAAAGAAGTACATTTGAAACAATTTGATTCTTGAAAACAAAGGATTTAAAACTTAAAATCCTTTTTAAAATAATTATTTACAAGCTAAACCCTTATTTAAATCATAAAAATATTAATTAGTTCTTAACTTAATTTAATTATAAATCAAGAAATAACTAAACCTTTGGTAACTAATTAAACAATAATTAACTATTACGTAATTAATTTAAACCCTAATTTGTCATGTATTAATTACTAAATAATAATTTAAACCTTCATAATTAATTAAATTTAATCAATCTCATTCAATTAATTAAAATAACTTTGGTTAAACTTAATTAATAAATTAAACCTTAAAAAATAATTTATTTTAAATGAAAGCCTTAATTAATTAATCATTAAAAATGATTAACAATTGATTTATTTAAATAGTTAACCTTATAGTTAATTAATAATTAATTCAAATAAATCATATACTTAAGTTAAATTTAATAAAAAAAATTAATTAATTAAATTAATCTTATCTTTAAAAGACAATTAATTAATAACTAATATTTACTTAATTATAATTAATAAACCTTGTTTAATCTTAATTAATTATTGATTATTTAAACTTAATTAACAAAAATTTAACCATTAAAAACTTAATTTAACTTTATAAAACATTATTCTTAAGTTTATAAAACATTTTCAAAACACTTGAAGTTAATAAAACCAAATCTTTCAAAAGTCGGATTTGAAGCGAGACTGCATTCATAGCGGCTATCGCTATAGATACCCGTAATCTCAACTTGTTTTTTATCTTTTCTTTTGAAACTTCATCTTAAAGTTTACTATAAAAAATTCCAAACATAGGAAAAATAAAATTTGAAAACTTAAGCATTTGATTTCAAGCTATTTACTATAGTTTTCATAAGATATCTCATATCACTTTTATAAATAAGATGATATCTAGCGTACACCATATAAACATGTTTACAACACACGCCATTTTTACGAGTACCACACAAATAAGATCAAAACCTTTAAACCAAACCATCACTTTTCAAGTCTAATGCCTAAACAGAAACTATCACATACATAATATACATCCAAACCATATCATAATCCAAACACTAACATCAAATATAAATGCCATCATATAAGAAAAGGAAATATTTTTCTGAAAATTAGAATTTTATTCACCAAAAATCTTTGAAAACTTGAAATGCTTTAGAACTAGCAAGTCACACCAAAAATCACTCGAAAATGTGCCATTTCTCCTTAATTTTTGGCCATCTTACTTTTGGAATCTGGACAGGTGTAAAAATAAAAGTTTTAGGAAATTCATTTCTCTCCAATTTTTAAAAAATAATCATCCAATTTCTATTTAATTTAAGAGAGACGTGGTCAAAAGAATGAGTGGTATTTTCGGCCTTGATCATATGGGTCCGAAAATAAGGCAGGAAAAAAATGTAATTTTGGCCCAAAAAAGTTCGAAATTTGAAAAAGTGGTTCAAATAAAAGTTTTAGACACTAGAATTATACATGATTTGAAAAAAAAGAAAATCATGATTTGGTATATTGTAGAAGAAGTTATGGTTGAATGAAGTGGGAGGAAAATAGAGAAATTTTTAAAATGAAAAGGAGGATATTAAATAAGTTTGAAATCATTTTAAAAGTTTAAACTTGAATTTTTAAAAACTTAAAATTATGAATGGAAGCCATAAAAATTTCATGAAGCTTTTAGAAAGTTTAAGAGAATATGAAATGAAAAAAAAATGAAAAGGAAAAGTTAAAAATTAGTTTTATATGAAAAGAAATAGCAAATTACCATTTTCCCTCATGTACCCTGCCTACTCATCCACTTGCACATCACCACCCCTTCCCTCCATGTACAAATCCACCCACACTAGCCTCCTCCCCTTTTCATATCCAATAAAACATGTTAAACATGTTTTTTTTACCTATTTTGTACTTATGTTTCTAATAATTTGACATTCCTTTTAAAAAAAATTAATATACTAAGGTATAAATACATAGATACACATACACATACACTAATACACACATATATACATATACTAACTTATCTACAAGTGTGAAAACTTATGCTAAAGAGTTCATAACGCTTTCACTAACTTGTAGCCGATGAAAAGTCAAATTCGGAAAATGAATTTCGGTCACATTTTCAATGTTTCTCTGAACTAATTATTTTTGTAAACTAATTTTAAACACTATTTCACCGTCATTAATTATTATTTAAAAGAGTTTTATCTTGATTATAAACCTATTATTTGAATATTTAAAATTAATTAAATATTCACAAATCAAAGAAGTGAAATTCTTGGTCGTTACACAAAGCTTTGAATGCTGAACTCCATCAATGAAACCTGCTTTCTCAACTCATTCAAACCGCGATCAATGATGTGACCCATCCATAAGTGCCACAATCTAGAAGAATCTAAATCAGCAGAAGTAGCAGAAGTTGATTCACCAACTACAGTAGTGCCCTTCAATAGAAAAGATCTCCAGCCCTCACGCATTTCATAACAATCATGGAACCCTTCGATATCTTCATTTTCTTTCCTTTAACTACAATCATCAATCCAAGCCTACTCAAAGCTCCAATAGAAACCAAGCTCCTTCTCGAATCATGTATATGCCTAACATCAATAATAGTACGAACAACACCATCAACATCCCGACCTTTAGACTATCAACACCAACCATATGACAAGAAGCATCATTTCCCATCAGAACTTCTCCTCTATCAATCTCACGATAAGTGAAAAGGCAGTTTCTATAAGGTATCATACGATAGGATGTGCCAGAATCAATCCGTCATAAATTGTTCTTTCCAAAAGAGGCAGAAGCTATAAACACATCGGTATCATTCTATGTATCTGATTTCTATGTAGTAGATGCTGAAACTTACTTTGGGTCTTTTCTTCTTCCTTCAAGCTAAGGACATTGCATTATAAAGTACTCTAATTTCTAACAATAATAGCAAGTCAATCGCTTAGCCCCCTAGACCGAGACCTTGAATTACTCCGACCTCCACCATTTTTCGACTTGCTTTGGCTTCTATCTTTTTGAATAGATAAGCCCTTTGCATCAATATCCAAACTAGTACTCACCAATCTACCTCTCAACACTTCATTATGAAGACCATTTTAACATTACTATGACCATATATTATGAAATTACAAAAGTAGTATACTTCTTAGGCAAGGAGCACAAGAAGATCATTGCTTGAGCCTCATCAGTGATATCAACTTCTGTTGCCTTTAGGTTCATAATCAAAGTGGTCAACGCACTACATGCTCTATAAGATTGGCTTCAGACGTCATCTTGAACGAGTAGAGTTGTTGCTGAAAAATAATTTGATTGGTAAGAGATTTATCTTGATATGCATGTGATGATGCATCCCATAATTTCTTTGCTGTATTCTTTTGAGATAACTCTCTAAGAACTTTATCTGAAAGACTCAATTAGATAGTTGTGAGGGCTTTATCTTCCATCTCCTCCAAAACATCTGCTTCAGTGTCTTTCAATTTCTCAGGCGCGAAACCACCTTAAAAGTATTCTCCTTCTTTAATACTGTCTTCATCTTCATCTTTCAAATACCAAAATATCCTTTTCTATCAAAACATGTAACTCCGTAATTGACACCTAATCTACCAACAAAATTCTATAAATAGCCATCAATACTCAAGCAGAACAATAACACTTGCTCTGATACCAAACCGTCATGACAAAATCGGGTTGAATGGAAGCGATTTATGGTCATGATCTAGTATGACATATTTGGATACCAATGCAACTCAAAATCAATTTTGCAATCATACAAACAAAATAACAGAAATAAAAAACACAGAAGATGTCGTGGTTCGATATAAGTATCCTACATCCACGGAGACTGAACAATCCTTTTTATTCAATCACCAGAGGTTACAAGCCAATTCTATGATTAGAGAGTTATAAGATGTGAATACTCTCTCTAATCAAATACATAATTGAAGAGATTACAAAGTAGAGCACTTGAAATAACCCCCAATTTAATTTAGCTAGGGATTTTATTGATTACAATGATTGAAAATATGATCGATTCTCTAATCTCTTTTTATCTCTTAGTTAGAAAGATGATTAGGAGGCTATTTATAAATGCACTAATCATTCTAGGCCATCCGATCACATCAAAAGAAATTTGTACCGTCGATGAAGAAGAACCAAGCGTTGGAAGTCTGATACTGTCCCTTCAACAAACATATCAGGCAAAACCCCGCAAAACAGAACAATCCATCTCAAACGTCTGCTCATTTCTCAGGAAAAACTTCTGAGAAGACTCGGACGCCTGATACTCAGTAGTCAGACGTCTGGTAAAGATTTCGGGATGTTTTCCTGAACCTTATCAAATGTTTGACAAGTGATGTTAGACATCTGACCTCCTATAGGCAGCACACTCTTTTTCCACTCCTTCTTTTGATCTCCACTTCCTCCAGTCGACTCCCGACTTCTACCCTACAAAGCTCTACACCATATTTTCAATCCAAACGCTCATAAGCACATATTTGAATTGCATAACAACAACATGTACATCATGTCTCTACCTTCAATGTTGAGTTTACCGTGTTCTTAATTTTATGGGATACATTTTTAGCAGATTCTATACTTTAATTTTATTATTTACTCAGGGTTAAGTTAAGAGTAGATACGGGTCAGGTTGATTACAAATACCTGTTTTTTGGCCCATATTATTATTGTTTTGGGCTGTCATTTCTTTTTTTTAACTATCTTTTAAAATGAAATTATTTACTTGGAACAGAAGTACTACGGTCTGTTGATCTAAATAAAGTGCTCAGAGCTTGTTCCAATTAGAGGTGAGCTACCGTTTCCATTTCATATATTTTATCTTTTGTTAGTCTGTAAAAAATGCTAGGCAAAGAATTCCAGTCGCTATTAGGTTATTTGATCTGCAATCTTGGTCCACTTATATGAACTAATTTGAATTCACCGTAGTATCTTGCTATTAAAATGTCAAATCAAGGAACTACAATTTGGATATGTTGTTTCAGTTGTGGGTGTAGCAAATACTCTACATAATCAGTTGTGTATGAGGCTACTTTTTGAGTAGTTATTGGCATATGGGAACTACAGATACTTAACTGCACTCCAAAATAATGTTAAATATGGAATCTCAGTTGTATATTAAGTTGTTGAAAACCTAGTGATACGGTGATGATATGCATGCAACTAATGCAAGACCCAAAAGACATTGCGTCTACCGAGAAGGTTCATGGATTAAATGCAGTACAAAATGTGACTACAAGTTGTTAGAAAATAAGGATGTGAGCTGTATTTCTTTTTAAAAGTTGTTGCTATTTCTGTTTTACTTTTTCTGCAAGTTAGTTACAAAAGAATGGCTCCATCTGGCCACGTAGGCAAGTTTGTTAGGCATTCAGCTATATAGCACTGTATACAAACGTTTGGAGATATGAAAAAGAATTTAATTCTCACAATTCTTCCTCAAAATTCTGTCTTCTTCTTCTTTGGTTTCTCTTTCTCTTCCCCTGCATATTCTGCTCCAGTTGATGTTGCATCAATTTGGTGCTTTCACTCTTGTTCTCACCTCCTTCGTCTATCTCTCATCTTCTTCGTCATTAATTTCACTAGCTTGAAATCATGACAAACATCACCACCCACAACCACACTACCATTAAATCCATTCAACAACTCCATGACACCACCATCCGACATCAAACCGCCATCAACACCATTCAAGCCACTCTTAAATCTCAACAACAAGATATCGCCGACATTAAAACCGCCATCGTTGACATCCGAACCTCCATTAATCATATCATTCACTCCGTGTCCGAGATCGCCACAAAACTTGGCTTCCAAATCACATTGCCACCACCTCTCCCTCTCTCTCCAGCTCCTCCTTCCTCGCTGCCTACCACTGTTGCAAATTCTATAACGCCGCCCCCTCCAACTTCACTATGTGCCACTGTCATTGGTTCAAAGACACCAGCTCCCCATCTGACCTCTGCCGCTGCTATTGCACCCCCTCCTACCTTAGCCATCACTGTTGTTGCTGCTCACACATTCCCAACCATCAATCTAGCTCCAATCCCCACCACTAACAGCACCAACAACCTCTCCAAACTGTTCTCCATCACCGACTTCTCTTCCACTCCGATGCATAGCTCCACCCACTACATCGTCTACCAATGCATCTTGAGAGCCTACAACGAAGCAGCAACTAGCAAAGCCTACTCGAACGACAGAGCATGCTCAATCTTCAAAGTGATCATAGGTGGAAAGCATAAATTACTATGTGAAAGAAAAGTGTTAATTTTTGATCCCGGCGGTCCGGCGGTGGCATATTTAATGCTAAATGTTTTTTTGCTATATGGTCTAACCATGTCGGATAGCTTAATATAAACGATCATGGCAAGAAAATGCTTAATAAGTTCGACAAGTGCATTTCCGACCTTGAGGACAAGGTCGTTTTCGAGGGGTTGGTAATGATACGGTGATGATATGCATGCAACTAATGCAAGACCCAAAAGACATTGCGTCTACCGAGAAGGTTCATGGATTAAATGCAGTACAAAATGTGACTACAAGTTGTTAGAAAATAAGGATGTGAGCTGTATTTCTTTTTAAAAGTTGTTGCTATTTCTGTTTTACTTTTTCTGCAAGTTAGTTACAAAAGAATGGCTCCATCTGGCCACGTAGGCAAGTTTGTTAGGCATTCAGCTATATAGCACTGTATACAAACGTTTGGAGATATGAAAAAGAATTTAATTCTCACAATTCTTCCTCAAAATTCTGTCTTCTTCTTCTTTGGTTTCTCTTTCTCTTCCCCTGCATATTCTGCTCCAGTTGATGTTGCATCACCTAGTTTCCACTTTATTCTTATATGACTTATATGTCTGAATTAACTGCAGCGTCTAGCTATTAAAATATCAAATCTTGGAGCTACAAATACATAAACTAAACTGTGCGAAATCTTACATATTATTATACATCTTTCAATAAGACGCTCCACCTTGTGTTTATCAGCTATAGTCCCGTACTTGTCATTAGATATTTACAAATAGGTAATACTCAAGGATACAAAGAAGTTTCATGATTCAACTTGTTGTTTCTTACCAAATCATCATGATGTCATCTCATTGATGTAGCTCATAGTATTTTAATGATGGTACATGGATGCTTGAATAGATAGTTGAAACCATCCCTCTTTAATTTTCATACGTAGAGGAGAACTCTAACATATATGTCACTGAGGGCAAACGCTATATCACGTTTTCAGGATTTAATGCCGCACTCCAATCGTCTAAGCAATTTCTTGTAGGTATTTCCTTATTTCTTTTTACTCTGTAATCCACCTTCGTAAAAATTTGATTATTTTCTCAACGGAAGATTCTCTCAGTTTTCATATTGTCGTACGTATCTTCTCCGGACTTTAACTATAAGCATTCAGAATCATTAATCCATCATTATACTATTTTACACGTGTTATTTTGCGATGTATATTTCTGTTGTTGTGTCGGTGGTTGTTGAGGAAATACTTAATCATAGCGACGTATTATTTTTTATGCCATATGCTGCAAATAATTTGATCAGTGTTTTATGTATATAATTCACAGTTGATTAAAATAATGAGATCACATCGATTAATTTGCAAGAAGAGGTGGTAATTTGGTTTTAATGTTTCGTAGCTAGGTTTTCTTTCTATTTGAACTAGGAGTGTTGAATAGTATATTAGATTTCGATTACCACTTAACTTAAAATTGATTTTGTTTTTTTATGTAGAGAACATATGATAGTCAGATTAGTTGACCAGAATCTATGTCAAATAGTAGATTTCTACCGAAGTTGTATACTTAATTTGTTATTTCCTAAACACGAATTAACACCTAATTAATAAATCTTACTATTTTTTAGCATTTATGAAATAGTAAAACAAGTTGCTGTTGAACAAATTTAGCTTATTGTCACCTTCATGTAAAAGAGCGATAAATTTGAATCAATACGATTATTCTAAGGTCATTCCCAGAATACTCATTTGTTTACTTCTTACTATACTAAAAAATAAAGAACAAAAAAAAAATCTTAAAAAAAAAGTCAAACAATATATACATCAAGAAATCACAAAACCTACCTTACACTAAAAAATTATAAAAAGAACTTACTTTTTTAATAACTTAAGGGTATTAAAAAGAAATATTAATGCATAATTTGGCTATTAGCAGATGTTATAACACCATACTAATGCATTTTAAGGCAAAAAATTAAAGTCGTTAACTTGAAATGACACAAGCTATATATATCGTGTTAAGGCCACAAGCTTAAAACAACATAGTGATTGTCGTAACACAAGCTTAAAACAACATAGTGATTGCCGTTTTTGTGCTTTAGTGGTTAAAAATAGTAAACCGTTTACCATTTTTATTGCAATCCTTGTAGATTTGCATTGTTCATCATTTATTCCTTTTTGCGCATTATTCATTTCAGTGTTCTCCTAATGACATCTCCTTTTATATTAATAGAGATTTCTTGTCTAGTTATATGTATGCTGACATGGGCACTAAAGAATAAAGATAAGGTTTCTAAGCTTGTGATTTTTAACACACCATTATCAAAATCATCCCTATCAAAATCATCCCCTTTTCCGGGATTTTTTCAACAACTAATGTTAGTTTTATTTATTGAACCAAAAATGGCTAGTTTTTGAAAATTTCAACAGTTTTATTCATACTAATATATCTGCTTAAAAAACCATTTTACTCAATTTTTCATTGTTTGGTGAATTTACAAGCCAAAATGCCACAATGGCTGAGCATTTCATCGAAGCAGATAATGCATATGTAACAAATATTTCTTTGTAGACAATACAGAATTACTATTGTTGCATTATACTGTATAGTATATGATGAGTGACTACGTTTTGCAGTATGCTTACTAGTCTTGTCATACATGAAAACCAGAAAATTGTCCATGTCGTTTCACTTAGCAAATAAAGAAATCTGGCTACTAGTATAGATTTTTAAAGCCTTCACAGTGGTTACTTGAGTCTTATGAAACATATGAGTGTAAACTCCTAACCTTCAAGTATAATTAAGTTTTTTTTTATTGTTTCCTTCTAACAGTAAACTCTTGCTGATGAACTTGTCCATCTTTTATTTTTGGAAAAAATGTATTGAAACTTAAAGGCTGACCTTTATCAGTTGCCATACCTCACAGCAGTGCCCCAGGATTCGGTTTGCATTTTACGTTCTATCTACATTCCCTATGTATGGGTTACTGAATTATGGATCTTAAGGTAAATTAAACACTAGAGAAGAGGTGAATAGTGTTTTCTAACTTTTTTTTACATCTTTTTAAATTTCTTTTAAGTTTGACATTGAATCATAGATTGTCAACACAGAATTATATCAACAATCAATAACAGATGCAATCACAGATAAAAATAAAACAATAAAGTAAAACAGAGAGTTAGAGAGATGACATCAGAGATTTTATACTAGTTTGGATTTCTCCTACATCCAATCTCATACAATTTTCTATACATACTTCTTCTCAAATTCCAATCTTTAAACGGGCAAAAGGCAAACTCAGTTACAATCTCGATTCCGAGGCTATGAGCATTACCCCGCTTTTTGGACAAGATCGAAATATCAACAAATTGGCTAAAACGGATGGATATTGAGATTGGAGGTCGATTGAAAACAAGGCTATGATCGATACCGTCAAAATTGGACCAAGCTCCATTAAGGTGAGATCGATAGAGAATGATAAACAAAGCTCGATGAGGGTACACTTTAAATTTCAGGTCAATCGGAGTTCGTGGATTGATCAATATCCATGTGGAACACATCAATTTCGTATCTATCCATCAAGACTCATCGTTACGTATCCATCAGGATCGATACGAAACAAGCACAAGTCCGTCACTCAACATCCATCCATTTCATATCCATCAAGTTAGAACAGACTTCAGCATCCCACAAACCGGTCACTTCATTAGTGGCATGCTTCATATCGATCACCCTTTTGATCGATACGAAGAGGAGAACCAGAAATCGATTGAAGGAAGGACTTTGGCATCGATACGAAACCCCATATAGAGCATCGATATGAAAGCAATGGTAAAGCATCAATACGAAGGGCGTGGCCTCAGATGGATACAATGGAAGAGGTCAAACCAAAGGACATGGTCTCTAAGCATGGAATGTGGATCTCCAACACTATGTCATCGACACGCAATTAATCGATACGCACCTATCGATAAGAAGCCATCGGCATTCCTAGGAAAATCCAATCTTGGATCGATCATAACTCTTAAACTACAAATCCAAATGTTATGAAATTTTCATAAAAGCTTGCTTATTCACTCAAGAACGTCCATGATCGATCACAACTCCATTGAGCCATTCCTTGGATCGATATGAAATGCACTTGGATCAATCAAGATCGATCCCAAACAACTCTAGATCGATCTGGTGGGCTCATCTGTACATGAAAGAGGGTATTCCGAGTTTTGAGCGAGATATTTTCAGATCTACTCTTATAAATAGCACTCCTATGCCTACTGAAAAAAGGACCTTTTGGAGCACTTACGGCGTTACTCTACTGAAACTCCATTGCAACTTGAGTGCTATTGATTGTACTGTTGTAAATTAGTTGAGAATCATCAATAAATAGAAAACTATTTTTTTTTTAACAGAAATACATCTTTTCATATATAAACTCAACCAAAAGTTGTCAACAAGCCTGACAGGTAACCCAACCAAAAAAAGGAATACAAAACCGAGAAACCACATCAGAAGAACATCGAAACAACCAACAACGGAAACCAGTAGACACGAGCGAGAAGCAAAGGCAAAGGACCTTTAGCACCAGACACACAGCACACCCGATGAGCTCGTGGAAACCCTCCGCCCATCCAACATCGTAATCGAGCTCCGGCAAGGCCACCGCCCGATGACGATGTTGAGTGACCACCGTGCAAAGAAATAGAAAGCCCAACAGGCGACCCTCCAAAAAAGAAGAAAGAAACGGCCAACACCCCAACAACTGTAATGCCGACAGCTGGAAAAGAGTAGCGGCATTCCTTTAAGCAAGCCCCAATCAGAAGAAGTACTGAGAAACAAAAACCACCCCAGAAAAGCCAGAGCCTGAAAGCAATAGCCACACAGTAAGAAAACAAAGGGGGGGAAAGACGGTCAGGGAGGAGACTAGTAAGCCAGATCCACCAGTCTCCGGATCGGCAATCATCCAATTCCCGCTCTATAAGAAGTCTGAGAACAGGAGATAGATAAAAGGTTCACTAAGCGACCAGAACGAGTATTGACCGAACCTCTGAAAGGTCGGCCACGAAACGCCAAGTAAACATCATCTCTAACCCGCCGAATAACGGAGAGGGGATCCATAGGAGTCTCGTCAAAAATTGCCTTATTCCGCGCACACCAGATGTGCCAGCAAATCAGACAGGGAATCAAGCGAAAGATGATAGAGCGAAGAGATCTACCAGAACTATCAAACCACCAAGAGAACAGAAAATCATTCGACAAGGAGATGGAACCACGGACACCCAATAAATTACCGAAATAATTCCAGCAGGATCTGACACACCAGCCAACGAAAAGCAAATGATCCACCGATTCTGTTTCCCCGTTGCCGCAGCATCTACAACGGGAAACAAATGGAATGCCAATCTGCTGAAGGTTCTCATCAACCGGTAACCCATAATGGAAGGTTCGCCACATGAGGAGAGAGACTTTTGATGGGATTCGAACGTCCCAAATGTATGAAAAAATAGGAAGGACTGGAGAGGGGTTTCTAGATGAGCTCCAGGCCTTAAGAATAGAGAACGGACCGTCATCCCAACCGGAGTGGCCATTATGAGAATCAACGAGCAATTTGACTGATTGCATATGCTTCCAAGTCTCACTGGCGTAAGATGGAGAACCGGCATAGCCAGAAGACGCCAGTCTCCGGTACTTAGCATGAAGGAACTTCGCCCATAAGGAGTCGTTAGTCCCAAACCTGTACCACAACTTGCAAGCGAAAGCCGAACAGATGTCCTTCGGATTACGCAATCCTAACCCACCCTCACTCTTAGGCCGGCAGATAACATCCCAAGACACCCAGTGATGTCGGCGATTGTCACCCTTCGATCCCCAGAAGAAAGAGAATGCCAAAGATTGGAACGATCGAAAAAAGGAGGAAGTTGGGGTCATAGCGACGAAAATATGAGAACCCATAGAGCTCAAAACCGATTGGATGAGCACTAATCTTCCTGCTTGAGATAGAAGAGACGCATTCCAACGGATAATCTTTCCCCTTACTTTGTCCGTAAGAGGATCGAAAAGGGCGTTAAGTTTCCTTCCTCTGTAGAGAACTATACCCAAGTAAGGAAGGGGAAGGGAAGATGCCCTGAACCCGGTAAAAGATTCGACCCAAGAAACTCTCAAAAGGTCCATGTCCTTCGCGTGGACGAAGCAACTCTTCGCAGAGTTGACCAATTGGCCCGAACACCTCTCGTACAGATGAATGAACCGAATAAGGCGGCGAACAGAGGACCGATTTCCGTTGGAGAAAATGACAATGTCATCCACGAATGACAGAGAGGAGACGAGCGGACACTCACTCGGAAGTCCAAACCACTGAATTTGACCAAAAATCGTTAATGTGTGGATGCCACGAATGAAAGTCTCGGCCGCAATAACGAAAAGAGAAGGGGATAGAGGATCGCCTTAACGGATACCTCTACCAGCTTTGAAAAAACCATTGGCCGATCCGTTAATGAGAACAGAATACCAACAGTTGGAAATGAGCCTCTACACCAAATCGATAAGGGTTTCAGGAAAACCGAAGGCACGAAGAACCTTGATGATGAAAAACCAGGACATACGATCGTAGGCCTTTTCCATATCCAGTTTGAAAATAATGTTAGAACCCCTGACCTTACGGTCAATCTGAGAAACAAGTTCTTGGGCTAAAAGGACGTTATCAGTGATCAATCGACCTTTTACAAAACCCGCCTGAGAGGAAGAGATAATGCGAGCAAGGTACGGAGCCAAACGAGTGGCCAGGACCATAGAAATCACTTTGTTGGCGAAATTACACAGGCTGATTGGACGGAACTCCGAGCACGCCCGAGGATTATCACACTTTGGAATAAGGACCAAGTTAGTGGATGACCAACTAATGGGAAGAGCGCCTCCGCAAAAGAAATGCTGAATAGCCAGACATAAATCAGATTGGATGATATGCCAAGTACTATGAAAGAAGGACCCATTAAAACCATCCGGCCCACAAGCACTATCCTTGCTAAGAGCAAAGACACAGGCACGAATCTCATCTGACGAAGGCGGGGAAGCTAAACCTTCACTTCCCACAGAAGGAACAAGCCGAGGAATGAAAGACAGGATGTCCGAAACTGGATCAGACACAGAAGGAGAACCCAGGTAAGATTGAAAATGAGAAACTAAAACCCCTATGACTTCAGACGGAGTCGAAGCCACAGATTGGTCCGTCCTCAAAATCTCACCAATAGAAAGCAAATTAGCTTTCTTACGAATAGAAGAATGAAAGAATTTGGAATTCGTATCACCTTCGACTACCCACTTGATCCTCGCCTTTTGACGAAGGTATGAGTTTTCAATACGAAGTTCCGAAGAGAAATCCAATTGAGCGCAAGCCCAATTCTCCTTGTTTTCGGCTGAGGGACTCTCGTTGAACAAAGATTCAGCAAGAATCAGGAACTCTTCAGCCGCTCGCACACGATCGAAAATATCCCGAAAAACAAGGGAATTCCACGTCTTTAGGAAAACCTTAAGACGCTTCAGTTTCCGAGAGAATGCCCCCATGGGAGCAGCCACTATGGGAGTGGACCACGATTCCTCAACCACCTGTAAAAAACTATGGTGGGAACTCCACATACTAAGGTAGCGGAAAGAAGAAGGTCCCGACGAAGACCGCGAAACGCACCGTAATACTAGAGGCGCATGATCAGAACAAGAGCGACGAAGATGAGAGATAGAAAAAGTAAAAGGGAGGTTAAACCAATCAGCAGACCCAAATATCCTATCCAACCTGGAGAGGATCCGATTCGGACCTTCCGGATTGTTAGACCAAGTAAAAGCAGAGCCAACGAAAGGAATTTCAGATAACCCGGATCTCACAATGAAAGAATTGAAATCAGAAACCGATTGCCGATTGACGGCCACCCCGCCTAATTTTTCAGCCTGACTAGCGACAACATTGAAATCACCACCCACCACTGAAATCGAGCAACCGAAGTCAGCAAGTGACATAATGTCATCCCAGAGAGATAATCTATCTATCCGGTCACACTTGGTGTACACCGTCGAAAGAAGGAACGGTTGCGGGAAAAAGGAAGAGGAGCACAAGACAGATAAAAGTTGAGACGAGTCAAAAACAGGGCGAACAACGCAATCTTTGGACCAAAGAATCTAGATCTTACCCGAAACATTCGATATAGCACCTCCAAAACCAAGCGACAGAACCGCCTTGGTAATCTCACCAGGACCCACAAAAGGTTCTAAAATAGCCACCAATCCAATGGAATGCTTACGGACCATCCGCTTAAGCCTAGCAGAAGATGCTTCATTGCCAGTACCACGAATATTCCAGAAGAGAAAGTTCGTCATGAAGACAACACCTACCAGAGAGAAAGACACAAGCCTAGAGAGACAACACAGACGCAAATCAGATACGATACAAGGAGGATAGAGCAGATCTATCGATCTGCTCAGTCGCCGCTATAGAGCGAGTACAGATAGTGCGGGGGATGACGGAAGCGCCACGCGAACACCGTCGAGAGGATCTGCGCATAGGCTGACGCAAAGGCTCGGACAACGAAGAAGCACCTAAACTCTCCTTCGAATCGGACTGAGAAGAAATGGATCTGGAGGGAGCAGAGTTCTCGGTAAGACGAGAGAGCCGCTCATTTATCAAAGCAATTTCCTCTACACTAAGCATCGGAATGACGATCGATAAGGCACAAGAAGAAGAAGGAAGAGAGCAACGGGAAGAGCAACAAATAGGCGAAGAATCAGGAGAAAACGAAACAGATAGAGGATAACGAAAGTATGTAGGGGAGCTACTAATATGCATCCCACGATGCTGTAGGAACCTAACCCATGCCGGACTGCCACTAGTGAGACAGCCCCACGAGACAGGTGAGGTTCGCAAGGTGGCCCTAGCAGAAATATCACCCGATCGGGTCGCAACTGACTGGTAATATTCCAGGCTGCCCGCATAGTGGACCACATCAGGGTACACTATGCAATCAGGACTGGAACACCGCCTGAGCCAATCGACCCAGGCAGGGTAATCTCTCCGTAGAGACCAATGGGGACCAACCAGTAGAGGAAGACGATAATAAGCCAATAACGACACTGACCAGGCCTCGCTATGGCTCATAACAAAAATCCAACAGAGGGATCCACACTGTCCGCTCCAAACGGAGAACACAATGCCTAAAGGACTTGACACGCCACCAAACAACACCAGGGTAGCAATATCAGGGAGCACACGCCGAAGCGCGTCAAGGCTCAAAACCACAAAGAACAAGCCAACAGACACAAACCGACAAGATAACATAATCCCAATATCAACGACCAATTGAAAATGCGCAATCGAGACTCACCTGACCGGCCAACAAAACACTTACCTGCATCTGCGCGACGAGGGGATTAACAGAGCAACCCACCAAAATCTGCTCGCGCAACAAAACACCCCACAAACAGGGTCGAGGAGATCGAATAGATAGACAAAAACGAAAAACCCAACCAATAACAATCGCACTGGAACCCACAGCCAAACCGCCACGACTAACCCAAAAGTCACAAAACACCAACGAAGGTATAGGGGGGAAGCATCGCAACTAGCCTGGATGGGGTGTCAGAGTCCCCTATGACGCAAACAACAAGAACACCGTCGAAACCATCACCACAATCACAAAAATCCGAGCCCACCACCAGCGGAGCTACGGATTCCAATGCCAAAATTCCAGTACCATCCCAAGAACCACAAAACGATGAATAAGGAACCGGGGAGGGAAGCACCGCATCCTAAATGGAAGGGGTGGTGAAATCCCCTTCGACCAAAATATCCAATCCAAAGCCAAAATCACAGAAAACCGAGCCCACCACCAGCGTCTCCTCCCCACGAGGCGATTTATAGTGGTTCAACATTGTAGCCTATGTCCACTTTGAATAGTTTGCTACTATAAATAGCAAACTATTCAAAGTGGACATAGGGTACAATGTTGAACCACTATAAATCTTGTGTCTTCTCTTATTTTCTTTCATTTTAGTTTTGTTATTTCTTCATTTTTACTTTCTACATCATCTGGATCTGAGATCTGTGTTTAGATATTAAGGATTTGTATGCAAACACTGGTGCTTTCACTACTTCTGAGATTTTTGATCAATTTTGGCGCAAACAATGAGACATACCCTTTTGATTTTCTTGGATGAAGGTACACCCACTTGATTTGGATGGGCCACAAACACACCCACTTGGATTTTTGAGCTACCAAGCCTACCCAATTGATTTGAATGAGCTACAATCACACCCAATCAAATGCAAATTGAGTTTGATGGTTTTTCCGAAGACAATTTCTTGAGCTTTGGATATAGTGGATCCTATAGCCTCTTGGACAACACTTTGATTTTTGATTTAAGAGGGAGATGATTCCAAAGTAGTAAGAAAGTAATATTGAATCAATACACAAAAGTATGAATTGATTCTATTTGATTTTGAAGATAAATTTTGTATACTTTTAATGGAGATTTTGAGAGAGTAAGAAGAGGGAAGAAATACATGATAATAACTAACCAAAAATTTGTTTGAAACCTTCTATATATAGGGTATAAATAGAGTGTTTGTTCGCAAAGAGTTTCGATGAATAGACATTTCAATTCAAAATTTGAAAATTTAATTTGTGGCATGTATGTCAACATACACATGAAATTTTTGAAAACTAATTTCTTTAAAAAATGTTTTAAAAACTCTATACTTCGTAAAATAATTTGATACGTTGTAAAACATTTTAAACATGGTTTATAAATATTTTGAATGTTAAAAAAACTTTTACAAATTATTTTTAAATATGTATTGAAAATTTATTGTGTTAAAAAATATAAAGGATAGGAAAATAAGAGAATGATATCAAAGATTACCACCAGGGACTTTAACTATATTCTATGATTCTATACACTATACTATAGTCTTAAGATCTTCATACTTGGTCTTTATACTCATGAGTTTTCATGTCCATTTCTTGAGTGTTTATACTGTATAGTCTTTGATCCAATATCTATATAATATCCTGAACTAATAAAGGATAGGAAAATAAGAGAATGATATCAAAGATTACTACCAAGGAATTTAACTATATTCTATGATTCTATACACTATACTATAGTCTTAAGATCTTCATACTTGGTCTTTATACTCATGAGTTTTCATGTCCATTTCTTGAGTGTTTATACTGTATAGTCTTCGATCCAATATCTATGTAATATCCTGAACTATATACTATAAAACTTGACAAAACATTAGTATCCGTATTTTATGTGAATGTATATTATTGTTATTAAGGTTATTATCATCAAAATCAATAGCTAAGATATTAACGATCTCCCTTTTTTGGTGATGACAACCATTAATATACTATATTAAAACATGATATAACTCCCCCTGAGTCAGATAACTCCCACTGAATATATGCATATGCATATGTTGTATTTTTCTCTCCATTTGTCATCAACAAAAAATAAGTGAAAAGGTAAAAACTCCCCCTAAATCAAACGCTTAGAAATAAAAAAAATCGATAACTAAGTTAAAAATGATATATATATGATTACGATAATTTTGAGGTATATGATGATATATTTTATGATATACTTAGAAACAATGCACTACTTATACTAAGCATGATATAATATAATAATGAAGACCTATAAATTAGATATTATTTATCTAATTCAAACTATTCACAAACAAATCTAATTTATGTGTACAAGAATCCAAATCAAATCAAACTAAAACACGAAAACCAAATAGCAATCCAAAATACACAAAAAAAATCAAATCAAAACTAGCAAACCAAACTAATACGTATTAAACTTAAATCTATAGTTTTCTTTTGATTATGGGAGACTTATGGATGTGACAAAAGGGATAGTGAAGATAGGAGTTTTCCTTTTGTGCAACGAGAATTCCATCTCGATCGAAGCATACTTCGCCCACACATTTGATTTCATCATCGTCTTTAGTAGCATCTACCTCTTTTTCCTCTTTTTTTACCTCTTCATCATTTATAGGGTTGTGAATAATTAGGTTCGGATTATCCTTATCGATTATATTGAACTACTCTCATTATCCAACATATGCTTTTGGAGATTGTGAAGAATAAGTCCTTATTTCTCTTATTCTTTCAAGAGGCATAGTTGAACAACCTCTATTTCTGGAAGCATATTGGGAACATGCTTCAGATCATCTTTAATTTTGGTTACTTTGGCCATGGAGGTAGTTTGGAAAGGGCCTAGAGTGGGGGTCTGGAAGGAAAATGGCGCGGTCTCTTTTTTTGGACGTTTGGAACTTGAGAAATCCATGAATTTATTTTTATTCAGAATTTATAGAAGGAAGAAGACTGAAAACTGATAATTGTTTTGAAATTTGGTGGTTATATAGTTGCATTTCAAAATTTGAATTTAAGAGGGAAATATGTTTTCTAAAATTTCCAGGATATGTCGACATAAGTTATTTGGGTATGTCGATGTTGGAACTGGGCCCGCAACGGAAATCGTGGGTGAATTTCAATTTTTTACTCTATTGGATCTTTGTTAGGCCTATGAAGTCTAGTTTGTTTAGAACATTTATAAATTGAATTTAAATAAAATTATATATTTCATTTAAATTTATAAATTGTTGATATAAATTTATTTAATTTATTTTCAACTTATATACAAATATATATATTTATCATATACATATGTACATGTGTGTGCATGTGTATCATGATATTTCATGAAATGTATGACATGCACGTATATAGATGCTGTGATTTACATCGCAACAGACAAGTTAGCTCATCCTATATGTATTGTATATTATCCAAATATGTGTATATATTTATAGTTATTATATATATGTTTATATCCAAGTGAAAATTATATATATATATATAAAGAAATATTATATATATTTGTACATAAAATATTATAGTACTAAATATATAAGCGCGTGCACACGCACACACACACACACATATATTATGATATGTATACATATAGATATGATATGATTATATTTAAATCTTTTTTGATTATCTACATATATATATATGTATTAAAGTACCATAATTATATATATAAATATTAAATATAAATATAATAATTAAAATTTATATATGAGTTAGAATAGTTTATAAAATATAAATTTTAAATAAATAATATTATATTAATTATTTTTTATAGAACATTCCTGATCATACGTAAAGAAAATTCAAATATAATATAATTTCATTATATATATATTATGAATTAATTAGTCAATAAATAATAAGTCAATAAATAATAAGTACATAATAGAAAGTATTTATACAATAGATATTTCAAATTTTAAACCAAGAATGGTATTATATGGATGGTAAAATATTTCAGAAATTTCCAAGTCAAAATAATTTTTTTTATTAATTAAATGCTTTTCGGTGGAATTTTAAATGATTTTAGAAAATTACTAAAAATGGTTTAAATTTTTTGAGTTTTTGATCGAGAGTATATGTGATAATATATTAATTTTAGAAAATTTAAAATTGAATTTTCAAAACATAATTTATTTTATATCAATTTATTAATTCATGCAAAGTTTAAATAATATTGAAATATATTAAATAATTTTCAAAAAATTATTTTTGGTTACTAAAAATCATAATAAATATAAATATATATTTAGAATCATTAGATCAATTATTTATGCAATATAATTACATTGTTTAATACATGTCATATAAATAAATTAGTTAATACAAGTATAAATTAATTAATAAAATATAAATAATTAGAATATAATGATATTGGCTATATGTATCAGAACCTTCAAATTTCCTTTATTTGGTAAACATGTACACATACAAATCAATATATGCGACAACAACAATATCTACAGGAATCTCACCCAACCAACAATTCAATAACAACAGCATGCATATATATAGATATTTGAATAATGTAGAGTTATATAGAGAATATGCATCATATATAAAACTAAATACCTACCTAAACTAATGCTCTTAAGTACACATTGTGATGATGAGTTCCCTTTCTTCTGATAAATTCTCGATTCGTCAGATTGCTACTCTTTGAATTGCAGACCCTTTGCTATCGAATAGCTATTAATTTGAACTGATTTGATTTGAGATTTGATGGATGCATAGAGAGGCATGGTTTGGCCACTTTTACCATTGAAAGTTGACACCGAACACTACCACTATGCTCCAATGTCGCGCATCCAATTGACAAAAAAGAAGATTGTCGGGGTAAATAAAAATAAAAGAACAAAGAATAGAGAAAAACAGAATCTCACGGTGGAATCGACAACATATAGTATAATAAGGATAGAAGAAACTGTCACTCCAAACATATAGAGTATATCATAGTTTAAAACAAACCTTATCAGCTGGCAGTTATAAAATCCTGACCTTATAAATGCCAATAGATAAACTATATAATACAGTGAAAATAAAGTACTACGATAGGTGAATCTTCAGCTCCCCTTTAAATTTTATCTCTTGTCAAATTGCAAAAGCTCCTCCGTACAAAGGAGACTCTGCCAAAAAAATTCCAAAATTTTGGGAGTTGGAAATTTTTTTGAAAATTTTTGGAAATTTTTTGTTAGCGGCAAAACGATTTCAAATTGGAAATTGAATAAATTAGTGGATGAAACTAATTTAAAATAATGATATGAATCAGTTATAAATGGAAGATAAAATTCAATATTCAGAGTTGAAGATAAATTGAATTCATATGGAAATGGGAAAAACTAATTTGAATAGAAATAGATATGAAAACTTCTGTAAGGAAATGTATAAAATGATTTTAAAAGATATGATTTGATATTATTGCTAAGTAGGATATGTGGTATTATAAAGGGAAAGGAAAATTAGTTTTGATTTCAGAAGATAAATTTGAATTGCTGGGCAAAAAGTATGTGTTTAAATTTCTATATGAAATTTGATTGGGTTTTTGATCTAACCACTTTGCTTTTTGTTTTCTTTTGAAATTTGGGAGCCCGTAGAGGCATTTTGTAGTTGTACCGAGCTAGCCGCGCAAAGGAGACGCTGGCGAAATTTTTCAAAAATTTAGGGAGTTAGAAAATTTTTGAAAAAAATTTAAAATTTTAAACTTGGTTTTGAATCATAATTTGAATGGTTAAATAAGTAAAGTTGTTTGGGAACTATGGAAAAGTTTGGAAAGTTAGTAAGATGGATAGTGTGTCTTTAATAAAGATTGTTGGGTTGTTGTTAAAAACTCTTGGTTTTGGAAAATAGTAATGGGTATTGAATCATTCTTCTTAGCTAGCAATTTCGGGGACGAAATTCTTTTAAGAGTGGAGGAATGTGACGACCCGGAATTTTGGACAATTCAAATTGGAATATTTAATTGATTTTAAATATTTAATTCAATATTATTATTATTTAGCAATTCAGTTATTGGATTTAATAATCTGAAATTGGGTAAATTATTGAATCTTTTGTTTTAAGCCTGATAAAAATAATTTAAAGGCTTGTAAAATTTATATTGATAATACTGAAGATTTTAAAAGTGTTAAAAGTAAATTTGGAAGTGTTTTGTTAAGATTTGAAATTTTATCGTTTAAATCGATATTTAAAAATAGCCTTCCGAGGCACAGTCTCGGAATTCGACGAAACCAATTCCTCTAGATCCGTAATATTGAATTATTGTCGGATTTCAATTTTCGTAGTGTTTGGAGTTGTTGTGTGAGCATACGATATATCAACATGCTGAAATTTGTATCAGAAATTTAATATAATAACTGGATTCAAAAAGCTATATTCTCCATACGGTCGAATTAGAACTCGAAACCTTTTCCATTGCTTCCGGAATAGGGGTATAACGTTATGAACGTCTGGCGGCATGCCTCAATGGAATGTCTAGATTTTAAGCTTTGAATTTAAAACAATTTTAAATTTAAATTTTAAATCAAAATAGTTTTTATTTTATTTATTGGTCATTTCCCAACCGCATTTACTTCACATCAGATCTTTTCCTTCCCATTTCAAATTACTGTTGCTTGTGGATTAGAGCACGCCAGTATCTAATCCTGTCTCCCATTTTCTTTTAAGAGCACGCTACCCTTATCTTCCATCACACACTTCTCGTTCCTTTTAAAATTGCATGTTCTTCTCTCGTTATTCAATTCGAGAAAAAAATAAAACCCCATTCCATTCATTATCGAACGAACCAAGGAAATGAACCTAGGTCGAATACAGGAAAAAAAATGGATTTCGATCGCGAATGCTGGCGTGGGTCGCAAGCCAGTGAGGCCCACGTCTTCATTCGAAGGAGAGTCTCTCGTGATGGAGTGACGACGAGGAGGTGATGGCGCGAGAGGCTAGGGTTTACGAGGCTTCAGGAAGGCATGCTCGCGCACGCCAAAAAAAGGGGTGTCTAAGGCGAGGCGATTTGGGAGATAGCGATGGCGACTTCCTCCTTAACTTTCCTAGCTGATTCGATCTGCGGTTGTTATCGTGCACGCATGGATTAGAGGGGGTCAATGACTTCAGTTTCTCTTTAGGGTAGAGGCGGTCTCGAAGGCATGGGTAGGTGCTCTCTGCTCGCGGTGGGGTTTCATGCTCGAGGCCTGGTTCGCATCTTCCAGTAATGTATAGGATTTATAATTTGGACAGATCTATTATAGTTCATAGATATAGCATTTCATCCTTTGTTTAAATTAAAAAGGAGATGAAATTCATGTTTGCCTTGCTTTTTAATTTTTAACATATTAAACAGAAACAGAAAACAGATTAAGGGTTTTGAAAAATATATATGTAAACTTATAATTAGCTTATAAACTGTTAGGAAGTAAAATTGTTTTCTGTTCAAGTAGTTAACTATTTCAAACACCTAAATTCAATGTTACTTAACTTTATAAACTCGGACGTAAATTTATTGATTTATTATTCCAATTAACAGTAAAGTACTTTCAAAGTTTTGGTAAGGCTATGAACCTAAATTTTAAATGAAAAGTGATTTTTTTATGGTAGTTTAAACTCATGGCTAATGCTAATAAATCCGGAAATCTTATTTTGAGGTTTTAAAAAGGGGATTATCAATTGAATAAAATTGTTAGTTAATTAAATAATTAATGATAAGTGATTATTCAATTAGTTCATAAATCGTCTAATGTTCAAGTCAGTTTGGAATGGATTGCAAACAGCAAAAATAATAGGTGAGTTAATCTCACTCATCTGGTTGTTATTTAAATTTAAATGGTTAAATTTAAACAATTGGTTGATTGATTTGATTTTATGTGCTATATTATATATATAGTAATATATATAGTATATGTTGGAATGATTTATTTCCTGCATTATATAGCGGATGAGACCCTATGCGCCGCATAATAGCGGATGATATTATATTAATCCCATATACCGCAATATTCCACCTCGAAGTGGAATTGGTATTGTGCTAACATCTGTGGATGCAGGGAAATAGGTTGGAGGGATCCAACTGGATTCCTCAATAATTATTTAGATTGTTTAATATTCTGTGATATGGTTTATGTAATAATCTGTGATAGATTATATTGGAAATTAAAATGTTGGATGTTATGGTTTGATTGAATATATTTGGATATACTGAGTTTTCGAAAATGTATAGGATTGGATTTTTGAAAGAAAATAAAAGAGAGAATTTTAAGTAAATAATTATTGAAATTTGGATAAATTAAAGAATGAAATGGAAAAGTGATTTTAAAATTCCAATGAATAAATTCTAAGTATGGAAAAATAGATTTTTGAATAAACGGAAATAAATGAATTTCAAAACCTAAGTGATGTTAATTAAAGGAATAATAGATTATTTCTAAAAATTAAAGATTTAAATTGTTAAGGAAGGAGTAAAGGAAGGAACTTGAAATAAATATGAAATTTGTAGTTTCAAGTTAAATAAGATCTTAAAACCTAATTAAGAAGTTGAATCTGGAATTAATAAAAGTAACGGATTTTAAAATGAAATTGGATAAGTAATGAATTTATTTTAAATGGAGTTAATTTTGAAAATCAATTTGAAAATTGATTAAGTGTATGAAACTGGGATTTTAAAAGGAAGATGAGACTATGGGATAAAAAAACTAGGTTCATAAAAGTAAAGTAATATTTCAGTGGATATTTGTAGGAATAAATTCATGATGGAAATCTATTAAAGGAATGAGAAATTTTGTTTAAAAATAAATAGTGATTTATTTTTAAAGGATGTGAAGAGAAGTATATTTCCCTGAATAGCCAAGAACGTTTCAAAGTAAATTTTTAAAAGTTTTAATGTCGTTTTAAAAAGCATGTTTTGGAAAATTTATTATTTGTAAACATTTAAATTCTAAAGTAAGTATTTTCTTTTAATCTATTATAGCAGTAATTATTTAAAAGTGACTTGGCATTTGGTTTTAAAGAGAAAATCTAGTTTTATATTTTATAAAGTAGCTTCATTTTAAATATTCCTAATATATATATTTTTAATAAAGTATTGAAATAGTTTTCAATCTAAATGTTAAAATATATTTTATAATAAAGTGTTTAAAGTTATTTCAAAAATATAAAGCTTTGTACTTGGTATTTTCAGTGGAAATAAATATTTGGGAATTTATTCCATAAGAAGAGTGTGGGTTGAAAACTGTTTTCAAAAGGGTTGAAAATAGAAATATATCTTGCGAAGATATTTTGAGGTTAATAAATAATTTGGAAAATTATTTATGATTGATGGATGTTTGTGAATGTTAATTGATAGTTAAATAACCGACTATCAATATTAGCCATATGCGCTGATCGTTTCGAAGAGACCGGGATCAAGATTAATTTCTTGAAAACCACTTCGATCCGGTTTGTACTTTTTCGTGGAAAAACGAGTTCGAAGTCGAAGATGGAGCAGTGAAGTGCAAGGGCTAGTCGCTACTAATCCTGAGGATGTTTCCAAAATGGATGTAGTAGGAATAGTGCCTTCGGTTCCGTTCGAACCCGAGACGGACTTGTATGGATGAATGCTTTCAGAACATCATCAGGTGGACGATGGGAATTCTAAGTGAATCGTTCTAAAAAGGTAATGCTTAGCCTCAAGCCTCATCAACCGGGAATGACTGAAAATCAGGGGTTATGCAGCAAGGCTTGGTGGATAGCACCCATTTCGGGTAAGGTCATCCCTGTCTAGATGTCCCTTTATTTCGGCTTAGTGGTGCGGTTGCTGATCCCAACCGTGGGGTGATCTTACTCAGGATTATCCAGTAAGGGTTAGTCCCGGTCTTGTGTTACAGGGGGTCGGGAGTGATCCTCGGTATGCTGATCTAGACCAGGTACCGTGACAGGTGGTACCCCAATGCCTAGTCATTAGTTGGAAATCCATTTTCCCTATGCGCCCGTACGCCTTTGATTGTGCCCAACTATTGCTGAAACGAGAGATGCAAGCATTTCAGCTAAATTCTATTTTACTTTCTTTAGACAATATTATAATATCAGAGAATTTTAATAAAAAGTGTTTTAGCTATCGTAAGGTAAAAACCCGACATGTTTATTTGTGGCATGGTCTTACGAGATGCTTTTATTTTCAAAGGATTTTGAAACTTTAATAATCAATTTGAGTGTGGTTTTGTCATGCTGGTATTCCAGACTGACTCGGGTGTTATTTAACTATAATGCTTGGGTCAGACCGAGTACTATAGGATACAGGATATGAGGCTGTGGAGCTAAGGAGACGAGCTGGATGGCGATACGTACTTCCGTACTTGATTATTATTCCGCTGTGTACTCAGGTTTGAGAACAAGTTTTATATGACTGTCCAGTTGTATGTTATTGATGTTGTTGAACTCTGATGATGTATTCTGGTGATGTATGTATAAAACATATATAGTTTTCTTTTGTGTAAAGATCTTTTATTATCTATTATATTTTATTCCGATGTGATGGTAAGATTCTGATGTTGTTTTCTATTTTCTTCTACCACCTCTTCTTCTTTTACCCTAATGGTTCGGTTTTTCGAGCGTCGAAAAATCGGGTCGTTGCATCAACCCATAGTTCCATACCCGTTGAGTCGACACTACTCTCCATCAATCAATTCTGGATGTACGGAAATACGAACCATTTGGGTTAAAGAAAAAGAGGTAGAAGAATAAGAAAATAGAAAAAAACATCAGAATCTAACCATCGCAGCGGAATAAAATATAATAGATATTCAATGATCTTTACACACAAGAAAACTATATCTGTTTATACATACATCATCAGAGTACCTTAACAACATCAATAACATACAATTGGACAGCCATATAAACTTGTCCTTAAACTGAATACACAGCGGAATAATAATCAAGTACGGTAGTACGTATCGCCATCCAACTCGTCCCCTGAGCTCCACAGCATCATATCCTGTATCCTATAATACTCGATTTGACCCGAGCATTACAGTTAAATAACGCCCGAGTCAGTCTGGAATACCAGCGTGAGAAATCATACTTAAATTGATTATTAAAGTTTCAAAAATCCTTTTGAAAACAAAAGCATCACGTAAGACCACGCCATAAATAAACATGTCGGGTTTTTACCTTATGATAACTTAAACACTTTTTATTAAAGTTTTCTGATATTATAATAGTGTCTATAGAAAGTAAAATGGAATCTAGCTGAAATGCTTGCATCTCACATTTCAGCAATAGTTGGGCACAATCAAAACCGTACGGGCACGTAGGGAAAATGGTTTTCCAACTAATGACTGGGCACTGGAGTACCACCTGTCACAGTACGTGGCTTAGATCATAGTACCGAGGATCACTCCCGACCCCCTGCAACACAAGACCAGGACTACCCCTTACTGGATAATCCCGAGTAAGATCACCCCATGGTAAGGATGAGCAACCGCACCAATAAGCCGAAATAAAAGGGACATCTAGACAGGGATGACCTCACCCTGAAATGGATGCTACCCACCTTGCCTTACTGCATAACCCCTGATTTTCAATCATTTTCGGTTGATGAGGCTAGAGGCTAAGCGTTACCTTTTTAGAACATATCCCTTAGAATGCCCATCGTCCACCTGACGATGTTCCGAAAGCATTCATCCATACAAGTCCGTCCCGGGTTCGAATGGAACCGAATGCACTATTCCTACTACATCCATTTTGGAAATCCTCAGGATTAGTAGCGACTAGCCCTTGCACTTCACTGCTCCATCTTCGACTCCGAACTCGTTTTTCCACTAAAACGTACAAACCGGACCGAAGTGGTTTTCGAGAAATTAATCCCGATCCCGGTCTCTTCGAAACGATCAGCGCATTGTCCAATACTGATAGTTGGTTATTTAACTATCAATTAACATTCACAAACAACCATCAAACAATAAACAATTTCCTAAATTATTTATTTATCTCAAAATATCTTCGCAAGATATATTTCCACTTTTCAATCCCTTTTCAAACCGTACTTTTATCATGAAATAAATTTCCAACTATTTATTTACACTGAAAACACCAAGTACAAAACTTTAGATTTTAAAAATAATTTAAAACCCTTTATTATAAAATATCCTTTAAATCATTTAAAATAAAAATTACTTTAATACTTATTCAAAATATATACTTTAAATATATTCAAAATGAAACTACTTCAACACTTTATTAAAAATATATACTATAGGAATATTTAAAATGAGGTTACTTTATAAATATAAAGCTAGGTTTTCTCTTTTTAAAACAAAATACCAAGTCACCTTAAATAATTACTATGATAATAGATTTGAAAAATACTTACTTTAGAATTTAAACATTTAGAATTAATAAATTTTCTAAAACATGCTTTTTAAAACAACACTAAAGCCTTTAACTTATATTTAAAAATTTACTTTGAAAACGTACTTGGCTATCCAGGGAAATACGCTTCTCTTCACATTCTTTAAAACTAAATCACTATTTATTTTCAAACAAATTTTCTCGTTTCCTTAATAAATTCCCACCGTTAATTTATACTCCAAAATATCCACTGATATATTACTTCACTTTTATAAACCCAGTTTATACATTTTATAGTCACAACCTTCTTTTAAAATCCCAATTCCAACACTTAAATGAATTTTCAAATGGATTTCCAATTTACCTAATTTGAAATAAGTTCCTTTACTTACTCAATTTATTCAAAATCCATTAACCGCATATTTCATTTCTTAATTATAATTAAAAATTCTTTTTAAATAAAAATACCAATTCCCGATTTCCCATATTCCTTCTCTGTTCCTTTGAATAAATTTAAAGCTTAAATCTTTAAAATAAATTCTTTTGCTCTTTAAAATGCTCCACTTAAGTTTTAAAAATTCATTATTTCCCTGTTTATCCAAATCTTCTTTCACTACTCGGAATTTATTTATTAACATTTAAAATCCACTTTTATTCTTTTCCAATTCATTCTTAAATTTAGTCAACTTCTCTATAACTATTTTTACTTACAAATTCTCTTCTTTATTTTCTTTCCAAAAATCTGATTCTATATATTTTGATAACTCGGTGTACCGCAATATATTCAAGTAAACAATAGCATTAAATATTCCAATTATCAATAATATTCATCACAGAATATCAAATATTCATAACAGAGAATAGTAAACAATATAAATAATTTTTTTTTTTGAGGAATCCAGTTGGATCCCTCCAACCTTTTTCCCTGCATCCACAGATGTTAGCACAATACCATTTCCACTTCAAGGTGGAATATCGCGGTATATAGGTTTAATATAATATCATCCGCTATTATGCGGCAAATAGGGTCTCATTCGCTATATAATGAGGGAAATCAATCATTCCAAGATATATTATATACTATAATATAGCACATCAAATCAATTCAACCATTCAACCAAATACTTAAATTTAACTATTTAAATTTAAATTAAACCCAGATGAGTGAGATTAACTCACCTGTGATTTTTATTTCAATCCATTTTCAATCCGGCTTGCTTCCTTCCAGATTGTGACCTTGTATAAATATTTATATGATTTTATTAATATTCGAAACAAATCGAACAACCCAATTACCACTTAATAATTTATTTAATCTAATGATTAAATTTTAAGCCAACTTTCCTTCCTGGAACCTTTTAACAACTAAAACAAGTAACAAGTTGATCACTCTAATATATTGTTTTGAAATAATTAGTGGATTTAAAATTTGGATATGTTTATTATTAGATATATTATTATTATTATTATTATTTTGTGTTATCCTTATAAATAAACTTCATTACCATTTAAAATTCCCGTTTTCCAAAATCTAATACATACATACATATATATATATACATGTATGTATTCACTGTTTACATATATATTACTAAATTCCAATGAAAATAAAAGGTCTTTCTGACTTATATATAATTTAAATAAAACATAAATGGTTTTACCTCTTACTGTATATGTTTGTAAAAACAAGAAATCTGGTTTTACTGCAAATTCTTCTTCTTCTCAATCTATATAATATAATTACTTTAAAATTAGCTATCCCAACATCAAAAAGCAAAAACTAACTACAAGAAAAACCTTGATCATGCGAGCGCTTCGACGACACCACGACCCCTTCTACTCCTACCAAATTCATCATCGGCATCGCACCCATCGGCCAGAAGCCCTTGTCCTCGTGACTTTGAGAAATAAAAAAGGTCACCGCGCGCGTCGCCTTCCCATCCAATCTCGATCGCACAGCCATGTCTGACTTCGAGACTGCCCATCCCATCACTTCTTCGATCGCAGCCTTCGTCACTTCGATCGCGACCTCAATCGAGTATTGGAACAAGCGAGAGATGAACAGGAATTATTGGAGTCGTTTTCGCTTTGAATTGATTTGAACTCGACTTCGATTCCATAGGAATTATTCTCGATTGAATATCGAACCGGCGGCCATGATTTGAAATTTATCGCTCTTTATTATTATCATCATCATCATTATTATTATTATTATTTTTGACTGTTTGATTGAAATGACGGAGGAAAGTGATATTTGAAACGAGAGGAAGCGTGTTAGGGAAGGTTAGCTACAGTAATTGAAGAAGGATGGAAACGAAAAAGGTGTGATGGTGAAAGGAAACAGGCTGGTGGGGAATTTCGGCTGAAAAGTGGATTTTGACCAGTCAAACAAAGGATGTATTATGTTCATATTTAAATTTGAATTTAAATTTAAATCGTCTTGAACTCGCAGCTAAAAATCTTGGCATCCTATCGAAGCGTGCTGCTAGGCGTTTATAGGGTCATACCCTATCCGAATGGATTGAAAAGTGGAAGTATATCTTGCGAAGTTATTTTGAGACAAATAAATAATTTGGCAAATTATTTATTGTTTGATGGTTGTTTATGAATGTTAATTAATAGTTAAATAACCAACTATCAATATTGGACAATGCACTGATCGTTTTGAAGAGACCGGGATCGGGATTAATTTCTCGAAACCCACTTCGGTCCGGTTTGTACATTTTCATGGAAAAACGAGTTCGGAGTCCAAGATGGAGCAGTGAAGTGCAAGGGCTAGTCGCTACTAATCCCGAGGATTTCCAAAATGGATGTAGTAGGAATAGTTTCTTCGGTTCCGTTCGAACCCGGGACAGACTTGTATGGATGAATGCTTTCGGAACATCGTCAGGTGGACGATGGGCATTCTAAGGGATATGTTCTAAAAAGCTAACGCTTAGCCTCAAGCCTCATCAACCGAGAATGATAGAAAATCAGGGGTTATGCAGCAAGGCTAGGTGGATAGCACCCATTTCAGGGTGAGGTCATCGCTGTATAGATGTCCCTTTTATTTCGGCTTAGTGGTGTGGTTGCTAATCCCAACCGTTGGGTGATCTTACTCGAGATTATCCAGTAAGGGGTAGTCCCGGTCTTATGTTGCAGGGGGTCGGGAGTGATCCTCGGTACTGTGATCTAGACCACGTGCTGTGACAGGTGGTACCCCAGTGCCTAGTCATTAGTTAGAAAACCATTTTCCCTACGCGCCCGTACGGTTTTGATTGAGCCCAACTATTGCTGAAATGTGAGATGCAAGTATTTCAGCTAGATTCTATTTTACTTTCTATAGACACTATTATAATATCAGAAAACTTTAATAAAAAGTGTTTTAGCTATCGTAAGGTAAAAACCCAACATGTTATTTGTGGCGTGGTCTTACGAGATGCTTTTGTTTTCAAAAGGATTTTTGAAACTTTAATAATCAATTTGAGTGTGATTCTTACGCTGGTATTCCAGACTGACTCGGGTGTTATTTAACTGTAACGCTCGAGTCAGACCGAGTATTATAGGATATAGGATATGATTATAGGATATAGGATATGATGCTTTGGAGCTCAGGGGACGAGTTGGATGGCGATACGTACTGCTGTACTTGATTATTATTCCGCTGTGTATTCAGTTTGAGGACAAGTTTATATGACTGTCCAGTTGTATGTTGTTGATGTTGTTAAGGTACTCTGATGATGTATGTATAAACAGATATAGTTTTCTTTTGTGTAAAGATCATTGAATATCTATTATATTTTATTCCGCTGCGATGGTTAGATTCTGATGTTGTTTTCTATTTTCTTCTTCTTCTACCTCTTTTTATTTAACCCAAATGGTTCGTATTTCCGTACATCTAGAGTTGATTGATGGAGAATAGTGTCGACTGAAGGGGTACGGAACTACGGGTTGTTACAGTTGGTACAAAGCTAGGTTAAGCGAGAACCTTGGCTCTGGTGGGGACTACTCATTTAAATAGAGTCCATAGTACTCTAGAATGAGTGAGTGTAATAATAGATATGAGCGCGTATTTGTTAGTGAATATAAATTGTTTTATATTGTGTTGAATTATCGGTTGAGTGTTTATGGATTCTGGTTAATGTGTGGGACGCCATGTCATCGATAGGGGTTTCTAAACTCTTAAACAAGATAAATCGACATAGTATTGTTTTAAATAGGGTAAATGAAAATAATTTTACCTAAAATTATTTTTGTATATAAGGGAAATGATTTTTTTTTCGTAAATTGTTATAATTATATATGGTTGCTTGGTTGTTAGAAAGTGATAATATTAAATTATTATCATTGTTGTATGAGAATTGAATAAGAAATGGAAGATAATAACCAAAGATTAATGAATAAATTAATAAATAAATGCGATTTGTCAATGTGATTTATAATTGAATAAGGAATTGAAATCATAATTAAAAAAACTAAGAAACGAATTCATATACAAACGAAATTTGTAAATGTAAACTATAAATGTGAATTATAGTGTGATTAATAATTAAAATAAGATAAAATTCCAAAGTAATGTTTGAATATAAATTTGAAGGATTTGGAATTTGGAAATTTAAATTCCTTTGAATTTGAAAATGATTCTTAAAGGTTGGGAAAAATAATATATATTTGAGAAATATTTTTGAATCGGATTTGAAATCTAGAGAGATTTGGAGTTTAAAAATATTTGAAGGGATTTTAGAAAGATAAAAGCATTGAACTCTTTTCGGTCGCTGGAAGATAATTCCGATGATGATCGCGACATCATCGGTGTTCATTTTCGAGTTTCCAAGAGGGGGATTGCTACCTGGATGTTTTGGATTAATGTTTGTATATGAAATTTGGTTTGATTTTGAAAATGCAAAGGAATAGTTTGATTTAGATATATATGTTTTCAAAATTGAATTTTTGAACATTTTAGTAATGAGTTTAAACGTATAAGCAAAAGGGAATTGAAACTGAATGTTGAACTTAAGTTTGAATGGAAAAATTAGTCAAGTTGGACTAAATAAAACAAAGTTTTGAGATTAAAATTAGTAAGTAAATGATTGATTTATATGGTATGCAAATGAAATGAAATTGAATATTGGATGATTATTGATTTAAAATTGTGTAAAATAAAGTGCAGAATTAGTTTAAACGGACTAAAAATAATTAATGTTAGGAAATTAAATTTATTGGTTGAAAATGAATTTGTGAATGAATATTAATAAATGAGTACTTTATAAAAAAAAATTAAAAATGAAATTAATAAGCCGGAATAAAAAAATTGGTATTTTGGAAATGAAAAAAAAAATCCAACTCAAGCATAAATTGAATGACCTTATTATTAATAAATTCAATAATGAATTGTTAATGTGAATTAAATTTTAAAAATGGATAAAAGAATAAAATAATCGAATAAATTAGTAAAATGGTTGGGATTTGATCAAAGGAAAATCAAATCAAAGATTTAAATGGAAGTTGGTGGAATAAAATAAACTTATGTTATTGGGTGGAATAGTTTGAAGAAAATAAATAACTTAAGTAAATTGTGAGATGGTTATTTAATATATTGGTTGTCGAGTTTAATAAAATGGTTTGGAATCAAACTTTTTTAAAATGAAAGGAAATGCAATGAAAAGATTGTGAATAAATTAAAATGGGATGGAATCAAGTGTAAATTGAGTTGAATCAATTTAAATGGTTATAAATTTTAAGTAATAATTTATTCACATTAATATTGTCGAATTGCATAAGAAAATGGATCGTTTGATGTAAACGGGATTAGATAAAATTCTATGAGTTATTAGAAGTGAAATAGGATGATTTTGAAATCAATTGGAATGAATATGAGTTTGTTTTTCTTAGAATGAATTACATATAAGCGAGTAAGTTGTAAATCACTTAAACTGAATGGAATGGTTTGAGAATTGGTTGTAAGCAATTGTAATAAGTGTCGAAACCTTATATGTGCTTATGGAAATTATATAATGTGCATTATATGTGAAATTTATGCGTTAACTATTAGAAGTAAGTGAAATGTTAATAAATTGCATATATTTAGTACTTATATGTTTGAATTGAGTAAGTACAGGTACTTGAAGGTCGTTTGGCTGGATTTTGGGCGCGCAAATTATTGAATAATAAGCCGCTTGCTTAAAAATACTAAATAAAGGTACGCCTACGCAATAAAAATAGGAAATATGAACTATTTTTGTTTTTCCGACCGGGTGGGTCGATGTATATATATTTATATCTCTTGTCAAATTGCAAAAGCTCCTCCGTACAAAGGAGACTCTGCCAAAAAAAATCGAAAATTTCAGGAGTTAGAAAAAAAGTTTTTGAAAATTTTGGGAAAATTTTAGTTAGCGACAAAATGATTTCAAATTGGAAATTGAAATAAATTAGGGAATGAAACTAATTTAAAATAATGATATGAATCGGTTATAAATGGAAGATAAAAATTCAATATTCAGAGTGAAGGTAAATTGAATTCATATGGAATGGGAGAACCAATTTGAATAGAAGTAGATATAAAGTAAAGTGGTGAGGTGAAAATAAACATAAGAAGCGTATAAAATACTTATATGGAACTTAAGAAGAAATGGTGAAATTCTTAATTAATATGAGTGTCGGGAAAATATATTGAATAAGCATTTGAGTGAAGATTTAATAAACATATATGTACATCATACGGCTTGAATGAATAGATATTGACTTTTGTAAGGAAGTCAATAAAATGTTTTGAATGTTGTGATTGGATATTATTACTAAGTAGGATTTGCAGGTATTATAAAGGGAAAGGAAAATTAGTTTTGATTTCAGAAGATGAATTTGAATAGCTTGACAAAAAGGTATGTGTTTAAATTTCTGTATGAAAATTGTTTGGGTTTCTGATCTAGCCACTTGGCGTTTTGTTTTCTTTTGGAATTTGAGAGGCCGTAGAGGCATTTTGTAGTTGTACCGAGCTAGCCGCGCAAAGGAGACGCTGGTGAAATTTTTCGAAAATTTAGGGAGTTAGAAAATTTTGATAATTCAAAATTTGGTTTTAAATTGAAATTTGAAAGATTGAGCAAATAGTATTATTTGAAAACTATGGGAGAGTTTGGGGAAGTTAGTAAGAATGGTAATGGGTCTTTTACAAAAAGATAGTTGGTAGAATGTTGAATTGTTGGTTTTGGGGAAAAGTAAACGGGTATTGGACCATTCTTCCTAACTTGTAATTTCAGGGACGAAATTCTTTTAAGGGGGAGGAATGTGACGACCCGGAATTTTTGAATGTTTGAAAATGAAATATTTAATTGACTTTAAATATTTGAAAATTTAATTTTTAACTTGAATTCAAATATCACCATTTATTCGGTAATTTAATTATTAAATTAAACTAGTTGAAGTTGGTAAAATGTTGGATTTGGAGTTCTAAGCCTGTTAAAAATAATTTGAAGGCTTGTAAAAGTTATATTGATAGTACCGAAGATAGTAAAGGTGTTCAAATTGAATTTGGAAGTGTTTTGTTAAGTTTTGAAATTATATCGTTTAAATCGATATTTTAAAATAGCCTTTCGAGGCACAGTCTCGTAATTCGATGATACCAGTTCCATTGGATCCGTAGTATTGAATTATTATCGGATTTCAATTTTCATAGTGTTTGGAGTTGTTGTGTGAGCATACGATATATAAACGTGCTGAAATTTGAATCGAAAAATTTAATATAATAACTGAGTCTGAAAAGCTATCCTCTCCATACGATCAAAATAGGACTCGAAACCTTTTCCATTGCATTTGGAATAAGGGTATGACCCTATAAACGCCTAGCGGCACGCTTCGATTGTATGCCAAGATTTTTAGCTGCGAGTTCAAGACGATTTAAATTTAAATTCAAATTTAAATATGAATATAATACATCCTTTGTTTGACTGGTCAAAACCCACTTTTCAGCCAAAATTCCCCACCGGCCTATTTCCTTTCACCATCACACCTTTTTCATTTCCGTCCTTCAATTACTGTAGCTAACCTTCCCTAACACGCTTCCTCTCATTTCAAATATCACTTTCCACCGTCATTTCAATCAAACAGCCGAACATAATAATAATAATAACAAAGAGCGACAAATTTCAAATCATGGCCGCCGGTTCGACATTCAGTCGAGAATAATTCCCATGGAATCGAAGTCGAGTTCAAATTAATTCAAAGCGAAAACGACTCCAATAATTCCTGTTCATCTTTCGGTTGTTCCAATACTTGATTGAGGTCACGGTCGAAGTGACGAGGGTTGCGATCGAAGAAGTGATGGGATGGGTAGTCTCGAAGTCAGGCATGGTAGTGCGATCGAGATTGGATGGGAAGGCGACGCGCGCGGTGACCTTTTTTTCTCAGAGTCGCGAGGACAAGGGCTTCTGGCCGATGGGTGCGATGCCGATGATGAATCTGGTAGGAGTAGGAGGGGGTCGTGGTGTCGTTGAGGCACTCGCATGATCAAGGATTTTCCTGTTGTTAGTTTTTGCTTTTTGATGTTGGGATACCTAATTTTAAAGTAATTATATTATATAGATTGAGAAGAAGAAGAATTTGCAGTAAAACCAGATTTCTTGTTTTTACAAACATATACAGTAAGATGTAAAACCATTTCTGTTTAATTTAAATTATATACAAGTCAGAAAGACATTTTATTTTCATTGGAATTTAATAATATATATATATATATATAGTGAATACATACGTGTGTGTGTGTGTGTGTGTATATTAGATTTTGGAAAACGGGAATTTTAAATGGTAATGAAGTTTATTTATAAGGATAATACAAATAATAATAATAATAATAATAATAATAATATACCTAATAATAATATATCTAATAATAAACATATCCAAATTTTAAACCACTAATTATTTCAAAACAATATATTAGAGTGATCAGCTTATTACTTGTTTTAGTTGCTAAAAGGTTTCAAGAAGGAAAGTTGGCTTAAAATTTAATCATTAGATTAAATAAATTATTAAGTGGTAATAGGGTTGTTCGATTTGTTTCGAATATTAATAAAATCATATAAATATTCATACAAGGTCACAATCTGGAAGGAAGCAAGCCGAATTGAAAATGGATTGCAAAAAAAATCACAGGTGAGTTAATCTCACTCATCTGGGTTTAATTTAAATTTAAATAGTTAAATTTAAATATTTGGTTGAATAGTTGAATTGATTTGATGTGCTATATTATAGTATATAATATATCTTGGAATGATCGATTTCCTACATTATATAGCGGATGAGACCCTGTGCGCCGCATAATAGCGGCTGATATTATATTAAACCCATATACCGCGATATTCCACCATGAAGTGGAATTGGTATTGTGCTAACATCTGTGGATGCAGAGAAACAGGTTGGAGGGATCCAACTGGATTCCTCAAAAAAAATTATTTATGTTGTTTAATATTCTCTGTTATGAATATTCGATATTTTGTGATGAATATTATTGATAATTGGAATATTTAATGCTTTGGTTTACTTGAATATATTTCGGTACACTGAGTTATCAAAATATATAGAGTTGGGTTTTTGGAAAGAAAATAAAGAAGAGAATTTGTAAGTAAAAATAATTATAGAGAAGTTGACTAAATTTAAGAATGAATTGGAAAAGGATAAAAGTGGATTTTAAATGTTAATAAATAAATTCCGAGTAGTGAAAGAAGATTTAAATAAACATGGAAATAATGAATTTTTAAAACTTAAGTGGAGCATTTTAAAGAGCAAAAGAATTTATTTTAAAGATTTAAGCTTTAAATTTATTCAAAGGAATAGAGAAGGAATTCGGGAAATCTGGAATTGGTATTTTTAGTTAAAAAGAATTTTTAATTATAATTAAGAAATGAAATATGAGGTTAATGGATTTTGAATAAATTGAGTAAGTAAAGGAACTTATTTCAAATTAGGTAAATTGGAAATCCATTTGAAAATTCATTTAAGTGTTGGAATTGGGATTTTAAAAGGAGGTTGTGACTATAAAACGTATACTGGGTTTATAAAAGCTAAGTAATATATCAGTGGATATTTTAGAGAATAAATTAACAGTGGGAATTTATTAAGGAAACGAGAAATTTTGTTTAAAACTAAATAGTGATTTATTTTTAAAGAATGTGAAGAAAAGCGTATTTCCCTGGATAGCCAAGTACGTTTTCATAGTAAATTTTTGAATATAAGTGAAAGGCTTTAGTGTTGTTTTAAAAAGCATGTTTTAGAAAATTTATTAATTCTAAAATTTTAAATTCTAAAGTAAGTATTTTTCAAATCTATTATCGTAGTAATTATTTAAGGTGACTTGGTATTTTGTTTTAAAAAGAGAAAACCTAGCTTTATATTTATAAAGTAACCTCATTTTCAAATATTCCTATAGTATATATTTTTAATAAAGTGTTGAAGTAGTTTCATTTTGAATATATTTAAAGTATATATTTTGAATAAGTATTAAATTAATTTTTATTTTAAACGATTTAAAGGATATTTTATAATAAAGAGTTTTAAATTATTTTTAAAATCTAAAGTTTTGTACTTGGTGTTTTCAGTGGAAATAAATAGTTGGAAATTTATTTTATAAGAAAAGTACGGTTTGAAACTGTTTTCAAAGGGATTGAAAAGTGGAAGTATATCTTTTGAAGATATTTTGAGATAAATAAATAATTTCGGAAATTATTTATTGTTTGATGGTTGTTTGTGAATGTTAATTGATAGTTAAATAACAGACTATTAATATTGGACAATGCGCTGATCGTTTCGAAGAGACCGGGATCGGGATTAATTTCTAAAAAACCACTTCGGTCCGATTTGTACGTTTTCATGGAAAAACGAGTTCGGAGTCGAAGATGGAGCAGTGAAGTGCAAGGGCTAGTCGCTATTAATCCTGAGGATTTCCAAAATGAATGTAGTAGGAATAGTGCCTTCAGTTCCACTCGAATCCGGGACGGACTTGTATGGATGAATGCTTTCGGAACATCGTCAGGTGGATGATGGGCATTCTAAGGGATATGTTTTAAAAAGGTAACGCTTAGCCTCAAGCCTCATCAACCGGGAATGACTGAAAATCAGGGGTTATGCAGCAAGGCTAGGTGGGTAGCACCCATTTCAGGGTGAGCCATCCCTGTCTAGATGTCCCTTTTATTTCGGCTTAGTAGTGCAGTTGCTGATCCCAACCGTGGGGTGATCTTACTCGGGATTATCCTATAAGGGGTAGTCCCGGTCTTGTGTTGCAGGGGGTCGGGAGTGATCCTCGGTACTGTGATCTAGGCCACGTACTCTGACAGGTGGTACCCTAGTGCCTAGTCATTAGTTGGAAAACCATTTTCCCTACGCGCCCGTACGATTTTGATTGTGCCCAACTATTGCTGAAATGTGAGATGCAAGCATTTCAGCTAGATTCTATTTTACTTTCTATAGACACTATTATAATATCAGAGAACTTTAATAAAAAGTGTTTTAGCTATCGTAGGGTAAAAATCCAACATGTTTATTTGTGACGTGGTCGTACGAGATGCTTTTGTTTTCAAAAGGATTTTTGAAACTTTAATAATCAATTTGAGTGTGATTTCTCACGCTGGTATTCCAGACTGACTCGGGTGTTATTTAACTGTAATGCTCGGGTCAGACCGAGTATTATAGGATTCAGGATATGATGCTGTGGAGCTCAAGGGACGAGCTGGATGGCAATACGTATTGCCGTACTTGATTATTATTCCGCTGTGTATTCAGTTTGAGGACAAGTTTATATGACTGTCCAGTTGTATGTTATTGATGTTGTTAAGGTACCCTGATGATGTATGTATAAACAGATATAGTTTTCTTGTGTGTAAAGATCATTGAATATCTATTATATTTTATTCCGCTGCGATGGTTAGATTCTGATGTTGTTTTCTATTTTCTTCTTCTTCTACCTCTTTTTCTTTAACCCAAATGGTTCGTATTTCCGTACATCTAGAGTTGATTGATGGAGAATAGTGTCGACTCAAGGGGTACGGAACTGCGGGTTGTTACGGTGGACAACCTGGAAAAATACTCGGTCTGACCCGAGCATTATAATAAAATAACACCCGAATCCGTCTGGAAATACCAGCGTGAGATAATTCAAATAATGGGGATCATATAAAAGTTCTATTAGACCACGCCGCTAACGTAGAATGAGTTTTTACCTCACAAGAATAACATCCATGCAGTTAATAGCAGAAATAAATATCAGGAAACAAATCCAAATAAGTATTGGCATAATTAATATTAAACCATACTTGAAATAATGGAAATAAACCGAGTAAAATCCAAACTGGACAGAATGGATAGAACAAGGAAAACAATCCAACTTGGAAGAATGGACTAAATAAGATAACAATCAAAACTTGATAGAATGAACTGAATAAGGTAAGTGTCCAACTTGATAGAATGGAGTAGATCAATACTTAAATGCCGTATCGAGGAGTTTGAGTGACTCGTGGCAATTTAAAGCTAAAACAAATTCAGGAATATGAATCAAATAAGGAAAGAAAAATTTCCAACAAATGACAAAGAATGAGCACCCCATTGGAATATACCTCTAGTAATATACTCTTGAGAAGCTCATATACTTCGTGACACTTCTTGGAAATGTACCAGCCAGACCCCGCCATACCTTACCGAGTATTCGAATATTTCACATCTAAACTCAAACCGTTTTTCATGTGACGGTACACAAAAATCTAGATGAGACGTGAAATACCCTTTTCATGGATGCAACCCCACATAGCTAGACATCCTTTCGCGCTTTTGATTTAGTCATTTCGGGCAAAGGATAACAAAGCTCAAAGAGCAATAAATAGTTTTTAAGGTGATGGTACACCATGAAGAAAGCTGAATCTGATAATTAATAAATCAACTATCAGAGATACTTAAAATGATCGTATATGGAAATTAAATTTCATATACTTACCACTATTCATTGATTCTGGACAAGTCCTATGTTTCAGTTGAAAATGAAGCCAGGCAACTTAAGGTAGTGTTACCTCTAGGCATCAACTTGACAATATTTTTAACCTTTGAGATAGAAACGAGTCCAAGCCTTAACGTTTAGCACTAAATGTACGACTAGATCCTTTTCATATAAGCGATATCAATTACCGAATTATTGTTCTATAACCGAAATCAAACTTTAACTTTTTAAAAGAATTGAACTTGTGCTTGATTTTCATATTTCCATATTGGTAAAAAAAATTAGAATTAGTTCCTGACTGTTGAAACGTTAAGAGATAATCTTTCCAAGTGCGCGACCCCGAAGGCCTAAACCAACATCAGACCGAACATCCAAAAGATTATCCAACTTACATCCCAATAATAGAGTTCCAATTCCTTTTTATAACTTTTTAACAATATTAATTATCCCGAAAGATAATTAATCATATTTAAAATCTCTTTTAAGTAAACAAATCCATTACCTATAATAAAATAGATAATTTTTTCCAAACGCTTATATAACATTGGTAAATTAACTTTGAAATCTTTATTAAATCAGTTTATTAACTTTAAATCAATTGATTAAAGTAATTTTATTATATTAGTTATTTTTCTTTAAAAAATTATATTAAATCGATTAATTAACTTTAAATATCACTAATTAGAAAGATTAGTTAAACACAAATAATCATTAGTTAAAATAAATAAGTCATTTCAAACATCATTTATTAAAATGATAAGTAATTCTAAATTCCATTAATTAAGCGATTAATTAAGTTCGAAAATAACATAAATTAATTGGATTAATTAAACTCAAACTTCATTAGTCAAAGTGATTAATTAAAAACATCATTTGTTAAAATGATTTTTTGTTAATTATAAAAACATTATTAATTAAAACGAATTAACTAAATTCCAAATATCATTAGTTAAGACAATTAAATAATTTTTTTTTTATAAGGCAGGCCGGTTTTATAGTGGATCGTCCACTTTTATTACGAAAGTAATAAAGTTGAAGAACAGGAATTAGGTAAAAGCACCTAAACTACAAAGAAAAACAAGAATAAAATACAGCACAACTATGTGACAGACATGTCACAGTAACAAAATAAAAATCACATAGACTAGGACTCCTCCGAAGAGGAAGAATCACCATCTTCATCAGAATCCAAGGGGACATCCCCACATAGGCCAGCAAAGGGGCTGAAACGGATAGCAAGACAAGGGTCGTAACCCATAGCATCAGGAGAGTAAATGAAAGAACGATCCCAAGAAGAATCAGCTAGCATGTCAGAATTCTTACTCGCATAAACACCATCCAAATCAAGAACTAGTGAATCACCAGACGGTTTGTAATAAAGGCATCTAAGGTCTTTCTGATCATCGAAAACAAATCTGAAAAAGGATACATTCATGGGGTTAAATCGCACGTCAGATATGTGATCAACCCAACACCTCTCAGACTCAACCCAAACTACCCAGGCAGAAACTGGAACGGCTGAAGGATTAGCTGAGGCAACACAAGGTTTCACAGAAACAGTAGGAGAGGAAGGCCTAGCACCAGAAGGAGGCGGACCCAGGACAGATGCCGGGGCAATCTGAGATGCAGAAGAAGGAACCTTAGGAATCCATTTCCTGAGCGGGGGACGAGGCAGAGGAATCTTAGGAGCTTCCGCGGAGGAATTGGAATGCAAGCAGGAGATAGCCAAGTGGCCAAAAGAGTGACAGGTGTAACAAATATCTGGAATCCAACCATAGCGAACACGGACCTCCGCTACATGCCCAACAGCAAGCTGAACAGGAATAGAAGTAGGGAGAGGATTAAAGGGGGATATCTCAATAAGGGCTTTGCATACATCAATTTATCTCGGGCTACCGTATTAGTGTCAAAGCATTTCAATTTTCCAACATTGCAGGCTAACCAATTCAACCCAAGCAAAGGCTGTAGCGCAGAGGGGATCTGCGAAAAGTACACCCAAACGGGGATGGAAAGCACTTGCTCACGAGCACATGCCACAGTAGCAGACCAAGGAGTAATAATGAAGGGCCTACCAGCAAAAAAAGACGGCTCAGCACTAAGAACAAGACGACGATCCTCGGAAGAGGAAAACTTGAGATAATACAAGGAGTCAATCAGCCTAACATGCAAATTACCACGCAGCTTCCAACCCTTACATAAAACTGAGGACGGATCACGAAGACGGTGACTTGGTTCCAGAAGGAAACCAACCAAATATTCCGCCCAAAAGTCAACTCCGGCTTGCATAACAATTGGTGGAGGGATCATCACTCCATTCTCTTCGACAATATCAAATTCAATAGGTTTGCAATCACCCGCGTTTCACGGAAGAGTAGAGAAAAGGGAAGACCAAGATTTTGAGCAAGCTGGCGGAGGAGCAGTAGAACCAGGATGATTCTCAACATTTGGCAAAACTGGAGATGCAACAAACTTGGAAGCAGCCAAACAATTATCACTGATTAAAGGACCACAAATCTCAGAGGCATTTACACAAGCAGTTGAAATGCAATGACCGGAATCAACTGTCTCAACCAATCCAACATCAGTACCAGCCAGACCACCAATACTACCCACACTGTACACAACATTCGAAGAATGCAAACCCATATCATGTTTAGAAATGACCGGCATACTCACATTGACTCCAGGAGGAGACGGCAATGGTTGCAAACCAGACAAATGCGTAGGCGAACAAGCACCAATAGACACACAGCCAGCAACCAAAACAGCATCCGGGGATGGTCGCGCAACAGGAGCAGGGGAGGATCGATTGTTAGCACGAAGAGGAGGAAAATCATTGTTCGAAAGAAGGTTCGAATTTGAAATCTCGCCAACCACTGACATGACTTTAATCGACGGCCGGATCTGGTCGATGAGGGCGAGGGGAGAAGCGTAAGAGGGGAATGTGATGGAGAAGAGGACATAAGAAGAAGAGAAAGAAACAGGAAGATGGAAGAGTCGGGGGATAACGCAGAGACTGCAAAAAAATCATGTCCAGAAAAAGTCGCCTGGAAAGGAAGCCATTGTTTTAAATGTTTATTATATAACAATTAAATAAATTTTAGAACAACTATTAATTAAAATGATTAACTAAATTTAAATATCATTATTTAAAGTGATTTATTACTTTTAAATATCATTAACTAAAATGATTATTAATTGCAGTTATCATTAATTGAAATAATTAGTTAAGTTCAATAAATTAATTAAACTCCATTATTATTAACTAAAATAATTATTAAACCCAAATAACCATTAGTTAAATTGATTAATTAAGTATAAATATCATTAGCAAAGATGATTAATTAAATCTAAAGGTAAATCAATTTTAATCTTCATTTATCAAATTGGTTAATTAATCTCAAAATCATTCATTAAAATGATTAAATATTTTTAAATTATCATTAATCAGAATGATTAAAAAAATTCAGTATTCCCTTTAGCAGAAACACAAGCTCAAGTTCATATGATAAGATTTTGGGAATGAAATTTGATAAACGATGATATAGCGAAAATTGCTATAATGACACTTAAATTATTAAATGGAATATCAGAAATTAGTTTCAATTAACAATCAGTAACAACATATGGATGTAAATAAATAATATATGGACGTGAACCCCTCTTTGGGTCTCTCTACAGATTTTTCCTGCAAAACAATGGTTATGGATAATATATGGATACTCATGTGGGTTTATAACGATCAATTTAATATGTCATCCATTTTCCAAATGGAAATTCAACCAAACAATCAATCATAGATTTTAATTAACATCCAAATAATCAATGAATGTTTATAACATCATTTTAATGATATAATAAAATTGAATGTGAGTTAAACTCACATTGATTTTTGTTTTCGTTGAAACGTCCCAACTTTGGACAAAAACTGAACGGTCGTCCGATTTAAGCCTAACTTTTCACTTGCTCCAAATTGAACCAAACCAACTTCATCGCGAAGATCTCGACGACACGAGTCCAACGCAAAAAATGGAATTCGACCTTGTTTGAAAGAGTTATATGATTTTTAAGTTATCGGATTAAATTTAAAATAAAAATTAAACAACTTATACAATTACAACATTACCCCTCTACCCTTCTTCTTCTCCCTCACTCTCTCTATTCTTGCTCCTATACACGCACTGTGTACACCTTGTGCACGCTCCCTACTGACATGGTAAAATGCTCGCCGAAACCACAAATCGAATCCACCAAATACCTTCTCTCATCGAACTCGAACCGAACAACATCATCGCGATGCCTGAAGGCCACTCACCCAAATTGCGATCTGGGCACAGTTGTCGCTCCCTCAATATGGCACGATTCACAATACTCCGTCGGGACTGACGAAACTCGATGACAGGATGCAAAAATCCATGACGAACTCGAATCCATTATTTGTTTCCTCGATCAACGATTGAATCTCCTTCTAGCCTAAACCCTAGCCGCTGTCCTTGAACCGACCTCAGCCAAAACAAAGTCGCATGCTCAAAAAACACCACGGTATGAAGATCTCCAACAAACGAACTTAACGAAGCAAGAATCATGATTTTTAGTGGTGGATATATTTTTATATTGAATTTTGAACTTTGATTTTCAAACAAGGAAACCCATTCTTGTTGTACAGACAATGTTTTCATAGAGAGAAAGGGGTATGGTGGCTAGTATGGACAAGCTAGCTTGGGTATGAGGTGTGAACATTAGGGTATGGAGGGGTATGGGCTAAATATATATGTGTGTGCTTGTGTTTTATTTTAAATCTAAATTATTTAACAATACATACCCGAAAATGTCGAATTCCAAACGAGACGTGCCACCTGGCGTTCTATATATTATTCCCCTATTTCGAACACAATGGAACTTTTTTTGAGACCCAATTCGATCATGTGCAAAAGATTGGTTTTTGTACCCAGTTAATATATTAATTTTTTGCTATTAATTTCAATGCATATTAATTACGCACGACCTAACGATATGTTCAATCGTCATGAAATTTGATGGCGTAATATAATTCACTATTGCGAATCCAATGAAACTGGTTTCGTCGAAATTTCAGATTGTGCCCCAGAATGACAATTTCATAGATTTAAATATCTAATTAAAGATATTTAATCCGATCATTTTATACTTGTAAATAATTTACAAGTTGAATTCACCAACATTATTTATTAATTAAAAGGAATTAATTAAAACTATTAAATCCATTTAATGAACATTTAATTTACAATTCAAATATTATATTATTCCCTATATTTGAATTTAAATTCCAAAATTCAATTATTTAAATATTTAAAATTAATTAAACATTAAATAATCTAATGACCAGAATTTTGGGTTGTTACATTCACCCCTCCCCCCTAAATGAATTTCGTCCCCGAAATTCCTAAAGAAGAAAATGCTTCCAAACCCTTAAGTTTAAAACTATTAATTAAAATGAGGTATTAAATTTATTAACTTTTCAAAACCAATTAGCTGGAGTAGATTTTAAAATTTCCAAGTCACTTTTTTTAAATTCGTTCGCCTATACCAACTAATTGTCTTCTATTAATTTGTTCCAAGATATAACTTGAAAGTTCAAATTTTAAGCATAAATTTTTTTCCAAAATTCTTAAAAAAAATTCTAACTTTTAATTTTTTTGGAAAATTTCGCCACCGTCTCCTTTGCGCGACTCAATCGGTACAACTACAAATTTCCTCAATGGGCTTTAATCCAATTAAAAGAAAACAAAAGCCAAGTGGCCTCCTATATCTGGGGCATTAAATCATCAACCAAACCAAATTTCTAGATTTATTATGTACCTTTTTAGTTTTGGATTATATTCTGGCAAGTAAATTATTATATTCTATGTAAATGTAGTTGCGCAAGAAGTCAAGTGGAAGTCCTTTGCTTCCCTTTATTTACATAATCTAAAGGAAAATCAAGTTGACTAAGAAATAAATTTTAACCTAAGTTCCCAAAAATTGAGATAATTTTCTAAACGTACTGTTTTGCTTAGCCTTTGGTTGCTTCTTAGAAGATTATCTAAACTAACTCGGACAAAATGGAAAGTTATAACCTATATTTTATTAGTTTCGTAATTGTATTAATTTTTTCCTAAATCACCTATATTTTTCACTTAGTATTTTATTCAATATTAAAATTATTTATGAGTTATTTCATAAATCTTTGACCCAAGTTAAAACATATTTTATAGCATTATTTCTTTAAAAAACGTCAAATCATCACTTATTCCACTTTATTTACTTATATAATATTCTTTTATATCCTAAGAATACATATAAATTTTATTTTGTTTTTTTTCAAAGATCTAAATGGGGATCAATTTATGATTTCTTAAAATCCAGTCAACCTATTAGCCTTTTTAACCTAGAGTGTTAGAATGAATAATATTTATGGGTTAACCCAATCAACAAATAGTTTTACATTACCTGGATGTTTTAAACAAATATATGGTTTTAATAAAAACAATGATTATCAAAACCTTCTTATTTAATTTAACCCAATTTACTTGTGTTAAATTCTCTCCTATCTTATCTAAGGGAAAATATTATTTATCATAACAGTCTCTTATTAGAAATACTTTTTTTTTGAAATCAATTCCCTTTAGGGGAAATTTAAAATTAGGTACCCTACTTTACTTTTAAAACTTATCTTTGAAAGCATACTGCATATGTTTTTATATATAATAACTTCAAACAATTTATTTATTAAAACATTACTTAGGATTTATTTGGATTTGAACTTATTTCGTTCGCATAATGATAATGAGAATAATTTACAAAGTATTCCACAACGTTCGCCTAAGCAAACATCTGATCGTCACTTAGAAGATTATTGAGATTACCACAAAACTAATCGAAATAATTTGTTCCAAATTATCCCAAAGAAAATGCATTCCGTTTCAAAGTTTACTTCTCAAAATAATTTCATTTTCAATTATTTTCAAAAATACTACTAACATTTCTCAAAAACCTTTTTGAAGTTGTTTTCTAGAAATTCCGGGATTTAAATTCAAAAATCCTTTTTAAAATAGGTTTTGCAAATTAATTTTATATAAAGTTTCCTTTATATAAAAATCATTTTATATTATAACAATCCTTCACTATTATAATAGAATTATCTCGGATATTTATTCTCTAAATATCTTATCCCACTATTTAGATTATATTAGCAACTTTTTATAAAGTTTAATTCTTAACTCACCATTATTAAATGGTGAATTTTCAAGCTAACATTTAGTCCGAACACCTTTATAGTCAAATTGTGCAAATTAATTAACAAAGGGTTCGTTTTAAATCAAAACTATAAATGCTCCTAAATAAACCGAGCACAATTTAGCAATTAACAAACAAAAGTTCATGCTTCTTATTTAAATTAGGCATTACCGAACAAACAATAGTGATAATAAATAAATATAATCACATTTAAACCAACTCACTATATAACTATATAGAGTTTTGAAAATTATTCCTTTATATATATGAAATATAATCATAAGCAAACTATTAAATTTGCTAAAATTATCAAAATTTTCATTACCATATCCGTTGGCCTTGGTCGAGTGTTTAGAAACCCCTATCGATACCGTGGCGTTCCACGTCTTGGCCAAAATTCATAAAAACTCAATAGACCAATTAACATAATAGTTTTTATAACATTAAAAATTACGCTCTCAAATGTATAATATTCTCAAACTCATTCTAACGTGTCACTTACCCTATCTTTAATGAGCCTAACCCTACCAAAGCCAATGTTCTCGCTTAGCCTTGTGCTCTGATACCAAATGTAATAATCTAGGCTTTTCAACCATCGAAAGTGGGTACACCCCCCACCATAGCTTAAAATGGTACCTCTCATTTGCTTTTATGGCGAGCCTCTTGACTAACAATCAACCTATAGGACATGTAGAGGTAAGAGTCATCCGTTCGCTACCTAGCAAGAAGCGAGAACGCCCTATCTTGCAACACCTCTGTGCCTAAGCAAATGAGATAACTCAATAATGGGGATCATATAAAAGTTCTGTAAGAACATGCCGCTAACATGGAGTGGGTTTTTGCCTCACAAGAAAAATATCCCTACAGGCAAAATTAGAAATAAATATCATGAAATCCAAATAAGAATGGGCATAATGAATATTAAACTAGACTTAGAAGAATAGAAATGAAACGAGTAAAATCCAAATTGGACAGAATGGATAGAACAAGAAAAACAGTCCAACTTGATAGAATGGACTAAATAAGGTAACAATTCAAGCCTGATACAATGGACTAAATAAAGTAATAGTCCAACTTGATAGAATGGATTTAAATCAATACTTAAATGCCGTAATGAGGAGTCGGCTCAACTCGTGGCAATTTAAAGCTAAAACAAATTTAGGAATACGAATCAAATAAGGAAAGGAAAATTTCCCACAAATGACAAGGAAGGTGCACCTCCCTTGGAATATACCTCCAGTAATATACTCTTGAGAAGCTCATTTACTCCATGACACTTCTCAGAAATGTATCAGGTGGACCCTACCAGACCTTACCGGGTATCCGAATATTTCACATCTAAACTCAAACCGTTTTTCACGTGACGGTACATAAAATATGGATGAGATGCGAAATACCCTTTTGATGGGAGCAACCCCACATAGCTGGACGTCCATTCGCGCTTTTATTTTATTCATTTTGGGCAAAGGATAACAAAGCTCAAAGAGCAACAAATCATTTTTAAGGTGATGGTACATCATGAAGAAAGCTGAATCCAATAATTAATAAATCAACTATCATGGATATTAAGATCATCGTATATGGAAATTAAATTTCATATATTTACCACTACTCGTTAATTCTAGACAAGTCCTATCTTTCGGTTGAAAATGAAGCCGGGCAAGTTGAGGTAGTGTTACCTCTAGGCATCACCTTGATGACATTTTTAACCTTTGAGATAGAAACGAGTCCAAGCCTCAATGTTTAGCATTAAATGTATGACTAGATCCTTTCCATATAAGCGACATCGATTATGGAACTATTGTTCTACAACTAAAATTGAACTTTAACTTTTTAAAACAACTGAACTTGTGCTTGATTTCCATATTTCCATACTAGTAAAACACTTTTAGAATTAGTTCCTGATTGTTCATACACTAAGAGAATAATCTTTCTAAGTGTGCGACCCCGAAGGCCTAAACCAACATCAGACCAAACATCTAAAAGATTATCCAACTTAACATCTCTACAATCGAGTACCAATTCTTTTTTATAACTTTAAAACAATATTAATTATCCCGAAAGATAATTTAAAACTTTCCTTTAAAATAACAAATCCATCATCTATAATAAATAGTTAATTATTTCCAAACACTTATACAATATTGGTAAATTAACTTTAAAATCCTTATTAAATCAATTTATTAACTTTAAATCAGTTAACTAAAGCAATTTTATTATATTGGTTAATTTTGGAAAATCATTTTTACTAAATCGATTAATTAATTTTAAATATCATTAATTAGAAAGATTAGTTAAACACACAAATAATTAGTAGTTAAAATGAATAAGTCATTTCAAATATCATTTTGTTAAAATGATAAGTAATTCTAAATTCCATTAATTAAACAATTAATTAAGTTCAAAAATATCATAAATCAATTGGATTAATTAAACTCAGACTTCATTAGTCAAAACGATTAACTTAAAACATTAAAATGATTTATTTAATTATAAAAACATTATTAATTAAAATTAATTAACTAAATTCCAAATATCATTAGTTAAAACAATTAATTAAAATTTAAACAATCATTAATTAAAATGATTAACTAAATTTAAATATCATTATTTAAAATGATTTATTACTTTTAAATATCGGTAACTAAAATGATTATTAATTTCAATTATCATTAATTGAAATAATTAATTAAGTTCAATAAATTTATTGAACTCCATTATTATTAACTAAAAAAATTAATTAAACCCAAATAACCATTAGTTAAAATGATTAATTATGTACAAAACATCATTAGCAAAAATGATTAACTAAATCTAAAGGTAAACCAATTTTAATCTTCATTTATCAAATTGGTTAATTAATCTCAAAATCATTAGTTAAAATGATTAATTAATTTTAAATTATCATTAATCAAAATAATTAATAATTTTTCAATATTCTTTTTATCGAAAACACAAGATCAAGTTCATATGATAAGGTTTCGGGAATGAAATTTAATAAACGATGGCACAACAAAAATTGCTATAACGATATTTGAACTATTAAATAGAATATCATAAATTAATTTCAATCAACCATCAGTAATAGCACATGGATGTAAATAAATAATTTGTGGACAAGAAACCCCTTTTGGGTCTCTCTATAAATTTTTCCTATAAAACAATGGTTATGGATAATATATGGATAATCATATGGGGTTATAACAATTAATTTAATATGTCATCCATTTTTCAAACGGAAATTCAACCAAATAATCAATCAAACAATTTAATTAACATCCAAACAACCAATAAATGTTTATAATATCATTGATATGACATAATAAAATTGAATGTGAGTTAAACTCACGTTGATTTTTGTTTTTGCTGAAATGTCCCGATTTTGGACTAAAACCGAACGGTCGTCCGATTATAGAATAAATTTGCACTCCAAACCAAACTAACTTCATCACGAAGACCTTGACAGCACGAGCCTAATGCAAAAAACGACGTTCGAATTCGACCATGTATGAAAGAGTTATACGATTTTTAAGTTATCGAATTAAATTTAAAATAAAAAATTGAACAACTTATATAATTATTACATCATCCCTCTACCCTTCTTCTTCTCTCTCGCTCTCTCTATTCTTGCTCCTATACATGCACAATGTATACCCTATGCATGCCCCCTATTGACACGGTAAAATGCTCGCCGAAACCACAAATTGAAGCCGCAAAACACCTTCTCTCATGGAACTTGGCCTAAATGACATCACCGCGATGCCCGAAGGCCACTCACCCAAACCGCGACCTGGGTACAGTCGTCGCTTCCCTATACTACGCTATTCATAATACTCCATCAGACCTGACGAAACTCAGTGGCAAGATGCAAATATCCAAGACGAACTCGAACCCAATATTTGTTTCCTCAATCAATGATCGAATCTTCTTCTAGCCTAAACCTTAGCAACTGACCTTGAACTGACATTGGCCAAAACAAGGTTGCATGCTCACAAAACACCACGGCTTGAAGATCTCCAACTAACGTACTTAACGAAGCAAGAATCATGATTTTTAGAGGTGTGTATATTTTTATCTTGAATTTTGAACTTTGATTTTCAAAGAAGGAAACATATTTTTATTGTACAGACAATGTTTTTATAGAGAGAAAGGGATATAGTGTTTGGTATTGACAAGGTATCTTGGGTATGGGGTGTGAACAGTAGGGTATGGAGGGGTGTGGGTTGAATATATGTGTGTGTGTGTGTGTGTCTATGTGTGTATGTGTGTGTATGTTATTTTAATTTTAAATTATTTAATAAAACATACCCAAAAATGTCGAACTCCAAACGAGATGTGCTGCTTAGCATTCTATAACTTATACCTCTACTCCAAACACAATGGAACTTGTTTCGAGACCTATTTCGATCGAATACAGAAGAAAGGCTTTTGAACCGAGTTATTATATTAAATTTCCGATATTAGTTTCAACGCGTTTCAATTCCGCACAACCAAATGATACGTTCAATTGTCACGAAATTTTATGGCATATAATTCACTATTATGGATCGATTTAATCTAGTTTCGTCAAAATCCGAGACCGTGCCCCAGAACAACAATTTCACAGATTTAAATATGTAATTATTGATATTTAATCTGATCTTTTTATATTTGTAAATAAATATACAAATTTAATTCACCAATATTATTTATTAATTAAAAGGAGTTAAATAAAATGATTAAATCCATTTAATGAACATTTAATTCGCAATCAAATATTTAATTATTCCCTATATTTGAATTTAAATTCAAAAATTCAATTATTTAAATATTTAAAATTAATTAAACACAAAATAATCAAATTACCAGAATTTTGGGTTGTTACAAAAATGGCCTCTTTTTTTCAATTAGGGTTGGAGGTATTTAAATAGTGGATGGACGAGAGAATATAATGGATCACATCTCGTACCAGTTCTCCCTCAACCTGAGCTATTCAAAATCCAACACCTAAACCCTAATTTGGGTCGCCCCCATAGCCTCGTTATAGTCAAAATTTCCAGCCTTATAATAGGCGTTAAAAACGTTTTAAGCCCAAATAAATATTACGTAATTAACTCTAATTTCATTGCTTATCGATATCGTATATCAATCGAATTATTTATAAGTATTATAAGTATATTCAATAATATTTATTCCTCAAATCATATTCAAATTTTATAATTAATATTTAATAAATATTAATTAATTTAGTTAATCTATAACAATTATAAACTAATTAAATCGTTTGGTGTAAAGAGAATTTATCACTTCAGTTGTGCAACTCGTGGATGTAAATTCAATCAGCGATTAACATCGAACTACTTGAATGTTAACGTTCACATGTCACTTAGTTTTGGTCAAATCCAATTTCACTTTATTAAGCGTTACCCAGTTTTAATATTTATTTACACTAATTCTCTCCGTCAAAACTGTATCTGTGACGACCCGCTCTTCTCGGCCCTCGAAGATCGACACAAAATACCCCACAGTATGATATGCCGACGATCAAGTGCCGGAAAAGACAGATTTTTGAGGAAAAAGAAAGAAGGAACTAAACAATATCAGAATCTCACAATCGCAGCGGAATAAAATATAATATATAATATCAGATCTTTACACAAAGTGAAAACTATATATGCTTTATACAATATATCATCAGAGTATCTCAAACAAACAACAATTACCAGTCTGACAATCTTAAACAATCACAACAGCGGATATAAACAAGTACGGATAATACGTCTTGGGGTCCAGCTCCTCTCCTGCTCCATATCATCCTATCTTGTAATCTATAATACTCGGTCTGACCTGAGCATTATAATAAAATAACACCCGAGTCAGTCTGGAATACCAGTTGAGAGAAATACACCCAAATTGATTGTTAAAGTTTCAAAAATCCTTTGAAAACAAAAGCATTTCGTGAGACCACGCCACAAATAAACATGTCGGGTTTTTACCTTACGATAGCTTAAACACTTTTTATAAAAATCCCCTGATATCATAATAGGGTCTATATACAAATACTTATAAAATAGCCAAGATTGCTACATGATTAAATTCCAGCTACTAGCCACAATCGTGGGTAATACAAACAAAACTCGTAAAAGGTGCTTAGGGAGAATGGATTTCCAACTAATGACTAGGCAATGGGGTACCACCTGTCACACTACCTGGTCTAGATCAGTGTACCGAGGACCACTCCCGATTCCCTGCAACACAAGGCCGGGACTACCCCTTACTGGATAATCCCGAGTAAGATCACCCCACGGTTGGGATCAACAACCGCACCACTAAGCCGAAATAAAAGGGACGTCTAGACAGGGATGGCCTCACCCTGAAATGGGTGCTACCCACCTAGCCTTGCTGCATAACCCTTGATTTTCAGTCATTCCCGGTTGATGAAGCTTGCGGCTAAGTGTTACCTTTTTAGAACATTTCACTTAGAATGTCCATCATCCACCTGATGATGTTCCCAAAGCATTCATCCATACACGTCCGTCCCGGGTTCGAACGGAACCGAAGGCACTACTCCTACTATATCCATTTTGGAAATATCCTCAGGATTGGTAGCGACTAGCCCTTGCACTTCACTGCTCCATCTTCGACTCCTAATTCGTTTTTCCACGAAAATGTACAAACCGGATCGAAGTGGTTTTCAAGAAATCAATCCCGATCCCGGTCTCTTCGAAACGATCAACGCATTGGCCAATATTGATAGTCGGTGATTTAACTATCAATTAATATTCACAAACATCCATCAAACAATAAATCATTTCCCACATTATTTATTTTCCTCAAAAATATCTTTGCAAGATATGTTTCCATTTTCATGTCCTTTTTAAACAGTTTTCAAACCCAACTCTTTTCATGGAATAGATTCCCAAATCTTCACTTCCTCTGAAAACATCGAAGTACCAATATTAGATTTAAAATAATTTAAATATTTTATTCTTGAAAGTACATTAAAAAATTTATATTAATTCTACTTACATACTTAATTTAATATATATATATATATACCTTTAAAAATATTTCGAATAAAACTGCTTTATAAAACATAAACTATTTTCTTCAAAATAAAGTCAAGTCATACTAAATTTTAAAATAAAGCTATGAAATCCTATACAAGTTTCAAATAAAACTTTAAATATTATCTTTAAAATAAAACCATTTTATAATGTATAAATATTAATAATATTCTTTAATACAACTCCAAAACTTCTAACTTTTCAAACATCTACTTTAAAAACGTACTTGGCTTTTCTAAGAAATACACTTCCACTATAGGATAACCCAAAGAATTCTTTTTATAAATCCTACCTGATTTACCCCAATTCAATTTTATGTTCATCCCGTAAATTCCTTCCCATATTTTAAAAATAAACTCCTTTTATTTTTAAACACATTGCTATTTCCTGGAAATCACTTACAAATATATGTTTAAAATATTTAAAATAAAGCTTCTAGAAATTATTTGATTGAAAATAATACTTAAGGAAATATATAGAGGTTTCTTAAGTAATTTAAGTAAAATTTAACTTTTTAAAATAAAGTTATTAAATCAAATATTTATATTATAATTTCCTTTTGAACACTTAATGCTACTTTACTTTTAAAATAATTAAATACCATAATTACTTAATCAAATATTTTCTTTCACTTAGAAACAATTAAAAATAATACTAATTTTTCTAAAATATTTTAAAAACAACTTTACCAAACTTTCCAGTTTATACTTCAAAAATTTTTCTTTGAAACATGCTTAGTTTCCAGAAAAGCATACACATTCCATCCCTTAAAAAATAAATCTCGCTATTAATTTAAAACCATTCACATTTCCTTTATAAATCACAATTTCAAACACTCAAAATTTCAACCCATTTCTTGAATTTAATTCCTTTAACTCCTTTACTTAAGAATTTCTTTTATTTCCTTTAAACCCACTTTATTTATTTATATTTAAATTCCCAAGTTGTACTCACCCAATCATAGCATAACACAATTTAATTTTCAATTTAATCTATCCCAGTACATAAATAAAAAACAGCGTAAAAGATCTAAAACAATTTATCACCGGCTATAAATGAGATATATCACAGAATATAAATAAATTTTATATTTTGTGAGGAATCCAGTTGGATTCCTCCAACCTGTTTCCCTACATCCACAGATATTAGCACAACAAACAAATATCGATTCAATTTGATAATAATTATCATATTCAGCTAAAAAACAAATCAAACATTTAAATATTAGCTATTTAAATTACTGGTATCCAGATGTGAGTGAGATTAACTCACCTTGAGTTTGTCGAACGTTTAAATTTTGAATTAAATCGACCGCGATCGATTTAACCCAAAAAATTTGCTAACTTCGATCGTCTCCAAATTTGCACTGCAGCGTATATCGTGTCGCTCGATTCCGGCGCTTCTCGTTTTGCACTGCTAGCTTCGATCGTCTCCAAAATTTCTATTTCATTTAGGAAGTTTTCGCAAATACGGCCTGGATCGAGAGAAAAAGAAAGAGGAAGCACGAGTATTTTCGTCCATTGAATAATACACAAACGCGGCTCATGAATTTGGGCTAGGGTTTGGCCGATAACGCATATATATACGTGTATAAATATTAATTTAATATTAAATCCATTTTAAAGCAACTTTTTTACACGAACTCCAAATGACGCGTGCCGATGGGCGTTTCTAAGGTTTTACCCACGTCCCAAATACAATGGAATGTGTTTTGAAGGCTAATTCGATCATATGCGCGAGTTACGGAAACAAACGATCTATTTCTAATTAAATTGATTAAAATAGTTTCTATGCGTTTTGAGCTGCCACGGTCAAACGACAACTCCGATTGCTACGAAAATTGAAATCCGATAATATATAACTATTACGGATCTAATGGAACTGGTTTCGTCGAATTCCAAGACTGTGCCCCGGAAAGCTATTTTAACTCGTCGATAAATTCGAGCGATTTTCAAAATCGTCGAAATCATTTAAAATTTCACTTTTAAAATTTTAATAACTCTATAATAAATCGTATAGAATTTATGTTCACATTAGAAATCATTCTGATTCAGTTCGAACCAAAATCTGATTATTTGCATTATTATATTATTAAATTCCATTATTAAATTAATAAAAAATTCCAAATTTAACCTATCGACTTTTAATCCTATCCAATAGTCCAATATTATAATTCAAATCCAAATAGACTTAAAATAAATTTTAAAATCTATTTTTATATCTACTTACACCCATATTCACCAATTATCCCAATTCCAATATTAAATTATTATTATTCAAATTTAAATTAAATTCTCGTATTTGAAATTTAACTAATTCTATTAATTTAACCAAAATCTTTTTATTTCAAAATTCAAATTATAATACATATTCAACATTTAAAATAACTTAAATGTTCGAATCTAGCGACCAAAAATTCTGGGTCGTTACATCCCCCCCCCCCCATAAAAATCTCGTCCCCGAAATTTGTTAAGGTAGAAGAATGTTCCAAACCCAATAGCAAAACCCACTTAGTGAAAATCTCAAATTCACCTTGCCTACACTCTGTAAGTTTCAGATCAAACTTCTAGTTTCGATTCCTATTCCAAAATCCTTTTATTTTAGTTTTAAATTGAAATCAATTTGTAGTTAACGAAACGTTTCAAAATTTCAAAAATTTTTTAACTCCCAAAATTTTCGAAATTTTTTGGCAGAGTCTCCCTTGTACGGAGGAGCTTTTGCAATATCAAAATAGATATAAATATATATACATTGACCCACACGGTCGGAAAACCAAAAACGGTTCATATTTCCTATTTTTATTGCGTAGGCGTACCTTTATTAGCATTTTAAAAGCAAGCAGCTAAATAATATTGCATATACGCACACCAACTCTATCTACTGCCTCTCGTACCTATACTTACTTAAACAAACACATCAGTTTTCAATAATATGAGAATTTATTAACATTCTATTCATCAAACTAGCCAAACACATCAATTTCATAGTTTAAACAAGTAAACTTCATAATTTAACATGTTAACCATATTTTATCAGTAATCCAAAGATTTCAATCACCATTTTAATTTTCTAACAAATCCAACTTCATTTTATTTCACTTGAATGATTTACATTCAAGTTTACTATTTACAATTCAGATTTACTACAACCAAATCACTCTTTCTTCAATATGATTAACATATGCTTTACTTACATCAATTTATTCCAGTCCAATTCTAAATTGATTCACAATCAACTTCTTATTTCCAGTTTGATATATTTGCATCATATTCATAATTCACTTCATTTATATGCAAATTTACTAAATTAAATTTCGACCCATTCCAATTGAGTCAAAACCAACTTATTTACTTCTTCAAATCAATCCGTCTTCGTTTACAACAAACGACCAACTTTTATGCAAATTTAAAGTTATCCAAGAAAGTAACGATCACTTAAGCTTATAACCATTTAAAATTAATTCCAACTTAGATTTATATTAATTTTATTTCATTTGGAATTTTTTTTCCACAATCCCAAATATTCTTATTTCCTTGCAATTTTTAAATCAAATCTTTATTTTCACTTCAAGTTCATCATTCAACTCAAGTTTAAATTAATATCATTTCATTCTGTATTATCTACAACTCATACATTCTTATTTCACCACAATAATTAATTGAAATTCTTTCACTTGCATTTAAATTTTATTATCTAAACAAATTTATCCAAGACCACATATAAAGCTCGACCACAATCATCATTTTTTTTCTATTTGCTTAAGTTCTTTAACAATATTTTCATTTCTTCTTAAATCAATTTTATTTCATTTGATTCTCATTAAATCAAATTCCAATTCATTTACTAATTATAATTCAATTTGTTTACTTATTCTCTCCATTTTAAATTTTAATTCATCTCCCCGATTCATTCTGAATTTTATTAATAATATGACCATTTTCAATTATCTTATACCCAAACTAAATTTTTCTTGCATTTTGGACCACAACCATTTTAAATTGATTTTTTTATATTGTTTTTTTATTCAATCCAATACAATTTCCATTTAATTTAGCTTACACTAAATTCATTTCTAAACAATCCTTTTTGAATTTAGTTGAGTGAAAATTTAATTCATTCAATATCATTCTTACTTAATTTAAATTCCATTTAATTCAATCCTTTCCCAAATTTAATTCAAGTTTAACTAAATTTTATTTAGCCAACTTAAATTCATTCCATTCCCTTTACTATTTTAAATAAGAATAATTTAAATTCCATTTAATTCAATCCTTTTCCCAAATTTAATTCAAGTTTAACTAAATTTTATTCAGCCAACTTAAATTCATTCCATTCCCTTTACTATTTTAAATAAGAACTTAATTCCATTCATTTTTATTCATAACACAACTGAATTTTGATTTTAATTAAATCCAAATTCAACTCAACTCCATTTAATCAAAGTTAAATCCAGTTCAATCCAATTTTAATTCTCCATATACAAGTTCAAAACTTATTTAATAACTTAAGTTCATTCACATCTTTTATATTTTATATTTTCTTCACCTTATTTCAATTCACATTTCATTTGAGATTAAGTTTGAATTCACCATACCATCAACTATTTCCCATTTGTGATTATAATTCCACTTTCTATTTATAAGTTCACCAACTTATCTACTTTAAAGTTTATATTGCTCATTTGAGTATTTTCATCTTATAATCACAATTTATGATTTTATATATATCTATGTATCACTGAATTCTTAAGGATACAAATTTTCATTCAATTTAATTCTTTGCAAGTTTTAAATCCACAATTTCAGATTATAAGTATAACACTTAATAGGTTAAGGGTACAATTCATTACGCAATGACCCACAATTACAAAGTCATTTTACATTCCAATTTAACCCAAATCAATTTTATTCTAAGTCCGAGTTATTTAACTTAATCCCAAGTTAAGTTCAAATTTTCTATTCACTTCAATATATTTTATTCACTTCCATTTACTCAAGTTAAATTTTAATTCCAAGATTAAAATTTTCATTTCCTTCTTATTAATATCAACTTCGCTTAATAAGTTCATTGGTTGATTCATTTAACTTTACACATTATTTAAATAGAACTCCCAAAATTCAATTACCCGGTTTTATTTCAAAACCATTTTGAAATAATAATCAACACATACCTACTTGGTATATCAAATCAAATCTACGGATTCCAAAACACTTGGTTTTACCAAAACAAATTTTCCCTTTTGAAATTTCTAAAACACCTTGTATATCAAACAAATCTAAACAGATATCATATCCAATTACTATAGAAGCAATCCATCACTTTAGAAACTCGAAAATGAATTCTGATGATGTGGCCATCATCATCAGGATTATTTTACAGCGACTGAAGTGAGTTCAGTGCTTCCTTACTTTCACAAATTCATTTCAAAACAGTCTCCATTCAAACATATTACCCAAAATAATATTCCATTATTGCCTTCAAATCTTTGGACAACATTCCCAAACATTCCCAAGATTCTAAATTTCCAAACTTTTGTTTTCATTACATTTTAAATCCTTTTCAAAATTCCTGGGATTAATATTCTGGTTTAATCCAAATTTAGTTATTCTTCTTTTTTTTTATATAATTTATACTCATAGAATTTTATTTGATTATAACCATTTCAAATTTAAGATTAAATTTTAGATTCTTATTTGATTATAGTATTAACCACCAATCATCCAAATATATATATATATAATAATTTCGAAAAATTTATTTCTTTTATATCAAAATATAATTTTGGGTAAAATTATTTCATTTACCCTCTTTAAAAACATTACTATGTCGGTTTATCTCATTTAAGAGTTTAGAAACCTCTATCGATATGGTTGTACTTCCCACACCGACCAGAATTCATAAACACTCAACCGATAAGTTAACACAGTATAAAAACAATTTTATATTCACTAACAAGTACGCTCTCATATCTATTAATACACTCAACTCATTATAGAGTACTATTAACTCTGTTTAATGAGTAATTTTCCCACCAAACCTAGGTTGTCGCCAACCTAAGCTCTGATACCAAGTGTGACGACCCGCCCTTCTCGACCCTCGAAGATCGACACAAAATAACCCACAGTATGATATGTCGACGATCAAGTGCCGCAAAAGACAGATTGTTGAGGAAAAAGAAAGAAGGTAGAAGAAAGAAGGTAGAAGAAAGAAGGAACTAAACAATATCAGAATCTCACAATCGCAGCGGAATAAAATATAATATAAAATATCAGATCTTTACACAAAGTGAAAACTATATCTGCTTTATACAATATATCATCAGAGTATCTCAAAAAAAAAAAACAATTACCAGTCTGACAATCTCAAACAATCACCGCAGCGGATATAAACAAGTACGAATAATACGTCTCGGGCTCCAGCTCCTCTCCTGCTCCATATCATCCTATCCTGTAATCTATAATACTCGGTCTGACCCGAGCATTATAATAAAATAACACCCGGGTCGGTGTGGAATACCAGCTGAGAGAAATACACCCAAATTGATTATTAAAGTTTCAAAAATCCTTTGAAAACAAAAGCATCTCGTAAGACCATGCCACAAATAAACATGTCGGGTTTTTAACTTACGATAGCTAAAACACTTTTTATAAAAGTCCTCTAATATTATAATAAGGTCTATATACAAATACTTATAAAATAGCCGAAATTGTTACATGATTAAATTCCAGCTACTAGCCACAATCGTGGGTAATACAAACAAAACTCGTAAAAGACGCGTAGGAAGAATGGATTTCCAACTAGTGACTAGGCACTGGGGTACCACCTGTCACAGTACCTGGTCTAGATCATTGTACCGAGGACCACTCCCGATCCCCTGCAACACAAGGTCAGGACTACCCCTTACTGGATAATCCCGAGTAAGATCACCCCATGGTTGGGATCAGCAACCGCACCACTAAGCCGAAATAAAATGGATATCTAGACAGGGATGACCTCACCCTGAAATGGGTGCGACCCACCAAGCCTTGCTGCATAACCCCTGATTTTCAGTCATTCCCGGTTGATGAGGCTTGAGGCTAAGCGTTACGTTTTTAGAAAATTTCACTTAGAATGCCCATCGTCCACCTGACGATGTTCCGAAAGCATTCATCCATACACATCCGTCCCAGGTTTGAACGGAACTAAAGGCACTACATCTACTACATCCAATTTGGAAATATCCTGAGGATTAGTAGTGACTAGCCCTTGCACTTCGCTGGTCCATCTTCGACTCCTAATTCGTTTTTCCACGAAAACATACAAACCAGATCGAAGTGGTTTTCGAGCAATTAATCACGATCCCGGTCTCTTCGAAATGATCAACGCATTGGCCAATATTGATAGTTGGTGATCTAACTAACAATTAATATTCACAAACATCCATCAAACAATAAATAATTTCCCACGTTATTTATTTTCCTCAAAAATATCTTTGCAAGATATGTTTCCATTTTCAAGTCCTTTTTAAACAGTTTTCAAACCCAACTCTTTTCATGGAATAGATTCCCAAATCTTTACTTCCTCTGAAAACATCCAAGTACCAATATTAGATTTAAAATAATTTAAATACTTATTCTTGAAAATACATTAAAACATTTATATTAAATCTACTTACATTCTTAATTTAAAATATATATATATATACCTTTAAAAATATTTCAAATAAAACTGCTTTATAAAACATAAACTATTTTCTTCAAAATAAAGTCAAGTCATACTAAATTTCAAAATAAAGCTATGAAATACTATACAAGTTTCAAATAAAACTTTAACTAATTATCTTTAAAATAAAACCATTTTATAATGTATAAATATTAATAATATTCTTTAATACAACTCCAAAACTTCTAACTTTTCAAACATCTGCTTTAAAATTATGCTTGGCTTTTCAAAGAAATACACTTCCATTTTAGGATAACCCAAAGAATTCTTTTTATAAATCCTACCTGATTTACCCTAATTCAATTTTACGTTCATCCCGTAAATTCCTTCCCATATTTTAAAAATAAACTCCTTTAATTTTTAAACACATTGCTATTTCCTAGAAATCACTTACAAATGTATGTTTAAACTATTTAAAATAAATCTTCTAGAAATTATTTGATTGAAAATAATACTTAAGGAAATATATAGAGGTTTCCTAAGTAATTTAAGTAAAATTTAACTTTTTAAAATAAAGTTATTAAATCAAATATTTATATTATAATTTCCTTTTGAACACTTAATACTACTTTACTTTTAAAATAATTAAATAAAGTATTTCCTTGAAACATGCTTAGTTTCCAGAAAAGCATACACATTCCATCCCTTAAAAAAATCCCTCTATTAATTTAAAACCATTCACATTTACTTTATAAATCATAATTTCAAACACTCAAATTTTCAACCCATTTCTTGAATTTAATTCCTTTAACTCCTTTACTTAAGAATTTCTTTTGTTTCCTTTAAACCCACTTTATTTATATTTAAATTCCCAGGTTGTATTCACCCAAACATAGCACAACACAATTTAATTTTCAATTTAATCTATCCCAGTATATAAATAAAACACAGCATAAAAGATCTAAAACAATTTATCACCGGATATAAATGAGATATATCACAGAATATAGATAAAATTTCTATTTTGTGAGGAATCAAGTTGGATCCCTCCAACCTGTTTCTCTGCATCCACAGATATTAGCACAACAAATAAATATCGATTCAATTTGATAATAATTATCATATTCAGCTAAACAACCAATCAAACATTTAAATATTAGCCATTTAAATTACTGGTATCCAGATGTGAGTGAGATTAACTCACCTTGAGTTTGTCGAACGTTTAAATTTTGAATTAAATCGACCACGACCGATTTAACCCAAAAAAATTTGCTAGCTCCGATCGTCTCCAAATTTGCACTGCAGCGTAGATCACGTCGCTGTGATTCCGGTTCTTCTCGTTTCGTCGGAATCCGACCATGCATGCAAAAGCTATGCTGTTTTAAAGATTTGGAATTAAATTATATAAACATTATCCTATTATACTACAAAGAAATCGTGGCTGTAAGATAAGAATTCAAGGCCGATACCTTTTTCCTTCATCACGCGCGCTACCAGATGAAACCGAACCCATGGCCGCCTCTTAGGATTAGGAACCACCACCTCCTCGAGCACCTAGGCAACGATCAGACACCACCACTTGAAAGGCCTTCACGAGCTCCATTAACAGCCATGGCCACGTCAAGCTCGGCCCCTTCTCCTCGCCGAACATCGCCACCAAAACCCGAACGAACGCGGGCACCTAACTCCTCCAAACGACGACGATGCTCACGATCTACCGTTGGATGCGAAGCCTGCGTCGATCTCTACGATTTTCATTTAGGAAGTTTTCGCAAATACGGCCTGGATCGAGAGAAAAAGAAAGAGGAAGCACGAGTATTTTCGTCCATTGAATAATATACAATGGCGGCTCGTGAATTTGTGCTAGGGTTTGGCCGATAACGCATATATATATGTGTATAAATATTAATTTAATATTAAATCCATTTTAAAGCAACTTTTTCACACGAACTCTAAACGACGCGTGCCGACGGACGTTTCTAAGGTTTTACCCACATCCCAAATACAATGGAACATGTTTCGAAGACTAATTCGATCATATGCGTGAGTTACAGTGACAAACGATCAATTTTTAATTAAATCGATTAAAATAGTTTCTATGCGTTTGAGCTGCCACGGTCAAACGACAACTCCGATTGCTTCGAATATTGAAATCCGATAATAGTTAACTATTACGGATCCAATGGAACCGGTTTCGTCGAATTCCGAGACTATGCCCCGGAAAGCTATTTTAACTCGTCGATAAATTCGAGCGATTTTCAAAATCGTCGAAATCATTTAAATTTTCACTTTTAAATTTTACTAACTCTATAATAAATCGTATAGAATTTATATTCACATTAGAAATCATTCTCATTCAGTTCGAACCAAAATCTGATTATTTGAATTATTATGTTATTAAATTCCATTATTAAATTAATAAAAAAAATCAAATTTAACCTATCGACTTTTAATCCTATCCAACGGTCCAATATTATAATTCAAATCCAAATAGACTTAAAATAAATTTTAGAATCTATTTTTATATCTATTTACACCCATATTCACCAATTATCCCAATTCCAATATTAAATTATTATTTTTCAAATTTAAATTAAATTCCCGTATTTGAAATTTAACTAATTCTATTAATTTAACCAAAATCTCTTTATTTCAAAATTCAAATTATAATACATATTCAACATTTAAAATGAATTAAATGTTCGAATCTAGCGACCAAAAATTCTGGGTCGTTACAGTATCACTTTGGACTTATGGATTTGGTAATGGTCAAAATTTTAATATCATCCTTATCCAACTCTATAATCAAAACTAAAAGTCCTTGGTTCAATAATAACAATTATTATTAATCGAAATGCTCCGATCAAAGACTTTGACTTTAAGTTGACTTTAGATGACCATGATACTAACCTCATATAACCAAGGAGATAAAACCTCTCTTGAATATTGCTTCACTTCCAATGCTTCCACTCGACCCAACTATAGTCACTCGATGGAGCCATACCATGATTTGACTATAATCAAAGAAGAGCTTTTATATTGAAGATCCACAGTATTCAAGTCGAGAGAACAATGTAAATCAGTCACATTGATATTTTTTGTTTGACCTTAATTATATTAACCAATATAAAACTATCAAGCAAGTCGTTCTATGGTTATCCAATAACTATCAGTATGTATCCCCTTGATGCCCCCAATAGCCATGAGTAATATACTGTCCAACATTTGCAGAGCGTTGTGTGCTCTAGTCTCAACGAATACATCAATATCCAGCCTCGATGCATCTTGACTAGGAACATTTAAAATGGCATATTTGTTTTCATTGTGATAAATTACTTACTGTTACAACACTTTGTAACTACTATTACAAAACATATGATTTATGGATAATCTATTAAATATACTTTCATTGTGCAGGTTAATGCAGCTGAAATATATTATGCTTTTGTTGTAGATAGAGATAAAAAGCATTGCTTTTGACTAAACTGGGAACAAAAGAATGTCCAAAAATGACATGTTCCACTGTACTTTTTCAATCTGATTTGCATCCAGCATAGTCAGCACACTATATGAAATTAAATCGAAAGAATCTTCTTTTGCACAAAAGAGTCCATAGTCTAGTGTGTTGTTTACGCATCTTAGTATTCTTTTTATTGATTTTAGATGAGTTTCTTTAAGTTGAGATTGATATCTTATACATAGACAAACACTATGCATTATATCTGGTTTACTAGCAGTTATATAGAGTAATGATCCCATTATACCTTTGTATAATTTTAATCTACATTTTTTGAATTTTTTTCTTTATTTAATCTCCCATTCGTTGCCATAAGAGTTGGTTTTCCATTAGTACTTAACATGCCAAATTTCTTAACTAAGTCTTTAGCATATTTTTCTTGACTTATGAAAATTCCATTATTTAATTATCTGATTTATAATCCTAAAAAGAATGTTAGTTCTACCATATGACTCATTTCAAATTCGTTAGTCGTTATATCTAAAAATTCTTTATTTAACTATTTATTTGTTGATCCAAAAATAATATCATCTAGATATATTTGTATAAGGTGAATATCATTGCTATTTCTTTTAATAAATAGAGTACTATCTACTTTTCCTATTTCAAAATTAGATTGTAATAAATAAAATTTTAGTTTGTCATACCATGCTCTAGGAGCTTGTTTTAGACCATATAAAGTTTTCTTCAATTTATAAATGTGATAAGGTAGTTTTTCATCTTAAAAAAGTGGGAGTTATTCTACATGGATATTTTCTTCAATAAATCCATTTAAAAGGACACTTTTAATGTCCATTTGAAATAACTTAAATATATTATGATTTATAAAAGCAAGTAAAATTTTGATAGCTTCCAATCTAGTTATAGGAGCAAAAGTTTCATCAAAATCTATACCTTCTTCTTGACTATAGCCTTGAGCAACTAAACGTGCTTTATTTATAATAACTTCTCCTTGTCCATTCATTTTATTTCTATATACCCATTTAGTTCCTATTAACAGTATCTTTAGATCTTGGACCTAAATTCCAAACATCATTTCTGGTAAACTGATTTAGTTCTTCTTGCACAGCAAGAATCAAAGAATCATCTAGTGATGCTTCTTTTGGATTTTTAGGTTCAATGGTTGAGATAAAAGCAACATTGCTCATTTTATTTAATTTATTTCTTGTTTTTATAACAAATTCGATATTTTCTAGAATATTTTCTATAGGATGATCTTTCAAATATTTTGTTCATTTATTGGGATGTAAATTCTCGGTGTTATTTTTATTTTCATCATTTGAGATTTCAATATTTGTAATTTCATTAGTTTTATCAACATTTTCTTGTTCATAAAAACTAGAATTATAAAACTAAAAATTCTCATTAAATGAAACATGTAATGTTTCTTCAATGGTGTTAGTTCTGGTGTTGAAAACTTTATAAGATTTACTTCTGCTAGAGTAACCAATAAAAATTCTTATAACTAATTTAGCATCAAATTTATCTAAATTATATTTTGTGTTTAATATAAAACATTTACTACCAAAAATTCTAAAGTATGATACTTTACGCTTTTTATTATAAAATAATTCATGTGGAGTTTTCTTAATTAAAGGTTGTATTAAAATTCTATTTAAAATATAACATGCTATGGTAATTGCTTCAGCCTAAAAACTTTTAGGTAATTCGCTATTATTTAACATTGTTCTAGCACATTTTTATATAGTTCTATTTTTATGTTCTACTACTATATTTTGTTGTGGTGTTCCTGCAAATGAAAAGTTATGCGTAATTCCTTTATTATTAAAAAGATTTCAAAATTATCATTTTCGAATTCTACTCCATGATCACTCCTAATCGTTTTAATTTTAGTTGCCGTTTGATTTCGAATTCTTTTAGTAAAAATTTTAAACATTAAAAAGCTTCACTTTTAAATTTTAAGAAAGTTGTCCATGTAACTTTGGAGAAATCATCTACAATTACAAAGACATATCTATTATGATTTATTGATTGTATTTGTGAAGTTCCAAAAAGATCTAGGTGAAGAAATTCAATAGGATGAGGAGTAGAAATCATAACTTTAGATTTAAAATAGATTTTACAAAGTTTTCCTAATTGACTGGAATCACATAAATTATTGACATTAAAACTCATTTTAGGAAGACCCTTAACTAGTTCGTATATAGTAACTTTAGAAAGGTGTTTAAAATTCAAATGACTAAATCTTTTGTGTCAAATCCAAGAGTCGTTAGATTTAGCCAAAAGACATAAATTATCATACTATAATTTCATACTTAAAATATAAATGTTACATTTCCTAATACCTTCAAAGTAATATTTGAAGCATTATCTTCGATATGGCAATTATCGTTTTCAAATTTAATTTTAAAACTCTTATCAAATAATTGACTAGTACTAAGCAAATTATGTTTTATATTCCTAACTAGCAAAACATTAGAAATAGTAGGAGTTTTAGAGTTAGCGGCGTTACCAATGCCAATCTCATATCCTTTTAAGTTGCCTTCGAAGTTAATTGATCCACCATCTTTATCGACAATATCATTCAAGATCTCTGAATTTCCAATCATATGTATTGATCATCCACTATCCCATATCCACTTGCCTATCTTGATTTGTTATGTTTAATTTTTAAGTGTCTGTTCACTGTTAGCCATATAACAAATTTTTTTCTGCAATTCAAAAACATATCTTTTCATGAGATCAAGTGACTTTTCAAAACAAATAGTTTCTAATAATATATTGGTTTCATAAAATTGTTTTCCTATAAAAGTATTATTAATAGCCATTTAATCTTTTCAAAAATTAAATTACAAGTTTTTGAAAGCCTAGTGCTTTGATACCAAGTGTGGGTTGCAAAAGTGTGGATCTTAAAGCTAATTAAATGCTAAAGGGAAGGCGAATAGTGTTTTCTAACTTTTATATATCTTTCTAAATTTCTTTAAAGTTTAATACTGAATTATAAATTTTCAACATAGAATTATGTTAACAATCAATAACAGATGCAATCATAGATAAAAATAAAGCAATAAAGTAAAGTAGGGAGTTCTAGAGATGACATTTGGGATTTTATACTGGTTTGCATTTCTCCTACATCACGTCCCATACAATTTCTTGTATAGATTTCTTTACAAATGTCAATCTTTAAATGGGCACAAGGAAAACCAAATTACAATCTCATTCCGTTGCTACAAGACACACCCTTTTGATTTTCTAAGAACATGGCACACCCACTTGATTTGGGCGGGTTACAAGCACACTCACTCAGTTCGGGCAACCAAACACACCCAATTGATTTGAATGGGATACAATCATGCCTAGGCAAACGCAAATAGAGTTTGATGGTTTTTCCAAAAATAATTTCTTGAACTTTGGATATGGTGGATCCTATAGCCTCTTGGACAGCATTTTGGTCTTTGACTTGAGAGGGAAATGATTCCAAAATAGTAAGAAAGTAATAATGAATCAATACACAAAAATATGAATTGATTCAATTTGATTTTGAAGAGAAATTTTGTATATTTTTAATGGTGATTTTAAGAGAATAAAAAGAGAGAAGAAAACAGGATAATAACTAATCAAAAATTCGTTTGAAAACTCCTATATATAGTGCATTAATAGATTTGCCCGTTCGTAAAGGGTTGCGACGAAGAGACACTTCAATTCCAAATTCGAAGAACTAATTCGCGAGATGTATGTCGAATATATATGAAATTTTTTAAAACTGTTTTGTAAAAAAAATGTTTAGAAAACTCTATACTTTGTAAAATAATTTGATACTTTGTAAAAAAAATTAAACATAGTTATAAATATTTCGAACGTTAAAAAACTTTTATAAAATATTTTTAAATATATTTTGAAAAATTATTTCGTTAAAAAAATAAAAGATGAGAAATAGGGGATAGAGATCGAAGATTGCAACCGGGGACTTTAACAACATTATATGACTCTATACATTATACTATAGTCTTGAGATCTTCATATCTTGGTCTTCATGTCCATTACTTGAGTCTTTGTACTACACGGTCTTCGATTCAATAACTATGTAATATCCTGCACTATATACTATAAAACTTGGCAAACATTAATACCCATATTTAATATGAATGTGCATTATTGTTATTACAGTTATTATCATCAAAATCAATTACTAAGGTATTAACACTATGTTATGACTATTATACACTATATGATGTTTATAACTACTAAATTCTCACTCTTAGAAATATATAGTGACCTATTTGTGGCTTATAAATTTATCATACACATATGATATAATGTTCAACCAATGAAAAAACCATGCTTAAGGAAAAAAACAGAAATGGCATAATTACCTTGATGAATATCATTTTTCACATAAGCTTTTGGCATAATGATTTTGCTTCATCTCTCAATGAACTTAGCAGTCTTAAGTCTACTGTAGGCAAAGGTACTCAGATACTTTTGTAGTCCCCATATTCATGAATATCATATCATGTCATATCAGTTCAGTCAACTTAAGTCGACTCCTCCTTGATGTTCTTCTCTTTTAGCTCATCATTTTCCTTTGAAACTTCATGATGGTTCTTTCAACAAAAGTGAAGGATGCCAGCAAAAATCATCTTATGTCCCATGCTCTTATTATGTTTCACATTGAGTTGGTAATTTTAATAATTTTACATTTATACAACTACAATACGTTTCCACGGGCATTTTCATAAAGACATAAAAATAAAGTTGGCACGCTTACATACATATAGAAGATTTATTGCTGATTGTTAATGCTTCATATGCTTTTCTAGTGGGTTGCAACAAAATATTCTTTTTTTTTGGCAAAGCCAGCGGGGTTAAAAGGTCCCCTAGTTAAGAAAAGAAAGGAGAAAGGAGAAAAGAAGTTGAAACAACAAAAAACCAAAATGATCAACTATCCAAACACTAAGCATCACACCAATAACACCAAGCAACCCACCAAAAACTCCAAGCAGATTACCAAACCCAACACCACAAGGAAAGCACGAGATGGACACCAAGTTACATTATAAAAACCACCAAGCACCCCAGCATTGCAGATCAACATAAATGCATGAACACAAACATAAAGACCATAGCAACTAGGGACTGAATTCAAAGAAACAAACTATTATGGATGAAACAACCTGACTAAGGAACGAAAGAGATTATGTTTAGAGGTAAATTTTCCTAAAAACACACGAGAATTTCTCTCAGTTCTCTTTGTTGATTAGTGGTATTTTAAATTTTATTTTCATATTAGACAAGTAGTTAGTTGTTTTAGGTTGTTTCTCATTTCAATTATATTTGTATATCAAGTTAGAAAATTCCTAATATATATGTTCTTTTGGTTTTATAAATCTATTATTTTCTTTTTTCCTTTTTATTGGCATATGTATGAAAATGAGCTATACATATATATATATATATATATATATATATGTATATGTGTGTGTGTCTATATATATATATATATATATATATATATATATCTGTATATATGTATTTTAATGATATAATTTTGCATATTAACCCATGATGTTTTTTATGAAATATGATTAGTTAACTGTTTATATCATAATAAAGTTAAGCTATTGCAGATTGATAAGAAAAAATTGAAACTGTTATACCGTTACATATTACCAAATATTTCCTACATATATTATAGGTGTGTGTTCATTAATTACTGCATCCAAGTACGAGGATATATGTTCCTCATAGGTATAACTTTTCACTTTCATTGTATTCTTCTCAAGTATTATATAGTAAAATTATAAATCACCTTTTAGAGCTACTTAAATGTTACTAGTCGAAAATTTTCTTTTGGGGAGTTTCAAAAGTAGTTCAAATAGGTTCTAAGTATTAGTAGTTATTGAACTCGTTTGATTTGCAAATATGGTGTCAATATAACTGTTTTCTTTTTTGTCAAATATTCAGATAAAAATGTAATTAATGAATATGAAATAATTGCTTAGTGTAGGTGGCGGGCACTACTACACTGGCGAAAGGTGAGAAGAGCGATAAGGGCAAGTAGAAAACTCGTAAATTAGTGGGCTCTGTTTCTTGTAAATCATGCTCCAAGTACGTACTGAACACTTATGTATATTTTTAGCTGTAAACATGGTTAATGATTAATTTTTATACATTTTTTATACTATGTTCTAATGTTGTATTTAGGAACTTTAACTCTAAAGGTGCTTGGAATCCCATATAAAGGCCGAGTATTATACTAATTGAGCAAGTTGAAGTGATGTTTGTCCTATTTTTTTCAAAAATTAATTTTGGAGATGCTTAAGGAATGGGTTGGGGTTAAACTATCTTTTTTTCTTACATGGTGGTATTACTATGTGTTCTATTCGAACTGTTGATATGAGTATTTTGGTTTTCGATTACCCGTATTTCAATCAAATATTTTATACATTATTTTTTTGCATTGGCAGACTGGGATACCTATACTTATTTTTTTAAACATACGTAATTTCTGCTTTATTCTTTGAAACCGAGATTCATTTGTATACTAATTTTTTTAAGATTCCAAATAAGAACATCAGAGTCCTTAGTGAATGTGAATCATCTATGAAACTATTCATTAGTGCATAGGATTATATGATTTTTTTTAAAAAATCACACTACTTAGCAATGGCTCACAGCTTTTGCAAATGCTAAATTACCAAAGTCTTGAAGTCATTGCAAATGTTAAATTAGCAATAGCTCAGAGTCGTTGTTAATCTTAGCCATTGTCTATTTTGCAATGACTTAGGACCATTGCAAAATGCTTTAGCAATGGCTATGCTGCTGTAGCGATCCCTTCCTAGCCTTAACCCAAAGTCTCCGTTGAAGTTTCTAAGCCTAAGTCCATAAGAAACTTCCTCTACCGACCAAAACTCCAACTTCCCACACCAAGGTTTCGGATCAGTATTGAATTCTAATTATGCATCCAAATTAGCCCTAACTGATTTGTAACTTGAAACGTAGCCTTCTCCCTCTCTAGAGTCTTCCCTCTAAGATGCATTCGATTTTGAGCATGTATAACCTCCTTTTTTCTTAAATCAACAACCACTTTCTAACTAATCTAAAAGCACTTAACAAACATATCGAAGTAATACATGAAATTAATAAATCATTCGTAAGCATACTTTAGCACAACCGATTTATCCAAATATGATTGAAATGCAAGATTTAGCCTAGATATAATTCTATGTAAAAATGACAATAGTATTCATAAAGGATTGTAAAACCATTTAAAATCCACTTCTGTCTTTTTAAATTTGGAAAAGGACATATATGAAAGTTTAATTTAAGATGAAAAACATTTTAACATAGAAATCATATCGAAAACATCATTTTTAACTATATGGGCGTGCATAAGATAGTAAGAGATCATAAATCACTTGCCAAATATCAAAATTGCTAATCTAATCTTTAAATCTGAAACGGACAGTAAGAAATCCAAATATAAAGCAAAAAAGTGATAGATGTTCAATCCTCTTTAATAATTACCCTTTTAATGATAGTTTAAGCTAAGATTAGTATGAAAAAGGTGATCTTTTTGATAAGATTTAGACTGATAGAGGTTAAGAACTGTTTCTGGGAAGTGGGAAATAATATGGATCTATCATATAAGTCCTAATTAGGAACAAATCTCGAAATGAATTAGTGGGATAAGTTTGGGCTTATTTGATCACCTACTAATATCTTCCCCTTTAGTAATTTCACCCCCGAAATCCCTGGATAAATCTTAGAGTAGTCAACCATAGTTACCTCGCATGGCTAACAATCGTACACAACCATCTAACATATCAAAAGGGTATCCATGTAATCAATAGTATAGATAAACCTATCTTAGCATGTGAGATACTAAACCACCCTATATGATATAAAAGGTGAAAGTAAATACGATAAACAATAGGCCTTACTATGCAAAGAGCTTCGGATACGTAGCCCTTATGCGCTCCTCGGTTTCATGCATCCAATCGCCCTCGCTTTTTCCCCCTTAAACCTTCACTAAACCTACCATCTTCCTCCTAAGCTATTTTGTATCACATCTGATAATATGAACCGACCTACGAGGTCTCGAAGCTTTTGGGTCAATCTCGATATCATCAAGTTGATTTGGTATAGTCATCATGCATAAGTTGTGCACAAACTTTTGCAAGTGAGAGACATGAAATACATTGTGCATGCCCACCATCTTCTGAGGTAAGTCGATCCTATATTCTAGGTTTCCAATCCTCTCTACTATCAAAAAAGGACGTATGAATTTCAGCACCAACTTCTCCTTATTACCGAATCAAACAACATTCTTTGGTGGAGAAATCTTCACAAACACCATATCATCGACAGAGAATCTAAATTTCAACGACTATTATCGGTGTAGCACTTCTGCCTATTTTGAGAAGGGTCGTTCATTGCTGACTGATCTCAATCTTCTCTGAGGTCTCTCTAATCATATCTGTCCCGAGTATCCATTTCTTGCTTGCTTCCTACTAACATGAAGGAGCAGAATATGGTCAGACATGAAGTGCTTCGAATGGTGCCATACCGATACTAAGCTGATAACTGTTGTTATATACAAATTCTACCAAATGCAAATGACAATCACACGAACCTCCCAAATTGAGTATGCAAGCTCGCAAGAGATCCCTAAATATATGTTTCACTCTCTCAGTCTACCCATCGGTTTGTAGGTTATAAGCTATACTAAGATGTAGCTCCATCCCTAATGCTTCTTAAGCTCTTCAAAAACCCACTAGTGAATAATGGGTCTCAGTTACTCATAATGCTCTTCGTCACACCATGGACTCACACTAACCATTTCATATACAACTTGGCCAACCTACTCGACTTAGCGGGTATGAATCGAGCATTCTTCATCAAAATATCGACTATGATCCAAATGTTATTGAACCCTCCTTCGGTCCTTGATAGTCCGTTGATGAAGTCCATTGATACTTATTCACACTTTCGTTTGGGAACTTCAAGTGGTTGCATCAATCCACTTGGCTTTATCTGCTCTGCCTTCACCAACTAGTATTTCATACACATCGATATAAATGTCTTGATATCCTTCTTTATCCCCTCCTAATAATACATCTTCTTCATATCATGGTACATCTTATTACCATTATGATGTATAGTTAATCTAGAATAATGCCACTCTCATAGTACCTCATCTCGTAATCCATCAACATTGGGAATAAACAATCTCCTTTCCTTACAGAGCACTCCTTCAGGGTCAAGCATGTATTGCTTCATCTCATCAGACACCACTCCTCCTTCTATTTTCAACATGATCTCTGCTGGTCTATCGTCTCCCTTCTGACTAGTACTGATCCGCTCAACCAAAATAGGGCTAATGGTCAAAGTCACCAACATCTCTGGCTCCAACATGCAATGAGGTCTAAATTCATAGCTAACCATGTACTCGAACTGCTTCCACTCTAGGAACATTGAGCCTAAATTAGCATGTCTTCTACTTAAAGCATTAACAACTGCATTTACCTTATCAGGCATATAGGAAATGATAAAGTCTAAGAGGCTAAGAACTCTAACCATCGCTACTAATAAAGCTTGAGATCCTTTTGGGACAAAAGGTATTTCAGGGATTTATGGTCCGTAAACAACTTGAACCTTTCTCCAAGTAGACAATGCCACCATATCTCTTAAAGAAAACACTATCGCCACCAACTCCAAATCGTAGGTTGGGTACTTCCTCTCATGCGGTTACAGCTGTCCTCCTCACATTAGTACTGCACCCAATACGGTACTATAAGCATTTGTGTATACCTTCATCTCCTTTTTCCCGCTCGTAGTGGTCAACACTTGTGCACTCTTCGACTTCTCCTTTCGACTCATGAACACATGCTCGCACTTCATGTCCCAAAAAAAGTCTGATTCTTCTTCATCAAATTGGTCAATGACATTGCTACCTTTGAGAAGTCCTTGATAAAATCTCTACAATATCCCACCAACCCTAGGAAGCTTCTCACATTAGTACTGTTCTTGGGTTGGTTCCAGTCTTGAACCATTGCCACCTTTATAGGATCTACCACTATACACTGCTCAAAGACAACATGACCTAAGAATCTCACTTCCTTCCTCCAAAAGTGACATTTCAAAAACTATGCTTTTAGACCGTTCTTCCTCAACACTTCAAGCACAATCCCCATATGCATTTTGTGCTCCTCCTTAATCCTAGAATTGACTAGAATATCATCCACAAACATAAGCACCAACTTATATGGCTGATCCGTGAAGACATGGTTCATGATATCAACAAAGTATGTCGGAGCATTGGTTAGCCCGAACGGCATGATATCAACTAGGTGGCTTATGAAATGCAGTGATTAGCACAATCTCCTTTGCCACTCTCGGTTGATGAAATCCTATTGCAAGATTCAATAGAGATAACACTTTCACACCATGGAGCTAATCAAACAAGTCATCAATATGAGAATGAACACTTGTTCGTCCTCGTCATCTTATTCAGCTTGCGGTAATCTGCACACAACCTCAAAGTACCATCAGCCATAGTGGCAAATACTACGAGTGCACCTTACTCAGATATACTCCTATAAATGAAACCTCACCTAAACAGGTATTCACTAGCTTATCTAACTCCTTCTCTTCAGTTGCTAATAAATTATCTATATAAAATCCAATTTCATATCTTTAAAAGTGACATCCTTATGCAATAATATACTATATATGTTTTCTCTCTATCATCCCTGTATCACTCAAAATCTAGAGTTCGATCAGTGATCAAAACTCGAATACTATCTATATTTAATTGCAAAGTCCAACATTAAATAAAGTCCATGGTTCAATGTGATAACAATTATCTATCAACTAATTTTCTTTGATAAAATACTTTGCTTTATGTGACTACCACTTATGGTGATACTAACCTTTTATTCGATGGAGATGAATCCTTTCTTGAACTGTTTTTCACTTCAAGTAGTTCAACTTATACCAAATATAGTCTTAAAACGATCATGGTTGTTATGTGATTGACCACAATAAAAGTATAATTTGGATATTTAAGATTCATAATACTCTCAAGTTAAAAGACAAATGCACATCATCAAATGGTATTTTCAATTTGACTTTTAGCTTATAGAATACTCTTGATGATTCGTACAACATTTATTACATATAACTACACATACATAATCCATTGGTGCCATCAACAGTCATGAGTAATTTACTATTTATATAGAGAGTGTTATATACATTACTATTAACTGATACATCATTATCTTGTTCTTGATATTTTCGGATAGGAACATTTAAGGACAAATATTTGTTTTATACCATTTGGTACCCATGTTTCAAACACATTTGCAGCTGCAATCGACTGAATGCTTTTACTAAGGATTTTCTATTTGTAGATGTTTAATGTATTTAAAACATAAATTCTATCTCAGTATAACAATATATATAGAAGAAAATAAAGCCAAAAGCTTTCACTATTTCAAACAAGATACATAGTAAGAGTTAAGTTGTATAATCAAATTACATAATTGCCACTAGGGCACACCCTTATCTCTATCACCTTTAGCTTTTGATTGTAGAATGAATGCAACAAAAGAAAAGATGAAGTAATTTGATAAAAATAGAACATTGTAAAAAATTAACATCCATGAATGGGCATACCTAAAACTCCAATCATATATGTATATTATAACATTAATTAAACATACACAAGCCCTTATTTATATTCTACGACCCCGTTCATGTCACCGAGAATATAAACACATTGGCACACAAGCATTAATTTCCTTCAGAAGCAAAAGTACACCAAGTTTCCATGTTTACAATTTGAAAGAAAGACCAGATCACATATCATTATACATCTTAATGTCCTAATATATGACAAGGAACTACTTTAACCTAAAAGAGCTTTGGAAAGAAGAATAACGATGATCACTAACATAAACACTATATACCAATCAATGAAAGATAAAAAAACAAAGATGAAGTAACATAGGGAAATTGATGTTATTATTGGAATCATACCTTCGAATTTTGATCTTGAAACAATATCAAATTTTAAGTAGAGGGTAGCTGTTACGCTCATAATAGTCAGTCGCTACAATTAGTAGCTATAAAAGGGAAAAAATAATAACATAAACTATAAATCTCAATATAGTGGCCGAAATGTGGAAGAATAATGCAAAGAACAATTTCAAGCTTGTTGACAATGGATATTTGATATACACCCTTTTGCATGGTGCACAAGCTAAATGAGAGCCACATAATAAGTTTAGCATGATATGGCATATAAGATAAAGAAAACAATTTGTTCGAAATAGCACGCAACAATAATAAATGAGATGAATGGTAGGGATGAGAAGACGATGCAGGAATAAGAAATAATGGTGGAGTAAGAAGATATAATATCATAAATAAATAATTAAGGCAACATAAATATTGTGTTATAACACACACACACACACACACACACACACACACATATATATATCATAAGGGTGAATATGCTAAATGTTGTATGGATATCATTATTGTTTTCATTATTTGTCGTGACACTATAAATAAAGCTCTATGTATTGTATTCTATATACTAAAAAGAAATGAAATACCTTATCCTTTTGTAATGGCTTCTTATCTTCTTTTACTTACAATAGTAGCTTCTTATATCTTTTTGTTTACAACACGTTATTTGAATGATCTCAAAAAGGTAAGTTATTTTTTAGATCTCATTCAATTGATCATATCTATTCATACCTCATTCTATCATAGATCTAATTTTTCAGATCTCGTTCCATTGTACTTCTTATATTTTTTTTAGTTCTTATAATAAAAATCTCATTCTATTATAGATCTTATATTTTAGTTCTTATTTTTCAGATTTTGTTACATTGTAGATCTTAATATCATGATTAAATGGTTATCTCTAATGTCTGTACATGGTCTAAAAATAAAATGTTGACATAATAAGTTTTTTAATTTGGGTCGAACTGATTTAAAACTTGCTTATATTTGTATGCTTTTGAATTCATTTATTACAAAAATTAAAATTTTAAATTTTATAATTTTTTGTTGTTCATTTAGAAAAATTGATTGAATTTGATTGTGTTTTGGTTTATGACATAGATCTAAGTATTCTAAACATGTTTGGTAAATAAAATTTTCATTGAAAACCTTTTGTTTTTTGATTTTAGTTCAAGTGAAGATTTTAGAAATGATTTTGGGATAGGATTTATATTTCCAAAAGAAGTATTTCATTATTCATTAGACAAAATATATAAGAAAAATATTTATTAAAAAGACCGTATCAAACTTAAAATCCAATAAAGATATTCATTTAACACACCGGAAGTGAATGGGAATATTAATGAAAGCATACATAATACGCTTAATTTCTAGCACTTTAAAAAAAAGGTTGAGAACCTACAGTTTCTATAAATAAAAAAGATTAATTATGAATTAGTAAATTTCAAATTTCGTCATAATAAAGAACCAAAGTTCCAATTGAAGAAATGGATCATAAATTGAATTATTAAAAGGAAATATATATTTTAGATTTGGATGTTTCATTAGATACCCTTTCATCCATGGGATTGACCATTCATACTTCTATATGTGACATGGTCCAACAATGCATAGAACACTATCCTTTTGTCGACCAAATCATTCAGTGGTTACTATCTTCCGATTCATTTTCATTAATATATATTGCCGTCACTTTATTTGTTATATATATATAGAGAGAGAGAGATATTGTTATCACTAAGTGTGAGTTAAGATATTTGGAATATTTGGGTAAGGTGTGTTTTCACACACCTAGTTAAATATGTTGATCGCAAGTTGATGAATGATAGCTTACATTCTTGAGATGTCATTATGCAATGTGTTTATTGTCCAAGTCCTTTTCTACAAAGTTACAAATCTTAGATTATGTTGTTAGCCATCAAAGCTCCCTATTCAAGCTTTTCTTATACAAGGTAAAAAAATTGAAAATGAAAATGAAGAAAATGATGAAGTTTGAAAATTCATCTCTTTTAGGGGATACCTCTATATTTATAGAAGATTTCAGTCATTGGATTGATTCCACATGTCACGTAGAATGAGTGAATGGTGGAGGTGATATTTAATAAGAAGAAACAGGATTCACATGGAGATGGGTATGCGATGACTCCAAGAAACATTCATGATAACTTCTCTTTCCCATTTGTAAGTTAATCTTACGACAGCTTATATATACCATGAAGGCCTCATTTAGTCAATCCATGATAGTTTCATAATGGTCGATATAGTGATTCATCACGATGACCCAACTACTTTATTTTATGGTGACTTCATGAAACTCTTCGCGATGGCTAACTTTATGAACCTTTTCATGACGGCTCTACCACATTGCTTTATTGAACTTCTCAACTTTTGTTTACCATTTAAATATTGTAGGCGATGGCTTTGTTTAACTTCTCGCAATAACTTTACATGACTTACCATAATAACTGTAGGATTTACATTGATTGGCCCTATAAACTCTTCACGATGGCTTATGTGGGACCCTTCGCAGTAGCTATAAAGGAATGCTTCCTAGTGCCTTTCGAAGATTCTTTATGATGACATTATCAAATTTACCATGACAATTTTCATTTGGATGTTACTTGGTGTTGCTTTATTTGCTCATGATGGTTTGATTTTCTTGATTTTTTATGTAGAGATAGTTCATGAAGCCTTCATAAGATTACTCACGTTGGCTTCTATTTAACGTGTCTAATGATTGCTTCAGAAGCTAAGCATGATGGCTATGGTATATTTATTTCATGATGACTCTAATGGATGTCCCTCGATGACATCCATAAATTATATCATGATGATCTCTACAAATTGTCTCTCAATGATAATGAGGGCTACATTTATTCATGATAATTATGTGCATGTACGAACGCTTTGTCATTTGCGATGACTTTAACTATATGCAATGGCTTTGTTTATGTGTGATGGCTTCCATTTATACACAATGGCTTCCGCCTATATGCAATGGCTTCGACTGGATGCAATGGCTTCCATCTACATATGAAGGCTCGAAATAGGGCATGATGACCTCTAATTGCATACGTTGGCTTCTTGTCTATTAATTTATTCTTGGAATTTTGGATGTAACACTTTCCCCTCTCCTTGTATAAGACGTTTCTTATGCTTTAGCTTAAGTAAACTTTTGTCCTTGCATTATTCCTTTTTCCTTTCACTTTATTATTCCCTGGATGCTTCATATCTCATCATTGGTTGTCGATGCTACTTGGTATAACTTTTACTCCTTGACATTATGACCTTTCATAAAAGGTTCTCCAAAATGCATAGGTTTTGTACTCTTTGAAAAGGAATTTCTCACAAATTTACTTGAAAATATCCTTGTAAAATATTTCATAACTTGGTTTCGAAACCATTTGATGTGAAAGTCAAATATATGTAGTTATTTAAGTATGTTTTTTTTAAGAATGAATTTTCAAAAGTAAGGAAATCTGTCGAAACCTTTTGACAGTAGCTTGAATTGATGTTGCGATAAGATAGAAATTTTTTGAAGCTTCGGGGAGATACATTCCGTCCCTTGCCTATTCAGATTTTGGTTGTTTATTAAATCAGGATTTCAGTTAATGGCCCTTCTTTGGATGGTTATTTCCGTGGACTTCACTTGAACATTACAGTTTGATCATCTTTTTTGGATTTGTGCTTTCATTAGGCCTGATAGTAGGATCAAAGGCTTAATTGTCCATCACTCTTTGAATGGTTGCTTTGGCTAAGCCTATAGATGGGACTATAGGCTTTTCATCCATCTCCTTTGGATGGGTGCTTTAAACAGGCCCGATGATGGGATCAAATGCTTAACTGACCATCGCTCTTTAGATGGTTGCTTTAGCCAGATCCGAAGGCGGGACCAAAGGCTTTCCATCTATCTCCCTTAGATGGGTGCTTTGACCAGGCCCGATGGTGGGATTAATGGCTTAATTGACCATCAATCTTTAGATGGTTTCTTTGGTCGGGCTTGAAGGGGGTACCAAAGATCTCCCTTAAATGAGTGCTCTGACTAGGCCCAACAATGAGATCAAATGCTTAATTAACCATCCCTGTTTGGTTGGTTGATTTGGCCAGTCCCGAAGGCAGGACCAAAAACTTTTCATCCATCTCCCTTGCATAGGTGCTTTGACTAGGCCCGACAATGAGATCAAAGGCTTAATTGACTATCACTCCATGGATGGTTGCTTTGGCTAGGATCGAAGGCAGGACCAAAGCTTTTTGTCTTCCTCCCATGGATGGGTGTTTTGACTAGGCTTGGAAGAGGAATCAAAACCTTAATTGGCCATCACTCTTCGAATGATTGCTTTATGTAGGACCAAAGGCGAGATTAAGGGCTTTTTTCCCTCTTTCGGATGTGAAGGATGCTTTTATTTAACGAATCTTACCAACCACGTCAAGTTGGAAGTTAAGTTTGAATGTGTGCATTTCACCTCTGGGGAAATTACTTAGATGGGATCCTTCTTTCATCTAATAAGTCATTCTGGGCAACTAGCTTTGTTCGTTTGATGCCATGAAATATGGCCTCAAGTGTTTGGCATTCCAAGTTCTTCATATCACGTTTTCATTAGGTTTACGTAATCGATGTAATGACCCGCCTTTCAACCCTCGAAAGTCGGCACTAATACATCCACGATTTTCATATGCTGAGCATCTAAGTGTTGGAATGGCAGATTTTTAGGGTAAAATAAAACGAAAATGAATAGGGGAAACAAAATCTCACATCGGAATGATAAGTTATGATATAATAAAGACAACAAAAGCTATCATTCTATGATACATAGTATGTTAGAGTTAAAATCAGACCTTATCGGCCTAGATAGCTATAACTCTCTGACCTTACAATTGCTGATGTGTATACATAACAATACAGTGAAAAATAAAAATACCATGAAAGGTGTACATCCAGCTTCTCTTCATATCCCACCAATGACAACCGAGAAAAAATACTTCGATCTGACTCGAGTATTATAATAATCTATGAGACTATGCTGCCAAACATGGAATAGGTTTTACCATACAAGTACAACATCTATATATGAAAGAATAAAAACAAATTAGAACAAAATCTAAACTTAAAGAATGGACACAAACAATTAAACGTAGAGAAGAGCATAAGATACTTCTTGATAAAATCAAGAAAACAATTCAAAGATTTGAATCAAAATAAGGAAGAAGAATTTTTCCACCAAGGATTAGGAGTGTGCACCCCCTTATGAAATTATATATCCATACACACACACACACATCCGAGAACTCTGATGGCTCTGGGAAACTTCCAAGTCAGACCCTACCAACCTTATTGAGAATTAAAGGTTTTTACATCGTCATGCACGTACAAACAATACCAATCTAGAGTAGATGTGAAAATACTCAAATAGGAGCAACCCCATATAGCTTGGTCACCACTCGCTTTTTATTTAGTCAATTCTGTTAAAGGATATCAATGTTCCAAACGAGCAACAAATCATCTTACATTGACGAAAACACAAAGAAGATAGCGAAATCGATATTTAACAAATCACTATCAGGAATAATAAAATGATCGTGTAAGGAAATTAAATCTCATACACTTAGCACCACTCGTCGATTTCAAACTCGTATTATCCCTCGATTAACAATGAAATTGGACAAGTTGGGCCGTTGTTGCCTCTCAGACCTTGCCTCGACGTACATTCTTAACTTTCAAAGATGGAGATGAGTTTCCATACCTCGACGTTTAATTTTAAGTATATTCCTAAATCCTTTCCACATAAGTGATATCGGTTATGAAAATTAAATTTCTTACCATTATTACCAAACTTTGATTACCTACTTATACTATCCCTTACTTAAAACCGAAGAAATATAAGTTAGGGCACTGATTACTCCTGGCTATACCTAGACACTCCAGTTTTTAAATCTCATAAATAATAACGAATCTAACTTCTTGATGCTTGGTATCAAAGATAAGACTGAATCCTTTTCGATAAATGAATCAGACTTTTAAAACCATACTTTGCTTGATTTTTGTATCACAAATATTTTTAAAACACTTTAAAACATTTCTTTAAAATATTTCTTTATAGAGCTTTATATTTCTAAGTGTATCAAAAAGAAGGGTTAAAAACAAATGTCATTAAAACATTGTTTATTATAAACCCAAAACCAATTTCACTTAGCTTTATCTTTAAAATAATCTTTTAAAGACTTTTCATATACTAATCCACTTAATATTATCTTTAAAACAAAACTCCTCTAAATATTTAAGAATACCAAAACCTATTAAGTCAAGTAACAAGTTTTATTAATAACTTTACGAAATTATTTATTAAGACAAAAGAAGTTATAATCCATGAATTCTTTCTCAATTCTCAGAAAACATTTATTAAAACAATGGTATTGTAACTCAATCTTCCTTTTCACTTTTAATAAACTCAAAAAAACTTGAAATATAGTATTTAAATCATCCATTTCAAATATTACTTAAAAAGAAAATCTCAAATTTGATATATATATATATATTAAAACTTAAAACCATTTCCTTTCCTTGTTTCCAAAATAAAAAATACTTCTTTTAAATATTTATATAAATTCCAAATAACTTTTTAAAACACTTCAAATAGGTTAGAAAGGTACTCCAAAAGATTAAAGAAGAAAAACCATGTTTGAAACCATTTTTTATAAAAGTTGGAAATAGTGCCTAAAAAGTGCCGCTAAAAAGAATAGGGGAAATTCTTTTAAATCGATTCTTTACAAATTAGAATTTTCTTCACATTTTTACAAAGTATAAATATTATATTTCATATTTTTAGAACAACATACTATAGGTTTAGTACGTATTCATGAAAATTTAGAGAATTTTGAAGTCAATAAAACTCATTTGAAAATTGTTTTAAAACTTGACTTTCGAACTGCAAAACCACAACCAAAACTTTTCCGTGTTTTAAACATTTTGGAATTAGGTGTTATAAACTTTTATGAGCATCAAAACTTTGTCTAAACAAAATTTTATAAGCGCAAAAGCGTGACCAAATATTTAATGATTCAAACACAGGCACAAGATTTAAAGAGTTGGAATTTCAAAGTGCAATAATGCGATTTCAAAGTGCAAAAGCGCGATTATTCCACTATTCAACATTTTTGCTACTTTAACATTACCAACAACAACCAAACATTTATTTAAGCAAGATTCATCTAAAAGTAAATAAATAATGGCAAGAAGCCCGTTAGGGTCTCTCTGCAAATCTCATATGTATATATGCATTTCAACGTGTTCCGTAACGACCTATTCGCTATGAAAACACGTTGACTACCTATTTTTGTTCCCTACAAAACAATGGTTACTTATGCCATCTGCTTTCAAGCGGGAATTAAATCCCCACTAGAATTATACATAAGTATAAAAAATATTAAAAAAAGTTATATTTTACACAGTTTATCATAAAAACCACTTAAAGTGAGACTAACTCACATTCAAGCTTGCTAAAACTCCTTCGAAAAGTCACCACTTCCTACCACAACTAAGTAACAATACAACACTTCCTACCATCACCTCCTTACCTTCAATTCTCTAAACCATAATTCTCATCCCCTTTAGATGTGCATGGCCTAGTAGAAGTGGCCAAAAAAATCTTGCTTTTCTTCAAATGCATGATGATAGAAGTGTTGAAATGGCATTTCTAGGCTTGTTTTAGAGTTTGGCAAGGCCTACCTAAGAGATTCTCTAATTTAAAGAAGTATTGAGGAGAAAAGGAATGGAAGAAGTTGAAGAAAAGAGAATCAAAGAAGAGAATGGAAACACAAAGAGAAATGGAAACAAAGGTGCACTTATATAGACTTGCAATGGATGGCAAAAGACCCAAATACCCTTTTTCCAAATTACCTTTTCACCCTCCGATACCCCTCCTCCTTCCCTTCCATAAAACATGCCTTAAATCAAGCCTTACTTTCATGTCTTTCCATCCTATATAACCATTCCTTCCATGTAACACTCCTTGTTTCATGCCTTGTTTTAGGGGTACTTTCTTTACTTTTTTATTAACATTTTTAATTCTTATCCTAAGTACTTCTAGAGACACTTCTATTTTATAATATTTTAACTCTTATTTGTCATATGAATATGTGTGCACTAATGTATGTGTGTACGCAATGTTTTAACCACTTTCGTTTGGTAAAAAGCTAAAAATCCAAAAAATGAATTTCGGCCACATTTTTCAAATGTTCACCAAACTATTCATTTATGTAAACAAATTTACAAAAGAAGTTTTACCATTATTAATTAAAAGAAATTTATAATATTGTTAAATCCATTTAATTAATACTAAATTCACAATTTAATTATTTAAATAAACCTTATATTTAAATGTAAAGCGTTCACATTTTTTTGGAATGTTACATTCCCCCACTTAAAAGAGTTTCGTTTCCGAAATTATCACGGAGCGGAAAATGTAATCGCTCCTTAAAAATCAAATTAATTGCTTGGCTTTTTAATAAATCTGATTGGTTATATTCTTCTTTAGAGAAAATTCATATTAAAAGATGCAGCATAAGTACAAAGAATACTCTGTTATAAAATATTATGCATCCAATCTTTTCAAAAAATAAATTAGAACTAAATGCCTAGTTTTTTGTATTCAAAATATATTTTCAAATTCCACCAAAGAGAAATATATCACAACCACACAACATTACTACAAAGTTAACTAACAACATTCAAAAATAAATCATGACATGGAGGGGGTCCTCCTATCGAGACATGGTATAACTCTAGAAACAAAAAAATATGGAGCATTTGAAAAATCTCCCAACTTTAGTTATAAAAAAAACATTTGAAAAATCACTTCACAACACACTTTTCAAATGTACCAAAATAATTATACTTCACATAAGTTTTCACAATAATAGTATTATTATTTCTTTTACAAATTCTTTCGAAATCACTTTTACAAAGCACCAAGATTTAAGTCCTAATAACCAACAACTTTAAAATCCTTTGCTTGTAAAATCATATTTTATAAACCATAGTATAAAGTCACGATATCATTCAAGTGAAAGGAATAAACTAACACTTAACATTATTTAAAATGTTAAATGAATAACAAAAAAGATTTAAAATTATGCTTAGGTTCAAAACTTTCCCAATCGTCCGAGGATATAGACAATTTCCTAAATGTACTATTACGCTCATTAGCCTTTGGTTATTGCTCAGAAGATTATGGAAGCTACCAAGAATACCTTGAATTGTTTGGTTTACATTGAATACCTTGAATTGTTTGATATCCCTGATGCGTGATGATATGTGATATGAATTGTTTTGATTTGAGCCGTGATGAATGTAATTTATTTATCTGTGATAAATGTAATTTATTTATCTGTGATAAATTTATATTATCTGTGAATCTATGAATAAAGATAAGCGTTATAAAATATACCGCTTATCAATATTTCAGTGATTGAATCTTTGATGATTGATGATGTTGCGCTATTGTGTAAAACCCCTAGACTACACCATACACACACAAATATGGCTTGCACGAGGAAATTGGTTAAGTCACAGATTTTGAAATGGTTTTAAAATTGAATTTTGAATCCAAATAGTTTTTGGAAATGGAATTGGGTTAAATATGAAAAGCTTTTGAAAAGGAGTTTTAAAGAAAAAGGTTATTTTGAATAACTTGATTTAGTTTTAAAGTTTAAATAATTTGGTTTGAATTTAGATTCAAAATTTGAAATTGAATGCTATGTTTGAAAATTATGGTTTAAAAAGGGTATACAAGTTATAAATGTGTTTATACGGGTTTTAAACCATTTAAAAAGTATTGTTTTGGGAATTTGAATTTATACCAAGCTTTATATTTTAAGAGCTTTAACTTGTATAAATGTAATCGGATTTTTCCAAAAACAAAACTATTTGTTTTCAAATAATAAAAGCTTTCATATAAGGAAAGGATTTCCAATTTGGGTTGAAAAGTTTCAAGTTTGAAAAGAAATCGTGAATTGTTTTGGAAGCTATGAATGAACCTTTGTGAAAGATTATTAAATCTTGTTTTGAAATCGAAGAGGATTTTAAATGGTGTATCTTTGATATAAAATATTTGAATTGGGAATGGTTTTGAAAGCTATGAATTAAATCTTTGATTTAATGATTGGAAGAGTTAATCCAATTTTGAAATGGAAATTGTTTTGAAAAGGTGTGAATGAATCTTTGTGAAATATTGGTGAACTTTGTGAAGTGAATATTTTTAGTTTAAAGATTTGAAAATGGTAATTTGTTTAAACTATTTGAAGAAAAGGGTTTGGAAATTTAAAAGCGTGACTTAACTGAGATCCCATATCCATATGTTTTAAAATATTGCGCTCATTATTCGGTTTAGCAGGGAGAGGACTTGTGTCATATAACCCATTTCGAATAATGTTACGTCGATATGGATAGCATTTGAAGACCGGTGGTGAAGACCGGGTATTTTCGAGAACGAAAGGATAACCCGTCGATTGTCTCTGCACTGAGTCGCGCCGGTATAGAGATCTCCATATGTGATAGGGAGCCGGATCTGGATTGTGAATACCCGAATTTGCAAGGGCTTCTTTGGAAGTGCCTTCGGTTCTATTCGAATCCAGAACAGACTTGTATGGATGTGTGTCTGACATTACACTTTGAGATGTAAAGCTGGTTTCTATCAAATACATTTCTGTTTGGTGGCGGAGAATTTATTCTCTTAGCTTAACACCCTTCTCTGAGACGAAAGAGCTCAGAGGTTATGTAGTTGATAGTTATCAGTGATATACTCCCAATTTGGTAGTGTGGCATGCTGAGTGCTGCTGTGTGATCATTTGTTGATCAAAGCATGGCTTTTGTGTAAAGCGTAGCTTTGTGGATGAGACTGCATCAGGACTTCACACCCCGAAAATGGTCGAAACAGGAAAGATGTGGCAAGGTTTTGAGGGTCGCACCCTTTAGGGTGTGTCATTCCCATCTGGAGAAGGGTGGTATCATGGTATGAAGCCCAAATACTTAACTCATGTGGTCACTGCAAATCTATTACTTTGTGATTGCTTCGTGGTTGAGAGCTCTCGGATAAAGGTCGCAAACGACCAGGGGATGGCATGCTCGAGTAGTAGTTACCTAATTACAGAGGTAACCCAACCTTGTGTTGGTAGAGAGCCGGGTAGGTTCTCGGGACGTCCCTCCAGAGGCGTACCCATGTGGTAGTAGGAAGTTCCTTAGCCTGACCATTTGTTGGAAATCCAAAATCCAATATGCGCCTTGTACGGTTTTAGTTGTATAGCCTGCCATTTACTTATGGTGGTCACCATTGTTTAGATGGTAGCTATAGTAGGCATAGTTCGAAATGTCTATGCTGGCAAAGATTAATATTATACTTTCGAAAGGTTTTCTACACTATTCACTAATAATAATAATATCAAATGGTTTTCGCGTATCAAGCATGTTTGACTATCATAAGGAGAAATCTCCTCCAATTCTGCGTTGCATGGTGTGTGCGGTGGGAGGCCTTATGGTAGTTTCATTTTCCAAAAAGCATTGCGGATTTCAATTTTAAAATTCTTTTGTTGTTTGTTTAAAAGACAAAACTGTTTTTGTTTGATCATACTAGTTCCATGACTGACCCGGAGTTTATTGTTCCCTTCCGAAACTCTAGTATCATATTCCGCTGTTGTATATTTGTCTCTGATATTGTTGTATCATATTGTATCAGATATTGTATTCATTATTGTATCAATGACATTATTCATTTTCTTCCGCTGTGTTGTTGTACTTAATGTGTCATAAGCTTCGGCGAGCCAGATTCGATGTTTGAATCTACGACATTCGAGTACAAGTGAAGTATGGGTGCCGATTTTCGAAGGTCGAGTCAGGACCATTGCTGTAGTATCAGAGCTGAAGGTTGAACTTTAGCTCAGGAGTATAACACATTAGGTGACTCATTAGAGATAGGATGAAGTATACCCTAGAATGAGTATATCTCTAAGAAATCCGTTCGTATGCCTTGGTAAATTCTCTTACTATCCATTGGTAGTGAGTATGAGTGCAAGAAGAGGATGAGATAGGTGACAGGGGAGTACCACTACAAATGGTCAATACCCTATGATAGTGGAAACAACTTTCTCTATCAATCTCCTTTGAATCGATTTCAAATTCTCTTACTTCTTCGTGGCAGCTACAAGAAGAAGCTTCGGTGCGGTGATGGCCCAACGAATCGTATAGATAAGTTTCTATTTCGTATTCTTTTCATCGGTTTCTTATCAGCTTTCCGTTTTCAACTCTAGGGAATTTGAAAATTTATTTGAAATAAATTGGTTAATAGATTATGAAGCTGAAATTGATTTGTATCGATAAAACGATTTTGATCAAAGCCAAAATTTGAAATTCTATTGTAATTTCTTGTGTGAATCAAAGTCCGAAGATGGACAAGTGGGTGTATACTTTGGGATATTCCAACCCGAATTGAGTATCCATTGTTTGTTCTGTTGGGTTCAGATATATTCTACAAACGGTTAGTTATCCTTCGGACTAACCAATACCCCTGTATATTCATAAATCAGGTGACCCGAGTATCTTGTGAAATATTGAATGAGTTCATTCTAATAATTATTGTTGATATTCTGATTTGGTAAGCCAAATGCAGAATAGATATTCAGTTTGATCTAGAAAGATATTTTTCTATCTTTCATCTATTCTTGGTTGTCTCCCTGCAAATTTCGAGGACGAAATTTTCTTAAGGGGCGAATCTGTAACATTCCTGTTTTTAAATCAAATTTAATTTGGTAAGTAATTTAATTTTTGAAATTAAATTGTAAATTAATTTGGTATTTTCCAAATTTAATAGATATTTATTTGTTTATTAATATGAATGAATATAAATATGATTTTAAAATAGAATCTCTAATTGGGAATTCAGAAATAAATATTCTGAATAATATATTAGTTATAAACTTAAATAGGAAATGAGGAAATAAAAATATATGTGTTTATAAGATTTTTAAATAAAGGACTTGATTTGGAAATCTAAATATTTTATAAATAAATTGTAATTTGAAAATAATAATTATAATAATAAATATAATGAAAAATAAGCTGAATTTGAGAACATTATATTTTCAGTTAACACTAATTTGTTTTCTAATTATATTAAATAGGCATTTTGATTTGAAAGTTATGATTTAAATTTAATATAATTTTCAAGAGGTTAAAAATCTACTATATAAAATATATGTGTTTATTTATAAAAACTATAAAATCATTTTCTTTAAATGACATAAGTATAAATAATAAATACAAATATAAAACAAGAATGTATAAAGGTTTATATATACATATATCTTTTGAAATTTATGTGATAAAATATATTAAAATATAAAGATTAAAATATTTTAGAAATAAAATTGGATTTATTAACTTTATGTTTCCATGGAACTAATATATATATGGATATATATATATATATATATATATATTATTTATCAGTAATGAATAATTAGATTTCAAATCATTTGTTTTAAAATTGTATAAATACAAAATGAATTGTATAAATACAAAATGAAGTTGTTTGTTTATATAAACATAGATACTTAAGTAAACAAGGGCTAAAGCATATAGTTTGTAAATAAATTAAGTAATTTATAATGAAGTAGGATTTTAAAAAAAATTATAAATAAGTTTAACAAATGGATTAAATACAATTTAAACACATTTGACAAATGTTTAATAAGTAATAATATAGATTAACAAGTGTAACATGATGATACAAGTGGCAATCTTATTTTTTATAAAAATAAATACCAAAGGAGTAAAACAGGCTGCTCATTTTTCATCCTTCTGTTCAAAATACTTTCTCTTCAAAACAAACCTGAGAATAGAAAAATCTAAGCATGTTTTCAAAAAACATTTCAAACCTGGAAGCACTGATTCAAGTAGTAGATCGGGCAAATTTAAATCAAGATTAAAGTAATTCATTTCAATCTCGGGAATGAAGTTCAGAAGAAAAAAAATCAAATCTGGAACCTGATATCTGAAGTATTTCAAAATTTCAAAGTAACCTGGAAATAAAAAAAATCAAAAGCCTGAACAATCAAAAGTTCTTCAACACCAAAGCACCTCTCAAATTTCAAAACCTGGAAGCTTTGAAACTTGAACAAAGCAAATCTGGAAAAGCAAATGCAAGTTCAAACCTGAGATCAGTATAGATTAAAATAAAAGTATCTTCAATCTGAAAACAAAAGCATGCAACTAAATCAAGTTCCATATAAATCATTTCCAGATTTTCACAATACAGGCTGTCCTCTGTCTTCATTAATAAGGTGAGCAGACTTGACCTTGTTATATCTTTTGGTATTGGATTTTTATGTGATACATGTGCTCGTATGATTGTGTGAATATGCCCGCAAATTTATGTATACATGTGTGTTGATATCTGTGTGCATGTCTTGAAACATGGACATTTACTTCTGTTTTAGTCACAGGTTTTAGAACCTCTTTGAAAATCAAAATCTTCATCTCTAATCTATATTAGGCTTTGAAATCTAAACAAAACTTGTTTGCATGATCGAGATCTAGGACTAAAAAAATATTTTTGAAAAGAACTGATTTAAGTTTATCTTAGAATTTTATGAATTACAGAAAATAAAATAAAAGAATGGGTTAAAATTCGAATCTAGAAATCTACTGATTCATATACATCATTGTGTTTGACATTGGAAACCATGATTTTCGAAAGAAAAATAATAATTTTTAACCTAGTAAATTTCAAGTATTAGAAAGATGAACGTGAAATGGGTTTAGACGAAATTCTAGTGATCGGTGGGCTTTTAGATCTCGTGATTGAAGTTGTAGCTTGCTTGGGGGTTTGGGATCATCACAAAAATGTTTGATGATTTTATAAATCATTGTGGAGGACGAACGAGGTTAATTTAGGGTTCTAGCTCATGTTTTAGTTAGGATCGAATTTCGAATTGCTGCTGTCTCGTCATCGCTCCGGATTCAATCGCACCGGTGGCAATCGGACCGTGGGAGGTAGGCAGAGCTTTGACCAAAGTTGCGACATTGTTGGTGGCCTAAGGCGATCAAACGAGGCAGTTTATTCCGATGATCGAATGTTGTTCCAGTTTGAGTTAAATAGCAAAATTTTGAGTTCGTCGTTGTTACCAATTTCTAGGTTGTCTGGAGGCTTGTATAGATGATCGTCGACATGTTGGTGATGGCGAAGTCAACTGGAGATCGCCGGAACATTCGTGCACATGCACATAGAACTGTGTGTATCTGGCGATTTGAACATTTAGGGAAGAAGAAGCGTACTCGAGTTTGTACTCGGGGAAAAGGACTTTTGGCTCGGGTTTGTTGTCGAGTTGTTCGAGAGTGATTATATCAGGTTTTAATTTTTGAACGTAACAAGTTTCAAAAAGAAATGGCTAGGGGTTTTTGAGATTTTACACAAAGGAGGTCTCGGGGAAACACGATTGTAGCTCGGGAATTTTGAATATTGTCTCGGGTCATGTTTTGTTTAAGTAAACAGTTTTCAAACCTGAAAGAAAAAAGGTGTTTCAAGTTTTGAATCAAAGAACTTGTATTTTTAAATGTTTCTAAGTTTAAAGCAAAGTAAAACAAAGTTTTAGAGTTATGAAAATAATTAGTTTGCAAAGATTTAATGTTGAACAAGTTTTAAAATATGTTTAAAGTTAATAGATTTTAAATAATTGTCTTAATTCAATCTTAAAGTTAATAAAGAAGTAATTAAGTTTTATTTAATTATATGATCACTATTTATAAATTAATTCTTAAAATTATTTTTAGATCAATAATAAAGTTAAAGAGTTAATCAAAAGAAATGTTTTTGAATCATTAATTAACTTAAATTTTGTGTTAATGATAATTAATTACAAAGATGGTTAATTAAAGATTTTTAATGATAAGTTAATGATTAATAAAAAGATAATTACTTATGAGCGTTTGGATAATTAAGGATAATCAATAACATAATTAAGGTCAATTAAGTATTGATTAAAAAGTAATTAATTAATTAAAGTTGATTAAGTGATTAGGGATAATCGCTTATTGTAATTAATTAAGAATAATTAATCAAAGGTAATTAATTAAGGGTATTTAATTATTTAAAGACAAGTGCTTAATAAAAGTAATTGAGGATAATTAATTAATTAAAGTGATTAAGGATAAATCACTTACTATGATATTATTGATTAAAATAAGGGTTAATCAATTTTGTAATTAACTTAAGGTAAATTAATTATTTTTATTGTTAGGGATAATTAATTAAATGGTAAATAATCAAGGATTAGTTAATTAATTAATTAATTAATGGAAATTAATAAAAGAATAATTAAATAATTAAAGGTTAATTATTTAATGATTAAAGGTTAATTGATTTATTAATCAAGGTTGATTAATTAATAATTTAAGATTAATTGATTCATTATTAATGGTTAATTAATAAATTAATTAAAGGATAATTAATTAAAAATGGTTTGTAATTATTTAATGTTAATTAACCAAGATTAGTAGATTATTTATAAGTAATCAGTCTGATTTAAGTTAATCAGATAATGAATTGATCTTACTTATGGATGTTTGGTTTACATTGAATACCTTGAAATGTTTGATATCCCTGATGTGTGATGTTGTGTGATATGAATTGTTTTGATTTGAGCCGTGATGAATGTAATTTATTTATCTGTGATAAATGTAATTTATTTATCTGTGATAAATGTAATTTATTTATATGTGATAAATTATATTATCTGTGAATCTATGAATAAAGATAAGCATTATAGAATATACCGCTTATCAATATTTCTATGATTGAATCTGTGATGATTGATGATGTTGCACTATTGTGTAAAACCCCTAGACTACACCATACACACACAAATATGGATTGCACGAGGAAATTGGATAAGTCACAGATTTTGAAATGGTTTTAAAATTGAATTTTGAATCCAAATAGTTTTGGAAATGGAATTGGGTTAAATATGAAAAGCTTTTGAAAAGGAGTTTTAAAGAAAAAGGTTATTTTGAATAACTTGATTTAGTTTTGAAATTTAAATAATTTGGTTTGAATTTAGATTCAAAATTTGAAATTGAATGCTATGTTTGAAAATTATGGTTTAAAAAGGGTATACAAGTTATAAATGTGTTTATATGGGTTTTAAACCATTTAAAAAGTATTGTTTTGGGAATTTGAATTTAAACTAAGCTTTATACTTTAAGGGCTTTAACTTGTATAAATGTAATCGGATTTTTCCAAAAAAAACTATTTGTTTTCAAATAATAAAAGCTTTCATATAAGGAAAGGATTTCCAATTTGGGTTGAAAAGTTTCAAGTTTGAAAAGAAATCGTGAATTATTTTGGAAGCTATGAATGAACCTTTGTGAAAGATTATTAAATCTTGTTTTGAAATCGAAGAGGATTTTAAATGGTGTATCTTTGATATAAAATATTTGAATTGGGAATCGTTTTGAAAGCTATGAATTAAATCTTTGATTTAATGATTGGAAGAGTTAATCCAATTTTGAAATGGAAATTGTTTTGAAAAGGTGTGAATGAATCTTTGTGAAACATTGGTGAACTTTGTAAAGTGAATATTTTTAGTTTAAAGATTTGAAAATGGTAATTTGTTTAAACTATTTGAAGAAAAGGGTTTGGAAATTTAAAAGCGTGACTTAACTGAGATCCCATATCCATATGTTTTAAAATATTGCGCTCATTATTCGGTTTAGCAGGGAGAGGACTTGTGTCATATAACCCATTTCGAATAATGTTACGTCGATATGGATAGCATTTGAAGACCGGTGGTGAAGACCGGGTATTTTCGAGAACGAAAGGATAACCCGTCGATTGTCTCTGCACTGAGTCGCGCCGGTATAGAGATCTCCATATGTGATAGGGAGTCGGATCGGGATTGTGAATTTCTGGATTTACAAGGGCTTCTTTGGAAGTGCCTTCGGTTTTGTTCGAACCCGGAACAGACTTGTATGGATGTATGTCTGACATTACACTTTGAGATGTAAAACTGATTTCTATCAAATACATTTCTGGTTGGTGGCGCAGAATTTATTCTCTTAGCTTAACACCCTTCTCTGAGACGAACGAGCTCAGAGGTTATGTAGTTGATAGTTATCAGTGATATACTCCCAATTTGGTAGTGTGGCATGCTGAGTGCTGCTATGTGATCATTTGTTGATCAAAGAATAGCTTTTGTGTAAAGCGTAGCTTTGTGGACGAGACTGCATCAAGACCTCACACCCCAGAAATGGTCGAAACGGAAAATATGCGGCAAGGTTATGAGGGTCGCACCCTTTAGGGTGTGTCATTCCCTTCTGGAAAAGAGTGATATCACGGTATGGTGCCCAGATACTTAACTCATGTGGTCACTGCAAATCTGTTGCTTTGTGGTTGCTTTGTGGTTGAGAGCTCTCAGATAAAGGTCGCAAACAATCGAAGGATGGTATGCTCAAGTAGTAGTTACCTAGTTACAGAAGTAACCCGGCCTTGTGTTGGCAGAGAGCCAGGTAGGTTCTCGAGACGTCCCTCCAGAGGCGTACCCATGTGGTAGTAGGAATTTCCTTAGCCTGATCATTTGTTAGAAATTCAATCTCCAATACGCGCCTTGTACGGTTTTAGTTGTATAACCTGCCATTACCTATGGTGGTCACCAATGTTTAGATGGTAGCTATAGTCGGCATAGTTCGAAATGTCTATGCTGGCTAAGATTAATATTATACTTTCAAAAGGTTTTCTGCACTATGCACTAGTAATAATATCAAATGGTTTTCGTGTATCAAGCATGTTTGACTGTTATAAGGAGAAATCTCCTCCAATTCATGGTGTGTGCGATGGGAAGCTTTATGGTAGTTTCATTTTCCAAAAAGCATTGTGGATTTCAATTTTAAAATTCTTTTGTTGTTTGTTTAAAAGACAAAACTGTTTTTATTTGCTCATACCAGTCCCATGACTAACCCAGAGCTTATTGTTCCCTTCCTAAACTCTGGGTGCCCACAATTTTCTACACGAGCAGTCTAGAGTTGGGTTTTCCAGATAATCAAATAGTAGGTGTAGATTCGGTAGCTTTCAGTCTTTGGGAATCTTCTTCAATCTTTGGATGACTGACCTTGCTTAAGTCATCTATGCTGGTGGTTCAACCTTAGTGGATTGGAGTCCTCGTAGCTTTTGGGTTGAGATTTTAGTTTGGAGTTGCAGATTTTGGATTCACTCTTCATCGAAGATCATATTTGAGTTATCTCTTCCGTTGTTATCATATTCCGCTGTTGTATATTTGTCTCTGATATTGTTGTATCATATTGTATCAAATATTGTATTCATTGTTGTATCAATGAAATTATTCATTTTTTCCGCTGTGTTGTTGTACTTAATGTGTTATAAGCTCGAGCGAGCCAGATTCGATGTTTGAATCTGCGACATTCGAGTACAAGTGTAGTACGGGTGCCGATTATCGAAGGTCGAGTCAGGACCGTTACAGTGGTATCAGAGCTGAAGGTTGAACTTTAGCTCAGGAGTATAACACATCAGGTGACTCATTAGAGATAGGGTGAAGTATACCCTAGAATGAGTATATCACTAGGATATCCGTTCGTATGCCTCGGTAAATTTTCTTACTATCCACTGATGGTGACTATGAGTGCAAGAAGAGGACGAGATAGGAGATAGGGGAGTACCACTACAAATGGTCAATACCCTGCGACAGTGGAAAAAACTTTCTCTATCAATCTCCTTTGATTCGATTTCAAATTCTCTGATGTCTTCGTGGCAGCTACAAGAAGAAGCTTCGGTGCGATGATGGCCCTAGGAATCGTATAGATAAGTTTCTATTTCATATTCTTTTCATCGGTTTCTTATCAGCTTTCCGTTTTCAACTCTAGGGAATTTGAAAATTTATTTGAAATAAATTGCTTAATCGAATATGAAGCTGAAATTGATTTGTATCAATAAAACGATTTTGATCAAAGCCAAAATTTGAAATTCTACTGTAATTTCTTGTGTGAATCAAAGTCCAAAGATGGACAAGTTGGTGTATACTTTGGGATATTCCAATCCGAATTGAGTATCCATTATTTGTTCAGTTGGGTTCAGATATATTTTACGAACGGTTAGTTATTCTTCGGACTAACCAATACCGCTGGATATTCGTAGATCAGGTGACTCGAGTATCTTGTGAAAATTGAATGAGTTCGTTCTCATAATTATTGTTGATATTCTGATTTGGTAAGCCAAATGCAGAATATATATTCATCTTGATCCAGAAAGATATTTTTCTATCTTTCATCTGTTCTTGGTTGTCTCCCTAGCAAATTTCGAGGTCGAAATTTTCTTAAGGGGGGAATCTGTAACATTTCTGTTTTTAAATCAAATTTAATTTGGTAAGTAATTTAATTTTTGAAATTAAATAGTAAATTAATTTGGTATTTTCAAATTTAATAGATATTTGTTTGTTTATTAATATAAATGAATATAAATATGATTTTAAAATAGAACTTTGAATGGAAATTCAGAAATAAATATTCTGAATAATATATTAATTATAAACTTAAATAGGAAATAAGGAAATAAAAATATATGTATATAAGATTTTTAAATGAAGGACTTGATTTGGAAATCTAAATATTTTATAAATAAATTGTAATTTGAAAATAATAATTATAATAATAAATATATTGAAAAATAAGTTTAATTTGAGAACTTTATATTTTCAATTAATATTAATTTGTTTTCTAATTATATTAAATAGGCATTTTGATTTGAAAGTTATGATTTAAATTTAATATAATTTTCAAGAGGTTAAAAATCTATTAAATAAAATATATGTGTTTATTTATTAAAACTATAAAACCATTTTCTTTAAACTGATATAAGTACACAATAAATACAAATATAAAACAAGAATGTATAAAGGTTTATATATACATATATCTTTTGAAATTTATGAGATAAAACATATTAAAATATGAAGATTAAAATATTTTAGAAATAAAATTGGATTTATTAACTTTATGTTTCCAAGGAACTAATATATATATATATATATATATATGGATATATATATATATATATGGATATATATATATATCTATTATTTGCCAGTAATGAATAATTTGATTTTAAATCATTTGTTTTAAAGTTGTATAAATACAAAATGAAGCTTGTTTGTTTATATAAACATAGATACTTAAGTAAACAAGGGCTAAAGCATATAGTTTGTACATAAATTAAGTAATTTATAATGAAGTAGGATTTAAAACAAATTTATAAATAAGTTTAACAAAAGGGTTTAAACACAATTTGAACACATTTGACAAATGTTTAATAAGTAATAATATAGATTAACAAGTGTAACATGATGATACAAGTGGCAACCTTATTTTTGTAAAAATAAATATCAAAAGAGTGAAATAGGCTACTCATTTCTCATCCTTCTATCCAAAATACTTTCTCTTCAAAACAAACCTGAGAATAGAAAAATCTAAGCATGTTTTCAAAAAACATTTCAAACCTGGAAGCACTGATTCAAGTAGTAGATCAGGCAAATTTAAATCAAGATTAAAGTAATTCATTTCAAACCTGGAAATGAAGTTCAGGAAAACAAAAAAATCAAATCTGGAACCTGATATCTGAAGCATTTCAAAAATTCAAAGCAACCTGGAAATAAAAAAATCAAAAGCCTGAAAAATCAAAAAAAATCAACACCAAAGCACCTCTCAAATTTCAAAACCAGGAAGCTTTGAAACTGAAACAAAGCAAATCTGGAAAAGCAAATGCAAGTACAAACCTGAGATCAGTATAGATCAAAACAAAAGTATCTTCAATCTGAAAACAAAAGCATGCACCTAAATCAAGTTCCAGATAAATCGTTTCCAGATTTTCACAATACAGGCTATCCTCTGTCTTCATTAATAAGGTGAGCAGACTTGACCCTGTTATATCTTTTGGTATTGGATTTGTATGTGATATATGTGCTCGTATGATTGTGTGAATATGCTTGCAAATTTATGTATACATGTGTGTGTTGATATCTGTGTGCATGTCCGGAAACAGGGATATTTACTTCTGTTTTAGTCACAGGTTTCAAAACCTGTTTGAAAATCAAAATCTTCATCTCTAATCTATATTAGGCTTTGAAATCTAAACAAAACTTGCTTGCATGATCGAGATCTAGGACTAAAAAATATTTTTGAAAAGAATTGATTTAAGTTTATCTTAGAATTTTATGAATTACAGAAAATAAATAAAAGAATGGGTTAAAATTCGAATCTCGAAATCTATTGATTCATATACGTCATTGTGTTTGACATTGAAAACCATGATTTTCGAAAGAAAATTCATAATTTTTAACCTAGTAAATTTCGAGTATTAGTAAGATGAACGTGAAATGGGTTTGGACGAAATTTTGGTGATCGGTGGGTTTTTAGATCTCCTGACTGAAGTCGTAGCTTGTTAGGGGGTTGGGGATCATCAAAAAAATGTTCGATGATTTTATAAATCATTATGGAGGATGAACGAGGTTAATTTAGGGTTCTAGCTCATGTTTTAGTTAGGATTGAATTTCTAATTGCTGTTGTCTCGTCATCGCTCCGGAGTCAATCGCACCAGTGGCAATCGGACCGTGGGAGGTAGGCGGAGCTTTGACCAAAGTTGCGACGTTGTTGGTGGCTTGAGGAGATCAAATGAAGCAGTTTTTTCCGATGATCGAATGTTGTTCCAGTTTGAGTTAAATAGCGAAATTTCAAGTTCGTCGTTGTTACCAATTTCTGGGTTGTCTGGAGGCTTATATGGATGATCGTCGACATGTTGGTGATGGCGAAGTCAACTACAGATCGCCGGAACGCTCGTGCACGTGCACACAGAACTATGTGTATCTGGCGATTTGAACATTTAGGAAAGAAGAAGCTTACTGAGTTTGTACTCGGGGAAAAGGAGTTTTGGCTCGGGTTCGTTGTCGAGTTGTTCGAGAGTGATTATATCAGGTTTTAATTTTTAAATATAACAAATTTCAAAAAGAAATGGATAGGGGGTTTTGAGATTTTACACAAAGGAGGTTTTGACGAAACTGGGTTGTAGCTCAGGAATTTTGAATATTGTCTCGGGTCATGTTTTGTTTAAGCAAATAGTTTTCAAAACTGAAAGAAAAAAGGTGTTTCAAGTTTTGAATCAAAGAACTTGTATTTTTAAATGTTTCTAAGTTTAAAGCAAAGTAAAACAAAGTTTTAGAGTTATGAAAATAATTAGTTTGGAAAGATTTAATGTTGAACAAGTTTAAAAATGTATCTAAAGTTAATAGATTTTCAATAATTGTCTTAATTCAATCTTAAAGTTAATAAAGAAGTAATTAAGTTTTATTTAATTATATGATCCCTATTTATAAATTAATTCTTAAAATTAATTTTAAATCAATAATAAAGTTAAAGAGTTAATCAAAAGAAATGTTTTTGAATCATTAATTAACTTAAATTTTGTGTTAATGATAATTAATTACAAAGATGGTTAATTAAAGATTTTTAATGATAAGTTAGTGATTAATAAAAAGATAATTACTTACGAGTGTTTGGATAATTTAGGATAATCAATCACATAATTAAGGTCAATTAAGTATTGATTAAAAGTAATTAATTAATTAAAGTTGATTAAGTGATTAGGGATAATTACTTATTGCAATTAATTAAGAATGATTAATCGAAGGTAATTAGTTAAGGGTATTTAATTATTTAAAGACAAGTGCTTAATAAAAGTAATTGAGGATAATTAATTAATTAATGAAAGTGATTAAGGATAAATCACTTATTATGATTTTATTGATTAAATTAAAGGTTAATCAATTTTGTAATTAACTTAAGTTAAATTAATTATTTTGATTAATTTGGGATAATTAATTAAATGGTAATTAATTAAGGGTAAATTAATTAATTAAAGGAAATTAATTAAAGAATAATTAAATAATTAAAGGTTAATTATTTAATGATTAAAGATTAATTGATTTATTAATCAAGGTTGATTAATTAATAATTTAAGATTAATTAATTCATTATTAATGGTTAACTAATAAATTAATTAAAGGATAATTAATTAAAAATGGTTTGTAATTATTTAATGTTAATTAACCAAAATTAGTAGATTATTTTTAAGTAATCAATCTGATTTAAGTTAATCAGATAATGAATTGATCTTACTTATGGATGTGTGGTTTACATTCAATACCTTGAACTGTTTGATATCCCTGATGTGTGATGCTGCGTGATATGAATTGTTTTGATTGAGCCTTGATGAATGTAATTTATTTATCTGTGATAAATGTAATTTATATATCTGTGATAAATTTATATTATTTGTGAATAAAGATAAGCGTTATAGAATATGTCGCTTATCAATATTTCTGCGATTGAATCTGTGACGATTGATGATGTTGCACTATTGTGTAAAAACCATGGACTACACCGTACATACACAAATATGGATTGCACGAGGAAATTGGTTAAGTCACAGATTTTGAAATGGTTTTAAAATTAAATTTTAAATCCAAATAGTTTTTGGAAATGGAATTGGGTTTAAAATGAAATGCTTTTGAAAAGGAGTTTTAAAGAAAAATGTTATTTTGAATAACTTGATTTAGATTTGAAATTTAAATAATTTGGTTTGAATTTAGATTCAAAATTTGAAATTGAATGCTATGTTTGAAAATTATGGTTTCAAAAGGGTATACAAGTTATAAATGTGTTTATATGGGTTTTAAACCATTTAAAGAGTATTATTTTGGGAATTTGAATTTAAACCAAGCTTTATCCTTGAAGTGCTTTAACTTCTATAAATGTAATCGGATTTTTCAAAAAGAAAACTATTTGTTTTCAAATAATAAAAGCTTTCATATAAGGAAAGGTTTTCCAATTTGGGTTGAAAAGTTTCAAGTTTGAAAAGAAATTGTGAATTGTTTTGAAAGCTATGAATGAACCTTTGTGAAAGATTATTAAATCTTGTTTTGAAATTGAAGAGGATTTTAAATGGTGTATCTTTTATATAAAAGATTTGAATTGGAAATGGTTTTTAAAGCTATGAATTGAATCTTTGATTTATTGATTGGAAGAGTTAATCCAATTTTGAAATGGAAATTGTTTTGAAAAGGTGTGAATGAATCTTTGTGAAATATTGGTAAACTTTGTGAAGTGAATCTTTTTGGTTTAAAGATTTGAAAATGGTAATTTGTTTAAACCATTTGAAGAAAAGGGTTTGGAAATTTAAAAGTGTGACTTAACTGAGATCCCATATCCATATGTTTTTAAATATTGCGCTCATTATCCGGTTTAGCCGGGAGAGGACTTGTGTCATATAACCCATTCCGAATAATGATACGTCGATATGGATAGCATTTGAAGACCGGTGGTGAAGACCGGGTGTTTTCGAGAATGAAAGGATAACCCGTCGATTGTCTCTGCACTGAGTCGCGCCGGTATAGAGATCTCCATATGTGATGGGGAGTCTGATCGGGATTGTGAATACTCGGATTTGTAAGGGCTTCTTTGGAAGTGCCTTCGATTCTGTTCGAACCCAAAACAGACTTGTATGGATGTGTGTCTGACATTACACTTTGAAATGTAAAGCTAGTTTCTATCAAATACATTTCTGTTTTATGGCGGAGAATTTATTCTCTTAGCTTAACACCCTTCTTTGAGACGAACGAGCTCAGAGGTTATGGAGTTGATAGTTATCAGTGATGTACTCCAAATTTGGTAGTGTGGCATGCTTAGTGCTGTTGTGTGATCATTTGTTGATCAAAGCATGGCTTTTGTGTAAAGCGTAGCTTTATGGACGAGACTGCCTCAGGACCTCACAACCCGGAAATGGTCGAAACAGGAAAGATGTGGCAAGGTTATGAGGGTCGCGCCCTTTAGCGTGTGTCATTCCCTTCTGGAAAAGGGTGGTATCATAGTATGGAGCCCGGATACTTAACTCATGTGGTCACTACAAATCTATTACTTTGTGGTTGCTTTGTGGTTGAGAGCTCTCGGATAAAGGTCGCAAACGACCGGGGGATGGCATGCTCGAGTAGTAGTTACCTAGTTACAGAGGTAGCCTGGTCTTGTGTTGGCAGAGAGCCGGGTAGGTTCTTGCGATGTCCCTCTAAAAGCGTACCCATGTGATAGTAGGAAGTTCCTTTGCCTGACCATTTGTTGAAAATCCAATCTCTAATACGCGCCTTATACGGTTTTAGTTTTATAACCTGCCGTTTACTTATGGTGGTCACCACTGTTTAGGTGGTAGCTATAGTAGGCATAGTTTGAAATGTCTATGCTGGCTTAGATTAATATTATACTTTCGAAAGGTTTTCAGCACTATGCACTAATAATAATATCAAATGGTTTTCGCGTGTCAAGCATGTTTGACTATCCTTAGGAGAAATCTCCTCTAATTCTGCGTTTGCATGGTGTGTGCGATGGGAGGCATTATGGTAGTTTCATTTTCCAAAAAGCGTTGCGTATTTCAATTTTAAAATTCTTTTGTTGTTTGTTTAAAAGACAAAACTGTTTTTGTTTGCTCATACCAGTCTCATGACTGACTCGTAGTTTATTGTTCCCTTCCTAAACTCTGGGTGCCCACAATTTTCCACACGGGCAGTCTAGAGTTGTTTTTTCCAGATAATCAAATAGTAGGTGTAGATTCGGTAGCTTTTAGTCTTTGGAAATCTTCTTCGATTTTTCGATGACTGACCTTGCTTAAGTCATTGATGCTGGTGGTTCGAGCTTAGTGGATTGGAGTCCTCGTAGCTTTTGGGATGAGCTTTTAGTTTGGAGTTGTTGATTTTGGATTTACTCTTCATCGAAGATCATATTTGAGTTATCTCTTCCATTGTTATCATATTTCGCTGTTGTATATTTGTCTCTGATATTGTTGTATCATATTGTATCAGATATTGTATTCATTGTTGTATCAATGACATTATTCATTTTCTTCCGCTGTGTTGTTGTACTTAATGTGTTATAAGCTTCGGCGAGCCAAATTCGAAGTTTGAATCTGCGGCATTCGAGTATAAGTGAAGTACGGGTGCCGATTTTCGAAGGTCGAGTCAGGACCGTTACAATTTTCCTGCAACAAACAACGAAGTAGAGTATGGAGCATTGGCTGTAGGATGTAAAATTGCCAAGGAATTGGAGTTAAAATTTTTCATATTTTTTGTGATTCCCAACTGGTGGTACGTCAAGGAAAGAGTTTTAGGCAAAAAAAGCGAGGCTTGCTCCTTATCCGAACCGGACCCTTGAGCTGCTTTGTGACATTTAGTATTACCCAATAACGCACATTCCCAGAGAGGAAACCGTAAAGGCCAACTCACTTGCTAAGCTAGCCCGCTTTGGAGATGGCAACTTATGTGCCTGGTTCTAGTGGGAGTGTTGTCGGCTCCGAGCATCTACCATATGGATGTCGATTGGATTTTAGTGTCCAAATGTGAGAAGGAGTCATGGATGATTCCAATAAAGAACTATTTACAGAGGGGAATCCTTCCGAATAAAAAAAAAAGAGTGATGGAAGCTCCTTCGCCAAGCCTTTAGATATATCTTTCAGGAAAGAGCATGGTGTAGGAAAGGATTCTTGCTCTTGATGTTATGGTGTGTCACCAACGATGAGGCCAAATAAGTCCTAAGAGAAGTTCATGAACCCATGTAGAGACCACACTAGGGGCAAACATTGGGGAAGACGATTCTGCGCTATGCCTACTTTTGGCTAATTGTCAACCGAGATGCAACTGATTTACTAGAAAGTGTGACAAGTGCCAGAGATTTGCTAAGATTTTAAGAGCCCCGCCGATGGAAATTACTCAAATGGTTTGTCCTTATCCAATTGCAGTTTAATGAATCAATATTATTTATGCATTGCCGATATCTAAGGGTGGCATGAAGTATGCTACTGTCATTGTTGATTAATTCGCCAAATAGACCGAGGTAGAGCCATTAGCCACTATTACCATAGAGAAAGTAATCAACTTCATGGTCTGGACTATCATCTGTCATTTTGGAGTTCCATAAGCAATTTTTACTGATAACGGGACCCAATTCGACAGCACCGAGTTTAAAGATTTCTGCCGCCGACATCGCATAGAGAAAAGATTTGCTATGGTGTCACACCTCTAGATAAATGGATGAGTTGAAGCCATAAACAAGATTACTACGTCCATTCTTAAAAAACGATTGGAAAAGGCTAAAGGGAAGTGGGTCGATGAACTTCTATTGGTACTTTAGGCTTATCGGGCGACCCACGAGTCAGCGACTGGCCATTCTCCATTCGGCTTAGCCTACGGATCATAGGCTATGATTATGATTGAACTGAAAGTACCTTCTCATCGAAAGATTCACTATAATCCACGAACGAATGAGCAACTCCTGCTGGAATCTCTCGATATACTGGATGAGAAGCATGATGAAGCTTACTTGAGAGAAGTTGTGCATCAAAGTCGAGTCGTCTGATACTACAAGGCCAAGGTTAGGAATCAGACCATTGAAATTGGTGACCTGGTTCTTAAATGAATCTTCTCAGGCCCTTGAAATTTGGGTCAGAGCTAGGAAGGTCCATATGCAATTGAACAAAAGTTTGGAGATGGCACTTTCAATTTCATAATGGTTGATGGGATCTCACTCTCGAAAGCGTGGAATAGCGAACGTTTATGATGCTATTTCACTTAGGAATAAATTTGTACATAATTAAAGCCATGTAATAAGACAGAAATTGTCATTTTCCATCTTTTATAAAGTGAAATGGCTTTCCAAAACCATGACCCTGTCTTTACATAGTTTAAGAGCTATGAAATATGACCGACACAAATGAATCTGCTTGTGCCTAATGTAGGTATGCAGGTACCCGGAGTTAGGTGCCAACCAAATTTCTATGGCTATGATCGGATAATTGGTTCAACCACTCTTGGCATCCGGAGATGAATGCCAACTAACTCTAGTTCTTGAAGTGAGGGCGGGAGTATAAGCCAAAAAGGAAGTGACTTGACTGTTCATCTTCCAATTCTTATCCTTGAAGCGGAGGCAAGAGTATAAACTAAAAAGGACGTGATTTGACCATTCACCCACCGACTCTTATCCTTGATTTAGAGGTAGGAGTATAAACCAAAAGGTACATGACTCAACCGTCCATTCATTAACTTTTTCTCAGAGTCTGGTAAAGCACTAATGTCTTGCCCAGAGGATGCCAAGGCGTAACATCATTGCTTGGAGTTAGGCGAGACCTCATCCAAACCTCGATCGATGCCCAGAGACAGACACAGTCGCATTTAAAGTTCCTTGTAAAAGACTTTTTAAACTACCTTTCCATGTGATCAAAATTAGATCAGGTTCCAAAATTTGATATGATTACATATAAATGCCTAGGGATTGGCAATTGATTAACGTTCGCAAGAACGATGAAAAGCCGCTAGATCATGGAACGAACTAATGACATTAATCCAATAATAATCATGGAAGGAAATGGATCGTGACTACATTGAATAAAAATCACATAAATACTTCAATAAATTCAAACAAAAATTGAAAAAACAAAAGTCTTTGTTATTCACATTCAAGATAGAACTTGGAAAGAAAAGTACAAATTTTTTTCAAACTTAGATTGAAAACAAAAGCAGGGGCTGAACTTATACAACGCCGACCTAAAACCAAAAAAGACTCCTACAAGTGCAAATTAAAAACGAGTCTATCTACACAAAACAAACCAATGATTACTTCTTTTGCCTTTTCCGCTTAGACCTTTTATTATCTTCTACGGAGGGAGGTATAACTTGATCAGGTTTCTTCCTGCTTCTTCCTTGACCCATGGATGGTGTGCTTTACGATGATCTAGTAATCACCCTCTGGGTGTTCCCAGGTGGATGAAAAGTGACTGGATCACAGAAAGTTTGGCTAGGAAAAGCTATGGACAAAGGAGGAGGGATGACCTCTATCATTTCTTGCTTGATCTCTTTAGCTAGGAGAATTTGTTGTCCAAGATCGCTTATGGTGGGACCCGATTAGGGCTCAGAGAACCCAGTGATAATAACACCATCTTCAGTCTAAGCTCCCTGAAGCTCACCAATCCCTTCATCTTATAAAGCATCTACCATCCGTTCTCCAAGCTCAGGAGTCTGGCCACTACGAACCACTTAGTAGTCATGGTCATAGATTCTGTTATAAACATTTGTTGTTTTGACTGAAGATCTTTTTCAAGAAGCAGGATGACTTAGGCCTGACCAAGACCTTAAGAAACATAAAAAGAGAGGTTAGCTATGTCAATTAGTGACATGTGGACTCTTTGAAATATAGACGAAGTCAACGAGATACCTCCTTTGGTCTGGGTTTCTGTTTGGGCTGAAGTGCCGCTAGAATTCCCTTCAAAATGGGAGAAAGGATGGTAGACCTGTGCATTTGAGGTTCCTCTGGATCATATTCAGGGATGGAAGAGAATCGAGAGTAGCTTTGGGTTCAGGTGTGTGGCTGTAATGACATCTTGAGATGACGATCTGGAGCCTTCACTTATGTCTTTTTGCACTATAACGGCCAGCATCAAATGGAGAATAAGCTTTCCCTCTCTTAGCACCCTGGGCTCATCTCCTATCACGACCTACTTTTCCAATTATGCTAGGCCTACTTCACTACCTTTTAGAAATTCCTTCTCCTCCTTTACAACTTGCTCCCAGTCCAAAGCCAAATCCCTGGGATAATCATTACCGAGTCACTCTAAGTTGAAGAACATAAGTACATTAAAATTGTACTTAATAATCAACGGCTCATAGATCTCTGTCATCCGCTTCTCAACGGCTTCAACTTCATTCTTAGAGAGTGCATCCATGTCCCTAGCACGTGCAACTACATCATCCCTTTCACTACAGGTAGTAAATAGCTCTTTACAATACCCTTGGACCTCTAGGAGAGCTCCATCCTTTATTTTTGTCTCACTCTCGAATTTGGTTGATAGCTCATTTTCTTTTTTGGTCAAAGCATCTCTTTCTAGCACTACGACACAATTTCAATATGCACAGTCTCTATGTCATCACTAAACTTGGTGCCCTCACTCTCGAGTGCCTTGATAGCATCCTCATCCCTCTTCTTGACCTTATCTTATGATGTTTTCAAGTCAGTGATCTCAGCATATGTTCCTTTTATCATACATCTCTATAACTTTTAAATTATCGATCCCGAGCTTCCTTTCCCTCGAAACTTAGAGATCTTCTCGACTATCCGTCTCCATTCATTATATTGGTCATAAGCATCGGCTACATACACAGCTGTCAAACCTTTAACCTCTGGAGGGATGTCCTTCAGATTGGGTAAGAATATGACTCCATTGAAGCAGACCTTTGGTATCTGTACCTTTAGTTCGTCTATCCGGGCATCGGCTGCAAGTTATTGCTCTACAGTGATGATCAGAGTTTCAATCGGTTTCTTGCTAGCCTTGTGATGAGAGGTCCGAGAACTTCCTTTATGGTTCCTACAGTCAGAAGGTCGATAGATGTGGGTCGATATTGGGTGTTGAAGGGAATGGAAGTCGAAGGTGGTGCACAAGAAGCATCGCCCAGTGGAAAGTCATCATGATGATCAGAATGCTTGTCGGAGCCTTTTAATGGAGGTGGCCTGGACCTAGAATGGTATCTGGAATCAAAATCATAAGATGTATAGTCTTTTTCATGGTCGAACAGATGGCTAAACTCCGAATATCGGCCACCACCTTGATGATATGTGCTCGAGTGATTCCTCTATTCACGGGGTCCATTTTCCTCCAAAGACCGAAATAAGTGCATCCACGCCATGGATCCTACAAATGAAATAGGGAAAAGTTAGCTTCAACAAGGAAGGGTACAAAATATATGCATTGCGGTGCATGTGTGTATGAGTGTCCTAGTGTTCCCCGAGGGACCATATATAGGAGGTTTGCTTTTGGGAGTTATCTCTCCCATACCGATGGAAGGTATGTCATCGTGAAAGCAGATAGGGAAGTCAAGTTCCTCAAGACACATATTGTTAAGGACGAAGGATATAATAGGTTGGAATCGACCCTAGATTAGTGAATATGTCTTCAAAGGGGAGAGGAGTTTTCTTAGCAGTTATAACCGAAGAGGCTTGTGTAGAGCTCTTCCCTTTGGATACTTTTACAATTAGCATTTTCTTAAAGGTAAACTTTTGGTCATCTATTGGTTCCTCGACTAAAGGCTCGTGGCCCACATCAACATCATGGTGGCCAGCTTCATCGCCTTCGTCTACTTTTTCGCCTTCCTTTACATATTCTTGCATTTCTTCAACATTCTCTTCAGCATCTACTTCTGGATTTGGGACCGAGGGCACATCAAGATTCACATCATCATCTCTAGGTGAGCTCCGTTATTGTCGTCATCGTCGTCATCGACAACCACTTGAGTTTGACCGATGCTACGGCCTGCATCCAGCAAATTATGGGCTAGGAGATTCTCATCAAAAAGAACTTCAATATGTTTATCCCCTTCTAGAAGTGCCATAAGGACTCTGACATCATCTGCAAGAGCAGCGCCACTGGGCCTCATCAAAACATCTAGAAGAGTGAAAGAAATGTGAGTTAAGTGCAAAGAATTGCATAGTAGGCTCATATGGGCTATATGAAATGGAACCTTTTGTCCAGATAACCATCTTCATGCAAAACTAGGTGAGCATTGGATATAGAACCATTCACTCTTGAAGCAGCTCAATTTGTTCCCTTTACCAATAACAATTCTACAGTTCTTATCTAGTTCCAAATAAGTCAGAAAAGGGTTTTCATTCCAGCTCTTGAAACTATGTATGTATCGAATTTCCTCATCACTTCTTACTCGGTGCAAATGTTGAACAAAGCCAATATATTTGCCATGAAGGAAGGCATAATTATTTAGATGTAGTTTTGTCAAGGCCAATCTCATGAAGTTCAGAGATCGATAAATGAATTGATTGAATGGTGAAATGCAACCCACTAGACACATGTATCTATTACAAGTAATATAACCCTCTAAGGGATTATAAGCTCTTTGGTGATGAGAAAGGGCTATTACATCCTCAAATGGGATCCCATGTTTATCGTAGATTCTATAGAGTGACCCCTCTTCAAACTTTGAAGCAATGGAGTTGACAGGATCATCTAAGATAACAGCATCCTCAAGAGTGTCAGGAGCAGCTTTGACTTCAGCGCCTTCTATGGGCATTTGAGGAACTCTAGATGAGGTCAATCTACTTGTGGTTTTCAATTGGAGGTCTGAACTATCATAGTGTATGTTGTGTAGAAGGAGTCACAGTCGAACTCGACTCCGCATAGAACTCAGCATATCTAGAAGTCGACGGACCTGAAACTAAAATGGCGAGATGCTTAGAACGTCTATGATCCATGTCTAAAAAACTAAATAAATAATCAACGTTTAATTAATCATAAACTATACCTCCTGTGTTAAAGTGAAACCTAGTGAAGTATTGTGCGGTGACATGTAGTATGGATTTCCGATATTATGCAACAGATTGTTTTAAAATCTAGATATTGCTTGGAGCAACCGTTATTGCTAACCGTTCCATTGGACTTCACATTAACGGCCTTACATTGGAAATGTTTTGGAGTTCAGGAGGGAACATATATCCTGATTTATTTGTAGTTGACAAAATAAGGCTCGGCATGAATTTTGAAAACAAAATCCATCAAGGGTTGGATTGATAACGATGCAAGCCCTTGGATGGATTTTTGATCTCTTGCTTCATCTTTTCTCTCGTTCTAAGACCCGACCATTCACACGAGTTAATCCACACCTGTCCCAAACTCCTCCATCTACCTAAAATATTTTGGATTTTAAGATTGACTCAAACATGGATTCGGGTTTGAGGACTAGAGTTACGTTCAACTATGGATCAATGAGTCTATTTGAGGCTAAGATTGGGGAGGTGGCTCTGGTTGTTTTATGGAGGTGTTGGTTGATGATTGTCATTGGCAAGGAAAGGCATTGGTTTGGGGAGCCAAGGTATTCAACGGCAGAACTCGAACTTGGTTTGGTGGAAATGGCAAGGTAAGGAGGAAAGGAAAGAGAAGTGGGTAATATAAACCTAGACCCAACTCTTTAGGCTACAAAATTGGAAGACTTTTCTCACATCTTGGTTCGGTACCGATCCAATAATTTGGATCGGCACTGAGTCTTGAAATTTTAAAAAAAAAAATTAAAATGATGGTGATTATCATTCATGTGTACATTCATATGTGTGTGCCTATGTTTATGGAGCACCTAAAGAATATGCATGCACATACGTGTGCGTAATTATATTCAACACCCAATGACTGAAGTCAAAGGGAATCAAATTCAAAGCTAGAAAGTCCATGAGAGGAACCAGTTCACAATTACTGAGCTTGGAATGATAGACAGTGAGAGCGTATTCCTGTTTAATAATTCCAGATTCTAGTATAGCATTGCGACAAATACCTATAAACATAACTCTTTACAGAAACGATCCACAGAAAGGGTAATGATCATCCAAAGCATAGAGAGTAGTCCTTCACAACGATCCCAACTTATCTCGATTCAAAGCACATCATGTTTGAAACAAGATGTACTCTGGGGGGTAAGTGTCATCTAACCTCTTAACCAGGCAATATTTGGATAGACTAGATGAGTCAAACTTGAAAGCTATTAAGGCAGGAAGCCTGAAGAGATAATCCAAGACTCCAGAAACCAAGTGCAAACAGAGCCACGAGGCAAGTACCAAACCACCATAAGAAATAAAGGACCAAGATCCAAAAAATTGTTCGATATCGATCCACCACTTCGGTCGGTACCGATCCATGATACTTTTTCAATTCTGGCCCAAATTCCACCTACTTGCATGTCTTGATGCTAGAAGGCTATTCCCAAGTCCTATTTCATTGATCTCATGCAATCCTCTATCGATCTCCTTAAGCACTTGAAACCAACAACTCCATTCTTCCATTGATCTACCATTTGACTCAAAAACAACCCAATAATGATGTAAAAAAGTTTGGAATCATGAAGCTAACCACGAATAGATCCTAGACAAAGGTTCAAGATGATTCATTTGGATGTCTTATGGATCGGTGCTGATCCACACATATCGATAAGGTGTCCATCTAATTTCTCGAAAGAACTAGTCTAGACGTGGAAAACTATATGGAGATTGTGGGGGTAAGTTTCTAGGCTTCCTACAGCTATAAAAAGGAGGGAAGGGGCTCATTTTGATGATCTTTTCAACTCTGGTGCTCTCTCACTCTAATCTCTTGTAACGATCCATGGATTTATACCAATCTTTAAGAACTAGTTCTTGTGAACTAGTGATATAATCAATAAAACCACTAAGTGGACATAGAACAAGATTAGTTGAACCATTATAAAACACTGTGTATTCTTTTCTTACTAATTTTAATCTTTTTTTCACTATTTATTCTCTACACAATCTCTTGGGTGTTTGTGCCCTTTTTGGTTCAACATTTTATAATAACTTCCCATTATTATAAGAAACTTTTCACAAATGTTTATCCTCTAAATGCCTTATTTTCTCTTTTAGAATATTTTAAACAACTTTATTAAGAGATGATTTTTAACTTAACATTTTCATCAAACACCTTATAATAAAACAGTGAAACTTAATTTATAAGGGGTTATTTTAATGCACTCACAATTATCAAAACAATAAATGCTCATAAACTGGTCGAGCATAAATCAACAATCAATGGTCAACGCTCCTAAATTACTATAGCATGACAAATCAAACAATGATAATGATAAAGAAATATTATCATTTCCTATCAAATAAACATATCGCTAATAACTATATCAATTTTGAAAATTATTCCTTTATATATATATATATATAATATAATCCTAAGTAAAATATTTTATTTACCAATTTTAAAAAAAATATCATGTTTGTTTTCCTTGTTCAAACATTTAGGGATCTTTATCGATAACGTTGATCAGGTGCATCGACTTGAACCCATAAGCCAATTAACAGGTCAGTTAACATAATATGCTTCTATAGCGATAACAAATATGCTTTTGTATATATATAATACTCTCAACTCATTATAGGGTTTTACTTATTCTATCTCTAATGAGTTACTCATTCTAGGGCATTACTAAGTCTATCTTTAATGAGCCATACCTTATCAAAGCCAACGTTCTTGCTTAACCTTCAGCTTGGATACCAAATGTAATGACCCGCCTTTTTGACCCTCGAAAATCAAGGTTCTATCTTTTAAACAGTTTGGAGTTAGGTGTTATAACATTATCAGAGCCATCAAACTTTGTTTAAACAAAGTACAAAAGTGCGACCAAATATTTAATGATGCAAACACAATCACAAGATTTCAAACACAAAATTTAAAGAGATGGGAATTCAAAGTGCGATAACACAAAATTATTCCACTATTCAACATTTTTTTTCTACTTTAACATTTCCAACAATAACCAAAAATTTATATAAGCAAGATGCATCTAAAAGTAAACTAATAATGGCAACAACCCCTTAGGTTCTCTCTACAAATCTTATATGTGTATGTGCATTTTGTTAACGAATTTCTTCATCAACCCCAAAGGCGTAAGGAAGGTGGGCTTAGTAAAGGAAAAGCTGATGCAATCCTAGGATAGTTTGCTACAAAGGCCTATGCTCCGTGTCAAATCCATGATAGTCTTATGCATGTTCCATAGCAAGGAAAAAGTCATGTCGGAAATCATAAAGGCATGTGAATCAAGAGTCCAAGCTATGTCCCTTCATTCAGTATGCAAGTCATAAGTCATTTTGTGAGTCAAAAGTCATTGTTTGTATGAGATATACTATGTAATTGTTTATAATTCCAATCTTTATGTGTACAAAGTTTGAGTATTACAATCAAAAAAAACCCCAAATCAATTTAAGGTTACAAAGTTGAAAATGTGAGAAGTGAGAAAAAAGTGAATCGCCCCTTCCTCCATGACCCTCGGTCTGTATTTATAGGGGTAGAAGTGTGGCATGGCTCCTATGAATTACTTTTGACATGGATAGCTTACGATATCATCAGCCGCTTCAATGGCGCTAGGCTTGATGCTTCATATTAGATGACCTTCGACATTCTTTTGCATGCCGATGGACTATAACATCATGCAGTAACACTTAATATCCAATCTGCCTTGATAACTTTTGTGGACATAGATGACAATTGGCATTAATGTCGCACTAAGGACCTATGGTATCCTTTAATGGTTGATGAAGTACACCATCACTAAGGTGCGACATTGACAATTCACAATCTTGAAGAGACACAGCATTGCTTGAGAGGCGATATCAATAAGAGGTATCATTGACAATAGACGTCATTGTTAATGGATGGCATTGATAATATGTGGTATTAACAAGGGGGGTATTGATAACGAGTGGCATCAAGGTAGAGCAATATCAGAAGGAAGCTGCATTGGTAAAAGGCTATATTAATATGGAAGCAGTATTGATGAGATGTGACATCACTTGAAGGATGACATTAGAGTAAGGCAGCATTGGAGAGAATCGGTATCAATCTGAAGCGACGTTGATTCTTTTGGTTTCATGGAGGAAGTTCTACATTGATGGAATGCTACATTAATGTGATGCACATCAATGATATATCAGTTGCTATCACAATGATGGCTTTCGATATAGTTCTTCGGCATCATTTATTCAGCTTTATTAGTGGTACTTGGTGTAGGTGATATTTGATATCCGTAGCATCATTGATGACTTGCGGTATTATCTATTAACTTTTGTTGATGTAAGGCAACATTGTTGGCTTTTGGTATTGGTTTTGATGACATACCATCTATTAACTGGGTTCTTAACCCAGCAGAATCCAAAAGGAATTCGAACATTCAGATTAAGCTAGAACGACTCGAGATTTGACTAGAAATCCTAAAAGTACCAGACAAAGGAACCTTGAAAGTTTTCCCAAAAATACGCCAACACTTCAGATCGGTATCGATCCAATCCAAAAGTTCGGCTTGAGGTTTCTCCAAACCACGTGCGTTATATTTCTACCTCTCTGCTAACTCCATCTATAAATTTTGGTAACAGTCCAAGCATCCAAGTTCGAGAAGTAAAGACTTATCAGATTCAAACTAAAGTTCATTCAAACTCATGAGTGAACCATCATCAAAACAAGTCAACAAGCTATGAAATTGCATGAGGAGCCTCATAAGCAAGCAGGGAAGCCAACTGGAAAGAAATTGTGCAAAAAGTACATAACTCTTCATATTAGTACTGATTCGATTCAATTGAACGGCACCAATCCAAAAGGTTAGCTTGGTATCACTTCAAATTTTTCATACTTCTTCCTATGGAAAACTACATGCTTCTAGTGTAATGGTTCCGATCTAAGTGCTCTCTAAATCGTATAAATACCATACCTTCAACATAAAGAGGGGTTCTGAACTTGATCTCTATTAAAGCTATGATTCTATCTTCACTCCTCTTCTCTCACACAATAGCCATTAAGAGACAATTAAGATCCTCCTTTTGTTTCTAAAAATGGTTTCTTAATCTGACATGAAGAAGGGGAAACATATTATAATTCGAACTCTCTTGTAATAGTAGTTGATCAATAAAAGCTATAAAGTGGACGTAGGCTTCGTTAACAGCTGAACCACCATAAAAATCTCTTGTCTCTTTACTTTTTTTGCGATTTACTATTTCTTTTCCTATTTTATTTGCCTTGATAAACATGATTGTTACTATCACTCTCAATCCAGGGTGTTGATCCATTTTTGGGTTAACACTATCTTCATACTTTCGACATCACTTGTTGATGCAAGATTGTGGTAATGTAGACATGTTGTACTCCTTCGGAAAATAGTAGTAACACATTTCAAAGTGTTCCATAGTGACCTATATGCTACGAAGACACTTCGACTTCCTCTTTTTATCCTCTGCAAAACACTGATTACTTATGTCATTCGCTTTCAAGCAAAAATCAAATCTAAACAAGCAATATGCATAAGTATAAACAATGTAAATAACAATTTATATTTTACACAAATTATCAATTTTAGAAACCACTTAGAGTGAGATTAACTCACATTCAAGCTTGCCAAGACTCCTTCGAAAAGCCACCACTACCTACCACACCTAACATTGCAACACTTCCTACCATCACTTCCATGCCTATAATGCTCACATCCACAATCCCTCCCCTCTAGATGCGCACGACCTGGGAGAAGTGGCATAAAATTTTTGCTTTTCTTCAAATGTAAGTTGATATAAGTGGGTAAAATGGTGTTTCTGGCTTGCTTTAGAGTTTGGCAAGGCCTAGCTAAGAGGTTCTCTAATTTTAAGAAATCTTAGGGAGAAAAGGAATGGAAGAAGATGAAGAAAAAAGAACCAAATAAGAGAATGGAAATAAAGGTGCACTTATATAGACTTGCAAATGGATGGCAAAAAACACAAATACCCCTTTGTCAAATTACCTTTCCACCCTCCAATACCCCTCCTCCTTCCATGCCACAAAACATGCCTTAAATCAAGCCTTATTTCTATCCATCCTAAACAACCATGCTTTCCATGAAACACTGCTCCTTGTTTCACTCCTTGTTTTAGGAGTACTTTCTTTATTATTTTTTATTTACATTTTTAATTCTTATCCTAAGTACTTCTAAAAACAATTAAGGACTTTGTTTTATTTAATCTATGTTATACTGCTTGAACTCTTACTTTTTATATGAATATGTGTGTGCGCAATAATTTTTCAATAACTTCATTCAGTAAAAAGTCAAAAATCTGTAAAATGAATTACGATTGCATTTTCAAATTTTCACCGAACTATTTATTCATGCAAAAAAATTTGCAAAATAAGTTTACCATTATTATTCAGTAATTAAAAGGAGTATAATAATGCTATTAAATCCATTTAATCAGTATTAGGTTCACATTTTCCCAGGATGTTACAATCGATATGTCCCTGGTGGGGTTACTTCGTGAATGACTAGCAGTCCTTCCTAGTTTAGTCTTAAATGACTTTCTACGTGTTCCAATGTGTTCATCACTGTTTTCCACAAAACCAGGTCTCCTTTATTGAATGCCCTTTCTATCATTTTTGAATTATAATACTTTGCGCTTCTGTGTTAATATTCTACGAACCAAATAGTAGCTTGGCCTCTCAATTCATTAAGCAAGTCAAGTGATTACTTTTTTAGTTCTTGATTCATCTCATAGGTACAAGCAATTCTTCGACATGAGGGAACTTTGACTTCAACGGGTAGAATTGCGTCAAATCCATAGGTTAAGGAGTATAGAGTGTGTTCGATGGCATTCCTTGCAGATGTTCTACATGACCATAAAATGAGAGGAAGTTCATCTACTCAATTTCCTTTGGATTTTCTCAATCCTTTCTTTAAGATGTTCTTTATGGTTTTATTTGCTGCCTCTACTAGCTCGTTGGCCTTTGGGTGAGCTATTGACGAATTTTTTTATGCTTCCATTCTTTTCACAGAAGCAAATGAACTCCTCGCTTTCGAATTGGGTTCCATTTTCGTAGAGCATAAATCTTGTTACAATTTTCTTAATAACAAACTTTAGAACCTTTTTGGTAGTTATGTTAGGTACAGGTTCAGCCTCTACCCATTTGGAAAAATAACCGATTGCTGCTAAAGCAAATTTTGCTCCTTAAAAGAGGACCAATCAAGTCAATTCCCCAAACATCAAGAGCTGTGGACTGGAAATGGTTATTAGATTGCTAGGTGAAAATCATAGTATTTTAAAAAATCTTTGGCACCTGTCACACCTTTTTACATAATCTATGGCCACTTATTTCATTCGAGGCTTATAATATCCTTGTCTCGTTACATTCTTGGCTAGTTTTATTCCATTAGAATGATCTTCACATAATCCTTCATGTGCTTCCATCAACAATCTCATGCCCATTTTGGGTGTACCACATCATAAGTAAGGTATTAAATATCCATTCTTACATAATATTCCATCAATTATGGTATATGAGGGGGTTTGGTACCTCAATTTTCATGCTTCTTTCCTTTCCTTTGGTAAGATTCCCTTTTTGATGCATTTGATTAAGAGAACCACCTAACTATCAGTATATGGGTTTTTGCTAGCGCATACCCTTTCCAGACTTTTCCTGGCATTGTTATCTTCTTGGAAATTCATTTCGTTATTTGATTTTTGGTGAATCTAGTATCTATACTAAAGCTTACTTGTTTAACTTCTTTTTCTCTTCTTTAAAACTTGGTTTTTTTTGAAATACAACGGGTATGATTTTGACCTTTAAGTGAACTGGCCAGTTTTTCTAGGGAATCTTCTTGTGCATTCTTTTCCCCTAGTATAAGGTGTATAGAGAAATCATCTATGTAAGCTGATATTTCATGGACTCTTTTTTACATATTTGGCTGTCGAGCTTCCTTAATTTAGAAGGCTTGTTTAATTAGTTTACCATCAGCTGATCGCTAAATATTTCAATTTTGGGAACTTAAGATACTATGCTAAGGTTAACCCTTTTATCATTGACTCATATTCTGCAACATTTTCGATTGCTGGAAAGCCTACTTTCATAGCATAGTGAAGTATGTGTACATTAGGGGTAATTACAACAAATCCTGCTCCTACACTATATTCGTTTGATGCTCCGTCTATGTATAATTGCCATTTTGATTGAATTTTCTTTCTCTCTCTGGCTGTTCCTCAATAAATCTTGTGTATTTTGTGACAAAGTTTGCCAAATCTTTTCCTTTGATTGATGCCCTACGTAAGTATTCAATATCATACTGGCTTAATAGTAAATGTGGGAGCATTGAAACGAACACCTTGTGAATTAAATTTCACACTTTGACTGTAAGGCATTCTGTGACGTTGTTCGGTTAGAAGTTTATTTTAATTAAAGAAGTTTAATATAAATTTTCAAAGAAAAGGACTTTATGTAAGCATAGTTTACAAAATATGGTTTATAAATAAAAATATTTAAGCTCATATTTTGAGAACTTAAATCCCAACTACTTTGGAAATGTATTTTGAGATTTTAGAAAATAAGAGTAGTATCATTCAAAAGTATTCATGAACAATAATATTTGAAAAGACTTTTGAGATTTTTTCAAGTTCGAGGTTGCTCTTGGAAATGATGAATCGATTCGGGAACAAAATATTTTTACGCTATCTAGTTCAAGTGGCTCGAAAGTGACTAAAATTGAGGAAAAGATGTGTATGCTTAGTAAGCATTTCTCATGAGCATTACACTTCTTGGTAAGGGAATATATGACACGATTTGGTAGGGCTCATTTCTAGGGTATCATTTTTGTGTTACTCGATCTATATGTATATGTTTATAGATTTTAAATTATGATTTGAGTATACTAAACTCACTTCGGTTGCTTGAAAATAATTCTGGTGATGACTACAACATCATTGGTGTTTATTTTCATGTTTCAAAGTGGGAGACGCTACAAAAATAGTTTACTACGAAGTAGTTTTGGTAAATAACATTTTATTTAATCTTGAAAATATGATTTGATACACAAAAGATATACGTATATATTAGTTTTGGTAAATAACATTTTGATTTAATCTCGAAACTATGATTTGATATACAAAAGATATACGTATATATTATTCTTTCAATTGATTTGAAGTAAAACCAATTGTTTAGTTCTGAAGTTTTCTTCATACAAGTTTGATAAAATATATAGTAGTTTAATAAAGAGTAGTTTGGATAGTATAGATTTTGATATAAACTTCCTTATAGAAAAGTTCGGCATGTGTGTTATGTAGGGTTCCCGAAGTGGCATAGTCTAAATAATTATGAAACCTTTTTATGTTTTCTCTTTGTAGTAAAGTGTGTCTAATAAATAAGTGAAACTTTGATAGGTTATTGACGCATGTATCTTATGCATTCAGGATAGTGTGGTAGATTCATCATGTTTGATGTGTTTGTTTGGTAGCTTTCATTTGTTAGAATGAAAGGGGGTTTTCCGACGATTTTGGATAGTCCAAAACTCTGGATTGTCGTAGAACTTTAAGTTTAATGTTTAAAAAAATATAAAGATGAGTTTAGATAACACTTTAATTGAGAAGGTAGCAAGTTAAAAGAGTTTTAAATTGGTTTGAACATCCATGTTAAGTAGAATGTTTGATGTTATTAGGCCAGTTAATAAATGTCTTTACCTTAGGGTTGCCTAATGAAAGTAGACACTAGTCTTGATTTTGGATACACTATCCTACTCTCCCTAGCTACTTGCCAAAATTGAAGAGTATAGAAGTCTAAAAGGTTGATTTAGTTATATGACCCAGGTTTACTTCGGGCCTTCATTTGAATTTTAGAAATTAAAATGAATTTGCTAGGCGAAGCCTTCCTTTTTCTTTTTACATAGGGGGATGGATACAGTGGTATTGAATCGAAATCCAACTAAACCAGGGAAGCGAAAATGAAATTTTAGGGGTTGGGCTATATAAAAGATCTTTTTCTAAAATTAACTTACTCTCTCAACCTACTTACTCTCTCAACCTACTTAATCTCGAATTTCATATTGAAAAAGTAGGTAGAACTAGAGGCAATGAATATTGGAAGGAGTAATGCGCTTCCCTCTTCATTATTTGGCTCCGCACCTCCCCAGAAGTATACTGGACTGGTTATCAGTCAATAGGATTCAACACTAGTTTCTTTCAACATACTTTATTTGTTTCGGGGTAAAAATATATATATTCTTTCTTTCCTAGGTGTCCAACCACTCTTGCGCTTGTTGCTTCTTAGGATATATATAACATTCCCCACTTGAAGGTCCAAAACTAATGGCTACAAATGCTGCAATCATCCATAGTTATTAATTCTCGGTGACCAGATATGGTAATGTTAGATATATTGATATAACAAAAACACATGAATATGAAAAAAATTAAAATCAGAAAACAGATTTCTCATTCAAATTCAAATCATGATTCAAATTCATTACATAATCCCAGATCATAAACCACATTCAAAGACATATAATTATTGCAAACTACGCCAAGAAAAACATATGAAGATGCCCCATGGATGATCAGGGTCTAAATATAGGCAAATTAACAACTTACCATTAAATCAAAACAAAAAGGATAAAACAGAAAAGTGCTTCTAATAGCTAGCTTGCCTCTTATTCGTCTTCGAAAGCAGATTCATCTAAAGGAGAACCTAAAAACCTTAAATCTCAAACTACTCAAAAACAATTAAGCACCCAAGAGTTTAAGAGGAAAACATAAATTTCGAGTCAGACAAAAAGTTTAGTATGAATAATAACCTACAATTTCCAACCATATAGATATCTTGTGAGACCATAACGCTTAGCGGAATGGGCTTTGCCCTCACTCGTATCTTTACCAAAATTTATACGACAATGGTTAAAACATAACATAATAAAATATATCATGATGATATGCAAACATGCAATATATTCTGGATTTCCCATCTCCATTCATCTGACTATCTGTCTCAGTTATAGTTTCTAGGTCACTATTAGCCTATTAGTTTTCATGGGTTGATTAATAACCTGTTCAAAGCTTACGGTCTATCTGTTTGATTTCATAGTTTTCATGGTATCACTAAGAACCTATTGGTATCTACTACTAACTTCATCCAATCATAGTTTTCATGGGATCATGATGAACCTATTGGGTTCTCCAATAACCTCTCTCTTGTCATTGTTTTCATGGGTTGACTGTAAACTTATTGATCTCTGTCAATAACTTAATCTGAATATAGTATTCATGGGATCACTAAGAACCTATTGGCCCCTGCTAATAACAATTTTCAATCCTAGTTTTCATGGGTTTACTATGAACATGTCTAAACTAGCAACTCTTTGATCAGTCTTTGGACATCCTATGTTCTGGTCTACCTGGCCTCCTAGATGCAATTTGTTTCACATGGGAATTAACTCAATATATATTCACTACTGGGTCAACCTATTTGGTTATTCTACCCTTAACACCCTGAATACAGTTATGGGTTAATTATAAAGTGAATATGTTTATAGAAGAAGCACACACGATAACTAATCAGACATAATAACATAACCATCCATGGTTTAATATCCTTGTAATCATTTTCAAATGAAACATGGTTAATACCTTTAACATATCATCTTTAGCAAGGAAAGCTTCTTTAAAAACTCCAAAGTGAAATGTCATTTCAAAACTCTTTTATATTGCCATGGTTTTATCTTTAAAATGAGATTGGGTTCCTCGTTTTGAAAACAAAGGCTTTCGAAACCTTAGACCTTATCTTTCAAAACCATTAAAGTATCCTTCGAAAGTATTCGATCCTACTTTACAAAACACATAAATATATGTCTTTCGAAACAATCAAAACATCTCTTTCGGAAGCATCAAAACCTTCCTTTCGAAAGTATTAAAGCTTATCTTTCAAAACCTCTTAGCCTAGGTAGAATTTATAGATACATAGCTTTGAAATCATTTGAAAATATCTCTTTCAAAATCTTTGGGTATAACCTTAAATATAACTCCAGAGTCAAAGTGAACATAGGCTAAAGCAACCCTTTCGAAAGCGTTAATCTCCAAGTGAAAGAATTTGGGGGAAACATGTGGCTTCGAAATCACTCTTTCAGAAGCAATAATCTTTTAAGTGCAAAATTAGGAGAACGATAGCTTTTAAATGACCTTTTGAAACAACTACTTTCGAAACCTTTAATATAAGCAACTACAGGGACCCTTTCGAAAGCATTGGGATAAGGCTTCTATATTAATAAAACATAAGCTTCCCTTTCAACTCATTGTTATAAGGCCATGAAGAAAGGATGCCTTTAACCCATTTGAAAGGAGGTTTCGACTTGGTTCCAAAGCAACTACCCTTTCAAAAGCTCCTTTTCAAAACTTAATATGCGGTAATTCAATGGAAAGCTACTCTTAAAATAGAGGTAAGCGGCAATCCCTTTGGAAGCTATATAAAAGTACTTCTACCCTTTTGAAAGCTTCTTTAAAAACAAAGTAAGCGGCATCTCTTTCGAAAGCAAAACAAAGGCAAGTGGGTTGATTCGAAAGCTATTAAAATGGCACCAACCCCTTCGAAAGCTAGCTTTCGACACCATTCTCCTTCACCATTCTCCAATACACTACATACCAGCTATTTGACATCATGTGTATTGGTTTTGAATGAGTTCGAAGAGAAATCTAGGATGATCTCGGAAGAAAGCAAATGGAAATAGCGAGCTTGTAATTCAAATCAAAATCGATTTTATTCCTTTAAAAGAAACTTCTTTACACCTAACTTGCCTTATTTGTCACAATGTGATTGGCTGCCAAATCCTTCACCTAAATATTTTCTAAAAATGCTGCTGAATTCATCCATTAATAATTAAAAATATTTTAGCAAAGAAGTCATTCCACTTAATAAAAAAATTAAGACATTTAATTCTCTAAAATTGATTAATTTAATTTTCAGGGTAAATCACTTAGGAAAAATCACCAAAAATCATCTTAATTCACTTTCAATATGTTTTCTAAATTTCGGACCCAAAATATTTTATATAATTGCCGAAATAAATTTTTAAATCCAAATTATCTATTTCTTCCATTCAAAATTCATAATAAAATACCCAGGGAATTTGAAAACCATTTTATATGATTTTAACCTTAAAATCGAATCAAACCTTTTTCAAACATACTTGTTTAAATTAAACATGGCATATGATTAAAGATATCATCATTCAAATCATCCAAACGGTTTTAAAATCTTAAAACCAAAATCAAAATGTTCATCAAGACATAATTGAGATGGTTTTGATTATTATTCACCTTGTTTTGGATAAGGAACTTGAGATTTGATCTTGCTTAATTCTTCCTTGCTTGAATCCTTAGCTTTTAGTTGATTTTGATCCCTTTTCCTCCTAGGGTTGTGGACGGCCTTGAAGCTCCTTGGTTTATGTTTTGTTTGTGAGGACATGAATGAGAATGAGGTAAGGGTTTATGGGTTATGGGATTATGGTACACGGCTATTTCCCCAAATATCCTTGCCTTATTCTCTAGAGTAATTAGCTTATAAAACCGTTTCATAAATCCATTCTTATGATTTCATTTAATTAAGCATGGCAACTATTTAGTTTCTCAAATCTCAATCCCCTTATCATTCTAGTCCCTACATTATTCTATTTAATTTATCTAATTAAATCTCTTGAATTATGTTATTTACAATTAGGGGTGTTACAATATAGTAAAGTATTATACAAGTAATAACTTGAAGTAAGTTTTTACGAAATGTTGCATAAATAAAATTATGTCTTTCTATAAAGTTTGTAAAATTAAGTGCCATTTTATGAAATGTTTCATAAATAATTTTAGTGTTGAATAAGAGATGCTGTTAGTGTAAATGAATGTGAAAAAAATATAGTTGATGTAGTTAGTAATCCAATTAGATAAGATTATATGTAAGTTGTACGTAAATCATTTTATTCGCATGATAATTCTTGATCCAAAATTCAGGTACATGGTTTTGACGTGATTTACATCGATCTTAATAAGGATTTTTCACATAGTACTCAATGGAAAACACTTGGACCAAATTCTTAAAACGATCTCGAGGTTTTCAATCATAGCATATGGCCATGTAAGATAAATAGAGGCTTCTAATTAAGGGACTTGATCAGAGTTTGCACTAGAGAGGTTAAGTGATCCATACCAGTTTAAAAGCGAAATTTTTGTGATCGAGCAAGCGATTAGATCGGATGTCGTGTACGGATAATCCATTTGCATCGTATAGTGTAACGATCCGAGATTTTCGATAATTAAAATAGCTAATTTAAAAGATTTCGTGATTTAATGTTAGAAAAAATTTGTAATTCGTTTAGAATAATAATAACTGGAATGAATTGCGACAATAATTATCCGAGTAATGGAAAATAAAAGCTACTTAGTGAATGCCTTTGAAATCAAGAGTTGAATAGGATAATAAATATGGAATTCATTGGGTATAAATAGAGAAATTGATTGATAAGTAAAATCTATTTAAAATCAAATATTGAATATTGAACAGGTAAGTTGTTTAAATTAAATATTTAAAACTTATTGAAGAATTGAATAACTGTAAAATGAAATAGTGTTCTAAATTGTGAAATGGTTTTAAAGGTTGAATCTTATAAGTTTAATTTCAATATTTCAAAAGATAATGAATTATTGGATAATCGAAATTGTTTAAATTTAATATTTGGAATTTATTGAATAATTTAATAATGGGAATTGAATAACCGTATAATGGAAATGGTTGTTCTATAATTTTAATTCGTTTCAAAAGTTAAATTTTTAAGTTCGTTTTGAATACCTCAAAAGATAGTGATTCAAGAATAATAAAATTTGTTAAATCCAATATTACAAATGTTTGAATAAATTAAATTTCGAATTTGATATGATTAATTTGATATTGAAATTTAATATATGAAAATAGAGTGAATATTTGAAATTTGATTTACTATGATTCAAATTGGTTTCCAAAGTGAATGTAAGTTATATTTGGATTTTAATAGAGTTAATAAGATTTTAAAATCGGAATTTATTGGATAAATTGAATAATGGGTTTAATATGATTAAAAATGATTTGTAAAATTTTATTTTATCATATTAGAGTATAGTGATGTTATAGAACTTTTAAAACTGAATTTAAAATTTATTTGTGAAAATTGAATATTTTAATATTTAATTATCGACTGAAAAATAGCCAATTTTTGAACAGTCTCAGAATTGGACGAAACTAGTCCCATTGGATCCGTAATAATTTGCTTTTATCGGATTTCAATTTTCGTAGCAATCGGAGTTGTCGTTTGACCGTGGCATCTCGAAACGCGTTGAAATTGTTTTAATATTAATTTGGCGAGTTAAAATAGTCATTTTTCAAACGGTCTCGGATTTCGACGAAACCAGTTTCATCGGATCCGTAATGTGATATTATTGTAAGATTTCAAATTTCATGTCAATCAGATTTACCGTTTGTCCGGGGCGAGCCAAAACGCATAGAAATTCGTTTAAATCGATTTAATTCAAATCGATCGTTTATCGCTATAACTCGCACAAACGATCGAATTAGCTTCCGAAACCTATTCCATTGTGTCCGGCACATGGGGTAAACCCTAAAAACGCCGGTCACCGCGCGTAAATCGGAGTTCGAAAATCCGGAATGAATAGAGTTCGTCGTTTCTTATAAATAGCCCTTGTCTTCATAAATTTGGAAAAAACTATCAACTAGTTAAATTTTGGAATGTTGAAATAAATTTTGGTTAAAGGAATTTTGTTAAATAATTAAGTTGAGACTTTGAAATTTGAAATTGGATATGATTGAATGTCGAAAATTGATTTGTTTAAAGATTTAACCTTAATTCGAGCTTTGAATATTACTAAGTAAAAGTGATATAAAAATGATATTTTGAAGTCGAGCTTGGAATGGAATCATATTTGAAATTTGGATTTAAACTCAAAAATTTATGGATAATTTTGTTAAATGTTATAAATGGATATTTCGGAAAACCAAGCTCTAAATCGATATAAATTGGAATTGAATAAATCGAAAGTGAATATAAAATTGAATAAAGTGAAGTCAAAGTTGAAATTGATTTGAATTGAAATCGAAATTGAATCGGTAGAATGGAAATTGAAATTGATTTGAATTGGGAAGTTATAAATTGAAATGGATTGATTTTGAAGCTGTTTTAAATTTGTTTTCCAAATTACTCTGTTATATAAACCATTTTGAATACTTAAACTATTTTGATCTATTTTTAATCTACTTAACCCAATTTAAATTATTTTAAACTAATTTATCTATTTTAAATCCATTTTAAAGATTTTAAGTATTTTTAACTATTTTAATTATTTAAACTACTTAAAACTATTTTCTAAAAAAATTCAAGATGGTTAATAGGGTGAAATGTTTATATTTAAATCTTGAATTTAAATACGAATTGAGTTAAATGAAGTTGCAACCTAAATTGAAATTCGAAATGATTTTGAAATCGAAATGAGATATTGATGCGAAAATTGATTTTGAAACGGAATCTGATATTTTGAAAGATACGATGATATTGAAATGGACTTGATTTTTTTTTTTGAAGCGAATATGATATTTTGATATCAATTATGAATCGACTTGAAATATAAAGAGCCAAAGGTGTAATAATACGTAGTTAGTAAAGAGACTGGGATCGGATATGGACATACTCTCTGTCGATACCGAAAACCACTTTAATAACTATTATACGCGGAGTGATGATTCAGAATGAAGTGGATGGTTTGGTGAACGCGTTGACTGAAGAAAGAGAACGATTATTGGATGACCCCTGACATGACTAAAACAGGAGCCGCGCCGGGCCATTGAGGTTCGCCACCTCTAGCGGACACACTTCTTCGATACCATATCTATTACATTTGTGATGCGATTTGGGTGCACCCCTTGATTTCGGAGTGTTGTTTCGCGGTGTTGGGGTAGCTGCTGGCTATGCCCAACATCAGTCCGGATCACGCAACTACTAGTATCCTAGTTGGTATCGCCTCATGTACCTTGTCATACTGATTATCCTATTCGCGACCACTACGTTTTGATTTGTACCTTGAGTATATGGATTGCCCTCTGGTGACTTCCGGTTTTGGGAAAACTACGGTCTTGTATATGCTTTTGGGAATATAAAATGTGTTAAGGGGGATTATGGTAATGCCTTAACGCTATTTTGATACTTTATATTACTGATAGGCATTATCTACTTAGCGTATATTACTACATAGTAGATAGTTTCACGGATCCTTGAGAGAGGGAAAATCCCGTAACATCTCTTGAGTTATTGCACGCACGTTGACACTGGATAGGAGATGTCAAACCCCGTAAACATCTCTGACGCTGTTACACTCATATTTATTTACGATTGATTTCACTTTCATAAGGATATTTAGTCCTGACTCGAGTGTTTTGTCTTTTCATTTCACTCGGGTCAGTCCTGAGTTTTCAGATTTTTGAAGATCTATTCTGGAGGATGAAGACAAAGATTTGGTATACTATTACTATTGTTACCCTTGCATCATGCTATCTGCTGCATTATTTTAATTGTTCTGTTGTATATGTATAACTCTGATAAATGTTGTATAAATAATTGTCAATGTATAGTAAACAGCTTCATGAACTGTTTATTTGACTATTATATTTTATCGTTCCGCTGCGAGATTCTATGTTGTTTCATTTCCTTTATTTCTTTTCTTTTCTTTTCTTATTTACCCTAATAACCATTTGCCCTTTTGAATGGTTTGGAATCGACATGTGTATTTGATCGTCGGTTTTAAACTGTCCAAAAAGGCGGGTCGTTACAGTTGGTATCAGAGCTTTGGTTTAGCGATAACCTTAGCTCTGTGGGGTCTAACTCTTTATGAATAGGGTAGTTATACCCTATGATGAGTCGCTGAGTGAATATATATATGAGAGAGCGTATTTGTTAGTGATATAAAATGTTTTATATTGTGTCGGTTGATTTGTTGAGTGGCTTATGGATTCTGGTCAATACGAGTAATTAACGTCATTGATAGGGATCTCTAAACACTCGAATAGAACAATTCGACATAGTATTGTTTTAAAATGGGGTAAATGAAATAATTTTTCCCTAATTATATTTTGTATATAAAGGATTAATTTTCAGAAATTATTGTGACTTACCTAGCTTACGTGGTTGTTAGGAATGAAAATATTGGATTAGCATTAATTGGATACTGTAATTTAATAAATAAGATGAATTACGAAATGAACAATGATAAAACAACTTGTGAAATGTATTAAGAAAGAAAATCCTATAAGAATGTTTTATAAAGGTGACTTATAAATTAAAATAGATTTAAATTGGAAAATATTGAATTTAAGACCCTGAGATTTTGAAAAATGGTTCTCAAAGTTTTGAAGAAATATATAGTAATATTAGTTGGAAATTGTTTATGGAAATATTTTGAAAGGATTTTCAAAGGAAGGAATGAATTCAGTACTCCTCTCTTATGTCGCTGGAAAATAATTTCGGTGATGACTGCGCAGCATCATCGACGTTCATTTTCGAGTCTCAAAGTGAGGAGACTTCTAAAAAGCTTTGCTTTTCTTCAAAAAAATTATTTTGGGTAAATGGGTTTTGGTTTAAACTCCAAAGGTATGATTTGAGATATATATATATATATATATATATATATATATATATAAGGGGATATAAGTATACATGTTTATTTTAAACGATTTGAAAAGAACCGAGCATTTAAAATTCTAAGTTATGTTAATTAGAAATTTTCAAATTATTTGAATGAAATGTGAATAACAGAATTTATAAAATAAGAGGATTGAGATATCTAAGCTATTGTTTGGGAAAACTTTAAAGTTGAAAGGTAAAGAGGATTTAAACAAATTAAATTCGTGAACATTCTAATTAAGTAAAATGAAATTCTATAAATTTGTATAATACCAAATTTGCATTCTGATAACATATAACAAGACTTACCAAATATTAAGAAGTTGAAATAATGTTTTGGATATGTAATGAAATATTGTACAAATAAACAGAACCTGAAAGTAATTGAAGTATACAAGTAAGGAAAACTCAAAATGAATTGAAATGTATATAAATGAAAATTTTGGTTGTGAAAAAAATGTTATATACTTAAATACAGCATGAAATGATGAATGGATAAATGGAACAAGTAAGTGAACTTAAGAAAGAAGATAAATGAATCGTATTATATCTTTGTAAATTGGTTATAGAAAATAAATATAAATTGCAAAGGGATAAAATAAAAATAAAATTGAAATTGTAACCTTTAAGATAACTGTAAACTAAGAAGATTCATTTATGAAAAGTTAGACTTTTATGAAATGACTATAAACTAAAGTGTTGATTAATAAAATGTTCCACAAATGAATTCGTTATTAACCGAAATTATGAAAATGAAATAAATGTAAACAAAGGAATTTCTTATAGCTAAGAATCAATTGGAAAATGAAATTGAATTTAATTAAATTACATAGAATGTTTAAAATTGTAACGACCCAGAATTTTTGATAATTAAAATTTGAATATTTAATTAATTTTAAATATTAATAAGTGAAATTTATAAGTCAAATAAATTTTTATTTGAATTATTGGATTTAATTGAATAATTAAATCAATGATTTAATATGTTAAATTATGGAAATAATTGAAAATTGGGTTAAATATGATTGAAAATGATTTGTAAAATTTTATTTTATCATGTTGGAGTTAGAATGATATTTTAGAACTTTTAAAATCGAATTAAGAGTTAATTTGTGAAAATTGAATATTTTAATATTAAATCGACTAGTGAAAATAGCCAATTTTTGAACAGTCTCAGAATTGAACGAAACCAGTCATTGGATCCGTAATGGTTAGTTATTACCGGATTTCAATTTTCGTGTCAATCGGAGCTATCGTTTGATCGTGGCAGCTCGAAACGCATCAATTTATTTTTAATATTAATTTGGCGAGTTAAAATAGCCATTTTTCAAAAAGTCTCGGATTTCGACGAAACCAGTTTCATCGGATCCGTAATGTGATATTATAGTAAGGTTTCAAATTTCGTGTAAATTGGATTTACCGTTTGTCCGGTACAAATTAAAACGCCTAGAAATCAATTTAAATCGGTTTAATTTAAATTGAACGTTTATAGCCATAACTCGCACAGATGTCCGAATTAGCTTCCGAAACCTGTTCCATTGTGTCCGGAACGCGGGGTAACCCTAGAAACGCTGGTTACGGCGCGTAAATCGGAGTTCGGAATTTCCGGATGAATAGTGTTCGATTTTCTTCTATAAATAGAGACCCTTGCCTTCATAATTTAGAAAAAAAAAATAATAACCCTAATAAAACCCTAGCCGCCAGTTTCATATGAACGGCCAGAAATTAGTTTCATTCATCCCTTAATTACTTCCAATCCATGAAGTTTTAGCCCAAGTGATCAACTACAAAGATGAAGAGCAAGGCGAGAGCTTTCAATCCATACGGATTTGATGGGTTATGGTCGATCGAAGGGGAAGCTACAGGGCCGCGTCCTCCATGACTTGTGCACGCATTTCATGACGAAATGGGGGGCCGCACATGGTCGTTCTTCGGCCGTGCATAGGTGGTGGAAGGGGCTTCCTATTGCAAGTGGTTTGATCGAGTTTCGTCGAGAAATGAGATTGCAAATCGAAACCCTAATCTATTGCTAATGGGTTTGGTTATCTGTAGTTGTCGCGTGCGTGAATACTTTGGGGAAGAAGATGGAGGGGTTATGCACACGGGCCTGATGCTATGGGCTTGGATCTAACGGTTATTATGAAGTTAGGTTATAAAATTTAAATAATTGTTGTAATTAGTTTAAGATAAAATTTGTATAAACTTGTAAAATCAATATCTTTTTCATACGAGGTCGAAAACGCGCGAAACCAGTCGCGTTGGAATCGTATCGTCGAGCACTACGCGATGGAGTTGGAGTGGAGTCGTTTGGAGTTAGTGAGAATTTTGGGTAAAATTAAACGTCCGTTTAATTTTATTCGAAATAAATCGCTAAAACGGAAATTAAAATCAAGGTGAGAACTTCTCACTCAATCGAATCAGTTTCGATTTTATTTTAAATAGTTAGATTTAAAATATTTGAATGCATGTTTGAATGTTGATTGATATCTATTGATTGTTAAAATAGACATTATACGCCGTTAGTAAGCGGATGTTATTTATTAAAAACATATACCGCGAATATTTCATAAACAGTGAAATTGGTATTATATATAATTGCAATATATATATATTGGCATATGTATATATTGGAGTTATTGATTTTCCGCATTTATTTGTTTAGCGGATGAGACCCTATTGCGCCGCCTATTAAGCGGATAATATTTAATAAAAACATATACCGCGATAATTTCGTACTGGAGCGAAATTGGTATTGTGCTAATGTTTGTGGATGCAGGAAACAGGTTGGAGGGATCCAACTGGATTCCTCAACAGTATTTATTTGATTTCAGATATTTTGATATTTGATGGATTATCATATCGATATATGATATCGTTGTTGTCGTGATTGACTATTTGGTATGTAGCATCATTGGACCAAATTTGGAATTTTAAAATGATTTCAAAGTGATTTTTGAAAGTATACGTTTATAAAATATTTTTGGAAATTGATTCATTTTAAATAAATAAACGTTATAATTTTTAAAGTTATAAAAATTATGATTTTTGAGAAATATAGTTAAAAACGGATTTTTGAGAATATGATGCTAATGATTTTATAAAATAGTTTAATCGGGATTTTAGAATTCATTGTGAAAAGTTTAAATATAGGATTTATAAAATTTAATTATTTTATGAATCGAAATGGTGAAATAATAATGGAGATTAAAGACGTTTTAAAGAATAATATAAATTGATTTATATTAAGAGATTTATAAATGGATATTTATAAATTGAAATATTGACATTATAAAACGAGTTTTTATAAGTGTTTGAATGAAGTGTAAATGAATTTTGTAAATTGAATGAAATTTATAGAATTATAAACGGTGAAATTATAAATGGAATTTTATAAACAGTAGGTTTATAAAATTTATAAAGTCATTAAAAGAATGGTTTTGGATAAATAATTGAATCTTATAAGTTATAAGATTTATGATTATGAAATTCAAAGAAACGATTTTTGTAAAATAATCGTTTTATAAGCGTTTAACTTATAATATGAACCTTTAGTTTATAATTGAGTTATAAATCGAATAGGTTAATAAAGGAATTTATAAAAGGAAGTTGTTATAAAATAAATAGAAATGGAATTTATAAATGTTGTTTTATAAATTCGCAAACGACTTATTTTGATAAGTTAATTGTTATAACTTATAAATGGAGTTATATTCACGTTGTAGACAGTGAATAATCCTTTAAGTTAAAAATGAATAGAAATGATGAAATTTGTTAACAAAGTATATTCACGTTTTTGAATAGTGAATAATATGTTAAAGAAATTGTTTTAGGATGTGATGTTTTAAATAGAATTAAAACAACCTAACGATGTTTTAAAATGTGTTGAGATTCGAAACCATAGATTTCAACATTTATTGTTGAAATAGACGTTTTCGAGAAATAGAAGGAAATGGTGGACTATAACACTATTGTTATAGTAAATGATTTCCGAAAGGAAATGTTTTGTATAGTATTGGGATTTATATATCTATTTTAATTTTGAATCCCTATACTAGTGATTTTGGGACATCGTAACGATGTTTTACGCAACATTCGTTTTGGCCCAAATAAATATGTTTAAGAGAATGATTTCCTTAAAGAATGAAATATATACTTAATTTTGATTTAAGTATATTGAATATTTTCTAAGTGTTGAAAATAAATAAAATCTGTGAATTACTTATGAATAAATAAGTATGGAAATGTTTTTCCAATATAAAGTGAATATTTTGAGAACTTATCTTTTTGAAGATAAATTGAAATGAAGAATTGAAATCGTATATGCATGAATATTTTGGAATATAAATTCACTATGGAATTTATAAAAGAAAGTGGGATTGGTTTAGAAAAATAAATATTGATTTATTTTGAAATGTGAAAATTATATATCTTGTAAAGATATTTTGGAAAGTAAATAATTTGGAAAATTATTTGGAATCTGGTGATGTTACGCATATCCATTGATAGTTCAATAACCGACTATCAATATTTCCCTTTGAATGGGTATTTGATGTGATTTGTTTGAATTTGAATGCCACACTTATTTTTTTTGAATAAGCGCTCACTATTCGGGTTAACCGGGAAAGGACCATGGGGTCGTATAACCCATTCCGAATATGTGATACGTCGTTGTGAATTGCATTGAAGATCGGTGTTGAAGACCGAGTATTTGTGAAAGCGATAGGATGACCAATCGATTGTTTCTGCACTGGGTAGCTTCTGGTATAGAGATCTCCTAAGTGATGGGAAATTCGATCGGGATTGTGAATACCCGGATTGCAAGGGCTTCGTAAGAAGTGCCTTCGGTTTTGTTCAAGCCCGGAACAGACTTGTATGGATTGTATGTCTGACATTACAAGTTGAGATATAAAGCCGATTTCTTTCAAATATATTTCTGTTGGTGGCGGAGAATTTATTCTTTTAGCTTAACACCCTTCTCTGAGACGTACGAGCTCAGAGGTTATATAGTTGAAGTTATCAGCGATATATTCCCAATTTGGTAATGTGATATGCTAAGTGATGCTGAAATGATCATTGTGTTGATTATTTGTGATAGGATCATTTATTTGATCGTCTATCCTGGTGATCATTTCTATGATCATTTGTTGACCCAAAGCATGGCTTTTGTATAAAGTATGTTTTTGTGGACGTGACTTCGTCGAGCCTCACACCCCGTGAATGGTCAAAACAGGAAAGAAGCAGCAAGGTTATGAGGGGTAGCGCCCTTTAGGATGTGTGCATTTCCTTCTGGAAAAGGGTGGTATCATGGTATGGAGCCCAGATACTTACTCATGTTGAAAACACTTTGTTATGATTGTGTGAATTGATTGCGAGCGCTCGGTGAAAAGGTCCCAAAAGACCGGGGGATGGCATATTTGGTCAGTTGTTACTCAGTTAGGGGTAACCCGGCCTTGTGTTGGTAGAGATCCGGTTTGGTTCTCGGGGATGTCCATCCAGAGGCATTCTCATGTGGCAATGGGAAGTTCCTTGGCCTGATCATTCGTTGGAAATCCAAAGAAACAATACGAGACTTGTACGGTTTTAGTTGTATAACCTGCTATGGAATGTGGCGGTAACCTGCTATTGAACATAGTTAGCTATAGTAGGCATAGTTCGAAATGTCTATGTTGGCTAAGATTTATATTCTACTTTCGAAATGAATTTTTCCTACACTATGCACTAGTAATAATATAAAATGGTCATTTTAAATGCGTATCAAGCATCTTTGACTATCATAAGGAGAAATCTCCTCCGATTCTGCGTTTGCATTGTGTGTGTGTGCGGGAGGCCTTATGGTAGTCTCATTTTTAAAAGCATTTCGAATTGAATTTAAAAATATTCCTCTATTTTGATTTTAAAAATAAATAAACTGTTTTGAGTTCTCACACCAGTCACATGACTGACTTGGAGTTTATTGTTTTCCTTCCTAAACTCTGGGTGCCCACCAATTTCCACACGGGCAGTCAAGAGTTAAGGTTTATCAGGATATTCTGGATATTCTGGAGTTGCTGGAGGCAAGTTAGATGGCATGGCGTATTACTAGTTTATATAGTATTTCTTTTTCCGCTGTTTGTTTGATGTTGTATACTCTGATGATATGATGTAATGAAATGAAATGTAATAACTGATATAGTTCTTTGTTTAAAGATTATTCATTTATTATTATATGTTGTTCCGCTGCGAATTGTGAGATTCCATTGTTGTTCTGTTCTCTTTCTATTCCGTTCTATTTTCTTTTCTCTCTATTTTAAAATGATCTATTTTCTTTCTGTTCTATTTTCTACTCTATTTTTCTATTCTCTTTTCTCTCCATCTTCTATCTTCTTCTCTCTTCTTCTGCCTTTTTCTTTTCCTAAATTTTTCTTAAACCCCTAAGGGTTCGTATTTTCGTTCATCTTGAATTAATCAATGGAGATTAGTGTCTATTCAAGGAGTACGGATTTACGGGTCTTTACAGTTGGTATCAGAGCATATGGTTAGGCGACAACCATGGTTCTGTTGGGTATTACTCATTAGAGATAGAGTCAGTAGTACTCTAGAATGAGTTTGAGTGTAATAATAGCTATGAGAGCGTATTTGTTAGTGAATATATAAAATTGTTTTATATTGTGATGATTGGTTTATTGAGTGGCATATGAACTTTCGTCAGCGTGGTCCGCAAGACTATGCCGAAGGGGTTTCTAAACACTTGAATAGAACAATTCGACACAGTATTGTTTTAAAATTGGGTAAATAAAATAATTTTACCTTGATTATATTTTGTATATGAAGAAATAATTTTTCAAAATTATTAAAGTGAAAATAAGTTGATTGTTAAGTTGTTTGAATAATCTAAATAAAAGAATAATTGTATAAGCAAAAGAATTATAAGAATTGAAATTATAATTAAAGTGATTTACAATTGTGAAATAAACTTATATATATGAGAAGTGAAACTATATGAATATATATATATATATGAATATGAGTTGTAAGTAAAAGTGAATTTAAAGTTAAATGGAATATAACTTAAGTGATATTGAATGAAGTTGATATTAGTATCAAAGTAAAATAATAAAGTGAAGTGGTGAATGTGAACTTAAGTTATTTAAAATGAAATTCAACTTTTGGTAAATTGAATTGAATTAATGAATTGAATGTAAATCAATTGAATGTGAATTAAGTTGATATGGAATAATGAGTGAAAGTGTAAATTCATTAAAATCTAATGTTATTAGAAAGTTGAATAATTGAATGAAAATCAATTAATTAAACCAATTGATAAGTAAAGTAATTTGGTTGAAATTAATATACTTTGATTGTTATATGGTTGTTATTTGATTGTTGGATGATTGTATATAAATTCATTAAATGTTAATGAAATTGGAAGCTAAAGTAATTGAAATTCAATTTGAAGTTAAGTAAATCTTAAGTAGAATTGAATTTGATTTGGAAGTGAACCAACTTGAATATGAATTAGTGAATATAAACTAATTGAAAATGAATGTTAGTAAAAGCATCCACTGTTAATGAATCAAATGTGATTTAAATTGAAAACCTATTTCATTTAATATTAATGAGAATATGAATGAATATATATTGGTTATGGATGTTAGTTGGTTGATGGTTGAATTTATTGCTTTTCCTACATTTGTTATGTTGGCATATATAGTTATTATGTTGCTATATGTTGTATATTGATACTATTGTCTACATGCATGTTCTCATGTTGTTTGTTGAGTGATTAGTAGGTGCGGATCGCGTTTGCTTCGCATTTGGAGCTCGCTTTCGCGCTATATTAGCCGTATATGCTCGCTAATAAAATATAAGGTACATATCTCGGATTACATACCGTACTTTTATACTTTTTTCCCTTCGGGATGCCTCATTACTTGATGAGATGTATATTTGTGATATATATACTGTCATTTTTTTTTCGGATCGAGCCGCGCAAAGGAGACTATGCCGAATTTTTTCGAAAATTTAAGGCGTTGGAAAAAATTTGAGAAAGTTGGAAAATTTTGAAAACTTTAACTTTAATTTGGAATTGAAAGTTAAACAATAGTAGTTGTTTCTGAAAAGATAACTAAGTATGATTTGAAAACTTAGTAAAGATTTTGTAAGAAATTTAACTATGGATTTTGGAAAGTTAATAAATTCTATAACTTTTCTTACTTGATAATTTCGAGGACGAAATTCTTTTAAGGGGGAAAGATTGTAACGACTCAGAATTTTTGATAATTAAAATTTGAATATTTAATTAATTTTAAATATTAATAAGTGAAATTTATAAGTCAAATAAATTTTTATTTGAATTATTGGATTTAATTGAATAATTAAATCAATGATTTAATATGTTAAATTATGGAAATAATTGAAAATTGGGTTAAATATGACTGAAAATGATTTGTAAAATTTTATTTTATCATGTCGGAGTTAGAATGATATTTTAGAACTTTTAAAATCGAATTAAGAGTTAATTTGTGAAAATTGAATATTTTAATATTAAAATCGACTAGTGAAAATAGTCAATTTTTGAACAGTCTCAGAATTGAACGAAACCAGTTCCATTGGATCCGTAATGGTTAGTTATTACCGGATTTCAATTTTCGTGTCAATCAGAGCTATCGTTTGATCGTGGCAGCTCGAAACGCATCAATTTATTTTTAATATTAATTTGGCGAGTTAAAATAGCCATTTTTCAAAAAGTCTCGGATTTCGACGAAACCAGTTTCATCGGATCTGTAATGTGATATTATAGTAAGGTTTCAAATTTCGTGTCAATTGGATTTACCGTTTGTCCGGTACAAATTAAAACGCCTAGAAATCAATTTAAATCGGTTTAATTTAAATTGAACGTTTATAGCCATAACTCGCACAGATGTCCGAATTAGCTTCCGAAACCTGTTCCATTGTGTCCGGAACGCGGGGTAAACCCTAGAAACGCTGGTTACGGCGCATAAATCGGAGTTCAGAATTTCCGTATGAATAGTGTTCGATTTTCTTCTATAAATAGAGACCCTTGCCTTCATAATTTAGAAAAAAAAAATAATAACCCTAATAAAACCCTAGCCGCCAGTTTCATATGAATGGCCAGAAATTAGTTTCATTCATCCCTTAATTACTTCCAATCCGTGAAGTTTTAGCCCAAGTGATCAACTACAAAGATGAAGAGCAAGGCGAGAGCTTTCAATCCATACGGATTTGATGGGTTATGGTCGATCGAAGGGGAAGCTACAGGGCCGCGTCCTCCATGACTTGCGCACGCATTTCATGACAAAATGGGGGGCCGCACATGGTCGTTCTTGGGCCGTGCATAGGTGGTGGAAGGGGCTTCCTATTGCAAGTGGTTTGATCGAGTTTCGTCGAGAAATGAGATTGCAAATCGAAACCCTAATCTATTGCTAATGGGTTTGGTTATCTGTAGTTGTCGCGTGCGTGAATACTTTGGGGAAGAAGATGGAGGGGTTATGCGTACGGGCCTGATGCTATGGGCTTGGATCTAACGGTTATTATGAAGTTAGGTTATAAATTTTAAATAATTGTTGTAATTAGTTTAAGATAAAATTTGTATAAACTTGTAAAATCAATATCTTTTTCATACGAGGTCGAAAACGCGCGAAACCAGTCGCGTTGGAATCGTATCGTCGAGCACTACGCGATGGAGTTGGAGTGGAGTCGTTTGGAGTTAGTGAGAATTTTGGGTAAAATTAAACGTCCGTTTAATTTTATTCGAAATAAATTGCTAAAACGGAAATTAAAATCAAGGTGAGAACTTCTCACTCAATCGAATCAGTTTCGATTTTATTTTAAATAGTTAGATTTAAAATATTTGAATGCATGTTTGAATGTTGATTGATATCTATTGATTGTTAAAATAGACATTATACGCCGTTAGTAAGCGGATGTTATTTATTAAAAACATATACCGCGAATATTTCATAAACAGTGAAATTGGTATTATATATAATAGCAATATATATATATTGGCATATGTATATATTGGAGTTATTGATTTTCCGCATTTATTTGTTTAGCGGATGAGACCCTATTGCGCCGCCTATTAAGCGGATAATATTTAATAAAAACATATACCGCGATAATTTCGTACTGGAGCGAAATTGGTATTGTGCTAATGTTTGTGGATGCAGGAAACAGGTTGGAGGGATCCAACTGGATTCCTCAACAGTATTTATTTGATTTCAGATATTTTGATATTTGATGGATTATCATATCGATATATGATATCGTTGTTGTCGTGATGGACTATTTGGTATGTAGCATCATTGGACCAAATTTGGAATTTTAAAATGATTTCAAAGTGATTTTTTAAAGTATACGTTTATAAAATATTTTTGGAAATTGATTCATTTTAAATAAATAAACGTTATAATTTTTAAAGTTATAAAAATTATGATTTTTGAGAAATATAGTTAAAAACTGATTTTTGAGAATATGATGCTAATGATTTTATAAAATAGTTTAATCGGGATTTTAGAATTCATTGTGAAAAGTTTAAATATAGGATTTATAAAATTTAATTATTTTATGAATCGAAATGGTGAAATAATAAAGGAGATTAAAGACGTTTTAAAGAATAATATAAATTGATTTATATTAAGAGATTTATAAATGGATATTTATAAATTGAAATATTGACATTATAAAACGAGTTTTTATAAGTGTTTGAATGAAGTGTAAATGAATTTTGTAAATTGAATGAAATTTATAGAATTATAAACGGTGAAATTATAAATGGAATTTTATAAACAATAGGTTTATAAAATTTATAAAGTCATTAAAAGAATGGTTTTGGATAAATAATTGAATCTTATAAGTTATAAGATTTATGATTATGAAATTCAAAGAAACGATTTTTGTAAAATAATCGTTTTATAAGCATTTAACTTATAATATGAACCTTTAGTTTATAATTGAGTTATAAATCGAATAGGTTAATAAAGGAATTTATAAAAGGAAGTTGTTATAAAATAAATAGAAATGGAATTTATAAACGTTGTTTTATAAATTCGCAAACGACTTATTTTGATAAGTTAATTGTTATAACTTATAAATGGAGTTATATTCACGTTGTAGACAGTGAATAATCCTTTAAGTTAAAAATGAATAGAAATGATGAAATTTGTTAACAAAGTATATTCACGTTTTTGAATAGTGAATAATATGTTAAAGAAATTGTTTTAGGATGTGATGTTTTAAATAGAATTAAAACAACCTAACGATGTTTTAAAATGTGTTGAGATTCGAAACCATATATTTCAACATTTATTGTTGAAATAGACGTTTTCGAGAAATAGAAGGAAATGGTGGACTATAACACTATTGTTATAGTAAATGATTTCCGAAAGGAAATGTTTTGTATAGTATTGGGATTTATATATATTTTTTAATTTTGAATCCCTATACTAGTGATTTTGGGACGTCGTAACGATGTTTTACGCAACATTCGTTTTGGCCCAAATAAATATGTTTAAGAGAATGATTTCCTTAAAGAATGAAATATATACTTAATTTTGATTTAAGTATATTGAATATTTTCTAAGTGTTGAAAATAAATAAAATCTGTGAATTACTTATGAATAAATAAGTATGGAAATGTTTTTCCAATATAAAGTGAATATTTTGAGAACTTATCTTTTTGAAGATAAATTGAAATGAAGAATTGAAATCGTATATGCATGAATATTTTGGAATATAAATTCACTATGGAATTTATAAAAGAAAGTGGGATTGGTTTAGAAAAATAAATATTGATTTATTTTGAAATGTGAAAATTATATATCTTGTAAAGATATTTTGGAAAGTAAATAATTTGGAAAATTATTTGGAATCTGGTGATGTTGTGCATATCCATTGATAGTTCAATAACCGACTATCAATATTTCCCTTTGAATGGGTATTTGATGTGATTTGTTTGAATTTGAATGCCACACTTATTTTTTTTTGAATAAGCGCTCACTATTCGGGCTAACCGGGAAAGGACCATGGGGTCGTATAACCCATTCCGAATATGTGATACGTCGTTGTGAATTGCATTGAAGATCGGTGTTGAAGACCGAGTATTTGTGAAAGCGATAGGATGACCTATCGATTGTTTCTGCACTGGGTAGCTCCTGGTATAGAGATCTCCTAAGTGATGGGAAATTCGATCGGGATTGTGAATACCCGGATTGCAAGGGCTTCGTAAGAAGTGCCTTCGGTTTTGTTCGAGCCCGGAACAGACTTGTATGGATTGTATGGCTGACATTACAAGTTGAGATATAAAGCCGATTTCTTTCAAATATATTTCTGTTGGTGGCGGAGAATTTATTCTTTTAGCTTAACACCCTTCTCTGAGACGTACGAGCTCAGAGGTTATATAGTTGAAGTTATCAGCGATATATTCCCAATTTGGTAATGTGATATGCTGAGTGATGCTGAAATGATCATTGTGTTGATTATTTGTGATAGGATCATTTATTTGATCGTCTATCCTGGTGATCATTTCTATGATCATTTGTTGACCCAAAGCATGGCTTTTGTATAAAGTATGTTTTTGTGGACGTGACTTCGTCGAGCCTCACACCCCGTGAATGGTCAAAACAGGAAAGAAGCAGCAAGGTTATGAGGGGTAGCGCCCTTTAGGATGTGTGCATTTCCTTCTGGAAAAGGGTGGTACCATGGTATGGAGCCCAGATACTTACTCGTGTTGAAAACACTTTGTTATGATTGTGTGAATTGATTGCGAGCGCTCGGTGAAAAGGTCCCAAAAGACCGGGGGATGGCATATTCGGTCAGTTGTTACTCAGTTAGGGGTAACCCGGCCTTGTGTTGGTAGAGATCCGGTTTGGTTCTCGGGGATGTCCATCCAGAGGCATTCTCATGTGGCAATGGGAAGTTCCTTGGCCTGATCATTCGTTGGAAATCCAAAGAAACAATACGAGACTTGTACGGTTTTAGTTGTATAACCTGCTATGGAATGTGGCGGTAACCTGCTATTGAACATAGTTAGCTATAGTAGGCATAGTTCGAAATGTCTATGTTGGCTAAGATTTATATTCTACTTTCGAAATGAATTTTTCCTACACTATGCACTAGTAATAATATAAAATGGTCATTTTAAATGCGTATCAAGCATCTTTGACTATCATAAGGAGAAATCTCCTCCGATTCTGCGTTTGCATTGTGTGTGTGTGCGGGAGGCCTTATGGTAGTCTCATTTTTAAAAGCATTTCGAATTGAATTTAAAAATATTCCTCTATTTTGATTTTAAAAATAAATAAACTGTTTTGAGTTCTCACACCAGTCACATGACTGACTTGGAGTTTATTGTTTTCCTTCCTAAACTCTGGGTGCCCACCAATTTCCACACGGGCAGTCAAGAGTTAAGGTTTATCAGGATATTCTGGATATTCTGGAGTTGCTGGAGGCAAGTTGGATGGCATGGCGTATTACTAGTTTATATAGTATTTCTTTTTCCGCTGTTTGTTTGATGTTGTATACTCTGATGATATGATGTAATGAAATGAAATGTAATAACTGATATAGTTCTTTGTTTAAAGATTATTCATTTATTATTATATGTTGTTCCGCTGCGAATTGTGAGATTCCGTTGTTGTTCTGTTCTCTTTCTATTCCGTTCTATTTTCTTTTCTCTCTATTTTAAAATGATCTATTTTCTTTCTGTTCTATTTTCTACTCTATTTTTCTATTCTCTTTTCTCTCCATCTTCTATCTTCTTCTCTCTTCTTCTGCCTTTTTCTTTTCCTAAATTTTTCTTAAACCCCTCAGGGTTCGTATTTTCGTTCATCTTGAATTAATCAATGGAGATTAGTGTCTATTCAAGGAGTACGGATTTACTGGTCTTTACAAAAATGAACTTGAGTAAGTAAATTCTATGATATAATGTTTGAGAAAAGATAACGTCAAAGAATATGCTATGTAAAGAAATGGATATACTAATTGAATAATGGATTGCGAATAATTAATTGTAAATAAAATAGAAGTCAATAAAATAATTTAGTATAGATAAAATTGGATAGAAATCCATTGGAAGGTAATATGTGAGATTGTACGTATATTATTTTATTTGCATAACGATTTGATCCAAATTCGAGCACAAAATTTCGAGATGATTTATATCGATCCAAGTTAGAATTTTTCACTCGATTTTCGACGGCGAACCCTAGATATGGATTTTTAATTTGATTCTGGAATTCTCTATCATAGTATATGGGTATGCAAGGAGAGTAACAGTTTCCAATCAAGAAACCAAATCTGAGTCCGCACTAGAGAGTCGGGTGAACGATACTAGTTTGGAAGTGAAATTGTGTGATCGAATAAGCGATTAGATTGATATTGCTCACGGATGATATATGTATGGCTTACGGACTTAATTAAAGTTAATATTGGGAATTTAAGATGCCAAATATAAAATGATTCTTTTAAAATTATATAACAGGATATATATATATATATATATATATAAGGGATAAACCAAATTGAAGGTAAAATTAATAATTTGGTTATGTTGGGTATGGTTTGGTTATTATATGATTGTTAGTGGATTGCATATAATTCATTAAGCGTTATTGAAATCGAAAGCTATAAATCACTGAAATCAAATTGGAAGTTAAATGAATTTAAATAGAATTTAATTTGATTTAAATTGGAAGTGAACTAATTTAAATATAAATTAGTGAATGTTAACTAATCAAATTGAGAATGGATGTTAGTAAAATCCAACGTTAATGAATTAACTGTGATTAAAATTGAAAACCAAGTCAATAAATATTAATAAGAAGTGAATTTATATTGATTGGTTATGGATTTGTTGGATGGTAGTTGGATGATAGTTGATTGATGGTTGCAATTGTTGTTTTGTTGCATTTGCTATGTTGGCACATGTAGTTGTTATGTTTCTATATGATGTATATTGATATTATTTTTGTATATGCATGTTTCTCATAGTTTGTTGAGTGTTTAGTAGGTGTGGATTGCGCTTGCTTCGCATTTGGAGCTCGCTTTCGCGCTATATTATTCGTATATGCTCGCTAATAAAAAATATAAGGTACATGTTTATTTTATCATGGGATTTGGTGATTTTTGATGAGCCACTTGGCTTTTGGATTTTCTTTTGTTGGTTTGGGGCCCGTAGAGGCGTTTTGTAGCTGTACCGATCGAGCCGCGCAAAGGAGACTCTGCCGAAATTTTTCGTAAATCAGGGTGTTAGAAAATTTTTCAAGTTTTAAAATTTTTATAACTTGTTTTGATAACTAACTTTTAAAGTTAGAAAGGCGTTTGGAATAACTTAGTAAAAGTGTAGTAATGACTTTATAGATGGAATTTCATTGTTTTATAAGTAGGTAACTTTGAATAAAATATATCTAATGTTGAATTCTATACTTAGTTCATTTTCCCTTCTTTTTCCTTTTCGGGGACGAAAAGTTTTGAGTGGGGGAGAGTGTAACGACCCGAGATTTTCGATAATTAAAATAGCTAATTTAAAAGATTTCATGATTTAATGTTAGAAAAAAAATTGTAATTCGTTTAGAATAATAATAACTGGAATGAATTGCGACAATAATTATCCAAGTAATGGAAAATAAAAGCTACTTAGTGAATGCCTTTGAAATCAAGAGTTGAATAGGATAATAAATATGGAATTCATTGGGTATAAATAGAGAAATTGATTGATAAGTAAAATCTATTTAAAATCAAATATTGAATATTGAACAAGTAAGTTGTTTAAATTAAATATTTAAAACTTATTGAATAATTTAATAACTGTAAAATGAAAATAGTGTTCTAAATTGTGAATTGGTTTTAAAGGTTGAATCTTATAAGTTTAATTTCAATATTTCAAAAGATAATGAATTATTGGATAATCGAAATTGTTTAAATTTAATATTTGGAATTTATTGAATAATTTAATAGTGGGAATTGAATAACCGTATAATGGAAATGGTTGTTCTATAATTTTAATTCGTTTCAAAAGTTAAATTTTTAAGTTCGTTTTGAATATCTCAAAAGATAGTGATTCAAGAATAATAAAATTTGTTAAATCTAATATTACAAATGCTTGAATAAATTAAATTTCGAATTTGATATGGTTAATTTGATATTGAAATTTAATATATGAAAATAGAGTGAATATTTGAAATTTGATTTAATATGATTCAAATTGGTTTCCAAAGTGAATGTAAGTTATATTTGGATTTTAATAGAGTTAATAAGATTTTAAAATCGGAATTTATTGGATAAATTGAATAATTGGTTTAATATGATTAAAAATGATTTGTAAAATTTTATTTTATCATATTAGAGTATAGTGATGTTATAGAACTTTTAAAACTGAATTTAAAATTTATTTGTGAAAATTGAATATTTTAATATTTAATTATCGACTGAAAAATAGCCAATTTTTGAACAGTCTCAGAATTGGACGAAACTAGTTCCATTGGATCCGTAATAATTGTTATTATCGGATTTCAATTTTCGTAGCAATCGGAGTTGTCGTTTGACCGTGGCAGCTCGAAACGCGTTGAAATTGTTTTAATATTAATTTGGCGAGTTAAAATAGTCATTTTTCAAACGGTCTCGGATTTCAACGAAACCAGTTTCATCGGATCCGTAATGTGATATTATTGTAAGATTTCAAATTTCATGTCAATCAGATTTACCGTTTGTCCGGGGAGAGCCAAAACGCATAGAAATTCGTTTAAATCGATTTAATGCAAATTGATCGTTTATCGCTATAACTCGCACAGACGATCGAATTAGCTTCCGAAACCTGTTCCATTGTGTCCGGAACGCGGGGTAAACCCTAGAAACGCCAGTCACCGCACGTAAATCGGAGTTCGAAAATCCGGAATGAATAGAGTTCGTCGTTTCTTATAAATAGCCCTTGTCTTCATAAATTTGGAAAAAACTATCAACTAGGGTTTCAAATAAAATGCCGGCCGCCTCTTATTCATTGAAGGGCTAGAAATTAGTTTCCTTCTTCTCTCGATTAATCCCAATCCGTGAACAATGAGCCAAAATCATCAACTACAATCTTGAAGAGGCCAACGAGTTCTACGAGCTCAACGGTGGAGATCGTGTTTGGAGCTGTGGATCAACGGGAAAAGGAGCTTAAAGGCCTACAGTTCGGCCTCGAATCGTGTGCTAAATAGGGGGCCGAGCTCCTTGGCTTTGCAGCCGAGCATAGAGGAGGTGATGGCGCTTCTAATGGTGGTGCCTGATCTGCGAGGAGGTGCTCGTGGGTGGTGCGTGATTTAGGGCCTAGGGCCGGCTTTGGGTTTAAGCTGCGTGCGCGATTTTTCATCAGGGAGCGAACGCGTGAAGAGCCTGGGGACGGCCTGGGGAAGAAACGTGATGAACGGCCCTGATTAGTTGAGTTTAAAATTAAAGGAAATTGTGAATTTAATTTATATTAAAATCGTATAATGTTTAACAGCGTATAACTTTTTGCTGCGAGGTCGGAATTTCACGAAACGAATTGCGTTGCAATCGTTTTGTCGAGCACTACGCGATGCAACTGGATTGGAATCATTTGGAGCTAGAGAAAATTTTGAGTTAAATCGAACGTCGTTCGATTTGATTTAAAATCGCAAAAATCAAGGTGAGTGTTTTATAACGCTCACAACGTACTAAATATCTTTATGCTAGTTAAATTTGATATTATGAAGTGTTATGATTTTATTTGTCGTTGTTTGATAAAAATTTAATTGTCATATAGCTTGTCATTTGAATTAACCGTTGAAAAAAATTAAATTGACAGTGAAATTGAAGTTAAAATTGAATTGCGATTAAATTACCTGACATTGATAACTATGAAACTGCCATGAATAGTATTGTTTATTGGATGATGTATTTGATGGATGCTATTGGTTGATAATTGAATGTTTAGATGTTTATTTGCTTATATAGGTCCTGTTATGCATACATATGATACTGTGATTAAATTTAAGTAATATATACTCATCCCTGACATTTAATTGAAATAAATAATTACTTGGCCATAGGATAGAAAATTATATACGGACACTGAATTGGCTAAATTAATAATTTTTGAAATCATCCATTTGGAATTTATTTAAATGTTTTGATTTAAAAGTTATAAATAGAAATCGAGTTATAGAAATTGGATTCACCGAAAAACAATTGAGTTGGAATGTTGAAATAAATTTTGGTTAAAGGAATTTTGTTAAATAATTAAGTTGAGACTTTGAAATTTGAAATTGGATATGATTGAATGTCGAAAATTGATTTGTTTAAAGATTTAACCTTAATTCGAGCTTTGAATATTACTAAGTAAAAGTGATATAAAAATGATATTTTGAAGTCGAGCTTGGAATGGAATCATATTTGAAATTTGGTTTTAAACTCGGAAATTTATGGATAATTTTGTTAAATGTTATAAATGGATATTTCGAAAAACCAAGCTCTAAATCGATATAAATTGGAATTGAATAAATCGAAAGTGAATATAAAATTGAATAAAGTGAAGTCAAAGTTGAAATTGATTTGAATTGAAATCGAAATTGAATCGGTAGAATGGAAATTGAAATTGATTTGAATTGGGAAGTTATAAATTGAAATGGATTGATTTTGAAGCTGTTTTAAATTTGTTTTCCAAATTACTCTGTTATATAAACCATTTTGAATGCTTAAACTATTTTAATCTATTTTTAATCTACTTAACCCAATTTAAATTATTTTAAACTAATTTATCTATTTTAAATCCATTTTAAAGATTTTAAGTATTTTTAACTATTTTAATTATTTAAACTACTTAAAACTATTTTCTAAAAAATTTCAAGATGGTTAATAGGGTGAAATGTTTATATTTAAATCTTGAATTTAAATACGAATTGAGTTAAATGAAGTTGCAACCTAAATTGAAATTCGAAATGATTTTGAAATCGAAATGAGATATTGATGCGAAAATTGATTTTGAAACGGAATCTGATATTTTGAAAGATACGATGATATTGAAATGGACTTGATTTTTTTTTTAAGCGAATATGATATTTTGATATCAATTATGAATCGATTTGAAATATAAAGAGCCAAAGGTGTAATAATACGTAGTTAGTAAAGAAACCGGGATCGAATATGGACATACTATCTGTCGATACCGGAAACCACTTTAATAACTATTATACGCGGAGTGATGATCCAGAATGAAGTGGATGGTTTGGTGAACGCGTTGACTGAAGAAAGAGAACGATTATTGGATGACCCCTGACATGACTAAAACAGGAGCCGCGCCGGGCCATTGAGGTTCGCCACCTCTAGCGGACACACTTCTTCGATACCATATCTATTACATTTGTGATGCGATTTGGGTGCACCCCTTGATTTCGGAGTGTTGTTTCACGGTGTTGGGGTAGCTGCTGGCTATGCCCGACATCAGTCCGGATCACGCAACTACTAGTATCCTAGTTGGTATCGCCTCATGTACCTTGTCATACTGATTATCCTATTCGCGACCACTACGTTTTGATTTGTACCTTGAGTATATGGATTGCCCTCTGGTGACTTCCGGTTTTGGGGAAACTACGGTCTTGTATATGCTTTTGGGAATATAAAATGTGTTAAGGGGGATTATGGTAACGCCTTAACGCTATTTTGATACTTTATATTACTGATAGGCATTATCTACTTAGCGTATATTACTACATAGTAGATAGTTTCACGGATCCTTGAGAGAGGGAAAATCCGGTAACATCTCTTGAGTTATTGCACGCATGTTGACACTGGATAGGAGATGTCAAACCCCGTAAACATCTCTGACGTCGTTACACTCATATTTATTTACGATTGATTTCACTTTCATAAGGATATTTAGTCCTGACTCGAGTGTTTGTTTTTTCATTTCACTCGGGTCAGTCCTGATTTTCAGATTTTTGAAGATCTATTCTGGAGGATGAAGACGAAGATTTGGTATACTATTACTATTATTACCCTTGCATCATGCTATCTGCTGCATTATTTTAATTGTTCTGTTGTGTATGTATAACTCTGATAAATGTTGTATAAATAATTGTCAATGTATAGTAAACAGCTTCATGAACTGTTTATTTGACTATTATATTTTATCGTTCCGCTGCGAGATTCTGTGTTGTTTCATTTCCTTTATTTCTTTTCTTTTCTTTTCTTATTTACCCCAATAACCATCTGCCCTTTTGAATGGTTTGGAATCGACATGTGTATTTGATCGTCAGTTTTAAACTGTCCAAAAAGGCAGGTCGTTACATATAGGCATAAGTATATTTGTTACCAAGTTTGGTTTACTTATGGAGAGTTTAGGAGATGGCTCTTTGATTTTTTCTCAGGTAGCTTAAATAAGCATCTAAGTAATATCTTGAGACTGTTAAGCGTAAGCTATGCTTAGTACATTATTTATCGTCATTAGCGATGAGAGGGTTTGTAAACCCGAGAAATCATGGGCTTTATTGCTAATGATTGTGAATACTGTTAAGTATTGTTGTATGCTTGTTTCTTTGTTAGTTATCCATGTTGGAATCTCAAGGACGAAATGTTTTGAGTATGGGAGAATATAGCAATTCGTAATTTCGAACACTTCATTTTTGAATACTGAAACCTTTGGGATATGCTTAAGTGTTATAAAAGTCATTTTATAACCTTGTTAAACTCCTTTTAGTAATAATTAATCATAGAAAACTAGTTTTTGAAATTTTTTTACAAAAATAAATACTTTGAAGAAATATTGATAATGTGACCAAATACCGTTTTATCTGTGAACGGATTTTTATTCAATATATGTTGTTTAGACTTGTGTACCTAAATAACATATAAAGTCATTAATAGCCAATAAAAATATTTCTATTAGATATGGTTAACTAAATCTACTTTCAAAAACTTCTAGAAGATCATTAGGAATTAGATACTTTGAGTGAAGTTATTTTGAAGTGGATATTTTAATACGTGTGTGAGGCGGAAAGTTGGTCACATGGGGGTGAGGGTGATTTGGTTAGGTAGAGAGGATGGTGGGGAGGGTAAGCTTACCTCTTTTTTTCTATATAAGTGGCCTTATACAACATAGAACCCCTTTCACAAATTTTATTAACTTAAAACTAAGCTCTTCATTATCTTTTCTAAATAACCTTTTGTAACTCAATTCAAATCATCCCAAACTTGCACCAAACTCTTGTTATAAACCTCAAAGAATGTAACAACAACATTCATCAACTTAAAGCTTGATGATTAGGAGCACATACCTCAAAAGCCATCAAGGTCGTGAGTAAAGGAGGAAATTTGGAGTCTGTTTGGTTAAGGTAAGAAGTGGAAGCTAGGTCGAGGCTTGTGCTTGGTTGTTTATTTGTTGAAGGGTGAGAAAACTCACCATTTGAATGTATATGAAATGTATAAAATGCTTCTTTAAGACTATAGTAAATATGCTTGACTATATATTGTTATATATTTTGGTGATTCTTGCTTTGGAAAGCAAACGACATAACTAAAATTATGTATTTGGACTTCTATGCTTTCCTATGACTTGTTGCATAGTATTTACATGATGCATATAGGTTTGATTGGACTTTGATTGGATCGGACATGAATATGGAATGGTTTCTATAGCAAATAGTCCTATAGAAGCACTTCGAAATGTCTTATGTTCGACAATTTCTATAAAAAATTATAGAGAGATCCCTAGGAGTTTCTCGCTGTGATTATGATGTATGTTGAGTATATTGTTTATTTCAAAGGGTTGGACCTTAAATGGATTGTTCCTTAAAAAGCTTGTTAGCATATCAAAAAATGGAAAAAAAATCTTGTACATAAAACTGCCTAGTTAATGTTCTGTTACAGTACTCAACGATGGCATTGTCTGGCCGCTGTAGTAGCTTTAAACCCTTTTGACGGCATTTCAAAAATGATATAATTTCTGTTTGAAACTTTAATTTCTTTAAAGTGACTTTTAATTTGAGTATTATTCTTCAATCTGTTTACAAGTCTTTTCTAACATATGTCAGAGTATTTTAAAAGTAGTTTGGAATTTTAATATATTTTTGATAGTTAATTATGAATTTTTAGTTAGAACCTTTATTTTAAATAAATAAAGAAAACATGTTTTTTGGAAGTTTTTAAGTAAATTGTAAAGAATTATTTTTAATGAATGTTTCTAAAAAAAGTTTAAACCATAATTATAAGTATTTTAAAGCAGGAAAATAGGCACAAGGACAAATTTAGAAAAACAAAATTAGCCTGAAGGACAACAATTTTATATATAGTTTTTGGATAATTAGTTAATTATTTTATTTAAGTATCAAAAAGCTTCCATTTAAATTGTTTCAGAATTTTATTAAACATCTTAGCTAATAAATAAATTAGTCGACATACATACATATATAAACATATATATCATTTTTGAAAGTTTTTTGAATTATAAATAAATGTTTTACAAAGGGGTTTAGGAGTTCCTTAAGCAGCTTAATCATGCTTTGTTCATTTACTTTTTTATGGAAAGTAATTAATGCTATATTTAGCACTAAAGCCGACGAAATAGGCTTCTCTATCTGTGGGAGTTAAGAATGATGCTCAAGTAGGGTTTAGAAGCAACAGTTCTTTAACCTACCAGCTTCACTTTTAACTGAGCGATAGTAAGTTAAAAAGGTTTGAAACGTGACAAATATACGAAACTTGATTTCCATAAATGATCATTTTAGAATTGGATAATTGATTATTCGACTGACAAACATGACAAATTAATTTAGAAAGTGTATGATAGCTTCATGGCTTCATATAACTTGAGATCCTCAAGGAGGACTAATCTGTATGAAACTTCTATACCTTTAAGAATTGTATATACCCCAGGGAGGACTCCTTTATATATAGTTTGCTTGCTTCTAAAAGAATTGAAATTGAGTTAACTAAAAAATTCATCGATTTAGTTTTGAAGAGTCCGAGATCAGATAGGTATAATTATGAATAACTTACCAAAAACCGCTTCAAAACTAGTATACGAATCTACATTTTGGAAGCAGCTATGAAGTGGAATGTTATAGAGTTGAACTAGCTATCATAATGTTAAGTCCATAGAATAGACAAACATTGAAATTTAAGACTAATGTTATACAATTGAACAGTCAATCCGAAGATTAAGTCTAAGGGAGAGGTCAGCATTAGCATTTTTCGAGCAATTTGTGCCAGATTCCATGGAGAGATTCATGATCTATTTGAGTGATTAATACTCATATAAGAGATGCCATACATGGCCTCCCCATCAAAAAGGGCAGAAAATAGAGTAGGAGCATAACCAGCGGGTTTAGCTAATCCAAAAGTGTATATCACTCCAAATATATAGATGCTTATCGATGTTGCTAACGAGAATTGACGATATTCTGTATCATGCGTTCAGATGTGCACCGATTATGCTTTCCTTTGATAAAAATTTATCTAGAGATATACGATGCTCGGAAGGTAGTTTTTGACCTATGTAAAGGGGGCGGCTTCAGTTTACTAAGGGGACCTCCATGGAGAAATCCATATGTTAACGTACCTTAGAGGTTTTATATGTACTTCTAATATCGTTATGTTGTGAGATGTAAGAAACATAGCTATTTTTTTATTTATATTCACCCTAGACACAGTCTATTATATCATTATATTTACTTATAAAATGGTTTGGTTTCATTTGAGTGGACAACAGATACAGTGATTTGTATGATCTAAAAAGTTACTGTTATATGGACACATGTATCTTGAGTTTCTCACACTAGACTTATGTTTGGCACATGACTTTTGTTTTTCCTAAATTCCTCGTGTACTCCTTCGAGTAAGCTGAGTAAAACGAGTTTGACTTTGGACACTCAGTGCTTCAAGAAATGAGCTAGAGGCTTCCATTTAACTATCCTTTTTCTATTTCTGTTGCACTTATTATGTATGTATCAGCATTTTGAGGATATTTAGTTATAATTGTCTAGGCTGATGATAGTACTTTGGTTTAGTAACTTTTAAGTTGCTCTGTATTTTGGAGTAACCCTTTGTACCATCTTTTTAGATATTATATTTTATCGTTCCGCTTGTGAAATTTTGATATTTTGTTTTCTCTTCCTTGTTCTATTTTGTTTTCTTTTCATTTAACCTTAACAATCTGTCTTTTTAGCTTTTGGATGCTCGACACATGAATACCGCTGATGTATAAGTGTTAAAATTTAAGGACTAAAAAGTATGGTCATTACATTTGGTATCGGAGTGGAGGTTTAGCGAATACCTTAGCTTTAGTTAGGTATGGCTCAATAGAGATGGGGTAAGTGACATCCTAAAATAAGCGGAGTGTATTATATACACACACACAAGAGAGAATATTTGTATTTTTCTATGAACTTACCCCTATATAGTATAGGAATAACCCTTTCTTTGAAATAAAACTATCCTAAAGTATTATAAAAGATATTTATTATGATTAGGTAGTAAGAACTATGAGTACTATGGCGGCTAGTGCTAAGGGAAATGTAGTAGAGGAAGTGGTGCAAGTTCGAATACAGAAAGACTTTGCTAGGTTAAGTTGGGATTTTGAGATATTGGGTGGAAAGTGGTTCAACGACGCTAAGAATATCATTGAAGTTCAAACCTGGCTTAGTTTGTGTGATAGGTTATGCAGGGACAATGAAACATCATATCCAGATATCATTCGTGAATTTAATAGATATGGTTTTAAGGTTTGAGGGTTTAGCTCCAAAATCATCTGTATCGGTAACATCATGAAACAACAAGCGCAAGTTCCAATCGTCGAAGGATGCTTCTAAATTAGCTTGCTTTAAGTATGGAAAAAAGGACATCGTGTTAAAAATTGTAAGACAGGTGGAGGAGGATAAGTAGCTAAAACGCCAATCATAAAGATATCAAAGCTTGAGCGACGGACAACCAAGGCATAATTTACGCCAAGGAGTTGTTACAACTGCCACTACCCGGGTCATATGGTCAAAGTGCTTCAAAAAAGACATAAGACTAGGGTTTTTGCTCATTTTACAACACCTTCGACATCTACAACTAAGAAGGGAAACCAAATTCTTGAGGATATATTATCTGTTTATCACTTTCCTATTCATATTTTGTTTGACACTAGTGCTTTACATAGTTTTGTATCTCGTAATCTTGTTGATTGGCAAGTCATGCTCGGCTAGTTTATAAGCATTTATTATTGTTTTCTAATTATTATTTGTGCTCAATGAATTTATGAGTAGGTTACCTTTTTATTACATAGGTTGGGTAGTCAATAAATGTAGGAGCATTGAACAGACACCTTGTGAATTAAATTTCACACTTTGACCATAAGGCATTCAGTGATGATGTTGGGTTAGAATTTTACTTTAATTAAAGTAGTTTAATATAAATTTTCTAAAAAAGGTACTTTATATAAGTATACTTTATAAAATATGGTTTATAAACGAAGAGGATTCGAACTGATATTTTGAGAAATTAAATCCCATCGTCTTTGGAAATGTTTTTCAGATTTTGGAAAATAATAGTAGTATTGTTCAAAAATATTTGTGAATTCTAATATTTGGAAAGAGTTTTAAGATTTGTACAAATTTGAGGTTGCTCTTGAAAATGACAGATCAATTCGGGAAAAAAATGTTTTATGTTAATTAGTTCGAGTGGCTCAAAAGTGACTAAAAAATGAGAAAAGATGTGTTCGGTTAGTAAACACTTCTCATGAGCATTATCTCTCTTTGTAAGGGAATATATGGCACAATTTGATAAGGCCCATTTTCATTGTATCATTTTTGTGTTACTCGGTCAATATGTATATTTTTATGGATTTTAAAGTATGATGTAAGTGTACTGAACTCACATCTATAGCTTGCAAATAAATTTTTTTGATTACTACAGCATAATCGACATTTATTTTTGGGTTCATAGTGGGGGACACTGCTAAAATAGTTTGCTACAGAGTAGTTTTGGTAAAACACATTTTGATTTAATCCCAAAACATTGATTTGATATACGATAGATATATGTGTATGTTATTATTTCAATTGATTTAAAATAAAATGAGCATTAGTTCTAAAGTTTTCTTTAAAGAAGTTTGATAAAATATATTATAATTTAATAAAGAGTAGTTTTGGATATTACAGATTTTGATGTAAACATCTTTATAGAAATTTTTTGCATGTGTGCTATGTAGGGTGCCGAAGTGGCATAGCCCAAATTATTATGAAACCTTTTTATGTTTTCTCTTTGTAGTAAAGAGTGCCTAATAAATAAATGAAACTTTTCATAAGTTATTAATGGATGTATCCTGTGCATTTAGGACGGGTAGTAGATTCATCATGTTATGATATGTTTGTTTGATAGCTTTTATTTGTTAGAACGGAATGGGTTTTTTCGACGATCTTGGACAATTCAAAACTTTTACATTTTCATTGAACTTTATGTTTAGTGTTTTGAAAATACAAAGACAGGTTTAGAGAATACTTTAGTTGAGAAGGTAAAAGTTAAACAAGTTTTAAATTGGTTTCAATATCCATGTTAAGTAGAACATTTGATGTTATTAGGTCAGTTAATAGACATCTTTACCTTAGGGTTGTCTAATGAAAGTAGACCGTAGTTTTGAGTTTGGATATGACTATCCTACTTGCCCTAGCTACTTGCCTATATCGATGAGTAAAGAAGTCTAAAATGTTGATTCGATTATAAGATCCAGATTTACTTTGGACCTACATTTAAAATTTAGAAAATAAAATGAATTTGATGTTTTTCATATACTTTTAGGATATGGTAAAGCATTATACAAGTAATAACCTGAAGTAAGTTTTTGATGAAATGTTGTATAAATAGAATTATGTCTTTCTAAAATGTATGTAAACTTAATTGGTGTTTTATGAAATCTTTCATAAATGATTTTAGTATTGAATAAGAGTACTACTAGTGTAAATAATGTGAAAAAAAATAGTCCAGTTAGGGAGCCAATTGGATAAACTACGCACGTTGTAAATAGACCATTTAATTCGCATGATAGTTCTTGATCTAGGATTTAAGTGCATGGTTTTGAGGTGATTTACATCGATCTGAACAAGGATTTTTCACTCAATTCTCAACAGTGAGCACTTGAAACAAACTCTTGATAAGATCCAAAGGTTTTTTATCATAACATATGGCCGTGTAATGGAAATGGAGGCTTCTAATCAAGGGACTTGATCGGAATTCTTACTAGAGAGGTTAAGTGATTTATACTAGTTTGGAAATGAAATTTGGGTGATCTGGTAAGCGATTAGATCGGATGTCCTATATAGACAATCCATGTACATCGCATAAACATAAGTATATTTGATACCATGTTTTGTTGGTTTATGGAGAACTTAGGGATGGCTCTTCGATTTGTTCTGAGGTAGCTTGAATTAGCGTCTAAGTAATAACCAGAGGCTGTTGAGCGTAAGCTACGCTTATTACGTTATTTATCGTCCTTAGCGATGAGAGGGTTTGTGAACCTGAGCAAACCATAAGCTTTGTTGCTAGTGACTATGAATATTGTTGAGTATGTTAGTCCCTAAGGAGATGGTTTTGATGACAACAACCTTAGAATAAGATTATAAAATATAAATACTAACTTTATAGTTTAGATATACCTATATGCAGGATTTAACCATGCAGGTACCAAGAATGAAGACTGTACAGTATAGAGATTCAAGACATCAAGATTGAAGACCTATGAGTATCAAGATTATCAAGAGTTCAAGATTTCAAGATTATAGTTTAGTTAGGAATTTTGTTAAAACTCCTAGAAAAGCACTGGCATCTTAAAATCCAATTTATTCGTGGAATGTAATCCACTTCGAGCCTGATAAAGGGATGAAATTTAAGTAGGATGGAACCTACGAAAAATCTAGTGGAACATTGTTTTGTATCCACTAACTTTTATTCAAAATTTTTTTTACAAAATTAAATCTTGTTTTTAAAATGATTTCAAAATCTTCCTTTTAAAAGAATCAAAAACATCTATCCTGGTTTTAAATATTTTTAGCCTCAAAATAATCTTTATTTTCAAAATCAAATTATCCTTCGTTTTAAACTATCTTTTAATAATAATAATATATTTAACTTTTAATATTTATACATAGATTTAAATATAAAATTATAATAAAATTTTATATATATCAAAATATTATTCTCTATACTTATTTATGTATTTTAACTATAGTTAAGTATATTTATAAAGTTTAAAATAGTTTTAATATAAGATAGAAATTATTTTCAAAGAAAAACAAATTATCAAAAATTGCTTTGGCATGTCGACAACCTCAAGTACCCCTTGTCGACAAGGTGGCAATTTGTTTCAAAATTTTGAATTTCAAAAAAGTGTCTATTCGTCATATCCTTTCACGAATGGACATGGCTGTTGTTCTACTATAAATAGAGGCAGTTTTAAACGAATTTACATTTATATTTTCTCTGAATTCACTCTTCTTCTTCTTCCATATTTCTTTATATACATTTTTACCATTAGTCTGCCGAAATCAACATTGAATCTTACTATATCATTTCTAGTATGATTCTCTATCACTATCTCAACAAGAACTCAGTGCTATTCAGAGTTATAGGATTCTTTGTAATAAACTAAAAGAGAAAAGATGTGATTGTAGCCTGTGAAATCAATCAAGCGAGAAAAGGTATGATTGTAGCCCGTGAAATCAATTGGGTGAACTTGTTGCCCGTAAAATCAAGTATCTCTATCCAAAGGATTGTGAATCTAGAGTGGTGTACCTCGTGGCCTTGAAATCGAGGGTTGTAATTGTGCAATTGCTTTTGAAAGGAAATCCGTACTTCTGTGCGGGACTGGATGTAGGGTAACTCCGAACCGGTATAAAATCCGGTGTGTTCTTTCCTTTATTGCTTTTACTTTATTTCTGCATCTGTGTTTGATTCTGTGATCTTATCTGTGTCTAAATATTGCATATATTTGTGTTCAAATCAACATAAACTCGAAAAGATTTAGTAATTCCAATAAACACTACTCGCCCCCTCTAGTGTTTATTCTAGCCTTAAGATCTGTTATCTGCATTTCTCACATTTGGTATCATGGCAAGGTTTTCAAAGTTTCATAATATGATTTTTGAAAAAGTTTTAAAATGGCTATGTTTAAAAAACTTGTTAATGCTGGTTTAGAAATATTCAGATCATCATTGTCTCTTGAGTCTGCATATAATCAATGTTCAAATTCAAATTATCTACCAAAATTGTATGATGTGCAGGAAACATGCTTTATGGGTGTTGAGGAATCAATCCACGATGGATAAATTGTGCTGATCAAAAAGAATAAATGGATACTCGATAGTGGATGCTCTAGACACATGACTGGTAATCTAGATATGCTGAATGATATAATATACAAAGACGGAGGACTGGTTAACTTTGGAGACAACTCAAAAGGATATGTGATTAGCATCGGCAAAGTCGGTAATTATGAAACTCATATTATTACTAATGTTTTGCTAGTTAAGAATCTGAAACATAATCTGCTAAGTATTAGTCAACTTTATGATAAAGGATATAAAATTAAATTTGAAAAAGATAAGTGTCACATTGAAGATAATAATTCAACCATAATATTTGAGGGAATTAGGAAAAAGAATATTTATATTCTTAGTATGAAAATTTCAAATGATAACCTATGTCTTTTGACAAATACAAGTGACCCTTGGATTTGGCATAAGAGATTTGAGCATTTGAATTGCAAACTCTTATCTAGACTGTCAAAACATGATCTAGTAAGAGGTCACCCTAAAATGTTTTAAAGTAGATAGTTTATGTGATTTTAAATTAAAAGATATGATTTCAACTTCAAAACCTCTTGAATTACTTCACCTTGATTTATTTGGTCCATCTCAAATTCTGTAAATAAATCATAGTAAATATATTTTTGTAATTATAGATGATTATTCTAGATTTACGTGAACAATTTTTTTTTGAAACATAAAAGTGATGCTTTTTAATGTTTTAAGAACTTTACAAAAAGGATTCAAAATCAACTTTCTCTAAAAATTATAACCATCCGTAGTGATCACGGTGATGAATTTGAAAATAAAAAGTTAGAGGAATTCTGCAATAAAAAGGGAATAACTCACAATTTTTTTATTTCCAAGAATTCCACAACAAAAATGGAGAAGTAGAACGTAAAAATAGGACGATTCAAGAGTGTGCGAGAACTATGCTTTCAGATAGTAAATTACCAAAGTATTTTTGGGCAGAAGCAGTTGCTACCGCCCGTTATATTTTAAATAAAATTTTAATTAGACCTTTAACTGATAAGACATCTTATGAACTTCTTCACTCAAAGAAACCTATGGTATCTTATTTTAGAATTTTTGGAAGTAAATGTTTTATTTTAAATACAAAAGATAATCTAGATAAATTTGACCCTAAATCCGACAAAGGTATCTTTATCGGATATTCTAATAGAAGTAAAGCATACAAAGTGTTTAATTTAAGAACTAACACCATCGAAAAAATAATGCATGTTTCATTCGATGAAAATCTCAAAAAAATTGAAGATACAAATAATGAAGAGGATTTAATCACTCAAAATCAAGATTTAACTGAAACTAATAATGAAATTAATCATCCTAATAAAAAGATTAAATTTTTAAAAGATCATCCGATAGAAAATGTACATAGAGATATGCAATCTGTTGTTAAAACTAGAAATCAACTAAGTAAAATGAGCAATGTAGCATTTATATCAGCTATTGAACCCAAAAATCCACAAGAAGCATCAATTGATGATTTATGGATTTTGGCTATGTAAGAATAACTAAATCAATTCACTAGAAATGATGTTTGAAAACTTGTTCCTAGACCTGAAAATAAAACTATAATTGGAACTAAATGGGTTTGTAAAAATAAAATGAATGAACAAGGAGATATTGCTAGAAATAAAGCCTGGTTAGTCACTCAAGGTTATTGTCAAGAAGAAGGAATAGATTATGATGAAACCTTTTCTCCCGTAGCAAGATTAGAAGCCATTACGATTCTACTTGCTTTCGCAAATCATAATAATTTCAAATTGTATCAAATGGATGTTAAAGGTGCCTTTTTAAATGGTTTTGTAAAAGAGGAAGTATAGGTTGAACAACCACCACTTTTTGAAAATGAAAAATTACCAAATCATGTTTACAAACTTAAGAAAACTCTATATGGTCTAAAACAAGCTCCTAGAGCCTGGTATGATAGATTAAGATTTTACTTATTACAATCAAACTTTGAAATTGGTAAAGTAGATAATACTCTTTTTATTAAAATAAATAAAAATGATATTCAACTAGTACAATTCTACATAGATGATATCATTTTCGGATCAACTAATTTTGAAATGAATAAAGAATTTTCTGAAATAATGACAAAAGAGTTTGAGATGAATCATATGGGTGAATTAAACTTCTTTCTAGGATTACAAATAAAACAATTAGATAATGGTATCTTTATTAGTCAAGAAAAATATGCTAAAGACCTATTTAGTAAATTTGGTTTGACTACTGCAAGTGGAAAACCCACTCAAATGGCAACCAATGAGTACCTAAGTAAAGAAGATCTCTCGAAAGATGTGGATCAAAAATTATATAGAGGAATGATGGGATCACTACTCTATATCACTGCTAGTAGACCTGATATCATGCATAGTGTTTGTCTCTGTGCAAGATATCAATCCCATACTAAAGAGGCCCACTTAAAAGCTGTAAAACGTATCATAAGATATGTTAAACACACCGTTGATTATGGCTTATTTTATCCTAAAAATGATTCTTTTGAATTAATATCTTACTGTGATGCAGATTATGCTGGTTGTAAATCAGACCGAAAAATTACAAGTGGAACTTGTCACTTTTTGGGGCATTCTCTGATTTCCTGGTTTAGTAAAAAGCAAAACACAGTTTCTTTATCAACAACTGAAGCAAAGTATATTTCTGCTGCTTTGGCTTGTTCTCAAGTAATATATATGCAATAAACTTTAAAATATTTCGGTTTAAATATCTCAAAATCACCAATTTATTGTGATAATACTACTGCAATAAATTTATCCAAAAATACTACTCATCATGCTCGAACTAAACATATTGATATCAGAAACCATTTTCTCAGAGATAATATAAGTAAGGAAGTAATTACTCTCGATTATATCAATTCCGAGAACCAAATTGCTGATATCTTAATAAAACCCTTAAATGAATCCATATTTACTAAATTAAGAAGAAAATTAGGTATTTGTTCAATAACTGAAATATAGAATATAAATAAAAAGGTATAATTAAAAAAATTAAATTAAAAATCAAATAACAAAAATATCAAGTTCCATGTCGACAACTCCCTTCTACCCCTATCGACATATAACGATTTTTTTATTTTTGAAATTATCCCACCAAAATTCAAATAAGTGGTTATATATTCTTCCTATTTCGAAATTTTGATCATTCTTTCTGTTCTCTCCCTGTTCTAACTTCTGTAAACAATTAATGTTGGATACGCTTCTACCACCAACGAATCAGGATGAGGAAGGAGACACCGAACTATTCGGAGCCGAACCAGCTCACGACTGGACCAGAGCCTACAAGCTACCGGTCCAGGCCTTACCAATGCCGAACCAACCATCTCCCCACCAATGCCGAACCAACCATCTCCCCACCAATGCCGAACCAACCATCTCCCCACCAATGCCGAACCAACCATCTCCCCGGACCAACGCCTACCGGACCAAACCCAACCTTCTTCACCGAATCAACCATCACTGACCGAGCCAACATTGCCACCGAACCAAGGATACTCCACCTTTCCCCGAACCAAGTGTTACCAATGCCGAACCAACCATCTCCTCACTAATACCGGTCCAAACCACACTTCCAAGCACTACCGGTCCAGAGTGCTACCGGACCAGCTCTGTCAGGCCAGACCGCATCAGCCCAGGCCCACCAGCAGCTATATACATCCAAGACCCCTACCCACAACCTCACTCTATAAATAGAGGGGCAGGGGTACGACAATGACAGACAAGTTTGAGAGCTCAAGCACGGATAGAACTTTCAAACAACTTTCAGTTACTTGTAATCAAAGCTTTGTACTTGTAATCTGAATAGAAAAGGAGAATAACATATAAAGTGGACGTAGGCACGTTCTGGCCGAACCACTATAAATCTGCGTGTCATTTAAAGTTTAGTCCCTTCTTTTTATATATTTGCATAAATCACCTAAATCACTAAGAACAACTTAAAATCGACTAAATCATACGACTTGGAGGTGTTTGCCCATTTTTTGTGCAAACATTTTTGGTGCTTTCACTGAGAGCCAAGAGCTCGAAGCTTCAGCTTCTCCCACTCAACCATTTTCCTATCAACATCGTTCATTGCTTGGAAAACATGGCTCCCGGACAGAAGAAAGATGCTAACAAAGAAAAGAACATTGCAACTAGCAGTATCCCAGATCCAGTAATCAAAAATCAAGACAATCGTCTGGTTCCAATGGCAAATGAAAATCAGGCAGATCCGACAGCCCCTGCTAAGGAACAACCAATTACAAGGACGGATCTGGACAGGGTTGTGGCTGAAGTAACTAACCGCTTCGCATCTCAACAAGAAGCCTTGGTGGACCAACTCATGTCACGCTTAAGGGATGCTGAAGAATCCAACCGCAACACTGAATCATGGGGTGAGTCCCGGTCCGGAGGATCTGGGAGACGACAAAGGTCTTTCTTCTTCGAAGAGATTAACAACAGAAACAGTAATGGTAGGAGCCGAGCCCGGACTCAGCCCGAATTCCGACCCGAGGAAACACTTGGAACCGAACCCAACGGGGGAGGTGCCAGGCAGGGGTCGGATGTACCTGAGCCTGTCATGCTACATAACCATGGAAACACCAGTACGAGGCCGAGCTGGAGTCCAGCCCGAAGTTGGACCCAAGGAAGTGCTGAGAACAGAACCCAACAGGGGAAGATCAAGGCAAGGGCCAACTGTGGCCGACCCCAGCATGCCCCCAGAAGACCAGAGGCAGCCATTGGAGAATGTTAGGAGTGACAGACGATACCATCCCTACAAGTCGTCTGGACGAAATCAATCCCGCAGGGAAGAACCAAACTCATTCCTATCCGCCCCAGATTCTGATGAAAGGATGGCGCGATTGTTCAGAGAATGCGTCCAACGGGACCAAAGGGATCGGAGGATCGGCGCTAGGGTAACCAGCCCCTTCACTCGCAATATCGAAACTGCCATCACCCCCAGGAATGGAAAATGCCAACAATGGAACCTTACAAGGGAACCTCTGACCCCATCGTACACTTACAGAGATACACCCAGCATATGCTCATGAGCGGAGCAACGGAGGGAGTGTTGTGTAAATGCTTCTCACTTTTCTTGGCAGATCTAGCTACCTCCTGGTTCTGCCACCTACCCCAAGGGTCCATCAGCTCATGGGAAATGTTGAAAGAAAAGTTCATCAGTCAGTTCCGCATTCATATGGAACAACCCAAGGACGCTTATTCCTTATCTAATATCAAACAGAAACCCGGAGAGACAGTGCAACAATATCTAACCCGATTCAACGCCGCAGCGGCCGCAGTCCAAGATGCCGACGAGAAACTTATCCTAATGGCCCTCTACAGTGGTGTACATCCGGATACTAAATTTGCTAGAAGACCAACCAAGGAAAAACCATCTACGTTACCTGATTTCTTCCATGAAGCTGGAAAATATATGAGACTTGAAGACGCTGCCACTGAGAGGCAGTCAAGGCAACAGGCTAAGACAGCTCCAGACAGGGTTCCCGCTGTAGCAAAGGATGTTCGAAGAAATGACTCTAGAGACAATGCTGGGGGCAAGAAGGGAGAAAAGCGCTTATATCGACCAGGACCAAGATTTGACTCTTACACTCCTTTGAATAAAACAATCGAAAACATCTTCCTAGCCACCCAAGACGAAGTTAGATACAAGCACCCCCCCACACAAGAAGGAGTCAGATAACGCACTTAAGTCTGGAAAGTTCTGCCGCTTCCACGAATCCCATGGACATGACACCAATGAATGCCACCATCTCCGAGACTTGATTGAAGAACACATCAGAAGGAAGAGACTAGAATGCTATGTAAAAAGCCAGAACAGGACTCCAGCTCTCGCCAATGAAAACCCAGGGCTACCCCTCTCAGAAGTAGGCGGAGGAAATCGCAACACCAGCGGCTCTAGTCAAGGAGAAGATAGTGGTCCATACCATATCAGGAGGACCACACATCGCCAACAGAAGCTGGGCAGAGATGGAAAGATACGGTAAGTCACTTAGAAACGATGAAGGCTACGTTAATACTGTTTTGGAAGAACGCCACCCGAAACGGAAAGAGAATGACGACATCACATTCAGTAGGCGTGATCTAGAGGGAAGGAAGTACCCGCACATAGATCCTATGGTCATCTCTGCCTGGTTCGGTCCGGCCAAAGTTTTTCGAATTTTAGTAGACACTGGAAGCTCAGTAAATATCCTATTCAAGCATGCTTTCGAAAAAATGAAGTTGTCAATGAAGGATGTGTCTCCCTGCAACAAACCACTACATGGTTTCACTGGAGATGCGAAGATGCCCCTCGGGCAACTGGACCTCTTTGTTGAAATAGGAAGTCATCCCCGCTCCGTTGTGCGAAAACAAACATTTGTACTAATAGAGAACCACTCGGCCTACAACGCCTTTTTGGGAAGACCATGTAGGATCGATTTCACGCTAGAGGTGGGTGAGTAGGGTGATGGTATAAATTATTAAAATTAATCGCGGAAGCTTATAAAATAATCTCAACACAGATCACAGAACAATAGCAGCACAGATAATAGCAGAATAATAAATGCAGAAATAGAACGACACAGAATTTACCCAGCTTTGACAAAACCCTGCCTACGTGCTGCCCCCAAGGTTTCTACTAGAAATTAGATAGTCCCTCGCTTACACACGTAAACTCGCTATACCCGCTATTGACTAATCTAACTCTACGCTCAAAACCCTGCCACAACTCAGCCACTGAGTTGCGAATTCTCAAGCTACGCCACGTAGCTTGTCCCCTAGTCACACGACTAGAAATTAAACGGTTTAAAAAAAGAAAATTACAAATTAAAAACAATTTAAAATAAAATAGCCCTAATTGAAAACAACTAAGCCCAAAATAACCGGCCCACTAATTAAAAGATTGCGTCCCCCTTTTCTCCTTTTTATTTTATCGGCCTGGTTCCTTTTTTGCTTGAGTATAATGGCAACCGTTCCTTTTGCAAAATTGGGGCTTTCGTTCTTGATTCAGATTAGGGCTTTCAAAGAGCCGTTATTGCTTCGATCGAATCTGTGGTTGTTCGAGAATTGCTTTGCTCGATCGATTTCTCGTTGCTCTCTCTCTGGCTACTTCGAGTTGATGGAGTTCAACTTCGATTCGGTATGTGATTTTTGTTTATGCTGTTCTGTTATGCTTCATTGAACTCCATACCTATTGCCGATGATGTGAATTTGATTATATAGGGTTTGTAACCCTAGATTTGCGTCGTATATTCTCTATTTGAATTTGTCATATTATTCACCTCGGCCACTTGATTTTGTTTAGATGATTGAGATGTTTTCTGACCTTTTCAATTCCTGTATATTCATTGCTTGGTGGTCACGGCTTTAATTCATTTTCGTGATGACCACGACTTGATTGTTTCTGACTTTGACTATTTCAAAGAATAATGATATGCACTTGATTTTTGAAATTGATTTCGTCCATCTCGTAGTCTTCGTTTCTGGCCATCTTCTCTGGTCGAATTTAACATGAACGTGACTTGACATTTTCTTTGTTGTGACTGGACGCGAACTTGTAGTCTTTTGTTTGTGTGCTCGAGTCTGCATTGACTTGTCTCTGCTCCATTCTGGTTGCTTCCCTGATCTTTTAGTTGTACACTTTGGTTTTGATACTTGCAGTTGTATCGCTTGATATTCATTGCATAGCATATTTGTGCATTTTAAAAAATGTTGATTTTGTTTATGCTGGACTTCGTTCAGTAACACATGGTGTTGATCATGCTTGCTTCCTGTACTGATGTATTAGTTGTTGGCATATTTGCTTAGTCTTGAACATTGGTGATTTGTGTTGTGCTTATGTCCACTGATGCATCCAATCTGCACTTGTTACATCTGTTCACCTGTATCATGTTTTGGCTTCACCGATGCTGCACATTTTTAGCCTTGGTCTTTGTTGTTGTCGCATGAACGGCCATGCTTGTAGTACTTGAATTGAATGCTACCTGTACTTGTTACTTGTATACTGCAGCTTGGCCTTGCCTTGGTTCTGGCCATTCCTAGTTTGATTGTGCTGTTTAGACCTCTGCACTGTGTTGCATTTGTATCACTGTTATATGCTTCCATCTATTTGGTTGTTGCAGTCCTATGCAGTTGCTATGCCTTGTGTTCTTGTAGCTTTCATCACTGGTGCATGTACATTGCTTCATGTTACCTTCATGTAGCTTGTTCTCTACATTTGCTTGATTGTTTACATGCATGTGGTCTTGGTACACTTCTTACTGTTATTTGATTGCTGAGTCTTGTTCATCCTTCTGGTATACCTGGTGTATCATTCACTATGAATTATGGCTCTGGCTATGTTTTCTATTGACATGTCCACTTGGTCGAGTTTATTTGCATTCTTCAGTTAGTCTTGATGTTTGGTCTGACCTTTGCACATATGATTCTCTTCATGCTGCAGTTGATTTTTTATTTTGATGTTGCCACTGTCTTTTTGTTTGGTCTGACCATCTGTATACATGATTGTTGCAGTCCATTTTGCTGTTGGTCTTCGTTGCATTCATGTCATGTCGCCTTGTGTTGAATCTAGTTTCAAAACTAGGGTTTGACCTTGTGCTGAGAGTTGTGACTTTTATGTTATTGCACGTGAGTTGAACCCGTCTTTTTATTTGGGTTTGACCTGTGCTCACCTGTCCCTGTAGCATTATCAAGTGTATATATCGGTGTGCACGGCCTTGTGGCATATACAGTAATACACTGTGTATGTCACAAGTTGTTCATGTATGATGAATTCAAATTTAAATTATGACGAACAACCCAAATAACTGAGGCAAATCATATTTTCAAAATTATCTTTTATTTTTGAATTGCAAAAATATTTCTTTTTCAATTTTACTGCGTTAGTTTATATTTTTGCAGATTTCTCAGATGCTGGATTCAAACTGGAATGCAGTTGAAGATAAAAATACGAGTGTGAGTCATATGTAGTGAGGTGCTGATGTAAATGCGAAAAATGTGATGTAATCAAAGTTGTATAGTTATAGTGAGAGCTTGAAATTGTACTATTCAAAAATGTAATAAATATTTGTTTGAATAAAATATCTGTTTGAATTCAAATTCTGTGTAATTTATTTTATTTAACAAATATTTATTTAATCTGTGAAAAATAGAATAGTATATCAACAAATCCATTTAAACGAATGTATATATGTTTATTATCATCAAACAAAAATCATATAAGCGCATATTCAACAATCTCCCCCTTTTGATGATAACAAACATATATTTAAGATTTTGAATATATTAAATGTATTTGATTGTTCAATTTGCTCCCCCTATTTGAATGCTCCTCTCTACACAATACTCCCCCTACATATATGCATACAAATACAAATATGCAAATGAGCCTAGATGCAAATAGAAAATTATTTGACCTTTGCTTGATTTTATTTGACAAAATCTTAACTTTTCTCTCCCCCTTTTGTTATCAGCAAAAGAATAATAGTGTTAGAGAAAATAGAGATAAAATTATCGATATTAACCAACATTAAAACTCAATTGAATATAAATATTAAATTTCAATAAAAAATCAAACAAAAATCATAAATATTTTGTTAGGCGCATATTCCACTTTTAGAATGATAGAAATGATGTCATCATATAAGACCATATAGTTATGTCTATTTGTGGTATATTTATATCAGGAATTTGAATATCTACTAACCATGCATAACCGTTAGGACTTTTAAATGAGATTAGTAGTATTCCAATTTTATTTTTTTAAAAAAAAAATGAATTCAAGTATCTTCTAACCACGCATAACCGTGAGGACTTTTAAATGGGATTAGAATCAACTTGTCTATTTTAAGAAAAAAAATCAACTTTTGATATGCGTTCCATACATGCATAACCGTGAGGACTTTTAAATGAGCATGGAAGCACATAACAAATTCCAAGTAATTCACCCATGCATAACCGTGAGGACTTTTAAATGAGAGTGAATACTTTGGTATTTATTTATTATTATTATTAATATTTTTTTTAAAAAAATGTGAAAATGAAAAACGAACGATTCCTGTTTAAAGTACCACATATCGACAAACTATATAGAATTTTGATGAGTGATGGTTGTTAGAAATATGATAGATATAGAGATGGTCATGGAATTTTTACCAACAAAAAGTTTTATAACTCTTGTTTAAATTTCTAAAGAAATTTTCTAATTATACTTTCTCGAGTTATAATATATAATCAATATCAACACTCATCACTTTTTCAATCACTATTTTTCTTTTCGATAATCATTTGGGAGTCAGATTAGTCATAATAGTCATTTAAAATCAAATTCAAAAATAATTTTGAAATTAATTTTTCAAAAATGACTAATCTGAAAATATGGTCAAAAATGATTTTCTCCAGGGGGTTTTAAAAGAATATTTGATTAAAAGAAAATTTTCTGCTATTTGAAAATTATTTGAAATGAAGAATATGCAGATATTTTCTTTGAAAAACAATGCAGTTACTAAATGTCTCAACAAAAATCACGTTTCACTAGTAATTTTTCTATCAACTAGATTACCAGTGTAATCTGCATCTAAAATTCTCTTTCACTCAAAAATTATCATCAATTGAATTTTATAGACCAAACCATGAAGTGTGCACCAAAAATTTCAAACTCGATTTTAGCAGCAATTTAAATGACATTCTCTTGAATTTGAAATGAAGCCGTGTAAATAACCAGAAAACCGTGAATATAGAGTTAGCCGAATTATAACTAATTGTATAATTATCCAACAAAACACTATTTTTAATCCAAAATGATATATATGAAGTAATTCAAAGAATCTAGAGATTTTTATAGTGTTTTTGGCATAAGAATATAATTGGCCAACAATTTTGAATAAGTCAGAAACAAAATCATCATCTTTTCATCAATCTCAATATTGGCTGAATTTTAATCAGAATATGGTGCAGATTATCACATTTAATATATCGTTCAAATAAATATACCTGTTTTACCTTTACGATATTTTTCGTTGTTGTCCATTGTGATTCTGTCACCTTTATTCTAGGCTAAGGAACTTTGTTTTGTCGCCCGTTGTGTTTCTGAAACAGCCAAAAACCAGAAAACATTGTTGTTGTTCCTTAGCCTGCCACCACACCTACACGATGAAAGATTTATGTGACCTATTTGTTTTTATAGGTCCATGGTTGTTAGTGGCAGAAAATTTTGAAAAATAATTTTGTGTAGACCCATAACTATTTATAATTGTTCCCTTCGGCACCCAAATTTGTTTAACTTTGAGAGATTTTATATTTGTGCCTTTTGGAACCCAAATCGGTATAGTTTTCACATGTTTAGGTCTATACCAACAATTATTGTGATCGTGTCCAAATTTTCTACAAATTGTGCACATAGAATTTTCTCGATTAATCTTATTTCTAACATTTTTAGAATGACTATATCCAAGTCCTTGTCTAACCGTATTAACAGTTTGCTTTCCTAATAGCATGTTCAACGATTTTTCACTTTTGAAAAATTTATCTAAAGTCGTTGACATATGTTGGACTTGTGTTTTGAGAGATTCATTTTCATTTAACAATTGAGTGCACTTTTTGATAGAATTTTCTCTCCTTGTATTTCACTTTCATTTTCAAATGATTTTATATTGATTTCTGATTTTCTAATTTCTTCTTCGAATGTTGGACACTTATCACACTTAGGGATCCTACTTTGATAGGTTTTAACTAATTGGTCAAGTTGTTTATATAAATCTATCAAAGTATCTTTTTGTGATTCAAGTTTGGCATATTTCTCCCTAAGTCGTTCAAAACAGCCATTTACTTCGTGGAAAAAAATGAGTAATTCAGAGTGAGTAAGTTTTGATACCTCGCTTGGCTCGTCATCGTCGCTATCGGTTATATTCCCATGAAGGCACATATCTGCTTTCTCACTCTCACTGCTATCGCTTTTATTCCACGTGGCTGTAAAACACCGTTTTGATTTCTTTTCAAAATCGCGTTGAAATCGGGGATAATTGGGCTTGATATCACCGGGTTTGTTGCAGATGATCCCGTGTTCTTTCGAGTTATCCTGTGCTTTGATTATTCTGCTTTTTAATTTTTGCTTTAGAGCTGGATTTCCGTATTTGCGGTTCCACCTTTTGAATTTCTTCATTATTAATGCCAGCTCGGCCGCTCCATCATCGTCATCCTCATCACAACTGCTATTTACCAATCCTGTTAAGCACATTTCTTTAACTGAGTTAGTTGTGGAGGACTTCTCATTGCTGTTGACTTTTGCACCATATATTGCATCGAAAGTATTCCAGATTTCCTGTGCATTTTCACAATGAGAAATGAAATTAAAATTATCTTGATTAATATGAGAATATAATATATGCATAGCAAGAGCATTAATCGAGATAATTTTCTTATCTGTTATGTCACACCCATTTTCAATAATATCCCAACATTTAATATTAACAGATTTTAAATAAAATTCCATTTTCAATTTCCAATTCAAAAAATTTGTTCCATCGAAAATAGAAGGAAAAATATTGGAGCGACCCTCAATAGAAGTATTAATAAAAGAAGCCATTTCAAAAATTCAAAATTTTAAAACAAAAACCAATTTTTAAAACACGAATTTTTAAAACAAAAAAAAATTGATTTTTGTAAAAAAAATTAAAACAAAAACGGCTTTTGTTCCTAGCTCTGATACCACTTCTAGGATCGATTTCGCCCTAGAGGGGGGGTGAATAGGGTGATGGTATAAATTATTAAAATTAATCGCGGAAGCTTATAAAATAATCTCAACACAGATCACAGAACAATAGCAGCACAGATAATAGCAAAATAATAAATGCAGAAATAGAACGACACAGAATTTACCCAGCTTCGGCAAAACCCTGCCTACGTGCTGCCCCCAAGGTTTCTACTAGAAATTAGATAGTCCCTCGCTTACACACGTAAACTCGCTATACCCGCTATTGACTAATCTAACTCTACGCTCAAAACCCTACCACAACTCAGCCACTGAGTTGCGAATTCTCAAGCTACGCCACGTAGCTTGTCTACTAGTCACACGACTAGAAATTAAACGGTTTAAAAAAAGAAAATTACAAATTAAAAACAATTTAAAATAAAATAGCCCTAATTTAAAACAACTAAGCCCAAAATAACCGGCCCACTAATTAAAAGATTGCGTCCCCCTTTTCTCCTTTTTATTTTATCGGCCTGGTTCCTTTTTTGCTTGAGTATAATGGCAACCGTTCCTTTTGCAAAATTGGGGCTTTCGTTCTTGATTCAGATTAGGGCTTTCGAAGAGCCGTTATTGCTTCGATCGAATCTGTGGTTGTTCGAGAATTGCTTTGCTCGATCGATTTCTCGTTGCTCTCTCTCTGGCTACTTCGAGTTGATGGAGTTCAACTTCGATTCGGTATGTGATTTTTGTTTATGCTGTTCTGTTATGCTTCATTGAACTCCATACCTATTGCCGATGATGTGAATTTGATTATATAGGGTTTGTAACCCTAGATTTGCGTCGTATATTCTCTATTTGAATTTATCATATTATTCACCTCGGCCACTTGATTTTGTTTCGATGATTGAGATGTTTTCTGACCTTTTCAATTCCTGTATTTTCATTGCTTGGTGGTCACGGCTTTAATTCATTTTCGTGATGACCACGACTTGATTGTTTCTGACTTTGACTATTTCAAAGAATAATGATATGCACTTGATTTTTGAAATTGATTTCGTCCATCTCGTAGTCTTCGTCTCTGGCCATCTTCTCTGGTCGAATTTAACATGAACGTGACTTGACATTTTCTTTGTTGTGACTGGACGTGAACTTGTAGTCTTTTGTTTGTGTGCTCGATTCTGCATTGACTTGTCTCTGCTCCATTCTGGTTTCTTCCCTGATCTTGTAGTTGTACACTTTGGTTTTGATACTTGCAGTTGTATCGCTTGATATTCATTGCATAGCATATTTGTGCATTTTAAAAAATGTTGATTTTATTTATGCTGGACTTCGTTCACTAACACATGGTGTTGATCATGCTTGCTTCCTGTACTGATGTATTAGCTGTTGGCATATTTTCTTAGTCTTGAACATTGGTGATTTGTGTTGTGCTTATGTCCACTGATGCATCCAATCTGCACTTGTTACATCTGTTCACCTGTATCATGTTTTGGCTTCACCGATGCTGCACATTTTTAGCCTTGGTCTTTGTTGTTGTCGCATGAACGGCCATGCTTGTAGTACTTGAATTGAATGCTACCTGTACTTGTTACTTGTATACTGCAGCTTGGCCTTGCCTTGGTTCTGGCCATTCCTAGTTTGATTGTGTTGTTTAGACCTCTGCACTGTGTTGCATTTGTATCACTGTTATATGCTTCCATCTATTTGGTTGTTGCAGTCCTATGCAGTTGCTATGCCTTGTGTTCTTGTAGCTTTCATCACTGGTGCATGTACATTGCTTCATGTTACCTTCATGTAGTTTGTTCTCTACATTTGCTTGATTGTTTACATGCATGTGGTCTTGGTACACTTCTTACTGTTATTTGATTGCTGAGTCTTGTTCATCCTTCTGGTATACCTGGTGTATCATTCACTATGAATTATGGCTCTGGCTATGTTTTCTGTTGACATGTCCACTTGGTCGAGTTTATTTGCATTCTTCAGTTAGTCTTGATGTTTGATCTGATCTTTGCACATATGATTCTATTCATGTTGCAGCTGATTTTTTATTTTGATGTTGCCACTGTCTTTTTGTTTGGTCTGACCATCTGTATACATGATTGTTGCAGTCCATTTTGCTGTTGGTCTTCGTTGCATTCATGTCATGTCGCCTTGTGTTGAATCCAGTTTCAAAACTAGGGTTTGACCTTGTGCTGAGAGTTGTGACTTTTATGTTATTGCACGTGAGTTGAACCCGTCTTTTTACTTGGGTTTGACCTGTGCTCACCTGTCCCTGTAGCATTATCAAATGTATATATCGGTGTGCACGGCCTTGTGGCATATACAGTAATACACTTTGTATGTCACAAGTTGTTCATGTATGATGAATTCAAATTTAAATTATGACGAACAACCCAAATAACTGAGGCAAATCATATTTTCAAAATTATCTTTTATTTTTGAATTGCAAAAATATTTCTTTTTCAATTTTACTGCGTTAGTTTATATTTTTGCAGATTTCTCAGATGCTGGATTCAAACTGGAATGCAATTGAAGATAAAAATACGAGTGTGAGTGATATGTAGTGAGGTGCTGATGTAAATGTGAAAAATGTGATGTAATCAAAGTTGTATAGTTATAGTGAGAGCTTGAAATTGTGCTATTCAAAAATGTAATAAATATTTGTTTGAATAAAATATCTGTTTGAATTCAAATTCTGTGTAATTTATTTTATTTAACAAATATTTATTTAATCTGTGAAAAATAGAATAGTATATTAACAAATCCATTTAAACGAATGTATATATGTTTATTATCATCAAACAAAAATCATATAAGCACATATTCAACAGACCAGCCTTGTCTGACTTTCAAATTGTCCTACCCCCATGGTGCCTGAAGATGAAATTTCCAACGGATAACGGAATAGGAGAAATAGAGGGAGATCAAGACGCTGCTCGAGACTGCTATGTAACTGAACTTCGCAATAACCGCAGAAAAGATAAAGGGAAAAATGCAGAGACTAATCTCTGCATGAAAAGCTTGGAAGCATAACAACTAAAGAAAGCCCCTCCTCTTCGATATACCAGTGATCCTTTCAACGAATTAGACCCCAGGGACAAAGAGGAGGAGGCCACCGCCGAGCCTGCAGAGGCTATGGAATTCGTAGATGTAGACAAACATGACTCAAGTAGACTATTGAAAATTGGATCTTGACTAAAAGAAGAATTAAAGGATCAACTCATTGATTTTCTTCGCCACAACATGGATGTATTTGCATGGACGCACGCTGACATGACAGGAATCTCCCCAGACGTAGCATGCCACGTGCTAAACATCGATCCCACCAGGTGCCAGTAAAGCAGAAAAAGAGAAGCGTGGGGGTAGAACGATCAGCAGCCCTAGAGGAAGAAGTAAAGAACCTACTTGCCAATAACTTCATACGAGAAGCCATCTACCCAGAATGGATCGCCAACCCGGTACTGGTAAAGAAGGCTAATGGGAAGTGGCGAACATGCATCGACTTCTCCAACTTAAATGACGCTTGTCCGAAGGACTACTTCACACTCCCCCAAATCGATCAGCTCGTGGACAGCACCGCCGGACACGAACTCTTATCTTTTATGGACGCATATTCAGGATATAACCAGATCCCTATGCACGCCCCCGATCAAGACCACACTAGTTTCATCACTGACCGGGGATTGTACTGCTACAGAGTAATGCCTTTTGGACTTAAAAGCGCCGGAGCTACTTATCAGCGCCTCGTCAACAAGATGTTTGCGGAACTAATAGGACGAACTATGGAAGTTTATGTGGAAATCGAGGAAAGCCAACGATCATATAAACCACCTGGATGAGATGTTTCAAGTACTTCGCCAATATGGAATGAAGGTGAACCCTCTAAAGTGCTCCTTCGGAGTATCGTTGGGAAAGTTCTTGGGATTCATCGTCCATGCCAAGGGGATTGAAGCAAACCCCGAAAAAGTTCGGGCTTTGCAAGATATCAAGATACCATCCACTCGAAGAGAGATGCAAAGCCTAAACGGGAAGGTGGCCGCCCTAAGCAGGTTCATCTCTAAAGCAACCGACAAATGCATCCCTTTCTTTGAAGCTCTAAAGAAAGACAAAGGAAAGTTCGAATGGACTGACGAATGCTCGACAGCCTTCCTTAACTTAATCGAGCACCTCCAGAGACCACCAGTACTCTCAACTCCAAATGAAGGCGAGGAACTATACCTATACCTCGCTGTATCGTCCCATGCTTTAAGCGCCGCTTTGGTGAGAGAAGACAACCGCGCGCAGAGCCCGTATACTTTGTAAGCAAGAGATTTACAGGGGCAGAAGCCAGATACCCTAAACTTGAAAAGCTAGCATACTGTTTTCTAGTCACGTCACGGAAACTGCGACACTATTTCCAATCTCATTCCATCAGAGTTTTAACCGATCAACCGCTAAGGCAGGTACTCCATCGCCCCGACACTTCTGGGCGACTACTTAAGATGTGCATTGAACTGAGTCAATATGATATCACCTACCATCCTCGCACCGCTATCAAGGGGCAAGCCATAGCTGATTTCATTGCCGAATTCACTACTAACGAAGGTAAGGAGCAATCTGAAATAGCAGAAGATATCAAGTGAAATCTCTTCGTAGATGGAGCATCAAATGAACAAGGCTCGGGGGCAGGTGTTGTGATAATCACCCCCAGGGGAAGGAAGCTGCACTACGCCCTAAGGTTGGAATTCGCTGCCACCAACAATGACGCAGAATACAAAGCGGTGATAGCCGGATTAGAACTTGCCCTGGAGATTGGAGTCGGTTCTTTATGTCTCCATAGTGATTCTCAACTTATTGTAAATCAAATACTGGGAGAATTCCAGACTCGGGGAGAACGACTCACAACATATCTAAAGAAGACCAAGCTGCTGCTCAATCAGTTGGATCACTATTTAATCAAACACATTCCTCGAGAAGAGAATCAGGAGGCCGACGAACTGGCAAAGCAAGTAGCATGAAGGACGGCACCGCTTCCCAAACAATAACCGTCTCAAAGCAACTAGCTCCGAGTTACGAGCCAATGAATATGATAGCTGCAATCGAAGAGGAATCTTGGATGACTCTCATCCGGAAGTACTTACAAAGTGGCACACTGCCCGACGGGCGTAACGAAGCCAAAAAAATCTTAAGGAAAGCTTCCCGCTACACATTACAAGAAGGCATCCTCTATCTCCACGGCTTCTCTAATCCCTTATTAAGGTGTATCGCTGGAAGGGAAGCCAGGAAAGTCTTGTCCAACATCCATCAAGGGAGTTGCGGAGATCACACCGGAGGGCAGACTCTAGCAAAGAAAATACTACGATACGGGTATTACTAGCCCACCTTAAACAAAGACGCCTTGGACATCGTCAAAAAGTGCGACAGATGTCAGAAATTTACTAAGATTCCTCGACTACCCACAAATGAGATTACTCAGATGACCAGCCCTTGGCCCTTTGCAATATGGGGAATTGACTTGATTGGCGAACTGCCAGTGGGCCGAGGCGGAGCCAAATATTCCATAGTGGCAGTTGACTATTTCACCAAATGGGTGGAAGCGGAGCCTCTAAATAAAATATCTTCGGCAAAAGTTATTAACTTGTTGATCAAAAATGTTTCATGCAGGTACGGGGTTCCACTCAAAATCATATCGGACAATGGACTTCAATTTGACAGCAAGGAATTCACCGACTGGTGCCAAGAGCACGGAATTCACAAAAGCTTCTCATCTTTGGCTTATCCCCAGGCAAATGGACAAGTCGAAGCTGTCAACAAAATCCTCAAAACTCTAATCAAGAAGAAACTTGGAAAGTCAAAAGGCGCTTAGGTGGATGAACTTCCTACGGCACTTTGGGCCTACCGCACATCTTACAGAACATCAACAGGGCATACTCCTTTCTCTTTGGCATACGGATCGGAGGCCATGCTCCCAGTTGAAACTGTAGTGCCTTCACACCGTAAGATCCACTACAACCCAGAAGAGAGCGAAGAACTCCTCCATATGTCTTTGGATCTGATTGAGGAGAGTAGAAACGATGCAGCACTCAAAGCAGCAGCTCACAAGCAAAAAGTGGCAACACAATACAACTCCAAAGTCAAGCACCGCAGCTTACAAGAAGGAGATCTTGTCCTCAAGCGGATCTTTCCGCGCCCCGGAGTGCTAGATCCAATCTGGGACGGACCCTATGTAATTCATAAAGATCTGCACAACGGAGCTCATATTTTGTCAACAGTGGACGGAGAGGTGTTCAACACCTCCGTCGATACTTTTCTTAACTTGTACTGCCCATATGAAGTGAATTAACAAAGAGAATCAGTGGACGTAGGCATTTTCGTGCCGAACCACTTTAAAAATCTTGTCTCTTTTTAACTTGTTCCTTTATATCTTGGCTGCTTGTTAAGCTTTATCCTTTTCTGTTGAACAAAATCCTGTATAACGACATTTCCATTCTGGACGCTTCACGGCACAACCTCACCTGGACAGGCCCCGACAGGTACTATGCGAATCTATGCACTCGCCAATGAGACACTTTTGCTCCAGCATCCCTCTACTGCGGGTTAACTCATTGCTCGTGACTGCCCTCAAAGCCAACTGTAATGAGCCGATTATAAGCCATCAAGATGGCCGACTATAGCCGATGGCAGCTCATTACGGCGTTCGGCTCGCCGGCAACTGTGAACCTACTTTAAGCCCCAACATAAGGTGTGGCCAGCCAGGGGTGGTTCACAGTTGACGATCGGCACCCACGCTAGCCGGCCGCAGTAAATCGAATAATACCCACGATTACGGGACATAATGGCTCGGGTAGTTACTGTGCGCGATCTCGGCTCCGATATGTCTTAAGTGCGGCTGTGGTAAAAAAGATAAACTCTCCGCGGAGGCGTAAGATGGGTGACAAATGTCTCCAAGACCCACAGCTAGGGAAAGTGACTACAAAACCCGTTTGCCACGAACTTAAGCATATCGACGGCCTTCCGTGATTGGAAGTTTTACTGTTTCTTATATTTCCATTTCATTTAAAAACTTTTCTCCTATCCTATATAACGGTCCCTAAAGTACAGGACACCAAATAGGAGACTCGCAAACTGGATGACAAGACACTCAGCTGCATTCCATACTCAGTTACACAAGACATTCAAAGCTACCGTCTACAGCTAAAACTTGAAGGGCGGTACTTTCTTCTCTTATACACAAATATGTAACCATAATTTATTCGCACATCCCACAAACATTGCAAGATATGAAATTACATTTTAAGCAAGAGCATAGCATTAAACACGATTGAAGCACGTACACAGCTATATTTCTTATGCAACACATCAGAATAACAAAAGCATTCAAATATAGCATAATCAGTTTATGTTATAAAATAACATAAAGTCGATCGTTGCAATGACATAATTACAACCTGAAAGTACATTAATGTTTTAGAACTAGTGTATACAGGAATGTCAAGTAAAACCAAAAATGCCCGGATCAAGTCAAAATAGTCGGCAGCATCAGAACTTCATCTCTATCCTTCCAACCCCCCAAGATCTACTTGACCGCAGGATCAGATCTCCCAGCATGCTGACCAGAGGTCCCACCTGTCCAATTCAGGAGAAGAATCTATTAGACAAACGATAAGCAATCAAGTTGAGAAAAGATTAAAAAAGGAAGACTTACCAGCGTCTGCTCCCTGATCATCATCCTCCAATTGCACACCCACTTCCTCGGCGGTAAGCAGCCGCATGCCTTCCTTCACCGCCACCCTCTCCTCCTTGGTGAACTGTGCGGTAACCACATCCATTCTGAAGGCCGCGCCACCCTCTTTCTCCGCTTCAGCCTTGGCTTCCTCCAAAGCCCGGAGATATATCCTAGCCATAACCCGAGGATAATCGTCCATCCAGGACAGGTTGCCCTGCTTCCAAGTACGAAAGTACATGTCCTGGAGCATCTCATCCATCATCCCCTCGTTCTCCTCAAACTCCCTCATCCGGGCCTCGGAAGCCGACAGCCTTGCAACGGCAGCGTCTCTCTCCAATCGGTATCTCGAGTAGTCAGCCTGAAGGGATTTCCGCATCGCCTCCATCTCCTCCTTCAGCTTAGCTTGAGCAAGCTCTGCGGCCTCAAGCTTCCCAGATAACTCCTCTATCTGCTCAAGATCCGCTCTCCGAACCTCATCCATGGTGGAAATGGCCATATCAATTCGTTTCTTGCAGGTGGCCTCCATTTTTCGCAGCTCGGCTCTACTAGCCTCCTCCATAGTTTTCTTTAGCCGTCTGGAGGCCGCCTCATGCTGAAAGATCTGAATGGCCTGATCGGCAAGCTGTTTGGCCTGATCGGAAACCATTAGCCGCAGCCGAATGTTAGCACTTCCGATTTCCTCTCCGGCCTTGACCAGTCGGGCGTGATGCTCCATTAACTTCTTGTCTCTTCAGCCACCCGATCGATGTTTTCCTTAGCCTCATCCCCCATAGTCACAATTCGAGTAGTCAACAAGTCGAGATCCAAAGCCTTAGCCTCATCAAGTACCCATACCATAGGATTACGGGGTAGGAGGTGCTCACCGGTAACCTCATCGAAGGAAACATCATGAGAACTCGATGTGAGTAACGGAAGGATTCTCTGATGGATGCGGAGATGGTATGGACTCAGTATCTTCCTCCGTGATGTCATGAATAGGCTGGGTTGGGGGCTGAGGTCCTAGTGAGGGTTCGAACATGGAACGCCTCCTCTTTCTCTTTTGAATATCCTCTTCGATAACTCCGAGAAGAGAACGGTCAGTCGAGGGCTTCGGTTTAGCAGAAGCCTTGAAGAGTTTGAATTGCTCAAGGTGGTGCCGAATGTCTGATGTCTTGGCCGCCTCAACCGATCCTGAAATAAAAACCAAGTGTTACAAGCATGCATGAGACTATAATTCAAGAAACATATGAAGTTAAAAAAGGTGTTAAGAATTCACCTTGAACCGCCGGAGTTGCCTTAGCTGAAATACTCTCAGAAGATAGACTGGCACCAGTCCCGGCCTTATCAGACTTCTTCGATCTCTCCACCAAGGTCGGCCCTTCCTCCAACCCCTCAAAGGCTTGACGGAAGGCACCATCCGTCCACTCTTGAATCTCACCCGCTTTCCCAGAAGTCAAGGCACCGGCTCCACTACCACTCTGCCCTTCGCCACCGTTACCACCGTCACCTTCTCCATCACCTCCGCTCTCCTCCTCACCTCTTTCCTCCTCTCCACTTTCCTCCTTCGGAACATCTGGGCATGTGCTGGGAGAGGGTCCATCAGATTTCCTAAGCTTCTTCCCCCCGACGATTGGAGGTATCGAGAAGAGTCTCCTCTTGCTACTCTTCGCAGTGGCCCCGTCTTTAGCTTTGGCAGCCCTCTCCTCGGCTGTATCTCTCTGCTTAACCACAGATTGACGTGGCAGAATCAAGTTGTGCTCCAGGAGAGTGGCATTCCTGATCAGGTAAGAAGCCGACCTATCCCTTCCTGAGATGGCCTTTATCTCCGCAGCCATCTGTACCAGGCGATCATTCTCCACGACCGCAAAGCCACCTGTCGCTAGTAAGAAATAAAAGCATATAAGAAGAAGCATTGCAGTCGGGACAAAGAAATTACAAATTGAATTCAACTTACAGCCAGAAGTGAAAAGGCGAAAAGAAACGGAGTCGTCCTTGATAAAGAACCATTCCTTCTTAAACATGGTAAACTTTGAGTATAAGTCCAAGACCGACTTGAAGGACACGGCCGACTCTAAACTAATGTAAGGAGACCCCTTCTTGTAGCCCCTCGGATTATACAAGTATCAGATTTCCCGGTTAGAAGGGCGGCGCCCATACCTCCTCTGGAAGATAACGAATAGACACACTAAGATGGCGTAGGAGTTGGGCTGAAGCTGGAAAGGAGCCACCTTCAGGTAGGTAATGAAGCTGACTATCCACGCATTGATCGGAGGAATGGCCCCGCACATGCAATGGTATCGGGCCTATCGGCTATAGGCAAAATATCCTTCAGGAGGATCATACGGCATCACACCATCTCCCGGCAGCAGCATGCTCGCTCTGTCAATCCCGAAGGAGCGAGTGATGACATCAAGTTGTCCCTCTTTGAGGGAGCTCGGAAAGCAATCGGGAGGAGAGTTCAGAAGCTCTTGAGGGCCATATCCGTCCACTAATGACCTCGGGGCAGATCCATGTCGCGCTGGTTCCGGCTGGACTGGGGGCACAGCGGGAGACTCTCTTTTATCCATAGATTTCCTCTGTTTTTCTGATCGGGTTTCCACTTTGCAAGACATTTACCTGCAAACACAAAATAAAAGCACATTATTAGAACAAGGAGGTGCAGAGATACAAACAAGCAAGTGCGTACAGTCTGGGGTTTTCGTTTGTGATTTAAAAAGTACGAAAGGCCTGAGAATTCATTCGACGAATCAAACTCTCCATGGTTCATTCGGCATTCCCAATACCAGGGTTCATTCGGCATTCTCAGTATAAGGTCCATTCGGCATTCTCAGTATAAGGTTCATTCGGCATTCTCAGTATAAGGTCCATCCGGTATTAAATCTTTAAGTTCATTCGGTAAAACGAAGTAAATCGAAGAAGCCATTCGGCAGTCACCTGATTCGGCAGCTAAGGATTGATTCGGCAAAGTGATTGATTCGGCAGGAAGTTCTAATCCGGTTATCTCGTTCGGTAGGGAATAACGGAAGCCCTAGGCCCATACTTATAGGGGAAGGTTGGATAACCGGACCAGCCGGTTCGGTTCTCAGGCCGAATATGGTTGTCCAATTAAAACAAAGCACGACATATGTTAAACATATGCCCTACTTTGGGGGGCAAATGTTGGATACGCTTCTACCACCAACGAATCAGGATGAGGAAGGAGACACCAAACTATTCAGAGCCGAACCAGCTCACGACCGGACCAGAGCCTACAAGCTACCGGTCCAGGCCTTACCAATGCCGAACCAACCATCTCCCCACCAATGCCGAACCAACCATCTCCCCACCAATGCCGAACCAACCATCTCCCCGGACCAACGTCTACCGGACCAAACCCAACCTTCTTCACCGAATCAACCATCACTGACCGAGCCAACATTGCCACCGAACCAAGGATACTCCACCTTTCCCCGTACCAAGTGTTACCAATGCCAAACCAACCATCTCCTCACTAATACCAGTCCAAACCACACTTCCAAGCACTACCGGTCCAGAGTGCTACCGGACCAGCTCTGTCAGGCTAAACCGCATCAGCCCAGGCCCATCAGCAGCTATATACATCCAAGACCCCTACCCACAACCTCACTCTATAAATAGAGAGGCAGGGGTATGACAATGGCAGACAAGTTTGAGAGCTCAAGCACGGATAGAACTTTCAAACAACTTTCAGTTACTTGTAATCAAAGCTTTGTACTTGTAATCTGAATAGAAAAGGAGAATAACATATAAAGTGGACATAGGCACGTTCTGGCCGAACCACTATAAATCTGCGTGTCTTTTACAGTTTAGTCCCTGCTTTTATATATTTGCATAAATCACCTAAATCGCTAAGAATAACTTAAAATCGACTAAATCATACGACTTGGAGGTGTTTGCCCATTTTTTGTGCAAACAATTAAACAATGGCCTCCTCTTCCAAATCAAACAAAAATTCAACCTTTTCGTTCCCTTCTCCTTCTACTGGACCATTTCAACAAACTACGCTCGCACGAGTAATCAAAATGGCGGATTCTTTGAAGGATGCACTGCAACTAATGACTGAAATTCAAGTAGTGCAACTTAGAATGGCCAAAGAACAAGAACGGCAAGGCAAAATCCTTAGAAATTTGCAAAAGTTTCTAATAGACAATTGCATTAATCCGATCTGGATTGATGAAAAATCTTCAGGAGATCAAGTGCAAGAGGACAGCGAGGAAGAAGAAGAAGCCTTCATGGAAGAAGAGCATGCTGAAGATGATGACAAATGTGTTTGTGTTGGCGAAGTGTGCTTTGACAAGGATGGAAATCTAGTCGAACAACGTGAAAATTTCTGTTTCCACTACCCAAATTGTTCGATTCATAGGTCCCCCATCTTCAAGGACACACATTAGTTTCTTTCTCTCTTTCCTATTGTTAAATGTTCTTTCTTTCATGTTTTACGTAAATGTAAATATAACAATAAATAGTTAATAAATGGTTTATATTCTTCTATTTGAATTATCACTATTGTAAGTATTATCATATATGGATTCTTAGTTAGGATAGTTAGTTATTAAGGACTAAGTCTTAGAATTAAGTAATGATTATTTATGATAACACTATCATTATAATCACATGTCATGTAGTATTAGTTTTAGGGGGAGTTATATGGTTTGGAGTTATTTTTTTGTTGATGACAAAGGAGGAGATGTATAAAATAGGATAGTTAGGCATAGATTAATGGGGAGTTATTAGGATAGAAGTAATATTTTATAAACAAAGGTTGTCATCATCAAAAAGGGGGAGATTGTTATTCCTAAGGAGATGGTTTTGATGACAACAACCTTAGAATAAGATTAAAATATAAATACTAACATTATAGTTTAGATATATATGTATGTGCAGGATTTAACCATGTAGGTACCAAGAATGAAGACTGTACAGTATAGAGATTCAAGATATCAAAATTGAAGACTCATGAGTATCAAAATTATTAAGAGTTCAAGATTATAATTTAGTTAGGAATTTTGTTAAAACTCCTAGAAAAGCACTTGCATCTTAAAATTCAATTTATTCATGGAATGGAATCCACTTCAAGCCTGTTAAAGGGATGGAACCCTAAGTAGGATGGAACCTACGAAAAATATAGTGGAACATTTTTTTGTATCCACTAACTTTTATTCAAATGTTTTTTTACAAAATTATATCTTGTTTTCAAAATAATTTCAAAATCTTCCTTTTAAAAGAATCAAAAACATCTATCCCGATTTTAAATATTTTTAGCCTCAAAATAATCTTTACTTTCAAAATCAAATTATCCTTGGTTTTAAACTATCTTTTAATAATAATAATATATTTAACTTTTAATATTTATACTTAAATTTAAATATAAAAATATAGTAAAATTTTATATACATCAAAATATTATTATTTATACTTATTTATGTATTTTAACTATAGCTAAGTATATCTATAAAGTTTAAAATAGTTTTAATATAAGATAGAAGTTATTTTCAAAGATAAACAAATTATCAAAAATTGTTTTGGCATGTCGACAACCTCAAGTACCCCTTGTCGACAAGGTGGCAGTTTGTTTCAAAAATTTGAATTTCAAAAGAAGTGTTTATTCATCATATCCTTTCACGAATGGACATGGTTGTTGTTCTGCTATAAATAGAGGCAACTTTAAATGAATTTATATTTATATTTTCTCTGATTTCACTCCTCTTCTTCTTCCACATTTCTTTATATACATTTTTACCATTACTCTGAATCTAACTAGATCATTTCTGGTTTGATTCTCTATCACTATCTCAACAAGATCTCAGTGCTATTCAGAGTTATAGGATTCATTGTAATAAACTAAACGTGAAAAGGTGTGATTGTAGCCTGTGAAATCAATCAAGCGAGAAAAGGTGTGATTGTAGCCTGTGAAATCAATTGGGTGAATTGTTGCCTGCAAAATCAAGTATCTCTACCCAGAGGATTGTGAATCTGGAGTGGTGTACCTCATGGCCTTGAAATCGAGGGTTGTAATCGTATAATTGCTTTTGAAAAGAAATTCGTGCTTGTGTGCGAGACTGGATGTAGGGTAACTCCGAACCAGTATAAAATCTGGTGTGTTCTTTCCTTTATTGCTTTTACTATATTTTTGCATCTGTGTTTGATTCTGTGATCATATCTGTGTCTGAATATTGCATACATTTGTGTTCAAATTAACATAAACTCGAAAAGAATTAGTAATTCCAATAAACACTATTCACCCCCCTCCCTCTAGTGTTTATTCTAGCCTTAAGATCCGTTATCCGCATTTCTCACAGAGTATTGTTATATGCCTGTTTCTTTGTAGTTACTCATGTTGGAATTTCAAGGATGAAATGTTTTGAGTAGGGTAAAATGTAGCAATCTGTAATTTCTAACACTTCTTTTTTGGATATTGAAACCTTAGATATGTTTAGGTTTTGTAAAAGTCATTTTATAACCTTGTTAAACTCCTTTTAATAATAAATAATGATAGAAAATTAGTTTTTGAAATTTGTTTACAAAAATAAACACTTTGAAGAAATATCGATAATGTGACCGAAAACTGTTTTATATGTAAGCAACTTTTTATTTAATATAAGTTTTTCAAACTTTGTTTACATGAAGTCTTTAACCGCTAATAAAAATATTTTAACTAAATATGCTTAAATATATATATTTTGGAAACTTATAGAAAATCGTTAGGAATTAGATATTTTTAGTGGAGATATTTCGAAGTAGATATTTTAACGTGTGTGAGGTGTAAATTTGGTCACATGAGGGGGTGAGGGTGCTTTTCTCGGCTAGAGAGGATGTGGGGAAGGTGAGCTTACCTCATGTTGCTTATATAAGTGGCCTTATACAACATTGAATCCCTTTCATAAATTTTAGCAACTTAACTAAGCTCTTCGTTCTCTTTTCTCTTCTAAATAACTTTCTATAACTCAATTCAAATCAAGACAAAATTTCACCAAACTCTCGCTATAAGCCACAAAGAACGTAGCAACATTGTTCATCAACTTGAAGCTTGAAGATTTGGAGCACACACCCCAAAATCTATCAAGGCCATGAGCACTCTAAGGAAAAATATTTCCTAGGTCGTGAGCAAGTTAAGGGTTGGAGGAAATTTTGAAGTTTGTTTGGTTGAGGTAGGAAGTGGAAGCTAGGTCGAGGCTTATGCTTGGTTGTTTACTTGTTGAAGGGTGAGAAAACTCACCATTTGAATGTATATGAAGTGTATATAGTGCTTACTTACAATATAGTAATATGCTTAACTATATATGATAATATATTTATTTTTATTCTAGCTTTGGAAAGCAAATGACATATGTAAAATTGTGTATTTTGACTTCTATGACTTGTTGCATAGTCTTGACATGATGCACGTAGGTTTGGTTGGACTTTGTTTTCATCAAACTTGAATATGGAATAGTTTCTATGGTCGCTGTAGAAGCACTAAAAGTACCTTATGTTCAGAAATTTCTATAAAAAAATTTATAGAGAACCTTAGGGGTTTCTCACCATGATTGTAATGTATGTTGAGTATATTGTTTATTGCAAAATGATTGGATCTTAAAAAGTTAGCATATCAAAAAATAGAAAAAAAAATCTTATATATAAAACTGCCCTTTCGTATAGCAATTTCTGGCCGTTGTAGTAGCTTTGAACCGTTTTGTCGGCATTCTGGAAATGTTATTGTCTCTATTTGAAATTTTAGTTAGTTTTAAATGATTTTTAATTTGAGTACTATTTTTCAATATTTTTATAAGTTTTTTCTAACATATATTAAGGTATTTTAAAAGTGGGTTGGAATTTTATAGTATTTTTAATAATTAATTATGAATTTTTAAAGTTGAAGGTTTATTTTAAATTAATAAATATATTTTATTTTTATGTTTTCAATTAAATTTTAAAATTATTGGTTTTAAGTAATATTACAAAAAAATGTTTGAACCATAGTTATAAGTATTTTAAATTATTTTTTAAGTATACATAGTTTTTATAAAATTAGTTAATTATTTTATTTAAGTATTAAAAGGATTAAATATTATAATATGTTTAAAAAATTTATAATTTTATCAAATATCTTAGCTTATAAATAAATTTGTATACACACATATATAGATATACATATACATATACATATACATATATATATACATATACATATACATATGTATATGCGTATATCATTTTAAAAGGTTTTTAAATTATAAAAAAAAGGTTTACAACGGGGTTTAGGAGTTGCTTAAGTAGCTTAATCGTGCTTTGTTTGTTTACTTGTTTATGGAAAGTAATTAATACTATACTTAACACTAAAAGCCGACGAAGTAAGCTTGTTTATCTGTAAGAGTTAAGAATGATGTTCGAGTAGGATTTAAAAGCAATAGTGTCCTAGCCTACTGGCTTTACTCTTGACCGGGGGATAGTAATTTGATGAGGTCGAAAATTTGATAGGTTTACGCAACATGATTTCCATAAACCATCGTTTTAGTTACTAGATAGTCGATTAAGCGACTATCAAACTTGATCAATTAACTTAGGAAGTATATGAAAGCTTCATGGTTTCATACAGTTTGAGATCCCCGAGGAGCATTCGTTGTATGAAATGTCTCCGGTTTTAAGAATTGTATATATATGTAACAACCCGCCTTTTCGACACCCAGATCCATTGTCCAAACTGACATCAACACCCAAGAATCGAAAAGATGAGTCATTGGGATGAGATAAAATATAAATAAGATCACAGTTATAGATAGATATCAGATACAATTCAAACTAATACTATCTAATATCAGAGTCTTAAAACGGAATGAACTAAGTATAATACATAGTCAATAGCATAGCCACATCACCATAACATTTTTGAAATCTCATATACATATATCAAAATAAATACTAGTATAATCCAAACCCACATACAGAGTCAAATCTAGGTACATCACTTAAACTTCATCATATCCAGTATACTTGAATGAACCACTGTCTTCGATACTATGTCGTCTCCAAACTCCATAGCTTGAGTGTATATATAAAAGGGAAAATAGGAGTGGGTCGGATATTATAAGTCTAGTGAGTGAGTTATACTCCAGCCTATGCATGATACAAAATTAATATTATAACATGATATGAGTCTATCATTTGGCCACCACACATTTAGTCTTCCTCCGTATCTAAAATTCATATATCTAGTTGTATCGTATAAATACAGACTCACCCTTGGTTCGATCCCTTGCCCATCACAGAAGCTTGATGTCAGTCATCTCGTAATCGTAAATCATATATCTAGCCCTATCCTATAAATACAGACCCACCCCTGGTCTGATCCCTTGCCTATCCAGGAAGCCTATTGTCTGTCATCACGTAATCTACCTGGTCATCTTCTTCTGTCACAGGTTCTCGTCGCATAATCTACCTGCTCATCTTCCTATGTCACAGGTTCTCATCACATAATCTACTTGGACATCTTCATGTGTCACGGGTTCTCATCACGCAATCTACCTAGACATCTTCTCGTGTCACGTGTTCTCGTTACATACTCTACGTATACATTTTTAGATGTCTAACCTGCGTCCCAGTCTCGTTTCCATCCACGTTCACCATCGTATTAGAAATCATACTATAACATATATCATATATCATATCACAGATCAATTATATTTTAAAACATCAAGAAAAATCATCTCATACATTTTCAAATAGCAACCAAAAATAATTACTATCGGGTATCACTTGTAATAGTAAAATTGAATTTTACTAAAAAAGATGTGTGAAAGATAAATTCAGTCAAAATGTCTGTAACAATCGGTGGATTTTCGACCCTCGAAAATCGACATCAATACGTTCACTGTATAGCATGTCAAGCAATCGCATGCCGAAAATACCAGATCATTAGGGTTGAAGAAGAAAAGAGATAGAATAGGAAACAGAAACAGCAATATAGAATCTCACAATCGCAGTGGAACAAAATATAATATATAATAATAGATTTTTATACAAAAGAATCTGCAAAAATCTATAACTGTTAATGTACACACAATCATCAGAGTAAAACAATCAACAATTAATCTAGATAGTTATAATAACTTATCCTCACAAATACTGAATATACCGCATGACTCACGCAATGGAAATTACCAAGTACGTATAATACGTCTGAGAATCCTCCAGCTCGCTTCTGAATTCCATAGCATCCTAACCTGAATTTGTAATACTTGGTCTCACCCGAGTATTATAATAAAATAACACACGAGTCAGTATGGAAAACCAGCGTGAGAAAACACTCTCAATTTGAATTATTACTGTTATCAAAATCCTTTGAAAACAAAGGTATCTCATAAAACCACGCCACACATAAATACGATGGGTTTTTACCTTACGATAACCAAAACATTTTATGTCAAAATCATCTGATATTATAATAGTGTCTATAGAAAATAGCTGAAATGCTTGCATCTCACTTTCAGCATAGTTGGCCACATCTAAAACCGTACAGGCTCATAGTGGATATTGGTTTCCATACAATGACTGGGCTACTGGGGTACCGTCCGTCATAGTACATCTCTAGAAAAATGTATCGGGATCGTACCTAACGATCCCTGCCAACAAAGGATTGGCCTACCTCTAACCTGGATAGTATCGAATATGTTATCACCCCGGATGTTTCCACCCTACTCAAACGCTCTCTTTTCCATGCACAAACATATCCACAATTATAATATATCCAAGGGTATCTACAAAAGTGATAACATACCCTACTAGGGTGCGACCCACTTAGACCTGCTGCTTCACCCCTATTTAGTCATTCCCGGTTAAAGAGGCTTGAGGCTACGTTTTACCTTTAGAATAGCTTTCATACTTGGAATGCTAACACTGCCTTCAAGGCAGGCAATGCAATGATATCATTCATCCATACAAGTTGTCCTGAGTCTGGACAAACTGAATCTCCAAGATCACCGTCTTCATTTTCTCCACGATATCACAATTCGTAACACACAAATCGAACCGAAGTGGTTTTCAGATAATTAAATCTGATCCCGGTCTCTTCGAAATGATCAACGAATTTGTCAAAATTTGATAATCGGTTATTTAACTATCAAATGACATCCATAAGCAGTCATTAGGCCCCAACTTATAAATTTTTCAAACATTCATTTCAATATATCTTTACAAAGATATAAATATTCAAATCTCTTCCAATATATTCAGTAATTGAAAACAAATTCAAATTCTTATATCCATAAATGGATATTTAAATCCATATCAACATTTAGAATATTTCTTTCAATTCCATTTATAATTCAACACTTTGAGAAATATTTCAATAACAATAATCTCATAGTTAAAATATTTCAAATCCTTCCAGTTCAATACTTAGGAAATATTAATAAGTATATTTTCTCGAAAATCATTTTATTTACAATACTAAGGAAATATTCCATTTATTCATACTTCTCCAAAATCCTTTACCATTTATTTGTAAATTCCTTAACTCGTTTATAACGGATTCTATAAGTTTTCGGAATTCATAAATTAATTTTCTTGAAAATTTCCAAAATCGATTACACTTGTCTATAATTCCAACTACCCATTTCTAACTTCCTTTCTGTGAGTTTTAATTTACTCTCGAAGTTCTCGTATTTCAATATTTCGGTAGTTTACTTAAGTTTCCAAAATTCCATTACAAGATTTCTCTAATAAAAATCATATCCACTAAATAAACACCGTTACCAAATCTCGGGAGACTTTATAAATAAATTTCAGTCGTTTCAAAACTCTATATACATAACAAATATTTTTTAAGAATAATAATTTATTTTTAAAACATGTTTAAATAGTTATTTAAAATATCAAACACTTTAAATAAAACATCGATAACTCATTTCCAACTCATTTTTAAATAAAACCAATCAATTTACAAAGCTGATTATAAAAAATTGCATGCATTTCAAAAAATATTAAATATTTTAACAGCTAACTTTTTCGAAATATTTAAATCTAAATAATAGTTTTTAAACTATATAGATTAATAAATAAAAATCCATTTTGATGTAATTTTAATTTCTCGACAAAAACCTATTTTTAGAATTCAATATTACCAATTTCAATTTATAAATCTCTCTCAATTTATATCACATCGACTACGTTTTAATTTCATAATCATTCTCACATTTTAAAAATAGAATCCAATATTTTTCCAAAAAAACCATTTCCATTTCTCAATATAAATATACACTATGAATTTATATTTTCAACTATCAACTGATAAACATTTCACTTTATTTATAAACATCATTTATAAATTTTATAAACTCATTTCCAAATCTAGAATAGATTTTATATTAACAACTCCATTTATAACGATTTACATTAAAATCCCATTTATAAATTTATTTCTCAATAAATTCTAATTGTTTCTCAAATTCGTTTAAAATTCTGATTTTTAACTTCTTTTCCACACTCTTCAAAAATATCATTAGAAATCTATTGTTGAAAATCCCTTATATAAATTATTTTTAAATCTTTAATTAAAATATTTTACGAATAGTTGGGTACAAATCCGAAATCAAATCTCCGTTTTATCAAATAAATTTCTTTTAAAATAATTCAAATTTCAATATAATTATTTTTATATCCAATTTCCTTTTTAATTCCTTCAAATTCAAAAATAATATTTATGGTATTTAAAATACCAAAATCAAGGCCAGTACTACTATAGCATCCAATAAATCATACATATCATAGTCCATAAAAGGATATCCACACACATCATATATCAATATATATGAAACAATCAATATACTTTGAGGAATCTAGTTAGATCCCTCTAACCTGTTCTCCTGGATCCACAAATGTTATATAACATAAAATACTAATCTCACTTCGAGGCGGGATATCGCGGTAATTAGGGTCATCCGCTATTATGCGGGGCGTATAGTGTCTCATCTGCTCCAATAGGCGGGAATATATCCAACTACTAATATATATACTACTATATATAATATAACATTCAACTGATGATAATTTATTAATTCAACCAATCAACCAATAAATAATTTTAACTATTTTAAATTAAATCCAATAATCCAAATGAGTGAGATTTACTCACCTTGATTTTTAATATGTCGAATAACCAGATTTTAAATTAATTTGAAATTTCAGCTGACTCCACAAAATCTCCAAACCAATCCTATGCATAGTATTTGCTGACATGAACCCAATGCAACTAGTTTTGTTCGAATTGGGCCTCGTATGAATTAAATATTGCATTTATAAAATTGCACAAGTTAAATATTAAGATAATTCCTTTAATTAAGATGTTAAACAGTTAATTATGCTCATCAATTATTTTGCGATTAAGAAACCCTAATCACGTCTCCATTGCAATACCCAGGCTCGAACAATACGAGACCATGTATCAATCACTGCCTCCTCCAGAATATCCCAAGCTCGACATCCTCTGCCTTTTGATCGCAACTTCCCACTTTCGACAGCGACCCTACAAACCAAATTGCAATGTCACCATTTCACCTCGTCGACCACCAGCGTCGCCACCACTTTGTCGATCGAGCCCTAGCATTTGTTGCGACTTCACTGCCGCCTCCCTCAAGAGCATCGCGACTCCCCTTTTTTCCGTCCCAGCTTCTCAATTTTGATCGAATTCAATTTCGATTATTATTTTTCTTTTGTTTTGATTTTGATTTCGTTCTGATCAAAAAGGAAAAATCGCGATTTAAAAAGGTGAAGGGCAGCTGGGTTCAGAGGATAGAGTAGGCGAAGACAGGTTTAGGGTGGCTGAGAAATAGATAGGGTTTGACCTTTTCAATTATAATATATTATTAAATTTACAAAATATCTCGTTCTACATACCGTGAAATTTTGAACTCCTATTGAGACGTGCCGCCAGCGTTCCTAATGTTATACCCCTATTTCGAACGAAATGGAACAATTTCGGGACCTAATTCGATCGTATGAGGAAGATGGATTTTTGAACACAATTATTATATTAAATTTTCAATATTAATTTCAACGCGTTTCTATCTCATACGACCAAAAGCTACAAAATTTGAAATCCGATAATAATACACTATTAATGATCCAATGAAACATGTCAAATTCAGAGACTATGCCCCGGATCGCTGTTTTAACGCGTCGATTAAATCGATGATTTCAAAATTTGACGAGATCACTTGAAATTCCAGTTTTAAAAACTAATTAACTAAATTCTAATTCAAATAGAATTTATATCAACATTAGAAATCGTTTTGATTCATATTCAAATCAAATTTCAATTATTTACTATTTCTGTATTCCGATAAATAGTTATATTCGAAATTTAAATTCAATTTATAATTCCAACCAAAAATCTTCATATGCAAAATCAATTTATATTCCAAATCCAACATCTGAAACCATTTAAATATATAAAATCAACGACGGAAAATCTGGGCTGTTACGATGTCATACCACTAGCTAAGGTAACGCGTAAATGTTAATATTCAAATTGTTTATCGTTAATCAATGAATGAATTTACACATTTGAGTTGCCCAACTAAAATGATGAATACTCCTTACAAACCAGAATTCATGTAATGACCCAGAATTTTTGATGTTTGAAATTGGAGTATTTAATTGATTTTAAATATTTAGGAGTTGATTTTTAGCATGAATTTCAAATATCACTATTTATTTGGGGTGATTTAATTATTGAAATTAATAATTGAAAATTGGGTAAAATATTGAATATGGAGTTTCAAGCTTGCTAAAAATAATGTAGAGGCTTATAAAATTTATATTGATAATACGGAAGATAATGAAAGCTTTAAAATTGAATTTGGGAGTGATTTGTTTAGTTTTGAAAATATATCATTTAAAATGGTAACTAAAAAAATAGACTTTCGAGGTACATTCTCGGATTTTGATGAAATCAGTTCCATCGGATCCGTAATAGTGTATTATTACCGGATTTCAAATTTCGTAGAAATTGGAATTATCCTGTGGTCGTACGAAATATAAACACGCTGAATCTATGTCGAAAATTTAATACAATAATGGGTCCAAAAAGCTATCTTCTCCATACGACCGAATTAGGACTCGAAACCTTTTCCATTGCGTTCGGAATAGAGGTATAACATTATGAACGCTTGGCGGCTCGCCTCGATAGGATGTCAAAATTTTAAGCTATGATTTCGAGACGAATTGAAAATTAAAATATATATATATACATATTGATTGACATTTTTATTCACATCGGAACTTTTTGATTTCAATTAAAATGTCACTGTAGCTCGTTGATTCGAGCATGTTAGCATCCCATCTTATTCCCTCCATTCTTTTTAAAATCACGCAAGCGGTTCAAAAGAATCTCATTATCGTTTCAGAAAAAAGAGTTGCTTTGAAAATCATAATGGCCGAACTCAAGGATAATCGTATATGCTCAAATTAAATGTTCATACAGCTGAGTCGTGAACCTTGATTCTCCTCCCCAAATCAAAAATCATGCTTCCTCCTTTTTTTCCCCTCTATTGATTCGCAAAATCAACTAATAAAAAAATCAAATCGCGTGCTTCCTTCAGTGAATCGAAATCGCATATCTAATTGGAGTCATCATCAGTACAAACCCAAGTGGCGAGTCGCCTGAAAGGGACGAGTCGCTTGTCTACTATTTTCGTTCGAAGTTCGCGGGTTGGGGACGTCTAATTGGGAGGCCGATGAGTTGCCGCAATTTGCTGCAGAGGATTAGAGGCTACGGGATGTAGTGGTGTGGTCGTTCGAGTTCGAACTCGGTCAACGATTCGGCGTGGAGATGGGACAACTGGTGGTGGGTTTGCGAGGCAGAGGCATGGAAGGTGGCGACGTTTGGGTGGAGTTGGTCAGCTTGATTGGGTTTTGAGGGCGGTAAGGTATATGCCATTTATTCTTCAATTTAAATAAAATATTTATTTGTATATGTACAGAAAAGAAATTCAAGTATGAATACACACACACACATACCTATTTTAATTTAAATATATGTAGATAAATAGAGAAAAAATATATAGGTAAGGTTTGGAAAAAAATAGGAATTTTAAAAGGTTGAAAGTTTATATAAAATTAGATGTTTTTTTTTGAAATCTATAATTTATTTTATAATTATATATGTGTAGTTTCAAAAGAAAAATAAATATACATATATACAGTGTAAACCTACTGTTTATTTTTATAAACATGAATTAAGGTGATTAACTTGTTTAAATTAACTTATTTAAATTATTTTAGTTACTAAAAATTATTTATCATAGGAAAATTAGTTTAAAATTAAATTATTAGTTTAAATTAAATTAATAAATGGTAATTGACTGTTCGATTATTTCAAATATTAATAAACTATACAATATTTGTACAAGGTCTAACATTGGGGAGAGACAAGCCGGTTTGGATTGGGTTGCAAATAAAATCAAAGGTGAGTTAATCTCACTCAAATTGGACTAATGGTTAATTTAATTAGTTAAAATTAAATTATTGGTTGATTGATTGGATGTGATAATTATTATCAGTATGGATGTGATATTATATATAGTAGTGTGTGTGTGTGTGTTGGAATAATTGATATTCCTGCAACATATAACGGATGAGACCTTATGCGCCCCGCATAATAGCGGATGACGCTATACACCGCGATATCCCCTCGAAGTGAGATTGATATTTTTGTATTGTGCTCACGTCTGTGAATGCAGGGAAACAGGTTGGAGGGATCCAAATGGATTCCTCAAAATGTGAAATTATTTACATATTCAATGATAAGATTTATTTGATTTATCTATGATTGGTTATATTGGAAAATTAAATTTATTGGATGCTTTGATATTGCTGGATATATTTTTGGCATTTAAAATATCAAAAATATAAATATTAGATTTTTGAAAGAAAATGAAAAGGGTATTTTTAAGTAAAGTATTTATAGTAAGTTGGACGGATTGGTTATTTTGAACAAAGTATTTTAAGTTGCTTGATTTTAAATATTCTAAGTGTGTAGTTTTGAATAAAGTGATTTAAATTTATTTAAAATCTAAATTTAATAAGACTTCAGTGGAAATAAAATATTTGGATGAATGATTATTTATTTGATAGTTAAATAGCCGACTAAAATCTGGATCCGAATATGACTTTGGAAATATCTAGAGGAAACTCGGAAATTATATGGTACGGTTACCGTTCGAGGTGCTATACTGAAAGTATAAACTCGTTTGCTCTTCTAGGACGTTTATAAGGAAATCTGTCCACTAATGGTTAGGAGGTGATCTCCGATCTTATTCTAGTCTGTTTATTTCCTAGAGAACCAGGGTTGTGTTTACCGGGAATAGCGAACGTTGTTTCGAAGAGACCGGGATCGGATTTGTGATCCGAAAACCACTTCGATCCAACAACTAGTTTTCGAAAGGAAGACAAGAGCTTGGAGTCGAAGATGGAGCGGTGAAGTGTAAGAGCTAATCGCGACTAATCCTGAGGATGATTCCAAAATGGATGTAGTAGGAGTAGTGCCTTCGGTTCCGTTCGGACCGAGAACGGACTTGTATGGATGAATACTATCAGTACATTGTCACTGGAGGACAATGAGTATTCTAAGTGAATATTTCTAAAAAGGTAACGCTTAGCCTCGAGCCCCATCAACCGGGAATGACTGAAAATCAGGGGATATGCAGCAAGGCTAAGTGGGTAACTTCCAATTAGGGTAAGATTTCCCCTGTCTAGAGTCTCTTTATTCCGGTTGTGTGGACGGTTACTGATCCCAACTGCGGGGTGATCTTATTCAGGCTATCCAGTAAGGGGTAGTCTGGTCTTGTGTTGCAGGGGATTGGGAGTGGTCCTCGGTATGCTGATCTAGACTAGGTACCATGACAGTTGGTACCTCAGTGCCTAGTTATTCAGTTGGAAATCCATTCTTCCTACGTGCCTTTACGGTTTTGATTGTAGAGCCTAATATTGCTGGAATTTAATTAATGTAACAATTTCAGCTATTTGATTTAAGGATTTGTACTTAGACACTAATAATATCAGAGGATTTGGATATAAAATGTTTTGGTTATCGTAAGGTAAAAATCCGGCATGTTTAATTGTGGCGTGGTCTGACGAGGTACCTTTGATTTTCAAAGGGATTTTTGAAAACCATAATAATTCAATTGAGTGTGTTTTCTCACGCTGGTTTTCCACACTGGCTTGGATGTATTTTATTATAATGCTCGGGTCAGACCGCATATTACAGATTCAGGAGCTCAGAAGACGAGCTGGATAGAGAGACGTATCACACGTACTTGATATATATTCCGCTGTGTATCATAAGCTGTATAGTCAGCTTTTGTGAGGACAAATTATTAAAACAATCCAGTTTTGTGCTATTGTTTTGTATGTACTCTGACGATGTAATGTATAAAAACAGTTATAGTTCTTTGTATAAAGATCAGTTGTTAGCTATTGTATATTGTTCCGCTGCAATTGTGAGATTCTGTGTTGTTATTTCTATTTTATTCTTCTACCTCTTTCTTCTTTCCCGTACGGGTTGGTATTTTCGGCATTCGATTGTTCGGCATGTAATACAGTGGATGTATTGATGTCTACTTTCGGGCGTCAAAAAACTGGATCGTGACAATTTATAATCGTTGTAAATTAATTAATATATTAATTTGTTAAAGATTAATTATTAACTTTTATTTTGTAACAACCCGCAAATCTGTACCCCTTGGGTTAACACTATTCTACCTAAATCAAATCAAGTTGTACAGAATTACGAACCATTTGGGTTAAAGAAGAAGAGGTAGAAGAAGAAAATTGCAAACAACATCAGAATCTAACCATCGCAGCGGAATAAAATATAATAGATAATAAATGATCTTTACTCAAAAATCAAATATATCTGTTATACATTACATCATCAGAGTACATCAATCACAGCTCAACAATAACATACAGATGGATACACAGCAACTTAACACAGCGGAATATATATAAACAAATACGGGAGTACGTATCGTCATCCGGCTCGTCTCCTGAGCTCCACAGCATTTCCTGTATCCTATAATACTCGGTCTGACCCGAGCATTACAGTTAAATAACATCCGAGTCAGTCTGGAATACCAGCGTGAGAAAATCAAACTCAATTGATTAAAAATATATATATATATACTATATGTATATTTGAAAATAAGGTTACTTTATAAATATAAACTAGGTTTTCACCTTTAAAACAGAATTACTAAGTCACTCTTTATAAATTATTACTACGGTAATAGATTTTAAATAAATATTTACTTTAGAATTTAAACATTTGAAATAATAAATTTCCAAGAACATACTTTGTAAAACAACATTAAACCTTTATTTTTTTTTAAAAACTTACTTTGAAAACCTACTTGGCTATCTAGAGAAACATACTTCTCTTTACAACCTTTAAAAATAAATCACTATTTATTTTTAAACAATTTTTCTCATTCCTTTAATAAATTCTCACGTTGAATTTATTCTTCGAAATATCCAATTTCAAACACTTAAATCAATTCCCAAATCGATTTCCAATTTACTTCATTTATTCCAAAATCCTTTAATTTCAGATTTTATTCCTTAATTATGATTTAAAATACTTTTAATTGAAATACCAATTTAGATTTCTCAATTTACTTCTTATTCCTTTAAATAAATTTAAAACTTTAAGATTTAAAATAATTCTTTGTTCCTTTAAAATAATATCACTTGATTTTACAATTCATTAATTATTGTTTATTCAAACCCTTTTTCTTTCCATACTCGAAGTTATTTATTAGTATTTAACATACTTCCATTTCTTTTTCAATTCATTCTTAATTCATTAAATTTTCTAAGATTATTTCGTTTATAACTTTACTTCCTTTATTTTCTTTCCAAACCCAATTTATATATTTTTGGTAATTCATTATACTCAATATATATATATATATATATATGTGTGTGTATGTATGTATATCCAATCAAATCATATCATTCAATATTCCAATATATTCAACATAGAATATCAAGTAATCACAACAGAGAACATTAAATAATAAATGTTGAGGGGTCCAGTTGGATCCCTCCAACCTGTTTTCCCTGCATCCACAGATGTTAGCACAATATAATATGCCAATTTCAAAATTACCATACTATAGCACATAAATCAAACTTAACCATTCAATCAATTATTTAAATTTAATCATTTAAATTTTATTTTAAATTAACTGAGTGAGATGAACTCACCTCATTATTGTTGTTTGCAACCCACCTCCATTCCGATTTGTTTCTTTCAGATTTGGACCTTGAATAAATATTTATTCGGTTTATTAATATTTGAACTAATCGAACAATTAATTTCAAATTTAAAAATATTTTAACCCTTGATTCATTTCAACTTACAGTTTAAATAAATAAAAATAATTTTTAAAATAACATCAATAAGTTTATTAAACAAATCCATACCAAAAATAAAGTTTCCATTAATATTCATTTTAAACTTTAAATCAATGGGTTAATAAAATTCCAATTTTACTTTACTGTTAAATCCCTGGTAACAAGTTAAATGAATAGTTTTTATCATTAGATTAAAATGTTCAAAATAATCTAATCAACTAATGATTTAATTCAACTAATAGTTTGATAAAATATTTTAGTGACTCAATTCATTAAATAGGTTATTCATCAACCTAATTACCATAATACATTTCTAGATGTATTTATATTTATAAATTTCTTTCTGTAAATCAAAATAGTAATAACCGAGTTTAAATCAAAAATCAGAAACAAAGAAAAATCAAACCTCAAATGCACAGGAAAGACTCAACTAGCTACCAATCCCCGACCTCCTTCAGATTCACCACCAAAGTCCGGCATTCGAGGCTCGCGACCATTGCTTGCCTTCCGCCATTTGCGAGCTTCCAACACACTCGACTTCGCCTAACATCCCAGAAGAACAACCTCTACCACCTCGAAACGATACTGCGACCTCCCCCTTTTACCCGCGCACGCGAGCTCCAATCGTGCCCCAGCTTCACGCGAGCCAAGCCACTCACGTGCGCCCCCACGGTGCCCCGATCCCTACCCAAATTGCCTTACACGACCGGCGACTCGATGCCCCAATTTACTAACCCTAGACGCGCGACCCACTCCCCATGACGATCGCGACAGTGCCTTTTCTTTTCGAATCGATTCTTTTTTTTTATTTTAACTACTATCAGTTTAATTTGAGGAAGAGGAATAGAAGAGGAGGGAGACGGCATGATTTCAATCAGAAGATTTTGCTTTTCCATTAATTAATTTTCTTCGAAAAGCTTTTGACGAGATATTAATGAACAAGCTCACATTTTAAAGGAAGAACAGAGGGAAGAGGAAAAGATGTTTCGCGTGAAAAATTGTTTCTGCGTGTCGGCTACAACAGAGATAGGTTGGCTAAAGGAAATACAGGGTGACGACTGATTTGATTTCTTTCAGGTAAGGATATTTAAATTAGATCGATAATTATCGTCTAAGCGTTTATACCTCGTACGATCACACGTTAATTCCGAAAGCTACGAAATTTGAAATCCGGTAATAATTTAATATTACGGATCCAATGGAACTGGTTTCGTCGAATTCCGAGACTGTGCCTCGGAAGGCTATTTTTAAATTCAATTTAAACGATATATTTTTAAAACTTAACAAATCGTTGTTAAATTCAATTTTAACACTTTTATTATCTTCAGTATTATTAATATAAATTTTTCAAACCTTCAAATTATTTTTAACCGGCTTAAAACTCCAGATTCAACATCTTTCTCAATTTTCAAATTATTGAATTCCATAGTTCAATTATCAAATAAATAGTGATATGATATTTGAATTCAAGTATAAAATTAACTTTCAAATATTTACAATTAATTTAAATATTCCAATTTTAAATGCTTAAAAATTCCGGGTCGTCACATTCCTCCCCCCTTAAAAGAATTTCGTCCCCGAAGTTACTATTTAGGAAGAATGGTCCAATACCCATTACTATTTTTCCAAAACCAAACAGTTTTATTAATTTGCCATAACATAATTTTATTAAGAACATCCTATCACCGTTCCTAACTTTCCAAACTACTCACATTCGGTTCCCACCAAAATCATATACCTAACCATTCAAATTTCAATTTAAAACCGCATTTTAAATCTTCAAAATTTCTCAAAAGTTTTCGAACTCCCTAAATTTTCGAAAATTTTTGCCGGCGTCTCCTTTGCACGGCTAGCTCGGTACAACTACAAAATGGCTCTACGGCCTCTTAAATCCAAAAAGAAAACAAAATGCCAAGTGGCTAGATCCAAAAACCCAATCAAATTCCATACAGAAATCTAAACACATACCTTTTTGTCGAGCAATTCTAATTTATTATCTGAAATCAAAATCAATTTCCCTTTCCCTTATTCATACCTGCATATCCTGTTTGGCAATAATATATAATCACAACATTCAAAATCATTTATTTGGCTTCTTTCCAAAATTTCAATGTTCATTCCATTTAAGCCCGTACGATGTACCTATATCGTTCGTACGCAATACTAAATCCGATCGCTCACTCGATCGCACAATTTCACCTCCGAACTAGTATCGTCCACCCGACTTCCTAGTGCGGACTTGGATCTGGTTTCCTTATTAGAAACCGTCATTCTCCTTGCATAGTCATAATTATGATAGCGAATTTATAGAATCAATCAAAACTCCATATCTAGGTTCGCCGTTGAAAATCGAGTGAAAAATTCCAACTCGGATCGGTAAAATTACCTCAAAATTCTATGCTCGAATTCTAGGTCAAATAGCTATGCGAATAAATAATATACGTACATCCTACGTATTTTCCCAATTGATTATCAACTATATCAATTTCCTTTTATTCACATTTATTTTGATTGTTATACACTTATGCACAATTTTCCCTTGTCACTACTTCTAGTTTTAAATCTCTATTCAATTATCCACTTAGAATAATTTTCTCAATACTAAATTTTCTTAAGAATCTCACTATTCCCTTCTTAAGTTCCATATAAATATTTGATATATATTCCTTATATCTATTTTACTTCACTACTGAAGTTTATACTCAAACTGAATTCCAAATCCATAAAATTTCAATTTGCTTCACTTTGTTAATTAATTCCAAATATAAATACTTCTTCCCAATTTTACTTGAATTCAATTCATTTCCAAACTTTGAATATTGAATTTGGATTCACCCTATCTCAATCCATATTTAATTAACCATTTCCTTTATTCGTTTTACTTACTAATTTATTTTTATATCTCAAATAAAAATTAGTTTGCAAACTTTTTTCTTCTTTTAGTTTCTTTGAACAATTCTTCAGTTCATCTTACTTTAATTATACAATTTAAATTAAATTTCAACATTCAGTTATAATTCTATTTGCTTAACAAACTTTAATTCATTTGTCGTTAGTGAAAATTTTCAAAAGATTCAAAAAAATTCTAACTCCTAAAATTTTCGAAAATTTTTGGCAGAGTCTCCTTTGTACGGAGGAGCTTTTGCAATTTGACAAAAGATATAAATATATATACATCGACCCACACGGTCGGAAAACAGAAAAACAGTTCATATTTCCTATTTGTATTGCGTAGGCGTACCTTATTTAGCATTTTAAAGCAAGCAGCTATTTATTTAAGCAATTTGCCCAATCAAAACCAGTCAAACGGCTTCCAAAAACTGTCCTTACTCAATTTAAACATGTCAGTGTCAAATATACAAAGTTTATTAACATTTCACTTTATTATAAATAACTAAAACATGGATTCTATAAACAATGCATATTATATACTTCCATAAGCACAAATGAAATATTTCGACACTTATTTATAATGCTTCCAAACAATATTCAAACCATCCTATTCAATTCAAATGATTTCACAACTCTCTTACTTAACTTATATTCGTTTTAAGTCCAAGCAAACTTATTTAAATTGAATTGATTTCCAAAAGCAATCTAACTCCCATTTTATTCGAAGTCAAGTTCTCATTAATATAACTTAAGTTAATTAACTCAATTACTAATTTCATTCACCAAACAAGTTTTATTTAAAATCATTTCATAAAATTCGACACCACCATATCTCAAATTACTTAAGTCAAGCGTTTATTCAAATATTACTTAAATCATTTATTCTTCGTCAAGTTATTTCAACTTTAAAACTCAAGTTATATATATTTTATAAGCACTTTCCAAATTATGTTCAATTTACCGACAACCCAAGCTGAATTCATTTACACTTCATTGCTTACATTCAATTTATTTCTCATCCAAACAAGCCCATATTAATTATAATTGATTCAAGAACCAATTTTATTGGCTTCTGTTAATCCATAGAATTATATAATCTCGTTTACGTCAAACGACAATTTACTTCTACGAAATTTGACCATATGCAAGTGAATAAATAACTACGTAAGCTTGTAACCACTTTAATTTGATTTCAACTCAATTAATAGTCAATTTCTTCCATTCTAATTTATTTGCAATCATTTCAAATTTTATTTTTATTCACTTGAATTTTATTTACCACTCAAACCATCACTATTTCAACTCTATTTTGTTTAACTTGAGTTCATTGCCAGCTCCATTTGTTTAAATTAAATTAGTATATTTCATTGAATCAATATGAATTCTAATTCACATTCAATAATTTATTTCTGAATTCCTTCCATTTTATAACGAGGCCATTTCCAATTTATCTCTTCTTAGATTTTTATTTGCAATATAAGTCATTTTTATGTTAATTCAATTCCATTGAACTTCATCTCAAATTCAATTCACTTACAATTTCAAGTTGAATTTCTATTAATAACTCAAACTTCACTTTCATATTCTATCATTTATTCACAACTCAAATTTTATTAACCAATTTGAGTTCCATTTCCATATTCCATTAATTAATCAAGTAGTCTTTTTAAAATTTTACCCAATATTTGATTTTTATTTCAGAAATCACTCTAACCGTTTTACTTGAGTTCAATCTATTTTATATTTTGGATTATATTCATTATCATTACAAACAATTTTATTTGGCCTATTTATTTTACTTCCAAACTTTATAAGTCTCTACTTATTTATATTCATATTTCATCTATTTACAATCAATCTCATTCACATTTTACCTTTTAACTCGGAATTATACCTTTTATTTAGCCAATATATTTTTATTATTCCATAAACATTTTAAACAAAATTCCAAAGTTAAACAAATTTCCAAAATTTCAATATCACCTTAGAAATCAACTATATCCAAAATTCTTTGGCAAATTCATTTATTCCTTAATCTCAAAACCAAACCCAGTTCGCAAACAATTCCAATTTAAAATATTCGGGTAGCAATTTTTCTCTTAGAAACTCGAAAATGAACACCGATGATGTCGCGATCATCATCGGAATTATTTTCCAACGACCGAAAGAGTATAGTGCTTTTATCTCTTTAACAACATTTCAAATATATTTTAATTTCCAAATCTCTCCATATTCAATTCCAATTCAAAAATACTCCCGAAATAATACCACTATTATTTCTCCAAAATCTTTGAAAACCACTTTCAAATTCCAAGGGATTTAAACCTTTCCCAAAATTCCAAATTTGAAATCCATTCTGATTTATTTTCAAATATTTCTCTGGAATCCTACTCCCAATAAATCACATTTGTATATGAAGTTTATTTCAATTTATAAATTGTATTTATAATCTATGTTTCAAATTCCATTTTGTTATATAAACTTATTCTTCAACTTTGGTTATAAGTTTTTTTTTCAATTTCTAATTCAATTTCTACACAATAGTGTTAATAATTTAATATTATCATTCCTTAACAATCAAGCATCCAAATACTATAATACTTTATAAAAATTATATCTTTTATATACAAAAATAATTTGGGTAAAATTATTTCATTTACCCTACTTTAAAACAATACTGTGTCGAATTATTCTATTCAAGTGTTTAGAGATCCCTATCAATAACGTTAATTACTCGTATTGACCAGAATCCATAAACTACTCAATCAACCAATCAACACAATATAAAATCATTTTATATTCACTAACAAATACGCGCTCATATTTGTTTATTAATACGCTCAAACTCAGTCTAGAGTACTATTGACTTTATTTCAATGAGTAATTCCCACCAGAGTCAAGGTTATGGATAACCTCGCTCTGATACCAAGTGTAACAACCCGCAAATCCGTACCCCTTGAGTTAACACTATTCTACCTAAATCAACTCAAGTTGTACAGAATTACGAACAATTTGGGTTAAAGAAGAAGAGGTAGAAGAAGAAAATAGCAAACAACATCAGAATCAAACCATCGCAGCGGAATAAAATATAATAGATAATAAATGATCTTTACTCAAAAATCAAATATATCTGTTATACATTACATCATCAGAGTACATCAATCACAGCTCAACAATAACATACAAATGGATACACAGCAACTCAACACAGCGGCATATATATAAACAAATACGGAAGTACGTATCGTCATCCTGCTCGTCTCATGAGCTCCACAGCATTTCCTGTATCCTATAATACTCGGTCTGACCCGAGCATTACAGTTAAATAACACCCGAGTCAGTCTGGAATACCAGCGTGAGAAAATCACACTCAATTGATTAAAAATATATATACTACATGTATATTTGAAAATAAGGTTACTTTATAAATATAAACTAAGTTTTCACCCTTAAAACAGAATTACTAAGTCACTCTTTATAAATTATTACTACGGTAATAGATTTTAAATAAATATTTACTTTAGAATTTAAACATTTGAAATAATAAATTTCCAAGAACATACTTTGTAAAACAACATTAAACCTTTATTTTATTTTAAAAACTTACTTTGAAAACCTACTTGGCTATCTAGAGAAACATACTTCTCTTTACAACCTTTAAAAATAAATCACTATTTATTTTTAAACAATTTTTCTCATTCCTTTAATAAATTCCCACCTTGAATTTATTCTTCGAAATATCCAATTTCAAACACTTAAATCAATTCCCAAATTGATTTCCAATTTACTTCATTTATTCCAAAATCCTTTAATTTCAGATTTTATTCCTTAATTATAATTTAAAATACTTTTAATTGAAATACCAATTTAGATTTCTCAATTTGCTTCTTATTCCTTTAAATAAATTTAAAACTTTAAGATTTAAAATAATTCTTTATTCTTTTAAAATAATATCACTTGATTTTACAATTCATTAATTACTGTTTATTCAAACCCTTTTTCTTTCCATACTCGAAGTTATCTATTAGTATTTAACATACTTCCATTTCTTTTTCAATTCATTCTTAATTCATTAAATTTTCTAAGATTATTTTGTTTATAACTTTACTTCCTATATTTTTTTGCAAACCCAATTTATATATTTTTGGTAATTCATTATACTCAATATATATATCCAATCAAATCATATCATTCAATATTCCAATATATTCAACATAGAATATCAAGTAATCACAACAGAGAACATTAAATAATAAATGTTGAAGGGTCCAGTTGGATCCTTCCAACCTGTTTTTCCTGCATCCACAGATGTTAGCACAATATAATATGCCAATTTCAAAATTACCATACTATAGCACATAAATCAAACTCAACCATTCAATCAATTATTTAAATTTAATCATTTAAATTTTATTTTAAATTAACTGAGTGAGATTAACTCACCTCTTTATTGCTGTTTGCAACCCACCTCCATTCCGATTTGTTTTCTTTCAGATTTGGACCTTGAATAAATATTTATTCGGTTTATTAATATTTGAACTAATCGAACAATTAATTTCAAATTTAAAAATATTTTAACCCTTGATTCATTTCAACTTACAGTTTAAATAAATAAAAATAATTTTTAAAATAACATCAATAAGTTTATTAAACAAATCCATACCAAAAATAAAGTTTCCATTAATATTCATTTTAAACTTTAAATCATTGGGTTAATAAAATTCCAATTTTACTTTACTGTTAAATCCCTGGTGACAAGTTAAATGAATAGTTTTTATCATTAGATTAAAATGTTCAAAATAATCTAATCAACTAATGATTTAATTCAACTAATAGTTTGATAAAATATTCTAGTGACTCAATTCATTAAATAGGTTATTCATCAACCTAATTACCATAATACATTTCTAGATGTATTTATATTTATAAATTTCTTTCTGTAAATCAAAATAGTAATAACCGAGTTTATATCAAAAATCAGAAACAAAGAAAAATCAAACCTCAAATGCACAGGAAAGACTCAACTAGCTACCAATCCCCGACCTCCTTCAGATTCACCACCAAAGTCCGACGTTCGAGGCTCGCGACCACTGCTTGCCTTCCGCCGTTTGCGAGCTTCCAGCACACTCGACTTCGCCTAACAGCCGAGAAGAACAACCTCTACCACCTCGAAACGATACTGCGACCTCCCCTTTTACCCGCGCACGCGAGCTCCAATCGTGCCCCAGCTTCACGTGAGCCAAGCCACTCACGCGCGCCCCCACGGTGCCCCGATCCCTACCCAAATTGCCTTACACGACCGGCGACTCGATGCCCCAATTTACTAACCCTAGACACGCGACCCACTCCCCATGACGATCGCGACAGTGCTTTTTTTTCTTTTTTTCTTTTTCGAATCGATTCCCAATCGATTCTTTTTTTTTATTTTAACTGCTATCGGTTTAATTTGAGGAAGAGGAATAGAAGAGGAGGGAGACGGCATGATTTCAATCAGAAGATTTTGATTCACCGTTAATTAATTTTCTTCGAAAAGCTTTTGACGAGATATTAATGAACATGCTCACATTTTAAAGGAAGAACAGAGGGAAGAGGAAAAGATATTACCGTCTGATTTGATTTCTTTCAGGTAAGGATATTTAAATTAGATCGATAATTATCGTCTAAGCGTTTATACCTCGTACGATCACACGTTAATTCCGAAAGCTACGAAATTTGAAATCCGGTAATAATTTAATATTACGGATCCAATGGAACTGGTTTCGTCGAATTCCGAGACTGTGCCTCGGAAGGCTATTTTTAAATTCAATTTAAACGATATATTTTTAAAACTTAACAAATCGTTGTTAAATTCAATTTTAACACTTTTATTATCTTCAGTATTATTAATATAAATTTTTCAAACCTTCAAATTATTTTTAACCGGCTTAAAACTCCAGATTCAACATCTTTCTCAATTTTCAAATTATTAAATTCCATAGTTCAATTATCAAATAAATAGTGATATGATATTTGAATTCAAGTATAAAATTAACTTTCAAATATTTACAATTAATTTAAATATTCCAATTTTAAATGCTTAAAAATTCAGGATCGTCACATATTTGATGCTTGAATATCATTAGTATTTAATAAAGTGCGTGTATAAAAGTTATAAACATACGTATCAAAATATGATGACGATACAATATTTAAATTAGATCTAAATGGAACAAATGTTGAATGTATTTGGAAAATTTTAAGACCCCCTCTACCTCATTCTATAGTCGACCATGTATAGGGGGGGAGAAGATTTAATGAGATTTAATTAGGAATTAAATAGAAAATATTCGTAAAGGAGGGAATTGAAATATTTCAATGTTCCTTTAAAACATACTCTCTTTCATTCATTCATTTCATTCTTTGTTGATAAGTTTTTTCTCTTACTCTCGTAAAGTCATGGCTGAAATTTCCATGGTTGTTTAGGGCTAAAATTTTCAAAATCAAACACAAATTAAATCAAAAATTATAGGTGCTTTTTACCTCTTGATCTTTGCAAGAACTAAAGGTTGATTCATAAATCAAGGAGGATCGATTCATCATTCAATGTGTGACTTTTTGACAGCACCATAAGATATTTTTGATTTAATTTATCTGTGTTTCTCATGTTCATGCGCTTGATTCTATATTATCCATCTTGCATTTTATTGTTCATCTTACAACATCTAATTCAAATTCCCTTTGTCCATCTAAATTAAAAGTACATTTATTATGTTTTTTTGATTCTAATCCACCTCTGTTTTTATCTCCATTTTTTGCATGTCCATTATGATTCATATAATTTAAATCATCTATCTCCTATGATATTTTGTAGTTGTCTTGTATAACATGAAATGAATATTCTTATCATGAGATTATATATGTCCAATCCATCCAATTCCTTACTGATTTTCCTTTTTGTTGTCAAAAAAACAATTTTTGATTGGAGACTATCTTTATAATTTTATACTATATATGTTAATCATTTATATTTACCTTGAAAACCAACTTGTTTTGTTACATCGTTGATGTTTTGAATACAGTTCTTTGAGTACTGTTTTCGCCCAAAAAAATTGAATTCATGTGTGGACTTTTGTGTAAAATACAACAATTTAATTTCATTTCTAAGTTTAAAGTGTTGTGTAAAATTTTATATCGGTGGTTTTCCTTATAAATTAAATGTTTGATTCAGAATTCTTACCATTAAGTACCAACAAATATGTACACATATATTATAAATTATACGTTTGCATATATGTGTGTGGGGGAAACATATATGTGTTGCCCTGATTCATATAAGGAATTATACATTAATATAATTCTTGATTTCAAATATCTCCCTTAAATTTATTAACGTTAATTTTAGATTTCAAATTATATAAGTGTACCAAATGTGTATGTGCGTGTATGCATACCTACATCTTTTATCATGTATGTTTTTCAGTTCAAAACCCTGTACAAAGGCATATGTAAATGGGAAATGAGTCTGTTGCGGTGTAAATCTCAGCACCTGCATACAAGCATATTAACTATGTACACTTCTTATCTGTAGTATGTGCACTTCACATAACCAAGTATATTTGATATACTTGTAAACTAAAACTATAAAAAAAACTTTTGAACATATTAAATAAAATGAAAATTTTATTTAAAATATTTTATATCGAATCAAAAATCCATCTAGACTTCACAGATTCAACCAAGACTAAAATATTGAAATTCACCTATATAACCCGCTTCCGACCGACCTGGTTCCCTCGTTAACGGGACATTACATTGATCTAAAAGTATCAAACTCTCTTTGATACGATAGAGTATTAAAATATGGCATACTATATTGTACCATTTTCCCTTCACTAAGATTTTTTCCACTGGGTTTTTCTTACTAAAGTTTTAACAAAGCATTAAATTGATCTAGAAGTATCTAACTTCTTTTGGTGCAATAAGATATTAAAATATGTCATTCTATATTGTACTCCTTTTGCTTCACTAAGATTTTTTCCCAATGAGTTTTTTCTTAATAAGGTTTAACGAGGCATTTACATTGGTCCAGAAGTATCAAGCTTCTTTTGATGCAATAAAATATTAAAATATGTCATACTATATTGTACTTTTTTTCCTTTACTAAGATTTAGTCATTATATTTTTCTTAGTAAGATTTTAACGAGACACTATTTTGATTCATAAATATCAAACTTCCTAGAATTAAATATCATTTTTAATATGATATCTATGATTGCACAAATTGCACTTTTTTCCTGGTCCAAGAGTTTTCTCATTAGATTTTTGTGATAGAGGTTTTTTAATAAGGCAATAGATAATATTTATATCGACCGCGTATATATATTTAAGTAAGACAATAATGAGAGGAAGCAATTATTATATATATATATATAAAGGAATAGTTGCAAGTTACCATATGAGCATTCAAGATTCGAAAAGACATATTCAAGGGTTATATATATAGACACACACATAAGGATGACATTTCATTCTCCACCTCAAGGTTATAAATAAAGCTTTATGTATTGTATTCTATATACTGAAAAGAAACGAAATATCTTCTCCTTCTGTAATGATTTCTTATATTCTTTTATTTACAATAGTGTCATCTTATATTCTTTTGTTTAAAACATTTTGTTAGTTATATATAATGGATATATTTTCTTGTCCCAACTGTTAAGTGAGTGACAACTATAAGGATTTATTGTATCTAGGGAAGAGGACAAAATTTGGATAGACTTATCAAAAAACCTTATGGCAAAAATAGACCCGATTGAAAAGTTATTACTGAAATGAAGTGCACCATTCACTAAATCGAAATGTGTAAAAATGCTCGCTTTCAAAGCGTGCAGGTACATATTTGCATTTTGCGCATATGCAATTTAAAATGTGAACCACTGAAAATCAAAGAGGGAATTAATTTAAAAGACAAAAATTTGTATATTTTTTGTCTCAAAAACACGACCTTAATATTTTTACCACAAAGACAAACATTCTTCTAAAAAATTATCCATAAGGACAAACATTTTTCAAAATTATTCATAAGGACAACAAAACTGATACCTAAAGACTGCTACCGATAACTACAAACTGATACCTAAAAACTGCTATCAATAACTAAAAACTGATACATAGAGAAAGTTGTCCTTCAGGATAAAATATTGAAGGTCTGTCCTTGAGGCTAAAAAGCTGTGAAATTTTGTTCTTGACAATAATTTCCTGAAAATCAAATTATAATAAATTTCAAAGAAACCTAGTTTGAAAATAATTTTCTATATAAGTCTATATCTAAAAAAATTTCCCACCGTTCATGAACGCAAAATCCTTGCTCATCCTTCTTCTCTCCAGTTAATATGTTAGTTTGTGTTTTCTACTATTTTAAATTTTTATTCACTAAAGTACTCAAAAGAACACAGCCTGAACACCTGAAAACAACCCCCCAACCATCCCATAATAAATAAATAAATAAAGTTTCAATTTATCTTCCCTCCTTTGGAAATTGGAATCGAATTGTAAAGTCCATATTAAGAAAAGAAGAAATTAGAATATAAACAAATTAGCATGTGAACGTTCAATAGAGTTGAAAAAAAGAAATTACGTTGAATTTTTTGACTTTAGATAATTTAAGGAGTTTGATGGTTTGAATGTTTGAACCTATGACTTTACATAATTTAAGGAGTTAGATGGTTTGAATGTTTGAACCTATGACCTCTAGAACTGCTGCAATTTAAAGATCTTACAATTTGAGCTAATAGTCCCTCAAAAAATTTGAAACTCATTTGCATCCAAGTTAAAAAAAAGTCCGATGCCCAAAAAAAATGAATAAAACGTCTACGTTCAAAAATTATTCATTCGGTTTTTATTAAAAACTACAATTTATGTTATGTGCATTTAGCATGAAGAATGATGTATGTTTATTGTTTAATTAATATAATAGTTTTTATTAGTTGTATATAATGCATCTTCACCACTTAACACTATTTTTATTATAATTTTTTTTTTCAGTTTTGCAACCTTTGAAACTGTTCATTTATCAATTCAAATGATAAGATACTATCTGACATTACTTAGCATTCGCAACGTATATTTAAAAATAATTTTGAATACGAATGCAAATATAACATTGTCAACATCCAAGGAGTCCATCGACAAACTTAAAACTAAACAATCACACCGAAAACCATTTGCTAGATAACATTGAGGGTAATTTGCAATAATTTGCGTTAGTTACCATTATCGTTTTGCAAAAACCTTGATAGTTTTGTATCAGTTTTTGGCGCACTTCTGATAAAGTTATATCATGCCGACTACATCAAAAATAATCCAACTTTTTTCTGACAAAAATACAAGGTCATACAGCGTTTATGGCTGGGTATAACAATTTGTGTTGGTTGGGATAACATAGGGACGAAACAAAACAGAGAATAACCAGATAAACAGCCTTTTCAAATCTTACCCATGCACATCGATCAAGTCAAGGAAAAAAGCGACCATGATACAGACATCCAAGCAACACGGTGATTTTTCGGCATCATCTTCATAATACACTGATACAAGTACAGCAGCATGCATACAAGCATTTTGAGCAGAAAACTTCCCAAATTACGTTCATGCTGCAACCAATACATAATACACGTTTTTCATACGTACTCTCCCGAAACATAAAATTAGTACCCAAAGCCCACCACCAGCCATCAAGTGACCGAAACAGCTGCAACCTGCTGATTAGGTTTCTTAATCGTAAGTTCAGCTCGCAAATGCAAAACGCCATCAATGAAATACAAACTATCGTCACCCATAAACAAATCCCAATTAATGGCAAACAAATTCCTATAACCAACCGCTTTCCCTCCCGTAAACGTATAATACCCCTTGTACTTGCTCATAAAATCACCAGTCGGTCTAGTCCTCGCCGAAAACTCGTAATCAACCGTAAAAGTAACAGAGCCCTTCTCCTGCATACCCAAAAACAACCCAAAGCAATGAAATGAGCTTTGCTGATCCAAATTACAGTGCGCTGACAGAAAAAATCCCTGGCCACCCAAATGAAAAGCTTGCGAATAAACACGGCCGCCAGGGTAAAGATTTGCACACTCTTCCTTCTTCAGATTGAGGTACACGACGCATTGAGGATGCGGCGCTTCAAACTCCACTACTTTTACAGGTCGGTACTTGTAAGTCCTTTCTACGTACTTATTATGGTTAGCTGATACGTTGTCTGAGGCTAGGGCTCTTTGCCTGTGTGGAGTTTCTGCTTTGAAGAAGAGCGCTTCCATGACTGCCTTGGAGGAGAATTCCTGATCCAGGTCGCTGCATTGTAGGACCCTCTTAAGTCTCCTGCACGTCATGTAGGGGAAACGAACGAGTCGGCATAAGCGTGACCCTAATACTTCACGTCTGTCCTCTGCTTTTGGGTAGTGAAGTCGGGCCCATTTGAGCACAATGTCGAAAACAGCATCTTCTGATGCTACTTGGAGGCTGTCGCTGCTGAGTATCGCCTCTACTGCAGCTAGAGGTAGGTTCAGGAATTCATTTTGAAATCTGTAAGTTAAACAACTCATATTAAGGGTGTTTATGTGTTATATGTTACATAAAAAAGAATTGAAACCTTACTTGGATATATCTCTATATTTATTGGAGAGAAATAGTTTGGCTGCATCAGTTAATGGTTGTACAGCTGAAGCCATTGAGACGGTACAAGGGAGATCTAAATATAGCAATGCAGATTCGGGAGTCATTTGCTGATTTCTTAACAGCTGACTACAATATCTCATACAAGAGGCAACCTCAAACTTGTCGGCAGCCATAAGCACATCGAGAACTAGGGATGCTTCCGTATTTGACAATTTTCCACTGTACATGAAACCAAGCAGTTCCATTAAGGCAGCTTCCTCTGTCCTCAAGATAGCACAAAAAGTGTTAAAAAATTACATTAAATTATTTTCATATAGGTCACCGTGAAGCAATAGAGGATATAAGATGATACCACAGTATGTTTATGTTCCTTAATGTTACAAATAATGTAGAACTTTAGACTTTTTCTATCTGCAAATTTCCCCCTAATTAAAAATAATTATACGTCTACAGTATTTGATCCTTAAATTTAAGCTTACCATCCAAAGTTCTTTCCACTAATCTAGTGGGATTCGCCAATAATGATATCCGATTGATAAATTATTTTGACTGATTATTGGCTTTTTCCAATCAAATTCCATCATCACATATCAGAGTATCTATTTGTGCTTTAAGCAGAACACGCCAGAAAATCCATTTCAGCTACTTCTAAAAAAAGAGATAAGAAACAACAAATACATGACATACCTCCACAAAACCAGATAATCTTAGGTTAGTATATATCCTGGATGCAGCTAAATATTCAGTATCCGCACTGTTGATCAAGTTCAATCATTGTACATGGTGGATTGACTACTGCTGCTTTATATGTAAATTCATAATCGGTTCATAGGAAATCTATTAAACTTTGCTGACAGCTCATGATAAGTTGGTAAACTATGTCGAAAATATTACAGGTGTAGTCAAAGTTTTTGAATAGGCATAAATATCCTTTGACAAAACAGCAAACCAATTTTGAGAACTTAGACGAGTACCGAGTAGTTGACAAAATGACAAATAGGCATAAATATCCTCTGACAAACTATTACAAGTAGCTGACAATACGGCACGCCTATTCAATATTACGTTTATGCCTATTCAATATCCTTTATGTCATATCATAGTAGTTAAGTCACCAAGGCACAAGCCTTAAGCCTTGGGCTTTTTTCAGCCTTGGGCATTCTTGCAGGCCTTTTGTACAAGTTTGATCTACTATTTTACCAACTATAAATTAAATCTTAAACCATATTTTATAATTCATTCAACTATTTAAATATTTTATCATCTAAATTTTAAATTTTAGACCATATTTTATAATTCATTTAACTATTTAAATTTTTTATTTAACTATTTTGTAAACAAATTTGAATTTTGCAAAAAAGCGCCTCAAACTGCAAAAATGCGCAGAACGTGCACCTGAACCTAGAATCGCCTAGGCACACGCCTTGATAACTGTGTCGTATCCATTTGAATGAGCCAGCAAACCAATTTTGAGAAAATAAATGGAAAAAAAATCCATAGTCACTGGTTAAAACAGCATGCCTATTCAATATCTAATAATCAGCTAGCAATATACAGCTTCAACTTCCATAATATAAATATTATGATGTTTAGTTATATCTATTCGTACACTTAAGGAATATTGAAAAACAGTCATATGAAAGAGTTGGAAATATCAACAATTAAAATGACCCTGTCCGCCTCTTTTGAAGGGAGAAAAAGTATAAAATATGATACCAAGCTACTTTGAATTACCTGTGTCGCTGATTCTTAGAGTGGCATGCCTTTGATCGGATTCACGCATTCCATTCGAAAACAGCTATGAAAGATAGGATGCTAATTATATAACATAAAGGACAGGGAAATGCAAAGTTAATTTTGTAAGTATTACCTTGTAGAAAAATGGACTTTTTGCCGCTAATATTGCGGAACTGATGTATATTGACTTCACTCTCAGAACAGGAGAGCAATCCATGCTCCAAGAATCAATTTGTATGGCCTCATCCCCTGAGATGACATCAAATAGAAATGCTCATACAATTGCAACGTAAACAGTTAGAAAACAGTCGTACAACTGTATATTTACATGCTTATATAAGAAACAAAACTTTTGTCAACTACTCAGTGCTCCCCCATCTATGGCTGCACGATGGATCAGATCCAATGGATTTACGCAAAAGTTGATCTGTTTCAATTTATATTTAAATTAAATATTTGGTTGCATCTGACCCACTTAATCTTTTAAATCCAATCTGATCCAAGAATTGTTGAATTGATGTGGATTGTATATTGGTCATTATTTGTAGTAATTTTTTTCAAATTGAAATACTTATGGACTCTTTATATGAAAATCACTAACCAAATTCTTGGTCTAATTTCAACGATCGGTCGCTGAAATGATTATTTTTGCACTGGTTAGCCATTTATTTTTATTTCTTATTATCTAATTAAATTTTATTTTGGACTCGCATCATTATTACAAATAGTTGTGCGCCTTAAAATTTTCAATTTGTTAATCAGATGATGTCCTACGGAAGAGATAAATTTGTCTTTTCACTGTAAATAATAAAAGATTAAAATTAAGCACAGAACATAATTGTAGCTTGCAATTGTTTTTTTAGCCTCTAACTGAATTAAAATAGATAGAAAAACGGACATTGTTTTTATTTTGCCAACGTTTAAGTAAATCAAGATAGAATGATAGAATCTAATGTTCACGTAGGTAAAATAACAAACGGCCTATCAGTGGTAGGGTCAAATCCTAGAAAATAATAAATTAAACTATTGGAAAAAAAAAAAATATGTTTTTAAAAAACAGATGTTGATTTAAACATAAAATTTTCATCAATGTTAATTAGTTGGTCAAAATAATTGTTCAACATAAGAGATATATATGGTTTTTCCAATAGTTGGTAGGTTTTGACTATATTGAACTACAAAAGAGTATTAACTTCAATCATATGCCAATTTGTCCAAACATAAACATATTTAAAAGAGAGAACTTTGCATCATTACATGAAAAACTAAATAAATTATTGAAAATGACAATTTACCTGTAACCAAAGATGATAATTTGTTTGTTAAAAAAATCAATGTTTGTAACCAAAGATGATAATTTTGTTGACAAATCATTCACTTATCTTTATTAATAGTTGGCTTGGAACCGCAAACATTTGGTCCGACCATGAACTTCCAAAATTGCCCCCATAGGATCGACAATTAAGCTTCTTTTAAATTCAAATTTTCCTCTGTAAATATTTACCAAGTCTTCATATTACTTAGAATTAGGATCAGTCTTCATATCACTTAAAAATATGATCTAACGAATAGACTACTTTATAGATTTGTTTTTTATAAATTAGTAATATAAATAAAATTTTAAACTAACAAAAAAATAGATATGGTATAAGAATTTTAACCACATGTTGTGGTGCCACATGTAGCATGTCACTCTAATCCATTATGGTATATGAATTGGTGTATTTCCAAACACCAGAAATAAGAAATTTTTGCAAAGAAAAGATTCTCTCATTGAGACAAATAGATTTTTTGGGTCACAAAGAAGATTCAGGTAAAACTCATCCTTGCAGGTGATAGCAGGGGAGATGATGAAAAATTATAGGGGATTATTATGCAACTGAACCTACGACATTTAAAAAGTGTCGGAACCAAGATATATATATCATCGGGTTTGCTATTTTTAACTTTATGTTTTCTTGTAATTATTTTATATTATAAGTTGGATATGACTTATAATAAATTTGGTTTAAGTTGTTATAAATTCATTAAGTGCTAAAAAGAGTGAGTATTTACATAAACACTATTCAAACCCCCATGGCGTATATTAGCCTCAAGATCTGCGTCTCTCAAAACCAAATTGCAAGATTATACAAAACTTATACATCATATGAACCATTTTTATATTTTATTTATATTAAAAATTAATATGTGCCTAGGTTGCATAGCTATGTGTAAGGAGACAAATACCAAGTACCGTGTACATGATTTGGTACAATACACATTCAACACACACTAACTTATTTGGGTACATATTGTTTCATTTTCGCGCATTCAATACGGTAAGGATGCTTAGGCATCAATGTTTGGTAGCAAAGTGATATGGTACTTTCTTTGAAAATAACGCATTAGAATTCTACAATTTTCAAAAAGATGAAGTTTTTGGATGTTTAAATAGCAACATGATGTACTAAGTTGAAGATGAATCGTTGTTTCTTTCAACTTTTAAACTAGGGCTTGTGCTGTTTTTGACATGCAAACGCTTGATATTAGTTAAAGAATTTTAATTTTGGAATGTAAACCAGAATTATTTATATAAGAGGAATGTGATATAACTTGCACAATAAACTTAAAACATATAATGCAATAGAATAGAGTCTTAATAATATTAACAAGATATAATGAACACCAAATTTTTTATAGTGATTTGGTTGTTAACTATGCTTGCGTCCACTTTGCTTCTTGTACAATTATATATTTCAGTAAAGTACAAATACAATAAAATATGTTTCAAACAATGAAACAACATTCAACAAGAAATGAATCAGATGACAACTTTCAGTCGAAACTTGTTCGATCGTTCGAGTTTTATATTAACTAATGATCGCTTTACTTTGGAAAATTTAGATCATCTTCTCTATGAATTTACTTTTATACGATTGAGATTTGGCTATTACTCCGAATTCGACCAGAAAACATGGCTTATGGTCGTGTGAGATCATGGCGAACATGGTTAAAAAATGAATTTGACTTGGTCATAACGATCGATAATAAACTGTCAATTATCATATGTTTATTGCCTTCGACGTTATTCCAACAATCAAAGGTATTTGATTGACTCCGAATGGCCACATCCTTTCTCCGATGAACCCATGAATGAGTGTAGTACAAGATAACAGATCGTCTTTGACCATTCTCATTTGGCCAAAGGTCTTCTTAATAGAATGTTGATGGAACTCTCATTGTCTACCAATATTCTTTTGATCGTCCTATTGTTGTGATAATCAATACTATGAGTTTTCTCTTCATATCGGTTTTCCATTGGCAATGTTTTCTTGGACAACGTCATTATGAGCGGTTCTTTCTTTAGAAACTGGTTGCATGTTTTATACATTCCTTTCATGAACAGTCTTCCTTACATTCACTTTGTTGTTTCCTACGCTTAAGCTTGCTAAAATCAAATTGTATCCGTTCACGTTGCTCGTTCACCACTTTTTATTGTAGGATTGCAAACATTTCCTCCAAGTTTGTCTCATGCTTTCTTTCTCTCCATATCTTACTTCCTCGATATTGGATGGTCCTTCTCTAATGTCAAAGGTCCAGAATCTTCCATCCGAGAAATCGCTTTGCTCGAACATGTTTCATATACCATTGTGAAATCCTATTGTTAAATAACTTGAAAAGAATGAGAATCTTGAGTTTAGCTCTCAATGAAAGTACCAAAATACTTGCACCACAATCACTTTTTCTAGCACTTGATAGATTAAATTTAGCCCGCAACAACTAGCCTCGCGGTTATTTTTCTATTAAACTTTTTTGGTTAAGAAACCAGTTTAGCTTTAATATACTCATTCCACCTTTCATGTATCAAAATATGATACTCCGTAAAATTTACGATAATTAATAAATAATTATTAAGACTCAAAAATGTAATTTGAGCAAATGTTAAAATTTGGCAACGAAACTTGCACTATTGCATTCATGACGATTTTCTGAGCAATTTTTATATTTGAGATTCGTAGTTGGTGTTCAAACGAAGAAGTTACGGACTCACCAATTGGGGTTTAAAGATTTTGAAATGAAAATAATTAAAAAACAAAAATAGAAATAAACAAACATTAAAACGCAAACTCCACCGGTCGACCACCCTGTTTGGGCCAGTCAACCTCTAGCAGTCAACCGCCTATAGGGGAGTGGTTGACCGATCGTGCAATGACGACTAAAGTTTGAACCTTGGTCAACAGCCCAGATTTAATTATTTTAATCGAACAAATACGATTGATCCGAACGTCTATAAATACAGACATAACCTCTCACTTATCTTCTCGCGTTTTCTGATCCAAGTAGCGAGACTTTATCATTTTCTATTTTCCACTACTACTCCTAATTATAAAATATTAAGAAGAAAAATAGCGAATCAGCACTGCGAAAAAAGGTAAATTTCTCTAGTTATAAATATATATTTTCATTAATCCAAAATCTCTTCTCAATATATAATTCTAATACCGTGTATATATATCATGTTATACATATTCTTTTGCATTTAAAAGGACATGGAGTGGAATCAAAGGAACAGATTCAGATTTGAAAAGCTAGAAAGGTGAGTGGGAAGTTATATAATTTATTTATAACATCAAAATTTGTATCGTTAGATTTTATTTAATTATTATATCAAAATGAGATCTGAGTTGTAGGCTTAAAAGAACATATATGAATATTGCCTACACATTCTATGATTTAGAAAATTGAAATGAGAATGTTATTAACATGCAAATCTGAAATCAGTCCCTAAAGTGATTATAAATTGAATGTTATAAAATGTATAGAGTTCTAGATCCATAATTAGGTTGTAAATTAAGTTGCAATTGGGTTGTAAATTAAGTTGCTCTAGTTAACTTGGAATCTGAATTTCTATATTTTAATTTGTTTAGGATGGGGTATAATCTAATATATCTATTTTCATGTAATTTACATAAATTATCCAATTCCAAAATGAGATTAGGGAACTTAATATAGCAATTATGGAAAAATGAATAGGCATAACAGGTTGAATTAGAACAAATGTTATTAGAGATTGTTCGATTGGAATAATGATGATTATTTATTACGAACAATTGACCTTTAGGGAATATAGTAAATGAGCGTAGAAGGCAGTATAATTTCCATAATGAGAAATTATAAAACCTTTAGAGTTACACAACAGAAGTCTGTCCTTCACCCAGAAGCTACCAGCAGTTGTGTATACTTACTACTGATTTGAAATATCTCAAACCATAGGACCTGTGGGAATGGATATGCATTGCGGATAGATGGAGGAAAATATACATATGGTTAACTCACACCTTAATGGATCTGAATTTCAACTAAATTGAAATCCAAGTCCATTTAGGCACGGATCATTCGTTTTGGTAACACGTAATAAACATAAAAATATCATAGATCGACGAATATAACCTCACGATAGAAAGAAAAATGAAACGTATTTACTGACGGAGGCTACCATCTTGGAATCAACAACGTTCCTTAGATACTCAATTGCCTTGTCAATACCAAACATGAATAGAAGACTTCTCCATATATCGTTCATGTCTTGCTCCAGTAACATTTCCATCTAAATCTATCATGTGGGTTTTACTGAGAAGGGATCGGAACAACGTTCCGTAAAACTTTCATACTTACCAATAACATAAATCTATGTCAATTGATTTCTATTTAAATATTATGTGTTATGAATGACTAGTCGTTCAATTCTACATGCATGTACGATACGTCCAACCTAACCTTCTATAAGGTGTGTGTGTATATATATATATATATATATATATATATATATATATATGTCTAAACCTATGCTACCCAAAACCTCGACCATTTAATGCTTCTTAAATAGAGAGGAGGCAGACCCAACGACCACTTAATACCAAGTCTCAGAAGCAAGCCCTCCACAACGTAACGTTAGTCAATCAGCTCTAGTTACAGAGACTGGTGACACCTATATACGACCTTATAATTTAATTAACATACCAATAATGCATCTCAAAGACCCTTCTAAGGATTAACTAGCCCACTTCTGTTAAACTAATTTTCGTCTAACCATCTACTTTGAGGTCTATGCGTCTCTTATACAAATTCTACAATAGTAGGAAGGAAAATCTGTCAGGGAATAACCCAAGTCTTTACTACCACTCGCACGGGAGGTCGTAGCCTATGTGTCAGACCTACTACTAAATGCAGATATAAACTACGAACATAGCACGCCGACCTTTCACAATTGATATCCCGTTTAGACTAACCTAAGTCAAGAAAAATATCTCTTTCAGTTGTTTAATACTTCTTATTACAAATGAAGCAGACTTCATTTCCTTTAGAAGTATTGGATCATTTAATACTTCAAATCTGAGACGAACACTTGGTATATTTCCTCCACATATCCGCAACGCATATCCATCCCTAATTGTCTTATGGTTTGAGATATCTCACATTAGCAGTAAGTATACACAACTGCTGATGGCCTCTGGATGAATGGCATAATTCTGTTGTGTAACTCTACTGATCTCACATTTCAATCCTTACTAAACCAAACCAATTACTTTAGGCCAAAGTATTAAGCTAGGCTCACTAATTCGTATTTATCCTAAACGTGTAATTAAGGTTATATAATTTTTCATACTACATACAAATGCATCGTGACGGAGGTTCTTGCATTGTGAACAGTGGCGAAACTTTGTCTTTTACCCCTACACGTCCCGACAATGTGGGTTAGCCAAACAAGTTGTGGCCTAAACAGTCAAGAGGCTGCCGTAAAACCAGTGTGTTTGAGATTACTAATTGTGACCACCACCTAGGACAGTTACGTTTGGTATCAGAGCCTAGATTAGTCGATCATAGAAATTAGGAAACTCTGAGAGAACATATTTGTATTTTCACTTATAATTGTGTGTGTGTGTGTGTGTGTGTGTGTATACATATTACACGTCAAACTCCATAAATTCCGATTATGGAAATAGTTTTAATTGGATTTCGAAAGGATGAGCGAAGCAACTATGAGTTGGGCAAATTAATAAAGTTAAAAATTATTACGCACCTACCTCGATTACCCTACGGAGTGTTGTCTGTACGAAAGACGTTGACGAAGAAGAGCATGGGCACGACATATAGAAGATCCTGGAGGCTGAATGGTACTTGACACTATGTATGTTTTAGGCTACCTTGTGATTGTGGATTTTGGTTGGATTGCCGATTGATTTCATCCAGACAAATGGAAGTAAGGAGCTATATGTTGCTAATATCTGGAAATAAGGTATAGTAGGAGTAGACGAGTTCCTGCAAGAAGGTGTTCATTAATCACCATAAGATAATGGATTGGGTTTTTCACAAAGAGGTACATACGAAGCAAAATCAATGTTTGAGTCCGACCCCATGTGAAAGAATCTGACAAAACGTTCTGAAAATTCCTTGAAACGTTCTGAATGATTTTTCAAAAGGTTATTTGAAAAATGTTACTTTGAAAAAATAATAATAAGTTTCTTTAAAATGTATATAAAATAATATAAAATTTTAGTTGAGTTAAAAAGAAGTTTTTCGTTTTCGAAACGAAAGAAAAAGGAGCGTATGTTTAAGCTCGATGATTTTTCCTATTTATACAAAAGTAGAAGTTTTTAAAATTCTATCTACAAGGGCGAATAAAACAGAAATGGTACTTAGTTTAGTTGGGGTATGAAGTTAGAAAGTGTAAGAATGTCCGCCAGCAAAAATAAGAGAGATGTTTATTCCCATATAAAGAAAATACGAAAAATAATAACGGGAATATTTTCGGGTTTTTGAAGCTTGATGATGGCTGAAGCAATATAAGTTAGAGTACTACGAGATAGAAGAAGAAACGAGTTAGGAGAGCTAGACGGTAGGCTAAGGCACTGTCATGCAGAGGACACGAATTTTTCAAGACATTTTGGATTGCGTCGGATCGAAGAAGACGAGGCGAAATGATTATTATTATTATTAAATTAATAAATTTAACCCAGTCCGAATAGGATCCAGGTTCAGCCTAGGCTCAAAATTCGACAATTGGTCGATCGGTAACCCTAGAGCGTTTGACTGTTTAACGGATAAAATGCACAACTCGAACCTCGAACGCGGCATACAGTCGCGTCCAAGTTGCTACCTACCTCATTTTCATCGATCCACCTTATCTCCTCATGAACCCCTTCTCCCTCCAAATCAAAGCGCCGCCGCCTTCCTCCGCTTCCAGCAGCGAGCGTCACCACCCCTCCCCCAAGCGTCAACAACAGGTGTGCTTCAAATCTAGCCTCCTCTCTCTTCAGATCTAAACCTAACTCCCCTCCCCAGCCCCAACTCAGTCCACGGCACCACCGCGAACCTTTGACACTTCCTCACGCCATCCAGATCTCACCCCTCATAAGATCGCTTGGCTCGACCGAAACGACCAGAAAATCGCCACCTGCATAGCCTTGGCGAACTTTGCCTTTCTTCATGGATGATCGATAAATTTTGAATATTTCACCATCTTTGGACTTGGGGATCTATTCACGGCTACATGACTAGCACCGATCCTCGGTCGTGACATTTTCGAGCGGAAATGCTACTCGCGTTGCATGCGGCTACTTGACACCCATTTACGTTACAATTTTGATGAAGACATCAGTAATCTTAGACCAAAGGTGAAAGGAGTAGAGATTGATATATCCAACGACGATTTTGATGATATTTTGAAGATAACTAGCAGGGAGTTGTTAAAAGGACTCTACTTTTGGATATGAGAGACGATTATAGAAGGACTCGGTCCATTTTATAATTGTGGGAAAGCTTTTATTAAAAAAAAAATATCATGGTGTGTACAATTTTACCCTCAGTTACCTTTGTTACTTCGCTGCTTTTCATTTGATAGTTCGCTGCATCAAAACACACTTTTCAATCAAATCTTCACTGCCTAAAAAATTAAAGTTCGGGAGTTTTTAATTTTTTTCAAAATGGTGCGTACGAAGACTACTAAAAGGAAGACGCCCGATCCCACCATCATGAAGAGAATGTTAAAAAGGTACTTTTTGGGGTTTTGAATTTTGATGTCGTGTCAATCGTGTATTTGGTGCAATTGAACGTGCAGTTGGGGAAGAGAAGAAGATAGTTGAGGGTTTTTTTTTATTTTATAAAACAATGGTATAGTGCCGAAATTCTGTTCATTAAACGGCCTTAACTTGCCGAAGTAAACATAGCACATTAATGCTATAGTATTTTTGTTTCAGTAATGTATTGCCATTATTTTGTTTGTTGTGCAACAAACTCATACTGAAAACCAGTATGTTAAATGGCGGTCCCTTGCCAAGCAAACGTTGCACATTAGTGTTGTATTTTGTTTCAGTAAGGTATTGTCATATGTTAATATTGTGCGGCACATCCTTGCCGTTTTAGTGTTGTGAATACAAAATTACTCTGCCTTTTTAACCAATTCAACTGTACGTTTATTTGCAGCAAAAAAATACATCTACATCTACTCGTGTACTACCCACGGCTTCAAATCGAAAGAATTTAGCTATGGGAAGGTAAAAAAATTGCTAGAGCAAAAAGGAAAAGAAGTTGATGTAAATGAACGAGAAGACAATGAACCTGAACAAAGTTTAAGTGAAAATCAAAGTGCTGATGAGAGTAGTAGTTCTGATGAGGAAACAAATACTAGTGATGGTGATGAGGGCGACGAAGATGACAAAAATATAGAGGATGAAGAGATAGAGGAAGAGACGAGGAGGACAATTAAAAAGAAAGGTCAAAGTACAAGACAACAAGAACATAATGAACCTGACAATCAAACTGATAAAGAGAGCAGTTCCTATAAGGGGGCAAGTGAAGGTGACGAACATGATGAAGATGATGAAAATGTAAAGAAAGAAGAATAGGGGTAGATACAAGAAGGGCAAGTAAAAAAGAAAGGTAAGAGTACGAGAAAACAAGCATCCCCTCGGCAATATGAATCTGAAGATCGACCATCACTATTGTTCGCATTCAAAGATCACACAGCTCATAAAATTTGAAACTCCGATGTCAACTTATATTTTATGATGTCGAGAATTAAGTTAAATTTATCGGTTTATATGTATTGATTAATGTATATATAACTTAGGAACCACGGAGAGAAGCCAGAATAGTAAAAGTTCATAGTCATGTTGGAACACAAAGGCTATGGAATTATAAGAAGGAATGTTTTTATAAAGGATGTTGTTCAGTCAGGATTTTATCAGTTAGTAATATATGCTTATGAAAAACTTGATAAAATTCATATCAATTCCTTTGCCGAAAGATTTTATCTTGAAACAAACACCTTTCATTTTCCCTTCGCTGAAATGGGAATTACTATTGATGAAGTCGTTCACATAACTGGACTTCAAGCTGAAGGAAGAGCTGTGATAGGACCCCTTGGAGTATCTAGGAGTATTAGTTATAGTGATGTGTAAGACCTGTTGGATCAGTGTCTTGGGACTGACAAGGTAACTGCTATGGTTGTATTGGCGGGTGAAAAGAAGATTAGATTGGAATGGTTGAGAAGTCACTTTGAAGGTTTCAAAAAGTCGAATAGTGATGAACGCAAGACACATTGTGCAATAGCATACCTTTGTACACGATTGAGTGTTAAGTTTGTTGTGATAAGTCTGGGAATAGTGTTCGTGCAATTTCTACAATGCCTTAGGGAGTTAAAACATGTGCATGCTTATTCTTAGGCAACTGTTTGTTTGAGTTGGTTGTTGCGCAACTTAGGTCAAAGTACAAAGTACAATAAAAGATGTCAACCAAACGACTTGTTGTATGACTTTACTTCAAGTAAGCATACAAGTTTATATTCAAATCATATTTAATATCTTCTATTTATACACATGTTACTTGATTAAAGGTTTGAATTTTTAAGCACTTTCTAAGTCTCAGACGACATAATCGGTGTGTTGGTGCGATTGATAGTAATGTGTGAGTCACTTTCTATTTTACAAAGGAAACCAATACTAAATAAGCTTCTGATTTGGTTACTCTTAGAGAGAGGATCGATGATATACAAAGTTGTGACGTTATATAGGATTGTTTCAAGAAGAAACGATAATTTTACCAATTTCAGCAATGTGTGTTATACAACGGTCCTATTATTTGCTTTGAAATCGTAGAATTGTATCCCCTTCAAAGATTTCTACGTCAATTTGGTTATCTTCAGCCCATCCCGACTACTACATCCACTCTTGACAAGAAGTTTAAGTCGGCGTCTTGAGGATTTGAAGCTACATATTATAATTTATGCGATTTTGGTTGGAGTGAATGAAAGAATCACCTCCTCAATGAGAATCTAACATCACGACAAGTTGTTGATCCTTGGGGTTGTGATGAAAGATTTATGCAGTGGTACAAAAATGCATCGCGTCCTCTTGTGGCCAATCCGAAGAAAAAATTATCGAACCAATGCATGCTAGTGAACAGAATTCGCTTCTTGTTCACATTGCAAGTTTCTTACTTTTTTAATTTGTTTCAAGAAACAAAATATTGCTCGTGCTCATCATACTAATTGATTCTTCAAATTTTCTTTCCAGAAACGTCTACTTCGACACATTACCGGTTTTATTCAACCATGTGCTCTTATGAATCAATGACTCAAGTGTTAGAAAAGGTTGAACAAATAGAGAAAGCTGAACCATAGGAGCTTTATGAGGAGACTGTGTCAGTAGAAGAATAGCATGTAGTTACGAAGGCAAACAAAACTAGAGCTACTGTTGTTAGAGCAAAAGGAAAGCGTGTGAAGAAATCTGCGGCAAAAAAGTAGATGTGTAGATGTGGTATTCTGTTTGGTTCGATTTGCGTTTTGGTTTGTGGTATGTTGTTTTGCTGATGTTGTACTTGTATTAAGACATCGTGTTATGACTTGTGTTATGTTGTTGTTTGACTATGTTTTAGAGGTTATAGTGTGTTTTCGTTTGTAATTTGTTGATGTGGTTTGTTGACGTGGTAATTGTATTACCACGATATATTATGATTTGGTTAAATGACTCAAATTGTGTTAGTAATGTGGTTGTTGGTTGTGATACATTATGTTTGTTTAAATTATGTGATAGATTATGTGGTTGATGCTTTAAACGGTGAGTATGTGTTCACATTTTTTATACTAATTTCGACAATGAATAACCGAACAATAGCATGGTAAATGACAATTAGTGCCTGTAAACTCCCAGGCTAGATAGGAATCGTACAGATGGTGGCGTCCTACCGAACATTTATAATGAAAACGACAACGTCGTGCGGTAAACTCTCGGGTTAGATAGAAAGTGTACAGACGGCAGGGGTCTACCAAAGAATTGAAGTTAAAACGGTTATATTTGGCCGTAAACTCTCGAGATAAATAGGCATTGGTTAAACGGCCATCCTTTACCGATTTTTTTAGGTAGAAACGGCACTTTTCTCACTGAATTGTTGGTGATTTACTCTTTTTTTATAGGTCGAACTACATTACATCTTAACCTCGAATTACAATATACCAAAATATCATCCCATTACAAAATAACAATAACAACACAATTTACATTTATACAAATAAGAGTACATTTAAACCAACCAACATCCCATTACAAAATTTCTATACGTGTCAATTCTACCAAAATAAGAATTGCATTTAAACCATACAACTATAATAACATTTCTAACTATCTACTCTACTTTGACTAATATTTGATCATCATCATTAGTTTTCACCAAAGCCATTTACTTGTCAATTCTGTCTTGGTACTGTCTAATCCAGTCGCTTGCGTTAATATTGAATATCCTCTGAAAATATGAAGATTGTGGGGTAGGAGGTAAAGGAGAGTTTGGTTTGAGTGAATGCTAACAAAATGAGAATTATTAACAAAACCCATGACCACCGTCCTCTTTTGATTTGATAAATTTGCACGTACCGTTGTAAGGACACAAGTACAACTTATAAACTTAGTTAACGACACAACAGTAGTGCCGAAAGTTTCTGCAATAACATATCATGATATCCATTCATTCTCTATAATATAATTCTTGGACTATATCATGTTCTTCGGTTCATTGAATCCACAATCATCCCACATCGCCTTGTGCATTTCCTTATTTAGCTCTAAGGCATTTGCATCAAATGATAAGCATCGATGTGATTGTTCCATTTTTTCCTTTGTCATATCACGAGTTCTATGAGAACGTGTAGGAGTAGAATTAGAACCGCATGACAGAAGTTTTAATATGCTCGAAGTAAGAAGGATCTCGTTTTGTTGATTTGTCTTTTTTTCCCTGCTTTGCAGAAGGCCTACCTTTTCTTATTGCAGCCATCGGGGGTTTTAAGATTTTTGTTTCCGATAGAAAAGCTAATGCTTTCAACTCACTTTGCAACACAACTCGCTCATTAGCTGGTGTAGTCTCATCTCTATTTTGAAGGGCTTTAATTTTGGATAACTCAAGAAACTCAAGAGTCAAATGGTGTAAAGTCGAAGGTGCGCATGTTAGTTGTTTCCAAAAAGAATCAATGATACTAAGAGGAATGTAACCATATGTCAATTTAAAGTCCTCAATCATATGGGAACAAGGTAAGCCATTAACTTTCCATAGAATACATCCACAACATTCAATAGTTAAACTAACCTGAGAAATGACACTCAATTCATGTATTAACAAATCCAAAGCTTTATGAGATACAAATCATATTAGTACTTTGAACATTGGCTCATTCCGGAGATGATGCATTGATCTTGTGGTACTTGATTAAAAAGAATGTTCGATTGTTACTATTTTATTTTCTACGCACGGATATGCATTCATCTAATACTATATAAAACTACCTGCTGCAAAATCAAAATATAATCAAAATATAATTTTAGACGTTGGCGTGCACTTTTAACAATATTAGTAAAGACATTTTGTCATAATATTTACAGTTGTTACCCCAAGCCAGCACAAACATTTCTTTATACTTACTCGACCAATTTTTCAGCACATATGTTGCCGAACTTTTTTGCTTCGAGGACCATTCTTCTCAAAACGATTTTAAATTCCGTTCATATTCCTCTTCGGTTAAAGAGTTAATGATATTAGTCCAACCATCCCCAAATAGCTGATACTCTTTTCTGCCATGCTCATCGTCCACCATAGTCACCTTATCATCGACCATCGCTCTTCTACTCTTAAGGAATTTTGGTTTGCAATTTGCTTGCACATTTTTGAAGATATGCCATGCACATACGATATGATGAGCTGCTAGAAATACAGTCGAAGCTGCTTTAATAAGAGCGACTTCAGCATTCGTTATAATAACATCCAAAATCTCGTTTTCTCTATAAAGACTCCTAACACATTCAAGAACCTAAATATATGATTATGTGGTTTCTAGCAATTGCAATAGTGAATGTATTCCCCGTTGATGTATATGACACTATGAAAGTAAGGGAGCTTATAACGATTAGTTTTGACAGTACAATCCAAGAACAAAATTTGATGAAAACACTTTGCAAGATCAACACACCTCGGATGACTAAAAAAATAGGTCAGATATTTGATTGGTGGCTGGATCAAATCTATGAAACATGGAATAATGATGTTCAACCGACAATTTCATAAACTGTTGCATAGCAGGTCTGCCTTCGGTGTTCTATAATTTCAATTTCACCTTTGCATTATAAACATTTCTTATAGTCGACCGATTTTTAGGGTTTTCTATTTTAATTGTGGAGAACATATGTCGTGGTCTAGCTCCATTATTAGTCATGGTTCCAAAAATCTTTAATTCACTATCTTTAATCTTCGCAACAAAAGCATGACCAGTAAGACTATTAGGAAGATTGTGGTTATGAAATCTATTGTTTTCTATAATTATCCACTTTCCATCAATTCGACAAGTAATACTTAAACCAAACGGACAACCGCATTTCTTACTTCTCATTCTTCTTCGATTTTGTTGGGTTTTTGGAACATAATTATTTGCTCTATGGCTGCAATATTCACCGCTCCTTTCATATACTAATATAATTCATGAACCCCTGCTATTGTTTACGTTTCGAAATCTGGTTTTTCAAGTCACAGTAACACAGTTGACACTTAGTCCACGTTCCATACACCAGTCTCGTCATTCAAATCAAAAGTCTACATTATTTATAAACATCTTACTTCAAACTTTTTTAATCTACCATAATTAAAATTTAATTATTTATAATTAGGAAATGAACTGAAAGTAACCATACCCTATGTGTTGCGAAATATTCAGTTAAATCTGAAAATTCAACATGGTTCTCATTGTTCTTATCTTCTTCCACATCATTAGCATAATCTACTCTATTTTCTACCAGCTCATCTTTTTTTAAGCAAGTCATTTTCAAATTGTTCACCATTCTACAATGGAATGAAAAATAAAAAAAGTAAAACTAATCAAAGAAAAAGGAAATACATTTTGATAAAAAGGAAACGGAACACCATTTACATAGATTAAAAACGGCCATGCTCTATCGTTTCTTGTTATTTTTTTCGATAACCCTTAAGCATTTTTACGTTCTACTACAATCTAATCCAACTTTTCAAAACGGCAAAGCAAGATCGATTTTAATTATTCAAAATGGCAAGAAGTTACCATTTTAAATTTAAATAAACGGCACGTCGCTACCGTTTTCACCATGTCAATTCAACCCCCTCGTTTACACAACTTCGAAGATAATCAACACTTACCTGAGCCGTAAATCTCCCATCTTCTATGAAGCTCTCACGTGTTTCAATAATTTTGTTAGGTTCAATTTTCAAATTAGCATCTTCTTTCAAATCAGAAATCTCCATAGGAAATTAGGGTTTAGATTAGGAGAGATTAAAAAGAAATGGAAATTAGCCACAAGGGCCTCTTTAACAAGTGCAATTAGTTTCTAGGACACACAACTGGAATAATTACTTTTAAGGACAAAATGTAAAATAATTAGTTTCTAAGGCCTAAAAACCTATGAAAGTATGTCCTTGATAGTAATTCGACTACTGACTATGTCCTTAAAAGTAATTATTCTGCTGAATTTGGCCTTGAAATTAATTTCTATGGATGTGTGTCCTAGAAACTAATTGGACTGCAAAGTTTGTCCTTCCAGTGAAATGCCTCTAAAAAGAATTAGTGATGAGGTTGATATTGTAGTTGTTATTAATTTGTTTATGAGGGAGATAATCTATTATGTACCCTACGTAACAATTTTATAATAAAAAAATTAGTCTCCCCTTGTCCAAAATGGAGTCCCTCTAACAATCCCCATAGCCGCGGAGTGAGCGGATTTGGAAGGCATTGAGACTATTGATTAGGAGATACTACAGCGGATTTTTTGGAGCTGTCGGTATTTGGAGGCCAGATAGCTTGCAGCCTATAGCCCGCCTCATCGTTCGCATCATTCAGCAGAATATCATTTCAAAGACGAGGAGCTTCAATCAGATTTATCCATTTGTTCAGAAGGCCACCTACGCCATCATGGGAAGTATAGCTATCAACTGGGCTCGCGCTATCATGAGCCAGTATGTGGAGCTAGGAGTTGGGACTCTACGGTGTTACGTTCTGTACTGATATCTCTTCGCTAGGGTCTTTAGGCGATATGAAGTGAACATCCATGGAGAGCTGGTCTAGAAGGTATGTACCCCCTTTGATAGGGCATCCCTTATGAGAATGGAAATTCCTGAGCCACCGACAGAGATAGCGCCACCAGCAACTGACGAACAGCCGCAGCAGGAGGTAGAGCAAAGACAGGGAGTTGCGGGATCCCAAAGCCCCGAGCTGGTAGCGATCCGAGACTCAGCTTCGGATCGAGGCAAAGCTTAGGGAGATACGAGCTGAGCAACGGCGCCAAAGCCACAAGATTGGGTGCATAACTGCTATGCTTCGCCTGTTTAGGAGAGAAGACAACGGCTCGAGCTTCCGCAAAGGATCAAGATCCTCTTCTTGCTTTTAGGTACAATTTAGGATTAGTGGTAGTTGTTATTTTATTCCAGCATTTATCATATTCTTTAGGTTGTTTGGATTGTAACAGTTAGTTGTCTCTTTGCATAAAAAGACGTGTATGATATATTATGATATGTGTTCATATTTATTTACTGTATTGTTGTTTATATGTTGACCGCTATTATATATGTATTTCGAAAAAACGGTATAAATATGGAAATCTCATCTAGATACGTAACTAACAGTAAATGCAATGTAAGATTGAAAGTTATAAAAATAAATTTTAACAAGCGAAGGACAGGCTAAGTTTGTTGTAAATTACAAGTCATTATCCATTTGCCTTAAAAGCTAAATTTTATAAATAGAGTAGCGTGTTGTCTTTTCAGATAAAGGAGCAGGTTTAAGGTTTAGAATTTATTATGCAAAATTAGGGTCAATTATATGCATTAACCGGTTGGTTGAATCCCGATCGCGATAAAGTGTGGCTTGGTTTATTTTTAAAATGACAACCCCAAATATTTTGAAAGATTGCGAAAAAATTACATCTTTCGAATGATTCTGAAAGTTCTTGTCCAACAGATTTTTTTGACAGAAAAACGATGTTTAAATGCTTTTGGGAATTTGGCTTTTTAAACCATATGCAAGTTTGATTAAAAGAGCGAAAGATTTTTTATGGGAATTTTTTATTTTTCAAATGTCGCATACTAAGCGTATGGAAGATTGATGTGTTGATGGATATAAGTTTAGCGATGCATTAAGGATGGCGGTAGGTTAAGCGCTAACGATAATAAGGGAAAAACTGATTTAGCCTTTGGAATTTTATTTCCATGCCTTGACGATAACAAATGAAATTCGTTCATAATGTTATTTCCGATATAGTCTAAAAATAGACTTCCATATGCGTATTGTACTTGAAAAAAAATTTAAAGAAAATCCAGAAGCAGTAGAAAATTTTCCAATGTACAACGGGACTGGTATCTAATGAGATGGTAGAAAAAAATTCTTCATCTAAGTTTCTTTTCTGGCATATGAGTAAAAGATTAGGAAGCAAAAAATTAGACGTGTTCGATTTTGGATACAGGAATTGGATGCAAAATTGGTTGAACCATACTCATATTCTTAGGAGTGTGGAAATTGTTGTGTGAAAAAGGATTTTTGAAAACTTACATAAAATTGTCGGTATATATAGGTTGTTTGCATCATATTTTCAAAATGTTATTTTTAAATGCATTCGTATAGGAGACGCCGATTTAGAGTCATCATGCATACATGTTTTCTATGTTGTGATACACTGTACGCTTGTATACATTTGCTACGAAACTGGTTGTACGCTAATTGGTTGAATAGTCTATGATGATTGAGCGTAATGCGCCATGATTCAATCATTGAGGATTTTGGGACGAAATTCTCTTAATAGGGAAAGAATGTAACACCCTGTAAAATTTACGATTAATTATCAAAAATGGAATTTGAGCAAACATTGGAAGGTAGCCACAAAGCTTGCATCGTTGTGTTCGTGACGATCTTCTAAACAACTTTCATATTTGAGGTTTTGCGATTGAAGCTTAAATGAAGAAGTTACGAGCATTTAGAAATTCGAAACGAAAATAATTAAATAAAATAAAATAAATAATCATTAAAAAGCGAACCCCACTGATCGATCATCCTCTTTGGGCCAGTCGACCTTTAACCATCGGCCACCTATAAGAGAGAGGTCGACCGGTCGGCCAATGACGGCTAGGGTTTAAACTTTGGCCAACGCCCGAATTTAATTATTTTAATCAAATGAATACAATTGAATCGAGCGTCTATAAATACAGACATAATCTCTCACTTCTCTTTTCATATTTTCTAATCCACGGCGAAGATCTGACTTTTTTGTTCACCATTATTCCTAATTATAAAATACTTTATAGTTATAAAAATTGGAGAATGATGGAAAAAAAGAGAAGTAGTGAATCAACGCTATGGAAAAAGATTAACTTCTCTAGTTATAAATCTTCCCATTTACCTTCTCCAAGGTGCACTTATACAAGCATGCATTAACTTGCAACTTTTTTTACTTCATGGTTGTTTTTTTATAATAAGACAAACATATTTGGCAAATGTACATGTTTTTCTGTTTACACTTTACACGTATCTCCTTTGCTCGTTCACAAACTAACATGTGCAATATCACACTATACAAGCACAACAATGTTAATATAAAGTTCCAAGTAACATCTAACTATAAATATATTGGTATCCAAAATTATCCACAAAGAGCATGAATAAAGATTTGGCCACAAAACAGTATTTACATTATTATATATATGTGTGTGTGTGTGTAATTTATGTATGTATATATCCAACTCAACGAAGTACTAATAGCTCTAGTCATCAACTCTATGTTCTGAGAGGAGAAAATGGGAACAAACTTATTAGTTCTAATGAAGGGGTAAATATAATAATAAAATTGCTTCCCCAAATTTTCTATAGAAATTAATGCAGCGGTGCAACACTAATTTATAAGTATTTATAACCACGAAAAAATAACAAAGCAATTACAAAGCTTCATTCATAAACACGATTTACTCACCTTCAACTTATAGAATCCTCTACATTAGAAGGATACCATTACTTAAGTACAGTCAGTTTGTTCGTGTAGTTGAAATGTTGACCTAATGTGTTTTTCCTCGTAAATTACATTCAAACTGGTATATTTAGTGTGTTTGCTTCTTGCATAAGAATATGAAGAAAATGTTGCAGTTTTAAAATAAATAATATTTCCATTTAAAGTTTCACAAAATAGATAGACAATTGAAGCTGTTGCCACAACTATAATTTTACAATATATGCACAAGTTGTGACAACATAAATGCTATAGCTTTTTCAATTAAGGAGAGACTTGGTGTCATGGTTACCATTAACCACGGTATTTTATTAGGTTACAGGTCATATTCTGGACATGGCCTCTCAAAATGTAAATATAGATAACTAATGCTAGTTTCCAATATTTATCTCTTCTAGACAATAACTCATATAGGTGGGAGCCTTTTGCACTAGATTTCCTCTTATTTTAATGCAAATGAATTTATCCAGAACAATAGAAAATGCAGTTTTTTCCTTACTAAAAGGCAAACCTTTTGCATACAACAAAATTTTTGTGATGCACTTTTGCATAGTTTAACTTTTATCTAGCTAACTTCAATATATATTTGCTTATTCCAAAAAATGAGCCAAACTATATTATAAACTCGGGATAAATTTGTTTCACACTTCGATGCAACTTCAATTCAAACTTACCCAAAACATTTACCATTGTTTCATATCACGCTTATTAATGCAAGATAAGAGCATCTCCAATGTTAAAGTGATAGTCTTGAGAGTTGGTGTCATGTAGAACCAAATATACCATTCCACTTTTTCCTCAAAAAGATGTTTCCCAAATCACAGTACAAAAGTTTTTTTTTTTCACCAGTACCAATTTGATGACATCTAAAGTGAAATGTTTATTTATCGATAGATGTCAACATAGAGTTATATATAAGAAGAATTAATGACCAACCATACCTGTTGGAGATTCAATCATCGCCACAGCTTCTGCATCGGGATTTTCATATCCCACACAATCATCTATATCAGGTTGATCACAGTCCGCTATGTTTTCCAAATTATAGACATCGCTTTCAGCAGCTATATAAGGAAGAAAGTAACAAAAATTAACATTGCGTACAAGTAAAGGGTAGAAGACAATGTAGCCATTTGTCAATAATTTATGTTAGGATTCTGTCCGTGTTATGGAACTTTTAGATGATGTGCTAGACAGAATTACATATCGGTACGATAAGAATAGTCCACAAGTTAGAAATGCTTGTTGCAAGGGAAATCTGATGTTCAGTGGAACTTTGGTTTTTAAACTAAAGTCGGATGATTTCAGCAAAACAAACAATATAGAAAAAATAAACACATCTAATGTTAGCTACATCCTTAAGGTATTGTAACAGTGACATTTTTCCGGCACCAATTTTTTTAGGTTTTAAAATGGGTAGCATCAGCGTAGATATTAGTTTTAGCACCACCCAGTAATAGGCAGATAACAATCATTATATTCTTGAATTGCAATAAGTTAATAGCAAGTGATTAGCTCCTTATTAAACCGTTTCATGCTACAAATTACATCACTCACATCCCCAAACAAGTTTCAATCATACTAGAATAAGTTATGTACGAAAAAATGTGTATTCCTTGACGAGTTTCAGAAACACTTATTCAAGGTTATGATTACTGCTTTTGTTAGTAGCAATGGGAAAGTGATTCATAAGGCATGGTCAATCCCCACATCATTTTGGATTATTTGTTAAGCTGTAATTTTAATTGCCTCTATCTGAATTCCGCTTTTGCATGGCCATTTCCCTAAATCAAAGAATTTAGCTACAGTAGATCTAAACATCTACTTCTCACGTTATGTTCACACGATCTAAAAGTATCAATTTCAAACCATCAAAATATACTAACAACACACAAGTTCATCCCAAAAAATAAAAATCACAAAACGTACAATCCAAACAAAACAGAAAAGCATCATGAAATCATATCACCTTTCTCCTTCTTGGCATCCTCTCTCCTTCTCTTACGATGCCGTACCCAATCAGCCAAACTGCTGCAACCCTCATCCTCCTTATTCTCATTGGCGGTCGCCACGACCTCAATCCTCAAAACTCGATCTGAAAAATTGCTTGAATTAAACGCAAATTCGAAGTTATTGCTATGATCGCTCGGGCTGCTCGAGCTTTGATCCATATCGATGCTTCCACCTGTTCTTTGCTACAGCTGCTTCAAAATAAACGAATGAGATTGTTAACGCTCGCTTTCATTATTGTTGAACACAGGAAAAATATCCCTAATTTTGTTTGCTACAGTGATTAGTTGTTGATTGATTGAATTGGGAGACCGCTGTGGAAAATAGGGCTAACAATAAATTTATTTACCAATTAAGCACGGTAATCGGTAAGGCCAATTCGATCTGCACGTCAATTTTTCCCCTTCTTAACGCCCCGGGCGTTGTTTTTTTCTTTTTCTTTTTTTTCTTAAAAAAAAAAAAAATCTTGTTTTTTCCCTTTTTCCTTCTCTCTTTTGGCTTCATTGTTCATTTTCAAATCATTCGTATAAAGTGAAAAATCAACATAGAAAAATTTATACAATGTGTTTCGCTATACTAAGTTTAATATCATTCGTAGTACGATTCACGTTTGAGTTAATGACATTTTAAGTTAAGTATGTACTTGGTTGCTATTATATCCTGCTTACCATGAATACAAACTTGAAAATATATACATATAGTAAAAGCGCAGAGATTAAAACAAACAGTACTTGAGATTCAGTATCTTTATTTACTTCAAAAACATTATTTTCTTCTATTAATAAATGTCTTTTTCAAAGTTACTACTTTCATCTTCATTATTTTTATCGATAAAAGAAAAGGATATGAAGAGTCGAAGAATATGTGAAGATGTAATACATTCCGGTTGTAAGAATAAATGGTCCTATATTCTAAATTTTGCTTAGTGGTGTGTGAAAGACAAAAAAAGTTGTGCTAATAAAAATTGTGGGAAACATGTAGTATAAATTATACTGGTACGAATGAGTCTTAAGTATACTATAACATTAGAGAAGGATGAATATTGTTTTATTACTTACATGAAACTTTTCTAAAAAAGCTCAAGATTTAAATTCAAACACAGATATATATTAACAGGCAGTCACAGATGTATATAAATGCAATAAAAATAAAGTAAAAGTAGATGAGATGAACCAGGAGTTTTACACTGGTTCGAATTAACCAATCATACATCTAATCATGTACAGTATATATACAGATTTCTTTTCAAACGTTTACTTTAATCGGGTAGCAAGCAAACCAGAATACAAACTTGATTTCAAGGCCACAAGATACACCATCCTGACTTTTCGAGCTCAAGATATATTTGACGACCGCCCTACACCACCTACACTCAGTATACATGTATGATGCGTTGTAGTAGTCTCGGTCGATGTGGGTCTGTAACAACCCGCATATTTATCGATTTTATATTTAAATATTTTATCGGTACTCGGAATTTAGTCCGAAAAGCTACTTTTTGCATACGGTTGAATTAGGACTCGGGACCACTCCCATTGAGTTTAAAATGCCGTTTGCGACCTTTTTGAGTATAAGCTTCGATATGTTTGGAGAAAGTTGATTTTTGCTACTTTTTCACTTAGGGTTTTGGTTTGGGCTGAGTCCACTTATGTATTCAGTCCCAACCCCTCTCCTCCTCATTTACTTCATTTCCAATTCCTAATACTCAAGCTAAAGCATCAATGGTGGGAGAGATTGGAAATTAAAACTCCAAAACCCTAGTTGTCTCTTGCAAATCAACTCTAGCTCCAAACTAATAGAAGAACCCATTGGTAAGCTTCTCTTCTTCTTCTCCAACTCATTCTCTTACTAATTTCAGAAATTCCTAAACCTAATTTTGAGAATGTTCTTGTTTTGAGCATAGATTCAAGCTCATTTGGGTTGTGTTGAAGAGAGGTTGGTTCTCCATTTGCTTTCAAGCTTCTTCTTGTTTGATTTTGTAAAAATGTGAGATTTTTATCTCACATCTTAGTTTATAATTATCTTCGATTGTTAGGTATGAATTCCTAACACTTATTCGTGTGCAATTGATTTTGGTTTGGATTGATTTCGTGTATATTCCAATTTTTGGTGTTTTGATCTAATTTATGAAAATCCTATTATGGATATTTGGACATTGATATTTGAGGCGTATCGAAGAGCCGTTTAGGCTGGGTTGTCGTTCGACGTAATTCCTTAGTCATCGCCATTTGCTCGTTCGATCGTTTCCTATATTCGTTTGGCCATTTTTGGCCTAGGTTCAGGGAATGCCCTGAACCCTTCATTCAGACGTCTGAAACGTAATATTCAGACGTCTGAATATTGTTCTGGAAAGATTTCTATTCCTAAATTCAGACGTCTGAATATATGGTTTCAGACGTCTGAATTGGTTCATTTGGAACCAGAAAGGAAATAGGCTAAAAAGTGCATATTTCAAACGTCTGGATCCAAGGATTCAGATGTCTGAATTCTGTCTTTGAAAAATATTTATTTTCCAGATTCAGACGTCTGAATCCTTGATTTCAGACGTCTGAACCAGCACTATTTTGCCTATTTGCCTATTTGCTTGAGAATTCCAATTTAAATCGATTCGTGAGGATCCTATTTGTTGTTATCATTTTATTATGACTTTGATGACTCCTTTTTAGGGATTTTTGAATATCCATTTCGATGGATTCTTTATCGGTTTCTTTGGATTTTATTCACGTCTTCGAATGTGAATTTTACTGATTGATTGTTCCTACAATCTTCTTTGTGATTTGTCACTTTAAAAATATAAAGGTTTTCTATATTAGTAGTAAATAACAAAATTCTTTCATCAAAACGATTTCAACACTATTTTATTACAAAGCTCGTTTCTTAAACCGTTTTCCAATCTATTAGTATATACAAGCCTTTAACTCACTCGTATGAGAAATCTAATTAAATGACCTAGTAAAACGAGTGGTATGAAACGCTTGCGTTTACTTCGTCGGTTAATTCTTGGACTTGTTCGATTGAATCTCTTGTGACAATTTTCTAGTGGAGATCTACATTTTGTTCGTAAATATTTAAGTTAAGCAAGTGGTTATGGGACATGAAGCTAAACTCATATATTTACTAGCTTAGTGTAATTGACACTTCTCGTTGATCATGACGATCATCTTTGTGGTTTAGACTAGCAATGTGCGATGTCTCTTTGTCTATGTGGAGGACTGTTCCTCGTTTTATTGAGCTTCGTCTCATTTCTTACATGGGTCGTACCTATTTAGGTGCGTCGATGTTTGTTTACACATGGGTCGTACCTTTTTAGGTGCGTCGATGTTTATTATGCATGGGATGTACCTTTCTAGGTGCATCGATGTTTGTTTACTTCGTGGAGCAATCGGCTCAATAAGTTAGGGCATGGGACGTATCTTTCTAGTTGCGTCGATGTTCGTCTATGCATGGGGCGTATCTTTCTAGGTGCGTCGATGTTCGACTTTGCATGGGGTGTATCTTTGTAGGTGCGTCGGTGTTAGACTTTGCATGGAGTGTATCTTTCTAGGTGCATCGATGTTTATTTATACATGGGATGTATCTTTCTAGGTGCATCGATGTTTATTTATGCATGGGGCGTATCTTTCTAGGTGCGTCGATGCTAGAGCATGGGGCGTATCTTTCTAGGTGCGTCGATGTTCGACTGTGCATGGGGCATGTCTTTTTAGGTGTGTCGATGTCCAGTTTGTGGGATTGGTCATCCTTTTCTTGTGATTTCTGGATTTCGTGTGTTGATTTCTGGAATTTATGTTTCACCAACTTTTACGATTGGCATTGATATATATGTCATTTATTGTGGCTTGGTGAATGAAATTAGGAGTATGACATTCCTTTTTATCTTTGAGAAGATCTTTGCGATATTGATTAATCTCTTATTGATTTTTCAATTATTTATTTATCATAGCTTGGCATTGTGATTATTATACGTTTAGTCGTATCTCTTATTATATATCATTTCATCTGATATTTATAGCTAGACTGATCCGTTTATTATTTTCTTCTTAAATAATACTCGGGTCAGACTGAGATTTTACAGGTGCTTCCTCTTGACTTCCTATCTGGAACCATCATCTGACTTTTGGCTAAGTACTCTAGTTTAGTAGTTTTTGTTGTATACATTTGAGATACAGACTCTATGACGTATACTTATTCTTTTGTCTAGCACTTGTATCTATTCTTTTTGATATTGTGGATCTTTCTGACCACTACTCTGATATACACTTTTATGTGTAATATTCATATCTATTTCCGCCTTTGTGATATGAATTGTCTGTGACTGATTTATGTTATGTTTATTTCTATATTTGTTTCCGAAGATTATTATAGCCACTGTGTAGTAGCTTTGAGTTTGTATCGGTATGTCGGATTTTCTCTCGAAATGAATTGCATGTTATACTATCTGACATATCGGTGCTCGCGCAAAGCAATTACACGGATGGTCGCTCCTCAACAGCCTTATTCTCCGTGCTAGTTGACGGCATTACACCGTAGTGTTCTTGGCTAGCGTGGGTATAGAGGTGGGGCGTCACAGGGACGATCGTCAAGGGTTTGTAAAGTAAATAAACAATACAGAACATGTCGTATATCACACAGCATATCGAATAAAATATAGCAGTAAACATCTCAAATATAATACAAGCAAGACCGTAAATAACTGAATGAATTACAGAATTAGAGTAATAGATCCATACAACATGCAACATCAGAAATATAGTTATTCATCAAATAATAACTCATAAATAATTTTCTCTAAGTAATAAAGGCGTTAGTAAGTTCCATGGTGTTGTATAGCAGAATATAAAATGAGTAGATATAATAATACGAGAGAATAGCCTCATGCTCGTCATCTGTCCAGTTTTACGTGTTTACTAGACCTGATATCCCTAATCTATTCATTTAAGAAACTAAGAGTAATAGGAAGCAAAGTATAAAACCCGGGGCCAGATAACAGTCTGGCGTGAGCAGTAATAAATCTCTAAATACTAATATGTCACTATAATAGGCCCAACGGTATGACGAGTCATACCTGACAAGTCCCTATATCCATAAGTTAGCGCATATACAAAATATACATTATTCTATATCACAATCATCATGGTGTACCATTCATCAAAGTACCAAGGGGGTGTTTAGATACACACACACACACACACATCAATAACATCGGCATCGGGTGATATCCCTAAGGTGATAAACAATCACTCGAACATAGCATCCATCATTCACCATCACATTCACTCACTCAGTGCATTGGATACATGATAATTCGAACGACCCGTTATGATTAAGGACTACTCAATGTCCCGGTTCCTCAGTACTCAAATCCATGCCACCTAGTAGGTCAGAATACAAGATCGGCCTTTATGTATGATCTAGGGTTAAAGATCGTTCATCATGGAAATCAGATCATCTGTTATGGAGATCAGAGCTTGTCATGGCTCAAATAAACCATATATTACCCCTGCTTTATGCGTACTATTTAAACCTTCGAATATCATCGATCCCTTCGCACATATCATTAGTAGTAAAGCTCAACTTGGAACTACCCCTAAGAACTCCGTCATGAAGTCGCTAAAGTCAGGAACTCATAGAATATCATTATGTATCTTGTAACCTTCCTCCAACAGTCCCCTCAATCCGACTCATCTTATCTACTCTATATCTCAAAGTACAGTTATCCATTATCAAAGCCATCACTTCACATCACAGAATCATCATCATAGGGTCACGAGATGTCATTGTCGAAAAAGTCGCTGAAAAACTCAACTCGGAATTTGCCTAGGTTCTGGCCCAAAGCAGAGCCCAAGAATTCCTAGGTTTGGCCCGAAGCAAACTTTATCCCGAAGTCATACCTGGGTAATCTCAGGAAATGCCCAAAGCAAGGATCAGTGATCCCTGACTTAACTTATTTTCACCAATTTGAGAATGCCTTAGGTCAAGCTCGAAGTTTTTGCTTTGCTGGCCCAAAGCATACCCAGGGATCGTTACCGATCCTTGACTTAATTCACTTTTCTCCATTTGACTCCAAGCAACACGAAAATAACTCCAAGCACCGTTCGTCACCAAACCATACCCCTGCTTCTGTATCGATCCTAAGAAACTTGCAAATAGCTAAGCATCGTTCGTCATCGACCCATCACTTCAAATTTCTATGACTCCGAGCGAACCGTATGCGACTCAAAGCAAATGAAAATTTTCCTCGGGTCGGGCTTCAAGCAAATTACCATTGATCCATCAACACCAGGTCATCTTCTTTTGCCCATAACTCGAGCATATGAACTCCAAACGGTTTGAAATTTGAAATGTAGACTTATGGGGCCTTCCTTGTCACCCCTCGATCGCATGAAATTTGGGGAAAAATCATGGATCATTACCAATCCCTACACACACTGATCCCTAAGTTATTCCTAAAACTAAATCGCCATTTGATTGGCATTTTCAACCATTTAAGCATCACAAAATCAAGTAACCATCACAAATAACCTGTACTAACAAGCATATAAGCAAACACATCAATATGAATTTTAAATCTAAGGGTGGTATCAATAAGAACACATAGTATCCCTAAGGACATGAATTTTCAAAACTTATCCAAATTACTTGAAATTCATATATGTAGTTTAAACGGTTTAAAATGTGTTTTAGAGTTTGAAAGTCATTTAAAAACATTATTAATCATCATTTAGAGACTAATCAGTGAATAGAAGCTTAAAACCACTCATCAAAATCCTAAGCAATCCTCTCCAAGATCTAAGCTTCAAGAATCCAAGTATGAACAACAGCTCCAAGGTGATCTCCAGTAGCCAATCTTCAATTCAAGATGCAAATCTCGCTAAGCTCCTTGTAATGACACTTTTAACTAATTAAAGTAAATGGTTAGGTGGCTTTTTGGATAAAAGATTGTTAATGGGGCTCTCTTTATTTTTGGCATGAATAAAATGATGGAAGAGAGTCCCATTAGCCCTAACCTCGTATTAATCCCGAAATAGGCTTTGGGCCTACCCATTAACTTGCTAATTTCCCATTTAAGCTGTCTAAGATCAAGTGAAACTTCAGACAACTATATCTCCCTAACGACAAGTCTTTTTTTCTACTATAACCACTCTATGGAAAGGGAACCATCATCCTAATATAATGGAAGTGGTTTCAAACCCCAATTCGGCTCCTACCAAAAGTTATAGGCCATATAAGATTTCCAGGGTCAAAATGATCACATTGGAATTCGACAAAAATCAAAGATGTGGAAAGTGTTCCTAAAAGTCATTTTCTAAAATTTTAGAATCATATGACCTCATATGAAAATGATATAAATATTATATGATCCTCCGACACGTAGAATATTGATCATTACATTCTCCCCTTTAGGAATTTCACCCTTGAAATTCCCAACAAAGGTCAATATGGTCATTTCTCATGCCTAACAACCATATACAATCATAGGCAACCATTAAAACTAAACATGCATACATAGTAATCAAATGGGAATAGGGAACATTCAAACATATCTTAGCCTGCAGGATGTTATACTAAGGTATGTACTCCATGATATCATAAATGAACGTAAAAGTGATAAGTGAGAATTCTTGCCAAGTAAGGAGCTTTGGATAAGCTATTCTCAAGCTCTTCTCGGTCTTTCAAGTGCAATCACCTTTGCTTTCACTCCACTGAACCTTCACCAGCTTCACTGTCTTCCTCCAAACTGCTTTTCATCGCGTCCAACGATATGAACAGGCCTACGAGGTCTCAAAACTTCTGTTTCAATCTCGATATCATCTAGATGATCGGTGTTATAGTTATGCTTGAGTCGTGCACAAATTCTACAAGTGAGAAACGTGGAACATATTGTTCACTCCTGTCATTTGTTGAGGTAGGTCAACATTGTAAGCAAGATTTCCAATTCTCTTTAGTATCGGAAAAGGACCCATAAATCTCGATGCCAACTTTCCTTTACAACTGAACCAAATGACATTCTTCAATGGAGAGAGCTTGACAAACACCATGTCAACAATAGAGAACTCTAAATCTCGACGTCTCTTATCAACATAACTTTTATGTCTGCTTTGGGAAGCTTTCATTTGTCATCGAATAAACTCGATCTTCTTCGAAGTCTCTATAATCATATCTGGCCTAAATATTAGTTTCTCGCCCGCTTCTCATCAACACAAAAGGGCGTCGCATGGTCGACCATATAATGCGTCAAATGGTGCCAAACCGACATGATGCTAGACTGATAGCTATTGTTGTATGTGAATTCAACAAGATGTCTGTGATCATCCTATGGTCCTCCAAAGTATAATATGCAAGCCCACAACAGATCCTTTAAGATACGATACACTCTCTTAGTTTGGCCGTTAGTTTGAGGGTGATAAGTTGTACTAAGGTGCGACTCCATCCCTAACGCCTCTTGTAAGCTCTTCCAAAACACACTAGTAAACAACGGGTCTTAGTCACTTACAATGCTCTTCGCCACACCATGGAATTATACTATCCACTTCACATACAATTCGTTAGTTTGGCTCCTGTTATACTTGACTTGACGGGTATGAATCTGACGCTCTTGGTCAATAGATCGAGTATGACCTAAATAATGTCATACCCTGCTCGATTCCTTGGCAGTCCATCGATACTTGTTCCCATTTAAACTCGAGAACTTCTAGTTTTGCATCAAACCACTAGGCTTCTTTTGCTCTGTCTTAACCAATTGGTAGTTCATGCATTTTAATATGAATGTCCTAACATCTTTCTTCATCCCTTCCTAATAGAAGGTCTACCTTATATCGCGTTACATCTTATTACTACCGAGATGTATTGTCAATGTCGAATGATGACACTCTCGGTGCATCTCATTCCTTAACTCATCGACATCGGAAACAAATAATCCCCTATCCATACAGAGCCGGCCATCTTGGTTAAGTCTGTACTGTCTCATGTCCTCAGACTCTACTCCAGCTTCAATCTTACCAATGATCTCAGTTAATCACTAATCCGCTCAATTAAAGTAGGCATGATCGTCAAGCTTGCCAATATATCTAGTTCTAGCTTGCTTCTAGGTTGGAATTCATAACTAGTAATATACTCTAACTACATCCACTATAGGAACACAACTCCCAAGTCGGCATATCTCTGTAACGACCCGTAAATTTCGACAATTTAATTTGTTTATTTAATAGGATTTTTGTAATTTTTTTTGAAACAATAAAGGGGATAAATAAATGTTAAAATGAAGGCTAAAATAAATTATGTAAATGGCGATTTAAAATCTATTTATAGAAATTTGAATAAAATCCAAATGAATTAAATAGAAAAAGTATTCTTACCTGGATATAAAATTTAATATGAGAAATTAATGAAAATATTAAATTGATTTAATGCAATAAAAGAGTGTAAACGGTAATTGGAATAAATCAAGGAATCATGTTAATGCAAGTTAATAATTTATGACTTGAATGAGATTCCAATTCAATAAAATCATTTAAATGTTATGATTTGATTTTAAATGGAATATGAGTAAAACAAATGTAAGGATTTGATTAATATATATGTTATTTATCCAGGGTATTGAATAAAATTGGGAATCCAATTGTAATTAATGGTAATAATGTTGGTATTAGCTAATAAATTAAATTTCAATGCAATACCCATAAATGAATGTAATGAAATGAATGTATGAAAATGTATACTAGGTTATTTATCATCAAATATAAGGAAAGAAAAGTAAATACCGAATTGATTGATGAATAAATATGCATTGAATAGTAATTGAATATTTCGTTAGTATGAATTTAAAGGAATATGGGGTAATTTGATTAAATCAATAAAAGACAATAAATGCAATGATGGTGGGTTATTAACAAAAGTGAATAGGGAAATGATTGTAATAGTAAGAATGGAATTCCAACTTGTTGGAATGGAGTAAATACACTTAGTAATAAATTTAGTATAGGAAAAAGAAATGGAAATATTGAATTAATTAATTTGTATATATATAGTAAATGACGATTGTTGGATTGTAAATAACAAACTTATTTAAAGTGATCAAGAGTTGTGACCACAAGTTATCATGAGTGATACATATATATTTAATTCATTCAATTGATTTGGAAATCATTGCAATAAATATAAATTAAATGTTACGTTAAATAAATTAAGGTAATAAATGGAGAATAATGTAAATGTTCTTCATAAATATGATGATTTCTGAATAAAGAATGGAAATAAAGTTGTATCAATATATCGGGATTTAATTTATGATAACAAGGTTAATTGCAATTAGATGAGTTAAATATTTAAACGGGAATCAAGCTTTATTTATTCATTTGGATTTAAAATATGATAATTTGAATCTATTGAAAATTAATGGAAATTGAATATAACATTTTACGTTAATTGGAAATAAAGATGGAAATAGGAAGGTTTTTAACTAAGGGAGGGATATGTAATAATTGCATTAATTTGTAAGTAGAAATAAAACGTTAATGAGAACAAGTATTTAAGATTAATCATCTATTTAGTATATTAAGTTATAACGGATAATCAATTGCAATAATTTAAAATATATTTATTACATAAACGATAATGAAGCAATATTTGAAATTTAATATTTAGATATTATGCAAATATAAATTTAGATGAAATTTGAGAGATTTACGTAATGAAGTATGAATCCAATGATAAATTTATCTATTTGACAAAAATATATGGAAAGTAAATTTAATTTATAATTTGTGAATTTAATGAAAATTTAGAATTTATAGACTTTAATTCGACAGTTAAATTTTGTTTAAGTTAGTAAAGATGATTTGAGAAATTTATGATGATAAGAATCGTCAATTATCGAAGTGAAATGGGAAATTTGATTTAATTGACTAATTTTTAATTTATTTGAATTATATAAAAATAGCCATTTTGGTCACACACTCGGATTTCGACGAAACCAGTTTCATCGGATCCGTAACAGTGAATTATTATAAGGTTTCAAGTTTCGTAGCGATCGGACTTGTCGTTTGATCGTACGAATGCGAAACGCCTTGAAATCGTTTTAATTGAAATCAATTTGAAAATATTGATTTCAGCATAACTTCTTCATACGATGGAATTTGGACGTGAAACTTTTTCCATCGCGTTCAGAATATTTTAAAATACCTATTTGGATATATGGGTTTACCCAATTTCGTTCCGGGGTCAGAACGGGCTTTTTGGGCCACGTTAGCGTTAGCACTATATTCAACAGATCCATCTATTCAAATTCCCAACCTATCTATATAAACCCAGTTATAAACCCTAGCCTCCATCTATGCTCATTTGTTTGTGCGTTCATTTCTTCAGCTCCTCCTCTTTCCAATGGCTACAAACCCTAGATCTAAATTCAAATTTCAAAAATCAAATCGAAAGTCAAAAATTCAAACACCTCAGAAAAATTCCAAAAAAATATATGTTGAAGATTTCGACGATACGAATGAACGTCTGCAGTTTGTTTTTTTTAAATTGCGCTTCGATCAGCGGGAAATCACGGTCAAAATTCTATTGGGGGTTTTCAATTGAGTCAGCGATTGACGAAATCGAGGCATGAGTTTTGTATATCTCGGCAGGAGGGATCGTTTGGTGGTGGTCGCAGCCGCTATTGGTGACTGTGGCAACCAGAATTGGCGAACTAGGGTTCGAAAACCCTAGCTTAGAGGCGGCGGTGGCAACCAAGGAGGCGCGCATCAGCAGGGTGGGTGCGGCTATCAGAGGGGAGGACGAGGAGGTTGGTCGGCGTGGTGATGGAGGCCGGAGGCGGCGCAGAAACGTGGTCAAAGTCGTGGTCAAACCCGGGTTCTTGCGTGCGTGAGTTTCTGCGTGAAGGAGAGATGATACGGTGGGGACGTGGCCTGTGACGTGTAAAGGTAGTGGGGGGAAATTCGTTTATTTTAGTTTATTTTGATTTTTTTTTTAAATTCTTAAACGTTTAACTTATGTAATTTTCACATACGGTGTCCGATTTACACAAATTTTTTTTTGTTAGGATCATAATTAAATTCCAGATCTTTTGACACAAGTTTGGACAGATTTGGAGACCTTTGAATTTTTGGGTTTAAATCGGAGTTAAATTCGATTTAAATTTAAAAGGTGAGTGTTTTAACCCACTCACAACTTCTAAAATTTCTTATTTTTGTTAAATTGATTTTTGATGTGTTTAAAATTTTATTTATAGCTGTTTGGTATATATTTCATCAATTTCTCAGTTAAATTGCATTCATTTAATTTACGCGTTATTTAATTCATTATTGCATACTAACTGCCAGTTAAATTATATTTATTTTGCATATAAACTGCCAATTAACAGTTATTAAATTTATTTGAGTATAAACTGAAATTGATACCAGTTATTTATCACCTGTTATATATTGATGTTTGTTTAAACTGGATGATGATTATAATTAATGATTGATGATTGATGTTTTGTGAATGGATGATGTGTACTATATTTTAAAATCTGCAATTTATCATGTATTTCATTCATTCGGGATTGCGGTTTGAAATGATATACAACCATATTTTTTTATTTTTAAATTGTGGATTGAAATGATAAATATCCGTATCACTTGATCATAGGATAGAAAATTATATACAGGCACCGCGGTATATATATAAAAATTATTTTTGAAATAATTTTTCTATGGTTTGGATAGGATACGATTAATAAATATAGATTTTGATATTATATAAAATCTTAGTTTATATATACATCTATAGTTAAAGTATTGAAGATAAGCTATGTATGGATTTGTTAAATAAAATAAATAAGTTGAATGACGGAGTTCGATTATTTTATATTATATGGATAAGTACATGTTAAGATATTGAAATTACATATAATTTTAAAGGATTTAAATTAATTAAGATTGGGAGTTAAATTGAAAATTTTATTTGGAATTGAGCTTAATTAAGAAGTTAACTTCATAAGTTGATGTAAAATTTATTAACTTGAAATTAAAAAAAAAAGGTATGATATTTATAACTGAATTCTATTCAAGGTGAATTAAATGAATATTTATAGCATAAAAATTGAAGGAAAATTTCTTTTATAAGTAATTTGAGTTTACTTAAATGATTACGGGTTTATTTTGCAATTATTATTTCAAACTAAATAATAGGACTTTAAATTGGTGGAAAAAAAATTTCCATTCTTAGTTCCAATTGTTTAATATTCAAAGTTTGAAATATATTGAAACTGAAGTGGTTTATCTAAACTGAAAGCGATTTTAAATTTATGGATTTTGACTTAATCTTAAATGAAATAAATTGTAAGTCGCGGAAATTATTTTATTTTATAAAGAAATTTTGAATCCAATCTATTGATGCTATATACTGTTTGAATATCCAAACCGTTTAAGTTTTAGAAATTATGGTTTAAAGTTATGAATTTTCGAAGTATTATAGTTTGAAAGTTATAATTCCATGTTTGGTTTCCGATTATTATAAGTTTGAAAACAATATGATTTTGGAAAAGAAATATATATTTGAAATAAAATGATATTATATTAATTTGGGTTTTTATAAAAATAATATCAAATGAGTTTGTTTTGGAAAGGAAATGATATCGTATTTATGGGTTTTGAAATGGATAATTATATTCTGGTTTTTGAAAGTATAATTAATTTTTAAATGACCGCGGTGTTATAATAACGTTTGGTTGTTGAAGAGACCGGGATCGGAAGTTGTCATACTTTCTGCCAACTCCGAAAACCACTTTAACAACCGTGTACGCGGTGGAGATTCCAGAATGAAGTAGGTTGGTGGCGGCGTTTCCTGTAAGGTAAATACGTGGACCCAACTCCCGTGAGTTGGCATAAGGTGGCTAAAACATGAGCGATTGACGGGTTAATAAGGTAGCATCTTTGATCGGACACATCCCTTCGATATTATACTTTGACTTTTGGATTGATTCGGTGGCCACTTTTGATTTCTTTGATTTGGGGGTGTGGCTCAAGGTGGGCGGTAGCTGCGGCTTTGCGTTACCACCGACCCGGAAGCGTAATTGGTATATCTACCCTGGCATTGCCTAGTTGTGCCGTGTCACCTACCCTAGCGCGCCTTATACGATTTTGGCTTTGTACCATACCTATGGAGTGCCCTCTGACGACGCCCAGTACGGGGGGGGGGGGGGGGGATTACGGTACTGTATAGACTATGGGAATATATTTGTGTTAAGGGCTATATGGGTAACCCCTTAATGCTATTTAAAAGTAAGTTTATTTTATAAATAGACACTATTATAATAGCGCAATATGCTACATAGTAAATAGTTTAACGGATCCTTAGGAGATGTAAATCCCGAGCATCTCTTGAGTTACTGCACTCATATTTATTTCTGTTAATTTAACTCACATAAGATCTTTTAGTTCTGACTCGAGTGTTTTGTCTTTTCAAATTCGCTAGGGTCAGTTCGAGCGTTTCAGGATTTGAAGATTTTATTCTGAAGGACGAAGACGAAGATTTGTAGTATTACTATATACTATATTATCCCACTACACTATTTAATTCCACTGCATTGATATTATTGGTGTGTGAACTCTGATATTTAATTGTATAAAGAATCAAATGTTTTGTAAACGGTTTTATGAACTGTATATTTTATTATTATATTTTATCCTTCCGCTGTGAGATTCTGTTTTCTTTTTATTTCTTTCTTGTTTTTCTTATTTACCCCATAACAATCCGCCCTTCCGTATGGTTTGAATTGGCACGGGTGTCGATTTATAGCGTGCGAAAAGGCGGGACATTACATCTGGTATCAGAGCTTTGGTTTAGCGATAAACCTTAGCTTTGTGGGGTTTGACTCTTTATTAATAGGTTAGGTATACCCTATGAGAGTCGCTGAGTGTATATATATATGAGAGAGCGTATTTGTTAGTGTTATAAAAAGGTTTTAATATTGTGTTAATCTGTTCCGTTTTGTATTTATAAATTCTGGTTAATGCATGGGACGCTATGACATCAATAGGGATTTCTAAACACTAAATAGGACAGACCGACATAATATTTGTTTTCATATAGGTGAATGAAATAATTTTGCCTATTATATTTTCTATATAAAATAAAAAAAATTCAAATGATATCTGTATTTGGCTGCAATAGATTGGTTGTAGGTATTAAAGTGTATAAATAATAATAGAAATAAGATTGAGAAAAATAAATAAATGAAAAGTGGAAATTTAGAACTTAAGATCCGGGGTTTTGAAATTTCTTTCGAATAAATTTTGGAATATAATAATATTGTTTATAAGTATTTTCTAATATAAATATTTAGTATAAAATTTGGAAGAATTGTTTTAAAGAGGATTTTGGAGAAAATAAGTTTTGTACTTTCCTCTCTGTCGCTGGAAAATAATTTCGGTAATGGCGGCCGCATCATCGACTTTCATTTTCGAGTTTCGAAGGGGGAAGGCCACTGTAGTAGTTTTACTGCAGATTCATTTTGATTGAAAAAAATAAAATTTGAATTGTTGTAGATATAATTATAGATATATAAGTTTTAAGAATATATTTATCTATTGTTTTAAAATAAATTGAAAATGTAACCCGGAATTTACTTCTTAAATTTCCGTTAAAAAAAAATTGTTTCAATTATTGTAGTGAAATGAAAAGTAGGTAATTATTAATTGAAACCCTAAATAAAATAAGAGATGTAAATGCTAAGTTATAAATGGAAATTAAAGGAAATTTGGAATTTGTAACATATGAAACAAAGAGTGATATTGTTGAACATTAAAATTAAAGGATGATAAAACTTGTATAAGTTCATTTGCATTTTCTTTAACATATATAACTTACTAAATATAAAAAGTTGAAATGTTTGATAAGAAATGTAATGGAATTTGTACAAGTGAAAGTAGGTAATGAAGTATCAAATGAGTTGGCTATTAAATGAGAATTTAATGTTATGAACTTAAGTTATAATTGAAATTTTAGCAAATAAATATAATTAAAGGTAAGTATCATAAATAGATGACAATAAACTTTAGTAAACGTTAAAGTAAATTATTTTAATAAACAGAACGATGAATACTGTGAATAAATAAGTTAAGCAGTGAATAATTGAATATAAAATAATAAAAGGAAAATTCATGATATGAATGAGTGAAAATTTTGGTAGAAATAAGGTGAATAATTGTAAGTAATAAATGAAAAATTTAAATAATCACTGAATAAATGAAAGAAAGGAAATCAAACAACTAAAGTATGAAATAAATTGATAATAAGTTAATTTGATTTGTTGGTTTGAATTGTTGTTGTTTAAATTATGGTTGTTTGGGTAAGATGCTTTAAAATTGGGATTGGATGAAAGAATAATCTATTTAGTTTTAACTAAGGCTGTTGAGTAAATGATGCGCTAGTAGTTTATTCTTCATTCCGTATAATTTTAAAAAGTTTTGAACCCGAACAACTATTTGTTTGTTTGGTTGAATGGTTGCTTTGAATTTGTTATGTATGCTATTTGTCGAATTGATGGTTGTTGTACTGATTTGTTGTTAGTAATTGAAACCACTTAAATAGTTCACTTTATATAAATTGTTAACCCTTTAGATTTTATAAGTGTTTATAAGTGAAATGCAGGTTATGGAAGCAATTGCTATTGCTTTTGGTTCCATAAATTTAGCGTAAGTTGCCCGACAAATAGGTACGTTTTCAGATTACGGTTTATAGCGCTATTTTATATATATTTTCGTGTAGGGATATATATTATTTTGGAAAATATTTGTGTATATTGTTATATTTATATTATATTTTCTTCCGAGCCTCTCCGTACAAAGGAGACTCTGCCAAAAATTTCCGCAAATTTTGGACTTAGAAAAATTTGAGAATGTTTACAAACTTTAACAATTTATGTATAAAGGATTTAAATAGGTATAAATTGGTATATTTTATATTAAATTATTTTATTTTGTAAACTTATTTGTTTATAAATTTAATTAAGAAAGAGATATTGTTTTCTTATTTCTTCTTTTCCCTTCTTTTCCTTTTCGGGGACGAAAAGTTTTGAGTGGGGGAGAGTGTAACGACCCGTAAATTTCGACAATTTAATTTGTTTATTTAATAGGATTTTGTAATTTTTTTTTGAAACAATAAAGGGGATAAATAAATGTTAAAATGAAGGCTAAAATAAATTATGTAAATGGTGATTTAAAACCTATTTATAGAAATTTGAATAAAATCCAAATGAATTAAATAGAAAAAGGATTCTTACCTGGATATAAAATTTAATATGAGAAATTAATGAAAATATTAAATTGATTTAATGCAATAAAAGAGTGTAAACGGTAATTGGAATAAATTAAGGAATCATGTTAATGCAAGTTAATAATTTATGACTTGAATGAAATTCCAATTCAATAAAATCATTTAAATGTTATGATTTGATTTTAAATGGAATATGAGAAAAACAAATGTAAGGATTTGATTAATATATATGTTATTTATCCAGGGTATTGAATAAAATTGGGAATCCAATTGTAATTAATGGTAATGTTGGTATTAGCTAATAAATTAAATTTCAATGCAATACCCATAAATGAATGTAATGAAATGAATGTATGAAAATGTATACTAGGTTATTTATTATCAAATAGAAGGAAAGAAAAGTAAATACCGAATTGATTGATGAATAAATATGCATTGAATAGTAATTGAATATTTCGTTAGTATGAATTTAAAGGAATATGGGGTAATTTGATTAAATCAATCAAAGATAATAAATGCAATGATGGTGGGTTATTAATAAAAGTGAATAGGGAAATGATTGTTATAGTAAGAATGGAATTCCAACTTGTTGGAATGGAGTAAATACACTTAGTAATAAATTTAGTATAGGAAAAAGAAATGGAAATATTGAATTAATTAATTCGTATATATATAGTAAATGGCGATTGTTGGATTGTAAATAATAAACTTATTTAAGGTGATCAAGAGTTGTGACCACAAGTTATTATGAGTGATACATATATATTTAATTCATTCAATTGATTTGGAAATCATTGCAATAAATATAAATTGAATGTTACGTTAAATAAATTAAGGTAATAAATGGAGAATAACGTAAATGTTCTTCATAAATATGATGATTTGTGAATAAAGAATGGAAATAAAGTTGTATCAATATATCAAGATTTAATTTATGATAACAAGGTTAATTGCAACTAGATGAGTTAAATATTTAAACGGGAATCAAGCTTTATTTATTCATTTGGATTTAAAATATGATAATTTGAATCTATTGAAAATTAACGGAAATTGAATATAACATTTTACGTTAATTGGAAATAAAGATGGAAATAGGAAGGTTTTTAACTAAGGGAGGGATATGTAATAATTGCATTAATTTGTAAGTATAAATAAAACGTTAATGAGAACAAGTATTTAAGATTAACCATCTATTTAGTATATTAAGTTATAACGGATAATCAATTGCAATAATTTAAAATATATTTATTACATAAACGATAATGAAGTAATATTTGAAATTTACTATTTAGATATTATGCAAATATAAATTTAGATGAAATGTGAGAGATTTACGTAATGAAGTATGAATCCAATGATAAATTTATCTATTTGACAAAAATATATGGAAAGTAAATTTAATTTATAATTTGTGAATTTAATGAAAATTTAGAATTTATAGACTTTAATTCGACAGTTAATTTTTTTTTTAAGTTAGTAAAGATGATTTGAGAAATTTATGATGATAAGAATCGTCAATTATCGAAGTGAAATGGGAAATTTGATTTAATTGACTAATTTTTAATTTATTTAAATTATATAAAAATAGCCATTTTGGTCACAGACTCGGATTTCGACGAAACCAGTTTCATCGGATCCGTAACAGTGAATTATTGTAAGGTTTCAAGTTTCGTAGCGATCGGACTTGTCGTTTGATCGTACGAACGCGAAACGCCTTGAAATCGTTTTAATTGAAATCAATTTGAAATCAATTTGAAAATATTGATTTCAGCATAACTTCTTCATACGATGGAATTTGGATGTGAAACTTTATCCATCGTGTTCAGAATATTTTAAAACACCTATTTGGATATATGGGTTTACCCAATTTCGTTCCGGGGTCAGAACGGGCTTTTTGGGCCACGTTAGCGTTAGCACTATATTCAACAAATCAATCTATTCAAATTCCCAACCTATCTATATAAACCCAGTTATAAATCCTAGCCTCCATCTATGCTCATTTGTTTGTGCATTCATTTCTTCAGCTCCTCCTCTTTCCAGTGGCTACAAACCCTAGATCTAAATTCAAATTTCAAAAATCAAATCGAAAGTCAAAAATTCAAACACCTCAGAAAAATTCCAAAAAAAATATATGTTGAAGATTTCGACGATACGAATCAACGTCTGCAGTTTGTTTTTTTAAATTGCGCTTCGATCAGCGGGAAATCACGGTCAAAATTCTATTGGGGGTTTTCAATTGAGTCAGCGATTGACGAAATCGAGGCATGGGTTTTGTAGATCTCGGCAGGAGGGATCGTTTGGTGGTGGTCGCAGCCGCTATTGGTGACTGTGGCAACCGGAATTGGCGAACTAGGGTTCAAAAAACCTACCTTGGAGGCGGCGGCGGCGGCAACCAGGGAGGCGCGCATCAGCAGGGTGGGTGCGGCTATCGGAGGGGAGGACGAGGAGGTTGGTCGGCGTGGCGATGGAGGCCGGAGGTGGCGCAGAAACGTGGTCAAAGTCGTGGTCAAACCCGGGTTCTTGCATGCGTGAGTTTCTGCGTGAAGGAGAGATGATACGGTAAGGACGTGGCCTGTGACGTGTAAAGGTAGTGGGGGGAAATTTGTTTATTTTAGTTTATTTTGATTTTTTTTAAATTCTTAAACGTTTAACTTATGTAATTTTCACATACGATGTCCGATTTACACGATTTTTTTTTGTTAGGATCGTAATTAAATTCCAGATCTTTTGACGCTGTTTTGGACAGATTTGGAGACCGTTGAATTTTTGGGTTTAAATCGGAGTTAAATTCGATTTAAATTCAAAAGGTGAGTGTTTTAACCCACTCACAACTTCTAAAATTTCTTATGTTTGTTAAATTGATTTTTGATGTGTTTAAAATTTTATTTATAGCTGTTTGGTATATATTTCATCAATTTCTCAGTTAAATTGCATTCATTTAATTTACGCGTTATTTAATTCATTATTACATATTAACTGCCAGTTAAATTATATTTATTTTGCATATAAACTGCCAATTAACAGTTATTAAATTTATTTGAGTATAAACTGAAATTGATACCAGTTATTTATCACATGTTATATATTGATGTTTGTTTAAATTGGATGATGATTATAATTAATGATTGATGATTGATGTTTAGTGAATGGATGATGTGTACTATATTTTAAAATCTGCAAGTTATCATGTATTTCATTCATTCGGGATTGCGGTTTGAGATGATATACAACCGCATTTTTTTATTTTTAAATTACGGATTGAAATGATAAATATCCGTATCACTTGACCATAGGATAGAAAATTATATACAAGCACCGCGGTATATATATATAAATTATTTTGAAATGATTTTTCTATGGTTTGGATAGGATACGGTTAATAAATATAGATTTTGATATTATATAAAATCTTAGTTTATATATACATCTATATTTAAAGTATTGAAGATAAGCTATGTATGGATTTGTTAAATAAAATAAATAAGTTGAATGACGGAGTTTGATTATTTTATATTATATGGATAAGTACATGTTAAGATATTGAAATTACATATAATTTTAAAGGATTTAAATTAATTAAGATTGGGAGTTAAATTGGAAAATTTATTTGGAATTGAGCTTAATTAAGAAGTTAACTTCATAAGTTGATGTAAAATTTATTAACTTGAAAATTGAAAAAAAGGTATGATATTTATAACTGAATTCTATTCAAGGTGAATTAAATGAATATTTCTAGTATAAAAATTGAAGGAAAATTTCTTTTATAAGTAATTTGAGTTTACTTAAATGATTACGGGTTTATTTTGCAATTATTATTTCAAACTAAATAATAGGACTTTAAATTGGTGAAATAGAAATTTCCAATCTTAGTTCCAATTGTTTAATATTCAAAGTTTGAAATATATTGAAACTGAAGTGGTTTATTTAAACTGAAAGCGATTTTAAATTTATGGATTTTGACTTAATCTTAAATGAAATAAATTGTAAGTCGCGGAAATTATTTTATTTTGTAAAGAAATTTTGAATCCAAACTATTGATGCTATATACTGTTTGAATATCCATACCTTTTAAGTTTTAGAAATTATGGTTTAAAGTTATGAATTTTCGAAGTATTATAGTTTGAAAGTTATAATTCCATGTTTGGTTTCCGATTACTATAAGTTTGAAAACAATATGATTTTGGAAAAGAAATATATATTTGAAATAAAATGATATTATATTAATTTGGGTTTTTATAAAAATAATATCAAATGAGTTTGTTTTGGAAAGGAAATGATATCGTATTTATGGGTTTTGAAATGGATAATTATATTCTGGTTTTTGAAAGTATAATTAATTTTTAAATGACCGCGGTGTTATAATAACGTTTGGTTGTTGAAGAGACCAGGATCGGAAGTTGTCATACTCTCTGCCAACTCCGAAAACCACTTTAACAACCGTGTACGCGGTGGAGATTCCAGAATGAAGTAGGTTGGTGGCGGCGTTTCCTGTAAGGTAAATACGTGGACCCAACTCCCGTGAGTTGGCATAAGGTGGCTAAAACATGAGCGATTGACGGGTTAATAAAGTAGCACCTTTGATCGGACACATCCCTTCGATATTATACTTAGACTTTTGGATTGATTCGGTGGCCACTTTTGATTTCTTTGATTTGGGGGTGTGGCTCGAGGTGGGCGGTAGCTGCGGCTATGCGTTACCCCCGACCCGGAAGCGTAATTGGTATATCTACCCTGGCATTGCCTAGTTGTGCCGTGTCACCTACCCTAGCGCGCCTTATACGATTTTGGCTTTGTACCATACCTATGGAGTGCCCTCTGACGACGCCCAGTACGGGGGGGATTACGGTACTGTATAGACTATGAGAATATATTTTGTGTTAAGGGCTATATGGGTAACCCCTTAACGCTATTTAAAAGTAAGTTTATTTTATAAATAGACACTATTATAATAGCGCAGTATACTACATAGTAAATAGTTTAACGGATCCTTAGGAGATGTAAATCCCGAGCATCTCTTGAGTTACTGCACTCATATTTATTTCTGTTAATTTAACTCACATAAGATCTTTTAGTTCTGACTCGAGTGTTTTGTCTTTTCAAATTCGCTCGGGTCAGTCCGAGCGTTTCAGGATTTGAAGATTTTATTCTGGAGGACGAAGACGAAGATTTGTAGTATTACTATATACTATATTATCCCACTACACTATTTAATTCCACTGCATTGATATTATTGGTATGTGAACTCTGATATTTAATTGTATAAAGAAGAATCAAATGTTTTGTAAACAGTTTTATGAACTGTATATTTTATTATTATATTTTATCCTTCCGCTGTGAGATTCTGTTTTCTTTTTATTTCTTTGTTGTTTTTCTTATTTACCCCATAACAATCCGCCCTTCCGTATGGTTTGAATTGGCATGGGTGTCGATTTATAGCGTGCGAAAAGGCGGGACGTTACAATCTCCTACTCAAAGCATCAACAACTGCATTACCTTTGCCCGATGTATATGCAATATCAAAGTCAAAGGAAGTTAGAAACTCTAACCATCGATGCTGGCGAAGGTTAAGATCCTTCTACGAAAAGAGGTTCAATAATTTATGGTCAGTGAACAACTCGAACCTTTCTCCTAAAAGATAATGCTACAAATCTTCAGCACAAATACAATCATTGTTAACTCTAATTCATGGAATAGGTATTTTTTTCTCATGTGCTTCGGTTATCGACTAACCTATGCAACAACCTTGGCCCTTTGCTTCGATACAATGCCCAATCCGGTACCACAAGCATAAGTGTGTACCATCATGTCCTCATTCCCACTTGGAATGGTCAATACTGATGCACTCGTCGACTTTTCCTTCAAACTCGTAAATGCATGCTCACATCCCACATCCCAAATAAAAGTCTTATTCTTCTTCTTTGATGGTGTCGCTACCTTACAGAAGTCCTAGATGAATCATCTATGATACCCAACTAACCTTAAGAAGACTTATCATATCTATAGCATCTTGGGTCTAATCCAATCTTGGAAGATTACAACTTTTACAAGATCAACGGCAATGCCCTGCTCAGAAACAACATGGCTCAAAATCTCACTTTCCTCTTCTAGAAGTGATATTTTATTTGCTTTTAGTTAGTGTTTTCTCAATACCTTTAGCACGATCCTCAAATGTGTATTATTTTCTTCCTCTGTCTGTGAGTGGATAAGAATATCATCAACGAACACAAATACGAATATGTTTAGCTGATCCTTGAAGACACGGTTCATGAGATCAACAAAGTATACGGTGCATTGATAAGCCTGGACAACATAACCAACTATTAATGGATTTCTTTATTAACCCCAAAAAGTGTAAGAAAGAGGATTGTGGTTGTAAGAAGGATTGGATGTTCCTTATAAACCTTAATGAGTGGTGGTAAAAGTGACACTTGGTTGAGAAAGGGCTTCGGTACTTAGGCTTGGCCTGTTTAAGTCCATGATGCCGTCATAAGCATGATCATGTCGAAGTAATGCAGATCTATATAGAGCAATCTTAAGCACAAATCAAGATTATGAGTGCTTTTGGAATTCAAAGCAAATTCTGATGAAAAATCATAAGTGCTTTGGAACTCGAAAGAAATTCATAATTCAAGTTCTCTTTATTTGAATGATCCAATTGTTGAATGTACAAGGTTCTATGTGCAAAAGTACAATCAATACTAAATCCTCAAATTAATTTAGGGTTACAAGTTTAAAAATGTAAGAGATAAGAATAGAATGATTCGTCCCTTTTTTCATTCCCTTAGGTCCGTGTTTATAGAGGTCGAGGGATGCGACATGGCTGCCATGTCTCCATATGACATGCTTGACCTGCGGCATTAACCATATTGATGCGCATGGCGCTATACTTCAGCATCCACTTGCACAATGGTGGACTTTGGCGCTTAGCATCCATCCCCCTTGATATCCTTTATTGATGGAGTTTGATATTAACTTTGTATCGAGGATATGTGACCTCCTTTAAAAGTTAATGAAGTGTGACATTACTATGGCACGACATCAGTAAGTGGTGACATTGATAAGCGGCGGTATTGGCAGTGATCGACATTGATAACATACGACACTGATAACAAGCGGCATTAATGGCAAACGACATTGATAACAAGCAGCATTAATAATGGATGACATTGATAATAGGCGGCATCGATAACAAACAACATTGATAATTAGTGGCATTAATAACAAGCGGCATTAATAACACGCATCATTGACAATAGGTGGAATTAATGATAAGCGGCATTAATAAGAGATGACATTGGTGATGAGCAACATTGATTGGAGACGGCATCGATGATAAGGCGACATTGGTGAGACGCGACATTAATCTGGAGCGACATTGACTCTTATGGTTACATGGAAGAAGTGTTTCATTGATGGAATACAACATTAACGTGATGCGACATCAATGCTATATCATGTCGTTATAACATTGATGACTTGCGGTATGAAGCTTTTCAATTTTGTAATTCCCTTACTAGCTTGCAGCGTTATTTTCAATTTCTTTGGCATGATATCACTCGTTCAACTTTATAAGCAGTATGCAGCATCGATGGCATTCAGTATTGCCGACTTTGTTGATTACCTACGACATTGCCTATTATTCTTTATTGATGAGGGTGGCATTGTATGCTTTCGGCATTGGTTTTTCTTCATACTTTCGAAATTGCTTGAATTTGAGATCATGGCTATACCGTATATTTTCAGGATTGATAATGATAGTAACATTTGCCCCTAGTGTGAAGGAAGCATTGACTTTTCAAGTCAATGCCTTAAGCATTGGTTCTTTACCGTCTATTGATATTCTTTGCAGATCCAACCGTACATTAAAAATTGATCCAGTGGCAGTTGCATGTCTTCTTTTCCACTATAAATAGATAAATCTTCTTCTTCTTCCTCTTTTACCTACATTTCAATATCAAGCAAAAGAAATTCCCAAATTCTCAAATCACTAAAAATCTCATATTTTAGACATCCAAGCCATTATTAAGGTTCGATTTCTGATTCTACTTGCACCGGTTAACTTGAATTTTATATCAAAATAATTATTAGGGTTTCGTTTGGGTTTATTGATTTCTAATTGACACTCAGGTTTAATTGCTGATTTTGATGTTGATATTCATATTAATGATCAATTGTGTTTTTAGATTGAATTAGCAAAGAATTTTTATGTCGTTTAGATGATTTGCTGATTAATTAAAGTTGGATGACATTGACTTGGAAACCTAGGCATTTCTAGTTTAACGATGAAACGAATGGTTTATTAGACCCAAAACCCGATATTTCTCTATTCTATTGCGGCATGATGCCTTATGACATCGTGATGTCCGACATTGATTGAAAACATTGCCACTTAGATTCGATATTGATTTATGGGACTGTTGTACGACATTGATAATCTCCTTTATGTTATCATTTTCCTTTGGCAATTATTTCTAATGTTCTTATGTAGACATTATATGACATTGTTATTTTATGACATAGTTACCATAATAATTTTATGGGTCACTTATAAAAATATTATCGACATTTATCATTGAGGCTGATTATTTTTATCATTTTGACATTGATTATGACTATAGTATTATATCATAATTTTATAATGTAAGTAATGTGACATTCATTATTAATTCATTTGTTCGACATAGATTTATTCATGCAACATAACACTTTGGTTACCCTTATGATAATTTTCAGTTTAAGTTTCTTGTAAACACCCATAGGCTTACTTTCCTACCGCAAGTCTAACATTTTTTGCACACTCTTAATCGACTTAAAAGTTTGTGTTTTCATAAGTTCGACGTTGACTATACAATGGTCATTGACTTATTGTAAACATTATCCCATTATACCATTTAATTTATCTAATGAATAATGTTATTAAAAATTAGAGGTGTTGCAAGAAACTCGAAGCCTACGAGGAGTCGAAAAGATATTGCGAAGACGCCTACGAAGCCCAGGGATTGAAGATTAAGTTTGACGAGCAACTCGCTCAAATTGAAGTCCTCAAAGATTGGCAAGAGAAGAGGACCGCAATGAGATTAGAGAGAAGATCGAGGCCCAGTTAGAAGATGCCAAAGAAGTTGGTCAAAATGAAATTAAGGACATATTCGATCCTCTGATTGTTGAATATAATTCTAAAGTCTTAATTCATCACGATCTGAGTTCCTTGGAGAGGCTGTCTTAAATCGCCCGCCAAGGGCTCGGAATAAAATTTTGAAATAAAGAAGAAAGCCCTCAGTGAAGCTGATTTTGATGAAGAGAAGCTGGTGTGGTGGATTCTTCATGGGATGGACCTTTAGACCTTACTGCTCGAGACACCGATACTTTGATATTTTAGCATCCTCCAGCAAAGGAAGAAGCGTTGCTGAGTCTTCAAAGTTCGATCCCAAAGGCTCCCTTCACTTCAAACGGCCAAAGCCTCGGTTTCTCTTGGCCTGGGATGGGTTCTGAGCTATGTTCGGACAGACCCGGCTATCAATCAAAGGTGTTGACTCATATTCTAGAGGAGAGAACTCCAACGACAACTGAAAATCAGCCGAACGCAGGTATTCAGCTTTGTTCTCCATTATTCGAAAGATTTTTTCCTCATAACTAATAGTCATGGGCTTATCTTCTTATTTTCATGAATCAGCGGGTCTTTCGGGTCCCAACTAGACTCTAGGATGCGGTGCTGCCAAGGAACAACCGAAAGACGCTATGTGGTAAGATCGTATAATATGGAATAGTGGAATGGTCTAGGTAGATAGTAATAAGCAGTAAGTAAAGTAGACACCAAGACTTTATACTGGTTCGGACCTCTTGTTCTACATCCAGTCCCTAAACTCCTCTTAGGAATTCAACTAACCAACAACCCTCACTTAACCCGAAGGAATAGGTTTACAACTTACCCGAACAACCGAACGGGATTTCTTGCCTCAACTACCGAAGAGGACTTCAACTAGATACAAAGAGTATTTTTGACTTGTTGTGTTCTTGATAACACTAATGAGTCTAATTGAGTACAACTTTCCTACAATCTTATCCTCAAGAATATGAAACGTGTTTATGAAGATTTAGGAAATATAAATTGCTATGAATCAAAAAGTATTTAAGATAAATCAGAGATTCAAGCAATTGAAGTGGTTTGTGAATGCTTTTGAAAACTTGAGTAGTCTGAAAATACGATCAAGATAATAGAGAGATTAAAGCTATTAGAATTGGTAATTTGCAAATGATAGAAACATACATTTATAGGTGTAGAAGAGGTGTATCTATTTGCAAAAGGTTCAGGCAAGAGATGCATCCATCACCATTGGAGAATGGTTGCAAATTTGGGGAAGAAGAAGGTGTCCCTTCATCAAAAATTCGCAGGTTCAAATTCAGTCGACTAAACAGAGAATTTCAGTCGACTGAAACTGTGCATGTTGTATTTGTGTAACAGGTTCAGTCGACTGAAATGTCCTGTTCAGTCGACTGAACTGATAATTTATGCACAGTGAACACTTTAACTAAAATATGAAGTTGTTTAATGTGTTTTTGTGTTTGTGCAAGCTTCTTGAGGATAGATTTTAACAATAAAAGTAAGACTAAGACTTATATATAATAATTACTCATGATATCATTGATCTTCATAGTCCTTCCTTTAGCTTTGCACATATCTCTTCCTTTTTGCTGAAGCACGTTTTCGTTGATCAAAATATAGCGTATCAACATTCTCCCCCTTTTTGATTGATGACAATACCTATTATCTTCCTCCCCCTGAATATATGCACTATCTTTCCTACAAAACAAAGTTAGTGACATAGACTTTTCTCCCCCTTTGTCATCGACAAAAAGGAAGTAATAATTTGTAGAAGTATATAATTGTTAAACAAAGTAACCACATTAATACATAACTATAGTGTACATTATACAAACCATAGAGTCTCATGAATAAAAGAAGGCTATTTATACAAGCCTTTTTAGAAGTTTGAAGATTAATAAAAAGTTTCGGAAATCAAACCATCAAGATGATCAAGGATCTCTGTCCCAATCATAAGATCCTTCATGTCCTCCCTCTGGTTCACGAATAACAGGGCCACCGGTTGGTTGTCTAAAAGCTCTCCCTCCTTAACCACCACCGTTGCCACTAGTGCTGCTGCTTGGATTCTCCTCGGAAGATGTCCACGTGAATGTTGGAGCTGGGCGCTTGCCGCGTGAGGTAGAAGCAGAAGTGGTGCTGGTGCATGAAATGACATCCCAAAGTTTATTGAAGAACCCTTTAACCTTATCAAGTTTTTAATCAACCTTTTTTAGACGAGTATCAAGGATTTGTTGATTCCTTGATATAATTTCCAATGATTGATTTGTAGCGAAATCAGGTTGAACAAGACAAATTTCATCATCTTGATCAAGAGGTTCTCGTGGTGGAGCTTGAGGTTCTTGTTGACGTGCTTCCCATTCGGCTAGAGATATGATACGAGGGGGCCTTACCGGTAGTTGCATGAGACTTATAGTACGATGGTTGATTTGATGAACCATCGTATTTTTTGAGTTGGGTAGTGGCGTATCAACGTCTAGGAGAAGTCACATTATGTACTCGCCAAAATATATCGTTCTCATTTTCCCAATGTTGAATGAAAGAAACTCATCAAGTACCAATTGCACCCAATTGACTTTAATATTTCCCCATATAGCGTATAGTGCGCGGTAGTTAATCGGATACACTATTTCATAGGAGCCAGTGCGTGGGGTTACGGTCCTCATAAGGGCTTTGTGTATAAGCCTTGCTGTTGGTCTTAAGGAAGTGGATTTGATATCTCGGTTATTGATATCATCTTCTAAAAATTGATGATTTATATTGTCACGAATATAAGGATTAAAATCTATTTCCTCAAGCTTTCTACCAATGTTTGGGGATCCTAGAATGTGAGCAATGCGATCAAGTGAAAACTATACCTTTTTCCCGCATACCATACTCCAAACACTGTCATTCGGATTTCGTGGAGTTTGGTGTCTGAAGTTGAGGTTGGCATAGAATAATTTGACCATAATATGGTCGATGGCATGGTCATTTCGATTAATGTCTAGAAGCGATGTCAAATTGGCTTGGTCTGTCAAAGCTTGAACATTGTAGGTTTGAAAACCTTGGAAATCAACAAAAGAGTGCTCGAAGATCCTTGATTTCTTCATCTTGTTCCATCGCGTGACCGCAACTCCATTGTAAAGCCATTGAGCGATTTAAGCATCAATTGGCTCGGAGGAGGTTGAGGTTGAAGATCTAGAGCGCTTAGGAGGCATAATTGTTAAAATTTTGAGGAAGAATTTGAGGAAAAATAAAAATTTGGGGACTAGGGTTTGCTTAGAAATAGGGAAGATGAAGTTTGGATATGGTGAAAAATAAAAGTGAAAGTGAAAGAGATGGATAAGTAGGTGAAAAAACTGTGTAAAATTGCGTTCAGTCGACTGAAATTGTCTGTTCAGTCGACTGAACTGGAGGCCAAAACTTTTCTGGCTAAAATTCAGTCGACTGAATAGAGTTTTTCAGTCGACTGAACTGCTGGCTGAAAGTTTCTGTAATATTTTTAGTTGACTGAGCAGAATTATTCAGTCGACTGAATTTTGCATTTTTGGTTTTTCTTGACTTTTTTAATGCAAATGATTTATTTAATGAAATGATTACAATTATATATTAATATTATGATACTACATCATTATTTTGACCACAAAACCATCATATCTTGGGGGATATAGTCTTGGGGGATGGAGTCTTCTTCTTTGGTGTTTTATATCCTTCATTCGTCATATAGTTTTTGTCCCATGAATTTGGACTGTATTGAGATCTTTGAGGCAAGCCCCAAGGATTTATTGGATCGTTTGATGTACGATACGATGAAGATGGATCAAACGAATTAACTGGTCGTGGTAAAGGTTCACTCACATCCTTTTTCTTCGAGCTACAAAACTTCAAACCAATTTGTTCAAGAAAGCTTAAGCGTTTGGCCTTTACTTTCTGTTCAAAATACAATTCTCATTGAAGGTCGATTTGCTGCTGTTGATAATGATGAATTTCATCGATCTTTTTCTTCGTATTGGGAGAAATAAATAGCGAACGTTTGGCCTTCTTGGAATCCGGTGTATATCCGGTTTGATAATTGTCCCATTTATAAACAGGCTCGTGTGTTGATGTTGGCGTAGGAAGTTGAGGTGAATCAGCTGAGGTATCGGTTGAAAAAGTTATGATGATTGGAGAGTTTGATTTGTTGGAAAACATTTTTCTACAGAGATTGATCCTTTTTTTTAAAAAAAGAATTTCTTTTTTGTTTAAAAAAATTTAACATGTATATATAGGTTTAGAGTTATAAAAAAATGTGGTGTAAAATCATTAAGGATTTAGAACCAGAAAATGAATTAATGGTTAATAATTTTCTTTGAAATGGATGGTTATGTTTTAGTGTATGAAATATTAGCTAATTCAAATGTATGAATTAAAAACCTATACTTATGTAAACTAAATTCATGTCTGACTTTTAGATGAAGTGAATTAAAGTATGAGATATGTTACTCATGTATTATGTTCCTTACCATTATAATTCTTGTTATTAAATATCTTTGAAAGATATTATTCCTAATTCTCGTCATAATTTTATGAATGAGTTTTCTAGTAATGGTTTAGTAAATATATCAGCAATTTGATTTTCGGTAGAAATATATTCTAAAATGATAATTCCTTTTTCGATATTGTCACATAGAAAATGGTGACGAATATCAATATGTTTTGTACGAGAGTGATTTATCGAATTTTTAGATAAATTTATTGTACTTGTATTATCATAATATATTATAGAGTCTGTTAAATTTATATTAAAATCTTTAAGTGTTTGTTGCATATATATGACTTGAGTACTAGCTAAGGCGGCAGATATATATTCCGCTTCACAGGTTGAAAGCGAGACACAATTTTGTTTCTTATTAAACCAAGATACAAGTTATTTTCCAATGAAATGGCACGTACCGCTTGTACTTTTTCTATCTATTCGAGATCTACCAAAATCAGCATCACTAAATGAAACTAACTTGAATGGACAATCTTTTGGATAGAAAAGACCAAAGTCCTTAGTATTATTAAGATATCACATAATTCGTTTTACATCTCTTAAATGTGATTCTTTTGGATTAGCTTGAAAACGTGCACATAAACATACACTCATCATTATGTCTGGTCTACTAGCGGTTAAGTAAAGTAAAGATCCTATCATGCTTCTAAACAACTTTTGGTCTACACTTTTGCCATTTTCATCTCGATCGAGATGAGTTGTGGTACTCATAGGGGTAGGTTTACTAGAAGTGTTTTCCATTCCGAAACGTTTAATTAGATTAGCGCAATATTTTTCTTGGTTTAAGAAAATTCCATTCGTTAATTGTTTAATTTGAAGTCCGAGAAAATAAGATAATTCTCCCATATGTGACATTTCGAACTCCTTAGTCATTGTATTTGAAAATTCTTTACACAATTTTTCATTAGTTGAACCAAATATAATGTCATCTACATATATTTGAATTATCAAAATGTCTTTAGTAGTGTTTTTAATGAATAAAGTTTGATCTACTTTTCCGATTTGAAATCCAGAATCTAGTAGATAACTCTTAAGTCTCTCATACCAAGCACGAGGTGCTTGTTTAAGACCATATAAGGCTTTCTTTAATTTATATACATGATCCGGATATTTTTCATGAGTGAATAAAGGGGCTTGTTCTACATATACATTTTTTTATATAAAACCATTTAAAAAGGCACTTTTAACATCCATTTGATAAAGTTTAAACTTGTGAAAACAAGCAAAGGCTAATAAAATACGTATTGCTTTAAGTCTTGCAACTGGAGCAAATGTTTCTTCAAAGTCGATACCTTCCTCTTGATTATATCCTTGTGCTACTAGTCTAGCTTTATTTCTAGTTATATTTCCTTGTTCATCTACTTTATTTTTGTAAGCCCATTTTGTTCCTATGACTGACTGATTATTAGGACGAGGAACTAATTCCCAAACATCGTTACGTTCAAATTGATTTAATTCTTCTTGCATAGCAACAATCCAGTAGTCGTCTGTTGATGCTTCTTTAGGATTTTTAGGTTCTATTGTTGAAATAAAGGCAACATGTCCCATTTGGTTTAGTTGACTTCTTGTTTGAACTTGTGAGTCAATCTCTCCAATAATATTTTGTGTAGGATGATCTCGTAGAATTCTAGGAGGAGATCTGATTTGATTGTTATCGATTTGATTAATATTTTCACTATTTTCAAAACTTATATTTTCTGTGTTAGATATAATTTCTTCATCATCTTTGATGATTGTATTTTTATTAAAGTTTTCATCAAAAGATACATGTAAAGTTTCTTCTATTACATTTGTTCGTTTATTGGAAACACGATATGCCTTACTTCGTTTGGGTAACCTACAAATATACCATGGTCAGCTTTTGGATCAAATTTTCCAAGTTGGTATTTTGTGTTGAGAATAAAACATTTTGACCCAAAGATTTTTTAAGTACGAAATATTAGGTTTTCTTCCACTAAAAAGTTCATATGACGTGTTTTTAGTTAAAGGTCGTATGGAAATACGATTTAATACATAGCACGCAGTTGCTACAGCTTCTGCCCTAAAATGCTTTGGTAATGTACTTCCATTTAATAACGTTCTTGCGCATTCTTGAAGAGTTCTATTTTTCCTTTCTACAACTCCATTTTGTTGTGGAATTCTAGGAAATGAAAAACTATGATTTATTCCTTTCTTTTTACAAAATAACTCAAATGATTCATTTTCAAATTCGCCTCCCTGATCACTACTTATATTTTTGACTTTTAAATTCTTAATATTTTGGATTCCTTTAACAAAATTTTTGAAATATTAAAACGTATCACTTTTGTTTTTCATAAATATCGTCCATGTATATCTTGAGAAATCATCAATTATTACAAAAACATATCGATTATGGTTAATAGATTGAACCTGTGTTGGTCCGAATAAATCCATTTGTAATAATTCTAATGGTTGTAAAGTTGAAATGACTTTCTTAGATTTAAAAGATGATTTAGTTAATTTTCCTAGTTGACAATCATCGCAAATATTATTTATTTTAAAATTTATTTTTGGTAAGCCTTTGACTATTTCATTTTTTGAAAGTTTTTGAATAGTTTTAAAATTAATATGACAAAATCTTTTGTTCCATAACCAAGGATCATTATCTTTGACCATTAAACACATATCTTTGTTATTATTAATTTTCCTGTTTAAAACATAAATATTTCTATCTCTCTTTCCTTCAAAAATAAGATTTTGATTTTGATCAAAAATACAACATTTATTTTCAGAAGAAATTATTTTAAAACCTTTGTCGCATAGTTGACTTATGCTTAATAAATTATGTTTTAAGTTTTTAACTAAAGAAACATTTATAATAATGGGTAAATTTGATATACCGTAGTTGCACACATCTCCTTTGCCAATGATGAAACCTTTTGAGTTATCTCCGAAGGTAACAGAGCCACCATCAAAGTATGAAATATTTGTAAGCATTTCTTTGTCTCCGGTCATGTGTTTTGAGCAACCACTATCCAAAATCCATTTTCTTTTCTTGAGTGGGATCTACAAAAAATATTAATAAATACATTGGTACCCACCTTTTAAAAGGGTCCTAAGAGTTAGATCTTAGGAAGCCAAACCCAAGTAGGTTTAGTATCCCTTTTATAAATATAATTTTTATTGTTATGAACAGTATTCATAAATTATTTAACATAGTTGTTTCTAATTAAATTATTGTTAGTCTTTGGAACCCAAATTTTAATTATCTTAGTTTATACTTTTGTTTTAGTAGGTGCTCTTAATGATATATTATGTTTTGAATCATTATTTCTCTTAGTATTTTTCTTTTGAGGAATTTTTGACTCCTTTTTATATCCTAATCCATGTTTATTTAAGGAAGATTGAGAATTTTCTAAAATCGTAGATAAATTTTCTCTTCCTTTGTTAAAATTAGAAACATTTTTAGTCATGTTGTCTAATTTAATTTGAATACTAGTATTTTCTAATTCAACTTGTTTTATTTTATTTTTTAAATTGTGATTTTCAGAAATAATTTCATCATTTTTTTGCTTTTTGAGTTTCAATTTCTTGACTCAAAAGTAAAAGTCAACTATCTGAGTTTGAGAGAGATTCTTGAACTTTTTCAAGTTCTTTTTCCAAATTTTTTTTCATCTTTTAACATATCTCTTTCAAATTCAGCTTTGTTCTGATTTTCACGCGTCTCTTTAAGTTTCTTTTTGAGAATTTTTATAGTATTTAAAAATTCAGTGTTTACTTATATTAAATCATCATAAGATAAATCACTAACCTCAGATTCTTGAGCCATGAAGCACACATTTGCTTGTTCATTGTCGCCATCACTATCATTTTCAGATGAAGATGAATCTGAATCGTCCCATGTTACAGAAAACGCCTTCTTTTTGAATTTATCCTTCTTGTTTTTGTTGTTGAAACTTTTTTGATTTTCCTTCTTTTGTTTTGGACAATCCTTGTGCATGTGTCCTTTCTTGTGACAATTGAAGCATTCTATATTTGAGGATGAAGGTTTGTTTAAGAAATTCTTTTTGAAATCGGTTTTGTTTCCTTTTCAATATTTTAAGAATTTCTTGAAATTTTTAGCAATAAATGCTAGATCCTCATCTTCAGATTCCGATTCTTCCTTTTCTGCGTGAAAAGCCACATTTTTTCTTTCCTGTGCTTGATCTTTCTTAGCTTGCATGTTAACTTCATAAGACATAAGATTTCCAATTAATTCTTCTGGTTTCATTGTAGATAGATCGTTTGCTTCCTCGATTGCTAAGACTTTTCTCTCCCATTCATGAGTAAGTGAATTTAGGACCTTAGATACAATATCAAAATCCGTAAACTTTTCTCCTAATCCTATTAAGGCATGATGAATGTCTTGAAATCTCGAGTACATGTCATTGATGGATTCATTTTGCCGCATTCTAAAGTTTTGGAACTGGTTCTTTAGCATGGAAATCTTTGTTTGTTTAACTTTGTTTGTGCCTTCATGTATGGTTCTAAGTGTATCCCATATCTGATGTGCAGTAGTACAAATGCTAACACGATTGAACTCATTTCTATCCAAAGCACAAAATAGCATATTCATAGCTTTGGCATTTGCGCTAGCTTCATTCTCCTGAGTTTGTGTCCATGTAGGGTGATCAGTTGTGGGTACAACGAACTCTGCTTGAGTTGCATTCCAGGCTTCAAAACTTGTTGCTTGCATATAAATCCTCATCCTTGTAGCCCGATAATTATAGTTTAGTCCATTGAATAAAGGTGGTCTTTGGGTAGATTGTCCTTCTGCAAATGTAGAGCTATAGGCAGTTGTTGTGCTTGTGTTATTTTCCATATTATCAATATGTTAAATAACGGTGTTATGGTTATAGGACGACCTCGCTTTGATACCAATTGAAAGACACTATGTGGTAGGATCGTATAATATGGAATAGTGGAATGGTCTAGGTAGATAGTAATAAGCAGTAAGTAAAGTAGACACCAAGATTTTATACTGGTTCAGACCTCTTGTCCTACATCCAGTCCCTAAGCTCCTCTTAGGAATTCAACTAACCAACAACCCTCACTTAGCCGGAGGAATAGGTTTACAACTTACCCGAACAACCGAACGGGATTTCTTGCCTCAACTACCGAAGAGGACTTCAACTAGATACAAAGAGTATTTCTGACTTGTTGTGCTCTTGATAACACTAATGAGTCTAATTGAGTACAAATTTCCTACAATCTTATCCTCAAGAATATAAAATGTGTTTATGAAGATTTAGGAAAAATAAATTACTATGAATCAAAAAGTATTTAAGATAAATCAGAGATTCAAGAAATTGAAGTGGTTTGTGAATGCTTTTGAAAATTTGAGTAATCTGAAAATATGATCAAGATAATAAAGAGATTAAAGCTATTAGAATTGGTAATTTGCAAATGATAGAAACATATATTTATAGGTGTAGAAGAGGTGTATCTATTTGCAAAAGGTTCAGGCAAGAGATGCATCCATCACCATTAGAGAATGGTTGCAACTTTTGGGAAGAAGAAGGTGTCCCTTCATCAAAAATTCGCAGGTTCAAATTCAATCGACTGAACAGAGAATTTCAGTCGACTGAAACTGTGCATGTTGTATTTGTGTAACAGGTTCAGTCAACTGAAATGTCCTGTTCGGTCGACTAAATTGATAATTCATGCACAGTGAACACTTTAACTAAAATATGAAGTTGTGTAATGTGTTTCTGTGTTTGTGAAAGCTTCTTGAGGATAGATTTTAAAAATAAAACTAAGACTAAGACTTATATATAATAATTACTCATGATATCCTTGATCTTCATAGTCCTTCCTTTAGCTTTGCACATATCTCTGCCTTTTTATTGAAGCACATTGTAATTGATCAAAATATAGCATATCAACAACAACAATCGACATCTACTAAAATTCCAATGACCGTTGACATTCCAGGGCCTCATGCTCAATTTATCGGAGCACCTGATGATGAAAAAGTCGATGAGCAACTTTTTTTCGGATGAATCAGATGACGTTGTTATCACTGGTGCCACTAAACATACCAATGAGATCAGCTTAAAAGAGCGCATTGAGAGAGAGGAGTTGTTGAAGAAAAAAGCCAAAGCCGAACTGCTGACGTAGACATCGATGATCCATATCTCGTCCCAATACAAGTCATTCCACCCGGCGGGTCTTTTCCCGAAGAACTCCCTTCAACATTTGAAAGCTCTCCTGCGAAGGGCGACAAAGGATGGAGGAAAAGGATAGGCCAAAGCTTAGGTTGTGCCACTCCCAAGAAATCTAGAAGAGAGAAATGGCAGAAGAAATAGTTATTGCTGCAGTTTAGTTTGTATATAGCTTGTATAGCTGTTTTTCTCTTTTTGTTGGCCGTGATTATGCGGGTACGGTCCCCGCTTTTGAATAAACTTGTATCGCAATTTTAAAGTTTATTATGTAAATAAAAGTTCTTTATTTTCTGTTGAAATCTTACATGAATTTTGTCTTAGTAGTCGAGCTATTTCTTTTTCATTCAATGTACTTGCAGTTCGTAGCTCTTTAATTCAGACAATTGTCTGTTAATATTTTCATTCAAGGCCTCCATGTGGTCGTGGCCTCAAGTTGTATCAAACACTGGGCTCGAGCCTAAGTGTTACTGTAACAGCCTTGCTATTGGTGATTACGTATGATATTAAATTATAACGATATATTGGAATAAAATGAAATGGAGAAGATAAATTTGGTTAAAATTGTTTATTTTAAATAAAAAATATGTCTTGGGAATAAAGACTAGGATTAAATATTGATTGGATAAGTATTTGGTTAAATAAATTGTAATATTGAGTTTTTATTAGTTTGGAGCTAATAAATTAAATAAGTGATGTATTTCAACATTTAATTGTTGGAATAAATATAAATTGATGGAAATAAAGTTTTAAAAACTTTATTTTGAGAATCTTTTTGGAAAATGATCACCTCTTGATTTTATTTGAATAAATACAACAATATTGGAAAATATTGTCAATATTAATCTTTTATTAATTTTAAAAAGGAGAAATATGAAGTAATTATGTAATTATTAATATAAAAGCTGAAATTTTGTCTAAAAATAATATTTTGATGATTTAATAATATTAGAATGATTTATTGTATTTTATTTGATAAGAAAATAAATTTTGAGTAAATGGTTGTATTAAAAATGATGTTTTTACACTAAAATAGTGTAAATTGTGTAATATCGATAAAAATAAGGTTTTATTGATAAAAAATAACTTTTTATTGTTAAAATTAATTTTATTTTGCTAAGATAATAATTTTATGTACATACATTTGTTGTACATATTTTTGTTTGGCCTTAAAATGGAAAAATATGTGAATATAGCGATAATATAGGATAAATATTGTTTATTTCTTAATATATCACTAAGTATTTTAAGTTGGGCTTACTGGCTAGGATTTTAAATCCAAAACCCAATATTTGGAAACTTCTTATATGAGAAAAAAATTAACAATACATACTTTTTCCTTATCTTCTTTTCAAACAAAAATATACGGTAAATGGAAATGAGCAAAATAATGGCTGCCTCTATCTAAAACTCAATTCCGCTCAAAAATTGCTGCAAATAAAATAGAAAATTCTTCAAAATAAGACTATAAAAAGTAATCTCCATCAATACTAAAAGAATTTCATCAAAAATCTTAGAACTTGATACGAAATTGTTTGTAACCAGTTCATTTCCCGTTGCATGTCTTCTTTTCAGCTAATACAGGTCTTTGAAGCTACATTCCTTCTCCGAAGTTTGCAACTAGCTATAAAAGTCTTGATAAATCATTGAGGTGAGAAGGACACTCACAATTGATAACTAAAACTAGTGTTGCTGTAAAGAAATTTTGCTCAGAAAAGTTACTGTGTACGTTCTATTCTCTGTTCCTTGTTTCTATGTTTTTCTAGTTTTTGATTGCTACTTTGAGTGGCTGTAACTCTTTGATTTTGCCATGAATTACTGCAGGATCATTTTTAGATTAGAGTTTAGTTGTTCTTCTTAGTGCATGTCAAATTTCATGGCAAAACTCCTCCGTTTGATATGTCAAAACGATGCTAGAAAATCAGTATGAGCAAGAAATCAGCAGGTTGGAAGATCCCGTAGACAGGGTCGACATGCAGGTCGACCCAGAGCCTTCTTGGTTGACATGGCTATCGACCTAGGCTTCTTAGGTCGACATGGAGGTTGACAGGCCTGTCGACCTGCATGTAGACCTGTGTGTGAGTTTCTGGGCAATTTCCTTCTTACTTCCAACAGCTTTTTGCCCCTTTGTGCTATGCTTTTACCACTTGTTCTTGTGCACTTTTGTGATGTTTTTAAATGTGATTGAGGGCTATGATGCCTATAAATAGGGTAGCAAGATTTGGTGAGTTTTAAATTCAATTTTGAATTAAATTTGAAATAAATTTGAATTGAATTTGAATATTGATTTTTGAGTATTTTCTATGTTTTTCTTCGATTTCGAGCACCGTTTCTTCCAAACAAATTTTGGGACAATTTTTAAATAAATTTAAATTTGAAATTATTATTAGACAATATTTTAAAATTATTTTTAATTAATTAAAATATATTTATTCCCCATAATAAGGACAATTTTAATAAATTGCTTTCAAATTGATTTCGGAAAATTGTTTTTAAATCCCATTTTCTCAAGTAAATTATTTTATAAATAATATATATTATTTTACACTCTTCATATATATGAGGAAGAGAATCAAACGATTTAGCAAAACACATGGTATGGGACACGTGAGTTTGCTTTTTCGGTTAATTCCGGACTTGTACGATCGAAGCAATTCTGGCTATTGATTTGAGATAATTTCTGGGATTTGCCATTTTATGGCATGTTTTGAGATTTATAATTCCTATTTTTTTGGGATCATCTGAGATGGCAAATATTTGGCAAGATTAGTGGTTTGAGATCTCTAAATTTTGGAGTTATAATCTATGAGAACCCGATATGTTGTTTTACTTACCGATGAGATGAGGCAAGTCATGAGATTTCTGAGTTTTGAGATTTTTGATGATTTTGTTTTCTAATGTGGCATTAACTAGAGGTTAGGAAAACTTTAAGTCAGAACGTGTGGTATGGGACGCACTGTTACCCCTCTTCAGGTTCCTCTCTGGAATTTTGTGACACATTATGGGTTTACTAGTACTATAGATCTTCGGGTCATTGGAGTTTACGACTTCGATCTTTTGGGATTTATGACTTCGGTCGTCTGGGATTTACGACTTCGATCGTCTAAGTTCTATGACTTCGGTCGTCTGGGATAGGTACCTAATATATATATATATATATAGTACTGGTCTGTGTTTGGCACGTGCATCATTGCTTCATAATGCAATCGGGGATCTGGTCAATCCGGATTTTCTGAGTTTTTTGAGTTTTATTATGGTTTCATCATTTGAGATATCTTTAGCACATCGATAGCCTAGAGCTATATGAGATGTCATACATATATGGTGATTTCATTTTTACGAGGTTTTGGACTTTTATTAAGTTCCTTGAGTTAAGAGTTTGCATGATTCCTTGATTCTGAGTTATATAATTTATATGCCAATAAAATGAGGCATAATTGAGTTGGAGATTTTGATGTTTCTTCTTATGGCTATCATTTTGATTATTTACATTTATGTTGAATAAACTTGAGTAGGAATCACTTATGGTATGTTAAACCTATTCATGAGTTATTGTTGAGCCATTATACCATTGCCACCCTTGGAATTGTGAATAGAACATTTTTATCATTCCTTTCTATTTAAAGGAATGTTTACCTTATGCATGTATATCCATTTATCTCTTGCTAATCATCATGTTCTAATTAGCCTGACCAGTGTATTTATTACTCGGGACAGACCGAGTTGCAAGTTAAGATCTTTTGGGCTTTTGGCTTAGTAGTATCTTTAGGACTTCTCTACCAACCCCTTTGGATAGGAAGCATAGTTCTTGTGTAGTTTTTGTAGTAGTTGTCTTGTTGGGAACTTTGTTATGTATATTCTTTTGTGGGGATGTATGTATATATCGTGGTTAAATACCACTACGACATGTTGTATTACATTTGATGTATGAGTATATGTAAATCAGTTTGTGCTTGTTGTTCCGTGACTTATGACTATTGATGTTATTATGTTTTTTTTGAATCGATCATGTGGCCACCATAGTAGAGTATTAGATAGGAATTGAGTATATCAACACTTGAGACAAGAACGGAAAAAAAAGTGCCAAGTCGACAAACTTAGCTCTTATCTAATGCAAGACTATGATGGTTGCCCATAACCAGCCCTATTCTCTGCATTAGCAGACAGACTTACTCGGTAATTCTATTTGCTAATATGGGCCTTGGGGTGGGGCGTTACAGTTACATTGTCAGATTCAGCGAATTGAGTAATTATACTTCTGCCCAGTCTTGGGTTAGCGGAGTTAGATAGTGGATGGTCGAACCCCAACCTTAGCAAGTTTATACTCCTTCTATCATTTTCAGATTAGAGTTTATGGAATAATTAGTGGTCGAAGCATGCTTACCTATTTGTTTAACTCATATTCGCACTTTGGCGATAAGAGTTAGTTGGCGGGTGGTGGAATCGCACCCAACTTGTGTTTATACTCTAACTCACGCTTTGGAGACTCAGAGTCATTTCGAAAAATAGTCGGACTGTACTTTCCTTAATTAGTTGATTTCTTCCTAAGTCTGGGTTTTAACTTGGTGGGCGATCGGTCGTATCACGATTTCTTTTGACTCAGGTCTATCTCATCGCTCGGTAGGGTTAATTTGGTTATCCGATGGTCAAGTCACATCCATCCCTCGTTAGGTATTCTATCCATCGAGTTGTCAACGAGAATCATTAGATGAACGATCAGAACACGTTCATTTTGTTTAGTTCAATCGTGAACTAATGTAATTGGCTAGCTCCAAACTCTGGGAATTTTCTCGAACATGTCAATATTAGTTAGTCGGTTATCGTAACTAATATGTAATGCCACAGAAATCACAAATACAAAGGAAATCTAAAACTTTATTTGCCAAATGGAAAGAAATGACTTAATTTGTCTTATTACATGTCTGGAAAACCAAATGCTAAAGAAAATTCAAAAATTGAATACAACTAAATGAAAAAGAATAAACTAAGTGAAATAGTGTCATAAATGCTCGCTATTTCATGCTCTTGGGAGTGTGACCCATCAATAGTCGCTAGCTTGAATGTTCCCTCTCCAAGCCTCTGTTCAATGACATATAGTCCGTCCCAAGTAGGATTCATGTGCTATGGGGCAGGAAAAAATTGTTTCATGATGAGATCACTGATTTCAAAGGTTCTAGGTCATACTTTATAGTATTGTAGTAACGGGCGACTCGGTGTCGATGTGCAGCTGCCCTCAAATCAGCTTCCTCACGCTTCTCATCTACAAAGTCTAGAGATTCCAAAAGGAGATCACTATTCGTTTTGGGATCATAGTAAGCCACTTAATGAGAAAGGACTTCAAGTTTAACCGAAATGACAGCTTCGAAGCCGTAGGCAAGGGCGAATGGAGTATGGCCAATCGCGGACCTGTGGGTGGTTCTATAAGCCCATAATGCTATCGGCAGTTCGTCCACCCACTTGCCTCTAGCCTTTTTCAAATGCTTCTTCGGGATGGAATTTATAATTTTATGCACAGCTTCAATTTTCCCGTTTGCTTGAAGGTGAGCATCTACCGCAAATCAATGTTCAATATGATGCTGATGGTTGAAGTCCTTAAATTCAACACTATCAAATTGAGTCCTATTATCAATTACAATGGTTCATGGAAGGCCAAAACTACATATGATGTTTCGGATAATGAAGTTGATTACTTTCTTTGTTGTGGTCGTCGTTAAATTTTCCGCTTCGACTCATTTGGTGAAGTAATCAACTTCGACGATGGCATACTTCGCACCACCTTTAAAGATCGAAAGGAACCGATAAATTCTATATTCATTTGGCAAATGATCATGGACTGACCATTTGTGTAATTTATTTTGGAAGCGCTCTCAGAACTTTTCATACATCTGGCACTTGTCGCATCACCTAGCATAATCAGCAACATCTCGGTTGACAGTCGGTCATTAATACCCTTAACAGAGTATTTTCATTGCTAGATCCGCCCCCACTATTATCACCACATTCCTCTTCATGAACTTCATTTAGGATTTTTTTATTTCATCATTAATGATACATTGGAGCAGGGAAATGGAAAAACCCTTTCTATACATAACTACTTCCCAAATGATATGCCGTGAAGCTTGGAGGAGGACTTGTCGTCTTTCTTTCCTCTTTTCGGGAAGGACTCCTTATAGCAAATATTCTTTAATCAAAGTCATCCACGAATCATTCTTGGGCTCCGTATATAGTACTCGGTAGATTTCCATCTGGTTTATGCTTGGAATGTCTAGTATTTCGACTGGAACCAAGCCCATCCGTTGTGCATCCCCAGTGCTAGCAAACTTCGCCAATGAATTGGCCTCTTTGTTTTGATCTCGAGTAATGTGCATGATGTCATAATACTCAAAGCCAGTCAATAGCTCTTGGACTTGGTTAAGGTATGGGGTAAATCGTTGTCCTTTAGCCTGGTAATCTCCCCTGACTTGATATACTACCAACTATGAATCACAAAAGACTTCAAGAGATCTTATTTCCAGTCCTCTAGCAAGTTTGAATCCAATAATTAGAGCTTCATATATAACTTCATGGTTCGTTGCAGGGAAGTCAAGCTTCAAAGCATAACCAATTGATCAATCTTTAAGAGTTACCTACACAATTCTAGCTCTAGAGCAACGATCATTGGATGCTCCATCCGTATACATTTTCCACCGAATGGTAGGGGCTCCATCGCTCTTTGGGAGATCATCATATGTAGGGAATTTTGTTATAAATTCTACCAATGTCTGTCCCTGGATGGCTCTTCGAGGGAGATAAGTGACGTTAAATTGGCTCAGTTTGATGTTCCACTTAAGTAACCTTCCAGATGTCTTAGGTCGCTGTAGGACCTACCGTAGTGGCTGATTGGTGTAAATAGTAATAGGATAAGCCTGAAAATAAGGCGGAGCTTTTGTGAAATGATCAACAAGCGATGCGCCAATTTCTCTATCTTTAGATAATTTCTTTCATCTTTTGTTAATCGCTTCCTTACATAATAGACCTCTCCCTGGATTCGGTTCTCCTTGTGAAGCAGTGTGGCACTTGTAGCATGTACCAACACAGCTAAGTAGATATACAAGTCTTCATAATCCACTAGATTTGACAAGATGAGAGGCCTTTATAAATGCTTCACCAAAGCTTAGAATGTGTCTTCACAATACTGCGTCCATTCAAAGTTCCTTTTCCCTCTTCTAATCAAGTTGAAGAATGAAATGCATTTATCGATAGCTCTGGAAATAAATTGGCTTAAGGTGGAAACCTTCCTTTTGGTTCTGTACTTGCTTGATGGTATTCGGCAATTGGATGTTGCGAATTGCTTGAGTCTTTTTGAGATTAACTTCAATCTATGATCATTAATGATAAAATCTGTAACACCCCACACTCTTTAGTATAACTAAAAGGACACATTAAAAGGCATGGTGGGTTGTAGGTATAACTAAAACTAGCAGAGACTAAGATTCACAAGACAAAAATTAAATAATAATAATAATAATAATAATAATAATAATAATAATAACGTGGCAAAAATATTTATAGTATTTTGCTAAAAATCAAATTCCATAACATAAGATGATAAAAATAAGTCACCAAAAACACAGTACATCATATAACAAAATACCCATACAAGTCTCGTGAAATCAAAAACCCAAAGTCTCAAATGATATCAGAGTGCAATACATCCCTCTTAAAATATCAGCTCAACAAAAGAACTAAAAACTAGAACTGAATGAAAGAAATACACAATAGATCTCCTCCGAAGAAATCTCTAAATGCCTGTAGTCTTCCGTCCTTACCCCCGATTACTTATGGGGGAAAGGGGGAAAATGAAGGAGTGGAACAGACTAAACGTCTAGTGAATGAAAGTAATTACTAGAATCTTTAAGCAAAGTAAAAGTAATATACTTTACAACAGTTCTAGTATATAAAAAGAAACAAAGGAAATAGAGAAAAGGAATAAGCTGGAAATAAGTACGAATTAACTAGACCAACATAATTGATTAACTTTGATTGTTTGCACTTGTCTTTGTCAGCTGCTTCGATTAGGCTGAATAAATAATACTATAATTAGGCTGAAATCCTAATTCTACCCTTTTATCGGCCTGCTACTCCATAGACCTTACTGCGGACTAGATGCTATATAGCTCCCTACACAGAAGGCAACGATGTCTACGAAAGACATACATACTAAGCGCTTGGAACTCATAACGATTTATGAGCCATCATTGGAAGTCGCATGCGTGACCACAATTAAGCACACATTACTTATTGTTCCATCTATCGGATCTTCTTATTACCTCAAGCACCAGCATAAGCGTGCCCCTCATCTCACTTTAGGATTATGTGAGGCACCTCATCTCACTTCAGGGTTATGTGAGATATCTCGTTTCACTTTAGGATTACGTGAAACATCGTGTCCATAGAAATAATAGGGGAAATGCTATTGGTATTGGCCTGTCATCCAAACAATATCTAGTTGCGCCCCTTGCCCAAATCCTCATGATTTGGACTTCTACTTATTGACTATTTACTACCGTTATTAACATAAGCACACCCCGGTCTCACTTCAGGGTTATGTGAGACACCTCGTTTCACTTCAGGGTTATGCGAGGCACTGTGTCCATAGAAATATAGGAATGTTATTTTGTACTGGTCCTACTTTAATTCTTTTCTTATTAACTTAGATAAATTTTTTAAATAAGCCTTTACTTCTTTTTTTACTATCTGTGCTTATTAATTTATCCTAAGTCTTTAAATAAGCCTCACTCTATTCTATTTCTTATTATAATCTACGTTATAATCATGCTTATTATTTAGCCCAAGGTCTAAGTGTAAAAATAAACTTCTTTCATCTTATACTCTTTTTGGTTATAATTCTAAGTTATAGCTAGGTCAATTATCTTTAACTAGTCCAATTCTAGCATCAATATCATAATTAGGCTCAATTTCAGTCTTAATTTCATTTTTATTACTGTCGTTAAAATTTACATCTTATCTTCTGTTATTTCAGTATTCTTATAATTTTAATCCATATTCGCGTTTAATCTATTCTAATCCATACGTGAAGAAGAAGGAGAAATAAAAAACTGAAAATAGAGAAAAATCCAAAGCATAGAAAAAGGATGTAATTAACGCATAAATTAAAATATTGTAAATAAATAAATGGAAAAGCTATAATTAACATAAATAAACTAAAATTAACTGAAAAGAATAGCTAAATGAAATAGACTGAAAATAATTCTAAAAAATATAAATAAAGTACTAAAAAAGGTTATTCCAAAAATCATAGTAAAACTATAACTATTGGAAACCATATTATTTTAAATTACTTAAAAAAATCTAAAATAATTACAATCACTCACATGTGGTCCTAATCTCTTCCCTTTTGGTCTTCTCAGACCCACTTGAGGGTACTAAAATATTTTTATTAAAAAGATTCTCTTCTTGGAAAATTATTCCTTTTTGGGTCCTTCCTGAAGAGGTGAACCCAAGCAGAAAAAAATCTAGAATGAGAAAAAGTGTCAGGCCTAGGGTTCTGTTTATAGGGGTTGAAGTGGATCTCAAGCCATTAGATTTGGGGATTGACTAGGATGCAACCACATCATAGGCTGAATAGGAGCCGTCGAATGCCAGAATGGAAGGACCAGATGAGCTGAAAGAATGCAAATGATGACAAGAATTCGCTGTTGAACTTTACTGGACGAAGGATTTCCTTTATCCATAATCCAAGGCAGGTCGACCAGGCTGTCGACCACCCCTTCCACTAGGTCAACCTAGGGCACGGTTGGGTCGACCTCTCGGTCGACCAAGCCCAATTAATTATTATTATTTTCCATTTTCTTGTTTAATTTGTAACTCTTTCATATTAACACGGATTCTGACGTTCTATATATGGAAATTGACCATAAAATTGCTATGGACACAATGGTGCAACTCTCATGGCTCAATTCGGATAACTTCACAATGTTATTTTACTATGTCATTAATATGTTCATCCATGTTCTACAACTAACCGTTTTCATCCAAGTTATTATCATTAATCCCCTTCATAGTGTCCTCGAAATATCTAAGGATAGAAGAGTGAACTAAATGTTTTCATCCAAGAACTACAACCAACTACTCAATCATCACCCATTCATCCATTGTCTTTAAGTTTTTCTAATGCGATTTATGATACTTATGCAATTAGTGTAGTGTCGATGTCCCTAACTAATGCAAAAGATTAGGCGGTCCAATGATTCATTTAACCTCCTTTTATGCAATCATGTTCGTGCCATGTATCCAAATTAATGCAAAATTTCCCTAATGATAACTGATAGTTCTATATATGTGCTACAATCATCATCCAAATACAATAATTATATGATAATCATCCGTTTATAGAAACCATGGAAAATAGGATAAAAATGTGCACACATCCATATGCATATGCTCTAGTGTCCTAGTTGGGCCGATCCCTGAGAGATAATAGTGTATAGTGTAAGTATATGCATCCATTAGCATCCACTAGCAAACACTTGCAACCACTTACATACATCATCCATAACATGTTCTAATAACATGTTTACATCAAATTCTACCATCCATAGATTAACTCCTAAGTTCTACCCTCCCAAAGGATAATGAAAAGAACCTATTCGAAACTAAAGATGGAAAATAGGAAATTCGAAAAATTACTATCAATGAAATGCGGATATGAGATACGAATTTGCTCCAAATCAAATTTAGTCTTCACCGAATTCTTTTTAACCTCTGTAGACTCTATCCAATACGAAAGCGACTTGCGCGGTCTTCCATAAAGAGATTCAAAAGATGCCACTCTAATTCTAGCTTGAAAACTACTATCATGTGAGAATTCCACTAAAGGAAGATGCTTTTCCCAAGCTTCTTTGAAATCAAAAATACACGTCCTCGACCATGTGTGCCTTACAATCTTACTAATTTCACTTTACTTTTCTTCTTTAGCCTGCTCACATGAATCTACATTCCTAGTTTCTCAGTAGTTCCCAATATGCTTTACTGGAAACTCTATTATTACTTCCAAAATTAATTACTGCTGCCTCCTTTGGAGCCTTACACCTTTTCCGTCACTCCTTAAGGAATGATTTCTATCTATTCCACCTTTTAAGAGTTTGGTTTGGTATTTATCCTCTCATTTCAAAAATTAAGGCTTCTAAACTTTCAAATCCCAAAATATTTGTCCTTAGAAGTGTTATCTTTAAGCTCTTCTTAAATTCAAAAATACTCGGTCGCTTAACATTTTATGTTTCTAGATTTGCATCCATACATTTTTTTAATTTACATTATTTCCCAAACCTAGAGGGAAAAACTTTCAAATTCTAAGTCCAAAACTTATTCCTTGCTTTCTCTAAAGACCCTTTCAATTTTCTATAAAATTTTAATTTTCAAATTCTAATTTTATTAACCTTTTCATTTCAAAAACTTATTTACTTTTTCACCAAACCATTTCCTTTTAAAATATCTTTAAAATATCCTTATATGTTTTCAAAACATCTTCTTATTACACCTAACGGTCTCATACCTTAACGTATTGGAACTACTTTCTCCTATAGGAGATTATTAACGCTAAAATCTTCTATGAAACTTTTAAAAGTGTAATTCATATTTATGTGAAATTATAAGGAACTTATTTTATACTTTTCGAAATAGGCTATACAAAATATGATGCTCCCATACCTTGTATATCTCTTTCGTGCATTCCTTGTAACTTGCACAATTTTTTTATTGGTTTCAAAGAAAATTATAGCATTACTCTTTTAATTCCAATAGAGTAAAGTGTGTTTAATTTATATTCTCTTATGATAGACATCTTCTAATATCTAACTTACTCTTTTCTTTTTAGAAAAACTCATTTTTAAAATTGTTTTAATATATCCATAGCTGGAAAACATTTTCCTATACTTACTTAAATAATAAGTGTATTTTACAAATCACTTTCATTTCTACTCTTAGAAATTATCTTTTAAAATAAATTTTTATTTGGGTTTAAAATCGATGTTGCGTAAAACACTGTTACTGCAACCCAAAAAATACCAGTGTAATAATTTAATTAAAAATAAATACTAATAAACCTCCCAAATTATGTAAGAACATTTCCTTTGGAGTTACCTACTATAACGGCAACGTTATAGTCTATGCTCCCTTTATTTTTACAAAAACATCTATTACAACAATAAATGTTGTAATCTACGTTTCCGATACTAGATACTTTTTAGTTTTTGATAGTTAAAAATCTTTGTTTACTTTCAAAGAAACCAGTGAGCTATATACGCTCTATAATTCTTCAAAAAAGAATTTTACTTTTCCAACAAAGTTTACAACATATAAAAACCAATTTAATTTTTTTATTATATTTCCAAAAACCTAGTATTTACTTTTATAAAAAATATTGACAATTCTTCTTTTCAATTCTAATAATTTCATTTTATTGAGTTAGAAATAAAGTGGATTTTCCTACTTACTCCCCTAGGAGTATCCTTTCTAAACCTTGGAAATCTCATTTCCTTACTAAAGTCTTTTAGTACTATTGTGAAATCTACTTATCTGAAATAGTTGTAATTTATGCAATTATCTACCCGTGGCTTTTCTCCTTTTTTATGATACATCTCTAATCTTTGCCTACCACTCTTTGGGTTTTCACAATCTGAACTTAAATGCAAAAAACTGTTTCTCAAACTCTTTCCCATGTGTAGACCTTCTCTATGCCTAAGAAACACACTTCCTTATGCCAAAAGTGTTATTACAAGAATTTTGCCTTCCACTGATGAACGCAGAGCATACGAAGAACCTCCTCAAGATGAATAACATGCTTTTCCATACTCTTGGAAAAAACCAAAATGTCGTCCACGAATACAACCACAAACTTATTTAAGACTTCTCTGAAGACTTGGCTCATCAAATCTGTGAAGTAAGCTAGGGCATTGGTTAGCCCAAAAGGCATAACCAACCACTCAAAGAATCTGTTGGTTGTCTTAAATTCGGTCTTATCAATGTTGTTATCAGTGACCCTAAGTTGATGAACTACGGTGGCTAAATCAAGCTGAGAGAATACTGTAGAGCCAACTAACTAGTCAAAAAGGTCATCTATCCCAGGGAGTGGATATCGGTTCTTCTTTGTGAGCTTATTAATTCTCTGTAGTCTACGCAAAGTCGAAGGGAACCATCCGCCTTAGTAGCGAAGATGATTGGCGCTTCCCACTCCAATATATTCCTTCGTATAAATCCTTTCTCTAAAAGCCCATGGATCTGCTAGCTCAATTCCTTCCTCTCCATAGGTGCTATGTGCCTCACGGCTAATGCTACTGGCTTCGCATTATTAGTCAAAAAATCTTGAAGTCAATCTCTCTCTTAGGGGGTAGTCCCCTAACCTCCTCAAAGAAGTCTAGAAAATCTCCGACAACAGGAACTGAATCTAACTCTGATGATGATGAATCAAGGAATAAAGGAAACTCAACATGATGGACCCTAGCGGGTCGCCAAAAACCTCGAGAGTCCTACCGCTACATGTCTCTAGTCTAACGACTCTCCTTTCGCAGTCTAATTGGCTCCATATGTGGATAGCCAATCCTTCCTCAAAATCATCCTATACACTGAGAATCCCAATACATAGGCATGCATCACAATCAAATTCTATGCATACGATAAAAATTTTCAAACCCCTACAAACCATAGACGAGTGTCTCGATCCTCCTATGAGGTTTGAAACAACAATGGGGTCTACTACAAAAGAAATGACTAAGTGTAAACATTCCACAAGAGAACTAGAGATAAAAGAGTGTGATACTCCCGCATCGAATAGAGTTCGACTAGGAAAATCAAAAATAGAAATCAAACCTTCAACTGTGACTTTCCTACCTCTATCTGGAATGATACCTGAACGTGCTGCATCTAACACCTGAATCTGCACAACCGATGTACTAGCTTCTTGTCCCATCTTCTGGAGACAAGTTCGACTCAAGTGACTAGGCTATCCGCAAGTATAACACTTTCCCTTCATCTTTTCTTTCTTGCAGTTTACTATGTAATGATAAATAATCCCACAACTATGGCACTGCGCTCCATTCTTGATTTTCTTCCAAGGGCCTTCCTTTTTCCTCTTGTCCTTATCTTTATTGTCCTTCCACCACTGCTTCTTAGAACATGTAGGAACCTCCTTAAGTTCTCCCTTCAGTTGCCAATATGTAGGTTGAATTTTTTGTCGGTCCTCCAAACCTAACCACTTAAACCTGTGCTCCATATCCTCCAACCTAGCTCGTGCATCCTCAAAATCCTCTGTGCCAGAAATCGTTCTGCCTCATAGACTAGTGAAGTTCTTGCATAGCTTAGAAAAAGTTGGCTGATGTATGTGGGTTAATGGGATTTCCACCTACCGATGTTGTATTGGGCACTTGCCCTTACACCTTTGCTACCATAGCTCTACAGAACCAATCAGCTATACCATGCAAAGAAATGGAATTTTAGGCTTAAAAGAATCGAAAGAATGTTGAACTGGACATTAAAGGGATTTTTATAAAAACTCTTTTACATTTGAAAACTATTTCTAGGAGTTTCTTTTCTAAAAATCATTTTAAAACAAGTTATTTTGAAAACTACTTTATTTTTAAAATAAATTTTTAGAAATCCTGTAACCTCGCTCTGTACCAAATGTAACACCCCACACCCTTTAGTATACCCAAAAGGACACACTAAAAGCATGGTGTGTTGTAGGTATAACTAAAATGAGCAGAGACTAAGATTCACAAGACAAAAATTAAATAATAATAATAATAATAATAATGGAGCAAAAACAATTATAGTATTTTGCTAAAAATCAAATTCCATAATATAATATGATAAAAATAAGTCGCCAACACCCAATACATCATATGAAAAATACAAAGTCTTGAGAAATCAAAATCCCAAAGTCTCAAATGATATCAGAGTACAATACATCCCTTTTAAAATATCAGCTCAACAAAAGAGCTAAAAACTAGAATGAAGGAAAGAAATACATGATAGAATCTTCTTCGAAGAAATCTCCAAATGCCTGTAGTCTACCATCTTTGCCCCGTACTGCCTATGGGGGAAAGGGGAAAATGGAGGAGTGGGTCAAACTAAAAGTCTGGTGAATGATAGTAATTACTAGAATCTTTAAGCAAAGTAAAAGTAAAAGACTTCACAATAGTTCTAGTATATAAAAATAAACAAAGGAAATAGAGAAAAGGAATAAGCTGGAAATAAATGCGAATTAACTAGACCAACATAATTGATTAACTTTGATTGTTTGCACCTATCATTGTTAGCTGCTTTGATTAGGCTGAATTCCTAATCTATAATTAGGCTAAAATCTTAATTATACCTTTTGATCGACCTAATATTCCATAGAACTTACTGCGGACTAGACGCTATATAGCTCCATACAAAGAAGGCAATGGTGTCTACGAAAGACACACATACTAAGCGTTGGGAACTCATAAACGATTTATGAGCGATCGCTGGAAGTCCCGTGTGTGACACCACTAAGCTCGCATTACTTGTTGTTCCACCTATTGGGTCTTCTTATTACCTCAAGCTCCAGCATAAGTATGCCCTTCGTCTCACTTTAGAATTATATGAGACACCCCGTCTCACTTTAGGGTTATATGAGACACCTTGTTTCACTTCAGGGTTATATGAAACACCGTGTCCATAGAAATATTTGGAGAAATGTTGTTGGTATTGGCCCGTCATCCTAACAATATCTGGTTGTGCCCCTTTCCCAAATTCCCTTGATTTGGACTTCTACTTATTAACCATTTGCTACCATTATTAATATAATCGTGCCCCTCGTCTCACTTCAAGGTTATGTGAGACACCTCGTTTCACTTCAGGGTTATGTGAAATACCGTGTCCATAGAAATATGGGACTTGGTACAGGTCCTACTTTAATTCTTTTCTTATTAACTTAGATAAATTATTTAAATAAATCTTGGCTTTTGTTCTTACTATTTGTGCTTGTTAGTTTATCCTAAGTTATTCGCTCTGTTCTATTTCTTATTATACCTACGTTATAATCATGCTTGTTACTTAACCTAAGGTCTAAATGTAAAAATAAGCTTCCTTCATCTTATACTCTTTTTAGTTATAATTATAAGTTATAAATAGGCCAATTATCTTTAATTAGTCAAATTCTAGCATCAATATCATAATTAGGCTCAATTTCAGTGTTAATTCCATTGTTATTACAGTCTTTACAATTTACATCTTATCTTATGTTATTTCAGTATTCTTATAATTTAATCCATATTCGCGTTTAATCTATTCTAATCCATACGCGAAGAAGAAGGAGAAATAAAAGAAAACTGAAGATAGAGGAAAATCCAAAGCATAGGAAAAAGATGTATATAACACATAAATTAAAATACTGTAAATAAATGGAAAAGCTATAATTAACACAAATAAACTAAAATTAACTGAAATGAATGGCTAAAAGAAATAGATTGAAAATAAATCTAAAAACTGTAAATAAACTACTAAAAAAGGTTATTCCAAAAATCATAGCAAAACTACAACTATTGGAAACCCTAGTATTTTAAATTACATAAAGAAATCTAAAATAATTACAATCACTCAACTGTGGTCCTAAGCTCTTCCCTTTTAGTCTTTCCAATTCCACTTCAGGGTATTAAAATATTTTTATTAAAAAGATTCCCTCCTTGAAAAATTATTCCTTTTAGGGTTCCTTCCTAAAAAGGTGTACCCAAAGGAGAAAATATAGAATGAGAAAAAGTGTTAGGGCTAGGGTTCTATTTATAGGGATAGAAGTAGATCTCTGACCGTTGGATTTAGGTATTGAATAGGATGCAACCAAGTCATAGGCTAAATAGAAGCCGTCGGATGCCAGAATGGAAGGGCCAGATGAGATGAAAGAATGCAAATGATGGCTAAAATTTGCCGTCGAACGTTACTGGATAAAGGAAAATTTCCTTCGTCCATAATGCAAGGCGGGTCGACCGGGCGGTCGATCGCCCCTTCCATTAAGTCGACCGACCGGTCGACCTAGGGCACAGTTGGGTCGACCTCTCGGTCGACCTGGCCCAATTAATTTTTTTTTCTCATTTTCTAGTTTAATTTGTAACTCTCTTATATTAACTTGGATTCTGACGTTCTATATATTGAAATTGACAAGAAAATTACCACGACACAATGATGCAACTCCCGTGGCTCAATTCTTATAACTTCACAAAGTTATTTTATTATTTAATTAATCCGTTAGTTAGTTATAGCTTAATTTTCGGGTTGTTACAAAACCCAAGAACCTTCCTGATGCAACGCCAAAAGAGCACTTCAGCGGATTGATCTTCATTTTGTAATGTTGGAGGATATCAAACATTTCTGCTAAGTCTCTAACGTGGTCGCTTGGTCGTCGTGACTTTACGAGCATATCATCCACGTATACCTCCATTGCATTTCTAATCTGATCTTTAAAAATTCTATTAACTAAGCGTTGATAGGTTACACCAACATTCTTCAATCCAGATGGCATTACCATGTAGCAATAAAATCCAACATCAGTAATGAAGCTGATGTGCTTCTGGTCGAGAATGTGCATTGGGATTTGGTTATATCCAGAGCATGCATCCATGAAATATAGTAATTCTTATCCTGCGGTTGAGTCTACCAGCTGGTTGATCCTTGGAAAGGGAAAACTATCTTTCAGGAATGCCTTGATCATGTCTGAGTAATTAACGCATGTCTGCCATTTTCCATTTGCCTTTCTCACTAGTACAAGATTAGGTGCTCATTTAGAGTAGTGGGCGTCACAAATAAACCCATTGCTCATGAGTCGATCAACCTCCGCTTTAAGGGAAGCAAATCTTTCTTGTTCCATGCCACACCTTTTCTGTTTCGCTAGGACATGCCTCGAGTTGATATTTAATGCATGGTTTGCAATGGAAGGCGAGATGCAACACATATTAGAATGAGTCCAGGTGAATACGTCAATATTCTCTCGATGGGTCGTTGTGGCTGACCATGATGTCAATCGTCAGCCCAACTGGTGTAGCCATGGTCTCTTTAGGCTCCTCCTCATCATCCTTCGAATCTATATCTTTATAGAACCGACGATGGCGCTCGAGCCAAGACCTAGGCCTTGATTGTCAACCTTCGAGGGTTTGGATGCGGAAAGACTTGTCTACACCCTTAACTTTCTCCTTCCGTTGAGCGTCGCTCAACTCGACCACATAGCAGGCATGTCCGATCGGCTAATCACCGTGCACAACTCCAACGCCATTAGCAGTTGGGAATTTCAAAGTCAAACACCATAGGGAAAGAGCTGCCTAAAATTTGGCTAAGGCCGGTCGACCCAGAAAAGCATTATATGGAGAGTCAACATCCAAAACAACAAACGACAACATCTTCACTCTCATGCGGTTACTTTCTCCTAATTCCACGGGCAATTCAACATAACCAACAGCTTCGATCACAGCACCGTTAAAACCACGAATGCTAGCTTTAGATGGTTTCAAGTCCTTGGCTTCCATCCTCATTGATCATTAGCATTTTTGAAAATTATATTCATGGAACTACCACATTCAACCAAGATCCTCCTTACTAAGGCTAGATCGATCATGGTTAAAATGACCATTGGGTCATTCGTCAATGCCTCTACCTTGTATGCATCTCTGTTTTTGAATACAATGTCATATGCCATTGTATGCTACTGTTTGGGCAGTGCCCCATCTTCTGCAGTTGAACAACACTCAAAATTCATATGCTTGATCACGCTACCGTAGCGCTCCATCTCATGCCAACTCTTATCAGCTGGATGTGGTCTTTCAACTATTGTATTGATCACTAATCCTCAACTAGTCTATGTAGGCCCCTCGGACCTGTGCGACACTTCCGGTTGGGGTCAGATGTCCCCTGCCCACCATCCTACGGGGCTTTAACAAACTGCTGTAATTTTATTTCCCAAATCAGTTTCTCAATAACATCCTAGTGATGCCTAGACTAAATTGTGTTATGACCATAGAATTTGTGAAACCAACAATATTTTCCAGTTTATTTCTATTCTTCCGTCAATTCATTCAAAGGTCGCTTCCTATACTGGATGGTATTGCATTTGATAAGTAAACGTTCTCTTGAGATGTATTCATTGGTGTGTAGGTATCATATATTGGAATCCTAGGCTTTCTTCTTCCAGAATCCCTTTTTTGTTCACAGCTCCGATCACCGCCTTTCTTCTGTTGGTTCAGTTTATTTTGGACATTTACTTAAACTTTTCTGGAACCCTCCCTAGACTGTTTCATAGCAACGTTACTCTACACACCTTCTCCACTTAGTCCTGCAACATTCTTCTTTCTTGAGCATCTAGCTTCCTATTCCCTTAAATACCGAGCAGCTTTTGCAAAGAAACATTCCAATGTTGCGAGTGGTTTTCCAGCTAACCAATCGCCAAAGTCAAATTCCTAATCAATCCCTCTCGTTACTGCCATAAATATTGAATGGCCATTCAGATTACTGAATTCTATGATGGCTTTATGAAATCCCTCCAAATAATCTTTTAGCGATTCTTCCGGAGCCTGGATCAAGCTGAATAAGGATATTACATCTTTAGGCAAGTTGCACGCATACATAACTGCTCCACAAACTTTGTTGTTGGATCATCAAATTTAGACATTGATCTTTGGGTAAATCACATCGCCGCTATGTCAAAGTGTTTAATAGGAAAACATCTACACTTTGTTGCATCATCAACTTGTGCGGAATCCATCAGCCATTCATATCTCATAATGTGCTGCCTGGGATTAGTTTTTCCCCTATAAGCAAGCATTGACGGCATGCTGAACCTCCTTAGATACTCCGCATGTAATATATTGTCAGTGAACGGAGTATGGGTTGTCGAGATGCCCCAATCATCATTGGTTAAGCCTTGGCTCTCCCTCATAACTATCTAACCAAATCGATAAGTCCGACGTTTGGATAGTTGAAGCCAAGCGGCGGTCATGCTCCACCTTACATGAATGGACCAGTCGATGTCCATGGGCCATTCCACGCCCTTGGCTCACCCAGAACTCGAGATCCTCTCGATGTGTATCATTACATTCACTTTATTGTCATACATTAAGCAATTGGGCTACATCACCCTAAACTCTAGCAGCCAAATCAACCGTAGAAGTTCCAGCTTGGCCTCCGACATAGAAAGGCAGGCTCCCTCCTTTGGAGGAGGGATCGGCAATGATCCTTGTAGAGGGACCGGCGATCGGTCTTGGCAAGCCATGTTGGCTTGCCTGCTAATGTCAAGAAGCTTCTGCGTGATCTTCACCAATTCTAAGACATCCGCATATGTGATGAACATGTGATGAACGAGAACTCTTCGATGTAGATTAAAGGGTGAGGTCCCTCCTTGCTTTCCACGCTGTTGTTGACTGAGTTGGTTCATTAGATCGATATTGGCTTGAATAAGCTGATTCAATTGCCGATAGTTTCTACAGCACTCTCATTAGATTATGTATTTTATCTCTCGTAATGGAATCAGCGGTTCTAGACATTAACTAAATTGGTAGCATTCACATCTACTGGTAGATTGCTTGGGCCTCCTTATTGGATGATAGCGTTCTCATTTCCTTCTGTGTTTTGAGATGTACATCCGGTGTTCCCAACCATTGTTGATAGTTCTACTTAGAATTTTACAAATCTCAATAGAATGAACAAGCTTCTTGAAGATAATTCCGGATCTCTTCGGGGATTTATGCAATCCAGCAGCAACAAAGAGATCTAAATAGTACCGAGAATCTAGTTTCTTTGTGAAAGCAGAAAAATGTTTGCCCTAAAAGTTGGCGCAAACACCAAATAGAAATTTTGAAGAGAAATAAATGAAGAATCTAAAATGAAAATAGAGGAAATAGTTAGTTAAAATAATAGAAAGACACAAGTTAGAGGGACATAATGATTTATAGTGGTTCGACGTGTTGGCATCAAATTTGTCCACCAACACCTAGCTATGTGAAAGCAGCAATATCCAGTCATCGATCTTAGATAGTATCTAATGTAGAGAATATGATATAAAGTGCAAACAAATTAAAAATGAAAGAAAGTAAAAAGAAATAAGAATTATAGTAGTTTGGTTAACTCCAGCCTATGTCCAATCTAGAATAATCATTTTTATTATATTGTTGTTTGTTTACAGTTACAATTCAAAATCCAAGAATAAAATTGACAGAGTGTAGTTAAAATTCGAGATAAAGAGAAGCAAAAAGAAGATCCATTTTTTTACGATATTCCCATTGTATTTATAAGGGAAGATGTGCACGGATCGGGTTGAAATTTTGGTAGAAGGTTCAGGAGATCAAGACGAGGCCACTCAAAATTTCCAGGCCCATTGGGGCCCATAATAAGGATCGGTACCAATACCTATTGTGTGTCCAAATGGGATGTGATCCCTAGAAGGGGCGCCCTATGATGTTAGTTACATGCTCCCTAAATTTCGTGCAATTTCGATGTAGAGTTTGTGAGATATCGTATTTTCTGTGAAGTAGTGTTGCTTGAATTCTGATTTCTGCCGATCCCTCCAAAGGAAGTTATGCCGACCTCTCAAACTTCCTTTGATTAGAATGGGTCCGTGTTCCATATGTTGTAGTAAGCTTGTACTCAAAGTTTCATATTGATAGAATATGTAGATTTTGAGTTATTGACCGATCACCACTGCCAAATTGAGTTTAGCCGATCCTTTTACACCGATCCTTCCTATACCGCTCCCTCCTATACCGATCCCTTCTATAACGATCCCTTTTATAGGTGAAGTAATTTACCAATAACTTGAGCATACGAACTCCAAGCGACTTGAAATTTGAAATGTAGCCTCATTAGGCCTTCCATGTCGTTTCATATCGATCTCACCAGTTCAAGACAAAAACTAGGGATAGGTACCGATTCCCTAAGGGAGTGCTAGTTTTATACTTAGCCATTTTTTGAGTGCCATCCATCCAAATCCATCAGACTATCGTGCATAGATTTAAATATAACTGACCTCTAATCCAAATAATCACCTCTTCGAGCATCCAATATTGATGATTGCAAAATCCATTGGGTTAAATCCGGCCGTGCCAAAACCCGGGTTAACACTTTGCCTCCAAAACATATATTGTGTTTGGAAGATGTGTGTTGAATAGTTGTTAAACACAAATCCAAAGTCTAGAATCCATAATCTACTGATATGAAATCCAAAATCCAATCCATTTCCAAGCCAAATCCATGTCCATCCATATCCAATAACCGAGTCCACATCTGAATCTGCATCCAATAGCTAAATCCATACCTAAATTCATGACCTCTCCGGGTCCTTATCGAGCATAGTTCATACTCGACATCTTGATTAGGTCGATCCATCACGTTCGGGCGAAGCGATCTTCTCCTTGCCAGGCATAGTCCATACCCGATGACCTGAGTAGGTCGATCCATCGTGCTCGGGCCGAGCGACCTACTCCTTTCCAGACGTTGTCCATACCCGATGACCTTGATCTTTCCAGATCCTTACCGAGCATAATTCACAATCGATGCCCTGAGTAGGTCAATCCATCGCGTCCAGGCAAAGCGACCTACCCTTTGTTGGGAATAATCCATACCTAATGACCTGTTGGGTTTTATTCTCTAACCTGGATACACAGTTGGGTTTTAATTCACTCGACGAAAAGACCCATACCTTGCGATTGTTATCCCGTCTCTCCAAACAGTACCACAACTGTAACTGTGTTATCTATTACATTGATTCAAATTTATGCATTCTTGATATTAGGAATGAATGGACTTCTATTTACATCCTCCAGATCCCTATTCACCAATCCTCTACATGTAGCTCACCTGATCATCTTTACAAACCTGTCATTATCTCCTAGCGACAGTCTTCTATCATCATGTCCAAGCTATCCTCTGAGTCTATGAAGGAATTCTAGAATGTATTTCTCTGAATGATCATCCAAATTCTGATTCACACCAAGCCCTATGGGATTGATCGTAGGTCGTCCAACATCGCAATCAACCAGACCCGAGGGCATGCCCCCTAACCTTTGGGGATCGGTACTGATCCCTCTAGGGGATCGGTGCCAATCCCTTTAAGATGGCTAGGGACTGTCCCTGGCTGCTTTATTCTATTCCGTTGTCCATTAGATTCGTTTCCATGTTCCCGGTTCTGATTTTCAGCGATTCCTGTTACTTCAACTCCTTGATCCAAGTTGTCATTAGCTCCTACTACTCTATTCCCTTGATTATGTGCTCTAGCTTGTCCAATCTATCGGAGTAAATTCTACATCATCTCCTCTTACCTTCTCAGCATCCTCTCTGGCATAGCATTCTTTATCTTTTCCATTTCATCCTTGGTGATGTAGTTAGATGCTTGATTAGCTCTAGCTCCTGAGGAGCCTTCTGACTCCCTCCATGATGGCTCTATCCACTACCTGTCTTCTTGAGATTGCTTCACTATTGCTTTAAATCCAAGCTCTAGACCTTTTCCAAACTCTGAATCCGAACCCAAAATCCACAAGGGCTAGCTTTCTCGGTGAAGGCACGAAAGTGTTGGCGTCAAAATTGGCCACCAACACCCAGTTATCTGAAAGCACCAATATCCAATCACAGATCTTAGATAGAATCTAATGTAGAGAATATAATATGAAGAAAAAACAAATTAAAAATGAAATCAAGTAAAAAGGGACAACATTTATAGTGGTTCGGCTAACTCCAACCTACGTCAACTCCAGCCTACGTCTACTCTAGAATGATTCTTTTTATTATACTATAGTTTGCTTACAGTTAAATTCAAAATCCAAGAATAAAATCGATAGAGTTTAGCCAAGGTTCAAGATAAGAGAAGCTAAAAGAAGATCCTTTTTTGATGTCAAGCTTGCTGTATTTATAAGGGAAGATGTGCATGGATTTGGCTGAAATTTCGGCATAAGGTTCGGGAGACCAAGATGAGGACACCCAAAAATTTCCAGGCCCATCGAGGCCCACAGTAGGGATCGGTACTGATCTCTATTAGTGCATTAAATTGGGTGGAAATCCCTATGAGGAGTGGCCCATGATGTTAGCTACCTACTCTCCAAATTTCATGTAATTCCGACGTATGGTTTGTGAGATATCACATTTCCATGAAGTGCCGTTGCTTGAATTTTGATTTCTGTCGATCCCTCCAAACAGAGTTATGCCGATCCCTCCAGCTTCCTTTGATTAGAATGAGATCACTAGAGATTGTTCCACATGTTATAGTTAGCATGCACTCCAATTTTCATGTTGATAGCATGCGTAGATTTTGAGTTATTGACCGAACATCGCTGCAAAAGTAAGTTTAGCTAATCCCTATTATATTGATCCCTCCAGTACAGATCCCTCCTTTACCGATCCCTCCTATTCTATTCCCAATAGCTTAAGCATATAGACTCTAAATAACTTAAATTTTGAAATGTAGCCAATACCGATTCCTCCTGCATCAATCCCTTTTATACGTGAAATAATTTGCCAATAACTTACGCATATGGACTCCAAATGACTTGAAATTTGAAATGTAGTCTTTTGGGGCCTTCCTTGTCATTCCACATCGATCTCAAGTAGTTTAGGTTAAAAATAAGGATAGGTATTGATCCTCTAGGGGAGTGCTAGTTCCATTCTTAGCCTTTTTTTGAGCGCCGTCCATTCGAATCCATCCGACTATCATGCATAGCTTTAAATATAATGGACCTCCAATCCAAATAATCACCTCTTAGGGCATCCTATCTTGATGATTACAGAATCCATTAGGTTAAATCTGGCCTTGCCAAAAGGCAAGTTAACACGGCGTTTGCTTATGTCCACTTTGGATAGATTGCTTTATAATCACTTTATAAACCGAGTATAGTAGGGATCGGATGAAAATCCTTAGTTACTGTAGAATACAAAACAAGTAGTAGTGTAAAGGTATCGAAAATGAACAAGCAAGCTTATAATTATAGAAGAACGACAAAATTCAGTAGAAGGATCTAAAAAATAATATGGACCCATAAGAAGGATAGCATAGCCAAATCCCAAGAAATAAGGATCGGTGCCGAATCCTATTTTAGAGGAATTTGGGGGTGTGATCCCTATGTGAATTTTTCCATGTTTTAATATGCTTAGCCTCTAAATATCATGCCAATCAGATTAGTAGAACTTGAGTTATCCTTTGATCTTTACTTCAATGTGGGTTGTTTTCTAATTTTAGCTGATCCCTACAGAGGAAAGAGGGCCGATCCCCCTTGCTTCATCTTTTAGAGGTGCGATCCCTTGGGTAGGCTCTCTAGGGTCCCCACTTCCTGCTGGAAAAATTTCATATGCATTGGACTTATGGATCTTGAGATATTGATTGTTTCCCATTGACATGCATTTACTTAGTTGAAATATGTCGATCCCTATGTTGGAGAATGATTATAGTCAATTCCTTATCTTTGTTGAATTATATTCCATATTTCGAATATCCCACATTGCATATCTCTCAATTTCATTCAACCGCGACTTCATATTACCATATGTACTCGTCTTCTAGACCGCACAATCATTACTCTGGACTTATTGGCCTTGTTGACAGTCGAATCTATCTTATCCAATCAGTTCGAATATAGCCGGATAAAAATGACAGATAACAGTATATGAAATAGAAACTCTATATAATTATTTAAAACATGCTATTTGTACTTAATAACCAAAGTGTCTCGAAGTCAATGGAAGCAATTCTGAGTTTGTAGGTTATTGGATATGATTTAAGAAATGATACGAAAGTATTATTTGATGAGCATTAGAGCTAAGCAAGTATTTTGATAGGAAAATCAAATAGTTTGATTTTCACTCAAAATGCAGATGAAGTGTGTGTCTATAAGAAATAATATTGATAGGTGCTAAAATATTTCTGAAACTCAAGTAAATAACAAACTTATGATTGTTAACGATGTACTGAAGTTAAAATCATGTTAGTTTGGTTGTTTAATACTCGATATTAGATTTGAAAAGACATATTTATAATCAGTACAAAAGGAAGTTGGGAATGTCCTAAATGGAACTGTATTAAATTATTTAATATGGAGCATAAAGATAAATTCCAAGAATTATCGCACATGCTATATTATTTCCAATATCACATTTCACGTACGTATTTAATACAAAAAGTTGGTATCAAATCTACATTAAGATCACTAAATAATGGCTTAGAGTGCACTCCATAATTTATGAAATATTAGAGAACTAATTTTAGAAACAACGAACTCCTTATGAAGGCGTGCGCATGCTCAAATTTCAAAAGTGATATTGAGTAAGGTATGTTAATCCTCAGTTCACGTTCAATCTTAAGTTAAGAACCTTAAGTAGGAAATGTTCCAGATAATAAATAGTGGCTAATTAAGCTAATAGCTAAATATATCACCTTGAATAAGCGCTGCTATAAAAGAAGTATCTATAAATGCACAAATTTATAACTGAGCTAAGGGTGATTCCAAATGTTTAGAATCCCATGGCATTGTTATATTATAACAATGTTGTGATATAGTTTGTAAAAGAACCTAAAGGCCACTAGAAGTCAAGAGACATACTCTGAATAGTTCCACATGGTAATAGCACTTTATTAACGTTAGAGTGAGTTGATTAACGGATTAAATAATTTTAAAAAATAGCATACCCATTCACTAACGAAGTGCCTGATTAGTTTCAAGAAAACTAGTCGAAAAGTTGGAATGAGATTCCATAATTGACCCCAAGTGCAAACGGGAGATTAATAAAGTTAGGGTTATTCCTTAGGAGCAACTATGTAATTTTTTTACATATATCCGACTCAATAACAAATCTTGTTCAAAATAAAATGTGGTTTCTTTCTATTATATACTTGCTATATTGCGATATAATTAATTAAGTAATTAATTTATAGTATATAAAATAGAAAATCCTTAAAAGATATGTTCTGTGATAGTAATTACAATGTGTTGCAATAATGAGAACTTTATCACATTAAAAATAACATATTATTTTAAATATTCCTAGTCAAGATGTTTTGAAATAGGATATCGATACATCTATTGAGACTAAAGTGTCTAACGCTCTTCAAATGTTGGACAGTGTAGTACTCATGGCTATTAGGGCACCCAGGGATTACATGCTGATTATTATTGGATAATAATTGAATGACTCTATAACATCCCCTATCTGGAGGCCCAAAGCTAAGCACTATAGATGCTACAGTCACCAATAGTATTTACTTTCGGTGACCAACTATGGTAATGGCAATGGTATCTATAATATCAAAAGCACTTGAATATGAAATAAAAATAATCACGGATCAAAAAAAAATTCTGATTATATTTCAAAACAAGATTTCATATCCAAGTTACATAATCCCAAACTTTTCCCAAGTTCAGATAAAATATAGTTATTACATAAATACACCAAGAGCGACATATGAAGATGCCCCCTCGGTTGACCAGAGTACTAAATAGTCATTATTGACTTAATACAACACATCGAAATAAAACAAACAAAACAACTCCTAAATAGCTAGCCATCAGCCTCCTGCTTGTCTTCGGAAGCTTTATTCGTTAACCTACTGAACCTGTAAATCCTCAACCCTCGGCCTAATCAAATCAATTTTGAGCACCTGAGAGTTTAAAGGAAAAAACATAACTTCGAGTCAGATATAAAGCCTGGTGTGAATAATACTATACATCTCGGTTATTTGATATTAAGTGAGACCATGCCGCTTAACAGAACGGGTTTCTCCTCACAAGTATCCTTTTAAAATATATCTTTTGTAAATCTTAATTCTACAACCAAAAATGGTTAAAACAATAATATCATATCATGAAAGCATGTAAATCAGGTAACAAATGGACTACCTGTCCGAACACTATAGTTTTGTCCGGCTAACTACCAATATTTGGCTGACTTGGGCCTACCAGACAATATAAACAAAAAATCTAACTTCTGGTAGATACTCCTCTTTTGGACGGTCTGTCCCTAACTTACTTCTCTAGGGTCAACTGATCCTAATGATTTTGCGGGCTCACTAATAACATATACTCACTATGTATATTCCTTTTTATGTGTAATATCATTTTAGTCTTACCTGTGACAAAGCCCTACATATTGAAATTTTAGACTAAATTAACTAGGGGCTAGTAGCTAATGTATAGGGCGCAACCCCATCTTGTATTCTAATATCTGAGTCATTTTACTTAGGGTGACCTACCCATAAATTTTCTTTGAAAACTTTTTCTCTCACATTGATTTAAACCTTTAAATCATTCTTTAAACAAGAAAAATATAATTTTTGCTTTACTCAATTCACCTTACCATGTTTTATATACTTTTCACAAAACTTTGTTGATGAAAACATCTAACCTTTGAAAGTACCCCTTTTGGTACTAAGAAAACCTTAGGCCAAAGGCCAAAATATACTCTTTCAAGACTATTCATAATCACCTTTCGAAAACATTGAAAGAATCCCTTTCGAAGGCTTTAAAACCTTAGAGATCCTACCTTTAAAACACTTAACAGTGCCTTTTGAAAACATTAGAAACCTTCCTTTCAAACCTTTCGAAACTAATGGGAAATTACCCATTCGTAACCTTCCTTTAGACCTTTTGAAAGCATCAAAATCCTTTGTAAACATCAAACCTTTCGAAAGCATTTGGGTTCAAATATAACACGTGGAAACCTTTCAAAACCATTTAAAAACCTTTCTTTTCGAAACTTTTGGGTTCTACCTTCGACGCAACAAAAGGGTCGTAAAACAACTAAGTCGAAAGAACTCTTTCAAAAGCAATTCCTAAGTAAAGAAGTTATGGTGTCGAAACCAACCCTTCAAAAGCATTGGAGAAGTGGCTAGGTTTAAAAAACAAAGTATCCTTTCGAAACCATTTGCTTTGAAAGGTATAAAGTGGCAGCAAGGGGTTTCAACCCCATTCGAAAGCGTTTACTTAAAACAAAAGGCACAACCTCATTCGAAACCATATCCTAAATCAATTTGACCCAGTCGAAAGCCAACCAAGTCGAAAGAAATCCTTTCATAAGCAAAACAGACGCATTTCCATTTGAAAGCAAAATAGAGCTTCGACCCCATCGGAACCCATTGTTTCGACCCAATACCTTCCGCCTATGTCCAATTCACTATGTACCAAATCATTGATACTATGTGCATTTGTTACAATGGCAATGGAGGTGGAAGTATTAAATCAAAACCTAGGTGCAGAAAGTGGCGAAACATGTAAAAAGCATGTAAAACATGATTCTTAGCCTTTTAAATTAATCTTTTCAACTAACCTTCCTTGATTGTCAAAATATTATTGGTTGCTAATCTTATTTTCTAAAAGTACTGCCAATATTTCAGAATTAACTAATTAAATCATTTATAAAATACCCCTTCTCCTTTTATGAATATATAAAACATTTAAGTCCCATATCTTAAATAATTTTATATATTCATTAAAAAACACTTATGAAAATTCTATAAAAATTCTTATAGATCATTTTTAACATGTTTTCTAACATATATAAATTTCAGACCCAAAACATATATAATTTAGCCACAAATTATTTTAAACCCAAATATCCATTTTCCTCCCTAGAAAATTAATATAAAAACCAAATTAATTTAGAAAATTATGAAAATTGAAACCCATCTCTAAAATATCATTTCTGATCTAAATCTAAAATCACAAGGCATTTGGATGTCATTTAATAGAGTTTTCACATCAAAGTATATCATAAAATCCATATGAAATATCATAAATCATCAACAAGCATATACATTCATTTTAACATTTAAAACATGGAAAAATAACTTTGCAAAATAATTCGAATTTCATCCTAAAAGCGAAAACAACAGAAAACATGGGATATAGTCACTATTCATCTTAGCTTTGAGATTAATGAGTTGAGATTTGAGAATGGATTAGTGTTGATTTAGCTTCTTCTTTTAGCTTATCTTCCTCTTGTTCTTGCTTAATGGTGGTCGACCTCTATAGTGTTTGATTTATGTCTATGAACAAATGAATGTGGTTTAAGGGTTTAGGGTATAAGAAATATACTTATTCCTAAATTGCCCTTCTCTACTTATCCCAACTTGATTCATTTTAATTCCCTTAGTTTATTTGTTGAATAGGCACGACTACCCTTCTACTAATCACAAATCTCAATCCCCTAATCATTACGTTATTTTATTTAATTTAAATATTTAAATATCGTCAATAATGTTACTCAAAATAGGTTCATAAAAGACCCACTCAAAAGTTTTTTGTTGGTTAATATAACCAAGGTCAAGCTAAGAATCTCAAAGTGACAATGTCACATAGTTCTCTCGACTTTAGAATACTACCGAACTTCAATATGGACACTCCACTTTGATTATAGCAAAATCGTGGTATGTCATCCATCAAATGACTATACTTAGGTCTAAGTTAAAGCATAGGAATTGAAACACTATTCAATCGAGAATTTGTCTCCTCGGTTATATAAGGTCAAAACGCGGTCAACTATAGTCAACTTAAAATCAAAGTTTCTGGCTAGAGCAGCATGGTTAATAATTGTTATTATTGAATCAATGATTTTTTTTGGACTATTCAAGTTGAATGTGGACGAGTTTGGAATTTTGACCAAAACCAAATTCCATAAGTACTAATGTGATATATTTTTGATGAAGATAATTGATGTAAATAATAGTCACTATCGGGTACCGCTTATACTAGCAAATTGGATTTTGCCAAAAAGACATGTAACGATAAATTCAATCAATATATACATCACTAGCTAAGGTGATATACGAATATTGTTTTATAGTAATCACTGATTGGATTTACACTTTTGAGTCGCACAACCAAAATGATGAATACTCCGAATGAACCACACAATTTAATTAATTTATAATTATTGTAAATTAATTACTATTTATTGAATATTAATTATTAAATTTTATTTTATTTGTTTAAATGCCATTAGTATTTAATAAAGTTCCTATATAAAAGTTATAAACGAGCATATGGATATACGATGTCGGTAGAATATGTAAATTGATTTTAAATAGAATAAATACTAATTTTGCTTTTTAGGTTGATTAAATTAATTATTATTTATGAAATATTAATTATTAAATTTTTTTAGTACTGTTATCATTTAATAAAGTATGTGAATAAAAGTTATAAACACTCTATCGATATACGATATCGATAGAGTATTTAAATTAGATTTAAAAGGATTAGATACTAAATGGGTTTGGAAATCTTTTTTTAGGACCATTGCCTCCTTGATATGGCCAACCAGAATAAAGGAGTGGAATATTTTTCAATTTTGAAATAAAGAGACAAAGAAGAAATTAAAGAAAGAAAAAGATACCATATTTTGATGATTTTTATTGCCTCCTTTCTACCATTCTTTCATTCATTCTTCTTCTTCTCCTCCTAAATCAAGTCATGGTTGAAATTTTCATGGGAAATGGGAAAAATCCAAAATAAAAAATCAAATCAAATCAAAACAGAAAGGGTGGTTCTACCTCTTGATCTTTGCAATAGCTAGAGGTTGATTTTTGAATCTAGTAGCTTTTAGTTTATCGTTATCTTAAACTAGCATGGCTTAACTTGTTCATACTCAGACAATTTCAGTGTTATCTACAAACTGATAAATTCTTATTGTTTTATTTTCAGAAAATGTCAAACAATACGAGGATGAAGAAGAAGGTTCCTAATGCTTGCTTTTGTTGTGTAACCTGTAATGTCAAAGAATTCTTATTATTCATTTGCTATCCTTGTGCTGTAAGCGGGACTCAAACTTGTAATTTTCTTATTATTCGTTTGTTGTTCTTGTGCTATGTGCTATACTTACATAGTTGCATGCTCCAACTCTATTTCATTTCGTATATCTAGTTCAGATCTTGCTAGTCATGTCATTTCATTTTATTTCCAAGCCTTTTTTTGATAGTTATACATTTCCTTTTCTATTTCAGCTATTAACATAACAAATATAGTTGAGACTCTTTAGTGAATCTCATATATTATTTATTGAACTAAATGACCCTGTTGTAATGGTAGTATATTGCAACAGTCAGAAACCGTTGCAATAACATCTATTACAACAGGCTATGTCAGTTGTGTTATAATCTATCACAACGTGCTATGCCACTTGAATTATGGGCTATTACAACGGTCAGAACCCCTTGCAAGTTTCAACGTTTTACAACTCGCATTAATTGTTGTCATACAGTCTATTGCAAGGGCCGATGGCCGTTGTAAAAAGATGTATTACAATGGGCATTTACTATGTTCATTGCCCGTTGTAAAATATGGTCGACTTATTACAACGAGGCCAAATACAACGGGCGCATGCCCGTTGTGAAATCCATATTACAACAGGTATTGCCCGTTGTAAAAGGGCTGTTTTATTGTAGTGAAACTTGACTTTGTTAAATTTAAAACTAACAACATTCAAATATTAACCCGAGATAACCCACAGCTTGCTCGAAAAAAAACCCGAGCAAAAACACATTACCTCCCACTCGTTAAAACTCATGCTCGACTCGAATCAAGCCATCATTTCCCTTGTGCTTTCTCACGTTTCTGATCCTACCCCAACCACAAACCATAACCCGATGCACGACTGATACTTGTACACGTGCATGAATCGCCGGAGCTAAGGCGATCGCTTACGACCTCGTTGCCAAGTCATCGACGACTCTCATTAATGCTCGACCACCCAGAATCTTAGAGCCGCCTCCGAATCGAAATCGAGGAGAACGAGACCCACTAAAAAGAAATAGGTCACCCAAAAGCCAACCGCATCGCCACCACAGACCACCGATGATCACAAAACTCCGGCCAAAGGTTCGACACGACCTACTCCAACCATCCCCCCCTGTGCACACGACTCCGATCGGCTATTGACGCCGTAATCGAACCAAAACCGAGCTTGGCCAAAATGCCCCCTAAAACCCTACAATCACGTCGTCCACCCACCAAGTAAGATGAAAAATTCTCTGACCATTTTTACGTTGCTTTCCATCACCTAAGCTTCCTTACATCCCAATCCCGAAGCCCAATCTTTCTCCTGTCGATGAAAATCAATGAAATTCCCATCATCGATCAACTCGCCAATTCTTGACGACCTCAACACTAAAAATTATGAATTCTGTACAAAAATCATGATTTCCAAATGTGCATCAAGTTATGCATTCGAAACATGGAATTTAAATGATTTATTTTCTGGCTTTAATTTATTTTTACTGAAATTTTCAGCTCCCAGTAAAACTACTTGCTGTTAATCCTTAAAAATATTTTTAAAAATAAAATCAAGTTATCCCAAACATATACTCTTCAAACATCATCACCTATGATGGTTTATGTAGAGAGTGAGTGGATTTTTGAATGATTTTGTGGTCTGTAAACTAAGAACGGAGGTATTTATACATATATACAGACATGCAGATGCAGATACATACATACATACACACACACACACACACACACACACACACACACACACACACACACATATATATATATATATATCAGGCATTACATGTTTATATATTCCTACAAAACATCTTCATAGTTATTACTACTATGATTACCTTATACAACAGAATATAAATAAGATTAAGTTTTTAAGGTGAAGTTTACTCACCCGTTTGAAAAGATGAACAGGCTCTTGAAATGGATTGAGATTTGAAACAAGAAAGCCTTGATTTGAAAACTGGAAACTATGATCTCTTAAAAACTGAAATTTGAACAATGCTTGAACTTGCTTAACTAGAAATTTGAGGTGCTTTTGATCTCTGAAAACTTGAATTTGCAGAAGAAAATGCTTTGAAACTTTGATTTAATTGGAAGCTTGATTGCTTTTGAAAAGATTACAGGTTGAAGATAAAATGTTTACAGGCTTTTCTTCTTTTTGTTTGTAGATCTGTAGATTTTTGTTATTGGTTTGTTTCTTTGTTTGGAAATGAATTACGGGCTTAAGTTTAAACGAAGATAGGAAAAAGAAGTAAAGAAAGAAGATAGATGTTTGTAGACTAGATTTAGGATTTATTAAAAATGAAAGAAAATAAAAATAAAATTGTGACACCTGTTCAATTACTTTACATTTGTCATTTACAATTGTTAATTAACTTACACATGTTACTAACATAATCTCACCATTTAACACTTGTAATTATACATTTTTAATTATTTTTAAATATTAAATTAAAGCTTTTGTATTTATTTTACTAATTAATACACACTTTCTTAATTTATATAAATAAAATTCCTTTAAGGAAAATAATATAAAACAAATCTTATTCAAATAAAAATCTTATTCATATATTTTTTAAATCCAAAATATTTTAAAATATTTATTTAATCATTTAAAAAAATATGAAGACACTTGTTAAATCAACTCACATTTGTCATTAGCCTACTATACTTGTATTTACAATCATCTTTAGCTTTACATTCGTCATTTATGTTGTATAAATATGTAATATATTTTTATATACATTATTATTGTATTTTAAATTTAGTTTTATATTTATTATTGCCTTCAGTGTATTAATATTTAAACTTCTCCTTATTTAATTTTAAAATAAAATGATATAATATCCCAATTATACACTTTTTAAAAATAATTATACAAGTTTAATATATCCTTTATAAAACAATTGAAAGACTATTATATAAAGTTAATCATATATACATATTATTATTTTTATTTTTTTAAATCCAATTTATTTTTAAGATTATTTACATTTGAATTCCAAATCCAAATTCTCTTTAAAATCTACCTATATACATATCCAAATATATTCTGATTATAAAAGTTTTATTTATTCTATCAAACCAAATTAGTATGTCAATAGAGAAAAATCAGTTAATTACCAATTTTCAGATGACCAAAATCCGGTTATCACATAGCCTTATTCTTTTTCTCGTCTCACCTATACGCTTATTCTTATCTACTTCATATTTAAAATCCTGGTTTTGTCTTTATCATTTTTCTTCAAAAATGAAAACTTCAAATTTTTTGAAACATCTAATCCTAAAAATCTTCTTTAAAAGTGCTACTTAGAAACTTTTATTAAATTCAAAAATACTTATGTTTTTAACTCTTTTCAAAACATACATTTTTAATATTTTTGATAACTTATTCACTAAACTTAAAAGAGACATTGACAATTCTAAGTTTAAAATCAAATCAGTTTTTTCTTTTTAAAGACCATTTTAACTTTTATTAAAAATTTAGGATTTTCAATTTAGTCATTTATTAAGTTTTTCTTTCAAAAATTTATTGATTTCCACCAAACCATTCCTTTCAAAAATATACTTTGCATGTTTCCAAAACATCTTTCTTAACTTTTAAATTATGAAAAAATCTAGAGTAGATAAGGACAACTATCATCTTATTATTTCCATACATCTCATAATGTTCCTACATTAAATTTGGAAGAGTTTCAACTATCATAAAAGGTGGACTTTCAACTGACACCTAAATTTAATGCACATAACATTGGAAAATGCGTACTTTCCTCCATTTAGCTTCTTTAATTAAATTGCTAGCATTGTTATAATATAATTTGCTAACGCTACTTCTAATTATTACACTTAGCGATCATATATTTTAATGCATTAGAATTACTTTTCCCTCAAGGGAAATTGTTAATGCTATAATTCCCTATTGATCACTTAAAAGAGGATTCGTGTTTTGTGTGAAATTACAAGGAATTGTATTTCATTTTCTTTAATGGAACAGACATTACAAAATACGGGTTTTCACATTTTATAGATCTCTTCCTTTGTGTTAATATTCCTAATTATTTCAAACAAAACACCTTTATTTGTAACTTGGTTGATTCATAGAAACTTATTTTGTTAGCCCTTTCATTTCAATGAATTAAAATATGTCAAATACTAACGTAATTAAAATAAACTAGACCTCTCTTTTATTTATATTTCAAAAGTTCCTGCTATTCAACCCTACAGCCTAAACTACACTAACTCCAATTGTTTCTCTTAAGTTACCATTTCTTTATTACTGTAATGCAAGCACTTACGGCTAAATTTTAAGACTATAAATCTTCTTTTCTAAACCATTTACTCTTTTTCAAATACATACCACTTATATTGTCCACCAATCTAGACTCTTTTGTATCTCAAAAATTTTCATTCCATAGAAAGGTTCATGAGCTATATTGCTTCATCATTTATTTTCAAAAGAATACAGCCTTCAGACAAAAATTTCCATTACTGAAATCTAAATAAACATATTTTTCTTACAAAATCTTTAATATATATCTTATACATAAAGCAAATACTTCCCTCTTCGAAGCCTTTTTCGAATTGCCAAAATTACCCTTAGTCTTATTTAAAAAAATAAAGGCGGATTCCTTATACGGCTGTACCGCATCTTCCGCCTATTTCTTTACCACGTTCTCAATGAAACATGTTCATTTCCTTACACAGAAACTCTTCTTCCATCATTTTATCAATCATGATTCATTAAAAAGGGTATATGGGCACCATTAATCATTTCAGTTAATCTCTTCTCCATCCATTCACCAAAACCCTTCTTCCCTCCTTTTTCATTATTCATTGATATCCAATTCTGTTTAATTCAGAAAACAAATTTGATTAGCTTTTAAAATTTCAGTGTAAGATCTTCAATTGCCAAGAAATTCAGTTTTCAACTGTTTTTGTGTTCGACCTTCTATTGATAGGGAGGTGGAGGATCCAAAAGCATATGAGGCAGATCTATGCCACTAATCTTCTCCATGTAAGTGATTTTTTGACATAGCGGCCAAACTTTTTGAACTTTTGGTAGATTATTTTAACTATTTCTTTTTCTACAGTAATTAGGGATTTATATGATGGAACTGGAAGTCGGTTAACCAAATATCCTCGATTGCAGAACATGTTTTAGCACTGTATTTAACACTTATAGTTAGCACAACTATTTCTTTGGTTTAATTAACATCATTGCACTCTATTTATTATTTATTATCGTTGTTATGCTCCCATAGCTGCTAATATATCAGTCTTATGGTTCGATATTCCTTTTTTCATCCTATCATTTAATTGCATCGAATTTTTTTTACCTATTATTAACAACTGGCGCAACTGTCACCTAACGTGAGAATTTTAGGTCAGCAAATGGCTCCATATTCATCCTTCTTCAATTATATTGCAGGCTTTCCAAGTAAACATAGAGCCAAACTATCTGAGCCATCAAAATTTGGAAGACTGGTATGTCTAGAACTCAATATACATTGGCTTAATGGTAGTCTTAGTCATTTTTTATTTATTTATAGTTTTACTTCTTAGAAGAAAAAAATCTGCCTGTAATCATGGTATTTCTTAACGTGTTTCATCCTTTGTTTTAAGCTTGGGACGTTGGTAATGATCTTGTTTAGACGGCAAACACCAAGGAGTTTACCGTATGTACATTTTTTACTTCATCTTAGCTTTGATATGTTAGCTAACTGATATTGATGGGAACATGAATAATACATACGATAATGTATTTTGTGCCGTGTGTAAATACACTGGAAGATATAAAGCACTTCATATATGTATATATAATGTATTTCTTCCACTTATCATAATATATGTTTTTGTGGCAGTTCAATGATAAATCTTGGGAAACTATTTTGCTATTGTTCGTTAAGAGGAATTGCAGGTTAGTACATGCACAAGATGAAATCTGTTATATGTGCATCTACGAATGCATGAAATTATATATTTTTTAATCATTTTTTTGATATTTTTTGCATGTGGTGAAAGAGAGTATAGAAAACTGGATTAACACCTGACCAGGTATTAATACTGTGTTTCAGACTGTAGATTAAACCTTTGGATTTTGAAAATATATAATATTTTCTTTGACATGTTAGTCGTCCAAATCATGAACTTCACTTTTTGATTGAATTTGACATATATTCAATTTGCACACATCATCAAAAATGGATAATTGTAGGATCAACAAGCATGCGGAATATGCAATAATTAGCTTCAGAATAAGCACTAATTGACTATTCACTTATGATATTCTTCATCCCATGCTCTAACGAAAGTTGTCCACACTACATACTATTTTTCCATGACAACTTATTATTGTTTTTGTTCAACAATTTTCATTATTGGATCCCATTCTTAATTGACTATTGCACATGAAAGATGTTGAAACAAGCATGCTGTTGTTGAGCTGAGTAGCACACTATGAATGAGTAGAACATGCGGTCGAAGACGAGCATGCTGTAACGGTAAGAGGTGGAATTGGAGATGGTGAACTCAAGAAGACTTTTGAGTGTTACTTCTCTGGGCTTGGATTATATAGAGGTATACTCTTAACTCAAAAGAAGACTAATTGTCAAAAAGCTGAAATTAACTATCATCGATTTAATCTGATTGAATTCTTTGTAAATAAATGTAGTGGCCATTTTTTTTGTTGTCTTTTTTCTCTATACACTTCTCTATTGTAACTGTTAAATTAATATTTTATATTTCATTATTAGGGCCCTCTAATGCTTACATTTTTTGCTTCCTATGTTAGTTTTGAAATACCATTCATGTTCATTTAACTTAATGACATGACACTTTCCTTCATTTTTGTTTTCAACTAATTATGCATATCCCTACAAGAAAATGTGACACACACACATACGAGTACTAAGGCACGTCCGGTAGATGTATGCATAGAAAAAAGTGAGCAAACCTTTTATTTGCAAAGCACATGAAACATGAAAACATTCATTCCAATAACATATCTATGACACACTTACCACTTAAAACATGTTAAAACATGTGTCAAAGTAAATTTCTTTGTCCCATCCAAGAAAAACCTAATTTTAAGCAAGAGAAATAGTGGATAATTAAATATTATTACAGTTTCATCAAAAGAAATATTATTCATGAAACATGTAGCCTGTTTATTATGACATTTTCATGTTTTACACATTTTACGTGGCAAGTGTATAATATAAATGTTATTGAAATGAATTTTTTTTTTGTGTTTCATATGCATTGCAAATAAAAGGTTTACTCACGTTTTTCTATATGCACGTCCATCGGACGTGTTATAGTACTCATGTATATATATATATATATATATATATATATATATATATATATATATTCTCAAAATTTAATACTTACCTTATTTTTCCCAAAATTCTATACTTGCTAACTTTTCATTAAAAGCCATTTAAAATACACAATTTTTACCTTTTCTCATTTTTTAAAAATTTCTTATTATTGGGTTGGACTCAAAGCGGACTTCTGGCTATTCTTTTAAGAACATATTTCTTTCCATTAATTGAATACCTCTTTCTAAATCCAAAAATCCATTCATAGATTATGATTAATCATTTCACACCTTTTTCAAGGACTTCTCCATCTTCCACTTTCTATAACATACAGACTCTTATTTTCCCTTTTATCTGGACTTATTATACATCATCAATTGACAATCAAAAATGGGGATACAAAATTATTAAGCTATCAAAGCCCGACTATGGAGTCAAGTACCATCCAGTTCTAAGGATATCCATATGCAACTACACTATAGAAGGAATTCTTAGGATTTTGAATATACAATATTTATATTTATAGTCAAAAGACAAACAAGGTCACTCAATGTTTCCTAATTTTTAGGAATCAAATAACATAAGCCCCGATACCAAATGTTACAACCTGCACTTCAATGGGACCAGATTTTCGCTAAACCAAAAACCCAAGTCCATTAGAATACGGATCGTTGGTTTGGTATCCTATAAAGAGAAAAATATATTAGAGAACTAATGGTAATACTCATAGCAGAAATAAGAAAATATAATAGATCGATATAATTATTGATCAAAAATTTACATCTCAAATGTCAAGTGCCTCATTTAGACAATTGCTCCAAACCAACACTAGTAACTGCCCTTCTAAATCCTATGGGTTGTTATGAGGAAGGGGTCAGAACAATGTTCTGGTGACATGTAAGTTATACATATTATACATAACACTAGCTTATGTCGATTGGTCACAATTTCATGTAATGTCAGATTTTATGATTAACCGCTACGTGTGATAACCCGGATTTTTAGACATCTGTTAATTGAAAAGTTAACAGGACTAAATTTATTAAAATACTGATTTATAAATGAAACAAATAAATCTGATAATAAATATTTATATCTGGATAAATATTTATCTGATTATCTCCTGGTATAATTATTTAAATTGGCAAGATTCATCTTTTCAAAAAAAACAAAATATGTATTTGATTTTTGTGTATATATAAGTTGATTATAATAGAACTCGGGTTTGAAACTCAAAGTAATATCTTAAATTTATCTTTAAGGATATAATTATTAGTTAAGAGGAAATGTGTTAATGGAAATATATAAACGTAAAACACTAAAAATAATTTTTTAGTAAGTTAAAATTTTAGTAGCCTAAGTTTAAATAGAATTTAATAAAAGGTTTAAAATATTATTTCTTTGTAGATATTTCATAGCAAATTAAGAATCTATATAAACATAACATATTAATATAAAAGCTTGAATAATTAATATGAAAATGTATATAAACATTTGTAACACTTAAATGAAGTTTATGACATTTGTATGATGATAATAACACATATGACATTTGTGAGCTTAGGATGATTGAAACTAACAAGCGTCATTTTTTTTAAAATAAAATAAATAAATGATAAATATGATATGAATAAGAGATATCATCCCTACTCCTTTCTCATTTCTCTTCTATTTTCATTATCAAAAGAAACAAGAATATCCAAAGCAATAAAACTAAAGCCGGGAAAATAATAATAATAAAGACCGAAATCAAAAATCAGAGCAAAGATCAAATCAGATAATTTTTTTAAGGAAAAGCGTTTTCAAGCAACTCATCACAAAATCAGATTTCAATATCAACTCGGTTTCGAGTTAAAAATAGATTGGTTCCAGATAAAGGTTGTTCTCTGTTTATAAATAACAGTTGAGTGAACAAAACTTTTAATCTGTTTAAAATCCTTGTTGCATGCTGTGAATTTGAGGTGAAGTATGATAAATGTTTATATGATTGTTTAAATACGAATTGTATGTATATCTATAAGATGGAATGGTGTGCATGTCTGTGTACAGAATATTATTCTGCTCATATTATACAGGTTCAAAAAAATTGATCAAAATCCAAATTTTAATTTTCCAAATTCTCTATAGTCTTCACTATATGACAAAATTTGTTTGAAATAGCAAGATTATTGGTTTAAAAATATATTTATTAAGAATCTGATGGAAGTTTAATAAAAGGAAGGAAGAACAGCAGGATTTCTATATACATCAAAATCTTGACTTTAACAATTTGATGTTTCAGGTATATATTCAGATTCATTATCGAAAATTAGGATTTTTAAAAATAAAATTAAGTTTTTTAAATGTGAAATTAAGGAGGAATCGAGGGTTGATCATGATTCGGGTTTTGAGCATTTGCGTGTGATCGAGGTGATGTGGAAGGTCGGAATCAATGTCGGAGGAAGCTGGGAGGTTAACGAACCAGGCAAAATTGTTTGATGGATTCATCGATCACCTAGGCGTTGGCGTGGGTTTGATTTAAGGTTTTTATGGCTTTGTTTGGTCGACGATGGTCTTTGGGTTCATTCGACGACCATGGTGCATCAGACATTGTCAAAATGGGTGGAATAGAAGCATAAGACGACGGTGAGTCTCTGGACTGGGAGTCGGAGTTTCTGGTGATGGGAGGAAACGTCGCGAGGCGATTTTAGATGGTCGATGTTGTTCCAGTGGGTGGCGTGGTTCTCGATTTTGTTTTCGAACCGAGTTTTGAAATCTGGGTTGTCAACGGAGAAGAGGTGATCGACGACGACTTGTGAGGGGCAGCAGTAGTGGTCAGATTGCCTCGACCATCTATGCACATGCATAATTTCTAGCTTCTTGTCCTTTTTTTGGGTGGATGCTGTGTAGAGAATATAAGTGAGGACTCGGGTTGGAGCTCGGGGAGGAGTATTACCTCGGTTCCGGTAACGTGTTCTTGCAATTTTTTGCTCGGATGATTTAGATCTTAGGTTTTAGTTAACAGTTTTTTCCTGAGATCAAATCTTTGTATCAGATTTTAACTAGAAAGGAAAGTTAATCAGGTAAAAGTAAGTTAACAGATTTAAAATTTAATCAGAAGTTTAAGCAAGACTTAAAACATGTTTTTAAAAGTTTTTGAAAAAAAAAGTTTTTTTGAAAATTTAATGAATTTAGTTATAAACTTTTCTTAAATAAATTTCTTTTCTATATTTATAAATGTTTTCTTTAACTTTGATTAGGAGGTTATATGATTTGTTAACTTAAATTTGTTGAGCAAATCTTATTTCAAACTTAATTTTAAATGTAGTTAAGTGTTAAATAAAGGAATAAATGTTTTGAAAAACATGTGATAGGTAATTAGTAAGTAAAGGTAATGTTTTATCTTGTAATTATTTAAGATTTTGATAATTAATGAAGTAATAAAAGAGTAATTAATTAATTTAATTAATTGATGATTAAGGATTAATTAATTTGTAATTAAGGGCTGTTAATTAGATAATCAGAAATTAATTAATTGATGATTAGAGATAATTAATTAACGATTAAGCATTACTTGGTTAAGTAATTAAGTTGTGATTAAGTATTAATTAATTAAGCAATTAGAGATAAATAAATTGGTAATTAAAGATTGAATTAACTATTAATTAGAGATTAATTACTTTATGATTAATAGTTAAGGGGTAATTAATTAGGTAATTAAAGATTAATTAATTGATTTGTAAGGTAATCAAGGAATTATTAATTAATATGATTAACTGATTAAGGAGGTTAATTAAAAGTTAATATGAATGGTTAACGAAAATTAATTTATAGGGTAGTTAAGGGTTAATTACTCAATGTAATTAATGTATAATTAATCAAGGATGATTAATTAAGATGGGTGATTAAAGAATGATTTGTTAATTAGGTTGTAATTAATAAATGTTAAGTATGCTTGATTAAGGTAATCCAAGTGATTAAAGTTGGTAATTAATTTAATTAGAGACTAATTAAATTAATTAGGAATTATATATCTATTAAAATCTTGCTTATGGATGGTTGAATAATATTGGATGGCTTGAATTCTTGATGTCCCTGATGGGCGATTTAGATATGCTGTGATATGAATGGTTGAACCGTGATAATGTAGGTTACCTATCTGAGTTGAATTGTTTGTGATATGATATCCTGGATATGAATTGTATTGTTTAAAACTTAACAACTTGGATTTGAGATGACATCGAATTCGAAGAGATCGGGGTCGGGTATCAGTAAATACTCGTAACCACTTCGATTAGTAATTGACATTAATTCTTTATAATTTGGATAGAAGCAAACATGCTGGAATGGAATAAATTAAGTAACATGGACATTTAACATGTGAACTGTTGTGTGGGATAAACGATTGACTATTATAATTAAGAATTCATAAAAGGTACAAGTTACCCTGGCAATTCACTTAAGTTATATAGCTTGATTTCATGGGTTTACTCACGCTGGTTTCCAGCCTGACTCGGGTGTTACTTTGATGTAATGCTCGGGTTAGACCGAGTATTACAGATTTTCAAATGAGGACATTCTGGAGCCAGGAGGCGAGCTGGATGGCATGAACGTATGGAGTGTTTCCGCTGTGATATATTTTAGTTGTCTGGGACATGTTGATTGTATCTGTTTAGTGTTTTGTGTATATGGTTGTAACTCTAATGTATTGATGTAAATTAATTGATACAGTTTTCCTTTATATAGTTGCTATTTTATTTGATATTATATTTTGATCCGCTGTGAATGTAAGATTCTGTGTTTCATTTCTGTTTCTTCTTCTACCTCTTTTCTTCCTTTCCTTACTATTTGAAATTTTTGAGATCGAAAATTCTAGGTCGTTACAGTTAGTATCAGAGCTGAAGGTTAAGTGAGAACCGTGGCTTTGGTGGCTGTACTCATTAAGGATAGGGTCAGTGGTACCCTAGAATGATTTGAGTGTGTGTGTGTGTGTATGAGCGTACTTGTTATTTTCTTATATAAGGGTTTTAAAAATGGTTTTAAAGAATGATTTTTATAAAAGCTTATATTTTATATATAAAGCAATAATTTTTTGTTGGATATTGTAATTGAATAAGAATTTAATTGGGGTGTGTGTGTGTGTATCCAATAGGAATTGAATATAACGAACTATATAAATAAGATAAATGGATCCAAACTGAAATTAAAATCCTAAATTTGTATAAGTATTTTCAAAAGGTTGAATTACGTGACCCTGATTTTATTTTTCAATAAATTATAAGATAATATATAGTGAATTGGTTTTCAGATATGATAATCTTGGTTATTATCCTAAAATGTTTTTTGTGTTTAATAATGAAATGTTTGTTAATGATTAAGCAAAATGAAATGTAGGGAAGTAAACATTTAGGTGAGTATGAGTTATAATTTGGAACTGAAGATAATTTAAATTTTAAAGTTTTAAATCCAAGTCTAAAAAATTTGGAATTTGTTTCAAAGTGATAAAGAAATAATATAGAATACTATTTAATGTATTTGAATGAAAGGATCCTGTTCCAAATAAGAGTTGTTTGAAAATTTAAAGGAATTTTTATTGAATTTAAAACCAAAGGTGTTTTAAAATATAAAGTAACTTGGTGTGTAAAGGAAATAAATATGTATATTTGAAATAAACTCTAAGGTTGAGTTTTGAATTTTCCTTGGAATGTGATGTGAAAACCAAAGTTAAATAAGTTTAGAACAAACAACCTGAATTGGAAACTTCAAGATGAAATTGAGATATGACTTGGGAAGTTAAACGGTTGATTTGAATTGGGAGTTTGTGTGATCTCAAAATGGGTTTGAAATCTGGAAATTGGAAATGGATTGAGGTAATATATCCATTATTGAGATGAAATGGAAATTAAGCTTTAATTTGAAATCAAGAATATGGAATCACTTTGAACTTAAGATTTTAATATTAAAAATTGAACTTGTAAAACTTGAATTAATTAAGAATTGGTTTTAAAGTTTGAAGTTGAAAATGGATAATAAATTAGAATCTGGAAATTAAATTGTTTTTGAACTCTTATTTGAACTTTGAAATAAGTTAAGTAGGATTATTTAAAATGGAAATTGGACTCAGAATTAAATGGTTTAAAGATATAAGTTGTTAAATTAAAAGTAAAGGTTAATTTGATTTAAAGGATTAAATCATCATTTAAAAATTTAACTCGAATTTGTATAATTCGAGATGGTTTAAAGTTGAGATTTAAATTGAATTGGTTCAAATAAAATTTGATTTGAATCAATTAGAATTGTGATTGAAGATGGATAAGTTTAAAATTCAAATGGAAAATTTGAATTGGATTAATTTGAAATGAAATTGAAGTTGAATGAGTTCAAATTCAAATGGAAAGTTGATTTGAATTTGGGATGGGAATGGAAGTTAACTTAATTTGAATTAAAATTGAATTAATTTTGGGAATTTAAATTGAATTGACTGGAATGAGTGATTGGCAATTGATCAGTTTGGCTCTGAACTATATTTTTCAAATTTTAATATAACTATTTTTAAATCTATTTTTCCTAGCTATCTACTATACAACTTTTTTTTAAAACCTAAAACTATCTTTTACTACCTTTGGAACTATTTAACTATTTGGCAACTATTTTATAAACTAATTACTATTTTTCAACTACTTACAACTAATTACTATTTTACAACTATTTTGTAATTATCTAACTATTTTACAATTATCTTAAAACTACTTAACTATTTTGCAGCTATTTTACAACAAAAAAAAATTTATTTTTCATCTACTTATCTATTCTTAATTTTTCAAGCTATTTTCTAAATTCAAGCTGGACAGAGTTCAAACTGATTTTGGTTAAGTAACCATTTGAGGTAAGAATTAAAGTGATAATCCAAAAGAGGATTGAGGCAAATGTAAATAAGTGTATAGAAATCAAAAGTGAATGTGAATAGGGAAGGGAATTGATTTGGTTAGTAATCAATGGGGATAAATACGTAGAATGTATGTATATTATTCTATTCGCATAGTGATTTGGTCCTGATTCGAGCACAGAATTTCGAGATAGTATATCGATCCGAGTTGGGATTTTTCACTTGATTTTTGATGGTGAACCTGGATATGGATTTTTGATTGGTTCTGAAAATTCTCTATCATAGTTATGACTATGCAAGGAGAATGACAGTTTCTAATCAAGAAACCGGATCCGAGTCTCCAGTAGAAAGTCGGGTGGACGATAGTAGTTCGGAAAAGAAATTGTGTGATCGGGTGAGCGATCGGATTGATATAGCGTACGGATGATATGTGTACATCGTACGGGTTTAAATGAAATTGATACCGAAAATTTATGGATAAGAATTGTAAAATGGTTTTTGAAATGGAAAGTATATTTGTGAAATATATGATGAAATAAAGTGAAATTGGATATTTCTATGTAGAAATTTTACTTTATGGAAGTAAGTAAGATGGTAAGTGACTTTATAGAGTTATCAAGTTTGAATATTGATTTGGCATAAACAAAGTGATGAATATATAATTGGTAAACTCCCCTTGTTGAATCTATAGCCAGAACAAAAAGTGTTTTTGAAAATATTTGAAGTATAAAAAGGGAATTTATACAAGTATAAAGTGATCCAAAGATTTTCAAAGTTATATATATATATATATATATATATATATATATATATATATATATAAAGGATCTTATGAGAATGATTTTGGGAAAAAGGTTTTGGAACCTATGGATTTTGGAAAGGCTTTTGATATTTGGGTAAAATCAATATTGGAATTTGGAAAGCCAAGTTTGAGAATTGTTGATTTTGGAATAATCGATTTTGAGAAAAGGAGATTTATATGGGATTCATAGTAGGTGTATGATTTGGAAGATACTATATGTGTAAAGTATAAAGTGTTTTGAAAATGACTCTGTAGAAAAAGGCACTCCCTTGAAATGAACTTCTTAGGAGTACCATAGGTTGGTACTGCCTTGAGCCCCAAGGGGGAGGCTCTAAAGTGGATCCTGTGAGGAAGTCCGGACAAACTGAAATTCCTGAGGATTATTGGGTAGCGAAAGTCGAGGGCGCTGATACCTACAGAGGCATTTGGGTTATGCTGTGATGATAGTGTAACTCGATGTCGTTGTGATCTACTATGGACCATAATAGAAATTGTGTGGAGGTGAGTGTCAACAGTCTATGTTTGATTTTTCTGAGATGGCAACATAACATCGGTAGACTGCGATCTATGATCGATTGGAGTGGAGAAGTTTCATTTTTTGGCAACGGAATTCGAGGGCGTTGATGCCTACAGTTATAAGGGTTTTTGTTGTGATAGCAACGTAACCCCAGATGTAGCTGCAATCTGTAGCGGGTTCCATGGTGTAATCGAGGGGCGCGAAGGCCTTTCAGTTATCCATGGATTTTGCCGGGATGGCAACGTAACCATCGGGTTAACTGCGACCATGGATGGGGGTGATGATTTCCAAAGCATTCTCATCAAAAATATTTCCTCTATTTCAAAGATGTTTTCTATATTTTCACAAAGTTCTCAAAAAAAATTTCCAAGTATTTTCACTGGGTGTTAAAAATGAGACTGCTAAGTACTTACAGATTTTCAGTCCTACGCTTGATCAACGTATGACCGAGTTTCTGTGAGAACAAGGATGGACTTGTTGAAACATCGAGTTATAAAGTTATTTTTATAAAATCTATTTTAGTAATATTATATAGATTTTTAAAAGTGTTTTAAAAATGATCAAAGAATAATTTATCTGATTTTAAGTATTAGATAAATTCTGGCTTTGTTTTTTCGGAGACGAAAAGATTCTAAGGTTAAGGAATGTGATAACTTGGAATTTTGGACATCCGTTAATTGGAAATTTAAAAGGATTAAATTTATTAAAAGACTGATTTATAAATGAAACAAGTAAATCTGATAATAAATAGTTATATCTGGATAAATATTTATCTGATAATCTCCTGGTATAATTATTTAAATTGGCAAGATTCATCTTTTCAAAAACAAACAAAATATGTATTTGATTTTTGTGTATATATAAGTTGATTATAAATAGAACTCGGGTTTGAAACTCAAAGTAATATATTAAATTTATCTTTAAAGATATAATTATAAGTGAAGAGGAAATGTGTTAATGGAAACATATAAACATAAAACACTAAAAATAAATATTTAGTAAGTTAAAATTTTAATAGCCTAAGTTTAAATAGAATTTAATAAAAGGTTTAAATATTCTTTCTTTGTTGATATTTCATAGCAAATTAAAAATCAATATAAACATAATATATTAATATAAAAGCTTGAATAATTAATATGAAAATGGATATAAACATTTGTGACATTTAAATGAAGTTTAGGACATTTGTATGATGATGATAACACATAAATTTGCAAGCTTAGGATGATTGAAACTAACAAGTTTCATTTTTTTTAAATAAAAATAAATAAATGATAAATATGATATGAATAAGAGATATCATCCCCACTCCTTTCTCATTTCTCTTCTATTTTCATTATCAAAAGAAACAAGAATATCCAAAGCAGCAAAACTAAAGCCGGGAAAAAATAATAAAGAATGAAATCAAAAATCAGAGCAAAGATCAACTCAGGTAAACAATTAAAGCAAAGTGGTTTCAAGCAACTCATCACAAAATCAGATTTTAATACCAACTCAGTTTTGAGATAAAAACAGATCGGTTCCAGATGAAGGTTGTTCTTGTTTATAAATAACAGGTGGGTGAACAAAACTTTTAATCTGTTTAAAATCCTTGTTGCATGCTGTGAACTTGAAGTGAAGTATGATAAATGTTTATATGATTGTTTAAATACGAATTGAATGTATACCTATATGATGAAATGGTGTGCATGTCTGTGTATAGAATATTGTTCTGTTCATATTATACAGGTTTAAAAAAAATTGATCAAAATCCAAATTCTATTTTCCAGATTCTCTATAGTCTTCACAATATGAAAAAATTTGTTTGAAATTGCAAGATTATTGGTTTAAAAATATATTTAGTAAGAATCTGATGGAAGTTTAATAGAAGGAAGGAAGAACATCAGAATTTCTATATACATCAAAATCTTAACTTTAACAATTTGATGTTTCAAGTATATATTCAGATTCATTATCGAAAATTAGGATTTATAAAAATAAAATTAATATTTTTAAATGTGAACTTAGGGAGGAATCGAGGGTTGATCGTGATTTGGGTTTTGAGCATTTGCGGGTGATCGAGGTGATGTGGAAGGTCGGAATCAATGTCAGAGGAAGCTGGGAGGTTAACGAACCAGGCAAAATTGTTCGATGGATTCATCGATCACCCAGGCGTTGGCGTGGGTTTGATTTAGGGTTTTTATGGCTTTTTTTTTGTTGACGATGGTCTTTAGCTTCGTTCGACGACCATGGTGCATCGTACATTGTCAGAGTGGGTGGAATAGAAGCATAAGACGACTGTGAGTCCCTGGACTGGGTGTCGGAGTTTCTGGTGATGGGAGAAGGCGTTGTGAAGCGGTTTTAGATGGTCGATGTTGTTCTAGTGGGTTGCGTGATTCTCGATTTTGTTTTCCAAGCGAGTTTTGAAATCTGGGTTGTCAATTGAGAAGAGGTGATCGACGACGATTTGTGAGGGGCAGCAGTGGTGGTCTGAAGCACTTCGATCATCTGTGCACATGCACAAGTTCTAGCTTCGTGTCTATTTTTTGGGTGGATGCTGTGCTGAGAAGATAAGAGAGGACTCGGGTTGGAGCTTGGGAAGAAGGAGTGTTGCCTCGGTTTCGATAACGTGTTCTTGCAAGTTTTTGCTCGAATGATTTAGATCTCAGGTTTTAGTTAACAGTTTTTTTTCTCAGACCAAATCTTTGTATCAGATTTTAACCAGAAAGGAAAGTTGATCAGGTAAAAGTAAGTTAATAGATTTAAAATTTAATCAAAAGTTTAAACAAGACTTAATACATGTTTTCAAAAGTTTTTGAAAAATATTTTTTTTTTGAAAATTTAGTGAATTTAGTTTTGAACTTTTCTTAAATAAATTTCTTTTCTATATATATAAATGTTTTCTTTAACTTTGATTAGGAGGTTATATGATTTGTTGAGTAAATCTTTAAGTTATTTCAAACTTAATTTTAAATGTAATTAAGTGTTAATTAAAGGAATAAATGTTTGGAAAAACATGTGATAGGTAATTAATAAAGGGAATGTTTTATCTTATAATTAGTTAAGGTTTTGATAATTAATGAAGTAATTAAAGAGTCGTTAATTAATTTAATTAATTGATGATTAAGGATTAATTAATTTGTAATTAAGGGTTGTTAATTGGATAATTAGAAATTAATTAATTGATGATTAGAGATAATTAATTAACGATTAAGCATTACTTGATTAAGTAATTAAGTTGTGATTAAGTATTAATTAATTAAGTAATTATAGATAAATAAATTGGTAATTAAAGATTGAATTAACTATTAATTAGAGACTAATTACTTTGTGATCAATAATTAAGGGATAATTAATCTGGTAATTAAAGATTAGTTAATGGATTTGTAAGGTAATCAAGGAATGATTAATTAATGTGATTAATTAATTAAGGAGGTTAATTAAAAGTTAATATGAATGGTTAAGGCAAATTAATTTATGGGGTAATTAAGGGTTAATTACTCAATGTAATTAAAGTATAATTAATCAAGAATGATTAATTAAGATGGATGATTAAAGAATGATTTATTAATTGGGTTGTAATTAATAAATGTTAAGTATGTAGGATTAAGGTAATCCAAGTGATTAAAGTTGGTAATTAACTTTATTGGAGACTAATTAAATTAATTAGGAATTATATCTCTATTAAAATCTTTCTTATGGATGGTTGAATAATATTGGATGGCTTGAATTGTTGATGTCTCTGATGGGCGATTTAGATGTGCTGTGATATGAATGGTTGAACTGTGATAATGTAGGTTACCTATCTGAGTTGAATTGTTATGTGATATGATATCCTGGATATGAATTGTATTGTTTTAAAGCTTAACAACTTGGATTTACGATGACATCGAATTTAAAGAGACCGGGGTCGGGTATCAGTAAATACCCGAAACCACTTCGATTAGTAATTGACAATAATTCTTTATAATTTGGTTAGAAGCAAACAGGCTAGAATGAAATAAATTAAGTAACATGGACATTTAACCTGTGAACTATTGTGTGGGACAAATGATTGACTATTATAATTAAGAATTCGTAAAAGGTACAAGTTACCCTGGTAATTCACTTAAGTTATATAGCTTGATTTCATGGGTTTACTCACGCTGGTTTCCAGCCTGACCCGGTTGTTACTTTGATATAATGCTCGAGTCAGACCGAGTATTACAGATTTTCAGGTGAGGACGTTCTGGAGCCAGGAGGCGAGCTGGATGGCAGAAACGTATGGAGTGTTTCCGTTGTGATATATTTTAGTTGTCTAGGACATGTTGATTATATATATCCAGTGTTTTGTGTATATGGTTGTAACTCTGATGTATTGATGTAAATTAACTGATACAATTTTCCTTTGTATAACTGCTATTTTATTTGATATTATATTTTTATCCGCTGCGAATGTAAGATTATGTGTTCATTTCTGTTCTTCTTCTACCTCTTTTCTTTATTTCCTAACTATCTGGAATTTCCGGGATCGAAAATTCTGGGTCGTTACACTACGACTACATTATTATGTACGAACCGAACCCATCTACCCCATGTACATTTATGTCTATATAGGCGTGTGTGTGTGTCTGTGTACATATATCCCAAGTCTACTAATTGACCTAGGTTTATCCCCACTAGTATTAATAACTTAACATCTCCTCTAGATCTATCGCCAACGTATCACCGAGGGAATCCTGACCTGCGCACTGACGTTCTACAGTCCATGAGATCCTAATATTTTGGGAATTTTTCACATATGCCAATCCTATGGTACCTTCGTATGCTTCTAATATTATGGATTTTAAGCCCTAATGCACCACCTTGTATAATTTAAGCTTTACGAACCAGCTTATGAAATTTAGGCTCCTTGAACTAGCTTATGGAATTTAGGCTCCATGAACCACCACCCCATCTGATCTTTGTATGGCTTAACTAGCATTTCCTTATCAAACAAACTAACAAACAACTATGGTGCTATATAATCCTATCCTTCCCATTGACTGCAAGAGACCGATGCCGAGCTCGAGAAATATGTACTCCTACCTCAGTTTATAGTACCCAAGTATGCCAGTATTGGTACACTTATTGCAACTCATTTCATTACCTAGGCACCCAGGCTTCTGTGCCCCTTTTGCATAAATCCGATCTCTCTCACAGTCCATTTAGATTGCCTAGCGCAATTAAGGCAATACCCACACTCTAAAACTTAAAGCAGACCTAAATTTAAATGTGCATGTTTTGCCTTGACATAATTATAACAAATACTTATAATTATGACAGACAATTTATAATCAAGGTATTAGGCACATTACTGACCTTGGAGTATCCCTCTAGTATGAAATCGTACACCTACAGGTTCTATTGGTTGGATATATTTTTAGCATCCCAACCCTGTTTAATGACCTTCAAACGTTGATCTACTATAATTAAAATAGATAATTATAATTATTCACATTCATCATAAACGCATATTCGAGGCTACTTATATGCATATTTTAGACTTATGTATACTTATTCTTCTTTTATTTCTTTAACATCTTTTATGTTTGACATTAAACCTTCAGTTTAACTATGCATTTATCTTTTATTTCATTAATTTCATTTATCGCCTCTTATTTCAGTTATTAATACCTTTGCTACAACATTCATTAGTTCAACTTTGATTTTTATCCATTTTCATTCAATTATAAGACTTCATCAATTTCATTAATTCATTTTATTTCTCTTTCCTTTCTTTTTCATTAGTTTTTTTTAACCTTTTTGTTTCATTCTTACCTAAATATTCCACTTTTAGGATTTACTACATTTTAATAAATTGGAATTAAACCTTAACAACTAATTGTCTTACGGTAAATTTCCATATCATATCCAAAAGATGTAGTTGCACAATGATTATAACTACAAGGAATTCTCTTTTTATTTATTGAAATAGACAATGTAAAATACGGTAATCATCCCTATTTTGTATATCACTTTCTTTTATAGACATATATTTTTTCCCTTGTCATTTCAAACATTGCACTTTTATGAATTTAGACTTGATAATGTAAAGAAATCTACTTGCATCAATACAAATTTCAATAAACTAAAATATCACTAAAATCCAAAAAGTCGAAATAGCATTATTAATTAACATCGAATAAAATAAAATTGCAATTCATTACTTTAAGTTTGACTAAAATATAATAAAACATGTAAATTATCGGTCATAAAACAAGTAAATTATTAGTTTTAAAATATGTAAATTATCAGTCATAAAACATGCAAAATATCAGTTGCAAAACTTATAAATAATCAATGATAAAACATGTAAATTATCAGATGTAGAAATTAACAATTCTAATCATAACGTGGTTACAAAAATAAAACTAATCATTATGTAATTACATAGACAAGTTTACAGTCTTTAATATTTCACATTTATGAATTTATTTACAGTTTAAATTCAATTTATAAACATAAAGGAATAGGTTTGCAATGATATAATCTTGTATTGTATAAAAATATATAATATTCTCACTCGCCTTTAATCATCCCTATTTGGATCCACTTTTTGACTCCCCATTTGGATCCAGACACGTGTGTTTACTTTTTCGGTTAATTTCTGACTTGTCTGTTTGAACGTTTTGACCTTCAGGTCATGTTTGCTTATGAGATGAGGCAAATATTTTTACTACTTTCTACTATGGCATTGACTAGCGGTTAGGAAACCGTTAAGTGAGAACATGTGGTGCACTGTTACCACTTTTCGGATTCATTTCCGGGAGTTTATGACACATTCACGAGTGATTGCCAATACTTAGACTGTTGGGTCGCTTATGGACTGTTGGGTCCTATGCATGTGTATATATACAACTATTGGGCTATCTATGGACTGCTGGGTCCGAAAGAGACTGCTGGTTCTCTTATGCACAAGTACTTGGCAGGCTGTTGGGCTATCCTATGGACTGTTGGGTCCTATTTATTATAGTTGTTGGGCTACATTTTGGACTATTGGGTACTTTCCCTGTATTGTGTTTTTAAGATTTGTTTATGGTGATTTCTAAAATTCTGATGATGTTTTTATATGTATGTATTTAATTGTGCTTGCTGTTCTGTGATCTGTGTTATCTATATTGTGTTTTGTTCTGAATAGATCATGTAGCCACCATAGTTTTGTATTAAGCATTTATTGAATATGTCGATCCACTTGAGAATGAAAAAAAATGGAGCACCAAATCGACGTATTTAACAGATGTTTAAGACAAAGCTATGGATGGCCGCTCCTAACCAGCTTTATTCTCCGCATTAGCAGAAAGTATTACTCAGTAATACTTTTTGTTAATGTGGGTTTTAGGGTGGGGCGTCATAGAAATGTTCATCTTCTTCCTTCAAAAGCAAAGCCAAACTACCATTTTTTTCATCAAATCCTTGCTGTAATTTAATAAATTAAATCAATTTAGATAGGTAATCAATTTCTAAACCTAATTCCTTCATCAAATTTCAATTTTGAAAAGGGTTATTTACTATAATTGAAGAATTTTGTTTGAATGTCTCTTTACATTCCATTCTCAAGTTTGAAGCCTCCTGAAGCCATTCCAAAGCCAAAGCTCATCTCTTTGCACCAAATTCGATCTTGCAGCTCAGATATTTGAAAGGTGAGTATCAATCCCACAATAGTTAGCTTATGCTTGCTTGCAATAAATCGTTTTTGAATTGTTTTGATTTTGTATAAACTGTTTTGAGTAGCACATTTGTGCGCTCATATCTCTCTATTCCGGCAACGAAATGCTGTCAGATTTTTTTGGATTGTAGACTATGCTTTTTAGATTAAGCATATCAAATTTCAAGTCATTTAGACCCATATAGTTTATAGAAATATGCTGATGAACTTTGATTAGGAGCATGTTTTTGCCTAAATTTTTACAGTGAAAACACTGCTTAGGTTCAACTTTGAGACATCATAACTTTCACATAGCTTGTTCAAATTCCGTGATTCTTTTTCCAGTTTCAAATATGAGTGTTAAAAATTATGAGCACCAAATTTCAGGCCATTTAGCCTGTAACGACCCAGAATTTTTATTAATTAATATTTGAGTATTTAATTAATTTTAAATATTAATAAGTGAATTTATAAGTCAAATAAATTTTAATTTGAATTATTGGATTTAATTGGATAATTAAATCGATAATTTAATACGTTAAATTATGGAAATAATTGAAAATTGAGTTAAATATGATAGAAAATGATTTGTAAAATTTTATTTTATCATATTGAAGTTAGAATGATATTTTAGAACTTTTAAAATCGAATTAAGAGTTAATTTGTGAAAATTGAATATTTTAATATTTAATTATCGACTGTAAAATAGCCAATTTTTGAACAGTCTCAGAATTGAAAGAAACTAGTTCCATTGGATCCGTAATAGTTAGTTATTACCGGATTTCAATTTTCGTGTCAATCGGAGCTATCGTTTGATCGTGGCAGCTCGAAACGCATCGAATTATTTTTAATATTAATTTGGCGAGTTAAAATAGCCATTTTTTAAAAAGTCTCGGATTTCGACGAAACTAGTTTCATCGGATCCGTAATGTGATATTATTGTATGGTTTCAAATTTCAAGTCGATTGGATTTACCGTTTGTCCGATATGAATTAAAACGCCTAGAAATCGATTTAAATCAGTTTAATTTAAATCGATCGTTTGTTGCTATAACTCGCACTGATGTCCGAATTAGCTTTCGAAACCTATTCCATTGTGTCCGGAACGCGAGATAAACCCTAGGAACGTCAGTTTCGGCGCGTAAATCGGAGTTTGGGAATTCCGGATGAATAGTGATTGAAAATTTCCTATAAATACACCCACCCCCTTCATAAATTAAAAAATAAAATAAAAATTAGGTTATAAAACCCTAGCCGCCACTTTTAGGTTCAATGGCCAGAAATGTTCCAACTTCTTCTCTCTAGATCTTCCAATCCGTCAACAATTAGAGGAAGTTGTCAACATGAAAGTTGGAGAGGGGAGTGAGAGCTACGATCTGAACGGTTGTGATGTAAAACGGAGCAACGTGGGAGGAGCTACAGGGGGACGTTCGTGACATGTTGCGCACGCAACCCTAGGAGCATCAGGTGGCCGAGTTGGTCAGTGCTTGGGCCGAGCATAGGAGGGGTCGAGAGCTTCGCGATGGTGGTAGTTTGATCGAGTATAGTCGAGTATTGGTGGAGTTAAATCGAACCCTAGTTCGTGATGGGTATGGGTTCTCTTGCACGGCTTTGATCTGGAGAAGGAGAACGTGAGAGGGAGAAGGGGGTGGACGGGCCTGATGTGTTGGGTTTAGATCCAAGGATCCAGATGCTATAGGGTATAAAATTAAAAAGGATTTGTAAATTTGTTTATATAAATCGTGTACAAACTTGTAAAATCAATATCTTTTTCATACGAGGTCGAAAACGCGCGAAACTAGTCGCGTTGGAATCGTATCGTCGAGCACTACGCGATGGAGTTGGTTTGGAGTTAGTGAAAATTTCGTGTAAAATTAAACGCGCGTTTAATTTTATTCGAAATAAATCGCTAAAACGGAAATTAAAATCAAGGTGAGAACTTTTCACTCAATCGAATCGGTTTCGATTTTATTTTAAATAGTTAGATTTAAAATATTTGAATGCATGTTTGAATGATGATTGTTATCTATTGATTGTTAAAATAGACATTATGCGCCGTTAGTAAGCGGATGTTATTTATTAAAAACATATACCGCGAATATTTCATAAACAGTGAAATTGGTATTATATATAATATCAATATATATATATTTGCATATGTATATATTGCAGTTGTTGATTTCCCGCATTTTTTAGCGGATGAGACCCTATTACGCCGTTATTAAGCGGATAATATTTATTAAAAACATATACCGCGATAATTTCGTACTAGAACGAAATTGGTATTGTGCTAATGTTTTTGGATGCAGGAAAACAGGTTGGAGGGATCCAACTGGATTCCTCAACAGTTTTTATTTGATTTCAGATATTTTGATATTTGATGGATTATCATATTGATATATGATGTCGTTGTAGTCGTGATTGACTATTTGGTGTGTAGCATCATTGGACCCAGATTTTGGGATTTTAAAATGATTTTTAAAGTGATTTTTGAAAATATACTATATTTTTGGAATTGATCCATTATAAATAAATAAACGTTATAATTTTTAAAGTTATAAAAATTATGATTTTGTGAAATATAGTTAAAAGTTGATTTTTGAGAAATATGGGATTTATGATTTTATAAAAAATAGTTTAAATTGGATTTTTGAATCTATTATGAAAAGTTTAAAAATAGGATTTATAAAATTTAATTATTTTATAAATCAATAGAATGGTGAAATTATAAAGGAATTTAAAGATGTTTTTAAAGAATAATATAAATTGATTTATATTAAGAGATTTATAAATGGATATTTATAAATTGAAAATATTGACATTATAAAACGAGTTTTTATAAGTGTTTGAATGAAGTGAAAATGAATTTCATTAATGAATGAAATTTATAGAATTATAAACGGTGAAGTGATAAATGGAATTTTATAAGCAGTAGGTTTATAAAATTTGTAAAGTTATTGAAAGAATAGATTTGGATAAATAAATGAATCTTATAAGTTATAAGATTTATAATTATGAAGTTTAAAAGAACGATTTTATAAAATAATCGTTTTATAAGTATTTAACTTATAATATGAACTTTTAGTTTATAATCGAGTTATAAATCGAATAAGTTAATAAAGGAGATGTATAAAAAAGGAAGTTTTTATAAAATAAATAGAAATGGAATTTATAAACGTTGCTTTATAAATTCGCAAACGACTTATTTTGATAACCTATTAATGGAGTTATATTCACATTTTTGAATAGTGAATAATCCTTTGAATTAAAATGAATAAAAGAATGAAATTTGTTAACGTAGTATATTCACGCTTTTAAATAGTGAATAATATGTTAAAGAAAATGTTTAGAATGTGATGTTTTAAATAGAATTAAAACGATCTAACGATGTTTTAAAAGGTGTTGAGATTCGAAACCATAGATTTCAACATTCATTGTTGAAATAGACGTTTTCGAGAAATAAAAGGAAATAGTGGACTATAACACTGTTGTTATAGTAAATGATTTCCGAAAGGAAATGTTTTGAATAGTATTGGGATTTATATATCTATTTTAATTTCGAATCCCTATACTAGTGATTTTGGGTTGTCGTAACGATGTTTTACGCAACATTCGTTTTGGCCCAAATAAATATGTAAAGAGAATGATTTCCTTAAAGAATGAAATATATACTTAATTCGATTTAAGTATATTGAATATTTTCCAAGGTTGAAAATAAAAAGATTTGTGAATTACTTATTTAATAAGTATGGAAATGTTTTCCAATATGAAGTGAATAATTAGAATTTATCCTTTTGAAGATAAATTGAAATGAATAATTGAAATCGTATATGCATGGATATCTTGGAATATAAATTCATTATGGAATTTATAAATGAAAAGTGGAACTTGTTTAAAAATAAATATTGATTTATTTTTGAAGTATTGAAATTGTATATCTTGTAAAGATATTTTGGAAAATAAATAATTTGGAAAATTATTTGGAATCTGGTGATGTATGCATATCCATTGATAGTTCAATAATCGACTATCAATATTTCCCTTTGAATGGGTATATGATGTGATTTGATTGAATTTGAATGTCACACTTATTTTTGAATAAGCGCTCACTATTCGGGTTAACCGGGAAAGGACCATGGGGTCGTATAACCCATTCCGAATATGTGATACGTCGTTGTGAATTGCATTTGAAGATCGGTGTTGAAGACCGGATATTTGCGAGAGCGATAGGATGACCTGTCGATTGACTCTGCACCGAGTAGCTACGGTATAGAGTTCTCCATATGTGATGGTGAATCCGATCAGGATTGTGGATATCCGGATTGCAAGGACTTCTTTGTAAGTGCCTTCGGTTTTGTTCGATCCCGGAACAGACTTGTATGGATTGTATGTCTGACATTACAAGTTGAGATATAAAGCCGATTTCTTTCAAATATATTTCTGTTGGTGGCGGAGAATTTATTCTTTTAGCTTAACACCCTTCTCTGAGACGTACGAGCTCAGAGGTTATATAGTTGAAGTTATCAGCGATATATTCCCAATTTGGTAATGTGACATGCTGAGTGATGCTGAAATGATCATTGTGTTGATTATTTGTGATAGGATCATTTGTTTGATCGTCTATCTTGGTGATCATTGTGTTGATCATTTGTTGACCCAAAGCATGGCTTTTGTATAAAGTATGTTTTTGTGGACGTGACTTCGTCGAGCCTCACATCCCTGAAATGGTCAAAACAGGAAAGAAGCAGCAAGGTTATGAGGGGTAGCGCCCTTTAGGATATGTGCATTTCCTTCTGGAAAAGGGTGGTATCATGGTATGGAGCCCAGATACTTACTCATGTTGAAAACACTTTATGATTGTGTGAATTGATTACGAGCGCTCGGTGATAAAGGTCCCAAAGGACCGGGGGATGGCATATTCGGTCAGTTGTTACTCAGTTAGGGGTAACCCGGTCTTGTGTTGGTAGAGATCCGGTTTGGTTCTCGGGGATGTCCATCCAGAGGCATTCTCATGTGGCAATGGGAAGTTCCTTGGCCTGACCATTTGTTGGAAATCCAATTCCCAATACGAAACTTGTACGGTTTTAGTTGTAGGACCTATCATTCACTTATGGTGTCGCAACACTGTTTGGATGGTAGCTATAGTAGGCATACGATAATGGTCGTATGTTGGCTAAGATTTATATTCTACTTTCGAAATAATATTTTACTACACTATGAACTAGTAATAATATCAAATGTTATTTTAAATGCGTATCAAGCATCTTTGACTATCATAAGGAGAAATCTCCTCCGATTCTGCGTTTGCATGTGTGTGTGTGCGGGAGGCCTTATGGTAGTCTCATTTTTAAAAGCATTGCGAATTGAATTTAAAAATATTCTTCTATTTGATTTTTAAAGATAAATAAACTGTTTTGAGTTCTCACACCAGTCACATGACTGACTCGGAGTTTATTGTTTTCCTTCCTAAACTCTGGGTGCCCACCAATTTCCACACGGGCAGTCAAGAGTTAGGTTTATCAGGATATTCTGGATATTCAGGAGTTGCTGGAGGCAAGATGATTGGCATGGCGTATTACTAGTATGTAGTATTTCTTTTCCGCTGTTTGATGTTGTATGTTGTTGTACACTCTGATGATATGATGTAATGAAATGAAATGAAATGTAATGTAATAACTTATATAGTTCTTTGTTTAAAGATTATTCATTTATTATTATATGTTGTTCCGCTGCGAATTGTGAGATTCTGATGTTGTTCAGTTGTTTCTTTCCATTCTATTTTTCTGTTTTTCTATTTTCAAATTCTCTATTTTCTATCTTCTTATCTTCTCTTTCTCTCTTTTTCTTTTCTTAAATTCTTTTTCAAAACCCTAACTATTCGGTTTTTCGGCAACGAAAAATCGCGTACGTTACATTTGGTATCAGAGCATATGGTTAAGCGACAACCATGGTTCTGTTGGGTATTACTCATTAGAGATAGAGTCAGTAGTACTCTAGAATGAGTTTGAGTGTAATAATAGCTATGAGAGCGTATTTGTTAGTGAATATGAAATTGTTTTATATTGTGATGATTGGTTTATTGAGTGGTATATGAACCTTCCTCAGCACGGTATGCATAACTATGCCGAAGGGGTTTCTAAACGCTTGAATAGAACAATTCGACACGATATTGATTTTAAATTGGGTAAATGAAATAATTTTACCTTGATTATATTTTTATATATAAAAGAATAATTTTTTAGAATTATTAAAGTGTATGTAAGTTGATTGTTTAGTTGTTTGAATAATCTAAATAAAAGAATAATGGTATAAGCAAAAGAATTATAAGCATTGAATTATAATTAAAGTGATTTACAATTATGAAATAAACTTATATATATAAGAAGTGAAACTATATGAATATGAGTTGTAAATGAAAGTGAATTTAAAGTTTAAATGGAATATAACTTAAGAGTTGTTAATGGAATTGATATTGGTATCGAAGTAAATAATCAAGTGGATTAAATGGATATGAACTTGAGTTATGTAATTGAAATTCAACTTTGTAATTGAATTGAATGAATGGCTTGAATGTTAAATCAATTAAATGTGAATAATTGATATGGAATAATGAATATAAGTGTTAATTCATTAAAATTCTAATGTTATTGGTGTTAAACCAAGATGAATGTAAACGAAGGAATTTGATTGTAATTAATATACATTGGTTGTTATATGATTGTTGAGTGATTGTATATAATTCATTAAGAGTTAATGAAATTGAAAGCCATGTAATTGAATTCAAATTAGAAGTAAATAAATTTGAATAGAATTGAACGTGAATTGGATTTAATTAGTGAATGCAAACTAATTAAAATTGAGAATGAATGTTGATAAAATCCAATGTAAATGAATCAAATGTGATTTAAAGTGAAAACCATTTCATTGAATATTAATGAGAATATGAATGAATATTTATTGGTTATGGATGTTAGTTGGTTGATGGTTGAATATATATTGCATTTGTTGTTTAGTTGCATTGCTATGTTAGCATATATAGTTATTATGTTGCTATATGTTGTATATCGAGATTATTTTCATATATGCATGTTCTCATGTTGTTTGTTGAGTGTTTTGTAGGTGCGGATCGCGTTTGCTTCGCATTTGGAGCTCGCTTTCGCGCTATATTAGCCGTATATGCTTGCTAATAAAATATAAGGTACATATCTCGGATTAAATATCGTACTTTTATACTTTTTTCCCCGCGGGATGCCTCATTACTTGATGAGATGTATATTTGTGATATATATACTGTCATTTTTTTTTCCGGATCGAGCCGCGCAAAGGAGACTATGGCGAATTTTTCCGAAAAGTTAAGGCGTTAGAAAAAATTTGAGAAAATTGGAAAATTTTGAAAACTTTAAACTTTGATTTGGAGTTGAAAGTTAAACAATAGTAGTTGTTTTGAAAAGATAACTAAGTATGATTTGAAAACTTAGTAAAGTTATTGTAAAAAGTTTAATTATGGATTTTGGGAAAGTTAATAGATTCTGTGATTTTCTTACTTGTTAATTTCGAGGACGAAATTCTTTTAAGGGGGAAAGATTGTAACGACCCAGAATTTTTATTAATTAATATTTGAGTATTTAATTAATTTTAAATATTAATAAGTGAATTTATAAGTCAAATAAATTTTAATTTGAATTATTGGATTTAATTGGATAATTAAATCGATAATTTAATACGTTAAATTATGGAAATAATTGAAAATTGAGTTAAATATGATAGAAAATGATTTGTAAAATTTTATTTTATCATATTGAAGTTAGAATGATATTTTAGAACTTTTAAAATCGAATTAAGAGTTAATTTGTGAAAATTGAATATTTTAATATTTAATTATCGACTGTAAAATAGCTAATTTTTGAACAGTCTCAGAATTGAACAAAACCAGTTCTATTGGATCCGTAATAGTTAGTTATTACCGGATTTCAATTTTCGTGTCAATCGGAGCTATCGTTTGATCGTGGCAGCTCGAAACGCATCGAATTATTTTTAATATTAATTTGGCGAGTTAAAATAGCCATTTTTCAAAAAGTCTCGGATTTCGACGAAACCAGTTTCATCGGATCCGTAATGTGATATTATCGTATGGTTTCAAATTTCAAGTCGATTGGATTTACCGTTTGTCCGATATGAATTAAAACGCCTAGAAATCGATTTAAATCGGTTTAATTTAAATCGATCGTTTGTTGCTATAACTCGCACAGATGTCCGAATTAGCTTTCGAAACCTGTTCCATTGTGTCCGGAACGCGGGATAAACCCTAGAAACGTCAGTTTCGGCGCGTAAATCGGAGTTTGGGAATTCCGGATGAATAGTGATTGAAAATTTCCTATAAATACACCCACCCCCTTCATAAATTAAAATTAAAAATAAAAATTAGGTTATAAAACCCTAGCCGCCACTTTTAGGTTCAATGGCCAGAAATGTTCCAACTTCTTCTCTCTAGATCTTCCAATCCGTCAACAATTAGAGGAAGTTGTCAACATGAAAGTTGGAGAGGGGAGTGAGAGCTACGATCTGAACGGTTGTGATGTAAAACGGAGCAACGTGGGAGGAGCTACAGGGGGCCGTTCGTGACATGTTGCGCACGCAACCCTAGGAGCATCAGGTGGCCGAGTTGGTTAGTGCTTGGGCCGAGCATAGGGGGGGTCGAGAGCTTCGCGATGGTGGTAGTTTGATCGAGTATAGTCGAGTATTGGTGGAGTTAAATCGAACCCTAGTTCGTGATGGGTATGGGTTCTCTTGCACGGCTTTGATCTGGAGAAGGAGAACGTGAGAGGGAGAAGGGGGTGGACGGGCCTGATGTGTTGGGTTTAGATCCAAGGGTCCAGATGCTATAGGGTATAAAATTAAAAAGGATTTGTAAATTTGTTTATATAAATCGTGTACAAACTTGTAAAATCAATATCTTTTTCATACGAGGTCGAAAACGCGCGAAACCAGTCGCGTTGGAATCGTATCGTCGAGCACTACGCGATGGATTTGGTTTGGAGTCGTTTGGAGTTAGTGAAAATTTCGTGTAAAATTAAACGCGCGTTTAATTTTATTCGAAATAAATCGCTAAAACGGAAATTAAAATCAAGGTGAGAACTTCTCACTCAATCGAATCGGTTTCGATTTTATTTTCAATAGTTAGATTTAAAATATTTGAATGCATGTTTGAATGATGATTGTTATCTATTGATTGTTAAAATAGACATTATGCGCCATTAGTAAGCGGATGTTATTTATTAAAAACATATACCACGAATATTTCATAAACAGTGAAATTGGTATTATATATAATATCAATATATATATATTGGCATATGTATATATTGCAGTTGTTGATTTCCCGCATTTTTTAGCGGATGAGACCCTATTACGCCGTTATTAAGCGGATAATATTTATTAAAAACATATACCGCCGATAATTTCGTACTGGAACGAAATTGGTATTGTGCTAATGTTTTTGGATGCAGGAAAACAGGTTGGAGGGATCCAACTGGATTCCTCAACAGTTTTTATTTGATTTCAGATATTTTGATATTTGATGGATTATCATATTGATATATGATGTCGTTGTAGTCGTGATTGACTATTTGGTGTGTAGCATCATTGGACCCAGATTTTGGGATTTTAAAATGATTTTTAAAGTGATTTTTGAAAATATACTATATTTTTGGAATTGATCCATTATAAATAAATAAACGTTATAATTTTTAAAGTTATAAAAATTATGATTTTGTGAAATATAGTTAAAAGTTGATTTTTGAGAAATATGGGATTTATGATTTTATAAAAAATAGTTTAAATTGGATTTTTGAATCTATTATGAAAAGTTTAAAAATAGGATTTATAAAATTTAATTATTTTATAAATCAATAGAATGGTGAAATTATAAAGGAATTTAAAGATGTTTTTAAAGAATAATATAAATTGATTTATATTAAGAGATTTATAAATGGATATTTATAAATTGAAAAATATTGACATTATAAAACGAGTTTTTATAAGTGTTTGAATGAAGTGAAAATGAATTTCATTAATGAATGAAATTTATAGAATTATAAACGGTGAAGTGATAAATGGAATTTTATAAGCAGTAGGTTTATAAAATTTGTAAAGTTATTGAAAGAATAGATTTGGATAAATAAATGAATCTTATAAGTTATAAGATTTATAATTATGAAGTTTAAAAGAACGATTTTATAAAATAATCGTTTTATAAGTATTTAACTTATAATATGAACTTTTAGTTTATAATCGAGTTATAAATCGAATAAGTTAATAAAGGAGATGTATAAAAAAGGAAGTTTTTATAAAATAAATAGAAATGGAATTTATAAACGTTGCTTTATAAATTCGCAAACGACTTATTTTGATAACCTATTAATGGAGTTATATTCACATTTTTGAATAGTGAATAATCCTTTGAATTAAAATGAATAAAAGAATGAAATTTGTTAACGTAGTATATTCACGCTTTTAAATAGTGAATAATATGTTAAAGAAAATGTTTAGAATGTGATGTTTTAAATAGAATTAAAACGATCTAACGATGTTTTAAAAGGTGTTGAGATTCGAAACCATAGATTTCAACATTCATTGTTGAAATAGACGTTTTCGAGAAATAAAAGGAAATAGTGGACTATAACACTGTTGTTATAGTAAATGATTTCCGAAAGGAAATGTTTTGAATAGTATTGGGATTTATATATCTATTTTAATTTCGAATCCCTATACTAGTGATTTTGGGTTGTCGTAACGATGTTTTACGCAACATTCGTTTTGGCCCAAATAAATATGTAAAGAGAATGATTTCCTTAAAGAATGAATATATACTTAATTCGATTTAAGTATATTGAATATTTTCCAAGGTTGAAAATAAAAAGATTTGTGAATTACTTATTTAATAAGTATGGAAATGTTTTCCAATATGAAGTGAATAATTAGAATTTATCCTTTTGAAGATAAATTGAAATGAATAATTGAAATCGTATATGCATGGATATCTTGGAATATAAATTCATTATGGAATTTATAAATGAAAAGTGGAACTTGTTTAAAAATAAATATTGATTTATTTTTGAAGTATTGAAATTGTATATCTTGTAAAGATATTTTGGAAAATAAATAATTTGGAAAATTATTTGGAATCTGGTGATGTATGCATATCCATTGATAGTTCAATAATCGACTATCAATATTTCCCTTTGAATGGGTATATGATGTGATTTGATTGAATTTGAATGTCACACTTATTTTTGAATAAGCGCTCACTATTCGGGTTAACCGGGAAAGGACCATGGGGTCGTATAACCCATTCCGAATATGTGATACGTCGTTGTGAATTGCATTTGAAGATCGGTGTTGAAGACCGGATATTTGCGAGAGCGATAGGATGACCTGTCGATTGACTCTGCACCGAGTAGCTACGGTATAGAGTTCTCCATATGTGATGGTGAATCCGATCAGGATTGTGGATATCCGGATTGCAAGGACTTCTTTGTAAGTGCCTTCGGTTTTGTTCGATCCCGGAACAGACTTGTATGGATTGTATGTCTGACATTACAAGTTGAGATATAAAGCCGATTTCTTTCAAATATATTTCTGTTGGTGGCGGAGAATTTATTCTTTTAGCTTAACACCCTTCTCTGAGACGTACGAGCTCAGAGGTTATATAGTTGAAGTTATCAGCGATATATTCCCAATTTGGTAATGTGACATGCTGAGTGATGCTGAAATGATCATTGTGTTGATTATTTGTGATAGGATCATTTGTTTGATCGTCTATCTTGGTGATCATTGTGTTGATCATTTGTTGACCCAAAGCATGGCTTTTGTATAAAGTATGTTTTTGTGGACGTGACTTCGTCGAGCCTCACATCCCTGAAATGGTCAAAACAGGAAAGAAGCAGCAAGGTTATGAGGGGTAGCGCCCTTTAGGATATGTGCATTTCCTTCTGGAAAAGGGTGGTATCATGGTATGGAGCCCAGATACTTACTCATGTTGAAAACACTTTATGATTGTGTGAATTGATTACGAGCGCTCGGTGATAAAGGTCCCAAAGGACCGGGGGATGGCATATTCGGTCAGTTGTTACTCAGTTAGGGGTAACCCGGCCTTGTGTTGGTAGAGATCCGGTTTGGTTCTCGGGGATGTCCATCCAGAGGCATTCTCATGTGGCAATGGGAAGTTCCTTGGCCTGACCATTTGTTGGAAATCCAATTCCTAATACGAAACTTGTACGGTTTTAGTTGTAGGACCTATCATTCACTTATGGTGTCGCAACACTGTTTGGATGGTAGCTATAGTAGGCATACGATAATGGTCGTATGTTGGCTAAGATTTATATTCTACTTTCGAAATAATATTTTACTACACTATGAACTAGTAATAATATCAAATGTTATTTTAAATGCGTATCAAGCATCTTTGACTATCATAAGGAGAAATCTCCTCCGATTCTGCGTTTGCATGTGTGTGTGTGCGGGAGGCCTTATGGTAGTCTCATTTTTAAAAGCATTGCGAATTGAATTTAAAAATATTCTTCTATTTGATTTTTAAAGATAAATAAACTGTTTTGAGTTCTCACACCAGTCACATGACTGACTCGGAGTTTATTGTTTTCCTTCCTAAACTCTGGGTGCCCACCAATTTCCACACGGGCAGTCAAGAGTTAGGTTTATCAGGATATTCTGGATATTCAGGAGTTGCTGGAGGCAAGATGATTGGCATGGCGTATTACTAGTATGTAGTATTTCTTTTCCGCTGTTTGATGTTGTATGTTGTTGTACACTCTGATGATATGATGTAATGAAATGAAATGAAATGTAATGTAATAACTTATATAGTTCTTTGTTTAAAGATTATTCATTTATTATTATATGTTGTTCCGCTGTGAATTGTGAGATTCTGATGTTGTTCAGTTGTTTCTTTCCATTCTATTTTTCTGTTTTTCGATTTTCAAATTCTCTATTTTCTATCTTCTTATCTTCTCTTTCCCTCTTTTTCTTTTCTTAAATTCTTTTTCAAAACCCTAACTATTCGGTTTTTCGGCAACGAAAAATCGCGTACATTACATAGCCTATGTAGCTTATTAAAATATGCTGCCGAACTTTGATTCGGAGCATGTTTTTTCCTAGATTTTTACAGTGAAATCGCTGTCTGGTTTCAACTTTGAGAAATCACTACTTTATCATACTTTGTCCAAATTTCCTGATTCTTTTTCCAGTTTAAATTATAGTTGTTGAACTTTACGCATGTCAAATTTTAGGTCATTCTGACCTCATTAGCTTATAGAAACATGCTGTCAAACTTGGAATTGGAAATGTTTTGCTCCAGCAATTGACAGTGAAATCTAGTTGTGAGCCCAAATTTGAGAGATTGTATCTCTCTCTTTTCTTGTCCGATTGTATCCTTTCTTTTTCTTATTTAAATTAGAGTTTTTGAACTCTATGCTTGCAAAATTTCAAGGCTTTTAAACCTCCGTAACTAGTTGAAAATTTGCCTGGAACTTTGAATCGGAGCATGTTTTGCTTCATCTGAACATTTGAATTGTTTTACATGACTTTTTTTCGATGATGTTTTTGATCGGCTTGATCCTAAGATGGAAGAGCCAATATTACCACTTATCTGTATTTCGGACCAGCTTGCTCCTAAGTTGGAAGAGCCAATATTACCACTTATCTGTATTTCGCATTGGTGAGTTTTTAGGAGATTTTTGTATGATGATTTTATGAATAATTTCATTGAATTTTTGTTGATTTTTCTTGTTTCTTTGCATGTGCTTTCTAAACCGTTTTTGAAAGATTTTTCAGCTTTCGAAATAAATATTTTACAATATTTATAGTTACTTTAAAGCTATTAAAATTATTTATTCTCCATAATAAGAGAATTTCAAAAGTTATTTTCCAAATGATTTCGAAAATAGTTTTAAAAGCTTGTTTTCTATAATAAATTATTTTCTATATAAAATATACGTTTTTGCACTATTCGAGCAAATGAGAAGGAGAATTAAACGATTCGGTAAAGCACATGGTATGTGGCACATGCATTTAACTTTTCGGTTAATTCCTGACTTGTCCGTTTGAATGTTCTGACCTTCGGGTCGTGTTTGCTGATGAGATGAGGCAAATATTTTTACTGCTTTCTAGTGTGGCATTGACTAGCGGTTAGGAAACCGTTAAGTTTGAACATGTAATATATTACCACTTTTCGGATTCCTCTTTGGAGTTTGTGATACATTCACGAGTGATTGCCAATACTTAGACTGTTGGATCGCTTATGGACTGTTGGGTCCTATATGCATATATACAACTGTTGGGCTTTCTATGGAATGTAGCATCCTAAAGAGACTGTTGGGTCTCTTATGCACAAGTACTTGGCAGGTTGTTGGGCCATCTTATGGACTGTTGGGTCCTATTTATTATAGCTGTTGGGCTACATTTTGGAATGTTGGGTCCTTTCCTTTTTTTGATTTCTTTGTTATGATTTCTAGAATTTTAATGATGTTTTTATATGTTTTCACCATAATCGCCATTGTTGGCTTACTTATATAGCCTGAGTGTTATCACCTTTATTATATGGTGATTGCATATGGTGTTTCGAAATCGAAGTTGAGTTCTATTTATACCGTGATTCATGTTGCTATATTTTGGGAATTTTGAGATTTATAATCTCCTATTTAGGAGATACCATTGGAGATAGCCATTATATTTTCTATCGATCTTGCCGATGATAAGAGGCATGAATTTGTGGATACTTGATTTTATTATTGATGATTATTTAGTATTACTGGGTAATACTCTTTGTTAATGTGGATCTCTGGGTAGGGCGTCACAGCTTGGTATCAGAGCTGAATTCAGAACAAAATGTAATAAACACAGAACAGTATATATACTATTATGCATCAAATATAATATAAGTAGAAAACATCGTCCCCAATCGAAGTCGATAGACAACATTTGTATAGATCTTATTAGAAAGTTGATTAGGGTAAAGAGATTTAGATTTAGGTTTATTAATTAGAACCAGATCTAAACTTTACCTTTGATGTAGCAAGCCGATTTGAACTTATCTTCTATCCTATATTTTTTTCTATTCTTCTCAAAAGTATATAAGTGTAATCTATTATATTTTTGTGTATAAAATTTTTTGAAGGAAAAGAGATTTTGACAGAGCTTCCTCGCTCATTAGAAAAATAATGAGTTAGAAATGAAGTCCTAAGTCCTAATTTATAAAAGTTTAAATCAGCTCTAACCATTGGACTAAAATATTTTAACTCTAGGCTGCGTGACTACTCTTTATGCCGCCCTCAAACATGCATGGGTCGACCGCCTCAACCCATGGTAGACCGCTCACGATCGACTTAGCACGTGCATTTTCGTGCGTTTCTTTATTTTGTTTTACCGTTTTATACAATTACATTGCTTTGTTTCCTCTCCTATTTTATTTACTCTTATATTATTCCTTAATTGAATTACTTAACGGTCAAGTAACCATTAACTTTAATGGTGTCAATCAATCATTAACTTATTTTAGATTATTAGCTAAATTACATATATAATTGTTTTCAACTGTAAAAATTCAAACGCTAATTATTTTTTCGTTTGAACTTCGATTGGAAAAGTTTAAATATGAAAATTGATCAAAAAATCAACATGAATCCAATAGTATAAGATTCATGGCCAAACTCTCACTTTTGTAAAATTCCTTTTTTTACGATTTGTTATTAAATAATTAATTTCTTTTTAACTAATTACTCTAAAAACGTGGGGTGTTACAGCCATTTTCTCTTCTCTTCCAAAACTCTAAATTGATAGAAATAGTTCTTATTATATGTATACACTATTGGATGATATGTTCAGATGATAGAGAATAGGTTCAAATTAAGTTGCTACAACCAAGATAAATTGTAAATTCAGATTAGAAATTATAATCAAGCAAAATCTCTCCAGTCTAATCAAAATTTTGATAGATTTGTATGTATATGTTATATAGGGATTCAAATAGGGAGTCAAAGTGAAAATATAGAAAACAGGAATTAGATTGGAAGGTTTGGGAATGCTTAGGAAGGTGAGTAGGAAAATTACATGTTTTGTAATAAGATTAGATTTATATTATTGTGATCTATTCCATTTATGCATAAGTATAATTGATTTGGTTATTTAATTGTAAGTGCATAATGATTAGACATTAATCTTGGTTTGGACAATTTAGCCTAATGAATTAATGTAAATAACAGATTGTATAATGAACTGTACGTGTAATAATTATGGAACTAATCGAGTGATTATGGAATAGATTTAGTAAAAATTGTTTATGGTATAAATTGTATGGAATTGGATGTAACATTCCTGGTTTTTGAGTCGAATTTGAGTTGATAATTAATATAAATTTTGGGTTAAATTGCAAATAAATTTTGTATTTTCTAAATTAAATAGATATTTGTTTGTTTATTAATGTAAATGTATATAAATATGATTTTAAATAGAATTTCTAATTGAGATTTTAAATCAAATTGTAAATAAATAGGAAGAAAAATATGTTAACAAATGAAGAAAAAAATATTTTGAATAATACGTTAATTATAAATTTGATTGTGGATTAATTTGAAAATTTTGAATAAATATTTTTTTGAATATATATAGATTGAAAGTTAAATTGTACATAAAATTTTGATTTTGGGAAATTCAAAAATGTAGATATTTATAAATAAATTGGATTTGTTATAGAAATTAAGGTTTAAAACATTTTCCTCAAAAAGTTATATAAGATTAAATAATAGAAAATATGTAAATCTAAAACTTCATTCACTTAAATAATATTAATAATAACAACTTGAATTTAAAAATTAAAACAAGAATAAATACCAAGCTTTAATTTATATATATCTTTGAAAATTTAACGCATTCTTAAATAAGTTGGATTTAAATACTCTACATTTTTAAACTTCATAAAAATGTCTTTTCGAATTTTAATATGTGTGTGTGTGTGTGTGTATATATATATTGAAAGTTATGATTTAAAATTAATACGTTATAAATATAGTTAAGGATATAAACATTCAAGAAAAACATGTTTTATAAATTTAAATAAGATTTAAGAAAAATTTTATATCCTTTTTTTGAATTTGCTTGAATTAAATTTGGTTTATATATATATAAAAAATATACATATGAAAATCTATTGATAATTTATAATTATATAAAAGGTTTAAACCATAATGTGTAAATATGATTTGTACAAGGATTTCAACATAAAAATACATATTTGAATATTTGTAATCAAATTAGCATGAAAAGAAAACAAATGTTAATATACAAATTACAAGTGGCAAGCAAATTCTACTTTTAATTTAAAATTTTATAAAATTTGTATAAGTGAGAAATCTGTATGTTTTCCTCAAATCAAAAATTTCTCAAACAAAATCAAAACCAGATCAGAAATAAACTCAACAAAGCCTAGTTCTAAATCAAACAAATCTATTACAAAATACAACCTGAAGCTTAAATCAAAATTCAAAAGTCTGAGAATCAAAACTAGAGTTAAAATCAAAGAAGAAAAATCATCTCAGCAATCAAACAAGATCAAAAACTTCAAATCTGAAGCATTTCAAAGAAAGAACTTCAGTTTGCAAAACCAAGGAGCTTTAAGTTTGGAAATCAAAAAAAGAGTTGTTTGCAAGCCTATAAACCACTCAGATCAAAACCGGAAGATAAAGCAAAGTTTAAAAGCAATAAAAACTACAACAACTTGATCAAATTCAAGTTCAAATGTTGCTCAACAAAATCAAGTACAGATCAAAATATTTTTTAGATCATTTCATAAAGCAGTTCCAAGCCTGTCTTTTCTGTTGTTCTCTGCCTTTCAAAATCCGGTGAGCAAATTCTCAAACCCATATTCATATTTTGGTTTGCCTGTGAAAATAAATGGGTGTGAATGCATGTTTTTGAATGTCTGTGTATCTGTCTATATGATCCTCTGTTTATAACTTCAGGATCAACTCACTGGGAAGAAATTCATATCTTCCCATTTAAAATAGAATTCAAGTTAAATTCTCTAGAGAAGACATGTTAGTATCAGTATAACATTATTTTTAAAAGTATTATTAAATAGAATAAATAAGTAGGATTTATGGAAATCAATAATGAAAGTAAAAATGAATTCAGATCGAAAAATTGATTTTTAAATCTTCAAGCTTTGAACATATAAATTAATTCGTATTTCAAAAACATGAATTTAGAAAATCATTTCTTGATTTTTAAAGGTGTGATCATCGAGATAGTGGGAGTTGAATGATTTTGATCGTTTTGTCAATTGCCGTCGATCGGCTTTGTGTTGATCGTTGAGTTCAAAACTGGAGGTGGCTGTGGAATAGGAGATTGTCAGAAAAATGCTCTTTTAAATTCTTAATCACTGTGGTGATCAAGCGGCGTGATTTTAGGGTTTAGATTTGCGTTTAGGTTGGGGTGATTCCAGATGCAACCGCATCGTCGACGTTGTATCGGACGAGGTGGGACCCATGGGAACAGAAGGAGGGGACTCTAGTGAGGCCGTAGACACGGCGACGTAGTGTCTGGGGGTCGAGATGATCGGCACGACGTTGATCTAGGCAACTGGTTTGGGTTTCAGATTTTATCGAAGTACTCAAATTTTTATTCGAGAGGGGATTGTTGGATATGGGTGGTCGGAAGGTTTGTAGAGATCATCGGCGATGTGCCGATGGTCGCGGGATTGGTCAGAGTGGGTCGGAGCAAACGTGCACGTGCACCTGTGCATATTTGCCTGGGTTGCTTGTTGAATTTTGGGGAAGAAAGAAAATACTCGGGGTCGAACTCATAACACATGATGTTTGTCTCGAAGCAGAAAGGAAGGCAAGTGGCTCGAAGTAGATATCGGGTATTAGAAGTTTGGGCCCGAGTTTTGTTTTGTTAACCTATTTTTGAAAATTTTAAAAAGGAACATGTTTTCAGATCTAAAAATTTTGAAACAAAAATTTGTACCAGTTTTAATGTTATAAAACAAAATATTATACCAAGGTTTAAAAACTAAGGATATGAAAAGGTTTTCAAGAAAAAAAATGTTAAGGTTAAATGTTTTAGAAATTGTTTTCAAAGTTAATTTATTTTGGGATAATTTATTGATGATAATGAATAAAGTTCTAAGAATTTTTAATTGGAGTTTGATAATGCTTGAATTAAATAAGTGTTTGAAATAAGTATATTAGAAACTTTAATTAAGAAATGATTTCGAATAAATTTATTCCAATTTAAATAAGTTGTAATAATATAAATAGGTGATTAATTAAGGTATATGGGTTATCTTACTTATGTAAGGTTTTAGTAATTGAAAAATATAATCTCTTAGTTAATTCAATTATGATTGCTTAATATAAGTAATTAAAAGTTATTGGATGGAAATAATTAAGGAATGATTAATTACTTAATTACTTAAAAGGATTTAATTTATGTGATTCGTTAATTAAGTGATTAATTTAAATATTTAGTAAGTGATTAAAGGTTAATTACTTAATAATTAAAAGTTGATTAATTGATGATTAAAGTTGATAAATTTGTAATTACTTAATATAATTAAGGGATAATCACTTATTGTAGTTAATTAAGGATAATTAATTAAATGGTAATTAATTAAGGGTTAATTAATTAATATAATTAATTAAGGTTATTAATTAAAGGATAATTAATTAATGTGATTGATTAATTAAGGTAATTAATTTGAGGATAATTAATTAAAGGTTAATGATTAATGAAGGTAATTAAGAGATTAATAATTAATTAAGGATAAGCAACTAAAGAATAATTAAATAATTAAAGGTTGATTTATTTATTAATTAAGGTTGATTAATGAATACCTAAAGATCGATTAATTAATAATTAAAGGTTAATTAATTTATTAATTAAAAGTTAATTAATGAATGATTAAAGGATAATAAATTAAAATGGTTTGAAGTTAATTAATATCAATTAACCAGGATTAGTAATTTATTCGATTTAAATTAATTGGGCTTACTTATGGATGTTTGGATTTTATTGAATGATTGAATTATTTGATATCCCTTATGTGTGATGCTCTGTTTTGATTCGAGCTGTAATGAATGTAATTTATTTATCCGTGATGAATATAATTTATTTATCTGTGATAAATTTATATCATTTATCTGTGAATCTGTGAATGGAGATAAGTGTTATAGGAATATACCGCTTATCGATATTGATATGATTGAATCTATGATGACTGGTGATGTTGCACTATTGTGTAAAACCCCTAGACTACACCTTACGCACACAAATATGGATTGCACGAGGAAATTTGTTAAGTCATAGATTTTTGAAATGGTTTTAAAGTTGAATTTTGAATTCAAATGGTTTTGGAAATATAATTGGGTTAAATATGAAAAGCTTTTGAAATGGAGTTTTCAAAGATAAAAGTTATTTTGAGTGATTGGATAGAGTTTTGAAATTTAAATAGTTTGACTTGAATTTGAATTCAAGTTTTGAAATTGAATTCTATGTTTGGAAATTATGGTTTAAAAATATTATATAGGTTATAAATGAATTTACATGGGCTTTAAACCATTTTAAAAAAATTATATTATTTTGGAAATTTTATTTTAAACCATGCTTTAGACTTGAAGGGCTTTAACTTGTGCAAATGTAATCGGATTTTTCCGAAACGAAAACCTTTGTTTTAAATAGTAATAGCTTTCACATAAAGAAAGGATTTCCAATTTGTGTTGAAAGATTTCAAGTTTGAAATGGAATTGAAATAGTTTTGAAAGCTATGAATGAATCTTTGTGAAAGATGGTTGAGCCTTATTTGAAATTGAAGAGGATCTTAAAGATGTATCTTTCGCATAAAAGATTTGAAATTGAATTATTTTAAAAGCTATAAAGGAATCTTTGTGAAATATTTGGTGAACTTTGTTTTCAAACAAAAGAGGATCTCAAAGATAGATCTTTTGTTTAAGTATTGTAAATGAATCTTTGTGAAAGATTGGTGAACTTTGCGAAGTGAATCATTTCGTTAAAAATTTGAAAATGGTAATTTGTTTAAACCATTTGGAGAATGGTTTTGGGTTTTAAGTTGTGACTTAACTAAGATCCCAATATCCATACGTTTTAAAATTAAGAGCTCACTATTCGGTTTAGCCAAGAGAGGACTGTGTGTCATATAACCCTTCCCGAATAGTGATACGACAAATGGAAAGCATATGAAGATGGTGGTGAAGACCGTATGTCTTCAAGAATGAAAGGATAACCTGTCAAATGACTCTGCGCTGAGTTGCTCCGGTATAGAGATCTCCATATATGATGGGGAGTCCAATCGGGATTGTGGATGCCGGATTGCAAGGGCTTCTTTGGAAGTGCCTTCTGTTCTATTCGAACCCAAAACAGACTTGTATGGATGTATGTCTGACGTTACACTTTAAGATGTAAAACTAGTTTATATCAAATAAATTTCTGTTTGGTGGCGGAGAATTTATTCTCTTAGCTTAACACCCTTCTCTGAGACGTACGAGCTCAAAGGTTATGTAGTTGATGGTTACTAGTGATATATTCCCAATTTGGTAATGTGGCATATGAAGTGTTGCTGATCATTTTTTGATCGAAGCACGACTTTTGTATAAAGCGTAGCTTTGTGGATGAGAATTCGTCGAGCCTCACAACCCGTTAATGGTCGAAACATGAATTGTTGCAGCAATGTTATTTGGGGGTAGCGCCCGCTGAGGGTATATCCATTTACTTCTGGATAAATGGTGGTATCATGGTATGGAGCCTAGATATTTATCTATGTGGTTGCTGCAAACTTATTGCTTTGTGGTTGTTGGTGTAGAGGTACCTCGGATAAAGGTTGGTAACGACCAGGGGATGGCATGCTCGTGTTAGTAGTTACTTAGTTACAGAGGTAACTTGGCCTTGTGTTGGTAGAGATCCGGTTAGGTTCTCGGGGGCGTCCCTCCAGAGGCGTTCCATTGGGTGTGAAAGTTCCTTTGCCAGACCATTGTTGGAAATCCAAACAAAACAATACGAGCCCTTTACGGTTGCAATTGTATAACCTGCCGCCTCAGGTGGTAGCTGTAGCTAGCATAATATAATGGTACTTATGTTGGTTAAGATTTATATTATACTTGCAAAATGTTTTCCACTATGCACTAAGAATAATATCAAAAGGATTTTTGCACATTAAGCATTTTTGACTATCATAAGGAGAAATCTCCTCCAAGTTTGCATTTGCATTGTGTGTGTGGTGGGAGGCCTTATGGCAGTTTCATTTTTCAAAAAGCATTTCAAATTTCTTTAAAATCCTTTGTTTTGCTTTTGATAAAGATAAAACTATTTTTGTTTGCTCATACTAGTCCCATGACTGACCTGGAGTTTATTGTTCCCTTTCTAAACTCTGGGTGCCCACAATTTTCCACATGGGCAGTATAGAGTTGGATTTTTCAGATAGTTGAATAGGTGTAGATTCGATAGCATTCAATCTCTGGATATTGGCAATCGCATTTGGATCAAGTTGCTTCACTTTAGTGTTGATGTTGGTTCTCGCTTTTTGGTTTGGAGTCTTTCTAGTCTTGGAGCATTGGCAATGGTGTTGCAGTATCTGTCTTAAGGACTTCTGAAGATATTATCTTTTGGCCACTTTCTTCCGCTGTTATTTTTATATCTCTAATGTTGATATCAATTATATTAATGTGTTGTGTCATTATAATCAACTGTTGTATATCAATGATGTTATCATTTTCTTCCTCTGTGTTGTTATACTTAATGTGTTATAAGCTCCGGTGAACCAGATTCGACGTTTGGATCTGCGGCATTCGAATACGGGTGATGTATTCAGTGCCGATTTTCGAAGATCGAGTCAGGGTCGTCACATTTGGAAAACTTGCTTACATATTTTGCACCAGTAACTTGTTATGACTCTGATAATAATAAATTAGTATTTGAACATAAAAAGAAATTTTATTAAGATTTTATGGGTTTAAGTGATATTTTAATTCATTGGAATATGAGATGTCCAAGTAGATTTCTATGCATTATCAAGTTTAAATAAATAAAAATGCAATGTTTGATATGACAAGAAATATAATTAAAAAGAAAGAGATGTACAAAATAAGGTTAATTATTGTATTTTGTACCGTCTATTTGAAGTAATTAAAAAGACATCTCCTTGTAATTACAAACACCACAAAAACCTCTCTTTTTAGATGACATAGAAATTACAAAGTTAACATTTTTAGAATAGAAATATAGTTCCAATGCATTGAAGTGTAGTAAAACCTAAAGTTAAGCAATAAGACATGAATAAATAAAAAGATTCTATAAGTTAAGATGTGAAATACAAATAAAATTTGGAAGTAAACAAAAAAGAAAATATGAAAGGTAGGCAAAAGGAAATAAAAGGATAACATGGGAATAAAAAATGGAAAACGAAGAATGGATAAAAAGGATAGGCAACGATATTATGAACTTGATAAGGGAAAAGTGATAAATGAACTTAAAGTAAAGAAAAAGGTGAATTACATAATCAAATGAAGACCTAGAGTCAACTATAAAACCGTAGAGGCATGATGATTAAGTAAGTATGAAAGAATATATATATATATATATAGCCTCGAATATGTGCTTGTGGTTGGTGCGAATTATTTAATTGAAGAAATGATATGATAGATGGTCATTAGAGCAGGTTGGAATGTGAGTCAATAATGTTATGTAATATAAGTATGCCCACCGTAAGGGCTACTAGTAGAATGTAACATTATACTGATGTAAGACATGTCCAACCATATGATCTGTGGAGGATATATGTTCATGTATAGATAAAGGAATGCCCCCAAATAGAGAGAGAGGACGATAAAATATATGGAAAGCCATTATTAGATAGAGGTGTTTGCTTCAAAAATAGATAGAGAGGGTTATTGTTTTAATTGCACTAAGCAATCTAAATGGGATGATGAGTGGGATCGACTACTATGCAGCAACGGTTGAATGCATTTGGTACCAAATAGTTAGAGTTAGGGCTGATAGGGCGATACGTCATCATCCTTAGCGATCAATAGAAAGGACGGGGTTACACCTCGTCGATCAACGCTACCTACCAAGGTAGATCAAGTTGGATCATGCGACGTCATAATTTTTTTGGTTGTTTGTTTGTTAGAACAAGGCTAGTCAACCCAAAAGTTGTTCCTTCAAAATGGTTGAGGTTTCCATGGAGCCAACTCCAGAATTGAAAGCAGGCAAAGTAATAAATCCTCAAAGTGAGATAGATAATGACAAAATGTATGATAAATGTCGTTACGCACTATGGGAGTCCTTCGAGTGATACGGCAATGAGATCATGACACACCGAGGGCAATGGGTCCCGACAGTGCGCTGCTTAGGAGATACTAGTAACGATAGTATCTAGGTCCATTTGGGGATCATGGGATATATTTATTGATATATATACACTTAATCATGATTCTATATAGGATAAGTGGGAATGAATCATACTAGGATATAGGGTCGAGACGAGTAATTGAATAATAAAAGACATAATAAGAGATAGAAGGCAATCGACATAAATTGGTGTTATGTACAAAGTTTATAATTTACCAGTCACCAAACATTGTTCTGAACCTCTTCGCATTGCAGCCCACATGATAGTTTGAATGACAGGTACTAGTGCGTGGCATGTTTGATGTCGACAAGGACACTTGACTTTGGAAGTGTCAAATCTTGGTCAGTAGCAATGTGACCTATTAAATTTTTTTATTCCACTATGAGTTATATTTTTAGTGCTATGATCTGCATTCTTTTGTTTCATTTGTAGGATACCAAATCAACGTTATGTACTTTGATGAACTTGGGTTTTTGATTTAGCGAAAATTCAGGCCCACTGTGGTGCAGATGGTTACATTTAGTATTAGAGCAAGGCAAGTCGATCCAAAAGAATTAGGAAACATGGAGTTAATGTATTTGTAATTTGCCTATAAATATAATACGTTAACCCTAGGAATTCCAACTATAAAGTAGTTGCATATGGAATGTCCCTGAAGCTGGATGGTACATGACTCCTTAGTTTGGCCATGATAGCCCTATAGTTGTAGATACCCGTATGACTATCGATTGATGATTTACAGTAGGTTTATGTGAGAGGAAAGTAAGAATTCATATATTTTAGATATTTGAAAGTAGACGGTTTCCCAAAGGGTAGTGTGAAGTAGTCGCTCCAAGTTGATAACCATATTTCTAATATTGGAAGGAAGTTAAGTCGGTTAGTGGAATCGTAGAAGTTCTAAAGAAAGGACAAACATAAATCCACTTTGAGTCCAACCCTGTAGAAAATAGTTTTTAATATTGAGAAAATATATAATTAATATATTTGAAAAAGTGAGCAATTATTGGAATTCAAAATATAATTATTTTTCTCAATTAAATTTTTTTTGAAAGTGGGTTTTACAAAAGTTAATGGTTGAAAATTTTATAGAAAATATATAGCTCGCTAGTTTCTTTGTAAAGAAATAAAAGTGTGAATATAAAGTTCTAGTAGAAGTTAAAATTTGGTAAAATTCAAAATTTCATTGAAGGAAATTTTGTAAAAAGCTAATTCTTTTGAAGGAAAAATGGTATAGCAATACAACTCATGGACTTTTCTATGTAATGAAAAATTTTAAACTATAAAACATATTTAAGGGTGGACAATAGGAAGTGGTACAAGTTTGAAATAGGGTAAATGGTACGAAAAAGCAGATTTAGAACCATAAAACAAAGCTGTAAACGAACACTTTACAATCGTTCAAGTAAGAAGACAGTAAATTTAGAGAAAAATGATTGGAATTAGTGCAGTCTAGATAGTGGAAAGTTGGGTAGTAATAACATTATAAAATATAAAAGCAATGTTGGGAATTAATATAAAATAACGTTAGCATAATATATTAAAAATAAAGCTAAGTAACCTAGAAGCAAAAAAGGAAATTAACGGCAGAACGAAGGAAAAATGGACATTTTCCATTGTTGTGTGCTTTTATTTCAAGTATCTTTTAAAAGCCCCCCTTACATGATATTTGAGAAACCACAAAGGATTGGAAGTGGAGATGGAATGAATGGTAAGAAAATAATAAAATGAGAGTTGTTCTTATCAACTCTAGTTTTTATTACTCGAAAATTTATAAAAGATGTTTTGGAAATTGCATTTTTAGAAATAAATTGTTTGGTGTAACGAATAAGTTTTGAAAGGAAAACTTAATAAATAGTTAAACTATAAAATCCAAAATTTTAAGAGTAAAAGTGAAAAGGTCTTTAAAAAGAAAAGTTGATACGAAAAAAATGGAAATAAACTTTTTGAAAATTAGATTTGCTAACAATTTCTTTTAGATTATTGTTTTAAAAGGACAAGACACTAAGTATTTTCGAATTTAATAAAAGGCTTCTAAATTGTACATTTCAAAGACAAAAGTTTTGGGATTAAGTATTTTAAAATTTTTAAAGTTTTTAATTTTTAAAAAGAAAAGTGGTGAAGGCCCAACCAAAATTTTAAAAATGGTGTAGATAAGAATGAGTGTCTAGGTAAGACTGGGCGAAGGATAAGGCTATGAAGATGATAGCAATGATTACTTATGGAGTAGTAATAAGGAATGCACGTAGAGTGTAAAAAATAATGATAAGAATCTAGGAATATTTTAACATGTGTCCAAGTTATAAGAAGAACCCGTAAAGGAATGATAAATAGTATTAAAGTACACTTCTACCAGTTCTAGGATATGCTCACGTGAAGGGTCAAAGATAAAGGAAATAAATACCAAGATTTGAGAATGATATTAAGGGACTTGTATTAAAAGAAGATGGTCATAGAGGATTATGAGATAACAAACACACACAGAAAATGTTGGTAGACTCAAAGTTATGGAAGCAAGACGGGGGTTGGAAAAGTTATTCCGTCGATCCAGTTGCCAATTAGTCATTTGAAATGTGCACAGATTATTTCTCTTATTCATTATATTGTGGGGATGCACAGTTTATTCCATAATTGGGTATGGAAATGGAAGAAATGAATAAACCTTATTCGTCAGAAGCAATAAAGGAAAAATTAAGATATAAGGATGGCAGAAGGATGGCGTATTAGAAACGTCCATTCAAGTCAAAAGCGATAGAGTGACAACATCATGAGTGTTAGTTAATGTTAAAGGGTGCTTCCAGCAGTTGTTCTTTTTAGGTTAGGTTGTAAGTATTAATTGTCTTATTTGAGGCTAAAAGTGCGTACGATATTATAGGAAATATTCCTTTTTATGTGTTTACTTTGTGGACCGCAATGTTCTGGAAAAACAATCAAGATAACAAAACTTTAGCAAAGACAGTCAACTAATGCAAATGAAAATAAAATAGTAGTGACTGAAAGTTAAGAAATAAATTAATAAAATTTATTTAAAATATAAATGAAATAAGATTGTACGTCCCAAAAAATTCGAGAAATAAATTTCAATGAATGAAGGATAGGGAAATGATGTTGCATAGCTGCGGATCAATGTCCATGTACCTCAAAGGCTGGAATTTATAATTGAACTTGGTTGCTATTGTAAAAGAATAATTTTTGAAACTTGAAATTTATAGTGTGAATTAAGAGGAGTCCACTATGTACATTAGACCGTTGACTAAAACTCGATTTCTTTAGATGTGGAAAATTTTATTTTGAAAAACCTATAAATATGTACACTTTGGAAAAGTAAAGCGTTTGCACCAAAAATTGGCAACAAACACCCAATAGAGAGTTTATAGAAAAATAAATGAAGAAAACTCAACGAAAATAGTGAAAATAAATAATTAAATAATAGAATATAAGCAATAATGAGAAAACAACGATTTATTATGGTTCGACGTTGAATGCCTACGTCCACTTTGGAGAAAATAACTTCATTGAACATTTAAATTGCTGAGTATAGGAGAATGCATTGGAGTAAAACCCTAGGTTACCAATAAATGCAAAGTAACAACCAGCCTAAAGATCCTCCAAATGAACAATCAAGTCTATATTTATAGGAGAATTCGATGAAATATCTTCTTGAAATTTCAATAACGGAGTTTCCAGATCCAGATGAGCTCATGATATCGATCGGAGGTACCAAATCCCCGACAACAATGATCGTTACCAATCATTATATTGGCTTGTTTTGGCATGTAATCATATGATGGGCTCCACTCTCAATATATTAATGCTCCTAAGGTTTCATCTATATTTGACTTGTAGATTTAAAGATATCGATTGTTTTTCAATGCATCGAATTACAATATCAATTCTGTACGATCCATAATATGCGAATATGGATCGTACTCGATCCATTTTCAGCACATGGAGTATTTTCATATTTTTTTCATTCTATTGAATTTGTCTTCTACTTTCAGTCCACCAAAGCTTCATATTATCATCTATGTCCGATCTTTGCGCTTCGTTATTGTGAATCTGACCTGCCGATCCCAATGACAGTTCAAATTTAACTTGTCTAATCAGTTTAAATATAGCCGGTCCAAAAGGCTAGATAACACTTGCCTCCCAAAGTACGTCTTGTTTCAACACGACATGCTTCGAATCGATGCAAATTAGAGTCGTCAAAAAGGAATTCATTCAGTTTTATGAATAGTTACCGACCCATTGATGAATCGCTTTCGTTGAAGAGATGTATCTATTTCTGCTTGACATGACGACTGAATGATTTCTAATAGTTAAAATTATGAATTGTTATTTACCAGTTAATAGTTGTGCCTAGTTCCATTAATCTAGTGGACCTCGGTTGCCAAATCTAGTCCTTTCTCCGATAACTCCAGGTGAGAATTCAATTTCTGTTGATTTCAAGGAACCAAATTTATAGGATGCACATGTGGACGTTTATGTACACATTCTTGTCCTTTGCTTCCAGATGTGTCTATATGTTCACAGGTCATTGCCAATTTGGTGGAATGTAATTCAATTATTTTCATTTTTCTCCCTTATTTTTGATGAAATGGATCGGCATGAATCCATCAGGTAAATGATTCGTACTTGATCCATTTCTAGTATGGATCGGGCAAATTCTTTTAAGATTAATTTGGGTCTAAACGTTCTTCCCCCTCTCTCTCTCTTTCTTTCTTTCTTTCATTCAAGGATGGATAGACATGAATCCATCACAGAACGATCTCCCTTGACAGTTTTCGGGTTTGTCCATTTGAATTAACGGTAGGCTTTGAGGAAAAGATTGGTGTAAGGCCATCATAAGATGATCGAACCCGATCATTCATCAGTTGGGCTTCCATTGAACTGCAAACTTTGATGGTTCATATCAAATACTTCATATATATACTCGTATACCTAGACCATTCTCCTCACTTAATTTTATTTTCTAATCATCCCTATCCAAACCAAAAGAAATGAAAAATCCATTTCCATCTTCTCCTTCAACATCGATCCATCGAGCCTTCCGATCCAACCTCATACTCATTTTGCAACCATCTCCATAGGTCGACTTGAACCCTTGCTATGCCAACCATCACCGCTGCCATCTCCTACTAATTTTGCTTCACACTTGAACCCAAATCGCCACTACTTTCCCACTTTGATACAAGGCATGTTCGATTATCCTCTTACTTGTTAGGATTTAGTGTGTTTTAATGGGATCTCATTCTAGCTTGCATAATCCAAGTCACAGCGATCTGAGTAGTTGGAATGGAGGGAGAGATTGTTTTCAGTCGATCTTTTCTAATGAAGTGTATGTTGCAAAGTTGCTGGCATATAGAATGAAGTGGAGTTTGATCGATCGTTATGATGGATTGGTATTTGGAAATATGAAGAGAATTTGGACCGGTCGTTATTTGTTAGGGTTGGTTGCCAATAAATTTGGATCGGTGCATCGATTTCCGAATTGGAGTTAAGTGTGGACTGGAGTCGAAGGTTGGGGAACGATCGATTGTAGAACGGTCGATCATGAAATGGTTGTGCAAAAACGATCGGTCACTGGCACTGGGATCAATCGATCGAACATTGTTTTGGACCGGTTAATGGTTTAACTTAGATAAACATACTTAAAATTCTCAAATTTTAATCTAAAGTTCATGATGAGCTTGGCCTTAAATACTTGAATGGTCGTACATGACTTGCATATGAAATGAATTGCATATTAGATGCATATAACAATCAAACCATGGAACGAACTTGACTAATTCCCTACGTATTTACGCTTGTTACCAATGCATTGGAAAAAGTTCTGAAGCTCATCCACTGTTAAACGTAAAACTCGAACTTCAACATGCCAATAACCGATCTCGATGATTAGCCGAACTCCTTTCCATTGACGTAGAAAATCGGTTGAGATGGTCAGCAATGATGGTCAGTTCGTTTTAAACCTCGGAGTCTCGTCATGATCATAGCCTTTAATTCTAAACTTCTTTTATTGCATCGCACAAGACTACACCACTCTGCACTAGCACACACTTTCTATGGAGGGAAACAAGTTATTTTTTCTTATGATGATTGTCTACTGAATTTATTAGTCATGGGTTCCAAATGCTCGGGGCGTTTAACTGCTATGTCTTCTAAACAGCACAATAGTACGAGTGACAAATCGAGCTCCATAATTGCTTTCGATGAATTTTCCCTGAGTCATCAAGCAGAACAACCGAAAAGTTCCTTTCCCTTATTCAACCTCTTCTATGTCATTCCCCTTCTTCTAGCAGAAGTGATAGACCCTGCTCCCAACACTCTAGAAGACGCTATATTTTTAAAAGATCTAAAGGATTCTGTGGCTTCGAAGATTAATGAAGCCTCTCTTTGTAGAATCTGTGCTAGACATGGGATTTCGTTTAATAATGTGCAAGTCCCAACTCAGGATGAAGAGCTCGTATGCCCCTTGAGGGTTCACTACATGCAACAAGTTTTTGTGTTGGGTAGGAAGCGTCCCACTCTTTAACTCATTCATCCGAGAAATGTTACCACATATAAGGTTAGCGTTGGAATAACTGCATCTAAACGGCTATACCTTGCTTAACCATACCTATATGGCATTTATGGAGATTTTGTTTCACCCTCCAACTCTTGAAGACATTTGATTTCTTTTCACCTTCAAGCATTGAAATGGAAGCCTTTCATTCACATTCCTTGAGTAGGCCAAGAAGTGCCAAACCTGACTAGTACTTGGAACAAGCTGAGTGCCTTCAAAAGCGAGTGGTTCTATATCTGCTGCACGCCTGACTTTGCCAAATGGTGGTTAGAATGATGTAAGTGTTACTCCCTACTTAATTTCTTAAGTGCTTGTATCCAAGTCATATCCTGAACAAAGAATTTCTCTAGTATTTGTAGGTTCTTATCCACGACCGGATGAGAAATAATATTCAGATGCAGTCTCGGCGCTAAAAAGGGTTCCATCAGAAGATAGATACATTTAGAATCTTCTTACCAACAAATGTCTCATTACCTACGGCTTAATGGAAGAGGTTCGTAGCATAAGGCTACCGGCTACTGCTGGAGTTACAGTGGCTGAACATCGGGATGCAGATGGTGATAAAGGCCATCAAGCCGATCATGTCATGCTCCGGTTGAGGGAGCTCGGGACGCTGCTAATAAAGATGTAGTGTGAGATAATGGTGATGACCTCGACGACGATGATGTAGGTTCTAGTTTCGGGGAGCTTCTGGATCTATGAAAACCTTACAGCCCTTTGCTCTCGAAAGAAGAAAAAGGAAAGAAGCTTGTTTGCAGGTTCCCCAAGAGTCGTCTCTTTAAACAGCCAAAGCTATCAATCGACGCTCAATTTATTCCAGATCAGTCTGCTTCTCAACATTTAGAACACTTAGAAGAAACATTTAAGGCATTATTTACTCTTATGATACCGGATGACGTTGTTGCCTTTCATTTTACTGACACGAGTATTGGCGGATCAGAATCTCCTTCTAGAGCTGTGGTTGGAAGTCTTCCTACCACTAGTGGGGAGACTACTCCTGCTATTAAAGCTTTAATAACTGGTCCGTTGGGGGGACATTAGGACACTCACATTCTCACGTGTTTCACAATATTGCATTGCACTTATTCTAAGTCCTTCAATACTTAAAGCTGATTTGTTCTTTGTCTTCCTTTACAGAAAAAATGATGAGGAAGAAGCATCTATTTCAGTCTCTATAGGAGATATCACGTAGAATCTCGATTCTTGTTTGGGCTTATATCGCTAAGATAGTGGCTGTGAAAATGACCCTTGCTATCGCTTCGGACGGGATCGGGATTAGTAGAATAAAGGAGACAGAGATAGGGCTTCCCATAACAAATATCAGTCCAAATCTAGATCTCCTCCACATAATTCTAAAAGGAAACAAGACCATCTCGATGCATTCATCCTATTGACACCTCTCGTGGTACCCCGTCCACTTTAGTCCTTTCATAGTCCATTGTTCCATCACTTCCTCAATGACCCAATGATCTTCGGCGTCATGATGTTCACCAACAGAGGTCGGGAAAAGAAGCGCTGATACTTAAGTTGTCACCGAAGCTCAACAAGCCGATGCCGCCACTCAGATGGCCCAACTTAAGTCAGATTTACCAAATGTATGTCTTGATGGAATTTTCTTTTTACCTAATCTTAAGAAAGTTTCTGAAAAAGTCCAGCGAATGATAATTGATTGTGTGATATCCATAAGCAGTATAATGAGTGTATAAGAGCGGTGGAGAGGATTTCCAAAGTTTCATACGAGAGAGTGACATGGATTGAGAAACTAAAATGCCAAAAGGCCCATAACAAGAACATTGTCGTAACTCTAACCAATGAGTTAGAATCTTTAAGGAGCTTATAGGCAGAAGCCGAGAAAAAAGAAAAAACAACAATCAAGGCACTCGAAGATGAGAAAGCCAGGAACTTGGTCGAAGTTTAAGCACTTCATTATCGAAATCATAAACTGGTGCTAGAAAAGAACACAGCCCAAAGAAGCCCAATTGAGTATAAAACTAAATTCAAGCGTGAATCCAAAGACAAAGAAGAAGTGCAGAAAATCAACTAAGATATCTATAAGGAACTGGTTGTATAAAACTAAATTCAAGTGCGAATCCAAAGACAAAGAAGATGCACAGAAAATCAGTTAAGATGTCTATGAGGAATTGGTTACTGTCAGGCTTGAAAGGGACGCAGCTGTCGAAAAGGCTAAAAATATTGATGCCCTCGTTCAACGAGAAGTGGATGCCACGAAAGAAAAGGTTAGGGAGGAGGTTATGGAGAAATTAGATCCACTGATCATTCTTTAAAATGTCAATGTCTTGAAGTAAAGAAACTTAAAGTGGCTCTGGGATGACTACCCTTACCATCTTCTATGCGCTTGGGAGCATCTTGTTCAAGAGGAGGAGGCTCTCGGCACTAAACAAATCGATTTGATGAGACTAGAAGGAAAAATTCTACTGGGTGATGAACCCAATGTTCTTCTTGAAACCTAGCCTATACTCCTGAATGAGCATGCCATAACATCTCAACATGAAGCTGGTGAAGATTCTGGGTCTATATCACACAGTGTCGAAGATGATCAGAATCTTGTGACCCAAGCTACTCCTAGCACCACTGTGTATCTTTCTATCGATCCGGTTACAATCCGAAGAAGCCACATATTGCTACATCTAGTAGGCTCTCCCCGATTATAGAAGGAGGTTCCGATGGCACTCCAGCTCATGTGGGAGATCAATCTGGAGAAGGAAATTCCTTAAAATCACTTGTCCTCCAAAAATCTGGAGTGTCCTCGGTCGATATATCTAATCTCTTTAGTTATGTTTCCTCAACTTTGATCTGCTGGCCCCAGTTCCACCTCTTCCTGAAGATTCAACTAAGACCTCAGGTCCCAATGATTTAGTCCATTACTGTCACGAATTTAGTAGCAACCTAAAATGTCATAGAAGAGGAAACTTTCATGATCGACGAGCACCTAGTGGATGCTTATTGAGGAAAGAAAGCGATCCGCATCAAGAGATTCCTACTGATGACCATATTGTGATTATTGGAGCTTTCCAGTTCTTTTCAGGCCCTTCTATGTAAGACATGACATAGAAACTTAAAGTGAACATTGCCCTTGAGGCGAAAGTCAAGCAGGAGGGAATGGAGGTTATTCCCCCTCCTATTTCCACTGTTTTTCCTGGAGAAACTATGGATGCCTCCACTCCTCAGCCAAATCTACTCTAGATGCACCCTACTAAGTTAGCACAGTCTACTCCGGCTAAAGGAAAGGAAGTGGGAGGAAAGGTGTAACGTCCTATTTTTCCGTACTCTTTGAATCGACAATAAACCACATATGTCCAACTCAAATTGCACGAATAAGTGGATCATTAAGGGTAGCGAAAGAAAATAAAGACAGAATAGAATCTCACATGAATGGAATAACATATATTATTTCAATAATAATCTTTACAGCGGAAACTTTTTAAATACAATATCAGAGTCTAACCTAAATTCAGCTTGGACAGTTATAAACACCTGTCCTTACAATTGCTGGCAAACATCAAATTAAAATAACAAACCATAGCGAATAATAGTATACGTCCATACGATGATGAAGATCTCTAGCTCTCCTCTGGAAACTCCAACCATCTTCAACTTAACCTGAAACTACTCAGATCTGACCCGAGTATTGAAAATATCCGGATCAGGCTTGATAAACCAGCGTGAGATACTCGAAATTTGAAATGGCTATGTTATCAAAACCTTTGAAAAGAAGGGTATCTCATAAGACCACGACCACGCATAAATATGGACGAGTTTTTACCTTATGATAACCAGAACACTTTTATATATCAAAACGTTTGATATTATTTCTAATGACATCTCTTTGAAAACATTTGCAAATAAACTTATTCAAATAAGGTATCAATATCTGGACTAAGTCTAACAGAATATATCCGGACTGGGTCAATGGAATATACCGAACTGAATATATAATACCAAAAAGGGGTAGCTGAAATGTTTGCAAGCCATTACAGCTATTTTGGGACTACAATCAAAACCGTAAATCTCGTATTGGGATTGAATTTCCAACAGATAGGAAACTAGTGACCTTTTCTTTGATCCACGCATAACAAACATAGTTCCCACGGTGCCTTAATCACTTTTCTCAAACTAGTCACTTAGAACTATACTTGCTACACTACAACTGATAACCGGTAGTTCCCTGCTTTTCTCAAGCTAACCACTTTATCCACATGGGGCAATAAATGCCTTGAGGCCCAGACGTATCTGGTACCTAGAGCTCAGAACATCTGATAATTCAAATCACTACTATCCGAAATGCGAGCATACATCTGACCACATAGAATCCCATCATAACCGGGGTGTGAGACTCGTGAAGCTACGATCAATTTCTTCAAAGCCACGCTTTTCATACAAAACCATGCTTTGGTCATAACAGGTTCCACTTTGAATGCCACATTGTCATTCCACATCACACGACTGATTTCTAGAAAAATATAACTTCCTGAGCTCGTATGTCTCAGGAAAGGGTGTTAAGCTAAGAGAAGTTGCCTTCTCCGCCACCAACTGATATGCATTTAGAGAAACCACTCAAATGTGATTTAGAATACAATGTCAGATAAACATGCATACAAGTTCGTTCCGGGACTGAACGAAACGGAAGGCACTTTCTTCGGCCATTACCAGGGAAGAAGTCCTTGCAATCCGAAAAATCTCCATCACGAGGAGACCACTGCTATAAATAACTCTATAATGGGGGCCAACCAGAGCATGTTCAACAAGCAGTCTTCACGCTATAAAGATCCACGGTCTTCAGTAATCATCATCTTCAACATGTCTTCACTTTCGGGTTCGAAGTGGTTTTCTAATAGGAATCATCCAAATCCGACTCATGTTCCTTTGAAGCCAATCATCACTTTAAAAAGATGTTAAGTTCATATGTGGATATCAATCATCAATTAATTACTACATCTTTTATCTAATCAAAGATCTTTCTTAGATATACTCTTTTCAATTTATTCCTTTTTTTCAAATGTATATGGAATCATTAAGCCTCATTATCAAATCATTTGGTATATTAAACTTGAAATAATTCCAAATCATTTTCTCTTTTACTTAGAAAACATTTCCAAATCATTCATTAAATCTTAATCAAAGATTTCTTATATTCAAATTATAACTTTTAACTTAGAAAAAATATTCCCAAATCATTTATTAAATCTAAATCAAAGATTTTATTCTTAACTTCAAATCATATTTTTACAAATCGAAGATTTTCATAACAGAGCACTGCCGCCACCTTAAATATGGAAAGTTTCACCTCCAGGGACTAATGGCAAGTTTCACCTCCAGGGACTAATGACAAGTTTCACCTCCAGGACTAATGGAAAGTAATCCTACATTATGAAGATCTTTGTCTTTTAACGATCTTTGTCTTCAATATGTTTCATTTCAAAAATAAGTTTGAAAGGGGTTTTCGGATAGGAATCGCCCTAATACGGTCCCGGTTCCTTTGTACTAATCATCGATAAAAGATGTTAATTGGTTAGTTAGCATTCAAATAATTTATTTCTTTTCTCTTATCTTGGAAGAACTTAAATATGATCTTTTAGAGCATCCGGGCTTTCCTTTCGATCTATTCCACCCCTCGCCTAAAAAGAGAAAACATAGGCCAGATAAGTTCAAGAAACTGGTTGATCCATCCCTAACCTTAGTTAAACACCTTGTTTTATCTTTCTAGATCTCATAGGCGGGACAAATGTACTAGTCGTTTCTGCATACTCAGTTTGTTATTATATTCAATATTCTTCACTTTCTGTTTAAGTGGTAAAAACAATTTCTCGTAACCATTTATTCAAACTCTTATTAATACATCTAAATTATCTTTAAATTACTTAATTATTCTTTTAAAACCATTCACAAAAGATTTAGGAAAGAATTGTTAAGTTTAAAACTACATTTCAAAAGGTTATAGAATTCGCAGCATAAAAGTGCTGTAGAAAGTGCTATATAAGCTTATTTGATTTAAACAACCTTTTAATATTTGAAAATTCATATTTTCCATTCCAAATTTCTTTTAAACCATTTAATATATTTATCAAAATTATTTCATATTTTTAATTATTTAAAAATATCATTTGTAAACAAATCCCCTTTTGGATTTCGAACTGCAAAACCGCGATGTTTTTAGAAAATTGTTTGAAGAAATTTCAAAATCTACATAATGAAATCTTGATTTTCTTTCTTCCTGGAAAATTATTATCATTTTGGACCAAAGAATTTTTATTTCGAAGAAATCCGACTTATAAATCATTCTCTACTTCGATTTGAAGTTACGGGTCGAAATTCACGAACTACCGCTACGCGACAAGCAAGATTTTGACCAATTTTATGAATTGCTTCGAAACTTGTCCGAAATACTTCAAAATTTATTTTAAATCATATTTTTACTATTTTATCTTATTTAAATCATTAAAAGGCTAAATAACTTCCATACACACATTTATATGGATTTAATTCTCATTTAATTAACTATGGTTCATTACTAATTTTTCTCTTATCATTATCAAACAAGTTATCAACCACATAAACAATCATATAATCAATCAATTTGCAACCAAGTTATTAAACATTTAATCATTTAACATATTTAAACTTTTCAAATCATTATACTTTAAATAATTGATGGATTAATTGGTAAATATGAGTACTCACCTTTAACTTAACCAATTCTTCCTACCAACATTCATATGCAACAACCCTTTACTTAAACTTCAACTAATCAACTTCGGAAAATTCGGCAAAGCTTCCGCGGCACCTTGAATTTGCTTCTAACTCTTTGGAATGAAATCGACGGCACTTCCTTCTCTTTTTCTTGCTCCGGAGCTTCACGACTTGATTTCCTTCTTCCATAAGTTCGATCATGCCTTATTCCACTCCTTCCTCCATCATTTCTTCACTTCTTAGGTGCTAAACCATATTTAAATGGTATTCTATGGTCTTTGGCAAAGTTTGGTGGTGTTTGGAGTTGATTTGATATGGTTTTGAAAAAGTTAGTAAGCATTTGGAAGAGAAGAAGAAGCCATTAAAGAGGTAGAGAAAAGCTTGGAAAAGGAAGAAGAAGAAGAATGAAAAGTGTGAAAAAAGTGAGAAAGTGGTTGGTATTTATAGAAAAAGAAATGAAGTGGTAAGTTACCAAAATATCCCTTTACCAAATTACCAAAATAACCTTACTTACTTCTAAAGTAATCTTATTTTTTTAACACTTAACATCATATTTAAAATCATTACTTTATGTCATTTTTACTTAGATATTAAGTAAAGTAAGTAATAATTATGTTTCTTTGATTTGATGTTTTACTTTTTGCTTTGAAGTGACATTTTTGTCCATTTGTGCCTACTTTTTCTTAATTGTTTTATAGAAGGTTCTAACCCTGTTTAGTAAAAATAAACTTGATTAGTAAATTAATAAATACTTACACTATTTGAATATATGTTTCTATATAAGAGAATAAAGGTGCGATTACGTTGCGACAACTTTTAATCGACAAAACGTTGTTTTTCGATAAAATGTTTTACGGTCATATTTTGACGTTTTAATTAAACTATTTATTTATGTAAACCAAATTTAAAAATGAACTTTTTACTTCTTTAAATAAATTAAAACATGTCTCTTTACATTTTAAAATCATATTTAAATAATATCAAAATCTCTAGTTTTACGGTGTATGTAAAACTGACAAAATGTGACAAAATTTGGTTATTTTTGTTAAACGATTATTAACATACTTTTAAATCTTTTATTATCTTTATTAGATGTTTTCAATAAGATTTATCTTTTTAAATGAATATTTAAACCTATTTATTTAAGCATTTATTTATTTTTAACAAAACTTAACTTTTGTTGATTTGTTCTAAAATCCAAATTTATACTTTTTAAATTATCAACTATAAGAATCAATAATTTGTCTATTATTTTCTATTATCGATAACTTATTTATTTAAGTTTTTAAACCTTTTTAAATTTAAAACAAACGAAATCTGTCATTTTTCGAAGTTGCGAAATTACGGGTCGTTACAAAAGGGGAGAAGAGGAGTGGAGAAAGCTCGAGCGAAATCTCTCATGATTCTAAGAAGAAGAAAAGGAAGCTGAGGAGGAAGTGATCTTTGCTTGCACCCATGCTCCAAAGTCTTTTGAGTTTTTGTTGGCCGAATTTGTACGGGATCGACCCCCATTTTTTATATTCTTTTACTATGAATACTTGTGCTTGGCTTTCCGAGATTAGGTAAATAAAGTTCTTTTACTTCTGTCAAACTCTTGTGTGAGTTTAGTTTAAGTAGTTAAGCTATTACTTTTCCATTCAATGTACTTGTAATTCGTTGCTCATTAATTCGGACAATCGTCCATTAATTTTTACTCAAGGCTTCAATGCTATCATGGCCTCAAGTTGTACCAAACACTGGTCTTGATCCCTAGTGTTACGCTGTTGGATTCAGCGGTTTAAGTGATTATACTCCTGCTCTCTATCTCGGGTTAGCGGAGTTAGATAGTGGATGGTCAAACTATATCTTTATCGAATTTATACCCCTCCTGTCGGTTTCAGGTTGGAGTTTATGGAATAGTGAGTGGTCGAGCCACACTCATCTATTTTCTTGTACTCATATCCGCGCTGTGGGGATAAGAGTTAATTGGTGGGTGATCAGATCGCACCTGACTTGTGTTTATACTTTAGTCCTTGCCGTGGGGCTTAGAATTATTTCAAAAAATAGTCAGACCATACTTTCCTTAATTGATTGATTTGCCCCCAAGTCAGGGGTTTGACTTAGCGAGCGATCGATCATGTCATGGTAGCTTTTGATTCATGTCTATCTCATTGCTTAGTCGGATTAATCTGATTATTGGATGGTCAAGCCGTATCCATTTCGCGTTAGGTACTTCGTCTATCGGGTTGTAAACAAGAATCAATGAATAAACAGTCAGACCACATCCATTTGTTTAGTTAGTCATGAATCTGTGTAGCCGACTGGCTCCAAACTTTGAGAACCCACTCGAGCATGTAAATATTAGTTAATCATGTATCGCAGCTAACATGCAGTGCTACAGTAATTACAGATATTAAGGAAATCCCAAATTTTTATTTGCTAAATGGAAAGAAATGAAATAGCCTGTCTTATTACATATCCGGAAAACCAAACATGAAAACAAATTCATAAATTAAATTCAATGGAAGGAAAGAAAGAATAAACTGAGCGAAATAGCATCTTAAATGCTTGTTATTCCATGCCCTTGGGAGTGTGACACCATCAACAGTCGCTAGCTTAAAATTTCCTTCTTCAAGCCTCTTTTCAATGGCGTACGGTCCTTCCTAAGTAGGATTCATGTGTGATGGGACAAGAAAAACTCATTTCAAGATGAGATCACTGATTTCAAATGTCTTGGGCCGAACTTTAGTGTTGTAGTATCAGGAGACTCGATATCAATGTGCAATTGTCCTCAAATCAGCTTCTTCACACTTCTAACCTACAAAGATGAGAGATTCTAAGAGGAGATTTATTCGTTCTGGGATTGTAGTAGGTTACTCGATGAGAAGGAACTTCGAGTTCGATATGAATAACGGATTCAGAGTCGTAGCAAGAGCGTATGGAGTATGGCCAGTCGCGGACTAATGGGTGGTGCTGTAAGCCCATAACGCTATTAGGAATTCACCAATCTACTTGCCTCTAGCCTTTTCTAAACGCTTCTTCAGAATGAACTTTATGATTTTTTTTCACAGCTTCAACTCATCCATTTGCTTGAGGGTGAGCAACTACCACAAATCTCTTCTCAACATGATGCCAATAGTAGAATTCTTTGAATTCAACACTGTTGATTTGGGTTCCATTGTTAGTTATAATGGTTAGTAGAAGGCCAACACGATAGATGACATTACGAACCATGAAGTTGATTACTTTCTTTATTGTGATCGTGGCCGAAGTTTTTGCTTCAGCCCATTTGGTGAAGTAATCAACCACGACAATGGCATACTTCGCACCACCTTTAGAGATTAGCAAGGAACCGATAATATCTATGCCATATATGAAAAATGGCTATGGGATGACCATTTGTGTAATTTCTATCCGTTGAGCTCTCTGACCATTTTCCTACATTTGGCACTTGTCACATTGCTTAGTGTAATCGGCCGCATCTCGGTTGACAATCAACCAATAATACCCATAACGAAGTATTTTCTTTGCTAGGGTTTTCTCCCCAATGTAACCTCCACATTCCCTTTCATGAACTTCCTTTGGGACTCATTTTATTTAACCATAAGTGATACAATGGGGCAGGGGAATGGAAAAACCCTTTCTATACGAGACTCCTTTCTGAATAATATATCACAAAGCATTGCGGATGATTTTTCGCCTTTCTTTCCCCCATTCAAGAAGGTCTCCCACAAATAATCTTTAATTGGGGCATCCACAATTCCATCTTTGGCCTTATCTCTAGTACCCAGCTGGTTTCTATCTAGTTTATGCTTGGGGTATCTAGTACTTCGACTGAAACCAAGCCCATTTGTTGTGCATCCTCGGTACAAGCAAACTTTGCCAATGAGTCAGCCTCTTTATTTTGATCCTAGGGAATGTGTGTGATTTCATAATACTCAAGGCCAATCAACAGTTCTTGGACTCAGATAAGGTACAGAGCGAGTCATTATCCCTTAACCTGGTAACCTCCCCTAACTTAGTATACCACAAACTGGGAATTGCAAAAGATTTCAAGAGATTTTATTTCTAGCTCTTTCGCATGTTTATGTCTAGCAACCAGAGCTTCATACTCAGCTTCTCATTGCAGAAAAGTTAGGTTTTAAAGCATAGAAAATTGACCGATCTTTTGAAGTTACTAGCACGATTCAGGCTCCAGAACAGTTATCATTGGATGCTTCATCTGTACCCATATTCCATGAATGGTAGGGCTACACTGCACTTTGGGAGATTATCCTATGTAGTGAATTATGCTATAAATTTCGCCCCTGACTGTCCTTGGATGGCTCTTGGAGAGAGATAAGTGATGTTGAATTGGCTCAGTTTGATGTTCCATTGAATAACCTTCCATCCATCTTAGGTCGGTGAAGGACCTGTCGTAACGGCTGAACGGCGCAAGTTGAAGGGATGAGCGTGAAAACAGGGGTGGATCTTTCATGAAGCAATTAACAAGTAGTACACAAATTTTTCTATCTTCGAGTAGTTCCTTTCAACTTCTGTTAATCGCTTGCTGACATAATAGACCGATCTCTAGATCTGATTCTCCCTATGAAGCAGCACGACACTTATAGCTTGTGCCGACACAGCCAAGTGGATATACAGTCTTCATTATCCACCGACTTTGACAAGATAGGAGGCCTCTCTATGTGGTCCACTAAAGCTTATAATGCGTCTTCACAATCCTAGGCGCATTCAAAGTTCCATTTTCCTCTCCTAATCAAATAGAAAATGTGGCTCTGGAAATAAATCGACTTAGGGTGGAAACCTTCTCGTTTAAGCTCTGTGCTTGTTTGATGGTTTTTGGCGCTTGAATGTTGCGAATTACTCAAATCTTCTTGGGATTAGCTTCGATTCCATAAGCATTGACAGTGAAACCTAAGAACTTTCCTGATGCAACACCAAAAGAACATTTCAGATGATTGATCTTCATTTTGTAATATCGGAGGATACCGAACATTTTCGCTCAGTCTCTAATGTGATTGCTTGATCATCATGACTTCATGAGCATATCATCCATGCATAACTCCATAATTTTTCCAATCCAATCTTTAAACATTCGGTTGAACATGCGCTAATAAGTTGCTCCAGTATTTTTCAATCCAAAAGGCATTACCACATAGCAATACAATCCAATGTCAGTAATGAAGCTGGTGTGCTCCTAATTGAGAATGTGCATCAGGATTTAATTATATTTAGAGTACACATCCATGAAAGATAACAACTCGTATCTTGTAGTTGAATCCACCAGCTGGTCAATCCTCGGAAGGGGAAAACTATTTTTTGGACATGCCTTGTTTAAGTTCGAATAGCCAACGCACATCCGCCACTCTCCATTTGCCTTTCTCATAAGTACAAGATTAGATACCCATTTAGAGTAGAAGGCATCACATATAAAGCCATTGCTTTTGAGCCTATTCTCCATCTTTTTAAGGGCAGCAGATCACTCTGAATCCATGCCATGCCTTTTCTGTTTTACCAAGACTTGCCTTATGTCGATTTTTAATGCGTGGTTGACTATGGCAGTCAAGATCATACACATGTTAGAATATTTCCAAACGAACACATCAAGATTTTCTTGGAAAAAACCAGCAAGTTCTTTCATCATCAGGGGACTAAGCTATGATCCGATCTTTAGGACCCGTGACGGGTCGTCGTGACTAACCATGATGTCAATCATTAGCTCAACCGGTACAGCCTTGATCTCTTTTGGGATCCTCCCCGTCATCCCTTGGATCTATGTATTTATAGAGCCAACTATGGTGCCCGAGCCAATGCCCTGGCTTTGATTGTCAATCTTAGGTGGTTTGGATGTGGAGAGACTTGTCCACATGCTTACCTTTCTCCTTTCATTGAGCGTCTCTCAATTCAGCCACATAACAGGCATGATCGATTTCCTGATCACCATGCATAACTCCAACATCATTATCAGTTGGGAACTTCGTAGTCAAACTCCATGGGGAAAGAGCTACCTAGAATTCAACTAGGCTTAGTCGCCCCAGAAAAGCATTGTGTGGACCAAGACAAAAAAATGGCAACATCTGCACTCTCTTACGGTCACCTTGTCCCAACTCTACAGATAATTCGATATATCCAATAGCTTCGGTCGCAATATTGTTAAAGCCATGACTGCGGGCTTTAGATGGTTTCAAGTCCTTCGCTTCCATCCTCATCGAATCATAAGCCTTTTTTAAAATTATATTTATGGAACTTCCACAGTAAACCAAAATCCTCCTCACTAAAGCGGGGGTCAATCATGGCCGAAATGACCATTGGGTCGATCGTCCGTGCCTCCACCTTGTCTACATCTCTGTTTTTGAACATAATGTCATATGTCATTGTACATTGCTTTTTTTTGGAGCTCCATCTTCTGGACTCGAATAACATTCAAAATTCATGCTTGATCGCGCTAGCACAACACTCCATTTCATGCCAACTCTTATCAACTGGATGCGGTCCTTTGTCTATTGTATTGATCACTAACCTTCCACTAGACCGCGTAGGATCCTCAGCTCTGTGCGGCGGTTGTCCTCGATTGGGGTCGGATGTCCCATGCTCGTCATCCTAGCGACTTTAAAAAATTGATGTAACTTTCTTTCCTGAATCAGTTTCTCGATAACATATTGGAGATGCCAATTCATTTGTGTTGTGACCATAGCATTCGTGGAACTGGCAATATATTCAAGTCGTCTTTTGCTTCTCTATTGATTCCTTTAGAGGCGGCTTCCTATAGTGCATGGTATTGAATGTAGACAAGTAGACGGTTTCTAAAGACATAATAAGCGGTGTGTAGGTATCATATATAGGAATCTAGGCTTTCCTCTTCTAGAATTCCTATTTCACTCACGATTCCTATCATTGCTTTTCTTTTGCTGATTCGGTTTATTTTGGACATTTACTCGAACTTTTCCAAAACTCTCCCTAGACCGCTTCACTGCAATGTTGCTTTGCACTCCCTCTCCACTCGATCCAACAGCATTCTTCTTCCTAGAGCATCTAGCTTCCTCTTTCGTCAAATATTGAGCTTCTTTGGCATAAAAATGCTCTAATGTCGTGGGTGGTTTACCAACTAACCAATTTCCAAAGTCATATTCTGGATCAACCCCTCTTATTACCGCCATCGATATTGAATGGTTGTTCGGATTACTGACTTCTATGATAGATGTATGAAATCTCTCTAAGTAATCTTTCAACGATTCTCTCGAAGCGGGATCACACTTGATGGGGACGTTACATCTTTAGGGCGAGTTGCATGCATATGGAACTGCTCCACAAACTTTGTTGTTGAATTATCAAATCTAGAGATTAACCATGGAGGTAATCTCGTAAACCACATCGTCGCTATGCCAGAGAGAGTGATGGGGAAAAATCTGCATTTGTGGCATAATCAGCTCACACGAAATCCATCAACCACTCATATCTCATGATATGCTGCCCGAGGTTGGTTTTTCCCTTGTAGGCAGGAATCAACGGCATGCTAAATCTCCTTGGATACTTTGGATGTATAATATTTTCTATGAACGAGGTATGGCTTCTTGAGATCCCTCATTCATCATTGGTCAAACTTGGTTCTCCCTTACTAGCTGTTTGACCACAGCTGACAAGTTCGGCATTTGGATAGCTGTAGAAAAGCGGTAGTCATGCTCCACCTCACGTGAATGGTCCGGTCATTGTGTACTGGCCGTCCCACACCTTCTTGGCTCAACATCCTCTCGATGTACATTGCGTACATTCACTTTATCATCATTTCGAAGAGGTGACTAATCTGCACTTACTTGAACTCCAGCATCCAGATCGATCGCAACATTACAAGAGTGTTCTTTCCGTCATCTGATGTGAGTCACCTCCAAGAGTTGGATCAGAGCCTACCATTCCAGATGGATCAGTACCGATCATTATCGGTCTATTTGGATCGGTCGAGTGATGGCGAGTTGATGTTTCATCATGGTATCCATCGGTTCCTCGATGCCTTCGTCTATGATAGTTATCTAATGAAGTTGAGCTCTCCAATGTAGAATAGGCAGTTGGATCTCTCCTAGCTTTCCCATGTTGTTAATCTCCGAGTTGATTCATTAAATCAATATTGGCTTGAATCTGCTGGTTCAACTATCAACGGCTGTCCACGAGCTCTCTCATCAAATTCTAGAAATCATCCCTTATGATGGAATCAACTGGATTCTGAACATCAACTGGATTGGTAGCATTAACATCTATTGGTGGATTACTCTGGCCTCCTTGTTGGATGTTAGTGTACTCATTTTCTTCTGTATTTTGAGAGGTAGATCTAGTGTTCCTAACCATTTTTGATAGTTTTCCTTAGACTTTTGCAAATCTGAATAGAACGAATAAGCTTCTTGAAGATAATTCCTGATCTTTTTGGGGGATTTATGCAATCCTGCAGTAACAAAGGGATCCAAACATTGCTGAGAATCTCATTCTTAGTGAAAGCACCAAAATATTAGCACCAAATATTGGCAACAAACACCCAATAGAGAGTTCGTAGAGAAATAGATGAAGAAAATTCAACGAAAACAGAGGAAATAAACAACTAGATAACAAAATATAAGTAATAACGAGAAGAAACAATTTATAGTGTTTCGGCATTGAAGGCTTACGTCCACTTTGGAGAAAATAACTTTATTAAACACTTTAATTGCTGAGTACAGAAGGATGGATAAGAGTAATACCCGTGGTTACCAAGAAATGCAAAGTAGCAAGCAGCCTAAAGATCTTCCAAATGAAAAATCAAGTCTATATTTATAGGGAAAGACGGTGAAATGTCATCCTAAAATTTCGAAAACGAAGTCTCCAGATCCAGAAGAGGTCATGATATCGATCGCAGTTACCAAATCCTTAAGAATAACGGTTGGTGCCAAATATTATATTGGCTTTCTTTGGCATGCGATCGACATGGTGGGCTCCGTTCTTCGTTATATTAATGCTTCCAAAGTTTCATCTATATTTAACTTGTAGATTTTGATATATCGATCGTTTTCCATTGTGTTGAACTATAATATCGATTTGGTATGATCCATAATTGGAGAATATGGATTGTACTCGATACATTTTCAGCACATGGTGTAATTTCATATTTTTATCGTTATATTGAATTAGTCTTCTGCTTTCACTCTACCACCACTTCATATTATCATCTATGCTTGATCTTTAGGCTTCGTTATTGTTAATCCAACTTGTCGATTCTAATGACAGTCGAGTATAACTTGTCTAATCAATTCAATATAGCCATGCTAAAAGGCTGGCTAGCATAAAGTATCTTTGCAAAATGTTTTGAAATATTTTGACGTATAAATTTTTTATGGATATTTTAGAAAGTAATATAAGAATATTTTTGAATTGAGAAAAAAGAAATTTTCAAATTTTGAAAATTCCACATGCTTTTCATAACAAGTTGGTTAATATATATTTTACTATGCAGTGGAAGTGGTGGTAAAATAAAATATGGTTAGAAACAAGGGAGTAAGCTGTTATGCTAGGGGGTCAACATTATTTGTAATTTTATTTAATTTTACTTTTAATTCTAAATTTTCAATTTTCAATGTTTCTATATTACTCTTCGAGTTGATATTTTCTTTTAACAAGTTATCCTTTTCTACTCTAGTTTTTCCAAAATCAATAGCCATAGTCTCATTTTCAACCAAACTATTTTTAATTTCTTCTTGTGATAATTCTAGTTCCTCCTCTAAAATAATGTTTTCATCTTTTAACATTCATACTTCAAGTTCTAATCTATTTATTTTGGTTATATGTTCTTTATTCAATTTTTTAATTTGTCTAAATTTATCATCTAATTCTATGCTAAGTTCTAGTATTCATCATAGCTAAGTTCGGGAAATACCTCATCAGTTTGTGCCATAAAGCATATATTAGCTTATTCTCCGTCACTACCGCTATCAATGTCTGATGATGATGAAGAATCTAAGTCATCCCATGTTACTTTCAAAGCTTTCTTCTTTTTGAATTTTTTCAATTTGTTCTTTTTATCATTATCGAGCTTGGGACAATCTTTCTTCATATTTTCAAATTGGTCACATTCATAGCATCTGATTGATGTTTGATTTGTAGAGCTTGATTTTATCCTTTCTAGAATCTGGCCATTTTCCTAAATTTTTTGTAGTTTTTGGCAATAAATATGATTTCTTCTTCGTTTAAGTCAGAATCTTCATTTGTTGCTGGGAATGATATGTTTTTCTTCTTCGAATTTTATTCTTTTCTTGCCTGCATATTAGCATCATAAAACATTAAATTTCCTATCAATTCTTCAACCAAGAGTGTTGAGAGATCATTAGCTTCTTCGATAGCTAATGCTTTTCTTTCCCCCTGTAGAGTTAAAGAATTGAGTATTCTAGATATTGAGTTAAAACTTATGAATTTTACTCCAAGTGCCATTAAATTGTGTTGAATGGTTTGGAATCTAGAATACATATCTACTATAGGTTCATTTTGTTTCATTTTAAATGATGAAAATTGATTTTGTAAAATTGAAATCTTAGTTTGTTTAACTTTGTTTGTGCCTTCGTGTGTAACTACTAGGGTACGCCAAATATCATATGTAGTGTTACATAACATGACACGTGAAAATCCATTCTTATCTAATGAACAAAATAAAACATTCATAGATTTTCATTATTAGAAGCTGCGGTTTTTTGGGAAAAAATGATTTGGAAAATCTTATCAAAACTTCAAAACCATCAGGTAATAGAAATGGAATAAGATTCAATCCTAAACAAAATGGGAATAATATTAAGAAATATAGTTTTATCTATCGAAATACTAAAAAAACCACCTAAGTCTAATACGAATACCAAACATATAAAAATTTGGATTTCTAAGACAAATAATAATTTGATTAGACAAAAATATATTAATAATTTTTCAGATAATGTAGTCTATAATAAAAATTATGTTCATGAAGGTACCAAACCTTCTTGGGTATGGTACCTACTCCTCCTAACATCTAGGACCCTAACAAAGTATATGGGTACCAATTAAATCATCTTTTTATTTTGCAGGTACCCAAATAAAAAATAAGAAGAAATATGTACTTGATAATGGATGCTCTAAGTATATGATCGGAAACTCAAAAATGTTATCAAATATAACATACATCGATGGTGGAACAGTAACTTTTAAAGATAACTCAAAAGAATACGTCATGGGCATTGGAGAAGTCATCAACTATGGTATTTCTAACTCTCCTATTGTTACAAATGTTTTGTTAGTAGAAAATTTAAAACACAACCTACTTAGTATTAGTCAATTGTGCGACAAAGGTTTTCAAATCAATTTTGAAAAAGATAGATGCAATATTTTCGACAATAACAAACAACTTATCTTTGAGGGTTTTAGAAACAAAAATATTTATGTCTTAAATATGAATATAAATCAAAATTAAAATTTATGTTTAACTGCCAAACATGATGATCCATGGTTATGGTATAAACGATTTTGTCATATTAATTTTAAATATATTAATAAATTAGCAAAATATGAGCTAGTTAGAGGTTTACCTAAAATAAATTACAAAGTAGAAAATGAGACGATTGTCAAATTGAAAAACTAAAGAAAAGCTCTTTTGAATCTAAAAATAGTATTTCTACAAAACAACCATTAGAACTATTACATTTAGATTTATTTAGTCCAACCCAAGTACAATCTATAAATCACAACAAATATGTTTTTATAATAGTTGATGATTTTTCAAGATATACATGGACTTTATTTTCAAATCATAAAAGTGACACCTTTGGAATGTCTAAAATTTTTGCTAAAAGAATTATAAATCAAATAGATTTGAAAACTAAAAATATTCGAAGTGATCATGGTGGAGAATTCGAAAATGAACTTTTTACCAATTTTTGTAATAAAAAGGGAATAAGTCATAAATTTTTTTCCCCGCACACCTCAACAAAATGGTGTAGTAAAAAGAAAAAATCATACGTTACAAGAATGTGCACCAATACTATTAAATAGTAGTGATCTACCAAAATATTTTCGGGTAGAAGCTATTGCTATGGCTTGTTATGTTTTGAATCGAATAACCATACGACCTATGACTAAACATACTTGTTTTGAAATATTTTTTGGAAGAAAACCTAAAGTATCATACTTTAAAACTTGATCGGATCAAAAAGTTTTATACTAAATACAAAAGATAATTTGGGAAAATTTGACCCGAAGGCCGATGAAGGAATTTTTGTTGGATATTCGGATTGTAGCAAGGAATATAGAATTTTCAATAAACGAACTAACACAATTGAAGAAAGTTTACATGTTTCATTTGATGAAAATTTTCTTAACCATCATACTAATGACGGTGAAGAAATAATTTCAATAGCAAATACAACAGGATAAATGCATAAAATAATACTTTAGTATCATCTCCTAGAATTCTAAATGATCATCCAAAAGATAATATCATTAGAGATCTCAATTCAAGAGTAACTAGAAATCAACTTAACCAAATAAGTCATATTGCATTTGTGTCAAATTTTAAACCAAAAAATTATAATGAAGCTTGAAACGATAATTTTTGGATAATAGCCATGCAAGAAGAATTAAATCAGTTTGAACATAATAATGTTTGGGAATTAGTACCAAGACCAGAAAATCAATCAGTTATTGGAACAAAATGGGTATTTAAAACCAAAGCAGATGAAAACGGAAATATAGTTAGAAGCACGTCTAGTCGCTCAAGATTATAATCAAGAAGAAGGTATCGACTACGATGAAACTTTTGCTCCAGTAGCAAGACTCAAGGCCATACATACATTACTTGCTTTTGCAAATCATCACAATTTTAAATTATTTCAAATGAATGTCAAAAGTGCCTTTTAAATGGTTTTATTAAAGAAAACGTATATGCTGAACAACCTCCATTGTTTGTTCACAAAAAATATCCCGATCATGTTTTTAAATTACAAAAAGCCTTATATGGTTTAAAGAAAGCCCCTTGTGCCTGGTACGAATGTCTTAAAAATCATTTAATTATATCTGGTTTCCAAATAGGTAAAATCGATACGACTTTATTTATTAAACGAGAAAATAATGATATTTTACTTGTACAAATTTATGTAGATGATATTATTTTTGGTTTAACCAATGAAAATCTTTGTAATCAATTTTCAAATATTATGAAAATGAATTTGAAATGTCTCACATGGAGAGTTAATTTTTTTTTTTAGGTTTACAAATAAAACAACTTGAAAATAGTATTTTATTCATCAAGAAAAATATTGCAACGATCTACTACGCCGTTTTGAAACGGATAAAACTTCAAGCAAACCAACACCAATTAGTACTAGTGTTCACTTTGAAAAAGATGATGATGGAAAAGATTTTGATGAAAAATTATATCGTAGTATGATTGGCTCCTTACTTTATTTGATGGCTAGTCGATCCGACATTATGATGTGTCTATGTCTTTGTGCCCAATTTAAAGCAAAACCAAAAGAATCTCATCAAAGAGCTGTTGAACATATCTTAAGATATCTATCTAGTACTACAGATTACGGCTTGTTTTACCCTAAGGGATCAATCTTATGAACTAGTTTCATATTGTGACATGGATTTCGGTGGATGTAAAACAGATCGAAAGAGTACTAGCGAAACGTGTCACTTTATCAGACAATCACTAGTTTCATCGTTTAGCAAAAAGCAAATCTACTTGCTAAGCCCAATATATTTCAACGGCTCTAGCATGTGCACAAGTGATTTACATGTAACAAACACTTACGGATTTCGACAAAGTTATCAATAAATCACCAATATATTGCCATAACACAAGTGCAATAAATCTATCAAAAAACCCTGTAAATCACCCGCGTACTAAACATATAGGTATACAACATCATTTTTTATGTGACAATGTAGAAAAAGGAATTATTACATTAGAATACGTAAATACCAAGAATCAAATAGTAGATATTTTCACAAAACCGCTAAATGAACAAACATTTGTTAAACTGCGACGCGGTTTAGGAATATGTTCTCTTAATGATCTTCTAAACTAATACTACATTTTCATTTATTCTATTTTTGGACTAAAAATTTTTTAGCCATAAATTAAAATTGTTAACTCCTTCACCTTAAATTTTTTAGGTAGGTTGTTTTCTGAAATTATCTATAAATAACCTTTAAAATCATGTGTAAATAGCTTTTTACAGAAAATAAAAGCTGTCTTCCGACAACTCTCATCTCTCATTCTCAACACCAATAATGGATAGCTCAGCAGATACACCACATCGCCTTCCTACTCCTACACCAGATCAAGAACCGACCTATAAGTAGTCTTCTTACCACACGGGATTCACTTCCGATAAAAAGAAGTCCAAACGATCTCTATTTGTCTCTTCTAACACCAAGAAGAAAATTGATGAGATACATAACTATTAAAAACAACAAATAGATTTACAACGAGAATTATACTTTGAGAAAAAGGTCACCGTATGACGACTAAGTTTTCTGGGGCAAGTAGCGATAAAATTTTGTAATTCACGAAAAAAGGACGTATATGAATCACTTCCGATTCCTTACAATCCTTTGGATCCCTCTGCCTCTTATCGTACACCTTTGGATCCTTCACCTAGGAGATTCTCTGGTTTTCCCGAGAACCCACGAACGTGGAAATATATGGTCTCCACTCAAGCCGTGGAGGGATGACAAGTCTGAAGATCGCAATACTCCATCGTCATCTAATAAATTTAATTATTTTCATTGTATTTTTATTTACGTATATTTGTATTCTGTTTCACAAATAATAATACTATATTTTATTAAAATCAAACTCCCGAAAAATAAGCATCACCGTTCAAAATTAGGCTATTTCAAGCCAATTTGGTCTTTTCAGACGTCTGAAATTTGTCATCAGACGTTTGACACTCTTGTATCACAAATTTTTAACCATCGTGCATATATCGGACGTCTTATATAACCTTCTAAACGTCTGAAAATTATCTCTACTTAATAAAAAATAGAAACCAGTCTATTTCAGACGTCTGAACAAAGTCTCTGCCTCCATAAGAAAAAAACTTAGACCACTTTCAAACGACTGATATTGTATCCAAACGTCTGAGACAACTATCTGTCCTACAAAAATAACACTTCTACATATTTCAGACGTTTGATTCTACAACCAGACATTTAATAATTCTCTTTGCCTTTCAAAACTTACAAATCGATCAAATCCAGATGTCTGTAACAAAAAATCAGACGTCTGATTCTATTTACTATCTTCAAACTAGGTTAAATCAGATGTCTGATTCACCTTCCAGACGTCTGAAATTCAATCGACACTCTTAAATACACAGATAACGTCTATTTTTTTTACTTTTCTCACTTAAGTTTCATTTCATTTCTATTGCAAAGTCGATTCTCTATTTCTCAAAATTACTTTATCTTCCAAACTCCCTCGAATTCGATGGCTCCTAAAACAAAAAACCCTAGGATCTTTAAGCGAAAGCAAGATCAAGCAACTTCATCCAACCTTCAAGTTTGCTCTGACGATCAAATTGAACGATGAATGAATCGTGTACCGCATTCACTCTTGAGATACGAGGATATTCAAAAGAAGAAACTCCATACATGTCCGTTTTATAATTTGCTAAAGTTCACGATGTATGATTTGGACAAAATGTGCGAAAATGCTGGTTTAGAAACGTTGATATCCTTTAATCCCAATAATATCCAAATCGATCAGCTAGCCGTATTTCTTTTCTATGCTAATTTAGATAGCACAGCAGTTTGGAACACTGACAATGATGATAATCGGCTATGGTCAAGTGTTCATGGCAACACAATTAGAATTACCGCAGGGATTATAGGCCGAACTCTCGGATGTTCCGACCCCAGAGAAGATTTATATAATATTCCGGATATGCATCTCAAACCGAGAGACAATATAACACATCAAATATAGAAAGATGAAATGTCTATATTTGCATCCAAATACCTACGACCTATGGCAAGATTTCTCATTAGAATGAGTATCAATACTATCATTCCTCGCCTTGGTAGTCATGAGCAAATCATAGAGTTAGAGCATAGGGCTTTATATGCTATATTCAGTGGAACAAGAGTCAATTGGACAAAATTTATATTTGACGAGCTCAAACATTTTTAGACTTGATCATGCCCATCCATCATCTATCCTACATATATCATGAGACTTCTATGAGCTCACAACATCCTCTCATATTTATCAACTTTTGAAGAGATTTCTCCGAAATATGCATCCACAAAATTTTTCTTCCTAATGCACTTATCGAAAAATCCTCCAGATTTTATATCATTTGAAGAGTGGACGCAACGTCGTCAAGCCATACAAGCTGGGCCTCCACCTCAACCACAACCTGAACCATCACAAGAGGTGGAGCAACATCGCAAAAATACTCCTCCTCCTCTTGCACCCTTGGATTATACATCCCAGGATGACATTTCGGAGACTCGCACTGAGACAAATTCAAATGAGAGTATTCACGACTTAACTCTTCAAAATCAGCTTATTTTATCTCGAAATCAAAAATTACTGGCTAAGCGCATTGATAGTTTTGAATCATCCTTTGCTTCTCGCCTAACCATAGTTCAAACATCACTTTCAACTGTATTATCCGTTTTAAAGGAGGTTCTTCAAAGGGTTCGTGGTCCTACACCACCTATAGAAGATTGGCCAACTCCAATGCATTCTCCTCGTTTGAAACATTCCAAACTTTTTGACGAGGAGAAAGAACCTTTCGAACAAACTCCAACATCTCCTAAAAAACAAGCGAGTTCTTTTAAGGATGAAGATAAAGGAGATGATCAAAATAAAGCTTAACCAAAAGATCTTTAATTTTTTTTGGATTCCATCTTTTGTATAAAATTAGAATAATCTTTGAATGTAATCGATTATTGTAATGAAAATTATTTTTTCGTGTGTTATTTCTGTGTATATTTATAATCTTATAACGATTCGTAAATGCTTAATGGAATAGACATGATGTCTACATTTAAGAAGTTATAAATCCTTTTTGATAATGCCAAAGGTGGAGAAATAATAAAGATCACGATAATTGATGGAAAACATATATTCAGGGGGAGATTTTTAAAATTATATCTAAGTACATTGTATAGTTGTCATCATAAAAAAGAGGAAGATTGTTAGGAAATCAAAATTTACAGTTTCAATGGTAACAACTATACAATGGAAATCGAATATGCATATATATATTTATATATATAAGTACTTGCTAGAGCAACATCACTAGAAAGACAAGAATAAGGCTCAAAGAACACTACAAGAGACTACAAGTCGATAGAATCAAATAAGTACAAGAAAAAAGCATAAAAACTGATATGCACAATATTAGACGTCTGGATGCACAAGCCAGACGTCTGAAACAGTTCTCTGGAACAACAGACACACTGAACCAGACGTGTGGCAATTGCACTCAGACGTATGATCTACTACTATATTCAAAAATATATATATATAGTATCAGACGTCTGAAACATATTCCAGACGTCTGAAACATATTCCAGACGTCTGATTTCAAACTCGAATTTCAAAAATGAACTTCAACTGCCACATTCAAATAGACATATCCGTTTCTCTTCACTGCAACTCTTCATCATCAACAGAAGCAACTGTAGAGCACTCGTTAATGAATGCAACTACTCAAGAAACCTCTCTACAACTATATATATCTTCAAGAATCAAGAGAACAGATCACCTTACTTACTTACGCTCTCTAATTACATACTCTATCATATATTCTTGATCTCTAGCAATCTATACTCGTATTTCACTCTTCCATATATTCAATTCCTCACAAACAATACTCTCAAGATATATATTGAAAATTACATACTCTATCATATATTCTTGATCTCTAGCAATCTATACTTGTATTTCACTCTTCCATATATTCAATTCCTCACAAACAATACTCTCAAGATATATATTGAAAAAAATTGTACTAATTAGTCAATATCCGTGTTATAGGACACGCATTTGACAAGAACAATTTATTGTAACCAATCCTATTCCTTTGGAAAAAGCGAGGGTGTTTAATAGTCGAATTCCGAAGGGGAGCTTCGAGTCTGGACGTAGGACGAGAGGTCCGAACTTGTATAAAACCCTGGTGTGCTTATTCTATATTTACTTAGATCAATATTGTTTTAGTTGCATCGTATATTTTGTCACATATACTTGCATATACACTACACTATCCACCTGTAGACTTTCAATATATTGCACCAAAACCAACTTGAATCCTACAGGATCTCCATTTTCTAGAGATTTTTATTCTTCAAATTGTATTGCTTATTCCATTTAGACCACCAGCTAGAACTGAACTGATAATTAGATTGATGAAGTGAGAAACAAGTCTGGTTCCATAATGTTAAATTAATGATACCTAAACCTCTTGACTTGAAAGGTAATTAAATTTTCTTGTATGCCATAGAAATTAATTTCTTAGAATGTGGATTACCATTCCACAAGTAATGATTAAATGCTCTGTAAGCATAAGATATGAGCTTATCAGTTATTGTAAAATTTATGAAAAAATAGGAGCACATTGCAATTCCCACACTTTTGACAATAACCAACCTAGCTACTTGTGAGGGATTATTATTGGGCATGCTGTTTAACCTTGAAATAATTTTCTCAAAAAGAGGGTGACACTGAGCAGTGGAAACCTTTGAGGTGCACATAGGTGCACCATGATATATAGCCTGGGTATCAAGAGGAAGAAGGCCAGAAAAGGAGCAGATATCATGCTTGGCAATCTTCGAAATACCAGCTATGCCAATATGCGATTTTTTTTATTATCTTCCAAAATAGTAAAGCTTTTAAAGATTTCCAGTATGAAAATTTTTTGGTGATAAACTGGACATTTGGTTTAGAAAAGAGTAATAAGTCATCAACGTACATGAGGGTTGTGATTTTGAGATCCTTACATTTTGGATGCAAATTTATCTATTTGTTATCAATCTAAAAATTGAACAAGTTAGTTAAAAGTTCCATGAGAAAAATGAAAAGATAAGAGGAGATAGGATCTCCTTGCCTAATTCCTCATGTAGAACAAAAGAAACCAAAACTTTCTCCATTCTGAGTCAATGATAACATAACCATAGATATACAGGAATATATCCAAGCTTGCATAGGCAATGGAAAGTTCATTTTTGACATAATAGAAATGATAGCTTCCTTATTCACAGTATCATAAGCTTTCTAAATATCTAGCTTGAGAGTACATCTTAAAGAAATATTTTCCCTTTTATACCCTTTCATTAATTCTTGAGATAAAATTATATTCTTAGTTATGAAGCACCTAAGTAAGAAACCAGTTTGGTAAGTAGAGATGATTGAATTAAGGTGGTCCTTTGATCGATTAGTGATGATTTTGGTAATGCATTTATAAGTGACATTGCAGCAAGCAATAGGTCGAAAATATGATACATCTTGGGGATGGTTAGATTTAGGGATAAGTGCCAATTTTGTATGATTAATACCCTCAAAACAATATTGGTTTTAAAATAGTGCAAGATGGCCTTCATAAATTCATGAATGATGATATTCCAAGAGTATGGAAAGAAATGAGCTGTAAAGCCATCTAAGCTTGCAGAACATCTGATTTCATATCAAAAATATCTTTTTAGATTTCATCATGTGTTACCTTAGTGATGAGACTATTGGCCTATATATCAGAACTGGCAGGCATATGAATTTTGTCCAGAGGAGATAAATCAGGGGAGAATGAAGTATTGTCACCCAAGAGCTGAATATAGTAGCTGATGAAAGAATTTTGAATATCACGAGGAGAGGACTGTTGATTGCCTTGGTGATCCTTGATGGAGTGGATAAAGATTCTAGATTTTTTAAGTTCGAGAGAATTATGAAAAAGTTTAGAGTTTTTGTCTCCTGCATTATACCATAAATCTCTATTTTCCCATTTGACGATTTGAAGCTCAGAACTAATTTCTAAGGTTAATTGACTATTAATAGTATGCTCCATAGTTGAAATATTAATACCATGATGATTTGAATGAAGTAATTCCCGTATAGCATAAAGCTCAACCCTAAGCTTATTGGAGAGAAGGTTGCCAGCACCATGTTTGTTATAGGACCAGTCCTTCAACCTGATTTTTGTAAGCTTCAATTTATGGTGTAGAATAAACATTGGATTACCAAATATTGGAGCTTCCCACACCTGAGCTATAAGAGAAAGAAAAGGAGAATCTTTAGTCCACACATTAAAAAAAATTAAACATGAGCGATCTTTCATGGCAGCCTTGCTCCTTCTTAAAATGATTGGATAGTGATCAGATAGAGAAGGAGGAGAGAAATGAGAAATGAGATAAGGGAATAAGGAGAAAGCTACTGGATAAAAATAGGATATGTTAAGTTTGCAAAATGTCCTATATCCAGACCTACTTCTATTATTCCATGTTAAGAAATATCCTATTATTAGGATTTGAGTAAGGTTGTTTTGAATAATAGCATTATTAAGCGGGGCAATGTCGCCTAACATTTAAAAGATTTCCTCCAATTATTTTAGAGAAGGATCGCATATAATTGAATTCACCAAAGCAAATCTATGGAATGACAGGGCTTTGGAGAGTGGGCAAAATGTCTAGAAATAGTTGTTTGCTAGCATTAGAGTTGTCAGCATATACTAAAGTAAGATGAAAAGATAAGTTAAAGGGAACATGGGTTAGATTGAAGTGGATGAATCTTCTATGAGAATCATGGTTATTTAAAAGGAAAAATTGAGGATTCCATAGAATATGGATGCAGCTATAAGGAGCATGCGAGAGATTATGAATGAAAGATCAATTTGGAGCTATAATATTGACTGCTTTGATAGTTAATTTTTCATTGAGCTTTGTTTCAGTCACTGTAATCGGCTAAAGTTTGTAAAGAGAGATTAGATTCTAAATTTCATGAAGTTTCGTATCACCATGTGCATCCCTAATATTCCAATATCCAATGCTATCTAACATGGGTTATTTTTGAGTTTTAAGGCAGATATCCTAGTGATCGTAGAGGTTGCTGTAGTGACTGAATTGTTGATCTTGGATGAGTAAGGAATAATTTGTTCCTCTGTGAAGTCCCCATTTGAATCAAGATCTTCTACTTCAGATAAGAAATTTTGCTTGTTTTTGTTTAAATTCCCTTTCTTTTTTTTCTTTTTGCCCATAGGATTATTATTCCTTATAGGGGAAGTGAATAAAGGATCAATAATAGTATTAGGAGTAGTAGATATGTTATTAGGAGAAAAGTGCTGAATGATTTCAGGGGGTTTGATGGAAGAATACGGACTGGAGGGATTAGAAGTGCTTGTATTAGTAGAAGTTAGGATAGGCTTGCTATGCATTAGATCAATAATATCAGTTTGATTAGGTTGATGGAAATTTCTGATTAGGTGTTAGATATTGAGATGGAGGAATGGTATGATTTTCAGGTGATATGGGGGAGTTATTATCATATTTGTGTAGGTGAAATGGAAGGGAAGGATTTCTATTAGAGAACTCAACAGAAAGATTAGAGTTCATATGCAAATCAACGTGCACATATAGATCACATGAGATTTGTTAGTAAGAAGATTAGAATAGATATTCAGAGTTATGTTACTTGCAGGAGTAACAGGGGGATTGGGAGCATCATGCACAAGTGATATATGCATGTCAGTATTGTGCACATTGGAATTTAGAATGGAATAGGAGGATTTGCAGCTGTTATCACTATCAAGTTCAGTTGTTATATTGACAGAATTTGTTGAAATATTTTCAGTTGTATCATCTACTGTAGTGTGTTGCGAGATTGTAGCATCAAGAGGAGAGATAGCATCATCAAAAGGAGGTACATCGAATATCAGTTCCCGATCCTCTAAATCAGCTAAAACTAAAAATGGATTTGTATCTTTCTGAATACTGCTGCCATTAGTAGGAGAAAAGTTGGAATTCACACTGACATTATCCTTTTTCATTTCACTTTGTACAACAATCTGAATGTCAAGTTTTTATGTTGGTTCAGCAGGAACGTGAAGACATATATTAGAAGTACCTTTAAACAATGTCAATCTCTTTTTCCAACCTTGTGTAGTAAACTTTTCCTTGTCAAGATTAGCAGCCTTAGGATTATAAGGAACATGTTTCTGTATTTGAGGATTGGTGTCATGACATATATTTTTCAATTTTTCAGCTATTGTATTATCTATATGCTCATTTGCTTCTTCAGGAACAAGTATGTGCAAATTGCATGTATTAATGGCATGCCCAAATGTGTGACAATGCATGCAAATGAGCGGCCTCCAAGCATACTCAATATACACTCTTTGACAATCTCCTTCTCCTACACTAATAAATTCTGGAAATTTCTTATCCGAGGAGATTTCAGTCATGCATTCCACGTATTCAAGTTGCTCTTGTTCCTCCATGGCCTCATTAAAACATATCAATCTCCTTGTATGGTAAGCAAGCCAATTATTGCTAATTAGAATACAAGTTATGTGGGGTATATTATAAAAATTTACCCACATAGGAACATGATTAATGTAACGACCTGATTTTTCGACGCTCGAAAATCGACATCAATACGTCCACTGTATCAAATGTCGAACAATCGCATGCCGGAAAATCAAACTGTTAGGGTAAATAAGAAGTAGGTAGAAGAAGAAATATAAACAAAATCAAAATCTCACAACACAGCGGAACAATATATAATAGATAGATGACTGATCTTCATATAAAAAGAAGTATATCTGTTTTATACATTACATCATCATAATACAATAGGAATCAACATCATTATTCAGGACAGTTCTAATAACCTGTCCTTCCCAAAGCTGAATATAAGACAGATACATGTGATACGTCTCGCCATCCAGCACATCTCCTGAGCTCCATAGCAATCTATCCAGAATCTGTATTCTATAATACTCGGTCTGACCCAAGCATTATAGTTAAATAACACCGAGTCAGTCTGGTAAACCAGCGTGAGAAAATACACTCAGTTGGATTATTAAAGTTTCAAAATCATTTGAAATCAAAGGTATCTCGTAAGACCATGCCACAAATAAACATGCCGTGTTTTAACCTTACGATAAGCAAAACGTTTCTTATAAAATCCTCTGATATTATAGTAGTGTCTATATACAAATATTTATTCAAATAGCCGAAATTGTTACATTATTAAATTCCAGCTACTAGCCACAAAGTGGGTTCTACAAACAAAACCATTAAGGCACGTAGGGAGAATGAATTTCTATCAATGGCAGGCTACTAGGGTACCGCTCATCACAGTACGTGGTCTAGATCACCGTACCGAGGATCCACCCTGATCCCCTGCTACACAAGACCGAAACTACCCCTTACTAGATAGTTCGAATAATGTTACCCCACGGTTGGGATCAGCAACCGCCCACACAGTCGAAATAAAGAGACATCGAGACAGGGGTGACCTTACCCCAATTGGTTGCTAGCTACTTAGCCTTGTGTGCACCTTCCCTGTTTTAGCCATTCCCGGTTGATGAGGCTCGAGGTTATGCTTTACCTTTTTAGCACACATTCACTTTGAACGTTCACCATCCTCCTGACGATGTTTTGAAAGCATTCATCCATACAAGTCTGTTCCGGGTTCGAACAGAACCGAAGGCACTACTCCTATTACATCCATTTTGGAATCGCCCTAAGAATTAGTAGCGATTAGCCCTTGCACTTCACTGCTCCATCTTCGACTCCAAGCTCTTGTCTTCCTCACGAAAACGTTCAAACCAGATCGAAGTGGTTTTCGATAAAATAAATCTCGATTTCGGTCTCTTCGAAACGATCAGCGCATTGGCTAATATTGATAGTCGTTTATTTAACTATCATATAACATTCACAAACAACCATCATGCATTAATAATTTTCCAAATTATTTATTTTTCAAAATATCCTTGCAAGATATCTATCAACATTTCAACCTTTTTGAAACAGTTTCCAAATCACTTCCTCTTGCGAAATAAATTCCAAATAATGTTTATTTCCACTGAAAATAACCAAGTCTATATACTTTAGATTTTAAAATAATTTACATCAATTTATTCTAAAATATACTTTAAAACATTTAAATTAAAACTACTTAAACATTTTATTAAAAAATATATACTTTAAAAATATTTAAAATAAAACTACTTTATAAAATATAAAACTAATTTTTAAAATAAAAGTTAAGCCAAACTAAATTTTAAAATAAGAGTTACGAAATTCTATACAAGTTTTCAGATAAAACTTTAACCAAACTATCTTTAAAATAAAACTACTTTATAAAATATAAATATTAATATTTATCTTTTTGAAAACATAATACCAATTAACCTTTTAAAATAATTACTATTATAACTAATTTAATAAATAATTACCTTTAAAATTTTCACAACTTAAATAATAATTTCTTAAAAACATTCCTTTAAACAACTTTAAAACTTTTTAACTTATACTTAAAAATCTGCTTTGAAAACGTACTTAGCTTTTCAGGAAAATACACTTTTCTTTCACACCTTTTAAAAATAAACCACTATTTATTTTTAAAACAAATTACCTGTTCCTTTATAAATTCCCATCGTGAACTTATACTTCCAAATATCCACTAATATATTATTTCACTTTATAAACCAGTTTATAAATTCCATAGTCACATCTTTCTTTTTAAAACACGGTTTCAAACATTAAATAAATTCCCAAATCGATTCCCAAAATTTTACTCCATTTTATAATAAATTCCTTTACTTACTCAATTCTATTTCAAAACCCATTAATTTCAGATTTAACTTCTTTCTTAAGATTTAAAATATTATTTAAATTGAAATTACCAATTTCATATTTATTTCAAAATTCTTCTTTTATTTTTCCTAAACCATTTAAATCCTAAATTGAAAAATAAATCTTTTACTCCTTTAAATAATATTTTTTAAGTTTAAGAAATTTCATTTATTCCCAATTATTCAAAATTCTCCTTTCCCATACTCGAAATTATTTATTAGAATTTAAAAAATCAACTTTTATCCCTTTCCACTTCATTCTTTAATTTATCCAAATTCTCTATAACCATTTTACTTAAAAATTCTCTCTTTTATTTCCCTTTTTTAAAAAAAAATTAAATCTTTATATTTTCGATATCTCAATATACCCAAAATATATACGGTCAAAACCATAACATCCAATATTTTCAATTACCAATATAATCTATCTCAGATTATTAAATAAATCAAATCACAGAATATTAAAACAATCTAAATTTGTTGAGGAATCCTGTTGGATCCCTCCAACCTATTTCTTTGCATGTAGAGATGTTAACACAATATAAAAATACCAATTACAGTTCAAGGTGGAATATCATGGTATAAAGGGTCATCCGCTATTATGCAGACGCATAGGGTCACATTCGCTATATAATGCGGGAATCAATCACTCCAATATATATACTATATTATATAATATCACATCCAGTCAATTCAATCATTCAACCAATAATTTAAATTTAACTATTTAAATTTAAATGGTAGTCCAAATGAGTGAGATTAACTCACATTTGATGTTATTTGCAACCCATTCCCATTTTGGCTTGATTTCTTCACGATTTTGACCTTGTATAAACAATCACGATTTATTAACATTTGAATTACATAATTTATTACCATTTAAGGAATTTAATTTACTAATAATTTAATTTAGTTTAAACTAATAATTTCCATTTAAAAATCTTTTAGTAACTAAAATAAATTAAATAAGTCAATTGTACAATTTAATCACCAAATCCTTTATTTCAAAATTTTAACTAGTAAGTTAAAATGTGTATAAATATATATATATATATATATATATATATATATTACTTTTGAACTACATTTAAAAATAATCTATATAAGTCGAAAAATCAAATTTCTTTATAAACCCTTATATATTTTTTCTTCCAAAATCTTATTTAAATTTCTTGTATATATATATATATATTTAAACTCTAGAATTTGAAAACTAGACAGTAAACATTCTTAACTGAAAAAACAAAATACTGTGTTATATATATTCTACTTATCACAATATATTAACATGCATGTGTATTTATACACATATTTGGTTAAATTGAATTAAATAAAAACGAAACCTCAGTGCTACAGCCAAACATCACCGAGCCTGACCATCCATGCCCACTGCCTGCTCGAACTCGAGATTGAAACCAGCTCCAAAGAAGAAAAATGCAAACTTGCCATAGCTTCGATTGACCTTGACCCACCCTAAAATCGAAGTCGCCGACCATCACGACCTCGAGAACGTCGCGATACGCGCATCGCAATTTTCCACCACCCCGAACGAAGCCTCATGCGGAGCCGCACACTCCCCCTAATCGTCTCCTAGCTGCGCCTCGCCAAGCTCGATCCATGAATCACTTTCTCGAATAGAATTGATGCCCGAGTCGTACGGAAAACGTAACCCTAGCTAAACGCAATTCGCCTCCCAAACTCGATCGATGATCTTCGATGTCGAGAATGAATTTCAGAAAGACGAAGGCATGATTGAGAGAATCGATTATTTTCGATCTGTCGTTATATCGATTTCGATCTATATTTTTTTTCTAAAGATAAAGCAAGGCTCGGATTTTCTTTTTAATTTACCGTTTGCGTTTATCAAATTATATTTTTTTTTAAACAAAGACGCGTGGCTATAGGAAAGAAAGAAAGGGTGCTAAGTGTTTGTGAGGGAAAAACGTGTTTGGCTTGTCTTGTGAAAACAGTATTATATTAAATACTGTATTTACTATTTTTGAATTCAAATTTAAATTTAAATCGTTACAATTACGCAACTCACAATCTCGACCTCCTATCGAAGCGTGCCGCTAGGCGTTTATAATGTTAAACCCCTATTTCGAATACAATGGAAAAGGTTTCAAGTCCTAATTCGACCGTATGAGGAAGATAGCTTTTGGACCCAGTTATTATATTGAATTTCGATATAAATTTCAACGCACTTATCTACTATGCGACCAAACGAACTCTCCAAACACTACGAAAATTTAAAATCCGATAATAATACACTATTACAGATCCAACGGAACTGGTTTCGTCGAAATCCGAGACTGTGCCTCGGAAGGCTATTTTTAAATATCGATTTAAACGATATAAATTCAAAACTAAACAAAACATCCTCAAACTCAAATTTAACACTTCTACTATCTCCAGTATAATCAATATAAATGTTTATAAGCCTTCTAATTATTTTTAACAGGCTTAAAACTCCAAATTTAACATTTTACCCAATTCCCAATTATTAAATTCAGTAATTTAATAAATAGTGATATTTGAAATTCAAGTTAGAAATTAACTTTTAAATATTTAAAATAAATTAAATATTTCAATTTCAAATATCCAAAATTCTGGGTCGTCACATTCCTCCCCCTTAAAAGAATTTCGTCTCCGAAATTACTATGTAAGAAGAATGGTCCATAACCCGTTTAGTAATTCCAAAACCCGATAGTTTAAACATCTTCCCAAAATAATCTTTTTACCAAGGACACACTAACACTCTTACTAACTTTCCAAACTCATCCATAGTTTCCCAATCAGCATTATTTACTCAACCAATCAAATTATAATTCAAAACCAAATTTAAATTATCAAAATTTCTCAAAATTTTTCTAACTCCCCAAATTTTCGAAATTTTTGTCAGCGTCTTCTTTTCGTGGCTAGATCTGTACTATTACAAAATGCCTCTACGGGCCTCCAAATTCAAAAAGGGAAACAAAAGCCAAGTGGCTAGATCAGAAAACCATCAAGTTTCATACAGAAATTTAAATACATACCTTTTTGTCGGGCAATTCAAGTTTATCTTCTGAAATCAAACCAAGTTTCTCTTTTCCTTTAAAACACCTGTATACTACTTATAATAATATCTAATCAAAGAATCCAAAATCATCTTATTCATTTCTTTACAGAATTTTCAATATTCATTTCATTCCAATCCGTACGATGTACCCATATCATTCGCATGCAATATCAAATTCGATCATTCACTCGATCACACAATTTCACTTCCGAACTAGTATCGCCCACCCGACTTCCTAGTGCGGACTTAGATCTGGTTTCTTGATCAGAAACCGTCATTCTCCTTGCATAGCCATAAACTATGATAGAGAATTTCCAGAATCAATCAAAAATCCATATCCAGGGTTCGCCATCGAAAATCGAGTGAAAAATCCTAACTCGGATCGATATAACTATATCGAAATTCTATGCTCGAATTCTGGATCGAATCGCTATGCTAATAAAATAATATACGTACATCCTATGTATTTAGCCCCAATTGATTATTAACCATAACAATTTTCTTTTTATTCAAAATCACTTTGATTCCATCACTTATTCACAATTTATTATTCCACGTGCCTCTATTAAATCTTCATTTCAAATTTTAACCTAGCATCTTTCCTATACCAAATTTTACTTGAGAATTTCATTATTCATTTCTCAAGTCCAATATAAATATTTTTTATGCTTTTTACATTTATTCTCCACTTCACCACTGAAGTTTATCATTATTATTTTAAATTAGTTCCATCTACTAATTTATTTCAAATTTCAATTCACTTTATCTCAAACAATTTTTATTTAACCTTTTCTTTAATTAGTTCCACTTGTAGATTAATTTTACAACTTCACCTTGCTCAATTCAATTTTAAATTTTAATATTCAATTTTCAGTTTCATTTAGTTACAACCAAATAAATTTTCAAATCTCAATACTTTTATTCAAATTTTCATTTTCAAATTCCACTTGAATTAAATTTCCCTTCCTTCCACCCATTTATTCTCAATCAAATTTATTATTTCATTTTATTAAAAATGATTCAAATCAAATCTCATTCCAATTCATTTTCTTACCCACTTAAATCAATTTTTTTATTTACAAATTTTATTTTATTTAGTCTAACCTGACTAATTCTCCATTTTACACAATTCAAATATTCAGTTTCAATCCTATTTACTTACAAATGCATATTCATTCGTCTATCCACGCTTTTATTTCCAACTTGTAACTTTTATTTAAGTAATCATTTCACTTAGTCTTCTTAGACTTTTCTTTAATTCACTTTTACTTAACTATATTTAATAACACTCCGATTCAATTTAAATTTTAAACTTCTATAAGTTTTCCAAATTTAATTACATTTGCTAACTCCGTTTTTAATTCACTTCAATTAATTATTTTACCTTCCAACTTATTTGGGTTTCACACATACTTTTACTCCTCTTTAAGTTAAATTTTATTCTAACATATTCAAAATTTTACAAACTATCAACTCATTTATATTCTATAAACAATTGCAAACCAGCTCCAGAGTATTTTACACAATTACTCATATTTCAAAAGCATTTTTAAAATCAATTATATATACATAATTCATTTGCAAATCAAATCATCCTTTGAATTTCAAAACGAAACCCATTTTTGCAAACAATTCCAATTTAAAACAATTATGGTAGCAATTCCTCTCTTGGAAACTCGAAATGAACATCGATGATCTGCAGTCATCACCGAAGTTATTTTCCAGCGACCGTAGAGTGTTTAGTGCTTTTACTTCCTTCAAAAACATTTCCAAATACTTTTGATTCCAAATCCCACCAGATTTTATCCTCAATTCAAAAACATTTTGCAAATAATGTCACTATTATTTCTCCAAAACCTTTGAAAATCATTTTCAAACTCAAAAGGAATTCAATTTTCAAATTCCAAATCCTTTCAACTCATATTCAAACATTATTCTAGAATTTTATCTCATTTTAATTATAAATCACACTATAATTCACATTTATAAATTTCATTTGTTAAATGAATTTATCTCCAAATCTTTGGTTATACCATTATTTCCTTATTTCAATTACCATAACAACAATGATTATAATTTAATATTATCACTTCCTATCAACCAAGCAACCATATACTATAATAATTTATGGAAAATTATTTCTTTTATATACAAAAATAATTTGAGTATAATTATTTCATTTACCCTATTTTAAAACAATACTATGTCGGTTTATCTTGTTTAAGAGTTTAGAAACCCCTATCGATGACATAACATCCCACATATCGACTAGAATCCATAAACACTCAACCGATAAGTCAACATAATCTAAAAACAATTTTTATATTCACTAACAAATACGCGATGATAGCTATTAATGCACTCAAACTTATTCTATAGTACTACAGACTCTATTTTTAATGAGTAATCCCCACCAGAGCCAAGGTTCTCGCTTAACCTTTAGCTCTGATACCATTCTGTAACGACCCGATTGTTCGACGCCCGAAAATCGACATCAATACGTCCACTGTATCAGATATCGAACAATCGAATGCCAGAAAACCGAACCATTAGGGTTAAAGAAGAAGGAGGAAGAAGAAGAAATAAAAACAAAATCAGAATCTCACAACGCAGCGGAACAATATATAATAGATAAATGACTGATCTTCGTATAAAAAGAAGTATATCTGTGTTATACATTACATCATCATAATACAACAGAAATCAACATCATTATTTAGGACAGTTCTAATAACCTATCCGTCCCAAAGATGAATATACAACTAACCATATATAGCAGAAATAAGACAGATACGTGTGATACGTCTCACCATCCAACACATCCCCTGAGCTCCATAGCAATCTATCCAGATTCTGTATTCTATAATACTCGATCTGACCCGAGCATTACAGTTAAATAACACCCGAGTCAGTCTGGTAAACCAGCGTGAGAAAATACACTCAGTTGGATTATCAAAGTTTCAAAATCATTTGAAATCAAAGGTATCTCGTAAGACCATGCCATAAATAAACATGCCGTGTTTTTACCTTACGATAAGCAAAACGTTTCTTATAAAATCCTCTGATATTATAGTAGTGTCTATATACAAATACTTATTCAAATAGCCGAAATTGTTACATTATTAAATTCCAGCTACTAGCCACAAAGTAGGTTCTATAAACAAAACCATTAAGGCACGTAGGGAGAATGGATTTCCATCAATGACAGGGCTACTAGGGTACCGCCCATCACAGTACGTGATCTAGATCACCATACCGAGGATCCACCCTGATCCCCTGCTACACAAGACCGGAAGTACCCCTTACTGGATAGTCCGAATAAGGTTACCCCACGGTTGGGATCAGCAACCGCCCACACAGTCGAAATAAAGAGACATCTAGACATGGGTGACCTTACCCTAATTGGTTTCTAGCTACTTAGCCTTGTGTGCACCTCCCCTGTTTTAGCCATTCCCGGTTGATGAAGCTCGAGGCTATGCGTTACCTCTTTAGCATATATTCACTTTGAACGCTCACCATCCTCCTGACGATGTTTTGAAAGCATTCATCCATACAGGTCTGTTCCGGGTTCGAATGGAACCGAAGGCACTACTCCTACTACATCCATTTTGGAATCACTCTCAGGATTTGTAGCGATTAGCCCTTGCACTTCACTGCTCCATCTTCGACTCCAAGCGCTTGTCTTCCTCACAAAAACGTTCAAACCGGATCGAAGTGGTTTTTGGAAAAATAAATCTCGAAAACCGGTCTTTTTGAAACGATCAGCGCATTGGCCAATATTGATAGTCGTTTATTTAGCTATCATATAACATTCACAAACAACCATCAGGCATTAATAATTTTCCAAATTATTTAATATTCAAAATATCCTTGCAAGATATCTTTCTACATTTTAACCTTTTTGAAACCGTTTCCAAATCACTTCCTCTTGCAGAATAAATTCCAAATAATGTTAAGTTCCACTGAAAATCACCAAGTCCGAATACTTTAGATTTTAAAATAATTTAAATCACTTTATTCTCAAATATACTTTAAAACATTTAAATTAAAACTACTTAAACACTTTACTCAAAAATATACACTTTAAAAATGTTTAAAATAAAACTACTTTATAAAATATAAAACTAATTTTTAAAATAAAAGTTAAGCCAAACTAAATTTAAAAATAAGAGTTACAAAATTCTATACAAGTTTTCAAATAAAACTTTGACCAAACTATCTTTAAAATAAAACTACTTTATAAAATATAAATATTAATAATTATCTTTTTTTAAACATAATATCAATTAACCTTTTAAAATAATTACTACTATAACTAATTTAATAAATAATTACCTTTAAAATTTTAACAACTTAAATAGTAATTTCTTAAAAACATTCCTTTAAACAACTTTAAAACTTTTTAACTTATACTTAAAAATCTGCTTTGAAAACGCACTTGGCTTTTCACGGAAATACACTTTTCTTTCACACCTTCTAAAAATAAACCACTATTTATTTTTGAAACAAATTACCCATTCCTTTATATATTCCCTTCTTGAATTTATACTTCCAAATATCCACTGATATCTTATTTCACTTTATAAACCCAGTTTATAAATTCCATAGTCTCATCTTCCTTTTTAAAACACAGTTTCGAACATTAAATAGATTTCCAAATCGATTCCCAAAATTTTACTCCGTTTTAAAATAAATTCCTTTACTTACTCAATTCTATTTTAAAACCCATTAATTTCAGATTTAACTTCTTTATTAAGATTTAAAATCTTATTTAAATTGAAACTACCAATTTGTTATTTATTTCAAAATTCTTCTTTTATTTTTCCTAAACCATATAATTCCTGAATTGAAAAATAAATCTTTTATTCCTTTAAATAATATTCCTTACGTTTAAGAAATTTTATTTATTCCCATTTATTTAAAAATCTCCTTTCCCATACTCGGAATTTATTTATTAGAATTTAAAAAATCAACTTTTATCCCTTTCCAATTCATTCTTTAGTTTATCCCAATTCTCTATAACCATTTTACTTAAAAATTCTCTCTTTTATTTCCCTTTTTTTTTAAAAAATTCAATCTTTATATTTTTGATATCCCAATATACGCAAAATATATTCGGTCAAAACCATAGCATCCAATATTTTCAATTACCAATATATTCTATCTCGGATTATTAAATAAATCAGATCATAGAATACTAAAACAATCTAAATATTTTGAGGAATCCAGTTGGATCCCGCTAACCTGTTTCCCTGCATCCACAGATGCTAGCACAATATAAAAATACCTATTCCACTTCAAGGCGGAATATCACAATATAGACGGTCATCCGCTATTATGCGGGCATATAGGGTCTCATCCGCTATATAATGCAGGAATCAATCACTCCAATATATATATACTATCATATATAATATTACATCTAGTCAATTCAATCATTCAACCAATAATTTAAATTTAACTAATTAAATTTAAATGATAGTCCAAATGAGTGAGATTAACTTGCCTTTGATTTTATTTGCAACCCATTCCCATTTCGGCTTGATTTCTTCACGATTTTGACCTTGTATAAACAATTCATGATTTATTAACATTTGAATTAACCACACAATTTATTACCATTTAACGAATTTAATTTACTAATAATTTAATTTAAATTAAAATAATAATTTCCCTTTATAAATCTTTTAGTAACTAAAATAAATTAAATAAGCCAACTGTACAATTTAATCACCAAATCCCTTATTTTAAAATTTTAACTTGTATGTTATAATGTGTATATATATATAACTGTTGAACTAAATATAAAAATAATCTATATAAGTCGAAAAATCAAATTTCTTTATAAACCCTTATATATATATTTTCTTCCAAAATCTTATATAAATTTCTTATACATATATATATAAATTTAAACTCTACAATTTGAAAACTAGACAGTAAACATTCTTCACTGAAAAAGCAAAATACGGTGTTATATATATTATGCTTATCACAATATATTAACATGCATGTGTATTTATACACATATTTATTTAAATTGAATTTAATAAAAACGTTACCTCACTGCTACAGCCAAATATCGCCTAGCCTGATGACTCATGCTCACTGCCTGCTCGAACTCGAGATCGAAACGAGCTCCAAAGAAGAAAAATGCAAATTTGCCACAGCTTCGATTGACCTCGACCCACCCTAAAATCGAAGTCGTCGGCCATCACGACCTCAAGAATGTCGCAATACGCACATCGCAATTTGCCACCACTCCGAACTAAGCCTCACACGGAGCCACACCCTTCCCCCAATCGGTTCCTAGCCGCGCCTCGCAAAGCTCGATCCAAGAATCACTTCCTCGAATCGAATTGATGCCTGAGTTGTACGGAAAACGTAGCCCTGGGTAAAGGCAGTTCGCCTCCCAAACTCGATCGATGACCTTCGATGTCGAGAGTGAATTTCAAAAAGACGAAGGCGCAATTGAGAGAGTCGATTATTTTTTATCTACCGTTATATTGATTTCGATCAATATTTTTTTCTGAAGATAAAGCAAGGCTCGGATTTTTCTTTGTAATTTACCGTTTGCGTTTATCATATTATTATTATTTTAAAACAAAGATGCGTGGCTATAGGAAAGAAAGAAAGGGTGCCAAGTGTGTGTGAAGTGAAAAATGTGTTTAACTTGTCTTGTGAAAACAATATTATATTAAATACTGTTTATATTATTTTTAAATTCAAATTTAAATTTAAATCGTTACAACTACGCAACTCACAATCTCGACCTCTTATCGAAGCGTGCCACTATGCGTTTATAATGTTAAACCCTTATTTCGAACACAATGGAAAAGGCTTCGAGTCCTAATTCGATCATATAGGGAAGACGAGTTTTGGACCCAGTTATTATATTGAATTTCGATATAAATTTCAGCGTGTTTATCTACTGTACGGCCAAACGACCACTCCAAACACTACGAAAATTTGAAATCCAATAATAATACACTATTACGGATCCAATTGAACTGGTTTCGTTGAAATCTGAGATCGTGCTTCGGAAGGCTAATTTTAAATATCGATTTAAACGATATAAATTCAAAACTAAACAAAACACCGTCAAACTCAAATTTAACATTTCTACTACCTCCAGTATAATCAATATAAATTTTATAAGCCTTTATATTATTTTTAACAAGCTTAAAACTCCAAATTCAACATTTTACTCAATTCCCAATTATTAAATTCAATAATTTAATTACCAATTAAATAGTGATATTTGAAATTAAAGTTAGAAATTAACTTTTAAATATTTAAAATCAATTAAATACTTTAATTTCAAATATCTAAAATTCTAGGTCGTCACAATTAACTTGTGCTTAGACTGTTCCAAAGGAGGGTTTCCATGTTGTGATAACAAACATTGATCTCTAATAATTATCAGGTCAGCTTGTAAAATTTTGTTTCTATCCTCTTCGCAAGTTAATTTGAAAAAGAAATTAGATCCATCGGATTTTACTTCAAATGATGCTTTCAGTTTCAACAAATGTTTCAAATAAGCAACTACTCCTATGTAATTCACCTCATCTCCCAAGAAAAATCCTACCAATTATTCTTGCCAAAAGGAAGTACCTTGATAAATCACTTCCTGAGAGGAGAAAGTGTTATTCCTTCATTATTTAACCGGAAATCTTTAGCAGTGTATGTCCCAACGTTGCTTTAGAGCTTTAAATAAGGAAGATCACTGTCTTTGAGTTGACACCAAAGCTACTGCTTCATTAATTTGTCCAATGGAATATCCTAAAAAGGTGGAGAGAAGGGGAGGAATGGCAGAGGCTAGAAGAAGAAGAGGACCAAAAAAGGGTTATGGGTTTGGGGGAAGGAGGAGAGGTATGACAGCACAAGAGGATGAAGGAAGGGGTGAGACAGGGGTAAGGTTTGGGTCTGGAAAGGACGAGATAGGTTGGGAAATAAGCTGCCATGGAAAAGTCATAAAGAACTAAATATGCTTTAAACCGGGTTTTAAAACTTGACTTTTGAAATAAATCATGTTTTTAAACTTTATGATAAATACTAACTATGCAAACCATATTTGGAAAAGTTGAAAAAGAATTGGGAGCAAAAAAAAGATTCCAAGGTACACTGGAAAAAAGATGTAACATCCCCTACTAGAAGGCCCAAAACTAACGGCTATGGATGCTGCAGTCATCCATAGTTATTAATCCTCGACAACCAAATACAGTAATGTTAGATACATTTATATAACATAAACATATTTATATTTTAAAAAATTTAAAATCATCAAATAACTTTCACACTCCATTTCAAAATATTTCAAGTTCATTACATAATCCCAACACGAGAACCGCATTCAGATAAAATATTATTATTACAACACATGCCAAGAGCGACATATGAAGATGTCCTCTTGGATGATCAGAGTATATAGCTAGGCGATAAAACAAATTCTCCTTCACAATTAAAAACACGGTGGGATCAAAAATTGAAAGGAACTCCTACCAGCTATATAGCCTATTGCACGTCTTAGGAAGCTTATTCGTCTAAGAAGAACCTGAAATCCGCAACTCTCAAACTACTCAAAATCAATTGAGCACCTGAGAGTTTAAGGGGAAAAACATAAACTTCGAGTCAGACATAAAACCTGGTATGAATAATAATCTACAATCTTAAACCATTTAGACATCTAGTGAGACCATGTGCTTGGCGAAATTGGTTTTCCCTCACTAGTATCCTAAAACTTTATTAAACCATATACCGTGCTCCTGCATCAACAATGGTTAAAACACAATAGTTCAAAATAATACGATGATATGCAAACAAGTAAATCAATTCTGGATTTTCCACCCCCCTTTCATTTTGACTAACTATCTCATTTATAGTTTTTAGGGTCACTATTAACCTATTAGTTTACATGGGCTTACTAATAACCTATTAAAGATTGTGGACTCCATGTCCGGTTTCATAGTTTTCATGGGAACAATAAGAACTTATTGGCCTCTAACAATAACATTATCGTTCATAGGTTCTCCCTGGACCTATTGGTATCCCCAATAAATTCCATCTTATCCTAGTTTTCATGGGTTGCCTAGGAACCTATTGACTTTTGTCAATAACTTAATCCGGATATAGTTTTGATGGGTTCACTACAAACACTACACCACATGTAGGATTTTGGCGCAAACTTAGACGGCACAGTTGATACGGCTAAAAGCCGTATCAAATTTTAATACGGCTTATAGCCATATCTATATTGTTTAATACGGCTTTAAGCCGTATTAAAATTTGATACGGTTTGTAGCCGTATCAAAACTGTGCCTTTTTTCGTGGGAAATTTTTTCCCCAAAACGCACACCCTCCCTCCTTTTTTTTATTTGTAGCATTAAACTTACTTCATCGGTATTTCTCGCTAAAACCTTTTTAATCTTCTTCTTCTTGCTCCTGCCATCGGTAATGAGATCAAGTGGGCTTTAGGTATATCTCCTCAGATTTTATCGCTGTGCGCTTCGTCTTCTTGCTCCGGCCATAGGTAATGAAATCGATACCCATTTTCTTCTTCCGCGTCAATAAAAATAATTTACAGTTTACTGCGAAATTATCAAGTGAATAATCGAGTTTACAATTTACGTACAAATTTTAATTATTGTAGAATTTAAAAATAAAAACAGTGGGTTTATGCTAAATTTAATCTGGTCGCATTAACTAGAATTGTTGTTTGTTGATAATCTTAATTATTGTAGAATAAAACCCTTTGTCAAGTTAAGCATAAACCAAAATTCTTTTTTTAGTGTAAAGTAAAACACTAGAACTAGTAGATGGTTGTCTAATTATGAATGTATGCATGCTTGTTGTATTGCCTGGTAGCTGATCAATTTGAAGTATTACTCGCTGAATCTCATAATCCCCATCGACTAAAGCCAACCTGGAGCCTCATTGGCTTCAGGAATGTCGTCGACTGCTAAACTAGAACCAATTTGGTTCCAGGATTTTGTTTTACTTAGTGAGTTTATATTCCCGTATGTTTGTTCGTCTTGTTTTTGCTGAAATGTATATTAGTTGATCCACTGTTTTGGATAGCTTGTGATGTCTTTGTGAGCTTGAGAGCATTATAAATTCTGTTGAAACTTTAGTTATATAACTATTAAACATGATATATGAATGAATGGGTAGTAATTTGTCTTACAAACTTAGTACCAAAACCTGTTTAAGAGCAGCAATACATATAAATTTCAATTTGTTTTGATACTTGGAATTCAACCTATTTTAGTAAGCATGCTTTCATTTTTATAGTCTTGGAGTAAAAAAACAAATGGACTTGTAATGGCTTTGACATTGTATATGGTTTTGACATTGTTGTATAAGTGGATAAACTTATTGTTAATGGCGCAAGCCATGTATCAGGAGAGGGGTAATGCATAGACATTACTCCGGTGCTACAAAATAGCGCCGTTGTAATGACAAATTTTTTGGAAATAGTTTGGTGCTAATGTTGTATATTGTTCTGACATTGTTGCATAAGTGGATAAAATTGTTGCTAATGGCGCAAGCCAAGTATCAGGAGAGGGGTAATGCATAGACATTACTCCGGTGCTACAAAATAGCGCTGTTGTAATGGCAAATTTTTTGGAAATAGTTTGGTGTAGCAAAAAAAATTAATTTCTACATAAATTTTGTAAGTATAGCAAGAAACAGATATATATAAATAATAGAATATAAATTACAATACACTATAAGCAATTCAAACATTACATTATTATTGTCTGGTTTGAATGGTTCGAAGCGCGATTAGGGTGATTTGGTTGAAGGATGAATTTGGGTGGAGTTTGGTTTGTATGTATGAATTTCAGGTGGGAAGATTTGTATATCTGTGGTGGAAAGGTTGTGGTGTTTCTGGTAAGGGCAACTGCAGTGTGTAGTTAGATGGTAGGTGCAGGGGGAAGATTGTGAAGAAATGTGGATGGAGACAGAGTTTTTGTGCACAGGGATATATGAAGTGAGAGTAGGAGGATGGTTGAAAATTGGGTGGTGGTGGTTAGGGAGAATGTGCACAGGCACAGTGCACAGAGGCAGTAATAAGGAAGTATGACAGAGAGGTGTTAAGCCGGACAGAGATGGTCAAAGCAGTATGGTATAAGTGATGGATGTAAATGTAAAGGCAGTGGAGTTGCTGGAATGTTGTTGTGATATATGGCAGCAAGTTGATGTTTTGTGATGCAATATGGTGGTGGCAGAACTGTGCACGGGAAGGTGACTGTTTGACAGGCAGTTTTGAAGTTATGATATGGTAGTGTGTTGAAATAATGGATGTATTTTGATGGGGGGAAGTTTGTGACAGTGAGGGTGAAAGTAAAGGAAGATGGATGGTGATATAGGGATGGCAATTGAAACTTGTTTGAAGTGTTGGAAGAAAGGGAGAGTATTGCAGGATGTCTTTCACAATGTTGATGATTGGATTGATGTATGAAGGGATGTAGTTGTATGGTATGTATGCTGGGGTTTTTGTGAGTAACAGTGGTATGACTGCAGTGAGTATTGATGGTTTTTGTGATATGTAATAGCAGAAATTGATGGTGCAGTGATATGAATGCAGCGTGGAGGTTATGGAGGGTGATGTGAAGGTGGTGGCAGATGGCTGCATTTGTAATGGGGAGGAAGAATGGAAGTAGTAGATGAAGTGGATGTTTGTGTGTAGTGGGGTTGTATATGATGGAGTTGCAGTTGTGTTTGTGTGTGTGCACAGTGTAGCAGTAGCAGTGGCAGTAGTTGAAGGCAGTGAAGAAGATAAGAGGTGAAAATTGGTCGGGGTGGCTGATAGGTTGAGTAGAGATAGAGGAATTATATGGTCAGAAGTGAAGTCAGTTTAATTGGCTTTTGATGGTGACTTGTGAGTGGCTCAGCTCAGCAAAATTTGCTAGTGCAGGAATGGTTTTTTGACGACCTTCACGACAAGAGAGATTTTCACCACCGGCAGCACCTACAATTTTTCTTTCCTCTGACATAGCCATGATATTTTACAAAAATCTCTATGTGCTCATTTTCTCCTTAGTCACATTTTGTTTTACTGTTGAAATCAAATTCAACAGTTCTGCATATGTCATATTAGGGTCTTATTGAGCAGCTGCTGGTTGGGCGTCGGAAGTACCAGAAGGAGTATCAACGATGATTGAATATAACAAAATGATTTTTCTGAAATCAAAATAAGGTCTTATTTATGTTTTCAAAGAAAGCGGTACTGGTTATGCCAAACCTTTACGCATACGGTTGCAAAAGATATCGAGAAGAACTCGGACTTCGAAGTGATAGTTAAAATACAAGGACAAAATTTTGATAAACGCTTGATACAAATACTTAGTGTAAAAATAAGTCTATTAGAAAACTAATTATGGAAATACGCATGGACGCATGCTATATTTTGAATAATAATAAAAAATTTACTTTCATATTTACAGAATGCACATGCATTATTATTTTATATAAACTTCCACGTTACTGAGCATGTTTATAAAATGTATTTCCATATTTATGGAATGCGCAAATACAATTTCGAGACTGAAATAAACAACAAACCTCCTTTCTTTTCATTTTCATTTTATTCTTTCAATCTCACCAAACCCCACTTTATTTCTTCTCCAATTTCTTATACTTTTCAAAAAATGTCCAAGAAAATATAATCTCGTCCACAAACAAAATCGTACCGCTTGCAGAAGTTTTGATTGCCAAAAAAGATTCTTATATTATTACATTAAAGCGTACGCCTTGTTCAATTAAAACAAAAAAAAGTTGAAGTAAAAATTAAGGCCAATAAAATCAAACTTGGGACTTTTAGAGTAAGTCCTATATATACACTCATATATATATATATATATTATATTTACGTCTAATGTTCTACTATATATGATATAGGAGGGCAATATGTCTTTTAGTATAGACAAAAAGTGGATAAATGAATCTGATCAAAGATCTACATACTATATAGACGGGGTGAAGAAGTTTATTAGTTTTGTTGATGAAAATGGTGGTAAGAAAGGAGTGTATTTATGCCCTTGCACTCGGTGCAAAAATATGAAGACGATCAAATTAGATGACATTCATTTTCATTTGCTTAGATGGAGTTTTATCCCATCATATACTATGTGGTATTTTCATGGGGAAAAAAGGGTAGAGAAGGAAAAACAACAACCAGTTAGTCATGCCACAAGTACCGACGAGTCTGAACCTATTATGATGGAAGATCTAGTCAATGATGCAGATAGATTTCATCATTTTCAACCTGAAAATCCGTTGTCTGATCATGCTAATGTTGGAGAGCCGTCTACGGTTAATGGCAGTTGGCAGGCCAATGAAAGTAAGAAGTATAAATCACTTTTTGGTAGCGCAAAAGAGCCACTGTATCCTTCATGTTCAAAAGGTTTGACGAAGCTGTATGCCATTGTGAAACTGAATAGCTTGAAGACCCAATACGGCTTTTCAAATAATGGTGTGACTGCACTCCTCGAACTAATAAAGGAGTTACTCCCAGAAGGTAACACACTGCCGACAAAGTACTCTGACGTGAAGAAGTTAATTAAGCAAGTTGGGATGAATTACAAAACTTATGATGCATGCATCAATGATTGCATATTATACTGGAAAGATGATGCGAATAGAGTTTCGTGTACAAATTGCAACGAACCAAGATATATGACATCATTCAACGAAGAAAGAAAAGGCATCAAAGTACCTCGAAAGACATTAAGACATTTTCCTTTAATTTCTAGATTGAAGAGATTGTATAGTGTACCATGGATAGCAGATGCAATGACCTGGCATGGTCGTGCCAAGTCTGATCCAACCGTAATGCGTCATCCATGTGACACTTCTCAATGGAAAGCCGCGGATTATTTTGACCAAACGTTTGCTGTCGAGCCACGAAATGTCACACTTGGAATAGCAACAGATGGTTTCTGTCCACATGCTTCTCTATCTAACCCTTACAGTTGTTGGCCAGTAATTGTAGTACCATATAATCTTCCACCGTCTATGTGCATGAAACGAGAGTTTTCAATGTTAACACTGTTGATTTCTGGGCCAAAACAACCAGGGAAGGATATTGATGTTTATTTACAGCCGTTGATAGATGAGTTAAAGCAGTTATGGGAAGGAGTCGTTACATATGATTCATTAAATAAATCCGAATTCACAATGAGAGCTAGGGTGTTGTGGGCAATCCATGATCAACCTTCTCTTGGGACTTTATCGGGATGTACAACTCACGGTTATTTTGCATGTCCGGTTTGTGGGGAAAACACTTGTTCTTATCATCTTCCTGAAAGTAAGAAGGTGTGTTACATGGGACATCGAATGTTTCTTCCTAAAGAACACAAGTTTCGATACGACAAGACAAATTTCAATAACGAACAAGAATTTCAACGTCCTAAACGGACATTGACCGGTTTTGAAGTTGAAAAGAAAGTAGCAAATATCAAAATGAAAGTTGGTAAACACAAAGAAGAAATTAGTCGAAAACGGAAAAAGTCAATTTATGAAGAAGTTGACAATGTTTCTGCATGGTACAGGAGGTCTATCTTTTTTGATTTACCATATTGGAAAGCAAATATGCTTCGCCATAATATTGATGTTATGCATACGGAGAAAAATGTCACAGAGCATCTCATCAGCACCATTATGGACCATAAAGATAAGTCAAAAGATGGCATCAATGCACGCAAGGATTTGAAAATCATGGGTATAAAGCAAAAGTTGTGGGTGATGGAAGATCCTGAAACAAATAAAATAATCATACCAAAGGAAACTTTCACTTTGAGCAAAGAAGAAAAGATACGGTTTTGCACCGTTTTGAAAAACCTGAAAGTGCCCAACTAATTCTCTTCAAACTTCCACAACAATGTGAGCATCAATCCTCCCGAACTAAGAAATATGAAGTCACATGATTACCACGTCATAATGCAACATTTGCTTCCGGTATTGCTTCAACATTCTTATCCACAACATAAGGATCTGCGAAATGCTATTCATCGTATTAGTCTATTCTTTAACATTTTGTGCTCAAAGGTGATCAATAGGGAACACCTTATAAAAGCAAAGGCTAGTTTGGTAGAAGCAATGTGTTTTTGAAAAACATTTTCCACCTGCATTTTTTGATATCAGTATCCATCTTATGGTTCATTTAGCCGATGAAGCATTAATTTGTGGTCCTGTCCGATATAGTAGATGTATCCCTTTGAACGGTAAATAACAAATTTCAGTTATGTACATTATTATTCGATAGAAATAGCTATTATGCACAATATATAATTGATCACATTCACAGGTTGATGAAAACATATAAAGGATATGTGCGCAACAAAAGATACATTGAAGGTTGTATTGCAGAAGGATATATTGTACAAGAAGCTAGCCTTTACTGCATGGAATATATGCCAAACGGAGGTGATGGCAATCATAAACATACACGCGAAGCGTTTTTAGATGAGGACGATGAGTTTGCTGGTGAGATACCTTTAGATAATGGTAAAGATATAACGTTAACCCAAGTGCAGTTTGAACAAGTACGTAGATGGGTCCTTAATAAGTATGATGGATTGGATGAATGGAAGAAGTAAGTTCACACCTTTGTTTTGAATTTCCATTTTTTAATTCAATTAATGTATTCGGTTTGATATGTGTTTTCCGTAGGAGGTATAACTCCTATGGAAAAGTACTAGATTTCAATCACGAGGCAGAGGTACAACTGTCGAAGTCGTTCAAAGTTTTACTCTATGGTTACGCAACGAGGTATTACAGCATCTTAAGTAGTTCACGTTATAAGTTGACAATACACCTTCGTGACCATGTTTTGTTTTATTTATTGTATTTTATGTAGTTGTTGAAGTGCATCGATGTTGATCCAACTCTCTGGCGGCTAGTGCATGGGCCGAAGTTCACGGCGCTTAGTTATACTAAGTACCAAGTGAATGGTTTTTTATTTTCCACGAAAATGTACGAAATTCGTATGGTAACACAAGATAGCGGTGTATGCATGAAAGCAATTACAAAATTTAGAGCGAGTGGTAAAGATAAAAATTATAAGGAAGCAGAAACAACGTATTACGGAGTCATTCAGCAGATTCTTGAGTTGGATTACACTGACTTCAAACAAACAGTTTTTTATTGTGATTGGGTAAAGGTCGAGGATAAGATCAATGGTTGCAAAATAGATCCTGTTTCAAACTTGATCATGGTTAATTTAGGGAAATTGAAGAGCAAAGATAACGTGAATGATGAGCCATTTATTCTTGCATCAGAAGCGAGTCAAGTGTTCTACTCAACAGATTTAAAAAATAATGGTTGGTCTGTGGTTTTGCATACACCAAAACGGTTGACTACAAATGTGGATGACATTGAGTTTCCTACCGTCTATCAATCGACTTTTGAAGATAATGAAAAATTAGAAGACCTTACCAAAACCATTTGTTAACTGATGAATTGTTATTGGGATTGGGTAAATGCTTAATTTCTCGTTTGAATTCCTATTCCTTGGGGTAGTAGGAGTTTGAGATATCATTTGTCGTTTGAATTCCTATTCCTTGAGGTACGTAGCAAGGGATTTATTTTTAAAACTAAACGTGGAATCGAAATTACAAATGTAAACCATTTTCATTAGTTGATTGTAGTCAAATTTGAAATCCAAGTAGTTCTTCTGTTGTTATTGCTTTTTTACATTTGTTATTGCCATGACTTGATGGTTGATGAGAACGCTTTTATTGGCTAAACAACAAATTTTACAGTGATGTTGATTTCATTTTTATTTCAGGACTGCTGAGGTGATCAAAACTTATTTGGTATTCAGAAATTCCAGCATTTTACAGTTATGTCACAAAATCCAGCATCATCACATTCATCATGTTCAGAAGAAAAAATAGTTGATCAAAACTTATTTGGTATTCCAGTCTCAGAAAATGCTGGAAAAATCGCCACTATGCTGGGTAAACTAGTAAGAGCTCATGTGCCGATATCATACATAAGTTGGAACAAAGTACCCGGTACATATAAGGATGATGTTTGGAACCAATTGGTGGTAAGTTTTTACTTTGATTCATTTATGACGATATTTAAAAAATATTTACGGTCAGTGACTCTATTTGCAATGTATATGCACTACCTGTTATAGTTGGTTTTTGAAACCCGTTTTAAGTCTGATAGAATTGATTAACTTGTTTACTTATTTTACTTTCTGCAGAAAATGTATGCGCTCGACCCGCTTTCAAAGGAAATATTTTTAAAAAGAATGTCCGAGGCTTTTAGGAGACACAAAAAAAACTTGAGAGCAAGTTTTTATGACACTTTCGACAATGACGAAGAACGAATGGAGAATTGTCCACCTACAATTGCTCAAGAAGATTGGAACGAGTTCATAAAAAATGAAGCAACGCCTGAAGCGAGCGGAAGAAGGGAGTTAGCCAAAAAAAATAGATCATTGCTCAGTTATGCTCACCATACAGGCCGTAAAAGTCACGCTAGAATAGAACACGAAATGGTAATTTATATTCATTTTTTTTTTCCAAAATGATAAAAATCACAACTACCATATTTTATATATTGCAGATCGTTGCAAATCCATCTGCAAATATCAACCGTCGTCATGTATGGGAGAAGACACACACGAAAAAAGATGGTAGCATATCAGATGCCAATTCTTCGTACTTCGTAAGTTATTTTTGCTCCTAAAGTTAAACATGAGCAATTTTCTTTCTTTTATGAACTATGTGTCCATATAAGTATTATGCAATCTCAGGATCAAATTGCGAAATTGAAGGAAAAGATCACTGATAGTGATGAAGAAAAATTGACAGTGGTTGAAGATATCGTATCACAAGTGATGGGAAAGGATACAAGGGGTAGGAGCCGCGGTGTTGGGACCGTCATACCAAAGACTAATATTAAGGCTTCTGCTATTGCACATAAACGATTGAAACATGTTTGTGGAAACAATGCTGAGTTGAAAATGAGGATGGGAAGTTTGGAGGGTACGGTGGGAAATTTGGAGAGTACAGTAGGAAATTTGTCTGGGCAAATGGAGCTTCTGATCAACATGGTGGGAAACATAGAACAAGGAGAATGCAACACAAAACCCGATGCTTCTAAATTCGTTGTTTCTCAATCCCAAGATACGACCAATGTGGTGAACAATCAAAAATGTGAAATCCTCAACTCTGATCTAGACATAATAGCAATAGGTATTTATTAGTTGCTTTTTATTCTTACTTGTTTTCGATGCAGTTATTTTGTTGGATAGATGTAGACAATAAATTTTATTGCAATAGGTACTGTATGTCGAGATTCTACATCGTCCAAAATCCATGGGAAATCTGTACCATCCACACATGAAAAATTGGTTTTGAACAATATACTGCTACCAGATGAGAGAACCAACAAAATAAATCATCAATTTGCAGAGACCTTTGTTGATGTTGGAGTGGGTGGGTATGTGTGCCATCCGAAGATTATGATTCGATATCTTTAGCAGGTAATTCAGTATTTCATTTCGTGTAGATATCATTATATTGCATATCACAAGAATTATACAAGTACTCTGTGCACCTAAAGGCTTTATCATTATATATATATATTGAAGTTTGATAGTTGGTTTTGAAAACTGTTTAAGGGTGAAATAATGCACATAATTAAGTTGATGTGTGATTTTTTAACTTGTTGTGGTTGTTTTTAAACATAAATTGTGATATAATACACATAATTAAGTTGATGTGAGATTTGCTTTTGCAGTTCAGTGCAAAAGGAAGTGTCAATCTGGTCATCTTTGTCATGAGTATGATGTCTTACCCAGTTTAATTATCTATGGCTTATAAAGCTTTTCATTAGCACCTTCCATATCTATTAATTAAGTAACTCACAATTCAAATTTTGCCTAACTATATTGTCTCGTTTCATTTGCATATGCATTATCAAACCATTCATTGTTACGATATCAGTAGTTTACTGAAGACACAAAGGGAAGTAAGTGCAAACATAAGAGATTCAAAGTTACGATATCACTCATTCATTGTTGCATATATACATGCTTTTAACTATCTACTCAGTACTCACATTCATTTTAGTGACATAAATTCTCCTTAAAGAGAGAAAAAAAAGGTATGGCAAATAAAAAAAGAAAAAGAAAAGAAGGAACAAGCCTACACTAGTAGAAAATTTACATGTCTTTGTGTGTGACTGTGCACGTATGGTTAAATTCATCAGTGGTTGGTTAGTCATTCTCCAACACTTCATTACTATGTATCATGCTCCCACGCTGCAGTCTTGCTTTTGTTGCATTAGATGTGCGCTAAGGCTGCATTCCTGCACCTGTTTCAGGCCAAAACAACCATGTCGAGTAATAAATGTTAGCAATTAAATATCAATGCCTATATGCATATATAATTTTGGTTTCTTCACTTATTTATAGTCTATATGGTTGCACACACTTAGGTTTAACTAATGTAACTGCAAATGAAGCTACATATTATTCATGTGGACTCCATCAAGTACTATTTGAAAGGCATTTGACATTCAGAACACTACAGGTCATTTGTCATGGTTAGCAAGCAGGCCACTTGTGACTTGTCTTTTTTTTTTCAGTTATTAAGACATATGACTTTGGTATACCTACCAAAATGGTTTATCATAAACTCACCTCAAATTGCTATTCGTTTCTTATTTTTATTGGAAAAAGTACAAAATGCATGTTAAGATCGTGTTTTACCTTCATTGCTGCAGTTGAAGCAAGCAATTCTCTACATTCATTAAGCAACAAGCTCTCATCCCAAAGTTAAGAATTAGTGCACTTCTCTTCCCTGTGCACATCCCCTGCACTTTCATATCAACAGTAACCCCTGCCTTCCCTCACCAACCACCAACACTCATTGTCAACATTTCAACTTCAACTACACGGTACACTTCTACCACAATCACAACTGAACACCGTACATCTCATACAAACACTTCGGCCATTCATTCAAACCATTCATCACCATTCCTTAAATTCAGCCACTGCCTCTCTAAACTTCTCTCTGCAACATACAACCATCACCGCTCCAACTTGCCTCAACTCCAGAAACCACCTCTGACATCAAACACAACTTCATTTCTGCCACCACCTTTAATAGTGCACATCCAAACAACTTCGTCACATTACTGCCTCTGTTATCATCTCTGCTGTCACAACATACATTACTTACTACACTGACTTGCATCCGCTTGCTTCCAATCCTCCTCTACCTGTCAATACATCAAACCATACCCATTTCTAAACTGCTCCATTACCATCATCACCTTACTGCCCACACTTACATATTGTCATCCATACTGTCTTCTGCATTAACCTTGCAACAATCCAAATCTATTGCTCCTTCTGTCAACAGTTTCACTATGAGAAGTACCACTGGTATTCCTGTTGAAGCAAAGTTAATCTCATATTTATGTGATGATAAAATCTGTCTACCTTACTGCAGCTCCTATTATGTTAGGAATGTCTGGAAAATGTTTGACAATAGACAGTTTTTTAATTCTGCATATGCTTGCCTTTGGGGTGATGGTCATCACTCAATTAATAGAATTTATAAATTGATTACTTCATCCACTGGTACCTATATTTTCCCATTGCACTCGAGAATATGGTCTACTAACTCTGTTCCTAAGTATGATCTGCTTCTATGGAGAATTATCAGAGGAGTTCTTCACACTCGTGATAAATTGTTTGCTTTGGGTTTAATACATTAGTCAAACTGTGTTTTGTATGGCCACTCAGTTGAAACTGCTGATCACTTTTTCTTCACTTGTCAGTTCTCCTATTACATATGGAGAAGCATACTCACAATTTGCATGTTGTTTCTCTGTTAAATTGCATGTCTGCTCTCTGTCAAACTGCATAGATCATCAAACTGGACATCCTCTAACCATTTTCTCAAACATACTTCTACAGGCTGCATCAGGAGAGGGGTAATTGCATGAGTGAGGATGTCAGCATCAACAAGTTCTTCGATGAGGCCATGGTTGCTGAGCTTGCCCAACAGGCTGCAGAACTTCACTTGCAAATGACCTAAATTTTAGCTCTCCTATGATTTTACTAGTTTGTATTGTAGGTAACTTTGCTGAACGTTGTAGTTTGTACTCGATGTATATCTTCTAGTTTGTATTGTACGTAACTTTGCTGTATGTGTTGCTGTACATTTATTTACTGTGTTTGAGCTGTGATCGGTGATGACTTGACAATGAAGTTTACTGTATTAAAACATTATGTGTTGTAATGTATTGAAGTATTATACTTTGGTGGAGAATGAAATGTGATTGTTTGAGAATGAAGTATAATATTTATTTGCCGAGTTTGAACTGTAATGGATTGAGAATGAAGTATAATATTTATTTGCCGAGTTTGAACTGTAATGGATTGAGAATGAAGTTAAGCTTTGAATCTTGACCGTATTTAATGGGAGAAATAGATACGGCCATGAACCGTATCTATTTATCCTTTTAGATACGGTCCATGGCCGTATCTATTTCTCCATTTAGATACTGTCTAGGGCCGTATCTAATGGGAGAAATAGCTACGGCCCAAGACCGTATCTATTTCTCCAATTAGATACGGCCATGGACCGTACCTAAATGGAGAAATAGATACGGCCCAAAACCGTATCTATTTCTCCAATTAGATACGGCTCATGGCCGTATCTAATTCGACAATTAGATACGGTCCATGGCCGTATCTAATTGGAGAAATAGATACGGTTTTGGGCCGTATCTAATTGGAGAAATAGATACGGTTTTGGCCCGTATCTAAATATTAAACACGCTTATTTTTGATACGGCTTATGGCCGTGCCTAATGAATTTTGATACGACCCTAAGCACTGCCTAATTGGCCTTTATGGTGTAGTGAAACCTATTGGACCCCTCCAATTACTTCTTCTAAACATAGTTTTCTAGTGTTTACTATGAGCCTCTCTACCCGACAACTTCTTTAATCAATATTTAGGCATCCTACATACTGGTCTATCTAACCTCCTGGATGTAATTCTACTCATTCAGGAGTTAACTTGATTTATATTCAGTAATGGGTCAAACTAGCTGGTTATTCTACCCTTTCTCCCCAAAATACAGTTATGCGTCCATTTTAATGTGAATATATATATATATATATATATATATATATATATATATATATATATATATGAAGAAGCAAACATAATAACATAATAATACCTACACCTGTGGTTTAATATCCTTGAAATCATTTTATATACAATTTGTTAATCTTCTTAACTTAATAATCAAGGAAAACTTCTTCAAAAACTCCACACTTAAAATCATTTCAGAACTCCTTTATTATGCCATAGTTTTCCTTTAAAATGAGATTGGGTTATTTGCTTTGATAACTAAGGCTTTCAAAACCTTAAAAATTTATTTTTGAAAACATTGGATAACCTCCTTCGAAAGTATTCAAAACTTCTTTTCAAAACACTAACATGTACCTTTTGAAACACTTCAAAACATCTCTTTTGAAACCATTGGGTTTTCCCTTAAAAATATCATTTGGGTCAAAGTGAATACATACGAAAGTACCCCTTTCAAAATGATTAACCTTTATATAAAATTTTATGAGGAAAAATTGATGGCTTCTGAACCATCTATTTGAAAGCTCAAATCATTTAAGTTAAACATTGAAGGATAGTATCGAAACCCCCATTTGAAGCCATTGCGTTCGAAACCCTTGAACCCACTCGAAAGCTAGGAAGTGGCTTAGTACAATTTTAAAAGAAAAGTTACCTTTCGAAAGCATTGATGACTTCAGTACCTTAGAAAGGCATAAGATTGGCAGCAAGGTTTCGATTAAGTCGAAACCACCCTTTTCGAAAGCATTGATTTATAAACAGAGGAACTCATTCGCAAGCTCCATTTAAACAAAGAGGTAGAAACGGATTTGAAAGCAACATCTTCGAAAGATTAAAACGTTTTTGACTCGGTCAAAAGTATTCTTTTGAAAACAAGGCAAGCACATATCTTTTGAAAGTAAACAAAGGTTTCGACCCCATCTAAAGCTATGTTTCGACATCATGCCTTCTGCCCTTCTCCAATCCACTATGTACCATCCTTATGATACCTTGTGTATTGGTTTCGGCTATTTTTGTTTCGACGCAGTTGGTTTCGACTAAGTCGCAGCAAAAGTAATGGGTCGCAAGGGGCTTTTGAAAAAGGCGAAACCTTTTTGTTTGAATAAAATCAGATTTTATACTATTTAAAGAAATTATTTTATAACTAATATACCTATTTCTTAACATTTAATTGGTTGCCATAAACTTTTTAAATTCTTTCCCAAATAACAACTGCATAATTTCAGATCTAAATTAAAGATTAATTTAACAAATAAGCCCTTCCATTAAGCAAAACCAATAAAACAATAAAGTCCTCCTTCTAAAATAATTTAATTTTCATAGTAAGTCACTTAGGAAAAATCCCAAAAGACTATTGAAATTCACTTTCAATATGTCTAATATACAAAAAATTTACACCTAATTTATGTATAAAATAACTAAAATAAATATTTAAACCAAATTCATTCAAATTTTCCTTTGAAATTCATATTAAATTTCCTATAGCTTGGAAAATTACAAAAACTGAAATGCATCTCCAAAATCATATTTTACATGACATAAAGTTTTCTCCTGGCATTCGAAATCAATTATAATCAGTTTTACCCTAAAACCATGTAAAATGTTATCTAATACTTTGCTTGAATCAAACATACCAAAATTCAAGCATATCATCAATAAAAAATTATCTTAATATTGGATTTAATCTTAAAATCGAAAACAAATTATCATAAAACAAAATAGATATGATTTGGATTATTATTCACCTTGATTAGGATAAGTACTTTGAGATTTGATTAAGATTAATTCCCCTTGCTTAAATCCTTAGCTTTAATCTCAGTATCTAGATAGTGTATTTCCCTTGGATCTGGTCCCAATCCTACTATTTTCCTCCCTATATCTACTTAGTCTTCTCTTAAATCTCTAGATCTTCTTTAATCTTGTTCTTTTATTTTGGTTTTATTTTTGTTTATTTATAAGTAAATATAAGAAATGATGGAGTAGAGGTAAGAAGATGACAACAACTAGGATTAGAGAGAAGAGTGAAGAGTTAGGTTAGGTTAGTGGTTTAATTCATAGGATATCCATATTAATCCTAACCATTGATTGATGACTTTATTTTCAAGTAATCCTATCTTATTAAACCTAGACCATTAAATTTAATCCAATGAACCAAGACGTGTTTTTAAATAATATGTCAAATCTCTTTCTAATTTTAACAATATGTGTATATGCCTATATCATCGATCAATCCATAAATCAATATATCAATTTTTATTTACTTTCCTTTCCAAATAAAATCTTCCCATTACCATCATTTATGTTACGCTAATTAATTCATTATATCAAATTAGTCCATAATACTTATTCACATTTTCACCGTACTACTAAAATTAAATATGGCAAAGTACCATGTATTTAGTTTAGAAGTATATTCATACATACATACATATATATAGACACATACATATGCACACACATGATGGTTTCCTTTTTACTTGTTGAAGAAGTCCAGTGAAGATTTATTTATACCAAAGATCATTTCTTTGTTCGTGTCCCTTTATTTATATAAATAAACCCTTTTCCTTTTCCAACAATTACATTTCCCAAATCAATGCAAAAAATTCACCACTTTGCTCAAACAATTAAGATTCTAATATTAATTAATACTTATACTTTCCATTCCGTATTTTGTTAATTAATGTCTTTTCTATATATTTCCCTTAAAACAATTTATTATCCATACATATAATTTTTTAAACATATCTTTCAAAATGTTTAGCTTTTATTAAATGTCGGATTTTAAAAATAAACTTTTTCCTCTTGCATAAAATGTTATTCTTTTCAAACATACATTAATATCTTCCTTTTCTTTGATTAACATTTCGCTACCTTAATTTATTGTGCTCCTTCTTATAACGTGGCATGCACCCTTATTTAAATATATTGACATATCTCCGTTCATACCTTAACTTTCTATGTTTGGTGATAAATGTCCCTATTATTTAGTATCCATGTTTACATACTTCTTTTAAGATAATTGTTACTTTCTTATACATTTATTTTTCAAACTTACAATTGTGTAACTTTTATGAAATTCTCTCTTTTCAAATAAACTCTTACATTTGCGCATATGAATATCTTTCCATTCTTCTCTTTTAAATGCACATACCTCATCGTACCCCTTTTTCTTCCTTTTCCTTTATTAATGTAGTTCATACACATTTAACTTATTTCTTAACAAATAAGTTTTTCTTTATTCCAGTACTATTTTCAAAAATAGACACAAAACGCAAAATGCAAGCTATAGTAAATGCTCCATATCTTCTTTATACGGTACACATTTCTAACAATTTATATATATGAATTTGGGCTAGAAAAATCTACTTAATATAATGGAATAGTCAAAATTCCCAAATTCATTTATTTGTGAAAATTTACTGCTTCGTCCTTTTATGTAAACTTACATTTTTAACATTCTAATTCATAATTAAAACTCACGGGTGTTACAAAAGGGTAGATAAAGGAAGTAAGTAAATGTGGAATTTTCCATCTAGCCCTTTTCCAACATAAGAAAATAGGTTAAGAAAGCTGGATTTTTATAAATTTGGATATTAGAAATGGTGTGCTAGGAACTTAGATGGTGGGAATTAGATGAATAATTGGTTGAACTATGCATCTATCTGTAGAAGTGCTGGAAAAATTGGATGCAAAAACTAGCTTTTGGTTTGCAATAAGTTGAATGCATAAGTATATTTTGGGTGTTTGCACCATATTTTTAAATAAATTTAAAAGAATGCATTCAAATAAAAGACGCTGATCAGAGTCATTCTACATACATATCATATACGTTGTGATACACCATGCATTTGTACATGATTTTTGCAAAAATTGGTTGCATATTAATTGATTTGTTAGCTTATAATGGATGTACGTTTGGTTATGTGACGACCCGGAATTTTCGAGCATTTAAAATCAGGATATTTAATTGATTCTAAATATTCAATAAAGTAATTTTAACTTAAATTACGAATATCACAATTTATTTGATAATTAATTATTGAATTAAATTATTTGAAATTGAATAAAATATGAAATCTGGGATTTTAGGCCTATTAAAAATAATCTGGAGGCTTATAAAATTTATATTGATAACACTGAAGATAATAGAAGTTATAGGATTTAAATTAACAGTGGTTTGTTCAGTTTTAAAAATATATCGTTTAAATTGAATTTAAAAATAGCCTTCTGAGGCACAGTCTCGAAATTCGACGAAACCAGTACCATTGGATCCATAATATTGAATTATTATCGGGTTTCAATTTTCGTAGCGATTAGAGTTGTTGTGTGAGCATACGATAGATAAAAGTTAGTTGATAATAATTGATTTAGAATTTAACTACAATAATTCGACTAGTCAAAACTCATCTGCCATCAACGTTTAAAATATTATCTCGTTCCCTGAATACGCAAGCTGACGAACTCTGATTAATCTCGTACCTTTATCTTCCATTCGAAGCTTACATCAAATCAATTGCTGCCTCGTTCCCCTTTTATTTGTACATCTTCTTTTTCTTTCGCCGTAAGACAAAAAGAAGAATAAATAAAATAAATATCTTGCTCTTGATATTGATGGCGTCCCCCTTCATTTTCTTTCGATCTCAGAAAATTAAATAAATAGATAATGGCCGAAAATTTGATAGAAAGGGGAACGCAACCCTATCCTCTCCTCATCCTTTCCCGAGTTAACCGAAATCAAATTATAAAACCCTAATCAAATCGCAACAGCGAGTTCGACTCGAGGCATCGTCGAGCACAACGTCGGTAGGGAAGGAGTCAAGTAGATCGCGTTGAGCTTCCATATCGGTACGTCGCGTGCTGATGTTGGGGGGTGGAGTTTGTGGCAGGGAAATGGCGGCGACGCTGAGACGAGGGCATCGCGAAGGGGAAGGTGGACACGCGGGGCTGTTTGGGTCAGCGTAGAGGAAGGTCGCAATTGTCTACACGCGTAAGCGCGTGGGTTTGGCCGAGAGTCAATCGTGGGTTGGTAGAGACATCGAACTCGACCTGGGTACAAGTCGTGGTGGTTGTCTGAGTTGTTCCAATAGGTATTTTGCTTTTGCAATTTAATTTAATTTAATTTAATTTGATTCGATTTGATTCAAATATATATATATGGGATTTTAAATTTCAGTGAGGTATGTACAAATATTTTTATATATGTATTGGTACACACATATCTTAATTTTTAAATGTGTACATGCAAGACAGTAAATGGGAATATTTATCTTGTTAAACGGTTTTTCAAATATTAAGCTAATCTTAATTTAGATTAAGTTATTAGTAAGTTAAAGGTGTTAAATAATAGTTAATTCAAAAGTAAATAAATTATGGGTTGATTTTACAAAGTCTTGCTATACTTGGTTAATTACTTTGTAATTATATTTTTAAAATTTGTAGAAAATGAATTTATATAAAATAAGGTGGTTGGGTTAAACTTATATAAAAAGGTGTATAGGAGTTTAGACATTGAAGTAGTTATATAAGTTAATCTTAAATTTAATTTTTTAAATAAATTAAAATTTTAAATTATCAAATGGAAATTAATTAGTTTGATTGTTCAAATATTAATAAAACATCTAACGATTTTACAAGGTCTGAAAATTGAGGAAAACAAGTTGAGATGGGATGGTTTGCAAAACGGAAAGCAAAGGTGAGTTAATCTCACTTAGTTAGATTTAAATTTAAATTTAAGTGATTAAATTCTAACAATTGGTTGAATGGATGAATTGATTGATTTTATTATAGTATAAACTACATCTTGGGATGTTTGATTTATATTGTGCTATAGTATGGTATACTTTGAAATTAGCATATTATATTGTGCTAATATCTGTGGACGCAGGGAAAATAGGTTGGAGGGATCCAACTGGACCCGTCAATATTTATTTCAGTTATTTATTACCCTCTGTTGTGACTATTTGATATTCTATGATGAATGATATTGGCATATTGAATGCTATGGCTTAATTGATATAAGTGGGTGTAATGAATTACCAAAATATATAAATTGGGTTTTGGAAAGAGAATAAATAAGTGAATTTGTAAGTAAAATAATCATAGAAAATTTGAATAAATATAAGAATGAATTGGGGAAAAAAATAAAGTAACTTAAAATTTCTAATAAACAAATCTTGAGTATGGAAAGGAAATTTTGAATAAACAGAAAGTTAATGAATTTTAAACTTCAGGGTTATTAATTAATATAACAAGGCTTTATTTAAATTTAAGATTTAAAATATTGAAAAGAATAAGGAAGAAATGGGGATAAGATCTGGAATTTGTATATTTCAGATAAAAGATTAAAATCAAACGGAAATAAATAACATTAATAATAAAACACATAATTAATGAATTTTGAAGGAATTGAGTAAGTAAAGAGTTACTTCAAGTAGTTTAAATTGGGAATCAAATTTGAAAATTGATTAAGTGATTGAGATTGGGAATTTCTCTCCGAATAACCAAGTACGTTTTCAAAGTAAATTTTTAAATATAAATTAAAAGTTTAAAGTTGTTGTAAGAGGTATGCTTGAATTTTTTTTACTATTTCTAACTATTTAAATTCTAAGTAAGTATTTCCTATTAATCTATTATAGCAATATTTATTTTAATCTAATATAGCAATAATTATTTAAAGAGTGGCTTAGTATTTTATTTTTAAAAGTGAAATCTAGTTTTATATTTTATTTAGTAACATTATCTTCAAAAATTTCATATAGTATGTATTTTTAACAAATCATGGAAGTAGTTTTAAAGTAAATGTTTTAAAGTATATTTCAAAGTAAAGTGTTTTAAATTATTTTAAAAAAATCTAGTTTTGTGCTTGGTGATTCCAGAGAAGATAGAAAATATTTGAGAAAGTTTATTCTGAAAAGAAAGATGGTTTTGAAACTGTTTTCAAAGGGATTGAAAATAGAAACATATCTTGTGAAGATATTTTGAGGTTAATAAATAATTTCGGAAATTATTTATTGTTGAATGGATGTTTGAGAATATTAATTGATAGTAAATCACCGACTATCAATATTGGACAAATGCGTTGATTGTTTCGAAAAGACCGGGATCGAGATTTATTTCTCGAAAACCACTTCGATCCGGTTTGTACGTTTCGTGAGAACGATTTTGGATTCGAAGATGGAGCAGTGAAGTGCAAGGGCTAGTCCCTACTAATCCTGAGGATGTTTCCAAAAAGGATGTAGTAGGAGTAGTGCCTTCAGTTCCGTTCGAACCCGGGACGGACTTGTATGGATGAATGCTTGCGAAACATCGTCAGGGATATTGTTCTTAAAGGTAACGCTTAGCCTCAAGCCTCGTCAAATGGGAATGGCTGAAAATCAGGGGATATGCAGCAAGGCTTCGTGGGTAGCCCCCACTGGAGGGTGAGGTCATCCCTGTCTAGATGTCCCTTTTATTTCGGCTTAGTGGGCGGTTGCTGATCCCAACCGCGGGGTGATCTTGCTCTGGACTGTCCAGTAAGGGATGGTTCCGGTCTTGTGTTGCAGGGGAGTTAGGGTGGCTCCTCGGTACGCTGATCTAGACCAGGTACTGTGACAGGTGGTACCCCAGTGCCTAGCCATTAGTTGGAATCCATTTTCCCTACGCGCCCGTACGGTTTTGATTGTGCCCAACTATTGCTGAAACGTGAGATGCAAGCATTTCAGCTAGATTCTATTTACTTTCTATAGACACTATTATAATATCAGAGGATTTCTATAAAAATTGTTTTAGCTATCGTAAGATAAAAACCCGACATGTTTATTTGTGGCGTGGTCTTACGAGATGCTTTTGTTTTCAAAGAATTTTTGAAACTCTAATAATCAATTGGGTGTGATTTTCTCACGCTGGTATTCCAGACCGACTCGGGTGTTATTTAACTGTAATGCTCGGGTCAGACCGAGTATTATAGGATACAGGATATGATGCTGTGGAGCTCAGGAGACGAGCAAGATGACGATACGTACTCCCGTACTTGTTTATATACATATATTCCGCTGTGTTGAGTTGTTGTGTATTCATTTGTATGATATGGATGCTGAGCTGTGTTTGATGTACTCTGATGATGTAATATATAAACAGAGATATTTAAGTTTTGAGTAAAGAGTATTTATTATTTTTTATATTTTATTCCGCTGCGATGGTTAGATTCTGTTATTGTTTTCTATTTTCTTCTTCTACCTCATCTTCTTTAATCCAAATGGTTCGTATTTCTGTACAAATTGAGTTAATTATTGTAGAATAGTGTTGACTCAAAGGGTACGGATTTGCGAGTCGTTTCAGGTTACATGACCAAGCCCTTGTGGAATTTCAGGGAGGAAATTATTTTAAGGGGGAGAATATACCCCATGATTTTTGCGCTAATTAATTTAAATTGAAAATTAATTAATACATAACTAATAATGAAAATGGAATTTTTGAAAATATCAAAATTTGACCATGAAAAATGCACCATTGAATTCGTGGTAATTTTTTAATCAATTTTCATATATAAACTTTTCCGTTCGAAGTTCAAACGAAAAGGTTATTAACGTTTGAAAATTTAAAATTAATTAAAAATTGTTAAACATAACTGTGACTTGATTGTTAAGCAAGTAGATCAAGGAATGGGATAACATCGATTAGCTAAAAGTTAACCCCTTGCTAATTACCCTTTAATTACGTGATTTGGCTAAGAAAATGATGTAGTGCCTGTCCTGAATCGCGAACGACCAAGCGAGATATGTGACGACCTAACGCTATGTCGCCAGCGATCCAAACACTCATGCCACCGTTCCTTAGGTCATTCACTAACGAGCTACGACCTAACAAGACATGAGGGGAGGGTGAAGCAGCGAATCACTCATACTGTTCAATCCACCAAGCTACGACCTAACAAGTTATGCCACAGATCTTATATCACCTGCATTATAAGATAGCGAGTTAAGACATTAAGCCGCTTTTCTATAGGTTGTTTGTTTAGTCGCTCTCACATGCTGCTGTCTATAAGTCGCGTGAAGATGCTGTTTCTTAGGTCGCTGAAGATGTTGTTCCTTAGGTCGCGTGAAGATGTTGTTTCTTATGTCGCTGAAGATGTTGTTCTTAGGTCGCTCAGTCGCTAGTTCATGAAGCTGTGTTGTATCCTTATGTCGCTCAAGTTGATAGATTGCTCAAGCTCCTGTTGTCGTGCTATTGTTATGTCGTAGGTCGTTCCTGATGTTAAATCTCTTATGTGTTGTATGTATTTGTCGTTTGTTGACTTGTATGTTGTAGGTCATGTAATGTTGCTGTAATTTCTTAGGTCGTTTGTGCTTAGGTCATTAAGTCGTAAGTCGCATGGGTGGTTAAGTCGTGTATTGTGTTATCTCGTGTGTCACATGCATTGGTTTGTGTTGTGTTGTAATTTCCCTATAAATAGGGATGTGATGTCTTTGTAAAAGGGGAGTTAATTTTGAATAAAATTTTGTTGAGAACTTTGTGCCTCTTTAAAAAAATTGGAAGTTGAGTGTGAGCTCCTTTCTCCATCTTGGTTATTCGAGTGCGCTCGAATCTACGAATTTGAAGCCGATTCACGGAATCTCATGCGCAAGATCAACGTCGAAGAATCGTAGGTCTTCTAACGCGGCATCGTGCGCGATCAACGTGTTGAAGATAGCTAGAATCCAGAATCTCGAGAGATCAACGGATTTGGGCACTTGGGTATCATCAATTCACCAATTCATCTTTATATCTTTCCATCGTTTTGCTACATTTGTTATTATCCACTGCGTCAATTTGGTATCAGAGCTTAATCAGTTCCTAGGCCGAGTTGAAGTTGATTCAGATCCGAAGTTAAAGCCAGAAACGAGCTTGTTCAAGTTTGTGCGAGATTTTTTCAAGTCATGAGCTAGGAGTTTGTACGTAGATTTTTGCATCATTGAAAGTTGTGCTAGTTGAAGTGTGGTTTGGATTTGTTGAAGATTCGACAATGCCTCCAAGAAGAGTTAATCGTCATCATAATGTTGCAGATGTGTATCGAAGAGAAGATGCTGAATAAATGGAGCAACGAATTAGTGATAAATTCAATGAGAAGTTTGATGATGGAATTGGTAGATTGGAAAGGCTCATGATGGATATAAATCAAACTCGACAAAGAGCATCGCCTGGTTCAAATCAAGGTGGACATAGAATTTTGCCATCAAATTCCGAGAGGAGAAGAATGTCACCACTATCAGATCGGGGAAGAAGAGAACTATCAGTTTCAGGAGAAAGAGACGTGCATGGTAGCAGAAATGTTGATGGTCAGAATTGACATCGACATACGTCAGATTTGGAGGAATCCAGTAATGGTGATAGTAGTTTTTGTCGAAACCATGGCCAAGAACAAAGTCGAAATAGATATTTCGAAGATGATCGTCGATGGAAGTCGATGATGAAAACAGAGATTTCAGAATTCAAAGGGGGAATGATAGCGGAAGAATTTCTGGATTGGTTATCAAATGTTGAAGAAATTTTTGACTTCAAGGAAGTACCCGAGCATCGTACAGTTAAGTTGGTTGCTACACGATTGAGGGGAAGAGCTATGGCATGGTGTCAACAAACTAAACTTACACGGAAAAGAATGGGAAAGTCGAAGATTGTTTCATGGGAAAAGATGAAGAAGCTAATGAAGGCTACTTTCTACCCTTATAATTATCAGTCTCTTATGTATCAGCGCTTACAGAATTTGAGACAAGGGACAAAGTCGGTAAATGATTATGCAGATGAGTTTTATCAACTGATTGCTAGAAACGATATCATGGAAACGGAGGAACAATTGACATCTAGATTTTTTGGAGGATTGAGAATGCAAATTCAGGATATGGTAAATATGTTTGATCCAAGATCCGTTGTTGAAGCACACCAGAAGGCTCTAGCTTGGGAGAAGCAAGGTAGAAGAGGAGGTGGTGCGCTTACAAGTTCGATCAATCGGGTGAAAGGGGCTAGTAGCAATACTGTTGTTTCCAAGGCTGTTAGTAAACCGGTTGTCAATGAAGTTGCTAAGACCAAGGTCAACAACAGTTTCAAGTATTATAACTGTCAGGAGTTTGGTCATAAGAGCAATGAATGCCTGAGGCCTAAGAAGCAAGCGATGGTTGCTGAGCTTGAGGATGAGGATGCAGAAATAGAATGTTCCAATTCACCACAAGTTGAGGAGGAAGAAGAATTACTGACGGGAGTCGAGGAATATTCTTTAATGATGAGGAGATCTTGCTTGACGCCAAAGCAAGAAGAGGAGACTAGCTGGTTGAGGAGTAATATTTTTCAATCGACATGCACTATTTTGGGAAAGGTTTGTAAGTTTGTTATCGATGCAGGAAGTTGTGATAACATCATCTCTACTGAAGCTGTAAAGAAGTTAGCGTTAAAGACAGAGAAGCATCCCAAATCCTACAAATTGGCTTGGCTGAGGAAAGGTGGGGAAGTGAAGGTTAGTCGAAGAGCTTGTGTAACTTTTTCCATCGGAAAGAAGTATAATGATGAAATTTGGTGTGACGTGGTGGATATGGATGTATGTCATTTGTTGTTGGGAAGACCGTGGCAATTTGATAGAGCCGTGCAACACGATGGTAGGACTAACTGCTATAGTTTCATGTTCAATGGCACTAGAATCAATTTAGTTCCTAAAAACGACAACAAAGTGAAAGAAAGTTGGAGTAAATCGAGGAACTAAAGACTCTGTTATCTTTGAAGGAGTTTGTCAAAGAAGTAGAGGATGGGCCTGAAGTATTTCTGTTGATTGGACGTGAAAGTAGTGAAACGGTTGAAATTCCTGAGGAAGTTAAGCCAATTTTGAAGGAATTTGAAGATGTATTTCCTGAAGAATTACCAAAAGAATTGCCACCGTTGAGAGACATACAACACCAGATTGATCTTGTTCCGGGAGTTGTGTTACCACATAGACCACATTATAGAATGAGTCCAAAGGAGCACGAAGATTTGAGAAGGAATGTGGAGGAGTTACTTGAATAAGGGTGCGTACAAGAAAGTTTAAGTCCTTGTGCAGTACCGGCCTTGTTAGTGCCAAAGAAGGATGGAACTTGGAGAATGTGTACAGATAGTCGAGCACTAAACAAGATTACAGTGAGGTACAGATTTCCGATGCCAAGATTGGACGACTTGTTCGATTAGTTGAGTGGAGCTGCTATCTTTTCAAATATTGATCTGAAGAGTGCGTATCATCAAATTAGAATTCGATCAGGGGACAAATGTAAGACAGCCTTCAGGACACGGGGGAGGGGGTGGTTGTATGAATGGCTGGTCATACCATTTGGTCTTTCGAATGCACCTAGTACTTTTATACGAGTGATGAATCAGATCTTTCGACCATTTATTGGAAAGTTCGTGGTGGTATACTTTAATGATATATTGATATACAGTGGAAGCAAAGAAGAACATCTACAACACTTGCGGGAAGTGTTGATGATACTTCGTCAGGAGCAATTTTACGCGACAACAAAGAGGTGCATGTTCATGACACACAGTATTTTTTTCTTGGGACATGTGTTGTCCAAGGAAGTTATTCATGTGGATCAAGGTAAAGTTGAAGCAATCAAGGATTGGCCACAACCCAGGACTATAACTGAAGTGAGAAGTTTCCATGGTTTAGCATCATTCTACCGAAGGTTTATTCCACATTTCAGTAGCATGATGGCACCAGTGACAGATTGTATGAAAGGAAAGCAGTTTGTATGGACTGAAGAGGCTGATTCTGCTTTCCAACAGATCAAGACACTTTTGACTACAACATCGATTCTTAGATACCCAGACTTTCAGTTACTCTTTGAGCTAAATACTGATGCGTTAAAAGTTGGAATTGGTGGAGTGTTAAGTCAAAGGGGTCGTCCAATTGCTTATTTTAGCGAGAAACTTTCTGGAGCCAAGACAAGATACAGTACCTATGACTTGGAGTTCTATATTATTGTCCAAGCCATAAAGCATTGGAGACACTACTTGTTTTATAAAGAGTTTGTGTTGTATACTGACCATGAAGCGTTGAAACATTTGCAGGGATAGGATAAGATTGCAGCCATACATGCTTCATGGATTGCATACTTGCAACAGTTTACATTTGTTATAAAGCATAAGTCGGGAGTTACAAATTGTGTGGCGGACACATTGAGTAGAAGAAATCATTTGTTGACTACGATGAGAGTTGAAGTGACGGGGTTTGATGTATTTTCAGAATTGTTTGTTGAGGATCCTTACTTTTCTAAGATTGTAGATGAAGTCGAGAAAGGGAAGACGGATGAGTATGTGTTGGTAGATGGTTTTCTATTCAAAGGAAATCGGTTGTGTATACCAGAGTGCAGTCTGCGAATGAAAATTTTGAAGGAATTGCATGAAGAAGGTCGTGTGGGAAGTGATCGTACCTTGCAGTTGATTTCTCAATCATATTTTTGGCCTTCCATGAGGAAAGAAGTTGAAAGATTTGTACAGAGATGTCACATATGTCAAGTTTCCAAAAAGACATCTACGAATGCAGGATTGTATATGCCATTGCCCGTGCCTACTAGACCATGGGTTGATGTTAACATGGATTTTGTTTTGGGTTTGCCAAGAACTCAACGAGGGAATGATTCTATATATGTTGTGGTGGATAGATTTTTGAAGATGACACATTTCATAGCTTGTAAAAGGACCGCTGATGCAGTTCGTGTTGCTCAATTGTTCTTTAAAGAGGTTTATCGACTACATGGGCTACCTGAGACCATTGTTTCTGACCGGGATACTCGATTTCTAAGAAATTTTTGGTTGAGTCTGTGGAAGATGGTTGGGACTAAGCTGAATTTTAGTAGCGCCTATCATCCACAAACGGATGGGCAAACGAAAGTGGTGAACAGATCTTTGGGAAACTTGTTGAGATGTCTTATGAAGGATAATTTGAAGAGCTGGGATGTGAACTTGTGTCAGGCAGAATTCACACATAATCATGCTTAATCGAAGTACTGGATTCAGTCCATTTCAAGTAGTATACTCAGCCATTCCGAAGGGACCGTTGGATTTGTCGACAGTTCCACGTCAGAAAGGGATTGTTAAACGAGCTTGTGATTTCGTAAATGAGTTGCAGGAGTGTCACAGGATTGTTCATGAACGATTGCTTAAGTCAAATGAGAAGTATAAGCAACTGGAAGATAAGAAGCGAAGGAGTGTGGACTTCAAAGAGGTGATTTTGTATATGCAGTATTGACTAAGGATCAATTTCCTGTTGGTTCTTACAAAAAATTGGCTGCTATAAAGATTGGTCCTTTAGAGATTGTGAAGAAGATTAATGAGAATGCGTATCAGTTGAGATTGCCGGATCATATCCACACCGCCAACATTTCCAACGTCAAACACCTGATTCCATATCATGTGGATAAGTGTGTCGAAAAAGAGGAGAATGTGAATTCAGGGTCGAATTCTTTTCAACCAGGGGAGGATGATGCAGCGCCTGTCCTGAATCGCGAACGACCTAGCGAGATATGTGACGACTTAAAGCTATGTCGCCAGCGACCCAAACACTCATGCCACCGTTCCTTAGGTCGTTCACTAACGAGCTACGACCTAACAAGACACGAGGGGAGGGTGAAGTAGCGAATCACTCATACCGTTCAATCCACCAAGCTACGACCTAACAAGTTATGCCACAGATCTTATATCACCTGCATTATAAGATAGCGAGTTAAGACATTAAGCCGCTTTTCTATAGGTCGTTTGTTTAGTCGCTCTCACATGCCGCTGTCTATAAGTCGCATGAAGATGTTGTTTCTTAGGTCGCTGAAGATGTTGTTCCTTAGGTCGCGTGAAGATGTTGTTTCTTATGTCGCTGAAGATGTTGTTCTTAGGTCGCTCAGTCGCTAGTTCATGAAGCTGTGTTGTATCCTTATGTCGCTCAAGTTGATAGATCGCTCAAGCTCCTGTTGTCGTGCTATTGTTATGTCGTAGGTCATTCCTGATGTTAAATCTCTTATGTGTTGTATGTATTAGGTCGTTTGTTGACTTGTATGTTGTAGGTTGCGTAATGTTGCTGTAATTTCTTAGGTCATTTGTGCTTAGGTCGTTAAGTCGTAAGTTGTGTGGGTGGTTAAGTCGTGTATTGTGTTATCTCGTGTGTCGCATGTATTGGTTTGTGTTGTGTTGTAATTTCCCTATAAATAGGGATGTGATGTCTTTGTAAAAGGGGAGTTAATTTTGAATAAAATTTTGTTGAGAGCTTTGTGCCTCTTTAAAAAAATTGGAAGTTGAGTGTGAGCTCCTTTCTCCATCTTCGGTTATTCGAGTGCGCTCGAATCAACGAATTTGAAGCCGATTCACGGAATCTCGTGCGTGAGATCAACGTCGAAGAATCGTAGATCTTCTAACGCGGCATCGTGCGCGATCAACGTGTTGAAGATAGCTAGAATTTGGTATCTCGAGAGATCAACAGATTTTGACACTTGGTTATCATCAATTCACCAATTCATCTTTATATCGTTCCATCGTTTTGCTTCATTTGTTATTATCCGCTGCGTCAGAAAAGTTAAGGAAAAATGATGTTTTTTGGCTAAAGAGAAGATTAATGGAAGATGGAACTATTTTAGGAAGTATGAAATGATTAGGAGAAGATTCCCTTGGTCCTATTTGACACAATTCCGGAACTGGGTCTTGGGCCTAACCTAAATCCCATTAATTACCCATTTATCTGTCCAAAAACTTTATAATCTTTAAACAGTAGTATCTCCTAAGTGGTAAGTCCAATAATCTAGTATGGCCATTTTATGGAATGAGAAACAATCATATCTTTCCAATGGAAGTAGCTTTGATCCCTAATTCGACCCCTATCAAAAGTTATTGGGCTTAAATGTTTTTAGGGCTAAAATCATTGAATAAAATTACTATGGCTCAAAAATGTCACCCCTCAGCATTGCCCACAATACTAACATCATACGACCTCATACGAATTTAGAAATAATATTTTACGGTCCTTTCATATGTAAAAACAGGTCATTACGGGTGCCACTTATGGATTAGTACCAAAATTCTCATTTGTTTTCATGAATAGGCATTCGGATGCAACTAATGGCTTCACTTGAAGTTCACATCATTTATCGTGAACAAACATTCAAATGCAGATCATGGCCTTAAACCGATGTTCTTGTTATTTATTGCGTATAGACATTTGGATGCCACCTATAGCTTACAATGAAATTCTCATCTGTTTGTTGAGAATGGACTTTAGGATGCCACTTATGGCCTCACACCAAAATTCTCGTTAATTGTCATGAATGTGCTTTCATACACCATTTCGGGCCTCACACTAAAGTTCTAATCATTTGTTGTGAATATACATTCGGATGTCATTTATGGCCTCACACTAAAGTTCTCATCATTAAAGGTTTTTTCTCCATTAATTAACCTTTCTAAAATTTGTTTCCTTTTCGTCTTTCAATAAATCTTCATATTCTAACTTATTATCCTCTATGGTCATTTCATCCCTACGAAATTCTCAACCATCACTTTGGAAGGTGGCATTCAAAATGCTATTAAAAGTTGACTTACTTTATTTAGAAATTCTTAGCACCACTGGCTATCGCATGATAAAATTGAAAAGCTAATGCATGTTAACATAGTGCTGTTAAATGTTCATATTACATAGCCATCGTGTGCTATAGTTTAAAGCTATCAAAGGTTAAGCTATTACATGCTAACCTATCGCATGCTAACCTATCATGAGCCATATTCCTTGCAATATTCTATAGGATTTACATGTATATTTTAATACTAGGGGCCAAAATGGTAATTTTACAAATAATGGAATTAGGTAACGGGACCATTGCGTAGAGCTCTTTTTTTGTTAGAATGATATTTTGCTTTGTCTAGATCGGAGTTTGCACGAAGAAGTTATGTGGGTTTTAAGATGCGAGTTTTAAATTGTTTAAATGGGCCTAAGCCCATTAGGCTAAAGCGACAACTTAGAAATTTATATAATAGGCTGATGAGGAGGATTTGAATAAATGTACATTTTAGTTTATAACTTCTCCTTACCCCGTCTCTCATCTCTCTCTGCCATCTGTTCTCCTCTTTCAAATCTAAAAAAAAACCTATAAATTTATTTACCAAATTGAAGTGCACATCAAGGGCTATGCAAAGATACCAATCGTTTGTGGACTCAAGAACCTCGAAAGAACTGCAATTTCAGACAGTGAAGGTTTTGGGGCAAATCGATGGATTCTAAGGCTTGGTAATGCAGTTCGATCGGTGAGAATCCATATTGATCTCATAATTGTAGTAAGTGTCATATAATTACTATTTTAGTTAATTAAATAGTGAATTTGGGTAAGTTTGGTTAGGAAATTCATACTGAAATGATTTCAAAGACTAATAATGCAAATAATGATCGAACTGGGGTTAGGACGCCTATAGACTGTTTATTAAATTGAAAGTGAATATATAATGATTAGATTATTGTGACTAAGGAACTGATATGAAGATACTAATGGTAGATGATACATGAAAACCTAGAATGGTGGACTATGTTGTTCAAGTGAAATATAAAATGCTAAAATAGTAAATAATGAAGTGGAAATCGAACAGGGAATAAAATGACCAAAAATTTTGAATCGTTTAACCTGAAATAATATGGCAATAGGTGGACCAGCTACCATTTTACTAGCCAAGTTGAACATGGACCATGGCTGGAGCAATTTTACTCCAGTCAGGCTTATATGAAATAGCTATTAAATAACATGTTGGTTCTATAGTGACAGTTGGGAGCGTTTAATGCACAAATGCCGAGTTCGATGTTGTGCATTTGCGATGAGTGGTTAATCGTGTACAAAGGAGCCAGGCTATGTTTACCTATTATTTATGTATATACGGGTTAGACTACATTGATCTAACTCATACTTTTGTTTTCGTTTACAGAAATAGTCTACGTTTAACTATATCCTTGATTTATTCTCCATTTAACTAATTCTTACGTGTATAGTAGGGTTAGTCTCCGTTTAACCAACTCTCTTATTTATCATTGGGTCATTATGTGTTCAACTAACTCTATTCTATTTTCTCTATTGCATGTTGACAAGTTAGTCTATGATTAACTAAATCTTATATACGTCGAATAATAATAAGTATATAATAGTGATCACAATATTATGTTTACTATAATGGACCTACTCCGTGGATGCAGGTGAGACAGGCCGAGGTAAGTAAATATTTGTATTCGTACAATGTCTATGAAATCATTTATCGGTATATACTTGGTCATATTTTTACTCACTAGACATGTGTTTGATCTCTTCCCCATACACTATAGGTGAAGGAAGTAATCGTTTGATGGTGTGATGTCGAAGACAGAGACTATGGATATGTTTATATATATTGCATGTTTCATACATGTTGTATGTATTATGTTACACTTTATATATGTATAAAGACTATGTGTATCATATGACGTGTATTGATGGGATCAATATATTTTATCCATATATTATAGTTTGATCCATTCCGCTGTAAGTTCTGAAAGAGTAGTTTGTTAGTTTAGTCCAGCTCTTTGTTATACTGTTGTGTGTCAAAATGATTTGGCTATCATTTTACGACCATTTTATGGCCTTAAAATATCGGGTTGTTACTTTTGGTATCCGAACTTAGGTTAAGACATAGAAAAAGCATACTTGTATGCTTTTATATAACAAAAAAGTATATATGTAAATTGGTTAAATTAATGGGCATATAATGTTTAGTTTTAGGTTTATTTTCATCATCTCGGTTTACTACTCCGTGGGATCTATTATTGAATCCTATTTTAGAGATAGTAGAGATGAGAAAGGTGATTAAAACTAGCACTGATACTAGAAATGAAGTTATGGAAGTACCAGGCATGAATATTCCACTTCGGTTTCGGTAGTATCTTTAAGCTAGAAACTAGGCCATCGTTAATGATAAAGCACCAATAACTAGGGTAAAAGATGGGAATGTTGTTACTGTACCAGGGCAAAATTTTCCAAAGTTATGTAAGGATTTTCCAAACATGGATGGTAAATAGTATAAGGGCATAGAAGCTTTTGTATAACATGAGCTTGATTGTGTTAATGTGAGAAGATTTTTAGCATGTTGAATTTGTGTGATGAGACGAAAAGGCATATTACTTCTTGGCATTTACAAGGAGAAGCAATGAATTGTTGGGAATTAATTATAGAGGAAGGTAACGAAATGAAATATCCTAGACTAATTTTAAGGAAAGATTCGAGATAAAATTTATATCTGGGATAGAAAAGAAACCGACGCTTGAGAAGTTTATCAATCTTAAGAAATTCCATCATGAAAGCGTATATAGATAAATTTGATGAATTGGAGAAGTTTGGTTTCAAATTGGTAGACTTGGCACCCAAGATGGTGATGAATTTTGCAAAAGGGTTGAGTTCGCCACTTAGGTAGTTTGTGCTTTGTTAGATTCCTATGGGTGCGACGTTTTAGAGTTTAGTTGACGTAGCACTACTAATTACCACTATGTTGGAAATTTCTAAAGGGCAGCCGACGAAGAATGTCAATCCAAATAAGCATAAGAATTTTGAGGGTTTGAGTGGCAGGGTGGTAATAAAGACAAGAGATGTGAAAGGTGCAATATGTAAGGGCATGCGTTGTAGGATTATAGGGTTAAACTATCAAAGATAAAGTGTTATAGCTGCAATCGGATGGATCATATGAAGAAGGAATGCCCTAATTTGGAAAATTTGATTTAAGGTGTGTTATGTATGGTATTGTTCTATGTTTACACATACATAGAGATGTATATAGGAAATGTAGATATGTGAGAAAGAGTTGCTTTGGGAATTTCGAGGATGAATTTTTTTCTAAGTGCGGGAGAATGTAATACCAAGTGGGATTTACATGCATATTTTAATACCAAGTGTAAAATGATAATTTTACAAATACTGGAATTAGGCGATGGCTTGTAACATTGCATGGAGCTCATTTTTCTTGTTAGAATGATATATTGGTTTGTGTGGATCTTAGTCTGCATGAAAACGTTACATGTGTTTTGAATCGTTTAAAATGGCCTAAGCCTGTTAGGCTGACGCAACGGCTTAGAAATTTATATAACGGGCTAATGAGGAGGATTTAAATTCACGCACATTCTAGTTTTCTAACTTCTCCTTCAAATCTCATCTCTCTCTGCCATCTCTTCTCTTCTTCTAAAATCAAAAGGAAAACCCGTAGATTTATATATCGAATCAAAGAGCGTGACAAGGGCTGTGTAAAGAAACCAATAGTTTATGGAATCAAAAATCTTGGAAGTGCTAAAATTCTAGATAGCAAAGATTTTGGAGATAATTGACGCATTATGGGGTTTGGCAATGCAATTCGGTGAGTTGGAATCATTATCAATGATATATTGATTGCATGAAAGTAGTAGACATCATGTGATTACTATTTACGTTAATTAAATAGCGAGTTTTGCTAACTTAAGTTAGGAAATTAACACTAAAATGATTTGGAAGACTAATGATGCACATAATGATCGAATTGAGGTTAGGTTTTATCTAGATTGTTTATTGAACTAAAATTGAATATATAATGATTAGATTATTGTAATTAAGGAAATCATAAAAAGATATTGATGATATATGATACAGAAAGGTTGGAATGGTGGAATATGATGTTAAAGTGAAATACAAAATGTTAAAGCGGTAAACAATGAAGTGAAATGGGAGAAAATCTAGAATTATTTAACTTGAAATCAATACCGCTATCGGTGGGCAGATGCATGCAGGCCGATGCACCAGTGCACCATTTTCCTGGCGGATTAGAACCTGGACCAGAGTTGGAGCAATTTTACTCCATCTAGGCCTTTATGGAATGACTATTAAATAATTTGTTAGTTATTTATCAATATTTGGGAATGTTTAACATATAGATGCATACTCCGATGATTGTGCATTACGACGAGTGGTTAAATCTTGTGTAGAGTTGGACTGTGTTTACCTATCCTTTACGTATACATGGGTTAGACTGCATTTATCTTACTCATACTCTATTTATGTTTATGAAAATAGTCTACGTTTAACTATATCTTGTAGTTAGTCTCGATTAACCAACACTTACATGTATCGTTAGGTTAGTTCCCCTTTAACTAACTCTTTTATTTATCATTGGGTCAGTATCTGTTTAACTAACTCTATTGCATTTTCTATATTGCGTGTTGACAAGTTAATGTATGGTTAACTAACTCTAATATATGTTAAATGTTAATAAGTATATTATAGCATTCGGTGTATTATGTTTATTATGATGGACTAACTCTGTGGATTTAGGTGAGACCGGTTGAGGTAAGTATTGGTATTTGTATGATGTCTATGAAATCGTGTGTTAGTATATACTTGGTAATATTTTTACTCACCAGATATGAGTCTGTCCCCCACCTCATACACTGTAGGTGAAGGAAGTAATCGTGGCGGTGTGATGTCGAAGACAAAGACAATGGATATGTTTACATATGTTGTCCATTTGCATCGTGCGTGTTGTACATATTGTGTGACAGTTTATGTATGTGTAAAGATTACGTGTATCCTATGATGTGTATTGATGTGATCTTTTTATTTTATCTATATATTATAGTTTTTTTCCACTGTTGTGAGTTCTGAAATATTAGTTAGTTTGGTTCAGCTCTCCGTTTACTATTATGTTTTAAAACGATTCGATTTTACATTTTACGGTGATTCTATGGCCGCGAAAAATCGTGTCGATACATTCTTAAGCTATGAAAAGTTAAGCCTTAAAATCTATTATGGGTCACTAACTATATCCATCAAAGGTTGAGCTATCGCATGTAGGGCTTTCGAAGGTTGAGTATAGGGCACCACATATTATCTTTTAAAACCTAACACATGTCAAAACCTATCACATGTCAAAACCTATTGCATGTCACAAGTTATTGAAGGTTGAGCTTTCTATATAAGCTCTCGCAAGCCAAGTTCTAAAGGTATTGAATGCTAAGGCTATAAAGCTACCGAAAGTTTAACTCTATAGCCAGCGAGGGTCAATGCTTCAACGCTTTCGATTGTTTAAAATTAGAGTCAATGAATGTCTAGTTTTTAAGCTATCGAATGTATAGTTTTTAGGCTATTAAAGGTCAAGACTTGGGTCTATCGCATGTCTAAGTAGAGCTGTCATTAGTCTCGATGGCAAATCTGTAATGCTTGCTAACTTTCTTAAATCCCTAACATAAATCTCCATGTTGATTTCTTTAGTGTACAATCAAGTTTAGCATACTCATATAAGCTCAATGAAGCTACACACAAACTTCTAACCAATTCCAACTTCATTCAACAAATCATAAAATCTAAATAAATGGAAATAAATTCCATAATAAATATAGGAGCATTCCCACTCACCTCGATGAGTAGTGGAAATAAGAAAATCAAGTAAAAATCCAACTTTTGTATCTCTTGAAAAATTAAATGAAGCTCTCTTCTTCGAAAGCTCCAAGGTGAATTGGGTTGGCACTCCTTGCTCTAACTAGAATAATGGTGATTTTTATTTGATTTTAAGGAAAATTATTATCACTTATAAAGATGGATTTAACGCTTGGATTAAGGTAAGAATGTGTTGAAGTGTTTGGAATATGAATGATAAATGAAAGTGAATGAAGACACAGAGAGACGAGGGAAAGTTAATTATGAAGCACAAAAATTTGCAAAGTATAACTATCCTCTTTTTCCTCAACAACACTATGCATCGCGAAAAATTATGAACTCAAAACATATCAAAGCTTATACTCATTCAAATTTTGGATGTCATTCCAAACTCAATGGGACTATCTGCAGGTCCTAATTCAAGTGTTTGTAAAAGTTAAATATTTATCCTTCTCGTCGATCATTAATTTTGATCCAATAGAATTTCCAATTAAAATCTCGATAATCAAATGCGCAGTTGTACATTATTTAGCTACGACATGTCGTACTTTAAGCTATCGAAAGTTGAGCTTTTGCATGCCAACTTATCATTAGAGCTATCGAATTTCCAGCTTTTAAGCTATTGAATGTCTAGTTTTAAGGTTGTGGAAGGTCAAGACTTGGGATATCGCATGTCTAAGAAGTGCTATCATAAGTCTTGATCGCCAATCCATAATCAAGTGAAAATGATATTTTCCTTAATAAACTTTCAATTTAACATTTACACATGTCATTTCTTCAGTGGTTACTTCTATCTTACAAGAATATTCTTTAACCAATTCGAAAATTTGACCCTAATTATTAATCTTTTCACTAATTATTTTTCATTAATTAAGGTAATATGTTCTTTACCAATTAATTCATAATAATTCAAAAACTAATTAGAAAATTCCAGAATTCCAAATCATTTTCTTCTATCTCCAGTGAAATTTCAAAAAATATTCAATTTTAATCTTTTTATATATTAATTTATACCCGAAATTAAGACATTTTCCACTTACGAAATTCATAATTAATTATTGCTTCATTCAACAACTTAAGATTTTAAAATTCATCTCTATTTTAATATATAAAGCATTAAATTAATATTTATTATTAACTAAAGAAGATTAAATCATGTCTTACCCTAAAATACGACCAAATTTTATTTATTAACATCGTTAAAAACATATAGGGTCATTTCTAATCATTAAAACATGTTTAACATTGTTCAAAGTAGCATGTGGGCATTTTATTTGCCTGTGGGCAATATAAAAAACTAGAATTTTTATGTACAGTGGTCCACCAGTAGCCTCCATCGGTCCATCTATGGACATTTTATTTGCCAGCCTAAACCTAGACCAGGCTGGAGCAATTTTACTCCACCCAGGTCTATGTGAAATAGATATTGAATACCGGGCTGGGTTTTTAGTGATGTTTAGGAGTGTTCAATGTGTAGATGCACACTCCGTTGATTTTTCATTTTGATGAGTGGTTAAGTTGCATACAAAGGACTCAGGCTATGTTCAACTAAGTCTTGTATGCATTAGTTTATAAATAAATATAAAATAGTGGTCATCATGTTATGTTTATTATCATGGACTAACTTTGTCAATGCAGGTTGAAGTAAGTAAGTTTCGGTTTCGTATGATGTTTATGAAATCGTGTATCCGTATATAGTTGGTAATATTTTTATTCACCATACATGTGTGTCCGACCCCCTCTCCTCTTATACTTTAGGTAAAGAAAGTAATCATGCTGATGTAGTGCTTAAAGACGGAGACTATGGAAATGTTTACATTGTTATCAGTTGTTTTGTAGATATGATGTATATATAGTCTGACATTACGTGCATACATAAAGATACGTGTAAATTATGATTTTTATAGATTAGATTTGTTTATTTTATCTATATAGTATTTTGATACATTCCACCATGAGATTTTGAAAGACATGGTTAGCTAGTTTATATAGCTCTATGTTTACTCTCGGAATTATTTACAACAATTCGGCTTTTCATTTTTATGACAATTTTATGGCTGTGAAGTCAGGTTGTTGCATTTGGATTGGTGAGTAGAAATCATCTCCTTTGATTATAATGTCTATATGAGTATACCATTCTATAATCGCTGTTAAGGTTCAAAAACCAAATAAATCTATATGAAAAGAGAATCCCCGACTTTGGCAAAGAACTGATAGTGTGTTATTTATTTTGTTTTAATAAATTGTGATATAAGTTTGTACGATACGGATATACATAAATGGCTATGCATGTTTGTGGATATGAAATGTATGTTATGCGATACGTAAGTGTGCGCATTGCATTTTCATCCTTTCGGAATTTCAAGGATGAAATTCTTTTAAGGGGGAGAATGTAATACCCTATAAATTTTGGAGACTAATATAAAGTGTATTTTATGCTAATAACCCTAGGAAGTGATGATTAGAATGGGTTGAATTGGAATAATAGTGTTTAAATGTTGAAATAATTGGATTTAGGCAAAATTGGTAATATAGAATGATACTATGAAGTTTGAGTAATTGAAATGGGTAGAATGATGTCCTAAACATGTAGACAACTTCAGAAATGGAAATAAGATGATCTGTACGAAATTAGCTGAGAATTGATGGTCTGATGGCTTCAAGCCATAGGAAGTTTTCCTACCTGGAACTTTCACCAATGATGCCCACTGGTCGATTGGTGAAGCCTATAATTAAAAGGTAGAAACTAGACCCGTCTAAGGCCGAATCAAGTAGCCATCATTTATCATTTTGAGTTTGTATGCAACATGAGATATCATAAGATGTTTATGTGGACGTTTATGTGGACGTTTATCAAGCATTGTATAATATTTTGACGTGCGTGTATGGATGCATTTCAAGTGTTAGTATTGTTTAACTAATGTCAGTGCGTTTGTAGATTAGTCTATCTCTAACTAGTTCTCTGTGTTGGTATTGTGTTAGGCCATGTTTATCTAATATAATTTTAGTTTATATCAGTCTATGTTTAATTGGTCGTGGTTAGGCAATTTTAATATTTACTTAACCACCGTTCGTTTATGGGTTACTCTATGTCTAACTAACTTATACTTTGTATGCTACATTATGCTATTTTATGGTGTCATTGTTCACAAAGTAGTTTACGCCCTCGTGTTAAGTTTATTATGTCAGGCTAACATTGTGAATGCAAGTGAGATAGGATGAGGTACATCTTTATTTAAATGTAGCCTTGATATAATGTTATGCGATCATATCTACAGTATACTCTTACTAGTGTTTTTCACTCACCTGACTCATGTCTGACCCCCCTCCTATGTTCCTTCATGTTTGTGAATTTATATGTTATGGTAGTGGACTTGAGTGACATTGACGGTATAGGCGATGATGGCATTGCTTATGTATATAATGTGTTGTATTTATCACCTGACAATATTAATATGTGATGTACTTATGTATATGGATTTGGATTTGATCCTATGTACTAGGATATGATTTTATATTAGATGTATATATTATGTTTGTTTCCTTCTACTATGAGATTTTGGAAATATAGTTAGTTTATATATCTCTTTGTATACTACTAAAATTATTTATAACAATTCGGATTTTCATTTTATGGCCGTAAAAAGTCGGGTTGTTACATTTGGAAGTAAATTAGAGAAATTTTACACCTAGATTTGTAAAGCTTGATTCAAATCTTTTTTCTTCTTTAAAGTTTAATCTTTAATATTTTAGTCTTGATTTCCTTTCCCTTCTCCTAGTAATGGTGGTTGTTGAAGGTTGATGGGGTCCAGTTTGTTTGGTTTTGAAAAGGAAGTGAATGCAAAATGGAAAGGTGGATATGCTAAGGGATTATATACTAATGATTTTGGCTTAGGTTAATTCCTTAGTACCTAATCTTATTCACTAATTTCCATTAGTACAAATATTCAAATTTACTACATGATACATATACGGTAGAGTTTACTAATTTCCCTAGTACTAGTGTAACGACCCGATTTTTTCGACGCCCGAAAGTCGACATTAATACCTCCACTGTATCAAATGTCGCACAGTCGAATGCCGAAAAACCGAACCGTTAGGGTTAAAGAAGAAGAAGATAGAAGAAGAAACAGAAAATAATAACAGAATCTCACATATCACAGCAGAACAAATATAATAGATAAATGAATATTTTTAAAACAAAGAACTATATTAGTTATTACATTACATCACATTACATTTTTAGAGTGTTGCAACAACAAACAGCGAAAAAGAATATAATATATACTAGTGATACGCTTCGCCATCCAGCTTGCTCCTGATCTCCACAGCATCTCTTTTTCGACTTTGTTCCCGAATAACTGCTAACCTGACTCTAGGCTGCCCGTGTGGAAAATTATGGGCACCCAGAGTTTAGAAAGGGAACAATAAACTCCAGGTCAGTTAAGAGACTGGTGTGAGATATAAAAACAGTTATTTTCACAAAGAAAAGAAAAATAAATCCTCTATGCTGTTGGAAAATGTAACTACCATAGGGCGTCCCGCCACACACACAATGCAAACGTAGAATTGGAGGAGATTTCTCCTTATGAGAGTCAAACATGCTTAATACGCAAAATCTTTTGATATTATTATTTTTAGCGCGTAGTGTGGAAAACATTTCGAAAGTATAATATTAATCTTAGCCAGCATAGGCATTTTGCACTTATGCCTACTATAACTACAATGTTCAATAGCAGGTTACCACCACATTCCATGGCAGGTTATACAACTAAAACCGTACAGGGCACGTATTGCTTCTTTGGATTTTCAACAAATGGTCAGGCTAAGGAACTTCCTACTACCACATGGGTATGCCTCTGGAGGGACGTCTCAAGAACGTACCTGAATCTCTGCCAACATAAGGACGGGTTACCTTTGTAACTAGGTAACTACTACTCGAGTATGCCATCCACCGGTCGTTTGCGACCTTTATTCGAGGATCCTCTACACCAACAACCACAAAGAAAAGTATTTGCAGTAACCACATAGGTTAAATATCAGGGCTCCATACCTGATACCACCCTTTTCCAGAAGGAAATGACATACCCTAAAGGGCGCGACCCTCATAACCTTGCCGCATCTTTCCTGTTTCGACCATTTTCGGGGTGTGAGGTCCGACGAAGTCTCGTCCACAAAGCTACACTTTTCACGAAGTCATGCTTTGATCAACAAATGATCAGAAGCACTTTATATGCCACATTACCAAATTGGGAATGTATCACTAGTAACCATCAACTACATAACATCTGAGCTCGTACGTCTCAGAGAAGGGTGTTAAGCTAAGAGAATAAATTCTCCGCCACTAACAGAAATGTATTTGATAGAAACCAGCTTTACATCTCGAAGTGTAATGTCGGACACACATCCATACAAGTCCGTTTCGGGATCGAACGGAACCGAAGGCACTTCAAAAAAAGCCCTTGCAATCCGAATATTTACTAATCATGTCCGGAATCCCCATCACAAAGTGTGGTAAATCTATATACCGGAGCAACCCGGTGCAGAGACATTCGACAGGTAATCCTTTCACTTACGAAAATACCCGGTCTTCAACACCGTCTTCAAATGCAATCCCAATTCGTCGTATCATTATTCGAAAAGGGTTTTATGACACAAAGTCCTCTCCCGGCTAATCCAAATAATGAGCGTTTATTAAAAATAAGTGTTCAATCAGATTTCAAACAAATCACAACAAATTTCCACTTTGATCTTTTAAATAAAAGATCCATCACAATCACAAAGGTTCGATGTGGCTTTCGAATATCCATTTGGAATCCGACCCCCGGTCGCATCGAAATTCAAGTGACATTAAAAAGACCAATATTGATAGTTGGTTATTTAACTATCAATCAACATTCACAACAATTACTATATTTCAAATAATTTTCCCAAATCATCTATTTTCAAAATATCTTCACAAGATATACTTTTATCACTTTAATATTTTGAAAACAAATTTCAAATCACTATTCACATTTCAATCCTTTGGAAACAAATTTTCGAAGCATTTTCCTTACGTGGAATATATTTTCAAATATTTATTCATTTCCATTGAAAATCTGCCGAGTTAAAATAATTCAAATCACTTATCCAAAATATACTTGGAAATATTTAAAATAAAACCATCTTGAATACTTACTTATAATATTGGTTATGAAAACATTATACTAATTATCACATTTAAGATTTTAAGTCCCAACTAATTTTAAAATAAAATTAGCAGATAAGGTATAACTATTTAAATAATAATTTCCTAAAACAAATATCAATTTTACTCTTTAAAATAACCCCTTCTATAAGTAATTAAATAAATCCATACTTTAATGATTTGAAACCAGTTAAGAAAATAATTTATTCAAAGTATCCTTTCTAAAACCATCCTTAAAATTTTTCAGTTTACATTTATAAGCTACTTCGAAATCATACTCAGCTTTCCTGGGAAAATACATTTTCCATTTCAAAATGGTTCATTCAAATCAATTAATAAACCTTTCTTGATTTATTTTAAATTTACGTTCCGAATCCATAAATTCCTTTCACACTTTTAGAAATAACCAAATATTTATTTTTAAAACAAATTTTCCTTTCCTTTATAAATTCCCATTGTGAATTTGAACTTCTAAATATCCATTGATATACGATTTTCAAATCAATTTCCAAATATTCATTTTCAACACCGAATTAAATTCTAAATTGATTTCCAAATTTATTTTCAAATACCAAATCAATTTCGAAAATTGATTTCTAAATTTATTTCAGCACCAAATTTATTATCTTTTGAAACAAATTTCTTCTTTTAAATTTATTCAATTTTCTAAAATTAATTTGCTATAAATTTTCTACTAAATTTAAAAAATCCAATTTTATCAATTTCTGGTATCCAACGATACCAAAAATATATTCGGCTAAATTTTAGCCTACAATGATTTCAATTACAATATAATCACACACAGATTATCAACACACAATATATGAAACAAATTCAACATTTGAGGAATCCAGTAAGATCCCTCCAACCTGTTTTCCTGCATCCATAGACGTTAGCACAACAATTATATACCCATTCCACTTCGAGGTGGAATATCGCGGTATATGGGATTTATATAATATCATCCGCTATTATGCGGCGCATAGGGTCATCCGCTATAATGCGAGAAATCGATCACTCCAATATATATATATATATATATATATATATATATATATATATATATACACTACTACATATATATTATATCATCCAGTGAATAAATTATTATAAATCAATCATCCAAGCACATAGTCAATCAATTTTAAATCTAACTATTCAAAATTTAAATAAGAACAATATTTGATTGAGTGAGAAGATCTCGCCTTTGCTTTACATGCAATCCATTTTCCATTCCAGTTTGTTTTTTTTCACGATCTTTATACCTTGTAATAAACATCATAAGGTTTTTATTAATATTTGAATCAATTGAACAATTAAATTTCTATTGGATAAATTTAATTAACCAATAGTTATATTCTTTTTTTTCAACCTCGATTTATAAATTAAAACCAGAAAATACCTCACGGCAATCACAGCCCTAAGCCACCATTGATACTCGACTTCGAACCTACAGCCAAAATCGCGACCAACGACGCCACCACCATCGACCGTGAATCCCACTGTCTCGAAAACCCAACAACCGGACGCGCAATCGAAATCCCCAAATCACATGCTCGCTCACGATGGTACTTGGCATCCCTTCGTGGCTGCCATCTCTTGCACACGCGGCCCCTCTGCTTTGATTTCGAATGAATCGCGACAACAATTTTATGACACCCAAGGCGGCGGCGCTGACCATAGCATGAATTCGTGCTCGCAAACCCCCTCGAGAAACTGGAATCGCCTGACTATCGCTGCCGTGCTCGCGCAATCGATTTTTTTATAGGTTTTTTTTCTTTTTCGGTGATTACTTTGCAAATGAAATTGAAAGAGGGAGGGAGGTCGTTTGAATTAGGAAGAGGATCCTGTTGTCGGCCATTACCTTGAATTTGAACGAGAAAAGAGGGGTTTCGTTTTTCTGAATGAAGAATAGTATTTACTTTTTATTTTTAGTTTTTATGCTCGGCTTTGACTTTCAGTTGAAGAAAGACGCGTGTAGAAGTTTCTGCCAAGTGTTGTAAAGAATTAAACGTGTAATTTATCTTTTGAAAACAATATTATATTAAATACAGTTATACATCATTTTAAAATCAATTTAAATTTAAACTGTTACAATTACGCAACTCGAAATCTCGATCTCCAATCAAGGCGTGCCACCAGGCGTTCATAATGTTATGCGTCTATTCCAAACACAATGGAAAGGGTTCCAAGTCCAAATTCGATCGCATGGAGAAGATATCTTTTGACCTTATTATTATACTGAATTATCGATCTAAATTTTAGCGCGTTTACTTATCGTACGGCAAAACGATCATTCCAAAAAATACGAAAATTGAAATCCGATAATAATACAATAATACGGATCCAATGAAACTTTTTTCGTCGAATTCCGAGACTGTGCCTCGGAAGGCTATTTCTAAATATCGATTTAAACGATATAATTTCAAAACTGAACAATTCACTTTCAAATTCAATTCTGTAGTTTCTATTATCTTCAGTATTATAAATATTAATTTCCTAAGCCTTTGAAATATTTTTAATCAGCTTAAAACTGAAGATTCAAATTTTTATCGTACTTCAATAAGTTAAATTCAATAATTAAATTGCCAAATTCATAGTTAATTTCGAAATTCAAGTTAAACTAACTTCCAAATATTTAAAATCAATTAAATATTACGATTTCAAATGTTCAAAATTCTAAGTCGTCACATCCTTCCCTCTTAAAAGAATTTCGTCCCGAAATTACAAGTTAAGAAGAATGATCCTTAACCCGTTTACTATTTATCCAAAACCAAATAGTTTTATCAACTTACCAAAACAAAACTTTTTATTAAAGACTCATTATCAATTCAACTAATTTTCCAAATTCAATCATAAGTTTCCAAACAACATTGTTTACTTAACCAATTCAAATTTAAATTTAAATTCAAAATTTCAAAATTTCTCAAAATTTTTCTAACTCCCTAAATTTTCGAAAAATTTCGCCAGCGTCTCCTTTGCACGGCTAGCTCGGTACGTCTACAAAAGTGGCACCACGGCCCCCAGATTCAAAACGAAAACAAAAGGCCAAGCGGCTAGACAAGAAAATCATCAAATTTCATATAAAAATTTAAATACATAACTTTTTGTCGAGCAATTCAATTTTATCTTCGAAAATCAAATCCCAATTCTGTTTCCTTTTATACACCTGTATATCCTGCTAGCCATAATATCCAATTACAGCATTCAAATATCATTTTTGCACATTTCTTTACAAAGGTTTGAATACTTACCTCTTATACCATCTTTACTTCATTATTGAAGTTATATATCCATTATCATTCAACCTAACATTTTCAATTGCATTTGAATTCGATTTACACTTTCAATTCTGTGTGGATTCAATTTAACTTCTAAATAATAAATTTTTATCAACTATCTTTCATTCACAACTGATTCATATTACTAATTCAGTACAAATTCTAATTCATTTTATCCCAAACCATTTCTTTATTTTACCTTTATTATCTTTAGTTCACTTCGAACTAATTTAACAACTTCATTTTATTTCAGACAATTCAAATTGGTTTTCGATATTCAGTTTCAATTCCAGTTTTATTCTTTTGTTCATCCCCAAACACAATTCAATTTCAATTCATCATTTTGGTTTATAACCACTTATATTTAAACTGGATTTCAAATTCCATATGAATTTAATTTACCTTTCGTTTATAATTATTGAATTCGATTCATTTCAGGTCATATTCAATTTCGTCATTCCTTTAATTAGTTTTATTTACTAATTTTATTTCAATATTTCACTTTGTTTAATACAAATCAAATTCAATTCCAATTCTAGTTCTATTTGCTTACAAATTCGAAATGAATTTCAATATTCAATTTCACTTTCATTTAATTGTAATTGTAAATTTATTCATTCACAATTTATTTTCCATCTTAATAAATTGTAGTCCATAACTATCTTTATGAGATTCCAAAGTCTTTCCAACATTTAGAAATCATTTTTGAAATCAATTCAAATTATTTTTTGAATTTCCAAAACCAAACTCCGTTTGTAAACAACCTCCATTTAAAATAATTTGACAGCAATTCCTCTTTTGGAAACTCGAAAATAAACATCGACGATGTCGCGATCATCATCGAAATTATTTTCCAGCGACCGAAAAGGGTTTAGAGCTTTTATCCTTCCAAAACATTTTTCCAAAATCTTTTAAAATCCTTTTCAAACTAAAAAGAATTTTAGAAAAATTTCTTCCATATCTCCAATCTTTTCCAAACTCCAAAACTTTTCAAATCCTTTAAATTTTATTTCATTTTTTTATTTTTGTTCAAAACATTTCTCTGGAATTCCATTTCAAATTCTGAATCACATTTACAATTTACGTTCTCAAATTCCATTTGTATGTGATTTTATTCCCTAGCTTTGGAGTTACGATTTCAATTCCCTATTCAATGATAATCATTTAATATTATCACTTCCTAACAACCAAGTAACCATATACTATAATAATTTACAAAAATTATTTCCATTTATATACAAAATAGTTTTGGGTAAAATTATTTCATTTACCCTACTTCAAAACAATAGAATTGTTCTGTACAAGTTTTAGAGATCCCTATTGATAGAGTTATATGGACTATACCGACCAGAATCCATATATCACTCAACAAACCAATCATCACAATATAAAAAAAAATTGTATTCACTAACAAATACGCGCTCATATCTATTAATACACTCAAACTCATTCTAGAGTACTGCTGACTCTATCTCCAATGAGTAACACCCAACAGAGCCAAGGTTGTCGCTTAACTAAATGCTCTGATACCACACTGTAACGACCCGGTTTTTTCGACGCCTAAAAGTCGACATTAATACCTCCACTGTATCAAATGCCGCACAGTCGAATGCCAAAAACCGAACCGTTAGGGTTAAAGAAGAAGAAGATAGAAGAAGAAATAGAAAACAATAACAGAATCTCACATATCACAGCGGAACATATATAATAGATAAATGAATATCTTTAAAACAAAGAACTATATCAGTTGTTACATTACATCACATTACATTTTCAAAGTGTTACAATAACAGACAGCAGGAAAGAATATAACATATACTAGTGATACGCTTCGCCATCCAGCTTGCTCCTCATCTCCACAGCATCTCTTTTTCAACTTTGCTCCCGAATAACTGCAAACCTGACTCTAGGCTGCCCGTGTGGAAAATTAAGGGCACCCAGAGTTTAGAAAAGGAACAATAAACTCCAGGTCAGTCATGGGACTGGTGTGAGATATAAAAACAGTTATTTTCACAAAGAAAAGAAAAAGAAATCCGCTAGCTTTTGGAAAATGAAACTACCATAAGGCCTCCCGCCACACACACAATGCAAATGCAGAGTTGGAGGAGATTTCTCCTTATGATAGTCAAACATGCTTAATACGCAAAATCTTTTGATATTATTATTTTTGGTGCATAGTGTGGAAAACATTTCGAAAGTATAATATTAATCTTAGCCAGCATAGGCATTTCGCACTTATGCCTACTATAGCTACCAAGTTCAATAGCAGGCTACCACCACATTCCATAGCAGGTTATACAACTAAAACCGTATAGGGCGCGTATTGCTTCTTTGGATTTCCAACAAATGGTCAGGCTAAGTAACTTCCTACTGCCACATGGGTATGCCTCTGGAGGGACGTCCTGAGAACCAACCCGGATCTCTGCCAACACAAGGCCGGTATACCTCTATAACTAGGCAACTACTACTCGAGTATGCCATCCCCCGGTCGTTTGTGACCTTTATCCAAGAATCCTCTACACCAAAAACCACAAAGAAAAGTATTTGCAGTAACCACATAGGTTAAATATCATGGCTCCATACCTGGTACCACCCTTTTCCAGAAGGAAATGACATACCCTAAAGGGCGCGACCCTCATAACCTTGCCGCATCTTTCCTGTTTCGACCACTTTTGGGGTGTGAGGTCCGACGAAGTCTCGTCCACAAAGCTACGCTTTGCACAAAGTCATGCTTTGATCAACAAATAATCAGCAGCACTTCGTATGCCACATTACCAAATTGGGAATGTATCACTAGTAATCATCAACTACATAACCTCTGAGCTCATACGTCTCAGAGAAGGGTGTTAAGCTAAGAGAATAAATTCTCCGCCACCAACAGAAATGTATTTGATAGAAACCAGCTTTACATCTCAAAGTGTAATGTCGGACACACATCCATACAAGTCCGTTCCGGGATCGAACGGAACCGAAGGCACTTCAAAAGAAACCCTTACAATCCGAATATATACTAATCACGTCCGTAGTCCCCATCATAAAGTGTGGTAAATCTCTATACCGGAGCAACCCGGTGTAGAGACATTCGACAGGTAATCATTTCGCTTTCGAAAATACCCGGTCTTCAAAACCGTCTTCAAATGCAATCCCAATTCGTCGTAACATTATTCGGAATGGGTTTTATGATACAAAGCCCTCTCCCGGCTAATCGGAATAATGAGCGTTTATTAAAAATAAGTGTTCAATCGGATTTCAAACAAATCACAACAAATTTCCACTTTGATCTTTTAAATAAAAGATCCATCACAATCACAAAGGTTCGATGTGGCTTTCGAATATCCATTTGGAATCCGACCCCGGTCGCATCGAAATTCAAGTGACACTAAAAAGACCAATATTGATAGTCGGTTATTTAACTATCAATCAACATTCACAACAATTACTAGGTTTCAAATAATTTTCCCAAATCATTTATTTCCAAAATATCTTCACAAGATATACTTTTATCACTTTAATATTTTTCAAAAAATTTCAAATCACTATTCACATTTCAATCCTTTGGAAACAAATTTTCAAAGCATTTTCCTTATGTGGAATATATTTTCAAATATTTATTCATTTCCACTGAAAATCTGCCGAGTCAAAATAATTCAAATCACTTATCCAAAATATATTTGGAAATATTTAAAATAAAACCATCTTGAATACTTACTTAAAATATTGGTTATGAAAACATTATACTAATTATCACATATAAGATTTTAAGTCCCAACTAATTTTAAAATAAAATAAGTAGATAAGATATAACTATTTAAATAATCGTTACCTAAAACAAATATCAATTTTACTCTTTCAAATAACCCCTTCTACAAGTAATTAAATATATCCATACTTTAAAGATTTAAAACCAGTTAAGAAAATAATTTATTCAAAGTATCCTTTCTAAAGCCATCTTTAAAATTTTCAGTTTATATTTATAGGCTATTTCGAAATCATACTCAGCTTTCCAGGGAAAATACATTTTCCATTTCAAAATGGTTCATTCAAATCAATTAATAAATCTTTCTTGATTTATTTTAAATTTACGTTCTGAATCCGTAAATTGCTTTCACACTTTTAGAAATAACCAATTGTTTATTTTTAAAACAAATTTCCTTTTCCTTTATAAATTCCCATTATGAATTTAAACTTCTAAATATCCATTGATATACGATTTTCAAATCGATTTCAAAATATTCATTTTCATCACTGAGTTAAATTCTAAACTGATTTCCAAATTTATTTTCAAATACCAAATCAATTTCCAAAATTGATTTCTAGATTTATTTCAACACCAAATTTATTATCTTTTGAAACAAATTTCTTCTTTTAAATTTATTCAATTTTCTAAAATTAATTTACTATAAGTTTTCTACTAAATTTCAAAAATCCAATTTTATCTATTTCTGGTATCCTACGATACCAAAAATATATTTGGCTAAATTTTAGCCTACAATGATTTCAATTACAATATAATTACACAGAGATTATCAACACACAACATATGAAACAAATTCAATATTTGAGGAATCCAGTTAGATCTCTCCAACTTGTTTCCCTGCATCCATAGACGTTAGCACAACAATTAAATACCCATTCCATTTCGAGGTGGAATATCGCGGTATATGGGATTTATATAATATCATCCGCTTTTATACGGCACATAGGGTCTCATCCGCTATATAATGCGGTAAATCGATCACTCCAATATATACATACATACATACATATATATATCATCCAGTGAATAAATTATTATAAATCAATCATCCAAGCACATAGTCAATCAATTTTAAATCTAACAATTCAAAAATTAAATAAGAACAATATTTGATAGAGTGAGAAGATCTCACCTTTTCTTTGCTTGCAGTTCATTTTCCATTCCAGTTTGTTTTTTTTTCATGATCTTTAAACCTTGTAATAAACATCATAAGGTTTTTATTAATATTCGAATTAATTGAACAATTAAATTTCTATTGGATAAATTTAATTAACCAATAGTTATATTCTATTATTATTTTTTCAACCTAGATTTATAAATTAAAACCAGAAAATACCTCACTGCAATCACAGCCCTAAGCCACTATCGATACTCGACTTCGAACCTACAGCCAAAATCGCGACCAGCGACGCCACCACCATCGATCGTGAATCCCACTATCTTGAAAACCCAACAACCGGATACGCAATCGAAAACACCAAATCACATGCTCGCTCATGATGGTACTTGGCATCCCTTCGTGGCTGCCACCTCTTGCGCACGTGGCCCCTCTGCTTTGATTTCGAACGAATCGCGACAACGAATTTCGCGACACCGGAAGCGGCGACGCTGACCAAAGCATGAATTCGTGCTCGCGAACCCTCTCGAGAAACTGGAATCGCCAGACTATCGCTGCCGTGCTTGCGCGATCGTTTTTTGTTTAGTTTTTTTTTTCTTTTTAGGTGATTACTTTGCAAATGAAACTGAAAGAGGGAGGGAGGTCGTTTGAATTAGGTAGAGGATCATGTTGGTGGCCATTACCTTGAATTTGAACGAGAAAAGAGGGGTTTCGTTTTTCTGAATGAAGAATAGTATTTACTTTTTATTTTTAGTTTCTTATGCTCGGCTTTGACTTTCAGAAGAAGAAAGACGTGTTTAGAAGTTTCTGCCAAGTGTTGTAAAGAATGAAACGTGTAATGTATCTTTTTAAAACAGTATTATATTAAATACACTTATACATCATTTTAAATTCAAATTTAAATTTAAACTGTTACAATTACGCAACTCAAAATCTCGATCTCCAGTCGAGGCATACCACCAGGCATTCATAATGTTATACGCCTATTCCGAACACAATGAAAAAGGTTCCAAGTCTAAATTCGATCGTATGGAGAAGATATCTTTTTAGACCTTATTATTATACTGAATTTTTGATTTAAATTTTAGATCGTTTACTTATCGTACAACCAAACGATCATTCCAAACAATACGAAAATTGAAATCCGATAATAATACAATATTACGGATCCAATAAAACTGGTTTCGTCGAATTCCGAGACTGTGCCTCGTAAGGCTATTTCTAAATATCGATTTAGACGATATAATTTCAAAACTGAACAATTCTCTTTCAAATTCAATTTTGTAGTTTCTATTATCTTCAGTATTATCAATATGAATTTCCTAAGCCTTTGAATTATTTTTAATCAGCTTAAAACTGAAGATTCAAATTTTTATCCAACTTCAATTAGTTAAATTCAATAATTAAATTGCCAAATTCAAATTTAATTTTGAAATTCAAGTTAAACTAACTTTGAAATATTTAAAATCAATTAAATATTTCGATTTCAAATGTTCAAATTTCTGGATCGTCACAACTAGTATACAAATTCATTAATTAACCTTAATACAAATACTCAAATTCATTGCATTGGACATTTATGGTCGAGTTTATTAAATCCCTTAATGCAAATATTCGGATTCATTCAAATCTCCTTTAGTAATTCCTCCAATTAAACTTCTTGAATTATTTCTTAATAAATTCTAGTTTGTAATTTAATTTTCTATATTATTACACTCTAAAATATGGGGTGTTAGAGGAGCTCTCTATTTGGAACTATGAGGGCGGTGGAGGCATTTACTACTATTGTTGCACGACGGTTGCTCTAGAAATTTAAAGTCGACCAGTGTGGCAAAGTTCATTCTAACCACTATAAAGATTAAAAAATAAAGCAAGAGTTAAATCAATTTTGGTAACAAAGCAGAAAAAAAGGCGAACGGACTACAACACATACTGAATGGTTCTACCCTTATTTTGGCTTCCTGCCTCCTCCTATGTTGGGTTAAGGGACTTCGTGTCACTACTGTTAGGTTGTTCCCTTTAGAAGTTTGTATGTTAGGGGCACGATGTGTACGTCATTTAAGTGGGATGAGAAGGAACTTTATCTGACAAGCCTATGCTCTCCAGCGTATTAGGGTTATGCGCCTACCTATCTTTCCTCTCCACCTTGGGTATCTCTGAGGTGCTTGTGTAATTGGAAGGCCAGGATGTATTACATTCAATATCTATGGCCCTAAACCATAGGCGCTTTTGGCCGCAGTAGTCTCCTACATCTCTCTCTCCAAATACTCATAACGAGAAGGATCAAACATCTCAAACTGGCCCTTATCTCCTTGTTGATCCTGGCCGGTGTCCCACCATGGGTTAGTTTATGCAGTCTCGTCCGCTTCCTTATTTATGTCCATAATTGTCACCCAAGGGTTTTCCCTAATTACCATCCCAGCAAGTGCCGTTGGCCTACTTCTCATAAGGCAAGGGGCACTCTGTCTCATCCTCATTCACTGGTCAAGATATAGCAAGCCAACTAGGTGAAGGTTCTCATCGACCAAGATAAGGGACACATTCCTTGCCTTTTCGTTTATCTCCAAAATGCTTTATTGGTAGTCAGTACAAATGGTCGTACCCTCCTCGACACCTAGAGGCTTTACTACATTAATGAGAGATGTCAGCAAAATAACAAGGAGCAAGCTTGAATTTGAATAGGCAAAGGAAATAAGTAACATACTCGAAACTTGGAACGGCTGCACCTAAAGGTTGGGGTTATTGGTAGCAGTCAAAAAGAAGTGGTGGTCCTAACGTCTTCAAAACTCATTGCTATGCTAAGTGGGTTGTGTAGCTTGCATCACATGCATTTTCAACTTAAACACTATGTGAGTCAAGGTCTGGAACATGATTCAAAAAATCATTTCTTCCTAACCAAGGAGGAAGGGGTAGTTCAATAATTTGGACATGGTCATATAAGTTTTTTCATGTAACGACGAAACTTTCCAGTGTTGATCAATCATATCGACTAATCAATGCCATTCTCAAGGATTCACTCAACTATGACAACTATCAAAGCAAACACAAGGCAATACAGATACAAGAGAACATAAACGAAAAATTGAAATTCATAGAAAATCTTGTATTTAAACAACAACCATAAAATCAATATCAGAAGTGAATAAGGGAGGGAAGGAAAACCTTACTGATTGTATAGGAGGAAAATCGAGGAACTAATGAAGATTTCGTGAGAAAACTCAAAAACTTGAAAGGTTTTTAATGGTAACAGCAGAATGCCTCGGTAAGAAATGAAGAGAAGAGGTTGCATTGGTTTATATCATTTCATGTTTAATCTAAGCCAGCGGATTGAATGGAAGAGAAATGATCTACACTGCTTAGGTTAATATTCATTACCTTTTTGAGTCAACCATCGTGTCCCCAAACCATCTCAAGAATAGGATCGCCATAATCAGTAAAAGAAGACATGTGTTAATAGCATTAAAAGCATGAATGAAAAATCCTCCTCTTCTAATAAAAGCGAACTTGGGAGGAAAAACTGTTGCGTATTTCTTTATAAACAATAAATCAGTGGGCTTTCTTGTTTCCTAGTGTCTTGCCTCGCCCTGTGTTGTCTTAGAGTCACTTTCCATGTCTCGTCATCCTTACAAGCATCTTTGCAACCTACAATAAACAATATTTCCCAGTGGTTTCCTACTTCGGACAATGGGCCGATTGGATGTGGCCTTTAGTAAAAAGCTTTCCCATCGCAGACAACCAGATCACATCATAAAGGTAGCCCTCCCACTCTCCTATCTGTGCCACTAAGTCCACTTCACCAAGCAACCTACCCCATGCCCACTTCGTATATCTTTTTTTTCCTGACTTGGCGGACCATTGCCTAAGCGCGTCTGAATGCCTCTGCAAAGAGAAGCAACGAATTTGTAGTGTTCAATTGAAAAGATTGGCATACATGACAATATTCATCTAACAAAAGCGCCACTTCAGCAACCACTCCACGTACATCATTATCTATATGACAATAACGCTACTGTTCAATAACTCTTTTTTCCTATGTCCCCCACTTGACAATACCATGCTCTAGTATGATCCGCTAGCTAGACATTTTCTAGACTGTTCAATCCTATTAGCATCCTTGTTATCCCGCATCTAAACCATTCGGCACCATCAAAGACATAAGGGAGCCTAGGGGTTGGCACGCTTATATGGCCATCCAGACTAGATTCGGCTGCTATAAATACAACATTAAATGCACTTATACATGGATCAAATTTTAATTCGGGGATCTCATTTATCTCTTGTGAAATGATAATTGTAATAAAAATTCAAAGCAATAAAGATTACTACAATAGTCGACATATTTCAGTCTTGATCGAACCACTCTAAACCCTATGTTTCTTTTCCTTTTTTTAACATTTATTACCTCGTTTTTCTCCTCATTTTCAATTTTTTTAATGACGGTATTAACAAGTGACCATTTTTATTATTAACCCATAATCGCAATTTCGAGGTTAGCTATACACATACTCTTTATGAGTCAAGCCTTTTTATGTGCAGGCATCATCTTTTACCCTCATGACAAAGAATGAGTTCAAGCATCTAAGCTAAAGATTGGTGGAGTTTAGGAAACATAAGGTGATGGACCACAAGTGTGTGGTGCATGGCAAGGCTAAGAATAGGCTGAAGGCATAGGAAAAGAAAAGGGATGGCAATGCGACTACCATATATGTGCAGATAAAGGAGCTTTAGGATGAGTAATCAACTGTTGATGACCATGTCTTCTAATCGAATGTACGGGCACAACTTTCCGATGTGAGGGATTGCATAGATGTAGACTGGGATGCTAAAAAGAACAAGTTTCTAGCCTAAATCCTAGAATCAGAATATCACTTGCCCTCTACCTTCTATACATGTGGAGAAATGATGCAGATAGGGACAAGGGACTGTCCAGATACATACCAAAGTCATCCACCGTCGTCGGGAATGGGAGGAACCTATTGAAGACACTCAAAGTCCCAATTAACTCCTCTTCATCCTCAACCGCCTCTTCGATGATAGCTCCTTCTCTGCTATTTCCGCTATCATGAATAACATGGTTGACGTACACATCAACATGGACCACAATTGCTAGCTTTTAGACTGATCTTTTGTACCTTATAACCTTTTGTTTTATAATCATTTTGTAATAAGACATTTTAGGATACTATAACAAATCTTTATTTTGCTTGTTTAGTTCTTTGTTTCATTTATATTTATCACACATTTATTTATGTGTAAGTAGTGCTTGGTATGTATTTTGCAAAAAATTCAAGTAAAACTTATATAGAAATGGAATTTTTTTGAAAAACATAACATTTATATCTACGTGCATGTTACATGATCATCTAAACTTTAGTGGTTATTTGTGAAGTTGTAGCACATGAACATCTCTACATCTTTCTGCCTACCACCATGCCACCACATATTGCGTGCTTTATGTTGTCGGCCAGATGAATATTTCCATTACTATTATATTTCATGTTGATGACTTTGTATGAATGTATCTCACCTAAGAGGATGTTTCCTAATAACTTTTTATTTGAGTCGACATGTTCGATAAGGGATTCACCAGATGTTTGTGCAAAAAATGGACAAACACCTCCAAATCGTATGATTTAGTTGATTTTATATTGTTCTTAGTGATTTGGGTGATTTATGCAAATATGTAAAAAGCACGGATTAAACTATAAAAGACACAAAGATTTATAGTGGTTCGGCCAGAATGTGCCTACATCCACTTTATATGTTATTCTCTCTCACTTTTCAGATTATAAGTACAAAGCTTTGATTACAAGTGTATGAAAGTTGTTTGAAAGTTTCGTCCGTGCTTGAGCTCTCAAACTTGTCTACCATTGTTGTACCCCTACCCCTCTATTTATAGAGTGAGGATGGGGGTAGGGGTCTTGGATGTATATAGCTGCTGGCGGGCCTGGGCTGAAGTAATCTGGCCTGGCAACGTTGGTTCGGCAAGGCCTTGGTCCGGAAATGGTTGGAGCGGCCTTCGGTCCGGTAGAGGTTGACTCGGTGGAAGCTGGTCCGGTAGAGGTTGGTTCGGTAGAGGTTGGTCCGGTAGAGGTTGACTCGGTGGAAGCTGGTCCGGTAGAGGTTGGTTCGGTAGAGGTTGGTCCGGTAGAGAGGGGTGAGTGTGAGTTTGGTTCGGTAGCACCGGAAGTGAGTTGGTTCGGTAGTGGAGGGTGGAGTGTGTTCTGATTCAGTAGGTTGGTTGGTTCGGTGGGACTTGGTCCGGTGAAGGGTGGGAATGCACCCAACATTTGCCCCCCAAAGTAGGGCATATGTCAGCATATGTCGCGCTTTGTTTTAGCTTGGGGAATTCTTATTCGGTCCCGAGCGCCGAACCAGTTGGTCCGGTCGCTTCTATTTGCCTATAAGTATGGGCATTAAGCTTTCGTTATTCCCTACCAAGTGAGATAGCCGAACTAGATTTTCCTGCCGAATCAATCATATTGTCGAATCAACTTGACTACCGAATCAGGTGATTGCCGAATGACTTTCATGTTTCGAACTACCGAATGAATTTGAGTGCCGAATGAACCTCATGCCGGAACTGCCGAATGAGATTTTTGCTTTGCACCACCGAATGAACTCGGGGATTCCGAGTGCCGAATGAATCTCACGTTAGAAATGCCGAATGAGATTTCGGGCTGCATGTACTTGTTTATTTATGTTTCCATACTCCTTGTTCTAACAGTACGTTTTCTCCTGTTGCAGATAATGTCTCATAAAGTGGAAACTCGATCAGATAAAAAGAAATCCAAGGACAGAGAAGAGTCCTCCATAGTGTCCCCATCTCAGTCAGGACCGGGACGTCATGGACCCGTCCCGAGATCACTAGTAGATGGGTACGGCACTTAGGAGCTCCTGAACTCGCCACCTGACTGCTTTCCTAGCTCCCTTAAAGAGGAACATCTCGATGTTATATCTCTTTCTTTCGGGATTGACAGATTACACATGGTGCTGCCAGGGAATGGAGTTATCCCGTATGACCCTCCTGAAGGATATTTTGCTTATAGCAGGTACCATTGTATCTGTGGGGCCATTCCCCCGATCAACGCTTGGATAGTCAGCTTCATCACCTATTTGAAGGTGGCCCCTTTCCAGCTTCAGCCCAACTCTTGTGCTATCTTGGTGAGTCTATTCATCATTTTCCAAAGAAAATACGGGCATCCTCCTTCCAACCAAGAGATCCGATATTTGTACAACTTGAGAGGTTACAAGAAGGGGTCTCCATACATCAGCTTGGAATCGGCCGTGTCCTTCAAGCCGGTCCTGGACTTATATTCGAAGTTCAGCATGTTCAAGAAAGAATGGTTCTTCGTCAAGGATGACTCTGTTTCTATCCGTCGCTTCACCTCTGGCTGTAAGTTGAAGCTTATTTATAATTTCCGTTCTGACTGCAATGCTTCTTCTTATGTGTTTTTATTTCTTGCTAGCAACAGGTGGCTTTGCAGTCGTGGAGAACGATATCCTGGTTCAGATGGCTGTGGAAATAGAAGCCATTCCGGGAAGGGAGAGATCAGCTTCTTACTTGATCAGGAATGCTTCTCTTCTGGGGCACAACTTCATTCTGCCACGCCAGTCTGTGGTCAAGCAGAGAGACACGGCTGAGGAGAGGGCCGCCGAAGCTAAAGGAGGGGTTATGGCAAAGAGTGGCAAAAGGAAACCCTTCTCAAAACCTCCAGTTGCCAGGGGGAAGAAGCTTAAGAAGTCCAATGGACCCTCCATCAGCACATGTCCAGACATCCCAGAGGAGGAAGATGTGGAGGAGGAAAGAGGCGAGGAGGAGAGCGGAGGTGATGGAGAAGGTGATGGTGATGATGGTGGCGAAGGACAGAGCGGTGATGGCGTTGGGGCTTTGTCCTCTGGGCAAGCAGGGGAGATCCAAGAGTGGACAGATGATGCTTTCCGCCAGGCTTTTGAGGGGCAGGAGGAAGGATCGGCCTTGGTGGAGAAGCCAAAGAAAGCTGACAAGGCCGGGACTGGTGCCGATTCATCTTCCAAGAGCATTTCAGCTAAGACAACCCCTGCGATTCAAGGTGATTTTTGACTCCTGACGACTCCATTTATGATAAGGATTTAGGAATATTTTATGGCCAGCTCCCGTCCTGGAATGAGATCCAGGACTTATTGCAGTATCCTACTTCTCCCCAGGGTTTGTATAACAAAAGCGTCTTTTTACTCTTCTTAACTTGATACGTTTCTTGAATTATAGCTCAATGTATGCTTGTAATACTTGGTTTTCATTCCAGGAGCGGGCGAAGCGGCCAAGACATCAGATGTTCGGCACCGGCTTGAACAATACAAACTTCTCAAAGCTTCTACTAAGCCGAAGCCTTCAACTAACCGCCCCTGAGACGTAGTCGGCTACCGTCCTCTTCTTGGGGTCATCGAAGAGGACATCCAAAAGAGGAAGAGGAGTCGTTCCTTGTTCGAATCCTCACCTGGTCCTCAGCCCCCAACTCAACCTCTTCGGGATACCATGGAGGAGAATATTGAGTTTATACCTTCCCCGCACCCATCTAAAAACCCTACTCTTACCCTAATAGATCATCCCGACTTGGCTCGTAATCCGTTTGCGGGTCATCCGGATCTGGATCTAGGCTCTCATGATATTTCCTTTGACGAGGCTACTGGTGAGCACCTTCTCCCTCGCAATCCTATGGTACGGGTGCTTGATGAGGCTAAGTCCCTGGACCTTGATTTGCTTACTACTCGGATTGTAACTATGGGGGACGAAGCTAAGGCAAACATCGACCGGGTTGCTGAGGAGACCAGGAAGCTGATGGGGCATCATGCCAGACTGGTCAAGGCCGGAGAGGAAATCGGGAGTGCTAACATTCGATTGCGGTTAATGGTTTCCGACCAGGCCAAGCAACTCGCCGATCAGGCCATCCAGATCTCTCAGCATGAGGCCGCCTCCAGGCGACTAAAGAAAACCATGGAAGAGGCTAGCAGAGCAGAGTTACGGAGAATGGAGGCTGCCTGCAAGGAACGGATCGATATAGCTATTGCAATGGTGGATGAGGTCCGAAAAGTGGATCTCGAGCGGGTAGAGGAGTTATCCGGGAAGCTTGAAGCCGCAGAGCTTGCTCAAACCAAGCTAAAGGAGGAGATGGAGGCAATGAGGAAATCTCTTCAGGCTGATTGCTCGCGATACCGATCGGAGAGGGATGCTGCCGTTGCAAAGCTGTTGGCTTCTGAGGTCTGAATGAGGGAGTTCGAGGAGAACGAGGGGATGATGGATGAGATGCTCCAGGATATGTACTTCCGTACTTGGAAACAGGGCAACTTATCCTGGATGGATGATTATCCCCGAGCCATGGCCAGGATTTATCTCAGGGCTCTGGAGGAGGCCAAGGCTGATGCGGATAAGGAGGGTGGCGTGGCTTTCAGAATGGATGTGGTCACGGCCCAGTTCACCAAGGAGGAGAAGGTGGCGGTGAATGAGGGCATGCGGCTGCACGCTGCTGAGGAGGTTGGTGTGCAGTTAGAGGATGATGACCAAAGAGCAGATGCCGGTAAGTTTCCCCTTTTAGCTTTTCATAACTTGGTTGCTTATTGTTTATTTAATGGATTCTTCTCCTGAATTGGACAGGCAGGACCTCTGAAGCGCCAACTACCTTTGGTCAACATGCTGGGAGTTCTGATCCTGCGGTTAAGTAGATCTCGGAGGGCCAGCAGGATAGAGGCGAAGCCCCGATGCAGCCGACTACTTGGCTTGATCTGGACATTTTTTGGTTTACTTGACATTGCTATCTATGTTAGTCTTAAAACATTAATATAATTTTCAGGTTGTAATTATGTTATTTGTAACGAACAACTTCATTTTTGGCATATAATTTTTTAACTCAAGCTGGTTCTGTTATATTTAAATGCTTTCGTTATATTGGTGCTTTGCATAATAAATATAGCTGTGCACATGCCTGTGATTCAATCGTGTTTGATGCTAAGTTCATGCTTAAAATATAATTTCATGTCTTGCAATGTTAGTGTGATGTACGAATAAATTATAGCTACGTATTTATATACAAGAGAAGAAAGTACCGCCCTTCAATTTTGGCTATAGACGGTAGCTTTGAATGCCTTGTGTAATAGAATATGGAATGCAGCCGAGTGACCTGCCGTCCAGTTGCGAGTTCTTATTCCCATTAGTGAGTGTCTCCTATTTTGTGTCCTGTACTTTAGGGATCGTTATAGAGGATAGGAGGAAAGTTTTTATAAATAAAATGGAAATATAAGAAATAGTAAAACTTCCAGTCACAGAAGGCCTTCGATGTGCTTAAGTTCGTGGCAAACGGGTTTTGTAGTCACTTTCCCTAGCTGTGGGTTTTGGAGACATTTGTCACCCACCTTACGCCTTCGTGGGGAGTTTTTTTTTACCACAGTCGTACTTAAGACACTAGGAGCCGAGATCGCGCACGGTAACTACCCGGGCCATTATGGCCCGTAATCGTGGGTATTATTCGATTTACCATGGCCGGCTAGCGTGGGTGTCGATCGTCAACCGTGAACTACCCCTGGCTGGCCACACCTTATGTTGGGGCTTATAGTCGGTTCACGGTTGCCGACGAGCCGAACGCCGTAATGATCTGCCTCGGCCATAGTCGGCCTTCTCGGTGGCTTATACTCGGCTCATTACAGTTGGCTTTAAGGGCCGATCGCGAGCATTGAGTTAACCCGCAGTAGAGGGATGCTGGAGCAAAAGTGTCTCATTGGCGAGGGCATAGATTCGTATAGTACGTGTTAGGTTTTGTCCAGGTGAAGCCGCGCTGTGATGTATCTTGAATGGAAATGCCGTTACACAGGATTTTGTTCAACAGAAAAGGATAAAGCTTAACAAGCAGCCAAAATATAAAGGAACAAGTTAAAAAAGAGACAAGTTTTTAAAGTGGTTCGGCACGAAAATGCCTACGTCCGCTGATTCTCTTTGTTAATTCACTTCATATGGGCAGTACAAGTTAAGAAAAGTATCGACGAAGGTGTTGGATGTTCCATGCCCTCTGGAACACCTCTCCGTCCACTGTTGACAAAATATAAGCTCCGTTGTGGAGATCTTTATGGATTACATATGGTCCATCCCAGATTGGATCTAGCGCTCCGGGGCGTGGGAAGACTCGCTTGAGGACAAGATCTCCTTCTTGTAAGCTACGATGCTTGACTTTGGAGTTGTGTGGTGCTGCCACTTTTTGCTTGTGAGCTGCTGCTTTAAGTGCTGCATCGTTTCTTCTCTCTTCAATTAGATCCAAAGACATATGAAGGAGTTCTTCATTTTCTTCTGGGTTGTAGTGGATCCTACGGTGGGAAGGCACTATAGTTTCAACTGGGAGCATGGCCTCCGATCCGTATGCCAAAGAGAAAGGTGTATGCCCCGTTGATGTTCTGAAAGATGTTCGGTAAGCCCAAAGTGCCGTAGGAAGTTCATCCACCCAAGCGCCTTTTGACTTTTCAAGTTTCTTCTTGATTAGAGTTTTGAGAATTTTGTTGACAGCTTCGACTTTCCCGTTTGCCTGGGGATAAGCTACAGATGAGAAGCTTTTGTGAATTCCGTACTCTCGGCACCAGTCGACAAATTCCTCGCTGTCGAACTGAAGTCCATTGTCCGATATAATTTTGAGTGGGACTCCGTACCTACATAGAACATTTTTGATCAAGAAGTTGATAATTTTTGCCGAAGATATTTTATTTAGAGGTTCTGCTTCCACCCATTTGGTGAAATAGTCGACTGCCACTATAGCATATTTGGCTCCGCCCTGGCCCATTGGCAGTTCGCCAATTATGTCAATCCCCCATACTGCAAAGGGCTGGTCATTTGAGTAATCTCATTTGTTGGTAGCCGAGGAATCTTAGCAAATTTCTGACATATGTCACATCTTTTGACGAAGTCTAAGGCGTCTTTGTTTAAAGTGGGCCAGAAATATCCATATCGGAGTATCTTCTTTGCCAGGGTCTGCCCTCCAGTGTGATCTCCGCAGCTTCCTTGATGGATGTTGGATAAGATTTCCTTGGCTTCCTTTCCAGCAACACACCTTAATAAGGGGGTAGGAAAGCTGCGTCGATAAAGGATGCCTTCTTGTATTGTATAGCGGGAAGCTTTCCTTAGGATTTTCTTGACTTCGTTACGCACGTCGGGTAGTGTGCCATCTTGTAAGAATTTTCGGATGGGAGTCATCCAAGTTTCCTCTTCGATTGCAGCTATCAGATTCAATTACTCGAAACTCGGGGCTAGTTGCTTTGAGATGGTTACTGTTCCGGAAGTGGTGTCGTCCTTCATGCTGGCTTGCTTTGCCAGTTCGTCGGCCTCTTGATTCTCTTCTCGAGGAATGTGTTTGATTAAATAGTGATCCAATTGATCGAGCGGCAGCTTGGTCTTCTTAAGATATGCTGTAAGTCGTTCTCCTCGAGTCTGGAATTCTCCCAGTATTTGATTTACAATAAGTTGAGAATCACTATGGAGACATAAAGAACCGACTCCAATCTTTAGGGCAAGTTCTAATCCGGCTATCACTGCTTCGTATTCTGCATCGTTGTTGGTGGCAGTGAATTCCAACCTTAGAGCATAGTGTGGCCTCCTTCCCCTGGGAGTGATTATTACGATACCTGCCCCCGAGCCTTGTTCGTTTGATGCTCCATCCACAAAGAGATTCCACTTGATGTTTTCCGCTATTTCAGATTGCTCCTTTCCTTCGTTGGTAGTGAATTCGGCAACGAAATCGGCTATGGCCTGTCCCTTGATGGTGGTGCGAGGATGGTAGGTGATATCATATTGACTCAGCTCGATGCACCATTTAAGTAGTCGCCCGGAAGTGTCGGGACGATGGAGTACCTGCCTTAGTGGTTGATCGGTTAGAACTCTGATGGAATGAGAGTGGAAGTAGTGTCGCAGTTTCCGTGATGTGATTAGTAAACTATATGCTAGCTTCTCAAGTTTAGGATATCTGGCTTCTGCCCCCATAAACCTCTTGCTTACAAAGTATACTGGCCGCTGCGCGCGGTTGTCTTCTCTTACCAAAGCGGCGCTTAGAGCGTGAGATGACACAGCAAGGTATAGGTATAGCTCTTCGCCTTCATTTGGAGTTGAGAGTGCTGTTGGTCTCTAGAGGTGCTCAATTAGGTTAAGGAAGGCTTTTAAGCATTCGTCGGTCCACTTGAACTTTCCTTTGTCCTTCTTTAGAGCTTCGAAGAAAGGGACGCACTTGTCAGTTGCTTTAGAGATGAATCTTCTTAGGGCGGCCACTTTCCCATTTAGGCTTTGCATTTCTCCTCGAGTGGAAGGTATCCTGATATCTCTCAGAGCTCGGACTTGTTCGGGATTTGCTTCAATTCCTCTGGCATGGACGATGAATCCCAAGAACTTTCCTGATGATACTCCGAAGGAGCACTTTAGAGGATTCAGCTTCATTCCATTTTGGCGAAGTACCTGAAACATCTTGTCCAGGTGGATTACGTGATCGTCGACTTTCCTTGACTTTACTAGCATGTCGTCCACATAAACTTCCATAGTTCGTCCTATTAGTTCCGCGAACATCTTGTTGACGAGGCGCTGATAAGTAGCTCCGACATTTTTAAGTCTAAAAGGCATTACTTTGTAGCAGTACAATCCCCGGTTGGTGATGAAACTAGTGTGGTCTTGATCGGGAGCGTGCATAGGAATTTGGTTATATCCGGAGTATGCGTCCATAAAACATAAGAGTTCGTGCCCGACTGTGCTGTCCACAAGCTGATTGATTAGGGGGAGTGGGAAGCAATCCTTCGGGCAAGCGTCATTTAAGTTGGAGAAGTCAATACATGTTCGCCACTTCCCATTAGCCTTCTTTACTAGTACCGGGTTAGCGATCCACTTTGAGTACATGGCTTCTCGTATGAAGTCATTAGCAAGTAGGTTCTTTACTTCTTCATCGAGGGCTGCTGATCGCTCTGCCCCCATACTTCTCTTTTTCTGCTTTACTGGCACCTTGGTAGGATCGATGTTTAGTGCGTGGCACACTACGTCTGGAGAGATTCCAGTCATGTCGGCGTGCGTCCATGCAAATACATCCAAGTTATGGCGGAAAAAATTAGTGAGTTGATCCTTCAGTTCTGCTTTTAGTTGAGATCCGATTTTCAATAGTCTACTTGAGTCATGTTTGTCTACAGATACAAAATCCATAGCCTCTGCAGGCTCGGCGGTGGCCTCCTCCTCTTTGTCCCTGGGGTCTAATTCATTGAAAGGATCACTGGTATATCGAAGAGGACGGGCTTTCTTTAGTTGTTATGCTTCCAAACTTTTCATGTATAGAGTAGTCTCTGCATTCTTCCCTTTATCCTTCCTGCGATTATTGTGAAGTTCGGTTACATAGAAATCTCGAGCGCCGTAGGAAATTTCATCTTCAGGCACCACGGGGCCATGAAAATTTGAAAGTCAGACAAGGCTGGTCTTCCTAAAAAGGAGTTGTAGGCCGAATGGTTATCTATTAGCACAAATGTTTGTTTCCGTACAACGGTGCGGGGGTGACACTACAAGAAAAATTGGTATTAGTTGCATTAAATAGTAGCGTTTAGTGCTAAATGCAACTGCTAGTCATTTATAAAAATAAAAACAAATAAATAAACGGGGCCAACTTGTCCCGCCCATCATTTCATGAAATTTTGGTAAAATTTATTTTCACCGCTCTTTTTTCTCTCCCTTGTAACACATAAACATTTTTATCTTCCTAAATCCCTGACCAAGCCTCCCCCTTAAAAAATCTACACCTCAAAATTTTGTTTCGTGTTTCCTTTGCTGCTTTGTGACTTCGCAATGCTGCCTCACCGTCGTCAAGGATGTTGATTTGGAAACCGCTTATTTTCATGTTTCTCATGAATTGGAAGCGACTACTACCGTGTTAGATCTAGAAGCCGTTGGAACCAAAGGTTCACTGGCATCGCTTCTCGTCGTCGTTCTCGATCTCAGTTCCTTAGCTCTAGGCCCCTTATTTGATAAGGTAATTCTCATTTGTAATCTGAATATTCCCTTGTATAGACACAGTGATAATTATGTTTGATAAAATAATATTGTAATTGTTCGTTGATTGTAATTAGGTTGTCGGTATTATGTTGGTAAACCTTACAGTTTTTTGCTATTTATATAAAATTCGGCTGATTATAACTAAGCTTATCCATCGCTTGTCGTTTTAGTTTGCAAAAGAAGTTGTTTTAATGTAAACCGATGTTTTGACTAGTTAATTTCTATAGTTTTAAACAAAAGGGTAAAATAGTTCTTTATACTGACTGCAAAATGGAAATTAGGTGGATTCAAAATTTCATCGAAGAAATATTGCTCATGTGGATTAGTCCGACACCTACATCTCTCTCATAATCTCCATCTCTCCATGCTACACGGCGGGTAATTCGAATGTTGACAAAATTAGTAGTTTTATTGATGAACTTTTTTTTAGTATTTCCATTTTGATTTAGTTTATCAGTTGATGAAACTGGTTTGTTGTTTGGGTTTGGCGAAGTCTTAATTTGTTGCAACCTGGATGATTGCAGTTTGATAAAGTTTTATGTTTGATTTTAGATTTTAGTCTGTAAAACCATAATTTGAATTATTTATAGCTTTTATTGGCATACTTCAGTTTGATTATCCTATTAAAGGATTTACCAAACGCGGATGGGTAAGTTGTGGTATATATTTTATTGATGAGAAGTATACTCTTCTTTTAATCATAAAACACAAATAATCCATTAAGGATTTGTCATTGTACCAAATGCAAGTTTTTCAGCTTAATTTTTCGAATTCTCAACGATTTACTAAGAGAGATCTTCTTGTTTTCTTTACATGGTTTTTCAGGTTGCATTTTGTTTTAAATAAAAAGTCTAATTGTTGAATGCTGATTAGTTGTGGATGTTTTTGTTTAAAGATAGATAGAAGTCAGTGTTTATTTAGTGTTTGTATGATGTAATAGGCATTTAGGACTTAAATAAGCATAACAAAAGTGCTTAATGCTTAATAGTTACAATATTTTAAGTTATATGTTTATCATTCATATTCAGTGTATAACCATTCGGGTCTGGATCATTAAGATATTGAAGTTGTCAGTCTTTTGTTTTAACATCTATCATATTGTTCCATATTAGAGTTGGTCATAACTTGCACATTTTGCTCAAGTGAAACTCATAATATTATTGAAGTAGCAGCACTACAAGAACTAGCAAACTATCAAACTAGAAAACTATCAAACAGCGATAAAATGCCGATAGAAATATACAGACGAACTAATGAACTGTGACACTAATTATGCCGATAGAAATAAACAGGGATATCTAATGGTTGATATCACCGATTATGCCATCTAATTTTCCTAGAGTAAAATCCATGCTTCCACTCATCACCTAGCTTGCACCGATAATTTTAGCTAAAGTGTACACATAGTCACAGTGTTTGACAACGTTAATTTGTTTATATTGACACTTAGGACTTGCTAGTTGATCAGGTGTTAGAAAAGCTGTTGGTTTAATAAGTTTAGTAGAAATTGGATTTAGGAGCACTTTACATGCATTGGTCTATAAATAAAGCCAGTATTACGAAAGTGAACATACCCTCTTTGAATGTCTACACCTTCTGCATTTCCAATGAGCCGTCACTCCCTCTACATACATCCACACAATCTTTCTGAAAAACTACATCTTGTTTAATACCTGAAGAAAGGTCACCTCCCTGCATATGCATCTACATATTCTCTCTATGTATCGTTTGAATCAATCAGAACAGGCGAAATACAATCAGCAACATGCTTTTCGTTATCACGCTGAACCCCGTTTATTTTTTCAAAACTCCTACCCTTCTATTTCAAACACTTTTGAGTTATAAAATCCCATCTTCTTCCTTTTGCATTGGAGCTTAACCCCATTGAGACCATTGACATAATAGAGAATCCATGCTTGGTAGCTAGTCCACTAGTCGAGGTTAATGCCTCCTCACCCGCTACCAAAAAGCCAGCCTCCTCCCTACCCAGAAACACTACTTCAAACTGCCCTAAAGGCAGAATATCACCAACTGAATTGTTCTCTACAAGGTCAGTTTCCCCACTGACATTATTACACAGAACGTCAAATTTGTTGTATGTTTTAGCAACGAAACATGCCAGCACCTTTAATTTAGAGCAGTGCTTGGATGTACTAAAAAAGTCAGAATTGAGGTTAATATTTTCGTTGATAAGGAAATAGAGTTGTCATCTACTACATAATCAAGTGCGCCGAGTTTGCCGTTGTTATCAAACTGCTGACAGGCAAGCTAATACACATAGGTCGAAACGCATGACAGTGGTGCTATAGCAGCGGTAGAAATGGTGGAGGAGTTCGGTGATGTGATGGAGTGTTTCAGAGGTAGTTGTTGGAGTATAGATGAACTAATGAACTATGCAGTAGGATGAATTAGAAGTGGATATATAGTGTTGATATGTATTGTTGATTGGTGAGCAGAGAGAAGTGGAACAGGCAGTAAGATGAATTAGAAGTTAGCAGCAGGATGTAGGAGATGGTAGTTGGTCGAACATAGCTAGAGTGTACTGCAATTTTGTATGGACAATGAAGTGGTGGTTGTATGATGGCTGGATGTTATTGTGGTGACTGAAGAGCAAGGAGTGGTAAGGCAGGGAAGTTGATGGTAGTTTGGATGAGATGAAGTCAGAGGGGTATGTGGTGGTTAATGAAGTGGAAGTGGTCAGAGATGTTTGTGCACTGCGTGTCAGGGGGTGGTAGGATCTGCAAGAGGATGATGTATGTGTAGGGATGAATGTATGCTGATAGCAAGTAGGTGGCAGTGGTGTTAATAATAAATGCGGGTGAAATGGCGATGTGATGACAGAGGAAGGTTGCATGTTTGGTGAAGGAAGTAAGGTTGCTGGTGGTTATGTTTGTGGATGATCAATGATGAATGAAGAATGACTGGTGGTAGACTTGAGCAGTGAAAAATGAACAGAGGTAATTAGTAAGTTACAACTGAAAATTGTTAGGCAATGTTTATTAATTTTTGAATTCTATTTATTTAGCTATTAGTTTTTGATATGCATGGTTATGGTGGTTCTGTTTGTGGTTGAATTTTTGGATGGAGGCTTCTGGTTGCTGCTGCAGTGGTGTTGATTTGAAGGTGAAGAGTAGATGTTGACAGAGGGAGGATGTATGGTGTAGGAAGAAGTGAAGAGGGTTGGGGGTATTGCTTGGTTGATGATTGAAGTTGGTCAGAGGGATGATGAAGCCGATGGCAGTAAAGGTTATGCAGTAGTGGATGATGGTTGAAGAATGTGTTATTAGGAAATGTTGGCAGAGGGGTTGTTGTAATAGGCAGTGAGCATAGAAGGATATGTTGATGTCAGTGGAGTGTGATGTTTGTATGTTGTATGTGAATGTGTAGGGTAGTTTGGGTATGGTATAGCTGTTAGAGTTGGAGGGAGCATGACAATGGCATGAAGAAGATTTTGAGTGGGTGATGGCATGGGAAGTTGTCGGTGAATGTGCAGTTTACACAGTTTTTTATTAATGGTGGTTTGTATGTGGTTATGGTAAAGTTTGTATGCGGATGTGGATGTGTATGTGAAGTGATGCAGTAAGGAAGTGACTGAAGTTAGGAAGTGAACTATGATGTAGTTGATTTGAAGTGTAGGGAGGAAATGGAGCATAGATAGGTGACAGAGGCTGGGAATAATAAGAGGTTGATCGAAGGCTGATTGTAAGGAAGTTGAGAAGAGGAATTGTAAAGGAGGAGCAAGTGATTTGTATGTTGATAGGCATGGATGGTGATGTCAGGAGTGGATGGCAGTGGGGTTCAGGGAAGTTTGGTGTAGGTAAGTGAAGTGGACAGGGGGATGTTAACAGAGGTAGGAAATATTGGATGAGGTAGGAATGATGATGGGGATATGAAGCAGTTATGATGTGCATATGAATGCACTTGTATACACTTGTATGTTTGCAGTGGCAAATGGCAGTGTTGAAGCATAGTGGATCAGAAGAAAAGGAAGGCACTGATTGTAGGTTATTTGCCAAGTCGAGGATGTGTGGTTGTGATTGGGGAAGAGCAAGTGGCGCAGTTCTTTGAGTCGTGGGATATGTTGTGGTGGCTGTTGATAGTGGATGGAACAGAGTTTGTGTTGATGAAGTGTTGAATTTATATAACCAATTTTAACACATTCACCGTGTACTAATAAAGGTTACTGGAGCCTGGTACAACTTTGATAGAAAAGTATATCCCTAGTTGATGTAACAGAACCAGTTTTAACACCTTTAGTGTACTCACTGCGTAGCCTAATAAGCTATCACATTATCAACAACATATTGTTCTAGCAATAATGCAATACTTTGGTAAATTAACTACCAACTTGTATTCAACATCCACCAACACAGTGAAACTGCGTTGCCCCAACTGTAGGTGTTATGAGCCAACAGGGTCGCGTTGCTCGCTACAACTAAGGCGAACACGCGTTCATTCTTTAACATATCTAAACCCTTAGTAGTTAGTTAAATATCATTCTACACTAAAGCACAGAATGGTCACAATATGCCACATGATAAAGATATTTATCTTTGTCATAAGTTCATCTGCTAATGTGCAAGTCTAATGCACTAACTTCACAAATATGATGTAAAAGTTGTTGGATGATTACAATGTGCTCACATCAGTGGTTAATACGCAAAGGCATATTTGTTTGAACTATTATAGTCTAAGGACTTCTATATTTGTCCATTTTTGATCTTTGATACCTTCACCTCACAAATAGTTAGTAACATGATTATTATTGTTTACAGGTAGATAAACGTTTGTGAAGAATTCAAGCAGCAGCACTGGTTTTTGGTATAGTAGCAGCACATGTATGTAGTTAGGTTGATTAAAATTGTTATGAAACTAGTATGTATGGTAGCAGCACTACTTTAGCTGTATGTACTATTATGAAACTGTTTATGGTAGTTTGGTTGTGTAAACGTATGGTTAAGCTTTTGTCTTGACACTAGTGTTATGATATAGTGGTGATTATGTAATTGCTTTTGTTTGTGTTATTGTGGTTCATTGAATGTGTTATTTTTGAATGTGTATGTGTTTATATATTACGTTATTGTATAAGTTTTGAAGTAATTGAATTGGAGGCGAAATCAGATGTAGTCGTGGAACAGCAGGCAATAAAATCGAAACATACGGTGGCGGAGACAAAACGCCAACAAAAATATTTTTTAGTAGCGTTTAAAAAGCGCTACAGAATCAGCAATTATAGTAACTCAGATAATCTCCGTGGCGTTCAAAAAACGCTGCAAAAAATAATAATAAGTGCAGCAAAAAATAAGATAGTAAACGACACCTTTTCGGTGGCGTTTCTAAAACGCTGTAAAAAGATCTTTAGTAGCGTTTAAAAAATGCTGCCAAAAATAAATTTATAGTGGCGTTGCAAATAAATGCAACAAAAAAATCATGAATTTTTAGTCGCATGTTTTCTAGCGGCGTTTATCATAACGCCACCAAAACTTTTTGTAGCGTTTTTTGAGCGCCAGTGAAAATCAAATTTCTTGTAGTGTGACTTCCTATTTCAACAAAGAGGTCCAATTGTCCGAGGGGCATCTTCCTGTCCCCAGTGAAACCGTGTAGTGGTTTGTTGCAGGGAGACGCATCCTTCATTGATAGCTTCATTCTGTCGAAAGCATGCTTGAATGGGATGTTTACTGAACTTCCAGTGTCTACTAGAATTCGGTAGACTTCGACTGGGCCGAACCGGACAGAGATGACCATAGGATCCACGTGAGGGTACTGTCTTCCTTCTAGGTCACGCCTATTGAATGTAATGTCACCATTCTCTTTTCGCTTCGGTTGGCGCTCTTCCAGAACAGAATTCACGCAGCCTTCATTGTTTCTAAGTGACTTTCCGTATCTTTCCATTTCTGTCCAGTTCCTGTCGGCGATATGTGGTCCTCCCGATATGGTATGGACCACTATCTTCTCTTGACTAGAGCCGCTGGTGTTGCGATTTCCCCCTCCCGTTTCTGGGAGGGGTAGCCTTGCGTTCTCATTGGCAGGAGTTGGAGTCCTATTCTTACTTTTCACATAGCGTTCCAGCCTCTTCCTTCTGATGTGTTCTTCAATTAAGTCCCGGAGATGGCGGCATTTATTGGTATCATGCCTATGAGATTCGTGGAAGCGGCAGAATTTTCCAGACCTAATTGCGTTATCTGATTCCTTCTTGTACGGGGGGTGTTTGTATTTAACTTCGTCTTGGGTGGCCAGGAAGATGTTTTCGATTGTCTCATTCAAGGGAGTGTAAACGTCAAATTTTGGTCCTGGCCGGTATAGACGCTTTTCCCCCTTCTTACCCCCAGCATTGTCTCTAGAGTCATTTCTTCGGACGTCCTTCGCTACAGCGGGTGTGTTGCTATGAGTTGTCTTAGTTTGTTGCCCTGTCTATCTTTCAGTGGCAGCGTCTTCAAGTCTCATATATCTTCCGGCTTCATGGAAGAAATCAGGTAAGGTAGCTGGTTTTTCTTTCGTTAATCTTCTAGCAAACTTAGTGTCCGGATGTACACTACTATAGAGGGCCATTAAGATGAGTTTCTCATCGGCATCTTGGACTGCGGCCGCTGCAACGTTGAATCGGGTTAGATATTGTTGCACTGTCTCTCCGTGCTTCTGTTTGATATTAGATAGGGAATAAGCGTCCTTGGGTTGTTCCACATGAATGCGGAACTGGCTGATGAACTTTTCTTTCAACATTTCCCATGAGCTGATGGATCCTTGGGGTAGATGGCAGAACCAGGAGGTAGCCAGATTCGCCAAGAATAGTGGAAAGCATTTGCACAATACTCCATCCGTGGCTCCACTCATGAGCATATGCTGTGTGTATCTCTGCAAGTGTACGACGGGGTTAGAGATTCCCTTGTAAGGTTCCATTGTTGGCATTTTCCATTCTCGAGGGGTGATGGCAATTTCGATATTGTGCGTGAAAGAGCTGGTTACCCTAGCGCCTATTCCTCGATCTCTTTGATCCCGTTGGACGCACTCTCTGAACAATCGTGCCATCCTTTCATCAGAATTTGGAGTAGATAGAAATGAGTTTGGTTCTTCTCTGCGGGATTGATTCTATCCAGATGGTCTATAGGGATGGTATCGTCTATCACTCCTAACATTTTCCAGTGGCTGTCTCTGGTCTTCTGAGAGCATGCTAGGGTCGGCTACAGTTGGCCCTTGCCTTGATCTTCCCCTGTTGGGTTCTGTTCCGGGCACTTCCTCGGGTCCAACTTTGGGCTGAACTCTAGCTCGGCCCCGTTCATTGGTGTTTCCATGGTTAGGTAGCATGACAGGCTCAGCTACATCCGACCCTCGCCTGGTACCTCCCCTGTTGGGTTCGGTTCCAAGCGTCTCCTCGGATCGGAATTCGGGCTGAGTCCGGGATCGGCTCCTACCATTGTTGTTTCTGTTATTTGCCTCTTCGAAGAAGAAAGATCTTTGTCGCCTCCCAGGTCCTCTAGACTGGGACTTATCCCATGATTCAGTGTTGCGGTTGGATTCTTCTGCATCCCCTAAGCGTGATATGAGTTGGTTCACCAAGGCTTCTTGTTGGGATGTGAAGCGATCAGTCACTTCAGCCACAACCCTGTCTAGATCTGCCCTAGTAATTGCTGTCGCTGTTCCGTGATGGGGGCTGTTGGATTTGCCTGATTTTCATCTGGTACTGCTGTTGGAACGAGATGACTCTCTTGATCTGGGGCCACTGGGTCTGGAACACTGCTAGTTGCTACGTTCCTTCCTTTGTTAATATCTTTCCTCTGCCTGGAAGTCATGTTTTCGGAGCAATGAACGATGCTGTTGGGAAGGAGTTTAAGTGGGAGAAGCTGAAGCTTCTAGCTCGAGCTCTCAATGAAAGCACCAAAAATGTTTGCACAAAAAATGGGCAAACACCTCCAAGTCGTATGATTTAGTTGATTTTATGTTGTTCTTAGTGATTTGGGTGATTTATGCAAATATGTAAAAAGCAGGGACTAAACTGTAAAAGACACACAGATTTATAGTGGTTCGGCCAAAATGTGCCTACGTCCACTTTATATGTTATTCTCACTCACTTTTCAGATTACAAGTACAAAGCTTTGATTACAAGTGTATGAAAGTTGTTTGAAAGTTCCGTCCATGCTTGAGCTCTCAAACTTGTCTACCATTGTTATACCCCTACCCCTCTATTTATAGAGTGAGGATGGGGGTAGGGATCTTGGATGTATATAGCTTCTGTCGGGCCTGGGCTGAAGTAATCTGGCCTGGCAACGTTGGTTCGGCAAGGCCTTGGTCCGGAGATGGTTGGAGCGGCCTTCGGTCTGGTAGAGGTTGACTCGGTGGAAGCTGGTCCGGTAGAGGTTGGTTCGGTAGCGATTGGTCCGGTAGAGGTTGACTCAGTGGAAGCTGGTCCGGTAGAGGTTGGTTCGGTAGAGGTTGGTCCGGTAGAGAGGGGTGAGTGTGAGTTTGGTTCGGTAGCTCTGGAAGTGAGTTGGTTCGGTAGTGGAGGGTGGAGTGTGTTCTGATTCGGTAGGTTGGTTGGTTCGGTGGGACTTGGTCCGGTGAAGGGTGGGAATGCACCCAACACCAGAGTAGTGCATGCCATATAAAAGCGCTATGAATGTAAAAGTCGAGGGCCACTTCATGGGCTGCATGCCCAATCTATGCAACTATGCCTTCCTCTCTTAATGTAGGGTAAGAAGGAGCACCATTGATGCAAAAATTGGGACATCTATATAGGATGTGATTTCCATCGCGTCAACTCTTTACTCCACTAAAGATGCAGTGATTGGGAGCGCCATGGATGAAAGATGCGAGGTTGGTTCATGGGAAGCACACACCATTTGTGCACTAATGTGTTACTTTATTTAAGTGGGATTAAGTGGGAGCTATAGACGAAAGGATCCAAACTGCTATACCATCTCTATGCCAGCACCTTACTCCATTAAAGTGGCAATACGCTCTTCTATAGGGAACAAAGTCAGGGTTACTCTTGGGGTATAACATGTTGGCTAGTGCCTTTGTCTCATAAGGCATTAAGATCTCATGGGCATATCACAAGAAATTTTTTGATACAATTTTACATTAACATTCCATGATTAACACATCCATCTACGACATTAAGCTATATAAATTTTACCCTACACAAAGCATGGATTTATAGTTTGGCCTACAACTTAACCTATTATATATGATATGTTTTCAAGTGCTCTAGATTCCACCATGGAATGTCAGTGCTATTGGGAAGTGTCTGATGATAAGCTTCTATTGCTAAATCTTTGTAAATGACATATGGGTCCTCCTAGTTGGTTCGAAGGACACCTTTTGTAGGATCCTTAATGTTGGCAAGTAGTCGTTGCAAGGTCAGGACTTTCACTATGAATCTTCTCTATTTGACTTAGGTCCACACCAAGCACCAAACATGAACACTTTAACTTGTGTTAAGAAAATAAGAGATGGGTCACTTTATAGTTTTATTGAATGGTTTAGTGAAGTCCACATAGACATGAATCATGATGCAGCAGTGTTTATGGTTACCCATTCTAAGGCTAGAGAATGAACACCCTTCTAGACTTATATTGCGAAGGACGCTGTAAAAACAGGAAAATTTTCTACAAAAGAGCTAACAATCACATTAGGATTGAAGATGCTCAGAATACATATGGCCTTATTATGGGACAAATGATAAAAAGAGAAAAGGATTAGAAGCTTATAACCATCCCAACAAGAATCCACGAGAGTTTAACTATGCATTTTACTCCTCATTGATCCACGATGTTGGAATTTTCCTAAAGTTAACCAAAAAGAATTTGTGGATAATGAATTACCAAAGGATCAAAAACCAAATGGGGGTAAAAATCATTGCTTCCAAAAGGCGAATGAGATGAAAAGATGAATATTGGCGCCTCTAAATGAAATAGAATGCATTCATTAGAAGGAATTTCTTAGGGAAATTTGTCTAAAGATCAGCAGTGGCTTAGGATTTATCATTGTCGTCACCTATAGATCCATATGCGGGTATGATCAGAAATCCTAATGCCATAATAGGGTTAATACATGGCAGGCCACACTTGGCTGGATCTAACAAAAAGAAAATGGGAGGATATATAAATGAAGCCAAAAGTAATAATCGAGTGGTCTAAAATATGTAACAATCCATCCTGAAACAGGCCTAAATTCAAATCCAGAAAATTCCTATCGAAACTTAGATCCATTCCAAGGCTTGTTGTTGGTTTAAAAATAATAATACATAGCTATTTATCTATACATATAGATCTTACAGCGGAAGGATGAAATCTAATGATAACAACAGTACCCACTTTATTATAAAATCGAAATGTCATGAAAACCATAACATAAAATCAACAATAACCATTACATATCTGTGGTACAACATGTTTAAAATACAATAATTTCTAGTAGGTACATCTGAAAACAACATGAATAGATAAACTGCCACAAGCTTTCTCCATGCTTTCACCTTCAACATCATCATCTTTCCTAACTTGTGTTGTAACGTGGAGGGTGTCAAAACAACATATGTTTGGAGAATTAAAAATCTCGAGCCTTACTATAATTGTACTTAGACAATATAATTTAAATATGAATGTCTTTGTATTTTGTCTACATCCTAAATCTTTCCAAATATAACTCAAAAATCTTTCCAAATATAAGCCCATAGCCATCTCGCTTGCAACCTAACAACCCATATCTATCATCAATAATGCCCTATCAATGTAAAAGATAGTACTCAAGTCACTTACCTTTTAGTGGGAACTAGGCAGACTCTGAACATTTAATACCTCTTTTTAAGGAAGGTCCCCATCATTTAATACCAATCCCAAGGTGGACTTCTCTTTAGTGACTATATGGATGACATTGCATGGAATCTCTTCAGCCACTTAATATTTCATGGTTAAGCAGGCCTTTTTTGGAGATATCCTCTACTATGCCTGACCTATAATGTAACGACCAGTAATTATACAACTTTTAAATGGAATATTTAATTAACTTTAAATATTCAAATGTAGTATTTTCAAACTTAAATAATCATGTTTTATGTGATTTATAAGAATGGTGAACTTATTTTTAGAATTGGTTTACAAAAATAAGAGATTTTGGATTTTCATCGTACAATATACAAAAGCCGGTTTTCGTTGAAATTGGATATACATTCAATTTTTGTTTTAAATGATATATATCTCCTTTTAAATTGTTATAAAATGATAATAAGTGATTGATAAAAAAATTATAAGCATAAAAATACGTGTTTTATAAAGATTGATAAATTTCGTCGCCTGTTGACAAATCGATGTCGTATTTTTATAATTGAATTTTAATATTATTAGATATGATTTTGTCAGTCAAATACACATTTTTTTTGAAAGGCAAGCGGGGTTGCCTGGGCCCTTACCAGTGTTTATTTAAAAATACACATTTTTTAATTATTTAAGGAGGATAACAAATCATTTTTCAAGTTCAGTTTACATAAATAAATAATTTAACAAAAACATCAAAATGTGACCTTAAACGTTTTGTTAAAAATCAAGGTTTTGTTAAATATAAGTTGTCGCAACATTGTTGCACCTTTGTTAACTTATTTTAACACATATATATACATTTTACAAATAATCAAGTTTACTTTTACTAATTATTAGGAAATTCTAGAATGTCATTAGTAAAAAAGTAAGTATGATAGTTAAAAATGTGAAAAAGCAAACATCAAATCAAATCTCACCAAAACCAAGGCAAATCTTCACTTTATTCCACTTTTCTATCCAAATACATTCCTTAAGTATTAAGTAAAAATGACATAAATTAATGAAGCGATGGATGGTGGTAAATGATGAAAAATTTAAGGACTTTAAAGTTAAGGAAAGATATTTTGGTTATTTGGTATGGGTTTAATTTGATAACTTACCACTTCTTTATTTTTCTATAAATTCACAAGTTTCCTTCTCATTTTATCATACACATTCTCTTCGTCTTCTTCCTTTAAGCAATTTTAGTGGCTTCTTCTTCGCTTCTTCTTTCTTACTAACTTTCTTAAATTCATATCAAACCAACTCCAAACTCCACCAAACTTTGCCAAAGACCATAGAATATCATTAGAATATGGTTTAGCATCTAAAATGTTAAAGAATGGTAGAGGAAAGGGTAAAGCATGTGAGGCTGAACCTATTTAAGAGGAAGGAGCAAGTTTGGAAAGCTCTGGTGCAAGAAAAAGAGAAGGAAGTATCGTCGGTTTCATTCCAAGGAAATAGGAGAAAGTTTGAAGCAGCGCGGATGATCTGCCTAATTTTCTAAAGCTTGGGAAGGAGAAATGGAATAGATGATGATTAGTTGAAGTTGACAATGGTTTAGTGAAGATTTGGATTGAAAGAATGAAAGTAAGAAGAATTAGTTAGAGTCAAAGATGAGTACTCACATTGAAATTTACAAATTAATCTCTAAATTATTTCTAGTATAAATATTTGAAAATTCAAACATATTGGATGATTAAATGTTTGATTTCTTGGTTGATTACTTGTTTGAATATATGGATGTTAATATGGATGACTACTTAGTTCGATAAATGATAAGAGCAATGGTTAGTAATTAACCATAATTAATTTTATGAGAATTAAATCCTATAAATATGTATAGGAAAATTATTTGGCCTCTTAATGATTTTAAATATCTAAAAAGGTTTAAAATGGATACTATAATAATACAGTATTATAACATGAAATGCAATGGAATATGAGTTCAAAATATGAAAAGTATTTATTTCAATGAGCTTAAAATGATTTAGAAATATTTTACAAACATTTAGAAGTGTTTCCATAAAGTTTGAAAAGAAATTGAAAAACAAGTCAAAACTAAGCGCGTCGCGTAACGGTAGTGCGCGATTTTGCATCGAAGATTTCAAATGAGTATACGAAATGGCATATAGCTAGAAATTATTCAGGATAAGAATTTCCAACTATTATATCTATAGTTTTTAAATGAAGAAAAAAAATCAAGATTTTACCCTGTAAATTTTTAAATAAGTCCAAAACAAGTTTTCAGAAAAATCATCGTTTTGTAGCTTAAACCAGAATTTGAAATTGATTTGAAATGAATATTTTTAAATGTTTAAAATTGCGGAATAAATTCTATAAATCCTTTAAAATATTTTAAAAGTGGTTTGAGTTAGACAAATGAACATATGTGAAGTAGAAATGTTGTTTTGATCAAAGAAGCTTTAATACGCTATTTGCAACACTTTTTCGCATCACTTTTTGCAGCAGTTTTATAACTCGTGAAATATGATTTTAAACTTAACCATTCTTTTTCATATATTTTATAAATGGTTTTCAAAAAGAATAATTAAATGTTTTAAATAATGAATTGAAGTTTTATAAATCATTTCTAAAAAATGAAAGGGGTATGTGGAATCGATTAGTACACGTGTTTAGTCTATGAGATCCAAGAAGACTCGGACGCGGGACAGAACATGTTGAAGGGAAAGCCCGGATATTCTAAAATACTGTTTTCCAATATGAGATTTAAATAAATAATTTGTAAATGTTTTTCCTAAGTAAAAAAGTAATGAATTAGAATTATTTCAAGATTTAAAAAGGGTTTAAATTAACTAAAGTATTTGATAAAATGAGGCTTAATGATTCCATATACTCTGAAAAAGATAAAGGAATAATTTAATAAATCTATCTGTAAGAGCAATTTAATTTGAATAAAAAGATTATTCGATTGGATGTTGTTTGACAACCACCTATATGCCTGATATCTTTTTATTGATGATTGGTTCGAAAGAACCAGGGTCGGATTTAGTTAACTCCTATCCGAAAACCACTTCGAACTAATGTATACATTCAGAAATGAAGACATCTTGATGATGAAGACATGTTGAAGAAAGACCGAAGATCTTCATAGCGGAACGATTGCTTGTTGACATTCTCTAGGTCGCTCCCAATATAGAGATATTTATTATAGCAGTGGTCCTATCATGTTTCGAAATCTTCATATTGAAAGGACTACTCACTAATGATCCTAGGGGTGATTCCTAAAAGGATGTGGTAGGAGGAGTGCCTTAAGTTTCGTTCAGTCCTAGGACGAACTTGTATGGATGTATGTTTAACGTTGCATTTCTGAGATCACAATGTTGACTTTTACAGATGTACATCTGCTTGGTGGTGGATAAGCCAACTTCTCTTAGCTTAACACCCTTATTTGAGACTTACAAGCTCAGAGATTGTATGTTCGTGGAAGTTAATAATAATCGAAGGAATGGCAATGTGGCATTCCAAGTGGAATGTGCACTGTGGAAAAATAAAGCGTAGCTTTATGAAAAACAAAGTATGGCTTTATGAAAAGAAGAGCATAGCCTCTCCAACCTTACAACCTGATAATGATATGGGATACTACGTGGTCTGCAAGACATAATTAGGTGCTATCGAATAAAATAAGAAAAAGGCTATAGCCTTCCATGGGTAAATAGGTGGCGTTTGAGTCCCTGGATGAGTAGTCATTGATATTGATTCCTATCGGGTTTTGACAACATTATAGTGGCATCTTAGTCCTTGGATGTGCAGTCACTAGATATATGTTTGTTCCAACCAAAACGACGCATCAGGCCACTAGTTCCTTGCCATGATGATCCAATCCCAATACAAGCTTTATAGTTTCGATTCCAGTCCCAAAATAACTGTAATGCTTTGTAAACAATTCAGCTACCCCTTAGTATCATATATTCCGTCTAGGTATATTCTGTTTGACCTAGTACGGATATATTACGATAGACTTAGTCTGGGTATTTTTACTTGTTTTATATATATTTACTTGAAAAATGTTTTCAAAACCAATATCATTAAAGATACTATCAAAGCATTTTCAGTATAAAGTATTTTGGTTACCATAAGATTAAAACCCGCATGTATTTATCTATGGGCGTGATCTTATGGATACCCTTCTTTTTCAAAGGTTTTGATTGACATCAGCGTGATCTATGCATTTAGAATTTTGAGTATCTCATGCTGGTTTATAAAGCATGATCCGTGTATTTTCAATACTTGGGTCAGATCCAAGTAGTTTCTGGTTTAGTTGAAGACTCTTGGAGTTTCCAAAGGAGAGCTGGAGACCTTCATCTGAATATTGTAATGACCCGTAAATTTTAATGGTTTTAATAATGTAATTAAATGAAATTTTATGAAATTTTAAATAATTGAATTTTGAAATACAAATTTGATATTTGGGATACGTCTACTTAAACATATTATAAATAGTAAATTTTCAATTTATAATATGGAAGTTTATTTTTCTTGTGTAATTCAATTCCAATTTATTTATTTTTTGGGAAAAATGTGTGATCCTCAATAGGAGAGGAGAGCACACATGCATATATATATATATATATATATATAACAATAGTAAAGGAGCTGCTAACAAGCCTGGCAAGTAGCAAGAGAAACCCCCATACAAAAAAGAAAAAACAAACCCTCCCAAACTCCTACAAAATTGAACACCAATCCTAAAGAGAAAAAACCATCCAGATACCAAGACCAAAAGAGACACCAAAATAGCAGTAGCCATCTAAGAAACTTCTGAAACCGCAACCTCAACAGCTAAGCTGAAACATCACAAAAAACAGCATCTACACAAACCCCAGACTAACTCCAAAACAACAAAAATCACAAAAAATCCCCCACTGACTCAACAACCGCCAAACAAAAGACTAAAAACCTTTACGATTTAAACGAGGACTTCTCATTTTAGTTATTTTCTTCAATGTGGATTCACGAATTAATTCTCTAGCATGGGCAGAAGAACGAGAGAATTTACCTAAAGATGCAAGATAACAATATATGACAAATCTGAAACCACCGGTCCAATAATAAACAGTTTGATCGGATTGCTGCAAATTGGAACACTCCAAATCTCCCCTCTCATTGCTAACAATAGAAATGCTCTCCAAAGCACTTGCATCTTGAATAAAAGAGAGAAAACCCTCTGACTCATTCACTACACTAAAATTAACAGGCTCAATCACTTCATCGACAACATTATTCAAATGAATATTTAACTCCAACGAATATTCCAATCCATTGACCAACGATGGAATACCCAACTTAAATCCAAAAACATCCCAAGGAATAACAAAGTGAGGCACCAACATACAAGAAGAATCAAAATTAAAACTCCCAACATTTTCAAGAAACATGATACCATCCTTGCACGTATCAGTTTCCTTTTCTTCACCTCAGTTGAAGTATATCCAAAAGAAGAAAAAACAATAACCCCTTTGGATTCTGAAACAAACACAACAGCTCTCAAGTCTATATTCAAAACTTTATCACTGAATATCTCCATCTTTTGAGAAACAGTTGTACTATGTGACACAGCAAACATGCATGCACATTTAGAAATGGCAGACTTAATTAAACTAACAGGTCTAACCATCTTCTTTTCCACATTATCGCTTGATGACTTACCTGAAGCATCAAACAACTCATCAACATTGACAGAGGATCCACCCTCCACTTCGTTCCCATAAAAACCAATCAATTCAGATGAACAAAAGCCCTCTAAACAAGATTCACCACAAAGGAACTCATCTGAACCGCAATCTTTTACCTTATTAACTTCCTCAACATAATCTGAAGAATGAAGCTCACAATCGGTTACAAGATTACATTGATGGAAACTAACAACTACCACTTTATCCCGTTCATTAGCAATGTTAATTTGATCTTCACCAGCCTCAATATAAAAACTAGTGATAGGAACAAAATCATCAAAAAAAATCACAACCCACAGACCATAAACTTCCAACAGAATTTACTGTAATCTCATTAACATCCATGTTAGATGAAATCGAAACATCTGACTTGGAAACATCACCCAAAAAACTGTCCACCAATTCATGGTAATGAGAATAACAATCATTAACACCAGGATCCAAAAGAAACAAATCAAGATGAATATCTATATTCGAATCTGATACATATGACTTCTCAATATCCATCCATTGCAAATCCACCAAATCACGAACAACATTATTACTTTTTGAAAAATCTTTAGCTTGAAATCCATTGCAATTAACATAGTTAGAGTATTTACCAATGTTGTCGGTGGTCAAGCAATCGAAGTGCCAAAAACTTTGTTGAATAGATAGGAACCTTCCTTCATATTTCCTACACAACTATCCAAGAACAAGCCCCTTAATCTTAAGAAATCAAGAACAAAGAAATAATGGTGATCTTGAATACTCATGGGCTTCGAGAAAATAGAGTCGGAATAAGGAAATGTGAGAAACGTAGATTACGGATCTTAAGGCTAGAATTAACACTAGAGGGGGCTAAATAGTGTTTTAAGGAATTACTAATTCTTTTTGAGTTTTTATTAATTTTAACACAAATGTATGCAATATTCAGACATAGATATGATCACAGAATCAAACACAGATGCAGATATAAAGTAAAAGCAATAAAGGAAAGAACACACAGAATGGTTTGGAGTTACTCTACATCCAGTCCCGCAACACAAGTACGTATTTACTTTCAAAAATCAATTCTTACTATTACACCCTCGATTTCAAGTCCACGAGGTACACCACTCCAAATTCACAATCCTCTGGGTAGAGATACTTGATTTTACGAGAAACGGGTTCACCTAATTGATTTTCCAGGCTACAATCACACCTTTTCTCGCTTGATTGATTTTACAGGCTACAATCACACCTTTTCTCGCTTGATTGATTTTACAGGCTACAATCACACCTTTTCTCACTCAATTAATTACAAAGAAATCTATAACTCTAGATAGCACTGGGATCTTATTGAGATAGTGATAGAGAATCGAACAAAAAATAATCTAGTTAGATTCAATGGTTATTTCGACAGAGTAATGGTAAAAATGTATATAAAGAATGTGGAAGAAGAATAGGAGTAAAATCAGAGAATATATGTATATAAATTCATTTGAAATAGCCCATATTTATAGTAGAACAACAGCCATGTCCATTCGTGACAGGATATGACGAATAGACACTTCCTTTGAAATTCAAAATTTTGAAATAAACTGTCACCTTGTCGATAAGGGTATCTTGGGGTTGTCGACAGGCCTAAGTAATTTTTGATAATTTGTTTTTCTTTGAAAATAACTTCTATCTTGTATTAAAAACAAATTTAAACTTTATAAATATACTTAACTATAGTTAAGATACATAAATAAGTATAGAGAATAATATTTTGGTATATATAAAATTTTATATTCAAAACTAATATTAAAAGTTAAATATATTATAAATAAAAGATAGTTTAAAACCAAGGATAATTTGATTTTAAAAACAAAGATTATTTTAAGGCTAAAAGTATTTTAAAACCAGGATAGATGTTTTTTATTCTTTTAAAAGAAAGATTTTGAAATCATTTTGAAACCAAGATATAATTTTGTAAAACATTTGAATAAAAGTTAGTGGATACAAAACAATGTTCCACTATATTTTTTGTAGGTTCCATCCTACTTAGGGTTCCATCCCTTTAACGAGCTCGAAGTGGATTCCATTCCACGAATAAAATGGATATTAAGATGACAGTGCTTTTATAGGAGTTTTAACAAAATTCCTAATTAAATTGCTTATTATTGAAATCTTGAATTCTTGATAATCTTGATACCGAGTCTTGAATCTTGATATCTTCGATCTTGAGTTTATCAATTCTTGAATCTCTATACTGTACAGTCTTCATTCTTTGGTTGTATATATATCCTTCATATACATATATATCTAAACAATAATATTAGTATTTATGTTTTATAAACTTATTCTAAGGTTGTTTCATCAAAACCATCTTCTCAGGGACTAACAGGAAAAAGGGCTCTACATTAAGAAAAGGGTTGAAATTCAAAGGGCATGAAGATCTCTTGTGACCAACCACTCCACATTCAAAACACCGAATTGAATTAGAACAGTCTTTGATCTTGTTATTTTTATCTCCACACCGATAACAGCGAAAACCCCTTTCCGATTAGAGAAATGAGTTTTTAGGGATTGAGAATGAGAAAACCTATCTGTTCCATTAAACGAGACAGGATTCACATGACGTTGTGATGAAGGTGGATATCTTCAATCTGGGAGAAAAGCGAAAGAAAATGAAAAACGCTCACCATTTTCTTTAACTCGATAGTATGAGTGCATCTTGAAACGTAATTCAATTCCAATTTAAATTAGTTAGAATTAGATGATAATAAAATATTTTTCAAAACTGAATATTTTTATATAAAAAAATTGTAAATCATCTTTTGAGTGAGACGTCATATTTTGTTTCCTCAAATTTGGACTTATATACCTCCGTTTATCTTATTTCCTGCAAATCTGCAGCATTTTCGGTATCGAAAATCGACTTTTGATAGGATGGTCGTACCACTGATATCTATATACCGTTTTGATCATCTCGTCATGCTGATCACTGCGATATATTCAATTCTGTATTTTGAAGTCTAGTACACAACGGAATCTGCGAAACCAGTAACTGTATCAGTACCGGATCCGTGACCTTTTGTTTTCTTTTGTGTTTCAAATTTTAACCATGACTGCCATGCAACAATCAATTGCTTTAATTATTTTACCAGAATCAAACCATGTGACCGTTGCTATTATTTTTGTCTTAATATATCCTACGATGTTGCCTTTTCCTTTTCTTTCAACGGTTAAAAAATTAAATAGCCTAGCATTGATTATTTGCACCAGCTATTTGACTATGACTTTTACTATTCCCATTTCTAATCTGATTCATTTCCATTCGGCCCTCTATCCTTTAATTTGAGCATACGTTATATATAAGTTTATATTTATATTTCTTTTGCCTGAAACTTGCGTGCCTTTATCTCCTCTTCTATTTCCTCTGCTCTTTTTTCAAAGAAAATAAAAAATATCTAGAGCTATATATTTCTTTCTGCTGAAGCTTTTGTCACCATCTCCCTGCTTTTGCCGTCCCATCCCTTCAATCCACTACAAAGCCATGGCCACCACGAGAAAAAAAAGAATCCCTTTCACTGCCCTTCCAATATCCTCCACCAGCAGCCTCTTGTGCCACCATTCTAGCCCCTCCGCTCCTCCTTTATTTGCTCAGATGCGCACGCCAACCTCCCATGCTATCCTCGACCTGAACCCACATCTTCGCTTGGCCGTACGCCTCCCCTCCCTGTTCCGCCCGCTTGTCCGCCGTCTCGTGCAAGCAAGCTTCATCAACTCAAACTTTTCATTTGTATATATATATATATATATATATATATATATATATATATTAAAGTTAATGTGTATATATATCATTTTACGTATATGTATGATTTGTATAAGTTAATAGTTAGTTATGATAGTGTATATATATTTGAAGGGAACGGAGGCGATACAAATATTTTTCCATTATAAAGTATATAAGTTTATAAAGTCACAAAGGCTATACAGTTTATAAATTATAACGTGTATATATAACAGGTTGTTTATAGTCTAAGTATATATACATGTAACAGTTTTGTTTATTTATTTATTTTTGTAGATTTACTTCATATACGAAGCTATATAGTTGGTATCTATTTTAAAATATTTAGATATAAGTGTATAATAATATATGTTTATATATAAGTTTATATATATAAGTATACCGGGATTTGGGTTTAAATAGATATATGTGTGTGTGTGTGTGTATTATAATAGTATTATATGTATGATAGTTGAGGATTTCGCATATCACATGAACGGTAAGAGAAGAGAAGTATATACCATATATTAACTAAACATATTTGTTTTTATTTATGTGATCTGCATTAGTTATATATAAATAAATTTTTTGAAAGAAGCTTATATAGTTAATATGATTTTTTTTGTAAATTTTTAAGAAGCATACTATTTATGTAGTTACGCAAGTCATACTATTTATGTGTATACTGGTCGGATAAAATTTACTTACTATGTATATATATGTTATATTACATTGTATATAAGTTGATTTTTACATGGTTAATAGATATGGATTGGAAGATGTATAACATGAATATTTTATTTAATAACGTGTAATGTTGGCTAGTATATATTTGTATTAAGTTACTGTATATTTATAAAGGTGTTGAGTATTGTGACATATTTTGGTTATAAATTTCGTTGCATGTTCCTAGGCTCACAGTATATGTATGTTTATATGAATTTATAATTGATCTATGATATTGTATATAAATTGTAATAGAGTAGGTTGTTTGTTGTATGTGTATATATATAACTATATATTTGTTTGTTTTATATATATGAATTTATATGTGTATCCAGTGGTGTATATATATACATTGATTTAAAAATATAATATGTATATATGTTAATTTCAATATATATATGTGTTAAAATTTAAAATTTATTTAAAATGTATATATATTTTTAAATTGAATATTGGGTTTAAGGAAAATAATAATATAATAGGCATCTCGTTTAAATTTTTATATCAAGCTAATTTGATTTGTTCCCATCGATTTCTATTATCAGATCTGTTCGTCGAATTTATGCCAATCCTGCTTTGCTTTAGGAATTCATAGCTCGTTACATCGTCTATCCTCTCTAGCCTCTAAAGGTGAGCAATCACTCACGATTAACGTTCTTATATCTATTAAATTTGATTTCAATTGAAACGACGATTGAAATATGTTGTTGTTAGTTATTTAAATTGCTATATATATGCTATTATCTTTATCTGTTTACACATATGAACCATATCATGTTGTTTATATTTTATTTAATCACTGATGATATACGCTGTTGTTATATGATATATTTTATCATATATGTTCTCACTCTGCAAGTTCCCTGTTAGTTTAGAATTCCCTACGGGTTGAAATGAAACATACCCGAACGATCTGTAGAACAGGAGAAAATCGTTATGGGTTGAAATGATAAACCCAAGCGATTTTCATTTGAATTGAATTTTGGATTATGGGTTGAAATGATATATATCCGTATATATTTAAATTACGGATTTAAATGGTAAATATCCATATCATTTGACCATAGGATAGAAAATAGTTATATACAAACATCATTGGTCTATGTATAAATATTTTGAAAATGATCTCTATGGTTTGGAAAGGAAATATATATGGTTTTATTTAATATTGAAAATAGTTTATATATAATAAGTTTTAATATAAAGTAGATTTAATAATAAGCTTTAATTTAATAAAGCTTGATTTAATTTATATATAATATGCATATGTATTTATTTAAAATTTTATTTTAAAAATAGATTTTTGTAATGATTTTCTAAGTTAAGGTTAGGAAGATAAATTTGAAATTTATTTGAAACTGTATTTAATTAAGAGTTTTATTTAATTAAATCGATTTGAAACTATTGAATTTGAAATTTAAAGATATGATTTTATAACTTGATTTTGATTTAAGTAATTTAATGAATATGTCACGTTAAAATAAATTGAAGGAAATATATAGTAAATGTAATTTAAGGTTATGTAAATAATATTGAATTTATTAAGTGAATATTTCAAATCCAAATAATAGTAAAGTTAAATCAAGATCTATATGAAACTGTTAAATATAGTTTTGAAAATGTTGAATATTTATAGCTTTGAAATATATTGGAATTTAAATGGTTTATTTTTAGTTCAAATCTGTATTTGAAATCGATATATTTTGAAATTTTTATTTAAAAACAGAATTTAATTGAAATTGATGAATTGAGATTGAATTAAATTTGAATTTAGAATTCGAGTTGATTTGAATCGATTTATGAAATTTGAGGAAATTATAATTATTTAACTTTATAAATTATTTAACATATATATATATATATATATCTATTATTTTAATGTAAAACTATTTTTAATATAAACTATTTTAATATACTAATTATTTTAATATAAACTATTTTATTTTATATACTATTATTAATGTCTAAACTATTTCAGCGGTGGAAGTTATGATTTCAAAGTTATGGTTTTCTAAAGAATCATGATTTCAAAGTGTTTTGGTTTTGAAAGTGTTGTAACTTTGAAAGTGCTATAATTTGGAAATAGATATATTTGAAATGGAAATGATATTTTGGTTTTGAAGTATAAATTATTTTAAAATGACCACGGTGTTATAATGACGTTTGGTTGTTAATAACGTATATTTTTACATTGTAGATAGTTCCATGGATCCTTAGAGGATGGATATCCCGAACATCCTCTAAGTTACTTATATTTCAGTTGATAGTTCACTAGAGTTGGATTTATTGATATTAGAATGTTAATCCTGACTTAAGTGTTTTGTGTTTTGCTTTACGCTCGGTTCAGACTAAGTGTCACAGCATTTGAGACTCACCTTTGGAGTTGGAGCTTCAATTGAAGATCCAACTATCTATCCAGCTTTCAGTCATTCAATTGACTTCACTGATATATTCAGTTGTATTGATCATTGTGTTCAAGACTTCTGTTGTATTCTGTTTAATTTAGTTATATATATATAGTAGCTTCAGGAACTACTATTCATTTGTTTCAACTGCTTATTGCATATTACTATGTATCTATGATTCTGTGATTTATTTTTTTACTATATATGCTGAGTTTTTGCCAAATTTAAATTAACAATCTGGTATCTTGAGTAATTCAAGTCTGATATGTGCAGATGCGAATGGTTGTGTTAGTCCTTAGGATGATGGTTTTGATGACAACAACCTTATAATAAGATTATAAAATATAAATACTAACATTATAGTTTAGATTTATATGTATATGCAGGATCTAACCATGCAGGTACCAAGAATGAAGACTGTACAGTATAGAGATTCAAGATATCAAGATTGAAGACTCATGAGTATCAAGATTATCAAGAGTTCAAGATTTCAATAATAAGTAATTTAATTAGGAATTTTGTTAAAACTCCTATAAAAGCACTGGCATCCTAAAATCCAATTTATTCGTGGAATGAAATCCACTTTGAGCCTATTAAAGGGATGGAACCCTAAGTAGGATGGAACCTACGAAAAATCTAGTGGAACATTGTTTTGTATCCACTAACTTTTATTCAAATGTTTTTTCTATAAAATTATATCTGGTTTCAAAATGATTTCAAAATCTTCCTCTTAAAAGAATCAAAAATATCTATCCTGGTTTTAAATATTTTTGGCCTCAAAATAATCTTTATTTTGAAAATCAAATTATCCTTGGTCTTAAACTATCTTTTAATAATAATAATATATTTAACTTTTGAATATTTATATTTAGATTTAAATATAAAATTATAGTAAAATTTTATATATACCAAAATATTATTCTCTATACTTATTTATGTATTTTAACTATAGTCAAGTATATTTATAAAGTTTAAAAATAGTTTTAATACAAGATAGAAGTTATTTTACAAGAAAAATAAATAACCAAAAAAACCTTAGGCATGTCAACAACTTCAAGTACCCCTTGTCGACAAGGTGGCAGTTGGTTTCAAAAATTTGAATTTCAAAAGAAGTGTCTATTCGTCATATCCTTTCACAAATGGACATGGTTGTTATTCTACTATAAATAGGGGCAGTTTTAAACGAATTTTCATTCATATTTTCTCTGATTTCACTCCTCTTCTTCTTCCACATTTCTTTATATATATTTTTACCATTACTCTGTCGAAATCACCATTGAATCTAACTAGATCATTTATGGTTTGATTCTCTATCACTATCTCTACAAGATCTCGGTGTTATTCAGAGTTATAGGCTTCTTTGTAATAAACTAAATGAGAAAAGTTGTGATTGTAGCCTGTGAAATCAATTAGGTGAACTTGGTGCCCGTAAAATCAAGTATCTCTACGCAAAGGATTGTGAATCTGGAGTTGTAATGACTCGCCATTCATTCCACAGAATGACGCATCGTTATTAAGAAAGAAAGGGATAGAAAATAGAAAAGATAGAGTAGAAAGAAGGAAACAACATCAGAATCTCAATAGCGGAATGAATAAATTATATTAATCACATAAGATATTACATAATATATAACCATTATCAGAGTTACACAGATTGTACATGACATACTAGACGGTTATAAACATTTGTCTAGTTATTAGAACTTAATACAATATAGAGATACCAATCACAGTAGAACACTATAAATTTCTACAACGCTGAAGCCTCCTGCTCCATTGCTCCTCCACAATTCTTCAAAGCTAACCTGAATCCCTTGGCTACTCATAAAAATTTGAGTATCCAAGAGTTTAAGAAAAACAGAAATAAACTCCGGGTCAGACATGGGTCTGGTGTGAGTAACAGGTTAAAGTTGCTTAACTTTGAAAAGCCTTTGAAAACAAAAGGTATCACGTAAGACTCCCCACACATAAACATGGGTAAGTTTTTACCTTACGCTAACCAAAACATTTGCTACGAAATCCAGTGATATTATAATAGGGTCTAGGGTTTTCAAATAAAATACAAAAATAGCTGGAACGCTTACATCTCACGTTCCAACATATTTGGGCATAACTAAAACGTACGGCACTTATTGGAGAATGGATTACATACAATGGCAGGGTTACTGGGGTACCACCCGTTACGGTACGGGGCCTACATCACCGTACCAAGGATTACTCCCAATCCCCTACAACATAAGGCCGGAACCATCCCTTACTTGATAGTCTCGAACAAGACAACCCCGACAGTTATCGCGAATCAACTTCCCCACATAGCCGAATATAAAGGGACTTCTAGACAGGGGGAAATCTCGTCCTACTTGGACATGACCCACTTAGCCTTGCTGCACCTCCCCTGTTTTAGCCATTCCCGGTTGATGAGGCTTGAGGCTACGTTTACCTTTAGAGAACAGATCTCTTAGAATGCTCATCGTCCACTTGACGATGTTCTGAAAGCATTCAATCCATACAAGTTCGTTCTGGGTTCGAACGAAACCGAAGGCATTATCTCGTTACACTCATTTTGGAATCACCCTCAGAGTTAACGACGATAACCCTTGCACTATGAATCTTTATCTTCACGTGAGATTCATGACCTATCGTTAATTTGGATCGATGTGGTTTTCGGATATCCAAATCTAGAAACCCGATCCCGGTCTCATCGAAATCCAAAACGCCATCTTTCAGGTCCAAGTTGTTTTAAAGTTAAAACAATTCAATTCTATTATCTATATTCACACAGATAGATAATTCACAATATCACAATAGATAATCCATATTATCATCACAAATAGATAATCACATTATCACACTTCAACCAAAGCATCCATATCACACATCAACACTTATCTCATATCTGAGATCTCAAACCCTTTCAAGGCAATCAATATCATCCATCCATACATAAGCAAGGATTAATTTATCACATTTTAATTAATTTAAAATGAATTAAATTAATTAATCCATCCCTAATTAATTTAAAGTAAATTAAATTAATTACTTCATCATTATAAAACTTGCTTACATAACCATTAATTAATAACAAATCAATTAATTAATTATCCTCTAATTATCCACCTTGATTAATCATCCCTGATTAATTCTCCTTTAATTACATTCAAGTAATTGTCCTTTAATTAATTATTCTTAATCAAATACTGTAACTAATCCTTTTAATTACTTTATTAATTAATTAACTATAATTAATTACATTAATCCTTAATTAATTACATTAATTAATTACTCTATAATCACTTATTATTGATTAATTAATCTAAATTAATCAACCCTTAGTAACATCATTAATGATATTAATTAATGATCCCTAATTATATTTTAATTAATCACTCTATTTAAATTAATTACATTAAGTAATTAATCTTTAATTAAACCGCATTTATTAATCACTCTTGATTAATCCCATACAGTAATTAACTACCTTAATTACTTCATTAAATAAATTAATTACTCCTTAATTAATGATCTTTAATTAATCCATCGATTAATTACACAAAGTAATTAAACCCAAATTACTTCCATTATTAAATCACCCTTCAATTAATTACATCCAGTAATTATCCATTAATTACTTCACTAAGTAATTATACTTATCAAATTCTCAAGTGGTTATTCTAAATTAATTAAACTTAATTAATTAACTTAAAGTAATCAAATTTATTTATTTAATTACCTTGAGTAATTAATTCCATTAATTACTTTCATTAAGTAATTATACTTAAACAATTTCACAAATGATTATCTCTGATTAATTAATCTAATTAATTATTAAAATTAATCACATTGATTAATTATTTAATAATCTCAAGTTATTGATCTTCAATAACTACACTTTAGTAACTTTTTCTAAGTAATTTAAACTTAGATAAATAATTATTAACTATAAATTAATTTATCCTTAATAACCCATTAATTAATCTCTAATTATTTAATTAATTAAGTTTTAACAGTAACTTAATTAATCTTAAATTACTTGATTGATTAATTCCTAATCATTAATTTAAAAATCTAATCTTATCTAATTAATGATATTTAATTACAAATTAACTATTCCTTAATTAATCAATCTTAAACCTTAATTAATTGATTTTAAACCCTTAATTACTTAATTAATCCAAATCATTAATTAATTAAATAAATTAATTATCCATTTTAATTACCTTAATAAATTTAATGAATCATAATTCATTAAATCCTAATTAACTTTAAGATAAAACTTTCCATATTAATGATCAAGTTATCATTAACAAAGCATTTAAAACAATTTACTTTTAAATTTACTTTTAAATTTCATTTTAAATATAAAAGTTAAAATGAATATAAATATAACTTTAACAAAGTTTAAAAACATTTTGAAACCCTTTTAAATCTCATGTTAAAGAAATACATACCTTATAAAAGAAATTTAAAAGAATTTTAAAACCAAATTTCATTTTAAATTCAAATCAGTTTAAAATACACTTAAACATTCAAAGTTGTTTAAAGCATTTTAAATTTAAAAACTCTCTTTTATTTCAAAATTGTGATACATACTAAATTTGATTCCATATTAAACTTTGATTTAAAACTTTACTTTACATTTTAAAAATTCATTTTAAAATTCAAATCATTTAAAAATATACATTAAACATTTTAAGGTTGTCAAAATAATTTAAATTTTAAAAACATATTTATTTCAAACTGGGATACAAATTTAGATTTGAATCTTTGAATCCAAATTTAAAACTTGTTTAAATCTTGCTTTACGTTTTAAACTTCATTTTTAAATTTTAAAAAACATATCAGGTTTAAACCTGTAACAAAACATTAACCCGAGCCATAACCTTATGTGCTTTAAGTCCATCCTAAAAATCTTCGAGCAAAACACCTAAATTACTCGAGAAAACTCGAGTACACTACTCTACCCAAACCAAACATCAACTTCATCAGAAAATAAAGTGCACCGTGCACATGCACGGTGGCTCTGATCGACTCCGGCCACCTACAGTGGTCTTTCCACATCGTTAGTCACCCATACACCCTCTTGAAAACATCAGATCATCCACCCAGACTCGAATTCGAATTCGAGTGCTCCAACCAAACCTGGAACCACCACATCCAAAACCTGGAAACGCCACGTCCTCGAAACTCCGACCACCTGAGTGTTAGCACCTCCGTCCAAGCCTTCGTCAACGTCCAAGCTTCCTTTACCCAAAATCCCGTTGAACTCGATCAACTCTAAATGCCGTGGTGATCAATTTACCAAGCCTAGTTAAAACTAAGGTTACAAATCGAAATCGACTACTACTAACTCCAAATTGATCTGATCCTCTTCCTGACAATGTTACCTAAATCTCTGATCATCCCACTACAATCACTGAAGAATACAACATTTCAAACTACCGAGATCACCAGAGTTACCCAATTTACCAATTGTTATTCAACCCAGCAATGCAAACTCAAATCTCAACTAAAAATTATGATTTTAGTTTTAAAAATCATGTTTTCGTTTAGGGATTTGATTTATAACCCTGAATTAATGAATTACTAAGTTTGGGTTTTGACTTATATTAAATTTGCTCGGTCATTTTGATTTCCAGATAATTTCCAGAGACATTTCACTATTATTTTAACTTAAGTAAAATTTTAATCTAAATTTTGTGATGGAACAAACAAGTTTCATTTAAATATTAAGTTTAAACAGAGTCAAAATCAAGAGGTTTTGAATTTAAATCAAAACTTGAATTCTGGGAACTATAAACAAAGAGTACTCTGATAAGACACACATGCATACCATACATTCATATGTATTCAGCAGAAATGCATATATATACACACTATATACTTATTCAAAGATGAACATGCAACGGATTTATATACTTAAAACATTTAAAAGTGATGTTACTCGCCGATTTTGGAATGAAGACAGAGCTTCCATTTTTGAAAAGCTTTAGATACTTTTAAAACTGAATTGCCCTTTGCATTAAAAACTTGAGTTGCTAAAATGCTTTTGTTCCTTGATTTACAAACTACATGCATGCTTCCAGATTGAAAAGAAAATGCAGGCTTGATTTAAAACTGCAGTTGCATGCAGGCTTGAACAGATTGAAGAAAAAATGCAGGCTTGTTTTTTTTTTGATTCCAGGTTGTTGAAGAATGGTTACATATTTGCTTTGAACTTGAAAATGTATTATAGGGAAATGATTTACAGGTTTTCTTTGCATTTTGATTTGGAAATTTACTACTGGTTTTGAGGAAAATGATTACAGATTTTTGTTTTCTTTGTTTAACTTAGCTTTAGATTTAGAAAAAGAATAGGAAAAGGAATGGAAGGGAAGAAGGCAAATGTTTATATAAGCTGAAATGATTTAAAAATAAAAATAAAAGAAAAAAACTAAATTTAGAAATGCCACTTGTCCCTCAGAGATACGTGAAACACATCGAATCCCAGTTATCCAAACTGGTAATTTAACTCCTGAAAACCAAAGCACCTATCCTCACAAGAATACAGAAAAATCCAATACACCTCGGAGCTAGCTTCCCAGTCTTACCAAAAACTTATAGCTCCTTGGATTTAAGAGAACTTATCCAAAACCAAATCTCCGATTTCGGAATCTAAATTCCTCAGTCTCTCATCCTCAAAACTCTTCTGACGATCCTGGGCTGCCTTCATCCTTCCTTATCAGCTCAACCTTCCCTGATGCCTCTAGAAACAAACTAGACCAAAACAACCAAACAAAATGATCCTCTCAAGATCTACCCAAATCAAGAACACAAACTCTACTCCACAAATATCAGAAGACTGAACTTGCTTCTCCTATCCGGAAAAGACAAAATAGAATCACTCCAAAACTGCTTCCACTGCCAACTCTGATCTGGAGTAGATGAAAATGCTGATGATGAACATGAGCATAGACTGGACAACACATCCCAGAAATATGGTTCAATGGATCCATAAATAAAAACTCAGAAGTACCATAATATTCTAAGTTGCTTCACCAAACCCTCTCTCTAGAAATCATCCTTCTCCAAGGCTGAACCACCGGTACCTCTCCTGGAATCCTAGTCGATACGGAACTTAATCTCCAGATTCTGACTTCCCTGAAGACATCCAGAAAAATCTTCAATAACTCAAAAGAACACTCAACTATCGCAAGTCACTTTTGCGATCCACCCAACCTAATTCCAAAGAAAACTGTTCTCTCTTTACCAATCAGAACAGCTTATACTTATCTAGCCAATCCATCGAATAAACGGATACACTATGGTGCTTCTGAACTCCACCATTAGAAAACTGCTAAGCCAAAAGACTTCCTACAGACATACAAAACACACCGAGCTGCACTGCTAACACAGATGCCAAAGACTTCCTAATCCAAAGTTCTTCGAGAAACTCGGACCTCAAACCAAACAGAAACTCCCTGCTGAACTCGGCCACAACACTGAAGCTGACACACTTCCTTAAACTTGTTCCAAAGAATCATCTTCGGAAACATCCATAGTCACTACATCTCATCATGTAGCTACTACTTCCTGAGGTTGCTAAGATACCATGATTTCTTCTGCTCAGCCGACAGATCCAAACTCTACCCATCCAAACTTGCACTACCAAGATGGACTCCGAACCTTTAAAAGGTTTCCTTCAGAGATCGATGAAATCCTTACACCACAGCAAAGCTTACTCGAGGCGATATTGGGTCTACAGTCTCGACAGATACTTCCAACCTCAAACACTCAGACTCCTTCCATTGGTAGTCATGCTACACACACCACTACCCCATCTATCATTAGAACTCATATTGTATAACCCGAACAGGTAGCCCAACAAATAGGTAGAAATAAATATATATAAATATATTAAAAATTACAAATACGCTCTCTCAAGAAAGAAAATCACTCCAAAGCCTAGGTATTCATTCAACCTAGCACTCTGATTCCACTGTAACGACCCACCATTCATTCCATAAAATGACGCATCGTTATTAAGAAAGAAAGGGATAGAAAATAGAAAAGATAGAGAAGAAACAAAGAAACAACATCAGAATCTCAACAGTGGAATAAATAAATTATGTTAATCACATAAGATATTACATAATATACAACCATTATCAGAGTTACACAGATTATACATCACATACTAGACAGTTATAAACACATGTCTAGTTATTAGAACTCAATACAATACAGAGATACCAATCACAACAGAACACTATAAATATCTACAACGCTGAAGCCTCCTGCTCCATTGCCATAATTCATCAAAGCTAACCTGAATCCCTTGGCTACTCGTAAAAATTTGAGTACCCAAGAGTTTAAGAAAAACAGAAATAAACTCCGGGTCGTACATGGGTCTGGTGTGAGTAACAGGTTAAAGTTGCTTAACTTTGAAAAGCCTTTGAAAACAAAAGGTATCACGTAAGACTCCCCACACATAAACATGGGTAAGTTTTTACCTTACGCTAACCAAACATTTGTTAGGAAATCCAGTGATATTATAATAGGGTCTAGGGTTTTCAAGTAAAATACAAAAATAGCTGGAATGCTTACATCTCACGTTCCAACATATTTGGGCATAACTAAAACGTACGGCACTTATTGGAGAATGGATTACATACAATGGCAGGGTTACTGGGGTACCGCCCGTCACGGTACGAGGCCTAGATCACCATACCGAGGTTACTCCCAATCCCCTGCAACACAAGGTCGAAACCATCCCTTACTAGATAGTCCCGAACAATAAAACCCCGGCATGTGTCGCTAATCAACTGCCCCATACAGCCGAATATAAAGGGACTTCTAGACAGGGAAAAATCTCGTCCTACTCGGGCATGACACACTTAGCCTTGCTGCACCTCCCATGTTTTAGCCGTTCCCGGTTGATGAGGCTTGAGGCTATGATTACCTTTAGAGAACACATCTCTTAGAATGCTCATCGTCCACCCGACGATGTTCTGAAAACATTCAATCCATACAAATTCGTTTCAGGTTCGAACGAAACCGAAGGCATTATCTCGTTACACTTATTTTGTAATCACCCTTAGAGTTAACGACGATAACCTTTGCACTATGAATATTCATCTTCACTTGAGATTCACGACCTATCATTAATTTGGATCGATGTGGTTTTTGGACATCCAAATCTAGAAACCCGGTCCCGGTCTCATCAAAATCCAAAACGCCATCTTTTAGGTCCAAGTTGTTTTAAAGTTAAAACAATTCAATTTTTTTTATCGATATTCACACAAATAGATAATTCACAATATCACAATAGATAATCCACATTATTATCGCAAATAGATAATCACACTTCAACCAAAGCATCCATATCACACAGCAACACTTATCTCATATTTGAGATCTCAAACCCTTTCAAGGCAATCAATATCATCCATCCATACATAAGCAAGGATTAATTTATCACACTATAATTAATTTAGAATGAATTAAATTAATTACTTCGTCCCTAGTTAATTTAAAGTAAATTAAATTAATTACTTCATCATTATAAGACTTGCTTACATAACCATTAATTAACTACAAATCAATTAATTAATTATCCTCTAATTATCCACCTTAATTAATCATCCCTGATTAATTATCCTTTAATTACATTCAAGTAGTTATCCTTTAATTAATTATTCTTAATCAAATACAGTCATTAATCCTTTAATTACTTTATTAATTAATTAACTATAATTAATTACATTAATCCTTAATTAATTACATTAATTAATTACTCTATAATCACTTATTATTGATTGATTAATCTTAATTAATCAACCCTTAGTTACATCATTAATTATATTAATTAATGATCCCTAATTATATTTTAATTAATTACTCTATTTAAATTAATTACATTAAGTAATTAATCTTTAATTAAACCACATTTATTAATCACTCTTGATTAATCCCATCCAGTAATTAACTACCCTTAATTACTTCATTAAATAAATAAATTACTCCTTAATTAATTATGTTTAATTAATCCCTTGATTAATTACATAAAGTAGTTAAACTCAAATTACTTCCATTATTAATCACCCTTCAATTAATTACATCCAGTAATTATCCATTAATTACTTTACTAAGTAATTGTACTTATCAAATTCTCAAGTGGTTATTCTAATTTTATTAAACTTAATTAATTAACTCAAAATAATCAAATTTATTTAATTAATTACCTTGAGTAATTAATTCCTTTAATTACTTTCATTAAGTAATTATACTTAAACAATTTCGCAAATGATTATCCTTAATTAATTAATCTAATTAATTATTAAATTAATCATATTAATTAATTATTTAATAATCTCAAGTTAATGACTTCATTAACTATCCTTTAATAACTTTTTCTAAGTTATTTAAACTTATATTAATCATTATTAACTACAAATTAATTTATCCTTAATAACCCATTAGTTAATCTCTAATTATATAATTAGTTAATCTCTAATTATATAATTAATTAAGTTTTAACTATAACTTAATTAATCTTAAATTACTTGATTAATTAATTCCTAATCATTAATTTAAAAATCTAATCTTATCTAATTAATGATATTTAATTACAAATTAATTATTCCTTAATTAATCAATCTTAAACCTTAATTAATTGATTTTAAACCCTTAATTACTTAATTAATCCAAATCATTAATTAATTAAATAAATTAATTATCCATTTTAATTAACTTAATAAATTTAATGAATCATAATTCATTAAATCCTAATTAACTTTAAGATAAAACTTTCCATATTAATGATCAAATTATCGTTAACAAAGCATTTAAAACAATTTACTTTTAAATTTACTTTTAAATTTCATTTTAAATATAAAAGTTAAAATGAATATAAATATAACTTTAACAAAGTTTAAAAACATTTTGAAACCCTTTTAAATCTCATGTTAAAGAAATACATACCTTATAAAAGAAATTTAAAAGAATTTTAAAACCAAATTTCATTTTAAATCCAAATCAATTTAAAATAAACTTAAACATTCAAAGTTGTTTAAAACATTTTAAATTTAAAAACTCTCTTTTATTTCGAAATCATTAGAAAAACTAAATTTGATTCCAGATTAAACTTTTATTTAAAACTTTACTTTACATTTTAAAATTTCATTTTTAAATTCAAACCATTTAAAAATACACATTAAACGTTTTAAGGTTGTTAAAACAATTTAAATTTTAAAAACTTATTTATTTCAAACTAGGATACAAATTTAGATTTGAATCCAGATTTAAACTTAGATTTAAAACTTGTTTAAATCTTGCTTTACATTTTAAACTTCATTTTTAAATTTTAAAAAACAGAATAGGTTTAAACTTGTAACAAAACATTAACCCGAGCCATAACCTTATATGCTTTGAGTCCATCCTAAAAATCATCAAGAAAAACATCTAAATTGCTCGAGAAAACTCGAGAACACTACTCTACCCAAACCAAACATCAACTTCATCATAAAATAAAGTGCACTGTGCACATGCACGGTGGCTCTGATCGACTCCGGCCACCTATAGTGGTCTTTCCACATCGTCAATCACTCATACACCCTCTCGAAAACATCATATCATCCACCCAGACTCGAATTCGAATTTGAGTGCTCCAACCAAACCTGGAACCACCACATCCAAAACCTAGAAACGCCACGTCCTCGAAACACCGACCACTTGAGTGTCAGCACCTTCGGCCAAGCCTTCGTTAACGTCCAAGCTTCCATTACACAAAATCCCGTTGAACTCGATCAACTATAAATGCCGTGGTGATCAATTTACCAAGCCTAGTTAAAACTAGGGTTACAAATCGAAATCGACTACTGCTAACTCCAAATTGATCTGATCCTCTTCCTAACAATTTTACCTAAATCTCTTATCATCCCACTACCATCATTGAAGAATACAACATTCCAAACCACTGAGATCATCAGAGTTACCCAATTTACCATTTGCTGTTCCACCCAGCAATGCAAACTCAAATCTCAACTAAAAATTATGATTTTAGTTTTAAAAATCATGTTTTCGTTTAAGGGTTTGATTTATAACCTGAATTAATGAATTACTAATTTGGGTTTTGACTTATATTAAATTTGCTTAATCATTTTGATTTCCAGATAATTTCTAGAGACATTTCACTATTATTTTAACTTAAGTAAAATTTTAGTCTAAATTTGTGATGGAACAAACAAGTTTCATTTAAATCTTAAGTTTAAACAGAGTCAAAATCAAGAGGTTTTGAATTTAAATCAAAACTTGAATTCTGGGAACTATAAACAGAGAGTTCTCTGATAAGACACACATGCATACCATACATTTATATGTACTCAGCAGAATTGCATATATATACACACACTACATACTTATTCAAAGATGAACTTGCAACAAATTTATATACTTAAACATTTAAAAGTGATGTTACTCACCAATTTTGGAATGAAGACGAAGCTTCCGTTTTTGAAAAGCTTTAGATACTTTTAAAACTAAATTGCCCTTTGCGTTAAAAACTTGAGTTGCTAAAATGCTTTTGCTCCTTGATTTACAAACTACATGCATGCTTGTAGATTGAAAAGAAAATGCAGGCTTGATTTAAAACTGCAGTTGCATGCAGGCTTGAACAGATTGAAGGAAAAAATGCAGGCTTGTTTTTTTTGATTCCAAGTTGTTGAAGAATGGTTACAGATTTACTTTGAACTTGAAAATGTATTATAGGGAAATGATTACAGGTTTACTTTGTATTTTGATTTGGAAATTTACTACTGGTTTTGAGGAAAATGATTACAGATTTTTGTTTTCTTTGTTTTACTTAGCTTTAGATTTAGAAAAAGAATAGGAAAGAATGGAAGGGAAGAAGGAAAATGTTTATATAAGCTGAAATGATTTAAAAATAAAAATAAAAGAAAAAACTAAATTTAGAAATGCCACTTGTCCCAACTATTAACATTTGTCGATTTAATATACTTATCAATTAACACATGTCATTTAAGTTAATTAGTATTTGTAATTAAAGGTTAATATAAGATTATGCTTAATTAATCAGTTAATAAGTGTGTGTGTGTGTGTGTGTGTGTGTGTGTATGGATAGATATAAAAGGATTAAAACAATTATATTCATAAATAAAAGTTTATGCAAATATTTTAAAATCTAGAACAATTTGAAATATTTATACTTTGAATTTCAAAGCTTTAAATTCAAATTCAAATCAAATTCAAAAGTCCACTTTTAAAATCAAGTTATATATACATATATAACTACACAATTCAATTTGAAATAACAAGTCTATTTATATAAAAATCTAAAGTAAAAACAATACATTATCAATATTATTTGAAAATAACACATTTATCAAATTTGAAATAATAAAAGAAACTGTCTCTTTAATTATAATTTACTTATCTTACTTAAATGAATTATTGTATCATATGTAAATTACATTTTAAACTTCTATATATTTCGAAATCATATTTATTAAGCAATATTTAGAAAAAAAAATAAACCTTTTATTTATCTTATTTAAATTTAAACATAAGCAAAAATCTATTTTAAACAATTAAACATTTATCTTTAGTATTTAAAACTATATTTTTATATATTAAATAGCTTTGAAAAGCTTTATATTAAATTTAAATCAAATTTTCCAAATTACCAAGTATATATATTAGAATTTAGAAACAAGATTTTGTTTATTAAATTTAAACCAAAGCTTTTTCTATTTACAATATATACAAACATATATATACATTATAAATAGAAAATATTTTATTAGTTTTTTAAAAGATAAAATTCACTAATTAATTATTTATTTAAAAGAGATTATTAAATTAATTCAAATTTTATTAACAAATATTATCAAATCAATTTAATTATTAACACAGATTATTAAATTGATATTGCCCAAAATTCCGGGTCATTACAGGAGTGGTGTACCTCGTGGCCTTGAAATCGAGGGTGTAATTGTGCAATTAATTTTGAAAGGAAATCCGTACTTATGTGCGGGACTGGATGTAGGATAACTCCGAACCAGTATAAAATCCGGTGTGTTCTTTCCTTTATTGCTTTTACTTTTTTCTGCATCTGTGTTTGATTCTGTGATCATATCTGTGTCTGAATATTGCATACATTTGTGTTCAAATTAACATAAACTCAAAAGGATTTAGTAATTCCTTAAAACACTATTCATCCCCTCTCTAGTGTTAATTCTAGCCCTAAGATCCGTAATCCACATTTCTCACATTTGGTATTAGAGCAAGGTTTTCAAAGTTTCATAATATGATTTTTGAAAAAGTTTTTAAAATGGCTATGTTTAAAAAACTTGTTAATACTAGTTTAGAAATATTCAGATCATCATTGTCTCTTGAGTCTGCATATAATCAATATTCAAATTCAAGCTGTCTACCAAAATTGTATAATGTGCAGGAAACATGCTTTATGGGTGTTGTGGAATCAATCCACAATGGACAAATTGTGTTGATCAAAAAGAATAAATGGATACTCGATAGTGGATTCTCTAGACACATGACTGGCAATCCAGATATGCTGAATGATATAATATACAAAGACGGAGGACTGGTTAACTTTGGAGACAACTCAAAAGGATATGTGATTGGCATCAGTAAAGTCCGTAACTCTGAAACTCCTATTATTACTAATGTTTTGCTAGTTAAGAATCTGAAACATAATCTGCTAAGTATAAGTCAACATTGCGATAAAGGATATAAAATTAAATTTGAAAAAGATAAGTGTCACAATGAATATAATAATTCAACCATAATATTTGAGGGAATCAGGAAAAAGAATATTTATATTCTTAGTATGAAAGTTTCAAATGATAACTTGTGTCTTTTGGCAAATACAAGTGACCCTTGGATTTGACATAAGAGATTTGGACATTTGAATTTCAAACTCTTATCTAGTCTATCAAAACATGATCTAATAAGAGGTCTCCTTAAAATGAATTTTTAAAGTAGATAGTCTATGTGATGCATGTCAATTAGGTAAACGTAGAAAAAGTTCCTTTAAATTAAAAGACATGATTTCAATTTCAAAACCTCTTGAATTACTTCATCTTGATTTATTTGGTCCATCTCAAATTCTGTCAGTAAATCATAGTAAATATGTTTTTGTAATTGTAGATGATTATTCTAGATTTACATGGACAATATTTTTGAAACACAAAAGTGATACTTTTGAATGTTTTAAGAACTTTACAAAAAGGATTCAAAATCAACTTTCTCTAAAAATTATAACCATCCGTAGTGATCACGGTGATGAATTTGAAAATGAAATGTTTGAGGAATTCTGCAATAAAAAGGGAATAACTCACAATTTTTCATTTCCAAGAACTCCATAACAAAACGGAGTAGTAGAACGTAAAAATAGGACGATTCAAGAGTGTACGAGAACCATACTTTCAGATAGTAAATTACCAAAGTGTTTTTAGGCAGAAGCAGTTGCTACCGCCTGTTATATTTTAAATAGAATTTTAATCAGACCTTTAACTGATAAGACATCTTATGAACTTCTTCATTCAAAGAAACCTAAGGTATCTTATTTTAGAATTTTTGGAAGTAAATGTTTTATTTTAAATACAAAAGATAATCTAGATAAATTTGACCCTAAATCCGATAAAGGTATCTTTATCGGATATTCTAATAGAAGTAAAGCGTACAGAGTATTTAATTTAAGAACTAACACCATCGAAGAAACAATGCATGCTTCGTTCGATGAAAATCTTGAAAATTTTGAAGAAACAAACGATGAAGAGGATTTAATCACTAAAAATCAAGAGTCAACTGAAACTAATAATGAAATTAATCATCCTAATAAAAGATTAAACTTTTGAAAGATCATCCTATAGAAAATGTACTTGGAGATATGTAATCTTTTGTTAAAACTAGAAATCAATTAAGTAAAATGAGCAATGTAGCCTTTATATCAACTATTGAACCCAAAAATCCAAAAGAAGCATCATCTGACGATTCATAGATTTTGGCTATGCAAGAAGAACTAAATCAGTTTACTAGAAATGATGTTTGGGAACTTGTTCCTAGACCTGAAAATAAAACTATAACTGGAACAAAATAGGTTCATAAAAGTAAAATGAATGAACAAGGAGAGGTTGTTAGAAATAAAGCCTGGTTAGACGCTCAAGATTATTGTCAAGAAGAAGGAATAGATTTTGATGAAACCTTTGCTCCCGTATTAAGATTAGAAGCCATTAGGATTCTACTTGCTTTCGCAAGTCATAATAATTTCAAATTATATCAAATGGATATTAAAAGTGCCTTTTTAAATGGACTTGTAAAAGAGCAAGTATATGTTGAACAACCACCACTTTTTGAAAATGAAAAATTACCAAATCATGTTTACAAACTTAAGAAAGCTCTATATGGTCTAAAACAAGCTCCTAGAGGCTGGTACGATAGATTACGATCTTACTTATTGCAATCAAATTTTGAAATTGGTAAAGTATATAATGCTCTTTTTACTAAAAGAAATAAAAATGATATTCAACTAGTACAAGTTTATGTAGATGATATCATTTTCGGATCAACTAATTTTGAAATAAATAAAGAATTTTCTGAAATAATGACAAAAGAGTTTGAGATGAGTCATATGGGTGAATTAAACTTCTTTCTAGGATTACAAATAAAACAATTTGATAATGGTATCTTTATTAGTCAAGAAAAATATGCTAAAGACCTAATTAGTAATTTAGTTTGACTACTGCAAGTGGAAAAACCACTCCCATGGCAACCAATGAGTACCTAAGTAAAGAAGATCTCTCGAAAGATGTAGATCAAAAATTATATAGAGGAATGATTGGATTACTACTCTATATCACTGCTAGTAGACCTGATATCATGCATAGTGTTTGTCTCTGTGCAAGATATCAATCCCAACCTAAAGTGACCCACTTAAAAGCCGTAAAATGTATCATAAGATATGTTAAACACACCTTCGGTTATGGCTTATTTTATCCTAAAAATGATTCTTTTGACTTAATATCTTACTGCGATGTTGATTATGTTGGTTGTAAATCAGACCGAAAAAGTATAAGTGGAACTTGTTAGTTTTTAAGGCATTCTCTGATTTCCTGGTTTAGTAAAAAGCAAAACATGGTTTCTTTATCAACAATCAAAGCAGAATATATTTCTGCTGCTTTGGCTTGTTCTCAAGTAATATATATGCAACAAACTTTAAAAGATTTTGGTTTAAACATCTCAAAATCACCAATTTGTTGTGATAATACTAGTGCAATAAATTTATCCAAAAATACTACTCATCATGCTCGAACTAAACATATTGATGTCGGACACCATTTTCTCATAGATAATATAAGTAAGTAATTACTCTTGACCATATCAATTTTGAGAATCAAATTGCTAATATCTTAACAAAACCCTTGAATGAATCTATATTTACTAATTTAAGAAGAGAGTTAGGTATTTGTTCAATAACTGAAATATAGAATATAAATAACAAAGTATAATTAAAAATTAAATTAAAATAAATCAAATAGCAAAAATATCAAGCACCATGTCGACAACCCCCTCCTACCCCTGTCGACATGTAACAATTTTTTTATTTTTGAAATTTTCCCACCAAAATTCAAATAAGTGGTTATATATTCTTCTTATTTTGAAATTTTGATCATTCTCTCAAGTCTTTCTCTGTTCTAACTTCTGAAAAGATTTAAACAATGGCCTTCTCTTCCAAATCAAACAAAAAATCAACTTTTTCGTTCCCTTCTCCTTCCTTTGGGCCATTTCAACGAACTATGCTCGCACGAGTAATGAAAATGGAGGATTCTTTGAAGGATGCACTGCAAGTAATGCAACTTAGAATGGTCAAAGAACAAGAACGGCAAGGAAAAATCCTTAGAAATTTGCAAAAGTTTCTAATGGACAATCACGCTAATCCGATCTTGATTGATGAAGAATCTTCAGGAGATCAAGTGCAAGAGGACAGCGAGGAAGTAGAAGAAGAAGCCTTCATGGAAGAAGTGCACGCTGAAGATGACGACAAAGTCGTTTGCGTTGGCGAAATGTGCATTGACAAGGATGGAAATCTAGTCGAACAACGTGGAAATTTCTATTTCAACTACCCAAATTGTTCGGTTCATAGATCTTCCAATTTCAAGGACACGCATTAATTTCTTTTCTCTCTTCTCTTTTGTTGTATGTTCTTTCTTACGTTCTCTACGAAAATGTAAATATAACAATATATAATTAATAAATGATTTGTGTTCTTCTATTCGAATTATCACTATCAGAAGTATTATCATATATAGATTCTTAGTTAGGGTAGTTAGTAATTTAGGACTAAGTTTGTTATCCCAACTTTTGGCAAAGTTGAGATACCCAAAATTTACTGAAAATCAATGATTACTATTCTTGAATGTCGACTGTGCAATGCAGGATAACCATAGATATCGATGAATTTTGTCCGAGTCCGGAACGGGCCACAATTGGCATGACATGACAAGAAAGATCATAGAAGTCCGCATTTCAAATTTCAAGTCAATCCGAGGTCGTATGCTCAAGTTATGATGGATTCAAGTTAAGAGGGATGGACATTGCTCAGTTCGAACCCATCACCCTTCGTATGTTCGAACCCATCTAGTTCGAACCCATCTAGTTCGAACCCATCATGTTCGAATCCATACGAAGAGGTGACGTTCGAATCTATCAGCTAGCATCTTCCTTCGACTCCATCCAATTGAAACCACTCCATGTCCCTGCTTCGACTCCATCGGCCTCGACACCATCACAGTGACTCACCTTCGAATCCATGAACTAAACCTTTGCTTCGACTCCATCAAGCAAGCCCCCAGATAACCTTGCTTCGAATCCATCTTCACACGACCACAAACCCATCATGGCTTCGGCTCCATACTGTGTTCGAATCCTCATAATAAAAACAACTTCGAATCGACCCAAAGTGACGCATATGGATCGATTCGAACGAGCATCTCTCCATCGATTCGAAGACGACCTTCGAATCCAGCACTTGAACCCACTCGGTCAACACGGCACAGAACTCGGAGTCGACCCATTCAACTCGGAGCAAAACTCGGGTCGAAGCGAAGTGCACGCTCCACGTCAACACGAAGGCACGTGCCACCATGGATTCGAAACCATCGATTCGAATGCGTGGTTTCGAACCGAACAGCCAGGCAGTGAACCCAATTTCGAACCGATGATAACTCTCAATCCACTGATCCAAATTCCATGAAATTTTTACGGGAGTTCGTCTACATGTTGAAGAACGTCCATGCCAAGTTTCATCACGATTGGACAATTTCTTGATCGGTTCGAACCAAGGGTTGAATCGATCCCAATGTGGGACAGGATCTCTAGGTTTCGGCCATGTGGGCCCCCTCACGTGCCAGAAGTGGTCTACCTGATTTTTAGGAGAAATATCAGCCTCCTACGCCTATAAATAGAGCCCCAGGTCATTCAGAAAAGGGATCGATTTCTCTTTGGCAAGATCAAGACTCTGAAGCACCAATACTCTAGCAAACTCTACTTTGCACTTCACGATCACTATTGTACTCAGATTTCAGAGCCACAATCCATTGTAATCCGATGTAATCAATTGTAATCAGCGAAGAACATCAATAAAAGAGAAAACCTTTGAAGTGGACGTAGGCCGGAGATAGCCGAACCACTATAAATCGTGTGTTCTTGTTCATAATTTCTGTTTTACTTGCTTAGATCTGCGATTTGTGCTTGAATATTGTTGAGTTATATTCATACACTGGTGCTTTCACAATCATTGGGGTTTGTGACCAATTTTGGCGCAAACACTTTGGTGCTTTCACTGAGAAGAACTAGCACCCGCTACACCAGATTCGACATTCAGATTCAAAAGTTTGGAGAACCCCAATCCGGAAACAATGACTCGACAAACAAGACAAAGAGTTGATAGGAGCCAACAAGGAGGAAGCCAAGAAGCATCCTCCGGATCAGGAGAAGGACAAGCTTCCGTTTACATCACTAGAGACGAGATGGAGGCTATGGCTAATTCATTGCGCGAAAGCATGATGAAGAGTCAACAGGAAATGCTGCAGAATTTTCTCGAGCAAATGAGGGCAGCAAACATGCAAAACCTTGGACCAACTACAACAGCTACGAGTGCGGGACAAGGAATCAGGATTGCAGAAGCTAATGAAGGACAGGTTCAAGGCCAGAACGCAGGAGTTGAAGGTGATCAACAAGGACTTGGGGGCAGACCCTCAGGATCCGATACTGGAAGACCAACAAACGGAGCTCAACAGACTGAAGCTAATGCTTATGCTAACGAGCCACCAGAAGAATACGTACCGGAATTCCCTTCAATGCTCGGGGGGCAGGATAAGAACTTGGCAAAGGGCCAACCCCTAGACGGAGATGAGAGAATGATTGGCCTCATGCGAAGAATCATGAGAGGAGGATTGCCTAGCGGAGGGCTGGAAGAAGTTAGTCGGAGTCCGTTCAATCCAAACATCCGAAACGCAAGGAACCCTCCAAAGTTCAAGCTACCAACACTAGAACCTTACGACGGGAGGTCAGACCCGACCATGAACATTACCAGATATATCAGGCACATGGAAGTGCTAGGGGCATCCGAAGAAGTAATGGCACGGTGCTTCCCTCTATATTTGACAGATTTAGCTTCACTATGGTTCAGACAACTGGAGACTGGATCGATAGGAACATGGAGCGAGCTCGTTGACTGCTTCATGAGACAGTTTAGGGTCCATGTGACGCGACCCAAGAGCGTGATGACTTTAGCTTCAATCAAGCAAAGGACCGGAGAGTCCATAAAAGATTTCCTACTAAGATTCAACATGACAGTGACTTCTGTAGATCGCCCGGATCCATCAATGATTTTAATGGCGGCGGTGGCAGGAGTCGCGGAAGGCACCAAATTTAAAGATTCTCTAACTAAAGATCCACCACAAGATCTTGGAGAATTCTTCCATAAAGCTGAAAAATTCATCCGATTAGAAGAATCGCGAGTCGAGAGTCGTGAAATAAATACCGCGCGGAGCGAAGAAATCCCTAGAGAACAGCCTATAGTAGACAAAGGAAAAAGGAAACAGGATGACAGACATGATGGTCCTGATAAACGGAAGAAATTCCGAGAACCAAGATTCAGGCAGTACACCGATCTGACTGCAGGCCTAGAAAGAATCTTTACTGAAACTAGGGGGCAACTCCACTATCGAAAGCCACCTATAAGGGATCCCACTGAGCGGGAGCGCAGGACCGGAAAATACTGCCTATTCCATGAGCTGGATGGGCATACTACAGATGAATGCCATCACCTGAAGGATGAGGTGGAAGAACATGCTAGGAGTGGTAGATTGCCACAGTTTGTCAGAGAACGGACAACGACAGCAAGACCAGAACAACTACCGCCTCCAAATAATAGGAACGTCCTGGATCGGGATCACGACTCGTCATCAACTGATTGGAGATGGCAAGGGCCAAGTCCAGGATTTGGACTTCGGTCGAATAATTTTATTTAGATTTATTTTCAGAATAAACGGTTACTCCACTTACACATGTACGGGAACCGGAGAGATCCCTAGGCATGCTCTGAGATGGAGATAAACCGATATGCCCGGAGAGGCAATCCTTAGCTTTTTTCTGATGTTTGAGATTGAACATCTAGTGCTTGAATTCAAATAAATAAATTAGAACTTCTTGCAATAAACCTTTTGACCGGAGAGTCAAAGGATGAACATTAAATACCAATATAAACATGATCGCTTTATGACCCTATCCAGAGAGACGGGGTCCGGAGTGCAAGAAGTGAGCTGCTTCGCCGGAGAGCGACATGATCAACTCACTTAAGCACTGTTTCCTCTTCACCGGAGAGTGACAGGATGGAATTCAGCAAGAGCCCGGAGAGGCTATGATCGGTCCCGAACGACCATGACATCGCTTAATGTTCAGATACACTGAATCGGAGTGCAAGAAGTGAGTTGCTTCGCCGGAGAGCGACAGGATCAACTCACTTAAGCGTTGTTTCCCCTTCACCGGAGAGTGACAGGATGGGATCCAGCAAGATCCCGGAGAGGCTATGATCGGTCTAGAACGACCATGACATCGCTATACGTCCTAACTGGGACCAGAGTGCAAGGGATAGAAGGCAACGCCAGAGAGCAATAGGATCTTTCTATTCAATCACTAAGTCTAGAATGGACTTAGTAAGGGTTCAGAGTAGCCAATAATAGTCCGGAGAGACTACGAAACTTCATTCTCAACTTCTACGGAAAGAACGAATACTGATTTGGCTTCGAACAGCCACCAACTTGATTGATAATACCACAGCTATGAATGAAATATGAATTTATTACACTTGATTTAAGACCGTTCAAAACATACCTTTTACAAAAAGGCATGTTTTGGGGGGCAAAATGTTATCCCAGCTTTTGGCAAAGTTGAGATACCCAAAATTTACTGAAAATCAATGATTACTGTTCTTGAATGTCGACTATGCATTGCAGGATAACCATAGATATCGATGAATTTTGTCCGAGTCCGGAACGGGCCACAATTGGTAGGACATGACAAGAAAGATCATAGAAGTCCGCATTTCAAATTTCAAGTCAATCCGAGGTCGTATGCTCAAGTTATGATGGATTCAAGTTAAGAGGGATGGACATTGCTCAGTTCGAACCCATCACCCTTCGTATGTTCGAACCCATCTAGTTCGAACCCATCTAGTTCGAACCCATCATGTTCGAATCCATACGAAGAGGTGACGTTTGAATCCATCAGCTAGCATCTTCCTTCGACTCCATCCAACTGAAACCACTCCATGTCCCTGCTTCGACTCCATCGGCCTCGACACCATCACAGTGACTCACCTTCGAATCCATGAACTAAACCTTTGCTTCGACTCCATCAAGCAAGCCCCCAGATAACCTTGCTTCGAATCCATCTTCACACGACCACAAACCCATCATGGCTTCGGCTCCATACTGTGTTCGAATCCTCATAATAAAAACAACTTCGAATCGACCCAAAGTGACGCATATGGATCGATTCGAACGAGCATCTCTCCATCGATTCGAAGACGACCTTCGAATCCAGCACTCGAATCCACTCGGTCAACACGGCACAGAACTCGTAGTCGACCCATTCAACTCGGAGCAAAACTCGGGTCGAAGCGAAGTGCGCGCTCCACGTCAACACGAAGGCACGTGCCACCATGGATTCGAAACCATCGATTCGAATGCATGGTTTCGAACCGAACAGCCACGCAGTGAACCCAATTTTGAACCGATGATAACTCTCAATCCACTGATCCAAATTCCATGAAATTTTTACAGGAGTTCGTCTACATGTTGAAGAACGTCCATGCCAAGTTTCATCACGATTGGACAATTTCTTGATCGATTCGAACCAAGGGTCGAATCGATCCCAATGTGGGCCAGGATCTCCAGGTTTCGGCCATGTGGGCCCCCTCACGTGCCAGAAGTGGTCTACCTGATTTTTAGGAGAAATATCAGCCTCCTACGCCTATAAATAGAGCCCCAGGTCATTCAGAAAAGGGATCGATTTCTCTTTGGCAAGATCAAGACTCTGAAGCACCAAGACTCTAGCAAACTCTACTTTGCACTTCACGATCACTATTGTACTCAGATTTCAGAGCTACAATCCATTGTAATCCACTGTAATCAATTGTAATCAGCGAAGAACATCAATAAAAGAGAAAACCTTTGAAGTGGACGTAGGCCGGAGATAGCCGAACCACTATAAATCGTGTGTTCTTGTTCATAATTTCTGTTTTACTTGCTTAGATCTGCGATATGTGCTTGAATATTGTTGAGTTATATTCATACACTGGTGCTTTCACAATCATTGGGGTTTGTGACCAATTTTGGCGCAAACAAAGTTTTAGTTTTAGAGTTAAGTGATGATTATTTATGATAACACTATCATTATAATCACATGTCATATAGTATTAGTTTTAGGGGGAGTTATATATTTTGGAGTTAGTTTTTGTTGATGACAAAGTTGGAGAAGTATAAAATAGGATAGTTAGGCATAAATTAAGGGGGAGTTATTAGTTTTAGGGCGAGTTATTAGGATAAAAGTAATATTTTATAAACAAAGGTTGGGAGTTATTAGGATAGAAGTAACATTTTATAAACAAAGGTTGTCATCATCAAAAAGGGGGAGATTGTTGGTCGTTGAGATGATGGTTTTGATGACAACAACCTTAAAATAAGATTATAAGATATACATACTAACATTATAGTTTAGATATATATGTATATGCATGATCTAACCATGCAGGTACCAAGAATGAAGACTGTACAGTATAGAGATTCAAGATATCAAGATTGAAGACTCATGAGTAACAAGATTATCAAGAGTTCAAGATTTCTATAATAAGTAATTTAATTAGGAATTTTGTTAAAACTCCTAAAAAAACACTGGCATCTTAAAATACAATTTATTTGTGGAATGAAATCCACTTCGAGCCTATTAAAGGGATGGAACCCTAAGTAGGATGGAACCTACGAAAAATCTAGTGGAACATTGTTTTGTATCCACTAACTTTTATTCAAATGTTTTTTTACAAAATTATATCTTGTTTTTAAAATGATTTCAAAACCTTCGTTCTAAAAGAATCAAAAACATCTATCCTAGTTTTAAATATTTTTAGCCTCATAATAATCTTTATTTTCAAAATCAAATTATCCTTGGTCTTAATCTATCTTAATAATAATATATTTAACTTTTAAATAGTTATACTTAGATTTAAATATAAAATTATAGTAAAATTCTATATATACCAAAATATTATTCTCTATACTTATTTATGTATTTTAATTATAGTCAAGTATATTTATAAAGTTTAGAAATAGTTTTAATACAAGATAGAAGTTATTTTCAAAGAAAAATAAATCACTAAAAAAACCTTAGGCATGTCGACAACCTCAAGTACCCCTTGTTGACAAGGTGGCAGTTGATTTCAACCATTTGAATTTCAAAACAAGTGTCTATTCGTCATATCCTTTCACGAATGGGTCTGGCTGTTGTTCTACTATAAATAGGGGCAGTTTTAAACGAATTTTCATTCATATTTTCTCCGATTTCACTCCTTTTCTTCTTCCACATTTCTTTATATATATTTTTACCATTACTCTGCCGAAATCACCACTGAATCTAACTATATCATTTATGGTTTGATTCTCTATCACTTTCTCCACAAGACCTCAGTGCTATTTAGAATTATAGGCTTCTTTGTAATCAACTAAATGAGAAAAGGTGTGATTGTAGACTATGAAATCAATCAAGTGAGAAAACATATGATTGTAGCCTGTGAAATCAATTGGGTGAACTTGTTGCCCGTAAAATCAAGTATCTCTACCCAAAGGATTGTGAATCTGGAGTGGTTTACCTCGTGGCCATGAAATTGAGGGTGTAATTGTACAATTAATTTTGAAAGGAAATCAGTATTTGTGTGCGGGACTGGATGTAGGGTAACTCCGAACCAGTATAAAATCTGGTGTGTTCTTTCCCTTATTGCTTTTACTTTATTTCTACATCTGTGTTTGATTCCGTGATCATATTTGTGTCTGATTATTGCTTACATTTGTGTTTAAATTAACATAAACCCAAGAAGATTTAGTAATTCCTTAAAACACTATTCACCCCTTCTCTAGTGTTAATTCTAGCCTTAAGATCCGCAATCCGCGTTTCTCACAGTTTGAAAATGTCGGAATGTTACATGTGGTATCAGAGCTCTGGTTTTAGGCAAAACTTAGCATATGTAGTAGATTTAATTACAGAATTACTTTCTTTCGTGCTTGAATCTCCCTCTTTGATTTGGTTTCCTTTTAATTTTGAAACGCTCCCACTTGTTCTGAAATCCATTCTTGTCTCCCCCTTTTTGTATTCTTTTGATTCTGGAGCATCCCATAACTTCATTTCGAATGATCTCTATAAAAATCGGCGATCCCGCCAATCTTTGAATGATTTGTAAAGGTGTGAAACTCCTTTACAATTGGCATTGATTCACCATAGATTTCTATACCCTCGGTTTAGATGCTGCTATCTCTTGCTATGCCAAGTTCTATCTTTGGCGATTGAACGTCGATTTTCCTTAGAATTCCGCATCGATCATATTCCTGAAGTCACGGTTGACCCGGTTAAGATCGCCCGCGATTTACGTAAGTATATCCATCTTCTATTTTGTAATTTAATTATCTCATCTTCATTCGAGCCTATCTTCGAATCTGAATTCTATTTGATTAGAGTTTCTCTAATTTGAATCTCTATCTTTCTTTTGAAATCCATTCTTGAATCATCCTTTGAAAAATCGTGTTTATTTGTATTTTAGAAATTGTTTTATATATTGAAATTATTATTTTGATAAGTATGATTATATTCTATATATAAAGTGAAAATGTTTTCGATAAGGATTATATACCTTTTAAAAACGAGAATTTGAAGTTTTGAAAGGATTTGAAATTTTGAAAATTATATAAGAAAATTATTTATATAAAATGATTTATAACTGAAGGGTTTTAAATTGGAAATTTGAGAAAGTGAATTCCGGTATTTTGAAATTGGTTTTAAGATTTTGAAAATATATAATAATGAGATTTGAAAGTATTTTTCGAATAACAAATGTTTCAAATGATTTCAAATGAGTTCCTATGATTTCAAAGAAATTTCAAAGAATTTTTCAAGAAAATAGAAGTCTAGAACTCACTTATGTCGCTGGAGAATAATTTCTGCGATGAGTGCACACATCATCGACATTGATTTTCTACTTTCAAGGTGGGGGAGAGGCCACTTTATTAGCTTTGCTATGCGATTGATTTTGTGAAACCAATTTTGATTTCAAATTCCGAAGTATGATTTGATATTCGAAAGATATTTGTATATATATTTGAAATGATTTGAAGTGAGCCCGGTGTTTAGTCCTTGAGTTTCGGATTTGATTTGGTATAACCCTATCTATTGAAATTGATTTACTGATTGGTTGCTAATTTCCAATTCTTGGATTGGAAATTTGATTTCTCCGACTATTTTGAATGTTTGAACACTTCCAAATCAAGGTTTAATTTTCAAAGCTAAGTATTTTCAAAAAGTATAAATTATTTGATAAAGTATATAAGTTTAGTTTTGTATGTTTAAAGTATGAAGTAATATGATTTAAATAAGTTTGAAACTTTTTTGATAAGTAAATGAATAAGACTATTTTGAATTATACTAATATGAAATTTAGTTTTAAATGTTTTTTTTACTCAGTAGTATCTTTTATAAAACTATATATATATATAGAATAATAATTTTCAAAGGTAAATTGGATCTTTCAAATAGAAATAAATAGTTTAAAGGTTTTAAAAGGATGGTTATAAACTTGGTAATCAATTTTGAGTATAATTGATTTTGAGAAAAATATTTGGTTTGTAAAATAGATTGGAATTTAAAACCCAGTATTTATACGTTGATTTTGGAAATGAATTTGTTTGTCGTAAATTATGTTGATTTGGAAACTATGATCATTTTCTAAACCTATTAATTTGGAAACTTTGAAACTGAAGATATTTAATTTGGAAGAAATATTTTGGTGAAATCGTATATGATTTTGAAACTGAGCTGATACTAAAACGAATTTAAATTGAGAACCTTATTTTTCTAAATACTTTATTTGGGAGTTATTGAACTTATATAAAATTGATTTGTATAAGTATGAAGTTGATTCGAAAACTACTGATTTGGAAAGGTGCTCAATTTGAAAAGCAAAATCTTATATAATCGAAGTCTATATAAGTGTGATTTGATATACTATTGATTTTGGAAAGTATTCGATTTGAAAATGAAATCTTACATATAATTGACTTTGTATAAGTATGGTATTTGAAATTGATTTGAAAAGGTACTATATGATACATATTTTCGAAGTAAAGATATGGAAAGTGCCTTCTGCTTGATATCGTTTTTGTGGCCACATTTTGGATTCATTCTATCGATATTATTCTCTCTGATTTGGGTTTTTCGGATATGGTACTCGAGTGTCCTTCGAATTCCATGGCGTTACCCATGGTCTTAAAAATTCGACTGCATAGCATAATTCGCAAGGCCATGACGGCTTACGAATATGGATGTTTTCTGGAGGATCCTGGTGTAACCATTGTGTATCTATGATCTATGGTCATTTTATCAGCATAATCCACAAGGCAGAGATTTCTTAAAGGGTACAGATGTTTCCTGGGGGATCTAGGCATAACCATTTTGTATCCGCGGTCTAAGGGTTTTTTGTTATCATGGCAAAGTTCGCAAGGCGGTGATTGCTTAAAAGGTATGAATGTTTCTTGGGGGACCCAGGCATAACCATTGTGTATCTACGATCCATGATTTGATTCGGTTGATTTGTTTGAATTGTACTTTCCATAGCAGTTTTGAAGGTTTTTCGAATATTTTCACTGAGTGTTGAAATAGGTCTACTAAGTACTTGGAGAATTCTAGCTTTGCACCTGATCAACGCATGGCTAGAGTCTGCAAGAATGAGGATAAACCTGTTAATACTTCGAGTTATAAAAGTATTTTGATAAAGTATTATATAAAGGATATTTTGATCATTTTTTCTTTCTTTCTAAATAATTTAAAATGTTTAAAATACTGTTTATTTATATATTACATAGTTTAATAGTAAATTATTAGTGTTTTATATAAGTGATTGATCTTTATATAAATAAGTGAATGGAAATCAATTTAAAACTAAATGAAATTTTTATAATCTGAATTGACAGTTTGAACTAACAAATTTGAATCGAATGACTATATATGGATATAATAAAATGGGTTTAACTAAATTATTAAATATTAATTAATTTAAACTAAAATCTATATGGTTTTAATTAATTGTTTATTTTGTTTTTTTCAATCCAGATTCTTCTGGTTGTTTCTATTCTTCCACCTTCTTCCTTTTCGGGGACGAAAACTTTTGAGTGGGGAGAGTGTAATGACCCGTAAATTTTAATGGTTTTAGTAACGTAATTAGCTAAAACTTTGTGAAATTTTAAATAATTTAGTTTTGAAATAAAAATTTGATGTTTAGGATACGTCTACTTAAACATATTATAAATAGTAAATTTTCAATTTATAATATGGAAGTTTATTTTTCTTATGTAATTCAATTCCAATTTAAATCAGTTAGAATTAGATGATAATAAAACATTTTTCAAAACTGAATATTTTTATATAATAAATTTATAAATCATCTTCTGAGTGAGACGTTATATTTTGTTTCTTCAAATTTGGACTTATATACCTCCGTTTATTTTATTTCCTGCAAATTAGCAGCATTTTCGGTACTGAATATCGACTTTTGATAGAATTGTCGTACCACTGATATCTAAATACTATTTTGATCATCTCATCATGCTGATCTCTATAGTATATTCAATCCTGTGTTTTGAAGTCCGACACACAGCGGAATCCGTGAAACCGGTAACCGTATCGGTACCGGATCCGCGACCTTTTGTTTTCTTTTGTGTTTCAAATTTTAACCGTGACTGTCACGCAACAATCAATTGCTTTAATTATTTTACCTGAATCAAACCATGTGAACGTTGTTATTATTTTTGTCTTAATATATCCTACGCTGGTGCCTTTTCCTTTTCTTTCAACGGTTAAAAATTTAAACATCCTAGCATTGATTATCTGCGCTAGTTGTTTGACTATGAGTTTTACTTTTCCCATTTCTAATCTGATTCATTTCCATTCGGCCCTCCATCCTTTCATTTGAGCATACGTTATATATAAGTTTATATTTATATTTCTTTTGCCTAAAACTTGCATGCCTTCGTCTCCTCTTCTATTTCCTCTACTCATTCTTCAAAGAAATTAAAAAAAATCTAAAGCTATATATTTCTTTCTGCTGAAGCTTTTGTCACCATCTCCCTGCTTTTGTCGTCCCATCCCCTCAACCCGCTGTGAAGCCATGGCCATCACGAGAAAAAAAAGAATCCCTTTCACTGCCCTTCCGATGTCCTCCACCAATAGCTTCTTATGCCACCTTTCTAACCCCTCTGCTCCCCCTTTAATTTGCTCAGATGCGCACGCCAGCCTCCCATGCTATCCTCGACGTGAACCCGCATCTTCGCTTTGCCGTACGCCTCCCCTCCCTGTTCCGCTCACTTGTCCGCCATCTCGTGTAGGCAAGCTTCATCAACTCAAACTTTTCATTTGTATATATATATATATATATATATATATATATTAAATGTGTACATATATATCATTTTACGTATATGTATGTTTTGTATAAGTTAATAGTTAGTTATGACAGTGTATATATATTTGAAGGGAACGGAGGCGATACATATATTTTGCCATTATAAAAGTATATAAGTTTACAATGTCACAAAATCTATACAGTTTATAATTTATAAAGTATATATATAACAGGTTGTTTATAGTCTAAGTATATATACATGTAACAGTCTCGTATGCTTATTTATTTTTGTAGATTTACTTAATATACGAAGCAATACAGTTGGTATCTATTTCAAAATATTAGGATATAAGTGTATAATAATATATGTTTATATATAAGTTTATATATACAAGTATATTGGGATTTGGGTTAAAATAGTTATGTGTGTGTGTGTGTGTATTATAATAGTATTGTACATATGATAGTTGAGGATTTCGCATATCACATGAACGATAAGAGAAGAGAAGTATATACCATATATTAACTAAACATATTTGTTGTTATTTATGTGATCTGCATTATATATATATATATATATATATATATATATATATATATATATATATATATTGACCGAAGCTTATATTGTTAATATGATTATTTTTGAATATTGTTAAGAAGCATACTATTTATATAGTTACGCAAGTCATACTATTTATGTGTGTACTGGTCGGATAAAATTTAGTTACTATGTATATATGTGTTAAATTAGGTTAAAGGGCTTCTACTTGCAGGGTAATAAGTTTTAAGGACAGCACTTTTGAATAATTAGTTTTAAGGACAATTTACAGCATAATGATAAATTCATTTATCTTTTTAAGTTATACAGAAAAATGATAAATACTTTTATCATTATTTCTGTATAACTGAAAATGATAAATTCTTTTATCTTTTTCTTGTAAAATGTCATTAAAATTAATTTTTCAGAAGTAGTGTCCTTAAAACTTATTACCCTGCACAAATAAGCCCTTGAAGTGAAAATCCCCTATATTATATTATATATAAGTTGATTTTTACGTGGTTAATAGATATGGGTTGGAAGATGTACAACATGAATATTTTATTTAAAAGTGTAATGTTGGCTAGTATATATTTGTATTAAGTTATTGTGTGTATATATATATATAAAAGTGTTGAGTATTGTGACATATTTTGGTTATAAATTTTGTTGCATGTTCCTAGGCTCATAATATATATATGTTTATATAAATTTATATTTGATCTATGATATTGTATATAATTTATAATAGAGTAGGTTGTTTGTTGTATATATTAAAAAATATAGATCTGTTTGTTTTATATATATGAATTTATATATGCATCTAGTGGTATATATATATCCATGGATTTAAAAATATAATATGTATATATATTTAGTTTCAATATATATATGTGTTAAAATTTAAGATTTACTTAAAATGTATATATATTTTTAAATTGAATATTGGGTTTAAGGAAAATAATAATATAATATACATCTCGTTTAAATTTTTATATCAAGCTAATTACATTTGTTCCCATCGATTTCTGTTATCAGATCTATTCGTCGAATTCGTGCCAATCCTGCTTACTTCAAGAATTCGTAGCTCATTTTATTTTCTATCAGCCTCTAAAGGTGATAAATCACTCGCGATTAACGTTCTTATATCTATTAAATTTAATTTGAGTTGAAACGACGATTGAAATATGCTGCTGTTAGTTATTTAAATTACTATATATATGCTATTATTTGTATATGTTCACCTGTGACATATGACACCATATCCTGTTATTTATATTTTATTTAATCACCGATGATATGTTCTTGTTGTCATATGTTATATTTTATCATATATGTTCTCATTTGCAAGTTTCCTGTCAGTTTAGAATTCCATATGGGTTGAAATGATACATACCCGAACGATCTGTAGAATAGGAGAAAATCGTTATGGGTTGAAATGATAAACCCAAGAGATTTTCATTTGAATTGAATTTGGGATTGCGGGTTGAAATGATATATACTCGTATATATCTAAACTACGGATTTAAATGATAAATATCCGTATCATTTGACCATAGGATAAAAAATAATTATATACAGACATCCTTGGTCTATGTATAAATATTTTGAAAATGATCTCTATGGTTTTGAAAGGAAATATATTTAATATTGAAAATATTTTATATATAATAAGTTTTAATATAAAGTAGATTTAATAATAAGCTTTAATTTAATAAAGCTTGATTTAATTTATATATAATATGCATATGTATTTATTTAAAATTTTATTTTAAAAGTAGGTTTTTGTAATATTTTTCTAAGTTAAGGTTGGGTAGATAAATTTGAAATTTATTTGAAATTGTATTTAATTAAGAATTTTATTTAATTAAATCGATTTGAAACTATTGAGTTTGAAATTTAAAGATATGATTTTATAACTTGATTTTGATTTAAGTAATTTAATGAATATGTCACGTTTAAATAAATTGAAGGAAATATAAAGTAAAATGTAATTTAAGATTATTTAAATAATACTGAATTTATTAAGTGAATATTTCAAGACTAAATAATAATGAAAATCAAGATCTATATAAAACTGTTAAATTTAGTTTTGAAAATGTTGAATATTTAAAGCTTTGAAATAAATTGGAATTTAAATGGTTTATTTTGTGGTTCAAATCTGTATTTGAAATCAATATAATTTGAAATTGTTTATTTAGAAGTTGTATTGAAATTGATGAATTGAGATTGAATTAAATATGAATTTGGAATTCGAGTTGATTTGAATCGATTTGTAAAATTTGAGGAAATTATAAATATTTTAGTTTATAAATTATCAATATATATATATATATATATATTATTTTAATATAAAACTAATTTTAATATAAACTATTTCAATATACTAATTATTTTAATGTAAACTATTTTATTTTATATACTATTATTAATATGTAAACTATTTAAGTGGTGGAAGTTATGATTTCAAAGTTATGGTTTTCCAAAGAATCATGATTTCAAAGTGTTTTGGTTTTGAAAGTGCTGTAACATTGAAAGTGCTATAATTTGGAAATAAATATATTTGAAATGGAAATGATATTTTGGTTTTGAAGTATAAATTATTTTGAAATGACCACGGTGTTATAATGACGTTTGGTTGTTAATAGCGTATATTTCTACATTATAGATAGTTCCACGGATCCTTAGAGGATGGGTATCCCAAACATCCTCTAAGTTACTTGTATTTCAGTTGATATTTCACTTGAATTGGATTTATTGATATTAGAATGTTAATCCTAACTCGAGTGTTTTGTGTTTTGCGTTACGCTTGGGTCAGACTGAGTGTCACAACATTTGAGACTCACCTTTGGAGTTGGTGCTTCAATTGAAGATCCAACAATCTATCCAGCTTTCAATCATTCAGTTGACTCCACTGATATATTCAGACTTTGTATTAATCATTGTATTCGAGACTTCTGCTGTATTCTGTTTAATTTTGTTATATATATATAGTAGCCTCATAAACTACTATTCATTTGTTTCCGCTGCTTATTTCATATTACTCCGTCTCTGTGATTATGTGATTTATTTATTTAATGTATATGCTGAGTTTTGGCCCAATTTGAATTAACAATCTGGTATCTTGAGAAATTCAAGTCCGACATGTACGGATGCGAATGGTTGAAAATACTGGGATGTTACACATATGGACGTATTCTATTATTCGCTGCATCTATTGCATTTGTTTTTATATTTACAAGGACAGAGGGTTTATAACTATCTAGGCATCATCCAGGTTAGACTTTGATATTGTATTCAAAATTTTCCACTGCAAAGATTATATATTGAAATAATATATGTTATTCCATTCGTGTGAGATTCCTTTTTCTATTATGTTCTACCTTCTTTTTCTTTTTCACCCTTAATCATCCACCCGTCCGTTCATTTTAGTTGGACATGTGTGGATTATTGTTGAGGTATAGAAAAGTGGGTCGTTTCACATAACACCGACCATTTACTAATTCCTACACAGGGAAGAGGCGGGCCATCACACAACCACTTAATATCTTCAATCCTTGAAGCAGGTCCTTCACATTATAGTTTGTACCCCCATATTGGCGTCTCACATTAGTATGAATATTTGTATGTGCCGGTAGATGGATTAGTTGAGCAGGTTTACTGTAGGATCGATTTCACCCTAGAGGAAGGGTGAATATGGTGATACAGATAATTATAAAAATTGTTGTGGAAGCTTATAAAATTATTTCAACACAAATATATCAAAATTATAGCAGCACAAATAATAGCAGAATAATAAATGCAGAAATAGAATGACACAGAATTTACCCAGCTTCAGCAAAACCCTGCCTACGTGCTGCCCCTACGGTTTCTACTAGAAATTAAGTAATCACACGTTTACACACGTAAACTCGCGACACCCGCTACTGACTAACCTAACTCTACGCTCAATACCCTGCCACAACTGAGCCACTGAGTTGCGAATTCTCAAACTACGGTACGTAGTTTGTCCCCTAGTCACACAACTAGTAATTACACAATTTTCAAGAGAAAATACAAAAAGACGATAATTCAAAAACACTTAAAAAACAACAAAACCCTAATTTTAAACTATTGAACCCCAATTAAAACAAGGCCGACCCTTTTTTCTTTTTATTATTATTTTGGCCCGTAGTTTTTCCTTTGCTCTGTATAATGGCGGCTTGCTGTTGCTCGTTCTAGTTCGTTCCAATTTAGGGCTTCGTGATTTTTCGAAGCTGCCGACTTTGTAAATCAATCAAGTGTAGATTTGTTGATCGATCGTTTCTTCGTTACTCAATTTTAGCTGCTTCGATGATCGAGTTCGATTCAATAATCTGGTACGTGATTTGTTACTTTTGTTTTACTGTTTTAACTTGCTTGAACTCGATCGATTGAAAGCCGATGATGATTGGGTTTTTATATAGGGAACGAACCCCTTGATTTTCATTCGTATATAATTGTTTGAATTTGTCTTCGGCCATTTGATTATTCTTGAACGACGTTGATTTATCTGACTTCTTCAATTTATATAATTTCGTTGCTTGATACTCACGGTGTTGATTCTTGGCTTCGTCAATTTACTTCGCCACCACGGTATCGAATTTGAACTGCTGATGTTGATTTCGATCTTCGTTTCCATTGACCCCGGTCAGTTGCTCATGGCTTCAACTTGATTTTTGATATTACCAGACTTTGATGCTTCGGCATTAACTTGTTTATGTGATGATTTCTGATCTTCGTGGTTGAACTTGCTTGTAGGTTTCTGACTTGGTTCGATGTTGACTTCGGCACTGATGGAATTCATTGCTGTAGTATACTTGACTTGTTTTGTTCTTTGTGCTTGTTAACTATTGCTTATTTGTCTTGTTCAACTTGATGTTGCTTGATGTGGCGCCGTTGTGCTTTTTCGAACTTGTATCCCTTGAGTCTGCACTTGCATTATCCAGTTTCACGGTTGCATACTTGTATATGCACTCGAGTCTGATACTGGTGCATATGCTTGCTTATTTCTTGCCAGCACATTCACATACATCTTAAGTCTTGTTTCTTTATACTTCTGTGTAGACTGTTTGTTGTTTCATACATTTCATTTGTTGCCAGACCTGTAGCCTTTGCGCGTTGTTCATGTCATTAACTTGTACTGTCCAGTTGAGTTCGAGTTGCCTTTGAGTTTCAGACCTGAATGTGCAGTTTTTGGTTGTGAATTGTGTTTGAAATGCTGGTATTGTAGTATTGAAACTGTAACTTGATTTAGTTCCAATTGTCAACTCTAGTGCTTGCTGTTGGACTTCATGTAGTTTGTTTGATCTTTGTAAAAACACCGTCTTTGTTTGAAACTACTACGTAAAGATGTTCGACTTTGAACTGCTTGCATATGAGCCGATATGTGTTCGTGTACATATTCTATTTGTCACTGTTGCATTAATTTTGGTTGCTGCTGTGTTATGTAGTAGCCTAGTGTCTTGTTGCACTGTCTTTTTTGTTTCCTGCTATTAAATTTCATTGTGTAGTCTGGTCGATAATTATGGTATATGCATTGAGTTGCATCACTGGTCTTTGCATTTGGTTTTTTACATATGATGGCACTCTGGTTTATCACTTGCTGTTGCATGGTGAACTTGAATTATTCCTCTTTGTCTTTTCTTATGCTACTTGCTTTTCATATTTTCTTCAATGTGCAACCTGGTCGAGGCTACATATATGAATTATGTTTCCAGTCATCATGTAGTTGCATTGAGTTGGTTTGCCTTTGTAAGGTGTACCATCTGGAGCTTGCTGTCTATATTCATTTGAACCTAGTTGATGTTTTGGTTCTGACTTGACTTGATATTGTCACTTGTTCATTGTAGTTTGATTTGTGCACTGACTTGAGTTCAAGTCTTATTCAGCAAATATTTATTTAACCTGTGAAAATAAATAGTATATTAACAAATACGTTTAAATGAATGTATATATGTTTATTATCATCAAACAAAATCATATAAGCGCATATTCAACAATCTCCCCCTTTTGATGATAACAAACATATATTTAAGATTTTGAATATGTTAAATGTATTTGATCATTGATATATCCTAATTGCTCCCCCTATTTAAATTCTTCCTCTCTACACAAAGCTCCCCCTACAAATATGCATACAACTAAATAATATGCAAATGAGCCTAGATGCTAATAGAAAATTATTTGACCTTTGCTTGATTTTATTTGACAAAATCTTAACTTTTCTCTCCCCCTTTTGTTATCTGCAAAAGAATAATAGTGTTAGAGAAAATAGAGATAAAGTGATCGATATAAATTCAACAATAAAACTCAATTGAATATAAATATTAAATTTTAATAAAAAATCAAACAAAAATCATAAATATTTTGTTAGGCGCATATTCCACTTTTAGAATGATGGGAATTATGTCATCATATAAAACCATACAGTTGTGTCTATTTGTGGTATATTTATATCAGGAATTTGAATATCTACTAACCATGCATAACCGTTAGGACTTTTAAATGAGATTAGTAGTATTCAAATTCTATTTTTTAAAAAATGAATTCAAGTATCTTCTAACCACGCATAACCGTGAGGACTTTTAAATATGATTAGAATCAACTTGTTTATTTCAAAAATCAATTTTGATATGCGTTCCATACATGCATAACCGTGAGGACTTTTAAATGAGCATGGAAGCACATAACAAATTCCAAGTAATTCACCCATGCATAACCGTGAGTACTTTTAAATGAGAGTGAATACTTTGGATTTTATTTTATTATTATTATTATTATTATTATTGCTATTATTTTTTATTTTATTTAAAAAATGTAAAATGAAAAACGAATTATTCCTGTTTAAAGTACCATATATTGACAAACTATACATAATTTTGATGAGTGATGGTCGTTAGAAATATATAGAAATAGAGATGGTGATGGAATTTTTACCAACAATAAGTTTTATAACTCTTATTTAAATTTCTAAAGAAATTTACTAATTGTACCGTCTCGAGTCATAATATATGATAAATATCAACACTCATCACTTTTTCAATCACTATTTATCTTTTCGATAATTATTAGGGAGTCAGATTAGTCAAAATAGTCATTTAAAATCAAATTCAAAAATAATTATAAAATCAATTTTTCAAGATGACTAATCTAAAAACATGGTCAAATGATTTTCTTGAAGAGGTTATATGAGAAAAATTTGTGCTATTTGAAAATTATTTGAAATGAAAAATATGCAGATATTTTCTTTGAAAAACGATGCAGTTACTAAATATCTCAACAAAAATTAAGCTCAACTAGTAATTTTTATATCAACTAGATTACCAGTGTAATCTGCATCTGAATTTCTCTTTCACTCAAAATTATCATTAATTGAATTTGATAGACCAGACCATGAAGTGTGCAACAAAAAAAATTAAAATCAATTTTAACAGCTTTTTAAATGACATTCTCTTGAATTTGAATTGAAACCGTGTAAATCATAAAAAACCGTGAATATAGAGTTAGCCGTAAAAAAACCAAATGTATTATCATCCAATAAAACACTATTATTAATCCAAACTAATATATATGAAGTAGTTAAAAGACTCTACAGATTTCTATAGTGTTCTTGGCATAAGAATATAATTGGCCAACAATTTTGAATAAGTCAGAATCAATATCATCATTATTTCATCATCACATTATTGGCTGTTTTAACTCAGATTACGGTGCAGATTATCACATTTAATATATCGTTCAAATAAATTTACCATTACATGTTTTACCTTTATGATATTTTTCGTTGTTGTCCATTGTGATTCTATCACCTTTATACTAGGCTAAGGAACTTTGCTTTGTCGCTTGTTGTGTCCTTGGAACAGCCAGAATCTAAGTAACACTATTGTTGTTTCTTAGCCTGCCACCACACCTACACGATGAAAGATTATTGTGACTAGTTTGTGTTTATAGGTCCATGATTGTTAGTGGAAGAATATTTTGAAAAATAATTTTGTGAAGGCCAACAACTATTTATATATGTTCCTTTTGGCATCCAGATTTGTTTAACTTTGAGAGATTTTGTATTTATGCTTTTTGGAACCCAAATTGGAATGGTTTTTACGTGTTTGGGTCTATACCAACAACTATTTTGATTGTGTCCAAATTTTCTACAAATTTTGCACATTGAATTTACTTGATTAATCTCATTTCTAACATTTTTAGATTGATTATACCCAAATCCTTGTCTATCTATATTAACAGTTTGTTTTCCAAATAGCATATTCAACGATTTTTCACTTTTTGAAAATTTATCTAAAGTCATTGACTGTTATTGGACTTGTATTTTGAGAGATTCATTTTCGTTTAACAATTGTGTGCACTTTTTAATAGAGTTTTCTCTCCTAGTATTTTCATTTTCTTTTAAAATCAGAATTTCATTTTCAAGTGATTTTATATTGATTTCTGATTTTGTAATTTCTTCTTCGAATGTTGGACACTTATCACACTTAGGGATTCTACTTTGATAGGTTTTAACTAATTGGTCAAGTTGTTTATTTAACTCTATCAAAGTATCCTTTTGTGATTCAAGTTTGGCACACTTCTCCCTAAGTCGTTCAAAACAGCCATTTACTTCGTGGAAATATATAAATAATTCTGAGTGAGTGAGTTTTGATAACTCGCTTGGTTCGTCATCGTCGCTATCAGTTATATTACCTTGAAGGCACATATCTGCTCTCTCACTCTCACTTCTAGTACTTTGATTATCTTCATCACTTGTATTCCACGTAGCTGCAAATTTCTCCGTTTTGATTTCTTTTCAAAGTCGCGTCGATTTTGAGGACAATTTGGCTTGATGTGTCCGGGTCGGTTGCACTTATGACAGATGATCTTCTGTTCTTCTGAGTAGTCTAGTGCTTTGGCTATTCTGCTTTTCAATTTTTGATTTCGAGCTGGATTTCCGAATCTGTAATTCCAACTTTTGAATTTCTTCATTGGTAGTGCCAGCTCTGCTGCTCCATCATCATCGTTATCATCATCACTTTCTGTTGTTCCTTTAAGAGCTATTGATTTCTTTCGAGTGTCACCTCCTTCACACTCTTCCTTGAATTTCATTTCTAGCTCATAAGTAGTGAGATTTCCGATGAGTTCTTCAACTTTCATCTGTTTTAAATCTTTTGATTCTTGAATGGCAGTCATTTTAGCTTCAAAACTTCGTGGAAGGACTCTGAGGATTTTTCGGACTATCTCTAACTCTGTGTATGATTTTCCGAGAGCTTTTGATTTGTATACGATATTGGAAAGTCGTCCGTATATCTCTTTGACATTTTCTTCCTTCGCCATTGTGAAGTTTTCGTATTCGCTGCTTAGCATGGCAAGGCGAGATTATTTGACTTGAGATGTTCTTTCGTGAGTCACTTCTAGTATGTGCCATATTTACTGCGCATTTAGACAATGTGAGACACGATTAAATTCAAATTGATCCAATGAACAGATAATAGAATTCATAGCTTTAGCATTAGCATTTTGTAATTTATTTTCTAGTTCTGTCCATTGATCCTTTAGTTTATCTATTTCCTGATTATATACAGTTACATTTGGTGCTCTATAACCTGTCTCAACAATATTCCAAGCGTCAATGGTTTTCAGAAAAAATTTCATTCTATTTTTCCAATAGGCGTATTCACCATTGAACATTGGTGGCCTAACTATGGACTGACCCTAAGCAAAAGCATTATTGAAAGAAGCCATTTTAAAAATCCAAATTTTTAAAAATTCATTTTTGAAAAATGAATTTTTTAAAAACAAAAGTTGACTTCTATTCCTAGCTCCGATACCACTTGTAGGATCGATTTCACCCTAAAGGGGGGGTGAATAGGGAGATACTGATAATTATAAAAACTGTTATGGAAGCTTATAAAATTATTTCAACACAGATATATCGAAATTATAGCATCACAAATAATAGCAGAATAATAAATGCAGAAATAGAATGACACAGAATTTACCCAGCTTCAGCAAAACCCTGCCTACGTGCTGCCCCCAAGGTTTCTACTAGAAATTAAGTAGTAACACGCTTACACATGTAAACTCGCGACACCCGCTACTGACTAACCTAACTCTACGCTCAAAACCCTTCCACAACTCAGCCACTGAGTTGCAAATTCTCAAACTATGCCACGTAGTTTGTCCCCTAGTCACACGACTAGTAGTTACACAATTTTCAAGAGAAAATACAAAAGACGATAATTTAAAAACACTTAAAAAAACTTAAAAAAACAACAAAACCCTAATTTTAAACTATTAAACCCCAATTAAAACAAGGCCGACCCTTTTTTCTTTTTATTATTATTTTGGCCCGTTCTTTTTCCTTTGCTCTGTATAATGGCGGCTTGCTGTTGCTCGTTCTCGTTCGTTCCAATTTAGGGCTTCGTGATTTTTCGAAGTTGCCGACTTTGTAGATCAATCAAGTGGATATTTGCATGTAGATTTGTTGATCGATCATTTTTCTTCATTGCACAATTTTAGTTGCTTCGGTGATCGAGTTCGATTCAACAATCTGGTACGTGATTTGTTACTTTTGTTTTACTGTTTTAACTTGCTTGAACTCGATCGATTGAAAGCCGATGATGATTGGGTTTTTATATAGGGTTCGAACCCCTTGATTTTCGTTTGTATATATTTGTTTGAATTTGTCTTCGGCCATTTGATTATTCTTGAACGATGGTGATTTATCTGACTTCTTCAATTCATATAATTTCGTTGCTTGATACTCACGGTGTTGCTTCTTGGCTTGGTCAATTTACTTGGCCACCACGGTTTCGAATTTGAACTGCTGATGTTGATTTCGATCTTTGTTTCCTTTGACTCCGGTCAGTTGCTCATGGCGTCAACTGTTTTTTGATATTACCAGACTTTGATGCTTCGGCATTAACTTGTTTATGTGATGATTTCTGACCTTCATGGTTGAACTTGCTACTGTAGGTTTCTAACTTGGTTCGATGTTGACTTCGACACTAATTGAATTCATTGTTGTAGTATACTTGACTTGTTTTATTCTTTGTGCTTGTTAACTACTGCTTCTGTCATGAACCGACTTTCCACTCCCAGAAAATCGCGTCATGAATTAAGAAAGAAAGGGATAGAAGAAGAAAAGAAAGAAGAGAAAGAAGAAACAACACAAGAATCTCAACAGCGGAATGAATAAATTATAATAATAACATAAATATTACATAGTATACATCAAATATCAGAGTTACACAGACATATACAACACATACTAGACAGTTATAAACACCTGTCTAGTTATTACAACTCAATCACAATACATAACAACTCAGAGATACCAACACAGTGGAAACTATATAACTATACGCAGAAGCCTCCTGCTCCATTGCTCCTCCACAATTCTTCAAAGCTAATCCTGAATCCTAACCTGAATTCCCTTGCCTACTCATAAAAATTTGAGTACCCAAGAGTTAAAGAAAAACAGAAATAACTCCGGGTCAGACATGGGTCTGGTGTGAGTAACAGGTTAAAGTTGCTTAACTTTGAAAAACTTTTGAAAAGAAAAGGTATCACGTAAGACTTTCCACACATAAACATGGAAAAGTTTTTACCTTACGCTAACCAAAAAAATTTGATAGGAAATCCGATGATATTATAATAGTGTCTAGGGTTTTCAAGTAAATAAGAAATAGCTGAAATTGTTACATGATTAAATTCCAGCTTCTAGCCACAAAAGTGGGTAATACAATCAAAACCATTGGCACTTATTGGATTTTGGATTCCATCAATGGCTGGGCTACTGGGGTACCGCTCGTCACAGTATGTGGCCTAGATCACCGTACCGAGGATTACTCCCTTCATCCCCTGCAACATAAAGCCGGAACTGTTCCTTACTGAACAGGTCCAAACAAGACAACCCCGCAGTTGTGATCAGCAACTGCACCACTAAGCCGAAAATAAAGGGACCTCTAGACAGGGATAAATCTTGCTCTCAAGTGGGTGCTACCCACGAAGCTTTGTTGCACCTCCCCTGTTTTAGCCATTCCCGGTTGATGAGGCTTGAGGCTACGATTTACCTTTATTGGACATATCACTTAGAATGCTCATCGTCCACCTGACGATGTTCTGAAAGCATTCAATCCATACAAGTTCGTTCCGGGTTCGAACAAAACCGAAGGCATTATCTCGTTACACTCGTATTGGAATCACCCTCAGAGTTAACGACAATAACCCTTGCACTCTAATCCACCATCTCGAATCTATAAGTGCTATTCCGTCAAACTCATTACGGAATCACCCATAGAGTTATACTGACGTATAGCCCTTACACCTCGAGTCTTCACTCGCTCCACTTGGGTTAATGACCTAACGTTTAATTGGAATCGATGTGGTTTTCGGACCCCAAATATGGAAACCCGATCCCGGTCTCATCGAAATCCAAAGCGTGTCTTTTAAGGTCCAAGTTGTTTAAGTTTAAAACAATTCAATTCATTATCTAAATATACACAGATAGATAATTCACAATACAACAGATAACCAACATTATCATTATCAACAGATAATTCATATCATAATCAGATATCCATACTATCATCCAAAAGCAACCAATACATCCATATCACATACACTACTCAACTCATACAGAGATTACAAACCATACCAATCTATACCAATCATCAAACATAAGCAACTATCTAATGATCATTCCATTCTATAATTAATTTAAAATGAATTAAATTAATTACTTAATCTCTAATTAATTTAAAATAAATTAAATTAATTACTTCATCATTAAAATCCTGCTTATCTTAATCATCAATTGATTATAAATCAATTTATAAATCATCATCTCAATATTCATTTCACTTAATCATTACTGATTAACCATATCTAATTACAATAAGTAATTAGCATTTAATATTAATTACACAAGTTAATTACTTAATTAATTAATCATTAATTATACCTTAATTTATCAATACCAAATTCATCATTAATTAATTAATTAATGATTACATTTAATCAATCTCTAATATGAATTAATTACATAAGTAATTAATCTTCAATTTAAACCATATATATTAATCACCCATGATTAATAACCAATAATTGACTACTCTAATTACTCATCCCATAAATTAATTACCCTTAATTAATTATCTTCATTAATCACTTGATTAATATTCAAAGTAATTTAAATCCAAATCACTTCTAAAATAAATATCTTTAATTACATTTAGTAATTATTAATTAATTACTTCCTTAAGTAATTACAAATTCATAAATTACATAAGTAATTATCAATCAATCCTCAAATGTTTAAATTAATTAAACTTAATTAATCTAAACTAATCACCTTAATCAAATTAATTACACCAAGTAATTAATTCATTAATTACTTCATTAAGTAATTAAACAAACGATTATTATTAAATTAATTAATCTAATTAATTATTAAAAATTAATCACATTAATTATTTGTTAAATAATCTTAAGTTAATGACCTTCATTAACATTTCTTAATTACTTAATTAAGAATTAACTTATAATTAACCATTATTAATTACAATTTAATTAATCTCTAATTATTAATTAATTAAGTGTTAATTAAAATCTTAATTAACATTAATCACTTGATTAAATAAATCTTAATCATTAATTAAAATTTAATTAACCATTCTTAATTATAGATTAATTACCTTAATTAATTAATCTCAAATCTTAATTAATTAACTTAAAAATTATTAATTACTTAATTAATCATTCACATTAATAATTAAATAATAATTAGTATTCCATTTAAATTAATTTAATAATTTAAATGAAATCAATTTTCTTTTCAGATTCAACTTAAAAATTTAAAACATTACTTACTTTTCCATCTTCATTTTTTAAATTCAAATCATATAATCTTTCTAAAATAGTTAAAACAAATTTAAATTTAAAAATTTATTAAATTTTAAAAACTGACGTAAAAATCAAATTCCAGGTTTAAAACTGAATTTAAACTTATTTTAAACCTTATTTCATAAATTTAAAACTCATAGTTTAAAATTCAAACCAATGTTCCTTTATACTCTAAATAGTTCAAATCTAAATTTAAATTCCAGATTCAAATTCAAACTCAGGTTCCATATTTCTGTGTTTTCCAGATTTTAAACTTGTTTTAATTTTCAATTGCATTTTAAAATTTATTTTTCAATTTAAAACATAAAAACAGAAAACAGTTTCCTATTTAGTTTAACATCCTAAATTTGAATTCAAAAATGATTTCAAATCTCAGATTTAAATGATTGAATTCAAGTTTAGGTTTCAGGTTTAAAAATTCCAGTTTGAACTTCATCCTTTAAATTTTAAAACTCTACTTTTAAATTTTCAAAACAGAAAGACAGTTTCTGTTTTAAGTTTAAAACCAAACTTGGATATTAAAAACATTCAAATTTATTACAAAGATCTAAAATTTAAACTTATTGAATTTAAATTCAATTTCAGGTTTAAGATAGTTTCAGATTTGGTTTTGCAATCAACTTTTATTCCAATTTAATAAACCTGAAAAACAGGTTTTCTGCTTTTAGTTTTAGAAACCCAAACTAAGATTTTAAAAAACTGAATAATTACAAAAACTAATATTCAAGTTATTTGAATTTATATCTAAATTCAGGTTACAAGCTAGTTTTCAAATTTGGTTTCAAATTTTAGTTTGCAATTTACTTTCATTTCCAAATTTTTTTTGAAACCTGAAAAACAGGTTTCTGATACATTTCCTAAAACCTGAAATAGTACTTCACTCGAGCTATCCTATAGTTTACTTCGAGTAAATTACTTACTTGCTCCGAGTTCCAACCCCATTTACCCCGAGACAAACACTAGATATTACAGTAGCTTCAACCCCAACCTGGAACAACACAGCACCAACAACATCCCAACCTGTCATCACCTCCTTCACGCCCCTCCGGCCTCCGCTACCCCTAAAACTCCGGTAAAGCCTTCGACTACCCACTACCTTCCAATGTCCAAAGCATAGTTGAACTCGATCAACTATAATGGCCGGACAATTCGATTTTTACCCAACTCAGTAAAACGAGGGTTTTATACCACAAATCACAACATCATCACCACAATGCAATACAATCCAAATCTAAGAATTTTCCTATACTCAGTGATCTCCTCTCCACCTCCAGGAGAAATTACAACCCATTCGAACCCGTGAATTATCACTTAGAACCCAGAATGCAAAATATAGTAAAATATGAACCGCATCCTTGAGATAACACTAAAAATTAAAATCCTACCTTTAAAAATCATAATTTTGTTTTATGATCTGATTTATAACCCTGAAGTATTGAATTGAAATGCTTAAATTTTCACTTATACAAATTTTACTCTGTTATTTATGTTTCCAGGAATTACTGATATTGATTTATCTTACATAAATTTTTAAGTTTACTTCATCATAAAATAAACAACTTTCAATCAATTTCAAGCCATAACCTCAACCAGATCATAAGAAAGAAAGAAATTACATCACTTGCTTAACAGTAAACAATCAGTTCTTAAATGAATCAAACATGCATCCATCCATACACAAAGATCTACTCAGCAATGTATTTAACAACATAGATAAGACTCCTATTCCCATGAACAAATCAAGCAACCATTTTATTATACTTAATTTTTAAAAAGAAGTTATGTTACTCACTTGTTTAATGATGCAGACCCCAGATTTAGCATGCAGTAGCTTGAATGTAGATGCAAATCCCCTCCCCAGGTTGCTTTTGAATACATGCAGGCTTCATTTGATAAAAATTGAAATGCAGATTGCTAATTGAAATTGCAGGCCTTCCTTTGTTTTAATGCTTTTTCCCAGATTCATTTGAAAAAGATGCAGGCTTCAACTTGAAATTGCAGATGCAATCTTGAATTTGTTGCATGCAGATTGGGTTTTGGAGGATGCAGACATTAGAAAAAAAATGCAGGTCTTCATTCTTATTGTTGCATGCATGTCCTTTTTGTTTCCAGATTAAAGAAATATGCAGGTTTGTTTGGAGGATGCAGACATGCATTTTGAAGAGTTTGAATGCAATGCAATGTTTACATGATTGAAAAATGTAATTGTTTGCATTATGATGAAGAGGGTTTCAGATTTCTTTTGTTCAGAAATGGGAAAAGTGAGAAAAAGGAATGAAATGAATAAATACATGTTTATATGCTAGTTAATGATGAATTTAAAATTAAAGAAAAACAAATTTCAAACAATGACACATGTCTCAAGTATGAACACATGTAAATATACTCACTTAAATATCTAACACATGTTTAACTATGCTTACATATGTTATATTATGCCTTAATTCACTACACATGTCTTTATTAAATGATTTTGTTATTTAATTAAGTGTTAAGGAAAATTAAACTTAATGAATGCAATTAATTTCTAAAGAACAAAGCAAAACAATATACAAGTTTATTAGAAAGAGAAACTTTTAAACAATTAAAAATAAATTTATAAAAGAGTTTGTAACTTAATTTAATATACATACTTAAGTAAAAATGACTTTTAAACCAATTAAAACATTTATCTTATATGTTTAAAATCATATAGTATTTTATTAAACATTTTTGAAAAGCTTAATATTAAAAATAAATCACAATTCCTATTTTCAAAACATTAAAAAGATGTTATACTAATTTAAATAAAAACAACTTATCTATTTAAAAATATATAAATACATATACATTATTAAATAGAAAACAATTTATTAATTTATTAAAAATAATTTCACAAATTAAATATTTAAATAAGAAGATTATTAAATCAATATCAAATTTATTAACAAATTTTATCAATTCAATTTAAATTTAAACCCAGATTATTAAATTTAAATTGTCCAAAATTCCGAGATATTACAGCTTCTCTGTCTTGTTCAACTTGATGTTTCTTGATGTTGTGCTGTTGAGCTTTGTTCGAACTTATATCCCTTGAGTTTGCATTTGCATTATCCAGTTTCACAGTTGCATACTTGTATATGCACTCGAGTCTTATACTGGTGCATATGCTTGCTTATTTCTTGTCGGTACATTCATATACATGTTGAGTCTTGTCTCTTTGTACTTTTTTGTAGACTGTTTGCTGGTGCATACATTTCATTTATTGCCAGACCTATAGCCTTTGTGCATTGTTCATGTCATTAACTTGTACTGTCCAGTTGAGTTCGAGTTGCCTTTGAGTTTCAGACGGGAATGTGCGGTCTTTGGTTGTGAATTGTGTTTGAAATGCTGGTATTGTAGCATTGAAACTGTAACTTGATTTAGTTCCAATTGTCAACTCTATTACTTTCTGTTGGACTTCATGTAGTTTGTCTGATCTTTGTAAAAACACCATCTTTGTTCGAAACTGCTACGTAAAGATGATCGACTTTGAACTGCTTGCATATGAGCTGATATGTGTTCGTGTACATATTCTATTTGTCACTGTTGCATTAATTTTGGTTGCCACTGTGTTATGTAGTAGCTTAGTGTCCTTTTTCACTGCCTTTTTTTATTTCCTGCTATTAAAGTTCATTGTGTAGTCTGGTCGATAATTATGGTATTGCATTGAGTTGCATCACTGGTCTTTGCATTTGGTTTTGTACATATGATGGCATTCTGGTTTATCACTTGCTGTTGCATGGTGAACTTGAATTATTCCTCTTTGTCTTTGCTTATGCTACTTGCTTTGCATATTTTCTTCAATGTGCAACCTGGTCGAGGCTACATATATGAATTATGTTTCCAGTCATCATGTAATTACATTGAGTTGGTTTGCCTTTGTAAGGTGTACCATCTGGAGCTTGCTGCCTATATTCATTTGAACCTAGTTGATGTTTTGGTTCTGACTTGACTTGATATTGTCACTTGTTCATTGTAGTTTGATTTGTGCACTGACTTGAGTTCAAGTCTTTTTCATACTGTTGCTTGATCAAAACTGCCACTTGGTTTGAACTTTTTTTTTGCTATGATATTGAACTTGATCATTTCATGAACTTGCACCTGCGTTGAATCCAGCTTGGAGCTCAGGTTTGACCTTGTGCTGATATTGTGACATTATTTTTATTGCACTTGAGTTGAACCCGGCGTTTTGGGTTTGAACTGTGCTCACCTATCCCTGTAATTTTATCAAGTGTATATATCGGTGTGCATAGCCTTGTGGCATATACAATGATACATTGTGTATGTCATAAGCTGTTCGTGTTTGATGAATTAAAAATTAAAATGATGAAGAACAACCCAAATAATTGAGGCAAATATTATTTTCAAAATCCACATTTTATTTTATACTGCAAAAATATTTTATTTTCAATTTTACTGCATCAATGTATATTTTTATAGATTACTCAGATGCTGGATTCACATTGGAATGAAGTTGAAGATCAGTACGAGTTGAGTGAATGAGTGTTATGTAGTGAGGTGCAATGTGAATTGTAACTTATTCAAACTTGTATTGTAATTTAAATTGTATATAGTGAGAGCTTGAAATTTGTACTATTCAAAAATTGTAATAAATATTTGTTTGAATAAAATTTCTGTTTGAATTCAAATTCTGTGTTATTTATTTTTTTCAGCAAATTTTTATTTAATCTATGAAAAATAAAATACTACATTAACAAATACATTTAAATGAATATATATATATATATGTGTGTGTGTGTGTGTGTGTTTATTATCATCAAACAAAAATTATATAATCGCATATTCAACATTTACCCTATAGAATTTGGGACTAACCTCGCGTCTTACGTAGTTACTTATTATAGAGGATATCTCGCATCCGTCCTAGTCACACTGGCAGAATCCAGATTAACTAAGTAGATTTCTGTGTGCTTTTGACTGATCTCGCATCCCTATAACTTGATCATAATCTATAACACTCTCTGCATATATCACCAACATCTTGCATCTATTATTAAGGCCTTATAAGAAAATTTTCATTTTCGCCTTTACCATTAATTACTTTTCTATAGGGGGTCTAATAATAATTAATACCCTATTGATTGCACAATTAATATGTTATAATTATACATCATTTACGCTACTACACACATATGCTTAGGAATTTCTAAGCATGCGGAGTTTATATCCTTATTATCCAGCATTTTAATCCAACTATATTGAACAAATTGCATGAGTTAAATTGATTGCCATAAAGGTCGATGAATCCAGAGTGATTATTGTGGGACCCATAAGTCAAGTGTAAATGATAATATAAAGTTAGGGTTGAATGGAATTGATAGATATGCAGTGTAGAATGTTGGAAGTATGAAATATGGTTCAACGCATAGGAGGGTTCGACATAAAATTAGCTCCAATAAGAGGGAGTGGTTTGTTTCAAGGTGTGGAAGCATTCTTGTAGAAAATAATTAATATCTCAAGATCCACAAGTCCAATGCATATGAAATTTTTCGAGCAAGACATAGGGACCCTACAAAGACTACCCTAGGGATCGTACCTCAAGGGGATAAAGTTGGAGGGATCAATATATTTTCTTTGGAAAGGATCGGCAGAAAACAACATGCAAACTATGTGAAGCAAAGATCAAGCAATAACTCGAGCTCCATTAGTCTAATTGGCATGTAATTTTTTGGCTAAGCATCTTTTAGGATGAGGAAGCCACCCTAGGGATCTCGCCCTAAAATTTGACCAAAGAAGGGATCGATACCAATCCCTCTTCTTTAGGAATTAGGCCATGGGACCCTTCTTATGGGCCCATATGGTTTTTTGGGTCTTTCTGCTGAGTTTTCAAAGAGATTTTTGACAGCCTTCATGTGCAAATACCAACTTGGTTGTTCATTTTCGGGACTTTAAACTGCTAGTTGCTTTATACTCTTTTGTAACTAAGGTTTTGATCCTATCCCTCTTGAAGTAATAAATAAGCAATCAATTCAAAGTGGACGTAGGCAAATAATGTCGAACCACCATAAATCATTGTGTATGTGTGTTATTCTATTAGTTAATTGTTGTTCCTTTGTTATCATCCACCTTTTCCATTTTATTATTGATTTAAACCTCTTCATAAAGTTTCTATTTGGTGTTTGTGCTAATTTTCGATGCAAACATTTTGGTGCTTTCATTGAGAGTCTTGATTCTCAGCTTATTAGGATCCCTTTGTTGCTACTGGATTGCATAAATCCCCTGAAGGATATCCATAGTATCTTAAGAAAGTTTGCTCATACTACTCAGATTTGCAAAAATCTAAGCAAAGCTACTAACAATGGTAAGGAATACTATATCTATTTCTCAGAACATGGAAGGAAACGAGAACGCTAGTATCCAGCAAGGAGGCTCGAGCAGTCAACAACATATGTGAATGTTGAACTAGTTGATGTCCATAATCTAACCGATTCTATTACAAGAGTTGAATTCCATAATCTGATGAGAGACCTATTGGATGGCTTTTGATAATTAAATCGGTAGATTTAGACCAATATCGAACTAATGAACCAACTCACTCAGCAACAATAAAGAAAAGCTAGGAGGGACCCTACCCCTTACTCTACATCAGGGAGTTCTAGTTCATTGGATAAGTATCATAGGTATAGGCGTTGTAGAATAGGCGGATACATTGTAGAAACTTCGGGACATCAACAAGCAGGCCATCTTGTTCTGTTAGGATTTATCGTTGTCGATCCACCCTCTAGAGGAGGGAACTTACCTATGCACACTATGATGTAAGCTGGAGTTGCTGCCGTCGATTTGGATGATGGAGTTCAGTTAAATGTTGACCAAGTGCTTCTCTGGAATGGCAATGAAGTGAATTTACAACATACACATCGAGAAGAAGTTGAACCAAGAGGGCATGGAATGGCCCGTAGACATTGACTGGACCATTCATGTGTGGTGGAATGCCACCACCACTTGGCATCGACTATCCCAACGATGGACTTATCAGCTATGATTACATAGTTAGAGAGACAGCCAAAGCTTGGCCAATGATGACTAGCAAATTTCGAGAAGTCCTACCACGTTTACTAATAATGTCCTACATGCAGAGTATCCAAGGAGGTTCAACATGTCGTCGATGCCTGCCTATGAGAGAATAATCGACCCCAGGAAGCACATCATGAGATATGAGTGGCTGATCGATTCTGCATGAGCAGATGATGCAACCTAGTGTAGTGTTTTCCCATAACTCTCTCTAGAAAAGCAATGATGTGGTTTACAAGGTTACCCCCATGGTCGATCTCTAGATTTGATGATTTGGCAATAAGGTTTGTGGAGTAGTTCTGAATGCACACAACTTCCCCAAAGATATGATGTCCCTATCCAGCGTGATCCAGGCTCTGAGAGAATCATTGAAAGATTATTTAAAGAGATTCATATAGCTATTACGGAAATCAGTAATCCAAATGACCATGCAATATCGATGGCTGTGAAAAGATGGATTGTTCCATAATCTTATTTTGGCGATTGGTTAACCGGCGAGCCACCCGCAATGTTGGAACACTTATACGCAAAAGCGGCTTGGTATTTGAGGAAGGAGGAAGCCAGATCCTCTAGGAAGAAGAATGTTGTGGGACTGAGTTGAGAGGAAGTACAGAGTAATATTACTATAAAGTAGTCTAATAATAGCTCTTGGAAAGTTCAGGTGAATGTCCAGAACAAACCAAATTAACAAAATAAAGGTGAAGATAGGAGCCGAGAACGAAAGAGGGATTCTAAAAGAGGGAAGCCTAGGATTTTGATGTTCAATACTTACACCCCATTGAATACATCCCTGGAGAATATCTATTCGTCTACATGCAATACCATGAAGTACAGGAAGATGCCTCTAAAAGAATCAACAGAGAAGCAGAAACAAACTGGGAAATATTGTCAGTTTCACGAATGCTATGGGCATAACACAAATGAATGCAGACATCTCTAGATATTATCGAAAAACTGATTTGAGAAAGGAAGTTACAGCAGTTTGTGAATACCTCGTAGGATGGCGAGCAGGGAACATCTGACCCCAACCGAGGACAAGCACCATATAGGGATGATGAGTCTGCGCGGACTGGTGGAAGATTGGTGATTAATACAATAGTCGGAGGACCGCATCCGGTTGATAAGAGTTGGCATGAAAGGGAGTGCTATGCCAGCGCAATTAAGCATGTGGATTTTGAATGCTGTCCAAATACGAAAGATGAAGCTCTAGTAAAACATCAGCATATAATGGAAGATGATATCATGTATAGAAACAGAGATACAGACAAAGCGAAGGCTCCAACGATCAACCCAGTGGTCTTTTTGGCCATGATCGGCCCTGCTTTAGTGAGAAGGATATTGGATTACTATTGAAGTTCTGTAAATATAGTTTTCAAAAAAGCTTATGATCGGATAAGGATGGAAGCGAAGGACTTGAAACCGTCTAAAGCTCGCATTCATGGCTTTAACGGTGCTATAACTGAAACTGTTAGTTATGTTGAATTACCTATAAAGTTGGGAGAAGGTGACCGAAGGAGAGTGCGGATTCTGTCGTTTGTTGTTTTGGATGTTGACTCTCCATACAACGCTTTTTTGGGTCGACCGGCCCTAACTGAGTTCCGGGTAGCTCCTGCCCCATGGTGCTTGACTTTAAAGTTCCTGACATATAATAGAGTCGAAGTTTTTCATGATGATCAGGCGGCTGAATGTGCCTGCTATGTAGCTAAATTAAGGGATGCTCAACTGAAGGAGAAAGGTAAGGTTATGGACAAGTCAGTCTGCATCCAATCCACTGAAGATTGACAACTAGCGCCTGAGACCGGGCTTGAGTGCCACAGTCGACTCTATATGGATATAGATCCAAGAGATGACGAGGAGGAGCCTAAGAGACAAAAGTTGCACTGGCTGAGCTGACAATTGACATCACAGTCAGCCACGATGGCCCATCACAGGTCATAAAGATTGGACCGCGGCTTGGCCCCTCGATGATGTAGGAACTTGCTAGATTTATCTCAGTGAATCTCGACGTGTACGCTTGGACTCACTTTGATATGTGTGGGTTCTCGCCTACCATTGCGAACCATGCATTGAATATCGACCTGAGCCATATCCCGGTGAAACAAAAACAACTTGGCATGGATCCAGAGAGATCTTCCACTCTTAATGAGGAGGTGAATAGACTCAAAGACACTGGGTTTATTCGCGGTGCCCTCTACCCTAAGTGGGTATCTAATCCTGTACTTCTAAGAAAGGCGAATGGAAAACGGCGGACGTGCGTTGATTACTCGGACATGAATAAGGCATGCTCGAAAGACACTTTTCCCCTTCAAGGATCGACCAGCTGATAGACTCGACCGTGGGATACTGAATTGCTATCTTTCATGGATGCATACTTAGGATATAACCAAATCTTGATGCACATTCCCGATCAAGAGCGTACCAGCTTCATTACCGATGTTGGATTATAATTCTATGTGGTTATGCTGTTTGAAATAAGGGATACAGGAGAGACCTACCAGCACCTAGTTAACTGAATGTTTAAAAATCAAATCAGAAAAATGATGGAGGTATATGGGTATGATATGCTCATGAAGTCAAGACAGTCTAGCAACCACATTAGAGACTTGGTAGAAATGTTTGACATCCTCCGACATTATAAAATGAAGATCAATTCTCTGAATGCTCCTTTGGTGTTACAGCAAAAAAATTCTTGGCTTTCATCGTTAATGCCCATGGAATTGAATTTAATCTTGAGAAGATCCAAGATATTCACAATATCCAAGTGCCAAAGACTATCAAACAAGTACAGAGCTTGAATAGGAAGGTTACTGCCTTAAGCCAAGTCATTTTTAGAGCTACAGATAAATGCATTCCTTTTTTTGACTTGGTTAGGAGAGGAAAAAGGAATTTCGAATGGACATAGGATTATAAAGACGCATTCCAAGCTTTTGTGAACCATTTAGACAAACCCTCCATTTTATCAAAGCTAGTGGATCATAAAGATTTATATATCTCCTTAGCCATGTTGGTACCTGTTATAAGTGTCGCGTTTCTTCGCGAGGAGAATCAAATCCTATGACTGGTCTATTGTGTTAGAAAGTGGTTGACAACAGCTGAAAGGAACTATCCGAAGATAGAGAAACTAGCATATTGTTTGCCGACTGCATTAGGAAAGCCTGAACCTTACTTCCAAGGGCACCCTATCAATGTTCACATCGACCAGTAGTTACGACAGGTCCTACAGCGACCTGAGGCGTCTGGAAGGTTACTTAAGTGGAATATCAAGCTCAGCCAATTCGACATCATTTATCTTCCCCAGAAGGCTATTCGGGCTCAAGTAGTGGTAGAATTTATAGTAGAATTTACTGCGTAGGATGATTTCTCGAAGAGTAGTGAAACTCCTACCATACGGTGGAAGTTGTACACAATGGAGCATTTATGATCGTTGTTTTGGAGATGGGATAGCGCTTGTAACTCCTGAAGATCTATTAATTTACTATGCTTTAAAGATTGATTTCCCTGCAACAAGCAATAAAGATGAGTAGGAGGCTTTGGTTGTTGGACTTAAACTCGCTAGAGAACTGAGAATAAAGTCTCTTGAAATCTTTTGTGACTCACAATTGTAGTATAGTTACCAAGCTAGAGGACAACGGTTTGCTCCATACCATACCCATATCTAAGAGTTGTTAACTGATTTTGAGTACTACGACATTAGTCATATTCCTCGAGATCAAAACAAAATAGACCGATTCACTAGCAAAGTTTGCTAGTACCGAAGACGCATAACAGATGGGCTTGATTCCAATTGAAGTATTAAAAGCCCTAAGTATAAACTTAATGGAAATCGACTAGGTACTAGAGACGGAGCCCGAGAGGGAATTGTGGATGACTCTGATTAAAAACTATTTGCTACAGGGAGTCCTTCCGGAATAAATGAATGAAAGCGACAAGTCCTTCGTAAAGCTTCATGATATATCATATAGGAAGGAGTTATGTACAAAAAGGGTTTTTCCATTCCCTTCCTCTGGTGAATCGCTTATAAGGAGATAAAACGAGTCCTAAAATAAGTTCATGAAGGAGAACGTGGCGATCACACTTGGGGGCAAACTCTAGTAAAAAAAAATACTTCGTTATGGGTATTATTGGCCAACCATCAATCGAGACGCTGCTGATTATGTAAGGCGATGTAAACTGCCAGATATATGCAAAATCCTAAGAGCTCCATCAACGACAATAACACAAAAGGTCAATCCATGGTCGTTTTCCATATAGTGCATGGATATTATTGGTTCTTTACTGATCTCTAAAAGTGGTGTCAAGTATGCCATCATCGTAGTTGATTACTTCACAAAATAGGCCGAAGAAGAACCATTAGCTATGATCATAATGAAGAAAGTAATCAGCTTCATTGTCTAGAACATCATATGTCGTTTTGGTCTTTTATAAGCCATTGTAACAGACAATAGGACTCAATTAGATAATGCTGAGTTCAAAGACTTCTGTCATCGGCATCGTATTGAAAAAAGATTTGCGGCAGTTGCTCACCCTCTAGAAAACGGGAAAGTTGAAGCTGTGAACAAAATCTTAAAATCCATTATGAAGAACCGTTTGGAAAAGGCTAGAGGCAAGTGGGTGCATGAACTCCCAACAACACTATGGGCTTATAGGACCATCCATAAGTCTGCGACTAGCCATACTCCATTCGCCCACACTTACGGCTCTAAAGCTGTTATTCCTATTATGCTCAAGGATCCTTCCCATCGAGTAACTTACTTTGATACCAGAACAAATAAAGATCTCTTCTTGGAATCACTAGACTTTATAGATGAGAAGCATGAGTAAGCTGACTTGAGGGCAGTTGCACACCGATAATGAGTCGCCGTATACTACAACATTAAAGTCTAACCTAGAACCTTTGAAATCGACAATCTCATTTTAAAATAGGTTTTCCTGCCCCGTCGCATATGGACTTACTTGGGAAGGACCGTACGTTATTGAGTAGAGGCTTGGAGAGCGAACTTTCAAGGTAGCGACTGTTGATGGCATCATACTCCCAATGGCATGGAATAGCGAGCATTTATGGCGCTTTTTCACTTAGTTTGTTTCTTTTTCGTTCATTTGTATTTACTTTCAGAATTTGCTTTAGCATTTGAGTTTCCATATATGTAATAAGAAAATTGTGTCATTTCCTTTTTTGGCAAATAAAGTTTTGAACTTCCTTTACATCTTTGTAGCATCGCTTGTTAGTTACATTATGAAACTAACTGTTGATAGTATGTCTGAACAGGTTCCTAGAGTTTGGAACTAATCAATTACGCTAGTTCCTGATTGAATTAAACAACATGAGCATGGTATGACTGTTCATTTGGTAACTCTTATTCATAACCCGATGGACGGAATATATAATAAGGAATGGATGTGACTCGACTATCCGACTGAATAAATCCCCTTGAGTTACGGGACTGAAATAAATCAAAAGCAATTATGACATGACCGATCACTCGCTAAATCAAACCCCGGATCCTGGAGGCAAATCAATCAATTAAGGAAAGCATGATCCGACTATTTTCGAAATAACCCTAAGGCCCTAGAGTGTGGACTGGAGTATAAACATAAATCGAGTGTGAATTGACCACCTGTGGACTAACTCTAAGTCCCCTATGGATTGGAGTATAAGTATAAATTGGGTGTGAATCGACCACCTGCTGACCAACTATTATCCCGAGAGTGTGGATACAAGTATAAATAAATAAATGAGTGCGGTTCGACTACTCACTATTCTGTGAACTCCAGCCTGAAATTGACAGGAGTATAAACTCGCAAAGGATGGAGTTCGTCTATCCAATATCTAACTCCTCTGACCCAAGACTGGGAGCTGGAGTGTAAACCCTCAAACTGTTGAATCTAACAGCACAACATTAGGCCTTAAGCCCCATGTTTGGTATGACTTAGGGCCACGGCCGTATGGAGGCGTTGAGATAAAATTAAGGAATTATCATCCAAAGCAATGAGCAACGAATTACAAGTACATTGAATGGATGGTAATAGCTCAACTACTTACATAGCAATTCACATAAAGGTTCAATAGAAACCAAAAGTCTTTTATACACATAATAAGCTTCAAAATTGTGCTATAAGTTTATTCAGAAAATAGGGGTCGTACCCTCGCAATCACGACCAACAAAATGAAAAACAGCTATACAAGCATGTGTAAATAGAGCCAAAATGACGGTTGTTTCTTTTGTCTTCTCTCCTTTTTGATTTTTTAGGAGTGGCGCCACTTAATCTTTCACTTGTCCATTTCCTCGATGCTTTAACACCTTTGGTAGGGGATCTTTAAAAGGTAGCATGTTATTTTTTAGAAATCAGCCCGCTATGTGGTTTGACTTGTAATGGGATGAGATTTGGATCATCAATATCCACATTCATAGGTTCGGATTTAGCTTGTTTCTTTAACAACTCCTCCCTCTTAATGCGCTCCTTTAAGCTGAGCTTATTGGTGTGTTTAGTGGCGTTGGTGATCACAACATCATCAGATTCGTCCAACGGCAACGGGTCTTCAGCCTTATTGTCATCAAGTGCTCCAATGACTTAAGCATCGGGCCCTGGAGCATCGGTGACTGTTGAAATCTCAACTGATATCGATAGTTCCTCCATGGTGGCACCACTTTTTAGAGTTTGCCCGGGACTCGAAAGAACTGTAGATTCATACAAACAAAAAAGCCCATGATTATTGGACATAAAGAAAGAAATTGATCGAAAAAGTGGAAGATAGAGTGGAATACCTTCATCCGACTGAGTTTCAATCATTGCCGGGGTCCTCACTTATAGAATAGGGGTCAGCACTTTAGATTGATAACCAAATTTGTGCGGATCGTAGCTTAGATCCTATCTAGAGCCGAAAGAAACTAATAATCCGGCTGCTTGAAAGAAAGAGGGGCATTTGGGATCAAACTCCAAAGATTCAGTGATATTTTTCCCTTTCTCGGAAGTTGTTAGAATGTTGAAGTATCATAGTCTCGTGGCGGTAAGGTCTGAGGATTCATTTCCACGATGGATCTCCTGCACTAGTTTCTCTTTATCTAAATCGACTTTGCCAAGGTCTCTCCTTTTCATTTCAACAATATACTCCTAGGCCTTAGTGAGCGACTCAAGATAACCTCACCAAGAAAATTTAGATCACAGTGAAGAAGGACTTTTGCATTTTATTCGATGATCGGGGGATCAAACATGTCATTAATTTCATTTCGACTAGCTTCCCTGGCATCCTTTACCTGGGCTTTGAGTTGTTCTCACATCTTGTTGCGGACCGCTTCCTTCATCCTATCTTTGAGTACTTCAATTTGAACGAGTTGCTTATCAAGTTTAATCTTTAAAGTTCAGGCCTCATTAGCTTCTTCGCAATATCTCTACGATTCTTCTTGAGCTTTGATCTTCTCTTCCCTCTCTTTCTTAAGAAGCTCTTTAAGCTTCTCAATGCGGCAGGCCAATATATTTTTCTCCTTTTGTAAGAATCTTTTTCCAAGGCGAGTGCACTGCTGCAGTTGAGGACAGTATCAAGTTCCAGTTTATGGGTAGCTTCCAGATGACTCACTAACTTAGATGTTTCCTTAGCACTTTTTTCTGCTTCATGTAGTTTTAACGTCAACTCTGAGGTCTCATTATATTGGTGCTTAATTATATCTTTACCATGGATCGTCTCCAGCTTGAGATGATCTATCTCATATTGTCGCCTAATAAATACCTTGGAGGTTTTTTTGCTAAGTGCTAGGACGATTCATGCTACACGAATAGATCATTGACACATATGAGAGAGCTTGCTTTGACAGTCCCTAGAATTGTATGGATGGAGGGAAGGAACTTAAGCTCGTTAAAACAAATATTTGGGAAAATGACCTTAAGCTAGGCCAATTTCTGTGTTGTGGAAGCTTCAGGAGCAGCGATCTGCAAAGATGGATTAGAAGCAACGATTGGACGTTAGCTCGACCTACGGTCACAGGACTGTTTGGAGCTAGATGAACCAGAATATTGCTTGGGTTGTATGGGAGCTAGAGGACTGTGAAAAAAGGTTTGATTGCCACTATGCATAGGAAGATTAGTTTGCACTTTTTGATGGGACGATCGAGATTGGGGTTTATGTTTTGAAGATGAAGATTCCCTCAAGCGACGACTTTTTTCGGTCGTCATCCCTCTCTCTACGCATATCTGATTCTAAGTCACATCTAGGTCCATATTGCATTGAGGAGTCCCTTAAGCGATCAAAAGCTCAGGATTGAGGCATCAAACCTGCAAAAAACCAAATACCAGAGTATATATAACCATAGCATAAAGGTAGATGGAAATCGTATGGTGAAGTGCACGTGATTGTGAGTGTCCTAGTGTCCCTCCAACAGACTGGTTGTTGCAGCCTGCTCATGGGAGTATTCTCCCCTTTACCAATAGAAAGAATGTTGTCACCACTCTTGATGGGTGAATTAAGCCCATCAAAGTTGATGTTAGTGAAGTCATAAGTTATAATGTGATCAGGAATTTGGAGATTTGAAAACATTTTCATCAAACTTTCTAAAAATTGGGAAGATGACCCTTCATTGATTGAAGTGATAACGAACTCCAGATCCTTAGCAGTTTTTCTCCTATGAAGCTTATATGCAAGCTTCTTTCTTCCCTTAGCCGGTGTGTAGGGTTGCGCGCCCTGTGATGATTCGACCACGGTAACCTTGCTTGGGCCTGCATCAAAGTTGCCAGGCTCATTAATCTAGGTACCTCTAATTTCGCTTTCTTCGACGTTATCTTGAGTCCCCTCTGCTGGGGGCATGACAGGTTTAGTAATATCCCATTCTTGTTCAATAGTGCTTCTTAGTAATGCAGCACTTCCATGAAGCCCAATGCTGCAGCCTTCTTCCAGTAGCCTAAAATAAGATAATAACTCATCGGTTATGAGAAGTCTGATGTCCCTGTCTTTGATAGGGGTAGCACGAATTACCGAGATCGCTCTTGAAAAAACTGCTGCCCTTTGGACGTGGTCAGACACCTATAGATATTCAGAATGTTAATTGATCCAGAATATGATTCATATTAGAGTATTTGAAAATGAAGCAAAGACGACACTTACATCCTTCCAACCATCGCCTTGCAAAGCCAGGCAAACTTCGAACGTAGAACCATTCGTATTTAAAAAGGGTAAGTTTGTTCCAAGCACCCGTCAAGAATTGACAGTTGGGTGAAGGCTCAAGAAAACATAAGAAGGACTTCCTAATTGTCGTTTAAAGTTATAAATGAACCTCATGTCCAGTGGGTGGAACATAAGGCTCATGAATAGTAAAAAAGTTCCATGGAGAAAGGTTTAGCTATTCAGGTGAAGTTGAGTGGGGGATATTCCAAGATATCTTAACATTTCCCCAATAAAATAATTGAAGGGCGACATGCATTCGGCGCAACACATGAATTTTTGCATGCTGTGTACCCCTTTAGGGCAAGTGGGCCCATTCATTTATCGAAGGAGCTAGGACAACTTCGAATGGAATTCCATGTCTGGACATAGTTGGCGAAGGGCGGCCTCACCAATTCTGGAGGCTTAGGAATCTGTCAGCTTATCTGAGAGTACAACGCCTTCTACCACATCGGGCGCAGGACATACATCTTCTGCCTGGAGGACGGGGACATTAGAAAAAAGGTAGGATGGCAGGCCAAAAACTTCAATTTGTTAAGTTAGATGACCAGAGGAAAGCCTACCAGATATGGTAGCAGAATCGACTCAGCTTCTAGATTGCTATGTTGCAAGGCTAGTCTAGAAGACATTATAGCTAGACGCTTTGAACGTTGAAGTCTATGTCAACTATACTCGGTAGATAATCGAGAGTAGAAAAGTTTACCTGCACCCTCGTGCTAAGTGTGAGCTTGCGTAGTGCAGTGTGGCGTAGTGTGATGTATTACAGGAATAAGCAGTTTAAATAAGAAAGCCAAGTGAAATGACAAGAATTTGGATTCCAACCAGAATGACCATCTTCGTAGACCGTCTCAACTGGCGAAGAGATTGATCGACCGCGTAAGCTTTGGGATCGACTATTGGTATATCAGAGTGTGAAATCTGTTATTCAAGTCCATATGCTAAGTTTCAGTTAAGGTTCTAAGTTCCAAAGTTTTGATCGTTCAATTTCGAGTGCAATAATGAATATGCAGGTCCCATTGTTCATTGTCATCATATGTTCAAGTTCACTGAGATGGGATCTGTTGAAATTTCTCAAACAAGTAATAATGGATTAGGTTTCGAGTTCAATTCAAAGTACATATATGTTGATCCCTATTAGCACAAGGAATGGAAATGAGGGATCAGCTAAACATACGTCGAATCCCTACAAACATTCAAAAAAAAGGCTGAGTGATCGACCACGAATATGTATGCAAATAAATATAGGCATAGAAATTATTAAAATCATGAACATACAAAATGCAATGAAAATGGGTAATGACCCATTAACGTACGAACATGTCCAGCAGCCGACAATAAGAACGTGCATATGATTGTGCACGTGTATGACCTAAAAGTTCAATTTTTGAAATCGACAGAAATTGAAATCAAACCTGAAGACTTCAAGTTCAGCTTGTTAGTCTTAGAACCAAACTTATATATATTAGCAGATGGATTATAGCCCCAGATTTATACTACTAAAAATCGACCAAGCGTCATGACGATCAATGAGAAATATAGCACCTTGCAAAAGTAATTCGATAAAGGGATAGCAACTATTAAGGAAGCTGGACGGATTTCTTTCCGACGACTCTAACTTGCTTCGATTCAAAGCACGTTATGTTCATCACAAGACGTACTTTGGGGGCAAGTGTTATTTGGATTTTAACCCGGCTATATTAAACTAATTGCACAAGTTAGATTTGATTTCCATCATGGCCGATTACTCCAGAGTGATGATTGTGGGGACAAATGTCAAGTGCAGTTGATAATATGAAGTCAAGGTTGAATGGAACTGATAGATATGCAAGGTAGAATGCTCGAAATATGAAATATGGTTCAACATATAGGAGGGATCAGCATAAAATTATCTCAAGTAAGAGGGGATCGATATGTTTCAAGGTGTGGAAGCATTCTTGTAGAAAAATTTTAATATCTCAACATCCACAAGTCCAATGCATATGAAATTTTATGAGCAAGACTTGGGGACCCTAGGGAGCCAACCCTAGGGATCGTACATCAAGGGGATAAAGTTAGAGGGATCGGTATACTTCCCTTATAAGGGATCGGTAGAAAATAGCATGCAAACTATGTTGAAGCAAAGATCAAGCAATAACTCCAGCTCCACTGATCCAATTTGCATGTAATTTGGAGGCTATGCTTATATCAGTATGAAGAAGCCACTATAGGGATCATACCCCAAAATTCAACCAAAAAAGGATCTGTACTGATCCCTATTCTTTGGAAAATAAGCCACGCAACCCTCTTGTGGGCCTAAATGGTTTTGTAGGTCTTTTTGCCGAGTTTTCAGAGGGATTTTTGGCAGTCTTCGTCTATACCGGCTTGGTTGTTCATTTTCGAGACTTTATGCTACTAGTTGCTTTATACTTTTTTGTAACTAAGGATTTTGATCCTATCCTTCTTGCATTCATATTATAAAGTAATAAATAAAGCAATCAATTCAAAGTGGACGTAGGAAAACAATGTCGAATCACTATAAATCATTGTGTGCATTTTATTCTTTTATTTAATTATTATTTCTTTATTACTATCCAATTTTCCCATTTTATTCTTCATTTAATCCTCTTCATGTGGGTGTTTGTGCCCATTTTCGATGCGAAAGGCCCAAAACTAACGTTTAAATGCCAACTCTTTCAAAATTATATAAGTCTCATTTCCATATTATCAATATACCATAAATCCATATGCAAAAGCCCAATCAAAAGACTTATATACAAATAAAATTCAAAGTCGACCAATTATATTGAAATGATGTAATAAATCAATAAACTTACAATTTCATTTCCTTTTATGCTTTATTCAACTTCTTTTTATATATAAAATTAGACAAAGAAAATTTCTGTCAAAATTTTGGAAATAAGCGGTGCAAACTACGAATAAGAATTCATGCCTTACGTCATATTTTCTAATCAAAACGCTTAATCAAATCCAAAGAAAAAAATAAGAAGTGGAATAGAAGGTAAAAATACAAAAATTGCAAATCTACATAATTTCTATTATTTTAGTATAAATAAATGAGATTTTAACTTAAAATTAACATTTCGCTTCGGGGGAATTTTGGGATCATTAATACAATGTTTTTGTGAACCAAAACTCCCCAATGTATAATTCAAATCCAACATATACTAAACAATTATTAAGATAGAGAGACTTAGATTTCCACTCATTGTAGGTCCTTAGCTTTACCTCCTTTCGGATTTGACATGCCATTAATAATCTCTTTTAGATCTCTTCATTTTGATATATATACAGCAAGGGATTTATATATACGTTAGGTTTATAAAATTAGAGGTTTGGAAACCTTGGAAGATATGAATTGAAAGAGCTTTGACAGATGTCCAAAATAATTTGTGATTAAACGTTAGGTGGCTAGGCTCTTATTTATAGTGGTTGAAATGCACCAGACACGTTGAATTTAAGTCTTTTTAAAATGATAAAAATTCAGACATTCATTGTTGCAAGAACCCTAACCGCCGTGACCTTCACTGGTCAACCACTAGCTATCGATCTTAGAGAAGCGATTGACGGGTCCTTCTATTTTGGAAAGAATTTATTGGCCGTTGTTTCAATTATTTAATTTCTCAATTACCACTTATAATTTCAACGATTACTTAACCTCCAAATGTAATTACTATTAACTTTCAAATTTCAAATTTCAAATTTAAGAATTATTTAATTATTTGAATTTGGATTCTATTTAAATTATTTTGAATCTGAAATTTCAAACATCCATAACTTTTCTATTTGAGCACTATTTTCATATGTTATATATGGGTTCAGAATTTCTTCATGAACACAATGGCATAACTTTAATGGTCAAATTCCAACTTTTGTAAATTTTTCAATAACCTTATCTTATTTAACTAATTATCTAATTTATTTATTATTAAATTTTACAGGTGTTACATAACGTCACCAACCCAACAAAGGAGATAACTAAACTATTTGATTAGAATATAGTTTTAATTGTTCTAGATTCAAAGGGAGTGCTATCCCTCACTAGGATCCTTTGGTTATAGAGCTCCTAGTTTTAAATTGCACAGTGAGGAAAATATTGTTTAATAAAAGAGCTTATGTTGATATGATTTTCAAGGAAGATTTTGATTACATGAATTTGCCTTAGGAAACAATCTTTTCAAGCCTAAATCTAGTCGATGGATTTAATATACTACAGTTGTTCCATTCAGAGTTGCTAGGTTAATGGCGACCATACGAAAAGACCACTATGAATTTCTTTCTATACAACCCTCCTGGTCGTTGATCGGTCATCACCTTTCAATGCTTCATTAAGACTTGTGTATATTATAGATGTTGGAGGTTTATTTTTTAGAGAGATCTTTTGATAAAATTTTATACTAAGAAGGGTACTGAAGTAATGGTAATGATTAGTTGTTAGCTAGAGAACGATACTCTATGACCATATATATGATATAAAAAAGTTTAGTTTGCTTATATCAATATGCAAATGCTTCCAATGAAACAAACAATATAACGATATGCAAAAAATGAGCACAAATAAATAGTAATAAAGAGGTCAAAGCTCATCTAACACATAAGCTAATCCTGAAACAAGCTATCCGGCAGCAATAGTAAATAAGAGGAATAAAAATAGGAAAAGATGATATCATCACATGGTAGGGACTAACAAATTTACCTCATTCTATGCTACATATCTAAGTGAATAGGCAAAATCTCGCACATATTAGAAATAGTCCATGCAAACGTGCCATGGTTTTCTATTGAAAACATAGTAAACTCCACATTCATCCTCTAAGCTATGATCCAATTTTGACAACTTTCGTGTGATTGTCACCATCCATTTAAAAAGAAACCATCGGCCCGATCGGACAATCCTTCGTGCTTTTGGCTTTTTCCACGAATCCGCTCCATCGTATTTCTCGCTAATGAATTTGAGCTGGAGCTTGGATTATAGTTGTTATGCGTCTTGAGATTCGATATGAAGAGCCTTCTCTATATTTTTTTCATTCTCTCTATTTTAGGATTCTCTAAACTCCACCACTTAGCATTCCATTTGTGCAATTTGGTTCCCTCGTGGTACTCCAAATTCACTATCAATTGGGAACATTATAGTTAAGCACCATGGAGCTAAAGCAATACTAAAATCAGTAAGGGCCAGTCAACCTAAAAATGTTTAGAAACCATCTACAATCATGAACTTCTCTACTCGCACAACTCTATGGGGTTTATCTTATATATGTACTGTTAAATTGATACATCTAATTAGAGATGTTTCCTCTTAAGAAATCCCTAAAGGAATGGAAAACATGACAATAAATCCTTTGCATTCATCCTCATCCATTTGAAAGTGTGTTTGAATAAAATATACATCAAGCTTCCACTTTCATCTCTATTTCTAATGTCATCCATCCTATGAAATTACTTCACTGAAGAATCATCCTCCATCGTGTAGCCTCTTATGGTGCATGCTTTAATAAACTTCCATATTTTGTCATATTGGTCTAACCTTTTCTCATGAGATGCAGACCTCCTAAAATGGCGTCTGTTACAAAATCATCTCCCGATGAGTAGGATCATCTTTTCTTTCTCCTTCTCCATCAATTTAAGGTGCCTTCCTCATAGGTTGATTATTGCAACAATCACTTCTTCTTTATCAACTCTTTATTGATTCCTTCAAGTGTCGACAATCATTTGTATTATGCCATTGAGATTTCTGGAACTAACAACACCTTCCTAACTATCTTTCCTCCTCGATTTCCTACTATGGATCAGTTCCGGTACTTAATAGTGTTTAAAGTCGCTAGGTAAATATTTTCCGTAGAGTCGATTTAACTCCATATATTACCCATTCCACGTAGACCTGGATTGTTTTTGAAAGTTTTATCTCATCCCCTTTATTTGGATAGCTCTTTCTCTTATTGTCATTACTATTGTTAACATCATTATTTTTATTTGTATCGCCTATCTTTGCCATAGAATTAGATGGTTATCCGACTCTCAAAACATTTTGTCTTTCTCTAGTCTTCACCTTTTCCAAGTGCAGAAATTGATTCTTCTTCTAATAAAAGTCCTTCATGTTATGGGATTCTTAATGTCAACCCATTTCCCAAAATTAAGGTCGTTACTCATGCCTCTAACCAATGCCATTAAACCAAGTTGTCCTCAAGTTTCTTTACCTCCATCACTACAGCATTGAACCTCTATAAATTGTCTCTTAAAGACTCTCATCTCTATTGCTTAATGTTTTCCAACGATATTTCATCCTTAGAATGGACCACACGTCTTTTGACCTAACTTAAAATCTTATTCGCTAGTCGATCATAAGTACTTATGGGACCCGATTAAAACCTGTTGAACCACATTGACAATTCCTATGAAAAAAAGGGAAACACCTACTCTTCACGTGCTTGTCTGAATGAGCACTGTCCACGTGTTAATCATATCTCAATAAATGTTGCATATAATCCATCAATCCATTGTACGATGGGATTATTGGCTTTATTAACATTTGAGGATATTGCGCTCCTTAAATATCAATTATAAAGGACTACAGATTGATGCACTTTCCCATTCATTATCATAGTTCTCTCTCTAGGTCAATTGTCCAATCATCTTATTGGTTGTACTATCATTTCCTTCCTTGGACCCTAGGTGATGGCTATTAGTTGCATCATCATAAGCCTGTTACTATGAATGATTGTAATAGTATTGCTCAAGTGCTTACAACTTGCAACATGATGCCTAGGGTTCCTATCTCCACTCCTTAGGATTTCTCTCATTTGTAAGAATTTCACTCAGCATTGTTCGTGCCATTACTTCCTATAGGAATAGTTCCTTATTGTTGTCTACTAATTGCTCTATGAAGATCTAGTTTGGTACTTGATCGGTCGGTATCAATCGATGGGGATGGATCGACACCAATCGATGTGTTTAAAGTTTCAACTCTAGCTGCATTGTTCCTAACTCTTTTACCTCCTCTAGCTATATTTTGGTCCGTGCATTTCCTAGCAAGTAAAATTCCTTCTCCATATCAAGTCTTTGAGTTTCTTCTTCTCTCATGATCCCTTGAGCGGGATCCTTCTCCATTAAAAATTTTCCATGAGTGGCTTGCCTCATCAAATCAAATTGGCACCTTAACTCCTCCATCCATGTTTATTAAGTTATTGCCATTTGTTGGTTAACTCCAATGGTAATCCCCTCTAACTCCTCTTTTATAATAAGATCTGATGGTGTTTATGCATGAGATCCACCACTTGTGTTATGCTGTGCAACACTCCTTCATTATCTTCCCCTCTTTCAAGTTCCTTTCCAACATTTTGTTTAGACCCATCTGATTTGATCCAACCCAATCTTCTAAAGGACTAAATTGAATCCAAGTATATATTCATATCGCTTCTGAGCTCAATTCTCAATGAATGCATCAAAACATGTTGGCCTTAAAATTGGTCAATGCCTTTATAGAGAATATGAAGAACCAATGATTCAGAATGTAATCGTTCATCATAGTCGATTCATAGATTGAGCCGATGGTTATGCTTGTTATAAGCATAAACCTATTAGTATCTTCTCGAAATAAAGAAAAAATATAAAAGAAGATGGAAAGCAATAGGAAATCGCACAAGAATTATATAGTAGTTCAACGCCACCAACATCCACTTTAATCAAATTTATTAATTTTTGTCACTAAGTTCCAAAGAGAATTACAATGAATAATAGGAAATCTATACCAAATTCGAGTTTCAAAATAGGTGATTTAACAAACTACCATTCATAAAACCCAAAAATAAAAACCTTACATCAACGCCTGGCTTTCGAATACAATAAAAGACAACTCATCGGGGAAATGAAAAAAAAAGAAACAAAACACTATACTAAGGGATAACGATATAATCTCATGGCTGAATGATAACATATAATATATTAAATATACATGGATAGAATAGGATGGAAAAAGCATACAAGATAATGTTGTAGAAAGTAACTGATAAATAAATATCAATAAAGGAAGTCAGAATAGAATATCTGATACAACTAGTCTCATACCCAAATAACTATCTTTCATGTACTGCTACAATATTAACTATACATCCAAAGCATCATTTTCACCTTCAAAAGTTTAGCTATGCCACTTCGATAGCATATCACCAAAGCGCTTGACTCTCACGGTACTCAATCGAGTACGCGAGAGCTGCCATGACATAAAAAGACAAAGATAAAAGGCGGGTTAGACATAATGCCTAGTGTGATGGTAATTTTCTTGTAATATTTTCTATCCAAATTATATACATATATAAAACTAGAAGATACAATGACATATTCGGTCCTCTCTATAAATGTGGCTCAGGGGTAATCTGGATTATCCATAAACTAGCAAAGTAATCCTATTTCAAAAGTAAATAATTATACCATAACTTGTTTTTCTCCTGTAATCAACGAGTCAACACAACTAATATAATGTGACTGATACATAATGGTATACCATGAGAGGTAATACGCTATATAAATGTAGAGACAATATAAATATCACAATACAAGCATATCCTAGAATACACAACAATATTAACAACCAACTAACGTAACATACAATATAACGATAAGCGGTAGACAGAGAATATAAATAGATACTCATTATTTCTAATGAGTGGAGTCTACAGTAGACTCATTCCTAAGATAAATAGAGTCATTAACTTGGTGTACCATAGACCCCAAGCCACATCTAATTTGGTTGAACTCATGTATGTCTCACCATACTCATCAGTGAGCGTATGTGATATATGACCTACTTTATATATCTGATACTTGAGTCTGCATTAGGCATAGAACCAATCCAATGATTCCCGTTGTGGGTCCAAAACAAATAGAGTCGGTATCTCAATGTACCATAGACCCCAAGCCGCATCCTTAGTAACGGGTCTCATATAGATCTCATTATACCCCTGAGTGAAAATAAGTGATATATGATCTACTTTATTTACTCATTGTACCCCTCTGTAAGAATAAGTGATGAATAATCCACTTGTAGATGATCGTCATCCTCTCTCCTTCGACCATCATAGATTTCTAAGTAAATTCACATAACATCTCTACAAAAGAGGATGGCAAGCATATCCTATATAATATGTCATCATGACCATAAAGGAACATCGATACTGCAAAGATACTTGTATCAAATATAACGTCACATAATGAAATACATCCACTACAAACGAAGACCGATATATAATCACCATTTACTAAGTGGGCTCTACTATAAGACCAATAAGAGCACTAATACAGTGTATGATCACTAATATAAGATCAATACTATATACAGTTTCTAATATAAGGCCGGTACAACTCAACGAACTATGTGTACCCAGAGGTCAAGCCTGAACTACGGATTTATTTCGTTCGATCATACGCATTCGTCGGACATGATCGTGACTAATCGTGTACCGATCCCATGCATGATCATTGTTGATTCCATACAAATCACTAAACGTTAGCATCCAAATCTTGAGCTTTGCCTCACATCCCCTTCACTCGAGTAGCCCATAGTCTTTTGTGAAGTTGCGCCGAAGCTTCGCATGAACACGCATTTGAAATAGAGGAAGATTCCCCATCAAAAATACACACTACCTGGGCTATACTGCCTGGGTTGTTGCTTCATTGGTGCATCGCTGGTGAATCAATGATGGCCTATCCTAGGCATTAAAGCTTAGTGCAGGTGCAGACTATGCCATCGATCGTCGATTCGAGCTCCTTCTATGTTGCTTCGCCCTATTGGCCGCCTGGCTCCCCCTAGCCTACCATTTCCACATTAGACCTTTTCTAGATTTCATTGGTTGATATTTATGAAGTGGTTTCTTAAGTATTTGAAAACCGATTTCAGTACGAAAAATCACTCTTTCACATATAAAGTTTCGTAGGACAATTCCAGTGACCCGACCTCCTTTAACATGCCAAAATGGATCTAACTAGCCTTCTTGCTTTACATAATTCTCACCCATGTGTTGGTGCACCGACTTATGCACATGTATGCACACACATATATACAATAACATGAAAACTTCATGAATCAACATACGGGTTATGAGCTAAATTAGAATTAAGGTTTTTGATTAATAACGATATGATATTATCATGTTTATAATATGAATACAAGCCTAATTTATAACATGGAAATGCATAATTCATTCCATAATACTTATAAGTAAATAAATAAAATTATAGAAGTATAACAAGTAAATTAAGCAAGAAAATCATCCCGCTCACGTCTTCTCTCTAAACTAAGCTCAATGTCACAAAAACCCACTTCTAAGCTCGCTTGAAAGTTGAGATCTAGCTCCAAACACAACCTCATGCTAATTCCTTGTTGGATTTTATAAGGAATTAGATGAGAGAAACTATGGTGATTTTAGTTCGAGTTAGATAAGAGTAACTATAGAAGGATTACGAGAAGAGGAAGGAAAGTGATGTTGAAATGAAATGAAGGTTTAGCCAACTTATAGGCAAACTTATGACTAACTCATGGACCTTAGCCCAATTCATTTCTTCCTCAAGAAATCACTATTAATCCCCAAAAACTTATCAACTCCAAATGAAGCTGGCTTATACTCATTTTTCTCGCATCGGAAATGTATTAACCCGCGCCTTAATAGGACCGAATTTTTACTAAATCGAAAACCCAAGTTCACTAGGATACTTACCATTGGTGTTGGTATCCTATAAATAACAAAATCGTATCAGAGCACTCTCGATATAAACTCATAGTAGAATAGTAAAGGATAATAAGACATATAATTACTGATTAAGGCTAATACCTCTGTTATCTACTGCCATTGTCAGTGTTGAACATAGTCCTTCCACCATTCCCGCCTTATACCGGCACCTGTCTATTTAAGTCTACCATGTAGGTTGCAATGAGGACGTGGTTAGAACAATGTTTTGGTGACTAGCATTTTACATGCTTTATCCATAACAATAGGTTATGACAATTGTCTTCAATTACGTATTATTTCTACGATTTAAACTTGATCGTCTTAACTTCATGTACATGCATGATATGCTCCACCTACTGGAGGCATACAATAACTATGTATGTATATGTGTGTGCATGCGCGTGTATAATTACAATAGTCACCCCACAGATCAGGATACATTCCCTGCTGGTATACATAACTTTGCACGTAGCAGGTATCCATCATCTAAGTTTAAGCCGAATTGCCCGCATACATCGAGGATATTCCCGTTAGTGCTTAATGACGACATTACAACAATTTAGACGTATTCTACCTCATCTTAAAGATTCGTGTATGGGTTTTCTAGCCCTGCCCCTTAACTATAAACAATCTAACAAACAACTTTAAGGTGGTGCATCCCATATGCGACTTACACTAGTCGGAGGTGTAGTCCATCTAGGCATAACCTGAGTCTTTCTACTAATCGCTCCAGGACCAATGACGCTCTCGACCTATGTGTACAAACATGCTCCTTTCATATATGGTACCAACCTTGCTGACATAGCCCTGAGCCTATGCTCACCGTCCGATTTATATTGCCTAATGCAATCAAGAAAATGCCCACTTAGTTACTTAACACATACCCCTTATAAGAATTGAAGTAGACCCTACTTGGCGCTTAAACACTTTCAACTGAAGCGAACTGTAACACTCCGTAATTTCAACGAATGAATATTTAGGTGAGTAATTTTATTATTTAATCATTAATCAATAAAGTTCCCATTACCCTCGATTTTTCAAAGGAAAAAAATTGGGTCTCGAAACATCCGTAGTTGAGTTTGCTTTTCCGACGCAATCAAAATGAGTATAAACTTGACTATGTTCGAGTCAGTGAGTTTTTGGAGTGAATAGTGATTTTTAGAGAAAGAAATGGATTTGGTCTTATCCCATAAGCTAGCTTATAGGTGGCTAACTCCTTCCTACTTATATTTCATTCTCTCATTCGTGTTCCATTCCCCCCTCTTCTCTAATTACTTTTCTAACTACCCCTTAATCATCTCTTAAACTCCAAGCTCTAACACCACTGAAATAAATTCCTAAAATCAAATAAAAATCACCACAAATCATCTCTTCGTATTCTCTACAAAACCCATGAAGGAAATAATAAGATATGGAGTTGGGATAGAGATCTCAAATTTAAAGTAAGCTTGGATTTGGATTCTAGTGATTTAGAGCTTGGTTTGGGGAAGAAGAGGTGAGTGGGATGATTCTCTTAATTAATTTACATGTTATACTTAATATAATTGTTTATTTGTGATTATGGATAATATTGAATTATTTAGGAAATGTTAGTATTGTATTAGGCTTATGTTTATGCATTAAACATGTTTATATCATCACATTATTTAATTTAGACCTTAATCATCAAGTTTGGAATAGTTAGTAAGCCCAATAATTGATTTGGGGCTAACTGCATGATTATTATGATGTTATATTTTATTTGTGATTAATAAAGTAGTTTAATGTTGTGCACTTTAATAGGAAGTATCAGTTAAACCACTTGAATGATGTTTAGAAAAGTTAGTAGACTAATTAAGTGGGTTAGGAGCTCGACATTTATTATTAAAGTGATTAGAGGCATGTTGATGCTTAATTAGTATTTATAATTGTTATTTAAGAGAAGAAATGTATTTGATAAAATAATGGAATATTTATAAAATGAAGTTAGAAAACTAATTAAGTGAGTTGTAAGCTTTACATTTATTATCAAAGTGATTAAAGGTTTAACGAGCTTAATTAATACTTACAAATATTATTTAAGTAAAGTGATAATTTTATATGTGAAAGATGTTGACAAATTTCATCGCTAACACCCCCAAAAAGTGTAAAGAAAGAGGAGTTTGTTGAGAGAAGGCTTGGTTGACCATTATAGCCCTCAATTAGTGTTAGAAAAAGTGACACTTGGTTGAGGAAGGGCTTAGGTAAATAGGTTTGGTATATTCAAGTCCATGATAAAGTCATAAATTATTCCTATCAAAGTTATGCTTAAACTCATGCTAAGGTCATGTCCTTTTGAAATCGGTCAACATAGAACAATCTCATACAATTAGAAACTGAGACTATTAGTATTTAAGAAATCGAAGCAAGTTATGATAAAAATCACAAGTGTTTTGGAACCCAAATCAAGTCACGAATCATGAAATCTTTATTCACTTACTATGATATAGTCGAATGTATACAGTCTTATGTGCAAATGTCATAAGAATACAATTGTAACTAAAAATCCCCAAATTAATTTAGGGTTACAAAGTTTACAATGTAAGAAGTGAGGAAAGAATGATTACCTCTCTCCTCTATGCCCCTAGGTCTGTATTTATACGGATGGTAAGGTGAGGCATGGATGACAAGCAGCACCCTTGGTCCTTAGCATCAAGTTAATCTCGGTGGTGCCTGGTCTTGTACTTTGTCTCAATGGTTCAAGGCATTCGTTGGTGTATTGATGAAATACAACATTAATAGGTAGCATCATACTAGGTTGATGATCCTCAATATGATCGTTCCCTCATGATATTCTTTGATGCGCCATTAAAGAGATGTGCATCAATACGATATGACATTGATAATATATCATGATGTAACAATAGCGATGGCTTATAGCATGCTGTCCTATGTATCTTTTTGGTTGATGAAATGCGGCATCAATAAGGATCGAGATTGGTGAAAAGTGGCATCATATGAGATTCGGTATTGAAGTCATTTGTAAGACAACATCAGAGGAAGGCGGCATTGAAATGATCATGGAAGATATATGGTATTAACCTAAGGCGATATTAATCTTTCCGTCTTCATAGGTGAAGTGCAACATTGATGAAACAAAATATTAATGGGACGCGATATAGATGATATATCATGCCGTTGTAACATTGATGGCTTATGGTATGATATCAATCAATTCCACTGCCCTGATGATATGCAATACCAATGGTGCACAACATTAACTCATGCCTTAGTGAAATATAGCATTGGCTTCATATGATGTTGTCCATATGTGATACACAGGATGTGGCATCATCCATTCAGCTTTATTAGTGGAGGGTTGCATTAGTAATCCAAGGCAACATTATGGGCCTTCGAAATTGGTTTTGACGACATGCCATTTCCATACATTCGCTATTATTTATTGAGTGAGATGCTCTACTATTCGATAACCTCTTTTTTTATTAATGTGACATCGTCTACAGCCCTTGTTGAAGAAAGGTGGCAATAATGGTGTGTGACATCGGTGTCGTGTATGCTGGTGGCATTCGATATTCCATATTGCATTGATGACCTCTTTTGGTTGCAAGACTCTTTAATCTTGGCACTATTGTTGTCGACATGCCCTCGTGCCTTTAGGATCAACATCAATAGTAATATTTTCCCTACATAGTATTAAAGAAGCATTGGCTTTCTAAGTCAATATCGTGAAAATGCCACTTGCCGCCTATTGCTATTTCATGTAGATCCAACCGCTTGTTATTTGATCCAATGATATCTATCCGCCTTCTTCCTTCCTATAAATAACAAAGTTTCCTCTTCATTCTTTCCTTTACCAGTGATTTAGAACTCAAGCAAAAAGTTGAAATCCATAAAATTTCTTATAAACTTTCAACTTTTCAGCGTTAAAGCCTAATCCAAGGTATGGTTTTTACTTTAATTGTTTGATCCAATAAATTAGCTTATGAAATTTTCTATTCAAATTACTGTCATGGTTCAAGTTAGGGTATTCCAATTTCAAATTGCCACTCAGGTTTAGATATTAGATTTGGATTCTTCAATCTTCTAGTTAAATCAATAATCTGGTATGCTTAACCTTGAATTACTATAACACTCGGGGATGTTAATAGGTTAATTTAAATTAGACATCGATTTAGAGGCTTGGGATTTTTTAATTTATTTATGAAATGAATAGCTTATCTAAACTCGAGACCCGAACAGTTGAAAATTTTATCATATCAATTAGGGTTAGGCGACATTAATTTGGATGCTTGTGTGATTCTAGCTTAATGATAAAATGGAGGGTCTGTTAAACCCGAAACCCGATATTACTTTATTTTATTCCAAAATTGATGCCTCATGTCATCATTATGATGTTCGACATTGATTAATTTACCCTTTGTTTATTATTTCAACAATCGGCATAAAAGTTACTGATCATCATAGCGTGAGATATATATATCATTAGTAAATAAAGGTGTGGAGGCCAGTCCAAAGCCTAATGTTGTTGTCATGAGAAATTTTATGCCTAACACTAGCTACAGGTACATAATGTATGAGTATGACATTAGCTAAAAGTGTTATCGTTTGAATTCAGTATTGGTTTATGGGGTTATCATATGATATCGATAGTCTTACAGTATGTTACAACTCCTCTTAGGTAACCATTTCCAACATTCTATATAAACCACATATGACATTGTTTTCTCACGTCATAATCACTGTAGCGGATTCATGGATTATTTGTACACTTAGTTCTTTTCATGAAAATATATTCAAACTATTCCAACATTACTTATCAATTTCGGCTATTTCTTGCTTCAGCATTGGTCATTGTAATAGCATTACATTATAGATTTTAATAGCTCACTTAGTGTGACACTCAATATTATTCTACTTATTCATCATTACTTTAATCGATTCAAAATGTGATCCATGTTACATTTGGGATAGTTTTTCATTTAAGTTTTTATAACCATAAATTTATTCCCTTACAATTATTCTAGCACTTATTTTCAAACTTTTACTTTGTTAAAAATTGAAGTATTTTAGAAGTGTCGACATAGATTACTCTATGGTTATGGACTTGCTATAAATGTTATAGTGGACTTTGAAAATTTTATGTTATGACTTGGGTTATTTATAATTGATGGGTTACCCTTTGTTTTAGCATATAATAGCCCATAGCATACTGAATTTCATAAAATATCTAATACTTTTCTGATTTGGTATAATATCACTTGGCAGGCAAATCAAAGGCCAAAAAGCAGACAAGAAAGCAATCAAGAAGGCCACTAAGGGCCCTAAAGCTTCTCCATCTATTAAGAAAGGGGATCATCTTCTTAAACCGTCATATATTACCACTCTAGAAGAACTGGACTTCATTCTCAAGCAATTTGGCATCATATGTATAGAAGCCAAGCATGTCGGTCCTTCTGGTAGGATAGATAATCCTCCAGAAGGGTTCTTTGCCTTCACATCAATTCCATTCATGATATCTTCCTTTTCCCGACTTTCTATTGCGATTCAGGGAGCACCTAAATTTCGCTCCAGTCCAACTAACTCCGAACTCATACACATATTTGACTTGTTTTGAAGTTCTTTCTAGAGAGGCCAAACTTCCTTCCCTAAGTGTTGAAATATTCCATACCATAGCTAGCTCTATTGGATTAGGTGAGTTGCATGATAATCCACTATATTGCATCCTTCCCCTTCTAATATGTTTAATCAATAATCCTATTAATAAGATGAGGGAATGGGAAACCCAGTTTTTTCGTCAAATGCTACTCGAGGATTAGGGGAAATTTTCCACTGTAAGTAAGTCTCTATTTCCGAATTCTTATATTACATTTGTCACTCACTTACAACAGATGTTTTCCTTTAGATTAAGCTCCTACGCAGTCAGCCCCTTTGATAGGGGCACTATCAAATCCCTGACTTTGGCATTCGATAGTTTGGGTGATTGAAACTTTCGACGGAAGTGAACCTCCATCAATACTCTTTGAGTTTAGACAATTATATAATACTTCGGGAACCTCCGATGATGAAAGCAAAAGCTAAAGGGAAGTGATCACTAATTATCAACAACTGAAATGCTTTCTCTACCTCTTCTCCAGTTTAACTTAAACCCACTGGTAGGTTTTAGTATAAATAGAATGTAATTCCTGATACTGTTATCTTGTTAACTTCTTTCTTTGTTTTAGGCTCATTTGTTCTTATTGTTGCTTCTAAAGAGAAAGAAGTTAAAGATTATGTTCCCAAAGAGAAGGGAGATAAAGATAAAGTTCTCACCCTGTCTCCGTTAAGCAAACCTACCTCTATTTAGGATTACATTGTCAATGCAATAAAAAGGAAAGCGAGCGATAATGCTCCTGCCGATATTCCATCTCCTCCCCCGAGCAAAAGGGAGATACATCTGACTATTTATTCGAGCCGTAATGTGGCAAATTTAGATAAAGCAAAGAAGCGAGCAAAGGAGGCCCATACTCTCGATTCGGTCCTAAATATCTCATTTCCTACTTCTCCAACAGCCATCAGTTGCGTGTGTGCTGATCTTTTGGTCTATTTCCTTCTCTGAATCACCCTCTTCCTTTAGAGTTTCAGGCCTAGTCTCTTGTTGTAAGTTTTGAGGATCGTCTCCACCTAGTTGCTCGATCTCCTTTACTAATATTGCTCGTGCCATCGCAGCCTTCAGTTTACTCAAGAGACCATCTTAATGTATCCTTAAGCAGCTTTGTTAGTATGTACTCTTTTATGTTTTATTATTCTAATTTTTTAATTTTGTATATACTATTCTGACTTATACTTTCCATACATTTTAGGCGGCCAAGCAAATGTTATTTTTTCAAGAGGCTTCTCAGGTGCCCTCTAATGAAGTGACAAAACTTAAGGAGCAAATCTCTTCGCTTAATAATAGTATAATTGATATTACTACAATAAGGGATGAGGCTATCTTCGATAAAGATAAACTCACTTCCTTTCTTGTCGAGGAAAAGAAGGCTTGACAATTATTGGAGAAGGAACTGAAAATTTTAAAAGCAGACCTTGAGAAGGCCAACAAATTTAAAGTACATCTTGAAAGGTCAACAAAGAGAAGGATGACCTGGCTGATAAAAACAAATCCTTAAATGGCAAGCTACAAAGGAAAACTGGTATATTGGCATATTATAATAATATTATCAAGGACGCCTAGGAGAAAGTTATCTTTTTACTCGGTAACACTCCCCCCGAGAATACCGAGAAGTGCTACGAGAATGCTCTATTCGTGGCATATGCTGATAACATTCAAAGGTGCCCAGACCTAAAATTTCCATCCCTCCCAAAATGAAATGAAAAGTTCAAAAGAATGTTAAATCTTATGCTGATGAAAGATAAGAAATCTCTTTATATATTTTTGTACTAAGGAAAAGGTTAACGCCAAAAGTTGCTAACCTTTAACGATCCCCCAATTGATGAGAAGATAGAATCTGCTATAGAAGGAGATGATGATGATGATGGTCATGATGATGGTGGTGGTGATGATGGAAATGGTAAGGGTCCTTCAGATCCAAAATATGGGGAAATGTATCAGGCAATCCTAACTTAGATTCATCTGTTCATGATGTGGGCTTTATCAAATTCCCTAATCCTCAAAATACTACAAAGGACTCTACTTCAAAGCATTGCAATCCTATTAGCCACCATCAAAAGGAAAGATTCAAGCTACAACGTCTCAAGTTCTACTTTCTTGGGTATGGAGCTCGTTATTTAAATGTTTAAGATTATCTGCCAAGCTTTCAATTTATAAGTTTGCTATTTTAGTTAAGGAAAAAGAACAAGTATGATTATGAGACTCGTTATGAAAAGAGTATGAATAAGGAGCACCGACTGAATAAGGAAATTAAAGGGTAGTCAGATAGTATAATGACTTGTCTAACAAATACAAGTGCCTTTCTGGTGATGCTGCATGGTTAAATTTTTATAAGAAAAAAAAACAGCCCGCCCTCGCTTGAAAAGAGGTCACCTTCATCGGGACAAAATTATGAAAGAGAATGCGGAATTGATGACTTTATTTTGGATTTTATTTGATGACAGAAATGCTAAGGTAGATTTTCTCTGTAAGGTTTATTCTAGGGGAAAGGTTGTTAACTTTTCTTGCCCTAGAGAGATAGTAGGGGTTTAATTAGGCGCCTTCATAAAAGATATTTGGATAATCATGGATCTAATCCTCATCCTAGGGATTGTTGGAACTTTCCTAAAGTTGGTAGCCATTCCAATTTCCCATTACTATCTTCCCCTTGATAAGATTAAGTATACAAAGAAGAGATTTATTTTTGAATTTTATAAGGAATCAATATTTTAAAAACCTAAATGGTTATATAAATGTAATATATGATTCAAGTAGCTTATAATCTTTATCACCTTTGTCTCTTTGTTCTTAGTTTATTTTTCATATGTCATATAGATTAAGGAATCCTCAAGTAGTGTTGTTCCTATGGAAATCTTGAGTAAATTTATCATGTTAAATAGGGATTTTAAAGAGAAGTCCTTAACTCTCAGAACATCTCAGCTAGCAAAACATTGCTTTCTTAGAGATCTATAAGAAGTTTATACATGATTCCCTCATTTTCTTTTTGATTTCTTAGGCGATGAGAAGGATAAACTACTTAGTGAAATTCGAACTTATCATACTAAATTGCTATATGGTCATACCAGCCCTCCAGCTGGAAAATGGGACTATTATCGATTCCCTCTAATCAATACCTCAAAAAGGATTGAAGCTTCTTTTGATTTCCTTATCTCTTGGGTTATTTAAAAAGGCCAAAACTACTTTTTCAAAACTTTAAGAGTTAATTGTATGCAGCATTGATGTAATTTTGAATTTGCTTAAATTGTAAACCTTTGTCGTTTAATAAAGAGAATTCTTTGTGTATTTATTTCTCGTCTTTCTAGGGAAAATAGTTGACACCTCATCCGGCAGCTCAGATATCCTTGCTCGACTTGATTCTATTAAAACAGGTGTAGGGCAAAACACAAGAAGAAACCCTCTTTTCAAGGCACTCTGGGCTTTATGATTTTCAAATAATTTGGATGTGCAAGAATGGGATGACAAATATTACAAATTAAGATCCATATTTAATATTCATAAAGAGATGACTTTTTAATTTAGAGAAGCGGATTAAAAAGAAGGACGGGATAATCCAAGAGCTAAAAGGGAAGATAGAAACAATTTTCTAATACAGACCTTATGTCCAAAGCATCGAAGCTAATGCAAAAATTGCACGATTACACCAAAAGGCGATGGATCTTGATGTGGAGTTATTGAAAGTGAATTATCGACCTTTGAAACTTATTATAAGTGTAGGCAATTCTAGTCTTACTACTCCTCTCCTAAGATGTGTCCAGAAAGTTCTCTGCCCTGTTACACCATCCTTGGGGCTTGGATGATAACTAAATTGCCAAATGAGTCAAAGAGTTAGATTGAATGTATGCAATTTATGAATGAACAATGAAGGGATAAGGTTTTTATTCATCTTAACGCTTATAAAGCTAAGGTTGATAGACTTGAGTATGAAAGATGCACTTCTGATCAAGAATTGAGAAACTGAAAGGTAAGTTTAGTATTTTGAAGGGAGCAAATAAGACTCTCAACCATGCATTGAGTATTCAGATTGTGTCGATGGATGAAACAAATACTATTTGGTGAAAGGAGAGGAAGCTTGAACAACTTTTAAATTTAGCAATTCATTACATTATTGAGTCTTCCTTGGTTGTTAAAGATTTAAGGAGGTTTGCTTAAAGCTTTGACTTGTGGTTTGTAGTCTTTTGAATATATTATCTTGTTGTCTGTTCTTTTCTTCCTACAACTTTTGTGCATTATACATTAAGTTGTAAATAAATTTTACATGAATGAATGTTATCGTGAATTTACCATGTGTACTTTTCATTTGAGTTTGCTGAATTATATAACTTTCTTTCTAATAATATGATATATAGCCTTGAACCGATCTTTGAAATTGTTTGATGATTAACATCCTGCTTTAAGGTACAGGTACCCTTCAACTTCGTTATGGTCTATTACAGAATCATGAATGGAAGACCAGAGAGCCATCTGGCAGAATAATGTCCCTTACATAGAAGATCAGAAATCTATTTTGGCAATAATATGGATAGAAGACCAGGAAATTCATTAGGCAATAATAAGAGACCAGAAAATCCATCTGCCAATAACAGAAGACCAGAAAATCCATCTAGCGATAATAATTTGAATAGAAGACTAGAAAATCCATCTGGCAACAACAGGGATAAAAGACCAGAAAATTCATTTGGCAATTATGCTTTCTTTTGGGCTAATGGAGAAATCCCTCTTTCTTTTCTCTGAACCATGACTACTCATGTTTGATAGATCTTCCTCTAAAAGATTACTTGATTTTTGATTTGTAGCACAAATGAATCATTTTTGACATGTCTTCCTCTAAAACATTTTTATTTCTTTGGAGTGCAAATGGCTCATTTTTTATTGATCTTCCACTAAAAGGTTGACTTGATCCATACTTTTGGATAGAGTGTGAATGACTCGATTGATTTCATCCGATGCATTTGGTTAGCTATCTTAAGCAGAACAAAAGACTTACACAACGTCCTCTAAGAGGTGCTTCAATCAGGCCTAATAGGCGGTACTGAAGGCAGGTTTGGTGCTCTAGCCATGTACTAAAGGCTTACTCAGTCCTACCTCTAGGAGGTGCTTTAGTCTACCCTTATAGGCAGTACTAAAGGCTGGTCCCTTAGCTTTGAGTTGGATTTCTTTTCTCATTTTTATGAAGACGCTATCTCTTTTGTATTTCCTTCATAGGGCAAATATTGGTGTCGACCCTATGTCGAATGGATTCAAACCATTTTTCTAAATTATAAAGAGCCACTTGTCTCTTCTTATCCTCCATTATTTGTAATGCTGCAAATCTCAATATTTATTCTTTATGAAGCAAAGGATCACTTGTAATTTGGTAGGTTGGCCTAATCATTCGAGACTTATAGGATCCTTGTTCCGAAATGTCATTCTCCAAATATGGTTGGAGGGGATTTGGAACGGGATATGTTTGGTAGGGATAAATCCTTTAAGCCCTATATATGCAGGTTAAGGTAATTATACTTATGGGTTAAGCGGAGTCGAAGGGTCAAGCCCTCCTTCTAGCACCAAAATGTTAAAAACATTCTTTGCTAATACCCCCCAAAAGTGTAAAGAAAGAGGAGTTTTGTTGAGAGAAGGCTCGATTGACCGTTATACACCTCAACGAGTGTTGGAAAAAGTGACACTTGGTTGAGAAAGAGCTTAGGTAAATAGGTTTGGCACATTCAAGTCCATGATAAAATCATAAGTTATTCATGTTGAAGTTATGCTTAAACTTATTTTAAGGTCATGTCCTCTTGAAATCAGTTAATGCAGAACAAGGTCATTCAAGTAGAAAATGAGACTGTGAGTATTTAAAAATTCAAAGCAATTTATGATAGAAATCACAAGTGCTTTGGAACCCAAATCAAGACATGAATCGTGAAATCTTTATTCGCTGGCTATGATATAGTTAAATGTACATGGCCTTATTTGCAAATGTCACAAGAATACAATCGTAACTAGAAATCCCCAAATCAATTTAGGGTTATAAATTTTAAAATATAAGAAGTGAGAAAACATGATTCCCTATCTCCTTCATGCCCCCAGGTCCGTATTTATAGGGGTGGTACAGTGCGGCATGGATGTCATGCAGCATTCTTCATCTTTAACATCAAGGTTCATCTTAGTGGTGCCTGGTATCATGCTTTATTTCGATGGCTCATGGCATTCCATGGTGCATTGATGAATTACGACATTAATGGGCGACATCATGCGAGTTGTTGATCCTTAATATCATTATTGCCTTGCGATATTCTTTGATGCAGCATTGAAGAGATGCAGCATCAGTATGATACGACATTAATAATATATCATGCTGCAATAATATTGATGTCATACACTATACCAAACAGTCCATTTTGTAACACTTTTCTTGTCTCAATTAGCAATGGTAATTTCCGTTACAAATTACTAACGGTTATTACCGTGACTAAATATTACAACGCTTATTACCGTTATGCCCTTTGGTAATATGGTAAATACATCGAACTGCACTGGATAGCTTTGTAATAATACATTTTACCATTAATACCTAATTTCTGATGCTTTCCACCCTTCATTTTTCAGATCCACACCACAATCCATCAAATTGCCATCTCCCAATTCATTCAAAATTCATCGCCATAAGCTACCAGGTTATTGCTGCCGATCATCTGCCACAATCTGGTCAGATCTGACCTCATGAACATCACCCTCGATCAAACTTCCATCGCTAGATCTATTGCCTTAGAGTGAGAACCTTGAGTCCTCCTTCATTTTCACTTCTAGGTTACTCCATCCGCCATCATAGATTTAGGTAATTTTTGAATCCTAATATGTTTTCTATCTTGAATTTCTCCTCGGTTTCAATGTTTCATTTACTTAATTAAGCTTGATTTACTTAATTTATTTGGAATTTGACATTTCGGATAGGCTAGGAATCTTGTCTAAAAACGAACCATTAAAGTCCGATTAGTCAATTTATGCCTTGCAGTCTGGGACTGGTTAGTCTCATTTTCCTCAACGGTCTGATTTGAGTTTCAAAGCTTAATGTTTTCCCCGTTGATATATTTTGGTTTGTTATCTATCTCACTGCATTTTATCCAATCAAAACTTTAATGGGGTCAAGGTGTCACGGCCCGTCTTTCTATCACCAGAAAAACACATCATGATTTAAGAAAGAAAGGGATAGAAGAAGAAAAGATAGGAAATAAGAAACTCAACAACATCAGATACTCACAGCGGAACGAATGAAATATAATATATCACATAAAATATTACATAGTATCATATGCATCAGAGTACACAACTTATTCAACACATATTAGACAGTTATAAACATCTGTCTAACTATACAACTCAAGATATCACAAGATACAGACACAACACAAACACAGCGGAACCATAATATATCTACACGTGGAAGCCTCCTGCACCATATCTCCTCCAGAGTTCGTCACGCAAACTTGAACCCCTCGACTACTCATACATAATATGAGTACCCAAGAGTTTAATAAAACAGAAAATAAACACTTGGGTCAGACAGGGGTCTGGTGTGAGTAAACGGGTTTAAATTGCTTAACTTTAGAAATCCTTTGAAAAGAAAAGGTATCAAGTATGACTTCCCACACATAAACATGGAAAAAAAATTTACCTTATGCTAACCAAAATATTTGATAGGAAATCCAGTGATATAATAATAGTGTCTAGGGTTTTCAAGTAAAATACAGAAATAGCTGGAATGCTTACATCTCACGTTTCAACATAGTTGGGCACAATCAATACGTACAACACTTATTGGATTTTGGATTCCATACAATGGCGGGGCTACCGGGGTACCGCCCGTCATAGTACATGGCCTAGATCACTGTATCGAGGATTACTCCCAGTCCCTTGCAACACAAAGCCGGGACCGCCCCTTACTGGACAGTCCCGAATAAGATCACCCCGTGATTGGCGCGACCAACCACCCACTAAGCCGAAATAAAAGGGACATCTAGACAGGGATGACCTCACCCTGAAATGGGTGCTACGCACCTAGCCTTGCTGCACCTCTCCTGTTTTAGCCATTCCCGGTTGATGTGGGGTGAGGCTGCGATTACCTTTATAGAACACATCTATCTTAGAATGCTCATCGTCCACCTGACGATGTCTGAAAGCATTCAATCCATACAAGTTTGTTCCAGGTTCAAATGAAACCGAAGGCAGTATCTCATTGCACTCATTTTGGAATCACCCTCAGAGTCAATGACCATAGCCCATGCACTCTGAATCACCATCTCGAACCTGTAAGTACTATTTCCATCAAACTCATCGCGGAATCACCCCCAGAGTTATACTGACGAATTGTCCTTACATTTCGAGTCTTCACTAAGCTCTACTAGGATTCACGACCTAACGTTTAATTTGGATCGATGTGGTTTTCGGATTATCCAAATATGGAAACCCGATCCCGGTCTTACCGAAACCAAATGCCATTTTAATGTCCAAGTTGTTAAAGGGTTTAAACAATTAACTTATATTCAGAATAACATAAACAGATAGATGAATCACATTATCACAATAGATAATTCATATCAAACATTCATCTCACAAAGCAGCATAACATACGTCAGAGATATCATACCCAAATCATTCAAATATCATTCAAACATCCAATATCAATCATCCATAAGCAGAATTGATTAACTCTAAATCAATTGGATTACCTTAATCCTTCTATCCTTTAATCACTTGGATAATCTTAATCCTGCTTCATTAATTTATTACAAATAAATAAATAAATCATCTCTTAAGGATCTTCCTTAATTAATCTCCCTAGATTAATCATCCTTTAATTACATTCAAGTAATTAGCTTTTAATTCTTTAATTAATTCCACAAATTGATAATCCTTAACCATATACAGTAATTAACCTTTAATTACTATCATTAATTACAATAATTAATGATCCTTCATTTGCTTCCATTAATTAATCATCTATAATTTAATTACATTAAACCTCAATTAATTACAGTTAATCATACTTTAATTAATCACTTTTATTAATCAACCTTGATTAATTCATTAATTATATTAACTAATGATCCTTATTAATTAATAATTCCTTTAATAAATTAAATAATTAACTTGTAATTAATCATCTCATTAATCATAAACAGTAATTAACAACTTGTAATTACGTATCTTAATTAATTAATTTCTTAATTAATTATATTAACCCTTTGATTAATTAATCTAATTAATTAATCTTTAATTACTTCATTAAGTAATTATTCCCTACTTACATTAATTAATTAACTAAATTAACTAAGTAATTAACCCTTAATTACTTACATAAGTAATTATCTTCTAATTACATCCATTAGATGATTACTCTCTAAATTAATTACCTTAACAAGTAATTAATCCCATCATTAAATAATCCTTAATTATTTAATTAATTACTCTAAAATTAATTAACTTCAAATCAATTAACTTAATTAATCCTTAGATTAATAACATCAAGTGATTAACCCTTAATCACTTCACTCAATTACTTTCATAAGTAATTTCCATTAATTACTTCCATAAGTAATTATTCCCTACTTAATTACATTCAGAAGTTCACCATTAATTACTTCATTAAGTAATTACACTTAATTAATCCATAATTAAGTGATTATTTAAAATTAAACAAACAATTAATTAATCATTTAAAATTAATTAAATAATTGATTAATTACCTTCTTAGATTTAAAGAAAATCCTTAATTAATTAAGAAAAGCATTTATCTTAATCAATCTTTTACTTATTAACAAATCATATTAATGAAGTATTCTTAAATTCATAACAATAATAAATCAACCTTATTTATTTCCACAAATTAATTATTTGAAATAGTTCAAATCTTTAATAACTTAAAGACAAATTATTTTATTGGTTTACAAAATTATAATAACAACCTTATTTGAAAATAAAACATTTAGAAATCAATTTAAAATTTAAAACAATATAATCATCAAATTTAAACTAATTCATTTTCAAAATAATTTGAGACTTAGTTTTTAAAACATTACTTAAAAATTTACATAAAACTTTGATTTAATATTTAAATTCAAAACATTCCTTTTAAATTAAAATTCAAAATTTTGATTAAGATAATTACTTCAAAAGAATCATTTTAAACATTTTAATTTTGAAAAATAAATTCAATTAACACTTTTAAAGGTTTGATTAACAATTACTTCAAAGAACAATTTTTTAACTTTGTAAATCTATTTCCTTTTATAAAAACTTGAACTTGATTTTATTCAAACAACGGGTTTAAATCTGCAACTTAATCTCATTACAGAACTAACCATAAAATCAAACGACCCTAAATACTCGAGTTCGAACGCTCAACCACACGAGCCTACCCCGAGACAAAACCCAACACCCTTCTACTTCGAGTCGATCACGAGGGAAAACGTGAGCTCCATGCTAAGACAACTCATCTTCCCCAACCCCATTCAACACCTGATGCCCACCGTGCATGATGCATGTGCACAGAACCTCCGGCCACCAACGTTCGTCACCACGTCCATCAGCAAGTCGACTACAACCCCACCACACTATTCGATGACCCAGAATTGAAAATCCAAGCTCAAATCGAAATTTAGAATTTCGATCGAAACTGGAAACCCACTGCCTCCAGTAACCTCCCACTTGCTGTCGACTTCCATACTGATTAACTTCGCCGACACCCACATTAATTCATCATGATCTCCAACTCAACATTCCACCATCGCGATCGCCTCCGGTCCATTTTCCACGACGCAAAAACCTCGACAGCCTAAACGTTCGAAACTCAAACTTAAACCCTAGTTCGAACAAATCTGAACAATTCGACCATAGGAAAAATTCGAAATCATTTTTCCCTTCATCAACACAACGAAAGCTGTCTTCGACCAAAAATTCAACTCGAATCATTAAGTTGATCATCGGCAATTCGTCAAATTGCCGAAAATGATCATCTCTAAATTCCCAATTGAATATCAAATTAAAAATTCTGAAATTCATATCAAAATTCACGATTTTCCATCATGATTACATGCATGTAGTTCAAATTAGAATTTAAGGCAGTTGATTTTTTTACAAAAATTTTAGTTTCACTGTTAATCCCTTATTTAAAATTATCTGTTGCATTTAAAATCATGAAACTATTTTTGTGATCTTCATTTTATATTCACAAACAATTTTCATTCACATATTCAAGGCTAATATGGATCTAATTGAGAAATTTGGATTTTTGAAAACAAAAGTCATAGATTTTTAACAAACAGAGAACAAGATATCAACATATACTATCATGCTCACATATATATATTTGCAAATCTAGATAAGTTTCGAACTATAGGATTCAATTCAATCCAACATCATCACATGCACTTAAGTTAAAACAAGATTAACTGTTTTTAAAAAAAAATACTCAATTTTTCTTTGAGAAGGCGGAGCAGGTTTATGATTTTCCAGGCCTTGAATTTTTGATTTGAAAAATGCTTTTGATTTGCTTGCTATTGAAATTGATCCCTTTGCATGCTTACAAATTGATGTTCTAAAATGTTGAAACTGATCATGATCTTCCCTTTGGTTGCAGGTTGAAGTTGCAGGTTTTTAATTGATGTGAAGAACTTTGTTTTGCAAATTTAATTTTGCTTTTGGTTACAAATTTCAGGTTTTATTATTATTTTTTCTTTGTTCAGCTGAGAACAGGAAATAGATTGAAGATAGGAAAAAGAGATGAAAGGTTTATTTTAAATGAATTATGTTAAGGTTTATTAAAATTAAAGAAAGTAAATTTTAAAATGAAGACACTTGTAAAACTTAACTAACACTTGTCACAAATATTACACATGTTGTTAAGATGTGCTAACATGGTTACACATGTTTCTTAAGTATTTTTAATTAAATTTTTATTTAATTCAAATATTAATATAAGCTTACTTTTTAAAGAAAATATTATAAAACTAATTATAATACAAATAAATCTTTATACGTGTATTTTTAAAATCTAAAGCATTTATCTTTATTGTTTTAAGAAATAATTTTTAAAAGAAAGTTTATTAATAACTTTATATATACATTTTTATAACCATTTTAATTTAAGCATTTTAAAGAAAATAAAATAAAACTTTGTTTAAATATTATTTAAACTATCATATTTAAAAATAAATAATTATCTTATATTTTGAAAATAATTCAATTAATCTTAAATTATCTTTTGAAAAATATTGAGTTTTAAAACAAAGCTTCAAATTACAATATATTCATACATATATATATTATAATAGATTATATTAAATTTCAAAACTATTTCAAATTATAACATATGCATACATATATATTACAATTTGAAAATTCATCTTTTATTTTGAAGAAAAGATTTTCTACTCACAATATATATATATATATCAAATATATACTACGAATAGAATAAAATTTAATTTGCTTTGAAAAGTTAATCTTACCCATTTTAAATTGTTAAAAAGACATAAATCAATATTGTCAGATTATTAACTTTTAAAAGATTAAATTTACCAATTTAAATTAAAATTGTAAAGAAAAATTATCAAATCAAATTAATTACCAATACAGATTATTAAATTGATATTGCCTAAAATTCCGGGTCGTCACATTCCTCCCCCCTTAAAAGAATTTCGTCCCCTAAATTTAAAAGCAAAGGTAATTTAATAACCCAACAAAGATTTCAATTTCAAACAGCAAAGCATACCTATCATCCAGTTACTAACAACCAAAGCAACCAATCAAACAAACAAACCTAACTAATTATCCTGACACAAATCAGAGTAGATCTTACTAACTATCTAGAGTTTCCCAAGTATAAATCACTGGGAGACTCGCTCTACAGAAGCTAAACTAACTACACCACCAAAATCCAGATCTCCTCTCTTCTCTAGGTCCACCAATCTGAACAGAACATCAGACTATACCCAAGTCTAGCACAACTTCCAAATCCAACTGGACTGCATATTCTACAACCAACAATGAATCATACACGTACTCCCTCAGAGATACGTGAAATACAATGAATTCCAGCTATCCAAGCTGGCAATTCAATCTTATAAACAAAAGAAATTATCCTATCAAAAACACAGATAAGAAATCCCAAATGCCTCAGAACTAGATATCCAATCTTACAAAATTACTGCTCTCTTAACCAAAGAAATCTTAACAACAATGAAGACTCCAACTTTGAATTCCAAACTCCTTATCTCATATCTGCATAACTCAATAGACAATCGTGGGTTTCCCATTCTCTTCCTGATCATCTCAACCTATGCTGATGCTTCCAGAAACAACTAGACCAAAGCAAACCAGTTTCTGGATCCTATCCAACAGAAAAGTCTTCCAAGATCCGTCGAAATCCAGAACACAAGCTCTACTTCCCAAGCAATAGCAAACTGAACTTACTTCCTTCCTCGTACAGCTGCTACCTCGCTTCCGCTGCACAACTCTGATTCTGAAATAGATGAGAATACTGTTGATGAACATGAGTACAAACTTATCCAATATATCCGGGAAACTTTGTCCATCAAATCCATAAAATCTTAGTGACCCATCTGACTTGGTCACACTACCTTATAACAGAAATCCAACTCATAAACTAGATCTAACCAATCCAAATTCCAAAAATTCCTGAGCTGCTACACCAACTCTTCCTTCTTCAAGAGCCATCCTACTACCAGGCTAACCACCAAAATCGCTTTTGGAACCAATTCAATATGGAACTCAATTTCAGGTGCAGACAAACTTCTGATTACTTCAGTAGCTCCTACTTCCACATGAGAACCCTCAATCTCAAACAAAAGATTGCCTAAGATAAATTCCCAAACTAATCGCAAGTCACTTTTGCGATCCTACCTAGTTCGGATTCCAAAGAAACTATCCTACCTTTACCAATTATAATAGCTTTAAGCTTTTCCAAATAAGGTTAACCCTTCAAGAAAACTTTCACCATCTGCCCGGACTGCTGAAAGAAGAACCACTAAGATTCCCGAACCATCAGAGAAACGGCCACACTGCTGCTTCCAAACTCTACCTCGATGATACTGCAAAGCTAAATGACCTTCTCGTCAGCACACCGAACACTTCGAGCTGCACTGCTACCACAGCTAACCAAAGACTTCTAATCCAAAGGCTTCTCGAAAACCAAAATGATCAACAAACCACACAACGGACCTTCGAGATGGCAGACAACCTCTCAAGAGATTCGGGCTCCAAACCAAGCATCAACATCTCGCTCTCCATAAGGAATGACAAATGAGACCATGCCGAAGCAAAGCAACTCATAAACCTTAGTCTCATATTCCAAAAAAGCCAACCTCCTTGCTAAAGATCCAGATAACTTCTACACAGACGAATCTTCCCTGCGGCAGGTAAAGACTGCTCCTCAACCACTTCTAAAACTGCTTCAATAGAAAACATCTACTGAAATATCCATGGATACTGCATCTCACCATGCAGTTATCAAGATACCATCACTTGCTTCTGCACTTCCGACAGATCCAATCTTACACTTCCAAGATGGACTTCGAAATCTTTTAAAAGATTTCCTTTGGAGATCAGAGAAATCCTTGCTCCAAACTGCAAATCTTACTCGAGACGGTATTAGGACTACAGTCTCAACAAATATTCTTCCAACCTCAAACATATGGACCTCTTCCATCATGGGTAGTCGTGTTACACACACACACCACTACTCCATCTACCTCTAAAACTTATGTTGGAAAACCCGAACAGATAACCCAACAGATTAGGTAGATATATACATAGTTATACGTAAAAATTACAAGCACGCTCTCTCAAGAAAGACACCACTCCAAAGCCTAGGTATTCACTCAACCTAATGCTAATATACCAAGCTGTCACGACCCGTCTTTCTATCACAAGAAAAACGCATCATGATTTAAGAAAGAAAGGTATAGAAGAAGAAAAGATAGGAAAGAAGAAACTCAACAACATCAGATACTCACAACGGAACGAATGAAATATAATATATCACATAAAATATTACATAGTATCATATACATCATAGTACACAACTTATACAACATATATTAGACAGTTATAAACATCTGTCTAACTATACAACTCAAGATATCACAAGATACAAACACAACACAAACACAACGGAACCATAATATATCTACACGTGGAAGCCTCCTTCTCCATATCTCCTCCAGAGTTCGTCACGCAAACCTGAATCCCTCGACTACTCATACATAATATGAGTACCCAAGAGTTTAATAAAACAGAAAATAAACACTCGGGTCAGACAGGGGTCTGGTGTGAGTAAACGGGTTAAAATTGCTTAACTTTAGAAATCCTTTGAAAAGAAAAGGTATCACGTAAGACTTCCTACGCATAAACATGGAAAAAAATTTATCTTACGCTAACCAAAATATTTGATAGGAAATTCAGTGATATTATAATAGTGTCTAGGGTTTTCAAGTAAAATACAGAAATAGTTGGAATGCTTACATCTCACATTTCAACATAGTTGGGCACAATCAATACGTACAACACTTATTGGATTTTGGATTCCATACAATGGCAGGGCTACCGGGATACCGCTCGTCATAGTACGTGGCCTAGATCACTGTATCGAGGATTGCTCCCAGTCCCCTGCAACACAAAGCCGGGACCACCCCTTACTGGACAGTCCCGAATAAGATCACCCCGTGATTGGCGTGACCAACCACCCACTAAGCCGAAATAAAAGGGACATCTAGACAGGGATGACCTCACCCTGAAATGGGTACTACGCATCTAGCCTTGCTGCACCTCCCCTGTTTTAGCCATTCCCGGTTGATGAGGCTTGAGGCTGCGATTACCTTTATAGAACACGTCTATCATAGAATGCTCATTGTCCACCTAACGATGTTCTGAAAGCATTCAATCCATACAAGTTCATTCCGGATTCGAACGAAACCGAAGGCACTATCTCGTTGCACACATTTTGGAATCACCCTTAGAGTCAACGACCATAGCCCTTGCACTCTGAATCACCATCTTGAACCTATAAGTACTATTTCCGTCAAACTCACCATGGAATCACCCCAGAGTTATACTGATGAATAGTCCTTACACTTCGAGTCTTCACTAAGCTCCACTTGGATTCACGACCTAACGTTTAATTTGGATCGATGTGGTTTTCAGATTATCCAAATATGGAAACCAGATCCCGGTCTCACCGAAACCAAACGCCATTTTAATGTCCAAGTTGTTTAAGGGTTTAAACAATTAACTTATATTCAGAATAACATAAACAGATAGATGAATCACATTATCACAATAGATAATTCATATCAAACATTCATCTCACAAAGCAGCATAACATACATCTGAGATATCATACCCAAATCATTCAAACTTCCAATATCAATCATCCAATATCAATCAATCATCCATAAGCCGAATTGATTAACTCTAAATCAATTGGATTACCTTAATCCTTTTATCCTTTAATCACTTGGATTATCTTAACCCTGCTTCATTAATTTACTATAAATAAATAAATTAATCATCTCTTAAAGATCTTCCTTAATTAATCTCCCTTGATTAATCATCCTTTAATTACATTCAAGTAATTAGCCTTTAATTCTTTAATTAATTCCACAAATTGATAATCCTTAACCATATACAGTAATTAACCTTTAATTACTATCATTGATTACAATAATTAATGATCCTTCATTTGCTTCCATTATTTAATCAACTATAATTTAATTACATTAAACCTCAATTGATTACAACTAATCATACTTTACTTAATCACTTTTATTAATCAACCTTGATTAATTCATTAATTATATTAACTAATGATCCTTATTAATTAGTAATTCCTTTATAAATTAAATAATTAACTTGTAATTAATCATCTCATTAATCATAAACAGTAATTAAGAACTTGTAGTTACTTATCTTAATTAATTAACTTCTTAATTAATTATATTAACCCATTGATTAATTAATCTAATTAATTAATCTTTAATTACATCATTAAGTAATTATTAATTAATTACATCAATTAATAATTCTTAATTAATTACTTTATTAATTAATTACATTTTTAATTAATTACATTTAGTAATTAACCTTAAATTAATCACGTCCATTAATTAATTAATCACATTAATTAATTAACTAAATTAACTAGGTAATTAACCTTTAATTACTCACATAAGTAATTATCTTCTAATTACTTCCATTAGATGATTACTCTTTAAATTAAGTACCTTAACAAGTAATTAATCCCATCATTAAATAATCCTTAATTCTTTAATAATTACTCTAAAATTAATAAACTTCAAATCATTTAACTTAATTAATCCTTAGATTAATAACATCAAGTGATTAACCCTTAATCACTTCACTCAATTACTTTCATAAGTAATTTCCATTAATTACTTCCATAAGTAATTATTCCCTACTTAATTACATTCAGAAGTTCACCGTTAATTACTTCATTAAGTAATTACACTTAATTAATCCATAATTAAGTGATTATTTAAAATTAAACAAACAATTAATTAATCATTTAAAATCAATTAAATAATTGATTAATTAACTTCTTAGATTTAAAGAAAATCCTTAATTAATTAAGAAAAACATTTATCTTAATTAATCTTTTACTTATTAACAAATCATATTAATGAAGTATTCTTAAATTCATAACAATAATAAATCAACCTTATTTATTTCTATAAATTAATTATTTGAAATAATTCAAATCTTTAATAACTTAAAGACAAATTAGTTTATTGGTTTACAAAATTATAATAATAACCTTATTTGAAAATAAAACATTTAGAAATCAATTTAAAATTTAAAACAATTTAATCATCATTAAACTTATTCATTTTCAAAATAATTTGAAACTTAGTTTTTAAAACATTACTTAAAAATTTACTTAAAACTTTGATTTAATATTTAAATTCAAAACATTCCTTTTAAATTAAAGTTCAAAATTTTGATTAAGATAATTACTTCAAAAGAAATCATTTTAAATTTGAAAAACAAATTCAATTAACACTTTTAAAGGTTTGATTAACAATTACTTCAAAGAACAAGTTTTTAACTTTGTAAATCTATTTCCTTTTATAAAAACTTGAACTTGATTTTATTCAAACAACAGGTTTAAATCTGCAACTTAATCTCATTACAGAACTAACCAGAAAATCAATCAACCCTAAATACTCGAATTCGAACGCTCAACCACTCGAGCCTACCTCAAGACAAAACCCATCACCCTTCTACTTCGAGTCGATCACGAGGGAAAACGCGAGCTCCACACCGAGACAACTCATCTTCCCCAACTCCATTCAACACTTGATGCCCACCGTGCACGGTGCATGTGCACAGAACCTCCGGCCACCAACGTTCGTCACCACGTCCATCAACAAGTCGACTGCAACCCCACCACACCATTCGATGACCCAGAATTGAAAATCCAAGCTCAAATCGAAATTAAGAATTTCGATCGAAACTGGAAACCCACTGCCTCCAGTAACCTCCCACTTGCCGTCGACTTCCACATCGATGAACTTCGCCGACACCCACATCAATTCATCACGACCTCCAGCTCAGCATTCCACCATCGCGATCACCTCCGGTCCATTTTCCACGACGCAAAAACCTCGACAGCCCAAACGTTCGAAACTCAAACTTAAACCCTAGTTCAAACAAATCTGAACAATTCGACCATAGGAAAAATTCAAAATCATTTTTCCCTTCATCAACACTACGAAAGCTATCTTTGACCAAAAATTCAACTCAAATCATTGAGTTGATCATCGGCAATTCGTCAAATTGCCGTAAATGATCATTTCTAAATTCCCAATTGAATATCAAATTAAAAATTCTGAAATGCATATCAAAATTCACGATTTTCCATCATGATTACATGCATGTAGTTCAAATTAGAATTTAAGGTAGTTGATTTTTTTACAAAAATTTTAGTTTCACTGTTAATCCCTTATTTAAAATTATCTGTTGCATTTAAAATCATGAAACTATTTTTGTGATCTTCATTTTATATTCACAAACAATTTTTATTCACATATTCAAGGCTAATATGGATCTAATTGAGAAATTTGGATTTTTGAAAACAAAAGTCACAGATTTTTAACAAACAGAGAACAAGATATCAACATATACTATCATGCTCACATATATATATTTGCAAATCCAGATAAGTTTTGTACTATAGGATTCAATTCAATCCAACATCATCACATGCACTTAAGTTAAAACAAGATTAACTATTTTTTAAAAATATATTTACTCACAATTTTCTTTGAGAAGGCAGAGCAGGTTTAAGATTTTCTAGGCCTTGAATTTTTAATCTAAAAAATGCTTTTGATTTTCTTGCTGTTGAAACTGACCCTTTTGCATGCTTACAAATTGATGTTCTATAATGTTGAAACTGATCTTGATCTTCCCTTTAGTTGCAGGTTGAAGTTGCAGGTTTTTAATTGATGTGAAGAACTTTGTTTTGCAGATTTAATTTTGCTTTTGGTTACAAATTTCAGGTTTTATTATTATTTTTTCTTTGTTCAGCTGAGAATAGGAAATAGATTGAAGATAGGAAGAAGAGATGAAAAGTTTATTTTAAATGAATTATGTTATGGTTTATTAAAATTAAAGAAAGTAAATTTTAAAATGAAGACACTTGTAAACTTAACTAACACTTGTCACAAATATTACACATGTTGTTAAGATGTGCTAACATGGTTACACATGTTTCTTAAGTATTTTTAATTAAATTTTTATTTAATTCAAATATTAATATAAGCTTACTTTTTAAAGAAAATATTATAAAACTAATTATAATACAAATAAATCTTTATATATGTATTTTTAAAATCTAAAACATTTATCTTTATTGTTTTAAGAAATAATTTTTAAAAGAAAGTTTATTAATAACTTTATATATACATTTTTATAACCATTTTAATTTAAGCATTTTAAAGAAAACAAAATAAAACTTGTTTAAATCTTATTTAAACTATCATATTTAAAAATAAATAATTATCTTATATTTTGAAAACAATTGAATTAATCTTAAATTATCTTTTGAAAAATATTGAGTTTTAAAACAAAGCTTCAAATTACAATATATTCATACATATATATTACAAATAGATTATATTAAAATTTCAAACAATTCCAAATTTTAACATATACATACATATATATTACAATTTGAAAATTCATCTTTTATTTTGAAGAAAAGATTTTCTACTCTCAAAATATATATATCAAATATATACTATAAATAGAATAAAATTTTATTAGCTTTGAAAAATAAATCTTATCCATTTTAAATTGTTAAAAAGATATAAATCAATATTGTCATATTATATATTTATTAACTTTTAAAAGATTAAATTTACCAATTTAAATTAAAATTATAAAGAAAAATTATCCAATCAAGTTAATTATTAATACAGATTATTAAATTGATATTGCCTAAAATTTTGGGTCGTCACACAAGGTTTTTGGCAGAGGCGTCCTTTTGTTTAATATTGATTATTTCCTATTTCAAGAAGCAATTCTCCATATACAAGACATTGATAAAATCATTCATCAACCGTTCTAATGGGGTTTAGGTTGTGCCCAAGGGATGACTAGGTAATTGAAACTTATTTAGGTACCTTAAGATGGATCAGGCTTGATTTATTTACTTCTTTAATTGAGTTTCAGTTCCATATTTGTTTCACTCAGATTAGTTATAGGATTTTTAGTGTTTATAAACTATTCATAATGCTACATACAATTCAATGCAATTCATAATTGACTTAGTTATTTCGTTGCTACATGGATTCTAATTGACTGTTTTGTAATGCACATATGATTCTTTTTTTTCAATGTAGGCAAAAAGATAGATTTCCTTTGAATTTGTTAAAATTTATAAACATAAGTATAAATAAAAATATTCGCACTATTCAAAATATTAAAAAGTTTTTCAAAATTTATCCCATTATTTAATTTGATTTTAAAGTTCACCATAATTCTTATCCATGAAAATGTTAACTGATATTTTTTTTTTCTTTTCCTCTTTTTGGTAAAAGAAAAACTAAAATTAGACAACGCGTCTACATGGTTTTTTTCTTCTTTTAAAAACTATATTTAATTTTTGGTAAAAGAAAAACTAAATTCGTCGTAATCCCATTTTTTAAATTTATGTTTTATTCTATTATTAAATTTGGATCATTTTTGAAACTTAAGATTACACAAAAATGCCTACTTCAAAAGTATTACTATTATATATTAAAGATATATTGAATCACATTGTTTTTATTTATATTGCACTTTACTCATGAAGCAATTAACGTGTATTATATTTTACCTTTTTATTTTTTGAAAAAATAAGATGAGGGAGCAACTAGATCATTTATATATTGCTAAATCGTATAATTGTTACCTACATGTCTGCAGCCAAAACTAGTAACTTCGTACATTGATCAAGCATAATGCTCTCACTTTAAACTAAGTCTGAGTCTGCATACTCAAGCTGTTGCATGTGGATTGGTTTTATGCACAATCATCTCGAATGCCCTTGGTTCATCTTGGTAAGTTTTATATTAACTTGGAGATTTGTATGGTATACTTTAGTAATATTGAAAGCTATAAATTTCTACATTTATCATATAATATTACCATTTATTTCGATATAAACTGTTACCCTAATTGGTTAGGAAAAACTTTGATCCCTTGCTAGTTTTCTAGAATTAAAATATTTAATAGTCTCATTAAATATGTAATTGATTAGGATATTTAACATTTTTTGTATAAAAATTGAATACAGAGACTATTTTTGTATTTAACTAGAAGTTAATATTTGCAGTCTTAATACATAAAGAGAGCATCAATTTAAAACCAAAGCTTATGATGCTTTAGAGCCTTTTACATCATAATTCCTTTTGTCTCTTTAATGGAAAAGATGTTCAATTAGCATATATTTTCCAAAAATTAATTTGGTATGATATGACTTTTAAGTTATATTTGCAATGCTATGATTAAGGTAAAACTATTTATGTTTTTATTATCACAACTAGTAAATATGCTTGCTATGAGTTTTTGTGTGCGCGCATACTTACCTCTATCATAAATGTGATAGTGATGTGTGCTGTGAATGTGGACATAGATGCATATAATGAATTATGTGTGATCATGTGTACATTCAGATATATCAAAGCATATGGCACTAATTTAGGTTATGCATCTATAGGAACAAGCTAAGCGTTTAGAAAACCAATTGACTTACCAATCCCGTTATTCGTTTTTGGATGCAAGTATTCCTACACTGCACCTGGATTTTTGTCTACTGATTAAGTAAGTGTTAGTTATATACCATTACCATTTGTGTGTTTTGCTGACATACAGTGAGCAAATCATTAACCTGTTAGATCCAACAAAAAGGAATACCCGAGAGATAAATAAGCAAAAGTTTATATGGTGCTTTTTTGTTTCATGTTTTATATCCTTTCTATGTACTAAATTTTCTTTTCTTAATAGATAAGAGAATACGTCAAGGTTGGTATATATGTTGATTGCTTAATCAAGGAGAAAGTGTGCATGATGAAGGATATTGTAAAACTATTGGATAAGGTATGAATAGTAAAAAATAGTTTACTGGGTATTTGGTAGTTTTTATCCTGTATTGATGTCAAATTGCTAATAATTCTTCATTTGAACACAAGCATATACCTTGAGTTACTTATGGATTTCTTAATTGCTTGATTGATTTATTTATTTAAAAAAAGATTAGTTATGATATATGCACAGAGAATGAACCCACGCTCTTTAATTACAAAATCCATGACTGCCTTAAATTTTAAATTTTACCCGATGACTGCCTTAGTTTTTTGATATTTATTATTGTTAAATATTTATGATTTACTTATTATCAAATATATCTTTGAATTTATTTTTTAATCCAAACCATAGAACTAGTTATTTTTGATATATTATTACTAAATTTAATTTTTTTTACTACCAAGGTTATGCTTAGTCATCTTGTTACACACGAATGTATCATTGTATTGGTGTAGTCCATGGTTCATACTATTTTGTGTGAATTGTCCCATCTTATAAACAAATATACATAGGTTTTTTTTTGTTTCTATATGCCAATGAAATCCTTACCTGACCATTCTCGCGGTTTGAATTTTAAGTACATGAATTATAGCATCATACATGTTATTAAGAATGAAGGTAAAAAGTGAAGCAGCATGTTTGACATCCCATTACAAACTTTTGTTCTAGAAAGCCCATGAATAAAATTTAGCACAACGAGCCGAGTTGAAAAATTCTGAAGAGTTTGCAATGCAAAGTGTGAAATAGAAAAACCACCACTTTGGATCTATCCTTAAAGGTATTGAAATTTTATTCATGTCCTTTTCCTTCTTTATAAATTCGAGTAAATTGTCTTTTGTAGAGATTACTGAACCTATATAAAGATACCCCCACATTTCCCTATGCTCATGTGATGTGTGTCGATAAGTATTCATACCTGAAATTTCACTGTTCTTTCTGTAATGCTTTTATTTTCATTTTTTAGCCATCAAAGCTTATTTTTAGTACATAGTATAAACAGACTCGATAAGTATGGTTTTCTTTAGACTACGTTAATTAACAGTACGTTAAGTATTAGATAAGTATGGTTTTCTTTAGACTCTCAGCTTAAACGCATGTAGGCACACACACTCGCCCTCTCCCTCCTTTTATTTCTCTATGCCCCTATGATTTTTAGAGCTGCTTAATTTAGCGTTTTCTCTCCCTATCACCGAGATTAAAGTGTTTATGGATGCCTATTTGTAATGGTTATAACTGTTACAAATTTGATTTGTAATAGTTATAACCATGATAAAATCACAGTTCTGGTGTTGTGATACGACATGCTGCTATATTTATCTTCTTGGTTTATGAAGTGCGACCATCAATAAGGATCGACACTGGTGATAAGTGGCATCACATGAGGTTTGGTAATGAAGTCATTTGTAGGACAACAATAGAGGGAGGTGCATTGAAATGATTATCAAAGATATACGGCATTAACCTAAGGCAATATTATCCTTTTGTCTTCGAAGGTGAAGTGCGACATTAATGAAACGCGGTATTAATGGGATGTAATATGGATGATACATCATGTTTCTATAATTGATGGTTTACGGTATAATGGCATTCCATTCCAATGCTCAAATGATATATGATACCAAAGGTGCATGACATCAATTCCTGCCTCGGTGAAATATAGCATTAGCGCCATGCAATGTTGTCTACTGGTGATATACAGGATGCTACATCATTCATTTGAATTTACTGGTGGAGAGTGGCACTGGTGATAGAAGGCATCATTGTCGGCCTTCGACATTAGCTTTAACGACATTCAATTTCCATACTTTCATTATTATTTACTGATGCAAGATGCTCTGCTTGATAACCTCTTTTTTGCGAATGCGACATCATCAAATGGCCCTTGTTGAAGAAAGGTGGCATTAATGGTGTGCGATATTGATGTCATGTGTGCTAGTGGCATTCAATATTCCATATCACATTGATGACCTCAAGATTTTTTCATCTTAGTACTCGTGTTGTCGACATGCCCTCATGCCTTCAAGATCAATATCGGTAGTAGCAATAGGTATATTTTTATAAAATAGAATGAGATTTTATAAATAATAAGAAAGATAAAAATATATTTTATAAAATAAAATGAGATTTTATAAAATAGTAAAATGGTATATTTTATAAAAGTATGAGATTTTATAAAATAGTAAGATAGGAATTATTTTAAAGTGGTTATATGGTTTTATAAAATAATTATAAGATAGTACTTAATCCCTGATGAAGAAATTAAGTATTATAAGAGCTTAAAATTATTTATAAGATAGTTTTGTATTTTATAAAATAATGGAACGACTTTATAAAATAGTAGAAAATGAGTAATTGAAAAGATTAGATAAATAAAAATATGATCCGATTTAATCGAATCGTTACTTAATTATAAGTATATGTATATGGGTAGGTATATGTATGTATATTTGAAGTTATATAGTAATCAATACAATTCTTGTATCGTAATTAGAATTGTTAAGTAGTTGGACTGTTGATAAAATTTGTCTATTTGTATTATGTGTTATATACATGTATAGGGATGTTTGTACGTGTGTTGTTACGAGCGATCTCATATAGCTATAGCAACCACCTGGTGTGCTAAGTTGTGTGGGAGAGTACCGGGTCGCGTCATCGCCCAGGTGTGGTTCGAAATGCAATTTGTGTAGAAGTGTGTGTTTAGGTGTATGAGTATGCATATGCATGCACAAATGAGTGTATCGACGCATATAGCTACACACAAGGCAAAGAGGCCAGATATGTCATTTTGGCCTATCAAAGGAAGTCGGGTCCTAGAATTACCGGTTTAAATCTACCATGAAAACAGTGGATTGTGTATCGAAACCGGTTTTTGATTACTTAAGAAACCACTTCCAAAATTCAATAAATGAACCTCGATAGAGGCTCGATGGGGTAGAGGCAGGCTCTAGGAGCAAAGCAACACATAGGGCGAAATGTTGGTGGAAACATCACGTGAATCGGTGACTGTTTCAGGATTTTCTAACTACCATGGGTTCGTTGTTAGGAAATTGACAATTTCAGTCGACTAAGACACATGTAGTCGACTGAATGATGGTGAAACTAGGCCAGGGGAATTGGTTTTACTCAACTAGGCTTAGCCGATTGAATGAGACCCTTGGTTGAGTGAAACCCTGGGTTAAGAATGACTTCGGGGATTTTTTCCCTATTTGATTACGGTTCTTTGTAGGGTCTTAGTACGACTTCGGAGAGACTTCGAGCTATTCAGGAAAGTATAAGCTCAAGATTTGGATACAAAGTTAAGTGGTTCCTTAGGAATCAACAATGATCGGGCACAAGGTCAATATAGCGATTGGTCACATGATCATGTCCGACGAGCATGTACGACCGAATAGAGTGAATTCGCACCTTCGAGGGTTGACACCATGGTACATATAGTTTGATAAATTGTATCGTTCTTATATTAGTGACTGTACATAACATTGATCTTATAATAGTAATCATACATCGTATTGGTTTTCTATTAGTGGCCATGCACATTATCGGTCTTTCAGTAGAGACCATCCATATAGATGAATGGTGACGAGATATTGGTCTTCGTTTGTGATAGGCATACTTGATTATATGACATTACATTTTGATACACACACACACATACACACATACACATACACATAGTATCAGTGTTCCTTTGTGATCCGATAGCGTATTATGTGGGACACGCCCATTGTTCTCTTTTGTAGTGACGTTATGTGAATTTATTAAGAAATCCTTGATGGCCGAGGGAGAGATGTTGATGATCATCTACGACTGGACCATATATCACTTATGCTCGATATGGGGTATGGTGAGGTCCATGTAGGTTTTAGATATCTAGAGTAGGGGGACTTGTGCTCGATATTGGGTATGCTGAGATCTACATGAGTTTGTTCAATCAGAATGCGACTCAGGGCAATGTTATGATTAGGTACTAACTTTATTTATTTTGGACCCTTAATAGGAATCATTGGATTGCAATGAGATCTATGAAGGTGTCAGATATCTAGAGTAGGTCATATATCACTTTTGCCCGATATGAGGTACGGTGAGATCTACATGAATTCGATCATACTGGATACGGCTCGGGGTCTATGGTACAATTAAGTATTGACTTTATTTATTATGGACCCTATATAAAGATCATTGAATCACGGTTAATGTCCACTTTGGATTTCACTCATCAGCGATGAAGAGTCGATTTACACGCACTATCATCATGTATCTTTATGATTGTGCGTGCAATATTAGATGATTGATAACATTGTTATGTATTTTAGGATATGCTTATATTTTGATATATATTATCTCTGCATTTGTATATTATATTATCATATCAATATATACTATCACATATTAGTCGCATTATATTAATTGTGCAAACTCGTTGATTAGAGGAGAAGTGCATGTTATAGTATGATTTCCTATCGTTTGGACAAGTTTACTTTACTTGTTTATGGACAGTCCAGATTACGCTTAAGCTATGTTTATGGAGAGGGCTGGCTGTGATTTAGTTATCTCTTGTTTTTTTATATATAGTTTTAATATACAGTATTTTAAGATAATTCACCTCACACTAAGCTTTATGTACGATCCACATTTTGTCATCATCTATTTAAGTCATGGCAACTCTTGGATACTCGATTGAGTGGTTTAAGAGTCAGTGCTTTTGGTGATATGCTATTAGAGTAGTGCAGCTGAAGCTTTGGAGGTGTAGACGATGGTTGGATATTTATATACTTGATATTATTGTAGTACATGAAAGATGTCATTCGTCTATAAGAATTATTGTATCAAATGTTTTATTCTGACTCTCTGTATTGAAATTATTTATCAATCACTTCCACCAGTGTAGTCTCTTATATATTGTTCATCCAATCATGTTAATGTATATCAGTATATTATATATTATCATTTCAATGTGAGAGTGCGTCGTTGTGCTTGAATATTGTGTTTTGTTTCTTCTTCTTCTTTCTTTTCCCGATAAGTTGTGATACTCAAAAGCTAGGCATAGATGTAAGGCGCTAAAATTTTGGGGGTTACGAAGGGTGGGTTGTTACACGAACCTTACTTTGGTATACGCTCTTCACCTATACATGCATATATATTTCCAAGGGTCCTACAGTTGGAGATGTCTCACATCAATACAATTTATACACAACTATTAGCAGCCTCATTCGGAGGGTAGACTTCTATTGTGCAACAATACTAACCTCGCATCCCAACACTTACTAATGACTGTGTCATTCTTAAGTAATTTAGGTAATTGGCTAGGTCCAATAATTCACACCCATTATAAATGCATATTTGAGGCTATATTAATTTTATTGAATTACTACACCTCTTATATTCAACTGTTGGTATTCGGTGTTTTTTTTTTTGCATAACTTACTTCTTGTTTCATTAATGCAATTTATTATTATTTACCACTTGTTTCCAATTTAATAGGTTAAATATCTTTTACTGCTTAACTTCCACTTAACACTATTAGATATAACTTACTATTCCCTTTCAACTGTTAACTATCTTTATTTGATTACTATAACTTCTTAATTCACCATTTTCAACTATTAACTATATTTATTTGATTACTATAACTTCTTAATTCACCATTTTTTATTTATATTTCAAGCTTATTGTTTATTCCCTATCCCATCTTAATTCGTGTATGTTAGATTGACAATTAAATTATTTTTATTATCTCTACTTATAATAATTTGGTTTATTCTATGGATTTCTACATTTTAATGCGTTGGTATTACATCTTCCCAAAAAGGAAACTTAACACTGAAATTTTATATAAATTACCTAAAAGAGGACTTATGCTATGTTTGGAATTAAAAGGAGTATCTCTTCTGTTATTATTAAAATAGATGGTACAAAATACAGTAAACATCCATATTTTGTATATCTCTTTCTTTTAGGCATATCCCTTGTTATTTCAAACAATACGCTTTTATAAAACTAGATAATTTATAGAAATTTGCATTTCAAAACACTTCGTTCCAATGAATCAAAATACTACTCAAATCCCAAGCCAATGTATAATAACTTCAAATTCATGTATACTAACCTATAATATTCAACTAATAAACCTGGAATTATTATATAATCTCACTAACGAATTATCTCATAAATTTAGCGAATATTTCAACCTTACTTTTCAGATTTAATTATGTGCAATATTTAATCAAAGTTAACAATTCACAAAAAATGTAGGCATGGTTCTCAAATTCATTGCATATGTATATTTAAGCCACAATTCCAAATTTAAATTTAGGTGTACAAGGAACATATTTACAATGATATAAATCCAATATTATAGATAAATATATAATTTTCCTCTCATCTCTAAGCTTTCAAATCTCTAGATCTAAGTCAGTTATCCCTGATTGACTCCCTTTCTTTCTATCAAAATATGTATCAAGAGCATATACATATTTATTAGAATTTCAAATCTAAGAAGAGATTTGAATTTAATATAGTTTTGGATTCAATTTACAATTTACCTTGGCTTTGGTGGTTCGATCATATTCTTCTTCTCTATTATTCTCCATTATTCTCCACTTATATATATTATAGTTTATACGATTTTAGAATTTGTAGAGAAAAGAAAATGGTAGAGCTTCATCGTTGCTTCAGAAAATATGAGAAGAAAAATGAAGGGCCAAGCCTTATTTATAAGGGTTCGAATCAATGCCAGCCATTAGACTAGATTATATTAAATTTAGGTCCTTCGGCTAGGTTCAATATGAAGCCATCAGCTAACCATCAATTAGCCGCCATGTTTCCACCAGTCGATCCTTAGCAGTCGACCGGTCCTTATAGGGGCGACAAATTACTTTGTTTTGTTAAACGTTCATTTGTTTCCTTTAAATATTATTTGATATGGTTTTGTTCTGATTCGATTGATGTTAATTTTGTTTAGACGTTAAATATCTGTTAGCGTTAGTAATTATGTTTATTTCCTTAATTACATATAAATTTGTTTCCAATTTGAAATCGCCAAACATTAATAACTTTTCGTTTGAACTCTGATCATAGATTTTATATATGAAAATTGATCGGAAATTCGCCATGAACACAATGGTGCAAGTTTTGTAGCCAAATTCCAACGTTTGAGAAAATTCTACTTTTGACTTTAATAATTTTATTTTATTCTTTTTTAATTAATTATTGTTCAATTTACGGCGTGTTACAATCTCCCCCTTAAAAGAATTTCATCCTCAAAATTTCTCCAAGACTAAATCATGTAACATAGCGAGCAACCATTCTAAGCTATCTAGCCAATTAGTGTGTGCAACCAATTTTGCAGTCAATTATATACATATGCGCGGTGTATCATAACATATATGATATGTATACCGAATAAGACTAAATGAGCGCCTCATATATGAATGCTTTCACAAAAACAATTTTGAAAATATGGTGCATACAAGCTGTACATATACGGGCAATTCTCTATAAATGCAAGTTTTGAAAATCAAAAATCCAAATTTTTCCATGCCTCTATGGATAGAAGTATGGTTCAATTAATTTTGCATCCAAACCCTACCATCCACTACCTAGCACACCATATCTAACATCTGAAATTTTTGAAAATCCAATTTTCTAAACCTATAGCCTTATCTTGAAAATGAGGTTTAAATGTATAATTCCATACTTCCATCATTTTCTTGTGTACCTATTTCGATGTACCTTGAAACATTCTCTTATGCCCCAGATTCTTTTTCCAACTTTTCCAAGTACAGTACGCATAAGGAAATTTATTTTTAAATTATTAAAACATATTTATTTCGAAATAAGTTTTTTTCCTATCATAAGGTATGGAAAAAGAAATTCCAAGGCTAAAATGACTTTTTTCCTTGTTACCCTCTATATTTTACATACTATCACTTTTGCTACACAGTAATGTTCATATCTGCTAAATTGTCGACTTTTCCTACGCTAAGCATGTAGCATTTTGAAAAAAATTCAAAGTTTCGTTTCACTTGAATCTTTGAAATAGTTTGAAAAATTTTAGGATAGAAATTCACTTTTCAAAACTTTACAAAAATATTTTACGGTTTAAAAATCAAAGATTCTTGGACAAAAACTTTTCAAAACAATTTAGTACACATCCCATGCAATTAGGATTTAGCCAATGGGTTAACATCTATAATTGACCTTATCCAATTTCGTAGTAAATTTTCACATTTTTGAAAACTTTTCTTCTATCTTAGAACAACAATTAGCACATAAGTTCGTTAATAAATTTTAGCTTTTAAGGCATAGGAGTAATGATCTCTGGCTTCACAATAACATTTTCCTATCCTTTGCTTGCTAAAATTTATCTCCCAAAATTTTATTACTTTTTTTAGGACTTAATATTATATATTTTTTCTTTTAGCAACTAATTTAATAAATTTTCTAATTTGTTTATAAACTTCCAGTCTTTTATTTTTTTTCTTTTGCAATAGTTAAGTTTTGTTTTCCAATAGTGGTCAATCCAAAAAACAAATAAGGAAGAACATTTCATATAACATCGTATGCACTTTATACAAATAGAGACAACTAATGCTTACAACCCAAAGCCGAAAAAGAAAAATAAACGCTGAAAGGAAAATGACGACTATTACTATTGATCCTACTATTACCTATGGGTTACAAGATGGCCCCGCTCCTCCGTGAGAGCCCGAATCATTGCCACGACCCATAAATGATCAGAGCATGGTGGTTGTGCATCCAAACTTAGGACCCTGGGACTGTTCCTCTACATATCTCCTACAGCTCGGTCTCGATCCAGATCTGGGAATTTTGGATCACCATATACTCAAGGACCCATGGTTGTGGCTCTATGACCTCCTGATCTGGCCATAGAGCCCACTGTGCCTATGCCTTCTCTGTTCCTTCCTATGCTTCAACTCCTACAAGCTCCTCTCCAATTTCCTCCCTCCTAAGGGAGGACCTATCCAATAGAGCAAGCTTCTTCATCTGCACTTCCTCTCCTCGAAGACTTACTTTGTACTGTCGGATGATGCAAGTGAAAAGATGAAAATGCGGAATATAGCTCCTCCACCTCCCTACTCTAGGGCCTACATAATGTCATATAATGTTGTTGGCTTATTCACCTTAGTACAACCTATAATGGCATGAGTGGTCTTCACATCAAGGGTAGATCTAGTTGAAACTCCCACCTTGGGGACGATGTTATGCTAAATGATGTGGGTAATTAGATGGGTTTGGTCCCATTGTTGTCTATCCTTTAGATGTCTGCTCCGCTGTGGAAGATTTGCTGTAGAACTACTCGTAACACCTCACAATTTTAACGATCAAATATTTAAATGATTAATTTAAATATTTAATCATTAAGCAACGAAATGCCTTTTATACTTGACTTTTACAAACGAGCGAATTAGAACCCGATACACTTGTGGTTGAGTTCGCTTTTTCAATGCAAGTAAAATGAGTACAAACTTGACTATGTTAGGAGTCGATGAATTTCGAGGAGGAATAGTATCGAGTGAAGAGGAATTGGGCTAAGCCCACTAGTTTACTATAAGAGACTAACTCCTCTTCATTTGCCTAACTCGCTCTTCATTCGCGTAGCCACCCCTCCTCGTTCTCTAATTGATCCACTGGTCACCTACTAATCCCTTTACCTTGGATCTACTAATCCAAGCCCTGAATAAATTCTAATAAATCCTGACAAAACAACCATGATTCTTCTCATCAATTCCTTACATAATCCGCGAAGGAATTACCTTGGAATTCAGTTTGGGGTTACATCTTGGATTTTAAGAGAGCATGGTTTTGGGTTTTGGCAAATAGGGCTTGGAGTTAATCAAGGTAAGTGGAATTGTAACGCCCCACCTTAAGACCCATGCAAACAAAGGATATTACTTTGTAACACCGTTTGCTAGCGCGAAGAATGAGGATGGTTAGGAGCAACCATCTGTGAATATTGCTTTAAGCGAATATTGACACAATGAATTGAGTGGTTTTTTCAAAGTATATTCGACATATCCAACATAGGCTTAAAATAGTATTACATTGGCTATAATAATTGCTCAGAACAATATACGATATATCAGTACACAGAATCACATATTACATAGCAAAGAATATATATGTGGATTTTTTTTTGAAAATGGGTTCATTTATTACAAAACTGAATATACATAAGTATACGCATAAATACAAATACCTTCTACACACATATACACTACAGCCCTCAAACACAAACCCTTGACCCTCCAGTCTACCAGTCCAGCCCAATAACTATAAAATGAAAAAAAGACCTACCGCCTACGATAGTATGTCAAATGAAACAAATTGCCTGATTCAAGTGACTTGTCAGATTCACTAAAGTGAATCTCATTATCATTTCAACTGAGAAAACATAAGGTCGGATGCTGCCTTTCGAAACCAGACTGCCGCATCAACTATAACAAGTATTGTTAACTAATGTTTATATTCCAAATATTTATGTACTAGTCCCTAGATGATACTCAAGGCTTTCATCTTAAATTCTGAAATGAGATTTCTCATAGTTGGTAAGAAAATAATCTCAGCCTTGTCGTATTTAACATAAATCTCTCTGCAAACAACTATGCAAAACCTTCATTGTTTTCAGTCAACAGCGAAAGCACATACAGTAAAACTTGAATCACAAAACCCATTTCCAAGAAAAGAGAAACACTCTATATACATCACTATGCATGCACGTACGGTAAGCCACGATCAAAGGAATAAAGGTGCACGTGTATTTGTTCTCCAACACAAGAAGTCAAATAATTCTATCCAAACTGCCAACAGCCACTCACTCTAGCAACCTATTTCGTGAATTAACCAAAAGCATAAAATAAACAAGTAACAAAACAGTATGATTCTACACTGATTATTAAACTAGCCTAAAGAGAAGATAGTAGTGGGTCCATGGAGCTTGAAAGCATGTCTGGCAGCATTCATCTCCCGTATGGTCCACTACACTTCACGGGATGGTTGAAGAACTCCTAGTTCTTATTTTAGACGGAGCTATAGTAGTTGTAGGAAAATGTTTATGGACATACGTTGGGGTTGGTGCGACCATATTGGAGAAGTCTATATTCTGGTGCAGTTGCAGTTTCCTGAATTGTATCTGCAATATTTGCTATAAACTGATTGGACGAGTCCCCTAACAAGTCGTCTGTGTCCCCAAAGTCATCTGAACTAGAACTATCACCATTAACATCTTCCACAGTAACCTGGTCTTGTTCTAGAATTGTGTGTACATGCTTATCTAAGGAAGATGTATGTAACTGAGTGTCGGTATCATCCGACCGCAAGCAGTCATAGGGATTATTCATTGGAATTTCATTGGCTCGTTTAGCATTTTAGGTTGCTAAGTAGATTCCTTCCTCTTGTTCTAGAATTGTGTGTACATGCTTATCTAAGGAAGATGTATGTAACTGAGTGTCGGTATCATCCGACCGCAAGCAGTCATAGGGATTATTCATTGGAATTTCATTGGCTCGTTTAGCATTTCAGGTTGTTAAGTAGATTCCTTCCTCTTGTTCTTCGTGGTATTCCACTCTTGTTGGGGAGATTCGATATTGGTCGAACATATCTCTGCATTTGTGCTTGATGAACTAGGTAGTTCGTTTGTTTTATATGCACAAACTGAAATGTCTGGCTGTTCCTTAGATGTTGGAACCACAGTCTTGCCCTTGTTGTCACTAATATTACCGAGTTCTTGCTCAGTTTGATGTACAGGTTGATTTTGTGACGTCACATGATTATCAGAGGACTCTCTGGTTATTGGAACATCTTCAGTAGACTATGAGGTTGCAGTAATAGTTTGTCTCGGTTGCCATGCCTTATGTATTGACACATTATAGTTTCTTGTGTTATGGCCGTAAACATTGCAATGTTCACGAGGAATCGGTTTATATTCATATGAAACGTTTATAGTTAATTCTTCCCCATCGTGAGTTAATCCTCATATATAATGTGGATATGTGAAATTCACATCAACCTCAATGAGAACTCTGGCGTAGTTTAGCTGAGTCTCTTTTACAATATTTGAGTCCATGCGAATGGGTCTACCAAGCGTAGACGTAGTACGGCTTATGGCATCCGAATTCTAAAGTTCTAAGTTTAAATCGAGCAATTTAACCCAAATAGGTATATTAGTAAAATAATCCCTTGTAAACTTCATTCCATATTTCCACTGCTTAATGATAATTATCTTTGAATTATATGTAAAAAGGCCTGACTTAATCGCTCGATTCTAATCATTTTTAGTTGCAAATCGAATAATAATAAATCCATTTGGTTTATAATAAACATCATAGTTACCGCTTGGAGCCCATGCCTTCTGGATATAATCTACGAATTGCTTGTATAAAGGACGACTTCCCAGTACATAGGCCACTAAAGAATGCTTCCATTTATTTTCTGCAATTTGGAGATTATTTTTGGATGTAGAAAGTAGATTCTTCCTTCGTTTGTACCGGTTGAACACGAAGTGTAGATCTACATCGCTGGCCTCCTCCTCGATAGTAACTACTCCTCTTACCGTTTCCACCCATGTCCTGGCTGGTTTCGAAAACGTTAACGCGGTAAATTGATCCGGCGGTTTTGGGGGGTATTTCGTCGGAGGAGGCAGTTTTATTAACTGACTTCTTGTCCGCCATTTTATATATCTTAAAAAGCCTCTAATGTAAATACATTAATATAAAGTATGCACGTATGTATATATATGTATATGTATATGTATGTATGTATGTATGTATGTACATACATACATATATCATATAGTGGAATGGTTGAGTGAATATACACAAGGAGTTGCTTGCAAAAATAGTGATACGAGTACAACATGCCTTATATAATAGATACATCCTAAGTCAAAATGATATACATAAACTAGATCTTTATCTCGATATGAATATATACATAGTACAACAATATATGACCGAGCAAAATAATACAATGAAAGATAAAATATCATCCTAAGAGGTAGGCTTCAGGCTCGGAAAGCTCAAGGATCAACAGAAGAAACCTGAAAACAACCTGGTCTAACCCGAGTATTATTTAAAATAATAAGTGGGTCAGTCTTGTACTGGTTTAAGTAAGGTGGCATACCTTGATGAACATACATAAATAGAATAAACGAACAATAAGTGAATATCCCTATCTAATGCATGTTCATACATTATAATAAAACACATGTATTAATAATCCCGAATTAGAGCAAGTTCGAAATGCCATATTGGCAACTCATAAGGAAATAGACCTAAAATCTAATATTTGCCACAAAATATAGTTAGCATCAAAATCTTGAAATTCACCGATAAAAGAAGCTTATGAATAGCCTCATTGGGGAAAAACTGGAATTTGGTGAAAACTTAATCAAATCTCAAATATCTGAATATAACTAAATAACACAAAATAGCACCAAACAGAGATGAGTGCGAGGCTTTGTCCAATAAAGATGTACCCGAAGGTAGCGCCTAACTGAAGATGGATCCAAAGATCATGCCTAATAGAGACGAGCACAAGGCTACATCTAACAGAGATGTTCCCAAAGGTAGCGCCCAACGAAGATGGATCCATATATCATGCCTAACAGAGACGAGCATGAGGCTACGTCTAACGGAGACATACCCGAAGGTAACACCTAATCGAAAGTGTTAAATACTCCCACTTAGTAACTAAATGAATTTCGCTAAAGCATCTCATACCACCCGGCAAACTTCAACTATTTACTAAATGATCATAAACTCCACTTGGTAAAATAGAATCAATAATATAATAGAATATAACAAAAATGTTCAACAAGGCGAGTCCGGAAATTAACCAATAAAGTAAACCAAGCGTTCCATATCTCTTTAATTAAATTTCTCGTCCAACTGAGATAACAGTTCATATTGAAATTAGTTTGACAATTCCTTTCTAAAAGATTTGTTTACATAAGAGATCTGACAATATTTAAAATAAGATTTATATAATTATGCGTATATAGGAAACTAGTTTGGAAGACCTTTTTAAAACATTTTCTTTAGAAAAGGATGTTAATAACTTGAAATCGCTTTTACACAAAATAATAATAAACAATTTAGAAGACACTTATTTGAAATATATCTGAAACCAAATTAGTAAGACCATTTAATTGAAAGCAATAATTACCAAAACTATTTTCATGAATCATTGAAAACAACTATAAATTTATTCAAGCCATAAGCAAGAATTTTAAACCACCATTCATCGCAAAACAAAACCCAATAGAAGAATCAAAGTATATGCAATAGATAGCATTTGGAAATGTCAAGAACACTAGAACAATACAAGGAAAACTAGAGAAAGAAATACAAACAAAATGGGAACTCGAACGGGCAAAAATGCAACCGTTTGGAGCACATAGTGCTCCAGGTACTAAGTCAGTCGACTGAACCCATGGATTCAGTCGATTGACGTATGTCCTGGAGCTTATTGCTCCAGGATGTCTGTTTCAATTGACTGAATGTGAATTCCCAAAGCTATATTCTCTAGGTTTTTGTTTCCAGGCTAGTGCATATTCTGACGATGTTCTTAATTCCGGTAATAAAAACTGGACTAATGACACTTAGATATTCACATGCAATTCAGATACAAACATATTGAAGCAAGTATAGCAATTATAAAGATGTTCATTCAAGTGTAGCCATATTTTAGTTAGCAGTGAATTCCTTGTTGATAAATGTAGGGTAGTATAAGAGTAATCACTCCAAGGCACGAAAGTATCGTTGTCTTTCAAGAATGTTTTCCCCTTTTTTTATCACAGCGGGTGTTATGAAAACTTTCTTTCAGGATACAATGGATATTATCTGTGCAAGTTGTGATTACTTACACGGATCGGAAGAAACACTCAGAAAAATAATTCAGACGAGTTAGGTATAGAAGAAAAGAGAAGTGGTTCTCTGCGTTGATGGAATGCTCTATTATATAGGGAGTGAGGTGTCTCTTCGTCTACAGGTGCCTATCCGAACGGTCATGACCGTTTTCTAACGATTGTTACCATTGGCTGTTGAATTTGAATTCAACAGCCAATAAAACGTACCGTTTTGGACGGGGCGCTGCCCCGCACCCCACCGAGGGCGCTGCCCCCTGGACCCCTACGACCTGACCGGGCAGGTTGAATCCCGTAGCGGGGGTGTTGCCCCCACACCCCACCTTGGGGGGTTGCCACCCCCTGGACCCCCCCCCCTTCCGTAGGGGATTTTGTTTGAAAAAACATTCAACATTCCTAAGATAAGACCTTGCAATTCTCAATCAACTAAGCACTCAAATCAATCATTCCATAATAGATTATAACCAGTACAAAAGATAAGTCCTTTACTCACCTAAATTCAAGAATGTTCGGCAAGATGGAGAGGAATTGTGTTAGTTACTCTCAGCTCTAGGCTCTAACAAATCATGCAAGAAGAAATAGGCACAAGTGGATTAAATAGATGAAACAAGAAACATAAATAAACTAGAATATAGATTACATGATGGAAAGAATGTACCTGAAAGATTAGATATAAAAATATGACAACTTATTTCTCAAATCTTAAACGAGATGGAGTATTTCTATATGCTAGGGTTTTGAAATAAAGTGGAGGAAGGTTTCAGTTTCTAATTTACTGTAATCAGAAGTTGCCCTGAAAATGAAAGTAAAGTTCATTGTTAAAGAAGGTTGATTTCTTTCATGTGTGGTAAATGGGTCAATTAGCCCATTACCCACCAAAGTTAATAGATAGAAATGGTTTTATTCATTTATAAAACATAATTATTCAAATTCTTCACCCCTTTTACGTAATTTTTGTTATGTATAGAATTTTTATTTACTTAAGCAAATAAGCCTTGGTTTCCACATTATAAATACAATAAAGCAATATTAATTAGTCATTGGAACATACCCACATGAAGTCAATGTATTTGCTAACTTTTCAATTAAACCCAATGAATGAATCTTTATTTTGAAATCTAAATTCAAATAAGATGTTATTCTTATTAATTTTGGGTTAATAACAAAAATTCACATTTATTACCAGTTAGTTTTCCTAAAGTATAAAGTTAATGATGGTAATAGTTAGAGTACAACATCGGTTTAGTTATAAAACACTAATTTTGTTAGTAACAAATTAATGTTGCATCCATCTTTATTTCTAATTTATATGCTAAAATGACTTATCACTTACTTGTATCACATTTTCCAACTAAGAGAATTATTTCATTTAATTTTTAATTAATCGCAAGAATTGACCCTTTTATAACCAATTTAGATCTTAATGAAAGCCATGACCTCCGCTCATTGGCTTAAATACCACTTAATTATCATAACCACAAATATGAATTTATATGTCAATTAATTTCTACTCACATAAGGCTCAATTTATCCAATTCAAAAAATTTTTTTAACCAAAAGAATTTTATCCTTATAATCTTTTAATTAATTACAATAAACAATCACAAGTTATTAACTCGACCTTTATTCTTATTTAAACCAACTAATATCATTTACTACTCTTTTAAATGGAGTTTGCATAATGTACAAAATTATGTGAATGATCACAATCCCATTTTTATTACAAACTCTACTCTAAATTTTGGGATAAAATTTTGGTTATTCCAAATTAAACCTCGTTATCATTATCTAAACTTCTGTTTGAATTAATTAATTACTTTCCCCATTATGCCTTGAACCATGGTTGTTATAGACTCTCCCTCTTAAGAAAATTGCATCTCGCAATTCTCCTTAGAGGAAAGTCTAATATATCAAAATATTACTACAAGTATTTCTTTTATTGCTCAAAATATTTTTAAACTCTAATGGTAGTTACTAAAACATTTGCACAATAAAATCATTTACAACCTTATCATTGAAAGTTTAATATTTATTTATTTTATTATTATTCCCATACAAGACCCGTTCTTAATTTTATTCCATAAGTATATTCTCAAATAAATGATTAAATTTATAAAACTCCTTTTCATCATTTTACCTTAATAAAATTTCTTTGTTTCCTCTTTCTTAAATTTCATTATAATACAACTTTAACTTGTTTCCAAAAATATAAAAACCCAAGATTTTCTCAATAAATCAAAATTTACAAATTCCAGCTCTTGTTAATCATAAACTTTATCAGTTAGACCACCCTTATCATACGTTAAAGTCATCTTCGATATTCATTTTATATTTCTAATAATAAGTTCCACCAAATAAACACTCTTGCTTAGTTTGGAAATAAGTTTAAACTTAGTTTTCTTGTTTTCTTCAAGATATAAAAAATATAGCTTTATGTAAATTTTTGTAAAAGCTCTTTTAAAATCCATAAACACTTTTTACTCATGTTACTACAGATTTTTTTTATATTCCTATACTTGAAAGAAGGTTAATAAAAACAAAGTATACAAAAAATATATGTTTATAAATTCCACCACCACATTAGATATCCTTTTCATGAAAAATAGCAATAAGTATAAAAACATTTCCCACTAAAATAAAACATTATCTTAATTCCAAATGCTTAATTTTTATAATGCTTAATGATCCTCAATTTTAAAAAAAAGTTCCTTTACAAACACAATGGATAACAAAGAGATGAAATTAGGGAAACTTACTTTGTAACTTTGTTCAAAATTTGTTTTCCAAATGAGATTATATAATGCCCAAGATAGAAAACATAACAACTTTGATTTTTTTTATCTTTATTTGTCTCTGAATTAAATTTTCATCTTTAAGGTTCGCAAATTATAATATATAAATTCCAAAAATTAAGTTCTATTTATAAATCTTCTTATAAAATTTCCAGAAATACTTTGCATCCTTAATTGGTTTCCAAGACAACAATTTATTCATAGAGTCATCTTTACAATTTTTTATTTCAAATACAAATAAGGATGGCACCACAAATCTCCATATTATTTATCCCATATTCTTTTTTTTTAAGAATCAAGATTTGCTTTCACCTAATAATTAACTTAAAGCTCATTGCCTCAAATTAATTTAAATAAAAGGATTATGTTTCCATTTAAATTTCATTGATATAATCATTTAAAGATTTAAAATAATGTACATTTACTTAGATCATAATGTTTTTTTACATAGTGACGCAGCTTAGAGTAGGCTCGAACAGTTTAGATACCAAACTGTCACAACCTATCCAGGATCTTCCTCACGAAATGATGATTTCGTGTCAAATAAACCGGTAGAACGATAAATGCTTAATTCCGTTGATCGTGATGATGCTGGATTCTAGCTATCTCCAACCCGTTGATCTCCCAAGATGCCATGTTGAAAGATCTACAATTCGATCGTTGATCACTCGCAAGTGATACCGAGAATTGGCTTCAAATTCGTTGATTTGCTCACGAATAACCCAAAGTTGGAAAGTAGAAGGAGATCACACTCAACTTCCAACAATGGTGGCCAAAGCTCACACACAAATTTATTTCAAAAATCAACTCTCCTTACAAATGACAACACACCCCTATTTATAGGAAATTACAACACACACGCGACTTAACATATGCGACTCACGACATACGACTTAACAACAATTACAAGTTACAACATCACACGCGACTCAATATCATACGACTCACGACCTAACAATAATGCGACTTAACATCATTACAACATCATACGACTTAACAATACATGCGACTTAACAATACAACAATACATGCGACTTAACAATACAATGCGACATAAGAACTTGTGACTTAAGAAGATAACACAGCTTCATGCGAAATACGACTTAAGCAACATAAGCTTCAGAAACGACTTAAGAAGATACACAGCTTCATGCGACATAAGAAACCATGCGACATAAGCGACATAAGAGAACCATGCGACATAAGCGACATAGCGACCATGCGGCATAGCTGAACGACCTAAAGAGATGCGACGTAAGTGAACGACCTATAGCAATGCGGCTTGATTTCTTGAGCCGTTATCTTATAAGGTAGGTCGTTGAGCGACTTATGGATGAGAGACTTAAGATTGAGCGACTTAAGGCAGTTGGCATACGATTGACATAACTCGCAGGCGACTTAAGATTGAGCGACTTATGTTTGTGCGACTTAAGGCATATGTTGGTTGCGACATAAGATTGAGCGACATATGTTGGTTGCGACTTATCATGATGCGCTGCATCATCCTTCCCTGGTTGAAAAGAATTCGACCCCGAATTTACACTTTCCTCTTCTTCGACATACTTATTCTCATGATATGGAATCAAGTGTTTGACGTTGAAAACATCGACAGTATGGATATGATCTGGCAATCTTAACTGATAAGCATTCTTATTAATCTTTTTCACGATTTCCAAAGGGCCAATCTTTCTAGCAGCTAGTTTGTTGTAAGTACCAATAGGAAATCGATCCTTAGTCGGTACTGCATGCACAAAATCTCCTTCTTTGAACTCAACATTTCGTCGTTTAATATATGCGGATTGCTTATATTTCTCATTCGCCTTAAGCAATCGTTCCTGCACAACCTTGTGGCACTCTTGCAATTCATTCACAAAATCACTAGCTCGTTTGATCACTTCTTTCTGCTATGGTACTATAGATAAATCTAATGGTCCCTTAGAAATTGTTGAGTAAACGATCTGGAATGGACTGAACCCAGTGCTACGATTAACTGCATGGTTGTATGCAAACTAGGTTTGACACAGCTTGGAATCCTAACTCTTCAAATTGTCATTCACAAGGCATCTCAATAGATTACCTAGGGATCTATTCACAACTTCTGTCTATCCATCCGTATGTGGATGATAAGCACTACTAAATTTCAGTTTTGTCCCGGCCATTCTCCATAGAATCATCCAAAAATGACTCAGAAAATGAGTGTCTCTATCCGATACAATAGATTCAGGCAACCCATGAAGACGATAGATCTCTCTGAAGTATAACTGTGTGACATTAACTGCATTTGTATGTAACTCAAATAGTAACTGAAAATCTAGCAACATTAGAATCGGTGCTGATGTTAAAAGTTCCTTGATTTGTTCAGAAGCAGATCCTGCCTCTTTCATCCATGAAAAATGCTTTCCTTTCATACAATCAGTAATAGGAGCCATTACACTACTAAAGTGCGGTATAAATCTTCGATAAAATGAAGCTAACCCTTGGAAACTTCTGATTTCTGTTATAGTTTTAGGCTGTGGCCAATTTCTGATTGCAGCTACTTTACTCGGGTCCACTTGTATCCCTTCCTTAGACACGACATATCCCAGAAATAAAACACTTGGCGTCATGAACATGCATTTCTTCGTCGCTGCATAGAACTGTTCTTGACGAAGAATAGTTAACATCTTTCGCAAGTGTTGAATGTGCTCCTCTGTGCTAGCACTATATATCAAGATATCATCAAAGTAGACTACAACAAACTTCCCGATGAAAGGTCTGAAAATTTGATTCATCACCCTCATAAATGTACTTGGTGCATTAGATAGACCAAATGACATGACCATCCATTCATATAATCCTTCCCGAGTCTTGAATGCTGTCTTCCATTCATCACCTGGTCTTATGCGAATTTGATGATAACCACTCTTATGGTCGATCTTAGAAAAGATTACAGACCCACTGAGTTGATCCAAAAGATCATCAAGTCTTGGCATAGGAAATCTGTATCTGACAGTTATTTTGTTAAGTGCCCTGCTGTCTGTACACATTCTCCATGAACCATCTTTCTTCGGTACCAATAGAGCTGGTACAACACAAAGACTGAGACTCTCTCGAACACGCCCTTGCTCAAGCAACTCCTCAACCTGTCTCCTCAACTGTTCATGCTCTTTTGGACTCATACGGTAATGTGGCCTATGCGGTAAAACAGCACCTAGCACTAGATCAATTTGATGTTGTATATCCCTCAATGGTGGTAATTCCTTGGGTAATTCTGCAGGAAAGACATCTTCAAATTCATTTAACACCGGTCTAACCTCCACAGGAATTTCAAGATCTTCACTTGTTTCATACCCAATCAACATAAACAATTCAACACTATCTTTCACTTCTTCAACAAATTCTCTCGTAGATAATAGACCAGTTGATTCCACTTTCTTCTCTGACTTACTTTCACTTTGTTCACGCTTCTTAGGAACTAAGGTAACTTGGGCTCCTTCGAACATGAAACTGTAGCTGTTGGTGCGACCATTATGTTGTACAGCTCTGTCATATTGCCATGGTCTTCCCAATAGTAGATGATGCACATCCATATCGACAACATCACACCATATATCATCTTTGTACTTCTTTCCAATAGAAAATGTAACAAATACTCGTCTTCCCACTGTCACTTCTCCACCTTTCTTTAGCCATGTCAGTTTATAAGGTCTAGTGTGTTTTTCAGTCTTCAACCCTAACTTCTTGACGGCTTCTTCAGAAATAATGTTATCGCAGCTTCCCGCATCAATAACAAATCGACAAACCTTTCCCAAGATAGTACATGTAGACTGAAAAATATTGCTTCTCAGCCAACTAGAATCATTCTCATGCTTTGGCACTAAACAAGATCTCCTCATCATCAAGTTACATTTTTCGTCTCCTGACACAATTTCTTCATCTTCATTAAACTTCGATGGTTGAGAATAATCAATTTCAACTTCCACATCCTCATACTCACATTCCTCTACAACTAATGCTCTCTTCTTTGGCTTTGTACATTCATTACTTTTATGGCCAAACTCCTGACAATTATAGCACATGATACTGTTATTGACCTTTGCTTTAGCGGCTTCATTGACAATTGGTTTATTGACTGCCTTGGAAACATTAGCACTGCTACTAGCACCCTTATTCTGGTTGTTAGAACCCGCAAACACACCAATTCCTTGTCTCCCTTGTTTCTCCCAAGCTAGAGCTTTCTAATGTGCTTCAGCAACAGACATTGGATTAAACATATTAACCATGTCTTGAATTTGCATTCGTAACCCTCCAACATATCTAGCCGTTATCTATTCCTCTGTTTCCATAATATCATTCCTTGCAATCAATTGATAGAATTCATCTGCATAGTCATTCACTGTCTTCGTGCCTTGTCTCAAATTCTGCAAACGTTGATACATAAGAGATTGATAATTGTACGGCAAGAAAGTCGCTTTCATCATCTTTCTCATCTTCTCCCAAGTGACAACTTTTGATTTTCCCATTCTCTCCCAAGTTAGTTTAGTTTGTTGCCACCAATCCATAGCTCTTCCCCTTAGTCTTGTAGCAACTAATTGGACTCTGCGATTCTCAGGCACCTCCTTAAATTTCAAAATTTCTTCAACATTTGACAACCAATCAAGAAATTCTTCTGCTTGCATACCGCCTTTGAATTCTGAAATTTCCATCCTCATACCTGACTCCCATTTATGATCATTTTCTGAATCCAGATATTGATTCCGCACTTGGCCTCGATTTCGATAATGAATACTACCGCCATCACCATCTACGTTCCTACGACTACACATGTCCCTTCTACCCTGTCTTTCAGTATCACGATATGGTTCATTTTCAAACCCACGTTGAGTTCTTCCCTCTTCATTTCGGTATCCATGGTGGTCTCACATCATTGAAACTGATGATTCTCTCCTATCTCGATAAGACTGGGGTGACATCCTCCTTTCTCCCGAAACCGATGGTGAAACCCTGTTTCCACTCTGGTTCGAAACTGGTGACGTTCTCCTTTGATTTTGATTCATGTCTTTCATCAATTTCTCCAACTTTTCAATACCCTCATTGAACTTTTCATTGATACGCTGCTCCATCTGCTCCGCTTCTTGTCTTCTATACAAATCTTCAACATTATGACAGCGATTAGCACGTCTCGGAGGCATGATCATTAAACAATTTCATTTTCGTCTCTGATCTAGCTCTGATACCAATTGACGCAGCTTAGAGTAGGCTCGAATAGTTTAGATACCAAACTGTCACAACCTATCCAGGATCTTCCTCATGAAATGATGATTTCGTGTCAAATAAACCGGTAGAACGATAAATGCTTAATTTCGTTGATCGTGATGATGCCGGAATCTAGCTATCTCCAACCCGTTGATCTCGCAAAATGCCATGTTGAAAGATCTACAATTCGATCGTTGATCACTCGTAAGTGATACCGAGAATTGGCCTCAAAAAAATGGTGATTCGCTCACGAATAACCCGAAGATGGAAAGTAGAAGGAGATCACACTCAACTTCCAACAATGGTGGCCAAAGCTCACACACAAATTTATTTCAAAAATCAACTCTCCTTACAATTGACAACACACCCCTATTTATAGGAAATTACAACACACACGCGACTTAACATATGCGACTCACGACATACAACTTAACAACAATTACAAGTTACAACATCACACGCGACTCAATATCATATGACTCACGACCTAACAATAATGCGACTTAACATCATTACAACATCATACGACTTAACAATACATGCGACTTAACAATACAACAATACATGCGACTTAACAATACAATGCGACATAAGAACTTGTGACTTAAGAAGATAGCACAGCTTCGTGTGACATACGATTTAAGTGACATAAGCTTCAGGAACGACTAAAGAAGATACACAGCTTCATGCGACATAAGAAATCATGTGACATAAGCGACATAAGAGAACCATGCGACATAAGCGACATAGCGACCATGCGGCATAGCTGAATGACCTAAAGAGATGTGGCATAAGTGAACAACCTATAGCAATGTGGCTTGATTTCTTGAGCCGTTATCTTATAAGGTAGGTCGTTGAGCGACTTATGGATGAGCGACTTAAGGTTGAGCGACTTAAGGCAATTGGCATACGATTGACGTAACTCGCATGCGACTTAAGAATGAGCGACTTATGTTGGTGCGACTTAAGGCATATGTTGGTTGCGACATAAGATTGAGCGACATATGTTGGTTGCGACTTATCATGATGCACTGCATCACATAGCCCATCAAAAGTTTCTTTATCAAATTTATTTAGTTCATTATAGTTTTCTCACAAAACTTTCATATTCTAAATAATTTGACGGTGTTGTTTTGCCGTCACCTTATAATGACTTGCCTTCTCCATTGGTTGCAGTGAAATCAACATAGTCCCACTGATATATAAATTCCAAAAATGAAGTTCTATTTATAAATCTTCTAATAAAATTTCCAGAAGTACTTTGCAATTCTTAATTGATTTCGAAGAGAATAATTTATTCATAAAGTCATCACTATAATTTATTATTTTAAATACAATTAAGGATGGTGCCACAAATTTCCATATTATTTATCCCATATTCTTTTTTTTAAGATTCAGGATTTGCTTTCACCTAATAATTTACTCAAAACTCGTTGCCTTAGATTAATTTAAATAAAAGGGTTATGCTTCCCTATAAATTACATTGATTTGACCATTTAAGGATTTAAACTTACGTGCATTTACTTAGATCATAATGGTTGGTTTACATAGCCCGCCAGAAGTTACTTTGTCAAATTTATTTTAATTCACTATAGCATTCTCATAGAATATTCATATTCTAAATAATTTAACATTGTTGCTTTGCTGTCACCCTGTAATGACTTGCCTTATCTATAATGTCGTTTATGAAATCAATATCATCTCGCCATTGCCATGGTTATAATTAATATTCAACAACACTCGTTCCCCAAAATATTAACACATAAATTTTACTACAATATTATTATTATTACTACTATTGACATATATATATACAGATATGTATATATATGTGTGTGTGTGTGTGTGTGCGTGTTTTTACATTTCTAAAAATTCTCTCTTTTATATTCCCTTTAAACTTATTTCTGTAAAAGCATTTCATCTAAGAAATATTGCTTTAAACTTTATTTTCTCTTTCTTACTTTATTATCAAAATTACTATTTCTTAAACCTGATCGTATTACTCAAAACATTTATGCCCATTTTTCTTGTTCAAGTGCTTAGGAACCCCTATAGGGTAAATTAGCCAGATGTCCTGACCAGAATCCTTAAAGCACTCAACGGACAATTTTCCACATTCTTTTAAACACACACACACACACGCGCACACACACACACACACGCACACACACACACACACACACACAGATATATATATATATATATATTAAAAATTCCTTTAACTATATATATTAAAAATTCCTTTAGCTATACAATGCTTCCACCTATTATACTTGAAATATTACTTTATACTTTTCCCAATTACTTAGTTATACTTAATTAAATGCTCTTTTCATTAACCACAATATTTATAAGCATCCAATGATCCATTAGTCATAATTCTATATAATCTAATATCATTTTTTCCACTAGGCTAATTTGTGCTTATAAGGTTGATTCCCTATCAATGTCCTACGATTCTTTTACAAAAGAGGGTTTGTAATCTATGAAGGTGTGACTAAGCACATGATACCTAACAATACTGGATTGAAGAACTCTTCTAATATGGACGATTAAGAAGTGCTTGTATCAAAAAGACTCTGAATAAGTTGATTTCTAAGGAGAATAAGCTTTCAAGGATGGATGGAATACCTCAATTCAATCTAGAACCCTTCGTATATTCAACCACATTCAGATTCCCTTCCTTATGCTTTTGGGCTAAATTAGGACAAGAGGGGATAAATTGACCCTCATTCTTACAATAGTGAAAAACTACTAGGTTAGGACACTCTCTCGCAAAATGCCCCTTGCCTCCATAAGTGTATCACACCCCTGAACTAGGCTAAGAACTCTAGGAAACTTCAACTTGCTTCTTTCCCTTCTTGTTGGGAAAGGACGACTTTGATTTGTTCGAACAATGTTGCTTCTTCGAGAGAAACTTCTTCTTCTTCTTACTAGGTTCTTCTTCATATTATCTTTCTCTGCTTCCTCAATCTAATGGCAGTAGCTACTAACTTCTCGAAAGATTCATCCATCTTCAATGGTAATGTTTTCATGAGATTCTCCCTAAGTCCATGATGAATTTCCGATTCTTCTTAGATGGGGTGTTGATATGCTCGACCCCATACTTAGATAAGGCTTCAAAAGTAGCAACATACACAAAAATGAATGATTTTCCTTGCTTAAGTTCAATAAACTTCCGAGTCAGAGAAGATTTCTTAGACATGGGCATAAACTCCGATTTGAAGCATTCCAGGAATTACTCCTAGATAAGCTCTGACTCCTCGATCTCTGATATCAATAATTCATACCAGTCAAGCGCTCTTGCCTGGAACTGACTGGATGCTATCTGAACTCGATGCAAATTGAATATACCTATGCTGAAAAAGATACGCTCACAACACCTAAGCCTTGACTGAACCTCTATAACTCCCTCTGAGCCTTTAAATGGCTTGCCTCCCAAATGGGTGATGTCACTGTTCATGCATGCAAAGCATGACTTACAAGGAGGAGGATCTAAAGCAAGATTGGGGGATTAGGTGTTTTCGACAAGCTTTAAGATTTGCTAAGTGGACATAAATACTCTGTCCTGGTTGAAACCACTCGATTGCTCAGCATTAGAATAGGTTCCTCTTTCGCCAGCCATTCAATTGAAATTCAAGAATTAAGCTATTCGATAGTAGATGTTAAAAGGAACAATTATTCAACTACTTTCAATCATCAATTCCTAAAGAGGTCCCTTATTCCCAAAAGGAAGGAATCCTAATGACCTAATAAAGACCCTCAAAGACGGTTTCTAAGACTTGCTTAGACCTGGATTCCCATACTCAATATCGTATATTGTCCTCACCACAGCTCTAATACCAAGTTGTGATTCCCTAACTCAAGACCCACACTAACAAAGGATATTACTAAGTAATGTCGTCTACTAGTGCAGAAAATGAAGCTGGTTAGTAGCGACCATCCTCGAATATTACTTTAAGAAAATATTGACACATCGAATTGAGTGATATTTTTTTTAAAGTAAATTCAACGTATCTAATACAGGCTTAAAATAGTATTACGATGGCCGTAATGATTGCTCAGAACAACATAAGATATTTCAGTACACAGAATCATAGAGTACATAGTAGAGAATATATATTATGTAGTGGAAAGATCGAATGAATATACAGAAGGAGTTGATTACAAAAATAGTGATATGAGTACAACATGCCTTGCATAATAGATACAACCCAAGTCAGAATGATATACATAAACTAGGTCTCTATCCCGACATGAATATATACATAGTACAACAACATAGGATAATGCAAAATAATACGATAAAAGATAAGATATCATTCTAAAAGGAAGGCTTCAGGCTAGGTAAGCTCTAGGATCAATAGAAGAAACCTAAAAACAACTCGATCTAAATCGAGTATTATTTACAATAATAAACGGGTCAGTCTTGTAATGGTTTCAATCAATAATGTGGTATAACATGATGAACATACATAAACAGAATAAGCGAACAATTGGTGCATATCCCTATCGAGTGCACGTACATATACTATAATAAAATGCATGTGTTAATAATCTTGAACTAGAGCAAGTTCAAAATACCATATTGGCAACTCATAAGGGAATAGCCCCAAAATCCAGTATTTGTCACAAAATATAGTTAGCATCAAAATCTTAAAACTCATCAAAACAAAATACACATGAATAGCCCCATATGATAAAAAATGGAATTTGGTGAAAACTTAATCAAATCTCTGATTACCGAATATAACTAAATAACATAAAATTTCACGAAACAGAGACAAGCATAAGCCTACGTCTGACAAAGATTTACCCAAAGGTAGTGCCCAACCAGAGATGGATCCAAAGATCACGCCTAACAGAGATGAGCACAAGGCTACGTCTAACAAAGACATACCCGAAGGTAGCGCCTAACTGGAGACGGATCCAAATATCATGCCATACAGAGAGGAGCCCGAGGCTAAGTCTAATAGAGACGTATTAGAAGGTAGCACATAACCAGAAGTGTCACATACTCCCACTCAATAACTAACTGAATTTCGCCAAAGCGTCCCATATCACCCAGCAAACTTCAACTATTTAATAAGTGATCATAAACTCCACTTAGTAAAACAGAATTAATAATATTATGGAATATAATAAAATGTTCAACCAGGCGAGTCCGAGAATTAACCGATAAAGTAAACCAAGCATTCCATACCACTTTTCTACTAAACCGCTTAATTAAATTTCTCATCCAACCAACATAATAGTTTATATTGAAATTAGTTTGAAAATTCCTTTCTAAAAGATTTGTTTATATAGGAGATCAGACAATATTTGAAATAAGATTTATACAAGTTATATGCACGTAGGAAACTAGTTTGGAAGAGCTTTTAGAATATTTACTTTAGAAAAGGATGTTAATAACTTGGAATCACTTTTATACATAATAATAATAAACAATTTAGAAGACACTTATTTGTAATATATTTGAAAAAAATCAATAAGACCATGTGATTTGAAAACAATAATGATCAAAATTATTTTCATGAATCATTGAAAATAACTATAAATTTATTCAAGCTATAAGCAAGAATTTTAAACCACCATTCATCACAAAAGAAAACCCAATAGGAGAATTAAGTATATGTAATGGATAGCATTCGAAAATGTCAAGAATACCAGAAAATTACAAGGAAAACTAGATAAAGAAATACAAACAAAACTGGAACTCGAACGGGTAGAAATGAAACCGCTTGGAGCACACGGTACTCTAGGTACCAGGTCAATCGACTAAATCCATGGGTTCAGTCGACTGGACATATGTCCTTACGCTTATTGCTCCAGGTTGTCTCATTCGGTTGACTGAACCTATGGTTTTGTCAACAGAATGTGAATCTCTAGAGATATATGCTCTAAGTTTTTACTTCCAGTCGATGGCTAGGACATATTATGACGATGTTCTTGCTTCCGACAATAAAAACTTGCCTAATGACCCTTAGATATTCACATGAAATACAGATGCAATCACATTGAAGCAAGTATAGCAATTAGAAAGAAGTTTATTCAAGTGCAGCCATATTTTAATTAATAGTGAATTCCTTAGATATGAACTTGCAATTTTCAATCAACTAAGCACCCAAATTAATCATTCCATCATAGATTATAACCAGTACAAGAGGTGAGTTCTTTAGTCACATAAAATTTAAGAATATGCGATAAGATAGAGAGGGATTGTGCTAGTTACTCTCAGCTCTAGGCTCTAATGAATCATGCAAGAAGAAATAGGCACAAGTGGATTAAATAGCTAAAATAAGAAGAAGAAAATAGAGATTACATGATGGAAAGGAATTGCCTAAAAGATCAGATATAAAAATATGACAATTTCTCAAATCTTAAAGGAGATGGCGGATTTCTATATGCTAAGGTTTTGAGAGAAAGAGGAGGAAGGTTTCAGTTTCTAATTTACCGTAATCTGAAGTTGCCAAGAAAATGAATGTATAGTTTATTTCTAAAGATGGCTAATTTCTTTCTTATGTGGTAATTTTGTCAATTAGCCCATTATCCACCGAAGTTAAAAAAATAGACATGGTTTTATTTCATTCTAAAACTTAATTATTTAAGTTTTCTACCCTTTTTACTTAACTTTTGTTATGTATAGAACTTTTATTTACTTTAGTTAAGCAAATAAGCCTTAGTTTCCACATTATAAATACAATAAGGCAATATTAATTAGTCATTGAAAAATACATATATGGAGTCAAAGTATTTGCTAACTTTTCAATTAATCCTAATGAATGAATCTTTATTTTGAAATATAAATTCAAACAAGATATTATTCTTATTAATTTTAGGTTAAAAACCACAATTTTCTTTTATTACTAATTAATTTTCCTAAAGTCTAAAATTAATGACGACAATAGCTAGATTACAACATCGAGTTGTTGTAAAACACTAATTTTATTAGTAACAAATTAACGTTTCATCCATCTTTATTTCTAATTTACATGCTAAATGACTTATCACTTATTTGTATCACATTTACCAATTAAAAAAATTATTTCATTTAATTTTTAATTAATCGCAAGAATTAACCTTTTTATGACTAATTTAGATTCTAATAAACCCATAATCTCCATTTATTAGCTTAAACACCACTCAATTATCATAACTACAAATATGAACTTATTTGTCAATTAAAATCTAGTCACATAAGGCTAAATTTATCCAATTTAATTTTTTTTAACCAAATATTTTTATCCTTATAATCTTTAATTAATTACAATAAACAATCAAAAGTTACTAACTCAACTTTTATTCTTATTTAATCCAACTATTATCATTTACCACTCTTTGAAATGGAGTTTGCATAGTTTACAAAATTACGTGAATGATCACAATCCCATTTTGATTTCCAACTCTACTCTAAGTTTTGGGATAAAATTTCAGTAATTCCAAATTAAACCTCTTTATCATTATCTAAACTACTGTTTGAATTAATTAATTACTTCCCCAGTATGCCTTAAACCAAGGTTGCTACACGAATGATTCTCTTACTTATTTTACTTGTTACACTTCGTTAATTTATATATGAATGATTATGAAGTGTTTTGGAAGAAGTTAGAGAATGTTAGTAATGTAATTAGGCCTTATACATGTTTACATTCATCGATTATTTGTTTGAGACCTTAATCCTAATTTTTGAAATAGTTAGCAAGCCTTAATTTTGATTATAGGCTAAGTAATTGATTTTTGTATGAAGTTGTTAGTGATAGAGACTAATTAGATGACATAATGTAACATTCCCTATCTTGAGGCCTGGAGTTAAGCACTACAGATGTTGTAGTCATCTATAGTATTAACTTCTAGTGAAAAAATACAATAATATTAATGGTATCCATAATATCAAAAGCATATGAATATGAAATAAAATCAACACAGATTTCAAAAACAACTGTTCTGATTACATTTTAAATCGGTATTTCATATTCAATTACATAGTCTCAAAATGATTCCTAGGTATTAATCAAATATAATTATTAAAAATTACGCCAAGAGCAACATATGAAGATGCCCCTTGGATGTTCAGAGTACTAGATAGATATATCAATCATAAAAACATCACAGCAGAAATCATACTAAATAACTCCGACATAGCTAGCTATGCCTCTTGCATGTCTTTGGAAGCTTATTCGTCCAACCTACTAAACCGGAAAAGTCCTTAACTGTCAATCTACTCAAAATTAATTTTGAGCAACCAAGAATTTAAGGGGAAAAGACAAACTTCGAGTCAAACATAAAGCTTGGTGCGAATAATTCTATTACATCTCGGTTTATTGATATTAAGTGAGACCACACCACTTAGCGGAACGGGTTTCCCCTCACTAACGTCCTTTTAAAATCATATCTTTTGCAAATCAAAAAACAGCAATCAAACTGATTATAACAATAATAGCGATAACATATATGCGTATAAATCAGGTAATCAATGGACTGTCTATTCGAATAATATAGTTTTATTAGCCTAATTGTTAACAATTGTCTGACTCGGGCCTACCAAACATAATACATAATCCAACTTCCGTTAGACATAATACCGGTTGGTATGTCCTTAACATACTTTTCCAAGGGTCAACTGATCATAATGGTTTACGAGCTGACCAATAACCTGCTTCTACTCTGTGTATTCTTTTGTGTGTGTAACATCATTTTAGTCTTACTTGTGACAGAGCCATACACACTGGAATTGTGGATTTATATTAGCTAGGGGCTACTAGCTAAAGTATAGGGGGCGACCCCATGCCAGTCCCATCTAGTTTTCTAATATCTGAGTCATAAACGTATGGTTAACTACCCCTTCCAATTTTCCTTGAAAATGTTTCTTTCAAAATGATTTAACCCTTTTTACATCATACCTAAACAAGGAAAATATGCTCTTTGCTTTACTCAAAATTCTTATGCCATGACATATGATTTACATAAAACAATATTGAAGGGATTTTCTATCCCCTCAAGATAAGTTAAAACCCCTTTCTAACTTAGAAAACTTTAGGCCTTAAAGCCAAAGCAATACCTTCAAAACCCTTGTTTAAATCCTTAAACAATCACTTCTAAAATAATGAAAGTGTCCCTTTCAAAACTATCACATTAAAATTTAGACATCCCCTTTCGAAACCATTTAAACGTGTCCTTTGAGAGCATTGGAAACCTTCCTTTTAGAACATTTAAAATAACCTTTCAGAACACTTAAAATATACGTTTGAAAGCATTGGGTCAAGTAAGGGTTTATGGAAACATTGCTTTGAAACCATTTAAACTTATTCCTTTCAAAACCATTGGGTTTAACCTTTAATATAACAAAAATGTCAAAAAAATAGAAGCGAAAGAATCCATTTTGAAAATTTTAATCCTAGTAAAAGAGTTGGAGAAGAGGATGGTTTCGAAACCCACCCTTTCGAAACCATTGCCGCTGAAACCATTTAAAAGCAGGTATACGGCCCTTTGAAAGCATTGAGAAGGCGGCTTCAAATTTAAAAGGAGAAAGTACCCCTTTCAAATACATTGTAATTCGAAAGGTATGCATGTAGCAGCAAGAGTATCGAATAGGTTCAAAAGCAGCTATCCATTCGAAAGCTTCTTTTGAAACAAAAGTATGTGGCACTCTTTTGAAAGCTCCTTTCTAAAAACAAAGGCAAGTGGCAACTTTTTCGAAAGCTTCTTTTTAAATGAAGGTAAATTGATTGGTTCGAGAGCTAATTAGAATGACTTCAACTCTTTCAAAAGCATACCTTCAACACCATCATTCCTTCCGCCTTTCCACAATACACTACATACCAATTGCTTGATATCATGTGCTACAAAAGGTTTAACTGGGCATGGTGACGGAAGCAAGTTAAGGTAGTGGAGAACTGGTAATTTGAAACAAAACTGGTGTATTTCCTTTCGAAGTAATTTCTTTTTACCTAATTTGCACGATTTGTAAAAATATGATTGGTTGCCAATTCTTTATCACAATCTTTTCTAAAAATTTATCGAATTCAAAATTACAATTAAAAAAATTTAACAAATAAGCCCTCCTTCTTAGAAAATATGTAAAACATTTAAGTCTCTTAACTTAGATAGTTTCATAACCATAGTAAAATACTTAGGAAAATTCCCTAAAAATCACAATAATTCAGTTTTAATATATTTTCTAACATATAAAAATTTCTGACCCAAATCATTATGTAATTGCCTTAATAATTTAAAACCAATGTTAACTATTTTCTCTCATATAATATTCATATTAAATCCACAAATACTTAGAAAATTATGAAATTTGAAACCCACTTCTAAAATAATATTTTTGATCACATATCAAAAACGCAAATCATATGGATATCATTTAATAGGTTTTCCAATCTAAACTTATCATAAATCTATATGAAACAATACAAATCCTCAACAAGCACATATATCCATTTAAAAAAACATGACATGGCATGTAACTTGCAAAATTAATTTGGATCTAACTTGAAACCAAAATCAATATCAAAAGTGAGATGTAATTAATTATTCACCTTGGCTTTATGTTAAAAGGTTGAGATTTTCCCTTAGATTGATTTGCTTAAGCTTTCTACTTGAATCTTGGCTTTTCTTCTCCTATAATCTTCTTAATGGTGGCCGATTGAGTTTTTTTAGGGTTTTAATTTAGTTTGTGAATGTTATAATGAATAAGGAATGAATGATAGAAGGGTTTAGGGTATAAGAACAAGGGCTATTCCTATTTTACCCTTACCATATTCCTCCTACCAACTTATTTTTATTTTATTTGGTTAATACATTCATTAAGGCATGACTCCTTCTAAATTAACAAATCTCAATCCTTTAACTTTCTACATTATTCTATTTAATTTACCCAATTAAATATTCTAAACAATGTTAGTCAAATTTAGGGTCATTACACATGACTAAGAGCATGTCATTAGCTAGCTATATTTAAAGTACTTGAAATGATTTTTGAAAAAAGTTAGTAAGCTAATTTAGTTTTAAACTCTACACTTATTATTAAAGTGATTAGAGGGTTAATGAAGCTAGATTGATATATATATATAAACATTGTTTAAGTAGAAGAATAATTTTTATAAACAAAGAAGGTATTTTATAAAATTATATGATATTTTTTTAAATGACAAATGAAGTTTAACTAGTGTTTATAAAATGGTTATGTGATTTTATAAATGAAGTATAAATTTTATAAAATGGAAATGAGATTATATAAAATAGTAATATGAAGTATACTTAATTTCAAGATTATGCAATTAAGTATTTAATGGCTTAAAATTAGCTAATAAAATATTATACACTGTAGATGTAAGATTTTATAAATTATTAAGAAACCATAAAAAACTTTTACTAAAAAGATTTAGTAAATAAAAGTAAGAATTGATTAAGTAATAAATGAATTACTTATTTAATTATATGTGTACATATGTTAGTATGGGCAAGTATATGCATACATGTATTTGAAAATATATAGCAATCAAAATGTTGTGTGAATTGTAGTTAGAATTGTTGTATATTTGATTGTTCATATGCGTATACAATTATTTGATTATATAGAAATAATTGAGTACAAGTTCACTGTGGGCATTTCACGTAGCCGTAGCGACTATCGTGTGCGCTAAATTGTGTGAGAGTATACCAGGCCGGTTAATTGTCCCGGTGAAGTCCGAAATGTGACTTGTGTAGTGGTTGTGTGTTTGTATGAACGTGTGTGCATAGGCATGCACGCATAAGTGAATCGACGCATGTATAAGCAATGCACTAGGAAAGGAGATCAAATATGTTGCTTTGGCATTTTAGAGGAAGTTGGGTCGCAAGAATCACCCGTTGAACTCTACTCATCCAAAGAGTGGATTTTTTTGTGTCGAAACCTATATTTAAACACTTATAGAATTCACTTCCAAAACATTAACAAATGAAATCTGGTAAAGATCTACTGGACTAAAAGTTGGCTTTAGAAGCAAGGCAATTCAATAGGCAAAGGGTCGAAAGAAACGTCAAGCGAGTATGCGTCCGTTCGGGAGATCAACTTCCTACTCGGGTTCATTGCCAGAACCTAGCAATATTTAGTCATCAAAATAAATGGACTCAGTCGAATGAACTGGAGTAGAAACCAAACCCCAAGGGGAAGTCCGAAGTAGTGGAATGCGGTTGTTGGGTTAATCCGATTGGGCTCAGTTGACTAAATGAATGACCCAGTCGACTGAACACCTGGGCAGTAAAGACTTTGGGGTATTTTCCCTTATTCAAATGTGTTTTGTCGTGGTGTTTTAGCATGACTTCATGGAGGCTTTGGGCTACTCAAGGAGAAGAAATGCAAGGGAAAGCTCATGATTTGGATATGAATGTTAAGTGGGTCCTTTGAAATCAATAACAATCCGATACGAGTCGGTACAGCAATCGATTGCAAAATCATGTCCGATGAGCGTGTACGATTGAATGGATGATTTCGTACCTATGGGTTTGACCATGGGGTATGTATAGTTAGATAAAATGTATCAGTCCTATATTAATGACCATGTACAATTGATATTTTATTAGTGATCATACATTATATTGGCCTTACATTAGTGATCATGCTATTATTGGATCTTGATAAATGTCTGGGTCTGTTAGTGTATTGGCTCTATTTATTATAAGATTGTGGTAGATGTCTGGGTATGCTAGTGTGCTAACTCTAATTATTATAAGATCATGATGAACGTCTGGGTAAATTAGTGTGCTGGCTCTATTTATTATACAATCAAGATAGATGTTTAGGTATGTTAATATGCTGACTCTATTCATTATTGGATCCTGATAGATGTCTGGGTCGTTAGTGCGCTAGCTGTATTTATTATGGGATCTCGATAGATATTTGGGTGCGTTAGTATGATGTTTGGGTGCGTTAGTATGCTGGCTCTACTTATTATAAGATCATGATAGATGTCTAGGTACGTTAGTGTGCCGACTCTATTTAATTATTGGATCACAACGAATGTCTGGGAACATTAGTGTACCGGTTTTATTTATCTTGAATCATTAGATCGCAATAAATGTCCACTATTGACTCCACCCGTCAGTAACGATAGGCATTGATTTATATTCCTTAGTTAACTTGCATTGTTATGTTGTGTGTGTTATTTTTTGCTTATTGTTGTTAATGCTGCATTTACTATTATTTTGTACTCCATGATATACTTATATTATGATTACCCTACTTTCGGGTGATGGATTACTTTTATCATAATATGATATTTTCATTTGGTCACATTATATTAGTTGTGTTGACTCGTTGATTATAGTAGAAGAGCAGGTTATGGTTTGGTCCCCTATTTTTGAGATAGGTTTACTGTACCTGTCTATAGGCAATTCGGATTATCCCTGAGCCATGTTTGTGGAGAGGACCGGTTGTGGCTTAGTAGTACCTATTTATTTGTATATAGTTTTAATTTACAGTACTTTGAGAAAGTTCCCCTCGCACAAGTTTTATTTCTAACCCATGTTTTGTCTTTGTTTGCTTATGTCATGACATTCTCGGGTACTCGATTAAGTAGTTTCGAGAGTCATGTGCTTTGGCGATACGCTAGCAAGATGCGCAGTTAAAGCATTTTGAAGGCATGGCATCGATATTTTGATATATATACTTGATATTTTTCATAGTACATGATAGACTTATTACATGTATATGAGACTGTAGTATCAGATATTTACTCAAAACTCCATGCTTCTGGAGTTGATGTATTCCGACTTTCGATACTGATAGTTATTTATCAGTTGCTTCCGCTAGCGTGATCTCTTATATATTGTTATTCTATTATGTTCATGTATATTCAGTATTTTAAATGTTATCCCATTGTGAAATCTTATCGATGTCTTGGTTTAGTGTTTTGTTCTAATTCTCACTCGACGATTCGTCTTTTTGGATATTTCTAAAGGGCGGGTTTTTACACTACTGGATAGAAGGTTTCGATATCCTCCAAATCCTCTCCTGATACGAAGGTGTGTAGAATACCTCCAAACTACCCGTTAGTCATTCGAATCACCACTTCCAGGATTTAAACTCTAAACTTATTATTAAAGTGATTGGAGGGTTAATGAAGCTAAATTGGTATTTATAAGCGTTATTTAAGTAGAAGAACGAGTTTTATAAGCAAAGAATGTATTTTATATAATGACAAATGAAGTTTAATTAGTGTTTATAAAATGGTTATATGATTTTATAAATGAAATATAGATTTTATAAAATGGAAACGAGATTTTATAAAATAGTAATGTGGAGTATACTTAATCTCAAGGTTAGGCGATTAAGTATATAAAGGCTTAAAATTGATATATAAGATAATAAATGTTTTATAAAATAGATGTAAGGTTTTGTAAAATATTAAGAAACGACAGTATACTTTTACTGGAAAGATTTAGTAAATAAAAGTAAGAATTGATTAAGCAATAAATGAATTTCTTATTTAACTATGGTATACAAATATGAGTATGGGCAAGTATACGCATACATGTATTTGAAAATATATAGCAATCAAAATGTTGTGTGAATTGTAGTTAGAATTTTTGAACGTTTGGTTGTTTATATACGTTTACAATTGTTTGATTATATAGAAATAATTGAATACAATTTCGTTGTGGGCATTTCATGTAGTCATAGCGACTATCGTATGCGCTAAGTTGCATGAGAGTATACCGGGTCGAGTAATCGCCCCATTGAAGTCTTAAATGTGACTTGTGTAGTGGTTGTGTATTTGCATGAAAGTGTGTGCATAGGAATGCACTAATAAGTGTATCGATATATGTATAAGCTATGCACAAGGCAAGGAGGTCGGGTATGTCGTTTTTGGCATGTTAGAGGAAGTCGGGTCGCTATAATCGCCCGTTATACTCTGCTCATGCAAAGAGTGGATTTTTTTGTCGAATTTGATTTTTGAACACTTATAGAATTCACTTCCAAAATGTTAATAAATGAACTCCGATGGAGATCTGCTAGATTAGACGTAGGCTCTGGAAGGAATGGTATACAAATTGGCGTCCGTTGGGGAGAACTACTCCATGTCAAGGTTGATTGCCAAAAGCTGGCAATGTTCAGCCGACTAAATGAATAGAGTCGATCAATTGAACTGGAGTAAAAACCAAACCCATGAGTTAGTCCAAAGTAGTGGACTAGAGTTGTTAGTTTCTTTCGATTAGGCTCTGTTGAATAAATGAATGACCCAGTCGATTGAACCCCTAGGGCGGTAAAGATATTGGAGAATTTTTTCCCCGATTCAAACGTGTTTCGTCGAGGTGTTTTGGCATGACTTCCGGGAGGCTTTGAGCTTCTCGAGGAGGCGGAATGCAAGACAAAGATCGTGATTTGGAAATGAATGTCAAGTGGGTCCTTTGGTAACAATAACGATTGGGCATAGAGTCGGTATTATGATTGGTCGTACAATCATGTCGAAGGAGAACGTATGATTGAATGGATCGAATTTGGACATTCGAAGGTAAACCCTGGGATATGTATAGTTAGATAAAATGTATCAGTCTCATATTAGAGACGTGCATAAAATATTAATGATCATACATTGTATTAGCCTTATACTAGTGGTCATGCTATTATTGCATCCCCATAGATGTCTGGGTAAGTTAGTACGTTGACTATATTTATTATGGGATCGTGGTAGATGTTTGGGTATGTTAGTGTATTGACTCTACGTATTATAAGATCATGATAGACATCAAGGTACATTAGTGTGCTGGCTTGTTTATTATACGATCGAGAAAGATGTCTAGGTACGTTAGTGTGCCCACTCTATTCATTATTGGATCGTGATAGATGTTTGGGTACATTAGTGTGCTAGCTCATTTATTATGGGATCACGGTAGATGTCTGGGTACATTAGTGTGCTAGCTCTATTTATTATGGGATCATGGTTTATTATGGGATCATGGTCGATCCTTGGGTATGTTAGTGTGTTGGCTCTATTTATTATACGATCAGGATAGATGTCTGGGTATGTTAATGTGTTGATTCTATTTGATTATTGGATCGTGACAAATGTCTGAGTACATTAGTGTGTTGGCCCTATTTTTCTTGAATCGTTGGATTGCGATAAGTGTCCATTGTTTACTCCATCCGTCAGTAACGACGAGTACTGATTTGTATTCCTTAGTTATCTTCCATTGTTATATAGTGTGTGTTATTATTTGCTTTTTGTTGTTATTGCTGCATTTACTATTATTTTGTACTTCGCGATAGACTTATATTATGATTACTCTACTTTTTAATGTTGGGTTACTTTTATCATAATATGATTTTTTTTATTTCGGTCATACTGTATTAATTGTGCTGACTCGTTGATTATAGGAGAAGAGCGGGTTATTGTATAATCCCCTGTTTTTGAGTTGGGTCTAATGTACTTGTTTATAGGCAGTCTGGATTAACCTTGAGCTATATTTGAGGAAAGGGCCAGTTGTGGCTAAGTAGTTTCTATTTGCTTGTATAAAGTTTTAATACATACAATATTTTGAGATAGTTCTGCTTACACCAGGCTTTATGTCTGACCCGCACTTTATCTTTATCTACTTATGTGATGACACTCTCGGGTACCCGATTGAGTAGTTTTGAGAGTCAGGTGCTTTGGAGACATGCTAGCAAGATGCATAATAGAGCATTTCAGAGGTGTGGCATCGATATTCTGGATATGTGTACTTGATATTTATAGTAGTACATGACATACTTGTGATATGTCTATGAGACTGTTGTATCAGATTTAATTAAGAACTCCGTGCTTTTCTAGTTAATGTATTCTGACTTTCTGTATTGATACTAATTTATCAGTTGCTTCTGCTAGTGTGCTCTCTTAAATATTGTTATTCTATTCTATGCATGTACATTCAGTATATTATATGTCATCATTCCATTGTGAGTTCTTATTAATGTCTTTGTTTAGTGTTTAGTTTTAATTTTTACTTGATCATCCATATTTTTAGGTATTCACGAAGGGCGGGTTATTACATTGGTATCACAGCAGGCTCAACATTCGAACTAACTAGACCAATTTGGGTTAATTAATCTGGTGAAAGGACATATATAGAGATTGCGTATTTGTATTTTTCTGTTATATTATATTGTATAAACCGCTTATCTTCTAGACTTAAATTATATATATCGCTAGTTGCTAAGCTATCTTCGTCGAGCTATTTATATGATCAGACGGAGTGCATGGCAAATTCGGATAGGCACTTTGAGATGCCTGATTAGTTCAGAGACAATTTAGCTACCACAAAAGATGTTCCATCGCCCATAAACATTTCTAGCAGATTATAGTTAGCGCTGAAAGTAGTGTGGCCCTTTATGTATCAATATTTCTAACTCCACCAGCTCTAGACTCTCCAAAGCAGTGCCATAATTTCTTTAGCCTTAAGAGGAAACCATATTTGGGCCATGTGGCTATTGTAGAGGCACAGTCTTGGACATATACATAAGAAGGATTCCATCGATATAAGTCTAAGGAATATTCTCTTAGGGAAGATTATTTCTCGGCATTTGAGAAAAGGAGGCTTTGGCTGGTCAGGATGCAGTGTTTGTGTAGATGATGAGCAGACCTATGATTTGTAATTTATTTAGGTGTTGCCTTGGTTCTTAATTCATTTCTGAGATCGAGAGGGCGTGTAGCTTGAGCATTTCATCCATCTTGAGCAAGATAGCTTATCAGTGAAGGAGTGTTGACCAACTCAACCTTCTGTTTTTGGCGTTTGAGATGGTCCATACTCCGTTGTTGTGGGCAAAGAAATTTTCGTTGGATCCTAAGCATTGGTTGGGAGTTAATTACTTAGCCTTATCCCTGTTAGGGTTGACTTTTGAATATCTCATTGGGATGGTTCTCCTTAATGAAAATTCCCATGAGATACCATGAAATAATAAATGTGGAAAGCAACCGAAACTCTAATCAAGGCAAAACTACCATGACACAAGGAAGACCGAGCTTGGTTGAGAAAGAAAATCTGGCTTAATAGGTCACTCCTGTGGCATATGGGAGGCATTTTGCTATAAATATGTCATCCAGCTAAAGCGAAGCATAAGTGCTTAAATTGTAATTGGATTGATCGCTTAAAGAAGGACTATCCTATAATTTTTGAAGATTGTGCAAGTGACGATGACTTGTGCATTTCACGCATTACCAGGTCCTAGCAGGTTTACAGCTCAGGAGAATCGAAGGGAGCTAATGTAGTGGTGTATGCTCTATTTTTAGAAACTCACTTTTGTTCCTTCCGATACTTAAGTGGTATGTTTTATCTATTGCTAGTTACTTGATAGATAGGCTAAACTTAACAACTTTCATAGTAGGTAAATTCTTCAATAGAGACGAACCTTGTATGAGTCACCTTAGTTGCAAAGCTAAGGTGAAGCAACCGAGAGTTTTACCATTCGAACATGATGCACAAGCTTTCAAGTTGAATGGGTTGGTTAATGAAGTGTGACTTGGATTTATATCCGGGTGGGGTTCGGTGGATGCCCAATAATGAGCTGAGGCTGACCAGATGACTTATAGGTGTTTTTCTGTAGTTGTTCGTGTTATATTTTTTTCCTTTGTTTTATTTGACCTCGGGTGATGGTAGTAATCCAATGTGCCGAAAGGGAAATTTTTTAAAGATTGGTTCATCCATGTGCCAGTTTCTAACCTATAGTTTGAGCGTAAAGTTTTTAAGTGATTTACACCAGTTAGAAAAGGGTTTTTCACTTAATTCTAGTAGATGATCACATGAGTCGAATTCTCGGGATGATTGAAAAATTTCTGTAGAACGATCTTAGTCATGCAAGGAGATATCGGTAATCGGATCGAGGAACCAAATCGGAGTTCGCATAGGTAGAGTCAGGTGGCCAACCCTAATTTAACAAAGAAATCTTGCGAGCAAGCGAAGGGTTGGAAGGGGCATCGTATCATTTGGAAAGATCTTTAGTTATTGTAAAATTTTTGTAGTATAATAATTATTTATTGGGATAGTTTGGGGAAGTGTTTCTTGACTAATTTTGTGGCAAGCCGGATAATTTTCTAAGCGACAAGATGATACCTGCCTAAGCGAGCTTCGTATTACGCTTAGCATTTATCCTTATTAACATTGTATGGTCGAGGTAAGTATAGACCTAAGCAAACTCAGGAAATTATAACTCTTCATTTAATGATGATTTAATTAGTATAATTTTCTCTTCAAGAGAATGAGTTCTATTCGAAAGAAAAAGAAAGTTGAGGCATTGATTGTTGGATTTATTCGATAGTTTTATAGACTCGGTGATCCTGCATATCATATAGGTTTTGCTTTTAATAATGGGAGGTAATAGCCTTTCGTGCATTATATTCACGAAAGGGGCACACCACTTAGGCATTTATTCCTTTGAATGTCGAACGAACTCATTGGAGTTTATGGTTTGAGATGCACTTTTAACTGTTGATGGTTACCATGAATCTTGGTATAGACTCCTTTTAAATAATTCATTGTTTTGTTGCTAACTGATTTATTATTGCTTGTTGCATGTTGCTGCATGTTGTTGATTGTTGCTGCTCGTGTTTGCTTGCTACTGTTTGATGTTGGGTGTTGTTGATTTCGTTGATTTTTTGCTTGCATGTTTAATAATTTGTATGCTACTTATTGTTTCTTATTCTTGTTTTCTACGATTTGCAAGATGCATTGTTGCTTTCTCGTTGTCTGATTATTGTTTGAAGTTGTTTGTTATTATTTGATTGTTGCTTGTCTTATGTGTTTGATTACTTGTATGGTAGTTATAATTTCATAATTTAAAATAAGATTCGGAGATGGACAGCTATAGTTATCTGGAATAGATCGCATATCATCTATGCCTACTATGGGGTCGAGATGGGATCTATACGAGTCCACTTCTTTTGTTGTGACTCGGTCCGTGGTATATTTTGATACTGACTCATTTGATCTTAAGCTTCAATCTATTGTCATGTATGAGTATAGTAGTATTGGTTGCAACATCGAGGTTATACATGTTTAAATTCTATGTTAGTGCACAATCCTCTTTGTATAGTGCAATTAGGCACTTTAAGAGCTGATAAATAGCTATTTAAATGCTTATTTGATTTGATTGGCATTTAAATAGAGAGAGGCTTTCTTAAGATAATAATTTCTAGGAATATGGGATGACATAGGTCATCGCATATTTTCTAGTGTGTGATGCATTCTATTTTGGGAGTTTTCGAGACGACGATATCATAAGGGAAGGTACGGTTAGAATTCCAAAATTGAGATTCATAAAAATTGGTCGGTCCCATTCTTTCTCATACTCATGGGAATTTTGAGATGAAATTATTTTAAGAAGATGAGAATGTAACACCCTACAATTTTGACGATCAAATATTTAAACGATTGATTTAAATATTTCATCTTTAAGCATCGGAACGCCTTTTATACTCGACTTTTAAAAATGAGCGAATTAGGACTCGATACACCCGTTGTTAAGTTCACTTTTTTGATGCGAGTAAAATGAGTATAAACTTGACTATGTTTGGGGTCGATGATTTTCGAGGATGAATAGTGCTGGATGAAGAGGAATTGGGCTAAGCCCACTATTTTCCTATAAGAGACTAACTCCTTTTCATTTTTCTAACTCACTCTGCATTCACGTAACCTCACCTCCTCATTCTCTAATTACTCCACTAATCACCTCCTAATCCCCTAACCCTAGATCCACTAATCCAAGCCTGGATAAATTAAAATGAATCCCGATAAGATAATCATAATTCTTCTTATCCAATTCCTTACATACCCGCGAAGGAATTAGCTTGAAATTGGTTTTGGGATTGCATATTTGATTTCAAGAGAGCATGGGTTTGGGCTTTAGAAAATAGTGCTTGGTTTGTAGTTAAACAAGGTGAGTGGAATTATTCTCTTATTTAGTTTATTTTATTCTTTATTAATTAATATATGAATGATTATGTAGTGTTTTGGAAGACGTTAGAGAATGTTAGTAATGTAATTAGGCATATGTTTAGGCCTTGAACATGTTTATATTCACCCATTATTTGTTTGAGACCATAATCCCTATTTCTGAAATAGTAAGCCTTAATTTCGATTATGGGCTAAGTAATTGATTTTTCAATGAAGTTATTAGTGACAGAACTAATTAGATGTCATAACGAAGGGCATGCCATTAGTTAGATATAATTAAACTAATTTAAATGATTTTGAAAATAGTTAGTAAACTACTTTTGTTAGTTTTGAACCCTACACTTACTATTAAAGTGATTAGAGTTTTAATGAAGCTAAATTGATGTTTATAAACATTGTTGAAGTAGTAGAATGATTTTTTAAGCGAAGAATGTATTTTATAATATCATGTGATATTTTATAAAATGACAAATGAAGTTTAATTCGATTTTATAAAATGGTCATATGATTTTATAAATGAAGTATAGATTTTATAAAATGGAAATGAAATTTTATAAAATAGTAACATGAAGTATACTTAATTTCAAGATTAGGCGATTAAGTATTTAAAGGTTTAAAATTGGTATATAAGCTAATAAAATATTTTATAATATAGATGTAAGATCTTATAAAATATTCATAAACCAAAGTAGACTTTTACTGAAAAGATTTAGTAAATAAAAGTAAGAATTGATTATGTAATAAATGAATTACTTATTTAATTATACGTGTACATATATGAGTATGGGCAAGTATACGCATACGTGTATTTGAAGATATATAACAATCAAAACATTGTGTGAATTGTAGTTAGAATTGTTGTATGTTTGGTTGTTTATATACGTTTGCAATTGTTTGATTATATAGAGATAATTGAATACAAGTTCATTTTGGGCATTTCACGTAGCCATAGCGAATATTATGTGTGCTAATTTCTGTGAGAGTATACCAAGTCGAGTAATTACCCCGGTGAAGTCCAAAATGTAACTTGTGTAGTGGTTCTGTGTTTGTGTGAACATGTGTGCATGTGTGTGCATGGATAACTGAATCGACAAATGTATAAGCTATGCACGAGGCAAGGAGGCTAGGTACGTCATTTTTGGCATTTTAGAGGAAGTGGGTCGCTATAATCGCCCAATGAACTCTATTCATGTAAAGTGTGGATTTTTGTATAGAAACCTATTTTTGAACACTTATAGAATTCACCTCTAGAACAGTAACAAATAAACTCCGAAAAAGGTCCGCTGGATTAAAAGTAGGCTCTGGAAGTTAGGCAACTCAATAGGTGAAGCGTCGGAAGAAACTACATGCAAGTCGGCATCCGTTAGGGAGATCAACTCCCTGCCCAGGTTCATTGCTAGAACCTATCAATATTCAGTTGACTGAATGAATAGACTCAATGGACTGAACTAGAGTAGAAACCATACTCCATGGGGAAGTCCAAAGTAATGGGCTAAGGTTGTTGGGTTTTTTTGATTGGGCTCAGTTGACCGAATGAATGACCCAGTCGACTGAACCTTTGGGGCAGTAAAGACTTTATGGGATTTTCCCCTTATTCGAACGCGCTTTGTCATGACGTTTTAGCATGACTTCAGGGAGGATCTGGGCTACTCGAGAAAGCGAAGTGCAAGGCAAAGCTCATGATTTGGACATGAATGTTATGTAAGGTCCTTTGGAATCAATAACGATCGACAAGGATTCGGTACAGCAATTGGTTGCAAAATCATGTTCGAAGAGTGTGTACGATTGAATGGATCGAGTTCCTACCTTCAGGGGTTGACCATGGGGTATGTATAGTTGGATAAATGTATCCATCCTGTATTAGTGGCCGTGCACAATATTGATCTTATATTAGTGATCATATATTGTACAAGCCTTATATTAATGGTCATACTATTATTAGATCTTGATAGACATCTGGATCTGTTACTGTGTAGACTTTATCTTTTATGGAATCGTGGTAGATGTCTAAGTATGTTAATGTGTTGACTCTACTTATTATAAGATCATGATAGACATCTGGGTACATTAGTGTGCTGGCTCTATTTATTATACGATCGAGACAAATGTTTGGATACGTTAATTACTGAGTCTATTCATTATTAAATCCTAATAGATTTCTAGGTATGTTAGTGTGCTAGTTCTATTTATTATAGGATTGCGGTAGATGTCTGGGTACGTTAGTGTGCTGGCTCTACTTATTATAAGATTATGATAGATGTCTAGATATGTTAGTGTGCTGGCTCAATTTAGTTATTGGATCACGACAAATGTCAGAGTAAATTAGTGTACTAGCCCTATTTATCTTGAATCATTGAATCACAATAAGTGTCCACTATTGACTCCACCTATCAGTTACGATGGGTATTGATCTTTATTTCTTAGTTATCTTTCATTATTATGTTGTGTGTGTTATTATCTGGTTGTCGTTGTTATTGCTGCACTTACTATAAATTTTGTACTGTACGATAGAATTATATTATGATTACCTTACTTTTGGGTGCTGGGTTACTTTTATCAAAATATGATATTTTCGTTTTGGTCACATTATATTGGTTGTGTTGGCTCTTTGATTACAGGAGAAGAGAAGGTTATGGTATGATCCCCTATTTTTGAGATGGGTTTACAGTACTTATCTATAGGCATTCAGATTATCCTCGAGCCACGTTTATGGAGAGGGTCGGCTGTGGCTTAGTAATTCCTACTTATTTGTATATAGTTTTATTTTATAATAGTTTGAGATAGTTCCCCTCACACCAAGCTTTATGTGTGACCTGCATTTTGTCTTTGTCTTCTTATGTCATGACACTCTTGGGTACTCGATTAAGTGGTTTCAAGAGTCAGGTGCTTTGGGGATACGCTACCTAGATGCAAATCTGGAGCATTTTGGAGGCGTGACATCAATATTTTGGATATATATATACACACTTGATATTTGTAGTTATACATGACAGACCTCTTATATGTATATAAGACTATAGTATCAGATATTTATTCAAAAACTCCATGCTTTGGTAGTTGATATATTCTGACTTTTTGAACTGATACTTATTTATCAGTTGCTTCTGCTAGTGCGGTTTCTTATATATTGTTATTCTATTATGCCCATGTACATTCGACATTTTAAATGTTGTCATTTCGTTGTGACATCTTATCGATATTTTGATTTAGTGTTTTGTTCTAATTTTTACTCGATGATCTGTCATTTTGGGTATTCCCAAAGGGCAGGTTGTTACAATATAGGATTGAAGGTCTCTATACCCTCCAAATCCTCTCTTGCTACGGAGGTGTATAGAATACCTCCGGACTACTCGTCGGTCATTCGAATCTCCATTCCCTTCACTTCAGAAGTAACGATGTTTCTGTCCTCATCGAATGAATATCTAAGTTAGCATTGAATTGACGCATGCATCACGGGCAGCATTCCCGGCCAAACATATCATGGCTAATGATTGGCAATAATCTTGTATCCATAAAAAAACCCTCTATTTATAAGCGATGAAGTCCCTAAACTTCACCAGTTGTCCTTGAAGAAATGTAAATTTTACCACTTCTTCATAGCTTTTTACCATATCTTTGTTGTATTAGAGTCATGCAATATCGTGTGGGGCTTGATTTATGTAGCAAGAAGAGATGCTATTTCATGGAGGTGGCATGATTTGGTTTGCGTTGGGGTTTAGATCTGGATCTCGGGGATGGTTTGGGTGGAGTGTCACTCGTCTTCGGATTGTTGGAGGGCTGTTGAAGTCGACGCCATCGTCGCCTGAACTGATGGAGTTGGGGTCGATCGATTTTGAGGGAGTGGGGGAGAAATTCGAAAGTAAACATGAAGAGGGATAGAAAGGAACGAGGAGATGGCTTGACCTAGACATGGATTTATGTAACATTCGAGGTTCGACTCATGCTCGAAACCTGCTAACTGGTCCATCGGTTATACTGGGGCGATCGACTGCTATCGATTGTGTAACAACCCACGCTTTATAACACCTAAAAATCAATGCCTTACAACAACGTCCTATTTTCAAATATCACAAAAGACATATTTTTAGGAAAAGAAAGAAGAGGAGACAAAATACATACTAAGGCATAACGATATGATTTCACAACGGAGTGATAACATATTATATACTGCATATACATGAAACGAATGGAATGAAAAATATGTAAAAGACTACACTGGGGTAAGTAACCAAAAAATGAATATCAATACAGAAAGTCAAAATAAAATATCTGATGTGATAAGTCACATATACACATAACATATGCCATTATATTAGTACAATATCGAGTATACATATCCAAAATATTGATGCCATGCCTCTGAAATGCTCCAGTTGCGCATCTGAATAATGTATCCCTAAAAGCACCTGATTTCCAAACTACTCAGTCGAGCACCTAAGAGTTTTCATGACATAAATAGAAAAAGACAAAATGTGGATCATACTTTTAGCTTGGTGTGAGGGGAGCTATCTCAAAATAATGTATATCAAAATTGTACACAAATATAAAACAGGAAGTTATTAAGGCACACCCGGTCCTCTCACAAACGTAGCTCAGGGGAAATTTGGATAACCCATAAACAGGTAAAGTAAACCCATTATAGAAGTAAAGAATCGTACCATAACTTGCTCTTTTCGTGTAATCAATGAATCAGCATTACTAATATAATGTGAGTGATACGTAATAATATATCATGATAAGGTAATCCTATACGAATGCAGAGACAATGCAAATATAATGATACAATCATATCCTAAAATACAACAATTTTATCAAACAAATAATATATCACACACTATAACGATAAGCGGTAAATAAAGAATATAAATTGATATCCATCATCGCTGATGAATGGAGTTTGCGGTTGACTCATGCTCAAGATAAATAAATTCAATACCTATTCATAGACCCCAAGTCGCATCCAGTGTGGTTGAACCCATGTAGATCTCAAATGTATAGGCTCATCATGCCCTTCGGTAAGAATTGGTGATAAATAACCTACTCTATATATTTGAAACTTGAGTCCACGTTAGGATTCGATTGCAATGCAATGATTCTCGTAGAGGGTCCAAAATAAAGGGCTGATACCTTAGTGTACTATAGACCCCGAGCTACATCCTTAACGATAGGTCTCGTGTAGATCTCACCATACCCCTCAATGAGCATAAGTGATATATGATCTCCTCTATTTACTTGAAACCTATATGGATCTGACCGTACCCCACCATGAGCGTAAATGATATATGATCTCGTAGATGATCGTCATTGGCTTCCCGTCAACCATTAAGGATTTCTCAATAAATTCGCATGACATCTCTACAAGAGAGAACGGTGGACGTATCTCATGTAATATGCCACCGGAACTACAAGGGAAAACCAATGCCATATATATATATAACATCGTGTAATCAAATACATCTATCACAAACGAAGACTGATTGTCATCGTCATCTATTAATATAGGTGGGTAGACCAAATATGCATGGCCACTAATATAAGTCCAATACGATGCATGATCACTAATATAAGATCAATATTTTGTACGGTATAAGACCGATAAAATTTATCAAACAATAGATACCCCGAGGATAAAGCCTGAAGGTACAGTTTTACTCTATTCGATCGTACATGGTCGTCATACGCGATCGCATGATAAATCATTGTAAGGATCCTATGCCCAATCATTGTTGGTTATAAAGGAATCACTTAACACTCACATTCAAACCCTGAGCTTCACCTAGAATTTGATCTCCTCAAGTAGACCAAAGTCCTCCCGAAGTCATGCTGAAACCTCATGTAAGCTTGCACCTGAAACCCAAGAATAATCCCCTTAAAAATGCACCTAACCAGGGCTTTATTGTTGAGGTCTTTGCACCACCAATGGATTGGTGGTGGCTTGATCTAGGCAGTAAAGCCCAGAAAAGTAGCCTCTGAACCATCGATTCGAGCCCCCGCTTCTCCGTCGCTTCGCCTGATGAGTTGCCAAGCTCCCCTAGCCTGCCTTTGCCACATCAGACCTCTTTTAAAATCTATTGGGTAATATTTTGTAAGTGGTTAGTTAAGTGTTCGAAAACCAATTTTGACATAAAATACACTCTTGGCACGCATAGAGTTCAACGGGCAATTTCAACGAACCAGCTTCCTCTAAAATGCTAAAAAAAACTCAACCGAACCTCTTGCTTGTGTTGGTCATACTTGTGCAAGTACACCCACTTGTGCATACCTATGCACACATATGCACACAAACACACATTTGCTTCACAAATCATGTTTCAAACATTGTCGGAGCAATTACTTGACTCGAATTCTTCCCATGCGACTTAGCACACACAATGGTCGGTACGGCGACATAGGATGCTCGAAACGTTCTTGGACATAAATAGAGATATTCACATACACATGTATATATAATAATTCACTTATATATATATATATGCACAACTATATACGACACTTCTAGTTACAATACAATAATTGTCTTGATTACTATATAATTTAAAATACACGTACACTTATAGCCGCTCGTGCATGCATATGCACACGTATTATAGCAAGTAGTTCATTTATTTCTTAATCAAAATTTACTTTTATTTGCTAAATCTTTCACTAAAAGTCTAATATGATTTTATACTATTTTATAATGTCTTACAACTATTATATAAAATATATTATTAGCTTATAAATCATTTTTAAGCCTTTAAATGCTTAATTGCCTCATTAAAATTAAGTATGCATCATACTACTATTTTAGAAAATCTTTTCTCCATTTTATAAATTCTATACTCCATTTATAAAATCATAACCATTTTAAAATACTAATCCAACTTCATTTATACTATTTAAAAAAATACCATTTCATAAAATATCTCTTTTGCTTATAAAAATCATTTCTTTATTTAAATAATATTTATAAGTAAACTATTCATTAATAAAGATTGTTTCTTTATTTTTAAATAATATTCACAAGTACTAATTAAGCTTCGTTAACCCTCTAATAACTTTAATAATAAGTGTAGAGCTCAAAACTCATTTAATTAGCTTACTAACTTTTCCCAAACCCTTTAATTGGTTCCATTATTGCTAATTAAAGATAGGAACCTAATTACCTCATGAAATTAGTCTCTAATCTATCACAACATCACATATAATCATTCAGTTAACCTGAAATCAAATTCTTTGCGTACTAAATATTTCAGAAGTAGTAATTAAGGTCTTAACCAATTAATAAGTTAATATAATCATGTTTGTAACATGAATATAAGTCTAAATCAACCTAAAAAACTCCAGATCACTTCATATAATTCTGTTTAATCAATAAACAAAAATATGAAGATTAAGACATAAACATATATGGAGAATCATCCAACTCACCTTCTCTTTCACTAAAACAAGCGCTAATCACCACATCTACTTCTAAGCTCTCTTGAAATCCTGGATAAAGCTCCAAACTTCGAACCAAGCTTATTCCTTGACGGGTTATGTGAGAAATTGGATGCGAGGAATTATGGTGATTTTGTTGGGATCTATTAGAGTTTATTTAGGTTTGGATTAAGAGATCTAAGGTTTAGGCTTAAGGTGAGATTAGAAAAGTAATTATGAGATGGAAAAGGAAATGAAACATTAAATGAAGTGGAACGAAAAGCTTTGGCGACATATAAGCTAAGTTAGGGCAAGCTAGTGGGCTTAGCCCAATTCAATTTTCATTCCTTTCTAGAAATCACTATTTATATTAAAAACTTATCGAATCCAAACATAGTCAAGTTCATACTCATTTTTCTCGCAATGGAAAAGCAAACAACTACGGGTATTTTGGGTTCCAATTCATATGGCTTTGAAAAATCGAGTATAATGGGCATTCCGTTGATTAACTATTAAATATTTAGATTAATCATTTAAATATTCGATCGTTACACTTACACGCTGTTACAGGTCAACCAGTTGAATCCAAGAGGTCAACTGCTCTTGGCCTATTTGGGCCAGGTTGACCTTGGATCCTTCTCGGGCCAGGTCAAATAATAATTATTAACTATAACATTGTTTCGTTCCACTTTCGCCTTCGTTGTCTTCATTTAGACTATTCTAGGAATTTCGTATCTATATATAGCAGTGCACTTGCCTACTACTTTGTTTTTGGATTCTAGCCCTTTATCCTATTCTTTTTACCCCATTCAAAACTAATACCACTTCCTATTGTCCACCCCTTTAAAGGAGTTTTAAATCTTAAATTTTGCATAACCAGAATAACCGGTGAGCTATACATACGCTCTATTTTTTTTAAAAGAAGTACTTTGTTAAAACCCTTGTTTTACTGAAATTGTGATTTCTACTAGATATTTCTAGTTAATAAAATATATTCATTTTTCAGAAAAATTAATATCTTCTTACCTTTCAAAATAGAGTTCTACTTTTAAATAGATCCCTTGAAAAATTATTTCAAAAATATTATATGTTTTTTCAAACATTTTATTAAATTCTTTTATGTGGGTCGGACTTAGAGTGGTTTTATTTGTCCCTTCTTTATGACTTCTTCTTTTCCACTTAGTTTTGACTTATCTCCTTCTAGAATATTAAAAATCCGGTTATTTTCTTGGAGTAATTTCTACACTCCTTCCGTTAGGAACTAGCTAAAAAAAAATTTACTTCTGGATATCTGCAACATATAAATTATTTACTTCTCATTTGTCTAGATCTAATGTATATCATCAATTGGCAATCTTATAAGGATCTACTATCATACGACAACCTAGGCCTAATAAGGGAGTCAATTATCATCCAGCTTCATGGACACTTCTATATTCGACAATCATGCTCTTCTTAAGTCAACGCCTTTCATTACGACATATCTCTCGTAGGGATCAGGATAGGCTTATATTCTTAACTCTACCCATTGTTCAAACTCATAGTCGACTTATCCATCTTTTTAGAATATGGTTGCAATTACTTCTATAGTCATAATTTGTAGAATTTAACATGTAATATATACATGTAAAAATACAAATACATTCACTCAACGTATTTCAATTTTTATAATAGATTAACCTAAGCTTCGATACTAAATGTAACAACCTGCACATTAATAGGCCAAAAATTTTGCTAAATCGAAAACCCAAGTCCACTAGGATACAAATGGTCAGTATTTGTATCTTATAAATAACAAAATCTTATCAGAGCACTATAAAGATAAACTTACAGCGGAATAGTAAAGTATAATAAAACGTATATTTACGGACCAAGGCTAATACCTCCGATAACTAGTGCCATTGTCAGTACCGAGCATGCATAATGAAATCCATCCTTCCACCTATCTTGTACCAGTATCTATCCCTCTAAGTATATCCTATGGCTTGTGATAAGGACGGAGTCAGAACAATGTTCTAGTGACTGGTAAATTACAAACTTTATCCACAACACTAGTTTATATAGATTGCCTTCAGTTATATGTTACCTCTACTATTTAATTTGGCCGTCTTAATTTCATGTACGCGTATGATATGCCCCACCCACTCGAGGTATACAATAACTACATATGCATACATATATATATATATATATATATATATATATATATATAAGTACTACAGTCCCTCATGGACTAGGATGCATCTTGCTAGTATTTGTAACTTTAAACCATGCCGGTATCCACCATCTATGACAAGGATGAGTTGCCCACGTACACCGAGGATCTTCCCATTAGTACCGAATAACAACATTACAACTATTTAGCTGTATTCCACCTTGTCTTAAAGACTCATCTAGGAGTTATCTAGCCTTGCCTCTTAACTATAATCAATCTAACAAATAACTTTGAGGTAGTGCATGTCACATACGTGGCATACACTACTAGGTGGTGTAGTCCGTCTAGGCGTATCCCGAGTCTTTCTACTGACCGTTCCAGGACCGATGATGCTCTCGATCTATATGTACAACCCTACTCCTTACATATATGGTACCGAACCTTGTTGATATAGTGCCAAGCTTACGCTCACTGTCTACGACATCCTCCATTTTAAGACCCAAAACTAAGTGCAACAGATGTTGCAGTCATATATAGTATAAATTCCGGTGACAAAATGCGGTGATGTTAATTGTATCGATAACATCAAGGCACAAGCATATGAAATGTTTTAAACACAATTTCAACGCAGACTTTCAAATTTCATATCAAAGACATAATTCAATATTCAATACATAATCCCAAACGTTGCCCGGATTAAGATAAAATATAATTATTACAAAATACACCAAGAGCGACATATGAAGATGCTCCCTTGGTTGATTAAAGTTACCAACAGACAGTTATAATATTTGTCTTTACATGCACTTCAATAAAATAACTACAACAAAGGGTTTAATAATATAGATAGACTCCTACATGGCTAGATTTGCCTCTGGCATGTCTCCGGAATCTTTATTCATTAAAACCACTTAACCTGAAAAGCCCTTACTCCCGACCTACTTAAGTCAAATTTTTAGCACCTGATAGTTTAAGGGGAATACGTAAACTTCGAGTTAGACAAAAAGCTCGGTATGAATAATAATACGCCATCTCGTTTTTATAGATATCTAGTGAGACCATGCCATTGAGTGGATCGAGTTTTCCCCTTACTAAGATCCCTTTATAAAATATATCTTTTGCAAAACAAAATCTTGTAATCACAATGGTTAAATAGGCGATATAAATGATCATGTGCATGCATGCTATATAGGTAATCATAATCATCCATCAAATCAGTGGACTATTTGTCCTAATATTTAGTTTTCACAGGGTAACTACCAACTTACATAGCTAACTTGGGCCTACTATATATATATCAAATTTCCCAACTGACTATTAGAAGAAAACTAGATAGTTTGTCCAAATACACTTATCTTAGTGTTTACTTGACTATCTATCAATCTCATAGTTTTGCTAGGCTTACTATGAACCTAAAGGTTTAGCAGGCCAACCTATAACCTAACTTATCTTCATGTATTCCTTTCTATGCATAAACCTATTTTTAGTCTTACTTTTGACAATGCCCTACACACTGAAATTTTGGACTTATATCAGCTACGGGCTAACCGTTGAAGTATAGTGCGCTACACTACACCAGTATCATTTGGTTTTCTAATCTCTGAGTCAAATTTATCTTATCATAATTTATCCAAAAGTGATGAGATTATTCGTTCTTTAGTAAAACTCTAGGCTAAGACCCTTTTCTATTTCCTTGAAATTAATTTCTTTATAGATGATTTAACCCACGACATCATATTTAGAACAAGGAAAATATGGCCATTTATTTTATTCAAAATATTTAGGCCATGATATATGATTTTATAAATTTTATTAATGAATCTTGAAATCGTTTGGAAGTTATCTCACTTTGAAACCATAAGCTATAAAGCCAGAATAATATAAACCCTTTATATTGATATAATGTGGCAAGGATATAGCCGATGAGGGTCTTTGCCTCTCTAAACATAGTAAAGTTTTTGACTTATGAGATACAAGGTTATATGGTCGAAGCTAACTACTTCGTATAGCATATTATAAGGCCTTAAAAGATATTCGACGATTTTGGTGAATCTTGACATTAATGCCTTAAGGAAAATAAGTGGCATCATTATGGCCGAAGTGAAAATTAGTGGCAATAGTGCCTTCTTCAAAAACGAGCTATGAAGATTAAGGCCGGCAATCTATAAAGCCGAAGTGATAAAACATGGAATCATTGCCTTTTTTGAAAATATGAGGTAGTGGAAAAGGCTGAAGTTGATTAAAAAGCGGCACTATATAACCGAAGATAAAAGACATGGCTTCCTTGCCTTTCGAAATCATTTTCAAAATATACGGCATCATTATCACCACTATAGGTTACTTCGAAAGCAATAGGGTCGGTGACATTAAAGAAATAGGCAGCGTCAAAACATTTAAGTAAAACAGGCGGTAACATTCACGTCGAAGACCATGACGTCGAGAGTATCCTTGCCAACTTCGAATCCAACCCTCTCGAATCCATTCCATATAATCTAGGATGATATACTATGTATTCATTAAGGTGAACGACATATAACAGCAGAAACAAGGACTTCGTTGATTATGACTTCGGTATGGCAATGTCGTAAATTACCAAAAAGTTGCTATTTCGCTATTAAAAGTAATTTCTTTTCACTGACTCCTTTTATTTGTCAAAATCCGATTGGAAAACAACTTTCTTTACCAACATCTTTATCAGCAAACCGATCTAAAGAAGGTTTATCATTTCCAAAACATTTGCAAACCTTTAATATTATATTAGTATCTAAATACAATAATTAAGCCCTTTTAGCTTGATAATTTTACAATCGCTTATAAATCTTGGGAAAAATCTCCAAAAATCATAATAAATCCAATACATTATATCTTTTAACATATAAAAATTTCAGAAGCAAAAAAAAACTTTATTTATTTTTAATAATTAAAACCTGAAATAAATCATTTTCTCTACTTAGAAAATTCATAATAAATTCTCACTTAGAAAATTATGAAATTTAAAACCCACTTCTAAAATAATGTTTCTAACATCATACGAAAATTTTAAGTCTTTTGATTATCATATGATAGGTTTTCGCACTTAAAACTATTAATTAATTCCATAAATAAATCCAAACATTCATCAAGGAGCATATAATCATTCAATCCTTTAAAACATGGCATAATAACATCAAAACATTCAGATTTATACCTAAAATCGAAAATAGCAATTAAAACATGAGATGATTAACTATTATTCACCTTGAATGACATAAGAAGGTTGAGATTTGAGTGTTGATTTATTTCCCCTAGCTTCTGGTCTTGATTCCCTAAGATTTTCTTCTCTTAAAACTCTTAGTTATGACTAGCTTGCTCTTTTAGTTTTTTTTGTGTGTAAATGAAGTGAATAATGGTGAAGGAGTGTAAAGATATGTATTAGGAATTATAACTTATTCCTATTTTTCCCTTAGCATATTTTTCTTCTTATTAATGTTCTAATTAATCCCATTAGTTCATTAATTAAGGCTCGGCCCATTGAATTTACCAAATCTCAATCTCTTTATCATTATACATTATTTAATTTTGTTTATCTAATTAAATATCCTAAATAATATTAATCAAAAAATTAGGGGTGTTACATCGTCCCATTTAGATTGCCTAGTGCATCAAGGAAATACCCACTTCGTTACTTAACACATACCTTCTATAAGGAATGAAGTAAACCCTACTTGGATCTTTAACACTTTAAACCGAAGTGAATCCTACTTTGATATATTCCTTTCACCTATACACGAATGTATATTTCCATGGATCCTATAGTTGGAGATGTCTCACATCTGTACAATGTATATACAACTGCCGGTATCCCATTCGAAGAGCAGACTTCTGTTGTGCAATACTACCGAGTTCAAATTCCAACCTTTACTAATGACTACTTCATGTTTAATTAATTTTAGCAATTGGTTAGGTCCAATAATTCACATCCATCATAAATGCATACTTGAGGCTATACAAATTTTATTGAATTACCACACCTCTTATATTCAACTGTTGGTATTCGGTTATTTCTACATAACTTACTTCTTGTTTCATTAATTCTATTTAATGTCATTTACCACTTATTTGTAATTTAATATATTAAATATCTTTTACCGCTTTACCTCCACTTAATACTATTAGATAAAGCTTGTTGTTCCTTTTTCCACCATTAACTACTTTCTTTGATTACTACAACTTCTTAATTCCCTATTGGTTTATTTATATTCGATGCTTATTGCTTATTTTCTAACTCATCTTAATTTGCGTATGTTAGATTGACAATTAAATTATTGTTATTATCTTTATTTACAATACTTTGGTTTATTCTAGGGATATCTACATTTTAATGCGCTGGAATTACATCTTCCCAAAAAAGAAACGTTAACCCTAAAATTTTCCATATATTATCTAAAAGAGGACTTGTGTTATGTTTGGAATTACAAGGAATTCTCTTTTTGGTTATTATTGAAATAAACTGTACAAAATACAGTACACATCTCTATTTTGTACATCTCTTTCTTCTAGGCATATCTCTTGTTACTTCAAACAATACACTTTTATAAAACTGGAACATTTATAGAATTTACATTGCAAAACACTTCATCCCAATGAACTAAAATACTACTCAAATCCCAATCCAGATTATAACAACTTCTAATTCATGTTTACTAACCATAATATTCTACTAGCAAACCTAGAATTATTATACAATCTCAATAATGAGTTATTTCACAAATTTAAGTACTACTTTCACTCTTACTTTCCAGATTTAGCTACATGCAATATTTAATCAAAGTCAACAATTCACATAATATATAGGCATGATTCTCAAATTCATTGCATATGTATATTTAAGCCTACGACTCCAAATTTACATTTAACCATAGAAGGAACATTCTTACAATGATATAAATCCAATATTATATAAAAATATATAATTTTTCACTCACCTCTAAGCTTTTATGTCTCCATATCTAAATTTGCTATTCCTGATTGACTCTCTTTATTTCTATCAAAATATGTATCAAAATATATATATATATATATATATATATATATATTAATCTCAAATATAAGAAGAGACTTGAATTTAATATGGTTCTGGATTTAGATTTACAATTTACCTTTGTTTTGACTATTCGCTTCGATCCTATTCTTTTTTCTATTATCCTCGGTTACTCTCCACTTATATATATGTATATATATTATTTTATATTATTTTCAAATTTATGGAGAAAAGAAAATGGCAGAGTTTCTCCATTGCTTTAGAAAATATAAGAAGAAAAATAAGGAGTTAGGCCTGTATTTGTAGGGATTCGAATCAATATCAGTCATTAGATTAGATTATTTTTAATTCAGTTCTGCCTAGGTTCAATACACAGTCGCCGGCTTACAATCGTTGACCTCTATTCTTGCATTGGTCGACCACTAGCAGTCCGCCGATCTTGATAAGGGGTCGATCGGTTACTTTGTCTTGTTAAACATTCATTTGTTTCCTTTTAAATAATATCTGATACGATTTTGTTCTAATCTGACTAACATTAATTTTGCCTAGACATTAATTATTCTTTAATATTCTTAACATTAGTTAATTGTGTCTATTTCCCTAATTACATATATAATTATTTCTAATTCAAAGTCTTCAAACATTAATAACTTTTCATTTGAGTATGAAAATTGATCAGAAAATCACCGCGAACGCAATGGTGCAAGTTCCGTAGTCAAATTCTAACGTTTGTAAAAATTTCCATTTTTCGCTTTAGTAATTTTTGGCTAATTTCTTTTTAATTAATTATGGTTCAATTTACTGGGCGTTACAGGAAAAGCATTCCCAACTACGGGTGTCTCGGGACCTAATTCATCCGTCTATGAAAAATTGAGTATAATGGACGTTCCATCAATTAACGTTTAAATATTCAAATTAATCATTTAAATATCCAGTTGTTAAAATTGTAAGTATTACATTCTCCCCTCTTTAAAATAACTTCACCCCCAAAATCCGTATGAGTATGAGAAAGTAACAAGACTAACCAAAATTCCCAAGTTTAAACCTAAGAAAATTTCAGTAGTATTTCCCCTACATAGCAAACATTACGGAAACTCCAGGATTAAAATGCATATATCACCTTAGGAAATATGTGATAACCAACGTTATCCCATATTTTCCTTAGTACAAACCCTCTTCTTAAAAAAACTTCTCATTGTTTAAATGCAAATCTAAACAAGTAAGCATTTAAATAGTTGCATTTCAGTGCTCAATTACCTGGTTGTGCTATATAAAGAGGAATATCCCATATTATCCACATTATAACCTTAGCATAGTAACCGACGCTACCATAATCACACATGACAATCTATTAGGGAGTAAGCTCAAGCGCGCTGGTATCAAAATATATCACTGACTCTAAGTCACATCAAAAGATAATATACCCACATAAATCTCACCTCGACCCCATAGTGGACATAGATGATATGAAATCTATTTCAGATAGCTATCACTATCTCTCTTCGAACATACTTAATAGAAAAATACAATTAGCATACATGCAACCATCAAACGGTAGCAGGTAACAACAAACTACAAGAAAATAATAGCAATAATAAGCAGTGCGCAATGGTCAAACAATAGCAAGCAACAACAAACAACAATAAGAAAACAACAACAATAGCAAGCAACAATCAACGATCAAACAATAGTAAGCAACGATAAGCAATAATAATTGACATACAAACTATCCATACAAAGCAAGAAACAAAATTAATAACAATCAAAATCAGCCAACAGCAAATAGTAACAATCATCGAACAATAACAAGCAATTGTAAACAACGGTAAACAATAATAAGCAACCGGCATACAATCAACATATAAACAACCGATCAACAAGCACTATTAAGTGTACAAAGCAATGGAACATTAAAAAAGAGTCCGTACTGACATGCATGGAACAAACCAATAGTCAAAATGCGCATGTCAAGCCATAAACTCTTATGAGCCTTTTCAACATCCAAGATGAACAAAATGCCTAAGTGGTGGTACTCCATTCATGAATACATACAAAAAACTGTTACAACTGCTATGAAAAGGAAATCTTACATAATATGTTGGATCATCGAGTCTTTAAACTCCTGAATAAATACAGCAATCTAAGCCTCAACTTTTCCTTTTCTTTTGAACATAACCCATTCTCTAAAGGAGAAAAATCTACAATTTAAATGTTCATTAAATAATGATTTACTAATGCTTGAATTTTCTCATGTTGAAACTCACCTCAACCTTACAATGTTAATAAGAATAATATACTAAGTGCACTGCGATACTTACCTAAGCAAGTATCATCTTGTCACTTAGAAGATTATTTGATTCACTATAAAATCAGTCGAGAAATCCTTTCTCATACTATTCCAAGCACCCTTAATTGTACTATATGATACTTATAATTTACAATGACTAAAGATCAGCCAAATTGACACGATGTCCATTCCAACCCTCCGTTTGCTAAGAAGATTTCATGGTTATATTAGGGTTGACCACCTGACTCTTCTCGTGTAAACTCTGATCTAGTCCCTTCATCCGACTACTGAAATCTCCTCGCACGACTAAGATTATGCTTCCAAGACCTCTCAATCACCTCAAGATTTCGACTCTAATGCTCGTCTATAATAATCAAGTGAAAAACCCTTTCCTTAAATAACATTGAAACACTATGCTCAAACTAGGATTTAGAATTAATACGTGAATAACCCGATCCTTAGAAAATACCTTTTCAACGCATGGGATTACTTCCATCACCTAAGGTTTACAAACGCAAGGAAAAAAAATCGAACATGAACGACTCTACGCAAACACCTATAAGTCATTTGCTCAGTTTTTTCTCATTACTAGGCATCTATAGAACCATACTTGAATTCAAATCCAACTCACACTTCATCAACCAACCCTACTTAACTTGAAAGCTCATGCATCTAATTCGAATAGTAGTACTCTTGGTCACTTTACCCTAGCTTAGCAACTAAGGCTACACATACAAGGTTTGTCTTTACAAAATAATTTACCTACTATAAAAGGTGTCAAGTTTAGCCTATCTACCACATATCTAGCAATAGATGAATATATAGCTCAATTATTAGAAAGTACCCCAAATTAAAAACATAACTCATTACATAAGTTCCTTCCATTTATCCTAAACAGTAGGCTTGCTAGGAACCGGTAATGCCCATAAGTCATAAGCCATTATTTCTTGCCCACCCTCTAAACGTAAGTCAATTCTTCCTCAAGTGATCAAGCCAATCGCAATTGAAGTGCTTATGCTTTGCTTTAGTTAAACAACATTTCATAGGGATGTGCCCCCAATGTCATAGGAGTGGCATACTATGCCATCTTTCTTCTTTGAATAAACTCCCTTATATCCTCGTATTTATGCTTCGGTTGGAGATTATTATTTTTTCTTTCCACTTTCGCTACTCCAAGGGTACTCATGGGTGCTCACTTGGAGGAGAACCATCCGACGATACTTTCAAAAGTGGACTCTAATAGGAATAAGACAAAGCAATAAATCCCAAACCGATGCTTTTGGACCATAGGTAAACTCCATTGTGAAAACCAATGAAGTAATGACCATCTAAATTCCTAAATCAAAAGATTGAATTGGTCAACATACTCCATCACTGACAAACCGTCCTACACAAAATGGATGGAATGCTTAAGCTACGCATATTTTTGGTCTTAGAGATGAACTAAGGCCCAAAGCAAAGCCTAAATTCATTCCAAGTCACAGCCTGCTCATCAGTCTCCTCTACCATTTAGTCCTACCCAGCCAAAGCCTCCCCTCTCTAAATTTTGAGAAGCAATTTCCCTTAAGATAACATTCTCCTTAGTCTAAGAAAATCCAGACACGACTTCGACGAGTCTTGTAACAATCCACCCTGAAAAGGGCCTAATTTTCGACCCAATAAAAGCGCTTTGAACCTTAGGCCCATTCCAAAGCTGGATCTTGGTTGGTAAAATTGATATAGTGCACAATATATGGAGATATCTATCTATGCTAATAGAATTTCACAGCGGAAATGATAAAATATAATACAAAAATAAGTACCCATTTCATAAAAATCCAAATCTCATAAATAGAACATATCATCCCATATATCCAAAATATAGTATCCTAAAAACGACAACAATATGTCTGAAACTGGGTACATCAGAATATATCAAAAACATAAATAGATAGATAAACAGCGACAAGTCTTCGCCGTTGCCTTCATCTTCTCTATCAACATTTTCCTTTTAACTTGTGTGATGTAACGAGGAGGGGGTCAGAACAAGAGTGTCTAGTGAATGAAAATCTCAAGCCTTACGATAATAGTATTTGGGCAGTATCATTTAGTTAAGTAATATGTCTTGCGCATCCTAAACTATGTCTTGCCAAGAATACCTCCAACTGTAAGCCTGAAGGCTCTTTCCGTCCAACTCTAATCATACCTTCAATTGTAGGCCAAGGTCCCTTTCTAATTGCTCACACCTACCATCAATCTTGTCCTAAAAATGTGAAAGAAAGTACCCGAGCCACTGAATACCTCTTTAATGGAAGTTAGGCAGACTTTGATCATTTAATATTATACCCTAGGAAGATCCCTACCATTTAATACCTAACCCAAGGTGGAATCCTCTTTGGTATTCTCTAACTGACATCATATGAAATCTCATCAGGCCGCTTATTACTTTTTTATGGGAAGAGGCAGACTATACAATAACCACTTAATATCCCGATCCTGAAGCGGACCCCTGATGAGATTCCTTACAACCGCACCCAAACGATAGTCTTAACCATCTAATACTTCTTAAGTGGGAAGGATACGAACCCTATAATAGCCACTTGATACCTCCAATCCAAAAGCAGGCCATATGTTTTATGATCCATAAGCCAATCTGTGATGTCTTACATTAGTCTGACTATTCCTAAGTACTGGTAGCAAGATTAGTTAGACAGACTTACCCTGCAGCATTGGGACTAACCTCACATCCTTCATAGGTACTTATTATAGGAGATGTCTCACATTGGTCTCAAAGTCGCACTGCCAGTAGCTAGATTGGCTTGGCAGACCTCCATGTGCTTTTGACTGACCTCACATCCCTATAACTTAGTCATAATTCTTCTTTCCTAACATACTACCATATACATACATACATACATACATACATACATACATACATATATATATATATATATATATATGGACACATACACCTCACTGTATTTTGCGTTAAGGCCATATAAGGAAAACTCCTAACTCTGTCTTTAATTATTGATTAATTTTCTTAATTATCTCAACTTCCTTCTAAAGGGGTTTAATGCTAATTACTAACCGATTTATGCTATATGATATGATTAATATGTTATTAATTATACGTTAATAATTTATTTATATGCTAATGTATTTTACATACGTAATTTAGGCTAATTAAATATTCCTAAGCATGCGAAGATTTTCATGTCCTCTACAAATTGTTTAAATGTCAAAACTTCCAATTCAAACAAGTCTAATTCCATACAATAACTTAAAAACTAGCTAATATCCCTAGCTAAATGATAGACTTGCATTAATAAAATAGAACCAAATAATAAACTTAAATTATATTAATGTAATTGAATCAGCATCTCAATTTAAATGAATAAAACATATATTCTAAACCCTTTATATTATATACAACTTTTATATATACGAATTGAAGTGAAAAAGGGATTCATATTTAAACTAGGAAAAAGGCAGTGCAGACTACGAATAGGAGAATTCATACGTTACACAACATTTCCCAACTTATTTTCTTTTTAAAACCCTTTAACACAACAATAGAGAAAAGATGGAAGTGGAATAGAATATAAAATGTTCAAATTGCAATAACAAAACAAATTATACTATTTTTTAATATAAAACAACTGAGGTTCTAATAAACATAAAAATTGATATTTCATTTGAGGGAATTTTGGGATTTTAGTTTTAGGGTTCGCATACAAAATTCCCTAAGGCATAAAACAAATCCAAACTTCTACTATACATAATATATATATTAAAAATGTGAAAAATTAAAATTTCCACTTACTGATGATTTCCAGTTTTCGTTGGATTTGATCCACGCCTTTTCCTAATTGCTCCTTCTGGTTTCTTCTTTTTAAAATATACAGTCACTCAACTGTATATACACTTGATTTAGAATCAGAGTTTAGAGACGGATAAGAATAAAAAAAAAATTAATAACCGATTACCTCTTTCCCTAGGACTAAGTCGTTGCATCTAATCGTGGAAGAAGAATGACAGAGTTTCCCCAGCATCCTAAATAATTTATGAATAAAACCGAGGGACTGGATTCTTATTTATACCGGTTGTAATGCGCAGGGACTGAACTATTAAAGTCGGTTTAAAATAATAAAATCTCAACCATTTATGTCTAATAAACCCTAATTGCAATAAACCCATCGGTCGACCGCTCCACCCTAGGCGGTCGACCGCTCCATATAAATGGCATGCCTTAATTATTCCCATAATTTATTTATTTATATCCATTTTAATACTAACGTTAAAATCTTTCCCAATAGTAGTTTTTCCTAATGTTACAATATTAATTACCTATTTAACTTCCACGTTAACATTATTTAAATTTCAAAATTTGAGATCTTTCGAATTTGTATAAATTTGAAAACTTCAAATGTCAATAACTTTTTCATCTAAAGTTCGATCGGAAAACTTTATATATGAAAGTTGATCAGAATATCACCGAGAATGCTATGGTGTAACTTTTGAGCCCAAATTATGACATTTACAATATTTCTTTTTTTAGTATTATTATTAGTTAATTAATTTCTTATTAAATTTTATGAGGTGCTACATTCTCCCCCTAAAAGGATTTCCTCCCCGAAATCCCTAGGGGACAGATATGTAAAGCGCATTCGACATCCATGTTATACAACCAAATTATCTACATAGTCATCTACTCAACCAAAAATACAACGTGATTATATATGCCACATATTATAGGTGAGCTCAGTCCTAGTGTGAATGCAAGATCGTGACATATGGGCATGTATGAAAACATCCTAAATATGCATAAAATTCTACCTGCGTGTAGAAATAATAAAAAAAAGTGTGGCATCCATCCCTTACCATCCAATCTAGAAACCATGATGCAACCAAAAACTTAAATTTTGGAAAGAGAGAAATTTTACTGGAGAAAAGCTCAGGATGAGAAGCCTTCAATTTGTCATGTGCTTTCCACTGGAATATCTCCCCATTGTACTCGGACCAGCCTAAGTTCTTTATTGCAGAGCTTCTAAGTTCCATGCTTTACTATAAGCACGGTGGCACGGGGTGCTATCGTCTCTATCTCAATATCTACTAGTTAATCGAGCTCAACCGTTGTAATTGTGCTATACAGGCATTTTCTCAAGTGTGAAACATGAAGACGTCATGTACTCCCGTTAGCTTGACCAGAAGCTCCACCTAATACGGAAGTTTCCCTATCGTTTACAAAATCGAGAATGGCCCAACAAACCTTAGCACTAACTTCCTTGATGTACCAAACCTCATAACTTTCCTACGAGGAAACACCTTAAAAAATACCATGCCTTTGACCAATAACTCCAATTCCTTTCTTCTCCTGTCAACATAAGACCTGTATCGGTCCTGTGCAATCTACATTTGCCGTTTAATCATCTCTATATTTTCAAATCTCGTGAATCAAGTTTTGTCCAAGTAAAATATTGTCAGTGGTTTCCCACCAATAAATTTTTGATTTGCATAGCTTCCCGTATAACGCTTCGATGGGTGCTATGTTAATCATTGCTTGTAGTTATTATTATACGCGAACTCTATTAAGGTCAAATGTTTTTCCCAATGCCTTTTGAAATCCATTATGCAAGCTTTCAATAGATCCTGCAAAATCCTATTCGCCTTTTCCGTCTAACCATTGGTCTGTAGGCGGTAAGCAGTGCTAAGATTCAACATTGTTCCTACAGCTGAATGCAAACTCCTTCGAAATTCGCTAGTGATGAAGGGGTCCTTATAACTAATAATGCTAACCGGAAATCCACGTAGTTGTACCACTTCCATGATATAAATTTACAAAAGGGAAACCAAATCTCCTAACTGGAATAAAGTGGGCAATTTTAGTTGCTCTATCCACTATAACCCAAATAGCTTTATTGCCCATTTGACACCTAGGCAAACCATCTATAAATTCCATCGATATATGCTCCCACTTCCGAGTCGCCGCCACTAATGGAAATAACAATCCCCTCAAGCTTCCCTTGTTCTTCCTTTATTTTTTGGCATGTCAAACACTTAGAGACAAATTCTACTACCCTTTTCTTCATCCCTGGTCAATTGAAAATCCACTTTATATCCTTATACATTTTACCTCGGTTATCCAAGAATGGTGACACTCGGCAAGAACTTCCACCATACCATCCTCTGCCATAGAAATACAAAGGCTTCCATCTCTTCTCAAACATCCTCTTTCGTCAATTGCATACCTACCGACATGGGGAAAATGCTCTCCTCCACTTGGCTTGTCCAAAGTACCTATTATCTTTGCATCTCTCTTCTACTGACATCCATTGCGGTCCATAAATGTTGGCCTAACTTCTATTGCTACAAAATAGCCTAAAGTGGGTTCTTTTGGTAGTTAGACATTGAAATTTAAGAGGAACTCCAACTGCCTCTACTCATATATAACACCTAAAGTAGCATGCCTCTAGCTAAGGGCATCGACGACAACATTCCCGATTTCGGGTATGTACCGTATCTTAAAGTCATATAATGCTATGAACTTCATCCATCTCTACTGCCTAGGATTCAAATCTTTTTGGAAAAATTGGTATTTGATGATTTTTGGTTGGTGAATAACTCAAAATTTTCTCCTAAAAGATAGTTCATCCACATCTTCAAAGCAAAGATAATTGCTGCTAACTCCATGTCATGGGTTGGGTTACTCTTCTTATGTTCCTTCTACTACCAACGTGCATATGCTATCACTCTACCCTCATGCATAAGAATAGCTCCTAATCCTATATCACATGCGTGGTCATAAATGGTGAAAGGCTTCGTCCCATCGGGAATGATAAATACTGGTTCACTAGTCAACGGCTCCTTTGGCTTCTCGAATGCTTCCATGCATTTCTCATCCCATGCAATAATAATGTTTTTCTTGGTTAAGCGAGTTAGTGATAATGCTATCATGGCAAAGTCCTTGATGAATTTCCTATAGTAACCCACCAGCCCAAAAAAAACTCCAAACTTCCATAGCGTTCTTCGGATTCTTCCGGTCTTAAATAGCTTCAACCTTTGTAGGATCCATAAAAAACTCTTTTCAAAACTAATATGATCAAAAAATCTTACCTCCTTCTTCCAATAATGGAACTTTGAGAATTTGGCTTTTAGTTGGTGCCTTCTTATGGTCTCTAGTACCTCCCTTAAGTGATTTTCATGCTCACCTTCACTTTTAGAGAACACTAGAATATCATCTACAAACACTAAAATGAACTTATTTAACATCCCCCTTGAAACTATACTCATCAAATCTACTAAGTACATAAGGGAATTTTATCAACCCGAAAGGCATTACTTCTTATGCGTATAGTTCGTTCGAAGCGTGAAAAGCGGTCTTCTGCTTGTTATCCATGACTAACCTCAATTGATGGAATCCGGTGTCTAAGTCCAATTGGGAAAAGATTTTGGCTCCAACAAGCTGATCAAACAAATCGTCTATTCCAGGTAAAGGATGCATATTCTTATTGGTCACCTTATCAAGTTCCTTATAGTCAACGCATAGCGCTAAAGAACTATCTACCATAGTGGTGAATAACAGGTGTTTCCCATTCAGTGGTACTTCGACGTATAAATCCCTTCTACAACCATTTCAAAATTTTCTTATCCAACTCTCGCCTTTCCTTAGGGCCATGTGCCAAATGCCTAATTGACAGATTTAGCATCCTTTTCTAAATCGATTTTGAACTCTATCTCTCTTCGGAGTGGAGGACCTGAGACTTCTTCAAAAACATCAGGAAATTTTCGAATTATGGGTGTAGATGAGAGCTCATCTTGTGATGGGCTCAGCAAATATAAATAGCTTAACTCGATTGAGTTTCGAGGTGTACAATGAACATTTGTATCTCACCCTTTACGAATCCTTACCAATACAATCATCCCAACATAATCTAAGATATCCTCATAGTAAGATAACCATTCCATCCTTAGAATACGTTTATACCCCTCAAAACCAAGAACATGCATGTTATATGTAAAATCGACTTTACATATATCCACAGCTAGGTCTTTACGAATTAAAAAAAGGTGTGTCGACCCTCCAATATGATTTTTCATGACTATTAGGTTGGTGATAACTTGGGTTTTTAAACTCAAGGAGCTAACTACATTTCTAGTTGTGAATGAATGTGATGCTTCTGAGTTGAATAAGGTACAAATAGCATTCCTGGAAATAACAGTTGTACCTTCCATTACAAATTTTCCTTGAACTCTAAAAGGAGGTCTACATGAGATAGGTACAGCCACAATGGCACAAACGAGCCCATTTTGTCCCTCCTTTGCTAGCTTTAGACATTGATTCTTGTAGTGTCCATCCTCATGGTTGTGGTAGATCTTTCTTTGAACTCCTCCATCATCAAGCTCATCTTGTAGTCCTTAACAACATGACCCCTCTTCTGACATGTATGGCATGTCACATTTCCCATCTTGATCTTCCCTTTGGCCATCTTGTCAACCCAAAATCCTCCTTTCTTAGCTTCATCTTGATTTTGCATCGATCCTGCCTTCTCCTTCTCAATACCAATAACCCACAGCAAGGTCATTTCAACTACCATCTTATAAATGGCCCCTATAAGTGTTGAGACTTGGTTTTGATTCATGACACAAAGCTATCACTACGATATACAGATTTGACGACTGCTACGACTGCATCAATTATATTATTCTTATTTTTGAGTCTTAGGTAAATTTGGGCTAAAATCTCTCCTCGTTTACGTATATATTAGCTTATATTAAATCGTTTTATTTCCAAATAATTTGTACATATAAAAGCTATATATTATAAAAGTGTTTAAAGTTAAAATCATTATATATAATATATATATATTATACTTGTGTAAACTGTGCAAATTGCACAGATATTGCCAAGTTAGTCGACTGACCCAGAGGCTCAGTCGACTGACCCAGAAATTTATGTGCAACATGCACAGGTGCACAGATATACAAATATATATATATAAAAATTCGTTTGAATATTCAATTGGCTGACCCAGAGGTTCAATTGACTGAATTTCTGCAACGACTACTTTCTGAAAAGACACGACTATTTGTGAAGAGTTACGAACCTCTACGAAAAGATTTGGATGCAACACTTCAATCGAAACTCTTCATCAACGGTCGCTGCTTTCTAACCTCTATAAATACATACTCTAACTTGATTCCAAATAATCAAATTTTCTTATCTAACTCTCTTTAATCTATTTGCAATTATACTTTCAATTATTCTGCATTAAAGCAATATTATACCTTTCTATTCTTCATAAACTTCAAATATACATATATTTATACTCGAGGAGAAAAGTATAGGAAGGGTGTACTACAAGTGACAAATCCGTGTTATTAGAACACAAAAAGTCAAAAAAATCTTTTATATTTGTTGAAGTCCTGTTCTGTTGCTTAGGCATGTGAAGTCCTCTTCGGCTGCTGAAGCGAAATCCTGTTCTGCTGCTTAGGTCCCTGTTCGACTGCTTGGGGGTTGCATAGACTTGTTCCTTCGGGTTAAGTGAGGGTTGCTGTTTTAGTGAAATTCCAAAAGGAGTCTAGGACTGGATGTAGGACAGAGCTCCGAACCAGTATATAAATCTCTGGTGTTATTTTTTTATTATATTGCTTTTATATTCCGCACTATTTACTATATTGCTATCATCACTATACTTTGTATTATCATATATCCATATTACATGATCCATAGCACACTTTTAATAAGTACTTGCATCAAAATCAGCTCCCTAAGTAGAGAATTCAGGCCTTTAACGAATTTCATAGCCTTCTTCATGTGGTGTCAATCAAACTAAATACAAACTTAGCCCATTCCGTGAACTTATCGAGATACTCCTTCAACGTGAAGTCTCCTTGCCAAAGTTGTATAAACTTCTCCAGTTGAAAACTTACTTCAGCTCTGGATATAAATTGTGAGTCAAAGTGAGTTCTAAATTCAGTCCCGGCGATGCCCTCCATGACATTCTCCTCGAGCATTATAGTGCACCAATCTACCAGTTCCCTTTCAGATGTCATGCGACCATCCTCCTCTTGATTTGGTCTTCCCATCCAAGCTCTCAAAATATAAGTTCATAATCATTAATCAAAGCTTTTGTTTTCATAAAACCTTTAGCTCATGTATACACCCATCCTTCCATATTCTAGAAGTCTTTACACAATTAGGGGAAATCTAGTGGGTGAAGTGTTGCTTTAACGGGTGAAGTAATAGGAGCCACTTGTGTAGCTTGTTGAGGAACGGGAACTTTCCCTACATGCCTCAAGCATTGCTTGAACCATTCTGGCATCCTTTAATTTTGGGTATTTCTTGGGTGGAGGGGTTCCTAGCCATAGAGGAATGGTTTTCAGTAATAATCAATTATCTATAGCTTTGAGCTTTTGAAATTTTAGTTAAAATTTCCTAAGACGGTATTATTAGCTAAAATAAAGGATTTGCTTTGTGGGTTTGCTTATGCTCATAAAAGTATGTGTGTGTGTAGAAGGGTTTTGAAAAATACATTCAAAAATAACAAATACACACTCTTACAAATACATATCCCCGTTGATCGGGTAACCTAATCTCTAATACCAAATGCAACAACCCACCTTAATATGGGCATAATTATGGACCTAATAAAAACCCATCGAACCTTAGGCCCATTCCAAAGCTAGCTACTGGTTAGCTAAATTGATATAATGCATAATATACAGGGCTATCTATCTATGCTACTAAAATCTCACAATGGAAAGGACAAAATATAATAACATAAATAAGAACCTGTTTCATAGAAGTCCGAATCTAAAAAATGCAACGTATCATCCCAAGTATCCAAAATATAATATCCCAAAAACAATAACATATCTGAAATTGGGTACATCAAAATACATCAAAAACACAAATAGATGGATAAGCTACAACAAGTATTCACCTCCACCTTCATCTTCTCTAACAACAATGTTTCCCTATCCTATGTATTGTAATAAGGAGGTGGTCAGAACAACAATGTCTGGTGAATGAAATCTCAAGTCTTATCAATAGTATTTGGGGTAGTATCATTTATATAAGTAATATATCATATGCATCCTAAACTATATTCCACCAAGAATACCTCCAACTATAAGCCCGAAGGCTCTTTCAGTCCAACTTTATAATGTACCTTCAAGTTTAGGTCAAAGGCCTTTTTTAGTCCGTACCTTCAAGTGTAGGTCAAAGGCCCTTTTTCAGTCCCTCGCAACTACTGCCAGTCATGTCCTAACAATGTGAAAGAAAGTACCTAAGCCACTTTATACCTCTTTAATGGAAGTTAGCTAGACTCTGACAATTTAATACCTATATCCTAGGCCGATCCCTATCATTTAATACCTAACCAATGCAGATCCCTCTTTGGTACTCCCTAACTGACATCGCAGAAAATCTCATCAGGTCACTTAATACTTCTTTATGAGAAGAGGTGGACCCTATAGTAGCCACCTAATACCTTGACCCAAAGTGGACCCTACCCGACTTTCCCCACTACCGCACCTAAACAATAATCCGACCATTTAATACTTCATAAGTAGGAAGGAGGTGGACCCTACAACAGCCACATAATACCCCCAACCCAGAAGTAGACCCTGCATCTTATGACCCGTAATAGAAAATGTTACATCTCACATTGCTCCGACTACTCTTAGCTACGGTAGCCTGATTAGCTAGGTTGGCTGACCTTGTATCCCTACAACTTAGTGTTACTTTCACACTCCTAACACGATACCCTTGTAATGATCGGAATTTTTGATCCTCGAAAATCGATACTAACACATCCATGTGCCGCATATCCAAGTGTTTGAAAGCCTGATTATTAGAGGGAAAAGAAAATAAAAATAGAACAGAATCTTACACGAATAGAATAACATATATTATTTCAACAATAATCTTTGTAGTGGAAAATTTTGAATACAATATTAGAGTCTAACTTGGATTCAGCCTAAACAGTTATAACCCTTTGTCCTTACAATTTCTCAAAAATAAATATAATAGATGCAGCAGATAATAGAATACGTTCGTACATAGATGAAGATCTCTAGCTCTCCTCTGGAAACTTCAAGCATTTTCAACTAAACTTGAAACTACTCGGATCTGGCCCAAGTATAAAAAATACCCGGATCAAGCTTGATAAACCAACGTGAGATACTCGAATGTTTGCAAAGCATTACAGCTATTTTGGGACTATAATAAAAACCATAAAATTCGTATTTGAAATTTGATTTCCAATAAGATAGGGAACTAATGACCATTCAAACTCAAAAAGTCCATGTATAACAATACTAGTTCACTCCAGTGGCTTTACACGATCTCCGTCAGCCTCCAAACTATACTGCTACACTACCATGGAACATAGTATTATCCGGTGGCTTTACATGATCTCCATCGGCCTCCATACTTGTCCATTTCATCATCTTAAGGAAACAGATGCCTTTCATTTCTCATAAATGATAGCCCGAAATTTGTCCTGTAGACCACATAGTATCCTGTATCATTCCTGGGATGTGAGACTCATGGGGTTATGCTCCATAAAGCCACGCTTTGACCATAACAGGTTCCACTTTGAATGCCACATTGTCATTCCTTCAATCACTATTGCCTTTCATGAACATATAACCTCTGAGCTCGTACGTCTCAAAGAAGGGTGTTTAGCTAAAAGAAGTTGCCTTCCCTGCCACCAAACAGATGTATGTTTGTAAAAGTCAACGTTGCAATCTGGAAAATGCAATGTCAAACATTCGTCCATAAAAGTTCGTTCCCGGACTGAACGAAACCAAAAGCCCTCCTACTACTACATCTTGTCGGGAATAATCTCTAGGATTAGTAGAGATCAGTCCTTGTAATCGAAGATTTTCATAACAGAGCATTATCGCCATCATACACACACACACACACACACACACACACACACACACATATATATATATATGAAATGGTAAATTCCATCCCGAGGGACTGTCACAAGAATCCCTTCATCATGAAGATGCCTGTCTTCAAAAAATCATCATCTTCATCATGTCTTCACTTCCGAACGTATATATTAGTTCGAAGTAGTTTTCGAATAGGAGTTAATCAATTCCGACCCCGGTTCCTTCGCACCAATCATCAACTAAAAATACGTTTAGTTCATATATGATTATCAATCATCATTCAATTTAACTCATCATTTTATTCATTCATAAATATTTCAAAGATACATATTATGTTAAATTAATCCATTTATCTTCTTAACAGTATATGGAATCATTAAGCCTTATTTCTCAAATATTCTTGGTTAATTGAACCTTTTTTAAATCTTGAAATAATTCTAAATTGTTTCACTTTTTACTTAGCAAAAACATTTCTAAATTATTCAATTAATTCTCATATTGGAAAACGTTATTTTAGAGCATCCGGGCTTTCCCTTCGATCTCTTCCACTCCTCGCCTACAAAGAGAAAACAAAGGCCAGGTAAGTTTAGGGCACTAATTGCTCCATCCATAACCTTAGTTACACACCTCGTTTTGCCTTTTTAGGTCTCACGAGTGGGACGAATGTACTGGTCATTTCTGCATACTCAGTTTATTAATCTTCATTTTAGAAATGATTTATTAACTTTCAAATCATTATTTTAAAAAATTAATTATTATTTTTAAAACCATTTACAAAAGATATGAAAAAGAATGGTTAAGTTTAAAATCATATTTCACAAGTTATTTAAAAGTGCTGCAAAAAGTGCTACGAAAAGTGTTTTGAAACTATATTGATCAAAATTACTTTTCTATCTTTTGGAAATTCATTTATATGGCTCAAATCTATTTTAAAACATTTTAAAAGATTTATAGAATTTATTCCATATTTTTAAACATTTAAAAATATTTAATTTAAGTCAATTTCAAATTCGGGTTTTAAACTGCGAAACCGCGATTTTTCTGAAAATTGGTTTTACTCATATTTCAAAGTCTACTTAATAAAATCTTGATTTTATTTCTTCATTAAAAAACTATGGATATAATAGTCCTGGAATACTTATCTCGAAGAATTCCAAGCTATATTTTATTCTATATACTAGTTTAACTTCTACGACGTGAAATCTCGAACTACCGTTACGTGACGCGCCTTATTTTGACTTGATTTTTATTTTCTTTTCAAATTTCATGGAGACACTTTTGTATGTTTATATACATTTCTAAACCGTTTTAAAATCATTTTAAACACTATTTTCATATTTCAAACTCGTATTTCATTTCATATTATATCATTATAATAACTTTTGCAATCTTTTTAGATATTTTAAAATCATTAAGAGGCTAAATAATATCCATACACAAACTTATATGGATTTAATTCTCATTAAATTTACTATGGTTAATTACTAATCATTTCTTTTATTATTTATCAAACCAAATAAATATCCATATTAACATTCATATATTCAAACAAGCCATCCACCAAGTAATCACACATTTAATCATCCAATATATATATATATATATATATATATATATATATATATTATTTTCATATCATTAAACATGGAATAATTCAGAGATTAATTAGTAAATTTAAATGTGAGTGCTAATTATTAACCAAATCGTTTCACTTCTTACTAACATTCATTTAATCCAACAACACGTCACTAAACCATTGTTATCTTCAACTAATCATCATCTACTCCATTCCTCCTTCCGAAGCTCCATAAAAACCGATAAAGCTTTTGCAATACTTCAAACTTCCTCCTATCTTCTTGGAACGAAACCGGCGGCACTTCCTTCTATTTTTCTTACACCGAAGCTTCCTGATCTCCTTCCTTTCTTCAATATAGGTTTGGCCTAGCCTTGATGAAGTGGTGGAGCTCGGTAAGGATGGATTTAGGTGAGGCCATGGGTTATAGGAGGTAAGGGATGTGGTTTAAACTTGTTTTGAGGTGGAATTGTTTTATAAAGTTATAAATTTGTTTCTATTTTGACATTATTTTGCCATAATTTTTTCTAAGAAGAGAAACCACTAAAGAAGCTTGGAAAAGAGAGGAGAAGAAGAAGGAGAATGGTGTGTAGAAATGTGAAGGAATTCATGGGTATTTATAGGAAAAATTTAGATAAATATCATAAATTGAATGGACCAAAATACGCTTAGATATTTTCAACATATTCCTTACACAACATCATTTCGATTTCGCATCACCAAAAGCATACTTACCATCTTATTAATGCATTTCAAATCCATGTACTAATGCCTAAATCAGTTGCCAAAATGTCAATCAAACCCAAAAAAATATCTCTTTATAATTATGACAAATGTCACATCAAAATCAAAATAAAATCTTATCTTAATTATACTCTAGAATTTCTTGATCAAGATTAAGGTAGATTAATTATTACTGGCAATTAGATATATTTTATATGTATGATCATATGTAAAATAATGCATTCAAAAAGTGATAACAACTTCTGTTTGATGAAAAGTCAAAAATCCGAAAAATATCTTCGGTCATGTTTTTAGTTTTTAATCAAACTATTTATTTATGTAAACGAAACTTGAAAATAAGTTTCCTATCATCTTTAAATAATTAAAACAAGTTTATTTTGTTTATAGAATAATATTAAATAATATTAAAAACCAATTGTAAAAATACGACGTCGATTGGTCGAAGTGTGACGAAGTTTGTTTATCTTTATATATATATATATATATATATATATATATATATATATAACTTTCTCAACCAATTATTATCAATTTATAACCATTTAAAAAGATTTATTTATCATGTACAACAATTATTTGAATGTATATCAAATTTTATCGAAAACCGGCTTTTGTCAGTTTTACGATGGAAATCCAAAATATCTTATTTTTGTAAACCAATTCTGAAAAGGTGTTCACCATTATTTTTTCTCACATAAAACATGATTATTTAAGATTGAAATTCTATATTTGAATATTTAAAATTAACTAAATATTCCATTTAAAAGTGATAAAATTACGGGTTGTTACGACCATACACACACACCCAACTCACCGTATTTCGCATTAAGGCCATATAAGGAAAACTCATTGTTTTGCCTTTAATTATGGATTAATTTCCATAATTATCTTAACTTCCTCCTTAAAGGGTTTAATGCAAATTACTAACCTCTTTAATCTATATGATATGATTAATATGTTATTAATTATACGTTAATAATATATTTATATTCTGATACATTTATACGTATGTAATTTTGGCTAACAGATATTCCTAAGCATGCAAAGATTTTTGCATCATATACAAGTTGTTAAAATGTCAAAACTTCCAATTCTTGAAAGTCTAATTCCATACAATAACTTACAAAATATCTAATATCCTTAGCCAAACAATAGATTTCCATTGATAAAATAGAATCAAACACCAAACTTATTTTATATTAATATAGTAGAATCAGCACCTCTATTACTAGGAATAAAACTTACAATCTAAACCCTTTGTATTATATTCAACTTTTATATATACGAATTTGAATTGAAAAAGAGATTCATATATAAATTATGGAAATATGAAGTGCAAACTACGAACAAAAGAATTCATATTTTACCCATCATTTCCTAAATTATTTTCCTTTTAGAACCCTCTTGTGACAGTAGAGAAAAGTTCAAAGTGGATTAGAACATAAAATATTCAAATTGCAACAACAATTTTTTTTTTACCTTTTTAATATAAAACAATTGAGATTCCAACTAACATAAGAATTGACATTTCAAATGGGGGAATTTTAGTGTTTTAGTTTTAGGGTTTTCATATACAAAATTCCCCAAGGCATAAAAAAAATCCAAACTTCTAATATATAAATTCAACAAATGTGAAAAACTAAGATTTCCACTCGTGGATGGTTTCCAGCTTTCTTTGGATTTAATCAACGCCATTTCCTAACTGCTTACTTAGGTTTATTCTTTATAGAATATACAACCATTCAATTGTATATACATTAGATTTAAAATTTAGATTTTAGGAAAGGATAAGAATAGATAAATATTAATATATATATATATATTACCTCTTTCCCTTGGATTTATTTATTGAATCTAATCATAGAAGAAGCCGGATGAAGTTTCCCTGGCATCCCAAATAATTTGGGAATAAAAGTAAGAGATTAGCCTCTTATTTATAGTGGTTGGAACACGTCAAAACCATATGATTAAATTTGATTTCAAATAATAAAATCCAGACCATGAATCTATTGTCCAAACAAAAAGCCCTTGGTTCAATAATAACAATTATTGTTAACCGAAATGCTTAGGCCAGAGGCTTTGACTTCAAGTTGACTTTAGTTGACTATAATACTAACCTCATATAACTAAGGAGATGAATCCTCTCTTGAATAGTGTTTTACTTTCAATGTTTCACTTGACCCAAATATAATCGTTCGATGGATGTCATGCCATGATTTAACTATAATCAAAACAGAGCTTCCATATTGAAGATCAACTATATTCTCAAATTAAAAGAACTGTATAATTTTGTCACATCTATATTTTCCGTATGACCTTAGTTATATTAACCAACAAAAACTATCAAGTGATTCATTCCATTGTTATCTGATAATTATCAATACGCAACCCTTTGGTGCCCCCAAAACCATGAGTAAAACATTGCATAATATTTTGTGAGTGTTACATACTTTAGTCTCAACAGATGTATCGATATCCAGTCTCGATACATCTTGGCTAGGAATATTTAAAATGGTATGTTATTTTCATTCTAATAAATTATTCATGATTACAAAACTTTGCAACTACTATCAAAAAATATACCACTTATGGATTTTCTATTAAATATACTTTTAACTAAATTAATTAATTAATATAAGACATTATATCAAGTATATAATAGAAAGAAAACACTTTTTATTTCAAACAAGACTGGTTATTGAGTTAGATATATGCAAAAAATTACATAGTTGCACTTATGCCATACTCGTAACTCTATCAATCTCTCATTTGCACTTGGGATCGATTATAGAATTGTATTCCAACTTCTCCAATCGGTTTCCTCAAAACCAATTGAGTCAGTTCCTAAGTGAACAGGTAAGTTATTATGCTTCAATTATCTACTTTATCAATCAACTCTCCCTAACGTTGATAAACTTTTTTATTATGTGTAATAATTTAAAGTATGTCTATCGATTATAGTGAGCTCTTCTGTTACAAACTATATCGTGACATTGTTAAGCTATGTTATGGTATTCTCAACATTTGGAATCATCCTCAGCTCACTTATAAATTTTTGCATTTATTATATATACATTGCTTTTATTATGGCGTGATTCAAGTCAATGTACTTAGCCTTTTTGTTGGATCAGCTACAACCTCTTCTATTTGAAACATTTCCAACTTAAAGATTCTTAACTTGAATTTATTATTGACATATTATACTCAGCATCACTTATAAAGTTTGAGTCTAAACATTCCTTCATAAGGAGTTCGTTGTTTCTACAAACAATTCTCTAGTATTTCATAAGTACATGGAAACACCTCAAACAAAAATTTAGTGATATCTATTTGGATTTGATATTTCCTTCATGTATCAAATACATAAAAAGTCACAATATCATAGACCATGTAACTTGTATGATTATTCCTATTGCCAACGCACAAGGAATCTATCTTACATGTTCTGCATTAAAAATTTAAATAAGGTGTCCTTGCATATTGTTTGGGACATTCCCAGTATCTTTTATACTTGCTATAAAAGACGTCATTTACAAATCCGACGTAAAACACCAAAATTTGATTTTCACACAAGTATATCATTAACAATCAGCAGTGTATTATTACTTATGGTTTAGAAATATTCAAATACCTTTTAACATTCTTTCTTATAAACACACACTTCCTCTTCATTTTGACTGATTATTATTCGATATTTCTATCAAAACACTTATTTAATTTGATGCTTGTCGAATGACACTTTCATATCCTTTCTTAGATCATATCCGAAAACTCATAAACTCAATATCGCTCCCACTGACTTTAAGATACTTTGGTTGTATGTAAACAATTTACTCCAAATCATTATTTAGAATTTTTTTGTTTCAACATAAAGTCATACCATGCAATAATTTTATGAGTAAAATCCGAACCAACTTAAGCACATCAAATGGTGAATCTATTACATTAATTTCAATAATTGAAATTTACGATTTTTTTCCTATCAATGTTGCTCACTATATTCTAAGTGCGTTAGTCTTTCTCTTAAAGATTAATTTGCGGCTAATAGATTGCATCCCTTTGGGTACAACTATCAAAATTATATTTTGATAATGTATTTGGAATCTATTTCAAATCTGCGCATTGTACCATATCATAGATTCAATACTCTTAATGGTATTAATTAAACAACCGAGGATTATTTATTCTTAACATACTCTTAATGGTATTAATTAAATAACCGAGGATTATTTATTCTTAACATTGACAAGAAACCCATAGTTTTCGATTAATGTACAAGAATACTCATTAGACTTTTTAATGTATTATGTTTATTTAAGTTCAGTCAATTTCATTTCACCCTTCGTAATTGGTTTTATCCTTGGATCGTATTCAAATTCATTTTATACCAATAATTTCTTAAAGAAATTCCTTTGCTATGAAGTTGGTATTTCTTGAAACAACATTTTTTCTCAGTGCATCAGGACGGGCATTCATAAACATTTTATGGATTGCCTTATAAAACTGATTTTGCATTAGTTCACAATATATTTATGTTCATAACATAAATTAGTCATCTAATGACTATCGTTCCCAAAATTCTCTTGGGACGATTCATACAAGATCTCTTACATACAATTGTTATATGCGGTCTTTCAATTCACATAACATGCTAACTCCTTGGCTTAAGAAATATAGGGGTTTCTTGTAAACCCGTATATTGTATGGTTTTGTAAACTATTCTTTGGATAATATTAATTTTAACCTTGTGTATTACTCTTGGGTGCACACCATATAGAAAGAATCTAATTCAACGTCACTCATCATTAATCGTGCTTTGTCCAACAAAGTTTGATTACTCCTTATTAATACATCATTATGCATTATAAGGAGGAGTGATCTTTGAGACTGAATCTTTTTTCATATTAGGTATATAAGGAACTCTTTTCGAAATACTCACACATTCGATCAAATCGAATCATTTATGGTGCATGCTATATTCTTTACTTCCATTTTATATTATATGAGCTCATCATAGACTTATACATGTGTATCAATAACATATGGCTATGTCTATGATAACTCATTAGTGAATGTGATAAAGTACGTGGAATTTTGATATTAATAGACTTACGATAGCATACATCTATATATATATATATATATATATATATATATATCAATTTGAAAAGTTCATCAATTCTTATGACGCTCCCACTGAATGGATGCTTTACCCAATATTTTTCTGAGATATAATTAACCAATATCATATGATTCATAATCATATAATAAAAATTATTTCTCGAAACTATGATCTAGTCTATAACTCCAAAATAATTGTAAATAATTTTATATACTTCAGTATTTTCCAATGCATCACTTCTATTATGAAAACAAATAACACATTATAGTTTTATTTCATAACAAATATTCATATTATTTACGTTAAAATATAACTTTATCTATTTTTCAGTTGATAACGAAAAATAATCATTATTATATAAATAATATTCGCTATGTTTTACAAGAACAATTTTTGTAACTTGATGCAATCAATAAGTGCTATATGGCATGCTTCACTATTTTTGCCATTACTTTATTAGCCTACTGAACTCGGAGGTCCATCATTTACTTAATGTAGATTGTCTATTTCATGTATCACAACTATTTTACAGCTGAGAGTTCTTTGATCAAATATATTAAACTCAAAGAAATGCATCTCACATAAAACAATTATCTATGTGAAAATACATTATGAAATAGAAATCATGTTTCTTATTCCAATGTTGAGTATCAATCATTATTATTACAATTCTCGTTTTCAATGTTTCTTTATGAAGTAGAAGTGACCGTTCACTCTCTTCATCCCAATTATACCTTAAATCACATTTACTCTTATACATTTTTTATTCTTTTAAATGGTTGAACCATTCAAAAGAAATCCCCAACTACAATATCATAGCGAACTCTTTAAAAAAATGCATCTGATTGTACTAACATTCAAGGACATCAAATAGGATGCACCTTACGTAAATTGATCAAATTGACATTTCAATGATCGATTTCTTAGATCTATATTGTAGTAATGCTCTGTGTTACTTTTAATATAATATGACCTTTTGTTGTAATTAATCAAATTGAATACTCGATCGCGCTCTATGGTTTATTTTCTAATTTCGGATAAACTAGTTTCATCGAAATAATGTACACTGCTAATTGTGATCGTTCACCATATAAGATTTATGTGTGATTGTATATAGATCAAATATCCATATTATTTATTGCATTTGGGTTGAAAACTCATAGAATGAAATATACGGTCTCGATTAAATAAACATGTAAGCGATCAAATTACGAACGTATTTAATAGTTGTAGAGTCAAGTTCTTACATTGGTGTTGAAACGTTAACATGTAATAAGTATTTATTAGTAAGTACATTTTATATTTCTATTTTCCAATCTTCAATTTAGTTCATTTGTATAACTTAATTGACAAACATTTTATCAACCACATTAAATGCACAAATTTATAATGTTGATTATTAAAACATTATAGCATATGTTCTTACAATATTAGAAAGACTAAATGTTATCATTTATTTTTCTAATAAGTCGAAACATAGAAATTCTTTGACTTCACTAGTGGATGATAAAACTCATTCATCTTGTAATTCTAACCTTGAGTCTGCTCAACAAGTCATAGCTCCACGGATGATGGATAACTCTTGATTGGTTGTATGATATACAACTCCTAACCCATGGTACCTTTTCCTAATTTCACTTTGACCTTGAGTTTGCACAACAAATCGAAATGAAATTGTTCGCTCGTACCTACCACATCATGGTGGCCTAAGTTGTAACAACCTATACCTTAATGGGCCCAAATTTAGACTAAATCAAAAACCAAATCTATTAAGGTATGGATTATTAGTTTTGGTAACCTATAATAAATATAAGTATATCAAAGAACGAACTCACAGCAAAATAGTGAAAATATAATACAACATATATACCAACTAAGGCTACTACTTTGGAATCAAATTATCCCATGGATAACTCATTGAATTGTCAGTGCCGAGCATAAATGAGAATACTTCTCCATCCAACTTCATGTATTGCACCAGTAGGTTATCCCTCTAAATATATCATGTTGGTTGTAATGAGGAGACAGTCAAAAAAACGTTCTGATGATTGGAAAATTACATACTTTACCCATAACAGTAATTTATGCCAATTGATTTATATTTAAGTGTCATGTCCACTATTAATGATTTACTCATTTAATTCCATATGTGCGAACGATATATCTAACCCTTGCTAAAGTATAACCATATATATTCGTACGTATATAAACGTTTCACTACCTCCAAAAGAAACCCCCGCTACTTAACACTTCTTAAATAGGGAGGAGGCGGACCCATCGTCCATTTAGTACCTCAATCCCGAAGTGGACCCTCTGTAATGTAATCGCTAGTCAATTTGACCCTTGTCACAGAGATCGATAACTCATTGATACATATTTATAACTTGATTTGTCATATTACTAACCCATCTCAAAGACTTATTTGAGGGTTAACTGACCCATCTTCGACAAACTAACAATAAATAAGAATTTGAGGTCTTTACATATCCCATACAGATTCTACATTAGTAAGAGGAAAAATTCATTAGGGTATAACCCAAGTCTTTGCTAACGACCATTCGGGACCGCTGGAATCAAAGCCTATATGCCAGCTGTAATGACCTGGAATTTTGAACACTTCGTATTTGAATTATTTAAATATTTGAATCATCGATTAAGTAGGAATAAATTAATTTAATAAGCATTCTAACCCCTTTCTAATAATAAATAATGATGGTAAACTTATTTTCTAAATTTTTTACAAAATTAAATACTTCGAAAAAAGACTGATAATGTGACCGAAAATATGTTTATCGATAAACAACCTTTTAATCGATATAAGCTGTTCGAACCCTACTGTACTAAGCTAATGTACATATGAGCACAATAGGGACTAATAAACACATTTAGCTTCATAAATTAAGTGGAATGTTCTAGAAGCTTCTAAGGGATAAGAGATATTTGTATGCAAGGGGTATTAAGGTAATTTGCTAAAGAAGGTGGAAAGGCGAAGCGATAGGCATGTGGATGGGTAAACCTTCCATGGAATGATGAGGGGTAAGGGGTGAGGGGAAGGGTAGAAAAAACCATTTGAATCTTATAAAAGAAGTGCTTGGCACTTGAAGCACTTTTGTAAATTTAGAAACTAATCAACACACTTTATCTCGTTCTCTTCATAAAATTTCCTAAGAAAAATAAATTCAAAACATCTTTAAATCTCTTCAAACATGGACAAGAGTGTTGGGAAAACATCATAATACCTTCTAGCATCTTGGATCTTAAATAAAGGAGCAAAATACCCCCAAACTCTTCATAAGCCGTGAGCAATTATAGGGTATTTTTACCTAAGCAAGTGCAAAGCAAGGTTGAGGTAGGAAGTAGAGGTCAGGACTTTATTGTTTACTTTGTTAAGGGTGAGGCAACTCACCACCTTGAATGAAAATATTGTGTATATATGCTTGGGTCTGATTTTGTATTTGTTGTTTAAATTGATATTGATATATGTTGTAATATTGAATTCGATTCTTGTTTTGAAAGCAAATGACATATGCAATCCATATGTATGGGCTTGAATGGATGGACTTTAATGACTTGTAGAATAGCCTTGAAACAAAGCACATACGTTGTGGTTGGACTTTGGTTTAGAATGGACTTGGATTCAGAAGTGCTCTTATAACGATAGTCGCTTTAGATGCACTTAGGAATTTCCTTGTGTTCGGCAATTTCTAAGGAACTTTATAGGAAGATCCTTAAAGGTTTCTCAGCATATTTGTGATGTAAATTGTGTATTTGCTATTGTGAAAATATTGGATGGTACAAAATTGAGTAACATATCAAAATGTGGTCAAACTTCCACTTGTGCAAAACTGCCATGTTTAGCCTTTGTTTTTGAACTTTAAAGGTTTGGAAAGGACCTTTAAATTAAATATTTGGTTTAATTCCTTTACAAGTCTTTTTAACTCTTATTATGATATTTTAAAAGTTGTTTGAGATTTTTATCATTTTTGTAGAATTAGTTATGAATCTTTAAAGAAGAGGGTTTACTTTTAAATATACGGAAAATATGGTATTCCACGTTTTCAAAATGTTTTATAAACTTCCTACTTTAAAGTATTATTTCAAATTAATGCTTTAAACCCTATTATAAGTATTTTAAAGTATTTATAAGAACATATGGTTTTTAGAAAATGTGTTGTCTATTTTATTTAAGTACAAATATCTTATGTAATATATTATCTTTTAAATTTTATATTAAATATCTAGTTTTGTAAATAAATTACTATGCTTATACATATATATCATTTCTAAAAAGGTTTTAAGTTATAAAAAAAGGATTTAGGAATGGGTTAGGAATTGCTTAGCGGCTAAATCATGTTTTATTTAATTACTTGTTTGAAAAGTACTCTACTATGCTTAACATTAAAAGCCAATGAAGTAAGCTGATCAACTTGTGAGTGTTAAGATTGTTGTTCGAGTATGGTTTAGAAGAAATAGTGCTCTATCCTACCAGCTTCACTTTTTTCCGAGGAATAGTTAATTCAGGAATGTCGGACTTGTGTAAATCATGTTGTTTACTTACTCATTAATGGAAATTATTTACTCTTGTACTTAGCACTAAAAGCCAACTAAGTAAACTTGTCTATCTATGAGAGTTAAGAATGAATTGTCTAGGCAAGGCTTCGATATGCAACTAATTCACTGATTTACATGGCTTCACTCTTGACCAAGTGATAGTATAAGTTGAGAAGTTCAAAAACATGATAAATATACGAACCTTAATGTCCATAAACGATCATTTTCATTGTTATCGAACTTAACCAATATTAAGTTAGACCTTTAAATGGATCTTTTTAAACATAATAATAGGTATAAAATTGGCTTTGGGTTTGTTATGACAATATGTTAATAACATTTGTCTTTGATCCTTTTTTATGATACTTGGTAGAGTAATTAGATCTTTAAAAAGAATGTTTCAAAGATAATTATAAGTGGAACGGTTTTAGGTTTATAGTAACGATATTTTGATGATATTTTTTTTAACCCATCAAAGTATACTTGTGCAAATGTGAAATCTTATTTAAGATTTGTGAATATTCTTATACCATTTGGGATAAGAACATAAATACGTTTCTAAGTATTGAAAAGAGTAAAAATGAATAGTGAATTGTAGTATACATGTATATGTCTTTTGTAAAGGTATTTTAAATATATATACAAGTATTAACGAAGGAGTTTTTATTTAATAAAAGGATTAAGTAAATAGAAGGGACTAGGAGTTGCTTAAGTAGCTCAATCGAACTTGGTATGACTTAAATTTTGCTTTGTGTGACTTAATCGTGCTTTATTTGTTGCTTGTTTATGAAAAGTATTTAGTCGTATACTTAACACTAAAAGCCAATGAAGTAGGCTTGTCTATCTGTGAGAGTTAAGAATGATGTTCGAGTAGGGTGTAGAAGCAATATTTCTTTGACCTACTGGCTCCATTCTTGATCAAGGGAAAGTGTGAGATGAAAAGATAAAAAATATATAAGCATACGAGACTTGGTTTCATTTACGATCGTCTATCTTGTAGTTGATGGTAATTAGTCGACCATCAAAATTGACCAAAATAACTTAGGAAATATCTAAAAGAAACACAAGGGCTAAATGGTACAGTTATCTTTGGAGATGTTGTACAGTACGTATAAACTCGTCTTGCTCTTCTAGGATAAATGATAAGTAAATCCATCCTGATAGGAGATGATCTTCACCCTTATGTATTGTCTATTTATTTTGAAAGAAAAGGGGTTAAGTTAACTAAAAATTCATCGATTTCTTTTGAAGAATCTGGTAAGTGGGGGAATGTACCTATATGAGATGACTCGAACTTGCAACCACTTCAAAACCATAAACGTGATCTACATTCTATAAGTAGCTGTGAAGTGAAATGTTATAAAGCTGAACTATTTATCCTATGGTTAAGTCCAAGGGAGAGGTCGGCGTTAACATTTTAGAAATGCTATAGAATTTAACTATATATCCTATGGTTAAGTTCAAGAGAGAACATAGTTAGCATTTCTTGGTCGACTTATGTTGGTCGACTTATGTTGGTCGACTTATGCCGTAATTCACATGGAGATTCGAGATTTGTTTGAGATGCATGAAACCTGAGGCTCGTGATCTGTTTGAGATGATGGAATACATTTGGGAATGATAAACTAGATTAGGGTGCCTAGTCATGAAGGGTTTTGCAAGCCCAACAGGGTATATCAACTCCAGATCTAGAGATGCTATCGATATTTCTAGAGGGAGTTGATGATATTCAGTGTAACGTCTTTGGGCATTGACTAGTTATGGCTCATCTTATGATATACTTTATCTAGAGATATAAGATGCTCGAAAGGATACCTTTGATCATTATGCAAGATGTCGGATTAGAATTGACCGGGGAGATCTCTACGAAAATCCTACAATTGCGCCTTAGCAGTTCTTGATTGTATACCGAGTTAGTGATGTGGTGTACAGTAACACAACTATTTCTTACATATATTCTACATCCTAGATATTATCTATTATATTGAAATATGTACTTAATAGATTGTCTTTTAAGGGAAAACCGACTCGGTGATTTAGTTGGTCTCAAAAGGTGCTCTTATATGTCATATATATTTCTTTAGTTTCTCACACCAGACTTATATCTGACTTGTGGTTTTATATTTTTCTTATTTACATGGGTGCTCTTTAGAGGAGTCTGGAAAAGGCATATTTTTGTAGATGTTCTTTGGAGCTTCTGAAGACGAGCTGAATGCTTCCATTCACCTACCATAGTATTCTTATTTCCGCTGCATTAATACATTGTATATATCAGCATATGTGAGGACAAGTTGTTATAATTGTCCAAGCTGATATAGCACTTATGATTGTAACTCTGAAATGTTATGTAACTTAGAGTGATAGTTTGTACTGTCTTTTGATGTAATATGTTATCGTTTCATTATGAGAGTTTGATGTTGAGTTCTCCTCTTTCTTCTTTTATTTCATTTTCTTTTATTTTATCCTAACAATTTATATATTCAGCACTTGAGTGCTTGGCACATGAATACCATGAATGTATTAGTGTCGACTTTTGAGGGTCGAAAAGCCCCTTCTTATACATATATATATATACATATATATATATATAATTTCTAGAATAGAAGAGAAAGGAAAATGGCAGAGTTTCGCTACTTTAAATAGAAAATATGAGAAGAAAACTGAGGGGCCAGGCCAATATTTATAGCCTCTCGAATCAATCATATCTATTAGATTTAAATTAATTAAATTCGGATCGTTTGGTCAAGGTTTAACCCTAGTTGTCACGCTCTCAACCAGTCGACTACTCCCATATTGGAGATCGATTGCTAGTGGTCGACCGACCTAATTAAGGGATTGAGTAGCATGGTCCATGTGGTTAATATTATTATTCCTTTTTATTCCTATGCAGTTATTTTGTTTCGAAAACTCCAAATGCTAATAACTTCTTTGTTTGAACTTCGGTCGCAAAACTCCAAACATGAAAGTTGCTCAGAAAATCATCACAAACGCAAAGTGTAAATTTCATCGCTAAATTCTGATATTTACTAAAATTCCATTTTTGAGCCTTAGTGGTTATTTATTGATTACCGTTAATTTTAGGGACGTTACATTCTTTCCCCTTAAAAGAATTTCTTCCCCAAAATTCCTTAGGGTAAAATCATGTAATATAGCACACAGCCACTTTAAACTATCCAACCAATTAGTGTACAACCTATTTTACCACCTAATATGTACAAGTGCATGGCGTATTACAACATATATGACATGCATGCTGAATAATTTTAAATTGGTGTCTCCAATATGAGTGTATTCTTTTAAAAATATTTTGAAAATATGATTCAAACAACCTATATATACCGACAGTTATATATGTATGCAAGTTTTCAAAAATAAAAAACCTTGTTTTCACACAACAAATTCTACATTCCTACGAATAGGAATACGGTTCAAACAATGTTGCATCCAAACCCTACCATCTAATACCTAACACATAATTTCTAATATCTAAAATTTTGAAAATTTAATTTTCTAAGTCTATGTTCCTATGCCGAAAAAGGAATTTAGATGGAAAATTTCACATTTCCACCCTTCCTTTTTGGTATCTATTTCATTGTTCTTTGAAACCTTCTCTTTTTCCCCTAAATCTTTTCCAACTTTTCTAAGTATAATTTGCGTAAGGAGGTTTATTTTTGGAATTTTAAATGGAATTATTCTAAATGCAAGTTTTGTTCACTATCAATAAGGTATAGAAAGAGGATTTCAAAGCTAAAATAGCTTTTTTCCTTATTATTCCCTATGTTTTGTATATTGTTACCCTTTGTCATGCAATAGAACTCATATTCACCAACACATCGACCCTCCCTATGCTGAGCATGTAGCATTTGAAAATCAAACTTGTAAAATAGTTCGAAATTAAATCTTCAAAAGCATTCAAAAAAAATTCAAAAGCATTTAAACACAAATTTTAAAAGCATTTGAACACAATTTTCAAAATCATTTGATACAACGTTTCAAAAGTATTCCAATGAAATTTTTCAAAAGCCTTTGAACATAATTTTTCAAAACAATTGCCTTTCCATCCTTAAAACAAAATCAAGCACGGCTTGATGTAGTTAGGACTCAATCAATGAGTTAATTCATATTATTTACTCTAACATTATGTAGTTAATCTTAGATTTGGGGAACATTTCCTTTTACTCTAAAACAACAAACAACAAACAACAAAGAAGCATATTTATAAATTTGAGCTTTTAAGGTATAGGGATAATCACCCGTGATTTCGCAGAAGCCATTCCCTGTCCTCCGCTTGCTAAAATTTAGTTTTTCCAAAATTCTAAAACTTTTTAGATTAAAGCATTCTCTACCTCTAGCTGTTAATTTAATTTCTTATTTTGTAAACTTCCAGCCTTACCAACATTCATCGCTAATTAAGTGTCCTATGATATTTCCTTATTTATATTGTTTTCCGATATATATGAAGGTCAAAGCTCATCCAAAAATCAACACAGTAATAAAATAGAAACATATCTCATATCATATTGTACACTTTTTAAATACCTATAGGGAGACAACTGGCGATTACAACCCAAATGAAACAATTGCTGGAAGCTTCCCTTCGTCGTCTACTAGTTTATATGATGTTATGACCCTATCACTTCTTACTTAATTAAGATGGATATTTCTAGAATGTTATTCTACTATAAACCACGTCTTAACTTACCTTCTTGGCTCCCAATAAATATGGATAAATTATGCATTGCCACACTATAGTAGGTTAGAAATATATACTATGCACAATTAGAATAATTCATCGGAGGCTTAGTGGTATAAATTTCCTACTATCTATCTTGTCTTTTGTCACCTTTAGTCAACCAACATCCTTTATGTGTGTCTGCCAACTCATTATCCTCTTTTCCAATCACACTACTATCTTCTATCAATCAAAATCTCCTAATAATATTCTCGAACTATGGTATATAATTTCATTATCCTTGATCTTTCATGCGAGTATATCCTAGAAATCGCAAAAGTGTGCCTTACTACCATTCCTCGTTCTTTTGAGGGTCCTTTTTAAGGCTTTCACTCATGTCTAACAAAATATCACTAGGTTCATGCCAATATTCCTTATATTCAACGGGGATTCCTTGTTGCTACCCTATGAGCATTCTTAGCTATTTTATTCATAGCCTTGACCTTTACCCCGTCTTACCAAGGTAGTTATCCATATCTACTCCATTTTAAAAATTAGTGTCATTGTCACTATTCTTTAAATAAAAACTTTACAGTCATGAATTACTTAATCCAAAAAATTTATCCTTGAAAATATAAACTTAGAAACCTTTTTCAAAAATTTCTTAGTTTTCAAAAGGAGCCATGAACATTTTCTCGTTCTAACCAACTTTCCCTTTTTTAAGCACTTCCTATAACAGAGACTTACTTCGCTAAAAGTATGATTTTTAACTCAAAACATTTAGTATGTTTTCATTCAAAAACTCAATTGTCATACCAAACCATTTTTCAAAAACATCTTCTATAACCTTAAATAATGAAAACTAGAGTAGACAATGACAACTTCAATTCTATTATTAACCTACTACTCATGTTACTTACACTTTCAACCTTAATGGAGATTCCAATAGCTTATGAAGGGGACTTTAAAAGATATGCGCAATTATTGCACATATTTATAGAAACTACTATTTTCATTTTTCTCCTATATCATTTCTAATTATATTAATAGCCTTATTTTAATATAAATTCCTAACACTATTCCTATTTAAATTTCCTGATATTGCTACTATTAAATTTTCTTCTACCTAAATTGCCTTCAAGTAGCTTCACCTTACATAGCTCTTCTCCACTTTTATTATTTTCCCCAGTAACTCACTATAATGCGATCACCTACTGCTTTAATCATTGGGCTTTTCTTTATTAACACGAAAAGAGATATGTATAAATCTATTTTAGCTGATTTACTCCGTATTTTCCTTCTACGGGAATATTTTTCATATTTCAATATCGGACATTCTTATCCTTCCATTCTCTTTCCCGTATTTCAATTAAGTACCATTTTCGTTTATCCACCTCTTAGAAAGAAATTTAAAAAGGAACTCTTAATTTACAAAAATAGAAAAAAATCATCGAGCCAAACGTATGCTCTCTTTTCAATTAATTTCAAAAATGAAAAATCTCTTTACCAAAAACCTTTAGAATGAAAATTTTCAACCCAATCAGTTTTGAACTTTACTAGGAATCTCTAAATAGCCCTTTAAAACTTCCAAATTTTCTTACTTTTTGAAAACAAAAGCATTTTGGTGGTAGGGTCCTTTTATTAAGAAATCCTTTGAAAAACCATTCAAAACATTTCAAGAAATTTTCACAAAACTTTTTTCCAAATTCTTTCTCATGGGGTTGGACTCAGAAATGGACTTGGTTGTCCTTTCTTTTGGACTTTTCTTCTTTCCCTTTACTCTTAACCTCTTCTTATTAAGTGTGTATATATCAAAAAGAATCCGGCTATCCTCTTGTAATGATTATGCGCGCCTTCTTGAGGGAATTTGCTCCGTCCTTTTTCATATCTTACTTTTGGATGCTTACAAAATATAGGTTCTTACTTACCATCCGTCTAGATGAAATATACGTCTTCAATCGACAATCCATTGAAATCCACCATCATAAAGTAGCCTAGGCCCAGCAAAGGAGTCAAATACCATTCAGCCTCTGGAATCCTTTTATATGTTGTGCTCATGCTATTCTCGGTCCATGTCTAGCGGCACAACCAACAATATGTAGGGTAATTAGGGTAAATTTAAATCTATTTGTCATTCCAACTCTTAGTTTCCTCGTCCACCTTTTCAGCATATTGTTGCAACTACTTCTATAATTGAAATTTGTAGAGTTTGGCATGTATGTGTAAGTAAAAATACAAATACATTCTCTAAGCATATCATAATTCCTACGATCAATAACATAAGCTCTTATACCAACTATAACAATCTGCACCTTAATGGGCCCGAATTTTGATGAAATCAAAAGTCCATTATGGCATAACATATAATAAACATAAGTATATCAAAGAACAAATTCACAGAGGAATAATGAAAATATAATAGAACATATATACCGAAAGGCTACTATCTTGGAATTAATATTATTCCATGGATGTCTCGTTGCCTTGTTAGTACCGAGCATAAATGAGAAGACTTCTCTGTCCACCGTTCTCGTCTTGCTCTAGCAGACGGTCCCTCTAAATCTATCTTATGGGTTGTAATGAGGAAGGTTTAGAACAACGTTCTAGTGACTGGAAAATTACATACTTTACCGATAACAATAATTTATGTTAATTGATTTCTATTTAAGTGTTATGTCCACTATCCATGGTTTACCAATTTAACTCCATATGCGCTTCTGATATATGTAATATCCCCCTTCTGAGGTTCGAAAATAAGCACTACTGATGCCGCAGTCATTAATACTATTATTCTTTGATGACAAACTAAGATCAGTTAATAGTATTTTTAACATCAAAGCACAAGAATATGAAAAAAATTCAAAACATGATATCATTAATTAATTATCCATGTTTATTACATAATCCTAAACGTTTCTCATATTTAGATTAAAATATAATTATTACAAAATATTCTAAGAACAACATATGAAGATGCCATCTTGGTTGATTAAAGTTAGCTACTAAGCGGCTATAATTTCTGCCATTACATACATACAAACAAAAGTCATGACAACACAATGGATAAGCAAAATAGATAGAATCCTATATAGCTAGCTTTGCCTCCTGCACATCTTTGGATGCTTTAGTCATCAAACATAAAAACCTAGAAACTTTACTCTCGAACTACTTAAACTACCCAAGACTTTAAGGGGAAAAACAAAAACTTCAGTTCAGACAAAAAGCCTGGTGTAGATAATAATATATCATCTCGGTTAACAGATATCTAGTGAGACCATATCGTTGAGCAGAATGGGTTTTCCACTCACCAGTATAAATGGTTAAATTGGACAATGTAAACAATCATGTGCATGCATGCAACCTGGGTAATCGTGTCCAATCTGTCTAAATAAATGGACTCTCTGTCCCACATTGTAGTTTTCTTACGATAACTACAAACCTATATGGTTGACTCGGGCCTACCAAAAATATCAAATTCTCTAACTTTCTATTAGAAGAAAATTGGAGGGTCTGTCAGAAACATACTAACCTATGGTCACTCTGATCTTAATGGTTTTGCAAGCCAACCAATAGCCTAGCTTATCTTTATGTATTACTTTCTATGCGTAAACCTACTTTTAGTCTTACCCTTGACGAAGCCCTATGCACTGGAACTTTGGATCAGCTGGGGAAAGTATAGGGCGCGACCCTACACCAATCCCATCTTGTTTTCTAATCTCTAAGTCAATTCATCTTATCACAATTTATCTGAAGGTGATAATATTTCTAGTAAAATTCTAGGCTAAGTACCCTTTTTATTTCTTGAGAACATAAACCTTTATAATTGATTTGACCCATGAATTCGTACTTACAATAAGGAAAACTATCGCCTTTTACTTTCCAAAATACATTATGCCAATGCATATGCTTTTATAAAATAGCATTGACGAATTTTAAAATCACTTAGAGGTTATCGCACCCTAAAACCTTATGCTATGAAGCCATATATACAATAAAACCATTTATAAAGTGCGGCATTGATATAGCTGCTATGGGACTGTTGCACCCCTCTGTATCAATATCATGTTGAAGCATTTAATTTATAAACACAAAGCCAGAAGGCCAAAACCATTTATGTCGCATATCATATTACATATAAATCGTCGAATACAAGTGGCATAGTTGTGGGTTGCGTAGTATAAAACTTTAAAACATAAAAACATGGAAAGGTCGATATTAAGGTTACGTGACACATTAGTTCCTTTAGGATGAATGGTAAACTTCGATCGATGACACTCCTTAAGAACTTATTTCCTTAGGTCACTAACATCCAGAATACATAATTGTCCCTTCTTTCTCAGCCATCCATTTTGATCGAGATAAAAATCCTTCAAGTCATCAATCTTGGTTCCACTTTCCAATCTTCTAATTCATTTAGCTAACAATGGATCATCTCCTTGCTTAGAAGCAACCCTTTCGACCAATACTGTTCAAACTTCCAAGCAAGATAACATTGCAATACACTGACTAGAACTAGCAGTCGATCTTAAATGCACACTATAAGTAGTAAATGCTTCCAAATATTTCCACTCCGTTAACAACGCCAACACTGCATTCTAATGTTTTTTGCTAGTGTGTAATGCGACTTTATTTTCTTTTCCTGGTGTGTACTTAATTCTAAAATCATAAGTTGTTATAAACTCCAACCATCTCTACTGTCTCATATTCAACTGAGAGAATAAATATCTTAAAAGATCTATGATCCGTGAACAACTCGAATCTTTCTCTCAAAAGATAGTGTCATCACACTTACAAAGCAAAGATCACTACTGCCAACTCTAAATCGAGAATTATATACCCAATTTCATGCAGTTTAAACTGCCAAGAAGTGTAGATAGTCACTTTAGCCCTTTACATCAACACGGCTCCTAATCATGTTCTCAATGCATCAACATACAACATCAGATCTTGATTACCATTTGGATCAACTCACAGGTCGATTGATTAATAAATGCTTTAGATTCAAGAATGCCTCCTCACATTTATCGATCCAACCATAACTTCACATCTCTCCTTATTAGTTTAGTCATTGGAGCTGTTGTAGGGGAGAAATCCTTGATGAATCTCTAGTAATAGCCAACTAATCCAAGAAAACTCTTTATCTCAATCACTGTCTCGGGACTCTTCCAATCATTGACAGCTTTTATCTTAGCTGGATCCACTGACAACCCTTTTTCAAAAACTAAATGACCAAGGAACTTCACTTCTATCTTCCAAAAATGCCACTTCGAAAATTTTGCCTATAGTTGATGTTGCCTCAACGTCTCAAGAACTATTCCAAGGTGAGTCTCAAGGTCTTGCTCATTCCTAGAATATATTAGAATGTCAACTATAAATATAAGACGAACCTATCCAGATGCTCTTAGAAGATTCAGTTCATCGAATCTACAAAGAAAGCATGCGCATTAGTAAATTCAAATGGCGTTACTAACCACTCGTATGAACCATATCTTATTTGAAACGTCGTCAATGGAATACTATCCTTTACTACACTTGATTGATGGAACCCTGTAGCCAAATCCCACTGGAAAAATACTTTAGCTCCACTCAACTGGTCAAATAAATCATCTATTTTTAGCAAAGGATATCGATTCTTTATCGCCTTTTGCATTCAACTTACGATAATCGATACATAATCTCAGTGACCCGTCTGGTTTCTTTACGAAAACCTCAGCCACTCCCTAAGGCGAACTGCTTGTCCTAATAAATCTTTTTCCTTCTAAGTCCAACAGTTTCACCTTTAACTCTTTCATCTCTGTAGGTGTCATTCTGCTAGGCGGTCTACTTATGGTTTCAGCTCCAGGTACAAGATATATTCGAAACATTGTAGCTCATTTTAATGGTAGTCCTATCACTGGCTCAATGACATCTGCAAACTCCCTAATGACAAAAACTCAATTCAACTCGTCTTCCTCCTATATTGCACCTTATAAAGCATAAACATCAAAATTTGAGTCATCTACTAAGTGTATGATTTGATCGCTACTATTAGTGATATTTCCTTGTCTTGGAAAAATATCGTAGCATCATATTTTCTTAACCAATCCATACTTAATATTCCAAAGCACATAAATCAAACACATGTAGACTATAGGAAAAAATAGAACCTACCGACTCAAACTCTAAGTGATCATATCTCATCCAAGAGTTGCATACCCACCTATTGGATTCGTAACCCTTAAGAAAGTAACTAGATATGAGGGTTCAAGATTAAGCTTGTCTACCAAACAACGAGATATAAAATAATGTGATGCACTAGTATCAAATAGTACTCTAATAGGTAAGCTATGAATCAAAAGCGTACCTTCCATCACAGCCTTTTCTTTACCCACTACAATTGGTCTTGAGGTAGCTGGTTCCAGAGCAAACACTTTTCCTATCTCAACCCTGGTCGGTTCCTTATATTGATTCTAATAATGGATTATCTTATCATAATTGAAGCACTTGGTTTTCTTCCACCCAATAATTTTCTTTCCATCTCCAGAGCGACATTCGTTCACAAAATGCACTTTCTTATCGTACTTGTAACACACAACATCCTCTTTTCCTTTCTTGGCAGCTCCACCCTTTTGAGCTCTTTTTCTGAAAGAACTTCCTTTTTTGATTCTGCCCACTCTGAGTCTCTACTGCTTTATTACCACTGAAGAAAGCAAGCATCTCTTTATTCGTTCCATCTCCACTGCTACATCACATGGATCCCTAAGATGTACCAAGGTTGCCTTCGTAAGCTCTGGTCTTTATCCACGAATGAACTTCTCATTTCTCTTAATCGTCATATCAACCATAGCATAGCCATACCTGGATAGCTCCTCATATCTTGTTGCATACTCCAACACGGTCATGTCTCCTTGCACTAACTCAACAAACTTCCTAAGTAAAGTCGACTTAGCAATTTCAGGCATGAACCTCTCCACGAACCTCCTTTTGAACTCAGCCAAGTCAGAGTTTCCTCTGGCACTCCAATAGTAACGTTATTCCACTAGAATAACGCCGCTCCTTATAACTGTCTGGATGCCAATCTTCTCTTTTTCTCATCATTCAGACCTAAATTAGTGGAAATCCTTTCATAGTGAAGCAGCCAATTTTCCACCTCGATGGCATCCTCGGTTCCAATGAATGGGTTTCCTCCAAGTCTTGCATAATCCCTACTCAAAATAGTATAGTTACTGACAACCAGAACTTTAGGATTTGCTCCTCCAGTGTTTCCACAAACCAATCTAGCAGCAGCTTCTACTTGCATCATATTGATAAAGAACTAGTACATAGCTCCCATATCCACTGTTGGTGTTCCAACACCCACATTAGCAGCTTTTTATTGACTCGGATTCCTCCTAGTATTGGGCCTGATGTTTCCATTAGCTGTGGTGCTTACTCCATCGAGATTCACTCCTTCCTTTTCCTACCTCTATATCTTACTTCCCTTAAATTTTACATTCTAAGCCTAGTAAGATATGGAAGAACAATTTAAGAGAGAAGGGAAGAATAGCGATAAGATACAAACTTATATATAGCATACATTACTATAATGTTATTCCATACCTAATCCCATTCTTTGACTCCTTAGGATCATGTTTTCAAATAAATCCAAAAAATTTTGGTTTCACATAAATCTTTGCTCTGATAATAAGTTGTAACATCCCTCATTCCAAGGCCCGTAAATAAGTGCTACCGATGCTACAGTCATCAATATTATTATTCTCCGGTGATAAAATGAGATTAGTTAACATTAACATCAAATCACATGAATACGAAAAAAATTCAAAACATAAATTTCATTAATTAATTTTTCATATCCATTACATAATCCAAACTTTGCCCAAATTCATATAAAATATAATTATTACAAAATATTACAAGTGCGATATATGAAGATGCCTCTTGGTCGATCAGAGTTAACTATTAGACAGATATAGTTTCTACCATTAAATACATACATACAAAAATTATAACAATACAATGGCTAAGTGAATAGATAGACTTCTATATAGCTAGCTCTGCCTCATGCCCATCTCCAAAAGCTTTATTCGTCAAACCTAAAAACCTGAAAACCGTACTCTTGAACTACTCAAATGAGTACTCGAGAGTTTACGGGAAAAAATAAAAACTTCAGGTTAGACAAAAAGTCTGGTGTGAATATAATATGCCAATTTAACTAATAGATATCTAGTGAGACCACACCGCTGAGCGGAATGGATTTTCTCCTCATTAGTATCCTCAAAATATGTTTATAAATCAAGCACTTGCAACAACAATGGTTAAACTAGACAATATAAACAATCATGTGCATGCATGCAACCGAGGTAATCATGACCAATCTATCTAAACAAATGGACTATCTGTCCCACATCATAGTTTTCTTTGGGTAACTACAAACTTTATGGCTGACTTGGGTCTACCAGATATTTCAAATTCTCCAACTTACTATTAGATGTAAACCAGACTGTTTGTCCGAAACTTACTATTCCTAGAGTCGCTGTGATCCTAATGGTTTTGCAGGCCAATAAATATCCCATCTTATCTTTTTATATTCCTTTCTATGCATAAACATACTTTTATTATTACCCTTGACGAAGCCCTATGCAATGGAATTTTGTGCTAATATCAGCTAGGGGCTAAAAGCTTAAGTATAAAGCGCGACCATGCACCAGTCCTGTCTAGTTTTCTAATATCTGAGTTAATTCATCCTATCACAATTTATCTAAAGGTGATAAGAATAATCTTTCTATTAAAATTATGGGCTAAGTACCCTTTTTATTTCCTTGAAAACATAAACCTTTATAATTGATTTGACCTTTGAATTCAAACGTAAGATGAGGAAAACTATATCCTTTACTTTCCAAAATATATTATGCCGGTATATACGCTTTTATAAATAGCATTGATGAATTTCGAAATGATTTAGAGGTTGTAGCACCCCAAAACCTTTGGTTATGAAGTCATATACAATAAAACCATGTATATTGATAAAGTGCGACATTAACATAGCCACTATGGAATTGCCGCACCCTTCTATATCGAAATCATGTTAAAGCATCTAATTTATAAAACACAAAGCCATATCTCCAAAACCATTTATGTTGCATATCATAATTACATATAGATCACCGAATATAAGCAGCACAATTATGGGTTGCATAATATAAAATTTTAAAACATAGAAATATGGAAAGGTCGATTTTAAGGTTAGGTAGCATCATTGTCGTACAAAATCAATGTCGAAAATAGTCTATAGAGGCATCAAGGCCAAAAAACGGCGGCATAAGGAAATAGCGGCATCATTGCTTCTTTATAATCTATGTTGGAAATAGCCTACAACAGCATCATGGCTAAAACACAGCGGCGTAGAAAATAAAAGCATTGAAACCATAAGGAGTTAATACTGAAAACTGGCGACATTACGGCCTTATGGAGTGTATGTCAATATAGAAAATATGCAGCATTGATATGTGGCATTGAAACATATGGCATAAAATAGATAGCATAGTATGCATGTGGCATAGAAGACTAGCAGCATAAAACAATGCGGCATCATTAAGGTCGAAGGCATCAATGTCGGCATTGGTACATCCCAACCTTAGTGAAATCATTGCATACCAACCAAGTTGCTATTGTATGCTTCCCTACGGGTTAAAGATGACATGCGACATAGATGGGCTATGGCATTGATTAATAGTAGTGCATGGTAATACCGTAATTAACATTAAAATTGTTTTATTTCTTTAAAAAGCGATATCTTTTTACGAACTCCAATTCATTGTCATATTCTAATTGGACAATAACTTTCTTTATCAAATCTTTTTTAGAAAACTGGTACATATCACACATTGCATTTCCAAATCAATTTTGCAAACCATAATTTTATACAAATATTTTAATATAATTGTTAAGCTTTTCTAGACTAATAAATTCATATAAAATCACAAACATTTGAGAAAAATCCACAATAACTAGAATAAATCATATTTATCATGTTTTTTAACATAAAAATTTTAGGGCCAAAAACAATATCGAAATATTTTTAATAATTAAAACCCGAAATAAACCATTTTCTTCGTTTAAGAAATTCATAAAATATTCTTGCTTGATTGGAAAATTATGAAATTAAAAACCCACTTATAAAATAATATTTCTAACATCAAATCAATATTTCAAGTCAAATGGATGTCACAAGTTATGTTTTCACTCTTAAAGCCTATTAAATAATTGCACAATAAATCCACTAATTCATCATTCAAGCATATATTCAATCAATCACTCAAAACATGGCATAAGACAATCATAAGGTTCGAGTTTAATATAAAACCAAAATTAACATGCAAACTTGAGATGGATAATAATTATTTACCTTGACTTGATAAAGGAACTTGAGATTTGAGTTTGAATTGAATTCCCCTAAGCTTTAATCTTGTTTCCTAGCGTTTTCTTCTCTGAAACTCCTTGTAACATCCGATCTTGTATTTACTTTAGTTTGTGTAAATGAATGTGAATGAGGGAGACGAAAGTGTAAGGGTGTACATTTAGGAAATGTGCCTATTCCTATTTTACCATCTATATAATTTCCTCCTTCTAATTTAAGTTCTAACCATTCTTGTTAATTCACTAATTAAGGCTCGACCTGTATTAGTTCCCAAATCTCATTTTACTAATCACCTTACATTATTTTATTTATCTAATCAAATATCTTAAATAATATTAATCAAAATTAGGGGTGTCACAATATATCTAACCTTCTTCAAAGTATAACTATACATATATATATATATATATATATATATCTGTATATATATATGTATATATATAAATGTTGCACTAACTAAAAAGAAATCTTGGCCACTTAATACTTCTTAAATAGGGAAGAGGCAGATGCATCAGCCATTTAACACCTCAACCCCGAAGCGGGCCCTCTATAACATAACCGCTAGTTAATCCAGCCCTAGGTATAGAGACTGATAACTCCTATATACGGCTTCATAATTCAATTTGTCGTATTATTAACGCTTCCCAAAGACATATCTAAGGATTAACTAGCCCACTTCTAACAAACAAACAATAAATAGAACTTTGAGGTCTTTGTGTATTCCATACAGATTCTACACTAGTAGAAAGCGAAATCCATCAGGGCACAACCCAAGTTTTTGCGACCACTCGGGACTATTGGAGTCAAAGCCTATATGTCAACCCTACTACAAAATACCTATCTACTAATAGTATAGATATAGCTCCCCAACATCCTATAGCCAAAATCTTGTTTAGACTATCCTAATATAAGTCAAGGAAAATTCCCATTTCGATTATTTGATTCCTCTTATTAGAAATGAAGTAGACCTAATTTCCCTATTAGGTCCCACTGTAGGTCATTTAAGACATCTTATATAGAGAGGAGGTAGATCCGATGGCCATTTAATACATCCACCCTGAAGTAAACCCCTTGACATCCCTAAAGGTACTGAGTCATTTAATACTTCAAATCCAAGGTAAAGTCTTGGTATATTTTCCTATACCTATACCAAACTTATATTACTTCCCCATGGGTCCAATGGTCGAAGGTGTCCCACATCAGTAGTACTTATACACAACTGATAGTAGCCTCTAGGTGAAGGGCGGACTGATGTTATGTAACTCCTCCAACCTCACATTCCAACTCATTCTAAACCAAAAATTACTCTTGGCCTAAATATTTAGCAAGGCCCACTAATTAATGCTCATCCTAAACATATTATTGAGGTTATATAATTTCCTACTATGAAAAATATATTACCTTCTAAGTTATTTACTACTATTTAATTCACTTATTCGCTGTGAACCTATTCTTATTTTATATGCTTTTTTCTATATTCATCACCTCCTTCTGTGTCCCATAAATGTCAATTGTTTAAAATAAATGGTCATTTTTATTCCAATCGGATAGTCACTAATGAAATTTTTATTATAGTTCAAATTCAACTTATTATGGCTATTTTGTTTCCCCTTAAATGCCATATTAAATTCTTTAATCAATCTTATTAAATGCATTTATGTCCCCGTTGAAGTTCTATAATTTCCTATCAACTACACATTTACTGCCCTTTAAATTTGTAGTCATTGCTCATAAATTTTGGGGTCACTATCTCTTTTCTATTTCCACCTCCTGGTCCTAAAATTTACTATGCTATTAATAACTAGTTGTCCTAATTATAACTAACGCAAATACTGATGTATATGACACTTTATTTGTTACCTATTTATATTTATGTTTTTATTGGTACCTACGTTATACGCATGTGTGTTTACATAATCCCATCTCCAACTCATTAATTCATACACTTAAGAATCCAGAACATACATTTATATGTACATTTTGTAGAGAATGTTTATGTCCACATTTTATCCCATTAGAGCTATCTTTCCTAAAAAGTATTACTGTTATAACTTTTCATAAATTACACAAAAGTGAGACATTTAGATATTTGAAATTACAAGCAATTATCTCTATTCTTTTATTGAAATAGACAGTGTAAACTACGAAGGAGAATATCCGTACTTTACACATTTCTTTCCTTCTTGGTATATTTCTTATCATTCCAAATATTGTAATTTTTTACCTAGTTGTGGAATTAGATAATATATGGAAATTACATGGAAATACATACAATTAAATTTTACCCATAATGATCTTAACAAATTAAAACATAGAAGCTCACATTCCAAGTCAAATGTAGTCAATTTAAATTAATACTTACAATTTACAATCCAACAACCATAAATCTAGAATGAATATTACAATCCTATCAACTTTCTAATTTAATAAATTTAGGAACTAATTTTCAAATTTCTCGATTAGAGTGTAGGTACCATACCATTCCAAATTATCTAACTTACAGAATATGTAGGTGTGAGCTTTAAATTAAATAAGTTTTTTCTATGCCTAAAACTCAACAGATCTTGCGTTGGCATATTAATTAAATAAAACTCAAAGATATAAATTTCAATGTTATATATAATTCATATAATTTTCCACTCACCTTTCAAGCTTTCCAAATCACCCACATCTTAATTCATCCCTTTAATTAACTCATTTTTCTTTCCAACCCAAAAATATGTATAACAAGATATATATATATATATATATATATATATATATATATATACACATACACACATACGCATGCACGCACACACGCCTATCAGAATCACATATCTGGGAAGAGATTTGAGTTAAGTGAAAATGTAGATTTACAATTATAAGATTTACCTTTTTCATAGAATTGATTCGCTCGTTCTATTCTTCTCTTTTATTTTCTACCCTTCTCTGCTATATATAATTTCTAGAGATGGTGGAGAAGGAAAAATGACAGAACTCCTTTACTTGGATAAGAAAATATGAGAAGAAAAGTGATGGGTAGGCCAGTATTTATAGTCTCCCGAATCAAATTAAATCTAGGTCATTCGGCCAAGGTTCAACCCTGGCTACCATGCTCTCAAGTGGTCAAATGCTCCTTTATAGGCTATTGACCGGTAGTGGCCGACCGCCTCAAGTAATGGGTCGAACGGTGGGGTCCACACATTTAATATAATCTATTCCTTTTTATTCCTATTCAATTATTTTCGTTCTTAAAACTTCAATTGCTAACGTAATAGCCCGATATTTTCAACCATTCGCATCCACACATGTTGGACTTGAATTGCTCAAAATATCAGATTGTTAATTTATATTTGGCAAAACTCAGCATATACAGTAAATAAAATAATCACAAAATCACAGACACGGAGTAATTTAACAATAAGTAGTGGAAACAAGGGAATAGTAGTTCACGAAGCTACTATATATATATATCAGAGTTAACAAGATACAATAAAAGTCTCGAATACACAAAAGTCTTAATACAAAAGTCAAATACAAGATCAGAATATATCACAGGAGTCAACTGAATAACTGCAAGCTGAATAGATAGATGGATCTCCAAGCAAAACTCCAACTCCAATGGTGAGTCTCGAATGCTGTGACACCCAGTCTGACGCGAACGTAAAGCAAAACAAAAAACACTCGAGTCAGGATTAACGTTCTTGTATCAATAAATTCAACTCAAGCGAAATATCAATTGAAAAATAAGCAATTTAAAGGATGTTTGGGATACCCGTCCTCTAAGAATCCGTTAAACTATCTATAGTAATATACGCTATTATAATAATGTCTATAATAAAGTAAACTATTAAAATAGCGTTAAGGCATTATCCATATCCTCCTTAACACATTTTATAGTGCCAATAGTCTATACAGTACCGTAATACCTCCTGATCGGGAGGCTACCAGAGAGCACTCCATAGTTATGACACAAAACAAACTAGTAGTAGTCTCGCTAGGGTAAGTGACATGGCACAACTAGGCAATGCCAGGTAGATATACCAGTTACACTTCCGGGCTGGTGGTAATGCATAGCAGCTACTATCGCCCACCTCGGAACACACTCCTAAATCAAAATCAAGGGTGACCACCAAATCAATCACAAAGTCAGAATATGGTATCGAAGGAATGTGCCTGATTGGAGGAATGACCTCACTTGGCCCGTCGATTGCTCTTGTTTTAGCCACCTTATGCCAACTCACGGGAGTCGGGTCCACGTATATACCTCATATAGGATCGTCTCAACTATCCTACTTCATTTTGGAATCTCCACTGCGTACACATTTGTTAAAGTGGTTTTCTGTATTGGCAGAGAGTATGACAATATCTGATCCTGGTCTCTTTAATAACCAATCGTTATTATAACACCGCGGTCATTTCAAAATAGTTTATACTTCAAAGCCAAAATATCATTGCCATTTCAAAACCATATCATTACGATATCATTTTCATTTCAAACCAAATACGATATCATTTCCATTTCAAATATTTCCATTTCAAATATTTCCATTTCAAATATTTCCATTTCAAAAAATCATAGCACTTCAAAGTTATAACACTTTCGAAATTATATAGCTTCTAAAACCATAACACTTTAGAAATCATATCTTAGAAATCATAACACTTTGGAAATAATAACACTTTGAAAATCATAATTTAGAAATCGTAATACTTTGGAAATCGTAACACTTCGAAATCATAACACTTTCCTTTAAACCGTTCAGATATTAATGATAGTATATGTAATAAAGTAGTTTATACAATAAAATAGTTTATACAAAATAGTAATAAGTTAAAATAGTTTATATTAAAGTAATCAGTACATTCAAATAGTTTATATTAAAAATAGTATATTAAAAATGATTTATAAAGTAAAATATAAAAACAATTCTAAATATAATTGAAAAATACTTTATATAATAAAATAGTTTCTTTAAATTTCACTAATCGATTCAAGTCAACTCGAATTCCAAAATTCAAATTTAATTCAATATCAATTCATAAATTTCCACTCATCGGTTTCTCAATAATCAATAAACCATTTCAATGTATATCGATTTCAAATACAGATTTTTAACCACAAAATAAACCATTTCAATTTCAATATATTTCAAAGCTTTAATATTCAAACATTTCAAAACTAAATTTGATAACATCATTTATATCTCAATTTTAACTTTACAATTATTTAGTACTGAAATATTCACTTAAACAATCCAATATCATTTAAATAAAATTCAAATTACAAAATTTAAATAAACTAAATATCCCATTTCAATTTATATGAATTTTAAATATTCAATTAAATCACTTTAATCAAAATCAAGTTATAAAATCGTATCTTCAAAATCTCGAATTTAATAAATTTTAACTCAAACTTATTTAAGTGTGATTCTTAAATAAATACAATTTCAAACCAATTTCTATTTCTAGTTCCAACCTTAATTTATTAAAAATCGTTATAAGAATCTACTTTAAAATATAATTTAAAATACTTAACATATTGTATTTTAATTATATCAAACTTTATCATTAAACTGATTTATATTAAAAATAATTTATACATATTTTAAAATAGTAAAATTATAAGTAAATTCGTAAAATTTATAATTTCAAACTAACTTATAATCTTAAAATTTTCTAAACATATAATTTTAAAAATCAATAATTTAACTATATATAATATATATATATATATATATATATATAATATTTAAAAAATCAATATTTATTAAAACCATATATTTCTTTCCAAAACCATAGAAATCATTTCAAAAATATTTATGTATAGACCAACGTTGTCTGTATATATAATTTTCTATCTTATGGTCAAGTGATATGGAAATTTATCATTTCAATCCGTAATTTAAAATGCATACGGGTATATATCTTTTCAACCCGCAATCCCAATTCAATTCAATGAAAATCGCTTGGGTTTATCATTTCAACTCATAACGATTTTCTCCTATTCTACAGATCGTTTGGGTATGTATCATTTCAACCCATAGGGAATTCTATACTAACAGGGACTTGCAGAGTGAGAACATATATGATAATAATATAACAGGCATATATCATCAATATAAATAACAGATAATGATATCAGATGTCATATGTAAACTGATACAGGTAATAGCATATATAACAATGTAAATGACTAACAACAGCATATTTCAATTGTCATTTCAATTGAAATCAAATTTAATAGATATAAGAACGTTAATCATGAGTGATTTCTCACCTTTCAAGGCTAGATAGATTTGACAAAGAAATGAGTTACGAATTGCAAAGCATCGCTAGATGGACGCGATTCGACAACAAAGCTGATAAATAGAAATAGACGAAATCAAATCAGAACTGGATCGATGAAGATAATTGATAAAAGTGAACTTGTATATATGACTATGTATAACTATATATATATATAAGCATATTCTAAATTCAAGCAATATTAAATTAAATATATGTGTGTTCAAAATCAATATTAAATCCCAACACTTCCTACAATAACATAAATAATATGATATATACGAACATACATACATCATAACTAGGCAAATAGAATCAAAAGCTTTGTATTTCATATTTAAATCAATATATTTGCAATCTAAAATATATCTTTATGCATATTACCAAAAAATCATGTCCTTAAAGCCAATAATTATATATACTAATGTATGATTAAAATATATAAGTTATACACAACACGTATAACAAATATGAACTTACATATATATATTTTAAAACAAAACCCATATGCAAGCTATAATATAACAGCTTATAAACCAATATATATATATATATATCATACTATAAAACATCATATTATGAGAACAACAAAACAAAAACCCAAACTTATAACATAACCTATATATATTTTTTAAACAATATAAGATAAAGAAGGTTGTAAAACAACATTTATGAAAGAACCTATATAACATAAGCTACCGGAGATACCAACAACATCTTAATTTGGAAATAAACTTTTAAACTGTTATAAACTTTGCATATATACAGACTCTCAAAAAGTATACTTTTCTTTGTAATAAAATATAATAGTATATCCCAAAATACAGCAAAACATATCTCATATAAATCCAACAACAACTAATATAAATTAGTATACAACCCACATCTGAACAAATATATAGTTTACATATATAAATCAGAAGAGTCTGGATTAAAAAATTCCTTTTTTTTCTTTCTGATACAACAGAATTTGCTATATATGAATATACTTAAGATATTACAAAGTGGTATGTATATAATATCTATATATATTGAAACCAACTCATATGCAAATAATTTTTGGAACGTATATATATCAAATACATAATATATACATATATACCGAAATCAATATACACGCCGGTTTAAATACATATAAATAATTTGTATACATAACAGCTATAAATACACATACTAGTAACATATAAACTATATATATAAAACATACATATATTTAACTTATACATAAAACTAACATGCTCAAAACAGCCTGCATATATATATATATAACAAAAATATATCACCTATATATAAAATAAAGAGGATAGGAAGAGATGTATGGTCGTAAGGTGACAGGGGCGTGCTGATGGTGGGGACGAGGCTGGAGAGAGGCGAATGGAGGAAAACCGTCGGCTTGGAATGGCTTCGGCTGTGCTGCGCGACTTCAAGGAGAGAGCGGAGGAGCAGCGCTGGCTGGCGCTCGGAGACAAGGAGTTTGGCGTGGGAGGTTTCATGAAGGCCGGGTCTGGTTGCAAACAAGAATGAAGTTCGGCCATGGAGGAGCAGGCAACCATAAGCTTTTATATTTTAGTTTATATTTTATATGTTACTATTGGAAAGCAAAAGCAAAGAAAGACAGCAGAGTGGAAGATTTGAACAGACCAAAAATGAAGGCTACAGCAAGCTATAAATGATGTGCAAGGAACAGTGAAAGTCAGGTATGTTGAATTTTGGAAAGAGTAAAGGCTAATGGCTATCCTTATTACACGGTGGAAAATGAATAGACAAAGGAAACCAGAAGGTTTGAATGCAGAACCGGTACGGCTAAACATTACATAGACTTCATCACGTACCGGACTTCAAAACACAGAAGTGAATATACCACAGAGATCAGCACGACGAGACGATCAAAATGGTATACAGATATCAGTGGTATGGCCATCCTATCAAAAGTCGATAATCGATACCAAAAATGCTGCTAAAACGCCGGAAATAAGATAAATGGGACAATAGCAATCCAAATTTGAAGAAACGAAATATGATGTCCCACTCAGAAGATGGTTTACAAATTTATTGCATAAAAATATTCAGGTTTGAAAAACATTTTATTATCATTAAATTCTAACTGATTTAAATTGAAATAAAATTTACACAATAAAATAAACGTCCATATTTTCTGATAAAAATTTAACATTTTCTATGTTTAATTAGACGTATTCCAAATATCAAATTTTTATTTCAAAATTCAATTATTTAAAATTTCCCAAAAATTAAATTTAAATACGTTATAAAAGTTATTAAAATTTATGGGTTGTTACAGCTAATAACTTCTTTGTTTGAACTCCGATCGTAAAACTCCAAGCATGAAAGTTGCTTAGAAAATCGCCATAAATGGAATGGTGCAAGTTTAATGACCAAATTCTAACATTTGGTCAAATTTCATTTTTGAGCCATAATAATTATTTATTAAGTGCCGTTAATTTTGCAAGGTGTTACATAAGTATAGTATACGCATTTTGAGTTTGCTCAACAAATACATTTAGTTATCTTACCTCGTTTATTTAATATATTAATAATACTACACATAACATCCCTACCTTGAGTTTTCTCAACAACAAAGGAGTATGCAAGTAATTTATTAATAATGTGGTAGAGGACAACATTATATTGAAGATTCATAATCTTCAATATATTATATTGAGCGATATCGACTTATGGATTGATGTATTTCTTTTTAAATACCCTTATGATTCAAATATCGGATACATCAGTACATTTATGTATGTATTTATTTGTTAAGTCTGTCTGGTTTCTTTGATATTCCACCTTTTGTTTATATATTCATATTATATAAATTTTACTATTATATAAATTTTATATTTCAAGTTACTTATTTAATATTTTTATGTATAATATTATATTAATCAAACCTTATTTAATTAATTTTAATTAATTAACATTTTAATTAATTGTATATTAATTTAATATAACGTTTACAGTGAGAATTTATTATATACTATAATATTTATAGTGTAATACGTGTATCACATATATATGTGTATTATTTAATTAATTAACCTTTTAATTAAATTATTTAATTAAATAATTTTAATTAAAATATATTAATTTCGAAAATATACATAATGTATACTTATGATATCTAAAACATTTTCAAATAACATAACATATATCAAAACATATAGCACATGTATATATTTTTCATTAATTAAATCATTTATTTAATTTATATATTTTATTAATATTATTAACAAATTTAAATTTACGAAAAAAGTTCATATTATTTTCAAATGCTTTGAAAAAATTTATTATATTATAACTTTTGTAAGATATGTATATCTTATTTTAAATTTAATTTTTAAATTTAAAATCTTATATTTTTAATTTTCAAAAAATTGAAAATTAGCCTAAGGCCCAATTCAAATTGGATATTTGCTATTAGGGACAACCTTCGGGCTCACATATCTGTTCGGGCTAAGCCGATGGCTGGGTAAGATAGAGTACTTAATTACCCAAATCAATCCTTCAACACTATCATTTTAGACACCCTACTATATCATTATAGGTCTACTTAGCTTGTCCTAACATAACTAATTTAGGCCGAATAGACTATTAAGCTCCGTACCATTGTTGGAACTAGTCCTGCCCAAATAGAAAATAATGAGTGAATTTCAAAAAAAATTACCATTTTGGATCTTTATTGGGCTTATGAAGTATAATTTATCTAGAAAATTTCCAAATTTTGTTTTAAATAAAATCATTATTTTATTTAAATTTATAAAATAATTTATTTAATTAATATTATATTTTATATATACAAGTATCATATACATGTATATATGTGTGTGTGTTGTGTAACATAGCAATCGGAACAAGATGCCCGTCTATAAGTGCTGCAATTTACGCTGCAACGAACAATTTAGCTCATCTATAATAAAAATATATTATCCAAATGTTGTTTATATATTTTAATTCATGTGTACAAAATATTGCACTATATTTGTGTGTGTGTGTGTGTGTCTGTGTGTGTGTATGTGTGAGTGTGTATGCATATTAAAAATCATTTAAATTATATCAAGTTTATTTACTTATTTTATTAGAAATTCGAAATCAGAATCTAAAATAATTTAATTATATATATATGATATATCTTTATGTGTGTGTTTGTGTATGTAATAATATCTTATAAAATTAATATATGTATATATACACATAAAATAATTTTCTTATACAAAATATAATATATATATATATACACACGCATGCGTTTTATATTTCTCGTGGCAGATAATGTTTTTCTTTAAATTTTAAATATATAAATAGATATTTTCATATGAAAATTTACTACAAGTTAATAAAAAAATTGAAAATTTCAAATTTGAATATTTCAGCATAAAAATCTCGAAGATATTATGACATTTGAATATTTTTGTATTTATTTTATAATTTAAAATTAATTTTAAAATCAATTTATTAATTTCAACTATTAACTAAAAAAATTATTTTTTAATCTCGAAAGTGATGTTAGATATAAATTTCATTTTATGAAAAGTAAAACATATTTGATAGCATATATATTTATTAATATTATTTATTTGTTATTTTCAAAAAAAATATTATTTGTAGAATTAAATAATATTTAAATAATAAAATAAATATGAAAGTTATTTAATTCTATTGAAAATGTTTTATATATAATATTACTTATACAAAATTTCAAAATCATATTTTATGCAATATAAGATTTAATATTTGAATTATAAAGCATTTATAAATTAAATAATGAGTATTAAATTAATTTTAAATTAAAAAAATCTATTTTTTGTCGTAAGTATTATATATATAGTAGTGGCATAAAAAATTATTTTAACATATATAAACATACAACCAATCTGATTGTGATTGTATATTGATATAATAGAATCGTCATCTAACCAACAAAACAACAAGCATGACATAAATATTATCTACACAATAATATTTATTAATAGATTAGAAAATTTAACTTATTACCAATGCCTATAAATACCTTGAAACGATAAGAGTGCTAATTCATGAATCTATGGCCACCGGCTATCGAATAGTATTTGTTTTACTTTGATTTGTGTTTGAAAATGGAGGGATGGGGAGGTTTAATTTTCAACAAAGGTAGGGGATTAGGTGGCTTCAAAAAGTTCTCAAACAGGTGTAAATTGAGATGTTTTTATAGGGGAGAGATTAGAGACAAGTTAGGATCTAGATCCTTTTTTACCTCTTACCAATTCTCTTTCTTTTATCCATACAAAATAAATGCACCTAGCCATCATATGGTCATACGTCTTCATGTCCTTATCATGGTAGAAACAACCAGCCCTATATGGGTTACAAACCTATTTAAAACTTGAACAAACTATTTTGCATTTATATCTAATTTAAATGTTTATCGACATTGTATATTGATTAATATATTTGTAACTATTATAAATATATTTAATAATATTATTCAACAAATAAAAATAAAATTTTATAACTATTATTTCATAAATATTAATTAATTTATGAAAATTACAAATTAATTAAATCTTTTGATCAAAAGAGTATTCATTGTTTTGGTTGTGTGACCTGTTAGGTGTAAATTTGATCAGCAATTAATATCGAACTATTTGAATACTAGGGTACACGTTAGTTAGCAGGTGGTTTGACACTTTGACCAAATTTATCGCTTGCTTAGGTAAAGTCAAATTTTACTTTGTTAAGCATTACCCGTTTATGGAAATTATCTACACCAATTCCCTTTGTTAAAATATATCACTTTAGACTCATGGAATTTGATAATGGTCAAAATTCCAATATCATCCGTTTTCAACCCTATAATCCAAACAAAAAATATTGGCTCAATAATAACAATTATTCTTAACTAAAATTCTTTGACCAAAGACTTTGACTTTGAGTTGACTTCAGTTGACCGTGATACTAACCTCATATAATCGAGGAGTCGAATCCTCTCTTGAATAGTGTTTCACTTTCAATGCTTCTACTCAATCCAACTATAGTCATTCGATGGACGTCGTGCCATGATTTAACTATAAAGCGGAGCTTTTATATTGAAGATCAACAATATTCTCCAATCAGGAGAACCATGTAATTTTGTCACATCGATATTTTCTGTTTGACCTTAGTTATATTAACCAACAGAAAACTATCAAGTGATTTATTCCATATTTATCCAATAATTATCAGTATGTAGCCCCGTGGTGCCTCCATCGATCATGGGTAATACAGTGTCTAACATTTGGAGAGCATTTACGTACTCTAGTCTCAAGGGATGTATCAATATCCAGTCTCGATACGTCTTGACTGGGAATATTTAAAATGGTATATTTATTTTCATTATGAAAAAGTACTCATGCTTACAACACTTTGTAACTACTATCGAAACATATCATTTATGGATTTTCTATTAATATACTTTTAATTAAATTAATTAATTAACATAGCACATTATACAAAGTATATAATATGAGAAAAACTCCTTTTTTTAGAACAAGATTGGTTATCGAGCTAGATATATGTAATAAATTACATAATTGCCCCTCCGGCGTATCCATAACTCTATCATAGACAATATAAATATCACAATACAAGCATATCCTAGAATACACAAAAATATTATAATCAACTAACATAACACAAAATATAACAATAAGCAGTAGACAGAGAAAATAAATAGATACTCATCATTGTTGATGAGTGGAGTCCGTGTTAGACTCGTGCCTAAGATAATTATAGTCAGTACCTTGGTGTACTATAGACCTTGAGTCGCATCCAGTGTGATTGAACTTGTGTAGGTCTCACCGAACCCCTCAATAAGTATAGGTAACATATAGCCTACCTGTATGTCTGAAACTTGGGTCCACATTAGATATTGATCGTAATCCAATGTTTCTTGTTTAGGGTCCAAAATAAATAGAGTCAATACCTTAGTATACCATAGACTCCGAGCCACATCCTTAATGATGGCTCTTGTGTAGATCTCACCATACCCTTCAATGAGCATAAGCGATGTATAATCTATCTATTTACTGGAACCTACAATGGGTCTCACTGTACCCCTCAATGAGCATAAGTGATACATGATCCACTCATAGATGATCATCGTCACCTCTCCCTCGACCATCATGGATTTCTTAATAAATTCGCATAACGTCTCTACAAAAGAGAACGATGGGCGTGTCACGTATAATATGCCACCGGGACCAAAAAGGTACACCGGTGCAATAAAGATATACATATATACATACATATATATATATATCAAATATAACATCATGTAATCAAATACGTCTATCACAAACAAAAATTGCGATTTCATCTCCGTCTATCAATACTTGTGACCTCTACTATAAGACCAATGGTAGACATGACCACTAATATAAGGTCAATACAGTGTATGATCACTAATATAAGGTCAATACTATGTATGGTCACTAATATAAGACCGATATAATTCATCGAACTATGTGTACCTCGAGGTCAAGCCCAAAGGTATGGATTTATTCCGTTCGATCATACATGTTCGTCGGACATGATCGTAACCAATACCCATACCAGTCACGTGCCTGATCATTTTCGATCCTATAGGAATCACTTAACATTCTTATTTGGATCCGATCTTGGCCTTTCATTCTACCCCCGAGTAGTCCACGATTTTCTTTAAAGTTGCACCAAAGCTCAGCACAAACCTACATTCGAAACAGGGAATGAATCCCCCTTAAAAATGCAAACTGCTTGTGCTTTACTACTTAGGCTAGTGCACCACCGGTGGACTAGTGGTAGCCTGTTCCAGGTAGTAAAGTCTAGGGCAGGTGCAAACTATGCCATCAATCGCTGATTTGAGCTCCGTCTTTTCCATTGCTTCACCTGATGAGCCACTTAGCTCCCCCTAACCTACTTTCTCTGCCTCTGATCTCTTCCAAACCCATTGGTTGATATTTTGAAAGTGGTTTCTTTAGTATTTGACTACCAATTTCAATAAGAAAAACCACTCTTTTATATATAGAGTTCCACAGGACGATTCCAGCGACTCAATCTCCTTTAACACGGCAAAATGACCTGACTGACCTTCTTGCTTCACGTAATGCTCACGCGTGCATCGGTGCACCTACTTGTGCACACAAATGCACATGTATACTCAAACATGTAAAAACTTCACGAATCATGTTTTGGGTTTCACTAGAGCGATTTCTCGACCCAGTATTCTCACACAACTTAGCTCTACCGATGGTTGCTATGGCTACCCAAGGTTGCTCGTAATGTTTATATATACACATGTAGTTACTAACATAAATAAACAATCATCATCAACCATCCAAACCATTCAATAATTCTAACTACAATACTAGAATTGTGTTAATTATTATATAATTTCAAATACACGTATATGTATATTTACCCATATCGATATACATACACTTATATTAAATAAGTATTTTAATTATTACTTAAATCAAAACTTACCTTTATTCGCAAAATCTTTTCAATAAAAGTCAAATCTCATGTTCTATTATTTCATAAAATTGTTCCATTATTTTATAAAATACCAACTCGCTTATAAATCATTTTGAGCCTTCATAATACTTAATTTCTTCATTAAAATTAAATATTCATCTTATAATTATTTTATAAAACCTTACTATCATATTATAAAATAATTCGTTCTCACTATATTATAAAATCTCATGCTTTTATAAAATATATCTTTTATGTTATTTTATAATGGTCTCATTCCATTTTATAAACTATATCTTTGTTACTATTTTATAAAATCTCATTCTGTTTTATAATATAAATATTTCACTTATAAAACATTTTCCTTACGTGATAACATTTATAAGTACTAATTTAGCTTTGCTAAGCCTCTAATCACTTTAATAATAAGCGTATAGCTCCTCACTAGCTTAACTAGCTTACTAACTTCATTTTACAAAATATTCCATTATTCTATAAAATCATTTCTTCTTTTAAATAATCTTTATAAATACTAATTAAGCTTCATTATGCCTCTATCACTTTAGTAATAAGTATAGAGTTCCTAACTTGCTTACTTAGCTTACTAACTTACTAACTTACCTAAGATTGGTAGCTAAGGTTTCTTATTAATAATGATATGATATTATCATGTTAATAATATGAATACATGCTTAACCATAACATGACAATCTCTAATTCATTCCATAATACTTCATAATTATATATAAACAAATTAATGAAGTATAACAAGTAAATTTAGTAGGAGATTCATCTCACTCACCGCTTCTTCTTCTTCAAACCAAGCTCAAAATCACCAAAGCTCACTTCTAAGCTCTCTTAAAAGTTGAGAAGTAGCTCCATATGCAGCCGTTAATTCTTTGTTGGGTTTTGTAAGGAATTAGATGAGAGGAATTATGATGAATTTGGTTTGAATTTAGGAATTTGTTTGAATGGATTTAAGGTTGGAGATCAAAAGTGGATTAAGGAGTAATGAGAGAAGGATTAGGAGAAGAGGAAGAAAAATGACGTTGAAATGAAGGATTAGCCAACTTATAGGCAAACTTATGGCTAACTCATAGGTCTTAGCCAATTAATTTCTTTCTTAAGAAATCACTATTCACCCCCAAAAACTTATCGACTCCACAAGAAGTCGGCTTATACTTGTTTTTCTCGTGTCGGAAAAGCGCTTTCAACTACAGATGTATCGAGATCCAATTCATCCATCTTTGAAAAATCGAGTATAATAGATGTTTCGTTAATTAATGATTAATTATTTAAATTAATCCATTAAATATTTAGTCGTTAAAATTGCGGGTTGTACAAGCAAAATCTCCCTTTAATGAAAAACTATTTGATCACTTCCTTGGTTGAAGTCCCTCTGTATTTATAGGCGTAGAGGAATGGGTTTGAGTTTTGAAATCAATCTCTTTCATCGAGAAAGTTAGCCGAAAAAATATTTCCACCAAATTCACAAAAATCATAGAAATATTGGGGAATATTTTTGACTTGGGAATATCGAGCAGTGCCAATCGATAGCCCATTTATCGATATTAAACGTTGGACTTGGTGAAATTTCTTGCTTTGCCTCATTTTGTAGTGCATTTTTTCATTTATCCACCGTTGTTTTGCGCCATAGTTTCAAAACGTCTTTCGAAGGCAGAATACATTACACTGGGAATCGAGGATTCTACCAATCCGTACAGATTCATTTTATTGATCGATACCGATCTGTGGTACTTGGTCTTTTCTTTAACTTTTCCTCGTACTATCCTACAGCGGATTATCCATGAGTTTCGTATTCATTTCTTCATTATTCTAAAGTTTAATGTCCTGAAATCAATGTGTGAAAATCACAGATAACACATCTATATGGTTTGATTCATTCAAATTGTCTAATTGGAAACATGATCGATTTGCACAAGCAGTGTAGCCAATCTCTCACCATAAAGGCTACATTCCACCTTATGTTCATTCACATCCTTAAGAATTTTAATACCACGAATGATTTCTTTATATATACATATTTTAAAATTAAAAAAACACATATGATTGGACATTGTTCTTACATGACTCACAATCATTTTGAGAATAACTTTGAAAATTTGGATGCGAAAATTTGGATGCTCCAAATATTTTTATTATTTCAATTCAACGGTCAAAATAGATAATTTCACATGCTAAATGCTTTAGAGCGATCTTATCTTTTATATGCATGATCACATCATAATGTAGATCGATATCACTAAAGATGCATTTTATTTCAAATAAAGTACTTCAAAGAACTTTAGGATGCAAATGCAAGATAACCAAAGTGGAATGCAACAGATCCTCATCATACATACATATACAATGCAAAAGGTTTAGCAAAATAACTTATTGTTAAATTATTATACTCAGTAATGTTAGTCCTTGAGATGATCGTTTTGATGACAACAACCTTAGAACTTGTTATAAAATATAAATACTAACATTATAGTTTAGATATATATGTACATGCAGGATATAAACATGCAGATACCAAGAATGAAGACTGTAAAGTATAGAGATTCAAGACTGAAGATATCAAGATTGAAGACTCATGAGTATCAAGATATCAAGAGTTCAAGATTTCAATAGTACAAGATAAGTATTGAGTCTAGAATTATGTTAAAACTTCTTGAAAGCACTTACATCTTTATTCGAAAGTTATTCGTGGAATGGAATCCACTTCGAGCCTGTTAAATGGATGGAACCCATGACAATATCTAGTGGAACATATAGCGGTCCTATTTTGATATCCACTAAATTTATAAAAATGCTTTTTAAAAATATATATCTCTTGTTTTTAAAAAATGTTTCAAAACTTTCTTTTCAAAAAGACATCTCTTTGTGTTAAATAATTTAGCCTCAAAACTATTTTTATCATTTTCAATATTTTGATTTCAAAATTGTCCTTGTTTTTAAACCATCTCTTGCTTTAAATATTTAGCTTTGAAATATTTATACACTCATATTTTAAATCACTTTATAGATTAAGATTATATTATTAAAAATTACTTTCTAAACTCTTTTATATGTTTAAAGTATATTCAAATATATTTACAAAGTTTAGAAATTATTTTGACAAATTATAGAAACAAATTTTAATAAGAAAATCAAAACATCAATTTTTCCTTGAGCATGTCGACATCCCTCAACCCCCCATGTCGACATGGTGTCCGTTATTTTTAAATTTCAATTTTCAAAAGAAGTGTCTATTCGTCGTATCCTTTCACGAACAGATATGGCTGTTGCTCTACTATAAACACAAGTAAGTTCTAAACGAATTTGTTTATCAGATTTCATTTATTTTCTCTCATCTTCATCTTCCACATTTATCCTAAAGAATCCTAAATTATACTCTGCCGAAATACCAAGTGAATCAAACTTGATTATCTCTTGTTTGATTCTCTATCACTCTCCATAAGATCTCAGTGTTGCTCAGAGTTGTAGAATCTTTTGTAGATGAAACGGTTAAGTAAAAGGTGGGATTGAGCCTTGAAATCAATTGGTTGTGATTGTATCCCCGAAAATCAATTTGGTGATCTTGTAGCCTGGTTCAATCAAGAGAGTTTTCCCTAGACTCGAATACAGGAGGGTGTACCTTGTAGCCTTGAAACCGAGGGTATAATCTAGGAGATTATTTTGATAAGAAATCAGTACGATTGTACGGGACTGGATGTAGGGTAACTCCGAACCAGTATAAAATCTCGGTGTGTTCTTTCCTTTACTGCTTTTATCTAGTATTTGCATCTGTGTCTGATTCTGTGAATATATCTATGTCTATGAATTGCATTTGTTGGTGATTAAATTACATAAGTTTCAAAAAGATTTAGAAATTTCATAAAACACTATTCACCCCTCTCTAATGTTATTCCAGCCTTAAGATCCGTAATCCGTATTTCTCACATTTGGTATCAAAGCATTGGTTTTCAACGTTTTCATAATATGAATTTTGAAAACTCTTAAAAATGGCTACCAACACAGGTTCTATTAACACTATCACTAGTTCATTTGTGGAGGGTCAGTCTACTGCCAAACCACCACTTTTTAATAGCAGTAACTATGCATATTGGGCATGTAGAATGAAAATATACTTACAGTCAATAGGATTAGACATTTGGAATATCACACGAACTGAATATTTTGAACCCACAACAAGTTTTGCACAGTAGACTTCTGAGTAAAAAACTATTGCAAAAAATAATTCCAAAGCCATGAATATTTTATTTTGTTCACTTGATAGGAATGAATTCAATAGAGTATCTGTTTGTAAGTCTACATATGATATCTGAAAAACTTTGTAAGTTACTCATGAAGGAACAAGCAAAGTCAAACAGACCAAAACATCCATACTCACAAATCAGTTTCAATTATTAAAAATGAATTCTAATGAGTCAATTTCACATATGTATAGTAGATTTCAGGATATTGTGTTCTCTAATATAACTCTTGCAATCGAAGATGCAAATGATATCAGTACTTTGAAGAATTGATTGGAAATCTAATGTCGTTCAAAGTACAAATGCAAGGGAGAAGAGATAGCAAGGCATTCGAAAAGAAGTCAATTGCATTCAATGCATTAACAGATGGATCAGACTCGGGAAGTGATGATGATAAAGAAATAGCTTTCATGACAAAAAAAATTCAAAAGTTTCTGAAATAGAGAAAGATGAACAACTTCAAAAAGAATGATCATAGGAATTCTGAAAATCATAATGAAGTACCAAACCGCGTCAAATGTTTCAACTGTGACGAACCAGGCCATCTCAAAAGAGACTGTCCGCATGCTGATAAGCAAAAGTTTCCTGCAAGCAATGATTATACAAAGAAAAGGAAAAAAGCGTATACCGGTACACTAGACGATTCAGACTCAGACTCATCTCAAGCGATGATGATCAGAAGACCGAAAATTCAAATATGTGCTTTACGGCTATTCATGATTCCGATGATCTCGAAGATACGAATCTAGAAAAAAGTACACGTTTACAATATATTGGTTGAAATTGTTTACTTAAAATTGTTTGTTTTTGAAATTATGTGTTGTTTGAATTTTAATTTTTTTATTATTATGTTTATTTTTATTTTTAATATTATAATATTTTTTATTAAAAGAGTATTATTATATTTAATATTACTCTAGAAAATATATAGACATTAAAAATAATATATGTATATATATATTAAAGTATATAGGAAAATATAAGTCACATGAATTCTCTGACCCATGTCGACATGGCCCTACCCATGATGTCGACATTCCTATCAGACATTTGAAAGTCAAATTTGAATTCAAATCTTTGAGTTTTCCCATTTCGATGCCCTCCGTTGGATGATTTCTGCCCTCAACAAAGATGACCATGATACAAATCCTGTAGGAACTTTGATTCAAGATAATGAAGATTGGGAAGTTTTTAAAAAGGATCCTATCTTTAGAGAAGAAGGATGGGTTGAAGTTCCTAGAAATATTTGATCTCTTTATAGTTTGAATTGCTTGTTTTTGAATTGTGTGATTTGATTTGATTTGATTCGATTTGCTTTGATTTGATTAGAATTGATTCGGTTTGAATGGATTGTATAACATTATATGAAACATAGTATATATTTATTGGGTTTAAACTTTCATATTTGTCATGTCTTTATTATTAACTCATGTTATACACACACACACACACACAAACACACATACACACACACACACACACATATATATATATATACACACACATACACTCCATCATAATTTGTCACAGGTACTCTAGTATAAGACTAAGGGTGAGTTATATTAGTTTAGGATAAGTTTTTATTGATGACAAAGGAGGAGAAATATAAAATAGAGTAGTTAGAGTAGTTAGGCTTAGATTAAGAGGGAGTTATTAGTTTTAGGGGGAGTTATTGTGAAGGAGAAGTGTATTTTATAAACATAGGTTGTCATCATCAAAAAGGGGGAGATTATTAGTCCTTGATATGATAGTTTTGATGACAACAACCTTAGGGCTTGTTGTAAAATATAAATACTAACATTATAGTTTAGGTATATATGTATATGCATGATATAAACATGCACGTACCAAGAATGAAGATTTTACAGTATAGAGATTCAAGATTGAAAACTCATGAGTATCAAGATATCACGAGTTCAAGATTTCAATAGTACAAGATAAGTATCGAGTCTAGAATTGTGTTAAAACTTCTTGAAAGCACTTACATCTTTATTCAAAATTTATTTGTGGAATGGAATCCACTTCGAGCTTGTTAAAGGGATGGAACCCTAATGGGATGGACCCACGACAATATCTAGTGAAACATATAGTGATCTTATTTTAATATCCATTAATTTTATAAAAATGCTTTCCAAAAATATATATCTCTTGTTTTAAAAAATGTTTTCAAAACTTTCTTTTCAAAAAGACATCTCTCTTGGTTTTAAATATTTTAGCCTCAAAACTATTTTTATCATTTTTAATATTTTGATTTCAAAATTGTCCTTGTTTTTAAACCATCTCTTGTTTTAAATATTTAGCTTTAAAATATTTATATACTCAGATTTTAAATCACTTTATAGATTAAGATTATATATATTAAAAATTACTTCTAAACTCTTTTATATGTTTAAACTATATTCAAATATATTTACAAGGTTTAGAGATTGTTTTGAAAAATTATAGAAACCAATTTTAATAAGAAAATCAAAACATGCCTTGAGCATGTCGACATCCCTCAACCCCCCACGTCGACATGGTGTCCGTTATTTTCAAATTTCAATTTTCAAAAGAAGTGTCTATTCATCGTATTCTTTCACGAATAGATATGGCTATTGCTCTACTATAAATACCAGTAAGTTCTAAACGAATTTTTTGCCAGATTTCATTTATTTTCTCTCATCTTCATCTTCCACGTTTATTCTAAAGAATCCTAAACTATACTCTGCTGAAATACCAAGTGAATCAAACTTGATTATCTCTTGTTTGATTCTCTGCTACTCTCTTCATAAGATCTCGATGCTATTCAGAGTTATATAATTTCTTGTACTGTTAAGTAAAATGTGCAGTTGAGCCTTGAAATCAATTGGGTGTGATTGTAGCCCTGAAAATCAATTAGGTGATCTTGTAGCCTTGTTAAATAAAAGAGAGTTTGCCTTGGATTCGAATACAAGAGGGTACACTTCGTAACCTTGAAACCAAGGGTGTAATCTGAAAGGTTATTTTGATAAGAAATCCGTACGATGGTACATGACTGGATGTAGGGTAACTCCGAAGCAGTATAAAATCTTGGTGTATTCTTTTCTTTACTGCTTTTATTTAGTATTTGCATGTGTGTCTGATTCTGTGATTATATTTGTGTCTGTAAATTGCATTTGTTAGTAATTAAATTACATAAGTTTCAAAAAGATTTAAAATATCCATAAAACACTATTCACCCTCCCTCTAGTGTTATTCTAGCATTAAAATCCATAATCCGCATTCTCACAAATAAATCAGCAGGAACTCAAAAAGACAAGACGTACACCACTATAATTAAAAGAAATTTACAAAACAAACTCTGACTATAGTTACAGCATTACTAGTTTACACAAGAAGCTAACATACAAAACATACAAAGGTACAATCAATCATAGCAATAAACCCACACAAATAAGTTCTCCAACATGAAAAGGTTATTTCTTCAGCACGTGTTTTTCGTAGAGTGCAAGAATTTCTTTCTTGAGTGGGTTCTTCAGCTGCAGCAATTGCCCACCAAATCCATGTTTAGTAAGTTCCTGTCTGAGCTGAATGACAGTCAACTTCCTATAGTCATCAGTTTCAGTTTCATTGCTTCTTTGACTAAGATTTATGTTTTCTTCCTCTTCACCTCTAAAAGGTGAACCTCCATCTTCTGTATGATTGAATTTCAATGGGCTGGAAGTGCTTTTCGTCCTCTTTCTACCTCTGGTACCTTCGTCTTCGTGATCATGTTCATGCACAGATTCGTCCATTCTCAATCTTTTACTTCGTGAAGTTTTGAGTTTGCTATCGAGTGCAGTCTCGTTCAGCCTAACTGATGTGAGCTCTTGTTGTAATGCATCTAATTTACCTTGAGTTAACTGTAATTGTAATGATAACGCCTCAGCTCTGCTATTTGCATCAGCTAAAGCAGCTCTTTCAGTGGCCAAAAGACTCTCGAGTACTTGAACAGTGCTTGACCTTTGTTCGTTATTCTGGTTCAGCATTTCTTCAATTTCTCTCTCTCTTTCATCCACTCTAGATTCGAGGAGAGATACTTTAGACATGGCATCCATCTCAGATCTGCGCAACCTTTCAGTTTCTTCCATTAGCTTGATTTTTTCCCTCTCTAAGCTTTCGACGTGTCTTTCAGCTCTTTCTATTTGAGTCAGTCTCTCCATTGCTAGTTTCTGAGCTTCGTTTTTCTCCTTTTGAGCAGCGACAGCTTCTGCACGTGCATTATCAGCTAGTTCTATTGCACGTTTTGCTTCTCTTTCAGCATCCTTTAACCTCTTGTTTGCTTCATCAAACTTTTTGGACTCGGAAAGGTATCTATCCTCGAGATGCTTCTTTTCTTGTTCGAGCATTTTGACTTCTTTATCGTGTGACTGATACTTACTGTTTACGTACTGAAGCTTTTCGGTGATATTCTTAATTTCTTCCTTCAAAGCATGAGTTTCCATTTCGTGACTCTTCAATCTGGACTCAGCAATCTGTGTGTATATTAACACACGTACACGAAAAGAGAGAAGAAAAAGGAATTGTTATCAAAAATTGAGCCTAAAACGAAAAACTGTACCAAGAGGATGTGGAATTTACCTCCAATTTTGAAACCAATTGACGTGCACGATTCTCTGCATAGTCAACCTTTGATGTCAAATGCTTGATTTCCTCATCCTAACATTATTTATGTTTGGTTAAAAAAATAGAAAAGGTTAAAATCTTGATGCAGAGTTCTTTGCATGCAAAAAATTGGCATGATATTTTACCTTTTCTGTTAGCTTTTCAGATAATTCTTTTCTAAGAGTATCTTCACGTTCTTGTGCTTTCTTACTAGCTTGCTCAAGCAATAAAGCTGATCTCTCACGACCTGTTTTAGCTTCATTAATAGCACGGTCATATTTGCGCTGCCATTCCAATGCTTCTTCCTCAGAAGACTTTGCTTGCTCACGAGCAGCAGCCAATCTTCCTTCACTGGCATTTAACCTTGCTTCTAGAGCAGCAACTTGAGCTCTCAATTTGTCTTCTTCTGCTTTAATTTCCAAAGAGCTATTTTCATATCTGATTTTCCATTCAGAAGATTCTTGCTTCGCACGATCTATTGCATTAGATAAACTCAAACATCGCTCTTCTAGTGTGCTGCATTTGCCTTGCAAGTTGGCAATACGAGCAGAGTAATCTTCAGAAATTTTTTGTTTATCGCTGATGGCTTCTTCGTACCTCTTCAAATAGTCAGCTCTGTGTTTCTCGTTTGCCTCAAGTTGCTTTTTTAACAAAACTAGTTTTTCATCGCTTGAACTGCATTTTAACCTCAAAGCTGTCCTTTCTGATTCTATTTTGTCCAGCCGCCTCTTAAATAGATCCAGTAATGGGCCTTCTAAGCTGCATACCATCACCCAAAAAACAAAATCAGAACAATTCAATCAACCTAGAACCAACAAATGCGATATATATATATACTTGATTGGATAGATCCCCTATACTCGTGTTACAAAATTCAGATATATACTTGATTGGATAGAACCCCTATACTTGTGTAACGAAATTTGTGTAGCTTATCAAACATTAGCTCAATTGTTTGTGCACAATTATAAATTCATGTGTCCAGTGCCTGTAGTGAGATTTGAATTAACACATGGGTGCGCTTATGCACATTTTGGACATAACACTCACTTTGGCTGAATTTCGAACTTCATAAATTTCTATACTTCTTTTCAGTAAAAAAGGGAATCTGAACCTGGGTTGTCAGCTACAACTTTACTACAAAGTTGTTTAAACATGAAGCGTGTAATGGATATGGAAGTTACTAATGAATTGATGTGTCATGCAATTCGAATTGCATTAAATGCGCTCCCAATGTCAATTTGCTTCGTCGAAGTACATCAGAGAGATGAACTCAAATTCGTGCACAACATTATAAGAAAGAGCACTAATGTGGAGTGCATTTCTGTCCACAGCATGTGAACAAAACGCTAGTTTTATCGAATAATGCACGATGAAATATTGTATTTTTCATGTGGTCTCCCACCCATACAACAATAAAAACTAGTGATTTGTTCACATCGAAATTGCAATCCACTAATGTAGGCATCAATCCACTTGGAGAACCAGATTTTGTCAGAGAGAAATAAGACGAACCACTGTTGCAAAAAGACAGCCAGCTTTTTCCACTTCTCAGGACCATGTGATAATGATTCATATTCAGAGATCAGACCATCTAGTACCTGCAAACATATAAAGTACCCCCATCATCGTGATAATTATATATAATTATAGTAATACAAAAATACAATCATTACGCATAACTAATTGCTTAAATATGGTTAACATGACCAAATGGATATGTAAAAAAGAACATTGCAAAGAAAAATGTTCTTCAAAAGCAAGAGCAAATTGCACACCAGCTATGGATTTGGTAAAACCAGAAAAACAATAATCAATTGCAAACAGTTCTGCCTTTAGGTATGGATTTATTGGGTTTTATGTAGGTGCAAAGCTTACTACAACACTGCCAATTGTTAGAAATAACATACAATAATACCATTAAAATACCAAAAAGATGACTGAGGATACATAAAGATGTAAAGAACCTAAAATTTTTAGAAATAACAAATGATAACAATACTAGAAAGTAGAGAAGTATATCGATATAGCTCTACTTCTCTAACAAGTCACTTTTTTTTAACGAGTTTGCAACATAAATCACAACAAAAAAGGGAAAGGCTTGTAAATGGGATAAGAGTAACTTAGAAGGAAAAGGTATTCATCGAGTGATCTCTGTCATACAACCTGAGTAGCTGAAGATGTAGAAAATTTCTAATACGTGCGCTAAGCAAAAAATGATCATAGGAGTGATAAGCAAGCAAATAAAGCAAGTCTTGCCTGAACAACATCATCGATTTTTGCATCAGGAACATGACAAGCTGCTCTAAACTTACTTTCCATTCTCTGTATGGTGCTAGAACACTGCAAATCTGCCTCTAAAAAGGCATTCCTTTTATAATCCTGCAACAATACAAAGAATTAAGCTTATCCTAGACGGCAAAATCCCAAATAGCATGGAAGATCGTCATCACCACAAACTTGCTCCCAAGTAAACAGAGATAGAAGAAGAAAAAAAAACAGAGAGAGAGAGAGAGAGAGTGTGTGTGTGTGTGTGTGTGTGTGCATGCGCGCGAGCACAAACAACAACAACTGGAACATCAATATCTTATAAGAAAATGAAAGTTCCAGGTGCCAACAAAATATAAGAATGTAAATAACATAACTGAGATAAGTTGGATTTGCAAATATCATGTTATATGCACTGCAATGTACAAAATATCTATATAGCATATTGGAAACAGATGTTTCAACTTAATCATATGGCAAGTGCACACGCTCATGTGCAGACAATAATCAAGATAGTAACTTTTGGAATGAAAAAAAAAACCTTTCCAATGCAAACTGAATAAAGCAAAGCAAAAAAAAAATCAATACATAATCTGAGGAATGTGCAATTTGGGAACATTATGCGAACAGATTGCACTCTTATCATTGCCAATGTATCACCTTTGAAATAGATGTTCCACTTAATGATATGATACATCCAGTGCATGCACGAACGTGCACGCACACACACGAGGGATCCACATCGTGCATTTTTATACCTCCAGTTTTTGCCCAACTCAATTTTTGACATCTATGATCATCGAAATTTGATGATTATGTATAGTTGTGATATGCTTATCATCAACATCATCTCCACACAACATTATCCTATTCCGATACTTTCAACCAATCAAAATTAATTATGTGATATTTTATATATTAAGAATAGTATTATAATCGTTAATTCGAAAGAATTAGATTCCAGAGTTTCAGATGGGGCATATAAACCCAGTTGACTTGACTGTTGAGTTATGACTGGATAGGTCTATCAATGAGTACCCGAAAAATCTGAAATTTGTCTATATCTGAAGCAGAAATATAAAAAATTATCTGATATCCATAAAATGGATATGGATGCGGATATGGCCATATCCGCATTCGATGATTATCTATCCGATTTTTATCAAGATTATAGTTATTTTTTGCGTACTTTAGTACATAAAATGATTGTCATTTGCTATTTTGTCTAGGTAAAAAAAATTAATGTGTATAAAATCAATATTTGCTGCTTCAAATTATTTTTCGTAACATATTTATTACTTCTTATACTTTTAATCCTGAAATGGATTTATAATGAATCAATGTTTTCTATTTATTTGTTTAAATTTATCACATTTGGTCGAAGAATATTCTAAATATCCGATATTTGTCCACGTCCGCGGATACGAATATTTGAAAATGATTTCGGATACGGATACGGGTATGGCACTATCCAAATCCGACTCCGGCTGTTTCCCGCATGCGACTCCTATCAATATGACTGCTAAAGCTGAGATCTCATATAGATTTGTGGTTGCGTTAAGGGTTCCGTAAGCAAGTAGAACATAATGCATGAGAATCTTAGGGGAAGTGAAGATGTCAGGTAGATTAGGTAGCTCGGCTTCCGTTAATGAATGCGAATAAGAGGCCAGAAGAACTTACTTGACCAATAGAAAAAATTATTGTGCCAGGAGAAAGCCAAGAAATATCAAAATAAGATGATTTTTTGCAACGATGATATAAATGTAAGTAGATCACACTTGCAAAAAAAATTCAACTTTCAACAACTGTAGATACCAAGAAATGGATTGTGCCCAATTTGGGCACAAATCGAGAATACATGAAAGTCACAATCTGGATACACGTAATACAGACACATGTATGTGTGTGTTTTTGTGTGTGTATGCATGTGCATATATAGTTATATACATGCACGTGTGTGTGCATGTGTATACACACACACGCACGCACATGTGCGTGTACGCGCATGTATGTATACGAATACACACACGTATATAGCGTACATGTAAACCAATCTAAAAAGAGAGGTGAACAACATATAAAATATTTGAAATTACTAACCCCTCCAGTGTAATTTATGTAGGTTTATTTCTTTCCAATGATCACTAAAGATAGCTACATTACAAGTGAGATGGACATTAAATGCTACACAAACAAAGTTATAAATGCAGCAACAGCCAACTAATATCAATATATTATTTATAAAAAAGGAAAAGAAATCATGCAGTTCTTTATTAATTACTTTATAATCGTCAGCGAAGTAATTAATTTCACTGCAATTAAACGCAATAACGAAAACCTGGGGATTTCTGTTTACTATATACATAGCTTAATATATTGAATCAATGTTAACTCCGGGTTTTATAACATTGTGTGCATGCATCCAAATTTGTTAACCATAACAAAGAGTACGCTCATATAAGAAAAATCATCTCACTTGGAACCAAATAAAATATAGAAATATCGTTTACCTCAAATGATTTTTTCAAGTAATTGTGGAGCTGTTTTTCATAACCCAGACGTATTGAGCCAGCTCCCACTGCATTAGAATTAAAAATTGCAAGTGCCTTCTGGGCAGCATCTTCATGTGCTTCTCTGAGAACAGTCTAAACATAATAATTATAAAATAAATTATGATAAAACAAAAATATGCGAGCATGACGAGTAAGGTTAAAGAAAATAGTGTATACTCTTACCTCTTCTGCTGGTATAGCTCGGTCAAAATAAGATGTATAAGCCTCGGTAGCAGAATCATATGCTCTGCGACATTCTGCTTCTTCAACACTCTGTATACATATATCAATATATCACTAGTACCTTGTACTTAACAAGTTCAAAGGTTGAAACATCCTATTTTGATGAAACACAAAGCCAAATTATATTAACTAATCATACGGAATAAGGATTATGGAAAAGTTAACCATCTTATTGGCAATAACGTGCTACTTGAGTAGTTAACCTGTTGACAAATTTAACATCCAACGACCTTTGTTAAAATGTTAGAACAATATTTTGATCTTGAATTTGAGAGAATATAATTTAGTCATTGTTTTTCTTCTATTATTAGTGTTATAATGAACTCGCATTTCTCAAAAAGCAAGACCTTGAAGAAAAATCTATGAGAATATCAAGCATAGAATTGTAATCAGCTATAAAATTGATGCCGGTGATCACCAAATTAAACTTCCAGGTAAATAATATGTACACAGGAGTGGAGCATTACACCATAGTCTATGTTTACATGATCTAAGGTATCCAAATCGAATGGAAGGTAGAAAATTGAATAAGAAAATGCTGAAAGAATTTACCAATGACTGTTCTGTCACCTTTTCATTTATGCTGATCAAAATATGTTAAGAAGGCAAGACATACGCATTATTTATCACATGCAACCAAAATACTTTGCACTTTTAATTGATCAAAGCAATGCATGTTAGTATACTTTTGTGTGGATGGTGATGATGATGATGATGATGAATGATATCCTACCCAGGATATCATTATTAAGCTCTTATAACTATGTTTGCGCTACCATACCAACATTTTCAAAATTCCCAGTTAAATGCTTACAAACCTAGACTTGCATTGGCATGACAAATCATATTCAACCTGTTTTGCGACTGTACATGTACAAGTAAAATATCAACAACAAATCAACATTTGTGCTTTTAGCTGGAGAATTTGACTTCAGGCAAAGAATAAAAAAATAGATTCATATTTTAATGTTTACTGGATTAGCATAATACATGCAAGAAACCAAGTGTTACTAGGCATGATATTATTATCAAAACAGAAGTCATGGCTAATTGTTCAACTGATGTTTCGTATGCCACAAAAATGTCTCCTTATCCATACATGAACTTAGCAAGCCAGTGTTGTTAATAACTAGTACAACCACTTTTACCCACAAGCCAACAGAAATGATTTAGGTTAAACTGTTAAATGGTGCTTATATCTGACTTGCTACTTACCCAGAGCCAGAGCGGTTCTGCAGGCCACGAATCAGTAATGGATAGTCTCTTATCTTAGTTTTACAGTTTATAATTTTTTCCAACGCAAGACAGAAAGAAGTAACATATTATTTGAAGATGAAAGGCACGCTTAATACCAACAGAAAAATTATTGGCTAAACTGCTAACGGGGGATTTTGATACCACCTGATGCTGCTATTATATCCAATGGTGGTATCCTAAGCCAAGAATAAATAATTGATAGTCACTTATATAAATTCCAGAGGCATTCATAATTTTTTTCAACGAACGAAGTAACTTATTATTTTGTTTGCAAAACAGAAACAATGCAACACAAGATCTAACCATTGACAGCCTTGATATTTTAGATTAATCAACTAATCTGTAAATTTGCATAAAATAAATAAAGTATTGCAAAAGGCACCAAAATTTCACCGGACAAAATTACCTGCCAAGACGAAGATATAGTGGGCACGGCACCCTTGTTAATTGCATCCAAGAAAGATTGTGTGATACCAGCAAGAATTGGGCCTGTCATGACAGTAGCTCCTACTTGTTTAGGTTTTGTTCTCTCAAATACATACCTCGTCAATGCATCAAGTCCCGATCTAAATTCCGGACGCATTTTTTCCAACTGCATGATATGAAAGTATCAAATTAAAAATAGGGAACCATCAAACCAAACATGATATATGAAATTAATACAAATTGAAGCCAAACTTACAGAAATTTGATCAAGGCGTTGGAGATCATTTTCATTGTTTAGAGGCCGCACAAGTGCAAAACATTCTCTATCAGGAAACAGAGCACGAATAGACTCCCGAATCTAACATGAAAGCATCCAAATTAGGAATCAAACACCAACATATGTATGCAGACAAATATCTAGAACATCTTGTTGGCAATTATATTTTTCTTATGAATTAATGTAGAAGAGCATCAAGAACTACTAGTCTATTGGTTAGGCCTGTAGAGTGTGAATTTAGAGGTCTTGGATTTGAATCCTTCACAATTACCGATTTTCAAGAAGAAGAAGAAATGTAAAAGAACAAAATTCAATTCATAAGGTTCCCACTATTCGAGTCCGGTAGAGTCATCATAGAATAGAAACTAGTTTCCTGAGAAATAATTAAACGTTTCAAGAAGAGGGCTCAAGCCCATCATGGATAGAAAAACATTGGTTTGCCTTTGCATGACATGAAGTCCAGTCTTTTTTTCAAACATCAAATTAAAAGTCAAAAAAACCATTACTTCATTCTTTGCTGATAAATCTCTTCCACCACCTTCCATTGGCCTCAAGGCTATTTCAAGGTAATCACGTGGAGTAATTTTCCTATTGTCTTCAACTAAATCCAAATAGAAATCCTGAATAACAAAATATGATGTTTAAAAGAAGCCCAAAGGTGGATAAAAAGATCAAGTACACTAAAACAGTAGGAATAAACGAACCCTAAGCAGCCAAACAAAAACTGGAGAAAACTGTCCAAGCTCAGAGGCTGTAGTTTTTCCACCAGATGCTCTAACTCGAATATGTCTAGTCATCTCTGTGACTAGCGATAATCGATCAAGTGCAGCTTCATCTATACCACCCATCTGTGCCAAAAAATGAAAGGACTTCAACATACAGCTATGCAGTTGAGGAACATATAGCGAAGTGTTGGTGGTCCCACAAGTGTAGTAAATATTTCATTACGCACACTGATCCACCATTGAAAAAACAAATTACTTAAGTAAAATATATCACACCTGGTTATAAATGAACATGCTTGATAACAAGACAGCCAAAGAGAATATTTGAGTGCTGTATGTTCCCTGTAAAGAAGAGTTGTGTACTTAAAGAATGAACATACATGTTACATGTTATATTAAATCTGATTTCGTCCAAAATTATTGAGGTAGGGTTGAGTTAAAATGAGTATATTAAATGCATGTAGTGTATTATGTTGGAAATGTGATGGAGTAAACCTACCCAGATTCAAAAATAATAGACAGATCTCACAAAATATCTGAATATAACAGTTGTGTGTGTAAGTGTGCGCGCGCACGCGAATGCATGAGTGCTTTACGTACAGAAGAATATTGTGTGTGAGTGCGTCTGTACTTTTATGTTCTAATAATCAAATATTGTGTCAAACCGTTTGGTCGTAGGCATCAATTCCTTCAGTATCTAAAAGCAGAAGACTGTATTCGGTCCCATCAAGAGCTGTTCTCCTAATAGGCATACTCCACATCCAGAGCCCCTTGGTACATGGTCGATGAGTCGACGCTACTTGAAATCCACTACTTCTACCTAGAAGCTGGAAGAAACAGATGTTTCATCAAATGAAAAGCTAGTACAAGATTATGTGCTGAATATGATATAACAAAAGAAGCTAGTATGAAAATGTTAGTCTACTCACTGCAAATGTAAAAGCTACTTTGTGAACCAATTTTAAGCGTGATTTATAAAAACCAATTTCAGGATTAAACAGCTTAAAGTGTTACATTTCAAGACACTGCAATTTTGGTTCAGGCTTCAGTGTAGGCCCAAAAGAAAAAAGGATGACCGGGGAAAAAATTCACAGATATACCATCTAAAGCTTGACAATGGGGTTAAATTTGAGATGATTTGGATCGGTGCATATCACCCAATTAAAAGGAGACAATCATCCATTAAAACCGCAAGGCACTAGCATATAAGAGAAAATCAGGATTATAATCTGAAAATGATGCGTATTTATTTGCACATTTAACATTCTAGTAGAGCGACTCTAGCCAAATAAAGTTCATTGTTATTGGTAATCAATTATATCCTTTCAGCATCATTCTATGTGTCTTTAATGAATTGTCTGTGTATGTTTACTTTTCAGCAAAAAATGATTAATCAAGAAAAACATACTGTACGCAATCCAACCCGTGCCAGATATAAAGAGAGTTATACTCTCTCTCCGTCCTCTGTAACTTGTCTTCTGGAGTGTGTGTTTACCCCACAATCAAAAGGAGAGAATGGCTTCTTAGGGTGCATTCGCAATATGTTTACACCATTTACGCATCCGACACGATCCACGCTAGGACGGGGTAAACAACCTCCCTGCCCCGTTTGTTTGACGTGGGATATGAACCGTTGGTGTCCAACGCTCATGGCTAATTATCCTCCAATAATTTTACTACTCCTTACCAATACCTCTTTCTCGTACCTCTTTCCTAACAAAAAACATACTCCTTTCCCTAATTTACCCTCTTTTAGAGAATACGTTCGCTTACCAAAAACACGCCCATGGTGTGTTATATGACTTGGGGGAAGACTGTAAATACCTACCACATTCTCTTTAGTTGCAACTAGCAACAACTCAAGTTTCAACAAGAGTATCCCAAAGAAAAAACAATACAGTTCAAAAATGGACAAAATTTCAGTACATGACCATGTATCAAAAATAAAAGCATGGGAGTAGATTAGATGGCTTATCTCCTGTTTCTTTAAGTTTACTGGGAATTGTTTCTGATTCCCCCCCCCCCCAACAAAATCATTATCGATATAAATATGACCTTTACAAATCTCAACAATCTTGCTTCATTAAAAAAAACTAAATAAGATAATAATAATAATTATTAAAAAGAAAAACTTTTCAAAGTGTTGCACATAATTATTAAAAGCTTTAAATCTTCATCTTGCACTACAACATGCATGTTTTGTACAAACATTTTAAGTTTTATAATTGAAGTTTTATGCACACGCGTTTCTATAAATGTGATTTTCTTTTATACATATCAAGTTTTTTGCTAGTGCCTATTTCTTAAATTTGATGACTTAAGTTGGGTACCTAAATGTTAGTACATATTAGTGCTACAAGTCTTAGGTAGTATACTCTTAGGTGGTATATGACATACTACATGTCAATATATGACCAGCAGTTCGAATCACACTATATAAGTTTCGAATTTATGATTTCCCGCACCAAAGTCGGAGCGGCCAACCACTATGATAGTGGTGTTGGTCGTTTGATGACATTACTTTGATCAAAAATTATGTTTTTAATTTGCAATTTGAAGATGGATATTCTCAATTTGTAATTATATTATATAAATAGAGATATAATTTGTGTGTAACACGAAGTTTCTCATGTTTAAGAAAATGCGTTGTACGGTAATAGTTTTTTCTTAGCATCTGGCATAATTTTAATTTGCGAACTTTTTCATGTCGTGAATAAATTTCTTATTTTGGAAATTATTTCGAACTCGATATTGAAAAACGTGAAAATGTATAAGTTATTTTAATAAGAGATGAATGATTTATATTGTCACGTTAGCATCAACTGATTGTGCATGCATTTGCCAAACCTTGAACTAACCTTTAAGGTGCATAGTCAAACAGTGAATTAATGGGTTGTGCTAAGGTAATGGTTGGAGTGATGGGGTCGGAAATTTTAATGATGAGATCGAAAGGGTTTAGTTGAGATGCTATAGGGTTTTGTTTTGAGATGCGAATGTAGGCTTCATTTCAATGAAGTCGGCACGTCGGGATTGAAACGTCGTTTCGTCAGGATTGAAACGTCGTTTCTTGTGAAAGGATGGTGCTTTGGACGGCTTGTAGGGTGATGTGATGGTCAGTTGGGAGGAGATGTGAAAATTGTCAGATAAATTCGTAGATATCTTGTGTTGTTCCAATAATAGCTTGAACGAGAGATGAGAAAGGGAGAAAATCTTGTTTGAAGAGAAGTATAGAGATAGTAGAAGATAAAAAGGATGAAAGAACAAGAATGAAAGCACCAAAATGGTGGGGTATTAACTAGTTTATTAGTATTCAGAAAAGAAAAGAAAAACATAAGTAATAGTGGGAAAATTTAGTGAGGAAACAAGCGATAGTAGAGAAACTTTGACCCATTCATTCCCATTCATGTACCGCAAACTTGACATATACAACAATATGTGTTATCACGTCTTTTGGCAAGGCCGTGACACCAAGAACTTAGACTGAAAACCGAGGATAGTTCATCCTAGAGATCGTTAATGCACAAGTCTACTATGAATATCGGCAAAATTTTGTCCGAGTTCAGATTGAGCTACAATTGATGTGACAGGACCAGAAAAGCTATAAATACTACGTTTCGAATTTCAAGTCAATCGGAGTTCATATGCTCAAGATATGATCGACGGAAACCAAGAAAATCAACTCACACGCATCCATCTGTTCGTATCCATCACGCATCCATCTGTTCGTATCCATCATTGCACATTCATCTGTTCGTATCCATCACGCATCCATCTGTTCGTATTCATCATTTCGCATCCATCTGTTCGTATCCATTATTTCGCATCCATCTGTTTGTATCCATCGCCATGCAACCGTCCTGTTCGTATCCATCGCCATGCAACCGTCCTGTTCGTATCCATCGATCGATACGAACAGTGCAACAACGATCGATACGAATAGAACAATCGATCGACACGAACAGTGCAACAACGATCGATGCGAACAGAACAATCGATCGATACGAACAATGCAACAAAGATCGATGCGAACAAGGCAGAGGTGATTGATGCGAACAAGTTACACTCCAATAAAATACTTAATCACTCGGCATGAAAAGTGGATCAATCTGAGGAGTTAGCGCCACGTCAACTTGTAGGCACGTGTCCGGGTCGATACGAATAGAGCGATACGAAGAGGATCGATATGAACTAACAGCCTACATAAAACCCAAATTTGCATCGATCATAACTCACAATTTACAAGTCCAAATACCACCAAATTTTCACAGGAGCTTGCGTACAATCTAAAAATGTTCCTGCTCAATTTCGATTCGATTGGGCCAAATCTTGATCGATACAAAATTGGTTTGTATCGATCACGGACCAAGTGCAAATCACATAGGATCGATCACATGGGTCCACACACGAGCCAGAAGAGGTCTCCAGAGATCTGAGCGAGATATTTACAGCCTACGCCTATAAATAGCCTCTCAAAGCTTACAGAAAATGGACTTTTTGATTCTGCTACGTCCAGACTCTGTCGAAGTCACCATTGTACTTAAACTTCACTGTTGTACTCGAAAATTACTGTTGTACTCCGCTGCAACCAGCGAGCAAAGTCAATAAAAGATTATCTTTTGAAGTGGACGAAGGCCAGAGATAGCCGAACCACTATAAATCTTGTGTCTCTGTCTACTTCTTTCAGTTTTAAGTTTGTTATTCTTCATTTTTATCCTCTACATTATTTAGATCTGTAATCTGTAATCATATACTGCTTATCTATGTTCATAAACTGGTGTTTTCACGATATTTGAGGTTGTGACCAATTTTGACGCAAACACTTCGGTGCTTTCACCGAGAAATCAAACTCAGGGATTCTACTGCTTGGATATTGAATTTGAAGGCTTAAGGATTCAGATCTGAAAAGTTATGACAAGGCAATTAATTAGAAGGCAGAGAGCAGAAAGGAGCCAACAAGGGGGAAGTCAAGAGGCCTCTTTTAGAGCTGGAGAAGGACAAACTTCGATCTACATCATCAAGGACGAGATGGAGGCTATGATGGATTCAATGCACGAAAGATTGCTGAAGAGCCAACAAGAAACGATGCAGAGCTTCTTTGAACAGATGAAAGCAGCCGGAGCACAGAACCTTGGACCGACTATAGTTGCTGCAAACATATGACAAGGAGCTAGAGTTACAGAGACCAATGGGGGTCAGATCCAAGATCAAAACGCAGAGCATAAAGGCAATCAACAAGGACCTGGGGCAGGCCCTCGAGATCTGACGTTAGAAGACCCATAGATGGAGCTCAGCAGGCTAGAGCCAACGCCAACGGAAATGAGCCACATGAAGAATGTTACCCAAAATACCCTTGGGACATGGGGACAAGATGAAAACATGCTAAGGAGACAACCCTTGGATGGAGACGAACGAATGGCTGGACTACTGCGACGGATTATGAGTGGAGGGTTGCCGAGTGGAGGGTTAGATGAAGTTAGTCGGAGTCCGTTCACTCTGAACATCAAAAATGCAAGGAATCCTCCGAAATTCAAGTTACCGACGCCGGAAGCTTATAATGGAAAGTCAGACCCCGACCATGCATATTACCAGATATATCAGGCGTATGGAAGTGTTGGGGGCATCCGAGAAAGTAATGACACAATGTTTTCCTCTATATTTGACAGATTTGGCTGCGCATTGGTTCAGGCAGCTAGAGAATAGATCAATTAGAACATGAAACGAGCTAGTGGAACGCTTCATGAGGCAGTTTAGGGTCCACGTGACGCGACCCAAGAGTGTGATGACCTTAGTGTCGATGAAACAGAGAATCGGAGAGTCCATAAGAGATTTTCTATTACGATTCAATGCAACGATCGCTTCAGTTGATCGTCCGGATTCGGTGATTTTGATGGCGGCGGTAGCAGGGGTTGCAGAAGGCACGGAGTTCAAGGATTCGCTGGCAAGAGACCCGCCACAAGACCTTGAAGAATTTTATCATGAAGCTGAAAGATTCATTCCGCTAGAGGATTCACGCGTCGAGAGGCAGGAAATAAACGTTGTGCAAGGCGAAGGAACCTCCAAAGAACAGTCTGGAACAGACAAAGGAAAGCGGAAGCAAGATGACAGATACGATGGTCCTAACAAACGAAAGAAATTCCGAGAACCCAGATTCAAACAATACGCTGAATTGACGGTAAACCTGGAACGGATTTACAAGGAGACTAGGGGGCAGCTCCCCTATAGAAAACCACCCAGGAGAGATCCCACCGAACGAAAACGTAAAAGTGGAAAGTACCGCCTATTCCATGAGCTGGAAGGGCATACTACCGATGAGTGCCGCCATCTGAAGAATGAGGTGGAAGAGCATGTCAAAAGTGGTAGATTGCCACAATACGTGAGAGATCGGGCAGTGGCCGTAGAACCTGAGCAACTACCGTCTGTACCCAACAGAACTAATCCTGGATCGAGATCACGACCCGTCATCAATTGATCATGATGGCAAGGGCCAAGTTCAGGACTTGAACTTTGGTCGATTAAATAAATTTCTTAGATTTAATTTCAAAATAAAACGACTATTCCACTTACACATGTAAGGGAACCGGAGAAATCCCCAGGCATGCTCTGAGATGGCAATAGACCGCTCTGCCCGGAGAGGCAGTAATTAACTTTTCCTTTGTTTATGATTGAACATTTGGAATTTGAATTTAATAAATGAACTTGAATTTCATAAAATAAACCTTTGAGCGGAAAGTTAAAGGATGAATAATGAAAGTCAATTTGAAATTGATCGCTTTATGACCCTACCCAGATAGACGGGGTCCGGAGTGCAAGAAGTGAGTTGCTTCGTCGGAGAGCGACAGGATCGACTCACTTAATGTTGTTCCCCATTCACCGGAGAGTGATTGGATCGAGATTCGATAAGAGCCCGAAGTGGCTACAATCGGCCTAGGATTTAGGGCATGACATCGTTTAATGTTCAAAGATGCTGAACCGAAGTGCAGGGGATGCCGCTGCTTTGCCAGAGAGCGACAAGATCGACCCACTCGACGTCGTTTCCCCTTCACCGGTAAGTGCCAGAATGAGATTCAGCAAGAGCCCTGAGAGGCTATGATCGGTCTAAAAGGACCAAGATATCGCTATATGCCCTCGCCGAGGCCAAAGTGCAAGGGATAGAAAGCAACACCGGAGCGCGACAAATCTTTCTATTCGATGGTTAAGTTTGGAATGGGCTTAGCAAAGGTCTGAAGTGGCCGTCAATGGTCCAGAAAGACCATAGAATTCGATTACTGACTTCCACAAGTTGAAATGGATACTGATTCGGCTTCGAACAGCTAAAAGATTTGAACAAAGGCCTGTAACGGTCTCAAATTTGAGTATAGACCCCGAAAGGTCGTAGATTAATCACTAATTATTGAATAAGGATGGATTAAAACTCGGTCAACGGGTTTGAATGATCAAGAAATTGACTAAGGATCTGCTTGCTAGATTTGGAATTAGATATCGGCTACGAATAGCCACAAACTCGATTGAGGATACTATAGCTGTGGATAGAACATGGACTCACAACATTGGATATGAAGCTATTCAAAACACGCCTTTTACCAAAAGACATGTTTTGGAGGGCAAATGTTATCCCGCCTTTTGGCAAGGCCGTGACACCAAGAACTTCACTGGAAAACGAGGATAGCTCATCACGGAGATGTTAATGCACAAGTTTACTATGCATATCGGTAAATTTTGTCCGAGTCCGGATTGAGCTACAATTGATGTGACAGGACCAGAAAAGCTATAAATACTACGTTTCGAATTTTAAGTCAATCGGAGTTCATATGCTCAAGATATGATCGATGCAAACCAAGAAAATCAACTCACACGCATCCATTTGTTCGTATCCATCACGCATCCATCTGTTCGTATCCATCACGCATCCATCGTTTTGCATTCATCTGTTCGCATCCATCTGTTCGTATCTATCATTTCGCATCTGTCTGTTCGTATCCATCGCCATACAACCGTCCAGTTCGTATCCATCAATCGATACGAACAGTGCAACAACGATCGATATGAATAGAACAATCAATCGATACGAACAGAGCAACAACGATCGATGCGAACTGAACAATCGATCGATACGAACAGTGCAACAAAGATCGATGCGAACAAGGCAGAGGTGATCGAGGTGAACAAGTTACACTCCAGTAAAAGACTTAGTCACTCGCATGAAAAGTGGATCGATCTGAGGAATCGGTGCCACGTCAACTTGCAGGCACGTGTCCGGATCGATACGAATAGATCGATACGAAGAGGATCGATACGAACTAAGCAGCCTACATAAAACTCAAACTTGCATCGATCATAACTCACAATCTACAAGTCCAAATGCCACCAAATTTTCACAGGAGCTTGCGTACAACCTAAAAAATGTTCCTGCTCAATTTCGACTCGATTGGGCCAAATCTTGATCGATACGAAATTGATTCGTATCGATCACGGACCGAGTGCAAATCACATGGGATCGATCGCGTGTGCCCACGCACGTGCCAGAAGAGGTCTCCCGAGATTTGAGCAAGATATTTGCAGCCTACGCCTATAAATAGCCTCCCAAAGCCTACAGAAAATGGACTTTTTGATTCTGCTACGTCCAGACTATACCGAAGTCACCATTGTACTTAAACTTCACTGTTGTACTCGAAAATTACTGTTGTAATCCGCTGTAACCAGCGAGCAAAGTCAATAAAAGATTATCTTTTGAAGTGGACGTAGGCCGAAGATAGCCGAACCACTATAAATCTTTTGTCCCCGTCTACTTCTTTCGGTTTTAAGTTTGTTATTCTTCATTTTTATCCTCTACATTATTTAGATCTGTAATCTGTAATCATATACTGCTGATCTGTGTTCATACACTGGTGCTTTCACGATATTTAGGGTTTGTGGCCAATTTGACGCAAACAATATGCATTGGATTTTTGCCTTGTCCGTTGATATTATACAAATAAGAAAAACATGAAATAATCTACCTTAACCTTTCGTTATCTATTTAGGCCTTTTGAGTGGTGAAATATTGCATCCATTTCTATATTCTTGTGAATGTGCATCAGGTGTGCATGAACCGTATCAATTTTTTAACTTCAAGTAATAGATTGATGTTTCAATAGATGTTGTAAAAGGAAAAACTAACTAAACATAAACTTGCAGACGTAATGAGGATTGAGCAACAAAATTGTTGTTAATAATAAGATATTGGCTACAAAATTGAAGACAACACATGCCACCAACGTCCAAAGGACTAAAAGGGCTGATTCAAGCATGTCATGATAAAGTTTGTTGTTAATATCTAGTGCTCTATACATCTCATTGTTTTTGAAAAATTGTCTATTTTATTGTTATGTTTTAGGATCCCTTGACTGTTAAGATTTATGTTTTTTTATAAGGTATGTAACTAGGAGTGTTATTATTGTGGGTACCATTGTTATCACCTTCAATCATAACGAGAATCGTCTATGATGGTTAATAAACTTCTATCACTGTTCCGACAACTAATTATAATAATTAACCATCATGTTTTTCAACTGAAACGTTCCACACATTTCATCAAATTTATGTTATATTTTATAGATAACTATGATTTTAACTTTTTTCATGAATCTAAATATGTCAATGGATACCCGAAAAAACCGAAATCTATCCGTGTCTATCTGAAAAGCGGCAAAATTTCTAATATTCGAAAAAATGGATATAGATGCGGATACGAAAGCATCCGCGTTTGAAAAGTATCCATTCGGCTTTTATCGATATTATGGTTTAAATTATGTGTAAATTAATACATTGAAAGAAATATTGTTTTTGTTTTAATAAGTTAATAGTTTATATTATATGCATTTGATGCATACTAACTGCTCAAAACTATTTATTACCATCGTATTTGTTGATTTTGAAAACTTTATAATAAGTGGTATTGGAAAAAAAATTATATTAAGCCAAAAATGTTCATTTATGTTTCTTAATTTACCGATCTTTAGCGAATATGACAATGATCTGATGTCGTTCATATATGTGAATGCGGATATTCAAATCGGGTGCATATATGACTTTATCCTCGTCTGAAAATATCCGATGAAAGACCTGCATGAACTAGTTTGTTTATAAAATAAATAATATGTGCACATGTTACTAGTGCATAAAGCCACATGTTGGTATGGATTACCACAATTATCAAAATCCTTAACATTGTAATCATCGTTACAATAGTAATGGTAAGCACAATCTGGTGAGTAATTGATTGTACAACCGTAGGAACCCTAGTTGTATCGATCTGTCGCTCAGTTATACGTATGTACGAATATATATATGCACATATTATTGGTGCATAAAGCTGCATGTTGGTATGGATTACCACAATTATCAAAAATCCTTAACATTGTAATCACCATTACAATAGTAAATGCTAAGCACAATCTGGTGAGCAATTGATTGTACAACCATAGGAACCCTAGTTGTATCAATCTGTCACTAAGTTATATGTATGTACGAATATATATATGTGTGTGAACACGAGCGTGTGTAGAGACTGAATATTAGCAACTGACGTCTAAGATTTCGAATTTGAGACCAAACATATTACTTAAAACGAGTCTTCGTTCGAATTTTGAGACCAAACATATTAATTTAAATGGGTCTTGGATATTTATATCATCAACTGACATATGTATATACATACATGCATAGATTTATGTGTATGTGATCATTTCCCTATGACATTTCAAAACACACACACATACATATATATTGGAAAATTTATTGAGGCACAAATAAAAACAACGTATAACACAATTAATCTCAACTATTAGATATTCTCTTGAGCTCGGCCTCAAATGTAAACACGATGAGACCTAAAAGTAAAAATATATCATTGCATACTGTGTTCTTATTTGTGTGTGTATAATGTAAATACTTGGTGAAGCTTTTTTGTAATGTCGAAAATGTCCTTGCATAAATCATATATAAAATATATCATTTTCATATTAATTTTAGAAGGAAAAGTCAAAATCTAATTTTACTCAATTTTATTTTTTATTTTGCCTTCAATATTCATGCATTCTCATTTAATATCGAATTCATATCCTAGAAACACTAAAATGTTTATAATGTAATTTGTTTCTAGTTAAAAAAAATCTTTTAATATGAACATTTATTTTTATATGCACATGTGTTGCACTTGCCAAGTTAGTAATTATATATATATATATATATATATATATATATATATATATATATAATAGTAATAGTAATCTACGTTATAACGGGAACACCCCAAAATGAAGCTTTTATAATTAAGGCACTATTCATGATGATTATTCTAAAATATTTTGGCCACTCACATTTACCACGTTTCATTTATCACGGCGACTACTTTCATTCCACTTTCTTCTTTCTCACCGCTTCGAATCACCATTCCCATCCAGTCTAAGGTTTCAATTTCGTATGAAATTCACGCCTCACCAAGTAATCTCAATTTCAAAGTTAAAACAAACATTCATCATAACTGAACACAAAGGCAAGCAGTGGACTTGGTTTGCAAGTGCTCTCTTTTTTACTGTTTTGAATATTGAGACAAAAATATTTTTGGATTTTTAATTAGTGTTTCTTTTGTGTGTGAATACATATACATGTGTGTATGTGAAGTATCAAGATCCTCGTATTTTAAATCCTTTACCACCCCTCCTTTTGTATAAAAAAGTTTGAAATGAAATGAAATTTTGTATATATATGTTTTATCAGTATGCAAGATCATGTATACAAAATTTTGAAACATTTTGATAAGTTTAACCCTTCTAAAACCGTAAACCAATATGAATCATCAAAAAATATTTACTTTAACTATCGTTTTGAAATGTAATTTTGAAGAGGTTAACATTATGAAATGATTTATGATTTATAATTTTGCACACAAGACCACGCCAACCAACAGAACATATTCATAAACTTTTACCTTGTTTTAAAAGAAATACTCAAAAACGAAGGGGATGCAAAAGGTTTTATAAAAGGGAATCATGATTCTTTCCATACACGCGTATACGTATGTGTGCGTGCGTGTAATATTTATACATACGGTACAATAAAATATATAGGGAAAGTCTATCGTAACACAAATTGACGACCTAATATGTAACACAACAGAGCACCTCCACAAACCCCCCTCCCCAAAAAAAATATTGTATCGATTTTTTGGCTATATTTTTTGCCTCAATAGCCCATTCTTACACACACATGTGTGCATGAGTGCATGCCCACATATACATAAACACATACACCTCTATATCATCGTTTGAGAACTCGGTTTCGATTTCGTTTACGGTCATTTGAAATTTTATTAGTTTCGACCAATATCGAAAATTTCGGAAGTTTCGGTTTTTGTTTCGGTTTCGGTCTTTATTTTGCATTTTGGTATCTTTTGAAATATAGACAACGATAAACCATTTAAACATAATACAAAATGTAGTTTTTAATGAAATAAAATATAACATATAACAACATTATATCAAAACCCTAACTAGTATGAATTAGCAATTTTGAACCAACGGCTATTTCCAATTGTCCAAATCAGATCATCGTATTAGAAAATTTAGCACTTTTGAGTTAACTAAATAAGTTTTTCTCAAACCTAATGAGCCCATTTATCGAAATAAGTAATTTCCATTTTCAACGGCCCAAAACCCTAAGTATATTCAAAGCGGCCCAATCTTCAAATCTCTTTCCTTTTTCGTTTATTACAGCTGCAAATCGAAGTAGGGCAAAAAAAATCAGCATGCTGCTCGGCTAGCTTCGATTCGAGAAAGAAGCACGATAGAAGCTTAAATCTGGAAGAAATAAATACGAGGTAGGTTTTTGTTCTCGAATTTTTTTTATTTTCTCTCAGTTCCCCTCGACTTTGAGTAACATCTTCAATGAGACGAGTTTGTAAGCTAATTTCATCTCGTCTGCCGTCGAAACCGACCCGAATCGATCGGAATTTCGGAGTTCCGGCCGAGACCTTATACCTGGCTCTATATATATACATACATGTATGTATATATGTTTGCGCCAAAAATGATCACAAACACACAGTTGTGTGAAAACACCAATTTTCAATCATGGAATAGTATAACGTAGAGAATATAAAATGAAGAACAAACAAAATTAAAAATGATAGCAAGCAAAAAGAGACACGGATTTATAGTGGTTCGACTAACTTCGTCCTACGTCCATTCTAAGATAATATTTTTTATTTATAGTGTAGTTTATATGCAGTTACAATTCAAAATCCAAAAATAAAATTGGTAGAGTATAGCCTAGGTTGTAGGAGAAGAGAAGTAGAAAGATAGATAGATCCTTTTTCTGATGGCATGCCTACTGTATTTATAGGTGAAGTTAGCGAAATATCTCGTGGAAAATTCGGTAGAAGAGTCTCCAGATCTATAGGGGCCCACCAGAATGATCGGTAGTCGTAATTCATTGTTTTAGAACGATCGGTATGAATCATACCGATCGTATTCCTGCTTTTGATTGTCATGCGATCGTTTGTGGGATCCCACATGCCTCTAGATCCTGATCCTAAAATATGGTGTTATTCTGAGTTGTAGTTGGCAAGATATGGATCACTCTTCGTCGAATATGGAATGTTGGCTAATTTACACCAATCGTTAGGAACGATCGGTAAGTAACGATCGATGTGTTTTGATTCTTTTGAGTTTTGACCTGTGAGCGTTCATGTGGACTCCACTCTTCAATGTATTGATGTCCTGGAAGTTTCAAGTGAATTGGCCTTGTAGATTTTGAGATATTAATTGATCATCGTTGTATTGCATTGGTTTAAGGATCGTTCTCGATCGATATGTACAAATTCTTCATTTGTCCACAACTCAAGCATACGACCTCCGATTGACTTAAAATTTGGAATGTGCCCTCACAGGGCTTTCCTTGTCACTTCATACCGATTGCGCCTTGATTAGGTATTTAGCCATTTTTTGAGTGTTGTCCGTCCGAATCCATTCAACTACCGTCCATAATTTCAACTGTAATCGGTTTCCATTCCATCCACTTCAGCCAAATCCGTGATATCCCGGGCTGACCAAAAGGGGTGTGTGTGTGTGTGTGTGCGCGCGTGTGCGTGTGCGTGCGCGTGCGCGCGCGCGTGCGCGCGTGCGTGTGTGCGTGTGTGCGTGTGTGTGTGTGGACACACACATGTGTAAGAGCTAGTGGTGTGAAAACCTTGAAACCAGCACATATCATACTTATGTTAGCTTATGTTGTGCTCAAATTTTTGTGGGATGAAAAATAAACCAAAATAGAAATAAAAATCGAAGTATCACTCCTTCATCCCAACACTAAAAATCTCAAACTTTGCACTGTGCCCTAACTGAGTCAACCATCCCAAATCTTTTTGGCCTTAGGATTTAAAAATTAATGATCACGCACTCAAACACACAAAATAAACAGCGTACCTGATTGAGAATAAAGCTCTTCCCTTGCCGCGCCCTTCCACAAACCGAAACGACTCCAATCGGGCCCTTAACCAACTGAAGTGTGGCCACCGCTTCAGGATCCATCCTGAACTTCCCATTTTCGTCGCAGTACACAAGCCGGAGTGGCCGAGCGGGTCCAACGGACGAAACGTTCGAATTAGAAACAATAGGTTTAGGGTTTCGAGATCTTATTGAAGATTCAGGCTCTTTGGATTGGGGTGGAGTTGAATTCCTTCTGAATCCGAACATGACAACGTCTTTTCTGAAATATATTCGTGTGTTATATCGTTAATTTGAGCGTGAGTTTGATTATCAATTGAAGTTGGGAATTTGGAGGAAGGGAGACGAGGGAATAACCGGGAACCTAACTGGGCCGAATGTCTATTCGAAACGATGAGATTGGGATGGGTTATTGTCCAATGGGCCGGTTTCGACCTTAACTGAACTGCAACATGTATATACGGGTTCGGATTTCACTTATGTTTGGCCTGATAATGAGCTGAATCTACTCATTCCAAAAAGGAGAAGGGAGAGGGAATGCAAAAAGATAGTTTTAACTTGAGAGAATTAGTTTAAAAGAAAAACCTAGACAAATTTTAGTCTAAATGTTACAAGTTTTAAAATTTATTTTTAACGACACCGAATGCTATATTATTATAGTATCAGATAAAACAGAATGTTATATTGACTTACGAAATACTAAATTAAAATAACATCGAATAAACGACATTAGTAAAAAATGCCAAATTAAGATATCAAAGTTCATATTGCATTATACATATATAATTCTAAGTCAATATAGCATTTGTTTGCATAGTTCATATAGCATTTATCTTATATAATGTTATATTAATATAGCATTTAATGTTCTTCAGACTAAATTTTAGATTTTGTATCCTTCAAAAAATATAGCCGAACTTTTTCCTTCTTCCTGTTTCCCTGTTTTAATGGCTTCCAAAATGAGAAAACAAGGAAAGGTCATTTTTGGTTTAATATGCTAAATCATTTTCCAAACAAATCGTTTTTTATCCATCTCATCTTGTGTACATTTTAGAGTACTTCTTGAAAACTCAAAATACAAAATTTATATCCAAGCTAAACGCTACACTAATGTTTGAATTCTTAATTATCAGATTCTATTCGAATCCTTGTATTTGCAAAATTTTGTTTTTGTTGAGTTAACTTAGCAAATTTTTGTTTTTGCCTAGTGACCACGTGACTTTTACCATCTTACCCTTCGCACCCACACCTTTTTTTCTTCAAATTCTCATTGATATTTCTGTTTTAGTTCATCTTTAAAATGCTCATGGAACTTTCATTTTCGCTTTTAACTTTAATATGAGAGGAGATGAATAATGGTTATGTTGGAGGAGAAGATGGGACTAAAGTTGAAATTTTCAAAAAAATATTCTATTTGATGAAGTTTTAATCAAAATTTTATTTTGTTGGATTCCCACACAGTACCATAAGGGGCGTCTCTGAAGTGGTGCTTAATTGTTACCAATCATGCATGGTGTTTCATAGTTACCACACATTTGATATACAAGATCACATAGAAAATTTCACAGTACCTCTTCCACAAGATGTAAACTATTTCGGTATAAGTCTAAAATAAAAACAAAATAAAATTAATTATCTCTTCCAATTGTTATTCTGATTGCCATAGATACTCGCCTTTCACCATAATCTTTCAAGCTTGAGAAAATAATAAAGTTTTAAGGCTAAGCTTTTATGTTACGTTAGATAATACACGGTAAAGCTGGACAAAAAAGGAAAAAAGGTAAGAAATGGCACTTGTCCATATATATTTTTCCTAGACTAAGTTGGATATTAGAAAAAACAAGGGTTCAAATAAAAATTGTCATACTAATTTGGACACGATTATGTTATTATTAATGTAGGGTACGATTTCATCCACATTCAGCTCGACTTGAACTTGAATTCGAATATTAATTAGTAAAAGTAGAAAAATCTTACTCTGCACTTTATTGCTATATCTTTTTATTTCTTTGTGAATTTATTTTCATTTCTTGCCTAGTATGTTAGTAGAAATTATTTACATACCATTTTTAGATAAACTACGAATTAAAAATACGGTTTTTCATGTAACATCCTATAATTTTAATAAAAACCAAATAATAAATAATAAATTGAAAAATGGCATTTTGGTAGTTTAACATTAAGCTTGAAAACTGAAATTTTAGAAATGGATGAATTTAAAAAATCTAACTTTTCTATCGCGTTAAGCGAATTTTTCTATCTCAAATATATATATATATATATATATATATATATATATGTATGTATGTATATAACATCAGCGATGAATACCATATGAAGAAGATATGAATTATTTATTATAACATGTTTTACGGAGCAAAATAAGTCAAGGCCTAAGTGGGGCCTGAAGGGGATTTATGGTTTTGTACCTATATAAGGGTTGTTTCTAACCCAAATTCACCTCATCTCTCATTTTCTTTCACTTTGTAGCCATCATTTCCTTAATTCTTTATATCTTCTTCTTCTCCTTCCTTCAACCCTAAGAAAAACTCTTCAAATAAAATAAAATCCAAACTTCAAATTAGAATAGAAAATCAATTTTGAAAAAAAAATCAAATCAACAGTTACAAGCTATGAATAGGAAGAAGAAACACCTAATCAAGTCAGATTAAGGGGGAGGTTTCTTCAATCAACATGCAAAGGTGCGTAGATTTATCTACAAAATGAGTATGATGTAGATAAGTATTAAATATGTCTATTTAGGAACAAAAACATGTTATCTAATTTGAATTAATGATTCTTAATTTAAAATATATATTGATCTATGAATCGAAACAATTGGAGAACCCTAGGTATAATTTGATAATATAATTGTAGAACTTGGAGAGAGGGTAGATAGGACTGAAATCACCTTTAAAACCCAAAAGACTTAATGTATATGATAAATTTAAATTGAATTAGGTTGAAAGGAGATAAATCTATGAATATACCCTTTAGAAATCATCTATGTCCGATTTAATTTACTTTGAATAAAGAATATACGGAAATGGATCATTGGATAATTGTATACAATTACGCGTATAAGTTACAATAAAGTACTGAGACAAGATTGGAATCATGTATAGTTGTATGTCCAAACATTGAATAAAATGAAATCAAAAGTTGTAATCAAGACGGGAAAGAAGAGATAAAGTTAAACATCCAAATAAGACGAAACATGATCAGGTCAGATGTTAGAGTTAGGAGACCGAGCATTTGAATTTTTAATGGGATGAAATATAAACGCATTGAAATCTAAGTAAGTCGGAAGTCTAAAACCTAGGCAAGATGTTTTGAAACATAATTCAGGCACCTGAAAGTTAGTTTAAATGTCTGAATGGTTGAAACAAGGCCAGGTCGAACTTGGACTTGGTGCAGGCCAAGTATGATGGTTTGAGGAAAAAATTTCCCACGTCCTTTAGTTTTGAGAATTCACATAGTGGCAGGGAGCTATGCAACACAATGGATCGTTTTCATATTTGGTGACGCATTTAGGTTCAAAACTTTATGATGGTGTGTAATGTGACACTCAACGTGGTGTGTGATTCCATCACAATTAGATACTTTAGAGCATATAGGAACTAACGAGGAGGTTACTCAATGCTTTAGAGGAAAGACTAGCTCATGCATTATGAGGTAAACTTGGAGATATGCATAGATACGGGCGCTGATGAGGAGATTGCTCATGCTATAGAGGTAAGGCGGGGTTCAGGCATTGTGAGGTATATTTGGTGTTGCGCATATAAAATAGGATATTGGCATTAGCGAGGAGATTACTCAATGCTTTAGGGGAAACATGGGATTAGGTATTGTGAGGTATAATCGATGTTATGCAAAGAAGATAGGATACATTGACCGTCGGGATTGTATGCTTGATGTTTAGATTGGCATGTTTACCTCTGAGATTGTTTACTCAATGTGCGCCTTAGACAGTTTACATCTGAGATTGTCTATTAAGTATATAACTAGGAAGTTTTACATTGAGAATGTTTACTCAATGTATGGTTAGAAGTATTAAAGGTTACTACACCATAGCATGTAGATTGACTAGTTCCTTATACGAAATGCATATACATAAACGAACACCCTTAGGTTGTATAGATTATAAGTAACAATTTTATTACTTATTGACACTACACCACTAGTGATATAATTCACTCAGCAGGCCTTGTTCGATCCCCTCCATTTCTCTTTCTTTATATCTATTTCAAAAGGACAGGGCGGTGGGTGAGACGACTAGAATAGGTGCATGAAGGAAGTGACAAGGCACTTGGAGATATATTTGTTTATAGTCATTTCCTATGTGCCTTATCATATTTATCTATCATACTTACATTGTATTCCTATCTAGAGAATTTTCGAAAGACGCTACTTATATGGATCACGTTTATTTATAGAATGTATTAATTTAGGCTATTTTTAGTATTTATATTTTGTTTCCTTCCATAATGAGATCTAAAATTTTAGAACGCTTAAACATTTATATTTACAACTTTATCATGTAAATCACTAAACCCAACGATTCATGCTTCTTAGCACTGCACGAGACCAAATGCCATTTTTGGCCTTGGATCGGTGTGTCCAAAAGCATGGGTTGTTACAACAGGCATCAAAGCCTAGGTTCAAGATTCCTTAGGGATTAGGCATGTATTGAGAGAATATACTTGTATAATTTAAAATTTATAATTCATATTTAGTATTATAGCCATAAACATCCCATTAAATTCCAACAATGCTTACTATTATATGAAGAAAGTAGCTAATAATTCCTATTTATTGATAAGTGAAATGAGCAACCAACTTAAAATGGATCTGGTGAGGCAGTTGAGATTATGAGCTTGAACGTTCCAGTATAATTTTGCCATTATCTTCAGGCGAGAGGCCAGACTGAAATTAACCCTAATGGAGGACCCGCAAGCACATGAGGCATCCCAGACCCCTTACATCCTTTGGATTTTCCAAAACTATATCAGGATTTATAGAGTTTGGGTGGAAAGAATTATTTTAGGACTGAATCATCTGTTAAGACACAGGCATGGATGAGAAACTATGATTGGATACTTGTTATGATCAGTGTGCAAGATGCGATGAAGAGATAGCCAACTTCATGACACTTGCAAGGGGAAGTATTGAACTGGTGGGATATTGTTATTTCTAACACAAAAGAGACTATGATTACTTAGATCGATTTTAAGAGGCACTTTGAGAATAGGTTTATATTATAGACTGGATGAGAAGTGGAACTGAAGAAGTTCATTCATTTGGAGAAGGGAGACCGTAGTGTTAAGAAATACATCAATGAGTTCAATCGGTTAGCAAAAGCATGGCCTCGACTTATCGAGACATCAGTGAAGAAGGCGATAAAGTTGCTAAGTGGTAAAATCCATCTTAAAGGGATATTGCTTTGAGTCATGTACCCATTGGAGCTACTTTTAAAAGTTTTGTTAAGACACCATAGTTGGTTTTAATTGCCAAGGAAGGACCTAAGAAGGTAGAGGGGAAGCCGGCTTAGTAGAATCAGCGCAAGGGTGGAATGGGGGCTCAAGGCAAGATAAAGAAGCAATGAGTCAAGTGTGAGAAATGTCATTTCATAGGGGCATCTGGCAAAAGATTGCAAAATAAAATTTTCGAAGATCAAATGTTATAATTGTAATAGATTTGGACATATGAAGAGGGAGTGTTTGACCTTGTCTAAGACTTCTACTCAAGTGGTACCGGCTTGTACACTAGATGTTGTTCCTTGCTTGAGTATATCTCCAGCAATGGAAAAAGGGAAGAAAGTCATCTTGGAAGGTGTGTTAACTCTCTTTAATTTATCTATTCGCACTTTATTTGATACCGGAGCATCTCACTCATTTTTTCAAGTAAGTTAGTAGATGAATTGCACTTAGAGACTGGCGTAGTTACATAACCTTTTACAGCATGGGTTTAAAGTTATATACCTTGCGTGTCGAATTTTATTTTGATGCTTTTGTGTTAGGATTTTTTGGTTTGATTTGATTTTAGGGATGGACTGGATGGCTATGTATAGAGCGGTGCTAGATGGTAATAGGAAAGTGGTTCGTTTAGATACTTGTAGTGGGCACGGTCTGAAGGTATTCCCAAAAGTTTGGTTATGATGAGTTACTTATATTCTCTAGATATGTCACATGATGAGTTAGTTTCTATCCCAATAGTACATGATTTCCTAGATGTATTTACTGAGGTTTCTTGTCTTCCACCTCATGGGGAGATTTAATTTCAAATTTATTTAGGAAAGGATCCTAGTTGTGTTGTCTTACTCCTTAGGCATATGGCTCCTAAAGAAAGATGCAAGCTTAATAAGCAAGTGAACGAATTGCTGAAGAAAGGTTTATTTTTATAAGTACTTCAGAATGAGGAGCACTTGTTGTCTTTCTACTAAAGTAGATGGCTCTCTAAGGCTTTGCATCGATTATCATGAACTGAACAAGCTGACAAAGAAGAACTGCTATCCATTGCCATGGATTGATGACCTATTTGATTAGTTAGTTAGAGCGTGGATATTTTCTCAACCTGACTTAGCTACCAAATTCCATCAGTTGCGTGTGGCTGAGGACAATATTCAAAAAATTGCTTTTCATATTTCTAAAGGACTTTATGAGTGGTTGGTTGTGTCATTTAGACTGACCAGTGCACCAACATATTTTGTTGACCTCATGAGTTGAGTCTTTTGGAGGGTTGCTGAACAAGGCCGTCATGGTGTTTGTTGATGATTACTTGTTTATTCGAAAAGCGAGGAAGAGCGCACATTTCATTAAAGAGAAGTGCTTGATACTCTCCGTGTAACACCCAGAAAATTTGAGTGATATTTTTATAAGAAAATTAAATTCAAACATAACAAGGGCTAAAATGAAATTTTCACGAATGTTTGAATTCGGCTACGAAACTTGTATCATTGCGTTCGTAGTGATTTTCTGGATAATTTTCATATACAATACTTTGAAATCAGAGCTGGTATGGAGAAGTTATGGACATTTTAAAGTTTGAAAACAAAATAAATCAAATATAGAAACTTTCCTAGTTAAAATATGTCACTGGTCGACACCCTAGGGTGTGCCGGTCGACATGCAGTGATCGACCAGTCTACCCTAGTGCTCGACCGGTGGACATTGATTTTTCGAGACCTGGAGTGCGAATTGGACTTACACAATTGAATCAAATATTATTCTTCAATGCTAAGTAACTAATGTGCGTCTATGATGGAAACAAAGATTCCCCAGGGACAATGTAAAGCTCCATGCTCACCTTAAACCCGTATAAATTAATACCTAATATAAATCCTAATTCACTAAAAAATCAACAGCATACTAAAACTTTGCCAAAATATATTATCTCCACTTACAAAATTTCTTCAAAAACAAATTTAAAACAAAATAAAGAAAATACGAGTAATTAGACCAAGGAGGGGGAAGCTAGTGGGTGTCTATTCTCGGACAAGGAATAGAGTTAGAGCTTGGATCCAAGGTGAGTGGGAACATCTTTTAATTATTTACAATTAATTTTAATCTATACTATTTGATATATGATGTTAGAATTTAAATTGTACACCATATTGTTAAAATCTAAAACCTAAATTGAAATTGGTATAAATCGACTAATCTAATTTTAACAAAGTTACACCTTTCTTGTAATTGAATGGAAACCCAAAATTTTGGTTAACCCTAAATTAAACTAGTTTATTTAAACTGTACAAATCTCTGAATTTGAAACTAATAAAATATAGGGTAAATTGCAAAGACTAGTCGCTGTAAATTGATGCTTAGGGTTCACCGTGGAAGTCCAGAATTGACAAAATCAATAACTAAGTAAAATCAAATAAAGAAAACAGAAAAAAAAACCCTAAAATTTACACTACAGTCGGTCGACCATTCACCTTAAGCGGTAGGCCAGTAGGGTTTAGTGGTCGATCGGTTAATGGTCCAGATGTGTAATCTAAACCTCAACCTAAGGCCTAGGTTGAAAATAAAAATACTAATAGTATCTATAGTTATATTGTATATGCAACACCCCGTAAAATCTGTAAAAATTAAATAATTAAATAAAATTAAATTAAATAGGGTAAAAATGAAAATTTTGTGAAGGTTGGAATATGGCCACAAAAGTTATTCCGTTGCATTCGTGGTGAAATTATGATCTGCTTCGTATATAATATGCTGAAAACGGAGCTTAAACAAAGAAGTTACGAGCGTTTGAATTTTTCGAGTTTAAAATAATTTAATTCAAATTCAAATGAACAAATAAATTTGAAAGTTAAACAAGGTTAGACTTGGGGGTTAAGTAAACATTAAAATTAACAATTAATGTTAAAAATATAATTAAGAAATAAAATAATTACGTAAAGGAAAATTAAAATAACATACCCAAAATAAGTGAAGTAATCAACTCTAGACCCGACCAATAGACCCTAGCGGTCGGTCGGTACATAGAGGGCGGTCGACCGCTCTTTAAGGTGGCCGCTAGGGTTAAACGTTCCAGATTTCTCCATTTTACCCTAGTTTCCTCGACGGTTCTAGTGCATTTCAACCTCTATAAATAGAACCCTACCCTCTCCACTTTTATTCACAATATTTTAGGAACATCAAAGAAGCTCTGTCAGTTCATCTCTTTTTAGATTCAAAAAACTCCGTTAGGGTTTTAGGTAAGAAATCCTATATACCTATCTTTGTTTATTATTTAATTTCTAACCGTCTTCTCCACCAACCTGTCTAAATCTAATGTGTATACAAATCTCTTATTGTGTATATCAACAAGAAGAGATCTAAAGGAGATTATAATGGGCGTTTCAAATCCAAAGAGAAGTAAAGCTAAGGACCAACTGTGAGCGAAAATCTTAGCATTTTTATTTCAGTAATTGATTAATATATTATGGATTTGAATATTCCTTAAGGGTTTTGGTTTTACGAAAATAAAATAGAATAAAACCTTTTAAAACTCCTTTAATTTGAAATGTTAATTCATGTTGGAATTCTCAACTATTGAATTGTTAGAATTGTATAGTTTTTGCAGTTTTTGGTGATTTCAAATTCTATTCCACTCCTCTAATTTGATTATGAAACCTCTATTAAGGAATATGGTGTAAAGTATGAATTTATTCGTAGTTTATACCATTTATTCCATATGAAAATAAGAGAGATATCTCATTTTTTAAATTCTTTGTAAAGAGGGGTTGAATAAAGATTGGAAACTAGAATTGCAATTTCTATTTTTGAGATTATTCCATGATTTGTACACAAATTCTTATTATGTACAAGTCTGTTTATTACAATTTTTGGATATGAATATTAAATCCTTTATTGAGGATATTGAAATCCTTTGTTATGGATGTTGAAAATTTTATAGCATTGGTAATATGGAAAAATGACTTGTATTATTGTTGTTAAAAAGGAATTGGCATTCAACGTTAGTTAAGGTGTAATTTCCACACACATAGAAAATAATAAGTGCATATTTATATATTAATTAGTGTAATAAACGTATAAATTTAACATATTAATTGCATAGTTAATTAATAATTGTCATTAAATCTCCCTTAGGAAAGTAAATGATATTTGAGGTGTAATAAGGAAGATTTCTTATAAGGCTTTAACTGTAAATCGGTGAGATTTCCATTATATATACAGTGGAATTTAAATTATGGCCAAGTCATAGTGATGCGAGGTCAGTCAAAAGGGTACACAGAAGTCTATCCAACTAATCTAGCTACTAGCAATGTGACCCTGGGTTGATATGAGACATCACCCATGATAAGTAACTACGATGACGTGAGGTTAGTCCCAATTCTGTAAGAGTAACTCTGCCCAGCTAATCTGGATACCAGTACCTATAAATAGTCAGGCTAATATGAGACATTATCGTGGGTAAGGGTCATAAAGTGAAGGATCTGCTTCGGGGTTTGATGTATTAAGTGGTTGTTTGAGGGCTCGCCTCTTTTCCCTAAATGAAGTATTAACTGGTCGGGATTGGGTTTAGGCATGGTTAAGGATATCGAAAAGGTCCGCTTCAATAGAAAGTATTAAGTATACAAAGAGATTTCTATGTAATGTCAGCTAGGTAAACTTATGTGGGGTCTGCCTTAGGAATATGGACTAAATGATGGTGGCCTAACTCAATTAATGTCCTAAATGTCAGAGTCGACCTATTTTCCATTAAAAGGTATTAAGCGGTTTGGGTTATATTTCTTGCGTTGTTAGACATTTAAGATGTTGGTTATGGGTTGTGGGACTGGGAAACCCACTTGGGGAATGAAAGGTATTAAGTGGTTGATTGAGGGTCCGCCTCCTTTTCTTATATGAAGTATTAAACGGTTTTAAATACGTAAGGCACGTTCTTATTTAAATTATACTGTCCATGTACTAAAAAGGTATTCGAGATTTTTATTCACCAGACCTGGTTTCATCTTTATGCTTGCGTGATAGGGGGTTCTTGCACTGTGAGCTGTGGCGGAGCTTTGCCTTTTACTCCTACACACCTCGACAATGTGGGTTGGCGGTGTTTTGTCCTGGGCAGTCGAGAGGCTAGCCATAAAAACAGGGTGCGTGGGATTACCATTTGTAGCCATCAACGTTTCAGGGCGGCGAACGTTACTGGTATCAAAGCTTAGGTTTCCCAATCAACAAGGAAAATATACATATGTGTTGCGTACTTGCTATCTTTGAAAAGGTTTTACTATAGATATATGTACTTATTTTGAATATATGTCTAACTCTGTAAATTTCGACTATAGAAGTAGTTGCGACCATATTTTGAAAGGATATGTGAAGTGACTCTAGGTTGGAAAAAAATTAATAGAGTTAAATTTATACTTCTACTTTGAATCTTGCAGAGCAGAGATCGTATTATGAGGAGTGGACTGAGAAGAGCATGACCGCGACATAGGGAAGCACACCAGAAGCTGAATAGTACTTGACTCCTTTGTTAGACCTAGATTTCCTTTTAATTGTGGATCCTATAAGCATATTGAATAATAGGGATAGAAAATGTAGAAGGAAAGGTTGTAATTCTAAAGATTTAATAGACGATGAATGTGCAATAATTGAGGAGTTACAGGAAATTAAATAGATTAATGAGAGCATTAAGCCAATTATGGGAAGAAAAGGTGGAAGTTAGGTAGGTAAAGTTTGAATTAGTAAATAAATGTCTTTAGGAAACATCCGTTAGGATAATAACCACTTAATACGGACAAAATGATATTTATGGAGGTAATAAAAAGGTTGGGCACTGATTAAATATTATAAGGCAGAATATTTTTAAAATTCTGGAAGTAAGAATGAAACTAGCTTCCGTAAGAAGGTGTACATCAATCACCACAAGAAGATAACCAAATTTTTAATAGGATTGAGTAGAAAAGCTCAAAGGAAAGGACAATTAAAGTAAATTTTTAAATCCTATCCTATGAAAAAGAATATGATAAAAAAAGTTTATGAAAACTCCTTGAATGTATTGAAAGTGCTTCTCAAAAGATTATTGAGTGGGGATCTTATGTATCATAAGTTGATTTTTTTGATAGAAAGTGATTTTAGATGGCTTTGGAAATATACTACCGTTTGTTTTGTGAAAAGTTTAGAAAGATGACGTAATTTTAAAAGTGGTGAAACATTTTAAAAACAAAATGGTGGATGATTTTTAATTGTAAATTTAATGACTTGAAAAGTTGAAAAAAAGATAAGATTTTCATTTGTTAACTTCTCAATTTAAAATTTATTGAATTAAAAATCTTTTTAATTATTCGTTTTTGGATTCTTCTATTTTTTACGATTTCTTCTACTTTATAAATTTGGTTGTTCTTTTCCTTAAACTTATTTTTAAAAGGGTGAATAAATGGAAATGACACCTGATTGGAATATGGAAATTAGAAAATAAAAGAATAAAAATGTCCGATAAAGTAGGTATGAGGGACATTCCCATATAAAAAAATACAGAGAATAATAGCTGAAATTTAGGTAGTGATAGAATTGAAATTTTTTATGCAAGATAAATAATATTGGAGAGGAGTAATAAGAATAAGATAAAAATTATCTTTGTTTACTCCATTTTTACTCTATTTTTCCGTCGTTTAAAGTTTTAAAAATGTATCTTTGACAATTGAATGGATTTGGATGGTAATTAATATATAAGTTAGATGTTTCTGTATATATGGAAATGCATCTCTGTAAAGATGAGAATTATATATATATATATATGTTTTCCTATTCGAACTTAGAACTTTTTGAATAAGAATATTAGTGGAACTAATAGAAAAGGGTTGCGAAAAATTTTAAGAGTTTTGAACAAAGTTATAAAATGTATTTGGTTAAATGATAATATATTTTGAATAATAAAGCAAAAGACGTTGATGTATATTTTAAAATAGAATAACTGTCTTGTAACTAGAATTTTTTCTAGAATAATGAATGTCTAGTCTATTATTCTGGTATGATAATTGAGTTTTGAATGTTTTGTGTTTAAAATTTTATGTCCAAAAGGAGTAAGTTTTTATTATAGTAAGTTATTGAAAAGGGGAGTTTTTCATAGTTATTTTTGAAAACCAAGCAATTTTGAATGCTATGAATTAAAATCTATCTTGTAAAGGAATAAATCTTTAATGAAGAATGTTTTACAAAGAGAATTTATTTTGCTCTTTCTTGTGACTAAGTAATTTTGAATTCTTGATGGAGGTTTCTAAATTTATATTTTCAAAGAGGGGTATTTTGAATTTGGTACTTCATGATTGTGAAATTTTATGTTTTACAAGAAATGGGGTAATAAATTCTGATTTTGAATTTATTGAAATAAATTTATTTATATAGAAATAGTTACTTTTTAAATTATTTTGTATGTAGCTAAAATTCTAGTTTCAAAAAGAATAGTGGAAACCAATTTTTTATGGAGTAGACAGGGATCATTACCTGGTTGGGACAAACTAAGGCTTTTAGGATGTGAATAAAATGAGAATAGAGTGTACAACATGATTTGTAAATTTGAAATCAATCCCAAACCTCTATTTGAAGAAGTTAGTAAAGTGTAAAGATATTCTAAATCTATAATTAGGTTGTAAATCAGGTTGCCCTATATAACTTAGCATGAAAATTTCTATGTTTTAATTTATTCAAAGTAGTTTCCATGTACTTTCCATAAATTACCATATTTCAAAATATGTATAAACGTACGTTGTTTGAATTTACAAACAATGCACCAAAAAGGAAAGAGATGTGTATGATACGGATACCCTTTCCATTTATTTACGCTGTCTCTTTCAATAAAAGGAAAGAAATAATTCTTTATAAATTCAAACAAAGAAAAAATCTCATTTATGGTTAATTTATATGAGCTTGTAGCAGCAGTCCTTTTAAGGATAGCTCTAATGAATTAAAAATGTGGAGATAAGCATTCTAGCTTAGAAATTAGTATACACTTATAACCACACTTAATGACTAGGAATAAGAATATATATAAATAACATAAATTATGACTATATGCATATTAATTAGTAATTAGTTAATTAGGATTTATGGACATTAATTATAAATTTAACGGGCAATAAATTTGTAATTTATGAGAGGAAGAAGGAATCTAATAAGGACTAACTAGGGAAACTTAATGTGGCTTTACAGAAGTATTGGATCTAAGTAATGGATAGATTTTGGAACCTGAAAAAGGTTAAAGGGATCAAATAAGGATTAACTGGGGATGGTCCAATTTTGGCAATAATGATCAACTGCTATGGATTTACTAGTTGAAACAATGGACGAAACACGTTTTTAGAAATAAAATGGAAAATTTAGGAAAATGGCTAACAATGTATTGACATATTGGAAATTCCCATCTTAATTTAGTAAGGAGTGCTAGAACCTCAACACTATTTATACCACTTGATAAAAAATGGCAGCTTCCAACAAAATTCTTTTAGGGTTTTTGAGTTGTAATCACTAATTGTCTCCCTTGGTTATAGGAAAAGTGAATGGTGTAGCATAAGATACATCATTATTTTATTCCTATATTGATTTTATGAATGAGATTAAACCGCTTGATATATATATATATATATATATATATATATATATTGAGAAGCAATGAAAGTAAGGAAATTTTATGAGGACACTTAACTAGTGATAAACCATAGGTAAAACTGGAAGTTAATAAGGAAATTAGGTTAGCAACCTAAGGTAAATGAATGCTTTAACCCCAAAACTTCAGATTTTGGGTAAATAAAATTTAGCTCATAAAATGTCACCATTTAACAAAGAGATAAAATGTATAGACATGTGAAGTGAATTTTCTAGTGGACAAGGACAGAAAAGAAGGTAGAAAAAAATTATTGCTGGGAGAGAGAGAGAGACCATTTTTGGGATAATGGGACCGCAACGTCTCTAGCACCGATTCATATCAAGGAAGAGGTTCAACTTCTTGGAATTTCAGTTAGCATCATTAGTAATAGGGACCTCTTATTTGCTAACAAATTTTAGAGGAGCTTGTTGGCAGCCTTGCGAACTTTGTTAAATCTTAGTACCGCTTACCAACCAATGACCGACAGACAAACTGAAGGAGTGAATAAAACTTGGAGGATTTGTTGATAGCTTGCATCATGGATTTTCGAGGACATTATGAGCAACACTTACCCTTAGTAGAATTCGCGTATAATAGTAGTCGCCAATAGACGTTGAAGAACTTTATGGGAGGCCATACAAATCACAAAATTGTAGGTGGGAAACCACCGACAAAATTCTACTTGGACAAGATTTGAATAAAGATACTTCGGAAGTTAGAGTTTGTTAGGCAGTGCATGAAGGTCGTAAGGTGTGGAAAGTTGGAAAAGTTGGAATAAAGATCTATTGGGCCTTTCCTAATATAAGGAAAAATAAGTAAACCTGTAAGTTGGTTGGAGTCCATGACATTTTTCATGTTTTGCATTTGAGTAAATACCTTCATAGTACAACAATTGTGGTAGAGCCTAATCAATTGGGGGATATTGAGATAATGCCAATAGTGTGCCGTGCCACTGCATGCATTGTGGAGCATGGAACCAGGAAGCTCCGCAATAACAAAAATTAGATTGATTTGAGTATAACAGGGAGGAAATCTGGTGAAAAGCTTGCGGGCTTCTCGTCCTAAACTTTTCTTTGGTAAACTTTTCTCTCCAAAATAAGGATTTTGGTTACACTGTGTTTGCTAGATTGGATGGTAGGAGATGGTTCCTATACTTTTTCACAATCACTTTACACCAATGCAGTAATTTTATGCATGTTTAGGTTAATTACTTACATACTTGCATGACATGGTTACACATTCATGCTAGGATTGAGCTCATTTATAGCATGTCTGCAGTACATAATCACATTGCACTTTGGTTGAGTAAATTGTTGTGTAGATAACTCGGTTGTATAACATGAAGGTTATTGCGCGTTACCCTATTCACCCTTTTGAAAGATTTTGGACGAAATCCTTTAAAGAGGGAGAATGTAACACCTCGTAAAATCAGTAAGAATTAAATAATTAAATTAAATTAAGTAGAGTTAAAATAGAAATTATTTAAAAGTTTGAATTTGTCCATGAAAGTTATTTCTTTGTGTTCGTGGCAAAATTCCAATCTGTTTCCATATATAATACGCTGAAAACAAAACTCAAGCGAAGAAGTTATGAGTGTTTGAATTTTTCGGGTTTAAAAGAATATAATTCAAATTCAAATGAATAAATAAATTTAAGAATTGAAAGTTAACTGAGGTTAGACTTGGGGTTAAGCAAATGTTAAAATTAACAGTGAAAGTTAAAATTGCAATTAAGGAATAAAATAATTACGCAACGGAAAACTAAAATAACATACCCAAAATAAGTGAAGTGATCAGCCACTTGACGCAACCGGTTGACTCCTAGTGGTCGATTGGTACGTAGAGGGCGGTCGATCGCTCCTCGGGGTGGCGACTATGGTTTTTTGGGGTTAAACGTTCCTAATTTGTCCGTTTTTACCCTTGTTTCATCTAACGGTTCTAGTGCATTTCGACCTTTATAAATAAAACCCTATCATATCCACTTTTATTCACAATATTTTAGGAACATCAGCGAAGCTCTGTCGGTTCATCTCTTCTTAGATTCAAAAAACTCCATTAGGGGTTCAAGTAAAAAATCCTATATGCTTATCTTTGTTTATTATTTAATTTCTAATCCTCTTCTCCTCCAACCTTTCTGAATCTAATATACACACGCACACACGAATCCCTTATTGTAATATTAATAAGAAGAGATCTGAAGGAGATTATAGTGGGTGTTTTAAATCTAAAGATAAGCAAAGCTAAGAACCGGCTGTGGAAATCTTAGCATTTTTATTTCAGTAATTAATTACTATATTATGGATTTGGATATGGCTTAGGGATTTTGTGTTTACGAAAATAAAACAGAATAAAACCCCCCAAAACTCCTTTAATTCGTAATGTCAATTCATGTTAGAATTCTCAACTGTTTACATTGAATGGTTGGAATTGTGTAGTTTTTGTAGTTTTTGGTGATTTCAAATTCTTTTCCACACCTCTAATTTGATTATGAAACCTCTATTAAGGAATAAGGTGTAACATATGAATTTATTCGTAGTTTATACCATTTAATTCATATAAAATAAAAGAGAAATCTCATCGTTTAAATTCTTTATAAAGAGGGGTTAAATAAAGATTTTAAACTAGAATTGCTACTTTTGAGATTATTCCATGATTTGATGCGATAGATTGAGTTGAAATTCTTATTATGAACAAGTCTGTTTATTACAATTTTTGGATATGAATATTAAATCCTCTATTAAGGTTTTTGCAATCCCTTGTTATGGATATTGGAAATTTGGTAGCATTAATAATATAGAAAAATGACTTGCATTATTGTTGTTAAAAATAAATTCACATTTAACGTTAGTTAGGGTGTAATCTCCGCACATATGGAAAATAATATGTGTGTATTTATATATTAATTAGCCTAATAAACGTATAGTTATAATGTATCAATTGCATGGTTAATTAAGTAATAATTGTCACTAAACCCCCTTTAGGAAAGTAATTGATATTTGAGAAGTAATAAGGAAGATTCCTTATAAGGACTTAACTGTAAATCGATGAGATGAGTATTATATATATAGAGTGAAATTTATTATGGCTAAGTCATAGTTATGCGAGGTCGGTTAAAAGGGTACACAGAAGTCTGCCCATTAATCTGGCTACCAGCAGTGCGACCTTGGGGCCGATGTGAGACATCACTTATAATAAGTAATTACGATAACGCGATGTTAGTCCCAATTCTATAAGGGTAAATCTGCCCAGCTAATCTATCTACTAGTACCTACAGATAGTTGGGTTAATGTGAGACATCGCCACGGGTATGGATCATAAGGTGAAGGACTTTCTTTGGGGTTTTGAGGTATTAAGTTGCCTTTTGTAGGCCTGCTTCTTTTCCCTAAATGAAGTATTAAATGGTGGGGATTGGGTTTAGGCACGGTTATGGATATTTCAGAAAGGTCCGCTTCAATAGGAAGTACTAAGTGTCTGAAGTAATTTTCATGCAATGTCAGCTAAATAGATATCAATCTGGTGTCTGCCTTGGGAATAGGTATTAAATGAAGGGGCCCTCCCTCGTTTGAGGTCTTAAATGGTCGGAGTCTGTCTATTTTCCATTAAAAGTTATTAAGTGTCTTGGGTTCTATCCCTTGCATTGTTAGACATTTATTACGTTGGTTATGGGTTATGGGATTGGGAAACCTGCTTCGGGAATGGAAGGTATTAAGTGGTTGATTGAGGGCCCGCCTCCTTTCCTTATATGAAGTATTGAATGGTTTTAAATATGTAAGGCATATTCGTATTTAAAGTATACTGTCCAAGTATTGAAATGGTAAGGTTCGAGATTTCTATTCATCAGACACTTATTGTTCTGACTCCCACCTCATTACAACACAGGTTAGAGAAGTAATTGATGGTGCTTAAAGATGGCGAGAATAAAGATTGTGGCATCGATTATTTATCAATTCGTGTTATTTTCTATTGTACCCATAAAAATATGTTTTTGAACAAAATGTTGTAACGATTGTTGTTATGTGTTGTGACATTTGAAATGATTTGAAATAAACGGGTACTACTATTGTTGTTCTATTTTATTCCTTCCGCTGTGAGTTTTGAAAGAATATATAGATAGCTCTGTATTGTTTCTCTTTTTTCGCTAACCAACAACCAACTTTAGAATGGGCCTAAGTTTTATTGGGCCTTTTTTGATCAGAATGTAAGCCTGTTTCAGGGTTGGGTTATTATAGTATACATATGTATGGATGTTAGAAATAGTAGGAAAGCTAGTTCCCTATGAGTTGATGCTAGAACGTTGTGGGGTTGGGTAACTATTCTTTACCTAATGTGGGGTCAATTATTCGACCGGGGGCAATTTTATCACAAGTGGTACTCATAGAACGTTGTACGGTGGATGCGCTGCACTAACTGATGCCTGATGAAGCATGCGTGCCCAACACAATGGGACTCCTTGGTATTCATGGATTCCGACGTGACGTGATATTGCGTTGCTAATGGATCTCGCACGTGCAATAAGAGGCGTATAAAACAATTTGATAGGTGGACACGTATGTAGACGATGTGATACTTTGGCAAGTCGGCATTGCGGGCCCCCTCGATGTGTAGTTGGGTTACGTATAGTCGAAGTTGTGGGAAATTTATTCCCATATAGTAATTGTTGGAAAACCTATGTAAGATAATTATGCCTAGGCGTAATGTGAGATTTAGTCCTATATCGGGAAAGTTGTAGGATGATCCTATATTGAGTAGCTCTAGGAGTGGTAGCCGATCATTAGTTATTGAGGTTTGATTCGTAATTCGATCCTTGTAGGAGCCCGCACAAGTTATTAGTGTAGGTGTATGTTTTAGATAAGAAAACCTTTAAGTAAAGGACCGTAGGAATGCACAAACACTTATAGGGAACCCTAGTTCACATAGGGTAGAATTAAAATTAACTGCACATGATCATCATATTTAAACATGTACCCATTAACCAAACTTTGTCCGACCTACCATTTTTCCTTTCTTTCCTACCACAAAAGGTTAGGGCATTAGGTGATTTGACCCAATTTTAGTTCATGGAGAGATGAGCTTATCACAGGAGTTGCTTATCCTTTATTTACCCTCCATATAACTTTCTATCTTATCAGCACTTAGTGTTTCTTTAATCAGTCTATAAGTGGTATTCCTATGTACTTTATATTTGACTACGTACTGTTTTTCTGAGACCGTGTTTTAAGATATTTTTCGAGATGGTTTATTTTTTTCATTCCACTGTGAGTTCTGTAAGTATAGTATATCTTAGATCATTATTTTAGTATCTGTAATTTTGTAAAAACCCGACGGTTCATACTTCTTGGCACCGACGTGAGTTCGAAAGTCACTTTAGACGTTGGATTGGTGTGTCAGGGGGTGCGGGTTATCACACTCCATAGACAGGAGTTAAAGGAATTTTTTTCCAAACACCACTTACGGCACAAGGAGCGCTTTCTCGATCATGTTGTTTTCGAGCGTGGATTATTAGTCGATCCCAGTAAAGTTGATGTTTTATAGGATTGGCATGTACCAAAAATGCTACGAAGGTAAGAAGTTTTATTGGTTTAGCCGACTATTATATAAAGTTTATTAAAATTTTTGCAGAGATTCCTCATCGTTGACATGCCTTGCTAAGAAGAATTTAGTTTTCTTATGGAACTCATAGTGCGAGCATGCTTTTACTAAGCTCAAGGAGTTATTGACTACTGCACATGTTTTAGTACTTGTGGTTCGAAAGCATTTGTATATACTATTGCTTATGGTATAGGACTAGGAGTTGTTTTGGATGCATGAAGGTAGAGGTGTTTGTTATGCTACTCAACATTTGATAGTGCCCAAGGGAAATTATCTAACTCATGATCTTGAGTTGACATATATTGTTTTTGCTCTAAAATCTTGGAGGCATTATCTTTTAAGGGAACGATTCGAGTTGTTCACAAATCGTAATTCGCAAAAAATATTTGTTCTATTAAAAGAAATTAAATTTGAAACAGCAGAAGTGGATGGAGTTCTTAGCATCGTGTGATTTCAGTATCTCATATATTCCAAGCAAAGCAATATTTTTGCCAATGCCTTAAGTAGGAAGCACGTGATGCTAAGCTTTGTGTTTTTGAAGTGGAAGCACTTAGAGATTATTTCTGCATTTAATTTTCGACCTTCATTAGACCTTACACTGGAGATGTTGGCAGCTTTAAATGTTCTGCCTTCACTTATGAACTATATCTGTTCAAGTTTGAAGAAAGACATATTTTTTTTAGTTATTTTAAGAAGTTGATCAGAGGAGTGAATTCAGTCACTTGGGTCATTATTCCATTGAATTTAGAGGATGGATCAGAAGGAATGGTAGATTGTGTGTTCCTTTTGTTAAAGAGTTGGTTGACTTGGTGCTAGAACAGTCTTATCATTTTAGGATGACTATTGATCCCGATGTTGGCGCTATGTATCAAGATATGAAGAGGGTGTTTTACTAACCAATTACAAAGAGACATGTGTTAGAGTTTTTTTCCAGGGTGCACGACATGTCAGAGGGTAAAAGTAGAGTAGAGAAAGCCAGGTGGACTATTATAGCCTTTGAATATTTTGTAGTGGAAATGGGAGAGCATCTCTATGGATTTTGTTGATGGGTTACTTAGTATTAGAAGGGAAAATGAGATTGTTTGAGTCATAGTCGACCGATTGACCAAATGCGCTCATTTTTCTAATTAGGAGTATAAGGACAACCTTATCCTCAGCAACATTACATGTGAGGGAGGTAGTTAGATTTCATGAGGTCCCTTCTAGTATTGTCAATTACCGAGACCCATTCTTCACCGATGAGTTTTGAAGGAGTCTTTATAAGGCATTGAGCATTGAACTGAATTTGAGTACAACCTATCACTCATGAATGAACGGGCAGACTGAAAGGGTGGATCGGGTATTGGATGATTTGTTGCAGATGTGTGTTTTAAACTTTGAAGTTCTAGAGTGGATCACTTGCTATTATTAGAGTTTGCATATAATAACATATATCGTGCGAGTATTGGGATGGCATTGTTTGAGGCATCTTATAGGTAGCTGTTCAGATCTCCATCTTATTGGCAGGACACTACAGATAGGATTATTCTTGGTCAGACATGATTAGAGATATTTCAAAGGAAGTGGATTTAATCACTAGGAGGATGAAGACTGTGCAGGACACACAAAAATCACATACTAACAGGAGATGTACAGGTTTGAAGTTTACAGTGGGAAACATAGCCTTTGTGAAGGTCTCACCACTTAGGCACGTTACGAGATTTAGTAATTCAAGAAAGTTGGCATTGAGTTATTAAGAGCCATTTTCGATTTTGGAAAGAGTAGAGAAGTTGGCTTATTGAGTAGAGCTTCCTAAAAAGTGGTGGGAGTTCTTAATATTTTCTATGTGTCGCACTTGCAGAAGTGCTTGCACGATTCAGTTATTGTGGTCGAGTTGAGTTAGTTAGAAGAAGTTGAGGTGGAAAGAGAGTCACTTGTTTATCATTCACCTACCCACATTATTAAGCATGTGACAAAGTGAGTCCATAATAAATTATTAGACTGTTAGAGTTTAGTGGAGAGATGATCCGGTTGAGAGTGCTTGGGAACCAAAGGAAAAAATTAGAGCTTCCTACCCCTTACTCTTATTTGGTATATTTTCCTTATTTTATTTTCTTAGCTAAATTAAAAAATTTGGATGGTGTGGTATGATTTCAGTGATTTTTGCTACTATATAGCTTGTGTTACTATGTGACTTAGTTAGCATACATTATGTTGCATACATGTAGAGACTATCACTATATTTTTGGATGTCTTGCATCCATGCAGATATGCCATGATCTTGCATTCATATAAGAGTTGCATTAGTATTATGCATTATTCACTTTCAATATCCATGGCATATGTTGGTGTGATGGATGAATGTTATTTATTTGTGTCTATTTGGCTTTCGTTATGTACTATTCATTTACATTATTTTCCAGTTGATATATGTTTAGATTAGATTATAGTGGATACCCATATTGATGTCATATCTTATCACTAGAAAATTTAGGAAACTAATATTTTTGATAATGTAACAACCCACATCTTAATGGGCCCGAATTTCAACTAAATCGAAACTAAAGTTCACTAGGGTATGGATCATTAGTGTTGGTAACCTGTAATAAACATAAGTATATCAAAGCGCGAACTCACAACAAAATAATAAAATATGATAGAACATATATAACAACTAAGGCTACTACCTCGAAATCAATATTATTCCATGAATATCTAATTACCTTGTCAGTGCCGAGCATGGATGAGAAGACTTTTCCATCTACCATTCCCGTCTTGCTCTTAAAGCATCTCATTCAAAATTTATCTTGTAGGTTATAATAAGGAGGGAGTCAGAACAACATTCTGGTAGCTTAAAGTCTCAAGTCTTAGAATAATAGTATTTGCGAATACAATTTAGATAAGCAATATGTCTTATGCATCTTATACTTTATCCTATTAAGTATACTCCATTATAAGCCAAAGGCTTTTCCAATCCAGCTCCATAATGTATCTTTAACTGTAGGCCAAAGGCCCTTTCAAGTCCATGTGAGAAATGCAGATTACGAATCTTAAGGCTGGAATAACACTAGAGGGGAGGGGTGAATAGTGTTTTATGGATTTTCTATATCTTTTTTGAATTTATGCAATTTAATCAATAATAAATGCAATTCATAGGCACAGATATAACCACAGAATCAGACATAGATGCAAATATTAAATAAAAGCTGTAAAGGAAAGAACACACCAGGATTTTATACTAGTTCAGAGTTATCCTACATCTAGTCCCGTATAAACGTACAGATTTTTATCAAAATAATCTCCCAGATTACACCTTTGGTTTCAAGGATACGAAGTACACCCTCATGTATTCGAGTTCACGACAACTCTCTTGATTTAACCAGGATACTAGATCACCTAATTGATTTCCGGGGCTACAATCACACCCAATTGATTTCAAGGCTCAACTGCACCTTTTACTCAACAGTTTGATTTACAAAAGATCCTATAACTCTGAATAGCATTGAGATCTTATGGAGAGGGTGGCAGAGAATCAAACAAGAGATAATCAAGTTCGATTCACTTGGTATTTCGGCAGAGTATAGTTTCAGATTCCTTAAAATAAATGTGGAAGATGAGGAGGAGAGAAAACAAGTGAAATCTGATGAAAAATTCGTTTAGAACTACTGGTATTTATAGGAGATCAACAGCCATATCTATTCGTGAAAGGATACGACGAGTGGACACTTCTTTTGAAATTTTGAATTTAATGGGCACCATATCGACATAGGGGGTTGAGTGATGTAGACATGCTCAAGGAAAAAATTGATGTTTTGATTTTCGTATTAAAATTGGTTTTAATAATTTGTCAAAACAATTTCTAAACTTTGTAAATATATTTGAATATAGTTCAAACATATACAAGTAATTTTTAATATATATAATCTTAATCTATAAAGTGATTGAAAATCTATGTATATAAATATTTAAAAGCTAAATATTTAAAACAAGAGACGGTTTAAAAACAAGGATAATTTTGAAATCAAAATATAAAAAATGATAAAGGTAATTTTGAGGCTAAAATATTTAAAACTAAGAGAGATGTCTTTTTGAAAAGAAAGTTTTGAAAACATTTTTAAAAAACTAGAGATATATTTTTGAAAAGCAATTTTATAAAATTAGTGGATATCAAAATAGGACCATTATATGTTCCACTAGATATTATCGTTGGTTCCATTCCACTTGAGTTCCATCCCTTTAACACACTCGAAGTGGATTCCATTCCACGAATAAATTTCAAATAAAGATGTAAGTGCTTTCAAGAAGTTTTAACATAATTCTAGACTCAATACTTATCTTGTACTCTTGAATCCTGAACGCTTGATATCTTGATACTCATGAGTCTTCAAACTTGATATCTTCAGTCTTGAATCTCTATATTGTACAATCTTCATTCTTGGTACCTGCATGTTTATATCATGCATATACATATATATCTAAACCATAATGTTAGTATTTATATTTTATAACAAGTCCTAAGGCTGTCGTCATCAAAACCATCAGCTCAAGGACTAACAATCTCCCCATTTTTGATGATGACAACCTATGTTTATAAAATATACTTCACCTTCACTATAACTTCCCCTAAAACTAATAACTCCTCGTTAATCTAACTCTAACTACTCTAACTACTTTATTTTATATTCTCCTCCTTTGTCATCAACAAAAACTAATCTTGAAATAATATAACCCCTCCTTAATCTTATACTATCCAAACTAAATACTAATAAGGAAGTATAATAAGTGAAACAAATATTTTATTATATACGATGTTATATTTACATGTGTATATGGAACATAAACACACAAATATATTTAAGTACATAAATTATAGAATAACACTACTAACGAGAGTTTTTGACAATTGGAGATTTGTGAATCGAGCAATTTAGATAATGGAAACAAAAGTTTCCACGTTGTTCAACCAAATTCCCATCTTTGTCAAAACAGACTTCGCCAACGCAGATCACGTTGTCGTCTTCTTCCATAGGTTCTTCTTCTTCTTCTTCGCTGTACCCTAAGGGGTTATGTACTTGAATGTTGGGAGAATCTTCTTCAATGACAATAGAATTTGCAAGATTATCCATTAGAAATTTTGCACATTCCGAAGAATTTTTCCTTGATTTTCTTGTTCTTTTGCCATCCTTATTTGCACATCTTGAAGTTCAGTCAACATTTGCATGGCATCCTTCAAAGACTCTTCAATCTTTATCACATGTGCCAGTGTAGTATGTTGAAATGGACCAGAATGAGGAGATAGGAAAGAAATGGTGTCATTTTGGTTTGATTTGGTGGAGGAGGCCATTAGTTTTAATTTTCATAAGTTTTATATAGAGAAAGAGAAGTAAGAAGATAGAAAAATTCGAAACACATAGGTTTATATAACTACCAAACTAATTTTAGAGGGAAAATCGAATTTTCAAATTTTGTCGTTGTATGTCGACATGGGTGGTAGGGGTATGTCGACATCCCTATGAAAAATTTGATTTTCTGGTATATCTTTGTTTATTAAAAATATATGTTACTATATCTATATTCTATATCTCAGTTATTGAACAAATGCCTTATTCTCTTCTTAACTTATTAAATATAGATTGATTTAAGGGTTTGGTTAAAATATCAGCAGTTTGATTCTCGGAGTTGATAAATTCAAGAGAAATAATCTTTTTACTTATATTACCTCTGAGAAAGTGATGTCTGATATCAATATGTTTAGTCCTAGCATGATGAGTATAATTTTTAGATAAATTTATTACACTATTACTATCATAATAAATTGGTGATTTTGAAATTGTTAATCCAAAATCTTTTAGGTTTTGTTGCATATAAATGACTTGAGAGCAAGCCAAAGCAGCAGAGATATATTCTGCTTCAGTTGTTGATAAAAAAAACAGTGTTTTTCTTTTTACTGAATCATGAAACCAGAGAATGCCCAAAAAGTGACAAGTTCCACTTGTACTTTTTCGGTCAGATTTGCAGCCAGCATAGTCAGCATCACAATAAGAGATTAAATCAAATGAATCATTTTTAGGGTAAAATAAACCATAGTCAAAAATATGTTTAACATATCTTATGATACATTTCACAGCTTTTAAGTGGGTCTCTTTGGGTTGAGATTGGTATCTTGCACAAAGACAAACACTATGCATGATGTCAGGTCTACTCACAGTGATATAGAGTAGTGATCCAATCATTCCCCCATATAGTTTTTGATTTACATCTTGTGAAAGATCTTCTTTATTTAAATCTTCATTGGTTGCCATGGGAGTGGATTTTCCACTTGCAGTAGTCATACCAAATTTACTAACTAGATCCCTAGCATATTTTTCTTGACTAATAAAAATACCATTATCTAATTGTTTTATTTGTAAACCTAAGAAGAAAGTAAGTTCACCCATATGACTCATCTCAAACTCTTTTGTCATTATTTCAGACAATTCTTTATTCATTTCATGATTAGTTGAACCAAAAATAATATCATCTACATTACTCATGTTATTTAGTTGGTTTCTAGTTCTAACAACAAATTCAATATTTCCTAGTATATTTATAGGATGATCTTTTAAAAGCTTAACCTTTTTATTTGGATGAATAAGTTCATTATTTGTTTCAATTGATTCATTATTTAGAGTAGCAAAATCTTCTTCATCATTAATCTATTCAACATCTTTGAAATTTTCATCAAACGAAACATGCATTGTTTCTTCAATGGTATTAGTTCTTAAATTGAAAATCTGTATGCTTTACTTCTATCAGAATACCCGATAAAGATTCCTTTGTCGGATTTAGGATCAAATTTATCCAAATTGTCTTTTGTATTTAGAATAAAACATTTACTTCCAAAAATTCTAAAATAAGATACCTTTGGTTTCTTCTTGTAAAGAAGTTCATAAGGTGTTTTATCAGTTAACGGTCTAATTAATATTCTATTCAAAATGTAGCAAGCTATAGCGACTGCTTCAGCCCAAAAATATTTTGGTAAATTACTATCTGAAAGCATTGTTTTAGTGCACTCTTGAATTGTCCTATTTTTACGTTCTACCACTCCGCTTTGTTGTGGGGTTCTTGGAAAAGAGAAATTATGAGTTATTCCCTTTTTATTGCAGAATCTCTCAAAAATTTCATTTTCAAATACCCCACCGTGATCACTACGAACATTTATAATTTTTAAAGAAAGTTGGTTTTGAATTTTTTTAAATGAATCAAAAGTATCACTTTATGTTTCATAAAAATTGTCCATGTAAACCTAGAATAATCATCTATAATTACAAAGACATATTTATTGTGATTTATTGATTGAATTTGAGATGGACCAAACAAATCTAGATGAAGTAACTCAAGAGGTTTTGAAGTTGAAATCAAATCTTTTGATTTGAACGAACTCTTCCTAAGTTTTCCTATTTGACAAGCATCACATATACTATCTATTTTAAAATTCATTCTAGGGAGACCTCTTACTAGATCAAGTTTAGAAAGTCTAGATAAGAGTTTAAAATTCAAATGCCCAAATCTTTTATGCCAAATCCAAGGGTCACTTGTATTAGCTAAAAGACATAGATTATCATTTGAGATTTTTATACTAAGAATATAAATATTTTTCTTCCTAATTCCTTCAAATATAATATTTGAATTATTATCTTCGATGTGACACTTATCTTTTTCAAATTTAATTTTGTATCATTTATCGCAAAGTTGACTAATGCTAAGAAGATTGTGTTTCATATTCTTAACTAATAAAACATTAGAAATAGTAGGAGTTTTAGTGTTATCGACATTGCCGATGCCAATCACATATCCTTTTGAGCTGTCTCCAAAATTAACCAATCCTCCATCTTTATAGATAATACCGTTCAGCATATCTAGATTACATGTCATGTGTCTTGAACATCCACTATCAAGTATCCACTTATTCCTCTTGATTTGCATAATTTGTCCATTGGGTATTGATTTTTCAAAAGCCATATAACATTTTCCTTTTTGCATAGAATACAAACTCGGTAGATAACTTGATTTTCTATAATAACTATATGCAGACTTATGAGACAATGATGATTTGAACAGTTTTAAACTAGTGTTAACAAAATCATCAAAAATAGCCATTTTAAAAACTTTTTCAAAATTCAGATATGAAAATTTTGAAAACCAATGCTCTGATACCAAATGTGGGAAATGTGGATTATAGATCTTAAGGCTGGAATAACACTAGAGGGAGGGGGTGAATAGTATTTTATGGATTTTCTAAATCTTTTTCAAATTTATGTAATTTAATCACCAACAAATGCAATTCACAGACACGGATATTGTTACCCTGTTGCTTGGCCCGGCTACGAGAGGCAAACTATTGAGTGTCGTTCGGCCTGCAAGTGTCGTTCGGCCTGCAAGTGCCGTTCGGCTTGGACACGTCGTCCAGAATACAAGTGCCGCTCGGCCTGGACACGTCGTTCGAAATGCAAGTGCCGCTCGGCCTAAATGCATCGCTCAACATCTTTCATTCGAACGCCATCGCTTGGCATCCTTTGTTCGACCATCATCGCTCGACACAGGAGGGGCCGACCCAAATGAACATGACAAAGTATTCCAAAATGCACCACTCGGTCATGGGAGCGAAGCCATACAACCAAATCCACTATTCGGCATGACTTCAATAAAGTGAAGGCACTCGACACGGCCTCACTTCAAGTCAACTACCTAAGGTCCACCGTTCGGTTTACTCACCTGGTTCGTCTTAATATGTTTGCATGGATGAGTCTGCTAACCTGGTCGGTGCCAGGTGTGAATTCGACCGAGAAGAATAAGTGAACGATGGCTCGGTCAATGTCGCTCGGCAACAAGGCCCGGTCATTGCAGGTCGGCATGCCTGGTTCATCGCATGTTAGAGGGGTTAGTAGTTTTCTAGGCCTACAACGAAGTGAGGCGATCGGCATGACTTCTCTTTGAGTCAACCTGCTATTTGCTTTGGGTCTCCTGAGGGTTTACTTCAAATTGATTGATGATCGACCAGACATTTCTCAATCGACATTTCTCGTTCGGCATGTATCGCTCGGCATGCCTAGCTCGGTGCACAGAAGTCCCTATTGTGGGCCGATCTACCTTGTTCTTGGGCTCGTGAAGGAAGTCCAGCATATCTTCGCCTATAAACAGAGAGGCATGGGCACAGTGAAAAAAGACCTTTTTTCCAGAGCACCAGGGAGACTCTGCCATTTTGAAGACTCGTTTCTTTTCTGTTAAAACTTGTATTCAAGTTATTAGTGTACGAATTGTACCTGTATTCAGTTATTTGAAAAAGTAATAAAGATTAAACTCAAAGTGGACGTAGGCAGTTATGCCGAACCACTATAAATCTGGTGTTCTAGTTTTTGCGGTTAATTTTGCATACATTCCTCTATTTTAATTTTCTATCTTCATTAACTTCTCTACAAAAATCTTTCTTTGGGTGTTAGTGACCCATTTTGGTGCTAATATTTTGGTGCTTTCACTGAGAAACCGCATTCTCATGTTATTAGGATCTACTTTGTAACTACTGGATTAAAGAAATCCCCCGAAGGAGATCCAAGTCATTCACAGGAAGTTCGTTGATTCTACTCAGAGTTCCTACTAATAACTCTACAATTGGAAGACCTTATACCAGATCAGCCTCTCACAATGTGGCCGTGAATGAGACTGCTTGCGTCCAACAAGTAAGACCCAGCAATTAACAAGTTAATCCGGGAGCAGGGACTATCGCCACCCAAAACCAAATGGAAGTCGTCACTAGAACAGAGTTCAACGACCTGATGAGGGAACTCATGGAGAGCCGGAGACAACTTAGTGAATAGATTCAAGCTAACACCAACCTTATGACTCAGCTTACTTAATAACAGCATCATAATGCTAGAGGAAGCCCCGCTTCTTACTCCTCATCCGACAGCTCTGCTTCATCTGATGAACCTCCCAGGCGTAGACGCCGTAGAACTGAGACAACCCAAGCAGGTGTTACTAATCGATCAACTTTGGATGGCCCAGGTTCCCTACCTGGAGCCATAGCCCCTCACTTACATCAAAGAAATCACACCCAAGCTGGAACAGGAAACTTAGGATCTGGAGAACGAGTGGAAGCTGGACGGCTGGCTCACCAAGGTCCTAATGAAGTTGGTCCCCAGGATACACGTTTGGTAGATCACCAACATAGGAGATACCAACTAGAATGGTCTCGTAGGACAGATTCGAACCTGCCATCTTCCATACAAACCCCAGACCTATCGTCTATGGTTAGACAACTGATGAGAGAAAATCAAGGCTTGACTAATGATGATTGGGGGATATCCAGGAGTCATACTCTATTCACAGATACTATACTACAGGCCGAGTACCCCAGAAAGTTTAACATGCCAACTATTTCGGCCTAAGAAGGGAGGACTGATCCCCGACAGCATGTGATGAGATATGAATGGATGATGGAATCAGCTAGAGAAAATGATGCAAAAAAGTGTAGATGCTTCCTAATAACTTTATCTGGAATCACTACCATGTGGTTCACCTGACTTCCTTTACGGTCTATCTCCAACTTCGATAAATTAGCAACGAAATTTGTGGAACAGTTCAGGATTCATGCCACTCGTCCCAAGGACGTAATGTCCTTGTCTAGTGTGATTCAGGCTCTAGGGGAGCCGTTAAAGGAGTACATGTAGAAATTTCATGTTGCAGCTACTGAAGTTAGCAACCCAAATGACCATGCCATTCCGATGGCTGTCATGCGAGGGGTAGATCCGGATTCAGAGTTTGGCGATTGGCTGGCAGGAAGGCCTCCGACTACACTAGAACGTTCTTATTCAAAGGTGCATCAATTCATAAGAAGGGAGGAAGCCAGGTGGATAAGGCGAGATAATGCACTAGGACCTGACAAGGAAACTGTGAAGAGCAACATTGCTATAAAACAATCCGGCGATAACTCGTGGAAGGTCCAGGTTAATGTCCAGATTAAGCTAGGGAAATCTAAAGGATCCAAAGGAGGAAATTCTGGAAAAAAAAGGGAAGCAGGAAAATGGAGACCAAGGATTCCGAATTACAAGAAATACACTCCTCTGAATACATCTCTGGAAAATATTTACCTATCGACTTGTAATATTTTTCAATATCGAAAGCCATGCCTAAAAGAGTCCACCGAGGAACAAAAGCGGACAAAGAAGTATTGCCGCTTCCATGATACTTACGGGCATAATACCGAGGAGTGCAGACACCTCCACGATGCTATAGAAAAGCTGATTCGATAGAAGAAGTTGCAGGAGTTTGTCAAGAATCCATAGAAGGGAAGACAAGGAGCATCAGACCCTGGTCGCGGGCAAGCTTCACGCTATCCTGAGGAACCTACTTGGACCGTGGGAAGACTAGTCATAAACATTATAGTCGGTGGGCCTCACCCGACAGACAAGAATTGGCAGGATATGGAGCGGTATGCCAGTTCCTTAAAACACGCAGATTTTTAATGTTGTTCAAATATGGAAGATGGGTCCCCAGCTAAACAGCAACGAACGATGATGAACGATATAGTGTTTAGGAGCCGAGATGCTGATCAAGTGGAGCTCCTACCGTTGACCCGATGGTCATTTCCGCGATGAACGGGCCAGCATTCGTGAAAAGAATATTGATTGATTTTGGAAGTTCTGTTAACATCATATTCAAGAAAGCATATGACCAAATGAAGATGGAGACAAAGGATTTAAAACCATCAAAAGCTCGTATCCATGGCTTTAATGGTGCAGCTACCGATGTAGTGGGTTTTGTTGAATTGCCAATTGAACTTGGACAAGGTGAACGTAGGAGAGTGCGAATCCTGCCTTTCATCATTTTGGATGTCGATTCTCCCTACAATGTGTTTCTAGGTCGACCGGCCCTAGTAGAGTTTAGGGCAGCTTCGGCCCCTTGGTGTTTAACCTTAAAATTTCCAACAAACAAAGGAGTTGGTGTCGAGCATGGCGATTAGGCGACTGGTTGTGCGTGTTATGTGGCTGAGCTGAGAGAGGTCCAACGAAGAGAGAAAGGAAATGTTGTGGACAACTCTACACTCGAGTCACTGAAAATTGACAAGTAGTTCCCGAGCCCTGGCTCGGATAACGTGATCGGATCTATAGAGACATGGATCCGAGAGATGATGATGAGGAACCCAGGGAGGCAAAAGCAGCACCAGATAAATTGACAATTAACATTCCAGTTAGCCGAGATGACCCATCTCGAGTACTTAAGATTGTATCACAACTCAACCCCTCGATGACCGAGCATCTCACGATTTGCTCCGAGCAAATCTGGATGTTTTCGCTTGGACACATTCTGATATGTGCGGGATTTCTCCCGCCATTGCGAGTCGTATGTTGAACATAAACTCGAGGTACGTACCAGTAAAGCAAAAAATGAGAGGCATGGACTCGGAGAGGTCCGCTGCTCTCAGAGAGGAGGTGGACAAACTCAAAGCCAATGGGTTCGTCTACGACGCCCTTTACCCTGAATGGGTGCCTAACCCCGTGCTAGTGAGAAAAGAAAATGGGAAATGGAGAACCTACATAGATTACTCTAATCTGAACAAAGCATGCCCTAAGGATAGTTTCCCTTTACATAAAATTAACCAACTGGTCGACTCAACGACAGGACACGAGTTATTGTCATTTATGGATGCATACTCGGGATATAATCAAATCCCGATGCACGTTCCAGAAAAAGAATAAACTAGTTTTGTCACAGACATTGGCTGTATTGCTATGTAGTGATGCCTTTCGGATTGAAAAATGCGGGAGCAACTTATCAGTGTTGATTAATCGGATGTTTAACGACCAGATTGGTAGAACAATGGAAGTCTATGTAGATGAAATGCTCATGAAGTCATGGCAGTCAAATGACCACATCCGAGACTTGCCGGAAGTGTTTGATACACTCAGATATTATGGAATGAAAATCAATCCTCTGAAGTGTTCCTTTGGCATCGCGTAAGGGAAGTTTTTGGGTTTCACTGTTAACGCGTGGGGGATTGAAGCTAACCCAGAAAAGATTCAGGCTGTTCGAGACTTACATGTGCCTAGAACTATAAAGCAAGTACAAAGCCTGAACGAAAAAGTGGCCGCGCTGAGTCGATTCATATCCAGAGCCACAGATAAGTGGAATAAAGAATAGAAAGAGAAATTTTGAATGGATGCCCAACTGTGAGGATGCATTCCAAGCTTTGGTAAGGCATTTGGAAAGCCCTCAGGTGTTGTCGAAGCCTATAGACCATGAAGTGTTGTATGTATACTTGGCCGTATCTCAACATGCCATTAGTACAGCTTTGGTTTGCGAGGAGGAATGAGTTCAAAAGCCGGTGTACTATGTCAGCAAACGTCTGACAGGGACAGAAAGAAATTATCCTAAAATTGAGAAGCTGGCCTACTGCTTGCTGATTGCATCACGCAAGCTTCGTCCGTACTTTCAGGCACACTTGATCAGTGTTTATACCGACCAACCCTTGCGACAGGTACTCTAACGACCAAAAACCTCTAGAAGGATGTTAAAATGGAATATCGAGTTGAGTTAATTCGATATTACCTACCTGCCACGAAGGGCCATACAAGGGCAAGCACTAGCAGACTTTATTGCAGAATTCACCGTATCAAACGAACCAAACAGTCGTAATATCATTCCCCCTATTCGATGGAAACTATACACCGATGGGACATCCAATGACCATAATTTTGGGGCTGGTATAATTCTTGTGACTCCCGAAAATCGATCATTTTGTTACGCTTTGAAGCTCAATTTCCCAGCTACAAATAACGAAGCCGAGTACAAAACATTGATTGCTGGCTTGAAACTTATCAGGGAACTTGGAGTAAAATCAGTTGAAATCTTTTGTGAATCACAATTGGTGGTGTATCAGGTGCGGGGGGACTATCAAGCAAAGGGGCAGAGACTTGCCCCATGCCTTGCTCGGGTTCAACAATTGTTAGTAGATCTAGAATATTATGATATTTCGCATGTCCCGCGTGAACAAAAGAGAGAAGCCGATTCATTGGCAAAATTTGCAAGTAATGGCGATGCACAACAAATGGGATTGGTTCCTGTCGAGGCCTTACATGCTTCAAGTATAAATGAGATGGAGGCAGATTTCTTGTTAGAAACAAAAATCGATAAGGAATCATGGATAACCCTATTCAAGCAATACCTGCTACACGGGGTTCTTGCCTGAAAGAAAGAGCGAAAGACAACAAGTCATTCGCAAAGCTTCGTGATATGTAATGCAGGACAGAATAATGTATTGAAAGGGATTCTTGGTCCCCTTACTCCGTTGCATTGCCCACAGTGAGATAAAACGAGTCCTGAAGGAAGTTCATGAAAGAGAATGTGGTGACCATACTGGAGGGCAGACACTAGCAAAAAAGATCCTCCGCTATGGATACTATTGCCCAATTGTAAATCGGAATGTTGCAGACTACGTAAGAAGATGTGACAAGTGTCAAAAGTATGCGAAAATCTCGAGAGCTCCGCCAACGGAACTCACACAAATGGTTAATCCCAGACCGTTTGCAATATAGAGAATCGATATAATCGGTTCCTTGCCTATATCCAAAGGTGGTGCAAAATACATAATAGTTGCGGTCGATTACTTTACCAAGTAGGCGGAAGCAGAGCCTTTAGCCACAATCATTTCTAAGAAGGTCATTAATTTCGTTGTGCGGAACATTATATGCCGTTTTGGCCTCCCGCTAATTATCATTACGGACAATGGAACTCAGTTCGAAAGTAGGGAGTTCAAAGAATTTTGTCAAAAGTATGGCATTGAGAAAAGGTTTGCAGCAGTTGGTTATCCAAAAGCCAATGGACAAGTAGAAGCCGTGAACAAAATATCAAGTCCAAATTGAAAAAACGTTTGGAAAAGGCTAGAGGCAAGTGGGTGGATGAGCTTCCAACAGCACTTTGGGCTTACAAAACCACCCACAAGTCCGCGACTGGCCACACTCCATTCACATTGGCATATGGCACGGAAGCCGTTATACCCGTGGAACTTGAAGTTCCTTCACATTGGGTAACACATTATGACCCTAAGACGAATCGGGCTCTATTGCTGGAATCACTGGACTTTGTTGATAAAAAAGGTGAAGAAGTTGATTTAAGGGCGGTTGCATATATGCACCTAGTAGCTCGATATTATAATGAAAAAGTCCGACAGAGAATCTTTGATGTGGGTGATCTTGTTTTGAAGCGAGTTTTTCGGATCCCATCGCATATGAATCCCACATGGGAAGGTCCTTACGTCATTGGACGGAGGCTTGGAGAGGGAACTTTCAAGCTAGCAATCGTTGATGGCGCGACAATCTCCCGAGCATGGAATAGCAAGCATCTGCGACATTATTATACTTAGTCTATTTCTTTCGCATTTTAGTTGCAATTATTTCCAGTATATTTCTATTTCGTTGATTCTTAGTTTTTGGAATGTAATAAGACAATTCAGTTTGTTTTCATTAATAAACGCTTGAAGCCATTTTTTCCATGAATTATTGATGTTTCCGTGGGTTGTAATTCTATGGAAAAAATTAAAGTTACATTATTCTGTCTAGTGTATGAACGCGCACAAACGACTTAAAAATCTCCAAGTCCCCGGAACGCGGACTAGAGTAATCTAAGTCCCCAGAGTGCGGACTAGAGTATAAACGACTTAAAATCTCCAAGTCTCCGGAACACGGACTGGAGTACTTTGAGTCCCCATAGTGCAGACTAGAGTATAAACGACCTTACTTTGAGTCCCCAAAGTGCGGATTAGATTATAAACGACTTAAAATCTCCAAGTCCCCGGAATGCGGACTGGAGTACTCTATGTCCCCAGAGTGCGGACTAGAGTATAAACGACTAAAAATCTCTAAGTCCCCGGAGTGCGGGCATGAGTACTCTGAGTCCCGAGAGTGTGGACTAGAGTATAAATGACTTAAAATCTCCAAGTCCACGGAGTGCGGACTGAAGTACTCTGAGTCCCAGATGCGGACTAGAGTATAAATGAGTTAAAAACTCCAAGTCCCCGGAGTGCGGACTGGAGTACTCTAAGTCCCTAGAGTGCGGACTAGAGTATAAACGACTTAAAATCTCCACGTCCCCAGAGTGCGGACTGGAGTACTATGTGTCCCCAAAGTGCGGACTAGAGTATAAACGACTCAAAAATCTCCATGTCCCCAGAGTGCGGACTGGAGTACTCTGATCCCTAGAGTATAAATGACTTAAAATCTTCAAGCCCTAGGAGTGCGGACTGGATTACTCTAAGTCTCTAGAGTGCGGACTAGAGTATAAATGACTTAAAATCTCCAAGTCCGCGAGTGCGGACTGGAGTATTCTGAGTCCCCAGAGTGCGGACTAGAGTATAAATGACTTAAAATCTCCAAGTCCCCAAATTGCGGGCTGGAGTACTCTGAGTACCCGGAGCGCGGACTAAAAGTATTTTAAGTACCCGAAGCATAGAATAGAAGATCAACAGTTCCAAAGAATCTCCGAGTCATATGGAAGTGAACTAGGGCTTATGTAACTCACAAGATTTTGGATTTCGATTACAAGTTATACAGTAAGATGAACAACAAAAATCATTGAAAGCAAAAGTATGAAATTTTATTCACTAATCCTAAAACAAAGTTCCGCTACAATTCCTCCTAAACTCGGAGTCAAAAGTCAATTTACATTGGCTATGAAAATAAATAAAAATAATTACATAATCCAGGCTGATTCTCGTTGGACGAGCATGATGGCTACTTCTTTGACTTCTTCTCCTTCCTCGGTTTCTCAAATGACTCCTCCCCCATGTGTTTTCTCTTGGACACCTTGCTTGCAAGGGAAGTGGTGTCCGAGGAAGGAAGAGGAACTTCCAACGGCTTGGTCCCACCGGGGAGAATGACCTTCAAAGGCCTGTTCAAGGGATCATCTAGTTCCACTACTTCGGGTTCAACCTTGATTTCTACTTTCTTCTTTCTTCTTCTTCTTCTCTTCCATAAGTTGCTCCTCCATTCTCAATTTCTAAGTATGTTTAGATGCGCCTATAATTTGAACCTCATCATGTTCTTCGACGGGTGACGGATTTCAGATTTGTCTTCGTTAAGCGCCTCGATTACTTGAGCGTCTGGTCCAGGAGTCTCTCCCGTTTGAATTGCCTCTCATGTTTTCTCCTCCTTCTCCATGGCGACATCGCTTCTTAGATTTGGCTCGGTATCAGAATGGCCTGCATGAAATCATAAGAGACAAGTGTTATAATAGATTTACTACTCGCCAAAAACGATGGCCCTTTAAACTCAAGGAAGAAAATTTATATACCGGTATTCGGATGACTCTTAACCATTCGGGGAGTTTCATCCTTAATAATAGGAGATAGAACATGAATATCAAGGCCAGGATCTTCTGGGTCGTAGCCAATGTGCTGCTCAAAGTGGTCCAGTGCTGGGCGACCAGTTGGTTGAATAGGGGAAGAAACTGGAGACTCGGTTCTGGACGGACCGGCAGGGTCATTCTTTCCTTTTGACGAGGAGGAGTCTCTGCTATAAAGAGCCTTTGCTGCAGACAAGTCTGAAGGCTCATTCCCCTAGAGAAATTCCTTCATTAAAGCTTCTTCGTCAACATCTTTGGTTCCCGACTCAACCTTTTTGATTTTTAGTAAAGTGTTCCATGCTTCGGCTAAAGTTTCGAGGTAACCCTCGCCAAGAAATGTTAGGACGCGATGCATGAGAACTCGAGCATTGTACTCGGCTATGAGCGGATCAAACATGCACTTTATCTCCTCTCCGCGAACCTCAGCAGCCGCTTCGAGGCGAGAGTCAATTTTCGAAAGCGCCACTCTTTTGCCCTTCTCACGGGGTTCGTTTTTTAGCACTTCAGCCTTGGAGAACTCCTCATTGAGTTTTGTTTTTAGGCGTTGAGTGGCAACAATCTCGTCACAATATCGTTGTGACTCCTCTTAAGCGGCAGTCTTTTCTTCTTTTTCTTTGGAGAGTAGCTCTTCCAATTCTTTGACTCGTTGAGCGAGTGCATTTTTGTCCTTTTGAACGGAGTCTTTCTCTAAAGCTGAGGCGCCGCAGCGTTGAACCGCTTCATCGATCTTTTTCTTATGTGTTGCGTCTTGGGCTTTAATATTGTCTTTATCACGGATGGCTTCAAGTTTCAGACGATCGATTTCGTGCTGGCATTCGATAGAGACTTCTGAAACTTTTCTGCCAAATGAACAAATGCATCATGTTGGACGTAGACATCATTGTTGCAAGCAATGACACTTTGTTTAACATGCCCCGGAATATGGTGAATCGCTGGAAGAAATTTCAAACCGTCGAAACATATTTTTGGGAACGCGGCTTTAAGCTCGACTAACTTTTCCGCTATTAATGGATCATGTGCGGGAGCAGAAGAAGTTTGTCTAAAGACCACGGGTTTTTTGTAAGGTTTCCAGGATTGCCTGGTGCTAGATGAACTTGAGTGTTGGTCACGGTGAGTCTCAGACCGGGACACCTTATGAGCAGATTTCTCTTTGCTTTGCTCTGGTTGAGAGGAAGGATCGTGAGGGTATGAAGAATGACTGTAAATTTTCCTTTGACACGATGAATCCCAGGAGCCATAGTCTCTATCGCTTTCGTCGTCTCTATCTCGACGTTTGCCAAAGCCTGAATCCTGGCCGGAATGATGGAAAATAGAGGACCCGCGAAGGCGGTCGAATCCATGAGAGCGTTCATATCGGTTAAAGTTGTATCAAGTTCCAGCCCTAAGACATGTTCAAACCTCGATTTGTCTTCCTCATCTACATGACTCCTACCGTCCATAATCTGGAGAAAATTCGCGAATTTGAATTTTGTGCTAAACTTCCTAATTTGGAAAAAACGTTTAAATGAGAAATTCATTCCTAAGAGGATGTTCGAAGCTTAGGGAAGTGTTAGGTTTGGGATTGAAAGTCATTTAGACTCGATATAGGGAGGAGCTGTAGGGAAAACTTACTAAATTCAGGGTAAGAGAGGAAGGTTGAAGAGGTAGACGAAGTTCAAGGGAAGGTAAGCTATGAGTTCCTGTAAAGTCGAAGTGAAAGTAAAGAAATGATGAAGAGAAGTGTCGGCTTCTGTATATGAAGAAGGGGAGTTGAACATGCATCAACCAGTGGACCCGGTTAAGGTATTTCAGTGGTTCGGTGAGCAATTATGGCGAGCGACAGTGAACTTGCCAAACGAGTGGTTCGACGCACAAACATCAACCGAGCCGTGTCAAAGACATGGAATGATAAAGAAACGGATTCGGCCCAATGGGAGGAGAACAGTGGGAAGCATGGTTTGCTTATGATTCAAAGCGCATCATGATTGACTCTTACGATATGCTTTGGGGGACAAATGTTACCCGGTTGCTTAGCCCGGCTACGAGAGGCAAACTATTGAGTGTCATTCGGCCTGCAAGTGTAGTCCGGCTTGGGCACATTGTCCGGAAGCAAGTGCCGTTCAGCCTGGACGTGTCCGCTTGGCCTAAGTGCATCGCTCGACATCTTTCGTTCGAATGCCCTCGCTCGACATCCTTTGTTCGACCATCATCGATCGGCACAAGAGGGGACGACCCAAATGAACATGATAGGGCTCTCAATGGGTACCCGAAAAATCTGATATCCGTCAAATCCGTATCCGAAAATATGAAAAATATCCGTTATCCGAAAAGCGGATACGGATATGGTTATAGTGGTATCCGTATCCGAAAAATATCCGTCCGATTAACTGATGCATATTTATATAATTTAAAATAGGAAAATAGGGCTATGAGTGTTTAACTTTTGAATATTTTTGGATACACATACATATATTAGTACAAAACAATGTTTTATCACCATATTTTTTATTTCTTTGTTTTTTATAAACAATAGTACAAAAAATGTTTTATGTTGATCTAAAATTTTTCGTTTATACCTTTAAATTTATCAATTATTGGCGGAGCGGATAAATATCCGATATCCGTCCGTATCCGAAAATTAAGCGGATACAGATATCCGATATCCGAAAATTAAACGGATACGGATATCCGATATCCGAAAATGATTTCGGATACGGATACGGATATGGCACTATCCGTATCCGAAAGCATCCATTGACAGCCCTATATGACAAATTGTTCTAGAACTCACCACGCGGTCAAGGGAGCTAAGCCATACAACAAAATCCACCGTTCGACATGACTTCAATAAAGTGAACGAAATAAGGCGCTCGGCACGACCTCACTTCAAGTAAACTACCCAAGGTCCACCATTCGGTTTACTCACCTAGTTCGGCTCAGTATGTTTACATGGATCAATCTGCTTACCTGATTCGGTGCTAGGTGTTAATTCGACCGAGAAGAATAAGTGAACGATGGCTCGGCCAATGTCGCTTGGCAACTAGGCCCGATCATTGTAGGTCGGCATGCCTGGTTCGGCGCATGTTAAAGGGGTTAGCAGTTTGCTAGGCCTTTAATAAAGTGAGGAAATCGGAATTACTTCGCTTCGGGTCAACCTACTATTTGCTTCGGGTCTCCTGAGGGTTTACTTTGAATCGCTTGATGATCGACCAAATATTTCTCGACAGGCATTTCTCGTTTGGCATGTATCGTTCGGCATGCCTGGCTCGGTGCGCAGAAGTTACCTGCTGTGGGCCGATATACCTTGTTCCTGGGCTCATGAAGGAAGTCCAGCCTATCTTCGCCTATAAATAGAGGGGCAGGGGCACAGTGAAAAAGGACCTTTTTTCGAGAACACTGGAGAGACTTTGCCATTTTGATGACTCGTTTCTTTTCTATTAAAACTTATATTCAAGTTGTTGGTGTACGGATTGTATCTGTATTCAATTATTTGAAAAAGCAATAAAGATTAGACTCAAAGTGGACGTAGGCGGTTATGCCGAACCACTATAAATCTGCCGTTCTAGTTTTTGCAGTTAATCTTGCATACATTCCTCTATTTTAATTTTCTATCTTCATTAATCTCTCTACACAAATCTTTCTTTGGGTGTTAGTGACCAATTTTGATGCTAACAGATATAATCACAGAATCAGGCATAGATGCAAATATTAAATAAAAGCAGTAAAGGAAAGAACACATCAAGATTTTATATTGGTTCGGAGTTACCCTACATCCAGTCCCGTACAATCGTACGGATTTCTTATCAAAATAATCTCCCAGATTACACCCTCGGTTTCAAGGCTACGAGGTACACCCTTCTGTATTCGAGTTCAGGGCAACTCTCTTGATTTAACTAGGCTACAAGATCACCTAATTGATTTCTGGGGCTACACTTATACCCAATTGATTTCAAGGCTCAACCGCACCTTTTACTCAACAGTTTGATTTACAAAAGATCCTATAACTCTGAATAGCACTGAGATCTTATGGAGAGAGTGACAGAGAATTAAACAAGAGATAATCAAGTTTGATTCACTTGGTATTTCGACCGAGTATAGTTTGGGATTCTTTAAAATAAATGTGGAAGATGAAGAGGAGAGAAAATGAGTGAAATCTGATAAAAAATTCGTTTAGAACTACTGGTATTTGTAGGAGATCAACAACCATATATATTCGTGAAAGGATACGACGAATAGACACTTCTTTTGAAAATTTGAATTTTGAATTTAACGGGCATCATGTCGACATAGGGGGTTGATTGATGTCGACATGCTCAAGGCAAAAATTGCTGTTTTAATTTTCTTATTAAAATTGGTTTCTATAATTTGTCAATGCAATTTCTAAACTTTGTAAATATATTTGAATATAGTTTAAACATATAAAAGTAATTTTTAATATATATAATCTTAATCTATAAAGTGATTTAAAATTTGAGTATATAAATATTTAAAAGCTAAATATTTAAAACAAGTGATGGTTTAAAAACAAGGATAATTTTGAAATCAAAATATAAAAAATGATAAAGATAGTTTTGAGGCTAACATATTTAAAACCAAGAGAGATGTCTTTTTGAAAAGAAAGTTTTGAAAACATTTTTAAAAAACAAGAGATATATTTTTAAAAAGCATTTTTATAAAATTAGTGGATATCAAAATAGGACCACTATATGTTCCACTAAATATTGTCGTGGGCTCCATTCCACTAGGGTTCCATCCCTTTAACAGGCTCGAAGTGGATTCCATTCCATGAATAAATTTCGAATAAAGATGTAAGTGCTTCCAAGAAGTTTTAACATAATTCTAGACTCAATACTTATCTTGTACTCTTGAAATCTTGAACTCTTGATATCTTGTTACTCATGATTCTTCAATCTTGATATCTTCAGTCTTGAATCTCTATACTGTATAGTCTTCATTCTTGGTGCCTGCATGTTTATATCCTGCATATACATATATATCTAAACCATAATGTTAGTATTTATATTTATAATAAGTCCTAAGGTTGTTGTCATCAAAACCACCATCTCAAGGACTAACAGTCCAAACCTTATAACTCTAATGTAGGTGCAACGCAACTACGAGGTCTAACGACACATCTCCATCAATTATGACCCACTGATGTGAGAAAAAGCATTTGGACCACTTAATACCACTTTAATGGGAATTAGGTAGACTCTGACCGTTAATATATATACCTTAGGTAGATCCCCATCATTTAGTAGCTAAACCCAAAGCAGACCCCTCTTTGGTGTTTCCAAACCGACATTGTAAAAAATTCCATATGGCCGCATAATTATTCTTTTATGGGAAAGAAGCGAACAATGTAATAGCCACTTAATACCTCATTCCCGAATCGGACCTCCTCCAGAGATTTCCCACTACCCTACCTAAAAGATAGTCTTGACCATTTAATAATTCTTGAGTGAAAAGGAGACCCATAACCAAAATCGTGACGTCTCATATTAGTCCGACTATTCGTAGGGGCGGGTAGCCAGATTAGCTGGACAAACTTACCCTATAAAATTAGAACTAATCTTGCATCCACCATGGGTACTTATTATAAACAATGCCTCACATCATTCTCAAACTCATTGCTGATAGCCAAATTAGCTGGGCAGACTTCTGTGTGCTTTTGACTGACATCGCACTCCTATACTTAGTCATTTTTCGGCTCTCTAAACATACTGCCATATATAAACTATGCATGTTTATATACATTATACTTCACCTGCATTTACGCATTAAGGCCATATGAGTACAACCCCTTATTTTGCATTTAGTTATTGATTAATTTCCATAATTATCCTTAACTTCCTTCCTATAGAATTTATTGCTATTTATTAACCTATTTATTCTATACGATATGGGAAGTCTAGTCTAGTTTTTTTCTTTATGTAGACCTTCTAAGGGCGATGGGTTGTCGTATCAATTAGGGACTATGCTTCTCCATGTAGACCATGCTTATTGAAGGCATGAGACATCCTTCTTTGCCACTCGGAATGCTATCTCGTATATTGAGTCCCTCGAAACCTTTCGAACAGGCACAACAAGCAAGCTAATAAGTACCTATAGCTACGACTCAAATATCTCACAACCATGGGAACTAGTGCTGTGTAAATAGCATCATCGAAAAGATCTTCTTTCATTCACGGATTTGCACACTCTCATACAGGGCTTGAGTTGCTAGACTGCATCTCAAACTCCGACTCTGGGCGAATAGTTTAGATCAGTCGCCTCTGTTTCCTCTTACGTCTCCCTTCGGTCCTCGTTGTTTCTTATTTCCTATAACTCCTTTCCAAGGAGCCGGTCAACACGAATACCTCTCCCCTCTTTGGGACCCTCTCCTTACCCAATCCTTTAAGGAACACCTCCCCCCTCAATGAAAGGGGGGTTCTAAGAAATCCTTTGGGTTTTATTCTCCCCATTATATACCTCTCGCAAACACCAGTAATTATTGCATAGGAAATAGGAATTTGTCCCCAGTATATTAATTGTCAGCCTCTACCCCACCACATATGCATTCTCTACGGCTTGTCAAATCAGGGCATTGCATTTATCTATGACAAAAGATATGAAGGAGTTGGATTACAGAGGAGCTTTTTTCTATGGATATGAATTAGGTTGGCTACCAGATTCTCCTCTCACTTCACTACATTCCCCCAAAATACTTGGCTCTCTGCCCGTTGCTGGGTTCTCGTCCTAGTTGATTGGGTGGATGAGTAAGCTATAGTAGGATGGGAATTCGTTCACTATGCGCTACGCGTCTCTACGTCCTCTACTTTAGGGCGATGAACTCAACGCATGAGGCCTTCCCTATGTACGGCTCGATGTTATTGAAAATAGGCCAATCAATGTAGTCGACTAAGCCACAGCTTTATTCCCGTTCGTCGTAGCCAATTAGGCCATGGCTCACTTTCCTTGGCGGCTTCGCATAGGGCCCTAAGTACCAACACCGTCACCCCAAAACTAGAGTACGTAGAAATGCGTAGAGGGAGAACCTTGTGTAAGGCGTAGAGTGAACCGATTCTCGTCCTAATATAGCTGGTTAATGGGGAGAATCAAACCCAAAGGAGACTCTCTAAGAGCCCCTCTTTGATTGAGGGGGACAGGGGGGTATTCCTTAAAGGATTGGATGAGGAAAGGGTCCCAGGGAGGGAAGAGGGAATTGAGCCGACCGACACCTCAAAAATGAGTTCTAGGAAATAGAGGCAACCAAAGGGAGACGCAAGAGGAAGCAAAGGCGATCGATCCAAACTATTCGCCTAGAATCGACATCTGAGACACAGTTAAGCAACTCAAGCCCTATATGAGATGCTTAAAGGCATGTATTGTCTAAGAAAAACAATAGTTTTTTGAGTTTGACGCGCGATTTATAAGTTAATATTTATATGCTATTAATATATTGGGAGAATTAATTTAATGGACAAAAATTTGTATATTTTTAGCCTCAAGGACACGACCTTAATATTTTAACCACAAGTACAAACATTCTTCCAAAATTATTCATAAGGATAAACATTCTTTCAAAATTATTCATAAAGACAAACATTCTTTCAAAACTGCTACCAAACTAAAAACTAATACCTAAAAAATACTACCGATAACTATAAACTGATACCAAAAAACTGTTATCAATAACTAAAAACTGATATCTAAAGAAAGTTGTCATTCAGGCTAAAATACCGAAGGTCTGTCCTTAAGGCAAAAATGTTGAGAAATTTTGTCCTTTACAATAATTTCCTGTAATATATTAATACATACGTGAATTTTAAGCTAATAAATATTCCTAAGTGTGCATAGAAATATTTATATTCTAATATTTTTTCTTTCTATGCTAGTTGTTAAAATGTCAAAACTACCATATTCATACAAGCCTCGGTTCCATACAATAATTTATAAAATAGCCAATATCCTTAGCTTACAAAACAGACTTGCATAAAAACTAGAATCGAACTACCAAACGTATTTTATATTAGAAAAATATAATCAACACCTTTATTTCAAGGAAACAAAATATTACAATTTATAACCTTTATATTCTATTCAACTTTTAACTATACAAAATTAAAGTGGAAAAAGGGATTCATATTTGTCTAAATTATGAAAATAGGTGGTGCAAACTACAAATAAGAAAATTTATAATTTGCACAACATTTCCTAATTTTTCTCTTTTAGAAACCTTTATCACTACAATAGAAATTAGAAGTGAAAGTTGAATATAACATAAATTATCCAAATTGCAAATAACAAATTATACTCTACTATATTAAAATAAAGCAATTGGAATTCCAACTATCCAAGAATTGGCGTTTTATTGGGGAAATTTTAATGTTTTAGATTCTAGGGTTTTCATATACAAAATTCCCCTAGGTATAAAATAAATCCAAACTTTTACTATATAAATTATTAAAATGTGAAAAACTAAAATCTCCACCTACCTTTCTAGCTTTCCAAATCTCCTAAATCTGAATTCATCCTTTTAATTGACTCCTTTTCCTTTTGGAATATATATACATATCCACTAAAATTATTGATCTAAGAGGAGATTTGACTTAAGTGGAAATTTGGATTTATAATTAAAGAATTCACCTTTTTCATAGAATTGATTCACTCCAAAGCGAAATGTCAATTCTTAGGTTAGAATCTTAAGTATTTTGTATTAAAATAATGGAGTTTTCTGGATTTTGTGATATATTAGTTTTACCTTCTATTCCACTTTTTATTCTTTAGATTTGATTAAGAGATTTGATTAAGAAATGTTGTGTTAGACAGGGACTCTTATTCGTAGTTTGCACTGCCTATTTCTATAGAAATTCTCTGTCTAATTTTATGTAAAAAGGAGTTGAATAGAACGTAAAACTTATCTAACTGCAAGTCTCCATTATTATTGTCTTATTCCGTTGTTTTAATATAAAATAAGCTGTAATTAGATTCTAAGTACAAGTCTTTTATTTGGTTTTGGGGTATTGATTTTATGCTAAAAATGCTATTAATGCTATTGTGGAAATGAGACTAGTATAATATTGGAAGATTTGCCAATTGAACAGTAGTTTAGGGCATAGTCTCAACATATCTAATAAATGTGCATATATATATATATATATATATATATATATATATATAGTGTAAATAACGTACACTTGTAACGTATTAATTGCGTAGTTAATTAGGTTAATAATTATCATTGAAATCCCTTTTAAGAAAGTAATTAATTAGGAGAAATAATAAAGATTTCTTACAAGGCCTAAATAATGAATGCGGTGAGATGTGTGATAATATACCTAGAGAATTACGAAATGTGACTATGTTATAGCGATGCCAGGTTAGTCAAAAGCACATAGAATTCTTGCCAACTAATCTGGCTACCAGCAATGTGACTTTAGAGCAAATGTGAAACATCGCCTATAATAAGTAAGCATGATGACACGAGGTTAGTCCCAATTCTATAAGGTAAATCTGCCCAGCTAGTCTGACTATGAGTTCCTAAGAATAGCCAGACTAATATGAGAAGTCTCCATGAGTTACGGGTCATAACAGGAAGGACCTGCTTCAAGGAATTGAAGGTATTAAGTAGTTGTTTGATGGCCCGTCTCTTTCCTTTATATGAAGCATTAAATTGTCGAGATTGAGTTTATGAACAGTTGAGGATATCTTGGAAAAGTCAGCTGCAATAGGAGGTACTAAGTGTCCGAAGAGATATCCATGCAATGTTAGCTAGATAGATACCTTTATGGAGTCCGCCTTTGGAATATGATAAGGGCCTATCTCAATTGAGGTCTTAAATGGTCAGAGTCTGCCTATTTTCCATTAAAATGTATTAAGTGGCTTGAGTATTATCTCTTGCATCAGCAGAGATTAATAACGATGGTTATGGGCTGTTGATTATGGGAAAACATGCTTTTGGGATTGAAGGTATTAAGTGGTTGTTTGAGGGCCCGCCTCTTTCCCTTATACGAGTATTAAATGGTTTTGAATATAGCTTAAAATGTGAAAGACATATCCTTATTTAAATTTTACTTCCCAAGTACTGATATAGAAAGGCTCATTATTTTTTATTCATCAGACATTTTTGTTCTGACTCCCTCCTCATTACAACACAAATTATGAAATGAAATGACGATCAAGATGGAGATGACAATGATAGGAGCTTGTGGAAGTAGCCTATTTATCTATTTATTCTATTTTTTGATGTACCCATTTGCAGTTAAAAATGTACTTTTGAACAAGATGATGTTATGGTTATTGTTGACCTTATGTTATGGTTTTGTTTTGTGACATTTGGAATTTTGAAATAAAATGGGTACTGTTTATGCTATTATATATTTTCCTTCCGTTATGAGTTCTGAATGAATAGATAAATAACTGTGTGTTGTTCTTCTTACCAACCAACAACCAACTTTGGAATGGGTCTAAGTTTCGATGGACCTTTTCTAGGCTGGGATTTAGGACTGTTTCGCGGTGGGTTGTTACATTTGGTATTAGAGCCTAGGTTACCCCATGAACGGGGAAAAGTATATGTATAAGTGGCATAATTTTTATTTTTGGAAATGTTTTCCAAAACTGTTAGTATATACACACACACTATTTTTGAACATACGCATAAACATTAAGCAAATCTTTCTTTCAGCATATAATACTATCTTAGGAAGTTATAACTAAAAATTCAACCTACGGATAGTTAATGTGGATGATAATTACTCTTCTTATGAGGTTGGGAACTCTACCCAAGGAAGACTCGCCATTTGAGGGATGCTCGAATGGTTTAAACAATACCTCAGGCAAGTAGGTGAAGTCCCTGTTCCTCACATTGCACCGATGACACCCATTGCCCTGCCTGCCGATGCAGCACCCCATCAAGTTGAATTTCCAAAGATGTGTAAGGATTTTCATAATATGGGAGGAAGAGTATATTGTGGAATAGTGAGTTTTGTAGAGTCTAAGTCATAGATAAATGACCACGAGAAGATATTTCGGGAGCTCAGTTGGGAGGATAAGCTAATGAGGAGGATTGCTGCTGGGCACCTAAAAGGAGAAGCCCGAGATTAGTGGAGTACTATGGCTGAGGAGAATGTTGGTAGGATTTTCACTTAGGATGAATTCAAGGACATATCAAGTCAAATTTTATGTCTAGGGAAAAAGTGAGTATACAACTGGAGAAATTTATACAGCTTAAGCAGGGAGACTACACTTTAGTGGAGTATATTAGTAAGTTTACAGGGGTTGCTAAATTCTGGTTGAGCTTGATCGATAACCTATAAAAAAGGCCATGAAGTTTGTGAAGGGTATGAACTTCCCACTTAGAGAATCGTTGTTAATTCAAGTGCATGTTGGCGCTACATACGAGATGTTAGTTGAGATGGTTTCGCTGTAGACTACTAGTGAGGAAGAAAAAGCAGTGGAGAAAGAGAAGGCGGGACCTATTCAACATCAAACTAAGAAGGGAACTCTTGAGCGAATAAGAAGTCGAAAGGAAAGTTCAAGAAAGAGAGTAAGGTGTGTAAGAATGCCAAAAGAAGCGTCCTGTGGCCAAATATTATAGGGTTAGTCTGATAAAGGAAGCTTTTAAGGGAAAGGGTTATCACTGCCACGAGGAAGGGCACCTCAAGAACCAATGTCCGTAGCTGGCGAAGGAAGGGCCAAGTAGACAAGCCTATGCCATTGAGGCTGCCCCTATTTCGAGTAGACCACCCACTAGAGACTAAGGAAAGTCAGCATTAGAAGGTATAACTCTTATTTTTGGGGCTGCAATTCGTACCCTATATAATTTCGGAGCATCGCATTCCTTTATAGCTACGAATATAGTTAACTCCTTAAACCGTCAAACCCAATATGTCACCAGCCTAATAATAGTCTCAAATCCTATTAGGGGGTCAGCACATCTCTTTAAAATTTACAAAGACCTAGTTGTGGACATATGTGAAGTAGATTTCATATATTATGTGTACATTCTAAATTTTGAGGGGTATGGACTTATCTTGGGAATGTATTGGCTATCATACAATGGGGCAATTTTAGATTGCAATAGAAGGGTTGTACGACTAAAGAGTCGTACAGGACGAGACTTGAAGGCCCACTGTACACCTAAAGACTTAGTCAAGGTAAGTTATTTATACTCGCCGATCCTATCTCATATTAAGCTTTCATCCATACTCGTAATCCGAGAATTTCCCTATGCCTATGAAGAATTCTCATGTTTCCTACCCTAAATGGCGATTGAGTTTAGAATTGATCTAGAGAAGGATGCTAGACCAATTACTCTGCCATTAAGATCCATGGCTTCTAAAGAAAGACATGAGTTGGACAAGTAAATCTCAAAGTTGCTACAGGGAGGATCCGATGGAGTACTGTGGAATGAGGAACCCTCATTGTTTTTCCACCAAGGCAAATTTCTCATTGAGACTATGCGTCCACTATAGGGAACTTAATAAGTTGACAACGAAAAATTAGTATCCCTTACCTAGGATATATGACTTTTTCAATCGACTTGTGGGAGTCAAAGTCTTCTCCCAATTGGACTTGGTTACCGAATTTCATTAGTTGAGGATCGCGGAGGACAACTAGTCAAAGACAACATTTCGCACAATAGATGGACTCCATAAGTGTGAGGCTATGCCTTTCGGATTGACGAATACCCATGCATACTTTGTAGATATGATGAGTAGGGTAGTTAGCGGACAATTTAATAAATTCAACATAGTGTTTGTTAATGATATTTTAGTATTCTCCAAAAGTGAAAGAGAGCATGATAATAACTTATGGGAGATACTTGGGACCTTGAGTAGGCACCAATTTAGAGCCAAATCCACAAAGTACCACTTTTGGAATAAGGAGGTAAGGTTTCTTGGACACATTGTTTTTTAGCATGAATTGGCGATGAACCCCGCAAAAGTAGAACTATTCAAGAGTGGTGAACTCCAAAGAATGCAACATATGTTAGGAGATTTTCTCAATTTGGCAAACTATTATAGGAAGTTCATAAAAGACCTTGCAAAATAGCAGTCCTTTTAACTCGCTTGACTAAGAAGAAACTAGTCTTTTCTTATGATGATAAAAGCACTGAAGCATTCAAGAAATTTAAGGGACTATCGACAAGGGGCACCAATGCTTACCATTCTGGATGGGACAAAGCCTTTTACAGTTTTTACAGATGCATGCAGCACAGGATTGGGAGTATTTCTCATGCAAGGAGGAAGAGTAGTAGCTTATGCTAGTAGGCAACTAAAGGACCATGAGAAGATATACCTAGTTCACGACTTGGAGTTAGCAACTATTGTTTTTACCTTGAAGATGCGGAGGCACTATCTTTTGGGAGAAAGGTTTGAGTTGTTCACTGACCATAAATAACTCGAATGCTTATTTTCCTAAAAAGATTTAAACCTTTGACAACAAAGGTGGATGGAGTACATAACATCATTCGACTTCCATATACTATATCCCTGTAGAGAGGGGAAGGCCATCACCGATGCCCTCAATCGGAGGCATGCTACCGTAGGTGCTATATATGAATGGAGGTAGTTTGAGTTCCTCTCAAATTTCAACTTCCAACCTCCAACAGAACCCATCCAAGGCTTTTTGGTAGTTATAGAGGTAGGCCGACTTTGATGGACCATATTGGACCGGCGCAAAAGAAGGATGAGGAGATAGTGGAGATTCTGGATAAGTTGAGAAGAAATAGTAGATATGCAGTTGACGGAAAGGGATGTTTAAGAAAGGAGGACACCTTTATGTCCCAATGTTTGACAGTGTAATGGAAGAAGTTCTTGCAGAGTGTCACCACTCAAAGATGACCGTTTACCCCAGAGTAGACAAGATGTATAGAGATATGACGAGAACTTTCTTTTGGTAGGAAAAAAGGGAGTAGCTGAGTTTGTTGCTAGATGTTTGACATGTCAAAGAATAAAGAACGAGCAAGGGAAACCCGAAGGATTATTGTTACCATTGGAGTTTCCGACTTGGAAATAAGAGCGTATTTCGATGGACTTCGTAGAAGGATTGCCTAGGAGTCAGAGGGGCAATGAAGTTGTTTGGGTCGCAGGAGATAGACTCACTATGAGTGCCCATTTCATTGCTACTAGGAACAATATGACCACAGCGTCCCTAGCACAGATTTATATTAAGGAGGTGGTTCAACTACATGGAATCCTGGTATGCATTGTAAGTGATAGGGACTCCTTATTCACTAGAGAGTTTTGGAGGAGTTTGCATGTAGCTTTGAGAACTTCATTGAATCTTAACATTGCTTCCACCCACAGACTGATGGTCAAATTGAAAGGGTGAATAGAATCATGGAGGATTTGTTGAGAGCTTGCATCATGGACTTCGAAGGACACCGACACCAACATCTACCATCAATTGAGTCTGCATATAATAATACTTACCAAGCGACGATTGGTATAGCCCCCTTTGAGGCGCTTTATGGGAAGCCATGCAAATTGCCAAATTTTTAATATGAAACTACCAACAAAATTTTTCTCGAACCATATTTGATTTGCGATAATTCGAAAAAATTAGAATTGATCAGGCAAAGTATGAAGGTAGCGCAAGACCGCAAGAAATCGTACCTTGACAAAAGAAGGAAAGATTTAAAGTTTGAGATTGGAGACTTAGTATTTATTAAAGTCTCCCCTCTTAGAATAGTCGTAACGTTTGGTAAGTCTAGGAAATTGGCACCAAGATTTGTTAGGCCTTTTCGAATTTTGGAGAGAATAAAAAGACATGTTTATCGCATAAAGCTACTGGATAGATTGCCAAGAGTCCATGGCATTTTTCATGTCTCATATTTTAAGAAATTCCTTCATGAGATAGCTGTTGTTATAGAGCCTGATCAGTTGGGGTATATTGAGACAGAGCCGATAGCACCATGTGGCGCCGCATGAATTGTGGTGCATAAAACTAGGAAACTCTACAACAAAGAAATTAGGCTGGTTCGACTACAATGGGGAGACAATCTAGCGGAAAGCACAAGGTAGACTGAAGAAAAGATGAGGATCTCCCATCCTGAGTTTTTCACTGGTAAACTTTTCTCTCCAAAATTAGGGTTTTTATTACATCGTTGTTGATAGATTGGATGGTAAGAAATGGTTGCTACATTTTTCACTGTCAGTTTGCACTCATGTAGAAATATTTATGCATATTTAGGGTATTTGCATGCATACTTATATGTCGCGATCATGCACTTGCGCTAGGATTGAGCTCACTTATTGTATGTTCGCAATATATAATCACATTGCACTTTTAGTCGAGTGGATGTTTGTGTCGATAACTTGATTGCTAACATGGATGTTTATTGTGTGTTACGTTGATCGCCCTTTGGGAAGATTTTGGGGATGAATTTTTTTAAGGGGGAGAATATAACAACCTGTAAAATCAACCATAAATAAATAAATTAGATAAATTAATTTAAATAAGATAGGGGTAAAAATGAAAATTTTGCAAATGTTTGAATTTGACTACGAAAGTTATGTCGTTGCGTTCGTAGCGAAATTCCGATCAATTTCCATACATAATATGCTAAAAAAGGAGCTCATAAGAAGAAATTATAGGCGTTTGAAGTTTTGAGGTTTAAATTAATTTAAACAGAATTCAAACTCAAATAAATAAATAATTCCTATATTTGAAATTCAAAGGTTAACTGTAATTATACTTGGAGGTTAAGTAAACATTAAGATTAATGTTAACATTAAATTATTAAGGAATTAAATAAAAAGAATCAACGACAATTAAAATATTCCAAGAATAAGGGGAGCAGTTGACCCCTTACCCACGATCGATGACTGCTAGCGATCGACCAATGAGAAGGCGACGGTCGACCGCTGGCTATAGTGGTGGCTAGGGTTTTGGTTCATTTAAACGTACATGTTTTTTTATTTTAAACTGACCTCCATCCAATGGTTCTAGTGCGTTCCGACCAGTATAAATAAGAGTCTTGCTCCCTCACTTTCATTCATATAATATTTTAGGAAGATTAGCAAAGCTTAGTCAGTTCATCTCTTCATAGATTCAGAAAACCCTATTAAGTTTTCAAGTAAGAAATCCTATAAATTTATCTTTTTTATTGTTTATTTTCGCAATCTCTTTTTCTTCAGACTTCTAATATTCTAAATCTAACATATATACAAAACCCTTGCGTATAAATCAAAAGGAAGAGATCTGAAAGATTCATTGAAGGTGTGTCAAATCCAAGAGAAAGAAAATCAAAGGACCTCTATAAGTGAAAATATTAGTTTTTCTATTTTAGTAATTGAACAGTGTAGTTTTGATTTGATATATGCCTTGGGGAGTTTTGGATTGCGAAAATATTACAATAAAAATCCCCAAAATTCTTCCAAAGCAAAATATCAATTTTTAGGTTGGAATTTTAATTGTTTTATGTTAAAATAGTGGAATTTTGTGGATTTTGCAATATATATGTTTTACCTTCTATTTCACTTCTTATTCTTTTTATTACCAATATTCATAGTTTGCACTGCCTATTAGAAATTACCTTGTCTAATTTTGTGTAAAAAGGAGTTGAATAGAACATAAAACTTATTTAATCGAAATTTCCATTATTATTGTTTTATTCCATTGCTTTAATATAAAGTAAGTTGGAATTGGATTCTACGTACAAGTCTTTTATTTGGTTTGGAATATTGGATTTATAGTAAAAACACTATTAATGCTTGTAGAAATGAGACTTGTATAGAATTGGAGATTTGAATTTAAACGTTAGTTTAAGGCATATTCTCCACACGCCTAATAAATGCATACTTATATGTAAATGAACTAGCATAAATAACGTACAATTGTAACGTATTAATTATATAGCTAAATAGGTTACTAATTTTCGTTTAAATCCCTCTTAATTATGCGAAATAAGTGTGATTTATTATAAGGCCTAAATAACGAGTATGATGAGATGTGTGACAATATACTTAGACAGTTATGAAATATGACCAAGTTACAGGGATGTGAGGTTAGTAACAAGCACACAGATATTTGCCTAGCTAATCTGGCTACCAGTAGTGTAACTTTGGGGCTGATGTGAGACCGCTTATAAAAAGTAACCATGGATGATAGGAGGTTTTTCCCAATTCTGTAGGGTAAATATGCCCAAATAATTTGGCTACCATTTCGTATGAATAGTCGGACTAATGTGAGACGTCTCTGTGTGGTATGAGTCATAATGCAAAGGACCAACCTTCAAGGAATTGAAGGTACTAAGTGATTGTATCAGGGCCCGCCTCTTTCCCTTATATGGAGTATTAAATGGTCGGGATTGGGTTCAGGAATGGTTGAGGTATCTCTGAAATGTCCATTTCAGTAGGAAGTATTAAGTATCCGAAGAGATTTTCGTGCAATGTCAGCTAGATATATATCTTTATAGAGTCTGTCTTGGGAATAGGTATTAAATGATGGGGCTACCTCAATTGAGTTCTTAAATGGTTAAAGTCTGCCTATTTTCCATTAAAAGGTATTAAGTGACTTGGATTCTATCTCTCACATTAGTAGACATTAATAATGATGGTTATAGGTTATTGATTATAGGAAAACCTGCTTCGGGGATTGAAGGTATTAAGTGGTCGTTTGAAGGCCCGTCGCTTTCCCTTATATGAAGTATTAAATGGTTTTGAATATAGCTTAAAATGCGAAAGACATATCCTTATTTAAAATATACTATCCAAGTACTATATTGAACAACTTGAGATTTTATATTCACCCGACATTGTTGTTCTGACTCCCTCCTCATTACAACATTGGTTAGGAAGGGAGATGATGATCAAGATAGAGATGACGATGAGAGGAGCTTGTGGCAGTAGTTATCTATTTATGCTATTTTCTGATGTACCCATTTGTAGTTAAAAATGTACTTTTGAACAAGATGTTGTTACCGTTATTGTTAACATTATGTTGTGGTTTTGTTTTGTGACATTTATAATTTGGAAATAAAATGGGTACTATTTATGCTATTATATTTTTTCATTCCACCGTGAGTTGTGAATGGATGGATAAATAGCTCTGTATTATTCTTTTTACCAGCCAATAGCCAACTTTGGAATAGATCTAAGTTTCGATGGGTTTTTCTGGATTAGGATTTAGGCCTTTTTCAGGGCAGGCTTGTTACATTCAACTCTAGTCATCACACTCAAATCGATCGACAACTCCTTTGTGGGCGGTCGACCAGCCCAAAGAAGGGTCCGACCGGTGGGGTCTAAACAATTATTATTATTTTCTTCAATTCCTTTCTAATTATTTTCAATCTTAAAACTTAAAAAGCCAATAACTTCTTCGTTGAATACCGATCACAAAACTTTACATATAAAAGATACTCAAAAATCACCATGAATGCAATGGTGCAAGTTTTATGGTTGAATTCCAATGTTTTCTCAAATGCCATTTTTGAGTTTTAATAATTATTTAATAATTACTATTTATTTTATGGGGTATTACAGACGTGGATTGTTTGGATGCTTTTTCCAGGGTGGTTCGAGTGTATGTATTACACATATACATGGTTAGTAAAGTTAACTTGATCCTACAAGTTCCATATTTCTGTCTGTTGGAATTTCGAGGATGACATTCTTTTATGGGTGGAGAATGCAACGCCCCAAAATTTTAATAAAAATAAAACAATGAATAATAAATTAATTCCTATTTCCTTCAGTTTGGAGAGTTTACATAATGGCGTGGAGCTATAGAACATAATGAGTCAGTTACATATTTGGTGGCATACCTAGATCCACGCTTCATGATGTTGTGTAACATGACACTCAACGCGGCATATAATTCCATCATAATTAGATACTTTGGAGCATAAAAGCACTAAAGGGGAAGTGTTAAAATGCTTTACAAGTAAGACGGGCTCAGGCATTATGAGGTGTACTTAATGTTATGCATAAATACATGTGCTAACGATGAGGTTATTTGATGCTTTAGGGTCAAGACAGGCTTTGGCATTGTGAAGTATATTCCAGGTTGCGCATAGAAAATATGATACAATAACTAATAAGGAGGATACTCAATGCTTTAGAGTCAATAAGGGCTCGGGCATTGTGAAGTATACTCGGTGTTATGCAAAGAAGATAGAGCACATTAACCATTGGGATTGTATACCGGATGTTTTGATAGGCAAGTTTACCACCGAGATTGTTTACACGGTATGTGCTTTAGGTAACTTACATTTGAAATTGTCTACTCGGTATACAACTAGAAAGTTTATCATTGAGAATGTTTGCTCAATGTATGCTAGGAGTATTAAGGCTTGTACACTATAGCATGTAGATTGAATAGTCCCTATATAAAGTGCATGTACACGAACGAATACCTTTAGGTTGTATAGATTATAAGTAACAATTTAGTTACTTATTGGATTGTAACACTAGTGATATAATTCACTCACCAAACCTTATTCTATCCTCTCTATTTCTCCCTATATCTATTTCAAGAGGACAAGGTTGTAGGTGAGGCAACTAGAGTAGATGCATGGAGTAAGTGACAAGGCACAGGGAGATATATTTATATATAGTCATTTTCCTATGCGCCATATTATATTTATCTATCAGGCTTATATTGTATTCTATTCTAAAGACTCTTTGTAAGACACCGCTTGTATGGACCATGTTTATTTTGAAATAGTACTGATTAAGATATTTTCAGTATTTATATTTTATTTCCTTCCACCGTAAGATTTGAAAATTTAGAATTCTTAAAATACATATTTTCCTCTACATCATGTAAATCACTAAACCTACATCTTGGCACCATATGAGTCCAAACGTTGTTTTAGGTCTTAGATCGATGTGTCTGAAAGTGTGAGTTGTTACATTTGGCATCAATATTTCAAGCTTTGTGATTTCACAAATATCTAATGGATTTGTACAAATAATAGATTTGAATCACCCATTGAATATAGGTCGATCAAACTCAGATTATGATTTTAGAAATTGGATTCAAGTCTATCTTTTTAGCCATCCGTAGCGAACCTAAACCGTTAATTGATATTGTTATCATAGATAAACCCAAGTTAGAAATTTTTGTAAAGCTAAGGTCATAATTTCCAAAAATATTATTAAAAAGGATCCAATTTCAGTATGCAATATGTGAAAGGACAATTTTGAATTTTGTGATATTTCCGATGATGGTTATGAGATATCCAGTATGAATTGTATCATATCATGGATCTTCCTTTGTTGTTGCATTTTGTTTTCATAGTTAATTTAAGTTTAAGTGGCTTCATGTTCTAGGTGGATGTCAGTTAGAAGAGTTGGGAGAGCTACGATAGTACAAATAACATTCATGTAGGAGAAGATGGCAACAGGGTACGATTAAGGACGTGTAACTTCTATTGTTTCGATATCCAAAACTAACATTAAAACATTATCATTGCATATTCTAATCTCGATTTCAAGCATTAAATGAGTATATTAAACAATACATAACTACTCAAACTACCCAGTCTCGCAAATCATATTAATTTAAACATAATATGATGTATAAATAATGAGATATGATACATGGTCAAATATTACATGACAACAAATAGAATGTTTCAATGTTAAAGACTATAGATCATAAAGAGCTAGGCACTAAGAAATTCATGACACGTGTCTTTATTGCACTCTTAAAATATGTCAACAAAAGAAACTATTTTTTATGCATAGTTAGTAAATATAGTAGATAATAGGTAAAACTCTTGCTCGTCATCAACTGTTAAAGTGTATCCTACCTATATTATATCCTCAATGCAAAACCCCATATTTTTGAATACCATAATATAATCTTAATTAACAAATATTAAAAAATAATTAAAGGAATTTAATAGAAGAATTACTCAGGGTAACAAGTATGAATACTGAAAAAATTAATTGAGTCAAACTACGAGTATATAAATAATTCGGCTATACTGAATTAAATATGTAAAGTGGTTGTGTATAATAAGAGGTTAAAGGATTAATAAGAACAAGCAAGGAGAAATTTTAGCTAAGCCTAAATTATTAACTCTTATACCCTTACCACACATACCATTCTCTTCATTCCCTTACTTTATGAAAAACATAACAAAATGTATACTATGCCACCATTATTGAAGGCAGAGAAGGAAAACTAACCAAAACAAGTTTCAAGCTTAATTTTAAAATGAAGAAGGGATTTTAGTTGAACAATTTAGTTGGGTGTTAACCCTATTTTTAATCCAAATTATTTTTGATTTGGACTTGTGTATTTTTGCCTTTTACAATAATGATAAACGTGTTTTGATGATGTTGGACCGATCATACATGAATATTGTTGTTCAATAGCATGGTTTATGACATATTTAAGAGTAGTACATGAGTTAATCACCTCTAAATGAATTAAAATTTGGACATGACATTTATAACATTAGATCTAAGACGGTTTCAAATTTCATAATTTTTGAGTTTATAAATAATTTGTTGTAAATTTTCTAAGATGAAAATGGAAAGTTTCGGTTGTAAAACAATGTTTAAAATATTAAAATTTGACGTTTTGATCTAACTTTTTACTAAAGGTAAAGGGAAGTGTTTGTGGTTGTGTCTGAATTCTATGAATTTGCCCATGAATTTTTTAATTAATATGAATTAAATGGAAGGTTGAAAATAACATTAATTAATGAATTAACTAATGAAATAGATTAGTCAAGGAGTAATTAAAAGAGAGAATAACGATGAATTTCTATAATTGCTCCCATTATTAAAAAAGTAATGAATGAAATTGTGTTATGTGTAAAGTTTAAGTCAAAAAGTGGTTACTTTATCAAGTAATATATTAGTTTTCTACTTAAAACGAAACTGCCATTATTGAGACAATAACGCATATGTGATAGCTAAAGTTGGTAGACATGATAGCTTTTATGTGATAGCTGAAATTGGTAGACGCAGTAGCTTCTATGTGATAGCTAAATGTTGGTAGACACGATAGCTAAATATTGGTAGACCGATATGGTTGGCTTGACATCTAAATGTTAGTAGATATGATATTCAAAGGTTGGTAGATTCAACAGCTAATTGTTGGTAAACTCGATAGCTATAGTGTTAACGGGGTTTTAACCAAACAAAAGTCAATAGAAGTTTGAACGTCGAAACGAATATGTAAAGACTTGGAATTTGGTAGGCATGCTATTATGGACAAAGGAAATAACTCAGGAAAAGTTGGACTAGAAACGTGCTAAGAAGAAGATTCGGCATTGAGTTATAGCCATGAGTCGGTACCGAGTCTTTGTGCCTCATCGTCAACTTCTTAAACTTTGCACTAGTGATTCTATAGCTCTTATATGCTAGCCCAAGTGATTTAATAGAATTCCAAACGACCTATCTCAAGAATTGAAGAGTCAGCTCCATTAAACTGTAGAACAAACCAAGTCATGGTGGAATGATCGTCAAAACAAGTCATCAACTTATAAAATCCAAGGGGCACCTCAAAATGAGGCAAGAAATATAATGTAAGTGAGTTGGGCAAGTATCCCCTTAAGGGGATAACTCGGCACCGAGTTATGAGGATAACTCGACATCGAGTTATCACCCTAACTTGTGGGTATCCCAACTTTTTTTACATACTCTGGCCTATGCCTAGACCTCTCTAGTAGTGGGTTTACGATCCAATTTGACTACTACCCCTACAAATACAAATCATAGAGCGACCAAAACAGGATCGAAATTTTGCTATTATTACGCGAAAGCTCTGCCTCTTCACCATCTTCAATCCCCATACAATAGTAACTAAGGTAGCTACTTTGAGAAATTCTTGGATTTAGAATATATCTAACCCACATACTTGTGATTTACTCTCTAAGAAATCTTAGACCCGAAGGTAATATGCCATTGAATGATAACTTAAAAATACCTATCTTGCTACTCAGAGAATTGAGCGATACAACAAACCTCCCAAAAAGGAAGCGTTTGAACAATAAAAGAGATCGGGAAAGTTTTGTTGCTTTCACGAGACTCATGGGCATAACACAAGTGAATGTCAGGATCTATAAGGCTTAATCGAGGAACTGATAAGGAACAATAGGCTTTAACAGTACGTGAAGAAATTGAAAAATCCTGAGCAACTACTGGATCCTAAGTTCTGAATACCTTAGGAAATTAGTCCAGACCCAGTGGAGAAGGACCTCGTTGAACTAATCAAAGGCTGGTGATAAGTACCACAACTGGAGGACCCCACTAAACGTAGAAGAGTTGAGTCGATATGGAGCAATACGCTAGTTCTTTGAAGCATGCTCCTAAGGAAAGTTGTTTCGTTATCGAAGATGGAGCTCCAACCAAACAATAGAAAATGATAACTAATGACATTATGTCCTAGAATCAGGATACTTAAGGTATAAAGGTGCCAACGCTTGACCCAACGATGATAACAGTTAGAGTCGGGATAGCAGTAATGCGTCGAGTAGTGGTTGACAGTGGAAGTTCGGTTAACATCCTTTTTCGATAAACATTCGATCAAATGAAGATTAGCCGAAGGATGCGACCATTTACAAAATGAACATTCAGGGGTTTACCCTGAACCGAAACAACCTGTTGGAACAATTGATCTACTTGTAGAGCTCAGAGAAGGAGAACGAAGGGTGGTACTCATCCAAACCTTCGTGGTAATTGATGAATTCTCTCCTTGTAACGCCTTCTTGGGTCGACCAGCCCTCCTAGACTTCAGAATCGATTTGGCTCGATAGTGCCTCACAATGAGATTCCCTACGAAGAATGAGATTAAAGTAGTAAGAGGAGACTAAAGTGTGGCAAGAGATTATTATGTCGTCGAATTGGATGAAGCCAAACGACGTGAGAAGGAGAAGAATGTAGGGAAGTCTCTCCACATTCGGGAATCACAAGTATAGAAATTACAAAACGACCCCTAGCTCGAGGACCATAGTCGCTTCGATAAGACTGTAGACCCTAGGAAGAAGAGTACAAGGGAGGAGCGGCTGCATTGGTGGAGTTTATGGTAGCTTTCCCTGTTGACATGGACGACCAAACTCGGGTCTTAAAAATAGGTTCGTAGCTCGGAATCAAGATGCAACAGGATTTGATTTGAATTTGTTCGTTCCAATCTAGACATGTTTGCTTGGGTGCATTACGATATATGCTGGATATTGCTGGAGGTAGCATGTTACACACTTATAATCGATCCCAAGTTCACACCAGTGAGGCAGAAGAGACCTAGTCTGGGTCCGGTGCGATCTGCTGTGTTGAAGGAAGAAGTGGACAAGCTGTTAGCCAATGGCTTCTTCTATGATGAAACATATCCAAAGTGGTTATGAAACCCCATGTTGGTCCAAAAATCTAATGGAAAGTGGCAAACTTGCATCGACTACTCAGACTTGAACAATGCTTGTCCAAAGGATAGCTTTTCGTTGCCCGAAATCGACCAGCTTGTTGATGGGACCATGGGGCATGAAATGCTATCATTTATAGATGCCTACTTCGGATACAATAAGATTATGGTGCATGAGCCCGATCAGGAGAACACTAGCTTCATTACAGATTTAGGGATGTATTGCTATCATATAATGCCATACGGTCTGAAAAATGCTAGAGCTACTTACCAAAGATTTGTGAACATAATGTTCAAGAACCAGATTGAACGAACGATGGAAGTATATGTTGATACCATGCTTGTGAAATCCAAAGTATCCGAAAATCAGGTGGATGATCTCTCAGAGATGTTTGATATCCTTCTGAAGTATTGAGTGAGGTTGAATTTGCTAAAGTGTTCCTTTGGCATTGCTTCTGGAAAATTTATTGGTTTTATAGTGAATGCAAGGGGCATCGAGGTCAATCCAGAGCAGATCGTCGCCTTGTGGAACATCAGTACCCCTACAACAAAGAAGGAGTTACAAAGCTTAAATGGAAAGAGCGCAGCATTGAGTCTATTCATCTCCAAAGCAATGGACGAGTGCATATTGTTCTTCAATGCGTTGAAGAAGGGTAAGAAGAATTTTGAATGGAATCAAGATGGTCAAACAACTTTCGAGGAATTACTTCAACATATGGAGACACCATTGGTTCTATCCAAACCAGCAGATGGAGAAGATCTATTCATTTACCTAGCAGTGTCCACCTACGTGCTAAGTGCAGCACTTGTGCAAGAGGAAGCTAGAATTCAACGACCAGTTTACTACATTAGCAAATGGTTCACTGAAGCCGAACGAAATTATCAGAAGTTGGAAAACTGGCGTTCTGTGATAACATCAAGGAAGATGTGGCCGTACTTCCAAGCTCACCCAATTAAGATGTTGACAGATCAACCCTTAAAGCAAATACTCTACCGGCCCATGACTTCGGTACGGCTTTTGAAGTGGAACATTGAGTTGAGTCAATATGACATAACTTATCATCTCTGGAGGGCAATTAATGGATATGCATTGGCTGATTTCATCGCTGATTTCACAATTCGGGATGATAAGGGAGTGGATACCACTATCACGGTGTCATAATGGAAATTGTTTACCGATGGGGGGTCAAATGAATCTTTCTTCGGAGCGGATTTATGCTTGAAACTCCGAAGGAAGATCAATCTGCTATGCTCTAAGATTGGAATTTCCTACTACTAATAATGAGGTGGAGTACGAGGTGTTAATGGCGAGATTAAAAATTGTGAAGGAACTAGGAATAAAAGCTATTCATATCTACAACGACTCTCAGCTAGTCGCTTGTCTGGTGAAGAGGGAGTACCAAGCTAAAGGGGAAAATCTCGCCCTTTACCTATCAAAAGCATGGGAATTGCTCAACAATATTAAACACTACACGATAACCCATATTCCCAGGGAACTGAGCATAAAGCCTGATTATTTAGCCGAGCTAACCAGTTCCGGAGATGCACAACTATGGGATTGGTTCCTAGTGAAGTGTTATTAGCTCCAAGCATAGATAAGAGGGATGTAGATTGGGTTTTGGAGACCACAGAAGAAAAAGAATTGTGGATGATACCAATTAAGGATTATTTTCATAGAGGAATACTCCCCAAAGACCGAAATGAACGAAATACGCTCCTATAGAAGGTGCTATGATTCGTAATGCGAGATGGAGTGCTATACAGAAGAGGATTCTCTCCCCCTTACTTGGGTGTGTAGCCAATGGTGAAGCTAGGATGATCCTCATGGAGATCCATGAAGGTAGCTGCTGAGACCACACCGGTGGCAAACGTTTGCGAAGAAAGGTCTTCGTTATGGGTATTTCTAGCCGCTAATAAACTGAGATGCAGCTAACTAATCCAGACGGTGTGATCGATGCCAGAGATTTGCAAAGATCTCGAGAAGCCATCTGTAGAACTTACGCAAATGGTTAGCCCTTGGCCATTCACAATATGGGGAATCGATCTAATTAGCGTACTACCAATAGCAAATGGAGGATCCAAATATGCTATCGTTGCCATTGATTACTTTATGAAATAGGCCGTAGCAGAACTGCCTACCACCATTACTACTAAAAGAGTGATTAGCTTTGTAACAAAGAAACTATTTGCAGTTTGGAGTACCATGGAAAATCATTATAGATAATGGAATTTAGTTCGAGAGTGCTGAATTCAAATATTTCTGCAAACGTTACTAGATAGAGAAGAGCTTTTTTGCAGTAGCGCACCTATAGGAAAATGGGAAAATGGAGACAGTAAACAAAATCATAAAATCCACTATAAAGAAATGACTGACAAAAGCTAAAAGAAAATTGGTTGATAAGCTTTCGGTTAACTATAGTCTTATAGAACGGCACACAAATCTATGACCAAACACTCACCATTGTGTCTGGCATATGGTTCAAAAGCTATGATCCCCACGGAACTGGAAGTCTCCTCTTATCGCAAAAGGCACTTCAATTAAAGAGGAAACGAGCAACTACTACTCGAATCACTTGACCGGATCGATAAGAAGCGAGAGGAAGCTGAACCGAGGACTGCTGCTCACTAGAAAATAGTGGCATAACACTTCAACAACAAGGTTCACCACTACACCTTCATAGTGGGAGATCTCATCTTGAAGCGAATCTACTTGAGTATAGGAGCACTTGGCTTGAATTGGGAAGAATCCTACGCGATCGGCTGGAAAATTAGTGACGGAACACTCAAACTAACAACAGTCGATGGAATTTCGATTCCCCGTGCTTGAAACAGCGACTCATTATAGTGCTACTTTATTTAATATCTATTTATACATATCTTATTTTGACAAATAAGCGACCCAAGGACACTAGGACATTGTAAATAGGCAGGACTTGCCTTTTCTTTCATTTTATTAATAAATCTAGCTTCTTGGACAACCAGAACTGCATTCTTGTAAGCAAACCACCGAGTCAATAGAGAAAATTGACTCAAGCCATCAGATCAATCGGTAAAATTGAGCCACACCTTTTGAGAACCGGTGTAGCTCCAGCAACATCGGGAAGTATTAACCTAATAAATGGATCAACATCGGATACGAGTATGTGAAAGCACCAGTCCTATCAGAATAGGGCGAAGATAATAGAAAACAATGGTAAAGTAAAAGAAATAAGAGAGAGATATAGAGATTTTTATAGTGATTACGTCCACTTAAATGTTGCTTGATCTTGTTTGCATAAGATTACAAAATGTTTAAGAGAGAAAGAGTTGCAAGCACAAGAGTTAGACAAGTTCTAAGTCCTAGAAACATCTATAGTAGCTCCCTTGGTGACTATGGTGTAGAGGAAAGAGTTGAAAAAGAGACAGAGTTCCTACGTAGTGATAGCAAAATCTAGATCCTTTCTTGGCGCTCTATGGTTTGTATTCATAAGGGTAGCAATCGTATTGGATCAAGAGCCCGCTGCCAGAGAAGCCTAGTGTTCATCCCAAGATAGTGTGGAAAAATTAGAAGCACCATGAGTTAACATGACAACTCAGTACCGAATTATAGCTATAACTCGATACCGAGTTATCCCTTTAGTAGGAAACTCGGTGCTTCCTTTTGGACCATGCTTCTGACTTCATTTCGTAGTCCCCCCCTATGTTTTCGTAGCTTGGTGACTTGTTTTAATGATCGTCCTGTCATAACCTATTTTATTTTACAGTTCACTGGAGCTAATGCTTCACTTCTTCAGATAGGTCATGCGAAACTTTATGAAATCACTTGGACTTGCTTATAATAGACAGAGAACGGTTTGGGGAAAGTTGGAGCTCCCTTTGTGGAGCACCATAACTCGGTGCCAATTTATAGCCATTATTTTACATTGAGTTTTGGACTTAGCTCCATAATAGTCCAAATTTTCCTATCTTGCTTCTCCAACCTATATGAGCATACCTTCCTAGTTTCAAGTCGTTCTGTCTTCGTCTCAACATTCTATCTTCTATGGTCTTCTGCTTGGTCAAAAACCTAGTTAAAATTTTCCCCCCAGAGTAGGCTTTCGTTGGAAACAAAGTGTGCTTTGGAATGGGGTATGTTATGATCTATTATCCTATAAGTTTCAGTGGACTATTGGATCCCGTCTCGAGACATTATTTTCGATTGGTTAATTCTTACTTAGTTATTGGCTCTAATTTCAATCCAAATTCCAATTCTCTGTACCGATAATGCAATCTTCATTCCGGAACTTGTAAAGTGCTTTAGGTTGGCACATAGGTTCATTGAGTTGAATTGGAGCTAGTTAGGGCAAGAGATGATAACTAGGCACCGAGTGATAACCCGACACCGAGGTAAGCATTTAGGAAAATTTTCAGTAGAGAATTTTTCTACTTCTACTACTTTCCTAGGACACTCTCCTCACTTGGCTTTACATTCATTCTTCCAACCCGATTCTCCCTTATTTCCAGCTAATTTAACCCTAGCCGACCTATACTAAAACTACCATCGACCTGCCACCACTCGAGCTTCGTCACCGCCACCTTCTTCTGCCACTACATGGACTAATCTGACGTTGCTTGGTGATCTTGTGCCCTTAATTCGCAATCCAAGAAGTCGGACCCGATTTAACTGAAAACCTTAGATTTTCACTCGTTTTAGAGGTTGGGCCTTAGTGATCTCTTGCTTCGGCGATGATAGCGGTGATGTTTGTGATTTGGCCTTAGTGGATTTCGACTTGGAGGGGAGATAGTCGACCTTTAGACATATTTGTCGTGTCAGATTTAGGATTTGACCCCAGTGGAATAAGTGCGAATTTTGAAGACAAGTTACAACCTTCGATTTCAACAATTTCTCCCGAGGAATTGGCTGAGTCTTGATCACTGAATAGATCCTGATACAATGTTCGTATTGAACCCGAACGTATTGGACGATTCCATTGCCTTGCCTTTCTATTTTTGCATCTTCTGTGACCCTAAGAAGAAAAACATTCCGTGTCGCTTCGGATACAAATCCTTTATCGATCGTCGATCGATAATGGATTAGTATAAAGAAATGATTTCAAAGACATGCATACTGTTTTTTCAATGCAAGTGAGCCATCTACATTAGATTTTCTGTTCATATTGTTCAAGACACAAGACTCATTCTATATAGAAAACACACTATATTTTCCCCGGTCGACACTTAGAATCCAATTGGTTAGCACATGCCGACTTCCCTTGGATTCCAAGTGTTAACCACATAGGACTTTTCATTAGAAATAAAGCATACCTCACCGTGATCAATGAATTTTATTGTCTAAAATCATGCATCAGTCATTTCGCATCAAGTCCAATAAGGGGGCATCCACACCTTTAGAGGTCGAACCATCGACTGCCCCAGTTCCAAAATCTATTAGTACAGGGTCATATCGACCTATTTCTATATACTTCTATGGCCCGCTTATTCCCGTTGGACCTGTGCTCAATTAGCTACCTCCCAGAATAAGAACCCTGACCGACCCTATGGAACAAGGTCCTTCAATCCTAATGGTAAATATGCTAAGGAACATATGTATGTAGCACGATATTCCAGAGAATGATGTTCGATTACTCACTCGAGCTAAATTGGCATACAATCTTTTATAAGATTTTACTACATGTAATAGACACATGTGTCTAAGCGGCGCCATGCTTTTGTCTAATTAGTTCCTATTGATAGTGCTTCAGGAATTAGGGTTTGCACCATTCCAAATTCATTCTAATGGTCACACACTTATGAGCTCACTATATGTCTTGTTCATGATTAGGCTTGGGCGTCCTTCGAGGATGAACGAGCTAATGTTCCTACTACAGTTCAAGGGTTATCAAGATTGCCCCTCCTTCATAATCATAGAAGCATAAAGAGGTTGCAAGTTGATCGGGGATCTTCATAAAAAATGCTTAGCTTTTAAGAATGAATATTTCTTTGCTAGGTGTCTAGCGGGTTTCAACCGTCTCTAAATATCAGGAAGTAAGTCTTCATTCCTTAGCTCCTGCATAAATAGAACGCTTCACATTCCTAACTGTTTTTATCCTTTTCTACAGTCATCCCAAGGCAGGAAAGGAGAGCTCAAAGAAATGCTTGAAACTTTGAAAGCTGTGAGGGCTTCTAAGGGCACGGCAGTGTTCTTTTTGATGAATAAGAACCTTCTATAGTTCGACTTGCTTCATCCTGAGAGATTTTCTATGTATGAAGAGCCCTCAACTTCAACTGGCTCTAGGAGGCATACTCATTCTTTCGCCATACCCGTGATTCTAACGAGGAGGCTTAAGGGGACATGGCTAGTCTGTTCAAGGAAGTTCAGCCTAGAGAGATTACTAGAGTTGACATAGATTTACCCTCCAGAGAGGATAGTACGAGAGATAAGGATGAGAAACACAGGACGTCCCTGATCCCTACGGAAGTGGATGAGCCGTTTAATGGGGAGACGGGAAACATATGATGGTAGAAAGAGGGGAAGAAGGTTCAGATGATGATGATAATTGTAACGACCCGTATTTTACATGTCGACATATCGTAAAATAGTTGCATTAGGTCGTTAGTATTGCTTGAGTCGTTTTGAACCTAAGTAGTAGGGTTTACGGCTTAAGGGGTTAGGCCGTGCAATAGCTAGCTCGTGGGTAGCCTAAGTCGTTCGGAATTGAGTCGTATGGAGGCATGAGTCGTGACCGACTTAGTGCTTAGGTCGTGTGATAGCTTGAGTCGTGTAGGAGATAAGTCGGTTGTACGACTTAGTGGTGTTGAGCGACTTAAGGTGTTGGCCGAGTTAAGGTGTAGCGGGTTAGCAAGTTACGACTTAAGAACTGGGACGAGCCAGCGTGTTGGTGGAGTTAGCGGGTTAATGGTGAGCGACTTAGTGCTAGGGCTTAAGACGTATGACCGAGATAAGGATGTAGCGACTTAAGTGGGTTAGGTCGTGAGTCGTTTGGGACGACTTAACGGGTTAACGAGTTAGGGGTTAGCGTGGTGTTGTGTTAGGTTGGCTATGCCGAGTTATAGGTTAGGTCGGCACCCCTGCTAAGTCGCTAACTCGCGTATACGTACATGTGTAGCTGGTCTTAGGTCGGCACCATGGTTGAGTCGTTGAGTCGCGTTAAAGGCTTGAGTGCTAGGTCGGCCATAAGGAAGTCGTTAAGTCGTTGAACGACTCATGATAAGTCGCTGGGTCATGTATTTTGTTAAGTCGCATAGGTGATAAGTCGTTCGAAGGCCTGAGTCGTTAGGTCGTAAGTCGTGGGTTAGGTCCTTACGGCTTAGGGCTTAGGAAGGGATGCGCGCAGGAGTTAAGTCGCGCATAGGTTGTGAGCCGTTGAGTCGTGCCTGTGTTGAGTCGTGTGTGTGTTGAACCGTATGTCGTTGAGTCGTTAGGGGCTTGAGTCGTGGACGACTCATGGGTTAGGTCGTGGGCGACTTAAGGGGCGGACGACTCATGGGTTTTTCAGCCTATAAATAGAGGGGCTTGGCTCACTTTTTGGCACCGGATTTTGAAGCGACGAAGTGCTGCCATTTTGAGAGCTCGACTACAACACTTCTTCACTTCTTTTCTCCACTCTAATCTAGTGCTAACATCCATCCAAGATCGAAGATTAAGATCGAAGATCCAAGAGCTAAAGTTGAAGATCTTCATCCAACAAAGAGAGATTTCATCGTTTGAAGCGAGATTTTGCCGGATCAAGCTTGTTTCTTTGCTGTCCAGATCTGGAGTTGGTTGTTTTTAAGGTGTTTAGGTTATTTGGTGAGTGGTATTTATCTCTCACACGAACCCAAGGGAGTATATTGGATTGGTGGCTTGTTTATGTGTTAAAGATAGTGATTTCTTGCATTTTTCCTAAGTATGCATGTAGATCTATCATCTATGAAGTTTTGACACCTATTTTACTACATGTTAACTTATGCAAGTTTATTCATCAAGTTGTAGAGACATTTGCCTATTATTCATGCTTATTAGATTTGGACACTTTAATTACCAAATTGCCATTTCCTTGTATAATTGCTTATTAAACCTTGTTTGAATATTTGATTGCTTGGATTAATGATTGTCTTGATTGATTGTTTAGAGTTAGTTGATTTATGATTGGATCTAGACAAGTATGGTCGAAAATGATTCAAAAGCTAAGGGAGAGGCTAAGGGATGAGAAAAGCTGCTCGTGGCATATGTAACGGATGATGAAGCTCATATGGACGGATATGATGACAATGTTGTGATGGAGCTTTGCTTTGATGAGATGAGGCAAAGCATGATGTGATATAGTCTTGGCATAATCCAAGCAGGGATCATTCCAAGCATGTTGATAACTCGAGGGATGGTTCGAGTTGGTCGATAATGGATTGCTCGAGAGGTAGCTTGGGCTAGTATGAGAACAGTCGTCGAGGAGGATGACTAGGAGGCTTGGATCTCATCGTTGTTGAAGGTTCTAGTAAATTCAAAGCAAGAGTACATGGGATGCCCAAACGACTACAGGTAGGTGGTCGGGACCCCAAAAGACTACAGGTAGGTGGTCGAGTACTCTGGGCAGAGAAGGTAAGTCCTAGGCACGGGTCACGATGACGTGCAGAGTTTATCTAGAACCGGGGTTACCATTAGCCCTTGACAGGCGGTCATTCAACTAACGGTGAATCGAGGCAATGATAACAGTGATAGCCAGAGTCATGGATGTTTGGTTGTACCATCATTCGGTCTCAAGAGCGGTGTTTTCTGGGTGCTTATCTGATCTTGGTTTAGGCCTTGGGGGTTTGTATTTGGAAAACATCGACCTTGACTCGAGTGATAATTACTTTACTAAAATTGTCTGCTTTGCTATGCTTGTTTATGCTTAGTGGGTCTGGAGGCTATCACTGTGGAATGAGGTGGAGTGGGATGGTTGAGTTCCTATTCCTTTTATCCTTTATGCTCTTTTGGTATGTTTGATAGTTAATTTACTGCTCACTAAGACTGTTGTCTGACTCAAGGTTTTATGTTCAACTCTTATTACCTTGGGCTGTTCATCCATGTTGGGATGGGCAGACTAGGTAGCAGGTGACAGGTGCTGTTCTCGGCTACCAACGCTGTTGATGACGAAGACGAGCTGGAGGCTAGCATATTAGTTTTCTTACTATATGTACTGGATGTTCCGCTGCTTGTATATGTTTTGAGTGTTATGTAGTGAGGCTTGATGTATTGATTGTTCAGATGTTTGTATTAAGCCTTTATGAAGTCTATGTGATGATATTCTGTTATGAGCTTCACTATATACATATATTTCTCTATTGTATTTTGTCCATGCGCTGTGAGTTGTACGATAGAGTTTCTGTTTTATCTTACCCTTACTATCATCCATGGCTGCCTGGCACGCCTTTCAGCGCACCATTCCCTTGTTTAGTGCGGGAGTCATGGGCGGTCGTCACATTTGGTATCAGAGCTTTGGTTAATCGATTTTAGCCAACGCTCGCTGACGTAACTACGTATGAGAGACGTAATTGTAATTTTGATGGATGATTACTATATATATATATTATAGTAGTTTAGAAGAATTTGAACTCCTTATGTAGTTGTTTCTCAAGGTGTTCTAAATCATTCCTTTTTGTAGATATTAAGGATGAGTCGAAGTGAGAGACAAGCTGCTAGGGAAAGCCGTGCTGCTGGGGGAGCTACCGACTATGCTGCAATGTTCGAAGCTATGATGACTTCGATCATGAGAAGGATACCAACTTCAGGACCGTTAGTAGATGTTGGAGTTCAAGTTCAAGCTCCAAAACCAGTGGATTTTGCTAAGTTGTGTAAGGACTATACTGCTCTTGGAGGGAAGGTTTTCTTGGGAACAGAATCAACCATAGAAGTTCAGAGATGGATTGATGCTTGTAGAAGGATTTTTGGTGACTTGGGAATCGAGGATGCAACTAAGAGGAAGCTTGCATCAAGACAGCTTCAAGGTAGAGCTTCGGATTGGTGGAACTCTGTCACCATTGATACTCCAGAGGAAGAGATTACTTGGGAGCAATTCCAAGTTAGATTTGAAGCTAAGTTCATCTCTACGGCTCAGAAATCTGTTCTGTTTAAGAAGTTTGTGGAGCTCAAGCAAGGTGGGAGACCAGTTCTTGAGTATGTTTCTGAGTTTGAAGCTTTGTCCAAGTATGCCAGATCGTATATTGAATCTCCCTATCAGAATAACAAGAAGTTTGTAACAGGCTTGGACTATTATCTTGGGAGGCAGTTAGTGGATCATTTGGACGATCCATTTGAAAAGCTTGTGGAGAAAGCTCTCAGGCACGAGAGTTTGTTTCCTAAGGAAGGGTATGTTGTTGCTGTGACCAAGGAAGAGTCCAAACCACTGCAGGGTGGGAACAAGAAGAGGAAGCGCAACAGCAGAAGGGTAAGAATGGCCAGAAGAAGCCAAAGGGCGAAGTGACCTGCTACAACTGCCAGCAGAAGGGCCATCTCTCCAAAGATTGTAGGAATCCCAAGGTGCCGGGAAAGTGTTACAATTGTGATAAGCTGGGGCATATCAAGAAGGACTGTCCAGAACCGAGGAAAGATAAGCAGATTGTGCAAGCTTATGCTTTGGGGGCTGTTCCATCATCTTCGAAAGCTCCTACTGTTGATGAGAAAGGGAAGAGTGTGGTGGTTCAAGGTACTCTTTCCATTTGTGGTGTTCCAGTTAGAGTGTTGTTTGATACTGGAGCGTCGCATTCGTTTGTTTGTGATGATTTGGTAGGCCGGTTGGGTTTGGAACCGAAAATTGTTGATAGACCATTGGTTGTGACTAATCCAGTTGGGGGTTCGTCTTGTTTGTGTATGGTATGCCGTGGTCTAGTAGTATCGAGTCATGATTGCTCTTTTGTTTGTGATTGTTTTGTTCTGAACTTTGCGGGGTTCGGAATTATTTTGGGTATGGACTGGCTTAGGAAGTATGCGGCAAAGGTTGATTGTGAGAAACTGGAGGTGACAGTCGGGAATGTGGAAGGGCGAAAGATTGTGATACGATGTAAGCATGAAGAAGGCGTCTTCATGGGCTTCATGTATTCGCTGGTTGTTCCACGGGATGGACTGTCATCGATGCCGGTTGTGAATGGATTTAAGGACGTCTTTGATGAAGTCAAAGGGTTACCGCCGCATAGGAAGATCGAGTTTCGTATCGATCTAGTTGAGGGAGCCAGACCAGTTGTGATGCCTCTTAGACGGATGGCGCCTAGAGAACAACAAGAGCTGAAGGTGCAGGTTGATGACCTTTTTCGGAAAGGATTCATTCGGCGTAGTGTGTCCGAATGGGGTGCACCAGTTGTGTTCGCAACCAAAGCGGATGGATCGTTGAGGTTGTGTATGGATTATCGTGAGCTGAATAAGGTGACTAAGAAGAACAAGTATCCATTGCCGAGAATAGATGACTTGTTTGATCAGCTTCACGAAGCTAAGGTGTTTTCTCAGATGGATTTGGCAACGGGATTTCACCAGTTGAGAGTGGCTAAGGATAGTGTGCCGAAGACTGCTTTAAGGACACCATCCGGTTTCTATGAGTGGCTGGTAATGCCGTTTGGATTGACTAATGCACCAGCATATTTTGTGGATCTTATGAATAGGGTGTTCAGAGATCAGTTGAACAAGTTTGTACTTGTGTTCGTGGATGATATTCTGATTTATTCCAGAACTGAGGAAGAGCACAAGACACACTTGCGTATTGTTTTGGAAATCTTGCGGAAACATCAGCTGAAGGCTAAGTTTTTCGAAGTGTCACTTCTGGAAGAGTGAAGTGAGGTTCTTAGGCCATGTTATCTCTGGAAATGGAATAGCGGTTGATCCCGCTAAGGTGGCAGCAATCCAGGATTGGGTTAGACCTAAGAATGCATCTGATGTGAGAAGTTTTCTTGGATTAGCAGTATATTATCGTCGGTTTATCAAAGACTTTTCCAAAATAGCTGCACCGTTAATAGGATTGACGAAAAAGAACCAAGGGTTCAGATGGGATGATAAGTGTGAGCAAGCTTTCGTAATCCTGAAAGACCGACTGACGAGTGCTCCTGTTTTGACTATTCCAAGTGGGAATGATGAGATGGTGGTTTACACCGATGCAAGTGGTACTGGACTTGGAGCAGTGCTAATGCAAAAGGATAAAGTTGTTGCGTATGCAAGTCGACAACTGAAGCCGCATGAAAGGAATTACCCGACTCATGATTTGGAGTTAGCGGCGATTGTTTTTGCTCTGAAGATGTGGAGACATTATCTATTGGGAGTTCGATTCGAGTTGTTTACGGATCATAAGTCGTTGAAGTATCTGTTCTCCCAAAAGGATTTGAATCTTCGGCAGCAACGATGGCTAGAGTTCTTAGCATCATATGATTTTGATATAGCCTATACTCCGGGAAAAGGTAACGCAGTGGCAGATGCGTTAAGTCGAAGACATGCAGGATTGGGAGCCATGTTTTCGGAATGGAAGAATCTTGAGTATTTGGCTGGATTTGACTTCAGGCCTAGATGTGAATTGGAACCTGAGATGTTGGCAAACTTATCGATAAGACCTACTCTTGTGGAAAGGATTGGCGAGAGCCAAAAGCGAGACGATAAGCTTGTCAAGATTATCCGCGATTTGGAATCTGGATTGAATCCAGAAAAGGATAAAGGATTTGAAGTCGATCGAGAGGGTTGGCTTCGGAAGCATGGACGACTAGTTGTTCCCGATATAGATGGATTGAGAGATGAAGTTCTGAGGGAAAGTCATCACTCGAAGTTGACAATTCATCCAGGTGGAAATAAGATGTATCGGGATATGAAGAGAACCTATTACTGGGAAGGTATGAAAAAGGATGTTGGAAATTTTATTTCCAAGTGTATGAACTGCCAGTTGGTAAAAGCCGAACAGAAGAAGCCAAGTGGATTGCTTCAGCCATTAGAGGTTCCTAGATGGAAGTGGGAGCAGATATCGATGGTCTACCTAGAACCAGGGCAGGAAATGAAGGGATTTGGGTCATTGTAGATCGTTTGACTAAGAGTGCAAGATTCATTCCTGTTCGATCAATTAGGACTGCATCGAAATTGGCTGAGTTGTATGTTAAGTGGATAGTTTGATTCCATGGTGTTCCGAAGAGTATAGTGAGCGATCGAGACCCATTGTTCACTAGTAGATTTTGGAAGAGCTTCCAGGAAGTTTTGGGAACCGAGTTGTGTTTGAGTACAGCTTATCACCCCCAAACGGATGGTCAGACCGAGAGAGTCAACCGAGTTTTGGAAGATCTCCTGAGGGCATGTGTTTTGGATTTCGGAGGATCATGGGAAGATCACCTTCATTTGGTGGAATTTGCGTATAATAACAGCTACCAGTCAAGCATTGGTATGGCACCGTATGAAGCATTGTATGGAAGGCCGTGTAACTCTCCGACATGTTGGTTGGAAATTGGAGAAAAGTTGATACTTGGGCCAGAAATGATTCGACAGACTTCGGATTGTATAGAGATCATTCGGCGGCGAATGAAGGCAGCCCAAGATCGTCAGAAAAGTTATGCCGATAATCGTCGTAAGGATTTGGAATTCGACGTAGGTGATATGGTTCTTGTGAAGATTTCTCCACTAAAGAATGTTATTAGATTCGGGAAGAAAGGAAAATTGACTCCGAGATTTGTTGGACCATTCCCGATTATCGAGCGAATAGGAAAGCTCGCTTATAGATTGGAGTTACCGGAAAAGATGGCGGGTGTGCACAATGTTTTTCATGTATCTTATCTACGGAAGTATGTGCACGACTCGAATACGGTGATTTCTGCTGATAGCTGTGAAGATTTAGAGGTTGATCCAGTTGTTACGAGACCTCGTGAGCCGCTTCGTGTTGTTGAAACTGACACGAAACAGCTTAGGAGGAAAACGATTATGTTGCTCAAGGTACAATGGAGTGATGATGTTAACAACTGTACATGGGAGGAGGAAGAGAGGATGAAGGCAGCTCATCCTGAACTCTTCAAGGTATGACCCTAAGGTGTCGTGACATCTCACGAATTTGTAGCTTGTTCTAAGTCTTAGAATTCTGCATGCTAGGCTAGTAATTGGACGCATGGTTTGTTGATTGCTACGGATGGTAGGCATGCGGAATAACTTTGATTGCTCTTGTTTGTTTGGAATTTCGGGGGCGAAATTCCTAAGGGGGAGAGAATGTAACAACCCGTATTTTACGTGTCGACATATCGTAAAATAGTTGCATTAGGTCGTTAGTATTGCTTGAGTCGTTTTGAACCTAAGTAGTAGGGTTTATGGCTTAAGGGGTTAGGCCGTGCAATAGCTAGCTCGTGGGTAGCCTAAGTCGTTCGGAATTGAGTCGTATGGAGGCATGAGTCGTGACCGACTTAGTGCTTAGGTCGTGTGATAGCTTGAGTCGTGTAGGAGATAAGTCGGTTGTACGACTTAGTGGTGTTGAGCGACTTAAGGTGTTGGCCGAGTTAAGGTGTAGCGGGTTAGCAAGTTACGACTTAAGAACTGGGACGAGCCAGCGTGTTAGTGGAGTTAGCGGGTTAATGGTGAGCGACTTAGTGCTAGGGCTTAAGACGTATGACCGAGATAAGGATGTAGCGACTTAAGTGGGTTAGGTCGTGAGTCGTTTGGGACGACTTAACGGGTTAACGAGTTAGGGGTTAGCGTGGTGTTGTGTTAGGTCGGCTATGCCGAGTTATAGGTTAGGTCGGCACCCCTGCTAAGTCGCTAACTCGCGTATACGTACATGTGTAGCTGGTCTTAGGTCGGCACCATGGTTGAGTCGTTGAGTCGCGTTAAAGGCTTGAGTGCTAGGTCGGCCATAAGGAAGTCGTTAGGTCATTGAACGACTCATGATAAATCGCTGGGTCGTGTATTTTGTTAGGTCGCATAGGTGATAAGTCGTTCGAAGGCCTGATTCGTTAGGTCGTAAGTCGTGGGTTAGGTCCTTACGGCTTAGGGCTTAGGAAGGGATGTGCGCAGGAGTTAAGTCGCGCATAGGTTGTGAGCCGTTGAGTCGTGCCTGTGTTGAGTCGTGTGTTCGTTGAACCGTATGTCGTTGAGTCGTTAGGGGCTTGAGTCGTGGACGACTCATGGGTTAGGTCGTGGGCGACTTAAGGGGCGGACGACTCATGGGTTTTTCAGCCTATAAATAGAGGGGCTTGGCTCACTTTTTGGCACCGGATTTTGAAGCGACGAAGTGCTGCCATTTTGAGAGCTCGACTACAACACTTCTTCACTTCTTTTCTCCACTCTAATCTAGTGCTAACATCCATCCAAGATCGAAGATCAAGATCGAAGATCAAGATCGAAGATCCAAGAGCTAAAGTTGAAGATCTTCATCCAACAAAGAGAGATTTCATCGTTTGAAGCGAGATTTTGCCGGATCAAGCTTGTTTCTTTGCTGTCCAGATCTGGAGTTGGTTGTTTTTAAGGTGTTTAGGTGATTTTGTGAGTGGTAGTTATCTCTCACACGGACCCAAGGGAGTATATTGGATTGGTGGCTTGTTTATGTGTTAAAGATAGTGATTTCTTGCATTTTTCCTAAGTATGCATGTAGATCTATCATCTATGAAGTTTTGACACCTATTTTACTACATGTTAACTTATGCAAGTTTATTCATCAAGTTGTAGAGAAATTTGCCTATTATTCATGCTTATTAGATTTGGACACTTTAATTACCAAATTGCCATTTCCTTGTATAATTGCTTATTAAACCTTGTTTGAATATTTGATTGCTTGGATTAATGATTGTCTTGATTGATTGTTTAGAGTTAGTTGATTTATGATTGGATCTAGACAAGTATGGTCGAAAATGATTTAAAAGCTAAGGGATGAGAAAAGCTGCTCGTGGCATATGTAGCGGATGATGAAGCTCATATGGACGGATATGATGACAATGTTGTGATAGAGCTTTGCTTTGATGAGATGAGGCGAAGCATGATGTGATATAGTCTTGGCATAATCCAAGCAGGGATCATTCCAAGCATGTTGATAACTCGAGGGATGGTTCGAGTTGGTCGATAATGGATTGCTCGAGAGGTAGCTTGGGCTAGTATGAGAATAGTCGTCGAGGAGGATGACTAGGAGGCTTGGATCTCATCGTTGTTGAAAGTTCTAGTAAATTCAAAGCAAGAGTACATGGGATGCCCAAACGACTACAGGTAGGTGGTCGGGACACCCAAAAGACTACAGGTAGGTGGTCGAGTACTTTGGACAGAGTAGGTAAGTCCTAGGCACGGGTCACGATGACGTGCAGAGTTTATCTAGAACCGGGGTTACCATTAGCCCTTGACAGGCGGTCACTCAAATAACGGTGAATCGAGGCAATGATAACAGTGATAGCCAGAGTCATGGATGTTTGGTTGTACCATCATTCGGTCTCAAGAGTGGTGTTTTCTGGGTGCTTATCTGATCTTGGTTTAGGCCTTGGGGTTTGTATTTGGAAAACATCGACCTTGACTCGAGTGATAATTACTTTACTGAAATTGTCTGCTTTGCTATGCTTGTTTATGCTTAGTGGGTCTGGGGGCTATCACTGTGGAATGAGGTGGAGTGGGATGGTTGAGTTTCTATTCCTTTTATCCTTTATGCTCTTTTGGTATGTTTGATAGTTAATTTACTGCTCACTAAGACTGTTGTCTGACTCAAGGTTTTATGTTCAACTCTTATTACCTTGGGCTGTTCATCCATGTTGGGATGGGCAGACTAGGTAGCAGGTGACAGGTGCTGTTCTTGGCTACCAACGCTGTTGATGACGAAGACGAGCTGGAGGCTAGCATATTAGTTTTCTTACTATATGTACTGGATGTTCCGCTGCTTGTATATGTTTTGAGTGTTATGCTTGATGTATTGATTGTTCAGATGTTTGTATTAAACCTTTATGAAGTCTATGTGATGATATTCTGTTATGAGCTTCACTATATATATATATATTTATCTATTGTATCCATGCGCTGTGAGTTGTACGATAGAGTTTCTGTTTTATCTTACCCTGACTATCGTCCATGGCTGCCTGGCACGCCTTTCAGCGCACCATTCCCTTGTTTAGTGCGGGAGTCATGGGCGGTCGTCACAATAATGACTTTCACATCTCGTAATAAAGAGATGAGTCTTTTGGCGAGTCCCCATAGATGAGCTCTGATCTCCCCAACTTACCTTCCCCGGATCTGCTAATTGTCGAGGCATTGATTCTCGAGCTCCCGATCTCCCCTCCTCCAAGGCAACCCGCTATTGCAACTCCACAATCTATTGGAGGCCAAGCTACTACAACTCCTATCGAAGATACGTCGACTTTTGATTTTCTAAGAGATATCTCCATTCATGTGAATGTCGGGGATATCTCGATTAGCGAGATGTTAGGAGAGATCGGCTCATAAATCGACATCTCTTCTAGTGCTTTTATGAGAAAATGTGGAAAGACTCTAACCCTTAAACCATGCTAATATGGTTGGTAGAGTACATAGAGGGTCATCGGCGCTACACACTTCACTTTAAGGACACAGATACACATTTCTACATCGAGTCAACTATCCTATTCAAAGCATTAACTCCACTTTTATATTTGTTTCGGGTTCCATGGGCCATGGACTATATCACCAACTTCGTCAAAAATTTGGCTTCAACAAGGATCAAACTTCGGATCCTTTCCATCGATCACTTCGTGAAACAGACGAGGGAAGAAGGAAGAGAAAGGAGGAGAAGGCCCGCCACTTAGAGAGAGAGACCGCGGGATGAGAGATACAAGAAAAAGGGACGTGAAAGTAGTGCTCCCAATGATGTACACAAGCATCATAGAGACTCTTATGAACACCACAAGGCTTCATTATCCATTTTTCTCCCTCGCATCGAAGCTCAAATAGCCATAATGTAGGAAGTCCCTTCGTCTCGATCCATGACTACTGCAACTGCCCTTGATTCTTCTAGCCAAAGGGAGAAGTTTGTACTCCCGCCTAGTCCACCTATGCTCCAAGCAGCCTACCCGCATTTATTCTTAAAGGTTGTTAAGTTTGACATGAAAATTAAGCCTACCATTAGAGCCACTTCCTCATGCAATCTTGAGATAGTCTGCGAGGACTAAGAAGCTGAGTTTGATTGGCAGCATCTCGTGAAGGCCCTTTCGGACATGAATCACATCAATTATCAAGAAATTCTCTCATTCGAGGATGAAAGAGCAGACCATGATAAAGCAATAATGGATCGTGATACTGAAATAGCCAAGCTAAAAGCTGAGAGGGATGTAGCACTAAAAGGAAAGGCTGTTAGCGATAAGTTATTGATTGAGGTGAACTAGGATCATAGCAGAGCGCTCATCGTGATTAATGATCAGCTCAAGGATGATCATAGTGAATCTGACAAATTGATAGAGAAAATCATCGTTGTAGAGAACATTGTAAAATCCTGAGAACAAACCATTGCCAATCAATCTGCCGCTATTACCGAACAGGCCATTGATCTTACCCAACTCCCAAAGGAGAATGTACGATTGGCCAAGGAGAAAGAAGAAGCTACAGGTGGTAAAATGGCAGAAGAGATCGATCATTTGGTCACATGATCAGAGCTTTTGGAGCTTCAGGATGCAATAGGCCAAATGGATGGTAGTGTACTTTACATCTACACTTGCAATGTGATAAAAATGGGCAGCCTGAAATGGCTTGGCGATGATTATCCCTGAACTCTCGCCATGGTCTGGGTGGAACTGCTGGTAAGGTCAGAGTAGGCCAGGGATGTACACTCTAATGAGGAATTACCGTCTGCTTACCTCGGCTCTGAAGACATATACTTTCTAGTAGTCGGTAGAAAGATTCGTCAAGAAGAGAGAGAAGGATGCCGCTGCCAAGGCTCTTGCTGGCCCAAGCTCTTCAGGTTCGCATGAAACATTTATTCCTACTTCCTAAGAGAAAATGGTAATCGTTCTGGCATCCACAACTATTATTTTCGAAGATGCTCATGTTCATCCATCTTTTGAAGCCTTAGGTGAGCCACACCTTTCTCGAGCTATCGTACGACCCTTCGAGATGGGGACTGGTGGAGGAGACTTCAAAATTGTAATTTGTGACCAAACTTAAACTCCTGAATCAGGTATTTCTCTCATCTCTCCAATGTTCCAGGCGCTTTGATTCACTCTAGAATCTTTTACTAAACTATACAACTGTGTTTTTGAAATTGTATGTCAGCCAACTCTTCCTTCACTGCCTCTAGCTACTAAGAGCTTAGGAGCCATTGCTCTCTTCACCACTTCCACCATCATCTTTACAGTTGCTTCTGGCATGATTCCTGCCTCCAGTTCCTGGACTAAACCCAATTCCAAGTAGTAGAAGCACTAAAAAATTTGGAGGATGTCTCTATATCTATGGATGAGAGGTAGTATTTATTGGCGCGTCAGGGATAACAGACAAGACAATAAGGGCGGAAAGGCTGGAAAAGAAAAAAAAGAGGCTTCAATCGAAGAAGGAAAAGAAGGGGGCGGAGCACAAGACTTCAACCACTATTAAGCTGCGGATGTCAAAGGAGGGAAGCGTGACTAACAGATGATTTGAGAGGTCTGGCCCTGCTATAGGAGGAGGGACTGGTAAGGATAGCAGGAAGAAGATCCCTATCCACTCAAGCAAAGACAACAAAGCTGAGAATAAGTGATGGTGCACTCGAGCTCTGGTTGAGGAGAGTTCCTATGGCCTTCTTGTATGTGTCTTTTGTGTTGAATTTGTATAAATACAAAGTCCGTACTTGGTATTTTTTCCTTATTGCGTTAGTGGAGTCTATATTTTGCCTTTTGGCGTTCTAAAATAGGTCAATATTGTGCGGGTACGGCCTTCGCTATTTGAATTGTACAAAGAATGATACTGGTAATGAAAAGATTAGCATTTGCATTGTAATCTTTCCTGTGTATTTTCCTTATACTTTACGTACTTTACCTGTATATATAAACCACTGTGTGTATGTAATACGATTGCTTGTCTTATGATTCTATATTATATACTACAGTGCTATCTGATGTATGTATTTACCGTAACTTTGTACATGTAAATAGTGTGAGTACTGTACTTATTTATATCGTAACTCTATGCATGTAAATAGTGAAAGTATACTATTTTGCTTAGTTCTTTTATGATTACCAAAATTCTCTATTTGACATAACAGAACTATGTTGATTTGTTTTGCCTTGACTAAGTGTTAGTGTGCCTCCCAATCCATAAGGTTGACTACTCCAAACTCTTGACCCAAACACTTGATAAGAGATCAGGTACTTTGGGCGACTCTTTGGTTGCTTCCAGTCTAAGTTGTATGATAGCTCCTCTCTTCGGGAATTATTTTTTGGATGCTCGATTATGATCATTTTGTACTTCGATGTGGTTGAGTTTCTCCAAGTTTGGTATTGAGGTCCCGTCCGTGTGTTAGTTTTTATCTTTAGAAACCCACGAAAAGCTCAATCCCTTGGGTTTTCCTACGATGTCGAGTTTTGGCAGGTGTGTTTTGATTTCCCAACTAGCTTGGTGATTTGAGATTTGCTAGCGTTGCCGGTGTGACGCTAATACTTATAGGACAAAGATCGGATTACACCGTCGATCCTTTGGTTGGAATCTTAGTGGCACTATTGGGGCAACATCAGTCTCTTAAAATGCAGGGATTGATTTCTACCAATCCTTCAACAGATAAATTTCTCGATGTTGCCGAAGCAACATCGGTAATTAGAAGATTTTGATAGACTATCGATGTTATTGGAGGGAAGCAATATCGATAACCTAGATACAAAGGGGTTTCCCAACATTGCCAAGGCAATGATGGTATATGGAGAGTTAGAATCGATTTTTCCATCGATCTAACATTTCTAGAGTCAGTATCTCTTATCCGGAGAGCAAGAAGCACTTTTCCAATTATGTATGCGTATCGCTTTCGATAACGCAGTTTCACCAGTTCAAGGAGCGATACACGGCCTATTGAATGGGATATGGGTGTATTGCATACTTGAACGCGATTCCATTGGCTGAAGAAGCATTGTGCGGCTTATAGCATAATGCACTGAAGGAGTGCATATTTGGACACGGTTCCATTGGTCCAAGAAGCGATGCTTGGCTTATGGGATGCATACAAGGAGATATTGTATAGTTGAACACAATTTCACCTATTCAATAAGCGACACATAGCTTACAGGATGCGCCCAAGGAAATATGTAAAACGGTTCCATCAGTTTAAGCAGCGATGCAGGGCTTATGGGATGCGCACAAGGAGAATGGTAAGTTCCATGATGCAGCCAAAGCGACAACGAGTCTTTTTGAGGAAATATGGGCCTTCCCGATGTTGCTGGAGAAACATTGGTTCTTAGAAGGCAGGGATCGATTTTCGACATCGATTCGGTAGTTTGAGTCGATTTAATGTCGACTTGACATTTCTTAAAAGAACACGGTTCCATTGATTCAAGAAGCGAAACTTTACTGATAAAATAAAGAAAGAGGCAAGTCCTGCCTATTCATAATTCTTACAATGTCCCTGGGTGGTTTATTTGCGAAAATAGGAAATGCATAGACAAGTATTAAATAAAATAGTTCCGTAGTGAGTCATTGTTCCAAGCACGAGGAATCAGAATTCCATCAATTGTTGTGAGCTTGAACGATCCATCTTTAAGTTTCTGGCCCATTATGTAGGGTCCTTTCCAATTCAGACCAAGTGCTCCCATATTTGGGAGGATTCATTTCTAGATGAGATCTCCCACTTTGAAGGTGTGGTTGCAAACCTTGGTGTTGAAGTGTGATGCTACTCTTTTCTAGTGAGAAGTAGTCCTTAATTCAGCTTCTCCTGCTTCTCATCGATCTGGTCAACCGACTTGAGCAAGAGCTACTCATTTTCTCTTTAATTGTAGTATCGCCTCCGATGATAAGGGACTTCTAGTTCCACTGGGATCATTGCTTTTAAACCATATGCTAAAGCAAACAGTGAGTGCCCGGTCGTAGATTTATGCATTGTTTATAAGCCCATAGTGCAAGTGGAAGATCATCAGCCCAGTTTCCTTTAGCTTTCATTAGCCGTTCTTGATGGTGGATTTGATGATTTTGTTCATTGTTTCCACTTGCCCATTTGCCTACCAGTGTGCTACCGCTTAAAAGCTCTTCCCAATTCGGTAAATCTTGCGGAAGTCCTTGAATTCAGCACTCTCAGACTAAGTTCCATTGTCCGTAATGATTTTCTATCGTACTTCAATTCTGCAAATAATGTTTTTCATTACAAAGTTATTCACTTTTTTTGTGGTAATGTGGCAAGAGGTTCCGCTTCAGCCTATTTGGTAAAGTAATCAATTACAACAACAGCGTATTTGGCTCCTCCTTTGGCTATTGATAGCACATCGATTAGATTGATTCCCCAAATTGCAAACGGCTAAGGGCTGTCCATTTGTGTTAGTTCCAAGGATGGGGTTCTTGGGATCTTTGAAAATCTCTGGTACCAATCACAATGCTTGGTGTGGTCTACGACATCTTGTTTGATTGTGGGTCAGAAATATGCGTAATGTAGAACCTTCTTTGCCAATGTCTACCCCTAATGTGGTCACCGAAGCTGCTGCCTTCGTGGACTTCCACCAGAATCTTCTTGGATTTGTCTTTAGTTACACACCTAAGTAGAGGGGAGGATAAGCCTCTCCTATATAGTAAATATTGTAACACAAATCATGGTGTCTTTCAATGGAGCTTCTTTTGTTCATTTCGATTTCCCGGGGGTATCCTCCTGAGCAGGTAGTCCTTGGTGGGCGTCATCCACGATTCTCCCTCTTCAATGGTTTCCAAAACCCAGTTGACATCCATCTGGTCTATACCACGAGCCGTCAACACTTCCACTAGAACCAATCCCATAGCCTGTGCATCTTCGAAGCTGGCTAATTTGACAAAGTAGCCAACCTCCATATTTTGCTCTCTGGTAATATGGGCTATGGTTTATAGTTCGATGTCAATGAGCATTTCTCATGATTTTGACAAGTAAGGAGCAAGATTCTCCCCTTTAGCTTGATATTTCCTCTTTACCTGACAAAAGACTAGCTGTGAGTCGCTGTAGATATATACAGCTTTTATTCCCAATTCCTTCACAATTTTCAATTCTGCCATCAATGCCTCATACTCCGCCTCATTGTTAGTAGCATGGAACTCCAGTCTTAAGGTATAACAGATCGATCGTCCTTCGGGAGAACAAGCACAACTCCCACTCCCGAGCTGAATTCGTTTGATGCACCATCGACAAACAACTTCCATTGTGATACCACTTCCGTTGTCTCCTACTCTTTGTCATCTCAAATGGTGAATTCAGCAATGAAATTAGCCAATTCCTATCTATTAATTGCCCTATAAGGATGATAAGTCACATAATACTGGCTTAATTCAGTATTCCACTTTAGAAGTCGCCCTGAAGTCTTAGGTCGATAGAGTACCTATTTCAAAGTTTGATCCATCAACACTTTAATTGGATGTTCTTAAAAGTATGGTCGCAACTTCCTTAACACTATCAATAAGCAATATGGTAATTTTTCCAACTTTGAATAGTTCTGTTGAGCTCCAGCGAAGCGTTTTCTCATGTAGTAGATCGGTCGTTGAATTCTGGCCTCTGTATGTACAAGCGCTGCACTTAGAGCATGGGGGACACTACCAAGTAGACGAATAAGTCTTCCCCTCCCACCGGCTTAGATAGGACCGGTGGAGTCTCCATGTGTTGTAATAGTTCTTCAAAAGCCGTCTGACAATCCTAATTCTACTCGAAGTACTTCTTACCTTTCTTTAGTGCGTCGAAGAATGGTATACACTTATCTATGGCTATAGAAATGAATCGACTTAATGATGTAATTTTCCCATTCAAGCTCTATAATTCTTTCTTTATTGAGGGGGCTGTGATATTTCATAGGGCAGTTATCGGCTCTGGATTAGTTTTGATGCCCCTAGCATTTACAATAAATCCAAGGAATTTTATAGAAGCTACGCTGAAAGAATACTTCAGTGGACTTAGTTTCATCTTGTATTTACGAATGATTTCAAACATCTCTATTATGTAACACCCCTAATTTTAAATAAGATTATTCATGAGATTTAATTAGATAAATTAAATAGAATAATGTAAAGATTAAAGTGGTTAAGAGATTGAGATTTATACAATTATACGGTAGCCATGCCTTAAGGAATGAATAAACAAATGGAAATTTAAGATGAAGTACGTAAAGGTAATAAGATAAAGGAAAAATAGGAATAGGTTATATTATTATACCCTAAACCCTTATCATATTCTCATTTCCAACATTCATAAACAAAACTAAACCCAGAATTTGGCTGACTACCATTAGAAGAAAACAAGGGGAAGATAAGCAAGAATTCAATATGGAAGCTTAATCAAATCAATTCAAGAGCAAATCTCAACCTCTTTAACAACAAGCTAAGGTGAATAATAGATTACATCCCATTTTTATTGCTTTCAGTTTCTAGATAAGATCCGAATTTATTTTGCAAGAAAAATGCAATGTTTTGATTATTTAAATGGATATATATGCTTGTTGATGATTTATGTTGTTTCATGTAACATCCAAGATTTTTGGTAACATTATTTAGGACATTTAATTAGCTAAATTAAATAAAATAATGTGTTGATTAGGGGATTGATATTTGATTTAATCAAGGGGCAGCCATGCCATTTAAAAAATGAATTAAAATAAGCGTTAAATTGAAATAGAGGAGTGGTAAAATAGAAAAGAGGCCATTCTTATACCCTATAACCTTGAGCGTGTACCCCTACATGTTCATTTCATTTTATCAAAAAAAAATTCAAACTAGTGCCGGCAACCGTTAATAAGAGAAAGAGGAAGAAGATAGAGAAAAGCTAATTCAAATCAAATCCATTCACGTTTCAATCACTTTAATATCTAAAGCTAAGGTAAATAATGTTTACAACTCATATTTTTTTGGGCTTTAAGATTAATTTCGAATACTTTTTATTGATTTACCATATTTTTGAATGATGGAATGATTATATATATTTGTTGATGAATTATGGTTGTTCATATTGAATTTATGATATGTTTCAAGGTGAAAACCCTGTAAAATGACATCCAAATGGCTTGTGGATTTTATGAAGATCATAAATGAAATTCTAGAGATGATTTTCAATTTTTAGAATTTTTTGAGTATTTTTGGAATTTATATGAATTTTGTAGTAAAGATAATGTTAATTTTGGGTTAATAATTCTTTAGGGTGAAATAATAAATGATTTGGGTCTGAAATTTTTATATGTTGAAAACATATTAAAAGAGATTTTCTGGAATTTTTGCAGACTTTTCCTAAGTGTTTTAATGGATATATAAAATTATTTAAGGTATGAGACTTAAATGTTTTATATCTCTACCAGTAATAAAGAAAATTCAACAAATAGATTTACATGATGTCCTTTTGAAATTCCGAAAATGCCCTTTGCAAATATATAGTGCGGCATGGTTTTCAGTTGAAGGAAGGCAAGGCGAGCGGGCTGAAATTTCTTTAAAAAATTCACTAAATGCACATGGCATCCATGAAATGGCATGCTAACTTTCTCAACATCATCTAACTTTTGATTCATCTCTTAGCTTATATACACCAACAATACTTATATATTAGATAATGTGGGACTAATATTAGTTACTGGCAATAATAAGTTGTCAATAAACCTAGGTCATGGAACAATTGTTATATAATTATTATATTGTTGCATATATACTCGTATTTATAAAAGGAGAAAGGGCTTTTTGCAAATAATTCAAAATGATTGGTTATGAAATTGCTGTACTTTTTATTGGTAAAGAAAGAGGCAACCAATCAAAATTTGACACGTAAAGCAGGTTATGTGAAAAGAACTATTTGCTACATGTTTTTCGTTGTTTCGATGCTTTCGGCACCAGGTTTCGCCTCCTTCGCTCCGCTTCCGACATAGTCGAAACCAATGCACACGGTATCAGGGAACTGGTACATAGTGAATTCGATGTAGGCGAAAGGTATGGAGTCGAAACCATGGATTCAAAAAGGGTTGAGGCATCACTTTGGCTTCTAAATTAAAAATACGCCTGCCTGCTTTTGACAAAATGGCTTTCGACTGAGTAGCCTTCGACTCAGTTAGCTTTAGATTGGGTTGCGCCTTTGTTTTTAAATAATTGCTTTCAACTAAGTCGAAATATTTTGCTACACTTTTTACCATTCAACCCAGATGATTTCGAAAGGGTTAATTCATTTTTAAAATATGGCCACTTCCCCAATGCTTTCGAAGGGATGATTTCGACACCATCACTTCTTTACTTAGGAAATGGTTTCAAAATAGATGCTTTCGACTTAAATGTTTTAAAGTCCTTTTTCTATGATTGAAGTAAAATCCAAATGGTTTTGAAAGAGATAGTTTTACATGGTTTCAAAACAGATGCTTTTGACTTTAATGGGTTTCTAATCCTTTTGCTCTACTTGAAGGCACAATCCTAATGGTTTCGATCGAGAAGTTTTTCAAAGGTTTCGAAGGAATAAATTTTTGAATGGCTTCGAAAGGTTTCCACATGTTTTGAATTGAACCCAATGTGCTTTTGAAAGGATTGAGTTTTGACTTTTCCGAAAGGTTTTAATGAATGGTTTCGAAAGGGGTGGTTCCCCAAGGTTTTAAAAGGGTTGAAAGGAAGGATTTTCCTATGTTTTTAAAGGCAATATTTAAAGGATTTAAGGATGTCTAATGTTTTGAAGCTTTCGAAGAAAAGTAATGAAGGTTTTTCCAATGTTTACGAAAGGCCTTTAATGGTTTTGAAAGGGTCACTTTCAATGGTTTCGAGGGGTTACCTTCAATGATTTTGAAAAGGTTGTTTAAAGGTTTTAAACAAAAGTTTCGAATGTATATTATAGGCAATATGCCTAAGTGTTTTGAAGTTAAAAATGGTTTTAACTTGTTTTAGAAGGATAGCTAATCCTCATTAAAATCCATCAACATTATTTTGAGTAAAGTATATATAACATGGCAAAAATAGTTTAGAATAATGCTAATATTTTATTTTCCTTGTATTAGTATGATTTAAATGGTTAAATCATTATGAAAATGTTTTTAAGGAAAAGATGAGAGGTAGTTAACCCTAAGAAAATAATTTGGACAGATATTCCATTTTGATCCAGACAGTTAGTCCAGTTTACAGGCAATCAACCCAGTTTTATGGGCAGATGGTCCATTTGTTGGCATTAAGGACTTTGCTATTACGTTACAGGTAGATAGTCCCCTTATTACCTGTTTTATGGATAGATAGTCCATTTATTAGCATAAAGGATATTTCTATTTTGATATAATCAATTTTATTAACCAGTTTGGTTGTAGGAAAGGATTTGCAAAATATAAGTTTTAAGAGGATATCAGTGAGGGGAAACCCACTCCGCTAAGCGGCGTGGTCTCACTTAATATCATTAAATCGGGATGTAACAGAATTATTCATATCAGGCTTTATGTCTGACTCGAAGTTTTTGTTTCCCCTTAAATTCTCGGGTGCTCAAAAATTGATTTGAGTAGGCAAAGGGTTAAGGTTTTCAAGTTTTAGTCTTTTGGTGAATAAAGCTTCCGAAGATGAGCAGGTGGCTGATGGAGAGCTAATTAGGAGTTTCAGATTGTTTTGTTTATTTCCACTGTGTATAATGTCAGATATGACTATATTGCTTTGATCAACTAAGGGGCATCGTCATATGTCGCTCTTGGCGTATTTTTGTAATGATTGTAATTAATCTTTACCTGGGAAACGATTTTGGGATTATGTAACTTGGATATGAATTTGCTTTGAAATGTAATCAGTAAAATGTGGTTTTGGAAATCTGTGATTTTATTCATATTCAAGTGCTTCTGATATTATGGATACTATTATCATTACCATATTTTGTCACCAAAAGTTAATATTATGGATGACTACACCATCCGTAGTGCTTAGCTTTTGGCCTCTAGATAAATGATGTTACATTTCATATAGATTTTGTGATAAGATTTGATTTGAAAACCTATTAAATGACATCAAAATGGATTGCTTTTTTGATAAGGTTAGAAACACTATTTTAGAAATGAGTTTCAAGTTTCAAAAATTTCAAAGCTGTTGTGGATTTATTATGAATTATCTAGTAAAGAAAATGGATAAATTTGGGTTTAAATTATTTTCAGCTATTATATGTTCGCTTTGAGTCAGAAATTTAAATATGGCAGAAAACATTAAATGTGATTTATGGAAATTTTTGGAGAATTTTCTAAGTATTTTATGAAAGATATAAAATAATTTAAGGTATGGGACTTAAATGTTTTATATGTTTAGAAAAGGAGAAGGGGCGATTTGTTAAATGTTTTAAAATGGTTAATTACTGAATTCGGTAGCACTTTTAGAAAAGGTTTTTGTAAAAGAATTGGCAACCAATTAAATGTTGACAAATAAGGCAAGTTAGTTGGAAAGATATTACTTTAAAAGATTAAAGATCGGTTTTTGTATAGGATTACTGCTTCACCACATATAGTAGCCACCTTTCAACACCATACATCCGCCTCCAACCAAGTCGAAACAAATACGCATAGTATCAGTGCCTTGGTACGTAGTGGATTGGAGTCAGGCGGAAGGTATAGAGTCGAAACATGCTTTTAAAAGGGTAGAAGTAGCTCTTATGAACTTGGATCTATTTTGATTATAAATAAGGCTTTCGAAGGGGTTGGAGCTTTTGACTTAACCAACTTGCTTCTGTTTATATAAAGAAAGGGCTTTCGAATGAGTTGCTGCCTTTTGTTTTTAAAACAAGCTTTCGAAGGGGTCGAAACCCCTTTTGCCGCATTCTGTTGGGAACTGGAAATAGTGGTTTTGATGACAACAACCTTTGTAACTTATTTTATTATAACGTATATACTAACACTACTATCTAGATATATATGAATGTTGCTATGCAAGATATATATACGGCAGGTACTTATTATTGAAGACTGTACAATATAAAGATCAAGAATGAAGAAATCAAGATTGAAGACTCTAGAGTAGATCAAGATTTCACGATATGTGCCTAGTTTTTGTTAGAACTTCATAATAGCACGGAAATCTTCATTCCGAATTTCATTTGGGATGGAACCCATTTCTACCTTCTTAGTGGCTTACAAACCCATGACAAGTAGTTTACAAAACTATGACAAGTGGCTTACAAACCCACGAACATTTTGGTTTCGTACAAGTTCTCGAGTCCTGATGTGATGAGATATTCTACAGGAAGAAGCTTGCAAAACTACTTTAAAATGATTTTCAAAACTGCTCTTCAAAATATTTTAGCCTTAAAATTATCTTTTCAAATGATTTTTCAAAAAGATGTTTTAGCCTTAAAATATTATTTGTTTTTTGTTTTAAAAATAAACTCTTATTTTAAAATTCATTTTCAAGACAAATTTCACATTTTTTTAACATAGGGAAGTTGACATCATGGGATACCCCATGTCGACATGGTAGCCGTTGAATTCAAAAGTTTAAATTTTCAAAAGAAGCGTCTATTCGTTTAAATCTCTTCACGAATGGTTATGACCGTTGGTACTTTATAAATAGCCTTCACAAACGAATTTTTTAACCAACCAATTTCTTATTTTCTTCACTTCTTCTTCTCTAAAAATCCATATTCTAAAATTTTCATATTTTTAAGATCGTGCCGAAATTCTACCAAATTCTCAAGTGAATCAAATTAGAATCTTGTTCTTGTTTGATTCTCTATCCTCTCTCGAAGAACAAAGTTCTATTCAGAATTATAGGACCAATTTGTAATCAAAAGTTTATCGAGTCTCTCTATAAGGTGTGGTTGTGTCTGGAAATCAATTGGGTGATCTCGAGTCCCATAAATCAAGAGAGTTTGCCCCGAACTCATGAGACAAGAGAGTACCTCAAGGCCTTTAGAAATTGAGGATTGTAATCTCGACATTGGTATAATAAAAATCTGCATGAGGTGGTTTGCCTTGCTACAGGACTAGATGTAGGGTAACTCTGAACCAGTATAAAATCCGGTGTGTTCTTTCCTTTTACTACTTTTAATTTACTTTCTGCATCTGTGTTTGATTCTGTGATTGTTCTGTGATTAAGTTCTGAATTTTTGTGTGTCATAATTTCAATTTAGTCCATATAAGTCTTAGAATCCATTAAACACTATTCACCCCCCTCTAGTGTTAAATTAGCCTTAAGATCCTTAATCTGTTGTCCCTTTCAATTGGTATCAGAGTATAGGTTTTCATAGTTTTCATAATCTGAAACTTGAAAAGTTTAAATTGGCATTTTAAGGAAATTTTGTTAATACTAGTTTGAATTTATGCATTACATCAAAGTATCATAATTCTGCATATAGTGTTTATGAAAAATCAAGTTATCTACCGAATTGGTTTGTTATGCAGGAAATGACATGTTAGATGGCTTTTGAAGAATCAACAACTAATGGACAAACTGTGAAAATTGAGAAAGATAAATGGATACTTGATAGTGGTTGTTCAAGTCATATGACTAGAAATCCTGAGATGCTCAATGACATTATATATCAAGATTGTGGATTGGTCAACTTTTGAGATAACTCGAAAGGATATGTGATTGGCATCGGCAATGTCGATGATTCTAGAAGTCCTCTTATTTATGATATTTTGCTAGTTAGGAATTTAAAACATAATTTGCTTAGTATACATCAACTATGTGATAAAGGATTTAAAATTAAATTTGGAAAAGATAAGTGCCACATCGAAGATAATAAGTCAAATATTATCTTTGAAGGAATTAGGAAGAAAAACATTTACATCCTTAGTATGAAAGTTTCAAATGATAAGTTATGTCTTTTGGCTAATACAAGTGACACTTGGATTTGGCATAAAAGATTTGGTCATTTAAATTTCAAACTGTTATCTAGGTTATCAAAACTTGACTTAGTTAGAGGTCTTCCTAAGTTAAACTTTAAAGTAGATAGTATATGTGATGCTTGCCAATTAGGAAAACTTAAGAAATATTCATTTAAATTAAAAGATATGATTTCTACTTCTAAATCTCTAGAATAACTTCATTTAGATTTATTTGGTCCATCTCAAGTTCAATCAATTAATCACAATAAATATGTTTTTGTAATTGTAGATGATTATTCTAGATATACGTAGACAATTTTTCTTAAACTTAAAAGTGATTCTTTTGAATTATTTAAAATATTTGCTAAAAGAATTCAAATTCAAATTTCTTTAAAAATAAAAACTATTCATAGTGATCACGGTGGAGAATTGAAAATGAAAATTGAGAACTTCTGTAATAAAAATGGAATTACTTATAATTTCTCTTTTTCAAGAACTCCACAACAAAATGGAGTGGTAGAATGTAAGAATAGAACGATTCAAAGGTGTGCTAGAACAATGCTTTCTGATAGTAACTTACCTAAAAAATTTTAGGCTGAAGCAGTCGCTACAGCTTGTTATATATTAAATAGGATTTTAATTAGACCATTAACTAATAAAACACCATATGAATTACTTTACAATAAGAAACCCATAGTAGCTTATTTTAAAGTTTTTGCTAGTAAGTGTTTTATTCTTAATACAAAAGATAATTTAGACAAATTTGAACCTAAATCCGACAAATGTATCTTTATTGGATATTCTAATAGAAGTAAAGCATTTAGAGTTTATAATTTAAGAATTAATACTATTGAAGAAACAATGCATGTATCTTTTGATGAAAATTTTAAAGATACTGTACAAATAGAAGATGAAGGAAATTTTATAACTTTAAATAATGAACCTAATGAAACTAATTGTGAAGTCATCCAACCTAATAAAAAAAATTAGGCTATTAAAAGATCATCCTATAGAAAATATACTAGGAAATTTTGAATCTATAGTTAAAACAAGAAATAAAGTAAATAGTATAAGTAATGTAGCTTTTATATCAATTATTGAACCTAAAAATCCAAAGGAAGCATTATCTAATGATTCATGGATTCTTGCTACGCAAGCAGAATTGAATCAGTTCACCAGAAATGATGTTTGAAAATTTGTTCCTAGACCTGAGGATAAAAGTATAATTGGAAGAAAATTGGAACAAATCAACTAAATAGTATGAGTAATGTAGCTTTTATGTCAACTATTGAAACTAAAAATCCAAAGGAAGCGTTATCTGATGATTCATGAATTCTTGCTATGTAAGAAGAATTGAATCAGTTCACCAGAAATGATGTTTGGGAACTTGTTCCTAAACCTAAGGATAAAAGTATAATTGGAACAAAATTGGTTTATAAAAATAAAATGAATGAACTTGGTGAGGTTGTGAGAAATAAAGCTCGTTTAGTTACGCAAGGTTATTGTCAAGAAGAAGGAATTGACTACGACGAAACCTTTGCACCCATAGCAAGACTAGAAGCTATCAGGATTCTACTTGCTTTCGCAAACTACAATAATTTCAAGTTATATCAAATGGATGTTAAAAGTGCTTTTCTAAATGGTTTTGCAAAAGAAGATGTTTATGTTGAACAACCTCCACTTTTTAAAGATAATAAATTTCCAAATCATGTATATAAATTAAAGAAAGTTTTATATGGTCTAAAACAAGCTCCTAGAGCCTGGTATGAAAGACTAAGATCTTATTTACAACAATCTAGTTTTGAAATTGGTAAAATAGATACAACTCTTTTATTAAAAGAAACAAAAATGATATTCAATTTGTACAAATATATGTATATGATATAATATTTGGATCAACTAATAACATAATGAATAAAGAATTTTCAAATATAATGACTAAAGAATTTGAAATGAGTCATATGGGAGAACTAAGCGTCTTCTTAGGACTTCAAATCAAACAATTAGATAAAGGACTTTTCATTAGTCAAGAAAAATATGCTAAGGATTTAATTAATAAATTGATCACTTCTGGTGGAAAACCAACTCCAGTGACAACTAATGTAGCTTTAAGTAAAGAAGATAAATCAAAAGATGTTGATCAAAAATTATATAGGGGAATGATTGGTTCACTGCTTTATATAATAGCAAGTCGTCCTGACATCATGCATAGTGTTTATCTCTATGCAAGATACCATTCTCAACCTAAAGAAACTCACTTAAAAGCTGTTAAAAGAATTTTAAGATATGTAAAACATACATTTGATTATGGATTATTTTACCCTAAAATGATGTATTTGATTTAATTTCATATTATGATGCTGATTACGCTGGTTATAAATCAGACCGAAAAAGTACAAGTCGAACTTGTCACTTTCTAGGACATTCTCTGGTTTCCTGGTTTAGTAAGAAGCAAAACACTGTATCCTTGTCAACAACTAAAGCAGAATATATATCTGCTGCTTTGGTTTGTTCTCAAGTTATATATATACAACAAACTTTAAAAGATTTTGGATTAACTATAACCAAATCACCAATTTATTGTGATAGTACTAGTGCAATAAATCAATCTAAGAATCCAACTCATTATGTTAGAACAAAACATACTGATATTAGACATCATTTTCTTAGAGATAATATAAGTAAAGAAGTCATGACTCTTGAATGTATTAATACTAAAAAATAAATTGTTGATATATTAACCAAACCATTAAATGAACAAAACTTTACTAAATTTAGAAGAGAATTAGGTATATGTTCATTAACTGAAATATAAAATATAAATAATACAAGTATAATTAATAATTAATATAAATAAAATTTTCTCAAAAATTGAACCTGGAATGTCGACATGACCCATCCCCCTATGTCGACATACTAGCCGTAATTTTCAAATTTAAATTTCCCTCTAAAATTAGTTGTTAAGTTATATATATATATATATATATATATTTCGACTTTTACTCCTTTTCTCTATTCTATTCTCTGTAAAAAAATCTTCTGAAATAGTAAACTAATAGCTTCCTCTTATAATAATGAACCTTCTTAACCCACTTCTCCTCATTTTGGTCCTTTGCAATGTTCCACTCACGTAAGAGTCATCAAATTGCAAGAGAAGATGAAAGATTTTCTTCAAATGATGATGGAGATTTAAGTGAGTCAACTGCGAATGGCAAGAGAACAAGATAAGCAGGGCAGAATCCTTAGGAATTTACAAAACTTCCTTATGGATAACCATGCCAATCCCATTGTCATTGAATAATCATCATAAGCCATGGATGCTGAAGAAGAAGAGCCTCTAGAAGAACTACAAGAGGATCAAGAAGAAGAACATCCTCTGCCGAATCCGGATGTTCATATGGACGAAGACGATAGCGTGATTTGCGTTGGAGAGGTCCTTTTTGATGCTAATGGGAACTTGTTCGAACAACATGGAAACTTTTGTCTCCACTATCCAAATTGTTCGGTCCATAAATCACCAATAATTAAGGGTCCTCATTAAGCTTTTTTTTGTTTTCTTAATTGTATATTAGTTTGTTAATTTGTATATAAGTGTTATATTAATGTTCTTCTAAAAACAATCTTCGATGTATAGAAACATGAATCCCAGTTAGGATGCTATATTTTATGTGTTATTATTCTTATGATATGTTTGTTTATCTCATTTTCTATTAAGTTCAAGGTTTATAGGTTACCTTTTGTTCATGACAAAGGGGGAGAAGTTATATAAAATAATAGGCTTGGAGTAAGGAGGAGTTGTTGGAGTAAGGGGGAATTGTTGGAGTAAGGGGGAGTTGTTGGAGTAAGGGGGAGTTATGGTATGATCGAAGTGGTAAGTATATTTTATAAGGTTGTCATCATCAAAAAGAGGGAGATTGTTAGGAACTGGAGATAATGGTTTTGATGACAACAACCTTTGTAACTTATTTTATTATAACTTATATACTAATACAATTATCTAGATATATAAGAATGTTGTTATGTAGGATATATATAAAGCAGGTACTGATTATTGAAGACTGTACAGTATAGAGATCAAGAATGAAGAAATCAAGATTGAAGTCTCTAGAGTATCTAGATCAAGATTTCAAGATATGTGTCTAGTTTTTGTTAAAACTTCATAATAGCATGAAAATCTTCATTTCAAATTTCATTTGGGATGGAACCCATTTCTACCTTCTTAATGGCTTACAAACCCACGACAAGTAGTTTACAAACTTATGACAAGTGGCTTACAAACCCACGAACATCCTGGTTTTGTACAAGTTCCCGAGTCCTGATGTGATGAGATATTCTACAAGAAGAAGCTTGCAAAACAACTTCAAAATGATTTTCAAAACTGCTTTTCAAAATATTTTAGCCTTAAAATTATCTTTTCAAATGAATTTTCAAAAAGATGTTTTAGCCTTAAAATATTATTTGTTTTTTGTTTTAAAAATAAACTCTTGTTTTAAACTTCATTTTAAAAACAAAGTTTACATTGTTTTTAACATAGGGATGTCGACATCATGGTATACCTCATGTTGACATGGTGTCCGTTGAATTCAAAAATTTAAATTTTGAAAAGAAGTGTCTATTCATTTAAATCTCTTCACAAATGGTTATGACCATTGGTACTTTATAAATAGGCTTCACAAACGAATTTTTTAACCAACCAATTTCTTATTTTCTTCACTTCTTCTTCTCCACAAATCCATATTCTAAATTTTTTATATTTTTAAGATCGTACCGAAATTCTGTCGAATTCTAAAGTGAATCAGATTAGAATCTCATTCTTGTTTGATTCTTTATCCTCTCTCAAAGATCAAAGTGCTATTCATAGTTATAGGATCAATTTGTAATCAAAAGTTTATCGAGTCTCTCTATAAGATGTGGTTGTGCCTGGAAATCAATTGGGTGATCTTGAGTCCCGTAAATCAAGAGAGTTTGCCCTGGACTTGTGAGACAGGAGGGTACCTCAAGGCCTTTTGAAATTGAGGATTGTAATCTCGACTTTGGTATAATAAAAATCTGTATGAGGTGGTTTGCCTTGGTACGGGACTGGATGTAGGGTAACTCCGAACTAGTATAATTGCTACTTTTTATTTACTTTCTGCATCTATGTTTGATTCTATGATTGTTTTGTGATTAATTTATGCATTTGTTTTTTTCATAATTTAGTCCATATAAGTCTTAGAATCCATTAAACACTATTCACCCCTCCTCTAGTGTTAAATTAGCCTTAAGATCCTTAATCCGCTGTCCCTTTCACATTCAACCCTTCGAATCAATGCTTTTGAAATGGTACTTTTGTCTTTAAACTTTGAAGCCACTTCTCCATGCTTTTGAAAGGGTTGGTATCGAAACCTTCCATTATCTTTTACTTAGGAATAATTCTTTCGAAAACAATGCTTTTGTCCCAGTTCTTTTAAGACCCTTTGTTCTTTAAAAGCTAAACCAAAAGCTTTCAAAATTAATGGGTTTAAATGGTTTTGAAGCTATATTCTACAAACTTTCGCATGCACCCAATGCTTTAGAAATATTTGATTTAAGTAAGGGACTTTAATGTTTTCGAAAGGTATAAAATGAAGGTTTCGAATGGGAGATTCCCCAATGTTTTCAAAAGGTTTACTTGAGTCTTTAAATGGAAGGTTTCCGATGCTTACATAAGGCAATTTTAAAGTATTTTGAAAAGAAGATGTCTAAGGTTTTATAAAGCCTTTGAATGGATACTTTCAATGATTTAGAAAGGTCTATTTTAAAGGTTTCAAAAGGTATGTTTTGGACTTTCGGCATAGTATTTAAGGTAAAGTAGTTAACGTATTTTGAAAAGGGCACTTTCAATGGATTTGAAAGGGACTATTTAAATTTTTTAAATAAGGGTTTCGAAGGTGATATCTTGGATTTAAAGCCTAATATTTTCTAAGTTAAAGAAGTGCTTTAACTTGTTTTAAAGGGATAAATAACCCTATTGATTTAGGTTTTCATCAACATTGTTTTGTGTAAAGCATATATCATGGTAAAGATATTGGAGTAAAGAAAAAAGTATATTTTCTTGTAAAGTATGATTTAAAGGGTTAAATCAAATTGAAAGAAATGTTTTCAAGGAAAATTTGGTGGGGTAGTTAATCCTAAGTAAATGACTCAGATATTAGTATACCATATAAGATTGGTATAGGGTCTCGCCCTATACTTTAGCTATTATTCCCTAGCTAATATAAGTCCAAAATTCCAGTATGTAGGGATTTGTCAAAAGTAAGACTAAAATGGTGTTACACATAGAAAGAATATACAGAGAAAGATAGGTTATTGGTGTGCCCGCAAAACCATAAGGATGAGTTGATCCTGGAAGAAGTAAGTTAAGGAAAGACCGTCCAGGATTGTGCCTAACAGAAGTTAGAATATTTATTTTGTTTGGTAGGCCCAAGTTAGCCAATGGTTAGTAGTTAGCCAAACAAAACTACATTGTTCGGACAGATAGTCCATTGATTACCTGATTTATGTGCATATATGATAATGCTGTTATTGCTTTAATCAGTTTGATTGCAGGATTTTCATTTGCAAAAGGATATGTTTTAAAAGGGAAATTAGTGAGGGGAAACCTATTCAGCTAAGTGGCGTTGTCTCACTAAATATTAGTAAATTGAGATGTAATAGTATTAGTCACACCAGCCTTTATGTCTGACTCGAAGTTTAAGTTTTTTCCTTAAACTCTCGGGTGCTCAAAACTAATTTGACTAAATTGAGAGTTAAGGTTTTACAGGCTTAGTAGGTGGATGAATAAGCTTCCGAAGACGAGCAGGAGAAAAGTTAGCAATATAGGAGTAATTAGTTTTATTTTCGCTGTGATGTATTTAAGACTGATATGTCTATTTAGTACTCTGATCATACAAAGGGGTATCTTCATATGCCGCTCTTAGTGTAATATGTAATAATTATATTTAATCAAAACCTGGGAATCGTTTTGGGATTATGTATCTAAATATGAAATATTGATTTGATATATAATCAGAAATGTTTTTTTTTAAATATACGTTGATTTTTATTTCATATTCATGTGATTCTGATATAATGGACACCATTAACATTTCCGTATTTTGTCACTGAAAGTTAATACGGTAGATGACTACAGCATCTGTAGTGCTTAGCTTTGGGCCTCAAGATAAGGGATGTTACAACTTGGTATCAAAGCATCGATTTATGAAAAAATTTAAAAGAATTTTCAAACTTAAAATTGTTTTGAAAACATAATCTTAAGGAATTAGAGAAAAGATTGGGGTATGGGATAACGCTATAGTAACATACTTGTATTTTCTATATATAAGTATACGCTTTATCTCTATTCTCCCATCTCCCTTAGGCTATTCTTCTGTATCTTACAAAGACTCGAATGCAAATTTTATGGACGTAAGTTATAGACGCTAGAAGTGGAAGAGTTAATATTGGTGGAGGAAGCACCACAACTAATGGAAATGCCAGACTAAACGCTAGAAGGAATCCAGGTTAGGCACAAGTTGCTAATGTGGGTGCTGGAATCCCGCAAGTAGATATGGGAGCTATGTATCAGTTCTTTGTTAACATGATGCAGGCTGGAGTTGATGTGGGTTTAGTTGGAGGAAATGCTTAAGGAGGAAACCATGGGGCTCCAGTGGTCAATAATTATGCTATGTTGAGTAGAGATTATGCCAGGCTAGGAGGAAAACCGTTTATCCAAACCGAGGACGTAATTGAAGTGGAGAATTGGTTACTTCATTGCGAGAGATTTATTCTGATTTGGGACTCAATGATGAGAAGAAAAGGAGGCCTTCTTCTAGGCAATTACAGGGAGCAGTACTGTATTGGTGGAATAGTGTTACGGTAGGATTTAATGAGGAGACCATGATTTGGGTTGAGTTCAGAAGAAGGTTTGAGGAGAGGTTTATGTCGAAGATTGCGAGGTCAACTCTGATAAGGAAGTTCACTCAGTTGGAGCAGGGAGACCTGATAGTGCTTGAGTATGCAACTAGATTTGAGGAGTTATCGAGATACAGATATGCTACGATTGATACTGTTATCAAAAGGAATGAGAAGTTTATCTGTGGGTTGAATCCTAAGCTTGCTAAGGCCACACTGTCACATAATAGAGATACGTGCGATGTATTTGTTGAGATGACTTTATGGCACGAAGGAATGCTTGATTATCTTGAGGGTAACAAGGCAGTGGGAGCTCAAGGAGGGCAGAACCAGAAGAGGAAGTTATTCCATAAGAAGGGAGCTCAAAAGAGTGGAGCTGCCAAGAAGGGAAAGGCAGAATTTATCTGTTATAAGTGTGATAAGAAGGGACACTATGCTCATGAGTACCGGACTGGCAAAGGGAAGAAAGCTGTTGACAAGAAAGAAGTGAGATATTTCAATTGTGATCAAATTGGACATTATAAGAACTAGTGCAAGGAGCCAGCCAAGGATGGGAAAGAGAAAGTGTTTGCATTGGAGCTTGCTACCTCGAGACCAAAAACAGAGGAAAAGGGAAAAGCTGTGTTGGGAGGTACGCTTTTGATTCATGTTGTATCAGTTAGAGTTCTATTTGATACTAGTGCATCGCATTCTTTTATATCCCATTGTTTGGTAGATAAGTTTAACCTAGAACCCTCATACCTAGTTACCTCCTTAAGGGTTGCGAATCCGATAGGAGGATATGCGACTCTTAGGATGAGATGTGACCACCTAGATTTTGAATTGTTAGGTCATGTATTTACTTGCAGTTTGCATGTGTTTGATTTTGTAGGGTTTGGAATTATTTTGGATATGGATTGGTAAAGTAAATACAATGCTAGGATATTTTTCCATGATAGGAAAATATCACTTGGACACCCTGAATGTAGTGATCAGATAATATACTCCACAGAAAACCCTAGTTTTGAGGATAATGCCTTGTTGGGTGTAATAAGGCAGAATACGAGTTAAATCGAGTTTTCATTGTTAGAGAATTCGCAGATGTCTTTAAGCTCATAGTAGGATTGCTGCCTAAACGAGCAATTCAGTTTTAGATAGATTTAGTACCAGGAGCAGAACCGGTGAGTAGACTGCCAAGCAGAATGACATATACCGAGATAAGGGAGCTAAAGGTATAGTTGGTGGATTTGGAAAATAAGAACTTTATCAGACCAAGCAGTTTCGCCATAGGGAGCGGTCACAATGTTTGCAAGGAAACCAAACGGATCATTAAGGTCATGTATCGATTATCGTAAGTTGAATAAGAAGACGATAAAAAATTGATATCCGTTACCTAGAATTAAGGATTTGTTCGACCAGTCAAGTGGGGCCAAAGTATTTTCCCAGTTGGATTTGGCAACAGGGTTCCATCAGCTTAAAGTGGCCAAGGATAGTATTCCTTTGACGGTGTTTAGAACCAGATATGGATTGTACGAATGGTTAGTAATGTCGTTCGAACTAACTAATGCACCAGCATTCTTTGTAGATTTGATGGACCGATTTTTCCAAGTGCACTTGGATAAGTTTGTATTGGTATTCATAGATGATATTTTAATATACTCTAAAGTTGAAAGAGAGAATGAAGTTCATCTTAGAGTGGTGCTTGAGACGCTGAGCAACATCAATTGAAAGCATAATTTTTGAAGTGCCATTTTTGGAAGAAAGAAGTGAAGTTTCTTGGTCATTTAGTCTCAGAGAAAGGGTTGTCGGTAGATCCAGCTATGATCGAGGCAATGAATTGTTGGAGGAGACCCGAGACAGTGACTGAGATAAAGAATTTTCTTAGACTAGCTGGTTACTATCGGAGATTCATCAAGGATTTTTCATGGATAGCGATACCGATGACTAAGCTAATATGGAAGAATATGAAGTTCGTTTGGACCGAAAAGTGTGAGGAATCATTCCAGAGATTGAAACACTTATTGGCAATTGCACCTGTGTTAGTTGTTCTAGAGGGGAATCAGGACTTAGTGATGTATATGGATGTGTATGGAATAGGATTAGGAGTTATGCTAATGCAAAGAGGTAAAATGATTGCCTATGCTTCTCAACAGCTCAAACCGCATGAGGTTAGATATCCGACTCACGATTTGGAATTAGCTGCAATTTTTTCGTTGAAGGTATGAAGACATTACCTTTTGGGAGAAAGATTCGAGTTGTAAGCGGATCATAAGTCACCAAGGTATTTATTCTCTCAGAAGGAGTTTTATATGAGACAGTAGAGGTGGGTAGAGTTTTTAGCCTTTTACGATTTTGGTATTGAGTGCACACTAAGAAAAGGCAATAAAGTTGCAGATGTTCTTAGCAGGAAATATCAGAATGCAGTATTGGCAATGATAGCCGAGTGGAAAGATTTGGAAGCATTGACTACATAAAGAATACAGTGGAGATGTGAAACTAGATCTAGTAAGGGAACTGCTATGTTATTGTGTTTAGGTGTTCAACCGGTGGTGATCGTAAGGATTGCTTCTAAGCAAGGGGAGGATCCAATATCAGTTGAACAGATCAGAAAGTTAAGGAATGGAATGGAGAGCGATGACTATAAAGACTTCAATTTTGAGCAGAATGGATGGCTAAGGAAGACTGTGCGTTTCGAATGTGGGAAATATTAGGAAGGAAGTTCTTGAAGAATGCCATCATTCAAAGTTCACTATTCATCCAAGAGGAACTAAGATGTATCAGGACATGAAAGAAGTTTCTTCTATGAAGGCACGAAGAGAGATGTAGGATTATGGGTGAAGCAATGTCTGAACTGTCAACAGATTAAAGCTGAACATCAAAAACCAAGTGGATTACTACAGTCTTTAGATGTTCCAGTATGGAAACGTGATTCTATCTCAATGGATTTTATAAACAGGTTGCCAAGGTTGAATCGAGGAAATGAAAGCATGTGGGTTATAGTGGACAGATTGACCAAGAGTGCTCATTACATTCCAGTTAAGTCAACCAGAACGACACCTGTTTTAGCTAAGTTGTTTATGAAGAGTATAGTTAGACCACATGGATTCCTTGTAGTATAGTAAGTGATAGGGATTCCTTATTCACTAGCAAGTTCTAGAGGAGTCTACAAAAGACTTTGGGTACTAAGCTCAAAATGAGTACCACTTACCATCCGTAGATAGATGAGCAAATAGAGGGAGAGTTAACAAAGTCTTAGAGAGGATTTGTTAAGAGCTTATATACTAGATTTTGGGGGATCACGGCAAGACCATCTACACTTAGTTGAGTTTTCGTATAACAACAGCCATCAGGCTAGTATAGGGATGGCACCATTTGAAGCTTTGCATGGAAGGCCATGCAAATCTTCCGTTTGTTGGTTAGAGACCGAGGATAGGTTAGTTATTGGTCCGGATTTGGTTAGGGAAGCAGAAAAAAAGATTGTGTTAATTCGAACTAGAATGAAGGAAGCTCAGTTTAGGCAAAAGAGTTATGCTCATAAGAGACGGAAAGACTTAGGTTTCTTAATTGGAGATCATGTTTTCGTCAAGGCATCATCGATGAAAGGTGTAATCAGATTCGAAAAATCAGGAAAATTGGCATCAAGATTTGTTGGATCACTTCCTATTATAGAAAGGATCGGAAAACTCACATATAGAGTAGAGTTACCGTACAGTTTGGCAGGAGTCCACTATGTTTTTCATATATCTCATCTAAAGAAGTGTATTCAAGATCCAGAAACTACTATTACACCGACTGTGTTAGATGATTTAGTTGTGGAACCGGATATGATTATAGTTAGAAAGCCGGTTCATATTTTTGCAAGAGATGAGAAGAGACTGAGGAATAAGGCAGTCAGATTAGTCAAAGTTCAATGGAGTGACGACGAGAGAGATTGTACTTGGGAAACCAAGAGCAGGATTAGAGATACTTATCCTGACTTGTTTCATGCTATGTTTTACCTTTATGATTGATTGTTATGTGTACCTTATCGTAATTTCAAGGATGAAAATCTTTAAGGAGGGGAGTTTATAACACCTATAATTTTAAACAACATTATCTAGGAGATTTAATTAGATAAATAAATATAATAATGTAGAGATTAAAGTGGTTAAGAGACTGAGATTTGTATAATTATAAGGTAGTCGTTCCTTTAGTAATGAATAAAAAAAATGAAAATTTAAAATGAAGTAAGTAAAGGTAATAAGATAAGGGCAAAACAGTAATAGGTTATATTTTTATACCCTAAACCCTTATCTCATTCTCATTTCCAACATTCACAAACAAAACTAAACATAGAGTTTGGCCTGCCACCATTAGAAGAAAACAATGGGAAGAGAAACAAGAATTCAAGAAGGAAGCTTAATCAAATCATTTCAAGAGCAAATCTCAACCTCCTTAACAACAAGCTAAGGTGAATAATAGATTACATCTCATTTTTATTACTTTCAGTTCCAAGATAAGATTCAAATTTATTTTGCAAGAAAAATGCCATATTTTGATTGTTTAAATGGATATATATATATATATATATATATGCTTGTTGATGATTTATGTTGTTTCATATAGATTTTATGATAAGATTTGATTTGAAAACCTATTAAATGACATCCAATGGATTGCATTTTTTATAAAAGGTCGAAAACATTATTTTAGAGATGAGTTTCAAGTTTCATAATTTTCTAAGTTGTTGTGGATTTATTATAAACTTTCTCGTAAAGAAATTGGTCAAATTTGAGTTTAAAATATTTTTGGCTACTATATGTTAGCTTTGAGTCAAAAATTTAAATATGTTAGAAAACATTAAAAGTGATTTATGGAAATTTTTGGAGAATTTTCATGAGTATTTTATCAAAGATATAAAATTATTTAAGGCATGAGACTTGAATGTTTTATATGTTTAGAAAAGGAGAAGAGGCAATTTGTTAAACGTTTTAAAATAGTTAATTACTAAAATGGGCAGCATTTTTAGAAAAAGGTTTTGTAAAAGAATTGGAAACTAATTATATGTTGACAAATAAGGAAAGTTAGTTGAAAAGATATTACTTTAAAAGGTTAAAAATTAGTTTTGTAAAGGATTACTCCTTCGCCACTTATAGCAGCCATCTTTCGACACCATACATATGCATCCAACCTAGTCGAAACCAATACACATGTTATCAATGTCTCTATACATAGTGGATTAGAGTTAGGCGGAAGGCTAGAGTCAAAACATGCTTTCGAAGGGGTAAAGTAGCTCTTACAAACTTGGATCTATTTTGATTATAAATAAGGCTTTCAAAGGGGTTGGAGCTTTTGACTTAACCAACTTGCTTCTGTTTATATAATGAAAGGGCTTTCGAATGGGTTGCCTCCTTTGTTTTTAAAACAAGCTTTTGAAAGGGTCGAAACCCCTGCCGCCGCATTTAACCCTTTGAATCAACGCTATCAAAAGGGTACTTTTGCCTTTAAACTTTGAGGCCGCTTCTCTATGCTTTCGAAAGAGTTGGTTTCGAAACCATCCACTTTCTTTTACTTAGGAATAATGCTTTCGAAAGCAATGCTTTCGAAAGAAATGCTTTCGCCCCAGTTCTTTGAAGACCCTTTGTTCAATTAAAAGCTAAACCTAAAGGTTTCAAAAGGAATGGTTTTAAATGGTTTCGATGCCATGCTTCATAAACTTTTACCTGAACCCAATGCTTTCGAAAGGTCTGTTTTAAGTAAGGGACTTTATTGCTTTCAAAAGGAATAAAATGAAGGTTTCGAAGGGGAGATTCCCCGATGTTTTTGAAAGGTTTACTTTAGTCTTTAAATGGAAGGTGTCTAATGCTTTCGAAAGGCAAGTTTAAAGTATTTTGAAACGAGGATGTCTAAGGTTTTATAAAGCCTTTGGTGGGATACTTTCAACGATTTCGAAAGGTCTATTTTAAAGGTTTCGAAAGGTTTATTTTGGCCTTTCAGCCTAGTGTTTCAAGGTAAAGTAGTTAACCTATTTTGAAAGGGGTACTTTCAATGGATTCGAAAGGGACCGTTTAAAATTTTAAAACAAAGGTTTCGAAAGTGATATCTTGGATTTAAAGCCTATTGTTTTCTAAGTTAAAGAAGGGCTTTAACTTGTTTTAAAGGGATAGATAACCCTATTAATTTATGTTATCGTCAACATTGTTTTGCGTAAAGCATATATCATGGCAGAGATATTTGAGTTAAAAAAAACATATACTTTCCTTGTTAAGTATGATTTAAAGGGTTAAATCAATTTGAAAGAAATGTTTTCAAAGAAAATCTTATGGGTGTATTTAACCCTAAGTAAACGACTTAGATATTAGAATACCAGATGGGACTGGTGTAGGTTTTTCCTATACTTTAGCCATTAGCCTCTAGCTAGTATAATTCCAAAATTCGAGTGTTTAGGGCTTGTCACAGGTAAGACTAAAATGATGTTGCACAAAGAAATGAATATACAGAGAAAGGTAGGTTATTGGTAAGCCCTCAAAACCATTCAGATCAGTTGACCCTAGGAGAAGTAAGTTAAGAATAAACCATCCAGGAGTTTTTCCAACAGAAGTTAGATTTTTTATTTTACCCGGTAGGCCCGAGTTAGCCAATGGTAGCAGTTAGTGGAACAAAACTAGATTGTTCGAACAGATAGTCCATTGATTACACGATTTATGTACCTACATGATAATGCAATTTTTGTTTAATTAGTTTGATTGTAGGATTCTCATTTGCAAAAAGATATGTTTTAAAAGGGATATTAGTGATGGGAAACCCACTCCACTAAACAACGTGGTCTCATTAAATATCAGTAAACTGAGATGTTATAGTATTATTCACACCAGGCTTTATGTCCGACTCGAAGTTTATGTTTTCCACTTAAACTCTTGGGTGCTCAAAATTAATTTTAGTAGATTGAGAGTTAATGTTTTATCGGCTTAGTAGTTGGACGAATAAGCTTCCGAATACGAGCAGAAGGCAAAGTTAGCCATATAGGAGTAATTAGTTTTATTTTTACTGTGATGTATTTAAGATCGACATGCCTATTTAGTACTCTGATCATCTAAGGGGGCATCTTCATATGTTGCTCTTGGCGTTATTTGTTATAATTATATTCGATCATAACTCGGGAATCATTTTGGGTTATGTATCTGAATATGAAATATCGATTTGAAATGTAATCAAAAAAGTTTTTTTTTTAAAATCTATGTTGATTTTTGTTTCATATTCATGTGCTTCTGATATAATGGACACCATTATCGTTACCGTATTTTGTCACCGAAAGTTAACACTATAGATGACTGCAGCATCTATAGCGCTTAGCTTCAAGCCTCAAGACAGGGGATGTTACAGATAGGTCTTCCAAATAATTTCCACACACTCACGACTTCACAAGCATTTCGTCAACATATACCTCCATCGTCCGTCCGATCTAATTTTTGAACATAATTTGATGCATCCTGAGTAGGCATCCATAAATGAGAGCAGTTCATGTCCCGTGGTTCCCATCAACTAGCTGGTTGATTTTTTGTAGTGGAATACTTTCCTTCGGGCAAGCTTTGTGCAAGTCCAAGTTGTTGACACAAGTCGCCACTTTTCGTTCGATTTCTTGACTAGTACAGGGTTTGATACCCATTTAAGATATGTTGCATCGTGGATAAAACCATTGATCAACATCTTATCCACTTCTTCCTTCAATGCAACATACCGCTCCAAACCTAGACCGCGTCTCTTCTGCCTTACTAGTGTGAATTTAGGGTCGATATTAAGTGCAAGATACGCTATCTCCAATGATATCCCATATATATTGGTGTCCAAGCGAACATGTCCAGATTGGTGCAAAGAAATTTAATCAATTCCTTTTGCATTTTGATTTTGTGCCGTGATCCTATTTTTAAGATTCGAGTTGGGTCATCTATATCCATAGGGACAGGCACCATAAACTCCGTAGGTGCTGCCCGCTCCTTCCCTAAACTCTTCTTCTTAGGGATCCAAAGCCTTGTCAAAGTAGCTATGGTCCCCACGCTAGAGGTGGTTTTATAATTTCTATGCTTGCAGTCCGCGAATGTGGATAGACTTCCCCACATTCTTACCTTCCTCACGACACTTGGATTCACATAGTTCAACAAAGTAGCATTCTCTTGTAGTGCTTTGGTCTCCCATCACTAATCCAACCCCATTCTCCATTGGGAACTTTAGGTAAGATACCAGGGAGCCAAAGCTATTCTAAAATTAGAACGGGACAGTCGACCAAGAAAGCATTGTAAACTGACATTTCATCGACTATTATAAAAGTTTGGATAAGGGCTGCCCTTCGTTCTCCTTCTCCAAGATCTACAGGTAAGTTAATCATCCTAACCAGCTGTCTCAGTTCTCCTATAAAGCCCTGGATCTTAGTTCGGCATACAGTCACATCTTTAATGCTTATCTTCATTTGATCGAACACATGTCGAAACAAAATGTTGACTGAGATCTCACTGTCAACCAACACTTGACGCACAACTTCTGGTCCAATTCCGATGGTCGCCACCATCTGGTGGAGAGTTGGTGCTTCTATGCCTTCAGTGTCCCGATTATGGAATACAATATCATCAGTGATTGTTCTCTGCTGTGTGGCCGGAGTTCCATCCTTAATTACATAACAAGTTTCCTTAGGAGCATGCTTCAATGGACTAGCGTATTGTTCCATCTCGCCCCAACTCTTCTATGCTAGATAAGGTCCTCCAAAAATGATACTGATAACGAGTCTCTATTCCGTCCGTCAGGGCCCTTCACCGTTGGGTCCAAATTGGTTTTCTTGAGTACTTGGAACTTGGGGTCCAGTAGTTTGGTCAGAGTTTTGCAATTTTTTCACGTACTGCTGAAGCCTGCTGTACCTTATCAATTCCTCAATCAAGTCTTTCATGTGTCGACACTCATTCATGTTGTACCCATGCGTTTTGTGGAAGTGGCATAATTTCCTTGATTGCTTTTGTTATTTAGATTCTTCCTTCTTAAGAGGTTTGTTGTATCGCTTAGTTTCATAATTTGTAAGGTAGATGTTCTCCAAGCTGTCATTCAATGGCATATACTCCTCGGATCCCAAGTTCCTGATCCGCTTTCCATTCCCTTCATGTCTGCTATTATTCTAGTTTTACCCTTTTTGATGTCCATCTTTCCTTGATTTTCCTCTCGTAGCTCTAGAGTTGTTTCCATCCCGGTTGATTGCTATATTGCTTTGAACTACCCTCTTCGGCTGCATATTGGAGGTTTTGCCTTCCATTGCGTCTTCCTCTTCCAGTTTTAGATACTAACTTGTCTTTCAGTTAAATTCCTTTATGGTGGTTGGTTGTTTCATCTTAATCCATCTTCCAAAGTTTGTATCCGAATGGATAGCTTGGACCAAAGCCATAAATATCATATCTCCGTTAGGATTGCTCACTTTAGTAACCATAGTATTAAACCAGTTGTGACGACCGCCCATGACTCCCGCACAAAACAAGGGAATGGTGCGCTGAAAGGTGTGCCAGGCAACCATGGACGATAGTCAGGGTAAGATAAAACAGAAACTCCATCGTACAACTCACAGCGCTTGGACAAAATACAATAGAGAAATATATGTATATAGTGAAGCTCATAACAGAATATCATCATATAGACTTCATAAAGGTTTGATACAAGCACCAGAACAATCAATACATCAAGCCTCACTACATAACACTCAAAACATATACAAGCAGCGGAACATCCAGTACATATAGTAAGAAAACTAATATGCTAGCCTCCAGCTCGTCTTCGTCATCTTCATCGTTGATAACCAAGAACAACACCTGTCACCTGCTACCTAATCTGCCCATCCCAACATGGATGAACAGCCCAAGATAATAAGAGTTAAACATAAAACCTTGAGTCAGACAACAGTCTTAGTGAGCAGTAAATTAACTATCAAACATACCAAAAGAGCATAAAGGATAAAAGGAATAGGAACTCAACCATCCCACTCCACCTCATTCTACAGTGATAGCCCCCAGACCCACTAAGCATAAACAAGCATAGCAAATCAGACAATTTAAGTAAAGTAATTATCACTTGAGTCAAGGTCGATGTTTTCCAAGTACAAACCCCCAAGGCCTAAACCAAGATCAGATAAGCACCCAGACAACACCGCTCTTGAGACCGAATGATGGTACAATCAAAAATCCATGACTCTGGCTATCACTGTTAACGTTGCCTCGATATCACCGTTAATTGAATGACCGGCACCTTCTTTCAGCCGTCCGTCAAGGGCTAATGGCAACCCCGGTTCTAGACATAACTCCGTACGTCATCATGACCCGTGCCTAGGACTATTGCATCTGCCCAGAGTACTGACACGTCATCATGACCCGTGTCTGGAACGTCATCGTGACCCGTTCCAACGTACTCTTGCTTTGAGCATGCTAGAACCTTCAATAACGATAAGATCCAAGCCTCCTAGTCATCCTCCTCGACGACTATTCTCACACTGACCCAAGCGCCTCTCGAGCCCACCATTATCAACCAACCCGGACCGCATCACCGAGTTATCAACATGCTTGGGATGATCCCGTCTGGATTAAACCAAGGCTTTCACACATCATGCTTTGCTTCAACTCATCATAGCAAAGTCCCATCTCACATCATGGTTTGCCTCATCGCATCATGGCAAAGTCCATCATCATCAAATCTATCCATATGAGCTTCCACATCCGCTTCATATGCCACAAGCAGCTTTCACCATTCAAGAGCCTTTCCACTTAGCTTTTGAATCATCTTCGATCAACTTGTTCAAATCAACTACTAGCTAATTTGAAACAATCAAATCAATCATAAATCAATCTTTAATCCAAGCAATCAAACATTCAACAAGATCTAATAAGCAATTACAACAATAATGGCAATTTGGTAATTAAGGTGTCCAAATCTAACAAGTATGAATCATAGGAAAATGTCTCTATAACTTGATGAATGAACTTGCATAAGTTAACCTGTAGTAAAATAGATATCAAAACTTCATAGGAGATAGATCTACATGCAGACTTAAGGAAAATGCAAGAAATCACTATCTTTAACACATAAACAAGCCACCAATCCAATATACTCCCTTGGGTCTGTGTGAGAGATAACTACCACTCACCGAATCACCTAAACACCTTAAAAACAATCAACTCCAGATTTGGACAGCAAGGAACCAAGCTTGATCCGGCAAAATCTCGCTTCAAACGATGAAATCTCTCTTTGTTGGATGAAGATCTTCAACTTTGGCTCTTGAATCTTTGATCTTGATCTTCGATCTTGGATGGATGGAATCACTAGATTAGAGTGGAGAAAAGAAGTGAAGAAGTGTTGTAGTCGAGCTCTCAAAATGGCAGCACTTCGTCGCTTCAAAATCCGGTGCCAAAAAGTGAGCCAAACCCCTCTATTTATAGGCTGAAATTCCCTTGAATCGTCCCCCCTTAAGTCGCCCACGACCTAACCCATGAGTCGTCCACGACCTAACCTTGCCGACTCACGATTTAACTGCATGCGGCATAGCGACATAGGCCTTCTAACGACCTAACGACCCAACTACAAAGCCGACTCAACCAGCCTTACGACCTAACAAACACGGAGCCTCACGCGCGACTCGACACAGGTGCGACTCAACGGCCTATCCAGATGCGACTTAATACCTATGCGACCTAACGCTACACAGGGTCACACGACCTACGACTTAGCACACTCGCGACCTATCCTTAACTCGTATACGACTTATAGCATACACGACCTAACACGTGCACGCGACTTAACACTAAGCCTAGGTCCCCTACGACTTATACCATAACGACTTAAGCCTTAGGTCGTTACGACCTAACTATACTAAGTCGCACGAATGACCTTCCTACCTTAAGTCGTTAACTCCTAAGTCGCTAGCTACTGTAGGTCGTCCCAATCCTTAGACCGTTAACCCTTAAGTCGGCCAGTTCCTATAAGTCGTTTACGACTTAAAACCCCAGTAACTCACTAACTCGTTAACGATTTACCCCTTAACTCGTTAACTCGTTCCAGCCCTTAAGTCGCTTACTCCACTAAGTCGCTACCCTCTCTAACTCGCTACACCTTAACTCGGCCAACACCTTAAGTCGCTCAACACCACTAAGTCGTACAACCGACTTATCTCCTACACGACTCAAGCTATCACATCTAAACTGTTAGGTCGTAATCCCCTAAGTCGTTCATGACTTAAAACCATCTACGACCTAACCAAGAGCCGATCTAAGGACCCTATGCAACCGAGTTAACTTCCTTATGAACCATCTTTTACACGACTTAGGCTATGGATGACATAAACAATACTAACGACCTAATAATTCTACGATTTATCAACACGTACAAATACGGGTCGTTACATTCTCTCCCCCTTAGGGATTTCGCCCCCGAAATTCCAAACAAACAAGAGCAATCAAAGTTATTCCGCATGCCTACCATCCATAGCAATCAACAAACCATGCATCCAATTACTAGCCTAGCATGCAGAATTCTAAGACTTAGAACAAGCTACAAATTCGTGAGATGTCACGACACCTTAGGGCCATACCTCGAAGAGTTCAGGATGAGCTGCCTTCATCCTCTCTTCCTCCTCCCATGTACAGTCGTCAACATCATCACTCCATTGTACCTTGAGCAACGTGATCGTCTTCCTCCTAAGCTGTTTCGTGTCGGTTTCAACAATACGAAGCGGCTTGCGAGGTCTCGTAACAACTGGATCAACTTCCAAATCTTCACAGCTATCAGCAGAAACCACCGTATTCGAGTCATGCATATACTTCCGTAGATAAGATACATGAAAAACATTGTGCACACCCGCCATCTTTTCCGGCAACTCCAATCTATAAGCGAGCTTTCCAATTCGCTCGATAATCGGGAATGGTCCAACAAATCTCGGAGTCAATTTCCCTTTCTTCCCGAATCTAATAATATTCTTCAGAGGAGAAATCTTCACAAAAACCATATCTCCTACGTCGAATTCCAAATCCTTACGACACTTATCAGCATAACTTTTCTGACGATCTTGGGCTGCCTTCATTCGTCACCGAATGATCTCTACACAATCTGTAGTCTGTCGAATCATTTCTGGCCCAAGCATCAGCTTTTCTCCAGTTTCCAACCAACATGTCGGAGAGTTACACGGTCTTCCATATATTGCTTCATACGGTGCCATACCAATACTTGACTGGTAACTGTTATTATATGCAAATTCCACCAAATGAAGGTGATCTTCCCATGATCCTCCGAAATCTAAAACACATGCCCTCACGAGATCTTCCAAAACTCGGTTGACTCTCTCAGTCTGACCATCTGTTTGGGGGTGATAAGCTGTACTCAAACACAACTCGGTTCCCAAAACTTCCTGGAAGCTCTTCCAAAATCCACTAGTGAACAATGGGTCTCGATCGCTCACTATATTCTTCGGAATACCATGGAATCGAACTATCCACTTAACATAAAGCTCAGCCAACTTCGATGCAGTCCTAGTTGATCGAACATGAATGAATCTTGCACTCTTAGTCAAACGATCTACAATGACCTAAATCCCTTCATTTCCTGCCCTGGTTCTAGGTAGACCATCGATAAAATCCATCGATACCTGCTCCCACTTCCATGTAGGAACCTCTAATGGCTGAAGCAATCCACTGGGCTTCTTCTGCTCAGCTTTCACCAACTGGCAGTTCATACACTTGGAAATAAAATTTCCAACATCCTTCTTCATACCTTCCCAGTAGTAGGTTATCTTCATATCCCGATACATCTTATTTCCACCTGGATGAATTGTCAGCTTCGAGTGATGACTTTCCCTAAGAACTTCATCTCTCAATCCATCTATATCGGGAACAACTAGTCGTCCTTGTTTCTGAAGCCAACCCTCTCGATCGACCTCGTATCCCTTATCCTTTTCTGTGTTCAATCCAGATTCCAAATCTCGGATAATCTTGACAAACTTATCATCTCGCTTTTGGCTCTCGCCAATCCTTTCCACAGGAGTAGGTCTTATCGATAGGTTTGCCAACATCTCAGGTTCCAATTCACATCTAGGCCTGAAGTCAAATCCAGCCAAATACTCAAGATTCTTCTATTCTGAAAACATGGCTCCCAATCCTGCATGTCTTCGACTTAACGCATCTGCCACTGCGTTACCTTTTCCCGGAGTATAGGCTATACCAAAATCATACGATGCTAAGAACTCTAGCCATCGTTGCTGCCGAAGATTCAAATCCTTTTGGGAGAACAGATACTTCAACGACCTATGATCCGTAAACAACTCGAATCGAACTCCCAACAGATAATGTCTCCACATCTTCAGAGAAAAAACAATCGCCGCTAACTCCAAATCATGAGTCGGGTAATTCCTTTCATGCGGCTTCAGTTGTCGACTTGCATACGCAACAACTTTATCCTTTTGCATTAGCACTGCTCCAAGTCCAGTGCCACATGCATCGGTGTAAACCACCATCTCATCATTCCCACTTGGAATAGTCAAAACAGGAGCACTTGTTAGTCGCTCTTTCAGGATTACGAAAGCTTGCTCACACTTATCATCCCATCTGAACACTTGTTTCTTTTTCGTCAATCCTGTTAACGGTGCAGCTATCTTGGAAAAGCCTTTGACAAAACGACGATAATATCCTGCTAATCCAAGAAAACTTCTCACATCAGATGCATTCTTAGGTCTAACCCAATCCTGGATTGCTGCCACCTTAGCGGGATCAACCGCTATTCCATTTTCAGAAATAACATGGCTTAAGAACCTCACTTCACTCTTCCAGAAGTGACACTTCGAAAACTTAGCCTTCAGCTGATGTTTCCGCAAGATTTCCAAAACAATACGCAAGTGTGTCTTGTGCTCTTCCTCATTTCTGGAATAAATCAGAACATCATCCACGAACACAAGTACAAACTTGTTCAACTGATATTTGAATACTCTATTCATAAGATCCACAAAATATGCTGGTGCGTTAGTCAATCCAAACGGCATTACCAGCCACTCATAAAAACCGGATGGTGTCCTAAAAGCAGTCTTCGGCACACTATCCTTAGCCACTCTCAACTGGTGAAATCCCGTTGCCAAATCCATTTGAGAAAACACCTTAGCCTCGTGAAGCTGATCAAACAAGTCATCTATTCTCGGCAATGGATACTTGTTCTTCTTAGTCACCTTATTCAGCTCACGATAATCCACACACAACCTCAACGATCCATCCGCTTTGGTTGCGAACACAACTGGTGCACCCCATTCGGACACACTACGCCGAATGAATCCTTTCCGAAAAAGGTCATCAACCTGCACCTTCAGCTCTTGTTGTTCTCTAGGCGCCATCCGTCTAAGAGGCATCACAACAGGTCTGGCTCCCTCAACTAGATCGATACGAAACTCAATCTCCCTATGCGGCGGTAACCCTTTGACCTCGTCAAAGACGTCCTCAAATCCATTCATAACCGGCATCGATGAGAGTCCATCCCGTGGAATAACCAGCGAATACATGAAGCCCATGAAGACGCCTTCTTCATGCTTACATCGTATCACAACCTTTCGCCCTTCCACATTCCCGACTGTCACCTCTAGTTTCTCACAATCAACCTTTGCCACATACTTCCTAAGCCAGTCCATTCCCAAAATAATTCCGAACCCCGCAATGTTCAGAACAAAACAATCACAAACAAAAGAGCAATCATGACTCGATACAACTAGACCACGGCATACCATACACAAACAAGATGAACCCCCAACTAGATTAGTCACAACCAATGGTCTATCAACAATTTCCGGTTCCAAACCCAACCGGCCTACAAGATCATCACAAACAAACGAATGCGATGCTCCAGTATCAAACAACACTCTAACTGGAACACCACAAATGGAAAGAGTACCTTGAACCACCACACTCTTCCCCTTCTCCTCCGCAGTAGGAGCTTTCGAAGATGATGGAACAGCCCCCAAAGCATAAGCTTGCACAATCTGCTTATCTTTCCTCGGTTCTGGACAGTCCTTCATGATATGTCCCAGCTTATCACAGTTGTGGCACTTCAACTGCACTTTTGGATTCTTGCAATCCCTAGAGAAATGGCCCTTCTGCCGACAATTGTAGCAGGTCATTTCACCCTTTGGCTTCTTCTGGCCATCCTTACCCTTCTGATGCTGCTGCTTCCTCTTCTTGTTTCCACCCTGCTGTGGTTTGGACTCTTCCTTGGTCACAGCAACAACAGACCCTTTCATAGGAAACAAACTCTCATGCCTGAGAGCTTTCTCCACAAGCTTCTCAAATGGATCGTCCAGATGATCCACCAACTATCTCCCAAGATAATTGTCCAAGCCTGTCACAAACTTCTCATTCTTCTGATAGGGAGATTCAATATACGACCGAGCATACTTGGACAAAGCTTCAAACTCAGAAACATACTCAAGAACTGGTCTCCCACCTTGCTTGAGTTCCACAAACTTCTTAAACAGGACAGATTTCTGTGCCGTAGAGATGAACTTAGCTTCAAATCTGACTTGGAACTGCTCCCAAGTAATCTCTTCCTCTGGAGTATCAATGGTGATAGAATTCCACCAATCAGAAGCCCTTCCCTAAAGCTGTCTTGATGCAAGCTTCCTCTTAGTTGCATCCTCAATTCCCAAATCACCAAAGATCCTTCTACAAGCATCAATCCACCTCTGAACATCAACGGTTGATTCCGTTCCCAAGAAAACCTTCCCTCCAAGAGCAGTATAGTCCTTACACAACTTAGCAAAACCCACTGATCTTGGAGCTTGAACTTGAACTCCAACATCTACTGACGGTCCTGAAGTTGGTATCCTTCTCATGATCGAAGTCATCGTAGCCTCGAACATTGCAGCATAGTCAGTAGCTCCCCCAACAGCACGGCTTTCCCTAGCAGCTTGTCTCTCGCTTCGACTCATCCTTAATATCTACAAAAAGGAATGATTTAGAACACCTTGAGAAACAACTACATAAGGAGTTCAAATTCTTCTAAACTACTATATTATATATAGTAATCATCCATCAAAATTACAATTACGTCTCTCATACGTAGTTACGTCAGCGAGCGTTGGCTAAAATTGATTAACCAAAGCTCTGATACCAAATGTGACGACCGCCCATGACTCCCGCACAAAACAAGGGAATGGTGCGCTGAAAGGTGTGCCAGGCAACCATGGACGATAGTCAGGGTAAGATAAAACAAAAACTCTATCGTACAACTGACAGCGCTTGGACAAAATACAATAGACAAATATATGTATATAGTGAAGCTCATAACAGAATATCATCATATAGACTTCATAAAGGTTTGATACAAGCACCAGAACAATCAATACATCAAGCCTCACTACATAACACTCAGAACATATACAAGCAGCGGAACATCCAGTACATATAGTAAGAAAACTAATATGCTAGCCTTCAGCTCGTCTTCGTCATCTGCATCGTTGATAACCAAGAACAGCACCTGTCACCTGCTACCTAGTCTGCCCATCCCAACATGGATGAACAGCCCAAGATAATAAGAGTTAAACATAAAACCTTGACTCAGACAACAGTCTTAGTGAGCAGTAAATTAACTATCAAACATACCTAAAGAGCATAAAGGATAAAAGGAATAGGAACTCAACCATCCCACTACACCTCATTCTACAGTGATAGCCCCCAGACCCACTAAGCATAAACAAGCATAGCAAAGCAGACAATTTAAGTAAAGTAATTATCACTCGAGTCAAGGTCGATGTTTTCCAAGTACAAACCCCCAAGGCCTAAACCAAGATCAGATAAGCACCCAGACAACACCGCTCTTGAGACCGAATGATGGTACAATCAAACATCTATGACTCTGGCTATCACTGTTAACGTTGCCTCGATGTCACCGTTAATTGAATGACCGGCACCTTCTTTCAGCCGTCCGTTAATGGCTAATGGCAACCCTGGTTCTAGACATAACTCCGCACGTCATCATGACCCGTGCCTAGGACTATCGCATCTGCCCAGAGTACTGACACGTCATCATGACCCGTGTCTGGAACATCATCGTGACCCGTTCCAACGTACTCTTGCTTTGAGCATGCTAGAACCTTCAATAACGATAAGATCCAAGCCTCCTAGTCATCTTCCTCGACGACTATTCTCACACTGGCCCAAGCGCCTCTCGAGCCCACCATTATCAACCAACCCGGACCGCATCACCGAGTTATCAACATGCTTGGGATGATCCCGTCTGGATTAAACCAAGGCTTTCACACATCATGCTTTGCTTCAACTCATCATAGCAAAGTCCCATCTCACATCATGGTTTGCCTCATCGCATCATGGCAAAGTCCATCATCATCAAATCTATCCATATGAGCTTCCACATCCGCTTCATATGCCACAAGCAGCTTTCACCATTCAAGAGCCTTTCCACTTAGCTTTTGAATCATCTTCGATCAACTTGTTCAAATCAACTACTAGCTAATTTAAAACAATCAAATCAATCATAAATCAATCATTAATCCAAGCAATCAAACATTCAACAAGATCTAATAAGCAATTACAACAATAATGGCAATTTGGTAATTAAGGTGTCCAAATCTAACAAGTATGAATCATAGGCAAATGTCTCTATAACTTGATGAATGAACTTGCATAAGTTAACCTGTAGTAAAATAGATATCAAAACTTCATAGGAGATAGATCTACATGCAAACTTAAGGAAAATGCAAGAAATCACTATCTTTAACACATAAACAAGCCACCAATCCAATATACTCCCTTGGGTCCGTGTGAGAGATAACTACCACTCACCGAATCACCTAAACACCTTAAAAACAATCAACTCCAGATCTGGACAGCAAGGAACCAAGCTTGATCCGGCAAAATCTCGCTTCAAACGATGAAATCTCTCTTTGTTGGATGAAGATCTTCAACTTTGGCTCTTGAATCTTTGATCTTGATCTTCGATCTTGATCTTCGATCTTGGATGGATGGAATCACTAGATTAGAGTGGAGAAAAGAAGTGAAGAAGTGTTGTAGTCGAGCTCTCAAAATGGCAGCACTTCGTCGCTTCAAAATCCGGTGCCAAAAAGTGAGCCAAATCCCTCTATTTATAGGCTGAAATTCCCCTGAGTCGTCCCCCCTTAAGTCGCCCACGACCTAACCCATGAGTCGTCCACGACCTAACCTTGCCGACTCACGATTTAACTGCATGCAGCATAGCGACATAGGCCTTCTAACGACCTAACGACCCAACTACAAAGCCGACTCAACCAGCCTTACGACCTAACAAACACGGAGCCTCACGCGCGACTCAACACAGGTGCGACTCAACGGCCTATCCAGATGCGACTTAATACCTATGCGACCTAACGCTACACAGGGTCACACGACCTACGACTTAGCACACTCGCGACCTATCCTTAACTCGTATACGACTTATAGCATACACGACCTAACACGTGCACGCGACTTAACACTAAGCCTAGGTCCCCTACGACTTATACCATAACGACTTAAGCCTTAGGTCGTTCACGACCTAACTATACTAAGTCGCACGAATGATCTTCCTACCTTAAGTCGTTAACTCCTAAGTCGCTAGCTACTGTAGGTCGTCCCAATCCTTAGACCGCTAACCCTTAAGTCAGCCAGTTCCTATAAGTCGTTTACGACTTAAAACCCCAGTAACTCACTAACTCGTTAACGATTTACCCCTTAACTCGTTAACTCGTTCCAGCCCTTAAGTCGCTTACTCCACTAATTCGCTACCCTCTCTAACTCGCTACACCTTAACTCGGCCAACACCTTAAGTCGCTCAACACCACTAAGTCGTACAACCGACTTATCTCCTACACGACTCAAGCTATCACATCTAAACTGCTAGGTCGTAATCCCCTAAGTCGTTCACGACTTAAAACCATCTACGACCTAACCAAGAGCCGATCTAAGGACCCTATGCAACCGAGTTAACTTCCTTATGAACCATCTTTTACACGACTTAGGCTATGGATGACATAAACAATACTAACGACCTAATAATTCTACGATTTATCAACACGTACAAATACGGGTTGTTACACCGGTTCATAAAGGTTTTTGGTGACTCCTTTGGTCCTTAGAAAAAGCCAGATAGAGACATCACATCGTTTAGCAATGTTGTGTGAAGTCTGAAGTGTTCCAAGAATTTCCTTGCCAATCCATTAAAGGTAGAAATGGATCTTGATAAGAGTCTGATAAACGACATAGAAACAACACCTTCTAAGAAGATATGGGAACATCAACAACGGACAACATCCATTGCCCTAGATCCATCCCTTTGCTAACTGTACTTGTACAAGTGCTGTTTGGGGTCTGTTGTCCCATTATAAGATGGCATAGTAGGCATAGTAAACTTCTCAGGGTACTCTTTCCTTATAATGTTTCCAGTAAATGGAGTTCTGCTTGGTGCAGAACCCCAATCGACATTTTTCTTCCCTTTACTTTCTTCCATCAAGCGTCTGACCATATCCGTGATGAATGCCTCACTATTTCGATTGTCTATAGGTCGACTGTTAGCGGTGATACTAAGCATTTAACTCTGCAAATGGCCTTGGTTTGCCAACTAAAACGTAGACTCTCCATTCTCCGGGGGAACCACTCCTGCAGAATTCAGTGGCATGCGGTTGGCCTTATAGCGGCAGTTTAAACTTCCTTTCCAGCATTTTTCCTGCTTATATCAACATTCAATTCCCATCCTTTAGCATCAAGTTGCATGTCATCTTCAGAATCGGAGAGAAGCATTGCAATATTCCCTTATGGAGCCTTCAATCCTAGGTTAGGGTTTGCTGTAGGTTGTCCTTGGGTAAGAGGGGTACTTCTGTTATCTTCAATAATTCTAGTGGCTCCACCAACTATCTCCTTTCGTTTTTGCTTGCCATCCTTCTTATTCAAGCTTAAGGCAGAGGAATTCTCCTGTTCCATAGCCGCTGAAGCTTCCGGCCTAGTCCTTAGGGTAGTATGTGGTTGTAATGCTAGCAAAGCATCAATCTTTTCCATAAGAGCCTTCTGAATATCATCCATCTTCTGGTTAATTGATTAACCATTTGGTTAAGCTCTCCTCTGGTTATAACCTCTTGTTGAGTGGAGGATCCGGGTGCATGATTTCCAGCATTCACCTCTGTTCGATGATTGTTAACATTGTTTATTTTAGTTTGTTGGGGATTTGCATCATCACCACAAACTGTTGCTTGTGTGCATCTTCTAGAATTATTTTTCTGTTTTCTAGGTGCCATTAATCCCCAATAGCAAACCTATGAATCTTCGAAGCAAACACCTTAGATCTACCTATTGGATCTCTTCTAACCTAAAATAGCAAGCTAGATCTAAGTCTGGTTTCATATTTTTTCAATGAAAGCACCAAAACGTTAACCCAGAAAATGGATCAACACCCGATATGAGTATGTAAAAGCACCAGCCCTATCATAATAGGGCAAAGATAGTAGAAAACATCAGTAAAGCAAAAGAAACAAAAGAGTGACACAGAGATTTTTATAGTGGTTCAGCTATTAATTAAGCCTATGTCCACTTAATAATTGCTTGATCTTGTTTGTATAAGATTACAAAGGGTTTGAGAGAGAAAGTGTCACATGTAAAGGGGCTTGACAAGTTCTAAATCCTAGAAATGTCTATGGTAGCTGCCTTGGTGTCTTTGATGTAGAGGAAAAAGTTGAAGAAGAGATAAAGTTCCTGCATAATGATAGCAGAATCCAGATCCTTTCTTGGTTGCTCTATGGTTTGCATTTATAGGGATAGTATTCATATTGGATCGGAAAGGCACTGGCAGAGATGTCTAGTCTTCTGCCTAAGGTAGTATGGAAAAATTGGAAGCATCATGAGTTAATATGAAAACTTGGTACCGAGTTGTAGCTATAACTCAATACCGAGTTATCCCCTTAGAAGGAAACTCGATGCTTCCTTTTGGACCATGCTTTTGACTTCATTATGTAGTTTCCTTTGTGTTTTCATAGCTTGTCAACTTGTTTTGATGACTGTTCTTTCATAACCTGGTTTATTCTGTAATTCACTGGAGCCAACTCTTCACTTCTTGAGATAGGCCATTCGAAACTTTACAAAATCACTTTTTCTTGCTTATAATAGATAGAGAATGGGTTAGGGAAATTTGGAGCTCCCTACTGTAGAGCACCATAACTCAGTACCGATTTATCAGTACCGAGTTATGACCATAACTATATGCTGAGATATGGACTTAGCTCTATAATAGACCAAATTTTCCTATCTTGCTTCTCTAATCTATATGAGCCTACGTTCCAAGGTTTAAGTCATTCTTTCTTTGTCTCGGCGTTCTATCTTCCATGAATCTCTACTTGGTCAAAAACCCAGTTAACAGGAAGGTCCATCTCTTTACGCACCTCCAATAAGCCGCACATCGCTTCTTAAACAGATGGAACAACGTTCTCGAAAGCAATCTCCCTGTGTGACACCAATAAACCGCACGTCCTTGAACCGATGGAACTGCTTTCTCGTAAGCAATCTCATTGTGCACCACCAATAAGTTGCATGTCACATCTTAAATTGATCGAACCTTGTTCTTGCAAGCAATACACATTTATTAAGTACCATTGTTGCCTCCATAACACTGCGAAATCCGTCTACTCTCTAATCGATGTTACCCCGGTAACACCGAGAGCCCATCCAAGTTTCCTATGTACCAGTGTTGCCCCGGCGACATCGAGAAATCTTTCCTTTTTTGGTAATCGATGTTACCCCGGTAACACCGATTCAAATTTTCTAACTACCAGCATCGCTCCGACAACGTCGTGAAAGATTTATATTGCAGGATTGGTGGAAATTGACATTGGTCTGGCAATGTCATGGAAATCCAAACTATCGAATCGACAAAGAAAATCGATCCCCAACTTTTAAGTACCTGCATTGCCTCGACAATGCTAGGAAATTGCAAATCACCAAGTTAGTCGAGAATCAACTCATAACTATCAAGGCTCGACATCGCCGGGAGATAGGCGACCTCAAAGGAAAATCCAAGTATTTGAGCTGTTCATAAGTTTTCAAAGATTGAAACTGATATGCGGACAGGATCTCAACAGTAAACTTGAAAGAAGCCAAACACAATCAAGGAATGGAATACTTAGGCATCAAAACTACTGGTTCCCAAAGATAGGAGCCTGCTTGCAACCCAGACTGAGGGCAACTGCATGAGTTGCCTAGAATAATTGGCCACTTAGCAATCGCTCAAACTCTGCGAGTAACCAGTCCTATGGAGTAGGAGGCATACTTACATGATCGGGATGAACTAAATTAAGATGTACCACTATTTTGTTTATGCCGAATAGAGTATTTTGTCAAATCACAATAAAGCTAAGTAATATAATATGCTAAATAACTGCAGGAGGAGTATTTACAAGTACAGAGATATGGTAATAAGCAAGTTACACTATTTACGTGCACAAAACTGTGTAAATAAACACAATACACCAAACAGCAGTATATAATATGGAAATTGAAAAACTAGAATTGGCATTATATATACATGTAACGGTTGCAAGTTGCGAAGCCTTAAAGAGGATTGTAAGCAAGTTTGCTTCTAGTCGGAAAATGAAAATCATCTTCAGGGATGCCGTGTTGAATGAAAATATTTCAAAGTGACCTAGTCGAAAAGCTCGAATGCACCTTCTTCAGCTAGTCGGTTATAATTCTTATTCCTGGAGGTGGTTGATGTATCACTGGTCCAACTGAAACTAGCTGGCCTTGAGATTACGAAATCACCGGTTGGCTTTGCCCGGTAAGAATGGAATGTAAAGCCAAAGCCGTAGACAATCCAGCTTCTAAAGGAATAGAAGTTCCTTCCACATTCAATTTCAATGTTAATCATCATATCAGAGTATAATCGACGATTAGGGCTTAGCCAATTTCTCGAAATAAGACAGTTGAAGCCAAAGAGCACAACTCGTCTCTGAAATTCAAGCATATTTAATCGAGGCCAAACCCTAACCTTACTACTAATCCAATACGATTAGGAATCAACCGTCTCCTTCCAACTTGAGACCAACCAAGTTCCCCTTTGCTGTCATCATCTGTGCCCAAACCCAATTTCACCGATGCCAACCTTTGATTCGAAACAAAATCCAAGACAAAGGCTTAAGGTTTCAAGATAGGTCGGGATCGAGTTTCAAAGGGAGGCGACTTTGGTGGTGATGGGTCTGCTATAGGTTAGCAGTGAACTCAAGTAGTGGCTGGGGTAGATGGAAGTGACGGTTGATGATAGGAGCATGAGTGAAGTTAGGTTGGTAGTGGAAAGAGTTGGTTGGAAGCAAGGAAAAATCAATGGGAAGAACAAGTGAAGTTAAGGGTCGACCCAAGACATATAATTAGGAAAAAAAATTCCTCGAAAATTCATAAGTCTATGACTCAGAACCAAGTTATCCAACTTTTTTCGAGTCATGTCCAAATCAACATGGAGAACATATACGTTAAAATAAAGCACTATGTAATATCCAAAATGAAGATTACCTCATCAGTGCAAGGAAATGGAATTCAAATTGAAACCAGAATGAATAGCTAATCGAAAATCAATCAAATGAAAGCAATGTGTCGAGATGGAATCAAAACAATCAACGAGAATTCATAAGCTAACAATTCAGGACTTATCTCGTTCCAGAGCACACACTTTGTTTCCAGTGAAAGCTTACTCTGGGGGAAAATTTTTACTGGGTTTTTAACCAAACATAAATTAACCGAAGTTTGAATGTCGAAACAAAGACAAAAAGACTTGAAACTTGGTAGACATGCTAATATGGACAAAGGAAATAGCTTAAGAAAAGTTGGGCTAGAAACGTGCAAAGGAGACGATTCGACATTGAGTTATAGCCATGTGTCGGTACCGAGTCTTCGCGCTTCATCACCAAATTCTATAAATTTGCACAAGTGACTTTCTAGCTCTTATATGCAATCCCAAGTGATTTCATAGAATTCCAGATGACTTATCTCAAGAATTGAAAGTTAGCTCCAGTAAACTGCAGAAAAAACCAAGTCATGGAGAAACGATCATCAAAACAAGTCATCATCCTACGAAATCACAAGGAGTACCTCATAATGAAGCAAAAATATGATTCAAGAGAGTTCGACAAGTATCCCCTTAAGGGGATAAGTCGACATCAAGTTATGGAGATTACAAGATACCAAGTTAGCACCTAACGCATGGGTGTCCCAATTTTTCACACAACTTTAAGCCTATCCCAAACCTCTCTGGCAGTGGGCTTCTGATTCAATATGACTACCACCCTTATAAATACAAATCATACAGCAACCACAATAGGATGGGACTTCTGTCATCACTACGTGGAAGCTCTATCTCTTCATCATCTTCTATCTTTATACAATAGTCACAAAGGCAACTACTTTGGGCAATTCTACAATTTAGAATCTGTCTAACTCTTGTAACTATGAATTATTCTCTATCAAATCTCTTGTAGTCTCAAACAGACTACATCAAATCTATAAGCAACAAAGCTATAAAGTGGACGTAGGCCATAAATTGCTGAATCACTTTAAAATCTTGTGTCTTATTCTTATTTCTCTATTATTTTCAATACCATCTGCTAAAGCTAGATCTCATAGGTTCTCCACAACTCTTCTCGGGTGTTGATCCATTTTTGGCATCAACATATAGAGCTAATAACATGCATATGTGTGGTAGCTAAACATTTATACATTCGATAACTATTAATTTATGCATTCGATAACTAAAAGTATACATTCAATAACTAATATTTATACTTCCGCTAACTAAATATGTAAATTATCAAGAGCATTTTGGAAGCCAGTTTCTATGATGTTAAAAGTTAGATCTTATTGCATGTAAAGCTATACAATTAACAATGATGAGTTAAAATGTTATAACTTATATTTCAATGGAAATGGCTATAGGTTAGGGCATGCTAAGAAATGATAAGTGCAATCATATGAATAATATGAAAGATAATTTTTTTATCTAAACATATTAAAGGATTTTGACCTAAACAAGAGGGTCTATGGAATGTGTAGGGTACATAATTAATAAATTGAAGAAACTAATCGAACCAAATTGTTACTGGTAATTTTTCCATGGTCTTAGAATTGACTCAAATCACTTGTAAATTATCGCAATGTAAAATGATGAATGCCGGTTTAAACCGCATCCAAATCAAAGTTATTGTGATCAAGCAACTTTCCAATGAAGTTAAACTACGAAATGTTGAAGGAATCATTTCAAACTTGGAGATGATCGATCATAAAGAACAAAAAGAAATGGAAATTTGATATTGATCCATGGATGGATCAGTACCTGTCCATCAAAATGTGAAATTTTCCCATGACCTCCTGGACAATGGATCTCAAGCCAAATTGAAGAAAAATGTAATTTTTGGATATGGGTGATGGATTGGTACAAATTCATCGCAAAGATGATTTTTCCTCTAACATTTTGTGCTATGGATGTCTAGGAAACGAAGAGAAAAGTGCAAGATTTGGTTATGAGGGATGGATCGGTATTGATCCATCAAAAATATAATTTTCCCATAAAGTTCTAAAGCATGAAATCTAAGGCATTAGTAATGGAAAATACAAATTTTTGAATAAGGTAGTGGACCGTTATTAATTCGTCATGGCTTGAGATTCATTTCAAATCAGCCTGGTCTTCTTTATATTATCTCAAATTTATTTGAGTAACAATTTCAAGTTGGATTTGATGACTATTTTGGCTTAAAACATCCAAAATCAGCTATTAATAGCCATCTTCTTCAAGGAAAAAGGAATTTTAGATATGTTATCAATTTTGATAGGGAAAGGCTGCCAGATTCGAATCTATACTAGTATCTTTGAAATTTCATTGTAACTGGAAATCCTAACACAAAATAATCAATAAAAACATTAAACGAACATATGCTGAATATTTGCCGAACCACTATAAAAATTTCTTGTTCCTTCTTGCTTTCCTTTTTCTTCTGGTTACGTTTTTTATTTATTTACTATGCTTCCATTGATTAGAGATGTTAGCCCAGATAAAAGGCGTACACCAAGATTTTAAATATACCCACTCATGGAAAAATTGAAAGGCAATGCGCCAAATCTTAGTGGAGTCGAAATTCAATGGGTATACGATAGGGTGCTAAGAGTTGCGAAGTCTAACGAGTTTAATTCAACAATATAACTCTAATGTGAGTAAGTAACATCAAAATGGATACAATTAATAAATCGATGAATAATGTAACTACTCGCAAATTTGACACTGTTAATATTAAATTAATTAAAAATATTTTTTTAATTAAACGATGAATTTGGTATCCTATATATAACCACTGCGTAGTCTTTTTCGAGCTGATCAGTTGTATTTTTATGGATTTGGGGAAATGTTTGTTAAATGGAGGCGTTGCAAAGTTTAAGTAGAGAATACAACCACTAGTGGGCCAAATGGGTACATATAGTTGAACCCATCTCAGTACTATATATAGGATACTTAGAAACCCTAGGGAGTAGCCATCACATCTATCTCTCTTTCCTAATCCCGAATTTCTCCTAATTTCATTTTAATGACGGACGATTTTCACTAATTACAAATTGTTTCAAAATTCAAGGTGTCTGTTACACATTGAGTTATATATAGATTCAAAACTCTCGATGTGGTAATTTAAGGGAAAGAGATCGCTTGTCGTTAAAATGCTCAAGTTGATAAGAATTGATGGTTAAAGGAGATGGCGATGAATTATGTGGAGGCTAATTGGGAACTTCAATTTCGGTGATGGTTGATGAAATTGGTGATCGGATTAGTGGATGTAACACCCAATATTTTGGAATGCCATAATATGTGGAATTGATTAAATAAATGATTAATTAAACTAACTTATGGGATAAAGTAAATGTTGGATCATAGGTTTTGATTGCTGACATGAAACAACAATTCACGAATCTATGACTACGACAACATCCGGACTCAACAACTCAAAGTATGGTTCATATAGTTATATATTTTAACAAGAGTCATCAAATATGCATATACAGTCTAGTTTAGTGCTTTGTTAAAATCTTTCGTCAAGAATCATCATTCACATTCAAATAAACTTGCATGCAAATTTTAATCAAAATCAAGTTTTCAAAAAATGCATGGAGCGAAACTCGAACCCGAGTCACTAGTTTAGAAGGCAAGTGCTCTAACCAAATGAGCTATGGTTATTTTTTATTATCAACATAATTCAGTCGACTGAACAAAGTCCTTCATTCGACTGAATTCTATAAACAGCCTATTGAACTTGTGCACATGTGTATACACATTTATATTTTCAAATTCAATCGACTGACCGAAAATAGCCAGTCGACTAACCATGTTCAGTACATAGATATGCATTGTTTTACATTATCTTTGAATGTTCAGTAGACTGGTCGTTTTTTCTCAGTCGACTGACTTGGTTCTAACTGTTATTTTTTTGAAAAGACACTTTCTTTTTGAATAGCCTTCTTCCTCGTGAAGAGTTGCAGTCATTGCTATTCATTAAGAACTGTTCACCAGCAGTTGCAACTCCTTAACAACTATATATGCATGAATTTCAAGATCAAATTACTTCACTTACTTGCTTATACTTGAATCATATTTTCTGAATCAACTACTCTCTTGAATTCATACATTCATTGCTTACAATCACAATTCTATATTTCTAATGCAATTTGAAACTTCCTAATTTTCATATACACATAACTATACATATCATACTTGAGGAAAAGATTATAGGAAGGGTGTACTACAAGTGACAAATCCATGTTATTAGAATACACAAGGTCAAGACAATCTACTTTGTAATCAAAGTCCTATTCAGTTACTCAGGCGGTAAATTCCTATTCTATTGTTCAGGCGGTAAAGTCCTCTTCGGCTGTTGAGGCGGAAAAATCCTGTTCAGCTACTCAAGTGTTGTATACCTATTACTCCGAGTTAAGAGAGGGGTTTATAGAGTTCAAAACCAGAGTGTAGTCTAGGACTGGATGTAGAACGGAAAGTTCGAACCAGTATAAAAAGTCCTGGTGTGCTTATTTCATTTACTTTATCTATTGTTTAGATTATATCTATGCACTAATATAGTACTTCATATTACACTATCCTAAGTGATAACTTGCCACATAGTAGTCACTTTTATTTGGAATCAAAGCATAGCAATTTTCATTTGGTATCAGAGCCTGAAATTCTATCGATCGTCATAACATCATAGAATAATGGCCATAAAAAGATCCATCGAAGTGCAACAAGCAAAAAGCCTGAAACTATCAGAGCAACGACAAATGAGGACCGTAAAAAGGTACTTTCTGATTTACAAATTTCAGTAAATGAGAATAATGAATTAGTTAGTATAAGCGATAAGATCTCAAAACTTATTTTTCTTATTTTAGAAAAGATGAAATCAATCAAACTTGAAAATGGGAAATTGAAAAATGAGAAATTTGATTTAGAAAATCAACATGGTGTTTAGAAAAAATAATTTTGAGGCTCTTAAAGATTTTCTAGACGAAAAAATACTATGTTTGAAAAAGAAAAAGAAATTTTTTCAAAAGAAATTAAGGATTTGAAAAGACAAAATGATTTATTGCAATTATCCTTATATAATTCAGAATCTCGAATTTTTCTTCTCGAAAATGAGAATTGTAAGTTAAAAAAAAGAGAATTCTGAATTAAACAAGCAAATTGATATTTTGAAAAACAATAATATTTCTTTTGAAAATAATAATTGTGACTTTAAAGTTAAATTTGATAAACTTAACATTGAAGTCACAAAATTTAATAAAGGTCAAAACAATTTAAACGTGATTTTGTCTAGTTCTAGATCTTTACGTGATAAAAGTGGTTTAGGATATAATAAAACTGATCATAGAAATAGCACTAGACACGCTTTCATGTATAGTAAATATGTTAGTGCTAGTACTAGATTACAAGTAAAGTCTAAATCCAATTTTTATAGAAATTCAAATACTGCTATGACCAATAATGTTTATAATTTCTTTAGAAGTACAAAATCATTGACATGAAATATGAATAAAAATTATTTTAAGTATTTGGGTCCCTGTTAATTGGAAAAATAGAGAAAAATACATTAATGATTATTTTGATATGGTAGTTAATAATGAAAATTCTGTTTATAAAGGTTGAACCACACCCAAATGGGTATGGTTTCCTAAAAATTAGGAAATTATAAGAACCTTGGGTATCGCATGCTTTAAATGTTAATTTTTTTGATACCTTACGTTATAAGTAGTAGGTATTTTGTTTTATACTGTTCTATGTTAAACACTTATGTGGAATATAATTTATGTCATCATATAAACTCTCCTTTTTGTGGATGACAAAGGAGGAGAAAGATATTGATCCAACGCTAATTGCAGGAATAAACGATGTAAGAAAAAATTAAAGGGGAGAAAAGACTAATTATTTACAGGAATATATAGCATAGATTCAGGAGGAGAAATATGTAGCACAATTACATGAATATATTCCGGGGAAGAGATAAGTTAACAAAGCTTGTCGAAGATTTGTCTGTAGCAAATGGAGTTGTCATAATCAAAAAGGGGGATGTTGGATCATAGGTTTTGATTGCTGACATAAAACAACAATTCATGTATCTACGACTACGACAACATCCGAACTCAATGACTCAAAGTATGGTTCATACAGTTATATATTTTAATAAGAGTCATCAAATATGTATATAGAGTCTAGTTTAGTGCTTTGTAAAATCTTTCCTCAAGAATCATCATTCACATTCAAATAAACTTGCATGCATATTTTAATCAAAATCAAATTTTCAAATTCAGTCGACTGAATATCTGTAACAGCCTATTGAATTCGTGCACATGTGTATACATGTTTATATTTTCAAATTCAGTCGACTGATCGAAAATAGCCAGTCGACTGACCATGTTCAGTACACAGATATGCATTGTTTTACATTATCTTTGAATATTTAATAGACTGGTCATTTTTTCTTAGTCGACTGACCTGATTCCAACTGCTATTATTTTGAAAAGACACTTCCTTTTCGAATAGTCTTCTTCCTCGCGAAGAGTTGTAGCCATTTCTATTCGTTGAGAACTCTTCACTAGCAGTTGCAACTCTTAACTACTATATATATGCATGAATTTCAAGATCAAATTACTTCACTTACTTGCTTATACTTGAATCATATTTTATGAATCAACTACTCTCTTGAATTCATACATTCATTGCTTACAATCACAATTCTATATTTCTAAAGCAATTTGAAACTTTCTAATCTTCATGTACACACAAATATACACATAGTACTTGAGGAAAAGATTATAGGAAGGGTGTGCTACAAGTGATAAATTCGTGTTATTAGAACACACAAGGTCAAGACAATCTACTTTGTAATCAAAGTCCTGTTCGGTAGCTTAGGCGCTAAAGTCCTGTTCAGTTGTTCAGGCGGTAAAAGTCCTCTTCGGCTGTTGATGCGGAAAAATCCTATTCGGCTACTCAGGTGTTGTATATCTACTCATCAGGGTTAAGAGAGGGATTTATAGAGTTTAAATCTAGAGTGTAGTCTAGGGACGTAGGACAGAAAGTTCGAACCAGTATAAAAAGTCATGGTGTGCTTATTTCATTTACTTTATCTATTGTTTAAATTATGTCTCTACACTAATATAATACTTCATATTACACGATCCTAAGTGATAACTAGCCACATAGTAGTCACTTTCATTGGTATTAGAGCATAGCGATTTTCAGTAAACATAAGCCAATTAGTGAAGAGTGAATGAATGGAGGACGAGGAGTTAGGGATTTATTAAGAATATTCTAGAATTAGGTTTTGGCTTAGAGCCCAAATTACTAATACCATACACTCTAACCCCATATCCCTTCTCTCATTTTCCCATAAACTAACAGGAAGAGAACTAAGAAGCATAGGCCGCCATAACTTTAAGGGAAGAGGAAGGAAATTGAGTTAAAAGAAAGGGCATTCACCCCTAAGAAAAACAGTAAACTTGAATCATGTTTAATCAAGTAAAAAGGTTTCCTTATAACCTTCCAAACCTGTATAGGTAAGGATCGTATGTGTTTATAATGTTTTGAATGATAACGAATAAATGAAAACAAGTTAAACAATATTCATTCATGGTTGGGTAATTAAAGACGATGGTTTTAATGTGCTTAGGGCTGTGACGACCCACTATTTTGAAACATCTAAAATAAATTATAAACAACATCAAAATATGCTTACAATTAATTTCAGATATTAAAAGCAGTGGACCATGGGTGGATAAAATTAGAAATTCTAAAACAGTGGATAAAAAAGGAAAACCTGATTGCGGAATTTAAATATCAACACACACACATACATATAAATAATTACATATTAGTAATTAAATATTACACAAATCCAGTACATTAAATAAAATAGTTTTCAATAAATCAATTACAAAAACAACAACTATGAAATTTCGATGTTAGGGATATACCAAGCTACCGTATGAATATGGCTCATTCTAGACTCTTTGCTCCCTTCTTTGTTTCCACCTGCAAACTTACTAACAAATATATTCATATGATTAAAGGGGAAAATGGTTTTCAACTATGTTTGGACTGTGCCTAACATTGTATACTCTATGGCCATATGTTCGATGGCTATTGCATAGGACTACCTATGTACCCTTTTTGGGGATCAAGCTCACATGGTTATGTTTCCTACTCCTCTGCTGCATCCAAATTTTTGTTAGTACATAACAACCACAACATCCATGTAACCATTGCAACCAATGTGACTAATGGTAATAATAGAAGCAGAAAATGGTATTCCTACTTACCATCATAACTATGCATCATATATGGCAACAACAAAAATAAAACATAGCCATCAAACACGAATAACATTCAGTGTCAACCCCAATCATTGAATAAGGGAATACAAACATAAATATACTTACATATATTACTAATTGTCAACCATAGTAATACATCATTAATGTAAGTATAAATCTACCAATGTATACCAATCACTTCCAATAATAACACAACATTAATATCATCAAATGTGTACCAATCCAATCAATATTAGTAACATAATATCCATCATCAAAAAACCATAATTAACTACTATTACATGGTATCCTAACTCGGCTATATTCAACTGATTGCACGAGATAGATTCGACTATTATCGAGAACGATGACCACGGAGTAATGGCTGTTGGACCCGGAAGTAATGTACATATGGTTATATGAAGCCAGAAATGAACGAAATTGGTAGATAAACGATGTATAATGCTTGAAATATGGATATTAGCTTGGAAAAACAAGGGATCGACACGGTTGGTTATATGAGGGATTGGCATGGTCAAAGCAAATAAGGGATCAACATAGATGGAAGTGCATGGATCAACATAGATGGAAGTGTATGGGTCGGCAGAGATGGAAATGTATGGATCGACATAGATGGAAGTGTGTGGATCGACATTAATGGAAGTGTATGGATCATCATAAATGGAAGTGTATGGATCGGCATGACTAGATAAGTAGACAGATCGGCATGGTCAAGGCAAGATAGATCGGCATAGCATATAAGAGGGATCGACAGAGTTTGATAGGTAGTAGGGGATCGACATACTGAAGTCTACAATGAGGGGTCGGCATATAGATTTTTGAAGTGTTTGGCAGAAAATAGCTTACTAAGGAAGTTGAGCCAAAGGTCAATCAGAAGCATGAGCTCCACTAGTTCAAATGACTTAATATTTGAAGAGCCAACATATCTAAGCACCATATGGATCGCTGCCCAAGAATCAACCAATGAAGGGATTGGTATTAATCCCACTTCATTGGATTTGGGCCTTGCAACCCCTATGGTGACCTATAGAGATAAAAAGGTCATGTAGCTGAAGTTTCAGAGAGATTGGTGGTCACCTTCACCTGCAAATACTAGCCTAAGGGGTCATTCTGAGGATCTTTACGCTGCTGGTTACTTTAGTCATTATTCTAATCAAGTTTTTTCTTACTTCTTGCTGTTTGCTGCTGTAATCAAACTGTTGGTGAATCAATAAAGATAATCTTCAATGTGAACATAGGCATACAATGCCGAACTACTATAAATTATTGCGTTCTTGATTATTTCTTTGATTTGCTTGTTAGTTTATTCAGTTCCTCTATTTTAATTTTATTTTCTTCATTTACTTCTCTACATAAATCTATTCTTGGGTGCCTGTGACCAATTTGGTTGCAAACATTTTGATGCTTTCGCTGAGAGCCTGATTCTCAACCTTTTATGATCCTTTTTGTTGCTACTGGATTGGGCAAATCCCCCGAAGGAGATCCATAGCTATCTTCATAATGTTTCTTACACTACTCAGATTTGCTAAAATCTAAACAAGGAGATTGAAAATGGTGAGACATACCAGATCTACTTCTCATAATGTTGATGGAAACGAAATTGCTAGCATTCAACAAGGAGGCCCAAGCAAATAACTTGCAAATTTGAATGCTGATTGGTTGAAGTTCAGAACCCTGCTGATTCTATGACCGGAGCTGAATTTCATCATCTAATGAGAGACTTAATGGAAAGTCGTTGATAACTAAATGAGCAAATTCAGACTAATATTAACTTGATGAACCAGATTACTCAGCAACAGCATAGGAATGTCAGAAGGTATCTCACTTCCTACTCAGCATCAGAAAGTTCAAGCTCATCGGATGAATACCATAGGTATAACGTTGCAAGGTCAAAGGAGATCATGCAGAAACATCGTAGCGCTACTTGGCAGACCAATATGGTCTGCCAATATCGGTCTGCCAAGACCAATCGATGTCAATCCCTCCCTAGGGATCGGTACCGATCCCTCCTCCAAAGGAGGTATTCCCCCACTACACTTAAGGAATCGTGCTGGAGTTCTTCCAGGAGGCTTGGATGCTGGAGTTCGATCAAATGCTAACTAGGTACCCCACTGGAATGACAACCAGATAAATATTCAAGGTGCACATCAAGAGGATGGTAAACCAACAAGGCATGAAACGACCCGTAGACATCGACCAGACCATTCATGTGAGGTGGAGTGCGACCACCGCTTGGCTCCACCTATCCAGACGATGGACTTATCAACAATGGTCAGATAGTTGGTAAGAGAGAACCAAGGCTTGACTAATGATGACTGGGGAATCTTGAGAAGCTATACCCCGTTTACTGACAATGTTCTACATGCGGAATACTCGAGAAGGTTCAACATGCCATCAATGCCTGCCTATGAGGGAAAAACCGACCCCGGGCAACATATTATGAGAGATGAATGGCTAATGGATTTCGCGAGAGCAAATGACGCAACCAAGTGCAGATGCTTTTCCATAACTCTTTTCGAGATAGAAATGATTTGGTTCATAAGACTACCTCCAAAGTCAATTTCAAGATTCGATGAGTTGGCAACCAAGTTTGTCGAACAATTCTGAATGCATGCAACTCATCCTAAAGATGTGATGTCCATCTCCAATGTAATTCAGGCTCTAAGGGAATCGTTGAAGGATTTCTTGGAGAGATTACATACCACCGCCATGGAGGTCAGTAACCTAAATGATCATGTTATACTTATTGCCATGACTAGAGGGATTGATTTGGAATCCGAGTTTGGCGACTGGCTGGCTAGAAAATCACTCGCCACATTAGAGCGCTTCTATTCAAAGGCAGCTTAATTTTTGAGAATGGAGGAAGCCAAGTCCTCCAAAAAAAGAATGTTGTAGGACCGAGTGGAGAAGTAGTACAGAGTAATAATGCAATAAAACAGTCTGATGACAGTTTTGAAAAATCTCAGGTGAATATTTAGAATAAGCCGAATCAATAAAAGAAAGACGGAGATAGGAATCCAGAGCGGAAGAGGGATTTTGGAAGACCAAAACCTAGGATTCCAATGTATGATAATTACACACTGCTAAACACTTCTCTGGAGAACATTTATCTGTCCATTTGCAATACCATGCAGTACAGGAAGCTGCCTCCAAAAGAGTCGTAACCAGACCGAGAAATCGGTTTCATGAATGTTATAGGTACAATACAAATGAATGTAGGCATCTCCGGGATGTTATAGAAGCCGCAGCAGTTTGTGAAAAATTTGCAAGATGGCGGACAGGGGACATCTGACCCCAATCGAGGACAAGCTCCGCGTAGGTCTGAGGAGCCAGCATGGACTGGTGGAAGACTGGTGATAAATATGATAGTTGAGGGACCGCACACTATGGAAAGAAGTTGGTAAGAGATGGAGCGCTATGCTAGCATGATAGGGCATGTAGATTTTGAATGCTGTTCGAACACGGAAGATGGCACTCGACAAAACAGTAGTGCACCATGGTGGATGATATTATTTTTAGAAATTGGGATGTAGACAGGTTAGAGGCTCCAACAATTAACCCGATGGTCATTTCAGCTATGATTGGTCCCACATTGGTGAGAAGGATTTTGTTTGATTGTGGAAGTTCAGTGAATACAATCTTTAAAAAAGCATATGATCAAATGAGAATGGAAGCCAAAGACTTAAAACCATCTAAAGCTCGTATTCTTGGTTTTAATGGCGTGCGACCGAGGCTATTGGATATGTGGATTACCCGTTGAATTGGGAGAAGGTGAATGAAGTAGAGTATGAATCTTACCGTTTATAGTTTTGGATGTCGACTCTCCGTACAATGTTTTCTAAGCCGATCGATCCTGGCTGAATTCTGGGCAGCTGTGGCCCCATGGTGTTTAACTCGGAAGTTTCCAATGGATGATGATGTAGGAGTTGTTCATGGATATCAGGCGACAGGATGTGCCTATCATGTAGCTGAGTTGAGGGAAGCTCAACGCAAGGAGAATGGAAAGGATATGGACAATGATGTCCACATCCAAGTCACCGAAGATTGACAATCATCGCCTGAGCCTTGGCTCGAGCACCACAGTCGGTTCTATAGAGATATAGATCCGAGAGATGATAAAGAGGATCCCAACGAAACCAAGGTTGCACTGGTTGAGTTGACGATTGATATCACGGTAAGTCACGACGACCCATCACGAGTCTTAAAGATTGGGTCACAGCTCAGGCCCTCGATGATGAAAGAACTTGCTGGCTTTCTCTGAGCGAACTTGGATGTATTCGCTTGGACTCACTATAACATGCGTGGAATCTCACCTTCCATTGCGAGCTATGCATTGAATATTAGTCTGATGTATGTTCCGGTGAAGCAAAAAAGATGAGGCATGGATTCATAGAGATTTATCGCTCTTAAAGAGGAGGTTGATAGGCTAAAAGTCAACAGGTTTATCCACGATGCCCTCAATCCTGAATAGATGTCTAATCCCGTACTTCTGAAGAAGGTGAATGGAAAATGGAGAACGTGCATTGATTACTCAGATTTGAACAAAGCATGTCCAAAAGACAGCTTTCCTCGTCCTAGGATTGATCAGCTGGTTGATTCAACTGTAGGACACAAATTGCTATCTTTTATGGATGCACATTTGAGATATAACCAAATCTCGATGCATATCCCCGATTAGGAGCACACTAGTTTTGTTACAGATGTTGGGTTGTATTGTTACATAGTAATGCAATTTGGATTGAAGAATGCCGAAGCAACTTATCAGCACTTGGTTAACAAGATGTTTAAAGATCGGAATGGAAAAACAATGGAAGTGTATGTGGATGATATGCTCGTGAAGTCACGACGATCAAGCGACCACATCAGAGACCATGCAAAAATGTTTGACATCCTCCGATATTACAAGATGGAAATCAATCCTTCATTTGGTGTTGCATCAGGAAAGTTCTTGGGCTTTATTGTCAATGCTCGTGGAATAGAAGCTAATCCAGAGAAGACTCAGGCTATCTGTGATATCCAGGTACCAAGAACCATTAAACAAGTGCTGAGTTTGAATGGGAAGTTTGCTGCTTTAAGTCGATTTATCTCCAGAGCTACCGACAAATGCATTCCTTTCTTTGATTTGATTAGGAAGGGAAAAAGGAACTTCGGATGGACGTAGGATTGTAAAGACGCATTCCAAGCTCTGGTGAATCATTTGGAGAGACCCCTTATCTTGTCAAAGCCGGTAAATTATGAGAAGTTTTACATTTATTTGGCTGTATCAGCACATTCTATAAGTGTTGCTTTAGTTCGTGAGGAGAATCGCATCCAAAGGCCGGTGTATTACGTCAGTAAACGATTGACAGGAGTAGAAAGGAATGATCAGAAAGTAGAAAAATTGTCGTACTGCTTGCTAATTGCATTACGGAAGCTTCGTTTATACTTAGGCACATCCGATCAATATTTACACCGACCAGCCATTACGATAGGTCTTACAGCGACCTGAGACGTCTGGAAGGTAATTAAAATGGAACATTGAGCCTAGCCAATTTGAAACTACTTATCTCCCTCAAAGAGCTATCCAGGGACAGTCTTTGGCGGACTTTATAGCAGAATTTACTGTGCAAGATAATCTTCTAGAAGGAAGTGATATCCCTACTGTATAGTAGAAATTATATATTGATGGAGCATCTAATGATCATTTTTCTGGAGCCGGGATTGTGCTTGTAACTCTTGAAAACTAGTCGATTTGTTATGCTTTGAAGCTTGATTTTCCAGCAACAAACAACGAGGCTGAGTATAAAGCTTTGATTACTGGACTTAAATTCGCTAAAGGACTTGGAGTTAAATCTCTTGAAATCTTTTATGATTCGAAATTGGTGGTGTATCAAATTAAAGGAGACGATCAGGCTAAGGGAGAACAAATTTCCCCTTATCTTACCCGAGTTAAGGAGTTGTTGACAAAATTTGAATACTATAACATTTCACATATTCCACGCGATCAAAATAGAGAGGTTGATTCATTAGAAAAGTTCGCTAGTACCGGTGATGCACCACAAATAGATTTGGTGCCAGTTGAGTTATTAGATACCCCAAGTTTAAACATGATGGAAATTGACCAAATTTTGGGGGTGTAATCTAAAAAGGAGTCATGGATGACTCCAATTAAAGACTATTTACTACATAGGGTCCTGCCTGATAAAAGAAATGAAAAGCGACAAGTCCTTTGCAAAGCTTCACGATATGTTATGCTGGAAGGAGTTATGTATACGAAGGGTTTTTCAGTCCCTTTACTCCGGTGTATCGCTCATCATGAAATAAAGCGTGTTTTAAAAGAATTTCATGGACGAGAATGTGGTGATCACACCGGAGGCAAACTCTGGCAAAGAAAATACTCTGTTATGGGTATTATTGGCCAACCGTAAATCGTGATGCCGTTGGTTACGTAATACGATGTGATAAATGCCAGATATATGCAAAAGTCCCAGGAGCTCTGCGTACAGAAATTGCACAAATGGTTAGCCCATGGCCATTCGCTATGTGGGGTATAGACATCATCGGTTCATTACTAATCTCTAAAGGTGGCACGAAGTATGCTATTATTGCAGTTGATTACTTCACAAAATGGACTGAGGCGGAATGTTTAGCTACAATCGTGACCAATAAAGTAATCAACTTTATGTCTTAAAAATCATATGTCACTTCGGTCTTCCATGGACTATTGTAACAGATAGTGGGACTCAATTTGATAATACTAAGTTTAAAGACTTTTGTCGAAGACACCATAGTGAAAAGAGATTTGTAGCGGTCGCTCACCCTCCAGGAAATGGACAGGTTGAAGCTATAAATAAATTCATCAAGTCTATTCTAAAGAAGCATTTGGAGAAGGTTATAGGAAAGTAGGTGGATGAACTCCCTACGACACTTTGGGCCTGCAAAACCACTCATAAGTCCGCGACTAGCCATACAGCATTCGCCATTGCTTACGATTTTGAAGCTGTTATCCCTGTTAAGCTCGAAGTCTCTTCTCATCGAATGACTTACAATGATCCCAAAACAAATCAAGATTTTCTTTTATAACATTTGGATTTTATAAATGAGAAGCACGAGGAAGCTTATCTAAGCGCAGCCGCACATCGATATCGAGTTGCCTGGTATTACAACATAAAAGTTCGACCGAGAACCTTTGAAATTGGAGATCTCGTCCTGAAACGGGTTTTTCTGACCCCTTCATACATGAATCCGATTTGAGAAGGGTCATATGTCATTAAACAGAGGCTTGAAGAAGGAACTTTCAAGATAGCGACTGTCGATGGCATTACACTTCCAAAAGTGTGGAATAGCGAATATTTGCGATGCTATTTTACTTAGCTTGTTTCCTTTACATTTCAGTTGTATTTATTTTTAGAATTTGCTTTAGCATTTGATTTTTTGAATATGTAATAAGACAGTTTATGCTGTTCCTTTCCATTTAATGAATAAAGTTTCAGGCACCTCTGTATTTATGTTCGCAATTACATTGCATGATAATTACATAGCAAAACTGATTGATATCGATGTGTATGAACATGCTCCCAAAGTTTGGTATCAATCAATTGTGCTAACTCCCACTAGGATCAAACAAGATGAGCTCAATCAACTTGTCCATTTAATAATTCCCATTCATAATCCAAAGAACGGGAAACACAATAAGGAACGATTGTGGCCGATAATCTGGAGATTGAAAAATTTCTGCCTGGGCTGTGGGACTGGAACAAAAATCAAAGCGACCGAGATACGATCGATCGCTCGCTAAATTAAAAACCCAAATTTCGGGAGGCAAATTAATCGACCAAAAAAGAGTGCGACCTGATTGCTCTCCAAAACAATTCTAAGTCCCTAGAGTGTGGATTGTAGTGTAACATAAATCGGGTGGAGATTGACTGCCTGCGAAACAACTTTAAGTCCCTAGAGTGTAGGCTGGAGGACCGACTGCCCGTGAAACAACTCTGAGTCCCCTGAGTGTGGACTGGAGTACAAACATAAATTGGGTAGATATCAACTGCCCACGAGATAACTCTAAGTCCCCAGAGTGCGGGCTAGAGTATAAACATAAACTGGGTGTGTACGGACCACCCATCAACTGAACCTTATCCCAGAGTTTGGATATAATCATGAATGAATAGATGAGTCAATTTTGACTATTTTCTATTCCATGAACTCTGGCCTGAAACTGACAGGAGGAGTATAAACTCACTAAGGATGGAATTTGACAGTCCGACTTTTGGCCTCGCCAAATTAATGCTGGGGCAGAAGTACAGTCATTTAAAAAACCATTGAATCCAACAGTGTAAAACTAAGGCCCAAGCCTGGTGTTTGATATGACTCGAGACCACGACCACTTGGAGGCCTGAGGAAGGAGTTAGTGAATTGTTACTAGAATATACAAGCAACGAATTACATGTACATTGAATGGAAAGTAACCGTTCAACTACTTAAATAACAATTCCCATGAAGCATAATAGAAAATAAAAGCTTTTATTGACAGAACAGGTGTCGAAATTTTGGTACAAATTATTCCAAAAGATCAAGATTTATGCCCATACAACTACAACTAGTGAAATAAAAGACTATGCAAACTATATACATTAAGCTGAAACAACAACTACTTCTTTGACTTCCTCTCTCTTTTTGATTTTTCGGAGGTAGAACAACTTATGCTTCTCTTTCGAGACCCTTTTCCGCCTTTGGCCAGAGAGCTTGAGGAGGTAGGAGGAAGTTCATCAGGGATCGACCTACCTGGTGGAATACTTAGCAATAGTACAAGATGAGGATCATTGACGTCCACCTCAGTGGGTTTAATTTTAACCTTTCTTTTCAATAGTTCCTCCTTTTCGATCTGCTCCTTCATGCTGGTCTTATCAGTGTGTTTCGAGGCACCGATAATTATTACATTGTCAGATTCGTCGACCGAAAGTGGATCCTCAGTCTTATCTTTATCAATGGCACCGATGACTTGAGCAGCAGATCCCGAAATATTAGCAGCAGCCAGATCTTTTGCCGTTTCCTCATGTTTTTTTGCAACAGCACCACGAGTTTGACTGGGGCCCGAAAGACCTACAAAATTTGATAAAACAGGGAGATTAGCTCAAAACCATTGCATGTACGAAATGAAAATTTTCATAGACTAAGGAGTAAAGTGGAATATCAACATCTGGTTGACTCTCTATAGTTGCTGGGGTGCCTCCAAGGGATAACATCTTGGATTCGAAGCTGGGCCAGTCCGGATCATAGCCAAGATCTTGCTCCATATCAAGAGAAATTAATGTTCCTGCTATTTAGGATGGAGAGGAACCTTTAGGATCAATCCCTGGAGACTCGGCAATATTCTCTCCTCCTTTAGTAGGTGCAGAAGCACTGAAAAATCGAAGCTTTGTGGCAGCTGGATCTAAAGGCTCGTTCCTACGAAGAATTTACCTCACTAATTCTTCCACATTGAGTTCGGCTTCACCCAGTTCTTTCTTTGTAACATCCTCTATCTTGAGGTCCAAAGTTAAGTGCTACAAAGGCTTCAGTTATCTATAGTATTAATTTCCGGCGACAAAATACGGTAATGTTAATGGTATCCATAATATTAGAAGCATATTAATATGAAATAAAATCAAAGATTATAAAAAAAATAACTTTACTGATTACATTTCACAAAACGTGTTTCATATTCCACTACTTAATCCCAAACATTTACCAGTCATTGGTCAAATATAATTATTACAAAATACGCCAGGAGCGACATATGAAGATGCCCCCTTGGATGATCAGAGTACTAAGTAGACAAAATTGTTTTAATACATCACAGCGGAATAAAGCAAAACAACTCCTAAAAATAACTAGCATCAGCCTTCTGCTCGTCTTCGGAAGCTTTATGCATCCACCTACTAAAACCTGAAAACCTCAACTCTCAACCTACTCAAATCAATTTTGAGCACCTGTGAGTTTATGGGGAAAAATATAAACTTCTAGTCAAACATAAAGCCTGGTGTGAATAATGTTATACATCTCAGTTATCTGATATTAAGTGAGACCACACTGCTTAGCAGAATGTGTTTCCCCACACTAATATCATTTCAAAACATATCATTTTGCAAAACAAAATCCTGCAACCAAACTGGTTAAAACAATAATATCTATATTGTGTAAGCATATAAATCAGGTAATCAATAGACTATCTGTCCGAACATTATAGTTTTGTTTTGCTAACTACTAGCCTTTGGCTAACTCGGGCCTACCAGACAAAATAAAAAAATGGTCTAACTTATGTTAGATACTCTTCTGGATGGTTTGTCCCTAACTTACTTCTCCCAGGGTAAACTGATCCTAAAGGTTTTGCGGGCTCACCAATAACCTATCTCTACTCTGTATATTCCTTTCTATGTGTAACATCATTTTATTCTTACCTGTGACAAAGCCCTACACACTAGAATTTTGGACTTATATTAGCTAGGGGCTACTAGCTAAAGTATAGGGCGTGACCCCATACCAGTCCCATCTGGTATTCTAATATCTGAGTCATTTTTCTTAGGGCTATCTAACCTTAAAATTTTCCTCAAAAATATTTCTTTCAAATTGATTTAATCCTTTAAATCATAATTAACCAAGGAAAATATACTCTATGCTTTTACTCAAATCAATTTGCCATGTTATATATACTTTACACAAAACATTATTGATGAAAACATTCGAAACCTGTGAAATTACCCTTTTGAAACCATTGAAAGTTTCCCTTTCGATACAAGCAAATCACTTTACTTTATAACCTAGGTCGAAGGCCAAAACATACCTTTCAAAATCATTTACATTAAACCTTTCGAAAACATTGAATCATCTCTTTCGAAAGCTTTATAAAACAATAGACATCCTCCTTTCAAAACACTTTAAGCATACCTTTTAGAACCATTGGAAACCTTCCATTTAAAACCTTTCGAAAACATTGGGGAATCACCCCTTCGAAACCTTTATCTTAAACCTTTCGAAAGCATTAAGTTCTTTACATAAATCAAACTTTTCAAAAGCATTTAGGTTCAAGTAAAACATGTGGAACAACCTTTCAAAACCATTTAAAACCATTCCTTTCGAAACCTTTGGGTTCAACTTTCAATAGAAAAAAGGGTCTTAAAACAACTAAGTCGAAAGCACTCTTTCGAAAGCAATTTCCTAAGTAAAAGAAGTGGATGGTGGTAAAACCAATCCCTTCGAAAGCATTGGGGAAGTGACTTAGGTTTTAAAACATAGAAACCCTTTCGAAGGCATTGCTTCAAAAGGTAGGATGTGGCAGTAAAGGGTTTCGACCCCTTCGAAAGCTTCTTTATTACATAAAAGGCGTAACTTCTTTCGAAACCATTCTTTGAAACCATTGGACTACGTCGAAAGTTATCTTATTTGAAAGCATTCTTTTCGGAAGGAAACCAGGTGCATTTCTTTTTAAAAGAAGAACAAGGCTTCGACTCCTTCGAAACCCCTGTTTCGACTCAATACCTTTTGCCTATTTCCAATCCACTACGTACCAAGGCTTTTGATACCATGTGTATTGGTTTTGATGGACATGGATGAAAGTGTGCTATGGATCGTGTAATATAGATATATGACAATACAGAGTGTAGTGATGATAGTAATACAATAAATAGTGCGGAATATAAAAGCAGTATAAAAAAATGACATCGGAGATTTTTATACTGGTTCGGAGCACCGTCCTACATCCAATCCCAGACTCCTTCTGGAATTTCGCTAAAACAACAATCCACACTTAACCCGGAGGAACAGGTCTATACAACCCTTGAGCAGCCAAACAGGGATCTGAGCAGCAGAATATGATTTTGCCTGAATAGCCGAAGAGGACTTCACATGCTTGAGCAGCAGAACAGGGCTTCAACAAATACAAAAGATTGTTTTGACTTGTGTGTTCTAATAACACAGATTTGTCACTTGTAGTACACCCTTCCTATAATCTTCTACTCGAGTGTGTGTGTGTGTGTGTGTATATATATATATATTTGAAGTTTATGAAGAATAGAAAGGTATAATATTGCCTTTTTACAGAATAATTGAGAGTATAGTAGCAAATAGATTTTAGAGAGTTAGATTAGAAAGATAAGAAAATTCGGTGATTTGGAATCAAGTTAGAGTATGTATTTATAGGGGCTAGAAAGCAGCGACTGTTGATGAAGAGTTTCGATTGAAGTATTGCATCCAAATCTTTTCGGTTCGTAACTCTTCACAAATAGTCGTGTCTTTTCAAAAAGTATCTGTTGTAGAAATTCAGTCAACTGAGCTTCTGGGTCAGTCGGCTGAATATTCAAACGAAATTTTAAACATATATTTGTATATCTGTGCACCTGTGCATGTTGCACGGAATTTCCACGGTCAGTCGACTGAACCTGGTTCAGTCGACTGACCTGGTAAAATCTATGCAACTTGCACAATTTACACAGGCATAGTAATATATACAACTTTAAACACTTTTATATATTTTATATACTTATATATGTATAAAATATTTGGGAATGAGACGATTAAATATATAAGCTAATATATATGTAATCGAGGAGAGATTTTAACAAAATTTACCTAAGACTCAAAGCTAAAATTGTATAATTGATGCACCGGTTTTGAAGTCTTGTCTCCTTATAGTATATATTCTCTTTTTGTCGTAGCAGTCGTCAAATCTGTATGTCATAGTGATAGCTTTGTATCATGAATCAAAACCAAGACTTAACGTTCTCCCCCTTTTTGATTGATGACGACCTGTAAATAAATATAGATTTCGACTGTATATATAACATAAATACTAACTCCCCTTGAATCTTTGACACTCTATATCCTGCATTCTCAGTGCTAGTAATAATATTTCTCTCCCTTTGTCATCGATAAAAAGGAATAAGTAATATAAAAGTATGAAGCCATATGTCATAAATATTATGAAGGAAACGACCATTCATACATTAAAATTCCATAAACAAGATTCTTGAAATACGAAAAAGAGTGACTGTTTTAATACAAGCCATAAAATAAAGACTAATGTTTGCATAATATAAAATAACAACTCATGACATCCTTTGCTTACCCCTATCATCATGCGATGTTTGACCACCACTATCGCCTCTATCTCTACCATCGTCGCTACTACTTGCTTGATCATCGGAAGAGGAAGACCAAGTGAAGACGGGTTGCTTACCCGGATCGCCTATTGTAGCCATGGAAGTGCTAGATGAACATAAAATAGCTTGCCATAACTTCGTAAAAAATCCTTTAACCTTGTCGAGCTTTTTATCTACTTTAGTGATATAGGATTGAAGAATTTGTTGGTTATGGCATATCATAGAGATTGACTCATGTGGAGGTAGTCCCTGATTAGGAATCAAAATTTCATCTTGTTAATGACTATTTGATCTTTGGCGGAATGGACCGTGAGATGGTTCGCCATGTTGTTGTGGTTGCTCTTGAGATAATTGTCGTTGAGTCCATTTTCGAAAGTAATGATAGGAGGTGGTCGAGCAATAGGTAGCTTCATTAATGCTAAAGTGCGAGAATTTAAATATCCAACGGTAGAAACCGGTGAGTCAGGTTCCGGAATCTCACAAGCCTTTAGCAGTCGCATAATATATTCACCATAGTAGATGTAATTCATTCGACCGTTGTTGAAGCTTAAGAATTCATCAAGAATTAATCGTAGCCAATTGATTTTAATGTTTCTGAAGATAGCGTACAAGGCCTTAAAGTTATGTTTATAAAAAAGTTCATAACTCCCGGTTCGTAGATGTAAAGACCCTAAGCTAAAATAAAATGAAAGTTATATTTATTTCAAGAATTTCAGAAGTTATAAAAAAAAAGGTTTTGACTTAAAACAAATAGTTTTATGACTAAAGAATTATATGAATATATGTATTTAAAATATAGGGAATTTCCTGTTTAATTTAAGAAGTAAAATGTAATGGAAATTTATGAAATTTTAAATGACTTAAGTAATCATGTTGAAAGAGGGGAAAAAAACAAATAAACTTGTGTGTATGTATAATTTTTTATAACACATATATATATAAATATATAAAAGTTGCTGTTTTAAGGGGTGGAATAAAAGTAATATAGTATAAATAATTTTTATATCACATAATAGTATATGATGGTGTATATAATTTAATGGAAAAGGTGGCTAGGTAGAAAATGCAAACAGGTTACAGTTTTTTTATAAAGATAGAGCAAAAAAAAAAATGTACAAGGTCACATGCATATGGCATGAATGGGATGAGATCATAGAAATAGCATGCAGAAATTAAAGTATTGGAAATCCCGAAATAACTACTAAAGGAAATCAAGTGGGGATAATTCCAATTGAGGACCATGCATCAGTGTAAACTGTGCATAAAAAAAAAGGGGGTATCAAAGGAATTACCCATTTCCTTAAACCCTAAAAACAGCTTTATAAAACCTGCACACCACAAGGATCATCATCATCCTCTCAGAAAAACATATACATATAAAACAAATAGAAGAAAAATGAGTATGCAGTCCTGAAGGCATATGCAGAGTAGAGGAGCAAGATAATACAGAAGAAAAAAATAGGTGAGCATTAATTCATTCTATGCAATGGCATTAAGTCCTCTGGTAGGCAGCCTAAAAGTATTAAAAGTAGTATTTAAATCTTTGAAATGGTTTGATATGGATGAAATGGATGTTGTTGTATATTTCTGTTTGGAGTTTTGTATGATAGTTTTTCCAAGCTTATATGGTTTGAGCATTTTTAATTCTGTTTTCACTATTGTTAAGTATGGATCTAAATTATTTTGAACATAGGCAGCAAGATGAAGGTCTAGCTCATGTTTATATTCTAAATAATAAGATAGGAGGCTTTTCTGGGTTTTGATGAATTTTTAACAAACACCTCTGTCCATACCTCTGCAATAGAATAATAACAGGATCATAATGCTTAAGTTAATATAGGAAAGATCATATACATGATGAAAAATCTCTGCAATAAGAAAAGACTGTACTAAAGAGTATTTATGTTTTCTGAAAACATGAATGGGTTGAAGTTTTTTATGAATAAGCTATAAGCGGGGGCTTAATAAGCTAACCATAAAAATTGGAGGGGGAGTTTTCAATAAACTCTATGATTAAATAAAGAAAATTAATCAGGTCACTTGGAGTTAGTCAATGATCTGCTTTCTTCAGGTGGGGGAAAGTATATGCATGGTGCAAATGCACCCTGAGGCCTTTGTGTGATTGGAATAAGTAAGACTAACTGGGAGATTTCCTTCACAATGCATACTTGTGTTCATTTGACAGGGGGATTTAGACCTTAAATAAAATGGGGTATGAGATTTAAAATCTCTGGGTTATAATATCTGAACAAAGCTGTAAATTAAATAAGGTTTAATGTGGTTACCTTAATGATCTGCTGGGGGAAAAATCTGGGAGAACATAACCTGAATTTATTTATGATGTTGTGAATAATGCATGGCTTGTTGCATGTATGTTGAATGTATGGTTGTATACTTGAGGTCACCTAGCTATTTTGCTGATGTGCCTAGTTTATAAACTGCTAGATTATGAAAGTGACAAAAGTTCATAAGATTTGTAAACTTGTATAGAATTTATTAATGCTCATACCAGTGTAAACTGACCCTTTTGTTTGCCTTGCAAACATCTGGGTGTCTCATATAAATGGGGCAGCTCAATGATTTGCATGCAGGTAAGTAAAAAGTGACATGATGAATGAAGGAGGCATTAGCTGCTAGTATAAATAAGAGAAACAATGCTTGTATTTGCAGATTGCCTGTAGTGGAAGACCTGATTATTATTAGTAATTAAAAGTTAGATAGTGAAGATGTTTTTCTTTTTCCTGGGTGTTTGGATTATGACATGTATCTAACTAATATTGTGATGAGTGAAGTCTTATGGCAAGTAGCTAGATGATGCTCTTATAAAATGTTTAGTTATCTTTTGAGGTCTGTGAAAATCTGATATATCATAGCTATATAATATATGTGCATATCAGTCCCTTGTTCTTTTGTTTGAAACTGATTGGTGTTATAATAATGACAATTAAGAATGGCAAGTGCAACAGATTTTGCATAAAAACAAAATAAGATTGTGAAATTTGAACAAGATAAATTATGCTTGAACTGTAATGTACATTGGGTGGTGTATAATCCTTGAGAAAATGCATGACTTATGTTTATGCAGTTGATTTAAAAACAGAAAGAGTTTCAAAAGAAATAGATTTGGAAACATTTTGGTTTTGTGTCTGAAAACCTGGGAAAATAAAATCTTATAGAAACTTTTATAAGATAAAAGCAAAGTGGAGATAAGAAAGAATGTTTGTGGAAATGATTTACACAGAAATATGGTTTTGAATATTGAAGGAATGGGATCCTGACCAACTCAAATGGTTAAGTGTCAGATCCTTATAGTCTAGAATCACTTCTCTGCAATTCATGTGGTGCAAGTGTTTCCAACTCGAAGAAAGCAACTGAAAAACTCCAAGTTTTTGAAATATAAACTCAAAGCAAACCAGTATGTATTTTCAACCAACCTGAAAAATGTAGAGCAAATATAACTGTGTAACCTGAAATGAAAATTTGATAGTGAAAGCAGATTTGTAAGTTCATACTAACAATTATACTCCTTTCAGTTATATTTCTTAACACCTAAATATTGTATCATATATCAGTAGTTATATATATGCAGAATGAGTAGAAAAAAAAAACAAAGGTGCACAGTGCCTGCACCATCATACTTATATGTATAGAAACTGATGTAAATATCATCTCATTCAAAAATAAAAAGAAGCAAACATATCATCAAATATGTAGAGCTATTATATGGTGAATTATGAACTGGTATAATTATATTGGTAACTTAGGATCTTGGGAAACAGATTAAATGAATCTCCTAAATATTTAAACTTAACACCATGGAATATATATATATATATATATATATATATATATATATATTTCCTTATGCAAAAAAAAAACAAAAAATATAATAATTTTTTTGGGATAAAAATATATGGGGTCACCACAGTTGGTATCAGAGCTATGTTTTAAATAACATAGTAAACATTATAGTATGTATATGGATGATTGAATGCATTGATTGAATTCTTGAGGTTGGATGTTTTTGTATGACTGAAATGTATGCTTGAGATACATGTATAGGGTACACCTAAATCAAATAAATGAACAAAGTAAAGATATTAAGAATATGGGGGTAAATAAACTAACTTAAAAAATTATATCTATAGCATTATGGTAGGACCCAGACATCACGCAGGTGCAGGACCATCACGTGAGCCACCTGTGATAAGCATGGAAGATTTTATGAGGGCTTTGAGGGATGGAATGGCACCAAGGCAAGATAATCCTCATGAGGAGCTCTCCAAACTGCTCAAGACTTGTACCAATTTGGGAGGAAAGGATTTTGAAGGCACTGAAGGAGCTATGGGTGTTCAAATGTGGATAAGGACTATGGAGAGGGTCTTTACAGATATGCAAATCAATGACCAAAGGAAAAGACAAATAGCTTCAAGGAAATTGAAGGGGGTTGCACTGGACTGGTGGGAGGTTGTGATAGTAGGAAGGCCAGAAAATGATATCACTTGGAATGATTTCAAAGTCATGCTTGAGGCCAGATTTATCCCAGCATCTGCCAAAGCCACACTGCTTGAAGATTTTATTAGATTAAGGCAAGGAAGCATGAGTGTAAATGAGTATACTCAGAAGTTTGAAGCATTATCTAAATATGGAATGGTGTTGATAGGGAATGCAGAAGCAAAGAATGCAAGGTACATTCAAGGCTTGAACCCCAATCTATCCAGGGCAATGTTACCATATAAAGATAAAACTTTTGATCAAGTGATTGATCTAACACTCTCTTTTGAGCAACATGATACCACAAGAGAGAAATTCAGGAACATGAAGCTCAATAAGAAGAAGGGAGGCCAGAACAAAGTGCAACCTTATGACAAGAGAAATGCAAGTAAAGGAGTTAAGAAAGGGGAAGGAGCAATAGCATCTGAAAGCAAGAAATTTACTCATTGTTTTAACTGTGGAAAAGCTGGACATTACAGTAACCAATGCCCTGACCCAAAAATACCAAAAGGAAGCTGCTATAACTGTGGAAAGATGGGACATTTAAAGAAGGACTGTCCGGAGACTCATAAGAAAACAGCAAGGGTAGGAGCTTTGGCAACCAACACCACTGAAAATGTTGGACAACTTGAAGGTATAATTCTAATCAATACCCAACCAATATCAGTAGTATATGACACTGGTGCCTCACATTCACTGATATCTTTGGAAATTGTAAATAAATTAGCACTTGCTTGTGTTTCTATTGAACAACCCTTAACTATACATAGTCCCATAGGGAGTCATTGTATGCTAAGAATGAAGTGTATGGGTCTGAAATTAATTATAGGAGGTTATGGTTTTGATTCAGATCTATATACTTTAAATTATCCTGGTATTGGGATTATATTGGGGGTAGATTGGTTAATGAAAAATAAAGCAATTTTAAATTTAGAAAATCTTACTATTTCTTTGGAGACAAATGAAGGCAAAAGAATTACAGTTCTAAGTGAAATAGCAAAGAACACATGTTTTAATAAAATTTGGAGTATAAATGAAATTCAAAAGGAATTAAAAATAGAGGAAATTCCAGTAGTTAATGAATACACAGATGTGTTTGGAGAAGTGAGAGGAATTCCTCAGAATAGACCGGTTGAGTTCAAAATAAAGTTAATGCCAGGAACAAATCCAATCATTAAAAAGCCTTATAGGATGGGTCCAAAAGAACTGGTAGAATTAAAACATCAACTAGAAGAATTAGAAGAGAAAGGATTCATAAGATCAAGTAGTTCTAGTTGGGGTTCCCCAGTGCTCTTTGTCAAGAAACATGATGGAACAATGAGGTTGTGTGTAGACTATAGGGATTTAAACAAGGTAACTATTAAAAATAAGTACCCACTGCCTAGAATAGATGATCTATTTGATCAATTACATGGAGCTAGAATATTTTCAAGATTAGATTTAGCTTCTGGATTTCACCAAATGAAAGTTGCAGAGGAAAGCATTGAGTACACAGCCTTTAATACCAGATATGGCTTATATGAATTTTTAGTAATGCCATTTGGCTTGACCAATGCTCCCTCCTATTTTGTAGATTTAATGAATAGAATTTTCAGAGACTTTTTGGATAAATTTGTTCTAGTATTTATAGATGATATATTAATTTACTCCAAGACAGAAGATGATCATGCTATGCATTTACACTTAGTATTATCCAGACTTAGAGAACATGAATTAAAAGCCAAGTATTCAAAATGTACATTTTGGCAACATGAAGTAAAATTCTTAGGACACATAATGTCACAGCAAGGGGTAAGTGTAGATCCAAGCAAAGTGATTGCAGTTCAATCATGGAGTAGACCCAGAACAGTGACTGAGGTGAGATCATTCTTGGGATTGGCAGGGTATTATAGAAGGTTTATCAAGGATTTTTCAAGAATAGCCGCACCAATGACTAAGTTGACAAAAAAGAACCAACCATATGTGTGGACAGAGCAGTGTGAACAAGCTTTTGAGAAATTGAAGCAAGCACTGGTAGAAGCTCCTGTTTTGCAAATCCCAGAAGAAAATGAAGGAATGGTTGTATATACTGATGCTAGTGGGTCTGGACTAGGTGCAGTGCTTATGCAACATGGCAAGGTAGTGGCATATGCATCAAGACAGCTTAAACCCAATGAAACCAACTATGGAGGCATTATTTGCTTGGAGCAAAATTTGAATTATTTACAGACCATCAAGCATTGAAATATTTATTTTCTCAAAAAGATTTGAATATGAGACAAGCAAGGTGGATGGAATTTCTAGCTGCATATGATTTAGATATTTTGTACACCCCTGGAAAAGCCAATAGGGTGGCAGATGCCTTGAGTAGGCATCAAGTTAGGTTAGCAAGTCTAATGATTGATGAATTTAAAAACCTAACAATGCTTGGGGAGGCAGATATACATAGCAAGAATGAAAAGAATTTTGGTGAGCACAATGATATGGTAGAATATGGCACACTAGGGTTGATTACAGTAAAATCTAATCTAGTGGAGAAAATTGGTAGCATGCAAGACCAAGACAAGGATTTGAAGGAGAAGAAAGGAATGTTACATAGCAATATTGAGTTGGAAAATTTTAAAATAGATCACAAAGGATATTTGAGGAAGAATGAGAAGCTGTGTGTACCAGACATTGCAGAGTTGAAGGAAGAAATCATGAATGAGCATCACAAAACCAAGTACACCATACACCCTGGTGGTACTAAAATGTATCATGATTTAAAAAGAAGCTACTGGTGGCCAGGAATGAAACAAGCAGTGGCAAGATATGTGGCAAAGTGTTTCACTTGTCAACAAATCAAAGCAGACTACCAAAAGCCCTCTGGCATGCTGCAACCATTGGAGGTACCTCAGTGGAAATGGGAAAGTATTTCCATGGATTTTTTGGATAGTTTGCCTAGAACTAAGAGAGGCAATGATAGTATATGGGTAATTGTTGATAGGCTAACCAAATCAGCTCACTTTGTCCCTGTCAGGTCAGATAGAAATGCATCTAAACTTGCACAATTATTTATTAAGGAAGTGGTAAGGCTACATGGTATACCTAAGACCATTGTAAGTGATAGAGACACTTTGTTCACCTCAAGATTTTGGGAAAGCTTCCAAGAAGCAATGGGAACACAATTATGCTTAAGTACCGCCTACCATCCTCAAAGTGATGGGCAGACAGAAATAGTAAATAAAATATTGGAGGATCTATTAAGAGCATGTGTGCTTGACTTTGGGGGTAATTGGGAGGACCACATTCATTTGGCAGAGTTTACATATAACAATAGTTACCAGTCAACCATAGGAATGGCACCCTTTGAAGCCTTGTATGGGAGACCCTGCACATCCCCTGCCTGTTGGTTGGATATGGGAGAGGGTATACTAATAGGACCAGATCATGTTAAAGAAACTTCCAACATGATTGAGTTAATTAGACATAGAATGAAAACAGCACAGTCAAGACAGAAGTCTTATGCAGATAAAAGGAGAAAGCCAATGGAGTTTAAGGAAGGAGAGTATGTTTTTCTAAAAGTATCACCAATGAGAAAAGTGTTCAGGTTTGGGAAATCTGGTAAGTTATCACCAAGATTTGTAGGGCCATATGAAATTATGCAAAGAATTGGTGCTATGGCCTATAAACTTAAATTACCCGAGGAGTTAAGTGGTGTACATCCAGTGTTTCATGTTTCTCAATTGAGAAAATGGGTGCATGATGAAGGAGCAATTCTGGAATCACCTACTCAAATTCAAGTCCAAAAGAATTTGGTCTATGCAAATGAACCAGTGGGGATAGTTGCTCAGGAAGAGAAAAAGTTGAGGAACAAGGTGATCAAACTGGTAAAAATTCAATGGAGCTTGGACACCAATGATTGTACATGGGAGGTGGAGGACAAAATGAGGGCTAAATACCCCAACTTGTTTACTGATGGAAAGGTATGTTTAAGTAGTTTATAATAATTCTCTGAATATTCTTATGCATTGCTTGCTTTCATAAAATGTGAGTATGGGGTTATGGAATTAAAACAGGCTATGAATTAATATTTTTAATTGGAGAAATTAGAAGAAATTATGGGGACATAATTCCTTTAAGGGGGAGGGTATGTAATGACCCTAAACTAAAATAAAATGAAAGTTATATTTATTTCAAGAATTTCAGAAGTTATAAAAAAAAAAGGTTTTGACTTAAAACAAATAGTTTTATGACTAAAGAATTATATGAATATATGTATTTAAAATATAGGGAATTTCCTGTTTAATTTAAGAAGTAAAATGTAATGGAAATTTATGAAATTTTAAATGACTTAAGTAATCATGTTGAAAGAGGGGAAAAAAACAAATAAACTTGTGTGTATGTATAATTTTTTATAACACATATATATATATAAATATATAAAAGTTGTTGTTTTAAGGGGTGGAATAAAAGTAATATAGTATAAATAATTTTTATATCACATAATAGTATATGATGGTGTATATAATTTAATGGAAAAGGTGGCTAGGTAGAAAATGCAAACAGGTTACAGTTTTTTTATAAAGATAGAGCAAAAAAAAAAAATGTACAAGGTCACATGCATATGGCATGAATGGGATGAGATCATAGAAATAGCATGCAGAAATTAAAGTATTGGAAATCCCGAAATAACTACTAAAGGAAATCAAGTGGGGATAATTCCAATTGAGGACCATGCATCAGTGTAAACTGTGCATAAAAAAAAAAAGGGGGTATCAAAGGAATTACCCATTTCCTTAAACCCTAAAAACAGCTTTATAAAACCTGCACACCACAAGGATCATCATCATCCTCTCAGAAAAACATATACATATAAAACAAATAGAAGAAAAATGAGTATGCAGTCCTGAAGGCATATGCAGAGTAGAGGAGAAAGATAATACAGAAGAAAAAAATAGGTGAGCATTAATTCATTCTATGCAATGGCATTAAGTCCTCTGGTAGGCAGCCTAAAAGTATTAAAAGTAGTATTTAAATCTTTGAAATGGTTTGATATGGATGAAATGGATGTTGTTGTATAATTCTGTTTGGAGTTTTGTATGATAGTTTTTCCAAGCTTATATGGTTTGAGCATTTTTAATTCTGTTTTCACTATTGTTAAGTATGGATCTAAATTATTTTGAACATAGGCAGCAAGATGAAGGTCTAGCTCATGTTTATATTCTAAATAATAAGATAGGAGGCTTTTCTGGGTTTTGATGAATTTTTAACAAACACCTCTGTCCATACCTCTGCAATAGAATAATAACAGGATCATAATGCTTAAGTTAATATAGGAAAGATCATATACATGATGAAAAATCTCTGCAATAAGAAAAGACTGTACTAAAGAGTATTTATGTTTTCTGAAAACATGAATGGGTTGAAGTTTTTTATGAATAAGCTATAAGCGGGGGCTTAATAAGCTAACCATAAAAATTGGAGGGGGAGTTTTCAATAAACTCTATGATTAAATAAAGAAAATTAATCAGGTCACTTGGAGTTAGTCAATGATCTGCTTTCTTCAGGTGGGGGAAAGTATATGCATGGTGCAAATGCACCCTGAGGCCTTTGTGTGATTGGAATAAGTAAGACTAACTGGGAGATTTCCTTCACAATGCATACTTGTGTTCATTTGACAGGGGGATTTAGACCTTAAATAAAATGGGGTATGAGATTTAAAATCTCTGGGTTATAATATCTGAACAAAGCTGTAAATTAAATAAGGTTTAATGTGGTTACCTTAATGATCTGCTGGGGGAAAAATCTGGGAGAACATAACCTGAATTTATTTATGATGTTGTGAATAATGCATGGCTTGTTGCATGTATGTTGAATGTATGGTTGTATACTTGAGGTCACCTAGCTATTTTGCTGATGTGCCTAGTTTATAAACTGCTAGATTATGAAAGTGACAAAAGTTCATAAGATTTGTAAACTTGTATAGAATTTATTAATGCTCATACCAGTGTAAACTGACCCTTTTGTTTGCCTTGCAAACATCTGGGTGTCTCATATAAATGGGGCAGCTCAATGATTTGCATGCAGGTAAGTAAAAAGTGACATGATGAACGAAGGAGGCATTAGCTGCTAGTATAAATAAGAGAAACAATGCTTGTATTTGCAGATTGCCTGTAGTGGAAGACCTGATTATTATTAGTAATTAAAAGTTAGATAGTGAAGATGTTTTTCTTTTTCCTGGGTGTTTGGATTATGACATGTATCTAACTAATATTGTGATGAGTGAAGTCTTATGGCAAGTAGCTAGATGATGCTCTTATAAAATGTTTAGTTATCTTTTGAGGTCTGTGAAAATCTGATATATCATAGCTATATAATATATGTGCATATCAGTCCCTTGTTCTTTTGTTTGAAACTGATTGGTGTTATAATAATGACAATTAAGAATGGCAAGTGCAACAGATTTTGCATAAAAACAAAATAAGCTTGTGAAATTTGAACAAGATAAATTATGCTTGAACTGTAATGTACATTGGGTGGTGTATAATCCTTGAGAAAATGCATGACTTATGTTTATGCAGTTGATTTAAAAACAGAAAGAGTTTCAAAAGAAATAGATTTGGAAACATTTTGGTTTTGTGTCTGAAAACCTGGGAAAATAAAATCTTATAGAAACTTTTATAAGATAAAAGCAAAGTGGAGATAAGAAAGAATGTTTGTGGAAATGATTTACACAGAAATATGGTTTTGAATATTGAAGGAATGGGATCCTGACCAACTCAAATGGTTAAGTGTCAGATCCTTATAGTCTGGAATCACTTCTCTGCAATTCATGTGGTGCAAGTGTTTCCAACTCGAAGAAAGCAACTGAAAAACTCCAAGTTTTTGAAATATAAACTCAAAGCAAACCAGTATGTATTTTCAACCAACCTGAAAAATGTAGAGCAAATATAACTGTGTAACCTGAAATGAAAATTTGATAGTGAAAGCAGATTTGTAAGTTCATACTAACAATTATACTCCTTTCAGTTATATTTCTTAACACCTAAATATTGTATCATATATCAGTAGTTATATATATGCAGAATGAGTAGAAAAAAAAAACAAAGGTGCACAGTGCCTGCACCATCATACTTATATGTATAGAAACTGATGTAAATATCATCTCATTCAAAAATAAAAAGAAGCAAACATATCATCAAATATGTAGAGCTATTATATGGTGAATTATGAACTGGTATAATTATATTGGTAACTTAGGATCTTGGGAAACAGATTAAATGAATCTCCTAAATATTTAAACTTAACACCATGGAATATATATATATATATATATATATACATATATATATTTCCTTATGCAAAAAAAAAACAAAAAATATAATAATTTTTTTGGGATAAAAATATATGGGGTCACCACAGTGGAGTTACGGTTTTCATCAACGCACGATGTATAATTCTTGCTTTTGGTTTTAAGGACACGGACTTGAATTGGTGCATGTCATCTTCTAAAAATGAATGACTTATATGGTCATGAACGACCATATCACAATCAACATTGTTCAATTCTATACCATCATTTCCGGATCTCAAAATGTGTGCCATTCGATCTAAGGAGAAAAGGACGGGTTTTCCACAAACTAGACTCCATACACAATCTTGTTGATTTTGAATGGTTTGGTGACCCAAGTTAAGATTTGCATAGAATAGTTTGACCATTATTTGATTAATTTTGTGCTTATTATCGTCAATGTTGAATAAAAATTCCAAATTGCTCCTACGAGCCAATTCTTGTATATGGTATAGAGAGAAATCAGAAAACTTTACAAACGAACCTTCAAAGATACGAGAATCTTGCATTCTTCTCCATCTCCTAATTGTGGTATCATCAAATAGCCATTGTTAGATTTGCTCGTTTGAAGGAGGTTGAGAAGAAGAAGTGTCCTTTTCTCTTAGGAGCCATTAATTTGAATGTTTGGAGGAATAAAAATTGAGTTTTTCAAAAAGTTAGGGTTTTGGAAAACTTTGAAATCTGAGATGAGAGTGGCACTACTACAAAACATGCCATTTGCATCGGTTGTTTACCCCCCTTTGCATCAGTTCAATAACCGATGCATATGCAACCAATGCAACAGGCTTAACACTTTTGCATCAGTTCTGAAACCGATGCAAAAAAGACCTTTTTGCATCGGTTGTTAATAAGAACTGATGCAAAATATCATGGTTGGTTGCTTGAACATAGCCCCCATGTTGCATCGGTTGTAATGAAAACTGATGCAACAAAGGAACTTGTTGCATCAGTTGTTGTTGAAAACCGATGCAAACTAATCCCTCTGTTGCATCGGTTTTTTATAACAACCGATGCAAACTAATCCCTCAGAAACCATTATTACAATACTCAAATAGACTATATATATATATTATTGATAATCTTTATATATATATATATAAAAGAAAAGGAACATACACAAAAAATTAAAAAAAAAGATTATTTCATTATGATTTAAATACAGAAGCCTCCTTGTTTTCATCTCCAGCATAATCCTAAATACATAAACAATAAGAAAACTTAATTTACATGCAAAATCACAGTCCAACATACTATCGACATTATTCTATGCTCCTCTAAACATCATCAGTCATCCATTGCAGCTCCACCACCCATACTGTCAGCAGTAACCAACAATGACAATACAACTGATCATCTACTTGCCTCGACAACAAGTCACACCTACCATACATTCATCTACAACAACCCAAACAACTTCACTCACCATCTCGACTGCTTACTCCAGCCTCCACCACAATTTGATCATAAACTTCTAACACCACCCACAACTTCAATCATCCCTGACCTAACCAAACCCGTACATGAAATACCCCTCCAAACTCACATCATACAGAACTGTAATAACTACACAGTCTCCATCCATTTCTTACTCCAGCAAGCACGGCATCAATATTCACTGTGAACCTCCTTTGCACCACCTCTGACAACTCTACACTTCCACTCACTATTTTGAAAAATACCTCCACTCACTGTCTCGACACTGTGAACATATCCATTATAAACTACTGTAAACATCACCATACAATAACTGCATGCATCACCTTCACAACTGCTACCATACTCCAAATCCACCATCCTACCTATATGCTTAAACTAGCATACTCCATTGCTTGCTTGAACCATCTACCACCGAGCTACCTACATTGACAGATCACCATTCCACAACCTCTCCTTGCTTTCAAACTGCAATTCTAACTTCATTCCCTATCACAACTCCTCTGGTTTTGTTTTCGAATCACTTCCACTGATGTAACACCTATATGTGAAATGTTACATACAAAATCAGCCATGTAGTAATGAAGTTTTATTTTATTCATGTACTAAAAATCAGTTCAAATTCGTATATATATTCTAAACAATGGAATTAGATCGCCTATTCTGGTTATATTTTCTTGAATGAATTACCTCCTCTTTAATTTTTCAGTACAGAAGATATCCTGCTTCCTTATCCTTTGTATAAAAATTGCCCTGCTTCTATCAGTTTAAGTAAAATTCAAAAGATAGTAACAAAAAACTACAGGAGTTATCTTCAAAGTTCAAACCAGTAGGATGTAATGTGAATTTGAACAAATCGTGTTAGCACATAAACAAGTATATGTACAGATGAATAATAAAAAATCAGTGGGCTAATTGATTGACAAATAATCAGCAGCTACATCTATACAAGTAAAGAAAAAAATAATTACTATGTCAGTAGAGAAAATATTACATGCAGTTGGGATATCTTGGCCCTGAGTTCAGTGTTTCTAGCAGTTGGAATAGTCGCTGCATCTGTCCTATTTTTAAGAGATGCAATTTTCTGAAAGATGCAGTAATCAATACACAGCTCTTAGACGATAGAAAATAAAGGTCGCAAAATTGGCAGAAGAATAAATAGATAGAGGTCCAGTAACAGGTATCATACAATCTAAATGGACATAGGGAAGACAAGTATGTCACTGACATAGCATTATGAAACATTGTAATACTGCCTGATTTTAAACTGAACTTAATGAAATCAGTAGTCCCAACAGATGGTAATTAGCCACTGATAGGCTAACAATAATGTGATTAGGCACACTCATTCATAAAGATATCCCACTTCTGTGTGGAGTACTATAAAGAATAAACGTGGAACGTGCGTGTATACACATATAAGCAATTAAAGACATAATATGTGTACTGCTAATTTGCAATAAAAAATCAACAAATTTATTAAAGTTTACCTTTTCCAATACACTTCCTTCTGCTTTTGAAGCATCGCTTATCTCAGCATCAAAAGAATCAGCCACTCATTTGCATTTGATGGCACAATCAGTGGTAGCTGCTCTGTAACATATGCTTGAATTATCAGTTGATTTAAACAATGAAGAGAAAAATTGGAAGAAAGACATCAACTATGAAGAACTCCAAATGAAGATTAATAACAAAAGAAAATTTAAATGAAATTACAAAAATTTTGAATTAGTTACAGCTCAAACCCAAGCCACAGATTCATCAGTGTTTACATGTATGCATTTTTTTTAATACTGAGTTTATTTGTAAAAATAATAATACTTGATCAATTTTAAATAGAATAGCCTGATATGGACCAAATTTTGAGATGGAAAAATGCATGCCTTAGAAATTAAATGCACACATGAATAATTTAACAATTCATTTAACACATGAAAGTTGTGGTTTTATAACCGACAATAGTTAACTAAGTTAACTTGAAATAAATAAGAGAAAATAAAATAAACTTCCTTACTGAGCTATGCGTATGAAATTAGAAATGAAAATTATTATACTCGAATTGCACTAGTAAGCATTGACTGAAAAAACATACATCTACATATGTTTACCATTTAAAGCCATGCTGAGATGTACCAGAACTTCCTCAATGCATTTCCTACATCACCTATAGTTGTTAACTCATTTCTTTCTCCTGCATTTGATTTCGTTAAAAAATTATTTAAGCAGATAGAATTCAATTTCTATTTCAAATAAAGGTTGCATCAAGTATTTAATCAGTACCTGAAATTGTTAATATGGTTTTCCCTATATGACACTGTCGGTGTATTCATTCAAAAACCACAACTGTATCAATGAATCACCCACCTCAACTGTAGTTATTTACATCACTTGTAGGTCCAGCAAATCATTCCAGAAAATGGAAAAACAAAAATGTAAATCAAATTGTTTGTGTTGTACATTCACTGCAAGAATAAACTGGTTTTCAACGTATGTGGATATCGCTTTATTCACTATGACATAAAATCAGAATGAGTTGTCTCAAATGCATTAAAGGAATCAGTTCTTAATCTACTCGTTTCATGTGGGCTACCAGATTTCGACTCCGCACTATTTGTTGAACTTTGATCTTCTTGTTTCACTGCTACATCTATTAATTGGCTTTCTCCACTTTTCATGTCTATAACAGACTTTTGATCGAGTAGATTATCTACTTCCACTGTCTCTGCTGTGTTATTCTGCTTTTCTTGTATAAGTACTTTGTTTGTAAGATGAGCTAGCTGTTGAATATTTGCAAATGCAACGTTATGAATCATAATGAAAACAAGATAATGCTTAGCAGTTAGTAGACAAAGGTTACAGTTCTAAGCACATATTCAACAAAAACCACAGAGATATAGGTCCATACCTCCTCTTTAAGCTTTTCCTTCTCGTCCAATGAATCAGATAGAAATTTGAAAGCTTTTTCACTAGCCAAGTCTCTAGCCTAAATCAAGTTGATAAAGCCCTCGGCTTTAACTTTCAACTTGGCCTCCTCATTATCCTGAGCCTCTAAACCAGCTTGAAGCATGAGTATTTGTCATTGCTAGCCTGAAGATTTTTTTGAAATTTGACAAGGTTAATTTCCTTAACCTTCAAAATTTTATCGTTTTGATTAAAAGAAGCTTTAACCTTATGAGCTTCATTTTCTAAATCTTCGTTTTGCCATCGAAGATTGACAACTTCCTCTTTATATGTTTAGGCCTCCTTGAGAGCCTCTTTTAAACTCTTAAATTAGTGTAAGAGGCTTGAAAACACAGCAGCTATTTGTTAGTATACATTTAAATATAAGATATGTAATGGATTAATCAAGGTTTTTTAACAAGTATTGATTACTTACTCTAAGAGAGTTTTGGAAACCAAACTCTAAAAATTTCTCATAGCCATTACAAGTAGTGAGATTAATCCAAATTTCATCAATAACCAAAGAAATCTAAAGCCTGAAGGCTTCCAAGGTTACACCAGGGCTTCTTGGAAGAAAAGAGACGAGGAAACTTTGAGGAGGAAGATAAGAGGATTCAGGTTAAGCAGAAATACTAGAAGGACTGGTTTGCTTCCCCTTTGAAACAACTACCTTTTGGCTCTTTCTAGTTAAGTCCACAACCCCTGTTGGTAGAAGAAGACGATTTTGCCTTGAGATTGGACGAAAGCCTTCCCAGTATCGACCTCCTTTCTCGATTTGGATTTGAGAATTTTGTTTGTGAATTAGAGAGTTCAGAGGTATTTGCGTGGTTGTGTTGAATAACGGGTTACGGGGAAGTGGAGGGATAAATGAAATCTAAGCGGGAAACGAAAAGTTAAGGGGAGGGAAAATGAAAGTTGGAGTAGCAAACCGATGGAAAATGAATGCAAACTAATGTAGTTGCATCGGTTGAATTTAAAACCGATGCGACTAAAACTATTTTCACATACCAAATGCATCGGTTGTTGGTGACAACTGATGCAAATTTGATTTTTTATTACCTATTTCTTTTCACGTACCAATTGCATCAGTTATTAAGATGGAACTGATGCAAATAGTTCTATTTGCATCAGTTTTTACTTCAACCGATGCAAATGAGGCGAAGCAATATGCACTTTTTGTACTAGTGTGGTGAGAGAAGGGGAAAGCGAAAGTTAAAAGGCGGAAAGTGAGTGGATAGGAGCAGTAATGTTGCTCAGATTCATGAATCATTTGACTGAATCAGTGGTTCAGTCGACTGAATCTAAAAATCGAAAATTTTCATCCTTCTGGTCTAGTCGACTGAGTCACTGAGATAGTCGACTGACCATGGTTTTAAAAAAACATTTTGCTTCTGTGTCAGTCGACTGACCCCTTGGTTCAGTCGACTGACCTGCATGAATTCATATAGTCAATGTTTTCTTGAGTAAATGTTTATAAATTTTCATACATATGAACATTGTAAATTTAATTTTGAATATTTTAACTAATATACGTGTTGACGATATGAAAAAGAACCGAATTAATCCAAAAATAAAGCGTACATACTTTAGTAGAATTATTTAGAAATAAAAAAATATATTGTAACAACTATGTTTATTTTGAAGGATTAGGCGTTTCGCAGCCCTTTAGTTGTTTGCGACGAGCATTCGATGCTTCATTCCGATCCCATGAATTTGGTGAGACCGACGGTCGCGTTGGGATGACGTCGAAGGTCGTCTAATAGGCTAAACGGCATGTTCGTCTATTGGATGTGAAGAGGCCCCGCAAAACTTCATGGCAATATGCTCGATAATTCCAAATCGTCTGGAGTTAATCTTTTGCTCGTAGTACATTTCACGTTGAAGCATCAGTGATTCTTGTTGATAGTGATGCAAATCATCTATTTTTTGCTTAGTGTTTGGAGATATGTCAATCGTCCTTTTCCCTTTCTTTTTATCAGGAGTATATCCAGTATGATAAGTAGAAAATGGTGAGGTACAATGAACAAGAGTATTTGGTGAATCGGTAGAGGCTATAATTTCAATGGAGTCAGTTGATGAAGAAGTTGACATCTTGAGAATTTAATTTGTTTGTATTTCAGCTTGATTGAATAACATTGAATAGGAATATCTATTTATAGCCTATGGTTGAGTAAAAGAAGGTTGAATTAAATGGCTTGTCTTGAATTTAGCCAAATAATAGGGTTGTTCGTTGGTTTTTCTGTTATTTGATTTATCTTATGTAATGAAATGTGCATAATAAGGAGTAAAGTATGCTGATAAAGATAAGTGTTTTTACATAATTTAATATATTGTTGTCACCATATAATAGAGTCCCCATCTTAGACTATAACAGAAATAATCAATAGCTTAGGTGGTTAAGACACTGGGGCTATTCACATCAGGTCATAGATTCGTGTCTCAGCATGGTCAGAATTATGAATTTTTGTAAAAAAAATTATTTTGAGTTTTTAGTCGAAAATTTCATATTTTATTATTTATATATCTTTAATAGACATTATACCGAGTTCACGACGTAATTTTATAAAAGTATTTTCTAATAATGGTTTAGTAAAAATATCAGCTAATTGATTTTCTGATGGAACGTAATCTAAATTTATCACTTCTTTTTCTATACTATTGCGTAGAAAGTGATGTCTAATATCTATGTGTTTAGTTCTTCAGTGGTTTACTGGATTTTTGGATAGATTTATTGCACTAGAATTATCGCAGTAAATTGTTGATTTTGATAGATTTACTTCAAAATCTTTAAGTGTCTGTTGCATATAAATTACTTGTGTGCAAGCTAGTGCCATAGAAATATATTCTGCTTCACAAGTTGATAGTGAGACGCAATTTTATTTTTTTCTAAACCATGATATTAATGATTTACCAATGAAGTGACACACACCGCTTGTACCTTTTCTATCTGTTCACGATCCTCCGAAATCAGCATCGCTATATGATACTAACTCCAACGAGCACTCTTTTGGATAGAAAAGTTCGAAATTTGTAGTTTTACTAAGATAACGTAGTATTCGTTTTACAGCTCGTAAATGTGATTCTTTCGGATCATCTTGAAATCGTGCACATAGACACACACTCATCATAATATCTGGTCTACTTGCTGTTAGATAAAGTAGTGATCCTATCATGCTACGATATAGTTTTTGGTCTACACTCTTGCCATTTTCATCTTCATCAAAATGTGTTGTTATGCTCATAGGTGTTGGTTTGGCAAAAGTGTTTTCCATTCCAAAACGTTTGATAAGATTATTACATTATTTTTCTTGATAAGTAAATATTCCATTTGAAACTTGTTTTATTTGAAGACCTAAAAAATACGATAATTCTCCCATATGGGACATTTTAAATTCTCTAGTCATTATTTCAGAAAATTCATTACATAATTCATTATTAGTTGAGCCAAATATAATGTCGTCGACATATATTTGAACTATCAAAATATCATTTTTAGAATGTTTTATAAATAAAGTTTGATGTACTTTTCCTATTTCGAATCCTGAGTCAATTAGATAGCTTTTAAGGCGTTCTTACCAAGCACGTGGTGGTTGTTAAATCATATAAAGCTTTCTTAAGTTTATAGACATGGTCTGGATATTTTTCATGAGTAAATAAAGGAGGTTGTTCAACATAAACGTTTTCTTTAGTATAGCCATTTAAAAATGCACTTTTAACATCCATTTGATAGAGTTTAAAGTTATTAAAGCATGCGTACGCTAATAAGATTCGTATTGCTTCTAGTCTAGCGACTAGAGCAAACGTTTCTTCGTAGTCTATTCCTTCTTCCTAGTTATATCCTTGTGCTACTAGTCTTGCTTTGTTTCTAATTATATTTCCTAATTCGTCTGCTTTATTTTTATAAAACCACTTAGTTCCTGTAACAGTCTGATCGGCCGGTTTGGATACTAGTTCCCCGACTTCATTTCGTTCAAACTGATTTAGTTCTTCTTGCATAGAAATAATCCAATTTTCATCGGATGATGCTTCTTTAGTATTTTTAGGTTCTATAGTAGAGAGAAAAGCTACATTACTCGTTAAATTTAGTTAATTTCTAGTTTGAACGTTTGAATTTATTTCTCCAATTATATTTTTTGTAGGATGATTTCATAAGATTCTTCGAAGAGATCTTATTGTATTAGTAATATTTCTATTTTCTAATTATTAACAATGTTTTCATCTTCTCTAGAATTATTAACAATATCGTCGTCATCTCTTGAATTGTTTATTTATTTATTATTATTATTAATTAACTCATTTTCATTATTCGTTTTTGAAACAAGTTTAGATTTCTCATTAAAAGATACATGGAGTGTTTCTTCAATAGTATTAGTTCGTTTATTGAAAATTCGATAAGCTTTGCTTTGATTCGAATATCCAAGAAATATACCTTCGTCACATTTTGAATCGAATTTGCCAAGACGATCTTTGGTATTCAATACAAAACATTTTGAACTAAATATTTTAAAACAAGATATGTTTGGTTTTCTACCATTAAAAGTTCGTAAATGTATTCTTAGTGAGGGATCTAATAGAAACACGATTTAAAACATAACTGGCAGTTGCAACAGCTTCTGCCCAAAAATGTTTTGGTAACGTGCTTTCATTTAGTAAAGTTCTTGCACATTCTTGTAGTTCTTTCGTTCTACAACTCCATTTTGTTGTAGAGTTTTAAGAAACGAAAAATTATGAAATATTCCTTTCTTTTTACAAAAATTTTCAAACTGTTCATTTTCAAATTCACGTCCATGATCACTTCTAATATTTTTAATTCTAGTATATTTTAAAATTTGAATTTGTTTAAAAAATGTTTTGAAATTTTCAAAAGTATCACTTTTATTTTTCATGAAAATAGTCCATGTATATCTAGAAAAATCATCAACTATTACAAATACGTATTTATTGTGATTTATGGATTGAATTTGAGTAGGTCCGAATAAATCCATATGAAGAAATTAAAGTGGTTGTAATGTCGAAATGACTTTCTTAGATTTAAACGAGGATTTAGTTAATATACCTAATCGACACGAGTCACATATATTATTAACTTTAAAACTCATCTTTGGTAATCCTTTTATGAGATTACTTTTAGAAATTTTATTTATATTTTTAAAATTGATATGACAGAATCGTTTGTGCCATCTCCAGGGATCATTTTCTTTGGCTATTAAACACATGTCTGAGTTATGATTAACTTTCATATTCAAAACGTAGATGTTTTTATCTCTATTTCCTTCGAAAATAAGATTTTGATTTTGATCAAAGATACTACATTTATTTTTAGAGAAGGAAATTTTAAAACCTATATCGCATAGTTGACTTATACTTAATAGATTATGTTTTAGATTCTTAACTAATAAAACATCTGTAATAAGAGGTAAATTAAATGTATCGTAATTGCTCACATCGCCTTTGCCGATGATATAGCCCTTGGAATTATCTCCAAAAGTGACAGAACCACCATCTGAGTATGTAATATTTATTAGCATATCTTTGTCTCCTGTCATGTGTTTTGACCAACCACTGTCGAGTATCAATTTTCCTCTTTTCTTCAGTGGGACCTGCAAAAAATATGAGATAACGTTGGTACCCACCTTTTTTAATAGGGTCCTAAGAGTTAGGTCTTAGGAAACCAAACCCAAGTGGGTTTAGTATCCCTTATAAATATGATTTTTATTATTATGAATATTTTCTATAAATGAACTAATATACTTTTTCCTTATTGACTTGTTATTAGTTTTAGGCACCCACATATTTATAGTTTTAGAAACTATTATTGAAGATGTGGATGTTTTATTAGCCTTAATTTTTGAATTACTAGATTGTGAATTCTTGACTTTCTTCTTATAACCTAAACCATTTTTATTGTTAACAGGTTGTGAATTCTCAATAATTCTAGAAAAAATTTCTCTTCCTTTATTAAAATTTGAAACTTTTTTAGTGATTCCTTCTAGTTTGGTCTTTAGACTTGAATTTTCTAGTTCTACAATTTTAATATTAGTTTTTAAAACTTGAGTTCCAGAAACAAGAACATCATTCTTTTCTTTTTGAGTTTCAATTTCTTTACTTAATAATATAAGTTGAGAATTAACAATTGAAAGAGATTCTTAAGTTTTCTCAAGTTATTCTTCTAGTATTTTCTTCTCGTCTTTAAGAATATCTCTTTCGAATTCTGCCTTGTTCTGATTTTCTACTGCCTCTTTATATTTCTTTTGAGACTTTTTAAAGTATCCAATATTTCAGAATTTATCTCTATCTTATCATCAAAAGTTAAATCACTAACCTCATTATTTTTTGCCATAAAGCATACGTGGGCTTGTTCATTATCACTGTCACTCTCACTTCCAGAAGAAGAGGAGGAATCTGAATCATCCCATGTAACTGAAAAGGATTTTCTTCTGAATTTGTCCTTCCTTTTATTTCGATATTCTTTCTTTTGATCTGGACATTCCTTCTGTATATGCTCCTTTTTGTGACAGTTAAAACACTCCATAACTGATGAAGACGGTGGTTTATTGCTGTTTGAGCTTCTCTTTCCATTATTTCTGTTTCCTTTTCTATATTTCAAGAATTTCTTGAAGTTTTTGGCAATAAAGGCTAGGTCGTCTTTATCTGAATCCGATTCTTCTTGTTCTGCATGGAGTGCTATATTCTTTTTATCTTGGGTGTGAACTCGTTTAGCCTGCAAATTCACTTCATAGGACATTAGATTTTCTATTAACTCTTTCGGAGTTATTTTGGAAATATCGTTCGCTTCTTCAATAACAAGAACTTTTTATTTCATTCTTCCGTTAAAGAGTTAAGGATTTTGGATACAATATCAAAGTCTGAATATTTTTCTCCTAGTCCTACTAGTGAATGATAGATATCCTGAAATCTTGAGTACATATCATTTATAGATTCATTTTATTTCATTCTAAAGTTTTGAAACTGACTTTTGAGCATGGATATTTTGCTTTGTTTGACCTTGTTGGTTCCTTCGTGTGTAACTTTGAGTGTATGTCATATTTCATATGCAGTATTTCACATGCTAACACAGTTAAACTCATTTTTATCTAAGGCACAAAACAACATATTCATGGCTTTTGCATTAGCTATGGCATCTAGTTTCTGTGTATTTGACCAAGTAGAATACTCTTCAGTAGGAATAATATATACTGTTTGAGTTATATTCCATGGAGCAAAACCATTTGCTTGCATATATATTCTCATTCGTGTGGCCCAATAGTTATAATTCCTGCTATTAAATAGTGGTGGACGTGCAGTGGATTATCCTTCAATGAAGCTAGTGTTAATGCTAGTGCTAGTAATAGTGCTAGTGTTAGTGTCCATATTATTAGATTATCAGATAACCGTGTTATGGTTACATGGTGATCTTGCTCTAATACCAAATGAAAGTGTTTTATGGATCGTGTAATATGGATATATGACAATACAGAGTATAGTGATGATAGTAATACAGTAAATAGTGCGGAAAATAAAAGCAGTATAATAAAACGACACCAGAGATTTTCATACTGGTTTGAAGCACTGTCCTACGTCCAGTCCCAGACTCCTTCTGGAATTTCACTAAAACAACAATCCTCACTTAACCCGAAGGAACAGGTCTGTACAAACCCTGAGCAGCCGAATAGGGACCTGAGCAGCAGAACAGGATTTCGCCTCAGCAGCCAAAGAGGACTTCACACGTCTGAGCAGCAGAACAGAACTTCAACAAATACAAAAGATTGCTTTGACTTTGTATTCTCTAATAAAACAGATTTGTCACTTGTAATACACCCTTCCTATAATCTTCTCCTCGAGTATAAATATATATTTGAAGTTTATGAAGAATAGAAAGGTATAATATTGCCTTTTTGCAGAATAGTTGAAAGTATAATAGCAAATAGATTCTAGAGAGTTAGATTAGAAAGAGAAGAAAATTCGATGATTTGGAATCAAGTTAGAGTATGTATTTATAGAGGTTAGAAAGCAACGACTATTGATGAAGAGTTTCGATTGAAGTGTTGCGTCCAAATCTTTTCGTAGAGGTTCGTAACTCTTCATAAATAGTCGTGTCTTTTCAAAAAGTAGATATTGTAGAAATTCAGTCAACTGAGCTCTGGGTCAGTCGACTGAATATTCAAACGAATTTTTAGATATATATTTGTATATCTGTACACCTGTACATGTTGCACAAAATCTCTAGGGCCAGTCGATTGAACCTCTGGTTCAGTCGACTGACCTGGTAAAATATGTGCAACTTGCATAGTTTACACAGGTACAGCAATATATACAATTTTAAACAATTTTATATATTTTAAATGCTTATATATGTATAAAATATTTGGGAATAAGATGATTAAATATATAAGCTAATATATATGTAATCGAGGAGAGATTTTAACAAAATTAACCTAAGACTCAAAACTAAAATAATATAATTGATGCACCGGTTTTGAAGTCTTGCTCCTTGTAGTATATATTCTCTTTTTATCGTAGCAGTCTTCAAATCTATATGTCGTTGTGATAACTTTGTATCATGAATCAAAACCAAGTCTCAACAATGGAGGCGGAAGTACTTAGTTGAAAGGTTGGTGCCGAAAGTGGCGAAACAGAAAAGTCTTATAAAAACCGATTTTTGACTTGAAAAGGTAATTTCTTCCCAACAAACCTGCTTTGTTTTTCAAATATGATTGGTTTCCAATTTCTTTCTAAATATTTTCTAAATGTACTTCCGAAATTCAAAGATAAACAAATTGAAATATTTACAAAATCCCCCTTTCCTTTTATAAATATATAAAACATTTAAGTCCATACCTTAAATAATTTTATATACTTATTAAAACACTTAGAAAAATTCTACAAAAATTCTCATGAATCACTTATAATATGTTTTCTATATTAATTTTTGACCCAAAAACAATATAAATTAGCTGTAATTAATTTTAAACCCAATTAACCATTTTCTTCACTAGAAAATAATAATAGATCCACGTTAATTCAGAAAAATATGAAATTTTAAACCCATCTCTAAAATATTATTTTTGACCTTATATTAAAATTGTAAGCATTTGGATGTCATCTAATAGGGTTGTCACATTAAAACTTATCATAAAATCCATATGAAATAACATAAACCATCAACATACAAATATATCCATTTTAACAATAAAAAACATGGCAATATCCTTGCAAAAATATTCGAATCTGATTAAAAAACCAAAAACATCAAAAATACTAGATGTAAACTGTTATTCACCTTTGGCTTTGTTGTCAAGAGTTGAGATTTGATCTTGGATTAAGTTGCTTAAGCTTCTTCCTCTTAGCTTCTTCTTGTTTTCCTTTAATGGTGGTCGGCCTCTCTTATATTTTGTTCTTTTTTGAACGTGTAAAATGAATGGGCATGGAGGGTTTAGGGTATTAGAACATGTCTTATTCCTACTTTGCCCTTTATCTATTTGCCTTACCTATTTCATTTTAGTTTCCCATAGTTCATTGTTTTAAATTAGCACGGCTACCTCTATTAACACAAATCTCAATCCCTTAACTATTTCATTATTTTATTTTATTTAACTAATTAAATGTCCTAAATAATGTTAACTAGAATTAGGGTCGTTACAAACTCCTCTCCTTAAATAATTCTGTCCTTGAAATTAAGATAAGATGCACAACAAATCAATCATAAAGGTAAAACATACCACAAAACAAATCAAGATAAGCGTCTCTAATTCTGCTCTCAGGTTCCCAAGTACAGTCACTTTCGTCATCGCTCCATTGGACCTTTGCTAATCTGACTGTCTTGTTCCTTAGCCTCTTCTCATCTCTCGCGACGATACAAACTAGCTTCCTAACTATAGTCAAATTAAGTTCAACTACAAAGTCTTTTAACATAGTTGGTGCTATAGTAGTCTTTGGATCTGAAATACATTTTCTCAGATGGGAAACATGAAAAACATCATGAACTCCTGCCAAATTGTTCGGTAACTCCACTCTATATGTGAGTTTCTCAATCCTCCCTACAATAGGAAATAGTCCAACAAATCTCGGTGCCAATTTCCCTAATCTCCCGAATCAAATTACACATTTCATCGATGATACCTTGACGAAAACATGATCTCCTACTGAGAACTCAAAGCCCACTTCCGTCTTCTATCAGCATATACCTAGACTGATCTTCTCTCATTCTTGCTCGAATTAACTCAATCTTCTCTGCAGCTTCTCTAACTAAATTTGGACCAAGAACCAACCTATCCCTGTCTCTAACCAACAAACAGGTGATTTGCATAGCTTGATAACCGTTGTTATACGAAAACTCGACAAAGTTTAGATGGTCTTCCCATGATCCTCCAAAATCTGGCACACAAGCTCTTAAAAAATCTTCCAAGACTTTGTTAACTCTTTCCATTTTCCCATCTGTCTACGGATGGCAAGCGGTGCTCATCTTGAGCTTGGTTCCCAAAATCTCCTGTAGACTCTTCCAGAACTCACTAGTGAATAAGGAATCTCTATCACTTACTATACGACTAGGAATTCCATGTAGTCTAACTATATTCTTCATAAATAACTTAGCCAAAACAGATGTCAGCTGGGTTGACTTAATTAGAATAAAATGGGTGCTCTTGTTTAACCTGTCCACTATGACCCATATATTTTCATTTCCTCTATTATATATCGGCAACCCATCAATAAAATCCATTGAGATCAAATCCTACTTCCATACTGAAATATCTAAAGGTTGAAGTAACCCACTTGGTTTTTGATGTTCGGCTTCCACCTATTGACAGTTCAGACACTGCTTTATCTATAAGCCTAACACCTCTCTTCATACCTTCCCAGAAGAAACTCCTCTTCATATCATGATATATCTTAGTTCCTTCCGGATGAATAGTGAACTTTGAACGATGACAATCTTTTAGAACTTCCTTCCTAATGCTTCCTTATTCGAAACATATAACCTTTCTTGCTTAACCACCCATTCTAGTTAAGACTTTCAAGTCATAGCTCTCTATTCCATCCCTTAACTTTATGATCCGTTTGACTAATAATGAATCCTCCATCTATTTAGAAGCAATCTTTTCGATTATCACCGGTCGGACTTCTAAACAGGACAACATAGCAGTTTCCTTACTAGGCCTAGCTTCAGATCTCTACTGTACTCTACACGTCTTCAATGCTTCTAAATCTTTCCATTCAACTATCACTGCCAACACTACATCCTGCTGTTTCCTGCTAAGTGCATCTGCAACCTTATTGCCCTTTCCTGGTGTATACTCAATACCAAAATCAAAAAAGGCCAAAAACTCTAACCACCTCTGCTGTCTCATATTCAACTCCTTCTGAAAGAATAAATACTTCAGCGACTTATGATCCATATACAACCCAAATCTCTCTCCTAAAAGATAATGTCTCCATACCTTCAACGCGAAAGTTACCACAGCTAGCTCTAAATCATGCATTGGATACCTAACCTCATGCGGTCTAAGCTGTTGGGATGCATAGGCAATCACTTTACCTCTTTGCATTAGCCCACCTCCTAATCCTATTCCACGCGTATCTATATAAACCTCTAAGTCCTGATTTTCTTCCAGAACAACTAATACAGGTGCATTCGTCAATAAGCGTTTTATATTTTGAAATGCCTCCTCACACTTATCAATACAATCAAACCTTACATCCTTTCACGTTAGCTTAGTCATCGGTGCTTTTATCCGTGAAAAATCCTTAATGAATCTTCGATACTAATCAGCTAATCTAAGAAAACCCTTTATCTCAGCCACTATCTCGGTCTCTTCCGATTGTTCACCGCTTCAATCTTAGTCGGATCTATAGATAACCCTTTCTCTAAGACTACATGACCAAGAAACTTCACTACCTTCTTCCAAAATGACACTTCAAATTTTTTGCCTTCTGTAATGCTACCTCAACGTCTCAAGCATCACTCTAAGATGAACTTTATGCTCCCCTTTATCCTTAGAGTATACCAAAATATCATCTATGAAAACTAACATGAACCTAACCAAGTGCTCTCGAAAAACTCGGTTCATCAAGTCTACAAAGAATGCTGGTGCATTCGTTAGTTTAAATGGCATTACTAACCATTCGTATGATCCAAATCTAGTTCTAAACGCCGTCAAAGGAATACTATCCTCTGCTACCCTAAGTTGATGGAACCCTGTCGCTAAATCCAACTGGGAAAATACTTTGGCTCCACTCAACCGATCGAACAAATCATCAATTCTAGGCAAATTCTTTATTGTCTTCTCATTTAACTTTCAATAATCGATACATAACCTCAGCGATCCGTTCGGCTTCTTAGCAAATACCGCAGCTGCTCCCTAAGGCGAACTACTTGGTCTAATAAAATTCTTGCCTTCCAAATCCACCAGCCGCACATTTAACTCCGTCATCTCGGTAGGTGTCATCCTGCTTGGCGGTCTACTCACCGGTTCTGCACCTGGTACTAAATCTGTCCGAAACTCAATGGCTTGTTTTGGTGGCAATCCTACTACAGGTTTAAAAACCTTTGCTAATTCTCTAACCATAGAAACTCGATTCAACTCATCTTCTACATCCACAACACCCAACAAATCATTAACCTCACAACTAGGGTTTTCTATAGAGTGTATAATCCGATCACTACAGTCAGGATATCTAAGCGATATTTTCCTATCATGGAAAAATAACTTAACATCGTACTTGCTTAACCAATCCATACGCAAAATAATTTCAAACCCTATGAAATCAAACACATGTAAACTGCAAACAAATGTATGACCTAACAATTCAAACTTTAGGTGGTCACACTTCATCCCAAGAGTCGCATACTCTCCTATCGAATTTGCAATCCTTAAGGAAGTAATTAGGTATGAGGGTTCTAGGTTAAGCTTATCTATCAAACAATGAGATATAAAAGAATGTGATGCAATGGTATCAAATAGAACGTTAGCTGCCATACCATGAATCATAAGCGTACTTTCCAATACAGCCTTTCCATTTTCCTCTATCCTTGGCCTCGAGGTAGCTGGCTCCTTGCATTATTTCTTATAATGTCCAGTTTGATCGCAGTTGAAGCATATAATATTCTTCTTTCCGATGACCTTCTTTCCATCTCCCGAGTGGAAATCATTTGCAAAATGCCCTTTCTTGTCACATTTATTGCAGACAACCACCGCCTTTCCCTTCTTAGCAGCTCCACCATTCTGAGCTCCTTTCTTGTGGAAAAACATTCTCTTCTAGCTTTGCCCTCCTTGAACTTCCTTTGCCTTATTCCTTTCAAGGAAAGCAAGCATCTCTTCATTCCTCAAAGCCATTTCCACTACAACATCACATGGATCCCAGATATGCGGTAATATGGCCTTAGCAAGCTCAGGCTTCGACCCCCTAATGAACTTCTCATTTCTCCTAATCATGGTATCAGCAGTAGCATAGCCATATCTTACTAGCTCCTCAAACTTCATTGCATACTCCAGCACAGTCATGTCTCCCTGCTCTAACTCATCAAACTTCCTAAGAAAAGTGGACTTTGCAATCTCCGACATAAACCTCTCCTCAAATCTCCTTTTGAACTCAGCCCAAGTCAAGGTCTCCTCATTAACTCCATCTGTAACATTGTTCCACCAATACAGTGCACTCCTTGTAGCTATCTAGAAGCGAATCTCCTCTTTTGCTCATCATTGAGCCCTAGATCGACGAAATCCTCGTACAATGAAGTAACCAATTCTCCAGTTCAATTACGTCTTCAATACCAATAAACGGCTTTCCTCCTAGCCGAGCATAATCTCTACTCAAGACAACATAATTATTCACCACCAGAGCTTCCCGATTTCCTCCTCCAACAACTCCAGCAGCAATTCTCGCTTGCATCATGTTTACTTGCGGGACTCAAGCATCCACATTTGCTACTTGTGCCTGACCTTGATTGGTATGAGTATTCGGTCTGGCATTTCCATTAGTTGTGGTGTTAACCCCACCAAAGTTAACTCTTCCACTTCTAGCATCCATATTTGCATTCGAGCTTTCATAAGATACAGAAGAATATCCTAAAGGAGATAGGAGAATAGAAATATAGTGTATACTTATATATACCAAATATAAGTATGTTACTATAGCGTTATCCGTACCCTAATTTTTCCCATAATTCCACAGGATTATGTTTTGAGAAATCATTTTAGTTTAAAGTTTTTCATAAACCTATGCTCCGGTACCAAGTTGTAACATCCCCTATCTTGAGGCCCAAAGCTAAGCGCTACAGATATTGTAGGCATCTATAGTATTAACTTCCAAAAATAAAATACAGTAGTGTTAATGGTATCCTTAATATCAGAAGAACCTGAATATGAAACAAAATCACAGATTACAAAAACAACAACTTTACTGATTACATTTCACAAAACATGTTTCATATTCCATTACTTAATCCCAAACGTTTTCCAAGCATTGATCAAACATAATTATTGCAAAATATGCTAAGAGCGACATATAAAGATGCCCCCTTGGATGATCAGAGTGCTAAATAGAAAAAATTGGCTTAATACATCACAACGGAAATAAAACAAAACAATTCTAAAATATAATTAGCATTGGCCTCCTATTTGTCTTCGAAAGCTTTATTCGTCCACCTACTAAAACTTATAAACCTCAACTCTCAACCTACTCAAATCAATTTTTAGCACCCGAGAGTTTAAGGGGGAAAACATATACTTCGAGTTAGAGATAAAGCCTGGGGTAAATAATGTTATACATCTCGGTTATCTGATATTAAGTGAGACCACGCCACCTAGCGGAATGTGTTTCTCCTCACTAATATCATTTCAAAACATATCATTTTGCAAACCAAAATCCTGCAACCAAACTAGTTAAAAGAATAATATCTATATCATGTAAGCATACAAATCAAGTAATCAATAGACTATCTGTCCAAACACTATAGTTTTGTTTGGCTAACTACTAGCCTTTGGCTGACTCAGGCCTACCAGACAAAATAAACAAATGATCTACCTTCTGGTAGACGCTCTTCTGGACTGTCTGTCCCTAACTTACTTCTCCGAGGGTCAACTGATCCTAATGGTTTTGCGGGCTCACCAATAACCTATCTCTACTCTGTATATTCCTTTCTATGTGTAACATCATTTTAGTTTTACCTGTGACAAAGCCCTACACACTGTAATTTTGGACTTATATTTGCTAGGGGCTACAAGCTAAAGTATAGGGCACGATCCTATACCAGTCCCATCTGGTATTCTAATATCTGAGTCGTTTTTCATTCAGTTATCTACCCTTAAAATTTTCCATGAAAACATTTCTTTAAAATTGATTTAATCCTTTAAATCATAATTATATAAGGAAAATAACTCTACGCTTTTACTCAAATCACTTTGCTGTGTTATATATACTTTATGCAAAACATTGTTGATGAAACATTCAAAAACTTTGAAAGTACCCCTTTCAAAACCATTCTTTAAAACCATTTGACTAAGTTAAAAGCTATCTTGTTTGAAAGCATTATTTATGAAAGAAAAGCAGACGCATTTGCTTTTACAAGCAAAACAAGGCTTCGACCCCTTCGAACTCCTCCTTTCTCCTATGTCCAATCCACTACGTACCAATGCTTTTGATACCATGTGTATTGGTTTCGATAGAGATAGGGTTGAAAGTACCTAGTGAAAGGTAGGTGTCGAAATTGGCGAAACAATGAAGTATTATAAAAACTGATATTTAACTGTAAAAGTAATTTCTTTTCAACTAACTTGCTTTGTTTGTCAACGTATGATTGGTTGCCAATTCCGTTCTAAAATCTTTTCTAAAAGTACTGTCGAATTTCAGAGGTAAACAATTTAAAATATTTACAAAATGCCACTTCTCCTTTTATAAATATATACAACATTTAAGTCCCATACCTTAAATAACTTTATATACTTAATAAAACACTTAGGAAAATTCTACAAAAATTCCCATAAATCACTTTTAATATGTTTTCTAACATATATTAATTTCTGACCCAAGAATAATATAAATTAGCCTTATTAATTTTAAATTCAATCGACCATTTTCTTCACTAGAAAATCAATAATAAATCCACATTAATTCAGAAAATTATGAAATATGAAACCATCTCTAAAATATTATTTCTGACCTTATATTAAATTTGTAAGGCATTTGGATGTCATCTAACAGAGTTTTTACATTAAAACTTACCATAAAATCATTTTAACAATAAAAACATGGTAATATACTTTGTAAAAATATTCGGATCTGATCTAAAAACCAAAAACATCAAAAATACGAGATGTAACCTATTATTAAACTTTAGCTTTGTTGTTAAGGAGTTGAGATTTGATCTTGGATTAAGTTGCTTAAGCTTCTTCCTCTTATCTTCTTCTTGTTTTCCCTTAATGGTGGCCGGCCTCTCTTATATTTTGTTTTGAACGTTTAAAATGAATGGACATGAAGGGTTTAGGGTATTAGCACATGTCTTATTCCTAATTTGCCCCTTATCTATTTGCCTTACCTATTTCATTTTTGTTTCCCATAGTTCATGGTTTTAAATTGGCACGGCTACCTCTATTACCACAAATCTCAATCCCTTAACCATTTCATTATTTTATCTAATTTAACTAATTAAATGTCCTAAATAATGTTAACCAAAATTAGGGTCGTTACAGACTCCCCTCCTTCAAGAATTTCATCCTCGAAATTACAATAAGGTACACAACAAATCAATCATAAAGGTAAAACATACCATAAAACAAATCATGATAAGCGTCTCAAATTCTGCTCTCAGTTTTCCAAGTACAGTCTCTCTCGTCGTCGCTCCACTAGACCTTAGCTAATATAACTGTGTTGTTCCGTAGCCTCTTCTCATCTCTTGCGACTATACGAACTGGCTTCCTAACTATAGTCAAATTCGATTCCACTACTAAGTCCTCTAACATAGTCGGTGCTATAGTAGTCTCTGGATCTGGAATACATTTTCTCAGATGAGAAGCATGAAAACATCGTCAACCCCTGCCAAACTATTCGTTAAATCCATTCTATATGTGAGGTTCCAGATCCTCTCTACAATAGGAAATCGTCCAACAAATCCCGGTGCTAATTTCCCTGATCTTCCGAATCGAATTACAACTTTCATTGGTGATACCTTGATGAAAACATGATCTACTACTGAGAACTCTACTCCATTCCATCTTTTATCAGTATAACTCTTCTGCCTAGACTAAGCTTCCTTCATTCTAGCTTGAATTAACTCAGTCTTCTATGCAGCTTCTTTAATTAAATCTGGACCAAGAACCAACCTATGCCCAGTCTCTAACATTCTTTGGTAGTTCCGCACTTCCAGGAAGTTCGATACCATGGCTATCTTCCAACAGCCCGAATAAGGATAATAACTCGTCATTTCCAAGGAGTTTGATGTCCTTATCCTCAATGGGGGTAGCACGGATGGCAGCGACAGCCATTGAAAATTAGCACCTTCAGGACGTGGGCGAATGCTTGAAAGAATTTCGAATGTCAGTAAAGTCAAAAGAAAAGTTATGACTTGGGTTAATGAACTTGAGAGAGATGAACGTAATACTTACGTCCTTCTAACCATCATCTTGCAAATCCGAGAGGGCATCGCATGTAAAACCATACATGCTTGAACAGTGAGAGTTTGTTCCAAGCACCCGTCGAAACTTGGTAGTTTGGCGAAGGTTCAAGAAAGACATAAGAAGGGATTCCTGATCGTCGTTTGAAGTTGTAGACAAATCTGATATCTTTTGGAGTTGGTGGACGGAATAAAAAGTTCAAACACCAAGAAAGTTCCATGGATAAAAGCATAACTATTGGGATGAAGTTGTGTCCGGGTGATCCCAAGATATCTCAACATTTCTCGGATGAATGAATTGAAGGGCGGTACACATCTAGCCAAATACATAAATTTATTGCACGTTGTATACCGCGTTGGGGGAAAGTGAGGTCTATCCTATCTAGAGGGAACCAAGACATCCCCAAACGGAATTCCGTGAATGGAGCATAGCCGGCGGAGAGCTGCCTCGCTAATTCGAGAAGCCTGCGAATCCACTAGATTGTCTAAAAGATTAGTACCCTCAACATCATCAGGAGCTGGGCTTATGATTTTAATTGGAAGGACTGGAATGTGGGAGAAAAGATCATCTTCTGGGTTAGAAACTTCTATTTGTTCTACATGATGGCTTGGAGAAAGCCTTCCATATATAGTTATAGAACTTGACTTTGCTTCAGGACCAATGTGTTGCATCGTCGATCAAAAGACATGTCAGATGAACGCTTCAAGCGTGTCTTGAATCTATATTAGCAATACTCAGTAGATAATTGAGATTAGAAAAATAACCTATTCCCCCATGCTAAGTGTGAACTAGTGTAATGCAGTGCAGTATATAATAGACATAAACAGTTTGAAATCAGAAAAGCGAAATAAAACGTAAGACTCGGGAGTTTGCCTAGAGAAACCATTATCACTGACCGCCTCAACTGACAAGAAGGATTGATCGATTGTGAAAGCTTTGGGATCTATCATCGGCATATCGAAGTATGAAGTATGTTACTTAAATTCATTTGCAAGTTTGTCACTTAGTCCGTATTAAAAATTCCGAAAATTTGATTGTCTAATCTCAAGTTCGATAGTTTAAGTATGCATGTTAGATTGTCCATTATCATCATATGTTCAAGGTCAGCAAGGCAAACTAGTGGTGATTATTCAAACATGTTAAGTTGGAATTAATTCATAAGGTGCATGTCGGTCCTTAGGATTCGAATACCAATCCCTCTACTTAACTACAACCACCGATCCCTCCATAAAAAGCCTTTATGCCGAACCCTGTCCCAGAGTAGGAATGTCGATCCCTATACCACTACCCTATACCGAACCCTCACTTTCCTTATCCTTCTCTACTCTCAAATCCTTACTCAGCTACCGATCCCTCTTTCCAAACTCTCCTTACTAATCCCTTTCCTCGGCTAAATTACAGATTCCTTCCTTAATTATAACAACCAACCCCTTGCCTAGCCGATCCCTGACACTGCTGTGTTGTCGTGTACCAACCCCTACACTTTTTTACTCCTAACTTTTCCTCCACCAAAACCCTTCAATAAACCTCTCTCTTCTTCCTCAGAAATCCTCATCGAACCCTCATCCTATCTTCTCGTCTCTTCTCCTATGCCTAATTCAACTTGTAAGACCTTTATTCCAGTAATCATTACCTACTCCAAGTTCATTCGCCACCTTATGCTCACATCAACAACTCAAAGTAGGAAACCTAATCATGTAATTGAAAGAGTTATTGCAAATTCATACCTATATGAAAACGTGGAGTTTCGAATTAAGATGGAGATAAATGGTTGAGGATTATTGAATTGTAAACAAAGGGCGAGTTTGTGGAATGGCTAAAATCATGGATGGATATAAAGTCGAAGTTTGGAGAGCTTGGGTTCGGCAATGAAGTTCTATGCAAAGACCGGTAAGTAGAAAAAGTGAAGGAGGGAGATATGAAGGCTTGTATGTATACGAATGGAAGAGGGTTCGACTGCAGGATCATTGAACCAATCATAAGAGGAGAGGGATCGTCATAGAAACTTGTCGATCCGTATTTGCATAGCTACAAAGATGGATAGACATAATGAATGCTGATCCCTATAGATGTTAAAAAAATGAAATGAAATGGAAAATGATCATGAAGGTTTGGTTGTAAATGTGAACATACCAAGGGTTCTAGAAATTGGCAATGACCCGTGAGCATTCGAACACGTCTAGGAGCCAATAATAGAAACATATATATGAATATGCATGAGAATGGTTTAAAAGTTCGACCTTTTGAAACCAACAGAAATTAAAATCAAACCTGAAACCTTCAAGTTCGAGGCTGAACCAGATAATAAAAAAGTTTATAAGTCTCGCCTGACCGAATTTGTATCTGTTGACGGAATATGGCTTTGGATTTATATTATTGGGAATCGATCATGCATCATGGCAATTAATGAAAAATATAATGCCTTGGAAAATTCAAAGCACGTCATGTTACTCACAATATGTACTTTAGGGGGAAATTGTTGTTCGGTATCCTGACCCGGCTATATTGGACTGATTGCATGAAATAGATTCGACTGTTATCAAGAACGATGACCACGGAGCAATGGCTGTAGGACCTAAAAGTAAAGTACGGATTGTTATATGAAGCCTGAAATGAATGGAATTGGTAGATAAATGATGCAGGATGCTTGAAATATGGATATTAGCTTGGACAAACAAGGGATCGTCACTGTTGGTTATACAAGGGATCAGCATGGTCGAACCAAAGGAGGGATCAGCATTGATGGAAGTGCATGGATCGTCATAGATGTAAGTGTGTGGATCAGCATAGATGGAAGTGTATAGATTAGCATAAATGGAAGTGTATGGATCGGCATGATTGGATAAGTAGATGGGTCGGCATGGTCAAGGAAAGATGGATCGGCATAACATATAAGAGGGATCAGTAGAGCTTGATAGGTAGTAGGGATTGGCATACTAGAGTCTATTTTGAGCGGTTGGCACATAGCTATTTGAAGGATTTAGTAGAAAATAGCTTACAAGGGAAGTTGAGCCAAAGGTCAATCAAAAGCATGAGCTTCACTAGTACAAATGACTTGATATTTGAAGAGCCAACATTCTAAGCATGAAGAAGCCAGCATAGGGATTGCTGCCCAAGAATTGACCAATGAAGGGATCGGTACCGATCCCACTTTTTTGGAATTCGGGCCTAGCAACTCCTATGGTGGGCCCATATGGATAAGAATGTCATATAGCCGAAGTTTCAAAGAGATTAGTAGTCACCTTCACCTATAAACACTGGCCTAAAGGGTCATTGATTCTGAGTATCTTTATGTTGCTTGTTACATTAGTCTTTATTGTAATCGGTTTTTTCCTACTTCTTTTTGTTTTCTGCTATAATCAAACTGTTAGTGAATCAATAAAGATAATCTTCAAAGTGGACGTAGGCATATAACGTTGAACCACTATAAATTCTTGTATTCTTGTTTATTACTTTGATTTGCTTATTAGTTTATTCTATTCCTCTATTTTAATTTTATTTTCTTCATTTACTTCTCTACCTAAATCTATTCTTGGGTGCTTGTGACCAATTTGGTTGCAAACAACTACCCATCGCCTGGTAGCAATAATGATAAAATAATGCACACTCATCAGAATACGATATCATCATTAAACATCAAACATATGTGATAATTATAATCAATAATTAATCACACATTGAACAACCATCCAAATAATATATTTAGATCCATTATTCTCCTAGGTACAAAATCATTTTATTATTTTTTATTATAAGGTCATCTTTATTTATTCATGTAAGAACAATAATGATTATTTTTAAATGATAATATACTCTTTATGTACTTCCATTTTTTTAAATACTTCTAAGCATCGTATTTTGAATCAAAATAGTAATCTTCATCAAATAGCTTTTGAACCTATAATATTATTATTTTATATCAAAATAATAATATATTTAAACCTCCTTGATACCTTCCAAAATTAGTTTATTGCTATTTATTTTAGAATATTTTATTTTAAACTACCAAAACTCCTTTTTGCTGTTATCTATCTCAAAATATAACTGTTTTATCCATAAACACTTCTGGAAAACATTTCTTCATTATAATTTTTATTGATGCCTTTTTATTTATAAACTAGACTATAAAAATATCTTTTACCATAAATACCATAAAATCAATCATTTCGCCTTTTACACAAAGAAATGCTATTTTCACCGAAATCCATATTATTATTATTTAAAGTCCCATTCTATTTTCTAAATGAAAAACTCCTCAAACATTAATTTAAAATATAATTCCAATTATTGTTTATTAATTTCCCCAAAAGTTCATAAATAATAACCTTATTTAATTCCATGCCTTAATTTCGGTAAAGTGTGTTAAATCATCGTCATTTACATAAACCATCCAAAATTTGTAAATAATCTTATTTATAATTTATTTAATTTTCTTGCTATTATCCAATTTACTCCAAATAATATATCCACTCTGAATCAAAGAATTTATTTTAATTAAATATCCAAAAATACAACAATCAATACTAATTATCCAACCATGGCATACATTACATTCAAAATATTGTAATAATTAAAACAGTTATCTACATAACATAACATACATAAAAAATATGATCTTTCATCAACAATTATGGATTTTATAATTTAAAATTCAGTTAATTAAACTAAATAACTCATACCAATGCCCTTTTGCTAACAACCTCTAAACCTAGCAAATCCAATGCCAAACCATCGGAATTTTGCCATGACACTAATGGAAGAAACAACGCATGAATTGGAGTTTGTATTTAAAAGATTTAGAGGTTAGAAAATTCCATGTTTAATTTATAAATAATAAAAGTTCAAGGGATATAAAATAAAATTACCTTATTCCCCTATACAATATAGCCTCCACCATGCCCTATTGACCATGAATTTTTCTACCTTTGACCATATTTTCCCACTCCCTCCATGCCACGATCAACGATCGGCAACCGCAGTTGGATTCCACTCATCGCCCCTTTCGATTCCGACCATGCCATTCCACTCTCACTGCCTCTTAGCCATCACGTAGTGTTTCATCGACCTTTGGAGAATTATTCCAGGCAATCCACTTCGATCTGAGATGATCGGCTACCATGAATGCATCCCATTCATCTTCACCTTTGCAATGGTCCTACCGATTGTCGATTAATCACTGTTTTACCATTAAATCAAAACCCTAGAATTGACGGTTCAGGATTTACCAACGACTCCACACCTTCTATCGAATATTCTAGCCATATACAATCACATCTCGAAAAACGAACTTCACCATTGTGTTTGTGTTGTTCTATATTAAACGACATCGTAAGGCATGCTTTCGAATTGATTTGTCATGTCATAAATTATATTTGTAATTAGTGAATATAGTTAGAGATAATCTCCATTAGAATGAGATTAGAGAGGACAAAGGGAGTATTTCGGGATTTGAAGAGAAAATGAGAATAGAGGTGATAGTTAGGATTCCGTAGCCTCACTTATATAGCCTTTTTAACTAGGTTATGGACCGTGTACCCGATTTGGCTAAGAAACCCAATTTCAATTGTTAATGAAAGTATAACATGCTATATCAAAATATACATTATTAATATTTCTCAACCCAATGGAACCATCAAAATACCCAAAAAGACAATAATACATGAATTTGCATTTCAGTATCAATTTTAGTTTAAACAATTATTTTATTTAATAATTTATGTGTCAAATCTGCGGGTCGTTACATTCTTCTCCCCTTTAAAAGAAGTGCTCCCTTGCAATTCCCCAAATACAAACCCCTTGAAATAATTAAATCAACATCACGAGTTTACTCATAAAATGTGGGGAAATACTTCAATCATAAATTAGCAACATATAAAAGCACCATATAACAACCATATAACGTCATTGACCGTGACACAATACAATTCATTTACAACAATGAATTCAATTTTCTACATATTCACGCTATAATAAAACATACACTTCATCAATCATACAATCCAAACTCAAGTATGCAAAAATAACACTTCACTAACAAGGAACAATCCCTATCATTGATTAACCCATATCATGCATCTCAAACTTTCAACCATAATTGAACATATTAAAAAGTCCACAACAAAACATAGGTTGATCAAAACAAACATGTGCAAATAAATGAATGCATATAAATCTATAATCATCATAACTCATCAAAAATAAAGCACACACCCCAAAAGGATATGCCAGTATACCAACAAATAATACGTGTGTTTCAATCCCTATGCTAACTACATATTCATCATAATATGTATAGCCTCAAACTATCGATGAACTTCCTCACAGTCGCATCTTCGAAATAATTGATGTATCATTCCATTTTCACACTATTTAGAATATCCTATGCGCCTACTTACAATCATATCCTCAAAATAACATGTGTCCATTCATGGTTATATCCTCAAAATAATATGTCTAGTCATTTTAAATCCTCAAAATAATATGTCTAGTCATTTTAAATCCTCAAAATAATATGGCTGTCTACTCATATTACAGCTTTACCAATCCTCGATTCTTAGACCCACATCGTAAGGTCTCGTACCAATGGCCACCATCGTAAGGTTGATGAATACTCAACATCGTAAGAGTATTGTACTTTAGGATATATGATGACACAAATGACCACCATCGTAAGGTCAACAAATTCTCAATATCGTAAGAGCATCTCTGCTACATATGTGCCCAAATCCATGCAACTTAGACAGCTAAGATACATGACTCATGTCGTAAAAGTCCAAGATATACAGATCACATCATAAGATCTAGGATCATATCATAAAATCCAAGTGAGCATCCTCACAAACCCCTTCTTCATGAGCATACACCAAAGCTTTGGTCATGAACGATTCGTTGGTACACATCCACATCAGAACCTATTTTATTCCAACCTATAGATCCATTGAAAAATGTGATTCTATTATCCTTTTATATCGATTCCTTCATCTGATAATAGGGATTACTCACCCAAAATACCAAAGAGGGTTCTACCAGCGAGAGCAGTTCCAATTCATCTTTAAAGTAGAGCATTTACCAAAACAATTTTATTTTCAAATCAAATTTTTTTTATCTTCCTTTAGAAAAATTCATAAAAATATCACCACCGTTTTATAAAATATTTTAACCATGTTAAATTAATAAATATATGAGAACACATTGTTTTATAAAAATTTCAACCAGTAAAAATTTCATCAAAATGGAAACTTTGTTTTTAGAATATTTACGGCCTATATTGTTTGTATAAAAATATATTAGGTAACACTTCGTTTAGTATTCCTTATTTTATTAAATGTACAATGAAACTCCCACATATTGTTTTTATTCCTCAATGGTTCGTACTGAGTCTTTCATCACCAGAATATTTTACTCATCTTTAAGGAACATCTACTCATCTTGTAGTCAATTCCAATATCTAGTCTTCCTCAACTTATAAAACTTCATCATTCCATGAATATGCCCCTTAACTCCTAGCTAGTCTTCCCAACATGTATCCTTCTAATATTCAACATTGGATAACTATCTCATCATACATTTATTATACATATCAGTCCAACAAACTGGAAAGCAAACAATAGTAACAAATAATAATTAAAACCAATCACATCAACTCGGGCGATCAATATAATACAACAAGAGGAAAAAAATCAAGCAAGCACTAAATGAATTAATCAAATAAATAGTCAGACGGTACAGTATAAGGAAGGAACCAAACGTAACTTATAGAAAAATAAGTTAGCGCATACCGATGTGCACGTAAATGTGTATATTTTTACTTCCATGTTTAATCTAATTTAATTAAATAAATGAACATATAGGGTATCTTAACGTGTTTAAACCAATATTTCAATTGCCACCAAATCATCATTTATTCATCTTCATATAGGGGCAAAATGGTCATTTTTGTGTATGATTTAATCTAAGAAAATTTACTGCATTTTTATGTTGTTTTATAGGAATTTGGATTCAAAATGGAAGAAGTCTTCATGAAAATACGCATGCACAAGAGAAGATGGTAAATGAAGATGGAAATAAGTCAATCCATGCAACATGGAGGACCTCACATATCCATTTACTATGATCTACAATGGGGAGCGAATGCACATGTTAGTGGAGATAAAAGTTACATGCACATGTAATGGTGGATTATTCTCATACTAATGACAACTTGGAGGCCACACTTCCTAAAGGGGTATTTTGGGCAGTCCCTTAAAATATGATTAAGATTTCAAAACATGTATAAATACCTCTTACGTTTCATGCAGAGAGCTCTTAGCACCACGTTATAGTTAGTTTAGTGGTAGCCACAAAAATTAAAAAAAAAACTCTCTTTTCTTTTTAATGGCTTCTTAGCATTTTCTTCATGTAATTTTCTTATATGCGATTCTAAATTCATGCTATTTTAATTCATGTCTTTTCTTGTTTATTTCTTCTTATGTTAGTAGTTTAGATCTCTTTCTTTTATATAAGTAGATTAGCTTTTAATTTATTTTAATTGGCTTGCATTTTCCTCTTGTTTTTGTTTCATGAATCTTTATTTGTTGAAATGATAACAAATATGAGAAACTAAATCCCTTCAATTTAGGGGTAATGAAGCTCTCTTAATCATATAGATTCAACATATTTGCAAATTTTTGATCTTTTCTTGTGCTTAAAGAAAATGTTTGAATGGGTAAAATTTTGTTGTTTTAACTTTGAATTTGATGGCATATGTTGTTGACACCAAATAGGCTATGCTTAAACAAACATAAATACAAATTATCTCTTCATCTACATATGATGTTGATAATGAAGTGATTTTAGAATCAAAATTTGATGGTTTGTATTACTAATCAATAGTAAATAGATCATGCTTGGAATAGATTTTATTTTTAACTCCATTATCATTTTCATGAGAGTTAACAAGTGGTTTAGTGGTGTGTAATAGTTTGATGGTTTATATTGGACTAATTAATAGCACAAATATGTCATACTTATGATAAACACATCAACTAAATTTACTAATGACCAAAAAAGAGAGTTCATAATTTCATTGTGTTGATTTATGTGATCATGAGAAAGGATTTGCCTCTAAATTGCCTTCTACCCTCGTATTTTTATCCACTTTTAGCTTTTGTTAGTTTTTAGAAATTTGTAGTTAACGCATCTCAAATTCTTAGTTTAATTTGATTGAGTAGAAATTTTAAAATCACTTTCAATTCCTTGCGGATCAACCCATACTCGCCACGTACTAAAATTATATGTCGTGCGCTTGCGGTATTTTATTACAATTTTTCGGTGATTTTCTAAAACGATAGAAAACCAAACCGTAGATTAAACAAGTTTTTGGCGTCGTTTCTGGGGAATTAATTTGATTTTAATTTTTACTTTTCGAATTATTTGTTGTTTGATTTTATTGTGTGTTTTCATTTTGTGTGTGCATTGCATTTAAAAAGAAAAAATATGTTGTGTTGTGTGTTTGGTGTTTGATTTTAGTTTTCATTTTGTCGTGTGCTTGTTGTTTTTCCATTTGCATTTTCATATAAAAAAACATACACAAAATTTTTAAAAAATTATGTATTTCATTTTCGTTTTCATTCTACAATTTCTGCTTTTATTTTACATATTTTAAATATTGCATTTACATTTTCATTTACACCTAACCTTTTTCTATAAAACTGGGCAAACACTGCTATGCATATCACTGTTGCCACAGCCTCCACCTTCCACTGCACATATCTTCAACTGCCCCACTTCAATTTCCACAACTACCTCACATTCATCACCTCTCTGACCAAAACATCACCTTCTCATCACTGTTAACTGCTGCCACGATCAACTAACACTTCAACTCTTATGCCTTCCATCACAACTACACATCAGTCAACTTCCATAACCAAATCACCACACTGCATCACTACCCCACTTCCTCTGATAGCTCCATCCAAATTATTCCATCACACTCATATACTCCTACCACAAAAATTCTCCTACAACATCCCTCTGCCAGACTTCAAAACCACCCGAGCCATCACTACTTCACTCTCTTATAACATCTGCTACATCACCCACCTCTGTCTTGCATCAAGCACCACTCCACATTACACTGCCATTACTTCACATACTCTTTGCCTTCACAGCCACAACCAAAAACTGTCATCATACTACCTGCATTTCACACAACAACCTCTGCATATATCACATAACAACCACTAGATAACAAATCTGCCATCACAAAACTCCCACACCGTCACACTTCATAACTAGTAGCCAAACCACTTTCCTCCTCATCAATACTTCCCACTGACCATCACTTCAACAATACAATACCATCCAATCACCAACTTGCATCACTAAAGTTGCACAACTGACTGTGTGCACTTCTCTGTGTATATCGCCATCATATCATCACAATTTCTACTATTTCATTCAACAAGTACCACCAACTCTTCACATCTGCCTATTGCCTCACAACCCAATAGCAGCTTCTGATCAATAGTACAACATTGCACTGTCACTGCCTTATCCACCGTACAACACTCACCCTCTTCCAAACACTGCCATTCACCGTACATACACAAAAAGAAAAAAAATTGGTCACCAAAAATCGCCTTGCATTGCTTCACCATTGAACCACTCCAACAACTCCAGACTACCCCTCTAATCAAACCAAAGCCTGCCCTTAACCAACTTCTGCACTTCTGATGCCAGTCATCGACGCACCACCTAACAGATACTGCATTGCCTTGCCTAGCCTTGCCTTATCACCTTCCTCCAACCACAACAATCCCTTCACCATCACTGCGCACAATCAATCTATTACAGCAGTCACCATATACGACCTCTTCACATTACATACAACTCACAAATCATAGCAAACATCACGAGCCTGTCCAACCTTCATTCTCATCTCACAAACCAAAACATACCAAACTGTCAACACAGCAACATCACCATCTGCCTAAACCTCCATTCAACAGACAGCTGCTCCTCCTCTAACCATTACTGACATTTACACCACCGCCTACACCTCCATCTTCTTACATCTGCAACATACCTCTGACATCAACCCAAAATCATCACAATTTCAAAAATCGAGAATCGCCTTACCAACCCGCAACATCAAACCCATGACCATCGCAACTGCGAACTACTCCAGATCCCATCGCCTCATCCAAACCCAATTGGATTTCGATTTTGTTTTGAATTGGTGAATTCGCGAATTGGATTAGGAAATTGGCCGTGAAGTATAGAACTTTGTTCGCGAATTTGATTATGTTGTTTAGTCCACAGGGATAGGCATGAACCACACCCCTATACGCAGACCGTCCAAACCAAACTTCAAAAAACGACGTGGAAAACCGTATTGAATCTTCTAATCAAATTCAAATACCTTAAACCGGATCGACCCACATTGATACGGTTCGGTTGCGGTTTGAACGATTGAACCAAGCATATTAAACCGGACCGAACCGAATATTTACACTAGTAATCTTATGATAAAAATATAAGCGACTCATATCTTATTTTAGATTCTAACGATGTATATTCCATTTTTAGCGTATGTTGTTTTACTAATAATATTCGCTATCATAAAGGAAGAAGTTATAGTTTTGGTATAATATTTTTCACCTCATTTTTTGGATAAATGCTAATTATAATTTTATTCTAGTCATTTTCTTTGATGCTTATGCAGTGATTAATGTTGATATTTGGTTAAACTACCAGAAAAATCTCACTTGTAGCTAAATGTCAAATTAAAATATTCATACAGTTAAGAACTAATCTTTCATTTCAGCATAACAAGCTTCACACGGTTGTGTTTGCACAAAAAATGGACAAACACCTCCAAGTCGTGTTATTTAGTTGATTATATGTGATTTTCAATGATTTTAGATGAGTATGTAAATATAAAAGAAGTAGGGGCTGAAATGTAAAAGACACGCGGATTTATAGTGGTTCGGCCTGAATGTGCCTACGTCCACTTTATATGTTATTATCTTCTTTCTTTCAGATTACAAGTACAATGCTTCGTATATAAGTATATGAAAGTAGTTTGAAAGTTCCTTCCTTGCTTGAGCTCTCAAACTTGTCCGCCATTGTTGTACCCCTACCCCTCTATTTATAGAATGAGGCAGGGGGCAGGGGTCTTGGAGGTATATAGCTGCTGGTGGGCCCGGGCTGAGACAATCTGGACTGGCAATCACCTGGTTCGGCAGAGCTTCGTTCGGCATTGGGCTTTGGATCGGTGGTAGGTATGGACCGGTGGTAGCCTTGTTGATGGGTTGGTTCGGCATGGGGCAGCATCCCTCTGGTTCGGCAGTAGAGGGGAATGTTGATTCGGTGGTGGCTTTGGAAGTTGGTTCGGTGTTGTCTGCTTGGACCGGTGGTGGAAAGGAAGCCGAATGAGGTGGAGGCCGAATGAGGTGGAGGCCGAATGTGTCAAGGCCGAATGAGGTGGAGGCCGAATGTGTTAAGGCCGGATGAGTCAAGGCCGAATGGGAAGGTGATTGGTCGTGCTGAATGAAGTGGAGATTGCGAACCCGAGTGAAACTGTGGCTTCTTGGTTTTGAGATCTTCTGGGTGAGAATTCGCCCAACATTTGCCCCCCAAAGTGGGGCACGTGCTCGCATGTATCGCGCTTTGTTTCCTTGTGGTAGAAAGGCTTGTTTGGTAACGCCATGGGCTGGATGTTCGTATCCTGCTGATGTCCTGCAAAGGAATTTACAGTTTTAGTGTGATTTTAAATAACAACCGTTCGTGATCGGAATATTTTAATTGAACTGAGCCGTTTGGGACGGGAGAGTGAGCCCCGAGGGGGCTTAGCATCATCGATGCCAGGTTCATGTCAGAGTGGATCCTTGGATCGTTTGTCAAGATGGTTTATCGCTAGCTCAGAGCATGCCTAGGGGTCGTTCGCGACCCCGTACATGTGTAAGTAGCTTAGCCATTTCATAATTACCAGAATCAAATATTCGTTTCATCTATGAGTTTAAAAAGGCGTGTCAAAGTGTAAATTCCCACGACGATAGGGTTAATAACCATTCGGAGCGTGCCTATGGACCATTCGTGGTCGTGTACACGTGTAAACGATTAATCCATGTTAGTGAGAGTTTTACGACTTATTCATTGTTATCATAATCCTTATTTTATTAGCTAGTTCTAGAGTTCGGTACTTATCTGAGTGAGGAGCCTGCGTGCCCCCTGTTCCTGGTTTTCGCTGGTGGAGATAGCTTCATTCGGTCCTTTGGTTGGTCCGGCATGGATGGGTTCATTCGGTATTCGTTTGGTTCGGTATGTTTGGTATTGGTCCGGTGTTTCTATTCGGTGGGCCGAACCAGCTGGTTCGGCGGTCCTGAGTTCGCCTATATATAGAGGCTACACCCCCCTTTGGTTTTTCCTTACCGAACCAGTCTTCTGCCGAACCAATCTTCTACCGAATCAATCTTCTACCGAATCAGGTACGTACCCTATTGCCGAATGCCTCTTATTACCGAATGGTTCAGAATGCCGAATGCACACGTAAGATCTCAAATGCCGAATGAGCTTAAGGCCTTAGTGCCGAATGAACTTGGACATGTACCACCGAATGAACTTAAGACTTGTACTACCGAATGGACTTAGGACTTGTACTACCGAATGGACTTAGGACCCCAGTGCCGAATGAACCTCGTATTCTGGACTTATGTATGCTTGCTTGCTTATACTTTCGTTCTAACGTCATGTTTTTCACTTTTGTGCATGCAGATAAATGACTCGTAAGGCAGAAACACGATCAGACGGACGGAAATCCAAGGATGGGGGAGAGCCTTCTTCTGTGCCCCCAGCCCAACCAGGATCCGGGCAACATCGACCTGTTCCGAGGTCATTAGTGGATGGATATGGTCCACAGGAACTTCTGATCTCCCCCCCTGATTGCTTTCCCAGCTCCCTAAAGGAGGAGCAACTTGACGCTATATCCCGTTCCTTCGGGATAGATAGGGCTCTTATGCTGCTGCCGGGAGATGAAGTGATGCCATATAATCCTCCCGAAGCCTATTTTGCTTATAGCAGATACCATTGTATGTGCGGTGCTATCCCTCCTATCAACGCTTGGATAGTAAGTTTCACCACATATTTGAAGGTGGCTCCTTTCCAACTTCAGCCTAACTCTTATGCCATCCTGGTGAGCCTCTTTGTTATCTTCCAGAGGAGGTACGGGCGTCCTCCTTCTAACCGGGAAATTCGATACTTGTACAACCTGAGAGGCTATAAGAAGTGGTCTCCGTATATTAGTCTGGAAGCGGCCGTGCCCTTCAAACCAGTCCTGGACTTATATTCCAAGTTTACCATGTTCAAGAAAGAGTGGTTCTTCATCAAGGACGATGCTGTTTCTTTCCGCCTTTTTACTTCCGGCTGTAAGATGGATTTCATTTATACTTTCCATGTTTTGACTGTAGTGTTTTTTCTGACATGCTTCTATTTCTGGCTAGCGACAGGTGGTATTGCAGTCGTGGAGGATGATTCCTTGGTGCGAATGGCTGCTGAACTAAAGGCTATTCCGGCACGGGACCGGTCGGCCTCCTTCTTGATCAGGAACGCAACCCTCTTGGAGTATAATTTGATCTTACCGCACCAGTCCGTGGTTAAGCAAAGGGATACGGCTGAGGAGAAGGCTGCTAAAGCTAAGGAGGGGGCTACAGTGAAGAGCGGTAAGAGGGAGCCTTTTGCAAAGCATCTCGTTGTCGGGGGGAAGAAGCTGAAGAAGTCTGATGGCCCTTCTCCAAGCACTTGTCCGACTGTCCCGGAGGAGGAAGGTGTAGAAGAGGAGGAAGGAGGCGAGGTTGGAGAAGGGTCGGAGGGTGGAGGAGACGGCGACGGTCAAGGTGGTAATGGCGTCGGTGCCCTAACCTCTGAGCAAGACCTTGAACTGGATGAGGCTCTCCGTCGGGCCTTCGGGGAGTCGGAGGGAGAGTCGGAAACGGAGAAGGCAAAGGAAACCGGCAAAGCTGTGGCTGGCACTGACCCATCCTCTAAGGGTTCCTCAGCTAGGGCGATTCCGGCGATGCAAGGTGAACTTTTGTCTTCTGCCGATTCCATTTTCGATAGGGACTTAGAAATTTTTTACGGTTCACTTCCGTTCTGGAATGAGATCCAGGACTTATTGCAGTATCCCACTCCTCCGCCGGGTTTGTATAATAGACGTGTCTTCTCACCTTTCTTTCCTTTTAACTTAACACATTTTTCGAACTGTGGATTATTGTATGTTCGTAACACTTGTTCTTTATTCCAGGGGCAGGCCAGGTGGTTAAAACGTCGGACGTTCGACACCGCCTTGAGCAGTTTAAGTCGAGGAGAGCTTCTGCGAAACCCTCTACTGGTCGCACTGGGGATGTAGTCAGTTATCGTCCTCTTCTTGGGGTCATTGAAGAGGGCATTCGGAAAAAGAAGCGGAGCCGTTCCTTATTTGAGTCTTCCCCTGGTTCGCAGCTTCCTCAGCCTCCTCGTGATACTACGGAGGAGAGCACGGAATCCGGCCCCCCTCATCCTCCTTTCAAGAGCCCAACTGTTATTCGTATAAGGCGTCCTGATGTGCCTCGCCCCGTGCCTCGTGACCCTTTTGCCGGTCATCCTGATTTAGATCCGAGCTTTCAAGATATCTCATTTGATGAGGCCACAGGCGAGCACCTCCTTCCCCGCAACCCCATGGTAAGAGTGCTGGACGAGGCCAAGTCTTTAGATCTTGATTTACTTACTACATGGGTAGTCACCATGGGGGACGAAGCCAAGGCTAACATCGATCGGGTGGCCGCAGAGACCAAGAAGTTAATGGAGCATCATGCTAGATTGGCCAAGGCCGGGGAAGAGATCGGGAGTGCTAATATTCGGTTGAGGTTAAAAGTTGCCGATCAGGCCAAGCAGCTCGCCGATCAAGCCATCCAGATTTCCCAGCATGAGGAAGCCTCCAAGCGGCTGAAAGAGACGATGGAGAAGGCCAGTAGGGCGGAATTACGGAAGATGGAGGTCGCCTGCAGGGAACGGATTAACATGGCCATTACGACGGTGGACGAGGTTCGAAATGCGGATCTTGAGCGGGTAGAGGAGTTGTCTGGGAGGCTCGAGGCTGCGGAGATGGCTCAGGCCGAGTTGAAGGAGGAGATGGAGGAGATGAGGAGGTCCCTCAAGTTAAAGGAGGAGGAAATGAGGAGGTCTCTCCAGGCTGACTGCTTGAGATACCAATCAGAGAGGGACATTGTCGTCGCCAAGTTGCAAGCTTCCGAGGCCCGGGTGAGGGAGTTTGAGGAGAATGAGGGGATGATGGATGAGATGCTGCAGGACATGTACTTCCACACTTGGAAGGAGGGCGGCTTGTCTTGGATGGACGATTACCCTCGGGTGATGGCCAAGGTGTATCTTCAGGCTTTAGAGGAGGCCAGGGTGAACGCGGGTAAGGAAGGCGGAGAGGCTTTCAACTTGGATGCGGTTACTGCCCAGTTCTCGAAGGAGGAGCAAGCGGCGGTGAAGGAGGGGATGCGGCTGCTTGCTGCAGAGGAAGCGGGCGTGCAGCTGGATGATGAGGATCAAGCGGCGGATGCTGGTGAGTTATTCTTTTCCCTTTCTTTCCTTTCCGTGTTTTCATAACTTGATCGTTCGTTTAATGAATTCCTCTTCTGAACTGGACAGGTGGGACTCCTGATCCACATGCTGGGGGCTCTGATCCTGCGGCTAAGTAAACTGGGGAAGTTGGTGATGGAGTGTGGACGCGGCTGCCACCTTTTTATTTCTTTTTATCACTGTTTACGTTAGTCATTGACATGTAACTATAATAATATTATTTGCAAAGAATAACTTCGTGTGATTTTATAATATAAGCTGATGTTGTTATGTTTAAATGTTGTTGTCATCTTGATGTTCTGCGTGAGAAATATAACTATGTATATGCCTGTGATTCTAGTTGTGTTTGATGCTAAGTTTTTTGCTAGAAATATAATTTCATGTGTTGCAATGTTATTGTACGAACAAGCTATAGTTACGTATTTATGTACAAGAAAAGAGAGTACCGCCCTTTATGTTTCATTCGCAGGCGGTAGCTTAGAGTGTCTTATGTAACTGTTCACGGATATAGCTGAGTATCCTGCCACCCAGTATGCAGACTTAGTTTCTCATGAGTGAATGCTTCCTATTTGGTTTCCTGTACTTTAGAGTTTGTTATACAGGATAGGAGAAAAGTATTTAAATGAAATGGAAATACAGTAAAAGTAAAACTTCCAGTCACGGAAGGCCGTCGATGTGCTTAAGTTCGTGGCAAACGGGTTTTGTAGTCACTTTCCCTAGCTGTGGGTCTTGGAGACATTTGTCACCCATCTTACGCCTCCGCGGGGAGTTTTCTTTTTTACCACAGCCGCACTTAAGACACATCGGAGCCGAGATCGCGCACGGTAACTACCCGAACCATTATGGTCCGTAATCGTGGGTATTATTCGATTTACCGTGGCCGGCTAGCGTGGGGGCCGTTGGCCGTGAACTACCCCTGGCTGGCCACACCTTATGTTGGGGCTTAAAGTAGGTTCACAGTTGCCGACGAGCCGAACGCCGTAATGAGCTGCCATCGGCTATAGTCGGCCTTTATGATGACTTATAATCGGCTCATTACAGTTGGCTTTGAGGGCAGGCGCGCAATGAGTTAACCCGCAGCAGAGGGATGCTGGAGCAAAGGTGTCTCATTGGCGAGTGCATAGAATCGTAGCGTACCTATTAGGCCTAGTCCAGATGAGGCCGCGGTGCGTCTTGAGTGGAGATGCCATAGGATTTTGTTCAACAGAAAGGGATAAAACTTAACAAGTAGCCAAGACATAAAGGAACAAGCTAAAAAGAGACAAGATTTTTTAAAGTGGTTCGGCACGAAAGTGCCTACGTCCACTGATTCTCTTTGTTAATTCACTTCATATGGGCAGTACAAGTTAAGAAAAGTATCGACGGAGGTGTCGGATGTTCCATGCCCTCTGGAACACCTCTCCGTCCACTGTTGACAAAATATAAGCTCCGTTGTGGAGATCTTTATGAATTACATACGGTCCGTCCCAGATGGGGTCTAGTGCCCCGGGGCGCGGAAAGATTCGCCTGAGGACAAGATCTCCTTCTTGTAAGCTGCGATGCTTGACTTTGGAATTATATAGCGCTGCCACTTTTTGTTTGTGAGCTGCTGCTTTAAGTGCTGCATCGTTTCTCCTTTCCTCAATCAGATCCAAAGACATGAGGAGGAGTTCTTCGTTTTCCTCTGGGTTGTAGTGGATCCTACGGTGGGAAGGCACAATAGTTTCAACTGGGAGCATTGCCTCCGATCCATATGCCAAAGAGAAAGGAGTATGTCCCGTTGATGTTCTGAAAGATGTGCGGTACGCCCATAGTGCCGTAGGAAGTTCGTCCACCCAAGCGCCTTTTGACTTTTCAAGTTTCTTCTTGATTAGGGTTTTGAGAATTTTGTTGACAGCTTCAACTTGTCCGTTTGCCTGAGGATAAGCTACTGATGAGAAGCTTTTATGAATTCCATGCTCTTGGCACCAGTCGGCAAATTCTTCGCTGTCAAACTGGAGTCCGTTGTCTGATATGATCTTGAGTGGGACTCCGTACCTGCACAGAATATTTTTGATCAAGAAGTTTATAACTTTTGCTGAAGATATTTTATTTAGAGGTTCTGCTTCCACCCATTTGGTGAAATAATCGACTGCCACTACAGCATATTTGGCTCCGCCTCGGCCCGTTGGCAGTTCGCCAATTAAGTCAATTCCCCATACAGCAAAGGGCCAAGGGCTGGTCATTTGAGTAATTTCATTTGTGGGCAGTCGAGGAATCTTGGCAAATTTCTGACATCTGTCGCATTTCTTGACGAAGTCTAGAGCGTCTTTGTTTAGTGTGGGCCAGTAATATCCATATCGGAGTATCTTCCTTGCCAAAGTCTGCCCCCCAGTGTGATCTCCGCATCCTCCCTGATGGATGTTTGATAAGATCTCCTTGGCTTCCCTTCCAGCGACGCATCTCAATAAGGGGCCAGAGAAGCCACGCCAATAGAGGATGCCTTCTTGTATCGTGTAGTGGGGAACTTTCCTCAGGATCCTCTTGGCTTCGTCACGCCTGTCGGGCAGTGTGCCATCTTGCAAATATTTCCGGATAGGAGTCATCCAGGTTCCTTCTTCGATTGCAGTTACCAGATTTACTGGTTTGAAACTTGGGGCTAGCTGCCTTGAGATGGCTAGTGTTCCGAAAATGGTGCTATTCTTCATACTAGCTTGCTTTGCAAGTTCATCTGCCTCTTGGTTCTCTTCTCGAGGAATATGTTTGATTAGATAGTGGTCCAATTGATCGAGCAGCAGTTTGGTTTTCTTTAGGTATGCTGTGAGTCGTTCTCCTCGAGTCTGGAATTCTCCTAGTACCTGGTTTACGATAAGCTGAGAATCACTATGAAGACATAAGGAATTGATTCCAATTTCCAGGGCAAGCTCCAATCCCGCTATTACTGCTTCATATTCAGCATCGTTGTTAGTGGCCGTGAACTCCAACCTTAATGCATAGTACAACTTTCTTCCCCTGGGGGTGATGATCACAATTCCTGCCCCCGAGCCTTGTTCGTTCGATGCTCCATCTACAAAGAGGTTCCACTTGATGTTTTTTGCTACTTCGGATTGTTCCTTGCCTTCGTTGGTAGTGAATTCGGCAATGAAATCGGCCATGGCTTGTCCTTTGATAGCGGTGCGAGGATGGTAGGTGATATCATACTGACTTAGTTCGATGCACCATTTGAGGAGTCGCCCAGAAGTGTCAGGACGATGGAGCACTTGTCTTAGCGGTTGATCGGTTAGAACCCTGATGGAGTGAGACTGGAAGTAGTGTCGCAGTTTTCGTGACGCGATCAATAAACAATATGCTAATTTCTCTAGTTTAGGATATCTGGCCTCTGCCCCTGTAAATCTCTTACTTACAAAGTAAACCGGGCGTTGTGTGCGGTCTTCTTCTCTTACCAAGGCGGCGCTTAGAGCATGAGATGATACAACGAGGTATAGGTATAACACTTCACCTTCATTTGGAGTTGAGAGTACTGGTGATCTCTGAAGGTGTTCGATTAGGTTGAGGAAGGCTTTTAAGCATTCATCGGTCCACTCGAATCTCCCTTTGTCTTTCTTGAGAGCTTCGAAGAAAGGGACACACTTGTCAGTTGCCTTGGAAATGAATCTGCTTAGGACGGCCACCTTTCCGTTTAGGCTCTGCATTTCTTTTCGAGTGGAGGGTATCCTTATTTCTTTTAGAGCCCGGATTTGTTCAGGGTTTGCTTCGATTCCTCTGGCGTGGATGATAAATCCTAAGAATTTTCCCGAAGATACTCCGAAGGAGCACTTTAGAGGATTCAGCTTCATTCCATATCGGCGAAGTACTTGAAACATCTCGCCCAGGTGGCTTACATGGTCGTCGGCTTTCCTGGACTTTACCAACATGTCATCCACATACACTTACATAGTTCGTCCTATTAGTTCCGCGAACATCTTGTTGACGAGGCGCTGATAGGTAGCTCCAGCATTTTTGAGTCCAAAAGGCATGACTTTGTAACAATATAGTCCGCGGTCGGTGATGAAGCTAGTGTGGTCTTGATCAGGAGCGTGCATGGGAATCTGGTTATATCTGGAGTATGCATCCATAAAAGATAGGAGTTCGTGTCCGGCTGTGCTGTCCACAAGTTGGTCAATTCGGGGAAGTGGGAAGCAATCTTTTAGGCAAGCGTCATTCAGATTGGAGAAGTCAATACATGTTTGCCACTTTCCATTGGCCTTTTTTACTAGCACTGGGTTAGCGATCCATTCTGGGTAGATGGCTTCCCGTATGAAGCCATTAGCAAGTAGATTCTTTACTTCCTCATCAAGGGCTGCCGATCGCTCTGCCCCCATGCTCCTCTTTTTCTGCTTTACTGGTACCTTGGTGGGATCGATGTTCAGCATGTGGCATGCTATGTCGGGGGAGATTCCTGTCATATCGGCATGGGTCCACGCAAATACATCTAAGTTGTGGCGGAGAAAGTCAATGAGTTGATCTTTCAACTCCGTTTTTAGCTGAGATCCGACTTTTAATAGTTTACTTGAATCGTGCTTGTCTACAGATACGAATTCCATAGCCTCTGCAGGCTCGGCGGTAGCCTCCTCCTCTTTATCCCTGGGGTCTAGTTCATTGAAGGGATCGCTTGTGTATCGAAGAGGAGGGGCTTTCTTTAGTTGCTATGCCTCCAAGCTTTTCATGCAGAGAGTAGTCTCTGCATCTTTTCCCTTATTCTTTCTGCGGCTATTGCGAAGTTCAGTTACGTAGCAGTCTCGGGCAGCATCTTGATCTCCTTCTACTTCTCCTACTCCGTTGTCTGTTGGAAATTTCATTTTTAGGCACCAGGGGGCTAATACAATCTGGAAGTCAGACAAGGCTGGTCTTCCCAAGAAGGCGTTGTAAGACGAGTGGTTTTCTATTAGTACGAACGTTTGTTTTCGCACAACGGAGCGGGGATGACTTCCTATTTCGACGAAGAGGTCAAGTTGCCCGAGGGGCATTTTTGCATCTCCAGTGAAACCGTGCAGTGGTTTGTCACAGGGGGATACATCCTTCATTGATAACTTCATTTTGTCGAAAGCATGTTTGAATAGGATATTTACGGAGCTTCCTGTGTCTATTAGAATCCGAAAAACTTTAGCTGGACCGAACCAGGCAGAGATGACCATAGGATCCATATGTGGGTACTGTCTTCCTTCCAAATCACGCCTACTGAATATGATGTCGCCGCTCTCTTTTCGTTTCGGGTGGCGTTCTTCCGTGATGGAGTTAACATAGCATTCTACATTTCTAAGCGACTTGCCATACCTTTCCATCTCTGCCCAACTTCTGTCGGCGATGTGTGGTCCTCCCGAGATGGTAAGGACCACTATCTTCTCTTGACTAGAGCCACTGGTGTTGTGATTGTTGCGACTCCCTCCGCCTACTTCTGGGAGGGGTTGCTTTGAGCTCTCATTGACAGGAGTTGGAGTCCTGTTCTGACCTTTCACATAGCGTTCCAGCCTTCTTCTTCTAATGTGTTCTTCGATCAAATCCCGAAGATGGTGGCATTCATTGGTGTCATGCCCGTGGGATTCGTGGAAGCGACAGAACTTTCCAGACTTGAGTGCGTTATCTGATTCTTTCTTGTGCGGGGGGCGCTTGTATCCGAGTTCGCCCTGAGTGGCTAGGAAGATGTTTTCGATTGTTTCATTCAAAGGAGTGTAGGAGTCAAATCTCGGTCCTGATCGATATTGGCGCTTTTCGACCTTCCTGCCCCCAGCATTGTCTCTAGATTCATTTCTTCGAGCGTCCTTAGCCGCAGTGGGAACCTTGTCCTGAACTATCTTGCCTTGTTGCCCTGACTGCCTCTCCGTAGCAGCGTCTTCAAGTCTCATATACTTTCCAGCTTCATGGAAGAAATCAGGCAAGGTAGCTGGTTTTTCCTTAGTTAATCTTCTGGCAAACTTGGTGTCTGGATGTACACCACTACAGAGGGCCATTAGAGTGAGTTTTTCATCGGCATCTTGAACTGCTGCCGCTGCGGCGTTGAACCGTGTTAGATATTGTTGCAGCGTCTCTCCGGATTTCTGTTTGACATTGGATAGAGAATAAGCATCCTTGGGTTGTTCCACATGGATGCGGAACTGGCTAATAAACCTTTCTTTCAACATCTCCCATGAGCTGATGGATCCTTGGGGTAGATGGCAGAGCCAGGAGGTAGCTAGATCTGCTAGGAATAGCGGAAAGCATTTACATAATACTCCTTCTGTTGCTCCACTCATGAGCATATGCTGGGTGTATCTCTGTAAGTGTACGATGGGGTCGGAAGTTCCTTTGTAAGGTTCCATGGTTGGCATTTTCCATTCCCGGGGAGTGATGGCAGTTTCGATATTTCGGGTAAAGGGGCTGGTGACCCTAGCGCCTATTCCCCGGTCTCTTTGCTCTCGTTGGACACACTCTCTGAATAATCGTGCCATTCGTTCGTCAGAACTTGGAGCAGACAAAAATGAGCTTGGCTCTTCCCTGCGGGATCTATCTCGTCCAGATGACCTGTAGGGATGGTACAGTCTATCACTTCTAGCATTATCCAGTGGTTGTCTTTTGCTGCTCGGATGCACGCTAGGACCAGCTATAGTTGCCCCCTGCCTTGATCTTCCCCTGTGGGGTTCTGTTTCGAGCACATCCATGGGGTCAACTTCGGGCTGGGTTCTAGCTCGGCTCCGTTCAGCGGGGTTTCTATGATTAGGTGGCATGACTGGCTCAGCTACATCCGACCCTCGCCTGGTGCCTCCCCCACTGGGTTCGGTTCCAAGGGCTTCCTCGAGTCGGAATTCGGGCTGAGTCCGGGCGCGGCCCCTATCATTGTTGTTCCTGTTGATAGCTTCTTCGAAGAGGGAAGACCTTTGTTGCCTCCGAGATCCTCCAGATTGGGATTCACCCCATGATTCAGTGTTGCGGTTGGACTCTTCAGCATCCCTTAAGCGTGACATGAGTTGGTCCACCAAAGCTTCTTGTTGGGATGTGAAGCGGTTAGTTACTTCAGCCACAACTCTGTCCAGATCTGCCCTAGTGATTGGTTGTTCCGTTGCGGGACCAGTTGGATTTTCCTGATTTTCATCTGGTACCGCTGTTGAAGTGGGCTGATCTGCGATTGCAGGATCTGGAAGGCTGCTAGTTGCGATGTTCTTTCCTTTGTTAACATCCTTTCTCTGTTTGGAAGGCATGATTTCTAAGCAACGAGCGATGTTGTTAGGAAGAAGGTTGAGTGGGAGAAGATGAAGCTTGAGTTCTATTCTCAGTGGAAGCACCAAAAATGTTTGCACAAAAAATGGACAAACACCTCCAAGTCGTGTTATTTAGTTGATTATATGTGATTTTCAATGATTTTAGATGAGTATGTAAATATAAAAGAAGTAGGGGCTGAAATGTAAAAGACACGCGGATTTATAGTGGTTCGGCCAGAATGTGCCTACGTCCACTTTATATGTTATTATCTTCTTTCTTTCAGATTACAAGTACAATGCTTCGTATATAAGTATATGAAAGTAGTTTGAAAGTTCCTTCCTTGCTTGAGCTCTCAAACTTGTCCGCCATTGTTGTACCCCTACCCCTCTATTTATAGAATGAGGCAGGGGGCAGGGGTCTTGGAGGTATATAGCTGCTGGTGGGCCCGGGCTGAGACAATCTGGACTGGCAATCACCTGGTTCGGCAGAGCTTCGTTCGGCATTGGGCTTTGGATCGGTGGTAGGTATGGACCGGTGGTAGCCTTGTTGATGGGTTGGTTCGGCATGGGGCAGCATCCCTCTGGTTCGACAGTAGAGGGGAATGTTGATTCGGTGGTGGCTTTGGAAGTTGGTTCGGTGTTGTCTGCTTGGACCGGTGGTGGAAAGGAAGCCGAATGAGGTGGAGGCCGAATGAGGTGGAGGCCGAATGTGTCAAGGCCGAATGAGGTGGAGGCCGAATGTGTTAAGGCCGGATGAGTCAAGGCCGAATGGGAAGGTGATTGGTCGTGCTGAATGAAGTGGAGATTGCGAACCCGAGTGAAACTGTGGCTTCTTGGTTTTGAGATCTTCTGGGTGAGAATTCGCCCAACAGGTTGCCTTCGTAAATTGATTGTTGATGGAAGTAATTCTCTTATTTCATATTTAATGTGGATTCAAACCGATCCGGACCGAAACCGAACCGTGTTGCATTCAAACCAAACCAAAACCGAACCGTTTAAAAGATTAATATAATAGTTTGTATTTTTGATTAACCGTTGGATGCGGTGCAGAAGTGGTTTGGACTCCAAACCGCACCAAACCGACCCGCGCCCACCCCTACTTTAATCTAAGTTCGCTGAATTTTTTAAGTAAGGAGATTTTAAATTGGGCCGGGCCCTAGTGGGTTTGAGAAAAAATATATATATATAAAACAAATAAGTTCCTATCTTCTTTTGATTCCATTTGTTTTATTTTCTTTTGTTTTTTCTTTTGATTTAGTGTTATAAAAGAATATCTTTGGTTTTCTTTTATTTCTTTTGATTTCATTTGTTTTGATTTTTCTTTTTTTTAATTACTTCTTTCATATTAAAAAATATATATAAAAAATATATTTTGTTTTTAACTTCTTTTCAGGTTGTCAAAGCAGAAAAAAGAAGTTCTGCTAAAAACCGCATTGCTTGCTTGCTTGTTTAAAAAAAATCGCCCCTAAAAATAAATAAATTGCTAATAATTCTGCACACTCTGGTATCAGGGTTTCATCTCTAGTTTTATTTTAATTTCATTATTTGTTGCTTGCATTCGCATTTATATATGTATATATATAATTTTAAGAAATTCAAAAACAAAATAGAAATTCATTATCGTTGCATTGTTAAAATCACGTTTAATTTCAGTTTTACATTCACCTTATCTTATTTTTATTTTCTAAGGGCAATACACAAATCCACAAAAGGTGGAGAATTTCATCACCCCTTCCTTAGCCGACAAATTGCATTTTATCCTAGAAATTGACTAATAATAACTGTTAGACTTCAGACTTAAGGGAGCCGCAAACTTAGTTAGGGCTTAATAATATTTTAACGGTTGTCTTCTTTGAACAATTTTATTTTTGGTGTCTAGTATATGACAGGACAATAATCAGTTATAAATATTATAGTGATTCATAAATATTACACTAATTGTTTCTCTAAAGGTACTTAAACCTTTGGTTGCATTGCTATGGTGATTCATGGTGCACTGATAAATCATGTCTATCACCTGGCTAAGAAATATTTTGTTGAATTAAGACAAAGTACGATTATACAATTTTGGGTTAGAAGCTACTTAGGACAAAAAATTTGTAATTAAGACCTTGCATTCATTTAGTAACGCATATTTAAAAAAAAAAATTCAAAATACAAAACCGAAAAAATTGTAAATTTCCCTTAGCTCAATCTTTTCATTTGAAAATCAATCTATCAAAATCGAAAGTCCAATTTTTTTTATTAAGTTAGTTTTTTTTAGAAAAACAAAAACATATAAAAGAAAAAAAAATTGAAAATCCAAAAAACAAAACAAAAATCAGTCTTCCTTTTGAAAAATAAATCCTTCATGGTAAAAAAAATTCCTTTATAAATATAAACACTTTTGAAAATGTCTGAATTTCTCTACTCAAATGAATTTTACAATAGTTGTGAAAATCAATATAATCCATACATTCTTATGGATATTTTAATAAAAACTATTGTATAAACAATTTGGATCTTAAAGAACAAAATTCTCAAAGTAGTGAGCAACCGTCAACTCTTGAAAAGAGTATTGAAATGATTTCGTCTTTACTTGAACTCTCTACATAAAAAATCAAATGATAAATGATTTGTGTAATTCATATTTGTGCATTAACTCAAGTCAAGGATTTCAAAATAATCAAAATTTGAATTCACTTCAAAATTCAAATAATTACAATTATAGCCCATGCCAATAAAACTTTGAACTCCAAAATGAATTCAAAGTCAAAATGAAAACATGAACCACTTTTTAAATGATTTTGACAATGTTTGAATAATTTCAATTACGATGCGATGAACAATTTTTGCTCTCAACAATTTCAATTCGAAAATTCTCAAATTAATAATTATAAATTGGATTTTGTTGAGAAAATGGAAGAAATTCACAAAGATCACATGGATTTGTTGTTTGAAACTTACATGAAACAACGTGAGAAACAAAATCAAATCCTAATATGTAACGAGTCAAATAATAATCCATCTTTTACCAATATTGATGATTTTCAAATAACAGCTTTTGAAATTGAAAACGACAATCTTAATGAAGTTGTTTAAAGTATGGTAATTGATTTGGATTTCAGTTCTTTTAAGAGTGTAGAACCAAATTTAAAATTCGATCTTCCTTTCTCCGATTTTGAAAAATCAAATATAACAACTTTGAATTTTGAACATGATATATGCAATGAAGTTGTGAATAATTCAACAAAAGAAGATGAATTTTGTGAACACAAATTTTTTGGACTTTTCGAAGATGAGTTGTTAAATTCTGAAGGGGTAGGTTTAAATCACCATTTTGATTTTAAAATCAATAACGTTGAAGAATTTTTCAATGGTTAGTTTGAATTTAAATGTGGTAAAGATAAACTTGAACTTCAACCAGTTATTATGTCTACCGCAAAAATCATCGAAAAAAACAACTCCTAGGAATTTTAATAAAATGACATTTGTTTTTTCACATCAATATTCAACTTTGAAATCTTTTATGGGTTGGTTTTCTGTGCTTAAGCCGTGTATCTCATACTTGACGAGACAAATGAATTGGTCTTTGAAAGACCATTTCATTTACTCTATGACTATATATTTTCTGATGTAGTGTAAATAATAATCATTTCATTTTCTTGTAAATATGGGTCATATTTATATTTATATTTTATTTTTCTCCTTTCACTTGGGTTGATTATGGGGACACAGTCAAAATCATGTGTGTGTGGGAGGGGGGGTCTCATCTTCATTTTTGATTTTTATGGTTTCTTTTTTGCATTTTCTTCCCAAAACTCAAAAAAAAATTAAAAATTTAAAAAATCAAATAATAGAAAGATCCCAAAAACATATTTTCTTTTTAGCATTTTGATTTATTTTGAAGAAACACTATAGGATAAGTATAGGATTTTGGTTGTTAAATTGAAATTTTTGAAAATTTATTTGTCTTGACAAAAATAAAAATAAAGCTAGATTACAAATAACGATGGTTTAACTAGTATATAGGAAGGTTCGTGGGTGTTAGTTATGAAGTATATCCTAATTGAAATCTTTGTTTAAAAGAGTGGTTGATTTAAAGTAAAGGCTATAACATTTTTTATCTTCTAAGTTAAATGGTGCAAGATTTTGCAAAACTCTCTCCTAAAAAAGAAAAAGAAAAGAAAAATATAATATGTATATATATAAAACATAGAAAATGGTTTTTATAAAAATAAAAAACATCTAGAGTCATGTGTACTCTCACCATGCTCTGTACTCTTTTCACGTAAGCCCGAAAGGCAGTGCATGATCGGTATATCTGTTATCTGAGTTAGGTGTATGCATATAAAAATCTTTCATTAGTAACACCTATAGTCGATAGGTGTACATACTTGTGTGCGCACTCACCATGCTCTGTATTCCCCTCACGTAAGCCCGTAAGGCAATGCATGGGTGATATATCTAACCTTAGTTTTTTCTGAGTTAGGCATATGTAAATATTGTTAATATTAATAAATTTTCAAATAAAGAAAGAGAAATTTAAATCCAAGCACTATTTTTCACTTATTTGATTTGACTTATTATTCAAAAGAAATGAAAATAGCACTTTGAATAATAGGTCTTAAGTTGATTATCAAACTTAATTTTTGTAGGAAATTTTGACAAGTAAAAGGACTTAAATTTCTTGATAATGACCAGAACTTATATTTACTTATTCGTGTTAATTTAAAAGTAAAATTTTCATTTGTAATTATTTTCAAAAACATGAATTTATCACTTTGTAAATAAAGCTTGCAATTTGGAATTTTCATGCTGCATTTGGATTTTGCGGGTGGTATCCACTTAAACCCTCATGAGACAACACTCGTCCTGCTAGGGACACCTAGAGGTTTAACGCCTTGTTGCATGCGCTCAGTGCAATCGTGTTTCCTATGAAATCATACGATTCAACCAAATAAACAAATGCAACAAAAAGGGTCATACTCCAAATGCCAGATGGATAACCCCTACACCATATCTTAACCTTTTCCATGGAAGAGAATAATTACACATTCCTACAACTCCTAAGGAAAAGCCATACATAACTATTGTAAGGTAATGTCATCATAAAGGGTGTTAGATAGGCTCAAAACTCATCCTACTTTGCCATCTCACACCACATGTTACAAATTCTAGTTTTATAGTTCTCAAAATTCTCGAATAGGACATCTTTTTAATAAAATACCTTCAAACACCTCTAAGGTTTGTTATTCAATTAAGCATTTTACTTTTTCAATCATTCACTCTCTAAATCAAATCATCCTTGTCTTAATAATATATCATTTCTTAATAATATATCTCCAAACATATACTAAATAAAACAGTTTCCAGTTCAGGTTTAATTCAAGCCAGAATTCTCTACTCAAAAATGTTATTCTTTTCAATCACCATTTCAAAGAATATCCATTAAGTGAAAATCCTTATAATCAAAATCAATTTCCAAAATAAAAGCTTTTCGTAATCAAATATACTCCTTTGATAAAACTTTTCTCTCAATAAATATTTTATCACATCATTTACTCAAAAGATACTTCTCAAGTAAAATACTTTCGTCAAACTGTTTACAAATATTTCCACCACGTTATTTTCCAATCCTTCTTTTTAAGAAAGTATTCCTTCAGAACTGGATCTTTTTGTGTAAATAACCTTCATATACAGTATCATTAAAATAAATCACATTCTAAGTTGTGTAATATTTATTGTAAAGAATGTTTTAATAAAATATTATTTCTTTTAAAATAAGAATTTTCACTAAATATTCTCCAACAAAGTACTTTTGACCAAGTTTTCTCGTCTTTAAAACATTTTATTAAATAAATATTCCTCAAACCTTACATCATCTACTTCAAATATTCTTTTAACAAAAATATTTCTTTCCAAAATACCTCTTAACAAACTATTTTTACAAAGAATTCTAAGTCATAACGAGGTTATAATTACCAATGTCAAAGGATGTTCCCAAATTAAAGATAAATTTAAGTAAAATATTCCCAATAAAATATTCTTGTCAAAATAAATATTTTAAACTGAACATCCTTTCATAAAAATATTTTTAAACAAAATATTTAACAATAAAATTTCTCTTTAAAAAAATTCCACGTCTGACAGAACATATCTAAATCATAATACTATTATAGAAAGGCACTCTAAAGGAAGTTTTAAAACAACTAAAATTTCTTACAAAAATATTTCTTTAAAGACTGAAATAAACTTCCAATATCTAATTAAAATACATTTTTACTAAAAGTACTTTCAAATAAAATATTTTTATTATATTTACATTTCCTTTTCGAAAATATCCTCATAAAATTATTTTATTTCCAAATTAAATAATTTATTCTCATTAAAAATTTCAACAAATCACTTCTGTGTTGAAATTAACCATTTTTCCCTTTTAATAAAATATCTTTAAACCAGAAGTGCATATTTTATAAATTTTCCAAACAAATATTATATATTTCAAATCTAAAAAGTGATTCTATATGTAACACCTCATGATTTTACGACAATAAATTAAAAGAAATTTAAGAAATAAATAATAATGCCAAAAAATAGAATATTTGCAAACTTGATAATTTGGTTACCAAACATATACAATTAGGTTCGTGGCGATTTTATGATCAATTTTCATATATAATGTTTTCCGACCGGAGTTCAAACAAAAAAGTTATTAGCGTTTGAAGTTTTTGAATCAAAAATAATTATATATGTAATTATGTAATAAAAATTAATTAATGCTAATTACTAAAATTAAGGAAAATTGAACATTGAGAACTATTAAAGTTAAATCAAATCTGAGAAAATATAAACAAGTGGAAACAAATTATTGCAATCAAATTTAAAAGGAATAAAACAAATAGAATCTTTAAAAAGGTAATAAAATTAATAAATCAAAGCACACAGATAAATCCATGAATTACAAATGGCAGGGTCGACCCAATTTGCACCCAAGTCGACCAGTGGAGTCAACCTTAGTCATGAGTCATCGACCGTTGGCAGGGTAAAATTGCATTAATTGTTGGCTTAAACGACCGATTTAAAATAGTTTAATCAAACGACTTGCATTGATTAGAAACCTTATAAATATAGACCTTGATACTTACTTATAAACTTATATTTTTGGAGCAATTTTGGAGCTCTTCCATTTTCTCTTCACCTCTAAATTCTAAATTCTTAGAAATAGTTCTAGTTTATACGTATACAAAATTGGAGAATTGTAGAAGATGATTGAGGAAGAGAATAGGTTCAAACCAAATTGCCAAAGCCAAGATAAAGTCTGAATCTAAAATAAAAATCGAAGTTTAAATCTCTTTTCTAATCTAGATCTTTGATAATTTATATACTTGCGGTGTATAGATCCAAATAGGGAGAAAAAGGAAGTCAAAGTGGAATAACATGGATTAGATCTGGAGATTTGAAAAGATAAAAAGGTGAGTGAGAATATTATATACTTTCGTATAATATTGATTCATATCGTTATAGATCTATTCCTATATGCCTGAAATGTAGTTGTAGGCTAAATATTTACACATGAAGTGAAATTGAAAACTCTGCCTACATATTCTACAATTGTTAACTTGATATCTATATATGTTATATGAATGCAACCTAGAAAATATTTGGGATATTGGCAGCCCCTAAATTTATTATTGAAAAATAGTAAACCATGAATTTTTAATTGATATCGTAATTCCATATTGATATTTAAATGGATAATAAGAATGTAAATAAAGAAATCAAAGTAAGATTTTAGGGGTTTAAGTGATATTGTAATTCGTTGGAATATAAGATGCTGCAATGTGAATTTGTATACATTATCAAGTTTAAAATAAATAAAAGTGTATCATTTGAAATGACAAGGAATGCACTTAAAAGAAAGAGATGTATAAAATGTGGAATATTTAATGTATTTTATACTATCTATTTTAATAACTATGAAAAATTAATTCCTTGTATTTCTAAATGCAACACAAATCTTCCTTTTGGATACGATATAGAAATTTACAGTGTTAACCTCTCCATTTGGGAAAAATGTAATTCTGTTGCATTAAAATGCAAAAAATACCTAAATGTTAAATAAAGAGATAAATGTGATAAGAACATCCTAACAGAAAAGATGTGTTGCGAAAATAAAGATGGAAATAAATAAAAAGAAACTGAGAATAGGCAAGGATAAATTAAAGGGGTAAAAAGGAAATAGAAATAGAAAAAGGGAAAATTATGGAAAAAGGACATTGTAAATCTTCTAAAAAAGAAAGCGGTAAATAGTCTTAAATCTAGTAAGGTATAAATGCATAAGAAGTAAAGAATTACGGTTAACTGTTAATAGTTAACAATAAACATAGCCTCAAGCATGTGTTTATGACGGATGTCAACTATTAAAGTTAATGATTAAATGAATAGGTTGACTAGTCATTAGAATATGTTGGAATGCAAGGTCAATAGTGTTACACAATAGAACTCTTCCCACCGCATGGGGCTACTAACAGTTGTGTATACATTAAACTGATGTGAGACATGTCCAACTATAGGACCCACAGAGAGTATATGCTTGCGTATAGATGAAGAAATACCCTAATAGATAGAGTAGTATACTTCAAAGATAGGAAAAGGGGGTACTGCCTTGATTGCAATAGGAAATCTAAATGGGTTGGCGAGCAAAGAATGACACTATGTCAGCATGTGTTGGTACCAAATAAAGGAGTAGGACTATGCATAGACTGAGAACGTCATCATTCCTTAGTGGTCAATGAGAAAGACAATAGTTACATCTAACGAGCCACACTGCCTACTAGTGTACGGACCACGTTAGGTCATGTATCGCTACGTTGTTTGCTAGTTTGTTTGTTAGGAGGCAAGGCTAGTTAACCCTATTAGAGAGGTCTTTTAAAACATGTATAGGGTAGTCTATGGAGCTGGGTCTGTAGTCGGTGGGACTGAATCCATCATATTTATAGTTCATAGAGCTAAGTCTACAACCGGGAAGCAGACAAGAATATCCCCAAAAATGCAACATAAAGCATGGCTAATGTTTGCACCAAAATTGGGCAAACACCCTTCGGAAGTTTTTGAAGAGATAGTAAATGAAGAACTTGAATTAAAAATAAGGACTATCTAACAAAACTCCAAATCACAGAAAAGTAAATTGCACAGAAGACAAGGATTTAGAGTGGTTCGGCTATGTGCCTACGTCCACTATGAAGCTTTATCACTTTATTCCTTAATACTTGAAGATTACAAGTGTTTTTAAGCAAATTACAGCAGAAAGTGGACTTAAATTCGAAATTATCAGCAAAGGAGGTGGTATGGAGTGATTCCGGCAGCGTTTAGGCTTATTTTTCTTCTCCAAATTCTCCCCCCCCTTTTCTGAATGACCAGGGGCTCTATTTATAGGTGTGGAAGGCCAAATTCCCGCCTAAAGCTCAGGGAGGTTGCCTGGCACGTGAGGGGGGCCCATAAGCCCGCGTTCTCGAAGTCCGTGCCCAGTTTGGGATCGATTCGAAATGAATTTCGAATCGATCAAAGAAGCATCCAATCGAGGCGAAATTTGGTGTGGACATTCTTCAACATGCATGTGAACTACTGTAAAAATTTCATGGGATTTGGATAAGTGGATTGGAAGTTATGATCGGTTCGAAATTGGTGTCTTCGGCCTTCTGTTGGTTCGAATCGATGAAGTGGTCTCGTTCGAATCGACCTGTTTGATTCGAGTACTTCGAACCGATCCCAGGGTGCCTCTCTTCGAGTCGATCCTGTCTTTTGCGTGTGGTTGGATTCGAAGTGAGTCTTCGAATCGATGGGGATGGTGTTTGTTCGAATCGATCCAAATGTGTTACCTTGGATCGATTCGAAGTTGTCTTAGCATATTGGATTCGAAGACAGCGCGATGCCGCATGGTGGGCTTGTAGTCTTGTGAAGATGGATTCGAACTAGCGCATAGTTGATGGAGCCGAGGTATAGCTGCTTTGGTGGATTCGAAGTAAGGTCTAGGTCATGGATTCGAAGTAGAGAACGTCTGATGGATTCGAAATACATGGAGTCGAAGCGGTAGCGTGTCTTATGGATTCGAGGTTAGGAGCACTCTGATGGATTCGAACTTACGTTCTTTTGTTGGGTTCGAACTAGTTGGTTTCGAACATTATGGGTTCGAAACAAATGGTTTCGAACTAGTTGGGTTCGACAGTGATGGTTTCGAACCGAGCGACGTCCATCTTCCTTAACTTGAATCCGTCATAACTTGAGCATATGACCTCGGATTGACTCGAAACTTGAATTGGTGGCTTCTATGGCCTTTCTTGTTATGCCCTATCACTTGTGGCCCGATCCGGACTCGGACAGAATTCATCGATATCCATAGCGGAGTGAAGTGCGATCAATCTCTGAAGCGAACTGTCTTTTGTCTTTGATCAATCTTTTGGTATCACGGCTTTTGCCCGAAAAGCGGGATAACATTTTGCCCCCCAAAGTACGTCTTGTGGGCACATGACGTGCTTTGAATAGTCGCCATGTTATTCTGAAGATTATTGTTTTCTGTTCGTTGAAACTCATTAGAGAATTGTCGTAACCTTGCCTTGATATGGTTGATTGTGTGTGATTGCGCTTGATCATTGGCTGTCGTTGTTGCAACCGGGTGAATATTTGGTCCCTGTAAATGTTCAAAATCGAATGTTAGTTCGATACGTGTACACGTTTATTAGCTTTCGTCCTTGTTAACGTCGTGCGTTCACGAGTTATGTTGGTTTTTGCTTGCTGCCGAATTCTGTCCCGATTTTCTCCTGGAATGATTTTAGACTCAAGTCAAAGAGTGTTTATCAGTGGTTGTTGAATGTTTCGAAGTTATGATTGTATGAATTAATGGCTCTCGAATCGTCGTTGTCTCTGATGGATTCGAAACTTCTGATGGGTTCGAAACTTTTGATGGGTTCGAAACTTTTGATGGATTCGAAACTTCTATGGAGTCGCAACTTCTGATGGATTCGAAATTTCTATGGATTCGAAATTTCTTATGGAGTCGAGACTTCTGATGGATTCGTAATTTCTATGGATTCGAAACTTCTATGGATCCGAAACTTCTGATGGATTCGAAATTTCTATGGATTCGAAATTTCTTATGGAGTCGAGACTTCTGATGGATTCGAAACTGGTCGTTCGAATCAATGGGAGTCGAAGTGACACCAATCCCTTTTTGGAATCCATATAAATACACGAGGCTGACTCCGTTTTCACTTTTTACTTTTTACCATTGCTTTAGCTGTTTCTTCGAATCGACTTTCCAGAGCCAAATCAAACGAGGGGTTTTACGAATCGATCAAATTCCTTCAGGCTTCCACTTGTAACCAAATCAAATCAGGTAACCAAGGGGTCGATTCGAACTGAGAACGATAGAATTGGAACTTTTTCGGCATTGTTTCATCCCTTCTTCTGGAAATTTTGGAGAGTGGTGAGATTTGAATGACATAGGTCGACTCCACGGAACTGAGGAATGCAAACATTTGAGTCGTGTCGATCAGAGTACTGTCTTTCACTGTCTTCGCATCGATCCAGGGGTGAGCGATTCGAGTTGGCTTTGAGCGTGCAACTTCGAATCGATGACTGCAGGAGAACAAGAAAAAAAAAGGACTTGCGGTGATCGATTCGAAACGGCGACATTCTGATCGATTCGAAGGTGCTCACTACTGGTGGGTTCGAAATTATGATACGTGCATCGATTCGAAGGGGCTCGACTCCGATTGGTTCGAAATCAGGTGAAACTCCATGGATTCGAACCGCTCTAGGTGGATTCGAAGGAGCTCATCTTCGATCGGTTCGAAGTCAGGTGGGGTTTCATGGGTTCGAACTGCTCCTCCGTTTCCAGGTTGCGTCGAGTCGAACTACGTGGCATTGGAGCGCACCGACTCAGAGTTCATCGATCTGACTTGTGTCGAATCGAGTCGATCGATTTTAGCGTTCTTGTTTCTGGAATTTCCACTCCTTCGATTTGTTTCATCCCCTGAACTATGACCAACTTTAAATCGGATTTTAACGAACTTAATAATTTCTTTCGCATACTTGATTCCGACGAGCTTTGGCCTTGCATGACTAAAGTTGACTTGACCTGCCTTCTTTTGAGAGCTCGTCGATGGCACCATAACTCAAACACATATAACGAATTCATACTTGAGTTGGCCAGTAGTATTGGAGTGACGTGAAAGTGACGGTCAGCGATGACGGTCGCTTTCGTTTTTTGACTCCGAGGGTTTGTCGTTCGGACTCCGCGTTCCAATCCCGTAAAATTTGTTTCAGTTATGCATTTCCACTGCACGTCACATTCATATACTTCACACCGGGGAATATACGGGTTTTCTCTGTATTTGACGCTGCCTTCTCGTGAGTTAGTTAATTATGGCGTCTTCGGGTTCTGAACAACAAGAGTTACAGAGCTTGCTCCATCCAGCGCTAGAAATTCCAGAGATTCTTCCTGAAGTGATAGATCCTGCTCCGGACGAGTTGCCGGAGGCCTTACTTATCGAGGATCCCATAGACTCCGTCCGATCCAATATTTCTGGAGCATTGTTAGGCCGGATATGTTTGAAACATAACTTGTCCCTGGATGACGTTTTGCTTCCTGGAGTTGAGGATAGACCTCACAATCCACCCGAGGGTTACACTGCTTTCTATCGTCATGCCTGTGCGGCCGGAACCCTTCCTCCGTTTAATCAATATATCAGGGAGATGCTGTCGTTTATTGGAATAGCTCCCGGGCAACTTCACCCCAACGGGCACGCGTTGCTGAATAGTGTTTTCATATTATTCATGGACTGCCTTTTTCGTCCGCCTAAGCCAGCTGAGATTAGACACATATTCAATTTCAAGAGTAGAGGTGATAGTCCGTCTTTCACCTTTCTGGAAGCAGTTAGAAACTGCCAGGTTGTGACGGGAGCCTGGACCAGACTTAGTTACTTTAAGAATGAATGGTTTTTTGTCCGATGCCCTCCAGGATTCGCTAGGCGATGGCTGTCCAGACGTGAGTGCCGTAAAATACGTAAGCCTTCTTTAATAGTTATTGTCGACATTCGAACTGACATCAGGTGTTTTCATTACAGCTATCATATCGAGGCCGGACGGCGGTCAATACAGAAGCGTCATCCGAAGTTTACAAGAGACTCCGGGTGACTTGCGGCACATTGACTTGGTCTTAACTGATGATAACTTAAGGATGCTGGGCTTAATTGAGACGAACCAAAGTACTGTCGTTAAGGGGTTGGCGAAATCGGCTCCGAGGGCAAAGAAGAAAACCGGTGCAGCGATAAGAGAGATGAGCGATGATGAGAGGACGCCTAATGACACTGGACTAGAGGCTGGCTTTCCCAAAACAGGAAAAAAGCAGAAAGGCAAGGCTGTTGTTCCTAAATTTAAGAGACGGAAGTCTGTAATCGTGTCTCGCTCGATCCCTGGGATTATTTCTTCTGACTCCGCTATTTGTCAACCAGGAAACATTTTCGCAGGTCTGGATGACGTTCCCATCCCGGAATGCGTTTCTCTTTATCACGAGTGCGGGTTGGTTGAGCTTCGGGAAGCGTTAAACATAAGCGAGCTTTTACCCGTTAGTGCAGCCGATACTTCTGGTTGGTCGGAGGCTTTGCACATTTGCATACACCTTCATGACACTACATGACTGCTTTACTTGCCATATCTAATTTGCCTGGCCCTTAACCGAACTGCATCTCTTTTTCAGGTAATATGGCTGGCCGTCAGACTACACTGGACAAACTCCGGAGAGTTCATCACCCCCCAACCTATCATGAATCTCGGCGTGGGGGCCCTGATCGCGATCGCGACCGGAGGCAATATGGCCAGGATTACCACGCAAAGGATCATCATCGAGGTTACTCTAGCCAGGAACGATCAGACAGAGATCGTAGACATCGCTCCCCATCTCGATCTCCTCCGCAATCCCGAAGTCATGTCCAAACATCCGAGCCTCTGCGACATCAGCCATCTTCGCAGGTTTCGAGGCTTGAGCCACATCGTTCTCGAATCGGGGTTGCGACTTCCACGTCTGCGGAAGAGACCCTTATTGAGTCTTCTGGAGAAGGGGCCATCAGGCTTGCTCAACTGAGGAAAGATTTTCCAGAAATCTGCTTTGATGCTTGTATTTTTCCCCCCAATCTTAAAAGAATTCCCGATGATGCCGCGATTACGGCGCTCAGCTACACCCAGGACTTTTTCGCTCAGTACAAAGAATGGTACAAAGCGGCCGTTAAGGCTTCCAAAGCTGCCTTCGACCGGGCCCAAGTCATCGAGAAGCTAGAGGCCGACTTGGCTCAAAAGAGTCGTATTGTCGACATACTCCAATCTGAGGCGGAATCTTCCCGCAAGGCCGAGGTCGAGTCGTTACAGAAGGTTGATGAAACATTGGTCGAGATGGCGAAAATGCAACAGGCACATTGTACATTGGTTGAAGACTTAGGCCACCGATACAAGAATGTCGAAACTGAGCGAGATGCGGTAGTCAGGGAACTAGAGGAGCTAAAGGCTAAGTTTGCCGACATGAATAAAGAAAAGGACGACGCGAATGCGGCTGCACAGGAAGCGTGTGAGCAGGCTGTATCTTTCCGAGCTGAGCGCGATGCGGCAATTAAGGAACTGGAGGTGCTAAAGGATAAGTTTGCTGTTATGAATAAGGAAAAAGACGACACGAACGTGGCTGCGCAAAAAGCGTGTGAGCAGGCTGTATCTTTCCGAGCTGAGCGCGATGCGGCCATTGCAAGGGTTAAGGAGGTTGAATCGGAGGTGGAGGAGAGAGTCCAAGCGGAGAGGTTCAAAATGGAGGCCGAATTCGACGATCTCTTGGACACATATAATGCCAATGTACTGGAGTATAGAAACCTCTCCTGGCTAGGGGATTACTCGATGCCTCTCTACAATGCTTGGAAGAAATTGGTGGAAAACAGGAGGATGTCTTGTCCGGATTCGGTATTAGATGAGTTTGAGCTTGAGTCACGTTTGCTCAGCGAGGATGAGAGGAGGACTCTTCATGAAGCAATCGTTTCCGTTGAAAAAGAAAGACTTGGAGTCCATCAAACGGAGGTTTGTGAAGGTTCGGGCATTGTGCGTCATAGCGAGAATACTGAAGTCCCCATTTCGACTTCGTCCGGAGCCGTTGCTGTAGTTGATTCGCATGCTATTCCAGCCTACAATCCGGACCAACCGGAAATGTCTTCGGGCACGGCTCTCGCCCCCGAGCTTGTTCAGGCTTCAAGGCAAGGTAAAGCGGGTATTTTGACTACTCTCTTTACGTCTTAAGACATTGGTTTTCGAGGGAATTTCTTGGTCTGACAGCTCTACTTTTTGTTGTTTAGAGACCGAGAGTGTCGCACCCGTGCTCCCTGTTCCTTCGGCTTTATATCCCACGCATGGAGTTGTTGTTACTGAGGCGATCTCAACCGCCGCCATGGTTGGTGACATAGGAGAGGGAGGATCGATGTCATTCGACGTTCAAATGTTTGAAGAGCTATTTGGTCATCCTCTCGATCCCGTGCCTGACCTCTCTTTTGCGACGAGCGGAGCTGCTCCAGTTTCTAGTTCGATTGTGACGACCACTGGCGTACCTAGCGCAGCTCAACTGTCTCGAGAGGAGGAGATTTTGGCAGAGATAAGTGCCGAGATGGCCAAGACAGTGACAGTTGGTCCCGGAGGTGACGCCGTTCCCCCAAGCTTATCTTCTCTAATGATGATTTCTCCTGGTGGCACGGTAATCGTCTCGAGTGTCGCTGAACATGTATCTGTTACTGCTCCCATGCCTTCGGTTCACCCTCATAAAAGGATCTCCATCCCTTCCAGTTCTGAGGAAGATGTCGATATTATGCCAGACCCGGAGGACGTTCCTAAGAAAGGCAAAAAGTCTCGCAGGAAGCCAGGCAGTGGGTCTACCGGCTCGACTCCGAGGAAGAAGCATCGGAGGAAGAAAGAGTGAGCCCTTTGCTTTGTCAAGAGTTTACGGATAACAATTCTTTCGTCTTTTCTCTTGTTCTTTTTTGGGCCATGTGCATGTGTGGATTCGGCCTCCACTTAATCGAAGCATCTTTACTTGCCATGTAATCAAACCTGTTTTTGTTGGCCGACGAAATGGGAAATTATTCTTTTCTTCTTACCTAAATGCCTTGTAGCGTTTGTTTTGTATCCGCTCAGTATTTTCACAGCTTCGTGTCGTGACTTAATGAATGAGTCGGATTCTGATTATATTATCACTTAAGCCAGTGATTAACACCCAGCTTTTTGCCCCTTAGTTGCGGGGAATAATACTCATATTCTGGTGGCTGATTGCGTTTATTGCAAGCCTTTGGGCACACGCCCCCCTTTTGAGGTCTCATGACGATTTGAGATCGATAATCTGTTCCGCATTCCAGGATTCTGAGTGTTATTGATGTTTGGAACACAGTTCGCGCTTTGAGAATCTGGATTAGATGTCTATACCCCAATTCACACTCTGGGAAGTTGGAGTTCGTTCGCACTCCGGGAACGATTTGTTGGATGTTTTATACTCCAATTCACACTCTGGGAAGTTGGAGTCCGTTCGCACTCTGGGAACGATTTATTGGATGTTTATACTCCAATTCACACTCTGGGAAGTTGGAGTCCGTTCGCACTCTGGGAACGATTTGTTGGATGTTTATACTCCAATTCACACTCTGGGAAGTTGGAGTCCGTTCGCACTCTGGGAACGATTTATTGGATGTTTATACTCCAATTCACACTCTGGGAAGTTGGAGTCCGTTCGCACTCTGGGAACGATTTATTGGATGTTTATACTCCAATTCGTACTCCGGGAAGTTGGAGTCGGTAAAAGGATTATCGTGTATCGATCCCTGTGAATGCTGGTATTGTATTCTGCCCCCGAGCTCGGGTTTCACTCAATGAGCGACAGGTCGTATCACAGTTACTCCCTGTTCGAATAAATCCCACCGTGTGATGGAATTTAGCTCTTCGTGCAACGTGATATAATGTGTTATTTTCAGTGAATCACAACTTTTGGCTCGAAGAGATGGCATTTTATTGCTGAAACGAAAGAAACATGACAAAATCAGTTGCCTTATTACAAATTCAAATTTCAAAATGCAAAAACAAAAATGCTGAAGAAGAAATTGATAAGAAATAGATAAATAAAGCCCGTCAGATGTAGTAGTGACGGAGGCTTCTGCTATTCCAGGCTCTTGGTAAAGTGAGGCCATCAACTGTTGATAACTTAAATGTGCCATCTCTGAGCTTTTGTGAAATCATATACGGCCCTTCCCAATTTGGGTTCATGTGTGAAGGTACCGGGTAAATTCTTTTAAGTACCAGGTCGCCGGATTTAAAAGTTCGTGGGCGGACCTTGGCGTTGTATATTCGAGCGACTCGACCTCGATATGCAGCTGCTCTCACATCGGCTTCTTCTCGCTTCTCATCAAGCAGATCTAGGGATTCAGCAAGCAATATACCGTTTGTTTTCGGGTCGTAGTTTGTCACACGGTGAGAGCGAACTTCCATTTCGACTGGAATAACTGCTTCAGAGCCATAGGATAGAGAAAAAGGGGTGTGTCCGGTCGCAGTTTTGTGAGTCGTTCTGTACGCCCACAGAGCCATTGGTAGTTCATCAACCCATTTGCCCCCAGCTTTCTCCAATCTTTTCTTCAATATAGACTTGATAACCTTATTGACGGCCTCGACCTGACCATTTGCTTGTGGGTGCGCTACTGCTGAGAATCTCTTATGGATGTGAAATCGCAGACAGAAGTCCTTGAACTCAGCACTGTCGAATTGGGCTCCATTGTCGGTGATAATAGTATGCGGGAGACCAAACCGGCAGATGATGTTGCGTACCACGAAGTTGATCACCTTTTTTGTTGTTATCGTTGCAAGGGGTTCAGCCTCAGCCCATTTGGTGAAGTAATCAACCGCCACTATGGCGTACTTTGCACCCCCTTTAGCTAAAGGCAATGCACCGATTATATCCATCCCCCACATTGCAAATGGCCACGGACTGACCATTTGGGTTATTTCAGAAGGCGGGGCTCTAGGGATCCGAGCGTGTCTCTGGCATCTATCGCATCTTTTGGCATAATCCATAGCATCGCGGTTAACGGTAGGCCAATAATATCCGTATCGAAGTATTTTCTTGGCAAGTGCTTGCCCCCCAGTGTGATCGCCACATTCTCCTTCGTGCACCTCGCGCAACACTCGCTTGATTTCGTCATGTGCGATACACCGGAGAAGAGGAACAGAGTATCCTCTTCGATACATAACTCCGTTTTGAATGACAAATCGTGACACCTTTCGGAGAATCTGTCTTCTTTCACTTCGCCGTTCGGGTAGTGTGCCATGCTCAATGTAATCTTGATAGGGAGTCATCCATGATTCCTTCTCGGAGGTAGCTTCAAATGTGAATTCGTTCTCCGTTCGATCAATGCTTGGATAGGATAATGTCTCGACGGGGACGAGTCCCAAGTGTTGAGTTTCGCCTGTACTTGCCGACTTTGCCAACGCATCAGCTTTCTGATTGTGCTCTCGGGGTATGTAGAAAATGGCATAATAATCAAACTGGTCTAGTGTTTCTCGGACCCGGGCTAGATAAGCGGCTAGTCTTCGATCCTTGGCCTGATATTCGCCCCGAACTTGGCATACCACCAACTGAGAATCGCAGTATATCTCTACCGCGATAATTCTTAGGTCTCGGGCCAACTTCAACCCGGCGAGCAAGGCTTCGTATTCAGCTTCATTGTTGGTTGCCCGGAAATCAAACTTTAAGGCGTAGCAGATGGATCGGCCCTCGGGAGTCTCAAGCACAATCCCTGCGCCCGAACACCGATCGTTGGATGCGCCATCAGTGTACATTTTCCATACATATTCGGGTGAGTCACTAGTTTCAGGTAAGTCTTCAGGAACAGTGAATTCGGCAATGAAATCTGCTAAGACTTGACCGTGTATGGCTCTCCTTGGAACATATGCGATGTCGAATTGACTCAGCTCAATGTTCCACTTTAGTAACCTGCCAGATGTCTCGGGTCGTGTGAGGACCTGTCGTAGTGGTTGATCGGTGTACACAATGATAGGGTGAGCCTGAAAATATGGACGGAGCTTTCTCGAGGCGATGACTAGGCAGTATGCCAACTTTTCTAGCCTTGGATAATTTTTCTCGGCCCCGGCCAATCGTTTACTGACATAATAAACTGGTTTCTGTGTTCGGTCTTCCTCCCGAACCAATGCAGCACTAATAGCGTTTTCAGATACAGCCAGATAAAGGTATAATTGTTCATGATCAACAGGTTTTGAAAGAATCGGTGGTGTGGAAAGATGCCGGACTAGCGATTGAAATGCGTTTTCACATTCCGTAGTCCATTCGAAGTTTCGCCTCCCTTTTCGGATTAGGTCGAAAAAGGGTATGCATTTATCCGTTGACCTTGAGATGAACCTACTCAGCGCTGCAATCTTTCCATTGAGGCTCTGAACCTGTTTCATGGTCCTCGGGGTTTGAAGACTCCTGATTGCCCATATCTTTTCGGGGTTGGCCTCTATTCCCCGGGCGTTGACGATGAACCCAAGGAATTTTCCGGAAGCAACCCCAAAATGACATTTTAACGGATTTAGCTTCATCTCATACCTCCGGAGGACTTTGAACATTGATTCCAAGTCCTTGACATGATCAGTGGAGTACCGTGACTTTACCAACATGTCATCTACATAGACCTCCATGGTTTTCCCGATCTGGTCGGCAAACATTCGGTTGACTAAGCGTTGATAAGTTGCTCCGGCATTCTTTAAACCAAAAGGCATGACCATGTAGCAATATAGTCCTATGTCAGTTACGAAGCTCGTATGTTCTTGATCAGGCACATGCATGGGTATCTGATTGTACCCAGAGTAAGCATCCATGAAAGACAATAATTCATGTCCGGCCGTCGAATCCACAAGTTGATCGATTCGAGGAAGTGGAAAACTGTCCTTTGGACAAGCCTTATTTAAGTCAGAGTAGTCAATGCACGTTCTCCATTTTCCATTTGGTTTGCGGACAAGTACAGGATTGGATACCCATTCCGGGTACAAAGCATCTCGGATAAACCCATTCGTCTTCAATTTATCGACTTCTTCCTTGAGGGCGGCAGATCTCTCTGGATCCATACCGCGTCTCTTTTGTTTGACTGGGATGTACCGCGGGTCAATATTTAAGGTGTGGCTCGCGATGTCCGACGAGATTCCACACATATCGGAGTGCGTCCAGGCGAATACGTCTAGATTCGCTTGGAGAAATTCGACCAATTCCTGTTGAGCTTGCAGGTTTAGCTGAGACCCAATTTTCAAGACCTTCGAATCGTCATCGTTATCAATTGGAACATCGATTGTCAGCTCGGCTGGGGAGGCCTGACTTTCTTTGGATTCATCATTATCTTCAGTGTCTCGAGGGTCAAGATCCTTCTGGAATTGGTCGTGGTGCCCGGGCCGAGGCCCAGGCGCTAGTTGTCAATCGTCGACAAAGCGGACGTGGAGAGATTCCCCCACGCCCTTTCCCTTTTCCCTCTTTTGTGCTTCTCGTAGTTCAGCAACGTAACAGGCTCTCCCAGCAGCCTGGTCCCCTTGAATGACCCCAATCCCGTGGTCAGTTGGGAACTTTAGAGTCAAACACCACGGGGCAATTGCTGCCCTAAATTCTGCAAGGGCTGGTCGGCCCAAAAAGGCATTATAGGGTGAATGGATGTCCAGGACAACAAACTGTAACACTCGAACTCTACGGCGTTCTCCGTTTCCCAATTCTACTGGCAATTTCACCATTCCGGTGGGTATGTTAGCACTTCCATCGAAGCCGTGGATCCTATATTGACAAGGCTTTAGATCTTTGTCTTCCATTTTCATCTGATCATATGCCCTTTTGAACAAGATGTTTACTGAGCTTCCACTGTCTACCAGGATCCTCTTCATCCAAGCAGGACCAACCTGGGCGGATATGACTAGTGGGTCTATGGTCGGGGCTTCGACTTTGTCAGCATCTCGGCTTCTAAATACGATGTCATCCGTCATCGTCTTCTGTTGCTTAGCCGGAGTTCCTTCATAAAGTGTACTGCAGCTTTCAAAACTTACGTGTCTGATCGAATTGGCGTATGATTCCATTTCCCTCCAACTTCGATCTGCTGGATGAGGGCCACCACTGACTGTATTTATGACCAATCTTCCGCCTGTACGAGCGGGCTCTTCTTGTCTTTCTTGGTTCTGTGCACGATTTTGGTTTGACGGGCCCGCATTACCGGCTTGCGGTGCCCGCACAAATTGATCCAGCTTCCTCTCTCTGATCAGTTTCTCAATAAGGTCTTGCAGATGCCTGCAATCATTGGTGTTGTGTCCATAGCTTTCGTGAAATCTACAAAACTTCCCCGTTTGGATCTGTTTCTCCGATGATGGCTTCGGAGTCGGCTTCTTATATTGCATTGCATTACAGGTTTGTAGATATACGTTTTCTAACGTCGTATTCAGCGGTGTATAACTTTCAAACATTTGCGCCCTACGTCGCGGGCCGCGATTCTGATCCTGCCTCTTACTTCTATTATCGCCGTTCCTTGGCTGGGTTTGCTTGTTCTGAATATTCAACTGCACTCTTCCTGAGCCCTCTCCTGACTGTTTAACGGCCACATTGCTTTGAATCCCTTCATTGCTGGGCCTCGCATCGTCCTGCTTCCTAGATTGTTTCGCATCCTCACGCCTCAGGAATTGGGCGGCTTTGGAATAGAAACGATCCAACGACGCGGGAGGTTTCCCAGCTAGCCAGTTTCCAAAATCAGAGTCAGGATCAATCCCCTTAGTCAGAGCCATCAAGATTGAATTATCATTGGGGTTAGTAATTTCTGCACAGGCGGCGTTGAATCTTTCCAGGTATCGCCTGAGCGTCTCCCCAGGGGTTTGAGTGACACTAGATAAAGTGTTTACGTCTTTAGGCCTGGCGATGTGCATACGGAATTGTTCGATAAATTTGGTTGCCAATTGGTCAAACGAGGAGATAGACCGTGGTGGTAGTCGTGTAAACCACATTGTCGCAATCCCCCCCAAGGAAATAGGAAAACTACGGCACTTCACTGCATCATCAGCTCTGGCAGCAGTCATCGACCATTCATACTTTAGAATATGTTGGCTAGGGTCGGAGTTTCCTTCATACATAGGCAGAGTCGGCATTCTGAATCGCCGGGGAGGCTCGGCATACAATATGTCATCTGTGAACGGGGTGTGACTTCGAGAGATCCCCCAATCGTCATTTGTTAAACCTTGACTTTCGCGAACCATTTGGCGGACCATAGCTGAGAGATCAGGCATTGCCGCATTCGACGGGTGTCGAGCCAAAGTGTGGTCGGGTTCCACAGTGCGAGGTGGGATCGGGCGCTGTCGACGATCCGAATCTCGCCTCCTTGGCTCAACGTCTTCTGGGATATTCGATCCTGGGGCACGTTCCTGTGGGTGGTAGTTCGGACTGGAGTGATTTCGGATGTCAACTCCTGTGTCACCTGCGGTGGCTTGGTTATCTGCAGTGTGCTGTGGAACAGCGCCTCCTCGAGAGGAAGGTCCCGTATGAAAGCTAGCAGAGGGGCCAACCCTTATTTGTCCAACAGTTAACGTTTGCCGGAGACCAGAAGCATGACTTCCGTCTAACCTGGGGCGTGTAGATCTGCCGCCATAGTCGGATGAGGCAGAGCTTTCCGTGGAAGAATGCGGAGCATGGTCCCTCTTTGATTTCCTTCGCCCTTGACGATTTAGTTGGTTAGCCAATTCAGCATTGACACGCAGCTGCTCAGTTAGCTGTTGTCGGCTTTGAGTTAATTCCTGGAGTAATGCTTGGAATTCTTGCCTTGTAACTGGACCTGACTGATTCGCTTGCCCAGCGGCATCCTGATTGGCTGACTGTAGCTGTGCGGGATTCTGCCCATCCCGGCCTTCTTGGTTACCAACGTTGGAAGTGGTTCTCGTACTAACCATCCTGAAGGTTGGATTCCTGTCCTAGATTTTTAGCAAATCTGAAAAGAATAGAAGGAATCCGAATTTGAGGTCTGGATCTCCCTCTTAGATTTATGCAATCCGGTATCGAAGATAGATCCACGGAGCAGGAGAAAGAACTGGTTCCTTTTCTCTCTCAGTGAAAGCACCAAAATGTTTGCACCAAAATTGGGCAAACACCCTTCGGAAGTTTTTGAAGAGATAGTAAATGAAGAACTTGAATTAAAAATAAGGACTATCTAACAAAACTCCAAATCACAGAAAAGTAAATTGCACAGAAGACAAGGATTTAGAGTGGTTCGGCTATGTGCCTACGTCCACTATGAAGCTTTATCACTTTATTCCTTAATACTTGAAGATTACAAGTGTTTTTAAGCAAATTACAGCAGAAAGTGGACTTAAATTCGAAATTATCAGCAAAGGAGGTGGTATGGAGTGATTCCGGCAGCGTTTAGGCTTATTTTTCTTCTCCAAATTCTCCCTCCCCTTTTCTGAATGACCAGGGGCTCTATTTATAGGTGTGGAAGGCCAAATTCCCGCCTAAAGCTCAGGGAGGTTGCCTGGCACGTGAGGGGGGCCCATAAGCCCGCGTTCTCGAAGTCCGTGCCCAGTTTGGGATCGATTCGAAATGAATTTCGAATCGATCAAAGAAGCATCCAATCGAGGCGAAATTTGGTGTGGACATTCTTCAACATGCATGTGAACTACTGTAAAAATTTCATGGGATTTGGATAAGTGGATTGGAAGTTATGATCGGTTCGAAATTGGTGTCTTCGGCCTTCTGTTGGTTCGAATCGATGAAGTGGTCTCGTTCGAATCGACCTGTTTGATTCGAGTACTTCGAACCGATCCCAGGGTGCCTCTCTTCGAGTCGATCCTGTCTTTTGCGTGTGGTTGGATTCGAAGTGAGTCTTCGAATCGATGGGGATGGTGTTTGTTCGAATCGATCCAAATGTGTTACCTTGGATCGATTCGAAGTTGTCTTAGCATATTGGATTCGAAGACAGCGCGATGCCGCATGGTGGGCTTGTAGTCTTGTGAAGATGGATTCGAACTAGCGCATAGTTGATGGAGCCGAGGTATAGCTGCTTTGGTGGATTCGAAGTAAGGTCTAGGTCATGGATTCGAAGTAGAGAACGTCTGATGGATTCGAAATACATGGAGTCGAAGCGGTAGCGTGTCTTATGGATTCGAGGTTAGGAGCACTCTGATGGATTCGAACTTACGTTCTTTTGTTGGGTTCGAACTAGTTGGTTTCGAACATTATGGGTTCGAAACAAATGGTTTCGAACTAGTTGGGTTCGACAGTGATGGTTTCGAACCGAGCGACGTCCATCTTCCTTAACTTGAATCCGTCATAACTTGAGCATATGACCTCGGATTGACTCGAAACTTGAATTGGTGGCTTCTATGGCCTTTCTTGTTATGCCCTATCACTTGTGGCCCGATCCGGACTCGGACAGAATTCATCGATATCCATAGCGGAGTGAAGTGCGATCAATCTCTGAAGCGAACTGTCTTTTGTCTTTGATCAATCTTTTGGTATCACGGCTTTTGCCCGAAAAGCGGGATAACAGCTAAATTATTGTAAAGCCGTTATTAGGTACTATGCAAGTTCCTCGGTACGCGCAACGACGAGAGCGTGATATGGCATGGGTGATGGATCCTAACGGGATGCCGAGTTAGGGGATACTAGTGGGGATGGTATCTTGGTACATTGGGGGACTGTGGTACTTTTATATATGTTTATACACATAGTTATAGTCTACTATGGATAGATGTAACGTATCGTACGCGTATGTAAAGTCGAGATGATTAATTAAATATAAAAAGACATAACACATAATACAATAAAATCGGCATAAACAAGTTTTACGTATGAAGTGTATAATTTACCAGTTACTAGAACGTTGTTCTGACTCCCTTCTTATTACAACCCACATGATAACCTAGACGGATAGGTACTGGTACAAGGCGTAAAAAGTGAATGGTCATGTTCCTTATCCTTGTTTATACACTTCTAATTTTGATTAATATTATTTAGCAGATTTAATTAGATGAATAAAATTAAATAATGTGTTGAGATAAGGAGAATGAGATTTGAAAATCAAAATTGGTCGAGCCATAAGTAATGCAATTATAAGATTGTTTAGAACCTGAATAAGAAGGAGGATTCATGAGAAGGGTAAAATAGGAATATGTCTTATTTCCTAAACATAAACTCTTCCTCTCTCATTATTCTTATTTACATTTCAATTCATACAAACACAAGTAAAATCAAGGCCAGTCGTTGCTAAGAAAATTAAAGAGAAAAGGCTTAGGAAACAAGATGAGAGCTTAAGAGAATCAAATCAACACATTTAAGCTCAACCACTTTATCCAATCAAGGTTAATAATAGTTATCCATCTCACATATGTTTATTTGTTTCCGTTCTTTATCTAAATCCAAATCATATGATGTTATTATATGTTATTTTGTGATTTATTGGATTAATTATGGAATTATTTAATATGTTCTAAGTGTAGAAACCTAGTATATGATGTTCAAATGACTTAAAATTTGGATATGATGTTTAAAAAAAATTATGGAAGTGGGTTTTTAATTTCAAAATTTTCCAAGCATGTATGAATATTTTATGAATTTCTCAAATAAGAAAAATGAATTATTTTAGGTTTTAATTATTAAAGCAATTATATAATGACTTTGGTCCTGAAATTTTGATATGTTAAATAATATATCAATTCTGTTTTTAGCGGTTTTAGGGATTTTTCCCAAGCGTTTATAGTTTTATATTAATTTATCAGGCTAGAATGGCTTAATAATTATATTGAAATAATAAAATAAATTAAATGGTTTACAAATCATTTTGGAAACAATAAATTTATTCTGTGGCAGTCTTTAGGAAAAGAATTTGATGAAGTATGTTTTAACCAATAGAAAATTCACAAGGGTTAAGGGTTAGTGGAAAGTAATTGCTTTTAATAGAAATAAAATAGTTTTAAAAATTAATTACGATATCGCCAAGAAGCCAATATGAATGTCGAACCCCAGGTAATGACCGACATTAATGCCCTCACTATAGAATCTATCATCAATGTGAATGGATGCATACTATATCTACTATGTTGGTATGAAATGAATATGTTCGGGTTAAAGTCACATAGTATAAGGTCTTCGGCATTAAGTCAATGGCGTCATGAAGATCTCGGAACACCGTAGAACTATTCCGGCCTCCCTTGTTTCAATTGTTTTGAAATCTATAACACACGACATTAATGCCGTAAGTCTTCACCTGAGTTTTGAATAATGTTGCATACCATTATTGTTGATATATTATTTATGATATCAACTAAACTAAGGAAGTGATGCATGTTTCCTATTTCGACTCTATAGTTTAAGGCAGTGATGCCACAAGTATTATTGATCGGAATATTTTCTATCAATTAGAACGCCTAATTTTATCGTATAAACCGCAAGTGCATGACGTACAGTTGTAGTACGTAAGCAAGTGGGTGCCGAATCCATAGGGAAAACAAATAATTTCTATTTATTTAATCAAGTTAAACCAAGAAGTTGACAGAAGTTCTAAACTAAAAGTGCAAAACGAATAACAAAAGAGGAAACTATAGCGATTGAGGAATAATTTAAGGGAATAAATCCACTCTCCAATTTAATCAAATAACAAAAGATAATTTCTACAGTCCCTTTTTTAATAAGTGGAAATGATTTATACATCTTTAAGTATGAAATATCAACCCTAAATAGAGAAGTACAAATCATTATATTTAAACATACAAATCGATCCATTATTAGTTATTTAGGAAATATTAATATATTTGATACAAAATCTATCTAAGCATGACCTATTAAGGTATAAATCAAATATAGATCATCAAATTCAATTCTATGCCAAATATTATTAATAATTCCATGGTTCATATATGTAGATAATTCTCTATTTAGTTTATTATTGATTTAAGAATATCCTATTTAGGATAAACCAATATATACAACAACAACTAAGCCATTATTCCCAAACAAGTTGGGGTTGGCTAGAGATGGAACCCAAAACTAAATGACAAAATCAATTTAAAAGTTATGATAATAACAATAACAGTAATAAAATAAAGTCAAATAAGTAAATTAATAATAATAACTAAGTAAAATATAATATATATATAAGAGGAATGATAATAATAATACTAGTAGCGATAATGATACTAATAGTAATATTGGTCAAAGACCAAAACTAGGTTTTAGGCTCCTACTCCCTAGTCTTATAATCTAAAACTTATAAAACTCAACGCTCATGGTTCTGATACGTGAACTGCTAACTTCCACTCGCTCCGATCCATCACCAGCTCCTTGGATATACCCCAATCCTTCAAATCCCTTTTTACTACTTTCTCCCATGTCAACCTTGGTAGACCTCGACCTCTCTCTGAGTATTCAACGCGGCCTATAATTTCAACACACACAGGTGCCTCAGGCGGCCTTCGTTGAAGATGTCCAAACCATCTTAAGCGATGTTGAATTAGCTTCTCCTCAATTGGTGCTACTCCAAGTTTGTCACGTATATCATCATTTCTAATTCGGTCTCTTCTTGTATGACCGCAGCTCCATCGTAGCATACGCATCTCTGCTACGCTTATCTTTTGGACGTGTTGGCTTTTAGTAGGCCAACATTCTGCACCATACAACATCACATGCCTGATTTCCGTGTTGTAGAACTTTCCTTTAAGCTTTTGAGGGACCTTCCTATCACAAAGAATCCCAAACGCTTGTCGCCATTTCACTCATCCCACTCGAATTCTAAAACTAACATCTTCATCAATCTCACCATTATACTGTAATATTGATCCTAGATATCGAAATGATTCCTTCTTGGAAACTATTTGTCTGCCAGAGTGACATCTCCATTCTTCGACGTAACACCGCTGAACCCGCATTTCAGATACTCTATTTTAGTTCTGCTAAGCCTAAATCCCTTTGATTCTAAAGTCTGTCTCCACAGCTCAGGTTGTCTATCAACCCCAATCCTACTTTCATCAATTAGCACAACATCATCAGCAAATAGCATACACCAAGGAATCTCACCTTGTATACCCTTCGTAACCTCATCCATCACTAGAGCAAAAATGTGGGGACTCAAAGCTGACCCTTGATGTAATCCTACGCTAATGGAAAAATCACCGGTTTCACCATCACATGCTCTGACACTAGTCACAAAATTATCGTACATATCCTCAATAAGTGTAATGTACTTTGTTGGGATTCTCTTCTTTTCCAGGGCCCACCACATCCCCTTTCGCGGTACCTTGTCATAAGCTTTCTTCAAATCGATAAATACTATGTGTAGATCCTTCTTTTGCTCCCTAAACCTCTCCATAGTTGTCTTATCAAGAAAATTGCCTTTGTGGTCGACCTCCTAGGAATGAAGCCAAATTGGTTTTTTGAAACACTTGTCATTCTTCTTAATCGATCTCCAACGACTCTCTCCCAAAGCTTCATTGTATGACCCATAAGCTTAATTCCTCTGTAGTTTGTGAAACTTTGGATATCTCCTTTATTCTTAAAAGTTGGAACTAGTAAGCTTCTCCTCCACTCATCTGTCATCTTGTTTGATATAAAAATATTATTAAACAACTTAGTTAGCCAGGCAATCCTTGCATCTCCAAGGCATCTCCACACCACAATAGAGATGTCATCAGGCTCCAATGCCTTGCCTGCTTTCATCCATTTTAGTGCCTCTTTTACCTCGGATTTTTGAATTCTCCGAACAAAATGTCTATAGGCGTCATCAGAAGAGTCATCTATCTTGATCGTAGTGCTATCACCTTCTTCATCAAATAGCTTGTCGAAGTAATCTCTCCATCTATTTTTTATCTCCTCGTCCTTCACCAAAAGTCTATTATTGTCATCTTTGATGTATTTAACTTGGTTGAAATCTCTTGTCTTCCTCTCGTGGAGCTTAGTTATCCCATAGACCTTTTTTTCACCCTCCTTCGTGCTTAGGTTATGATATAGATCTTCGTACACCCGACCTCTTGCTTCATTCACTGCTCTCTTTGCATTCTTCTTTACCACTTTGTACCTTTGCATGTTGTCCTCAGTCCTATGATGATGTAAGCACTTATAGTATTCCTTCTTCTCTTTAATAGCCATTTGCACATCATTGTTCCACCACCATGAATATTTAGGTTCGCGTTTATTTCCTTTCGCTATCCCAAACACCTCGGTAGCCAATTTTTGAATGTGCCTTGCTGTTTCATCCCAAATGTGATTTGCTTCTCCTTCTATAGTCCATGCCCCTTCTACCATCACTCTATCCTTAAACACCTATGAGGCGTCTCCTTTGAGCTTCCACCATTTTTTTCGACTAATCTTAGCTCCTTTACCCTATTGAACACGTATTCAGAAACGAAACTCAGATATCAAAAGCTTATGTTGTGAGACGACACATTCTCTATGTATGACTTTGCAATCTACACAAGCTCGTTTGTCATCTCTTCTAGCAAGGACAAAATCAATCTGGCTAAAGTGTTAGCCACTACTAAAGTAATAAAGTGTGGCCGCCTCTTCCTAAAGAAGATATTAGATATCATAAGGTCATAAGAAATAGCGAAATTCAATATTTGTTCTCCTTCTTAGTTCCTACGACATATCCAAAACCACCATGCACTCTCTTAAACCCCCCACTAGTTGTACCAACATGGCCATTGAAATCTTCTCCTATGAAAAGTTTTTTGTTATTAGGCACATCTCTAACCATGACATCTAGCACTTCCCAGAAATTCCTCTTGACGGCTTCACTTAGACCTACTTATGGGGCATAAGCACTAATGACATTCGGAATCATGTCACCCACTACCAGCTTAACTAGGATGATCCTGTCCCCTTGTCTCCTAACGTCAACCACTCCATTACTAAGGTTCTTGTCAATTAAGATACCTACCCCGTTCTTGTTACGCTCTTTTCCCGTGTATTATAACTTGAAGCATGTGTTCTCTACCTCCTTCGCCTTTTGTCCTGTCCATTTAGTCTCCTGAATGCATAAGATATTTACACATCTCCTAGTCATAGAATCAACTATCTCTCTTAGCTTTCCTGTTAATGATCCTACATTCCAATTACTTAACCGAATCCTACTTTCATTGACTAGCTTCCTTGCCCTTCGCACCCGTCGAGTAAAGTGCACAGACCCTTGCTCATTTATCACTACATCGGGGCGTCGATGCAGCGTGCCACTAAGGGAGTGGCGACCCAACCCCTGCTTACTTTTCACAATACCCGAGCCTCGATGTGGCGCGTTTCTAATAGGGTTATGCCCTAAGGAAATATAATTGGGTTTCATTTTAATAAAAGAGGCTAGGGTTTTTACGTTGGCTCGCCAAGCCTATCACAACCCTCCTCCTTTATACTGGCTTGGGACATGTTACATAGAAAAATATACTGGCAGAGTTGATAAACCAACATATCCCATCAAAAACACATGTATAAACATGAATAGAAAAATATCTAAAGAAAAGTAAGATCCAAAACAAGAGAATTGTAAAACCATCTTTTTGTTGATTTCAATTTAACTGAATGAGCATCATTGTAACGACCCGTAATTTTGCTACTTCGAAAATGAAAGATTTTAAATTGAAAAGAATTTAAAAATTAAATAAATATGTTATATATAATAAATAAAAATAGAGAAATTATTTATTCTTATAGTTAACAATTAAAAAGTATAAATTTGGATTTTAGAACAAATCAGCAAAAGTTAAGTTTTGTTAAAAATAAATAAAGGCTTAAATAAATAGGTTTAAATATTTATTTGAAAAGTTAAATATTCTTAAAACCACCTAATAAATATTATAAAAGTATATTAAAATATTTAAAAATATATTAATAATCGTTTTACAAAAATAACTAAATTTTGTCGCATTTTGTCAATTTTACATACACTGCAAAATTAGAGATTATGGTATTATTTAAATATGACTTTAAAATATGAATAGACATGTTTTAATTTATTTAAAAGAAGGAAAAAAATAATTTTAAATTTGGTTTACATAAATGAATAGTTTAACTAAAACGTCAAAATGTGACCGTAAAACATTCTATCGGAAATCAACATTTTGTCGATTAAAAGTTGTTGCAACGTTTTGCACAATTATTTTCTTATATATGAAAATATATTTAAATAGTATAGGTATTATTTAATTCACTATTCAAGTTTACTTTTACTAAACAAATTTAGAAACAATTAGCAAAAGTAAACACAAAAGGAAAAAACATGTCACATCAAATCCAACCAAATCTTTATTTTTCTTTACTTAAATATTAAGTGATTAAGACATAAAATGATGATGTGATAAGGTGATGGTAAGTGTTGAAAAAGTAAGATAAAGTAAGGATATTTTGATAATTTTGTAAAGGGTTAGTTTTGTAATTCACCACTCCTTACCTTTTCTATAAAAACCCATCCATTCTTCTCATTTTTCACACTTCTCATTCTTCTTCTTCTTCTTCTTCTTCTTCCTTTAAGCTATTTTAATGGCTTCTCTCTTAAAAAAAGGTAGGAGTGTTAAAAATAGTGGAGTGGTTAAGCAATTATCCGCTTGTTACTCTCTAATCTCTTCTTAATCTACTTCTTCCTTTTCTCTTCTATAATGGCACTTGGCCGTGAGAAATATGGAGGTGGGAAGGCATGACCGAGATCAAAGCAAAGGTAGAATTGATGGCCGAGAGTAAGAAGTAAGAAGGAGTTGTATTGGACAAGTTTTGGTTGAGTTTAGTAATGATTTAGATAAAGCGTTATTGTGATTTGAATGTTGGTAGGAAGTTAATCAATTTGGTTAAAGGTGAGAAATTCTCATCGCTTTTTGAATTATATTGGTTATCAAGTTTAATTGTTATGTTAGATAATCACCATTTGATGATATGGATGTTTGATTGATTGTCTGAATATGTTGGATGATCCATTGTAATGTTTGGCACTTATCATATTATACCCGTATTGAATATGTTAATATAATATGATTGTTTGTATGGTTGATATGTTAATATGGACATCAAATTTATATCATTATTGATTAAGTAACTTTTTTGTTAAATAAGACTCAATTTTGGTGATATGATATACTTTGAAAAAATAAGTCTCTTTTTAATTGGAATTGGAATTAAAGTGGAAATAAAAGAGAATTTGAAATTAGAAGTGGAGTTGGTTTTGAAATGGAAAGTTAAATTGAAATTGAGATTAAGGTTGAAATTTAAATTAAATTGAAATTAGATTTGAAATCTAAGTTTTATTTGAGTTTAATTTGAAGTTAGAATTAAAATTGAATTGAAATTAAATTGAAATTGGAATTTAAAATTTAATACTAAAATAAAAGGAATAAAATAATATTATAATATGAAAATATTGAAAATACATTCTAAATACTTTAAAAAGTAAATATATTGATTTAAAATGATTTGTAATAATTTTGTAAGTGATAAAATTCAATTTGAATAGATTATTTCAAGTATTGAAAAATAAGTTAAAATTAGATGCATCGCGCGACGACAGTTCGCGATTCCACGCCGAAAAGTTCAAATGAATACATAGACTGGAGTATAGCTCAGAATTCTTCGAGATAAGAAAATTTCGGACTATTATATCCATGTCTTCTAAAAGAAGAAATAAAATCAAAATGTCATTGAGTAGATTTTGAATTAAATCCAAATCAATTTTCTAGAAAAATCGCGCTAGTGCAGTTAAGTGACCACAACAGGAAATCTGTTTAAATGAACATTATTAATCATGGAAAAATATGGAATAAATTTGATAAATCTATTTCAATAGTTTAAAAGAAATTTGAACTAGAAAATATGAATTATCAAATGTTTAAATTTTTTTATATCAAATAAGCTTATGTAGCACTTTCCGCAGCACTTTTATGGTGCGAATTGTATAACCTTTTGAGTATGAGTTTAAATGTAACAATTTTTCCTACAATCAATTATGAATGTTTTTAAAATCAAAATTTAGCTTTTAAAAGATAATTTTGAATCTTTATAATGAATTCCAAAATAAAGTTGATAACTGAATATGCGGAAACGACTAGTGCATTTGTCCTACCTGTGAGATCTGGGAATATAAAACAAGGTATTTAACTAAGGTTAGGGATGGAGCAACCAGTGCCCTGAACTTGCCTGGCTTCTATTTTCTTTTCTTAAGCGAAAGGTGCAACAGATCAAAAGGAATGCCCAGATGCTCTAAGAAAAAAGATTATATTAAGTTTTCCAAAATAAAAGAAGATTGGTATTATCAAAAATTTAAGCAATCTCCAAAATGAATAAATTACGACTTGGATTGCATAGAGATAATCTTCTTATACTTGGTATTAAAATCCAAAGAGGGAACTCGCCCTATTCATGGAATTTAAAAGGTGATTTCACTATTATTCCGCCCATAGCACTTGTTGAATATGGAAATTGATGTTGAGTAATACTAGAATGATTTCTATGATACTATTTACTCAAAAATATTTGCTAAGATTGATTTTAGGGTTTGTCGTAGACGATGTCTATAATAACATTATTTTTGACCTGCCTAAAAGCTAAGGAATTTGGATCGAGAGTTAGGTAAGAAATTTGAGATATTATCCAAAGCAAGAGAATAAATTATTTAGAATTATTCTAAGACAAAAGGAAGAGATTTTGAAATCATCCAAAAAGAATTAAAGTGAAAAAAGACTTAATAAATCATGTATACTCGTATTCACTTTTTGTCGATAATTGGATTTCGAAGGAACCGGGGTCGTATTTGGGTGATTCCTATTTGAAAACCACTTCAAACCAATGTATATGTTCGAATGTAAAGATAGGTTGAAGATGTTGATTATTGAAGAATGTGGATCTTCATAGCGTCAGGACTGCTTGTTGACATGCTCAGGGTAGCTCCCATTATAAAGTTATTTATAACAGTGGTCTCCTCATTGTAGAGATTTTTGGGATTGCAAGGACTACTCGCTAATAGTGGTAGTAGGAGAGTGCCTTTGGTTTGTTGTGTTCCTGGATAACATGTATGTACGTTTGTCAGAAATTGCATTTTTAAAGATTACATACATTGGTTTTTACAAACATACATCTGTGGTGATGGAGAAGGAAACTTTTCTTAGCTTAACACCCTCCTTGAGACATACGATCTTAAGGGTTGTATTTTTATGGAAGGCAATTAGTAGTCAACAGGAATGACAATGTGGCATTTAGAGATGTGATATGTGCTATGTGAAAAGGTAATCATTGCCTCAAGCCTCATCAACCAAAAATGACCGAAACAGGGTTAGATGTAGTAAGGCTAAGTGGGTCATTCCCAATTAGGGTATGATCATCCCCTTCTAGATATATTTATTCCTGCTATAACGTTCGGGATGTAAATTAATGTTGTTTTTATGCTCAGGTCCTAGTTTAAAGATCAGTAATGATCGAGGGATGATATATTCGGTACTATCTAGTTACAGAGATTGGCCGGTCCTGTGTTGGTAGAGGATCCTTTGTGATGGTCCTCGGGACATCCATCTAGAGGTGTACTCATCTGAAGGTAGTCCCTTCACTTGGTCATTTGTATGGAAATCCATTCTCCAATAAGAACCTGCAGTTTTGTTTGTATTGGTATAATGAATAGCCTCGAAATGCTATATAAGTAACCATTTCGGATAAGATTAGTAAGTTTATTTGCAAATATTTTCAAAGATATGTCATTAGAGATAATATCAAAGGTTTTGATATAAAAGTGTTTAAGTTATTATAAGGTAAAAGCCCATCCATGTTTATGCGTGGACGTGGTCTTATGAGATACTCTTTCTTTTCAAAGAATTTTATTTAAAGGCTGATATATGACACTGTCATTTATTCTTGAGTTTTTCTTACGTTGTTTTATCAAGCCTGATCTGGGTATTTTCAATATGCAGGTCAGATCCGAGTACTTTCAGTAGTCGAAGACAGCTGGAGTTTCCAAATGAGAGCCAGAGATTTTCATCTATGCATGGACATATTCTATTATCCGCTGTGCTTTATTTGTTTTAGTTTGACGATTATCAGCAACTGTAAGGACAGATGTTTATAACTGTCCAAGCTGAATTTAGTTTGATGATAACCTTTACTTTAAATCAATCACTCTTTTAAACAAAGATTTCGATTAGGATATACTTCATAGTTAACACCCATGAACCTTCCGATATACTAATTAAACCATCGTTACTTGTAATCAAACTTTATTTTTATTTTTGTCAAGACAAATAAATTTTCAAAAGATTTCAATTTAACAACCAAAATCCTATACTTATCATATAGTGTTTCTTCAAAAATAAATCAAAATGCTAAAAAGAAAATTCTTTTTTTGAGATTTTTTTTTTTAATTTTTTTTGGTTTTGGGAAAAAAATGAAAAAAATAAATCATAGAAAATCAAAAATGAAGATGAGACCCCCCACACTTGATTTTCATTGTGTCCCCATAGTCAACCCAAGTGAAAGGAGAATAAAATATAAATATAAGTATAAATATGACCTATATTTACAAGAAAATGAAATGGTTATTGTTTACACTACGTCAGAAAATATATAGTCATAGAGTAAACGAAATGGTCTTTCAAAGACCAATTCATTTGTCTCTCAAGTATGAGAGACACGGCTTAAGCACAAAAAACCAAACCATAAAAGATTTCAAAGTTGAATAATGATTTGAAAAAAAGAATGTCGTTTTATTAAAATTCATAGGAGTTGTTTTTTCTCGATGATTTTTGGGGTTGAAATAATAACTGGTTGAAGTTCAAGTTTATCTTTACCATATTTAAATTCAAACTAACCATTGAAAAACTCTTCAACATTATTGATTTTAAAATCAAAATGGTGATTTAAACCTACCCCTTCAAAATTTAACAATTCATCTTTGAAAAGTCCAAAAAATTTGTGTTCACAAAATTCGTCTTCCTTTGTTGAATTATTCACAACTTCATTGCATATATCATGTTCTCAAAATCCAAAGTTGTTGTATTTAATTTTTCAAAATCGAAGAAAGGAAGATCGAATTTTAAATTTGCTTCCACACTCTCAAAAGAATTGAAATCCAAATCAATTACCATACTTTAAACAACTTCATTACGATTGTCGTTTTCAATTTCAAAAGCTGTTATTTGAAAATCGTCAATATTGGCAAAAGATGGATTATTATTTGGCTCGTCATTCATTATGTTTCTCATGTTGTTTCATGTAAGTTTCAAACAATAAATCCATGTGATCTTTCTGAATTTCTTCCATTTGCTCTACAAAATCCAATTTATAATTATTAATTTGAGAATTTTTGAATTGAAATTGTTGAGAGCAAAAATTGTTCATCACATCATAACTAAAATTATTGCCATTGTCAAAATCATTTAAAAAGTGGTTCATGTTTTAATTTTGACTTTGAAATTCATTTTGGAGTTCAAAGTTGCATTGGCATGAGTGATAATCGAAATTGTTTGAATTTTGAAGTGAATTCAAATTTTTTATTGCACAAATATGAATTACACAAATCATTTATCATTTGATTTTTTTATGTAGAGAGTTCAAGTAAAGACAAAATTATTTCAATACTCTTTTCAAGAATTGAGGGTTTCTCACTATTTTGAGACTTTTGTTCTTTAAGATCTAAATTGTTTATACAATAGTTTTTATTAAAATATCCATAAGAATTTGACATGAAACTATATGGATTATATTGATTTTATAACTATTGTAAAATTTTCGTGGATAAGAAAACCATTCATTTTGAATGAAAACAATAAGAAAATAGTTTGACTTTTGTTGCACCTAAATCAAAATTTTATAATTGTAACAAACCCATAATTTCTGTCATTTGAATTTGGAATATTTAATTGATTTTAAATATTGAAAAGTTAATTTTACAAGTTAAATAACTTATATTTCAAATATAACAATTTATTTGATAATTAAATTGTTAAATTTAACTTTTGAAATTGTTCAAATGATTGAATCTTGAATTTAGTATGAATAAAAATGATTTTGAAAGTTGATTTAAATTCTATTTGAATAAGAATGAAAATAGTAAACTTTTAAATTTGAATAGGAGGAAAAGAATAAGGAGAGAAGGCAATATTTAAAGAGGAAAAAGGAAGGGAGACGAACGGTCGCCACTTTTCAATCGGTGGTAGGAGCTCGGTGCCGAACCAAACAAAGCATGTCACATAATTACACATCATACTTTGGGGGCGAGTGTTGGCTTGGTTTTTCAGCAAGCAGAGAAAAAAGGAAGAAAAGGTCAAAAGCAGACAAAGGCGTAGAAGACAGAACTAGCGGACCAGATGCTTGGCTCGGCATTTACTAAATGCTGAACTAAATTTATGGTCCGACACGCCGGACCAGATGTTTTGTATCCTCTGATTTGCCAGACCAAATATTTTGTCCAGCATGACATATCCATCATCGGACCAAACATTCGGTCTGGTACATAGGCATGCCGGATCAAATGTTTGGTTCGGCAAATAGGAGGCTCCAAAGCACAAGCATGGAACCAGACAAGGAAGAACAACCAGTGTAGGCAAGCTCCATAGCCCAAATGCCGATCCAAATGCTCCTGCCCAAATGCCGAACTAGATTCAGAGGGTTATAATCTACATCTCCACACTCCAAACTCTCTTCTATAAATACCAGAGCTTCTCAAAAACAATGGGGCAGATTTTTGGAGAAAAGAAGAGAAGATTCTGCTGAAATCCATCACTTTGGTTATGCAAAGTTGTACTCTTTTCGAATATATGTATCTTGTACTTGTAATCAAATCAAAGAGAGAATAAAAAATGGAAAGTGGATGTAGGCACATTCTTGCCGAGCCACTATAAAAACTCTTTCTTTATCCGCTTTCCAAACTTTGTTCTCATGAACTGTCTCTGCACTTGCTTAAATTCATTTTGTTATGTGTTGGAACATGAAAACCCCACGTTAATCAAATTAAACGAAACTTAGCTAAAAAATAAAATCAGATTTAGATGTGTTTGTCCAACTTTTTAGCAAACATTTTTGGTGCTTTCACTAAGAGCGGGCGATCATAGAAAGCCGAACTCTCCCATCCGTTATTCTTCCAACCTTAACGCATCATTAGAACATAGCTCCCTCTAAGAGAAATGCTGACAAGGGTAAGAATGCAGCTACTGCAAATATACTCAACCCCATCCATGAAGATCAAGGAAACCTAACTATTCGCTCCCAACCTCTAGGCTCAGCTGTCGCCCGAGAAGATTTAGAAAGGGTTGTGAATGAGATGACTGACCGCTTCACTGCCCAATAGGAAGATTTGGTGGACTAACTCATGACACGCTTAAGGAGCACGGAGGAATCCAATCACAATACCGAATCTCCAAGGCGAATCCCAGTCTAGAGAGTCGCTAAGAAGGAACAGATCTCCCAACAATGATGAGTCCGATCAGGAGGATCCAAGGGCTCGAAGCCATGCCAGGACCCAACCCGAAGCTGGTCCAACAAGGTCGTCAAGAGTTGGACTCAATCAAGGGGCCTCAGACATGGACCATCTATGGTTGATCCTATCACACTTTGAACCAATCATTGCCAATCTGGCCTCAACCAAGGCACCAGACACCATCACTATCAAAGATAGGGCCCCTTTTCTCCTAGGGCCGCCCCCAAGTCCGAAGAAAGAATGACGCGTCTCTTTAGGGAGTACCTCAGGAGCGAACAACTTAAAAGGGGGATAGGTGCTAGAGTATCCAGCCCTTTCACTAGGGACATAGAGGCAATAACCATGCCTCAAGAATGGAAGATGCCCACCATGGATCCATATTGATGGATAATACCTCCTCGTGTTCAAATTTCTAATCCTTCTTGGGGGATTCCATCCACAAACTCAGGGCACCTCTGACCCAATCGTCTACCTACAATGATACTCTCAGCACATGCTCATGAACGGAGCAACTGAAGGTGTACTATGTAAATGTTTTTCGCTATTTTTGTCAGATTTAGCAAGCACATAGTTCTGTCGCCTACCTCACGGATCCATCAGTTCTTGGAAAATGTTGAAGGAGAAGGTCATAAGACAGTTCCGAATTCATTTGGAATAGCCAAGGGACGTGTATTCCTTGTCCGACGTAAAACAAAAATCAGGGGAACCTTTGCAACAATACCTCACCCTTTTAACACAGTTGCAGCAGTTGTGCAAAACGCGGATGAAAGACTTACATTGATGGTACTATGCGGAGGCGTCCATCCGGACTCGAAACATGCAAGAAGACTGACGAAGGAGAAGTTCTAACTCTTTAGGAATTCTACCATGAAATAGGAAAATATATGAGATTGGAAGATGCAGCGGCTATTCGCCATGGATAGCAGCCTATAGGGAGTTCCGGCTCCCATGGGAACCCGAGAGTCCCACCTCGAGGAGAAGGGAGCAAACCAAACAATGACGATAAAGGTAACCATTAGGGAAACCCTGGAACTGAAAAAAGCAATAAATGATGATATAGACCGGGACCAAGGTTTGATTCTTACACTGCTCTAAATGGCACCGTGGAAAACATTTACTTAGCCAATCAACACGAATTGAAGTACAAACGCCCTCCATATAAGAAGGAATTAGAAGCTGCGGTTAGGACAGTAAGAAACTGTCGCTTCCATGAGTCTCATGGACACAACATAGAAGAATGTCAACTCTCGCGAGACCTCGCTGAAGAATGCATCCAAAAAAAGAAATTGGAACGGTATGTACAGCAAAATCATAACTCCCCCACTCTGACCCACGAAGGACCAGGGATACTTCGACACGGAAATAACAAAGAGGGAGCTAGTGCAGGCCACTCCAATCAAGAGAAAATAATTTTTCATACTATATCAGGGGGCCTGCATTCAGCCGGTGGAAGTTGGGCCGAGATGGAGAGGTACATAAAGTCTTTAAAGGAGGGAGAAGGGTATGTTCATTCCATTACAGAAGGACGCCTTGCCAAACGAAGAGAAAGGACCAATATAACCTTCAACGATGAGGATTTGGTTGGAAAGCAGTACCCACATACCGATCCCATGGTCATTTCCGTCTGGATCGGCTCAACAGAGGTGTTCTGCTTTTGGTCGATACGGGAAGCTCGGTGAATGTATTATTCAAACATGCTTTCAATAAAATGAAGTTATCAATGAAAGATGCATCACCGTGCAATAAGCCTCTATACAGATTCACTGTTAGAAAGCCACAATTCTAGGGGTCGGTTGGATATGTTTGTTGAACTAGGAAGTCACCCTCGATCCATTATCCAAAAGCAACATTTGTACTGGTAAACGGACATTCTGCTTATAACGCATTTTTGGGCAGACCCGCCTTATCAGATTTCTAGATTGTCTTAGCCCCTTAGTGCTTGAAAATGAAGTTCCCCATCGATGGGGGAATAAGAAAAATAGAAGGCGACCAAGATGCAACCTGCGATTGTTGTGTGACAGAACTCCACCAGAACAAAAGGAAGGAAAAGGGCAAAAACGTAGAGGTTGCCCTCTGCGCCAAAACTGTGGAAGCACAGCAATTATAGAAGGCCCCTCCTCTCGAGTATAATAGTGACTCGTTTAATGAACTAGACCTGAGGGACAGAGAGGAGGAGGCCGGTGCTGAGCCCATGGAGCATGTTGCAGTAAATGATCTTGACGGAACATGACTTTTTAAGATAGGGTCGTAGCTAGACAAAAATCTAAAAATCCAATTGATAGGGTTCTTACATAGAAATCGGGTTGTGTTTGCATGGACTCATGAAGACATGGTGGGAATATCCCCCAAAATGGCATGTCATCACCTAGACATAGACCTAACCAAAATCTCGGTCAAACAGAAGAAAAGGGGCATGGGGATGGAATGCTCAACGAGGAGGTAAAAAACCTACTCTCCAATGGTCTTATTGCTAGGCTATCTACCCCAATTGGATCTCCAACTCGGTTCTGGTGAAAAAATCCAATGGAAAATGACGAACCTACATCGACTTCTCCAATCTCAATGACGCTTGCCCCGAGGATTTTTTTTCCCTTGCCTCGAATTGACCGACTGGTGGACGGAATAGCAGGGCATGAATTGTTATCATTTACGGACACCTACTCGGGATATAACCAGATTCCCATGCATGTACCAGATCAAGAACATACTAGCTTTATCATAGATTTGGGCTTATATTGCTACAAGGTCATGCCCTTCGGCTTAAGAATGCTAGTGCAACCTATCAACGCTTGGTTAATAAGATGTTAAGCAGCAGACTGGTCACTCCATGAAAGTATATGTCGATGACATGCTTGTCAAATTAGGAAAAGAAACAGATCATTTACACGACCTAAACGAAATGTTTCAGGTATTCGCAAATACCAAATGAAGCTGAATCCATTAAAATGCTCCTTTAGAGTACCCTTGGGAAAATTCTTTGGTTTCATTGTGCACACTAGAGGGATTGAAGCGAATCACGAAAAGGTCCAAGCCCTGAAGGGCATCAAAATACCAACCACACGAAGGGAAATGCAGAGTCTAAACGGGATGGTAGACGCTCTAAGTAGATTTATATTTAAGGCCATATACAAGTGCATCCCATTCTTCGAAGCCCTGAAAAAGGACAAGGGAAAGTTTGAATGGACCAGCGAGTGCCACTCAGCCTTCCAAAGCCTGCTGGAACACATGCAAAAACCGCCAGTGCTTTCTACCCCGGTAGATGGAGAAAGCCTCTACTTGTACCTAGCTGTGTCCCCTCATGCATTAAGCGCCGCCTTAGTATGAGAAGATGACCATATCCAAAAACCAGTATATTTCATCAGCAAGAGGTTTACAGGGGCAAAGGCTAAGTATCCGAAGATCAAAAAATTGGCCTACTGTTTGCTCATAGCGTCCAGGAAACTACTTCCAATCTCACTCCATAAGGGTCCTAACAAATCAAACATTGCGTCAGGTCCTACATAAACTGGATACATCAGGACGTCTACTAAAATGGTGCATTGAGCTAAGCCAATATGATATCACCTACCATCCACGCACCATAATAAAAGGGCATGCCCTGGTTGATTTCATAGCTGAATTCACCATTCAAGACAAGGATACGACTATCAGAACATAGGAAACAATTGAGTGTAATATGTTTGTGGATGGAGCATCTAACGAGCTCGGCTCGGGGCCAGGAATAGTAATCATCACACCCCAAGAAAGAAAGTTAAGTTACGAGCTGAGGTTAGAATCCGCCGCAACCAATAACGACGCTGAATATGAAGCAGTAATTGCTGGTTTGGAGATCACTAGGGAAATAGGAATCAAATCAATATGCATACACAATGACTCGCAGCTAATCTAAACCAAATCCTGGGGGAATCCCAGTCTCGCAGGCAAAGACTTGCCTCTTACCTCAACAGGGCTAAGGCCCTTCTAAACGAGCTAGACTACTATGCAATCAAACATATCCCACAATAGGAGAATCGAGAGGCAGATGCCCTCGCCAAAGAAGCTAGCGTGAGAAACGAGCCGATGCTGGGGGCAACCCCCGTCATGATGCAAGCTACACTGAGCTTTGAATGTCCTCGGATTATGCCCATTTGTAGTAACGAAGAAGCAGGATGACCCCTATCGTCAAATACTTACAAGTGGGGATCCTACTGGAAGATCGCAATGAGGTTAGAAAAATTCGAAGGAAGGCATCCCGCTACACCATCCAGGAGGGCATCCTATACCATCGTTGGTTTTCCAATCCTCTACTAAGGTGTGTCGTAAGAAATGAAGCAAAATATATTCTTAACAACATACACCAAGTAAGTTGTGGCGACCACACCGACAGTCAAACTCTAGCTAGAAAAATCCAACGCTATGAGTACTTTTGTCCCATACCGAATGAAGATGCAACCGAGTTTGCTAGAAGATGCGACAAGTGCCAGAGATTTGCCAAAATCCCAAGACTGCCACCTACTGGTCTATCCCAAATGGTTAGTCCTTGGCCCTTCGCCATTTGAGGGATCGACCTAATTGGGGAACTCCCCATGGGACGAGAAAGAGCAAAATACGCCACAGTGGCAGTGGATTACTTCACCAAATGGGTGGAAGCAGAGCTTTTAAACAAGATTTCATTTTCCAAAGTGATAAATTTTCTAATACATAACATCCTGTGCAGGTATAGGGTACCATAGAAAATCATATCGAACAACGGACTCCAATTTGACAGTGACGAATTCGCCAATTAGTGCCACGAGCATTGGATTGCCCGAAGCTTTTCAGCTGTGGCATATCCATAGGCAAATGGACAAGTCAAAACAGTGAACAAGGTGTTGAAAACTTTGATCAAGAAGAAATTGGAAAAATCCAAGGGGGCAGGATTGTCGAGTTGCCTTGTGGGTTTGCAGAATTTCTTATAAAACCGCGATAGGGCACAGTCCATTCGCACTGGCATACGGAGTCGAAGCCATGCTCCCTGTCGAAACAATTATGCCCTCGCACCGAAGAATACACTATAATTCAAAAAAAATGAGGAGCTATTAAACATATTGTTCGACCTGATCGAGGAAAAGAGAAGTGATGCCGCCCTCAAAGAAGCCGCTTATAGACAAAAGGTGGCAAGGCAATAAAATTCAAGGTGAAGCCTCGGACACCACAAGAAGGAGACTTGGTTCTCAAATAAGTCTTCCCATGACCTGGAGCGTCAGATCAAATTTGGAAAGGGCCATTTGTTGTACATAAAGACCTTCACAATGGAGCTTACATCTTGTCAATGGTAGATGGAGAGGTGTTTGGGAAAGCATGGAATCTCCAATATCTCTGCGGCTACTTCTCTTGAGTTGTAAAGAAGCATGTACTAAAGCAATAAAATAAAGACACTGGATGTAGGCATGTTCTAGCCGAACCACTATAAAATCTGGTGTCTCGTATTACTTATCTTATTTAAATGTTCTTTTTTTAATTATTTTATCTTATGACCATTCCTACTACGGGCAATCGCAGACTCTCGCCGGTAGCAGTGAAAGTAAGATAGCCACGATAAAGGGCACGAAAAAAGCCTGGGAAATTCACTGCCGATGATCGGCACCCCCAAGCCTACAATGATGAACCGATCATAAGCCACGGATTAGGCATAAATTATTTCCTAGGCAGTTCACCATTGGCACTCGGTTTGCCAGCTATTGTGAACCGATCATAAACCCCACGATTAAGGTGTGGCCACAGCTAGAGGTAGTTCTCACTTGACGATCAGCATTACACATGCCGGGAATGATAAATCAAATAATAGTCACAACACAGGCATTAGCCCGAGTAGTTATCGTTCGCAATTGGCCTCGAATATAACAATGCTTCTATGGTTCTCTGTATCTTTAAACACTATAACAATTAACTAAGTCATAAACAGTTCACGAATAGACAGAGCAGACTATAAAAAGCACGCAAGTCATCCTAGATAAACATATATAAAAAAAGGAAAAAAACACACAAGTTGAACAATACAGTGTTAAATTTTTCTCATACAAAGCTTATCACTTATATTTATATACATATGAAAAAATCCATACATCCTTTAAAAATGCGTGCAGAAAACAGAAAAAGAAATCTCCTTTGCTAAGAAGGATGGACGTCCTTGCCGCTCGGCCCGCTCCCTCCAACCATGTCCTTCGAGGGCCCTGATTTCCTTAGAGGATCGCCTGCTTGTCGTGAAGGCACAACTTGGCCTAGAGGCACCCCTGCACGAGGAAAATAAAAGTAATTATAAGTTTTGCAATCCAGAATAGGTGATGGCAAAGCTAGAGTAATAGGCGAGATACCTGCGACAATGTGACTTGGATCACCAAGCCCCTCGAGATTCGATCCGCCCTTATCATCCTCGTCCTTAGCCAGCAAATCATATCCCTTAGCTATAGCCTTAGTCTCCTCTATCATGAACTGGCTGTTCACTATCCCAACGTCGTACACAACCCTTTCTTCCTTTGCGATTACAGCCACAATCTCCTCGATAAGCCGAGCATGTATCCCGGCTATCACCCGAGGGTAGTCATCCATCCACTGAAGGTTCTTGTGTTTCTAGAACGTGAAATAAGTATCCTTCAGCATTTTGTTGACCGTGTCGCAAAAGTCACTGGATTTATCGACTTCGATCTGGAGGGTCACCACCTTATTCATTTACTACTCCTTATCCCTCCTCAACCGAGCATGCTCTACCTTCAACTTGTCAATCTTAGCTTGATATGAATCTTTCTCCTTCTGCCACTTTCCTTGAGACTCCTTCAGCCCGGCTAAGGCCTCTTTTGATTTCTTCACTTTGCCCTCGAGGGTGCGGATTCGCTTCAGATCCTTCTGCCGGGCCTCATCTACTGGACTAATAGCCATGCCAATCTACGTCTTATCTAGGTCAGCAGCCTCTTTCCTTGCCTCTTCCTTGGCCTTTGTTATCTCGAAAGCGCGGGATGCTTCGACTACCTTTAAGTTAGCCTCTTTCTCCCTGAGTGCCTTGCAAAGGCCCTCCATACACAACCACACATTGGTACTCCCTACTTCTTTACCAGTTTTGGCCAAATGGGACTGATAGTCAACTATGTTTCTGGTCTCATTTGTAATCTAGACCATCCGCATTGTTAAGTTAGCAAAATCAAGAGTCTTCGCCTCATCCAGGATCCGAACCAAGGGATTTCAAGGTAAAAGGAACGCGGTGTCAGGATCGGCCGCACGACGACCTGTAGTCAGGATTTATATCAGGATGACTTTCAAAGGGATTCCGCGTCGGCTGTTGATAATCCGAGAAAAAAGAATCAATATTTCCCTCTCCCAACTCATCCGGCACGTCGTGCACTTCGAAATACATCGGATAGTGATGGCAACGACGGGAGGAAGTTTGGGAGACAAGGGAGGTGGCTTGCTTACCCGAGGACCTCGCATGTTTTTGGGAAGACTCACGGCTCTCTCCCTGATCCAGGCCTGACGAGCACTCCCTAATACTCTCTTGCATAGTTTTTTCCCTTTGGAAAATCGACTTGGAAGAAACGGAGGTCATATTCATCCGTTTGAACTGCTAAAGCCGCCCGAAGACTTCATTCCGCTTTGGGTTTCTCCTTTTCCCTAGAATACAGGCACCAACACTAGATCCAAGAAAGCGAGAAAGCATAGAAAATGCAAAACACTCAAGACACTAAGACACAACAAGCTACTACAAACCCTTGGGGTAGACTGGATCATATGGCCGAGGCGGGGTAACACTCAAATAAGAAATACCCAAGGATAGGACTCCACTCAAAGGAAGGAGAACACACAGTGACCATACTTCATTCGATTGAGGACTAGGAGGAGGCTGGGACTTGTTGAAAATTCATACAGTAATCAAAAGTACCTGGAGAAAGCCCCAGATCCTCGTCGATTCCTGCTCCAACTTGTGCTGGAAAAGGCGGTATTTCACCCATATCACCGAAGCCACGTTATCTCGGGAAAGATTGACAGTAGAGGATGGCCTTGGGGCCGGCTCGGATCGTTCCAACTGCTCTGGCCACTCTCGCATTGCCTCGATATTCTTTAAAAGATCCACGCCCAATCTCTCGTTGCTTTGGATATCCACTTCTGGAGATACGTGAACATCCCCTTCCGTTGCTTCAGAATTGCTCTCTGATCCTTCCTCCTCTTCACTTTCTACTCCCAAATGAAAATCTCCCTCATCCTCGGGGAGGGAGCATCTCGAATACGCATAGATTACCTTGAGCGGGGAGGACGAACTGCACTCTTCTTATATCTCAGTTTCTTTGGGGCTTCAACAACACCACCTACCTCATGTGGGCCCTTACCTTTGTCTCTGTCACCCCGTCACCTCCGATTCCCGCTGCTCTCTCAGTAGAACTTGGCCTAATCTTGTACATAGACTGTCTAGGCCAATCAAATTATAGAATCAGAGGGCTACATCATGGAGTTAGAATGAGGCTTCCCGCTCGGCCTCCGGGATAGCTAATATTTCCTTGGCCATTTTTTTAAGCCGTCATCCTTCGCCACCTTCACACAACCTGAAAATTATGGAGCAATAAGAGGACAAGATGACAAAAAGTTTAGAAAAAAGATAATAAAATAACCCATAGCCAGAAGTAAAAGCATGTTGGGCCACGGTATCATCACGTATAAAGAAATATTTCTTCTTGAACATACTAAACTTAGAATATAAATCCAAGACGGGTTTGAATTTGTGGGCGGACTCTAAACTGATAAAATAAGTTCCCTTTAATAACTCCTCATGTTATACAGATATGTGATCTCTCTATGAGTGAGGGGTCCTCGATACCGCTTCATGAATATCAAGTATAAACATGTCAGGACAACATAAGATTTCGGATGAAGTTGTATAGGAGAAACCTTCAAATAAATCACGAAGCTGGCAATCCAATTGGTAAGCGGAGAGATCGCACCGCACATACAATGATACTTACTATATGCCATATACCTGCCTGGAGGAAAGCATACTTTATCATCCGGACCAGGTAGTATCATGTCCCGACGGTTTATCCCAAACATAGTAGCTATGGAGTTCAGCTTCTGTATTATCAACACATTAGGATAACACTCCAAAGGCCTAACTAGCATTTGATTAGGAGCATAACCTTCCACAAAAGAGTAAGCAGAATTGTGTTTCCTAGGAGGATTGGTTGGAGCATCAGAAGAAGAAGGACCAGCCCCGACAGGCTGAGTAGCCACAAATTTGGAACGAAGCTCACGAACAGAAGACATGTTCCCTGCGCAAGAAAGTGAAGGTCAAACAAAGTTCAAAAGGAAGTTAAAACATTCACGGGGAACCTCCTATCATCCAGCCCAGTTGAAACCATACTCCTAACCTAACCATCTCAAGCTCGACATACGTAATAACCATGTGCTTGGGCTATTTGGTCTGGCATTATCCTTAATCAAAAGCCAAATGACATCCCAATGACAAACCAAAAACTACCAATCCATCCTTAGCACAACATTCGATCACAGGCCCATAACCATTCACTTGGACTTCACCACTCCGTCCCTACCATCCCATTTATACTGAACCTTAGGGTCACGACCGCCAACATGTTCAAACTCCATCGACTCAAGATTGCATACAATCGAAACAAAACCCACCTAGAGTTCATACAACCAAAACAAAACCCACCTTCACCAAGCATGATCCCTTTCTTCACCAATTCTGAAACTAAAAACCCTAGGCTAAAAGAACGAGTTTTATAAAAGCTTACCTCAAGCAATAAATGCGTAGAGATATTTGAATCCAAGCAATATAAATGAGCTCAAAGGGGACCACAATCGATCAAAAATAAGTTGGAGAAATTAATTTCAGAAAATAAGAGGAAAAGAATAAGGAGAGAAGGCAGTATTTAAAGAGGAAAAAAGAAGGAAGACGAAACGGTTGCCAGTTTTCGATCGGTGGTAGGAGCTCGGTGTCGAACCAAACAAAGCATGTCAGTATGTACATGTCAAACTTTGAGGGCAAGTGTTGGCTCGGTTTTTCAGCAAGCGGAGAAAAAAGGAAGAAAGGGGGCAAAAGTAGACAAAGGCATGGAAGACGGAACTACCGGACCAGATGCTTGGTTTAGCATTCACTAAAATGCCTAACCAAATTTATGGCCTGGCATACCGGACCAAATGTTTGGTCCAGCATCCTCTGATATGCCGGACCAAATATTTGGTCCGGCATGACACATCCATCATCGAACCAAACATTTGGTCCTGTACACAGGCATGTCGAATCAAATGTTTGGTCCAGTAAATAGGAGGCTCCAAAGCAGAAGCACTGAACCAAACAAGGAAGAACAACCAAGCCAGGCAAGCTCCGTAGCCCAATGCCAATCCAAATACTCCTGCCCAGATACCGAACCAGATTTAGAGGGTTATAATATGCACCTTCACACTTCACAACTCCACTCTATTAATACCGGAGCTTCTCAACGATAATAGGGACAGATTTTTGGAGAAAAAAGAGAAGACTTAGTTGAAAATCCATCACTTTGGTTATTCAACATTTTACTCTTTTCGAATACATATATCTTGTACTTGTAATCAAATCAAAGAGAGAATAAAAATTGGAAAGTGGATGTAGGCACATTCTAGCTGAACCACTATAAAAACTCTTTGTTATTTGCTTTCTTTATCCGCTTTCCAAACTTTGTACTCGTGAACTGTTTCCGCACTTGCTTAAATTCGTACCGTTATGTGTTGGAACATGAAAACCCCGTCAATCAAATCAAACAAAACTTAACTAAAAAATAAAATCAGATTTAGAGGGTTTGTTTAACTTTTGAGCAAACAGATTTTATGATAAGATTTAATGTGAAAACACTATTAAATGATATCAAATGCTTTGCGATTTTGTATATGATTAGAAATGATATTTTAGCGGTGGGTTCAATTTTCACAATTTTATGAATTAATGTGGATTTAATATTACTTTTCTAGTAAGGAAAATGGTTATTCAGGTTTAAATTAATTACGCCTATTTTATGATGATTTTTGATCAGAAATTAATATACTTTAAAAAAATATTAAATGTGTTTTATGGGAACTTTTATAGATTTTTCCTAAGTGCTTTAATAATTATATAAAATTATTTAAGGTATGAGACTTAAATGTTTTATATATTTATAAAAGGAGAAGGGGAATTTTGTAAATAATTTAAATTGCTCATTTCAGAAATTTGGTAATGCTTTTAGAAAAGAAATTAGCAACCAATCATATTTTGACAAACAAGGGAAGTTAGTTGAAAAGAATTACTTTAAAAAGTTAAAAATCAGATTTTACATGCTTTTTACATGTTTGCCACTTTTGGCACCCAGCATTCGACACTTTACATCCGCCTCCGTCTCCATCGAAACTAATACACATGGTATCAAAATCTTTGGTACAGAGTCGATTGGGCATATGCGAAAGGTATAAAGTCGAGATAAGGGGTTCCGATGGGGTCAAAGCCTTACTTTGTTTATAAAAGAAAATGCGCCTGCTTTGCTTTCGAAAAGGATGCTTTCATCTTAGGTAGCTTTTGACTTGGTTAAATGATTTTACGGAATGGTTTCGAAAGCGGTTGCAACTTTTGTTTTAAGTAAATGCTTTTGAAGAGGGTCAAAACCCTTGCTTCCACTTTTCTCTTTTCGAAGCAAATGGTTTCAAAAGGGTTATTTTTTTAAAACTCGACGGCTTCTCTAATGCTTATAAAGGGTTGGTTTCGACACCACCATTTCTTTACTTAGAGAACATCTTTCTGAAAAGTGCTTTTGACTTAGTTATTTTATGGCCCTTTCATTCTGTTGAAAGTTAAACCTAAATGGTTTCGAAAGGAAAGGTTTCAAAGGGGTGGTTCCCCAATGGTTTCGATAGGTTTCAAATGGAAGGTTCTAATCTTTTCGAAAGGCAATGTTTATAGTGTTTGATAAGAGGATATCTAAGGTTTAGAGCTTTCGAAAGGAAGATTTTACAATGTTTTCGAAAGGTTTATTAAGAATGGTGTCGAAAGGTATGCTTTGGCTTTTTGGCCTAAGGTTATAAGACAAAGTAGTTACTTGGTTTTGAAAGGGGGTACTTTCAATGGATTCTAAAGGGGTACTTTTAAAGGTTTAAATGTTTTAATCAACAAAGTTTTATGTAAAGTATATATAACATGGCAAGGTGATTTACGTAAAGCATAGAAGTATATTTTCCTTGTGTAAAGTATGATTTAAAGGCTTAAAATAATTTGAGAGAAAAAAATTTCAAGGAAAATTTATGTGTAGTTGACCCTAAGTAAAATGACTAAGATATTAGAATACCAGATGGGACTGGGTTGCACCCTATACATTAGCTATTAGACCCCAGCTATAGTCAAAAATTCTAGTGTGTAGGGCTTTGTCACAGGTAAGACTAAAATAATGTTACACAGAAAGGAATATACAGAGAGAGGATAGGTTATTGTTGAGCCTACAAAAACATTAGGATCAGTTGACCCTAGGAGAACACAGTTAGGGACAAACCGTCCAAAAGAGGAGTATCTGACAGAAGTTAGATTATTTGTTTATTTTGTCCTGGTAGGCCCGACTCATCCAAAGGTTAGCAGTTAGCCAAACAAAACTATAGTGTTAGGACAGATAGTCCATTTGTTACCTGATTTATATTCTTACATGATATTGCTTTATTGTTTTAACCAGTTTTGGCCGTAGGATTAAAATTTGCAAAAGATATTCCTTAAAAGGATATTAGTGAGAGGAAACACGTTCCACTAAGTGGCATGGTCTCATTTAATATCAAATAACCAAGATGTATAGTATTATTCATACTAGGCTTTATGTCCGACTTGAAGTTTATGTTTCCCCCATAAAATCTCGAGTATGCAAAACTGATTTGAGTAGGCTAAGGGTTGAGGATTTTTAGGTTTTAGTAGGTGGACAAATAAAGCTTGCGGAGATGAGCAGGAGGTTGATGCTAGCTATATTTAGGAGTTGTTTTGTTTTATTTCTGTTGTGTTGACTTAAGTCTATTATGACTATTTAGTACTCTGGTTATCTAAGGGGCATCCTCATATGTCGCTCTTGGTGTATTTATGAAATAATTATATTTGATCTGAACGTGGGAAATTTTTGGGATTATGTAACTTAGAATATGAAATGTTGTTTTGAAATGTAATCAAAAAAATTTATTAATCTGTGATGATTTTATTTCATATTCATGTGCTTCTGATATTATGGATACCATTAACATTACATATTTGGTCACATGAAGTTAATACTATGGATGACTACAGCATCTGTAGCGCTCAGCTTCAGGCCTCCAGATATGGGATGTTACAACTTGGTATCAGTGCATAGGTTTATGAAAAAAATTTAAACTAGTATTATTTCTGAAAGCATAATCCTAAGGAATTAGAGATAAGATTGGGGTATCTGATAACGCTATAGTAACGTACTTGTATTTGTTTTACATAAGTATACGCTATATCTCTAGTTCCTTATCTCTCTTATGCTATTCTTCTGTATCTTATGAGGCTTGAATACAGATATGGATGCTAGAAGTGGAAGTGTTAACCTTGGAGGGGAAGCACCATAAAAAATGGAAATTCCAGGCCTAATACGAAAAGGGACCATGGTTAGGAACAAGCTGGAAAAACGGGTGCTAGAGTCCCGTAAGTTGACCTAAGAGTAATGTATCATTTCTTTGTCAGCATGATGCAGGTTGGTATTGCTGCTGGAGTAGTTGGAGGAGGGAACCAAGAAGCTCCGGTGGTGAATAACTATGCTATTTTGAGTAGAGACAATGCTCGTTTGGGAGGAAAGCCATTCATCGGAATTAAGGATGCAATTGAAGTAGAGAATTGGCTACTTCATTACGAGAGGATTTTAGCCGACTTAGGCTCAATGATGAGCAGAAAAGGAGACTCGCCTCTAGACAACTTCAAGGGGTAGCACTAATCTGGTGGAACAGTGTGGCAGTTGGAGTCAATAAGGAGAATATGGCATGGGCTAAATTCAGGAGGAGGTTCACATAAAGGTTTATGTCAGAAATTGCTAAGTGACTATGATTAGGATGTTTGTTGAATTTGAGCAGGGAGACATGACTGTGCTTGAGTACACGACAAGGTTTTAGGAGCTAACAAGGATGGCTATGCTACGGTGGATATTGTGATTAAGAGGAATGAGAAGTTCATTAGGGGGTTGAAGCCTGAGCTTGCTAGGGCAATGTTACCGCATATTAGGGATCCATGTGATGTTGTAGTGGAAATGGCTTTAAGGAATGAATAGATGATTGCTTTTCTAGAGAGAAAGAAGGCAAAAGAAGTCCAGGTGGGGCAAAGTCAGAAAAGAAAGTTCTTCAATAAGAAAGGAGCTCGGAAGCGTGGAGCTGCAAAGAAGGGAAAATCGAAGATTGTCTGCTTTAAGTGTTATAATAAAGGGCATTCTGCTAATGAATGTTGCTCAGGAGATGCAAAGAAGGTGATTGGAAAGAAGAAGATTAGATGCTTCAACTGCGATCAAAGTGGACATTACAAGAACCAATGCAAGGAGCCTGCTAAGAATGGGAAGGGAAAAGTATATGCATTGGAGCCGCTACCTCGAGACCAATAACAGAGGAAAAAGGAAAAGCTATGTTGGGAGGTAAGCTTCTGATTCGTGGTATGTCAGTTAGCGTTCTGTTGATACTGGTGCATCACATTCTTCTATATCTCATTGTTTGGTATATAAGATTAACCTAGAACCCTCATATTTAGTTACTTCCTTAAGGGTTGCAAATCCGATAGGAGGGTATGCGACACTTGGGATGATGTGTGACCACGTAGAGTTTGATTTGTTAAGTTATACCTTTGCTTGTAGTTTGTATGTGTTTGATTTCATAGGTTTAGAATTATTTTGGATATGGATTGGTTAAGTAAGTACGATGCTAGGATATTTTTCCATGATAGGAAAATATCGCTCGGACACCCTGACTATAGCGATCGTATTATGTATACCGCAGAAAACCCTAGCTGTGAGGTGAATGCTTTGTTGGGTGTTACGGAGGAGTGACGGGTTAAATCGAGTTTTCGTGGTTAGAGAATTCGCGGATGTTTTTGAACCTGTATTAGGATTGCCACCGAACGAGCCATTGAGTTTTGGATAGATTTGGTGCCGGGAGCAGAACCAGTAAGTAGACCACCAAGCAGGATGACACTTCCAAGATGAGGGAGCTGAAGGTGCAATTGGTGAATTTGGAAGGAAAGAATTTTATTAGGCCTAGTACTTCACCTTGTGGAGCAGCCGAAGCGTTTGCTAATAAACCAAATGGATCGTTAAGGCTGTTTATCAATTATCGTAAGCTGAATGAGAAGACGATAAAGAATCAATATCCATTGCCTAGAATTGACGATTTGTTCGATCATTTGAGTGGAGCCAATGTTTTTCCCAGTTGGATTTAGCAACAGGTTTCCATTAGCTTAGAGTAGCAAAGGATAGTATTCCTTTGACGGCGTTTAGAACTAGATATAGATCGTACAAATGGTTAGTGATGCCGTTCGGACTAATAAATGTGCTAGCATTCTTTATAGATTTAATGAACCGATTTTTCCCGGAGCACATGGATAGGTTCATGTTGTTATTTATAGATGATATTTTGATATACACTAAGGATTAAAGGGAGCATGAAGTTCATCTTAGAGTGGTACTTGAGGCGCTGAGGCAACTTCTGCCGAAGGCGAAGTTTTCGAAGTGTTAATTTTGGAAGAAGGAAGTGAAGTTTCTTGGTTATGTAGTCCTAGAGAAAGGGTTGTCTGTAGATCCAATTAAGATCGAGACAGTGACTAAGAAAAAGAGTTTTCTTGGATTGGCTGGATATTGTCGAAGTTTCATAAAGGATTTCAGGCAAATAGCAGCACGGATGACCAAGCTAACGCGAAAAGACGTGAAGTTTGTGTGAAACGATAAGTGCGAGGAAGCATTCCAGAGCTTGAAACACTTATTAACTAATGAACCTATGTTAGTTGTTATGGAAGGGAATAACGACTTGGTAGTATATACAAATGCTTGTGGAACTTGGTCAGGAGATGTGTTAGTGCAAAGAGGTAAAGTGATTGCATATGCTTCTCGACAGCTTAGACCGCATGAGGTTAGGTACCTAACTCGCAATTTGGAATTAGATGCAGTGATTTTTGCATTGAAGGTGTGGAGGCATTACCTTTTGGGAGGGATATTTGAGTTGTATACGGATCATAAGTCGTTGAAGTATTTATTCTCTTAGAAGGAGTTGAATATGAGACAACAAAGGTGGTTAGAGTTTTTAGCTGCTTATGATTTCGATATTGAGTACACATCGGGAAAAGGCAACAAGGTTGCAGACGCAATTAATCGAAATTATCAGAATGTGGTGTTGGCAATGATAGCTGAGTGAAAAGATTTAGAAGACTTGACGACATGCAAAGTGCAGTGGAGATCTGAAGTTTGATCTAGTAAGGATACCTCTATGTTATCATGTTTAGAAGTTTGACCGACGATGATCCAAAGGATTGCTTCTAAACAAATGGAGGATCTAATATTAGTTGAACGGATCAGGAAGTTAAAGGATGGAACAAAGAACGATGTCCTAGGATTTTAGTCTTGACCAGAATGGGTGGTTGAGAAAGAAAGGAAGATTGTATTTTTCGAATGTGCAAGACATTGGAAAGGATGTTTTGGAGGAATGCCATCGTTCGAAGTTCACTATTCATCCTGGAGAAACTATGATGTATCAGGACATGAAGAGGAGTTTCTTATGGGAAGGTTGTAGAGGGATGTAAGCTTATGGGTGAAGCAGTGTCTGAACTACCAACAGGTAAAGGCTGAACATCAGAAGCCAAGTGGTTTGCTTCAACCATTAGATATACCAGTATGGAAGTGGGATTCTATTTCTATGGATTTTATATAACGGTTGCCAAGATCTAATAGAGGAAATGAAATATATGGGTCATAGTGGAAAGGGTGACCAAGACTGCCCATTTCATTCCAATTAAGTCAACTAGGACGACACCTGTTTTAGCTAAGTTATTTATGAAGAATATAGTTAGACTTCATTGAATTTCTAGTAGTATAGTAAGTGATGGAGATTCACTATTCACTAGCGAGTTTTGGAATAGTTTACAGAAGATTTTAGGTACTAAGCTCAAGATGAGTACCACTTACCATCCGCAGACAGATGGGCAAACGGAAAGAGTTAACAAAATCTTGGAAGATTTGCTAAGAGATTGTGTGTTAGATTTTAGAGGATCATGGGAAGACCATCTACACTTAGTCGAGTTTTCGTATAATAACAGTTATCAAGCTAGTATAGGGATGGCGCCGTTTGAAGCTTTGTATGGAAGGCCATGCAAATCTCCATTTTATTGGTTTGCGACCGAGGATTGGTTAGTTCTTGGTCCAGATTTTGTTAGAGAAGCTGCAGAGAAGATTGAGTTGATTCGGGCTAGGATGTAAGAAGCTCAGTCTAGGCAGAAGAGTTATGCTAATAGAAGACAGAAAAACTTAGAGTTCTCTGTTGGAGATTATGTTTTCGTTAAGGTATCACCAATGAAAAGTGTAATTCGATTCGGGAAATTGGCACCAAGATTTGTAGGAAAATTTCCTATCGTAAAAAGGATCAAGAAACTCGCATATAGAGTAGGGTTAACGAATAGTTTGCAGGAGTCCATGATGTTTTACATATTTCTCATCTAAGAAAGTGTATTAGAGACCTGGAGACTGCTATAGCACTGACTGTGTTAGAGGACTTAGTGGTAGAACCAAATTTGACTATAGTTAGAAAGCCAGTTCGTATAGTCGCAAGAGATGAGAAGTGGTTAAGAAACAAGACAATCAGATTAGTTAAGGTCCAGTGGAGTGACGACGATAAAGACTGTACTTGGGAAACCGAGAGCAGGAGTAGAGACGCTTATCCTGATTTGTTTGATGGTATATTTTACCTTTTGGATTGATTTTTTATGTACCTTATCGTAATTTTGAGGACGAAATTCCTTAAGGAGGGAAGTCTGTAACACCCCAAATTTTTAGTAACATTATTTAGGATATTTAATTAGTTAAATAAAATAAAATAATGTGATGAATAGGGGATTGAGATTTGTGTAATTAGAAGGTAGCCATGCCATATAACAAATGAACTAAGGGAAGAGGAAATAAAATAAGTTAGGCAAATAGAGAAGGGTAATATAGGAATAAGTATTATTCTTATACCCTAAACCTTTAAACCATAAACATTCTCATGTTCACTTTACAAGTTCACAAATTAGAACATAAGATAGAGAGGCTGGCCACCATTAAGGGATAATAAGAAGAAGGTAAGCATTATTTCAAGAGGAAAGCTTAAGCAAGTTAAACAAAGATCAAATCTCAACTCCTTAATCACAAAGCTAAAATGAATAATGACTACATCTCATGTTTTTAATTATTTTCTATTTTATATTAAATCTGAATTATTTTGCAATGTTTTGCCATGTTTTGAAATGTTGAAATGGAGATATATGTTTGTTGATGATTTATACCATTTCATATGGATTTTGTGACAATATTTAGTGTGAAAACCCTATTAAATGATATCCAAATGTCTCGCGATTTTAGTATATGATCATAAATAATATTTTAGAGGCGGGTTTCAATTTTTATAATTTTCTGAATTAATGTGGATTTAATATTAATTTTCTAGTAAAGAAAATGGTTATTTAGGTTTAAATTAATTACGGCTATTTTATGATGATTTTGGGTCAGAAATTAAAATATGTTATAAAACATATCAAATGTGATTTATGCGAATTTTTATAGATTTTCCTAAGTGTTTTAATAAGTATATAAAATTATTTAAGGTATGCGACTTAAATGTTTTATATATTTATAAAAGGAGAAGTGGCATTTTGTAAATAATTTAAATTGCTCATTTTAGAAATTTGGCAATGCTTTTGGAAAAGAAACTAGCAGCCAGTCATATTTTGACAAACAAGACAGTTTAGTTGAAAAGAATTACTTTAAAAAGCTAAAATCAAATTTTACATGCTTTTTACATGTTTCGCCACTTTTGGCACCCAGCCTTCGACACCTTACTTCAGCCTCTGTCTCCATCGAAACCAATACACATGGTATCGAAAGCTTTGGAAAGTAGTAGATTGGGTATTGGCAAAAAGTATAGAGTTAAGACAAGGGGTTCCGAAGAGGTCGAAGCCTTACTTTGTTTATATATGAAATGTGCCTGCATTGCTTTCGAAAAGGATGCTTTCGACTTAGATAGCTTTTGACTTGGTTAAATGATTTCAAGGAATGGTTCTGAATGAGGTTACGCCTTTTTTTAAGTAAATGCTTTCAAAGATGGTCGAAATCCCTTGCTGTCGCTTTTGAACTTTCGAAGCAAATGGTTTCGAAAGGGTTTTTTTAAACTTAGCCGCTTCTCCAATGCTTTCGAAGGGTTGGTTTCGACGACCACTTCTTTACTTAGGGAATAGCTTTCGAAAGAGCACTTTCGACTTAGTTATTTTATGACCCTTTTGTTCTATTGAAAGTTAAACCCAAATGGTTTCGAAAGGAAAGGTTTCAAAAGGGCGGTTCCCCAATGGTTTCGAAGGTGTGGTTCCAATATTTTTGAAAGGCAATGTTTACAGTGTTTGATAAGAGGATGTCTAAGGTTTTAGAGCGTTCAAAAGGATGATTTTTCAATGTTTTCGAAAGGTTTATTAAGAATGGTTTCAAAAGGTATGCTTTGGCCTTTCTGCCTAAGGTTATAAGACAATTACTTGGTTTTGAAAGGGGTACTTTCAATGGATTCAAAAGGGGCACTTTCAAAGGTTTAAATGTTTTCATCAACAAAGTTTTGTGTAAGTATATATAAAATGGCAAGGTGATTTGAGTAAAGCATAGAAGTATATTTTCCTTGTTTAATGTATGATTTAAAGGCTTAAATCAATTTGAGAGAAAATATTTTCATGGAAAATTTATTCATAGTTGACTCTAAGTAAAATGACTCAGAAATTAGAATACCAGATGGGACTGGTATAAGGTCGTGCCCTATACATTAGCTATTAGCCACTAGCTAATTTTGTCCAAAATTCTAGTGTGTAGGGCTTTGTCAAAGGTAAGACTAAAATGATGTTACACAGAAAGGAATATACAGAGAGAGGATAGGTTATTGCTAAGCCTGCAAAACCATCAGGATCAGTTGTCCCTAGGAGAACTAAGTTAGGGAAAGACCGTCGAGAAGAGAAGTATCTAACAGAAGTTAAATTATTTGTTTATTTTGTCTTGGTAGGCACGAGTCAGCCAAAGGTTAGTAGTTAGCCAAACAAAACTATAGTGTTCGGACAGGTAGTCCATTTGTTACCTGATTTATATGCTTACATGGTATTGCTTTACTGTTTTAACCAGTTTTGGTTGCAGGATTAAGATTTTCAAAAGATGTGCCTTAAAAAGATATTAGTGAGGGGAAACCCGTTCCGCTAAGCGGCATGGTTTCATTTAATATCAAATAATTGAGATGTATAGTATTATTCACACTAAGATTTATGTCCGACTTGAATTTTATGTTTTCCCTTTAAACTTTCGGGTGTGCAAAATTGATTTGAGTAGGTTGAGGGTTGAGTATTTTCAGGTTTTAGTAGGTGGACGAATAAAGCTTCTGGGGACGAGTAGGAGGCTAATGCTAGCTATATTTAGGAGTTGTTTTGTTCTATTTCTGCTGTGTTGTATTAAGTCTATTATGACTATTTAGTACTCTGGTCATCTAAGGAGGCATCCTCGTATGTCGCTCTTGGCGTATTTATGTAATAATTATGTTTGATCTGAACCTTTAGAAACATTTGGGATTATGTAACTTGGAATATGAAATGTAATCAGAAAAATGTATTAATCTGTGATGGTTTTATTTCATATTCAAGTGCTTCTGATATTATCGATACCATTAGCATTATTCAGTCACTGGAAGTTAATACTATGGATGACTGCAGCATCTGTAGCGCTTAGCTTCGGGAATTCAGATAGGGCATGTTACAAAATATTTATGCATCTACTTTAAGTATGAAATGTTAACTCTAAATAAAGAAGTATAAATCATCAAATTTAAACATATAATCGATCCAGTTATTAGTTATTTAGGAAATATTAATATATTTGATATAAAATCTATCTAAGAATGACCTATTAAGGTATAAATCAAATATAGATAATCAAATTCAATTCTATGCTAAATATTATTAATAATTCCATGGTTCATATTTGTAGATAATTCTCTATTTAGTGTATTATTGATTTAAGCATAGCCTATTTGGGATAAACCAACATACGCTATCAAAAATACATGTATAAACATGAATAAAAAATATCCTATGAAAAGTAAGATCCAAAACAAGAGAATTGTAAAAGCATCATTTTTTTAATTTCAATTTAATTGAAGTGCTTTATTACCGCCTATATTGAAGGGGATTACCTCATAATGAAATACCAACAAATAGAAATACGAAAAAGGAAAGAAGCCATTAAAATAAAGATGAACTTTATTTTCTAACTCCAAACCAAAGATTACAGTTAAAAGGTTCTATGAATTAATAGATACAACGAGGATACATAGGTATTTATAGGGTGTTTTGCATTAGGCCCTAAGTAATAAAAATATTTCCTGCCTAAAATACAAATGGACTTTTTGCCTTTCTTTTTGAGATGTAGCTTGTAATTGCAAATAGGATTCTTTATGGGCTTTAAACTTGTTTAATAAAAGGACTTCCACTTTGAGATTTGTATACTTTTTACCTATGAAATCTCTTTCTTTTGGATCAAAAATCCAAGGCTTCAAGTCATTCTTCTTTACACCAACTTCTTGTTAAAATCTTCAAATTAATTGCACGCACCAATGAAGCCATCAACTTTTCAATTAAATATCTATAAAATAAATAAATAATTATAGAAAATGTGCAAATAATTTTCTTAACAATAAAATATGAAACCTATTTTGCCCAAAATGAATGATGATTGAAAGAATTTTCATGAATTTGTGAAAACATGTAAAAACAACCTTCATGTAACTTTTATTTGCATGAACTGGATAAAAAGTGAGTATAAAAATGTAAACATTTACATCTATTTATGAAATTAACTATTTTGTGGCAATAACCGCTATATCATGGTTTCAATATCCCTTATATAAGACATAGTAGCCGCTGTTACAAAGCAACTGATATCAATAGTTTTGTAATATTGATGCCGCATGTCATTAGTGTCGACATCCATATATTTTTATATATAAAGGTTATATTTAATAGGTTTGGAAACATATATAATTCTATGTTGCGATACGATGATTCTGGCATTATAGCCCATTGATTTTACAAATCAGAATTCTTTACTGAATATAAAAGGGACGTGACATTGCACATTGGCTGTAATATCCCGGAATTTTGGACAATTTAAATTTAATAATCTGAGTTTAAATTTAAATTGAATTGATAATTTTTGTGAATAAATTTGGTTTGATTTAATGATTTTCTTTATTTAAATATTTAATTTGTGAAATTATTTTTAATAAACTAATAAATCTGTTTTCTATTTAATAATGTATATGTATTTGTATATATTTTAAATAGATAAGTTGTTAAATTAGTTTTAATATTTTGAAAATAGGGAATTGTGATTTATTTGTAATATTAAGCTTTTCAAAAATATTTAATAAAATACTCTATGATTTTAAATATGTGAGTAAATGTTTTAATTGGTTTAAAATTCATTTTAACTTAAGTTGTATATTAAAATAAGTTACAAAATGTTTGGGTGAATTCTTTTTAACTGTTGATTGATAATTTTGATTTGTTAATTTAATTTGAAATTTAAAATACAATATGAAACATGTATTCATATAAGTTATAACATCCTTCATAAATTTATTTTAATTGTTTAAAGGGTATAAGAACTAATTAACTAAGTTTAATTTTCTTTAACCTTAATTAAAACAACAAATCATTTAAAACATTTACAAAGACATGTGTTAAATATTTAAGAGTGTAAATTTACATGTGTTAACATCTTAGACAAGTGTCATGTTGTATTTTTGTTTTTCTTTAATTTTAATTTAAATCATGAACTAGTTATATAATTTGCACTCTTCTCATTTTCTTTTCCCTTCTTCATTTCCATTTTATAAAAGAAAAAAAATTCAGTTGCATATTAACTTAAATAAAAATGTGAATTTCATCTGCTCTAACTTGCAAATACAAATGCCTAGCAAAAACATGCATGCATTACAAATTTCAAACCTGTAAATGCATTGCATTTAAGCTCTTCAAAATGCATGTCTGCATCCTCCAAAACTCAATCTGCACGCAACAAATTCAAGTTTGCATCTGCAATTTCAAGTTGAAGCCTGCAAATGAATCTGGGAAAAAGCATTAAAACAAAGGAAGGCCTGCAATTTCAATTAGCAATCTGCATTTCAATTTTTATTAAATGAAGCCTGCATGTATTTAAAAGCAACCTGGGGAGGGGATTTGCATCTGCATTCATGAATCTTTAAACTGGAAATTGGCATCTGCATCAACAATTTTAAAAATTTGTGCTCTGCATCTTGCAACTACAAGTGAGTAACTCCTAATCTAAAATAAATAAGTAGGATTATATGCTTGTTTAAATCTGATGAATTAAATTTGTGCATATGCTTTTTATTCTTCCTGCCTGTGTATATAAGAAATGTAATGCAAGTCAGATCTCCAAGGTTTAGATTGTTATAGTTTAAGTTCAAAATTGAATAAAATCTGTTTGTTTAGGATTAGAGTAAAATTCAAATTTATAGGAATCAAATTTGAATTTTCTGTAACCTGGAAATCAGGTTACACAGAACAATAATTAACATAGAGGAAAATTCAAATGTTATAATCTATTGTTTCAGGTTTACAAATAGAAACTATAAGTGAATTTAAGAATTCTAAATCAAAAATTACAATTTAATATGCTGTAAACCAAGTGCAGAGATGAACATACTGTATTTTACATTTTGATATAGTACACTTGATTCTTGCATTTGAATTGATTGATTTTGCTTCTGTTGATTGAATAGCTATCAATGATTATAGGAAAAAATTCTAAATTGGATTTCAATTCAAAAATTGATGTTGAATTTTGGAATTTAGTTTTAGAACCCTAGTTTGTATGAGTCTCTGATTTTGTTTGAATATGGACTCCTGGGTTGATCGAGTTCAAAGCTCTTTTGGGTATTGATAGATGTTGTGATGATGGAGCTGTCGCCGGAGTTTGGAGGATGACGGTGGTCGGAGTTGGAAGTTATGGCCGATGACAGGTTGATCACTGATAAGGGAAGAGGCTGTTCCAGGTTTTTTGTTTTATAACTTGAAATTAAATTCAAGTTGAATTAAGGGCATTTGAGGATGGGAGCGTGAAGAGAGGTCACTGGTGGATGAGGATGGACGTTGATAAGGGCCGGAGATGGCCAGAGATGGGAAGTGGGAGCACAGTGTGGTTGTTGTGCAGATGGGTATTTGTTTGGGTTGCAGGATTTTATTACAGTGATTGTCTCGGGTATTTTGAGATTTGACTCGAAGCCAGTATGTTGTTTTCTCAAAGTAAGGTAGTTGTAACTCGGGTTGTTTCAGTGCTTCAGGGTTTAAGGATTTGCAGAATTTTTATTTCCAGGTTTTAAAATTTTTTAAAGTAAGTATAAAAATGTAAATTTAAAACCTGAACTAAGCATTAAATTTGAACTGAATGTGAATATGAATTCAAGAGTTTGAATTCTGTTTATTTTGAAGTAATTTAAGTTTTTAAAAATGTAAATACTGCAGTTTTCAAAGTTGCTCAAACCTGTTTCCAGGTTTATTAAAAATTTACAGTGAGGGTAAGATGCAATCAAAATCTGGATTAAGCCTTGAATCTGAAGTTGAATTTGTATTCAATAAGTTTTAAATTTTAGATCTTTCAATTAAATTTTTAAATGTCTTAAAATCCAAGTTTGGTTTTAAATTTAAAACAGAAACTGTTTTCTGTTTTGAAAATTTAAAAGTAGAGTTTTAAAATTTGAAGGATGAAGTTCAAACTGAAATTTTAAACCTGAACTTAAATTTGAATTCAATTATTTAAATCTGAGATTTGAAATCATTTTTGAATTCAAATTTAGGATGTTAAACAAAGTAGAAAACTGTTTTCTGTTTTAAGTTGAAAAGTAAATTTTAAAATGCAACTGAAATTTAAAAACAAAGTTTAAATCTGGAAACAGAATTATGAAACTCAAGTTGAATTTAATTTAAAACTAGAATTTAAAATTAGTTTTTAAACTTTTTAAAGTATACAGGAACTTTGGGTCTGAATTTAAAACTGTAAGTTTTAATTTATGAAATAAAGTTTAAACTAAGTTTAAATTTAGTTTTAAAACCTGAGATTTGACTTTAATGTCAGTTTTTAAAATTTAAATAAGTTTTTAAATTTGAATTTGTTTTAACTATTTTAGGAAAGGTTATATGATTTGAACTTAAAAATGGAGATGGAAAGTAAGTAATGTTTTAAATTTTTAAGTTTGAATTTGAAAAGAAAATTTGAATTGTGTTTCAGTTTGAAATTTAAAAAGAAATTTTAAATTGAATTTTTTTTTGAAACAAAGTGTTTAAATTATTTTGTACAAAGAAGAATGTTTCTTAATTTAGAATTCAAGAAATTGATTTCATTTAAATTATTAAGTCAATTTAAATGGAATATTAATTATTTAATTAATGAATAATGTGGATGTTTAATTAAGTAATTAATAATTTTTAAGTTAGATAATTAAGATTTGAGATTAATTAATTTAAGGTTAATTAATCTATAATTAAGGATGATTAATTAAATTTTAATTTATGATTGAGATTTACTTAATAAAATGATTAAAAGATAATTTAGACTTTAATTAACACCTAATTAATTAATAATTAAAGATTAATTAAATGATAATTGAAGATTAATTAATTGATAATTAATAATGATTAATTGAAGTTAATTCTTAATTATGTAATTAAGAAATGTTAATGAAGGTCATTAACTTAAGATTATTTAACAATTAATTAATGTGATTAATTTTTAATAATTAATTAGATTAATTAATTAATAATAATCAATTGTTTAATTACTTAATGAAAGTAATTAATGGATTAATTACTTGGTGTAATTAATTTAATTAATGTGAATAGTTTAGATTAATTAAGTTTAATTAATTTAAACAATTGTTGATTATTGATAATTACTTTATGTAATTTATGGATTGTAATTATTTAGAGAAGTAATTAATTAATAATTACTGAACGTAATTAAGGATATTTATTATAGAAGTAATTTGGATTTAAATTACTTTAGAATTAATCAAGGATTAATTGAAGATAATTAATTGAGGGTAATTAATTTATGGGATGAGTAATTAAAGTAGTTAATTACTGAATGGTTATTAATCATGGGTGATTAATATATATATATATATATATATATATATATATCTGTGTGGTTTAGGTGAAGATTAATTACTTATGTAATTAATTTATTTTGAGAAATTGATTAAATATAATCAGAGATCATCAATTAATTAATTAATGATGTAATTTGGAATTGATAAATCAAGGTATAATTGATATTAAATGCTAATTACTTATTGTAATTAGAGATAGTTAATCAATAATGATTAAGTGAAATGGATAATGAGATGATGATTATTTAAATTGATTTGAAATCAATTGATGATTAAGTTAAGCAGGAATTTTAATAATGAAGTAATTTATTTTAAATTAATTAGAGTTTAGATAATTAATTTAATTTATTTTAAATTAATTATAAATGGTGTAATCATTAGATCGTTGCTTATGATTGATGAATGGTATTGGTTGCCATGTATGGTTTGTAATCTCAGTTATGAGATGAATAGTGTATGTGATGGATGCATTGGTTGTTTTGAATGATAATATGGATTATCTATTTTTGATATGAATTATCTGTTAATAATGATAATGTTGAATTATCTATTGTGATGTGAATTATCTATCTGTGTATATTTAGATAATTAAATAGAATTGTTTTAACTTAAAACAACTTGGACCTTAAAAGACACGCTTTGGATTTCGATGTGACCGGGATCGGGTTTCCATATTGGGATCCGAAAACCACATCGATTCCAAATAACGTTAGGTCGTTAACCCAAGTGGAGCGAGTGAAGACTCGAGGTGTAAGGGCTATACGTCAGTATAACTCTGTGGTGATTCCGTAATGAGTTTGACGGAATAGTACTTATAGATTCGAGATGGAGATTCAGAGTGCAAGGGTTATTGTCGTTAACTCTGAGGGTGATCCCAATACGAGTGTAACGAGATAATGCCTTCGATTTCGTTCGAACCCGGAACGAACTTGTATGGATTGAATGCTTTCAGAACATCGTCAGGTGGACGATGAGCATTCTAAGTGATATACCCTATAAAGGTAATCGTATCCTCAAGCCTCATCAACCGGGAATGGCTAAAACAGGGGAGGTGCAGCAAAGCTTCGTGGGTAGCACCCACTTGAGAGCAAGATTTATCCCTGTCTAGAGGTCCCTTTATTTTCGGCTTAGTGGTGCGATTGCTGATCACAACTGCGGGGTTGTCTTGTTTGGAACTGTTCAGTAAGGAACGGGTCCAGCTTTGTGTTGCAGGGGATGAAGGGAGTAATCCTCGGTACGGTGATCTAGGCCACGTACTGTGACGGGCGGTACCCCACTAGCCCAGCCATTGATGGAATCCAAAATCCAATAAGTGCCGTACGTATTAGTTGTGCCCAACTATGTTGGAATGTGAGATGTAAGCATTTCAGCTATTTCTGTATTTTACTTGAAAACCCTAGACACTATTATAATATCATCGGATTTCCTATCAAATGTTTTGGTTAGCGTAAGGTAAAAACTTTTCCATGTTTATGTGTGGAAAGTCTTACGTGATACCTTTTCTTTTCAAAGTTTTTTCAAAGTTAAGAAACTTTAACCTGTTACTCACACCAGACCCATGTCTGACCCAAAGTTATTTCTGTTTTTCTATAACTCTTGGGCACTCAAATTTTTACGAGTAGCCAAGGGGATTGAGGTTAGGATTCAGGATAGCTTTGACGTATTGTGGAGGAGCAAATGGAGCAGGAGGCTTCTGCGAATAGTTATATAGTTTTCCGCTGTGTTGGTATCTCTGTGTTGTGATTGTATTGAGTTGTAAATACTAGACAGGTGTTTATAACTGTATAGTATATGTGATGTGTATGCTGTGTATCTCTGATATTTGATGTATACTATGTAATACTTATGTTATTAATATAATTTATTCGTTCCGCTGTTGAGATTCTTGTGTTGTTTCTTCTTTCTCTTCTTTCTTTTCTCTTTCCTATCCCTTTCTTTCTTAAAGATGATGTGATTTTCTAGGAGTGGAAAGTCGGGTCGTCACATTAGCCATAGTGATGCCGTAAGTTGTTGACTAAATTGTTTTATTTATAGAGGCTTGATTGCCTAAGGTTTTGAGGTGCGATGATAATGGTGAAGATTTCTATCGGTTATAAAATCACCGTTAAGAATATAATCGTTAAAATAACCACAAGCGCACGACGTACAATTATAGTATGTATGCAAGTATGGGACGATCCTCAGGGAATTGAATTAATTTAAAATTCTACTCAATCAAATTAACCCAAAGAGTTCGAGATTGTTTTAACTAAAAATAAATGCAAAAACTAACAACAAATAAAAGTTATTAAAAGTATGAGATTGAAAGACAAATTAGAGATAAATCCACTCGCATACTCTTACATAAATCAACAAAAAATCAATTTATGATCTCTCATTTTAATCTAAGTACAGTTAGTGATGTATTTATCATAAGCATGTTCAATTTATGTTATTAATAGCATAAATCAAACCATCAAACTTTAATACAACAACTAAAACCACTCTGTTAAATGTCATGAAAATGAATATGAAACTAAAACAAAATCCATTTTAAGCATGATCTATTTACTATTTTGATTAGTAACATAGATCATCGAATTTTGATTCTATTTTAATTCCATAATCAAAATCACTTTGTTAGATGTTAATTTAAATTGTGTTTATATTTGAGTAAGAATAGCCTATTTGTGATAAACAACATAGGCTATCAAATATACTAATAAACTAATATATCAACATCTAACTATCTATAAAGCATAAAAAGAGATCATAAATTAGCCAGCATGTTGAATCTACATGATTTAAGGGAGCTACATTACCCTTAAATTGAAAGGGTTTAGCTTCTCATTTTTGTTATCATTTCAACACATGTAGATTGCAACATTAAAAAGCAAGGAAAGTAAGAGCTTACTAAAAGAAAAGAGAACTAAACTACTTGCGTAAATTAAATCTAAACTAATTATAATGAAAAGAAAGCTAATCTACTAACATGAAATAGAAGAAAACATGTAAATAAAAGTAATCATGAAAATAAAATAAAATAAAAGAAGAAAAGTCTTAGGAAGCCATTTTATTTCTTATTAATTTTGTGGCTACAGCATGCATAATATGATAAGAAGATAAAACTTATTACATGAACATAAGAGGTTATTTATACATGACTAAAATCCTAATCCATTTTAGAGAACTCTCTAAAATGCTCTTGAGGTAGTGTGGCTTATAAGTTATCATTAGCATGAAATTAATCCTCCATTAATTGTGCATGTGCTTTTAATCCCTACTATCACGTGCATTAGCTCTTAATTGTGGATCATGGTTAGTGAGTAGGTGGGGTCCTTCATGATTACATGAATTCTTTTATTTCTTCATTTTTTTGGCTTCGAATTCTTGTATATGCATATTTCCATGAAGCCACTTCCAAGTTGAATCCAAATTCCTACAAACAAATTAAAATGTGTAAGCAATTTTTTTCAAATTATTTCAAACGTGAAAATTACTGTTTTGCCTCCATGAAGATGCATGAATGATGATTTAAAGTATTTTTGAAATTTGGTTTTAAACATGTAAAAATACCAAATTATGACATTTATTTTATTAAAATGAGATTAGGTTTGTGAGTAAAAATATACATTTTTACATGCACATCAAATACCCCCTCACTTATCTTTTTACTCGTCCTCGAACAAAGAAAAACTAAGATAAATCCACTTTCATAGGGAGTATGATTGCATTGAGCGTATGCAGCAAGCCTTAAACCTTTATGTGTCTCTAGTAGGACGAGTGTCGTCTCGTGAGGGTTTCAGCGGATACAACCCATAAAATTCAAATGCAACATGAAAAATTCCTAAATGGAAGGTTTATTTACAAAAAATATGAATGCAAGTTTTTGAAAATATTTAAAAGTGAAGAATTCACTTTTAAATTGACACGAAAAAGTTAAATATAAGTTCTGGTCCTTATCAAGAAATTTAAGTTCATCACAACTTCCAATAAAAATTAAGTTATCATCACAATTAGACTCTAATTTAGCTAGTTGTTTCGGTTGATAACATAGTGCAACTATGAAATGGATCCTTAGTTGATTATTAATGTTTTTCAAAGTGGTATTTTTATTTCTTTTGAATAACAATTCGAATCAACTAAGTGAAAATAATGCTTGGATTTCAATTGCTTGGTCTCTCTCTATTTTTGAAGAGTATTAGCATTTTTATTTTTATGCACCTAACTCAGATAAACTGAGGCTAGATATACCGGTCATGCACTGCCTTTTGGACTTACGTGAGAAGGGTAAAGAGTATGGCGAGTGTACACGCTTGCATATGAACACATGACTCTAGGTGGTCATTCTTATTAAAAATTATTTACATACACCTAACTTGGATTAACTAAGGTCAGATATAGCGATCATGCACCGCCTTATGGGCTTACGTAAGAAGGGTACAGAGCATGACGAGTGTACACACTTCTGTATGAACACATGACTCTGCGTGTTTCTTATTTTCATAAAAACCATTTTTTTATGTTATATATATATATATATATATATATATATATATTAAGAAGAGAGACTTTTGCAACATCATCTTATCACCACTTAACTTAGAAGACCAAAAATGTTACCGCCTTTACTTTAAATCAACCACTTTTTTAAACAAAGATTGCAATTAGTATATACTTCATAATTAACACACTTGTACCTTCCTATATACTAGTCAAACCATCATTACTTGCAATCAAACTTTATTTTTTTTTGAGATAGAAAAACTTTCAAAATTTCAATTCAATAACCAAAAACATGTACTTGTCCTATAGTGTTTCTTCAAAAGTAAATCAATATGCTAAAAAAAAAATTATTTTGAGATTTTTTTGTTTTTTAAGTTTTGGAAAGAAAGTGCACAAAAAATAAACCATGAAAAATCTAAAATGAAGATGAGACTCCCCCCACGCTTAATTTTTACCGTGTCCCCATAGTCAATGCATGATATAATGAGTGTAAGGGGGAAAGATATATACATATTTACAAAAGAGGGTTAACATTTCTTACTAGACGTAGTATGACTCATGAAGAATCATGATCTCCTCCTCTTGATCACATTCCAACTCCAAGTAAGGCTTCAGACAATGACCATTGACTTTAAAAATTGAACCTTTCCTAGGGTTTTCTATTTCAATGGCACTGTGTGGAAAAACAATACGTACAGTATATGGTCCGGTTCGTCTTGATTTTAACTTCCTAGGGAATAAGTGATGTCTAGAATCATACAAAAGAACCTTTTGGTTTGGCGAAAATGTTTTTCTTAAGATAAATTTTTCTTGAAAAACTTTTGTTCTTTCTTTGTAAATTTTCTCGTTTTCATACGCGTCGTTCCTAATCTCCTTTAACTCATTGTGTTGCAATTTTTGGTTTTCGCTAGCTTTTTCAAGATCAAAGTTATGTTCTTAATTGTCCATAATGCTTTATGTTCGATTTCAACTGGTAGATGGAACACTTTCTCATAAACTAAATGAAATGGAGATATCCTAAGGTTAGTTTTAAAAGTAGTACGATAAGCCAAAAGCGCGTCAGTCCATTTCTATGACCAATCTTTTCGATTTTTATTAACAGTTTTCTCCAGAACAAATTGATTTGGCGATTTGAAACTTCTACTTGGTGACAAGTTTGAAGATGATAAGGAGTGGATAACTTATGGGTTATTAAATTTTTCTTCATTAGAGTTTCAAATGAACGATTACAGAAATGGGTTCCATTATCGCTTATTATTGTGCGAGGTGTTCCAAATCTCAAAAAGATGTTCTCTTTTATGAATTACACAACAACTTTATGGTCATTTGTTTTACACGAAATGGCTTTAACCCATTTAGGGATATAATCAAAGGCGAGAAGAATGTACAAATGTCCTAAAGAATTGGGAAACAGTTCTATAAAACCAGTACCCCAAATGTTAAAGATTTCGATCGTAAGAATGAGGTTCACAGCCATCATATTTCGTCGAGAGATTATCCCTAACATTTGGCAGCAATCACAAATTTTACAAAACTTGAATGCTTCTTCGAAAAGCATAGGCCAGCAAAAACCATATTAAAGCACCTTTTTCACAGTTTTCTTTGGACCAAAATGACCACCACAATCTTGGTCATGACAAAACGAAAGAACACTTTTGATTTCATAATCCAGAATGCGACGCTGAATGATTTGGTCCGAACAGTACTTGAATAGGTATGGATCATCCCAACAGAAGTATTTGACTAGGGAAAATTTTTGTATTTATCTTGTTTCGACTAAAATGAAGGAGTTTCCTTAGTGACTAAATAGTTCATTATATCAGCATACCATGGATCGACAGAAACAGAAAGGAGTTATTCATCGAAAGTTCTCATTGATTGGTAAGGAAGATGGTGCGTTTGGAAGACACGACAGATGATCTGGGATGACATTATCAGATCCTTTTTTGTCTTTGACCGTAATGTCAAATTCTTAGAGTAACGGGATCCATTGGATCAAATGAGACTTAGCATCCTTTTTAGCAATAAGGTACCTAAGAGCATAATCGTCAGTGTAAACAGTAATGTGTGAGCCAATCAAATAAGGTTGGAATTTTTCAAGAGCAAAAACTACATCTAGAAGCTCTTTTTCAATGGTTGTGTAATTGAGTTGAGCATTATTAAGAGTCATACTAGCATAATAGATGACATGAAGAATTTTGTTGATGTGTTACCCTAAAATAGCACCAACAGCAAAGTTAAAAGCGTCACACATTATTTCGCAAGGAAGATCCCAATTAGGTAAGAAAACGATGGGATCATTTTTTAGACGTTCAAAAGCAGAAACACAATTAGAATTAAAGTCAAATGAAACGTATTTTCCAAGAAAAGTCGTAAAAGGTCGAGCAGTTTTACTGAAGTCTTTCACAAAGCGTCGTTAAAAATCAGCGTGTCCAAGAAATGAACGAATGTCTTTAACAAATTTGGGATTATGTCAGCTTTCACTTTATCCAGCTTAATGCCTTTATTTAAATTGACATGCCCAAGGACAATGTCGTGTTGACCATAAAATGGCATTTTCCCTAATTTAATGTTTAGTGTTTGTCCTTGCATCGTTTAAGAACCAACTCAAGATGGTGTTAGCACTCGAAAAAAGAGTTTCCAAAGATGGAAAAATCATCCATTAACACTTCAAGTAAGCGTTCGATCATGTTAGAAAAGATGTTAACCATGCATCTTTGGAACGTAGCAGGAGCATTACAAAGGCCAAATGGCATACGTTGATACGCAAAGGTGCCAAAGGGACATGTGAAGTTGTTTTCTCTTGATCTTTGAGAGCGATTGTAATTTGGGTATAACCAAAATAACCATCAAGAAAGAAATAGAATTCGTGACCGCCTAAATTTTCAAGCATTTGGTCGATGGAAGGAAGAGGGATGTGATCCTTATGTGTTGCGGCATTTAATTTCGATAATCGATGTAAGCATGCCAAGCCGTTTGAGTACGAGTTGGAATGAGTTAGTTAAAATTGTTATTGATAATGGTAAATCCATACTTTTTTGGCATGACATGAATTGGGCTAACCCATGAACTACCAGAGATTGGTTATATGATTCTGTTATCAAGGAGTTCAAATTTTTTGGCACGAACCGTATCCTTCATTTTTGGGTTAAGCCTTCATTTCACGTCACGAACAGTCTTGGCATCGTTAATTAAATGGATGCGATGTTGAACAAGAGCGGGACTAATTCCCTTTATATCGGTGATTGACAATCCAATTGCTTCTTTGTTTTTCGAAAGGACAGAAAGAAGGGATGTTTCTTAATCAAGAGGAAGAGTTAAAGAGATTGTTACGGAAAATATTTCGTTCACCTAAGTATGCGTATTTAAGGTGATCGGGAAAGGGTTTGATGTCCAACCTCGAGGGTTGCTCAATCAATGAATTCGGTTGAAGTTCTAATTCAACGATAAGGGGTTCAAACGAAAGTGCAATTTCAATTTCATTAGGCCCACCTTGAAACAGTTATTCATATTCAGCCTCGGATTCCTGGTTTAGGTCAATTGTTTCATTATCAAAGTTTTCTCGAATGAAGCTAACTTTCAGCTTTTGGTCATGTGGTTTATTCGATTGATTTTCAAGACTGAAGTATTTAAGATCCAAAGTCATATTTCCAAAAGAAATTTTCATCAAACCGTTTCAATAATTGATTAAAGAATTTGAAGTTGCCAAGAAAGGTTGGCCTAAAATCAATGGAATTGGACTCAATTGATTATTCACAGGTTGTGTCTCCAAACGATGAAATCGATAGAAAATATGAATTGACCAATTTGAGTACGTCCTTAATTTCTCGGACGGGTTTCTTTATTGAACAATAGACAAATTGAAGAGTTACTTTCGTCGATTTTAGTTTACCCAAGCCAAGTAGTTAGTGAACGGAATAGGGAATACAATTGAAACTTGCACCCAAATTGAGTAAGCATTTGTTAATTGATTTGTCTCCTATCATGCACGAGATCGTCGGACATGCAGGATCTATATATTTGACGGGATTGAATGAGACAAGACTTTGCTAAGATCGACGGCTAAGAAAACTTTCTTAGGTACATGAGTGTGTCGTTTTTTGGGTATACAAGTCCTTGGGAAACTTAGCGTAAGTTGGGACTTGTTGAACGATATCAAGAAGCGGAATGTTTACTTTGACTTGTTTAAAAATTTTCAACATCTTTTCCATTTGGTCAGAATGTTTCTTGGGTTGAAGATGATGTGGAAATGGAGCAGGATAATCAATAGGTGGGTCTACTTAAGTAGAAGAAGAATTTGGATTGGAATTTGATTCGATGTTTGTCTCGGTGTGTTATTCAGATTCGTTTATTGTTTTAGAAGTGTCGAGAGGGGTTTTCGGTAAATCATTCGGATTAACAACTTGATTATCGATTTGTTTATCAGAACGTGAAGTTGTTATAGCATTCATTTGGGTTACATTGTTATCTTGAACAACATGTGCTTGATTCGAATTCATGTTTTGATTTCTGTGATTTGGAACTCGATGACTTGGGAATGTGCCTCATTCACATTCACTTACAGACGTGGCTAATTGACTAATTTGCATTTCAAGTTTAGCAATTAATTGACTAATATTCTACATGTACGAGGTTAACAAATATTGCAAATTACTGTTTGGTAGAAGGCTTTGAGTGGTTGTTTTAGCCAAAGTTTCAAGACTTTTTTCAAGTGAACTTAATCGTTTATCATCTTGGGAAGCAAAAGATTGTTGCAAAATTTTGTTGAAAATGATTGGCTTGAAAGGAGGATTCGAAATGTTATTCAGAAATGTTTAAAAATTAGGATGAACCAAATTCGTGTTGGGATTATTTTGGCTCCAAGCAAAGTTCAAATGATTTCTCTAACTAGGATTGCACGTTGGAGAAAATGGATCGTTCTTAATGTAACACCCCAAATTTTTAAAAACATTATTTAGGAGATTTAATTGAATAAATTAAATAGAATAATGTAAATGCTAACTGATAAGGAGGTTGGGATTTGAATAAATTTAATTAAGGTCGTGCCTATATTAGGAATTTTCCACCTAGCACCCTTACCCTTATATATTTTCATTACCATTTGATTCCACATCCATGTCATTTTAAAATGCAAACCAAAAATCTTAAGGAAGGGTCGGCTAATTAAGATAAGAAGAAGAATTCAAATTAAAAACTAGAGAATTAAGCTTAGGGGAAATCAATCTCAATCCAATTTTTTATCTAAATCAAGGTGAATAGTAATTCCATCTCTATTTTGGTTTGAATCATATGTTTTCGGATTTAATGGTAAATTTTTTTTTATGATACATTGGATGATTATATGCTTGATTTATAAATTATATGATTTAAACAAGATTGTTTAAAAGAGGTTATGCACGGTTTTAAGGAAAAACCGAGATTTAATGATGTTTAAATGCCATGAATTTTTTTATGTTATGAGAAACATGATTTTGGAGTTGAGTTTTAATTTTTATAATTTTCCAAGCCGGGGGGGATTGCTTATGAATTTTCAAAGGAAAGTATGGTTATTTGGGTTTATAAATTTATTTTGGAAATTATATTAAGAGTTTAGGTCTGGAATTTTGATATGCTAGATAACACGATTAAAGTGAATTTTTGGGGACTTTTCCAAAGTAATTTGCTATGCAAATTAAATTATCTTAGAAGAGGGACTTCTTTGCAAAGTTTGTTTTTCTTAAGGGAAGGGCTTGTTTGACTAAATTAAATGTGGTTTTGATCTGAAATTAGTGATAGTTATTTTAGTAAAGAATTTGAAAATTTTAAGACAACCAATCTGGTGTTGAAACGTGGCAGGTTAGTTAGAGAAAAGTTTACTTTAAGTAGTATTAAACCAGGTTTACTCAGAAAAGAGGGTTTCGTCTACTTTAGGAAATCCCTTTCAACATGGAAGCTTTCGCCTTCAACCCAGTCGAAACCTACTAAGCCGAAATCAATACACAAAGTATCACAAAGCTGGCATGTAATGGATTAAGAGGAAGGCGAATGGTAAGGTGTCGAAAGCATAGCTTCCGAAGGAGTTGCTACCTTGGTTTGTTTTTAAAAGAGAAGCGCCAACCATTGTTTTGTTTTAGCCATTGAAGCAGTCGAAGCGCATGGTTATGAAACAGTTTTTAAAAAAGGTTTCAAAAAGGTTGCTACTAACATAAGGTTGCTTTCGACCGGTTTCCTTTACTTATGAAATAATTTTTTGAAAGAAGAGGTTCTGACCTAGTTGAAATCCTAGTGTCGTTCTTTATCCTTTTGATGGTGTTGAAGTCATCAATGCTTTCAAAAGGTAGTGTTGTTTCTAAAAGATGTTTTAAGCTTCTTCCTAAATGCTTACGAAAGGGTCCAAGGGTTTCGAAGGCAATGGTGTCGGAAAGGGTTTCGACGTTGTCCTTCAATGTTTGTTTAAATGGTTTAAAGCTTTCGAAAGAGGTGGTGATGACGCCATCGTGTTTCCCTAATATTTTTATGTATGATAAAGGATGGTTTTGAAAGAGATGCTTTCGCCTATGATCACTTTAACCCAAACAATATTTTAAGTCACTACAAGAAAAAGGGTCTTTCGCAGCGTTTTAAAAACGCTGTCAAATCCTTTCGCAGCGTTATGAAGAACGCTCTCTAACGACAAGCTGTAATAGAGTCAAGACATATCACAGCATTTCTAAAACGCTGCAAAATTAGCAACATATTACAGCGTTTTAATGATGGCTGTAATATGTCCTTACCCATTGTTTCTTCTTCCTTTAGACAACATTTTATAAACGCTGCAATACTTTTTTACAGCGTTTTGAAAAGCTTGTAAATGAGCATTTAGCACCATAAAGCAAACGCTGCATATGGGTGGATGTTTCACAGCGTTTTCCCTTTGTCTGACATCTGCAACGTTTTTCCTTTTTTACAGCGTTTTTAAAACGCTGTTAAATATGAAAAATACCATGCACAAAAGTTTATATTTACAATCATCCCACCAGCTATAAAATTTTATATCTGATAATATCAGTTAATTAAAAACACAATAAATAAATATAATCTTCGCATGTTATATTAAACATAATAAAGTTGCACTAACTCCATACTCAAAATAAACGATAATCATATATTTCATACATAATGTTGTAAGCATATATGATAGTAACATTGTTTTACATAAATAGCATATTAAATTAAGCAAAATATGAGTTGTGAGAGTCCAAGCTAATCCTCTTCAACAATTCAACCTCCACTAGCTAAGTCAGTCAAATTACATAAGCATGCTCACTTTGAAACTGCGAAGATGTAAGAAAAAACATGTTAATAGGTAATTCTTGCAAGAAAAAACATTTAAAAAACATGTTAATAAATTCGTAACTAAGAGTGAAAATGTTAACATTGAACGCGCCTCTATCGGAAGAATATGTGCTATGTAACATGTTTTTGGTATCTTTTTTATGAGCCTACTTTGTACATCTTGTTAAGCTGTTATCATGTGGCAACCCATTTCTATTTGTTATTAATTTGGAAAGAAGCTTCACCATACATGATCTAGTTTGGATTCACCAATGCACTCTCTTCTTTTCCACGTTGCCAATATACATTTTTGACTGCTGCTCACAAGTTACATGTAAGATTAACAACTTGCGATATATCTTCAATTTTATTAGTAACTTTTTTTTAACTAATCCCTTGTATTCATGCTAAATTATGCAAACTTGAACTATGGATCTTTCAGTTCAAATAATTGAGATTTATTTATCTTATATCAACCACCATCAGCCATCACCCTTCCATGCACATAACAACTCAAACTATACCTGACCACAACCACAAACATCAATTCACTACTCCTCAACCATCACTGCTTGCAGCACTACCAGGTACAACATCAAATTACTGCTTGTTCCATATTGCCTGACCAACATCACAACAATACATTGCAGCACTACATCATCCACTACAACTTCACTCCCCCATCAGCAAACCTCTCTGTCACAACCTCTACCCATCAATTCTGTCGCATCATCAAGCCACTGCCATTATCTCTTCTGATAAAATCCTCTACAATCACCAGCCACTCTCCTACTGCTAATCAAACCTTACTACCTTTGCATCACTGTCATTCATCATCTCCTTCAATCAATACTGTTGCATCATCTCTACTCCTCCTCTAACACCACTACACTCACCTCAACTACCAAAACAACCATTTCCTCTTGCTGATGATACAATGACCTCCTATAACCAACACTGACTGGCCACTAACATCTCCTCAGTCAGCAAACACCCCCTGCTTTACTATTAACACTGCATACAACATTGCTTCCTACGTCACTTCACCACTGCCCAGTTCATACAGCACATCAAAGTCATCAACAAAGACATTCTGATCCATTTCCCTTATGATCCTCTTCCTAATTGTTCCATTCAATCCACCCCAACTTATCTTCACCATCTCACTTCCCCCACTACTCACAATCACCCCACTTCATTTCATCATAATAGTGCCTTCAAAAGCAACTGCTACTGATCATCAGCTTCCAATATCCATCCTTCACAACCACATTGCCAAAACCACTCTGTGAAACACCATACATCAGATACAAACACCTATCTCCCCTGCGCAAACTACCACCAATTGTAGTTCATCAAACATCAACCAAGCATCACCATTGAACTGCCATCATCTCTTCTTATAACTTGATCAACCACCTCTGCCCCCCTGCCTGTCACTTCTTACACTCCACTACACAATAACCAACAGCCAAGCACCCCCCTCCAGTCTTTGACCACCTTCAACTTCCCTAATATTCACACACCAACACAATCCACATTACCCAACCTCTACAATCAACATCAACTTCAACTCACCCCTTCCACTTTCCTGAAACATCCAGTCGCCTTAATCTATATCTCCTACCCTCCCCCTCACATCTGCATCCACCACATAGACATCAGCCACTACAACTAAGAGTAAGAAACACCACTGCCAGCACAATCAAGACAGTCACTCCTCAAAACAACATTTCATACATATACTTACAACATTCTACCATGCAAAACATCCCCATCCAAAAAAAAAACCAAACTCCAACCTGTACCTCTCCGACCAACCAATACAACCAGAAACACTCCACCAACCAAAACTCACCTCAAATAATGACCCACATCCATTTACAGCTATTTCTTTTTTTATTTTTATTTTTTTTGGGATTTTAATTCTATACTACATTTGTTCTATGCGCATGTCACTCCACATACATGGTAAACAGGAAGCCAGCCATGGTAAGGATGTGCTAAGCATAATAAATTATATCGCAAGAAAAAAAAAGATAATTCATACTTACTTGAAGTTGATTCGGTTATAATATTCGTGGAAGGCCAAGCTATCGTCGAACCAAGTGCATCTTCAATAAACTCAAAATAAGAAGTAGGTCTCCACAAAGGCGCATTTGGAACTTTTATAACATCAACCCAAACTTTGACTGCGTTTTCCCCTAGTGGAACAAAATGGAGCAATGCTTTAGGGTCGGTTGAAGCCACACGCCCTTCAGCAATTACTTCTTTGGCTCCTTGAACGCTGATCAGCTTGCATTTCATATCTGTCTTGGAGTTTGCGCTCTGTCATGCAACAAATGAAACCGTTTAAATAAGTTTTGAAAATAAAAGTGATCCTAAAAATAAAAGCTTGTCATTGCATATGTTTTGATAAATCAATATGTAAAGTACACACATTACCATTGAAGATAATACAACATTAGCCGTATGAGCAGACGTTGTAGCACTAACATTCTCAACAACTACATTTGTTTTTGGCCAAGCTATTTTGCTGTCAATAGCTTCTCCAACATATGTCATACCAGCTGGAGGTCTCCACAAGAATGCATCTGGTTTTTTGGCCTCATCGATCGAAACAAGCACGGCGGATAGTCCCAGAGGAATATTATTCACAAGCTGATTTGGATCACTAGAGTAAAACCTTCCTTCAGCAACTAATTCTTTGTTTCTGGTCCAATCATACAGCTTGCATTTGATATTTGTACTACCACTATTACTCTATAAAAACAAATTAGAACATATGAAAACAAAATAAAGTATAAATTTTGTATTCAATTCATAAAGGTACCGAATAAATAATAAAAATTAAGTTTACCAAAATGTCATCCTTTTCAAAGTGACTCATCGTGTGCAAAACAACTCTATCAGATGGCCATGCTACTATCTCATTCTTAGCTTCTCCAATATGTGAGAGCATCTTAGGTGTAGACCTCCATAAGAAAGCATCTAATTTCTTTGGAATAACTATCAAAATTTTCATGGCTTTCGGTCCAAGAGGGATGTTATATACAAGCTCTTTCGGATCAGTTGAAAGAACTCTTCCTTCAGCAACTACTTCATCAACCCCAGTCCAATCCAATAAATCACAGTGGGCATTTGTGTTGTCATACTTGTTCTAAAATTAATCAAAAACAATCACGCTAAATACTTAACTAAAAATTCAAACTCAACTTCAAATGATGTCACATAAATAATATAAATAACTTTACTGCTTGAGACGCATTCTCATCTTCGACCCTTCTTGGTTGCTCGTCCTTTCTTGATTGTTGCATTAGCTGAATCAAAACAAAAATATACTGTCAAAAAAATTAATAAATAACTTAAAGAATTGCTTTCATTCTATGCATGTATGGGTAGCAGAATGTGTCGCAGCAGTGTGGTTGTGTGTGTTTGTGTCTATGTTGTGTTGTGTGTGTCTGTGTTGTGTGTGTGTCTGTGTTGTGTTTTGTTGTTATGTTTGTGTGTCATATATTTATAACCCATAGTTCAAATGCAATTAAATATGAAATAAAATGCAATTATATTTAAAATGAATTAAATTTATAACTCACAATTCACAATTTGTTCACATTTTAATAAACAATAGACAAATTGAAAAATTGAACTAAATTTATATCTCATAGATATAAATGCAAACTAAATAAATGCATCTAACTGCAGTTTGTCATACTTGCAGTTTGAAAAATTGTCACTAAATAACAATAGAGGTACCTATAGTTTGTCATACCTGTAGCGTATAAATTTAGTTTGTCATAGCTGCAATTTGTCATACCTGTTGTTATTTAGTGCAAAGCTTGTCATATTCTCTTACAACACTATATGATATAAATTTAGTTCAATTTTTCAAACTGCAGGTATGACAAACTATAGATATTTCATTACCATCATATTAATAAAAAACATATACTGTTATATTTGATTAGCAAAATCAGCCTCTGTTTACAGCATATCCAGTAGTTGTATTTACCGATAATTCAGCAAGTGCTTGTAAAATTCGAAATTAATATCTCAAAATAAAATTGATTCTTCTCTGAAGGAAACAAATTATGATATAGATGGATGTGAATTTAATATAAAATGAGAATGAATGTAAATTGGATAAAAGATGAAAAATAAACATGAGTTAACATAGGAGTCTAGAAATATTTTTAATAAATAGGGATTCAGCTATCATATATAATTTGGCTAAATTCTATTTAAACCCATAGAGTTAGCTGAGTAGCCCTCGAAATTTCAAAAAGTAATTATGGTAAAATTGCTCTTTATGTCATCCACACATCTTTTTATACCTCTCATCCTGTTTTTCTTCTTTTATTCCTCTTATCCTGTTTTTTTTTCATAAGGTTTCTTTTTTTTTCTTTTTTTTGTGAATCAATTTTTACCAAGCAAGGGTATAAATGAAAAAACTTAATAATAATAAGGGTATAGTCGACAAAAACATGGATATAGTCATCGTTCAGAAATCCAATTGTCACCCTTATGTTATTGAAATATCGCTGAAAGTACTAAAATTGGAAATCATCAAGCAGCTTAAAAAGGAGGAAGACAAACCTTCCTTGTACATTGCAGAAGATTTAATAAAAGGATACACGATTTTCAAAGAAATCTCACTATATTAGTTAATACGGGTGACCATCATATGTCCAGATTTTAAAGATTACTGAGAATGAATCTCAAATCCAAGAACTTTAGTTTTCCTCTATAATTCCAGTCTGCAAATTTTAATCCTAGTTCAATAATCTAAATATAACAGTATATGCTTTTTGTACTGGTCAGTGCAAAAAGATTTTCATTGGTCGGTGCAAACTGTTCACGCTACTCAATGTAACCTAGTTTGAACTGGTCTGCGCAAATCTAATTTGCATTGACCAATTCTATTTTTTTGCACTAATTTAGTGTGAACCTAGTTTTAAATTGATAAGTGCAAACTGGGTATGCACTGATCAGTGCATAAAATCTACCTTATTTTGTAGCATTAGCACCGTCTTCTCCAAATCGCTTACTCTATTTGAAGTTGCGTTTCTTGTTTTTTATTAGCTTGTGCCACAATAAACTTGGTATCGTCGGGGTTTATCCTGTCCCAGCACTACTGAAAGAGCATCTTCTCTCACATTAGTATTTGAGCTGGATTGTGAAAGCGTTTCAATTTTTTTAATTTGCTCCTGCAAATGTTAACATTTATTATAATTTCCATAATTATTACACTCTAAAGTGATTTGATAATAATCAAATTGAAACAAAAGCACATACTATTTTATTTTGAACGGCCAAACTCACTGGTTCGCCATTTTTTCGAGTGTGAGATCTAATCCAAACATGAGTTCTAGAAATGGAAGAGGGATTGGAACTCTCTTTTTTCTACATTTACAAAAATTGAATAAAACAATTGTCATAACTATAGAAATAGATGGTGTGACAAAAATTGAATAGGACAATTCTCACCATATCCGCAGCTAATCGAGCCATTCCTTTATGGCTACATGTGTGTGGCACTTGCTTGCGTCTGAAAGCCTTGTATATGTCACTTTTTATCTGAATTAAAAAAAATAAGAATACATCAAAAAGTTATCTCATTCACTGAAAGAATGACCAATTAGATGTAATTTACCTTAAATTTTGAACTAGTTTTCAAGCTGATAAAATCATTCCACTCCGTCATACTTCCAATATTATCTGGTTTCAGTTGAAGTCTTTCCTCCTTTGACTTTGCTTTTACTAATTGATTAACTAATCTACATTTTGAACACCTAAAAATACAACCCATTTGCTGAAATATAGAGACCTTTTGCCATTCCTCATCCACCTTAAATCTAGCCTGTATCTATTAATTGGTTGAAGCGAAATTAGCACATTCGTAAATAAATCAAATATTAAACGAGAAGACATAGCGGATTGATGAAACTATGTGCAGAGCTGAAACTGTGTGCAGAGCTGAAACTGTGTGCACATAGATATCAAATTTAAACCCATATTCCTTAAATAAATGTTGCTGGAATGATGTAATGAAATATGATATCATGAAATTGGAAATCACAGGTTTTTTTCTTCTTCATCCTTTTATGTTTTATATCATTCAGGTATAAAATATACTGATATATGCTGATACATTCTATTATGGTAAAATATACTGATATATGCTGATACATTCTATTTTGAAGTGCCATGTTATCTGTACAAACTCTATTTCACGTTTCACCAGTCCAAAAATATTGCATTTTTATTTTATTTTTAAAGAAAATGAGTGTTGATGCTGGAATCCAAAAATAACCTCAACTACAATTGTTCCTTTTCAAAGTAAGATTTTCAACTTAGCCTAAACAATTTTTATTAACTTTGAATTCAGACATACAATCTACTATGCTTTAAATGCATTATAAATAACACCAAATTTTAAAGAATACGTACAAACATGGTAAAAATAAAAGGCTTATTTTTAACGAATTATGTGAAAGCAAACATCTGCAAACAGCATACAGTCCCTAATAGCAGATGGATCAAATAGACCATATCAATATGTCACATTGCTTTTAAGTAAATGCTATGTTAACCCTCAAAATATGCCTTCCTCTCGATCTAAAAACTCATGTTTCAACGTCTGATCAAAGTCCAACATACAGGGGAGAAAATACCCCCTAACATGAGATGTTTTGAAGCATGAGATGTCCAGACTATACATATTCAGATTTTGTGATTAAACTCCTAACAAGGACAGCTATGTTTAAAAAAAAATACAACCTAATCATGGTGTACTGCCTTAATTTTTTTTCTTTTGAATATTATTATGTTTGCACTTGTGATGTCCAGTTTACTTATATGGCTGTTGTTATAAATGACAGAAGCAAATGCAGCCTGGGAAAATAAGTGTGAAACAATAAACAAATACAGAATATATGAAGAGCAAAATAAGTTGAAGTACACTTTTGCACATCTGTAAAATGATAGGGGGACCTTGTAACTAATTTCTCACTTTTATTTCCTCATGTACATGTGAACTGAGATGGAATGATGTAAAGACACTATCACTATAAATAAATATACCTGAATGCAATCCCATAAAACGGCTTTCAAATCATCACCATGATGTCTCCAATCAGCAAGCGTGACTGGAACATGCTCTCGTACGAGTGGCCCTAGATAAGAAGATAAGTGGATTGACCCTTCTCCTATTGGAATGCCACTCTCATTAAATTCAACTTCAACCCGATTTGCGAAATTTGAAGAAAGTCTCTTCATTTTAGTAGGACCTCTAGCAATTCTTTTCCGAACTAAATTTTCGCTCACATCTTGAATAGGTCTATCGGTTTCCATCATGTCTTCCACATTGTGTTCATTTTGCATTGTATTGTCTTCAAGTGCACAAAGATTGTCTTTATTTTGATTATTGCCTTCAACTAAATGTCGATTATCTTCAATTTGAACGTTGTTGTCTTCATTTTGAACGTTGTTGTCTTCAACATGCTTATTCTGTTCATTAGACTCCTTGAGTGCAATTTCAGCCTCTTTTGCTTTTTTCTGGTTTCGAGTAATCCTCTTCATTTCCTGTATAGATATGAAGCAAAAATAAAGCATCTCCTCTTAAAAAAGCAGGTACTGCAGCAGACCCACAGTGGTCAGTTTGATAATATGGCGTTCTTTGTTGTTCTTATTCCCTTTTCGGATATTTTAATAATGACCAAATATAGAATATATATTTGTGCTATGGTGAAAAAAAAACCTCATATTAAAGCATCTTCTACTGAAATTATGGACCACAGCACACATTTACAATATTACAACCATAATCAGTAATTTTTTCTACTAATAATACAGATTTGAACGTTTGATAAACAATGTGCACGTATCTGACCCCTAGTACACATGCGCTTGCCACTTTATAAATTTAAAAAATATTAACTTTATGTTGTTTAATTTTATTTCAACAAATGATTTTAAGTATTTCAATTTTAATTCTAAGTAATTCAAAATTGATTTTAACTTTAATACCTTTGTGATATTATATTATATAATACTAATTAATCCTGTGATTTTTCGATTTTGTACAATCTATTAAATTAAATTAAATTAAATAACTAAATATTTTTACTTCAACTTAACAAAGGTTACAATATTTCTTAAGATAAATTAGAATAAAAACTCAACTTAAATGAAAATATCTGTATCAATTATAGGGCCACCCTTCAGAGTTTCAATCAAAATTTCAAATACAAAAGTGGATATACACATGTCTCAACAGTCTAGTTTTGTAGAATGAAAACAATATTTAGGATACCAAAATATGGAATAGGAAATAATTAAAGACCTATATCAACATGGTTAATTTCCAAAAACTAGATACGAAAAACAAGTCATTACATACAAACATATTACTTAACCAAAGAAGATAGAGAGTAAAGTCTAATAGAATTAAAACTAGATAGCAAAATAATTAAACTACTCAAATATGCCTTCACAATCTTCCCTAACATAACTAATATCCTCAATAAAATCATCAACATCCATGTCAATATCTTCGTAATTCTCCATAGCAAAGCTAACTTCCTCAAATGGTTCATCTATATCTATCTCATGAAAACCTCTTGATGGCGCCTTCATCACAACATACCAATTAGAAGAATCGTCTTCTCTTGAATAAAAAATTTGTTTCGCTTGAGATGCAAGAATATATGGATCTTTTGAAAATGAGGCTTGGTTTTGATGTAAGTTAACAAGGGTGAATCCATCTTCTACCTTCACACCATTTCCTATGTTTGCCCAATGACATTTAAAGACAGGAACATAAAAATGATGATAATCTAACAAAATTATATCAGTCAATATCCCATAATAAGTAACAACATCAACTACTTGAGAAGTATCTTTTGCACTTGCTCTACACATAGTAGTCGCATCGTAAGTGACCCCACTATTTTGAGTTTCTCTCTCAATGTCTTTTGTGTGAAAACGTTGTCCATTAATGATATATCCACTACAGGATAATGCACTACTCCTCGGACCATATGCAATCCATTTTAACATCTTGTCATGGTCCTTTGAATCAATAGGTATCTATAAAAAAATAGCTATTTAAAATGGATCTCAATAATAATAAATCTAAAGTTAATGAGATAATATTTCAAAATTTCACTCACCTTCTTTTTAATCCAATCGGCAAAGTTATCTGTATGGGTTTTCCAAAGTAAAGTTGCATTTTTTTTCCATGTGCTTGTTTGAGTGTTGTAACTCCTCCAAATGCAAACTATTGTAGCACAAAAAAAATACCAAGTTGTATTTGCTGGTACAAATTGTATGAAACGGTAATAACAAATTGTAAAAGTTACGTACTCTAGAAATGGTTCCACTACAGTAATATTCATTAACACAGCCAAATGTGCAATCTGTTTCTCATTGGCGGACAATGTAATTGTTTTACAAGCTGAAATTGGTCGTCCTTCGAGTATGGAATCATCTTCATAATCTTCATTTCGGACTTCCTTCTCCTCTATTTGTATTGATTTCTTTAAAAATTCACTAAAAAATCTCATGCACTCTTCTGCAAGATAGGATTCTGCAATACAACCCTCGGGACGTGCATGATTTCTTACATAATGTTAAAGTGTCTTCATATATCGTTCAAAAGGGTACATCCAACGGAAATGAACCGGTCCACACAAGCGGGCTTCCCTTTCAAGATGAACGGTCAAGTGTATCATTATATCAAAGAAAGAAGGTGGAAAATATCGTTCAATTTCACACAAAATTATAATAATTTCATCATCAAGTTGCTGCAATTTTTCTTTATCAAGAACACGTTGGCATAATTTATTGAAAAACGAACATAAACGAATTATTGTCCTCCTTGGCTTTTTCGGCAACAATCCTCTTATTGCAACTGGTAATAACTATTGCATTAGAACATGGTAGTCATGTGACTTCATGCCGATAATTTTACAATCCTCCAATGACACAGAACTTCTAAAATTTGAGCAATAGCCATCAGGTCCCTTGAAATCATATAACCTTTGGCAAAATGTTTTTTTCTCCAAATTGGACAATGTATACGGAGCTGGTGGAAGATATGTTTTTTTCCCACGAGCTTGTGCAAAAAGGCCATGCCTGATTCTCCAATCTTCCAAATCTTTTCTAGAATTAATTCCGTCTTTTGATTTGCTATCATGCAACATCGTCGCTATTATGCTTTCACCAACATTTTTTTCTACATGCATTACGTTTACATTATGACACAAGGGAAGTTCCTACAAAAATAATATTGTTATACTTCATTGATATATATATATAATTCATTCATTAAAAAATAATAGCACTAACCTCCCAATATGGTAAATCAAAGAATATTGATCGTTTTTTCCATCTTGATAGCTCTATTTTTGCAGGATCATCATCTTGTTTGAAAGTAGAATTTTTTTCTTTTCTTACTATACTGCTTCTTAGTTGGCTTCTTTTTACCCTTCCCTTTCTTGCTGTTATTATCTCCATTTTTATTTTTTTTTCCAAAATTATTTGGAAAGTTTTTCAAAATGATAGAGATGTTTCTTCCGGTTAAAATTCTAGGTCTACGACCATTTTCTATAGTGTTATCAAACCAGGATTTTTGTTTTCTCAACGAATCCGATGGTGGTAAGAATCTCCTATGACCCATGTAGACATTTTTCCGACTATACTTCAACCATCGATGATGAGTGTTGACACCGCATAATGGACAACCTTTTTTACCTTTCACACAACATCCAGCTAGATTACCATATGCAGGAAAGTCATTAATCGTCCATAGTAAAATTGCTCTCATAGTAAAAAGCGATCTACTAAATGCATCATAAGTTTGAACTCCATTAATCCATAAGTGTTGCAGATCTTCTACCAATGGTGCCAAATATATGTCTATATCATTTCCTGGTTGCTTTGGACCAGGAATCAACAATGTTAACATGATATTTTCCTTTTTCATGCATAACAGTGGCGAGAGATTGTATGTCACTAGCATCATGGGCCAACAACTATATTTGGAACTCAATGTCAAAAATGGATTAAAACCATTAGTAGCAAGACCAAGCCTTAGGTTGCGTGGATCTGCTGCAAACGATTCCCATTTCTCATCTACCACATTCCATGTTATAGAATCAACAGGATGACGCATTTTTCCATCATTACTTGTATTGTTAAAATGCCATCTTAAATCTTCTGCTATTTTTTGAGATCTAAACATTCTTCTGAATCTTGGAATGATTGGAAAATACCTCAAAACTTTAACCGGAATACCATGCATAATTTCATTTGTACGTTCGTTCCTCTTCCATCTCGAAAACCCACATTTTGGACAACTATCCAAATCTTTGTACTCTCTTCTAAAGAGACAACAATCATTCTGACAAGCATGAATTTTCTCAAAACCCATATCGAATACTATGAGAAATTTTTTCACCTCGTAAATATTCCTAGGAAGTACGTTATCCTTTGGCAATAATAGTTGTTGCACATTTAGAAGTTTATCGAATCCATTATCGGATAACCCAGTCTCACATTTTAGATTATATAAGGCAATAATGGAAGATAATTTTGTTTGATCGTTACAACCAGGATACAACAGGGTTTCGGCATCCTCCAAGTTTTTTAATAAATCCTCCTCTCGTTTCTGTGCGCTATCTTCATCTTTATCATCATCGGAATATGTATGATTGATGAAATCTTCATCTTCATAATGAATGGCTTTGAGTAAACCATAAGTGTCATTAGGCTCGATATCTTTGCTTATAGTTATTTGTTCGCCATGATTGTACCACCTACCATCCTTGTATAGCGGATCCATTCCTCTTATAATCAAATGCTCAACAACAATCTTCCCATACTGATGACTAAGATTTCGACAATCTAAGCAAGGACATAAAATCTTTTCTGGATTTCTTGAAATTCTCAATGCGGCATGCACAAACTTCCAAGCTCCATGCTCATACTCAGTACTAGTTCTATTAATAAAATGAAATAACTATTAATTTTGACGTTGAAATATATGATTTGACTCTCAAAATATATTTAGTATAATATAGTTACCTGTGCAGATGTACCCAATTTTTATCCATCATCAACCAATATGTGAGGAAGTAAATTTCTAAAATTTAAAGTAATAATCAGTTATTGAATGCAAGCAAAATAACAACTAACTATAGTCGTAATTGAATGCAAACAAAATGACAAACAACAAGGAAGACAGAGAATGTCAAACAACAAATCAACAAGTCAAGTCCAAACTGTTTCCAAAAAATTTGCCATTACAACGGTGCTATTTTGTAGCACCGGAGTAATGTCTATGCACTACCCCTCTCCTTATACTAAGCTTGCGCCATTAACAACAATTTTATCCACTTATACAACAATGTCATAATCATATACAAAAAATTCATTGCATTGACTATTTATATTTTTGTTCACATGCATTCATTCACCCTCCTATTGGCATTTGCATTTTTGTTCACAACCATATTTAAAACCCCACCCTGAGCCTACACTTCATCCACTTCCACCCAAAACAATCAAAAATTCAGTCCACAAACCAATCCCCAAAACTCCTTTCACAATCCATTGCCATATTTCACCATCCTCCGGTTGCACTTCTACCTCTCTGTCAACATCTCCCTAAATCATTCGACCAACACCTCACCAGCCAATAACCAGCCTCTTACTCCACTGCATAGTGCCACCATCACCACTATAATAGTGCCTCATTTCTAACCATCACCTACAAATAGAAAGCAACTTCATAACTCCCGTCTACTTAACACAGACCCTCTCACCTGTTCCACAATACTCACCACCAAAAACCCAACTTGCAAACTATCAGCAACCCAACAATCCATAACTACCTTCCATCTCCCAGAACCTCATACAACCACAAAGTCATAACTGAAAGCACCGCCTGCACAATCAACAACCTTCCTCTGTCTCTTAAACCATCAACCAACAAAACAAGCATCACAAACTACCACTCTTGAACCTCTCTTCAACCACTTTGTTAGTGCAACCTGAATCACCACTCTGTGCAGTTTTGAATACTGGTTGCATGGAAGTTGAAGAATAGTTTGGTGAAGTTTGTAGTTGTGGATATAAGGCGGTTGAACTGCATTGTTTGTGTATGAAGAGGGAGTTGTATGTTTGGTATTTGCTGGGTGGATTTGGAGGAAAGTGATTGCAGAAGTTGTTTGCTGCGGTTTGTGTTGGTTGTGTGCAAGTGGGATGAATGGTTGGTGGTGGATCAGATGTGTTGTTTGAAGTTTTGTGGGTGAAGTTGTGAAGGTGCAGGAGTACTATATAGGAATTAGGAGATGGTGTTGAGTGATATGGGTGGTTGTTTGAAAGCAGATGGAATGCTGTTATTGTAGAGGATGGATGATGGCAGTTGATGGGGGTAATGAAGTTGAGAGCAGCAGTGAATGGTGAACGTCTATAAACAGAGAATAAATTTTGGAAATAGAATTTTGAAATTTAAAGGAAAATGCACAGATTTAAAAAAAATATGGAATGTGAAATATATGCATAGGGAAGAGAGGGGGAAAAACAAAAATCAAAAAACAGAAAGGAGGAACTGAGAAAATAAAGAACAAAGATTGACACAAACTGGAAAGAACAAAGATGGACACAAAATGTAAACCGAAGAAACAAAAATGTAAATGGTTGTAACTGTCCTAAACAGTAGAGAATAAACATTGAACAGTGAACAGAAACACACAAGTGAACAATAGAAGATTTTTTTAAATAAATACTAATACAAAACTAAACCGGATGCACAATACAAAACTACAACAAGCGAACAACACATAAGGTGCACAAAACACAACTTTTTTGTTTTTTTAATGAGAACTAACATTTCATATCATAGTCTAAATCTCAAAACCAGCAAATATTTATTTTATTTTGTGAACATAAAATAGTATAATCTCAAAACCAAGTATGTCCGTTTGTTTTCTTTACAGTCTATTTCTTCCTCTCACAGTAATGTTACATTGTTGTGCATTGTGCCATTATGTTTAATATAAATCATATACAAAAACCTCATGCTGCTGCTATCAACTTTACAGTTTCTGTGATTTGATTATGTACAAGTATAGTGAATGGAAGACAACTGAAAAAGAGTATAACAATTCATGTAGGCTTAACCACTATCAATTGGTAAGTAAATAAATGATTTGTTTACTCTTGGTTTTGTTCATGGATGATTTATAAATTTTGGAAGGTCGCCATTTTCAATCATATATCAGTAGCAGAGTTAGTGAATATCTTGGTATGTATTGCTAAAATATTGTTATTCTTCATTAATTTTAATCAAAATTGGTATCATATTGTGATGTTTATGTAACACACTTTGCTAAAATTCTTAGAATTATTTTTGGTGATGACTTTAATTAGGAACTGGTCCCAAGAATCCTTCTTGCTTCGTAGAAGGTAAAATATAATTTCATATGCTTAAGGAACCATTTCTTTCTCAATGATTTTTTTAGTGAACTAAAGGTGTATTTTATATCTTAAATTTGATACCTGAACTGACAATGCCATCACTATTTACTAATTTCCTAACCATTTTGCTACTCTCTCATACATCAATAAAACGTAAGGTGAACTTACCTATTTTTATCAGGAAGCAATGATAAGCGAATTAATATAAACCCCTAAACTAACTCCTAGATTAGGGGATATCATTTCACGTGACTGATTCGAAGGCAAATTGGAGGAATGATGCAAAATATTAATGCATCGTCAAACTACAACACAGAACATATAATCAAATACCTAGTCTTTGCAGATTTGAGATTTGCAAAGCGATGTCAAGGCCAGCGCCAGCGATGGAGCGATGGATTTGAGATGCAGAGCGATGTCAAGCCAGCGATGTCAAGGCCGAGCGGATTTGAGATTTGCAGAGATGGAGCAGACTTGAGATTTGCAGAGATGGAGCGGATTTGAGATGAAGGGTTGGAGCGGATTTGAGATGAAGTGTTATTTGGTTGGAAGCGAAAAGAATAAAAATGAGGCCGCGAAAAGAGTCATCTCCCCGCCAAAACATACGTGGTTACGCAGCGTTTTCTTTTTTATATTTAATTACATATGAAAGTAAAATTGAACAATCGCAGCTTTTTGAATTAAATGCTGTTACATGGAGCTGCAAAAAACCATTTTTCTTGTAGTGAGTATATACCCAATGCATTCGAAAGGGGACTTTCAATGATTTTAGAAGGGTTAGTTCCAATGGTTTTGAAAGGGGTACCTTTAACTGGTTTTGAAGCTACGCTTCTAAAGTTAAATATTAATACTTTAATGTAATCGAAAGTTTCAAAAGGAAAGTTTCAAAAGTTTTAAAATACTATAAAGGCGGGAATCTAATGTTTTGGAAGATAGCTTTTAATGCTTTCAAAAGAGGTCATCCCATGAAGTCGAAAGCAAGCTTTCGAAAGGTTTTATAACCCAAACTCTATTTTTAAAAGAAGGAAACCATGACTAAACTAAAGGAGTTTTGAATTGATTTTAAGAAGAAGCTTTCCTTTATAAAATAATAGGTTAAAGGGATAAACCATGTTTTACATTAAACCCACAGGAGTGGTATTGTTATATTATTATGCATGGTTATTCAAATATAAATATATTCACATTAAAATAGACCCATAACTGTATTTTAGGGGAAGGGCAGAAGAACCAACTAGGCTGACCCAATAGTGAATATAAATTGATTAAACTCTTGGATGAGTAGATTTGCATCCAAGAGGTCAGGGAGACCAAAACGTAGGATGCCTAAATTTAGATATTGTCGAGGAGAAAGGTCTGTATTGATCCTATGAAAACTATGACTAGGAAGTTATTGGGGTTACCAATAGGTTCATAGTGATCCCATGAAAACTATGTTATAGAGAGTGGTTGGTAGGGGCCAATTGGTATGTAGTGCATCCATGAAAACTATATCCGGATTATTTTGTTGACAGTTGTCACTAGGTTCCTAGTCAGCCCATGAAAACTAGGATAAGAGAGAAGTTATTGGAGTCACCAATAGGTTCAGGGGAACCCGTGAATTAATTAAGTTAATTGTCGGGGAGCTAATAGGTTCATAGTGCACCCATGAAAACTAATAGGTTAACAATGACCCTAGAACTACTATAAAATACGACAGTTAGCCAATTTAAACAGAGGATGGGGAATCCAGTATGTATTGAAATGTTTGCATATCATCATAATAATTTGAAATGATTATGTTTTTGACTATTGTGGATGCAGGAGTATAGTGTATGGTTTTATAAATATTTTGAGATACTAGTGAGAGGAAAACTCGTTCCGCTAAGTAGCGTAGTCACTCTAGATATCTAAATGATTGAGATGGTAGATTATTATTCATACCAGGCTTATGTCTAACTCGAAGATTGTGTTTTCCCCTTTAACTCTCGGTTACTTAATTGATTTTGAGTAGTTTGAGAGTTGAGATTTTTAGGTACCCTATTAGATGAAATAAGTTGCCGGAGACATGTAGGAGGCATGATAGATATGTAGATTTTTCTTTTGTTTTTGATTCCGCTGTGTTGTTTGTAAGGCAAAGTTGTTATATTGCCTATATGTGTATTCTGATAATCCAAAGGGGTATCTTCATATGTCGCTCTTGGCCTATGTTGTAATAAATATTTTTTCTCTGGATGTGGTTGACGATAATCGGATTATGTAATCAATTGGAAATGTTTTGAATGGAATGTGAATCTATTTCATGATTTAAATTTTTTCCATATTCATGTGTTTCTATGTATCAATGAACCTAACACCGCCGTATTTGGTTACCACGGATTAATAACCGTAGATGACTGCAACATCCATAGCCGTTAGTTTTGGGCCTCAAAGTAGAGGCATGTTATAAGGTGGTATCAGAGCATAGGTTTATGAAAATTTAATAGAAAGTTAAGCCTAAAAGTTTTTGAAACATAATTCCAATGAATCAGAAAATATGATTGGGGTTTGGGTTGACGCTATAGTAACGTACTTGTATTATATATATATAAGTACGCATTCCGCTCTCTCTTAGATTGTTCCTCTGTATCTTACTAAGGCTCGTATGCAGATTTACGAGAAAGAAGTTATAGAAGTAGGAAATGGAAGAGGAAATCTAGGTGGAGGAAGCACCACAACCAACGGAAATGCTTGAACTAATACTAGAAGGAACCAAGGTTAACGGGCTAATGCTATCCCAAATGCTGAAAGCAATTTTAGGTGCTGGAAATCCTCCAATAGATGCAGGGATGGTGTATCAGATGTTTGCCAATCTTTTGCAAGCTGGAGTTGCTGGTAATGTTGGAGGAGATAATCTTGTGGCTCCAGTTGGGAATAAGTATGCTAAGTTGAGCAGGAATTACACCAGTCTAGGCGGAAAGCCGTTTTTTGGAACAGAGGATGCTGTTGAAGTTGAGAATTGGCTTTCGCACTATGAGAGGATCTTTATCGATCAAGGATTGGATGATGGGAAAAAGAGGAGGCTGGCCAATAGGCAGTTGCAAAGGGCTGCGCTTTACAGGTAGAATAGTGTAACCACTGGAGTTTCGAAGGAAGAATTGACATGGGCTAATTTCAGAATGTGGTTTGAGCAAAAAAAATTATTTGAGGCTGCTTAGTCGGCGTTGATGAGGAAGTTTATGGATCTAGTCCAGGGTAATATGTCTTTAATCGAGTATGCTGCTAAGTTTGATGAGTTGTCTTAATATGGATATGCCACTATAGACATTGACATCAGAAGGAATGAAAGGTTCATTCAAGGCCTGAGACCAGAGCTTGCAAGAATGACCATGACACAATCTGTGATCCTTGTAATGTAGTGGCGGAAATGGCTATTCGCCACAAAGATATGCTGGCTGGTTGTGCTAGTGAGAAGTCAGTTGAATCCTAGGATCCTCAAGGAAAGAAGAGGAAGCTCTTTAGGAAGAAAGGAGCCCAGAAAGGGGATGCTGCTAAGAAGGCAAAGGCTGATTTAGTGTGCTTCAAATGTGATAAGAAGGGTCATTATGCTCATGAGTGCCGGACAGGAAAGGGAAAGAAGGCTGTAGACAAGAAGAATGTGAAGTGCTTCAATTGTGATCAAGCTGGGCATTACAAGAACCGGTATCCAAAGCCAGTCAGGGCGGACAATGGAAAGGTCTTTGCTGTTGGATCATAAGCTAAGCCTACTGCAGCTGATAAGGGAAATACTGTAATGGAAGGTATGTTTTTGATTTAGAGTAAACCAGTTAGGATACTATTTGAAACCGGTGCATCAAATTCATTTATATCATAGTATTTGGTTGATTAGTTATGCTTAGAACCCACATATATATTAGTCCCTTAAGTATTGCTTATCCAATAGGAGGGTATGCAACTCTGGGGATGAGATGTGACCAGTTAGAACTTGATTTGTTAGGTCATAAGTTTGCATGCAGTTTGTATGTTTTCGATTTTGCAGATTTGGGAATGATTTTGGGTATGGATTGGTTGAGGAGGTATATGGCCAAGATATTTTTCCAGGATATGGAGATATCTTTGAGACATCCTGATAGTCATAACCGAATTATATTCTTAGTAGAGAATTATGACCAAAGTAGTTATTCTTTGCTAAGTGCATTGGAAGTGAGAAAAGGTCTTAGTCAGGTTCGAATAGCAAGCGAGTTTGCAGATGTCTTTGAGCCAATCATAGGACTACCACCGAAATGAGCTTTTGAGTTTCTTATAGATCTTGTGCAGGAGCTGAACTTGTGAGTAGACCACCCAGCAGGATGACACCGACAGAGATGAAGAAACTGAAGGTGCAGCTAGTGGATCTTGGAGGAAAGAATTTTATTAAACCAATTAGTTTGCCTTGGGGAGCGACCGTGATGTTCGTGAAGAAACCACATGGTTTACTGAGGATGTGTATCGACTATCGTAAGCTAAAAGAAAGGACGATAGAGAATAAGTATCCTTTGTTGAGAATTGATGATCAGTTTGATCAGTTGAGCGGAGCCAGAGCGTTTTCCCAGTTGGACTTGGCGACAGGGTTCCATCAGTTGAGAGTGGTAGAGGACAATATTCCTTTAACAACATTTCAAACTAGATATGGTTCGTATGAGTGGTTAGTGATGCAATTCGGGTTAACGAATGCATCTTCTTTCTTTGTGGATTTGATGAACCGTGTCTTCCGAGAGTATTTGGATAGATTCATGTTGGTATTTATAGATGATATTTTGGTATATTCTAAAGATGAAAGAGAGCACGAAGGTCATCTTAGAGTTGTGCTTGAGACGCTGAGGCAGAATCGGCTAAAGGTGAAGTTTTCTAAGTGTCATTTTTGGAAGAAAGAGGTTAAGTTCTTGGCCATGTGGTTTTATAGAAAGGTTGTCAGTCGATCTAGATAAGATCGAAGATGTGAACAATTGAAAGAGACCAGAGACGGTGATCGAGATCGGAAGTTTTCTTTGACATGTTGGCTATTACCGGAGATTCATCAAGGATTTATCATGGATAGCAGCGCCTTTGACTAAGCTTACCAGGAAGGAAGTGAAGTTTGTTTGGTCCGACAAATGCGAGGAAGCATTCCTTAAGTTAAAGCATTTGTTGACCATTAATACAGTGTTAGTAATTTCAGATGGAAACCAAGGGTTGGTGGTACATATTGATGCATGTGGGACTGGATTGGGAGCAGTGTTGATGTAGAGAGGCAAAGTCATTGCCTATGCATCTAGATAACTTAGACTGCATGAAGTGAGACATCCGACTCATGACTTAGAGTTGGCTGCGGTGATTTTTGCCTTGAAGATTTGGAGGCATTATCTCTTGGGGGAGAGATTTGAGTTGTATACCGATCATAAGTCTTTAAGATATTTATTCTCTCAAAAGGAGTTGAATATGAGGCAGCAGAGGTGGTTGGAGTTTTTGGCTACTTATGATTTTGCTATAGAGTATACATCAAGGAAAGGTAATAAGGTAGCGCATGCTCTCAGTAGAAGACATCAGAATGTGGTGTTGGCTATGATGATAGAATGGAAGGATCTAGAAGGTTTGGCCAATTAAGGTGTGCAGATAAGATAGACTGCTAGTTCTAGTCAAAGTACTACCATGTTGTCCTGTTTAGAAGTTCGACCAGTTTTGATCGAGAGAATTGCTTCTAAATAGAAGGAGGATCCAATATTAGCCGAAAGTATTAGAAGGCTAGAGGTTGGAACTAAGGTCAATGATTTGAAGGATTTTTGTCTTGACCAGAGAGGATGGTTGAGAAAGATCGAACGGTTATGTGTTCCTGATGTTGAGAACATGAGGAGAAAAGCTCTTGAGGAGTATCATCGATGCAAGTTTACGATTCATCCTGGAGGAACCAAGATGTATCAAGATATGAAGAGAAGCTTCTATTGGGAAGGCACAAAGAGGGATATCGACTTGTGGGTTAGGCGCTGTGTAAATTGTCAACAAGTGAAAGTCGAACATCAAAAGCCGAGTGGGTTACTTCGGCCTTTAGCGATTCCAATTTGGAAATAGGATTCGATATTTATGGATTTTATAGATGGGTAGACAAAGTCAAGAAGAGGAAATGAGAGTATATGGGTTATTGTGGACAGATTGATCAAGAGTTCCTATTTCATTCCAGTAAAGTCGACCAGGACGACATTTGTTTTAGCGAAGTTGTTCATGAAGAACATAGTTAGACTTCACAAAGTTCCTAGTAGCATAGTCAGCGATAGAGATGAATTATTCACTAGCGAATTCTGGAAGAGTCTGTAGGAAGTGTTAGGTACTATGCTCAAGATGAGTACTGCATATCACCCACAGACGGAATTGCAAAACAGAGAGAGTCAATAAGGTACTCGAGGATTTGTTTAGAACTTGTGTGTTGAATTTTGGTGGATCTTGGGCAGATCACATACATTTGGTTGGGTTTTCCTATAATAATAGTTATCTGACTAGTACATGAATGTTGCCTTTTGAAGCTTTGTATGGAAGACCATGCAAATCACTAGTATGTTGGTTGGAGACTGGAGACGGATTGGTCTTAGGTCCAAATTTGGTAAGGGAGACCTTAGAGAAGATTCAGTTGATCCGAGAACGGATGAAGGAAGCTCAATCCAGACAGAAAATTTACGCGGATATGAGGCATTAAGACCTAGAGTTATCAGTTGGAGACAGGGTTTTCATTAAGGTATCACCGATGAAGGGTGTGGTACGGTTTGGGAAGTCAAGGAAACTGGCATCGAGATATGTTGGTCCATTCCAGATTATAGAAAAGATTAGAAAGCTTGCATACAGAGTAGAGTTGCCAAGCAGTATGGCAAGTGTCCATAATGTATTTCATGTGTCTCATCTTTGCAAGTAAGGACATGATCCAGAGACTTCTATTCCTCTAACGGGTTCGAAAGATCTAGTAGTAGAGCCTAATTTGACTTTTGTTAGACAACCAATTCGAGTTGTTGCGAGAGATGAGAAAAGGTTGAGGAACAAGACAGTCAAGTTGGTGAAAGTTCAGTGGAGCGACAATGAGAAGGATTATACTTAGGAGACAGAAGACAGGATTCAAGATATTTATCCTGATCTTCTTTGAGGGTATGTCTATATTAGATTTATATAGATAATTCCTAGTCAGGTAGACTAGTATGGTTATTAGGAGTCGTTACAGATGATTGCTATGCTTTGAATTTAGTCCTTACTGAATTTCGAGGACCAAATTCTTTAAGGAGGGGAGACTTTAACACCCTTAATTTTTAAAAACATTCTTTAGGAGATTTAATTAAATAAATTAAGTAGAATAATGTAAATGCCAAGTGATTAGGAGGTTGATAATTGAATAAATTTAATTATGGTTGTGCCTAATAAAAGAATTAATGAGCTTAAGAATGGGGTTTTGATAATCATATTACATAAGGGTATATTAGGAATTTTCCACCTATAACCCTTACCCATATATATTTTTGTTCCTACCATTTGATTCCTTGTTCATGTCATTTTTAAACGAAAACCAAAAATCTTAAGGAAGGGTCGGCTAATTAAGATAAGAAGAAGAATTCAAATTAAAAGCTAGAGAATCAAGCTTAGGTGAAATCAATCTCAATCCAATCTTTTTATCTAAATCAAAGTGAATAGTGATTCAATCTCTATTTTGGTTTGAATCATATGTTTTTGGATTTAAGGGTGAATTCATTTTTATGATATATTGGATGATGATATGCTTGATTTACAATTTATATGGTTTAAACAAGATTGTTTAAAAGAGGTTATGCATGGTTTTAAGGCGAAACCGAGAATTAATGATGTTTTAATGCCATGAGAAAATTTTACGTTATGAGAAACATGATTTTGGAGTCGGGTTTCAATTTTTATGATTTTCCAAGCCTTGGGGAATTACTTATGAATTTTCAAAGGAAAATATGGTTATTTGAGTGATAAATATATTTTGGAAAATATGTTAAGAATTTGGGTCAGGAATTTTTATATGTTAGATAACATGATTAAAAAGAATTTATGGAATTTTTGGGGATTTTTCCAAAGTAATTTGCTACGCAAATTAAATTATCTTAGAAGAGGGACTTCTTTGTAAAGTTTGTTTTAATTAATGGAAGGGCCTATTTGATTAACTTAACCATGGTGTAGATCTGAAATTAGCAGCAGTTATTTTAGTAAAGAGTTATAAAAAGTTAAGGCAACCAATCTGGTGTTGACACGTGGCAGGTTATTTAGAGAAAAGTTTATTTTAAGTAGTTTTAAACCAGGTTTACTCAGAAAAGAGGGTTTCGCCTACTTTAGGAAGTACCTTTCGATACAGAAGCTTTCCTTTCAACCTAGTCAAAACCTACTAAGCCGAAATCAATACACAAGGTATCACAAAGATGGTATGTAGTGGATTGGAGGAAGGCGAAAGGTAAGGTGTCGAAAGCATGGTTTTCGATGGAGTCGCTACCTTGATTTGTTTTTAAAAGAGAAGAACCTGCCCTTTTTTGTTTTAACCTTTGAAGGTGTCGTAGCATATGGTTACGAAAGAGTTCTTAAAAAAGGTTTCAAAAGGTTTGTCATTAACATAAGGTTGCTTTCGACTGGGTTGCTCTACTTATGAAAGAATGTTTTGAAAGAAGGGGTTCCAACCTAATCAATGCCTAGCTGCTGTTCTTTAGCCTTTCGATGGTGTTGAAGTCATCAATGCTTTCGAAAGGTAGTGTTTTTTAAAATATGTTTCAAGATTCTTCCTAAATGCTTTGGAAAGGGTCCACGGGTTTAGAAAGCAACGGTGTCGAAAGGGGTTTCGACGCTACCCTTCAATGTTTGTTTAAATGGTTTAAAGCTTTCGAAAGAGGTGGTGCCGAAGCCGTCATGTTTCCACAATATTTTTATGTATGATAAAGGATGGTTTCAAAATAGATGCTTTCGCCTATGTTCACTTTGACCCAATTAATATTTTAAGTATATACCCAATGCATTCGAAAGGGAGACTTTTAGTGGTTTCCAAAGGGTTACTTCCAATGGTATCAAAAGGGGTACTTTTAACTAGTTTTGAAGCTATGCTTCTAAAGTTAAATATTAATACTTTAATATAATCAAAAGGTTTCGAAAGGAAAGTTTTAAAGTATTATAAAGGCATGAGCCTAATGTTTCGAAAGATAGATTTTAATGCTTTCGAAGAGATCATCCTATGAAGTCGAAAGCAAGATTTCGAAAGGTTTTATAACCCAAACTCTATTTTTAAAAGAAGAAATCCATGACTAAATTAAAGGAGTTTTGAGTTCGTTTTGAGAAGAAGCTTTTCTTGATAAAATAATAGGTTAAAGGGAATAATCATATTTTATATTAAACCTACAGGAGTGGTATTGTTATGTTATTATGCATGCTTCTTCAAATATAAATATATTCACATTAAAACAGACCCATAACTGTATTTTAGGGGAAGGGCGGAAGAACCAGCTAGGTTGACCTAGTAGTGAATATAAATTGATTAAACTCTTGGATGAGTAGATATGCATCCAAGAGGTCAGGGAGACCAAAACATAGGATGCCTAAATTTGGAAGTTGTCGGGGAGACATGTTTGTAGTGATCCCATGAAAACTATGACTAGGAAGTTCTTGGGCTTACCAATAGGTTCGTAATGATCCCATGAAAACTATATTATAGACAGAGGTTGTCCAGGGCCAATTGGTATGTAATGCACCCATGAAAACTATATCCGAATTAAGTTGTTGACAGTTGTCACTAGGTTCCTAGTCAACCCATGAAAATTAGGATAATAGAGAAGTTATTCGAGTCACCAATAGGTTCAAGGGCCATGAATTAATTAAGTTAATTGGTAGGAGGCTAACAGGTTCATAGTGCACCCATGAAAACTATGAAATGGGACATGGGGTCCATATATTATACAAAGGTTATTAGTAAGCCTATGAAAACTAATAGGTTATCAATCACCCCAGAAACTATAAAATATGACGGTTAGTCAATTTACACAGAGGATGGGGAATCCTGTATGTTTTGAAATGTTTGCATATCATCATAATATTTTGAAATGATTATATTTTTAACCATTGTGGATGCTAGATTATAGTATATGGTTTTATAAAGGTTTTGAGATACTAGTGAGGGAAAAATCTGTTCCGCTAAGTGGCGTAGCCTCGCTAAATATTTAAATGATTGAGATGGTAGATTATTATCTTATCAGGCTTATGTATGACTCAAAGTTTATGTTTTCCCTATAGACTCTTGAGTACTCAATTGATTTTGACTAGTTTGAGAGTTGAGCTTTTCAGGTACCTCATTAGACGAAATAAGTTTCCGGAGACGTGCAAGAGGCATGATAGCTATATAGAGTTTTCTTTTATTTTGATTCCTCTGTGTTATTTGTAAGGGAAAAGTTGTTTTATTGCCTATATATGTACTTTGATAATCCAAGGGGGCATCTTCATATGTCACTTTTGGCGTATGTTGTAATAAATATATTTCTCTGAATGTGGTCGACGATTATGGGATTATGCAATGAATTGGAAATGGATTTGAATTTGTTTGATGCTTTAATTTTTTTTCCATATTCATGTGTTTTTGTGTATTAGTGAACCTAACACCGCCATATTTGGTCGCCGAGGATTAATAGCTTTGGATGACTGAAGCATCTGTAGCCATTAGTTTTGGGCCTCTAAATAGGAGGATGTTACACTTAACCTTATTGAAAGCATTGAGTTATTCTATCAAATTAGGGCACTAATCGGCTATATGATTCAGATCGTTACATTTATAACATATAGGTTGGGAAGTTTGGTTCATTTGGTTGGATGAGAAAACGTTGTCGAATTTATTAGTCATTGCATCGATCTTAGCTTCCAAAGCTAAAGATGATCATATTGAGTGTGCGCTCGATCATGAGTAAATTGAATTTTTGTTAGAACATTCCCATTGGGATGATTTTTCAGCTAGGTTTTCAAGAAATTTCCGAGCATTGTCATTATGTTGGGCGAGAAAAATTCCTTGGCACATCGATTCAAGTACGGTTTGTAAGCTGTTTTCAAGTCCATCTTATAAGATTTGGCAAAGAGTCCATTTTTTGAAATTATGATGTCGACGTTTTATCAAAAGCTCTTTAAATCTTTCAAAATGAATTTCGAATGGTTTACCAAGAATTATGAAAATTGATAATTTCTTTTCGGAGTTTATTTTTTTTTCCCAAGGGGTAGAACTTTTTTAAGAGAACTTTAACGAATCCTCCCCAAGTTTTAATTGTTTGCGCCAAAATTGGCCACAAACACCCAATTGCAGATGAAAGCACCAAATCATAGTTACTGATCGCAAATAGATTTTATATAGTAGAATTAGATATGAAGAACACTCAAAAAATTAAAAGGAAAGCAGTAGAAAGACAAGATTTATAGTGGTTTGGCGTTGTAGCATACGTCCACTTTGAAGAGTCATTGTTTTATTGATTATAATTTGTTGATTACAGTTGTTTACAACAGTACAACTGAGTTACAACAATGATTCCGTCAAAGTATCCTATAGTAGAGCCAAATAGATTCCTTTTCTAAAGCTCTTGGACTGCTATTTATATGTGTAGGCTACAAATACCTCGCTCAAATCACGGAAGACTCCTTCTCTCATGTGGATGGGCCCACATGATCGATCCCTTGTCAATTCGACTCGATCCATGATCTATACGCACCAAATTCGTATTGATCCAAAATTGCTTTGTTAGGGTGGGGATCGAACATGGACATTCTTGAGGTTGTACGCGAGCTCCTGTGAAAATTATGTGGCATTTGGACTTGTAGATTGTGAGTTATGATCAATAAAAATTTGAGTTTTCAGTTGGCTGCCATGCTCATATTGATATCCTCATATCCATGAGATTCGTATCAACCAAGACAGTGACATAGAACTATTGTTTAGGTGAAATCCACATTTCATGCCGAGTTGACTGCTTCCTCATCTGTATCCATCGTTGCTATGTTCTTCATATCGATCATGTATCCTCGCTTTCGTATCAATCAGTTGCCAAGCCTTTCACATCGATCCACATCTCATTCCTTCGCATCAATGTTTTTTGTTTAGCTTCATATCGATGACTGAGCCTACTGTTTGTATCGATGCATTGCTATTTCCCTCATATCGATCAAGTGAATGATCGAAATTTGCCGCCGTTATACGATACGAAGTGGGAGGCTTGGATAGATGGATACGAATCAATGTTTGTAGGATGGATACAAATGAGATGGGGATGGATACGATGTAGTGGCGAAGTTAGACGGAGACGAATCGATGTGAACTCCTGGTTTTCGATTGATTCAATGCTCTAACCCGAAGCAACCACCTCCTTGGCCCGAAGTAAACCCGTCAGCGACTTGAAGCAGGTGCCGTGATGACTCGAAGTAGCTTGTTTCTCAAAGACCCGTGGTGAACACTTCTTTGACCCAAAGCAGTCCTTTTGAAAACTCAAAGTAAACATGAAGGTAACCCGTAGCAGACTCCAAGCAACCTCAAATGACTCGATCTTTTTTGAAGCCATACTTTAAGCGTCTTGTGGTGTTTGTTCGTCGACTATGCTATGTCCTAGCCCTGTGATCATGCTTATTATCTGCGAAAGTCTAGCTTTGATCATCTTGTCAGTCGATTGGGTTAGATCCACTTGTATCTTGCCTTGCCAAAAGGCGGGTTAACACTTTCCCCCCCAAAGCATGCCTTGTGATAGGAAGATATGTTTTATACTGCCATAAGCTGGATGTTCGTATCCTATTACCGACTTGTAAAATGATTGATAATCTTACATGATTGTGAATAGCGATAGATCGAGATCGTGTGCCGTTCGGGGTTGTATGTGACCGTCCGAGGTCATATGCCGTTCGAGGCAAATTATGACCGTTCGAGGTCGGGTGCTGTTCGAGGCGAATGATGACCATTAGTGGTCCTGTGCCATTCGTGGCGAATTGTGACCATTCGAGGTCGGGTGTCGTTCGAGGCAAATGTTGACTGTTTGAGGACGTGTGTCATTCGTGGCGAGTTGTGAGTGCCCGGGGGACTTAGTATTATTAATGTTAGATTTCACATTCGAGTGAGTTTCTGATTTGTTTGCTATGGCAATTTATCGCCATCACAGAACATGCCTGAGGACCATTCGTGATCCTATGCATGTGTAAGTAACTTAGTCGTTATGGAATTGCAAATACCATATTTACGTTCAAAATGAGTCTTACAACCAAAATGTCTAACCAAATTAAGTCCAGATGCAAAAAATAGAAAACAAAAGCAAAACAGAGACGTCAAAGTGCAAACACCTACACATATGCGGTTGATAGTCATCTCAGAGCATGCCTATGGACCATTCATGATCATGAACATGTGTAAACGACTTAACCATGTTAGTGTAGAGTTTTCCACTTATTCATCATTATTTCAATCACTCGATTTTAAGCTGATGCCTCGAACCTGAGCCGTCCCCAACTGGTGCAGATGGTGGTCGTTCTTGCTCCACCGTTGTTGCTCTTCTCCTCACGTATTGTAATACCATGCCGTTCAGGATATACCCTTCTATCTCATCCCTTAAGTGTCTGAAATCATTCATACTATGACCGCTTAACTCGTGGAATAAACAGTACTTGTCTAATTTCCTCTCATTGTTCGTCGGATCCCTCCTCATTGGCCTCCGGTAGGGAATCTCCCTCTTAGTGTCTTGGTAGATCCGTTCCAAAGTCTCGTTCAGCTCTGAATAAGTGGTGAATCTTGGCTCCCTTCACGACCTCTTTGACTCACCATAGCTATCCTCTGCTTTTCATTTCCCTCTATCCTTGCTCGAATCCTTTCCGAGAGGATCTCCGCTTTTGACTACATAAACATCAACTCCATCTCCTTCCTCTCTTTCGGCATTTGCATCCTATTATCGTAGAAACCTTTCTGCCTCGTGGTGAATTCTTCAAGATCTATAGGTGGGACCCTTGTCAATGAATTCTTGAACTCCGTTCCATCAGCTATGCCATACACACCCACCATCAAAACCATGGATGGATCTGGTCGATCCACTGATGCTGCCGCTACATTGAATCATGTTGGAAAACTCCTCAAAGATTCCTCGGTTATTTGCTTCAGTGCAGTCAAACTCATCACATTCTTGGGTCTTGAAATATAAACTCTAAACTGCCTCATAAACTTTTCAGTGAACTCGGTCCATGTTCCAATGGAGCCCTCTCCAATTGACTGAACCATAGTGCTTCTATGTCTATCAAATACAATGGGAAACATCGAGCCGTGACCTCCTCCGATGCCTCCAATACCTCCATATGCCTCATATACCTTGTCAGATGAACTGCTGTATCCGTCCTCCCATCATATGTCTGCAATGTTGGTAGCTTGAATTCTGGTGGATTCCTGGCCAGCCTAATTGCGGGAGCGAATGGGATGATGTTCACATCTTCCAGATCTCTATTCACTAATCCACCTCTCGTGGCACGTCCGACCATGTCCGCCAATCTATCACTGTCATTAAGTAGGGGTCCTTGTCTGTTGCCTCCGATCTGCCCCTCGAGTTCATGAGGGAATCCTAGGATCTACTCTCTTGGACGAGCATCCATTCCTCTATCAACATCGTGTTGCACAGTTCTGCCTGGTATCCTGCCAGGGATTGGATCTATATGCTCCGGAGGCATGCCCTCTAGCTCATGGACTACTCCTGACGGTCCTGCTCCATTCTGAATCCTGGTTGCTCCATGCTCCAGATCCCTATTTTCGACACTTCCTGTAGTTGCATTCTCTTGATTCTGCACTCTAGCTTGTCCAGTTTGCTAGAATAGGTTCTACATCATCTCCTCTTATCTTTTCAGCATCCCTTCCTGCATAGCTTCCATCATCATCTCCATCTCGTCCCTAGTGATGAAAACTGAAGTCTGATTAGCTCCTAAGGAGGCTTTCTAGATCCCTTCATGTTGACTCCTTTTTTCTCTTTGTCTCCTTGTTGATTTCTTCGTCATGGCTCCCAGATCCAAGTCCTTAAGCCTTTAGATCCAAAATCCAAGCTATAGAGTCCCTGAATTCAGCTTTTAGTGAAAGCACCAAAATGTTTGCGTCAAAATTGGTCACAAACACCCAATTGAAGATGAGAGTACCAAATCACAGTCACAGATCATAGATAGATTGTATGTAGTAGAATTAAATATGAAGAACACTCAAAAAATCAAAAGAAAAACAGTAGAAAGATAAGATTTATAGTGGTTTGGCATTGTAGCCTACGTCCACTTTGAAGAGTCATTGTTTTATTTATTATAACTTGCTAGTTACAGAGGTTTACAACAGTACAATCGAGTCAAATCAATGATTCCGGCAGAGTATCGTCATAGTATAGCCAAAAAGATCCCTTTTCTGAAGCTCTTAGACTGTTGTTTATAGGTGTAGGCTGCAAATATCTCACTCAAATCTCGAAACACTCCTTCCCTTATGTGGATGGGCCCATGTGATCGATCCCCTGTCATTTCGACTAGATCCATGATCGGTACATACCAAATTCGTATCAATCCAAAATTAGTCTGTTTGGGTTGGGATCGATCATGGACATTGTTTAGGTTGTACATGAGTTCCTGTGAAAATTTTGTGGCATTTGGACTTTTAGATTATGAGTTACGATCAATACAAATTTGTGTTTTCAGTTGGCTGTCGTGCTCGTATCGATAGTCTCATATCCATCAGATTCATATTGATCAAGACGGCGACGTGGAGCGATTGTTTAGGTGAGATCCACATCTCATGCCGAGTTGACTGCTTCCTCATCTGTATCCATCGATTGCTATGTTCTTGGCATCGATCATGTATCCTCGCTTTCGTATCGATCAGTTGCCAAGCCTTTCGCATCGATCCACATCTCATTCCTTTGTATCAATGTTTTTTATTTAGCTTCGTATCGATGACCTAGCCTTCTTTTCGTATCGATGCATGGCAATTTCCTTTGTATCGATCAAGTGAATGATCGATACGAAATATGCCACCGTTATATCGATACGAAGTGGGAGGCTTCGATGGATGGACAAGAATCGTTGCTTATGGGATGGATACGAATGAGATGGGGATGTATACAAAGTAGTGGCGAAGTTAGACGGATACAAACCGATGTGAACTCCTGGTTGTCGATCGATTCAATGCTCTAACTCGAAGCAATCACCACCTTGGCTCGAAGTAAACCCCCCAATGACTCGAAGTAGGTGCTGCGATGACTCGAAGTAGGTGCTGCGATGACTCAAAGTAGCTTGTTTCTCCAAGACCCGAGGTGAACACTTCTTTGACCCGAAGCAGTCCTTTTGAAAACTCGAAGCGAACATGAAGATGACCCAAAGCAGACTCCAAGCAACATGAAACGACTCGATCTTTGTTGAAGCCATACTTTAAGCATCTTGTGGTGTTTGTTCGTCGACTATGCTATGTCCTAGCCCTGTGATCATGCTCATTATCTACGAATGTCTAGCTTTGATCATCGTGCAGCCGATTGGGTTAGATCCGGTTGTATCTTGCCTTACCAAAAAGCGGGTTAACACTAATCGAGTTAGATGGTAAGCTATACGACCGTTTTTCAGCATAATTAGAAAGACCAAATGGAATTAATCAAAGTTTGATTCCGCCATCACATAATTGTTGGAGTTTATTGGTTGCGCAAACTTGTTTGAATTTTGTTAAGAAAATGTAAGGGTCATCGTGTTCAGAATTGCCAAATTTCGTAAGCATGACAATATGGTTTGAATGAATTTCGAAGTGATTACCCGTAGGAGCGGGTAAAGTGATACAAGAAGAAATAGAAACTTTGTCGGGAAAAATTCTATCCGTGAGAGCGTAAGGGGGATTTTCGTTTGCTATTGTTGGAGTATCGTTTGTTCGAGTTAAATGATTAGTTGGTGTGTCACAAGTCCAATGATTTGATGTTGGATCACGAGTCCAAGTACTCATGCACAAGAAAAGGTTAAGGAGAGAAAGAAGTGAGAATCGAGTTAAGAGAATGAAACAAGGTTTGGAAAATAAAGTGAAATTTTAATGTTTTTTTGGAAAGTCCAAATATTTACCAAAAAAGATTTATTTTTCAAAAGGGAGATTGATTTTTGTTTTGTTTTCTGGATTTCCAACTATTTTCTTCTTTTATATGTTTTTGCTTTTTTTAGTTTTTATTTTTAAAAAGATTATTTTTTTGGATTTTAGATTTTCTAAAAACAAAACTTGTTTTTGGATTTTTAATTTTGTTTTAAATATTTTTTTCTTTTTTTAAAGAAAAAGATTAAAATGATTTTTTTCCTTTTGGATTAAAAAGAAAGAACTAAGCTAAGTAAAATTTACAAAAAATTTTTGGATTTTTTTAAATATCCATGAACTAATGCGACTAAATGATACAAGGACTTAATTACAAATTTTCTATCCTTAGTAGCTTCTAACTCAAAATTGTATAATCACACTATGTTTTAATTCAACAAAATAGTTCTCAGCTAGGTAACAGGCAGGAGTTATCGACGCACCAAGAATCACCGCTGTAATGCAGTTAAATGTTTAAATACCTTCAGAGAAACGATCGCTATAATATTTACGAATCATCGTAAATTTATAAATGATTATTGCTCTGCCGTAGTCTAGACACCAAGAAATTAAATTGCTGAAAGATGACAACTTGTCAAGATACAATTAAGCCTTAGGTGAGCTTGTGACACCGTTAAGTCCGATGTTTAACCGTTATTATTAGCAAATTTTACGACGAAATGCAATTTGTTGGCCAAGGAAGGGGTAATGAAATCCCTCGCCTTATATGGATTTACGCGTTTCCCTTAGAAAATACAAATAAGATGAGATGAATGCAAAACTGAAGTAAAACGTGTATTAACATTGCAACTACAAATGAGATTTTTTTTTGCGTTTTGAATTTTTTAAATGCAAGCAACCAACAAGGCAAAGCAAATGAAAATAAGAGATGACACCAGAGCATGCAAAATTATTAGCAATTTATTTTAAAGCGAAAATATTTTATATAAGCAAGCAAAATAATTTTTTAGCAAGCATGCCTTCTCCTTCTAAGTTCCTACAAATTACAAACTATAAAATTGTTTAACACGAATATTTATAAGACTAAAACAAAAGCAACCCCCATTTTTAAATATCAAGGAAGAACTAAAACAAAAACAACTTGTGTGTATGTGTGTATTTAGAAGAGATAACAAAAAAAAGGTAATCGAAAGAAAATTTGTGTTGTTTAAATAAGAGATGAAAAACTTAAAACTGAATAAATAAAAAGACAAAAAAATTAAAAAAAATAAAAACAAATCACTATAATATTTCAACTCGGCCCAATACTATAATATTTCAACTCGGCCCAATACGAAACCAATCTACTAAATAAAAAAATTTCATGACTGTATGTATAGAACACAGATTTCCCAAATCACAATATTATACCAGAATTGCACGATTCAGACATAAATCCACGATTTACTCCTTAGTTCTAAAATCCACAATTCAGCAACGGTGATTGGAGGTCGTTGTTTTTTTTGGGTCGTTCGATTTGTTTTTGGGTTGCGGTTCGATGTTGTGGATGATGTTCGATACGAAGTGGGGAGGAGGTTTTGATGGTTGAAGGGTTTATCTGAAGTTTTATTTGATGGTGAAGTAGTTAAATTGGTTGGAGAAATGGTAGTTTTTATGGATGTGGTCAAAGAGTGGTTGGGTGCAGGATATGGATGTAGGAAGATGGCTGAGTGATGGATATGCAATGACGTTGGAGATGGAAATTTTGTGAAGTGGTTGATGGTATGTATGCAGGCGAAGTTTGTTTGTGTTGCTGGAAGGTAAAGAAGTTTGAGACGAAGGATGTTTTGTTTATGGATGGTGGTTATGTAGGCAGGTTTGCTATGATCAGTGAAGTGGTTATGTAGAATGGGGCGGCAGTGATGCAACAGTTTTTGTGAGGCAGTGATATGGTGGCCGTGATAGTGGAGTGGAAGTTGTAGGTGACAGTGATATGGTATGCAGCAGTTTTTGTTGTAGTTGTTGTAGTGGGTTAAGTGGTATGGCAATGTTATGCTGTGGCGGTAGTGTACAGAGGGAAGAATGGAAGTATGAAGTATGATGTTTGTGAAGACAGTAATGCAAAAGTGCTATAGTAGGATGTAGATAGTATGTGAAGTGAGTAGGATGTAGTGTTGTATGGTTTCAGGTAGAAGGTGATGTGATGATGGTGAAGTAGTATATTGATGAGATGGTGAAGGCAGTGATTGGTTGGTGAATGTTATATGGTAGAGGCAGCAAGGTGTAGTGCAATGGCACAGTAGTAAGTGTTGTGTTAGTTGAAGTAGCGTTGATGAAGTTGGTGAACTGGTGGTGCGACTGATGGTGTAGAAGTTTTATGGCAGTGGCCGTGGGGTTGATGGAAGGTTGCGGTAAGTTGGAGTAATGAGTGAAATGAGTGGTTGTGGTAGGAGTTTGAAGTAGAAGCGAAGTTGTATATATGGTGTGACTGGTTGTATATATGAATAAGGCAGTTAGTTGTAAGGAGGCACTGGTGGGTGGTAGAGGAAAGCAGGAGGACGGTGACTTGTAGGGTCGCTGTAGGTGCTGTTGATGGTGGTGAAGTTGTGTGGCAGAGGAAGTTGTGGAGGCAATGTGTATGCATAGGGGAGGTGTAGTGATTGAAGTTGAAGTTTGTTGTAGCAGGAAAATTAAGTGGTGCAGAGGCTTCAAGTTACAGCAGGTTGAAGTGATGATGTTTGAGTGGGCTGTTGACAATTGGTTCTGGCAGAGGGGTGGTTTAGAGGTGATGCAGAAAGTTTCCTGTAATGTATTTCGGCACAGTTTTAATGGATTGGCAGTGAGGGGTGATGAGTCTGTTGTATTTGGTATGAGTCTGTTGTATTTAAAGAAGGTGGTGGAGGGGGTGTGGAACTGTGTTGGTAGTGAGATGCACAGTAAAGTGCAACAGTGAAATGGAACTGTTTTGTAGGTAGTTTGCATAGTGAAGTGCAACAGAAACTAAGGCTGCACACAACCCATATCCAATCCACCACCAACCCGACCCAACCCAACCTAGTTTGGGTTGGATATGGATTACAATTTTTAACCCATAATATATATGGGTCGGGTGTAATATTTCAATCCACCCAACCCTATTTTAACCCAACCCAACTCTACTTTAAAAAATAAAAAAAGTTTCATATTTTTGCTTTTATCCTTGCATCAGATAAATTTTAAGTTTAGAGTTCACATCACTGTTGGCAATCCAAGTTCGAATGTCAATTTTGACTACGACTAGCATCAAGGAACAACAAGGCTATGAGCATTTGAGATGCATCATAGCATTTAGAAGTGTTCTGAAATGTAAATCTTCCTAAATATGTTTATTGAGTCGATTTTATGTGATGTAGTTTGGTAATGAAATGCTAATGAGTTATGCATGTAGTGAATAACTCTATATGATATATTTCAGTGTTTAAAAGTGGCATTATTATTAAATATATTGAATATTATTATGTTAATATTTTATGTTACAGATTAATCATACTTCAACCCGACCCAACGCATACTTCGACCCGACACAATCCAACCTCATGTAAGGTTGGATACGGATTGAATTTTTGTCAACCCAAGCCAATATGGGTCGGATGAAGTATTTAGCTTGACCCGACCCAATCCAACCTTTGTGTAGCCCTTACAGAAACGTTGTGGTAGAGGTAGCAGTTTTGTAAAAAAGAAAGTTGTAAAATGAAAATGTAATGCAAATATAATAAATTTTTTTGAAATTGTGTTTGTTTTTCTTTATATTAGAGAGTGTATATGCAAGTAGAAATAAAACAAAACAAAAAAAACACAACTAAGTCAAAACAAATGAAAACAAAACAAATGCTTAACAATATTTTTTTTTTAAGTAAGACAAAACACAAAACAAATATAAACAATAAAAATAATTAGAAGAGTAAAATTAAAATCAAATTGCAATTTTCCGACAACAACGCCAAAAACTAGTTTGAAAACGGTGGATATTTCTATCGGTTAGAAAATCGCCATTAAAAATATAACCATTAAAATAACCGCAAGCGTATGACGTACAATTATAGTATGCATGTGAGTACGGGTCGATCCACTGAGAATTGAATTAATTTTAAATTCTACTCAATCAAATTAATCCAAAGAGTTTGAGATTGTTTAAACTAAAAAGAAATGCAAAAACTAACTACAAATAAAAATGATTAAAAATATGAGATTGAAAGACAATTTAAAGGCATATCCACTCCCATACTCTCACATACATCAACACATAATCAATCCATGATCTCTCATTTTAATCTAAGTAGATTTAGTGATGTATTTAACATAAGATGATCTATTTATGTTATTAATTAACATAACTTGAACCATCAAACTTTCATACAACAACTAAAACCACTTTGTTAAATGTCATGAAAACTAATATGAAACTAAAACAAAATCTATTTTAAGCATGATCTATTTGCTATTTTGATTAGTAACGCAGATCATCAAATTTTGATTCTATTTTAATTCCATGATCAAAATCACTTAGATGTTAATTTAAATTGTGTTTATATTTGAGTAAGAATAACCTATTTGCAATAAACAACATAGGCTATCAAATTCACTAATAAACTTACATTAACATCTAACTATCCATGAAACATAGGCTTCATTACCCCTAAATTGATGGAGTTTAGCTTCTCATTTTTATTATCATTTCAACACATGTAGATTGCAACATTAAAAAGCAAGGAAAGTAAGAGCTAATTAAAAAAGAAAAGAAAAAAGAACTAAACTACTTGCATAAATTAAATCTAAACTAATTGTAATGAAAAGAAAGCTAATCTACTAACATGAAATAGAAGAAAGCATGTAAATAAAAGTAAGCATGAAAATAAAATAAAAGCAAAGAAGAAGAGGCTTAGGAAGCCATTTTATTTCCCATTAATTTTGTGGCTACAAGTTGCATAATATGATAAGAAGATAAAACTTATTACATGCACATAAGAGGGTTATTTATACATGACTAAAATCCTAATTCATTTTAGGGAATTCTCTAAAATGCCCTTGAGATAGTGTGGCTTCCAAGTTATCATTAGCATGGAATTAATCATCCATTAAATGTGCTTGTGCCTTTAATACCCAATAACATATGCATTATCCCTTAATTGTGGATCATGACTAGTGGGTAGATGGGTTCCTTCATGATTACATGAATTCTTTTATTTCTTCATTTCTTTGGCTTCCAATTCTTGTATATGCATATTTCCATAAAGCCACTTCCAAGTTGAATCCAAATTCCTACAAAACAAATTAAAATGTGCAAGTAATTTTGTAACGACCCAGAATTTTTGATAATTAAAATTTGAATATTTAATTAATTTTAAATATTAATAAGTGAATTTATAAGTCGAATAAATTTTTATTTGAATAATTGGATTTAATTGGATAATTAAATCGATAATTTAATATGTTAAATTATGGAAATAATTGAAAATTGAGTTAAATATGATTGTAAATGATTTGTAAAATTTTATTTTATCATATTGAAGTTAGAATGATATTTTAGAACTTTTAAAATTGAATTAAAAGTTAATTTGTGAAAATTGAATATTTTAATATTAAAATCGACTAGTGAAAATAGTCAATTTTTGAACGGTCTCAGAATTGAACGAAACCAGTTCCATTGGATCCGTAATAGTTAGTTATTACCGGATTTCAATTTTCGTGTCAATCGGAGCTATCATTTGAGCGTGGCAGCTCGAAACGCATCGAATTATTTTTATTTTTAATTTGGCGAGTTAAAATAGCCATTTTTCAAAAAGTCTCGGATTTCGACGAAACCAGTTTCATCGGATCCGTAATGTGATATTATTGTAAGGTTTAAAATTTCGTGTCAATTGGATTTACCGTTTGTCCGGTACAAATTAAAACGCCTAGAAAATCGCTTAAATCGGTTTAATTTAAATTGAACGTTTATTGCCATATCTCGCACAGATGTCCGAATTAGCTTCTGAAACCTGTTCCATTGTGTCCGGAACGCGGGGTAAACCCTAGAAACGCTGGTTACGGCGCGTGAATCGGAGTTCGGAATTTCCGGATTGAATAGTGTTTGAATAATTTCCTATAAATAGACCAACACCTTCATAAATTAAAAAAAAAATTATCTAAACCTAACCCTAGCCAGCCGCCACCCCCCATTTTCTAAGGCCAGAAATCTCCAATTTTCATCCCTCAATCTCTCCCAATCCACAAGCTTTCGTTAAAAACTTCCTGAAGCAAAATCGAAGAGCTAAATGAGATCTTTAAATCCGTACGGTGGAGATGGGCTTTCGTCGACCGTGGAGCAAGAATCGTGGCCGCGTTTGGGGTCAGTGCGCACGCGTTTCTACGCGCAAGGGGGGGGGGGCCACGTAGGTGCGGTCGGCCGGCGTTGGTAGGTGGTGGTGGGGGCTTCGACGTGAGGCTCTCTGATCGTCGCGAAGTGGATCGTGTTGGTTGCAAAGTCGAGCCCTAGTTCGGCTATGTTATGGGTTCTTACGTGATTTGTAATCTGTAGTTGCGTGAGAGGGGGAAGAAGGGGTATGCACGGTCAGGATGATGGAGGCAGTGGATCCAAGGGTTGAGATTTGTGTAGGTTTAGAATTATAATTAAAATGTTGTAATTGTTTATATAAATCGTGTAAAACTTTGAAAATTCATAACTTTTTCATACGAGGTCGAAAATGCGCGAAACCAGTTGCGTTGGAATCGTATGGACGAGCACTACGCGATGGAATTGGATTGGAGTCGTTTGGAGTTAGTGATAATTTCGGGTAAAATTAAACGCGCGTTTAATTTTATTCGAAATAAATCGCTAAAACGAAATTAAAATCAAGGTGAGAACTTCTCACTCAATCGAATCAGTTTCGATTTTATTTTAAATAGTTAGATTTAAAATATTTGAATGCATGTTTGAATGATGATTGTTATCTATTGATTGTTAAAATAGACATTATGCGCCGTTAGTAAGCGGATGTTATTTATTAAAAACATATACCGCGAATATTTCATAAACAGTGAAATTGGTATTATATATAATAGCAATATATATATATTGGCATATGTATATATTGGAGTTGTTGATTCCCCGCATTTGTATAGCAGATGAGACCCTATTGCGCCGTTATTAAGCGGATAATATTATTAAAAACATATACCGCGATAATTCCGTACTGGAGCGGAATTGGTATTGTGCTAATGTTTGTGGATGCAGGAAAACAGGTTGGAGGGATCCAACTGGATTCCTCAACAGTATTTATTTGAATTCAGATATTTTGATATTTGATGGATTATCATATCGATATATGATATCGTTGTTGTCGTGATTGACTATTTGGTATGTAGCATCATTGGACCAAATTTTGGAATTTTAAAAGGATTTAAAAGTGATTTTTGAAAGAAAACGTTTATAAAATATTTTTGGAACTGATCCATTTTAAATAAATAAACGTTATAATTTTAAAGTTATAAAAAATTATATTTTTAAGAAATATAGTTAAAAGTTGTTTTTTTGAAAATATGGATTAATGATTTTATAAAAGAGTTTAAATTGGGGATTTGAATTTATTATAAAAAGTTGAAAATATAGGATTTATAAAATTTAATTATTTTATAAATCAAAAGGATGAAATTATAAAGAAGATTAAAGATGTTTTAAAATAATAGTATAAATTGATTTATATAAGATTTATAAATTGATATTTATAAATTAAAAGTATTTGAGTTATAAAACGAGTTTTTATAAGTGTTAGAATGAATTGTGAATGAATTTCATAAACGAATGAAATTTATAGAATTATAAACGGCGAAGTTGTAAATGGAATTTTATAAGCAGTAGGTTTATAAAATTTGTAAAGTTATTTAAAATAATGGTTTTGGATAAATTTATAAATCTTATAAGTTATAAGATTTATAAATTGGGATGTTTAAAGGAACGATTTTGTAAAATAATCGTATTATAAGCATTTGACTTATAATATGAATTTTTAGTATATCATTGAGATATAAATTGAACAGGTTAATAAAGGAATTTATAAACGTTGTTTTATAAATTCGCAAACGACTTATTTTGATAAGTAAATTGCTGAAACCTATTAATGAAGTTATATTCACGTTTTTGACTGTGAATAATCCTTTAAAATGAGATGAATAGAAAGGATGAAATTGATTAACGTAGTATATTCACGTTTTTGAATAGTGAGTAATATGTTAAAGAAATTGTTTTGAATGTGATATTTGAAATAGAATTAAAACGATCTAACGATGTTTTAAAATGTGTTGAGATTCGAAACCATAGATTCAACATTTATTGTTGAAATAGACGTTTTCGAGAAATAGAAGGAAATAATGGACTATAACACTGTTGTTATAGTAAATGATTTCCGAAAGGAAATGTTTTGTATAGTATTGGGATTTATATATCTATTTTAATTTTGAATCCCTATACTAGTGATTTTAGGTTGTCGTAACGATGTTTTACGTAACATTCGTTTTGGCCCAAATAAATATGTTTAAGAGCATGATTTCCTTAAAGAATGAAATATATACTTAATCTCGATTTAAGTATATTGAATATTTTCTAAGTGTTGAAAATAAATAAAATTTGTGAATTACTTATGAATAAATAAGTATGGAAATATTTTTCCAATATAAAGTGAATATTTTGAGAATTTATCTTTTTGAAGATAAATTGAAATGATAAATTGAAATCGTATATGCATGGATATTTGGAATATAAATTCACTAAGGAATTTATAAAAGAAAGTGGAATTTGTTTGAAAATAAATATTGATTTATTTTTGAAGTGTGAAATTATATATCTAGTAAAGATATTTTTGGAAAATAAATAATTTGGAAAATTATTTGGAATCTGGTGATGTTGTGCATATCCATTGATAGTACAATAACCGACTATCAATATTTCCCTTTGAATGGGTAATTGATGTGAATTGTTTGAATGTGAATGCCCCACTTATTTTTGAATAAGCGCTCACTATTCGGGTTAACCGGGAAAGGACCATGGGGTCGTATAACCCATTCCGAATATGTGATACGTCGTTATGAATTGCATTTGATGACCGGTGTTGAAGACCGAGTATTTGCGAAATCGATAGGATGACCTATCGATTGTCTCTGCACTGGGTAGCTCCTGGTATAGAGATCCCCTAAGTGATGGGAAATTCGATCGGGATTGTGAATACCCGGATTGCAAGGGCTTCGTGAGAAGTGCCTTCGGTTTTGTTCGAGCCCGGAACAGACTTGTATGGATTGTATGTCTGACATTACAAATTGAGATATAAAGCCGATTTCATTCAAATATATTTCTGTTGGTGGCGGAGAATTTATTCTTTTAGCTTAACACCCTTCTCTGAGACGTACGAGCTCAGAGGTTATGTAGTTGAAGGTTATCGGCGATATATTCCCAATTTGGTAATGTGACATGCTGAGCGTTGCTGTGAAATGATCATTGTGTTGATTATTTGTGGTAGGATCGTTTATTTGATCGTCTATCCTGGTGATCATTTCTATGATCATTTGTTGACCCAAAGCATGGCTTTTGTATAAAGTATGTTTTTGTGGACGTGACTTCGTCGAGCCTCACACCCCGTGAATGGTCAAAACAGGAAAGATGCGGCAAGGTTATGAGGGGTAGCGCCCTTTAGGATATGTGCATTTCCTTCTGGAAAAGGGTGGTATCATGGTATAGAGCCCAGATACTTACTCATGTTGAAACACTTTATTTATGATTGTATGAATTGATTACGAGATCTCGGTTGAAAGGTCCCAAAGGACCGGGGGATGGCATATTCGGTCAGTTGTTACTCAGTTAGGGGTAATCCGGCCTTGTGTTGGTAGAGATCCGGTTTGGTTCTCGGGGATGTCCATCCAGAGGCATTCTCATGTGGCAATGGGAAGTTCCTTGGCCTGATCATTCGTTGGAAATCCAAAGAAACAATACGAGACTTGTACGGTTTTAGTTGTAGAACCTGCTTCCTCAGGAAGTAGCTATAGTAGGCATAATATAATGGTACCTATGCTGGCTAAGATTTATATTCTACTTTCGAAATGATTTTTTCCTACACTATGCACTAATAATAATATCAAATGTTCTTTTTAATACGTATCAAGCATCTTTGACTATCATAAGGAGAAATCTCCTCCAAGTCTGCGTTTGCATTGTGTGTGTGGCGGGAGGTCTTATGGTAGTCTCATTTTTAAAAGCATTGCGAATTGACTTAAAAATATTCTTCTACTTTGATTTTAAAGATAAATAAACTTTTTTAGTTCTCACACCAGTCACATGACTGACTCGGAGTTTATTGTTTTCCTTCCTAAACTCTGGGTGCCCACCAATTTTCACACGGGCAGTCAAGAGTTAAGATTTATCAGGATATTCTGGAGTTGCTGGAGGCAAGTTGGATGGCATGGCGTATTACTAGTTTACATAGTATTTCTTTTTCCGCTGCACTATTGATGTTGTATGTTGTTGTACACTCTGATGATGATGTGATGTAATGTATAAAATGTAATAACAGATAGTTCTTTGTTTAAAGATTATTCATTTATTTATTATATGTTGTTCCGCTGCGAATTGTGAGATTCTGATATTGTTGTGTTCTGTTCCGTTCTATTTTCTATTGTCTTATTCTCTTTTCTCTCTATTTTCTACCTTCTTCTCTCTTCTTCGTTTTCTTTTCTTTTTTAAAACCCTAACTATTCGGTTTTTCGGCAACGAAAAATCGGTATCGTTACATTTGGTATCAGAGCATATGGTTAAGCGACAACCATGGTTCTGTTGGGTATTACTCATTAGAGATAGAGTCAGTAGTACTCTAGAATGAGTTTGAGTGTAATAATAGATATGAAAGCGTATTTGTTAGTGAATATAAAATTGTTTTATATTGTGATGATTGGTTTGTTGAGTGATATATAGATTCTGGTTAATACGAGTAATTAACGTTGTTGATAGGGATCTCTAAACACTTGAATAGAACAATTCGACACAATATTTGTTTTAAAATTGGGTAAATGAAATAATTTTACCTTGATTATATTTTTATATATAAAGAAATAATTTTTCAGAATTATTAAAGTGTATGTAAGTTGATTGTTTAGTTGTTTGAGTAATCTAAATAAAGGAATAATTGTATAAGCAAAAAAGAATTATAAGAATTAAATTATAATTAAAGTGATTTACAATTGTGAAATAAACTTATATATATAAGAAGTGAAACTATATGAATATATTTATGAATATGAGTAGTAAATAAAAATGAATTTAAAGTTAAATGGAAATTTACTTTAGAATTGGAATCTAAATTGATTTATCAGTGGAATTTAAGTTAAGTAAAAACCAAGTGATAGATGTGAACTTGAGTTATGTAAATGAAATTCAACTTTTGTAATTGAATTGAATTAATGGATTGAATGTAATCAATTAAATGTGAATAATTGATATGAAATAATGAATGTAAGTGTTAATTCATTAAAATCTAATGTTACTGAAAGTTGAAAGATTGAATGAAAATCAATTTAATTAAACCAATTGAAAGTGATGGTGTTAAACCAAATTGAATGAATATAAGCAAAAGAATTTGGTTGAAATTAATATAAATTGGTTGTTATATGGTTAGTTGATTGATTGTATATGATTCATTAAGGGTTAATGAAATTGGAAGCTAAAGTAATTGAAATCCAATTTGAAGTTAAGTGAATCTTGAATAGAATTGAATTTGATTTGGAAGTGAACCAACTTGAATATGAATTAGTGAATATAAACTAATTGAAAATGAATGTTAGTAAGAACATCCACTGTTAATGAATCAAAAGTGATTAAATTGAAAACCCAATTCATTGAATATTAATGAGAATATGAATGAATATATATTGGTTATGGATGATAGTAAATTGATGGTTGAATATAATTGCTTTTACTGCATTGCTATGTTGGCATATATAGTTATTATGTTGCTATATGTTGTATATTGATACTATTGTCTACATGCATGTTCTCATGTTGTTTGTTGAGTGTTTAGTAGGTGCGGATCACGTTTGCTTCGCATTTGGAGCTCGCTTTCGCGCTATATTAGCCGTATATGCTCGCTAATAAAATATAAGGTACATATCTCGGATTACATACCGTACTTTTATACTTTTTTCCCTTCGGGATGCCTCATTACTTGATGAGATGTATATTTGTGATATATATACTGTCATTTTTTTTTGGATCGAGCCGCGCAAAGGAGACTATGGCGAATTTTTCCGGAAATTTAAGGCGTTAGAAAAAATTTGAGAAAATTGGAAAATTTTGAAAACTTAAATTTTGATTTGGAGTTGAAAGTTAAACAATAGTAGTTGTCTTTGAAAAGATAACTAAGTATGATTTGAAAACTTAGTAAGTTATTATAAGAAGTTTAAACTACGAATTTTGGGAAAGTTAATAAATTCTGTAACTTTTCTTACTTGATAATTTCGAGGACGAAATTCTTTTAAGGGGGGAAGATTGTAACGACCCAGAATTTTTGATAATTAAAATTTAAATATTTAATTAATTTTAAATATTAATAAGTGAATTTATAAGTCGAATAAATTTTTATTTGAATAATTGGATTTAATTGGATAATTAGATCGATAATTTAATATGTTAAATTATGGAAATAATTGAAAATTGAGTTAAATATGATTGTAAATGATTTGTAAAATTTTATTTTATCATATTGAAGTTAGAATGATATTTTAGAACTTTTAAAATTGAATTAAAAGTTAATTTGTGAAAATTGAATATTTTAATATTAAAATCGACTAGTGAAAATAGTCAATTTTTGAACGGTCTCAGAATTGAACGAAACCAGTTCCATTGGATCCATAATAGTTAGTTATTACCGGATTTCTGTTTTCGTGTCAATCGGAGCTATCGTTTGAGCGTGGCAGCTCGAAACGCATCGAATTATTTTTAATTTTAATTTGGCGAGTTAAAATAGCCATTTTTCAAAAAGTCTCAGATTTCGACGAAACCAGTTTCATCGGATCCGTAATGTGATATTATTGTAAGGTTTAAAATTTCGTGTCAATTGGATTTACCGTTTGTCCGGTACAAATTAAAACGCCTAGAAAATCGCTTAAATCGGTTTAATTTAAATTGAATGTTTATTGCCATATCTCGCACAGATGTCCGAATTAGCTTCCGAAACCTGTTCCATTGTGTTCGGAACGCGGGGTAAACCCTAGAAACGCTGGTTACGGCACGTGAATCGGAGTTCGGAATTTCCGGATTGAATAGTGTTTGAATAATTTCCTATAAATAGACCAACACCTTCATAAATTAAAAAAAAAAATTTATCTAAACCTAACCCTAGCCAGCCGCCACCCCCATTTTCTAAGGCCAGAAATCTCCAATTTTCATCCCTCAATCTCTCCCAATCCATAAGCTTTCGTTAAAAACTTCCTGAAGCAAAATCGAAGAGCTAAATGAGATCTTTAAATCCGTATGGTGGAGATGGGCTTTCGTCGACCGTGGAGCAAGAATCGTGGCCGCGTTTGGGGTTAGTGTGCACGCGTTTCTACGCGCAAGGGGGGGGGGGCACGTAGGTGCGGTCGGTCGGCGTTGGTAGGTGGTGGTGGGGGATTCGACGTGAGGCTCTCTGATCGTCGCGAAGTGGATCGTGTTGGTTGCAAAGTCGAGCCCTAGTTCGGCTATGTTATGGGTTCTTACGTGATTTGTAATCTGTAGTTGCGTGAGAGGGGGAAGAAGGGGTATGCACGGTCAGGATGATGGAGGCAGTGGATCCAAGGGTTGAGATTTGTGTAGGTTTAAAATTATAATTAAAAGGTTGTAATTGTTTATATAAATCGTGTAAAACTTTGAAAATTCATAACTTTTTCATACGAGGTCGAAAATGCACGAAACCAGTTGCGTTGGAATCGTATGGACGAGCACTACGCGATGGAATTGGATTGGAGTCGTTTGGAGTTAGTGAGAATTTCGGGTAAAATTAAACGTGCGTTTAATTTTATTCGAAATAAATCGCTAAAACGAAATTAAAATCAAGGTGAGAACTTCTCACTCAATCGAATCAGTTTCGATTTTATTTTAAATAGTTAGATTTAAAATATTTGAATGCATGTTTGAATGATGATTGTTATCTATTGATTGTTAAAATAGACATTATGCGCCGTTAGTAAGCGGATGTTATTTATTAAAAACATATACCGCGAATATTTCATAAACAGTGAAATTGGTATTATATATAATAGCAATATATATATATTGGCATATGTATATATTGGAGTTGTTGATTCCCCGCATTTGTATAGCGGATGAGACCCTATTGCGCCGTTATTAAGCGGATAATATTATTAAAAACATATACCGCGATAATTCCGTGCTGGAGCGGAATTGGTATTGTGCTAATGTTTGTGGATGCAGGAAAACAGGTTGGAGGGATCCAATTGGATTCCTCAACAGTATTTATTTGAATTCAGATATTTTGATATTTGATGGATTATCATATCGATATATGATATCGTTGTTGTCGTGATTGACTATTTGGTATGTATCATCATTGGACCAAATTTTGGAATTTTAAAAGGATTTAAAAGTGATTTTTGAAAGAAAACGTTTATAAAATATTTTTGGAACTGATCCATTTTAAATAAATAAACGTTATAATTTTAAAGTTATAAAAAATTATATTTTTAAGAAATATAGTTAAAAGTTGTTTTTTTGAAAATATGGATTAATGATTTTATAAAAGAGTTTAAATTGGGGATTTGAATTTATTATAAAAAGTTGAAAATATAGGATTTATAAATTTTAATTATTTTATAAATCAAAAGGATGAAATTATAAAGAAGATTAAAGATGTTTTAAAATAATAGTATAAATTGATTTATATAAGATTTATAAATTGATATTTATAAATTAAAAGTATTTGAGTTATAAAACGAGTTTTTATAAGTGTTAGAATGAATTGTGAATGAATTTCATAAACGAATGAAATTTATAGAATTATAAACGGTGAAGTTATAAATGGAATTTTATAAGCAGTAGGTTTATAAAATTTGTAAAGTTATTTAAAATAATGGTTTTGGATAAATTTATAAATCTTATAAGTTATAAGATTTATAAATTGGGATGTTTAAAGGAACGATTTTGTAAAATAATCGTATTATAAGCATTTGACTTATAATATGAATTTTTAGTATATCATTGAGATATAAATTGAACAGGTTAATAAAGGAATTTATAAACGTTGTTTTATAAATTCGCAAACGACTTATTTTGATAAGTAAATTGCTGAAACCTATTAATGAAGTTATATTCACGTTTTTGACTGTGAATAATCCTTTAAAATGAGATGAATAGAAAGGATGAAATTGATTAACGTAGTATATTCACGTTTTTGAATAGTGAGTAATATGTTAAAGAAATTGTTTTGAATGTGATATTTGAAATAGAATTAAAACGATCTAACGATGTTTTAAAATGTGTTGAGATTCGAAACCATAGATTCAACATTTATTGTTGAAATAGATGTTTTCGAGAAATAGAAGGAAATAATGGACTATAACACTGTTGTTATAGTAAATGATTTCCGAAAGGAAATGTTTTGTATAGTATTGGGATTTATATATCTATTTTAATTTCGAATCCCTATACTAGTGATTTTGGGTTGTCGTAACGATGTTTTACGTAACATTCGTTTTGGCCCAAATAAATATGTTTAAGAGCATGATTTCCTTAAAGAATGAAATATATACTTAATCTCGATTTAAGTATATTGAATATTTTCTAAGTGTTGAAAATAAATAAAATTTGTGAATTACTTATGAATAAATAAGTATGGAAATGTTTTTCCAATATAAAGTGAATATTTTGAGAATTTATCTTTTTGAAGATAAATTGAAATGATAAATTGAAATCGTATATGCATGGATATTTGGAATATAAATTCACTAAGGAATTTATAAAAGAAAATGGAATTTGTCTAAAAATAAATATTGATTTATTTTTGAAGTGTGAAATTATATATCTAGTAAAGATATTTTTGGAAAATAAATAATTTGGAAAATTATTTGGAATCTGGTGATGTTGTGCATATCCATTGATAGTACAATAACCGACTATCAATATTTCCCTTTAAATGGGTAATTGATGTGAATTGTTTGAATGTGAATGCCACACTTATTTTTGAATAAGCGCTCACTATTCGGGTTAACCGGGAAAGGACCATGAGGTCGTATAACCCATTCCGAATATGTGATACGTCGTTATGAATTGCATTTGATGACCGGTGTTGAAGACCGAGTATTTGCGAAAGCGATAGGATGACCTATCGATTGTCTCTGCACTGGGTAGCTCCTGGTATAGAGATCCCCTAAGTGATGGGAAATTCGATCGGGATTGTGAATAGCCGGATTGCAAGGGCTTCGTGAGAAGTGCCTTCGGTTTTGTTCGAGCTCGGAACAGACTTGTATGGATTGTATGTCTGACATTACAAATTGAGATATAAAACCGATTTCATTCAAATATATTTCTGTTGGTGGCGGAGAATTTATTCTTTTAGCTTAACACCCTTCTCTGAGACGTACGAGCTCAGAGGTTATGTAGTTGAAGGTTATCAGCGATATATTCCCAATTTGGTAATGTGACATGCTGAGCGTTGCTGTGAAATGATCATTGTGTTGATTATTTGTGATAGGATCGTTTATTTGATCGTCTATCCTGGTGATCATTTCTATGATCATTTGTTGACCCAAAGCATGGCTTTTGTATAAAGTATGTTTTTGTGGACGTGACTTCGTCGAGCCTCACACCCCGTGAATGGTCAAAACAGGAAAGATGCGGCAAGGTTATGAGGGGTAGCGCCCTTTAGGATATGTGCATTTCCTTCTGGAAAAGGGTGGTATCATGGTATGGAGCCCAGATACTTACTCATGTTGAAACACTTTATTTATGATTGTATGAATTGATTACGAGATCTCGGTTGAAAGGTCCCAAAGGACCGGGGGATGGCATATTCGGTCAGTTGTTACTCAGTTAGGGGTAACCCGGCCTTGTGTTGGTAGAGATCCGGTTTGGTTCTCGGGGATGTCCATCCAGAGGCATTCTCATGTGGCAATGGGAAGTTTCTTGGCCTGATCATTCGTTGGAAATCCAAAGAAACAATACGAGACTTGTACGGTTTTAGTTGTAGAACCTGCTTCCTCAGGAAGTAGCTATAGTAGGCATAATATAATGGTACCTATGCTGGCTAAGATTTATATTCTACTTTCGAAATGATTTTTTCCTACACTATGCACTAATAATAATATCAAATGTTCTTTTTAATACGTATCAAGCATCTTTGACTATCATAAGGAGAAATCTCCTCCAAGTCTGCGTTTGCATTGTGTGTGTGGCGGGAGGTCTTATGGTAGTCTCATTTTTAAAAGCATTGCGAATTGACTTAAAAATATTCTTCTACTTTGATTTTAAAGATAAATAAACTGTTTTAGTTCTCACACCAGTCACATGACTGACTCGGAGTTTATTGTTTTCCTTCCTAAACTCTGGGTGCCCACCAATTTTCACACGGGCAGTCAAGAGTTAAGGTTTATCAGGATATTCTGGAGTTGCTGGAGGCAAGTTGGATGGCATGGCGTATTACTAGTTTATATAGTATTTCTTTTTCCGCTGCACTATTGATGTTGTATGTTGTTGTACACTCTGATGATGATGTGATGTAATGTATGAAATGTAATAACAGATAGTTCTTTGTTTAAAGATTATTCATTTATTTATTATATGTTGTTCCGCTGCGAATTGTGAGATTCTGATATTGTTGTGTTCTGTTCCGTTCTATTTTCTATTGTCTTATTCTCTTTTCTCTCTATTTTCTACCTTCTTCTCTCTTCTTCCTTTTCTTTTCTTTTTTAAAACCCTAACTATTCGGTTTTTCGGCAACGAAAAATCGGTATCGTTATAAATTTTCTCCAAATTAATTCAAACATGAAATTTACTGTTTTCCCCCATGAAGATGCATGAATGATGACTTGAAAGCATTTTTCAAATTTGTTTTTAAACGTGTAAAAATACCCAATTATAACATTTATTTTACTAAAATGAAATTAAGCGTGTGAGTAAAAATGTACATTTGTACGTGCACATCATGCGACAACCACCAATCGAATTCAAAATTAATGAAATCTATTTCATAAAAGCGTATATTTTGACATAACATTTTGATAAAGTAAAGGGCTATATTTTTCTTGTTTTTAAATATAATTTTAAGGGTTAAATCATTTATAAAGAATTAGGTTTTCAAGGAAATAAAGAGGATATTTAGCCCAAGAATTTATATGAAAATTTATCACCATTAGATAAATTGTTATAGGATATTTTGACCTAGGGAATAAAGATTAGAAAACCAGATAATGGGATTGGGGTAGGGTAGTGCCCTATGCTTCAACTGTTTACCCCTACTTAATATTAGTCCACGAATCGAGTGCGTAGGGATTTGTTAAGGGTAAAACTAAAAGTAGGTTTATGCATAGAAAGTAATATAACTTAGATAGGTTATAAGCTGGACTACAAAACCCTTAGGTTCATGGTGAGGCTAGCAAAACTATGAGATAGACAGATAGTTAGGTTAACACCATGACGATTGTGTTTGGATGGACAGTCCAGTTTCTTCCTAATAGTTGGAGAATTTGGTATATCTGATAGGCTCAAGTTAGCCATACAGGTTTGTAGTAACCTTGGAAAAACTATGAAATACTGACAGATAGTCAATTGGTTGAGACAGATTGGTCAAGTTTATCCCTGTAACATGCAGGCATATGATTATTTTATGTTTGTTTAACTATTGTGATTGTAGGTGCATGATTTGATTGACATACTTACATAAGATACTAGTGAGGGGTAAAACCATTCCGCTCGACAGTGTGATCTCACTGGATCTCTATTTAACAAGATATTATCCACATCGGACTTTTTGTCTGACCCGAAATTTTTGTTTTCACCTTTACCTCTCGGGTGCTCATTTGAGTAGCTCAAGAGTAAGGTTTCCAAGTTTTAGGTGTGATGAATAAAGCTTCTGAAGACATGCAGCAGGCAAAGCTAGTTATATAAGGTCTATTTATGTCCGCTATGTTGTTATGTTATTTTGTCTGAATCTATGTAATGGAACAATATGTATCTATCTAGTAGTAAGCTCTAATCAAACAAGGAGGCATCTTTATATATCGCTCTCGGAGTATTTTGTGATAATAATATTTTATTTGAACCAGGGCAACATTTGGGGATTATGTAATGAATACAGAAATTTATTAGTGAAATGTGTTTTGAAAAACAAAGACAAGTGCTTATGATGTTAATGATACTATTAACTGATCTCATTTTTCATCCGAGAATAATACTATGGATGACTACAGTAATTGCAATGCTTATTTTCGAACCTAGGAATGAGGGATGTTACAATTTGGTATTAGAGCTTAGGTTTATATAAAACAATTTGAACTTTTAAAATATTTTTGAAAACATAATCCGAATGAATCAAAGAATGGGATTGGGGCATGGGATAATGCTATAGTAACCTACTTGTATTTGCTATATATAAGTATATACTTTATTGTAGTTTTAATCAAAGATTGAATCAATAAATGAATCTATTAGGATAAAAAGGCATAATAATTACGTTGAAATAATAAAATAGATTAAATGGTTTGCAAATTATTTTGAGAATTATATATTTGATCCATGGCAGTTTTCCTTAAAAGAATTTGATAAAGTATGTTTTAACCAATAGAGAATTTCCAATGGTTAAAGGTTGGTGGAAAGTAATTGTTTTTAATAGAAAAAAAAACATATTTTTTATACTAATTACAATATAGGTTTGTAGTAACCCTAAGACTACACCGAAACGAGCATCAAGTTTTGAATAGATTTTAAACCCGAAGCTGAAACTGTAAGTAGACCACCTAGCTGGATGACACCTACCGAGATGAATGAGTTAAAGGTGCAGCTAGTGGATTTAGAAGGAAATATTTTTATTAGACCAAGCAGTTCTTCTTGGGAAGCAGCCGCGGTGTTTGTGAGGAAACCGGATCGGTCATTAAGATTGTGCATCGATTATCATAAGTTGAATGAAAAGACGATAAAGAATCGATATCCTTTACCGAGACTTGATGATTAATTTTATCAATTAAATGATTCCAAAATATTTTCCTAGTTGGATTCGGCAACAAGGTTCCGTCAATTAAGAGTGATGAAGGATATTATTCCTTTGACGACGTTTTGAACGAGGTTCAATTTTTACGAGGGGTTAGTGAGACCATTCGGATTAACTAATGTGCCAACTTTCTTTGTGGATTTGATGAATCGGAATTCTCGAGAGCACTTAGATATGTTCGTATTGGTGTTCATTGATGACATTTTGATATATTCTATGGATGAAAGAGATCATGAGATTCATCTTAGAATAGTGCTCGAGATTTTGAGGCCACATCAACCGAGAGAAAAGTTTTCAAAGTGTTATTTCTGAAGGAAAGAAGTGAAGTTTCTTAGACATATAGTTTCAGAGAAAGGGTTATCAGTCGATCCAGCCAAGATTGAACCTATTAACAGTTGGAAAAAATCCGAGATGGTGACTGAGATATGAAGTTTTCTCGGATTAGCTATCTATTACTAAAGATTTATCAAGGATTTCACGGATAGCAGCGCCTTTGACTAAGCTAACCAGAAATGACGTGAAGTTTATTTGGTTCGAAAAATGCGAGGAAGCATTCCTTAAGTTGAAACATTTATTGACCAATGCGGCCATGTTAGTAGTTGCAGATAGGAATCAAGATTTGGTGATGTATACAGATGCGTGTGGAATAGGTTAGTTGTATTGATGCAAAGGGGTAAGGTAATTTCATACGCATCTCGACAGCTCAAGCCACATGAAGTTAGATACCCGACTCATGATTTAGGGGTGGCAATGGTGATTTTCCCATTGATGGTGTGGAGACACTATCTCATAGGAGAAAGATTCGAGTTGCATACGGATCATAAGTCTTTGAGGTACTTATTCTCTCAGAAAGAGTTGAATATGAGACCGCAGAGGTGGCTGGAGTTTTTAGCAGCTTATGATTTTGGTATTGAGTATATGCTTGGGAAAGGGAATAAAATTGCAGATGTACATACCAGAAAAAATTAGAATGTGGCATTAGCTATGTTGGCAGAATGGAAGGATCTAGAGGCTCTGACTAATAGTAGCGTGCAGTTAAGATTGACTGCTAGTTCTAGTCAAAGTACAACCATGTTATCTTGCTTAGAAGTTCGACCAACGTTGATCGAAAGGATTGCTTCTAAGCAGAGAGATTATCCATTATTAGCCAAAAATATCAGAAGATTGGAAGGTAGAACTGAGATCGTTGATCTAAATGATTTTAGTCTTGACCAAAGGGGATGATTAAGAAAGATGGGACGATTATATGTTTCTGAAGTTGGAAATCTAAGGACGAAAGTTCTTAAGGAATGTCATCGATCATTAAGGAATGTCATCGATCGAAGTTTACGATTCATCTTGGGGGATCAAGATGTATCAAGATATGAAGAGAAGTTACTTTTAGTATGGTATTAGAGGGATATAGACTTGTGGCTGAAGCAATGTGCAAATTTCTAGCAAGTGAGAGCCGAACAACAGAAGCCTGGTGGATTACTTCAGCCTTTGTATAAACCAATTTGGAAATACGATTCGATATCAGTGGATTTTATTAAGGAGCTACCGAAGTCGAACAAGGGAATGAAAGTATATGGACTGTAATAGTTAGATTGACCAAGAGTGCCCATTTCATTCATGTTAAGTCAACCAGGGCGATGCCTGTATTGGTTATGTTATTTACGAAGAACATAGTTAGACTGCATGGAAGTCCTAGTAGTATAGTCTGTGACAGAGATGCCTTATTGACTAGTGAATTCTAGATGAGTCTACAAGAAGTACTAGGTATCAAACTTAAGATGAGTACCACTTATCACCTACAGACGGATAGTTAGACAGAGAGAGTGAATAAGGTGTCCGAAGATTTGTTAAGAGCTTGTGTACTAGATTTTGGTGGATCGTGGGAAGACTATTTGCACTTGGATGAGTTTTCCTATAATAACAACTACCACGCTAGTATAGGGATGGCGCCTTTCGAAGCTTTGTATGGAAGGCCGTGCAAATCACTTGCATGTTGGTTAGAGGCCGATGACAGATTGGTCCTTGGTCTAGATATAGTAAGAGAAGCCACAAAGCAAATTAAGTTAATCCGAGATAGGATGAGAGAAGCTCATTCTAGGTAGAAAATATATGTAGATAAAAGGTGTAAAGATTTAGAATTCTCAGTTGGAGATCGTGTTTTCATTAAGGTATCGCTGATGAAGGATGTGGTACCATTAGGAAATTCTAGGAAATTGGTATTGATATATATTGGATTGTTCCCGATTGTAGAGAGGATTGGGAAACTCACGTACCGGGAAGAGTTACCGAGTAGTTTGGTAGGTGTCCATAATGTGTTTCATTTTTCTCATTTGAGGAAGTATGTATATGATCCAGAGACTGTTATTGTTCTAATTGCATTGGAAGTTTAGTAGTAGAACCAGATCTGACTTTCGTGATGCAACCTGTTCGAGTTGTAGCAAGAGATGAGAAGAGATTAAGCAACAAGACAGTCAAGTTAGTGAAAGTCCAGTGGAGTGACAACGAGAAAGACTGTATTTGGAAGATAGAGGATAGGATTAAGGAAACTTATCCTGAGATGTTATGATGGTATGTTCTATATTTGTTATATATAGACTTTATAGATGGTATGATATACTAGCATTCTTTGCATGTTTTATATGCTTGTTTTATACTCCTTTTGAATTTCAAGGACGAAGTTCTTTAAGGAGAGAAGCCTGTAACACATGTATTTTTAGTTAAACATTATTCTGGATATTCAATTGGAGTGATTAAATAGAATAATGTAAAGTGTTAATAGGAATGAGATTTGAAACTTAATACAGCCATGCCATACTTAATTAATTAAGTAATTTTAAACCAAATATTTAAGAGAAAATATGAGGATGGAAAAATAGGAAGATCCATCTTTTAATCATTTAATCCCTCTCCCCATCATATCATTCTTACTTTGCTCATTCACAAAATATTCTGAGAAAAACTTAAGAAGGTGACCATTCTAAAGGGAAGAAGATCACAAAATCAAGGGAGATTTACAAGTTAATACTCAAGGAAGTATGATACTAATCAAATCTCAACCCTAACATCAATTTTAAGGTGAATAATACAAGAACCATCTCTTTTGTTTACCTTGAATTCGGTTGTGGATAGCACCCGAACTATTATTGTTTTTTTGCTAAAGTACTGATGTTTAATCATTGTTTGGATATAATAAGGGTTATAGGAATTTTTATGGAATTACTTAAATGGGTTTTAAAGGTAAAACCTAAGATTTTAATCTCCAGATACTTTGATTTTCTGATATGTTGTATAGAACATTATTTTAGAGAGAGGTTTTAATTTTATAATTTTTCAAGTTATATAGATTATTTTATGAATTTCCTAAAGAAGAAATAGCATGATTTTGGGTTTAATTATTTAAAATAATTAAATATGGTTTTTGGCTTCGAAATTTTATATTTCAAAGAGAAGAATATTCTCTAATTTTTGTGAATTTTTCCCAAGTAATTTCAAATTATTGTGAATTTATGCTAGTTAAGCATTTAAAAGGATAGTTAATTATCTTAAATATGTTTGGGAGCTTGAAAATTTAGTTTGGTAGTAATTTCTTAAAAGGATTTGTAAAGAAATTGCTCTATCCAACAGAAATTGGAGAAGAAATAAGATTTGGTGAAACGATTTTGCTTAAAGTAGTAATAAAACAATTTTCTTAAGAATTACGATAATGCCATGCCAACTTACATTGTCGAGCACAACAATGAGGCCACATCATTGAATGCCGACGTTGGTGAATGAGGAAGCACACGGTAGCTACCTAAGTATCTATGGAGTGAATCCTTTGGCATTGAAATGGACAACGGCGGTAATAGATGATTGACAGTATGGTGTCTTCATGATTCATCTAAGCGTTTTAAATGCTTAGTGTCGACAATGCCGCATGTCTTCATCACTATTTTCAATGATTCCATACCTAATCACTTCGACTATTTTCAATACTTAGGCAGTAATGCTGCCTATCATGTCTTTGACCTATATACCATGAGGCATAGTAGCCGAAGTAAGTTAAATAAAATGTTTTATTAAGGCATCGAGGGCCTTAGGATCGATGTACATCAAGGTTGGTGTTAACATGGTTTTTAACCCATCATAATTCAATAGAAGTTCGAACATTCAGACTATGCCGAGATAACTCGAGACTCAACCAAAACAACCAAGCGAATAAGTCAATAGGACTTAAGGAAAATCAGCCAATAAAACACTAAGTAGATGGATCGCTAGCAATCCATGGGAAAGCATTATGAATCACCCAAACCTCTTGCATCATGATTCATTACTATTTCTAAGCACACTTTCCAAGTTTCATAGCATGCCAAACAATCTAGATCGAGAAGTGAAGACTCATCTGATTCAAGCTGTTTGACCAAAAGCAGCTAACTTAAAATGAACCTAGAGAACTCATACGGAGTTGGATTGACTTGAAATTTTGGGAAAAGTCTTAGAAGACATAAAAGAAGGCTACAAGAAAAAAGGGGATCATTTGGAGGTCGTTTAATGGATCGCTAGCGGCCTTACTAGATGGACACTAATGATCCATGTAGAATGGGTCCCACCACCTGAAATATTTATGGTAGGTTCCAAACACCCTCTAGAGTGTACTTGCAAAGTGTTGTCTGATTTTGTTAAGTTTTGTGCGAGTTATGGATGATACTTTTGGACCAGATGACCCATGAAGACCGATGATCAAACAAACACCAAACGACTTGATATTTAGACATGGGATCCAAATAGATGAAAGGAAGGCAACCCAAAAAGGTAGACTAAAAAATATCTAAGGGAATGGATCACTAGTGATCCATCACCTATAGATTGCTAGCGATCCATCATGTTAGCTCGGGTCGCCTTGAGTTTTTATGGACTTCTTCCTTGCACTGACTAGAGGCTTCTGACAAATCAACTTTGGCCCAACTACATTCCTACCCCTATATTTACAATCCTACCTGCAACTAGAGAAGGACCTTTTTCAAGCAGAGAGTCGCTATTACTCTACTGGAATTCCTTCGCTTATTCGACTTTCTTCTCCCTCACAACAGACATCAAAGGGGTTACTGTGATTCTCCAGTCAACCCTTGTACTTGTGACTTATTCTAATTCATTGTGACTTAGATCTAAGGACTAATTAGTTGATATCGAAAGAGATTCAACTAGTATAATCATAATAAAGATTGATTAAAGTCGACGTAGGCCAGAATCAATCGAACCACTATAAAAATTCTATGTCTCTTTTCTTACTTCTGCTTTTTATTTTTATTTTATCTGAGATTTATGCTGGTGATTATCTGCACTGGTGTTTTCACACTCGATCCATGGTGTTGATCCTTTTTTTGGGTTAATATTTTAGTGGTTTCATCGAGAGCCTTGATCGAGGTTTGAAGAATTGAAATCTGAATCTAAAATTTAGTGAAGTTCAGTAAGCCTAATACTAGACTAGAGTTGTAGCAAGTCATCCATAGCCTGGAGGCAACCAGGAGGTGTCCTCAAATTCTCATCAACCCAACTATGTGATTAGAGAGGAGATTGAAAGGACATGAAAGAGATGTAGGATGGAATCTTAGCTAGACAACATGAGATGATGGTTTGTTTCTTCCAGATGATGGAGCAACAAGGGACGGCTAGATCTGCAGGGAATAGGTATCAAACTCCAAGGAAGAACGTAGGAGCTTTCGGAGTTAGATTGGAACAAGATCGAGTCTTCGCCCCATGCCTAGCGCAACAGATACTTGGGGCAACGCTGGAATCAACATGGGAATTAATCCCAATGCCGAAGTGACTATTGAAACACCAAGAACTGGTGGAATGGGAGCTAATTCAAGTACTAAGATGCAATTGATAGAAGAATATGTACTAAAACTTCCTTGGAGGCATGCATATCTTAATGAAGCTAGAATTATGAACCCGAACACATATATGCGGCCAGAAGAGTGCATCCCGGGGTACTCCCACTAGAACAAGGGGCAAAATATTTCTTTAGGACGGAGACCTTCATTGGACGGTGAGAAATGAATTGTTGAATTGGTACGAAGGTTCATTAGAGGAGGACCCCCAGATCAGGGTCTAGAAGACGTGAACAAGAATCCATTCAATGCTAATATCCAGAATACGAGAAATCCCCTAAATTTCAAGCTTCCGACGCTAGAAATGTACGATGGGAAGACAGATTCGATGATTCATATGATGAGATACATCAAACATATGGAGGTGTTTGGTACTTTTGAGGAGGTAATGGGGTGTTGCTTCCAATTATACTTAACAGATTTATTTGCAATGTGGTTCAGACAATTGAAAAATAGGTCCATAAGCATATGGACCCACTTGGTGAGCAAGTTCTTGAGACAGTTCAGAGTTCATGTCTCACAATCGAGGAATGTATTTACGCTCTCAAACATAAAACAAAGGCCTCGAGATTCCTTAAGAAGTTATTTAACAAGATTCAATGCGGCGGCAACTGCGGTCAATATGTTAGACCCATCATTTATCCTAATGGAAGCAGTATCTGGAGTCACGAGTAAGACTGATTTCAAAGCTACACTAGAAAGGGATCCACTGATGGATCTTATGGAATTTTACTACGAAGCTAAGAGATATTTGCATCAGGAAGACGCTAAAGCTGAGGATGCTGAAATAAATGCCATGGAGGATAGGGGACCGTCCGGAGCTGGAATTGGAAAAGACAAAGGGAAAAGTGATGAAGACTTCGGGGAGCCGAAATGACAAAGGAAGGAGCCAAGATTCTGTTTATACACTGATATGACCGAAACCCCAAAGTGGATATACTTGGATACTAGGAGGAAGAACCTCTACCGGAGGCCACCTGAGAGGGAGCCCACTGATTGAGAGAAAAGATCTGGAAAATTTTGCATCTTCCATATGCTGAATGGGCATGAAACGAATGAGTGCCGACACATTCATGATCTAATAGAAGAATTGGTTCGAAACAAACAGTTGCAATAGTACATGAGGAACGTAACTACAGTAGAGTTTCAAGAACAATCATCATCCACGTCAAATGCATCAAGAAACTCCTAGGGATTTGAGATAAGACAAATTATCCAATGATCGAGGTAGATGGGAGTCAGATCGGGCTCCTATGCTTTGCTTTTTTGTTTCTTTTTCAGCACTTTGCGTTTGGTGTTTAGACAATAATAACCTCAGGCCACTTATACATGTACGGGATCCTGAAAGGTCCCTAGGCATGCTCTGAGTCAGATGCCTGAGATTACTATTTAGGACAATAATAACCTTGGATCGCTTACATGTGTACGAAACTCAGATTGGTCTCTAAGAATGCTTTGAGTCAAATCTCAGAGGTGAACATTTAGGATTTCTGCTTTTTTGATTTCTGCTTGTTTTGATTTCTGCTTGTGTTGATTCCTGCTCGTTTGGTTTCTAATTGTTTGTTTTGATTTGGATATTTGAATTTTGAAAATTCCACATGGATTGTGGTGACTGATATTGATCAATTTATCTATGAACATAAGCCAGAGTCAGCCAAACCACTATAAAAAATTTGTGTCTCTTTTCTTACTTCTTCTTTTTATTTGTTGTTTATCTGAAATTTGTGCTGCTAATTATCTACGTTGGTTCTTTCACACTCGATCCTAGGTATTGATCCATTTTTTGGGTTGACAATCAGCAACCTTATGTTTTAGTGTCGATGCCCCTTAGCCATGACGTCACACTTCATATCAATGCCGAAGAGGCTTGCTTTTATTAAAATAGTTTTAAAGGGGCGAAGAGGCTTATGTTTTAGAAGGTTGATGATCCAACACCTTTGGCAGTTAGCCACATAACTTATAAAGGTTTTAAGTTTTATTTTAATAGGAGGATAGCTTATAGGTATTAAAGATCGACAACGTCATTTTTGACATAAAGTTTTATACTTAAAGGAAATTTAAATTTTGTTTTCCTAACCTTGGGTAGAGGTTCGAAAAGATATAATGCGACATGGTTGTCGCCTATGTTTTTATTAGAGGGGAGGGCCTTTAACTTTTTTCTTCGACGTTGTAATTAGGAATACCAATACATTATAAAGTACGAATTTTGACACTATCATTAGGGACACCAATATAGATAAGCTTTGATATGCTAAATGTTTTCACTTCGAGATTGATCTATATTAGGATAATACGGTGAGCCTATTGTTTTATGACTTCGATTCTAAAACATTAGGGATACCAATGCTATTTTGATTATAAATGACGACAACATAACTGGGGACACCAAAGTAGATTAGTTTTGACAAATCTAAATGTTTTATAAATGAGACTTCATCATAGGAGATACCAATGCATTCTCTTAAACGAGTTCGACATAGATTATTTGGGGATACCAATGTATATCACTTTGAAATGTTATAAATTTTGGGGAGATAACCTAATTGGGTACACCAATAGATATATGTAAAATGTGTGTAACACGAATTAAATTATTAAATGATGGGTTCATAGTCATCCTAGGAAAACTATGGGATGTGAGAAGGATGGTCCACTTCATGCCGGGGATGGATAGCCTTTATAAAGATAATGAAGGGTTCATAGTCATCCTATGAAATCTATGGGATGCATGATGGATAATCCACATCATTTTAAGTTAAATAGATTATGTGTGATGGATAGTCCACATAATTTTAAATGATTAAACCACATGTGATGGGTAGTCAATGTGGTAGGGGATGGGTAATCCATGTAATAATTACATGTGAGATGGATAGTCCACGTAATTCTTATTGTGCTTATATATGTTATGGATCATCCATATAATTTTAAATAATTAAACCACATGTAATGGTAGTCAATATGGTAGGGGACGGGCAATCCAAGTAATAATTACATATGAGATGGATAGTCCACATAATTATGAATATGCTTATATGTGAAATGAGTTGTCCACATAATTATAAGACGGGTAGCAGATTGAAATAAGATGGATAGTCAATTTAAATTGTGATGGGTAGTCATTTGAAATTAAGATGGATAATCTAATGAATTGGGATAGGTAATCCAATATACATTGCAAGATTATAAATGCTATTTTCTATGTTCTAACCATTGCTGTTGTAGGAGCACAATATATTGTTGTTATGTTTTAGTTAAGATACTAGTAAGGGGGAAACCCGTTTCGCTCAGCGGCATGGTCTCACTAGATATCTTTTTTGGTTCGATGATATGTTATTATTCACTCCAAACTGTTGTCTGACCTGAAATTTTTTTCCCTTTAAACTCTCACGTACTCATTTTAGTTGGTCGAAAGTAAGAGATTTCAAGTTTCCAGTTAGACAAATTAGCTTTTGGAGACATATAGGAGGCAATCTAGCTATTAGAAAATTTATCTATTCCACTATGTAGTTTGTCTACTTGGATATAATGGCAAAATTGTATAATTGCCAAGTATTTGACTTTAATCAACCAATGGGGCATCTTTATATATTGCTCTTGGAGTATTTTGTAATAATTATAATTTCTCCTAACGTGGGTTTGCGGTAGGGATTATGTAATGAATAAGAAATATTATTTGTGAAATGAGATGTCAAAATTTATTACTAAACCGTGTTTGAAAATTTTCATATTTATATGCTGCTGATTATTGATATGAATAACATAACCACATTTTCTTGCTGAGAATTAACAACTATAGGTGACTACAGCATCCATTGCAGATAGTTTCGGGCCTCGGAATGAGGGATGTTACAGTTTGGCATTCCATGTTCTTTCTATTACAATGCGATCGGATCGACATAGTATATAGGTCCCTGGTGGGATTACTTTGTGTTGATTAGAGGTCCTTCCCAATTTGGCCCAAACGGTCCATCCATTGGATTCTTAGCATTTTCCATAACTCTTTAGAGCACTTAATCTCCATTTTCAAATGATCTTTCTCTTACTTTAGAATTATAATATTTGGATAATCTTCGTTGATATTTGGCCGTCCTTATGACTACTTCATCTCTTAACTCATTGATTAAGTCCAAGGATTCGTTCTTTAACTCCTGATTTGGATTAAATGCATATATGACCCTACGATGAGAAGGTACTTTAACCTTAATTGGAAGCATGACTTCACATCCATATATTAAGGAACATGGGATCTGCCCTGTTGCGGTTTTTTTAGAAGCTTTATATGCCTATAATATAACAGGTAGTTCTTTCACCTAATTTCTTTTAGCCTTGTCCAATCACTTTTTGAGAATGGTCTTAATAGTTTTGTTCACGGCTTCAACTTCTCCATTAGCCTTGGGGAAAACTACAGACGAAAAGCTCTTGATGATTCCATTTCTATTGAAGAATCGAGTAAGTTCTTCACTTTCAAACCGAGTTCCATTATTGGATATTATCTTATATGGAATTCCAATTCTGGTAACAATATTCTTGATAACAAACTTGAGAACTTTTCCTGACATGATATTTGGAAGAGGTTCTACTTTTACCCATTTATTGAAATAATCAACAGCCACCAGTGCGTATTTAGCTCCTCCTTTAAATATAAGTAGTTGTCTGATTAGGTCAATTCTCCATACATCAAAAGGCTATAGGCTTGAGACTGAAGTCAATTCACTTGGCGACAAACGTGAGATCTTAGAGAACTTGTGGCACTTTTCAAACCTATTCACATAATCGATCTCATAACTAGTCATCTGAGGCCAATAAAAGCCTTATCTCATAAATTTCTTGGCTAATTTTATGTCATTAGAATGCTCTCCATAGAATCCTTCATAGGCTTCTCTTAGTAATTTTCTCCTATTTTCGGATTAATACATCTTAAGTAAAGGAGTGAATATCCTTTTCTACAAAGTATTCCATTCATCGTGATGAAAGTTGGAGCATGGTGTTTTATTCTTCTTGCTTCTTTTTTCTCTATTGGTGATTTTCCCTTTATCATGTATTCAACAATGGGATTCATCCAATTGTTCTTATATTGATCATTCTTCTCCAAATGAGAAAATTTCTCTTGGAGGGTTGCACTTCCATTTTACGACTCCTTCTCCGCATGTGGTAAAGCTTGATATCCAGTTAATTCCTTAGATTCAATTCCTGATTCAGGTCCCTTCTCTTCTACACTAGGGTTTGGTTGGTAGCCTACAGTTACCCGGGTAATTGACCCGATAACGTGAGGATCACCAAGCAAGTACATCGCTCGGCATAAAGAACCGTTCAGCATAAAGCATCGTTCGACACGAGACCTCGTTCAGCAAGATGGCTTCACTCGACACAAAACCTCATTCGGCAAGAAGGCTTTGCTCGGCATAGAACCTCGTTTGGCAAGAAGGTTTCGCTCGGCATGAAGCATCGTTCGACATAGATGAGCCGATCGGCATGGAGCCTCGTTCGACATAGAAATGCCGGTCTGCACAGGCCTCGTTCGGCGTCTTATCTCGCTCGGCACAGGCCTCGTTCGGCACACCTCCCGTTGCTCAGCGTAGAGCCTCGTTCGGCATGATGCCTCATTCGGCATGACGCCTTGTTTGGCATGATGCCTCGTTCGACATAGAAGAGTCATTCAGCATGATGCCTCGTTCGGCATGGAAGGGTCGTTCGACATGGAGCCTCGTTTGACATAGTGCCTCGCTCGGCATAGGCCTCGTTCGGCACACCTCCCCTCGCTCAGCCTCGTTCGGCATGATGCCTCATTCGGCATGGAAGGGTCGTTCGGCATGATGCCTCGTTCGGCATGGAAGGGTCGTTCGGCATGGAGCCCGTTCGGCATAGTGCCTCGGTTGGCATAGAAGGGTCATTCGGCATAAAAGGGTCGGTCGGGATATTGCCTCATTTGGCATAGAAGGGTCGCTCGGCATATTTCCTCCTTCGGCATTGAGGGGTTATTCGGCATCTTGCCTCGCTCGGCACAGAAAGGTCGTTCGGCATCTCACCTCATTCGGCACGGAGGCCTCGCTCGGCAATTGCCTTTCAGCACCTATGGCTTGGTGCGCAGAAGTTACTTACCACGGGCCGAGGTACCTTGTTCCTAGTCCCATGAGGGAAGTCCAACCCATCTTCATCTATAAATAAAAGGACAGGGGCACAGTGAAAGGGGCCCTTTTCGAGAACACTGGGGAGACTCTGCTGCATTCAAGACTTATTCTATTTTACTTTGCACTTGTATTCAAGTCATTATAGTACGGATTGTATTTGCATTCAATTATTTGTGAAAGGAATAAAGAACAAAACTCAAAGTGGACGTAGGCAGTTACGCTGAACCACTATAAATCCGGTATTCTTGTTTTTGCAATTAATTTAGCATACAATTCTCCGTTTTAATCTACTTTCTTCATTAATCTCTCTAATAATCTTTCTTAAGGGTGTTAGTGACCAATTCTAGTGCTAAGGTTTTGGTGCTTTCACTGAGAATCGAATTCTCAGGCCACTAGGATCTGCTTTGTAGCTACAAGATTGAATAAATCCCTCGAAGGAGATCCAAGTCATTCACAGGACGTCCGTTGAATCCACTCAGAGTTTCGATCAACAACTCTACTATGGGAAGACGACGTACTAGATCAGCCTCTCATAACGTGGACATTAATGAGACTGCTAGCATACAACAAATAGGACCTAGAAATCAGCAAGTTAATCCTGGCGTAGGAACTGCTGGAGCCCATAGCCAGATGGAAGTCGTTACTAGGACGGAGTTCAACGACTTGATGAGAGAACTCACGGATAGCTGGAGATAACTTGATGAGAAGATTTAAGCTAATGCTAACCTCATGACTCAGCTTACTCAGCAACAACATCAAAATGCTGGAGGTAGCCCTGTTCCTTATTCTTCATCTGATTGTTCGACCTCGTCCGACGAACCTCCCAAGCGTAGACGCCGCAAAACAGAAACTGCACAAGTAGGTACCGCTGATCGATCAACTAAGGATCACATACATCTTGGAGACCACACCTAAGCTGGAGCAGGGAACTTAGAAGCAAGAGCACATATGGAAGCTGGACCCCCGGCTCACCAAGACCCTAATGAAGCTGGTCCCCAAGATACACGTTTGGTAGATCGCCAACAGAGGAGACACCAACCCGAGCGGTCCCGTAGAATAGAGTCCAACCTTCCATCCTCCATACAAACTCCGAATTTATCGGCTATGGTCAGACAGTTGATGAGAGAAAATCAGGGCTTGACCAATGAAGATTGGGGGATATCCCGGAGTCATACTCCATTCACAGATACTGTTCTATAGACCGAGTACCCTAGGAAGTTTAGCATGCCAACTATCCCGGCCTACGAAGGAAAGACTGATCCCAGACAACATGTGATGAGGTATGAATGGATGATGGGTTCGGCTAGAGAAAATGACGTGACCAAGTGTAAATGCTTTCCAATTACTTTATTCGAAATTGCCACCATATGGTTCACTCGACTTCCCCCACGGTCTATATCCAGCTTTGACGAATTGGCGACGAAATTCATGGGACAGCTCAGGATACATGCCACTCGTCCCAAGGATGTGATGTCCCTATCCAGTGTAATTTAGGCTCCAGGGGAGTCATTGAAAGAGTACTTGCATAGATTTCATGTTGAGGGTACTGAAGTTAGCAACCCTAACGACCACAATTCTGATGGTGGTAATGCGAGGAGTGGATCTGGATTCAGAGTTTGGAGAATGGTTGGCAGGAAAGCCTCCAACTACGCTGGAGCATTTCTATTCGAAGGCTCATCAATTCATAAGGAGGGAGGAAGCCAGATGGACGAGGTGAGATGAGGCATTAGGGCCTGTTTCCTATCCACGACGATCGGGCCAGCATATGTAAAGAGAATTTTAATTGATTTTGGAAGTTCTGTTAACATTATCTTCAAAAAGACATACGACCAAATGAAGATGGAGATGAAGGATTTGAAACCGTCTAAAGCCCATATCCATGGCTTTAATGGTGCAGCGAATGATGCAGTAGGATATGTTGAATTGCCAGTTGAACTGGGACAAGGTGAGCGTAAGAGGGTACAAATCCTATCTTTCATATTGTTGGATGTTGATTCTCCATATAACGTGTTTCTGGGTCGAACGGCCCTAGCAGAGTTCAGGGCGGCTTTGGCCCCGTGGTGTTTGACTTTGAAATTCCTGACATACAAACGAGTTGGTGTGGTGCATGGCGATCAGGTGATCGGTTGCGCATGTTATGTGGTTGAGCTGAGAGTAGCCAACGGAGAGAGAAAGGAAAGGTTGTGGACAGCTCCGTCGACATCGAGAATATTGACAATTGACAAGCAGTGCCCGAGCCCTGGCTCGGGCAACAATCTCGGATCTATAGAGACGTAGATCCGAGAGATGATGATGGGGAATCCAGGGAAGCAAAAGCAGCACCGGATGAACTAACGATTCACATTTCAGTCAGCCAAAATGACCCATCACTAGTACTTAAGATTGGATACAAACTCGACCCGTCAGTGGCCGAGGATCTCACTGATTTCCTTCGAGCGAATCTGGATGTTTTTGCTTGGACACATTCTGATATGTGCAGGATTTCTCCCACTATTGCAAGTCATATGTTGAACATAGACCCGAAGTACATTCCTGTAAAATAGAAAAGGAGAGGCATGGACCCAGAGAGGTCTGCTGCTCTCAGAGAGGAGGTAGACAAACTCAAAGCCAATGGGTTCGTCCGCGATGCCCTCTATTCTGAATGGGTGTCTAACCCTATGCTAGTAAGGAAAGAAAATGGGAGGTGGAGAACTTGCGTTGATTACTCTTATTTGAACAAAGCATGCCCGAAGGATAGTTTTCCTTTACCCAGGATCAACCAGCCAGTCGACTCAACGGCCGGACACGAATTACTGTCATTTGTGGATGCGTACTCAGGATATAATCAGATCCCGATGCAAATTCTAGACCAAGAACACACCAGTTTTTTCATAGATGTTGGGTTATATTATGTAGTGATGCCTTTCGGATTGAAAAAAGCGGAAGCGGCTTATCAAGATCTGGTGAATCGAATGTTTAAAGACCAGATTAGTAGAACAATGGAAGTCTATGTGGATGACATGCTCGTGAAGTCACGGCAGTCAAACGACCACATTCGAGACTTAGCAGAGATGTTTGATATACTCTAACATTATGGATTGAAAATCAATCCTTTGAAGTGTTCCTTCGGCGTTGCATTAGGGAAGTTTTTGGGTTTCATTGTGAATGCACGGGGAATTGAAGCTAACCCGGAGAAGATTCAAGCTATTCGAGACGTACAAGTGCCCAGAACTATAAAGCAGTGCAAAGCTTGAATGAAAAGGTGGCCGCGCTAAGTCGATTCATATCCAAAGCCACAGATAAGTGTATTCCTTTCTTCGACGTTCTTTGACGTAATAAAGAAAGGAAAGAGGAATTTCGAATGGACATCCGGCTATGAGGAAGCGTTCCGAGCTCTGGTAAGGCATTTAGAAAATCTTCCAGTACTATCGAAACTGGCAGACCATGAGATGTTGTACATGTACTTGGCTGTATCCCAGCATGCTACCAGTACGGCTTTGGTTCGCGAGGAGGAGCGAGTTCAAAAGCCAATGTACTATGTCAGTAAACGTTTAATGGAGGAAGCAAGAAATTATCCTAAGATTGAGAAACTAGCCTATTGCTTGGTGATCGCATCACGTAAGCTCCGACCGTACTTTTAGGCACACTCAATCAGTGTTTATACCGATCAAGCCTTGTGGTGGGTACTCCAATGACCAAAAACCTCTGGAAGGATGTTAAAATGGAATATGGAGTTGAGTCAGTTTGATATTACCTACCTGCCACGAAGGGCCATACAAGGGAAGCGCTAGCAGACTTCATTGCTGAATTCACCATGCCGGACGAATCAAACGGTAACAATGTCATACCTCTCATTCGATTGAAGATGTACACCAACGGGGCATCTAACAACCGTTGCTCGAGAGCTGGCATAGTTCTTGTGACTCTCGAAAACCGATCAATTTTTTACGATTTGAAGCTCGAATTCTCAGCAACAAATAATGAGGCCGAGTATGAAGCATTGATCGCTGGCTTGAAACTTATCAAAGAGCTGGGAGTAAAATCGGTTGAGATCTTTTGTGACTCACAATTGGTGGTATATCAGGTGTGGGGGACTATCAAGTAAAGGGACAGAGACTTGCCCCATACCTTGCATGGCTTCAAGAGCTACTAGCAAATCTAGAATATTATGATATTTCGCATGTCCCGCATGAACAAAACAAAGAAGCCGATTCATTGGCAAATTATTCAAGCACCGGCGATGCATAGCAAATGGGATTGGTTGCCGTCGAAACCTTACATGCTCCGAGTATAACTGTGATGGAGATAGATCTCGTGTCAAAAATAGAAATCGAGAAGGAGTCATGAATGACCCCATTCAAACAATACTTGCTACACGGGATCTTGCCGAAAGATGGAGCGAAAGATGATAAGTCATTTGTAAGGCTTCATGACATGTAATGTAGGTCTGAATAATGTATCGGAAGGGATTCTTGACCCCCTTACTCCGGTGCATTGCCCATGATGAGATAAAACAAGTCCTGAAGGAAGTCCATGAAGGAGAATGTGGTGACCATAATAGGGGGCAGACTTAGCAAAGAAAATTCTCCGTTATGGATACTATTGGCCAACTGTAAATCAGGATGCTGCAGACTATGTAAGAAGATGTGACAAATGCCAGAAGTATGTAAAAATCCAGAGAGCTCCGTCAATGGAACTCATGCAAATGGTTAGCCCTTGGCCATTTGCAATGTGGGGGATCGATATAATTAGGTACTTACCCATATCTAAAGGTGGTGCGAAATACATGATAGTTGCGAACTATTATTTTACCAAGTGGGTAGAAGCAGAGTCCTTAGCCACGATCACCACCAGGAAGGTCATTAATTTCGTTGTACGAAATATTATATGCCGTTTTGGCCTCCTACGGACTATCATTATAGACAACGGAACTCAATTTGAAGGCAAAGAGTTCAAAGAATTTTGTCGAAAGCACGACATTGAAAAAAGGTTTGCAGCAGTTGCTCATCCAAAAGCCAATGGAAAAGTTGAAGCCGTAAACAAAATAATCAAGTCCATATTGAAAAAACGTTTGCAAAAAGCTAGATGCAAGTGGGTGGATGAACTTCCAATAGCATTTGGGCTTATAGAACCACCCACAAGTCCGCGAATACCCACACTCCATTCGCATTGGTATATGGCACGGAAGCTGTTATACCCGTAGAACTTGATGTTTAGACACATACGGTAACTCATTACGATCCCAAGACGAATCGGGATCTTTTGCTAGAATCACTGGACTTCATTGACAACGTGAAGAAGTTGATTTAAGAGCAGCCGCATATAGACACCGAGTTGCTCGATAATATAATGAAAAAGTTCGACCGAGAGTCTTTGGTGTGGGTGACCTCGTTTTGAATTGAGTTTTTCCGGTCTCGTCGCATCTGAATCCCACATGGGAAGGTCCATACGTCATTGAACGGAGGCTTGGAGAAGGAACTTTCAAGCTAGCGACCGTTGATGGCGCAACACTCCCCCGAGCATGGAATAGCGAGCATCTGTGACATTATTATACTTAGTCTATTTATTTTCTATCTTTGTTGCAATTATTTTCAGTATGTTTTTATTTCGTTGATTCTTAGTTTCAGCATGTAATAAGACAACTTAGCTTGTTTTCATTAATAAAGGCTTGAAGCCATTTTTTCCATGAATGAATTATGTTTCCGTGTATGATAATTCTATGGCAAAAAACTAGAGTTGCATTATTCTGTCTGATGTACGAACGTGCATAAACAACTCAAAATCTCCAAGTCCCCAGAGTGCGTACTGGAGTACTCTGAGTCTCTAGAGTACGAACCAGAGTATAAACGACTCAAAATCTCCAAGTCCCCAGAGTGCGGACTGGAGTGCTCTGAGTCCCCATAGTGCGGACTAGAGTATAAACGATTCAAAATCTCTAAGTCCCCAGAGTGCGGGCTGGAGTACTCTAAGTCAACAGAGTACGCACTAGAGTATAAACGACTCAAAATCTCTGAGTCCCCAGAGTGCGGACTGGAGTACTTTGAGTCCCTAGAGTGCGGTCTAGAGTATAAACGACTCAAAATCTCTGAGTCCCCAGAGTGCAGACTGGAGTACTCTAAGTCCCTAGAGTGCGGACTAGAGTATAAACGACTCAAAATCTTCAAGTCCTCAGAGTGTGGACTTGAGTACTCTAAGTCCCCCGAGTGCGGACTAGAGCATAAATGTCTCAAAATCTCCAAGTCCCCAGAGTGCGGACTGGAGTACTCTGAGTCCCTTGAGTGCGGACTAGAGTATAAACGGCTAAAAAATCTCTAAGTCCCCAGAGTGCGAACTAGAGTACAAATGACTTGAAGTCATCAAGTCCCCGGCGTACGGACTAAATAATATTCTAAGTACCCGAAACGTGGAATAAAGGATGTACTATTCCAAAGAATATTCGAGTTATATAAAGATGAATTGGGGGTTTATGTAACTTACAATAGCTCGGGTTTCGACCGCAATTATACAAAAAGATGAACAATAAAAGTCGTTTGAAAGACAAAAGAACTAAGTTTTATTTATTAATTCAAAATGAGGTTCTACTACAACTCCTCCAAAACTCGTAGTCAAAAGTCTATCTACATTGACTACGAAAATAAATAAAAATAATTACATAATCTAAGCTGACTCTCGTTGAACAAGTGTAACAGCTACTTCTTCGATTTGTTTCGTTTCTTTTCCTTCTTCGTTTTCTCAGACAACTCCTCCCCCATGCGTTTTCGCTTGGACACTATGCTTGATGGGGAAGTAACTCCGAGGAGGAACGAGGGACTTTTAGTGGCCTAGACCTACTGGGAAGGATGACTTCAAAGGATTGTTCAAAGGATCATCTAGATCCACAACTCAGGGCTCAATTTTGATTTCAACTTTATTTTTCTTATCCTCCACAATTTGTTCCTTCATGCTAATTTTTGAAGTGTCTTCAGCGGCATCTGTAATCTCAATTTCATAACTTTCTTCGACGGGAGACGAAGTCTCAAACTTGTCCTCGTCAAGCGCCTCAATCACTTGAGCATCAGGGCTGGGAGTCTCTTCCGCTTGAATTGCCTCGCTCGCCTTCTCCTTCTTCTCCTTGGCGTCATCACTCCTCGGAGTGGGTTCGAGGTCAGAGCGGCCTACGTAAAACAACAAGAGACAAACGTTAGAATATAATGAACTCATGCCGAAAATGACGGCTCTTTGAACTTTAAGAAGAAGAGTTATTTACCGGTTTCTTGCTGGCTCTCAACCGTCCTCGGAGTCTCACCCTCTGGAATGGGAGATAGTACATGAATGTTAAGGCAAGGGTCTTCCGGGTCATAACCAATGTGTTGTTCGAATGGATCAAGTACTGGCCGATCGATCGATTAAGTAAGGAGAGGAGCTGGAGACTCGGTTCCAGACGGACAGATGATCTCATCTTTTCCTTTTGACGAGGAGGAACTTTGTTGTAGAGGGCCTTCGCTGTAGATAAGTCTGAAGGCTAGTTCCCCTTGAGAAATTATTTTACCAAAGCCTCCTCGTCTACCTCCTCGGTCCCCAGCTTGACTTTTCTGATCTTTATCAAAGTTTCCCATGCCTCGGCTAGAGATTCGAGGTAGACCCCGCCAAGAAAATTTAAGTCCCGATGCATGAGGACACGAGCGTTGTATTCTGCTATAAGCAGGTCGAACAAGCACTTGATCTCCTCCCTGCCAGCCTCCGTAGTCTCCTCGAGGTGAGAGTCGATCTCCATAAATGCTATTCTTTTCCCTCTTCATGGGCTTCATCTGTTAGGAACTGAGTTGATGATGTTTTGATGACAACAATCTTATATAGTTATTATACTTTACTTTATAAAATATATACTAACATTTCCACATATATATATATATATATATATATGTATATAGGAAGTATATGCAGGTATCATCGAAGACTGATCAGTATAAAGACTCAAGCATTAAGATGAAGATTAGAGATTCAAGATTCAAGACTCTAGAGAATCAAGATTTCAAGATCTCAAGATAAGTGTCTAGTATTTTGTTAAAACTTCATAATAGCACTCTCATCTTTCTTCCAATTTTCTTTTGGGATGGAACCCAATTTCTATCGAAACCAGTGGCTTACAAACCCACGACAATTAGCTTACAAACCTACGACAAGTGGCTTACAAACCCACGAAAATCAAAATCATTTAAACTACTTTGTACAAGTTCTCGAGTCCTATGGAGGAGCTCTGTAGGAAGGTTCTTGCAATTTCAGTTTGAATAGATTTTTCAAAATGTTTTTTAAATCTGTTTTCAAAATGTTTTAGCTTTCAAAATCATGTTTTCAAAAATGTTTTCAAACTTTGTTTTAGCCTTGAAATATTCCTCTATTCTAATTTTAAAAACTTCTATTTTTAAAACATCAAAACTTATTCTGATTTTAAATATTACTTATATAATTGAAGGTCTATATCAATTATATATATATATATTTAAAATAATGTTTTATACTCATTCTCTATCTCAAAATATTGTTTAAACACTTTACTTTGTTTCAGAGAAGTTTCAACTTGTTTTAAATTCAATTGTCTTTACAAAACAACATCTCTATAATTTTGAACTAAGGGATGTCGACATAAGGGGATACCCCATGTCGACATGGTGACAGTTGGATTCAAAATTCAATTTTCAAAAGAAGTGTCCATTCGTTCGAAAACCTTTCGCCAATGGTTATGACTGTTGTGCATCTATATAAAGGCTTCCAAAACAAATTTTTTTAACAACTACTTTCTTATTTTCTTCACTCTTTCTTCTCCACCATTCCATGTCCATAAAACTTCATATTTTCAAGATCGTGCCATCATTCTGCCAAATTCTCAATAGAAAATCATTTAGATACTCTCTCTATTTGATTCTCAGTCATTCTACTAAAGATCAAAGTGCTATTCAGAGTTACAGGATCAATTTGTATTCAAAAAGTCCATAAAGTCTATCCATTCAAAAGGATTGTTATTAGAAAGTATTAGGGTGATCTTGTGTCCCGAAAATCAAGAGAGTTTACCCGAGACTCGGAGATAGGAGGGTTCCTCAAGGCCTTAGAAATTGAGGGTTGTAATTTGGATATTGGCTTATAAAAATCTGTACAAGGATATTGCCTTGGTACAGGACTGGATGTAGGAGGATTCCGAACCAGTATAAAATCCGGTGTGTTCTTTCCTTTTACTTGCTTTAATTTACTATTTGCATTTGTTATATGTTCTGTGATCATTCTGTGCTAGAATTCTGTTTAGATTTGTGTTGAAAGTTTTAATTTAGTCATATAGTTCATATATTCTTTAAAACACTATTCACCCCCCCTCTAGTGTTATTTCTGCCTTAAGATCCTTAATCCGCATCCCTAACAATTGGTATCAGAGCATTGGTTTTCATTATTTTCATAATCTGAAATTTTGAAAAGTTTTTATGGCACAACACACTAATAATGTCACTCCTATCACCACTACTTCTGTCAACACAAGCACTAACACTAGTTCATTTGTAGAAGGTCAGTCTACTGTCAGACCACCACTTTCTAACGGCAGTAATTATGCATATTGGGCATGTAGGATGAAAATTTATTTACAATCCATAAGTTTAGATACTTGGAATATGACACAAATTGAATATGTTGAACCAACTACTAATTTTGCCCAGTGGACTACTGAGCAAAATACGGTTGCACAAAACAGTTCTAAGGCTATGAATATACTATTTTGTTCACTAGATAGGAATGAGTTTAATAGAGTCTCTGTTTGTAAGTCTGCATTTGAAATCTGGAAAACTTTGCAAGTAACTCATGAAGGAACAAGTAAAGTTAAACAGACTAAAATTTCCGTTTTAACTAACCAGTTTCAATTGTTTAAAATGCATGAAAATGAGTCCATTTCCGACATGTAATGTCGATTTCAAGATATTGTACATTCATTGATTGCTTTAGGAAAGGGTTTCTCAGAAGAAGATCAAGTCAAAAAGATACTCAATTCACTCACTCCAGAATGGGATCAAAAGACACTTACTATTGAAGAGGCAAATGATGTTAGTCAAATGAAGATCGAAGAGTTAATCGGTAATCTAATGTCTTATGAAGTTCAACTACAAGGGAGAAAAGAATCTAAGGCAATGGAAAAGAAATCGATCGCATTCAAAGCAACAATTGGAGATTTAAAACAAGATAGTGATGAAGAAATTGCTTTCATGACCAGAAATTTCAGAAAGTTTCTGAAGTATAGAAAGATGAATAACTTTAAAAGAAATGATCAAAGGAATTCCAAAAATACTTCGGAGAACAACAACAATCACAACAACAACAACAATGGTGATAGATGCTACAACTGCAACAAAACAGGGCACTACAAGATAGATTGTCCATATCCAGACAAATAGACATTTCAACCAAACAACGAGCAACTAAGGAAAAGAAAGAAGGCATATGCAGCAACTCTTGACGATTCAGATTCATCCAGTGATGACGAGAAGAAAACTGATAATTCAAATCTGTGCTTCACTGCTATTCTCGAATCGGAAGACGATCGGAGTTTGGATCTAAAAATAGGTACACATTTATTTTGATTTTATTGGATACTTGCTTGTTTTGATTTTGTTTGCAATTTCTTGAATTTTTTAATTCAAAATCACCGTTTGAAATTTGAATTTTTAAATTCAAAATAATATAATTTTAATAATATTTTAAATATTAAAATATTTTAATATTATTATATTTAATATTATTACTGGAATTATATATAGATATAGAATATAGATTAGTTTTCTTAAGATTTTAGGAATTTCTTAGATTTTAGAAAAAGACACCTCTTTTCAAATTCAACAGCCACATGTCGACATGCCAGGATACCCCATGTCGACATGTCTCTCAGAAATTTGATTTCAAAATTTGAATTCAAACTTTTGAATTTCCCTCCACCTTTTCACTTACTTCAAAATTCTGAAAAGATACCTCTTGACCAGAGAACATGACTTTAGAGAATCTATTTAATATACTTCTCTTATCATCTCTTTTCACTTTATTCTCATAATTCAAACTTTCTTCATTATCTTCTACTCCTCTCAAACACTCATCAATGGCTTCCTCAAGTACCCCATCAACTATGAGGCTGACCAAATCCATCAAAAATGATCTTTTTAATGACCCGGAGGCTATCAAAGCTTACATAAGTTATGTAAACTATGGTAAAGTCAATACGGGAAAATTTGCTATTTTTGATGATTTTCCTTCTTATGAAATCGATCAATTTTTTGAAGAAAACTCCATTCTTAGCTTGATTGATAATAAGCAAAATGATTTCGTTTGTTATCCAAACTTTGTCAAAATGTTTTATGCAAACCTAAACCGTGAATTTTATAATGGAAATGAAGATCAAATTTGGAGTAGTGTTAAAGGAACACTTATTGTTTTGGATTCCGATATTTTAGGTACTATTTTGGGTTGCAAATCTACCGGTATGAATCTCTCGCAATTTCAAATCAATGAAACCGATCGAGAGACTTTTCATCACATTTTTGAAAGCGATGACCACATGGATTTTAAGAATCGCTTTTTTCGCCCAAAAGCAAGAATTGTCAACCTTCTTATTCAACGCACCGTCATTCCTAGGTCGGGAAACTACAATAATCCCACCTCAAAAGTGTGTAAATCTCTTTTTGCTATATTTGGAAAATATGATATTAATTGGGCACAAACTATTTTGGATGAGTTAAGACCCAAAAATTTTACTATGAGAGAAAACACTCTTTATCATGGAATTTATCTTACTCGGATTTTCAATTATTTTGGTGTGGATGTTAAAAAGGAAGAGTTTGTAAGTAGGAAAGTGTTCAATCATGGGAACATTTCCCTTATGAAAATCCCACTTATGTTTTAACCGTATGAAACACTTACCGAAAAGGAAGAGAGACTTGCTCATGAAGAGATGGAAGAAGAGGGAGAAGAAGAGGAAGAAGAAGGGGAAGGAATGAAAATTGAAGAAGAAGAGGAAGATGAAGAAACCTCTTTGGAAAATATAGAGTATCCACATACACCCGCCAATCCGTCCAACAAAACCATACTCAAGAACCAAAAGATACTTGCTCAAAACCAAAAGGTTCTTAAGAGATCTATTAGCAAGAAAATGGATAAAATCTCTACCAAGATCGACAAGTTCTTTGGGAAGATAGGCAGGAAACTTGGCTTGTCCTCATCATCATCTTCATCAAACTAATCCTAGCCATTATCTCTCTAGCTATCGTTTATCTATCTTTGTATTATCTATTTTTTTGGTTAATATTATGTAATATTAGCTAATATACGTAATGCTATCTTATTCTCTGTTTTCCAGCTTTATATATCTCTGATAGTTATTTATTTTAAGTTTATATAGGTCCACTAGTATAAAAATAAACTTAGAAATCAAAAATAACTCAACTTGGTCATTCTGTCTAGACCATGTCGACATGCCCCCATTCCCCCCATGTCGACATATAACAGTCAGAAAGTAGTTACAATTTCTAACTTCAAATTCTTGTAACTACCAAGTGACAATTCATTTTGAACGGCCAATAACTCCTATAAATACCTATTTCTTCCAGAAAAACTTCTCTACCTCCATTTCTATTCATCTCCTCTCATACTTCAACTTATTTCTTAAATTATGGCTTCTCCAATTAAGAATTTAAGTGAAAATCTTGAAGAAACTCTTACTTCTTTCAAGAATATTCTCTCTTTTATACTTAGAAATCAAAGGAACTTAGAATTAAGCCAAATGCAGATGATCAAAGAGCAAGAGAGACACTTCGACGCACTTCGTTGGATGATCTCAAGCTTTTGCAAAGACGAACCCGAAGCAAATCCACCAGTCACTCTCGACAAAGATAATTGGGATGTTATCAAAACTGATCCTATCTTTGGAGAAGATGGTTGGGTGGAAGTCCCAAGGAATGTCTGATCATTATGAATGTTTGTTTGTTTGTTTGATTTGATTTGATTTAGATTTGATTAGGATTTGATTGAATTGTTTACTTAAGTTTGATTTGGATTTGGTTTGTATATAACTTCATATACTATACATGATTGGTTTGCTATGTATGATATTGATTTGATTGTCAAGTTACACTTATATATATGCTCACACACTTGATTACTTACACGTTCACTTTACACTTTTATTCTATATATACTTGATTATCTTAGAACAGGTAAATCTTTTATTCCTTTTTGCTGATGTCAAAGGGGGAGAAAGTTATAAAAATATATGTGCTTGGTGTAAGGGGGAGTCATGGAATAAAGGAGAGTTGTAGTTTTAAGAAGAAGTCACGGAGTAGGGGGAGTTATGGAGAGTTATGGTATGGTAAGAATATTTTATAAATAAAGGTTGTCGTCATCAAAAAGGGGGAGATTGTTAGGAACTGAGTTGATGATGTTTTGATGATGACAACCTTATATAGTTATTATACTTTACTTTATAAAATATATACTAACATTTCCATATATATATATATATGTATGTATATAGGAAGTATATGCAGGTATCATCGAAGACTGATCAGTATAAAGACTCAAGCATCAAGATGAAGATTAGAGATTCAAGATTCAAGACTCTAGAGAATCAAGATTTCAAGATCTCAAGATAAGTGTCTAGTATTTTGTTAAAACATGATAATAGCACTCTCATCTTTCTTCCAATTTTCTTTTGGGATGGAACCCAATTTCTATCGAAACCAGTGGCTTACAAACCCACGACAATTAGCTTACAAACCTACGACAAGTGGCTTACAAACCGACGAAAATCAAAATCATTTAAACTACTTTGTACAAGTTCTCGAGTCCTATGGAGGAGCTCTGTAGGAAGGTGCTTGCAATTTCAGTTTGAATAGATTTTTCAAAATGTTTTTTAAATCTGTTTTCAAAATGTTTTAGCTTTCAAAATCATGTTTTCAAAAATGTTTTCAAACTTTGTTTTAGCCTTGAAATATTCCTCTATTCTGATTTTAAAAACTTCTATTTTTAAAACATCAAAACTTATTCTGATTTTAAATATTACTTATATAATTGAAGGTCTATATCAATTATATATATATTTAAAATAATGTTTTATATTCATTCTCTATCTCAAAATATTGTTTAAACACTTTGCTTTGCTTCAGAGAAGTTTCAACTTGTTTTAAATTCAATTGTCTTTACAAAACAACATCTCTATAATTTTGGACTAAGGGATGTCGACATAAGGGGATACCCCATGTCGACATGGTGACAGTTGGATTCAAAATTCAATTTTCAAAAGAAGTGTCCATTCGTTCGAAAACCTTTCGCCAATGGTTATGACTGTTGTGCATCTATATAAAGGCTTCCAAAACGAATTTTTTTAACAACTACTTTCTTATTTTCTTTACTCTTTCTTCTCCACCATTCCATATCCATAAAACTTCATATTTTCAAGATCGTGCCATCATTCTGCCAAATTCTCAATAGGAAATCATTTAGATACTCTCTCTATTTGATTCTCCATCATTCTACTAAAGATCAAAGTGCTATTCAGAGTTAGAGGATCAATTTGTATTCAAAAAGTCCATAGAGTCTATCCATTCAAAAGGATTGTTATTAGAAAGTATTAGGGTGATCTTGTGTCCCGAAAATCAAGAGAGTTTACCCCAGACTCGGAGATAGGAGGGTTCCTCAAGGCCTTAGAAATTGAGGGTTGTAATTTGGATATTGGCTTATAAAAATCTGTACAAGGATATTGCCTTGGTACAGGACTGGATGTAGGAAGATTCCGAACCAGTATAAAATCCGGTGCGTTCTTTCCTTTTACTTGCTTTACTTTACTATTTGCATTTGTTATATGTTCTGTGATCATTCTGTGTTAGAATTCTGTTTAGATTTGTGTTGAAAGTTTTAATTTAGTCATATAGTTCATATATTCTTTAAAACACTATTCACCCCCCTTTAGTGTTATTTCTGCCTTAAGATCCTTAATCCGCATCCCTAACATCATCCTTCAGCATCTCGACCTTAGAAAGCTCGTCGTCGAGCTTTTCCTTCAGGAGTCGCGTAGCAACAATCTCATCGCAATATCATTGCGACTCTTCCTGAGCAGCAGTTTTTTCCTCTCTCTCTCTTTGCGGAGTAGATCTTCCAACTCTTTGACTCGTAGGGCGAATACATCCCTCTCCTTATGAATGGAATCTTTCTCTAAAGCTAAGGCCATGCAGCGTTGGACCGCCTCATCAGTTTCCTTCTTATGTGACGACTTTAGATGATTAACGGCCTCCGCTGTGTCTTCAGCACTTTTTTGGGCAGCTTCGAGCTAAGACTTGTATGAAGAGAGCTCTTGATCTTAAGCTTTAATAATGTCTTTATCATGAATAGCCTCGAGCTTCTGGCGATCAATTTCGTGTTAACGCTCAATAGAGACTTCCGAGACTTTTTCAGCTAAGTGGACAAACGCGTCATGCTGAACATAGACGTCGTTATTACAAGCAATAGCGCTTTGTTTGACATGTCCCGGAATGTGATGAATCGCCGGGAGAAATTTCAAGCCATCAAAGCATATTTTTGGGAACGTGGCTTTAATCTCAGCAAGTCGTTATACTGCTGATGGATTAGATACAGGAGCAGGAGGAGTTTTCCTGGAGACTACAGGTGTTTTGTGGGGATCCTGGGATTGCCTAGTACTGGATGAACCGAAGTGTTGATCTCGGTGGGCCTCAGGCTGGGACCCTTTATGCGTGGACTTCTCCTTGCTTTGCTTCGGTTGAGAAGGAGGATCGTGAGAGTAGGAGGATTGGCTATAGGTTTTACTTCGGTGGGATGATTCTTGGTGGTGGTAGTCTCGATCAACGATGTCATCTCTATCTCGACGTTTGTTGGAACCTGAATCCCAGTCGGAATGGTGAAAAATAGATGACCCACAAAGATGGTTGAGTCTGTGAGTGCGTCCCATGTCGCCTGCGTGGAATGTGAATAATGACAAGTTTGCAAAGAATAGAGTGATGGTTAAAATTGAAGTGCAAAGTGAAGTGCACGTGTCCATGTGTGTCCTACTGTTTCGCCCTAATGGACCAGTTTCTTTATCTCTACTTATGGGAGTTTTTTCTCCCTGAACATGGGCTTGAGCGCTTGTATCGCCTCTTGCGGGCGAATGAAGTTTAAGCGCTTCCGGAATATTGAAGCCATAGTTAAGCAAATTGTCGAGAATAGTGAGGTCCTACGGGCCTTTCAATGAACTCTCTAAGCATTGAGGAGAAGGCTCTCTCTCTACCAAGGTGATTGTGACTTTAGAGGTTCCACCCGTTGTCTTCTTCCTCGGTTTGTAAGTCAATTTTTTTCTTTCCCTTCGTGGGGGAGGCGTTACTTCGATATCGTGCACCTCGACTACCAACTTCAGACTGGGACTAACATTCTCATCCGGTACATCGGGCGTTTAAGCTTCTTTAATCACCCCCTCCTCAGGTGTGTCAGGAGCGTCATGTGCTGAAGGCCCAGCTTGCTTTTTACCTTTTCCCAAGGAAGACGCTGTTATAGTGACACCTTGAGGAATGCTTATCCGACGGCCTGCCGCTAGCAGCCCAAACTTCAAGAGCGATTCGTTTGAAATAAGAGATCTAATGTCCCAATCTCCTATAGGGATAGCTCGGATAGCTTCAACGGCTTCAGAATACGCGGAGCCTTCGTGACGTGGGCTAATGCCTGTTAAAGTAGAAAAGGAGTTAGGAAAGGTGCAATTTCCGCCGAATGCAAGTATTGATCCATAAAAAAAGACTTACTCCCTTCCACCCATCTCTTTACAAAGCCAGGGGACAGTGCACGTAGAACCACACCTGCTTATACTGGGCGAATTTGCTCCACGCCTCGGTCAGAATTTGACACTTGGTGTGGTTCGAGAAATACAAAAAATGGACTGTCTGATCATATCTTGAAACGATAAATGTATCCACTATCGCCGGGAGTCGGCAGCCTGAAAAAGACGCTCATGAAGAGGATGCACGTGTCGTACACGAACGCGTGACTGTTTGGATGTAATTGCGATGGAGCGATGTCAATATACTATAGCAGGCCGCGAAGGAAGGAGTTAAATAGTGGCACGCCACCAACCCAGCACATAAATTTGTTGCAGGCCGTATATCCGACTAGGGGCAGGTGAGGACGATCTTGTCTCGATGGAACCAACACATCATCGAAAGGAATCCCGCGTACTTAGCATATATGACGACGGGCACTTTCTATAATTCTTGAGGCTTGAGAATGATCGGATCGTCTAAAAAGATTGCTGCATCCAAGGCATCATTAGCCTAGTCGACGAATGCGACCATGGGGCTCAGAATGTCGTGTATAGGAGTAGTCGACGGGTTTGAAGTTCCAACTACTTCTTGTTGAGAAGATGGCCCGGGTCTATCCGAGATCATGGCAGAATTGGATTTCCTAGACATCTATAATGTGTGTAGAATCTGATGAAACACCTATTTAAAGTATACTTGAAAAACGATCGATATTAGACATAATAATAAAATATTCCCACTATGTGGTGTGTGAAATAGTGCAGTCGTTCAAGTATAAGTGTCAAAGGATTTAAAGTTATGAAACTAATAGGATAAAGTAAAGTACAGGTGTCCAGTGATGGTTTTTAATTTTGAACTCGGAAGTTCATAATATTTGTCGAAGGCGATAGTCTATTTTTACCGAGTTACATTCAGATTTATAGTTCTTGAGACAGGGGAGTTATCAGTCCAGATTAGTCAATATGCATATCTGCTTAAGTCCTTGTCCTTGTTTTTGTCATATGCTTAGGCATAATAAGTAAGTCAAGTTAGCACGAGCTATGTTTGAGTTAGAATGGTTTCAACCATTGTTGCCTACTTTAAGACTTAATGTAAAACAACACTCAAAAGACTCAACTAACTAACCCTATCGACTCTCTCACACTCCAAAGGGTTAATGTCGAGCCGCATTGCTCGGCACTCTAGGTTCAACACTCCTTTCTTGTTTTACCTCTTCCTCGTTCGGCATGCGTGGGTCATGCCGAGCCGCGACAATACCGAGCCACATTGCTGGCCTCCTAAGCCCAACACTCATCTCTCTCCCATGTTCTCTCTTCGCCGTTCGGCATGACTCATGTTTCTCTCCCCCATCTCTCTTCGTCCTTCGGCACGCGAACGTCATGCCGAGCCACAGCCATACATTTTCTTCCAACTCGCACACCATGCTTAACCTACACTCCCTGACCTAACTACTTCCTACTGAGCCAAACACCTTTCCTATTCCCTCACTTGGCAACTCGTCAAGAACTCATGTCCAAAACACCTCTGACACCCTCTTCTTTCCTCCACTCTGCCTAGCCCTAAGACATGTTCTAACCGCGGTTTCCTCATCACACAGTTCCTACTGTCTTCGATTTTGCAAAGATTCACGAACTTGAATATCGTGCTAAGTTTCCTAGTCGAGATGAAGCATTTAAAGGGGAAGTCGTTACCTAAGAAATGGTTCGAAACTTAGGGAGATTTTGGAATAGAAACCAAGATTTTGGTCAGGTTCGTTGTTAGGGAAGAATGTAGGGCAACGTATTGAGTTCGAGAAGAAAGGGGAAGGGTAAATTGTTAGCACAAGTCTGGTCGAAGACGAGTTCGCAAGTCCTGTAGAGTGGAGGTAAGAGTAAAAGGGAGAGGAAGAAGAAGTATCGGCTTATATAAAGAGAAGGGAAGTTGAACAGGCATCGTTTAGTGGACCCCGTTAAGATATCTCGATGGTTCGGCATGCTTATGCCGAGTGGCATGTGACTTGCCGAACGACTCACTCGACAGCTATATGGAACGGTCTCTTGTGTATGTCATAAAGGAAAAGAGGGAATTAGATATTAACTCAAAGCGTGTCGTCTTGCCTCACACGCCACACTTTGGGGGGGCAAGTGTTACCCAGGTAATTGACCCGGTAACGCGAGGATCACCAAGCAAGTACATCGCTCGACACAAAGAACCGTTCAGCACAAAGCATTGTTTGGCACGAGACCTTGTTCGGCAAGAAGGCTTCGCTCAACACAGAACCTCATTCGGCAAGAAGGCTTTGCTCGGCATGAAGCATCGTTCGGCATAGATGAGCCGATCGGCAAGGAACCTCGTTCGGCGTCCTACCTCGCTCGGCACAGGCCTCGTTCGGCACAGGCCTCGTTCGGCACACCTTCCCTCGCTTAGCATAGAGCCTCGTTCGGCATGATGCCTCATTTGGCATGGAAAGGTCGTTCGGCATGATACCTCATTCGGCATTGAAGGGTCGTTCGGCATGGAAGGGTCGTTCGACATGAAGCCTCATTCGGCATAGTGCCTCGCTCGGCACATGCCTCATTCAGCATACCTCCCCTCGCTCAACATAGAGCTTCGTTCGGTATGATGCCTCGTTCGGAATGGAACGGTCGTTCGGCATGATGCCCCGTTCAGCATGGAGCCTCGTTCGGCATGGAGCCTCGTTCGGCATAGAAGGGTCGCTCGGCATATTGCCTCGTTCGACATAGAAGGGTCGCTCGGCATATTGCCTTGTTCGTAATTGAGGGGTCGTTCGACATCTTGCCTTGCTCGGCACAGAAAGGTCGTTTGGCATCTCACCTCATTCGACACGGAGGCCTCGATCGACATTCTCTAGCTCGACCAACCTCGCTCGGCAATGGCCGTTCGACACCTATGGCTTGGTGCGCATAAGTTACTTACCACGGACCGAGGTACCTTGTTTCTAGGCCCATGAGGGAAGTCCAACCCATCTTCGTCTATAAATAGAAGGACAGGGGCACAGTGAAAGAGACCCTTTTTCGAGAACACTGGGGAGACTCTACTGCATTTAAGGCTTATTCTATTTTACTTTGCACTTGTATTCAACTTATTATAGTATGGATTGTATCTGTAATCAATTATTTATGAAAGCAATAAAGATCAAAACTCAAAGTGGACATAGGCAGTTACGTTGAACCACTATAAATCTAGTGTTCTTGTTTTTGCATTTAATTTAGCATACAATTCTCCATTTTAATTTACTTTCTTCATTTATCTCTCTACATAATCTTTCTTAAGGGTGTTAGTGACCAATTCTGGTGCTTACTCCTATTGGTACAACTCATGTTTCTAGTGCTCCCCATGAGCTAGCCAACTTAGCCAAAGAATCGGCTTGAGAATTCATCCCTTTCGGTAGTTTTTTTATGGAGAAATCCTCATATTGAGTTAACAATTTTAACACCTTCTTGATATATAAGACCAACTTGGCATTCTTTATCTAATATGTTTGGTTCAATTGATTTACCATTAGTTGGGAATCACTAAAAATATCAATCCCAGGGATCTTTAACTATGGGGCTAGGGTGAGTCTTGCCACCATTAATTCGTATTCTACCATATTATTAGTGGCTGGAAATCCTAATTTCATTACATAATGTAAACGATGTCTATCCGGGGTAATAATCACACATCCTGCTCTAGCACCTTACTCGTTTGAAGCACCATCCACCAACAATTGCCATTTAGGCTTTAAATCCTTCTCTTTTTATGATTGTTCTTTAATAAACCCTGTACATTCATTAAAAAAATCAACTAGGGCTTGTCCTTTAATTGCTACACGAGGTAGAAATTAAATATCATATTGGCTGAGCTCTACTCCCCATTTTACTAGTCTTCCTGAAGTTTTGGGTTTACCATAAACTACTTAAGTGGGAAGTAGATTAAGACCTTTATCAGATGTGCTCGAAAGTAAGCTCCTAGCATTCGAGCAATGAGCATCAAGCAGTATGCCATTTTCTCTCTAACATGATACACAATTTCTACATTTTGAGCCTTCTGCTCATATAATATACTGTAAGTTAAGTTCTCTTATCTTCTCTTACCAGAACAGAACTAATGACATGCTCAAAAACTGCCATATAAAGGAAAAGGTTTTTCCCATCCATGGATTGGACATAATTGGTGGTTTCTCGAGATGGTCTTTATATTCCTTAAAGGCTTTTTGACAATTGTCCCCTCATTCAATGGCCTTGGAAGTAAATCTATCCAATGTTGCCACTCTTCAATTCGGGCTCATTATATCTTTACTTGTCTTAGGTTCTGTCGTATCCTTAATAGCTTGAATTTGGTCAGGGTTGGCTTTGATTCCTCTTTTACTGACAATAAATCCCAAGAACTTTCCAGATTGTATTCTAAAGGAACAGTTTTTTGGGTTAAGCTTCATCAGATATCTTCGTAATACATTGAACATTTCTTCAAGATCTCTCAGATGTCCCTCTTAAGATTTAATTAGCATATAATCTACATATACTTTTGCTATCTAAACATCCTGTTTATCAATATTCGGTATGTCTCTCTAGCATTCTTTAATCCAAAAGGCATTACTTTGTAACAATATGTTCCCTAATCTGTTATGAAACTAGTATTCCCCTTATTCAATTTGAACATTGGAATCTGGTTATATTCGGAATATACGTCTATGAAAGATAATAGTTTGTACCCACTTGTTACATCGACTAATTGACCCTTGGAAGCGGGTAGCAGTCCTTCGGACATCCCTTATTCAAATCGGTATAATCGACATATGTCCTCCATTTCCCATTAGATTTTTTACTACTACCGGATTGCATAACCATTTCGAGTAAAGTACTTTTCTAACGAATCCATTTTTGAGCAATCTCTTGACATCTTCTTTCAAAGCGTTAGATCGAACTTTATCAAACTGTCTTTTCTTCTACTGAATATCTATGATACTCGGCTATATATTCAAAGCATGATACATAACAGTCGGATCTATTCTAACCATGTCTGAATAGGTCCAGGCTAATACATCTTTGTTTTATGGAAGAAATTGAATTAGCTCTCCTTTAATTTTGCTATCCAATTCTTTTCCAATTTTTACATTCTTTGTTGGACCAACTGGATCCAAGCATATCTCCTTAAGGTATTCTGTAGGTTTTATTCTTTTTTGTACTTATCTACAATCTAATTCAGTGATGATCTCCTCGCCTTCTAGGTTTGTTTCTTTTCTCTTTCTTTTCTTTTCTTTTCAAAGAAGTCAAATTTTCTCATTGCATGCTTAGTTTTATCAATAGGCTTCGTTTTTGCTTTAGATGATGGGCTTGAAGAATCATCATTTAGGCTTTTTAATATTAATTCCGACTAATTCATTTTTCTCCGAGTCATAACAAGATTTTCTTGTTTGTATTGCTCAAGAGTGGCAAAGTACATTTCATGAGGGCTAAATTGCTCTCTATCCATGGTTCCCCATTTGCTTTTTATCAGGAATATTTCCATCAGATACTTTGGTGAGACAAAAGCATCCACCTCATCTAAAGATGGCCTCCCAAAGAAGACATTATAATAAGAAGGCTGATCTACGATGACGAAGAGAGTCTCAAGGGTCTTGGAACGTGGAAGAATTTCCATTTGCACTAGAAGTCTTATACCTAATAGGAATTGATCCTTTGTTATTAAATCCAAAAATAGGCTCAAAGCTCGGCTCTAATTTCTCTTTCGGAATTACCATTTGGTCAAATGCATGTTTAAAGATCACGTTGGCTGCAACTTCAATATCCGCCAAAATTTTGGTAACCATAGAGAGTCCAATTTGCGTAGGGATCATAAGCGGTTTGTTATTCGAGTGATGAACTCCTCTTAGCCCTGGCAGAGTGATGGTTAAGTTATGCATCTAAATTTTGAACCTTGGATTTTTGAGTGGAAACTCTTCACGAGTAGAGAAAATCCTATCTTTTTCTTCTCTAATGTAGCAATTTCTAGCTCCTCTACTAGTTTTTGCTAGGTGTAGGCCTTCATGGATAACAACGATTCTCTTAAAAGGTGGAATGAAATATGGTTGAATGTCACCTTCTACTATATTTGCAGTTCTGTTTAGGAGTCTTCGGTTGCCATTTTCTGAACGAGCAGCTTTCTGATTATCCTTAACAAACTCCTTTAGGTGTCTAGAACAAATCATGCTTTTAATTATGCCTGCCATCACTCGACAATCATTTGTTTTATGTACATTCGCCTTATGATAGGTGTTGTGGGCATTTATGCCCACTACATAGTGATTATGAAGAGTCAAGGGTAAAATTTTCATTGCCTTGGAATGGACCTAGACTAGTTTAGAAGTATCCACGGGATCAAGATATGAACCTAGGTCGAAACCGCGTCTCAGTCCGAGTAACGGTTTGAATGATATGAACATCTTAACATTAGCCCGTTGTCTAAGTTATATGGGTCCCACTTTGGAGAACTACTAATTTTCTCTCTTACATGGAACATTTAGGGGCATTGGAATACTCTACTTAGCCATACATAGATACCAATTCAAGTCTCATTCAATTCTGACCTGGATTGAAGGGGTTATGGCATAATAACATGTGTAGCACAATGGTAAAGACTTGCACCTTTTAGCCAACCTACCTGGATTCAAGCCTTCGCAAGCACTTATTTTCATGAAGCATGAGTATTGGTCTAATAGGGACTCAAACTAGTAACCATCTAACCATTTCCAATGGAAGGAAGGTTCACCAAATCCCGAAGAATGGAAGGCTGAACTAAATCCCGTATGAAGGAAGGCTGAACCAAATCCCAGAGAAAGGAAGGTTAAACCAATTCCCGGGGGAAGGAAGGTTGAACCAAATCTCACATGAAGGAAGGTTGAACCAAATCCCAGACCAAATCCCAGAGGAAAGAAGGGTGAACCAAATCTCAGAGGCTATGTACTCAGCTGCCACTCCTATCATAACCTTACTATATAAATACCAGGCATATGACATTATAAAAAGAGGCTGGAAAAGAGTGAAGCTCTCATAAAAAATGGCAGATAACTTTGAGAGGGAAAAATCTTAGTTCCAATAGCATAATATCATGTTTACTCATATTCAAAGATTGTACTTGTAATCAGAAATGAAAGAGATAATAAAAGAGGAACAGTGGACGTAGGGCACATTTAGGCCGAACCACTATAAAATCTGCGTCTTTTTACATTTAAGTCATTTACTTATTCTTTATTGCAGATTCTTGATTTTCTATCTCAATCATTCGCAACTAAAATTCATCAAACAATAGCTCTATATTGAAAATAATATTCATAGGTTTACTACTATGAATTGGAGGTGTTTGCCCATTTTTTATGTAAATATTTTTGGTGCTTTCAGTGAGAACTAAACTTCCTTTTTTAAAAGGAAAATTCTCACTTTCTTATTTCTCTTTTTTACTTTGGAACTTTAAACTACTCTCTTTTTGAGTTTGAAGTTCATTTTTTTAGCTTTAAACTACTATTTCGTTTAAATTAGAGATGCTATTATTTATAATCTTCATATTAGAGATTATCGTTTCTTGTCATGCAAAACTCTCTTTCCAATCTTTGTAGATCTGAAGTCTGTTTCTCTTTTCAAATTTACCATAATTATTTTCATAAAAAAAATTTATTTTCCTTCTTCAGCCCTGAATCTCTTTTATTTATAATAAAGAATATAGCATCAATCTTTCAAATTCTCAAATCTACAATCATTGTTCTAAAAAGGAAAAAATTATCGTTTTCTATTCAAAATCAGAAATAATTATTTCTATGAGAAAAGGGAACAACCTCGTTTTCTTTTCTTGATCAAATTCATTGTTTTTAAAAAAATACTACCTTTTTGTTGTTCAAGATCTGAAATAATTGTTTCAATGAGAAACGGAAACAATATCTTTTTCCAGAACTTAATTGGCGTTTCTATAAAGAAAGAAATTGTCCTTCCCCTTTCATACTTTCTTACACTATTCTATACACCAACCCTAAGCTCTGACATCATATTGCTAGAACCTATCCTTCCAAGTTGATAAATCTTGTAATACTGATGCACATAAAAACTCTAACATCAAATTGTTGAAATTTATCCTTCCAAGCTGATAAATCCAATGAAACTGATTGATAGGAACATCAAGATCAGAAATAGAAATGGTGAAATATTTCATACTTTCCAACACTTTTCCATATGCCAACCCGATGCTCTGACATCAGATTGCTAGTTTCTATCCTTCCAAGTTGATAAATCCAGCGATACTGATGCATAGAAAAACTCTGACATCAGATTGTTGAAATTTATCCTTCCAAGCTGATAAATCCAACAATACTGATGGACATAAAATTCAAGATCGGTAATAGAAATGGTACAACCAACCGAAAGAATAATTAGATTATTGGAATTTATCCTTCCAAGCTAATAAATACAACTACACCAATTAATCACAATGAAAAGAAGCACAAAATTCATATTACATAGCCTACTTTATATACATGCCCTGAAGCAAGGGGTTGAAATTATTTCATAATGTGAGACTAAACAACCCAATGTTGTATCATTTTTTCTAGCAGTTCATATCTACACCAACAATTTCATTCAAAAAAGAAATACTTATTTATTTCACAGATCTGAAATCATTATCTTTTTTCTCTTCTTTTAGATCTACAAACACTGTTTCTTAAAAAAAAGAAACATCTATTTCTTAAGATCTGAAATCATTCCAACTTTTTTTTTCTTATTTGAGATCTACAAACATTATTTCTTAACAAAAAGAAACATTTATCTATTCCATGGATCTGAAATCATTATCTTTTTTCTCTTATTTTAGATCTACAAACACTATTTCTTAAGAAAAAAAGAAACATTTCTTTAATTCTTAAGATCTGAAATCATTCCAACTTTTTTTCTTATTTTTGATCTATAAACACTATTTCTTAACAAAAAAGAAATATTTATTTATTTCATGGATCTGAAATCATTATTTTTTCTTTTATTTTAGATCTACAAAAACTGTTTCTTAAGAAAAAAGAAACATTTATTTATTTCTTAAGATCTGAAATCATTCCAACTTTTTTCTCTTATTTCAGATCTACAAACACTGTTTCTTAAGAAAAAAGAAATATTTGTTTATTTCTTAAGATCTGAAATCATTCTATTTTTCTTCCTCTTATTTCATATCAACAAACACTATTTCTTAAGAATAAAGAAACATTTATTTTTTTCTTATGATATGAAATAATTCTATCTTTTTTTCTTTTATTTTAGATCTACAAACACGGTTTCTTAATAAAATAGAAACAATAATTTATTTCATGGATCTGAAATAATTCTATCTTTTTTTCTCTTATTTTAGATGTGCAAACACGGTTTCTTAACCAAAAAAGTAAATATTTACATTTCTTAGCTCTGAAATCATCACATCTCCATTTTTTCATTTCAAAAAGTTTTTTTTACCAAAAGAAACTTTTGTTAATTTTTCAAAATCATTGTATATCTTATTCTCTTTTCATCCAAAAGTATTATTCCCTTGACACAAGATACCCTAGTTCTTCTTTAGATCCAAATCCTTATTTCTCTAGCATAAGAAAATCCTCTTCTCTTTTTCGACCTACATCCAATATTCTTTGAAATAAGGAGCTCCATTTCCCTTTCTTATCTAAGAAAAGTCACTTTGAGAAAATTCTTTTCTATTGTCCGGATCTGCAATCACTATGTCTTAGACATATGAAATCATATCTCTTTTCCCCTTTACAAATCTAAAAACATTCATTCTTGGCCAAAAGAAACTTGCGTTTTCTTTTCAAGTCTGAAGTTATTCGAACTCACTTTCCCATTAATGATCAGATCATTGTTTCCGTCACTCAAGGAAACCTTACCCTCTTTCTAGATCCGAGATCATTGTTTTGAGAAACTCTGTTTCTCTTTTTAGAGATTCTCTCATTCTTTTAAGAATTGGGCCATCGATCCTTCGAAACTACAAAACCTCCCCTTTCTTTTCGAAACTTGAATTATTGTCCCTTGAAAATTACAAGCTCTTCAGGAAAGCGTAGGAACAACTTTCCAACATGCCTCCTAAGCAAATGAACTTTACTACAAAGAATACAACTACTATTAGTACACCCAATCCAGATTTGGAAAGATGGAAGATTAGTAGAACAAGCTCACCATACTAAAAATTACCGGACATAACTTAGAAATAGTTGTGGTTTAAATCAGTAAACAATTTGCTGCTTAATATAAAGCTCTGGTGGATAAACTCTTAACATACTTAAGACCGATGAAAGTATTCAACCTTAACATTGTAATAAAAGGAAGACCCAGTCTGGGGAACATAAAGGGCATTTCATCGAATCATATGAACCCCAAGTGCAGCCCTCATCCATCCAACATCTAGTCAAAATACTACAATCAGGATCACACTCATGGATCGAAATATCACAAATTGAAGACCAAAGTCATGATGATTGATACTCAAAGTCTAGATATGACAAGCTCAACACTTCATCACTCTTATCATGCCCGAAGGCATCACTAATCCAACGCGTACTAGACAGGACCCAAATAATATTGCTCTCCATGCCTAAGGATATGTTCAACAAATATGAACAGAGAAGGAGATAAGACCAAGTGTTACTAATCCACCCTCCAAGAAAATAAAAACTTTTGATTGCCCACTACAAACCTTTACAAGAGGCTAACCTGGCACTCTAGACACTTGCCAAGGTCTTCATACTTGTTGATAAGTGGGGGCACAAAGGAGGTAATATATAATTACTTTTCCTTTATTCTAATCAATCTTAAGCTATTGTAGGGATCTACAATCTACTCTTAGATTTCCATCCTTGGAAAAAGGTAAAGAAAGGATTTGTAAATTCGTTGCATGTGCTGATCGACCCGAGGGTGCTTACACGCTACACAAAGTAAAGACAAAAAAATCAAACTAGCCCTTACAACTACACATGACCTCTCTATTGGGTCAGCAAGGCACATAAAGATGAGAAAACATCACCGTCAGGAGTTCAGATAGATGGTCACCCAGGGAAGCTAGCATAGCTTGCAGTACAAATGCTATAGCAAAATGGAAGAGATACAACCTCAAAGGGTAAGGAAGAGGACGCGATGGAAACGACATCTACCGAGAACTTGGATAACATAATAGTTTATACAGAAAGGCTTTGAAAGACCGAGCTCCAGCAATTCCAACATATTTGGCCTGTAGCAGAAAGGCAAGAGATATCTAGAACCATCACCACTACTCCTCATATCATAATTCAACCCAAATCAACAATATATAGTAAACCGCTTGACCATTGCAGTCATCAATTAAGATACTAGCTTCATCACTCCATCATGGTCCAATAATCAAAAAACACAATTCAAATTGATTAAGAACTAAGGGTAGCAGGATGCAAACTGGAACATCCACTATGATTCCACCAAACTAATTGGAGTCAACCAGACAAAATGACTAGACCAATGACTGCTAGGGGGCAGCAACAAAATGCCAAACAAGAATCTTGGCAATCTTGGCCCAGAAAAAACCTGGTTATCAAATAGATACTTGTAGAAAATCCTTATGAGGAACTCTACGATCACATAATATGCTCGCATAAACATGTTATATGCAAGACAATAGATGGTCCTGCAAAGGAGGTACCATAACAAACCTTTTTTTACCTAACCTGGTTGTTAACATTTCAGGACAATGCCATCGGCTTCTAGGTTCCATAAAGTCTTACAAAAATACCAAGCGAGAATTCCTATCCAAGAGAACATCTTAAACCAAGCATACTACACAACCTGATACTTTGCGCTTCTTTCGAAGCAGCAAGTTTGGTCTAAACTGCTCTTTCCCTTGACCGAGACAAGAGACTAATGCATTCACTTAACACATACGCATAACCCAGATCACAAGAATGTGTTAGCGGCAGTGAAAATAAGATAGCCATGACTAAGAGCACTAGCCTGGGCAGTTCACTGCTGATGAACGCCCCTTTCCCTGGCAATGACATATCAGTCGGGCATCCAAGCACAAATCTAGTTTGAGTAACTCAAAGAATAAATGCATTCGAAGCCTAGCGTGGATTGAATCATAATAGGAGATGACCCAAGCGAACGAGCAGGTTGAAGCTATCAACAAAGTCTTGAAAATGCTAATTAAGAAAAAACTAGATGAATCCAAAGGAGCTTGGGTTGATAAACTACCTATGACATTGCGGGCTTACCAAGCTTCCTACAAAACAGCAAAGGACATACTCTATTTTCTCTAAGCATATAGGGCCAGACATGTTGAGGAGAGTAGGAATCACACTACTCTCAAGATTGCAGCACACAGATGGAAAGCGGCAAAACAATACAAATCAAAAGTGAAGCCCCAAGATTTACAAGAGGGAGATATTGTTCTCAAGCAAGTCTTTCCCCGTCCAAGCGCGCTAGATCCAGTTTTGGAAGGACCATTTATTGTTCGTAAGGATCTCTACAACGGAGTTTACATTCTGTCGACTTTTGACGAAAAAGGTGTTTGGGAAATGAAGGAATCTCCAGCATCTCCACCATTACTTCTCTCAGCTTGCAAAAAGAATGTATCACCTAAAACAATAGAAGAATGACAGTGGACGTAGGCATATTCTGGCTAAACCACTATAAAAATTGTTGTTTTGCTCGATTGTTTGTCTGATATTATTCCTATTGCGATCAATCGAAAGTTCTCGTCGATAGAAGTGAAAGCAAGATAACCATGACCAAGGGAAGGGAAATATCTTGGGTAGTTTATTGCCGACGATCAGCCCCCAGCCAGCAATGATAAATCGACTATAAGCCATGAATTAGGCATGATTATAGCCTAGGCAGTTTATCATTGGCGTTTGGCTTGCCAGCAACTGCAAACCGACAATAAATCCTACGATTAAGGCATGGCTGCAGCGAGGGATGGTTCATAGTTGACGATTGGCACCCATGCTGGCCGCGCTACAGTAAATCGAATAATACTCATGATACAGGCCATAATGCCCCCAGATAGTTACTGTATGCGAATCCCGACTCTAAATCTTAAGTACGGCAGTCATAAAAGTTACACTCCCTTGGAACATAGGTTGGGTTGACAAAACATATGACACTAAAATCCACAATCAGGGCAAGTAACTTACGTGCCACGAATCTTAAGTTTAGAAGGGCTTTCTTGACGGAGAATATAATTAACTAGAAGCTTCTAACAATTTCTTTTAGTCTTATGAAATTCTACTGATAGTAGGAATATGAATTCTACTCTGCCAACCACAGCAGGATATTCCTTCGCTTCCACTCCACCAGAGGAAATGGTGCATCAACTCAACTCCATCAGAGATAACAGAACGTTAATCCAATATGCCACAAGAATTGGAATATCCTTTTCAGCCAACTTTGCTGAAGAAACTGTAAGGATTCTCCTAAAGCTGAGCACATTTATAGAACCTGAGGAAAAAATCCGGGCAAAGGTATGACAAACTTTTGAAAGATAAGCTAAATTCGATAAAAAATTACTTGGGGGCATAACACCACCTCACCCCTTGATTATACACTACCACTCAGCTTCGTAATAGCATATTGGAATCATGACCTCAAGTTTGCAAGTTTAAAACCTATTCAAGATACAAGGCAGTATGTTGTGAGAAGCAACCAAGTGCACTATATTGGAGGCAACCCCAAAATAATGAGCTCTCCTGGTCGACTTTTGACGGTTCTCTGGAGGATGTGATGAGTATCTGTTGGCTACCATGTCCCCTATATTACTATCTAAACTTAAGTAATAGGGAATCACTTCGAATTATAAGGACCTCTCTAAACAGAAGTGATTCGATCTCTAACCTTCCGAGTGTAATTAATTCATGTCAAAGTCTATTTTAACGCAAATAGCTCGATACTTTTACTTAATAAATTAGTCCCAAGTACACTCGGGATGACTCTAACACATATCTAGGTAAAATTCCAAATAAAATTGTATTAATGGTTTGTAACTAATTGTAAGGCAAGGATGAAATTCCTTGACCACATTAGGCCCGAAAGGACCCTAAACTTGTAGGTAAAGTCAATAGAATAGGACGACCCGCTACTGCTAAAGCCGACGAGACATTTAAGCTGAAAGATTAATTTTGCTTGACCAATGTATAGATAGTAAGCCAATGTCATTAATAAAAACCTCACGTCGGAGGCACCTGACTACGATAATCGACATAAACCAGACCGGTAATAGGACTCCTAATTCATAACGCCGACAATTTCCTTGAGCTCCGCTCAAAAGAGCCAGGACCACTTGCTCAAACCTGACATCTACCTTATTATCACTTGCCAACAATCGACTCCAAACAGATGCATGAGATATTAACGGGCAAACTACCAAGGAAATTGGCTAAGCTAATCTTGTACAAATATGCTTGGGGGAAAGTCCTGGAAAAGCTAACAGATGAACAAGGAATTGGTCAAAGCATCATCACCTTACCAGACTAGATGCGACACAAACCAATTGCAATTAGTTAAGCCTAATCTGATATAATGAGCCCAATTAAGGCCTCTACAAAATGTATATGTCTTTGTACAAACGTCCATAAAGAAGATACAAAGCATAAGCTAGGGAAGAAAATGTCGGCCTTCACTCAAACGCACCATATTACATATCCTACATATGAGTACCCTTCAATGGGGATTCTTACTCTACCAAATCCATCAATAATCAATCCCAAACATGAATGTGCAGAAGTGGAGAAAAGTTTACCCAGAAATATGCAAATTCGACAATCGCATGGGATGGATAAGTAGTGATCGCTAGACTTACCCGTACAATGAACATAAATAGAATTCCACATCAATAGATCCGAGAACAATACCATAATGTATATATCGACTGGTTCACACACTGTAGAACCTCAAAGTAGGAAGCAAGAAGATCAAGCCTTGGAAAACAGAATCCCACCAAGTGAAGACTAACTAAAGACGGCCAGAGACAATCACCGCACCATCCTTAAGCAGAGCCAAGCTTCACATTGAACCAGCAAAGGAAAAATCTTTAGGGAAACAAAAATAATATACAGATAGTTGGACATAAATATGACGGCTGCAAGACAAGCAAAGCAACCCCTTATCAGACAAAGCACACTTTGCATTCATGAAAGTATGCTTTCGGGGGCAAATGTTGTGGGCATTTCTGCACACTACATGGTGAATATGTAGAGTCAGGGGTAAAATTTTCATTATCTTGGAATGAACCAAAACTAGTTTAGAAGTATCCTCGAGATCTAGATATGAACCTAGGTTGAAATCGCATCTCAATTCGACTAATGATTTGAAAGATACGAACAACTTAAAATTAGCCCGTTTTCTAAGTTATATGGGTCCCACTTTGAAGAACTATTAATTTTCTCTCTCATAAGGAACATTCAGGGGCATTGGAATACTCTACTTAGCGATACACATCTACCAATTCAAGTCTCATTCAATTCTGACCTAGATTGAAGGGGTTATGGCATAATAACATGTGTAGCACAATGGTAAAGACTTGCGTCTTTTAGCCAACCCACCTCGGTTCAAGTCTTGCCAAGCACTTATTTTCATGAAGCATAATTAATAGTCAAGTAGGGAATTAAACTACTAAACATCTAACCATTTCCAACAGAAGAAAGGTGAACCAAATCCCAGAGAATGGAAGATTGAACTAAATTCCATATAAAGGAAGGTTGAACCAAATCCCATATAAAGGAAGGTTGAACCAAATCCCAAAGAAAGGAATGTTGAACTAAATCGCAGGGGAAGGAAGGTTGAACCAAATCTCACATGAAGGAAGGTTGACCAAATCCCAGACGAAATCCTAGAGGAAAGAAGGTTAAACCAAATCTCAGAGGCTATGTACTCAGCTGCCACTCCTATCATAACATCACTCTATAAATACCAGGCACATGGAATTATAAAAAAGAGGTTGGAAAAGAGTGAAGCTCTCATCAACAATGGAAGAAAACTTTGACAGGAAAAACTCTTGGTTCCAATAGCATGTTTACTCATATTCAAAGCTTGTACTTGTAATCAGAAATGAAAGAGATAATAAAAGAGAAACAGTGGACGTAGGCACATTAAGCCCAAACCACTATAAAATGCGTCTTATTCCATTTAAGTCCTTTACTTATTCTTTATTTCACATTCTTAATTTTCAATCTCAATCATCCACAACTAAAATTCATCAAACAATAGCTCTATACCGAGAACAGTATTTGCAGCTCTACTACTATGACTTGGAGGTGTTTGCATATTTTTTATGTAAACAATAGGCACATTAGTTCTCCAGTCTTTATGGTTTAGGATTGGTTTTAGCTTTGTAAGAGTATGTAATATTGCCACTTTCTTTCACCATAGCAAATATGTAGGATATTGGCTTGTTCAAAGTAACATGATAAGTGTTTGGGGCTTCCATTCATCTCAGCTTTCTATTGTTGTGGTTATAGCCAACTTTTTCCATTTCTTTCTTTGTCTGAACTTTCTTCTTGGTGTAATACATTTCATCCATACAGATAAATTTATTAACTTGAAAGTGAAAATCTTGTAGTCTTTGCACCCATGAATATAGAACTTCCGCTAGAAAGGTGTTTGTTCGATCAGTCCTGAGTGCACAACCATCAACTTGTCTCTATCGATCATATTTCCCACCTTCTACGCCTCTGCATTAAACCTCTTAAGATAATCACCCAATGATTCCCTTGGCTTTTGCTTAACATTAGCTAGCATGCTTTAGTCAATTGTGGGATCTTTGCAAATTCAAAATCGTGCCGAGAACCCATATGAGAATTGTTTCTAGGGGTAGATAGTTTTCTCATGATAATGTCTATACCACTTAGCTGCTGCGCCCTAGAAGGTAGTAGGGAAAAGCCTGCAATGCACTGCTTTGGATGCATTATAAAGGTCAATCTGGCTTTTAAACAATATTAGATGATCATCTGGGTCAGTAGTTCCATTGTATCTTAAGGTAGGAATTTTTATATGGGATGGGATTCTTATGGACATGGTTTCATCTAAGGGGAGCTTCTCGGTGGTTATTGTTGACTCTTTGATCAAGAGTTCGTTTTTCCTTTAAGATTACGCATATATGCCATTTTTGGCCATCTTCTTAGATAAGTTTCGTCGCTATGGTAATTGCTTCTATTGGGTTTATGCTCCTTGGAAGTGGAACTTCTGGATTTCTCATTAGACTTATCAACTAATCTTCCTTGGTAATTTGCTTTAGCTTATTTCCTGCCATTTATTTAGAGTAGAGTTCTGATGCTTTAGATTCTTGATTCCCATTCCTCTCTTATAGAGTTATAGTGAACTTGTCTTTGCCTCTATCCTTAAGCAAAAAAGCATCCAGATTCCTTCTTAGAGATTCAACTTCCACCCTTTCAGTGAAATTAGAAGTTTTGGAAGATTTCTGTGCAAGGATCTTCTCCAATAAATCTTGCATTATTGCCACCTATTGTATTAGATCTTTAATCTGAGCTTCAATACTGGTAGGCTTTGCTGGCTGTCTAGTTTCTATATTTCCCAAGTTGAAATTAAGGACAACATTTTCTTTCAATGTTGCCTTTTGTGAGACTTCTTCATTTGGAATATTAATTTTCCTTGATGTCCCCATTTTCTTGGAACAAAAAGAATCTTCGTGTAATTAGTCTATGGGGAGACTTATAAACAAACATAAGTTCAAGCCCTCTTTCTACTGCCAAAATATTAACCTAAAAATTGGTATAACACCCATGCCAAGTACAATAAGACAAAGCTCCATTTACATGCTTGATGACACAACTAAGCATGACTTAGTTGTTGTTGACCAAATGGTGTTAAGGTATCAAAATTAAGCTTAGCATTCAAGTCCTAGTACAAAACGATGTCATTGAGGAATTGCTCTGTGATGCCCATGGACTTTTGGAATGAGGAATTTGAAAGCCCACATAGTCTTTTGGAACAAATTGTTCGAAAGCCTATACGTTCTTTTGGAGTAAGACATTCGAAAGTCCATGCCACATGATCAAAGGAGATAAAAGAATAGGCCATACATATAATAGCCCATTAAGCATGTTAATGGACGAGATAGGCAATCCTCTTAGTTCTAGTCCTATCTCCATATATAAATGGCAAGATAATGATTATGCATATAAAAACTAGTTTAGACCAAGGCTTATATGATTTATATAAAATCACGATAAGCTTTGGGTCCAAAGAGCTTTATCATATGCATGTCCATGTTCAATAATGTCTAAAATGCACAATCAAAGTAATAGGCATATTCTAGTCCTTTTTCGTATAATTTCGTCATAAATATAGTCAAATCAAGTTTTTCCTAATCCAATTTAAGGAAACAATAGTTTAATTTTGAGAGGAGAGAAAAGAAATGACCGCCCATTCCTCCTTGCCCTTAGGTCTGTATTCATAGGGGTAGAGGGTTTGTTATTGCTGCTTTCTATGGCCTTTAGCATGCATAACTCTTTATATCAATGGCAATCCTAATGAAGCCAGGCCTCATACTTCATCTTCATTAACCTTTGGTATCGATAAGCTTACGACATCATTTCTGTCTCCATATTTTTCATGGACATTTGTGACATGTGTTATCAATGTTGTATTAAAGACCGCGACGTCCTTTAATGGTTGATGAAGAACGATATCACCAAGGCATGGCATTAATAATTAAAATTTCTAAGGAGATACAACATTACTAAAATGGACATTGATAGTAGGCGGCATTACTAATGAGCGACATTGATAAGAGGTGTTAATAACATGAGACAGTATTGGTGATGAGTGACATTAGTAAAAGACGGTATTAACAGGAGACAGAATTGATAGGATGCGACACTGATAGGAGACGATATTGATAGAATACTGCATTGTTAGGAGCTGGCATTGATGGGATGCGGCGTTGATAGGAGGCGATATTGATAGAGCGTGGCATTGATAGGATGCTGCATTGAAGAGATGTGGCATTAGAAGGAAGCGACATTGAAGAGATGCTGTGTTAGAAGGAAGCGGCATTAAAGAGGAATGGCATCAAATGAAAGAGGCATTAAAGAGGAGTGGAATCAAATGAAAGTGGCCTTAAAGAGATGTAGCATTAGAGGGAAGTGCCATTGAAGAGGAGTGATATTCATTATTTGACATTAAACTCTGCTTTGATGAACAATGCACCCTTTTTGCTGGTATCTATGACATGCAATATCAATGGCTTTTATACTCCTCTTCTACTGATGGGCTCTATTAGCATACTTCTGGTAGTGCTTCAATGTCATTTATTTGTCATTATTCAATGTGGATGATATGCGATATCAGCGAACGGCAGCATTAATAAGATGCGTTATTGCTGATATTTAGTTTTTTGGCATCTGGATGTAGCTTGGCTCCACTGTTTACCCTTGCGGCATTAGGATGCAAGTTGGCGCCATTGCTTATCCTTGTGTCATTGAATACTGTAGTAATAACAAACTTACGGCATAACTTATCCTTCAATATTTCTTAATTATGATATCCCCCATCTACAGCATAACTTATCGTACTTCATTAGAGCAAGATGCCCTTGAATCTAAAATCAGCATAGTTCCTTGATGCGACATTCGACATTACCTATTTTCAATTATTATATTTTCGTTAGAAATTATGTATCAGAATAGAGATTAGAACCTGATAATGGGACTACTGTAGGATAGCGCCATATGCTTCAACTGTTAGCCCATTATTGATATTAGTCCACAATTCCGTTATGCAGGGCTTTGTTAAGGGTAAAAATAAAAGTAGGTTTATGCACAGAAATTAATACAACAGGTTATTGGTTGGCCTACAAAACCATTAGGTTCATAGTGAGCCTAGCAAAACTATGAGGTAGGAAGATAGTCAGGTTAACATTAAGACGATTGTGTTTGGATAGGTAGTCTAGTTTCTTCCTAACGGTAAGTTAGAGAATTTGGTATATCTGAGGCCTAAGTCATCCATATAGGTTTGTAATAACCCTAGGAAAACTATGAAATAGGGATAAATAGTCAATTGATTGAGACAGATAGGTCAGATTTACCCATGTAGCACGCATGCATATGATTATTTTATGTTGTTTTAACTATTGTGATTGTAGGGGCATGATTTGATTGACATATTTATAGAAGATACTAGTGAGGGAAAAACCCATTCCACTCGATGGCCTGGTATCACTAGACTTCTATTTTTTGATGACATGTTATTATTCACACCAGATTTTTTGTCTGATCCAAAGTTATTTCCTTTAACTCTAGGATTCTTATTTGAGTAGTTCGAGAGTAAGGTTTCCAGGTCTTAGGTGTGACGAACAAAGCTTTCGAAGACGTGCAGAAGGCATAGCAAGCTATATAAGAGTCAATTTAAGTTCGCTATGCTGTTATCTTATTTTGTCTAAATGTATGTAATGGCAAAATATGTATTTGTCTAGTAGTAAACTTTTATCAACAAGAGGGCATCTTTATATGTCGCTCTTGGAGTATTTTGTAATAATTATATTTTATGTGAACCTAGGCAATGTTTGGGGATTATGTAATGAATGTGGAAATTTATTAATGAAATGTTTTTTTTTTCAAAAAAATTTCCATTGCTTCTGATGTTAACATATTATTAACCGATCTCGTTTTGTCACCGGAGAATAATACTATTGATGACTGCAGCATTAGTAGCGCTTATTTTTGAGCCTTTGAATGAGGGATGTTACAATGCTCGACATTGACAAAGGCACTAGACATTAGAACTGTCAAATCTTGGTCGGTAATTATGTGACTTATTATATTACATTATTATCCTATTTTAAGTTATATCATTAGTGCTTTGATGTGCATTCACTTTTTATTTGCTGGATACCAAACCAATGATCCATACTTTGGTGGACTTGCGCTTTTGATTTAGCAAAAATCTAGGCCCACTGAAATTGTTACAGCATAGGTATAGTTTCATTTATAATTCAACATCCGGTATGTGCCACCCGAGTTATAACCAACACTTAATACCTTATATAAGTGTTTATCCTATCCACTTCTACTTTATTTATATTCCATCATCATACGTAAACACCATTTTTAGATGAGATAAGGATGGTTAACAAAAAACCTATGCATATAATGCATACAATTACTAATCGAAATGTGCTCTAATTTTATAATTGAACCTAAAAAAAGGTGTAAATCATTATAACATGATGGCCAAACCTAGCCAAGGCTCAGGGAGTTGATAAATCTAAGCTCTAATATCAAGCGTGATGACCCACTATTTTTATGCATCTAAAATTAATTATAAAGGACTTCAAAATACACTAACAATTAATTTCAGATATTAAAAGAAGTAGGCTATGGGTAGAAAAAATAAAGAATTCTAGAATAGCGAAAATAAAGTGAAAACCTCACAGTAGAATTTAAGCTTCAACATATATAGACAATCACATATCAATAATTTAATATTACACAAATATAGTACATTAAACTAAATACATTTATAAAAAATCCATTAAAATAATAACTATTATAAAGTTTCAACGTAGTAGATATACTGATCTACCATATGGATATGACCCATACATTAACAACCAAGGAACAATACATTCAAATATTGTAAAAATTAAAAAGTCATCCAGAGAACATAATACACGTCAACAACTAAGATTTTTCGTCAACAATTACGTATTTTATAATTTAAAATTCAGTTAATTAAACTAAAGAATTTATTCTAATGCGCTTTGGCTAACAGCCTCTAAACTAAGAAAACCCAACGATAATCATAAAATTCAGTCAAGAGTCCAACGAAAGAAATCGTTCATGAATTGAATTTCGTACGTGAAAGGTGTGTAGGTTAGAAGATTACAGGTTTAATTTCAATTAATAAACGTTTAAGGTCTATAACATAGAATTATATTCTCCCCCCCCCCCCCCCCCCCCACAATATAGCTGCCACCATGCTCTATTGACCATAAATTTTTCCACCTTTGACTATATTTTCATGCCACCTCTGTGCTTTAATTAACGATCAACGACCGCCTTTGGATTCCACTCATCTCCCCATTCAATTCCAACCATGCCATGCCACCTCCCCGCCTCCTAGCCAACTGTGCACCTAGGTTTTCACCGACCTTTCATTAATTATTTCGACCAATTCACTTTGGTCCAAGATAATCGATCACCGTGGATGCATTCCATTCATCGTCCTCTCCGCAATGGTACCTTCCGATCGTTGATTGGTTGCTTTTTCTTTGTTTATTAGAAATCTAAGAATTATCGACTTTGGATTTTCTAATGACTGCACACCTTATATCGGGTAGTTTGGCTAGGTATAATCGAATCTCCAAAAATGAACATCACCATTGTACTTATGTCATCGCATGGTATTGAATGAAATATCACAAGGCATGCTTTTGGGTTGATTTGTAATATGTCATATTTTTTTATTTTGAAATTAGTGAAGATAATTATGGATAATCCCCATTAGAATAATATTAGAATGGACTAGAGAGGATTTCAAGATTTGAGTAGAAACATGAGAATAAAGATGAAAGATAGGGTTCCTTAACCTTATTTATATAGCCGCTTTAGCTAGGTTATGGGCCGTGTATTCGTTTTGGCCCAAAAAGCCCAATTTCGGTCACAAACAAAAGTTTAATGTGTCAGATATCGAAATATACATTTTCTTCTATACCTAATGGAATCAACGAAACATCCAAAACAATCCTATATAAATTTTCATTTCAATATCAATTTTATTTAAATTAATAATTAATGTGTCAAATCTGCGGTCGTTATAAATGCAAAATATGAATCAAACCTTCTAAATCATTTTAAACTTTATATGTTGCATACAATAATATTTTAGAGATGATTTTTTTTATTTCAGAATTTTCTGAAATTACTTGGAATTAGCATAAAATTTTCCATGTAGGAAATTATTTAATTTTGAAAATTAATTGTTTTAGGTATCAAAATAATTATTTTGTCTCGAAAATTTTATATGAGGTAAAATCCGATATCTCGAATTTTAGATAAATTTTTAGGATTTTTCTCATGTATTTTCGAATTATTATGAAATATTTAGTAAAAGGAAAAGTTAATTACTAATAGGAAATGGTTAGTTTACTAAAGAGGTGACTAATAAATTCTTAAAAAAACTATAAAAAATTGAAGAACCAATGATAGTTCGACATATAAATGGGTTAGGTGTAAGGTAATTACTTGGAATTATAATAGAACATTTTTTAAATTAATTACAGAACTACCATATTAACTTACAATAGCCTATATTATCTCAACACGTGATGACTATGTATGGGATCAACCTGCGATAGTTAAGTTATGGTCAACATGAGATAGCTATGTTTTGGATCAACTTGCAACAACTAAGTTGGAGTCAACATGCGATAACTATGTTCAAGATTAATGTGCAACAGCTAAGTTGGAGCCAATATGCAATAGCTATGTTTACATCAACTAGTGACAACCCATATATGTATCAACTTGCGACAGCTAGGTAACGCCAATATGCAGTAGTCTTTGGGTATAGCAACTTGCAATAGCTCTAAAGCGTTCCAATATGCGATGGCTCCTGAACACTCAACTTACTTTAGATCATAAGACTAATTTGTGATGGCTTAGGAAACATTAACGTGTAGTAATCTGGAGTCTACATGCGATGCCATGTAATGTAAATATGAGGTATCTAATGTGCTAAGAAATTCTAAGTAGTTGAATGGATATATTGTAGCACTTGGGAAGCCTGCTTCCCTAGTGATGGATGAATTTTATAGTGGTGAAATGGCCATAAACAATATTAAGATAAAGAAAGGTTACTATTTAACTAATGGGATTGAGATTGAGCTTAATTAAGCTATGTGCTGTTAAGGATAACCACTAAAAGAAGAAAAACGTAAATATGAGGCCTCGGTGGTAATAATATGTCTAAAAATGACATTATATTTAGTAATCTTGATAGAATGCCATAGTGGCTACCAAATATCCAAATAAGATTTATATTTGGTAATGTCGATGGAAGGCTAGGGTAGCTACCAAATATTTAAAACATGACATTATATTTTGTAACATCGATAAAAGACCTTAGTGGAAACCCTTGTCTTTTCATGACAATATGTGGGAACAATGGTGTATGGCTTGGATGGTGTCCAACTGTCTATTCATGATGAAATACAAGAACAATGGTAGAGGCATTTGCGGTATCTAATTTTCTATTCATGACAAAATTGGGAGAAAATTAAATGAAACACCTAAGTGAAAACTAAATGTCAAGTACCATTATTGAACTGGTAAGAGTAAAGCCTGAGTGGCAATTTAAAATGAATTGACTATAGAAATTAGTCAAACTTGCGTGTACCACGCTTATGATAAGTAAATGATTTAAGGTTGTTTATGACATGATGTTATTACATAGTATGATGTAACTGATAATGATTGGAATAGTGAGGGAAAAACTTGTTCCATGCTTAAGAGGTGAGGTCTCACTAACTGATTAGTTGTTTAAGGTAAAGTATTGCTCATATAAGGCTTTATGTCTGACCCATGTTTTAATTATATCCCATAAACTCACTGGTACTCATTTGGGTAGGCTAGGTTTAAGGTTGATACATGTAAATTTTGAAAAGACAAATTAAGATTTCGAAGATGAAGCAAAAGGCTTATCTAGCAAATAAAAGTGATTTCGAAATTTCTGAAGAGTTTTTTTCCTCAAACAAAAGGACATTTCCTTCCATAAAGGGTTGCACCTATATCTGACAGTAGCTACTTCTCATGAATGTATACAACTCTTCAGTCATTATATATAGCACCTTAATTTAGGAATCAATCATCAGTTTACATTTTCTTTTCTCTCATAATTTCTTGCAATCTATTTTTACATTCAAAGTCTCTCTTTTGCAATACCGATCACTTGAAATTTCAAGAAGTATTATTTAAGTGATCATTTACTTCCATTCTTCCACATATAGATGATATACCAATTACGAAGAAGATTATAGGAAAGATGTACTTTATCGACTCATTTGTATTATTTAAAACACACGAAGTCAACTTTTTACTACTTTTGTAGTTGAAGACCTGTTGGAGATCTTCAGGGGAGAAGTCCTATTCAACAGCTAAGATGGTTTTTCGTAAGATATCTATTCCTTTGGGTTAAGCGAGGTTTATTGTTTAAATCTATAAGGAGTCTGGGACTGAACATAGGACAAAAAGTCTAAACTAGTATAAAAATATCTAATGTACTTTACTTTAGAGCATTTTTATTTAAGCAATTGTTGTGGCAGTTTTGCCCACGAGATCAAAGCTTGGAGGTAGCCAAGTGAAAGCCAGAGAAAGGTAGTGTAGTAATAGAAGCAAATGAAAATTGGATAGGTCGCAATGGATTTGAGAAGCATGCTAGAGTTGGATGGTGGAAAAGCACCTTGTTTTGTATCAAAGGAACTGAATATATGATCTTGTTAAGTACCTAAGGTATCGAACAAGAAGTCATATTTGGTACCCTATGGTGCCGAAAAGAATCTTCTGTTTGGCATATATTGAGTGCCGGACCTTGAGAATGTAAGAAGGCTGGACCAAGGTAAAACGTGGAGCACCAACCCGAGGAAGGAAGTGAGGGAACCTAGCTAGCAACATGTCCATACACATTTTATTGAAAAAACCAACCCCGAACTGGGTTTCCAGCCATACCAAACAAGTCATATATAGAATAAATTTTGGATAAATTTGGAAATTGGCAGTCATATTTCTATATATGGAAATATTCGATTTGGGAAACTATACATGAAAATTTCACGAGTTATCAAATTAATCGCACTATCTCTTTGCCCCTATAAACATCCAAGCATTTGGCATTCATCGGGAGGATTTTGAAAGCATTAAACTTGGGTGCTAGAGCAGCAGTCGAACCGATCTTTTGGATTCCTATATGCAGTCACAGATTATTGAATTTCGCATCATAACTCTTATAAAAAGTTGATAAAAAAAAAGAATAAACGTAAATAGTGGATGTAGGCTCGTTATGGATGAACCACTATAATCCGTGTGTTTCATACTTTCCTAGCATTTTGTTTTCTATTGAATCCATTTTCATTAATTTGATTAAAGGTGTTTGCCCATTTGTTGTGAAAACATTTTTGATGCGTTTAAGAGAACTACTTTCTCAGCATGCCTCCTAAATCTAAAAGCAAGACTGGCAGTGCCAACGGGAACGTCAGTCCAGTTGTTGTTAATCATGGCAACCAATTATCCAGTAAACCAGGACCAGACACCATCACTAGGGACAACATAGACAGGGGTGTCCTGGATCTCAACACTTGCTTCGCATAGCAAGCCATTATGGGTAAAATCATGACATGCTTGGAGTAGACATCGCCAACTGCTCACAACACTAAAACCAGAGGAAAAACTCGGCCCCAAGAATCCACACGATGAAGGAGGTTATATTGTAGTAGTGAATCAGATCAAGAAAATCAAGGAGTAGGGCAAGTGAATGCCGAGGAGATAATTGGAGTAAGGGCTCATTTGAATGCCATACTCAAGGATCTGTTCGATATCAAACTGAATAGTGGAGGCGATGTACTAGGAGTGGTCATGGCTGAACCTCCCCAACCTAGGGTACGCTGTCTAGTTCTGGCAGAAGTAACAACTAATAGAAGACGAACTTATCATCATGAAAAATTTCATAGTAGAGAATGAAGCTAGGATCGTAGGACGAGTCATTACAAATGGTATGAAAGAAGCCTTTCACCCTAATGGGAGAGATCGACCCAGCTCCCCTCGTCCCTCGAACTAGAAGATCATATGTTGACTTATAAGGGAATGTGTCCACCACGAATAAATAGAATATGGAATTGATGCAAGAGTTGGCAGCCATTTTCTATGGAGATAGGGAATGCTCAAAATCTAAGAAGCTTTCAAATGCCTACTATAGATCCTTACCAAGGCTTAACTGATCCTATAGTATGTCTACAATGATATACGCAACATATTGTTATCCCGCCTTTTGGCAAGGCCGAGATACCAAGGGACTGACTGAAGAAAAACAGGATCACACGTCCTCAACTTTGAATGATTGTTGGGCAACTGCAAATATCGATGAATTTTTTCCGAGTCCGGATCGGGCTACAATTGGTAAAGACACGTCAAGCGAAGCTGTGGAAACCAACGTTCCAAATTTCGAGACAATCCGAGTTCGTATGCTCAAGTTATCGCCAATGGAAAGTGGAGGAGACAACCTCGGTTCGAATCGATCAGAAGAAGTTTAGGTTCGAATCCATAAGATAGCCTCACGATCGAATCCATAAGCCATGCATTGGTTCGAATCCATTCCACGAGACCTTGGTTCGAATCCATCCCATTAGGCCTTGGTTCGAATCCATCGAGATATTCCCGTCCTCGAATCCCTCAAGAACCATCCTTCGAATCCATGAAGTTCAAGAAGCTTCGACTCCAATTCATAACCATCTTCGAACCCATGGAGTAAAGAACTCTTCGTATCGATCGAACCATGGAACGCCTTGATCGATACGAAGGAACGCACGTTTGATCGAATTGAAGAAGCATACCTTCGAATCCTTCTCTTCGAATCCACCAAGTAAACGCGACTAAAACTACGAATTTGACCCAGAAAACTCGGAGAAAAAGGGGGGTTGACCCGAGAAACGCGCGAGCCACGTCACCAAGCACATGCTCAGGCGATCGATTCGACCCTATCGAGTCGAAAGGATCGATTCGAAGCAAGAGTGTCCATCTGAAATGCAATATTAAATCGATCAAAGCTCGAAATCTACAAATCCAAATGCTATGAAATTTTCATAGGAGCTTGCATATACATAGAAGAATGTCCACGCCAAGTTTCATCACAATTGGACACTTTTTTGATCGATTCGAACCAAGGGTTGAATCGATCCCAAAGTGGGCCCGGATCTCCAGAATTCGGACATGTGGGCCTCCTCACATGCCAGAAGCGTTCTTCCCGGATTTTAGGCGAAATATCAGCCTCCTACACCTATAAATAGAGCCCCTGATCATTTAGAAAAGGAGATCGGAGAATTTTGAGAGTAAGAGAATGCCCGGACGCTGCCAGAATTGCTTCAGAGCACCACTACTGCCTTTGATTTCGAATTTTGGCTTACTACTTGCTGTACTTTGACATTAAAAAGTTGTATTCTCCGAATATCAAGCAATAAAGTAACAAAACTTCATAGTGGACGTAGGCAAAACGCCGAACCACTCTAAATCGTTGTCTCTTGTGCAATTTACTTCCTACTATTTGGAGTTTTTGTTAGATAATCCACGTTTTAATTTATTTTCTTCATTTATTATCTCTTCAAAAACTTCCGACGAGTGTTGTGCCCAGTTTTGACACAAACACTTTGGTGCTTTCACCGAGAAAAAACCCAGTTTTTTCTCCTGCTCCTTGGATCTATCTTCGATACCGGATTGCATAAATCTAAGAGAGAGATCCAGACCTCATATTCAGATTCCTTCCGTTCTATTCAGATTTGTTCAAAGTCTAGGAAAGGATTCAACGCTTCAAGATGGTGAGTACAAGAACCACTTCTAACGTTGGTGATCAAGAAGGTCAGGATAGGCAAAATCCCACACAGCTACAGTCTACCAATCAAGCTGTTGCTGGGCATACGGATCAGTCAGGTCCGATCACAAGACAAGAGTTCCAGGCGCTACTCCAGGAACTAACCCAAAGCCGACAACAGCTAACTGAGCAGTTGCGCGCTAACGCTGAGTTGACCGATCAACTAAATCGCCAAAAGCGAAGAAGATCCTGAAGGGATCAAGCTCCTCATTCTTCCACCGAAAGCTCTGCTTCATCTGACTACAATAACAGATCTACCCGTCCCAGGCTAGACGAAAACCATGCGCAAGCTGCTGACTATCAACAGGCGTTAACCGTTGGGCAAGTAAGAGTTGGCCCATCAACCAGCTTCCATACTGGACCCTCATCTCGAGGAGGCACTATTCCACAATACAATGCAGATGATCGAGCTGCCACAGCCGCTGCAGTTGACATAGGAGTTGATACCCGAGATCACTCCAATCAAAATTATCATCAGCAGGGACATGCTCCAGAGCCATATGTCCCAGAAGACGTTGAGCCAAGGAGGCGAGATATGGATCGTCGACAGCGCCCGATCCCACGTCGCACTATGGAACCCGACCACACTTTGGCTCACCACACACAGATGTTCCAATACCAGACTTCTCAGCCATGGTACGACAAATGATTCGCGAGAGTCAAGGCCTAACAAATGACGATTGGGGAATCTCCCGAAGTCATACCCCATTTACTGATGACATATTGTATGCTGAACCTTCTCGGCGATTCAGAATGCCAACCCTGCCCATGTATGAAGGAAATTCCGACCCAAATCAACATATTTTGAAATACGAATGGTTGATGACTGCTGCGAAAGCTGATGACACAGTAAAGTGCCGCAGTTTTCCCATTTCCTTAGGGGGAATTGCGATGATGTGGTTTACACGATTACCGCCACGGTCTATTTCTTCATTTGATCAGTTAGCTACCAAATTTGTTGAGCAATTTCGCATGCATATTGCCCGACCTAAAGATGTTAATACCTTATCAAGTGTCACTCAAGCTCCCGGAGAAACACTTAGACGATATTTGGAGAGATTCATGATAATTCTATTTTAATGGCTTTAATTAAAGGAATCGACCCTGATTCCGAGTTTGGAAATTGGTTAGCTGGAAAGCCTCCCGCATCGTTGGACCGTTTCTATTCCAAAGCCGCTTAATTCTTGAGGCGAGAGAATGCGAAACAGTCTAGGAAGTAGGATGATGCAAGGCCCAACAGTGAAGGGATTCATAGTAATGTTGCGGTTAAACAATCCGGAGAAAGTTCAGGAAAAGTCTAGTTGAATATTCAAAATAAACAGACTCAACGATCGAGAAACGGTGATAGCCGAAGCAAGAAGCAAGACCAGAATCGTGGTCCGAGACGTAGGGCCGCAATGTTTGACAGTTATACACCGCTTAACACGTCGTTGGAAAACGTATACCTACAGACTTGTAATACTATGCAATACAAGAAGCCTGCTTCGAAGCCTTCGTCGGAAAGGCAGATTCAAACAGGAAAATTCTGTAGGTTTCATGAAAGTTATGGGCATAATACCAATGAGTGTAGGCATTTGCAAGACCTCATTGAAAAGTTGATCAGAGAGAGATAGTTGGACCAGTTTGTTTGGGCGCCGTAGTCTGGTGGAGCGGGCCATCTAATCAAAATCGAACGTAGAATCAGGAAAGACAAGGTGAACCCGCTCGTACGGGCGGAAGGTTGGTTATCAATACAATAAGTGGTGGTCCCCATCCAGCAGACAGAAGCTGGAGAGAAATGGAGTCATATGCTAGCTCGATCAGGCATGTGGACTTTGAATGCTATAGTAACTCAAAAGACGGAACACCAGCTAAACACAAAAGACGATGGCTGATGAAATCGTATTTAGAAATCGAGATGCCGATAAAGTCGAAGCTCCCACAATTGACCCGTTGGTCATATCCGCTCAAGTTGGTCCTGCTTGGACGAAGAGGATCTTGGTAGAAAGTGGGAGTTCCGTGAACATACTGTTTAAAAGAGCATACGATTTAATGAAGATGGAAGCTAAAGACTTAAAACCTTGTCAATCACGAGTCCATGGCTTCAACGGAAGCGCGACAATACCAACCGGAATGGTTGAATTGCCGGTGGAGTTGGGAGTGGGAGAATGCCGAAGAGTTTGGATGTTGCAATTTGTTGTCTTGGATATTCCTTCTCCGTACAATGCTTTTTTGGGCCGACCGACCCTTGCTGAATTTAGGGCTGCTATTGCCCCATGGTGTTTAACTCTGAAGTTCCCTACTGAGCACGGGATAGGAGTTGTACAAGGAGATCAGGCTACTGGAAGAGCCTGTTATGTTGCTGAGCTGCGGGAGGCACAGCGAAAAGAAAAAGGAAAGGGCGTAGAGGAATCCCTCTGCGTCCGTTTCACTGACGATTGACAAATAGCGCCTGGGCCTCGGCCTGGGCACCACCAATTCCAAAAGGATCTTAATCCAAGGGACAATGATAATAAAGAAGAATCTAGGGAAAGTCAAGCTTCTCCGGCCGAGCTAACCATCGATGTCCCGATTGACGATGATCACAATGACTCGAGAATGTTGAAGATTGGGTCTCAGCTTAACCAAGGGACACAACAGGAATTGGTTGATTTTCTCCGGGCGAATCTCGACGTATTCGCCTGGACGCACTCTGATATGTGTGGAATCTCGCCGGACATCACGAGCCACACTTTGAACATTGACCCGCGGTATATCCCGGTCAAACAGAAAAGGCGTGGTATGGATACAGAGAGATCTGCCACCCTTAAGGAAGAGGTCGACAAATTAAAGATGAATGGGTTCATTAGAGATGCTTTATACCCAGAATGGGTGTCCAATCCCGTACTTGTCCGGAAACCAAACGGGAAATGGAGAACGTGTATCGATTACTCTGACCTGAATAAAGCCTGTCCAAAAGACAGCTTTCCGCTTCCCCGAATCGATCAACTGGTAGATTCAACCGCCGGACATGAATTATTATCCTTCATGGATGCTTACTCAGGTTACAATCAGATACCCATGCATGTACCAGACCAAGAACACACAAGCTTCATAACCGACTTGGGATTATACTGCTACAAGGTCATGCCTTTTGGATTAAAGAATGCTGGCGCAACTTATCAACGCTTAGTCAACCGAATGTTTGCCGATCAGATTGGGAAGACTATGGAGGTCTATGTAGATGACATGTTGGTGAAATCACGATACTCCGATGATCATGTCAAAGACTTGGAGTCAATGTTCAATATCCTCCGGAAATACGGGATGAAGCTTAATCCACTAAAGTGTCATTTCGGAGTCGCATCCGGAAAATTCCTTGGGTTCATTGTCAATGACCGAGGAATAGAGGCCAACCCCGAGAAGATCTGGGCTATCAGAAATCTTCAAACTCCGAGAACCATAAAGCAAGTTCAGAGTCTTAATGGGAAAGTTGCAGCACTGAGCAGGTTTATCTCAAAGTCGACCGATAAATGCATTCCCTTCTTCGATTTGATTCGAAAAGGGAAATGAAACTTCGAATGGACCGCAGAATGTGAGGGCGCATTTCAATCGCTAATCCAACATCTTTCCATACCAACAATCCTTTCAAAGCCTGTAGATCATGAACAGTTATATCTCTACCTGGCGGTATCTGAAAATGCAATCAGTGCTGCATTAATTCGGGAGGAAGACCGAGTGCAAAAACCAGTCTACTACGTGAGTAAACGATTGACCGGAGCCGAGAGAAATTATCCAAAGCTTGAAAAGTTGGCATATTGCCTAGTCATAGCCTCGAGGAAGCTCCGTCCATATTTCCAGGCTCATCCTATTACTGTGTACACCGACCAGCCGTTACAACAGGTCCTCACGCGGCCTGAGACGTATGGTAGGTTACTAAAATGGAACATCGAACCGAGTCAATTCGACATCACTTATACACTAAGAAGAGCCATTCACGGCCAAGTCCTAGCAGATTTTATAGCCGAATTCACTATTCCTGAAGACTTGCCCGAGACCAGCAAATCTCCCGAATACATCTGAAAGCTGTACACCGATGGCGCGTCAAATGATCGGTGCTCAGGAGCTGGGGTAGTGCTTGAAACCCCCGAGGGACGATCCATATGTTATGCTTTAAAATTCGAGTTCCGCGCAACCAACAATGAAGCCGAGTACGAAGCTCTACTTACCGGACTAAAGCTTGCCCGTGATCTGAAAATCATCGCTGTAGAGATCTACTGTGATTCCCAGTTGATAGTATGCCAAGTTCAAGGAGAATATCAGGCCAAAGACCGAAGATTAGCCGCTTATCTAACTCGAGTTCTGGAGATGCTTGATCAATTCGATTACTATGCCATTTTCTACATACCCCGAGAGCACAATCAGAAAGCTGATTCGTTGGCAAAGTTAGCAAGTACGGGTGAGGCTCAGCAGTTGGGGGTTGTTCCGGTAGAAACCCTATCCTCTCCGAGTATTGATCGAAGGGAGACCGATTTCACATTTGAAGTTACCTCCAATAGGGAGTCGTGGATGACTCCTTATCGAGATTATATCGAACGTGGTGTATTGCCCGAGCGTCGAAACGAGAAAAGACAAGTTCTACGAAGGGCCTCACGATTTGTTATTCAAAATGGAGTCATGTACCGGAGAGGGTACTCTGTTCCTCTCCTCCGGTGTATCGCGCATGATGAAGTCAAACGAGTGTTACACGATGTACACGAAGGAGAATGTGGCGATCACACTGGGGGGCAAGCACTTGCAAAGAAAATACTTCAATATGGGTATTATTGGCCTACTGTTAATCGCGATGCTGCAGACTATGCTAGAAAATGTGACAAATGCCAGAAAGATGCTCGAATTCCTAGAGCCCCGCCTACTGAGATAACCCAAATGGCCAGTCCTTGGCTATTTGCGGTATGGGGAATAGATATCATCGGCACATTGCCTCTGGCCATAGGTGGCGCGAAGTACGCCATCGTCGCAGTTGATTATTTCACCAAATGGGCTGAAGCTGAACCCCTTGCGACAATTACGACAAAGAAAGTAATCAACTTTGTAGTACAAGGCATCATCTTCCATTTTTGTCTCCCACATACTATCATCACCGATAACGAAACCCAATTCGATAGTGCTGAATTCAAGAATTTCTGTCAACGATTCCACATCCATAAGAAATTCTCTGCAGTAGCGCACCCTCAAGCAAATGGTCAAGTTGAAGCTGTTAATAAAGTTATCAAATCCATTCTAAAGAAGCGACTAGAAAAGGCTGGGGGCAAATGGGTCGACGAACTTCCTATGGCATTATGGGCCTATCGAACAACTCATAAAACTACAACCGGTCATACCCCGTTTTCTCTATCCTACGGCTCTGAAGCCGTTATTCCAGTCGAAATGGAAGTGCACTCTCATCGTGTAATGTATTATGATCCGAAAACAAATGCCATACTACTTGCTGAATCTTTGGATTTACTCGATGAGAAGCGTGAAGAGGCTGACTTGAGGGCAGCCGCATATCGAAGTCAAGTCGCCCGACTGTACAATGCCAAGGTCCGTCCGCGAACCTTCGAACTCGGCGATCTCGTACTCAAAAGGATCTATCTGGTCCCTTCGCACATGAAGCCAAATTGGGAAGGGCCGTATGTGATTTCACAAAAGCTCGGAGATGGCACGTTCAAATTATCGACCGTTGACGGTCTTACTTTGCCGAGAGCTTGGAATAGCGGAAGTCTTCGTCGCTACTACATATAAAAGACTTTACTTATTTATTTCCTGTCAATTTATTCCTTTGCATTTTATTCTAGCATTTCGAGATTTAAATTTGTAATAAGGCAATTGACTTTGCCATATTTTCTCGTTTCAGCAATAAAATGCCATCTCTTCGAGCCAGAGCTGTGATTTACTGAATATGACGTACAATATCACGATGCACGGAGAGCTAAGTTCCATCACGCGGTGGAATTTATTCAAATAGGGAGTGACTGTGATATGACCGGTCACTCTCTAAGTGAAACCCGAGCTCGGGGGCAGAACACTACATTAACATTCACAGGGATTGATACACGACAATCCCTCCTCCACCTCCAAATTCCCAGAGTGCGAATTGGAGCATAAACTTCAACTCTCGGTTCCGGAGCGCGAACGGAGTATAAATCCATCGCTCCCAGAGTGCGAGCCAACTCCAAATTCCCGGAGTGTGAATTGGAGTATAAACTTCAACTCTCGGTTCCCGGAGCGCGAACCGGAGTATAAATCCATCGCTCCCAGAGTGCGAGCCAACTCCAGATTTCCAGAGTGCGAATTGGAGTATAAACTTCAACTCTCGGTTCCCGGAGCGCGAACCGGAGTATAAATCCATCGTTCCCAGAGTGTGAGCTAACTCCAAATTTCCAGAGTGCGAATTGGAGTATAAACTTCAACTTTTGGTTCCCGGAGTGCGAGCCAGAATTTAAAACTCTATCTCCAAATTCCCAGAGTGTGAATTGAAGCATAAACACCAACTCTTGGTTCCCAGAGCGCGAACCGGAGTATGAATCACTAACTCCAAATTCCCGAAGTGTGAATTGGAGTATAAACGTCAATTACAGGTTCCCGGAGAGCGAACTAAGTCATAAACATTGATAATTAATAAGTTCCCAGAATATGGGCCGAACTGTTAATTAAAAATTGTGTTAAGTCCCCGAAGTGTGGACATGATTCAAGGCTTATGACATATGCGAGCACGAGCTAATCAATGCAATACTTAAGCGAAAGAGAAAAGAGTTGTTTTCCATTTAATCAACAAACAAAAAAGGAGTTTGATTACATGACAAAACAAAAAACAGTCCATAAAGTGGGTGCCGAATCCACACTTATACACGGCCTAAAAAAGGAGAAAAAAAGAATTGCCATTTCACAACCGCATGATGAAACGAGAAGTTCACTCTTTCTTCTTCCGGGGTCTCTTCTTCGGAGTTGAGCCGCTAGACCCACTACCCGGCTTCCTGCGAGATTTTTTGTCCTTCTTTGGAGCATCCTCAGGATCTGGCATAATATCCACGTCTTCCTCAGAGCTGGAAGGGATGAGATCCTTTTGTGAGGACGAACCGGAGGCAGAGAAGCCGTAACAGGTGGTGGAGCTTCGGCACTGGAAGTTATAGCTGTGACGGCAGGAGAGGTAACTGTTAAAGGAGTTAAGCTTGGTGGAGCAACTTCACTTCCGGAATCACCGACCGTCATCACCGCAGCCATTTCAGCGCTTATCTCGGTAAGGATTTCTTCTTCTCGGGAAGATCGAGCAGCGCTGGACACACTGACAGTCGGCATAAACGAGCTAAAAGTTGGAGCGACACCGCCCATTGCAAAGGAAGGATCGGTAAAAGGTTCACAGGGTTGCTTGAGAAGTTCCTCAATCATCTGAACATCAAACGACATTGAACTCCCCTCTCCCATCTCGCCGATTACGGCGGTAGTTGTAATAGCCTCAGTAACGACAGCTCCTTGCATTGGCTGCGAAATTTGTGGTACTGGAAGTGTTGGCACATCACTTTCAGTCACTGGTCGAAAAGAAATGAGAATAATTAGTCAAATGATCTGTTCCAAGTTCGTCATTCTAAAAACACTTAAGGAACATTTGAAATACCTTCTTTGAATCGGCTCGATGATGAGACGAGTTCGGAAACAGTAGTTGTACCAAGAGACAGTTCCGGTCGATCCGGGTTATAAGCAGGAACAACATGTGGACCAACTGTAGCAGTAACTCCAGACAAGGTCGGGGCATCAACTAAAACATCCTCACTACAATGTGCAGCTGCAGAACCCTCTCCAGTCTCCACATGGTGAAAACCAAGTCTCTCTCTCTCTCAGCAGAAATCATCGCTTCATGGAGAAGTTTCCTTTCCTCCTCGCTCAACAAGCGAGACTCGAGTTCAAATTCATCCATGGCACCTTCAGGGAGAGATGCTTTCTTGTTCACCACCAACTTTCTCCAAGAATTCAGTAGAAGCGTAGAATAATCTCCGAGCCACGAGAGATTTCTGTGCTCAAGCACATTAGCATTGTAAGTGTCAAGAAGCTCATCAAACTTGGCTTCTACTCTGAATATCTCTGCTTGAACTCTCCCTTCCACTTCTGCCTCCACCGCTTCAACTTTAGCAACCGCCGCGTCTCGCTCAGCTCGGAGAGACACGGCTTGCTCGCACGCTTCTTATGCGGCCATGTTAGCATCATCTTTTTCCTTGTTCAAGTCGGCAAATTTAGCCTTTGATTCCTCAAGTTCTTTGACCGCCGCATCCCGCTCGGCCTCAACGTTTTTGTACCGATGGCTCAAGTCCTCAACTAAAGTGCAATGCGCTTGTTGCATCTTTGCCATCTCAACTAATGTCTCATCGACCTTTTTTAGCGACTCCATTTCGGCCTTACGAGAAGATTTCGTTTCAGATTGAAGTATGTCAACAATACGGTTCTTCTGAGCCAAGTCTGCTTCCAGTTTCTCAATAACTTTGGCTCGATCGAAGGCTACTTTCGAAGCTTTAACAGCCGCCCTGTACCATTCTTTATACTGAGCATAAAAATCATGGGTATAGTTGAGGGCGGTGTTCACAGCCTCTTCGGGAATTCTTTTGAGATTGGGTGGAAAGATATAAGCGTCGAAGCATATTTCTGGAAAATCTTTCTTTAGTTGAGCAATTCTTATAGCCCCTTTACCAGACGGTTCAAGAGGGGCCTCCTCCACAGTTTCGGTCGTAGCCGTATCAGTCCTTGAACGATGTGGACCGGGTTTTGAAATTTGTAGAGATGGCTGTTGTCGCGAAGGTTCAACCGCAGGTGCCTGGCTTCTGGATGGCGGAGGAGAACGAGAGGGTGAACGGTGCCTTCGGTCCCTATCAGAACGCTCCTGGCTAGAATAATATCGGGAATGGTCCCTTTCACGATGCTCTTGCTCATAATGCCTCCGTTCACGATCACGGTCAGAATCCCTACGGCCAGATTCGTAATAAGATGAAGAATGATGCACTCGCCGAAGTCTATCAAGTGTAGAAGGACGATCCGACATGGCACCTGTAAAGAAGAAACAATTCAGTTAAGTACTAAGAAAAAGAACTGCAATGCATGTGGAAGTCGTGAAGTGTTGTGAAAATAGTATAAATGCCCAAACCCCCCGACCAACCAGAAGCGTCAATTACACTAACGGGTAAAGATTCACTTATATCAAGCGCTCCCCGGAGCTCTTCCAACCCGGACCCGTGATGGAGAGATACGTAGTCCGGAATGGGAATATCGTCCAGCCCTGTGAAAAGGTCTCCGGACTGGCGAGGAGAGGCGCCGGAGACAGTAACCCCAGGTTTGGAACGGGTTACGACTACAGACTTCCATCTCTTAAACTTAGATATAGAAGCCTTGCCTTTCTGACCCTCTTCAATTCGGGAAAGGTCGGCTGCTATCTCAGTGTCCGTGGGCGTTCTTTCATCATCGCTCGCATCTCTTATCACAACGCCAGGTTTTCTTTTTGCCACTTTCTTCTTCTTCCTCGAGGCCGATTTTGCCAACCCTTCAATTACAATACTCTGGCTCATCCCAATCAAACCCAATGTCCTTAAGTTATCGCCGGTCAACGGCATGTCTATGTGCCTTGAGTCGCTTGGGACCCTTTGCAAGCTTTGAACGACGCCTCTATAATGCCCACCGGTAGGTCTCGAAATGATGGCTGTAAGAGTTACAGGGTATTAGTGTAAGTATTAAAAGTGGCCATTCAAAGATGGATTATGATGCTTACGTCTGGATAACCATCTCCTGGCAAACCCTGTGGGGCATCGAACAAAAAACCACTCATTCTTGAAATAGCTAAGCCTGGTCCAGGCCCCAGTCACAACCTGACAGTTCCTGACCGCTTCCAGAAAAGTGAAAGACGGGCTATCATCCCTACTCTTGAAATTGAATATGTGCCTGATCTCGTTAGGCCTTGGCGGGCGAAAAAGGCAATCCATAAATATGACAAAGGCGCTATTCAGCAATGCATGCCCGTTGGGATGGAGTTGTGAGGGAGCAATTCCTAAATACGACAGCATCTCTCTGATGTATTGGTTAAAAGGCGGGAGAGATCCAGTCGCGCAGGAATGGCGGTAAAAGGCAGTTGTTTGCACAAAAAATGGGCAAACACCTCCAAGTCGTATGATTTAGTTGATTATATGTTGTTCTTAGCGGTTTGGGTGATTTATGCAAATATATAAAAAACAGGGGCTAAACTGTAAAAGACACGCAGATTTATAGTGGTTCGACCAGAACGTGCCTACGTCCACTTTATATGTTATTCTCTCTTTTCTTTCAGATTACAAGTACAAAGCTTTGTATACAAGTATATGAAAGTTGTTTGAAAGTTCCTTCCGTGCTTGAGCTCTCAAACTTGTCTGCCATTGTTGTACCCCTGCCCCTCTATTTATAGAGTGAGGCTGGGGGCAGGGGTCTTGGATGTATATAGCTACTGGTGGGTCTGGGCTGAAGCAATCTGGACTGGCACATCTGGTTCGGTGGCAGGAGATGAATGGATCGGTGGGGCTTTGGTTCGGTGGTAGGTGATTCGGTGTTGCGTGGAGGTGGAGGCTTGGATCGGTGTTGATTGGTAGAAGGGTCGGTTCGGTGTTGGGTTGATTCGGTGGTGGGTTTGGTCCGGTAGGACATGGTTCGGTAATGGTATGGTCCGGTGGTTGCTTGGTTCGGCAGTAGCATGGATGGTCCGGTGGAATTCTGGTTCGGTGGTAGGAGCATGTTTGGTTCGGCAGGCACATGGGGTAGGTTGGTTCGGCCTGGGCCGGTCCGGTGTGGACCTTGGGTCGGCTTCGAGGTGGAGAGGCTTGGCTCCTTTTCTCTTGGACCGGTGGCGGTGGAAAGGCACCCAACACTTGCCCCCCAAAGTGGGGCACGTGGTGTTTGCACGTGTCGCGCTTTGTTTTTAGCTTGTGTGTTTCAATCCGGTTTCTAACGCCGAACCAACTGATCCGGTGATTGATATTCGCTTATAAATAAGGGAGTTAGGCCTTCGCTATTTCCTACCAAGCCTGATAGCCGAGTCAGACCCTCCTTTGCCGAATCAACTTTACCGAATCACTTTAGATTGCCGAATCAGTTTAGGTCGTCGAATCCGGTAATTCGCCTCCTTTTGCCGAATGGCTCTGCTTTTTGGACTACCGAATGAAACCGTGGAGTACTAAGTACCGAATAAATTTTTACTTTTGCTTCGCTGAATGAAACTTGGACCTTCAATACCGAATGAAACTTGGCCCTCCAATACCGAATGAAACTTGGACCTTCAATACCGAACGAAACCTGGACCTATCTATTTTTATTTCCATACTCCTTGTTCTAACAACATGTCTTTCACTTTTGTATATGCAGATAAATGTCTCACAAAGCGGAAACTCGATCAGATAAACGGAAGTCTAAGGGCGAAGGAGAGTCCTCCTCCGTGACCCCAGCCCAGCCAAGACCGGCGCAACATGGACCTGCCCCGAGGTCGTTAGTGGATGGGTATGTTCCCCAGGAACTTCTGGTCTCCCCTCCCGATTTCTTTCCTAGCTCTCTGAAAGAGGAGCAACTCGATGTTATATCTCGTTCCTTCGGAATAGATAGAGCGCGCATGCTATTGCCGGGGGAAGGAGTGATGCCGTATGACCCCCCAGAAGGCTACTTTGCTTACAGCAAATATCATTGCATGTGTGGTGCTATCCCGCCTCTCAACGCCTGGATAGTTAGCTTTATCACATATCTGAAGGTGGCTCCATTCCAGCTTCAGCCTAACTCCTACGCCATTCTGGTGAGTCTTTTCGTCATCTTTCAGAGGAGATATGGGCGTCCACCTTCCAACCGGGAGATCCGATATCTGTACAACTTGAGAGGCAACAAGAAGGGGTCTCCATATATCAGTTTGGAAGCGGCCCTGCCCTTCAAGCCTGTTCTGGATTTGTACTCGAAGTTTAGTATGTTCAAGAAGGAATGGTTTTTCATTAGGGATGACTCTGTTTCTTTCCGCCTTTTCACTTCCGGCTGTAAGTTGAACTTCATTTATATTTTTCTTGTCCCGATCACAATGCTTCTTCTTATATGCTTTTATTCCTTGCTAGCAACAGGTGGCTTTGCGGTTGTGGAGACTGATTCCTTGGCTCGGATGGCTACTGAAATAAAGGCCGTTTCGGGAAGGGATAGATCGGCTTCTTTCCTGATCAGGAACGCCACTCTCCTGGGGTATAACTTGATTCTGCCACATCAATCTGTGGTTAAACAGAGAGATACAGCCGAGGAGAGGCCTGCTAAAGCCAAGGATGGGGCTACTGTGAAGAGTAGCAAGAAGAGACCTTTCTCGGTCCCTCCAGCCGTTGGGGGAAAGAAGCTTAAGAAGTCTGATGGACCCTCTCCCAGTACATGTCCAGATATTCTGGAGGAGGAAGGTGGAGAGGAGGAAAGAGACGAAGAGGAGAGCGGAGGAGATGGAGAAGGTGAAGGACAGGGTGGTAGTGGTGTCGGGGCTTTGTCTTCTGAGCAGGCAGGGGAGATACAGGAGTGGACGGATGATGCCTTCCGCCAGGCTTTTGAAGGGTTGGAGGAAGGATCAGCCTCGGCGAAGAAGGCAAAGGAGGTTGACAAGGCTGGGGCTGACATCGATCCATCCCCCAAGAGCTCCTCGACGAGGGTGACTCCGGCGGTGCAAGGTGATCTTTTGACTTCCGCAGATTCCATTTACGATAAGGACTTAGGAATATTTTATGGCTCGCTCCCGTCCTGGGATGAAATCCAAGACTTATTGCAGGATCCTACTCCTCCGCAGGGTTTGTATAATAGATGTGTCTTCTCACTCTTTTTAACTTAACATATTTCTCGAATTATGGACCATTGTACGCTCGTAACACTTGTTCTTTATTACAGGGGCAGGCGAGGTGGCCAAAACTTCAGACGTTCGACACCGCCTCGAACAATTCAAGTTAATGAGAGCTGCTACTAAGCCGCCAACTGGTCGTTCCGGGGATGTAGTTAAATATCGCGCTCTTCTTGGAGTCATTGAGGAAGATATCCAACAGAGGAAGAGGAGGCGTTCCTTGTTTGATTCACCACCTGGTCCTCAGTCTCCTATTCAGCCTCCCTGAGATACCACGGAGAAGACCACGGAGTTTGTCCCCTCTCCGCCTCCTTCCGAGAATCCTACTGTGATTCGCATAAAACGTCCCGACGTGCCTCGCAATCCCTTTGCCGGCCACCCGGATTTGGACCCAAGCTTTCAAGATATATCATTTGACGAGGCCACGGGCGAGCATCTTCTCCCCCGCAATCCCATGGTTCGGATTCTTGATGAGGCTAAGTCCCTAGATCTGGATCTGCTCACTACTCGGATAGCTGCTATGGGGGACGAAGCCAAGGCCAACATTGGCCGGGTCGCGGAGGAGGTGAAGAAGTTGATGGAGCATCATGCTCGACTGGCTAGGGCTGGGGAGGAAATCGGGAGTTCTAACATCCGGCTGCGGCTACAGGTTGCTGATCAGGCCAAGCAGCTTGCCGATCAGGCCAAGCAGCTTGCCGATCAGGCTATCCAGATTTCTCAGCATGAGACAGCCTCCAGGCAGTTGAAGGAGAATCTGGAAAAGGCCAGCAGGGCAGAATTGCGAAAAATGGAGGCTGCTTGCAAGGGGCGGATTGATATGGCCATTGCGACGGTGGACGAGGTTCGGAATGCGGATCTTGAGCGGATTGAAGAGTTGTCTGGGAGGCTTGAGGCCGCAGAGCTTGCTCAGGCCAAGCTAAAGGAAGAGATGGAGGAAATGAGGAGGTCTCTCCAGGCTGACCGCTTGAGATATCGATCGGAGAGGGATGCTGCCATCGCTAAGTTGTTGTCCTCCGAGGCCCGGGTGAGGGAGTTTGAGGAGAATGAGGGGATGATGGATGAGATGTTGCAGGATATGTACTTCCGTACCTGAAAGCAGGGTAATCTATCCTGGATGGATGACTATCCCCGGATCATGGCTAGGATATATCTCCGGGCTTTGGAGGAGGCCAAGGCCGATGCAGATAAGGAAGGTGGAGCGGCATTCAGGATGGATGTGGTAACCGCCCAGTTCTCAAAGGAGGAGAAGGTAGCGGTGAAGAAAGGGATGCGGCTGCTTGCTGCAGAGGAAGCGGGTGTGCAATTGGCTGACGAGGATCAAGCGGCAGACGTTGGTGAGTCCCTTTTCTCTTTCTCTTTTCTTTTTAGATTTTCATAACTTGATCGCTTACTGTTCGCTTAATGAATTCCTCTTCTGAATTGGACAGGTGGGACTTCCGGTCACCCTGCTGGGAGCTCCGACCCTGCGGCTAAGTAGGCTTCGAGAGTTGGTAGGATGAGGGCGAAGCGTGAACGCAGCTGGTCACCTTTTGATTTCTTTTTATTGTTGTTCATGTTAGTCCGAAACATTGATGTAACTGTAATAATATTGTTTGTGATGAATGACTTTATGCAATTTCATAATATAAGCTGATTCCTTTATGTTGGAATGTTATCGCTATTTTGCTGTGCTGTGTAAGTGATGTAATTATGCATGTTACTAGTGACTTGACTGTGCCTGATGCCAAGTTTTTTGCTTAAAGTATAATTTCCTCATTTTGCAACGTAAATGTGATGTGTGAATATGAACTGCAGTTATGCATTAATGTATAAAAGTAGAAGGTACCGCCCTTCATGTTTCGGCTGTGGACGACAACTTCGTGCGCCCTGTAAGACTAAGCACGTAATGCTGTTGAGTGTCTCGTCATCCGATTGTAAGTTTCTGTTCCCATTAGCGAGCGTTCCCTATTTCATGTCCTGTACTTTCAAGCACCGTTACGGAGAATAGGAGAAAAGTTTTAAATGAAATGGAAATATAGGAAAAGTAAAACTTCCAGTCACGGAAGGCCGTCAATGTGCTTAAGTTCGTGGCAAACGGGTTTTATAGTCACTTTCCCTGGCTGTGGGTCTTGGAGACATTTGTCACCCATCTTACGCCTCTGCGGGGAGTTTTCTTTTTTACCACAGATGTACTTAAGACACATCGGAGCCGATCGCGCACAGTAACTACCCGGGCCCTTATGGCCCGTAATCGTGGGTATTATTCGATTTACTGTGGCCGGCTAGCGTGGGGGCCGATCGTCAACTGTGAACTGCCCCTAGCTAGCCACACCTTATGTTGGGGCTTATGATCGGTTCACAGTTGCCGGCGAGCCGAATCGCTGTAATGAGCTGCCATCGGCTATAGTCGGCCTTTTTTTGATGACTTATACTCGGCTTATTACAGTCGGCTTCAAGGGCCGAGGCAAACAATGAGTTAACTCACGGTAGAGGGATACCGGAGCAAAGTGTCTCATTGGCGAGGGCATAGGAGCGCAGCGTACCTGTTAGATTTTGTCCAGGTGGAGTTGTGTTGTGAAGTTCTGGATTGAAATGTCATATGCAAAGGATTTTGTTCAACAGCAAAGGATAAAGCTTAACAAGTAGCCAAGATATAAAGGAACAAGTTAACAAGAGCTAAGTTTTTTAAAGTGGTTCGGCACGAAAATGCCTACGTCCACTGATTCACTTTGTTAATTCACTTCATATGGGCAGTACAAGTTAAGAAAAGTATCGACGGAGGTGTCGGATGTTCCATGCCCTCTGGAACACCTCTCCGTCCACTGTTGACAAAATATAAGCTCCGTTGTGGAGATCTTTATGAATTACATATGGTCCGTCCCAGATGGGGTCCAGTGCCCCAGGGCGCGGAAAGATTCTCTTGAGTACAAGGTCTCCTTCTTGTAAGCTGCGATGTTTGACTTTGGAGTTGTATAGTGCTGCCACTTTTTGTCTGTGAGCTGCTGCTTTGAGTGCTGCATCATTTCTTCTCTCCTTAATTAGATCCAAAGACATGTGGAGGAGTTCTTTGTTTTCTTCCGGGTTGTAGTGGATCCTACGGTGAGAGGGCACTATAGTTTCAACTGGGAGCATAGCCTCCGATCCGTATGCCAAAGAGAAGGGAGTATGCCCTGTTGAAGTTCTGTAAGATGTGCGATAGGCCCAAAGTGCCGTAGGAAGTTCGTCCACCCAAGCGCCTTTCGACTTTTCAAGTTTCTTCTTGATTAAGGTTTTGAGAATTTTGTTGACAACTTCTATTTGGCTGTTTGCCTGGGGATAAGCCACGGATGAGAAGCTTTTGTGAATCCCGTGCTCTTGGCACCAGTCGGTGAATTCCTCGCTGTCAAACTAAAGTCCATTGTCTGATACGATTTTGAGTGGTGTTCCGTACCTGCACAGAATATTTTTGATTAAGAAGTTGATAACTTTTGCCGAAGATATTTTATTTAGAGGTTCCGCCTCCACCCATTTGGTGAAGTAGTCAACTGCCACTATAGCATATTTGGCTCCGCCTCGGCCCGTTGGTAGTTCCCCAATTAAGTCAATCCCCCATATTGCGAAGGGCCAAGGGCTGGTCATCTGAGTAATTTCATTAGTTGGTAGTCGAGGGATTTTGGCAAATTTCTGACATCTGTCACATTTTTTGACGAAGTCTAAGGCGTCTTTGTTCAAGGTGGGCCAGAAATATCCATATCGGAGTATCTTTTTTGCCAGAGTCTGCCCTCCGGTGTGGTCTCCACAACTTCCCTAATGGATGTTGGATAGAATTTCCCTGGCTTCTCTTCCAGCAACGCACCTCAATAAGGGGTTAGAGAAGCCGCGCCGATAGAGGATGCCTTCTTGCATTGTGTAGCGGGAAGCTTTACTTAGAATTTTCTTAATTTCATTTTGCCCGTCTGGTAGGGTGCCGTTTTGTAAGTATTCTCGGATAGGGGTCATCCACGTTTCTTCTTCGGTTGCAACTATCAGGTGTACTTGCTCAAAACTCGGGGTTAGCAGCCTTGAGACAGTTATCGCTCCAGAAGCGGTGTCATCTCCCATGCTAGCTTGCTTTGCCAGCTCGTCGGCCTCTCAATTTTCCTCTCGAGGAATGTGTCTGATCAAATAGTGATCCAGTTGGTTAAGTAGCAGCTTGGTCCTCTTTAGGTATGCTGTGAGTCGTTCTCCTCGAGTCTGGAACTCTCCTAGTATTTGATTCACAATAAGTTGAGAATCACTATGGAGACATAAAGAACTGACTCCGATTTCCAGTGCAAGTTCTAATCCGGCTATCACTGCTTCGTATTCTGCGTCATTGTTGGTGGCGGCGAATTCCAATCTTAGGGCGTAGCGCAGCTTCTTTCCCTTGGGGGTGATTATCACAACACCTGCCCCCGAGCCTTGTTCGTTCGACGCTCCATCTACGAAGAGATTCCACTTGATATCTTCTGCTATTTCAGATTGGTCCTTACCTTCGCCAGTAGTGAATTCGGCAATGAAATCAGCTATGGCTTGTCCCTTGATAGTGGTGCGAGGATGGTAAGTGATATCATATTGGCTTAGCTCGATGCACCACTTGAGCAGTCGCCCAGAGGTTTCGGGACGATGGAGCACTTGCCTCAATGGCTGGTCGGTTAGGACTCTGACGGGATGAGATTGGAAATAGTGTCGCAGCTTCCTTGATGTGATTAGTAAACAGTATGCCAGTTTCTCGAGTTTGGGATACCGGGCCTCTGCTCCCGTGAACCTTTTGCTTATGAAGTACACTGGCCGTTGTGTGCGGTTTTCTTCTCTTAGAAAAGCGGCGCTTAGGGCATGGGATGACACAGCAAGATATAGGTATAGTTCTTCGCCTTCATTCGGCGTTGAGAGTACTGGAGGCCGTTGGAGGTGCTCGACTAGGTTAAGGAAAGCTGCTGAACATTCGTCGGTCCACTCGAATTTTCCTTTGTCTCTCTTCAGGGCTTCAAAGAAAGGAATGCATTTGTCGGTTGCTTTAGAGATGAATCAGCTTAGGGCGGCCACCTTCCCGTTTAGGCTTTGCATTTCTTTCCGAGTGGATGGTATTTTGATATCTTGCAAGGCTCGGACTTGTTCGGGGTTCGCTTCGATCCCTCTGGCATGGACGATAAATCCCAAGAACTTTCCTGATGACACTCCGAAGGAGCATTTTAGAGGGTTCAGCTTCATTCCATATTGGCGAAGTACTTGAAACATCTCGTCCAGGTGGTTTATATGGTCGTTGGCTTTCCTCGATTTTACCAGCATGTCATCCACATAAACTTCCATAGTTTGTCCTATCAGTTCTGCAAACATCTTGTTGACAAGGCGCTGATAAGTAGCTCCGGCGTTTTTAAGTCCAAATGGCATTACCTTGTAGCAGTACAATCCTCGGTCAGTGATGATGCTAGTGTGGTCTTGATCGGGGGCGTGCATAGGGATCTGGTTATATCCTGAGTATGCGTCCATAAAGGATAAGTGTTCGTGTCCGGCAGTGCTGTCCACGAGTTGGTCGATTCAGGGGAGTGGGAAGCAGTCTTTCGGGCAAACGTCATTTAAGTTGGAGAAATCGATGCATGTTCGCCACTTCCCATTAGCTTTCTTTACCAGTACCGGGTTGGCGATCCATTCCGGGTAGATGGCTTCACGTATGAAGTCATTGGCAAGTAAGTTCTTTACTTCTTCCTCGAGGGCTGCTGATCGTTCTGCCCCCATACTTCTCTTCTTTTGCTTTACCGGTACCTTGGTAGGATCGATGTTTAGTGCGTGGCATGCTATGTCCGGGGAGATTCCAGTCATATCAGCGTGCGTCCATGCAAATACATCCATGTTGTGGCGAAGAAAATCAATGAGTTGATTCTTTAATTCTCTTTTTAACTGAGATCCGACTCTCCGCAGTTTACTTGGGTCGCGTTTGTCTACAGATACGAATTCCATAGCCTCTGCAGGCTCGGCGGTGGCCTCCTCCTCTTTATCCCTAGGGTCTAACTCGTTGAAGGGATCACTGGTATATCGAAGAGGAGGGGCCTTCTTTAGTTGCTACGCTTCCAAGTTTTTCTTGCAGAGAGCAGTCTCTGCATTCTTCCCTTTATCTCTCCTGCGATTATTGCGAAGTTCGGTTAAATAGCAGTCCCGAGCGGCGTCCTGATCCCCTTCTACTTCTCCCACTCCATTATCCATTGGGAACTTCATCTTCAGGCACCATGGGGCAAGGACAATTTGGAAATCGGACAAGGCTGGTCTTCCTAAAAAGGCATTGTAGGCCGAGTGGTTGTCTATTAGCACGAATGTTAGTTTCCGAACGGCGGAGCGGGGATGACTTCCCAATTCAACAAAGAGATCCAATTGTCTGAGGGGCATCTTTGCTTCTCCAGTGAAACCGTGTAGCGGTTTGTTGCAGGGAGACACGTCCTTCATTGACAGCTTCATTTTATCGAAAGCATGCTTGAACAGAATATTCACTGAGCTTCCAGTGTCTACTAGGATTCGAAAAACTTCAGCTGGGCCGAACCAGGAAGAGATGACCATAGGATCCATATGAGGGTATTGCCTTCCTTCCAGGTCGCGCCCACTGAATGTGATGTCATTATTTTCCTTCCACTTAGGGTGGCGTTCTTCCATAACAGAATTGACGCAGTCTCCCTCGCTTCTGAGTGAGTTTCCATATCTTTCCATTTCTGCCCAGCTTTTGTCGGCGATGTGTGGCCCCCCAGATATTGTATGAACCACTATCTTCTCTTGGCCGGAACCGTTGGTGTTGCGGTTTCCTCCGCCTGTTTTTGGGTGGGGTTGCCCTGGGTTTTCCTTGGCGGGAGCTGGAGTCCTGTCCTGGCCCTTTACATATCGTTCCAGCCTCTTTCTCCTGATGTGTTCTTCAATTAGGTCTCGGAGATGGCGGCATTCACCCATGAGACTCGTGGAAACAGCAGAATTTTCCGGACTGGATTGCGAGATCTGACTCTTTCTTGTACGGGGGGCGCTTGTATGTAAGTTCGTCCTGGGTGGCCAGGAAGATGTTCTCGACTGTTTCATTCAAGGGAGTGAAAGCGTCAAATCTCGGTCCTGGTCGGTACAAGCGCTTTTCTCCCTTCTTGCCCCCTGCATTGTCTTTGGATGTTGCAATTTGTTGTCTTGGATATTCCTTCTCCGTACAATGCTTTTTTGGGCCGACCGACCCTTGCTGAATTTAGGGCTGCTATTGCCCCATGGTGTTTAACTCTGAAGTTCCCTACTGAGCACGGGATAGGAGTTGTACAAGGAGATCAGGCTACTGGAAGAGCCTGTTATGTTGCTGAGCTGCGGGAGGCACAGCGAAAAGAAAAAGGAAAGGGCGTAGAGGAATCCCTATGCGTCCGTTTCACTGACGATTGACAATTAGCGCCTGGGCCTCGGCCTGGGCACCACCAATTCCAAAAGGATCTTGATCCAAGGGACAATGATAATAAAGAAGAATCTAGGGAAAGTCAAGCTTCTCCGGCCGAGCTAACCATCGATGTCCCGATTGACGATGATCACAATGACTCGAGAATGTTGAAGATTGGGTCTCAGCTTAACCAAGGGACACAACAGGAATTGGTTGATTTTCTCTGGGCGAATCTCGACGTATTCGCCTGGACGCACTCTGATATGTGTGGAATCTCGCCGGACATCACGAGCCACACTTTGAATATTGACCCGCGGTATATCCCGGTCAAACAGAAAAGGCGTGGTATGGATACAGAGAGATCTGCCACCCTTAAGGAAGAGGTCGACATATTAAAGATGAATGGGTTCATTAGAGATGCTTTATACCCAGAATGGGTGTCCAATCCCGTACTTATCCGGAAACCAAACGGGAAATGGAGAACGTGTATCGATTACTCTGACCTGAATAAAGCCTGCCCAAAAGACAGCTTTCCGCTTCCCCGAATCGATCAACTGGTAGATTCAACCGCCGGACATGAATTATTATCCTTCATGGATGCTTACTCAGGTTACAATCAGATACCCATGCATGTACCAGACCAAGAACACACAAGCTTCGTAACCGACTTGGGATTATACTGCTACAAGGTCATGCCTTTTGGATTAAAGAATGCTGGCGCAACTTATCAACGCTTAGTCAACCGAATGTTTGCCGATCAGATTGGGAAGACTATGGAGGTCTATGTAGATGACATGTTGGTGAAATCACGATACTCCGATGATCATGTCAAAGACTTGGAGTCAATGTTCAATATCCTCCGGAAATACGGGATGAAGCTTAATCCACTAAAGTGTCATTTCGGAGTCGCATCCGGAAAATTCCTTGGGTTCATTGTCAATGACCGAGGAATAGAGGCCAACCCCGAGAAGATCTGGGCTATCAGAAATCTTCAAACTCCGAGAACCATAAAGCAAGTTCAGAGTCTTAATGGGAAAGTTGCAGCACTGAGCAGGTTTATCTCAAAGTCGACCGATAAATGCATTCCCTTCTTCGATTTGATTCGAAAAGGGAAATGAAACTTCGAATGGACCGCAGAATGTGAGGGCGCATTTCAATCGCTAATCCAACATCTTTCCGTACCAACAATCCTTTCAAAGCCTGTAGATCATGAACAGTTATATCTCTACCTGGCGGTATCTGAAAATGCAATCAGTGCTGCATTAATTCGGGAGGAAGACCGAGTGCAAAAACCAGTCTACTACGTGAGTAAACGATTGACCGGAGCCGAGAGAAATTATCCAAAGCTTGAAAAGTTGGCATATTGCCTAGTCATAGCCTCGAGGAAGCTCCGTCCATATTTCCAGGCTCATCCTATTACTGTGTACACCGACCAGCCGTTACAACAGGTCCTCACGCGGCCTGAGACGTATGGTAGGTTACTAAAATGGAACATCGAACCGAGTCAATTCGACATCACTTATACACTAAGAAGAGCCATTCACGGCCAAGTCCTAGCAGATTTTATAGCCGAATTCACTATTCCTGAAGACTTGCCCGAGACCAGCAAATCTCCCGAATACATCTGAAAGCTGTACACCGATGGCGCGTCAAATGATCGGTGCTCAGGAGCTGGGGTAGTGCTTGAAACCCCCGAGGGACGATCCATATGTTATGCTTTAAAATTCGAGTTCCGCGCAACCAACAATGAAGCCGAGTACGAAGCTCTACTTACCGGAATAAAGCTTGCCCGTGATCTGAAAATCATCGCTGTAGAGATCTACTGTGATTCCCAGTTGATAGTATGCCAAGTTCAAGGAGAATATCAGGCCAAAGACCGAAGATTAGCCGCTTATCTAACTCGAGTTCTGGAGATGCTTGATCAATTCGATTACTATGCCATTTTCTACATACCCCGAGAGCACAATCAGAAAGCTGATTCGTTGGCAAAGTTAGCAAGTACGGGTGAGGCTCAGCGGTTGGGGGTTGTTCCGGTAGAAACCCTATCCTCTCCGAGTATTGATCGAAGGGAGACCGATTTCACATTTGAAGTTACCTCCAATAGGGAGTCGTGGATGACTCCTTATCGAGATTATATCGAACGTGGTGTATTGCCCGAGCGTCGAAACGAGAAAAGACAAGTTCTACGAAGGGCCTCACGATTTGTTATTCAAAATGGAGTCATGTACCGGAGAGGGTACTCTGTTCCTCTCCTCCAGTGTATCGCGCATGATGAAGTCAAACGAGTGTTACACGATGTACACGAAGGAGAATGTGGCGATCACACTGGGGGGCAAGCACTTGCAAAGAAAATACTTCAATATGGGTATTATTGGCCTACTGTTAATCGCGATGCTGCAGACTATGCTAGAAAATGTGACAAATGCCAGAAAGATGCTCGAATTCCTAGAGCCCCGCCTACTGAGATAACCCAAATGGTCAGTCCTTGGCCATTTGCGGTATGGGGAATAGATATCATCGGCACATTGCCTCTGGCCATAGGTGGCGCGAAGTACGCCATCGTCGCAGTTGATTATTTCACCAAATGGGCTGAAGCTGAACACCTTGCGACAATTACGACAAAGAAAGTAATCAACTTTGTAGTACGTAGCATCATCTTCCGTTTTTGTCTCCCACATACTATCATCACCGATAACGAAACCCAATTCGACAGTGCTGAATTCAAGAATTTCTGTCAACGATTCCACATCCATAAGAAATTCTCTGCAGTAGCGCACCCTCAAGCAAATGGTCAAGTTGAAGCTGTTAATAAAGTTATCAAATCCATTCTAAAGAAGCGACTAGAAAAAGCTGGGGGCAAATGGGTCGACGAACTTCCTATGGCATTATGGGCCTATCGAACAACTCATAAAACTACAACCGGTCATACCCCGTTTTCTCTATCCTACGGCTCTGAAGCCGTTATTCCAGTCGAAATGGAAGTGCACTCTCATCGTGTAATGTATTATGATCCGAAAACAAATGCCATACTACTTGCTGAATCTTTGGATTTACTCGATGAGAAGCGTGAAGAGGCTGACTTGAGGGCAGCCGCATATCGAAGTCAAGTCGCCCGACTGTACAATGCCAAGGTCCGTCCGCGAACCTTCGAACTCGGCGATCTCGTACTCAAAAGGATCTATCTGGTCCCTTCGCACATGAAGCCAAATTGGGAAGGGCCGTATGTGATTTCACAAAAGCTCGGAGATGGCACGTTCAAATTATCGACCGTTGACGGTCTTACTTTGCCGAGAGCTTGGAATAGCGGAAGTCTTCGTCGCTACTACATATAAAAGACTTTACTTATTTATTTCCTGTCAATTTATTCCTTTGCATTTTATTCTAGCATTTCGAGATTTAAATTTGTAATAAGGCAACTGACTTTGCCATATTTTCTCGTTTCAGCAATAAAATGCCATCTCTTCGAGCCAGAGCTGTGATTTACTGAATATGACGTACAATATCACGATGCACGGAGAGCTAAGTTCCATCACGCGGTGGGATTTATTCAAATAGGGAGTGACTGTGATATGACCGGTCACTCGCTAAGTGAAACCTGAGCTCGGGGGCAGAACACTACATTAACATTCACAGGGATTGATACACGACAATCCCTCCTCCACCTCCAAATTCCCAGAGTGCGAATTGGAGCATAAACTTCAACTCTCGGTTCCGGAGCGCGAACGGAGTATAAATCCATCGCTCCCAGAGTGCGAGCCAACTCCAAATTCCCGGAGTGTGAATTGGAGTATAAACTTCAACTCTCGGTTCCCGGAGCGCGAACCGGAGTATAAATCCATCGCTCCCAGAGTGCGAGCCAACTCCAGATTCCCAGAGTGCGAATTGGAGTATAAACTTCAACTCTCGGTTCCCGGAGCGCGAACCGGAGTATAAATCCATCGTTCCCAGAGTGTGAGCTAACTCCAAATTTCCAGAGTGCGAATTGGAGTATAAACTTCAACTTTTGGTTCCCGGAGTGCGAGCCAGAATTTAAAACTCTATCTCCAAATTCCCAGAGTGTGAATTGAAGCATAAACACCAACTCTTGGTTCCCAGAGCGCGAACCGGAGTATGAATCACTAACTCCAAATTCCCGAAGTGTGAATTGGAGTATAAACGTCAATTACAGGTTCCCGGAGAGCGAACTAAGTCATAAACATTGATAATTAATAAGTTCCCAGAATATGGGCCGAACTGTTAATTAAAAATTGTGTTAAGTCCCCGAAGTGTGGACATGATTCAAGGCTTATGACATATGCGAGCACGAGCTAATCAATGCAATACTTAAGCGAAAGAGAAAAGAGTTGTTTTCCATTTAATCAACAAACAAAAAAGGAGTTTGATTACATGACAAAACAAAAAACAGTCCATAAAGTGGGTGCCGAATCCACACTTATACACGGCCTAAAAAAGGAGAAAAAAAGAATTGCCATTTCACAACCGCATGATGAAACGAGAAGTTCACTCTTTCTTCTTCCGGGGTCTCTTCTTCGGAGTTGAGCCGCTAGACCCACTACCCGGCTTCCTGCGAGATTTTTTGTCCTTCTTTGGAGCATCCTCAGGATCTGGCATAATGTCCACGTCTTCCTCAGAGCTGGAAGGGATGAGATCCTTTTGTGAGGACGAACCGGAGGCAGAGAAGCCGTAACAGGTGGTGGAGCTTCGGCACTGGAAGTTATAGCTGTGACGGCAGGAGAGGTAACTGTTAAAGGAGTTAAGCTTGGTGGAGCAACTTCACTTCCGGAATCACCGACCGTCATCACCGCAGCCATTTCAGCGCTTATCTCGGTAAGGATTTCTTCTTCTCGGGAAGATCGAGCAGCGCTGGACACACTGACAGTCGGCATAAACGAGCTAAAAGTTGGAGCGACACCGCCCATTGCAAAGGAAGGATCGGTAAAAGGTTCACAGGGTTGCTTGAGAAGTTCCTCAATCATCTGAACATCAAACGACATTAAACTCCCCTCTCCCATCTCGCCGATTACGGCGGTAGTTGTAATAGCCTCAGTAACGACAGCTCCTTGCATTGGCTGCGAAATTTGTGGTACTGGAAGTGTTGGCACATCACTTTCAGTCACTGGTCGAAAAGAAATGAGAATAATTAGTCAAATGATCTGTTCCAAGTTCGTCATTCTAAAAACACTTAAGGAACATTTGAAATACCTTCTTTGAATCGGCTCAATGATGAGACGAGTTCGGAAACAGTAGTTGTACCAAGAGACAGTTCCGGTCGATCCGGGTTATAAGCAGGAACAACATGTGGACCAACTGTAGCAGTAACTCCAGACGAGGTCGGGGCATCAACTAAAACATCCTCACTACAATGTGCAGCTGCAGAACCCTCGCCAGTCTCCACATGGTGAAAACCAAGTCTCTCTCTCTCTCAGCAGAAATCATCGCTTCATGGAGAAGTTTCCTTTCCTCCTCGCTCAACAAGCGAGACTCGAGTTCAAATTCATCCATGGCACCTTCAGGGAGAGATGCTTTCTTGTTCACCACCAACTTTCTCCAAGAATTCAGTAGAAGCGTAGAATAATCTCCGAGCCACGAGAGATTTCTGTGCTCAAGCACATTAGCATTGTAAGTGTCAAGAAGCTCATCAAACTTGGCTTCTACTCTGAATATCTCTGCTTGAACTCTCCCTTCCACTTCTGCCTCCACCGCTTCAACTTTAGCAACCGCCGCGTCTCGCTCAGCTCGGAGAGACACGGCTTGCTCGCACGCTTCTTATGCGGCCATGTTAGCATCATCTTTTTCCTTGTTCAAGTCGGCAAATTTTGCCTTTGATTCCTCAAGTTCTTTGACCGCCGCATCCCGCTCGGCCTCAACGTTTTTGTACCGATGGCTCAAGTCCTCAACTAAAGTGCAATGCGCTTGTTGCATCTTTGCCATCTCAACTAATGTCTCATCGGCCTTTTTTAGCGACTCCATTTCGGCCTTACGAGAAGATTTCGTTTCAGATTGAAGTATGTCAACAATACGGTTCTTCTGAGCCAAGTCTGCTTCCAGTTTCTCAATAACTTTGGCTCGATCGAAGGCTACTTTCGAAGCTTTAACAGCCGCCCTGTACCATTCTTTATACTGAGCATAAAAATCATGGGTATAGTTGAGGGCGGTGTTCACAGCCTCTTCGGGAATTCTTTTGAGATTGGGTGGAAAGATATAAGCGTCGAAGCATATTTCTGGAAAATCTTTCTTTAGTTGAGCAATTCTTATAGCCCCTTCACCAGACGGTTCAAGAGGGGCCTCCTCCACAGTTACGGTTGTAGCCGTATCAGTCCTTGAATGATGTGGACCAGGTTTTGAAATTTGTAGAGATGGCTGTTATCGCGAAGGTTCAACCGCAGGTGCCTGGCTTCTGGATGGCGGAGGAGAACGAGAGGGTGAACGGTGCCTTCGGTCCCTATCAGAACGCTCCTGGCTAGAATAATATCGGGAATGGTCCCTTTCACGATGCTCTTGCTCATAATGCCTCCGTTCACGATCACGGTCAGAATCCCTACGGCCAGATTCGTAATAAGATGAAGAATGATGCACTCGCCGAAGTCTATCAAGTGTAGAAGGACGATCCGACATGGCACCTGTAAAGAAGAAACAATTCAGTTAAGTACTAAGAAAAAGCACTGCAATGCATGTGGAAGTCGTGAAGTGTTGTGAAAATAGTATAAATGCCCAAACCCCCCGACCAACCAGAAGCGTCAATTACACTAACGGGTAAAGATTCACTTATATCAAGCGCTCCCCGGAGCTCTTCCAACCCGGACCCGTGATGGAGAGATACGTAGTCCGGAATGGGAATATCGTCCAGCCCTGTGAAAAGGTCTCCGGACTGGCGAGGAGAGGCGCCGGAGACAGTAACCCCAGGTTTGGAACGGGTTACGACTACAGACTTCCATCTCTTAAACTTAGATATAGAAGCCTTGCCTTTCTGACCCTCTTCAATTCGGGAAAGGTCGGCTGCTATCTCAGTGTCCGTGGGCGTTCTTTCATCATCGCTCGCTTCTCTTATCACAACGCCAGGTTTTCTTTTTGCCACTTTCTTCTTCTTCCTCGAGGCCGATTTTGCCAACCCTTCAATTACAATACTCTGGCTCATCCCAATCAAACCCAATGTCCTTAAGTTATCGCCGGTCAACGGCATGTCTATGTGCCTTGAGTCGCTTGGGACCCTTTGCAAGCTTTGAACGACGCCTCTATAATGCCCACCGGTAGGTCTCGAAACGATGGCTGTAAGAGTTACAGGGTATTAGTGTAAGTATTAAAAGTGGCCATTCAAAGATGGATTATGAAGCTTACGTCTGGATAACCATCTCCTGGCAAACCCTGTGGGGCATCGAACAAAAAACCACTCATTCTTGAAATAGCTAAGCCTGGTCCAGGCCCCAGTCACAACCTGACAGTTCCTGACCGCTTCCAGAAAAGTGAAAGACGGGCTATCATCCCTACTCTTGAAATTGAATATGTGCCTGATCTCGTTAGGCCTTGGCGGGCGAAAAAGGCAATCCATAAATATGACAAAGGCGCTATTCAGCAATGCATGCCCGTTGGGATGGAGTTGTGAGGGAGCAATTCCTAAATACGACAGCATCTCTCTGATGTATTGGTTAAAAGGAGGGAGAGATCCAATCGCGCAGGAATGGCGGTAAAAGGCAGTTGTTTGCACAAAAAATGGGCAAACACCTCCAAGTCGTATGATTTAGTTGATTATATGTTGTTCTTAGCGGTTTGGGTGATTTATGCAAATATATAAAAAAACAGGGGCTAAACTGTAAAAGACACGCAGATTTATAGTGGTTCGGCCAGAACGTGCCTACGTCCACTTTATATGTTATTCTCTCTTTTCTTTCAGATTACAAGTACAAAGCTTTGTATACAAGTATATGAAAGTTGTTTGAAAGTTCCTTCCGTGCTTGAGCTCTCAAACTTGTCTGCCATTGTTGTACCCCTGCCCCTCTATTTATAGAGTGAGGCTGGGTGCAGGGGTCTTGGATGTATATAGCTACTGGTGGATCTGGGCTGAAGCAATCTGGACTGGCACATCTGGTTCGGTGGCAGGAGATGAATGGATCGGTGGGGCTTTGGTTCGGTGGTAGGTGATTCGGTGTTGCGTGGAGATGGAGGCTTGGATCGGTGTTGATTGGTAGAAGGGTCGGTTCGGTGTTGGGTTGATTCGGTGGTGGGTTTGGTCCGGTAGGACATGGTTCGGTAATGGTATGGTCCGGTGGTTGCTTGGTTCGGCAGTAGCATGGATGGTCCGGTGGAATTCTGGTTCGGTGGTAGGAGCATGTTTGGTTCGGCAGGCACATGGGGTAGGTTGGTTCGGCATGGGCCGGTCCGGTGTGGACCTTGGGTCGGCTTCGAGGTGGAGAGGCTTGGCTCCTTTTCTCTTGGACCGGTGGCGGTGGAAATGCACCCAACACTTGCCCCCCAAAGTGGGGCACGTGGTGTTTGCACGTGTCGCGCTTTGTTTTTAGCTTGTGTGTTTCAATCCGGTTTCTAACGCCGAACCAACTGATCCGGTGATTGATATTCGCTTATAAATAAGGGAGTTAGGCCTTCGCTATTTCCTACCAAGCCTGATAGCCGAGTCAGACCCTCCTTTGCCGAATCAACTTTACCGAATCACTTTAAATTGCCGAATCAGTTTAGGTCGTTGAATCCGGTAATTCGCCTCCTTTTGCCGAATGGCTCTGCTTTTTGGACTACCGAATGAAACCGTGGAGTACTAAGTACCGAATAAATTTTTACTTTTGCTTCGCTGAATGAAACTTGGACCTTCAATACCGAATGAAACTTGGCCCTCCAATACCGAATGAAACTTGGACCTTCAATACCGAACGAAACCTGGACCTATCTATTTTTATTTCCATACTCCTTGTTCTAACAACATGTCTTTCACTTTTGTATATGCAGATAAATGTCTCACAAAGCGGAAACTCGATCAGATAAACGGAAGTCTAAGGGCGAAGGAGAGTCCTCCTTCGTGACCCCAGCCCAGCCAAGACCGGCGCAACATGGACCTGCCCCGAGGTCGTTAGTGGATGGGTATGGTCCCCAGGAACTTCTGGTCTCCCCTCCCGATTTCTTTCCTAGCTCTCTGAAAGAGGAGCAACTCGATGTTATATCTCGTTCCTTCGGAATAGATAGAGCGCGCATGCTATTGCCGGGGGAAGGAGTGATGCCGTATGACCCCCCAGAAGGCTACTTTGCTTACAGCAAATATCATTGCATGTGTGGTGCTATCCCGCCTCTCAACGCCTGGATAGTTAGCTTTATCACATATCTGAAGGTGGCTCCATTCCAGCTTCAGCCTAACTCCTACGCCATTCTGGTGAGTCTTTTCGTCATCTTTCAGAGGAGATATGGGCGTCCACCTTCCAACCGGGAGATCCGATATCTGTACAACTTGAGAGGCAACAAGAAGGGGTCTCCATATATCAGTTTGGAAGCGGCCCTGCCCTTCAAGCCTGTTCTGGATTTGTACTCGAAGTTTAGTATGTTCAAGAAGGAATGGTTTTTCATTAGGGATGACTCTGTTTCTTTCCGCCTTTTCACTTCCGGCTGTAAGTTGAACTTCATTTATATTTTTCTTGTCCCGATCACAATGCTTCTTCTTATATGCTTTTATTCCTTGCTAGCAACAGGTGGCTTTGCGGTTGTGGAGACTGATTCCTTGGCTCGGATGGCTACTGAAATAAAGGCCGTTTCGGGAAGGGATAGATCGGCTTCTTTCCTGATCAGGAACGCCACTCTCCTGGGGTATAACTTGATTCTGCCACATCAATCTGTGGTTAAACAGAGAGATACAGCCGAGGAGAGGCCTGCTAAAGCCAAGGATGGGGCTACTGTGAAGAGTAGCAAGAAGAGACCTTTCTCGGTCCCTCCAGCCGTTGGGGGAAAGAAGCTTAAGAAGTCTGATGGACCCTCTCCCAGTACATGTCCAGATATTCTGGAGGAGGAAGGTGGAGAGAAGGAAAGAGACGAAGAGGAGAGCGGAGGAGATGGAGAAGGTGAAGGACAGGGTGGTAGTGGTGTCGGGGCTTTGTCTTCTGAGCAGGCAGGGGAGATACAGGAGTGGACGGATGATGCCTTCCGCCAGGCTTTTGAAGGGTTGGAGGAAGGATCAGCCTCGGCGAAGAAGGCAAAGGAGGTTGACAAGGCTGGGGCTGACATCGATCCATCCCCCAAGAGCTCCTCGACGAGGGTGACTCCGGCGGTGCAAGGTGATCTTTTGATTTCCGCAGATTCCATTTACGATAAGGACTTAGGAATATTTTATGGCTCGCTCCCGTACTGGGATGAAATCCAGGACTTATTGCAGGATCCTACTCCTCCGCAGGGTTTGTATAATAGATGTGTCTTCTCACTCTTTTTAACTTAACATATTTCTCGAATTATGGACCATTGTACGCTCGTAACACTTGTTCTTTATTACAGGGGCAGGCGAGGTGGCCAAAACTTCAGACGTTCGACACCGCCTCGAACAATTCAAGTTGATGAGAGCTGCTACTGAGCCGTCAACTGGTCGTTCCGGGGATGTAGTTAAATATCGCGCTCTTCTTGGAGTCATTGAGGAAGATATCCAACAGAGGAAGAGGAGGCGTTCCTTGTTTGATTCACCACCTGGTCCTCAGTCTCCTATTCAGCCTCCCTGAGATACCACGGAGAAGACCACGGAGTTTGTCCCCTCTCCGCCTCCTTCCGAGAATCCTACTGTGATTCGCATAAAACGTCCCGACGTGCCTCGCAATCCCTTTGCCGGCCACCCGGATTTGGACCCAAGCTTTCAAGATATATCATTTGACGAGGCCACGGGCGAGCATCTTCTCCCCCGCAATCCCATGGTTCGGATTCTTGATGAGGCTAAGTCCCTAAATCTGGATCTGCTCACTACTCGGATAGCTGCTATGGGGGACGAAGCCAAGGCCAACATTGGCCGGGTCGCGGAGGAGGTGAAGAAGTTGATGGAGCATCATGCTCGACTGGCTAGGGCTGGGGAGGAAATCGGGAGTGCTAACATCCGGCTGCGGCTACAGGTTGCCGATCAGGCCAAGCAGCTTGCCGATCAGGCCAAGCAGCTTGCCGATCAGGCTATCCAGATTTCTCAGCATGAGATAGCCTCCAGGCAGTTGAAGGAGAATCTGGAAAAGGCCAGCAGGGCAGAATTGCGAAAAATGGAGGCTGCTTGCAAGGGGCGGATTGATATGGCCATTGCGACGGTGGACGAGGTTCGGAATGCGGATCTTGAGCGGATTGAAGAGTTGTCTGGGAGGCTTGAGGCCGTAGAGCTTGCTCAGGCCAAGCTAAAGGAAGAGATGGAGGAAATGAGGAGGTCTCTCCAGGCTGACCGCTTGAGATATCGATCGGAGAGGGATGCTGCCATCGCTAAGTTGTTGTCCTCCGAGGCCCGGGTGAGGGAGTTTGAGGAGAATGAGGGGATGATGGATGAGATGTTGCAGGATATGTACTTCCGTACCTGAAAGCAGGGTAATCTATCCTGGATGGATGACTATCCCCGGATCATGGCTAGGATATATCTCCGGGCTTTGGAGGAGCCAAGGCTGATGTAGATAAGGAAGGTGGAGCGGCATTCAGGATGGATGTGGTAACCGCCCAGTTCTCAAAGGAGGAGAAGGTAGCGGTGAAGGAAGGGATGCGGCTGCTTGCTGCAGAGGAAGCGGGTGTGCAATTGGCTGACGAGGATCAAGCGGCAGACGTTGGTGAGTCCCTTTTCTCTTTCTCTTTTCTTTTTAGATTTTCATAACTTGATCGCTTACTGTTCGCTTAATGAATTCCTCTTCTGAATTGGACAGGTGGGACTTCCGGTCACCCTGCTGGGAGCTCCGACCCTGCGGCTAAGTAGGCTTCGAGAGTTAGTAGGATGAGGGCGAAGCGTGAACGCAGCTGGTCACCTTTTGATTTCTTTTTATTGTTGTTCATGTTAGTCCGAAACATTGATGTAACTGTAATAATATTGTTTGTGATGAATGACTTTATGCAATTTCATAATATAAGCTGATTCCTTTATGTTGGAATGTTATCGCTATTTTACTGTGCTGTGTAAGTGATGTAATTATGCATGTTACTAGTGACTTGACTGTGCCTGATGCCAAGTTTTTTGCTTAAAGTATAATTTCCTCATTTTGCAACGTAAATGTGATGTGTGAATATGAACTGCAGTTATGCATTAATGTATAAAAGTAGAAGGTACCGCCCTTCATGTTTCGGCTGTGGACGACAACTTCGTGCGCCCTGTAAGACTAAGCACGTAATGCTGTTGAGTGTCTCGTCATCCGATTGTAAGTTTCTGTTCCCATTAGCGAGCGTTCCCTATTTCATGTCCTGTACTTTCAAGCACCGTTACGGAGAATAGGAGAAAAGTTTTAAATGAAATGGAAATATAGGAAAAGTAAAACTTCCAGTCACGGAAGGCCGTCAATGTGCTTAAGTTCGTGGCAAACGGGTTTTATAGTCACTTTCCCTGGCTGTGGGTCTTGGAGACATTTGTCACCCATCTTACGCCTCTGCGGGGAGTTTTCTTTTTTACCACAGCCGTACTTAAGACACATCGGAGCCGATCGCGCACAGTAACTACCCGGGCCCTTATGGCCCGTAATCGTGGGTATTATTCGATTTACTGTGGCCGGCTAGCGTGGGGGCCGATCGTCAACTGTGAACTGCCCCTGGCTAGCCACACCTTATGTTGGGGCTTATGATCGGTTCACAGTTGCCGGCGAGCCGAATCGCTGTAATGAGCTGCCATCGGCTATAGTCGGCCTTTTTTTGATGACTTATACTCGGCTTATTACAGTCGGCTTCAAGGGCCGAGGCAAACAATGAGTTAACTCACGGTAGAGGGATACCGGAGCAAAGTGTCTCATTGGCGAGGGCATAGGAGCGCAACGTACCTATTAGATTTTGTCCAGGTGGAGTTGTGTTGTGAAGTTCTGGATTGAAATGTCATATGCAAAGGATTTTGTTCAACAGCAAAGGATAAAGCTTAACAAGTAGCCAAGATATAAAGGAACAAGTTAACAAGAGCTAAGTTTTTTAAAGTGGTTCGGCACGAAAATGCCTACGTCCACTGATTCACTTTGTTAATTCACTTCATATGGGCAGTACAAGTTAAGAAAAGTATCGACGGAGGTGTCGGATGTTCCATGCCCTCTGGAACACCTCTCCGTCCACTGTTGACAAAATATAAGCTCCGTTGTGGAGATCTTTATGAATTACATATGGTCCGTCCCAGATGGGGTCCAGTGCCCCAGGGCGCGGAAAGATTCTCTTGAGTACAAGGTCTCCTTCTTGTAAGCTGCGATGTTTGACTTTGGAGTTGTATAGTGCTGCCACTTTTTGTCTGTGAGCTGCTGCTTTGAGTGCTGCATCATTTCTTCTCTCCTTAATTAGATCCAAAGACATGTGGAGGAGTTCTTTGTTTTCTTCCGGATTGTAGTGGATCCTATGGTGAGAGGGCACTATAGTTTCAACTGGGAGCATAGCCTCCGATCCGTATGCCAAAGAGAAGGGAGTATGCCCTGTTGAAGTTCTGTAAGATGTGCGATAGGCCCAAAGTGCCGTAGGAAGTTCGTCCACCCAAGCGCCTTTCGACTTTTCAAGTTTCTTCTTGATTAAGGTTTTGAGAATTTTGTTGACAACTTCTATTTGGTTGTTTGCCTGGGGATAAGCCACGGATGAGAAGCTTTTGTGAATCCCGTGCTCTTGGCACCAGTCGGTGAATTCCTCGCTGTCAAACTAAAGTCCATTGTCTGATACGATTTTGAGTGGTGTTCCGTACCTGCACAGAATATTTTTGATTAAGAAGTTGATAACTTTTGCCGAAGATATTTTATTTAGAGGTTCCGCCTCCACCCATTTGGTGAAGTAGTCAACTGCCACTATAGCATATTTGGCTCCGCCTCGGCCCGTTGGCAGTTCCCCAATTAAGTCAATCCCCCATATTGCGAAGGGCCAAGGGCTGGTCATCTGAGTAATTTCATTAGTTGGTAGTCGAGGGATTTTGGCAAATTTCTGACATCTGTCACATTTTTTGACGAAGTCTAAGGCGTCTTTGTTCAAGGTGGGCCAGAAATATCCATATCGGAGTATCTTTTTTGCCAGAATCTGCCCTCCGGTGTGGTCTCCACAACTTCCCTAATGGATGTTGGATAGAATTTCCCTGGCTTCTCTTCCAGCAACGCACCTCAATAAGGGGTTAGAGAAGCCGCGCCGATAGAGGATGCCTTCTTGCATTGTGTAGCGGGAAGCTTTACTTAGAATTTTCTTAATTTCATTTCGCCCGTCTGGTAGGGTGCCGTTTTGTAAGTATTCTCGGATAGGGGTCATCCACGTTTCTTCTTCTGTTGCAACTATCAAGTGTACTTGCTCAAAACTCGGGGTTAGCAGCCTTGAGACAGTTATCGCTCCAGAAGCGGTGTCATCTCCCATGCTAGCTTGCTTTGCCAGCTCGTCGGCCTCTCAATTTTCCCCTCGAGGAATGTGTCTGATCAAATAGTGATCCAGTTGGTTAAGTAGCAGCTTGGTCCTCTTTAGGTATGCTGTGAGTCGTCCTCCTCGAGTCTGGAACTCTCCTAGTATTTGATTCACAATAAGTTGAGAATCACTATGGAGACATAAAGAACTGACTCCGATTTCCAGTGCAAGTTCTAATCCGGCTATCACTGCTTCGTATTCTGCGTCATTGTTGGTGGCAGCGAATTCCAATCTTAGGGCGTAGCGCAGCTTCTTTCCCTTGGGGGTGATTATCACAACACCTGCCCCCGAGCCTTGTTCGTTCGACGCTCCATCTACGAAGAGATTCCACTTGATATCTTCTGCTATTTCAGATTGGTCCTTACCTTCGCCAGTAGTGAATTCGGCAATGAAATCAGCTATGGCTTGTCCCTTGATAGTGGTGCGAGGATGGTAAGTGATATCATATTGGCTTAGCTCGATGCACCACTTGAGCAGTCGCCCAGAGGTGTCGGGACGATGGAGCACTTGCCTCAATGGCTGGTCGGTTAGGACTCTGACGGGATGAGATTGGAAATAGTGTCGCAGCTTCCTTGATGTGATTAGTAAACAGTATGCCAGTTTCTCGAGTTTGGGATACCGGGCCTCTGCTCCCGTGAACCTTTTGCTTATGAAGTACACTGGCCGTTGTGTGCGGTCTTCTTCTCTTAGCAAAGCGGCGCTTAGGGCATGGGATGACACAGCAATATATAGGTATAGTTCTTCGCCTTCATTCGGCGTTGAGAGTACTGGAGGCCGTTGGAGGTGCTCGACTAGGTTAAGGAAAGCTGCTGAACATTCGTCGGTCCACTCGAATTTTCCTTTGTCTCTCTTCAGGGCTTCAAAGAAAGGAATGCATTTGTCGGTTGCTTTAGAGATGAATCAGCTTAGGGCGGCCACCTTCCCGTTTAGGCTTTGCATTTCTTTCCGAGTGGATGGTATTTTGATATCTTGCAAGGCTCGGACTTGTTCGGGGTTCGCTTCGATCCCTCTGGCATGGACGATAAATCCCAAGAACTTTCCTGATGACACTCCGAAGGAGCATTTTAGAGGGTTCAGCTTCATTCCATATTGGCGAAGTACTTGAAACATCTCGTCCAGGTGGTTTATATGGTCGTTGGCTTTCCTCGATTTTACCAGCATGTCATCCACATAAACTTCCATAGTTCGTCCTATCAGTTCTGCAAACATCTTGTTGACGAGGCGCTGATAAGTAGCTCCGGCGTTTTTAAGTCCAAATGGCATTACCTTGTAGCAGTACAATCCTCGGTCAGTGATGATGCTAGTGTGGTCTTGATCGGGGGCGTGCATAGGGATCTGGTTATATCCTGAGTATGCGTCCATAAAGGATAAGTGTTCGTGTCCGGCAGTGCTGTCCACGAGTTGGTCGATTCAGGGGAGTGGGAAGCAGTCTTTCGGGCAAACGTCATTTAAGTTGGAGAAATCGATGCATGTTCGCCACTTCCCATTAGCTTTCTTTACCAGTACCGGGTTGGCGATCCATTCCGGGTAGATGGCTTCACGTATGAAGTCATTGGCAAGTAAGTTCTTTACTTCTTCCTCGAGGGCTGCTGATCGTTCTGCCCCCATACTTCTCTTCTTTTGCTTTACCGGTACCTTGGTAGGATCGATGTTTAGTGCGTGGCATGCTATGTCCGGGGAGATTCCAGTCATATCAGCGTGCGTCCATGCAAATACATCCATGTTGTGGCGAAGAAAATCAATGAGTTGATTCTTTAATTCTCTTTTTAACTGAGATCCGACTCTCAGCAATTTACTTGGGTCGCGTTTGTCTACAGATACGAATTCCATAGCCTCTTCAGGCTCGGCGGTGGCCTCCTCCTCTTTATCCCTAGGGTCTAACTCGTTGAAGGGATCACTGGTATATCGAAGAGGAGGGGCCTTCTTTAGTTGGTACGCTTCCAAGTTTTTCTTGCAGAGAGCAGTCTCTGCATTCTTCCCTTTATCTCTCCTGCGATTATTGCGAAGTTCGGTTACATAGCAGTCCCGAGCGGCGTCCTGATCCCCTTCTACTTCTCCCACTCCATTATCCGTTGGGAACTTCATCTTCAGGCACCATGGGGCAAGGACAATTTGGAAATCGGACAAGGCTGGTCTTCCTAAAAAGGCATTGTAGGCCGAGTGGTTGTCTATTAGCACGAATGTTTGTTTCCGAACGGCGGAGCGGGGATGACTTCCCAATTCAACAAAGAGATCCAATTGTCTGAGGGGCATCTTTGCTTCTCCAGTGAAACCGTGTAGCGGTTTGTTGCAGGGAGACACGTCCTTCATTGACAGCTTCATTTTATCGAAAGCATGCTTGAACAGAATATTCACTGAGCTTCCAATGTCTACTAGGATTCGAAAAACTTTAGCTGGGCCGAACCAGGAAGAGATGACCATAGGATCCATATGAGGGTATTGCCTTCCTTCCAGGTCGCGCCCACTGAATGTGATGTCATTATTTTCCTTCCGCTTAGGGTGGCGTTCTTCCATAACAGAATTGACGCAGTCTCCCTCGCTTCTGAGTGAGTTTCCATATCTTTCCATTTCTGCCCAGCTTTTGTCGGCGATGTGTGGCCCCTCAGATATTGTATGAACCACTATCTTCTCTTGGCCGGAACCGTTGGTGTTGCGGTTTCCTCCGCCTGTTTTTGGGTGGAGCTGCCCTGGGTTTTCCTTGGCGGAAGCTGGAGTCCTGTCCTGGCCCTTTACATAGCGTTCCAGCCTCTTTCTCCTAATGTGTTCTTCAATTAGGTCTCGGAGATGGCGGCATTCACCCATGAGACTCGTGGAAACGGCAGAATTTTCCGGACTGGATTGCGAGATCTGACTCTTTCTTGTACGGGGGGCGCTTGTATGTAAGTTCGTCCTGGGTGGCCAGGAAGATGTTCTCGACTGTTTCATTCAAGGGAGTGAAAGCGTCAAATCTCGGTCCTGGTCGGTACAAGCGCTTTTCTCCCTTCTTGCCCCCTGCATTGTCTCTGGAGTCGTTTCTCCGAATATCCTTCGCTGCGGCGGAGGCGTTTCCATGAGCCGTCTTAGCCTGTGGTCCTGTCTACCTTTCAATGGCAGCCTCTTCGAGTCTCATGTACTTCCCAGCTTCATGGAAGAAATCGGGCAAGGTAGATGGTTTTTCTTTAGTTAGTCTTCTAGCAAACTTGGTATCCATATGCACACCACTACAGAGGGCCATCAGGACAAGTTTCTCATCGGCATCTTGAACTGCTGCCACTGCGGCATTGAACCGGGTTAGGTATTGCTGCTGTGTCTCTCCGGGTTTCTGTTTGACAGTAGATAGGGAGTAAGCATCCTTGGGTTGTTCCACATGAATGCGGAACTGGTTGATAAACTTCTCCTTCAACATTTCCCATGAACTGATGGATCCTTGGGGTAGATGGCAGAACCAGGAGGTAGCTAGATCTGCTAAAAATAGTGGAAAGCATTTGCATAATACTCCTTCCGTTGCCCCGCTCATGAGCATATGTTGTGTGTATCTTTTCAGGTGTACAATGGGGTCGGAAGTTCCCTTGTACGGTTCCATCGTCGGAATTTTCCATTCTCGAGTGGTGATGGCGGTTTCGATGTCGTGGGTGAAAGGGCTGGTTACCCTAACGCCTATCCCTCGATCCCTTTGCTCCCGTCGGACGCATTCCTTGAGTAATCGTGTCATTCTTTCATCAGAATTTGGAGCAGACAAAAATGAGCTTGGTTCTTCCCTGCGGGATCGATCTCGTCCAGATGACCTGTAGGGATGGTATAGCCTATCACTTCTGACGTTATCCAGTGGCTGTCTTTGGCTGCTCGGATGCATGCTAGGACCAGTTACAGTTGCCCCCTGCCTTGATCTTCCCCTGTGGGGTTCTGCTTCGAGCATTTCCATGGGGTCAACTTCGGGCTGGGTTCTAGCTCGGCTCCGTTCAGCGAGGTTTCTATGATTAGGCGGCATGACCGGGTCAGCTACATCCGACCCTCGCCCAGTGCCTCCCCCATTGGGTTCGGTTCCAAGCGCTTCCTCGAGTCGGAGTTCGGGCTGAGTCCAGGCGCGACCCCTATCATTGTTGTTCCTGTTGATAGCTTCTTCGAAGAGGGAAGACCTTTGTTGTCTCTGAGATCCTCCAGATTGAGACTCACCCCATGATTCAGTGTTGCGGTTGGATTCTTCGGCATCCCTCAAGCGTGACATGAGTTGGTTCACCAAAGCTTCTTGTTGGGATGCGAAGCGGTTAGTTACTTTAGTCACAACTCTGTCTAGATCTGCCCTAGTGATTGCTGCTGGTTGTTCCGCGGCAGGGGCTGTCGGATGTGCCTGATTTGCTGTCGTAGTGGGATGGTTCTCTTGATCTGGATTCACTGGATCTGGAGCGCTGCTGGTTGCAACGTTCTTTCCCTTGTTGGCGTCTTTTCTCGGCCTGGAAGTCATGTTTCCTAGGCAATGAAGGGTGCTATTGGGAAAGAAGGTTGAATGAGGGAAGCTGAAGCTTCGAGTTCCAAGCTCTCAGTGAAAGCACCAAAAATGTTTGCACAAAAAATGGGCAAACACCTCCAAGTCGTATGATTTAGTTGATTATATGTTGTTCTTAGCGGCTTGGGTGATTTATGCAAATATATAAAAAACAGGGGCTAAACTGTAAAAGACATGCAGATTTATAGTGGTTCGGCCAGAACGTGCCTACGTCCACTTTATATGTTATTCTCTCTTTTCTTTCAGATTACAAGTACAAAGCTTTGTATACAAGTATATGAAAGTTGTTTGAAAGTTCCTTCCGTGCTTGAGCTCTCAAACTTGTCTGCCATTGTTGTACCCCTGCCCCTCTATTTATAGAGTGAGGCTGGGGGCAGGGGTCTTGGATGTATATAGCTGCTGGTGGGCCTGGGCTGAAGCAATCTGGACTGGCACATCTGGTTCGGTGGCAGGAGATGAATGGATCGGTGGGGCTTTGGTTCGGTGGTAGGTGATTTGGTGTTGCACGGAGATGGAGGCTTGGATCGGTGTTGATTGGTAGAAGGGTCGGTTCGGTGTTGGGTTGATTCGGTGGTGGGTTTGGTCCGGTAGGACATGGTTCGGTAATGGTATGGTCCGGTGGTTGCTTGGTTTGACAGTAGCATGGATGGTCCGGTGGAATTCTGGTTCGGTGGTAGGAGCATGTTTGGTTCGGCAGGCACATGGGGTAGGTTGGTTCGGCATGGGCCGGTCCGGTGTGGACCTTGGGTCGGCTTCGAGGTGGAGAGGCTTGGCTCCTTTTCTCTTGGACCGGTGGCGGTGGAAATGCACCCAACAGCAGTATATCCTTCAGGTGGGTTATGTGGTCTGTCACTGGCACTAGGTAATAAAACATCATCCGGGGATATGTTATGTTTCGAACATATCCGGCCCAACATAGACTCCGAGATATTGAACTGGATAGAATCGACAGGATCTTCGACAAATATGGCCTCCGGCAACTCATCCGGAGCCGGACCAATCACTTCAGGAGGGATTTTCAGAATCTCAAGCACCGGAGGAGGCGAGCTTTGTGCTTCTTGTTGTTGAGAACTCGAAGATTCCATAATTAACTACTCACCAGAAAGTGGCGTTAAAAAAAAACATAAAAAGCCCATACATCCCCCCAGTGTATAGTGTATGAATATGTCGTGCAGTGCAAGTGCTATGCATAACTTAAGAAAATTTTACAAGTTGAAACAAGATGTTCGAACGACGAAATTTTGGAATTTGAAAATGAAAATGACCGTCATCGCTGACCGTCACTTCCACGCCATCCAGGTGCTACCGACCAATTCAAGTATAAAATCATTATATTTTGGTTAAGTCATGGTGCCATTGACGAGCTCCAAAAGAGAGGTCAAGTCAAATTCGATTATGCAAGGCCGAAGCTCGCCGGAGTCAAGTATGCTAAAGTTCAGTGAGTTCGTTAAAGTTCAACTTGAAATCGGTCGTAGTTCAGATGTTGGAGCAAATCAGAAGAGTGGGAGTCCCAGAAGCAAGAACGTTCGAATTGATCGACTTGAATCGATACGAGTCGAATCGATGAACTTCGAATCGGTACGCCCCGATTCCATGTAGTTCGACTCGATGAGACCTTGGGACAGAGAAGCAATTCGATTCCATGAAGCCCTACATGACTTCGAATCGATCAAAATTGAGCTCCTTCGAATCGATCAACGTATCGTTACTTCGAATCGATCAATATTGAGCTCCTTCGAATCGATCAGAATATCGTTATTTCGAATCGATCGCCACTAGCCTTTTTTCTTTTTCTTTTATAACCATCGATTTGAAGCTATGCATTCAAAATCGATTCGAATCGCTCATTCCTGGATCGATGCGAAGCAATGAAAGACAACACTCTGATCGATACGACTCGAATGGTTTCATTCCTCAGTTCCATCGAGTCGACCCACTTCATTCAGATCTCACCACTCCTCAAAGTTTTCAGAAGAAAAGATTGAATCGATGCCAAAAAAATTCTAAGTTCTATCATTCTCATCTCGAATCGGTCCCTTGATTACCTGAGTTGATTTGGTTACGAATGGACGCGTGAAGGGGTTCGATCGATTCAAGAAAAGCACGTTTGTCTTGGCCCTGGAGAGATCGATTCGAAGAGGAGGCTATAGCAACAGTGAAAAGTAAAAAGTGAAAGTGACACCGGCTTCACGTATTTATATGGGTCTCACATAGGAAACAGGACGATTCGTCTCCCGGTCAAAATGACCGACCCCAACCGGTCACGCGCTGATCAATTCGAACAAGCCACGTTTGAATCCATCACGTTCGAACCCATCACGTTCGAACCCATCGCATTCGAATCCGTCAATACTCCGAATCCATCCATGCAGTGTCGATGCGAGGCATCATCGATTCGAAGGAACAACCAAACAGAGGCTGGATTGAGAGTCTTATCGACTCAAAGCATGAGGTCCATCGGGCCATCGGTTCGAAAGCCATCGATTCGGACAGACATAGCTTCGAATCCATCAAAAACCACTGATGAAAATGGACGAAATCGTTTCAATGTGAAAAATTACTTGTCTACCTTTTATACCGATTCAGGAGAGGATCGATACAAGAGGATAATCATAGACAACCATAAAAACAATGCTTTGACTTGAATCAAAAATCGATTCAGGAGAGGATCGATACAGAATTCAATAACCAAACTGATAATAACTTGCAAACACGCAACGTTAACCGAAGTCAAGGTAATACATATATATGCACATATGTCTGGCTAATATTTGGTCTTTAACATTCATAGGGATCAAGGGTTCATCTCATCGTGATTTCATCGACAAACAGCCGATCACAATCTTACAAAGGTTAATTACAGCAATATAGAGTACAACTTTCAGCAAAGCATGTCATAGTTGTCCAACGTGAAACTGCAGCTTTTCAAAGCACGTCATGTTTACACAAGACGTACTTTGGGGGGCAAATGTTATCCCGCCTTTTGGCAAGGCCGAGATACCAAGGGATTGACTGAAGAAAAACAGGATCACACGTCCTCAATTTTGAATGATTGTTGGGCAACTGCAAATATCAATGAATTTTTGTCCGAGTCCGGATCGGGCTACAATTGATAAAGACACGTCAAGCGAAGTAGTGGAAACTAACATTCCAAATTTCGAGACAATCCGAGTTCGTATGCTCAAGTTATCTCCAATGGAAAGTGGAGGAGACAACCTCGGTTCGAATCGATCAGAAGAAGTTTAGGTTCGAATCCATAAGATAGCCTCACGATCGAATCCATAAGCCATGCATTGGTTCGAATCCATTCCACGAGACCTTGGTTCGAATCCATCCCATTAGGCCTTGGTTCGAATCCATCGAGGTATTCCCGTCCTTGAATCCCTCAAGAACCATCCTTCGAATCCATGAAGTTCAAGAAGCTTCAACTCCAATTCATAACCATCTTCGAACCCATGGAGCAAAGAACTCTTCGTATCGATCAAACCATGGAACGCCTTGATCGATACGAAGGAACGCACGTTTGATCGAATTGAAGAAGCATACCTTCGAATCCTTCTCTTCGAATCCACCAAGTAAACGCGACTAAAACTACGAATTTGACCCAGAAAACTCGGAGAAAAAGGGGGTTGACCCGAGAAACGCGCGAGCCATGTCACCAAGCACATGCTCAGGCGATCGATTCGACCCTATTGAGTCGAAAGGATCGATTCGAAGCAAGAGTGTCCATCTGAAATGCAATATTAAATCGATCAAATCTCGAAATCTACAAATCCAAATGCTATGAAATTTTCACAGGAGCTTGCATATACATAGAAGAATGTCCTCGCCAAGTTTCATCACAATTGGACACTTTTTTGATCGATTCGAACCAAGGGCCGAATCGATCCCAAAGTGGGCCCGGATCTCCAGAATCGGCCATGTGGGCCCCCTCACGTGCCAGAAGCGTTCTTCCTGGATTTTAGGCGAAATATCAGCCTCCTACACCTATAAATAGAGCCCCTGATCATTCAGAATAGGGGGTCGGAGAATTTTGAGAGTAAGAGAACGCCCGTACGCTGCCAGAATTGCTTCAGAGCACCACTACTGCCTTTGATTTCGAATTTTGGTTTACTACTTGTTGTACTTTGACATTAAAAAGTTGTATTCTCCGAATATCAAGCAATAAAGTAACAAAACTTCATAGTGGACGTAGGCAAAACGCCGAACCACTCTAAATCATTGTCTCTTGTGCAATTTACTTCCTGCTACTTGGAGTTTTTGTTAGATAATCCACGTTTTAATTTACTTTCTTCATTTATTATCTCTTCAAAACCTTCCGACGAGTGTTGTGCCCAATTTTGACACAAACACATATATTAATGAGTGGAGCAACAGAGGAAGTTTTGTGTAAATGCTTCCCAATCTTCCTATCAGATTTGGTGACTATGTAGTTCTACCATCTTCCCTCCAGCTTGATCCACTTGTAAGAGATGTTGAAATAAAAATTTATCAGCTAATTCTGAGTTCATATGGAGCAACCCATGGATCCATACTCTTTGTCAGACGAGAAAAAATTAGAGCATGAGACTCTATGATAATACTTGATTCATTGTAACCTTGCGGTTGCCGGTGTCCAGAATGTTGATGAATGATCGACTCTCACGGCATTGTGCTGTAGCATTCATTTTGACATGAAGATGGCATAAAGATTGACCAAGGAGAAACAAGCTATTTTGCAAGATTTCTTCTATGAAGCCACAAAGAACATGAGATTGGAGGAAGCTGTAGTGGGACGGTAGACTGGAACAACTATTAAACCGTCGGAGGCTTTTAAAGCGTGAACACTTTGGTTAAGAACAATGAAGGTAATGGTTTTGAGAAAAATAAAAACAATAATCTTGGTAAATTGACCTTGTAACTCTGGCAGAAGGAAAAAAGATCAAAGGAGGTTCAAGCTAGGCATAAAGGTTAAAACTTATATGGATTTGCATGATACTATAGAAAACATCTATTTAACCATGCAAGCGGAGCTCAAATACAACAAGCGTACTCCGGGGAAAGAAACTGAAGAAGAAATGAACATATGGACATATTATAGATTCCACGAATCACATGGGCATAACACTAATAAATGTTGTCATTTACGGGACACAATAGAAGAACACATCAGGAAAAGGAAGCTAAAACGACATGTTAGGAACCCAAATGTTCCCACTGGTCCTGAATAGCTGACCCCGAAGCAGCTCCCACCTGGAAATCGGGGCAAAGGATCCAGCGCAAATCATGGAAAGGATGGGAGGTTGGTGATTAATACCATGGCAGGAGGACCGCAAGTAGCCAATAAAAGTGGACTGAGATGGAATGTAACATCTTCTATCTAGAGGCCTAAAGCTAATCGCTACAGATGCTGCAGTCATCTAAAGTATTAACTTCCGGTGACTAAATATGTTTATGTTAACGGTATTTATAATATCAGAAGCACTTAAATATGAAATAAAGCACATATTTCAAAACAAAATTTTCCATTACATTTCAAAACACAAGTTCCATACTCATATTACATAATCCCAAAGCTTTTCCAAGGCAATGATAAAATATACTTATTACAAAATACGCCAAGAGCGACATATGAAGATGCCCTCTTGGATGATCAGAGTCATGTAGCCATAATTGACGTAATACATACACAGTAGAAAAAAATAATAAAACAAAGAAATGCAACTCCTAAATAGCTATCCGTGAGCCTTCTGTTTGCCACCGGTAGCTTTATTCGTCATCCTACTAAAAACCTAAAAGAAACTCAATCCTCAGCCCACTCAAATCAATTTTGAGCACCTAAGAGTTTATGGGTAAAACATAAACTTTGAGTCAGACATAAAGCCTTGTGTGAATAATACTATACATCCCAGTTATTAATCTTAAGTGAGACCACACCACTGAGCAGAACGGATTTCCCCACAATAACATTTTTTTAAAACATATCTTTTGCAATCATTTCCTACAACCCAAACTGTTTAAACATTATAAAGTAACATTATGTAAACATACATATCAGGTAATAACTTTGGTTGACTCGGGCCTACCAGATAGAATAATAAAATAATCTAACATCTGTTAGACACACCTCTTTTGGATGGTCGGTCCTTAACTATCTATTAAATACTTCTCTTCTAGACAGTCTGTCCCTAACTTAACATCTCCTAGGGTCACCAGATCCTAATGGTTTTTCGGGTTCACCAAAATCCTATATGTATACAAATATATATTCCCTTCTGTATTTAATCATAATTTTAGTCTTACCTGTGACAAAACCCTACACACTTAAATTTCGGACTGAATTAGCTGGAGCCAATAGCTAATGTATAAGGCGCGACCTATCCCAGTACCATCTGGTATTCTAATATCTGAGTCATTTTCACTTAGGGATACATTTCCATAATTTTCCTTGAAAACGTTTTTCTCAAATTGATTTAAAACCTTTTAAACCAAACTTAAACAAGGAAAACTTTATACTTTATACTTTACTCAAAATCACCTTGCCATGCTATATATACTTTACTCAAATCTTTATTGACGAAAATCTTTAAACATTTGAAAGTACCCCTTTCGATCCTATTGAAAGTACCCCATTCGAAACCATGTAAAACCCTTCCTTTCATTTAGGCCGAAGAGCTAAATCTTCCTTTCGAAACCATTCTTACAGACCTTTCAAAACTATTGAAATATCTTTTCCTTCGAAAGCTAAAAACCCTAGACATCCCTCTTTATTACCATTAAACATTGCCTTTCGAAACCATAGGAAAATCATTTCCTTTAACTTATTCAAAACCATTGGAAAAACCTTCCCTTTAGACCTTTCGAAGACATAGGGGAACCACCCCTTCGAAACCTTCTTTAAACCTTTCAATAGCACTTGGGTTCAATTTAAAACATGTGAAAAAACACCTATCGAAATCATTCAACACTAACATGTCAAAACCATTGGGTTATTCTTTTAAAAATCACTAAGGGTCATAAGCACACGGTCGAAAGCATACTCTTTCGAAAGCTATAAATGAGTTGAGAAGTGATGGTGTCGAAACCACCCCTTTCGAAAGCATTGGAGAAGCGGCAGAGTTTTTACAAACAAAATAACCCCCTTCGAAAGCTTTGTTTCGAAAGGTAGAAGGCGGCAGTAATGGCTTCAACATAGTTGGAAGCTATTATTTAAAAACAAAGGTACAACTATTTCAAAACCAACCTTTAAAACCGTTGACTTAGTCGAAAGTAGACTTAGTCAAAAGCTATTTCTTAAAACAAAGGCGCAACCTTAAAAACCTAACTTTTAAATCAATCGACCTAGTCGGAAGCCGACTAAGTCGAAAGCTACTTAGTCAAAAGCGATCTGGCGCTTTTCTTGTTTTAAAAAAAGGTACTTCGACCCTTTTGGAACCCCTTGGCTTCGACTCTTACCTTCTGCCCTTTATCCAATTCACTGTGTACCAACATGCTGATGCTATGTGCATTTTCTTGTGGAACGAGGTGGAGGGTCTTAGTCGAAAGCTACTTGGGCGAGACCAAACGAGGTGAAACATGCTTTTTGCATGAATTTCTGAATTAAACCTTTTTTAAGTAAACTTTTTAACTAACCTACCATGTTTGTCAAACTCTTATTGGTTGCTAATTTTTCTTTCTAAAAATACTAACTTAATTTTAAAATTAATTAATTTAAAGCATTTGCTAAGTACCCCTTATCCTTAATTAAATAAATAAAACATTTAAGTCACATTCTTAAATAATTTTGTATATTCAATAAACAACTTGGAAAATCCTAAAAAAATTCTAGAAAATCCTTCTTAATATGTTTTCTAACATATAAAAATTTAAGACCCAAATTATTTATAATTTACCTATAAATTACTTATAATCCAATAAATCATTTTCTTTACTAGAAAATTTATACAAAATTTATATTAATTCAGAAAATTATGAAAATTGAAACCCATCTATAAAATATCACTTCCATTCTACCTTTAAATTTTCAAGGCATTTGGATGTCATTTAATAGGGTTTTCATGTCAAACATATCATAAAAACTAATATGAACATGGATAAATCATCAACAAGCATATATAAACTTTCAATCATCCAAAACATGACATTATCATAAAAAATCATTTTGGGTTATCCTTAAATCCAAAAAATATAAGAAAAATGGTATGTAGCAATCATTCCTTAGCTTGGTGATTAAAGATGTGAGATTTGATGTTGAATAAGTTGATTTACTTCTTCCTCTTAAAAATCGTAGCTTTATCTTCTCTTGAGATTGAAAATGTTAGTCGGTCTTAGAGTATTCTCGTTTGAGAGAAATAAAATGAACGTGTGTTTGGTTTCCAAATGGTTTAAGGTATAAGTTCATCCTATTTCCCATCTTGCCCTTCCTTATTTCCTATCTCTTATTTCCATCTTATTTCTTTAGTTCATTTTACATATAGGCAGGGATACCCTTGATTAAATCAAATCTCAATCTATTAATCATCTTACATTATTTTATTTAGTTTAGCTGATTATATATTCTAAATAATGTTACTAAAAATGTGGGGTGTTACAAACTCCCTTCCTTAAAGAATTTCATCCTTGAAATTAGTATAAGTTACACATCACACAATCAAAGGTAAAACATACCATCAATAAATCAGGACAAGCATCTCTAATCCTGCTCTTAGTTTCATAAGTACAATATCTAGCGTCGTCACTCTATTGGACTTTCACTAATCTGACCGTCTTGTTCTTCAGCCTCTTCTCATTTCTTGCCACAATCCGAATTAGCTTTCTAACTATGGTCATATCTGGTTCCACTACTAAATCTTCAAACATAGTCGGTGCTATAGTAGTGTCTGAATCCCTAACACATTTGCTCAGATGAGATACGTGGAAAACATCATGGACTCCTGTCGAACTACTCAGTACCTCTACTCTACATGTGATTTTCTTGATCCTTTCTAAAATAGGAAATGGTTCAATAAACCTCCATGCCAACTTCCCCGTCTTCCCATCCTGATAATAACTTTCATTAGCGATACTTTGACGAAAACATGATCTCCAAGAGAGAACTCTAAATCTTTTCATCTTCTAACTACATAGCATTTATGCCTAGACTGGGCTTCCTTCATTCTTGCCCTTATCATCTCAATCTTTTATGCTGCTTCTTTTACCAAATCAGGACCATTAACCAATCTATCTCCAGTCTCTAACCAATATGTAGGGGATTTGCATGGTCTTCCATACAAAGCCTTAAATGGTGCCATCCTTATACTAGTTTGATAACTATTGTTATACGAAAACTAGACTAGGTGTAGGCGATCTTCCCATAATCCCCCAAAGTCCAATACATAAGCTCGCAATAAGTCCTCCAAGATCTTGTTAACTCTTTCCCTCTACCCATCGGTCTATGGATGGTGAGCGGTACTCATCTTGAGCTTGGTTCCTAAACTCTCCTGAAATTTTTTCCAGAACTCGCCAGTGAATAATGAATCTCTATCACTAACAATACTACTATGAATTCCGTGAAGTCTAACTACATTCATCATAAATAACTTAGCCAATACAGGTGCTGTCTTATTTTCCTTAACCGGAATGAAATGGGCACCCTTGTCTATCTTTCCACTATGACCAATATGCTTTATTCCCTCTATTAGATCGCGACAACCCTTCTATGAAATACATAGAAATGGAATCCCACTTCCATACTAGAATGTCCAATGGTGAAGTAATCCACTCGGCTTTTGATGCTCGGCTTTCACTTGCTGATAGTTCAAACATTGTTTTATGCATAAGCCAATATCCCTCTTCATGCCTTCCCAGAGGAAACTTCTATTTGTGAGAAATGCGGATTATGAATCTTAAGGCTTGAATAACACTAGAGGAGGGGGGTTGAATAGTGTTTTATTGATTTTCTATATCTTTTTGAAACTTATGTAATTTAATCACCAACAAATACAATTCACAAACACAGATATAATCACAGAAATCAGATAAAGATGTAAATACTAAATAAAAACAACAAATGAAAGAACACACCATAAAATTGTACGGATTTCTTATCAATATAATCCTCCAGATTACACCCTCAGTTTCAAGGCTACGAGGTACACCCTCCTGTATTCGAGTCCATGGCAAACTCTTTTGGTTTAACTAGGCTACAAGATCACATAATTGATTTCCGGGGCTACAATCACACCCAATTGATTTCAAGGCTCAACCGCACCTTTTACTTAACAATTTGATTTACAAAAGATCCTATAACTCTGAATAACACTGAGATCTTATAGAGAGAGTGACAAAGAATCAAACAAGAGATAATCAAGTTTGATTCACTTGGTATTTCGACAGAATATAGTTTAGGATTCTTTACAATAAACGTGGAAGATGAAGAGGAGAGAAAACAAGTGAAATTATGATTAAAATTCGTTCAATACAACAGGTATATATAGTAGAGCAACTGTCATATCTCTTCGCGAAAGGTTACGACGAATAGAAGCTTCTTTTGAAAAATGGATTTTGAATTTAACGGACACCATGTCGACATGGGGGGTTGAGGGATGTCGACATGCTCTAGGAAAAATTGATGTTTTGATTTTCCTATTAAAATTGGTTTTTTTAGTTTGTCAAAACAATTTCTAAACTTTGTATTCGAATATAGTTTAAACATATAAAAGAGTTTAGAAAGTAATTTTTAAGATATATAATATTAATCTATAAAGTGATTTAGAACCTGAGTATATAAATATTTTTAAGCTAAATATTTAAAATAAGAGATGGTTTAAAAACGAGGATAATTTTGAAATCAAAATATTAAAAGTGATAAAAATAGTTTTGAGGCTAAAATATTTAAAACCAAGAGAGATGTCTTTTGAAAAGAAAGTTTTGATAACATATTTTTAAAAACAAGAGATATATTTTTGAAAAGCATTTTATAAAATTAGTGGATAACAAAATAGGACCACTATATGTTCCACTAGATATTGTTGTGGTTTTCATCTCACTAGGGTTCCATCCCTTTAACAGGCTCGAAGTGGATACCATTCCACGAATAAATTACGAATAAAGATGTAAGTGCTTTCAAGAAGTTTTAACATAATTATAGACTCAATACTTATCTTGTACTTTTGAAATCTTGAACTCTTGATATCTTGATACTCATGAGTCTTCAATTTTTTGATATCTTCATTCTTGAATCTCTATACTGTACAGTCTTCATTCTTGATACCTGCATGTTTATATCCTGCATATATACACACACACACACGCTATAATGTTAGTATTTATATTTTATAACAAGTCCTAAGGTTGTTGTCATCAAAACCATCATCTCAAGAACTAACAATCTCCTCTTTTTTGATGATGACAACATATGTTTATAAAATATATTTCTCCTTTATAGTAACTCCCCTTAAAACTAATAACTCCCCCTTAATCTAAGCCTAACTACTCTAACTACTCTATTATATTTTCCCCCTTTGTCATCAACAAAAAAATAATCTTAAACTAATATAACTCCCCCTTAGTCTAATACTATCCAAACTAAATACTAATAAGGAAGTATAATAAGCGAAACAAAAATGGTACTATATACGATGTTATATTTATATATGTATGGAACATAAACATACAAATATATTTAGGTACATAAATTATAGAACAACACTACTAACGAGAGTTTTTGACAATTGGAGAATTGTGAATCTAACAATTTGGATAATGAAAACAAAAGTTCCACGTTTGACCAAATTCCCATCTTTGTCAATAAAGACTTCACCTGCGCAGACCACATTGTCATCTTCTTCCATAGTTGCATATTCCTCTTCTTCTTCTTCTTCCACTTCGTTGTGCTCTAAGGGGTTATGCACTTGAATGTTGGGAGAATCCTCTTCAATCACAATAGGATTTGCATGATTATCCATTAGGAATTTTTACAAATTCCAAAGAATTTTTCCTTTCTTTTCTTGTTCTTTTGCCATTCTTATCTACACTGGCATGTGTGATAAAGATTGAAGAATTTATGAAGGATGCCATGCAAATTTTGACTGAACTTCAAGTTGTGCAATGTGTTGGAATTGACCAGAATGAGGAGGAGGGAACGAAATAGTGTCATTTTGGTTTGATTTAGTGGAGGAGGCCACTAATTTTAATTTTCATAAGTTTATTTTAGAGAAAGAGAAACGAGAAGATAGAAAAATTCGAAATACATAGGTTTATATAACTACCAAACTGATTTTAGAGGGAAAATCAAATTTTCAAATTTTAACGTTGTATGTCGACATGGGTGGCATGAGTATGTCGATATCCCAATGAAAAACTTGGTTTTCTTGTATATATTGCTGAATATGCGCTTTGCGCTTATATGCTTTTTGTTTGATGATAATAAACATATATATATATATTCATTTAAATGTATTTGGTAATGTACTATTTTTTTTTTCATAGATTACATAAATATTTGTTGAATAAAATAAATTACGCGGAATTTGAATTCAAACAGAATAAGTTACAAAGAATTTGAATTCAAACAGAAATTTTATTCAAACAAATATTTATTACAATCTTGAATAGTGCAAATTCAAGCTCTCACTATACATATACAATTTTGATTCTAATTACATCACAATACAATTTACATAAATGCCTCACTACATATCACTCACACTCGTAGATTTATATTCAACTTCATTCCAGTTTGAATCCAGCATCTGAGCAATCTGCAAAAATATTCACTAACGCAGTAAAATTGAAAAAGAAATATTTTTGCAATATAAAATGAAATATGATTTTTGAAAATACGATTTGCCTCAGTTATTTTGGGTTGTTCGTCATTATTCACATTTGAATTCATCATACACGAACAATGTGACATGCACAGTATATCACTGTACATGCCACAAGGCCGTGCACATCGATATACACTTGATCGATTTACAGGGACAGGTGAGCACAGGTCAAACCCAAATGAAAAGTTGGGTTAAACTCATGTGCAATATATTCAAAATCATGACACGAGCACAAGGTCAAACCCGAGTTTATGATACTGGATTCAACTCAAGTGAAATTTCAAAAATCAACATGAAACGACCAAGTATGACAGTGAAACTCAAGCAAGTGCATAACAAACTCAGTGAAGCCAAAGTGATAAAACAATAGTCCAGACAATCAGACCAAATGCAAGACCAGAGTAGTACAGTGTGGCAATGCACCAGAACACTAATTCCACAACAACTCCGAGCAGTGACAAAAGTGCAGACAGATTTGGAGTGTACAAGTGCAGATGACACAGACTCAACAAAGGCTACAAACAAGCAGCAGTGTGCAAAATGAAGCTACTGAAGGCAACAGAGACCAAGCAATGAACAACTCAAAGCAACAGTCAACAGGCCAGAAACTCAAGTACACCAGTGACAAAGTGATGCAATGCAAGTTCATATGGACAGCAAACTACAGGCAGATTTGAAGAAATGACCGCAATATCAATAAACCAAATGATGACCACAATCCAAACTGAAACTCCAGCAGTAATACAACAATGACCAGAGTCAAAGTTCACAAGTGCAGACCAAATGCAGTGACACAACAGTTTTGAACAAGAAAGACAGTAACATTTTCCAGTGATACAAATGCAACAAACAAAGTCAAGGAACGAGCAACATAATCAATTATGCAATAGTGAAGAACACAAGGCATAGCAACTGCATAGCGAATGCAACAGTGACAAGCATATCAATACAGCAACTCAAAGACCACAAATAGGCTAGTTCAGGTAGAACAAGAAGGCCAGAGACTACAATATCAAGTGCAAGTGCAAACTCAAATAAGTATGCAAAATGAATGAAGCAACTGTGAAAACTGAAATGAGCAAGTGCAACAGAGAAGAGCAACATGCAAATAAAACCAACAAAATACACAAACAAGACCAGAACAATCATGCCAAAAGTATGGTTACAGCATCAAGGTGGTCAAGGCTAAAATCAAACAAGGCCAGAGACGAAGCTCACAGGGATGAAAATAGTGATGGCCTAAGTAATGCAGAGTCGTGGAGTGGTATACACGAAATCTGCAACAAATTCAATGCCGTGTCTCAAATCAAAGTCAACAACGTGATGACCAACAAGTTCGAAATCAAGTGTGTGTACAATTTGAAAAAGTCGTAAATTAAAAGAGGAAAGTCTCTGCCGTGTTAATCAAGGTAAATCAAATGCTTCAAAAACAAAGCCGTGCGCATCAAGTCACAGAACGCAAAAATTAGGAAAGTGTAAATTGATACGAGCAAATTCAATTATCTCGAATTCATATAAATACCACACCCCAATTATCATCATAGGCATCGAGTTCAAGCAAGCAATTTAACCAGCAAAGAAAGAAAAAATTACATACCGCAACAACGAACTCGATCAACAGAGGAGCAGCGCAAACCAAAGAATCAATCATAAGCGAAGCAGCGAGCAAGAGCCACACAAGTCAGATCGAACGAAGAATCAAAGCACAAAGCCCCAATTTGGATCGAAGAACGAAGCCCTAATTTAGTAGGGGATCGGCCGACATTTTCTTCACAAGACAAAAGGAGGAACGGGTTAAAGAAATAAAAATGGGCCGGCCTTGTTGTGTTTAAAAGGCTTTGTTTATTTTAAAAGGGGGTTTTAGTTTATATTCAAATAAGGTTTCAAGTTTAAAGTTGTTTTTTATTTTGTTGTTTTTACTTTTCGAATCAAAGTATTGGTAAATCACCCCCTAGGTTGTAGGTAGTGTCAGATAGTCTAGTTAGAATTAGTTCAGTGAGCAGGGTATGCGAGTTTGCAAAACTCTATAGGTGGGAGAAAGGGTTTGAGAGTTTGCAAAACGCTATAGGCGGGAGCAGGGGGTGCGAGTCTATTAGAGTGTTTGTAAGAAGGAGCAGGGTTTGCGAGTCTGTTAGAGTGTTTGTAAGCGGGAGACTGTTTAATTCTAATAGAAATCTGGGAATGCAATAGTAGGCAGGGGTTGCCGAAGCTGGGTAAATTTTGTGTGTGATTTACTTTTCAGCATATTTATTTTTGCAGTTTGATTCTGTGTTTAAATCGAGAAAATTTGCTATAACCCTATTCACCCCCCCTCTAGGGTTAATCTAGATCCTACAAGTGGTATCAGAGCCTGGTATTTTTCTTTAACTCTAGAGTCATGAATCCACCAAATAATACTTTTGTTGAGGGTCGTTCCAATATTATTCCTTCTATTTTCGATAGAACAGATTTTTTGAACTGGAAATTGAAAATGGAATTTTATTTAAAATCTGTTAATATTAAATGTAGGGATATTATTGAAAATGGGTGTGATATAACAAATAAGGAAATTATCTCGATTAATGCTCTTTCTATGCATATATTATATTCTCATATTAATCGTGATAATTTTTATTTCATCTCTCATTGTGAAAATGCACAGAAAATCTGGAATACTTTCGATGCAATATATAGAGCAAAAGTCAACAGTAATGAGAAATCCTCCACAACCAACTCAGTTGAAGAAATGTGCTTAACAGAATTTGTAAAAAGCAGTTGCGATGAGGATGATGATGATGGAGCAGCTGAGCTGGCATTACTAATGAAGAAATTCAAAAGGAGGAACCCCAAATACGGAAATCCAGCTCTAAATCAAAAATTAAAAAACAAAGAGCACAATATGAAGCCAAGCAAGGTATCAAAACTCACTCACTCTGAGTTACTTATTTATTTCCATGAAGTGAATGGCTGTTTTGAATGACTTAGGGAGAAGTATGCCAAACTTGAATCACAAAAAGATACTTTGATAGAAGTAAATGAACAACTCGAAAAATTAGTTAAAACTTATCAAAGTAGGATCCCTAAGTGTGATAAGTGTCCAACATTTGAAAACGAAATTAAAAAATCAGAAATCAATATAAAATCACTTGAAAATGAAATTCTGGTCTTGAAAGAGAGTGAAAATACTAGGAGAGAGAATTCTATTAAAAAGTGCACACAATTGTTAAACGGAAATGAATCTCTCAAAACACAAGTCCAACAATTGTCAACGACTTTAGATAAATTTTCAAAAAGTGAAAAATCGTTGAATATGCTATTAGGAAAGCAAACTGTTAATACAGATAGAAAAGGGCTTGGATATAATCAATCTAAAATTGTTGAAGACAAGATTAATCAAGAAAATTCAGTGTGCACAATTTGTAGAAAATTTGGACACAATCAAAATAATTGTTGGTATAGACCCAAACAAATGAAAACTATATCAATTTGGGTTCCAAAAGGCACAATATCTCTCAAAGTTAAACAAATTCGGGTGCCGAAGGGAGAAATTATAAATATTTTTGGGTCTCCACAAAATTATTTTTCAAAATATTCAGCCACTAACAATCATGGACCTATAAAAACAAATAGGTCACAAAAATCTTTCATCGTGTAGGTATGGTGGCAGGCTAAGGAACAACAACAGTGTTCGTTGGATTTTGGCAGTTCCAGAAACACAACGGGCAACAAAGCAAAGTTACTTAGCCTAGTACAAAGGTGACAGAATCACAATGGGCAACCACGAAAAATTATCGTAAAGGTAAAACAGGTAAAAGTATATTTATTTGATTGATAAATTAAATGTGATATTCTGCACCGTATTCTGAATGAAATCAGCCAATATTGAGATGTTGTAAAGATGATGTTTTTTTTTATTCTGACTTGTTCAACATAGCTGGCCAATTATATTTATGCCAAAAACACTATTCTTTGAATTACTTCATACAAATACATTTGGATTAAACATAGTGTTTTGTTGGATAATAATACTTTTGGTTAAAATACGGCCAACTCTATATTCACGGTTTTTTGACTTCAATTCAAATTTAGAATGCTGTTAAAAATTGAGTTTGAATTTTCATGCATACTTCATGATCTGGTCTATCAAATTTAATTAGTGATGTTTTTGAGTGAAAAAGAAATTCAGATGCAGATTACATTGGTAATCTAGTTGATAGAAAAATTACTAGTGGAACGTGATTAATTTTTGAAACATTCATTTACTGCATCGTTTTTCAAAGAAAATATCTGCATATTTTTCACTTGAAATAATTTTTATCAGAATTTTTTTCTTAAAAACCCCTTCTAGAAAACAATCTCTGTTAACCTTGTATCGGATTAGTTAGTTAAGAAAATTTGATTTTAAATGACAAATTTTTGACTAATCCGACTCCCTACTAATTATCAAAAAGATAAATAGTGATTAAAAAGGTGATAAGTGTTGATATTTAACATGCATTACTCAAAAGAGTATATTTTGAAAATTTCTTTAGGAATTTAAACAAGAGTTATAAAACTTTTTGTTGGGTAAAGATTCCATGACCATTTCTATATCTATCATATTTCTATCGACCATTGTTTATCAAATCTTAAATATAGTTTGTCGATATGTGGTACAATAATCAGGAATCATTTATTTTTCATTTCACATTTTTTTAAATAAATAAATATCCAAAGTATTCACTCTCGTTTAAAAGTCCTCACGGTTATGCATGGGTGAATTACTTGGATTTTTGATTATGTGCTTCCATGCTCATTTAAAAGTCCTCACGGTTATGCATGTATGGAAGGCATATCAAAATTAATTGATTAAATAGACAAGTTGATTCTAATCCCATTTAAAAGTCCTCATGGTTATGCGTGGTTAGAAGATACTTGAATTCATTTTTAAAATTAAATTGGAATACTACTAATCTCATTTAAAAGTCCTAATGGTTATGCATGATTAGTAGATATTCAAATTCCTGATATAAATGTACCACAAGTAAATAAAACTGTATGATTTTATATGAGAATATCATTTCCATCATTCTAAAAGTGGAATATACGCCTAACAAGGGTAGTTATGATTTTTGTTTGATTTTTATTGAAGTTTAATATTTATATTCAAATTGAGTTTTAATGTTGGATTTATATTGATCACTTTATCTCTATTTTTCTCTAACACTATTATTCTTTTGCTGATAACAAAAGGGGGAGAGAAAAGTTAAGATTTTATCAAATGAAATCAAGCAAAGGTCAAATAATTTTCCATTTGCATCTAGGCTCATTTTTATATTTCTATGCATATATGTAGGGGGAGCATCATGTAGAGAGGAAGCATTTAAATAGGGGGAGCAATTAGAGTATATCATTGATCACATACATTTAACACATGTACAAAATCTTAAATATATGTTTGTTATCATCAAAAGGGCGAGATTGTTAAATATGCACTTTGCGCTTATATGATTTTTGTTTGATGATAATAAACATATATATTCATTTAAATGTATTTGGTAATGTACTATTTTGTTTTTCATAGATTAAATAAATATTTTATGAATAAAATAAATTACGCGGAATTTGAATTCAAACAGAATAAGTTACACATAATTTGAATTCAAACAGAAATTTTATTCAAATAAATATTTATTACAATCTTGAATAGTACAAATTCAAGCTCTCACTATACATATACAATTTTGATTCTAATTACATTACAATACAATTTAAATAAATGCCTCACTACATATCACTCACACTCGTAGTTTTATATTCAACTTCATTCCAGTTTGAATCCAGCATCTGAGCAATCTGCAAAAATATTCACTAACGCAGTAAAATTGAAAAAGAAATATTTTTGCAATATAAAATGAAATATGATTTTTGAAAATACAATTTGCCTCAGTTATTTTGGGTTGTTCGTCATTATTCACATTTGAATTCATCATACACGAACAATGTGACATGCACAGTATATCACTGTACATGCCACAAGGCCGTGCACATCGATATACACTTGATCGATTTACAGGGACAGGTGAGCACAGGTCAAACCCCAATGAAAAGCCGGGTTCAACTCATGTGCAATATATTCAAAATCACGACACGAGCACAAGGTCAAACCCGAGTTTTTGAAACTAGATTCAACTCAAGTGAAATTTCAAAAATCAACATGAAACGACCAAGTATGGCATTGAAACTCAAGCAAGTGCATAACAAACTCAATGAAGCCAAAGTGATAAAACAATTGTCCAGACAATCAGACCAAATGCAAGACCAGAGTAGTACAGTGTGGCAATGCACCCGAACACTAATTCCACAACAACTCCAAGCAGTGACAAAAGTGCAGACAGATTTGGAGTGTACAAGTGCAGATGACACAGACTCAACAAAGGCTACAAACAAGTAGCATTGTGCAAAATGAAGCTAGTGAAGGCAACTGAGACCAAGCAATGAACAACTCAAAGCAACATCAGCAGGCCAGATACTCAAGCACACCAGTGACACAGTGATGCAATGCAAGTTCATATGGACAGCAAACTACAGGCAGATTTGAAGAAATGACCGCAATATCAATAAACCAAATGAAGAACACAATCCAAACTGAAACTCCAGCAGTAATACAACAATGACCAGAGTCAAAGTTCACAAGTGCAGATCAAATGCAGTGACACAACAGTTTTGAACAAGAAAGACAGTAACATTTTGCAGTGATACAAATGCAACAAACAAAGTCAAGGAACGAGCAACATAATCAATTATGCAATAGTGAAGAACACAAGGCATAGCAACTGCATAGCGAATGCAACAGTGACATGCATATCAGTACAACAACTCAAAGACCACAAATAGGCTAGTTCAGGTAGAACAAGAAGGCCAGAGACTACAATATCAAGTGCAAGTGCAAACTCAAATAAGTATGCAAAATGAATGAAGCAACTGTGAAAACTGAAATGAGCAAGTGTAACATAGAAGAGCAACATGCAAATAAAACCAACAAAATACACAAACAAGACCAGAACAATCATGCCAAAAGTATGGTTACAGCATCAAGGCAGTCAAGGCTAAAATCAAACAAGGCCAGAGACGAAGCTCACAGGGATGAAAACAGTGATGGCCGAAGTAATGCAGAGTCGTGGAGTGGTATACACGAAATCAGTAACAAATTCAATGTCGTGTCTCAAATCAAAGTCAATAACGTGATGACCAACAAGTTCGAAATCAAGTGTGTGTACAATTTGAAAAAGTCGTAAATTAAAAGAGGAAAGTCTCTGCCGTGTTAATCAAGGTAAATCAAACGCTTCAAAAACAAAGGCGTGCGCATCAAGTCACAGAACGCAAAAATTAGGAAAGTGTAAATTGATACGAGCAAATTCAAGTGTCTCGAATTCATATAAATACCAAACCCCAATCATCATAGGCATCGAGTTCAAGCAAGCAATTTAACCAGCAACGAAAGAAAAAATTACATACCGCAACAACGAACTCGATCAATAGAGGAGCAACGCAAACCAGAGAATCAATCATAAGCGAAGCAGCGAGCAAGAGCAACACAAGTCAGATCGAACGAAGAATCAAAGCATAATGCCCCAATTTTGATCGAAGAACGAAGCCCTAATTTAGTAGGGGATCGGCCGACATTTTCTTCACAAGACAAAAGGAGGAATGGGTTAAAGAAATAAAAATGGGCCGGCCTTGTTGTGTTTAAAAGGCTTTGTTTATTTTAAAAGGGGGTTTTAGTTTATATTCAAATAGGGTTTCAAGTTTAAAGTTGTTTTTTATTTTGTTGTGTTTACTTTTCGAATCAAAGTATTGGTAATTCACCACCTAGGTTGTAGGTAGTGTCAGATTGTCTAGTTAGAATTAGTTCAGTGAGCAGGGTGTGCGAGTTTGCAAAACTCTATAGGCGGGAGCAAGGGTTTGCGTATTTGCAAAACTCTATAGGCGGGAGCAGGGGGTGCGAGTCTATTAGAGTGTTTGTAAGAGGGAGCAGGGTTTGCGAGTCTGTTAGAGTGTTTGTAAGCGGGAGACTGTTTAATTCTAATAGAAATCTGGGAATGCAGCAGTAGGCAGGGGTTGCCGAAGCTGGGTAAATTTTGTGTGTGATTCACTTTTCAGCATATTTATTTCTGCAGTTTGATTCTGTGTTTAAATCGAGAAAATTTGCTATAACTCTATTCACCCCCCTCTAGGGTTAATCTAGATCCTACAAGTGGAATCAGAGCCCGGTACGGTATTTTTCTTTAACTCTAGAGTCATGAATCCACCAAATAATACTTTTGTTGAGGGTCGTTCCAATATTATTCCTTCTATTTTCGATGGAACAGATTTTTTGAACTGGAAATTGAAAATGGAATTTTATTTAAAATCTGTTAATATTAAATGTTGGGATATTATTGAAAATGGGTGTGATATAACAAATAAGGAAATTATCTCGATTAATGCTCTTGCTATGCATATATTATATTCTCATATTAATTATGATAATTTTTATTTCGTCTCTCATTGTGAAAATGCACAGAAAATCTGGAATACTTTCGATGCAATATATGGAGCAAAAGTCAACAACAATGAGAAATCCTCCACAACCAACGCACTTGAAGAAATGTGCTTAACAGGATTTGTAAAAAGAAGTTGTGATGAGGATGATGATGATGGAGCAGCTGAGATGGCATTACTAATGAAGAAATTCAAAAGGAGGAACCGCAAATACGGAATCCAGCTCTAAATCAAAAATTAAAAAACAGAGAGCACAATATGAAGCCAAGCGGGTATCAAAACTCACTCACTCTGAATTACTTATTTATTTCCACGAAGTGAATGGCTGTTTTGAACGACTTAGGGAGAAGTATGCCAAACTTGAATCACAAAAAGATACTTTGATAGAAGTAAATGAACAACTCGAAAAATTAGTTAAAACCTATCAAAGTAGGATCCCTAAGTGTGATAAGTGTCCAACATTTGAAAACGAAATTAAAAAATCAGAAATCAATATAAAATCACTTGAAAATGATATTCTGGTCTTGAAAGAGAGTGAAAATACTAGGAGAGAGAACTCTATTAAAAAGTGCACACAATTGTTAAACGAAAATGAATCTCTCAAAACACAAGTCCAACAATTGTCAACGACTTTAGATAAATTTTCAAAAAGTGAAAAGTCGTTGAATATGCTATTAGGAAAGCAAACTGTTAATACAGATAGAAAAGGGCTTGGATATAATCAATCTAAAATTGTTGAAAACAAGATTAATCAAGAAAATACAGTGTGCACAATTTGTCGAAAATTTGGACACAATCAAAATAATTGTTGGTATAGACCCAAACACATGAAAACTATATCAATTTGGGTTCCAAAAGGCACAAATATAAAATCTCTCAAAGTTAAACAAATTTGGGTGCCGAAGGGAGCAATTATAAATAGTTTTGGGTCTCCACAAAATTATTTTTCAAAATATTCAGCCACTAACAATCATGAACCTATAAAAACAAATAGGTCACAAAAATCTTTCATCGTGTAGGTATGGTGGCAGGCTAATGAACAACAACAGTGTTCGCTGGATTTTGGCTGTTCCAGAAACACAACGGGCAACAAAGCAAAGTTCCTTAGCCAATACAAAGGTGACAGAATCACAATGGGCAACCATGAAAAATTATCGTAAAGGTAAAACAGGTAAAGGATATTTATTTGATCGATAAATTAAATGTGATATTCTGCACCGTATTCTGAATGAAATCAGCCAATATTGAGATATTGTAAAGATGATGTTTTTTTTGATTCTAACTTGTTCAACATAGTTGGCCAATAATATTTATTCCAAAAACACTATTCTTTGAATTACTTCATACAAATACAGTTGGATTAAACATAGTGTTTTGTTGGATAATAATACTTTTGGTTAAAATACGGCCAACTCTATATTCACGGTTTTCTGACTTCAATTCAAATTTAGAATGCTGTTAAAAATTGAGTTTGAATTTTCATGCACACTTCATGATCTGGTCTATCAAATTAAATTAGTGATGTTTTTGAGTGAAAAAGAAATTCAGATGCAGATTACACTGGTAATCTAGTTGATAGAAAAATTACTAGTGGAACGTGATTAATTTTTGAAACATTCATTTACTGCATCGTTTTTCAAAGAAAATATCTGCATATTTTTCACTTGAAATAATTTTTAGCAGAAAATTTTTCTTAAAAACCCCTTCTAGAAAACAATCTCTGTTGACCTTGTATCAGATTAGTTAGTTAAGAAAATTTGATTTTAAATGACAAATTTTTGACTAATCCGACTCCCTACTAATTATCAAAAAGATAAATAGTGATTGAAAAGGTGATAAGTGTTGATATTTAACATACATTACTCAAAAGAGTATATTTTGAAAATTTCTTTAGGAATTTAAACAAGAGTTATAAAACTTTTTGTTGGGTAAAGATTCCATGGCCATTTCTATATCTATCATATTTCTATCGACCATTGTTTATCAAATCTTAAATATAGTTTGTCGATATGTGGTACTATAATCAGGAATCATTTGTTTTTCATTTCACATTTTTTTAAATAAATAAATATCTGAAGTATTCACTCTAATTTAAAAGTCCTCACGGTTATGCATGGGTGAATTACTTGGATTTTTGATTATGTGCTTCCATGCTCATTTAAAAGTCCTCACGGTTATGCATGTATGGAAGGCATATCAAAATTAATTGATTAAATAGACAAGTTGATTCTAATCCCATTTAAAAGTCCTCACGGTTATGCGTGGTTAGAAGATACTAGAATTCATTTTTAAAATTAAATTGGAATACTACTAATCTCATTTAAAAGTCCTAACGGTTATGCATGATTAGTAGATATTCAAATTCCTGATATAAATGTACCACAAGTAGATACAACTGTATGATTTTATATGAGAATATCATTTCCATCATTCTAAAAGTGGAATATACGCCTAACAAGGGTAGTTATGAATTTTGTTTGATTTTTATTGAAGTTTAATATTTATATTCAAATTGAGTTTTAATGTTGGATTAATATTGATCACTTTATCTCTATTTTTCTCTAACACTATTATTCTTTTGCTGATAACAAAAGGGGGAGAAAAAAGTTAAGATTTTGTCAAATGAAATCAAGCAAAGGTCAAATAATTTTCCATTTGCATCTAGGCTCATTTGTATATTTCTATGCATATATGTAGGGGGAGCATCATGTAGAGAGGAAGCATTTAAATAGGGGGAGCAATTAGAGTATATCATTGATCACATACATTTAACACATGTACAAAATCTTAAATATATGTTTGTTATCATCAAAAGGGGGAGATTGTTGAATATGCGCTTTACGCTTATATGATTTTTGTTTGATGATAATAAACATATATATATTCATTTAAATGTATTTGGTAATGTACTATTTTATTTTTCATAGATTAAATAAATACTTGTTGAATAAAATAAATGACGCGGAATTTGAATTCAAACAGAATAAGTTACACAGAATTTGAATTCGAACAAAAATTTTATTCAAACAAATATTTATTACAATCTTGAATAGTACAAATTCAAGCTCTCACTATACATATACAATTTTGATTCTAATTACATCACAATACAATTTACATAAATGCCTCACTACATATCACTCACACTCGTAGTTTTATATTAAACTTCATTCCAGTTTGAATCCAACATCTGAGCAATCTGCAAATATATTCACTAACGCAGTAAAATTGAAAAAGAAATATTTTTGCAATATAAAATGAAATATGATTTTTGAAAATATGATTTGCCTCAGTTATTTTGGGTTGTTCGTCATTATTCACATTTGAATTCATCATACACGAACAATGTGACATGCACAGTATATCACTGTACATGCCACAAGGCCGTGCACATCGATATACACTTGATCGATTTATAGGGACAGGTGAGCACATGTCAAACCCAAATGAAAAGCCAGGTTCAACTCACGTGTAATATATTCAAAATCACGACATGAGCACAAGGTCAAACCCGAGTTTTTGAAACTGGATTCAACTCAAGTGAAATTTCAAAAATCAACATGAAACGCCAAGTATGGCAGTAAAACTCAAGCAAGTGCATAACAAACTCAGTGAAGCCAAAGTGATAAAACAATTGTCCAGACAATCAGACCAAATGCAGGACCAGAGTAGTATAGTGTGGCAATGCACCAGAACACTAATTCCACAACAAATCCAAGCAGTGACAAAAGTGCAGACAGATTTGGAGTGTACAAGTGCAGATGACACAGACTCAACAAAGGCTACAAACAAGTAGCAGTGTGCAAAATGAAGCTACTGAAGGCAACAGAGACCAAGCAATGAACAACTCAAAGAAATAGTCAACAGGCCTGAACCTTAAGCACACCAGTGACACAGTGATGCAATGCAAGTTCATATGGACAGCAAACTACAGGCAGATTTGAAGAAATGACCGCAATATCAATAAACCAAATGAAGACCACAATCCAAACTGAAACTCCAGCAGTAATACAACAATGACCAGAGTCAAAGTTCACAAGTGCAGACCAAATGCAGTGACACAGCAGTATTGAACAAGAAAGACAGTAACATTTTGCAGTGATACAAATGAAACAAACAAAGTCAAGGAACGAGCAACAGAATCAATTATGCAATAGTGAAGAACACAAGGCATAGCAACTGCATAGCGAATGCAACAGTGACATGCATATCAATACAGCAACTCAAAGACCACAAATAGGCTAGTTCAGGTAGAACAAGAAGGCCAGAGACTACAATATCAAGTGCAAGTGCAAACTCAAATAAGTATGCAAAATGAATGAAGCAACTGTGAAAACTGAAATGAGCAAGTGCAACAGAGAAGAGCAACATGCAAATAAAACCAACAAAATACACAAACAAGACCAGAACAATCATGCCAAAAGTATGGTTAACGCATCAAGGCGGTCAAGGCTAAAATCAAACAAGGCCAGAGACGAAGCTCACAGGGATGAAAACAGTGATGGCCGAAGTAATGCAGAGTCGTGGAGTGGTATACACGAAATCAGTAACAAATTCAATGTCATGTCTCAAATCAAAGTCAACAACGTGATGACCAACAAGTTCGAAATCAAGTGTGTGTACAATTTGAAAAAGTCGTAAATTAAAAGAGGAAAGTCTCTGCCGTGTTAATCAAGGTAAATCAAACGCTTCAAAAACAAAGTCGTGCGCATCAAGTCACAGAACGCAAAAATTAGGAAAGTGTAAATTGATACGAGCAAATTCAAGTGTCTCGAATTCATATAAATACCAAACCCCAAATATCATCATAAGCATCGAGTTCAAGCAAGCAATTTAACCAGCAACGAAAGAAAAAATTACATACCGCAACAACGAACTCGATCAACAGAGGAGCAACGCAAACCAGAGAATCAATCATAAGCGAAGCAGCGAGCAAGAGCAACACAAGTCATATCAAACGAAGAATCAAAGCACAAAGCCCCAATTTGGATCGAAGAACGAAGCCCTAATTTAGTAGGGGATCGGCCGACATTTTCTTCACAAGACAAAAGGAGGAACGGGTTAAAGAAATAAAAATGGGCCGGCCTTGTTGTGTTTAAAAGGCTTTGTTTATTTTAAAAGGGGTTTTTAGTTTATATTCAAATAGGGTTTCAAGTTTAAAGTTGTTTTTTATTTTGTTGTTTTTACTTTTCGAATCAAAGTATTGGTAAATCACCACCTTGGTTGTAGGTAGTGTCAGATTTTCTAGTTAGAATTAGTTCAGTGAGCAGGGTGTGCGAGTTTGCAAAACTCTATAGGTGGGAGCAAGGGTTTGTGAGTTTGCAAAAATCTATAGGCGGGAGCAGGGGGTGCGAGTCTATTAGAGTGTTGTAAGAGGGAGCAGGGTTTGCGAGTCTGTTAGAGTGTTTGTAAGCGGGAGACTGTTTAATTCTAATAGAAATCTGGGAATGCAGCAGTAGGCAGGGGTTGCCGAAGCTGGGTAAATTTTGTGTGTGATTTACTTTTCAGCATATTTATTTCTGCAGTTTGATTCTGTGTTTAAATCGAGAAAATTTGCTATCAGCCTATTCACCCCCCCTCTAGGGTTAATCTAGATCCTACATATATTTGTTTATTAAAAATATATGTTACTATATCTATATTCTATATCTCAGTTATTTAACAAATTCCAAGTTCTCTTCTTAACTTATTAAATATAGACTGATTTAAGGGTTTGGTTTAAATATCAGCAATTTGATTATCGGAGTTGATAAATTCAAGAGAAATAATTTATTTACTTATATTATCTTTGATATCAATATGTTTAATCCTAGCATGATGAGTAGGATTTTTAGATAAATTAACTGCACTAATATTATCATAATAAATTGGTGATTTTTAAATTGTTAATCCAAAATCTTTTAGGGTCTGTTGCATATAAATGACTTGAGAGAAAGCCAAAGTAGCACAGATATATTCTGCTTCAGTGTTGATAAAGAAACAGTGTTTTTCTTTTTACTAAACTATGAAACCAGAGAATGCCCCAAAAAGTGACAAGTTCCACTTGTATTTTTTCGGTCAGATTTGCAACCAACATAGTCAGGATCACAATAAGAGATTAAATCAATTGAAACATTTTTAGGGTAAAATAAACCATAGTCAAAAGTATGTTCAACATATCTGATGATACGTTTCACAGCTTTTAAGTGAGTCTCTTTGGGTTGAGATTGGTATCTTGCATAGAGACAAACACTATGCATGATATCAGGTCTACACGCAGTGATGTAAAGTAGTGATCTAATCATTCCCCTATATAGTTTTTGATTTACATTTTTTGAAAGATCTTCTTTATTTAAAGCTTCATTGGTTGCCATGAGAGTGGGTTTTCCACTTGCAATAGTCATACCAAATTTACTAACTAGATCCCTGCATATTTTTCTTGACTAATGAAAACACCATTATCTAATTGTTTTATTTGTAAACCTAAGAGGAAAGTAAGTTCAACCATATGACTCATCTCAAACTCTTTTGTCATTATTTCAGAAAATTCTTTATTCATTTCATGATTAGTTGAACCAAATATAATATCATCTACATAAACTTGTACTAGTTGGATATCATTTTCATTTCTTTTAATGAAAAGAGTATTATCTACTTTACCAAGTTCAATAATTGATTGTAATAAAAAAGATCTTAGTCTGTCATACCATGCTTTAGGAGCTTGTTTCAGACCATATAGAGCTTTCTTAAGTTTGAAAACATGGTGTGGAAATTTTTCATCTTCAAAGAGTGGATGTTGTTCAACATAAACTTCCACTTTGACAAATCCATTTAGGAAAGCACTTTTAACATCCATTTGAAATAATTTGAAATTATTATAGTTTGTGAAAGCAAGTAGAATTATAATGGCTTCTAATCTTGCTCCTGTGCAAAAGTTTCATCAAAATCTATTCCTTCTTCTTGACAATTAACTTGTGCGACTAATCTAGCTTTATTTTTAACGACTCCACCTAGTTCATTCATTTTATTTTTATAAACCCATTTAGTTCCTATTATAATTTTATCCTCGGGTCTAGGAACTCATTCCTAAACATCATTTCTGGTGAATTGACTCAGTTCTTCTTGAATAGCCAGAATCCATGAATCATCGGACGATGCTTCCTTTGGATTTTTAGGTTCAATAGATGATATAAAAGTTGCATTACTCACGTTCTTTAGTTGATTTCTAGTTCTAACAATAGATTCAATATCTCCTAGTATATTTTCTATTCGATGACCTTTTAAAAGCTTAACCTTTTTATTTGGATGAATAAGTTATTTATTTGTTTTAATTGATTCATTATTTAGGGTTGCAAAATCTTCTTCATCATTAATTTGTTCAAAATCTTTGAAATTTTCATCCAACGAAACATGCATCGTTTCTTCAATAGTATTAGTTCTTAAACTGAAAAATATGTATGCTTTACTTCTACTAGAATATCCAATATATATTCCTTTGTCGGATTTTGGATCAATCTTATTCATATTTTCTTTTTTATTTAGAATAAAACATTTACTTCCAAAGATTCTAAAATAAGATACCTTTGGTTTCTTCTTGTAAAGAAGTTCATAAGGTGTTTTATTAGTTAATGGTCTAATTAATAATCTATTCAAAATGTAGCAAGCTGTAGTGACTGCTTCAGCCCAAAAATGTTTTGGTAAATTACAATCTGAAAGCATTGTTGTAGCACACTCTTGAATCGTCCTATTTTTACATTCTACCACTCCGTTTTGTCATGGAGTTCTTGGAAAAGTGAAATTATGAGTTATTCCCTTTTTATTGTAGAATCTCTCAAAGTTTTCATTTTCAAACTCCCCACCATGATCACTACGAACAGTTATAATTTTTATAGAAAGTTGGTTTTGAAGTCTTTTTGTTAAAATTTTAAATGAATCAAAAGTATCACATTTATATTTCATAAAAATTGTCGATGTAAACCTAGAATAATCATCTACAATTACAAAGACGTATTTATTGTGATTTATTGATTGAATTTGAGATGGACCAAAACAAATCTAGATGAAGTAACTCAAGAGGTATTGAAGTTGAAATCATATCTTTTAATTTGAAAGAACTCTTCCTAATTTTTCCTAATTGATAAGCATCACATACACTATCTATTTTAAGATTCATTCTAGGGAGACCTCTTACTAGATCAAGTTTAGAAGGTCTAGATAAGAGTTTAAAATTCAAATGCCCAAATCTTTCATGCCAAATCCAAGGTTCACTTGTATTAGCCAAAAGACATAGATTATCATTTGATATTTTCATACTAAGAATATAAATATTTTTCTTCCTAATTCCTTCAAATATAATATTCAAATTATTATCTTTGATGTGACACTTATGTTTTTCAAATTTAATTTTGTATCATTTATCACAAAGTTGACTAATGCTAAGCAGATTGTGTATCAGATTCTTAACTAATAAAACATTAGAAATAGGATTTTTAGAGTTACCGACATTGCTGATGCATATCACATATCCTTTTGGGTTGTCTCCAAAATTAACCAATTCTCCATCTTTATAGATAATATCATTCAGCGTATATGGATTACTAGTCATGTGTCTTGAACATCCACTATCAAGCATCCACTTATTATTCTTGATTTGCACAATTTGTCCATTAAGAGTTGATTCTTCAAAGGCCATACAATTTTTTTCTTTCTGCACAGAATACAAAATCAGTAGATAACTTGATTTTCAATAATAATTATATGCAGACTTATGAGACAATGATGATTTGAACAATTTTAAAGTAGTCTTAACAAAATCCCAAAAAATAGCCATTTTAAAAACTTTTTCAAAATTTAGATTATGAAAACTTTGAAAACCTTACTCCGATACCAAATGTGAGAAATGCAGATTACGGATCTTAAGGCTAGAATAACACTAGAGGAGGGAGGCTGAATAGTGTTTTATTGACTTTTTAAATATTGTTGAAAATTATGTAATTTAATCACCAACAAATGCAATTCAGAGACACAGATATAATCACAGAATCAGACACAAATGCAAATACTAAATAAAAGTAGTAAAGAAAAGAACACACCACGATTTTATACTGGTTCGTAGTTACCCTATATCCAGTCCCGTACAATCGTACAGATTTCTTATCAAACTAATCTTCCAGATTACACCCTCGGTTTCAAGGCTACGAGGTACACACTTCTGTATTCAAGTCTAGGGCAAACTCTATTAATTTAACCAGGCTACAAGATCACCTAATTGATTTCCAGGGCTACAATCACACGCAATTGATTTCAAGGCTCAACCACACCTTTTAATCAATAGTTTGATTTACAAAGATCCTATAACTCTGAATAGCACTGAGATCTTATAGAGAGAGTGGCAGAAAATAAAACAAGAGATAATCAAGTTTGATTCACTTGGTATTTTGGCATAATACAGTTGAGGATTCTTTAGAATAAATGTGGAAGATGAAGACAAGAGAAAACAAGTGAAATTGTGATTAAAATTCATTTAAAACAACAGGTATATATAGTAGAGCAACTGTCATATCTCTTCGCGAAAGGTTACGACTCATAGACACTTCTTTTGAGAACTTGAATTTTGAATTTAACGGACACCATATCGACATGGAAGGTTGAGGGATGTCGACATGCTCTAGGAAAAATTAATGTTTTTATTTTCTTATTAAAATTGGTTTCTATAATTTGTCAAAACAATTTATAAATTTAGTAAATATATTTGAATATTGTTTAAACATATAAAAGAGCTTAGAAAGTAACTTTTAATATGTATAATCTTAATCTACAAAGTGATTTAAAATCTTAGTATATAAATATTTTAAAGCTAAATATTTTAAAGCTAAATATTTAAAACTAGAGATGGTTTAAAAACAAGGACAATTTTGAAATCAAAATATTAAAAAATGATAAAAATAGTTTTGAGGCTAAAATAATTAATACCAAGAGAGATGTCTTTTTGAAAAGAAAGTTTTCAAAACATTTTTTTAAAAATAAGAGATATATTTATGAAAAGAAATTTTATAAAATTAGTGGATATCAAAATAGGACCACTATATGTTCCACTAGATATTTTCATGGGTTCCATTCTACTAAGGCTTCATCCCTTTAACTGGCTCGAAGTGGATTCCATTCCACGAATAAATTTCGAATAAAGATGTAAGTGCTTTTAAGAACTTTTAACATAATTCTAGACTCAATACTTATCTTGTACTTTTGAAATCTTGAACTCTTGCTATCTTGATACTCATGAGTCTTCAATCTTGATATCTTCAGTCTTGAATCTTTATATTGTACAGTCTTCATTCTTGATACCTACATGTTTATATCCTACATATATATATATATATAAACTATAATGTAGATTATATTTTATAACAAGTCCTAAGGTTGTTGTCATCAAAACCATCATTTCAAGGACTAACACTCTTCATATCCTGATACATCTTTGTTCCTCTTGGATGAATAGTGAACTTTGAATTATGGCATTCCTCCAAGACTTCCTTCCTTATGTCTCCCACATTTGGAACACATAATCTAACCTTCTTTCTCAACCACCCGTTCTAGTCAAGACTGAAATCCTTCAATTCATTGCCCTCTATTCCATCCCTTAACTTCCAGATCCTTTCAACTAACACTGGAACCTCTTCCTGTTTAGAAGCAATTTTCTCAATCAATACCAGTCGGACTTCTAAATTAGACAACCTAGAAGATCCTCCACTATACTCTATAAGCTAACAATGCTTCTAAGTCTTTCCATTCTGTGATTATAGCTAATACTACATTCTACATCTGCAACCTTGTTTGCTTTCCCTGGATGTACTCTATTCCAAAATCAAAAGAGGCCAAAAACTCCAATCATCTCTGTTGTCTCATATTTAGCTCCGTCTTAGAGAACAAGTACTTCAACGACTTACGATCCGTATAAAGCTCAAACCTTTCTCCAAAAGGGTAATACCTCCACACCTTCAAGGAAAATATAACTACAACTAACTTCAATTCATGCGTCGGCTACATAACCTCATGCGATCTAAGCTGGCTAGAAGCATAGGCAATCACTTTACCCCTCTGCTTTAGTAAAACTCCCAACCTTGTTCCACATGCATCAGTATAAACAACTAAATCTTGATTCTCTTCCATAACCACCAACACTAGTGCATGGGTCAATAAGTGTTTCAAGCTCTAAAATGATTCCTCACACTTATCTGTCCATACGAACTTTACATCCTTTCGTGTTAGCTTAGTCATCGGTGCAGCTATCCGTGAAAAATCGTTTATAATCCTCGTATAATATTCCACCAATCTAAGGAAATTTCTTATCTCAGTTACTATTTCTGGTCTTTTACAATTATTAACGGCAACGATCTTTTCTAGATCAACTGACAATCCTTTCTCCAAAACTACGTGACCAAGAAATTTCACTTCCTTCTTCCAGAAATGACACTTCGAAAACTTTGCTTTTATCTAATACTGCCTCGGCGTTTCAAGCACAACCCTAAGATGAACTTCATGCTCCTTCTTATCCTTAGAGTATATCAGAATACCATCTATAAAAACTAGCACGAAGTTGTGCAAGTGCTTTTGGAAGATTTGATTCATCAAATCCACAAAGAATGTCAATGCATTAGTTAGTCCAAACGGCATAATTAACCATTCGTATGATCCATATCTCGTTCTGAACGCCATTAAAGTTATACTATCGTCTGCCATTCTAAGCTGATGAAATCCTATCGCCAAATCCAACTGAGAAAATACATTGGCTCCACTCAACTGATCAAACAAATCGTCAGTTCTCAGAATTGGATATCGATTCTTTATCGTCTTCTCATTCATCCTACGATAATCGGCTTCTTAGCAAATACTGCGGTTGCTCCCTAAGGTGAACTATTTGGTCTTATAAAACTCTTGCCTTCCAAATCTACCAATTGAGCCCTCAACTCATTTATCTCTATATTTGTGTCATTCTGCTTGGTGACCTACTTATAGGTTTTGCTTTAGGCACTAAATCAATCCGAAACTCAATGGCTTGTTTCAGTGGTAATCCAACTATCGGCTCAAAACATTTGCGAATTCTCTAACTACGAAACGCGATTTAACTCATATTCTAACTCCATAACACCAAACAAAGCATTCTTCTCATAATTAGGGTTTTCTACGGTATAAACTATCTGATCACTACAATCTGGGTGTCTAAGTGATATTTTCCTATCTAGGCAAAATATCCTAGCATCATAATTACTTAACCAATCCATTCCCAATATAATTACGAACTCTACAAAGTCAAATATGTACAAAATGCAAACAAAAGTGTAACCTAGCAATTCAAATTGGTCAAACTTCATCCCAAGAGTCACATACCCTCCTATCAGATTTGTAACTCTTAAGGAAGTAACTAAATATGTGGGTTCTAGGTTAAGTTTATCTACCAAACATCGAGATATAAAAGAGTGAGATGCACCTGTATCAAATAAAACGCTAACAGATGTATCATGGATCTGTACCTCCTAACATAGCCTTTCCCTTCTCCTGCACTGTCGTCTTTGAAGTAGCAAGTTCCTATGTAAACACTTAGCCTTTATCTCCTTCGGCTGGCTCTCTGCACCGGTTCTTGTAGTGGCCGATCTGATCACAATTAAAATACCGATGTTCCTTTTTCCAGTCACCTCCTTTCCTTTTCCTTTTTCGGTACGACACTCATGAGCATAATGTCCTTTCTTGTCACACTTGTAGCAGACCACCTTAGACTTTCCTTTCTTTGCCACACCTCCTTTCTAAGCATTCTTTTTGTGGAAAACTTTCTCTTCTGGCCCTGTTCAACCTAGACCTCCGTATCCTTCTTCTTCTTCTCCAAACAAGCAAACATCTCTTCATGTCCCATTGCCATTTCTACCACTACATCACATGGATCCCTGAAGTGCGGTAAAGTAGCCCTAGCCTACTCCGACTTCAACCTTCTAATAAGCTATTCATTTCTCTTCAACACTGTGTCAATAGTGGCATACCTTTACCGGGCTAACTCTTCGAATCTACTAGCATATTCTAGAATAGACATCTCCCCTTGTTCTAGCTTAGCAAACTTTCTAACCAACACAGATTGCCCTATTACTGACATGAACCTTTCTTGAAACCTCCTCCTAAACTCTACCCACATCATAGTCTCTTCATCCACACCAGCAGTTATAGTATTCCACCAAAACAAAGAAGCTCCCTAAGGCTGTCTTGAAGCAAGTCTTCTTTTCTGCTCGTTATTGAGCCCTAAGTGGGCAAAAATCCTTTCACAATGTAGTAGCCAACTTTCCACTTCAATAGCATCCGCTGTTCCAATAAACGGTTTTTCCCCAAGCTAAGTATAGTCTCTGCTTAAAATAACATACTATTGACTATCAGAGCTTCCTGAACTCCTCCTCCAGCAGCATTTCCTCCAACAACTCCAGCTGTGATCCCAACATGATTCATGTTTATGAAAAACTGATACATGGCTCCCATATCCACATGGGGAACCCCAGCACCATTATTTTCAGCCTGAGCCTGACCATGGCCTCTTCTAGCATTTGGTCAGGCATTTCCATTTATGGTGGTCTAGTCTCTTCCTAGATTAAATCTGTCTCTTCTTCTATCAATATCTGTATTCAAGCTTCGTGAGATATAGAAGAATTGCCTAACAAAGATAGGAGTCTAGAGATAAAGCATATACTTATATATAACAAATACAAGTACGTTACTATAGCGTTATCCCATAACCTGATCTTAGCTCTAATTCCTAAGGATTATATTTTCAAAAATCATTTTTAGTTAAAGTATTTCACAAACCTATGCTCTGATGCTAATTTGTAACATCCCATATCTAGAGGCCCAAAGCTAATCGTTACGGATGTTGTAATCATCTATAGTATTAACTTCCGACGACTAAATATGACTATGTTAATGGTATCAATAATATCAGAAGCACTTGAATATGAAACAAAGCATAGATTTCAAAATAGAATTTTCGATTACATTTCAAATCATAGGTTCCAAATTCATATTACATAATCCCAAAGCGTTTCCCAGGCAATGATAAAATATACTTATTATAAAATACGCCAAGAGCGACATATGAAGATGCCCTCCTTAGATGATCAGAGTCATATAGTCATGTAATATACAGTGGAAATAAATAACAAAACAAAGAACTGCAGCTCCTAAATAGCTATCCGTTAGCCTCCTGCTTGCCTCTGGTAGCTTAATTCATCATCTTACTAAAAACCGAAAAGAACCTCAAACCTCAGCCCACTCAAATCAATTTTGAGCACTCGAGAATTTAAGGAGAAAAAGTAAACTTCGAGTCAGACATAAAGCCTGATGTGAATAATACTATACATCTCGGTTATTAATGTAAAGTGAAACCATGCCGCTTAACGGAACGGCTTTCCCCTCACTAACATTCTTTTAAAATATATCTTTTGCAAATCATTCCCTACAACCAAAAATGGTTAAATACTGTAAAGAATCATAATGTAAACATACATATCAGGTAATAAAAGAACTATCTATTCAAACATTTTAGTTTTGTCTGGCTGACTATTAACCTTTGGCTGACTCGAGCCTACCAGACAAAATAATGAAATAATCTAACATTTGTTAGACACACCTTATGGATGGTCTGTCCTTAACTATCTGTTAAATACTTCTCTTCTGCACAGTCTATCCTTAACTTAACATCTTTAGGGTCACCTGATCCTAATTGTTTTATGGGCTCACCAATAACCTATCTATATACAAATATATATTCCCTTCTGTGTATAATCATAATTTTAGTCTTGCTTGTGACAAAGCCCTACACACTGGAATTTTGGACTAAATTAGCTGGGACCGATAGCTAATGTACAGGGCGTGACCCTATACCATTCCCATCTGGTATTTTGATATCTGAGTCATTTTCACTTAGGGATACCTTTCCATAATTTCCATGAAAACCTTTCCATCTGAAATTGATTTAAAACCTTTTAAACCTAACTTAAATAAGGAAAACATTTATACTCTATGCTTTACTCAAAATCACCTTGCCATGCTATATATAATTTACTTAAATCTTTGTTAATGAAAATTTTTAAACATTTGAAAGTACCCCTTTTAATCCTACTAAAAGTACCCCTTTCGAAACCATGTAAAACCCTTTTTTTCATTTAGGCCTAAAGGCTGTATCTTACTTTTGAAACCATTCATACAGACCTTTCGAAACCATTGAAATTTCTTTAAACTTTTGAAACCATTAAACATTGCGTTTCGAAACCATAGGAAAACCCTTTCCTTTAAACTTATTTAAAACATTGGAAAAACCTTTCCTTTAGACCTTTCGAAGCCATAAGGGAGCCACCCCTTTGATACCTTCTTTAAACCTTTCGAAAGCACTTGGGTTCAATTTAAAACATGTGGAAAAACACCTTTCGAAATCATTCAACGCTAACATGTTGAAATCATTGGGTTATTCTTTTAAAAATCACTAAGGTTCATAAGCACAGGGTCGAAAGCTTAGTCTTTAGAAAGCTATAATTGAGTTGAGAAGTGGTGGTTGAGACCAGCCCTTTATAAATTATTGGAGAAACGGTAGGGTTTTTATAAACCAAAACAAGCCCCTTCGAAAGCTCTGTTTCGAAAGGTATAAGGCGGCAGTAAAGGCTTCGACATAGTCGGAAGCTATTATTTAAAAATAAAGGTGCAACTATTTTGAAACCAACATTTAAAACCGTTTACTTAGTCGAAAGCTATTTCTTAAAACAAAGGCGCAACCTTAAAAACCTTTCTTTTAAATCAATTGACCTAGTCGGAAGCCAACTAAGTCGAAAGCTACTTGGTCGAAAGCAAGCAGGCGCTTTTCTTCTTCAAAACAGAAGGCGCTTCGACCCTGTTAGAATCCCTTGGTTTCAACTCTTACCTTCTTCCCTTTATCCAATTCACTGTGTACCAACATGTTGATAATGTGCATTTGTTTGTGGAAGGAGGTGGAGGGTCTTAGTCGAAAGCTACCTGGACGAAACCAAAAGAGGCATATCATGCTTTTTGCATGAATATCTAAATTAAACCCTTTTTAAGTAAACTTTTTAACTTACCTGCCATGTTTGTCAAACTCTTATTGGTTGCTAATTTTTCTTTTCTAAAAGTACTGCCATAATTTTAGAATTAACTAATTAAATCATTTGCAAAATACCCCTTCTCCTTAATTAAATACATAAAACATTTAAGTCTCGTACCTTAAATAATTTTATATATTCATCAAAACACTTTGAAAAATTCTACAAAAATTATAGAAAATCCTTCTTAATATTTTTTCTAACATATAAAAATTTCAGACCCAATTATTTATAATTTACCTGTAAATTATTTGCAACCCAATAAATCATTTTCTTTACTAGAAAATTTATACAAAATCCACATTAATTCTGAAAATTATGAAAATTGAAACCCAACTTTAAAATATCATTTCTAATTTACATTTGAATTTTCAAGGCATTTGGATGTTATTTGATAGGATTTTCATATCAAACATATCATAAAAACTAATATGAACATGTATAAATCATCAACAAGCATATATAAACTTTCAATCGTCCAAAACATGACATTATTATAAATAATCATTTCGGGTTATCCTTAAATCCAAAAAATATAATAAAAATGGGATGTAGCAATCATTCACCTTAGCTTGGTGATTAAAGATGTGAGATTTGATGTTGAATAAGTTGATTTACTTCTTCCTCTTGAAAATCCTAGCTTTATCTTCTCTTGAGATTAGAAATGGTGGCAGCCTTTAGAATATTCTTGTTTGAGAGAAATAAAATGAATGTGTGTTTGGCTTCCTAAGGTTTTAGGGTATAAGTTCATCTTATTTCTCATCTTGACCTTTCTAACACTTATTTCCATCTTATTTCATTAGTTCATTTTACATATAAGCAGGGCTACCCTTGGTTAAATCAAAACTATTAATCATCTTACATTATTTTATTTTATTTAGCTAATTACATATTTTAAATAATTTTACTAAAAATATAGAGTGCTACATGGGAAGATAGGCAAAGTCCTTAAAGAATAGGGAAGCATACATGTGCGCAATAGAGAGGAGCAGAGAGTCAAGCCCCTGTTAGGACTAGGAGGTGATAACCTTAGACGATAAGAACTTGTGAGGAAAATAGTACTATACATAGATCCATTAGTAATTTCAGCAGCGTAGTCCATTAGAGATCCATCAGAATTTTGTGTATAATGGTGTAAGTGACTGTGCTATAGGATCGTTTAATATGGATAAACTACTTGTGAGGAATAGTAATTAAGTAAGTAAATAATTAAAAAAGTAAAGTAAATGACACTAGAGATTTTTATACTGGTTCGAACTACAGTTCTATGTCGAGTCCCAGACTACTTCTAGAATTAAAATAGGAACCCTCACTTAACCCGGAGAAATAGGTTTACACTGCCCAAGCAACCGAACAGGACTTCTACCGCCTAAGCAACCGAATAAGACTTCTACCGCCTGAGTAACCAAACAGGACTTCTTTACAAATAAAAAAAAGTATCTGATTGTAGTATGCTCTTTAAATAACACTGATAAGTCAATTAAGTACAATATTCCTATAATCTTCTCCTTTATGATATATAGTGTAATATGCTTGAGAAATATTGAAGATAGAGTGATCAATGATCAGAAATTGTATGCGGTTTGAGTGCAAATTGAAAACAGAGAATAAGATATAAGAATTCAAGAATACTAAAATAAGTTTTGTGAATTGATTGTTGAATTCTAAACTTTATTTATATAGATTTAAAAGTTGCAATCTCTCATGAAAGAGAACAATGAAAAGAGGCAGATGCAACTGTTAGATTTGAGATGTCTCTCTTCATTGAAGAGAAATGTCTTTTCATAAAACTAGCCGTTATAAATAATCAACCAACTGAAATTATAGTTCAGCATTCTGAATTTAATTAAATTTGAAAGAACAAGAAAATAGGCATTTTAGGCCTAATTCAACCATCTGAATAAACCCATTCAGCTGGCTAAAACTTCATGCTAATTTATGCTTTGTTTCGGCATTCAATCGTCTGAATGGTATGATTCAGTCGGCTGAATTCTGTTGATAAACAAAATTACCATAACTCATTTGGTTAGAGCACTTGCATTTTAAACTAGCGACCAAGGTTCGAACCCTACTTTATGCAATTTTTGAAAACTTGATTTTTCATTTAAAATATAAATGTATATGTGTGTATACCACTTTGAGACGATTTTAATAATCGTAAACCCTAGACATGACACTTTATGACTAATAAAACTTTGTTTGTCACCTTCGTCTTGTCTCTATCGTGTATCTCTTTTTGTATCTCTATATACATACTTTCATCCTCTTTTGTATTGCGTATCTTCATGTTGAACGTATTTGTTTGTCTCTTTTTGATACTCATGAACCTGCAAATTGGCTTAGAGATTCTTTGGCATATTTGTATAGGTGTCATTAAAATTCAGTAATAGATGTTCTAACATTCTCCACCTCTTTGGTGATGACAACTATGCAATTTAAAAAAATATATTCATTCTATATATAAAATAATATTAATATTTTAAGCTCCTCCTAAGTATAACATCTCCCCCTAAGTATAATATCTCCGTCTATCAGTATGTATATGAATTTCTTCCGCTTTGTCATTATCATAAAGATTGAGGGAATATAATAAATTTTATAAAATATTTTGTAAATAGCAGGATAAACCCAATATTAATTATGGAGAAAAAAATATTGTACCGTATTTGATAAATTCCCTATTTCATTGTAAGCACGTAATTATATTAAATGTATGGAACATCCTTTAAAATTCCAAAATCTATACTTTTTCTTTTGTTTCACCAAGTACCTGCAATAAATAATAATCGTTTTTGGTACTCCCTACTATGTTAGGGTCCAAAGGTTAACATAGGATGAAAACCTTACCAAAATAGGCGTGGTTGTATCCAAAAAAATGAAACAATTTTCTTGTAATCTAAGGTATCAGAAAAAACAATTAACATTTAAAGCATGCGATACCCAAGTTTCTTATAATTTCCTAATATTTAGGAAACCATGACTATTTGGGTTTGGTTGAACCTTTATAGATGTAATTTTCATTACAAATCATATTCTTATAATAGCTGCTAATATAAAGTTGTTTATCATGATCAATCATATTAGCTGGAATCCATATCTTAATACTATTAGTCATTAGCCTAGTACTTGAAGAATAATTTCTACCATTCCTAAACAAAGTATTATTATGACTGTAACTGGTTTTAAAACTATCTTGGTTGCTAGTACTAGCACTAAAATTAGTATACAAGAATGCATATCTAGTACTTTGCTTCTTTATAGCCTAAACCGCTTTTATCATTGTGAGCTTTTGAATTTGTAACTAAAGAAGATAAGATATCTTTATCTTTGTTAAAATTTACATTTTTTGTATTTAATCATTCAAAATTTGCTTTGGAATCACAAACTTCTTTTTGCAAAATATTATTATTATCTTTTAAAATCTCACATTCTTTAGATAATTCTAAATTCTTTTTAATTAAAGCTTCATTCTCTTTTTCAAGAGACAAATTTAAAGAACTATAATTATTTAAAGAATTTTCCATAAATGTATTTTTATTTTGTAAAACATTGATTTCCTTCAAAAGATCATTGTTTTTATCTTCTAACTGCTCATTTTCTTTTTATAGGAAATCCTTTTGTAAAACAAGTTCTTCTACGGTATTTTCAAAACATTTAGTTTACTTTACCAAAAATTTATTTTCCTCTTTTAAATTGGAAATTTCTTGCTCACAGTCTTTTAACTTAGCTAAAGCAATTCTATTAAATTTATTCAAAGTTTTACAGTCTTTTAATAATTCATCATGTGCTAATAGAAGATCTTTATATAAAGAATCTAAGCATACCGATTGTGATCTGAGTTAGCCATGAATCATTTGTTTTTTTGCCCCTTTAATTCTTCTTTATTGCTCTTCCTCTTCCTATTGCCTCGACTAGATCTCTTTATGGCCATTTATTCTAGGATGTTGTTACGATCTCTAGAATCCCAGGCTCTGATACCAAATGTAAGTGACTATGCTATAAGATCGTATAATATAGATAAACTACTTGTGCTGAATAATAATTAAGTATATAATTAAAGTAGTAAAGTAAATGACACCAGAGATTTTTATACTGCTTCAAATTCCCATTCTACGTCGAGTCCCAGACTCCTTCTGGAATTAAACTAGCAACCTCACTTAACACGGAGGAATAGGTTTATACCGCCTGGGCAACCAAACAAAACTTCTACTGCCTAAGCAACCAAATAGGAATTCTACTACCTAAGCAACCGAACTAGACTTCTTTACAAATAAAAAAAGTATCTGACTGTAATATGCTTTTAAAATCGCTCATAAGTCAACTAAGTACAATCTTCCTATAATCTTCTCCTTTATGATATATAGTGTAATGTGCTTGAGAACAAAGAGTAAGAGACAAGAATTGAAAACAAAGAATAAGAGATAAGAATTCAAGAATACTAAAATCAGTTTTGTGAATTGGTTGTTGAATTCTAAACTCTATTTATGTATATTTAAAATTTGCAATCTTATATGAAAGAGAACGACGAAAAGAAACAGATGCAACTGTTAGATTTGAGATGTTTCTCTTCGTTGAAGAGAAATGTCTTTTCATTAAAACAGGCCGTTATAAATAATCAACTGGCTGAAATTATAATTCATCCTTCTGAATTTAATTAAATTCAAAACAGCAAGGAAATGGGCATTTTTAGGCCTAGTTCAACTGGCTGAAACTTTATACTAATTTATGCTTTGTTTCAGCATCAAGCCGTCTGAATGGTATGATTCAGGAGGCTGAATTCTGTTGATAAACAATATTATCATAGCTCATTTGGTCAGAGCACTTTCCTTCTAAACTAGTGACCCAGGTTCGAGCCTACTCTATGTAGCTTTTGAAAAGTTGGTTTTTCATTTAAAATATGAATGTATATGTGTGTATACCACTTTGAGAAAATTTTAACATTTGTAAACTCTAGACATGACACTCTATGACTAATAATTCTTTGTTTGTCACCTTCGTCTTGTCTCTATCGTGTATATCTCTTCTTGTATCTCTATATACATACTTTCATCCTCTTTTGTATTGTGTATTTTCATGTTGAATGTATTTGTTTGTCTCTTTTTGATACTCATGAACTTGCAAGTTAGTTTAGATATTTTTTGAATAATTGTATAGTTGTTGTCATTAAAATCCAGCAATAGAGATTCTAACAAATGGGAGTTCAGTAACCATTCTATTCAAGGATGCATTTGATAAGATGGGGCTATTCATGGAAGATGTCACATCTTGCAACCAGTAGTTGCATGGTTTTACAGGAGAGGGCAAGATGTCCTTAGGAAGGCTGGATCTGTTTGTTGAGATAGGATCCCATCCCCGATCAGCCATACAAAAGAAGACTTTCATCTTGGTGCATGGATTTTCAGCATACAATGTCTTCCAAGGGCGTTCTGCCTTATCTAACTTTCATGTAGTGATGGCTCCATAGTGCTTGAACATGAAGTTCCCTACCAAAAACAGAATAGGAGTGGTGGAAGGAAATCATTATGCCGCCAGGGAGCGCTATATAGTAGAGCTCAGAGAAAACAAATGATGAGAAAAAGGAAAGGGCATAGAAGTCGCATTCTATAATAAGAATTTTTTTTCTTATTACAATCAAAGGAGTGGCCCCTACTTAGGTTCATGAGTGATCCACACAATGAACCCGACCCAAGAAATGGAGGAGAGGGGGCCACAGCCGAGCCTGGAGAGGCGATGGAATTTGTGGAGATATATAGTAATAATCTGATGAGGCTTGTGAAGAATGGATCCGAATTGGAATGAAATCTTAAGACAACCAATAGGATTCTAATAGGATAAGCAGGAAGTGTTTGCCTAGTCTCATGCAAACATGTGCGAAATCTCTCTCTTTCTCTCTCTCGATCGCATGCCATGATTTAAACGTTTACCCCAAAAAACCACCAATGAAGCAAAAGAAAAGAAGTATGGGTCAAGAATGATCGGTCAAGAATGATCGGACGCTCTGAATGAGGAAGTGAAAATTTTGTTAGAAAATGACTTCAATAGAGGTCTATGTACTCGAAATGGATTGCAAATACAATTTTGGTCAAGAAGTCTAATGGAAAGTGGCAACGTGTATCGACTTCTCTAATCTGAATGATGCTTGTTTTAAGGACCGCTTCTCCTTCCCAAGGATTGACTAGTTAGTAGATGGAATAATCAAGCATGAGCTCCTATCTCTTATGGACGCAAACTCCGGGTACAACCAAATCGTAATGCATGTCCTTAGTCAGGAGCACGTTGGCTTTGTTACCGACTTAGGGCTTTACTACTACAAGGCCATGCCATTTAGGCTTAAGAATGCAGAACCGCCATACAAACGCTTGGTTAGTAAGATGTTTGTCGGCCACATTGGAAAGGCTACAGAAATATACGTTGACGACATGCTTGCAAAATTAAAAAGGGCTAAGGATCACATCTTACACTAGGAGAAGATGTTTCGAGTTTTGTGGGAATTCAGGAGGAAGTTGAATCTGCTAAAATGTTCCTTTAGGGTATCTTCTAGAAATTTCTTGGGTTTAATCGGGCAGACAAGGGGAATCTAAGCTAACCTAAAATAGGTCCAGGCTTTGAAAGGTATACCCAAAACACATAAGGAGATGCAAAGTTTAACGGAAAGGTAACAACGCTAAGCAGGTTCATATCTAGAGCGAAGGATAAGTGGGTTCCATTCTTCGAAGCACTCAAGATGGAAAAAGGTAAGTTCACATAAATATATGGTGCTTAAATGCTTTCCTTAGTTTGTTGGAACACTTATAGAAGCCACCAGTTCTTTCTACTCCAGTCGTGCGGGAAGACCTCAATCTATACTTGGTAATGTCATTTCATGCCCTAAGCACAACATTAGTTAAGGAGGAAGATCGTGTGCACCGTCCTATATACTACGTGAGTAAGAATTTTAGCAGACTGGAATTAAGGTATCCTAAGTTGGAGGAACCGACATATTTTCTGTTAATTGCATCCTAGAATTTGAGAGACTATTTCCAGTCGCACCTTATCTGAGTACTTACAGATCAGCACTTGAGACAATTTTTGCACAGGCCCGATGCTTCAAGAAGACTTACGAAATGGAGTACCGAGTTAAACCGGTATGAGATAACTTATGTAATGCCCCACCTCTATACCTTTACTACTCAAGAATATTACAAGGAATATTGTCGAGTAATATAGAGAATAAGGCTGTGTTAGCACCATAATTGGTCACTAACACCCTTAAGAGAGTTTGTGTAGAGAGATTAATGAAGAAAGTAAATTAAACAGAGGATAATATGTAGATTTAAATGCAGAAAGTACGAACACCAGATTTATAGTGGTTCGGCGTAATTGCCTACGTCCACTTTGAGGTTAATCTTTATCGCTTTTCTTGATAATCGATTACAGATACAATCCGTATACCAACTATATTGAATACAATTGCTTAAGAAATATGATAAGTCTTAAATGAGTCTTGAATGCGGCAGAGTCTCCCCGGTGTTATCGAAAAAAGGTCCCTTTCACTGTGCCCTGCCTCTTTATTTATAGACGAAGGTAGGTTGGACTTCCCTGGTGGGCCTAGCAGCTTGGTATCTCGGCCCAAAAAGAGTGATCTTTGTGTTCCAAACCAAAGAGGTCAAACGGTAAAATGCCGAGCAAGCCATAAATGCCGAACGATGTTCTCATGCCGAACGATGTTCTCATGCCGAACGAAGTGATGTCGAACAACCTGAATGCCGAACGAGGCATTTGTGCCGAACGATGTTCTCATGCCGAACGAATTAATGCCGAACAACCCGAATGCCGAGCGATGTTCTCATGCCGAACGAAGTGATGCCGAACAATATGGAGTGCCAAATGACTCTGCCATGCCGAACATCCATAGATGCCGATCGATATTCAATACCGAACGTCTCTCAATGCCGAACGCCCTCGTATGCCGAACACTCTCGCATGCCGAACATCCTATAGATGCCGGACAAACTTGAGTGTCGAACGAATCATATGTGCTGGACGACTCTAGAAGCCGAGCACTTTCTAATGTCGAACGCTCCTATATGCCGAGCATTCCTTTATGTCGAGCGTTCTTCTAATGCCGAACGCTCCTAAATGCCGAGCGTTCCTTTATGCCGAGCGTTCTTCTAATGTCGAACGCTCTTGACTGCCAAACCATTTTTTCATGCCGAACAGCCTTCAATGCCGATTGACCACAGATGCCGAACGGCCCGATCTTGCCGAACGAGATTGCTGAGTCCTTAGTTGCTTGGTCAAACCTCCACGTAACACTTGGCCCCCAAAGTGCATCACGTGGTCGAACGTGGTGTGCTTTGAACCATGAGTCCACTGCCTTCGCTTCGAGATGTGGTTCAGTTTCCTCGATGGCGACTTCCCTTGGTCACTAGTTGAGGTGGTGTGTGCCGAACGGTATGCAAGTGCCAAATGATACAACCGAAGCCGAATGATCCATGTATGCTGAACGATATCGTTTTGACCGGTTCTACCGGTCATTGCCTCTTCAACTTCTTCTTCTTCCCTATAAAAGCCAGCATTTCCCTTCTCCTCCACTTGTTCACTTTTTACCTCCATGACTTTCCAAGAACACACAAACTACTTCCCTTAAGTTTCATTCACTCCTTTGATCTTCCCTTCCTAGTTGGTATCTACCACGCCCTTTGAAGTTAAGCTCGATCAACGCCTAATCCTAAATTTACAAAACCACTAGTCCCTGTCGTACTCTTAGGTAATAAATTTATGATCACTCTCTTAGATTAGGAAGTATCACTCATTATTAATGAATTGAAGTCCGGGCGCGCTCTAAGGTTGAAACTTATTATGCTTTCAAATGACCTTGAGGTGGATGGATTGGAGAAGAGGAAGGTGGAAGATGCATTGCAGTGGCTCGGCATGATCCTCTAATGTTGAACGATGTTGGAGGGAAGAATAGAGGAGGAGTAGGAATTGGTTAGAATGCCGAACAACACGGTTCGGTATGACTTGCCGAACGGCTCGTTCACGTCGTTCGGCATGGATGGAGGAAATAGACGAAATCGTTGTTAAGGACGGAGTGCCAAGCATTGGGACTCAGCGTATCTTTGGTTCGGCATGATTCGTCACATGCCAAGCAGTGGAGTGGAAGGACAGGAAGGAAGCACAAATTGGATATGGTGCCGATTGATACCTCGACCGAACAGCACTTAGGCCGAACGATATTTTGACCGAACGAACCCTAGGATAAACAATGCTTTGGCCGAACGATACCTAGGCCGAACAATGTTTCGATCGAACGATAGTTTGGCCGAACGATATTTCGGTCGAACGATACTTAGGCTGGACGATAGTTTGGCCGGACAACATTTTAACCGAACGGTAGCTAGGCCGAACAACACTTCACCTTGCCTAAACATAAGACAAAAACAAAGACATGGACCTAATCAAACTAGCAAATCGAGCTAATCTGGACTGATAACTTCCTAGTTCCAATTATAACAAGCCTGAACGAAGTCGATAAAAACAGATAAAAGCTTTTGGCATACATTGTCAATGTCCGAGTCTAAAATTGAAAACATTGCAAGGCTGATTTTCGGAGACGGTCAACGATGACGGTCTTCAAAGACGACAGTTCAAAGTTCAACTTATACCATCAAATTTGTGACTTATAATTTCTCAGCACTTATACTTGAATTATCACACTAGTTCACACACCACACGGGGGGACTACTTATGTTGTTAAGTCTGACGTTGATTGTTTTTCAAGTATAGTTCAATCAGGTACTCTGCTGGATTCAATTTCTATCAAAGATGTCTATGAAATTTAGCTCGGCCACAACCTCAGATAGACCTAAGCCGTCTTCTAAAGAAGGGGTCGTAGATACTTCTAACCCGTTGACTTCCCCTGCTCATAACTTAGCTCCCGACGCCCAGGAGGCATCAATTTTCTTGGACAACCCGGTCGATTCACAGGGTTCGAAGATCAATGAAAGTACACTCCGTCAGATATGCTCCGTCCACGGAATCCCCTTCAACGACGTATTAGTTCCATCGAGGCACGATCGTCCACACCTGCCCTCAGTTGGATATACTGTCTGTAATAAGTTTATATGTTGGGGCGGTGGTGTGCCACCGTTTAACTTATTTCTTCGGGACGTGCTGCAATACACCGACATTGCCCCATCACAATTGCACCCAAACGGTCACGCCTTCATCTACGGTACCTACATTATTTCATGACCGTTCTCTCCAGGCCTCCAACCCTGGGTGACATCAAATATATATATATATATATATATATATATATATATATATATATATATATATAAAGATATATATGATCAAGAAGCGGAGAGATAGCCCCTCTTTCATGTTTCTTGAGCCGCACCACAAATGCCAAATCCTGACTGGAGCATGCAGCATGTTCGCCCTGTATAAACAGGAATGGTTCTATGTGCGTTGCCCTTCTGGTTTCGCAAGGAGATGGGTGGAAGGACGTAAGTCTTTTCTCTGGATCGATATTCATACTTGGTCAAAGCCATGCCTCTTTTAATTCTTTTCTCCATCTTTTCAGGTATCAATACACGTCTTGACGGTCGCGGGTATTCTAAAGCCGTCGGAGCCATTAGAGCCCTTCCTACCGATGAACGGGACATCCGAACTCTCATTTCAAATGAGTCACTATCGAGGTTTGGACTGTAAGCAGAAGATCGTCGGATAAGCCTTCCTGAGGGCGTTTCCATACCCAAGCCAGCCTCCGATAAAGGGAAAAAATAAGCGGAGTCATCAGCACGCAGCGCTCCTGGCGCACTAGAAGAAGGAGAAATCAAAGAAAATGAAACACCCGAAGCACAAGATGAGAACGTTGGGCCTACTCAGGACCCGCCAGTTGAAGTTCATGACATTGAAACGTCATCCTCCCCTTCGAAGAAGAAAAAGAAACCGATGTACAAGATAAGGAGGGAAAAAGTTGGTGCAACCTCAAAAGTTACTCTTATTCCGACAAAGAAAGAGGCCTCCTCACAACGTTTAGAAAGTTCTTTAAAGGGCCTCTCGAACCTCTCGATACCTGATGATCTACTTAATTATGATTTTGATGATCCGGAGGCACTTAAACTTCACTCTTCCATCAGAGGCGATGTAGGCGTTCAAGCCCACACTTAAGGAGAAAAAACTCCGATTAGTAAGGAAACTGGTCCGTTGGCGGGATACACTAGGACACACACACAAACACATGCACTTCACCTTGCACTTAATTTTCCATCGTCACACTGCTCTTTGCTAATTTGTTATTATTTAAATTCTATGCAGGTAACATGGGGCGTACACACGGAATTGATTGCCTTCGCGGGTCATCTATCTTCTATCACTCTGGACGTGACTCAGGTTCTGGGAGACGTCGGGACAGAGACGATGATGGCGATGGGGATTATCATTCCCGAGACTCATCATCTCGGAAGAAAACATATTACCAGCCCAAGTACCACCAACATCTCTATTCTCACTCGGAACAAAGCAAAGATAAGCACGGCTATAAGGGGTCGCAATCCGATGTCCCCCGTGACCAACACTCTGATTCCTCTTCCACACGACAATCCCTAAACCTCACAGGAGATCTGAACTTTCAAAGCCGTCTCCTCCTGTTCCCGCAACATATCCAATAGTATCGGAGAGGCTGGCCGAGCTTAAAGCTAAATTTCCAAAGATTTTCTTTGATGGTCTAAAGTTCCTCCCGGCGATCCACCATATACCTGGAGATGTTAAACAGAGCGCCATCGCCCGCACCAACGACGTCTATGTTCAATATGACGTGTTTTTTCATTTGGCTGAAAAACTTTCAGAAGTCTCCATGGAGCGCCATCATGAGATCGATCGCCTGAAGCTTGAGGCTATCCATGACAAAGATATCATTAAAGCTCAGGACGAAGAGATTGCGTCTTATAAATCTGAACTTGAGGCCGCCCAACAGAGCGCCAAGGATACCACCGAAGCCGTGACTCATGGAATCGACTCACAAAAAAGAACTCGACGAGGCGGTACAATGCTGTGGGACTTTGGCTTTGGAAAAAGGTTCAGCGCAAAAAGAGAGGGATGCATTCTGTCTCCGGGTTAAAGAACTTAAGGAGCGACTCCGCCATGAACAAGAGGATAAGGTTGCTGCCCAAGAAGAGTCATAGCGGTATTGCGATGAGATTGTTGCAACGCGACTCCTAAAGGTGAAACTTGAGGGCGAGCTTTCTAAAGTTGAGGCGCTGAAGAATGAAGCCCGCGAAGAGGGAAAAAAGATAGCCTCTGCAAAAATCGACTCCTGTCTTGAGGCGGCCAAAGAAGAAGGTAGAGAAGAAATCAAAACCATGCTCGACCCGCTTATTGCCGAATTTAATTCCCGCTTTCTCATGCACTGGGACTTAACTTTTCTGGACGAGGGCTATCTCGAATCTTTGGCCGAGGCCTGGGAGACTTTAATTGAAATCAAGAAGGCTGAACATGGTAGAGAGGAGGTTGATGAGGGGGCCTTGATAATAGAATTTATCAAGCGAAAAGAGCCTTAGGACCTATCAGCGGATAAAGCTATTTATTACAAAGGCTCCCCTTCAACAAAAGGGAAAGAAGTTATCACCGGTCCATCCGGGATTGAGTCTCCAGCTCGTGCGCCTATCCAGATGACCAGTCGGCCGATACTTGATCCTTTTGAACAACACATCGGCTATGATCCAGAGGACCCCGGCCTTGGAGTTCATGTTTTGTCACCTATCCCAAAGGGCGAGACCCCCCTGACGGTTGAGAGCCAGCCAGAACCTGGTAGGCAACTCGTTTGCTTTAACATTCCAAAAGCTTTCGTTTTTCACCAGAAGCTATCCTATTCTAATACTTGCTTTTCATGATTTTATGTAGGCCGTTCTGATCTTGAGCCCACTCCGAGAAGCGATGTCGCCAAGGAGGTTAGGGAAAAAATGAGTGAAGCCACTCATGTAGGAGAGGCTCCCGGTTCCGATGCTCAGGTGACCGGAGCGCTTGACGAGGACAAATATGAGATTTCCTCCCCCATCGATGGGAGTTTTGAAGTTGAAATTACAGGCGTCTCCGAGCACACGTCCGAACTGAGCATAAAGGAGCAGCTTGATGAAGAGAAGGAAAAGACGACTAAGATCAAGATCGAACCTCAAGCTGTGGACCCTTACGACTCTTTGAACAAGCCGTTGAAGGTCATTCTCCCAGGCGGGTCCAAACCCATGGATGTTCCTCATACTTCTTCGGTTGCCACTCCACCTTCAAAGAAAACCGTCAAGGGTAAACGCACCGGGGCGGAGTCATCGAGCAAAAAGTCAAAGAAGTCAAATAAGTAGTTTTCGCTCTCGTTCAACACGAGATAGTTTAGATTATGCAATTATTTTTATTTTCGTAGTTTATGTAAATAAACTTTTGACTCCGAGCTTCAGAGGAGTTGTAGTAGAAACTTATTTTTGATGAATAAAACTTAGTTCTTTTTGCCTTTTGGAAGATTTCTGTTGTCCGGTTTTCTGTATAATCATGGTCGGAACCCAAGTTATTGCAAGTTACATCAGCTTCTCAATTCATCTTCAAATAAGTTGATAATCTTTTGGCACTATACATTTTTTATTCCACGCTCCAGGTACTTAGAATATTCTCTAGTCCGTACGCCAAGGGTTTGATGACTTCAAGTCATCTTATGTCTAGTCCGCCTTCAAGGGACTTGGTCATTTAAATCGTTTATACTCGAGTCCGCGCTCTGGGGACTTAGAGTACTCCAATCCACACTCTGGAGACTTGGAGGTTTTGAATCGTTTATACCCGAGTCCGCACTCCGGGGACTTGGAGGTTTTGAATAGTTTATACTCGAGTCCGCTTTCTGTGGACTTAGAGTACTCCAATCCGCACTCTAGGGACTTGGAGGTTTTGAATCGTTTATACTCGAGTCCACAATCTGGGGACTTAAGGTACTCCAGTCCGCACTCCGAGGACTTGGAGGTTTTGAATCGTTTATAAACGAGTCCACATTCTGGGGACTTAGAGTACTCCAGTCCGCACTCCGGAGACTTGGAGGTTTTGAACCGTTTATATTAGAGTCCGCACTCTGGGGACTTAGAGTACTCCAGTCCGCACTCCGAGGACTTGGAGGTTTTGAATCGTTTATACTCGAGTCCGCACTCTAGGGACTTAGAGTACTCCAGTCCGCACTCTGGGGACTTGGAGGTTTTGAATCGTTTATACTCGAGTCCGCACTCTGGGGACTTAGATTACTCCAATACGCACTCCGGGGACTTGGAGGTTTTGAATCGTTTATACTCGAGTCCGCACTCTGTGGACTTAGAGTACTCCAGTCCGCACTCCGGGGACTTGGAGGTTTTGAATCATTTGTACTGGAGTCCGCACTCTGGGGACTTAGAGTACTCCAGTCCGCACTCCGGGGACTTGGAGGTTTTGAATCGTTTATACTCGAGTCCGCACTCTGGGAACTTAGAGTACTCCAGTCCGCACTCCGGGGACTTAGAGGTTTTGAATCGTTTATACTCGAGTCCGCACTCTAGGGACTTAGAGTACTCCGGTCCGCACTCCGGGGACTTGGAGGTTTTGAATCGTTTATACTCGAGTCCGCACTCTGGGGACTTAGAGTACTCCAGTCCGCACTCAGGGGACTTGGAGTTTTCGGGCCGTTTGTATTCGAGTCCGCGCTCTGGGGACTTAAAGTACTCCAGTCCGCACTCTGGGGACTTGGAGGTTTTGAATCGTTTATACTCGAGTCCGCACTCTGGGGACTTAGATTACTCCAATACGCACTCCGGGGACTTGGAGGTTTTGAATCGTTTATACTCGAGTCCGCACTCTGTGGACTTAGAGTACACCAGTCCCCACTCTGGGGACTTGGAGGTTTTAAATCATTTATACTAGAGTCCGCATTATGGAGACTTAGAGTACTCCAGTCCGCACTTCGGGGACTTGGAGGTTTCGAATCGTTTATGCTCGAGTCCGCGCTCTGTGGACTTAGAGTACTCCAGTCCGCACTCCTGGGACTTGGAGGTTTCGAGTCATTTATACTTTAGTCCGTGCTCTGGGGACTTAGAGTACTCCAGTCCACACTCCGGGGGCTTGGAGGTTTTGGGTCGTTTATACTCGATTCTGCGCTCTGGGGACTTAGAGTACTCCAGTCCGCACTCCGGGAACTTGGAGGTTTTGAGTCGTTTATACTCGAGTCCACGCCCTGGAGACTTAGAGTACTCCGGTCCTCACTCTAGGGACTTGGAGGTTTCGAGTCGTTTATACTCAAGTCTGTGCTTTGGGGACTTAGAGTACTCCAGTCCGCACTCCGGGGACTTGGAGGTTTCGAGTCGTTTGTACTCGAGTCCGCGCTCTGGGGACTTAGAGTACTCCAATCCGCACTCCGGGGACTTGGAGGTTTCGAGTCGTTTATACTCGAGTCCGTGCTCTGGGGACTTAGAGTACTCCAGTCCACACTCCGGGGACTTGGAGGTTTCGAGTCGTTTATACTCGAGTCCGTGCTCAGGGGACTTAGAGTACTCCAGTCCACACTCCGGGGACTTGGAAGTTTGAGTCGTTTATAATCGAGTCCGTGCTCTGGGGACTTAGAGTACTCCAGTCCTCACTCTGAGAACTTGGAGGTTTTGAGTCGTTTATACTCGTTCGTACGTCAGACAAAGCAAGGTATCTCTTAGTCATTTGTTACAGCGTTATCATACACAGAAACATCGACAATTCATGGGAAAAGGAAATGGCTTCAAGCCTTTATTAATGTAAATAAGCTAAATTGTCTTTTCACATGTCGTAAACTAAGAATAAAAACTTGCTGGAAATAAATGCAACTAAAATGTGATAGGTATGAACTAAGTGTAATAGTGCCGAAAATGTTCACTATTACATGCTCGGAGAAGTGTCGCACCATCAACGATCGCTAGCTTGAAAGTTCCTTCTCCAAGCTTCCGTTCAATGACATATGGACCTTCCCATGCCAGGCTCATGTGTGACGGAACTGGGAAATCTCGTTTCAAAACGAGATCACATACTCCAAAGATTCTCGGTTGGACTTTTTCATTATAATATCGAGCGACTCGGTGCCTGTACGCGGCCGCTCTTAAATTATCTTCTTCGTGTTTTTCATCAATGAAGTCTAAAGATTCCAGCAAGAGATCTTGGTTTGACTCTGGGTTCTAATAAGTTACCCGATGTAATGGGACTTCAAGTTCCACGGGTATGACAGCTTCCATGCCATATGCTAATGCGAACGGAGTGTGGCCAGTTACGGACTTGTGGGTGGTTCTGTAAGCCCAAAGTGCTGTTGGAAGCTCATCCACCCACTTGCCTCTAGCCTTTTCCAAATGTTTTTTCAATATGGATTTGATTATCTTGTTTACGGCCTCCACTTGTCCATTAGCTTTTGGATGAGCAACTGCTGCAAACTTTTTCTCAATACCATATTTCTGGCAAAACTCTTTAAACTCTTTGCTTTCAAACTGAGTTCCATTGTCTATGACGATGGTTCGTGGAAGACCAAAACGGCATATAATATTTAGTACAACGAAATTAATGACCTTTTTGGTGGTGATAGTGGCCAAAGGTTCTGCTTCTGCTTACTTGGTAAAGTAATCGACCGCAACAATTGCGTATTTCGCACCACCTTTGGATAGAGGCAAGGAACCGACTATGTCGATTCCCCATATTGCAAATGGCCAAGGACTAACCATTTGTGTGAGTTCCGTCGGCGGAGCTCTTGGTTATTTTCGCATACTTCTGACATTTGTTGCATCTTCTCACATAGTCTGCGGCATCCCGATTTACAGTTGGCCAATAGTATCCATAGCGGAGGATTTTCTTTGCTAACGTCTACCCTCCGGTATGGTCGCCACATTCACCTTCATGGACTTCCTTCAGGACTCGTTTTATCTCATCATGTGTGTGACGACCGCCCATGACTCCCGCACTAAAACAAGAGAATGGTGCGCTGAAAGGTGTACCAGGCAGCCATGTACGATAGTCAGGGTAATATAAAACAGAAACTCTATCGTATTACCCACACCGCATGGATAAAATATAATAGAAAGTATACATAGCGAAACTCTATAGAACAGAAGTCTCATCATATAAACTCATAATAGTTTTATACAATCATCTGAATAGTCAATACATCAAGCCTCACTACATAACACTCAGAGTATCAAACAAACAGCGGAACATCCAGTACATATAGTAAGAAAACAATATGCAAAAGCCTCCAGCTCGTCTTCGTCATCAACAGCGTTGGTAGCCAAGAACAGCACCTGTCACCTGCTACCTAGTCTGCCCATCCCAACATGGATGAACAGCCCAAGGTAATAAGAGTTGAACATAAAACCTTGAGTCAGACAACAGTCTTAGTGAGCAGTAAATTAACTATCAAACATACCAAAAGAGCATAAAGGATAAAAGGAATAGGTACTCAACCATCCCACTCCCCCTCATTCTACAGTGATAGCCCCCAGACCCACTAAGCATAAACAAGCATAGCAAAGCAGACAATTTAATTAAAGCAATTTATCACTCGAGTCAAGGTCGATGTTTTCCAAATACAAACCCCCAAGGCCTAAACCAAGATCAGATAAGCACCCAGAAAACACCGCTCTTGAGGCCGAATGATGGTACAATCAAACATCCATGACTCTGGCTATCACTGTTATCATTGCCTCGATATCACCGTTAATTGAATGACCGACACCTTCTTTCAGCCGTCCGTCAAGGGCTAATGGCAACCCCGGTTCTAGACATAACTCTGCACGTCATCATGACCCGTGCCTAGGACTATCGCATCTGCCCAGAGTACTAACACGTCATCATGACCCGTGTCTGGAACGTCATCGTGACCCGTTCCAACGTACTCTTGCTTTGAGCATGCTAGAACCTTCAATAACGATAAGATCCAAGCCTCCTATTCATCCTCCTCGACGACTATTCTCATACTAGCTCAAGCGCCTCTCGAGCCCACCATTATCCACAAACCCGGACCGCATCACCGAGTTATCAACATGCTTGGGATGATCCCGTCTGGATTAAACCAAGGCTCTCACACATCATGCTTTGCTTCAACGCATCATAGCAAAGTCCCATCTCAACATCAAGGTTTGACTCATCGCATCATGGCAAAGTCCATCGTCATCAAATCTATCCATATGAGCTTCCACATCCGCTTCATATGCCACAAGCAGCTTTCACCATTCAAGAGCCTTTCCACTTAGCTTTTGAATCATCTTCGACCAACTTGCCCAAATCAAGTTATAGATCAACTAATCAATCAAATCAAACATTAATCCAAGCAATCAATCATTCAAACAAGATCTAAATAAACAATTTACAACAATAATGGCAATTTCGTAAATAAAGAGTTCAAATCTAACATGCATTCTAACAGGCATGAATTATGAACAATATCTCTACAACTTGATGAATGAACTTGCATAAGTGAATCATGTAGTAAAATAGATGTCAAATCTTCATGAACAATAGATCTACATGCAGACTTAGGAAAAATGCAAGAAATCACTATCTTTAGCACATAAACAAACCACCGATCCAATATACTCCTTTGGGTCCGTGTGAGAGATAACTACCACTCACCGAATCACCTAAACACCTCAATAACAACCAACTTCAGATCTGGACAGCAAGGAATCAAGCTTGATCCTCCAAAGTTTCGCTTCAAACGATGAAATCTCTCTTCAACGGATGGAGATCTTCAACTTTGGCCCTTGGATCTTCGATTTGATCTTCAATTTAGATGGAAGGAATCACTAGATTAGAGTGGAGAAAAGAAGTGAAGAAGTGTTGTAGTCGAGCTCTCAAAATAGCAGCACTTCGTCACTTCAAAATCCGGTGCCAAAAAGTGAGCCAAACCCCTCTATTTATAGGCTGAAATCTCCATGAGTCGCGCCCCCATAAGTCGCCCACGACCTATCACATGAGTCATCCACGACTCATCAGACCCCACAGCCTACGACTCAATACACAAGCCGACCTAACCTATAACTCGGCACAGCCGACCCAACTCGAGTCTTCGCGCGACCTAAAACAGACACGACTTAACTCAAACGCGGCTCAAAACATGCGCGCGACTCAACACATGCGCGCGACTCACGACTCAACGGCTCATCATCCTACCGACTCATCAACACACACGGCCTAGCCTTAAGTCGGTCACTACTATGAGTCGGTTTCATCCTATAAGCCATCTAATCTCTTAAGCCGCTAACCCTTGAGTCGGCATCCCCTAAGCCGTTAGTTCCCTTAGGTCGGCCAATCACCTTAAGTCGTTTAACCCTTAGGTCGTTCCATTCTATAAGTCGGTCAAGCCCTATAGGTCGCTCAACACCACTAAGTCACTCCAACTCTTAACTCGCCCACTGCCTAAGTCAGTAGCCTTCTTGGGTCGTACCAATCCCTTAAGTCGGTCAACCTATGAGTCGGCCAAACCTGAACTCGGTCATACCTATGAGTCGGCCACACCTCTAAGTCGTACAATACACTTATCTCCTACACAACTCAAGCTCCAAACGACTTAAATACTGAACGACTTATCGGCACAAACAATCTAATAACAACAATTTTACCATTTTTTGATCCGTAAAAATACGGGTCATTACATTCTCTCCCCCTTAGGAATTTCGCCCCCGAAATTCCAAACAAACAAGAGCAATCCAAACTATTCTGCATGCCTACCATCCATAGCAATCAACAAACCATGCGTCCATTTGCTAACCTAGCATGCATAATTCTAAGACTAGAACAAGTTACAAATTCATGAGATGTCACGACACCTTAGGGCCATACCTCGAAGAGTTCAGGATGAGCTGCCTTCATCCTCTCTTCCTCCTCCCATGTACAGTCGTCAACATCATCACTCCATTGTAACTTGAGCAACGTAATCGCCTTCCTCCTAAGCTGTTTCGTGTCGGTTTCAACAACACGAAGCGGCTTACGAGGTCTCGTAACAACTGGATCAACCTCTAAATCTTCACAGCTATCAGCAGAAACCACCGTACTTGGGTCGTGCACATACTTCCGTAGATAAGATACATTAAAAACATTGTGCACACTCACCATCTTTTCTGGTAACTCCAATCTATAAGCGAGCTTTCCAATTCGCTCGATAATCGGGAATGGTCCAACAAATCTCGGAGTCAATTTCACTTTCTTCCCGAATCGAATAACATTCTTCAGAGGAGAAATCTTCACAAAAACCATATCACCTACGTCGAATTCCAAATCCTTACGACGCTTATCGGCATAACTTTTCTGACGATCTTGGGCTGGCTTCATTTGTTGCCGAATGATCTCTATACAATCCGAAGTCTGTCGAATCATTTCTGACCCAAGTATCAGCTTTTCTCCAGTTTCCAACCAACATGTAGGAGAGTTACACGGTCTTCCATACAATGCTTCATATGGTGCCATACCAATACTTGTCTGGTAGTTGTTATTATACGCAAATTCCACCAAATGAAGATGATCTTCCCATGATCCTCCGAAATCCAAAACACATGCTCTCAGGAGATCTTCCAAAACTCGGTTGACTCTCTCGATCTGACCATCTGTTTGGGGGTGATAAGCTGTACTCAAACACAACTCGGTTCCCAAAACTTCCTGGAAGCTCTTCCAAAATCCACTAGTGAACAATGGGTCTCAATCGCTCACTATACTCTTCGGAATACCATGGAATCGAACTATTCACTTAACATACAACTCAGCCAGCTTCGATGCAGTCCTAGTTGATCGAACAGGAATGAATCTTGCACTCTTAGTCAAACGATCTACGATGACCCAAATCCCTTCATTTCCTGCCCTGGTTCTAGGTAGACCATCGATAAAATCCATCGATATTTGCTCCCACTTTCATGTAGGAACCTCTAATGGCTGAAGCAATCCACTGGGCTTCTTCTGCTCGGCTTTTACCAACTGGCAGTTCATACATTTGGAAATAAAATTTCCAACATCCTTCTTCATACCTTCCCAGTAATAGGTTCTCTTCATATCCCGATACATCTTATTTCCACCAGGATGAATTGTCAACTTCGAGTGATGACTTTCCCTCAGAACTTCATCTCTCAATCCATCTATATCGGGAACAACTAATCGTCCTTGCTTCCGAAGCCAACCCTCTCGATCGACTTCGAATCCTTTATCCTTTTCTGGGTCCAATCCAGATTCCAAATCACGGATAATCTTGACAATCTTATCGTCTCGCTTTTGGCTCTCGCCAATTCTTTCCGCAAGAGTAGGTCTTATTGATAAGTTTGCCAAATCTCAGGTTCCAATTCACATCTAGGCCTGAAGTCAAATCCAGCCAAATACTCAAGACTCTTCCATTCCGTAAACATGGCTCCCAATCCTGCATGTCTTCGACTCAACGCATCCGCCACTGCGTTGCCTTTTCCTGGAGTATAGGCTATACCAAAATCATATGATGCTAAGAACTCTAGCCACCGTTGCTGTCGAAGATTCAAATCCTTTTGGGAGAACAGATACTTCAACGACTTATGATCTGTAAACAACTCAAATCGAACTCCCAATAGGTAATGTCTCCACATCTTCAAAGCAAATACAATCGCCGCTAACTCCAAATCATGAGTCGGATAATTCCTTTCATGCGGCTTCAGTTGTCGACTTGCATACGCAACAACTTTATCCTTCTGCATCAGTACCGCTCCAAGTCCAGTACCACATGCATCAGTGTAAACCACCATCTCATCATTCCCACTTGGAATCGTCAAAACAGGAGCACTTGTCAGTTGTTCTTTCACGATTCCGAAAGCTTGCTCACACTTATCATCCAATTTGAACACTTGGTTCTTTTTCGTCAATCCTGTTAACGGTGCAGCTATCTTGGAAAAGTCTTTGATAAACCGACGATAATATCCTGCTAATCCAAGAAAACTTCTCACATCAGATGCATTCTTAGGTCTAATCCAATCCTGGATCGCTGCTACCTTAGCGGGATCAACCGCTATTCCATTTCCAGAAATAACATGGCCTAAGAACCTCACTTCACTCTTTCAGAAGTGACACTTCGAAAACTTAGCCTTTAGCTAATGTTTCCGCAAGATTTTCAAAACAATACGCAAGTGCGTCTTGTGCTCTTCTTCAGTTCTGGAATAAATCAGAATATCATCCACGAAAACAAGTACAAACTTGTTCAACTGATCTCTGAATACTCTATTCATAAGATCCACAAAATATGCTGGTGCATTGGTCAATCCAAACGGCATTACCAGCCACTCATACAAACCGGACGGTGTCCTGAAAGCAGTCTTCGGCACACTATCCTTAGCCACTCTCAACTGGTGAAATCCCGTTGCCAAATCCATCTGAGAAAACACCTTAGCTTCGTGAAGCTGATCAAACAAGTCATCTATTCTCGGCAATGGATATTTGTTCTTCCTAGTCACCTTATTCAGCTCACGATAATCCACACACAACCTCAACGATCCATCCGCTTTGGTTGCGAACACAACTGGTGCACCCCATTCGGACACACTACGCCGAATGAATCCTTTCCGTAAAAGGTCATCAACCTGCACCTTCAGCTCTTGTTGTTCTCTCGGCGCCATTCGTCTAAGAGGCATCACAACAGGTCTGGCTCCCTCAACTAGATCGATAAGAAACTCGATCTCCCTATGCCACGGTAACCCTTTGACCTCGTCAAAGACGTCCTCAAATCCATTCACAACCGGCATCGATGACAGTCCATCCCGTGGAACAACCAGCGAATACATGAAGCTCATGAAGACGCCTTCTTCATGCTTACATCATATCACAACCTTTCACCCCTCCACATTCCCGACTGTCACCTCCAGTTTCTCACAATCAACCTTTGCCGCATACTTCCTAAGCCAGTCCATACCCAAAATAATTCTGAACCCCACAAAATTCAGAACAAAGCAATCACAAACAAAAGAGCAATCATGACTCGACACAACTAGACCACGGCATATCATACACAAACAAGACGAACCCCCAACTGGATTAGTCACAACCAATGGTCTATCAACAATATCCGGTTCCAAACCCAACCGGCCTACAAGATCATTACAAACAAAAGAATGCGACACCCCAGTATCAAACAACACTCTAACTGGCACACCACAAATGGAAAGAGTACCTTGAACCACCACACTCTTCCCCTTCTCTTCCGCAGTAGGAGCTTTCGAAGATGATGGAACAGCCCCCAAAGCATAAGCTTGCACAATCTGCTTATCTTTCCTCGGTTCTGGACAGTCCTTCCTGATATGCCCCAGCTTATCACAGTTGTGGCATTTCAACTGCACCTTTGGATTCTTGCAATCCCTAGAGAAATGGCCCTTCTGCCGACAATTGTAGCAGGTCACTTCACCCTTCGGCTTCTTCTGGCCATCCTTACCTTTCTGCTGTTGCTGCTTCCTCTTCTTGTTTCCACCCTGCTGTGGTTTGGACTCTTCCTTGGTCACAGCAACAACAGATCCTTCCTTAGGAAACAAACTATCGTGCCTGAGAGCTTTCTCCACAAGCTTCTCAAACGGATCGTCCAGATGATCCACCAACTGCCTCCCAAGATAACTATCCAAGCCTGTCACAAACTTCTCATTCTTCTGATAGGGAGATTCAATATATGACCGAGCATACTTGGACAAAGTTTCAAACTCAGAAACATACTCAAGAACTGGTCTTCCACCTTGCTTGAGTTCCACAAACTTCTTAAACAAAACAGATTTCTGAGCCGTAGAGATGAACTTAGCTTCAAATCTAACTTGGAATTGCTCCCAAGTGATCTCTTCCTCTGGAGTATAAATGGTGATAGAATTCCACCAATCAGAAGCCCTCCCTTGAAGCTGCCTTGATGCAAGCTTCCTCTTAGTTGCATCCTCAATTCCCAAATCGCCAAAGATCCTTCTACAAGCATCAATCCATCTCTGCACTTCAATGGTTGACTCTGTCCCTAAGAAAACCTTTCCTCCAAGAGCAGTATAGTCCTTACACAACTTAGCAAAATCCACTGGTCTTGGAGCTTGAACTTGAACTCCAACATCTACTGACTGTCCTGAAGTTGGTATCCTTCTCATGATCGAAGTCATCATAGCTTCGAACATTGCAGCATAGTCAGTAGCTCCCCCAACAGCACGGCTTTCCCTAGCAACTTGTCTCTCACTTCGACTCATCCTTAATATCTACAAAAAGGAACGATATAGAACACCTTGAGAAACAACTACATAAGGAGTTCAAATCCTTCTAAACTACTATATTATATATAGTAATCATCCATCAAAATTACAATTACGTCTCTCATACGTAGTTACGTCAGCGAGCGTTGGCTAAAATCGATTAACCAAAGCTCTGATACCAAATATGACGACCGCCTATGACTCCCGCACTAAAACAAGAGAATGGTGCGCTGAAAGGTGTACCAGGCAGCCATGGACGATAGTCAGGGTAAGATAAAACAGAAACTCTATCGTATTACTCACAGCGCATGGATAAAATATAATAGAAAGTATACATAGAGAAACTCTATAGAATAGAAGTCTCATCATATAAACTCATAATAGTTTTATACAATCATTTGAATAGTCAATACATCAAGCCTCACTACATAACACTCAGAGTATCAAACAAACAGCGGAACATCCAGTACATATAGTAAGAAAACAATATGCAAAAGCCTCCAGCTCGTCTTCGTCATCAACAGCGTTGGTAGCCAAGAACAGCACCTGTCACCTGCTACCTAGTCTACCCATCCCAACATGGGTGAACAGCCCAAGGTAATAAGAGTTGAACATAAAACCTTGAGTCAGACAACAGTCTTAGTGAGCAGTAAATTAACTATCAAACATACCAAAAGAGCATAAAGGATAAAAGGAATAGGTACTCAACCATCCCACTCCCCCTCATTCTACAGTGATAGCCCCCAGACCCACTAAGCATAAACAAGCATAGCAAAGCAGACAATTTAAGTAAAGCAATTATCACTCGAGTCAAGGTCGATGTTTTCCAAATACAAACCCCCAAGGCCTAAACCAAGATCAGATAAGCACCCAGAAAACACCGCTCTTGAGGCCGAATGATGGTACAATCAAACATCCATGACTCTGGCTATCACTGTTATCATTGCCTCGATATCACCGTTAATTGAATGACCGGCACCTTCTTTCAGCCGTCCGTCAAGGGCTAATGGCAACCTCGGTTCTAGACATAACTCCGCACGTCATCATGACCCGTGCCTAGGACTATCGCATCTGCCCAGAGTACTAACACGTCATCATGACCCGTGTCTGGAACGTCATCGTGACCCGTTCCAGCGTACTCTTGCTTTAAGCATGCTAGAACCTTCAATAACGATAAGATCCAAGCCTCCTAGTCATCCTCCTCGACGACTATTCTCATACTAGCTCAAGCGCCTCTCGAGCCCACCATTATCCACAAACCCGGACCGCATCACCGAGTTATCAACATGCTTGGGATGATCCCGTCTGGATTAAACCAAGGCTCTCACACATCATGCTTTTCTTCAACGCATCATAGCAAAGTCCCATCTCAACATCATGGTTTGCCTCATCGCATCATGGCAAAGTCCATCGTCATTAAATCTATCCATATGAGCTTCCACATCCGCTTCATATGCCACAAGCAGCTTTCACCATTCAAGAGCCTTTCCACTTAGCTTTTGAATCATCTTCGACCAACTTGCCCAAATCAAGTTATCGATCAACTAATCAATCAAATCAAACATTAATCCAAACAATCAATCATTCAAACAAGATCTAAATAAACAATTTACAACAATAATGGCAATTTTGTAAATAAAGAGTTCAAATCTAACATGCATTCTAACAAGCATGAATTATGAACAATATCTCTACAACTTGATGAATGAACTTGCATAAGTGAATCATGTAGTAAAATAGATGTCAAATCTTCATGAACAATAGATCTACATGCAGACTTAGGAAAAATGCAAGAAATCACTATCTTTAGCACATAAACAAACCACCGATCCAATATACTCCTTTGGGTCCGTGTGAGAGATAACTACCACTCACCGAATCACCTAAACACCTCAATAACAACCAACTTCAGATCTGGACAGCAAGGAATCAAGCTTGATCCTCCAAAGCTTCGCTTCAAACGATGAAATCTCTCTTCAACGGATGGAGATCTTCAACTTTGGCCCTTGGATCTTCGATTTGATCTTCAATTTAGATGGAAGGAATCACTAGATTAGAGTGGAGAAAAGAAGTGAAGAAGTGTTGTAGTCGAGCTCTCAAAATAGCAGCACTTCGTCGCTTCAAAATCCGGTGCCAAAAAGTGAGCCAAACCCCTCTATTTATAGGCTGAAATCTCCATGAGTCGCGCCCCCATAAGTCGCCCACGACCTATCACATGAGTCGTCCACGACTCATTAGACCCCACAGCCTACGACTCAATACACAAGCCGACCTAACCTATAACTCGGCACAGCCGACCCAACTCGAGTCTTCGCGCGACCTAAAACAGACACGACTTAACTCAAACGCGGCTCAAAACATGCGCGCGACTCAACGCATGCGCGCGACTCACGACTCAACGGCTCATCATCCTACCGACTCATCAACACACACGGCCTAGCCTTAAGTCGGTCACTACTATGAGTCGGTTTCATCCTATAAGCCATCTAATCTCTTAAGCCGCTAACCCTTGAGTCGGCATCCCCTAAGCCGTTAGTTCCCTTAGGTCGGCCAATCACCGTAAGTCGTTTAACCCTTAGGTCGTTCCATTCTATAAGTCGGTCAAGCCCTATAGGTCGCTCAACACCACTAAGTCGCTCCAACTCTTAACTCGCCCACTGCCTAAGTCGGTAGCCTTCTTGGGTCGTACCAATCCCTTAAGTCGTTCAACCTATGAGTCGGCCAAACCTGAACTCGGTCATACCTATGAGTCGGCCACACCTCTAAGTCGTATAATACACTTATCTCCTACACAACTCAAGCTCCAAACGACTTAAATACTGAACGACTTATCGGCACAAACAATCTAATAACAACAATTTTACCATCTTTTTGATCCGTAAAAATACGGGTCGTTACAATAGGCAATGAATCGGAGTAATAGGGTCGAGAATCCCCTTCGATACATTACTTCATCCTGCATTACATAACGAGAAGCCTTACGGATGACTTGTCGTCTTTCGCTCCTTCTTTCGGGCATGGCCCCGTGTAACCAGTACTGCTTGAATAGGGTCATCCATGACTCCTTCTCAATCTCTGTTTCTAACATGAAATTTACCTCCATCATATTTAAGCTTGAAACACGTAAGGTTTCAACAGGAAACAATCCCATCTGCTGCGCATCGCCAGTGCTTGCAAATTTTGCCAATGAATCAGCTGCCCTGTTCTGTTCACGCGGAACATGTGAAATATCATAACATTCGAGATTCGCTAGCAGCTCTTGAACTTGGGCCAAATATGGGGCAAGTCTCTGCCCCCTTGCTTGGTAGTCTCCACGCACTTGATACACCACCAGTTGCGAGTCGCAAAAGATTTCAACCGATCTTATTCCCAGTTCTTTGACGAGTCTTAAGCCGGCAATCAATGCTTCATACTCGGCTTCATTATTTGTTGCTGTGAATTCAAGCTTCAAAGCGTAGCAAACTAATCGGTTTTCAGAACTTACCAGAACTATGCCAACCCCCGAACAATGGTCGTCAGATGCCTCATCGATATACATCTTCCATCGGATGGGAGGTATGACATTGCGGCCGTTTGATTCATCTGTCATGGTGAACTTAGCGATGAAATCCGCTAGCGCTTGTCCCTGTATGGCCTTTCGCGATAGGTAAGTAATATCGAATTGACTTTATTCGATATTCCACTTTAACATCCTTCCGGAAGTTTTCGGTCGTTGGAGTACCTGTCGAGGGGTTGATCAGTGTAAACACTGATTGAGTGTGCCTGGAAGTATGGACAAAGCTTGTGTGATGCAATCACTAAGCAATAAGCTAATTCCTGATCTTGGGACAATTTCTTTCTGCCCCCGTTAAGCATTTACTGACATAATATACTCCTCGCGAACCAGAGCCATACTGATAGCGTGCTGGGTTACTGCCAAGTATACATACAGCTTTTCATGGTCGATTGATTTCGATGGCACCGGGAGGCTCTCCAAATGCCTTACCAGAGCTCGAAATGCTTCCTCACAGTCGGATGTCCACTCGAAATTCCTTTTTCCCTTCTTTATCACATCGAAGAAGGGAATGCATTTATCCGTGGCTCTGGATATGAATCGGTTCAGCGCTGCCACCTTTCCGTTCAAGCTTTGTACTTACTTTATAGTTCTGGGCACTTGTATGTCCCGAATAGCCTGAATCTTTTTCTGGGTTAGCTTTAATTCTACGTGCATTCACAATGAAACCCAAGAACTTTCCCGATGCCACACCAAAAGAGCACTTCAAGGGATTGATCTTCATACCATAATGTCTGAGTATATCAAACATTTCTGCCAAGTCTCGAATGTGGCCGTTTGACTGTCGTGACTTCACGAGCATGTCATCCACATAAACTTCCATCGTCTTATCGATCTGGTCTTTAAACTTTCGATTCACCAGACACTGATAAGTTGCTCCCGCGTTTTTCAATCCAAAGGGCATTACTACATAGCAATATAACCCCATAATCGTGACAAAACTGGTGTGCTCTTGGTCTGGAATTGCATCGGGATCTGATTGTATCCTAAATACGCATCCATAAATGACAATAATTCGTGTCCAACGGTAGAGTCGATGAGCTGGTCGGTTCTAGGTAAAGGGAAACTATCCTTCGGGCATGCTTTATTCAGATCGGAGTAATCAACACAAGTTCTCCACTTTCCATTTGCTTTCTTCACTAGCACTGGGTTAGATACCCATTCAGGGTAGAGGGCGTCGTGGACGAACCCATTGGCTTTTTGTTTGTCCACCTCCTCTTTGAGAGCCGCAAACCTCTCTAGGTCCATACCTCTCCTTTTCTATTTTATGGAAACGTGTTTCGGGTCTATGTTCAGCATATGACTCACAATTGCTAGAGAAATCCCACACATATCAGAGTGTATCCAAGCGAAAACGTCCTGAATCGCCCAGAGGAAATCAGTAAGATCCTCGGCCACTGAGGGGTCGAGTTGTGATCCAATCTTAAGAACTCGTGATGGGTCATCCCGGCTGACTAGGATGTCGATCGTCAGCTCAGCTGGTGTTGCATTCGTTTCCCTAGGTTCCCCATCATCATCTCTCGGATCTATGTCTCCAAGGATCCGAGAATGCTGCCCGAGCCAGGGTTCGGACACTACTTGTCAATCATCAGTCTTTAGGATGCAGACAGAGCTGTCTGCAACCTTTCCCTTATCTCTTCGTTGAGCTTCTCTTAATTCTGCCACATAACATGCGTGACCGATCGCCATGTGCAACACCGACTCCTTTTTCTGTCGGAAATTTTAATGTCAAACACCATGGGGCCAAAGCAGCCCTAAATTCTACCAAGGCTGGACGACCCAAAAAGACATTGTATGGAGAGTCAATATCCATTACTATGAACGGTAGGACCCGCACTCTCCTATGCTCACCTTCCCCGAGTTCAACTGGTAGCTCTATATACCCCATCGCGTCGGTTGCAGCACCGTTACCGCCATGGATACGGGCTTTGCATGGTTTCAAATCTTTCTTTCCATCTTCATCTGGTCATAGGCTTTCTTGAAGATGATGTTAACGAAGCTCCCGCAATCAATCAAGATTCTTTTCACATAAGATGGCCCGATTATTGCAGATATAACCATCGTGTCGATAGTAGGAGCCTCCACCTTGTCCGCGTCTCGACTCCTAAACACTATATCGTCAGTCGTCATGTGTTGTTGCTTTGCGGGTGTTCCATCTTCCACGTTCGAACAACATTCGTAATCCGCATGCCTTAAGGAGGTAGCATATCGTTCCATCTCCTGCCAATTCTTGTCTATAGGATGAGGTACTTTGATAATAGTGTTTATAATCAATCTACCCATAATCCAAGCAGGTTGTTCCGGTTGGCGTGGACCCGGCCCGCGTCTAAGGTCTGACGTTCCTTGCCTTCCATCTTGCGGGTTTTTGACAAATTCCTGCAATTTTTTCCGTCTGATTAACTTTTCTATGGCATCATGGAGGTGTCTACACTCCTCAGTATTATGCCCATGGGTTTCATGGAAGCGATAGTACTTCCCTGTTCGTTTATGTTCTTCAGTGGACTCCTTTGGGCATGGCTTTCTGTATTCAAAGGTGTTATAGGTAGATAGATAAATGTTTTCAAGAGAAGTATTCAGCGGGGTGTATTCATTGTAGGTCGGAATCCTTGACTTCCATTTCCCAGCTTATCTTTTTCGGATCCTTTGGAATGCCCAGGCTTAATCTGGACATTGACTTGAACTTTTCCTGAACTATCGTTGGACTGGTTGATGGAGATTTTACTTTTCACTGTCTTCTGAACAGGCCCCGGTGCTTTACCTCGTCTCGTCCATCGAGCCTCCTCCCTCCATATGAACTGATGAGCTTTGGAATAGAATCGTTCCAATGTAGCTGGGGGCTTTCCCGCCAACCAATCTCCAAACTCCGAGTCTGGATCTACACCTTGCATTACCGCCATCAAAATTGCATGGTCGTTAGGATTGCTAACTTCAGTGGCAGCAACATGAAACCTCTGTAGGTATGCTTTCAAAGACTCTCCCGGAGCCTGGACTATGCTTGATAAAGACATTACGTCCTTTAGACGGGTAGCATGTATCCTAAATTGTTCAACAAATTTAATTTCTAACTCGTCGAAGCTGGATATAGGTCGCGGAGGAAGCCGAGTAAACCACATAGTGGCGATTCCGGACAGAGTGATTGGGAAACTCCTACACTTAGTTGCGTCGTTTTCCCTTGTCGAATCCATCGTCCATTCGTACCTCATCACGTGTTGCCTAGGGTCAGTCTTCCCTTCGTAGGCTGGGATAGTCGGCATATTGAATTTCTTGGGGTACTCAGCTGTAGGATAACATCTGTGAAGGGAGTATGACTTCTGGACACTCCCCAATCCTCGTTGGTCAGGCCTTGGTTCTCTCTCATCAACTGCCTGACCATGGCTGATAAATCCAGAGTTTTTATGGAGGGTGGGAGGTTGGGTTCCGTTCCACGGGACCGTGCGGATTGGTGTCCCGCTTGATTTGGGTCTTGGTGATCCGAGCGTCCGGTTTCATCACATTCCTGATCCCTAGCAGATCGATCAGTGTCACCTGCTTGTGCAGCTTCATCCTTACGGCGTCTACGCCTAGGAGGTTCATTAGCCGAGGTTGAACTATCAGATTTAGAATAAGGAGCAGGACTACTTCCAGCATTCTGATGCTGCTGCTGGGCAAGCTGAATCATGAGATTAGTATCGGCTTGAATCTTCTCAGCAAGTTGCCTTCTGCTTTCCCTGAGTTCTCTTATCAAGTCGTTGAACTCTGTCCGGGAAACGACCTCCATTTGGTTCTGGGTGGAGGTTCATGTGCCTTGAATTGCTGGTTGGTTGCTAGGTCCTATCTGCTGTACACTAGGAGTTTTGTGGACATCTGCGTTGTGAGAGGCCGATCTAGTTCGTGGTCTCCTCATGGTATAGTTGTTGGTTGTAACTCTGAGTAGAATCTACAGATGTCTTGTGAATGATTTAGATCTCCTTCAGGGGATTTTTCAATCCAGTAGCTGCAAAGTAGATCCTATCGTCCTGAGAATTCGATTCTCAGTGAAAGCACCAAAATGTTAGCACCAGAATTGGCATTAATACCTTTAAGGGAGTTTGTGTAGAGATGTGCAGTTAATGCGCTCGGTAGATTCAAAGCGGTGGAGGTGCAAAAAGTCATAGCGGGGATACAAGGAGGATATAGCGGGATATAGCGGATGACTCTAAAATAGCATATAAAACTCGTATTTAATGTTTTTACAAATATATAAATAGTAATTAAATGAAAAAATATTATTCAATTGAATTATAAATAATACATAAATAATTTTAAATAAAAACATGTGCGAATATACTTTAAATAAACGAAAAACTGTTATATAACATAATTGAATTTGGTAGAATATTAGAGTATTTTTATTTTTGAAAATATATTGAAAATTAAATCAAATAAATTAGTTTCATAATTTTATAATGTATAAATGCATTTTTTTAATTCATTTTATTAAAAAAGATATAGCGGGAATAGCGGAATATAGCGGAAATAACGGGATATAGCGGAAATAGCGGGGATTAACGCGGAAAGGTTATATTCTGGGGCTATATGGAAAAATCGTAGCGGTAGAAATCCGCTATGAGATATAGCGAGGTTGTAGCGGGGCATTAACTACACAGGTGTAGAGAGATTAATGAAGGAAGTAAATTAAACAGAGGATAATATGCAGATTTAAATGCAGAAAGTACGAACACCAGATTTATAGTGGTTCGGCGTAATTGCCTACGTCCACTTTAAGGTTAATCTTTATTACTTTTCTTGATAATCGATTACAGATACAATCCGTATACCAACTATATTGAATACAATTGCTTAAACAAAAAGATAAGTCTTGAATGAGTCATGAATGCGGTAGAGTCTCCCCGGTGTTCTCGAAAAAAGGTCCCTTTCACTGTGCCCCTGCCTCTCTATTTATAGGCGAAGGTAGGTTGGACTTTTCTGGTGGGCCTAGCAGCTTGGTATCTCGGCCCAAAAAGAGTGATCTCTTTGTGCCGAACCAGAGAGGCCGAACGGTAAAATGCCGAGCAAGGCATTTGTGCCGAACGATGTTCTTATGCTGAACGAAGTGATGCCGAACAACCTGAATGCCGAACGAGGCATTTGTGCCGAACGATGTTCTCATGCCGAACAAAGTGATGCCGAACAACCTGAATGCCGAACGAGGCATTTGTGCCGAACGATGTTCTCATGCCGAACAAAGTGATGCCGAACAACCTGAATACCGAACGAGGCATTTGTGCCGAACGATGTTCTCATGCCGAACGAAATGATGCCAAACAACCCGAATGCCAAACGATGTTCTCATGCCGAATGAAGTGACGCCGAACAGTATGGAGTGCCAAATGACTTTGCCATGCCGAACATCCTTAGGTGCCGATCGATATTCAATACCGAACGTCTCTCAATGCTGAACGCCCTCGCATGCCGAACACTCTCACATGCCGAACGTCCTATAGATGCCGAACGAACTTGAGTGTCGAACGAATCATATGTGGCGGATGACTGTAGAAGCCGAGCACTTTCTAATGCCGAATGCTCCTAAATGCCGAGCATTCCTTTATGTTGGGAGTTCTTCTAATGCCGAACGCTCCTAAATGCCGAGCGTTCCTTTATGCCGAGCGTTCTTCTAATGTCGAATGCTCTTGACTGCCGAACCATTTTGTCATGCCGAACGGCCTTCAATGCCGATCGACCATAGGTGCCGAACAGCTTGATCTTGCCGAATGAGATTGCTGAGTCCTTAGTTGCCTAGTCAAACCTCCAGGTAACAGGCTGTATAGGAGCGACCATCCGTGTTTATTCCCTTGGGCTAACATTGTCACGCTTACCTTTATTCTAAAAAAATATAATAGCATAACCAGCCTCAGCATAAAGCAATAGACATGTTGGCTAATATGTATTAGAACAATATACTATATAATGCAGAATCACATATCACAATGGAAATTATAATATAGGCCAAATATTTACATAGTGTGAGTCTACGAAAGGAAATACCAGACTCACTTATATACATACAATTCCAATAGTTAGACAATTACACATACATCACATGTCACTATCTCTTATACAAGAGTCACACAAGTCATATACAGGACTAGAACAAAATTATACATATAATATATCTATCTTCAAAGTTAGCCTAACATCTAAGATCACTGCATCCTTGTACCTATAAAGTCTCGGTCTGACCCGAGTATTAAAAAATTAATAAATAGTCAGACTATCTCTAAATACGACTACATGAGATTACATAATAAACATGCATAATCCACAGGGTAGATCAATAACTATATAAGGCGCCACATTCAATAAAAGATATCAAGACTCAAACACTACGTCAAACAGTTTTCTCGTGATACTCAATGGTTATCGGTTCAATATAGTGCGAAAAGGATCCAATCAAACATAAGATTGCATGACAACAACACATATAATATATAAATTTGTAGTACTTTTAATTAACACATAAGTCTAGCAAATAGTAAGTACGGAATTTATATAGATGATCCTATTAGTGGCTATTATGGGGAAAATTATTATTAGTGCGAGCTACTCTTTTCAAATGGGAGATTATATGACATGCTCCTGCAGTCGTTATATAAGATTTGGGGAAATTATTATTAGTGCGAGCAGCTCTATTCCAAGGGGTAGTGTTAGCACCAGAATTGGTCACTAACACCCTTGAGAAAGATTATGTAGAGAGATTAATGAAGAAAGTAAACTAAAACAGAGAATTGTATGCTAAATTAAATGCAAAGACAAGAACACTAGATTTATAGTGGTTCGACGTAACTGCCTACGTCCACTTTGTAGTTAATCTTTATTGTTTTACTCAACAATTGATCACAGATACAATCCGTACACCAACTACTTGAATACAAATGCTAAGTAAAAAGAATGAGTCTTGAATGCGGTAGTCTCCAGTATTCTCGAAAAAGGTCCCTGTCACTGTGCCCATGCCCTTCTATTTATAGATGAAGATGGGTTGGACTTCCCTCATGGGCCTACGAGTAAGATACCTCGGCCCGTAGTAAGTGATTTCTGTACGCCAAGCCACAAATGCCGAACCACATATCCTGGCCGAACGACATTCATATGCCGATTGAGGAAGATATTTTGAATGGTATCTGCATGTCGATCGAGACACTATGCTAAGTGAAGAGTGTAGGCCGAACGAGACATGTGCCGATGGGACTTGATGTCGGACGAGAGGAGATGCCGAACGAGGCTTTATGCCGAATGAGGCTTATGCCGAACGAGGCTCATGCCGAACGACGTGAAATGTCGAACGACCTTGCTACGTCGAGCGAGGTGAAATACCGAACAACCTTGCTACGCCGAGCAAGGTGAAATGCCGAACTACCTTGCTATGCTGAACCAGGTGAAATGCCGAACATCCTTGTTATGCCGAGCGAGATGAAATGCCGAATGACCTTGCTATGCCGAATGGTCCTTCCATGCCGAATGAGGCTCTATGCCGAACGATGTTCTTATGCCGAGCGAGGAAAGGTGCGCCAAACGAGGCCATATGCTGAGCGACCAGTTAATGACGAACGGTGCTCTATGCCGAGCGACCCTTTTACGCCGAGACTCTTGTTACTTGGCCAAGCCATTGGGTAATATTTGTCCCCCCCCCCCAATGTGTATCATGTGGACGAACATGATGCGCTTTGAACCATGAGCACTATGTACTTTTCTTTAAGCCCTTATTCTGTTCTCTCTATAGTGATCCCCTGAATTCCAAACGAGGCCTTGATGTCGAATGAGGTCTCGATGCCGAACAACATAGCGATGCCGAACGACCCCTCAATACCGAACGACATGTTGATGTCAAACGACCGAGGTGTCTTGATCGGTTCTACCGGTTACATGTCTCTTCACCTTCTTTCCTTCCTACTATAAAAGTAAGTACTTCCCTTCTTCTTTATTTTTACCTTTTACCTCCGTTCTAACATTCTTACGAACAAACCTCCTTCCATATTTTTTCCAACACCTCAATATCCTTCTCAACTCCCGTGTTCCGCGCGTTACATCTCGACTGCCTTCAATAACAAATCCAAGAGGGCACCACTTCTAAATCGAGCACCCTATTAGACCTTGACCCCTACTTCTAGGTATGAACTCTTTATTTATTTGACTCTCTCCAAACAGAGATTTTAAACGAGACTTGAATCTATGACTTTCCTATAACCCATGAATAATGGAAGTCGCGTAGATAAGGAAGGTGGATTTGAAGTTTTAGACGTGCCTTAGGATTAGGTGGGGAGGAAGAAGAAGAAGATGTCGGCCCAGTAGGAATTGGTGAGGTTAATTAATGGTGGTCGAGGGTGACGTGCGAGTTGAAGTAGTGGTCGATTAGCCATTTAGGAAGATGTGTAATTTGTTTGAAGAAAGTAGTTGGAAGAAGATGTATGGATGTGGCTCGGCATTACTTCCTCATGCCAAATGATGTGAGGGTGTTTAGGAGTAAAGTTGAGGTTGGGTTCAGCATGCCAAGCGATGTGGTTTGATATAGCTACGGCTCAGCATAACCCCTTATGCCGAACGGTGTTAGAGGGAGTGCAGGTGAAAAGTGGGAGATGGGTAGAGTGCCGAACGAGGCTGCTTGGCATCACTTGCTGGATGACTCGTCTGTACTGAGCGGTAGAGAGGATGTGTAGGAAGGAAGTTGGCGTTGAGGGCAAAGTGTCGAGCGATGCGGCTTGGCATGTCTACGGTCCATCATGATTGCGGTTCGGCATGTCTTGTCGCATGCCGAATGGTAATGATGGATGGTAGGAGAGTGGTGTACAACAACAAAACTAGTCAAACATAATGCATAGTTGGCTCAACCTATTTTTTTTGCCCGAACATATGACAGTGAACAAGTACAAGGACTTAAGCCATTAAGCATATCTGACAATCCAGGCCGATAACTCCTTTGTTTTGACAACTACAAATTTGAATTTAACTTGATTAAAACGGATAATAACCTTCAACATACAATGTCGATGTCGAGTTCAAAACATAAACCATCTTACGACAAGCTCAGCAGACGGTCAGCGATGACGGTCTTCGAAGATGATAGCTCAAAGCCTAATTTTATTTCATCAACTCCGTGACATTTAATTTCTTGGCACTTTATTTGAATGATAGCACTAGTTCACACACAACACTGAGAGAGTATTTTTTTGTTAAGTCTAATGTCGATTGTTTTTCAACTATAGTTCAAACAGGTATTTCATCATATTCTATGAACATTAGAGATGTCTAGGAAATCATGTTCTGCCACGATCTCGAACAAACCCGGACCATCTTCTCAATAAGAAGTAGTTGGGACTTCAAATTCGTCGACTACTCCTGTTCAAGACATGCCAAGCCCTACTATCGCATCCGTTGACTTAGCTCCTGATACACTGGATGCAGCGATCTTTTTAGACGATCCGATCGATTCTGAAGCCTCGAGAATTAATGAAAGCGCTCTTCGACACATATGCTCGGTGCATGGGATTCCTTTGGATGATGTGTTGGTTCCATCAAGGCAAGATCGTCCTCACCTGCCTCCAACCGTATACACAGCCTACAACAGATTTATGTATTGGGTTGGTAGTGTGCCGCCGTTCAACTCCTTCCTCCGTGATCTATTACAGTATACTGAGATTGGTCCACCGCAACTACATCCAAATAGTCATGCCTATATACGGCACATGCATTCTCTTTATGAGCGTCCTCTTCAGGCTCCCGGCTCCTGGCGATATCCATTATATTTATCGGTTCAAGAGACGATCGGACAGCCCATATTTTGTATTTCTCGAACCACACAACAAGTGTCAAATTTTGACCAGGGTGTGGAGCAAATTCGCCCAGTATAAGCAGGAGTGGTTCTACGTGCTGAAAAGACAGTGTGGATCGTGCTATATGGAATAATATTAAACTAGTGAAGAAATAAACTATAGCAATGTAAAATAAGTAAAAATAAAACAAGCACACCAAGAATTTTTATACTGGTTCGAACTTCCCGTTCTACGTCCAGTCCCAGACTCCTTTTGGAATTTCAACTACAACAACCCTCACTTAACCCGGAGGAACAGGTTTACACTGCATGAGCAATCGAACAGGACTTCACCCGCCTAAGCAACCGAATAGGACTTCAATACAAATAATAAAGGTATCTGACTATAGTGTGTTCTTAAATAACACTGATAAGTCAATTGAGTACAATCTTCCTATAATCTTCTCCTTAATGATATATAGTGATGTGCTTTGAGAATTGTGGAAGATAAAATGATCAAAGATCAAAGTAAGTAATTTGAGTGCTGTTTGAAAGCTTTGAGAATAGATGAGAATTCAAGAATGCTAAGAGTAAATTCGGTGATTTGTTTGTTGAATTCTATAATCTATTTATACTATATATAGAGTTGCATCTTTAAATGAAAAGTTATATTGAAAAGAACGGATGCAACAGTTGATTTAAAAGAATGTTTCTCTTGGTGAAAAGAAGCGACTTTTCAAGAAAATATCTGTTGGGGATATTTAGACGTCTGAATAAAAAAATTCGGACTTCTGAATTAGATTGAAACATAAACAGCAAGGAAATAGTTCATTTTTGACCTCATTCAGACGTCTGAATATTTTAGGTCAGACGTCTGAATATTGTGAAGACAATATTCTTATTTCAGTCCTCAGACGTCTAAATGAATGGTTTCAGACGTCTGAATTTGCTGTTTTGTGCATGTATGAGCATGTGTGTGTATATATTTATATATATATATATATATATCATGTAAGGAGAGATTTTAACAAATTTTCTAAGTAATAAACAGACTCTAGACACATAATATACAGCTATAAATATCTGTAGATGAATTTGCAATAAATCTCTTGCAAAGATAATTTTAATATACACATAACATTTTATATAGGTTGTTATAATAAAATGAAAAGACAGTGTAGATCGTGCTATATGGAATAATATTAAACTAGTGCAGAAATAAACTATAGAAATGTAAAATAAGTAAAAATAAAACAAGCACACCAGGAAATTTTATACTGGTTCGAACTTCCCGTTCTACGTCCAGTCCCAGACTCCTGGAATTTCAACTACAACAACCCTCACTTAACCCGGAGGAACAGGTTTACACTGCCTGAGCAATCGAACAGGACTTCACTCGCCTAAGCAACCGAATAGGACTTCAATACAAATAAAAAAGGTATCTGACTGTAGTATGTTCTTAAATAACACTGATAAGTCAATTGAGTACAATCTTCCTGTAATCTTCTCCTTAATGATATATAGTGATGTGCTTTGAGAATTGTGGAAGATAAAATGATCAAAGATCAAAGTAAGTAAATTGAGTGCTGTTTGAAATCTTTGAGAATAGATAAGAATTCAAGAATGCTAAAAGTAAATTCGGTGATTTGTTTGTTGAATTCTATAATCTATTTATAGTATATAAAGAATTGCATCTTTAAATGAAAAGTTATATTGAAAAGAACGGATGCAATTGTTGATTTAAAAGAATGTTTCTCTTGGTGAAAAGAAGTGACTTTTCAAGAAAATAGCAGTTGGGGATATTCAGACGTCTGAATAAAAAATTCATACTTCTGAATTAGATTGAAACGTAAACAGCAAGGAAATGGTTCATTTTTGACCTCATTCAGACGTTTGAATATTCTAGGTCAGACGTCTGAATATTGTGAAGACAATATTCTTATTTCAGTACTCAGACGTCTGAATGAATGGTTTCAAACGTCTGAATTTGCTGTTTTGTGCATGTATGAGCATGTGTGTGCATGTGTGTATATATATTTATATATATATATATATCATGTAAGGAGAGATTTTAACAAGTTTTCTAAGTAATAAACAGACTCTAGGCACATAATATACAGCTATAAACATCTGTAGATGAATCTGCAATAAATCTCCTGCAAAGATGGTTTTAATATAAACGTAACATTTTATATAGGTAGTTATAATCAAAATCGAGAGTCTAACACGTGCGCTGCCCCTAGCTTCGCAAGGAGATAGGTAGAAGGAAGTAAGTTTCATTTCTGGATTAACACTTGCATTTGGTGGTGATTGCTCCTTTTCTAACTCTTTGTCTACTTCTACAGGTATTAGCCCACGTCCTGAAAGCTCTGGGTATTCTGAAGCCGTTGAGGTTATTCGAGCTATCCTCGTAGGAGATCAGGAAGTTAGATCTCTTATTTCAAACGAACCACTCTCGAAGTTTGGGGTACCGGCGATAGGCCGTCGGATAAGCCTTCCTCCAGGTGTCACCATAGCCAGGTCTGCTTTGGGCAAAGGAAAAAAGCAAGCCGGGCCTTCAGCACGTGATACCCCTGACACATCTGAGGAGGGAGAGATCAAAGAAGCTGAAATGCCCGAAGTACATGACGAGAATATTAGCCCCGCTCGAGAGCCGGTAGTCGAGGTGCACGATATCCAGGTAAGACCTCCCCTTGCGAAGGAAAAGAAAAAATTGACTTACAAACTGAGGAAGAAGACAAGGGCGGAACTTCTAAAGACACCATCACCTGGTGGAGAGGGAGCCTTCCCCTCAATGCTTAGAGAGTTCATTAAAAGGCCTGTCGGACCTAACTATTCCCGATGATTTTCCTAACTACAGCTTCAATGATCCAGATACGTTAAAACTTCATTCGCCCGCAAGAGGCGATGCAGGCGTTCAAGCCCATGTTCAGGGAGAAAAAACTCCCATAAGTAGAGATAAAGAAACTGATTCATTGGGTGGAAACACTAAGACACACACAGAAACGTGCACTTCACCTTGCACATAAATTTCTGCCATCGCTCTGCTCTTCACTAATTTGTTACTATTTAAATTCTATGCAGGTGATATGGGACGTAGGCACGGACTCGATCATCTTCGTGGGTCATCTATCTTTCACCACTCTAGAGGGGATTCGGGCTCTGGAAGACGTCGGGATAGAGATGATGACGGCTTCGATGGTCTGAAGTTTCTCCCGGCGATCCATCACATTCTGAGACACTTCTAATAGAGCGTCATTGCTTGCAACACGACGTTTATGTTCAACATAACACGTTTTTCCATCTAGCTGAAAAAGTCTCGGAAGTCTCTGTTGAGCGTCAACACGAATTAGACCGCCTGAAGCTCGAAGCCATTCACGATAAATACATTATCAAAGCTCAAGACGAAGAGCTCTCTGCATACAAGTCTCAGCTTGAAGCCGCCCAACAAAGTGCTAAAGATACTGCGGAGGGGGTCAATTGTCTGGAGACAATCATAAGAATGAAGTTCACGAAGCGGTCCAACGCTGCGGGGCCTTGGCTTTAGAGAAGGATTCAGTTCACAAGGAAAGGGATGCATTTTCCCTCCGAGTCAAACAGTTGGAAGATTAACTCCGCAAAGAGAGAGAGGAAAAAACTGCTGCCCAGGAAGAGTCGCAACGATATTACGACGAGATTGTTGCTACGCGACTCCTAAAGGCAAAGCTCGACGACGAGCTCTCTAAGGTTGGGATGTTGAAGGAAGAAGCCCATGAAGAGGGCAAGAGAATAGCATCCGCGGAGATTGACTCTCGCGTTGAGGGGGCTACAGAGGCTGGCAGGGAGGAGATTAAGTGCATGTTCGACCCACAAATATCATAATTCAACGTCCGCGTCCTCATGCATCGGGACTTAACTTTTCTTGGCGAGGGCTACCTCGAATCTCTAGCCGAGGCATGGGAGACTTTTATAAAGATCAAGAAGGTCGAGCTAGAAACCGAAGAGGTTGACGAGGAGGCTTTGGTGAAAGAATTTCTCTGGGGGAGCGAGCCTTTAGACTTGTCTACAGTGAAGGCCCTCTGTTGCAAAGGTTCCTCCTCATCAAAAGGAAAAGATGTCATTGCCGGTCCGTCTGGAACAAAGTCTCCAGCCCTTCCTCCTACTCAATTGGCTGATCGTCCAGTACTCGATCCATACGAGCAACATGCTGGTTATGACCCGGAAGACCCTGGCCTCGGCATTCATGTTCTATCTCCCATTCTATAGGGTGAGACTCCTCGGACGGTTGAGAGCCAGCAAGAAGCTGGTACATAACTCTTCTTTTTAATGTTCAAAGAGCCGTTGTTTTCGGCGAGAGATAATTGTATTCTAATGTTTGTTTCTTACGATTTTGCGCAGGCCGTTCTGATCCTGGACCATCTCCAAGGAGCGATGATGCCAAGGAGGAGAAAGGGAAAGGGAGCGAGGCTACTCACGTGGGAGAGACTCCCGGTCTAGATGCTTAAGTTATTGAGGCGCTCGATGAGGACAAGTTTGAGACTTCATCTCCTGTCGAAGAAAGTTACGAAATTGAGATCACAAGCGCCTTTCGACACACTTCAAAAATGAGCATGAAGGAGCAGCTCGTGGAGGAAAAGAAAAGGACAGCTGAAATCAAAGTCGAGCCTCGAGTCGTGGACCTAGATGAACCTTTGAACATGCCTTTGTAGGTCATCCTTCCCGATGGGTCCAGGCCACCAGAGGTCCCTCGTTCTTCCTCAGTTGTTACCTCCCCATCAAGCAAAGCTTCCAAGCGAAAACGTGTGGGGGAGGAGTCGTCAAAGAAGACAAAGGAGGAAAAGAAATCGAAGAAGCCAAAGAAGTAGCTGTTACACTCCTTCAACGAGAGTCGGCTTAGATTATATAATTATTTTTATTTATTTTCATAGTTAATGTAGCTAGATTTTTGACTCTAAGTTTTGGTGGAGTTGTAGTAGAACACCATTTTGGATTAATAAATAAAATTTAATTTCTTCGTCTTTCAAATGGCTTTTGTTGTTCAGCTTTCTGTATTATTGTGGTCGAAACCCGAGCTATTGGGAGTCACATAAACCCCTAATTCATTTCATATAACTCGAAAATTCTTCGAAATTGTACATCCTTTATTTCATGCGTCGGGTACTTAGAATTTTTTAGTCCATATGCTAGGGACTTAATGACTTCAAGTCAGTTGTACTCTAGTCTGCACTCTGGGACATAGAGACTTTCAGGCCGTTTATACTCTAGTACGCACTCAGGAGGCTTAGAGTGCTCCAGTCCGCACACAGGGGACTTAGAGATTTTAAGTCATTTATACTCTAGTCCGCACTCCAGGAACTCAGAGCACTCCAGTTCGCACTCAGAGGACTTGGAGATTTTAAGTCGTTTATACTCTAGTCCGCTCTCAGGGGACTCAGAGTACTCCAGTCCGCACTCAAAGGACTTGATGATTTTCAAGTCATTTATACTCTGGTCTACACTTAGAGCACTCCAGTCCGCACTTAGGGGACTTTGAGATTTTCAAGTTGTTTATACTCTGGTCCGCACCCAGGGGACTGAGAGTACTCCAGTCCGCACTCAGGGGACTTTGACATTTTAAATCGCTTATACTCTGATCCGCAGTCAGGGGACTCGGAATACTCCAGTCCGCACTAAGGGGACTTAGAGATTGAAAGTCGTTTATACTATGGTCCACACTCAGGGGACTTAGAGTACTCCAGTTCGAACTTAGGGGACTTGGAGATTTTAAATCGTTTATACTCTGTCTGCACTCATGAGACTCAGAGTACTCCAGTCCGCACTCAAGGGACCTGGAGATTTAAAGTCGTTTATACTCTTGACCGCACTCAGGGGACTCAGAGTACTCCAGTCTGCACTCAAGGTACTTGGAGATTTTAAATCGTTTATAATCTGGTTCGCACTCATGGGATTCAAAGTACTCCAGTCCGCACTGAAGGGACTTCAAGATTTTAAATCGTTTATACTATAGTACGCACTTAGGGGACTCAAAGTACTCCCATCCGCATTCAGGGGAATTGGAGATTTAAAGTCGTTTATACACTGGTCGGCACTCAGTTGGCTCAGAGTATTCCAGTCCACACTCAGGGGTCTTAGAGATTTTAAATCGTTTATACTCTGGTCCACACTTAGGAGACTCGGGGTGCTCAAATCCACACTCAGGGGACTTGGAGATTTTAAATCGTTTATATTCTAGTTCGTAATCAGGGGACTTAGAGTACTCCAATCCGCACTCAGGGGACTTGGAGATTTAAAGTCATTTACATGCGTTCGTACGTCAGACAGAACAATGTAACTCTAGTTTTCTTGCCATAAAATCATAATACACGGAAACATCGATAATTCATGGGAAAAATGGCTTCAAGCCTTTATTAATGAAGCAAGCTAAATTGTCTTATTACATGCTGAAAACTAAGAATCAACGAAATAAAAATATACTGGAAATAATTGCAACTAAAATATGAAAGAAATAGACTAAGTGTAATAATGCCGTAGATGCTCGCTATTCTATGCTCGGGGGAGTGTCACACCATCAATGATCGCTAGCTTGAAAGTTCCCTCTCCAAGCTTCCCTTCAATGACGTACGGACCTTCCCATATGGGATTCATATGCGACGGGACCGAGAAAACTCGTTTCAAAATGATGTCACCCATATCAAAGACTTTTGACCGGACTTTTTCTTTATAATATCGAGCGACTCGGTGTCTATATGCGGCTGCTCTTAAATCAGCTTCTTCACGTTTTTCATCAATGAAGTCCAGTGATTCCAGCAAAAGATCCCGATTCGTCTTAGGGTCGTAATGAGTTACCCGATGTTATGGAACTTCAAGTTCTACGGGTATAACGGCTTCCATGCCATATGCCAATTCGAATGGAGTGTGGCCAGTCGCGGACTTGTGGGTGATTCTATAATCCCAAAGCGTTGTTGGAAGTTCATCCACACACTTACCTCTAGCCTTTTCCAAATGCTTTTTCAGTATGGACTTGATTATTTTGTTCATAGGTTCCACTTGTCCATTGGCTATTGGATGAGCAACTGCTGCAAACCTTTTTTAATGCCATACTTTTGACCAAATTCTTTGAACTCTTTGCTTTCGAATTGAGTCCCCGTGTTTGTAATAATAGTCCGTGGAAGGCCAAAATCGAATTGAGTCCCGGTGTTTGTAATAATAGTCCGTGGAAGGCCAAAACGGCATATAATTTTTCGTACAATGAAATTAATGACCTTTTTGGTGGTGATCGTGGCCAAAGGCTCTACTTCTACCCACTTAGTAAAGTAATCGACCGTAATTATCGCGTATTTCGCATCACCTTTGGATATGGGTAAAGAACCGATTGTGTCAATTCCCCACATTGCAAATGGCCAGGGACTAACCATTTTCATGAGTTCCATCGGCGGAGCTCTTGAGATTTTAGCATGCTTCTGGCATTTTTCGCATCTGCATACGCAGTCTGCAACGTCTCGATTTACAGTTGGCCAATAGTATCCATAGCAAAGGATTTTCATTGCTAATGTCTACCCCCCAGTATGGTCACCGCATTATCCTTCATGGACTTCCTTAAGGACTCGTTTTATCTCATCGTGGGCAATGCACCAGAGTAAGGGGGCCGAGAATCCCTTCCAATACATTATTCCGACCTGCGTTACATATCGTGAAGCCTTACAAATGACTTGTCGTCTTTCGCTCCTTCTTTCGGGCAAGACCCCGTGTAGCAAGTATTGCTTAAATGGGGTCATTCATGATTCCTTCTTGATTTTTGTTTCTAACATGAAATCTAACTCCATCATATTTATACTCAGAGTATGTAAGGTTTCAACGGGAACCAATCCCATTTGTTGCGCATCGCCAGTGCTCGCAAATTTTGCCAATGAATCAACTTCTCTGTTTTGTTCACGCAGGACATGCGAAATATCATAATATTCTAGATTTGCTAGCAGCTCTTAAACTCGTGCAAGGTATGAGGCAAGTCTCTGTCCCTACGCTTGATAGTCCCACCGCACCTGGTATACCACCAGTTGTGAGTCACAAAAGATTTCAACCGATTTTACCCCCAGTTCTCTGATAAGTCTCAAGCCAGTAATCAATGCTTCATACTCGGCTTCGTTATTTGTCGCTGGGAATTCGAGCTTCAAAGCATAACAAATTGATCAGTTTTCAAGAGTCACAAGAACTATGCCAGCCCTCGAGCAATGGTCATTAGATGCCCCGTCGGTGTACATCTTCCATCGAACGGGAGGTATGACATTGTGACTGCTTGATTCGTCTAACACGATGAAGTCTGCTAGTGCTTGCCCTTGTATAGACCTTCATGGCAAGTGGGTAATAACGAACTGATTCAACTCAATATTCCATTTTAACATCCTTCCAGAGGTTTCTGATCGTTGGAGTACCTGTCGCAAGGGTTGGCCTGTATAAACACTGGTCGAGTGTGCCTGAAAGTACGGACGAAGCTTGCGTGATGCAATCACCAAGAAATATGCTAGTTTCTCAATCTTAGGATAATTTCTTTTTTAGCCCCATCAAACGTTTACTGACATAGTACACTGGCTTTTGAACTCGGTCCTCCTCGCGAACCAAAGCCGTACTGATAGCATGCTGGGATACATCCCAAGTACACATACAACATTTCATGGTCTACTGGTTTTGATAGCACCGGGGGACTTTCTAAATGCCTTACCAGAGCTCGGAACGCTTCCTCACAGTCAAATGTCCATTCGAAATTTCTCTTTCCTTTCTTTATTACATTGAATAAAGGAATACATTTATATGTGGCTCTGGATAAGAATCGACTCAACACGGCCACCCTTCCATTCAAGCTTTGTACCTGCTTTATAGATCTGGGCACTTGTTTGTCTCGAATAGCTTGAATCTTTTTCGGGTTGGCTTTGATTCCCGACGCGTTTATAATGAAACCTAAGAACTTCCCTGATGCAACACCGAAGGAACACTTCAAAGGATTGATTTTCATTACATAATGTTTGAGTATATTAAACATCTCCGTTAAGTCTCGAATGCGGTCGTTTGAATACCGTGACTTTACGAGCATGTCATCCATATAGAATTCCATTGTTCTACCAATCTAGTCTTTAAACATTCGATTCACGGATGCTGATAAGACACACCCGTGTTTTTCAATCCGAAAGGCATCACTAAATAGCAATACAGCCCCACATCTGTGACAAAACTAGTGTGTTCTTGATCTATAATGTGCATCAGGATCTGATTATATCTGGAGTACGCATCCATAAATGACAGTAACTCGTGTCCGGCCTTTGAGTCGACCAGCTGGTCGATTATAGGTAAAGGGAAACTATCCTTCAGGCATGCTTTGTTTAAATCAAAGTAATCTACACAAGTTCTCCACTTCCCATTTGCTTTCCTCACAAGCACAGGGTTAGACACCCATTCAGGGTATAGGGCGTCGCGGACAAACCCATTGGCTTTGAGTTTATCCATCTCCTCTCTAAGAGCAGCGGACCTCTCCGAGTCCATGCCTCTCCTTTTCTATTTCATAGGAACGTACTTCGGGTCTATGTTTAACATATGACTTGCAATAGCAGGAGAAATCCCGCACATATCAGAATGTGTCCAAGCAAAAATATCCAGGTTCGCTCGAAGGAAATCAGTTAGATCCTCGGTCATTGACGGGTCGAGTTGTGATCCAATTTTGAGTACTCGTGATGGGTCATCTTGGCTGACTGAAATGTCAATTTTCAGTTCGGCCGGTGCTGCATTCGCTTCGCTAGGTTCCCTATCATCCTCTCTTGGATCTATGTCTCTATAGATACGGGAATGTGGCCTGAGCTAGGGTTCGGGCACTACTTGTCAATTGTTAGTATTCTGGATGCAGACGGAGTTGTCCGCAACCTTTCTTTTCTCTCGCCGCTGAGCCTCTCTCAACTCAGCCACATAACATGCACGACCGGTCACCTAATCGCTATGCACCACACCAACTCCTTTATCTGTCGGAAATTTCAAAATTAAACACCACGGGGCCAAATCTGCCCTAAACTCTGCCAGAGCCGGTCGATCCAGAAACACATTGTATGGAGAATCAATATCCAAAACTATGAAAGGTAGGGTTCGCACTCTCCTACGTTCACCTTGTCCCAGTTCAACTGGAAACTCAACATATCCTATTGTATCAGTCACTGCACCATTAAAGCCATGGATTCGGGCTTTAAATGGTTTCAAATCCTTTGTCTCTATCTTCATTTGGTCGTATGCCTTTCTGAAGATGATGTTAACAGAACTTCCACAATCAATTAAAATTCTCTTCACATATGCGAGCTCGATCGTCGCAGATATGACCATCGGGTCAATGGTAGGAGCCTCCAACTTGTCCGCATCTCGGCTCCTAAATACTGTATCATCTGTCATTAGGCGTTGCTGCTTTACGGGGGTCCCATCCTCCACATTCGAACAACACTCATAATCTGCATGCCTTAAGGAGTTAGCATATCGCTCCATCTTCTGCCAATTCTGGTATGCAAGGTGAGGTCCACCGACTATCGTGTTTATGACCAATCTACCTACGGTTCGGCCAGGTTCCTTTGGTTGGCGTGGAGCCAGCCCGCGTCCGAGGTCTGATGTTCCTTGCCTACCCTCTTGTGGGTTGTTGACAAACTCCTGCAATTTTTTCTGTCTAATCAGTTTCTCTATGGCATCATGGAGGTGTCTACACTCTTCTGTATTATGCCCATAAGTCTTATGGAAGCGGTAATATTTCCCAGTCCACTTCTGTTCCTCTGTTAAGTCCTTTGGGCGTGGCTTTCTATACTGGAAAGTATTACAAGTTGACAGGTAAATATTCTTAAGAGATGCATTCAGTGGGGTGTATTCGTTGTAGGTCGGAATCCTTGGCTTCCATTTCCCTTCTTCTCTTTTCTTGCTGGGATTTCCTCCTCGTGACCCTTTAGATTGTCCAGGCTTGTTCTGGATATTGACTTGAACCTTTCCCAAGTTGTCACCGAATTGTTTCACGACGATGTTACTTTTCACAGTCTCCTATACAGGCCCTGGTGCCTCATCTCGCCTCGTCCATCTAGCTTCCTCCCTCCTTATGAATTGATGAGCCTTCGAATAGAAACGCTCTAGCGTAATTGGAGGCTTTCCTGCTAATCAATCTCCATACTCTGAATCCAGATCTACTCCTCGCATTACCGCCATCAGAATTGCATGGTCGTTATGGTTTCTAACTTTAGTAGCCGCAACATGAAATCTCTACAAGTACTCTTTCAATGACTCTCTTGGAGCCTGGATGACACTTGATAGGGACATCACGTCCTTAGGACGAGTGGCATGTATCCTGAACAATTTTACAAATTTCGTTTCCCACTCGTCAAAGATGGATGTAGACCATGGGGGAAGTCGAGTGAACTACATGGTGGTGATTCTGGATATAGTGATTGGGAAGTATCTGCACTTGGTTGCATTATTCGCTCTAGACAAATCCACCATCCATTCATACCTCATCACGTGCTGCCTAGGGTCGGTCTTTCGTTCGTAGGCCGGGATAGTCGGCATGCTAAACTTCCTGGGGTACTCGGCCTATAGAATAGCATCTGTGACCATAGCTGATAAGTTCGGAGTTTGTATGGAGGATGGAAGGTTGGACTCTGTTCTACGGGACCACTCCGGTTGATGTCTCCTCTGTTGGCGATCTGCCAAACGTATATCCTGGAGACCAGCTTCATTAGGTTCATGTGGAGCCGGGAGTCTAGTTTCCATACGTGCTCCAGCTCCTAAATTTCTTGCTCCAGCTTGTGTGTGGTCTCCAAGATGTAAGTGGTTCCTAGTTGATCGATCAACAGCACCTGCTTGTGTAGTTTCAGTTTTACGACGTCTACGCTTGGGAGGTTCATCGGATGAAGTCAAGCTATCAGATGAAGAGTAAGGAACAGGGCTACCTCCAGCATTCTGATGCTGTTCCTGAGTAAGTTGAGTCATGAGGTTAGCATCAGCTTGAATCTGCTCAGCAAGTTGTCTTCTACTTTCCATGAGTTCTCTCATCAAGTCATTGAACTCTTCCCTGGTGATGACTTCCGTTTGATTTTGGGTTGTAGTCCCTGCACCTAGATTTTCTTGTTGATTGCTAGGTCCTATTTGTTGTACGCTAGCAGTCTCATTGACGTCCACGTTATGAGAGGCCGATCTAGTATGTGGTCTTCCCATAGTAGAGTTATTGATAAGAACTCTGAGTAGAATCAACGGACGTCCTGTGAATGACTTGAATCTTCTTTGGGAGATTTATTCAATCCAGTAGCTACAAAGAAGATCCTAGCCGGCCTGAGAATTTGATTCTCAGTGAAAGCACCAAAATATTAGCATCAAAATTGGTCACTAACACCCTTGAGAAAAATTACGTAGAGAGATTAATGAAGAAAGTAAATTAGAATAGAGAATTTTATGCTAAATTAAATGCAAAGACAAGAACACCAGATTTATAGTGGATCAGCAGAACTGCCTACGTCCACTTTGAAGTTAATCTTTATTTCTTTACTCAACAATTGATTACAGATACAATCCATGCATCAACTACTTGAATACAAATGCTAAGTAAAAAGAATGAGACTTGAATGCGGCAGAGTCTCCCGAGTGTTCTCGAAGAAAGGTCCCTTTCACTGTGCCTCTGCCCTTTTATTTATAGACGAAGATGGGTTGGACTTCCCTCATGGGCCTAGGAGTAAGATACCTCGGCTCGTAGTAAGTGACTTCTAAACGCTGAGCCACAAATGCCGAAGGGCAATTTCCGAACCACATATCCAGGCTGAATGGCATTCGTATGCCAATCGAGGAAGATATGCTGAATGGTATCTCCATGCCAATCGAGACAGTGTGCTGAGTGAAGAGTGTAGGTCGAACAAGACCTATGCCGACCAAGACTTGATGCCGGACGAGGGGAGATGCTGAACGAGGCTTTGTGTCGAAGGAGGCTTATGCCGAACGAGGCTCATGCCAAACGAGGTGAAATGCCAAACTACCTTTCTATGCCGAGCAAGGTGAAATGCCGAACGACCTTGTTATGCCAAGCGAGGTGAAATGCCGAACAACTTTGCTATGCCGAGCGAGGTGAAATGCCGAACGACCTTGCTATGCTGAGCAAGGTGAAATGCTGAACGACCTTGATATGCCGAGCGAGGTGAAATGCCGAATGACCTTGCTATACCGAGCGAGGTGAAATGCTGAACGACCTTGCTATGCCGAACGGCCCTTCCTTGCCGAACGAGGCTCTATGCTGAACTATTCTATTATGCAGAGCGAGGAGAGGTACGCCGAGCGAGAAGAGGTGCACCGAACGAGGCCGTATGCCGAGCGACCTCTTAATGCCGAACGACGCTCTATGCCAAGCGACCCTTTTATGCCGAGCCTCTTATTACTTGGTCAAGCCATTGGGTAACAAGTAGTTTTCTTTACATGCTCATGCAGTCATTATTTACCAAGTTACCAACCCTCTTAACATAAGGGACATATATGGTACAAATTGTTGGCTACTATGGTCGTGGGCAATTGACACGCATTCCATTCTATCACTAACATGGATAATATCACTAACACGGATATCATGACATGGGGAGTGAACCCACAGTTAGCCTACAAATTCAAGTAGATAATACACATTTTTAAACCAGTGAGCTATGGACATAGCATTTTCACCATTATACGGTTCAATTATGAAGTGTTATATACTGTCGAATAGTAACCACTAAGTAACACCGTGTATCTCTTACCACTCGATGTTGCTAGAGTATTACTATAATTTAGTAAATTCCCCTCGACTCAAGTATTCTACACAATAAGTCATATAATTAAATAATGAGGTGATATCCAATGTCATATGGCACTCGTTATTACTCAACGGTTTAATTATACTCCTTACTATATAGAAAGAACAATTTGGATGCCAAACAACAATTCAAAGCCATTATAAAATCCGATAATAAATAGTTTGAAAAGTAAACTTATCATAATATTATAGAGAAGTATTGATTTATAAAGCATTTTTTCGATGATTTGAACATATGAAATAGTTTCTCAATTATATATATATATATAACTCTCTTATATACATAATCATATAAGTAAATATGATTTTTAAAATCATAAGAGATAATATTCTTGATTTTGAATAAAACCATCGTTTCTTTACAGAACACATATTCGTTTTTAAAATATAAGTATAAAATTCTCAATGGCTAGACCAATTTTCTTTTCAATATACTTATTTGTACAAGGCTTTATAATATATATTTTTATAGTTTTATATAATATTCCTTAGAAAACTTAATAAATTTCCACAAATTATTTTCTACTCAAATTGGATATATGTATGAATATAAGGTTTTAAATATCATATTTTACAATTTCATTATTAATTAATTCATTAAGATCTCTAAATTTATTTTTAAGAAATAGATGTTTCCGTTTTCAAATGCATAGTACCATTTTAAAAATTTACTTATATAACCTTTTATACTAAGAAGAATCGGAAATGAGATATTTCTTTTATTCTCTTTTTTATTTTTACTTCTCATATTACAAAAATAAATTTTTATTTATCTAAAAAGTTCCATGCTTGTAATTATTACTTGGAAAGAGTTATTGTAACACCCCGAGAATTAACCTGTAATAATTAATTTGTTAATTACATAAATAATAAAATAAATTTTGTGAAATTATTAGGATTAAGCCACGGAAGTTGCACCATTGTGTCCATGCTAATTTTATGGTCAATTTCCATATATAAAACGTCAGAAACCGAGCAATATGACCAAGTTATAAAATAAATAAAATAAGCAGAAATAAAATGAAAAATAAAACATATATATGGTCAGGTCGACCAGCCGGTTGACCTTAGCAAGGGGGACAGTCGATCCGTCTTGCATTTCGGTAGGCGAACGAACGTAAATTCGTTTGAATGAATTAGTGGCCACCGAACACGTCATTTGCATCCTTTATTTCGATCTGGTCCCTCCGTTTCTACATCCGATGCCGCCTATTCAGTCTATGACGTGGCTGCATCCTATTCAATCTCCAAATCCAATAGTCTGAGATCCACTTCTATACCTATAAATAGACCTCCAAACCTAACACCTTTTCTCAATATAGGTCTTCTCCAATTGGGCTTACCTTTCTAGAAAGGACCCTAAATGGAATAATTTTTCCAAAGGAGAAAATTGTTATAAATTAAATTATTATACGACTCCAAGTGGATCCAGGAAGACCGAAGATAAAGCTTAGGACCGAAGGTGAGTGATTGTAATTATTTTAAGATTTCTTTAAGTACTTTAAAATAATTGGTTTCCAATAGTTGTAGTTTTACTACGACTTTTGGAATAGCCTTTTTTAGTAATTTATTTACCATTTTTAGAATTATTTTCAGTCTGTTTCCTTTCAGCTATTCTTTTAAATAATTTTGATTTATTTTATTAAGCATAACTTTTATTAATTTATAGATTATTTATAGTATTAAGTTTATTTAATATTATTTACATCTTTTTCGATGTTTAGGATTTATGCAAGCGTCTATTCTCTTCATTCCTCTTTTTCTTCGCATATGGATTAGAATAGATTAAAATGCGAATACATATTATATAAGTAAGAGTACCGAATGAAGAAAATAAGATGTAAATTATAAAGACTACAATAAGTAATGGAATTGGCTTGTAATAAATAAAGGAATTGAACTGAAATTTTTCCTAGTTAGAATTGGACAAATTAAAGGTAATTGGAATAGTTATAACTTAGAATTATAACTAAATAGAGTAAAAGATATAAGAAGCATATTTTCGCACTTAGGCCTTGGGTTAAGTAATAAGTATGATTATAATGTAGGTTATAATAAGAAAGAGTACAAAATGAGGCTTATTTTAAGACATAGGATAAAATAATAAGCAAATATAGTAGGGATAAATTATAAAGGCTTATTTAAAATAATTTATCTAAGTTAATAGGCAAAGATGAAAGTGGGAATTGTACCAAATAGCATTCCCTAAGGCATGCTTATGCTAAGAACGGTAGTAATTGGTCAAATAGAAGCCCAAATTATGGGGGATTTGGATAAGGGCGCAACTAGATATTGTTTGGATAATGGGCCAGTATCAACAGCATTTCCCCTATAGATTCTATGGACACATGGTGATCTCACATTAGCCTAAAGTGGGATTAGAGGCACACTTATGCTAGATGTTGAGGTAATAAGAAGACCTAATAGGTGGAGCAAAAGGTAGCATGTGCATGGTTGTAGTTTCACGTGCGACTTCCATTCGGGTGCCCAATAATAGCTATGAGTTCCAAGCGCTTAGTTTGGGTGTCTTCCGTAAACACAATTACCTTCTATGTAGGGGGCTATATATGTTGTCTTGGCCATAATAACATTTTGTGTAGAGAGTTATATAGCAGCTAATCCACAGAAAGGTACTATGGAGTAGCAGGTCAATCAAAAATTATAGAATTAGGTCACATCCTACTTACAGGATCAGGAGTTCAACCTAATCAAAGCAGAAATTTAGGATAAGTGCAAGCAATCAAAAGTTAACCTATCTTATAAATTAAGAAATATTCAATCGTACTTATTTCCAATTTATCTCTTTCCTATTTCCATTATTATCCTTATTCATGCAAGAACTGTTGTAGATTCTATTACTTTATTTTACTTAAAGACTCTAGTAATTACTATCATTCACTAGACTTTTACTCTAACCCACTCCTTTATTTTCCCCTTTTCCACCCTTAGTAAATATAGGAGGAAGTTAGTAGGTTGCTGTAGCTTGGAGTTCTCTTGGAGGAGATTTCTTATATGTACTTCTTTTATTCCAGTTTTAGTTCTTATATTGTACTGTCACTATAATGAGTTGTACTCTAATTTTATGGAGACTATGGTTTTTGATTAAAGATTGTATGGGTAGTTTGAAATTTGAAGTATTTGGTATGTGATGACTTTTTATGAAGTTTGGTTTTGAACAAAATGTTATAATTGTTTCCACTGTGTTATTATTATTTAATTTTTGTCTTGTGAATCTTAGTCTTTGTTAGCTTCAGTTATACCAACAATGCACCAAACCTCTTAATGTGTCCTTTTGGGTATATTAAGGGGTGTGTGGTGTTTCACTTGGTATCAGAGCCTAAGGTTACAAGATTCCAAAAGTAAAATATTTTCTTCAAAATAACTTGTTTTAAAGGTATTTTTCAAAAAAGAACTTTTAGAAACGATTCTTAAGTATAAAAGAGTTTTAATAAAAATCCCCTCATAAGTCCAGTTAAAATTCCCCTTTGACACTCTTTCCTAAACTACATTTTTCTTTCCATAGAATGGTTGATGCCTCGAACCTTCTCGATGGCATTCCAATCCCAGCCTGATTTTGTAGGTACTTACAAGCCACGACACTAGAAGTGCACGGGCCGATGCTCCATCTTGCACCAGCGGGTGGGAATCCCATCAACCCACCTGCCGTTATAAATTTCTCTATGATTTGTAAAGATTTTGCGAGTTTGGGCGGGAGACTTTTTCTGGCAAGGAGACTTTTGTGGAGGCAAGAGCATGGCTTAGGGACACGGAGAGAATTTTTGGTCTTTTGGGATTGGATGGATAGTAGCGAGTTAAGCTGACCGCTTGGCAGCTGAAGAATAAGGCATCTTATTTGTGGGAGGTGATCGAGTTCGAGGGGAGGAATGTTACTTGGGATAGATTCAGGTAGCGATTCGATAGGAAGTTTCTATCTCGGGCAAAGGAGAGCGTTCAGTTGGAATGGTTTATCAATTTAAAGCAAGGGAGTTTGTCTGTTAAGGATTACATCAATCAATTCAATAAGCTGTCACGGTTTGGTTTGGATTTAGTGAACACATAGCATAAGAAAGCTATGAAGTTAAGGGATTGAATCAACCCCTTCAGAGATTACTGCTGACTCATGAACCAATGGGATCTACTTATGAATCTTTGGTCAAGATTGTGCTTATGTTAGATACGGTTAAGGAGGGAGAATCTAAAGAGGAGGTTAAGAATGAAGGTCCAAAGAAGAAGTGGTGGGAAAAGAATAAGAAGAAGAAGAAAGGTGATGGTCCTCTGATGCAGATTAAGAAAGGAATAAAGGGCCATGGTTTGGGAAGGCTGGACATATGGTCAAGGATTGCTGGAAGGAGAAGATGAAGGGTAAGTGCTATACTTGTGGGCAGCTCGGTCATATGAATAGGAGATGACCCCAGGGAGTGAGTGCATTAGTTACACAGATTCAGGCATTAGACACAACACCTTCCAGTAGCATTCCGGATAAAGGTAGGAAAGTCACAGTTGAAGATTTGATTTCTATATCTGATTTTCCTATTCGAACTTTATTTGATTCTAGAGCATCACACTCTTTTATCTTTAGCTCTCTTATTAGATTGTTTGCACTTGGGCCTATCATTAATAGTAGACCCCATTATTGTCTCAAACCTCATAGGAGGATCGACACACTTATCTATGGTTCATAGGGGTTTGAAAATCTTTATCCTAGGTATAGAGTTTGACTGCGACGCCTATGTTTTGGGATTCTCGGGGCATGGGGTGATCTTAGGGATGGATTGGTCATCCATATACGGAGCTATCTTAGGCTGCGAGAGGAAAGTTTTTATACTTGAGACTTGTAGTGGTAGAACTCTAGAGGTATCTTATGACATGCAAGGGTCAGTCACGTTGAGTGTTCTCTATTCCTCGATTCATCATCGTCGGAGTTGCATCCAGTTCCTGCCATTAGATATTTTGCAGATGTCTTCGAGGAGGTTAGGGGACCACCCCCTAAGATAGAGATTGACTTCAGGATTTATTAGACTGGGAGCGCTAAGCCAATAGAGTTACCTGTGAGGCACATGGCACCTAGGGAGAGGAAAGAATTGAGCAAGTAGATTCGTGAGCTTTTGGAGAAGGGATTCATAAGAAGGAGCATATCAAAGTGGGGAGCGCCAAACATCTTCGCCACTAAGGCGGGTGGTTCTCTCCGACTTTGCATGGACTATAGGGAATTAAATAAGCTTACTATGAAGAATCGATATACACTTACTAGGATTGATGATCTCTTTGACCAGCTGGTGGGTTCTACGGTTTTCTCTTAGCTTGATTTAGCCACGGGATTCCATCAGCTTAGAGTCGCTGATGACAGTATAGGTAAGACTGCCTTTAGGACAACAGACGGATTCTTCGGGTGGTTGGTTATGCCTTATGGGCTAACCAATGCCTTAGCCTATTTCATTGATTTGATGAGCCGCGTCTTTAAGGATGTCCAAAATAAGGTTGTGGTGGTATTCGTGAATGATATTTTGGTATTTTCCAAGAATATGGAGGAGCATGCTATTCATTTGGAAGAAGTTCTTCGCACACTTCATAGTCATCATTTAAGAGCTAAGTTTTCAAAGTGTCATTTTTAGAGAAAGTAAATTCGTTTCTTAGGGTACGTGGTCTTGAAGGAAGGTTTGGCTGTTGACCCCACCAAGGTTATTGTAGTGCAAGATTGAAAAGCCCCTAAGAATGTTACCGAGGTTAGGTGCTTCCTAGGATTGGCTGGCTACTATAGGAAGTTCATTAGAGACTTTTCCAAGATTTTGGCACCACTCACGTGCCTTACTAAGAAGGATAAAGCTTTCGTGTGGGATATGGATTATGAGGATTCCTTCACGAAGCTTAAGCGAGCCCTTACAAGTGCACCGGTGTTGGTTTTACCCAACATAGCTAAGCCTTTCACTGTATACACTGACGCATGCAGAACGGGTTTAGGAGCGGTGTTGATGCAAGAAGGGAGGAAAGTGTGTTACAGTAGTAGGCAGTTGAGGATGCATGAGAAGAACTACCCTACTCACGAGTTGGAGTTGACTGCCATAGTTTTTGCACTCAAGTCTTGGAGCCACTATTTGCTTGGAGAGAGGTTTGAGCTTTTTACCGACCATAAGTCATTGAAGTACTTATTCTTGCAAAAGGATTTGAACTTAAGGAAACAAAGGTGGATGGAGTTTTTAGCCTCGTATGATTTTGAGATAGCTTATACCTCTGGCAAGGGTAATGTGGTTGCAGATGCATTGAGTAGAAAGAAAGCGACCCTTAGTCCTTTGTTCGTAGAGTGGAAGGGGTTGGAGCTTATTTCTACTTTAGATTTTACGCCCTCTACGGACATTACTCCTAGATTATTGGAGACATTAGAGGTGAGGCCTATACTTATGGATTAGATTGGCTCGAGGCGGCGGGACGATTCAGAGCTCATGTACATTATAGATAGGATTAGCCGAGGAGAGGTCTTGAGACATCTCCAACGCTATTCCATTGATAGCAGAAGGTGGCTTAGGAGAGATGGGAGGCTTTGTTTCCATGCGCCAGTGACTTGTTGAGAGTAGTTGTGGAAGAAGTGCACCATTCCAGTATGACTATTCATCCGGGTGTGACAAAATGTATCGGGATATGAAGATGATGTACTATTAGGGTGGTATGAAGAAGGCCATGGCGAAATTCGTAGCTAAGTGTCTCATATGCCAAAGGGTAAAAGCCGAGCAACAAAAGCCCGGTGGATTACTTCATCCCTTAGATGTGCCAGAGTGGAAGTGGGAAAGTATTTCTGTGGATTTTATTGATGGTTTACCCCATTCTAGGAAAGGGAACACTAGCATTTGGGTGATTGTTGATAGATTGACCAAAAGTGCTCACTTCATCCCAGTTAAGAGTAAGCGTACGGCTTCATATTTGGCATCCTTGTATATTCGAGAGATGGTCCATCTGCATGGAGTTCCTTCTAGTGTTGTTAATGATAGAGATCCCATTTTCACTAGTGAATTTTGGAGAAGCTTACAAGAGGCACTAGGGATGCAACTTAGGATGAGTACGGCCTATCACCCCCTGACTGATGGCCAAATGGAGAGGGTAAATAGGGTGCTTGAGGATTTGCTGTAGATGTGCATTTTGGACTTTGGAGGTACTTGGGAGGAGCGTCTTCCATTAGTTGAATTCGCATACAATAATAATTACCAAACAAGTATTGGAATGGCACCATTTGAACTTTATATGGAAGACCTTGCAAGTCCCCATCATGTTAGGTAAAGTCTATGGAGAAGTTTTGGATTAGGCCCGATATGGTTAGGGAGACCCCTGAGAAGGTGGAATTGATTCGGCAAAGGATGAAGACGGGTCAAGATAGAAAGAAATCATATGCGGACAAGCGGAGGGGGGACTTAGAGTTTAAGGTGGGAGACTTAGTTTTTATCAAATTATCCCCACTTAGGAAGGTAGTAAGACTCGGATCAAATGGAAAGTTAGCCCCTAGATGTTTTGGACCATTTCCTATCACAGTGAGAGTTGGGAAGATGGCTTACCAAGTAAGGCTACCTGATAGGCTCGCAAGAGTGCACGACGTTTTCCAAGTTTCGCACTTGTGAAAGTGCTTACATGACTCGGCCAAGATTGTGGAGCCTAGTCAGTTAGAGCAGGTTGAGGTAGAAATGGAAGCTTCAGTTCGGCGTATCCCCACAAAGATTGTTGTAAGAGACATAAAGCGACCAAGGAATAACGATGTTCCACTGGTGAAGGTGTAACGGGGAGATGATGTTGCAGACGCCACTTGGGAAGCAGAAGATAAGATTCGTACTTCCTATCCTCGTCTTTTTTATAGTAAGTTCTAGAATTCCTTTTTCCATCTTTAGATTGAATAGGTTCTTTCCTTTATTATCCCTTAGGAGGTTAGAACTTAAGAACCTATGGATGGTAGGATTTGATGTAAACATGTTAATAGAACATGTTATGAATGATGTATGCTAGTGATTGCAAGTGGTTGCTAGTGGATGCTATGGGCACATATAGGTACACTAGGTACTATTATTCCTTAGGGATCGGCCTAACTAAGACACTAGAGCATATGCATATGGATGTGTGTGCATTTCATTTTATTTCCACTATTGCTATAAATGGATGTTTATCACTTGATTGTTGCATTTGGGTGATGTTTGCAGCATGCATATAGAACTATCAGTTATCATTAGGAAATTTTTGCATTCATTTGGATACATGGCACAGACATGATTGCATAAAAGGAGGTCGACTGAATCAGTGGACCACCTAATCTTCTGCATTAATAAGGACATTTACACTACACTAATTGCATAAGTATCATAAATGGCATTGGAAAAACTTAAGGACAATGGATGAATGGTTGATGATTGAGTAGTTGGTTATAGAATTGGATGAAAACATTTACTACATTCTTTTATCCGTAGAGATTTCAGGGACGAAATCCCTTAAGGAGGGGAGACTGTAACAACCCAAAATTTAACCCATGATAATTAATTTTCTAATTAATTAAATAATAAAATAACTTTGTGAATTTATCAAAATTAAGCCACGGAAGTTGCACCATTGTGTTCGTGGTAATTTTTTAGCCAATTTCCATATATAAAATTTTAGAAACTGAGCTAATATGACCAAGTTATAAAATAAACAAAATAAGCGGAAATAAAATGGATATATATATGATCAGGTTGACCTGGGCAAAGGGCGGTCGACCTGCCTTGCATTTTGGCAGGCGAACGAACGTAAATTCATTCGAATGAATTAGCGGTCACCGAACACATCATTTGCAACCTTTATTTCGATCTGGTCCCTCCATTTCTAAATCCGATAGCTCCTATTCTGCCTATGACGTGGTTGCATCCTATTCAGTCTCCAAATCTAATCGTCCGAGATCTACTTCCACACTATAAATAAACCCCTAGACCTAACACTTTTTCTCACTTTGGGTTTTCTCCAATTGGGTTCACCTTTCTAGAAAGGACCCTAAACGGAATAATTTTTCCAAAGGAGAAAAACGTTATAAATTAAATTATTTCACAATTTCAACTGAGAAGACCAAAGAGAAAGCTTAGGACCGGAGGTGAGTGATTGTAATTATTTTAAGATTTCTTTAAGTAATTTAAAATAATAAGGTTTCCAATAGTTGTAGTTCTATTACGATTTTTTCTGTAATTTATTTACAGTTCGTAGAACTATTATCAGTGTATTTCCTTTTAGCTGTTCTTTTAAGTAATTTTGGTTAATTTTGCTAAGCATGGCTTTTTATTGATTTACAGTTTATTTATAGCACTTAAGTTTATTTACTGTTAGTTACATTTTTTTGGAATTTCGGATTTTATGTAAGCATCTATTCTCTTCATTTCCATTTTTCTTTGGGTATGGATTTGAATAAATTAAAATGCGAATACGGATTATATAAGTAAAAAAATTGAACGGAGAAAATAAGATGCAAATTATAAAGACTGCAATAAATAATGGAATTGGACTATAATAAATATTGGAATTGAACTGAAATTTCGCCTAATTAGAATTGGACTAATTAAAGGTAATTGCCATGGTTATAACTTAGAATTATAGTTAAATAGAGCAAAAGATGAAAGAAGCTTATTTTCACACTTAGACATTGGGTTAAATAATAAGCATGACTATAGTGTAGGTTACAGTATGAAAGGGAACAAAACGAGGCTTATTTTACGACTTAGGATAAATTAATCAGCAAAGATAGTAGGGATAAATTATAAAGGCTTATTCAAAATAATTTATCTAAGTTAATAAGCAAAGATAAAAGTAGGTCCTGTACCAAATAACATTCCCTATTGCACGCTTGTGTTAAGAATGGTATTAATTGGTCAAATAGAAGTCCAAATCATGAGGGATTTGGATAAGGGGCGCAACTAGATATTGTTTAGATGAAGGGTCGGTAACAACATCATTTCCCCTATAGATTCTGTGGACACACGGTGATCTTACGTTAGCCTAAAGTGGGATTAGGGGTAGGCTTATGCTATATGTTGAGGTAATAAGAAGACACAATAGGTGAAGCAAAAAGTAGCATGGGCATTGTGGCAGTTACGTGTGCAACTTCCATTCGAGTGCTCAGTAATAGCTACGAGTTTCAAGCGCTTAGTATGGGTGTCTTCCGTAGACACCATTATCTTCTGTGTAGGGGGCTATATATGTCATCTTGGCCACAGTAACATTTTGTGTAGAGAGTTATATAGCAGCTTTTCCACAGAAAGGTACTATGAAGTAGCAGGCCGATCAAAAAGGGTAGAATTAGGGTCACATCCTAATTGTAGCATTAGGAATTCAACCTAATCAAAGCAGAAATCTAAGACAAGTGTAAGCAATCAAAAGTTAACCTATCTTATAAATTGAGAAATATCTATTCCTACTTATTTCCAATTTAACTCATTCATATTTCCCTTATTATCCTTATTCATACTAGAACTGTTGTAAAGTCTATTACTTTATCTTGCTTAAAGACTCTAGTAATTACTATCATTCACTAGACTTTTTGTCTGACCCACTGCTCTATTTTCCCCCTTTCCGCCCTTAGGAAATCAAGGAGGAAGTCAGTAGGTTGCCGCAACTTGGAGTTCTCTTGGAGGAGATTTCTTATATGTACTTCTTTTATTCCAGTTTTAGTTCTTATGTTGTACTGGCACTATAATGAGGGATAATTATACTCTGATTTTATGGAGACTATGGTTTTTGATTAAAGACGTATGTGGGTAGTTTGACATTTAAAGTTTTGGTATGTGATGATTTTTTATGAAGTTCGATTTTGAACAAAATGTTATAATTGTTTCCACTGTTAGGGGTGGGCATTTAACCGATTTAACCGACTTAACCGATGTCGACTGAACCGCTTTAACCGATATAAATGATTAACCGAACTTTAGGTTAACCGACCGACCTTAACCGATCAACTTCGGTTCGGTTAACGGTTAATGCGCTTGTTAACCGTGGTTAACCGTTTAACCGAATAAGTTTTGAAGTTGAACCCATATTCACGTGAATTTCGTATTCGTTCGTATCGTCACTTCGTATTATAATATTATTCATCTTACTCTATAAATACTGTAGCCTATTCCCTCTTTATTCCTAAAAACCTAATCTACATAAATGTCACCGCTGCCTCTTCCTTCCCTCTTCCCTCATTTGATTTCTAGAAAACCCCTAGATCCACTTACAAATTGTTGATTCGTCAACATGCTGCAACTTGAAAGCCTGCGATTCCAACTACGACTCGATCAATTTGAGGCTTTGAGTGACAGAGTCGAGATATAGTGAATGCCAGCCGAAAGAGGAAGAATGTGGGTTTGTTTTAATTTTTGGTTTTAACCATTTTATTTAATTATCCGTTTAATTAGTTGATTAAACAATTATGTGAGTTGCGGAAATCTGGTTAAGCATGAACTTTGGTTTACTGATTCGAAAATCTATGATTAAATTTGGTTAGTATGAACTTTGGTTTACTGATTCGAACAATAATATTATTTTCAGATGATTGATTAAATTTGGTTTACTGAATCAAAAATGAAAGTCTATAATAATATTTATAGTTTACTGATGCGATTCATGCGAAAATCTGTAGATAATTTTTCAGGTAATGATTTGTTCATCACACATGCTTGATTGAATCATAGTAAACATTACAAATATGCTTTATGGACAAACCATTAGTTTCAACACTATAAACCATTAGTTTTATTGCAAGTTGCTTGATTGAATCACTGTAAACATTCTTGCTGCAGTTAGCTTGATTGAATCACTACAAGCACTGTAAACTTGCTTGATTGAATCACTGTAAACATGCTTGCTTGATAAAATTACCATAATATTATGTATTTTTTTTATGTACACTTCTTTTTTTAACCTTAATATTTTGAAGAATACGTAAGATAAGATGCATATAGTTTCAGTATATATATATACATGTGAGTGTTAGATTTATACTTACCTAGTTTTTGAAATGTAAAATGAATTGAGAAAATAAAAATATCAAACATATAGATTTCAAAAATAAAGGTTTTTTTAGCATAATGGTTTTGAGTATATGCATGTGCAGTTTTAAGTGTATAGTACTAATTTTACAGTGTATTCTATACAGACTTAGTGTATCTACGGATGGATGAAAATGTCAATGCATATATCATGAAGTCATTTATTTTAAACATGTATCATGAAGTCGTTTATTTTACAGTAACTATAATACATCCATGAAAATACCAATATCATTGTTGCAATACATACATACACACATATATATATACACATACATACATACATATATATATATATCAATACTGTAATACTACATTTAAATAAATGTTACATGATGCATGTTTAAAATAAATTATAGATGTATTGATAAATATCATAGCATATAGATCATGATACATGTTTAAATATCATGATACATGTAAATATTTACATGATACATAATATATTGGTAAATATATATCCACTTCATGGTATATGTTTATAATACACGACTTCATGTTTTAAGTTGCAATATGTAAAATAAATACATAGTTGCAATGATATAACAGTCTATAAAGACACTAGAATAAATGAACATAAGTTGCAATATGTAAATAAGTTGCAATAATATAACAGTTTGTGTAGAAGCAACTCATTTACTAATGGTTGCAATGATATAACAGTCTATTACCAATGATTAAAATTTAAAAATGTGATAATAAATATCAAAATGTAAACATTATAGTGTAGAATACTATAACCAATGATTATAGTGAACCAATGCATATAACTGTAAATTACTAATAGTAAATGATATAACAGTCCATAACCATTATAAGTTTCTTCTACACTATAAGGAACAAAGGTATATATATAGCTTTTGATATAACAGTCAGTATATATATAACAACCTATGATATAAAAGTTCCAGTTTCTGTATAATTTTTGATAAAACAGTCTATGATATAATAGTATATATACAACAGTCCATCATATATATATATGTTGCTTCTACACTATAACAGTCTATGATATGACAATCAGTATATATATAATTTTTGATCATATGCTTGCTTTTAGTATAAAGTTTTTTGAAGTTTTTAATTGTATATGCATAATTTCAAAGGCATTAAGCAGTTCTAGTTGACAGTTTTCAAATATGTATGTCGTATTAAATAGTTCCAGTTTTTAAATAGGTATGTGGTATTGTATATATATGACTTTTGAAAGAATACAGATCTTAAATATGTATGTGGTATTAAACAGTTCCAGTTGACAGCTATTGCATGGATGATCTTCACTTTGGTGTAACCATGGTCAATTCTATCGCACTATGATGACTTTTAAACTGCTGCAGTCTACACTCTAGTTTTGATCAACAGTTCAGCTCAAGGCCTCCAGCTGAATTTTCATTACATTTTGCAGTTGTAATTGTATGTACTATGTAGTATTGTAGTTTATATAATTCCAAACTATAAAATATGGACTGTTGTGGATTGTAAAATGTGAAATTAGCTGTGAACTTGTGATCTTTGTTTATGATTGTGGACTGTTTATGATTGTGGACTGTTTATGTAATTGTTTATGTTTATGATGCTATGGTGAACTTATGAATTAACTTATGGCTAATCTTGTGTCCTGCATATGAAGTTATGAAGTATGAATTGCCATGAATTAACTTTGCAATACATATGTATGGTTAACCATCGGTTAGCCTGACAACAGTTAACCGTTTGGATTAAACGGTTAATTGTGCAACAGTTAACTGCTTGATCGACCGATTAACCGAAACGTTAAATTTAATCGGTTAACCACGGTTAAATTTGACCGGTTCGGTCGGTTTGCATGGGCCATTTTAACCGATGAAACGGTTAACCGAACCGTTACTTTTCATTGGTTAACCGTTCAAATTAACCGATCAGTTCGGTTAACCGACCGTGCCTACCCCTATCTACTGTGTTATAATTTATTTAATTTTTGTCTTGTGAATCTTAGTCTCTGTTAGCTTCATTTATACCTACAACGCACCACGCCTCTAAATGTGTCCTTTTGGATATATGCAGGGTGTGGGGTGTTTTAGTTATTTAATTTCAATGGCTTTTGAACTCTTTTAAAATCAGTTAAATAGCTTTTATAATTGAAATCACTTGAAAATGAATTATTACTTCCATAATTTTATCCCGCCTTTTGGCACGGTCGTGATACCATGGGCTTGACTAGAGACTGAAGATAGTCCGCTCCTAAAATCAGTTATCTACAAATTCATGATGGATACAGGCAAACTCGGTCCGAGTCTAGATCGTGCCACAACTAGCCTAATATGACATGTAGAGCTATGCAAAGCAACATTAAAAATTTCAGGTCAATCGGTCTTCGTATGCTCAAGTTATGGAACGATCAAGATCCACATGAAACATGCCCCTTTCGTATCCATCCACCTATATCCATCATTTCGTATCAATCAATATCGATAAGAAGTGAACATAACTCCATCACTTGGCATCCATCGTTTGTATCCATAAGTTTTATCCCTATATCTATGGAATTCAGCACTCCCCAGATCGATCGCACTTCACTCGGTCAGCAGCTGAACATTTCGTATCGATCAACTACTTGATCGATATGAAGAGTAAAACCGATGATCGATATGAAGATAGAGGCAGAACATCGATATGGAAAGAAAAGCATCGATTGGATATGAGAGGAGTGGTCAACCCAAAGGAAGCGGTCCCTATGCATAAAATATGGATCTCCACAAAGCGCGCGTGCCATGTCATCAACATGAAGGGATCGATACTGACGCAGCGGAATTACGGAAAAATAGATGAAACGGTAAAAGTAGCAAACGGTGGATTGAAGATACTGAAATGCCAAATTCGTTGATCACAAAGATACCGAATTCTAGCTATCTTCGACACGTTGATCACGCACGATACCGTGAAAGAAGATCTACAATTCTTCAAACGTTGATCAAGCGCACTTGATGCCGTGAATTGGCTTCAACGATCGTTGATTCGAGCGCACTCGAATAACCGAAAGTGGAGATAGGAGATCACACTCAACTACCAATTTCAAAGAGGCACAAAGCACTCAAACAAAGTTTTATTCAAAATCAACTACTTACAAATGACCCGCCCTTGCCTATTTATAGGCTATAACAACATACGGTTCAACTAGACAGTACCACCGACCTAACTTAGGTCGTTTGCGACTTATCTCATAAAAGACACACGACTTATGACTTACTTAGGTCGTATGCGACCTAAGAATACAACACACATTCACAGATATACAACACAACGACTCATCAAACACAACATGCCCAGTACACGACCTACGACCTAAGTAAGGTCGACAACGACATAACATGTACAACATAACCGAATACAACACATATTTACAAACTCGGACGACTTACGACTTAAGGATCTCGGACGGCTTACGAGAGCAACCAGCTTCCTACGACCTAGTGTTCAGCGACTTAAAGGCAGCGACCTAAGTTCTGAGCGATATAAGGTGATAGGATGTTAGGTCGAAACTCGTTCATTCTGGTAGGTCGTTCGCGACTTAAAAGGCCAGAGCGACCTAAAACATGCTGAGTGAGTAACTCGATATGTCAAGATTCTTGAATTTCGTTAAGTCGTTCGCAACTTTCATAACCTTTATTTGCTAGTTGTGGTGGCTTAAAGACCTTGATAGGTCATAACTCGCCTTCCTTAGGTCATGAGCGACCCAAGGTTTTGGACCGACTTAACTCCATTGTTGAACTTGTAGATCGCGCTGCATCATCATCCCCTGGTTGACAGAAATTTGACCTCGAATTTTCACTATCTCCTTCCACAACAAGTTCATTTCCATGATATGGAATTAAATATTTGATGTTGAAAACATCAGAAGTATAAACATCATCTGGTAACTTCAATTGATACGCATTTTCATTGATTTTCTTCAAAATTTCAACTGGACCAATTTTCCGTGCTTTCAATTTATTGTACGTTCCCATCGAAAAACGATCTTTTGTCAATACTGCGTAAACCCAATCACCTTCCTTGAAATTCACACTTCTCCGCTTCTTATTCGTCAGTTGTTTATACGTTTCATTAGATGTAAGTAACCGTTCATGAACAGTTCTGTGGCACTCCTACAACTCATTTACGAAGTCACCGGCCCGCTTAACAACTCCCTTCTGATATGGTATTGTTGTCAAATCCAACGGTCCTTTCGCTATTTCAGAATACACAACCTGAAATGGACTAAATCCAGTACTTCGATTCACAGCATGATTATGTGCAAATTCCGCTTGACATAACTTCATATCCCAGCTTTTCAAATGGTCTTTCACAAGACATCTCAATAAGTTTCCCAACGATCTATTAACCACCTCTGTTTGCCCATCAGTTTGCGGATGGTAAGCGCTACTAAACTTCAGCTTCGTTCCAACCATCTTCCACAAACTTAACCAAAAATGACTCAGAAAATGAGTATCTCTGTCCGAAACAATAGACTCTGGCAACCCATGAAGTCGATAGATCTCTTTGAAATATAACTGAGCGACATGAACAGCATCCGCCGTCTTCTTACAAGCAATAAAATGCGCCATTTTCAAAAATCGGTCGACCACCACATAAATGGAATCGTTACCCCTTTGAGTTCTAGGCAAACCTAAAACAAAATCCATACTCACATCAACCCAAGGTTTAGTCGGTACAGGTAACGGCATATACAATCCTGCATTGGTCGCTGTTCCCTTCGAAACCTGACAGATATGACACCTCTTCACAAATCTCTCTACCTCTTTCCTCACCGACGGCCAAAAATAAGATTGTGAAATTAACTGTAAGGTGCGATCCCGTCCAACATGTCCTTCTTCATGCAACTCTTTAACAATCTTCATTCTCAAGCTACAGTCTGGTATGCATAATCGATTCCCCTTGAACAAGAATCCATCAACCAACACAAATTCATTAGTACTCCCATCCTTAACTTTCTCAACAAATTTTGCAAAGTAAGGATCCTCTTCAACCAACTCAGGCAATAGTTCAAATCCTGTTACTTCAACTTTCAACGTTGTCAACAAGTGATTCCTCCTGCTCAAAGCATCAGCCACACGATTCGACACCCCTGATTGGTGCCTCACGACAAAAGTAAACCGTTGTAGATACGCAATCCATGATGCATGTCTCGCTGAAATCTTGTCCTGACCTTGTAGATGTTTCAATGCCTTTGGTCAGTATATAACACAAATTCCTTCTGAAACAGATAATGTCTCCAGTGCTTCATAGCTTGAACAATTGCGTAAAATTCCACGTCATAAGTGCTATATCTCAACTTAGCTCCAGACAATTTCTCACTGAAATAAGCAACTGGTCTTCCTTTCTGACTCAAAACTCCACCAATTCCAACTTTCGAAGCATCAGTATGCAATTCAAACAACAACTGAAAATCTGGTAAAACTAGAATTGGCGCTGACGTCAATAGTGTCCTGATCTTCTCAAAAGCAACCCCTGCTTCCTCTGACCATGCAAACTTCTTTCCTTTCATGCAATCGGTTGTAGGTGCCATCACGCTACTAAAGTGTGGAATGAATCTTCGGTAAAATGAAACCAACCCATGAAAACTTCTTACTTCAGTAATCGTCTTTGGTTGTGGCCAACTCCTGACAGCTTCTACTTTACTTTCATCCACTTGAATGCCTTCCTTCAACAGAACATACCCCAAAAACAAAACACTGTGCGTCATGAACACACACTTCTTCTTTGCAGCATAAAATTTCTCCTGTCGTAGAATCAACAATACTTCATGCAAATGCTGGACATGCTTTTCCATACTCCCACTATAGATTAAAATATCATCAAAGTAAACAACCACTAACTTCCCAATGAATGGTCTTAAAATCTGGTTCATCACCCTCATAAAAGTACTCGGAGCATTTGACAATCCAAACGGCATAAACAACCATTCATATAGACCTTCCCTGGTTTTAAAAGCAGTCTTCCACTCATTACCCGGTCTAATACGAATCTGATGGTATCCACTCTTCAAGTCAATCTTTGAAAACACAACAGCTCCACTCAACTGGTCAATCAAATCATCAAACCTCGGCATAGGAAATCTGTATCTCACAGTGATCTTGTTTAGAGCCCGACTGTCCGTACACATCCTCCACGAACCATCCTTCTTTGGCACCAATAAAGCTGGCACTGCACAAGGACTCAAGGTCTCCTGAACACGCCCCTGTTCTAACAACTCCTCCACCTGCCTTCTCAGTTCTTCATGCTCCTTAGGACTCATCCTGTAATGTGGTCTGTGTGGTAATACTGCCCCTGGCACAAGATCTATCTGATGTTGAATATCCCTCAACGGTGGCAACTCCGTTGGCAACTCTTCAGGAAACACATCACTGAATTCTTCTAACACCGGCTTTACTTCCTCTGGGACTGTTTGCGCCAAAATTGGCCACAAACCCCAAATACCGTGAAAGCACCAGTGTATGAATACAACTCAGCAATATTCAAACACAAATCACAGATCTTAGCAAATAACCCAAAAATGTTTGCACAAGAAATGGGCAAACACCTCCAAGTCGTATGAGTTAGTTGATTTTATGTTGTTTTTAGTGATTTGGGTGATTTATGCAAATATATGAAAAGCAGAGACTAAACTATAAAAGACACACAGATTTATAATGGTTCGGCCAGAACGTGCCTACGTCCACTTTATATGTTATTCTCCTTTTTCCTTCAGATTACAAGTACAAAGCTTTGATTACAAGTAATTGAAAGTTGTTTGAAAGTTCTATCCGTGCTTGAGCTCTCAAACTTGTCTGCCATTGTTGTACCCCTGCTCCTCTATTTATAGAGTGAGGCTGGGGGTAGGGGTTCTGGACGTATATAGCTGCAGGTGGGCCTGGGCTGATGCAATCTGGCCTGACAAAGTTGGTTCGACAAAGCTTTGGTCCGGCATTGCCTTGGTTCGGCAGTGGATGGAGAATGAGTTGGTTCGGTAGGTGTGGGAAGAGTGTTGGTTCGGTGGGATTTGGTCCGGTAGGAGCATGGAGATGGAACTGGACCCGTAGTGGCATGGTTCGGTGGAGAGTGGATGGAGCCTGGTTCGGCTATGCTTTGGACCGGCATTGTTTAGAGATGGAGATTGGACCGGCATTGCTTTTGGACCGGCATTGTTTGGAGATGGAGCTTGGACCGGCATTGTTTTGGACCGGTAGTAGGTAAAAACGTGCCCAGCAGATCATATCTCCTTCATATGAACTCCGATTATCCTGAAAATTGAAACATAGCCTTTCCTAGTCCTTATCATCATTTCTAATCAATTTCGCCCCGATCGGAACTCGACCAAATTTTGATAATATCGACCGTAGCCTTGATCCCAATCGATATTCAACCCCGATATCCAACATTCCTTACCAATTTGTTAATATTCCAGTTTTGACCAAAAATGGGATAACCCCTTGCCCCCCAAAACATGCCTTGCGGTAGGAAGTCGTGTTTTGTAATGCCATGAGCTGGATGTTCATATCTTGTTGATGTCCTGCAAAGGAATTTACAGTTTTATGTGACCTCAAATGACGACCGTTCGGGATCGAGATATTTGATATGAAGTGCGACTGTTCATGGTCAAGCGCCTAACTTCAAATGACGATCGTTCGGGATCGAGCCATTTGAGGTGAAGTGCGACCGTGCGCGGTCAAGTGGCGGACCTCAAATGACGACCGTTCGTGATCGAGCCATTTGAGGTGAGGTGAGTTGTGCCGTTCGGGGCGAGTTGTGACCGTTCGAGGTCGGGTGCCGTTCGAGGCGATTTGTGACCGTTCGAGGTCGGGTGCCGTTCGAGGCGAGTTGTGCCGTTCGGGGCGAGTTGTGACCGTTCGAGGTCGGGTGCCGTTCGAGGCGATTTGTGACCGTTCGAGGTCGGGTGCCGTTCGAGGCGATTTGTGACCGTTCGAGGTCGGGTGCCGTTCGAGGCGATTTGTGACCGTTCGAGGTCGGGTGCCGTTCGAGGCGAATGAGTGTGCCCGGGGGGGACTTAATATTATCAGTGACGGAGTTATTGTTTGGGGAAGTTTCCGAATCAAAGACTTCGACAATTCACTGCCATGCAAGAGGTGCTCGTGGACCGTTCGCGATCCACGGGCATACAAGTAATTTTTCCATAGAATTGTAAATGTTAAAGCAATAATCATATGAACCTTACAGCAGAAATGTCCAAACAGGAAGAATTTAAATGTTCAAATCAAAATCAAAATCAAAGCAAAAAACAGAATGAAGATGTCAAAGCGTAAACTCTTACTATAACGCGGCTGGTAGTCATTCAGAGCATGTCTATGGATCGTGCGCGATCGCTCACATGTGTAAATGATTTAACCGTGTTAGCGAGAGGTTTACAACTTGTTCATCATTATTTTAATCAAGCAATCAATGGATAATCAAACGATGCCCCAATCCAGGGTCACCTCTAGCCGAAGTAGATGGCGGTCGCTCTGGCTCCACAGCTGGAGTTCGCCTCCTCACATACTGAAGGAGCATACCGTTCCTGATATGCCCTTCCACCTCGTCCTTCAAATGCCTACAATCATTAGTGTTATGACCGTTTAATTCATGGAATACACAAAACTTATCTGATTTTCTTTCGTCAGAGGTTGGATACCTTCGCATTGGTCTACGATACGGAACATGTTCCTTGGTATCCTGATAAATTCGTTCCAGACTCTCACTCAGCTCAGTGTAAGTGGTGAATCGCGGCTCCCTCCGTTGCCGCTTTGACCTGTCCCTGTCATTCTCAGTCTTTCTTTTACCTCTACTAGTTTCCACGCCTTTCTCAGGGGGATTTCCTCCTTTGATCGTATAAATATCAATTCCCTCTTCTTCTTCTCTTTCGGCATTCGCATCCTCCAATTGCAGAAACTTTTCCGCCTCATGATAGAATTCTCCGAGATCCACGGGTGGATCCTTAGTTAATGAATTTTTGAACTCTGTTCCGTCAGCTATCCCGGACACAGCGCTATCATAACCATGGATGGATCTAGTCGATCCACCGAAACTGCTGCCGCATTGAATCGCGTTAGGTAACTCCTCAAAGTCTCTCCGGTTTTCTGCTTTAGGGTTGCCAAAGTCATCACATTCTTGGGTCTTGTAATGTGGACCATGAATTGCCTCATAAATCTCTCAATCAAATCATTCTACGTTCCGATGGATCCATTCTCCAATTTTCTAAACCACAATGCTGCGATATCCGCCTAGTACAATGGAAAGCACCGGGCCATAACCTCCTCTGATTCCCCCAGCACTTCCATATGCCTCATATACTTCGTTAGATGAACCGTGGGGTCCGTTCTCCCATCATACATATCCAGCGATGGTAACTTAAAATCCGGTGGGTTCCTAGCTTGTCTGATTGCTGGAGAAAAAGGACTCCTATTAACATCCTCCAAATCGTTGTTTACCAAACCGCCTCTCATAGCTTTTCTAACCATCTCTGCCAACCTGTCATTGTCTCCGAGATGCAATCTTTGTTCATTACTTTCGACCTGCCCCCCGAGTCCACGAGGGAATTCTGGAATCTGCCCGTTTGATTGAGCGTTCACTCCTCTGCTGCTCCCAGGTTGTGCAGATGCTTCTCTTTCTCTCTCCGAAATTGGATCTATGTTCTCCATGGGTGTGCCTCCTAATCCAGGTGCTATGCCGGATGGTCCTGCTCCGTTCCGAACTCCATCCGCTTCCCTATTCTGTGCTCCAAGTTGCCCAATCTGCTGAAACAAATTCTGAATCAACTCCTCTTGTCTTTTCATCATTGTCTCCATCTCATCCCTGGTGATGAAGACTAAAGTTTGGTTCTCTCCTCAGGAAGCCCCTTGACTCCCTTCGTGTTGACTTCTTTCTGGTCTCTGCCTTCTGCTTGTTTTCCTTCCAAGAGCCATAATCTCGGATAGACTTCTGGTTCTTAAAGAGAGTCTCTCAACAAATTTTTGCGAGGCAATGAATAAAACGCTCCTTGAGTTTATTGCTCAGTGAAAGCACCAAAGTGTTTGCGCCAAAATTGGCCACAAACCCCAAATACCGTGAAAGCACCAGTGTATGAATACAACTCAGCAATATTCAAACACAAATCACAGATCTCAGCAAATAACCCAAAAATGTTTGCACAAGAAATGGGCAAACACCTCCAAGTCGTATGAGTTAGTTGATTTTATGTTGTTTTTAGTGATTTGGGTGATTTATGCAAATATATGAAAAGCAGAGACTAAACTGTAAAAGACACACAGATTTATAGTGGTTCGGCCAGAACGTGCCTACATCCACTTTATATGTTATTCTCCTTTTCCCTTCAGATTACAAGTACAAAGCTTTGATTACAAGTAATTGAAAGTTGTTTGAAAGTTCTATCTGTGCTTGAGCTCTCAAACTTGTCTGCCATTGTTGTACCCATGCCCCTTTATTTATAGAGTGAGGCTGGGGGTAGGGGTTCTGGACATATATAGCTGCTGGTGGGCCTGGGCTGATGCAATCTGGCCTGGCAAAGTTGGTTCGGCAATGCTTTGGTCCGGCGTTGCCTTGGTTCGGCAGTGGATGGAGAATGAGTTGGTTCGGTAGGCATGGGAAGAGTGTTGGTTCGGTGGGATTTGGTCCGGTAGGAGCATGGAAATGGACCGGTAGTGGCATGGTTCGGTGGAGAGTGGATGGAGCCTGGTTCGGCTATGCTTTGGACCGACATTGTTTGGAGATGGAGCTTGGACCGGCATTGTTTGGAGATGGAGCTTGGACCGGCATTGTTTTGGACCGGTAGTAGGTAAAAACATGCCCAGCAGATCATATCTCCTTCATACGAACTCCGATTATCCTGAAAATTGAAACATAGCCTTCCCTAGTCCTTATCATCATTTCCAATCAATTTCGTCCCGATCGGAACTCGACCAAATTTTGATAATATCGACCGTAGCCTTGATCCCAATCGATCTTCAACCCCGATATCCAACATTCCTTGCCAATTTGTTAATATTCCAGTTTTGACCAAAAATAGGATAACAGGGACTTCAACAGATTCAGTTACTTCACGTCCAATCAACAAAAATACCTATGGACTCTCTTCTACTTCTTCAACAAATTCTTTCAAAGTCAACAAAGTCTTCAGCTCCTCAATCTCTTCTGACTTGCTCTCTCCTTGTTATCTCTTCTTTGGAACCAAAATGATCTTAACACCTTCAAACATAAAGCTGTAGCTATTGGTCCGACCGTCATGCTGCACTGCTCGATCATACTGCATGGTCTCCCCAAAAGCAAATGACAAACATCCATCTCCACAATATCACACCAAATCTCGTCTTTATACTTCTTCCCAATAGAAAATGGAACATGTACTCGTCTGTCCACCTTTGCTTCTCCTCCTTTTCTCAGCCATGCTAACTTGTAAGGATTTGGATGCTTCTTCGTTTTCAACTTCAACTTTCTCACAGCTTCAGTATAAATGATATTGTCACAACTTCCTGCGTCAATCACAAATTTACACACCTTCCCCAGTATAGTGCATGTCGACTGAAAGATATTACTCCTCAACCAACTAGCCTCTTCTTCCTGCTTCGGTGTCAAACATAATCTCCTCATCATAAGATTACATCCTTCATCTCCCGACGCAATATCCTATTCATTCTTTTCAACTGGACTAGAATAATCCTCGCCAACATCCTCTACTTCAACTTCAGCAATCATAGTTCGTTTCTTTGGCTTCGGACATTCATTACTCTTGTGACCCACTTCCTGGCAATTATAACATTTGAAACTGTTGTTAACCTTCGCCTTTGCAACTTCATTCACAACTGGTTTACTGACAACTTTAGAAACATTGGAACTCCCACTAGCACTCTTCACTTGATTGTTGGAATTTGTAAGCACACCACCTCCTCGTCTTCCTTGCTTCTCCCAAGCCAACGCCTTCTGGTGCGCTTCGGCTACAGTTCTAGGATCAAACATATTCACCATATATTAAATTTGCATCCTCAACCCTCTAACAAACCTAGAAGTCAATTGTTCCTCTGTCTCCATAATGCCATTCCTGGCAATGAGTTGGTAAAATTCATCTACATAATCATTAACTGACTTCGTCCCCTGCCTTAGATTCTGCAATCTCTGGTACATAAGTGATTGATAGTTGTAAGGTAAAAATGTAGCTCTCATCATCTTCTTCATCTTATCCCAAGCAACAACCTTCGACTTTCCCATCCGTTCTCGTGTAAGTTTGGTTTGCTGCTACCACGCCATAGCTCTCCCTCTCAAACGAATAGCAACCAACTTCACTCTTCGATTCTCGAGAACTTCTTTGAAGTCAAAAATTTCTTCAACATTAGACAACCAATCAAGAAATTCTTCTGCTACCATTCCACCCTTGAATTCTGGAATTTCAGTTTTCATCCCTGACTCCCATCGTCGATCATCTTCTACATCCCGATATACATTTCGTACTTGGTCTCGATCTCGATAATGAATGCTGGCTCTATCACCCTCTTCATTAAAATCAAATGTTTGTCTATATCGATCTCGACCATCAACATCCCTTCGATCATGCATGTCTCTTCTACTATGCCTCTCTTCATCTCGATATGGCTCATCTTCAAACTCACTTGGAGTTCATATCTCTTCATGTCTATATTCATGGTGATCTCTTCTCGATGAAATTGACGTTTCTCTTCTTTCTCTAAAAGATTGTGGCGACACCCTCCTCGCTTCCGTAACCGATGGCAAAACTCTGTTTCCTCCATGGTTTGATATTGGCGACCTTCTTCTTTGACCTTCATTCATGTCAATCATCAGTTTCTCTAACTTTCCAATGCCTTCCTCAAATTTTTCATTGATACGTTGTTCCATTTGCTCGGCTTCTTCTCTTCTATACACCGCTTCAATATTCTGATGGCGATTAGCTCTTCTCGGCGGCATGGTTGAATCAAACACAAATATTTCAACAATTCAAACTTCCACACAAAGTTATGCTCGGCCTTCACTTCAACAAGTGATACCAAAATGATGCTTCAATTCTCGACTCAAACACTACAAACTCCTTGGCTCCAAGACTCGGCTTAGCTATGATTGGCTAAGTCTAGCTCTGATACCAAACTGACGCAGCGGAATTACGGAAAAATAGATGAAACGGTAAAAGTAGCAAACAGTGGATTGAAGATACTGAAATGCCAAATTCGTTGATCACAAAGATACCGAATTCTAGCTATCTTCGACACGTTGATCGCGCACGATACCGTGAAAGAAGATCTACAATTCTTCAAACGTTGATCAAGCGCACTTGATGCCGTGAATTGGCTTCAATGATCGTTGATTCGAGCGCACTCGAATAACCGAAAGTGGAGATAGGAGATCACACTCAACTACCAATTTCAAAGAGGCACAAAGCACTCAAACAAAGTTTTATTCAAAATCAACTACTTACAAATGACCCGCCCTTGCCTATTTATAGGCTATAACAACATACGGTTCAACTAGACAGTACCACCGACCTAACTTAGGTCGTTTGCGACTTATCTCATAAAAGACACACGACTTACGACTTACTTAGGTCGTACGCGACCTAACAATACAACACACATTCACAGATATACAACACAATGACTCATCAAACACAACATGCCCAGTACACGACCTACGACCTAAGTAAGGTCGTCAACAACATAACATGTACAACACAACTGAATACAACACATATTTACAAACTCGGACGACTTACGACTTAAGGATCTCGGACGGCTTACGAGAGCAACCAACTTCCTGCGACCTAGTGTTCAGCGACTTAAAGGCAGCGACCTAAGTTTTGAGCGATATAAGGTGATAGGATGTTAGGTCGTAACTCGTTCATTCTGGTAGGTCGTTCGCGACTTAAAAGGCCAGAGCGACCTAAAACATGCTGAGTGAGTAACTCGATAGGTCGAGATTCTGGAATTTTGTTAAGTCGTTCACAACTTTCATAACCTTTATTTGCTAGTTGTGGTGGCTTAAAGACCTTGATAGGTCGTAACTCGCCTTCCTTAGGTCGTGAGCGGCCTAAAGTTCTGGACCGACTTAACTCCATTGTTGAACTTATAGATCGCGCTGCATCAGATACGCAAGGTATCAATACGAAGGCGTCAGCCACTCTATATTTGCAACTTTGATCTATTAATAACTCGATAACCACACATCATAATGCAATGAAATTTTCACAGAAGGTTGCATATCATCTCAGGAATGTCTATGATCGATCGCAGCTTAATTGGAGCCATTTTCGATCAATATGAAGGCTATGTGGATCGATTAAGGATCGATCCCAAACGACTCCAGATCGATTGTGTGGGCCCACCTACGCGTGAGAAAGGGTATTCCAAGATTCAAGGTGGATATTTCTAGCTTCACACCTATAAATAGCACCCTAGTTGCAACTAAAAGAGGACTTTTATGATGCTGTTTGGATTGAACCCCATTGTAATTCGAGTATTAGCTATTGTACTGTTATAATTCACTTTATAATCAGCAATAAACATCAAATCCTTCAATGTGGATGTAGGCAATAATGCCGAACCATTATAAATTCTTATTTTCTTTCTATTACTGCATATTTTCTTGGTGTGATTGTTAGATTTGCCTCATTTTTCATTTTACTTCTTCATTCTTATCTCTTCAATTACATCCAATGAGTGTTGTGCCCATTTTTGGTATAAACAATTTGGTGCTTTCACTGAGAAATCTCTGCTTCTTCTCTGATTCTGTGGATCTCTTGCCGTGTTGGATTGCTAAAATCTAAGAAGGAGATCCTGATCCGTCTTCCGGTAGTTCCTTCTATCCTATTCACACTATTCCAGATCTAAGAAGAACTACATCCAACATGGTGTGCAATACCAGAACTTCTTCTAATGCTTCTAATCTAGAAGGATGGGGTAGGCAAAGTCAAGCACAACTGGCAACTATGGGCCAAACATCAGGTGGTGCTTCAGATCTACCCGGTCCAGTAACTAGAGAGCAATTCCAAACCCTCATGCACGAGCTCACTCAAAGCCGTCAAAAGCTCAATCAATAGATCCATGCCAATACGGAACTTGTCAACCAGTTGAATGAAGAAAGACAAGGGTGATCTAGAAGAGAGCATACCTCTTATTCCTTGTCTGAAAGCTCGGCGTTATCTGAATCCTATCACAGATCTGTGCAACGCCAATTAGATGAGTACTACGTGGAAGCCTCCGGGCACCCGTATGCTGCGAATCCTGGACAGGCCAAGGTAGGTCCTTCTATAAGACATCAAGTTGCACCCTCCTCCCGAGGAGGGACACTTCCTCACAGAACAACTCCTGACAACGCACCTACTCCTATAGATCTGGATTCCGAGGTCCAGAACCAGCTCCTTGCCACCACATTCATGCTCATGATCATCACTTCCATGAAGCCCGGGAGCCAAGGAGGCGTGGAACGGACTGTAGACAGCGACCAGACCATCCTCGTGGCATGGAACCCGATAATGCCTTGGCCCCGAATCCCCAAATGTCTGATATTCCAACTATTATACAACAGATGATAAGAGAAAGTCGAGGCCTCACTAATGATGATTGGGGGATTTCTAGAAGTCACACCTGTTAACTAATGATATCTTACATGCGGAACCGCCCCATCGATTCAGGAGGCCGACCTTGCTGGCGTATGAAGGTAATTCGGATCCCAACCAACATATTTTGAAATATGAAGGCTTATAAATGCCGGTCGAGCTGATGATACGATTAAATATAGAAGTTTCCCTATCTCCTTGGGAGGCATTGCGACTATATGGTTCAGCCATCTACCTCCAAGATCTATTTCATGTTTTGACCGGTTAGCGACTAAGTTTGTTGAGCAGTTTCGTATGCATACTGCCAGACCTAAGGATATAAACACCTTGTCTAGTGTTACTCAAGCTCCAGGAGAGACTCTAAGTCATTATCTGGAAAGGTTCCATGCTACTTGTGTCGAAGTCAGCAATCCCAATGACAACTCTATTGTGATGGCATTGACTAAAGGGATCGATCCTGATTCAAAATTTGGTGATTGTTTGGCTAGGAAATCCCCCATTTCATTGGACCGTTGCTATGCAAAGGCAGCCTAATTTTTTAGGGGGGAAGATGGTAGATAGTCTAGGAAGCAGGACGTTGCAGGGCCCAGTAGTGAAGGTATCCAGAGTAATGTTATAGTGAAGTATACCGAGTAGAGCTCCGGTGAAGTACAGTTATTTAGAATAAGCAAAGACAGTAGAAGAGTGATAGAGGTCAAGGAAGAAAAGAGGCCCTCATTGTGGGAGACCCAGAGCTCCTATGTTCAATTGATATACTCCTTTGAACACATCGCTAGAAAATGTTTGTCTTCAAACCGGTAATACAGGGCAGTACAAGAAGCCAGCTCCGAAACCGTCGTGAGAAGCAGATTCAGACCGAGAAGTTCTACAGGTTCCATGATTGTTACGGCCATAACACTAACGAATGCTGTCATATAGCCACTGTGTAGTATCTTTGAGTTTGTGTTGGTATGTTAGATTTCCTCTTGTGATGAAAAGTTATATTTTTATCTGGCATATCGATACTCGCACAAAGGAGTTATACAGATGGTCACTCCTCAACAGCCTTATTCACCGCGCTAGTTGACGGCATTACCCCGTAGTGTCCTTGTCTAGTGTGGGTATAGAGGTGGGGCATCACAGCTTGGTATCAGAGCCAAATTTCGAAACAATGTAGAATAATCTAGCATGGATCATTGTCCTAAGTCTTTCTTAGGAGTCGTGCCTTAGGATTCAATTCGAGTCTTCGTACCGATTCATCCTATTTTGTTTATGATTCCTTGTTTTATCTATCAAGAATGTTTGATAATTATTTTGAGAATAACTTTTCTTATTCTTCCTTTCTTAAAGAAGGGAAATGGTTAGATCAAATCGTCCCAGTGCCGGACAATCCAGTGCTACTCCCCAAGATGGAGTTTTTATGTCTGCCCAACAGCTTCTCGATCTTGTAAAGAATGCTCAAGCAGCCGGTCCTATTCTGGAGCCTACTTACCCTAAGTCTAGATTTGCACGTTTGTGCAATGATTATACCAACTTGGGTGGCAAGCCTTTCAAAGGTTCTGAAACCATTATTGAATTCCAGGCTTGGCTAAGAACATGCGATCGAATCTTTTCTCGCATGGATCTTATTAATCTTCACCGAGTTCAGGTGGCCTCTATTATGCTCCAAGAAAGAGCATTAGACTGGTATGAGCTTTTGATTTCTGAAATAAATGAAACGGATCTTCCCTAGGAGCAGTTCTAGGGACGATTCAAATTAAAGTTTGTGCCAGAAGCTGAGAAGGTGATATTGGCTCGTCATTTCATAGACCTTCTTCAAGGTGAATCCTCAATGGCAGGTTATGTCGTATCCTTCTAGTCACTTTCTAAATACGGGGTCGAATACATAAACACCCCATTGAAGAAGAACCAAAGATTTGTCAATGGCTTGAACAAAAATCTCAAGAAGCCATTACTTCTAAAATTAGAAGTTTCCAACTCATTGATATTGCTCTTCGTCTTGAAGAGGCGGATAGGGAGAGTGATGTTGAATTTGGGAGTGCCAAACCGAACTTCAACAACAACAAGAAAAGGCCTAATAAATTCAAAGGTCCTTATCCAAATAAAAAGGGGAAACAAGCAACTCCGACAGCGAAGACTTCTACCTCTATTGATGGGCAATGCGACAATTGTGGTTCTAACGACCATTATGCGAATAAGTGTTCAAAGACCGCGCTTGTCGCTATTGCAAAATCCCGGATCATTATTTATCTGCATGCCCCAAACTCCAAAACAAGAAGGAGGGAAAGCTTAAAGTGGCGCAAGCTCCTTGCAACACTTCTCGTAGTCAAGGTATTTCTCATTCTATCCTTGATGGCATTATTGTGTTTCGTGATCATCCTATTCGAGTTCTTTTTGACACGGGTGCGTCCCATTCTTTTATATTAAAGGAACTTGTTGATACTTTTTCTTTAAGCGTTGTTGCTTTAATGACTTCTTTGAGAATCGTGAATCTGGTTGTTGAAAGTCCGCAACACTCAGTTTACTTTGTAAAGACGTCGAGATTGTTTTATGTGATTTTTCTTTCCAAGCCGATTTGCATGTCATGCGTTACTTATGCTTTGGAATGATTTTGGGAATGAATTGGCTTAACCGTTATGAAGCTCATATCCTATGTCCTGTGCGGACTATTTATCTTCGACATCCACAGTCTGTTTATCAGATTTCTATTGTTCTTAAATATTCAGATTCCACTTTGGCAGCATCCTTATATTCTATAAATCCTCGTGATGACGATAATGATGATGGGGAAGATGTCATTTCTCTTATTCACGTTGTTCGTGAATTTTCCGACATATTTGAGCCCGTTTTAGGATTACCACCTAAGCGAGCAATTGAGTTCATAATTAATCTAATTCCTGGAGCTTTACGTATTACTTGTCCTCCTTATCGTATGTCCAATAAAGAGAATGAGGAGATGCGTAGACAATTATCCGAATTGGAGACGAAGCAATTTATTCGTTCTAGTTCCTCTCCTTGGGGAGCTTCAGCTATTTTTGAGAAGAAATCTGATGGTACACTTAGGATTTGCGTTGACTACCGCAAGCTTAATGATCTTACTATCAAGAACAAATATCCTTTACCTCGGATTGATGATTTATTCGACCAACTTGGTGGTGCTAGAGTCTTTTCACAATTAGAATTAGCAACCAGTTTCCATCAGCTTCGTATTGTAGAGGATAGCATTCCTTTGACATCGTTCCGTACTCGTTATGGATTTTACGAATGGCTTGTTATGCCATTTGGTTTAACGAATGCTCCGGCTTATTTCGTTGACCTTACGAATCGAGTTTTCAAAGACTTCCTCGATCGATTTGTTCTCATCTTTATTGATTATATTCTTGTGTATTCTAAAACTGAGGAACAACATGAAATGCACCTTCAGATTGCGTTGGAAACTCTTAGGAGCAACCAATTGAAAGCAAAATTTTCTAAATGCCACTTTTGGCAATCTCGTGTGAAGTTTCTCGCTCATATTATTTATGAATCCGGAATTTCCATGGATCCTTCAAAGATTGAAGCGATTCAAGATTGGCAGGTTATTACCGCCGGTTCATAAAGGACTTTTCTAAAATTACCATGCCTCATACTAGCTTGACAAAGAAAGGAGTTAAATACATTTAGTCGGACAAATATGAAACTTCTTTTCAGAAATTAAAAGAACTCCTTTCCGATGCTCCTATTCTTGTAATTCCTGAGGGGAACCGAGATTTTATTGTTTATACTGATGCTAGTCGTGTCGGGTTGGGTGTCGTTCTTATGCAAAGGGAACGTGTTATTGCTTATGCTTCGAGGCAATTAAAGCCTGCCGAGACTAGGTATGGCACTCATGATTTAGAACTCGCGGTTATTGTTTTCGCCCTTCGAATTTGGCGTCATTATCTTTTGGAAGAGAAATTTGTTCTCTACACCGATCATAAATCTTTAAAGAATTTATTTTCTCAAAAGGAACTTAATTTGCGTCAACAACGTTGGCTCGAGTTCCTTGCATCTTATGATCTTGATATTCTTTACACTCCCGGAAAGGAAAATCGTGTTGCCGATGCACTTAGTCGTAAGCAACAAGCGTTGTTTCCATGATGATATCCGAATGGAATGATCTCGAGACTTTATCCACTTGTGAGATTCGAGATCGTGTATCTGATTTATGTTCATCTCTTGTTTTATGTAGCCTTGAGGCTCATCCTTCTCTTTTAGACCGCATCCTTGAAGCTCAAAAGCTAGATCCCGAATTGGCTCTTCTTAGCCAAAGTTGTAGGAATAAAATTGATATTGAAGGTTTGAAAGACTTTGATTTTGATTCCTGTGGCGGTATTCAAAAATTTGGTAGACTTATCGTGCCAAATATTAGTGACCTTCGTAAAGATAATTTAGAAGATTCTCATCGTTCTAAATTTACCATTCATCCCGGTAGTAGCAAAATATACGCGGATATGAAGTGACATTATTATTGGGATGGAATGAAATCTGATATTGCTAACTTTGTTAAGCGTTGCATGACTTGCCAACTTGTCAAGGCCGAGCATCAAAGGCCCGGTGGATTATTGCAACATTTAGAAATTCCAATATGGAAGTGGGATCAAATTTCCATGGATTTTATTGACGACCTCCCCCGTTCTCGTTCGGGTCATGATATCCAATGGGTGATAGTTGACAAACTTACGAAATCCGCCCATTTTATCCCCGTTCAATCCAATCGGACCGTACCTCTTTTGGCCAAACTCTTTATCAAAGAAATTGTTAAATTGTATGGAGTTCCTACTTCTATTGTTAGTGATCGTGATCCATTGTTTACTAGTGGATTTTGGAACAGTCTTCAAAAAGCTTTGGGAACGAAGCTTAATTTTAGCACCGCTTATCACCCCTAGTCCGATGGACAAACCGAGCATGTGAATCAAACTCTTGAAGATCTTCTTCATGCATGTGTTCTTGATTTTGGTGGAAGTTGGGAAGATCATATTTCTCTTGTTGAGTTTTTATATAATAATAGCTTCCAGTCTAGTATTGGTATGGCACCTTTCGAGGCACTTTATGGAAGACCAGGCCGATCTCCTTCTTGTTGGCTTGAGGTCGGTGAGAAGCTGGTTTTAGGTCCAGATTTTATTCGAGATTCCACAGAAAAGATTGATCTTATCCTCCATAGGATGAAAGAAGCTCAAATTAGGCAAAAATCCTATGCCGATAACCGAAGAAGGAAGTCAGAATTTTAAATGGGAGATTTTGTGTTTATTCGTGTTTCACCTATGAAGGGTGTAATGCGTTTCAGTCGATCGGGAAAATTAGCACCTCGATATATTAGTCCATTTTCCATCACCGAACGCATTGGTTCCATGGCTTATCGCCTTTTATTACCGGCTCAGTTTTCTACCATTCATGACGTGTTTCACGTTTCTCAATTACGGAAATGCCTTCGAGATTCCGATTCTATTCTTAAGCCCGGTATTGTGGAAGAAATTGAAGTTTTACCTAACTTAATTTATGAGCAACATCCTATTCGTATTATTGCATCGGAGGTTAAACGCCTTCGAAATAAAGATGTCCCTCTTGTGAAGGTTCAATGGTCCTCAAATCCTAAGCATTGTTCTTGGGAATTTAGAGAATTCATCGAGCGAACACATCCGGACTTACTTTCCTGTGCTCTTTGAGGTGAACTTCTTATTCCAAATTTCTTCTTTTGTGTTGATATGCTTTTATGGTTGTTACTTTTTGTTCATTTACCTTTTAAGATTGCGAGGATGCAATTTCTTTAAGGAGAGGAGTCTGTAAAAACCCACATATTTTACGATTGAATATTTAAATATTTCATCGTTAATCGGATTTTAGTCCAAAACACTATTTTTTGCAAACGGTCGAATTAGGACTCGAGACCACCCCCATTGAGTTCAAAATGATGTTTGCGACCTTTTTGAGTATGAACTTCGATATGTTTGGAGATAGTAGAATTTTGCTACTTTTCACTTAGGGCTTTGGGTTGGGTTTCAACACATTAACCCCACTTATTACTCTAGCTCAGTCCACCTCTCCTCTTCACTTCGTTCTTATTTTCCTAATACTCAAGCTTTAGCAACAATGGAGAGAGGAATGAGAAATTAAAACTCCAAGCCCTAATCATCTTTGCAAATTCAAGTTCTAGCTCCAAATTCATAGAAGAAGCTTTGGTAAGCCTTCTCTTCTTCTTCTTCTCCAACTCATTCTCCTTTCAATTTTAGAAATTCCTAAACCTAACTTAGGAAATGTTTCTCTTTTAAGCTTAGATTCAAGCTCGTTGGATTGGAATTGAAGAGTGATTGTTCTTGCCATTGCTCTATAGCTTCTTCTTCATTTGTTTTGTGTAAAAAGGGGAGATTTTTATCTCACATCTATGTCTATATCTATCCTTGTTGTTAGGTATGAGTTCCTAACAATTATTCATGTGCATTTGCTTTTGATTTCGATTGATTTTGTGTATATTCCAATTTTTGGTGTTTTGGTCTAATTTTATGAAATCCTATTATGGATATTTAGACATTGATATTCGAGGCGTATCGAAGAGACTTTAAGGCAGGGTTGTCGCTTGGCATAAATCCTTAGTCGTTGTTGCTCGTCCAATCGCTTCCGATAATCGTTTGGGCATTTTTGGCCTAGGTTCAGGGAATACCCTGAATGTTGGGCGTGTTTCCACCCATGAGTTTCCATCCTTCGTCGAACCAAGCCCATCGAGCAAAACAACACCTCCTTGCCGAACCAAAGGCCATCCGGTCAAGCTCCATCCGGTCGCAGGCCTCACCGTACCAACACATATACACTCCCCCACCGAACCACCCATCACCGGTCCAAGCTCCATGCCGAACCAACACCGCCTTCATGCCGAACCAACACCTCTAAACCCACTACCGAATGAAACTCCGAACCACCTACCACCAGTCCACTCCATCACCGGTCCAAGTTCCATGCCGAATGAAGCCTCGCCGAACCAGAACGCTTTCCCCCAAACCATACCGAACCACATCCCTACCGAACCAAACTCCAACCACTCCAAACACTGCCGAACCAGGACGCCGCCAGGCCAGAATTGCTTCAGCCCAGGCCCGCCAGCAGCTATATACATCCAGGACCCCTGCCCCCAGCCTCACTCTATAAATAGAGGGGCAGGGGTACAACAATGGCAGACAAGTTTGAGAGCTCAAGCAAGGAAGGAACTTTCAAACAACTTTCTTATACTTGTATTTAAAGCTTTGTACTTGTAATCTGAAAGAAAAAAGATAATAACATACAAAGTGGACGTAGGCACGTTCTGGCCGAACCACTATAAATCTGTGTGTCTTTTACAGTTCAGTCCCTACTTTTTACATATTTGCATAAGTCACCCAAATCATTAAAAACCACATAAAACCGACTAAATTATACGGATTGGAGGTGTTTGCCCATTTTTTGTGCAAACATTTTTGGTGCTTTCACTGAGAACTTGAAACTCGAAGCTTCAGCTTCCCTCATTCAACCTTCTTTCCCAATAGCACCCTTCATTGCCTAGGAAACATGACTTCCAGGCCGAGAAAAGACGCCAACAAGGGAAAGAACGTTGCAACCAGCAGCGCTCCAGATCTGGTGGATCCAGATCAAGAGAACCATCCCACTACGACAGTAGTGCCAAATGTAGATCAGGCAATTCCGACAGCCCCTGCTGCGGAACAACCGGCAGCAATCACTAGGGCAGACCTAGATAGAGTTGTGGTTGAAGTGACTAACCGCTTCGCATCCCAACAAGAAGCTTTGGTGAACCAACTCATGTCACGCTTGAGGGATGTCGAAGAATCCAACCGCAATACTGAATCATGGGGTGAGTCTCAATCTGAAGGATCTCAGAGACAACAAAGGTCTTCCCTCTTCGAAGAAGCTATCAAAAGGAACAACAATGATAGGGGCCGCGCCCGGACTCAGCCCGAACTCCGAATCGACGAAGCGCTTGGAACCGAACCCAATGGGGGAGGCACCAGGCGAGGGTCGGATGTAGCTGAGCCAGTCATGCCGCCTAATCATAGAAACCCCGCTGAACGGAGCCGAGCTAGAACCCAGCCCGAAGTTGACCCCATGGAAATGCTCGAAACAGAACCCCACAGGGGAAGATCAAGGCAGGGGGCAACTGTAGCTGGTCCTAGCATGAATCCGAGCAGCCAAAGACAGCCACTGGGTAACGTCAGAAGTGATAGGCTATACCATCCCTACAGGTCATCTGGACGAGATCGATCCCGCAGGGAAGAACCAAGCTCATTTTTGTCCGCTCCAAATTCTGATGAAAGAATGGCACGATTATTCAGGGAATGCGTCCGACGGGAGCAAAGGGATCGAGGGATAGGCGCTAGGGTAACCAGCCCTTTCACCCGCGACATCGAAACTGCCATCACCCCTCGAGAATGGAAAATGCCGACGATGGAACCGTACAAGGGAACTTCCGACCCCGTTGTACACTTGCAGAGATACACACAACATATGCTCATGAGCGGAGCAACGGAAGGAGTGTTGTGTAAATGCTTTCAGCTATTCCTAGCAGACCTAGCTACCTCCTGGTTCTGCCATCTACCCCAAGGATCTATCAGCTCATGGGAGATGTTGAAAGAAAAGTTCATTGGCCAGTTCCGCATTCATGTGGAACAACCCAAGGATGCTTATTCTCTATCTACTGTCAAACAAAAATCCGGAGAGACACTGCAACAATATCTAACCCGGTTCAATGCCGCAGCGGTCGTAGTCCAAGATACCGATGAGAAACTCACCCTAATGGCCCTCTGTAGTGGTGTGCACTCAGATACCAAGTTTGCTAGAAGACTAACTAAAGAAAAACCAGCTACCTTGCCCGATTTCTTCCATGAAGCTGGGAAGTACATGGGACTCGAAGAGGCTGCCACTGAAAGGCAGACAGGACCACAGACTAAGACGGCTCATGGAAACGCTCCCGCCGCAACGAAGGACATTCGGAGGAACGACTCCAGAGACGATGCAAGGGGAAAGAAGGGAGAAAAGCGCTTGTACCGACCAGGACCGAGATTTGACGCTTACACTCCCTTGAATGAAACAGTCGAGAACATCTTCCTGGCCACCCAGGACGAACTTACATACAAGCGCCCCCCGTACAAGAAAGAGTCAGATCGCGCAATCCAGTCCGGAAAATTCTGTCGTTTCCACGAGTCTCATGGGCACGATACCAATGAATGCCGCCATCTCCGAGACCTAATTGAAGAACACATCAGGAGAAAGAGGCTGGAACGCTATGTAAAGGGCCAGGACAGGACTCCAGCTCCCGCCAAGGAAAACCCAGGGCAGCTCCACCCAGAGACAGGCGGAGGAAATCGCAACACCAGCGGTTCCAGCCAAGAGAAGATAGTGGTCCATACAATATCAGGAGGGCCACACATCGCCGACAAGAGCTGGGCAGAAATGGAAAGATATGGAAACTCACGCAGAAGAGAGGGAGACTGCGTCAATTCTGTTATGGAAGAACGCCACCCTAAGCGGAAGGAAAGTAATGACATCACATTCAGTGAGCGCGACCTAGAAGGAAGGCAATACCCTCATATGGACCCTATGGTCATCTCTGCCTGGTTCGGCCCAGCTGAAGTTTTTTGAATCCTAGCAGACACCGGAAGCTCAGTGAATATTCTGTTCAAGCATGCTTTCGACAAAATGAAGCTGTCAATGAAGGACGTGTCTCCCTGCAACAAACTGCTACACAGTTTCACTGGAGAAGCAAAGATGCCCCTCGGACAATTGGATCTCTTTGTTGAATTGGGAAGTCATCCCCGCTCCGCCGTTCGGAAACAAACATTCGTGCTAATAGACAACCACTCGGCCTACAATGCCTTTTTAGGAAGACCAGCCTTGTCCGACTTCCAAATTGTCCTTGCCCCATGGTGCCTGAAAATGAAGTTCCCGACGAATAATGGAGTGGGAGAAGTAGAAGGGGATCAAGACGCCGCTCGGGACTGCTATGTAACCGAACTTCGCAATAATCGCAGGAGAGATAAAGGGAAAAATGCAGATACTATTCTCTGCATGAAAAGCTTGGAAGCATAGCAACTAAAGAAAGCCCCTCCTCTTCGGTATACCAGTGATCCTTTCAATGAATTAGACACCAGGGACAAAGAGGAGGAGGCCACCGCCGAGCCTGCAGAGGCTATGGAATTCGTATCTATAGACAAACGCGACCCAAGTAAACTGCTGAGAGTCGGATCTCAGTTAAAAAGAGAATTAAAGAATCAACTCATTGATTTTCTTCGCCACCACATGGATGTATTTGCATGGACGCGCGCTGATATGATTGGAATCTCCCCGGACATAGCATGTCACGCACTGAACATTGATCCTACCAAGGTGCCGGTAAAGCAGAAGAAGAGAAGTATGGGGGCGGAACGATCAGCAGCCCTCGAGGAAGAAGTAAAGAACTTACTTGCCAATGACTTCATACGTGAAGCCATCTATCCGGAATGGATCGCCAACCCGGTACTGGTAAAGAAAGCTAATGGGAAGTGGCGAACATGCATCGATTTCTCCAACTTAAATGACGCTTTCCCGAAAGACTGCTTCCCACTCCCCCGAATCGACCAACTCGTAGACAGCACTGCCGGACACGAACTCTTATCCTTTATGGATGCATACTCAGGATATAACCAGATCCCTATGCACGCCGCCGATCAAGACCACACTAGCTTCATCACTGACCGACGATTGTACTGCTACAAGGTAATGCCATTTGGACTTAAAAACGCCGGAGCTACTTATCAGCGCCTCGTCAACAAGATGTTTGCAGAACTGATAGGACGAACTATGGAGGTCTATGTGGATGACATGCTGGTTAAATCAAGAAAAGCCAACGATCATGTAAGCCACCTGGACGAGATGTTCCAAGTACTCCGCCAATATGGAATGAAGCTGAATCCTCTAAAGTGCTCCTTCGAGGTGTCATCAGGAAAGTTCTTGGGATTCATCGTCCATGCCAGAGGGATCGAAGCAAACCCCGAACAAGTTCGAGCCTTGCAAGATATCAAGATACCATCCACTCGGAAAGAAATGCAAAGCCTAAACGGGAAGGTGGCCGCCCTAAGCCGATTCATTTCTAAAGCAACCGACAAATGCATTCCCTTCTTTGAAGCCCTGAAGAGATACAAAGGAAAATTCGAGTGGACCGACGAATGTTCAGCAGCTTTCCTTAACCTAATCGAGCACCTCCAACGGTCACCAGTACTCTCGACTCCGAATGAAGGCGAAGAACTGTACCTATATCTTACTGTGTCATCCCACGCTCTAAGCGCCGCTTTGGTAAGAGAAGAAAACCGCACACAACGGCCAGTGTACTTCATAAGCAAGAGGTTTACGGGGGCAGAAGCCAGATATCCTAAACTTGAGAAGCTAGCGTACTGCTTACTAATCACGTCACGGAAACTGCGACACTACTTCCAATCTCATTCCATCCGAGTTCTAACCGATCAACCACTAAGGCAAGTGCTCCATCGTCCCGAAACCTCTGGACGACTGCTCAAGTGGTGCATTGAGCTAAGTCAATATGATATCACCTACCATCCCCGCACCACCATCAAGGGACAAGCTATGGCCGATTTCATTACCGAATTCACCACCGGTGAAGGTAGGGAACAATCCGAGGTGTCAGAAGACGTCAAATGTAATCTCTTTGTAGATGGAGCATCAAACGAACAAGGCTCGGGGGCAGGCATCGTGATAGTCACCCCCAGGGGAAGGAAGCTGCACTATGCCCTGAGGTTGGAATTCGCTGCCACCAACAATGACGCAGAATACGAAGCAGTGATAGCCGGATTAGAACTTGCACTGGAAATTGGAGTCAGTTCTTTATGTCTCCATAGTGATACTCAACTTATTGTAAATCAAATACTGGGAGAATTCCAGACTCAAGGAGAACGACTCACAGCATATCTAAAGAAGACCAGGCTACTGCTTAATCAATTAGATCACTATTTAATCAAACACATTCCCCGAGAAGAGAATCAAGAGGCCGACGAACTAGCAAAACAAGCTAGCATGAAGAACATCACTGTTTTCGGAGCATTAACCATCTCAAAACATCTGGCACCAAGTTTCGAGCAAGTGAATCTGATAGCTGCGATTGAAGAAGAAACTTGGATGGCTCCTATCCGGAAATACTTACAAGATGGCGCATTGCCAAGCGAGCGTAGCGAAGTCAGGAAAGTCTTGAGGAAAGCCTCCCGCTACACACTGCAAGAAGGAATCCTCTACCGGCGTGGCTTCTCTAACCCCTTATTACGATGTGTCGCTGAAAGGGAAGCCAAGGAAATTCTATTCAATATCCATCAGGGAAGTTGTGGAGACCACACCGGAGGGCAGACCCTAGCAAAAAAGATACTTTGATATAGGTATTTCTGGCCCACTTTAAACAAAGATGCTTTAGACTTCGTCAGAAGATGCGACAGATGTCAGAAATTTGCTAAGATTCCTCGACTACCAACCAATGAAATTACTCAGATGGCCAGCCCTTGGCCCTTCGCAATATGTGGAATTGACTTAATTGGTGAACTGCCGATGGGCCGAGGCGGGGCCAGACATGCTATAGTGGAAGTTGACTATTTCACCAAATGGGTGGAAGCGGAACCTCTAAATAAAATATCTTCGACAAAAATCATTAACTTCTTGATCAAAAATGTTCTGTGCAGGTACGGAGTACCACTCAAAATCATATCAGACAATGGACTTCAGTTTGACAGCGAGGAATTCACCGACTGGTGCCAAGAGCACGGGATTCACAAGAGCTTCTCATCCGTGGCTTATCCCCAAGCGAATGGCTAAGTTGAAGCTGTCAACAAAATTCTCAAAACGCTGATCAAGAAGAAGCTTGAAAACTCAAAGGGCGCTTGGGTGGATCAACTTCCTACGACACTTTGGGCCTACCGCACATCTTTCAGAACATCAACAGGACATACTCCTTTCTCTTTGGCATACGGATCGGAGGCAATGCTCGTAGTTGAGACCATTGTGCCTTCCCACCGTAGGATCAACTACAATCCAGAAGAAAACGAAGAACTCCTCCTCATGTCTTTGGATCTGATTGAGGAAAGGAGAAACGATGCAGCACTCAAAGCAGCAGCTCACAAACAAAAAGTGGCAACACTATACAACTCCAAAGTCAAACATCGCAGCTTACAAGAAGGAGATCTTGTCCTCAAGCGAATCTTTCCGCGCCCCGGGGCACTGACCCCATCTGGGATGGACCATATGTAATTCATAAAGATCTCCACAACGGAGCTTATATTTTGTCAACAGCGGACGGAGAGGTGTTCCAGAGGGCATGGAACATCCGACACCTCCGTCGATACTTTTCTTAACTTGTACTGCCCATATGAAGTGAATTAACAAAGAGAATCAGTGGACGTAGGCATTTTCGTGCCGAACCACTTTAAAAAACTTGGCTCTTGTTAACTTGTTCCTTTGTATCTTGGCTACTTGTTAAGCTTTATCCTTTGCTGTTGAACAAAATCCTTTGCAGATGACATTTCAATTCAGAGCTTCACAACACAACTCCACCTGGACAAAATTTAACAGGTACGCTACGATCCTATGCCCTCGCCAATGAGACACTTTGCTTCGGTATCCCTCTACCGCGAGTTAACTCATTGTTTGCCTCGGCCCTTAAAGCCGACTGTAATAAGCCGAGTATAAGCCACCGAGAAGGCCGATTATGCCATGGCAGCTCATTACAGCGATTCGGCTCGCCCGCAACTGTGAACCGATCATAAGCCCCAACATAAGGTGTGGCCAGCCAGGGGCAGTTCACAGTTGACGATCGGCCCCCACGCTAGCCGGCCACAGTAAATCGAATAATACCCGCGATTACGGGCTATAATGGCCCGGGTAGTTACTGTGCGCGATCGGCTCCGATGTGTCTTAAGTGCGGCTGTGGTAAAAAAGAAAACTCCCCACAGAGGCGTAAGATGGGTGACAAATGTCTTCAAGACCCACAGCTAGGGAAAGTGACTACAAAACCCGTTTGCCACGAACTTAAGCACATCGACGGCCTTCCGTGACTGGAAGTTTTACTTTTCCTATATTTCAATTTCATTTAAAACCTTTCTCCTATTCTCCATAACGGTGCTTGAAAGTACAGGACATGAAATAGGGAACGCTCGCTAATGGGAACAGAAACTTACAATCAGATGACGAGACACTCAACAGCATTCCGTGCTTAGCCTTACAGGGCGCACGAAGTTGCCGTCCACAGTCGAAACATGAAGGGCGGTACCTTCTACTTTTATGCATAGCTGCAGTTCATATTCACGCATCACATTTACGTTGCAAAATGAGAAAATTATACTTTAAGCAAAAAACTTGGCATCAGGCACAGTCAAGTCACTAGTAACATGCATAGTTACATCACTTACACAGCACAACAAAATAGCGATAACATTCCAACATAAAAGAATCAGCTTATGTTATGAAATTACATAAAGTCATTCACCACAAACAATATTATTACAGTCACATCAATGTTTTGGACTAACATAAACAGCGATAAAAGGAACTCAAAAGGTGGCCGAATCCGGACAAGGAACCAGCTGCGTCCACGCTTCGCCCTCATCCTACGAACTCTCCAAGCCTACTTAGCCGCAGGGTCGGAGCTCCCAGCATGTTGATCGAAAGTCCCACTTGTCCAATTCAGAAGAGGAATTCATTAAACAAACAGTAAACAATCAAGTTATGAAAATCTAAAAAGAAAAGAGAAAGAGAAGAGAGACTCACTAGCGCCCGCCGCTTGATCCTCATCCTCCAATTGCACACCCGCTTCCTCCGCAGCAAGCAGCCGCATCCCCTCCTTCACCGCCGCACGCTCCTCCTTCGAAAACTGAGCGGTGACTACATCCAGACTAAAGGCCGCTCCACCTTCCTTACCCGCATTAACCCTGGCCTCCTCTAAAGCCCGAAGATATACCTTGGCCATAACCCGGGGATAGTTATCCATTCAGGATAAGCTGCCCTCCTTCCAAGTGTGGAAGTACATGTCCTGCAGCATATCGTCCATCATCCCCTCATCCTCTTCAAACCTCTTCACCCGGGCCTCGGAAATCTGCAACTTAGTGGCAGCAGAATCCCTCTTCCGCCGGTATCTCGAGCACTCAGCCTGGAGGGATCTCCTCATCTCCTCCATCTCTTCTTTCAACTTGGCTTGAGCAAGTTCTGCAGCTTCAAGCCTCCCAGATATCTCTTCAACCTGCTCGAGATCCGCCCTCCTAACCTCATCAACCGTGGTAATGGCCATGTCAATGCGTTTCTTGCAAGCGGCCTCCATTTTCCGCAACTCAGCTCTGCTAGCCTCTTCCATGGCCTTCTTCAGTCATTGGGAGTCGGCTTCATGTTGCGAAATCTGAATAGCCTGGTCGTCAAGTTGTTTGGCCTGATCAGCAACCACTAACCGCAACCTTATATTGGCACTCCCTATCTCCTCCCCGGCCTTGGCCAATAGGGCATGATGTTCCATTAACTTCTTGACCTCCTCCGCGACCCGGTCGATGTTGGCCTTGGCTTCGTCCCCCATAGCAGCTATCCGAGTAGTGAGCAGATCCAGATCTAGGGACTTAGCCTCATCAAGAACCCGAACCATGGGATTGCGGGGGAGAAGATGCTCGCCCGTGGCCTCGTCAAATAAAATATCCTGAGAGCTTGGGTCCAAATCCGGGTGGCCGGCAAAGGGATTGCGAGGCATGTCGGGACGTTTTATGCGGATAACAGTAGGATTCTCGGAAGGATGCAGAGAGGGGACAAACTCCGTGGTCTCCTCCGTGGTATCTCGGGAAGGCTGAGTAGGAGGCTGAGGAACAGGCGGTGAATCAAACAAGGAACGCCTCCTCTTCCTCTGTTGGATACCCTCCTCGATGACTCCAAGGAGAGGGCGGTAGCTGACCACGTCCCCAGGGTGACCAGTAGGAGGCTTCGGCTTAGTAGAAGCTCTCATCAACTTGAATTGTTCGAGGCGGTGTCAAACATCTGACGTTCTGGCCACCTGGCCTGCCATTGGAGTAAAGAATAAATGTTGCAAGCATGCATCAAATCATGAGGCAAGAGATATATCGAGTTAAAAAAAAGAATAAGAAAGACGCTTTTACTATACAAACCCTGCAGAGAAGGAGGATCCTGCAATAAGTCTTGGATTTCATCCCAGGACGGGAGCGAGCCATAGAATATTCCTAAGTCCCTATCGTAAATGAAATCTGCAGAAGTCAAAAGTTCACCTTGCACCGCCGGAGTCACCCTAGCTGAGGAGCTCTTAGGGGATGGATCGGCGCCAGCCTCGGCCTTGCCAGTCTTCTTCGCCTTCTCCGCCAAATCCGATTCTCCCTCCGATTCCCCGAAAGCTTGACGGAGAGCCACATCCGTCCACTCCTGAAGCTCCCCTACTTGCCCGGAGGTTAAGGTACCAGTGCCACTACCGCCCTGTCTGTCGCCATCACCATTGCCCTCTCCATCTCCATCGCCATCTCCTCCACCCTCTGACTCTCCTCCTACATCGCCGCCTTCGCCCTCGCCTCTATCCTCTTCCACATCTTCCTCCTCCGAGATAATCGGGCAAGTGCTAGGAGAGGGGCCGTCAGACTCCTTAAGTCTCTTACCCCCGACAACCGGAGGCTTTGTAAAAGTTTTCCTCTTGCCACTCTTCTTCGTGGCCCCTCCTGTAGTCTGGGCAGCTTTCTCTTCCGCCGTATCTCTCTGTTTAACCACGGACTGATGTGGAAGAATCAAGTTGTACATCAAGAGTCTAGCATTCCTGATCAGGTAAGCAGCCGATCTGCCTCTCTCGGAAATAACTTCTATCTCAGCTGCCATCTGAACTAGGCAATCGTTCTCCACAACCACAAAGCCACCTGTCGCTAGCAAGAAATGAAAGCACATAAGGAAAAGAATTGCGGCCAAGACAAGGAATGTAAATAAAACTTTGACTTACATCCGGAGGTGAAGCGACGGATAGAGACGGAGTCATCTCTGACGAAGAACCACTCCTTCTTGAACATACTGTACTTCGAATAGAGGTCCAGAACCGGCTTAAAAGAGACGGCAGACTCCAAGCTAATATATGAGGATCCCTTCCTGTATCCCCTCAGATTGTACAGATACCGTATCTCCTGGTTGGAAGGAGCGCGCTCATACCTCTCCTGAAAGATAGCGTACAAGCACACTAGGATGGCGTAAGAGTTGGGCTAGAGTTGGAATGGAGCCACCTTCAGATAAATGATGAAGCTGACTACCCAGGCGTTGATGGGAGGAATGGCCCCGCACATACAGTGGTACCTACTATACGCAAAATACCTTTCAGGAGGGTCATATGGCATAACTCCAGCCCCTGGGAGCACCATGAGCGCTCTATCTATTCCGAAGGAACGAGATATAACATCGAGTTGCTCCTCCTTCAGGGAGCTAGGAAAGCAATCGGGAGGGGAGACCAGAAGTTCCTGGGGACCATACCCATCCACTAACGACCTCGGGGCAGGTCCATGATGCGCCGGCCCTGGCTGGGCTGGGGGCACGATAGAGGTCTCTTCTCTGTCCTTGGACTTCTTTCTATCTGATCGAGTTTCCGCTTTGCGAGACATTTATCTCCGGCATAAGAAAAACATGGTATTAGAACAAGGAGTATGGGAATATAAACGAATAACTTTCAGGTTCCATCCAGTGGTCAAGCTTTCGAGGTTCATTCGGCATTCCCAATACCGGGCCCCATTCGGTTCTTAGAAACCTCGTATCCATTCGGCATCAGATCCATTTGGTATTCAAGATTCTTAAGCTCATTCGGCTTTAGGATATATACCTGGTTCGGTACGAGGTTGATTCGGCAGGAAGTTGATTTGGCTAGGGGTTGATTCGGCTCTCTCTCGTTCGGTAAGGAATAACCAAGGGGGTGTAGCCCCTATATATAGATGAGCGCAGAAGCACCGGACCAACCGGTTCGGCACACCGGACCAACCGGTTCGGTACCTCAAACCAAATGAAGCTATACCAGGTATCCAACTTAAAGCAAAGCGCGACACATGCAAGCACGTGCCCCACTTTGGGGGGCAAATGTTGGGCGTGTTTCCACCCATGAGTTTCCATCCTTCATCGAACCAAGCCCATCGAGCAAAACAACACCTCCTTGCCGAACCAAAGGCCATCCGGTCAAGCTCCATCCGGTCGCAGGCCTCACCGGACCAACACATATATACTCCCCCACCGAACCACCCATCACCGGTCCAAGCTCCATGCCGAACCAACACCGCCTTCATGTCAAACCAACACCTCTAAACCCACTACCAAATGAAACTCCGAACCACCTACCACCGGTCCACTCCATCACCGGTCCAAGTTCCATGTCGAATGAAGCCTCGCCGAACCAGAACGCTTTCCCCCAAACCATACCGAACCACATCCCTACCGAACCAAACTCCAACCACTCCAAACACTGCCGAACCAGGACGCCGCCAGGCCAGAATTACTTCAGCCCAGGCCCGCCAGCAGCTATATACATCCAGGGCCCCTGCCCCCAGCCTCACTCTATAAATAGAGGGGCAGGGGTACAACAATGGCAGACAAGTTTGAGAGCTCAAGCAAGGAAGGAACTTTCAAACAACTTTCTTATACTTGTACTTAAAGTTTTGTACTTGTAATCTGAAAGAAAAAGGATAATAACATATAAAGTGGACGTAGGCACGTTCTGGCCGAACCACTATAAATCTGTGTGTCTTTTACAGTTCAGTCCCTGCCTTTTACATATTTGCATAAGTCACCCAAATCATTAAAAACCACATAAAATCGACTAAATTATACGGATTGGAGGTGTTTGCCCATTTTTTGTGCAAACACTGAACTTCAGCTTCAGACGTCTGAAACGTAGGATTCAGACGTCTGAATATTATACTGGAAAAATTCTATTCCCAGATTCAGACGTCTGAATCAATATTTCCAGACTCTGAATTGGTTCGAATTGAACCAGAAAGAAAATAGGCTAAATTAGTTATTCTCAGACGTCTGAAATATAAGATTCAGACGTCTGAATTATGTTCGGGAAAATATTTTATTTTCCAGATTCAGACGTCTGAATCCTACCCTTCAGACGTATGAATCTGCTTGTTTTTGCCTATTTTGCCTATTTAGCTTGAGTTTCCAAATTTAATCAATTCGTGTTGTTTTCCTTTTGTTGTTATCATTTATCATCGACTTTGATGACATTTTCTTCGGGATTTTTGGGAATATCCATTTCGATGGATTCGGTATCGATTTCTTTGAATTTTATTCACGTCTTTGAATGTGTATTTTGGTGATTGATTGTTCTACAATCATTTTTGTGATTTGTCACTTTAAAAATATAAAGGTTTCTATACTAGCAGTAAATATCAAAACTGTTTCATCAAAACGATTTCAACACTATTTTATTACAAAGCTCGTTTCTTAAACCATTTTCCAATCTACTGGCATATAAAAACCTTTACCTCACTCGTATGAGAAAGCTAATTAAACGTCTTAGTAAAACAAGTGGTATGAAACGCTTGCGTTTACTTCGTCGGTTAATTCTTGGACTTGTTCAATTGAATCTCTTGTGACAATTTTCTAGTGGAGATGTACAATTTGTTCGTAAATATTTAAGTTAAGCTAGTGGTTGTGGGACATGAAGGTAAACTCATATATTTACTAGCTTGGTGTAATTGACACTTCTTGATGATCGATGATGATCATTTTTGTGATTTAGACTAGCATTGTGCAATGTCTCTTTGTCTGCGAGGGAGACTAAACCCCGTTATTGTGGAGTTTCGACTCAAATTGGTGGGGTAGCGACCCATGGTCTTCGGGCCGTTTTGTGGAGCCTCGGCTCGAAATTAATGGTTAGCAGCCATGGAATAGCGTTCCGTTTTGTGATACACGTGTTGGTGAGCTTTTATGCTCTCGTTTTGTGATAGGCCTCCCCCTTTTTGTGATTTTTGGATTTCAGTTGATGATTTCTAGAATTTGTGATTTCACCAATTTTTGTGATTTACTTTGATAAGCTTTATCAATATTTGTGCATTGGTGAATTTGTGTGTCATTAACTTTTGTGAATGGCATTGATATAATTGTCAATATTTGTGGTTTGATGAACAAAACTAAAGAATATGACATTCTTTTCTGTGTTTTGAGATTTCTTGAGATGTTGTATGATTTTCATGTTGACTTAGGTATATTTGTCATTGACTGGCAATTATTGTTATCATACATTTTTGTCACATCTCATATTCTATCTCATTTTATCCGATATATATAGTTAGACTGATCCGTTTATTATTTTCTTATTAAATAATACTCGGGTCAGACCGAGATGTTACTGGTGCTTCCGCTTGACTCCTCATCTGCGATCATTATTCTGACTTTTGGCTAACTACTTAGATTAGTAGTTTTTGGTTGTATACATTTGAGATATAGACTCATTGATGTATACTTATTCTTCTGTCTAGTACTTGTAACCATTCTTTTGTGATATTGTGGATCTTGTTAGACCATTACTCTGATATACACTTTTATGTGTAATATTCAAATCTGTTTCCGCCTTTGAGATATGAACTTCTGTGACTGATTTGTGTTATGATATTTCTATGTTTGTTTTCGAAGATTTCATATAGCCACTGTGTAGTAGCTTTGAGTTTGTGTCGGTATGTCGGATTTCCTCTTGTGATGAAAAGTTATATTTTTATCTGGCATATCGGTACTCGCACAAAGCAATTATACAGATGGTCGCTCCTCAACAGCCTTATTCTCGACGCTAGTCGACGGCATTACCCCGTGGTGTCCTTGTCTAGTGTGGGTATAGAGGTAGGGCATCACACTTGTGCACATCATGTAACACTTTTTTGATTTCGTTGTGGGTAATAAACCGGAGTAAAGGGAACAGAGTATCCTCTCATGTACATGACTCCGTTCTAGATAATGAACAGCGAAGCTTTATAGAGAACTTGTTTTTCTCACTTTTGTGCACTGGTAGGGCTCCATGCTCAAGTTAATTTCTGAACGGGGTCATCCATGACTCCTTCTCGGGTGTGGCCTCATGCACCCAGACTGCTTTCGTTCGATCGATACTTGGAGTGGTAAGTGTTTCAATGGGGACAAGTACCATTTGTTGTGCTTCACCAGTGCTGGCCAACTTTGCTAAAGAATTGGCTTTCTAATTGTGCTCTCGGGGTATACAATGGATTGCATAGTAGTCGAACTGATTCAACACTTCCTAAACCCGAGCTAGATATGTAGCCAACCTTCGGTCCCTAGCTTGGTATTCTCCCCAAACCTAACATACAACCAATTCCGAGTCACAATGAATCACCATAGCAATAATTCTCAAGTCTCTGGCAAACCTGAGTCCGACGAGTAAAGCTTCATACTCAGCCTCGTTGTTAGTCGCGCAGAAGTCAAACTTCAAAGCATAACATATGGACCGACCCTCTGGAGTTTCAAGTACTACTCTAGTTTCTGAGCAACGGTCATTTGATGCAGCGTTAGTGCATAGCTTCCATATGTACTTGGAAGATTCCCTAGTTTTGGGTAAGTCCTCCAGTATAGTGAATTCAGCTGTAAAGTCCATGAGAACTTGTCCTTGAATGGTTCGCCTTGGTGTATAAGCAATGTCAAATTGACTCAACTTGATATTCCACTTGAGCAATCTACAAGATGTATTAGGTCATGTAAGGACCTATCGTAATGGCTGGTCAGTGTAAACTATGATCGAGTGAGCTTGGAAATAAGGAGGAGCTTCCTCGAGGTAATAACGAGGCAATAAGCCATCTTTTCCAGCGTCGGGTAGTTTCTCTCTGCCCCAGTCAATCTCTTGTTGAATCAATGTAGCACTGATCGAATGCGCCGAAACCGCCAAATAGATATACAATCTTTCATGATTAACCGTCCTCGAAAAAATGGGTGGCATCGCCAAATGTTGAACTAGTGCTTGGAATGCGCCTTCACACTCCTCTATCCACTCGAAATTTGGCTTTCCTTTTCCGATCAATTCGAAGAAGGGAATGCACTTGTCTGTGGATTTGGAGAAGAATCTACTCAAGGCTGCCACCTTCCCGTTGAGGCCCTACACTTGCTTTATAGTTCTGGGACTCATAGAATACCAAATTGCCCAGATTTTCTCATGATTTGCTACAATTCCTCGAGCATTGACAATGAATCTAAGGAACTTTCTAGATGCGACTCCAAAATGACACTTCAATGGGTTTAACTTCATTCTGGTACTGTCGGAGCATGTTGAACATCGTTTCCAAGTCTTTGAAGTGATTGATGGACATCTGTGACTTTACAAGCATACCGTCCATATAAACCTCTATGGTTTTCTTGATCTATTTAACGAACATTCGGTTCACTAGCCTTTGGTAAGTTGCCCTAGCGTTCTTGAGTCTGATTGGCATCACTTTATAGCAATAGCATCCCAGATCGGTGACAAAGCTAGTATGCAACTAATCAGGTAGGTGCATCGGTATTTGATTGTAGCCGGAATATGCGTCCATGAAAGATAAAAGTTCGTATCCAACCTTGAAGCCTACATGTTGATCAATTCTGGGAAGTGGAAAATTGTCTTTAGGGCAATCTTTATTCAGATCTAAGTAGTCCACATAAGTTCTCCGTTTTCCGTTGGATTTCCTGAAAAGCACTAAGTTGGATACCCACTCCGGGTATAATGCATCTCGAATAAACTCGTTCGACTTGAGTTTATTTACCTCTTCCTTCAGGGCATCAGATCTCTCTAGATCCATACCGTGCCTTTTCTATTTGACTGGGACATGCCGCGGGTCAATATTCAATGCATGGCTCGCGATGTCTGGCGAGATCCTACACATATCTGAGTGAGCCCAGGCAAACATGTTGAGGTTTTCTTGGAGAAATTTAACCAATTCCTCACCCATTTGGTGGCTAATTTGAGATCTGACCTTTATCATTCTGGAGTCATCATTATCATCAATCGGAACATCGATCGTCAACTTTGCCGGGGAAGCCTAACTGTCTTTGATTTTCTCTTCATTATTATTATCTCGTGGATCAAGATCTTTCAAGAACTGGTTGTGGCACTTGGTCCTAGATCCAAGCGTTAACTGTAAATTTTCAAAAAAACGGACATAGAGAGATTTCTTTACGTCTTAGCCCTTTTCTTAACGCTGCGCCACATGTAGCTCAACAACATAAAAGGCACGTCCAGTCGCCTAATCTCCATGAGCTACTCCAACCTCGTTGTCTGTGGGGAACTTTATAGTTAAACACCATAGGGAAATGGCTGCCTTGAATTCAGCGAGGGTCGGTCGACCCAAGAAAGCATTATATGGAGAATTAGTGTCTAACACAACAAACTATAGCATCGGATCTTCGATGATCTCCGATTCCCAACTTGACTAGCGACTCCACCATCCCACGGGTATCGATGCACTTCCATTAAAGCCATGTATGCGAGATTGACACGGCTTTAGATCCTTTGTCTCCATTCTCATTTGGTCATAAGCCCGTTTAAAAAGAATATTCACGGCTTCCACTATCAACCAAGATCCTATTCATCCAAGCAGGACCTATTTGAGCTGATATGACTAGTGGATCGATAGTGGGGCCATCGAATCTATCAACATCTCTATTTCGAAAAACGATGTCATCTGCCATCGTTTTCTGTTATTTCGACGGAGCCCCATCATCAATATTACTGCAATACTCGAAGTCTGCATGCCTAATCGAACTGTCATACAACTCTATCTCCTTCTAGCTCCGATTAGCTGAATGAAGACCACCACTACCTGTATTTATTACCAACCTCCCGCCAGTGCGTGTGTGTTCCTCTGGTCTAGCCTGGTTTTGACTTTGAGTCGAGTTTGATAGGCCCGCACCTCCGGCCTGTGGCGCCTGAAAAAATAGTTCCAACTTCCTCTCTTTGATTAACTTCTTAATGATGATACTCATTAGTATTAGAGCCATAGTAATCATGGAATCTGCAGAACTTTCCAGTTTGAATTTGCTTCTTGGATGACTGTTTTGGAGCTGGTTTCTTATACTGGCTAGTATTACAAGTTTGTAAATAAACATTCTCCAAAGATGTATTCAAAGGGGTATATTAGTCAAACATGGGATCTAGGTCTCGATCAACGATTTTGGTCTCAATTCTTATCCTGACCTCCATTGCCTTTCTGATGGCTCTGCTTGTTCTATATATTCAATTGCACCTTAACAGAATTCTCACCGGTTTTCTATAGCAACATAATTTGAATGTCTTTGACGCTGGGCCCTGCATCGTCTTACTTCCGAGATAGTCTGTTTTCTTCTCTCCTCGGAAACTGGGCCGCCTTAGCATAGAAACGATCCAATGACGCAGGGGGTTTCCTAGCCAACCAACTGCCCAACTTGGAATCGGGATCGATTCCTTTAGTTAGCGCCATTAAGATAGAATTTTCATTTGGGTTGCTGTTATCAACATAGGTAGCATGAAACCTTTCAAATAGTACCTGAGTGTCTCTCCTAGAGCTTGGGTAATGCTGGACAAGGTGTTGACGTCTTTTGGCCTTGTGACATGTATACGGAATTGTCCCACGAACTTCATAGGCAACTGATCAAAACTGGAAATAGATCTGGATGGTAAACGAGTAAACCACATTTTTGCAATACCTCCCTAGGAAATAGAGAAACTTCTACACTTAACTACATCGTCGGCTCGTGCGACATTCATGTGCATTTGTACTTTAATATATGCTGGTTAGGATCTAAACTTCCTTCTTACACAGGCAGGGTAGGCATCCTGAATTGGAAAGATGGCTTAGCATAAAGGATGTCGTTCATAAACAGAGTATGACTTCAAGAGATCCCCCAATCATCATTAGTAAGGCCTTGACTTTCACGGATCATTTGGCGGATCATGGTTGGAATGTCAGACATTTGGACATTCGAGGCCAAAGCGTGGTTGGGTGCCATGTTGTAGGGATGGTCCAGGCGTGATCGATGGTCCGTTCCTCACCTCCTTAGCTCCGGGTCTTCAGGAACATAGGGTTTGGGAGCATGAACATGTTAACGAAGGGTCAGATCTGCTCTGTTTCGAATCTCAGCTTCCAAGGCTATAGTGGCAGCAGCTACGTAGCTATCGATGGTGTGATAAGGAAGTGCCCCTCCTTAGAAGGAGAGTCCAACTTAGTTCCCCATAGAAGGACCAGCTCCGGCTTGTCCAAGGTTTAGAGCATGCTAATGTCTGGAGGCTTATGCATAGTTTACATCCGGCCGTTGGCCTGTAGGTGTATGATTGTAATCATAGGAAGCCGAGCTTTCGATGGATGAATAGGAAGCATGATACCTTCTGGATCTCCTTCATCTTTCCTCATTTGGTTGATTCAGGAGCTTCGTGTTGGCATGGATCTGCTAGGTTAGCTGTTGATGGCTCTGGGTTAGCTTTTGCATCAAAATCTAGAACTCTTCCCTAGTCACAGGGTCTTATGGATCTGGAGCTCTAGTACATTCTTGACCCGTTGTGTTTAGTTGCATGGGATTCTGTCTATCCCTTACTCCTAGATCTGCAGCAGTTGAAGTAGTCCTGGTAGTAACCAGGGTAAGTGATGTAGCTCTTTCTTAGATCTGGTGGAATATGAAATGAATGGAAGGAACTACTGGATGATATATTCGGATCTCCTCTTTAGATTTCAGCAATTCAACAATAGCAGTAGATCTAATGAGGAGGAGAAAAACCAAGTTTTCTCGGTGAAAGCACCAAAGTGTTTGTACCAAAATTGGGCACAACACTCTTCGAATGTATTTAAAGAGATTAGAACGAAGAATATAAATTTAAAAAGAGGCTAATCTAACAAATACACTAAAATAGACAAACAAAAATGCAAGAACACAAGAATTTATAGTAGTTCGGCGTTGCAGCCTACGTTCACTTCGGAAAATTTGTTGTTTTATTGATGTTTACTAACCGATTACAACAGAGAGTACTCAATCACTCAAGTTACAATGGGTTTCCAACAGTATCGACGTAGCAGAATCAAAAAGTCCCTTTTATGAAGGCATAGGGCTACCATTTATAGGCGTGGTCTAGAAATATCTGACTTAAATCTCAGAATACCCCTTCTCCTACGTGGGTGCGCCCACATGACCGATCTGAGGTCATTTGGGATCGATCACTATCTTGTTCGTACTGATCCAAACAATATCCATTTGAGCTGAGATTGATCAAAGACATTGTTAAGGTGGTAAGTAAGCTCCTGTGAAAATTTAGTGGCATTTGGACTTGTAGATTATGAGTTATGATCGATCCAAGATTGTATTTGCAATCGGCTGTCGAGTTTGTATCGATCCATGTTTGAATCATCACTTCGCATCGATGCTTGTGCATATCGATCAGGTGACGTGGAGCGATAGTCCAGGAGAGATTCACTTTTCATGTCGCACGACTGCTTATTCCACTTGATCATGTCTTTTTCGCATCGATGCTTGAAGCCGCTTCGTATCGATGATTCTCATTCTAGTTCCCATCGATACGTACTTATGATTTTCGCATCGATCTTCGCTTGTACTCTTTGTGTCGATCTTTGGATAGAAGGTTTCGTGTCGATCATTAGCCAATTGATATGAAATGTCTTGTTGGGATGATCAGTACAAACGGCGTTAAGGCTAAATAGATGAAGTCTGATCGATGCTGGCCACTGATGGATACAAAGGGATTTGATGGATATGAAGGAGAATGGAGGGTGATGGATACGAACTAAAGCTTCTTCAAGGGATGGATACGAAATCGCATGGATACTAATGAGGTTGATTTTCTTGATCTCGATCGATCCATATCCTAAGCATACAAACTCCTATTGACCTGAAATTTGGAATGTTGGCTCTCATAGCTTTGCTTGTCGTATCAAATCAATTTTAGCTCGATCCGGATTTGGACCAAATTTGTCAGTATCCATAGTAGACCAGTGTATAATTGATCTTCTAGTCAAATTGTCTTTGGTTTCCAGTCATGTTCTTGGTGTCACGACCTTGCCAAAAGGCGGGATAACACACATAAGTGAAAGACAGCCGTACAATTCAATTCAAAGGTCAAACACCACCTGCTCAAGGAAGGGGACTTGATGCTTAAACGATATTCCCTAGACCGGGGACACTCGACCCAATTTGGGAAGGGTCGTACGTTATCCACAATGACATGGACAATGGAGCTTTCATCCTCAGCATAATAGATTGAGCCATATTCAAAAAGGGTTAGACTGCACACCATATCCATCGTTATTTTACATTACTATAATTTTGTAATAATTCTTTAATTGAAATAGTTATGAAATGGATTCTAATAATGTGTGCTTTCCTTGAAATCTTGTCATGGCAGGTAATGATTAAGAAGCTTAACTTTGTATTACCACTCGAATGCGTTGGGCTAACATTAATACTATGAGGAAATATCGCCTAGCCCTAAAGAGCCGACTTCTCAACTCGGTGGAAAAACTACATTGGTATGATATGCCCTCTCAATCTTCTTATCGATAGCGATGGACTAGATTGATCCTCAACCGAGTGTCCATTATTGATGATAGGTTCAAACTTCTCATCAGTAATGATGGACGAGAGTGATACCTAACCAGGTGTCCATCATTGATAGTTGGCTCAAACTTCTCGCCGGTAGTGATGGACCAGAGTGATCCTTAACTAGGTGTCCATCATTGACTATTGGCCCAATCTCCTAACCAACAGTGATAGACCTAAGTGATCCCTTAGAAGATGTCTATCATTGATGATCGGTCCATACCCCTTGCCGGTAGTGATGGATCAGAGTGATCCCTAACTGGATGTTCATCACTAATGAACGACCTAAATTCCTTATCGGTAGTGATGGACCAGAGTGATCCCTAACCTGTTGTCCATCATTGATGATCGGCTCAAATTTCTTACTTGCAATAATGGACCAAAGTGATCCCTAACCTAGTGTCCAACATTGATGATCCGTCCAAACTCCTTGCCGATAGTGATGGTCTAGAAAGATCCCTAATCGGGTATCCATCACAGATGATTGTCTCGAACTACTTCTCCGCAGTGATGGACTGGAATGTTCCCCAATCGGGTGTCCATTATTGAAGATTGGCTCCAACTTCTTACCGGCGGAGATGGACCAAAGTAATCCCTAACTGGGTGTTCATCATTGACGATCGACCCAAACTCCTAATCGGTTGTGAAGAAAACCAGAGTGATCCCTAACCAGATGTATTGCCGATCGGCTCAAACTTCTCATTGGTGTGATGAACCAGAGCAATCCCAAAACCAAGTGTTTATCATTGATAATCAACCCAAACTCCTTGTTGGCAGGGATGGACCATAATGTTCCCTAACCGGGTGTCAATCATTGATGATTGGCGTAACTTCTTTCGATAGTGATGGACTAGAGTTATCCCTAACTGGATGTCCATTATTGACAGTAAGCTTAAACTTCTTGTTAGTAGTGATGGACTAGAGTGATCCCTAACCGGGTGTCCATCATTGATGATCGGCTCAAACTTCACATCAACAGTGCTGGACCAGAATGATCCCTATCGAGGTGCCCATCATTGACGATCGCCTCAAAATTTTCCACTGGCCATGATGAACTAGAGAGACCCTAGCCAAGCATTCTTAATTATCAATAGTTTTCAACCCGTGGATGGTAATAAAGAACCCAATTAATGACAGTCAGGACATGACCACTGCCTAGTTGGTTCCCTTATTGATGGTCAGATCGAAACTTTACCAATGATGGATAGCTAATTTCGACAATGGTAGGAGGTAAACATCTAGTCAAAGTCACCTAGGGCATGCACGAATTACACGGTAATCAATAAACAGAAAGGGAAAAATAAAACATGTAAGGATAATTGACTTGTAAATCATGTTGTCAGACATCCAAATATCACCAAGTCAAAATCATAGGTATTAGAAAATAACAGGTGCACAACCTCACCATTATATCAAAATTGGTCAGGTCTAATAACACAATTAGGCCATGCTTATGATAAATGCATCAACTAAACTCACAAATGACTAGAAAGAGATCATAATTTCATTATGTTGATTTATGTGATCATGAGAGGGTATTTGCCTCTAAATTGCTCTTTAATCTCATATTTTTATTCTCCTTACTTTTAGTTTGTTTTTACTTTTTTTGTCAGTTAACAATCCCTCAACTATGGTTTAATTTGATTGAATAGAATTTCAAAATCTAAACAATTCCCTGTGGATCGACCCACACTCGCATACGTGCTACAATCGTACACCATGCGCTCGCGGTTAAATTTTAATTTGAAATTTATCGACAATTTTCTAATCCGATAGAAAATTTTCCATTAAACAATTTATTGGCGTTTTTTGCACATTTACGTGCACATCAAATATCCCCATGCTTATCTTTTTATTCGTCCTCGAATAAAGAAGAAGAAAACTAAGGTAAACCCATTTTCGTAGGAAACACGATTGCACTAAGAGTATGCAAAAAGCCGTTAAACCTCTAGGTGTCCCCAATAGGACGAGTGTAGTCTCATGAGGGTTTTCAGCGGATACTACCCACAAAATCCAAATGCAATATGAAAATATTTACAAAATGCAAGATTTATTTACAAAGAGAAGAATGTGAGTTTTTGGAAATATTTACAGATGAAGAATTTACTTTTAAATCGACATTAATAATCTAAATATAGTTTTTGGTTATTTTCTTGAAAATTTAAGTCATTTACTCATCATAATTTCAACAAAAATCAAGTTATCATAGCAAATGGCTATAGTTTAACTCGTTGTTTCGGTTGATAACATAGTGTAACTATGAAATAGATCCTTGTTGATTATCAAAGTTTTTCAAAGTGGTATTTTCATTTCTTTTCAATAACAAGTCAAATCAAATAAGTAAAAACAGTGCTAGGATTTCAATTGCTTACTCTTTTTTTTATTGATATTAACAATATTTACATATGCCTAACTCGGGTAAACTGAGGCCAGATATATTACCTATGCACTGCCTTGCGGACTTATATGAGGGGAATATAGAGCGTGGCGAATGAACACACGAATGTGAACACCTATTGACTTGAGGCATTATTAGTAAAAGAATTTTTATATACTTACACCTAACTCAGATAAACTGCAATGCCTCGAGTTTACATGAGAAGGGTGCCGAGTATGGCGAGTGAACATATGACTCTAGGTGTTAAAAATATATACATATATATGAAAGGATTTTTTTTACTTATATATATATTCTATTTTTTTTAGAAAGAGAGAGTTTAGAAGCTCTTTTTCGATTATGGTGTAGTTGCGTTGAGCGTCGTTCAAAGTCATACTTGCACAGTAAATGGCATGAAGAATTTTTGTAACGACCCGTAAATTTTCGATAATTAAAATAGCTAATTTAAAAGATTTCGTGATTTAATGTTAGAAAAAAAATTGTAATTCATTTGGAATAATAATAACTGGAATGAATTGCAACAATAATTATCCAAGTAATGAAAAATGAATGCTACTTAGTGAATGCCTTTGAAATCGATAGTTGAATAGGATAATAAATGTTGAATTCATTGGGTATAATAGAGTAATTGATTGTTAAGTAAAATCTATTTAAAATTATATATTGAACATTGAACAGGTAAATTGTTTAAATTAAATATTTAAAACTTAGTGAATAATTGGAATTTGATTTAATATGTTTCAAATTGGTTTTCAAAGTGAATGTAAGTTATATTGGGATTATAATAGAGTTAATAAGATTTTAAAATTGGAATTTATTGGATAATTGAATAACGGGTTTAATATGATTAAAAATGATTTGTAAAATTTATTTTATCATATTAAAGTTAGAATGATGTTGTAGAGCTTTTAAAATCGAATTAAAAATAAATTTATGAAAATTGAATATTTTAATATTTAATTGTCGACTGGAAAATAGCCAAATTTTGAACAGTCTTAGAATTGGACGAAACTAGTTCTATTGGAACTGTAATAGTTAGTTATTATCGGATTTCAATTTTCGTAGCAATCGGAGTTGTCGTTTGACCGTGGCAGCTCGAAACGCGTTGAAATTGTTTTAATATTAATTTGGCGAGTTAAAATAGTCATTTTTCAAACGATCTCGGATTTTGATGAAACTAGTTTCATCGGATCCGTAATGTGATATTATTGTAAGATTTTAAATTTCGTGTCAATCGGAGTTGTCATTTGTCCGGGGCAAGCCAAAACGCCTAGAAATTTAGTTAACCGATTTAATTTAAAATCGATCGTTTATTTCCGTAACTCACACATATGATCGAATTAGCTTCCGAAACCTATTCCATTGTGTCCATAACGCGGGATAAACCCTAGAAACGTCGGTTACCGTGCGTAAATCGGAGTTTGGAAAAGCCGGATGAATAGTATTCGTCGTTTCCTATAAATAGCCCCTTGTCTTCATAAATTTGCAAAAGAAAAAAAAACTAGGGTTTTATCCATCAGCCGCCGCCTCCTACCTGATGCACGACCAGAAACTTTCAACTTTTCTCCTCTAATCTCTTCAAATCCGTCAATCTATTCAACAAACTTCCAACATGAAACTTGTAGAGGGGAGTGAGATCTAGGTATTCAACGGCTATGATCGTGTTTGGAGCTTTGAATCAACGGCAAATCTCGTCCAAAGGGCGGCCGTTCACACGTTTTTTGAGAGAGGAGGGGAGGCCGAGCTTGGCCGCAACCAGGACGTTTGTGGAGGGAGCAATGGCCTAGGACGCGGTAGTCTCTGATCGCCTTCAAGTGGATCAGTGGAGGAGCTATTTGGAACCCTAGTTCATTGGTGATGGGTTCTTAGTTGCGTGCGTTTTCCTGAGAGTTTCGCGTGAGGAAGATGAAAGCAGGTTGCGGCCGAGATTTGCAGATGATGGATTGGATGGCTGAGATGTTGTAGGGTATAATTTAAAAAGAAATTTGTGTAATTAGTTTTATTTAAATTTCGTGAATGTTTAAAATACAATAACTTTTTCATACGAGGTCGAAAACGCACGAAACTTTTTGCGTTGGAATCGTATCGACGAGCACTACACTATGGAATTGGATTGGGGTCGTTTGGAGATAGAGAAAATTTCGGGTAAAATTAAACGCTCGTTTAATTTTATTCGAAATAAAACGCTGGAACTACATTGAAATCAAGGTGAGTGTTTTATAACGCTCACAACGTACTAAATATCTTTATGCTAGTTAAATTTGGCATTATGAAGTGTTATGAGTTTTATTTGTCGTTGGTTGATAGAATTTAATTGTCATATTGATTGTCATTTGAACTAACCGTTGGAATTAAATTGACAGTTAAATTTGAAATTAAAATTGAAATGGAATTGCGATTTAATTACCTGACATCGATAACTAGGAAATTGCCATGAATTGTATTGCCTATTGGATGATGTATTTCGATGGATGCTATTGGTTGATATTTGAATGTTTGGATGTTTATTTGCTTATATATATCCTGTTATGCATACATATGATACTGTGATTTAATTTAAGTAATATATACTCATCCCTGACATTTAATTGAAATAAATAATTACTTGGCCATAGGATAGAAAATTTTATATGGACACCGAATTGGCTAAATTAATAATTTTTAAAATCGTCGATTTGAAATTTATTTAAATGTTTGATGTAAAGGTTATGAATAGAAATCAAATTTATAGAAATCGAATTTATCGGAAAATTGAGTTTGGAATGTTGAAATAAATTTTGGTTAGAAGAAATTTTTAAATAATATAAGTCAAGACTTTGAAATTTAAAAATTGGGATTTGATTGAATTTCGAAAATTGATTTGTATGAAGATTTAACCTTAATTCAAGCTTTGAACATTACTAAGTAAAAGTGATATAAAAATGATATTTTGAAATTGAGCTTGAAATTGAATCATATTTGAAATTTGGATTTAGATTGAATTTTGACGGATAATTGTGTTAAGTGGTATAAATGGATATTTTGAAAAACCAAGCTCTAAATCGATATAAATTGAAATTGAATTAATTGAAAGTGAATATAAAATTGAATAAATTTGAAGTCAAAGTTAACATTGATTTGAATTGAAATCGAAATTGAATCGGTGGAATGGAAATTGAAATTGATTTGAATTGGGAAGTTACAAATTGAAATGGATTGGTTTTGAAGCTGTTTTATTTTGTTTTCCAAATTACTCAGTTATATAAACCATTTTTGAATACTTAAATTATTTTAATCTATTTTAAATCTACTTAACCCAATTTGAATTATTTTAAACTAATTTGTCTATTTTAAATCCGTTTTAGTTTTTAAGTATCCTTTACTATTTTAATTATTTAAAACTACTTTTAAACTACTTAAACTATTTTCTAAAAATTTCAAGCTGATTAATAAGGTGAAATGCTTATGTTTAAATCTTGAATTTAAATACGAATTGGGTTAAATGAAGTTGCAACCTAAATTTGAAATCCGAATTGATTTTGAAATCGAAATAAGATATTGATGCGAAAATTAATTTTTGAAACGGAATCTTACATTTGAAAAGATACGATGATATTTGAAATGGATTTGATTTTTGAAGCGAATATGATATTTTGATATCAATTATGAATCGATTTGAAATGTATAAGAGCCAACGGTGTAATAACACTTAGTTATTAAAGAGACCGGGATCGGATATGGACATACTCTCTGTCGATACCGAAAACCACTTTAATAACTATTATACGCGGAGTGTTGATCCAGAATGAAGTGGATGATTTGGTCAACGCGTTGACTGAAGAAAGAGAACGATATTGGATGACCCCTGACATGACTAAAACAGGAGCCGCGCCGGGCCATTGAGGTTCGCCACCTCTAGCGGACACGCTTCTTCGATACCATTTCTATTACATTTGTGATGCGATTTGGGTGCACCCCTTGATTTGGGAGTGTTGTTTCGCGGTGTTGGGGTAGCTGCTGGCTATGCTCAACATCAGTCCGGATCACGCAACTACTAGTATCCTAGTTGGTATCGCCTCATGTACCTTGTCATACTGATTATCCTATTCACGACCACTACGTTATGTTTTGTGTTATACCTATGGCGTACCCTCTGATAACCACCAGTTTACGGTGGGGCTTACGGTGTTGTATAGACTATGGCATTATAAAAATGTGTTAAGGGGGATTATGGTAACGCCTTAACGCTATTTTGATACTTTATATTACTGATAGGCATTATCTACTTAGCGTACATTACTACATAGTAGATAGTTTAACGGATCTTTAAGAGATGGAAAGTCCCGTAACATCTCTTAAGTTATTGCACGCACGTTGACACTGGATATGAGATGTCAAACCCCGTAAACATCTCTGACGCCGTTACACTCATATTTATTTACGATTGATTTAACTTTCATAAGGATATTTTAGTCCTGACTCGAGTGTTTTGTCTTTTCATTACGCTCGGGTCAGTCCTGAGTTTTTCAGATTTTTGAAGATCTATTCTGGAGGATGAAGACGAAGATTTGGTATACTATTACTATTATTACCCTTACATCATGCTATCTACTGCATTATTTTAATTGTTCTGTTGTATATGCGTAACTCTGATAAATGTTGTATAAATAATTGTCAAAGTATAGTAAACAGCTTCATGAACTGTTTATTTGAGTATTATATTTTATCGTTCCGCTGCGAGATTCTGTGTTGTTTCATTTCCTTTATTTCTCTTTCTTCTCTTTTCTTATTTACCCCAATAACCATCCGCCCTTTTGAATGGTTTGGAATCGACATGTGTATTTGATCATCGGTTTAAGCTGTCCGAAAAGGCGGGTTGTTACAATTTTGTTATTGCGTTGTCCTAGGATAGCACCAACTGCAAAGTTTCAGGCATCACACATAATTTCAAATGGGAGATCCCAACTGGGCCCATAAATGATTGGAGTAGAAATGAGTTCATTCTTAAGTCATTCAGAAGAAGAGATACACTTAGAGTTAAAAATCGAATGGAACATCTTTTCCGAGGAGAGTCATCAAAGGACGAGAGATTTTGATAAAGTCTTTCACAAAGTGTCGGTAAATGCCAACGCGTCCTAGGAATGATCAAATGTCCTTAACAGATTTGGGAATGGATAGGTTTGCAATGACATCGATTTTTGCTTTATCTACCTCAATGCCTTTATTTGAGATGATATGTTCAAGGACTATGCCTTGTTTGACCATAAAGTGGCACTTTTCCCAATTCAAATTCAAATGTTTTTCTTTGCATCGATTTAGAACCAACTCAAGATGATATAAACAATTGGAAAAAGAATCACCAAAGATAGAGAAATCGTCCGTAAAAACTTCTAGAAAGCACTCAATCATGTTAGAAAAGATGCCAACTGTGCATTGTTGGAAGGTAGTAGGATCGTTACAAAGTACGAATGGCATACGTCGATAAGCAAAGGTACCAAATGGACATGTGAAAGTCGTTTTCTCTTGATTTTTGGGAGCGATTGGAATTCGGTTGTAGCCGGAATAACCATCAAGGAAGCAGTAGAATTCATGGTCGGCTAAACGTTCGAGCATTTGATCAATGAAAGGAAGAGGGAAGTGATCTTTACGTGTTGTGGCATTTAGTTTTTGATGGTCAATGCAAACAGGCCAACCGGTTTGGGTACAAGTTGGAATAAGTTCGTTTGAATCGTTCTTGACAATGGTATGCCCAGACTTTTTGGGTACAACTTCAGTTGAGCTAACCCATGAACTATCAAAGATTGGGTAAATGATTCCGTTGTTAATAAATTTAAGGATTTCATCACGCACCGCATCATTAATTTTTGGATTAAGCCTTCAATGCACGTCACAAACAGGCTTGGCATTGTCGATCAAATGGATCCGATGTTGAACAAGCGCGTGACTAATTCCTTTAATATCTATAATCAACCATCCAATCAATCCTTATTTTTCGAAAGAATAGAGAGAAGAGAAGCTTCTTGGTCAAAAGAAAGATCGTTAGAAATTATGATAGGACAAGTTTCATTTTAACCTACGTATGCGTACTTAAGGTGATCGAGAAGTAGTTTGAGGTTCAAATTAGAGAGTTGCTCGATCAAAGAATTGGATTGACATTCGTACTCAACTTGAAGCGATTCAAAGGGAAGAGTATATTCAATCTCATTAGGGATTTCTTGAAACAATTTTTTCGTATTTAGCTTCGCATTTGTTGTTAAGGTCAAGTGTCTCGTTTTCAAAATTTTCGTGAATGGCAATAACTTCCAATGTTTGGTCGCGAAGTTCATTTGATTGGCTTTCAAGATTGAAAATGTTGAGATCCAAAGTCATGTTTCCAAAAGAGATTTTCATCGAACCATTACGACAATTAATTAAGGCATTTGGGGTGGCTAAGAATGGTCGGCCGAAAATCAATGTAATTTGACTCGCGGGATTTGTCACGGGTTGTGTTTTGAGAATGATAAAATCAACGGGGAATATGAATTGCCCTACTCGAATGAGCACGTCCTCGATTTCTCCCACGGGCTTCTAAATGGAATGATCGACGAATTGAAGCATAATTTTTGTGGGTTTGAGCTAACCTAAGCCCAATTGTTCGTACGTGGAGTATGGAATTAAGTTTACACTCGCACCTAAGTCTATCAAACTTTGTTAATTGTCATGTCTCCAATTGTACACGAAATCGTTAGGCAGCCAGGATCTTTGTATTTAACGTGCATGTGTTGGGACAAGACTTCACTTAAACTGGCGGCTAAGAAGAATTTTTTGGGCACTTGAGTGTGCCGCTTTTGGGTGCACAAGTCCTTAAGAAATTTTGCATACGTGGGGACTTGCTGAACGATGTCAAGAAGTGGAATGTTAACTTTGACTTGTTAAAAATTTCTAACATCTTTTCCATTTGGTCCGAGTATTTCTTTGGTCGAAGACAATGTGGAAATAGAACACGATACTTGGTAAGTGGGTCTACTCGAGTAGAAGTAGAAATTTGATTGGCATTTGATTCAACGTTTGGCTCCACGTTCTGTTCAGATTCATTCGTTGTTTAGAAGTTTCGAGAGAGGTTTTCGGCAAATCATTTGAGTTAACGACTTGATTATCATTTATTTATCGGAACATAAAGTTGTGATAACATTCAATTGGGTGACATTTCTACCTTGAACAACATGGGCTTGATCTGAATTTGCGTTTTGATTTCTAGGATTTGGAAGGGGCTGGCTTGGGAATGTTCCTCGTTCGCGTCCTTTTACAGACGTGGCTAATTGACTCATCTGTATTTCAAGTTTTACAATCGATTGGTTTTTGTTTTGCATGTATGAGGTCAATAAATTTTGCAAATTGCAGTTTGATTAAAGGCTTTGAGTAGTTGCTTTAGCCAACGTTTTAATAATTTTGTCAAGTGAACTTAAATATTTACCGTCTTAGGGAGGATGAGCGGAATTTAGTTGAAAATTTGATTGTTGCAATTGATTAGGAGACAGACCCGTAAAGTTTGGATGAAAATTGTTGGGCTGAAAGGGAGGATTCGAAGAATTATTTGGGAATGCTTGAAAATTAGGACGAACTGTATTCGCGTTGGGATTGATTTGGTTCCAAGCAAAATTTGGATGATTTCTCCAACTAGGATTGTATGTTGGAGAAAATGGTTCACTTTAGCCTTATTGAAAGCATTGATTTGTTCGACAGAATTGGGATACTGATCGGATATATGATTAGGATCGTTGCATTTATAATGCATCGGTTGGGAAGCTTGGTTCACTTGATTCGATGAGAAAAGTTATCGAATTTTTTAATCATTGCGTCGATCTTAGCTTCCAAAGCAAAAGAAGATCTTATCGAATGTGCGTTCGATCGTGAGTAAATTGATTTTTCGTTCGAATGTTCCCATTGGGATGATTTTTCAGTAAGTTTTTCAAGAAATTGACGAGCATCATCCTGATGTTAGGCAAGAAATTTACCTTGGCACATTGATTCAAGTAATGTTCGTGAGCTGTTTTCGAGTCCATCGTATAAGATTTGCCGAATCGTCCATTTTTCGAAGTTATGGTGTGGACATTTTATTAAAAGCTCTTTGTATCTTTCAAAATATTTTCCGAATGGTTCTACCTTGAATTGATGATAATTTACTATTTTGTCTCGGATTTTATTTGTTTTTGCCAAGGGGTAGAACTTTTTTAAGGAAGCTTGTACGAATTCTTCCCACGTTTTAATCGAGTTCGATGGTAAGCTGTATAACCATTTTTTAGCGTAATCCGTAATAACGAATGGGATTAATCGAAGTTTGATTTTGGCGTCGGAAAGTTGTTGGAGTTTGATGGTTGCGCAAAAAATTTCGAATTTAGTCAAGAAAATGTATGGGTACCCGTTGGGGCGGGTAACGTGATGCAAGATGGAATGGAAACTTTATTGGAAAAGCTTCTATCCATAAGAGTTCGAGGGGCGTTCTCGTTCGCCATATCGGGAGGATCATCTATTCAAGTTAAACGATTAGTTGTTGAGTCGCTAGTCAACCGATATGTTGTTGTGTCACGAGTTCAAGCACTCATGCACAAGCGAAAGCCCAGAAGAGAAAGAAGTAAGAATCGAGTTTAGAGAATGAAAAAAGATTTGAAAAACGAAGCAAAAACAATTTTGTGTGCTTTTTTACAAGGAAGAAAACTATTTACCATGTGAAATTTATTTTCAAAAGAGAAGTTTGATTTTTTTTTTTTTTTGGCTTTTCAATTTTTTTTATATGTTTTTGTTTTTGTAATTTTTTTTGTTTCTGAATTTTCGAATATTTAGCAAAAGGATTTTTTTTTTGGAAAATGGAAATTTTATTTTTGTTTTTGAATTTTCAAATTTATTTTGAAAAGATTTTATATTTTTTTAATTTTTGTTTTTGATTGAAATTTTCAAAGGAATGGATTTAAAAGGATTTTTTGGATAAAAAAATTAAGTAAAATTTACAATTTCTTTGGATTTTGGATTTTTTTTAAAATATGCATGAACTAATACAACTAAATGAATGCAAAAGACTTAATTATAGTTTTCCGTCCTTAGTAGCTCCTAACCCAAAATTTTGTAATCACACGTTGTCTTAAATTAACAAAAATATTTCTCAGCCAGGTAATTGACAGGGGGTTATCGGTGCACCAGGAATCACCGTAGCAATGCAACTGGAGGTTTAATTACCTTTAGAGGAACAACCACTATAATATTTACAAATCACTGTAATATTATAAATAGTTATTACTCTGCTGTAGCCTAGACACCAAGAAATAAAATTGTTCAAAGGAAACAATTGTGAAGATACAATTAAGCCCTAGATGAGCTCGCCACACCCTTAAGTCGAATGTCCAACCTTTATTATTAGTCAAATTTTACGATGAAATGCCATTTGTGGGCAAAGGAATGAGTGATGAAATCCCTCACCTTATGTGAATTGGGGTATTGCCCTTAAAAAATAAAAATAAGATGAGATGAATGCAAAACAAAAATTAAACGTGAATTTACAATGCAACTAAAATGAAGTTTTTTTTTTGGATTTTGAAATTTTGTTTTATATATAAATGCAAATGCAAGCAACCAACAATACAATTCAAATAAAAACAAGGGAAAAACCACGATAGCAGAGCATGCAGATGATTAGCAATTTTTTTAGCAGTGTTTTTTTGTAAGCAAGTAATTTTTTTGAGTAGGTAAAGCGAAACAATCAACTCTTAAAATCTACTTTAGCAACCTAAAATTTCAAAAAATATATATACAATTGTTTTTTTATAACGAAAGAAAAACTAATACCAAACAAATCAAAACAAAAAAAAAATGAAAACAACACCAAACAAATTAAAGTTAAAACAAATATATACAATTAAAACCTTCTTTTTCTTAATTTTTTTTTTAAGATCTGTGGAACTAAAAAAAACTGAAACAACTAATTCCACAAAACTAATAAACTCCTCTTTTCGAAACAATTTTTTTAAAACTAATTCAACAAACAAAATAAAACAGCCAATTTAAACTAACAAAACGAAACAACAATTTTAAAAATAACACAAAACAAATTCGTAATCAGGCCTTTAATCCAAACCCAGCCTGCTAAACAAATATACCACTCTTTATTAAAACGTATAATTCAAAACCAAAAACTGCTTTATCCCAAATTCTCGTTTCAATCCAAAATCGCACAAAGAAATTATCCTGGAATAAAAAACAAACCACAAATCAAAATAAAATTAACGTTGCAGAGGTATTTTTCATGATTGCTCGAACTTCGTTCGCGGTTAGCAGTGGTTTTTTTTCGATTGTTGCTATAGTTCGAGGCGTTCGAGGTGTTCGAGAGCAGTGTTTCTGGTTTGGTTTCGTTCGCCGTTGTTGATTTGCGATTGGTTTTGGTCGAAGTGAGTTGAGTGGAGACGGTGCGGGTTATATTGTGTACTGTTTGGTGATTGACTGAGGACGTGATGTTGCAGCAGTGACAGTGGTAAGTTTGGTTTGTAGTACTGTGGTGTATATGAAGGGTTGCGGTGGTCCAGGTGAAGGCTGTTAGTTGGGGATTGAAGGTGGAAGACATATTGTTTGATGTGGTGATGATGGCTTGAAGCAAAGGAGTTTCTTGTTGGGTTGATGAACGTGCTGCAGGGTGATTTTTTGTTAAGGTGTGGTGGGTTGAACTGAAGCGGTTGGGGGTATGCGGCAGTTTGTTGGTGTGATGTATGGGAGGCTGACTGTGGTGAAATTACTCTGTGCAGTGGCAACAGGGGATGGCTATGTGTTGAAGAGTAGTAGACAGCAGTGGTTTGTGAATGGTTTATGTTGATGCTGAAGTGGAGAATGACTTGAATTTGTGGTTTTGGCAAGGGGTAGATGGAAGTTTGTGGACTGTTAGATGGTTTTTCAGTTGTTGCATGCTGTGTTTTCTGGTGGCTGTGTTTGGTGGAGCAGCCAAATGAGGTGGATGGAAAGATGATGGACAGTTATTAAGGGTAGTGGGAAGGCAGGAAGAACAACATGGTGATGTCAGAAATGCTGCAGGGTGACAGTGGTAGCAGTTTTGTAGGAGTGAAGTAATGTGTGCAGCAGTTTTGGTGACTGTGTAGGTAATGTGGTTGAATATGTAGGGTAATGTGGTGATATGTGAGATGGTATGTTGATGCTGTTTGGTGGCAAGTTGAGGATGCTACAGGGATGGATATGAAATGGAGGTAGGGAGGGAATGTTTATGATGAAGTGAGTTGAATAGGATAGCAGAAATGGTTAAGAGTGAAGATAGTAACTGTGGAAAGTTAACAGCCGTTTGTTAGTACATATGTGGTAGAGGTTTGATAGTGGGGAATGCTTTGTGGAGCAGTAAAGAGTGGGTAGTCTGATGGTCTGGTAATGTAGTAAGGGGATGTGTGTACACTGACAGTGGTGGGATATGTGTAGGTAGAAAGGTTGACAGAGGGGCAATGCTGGTGGTTGATTTGGAATGTGGTGGTGAGGTTATAGGAATGCAACAGTGAATGTAATAATCATCCAAAGAAACGCAAATTGTAAAGGAAATGAAATGCAGAATGAATAGGAAATAAAATATTTTTGTTTTGAAATTTTGTATGCTTTTTTTAATAGAAATAGAAATGCAAACACACACAAAATAAATGCAAACACACACAAAGTAAAAAACACACAAAAATCAAACAAAAATAATTCGAATAATAGAAATCAAAAATCAAAGCAAATCCCCGGCAAGGGCGTCAAAAACGTGTTTAACGGCAAATTTTCTATCGGATTAGAAAATCGCCGATAAATTTCAAATTAAAATTTAACCGCAGCGCACGGTGTACGATTGTAGCACATATGCAAGTACGGGTCGATCCACATGGAATTGTTTAGATTTTGAAATTCTATTCGATCAAATTAAACCAAAGTTGAGGGATTGTTAACTAATTACAAAAAAGTAAAAACAAACTAAAACGAAGGAGAATAAAAATATGAGATTAAAGAGCAATTTGAAGACAAATCCCCTCTCATGATTACATAAATCAACATAATGAAATTATGATCTCTTTTTGGTCATTTGTGAGTTTAGTTGATACACTTATCATAAGAATGACCTAATTGTGTTATTAATTAACACACTTAAACCATCAAACTTTATTGCACCTTTTAATCCACTTACAACTTTAATGAAAATGACATGAAATTAAAGGTAGAATCTATTTTAAGCGTGGTTTATTAACTATTGAATTAGAAACATAAACCATCAAATTTTGATTCTAAATCCGCTTCCATTACTATGATCATATGTAGATGAAGAGGTAATTAGCGATTCATATGAATTTGCATAGCCTATTTGCTTTGAACAACATAAGCTATTATACTCAATAGTAAACACAAAATCACACAAACATCTAAATTTTCATTAAGTACAAAAGAAACATAAATGAAAAATTATGTTGCGTCTGCATGATTTAAGAAAGCTTCATTACCACTAAATTAAAGAGGTTTAGCCTCACATATTTTTTATAATAGCAACAAATGTAGAAAACAACATGAAACAAGAAGAAAAGAAAAATACAAGCTAATGAAAGTAAATTGAGAGCCACTCTACTTGCATAAATATGAAGAGCATGAAATAAAAACACATAAAAGGAAATTGCACAAAAGGAAAGAGGCTAAGAAGCATTTTTATTTCATGAAACATAAAGCTTACAACTTGCATTTTTAATTTCAAAGAGTAGAAGATATTCTCATGTACATAAGAGGGCTATTTATACATGCATAAAACCCTAACTCAGTTTTTAGGGTGCTTTCCAAAATGCCATTTAGGAAGTGTGACAACTAAGTAAGCATTATCCACTAATTAATCCATCATTAAATGTGCATGAAGTTTTAACCTCCACTTAATTGTCCATTAGCTTCTGATTATTGATTTAGTTAAGTGGGTAGGTGGGGTCCTCCATGATCATGCATTTGAATTGTTTCCATCATCGCTCCTTTGTATTCCCTTGTGCATGCATACATCTTCATGAAACCACTTGTATTTGAACTTAAGTTCATACAAAATAACATAGCAATTTTTAATTAAATTTTAAAAAATTAATATATGCATAAAAATGACCATTTTGCCTCTATATGAAGATGAATATGTGACGATTTGAAAATAATTTGAATTTTGGTTTAACATGTTAAAATACCCAATATGATCATTTATTTAGTTTAATTCGATTAAATATAGAAGTAAAAACATGCACATTATATAAATAGTAATGTTTAATAAAAGGAAAGAAGAACTACATATAACAATCCATCCTAAGCATGAAAAAATAAGCGGGGTGTAAGCATAGCGATCACTTGAACTTGGACTTGGTCTTGGAGACCGTCTTCTTCTAGTGAGGCTTGCAACCCTTGTTCTCATCTTCTTTCTTATCTTTCTCTTACTTGGCGACGGTGGATGTATCGAGCTCTGCTTTTCTCTTTTTCATACACTTTAGCTCCTCAACGGGCTTTGATCTTTACCCTTGTCATCTCCTTGGGGAATCTCAGCAGGACTTGTTGCTTCAAAGCTTCATCCCTCTCGAAGTACTCAGTATTTTCAATAGCACCTAAAAACTTGATGTTGGCGTTGTTCTAGAGAGGCATAATCATTTCATCCTGAGCTGCATCAACTTGGGGATAAGAAGGGCCTGGGGCATGATCACTAGGGGTGGAGGTTTGGAAATGATATTTGCTTTAGATAAGCCCACTGCCAAAGAACAACCTAGGGAAAGGAGGATGATTGTCAGACGCGGTTTTGCTGAAGTAATCTTGAACACAATAAATGGTTGCCCATGGACTATAAATAAGAATTCTACCTCCTTTAGGAGAGTTTAGGATATTACCAGAAGGTTGAATATAATCTAGAGGTGGAGGCACTTCCCGAGGCTAATTGGCAGTGGATGCATCTGAAGAAATGTGAAAATCGGTTAGAGGAACATCATGCATGAGGGCATAAATGACCAGTTTTCACATCTGACCTATATTGTTGCTCCAAAGGTCAAGGTACAATTGTTGTATGGCATTTTGATCCAGCTATATCCAAACTAATTAGACAAGTTAGACTCAATGGTAGACTAGGCAAGTGGCCTGGAGGAATGATCACGGAGTCTAAAGATCATGCACAGACAATGGTCTGAAGAAATGGTCAAGAAAGATCAAGAGATTGACTCTTTGGAATTTCTAAGCATGGATCAATGCCTCCCCTAGGTAGGGTATCGGTAGCTATCCCTTCCCTAGGTAGGGGATTGGATCAGATTACTTTAGCTATGAACAACTTAAACCAGTAGTTCAACTCAAAGAAAATCAAATGATATCTCCATAAACTGTATAGGCGACTATGCAAAGCTACTATGGAAACACGAAGCTATCATGGAGGGGGACCCACAAGAGGGATTGCATGGGCATACAAGGCCATATAGACCGATCAGAACTGACCGCCCATCCTTGGGAGTTGGGCCACAAAACTATTTGGGTGACCTCGTCTACATCGTGAGAGTCTATCGGCAAAATTTTAGGAAGATGTTTGGTCATCTATACCTATAAATATAGAGTACATTGTTCATTTTAAGGATCTGGATGCTGCTGTTTTACTTCAACTCTATTGTAATCTAGGATCTATTATATTCTGATCCCTCTATAACTAGAAAAGCAAGTATTTTAATAAAGCAATTCCTTTAAGTGGATGTAGGAAATCAACACTGAACCTCTATAACTTTGTTTGTTATTGTTTCTACTTGTGTACTCTTTGTTTTAAGTTTAATCCTTCACTTTATTTCTCTACTTTCAATTTATTTGGAAATCGTGTCAACTTTTGGTGCAAACATTTTGGTGCTTTCACTGAGAAACAACTCTCATCTTGATTAGGTCTTACCATCAAATGTGGATTCACATATCCATGATATAGATCTATATTTCTACCGACAAGTTTTTGTTTCTACTTAGATTTGAAGAAGATCTAGAAGGAAGCTATTAGCCGTAGCCAGAGGAAATAAGTCCACTACTTCACGTGCTAATACAGGTAATTAATATACCAACATTCAACAGGTTGACTAGAATGTTCAACCGGCAGCTACCGATACCCCAAATCCAACTGATTACATCACCAAAGCCAACTTTGAAGTCCTGATGAAGGAACTGTTAGGTAGCTATCATGAGCTCAATCACCAAATCCAGGCTAATATCGACCTGATGAACGAGTTGAAAGACCAACGTTGGAAGATAAGGAGGGAGCCTACCCCATATCCAGGATCAGAGAACTCCTCTTCATCTGATGACTATCACAGAAGCAGATGCAATTTAGATGCATACGATGTTGGAACATCGAAGAGGAACTATGCGATCGACTATCGTCAAACTACCCGGGTCGACACCAAACACTTAGATGGATTGGCACCGAACACTCTAAGCTAAGGGAGAATCTTCGTGTTGATGGAGGAGACAACTCCGGACGCACCACGGCCGACCAAGTAGCTCGAATAAAGGAGAATCTGATTGAACTGCAGTCGAGAAGCTATGATGGGTTTATTGCTCAAGAGGTACATGAGGAGCATGTTGAGCTAAGGCAATGTGGTGCTGTCCAAAGGCATGGATTGGGTTATTCACGTGAGGTGGAACATAACCACCACCACACACCTGCTCTCCAGATGTCGGACCTAACAGCTATGGTGAGACAACATGTGAAAGAAAGTCAAGACCTGACCAATGATGATTGGGGATTCTCCAGAAGTCATACTCCATTCACTAAAACATCTTACACGTAGAGTAGCCATGGAGGTTTAATGTGCCTACGATGCCTGCTTAGTGGGCAAAACCGACCCCAGGCAGTATCTTATGAAGTATGAGTGGCCATAAGCAACTGATGCAGTCAAATGTGGATGTTTTCCCATTTCTTAAAAGGAGTTGCAACCATGTGGTTCACCAAACTACCACCGCGGTCATTTTCTTCATTTGATGAGTTAGCAAGGAAGCTCGTGGAGCAGTTTCGCTTGCACGCGACTTTCCCCAAAAGATGTCATGTCCCTCTCCAACTTTATTCAGGCTCCGGGGGAATAAATAAAAGATTATCGGAAAGGTTTAATATGGTTACAGAAGTTAGTAATCTAAAAGATGATGCAATACTAATGGTTCTGACTAAGGGAGTCGACACTGATTCTGATTTTAGCAATTGGTTGGCGAGAATTCCTCCTTCTACGTTAGACCATTTTTATGCGAAGGCAGCTTAGTACCTTAGAAAGAAGGAGGTGAAGCAGACTAGGAATATAGATGTTACATACTAGAGTGCCGAGGGAGTACAGTAACATGGTAGTGAAACATTCTACAGAGAGTTTCAGGAAAGTTGAAGTTAATGCTCAAAACAAAGCAAATGGGAAAAAGAGAGACAATGATAGAAACTGCGATCGAAAATGGGAGGGAAGCCAAGGATCCCAGCATTTGACACCTATATGCCATTTAACACGTCACTAGAGAACGTTTATTATCGACTTGTAATACTATGCAGTACAGAAAACCACCTCCAGAAGAACCATCGGAGAAATAGAGACAGACAAGGAAGTAATGTAGATTTCATGAAACTTCTGGTCATATTACGGACGAGTGCCACCACCTCCATGATGTCATTGAAAATATGATTCGTGAAAGAAAGTTGCAATAGTTGATTAAAGCCCCACAATATGGTGGGCAAGGGACATCCGACCCTAATAGTGGATAAGCAGCCACCTAGTGCTAATGAACCTAGACAGGTGTGAGGAAGGTTAGTCATTAACGCTATTGTTGGAGGACCACATCCAGTTGACCAAAGCTGGAATGAGATAGAGCATTACGTGAAAGCTATCAAACATGTTGAAATGAGTGCTACTCGAACGTGGAGGACGGTACTCCAACAAAGCAGCAAAGAACTATGACTGATGATATTTTATTTCAAAGTAGAGATGCAGATAAGGTAGAGGCCCTTACAGTAGAATCGATGGTAATCTATGCCATGATCGGCCCCGCCTTCATAAGAAAGATTCTGATTGACTGCGGAAGTTCAATCAATATCCTTTATAAGAAGGCCAATGACTGGATGTTATTGGAGGCCAAAGATTTGAAACCTGTAAAGCCTCTATTCATGGCTTTGGCAATATTTCTACTAAGGCGGTAGGCTACGTCGAGCTACCGGTAGAGTTGGGAGATGACAAACATAGAAGAGTGCGAGTGTTGCCATTTATTGTGATAGATGTGAACTCTCCATATAATGCTTTCTTAGGCTGATTTAGGATGGATGATTTTAGGGCAGTTGTCGCCCCTTGGTGCTTAAAGCTTAAATTCCTGACAGAGAATGGCATGGGAATTATTCATGGAGATTAGACGATTGGTCGTGCCTGCTATGCTGCTGAGTTGAGGGATGCTTAGCGAAAAGAAAAGGAAAGGATATGGAGAAGCCTCCTTGCATCAAAGCTAACGAAGCTAGCAATCAACGTCTGAGCCTTGGGTCGGGCACAACATTTGTACTACAAAGATAAAGATCCAAGAGATGAGGAAGAGGATCCCAAAGAATCTAAGGCTGCACCCTCCAAGCTGACGATTAACATCACGGTCATCCACGGTGACCCATTACAGGTCCTGAAGATCGAATCACAGCTCAATGCAATGATGATGATGGAATTAGCCGGCTTTCTCTGGGCAAATCTTGATGTGTTCGCCTGGACCCATTCTGACATGTGTGGGATCTCGCCAGCCATACAAGCCATACATTGAATATCAACCCGGGGAAAGTCTCGGTGAAACATAAATGATGTAGCATGGATCCGGAGAGATCTGCCACGCTTAAGGAGGAGTTGTATAAACTCAAGGACAATGGGTTTATCCATGATGCCCTCTACTCGAAATGGATATACAATCTTATACTCATAAGAAAGGTTAGTGGTAAGTGAAGAACATGCATTGATTTCTTAGATTTGAATAAAGCATGCCCAAAGGATAGCTTTCCACTTCCAAGGATCAACCAGCTAGTAGACTTGACCACTGGACATGAACTGCTTTCATTTATGGACATGTACTCCAGGTACAATCAAATCTCGATTCACATCCCAAACCAGGAACACACCAGCTTCATTACCAACCTAGGTTTATACTACAACATTATGATGCCTTTTGGACTAAAAAACGCTAGAGCTACTTACTAGAGACTAGTCAACCGGGTGTTCAAAGATCATATCGCACGATCAATGGAAGTATATATGGATGACATGTCGTGAAGTCATGGTGACCAAACGACCACATTGGTGATTTGGCAAAGAAGTTCAGTGTCCTTCGAAAATATAGAATGAAACTCAACCCTTTGAAATGTTTTTTTAGCATTGCATTAGGGATTTTCTTAGGTTTCATCGTTAACTCTCATAGAATTGAAGCCAATCCCAAGATGATTCAGGTAATAAGAGATATACATGCATCAAAGATGATTGAGTAGGTGCAATGCCTAAATAGGAAGGTCGCTGCCCTAAGTCGATTCATCTCTAGGGCTATAGATAAGTGCATTCCCTTCCTCGACTTTATTAGAAGAGGAAAGTGGAACGTCACATGGACGCAGCATTGTATTAATGTGTTCCAGCTATGGTACGTCACTTAGAGAGACTCTTCATCTTATCTAAGCCATTAGATCATGATGACTTGTATATCTATTTAGTGGTGTCGATACGTGCCATAAGTGTCGCACTGCTACGTAAAGAGAATCAAATTTCGAGGCTAGTATACTATGTTAGCAATCGAAAAACAGGTGCTGAAAGAAACTGTTCGAAGTTGGAGAAGCTCACATACTGCCTATTGATTGCATTAAGAAAGCTCCACCCTTATTTTCAAGCTTACCCCATAAATGTCATAACCAACCAGCCATTACGACAGGTCCTATAGCGACCTGATATGTCTGGGAGGTTATTGAAATCGAACATCAACCCAATCCAGTTCAGCATCACTTATCCCCCTCGGAGAGCTGTCTAGGGATAAGCATTAGGGGACTTCACAATTGAATTCACTACACGAGATGGCTCTCCTGAGAGCAGTGGAGAACCTACCATCCGATGGAAGATATACACAGAAGGAGCATCTAACGATTGGTGTTCCGGCATCTGATTCTTATTAGTAACTCCTGAGGGACGTTGGATCTGCTACGCCCTATAACTCGACTTCCCTGAGATGAATAACGATGCTAAATATGAAGCCTTATTCGTTTGGCTCAAACTTGCTAAAGAGCTGGGAGAAAAGCTTTGCAAATTTTCTATGATTCCCAGTTAATAATTATAACACCCCACATTTTTGGTAACATTATTTAGGATATTTTATTAGTTAAATAGAATAAAATAATGTGTTTATTAGGGGATTGAGATTTGATTTCTATTAAGTGGTAGCCATGCCATTTAACCAATGAATTAAAATAAGAGTTAACATGAAATAGAGGAGGGGTAAAGTAGGAAAGAGGTCATGCTTATACCATAAACCCTTGGTCGTGTATCCCCAACACGTTCATCTCATTTTATAAAAAAATTAACTTGAGACCAGCCACCATTAACATTAGAAAGAGGAAGAAGATTAAGAAAAGCTAAAGAAGAAGCTAATCAAATCAAATCCATTCACATCTCAATATCTTTAATCTCTAAAGCTAAGGTGAAATAATTTCACATCTCGTATTTCTTTTGCTTTCGGTTTTAAGGTGAAATTCGAAATATTTTGCATTGATTTTCCATGTTTTTGAATGATGGAATGATTATATATACTTGTTGATGATTTATGGTTGTTCATATAGATTTTATGACTTGGTATGAAACCCTAATAAATGGCATCCAAAATACCTTGCAAATTTTTATATAGACCAGAAATATTATTTTGAAGATGAGTTTCAATTTTTAGAAAATTTTGAATTATTGTGGATTTTATATGAATTCACAAGTGAGGAAAATGTTAGTTTGGGTTATAAATTATTTACGGTTAAATAATAAAAGGTTTAGATTTGAAATTTTTATATGTTGGAAAATATATTTAAAGAGATTTTCTGGAATTTTTGTCTATTCTTCCTAAGTGTTGTAATGGATATATAAAACTACTTAAGGCACGGGACATAGATATTTTATTTATTTATAAAAGGAGAAATAGTTTAAAAGGACAAATAAACATGTTTTTCACTGTTTCGATGCTCTCGGCACCAGGTTCCGCCTCTTTACCTTTGCCTCCGACATAGTGAAAACCAATGCACATAGTATAAAGGAACCGGTACATAGTGAATTGGATGTAAACAAAAGGTAGCAGATCAAAACCAGGGGTTCCGAAGGGATTGAGGCTTTACTTTGTTTTTACATAAAAAAGTCCCGCTTGCTTTCGACTTAGTTGGCTTTCGACTAGGTTAAAATGGCTTCGATTGGGTTGCACCTTTGTTTTTAAACAACTACTTTCAACTAATTCGAAACCATTTGCTGCCTCCTTTTTACATTTCTACCCATAGGGTTTCGAAGGGGTACTTTGCTTTCTAAAAGTTTGGCCACATCTCCAATGCTTTCGAAGGGATGGTTTCGATTCCATCACTTCTTTACTTAGGAATGCTATCGAAAGGTAGGCCTTTGACTTAAATGGTTTTAATGACCCTTTTTCTTAATTGAAGTATAACCCAAATGGTTTCGAAAGAGATGATATAAATGACTTCGAAAAGAAGTGCTTTCGACTTTAAGGGGTTTACGCTCCTTTTGCTTTACTTGAAGGCATAATTCAAATGGTTTCGACCGAGACGATTTTCAAAGGTTTCGAAGGGATAAATTTTTAAATGGTTTTCAAAGGTTCCCATATGTTTAAATTAAATCCAAGTTCTTTCAAAAGGTAGGTTTTGACGCCTTCGAAAAGTTTTAGTGAATGATTTCGATAGGGTGGGTTCCCTAGGGTTTCGAAAGGGTTGAAAGGAAAGGTTTTCCTATGTTTTCGAATGGAAATATTCAAAGGTGTTAAAAGAAGGATGTCTAGAATTTTAAAGACTTTCAAAGGGAAGGTTTTTATGCTTTCAAAAGGAAAGATTTGGCATTTTGGGCTAGGTGAATTAAAGGGTTTTACTTTGTTTCGAAGGGGTTACTTTCAAGGGTTTCGAAGGGGTTGTTTAAAGGTATTAAACAAAGGATTTGAATGTATTAACTAGGCAATATAGCCTAATTGTTTTCAAGTTAAAAAAGGGTTTTAATTTGTTTTAGAGGGATGGCTAATCCTCATTAAAATTCATCAACATTATTTTAAGTAAAGTATATATAACATGGCAAAATAGCTTAGAGCAAAGCTAAGAATATATTTTCCCTATATAAGTATGATTTAAAAGGTTAAATCATTTTGAAAAGGTTTTTAAGGAAAAAGACGAAGGGTGATTAACCTTGAGAAAATGATTTGGACAGATAGTCCATTTTGATTCAGACCGTTAATCTAGTTTGCAGACAGTTAACCTAGTTTGCAGGCATTCGGCCCAATTTTTGGACAGATAGTCCATTTACTACTTATGGACGGATAGTCCATTAGTTACCTGATTATAACTTAACGGATTTAGTTATTATCATCATTATTATATCAGTTTGATTAACCAATTTTGTTGCAGGAAAAGATTTGCAAAATATATGTTTTAAACAAGATATCAGCGAGAGGAAACCCCTTCTTCTAAGCGGCATGGTCTCACTTAATATCAATAAATCGAGATGTAACAGTATTATTCACACCAGGATTTATGTCTGGCTCGTTGTTTTTGTTTTCCCCTTAAACTCTCGGGTGCTCAAAATTGATTTGAGTAGGCCGAGGGTTAAGGTTTATAGGTACTAGTCATTTTGGTGAATAAAGATTTTGAAAACGAGCAGGTGGATGACGGATAGCCGGTTACGGGTTATAGTTTATTTTCCTTTTATTCTGGTGGGTATATTAAGTCAGATATGACTATATTGACTCTGATCAACCAAGGGGGCATTGTCATATGTCGCTCTTGGCGTATTATTGTAATTATAATTGATCTTTACCAAGAAACGATTATAGGATTATGTAACTTGGATATGAATTTTTTTTGAAATGTAATCGGTAAAATGTTATTTTTTGGAGATATGTTATTTTTTTCATATTCAAGTGCTTCTGATATTATGGATACTATTAGCATTATCGTATTTTATCACCAGAAGGTAATATTATGGATGAATGCAGCATCTGTAGCCCTATGCTTTTGGCCTCTAGCTACGGGATGTTAAAAATTGGAATCAAAGCATAGGTTTATGAAAAACTTTAAACTAAAAGTGGTTTTTAAAACATGGTCCTAAGGAATTAGAGTAAGATTGGGGTATGGGATAACCTTGTAGTAACATACTTATATTTGCTATATATAAGTATACGCTTTATCTCTAGTCTTCTATCTTTGTTAGGTTATTTCTCTTTATCTGATGAGGTTTGTATACAGATATGGATGGCAGAAGAGGAAGAGTTAACCCAAGAGGGGAGTGCACTAATGGCCTAATGCGAGGAGGACCCAAGGTCTGGCACAAGAAGGGAATGTTGGTGCTGGAGTCCCGCAAATGGACATGGGTGTTATGTATCATTTTTTGTGAATATGATGCAAACCGGAATTGCAGCTGGAGTGGTAGGAGAAGAAGCTACAGGGGCAAGAGTTCTAGAAGTTCTGGTAGTTAACCATTATGCTAAGCCGAGCATAGATTACGCTAAGCTGGGAGGGAAGTAATTTCTAGGAACAGAGGATGCTATAGAGGTGGAAAATTGGTTGCTTCACATTGAGAGAATCTTTGTAGGCTTAGGGACTAATGAAGAGCATAAGAGGTGGCTTACTTCGAGACATTTCCAAGGAGCGGCTTTGTTTTGGTGGAATAATGTGATGGTTGGTGTGGATGAGGAAATGTTGAAATGGGAAAATTTCAAGGGGAGGTTCCAGGAGAGGTTCATATCTGCAATGGCACAGTCAGCTCTGATCAGAAAGTTTGCTGAATTAGACAAGGGAGATATATCTATTCTAGAGTATGCTATAAAGTTCGAGGAGTTAGCCAAATGTAGGTATGCTTCAATGGATACAGTAATGAAGAGGAATGCGAAGTTTATTAAGGGGTTGAAGCCTGAGTTAGCAAGGGCTACATTAGCTCATACTAGATATCCTTCTAATTTTGTAGTGGAAACGGCCTTAAGGCATGAGGAGATTCTTGATTCTCGAAAGAAGAATAAGGCTAAGTAGGTCCGGGTTAAGCAGAATTAGAAGAGGATGTTCTTTGCTATAAAGAGTGCTCCGAAGGGTGGAGCAGCTAAGAAAGGGTAGAACGAGATTTTTTGCTTCAAGTGCGATAAGAAGGAGCAGTTTTCTAATGAGTGTCGTGATGGAAAGTCAAAAGAGATGGCTAGAAAGAAGAATGTAAGGTGCTTCAACTGTGACCAGATTGGCCACTGTAAAAACAAGTGCAAGGAGCCCACTAAGGATGGAAAGGGAAAGGTGTATGCAATAGTGCCTGCTACTTCGAAGCCAACAGCTCAAGAGAAAGGAAAGGTAGTTTTAGGAGGTACACTTCAGATTCATGGTATGTCTGTCAGAGTTCTATTTGATACTGGTGCATCGCATTCTTTTATATCTAGATGTTTGATGGATAAGCTTAAACTAGAACCTAGATATTTAGTTACTTCCTTACGGGTTGCGAATCCAATTGGAGGGTATTCAACTGTAGGGTTGAGATGTGACCAGTTAGAGTTTGACTTGTTAGGTTACACTTTTGTTTGTAGTTTGCATGTGTTTAATTTTATGGGTTCAGAATTATTCTTGGGATGGATTGTTATGTGGGTACGATGCTAGGATATTTTTCCAGGATAGGGAAATATCACTTAGACACCCATATTGTAGTGACCGAATTGTTTATACCATAGAAGGTTCTAGTGATGAGGTGAATGTTTTGTTGGGTATTATGAAATTAGAAGATAAGCTGAATCGAGTTTTCATGGTAAGAGAATTCGTAGATGTTTTGAGCCTGTAGTTGGATTGCTACCGAAACGAGCTATTGAGTTTCGGATAGACTTGATTCCGAGAGCAGAACCAATGAGTAGGTCATCAAGCAGAACGACCCCTATAGAGATAAGGAGTTAAAGGTGCAGTCGGCGAATTTAGATGGCAAGAGTTTTATCAGGCCGACTAGTTCGCCTTGGGGAGCAGCCATAGTGTTTGCTAAGTGGATGGATAGATCTTTAAGGTTATGTGAGAAAGATAAAGAATCGATATCCATTTCCAAGATTTGATGATTTAATTGGCCATTTGAGTGGAGCCAAGGTGTTCTCGCAGTTGGATTTGGCAACAAGTTTCCATCAACTCAGAGTAGCAGAAGATAGTATAACTTTAACGATGTTTAGGACCAGATATGGGTCATATGAATGGTCAGTTATGCCGTTCGGATTGACTAACGCGCCAGCATTCTTTGTAGATCTGATGAACCAAGTTTTTCGAGAGAACTTGGATAGGTTTGTATTGGTTTTTATAAATTATACCTTGATATACTCTAAGGAGGAAAAGGAGTATGAAGTTCATCTTAGAGTGGTGCTTGAAACGTTGTAGCAGCATCAGCCGAAGGCGAAGTTTTCAAAGTGGCATTTCTAGAAGAAGGAAGTGAAATTTCTTGGTCATGTAGTCTTATAGAAGGGGTTGTCAGTGGATCCGACTAAGATTTAAGTAGTGAATAGTTGGAAGAGACTCGAGACGGTGACGGAGATAAAGAGATTCCTTAGATTAGCTGGTTATTATCGAAGATTCATTAAGGATTTTTCGTGGATAGCTAACAAGGATGGATGTGAAGTTTGTGTGGATCAATAAATGTGAAGACCACAGTTTGAAACATTTATTGACCCATGTATCTATGTTGGTTATTTCGAAAGGGAATCAGGATTTGGTAGTTTATACGGATGCGTGTGGAACAGGATTAGGAGCTGTGCTGATGCAGAAAGATAAAGTGATTACCTATGCTTCTAGACGTCTTAGACCGCATGAGGTTTGGTATCCGACACATGACTTGGTATTGGCAGTAGTGATTTCTACGTTGAAGTTGTGGAGACATTACCTTTAGGGAGTGAGGTTTGAGTTATATACAGAACATAAGTCGTTTAAGTATTGTTCTCTCGAAATGAGTTGAACATGAGATGGAAGATGTGGTTAGGGCTTATCGTTGCTTATGATTTTAGGATTAAGTACACACCGGAGAAAGGCAACAAGGTTGCAGATGCACTTAGCAGGAAACATCAGAATGTAGTGTTGGCGATGATTGCTGGTGGAAAGATTTGGAAGCATTAGCAGATTGCATAGTGCAATGAAGATTTGAGGCTGGGTCTAGCAGATAAACTGTGATGTTATCTTGTTTGCAAGTTCGACCAGTGATGATCGAAAAGATTGCATCTAAACAGGAAGCGGATACTGTATTAGCTAAACGGATTGAGAAGTTAAAAGATGGAGCGGGATATTGGTTTATAGATAAAGCAGTGCTTGACTTGCCAACAGGCAAAGGCCAAACACCAAAAGCCAAGTGGATTGCTTTAGCCATTGGATATTCCACTATGGAAGTGGGAGTCTACTTCCATGGATTTTATTAACGGGTTGCCAAGGTCAAATAGGGGAATGAAAGTATATAGGTTATAGTAGACAGATTGACCAAGAGTGCCCATTTCATTCCAGTTAAGTCAACCAAAACGACACATGTATTAGTGAAGTTGTTTATGAAGAATTTAGTTACACTGCATGGAATTCATAGTAGTATAGTTAGTGATTGAGATTCCTTATTCACTAGCGAGTTCTGGAAGAGTCTACAGGAAGTTTTGGGAACCATGCTCAAATTGAGTACCGCTTACCATCCGCAGACAGATGGGTAAGAAAGAGTTAACAAAGTCTTGGAAGATTTGTTAAGAGCTTGTATTCTAGATATTGAGGGTTTATGGAAAGACCATCTGCATATAGTCGAGTTTTCGTATAACAATAGTTATCAAACTTGTATTAGGATGGCGCTGTTTGAAGATTTGTATGGAAGGCCATGCAAATCTCCCATATGTTGGTTAGAGAACGGGGATAGGTTGGGTCTTGGTCCATATTTGATTAGGGAAGCTGCAGAAAAGATTGAGGTCATTTATGCTAGAATGAAGGAGGCTCAGTCTAGGCAGAAGAGTTATGCAGATAGAAGACAGAAAGATTTAGATTTCTCAGTTGGAGATCAAGTTTTCATCAAACTGTCACCTATGAAGGGTGTGATTAGATTTGAAAAGCAGGAAAGTTAACACCGAGATTCGTTGGACCTTTTCCTACTATAGAGAGGATTGGGAAACTCGCATATGGAGTTGAGGTGCCGAGTAGTTTGGTAGGAGCCCAAGATGTTTTCCATGTTTCACATTTCAGAAAGTGTGTAAGAGAATTATAGAATACTATTGCATCGACCGAGTTAGAGGACTTAGTAGTAGAACCTGGTTTAACTATATTGAGGAAGCCTATTCGTATTGTTGCGACCGATGAGAAGAGGCTTAGAACCAAGATGGTCAGATTAGTCAAAGTCCAGTAGAGCGACGATGAAAGAGATTGTACTTGGGAGATTAAAAGAAGGATTAGAGATACTTATCATGACTTGTTTAATGGTATGTTTTGCCTCTTTGATTGAATTGTTGTGTACTTATCGAAATTTCAAAGACGAAATTCTTTAAGGAGGGGAGTCTGTGGCACCCTCTATTTTTGGTAACATTATTTAGGATATTTAATTAGTTAAATTAAATTAAATTAAATTAAATAATATGTTAATTAGGGGATTGAGATTTGATTTTTATTAAGGGGTAGCCATGCCATTTAACAAATGAATTAAAATAAGAGTTAACATGAAATAGAGAGGGGTAAAATAGGAAAGAGGCCATTCTTATTCCCTAAACCCTTAGCCATATATCCCCTACATGTCCATCTCATTTTATAAAAAAATTTACTTAAGGCCGGCCACCATTAACAAGAGAAAGAGGAAGAAGACTAAGAAAAGCTAAGGAAGAAGCTAAATTAAATCAAATCAATTTACATCTCAATCTTTTTAATCTCTAAAGCTAAGGTGAATAATGTTTACATCTCATATTTCTATTTTTTTCGGTTTTAAGGTGAAATCCAAAACATTTTGCATTCATTTTCCATGTTTTTGAACGATGGAATGATTATATATACTTGTTGATGATTTATGGTTGTTTATATAAATTTTATGACATGTTTTGATATAAAAACCATATTAAATGACATCCAAATTCCTTGCGAACTTTTATATAGACCAGAAATATTATTTTGAAGATGGGTTTCAATTTTTAGAATTTTTAGAATTATTTTGGATTTCATATAAATTTTCTAGTAAGGAAAATGTATTTTGGGTTATAAATTATTTACGGTTTAATAATAAAAGGTTTGGATCTGATTTTTTTTTTATGTTGGAAAACATATTAAAAGAAATTTTCTAGAATTTTGTAGATTTTTCCTAAGTGTTTTAATGGATATATAAAATTATTTAAGGTACGAGATTTAAATGTTTTATATATTTATAAAAGGAGAAGGGGCTCTTTGTAAATAATTCAAATTTGTTATCTCTGGAAATTGGCAGCACTTTGAAAAAATAAAATTGCAACCAATCAGATTTAGACAAACAAGCCAGGTTAGGTACAAAAAAATAGTTTAAAAGGACAAATAAATATGTTTTCACTGTTTTGATGCTCTCGACACCGGGTTCCTCCTCTTTACCTTCGCTTCTGAAACAGTCGAACAAATGAATATGGTATCAAGAAACTGGTACATAGTCAATTGGACGTAGACGAAAGGTAGTGGTTTGAAACTAGGGGTTCTAAAGAGGTTGAGGCTTTACTTTGTTTTTAAATTAAAATGCGCCTGCTTGCTTTCAACTTAGTTGGCTTTCAATTAGGTCAAATGGATTTAAAGGAAATAGTTTCAATTGGGTTGCACCTTTGTTTTTAAACAAGTACTTTCAATTAAGTCGAAAGGTTTTGCTGCCGCATTTTTACCTTTCGATCAAGAGGGTTTCGAATGGGTACTTTGTTTTCTAAAAATTTGGCCACTTCTCCAATGCTTTTGAAGGGATAGTTTTGACTCTATCACTTCTTTACTTAGGAATGCTTTCGAAAGGTAGGCTTTCCACATAAATGGTTTTAATGACCCTTTTTCTTAATTGAAGTATAACCCAAATGGTTTCGAAAGATATGATTTAAATGACTTCGAAAAGAAGTGATTTCGACTTTAAGAGGTTTATGATCCTTTTGCTCTACCTGAGGGCATAATCCAAATGGTTTTGACCGAGATGATTTTCAAAGGTTTTGAAGTGGCATATTTTTGAATGGTTTCGAAAGGTTTCCACATGTTTTAAATTAAACCCAAGTGCTTTGGAAAGGTAGGTTTTGGCGCCTTCGAAAGGTTTTATGAATGGTTTTGAAGGGGTAGGTTTCCCAGGGTTTCGAAAGGGTTGAAAGGAAAGTTTTTCCTATGTTCTTGGAAAACAATATACAAAGGTTTTAAAAGAAGGATACCTAGGATTTAAAGACTTTCGAAGTGATGGTTTTTATGCTTTTGAAAGGAAAGATTTAGCCTTTCTGCCTAGGTGAAGTATAGGGTTTTACTTGGTTTCGAGTGGGTTACTTTCAAGGGTTTCGAAACGGTTTTTTAAAGGTATTAAACAAAGGTTTCGAATGTATTAACTAGGAAATATAACCTAAGTGTTTTCAAGTTGAAAAAGGGTTTTGACTTGTTTTGGAAGGATAGATAATCTTCATAAAAATTCATCAACATTATTTTGACTAAAGTATATATAACATGGAAAAATAGCTTAAAGTAAAGCTAAGAATATATTTTCTCTATATAATATGATTTAAAAGGTTAAATCATTTTGAAAATGTTTTCAAGGAAAAAGATGAAGGGTACGTAACCCAAGAAAATTATTTGGATAGATAGTCCATTTTTATTTGGACAGTTAGTCCAGTTTACGGGTAGTTAGTCTAGTTTGCAGGAAGTCGGCCTAGCTTTTGGACAGATAGTCCATTTACTACTTGTGGGCAGATAGTCCATTAGTTACCTAATTATAGCTTGATGGACTTAGCTATTATTTTCATTATTATATCAGTTTGATTAACCAGTTTGGTTGAAGGAAAAGATTTGCAAATATACGTTTCAAAGAGGATATTAGTGAGGGGAAACCCGTTCTGCTAAGCGGCATGGTCTCACTTAATACCAGTAAACCGAGATGTAACAGTATTATTCACATTAGGCTTTATGTCTGACTCATAGTTTTTTTTCACCTTAAACCCTCGGATGCTAAAAATTGATTTGAGTAGGTAGAGGGTTGAGGTTTACAGGTTTTAAGTCATTTAGGCAAATAAAGCTTCTGGAGACAAGCATGGGGCTGACAGATAGCTAAATAGAGGTTATGGTTTATTTTTCTTTGATTTCGATGTGTATATTAAGTCAGATATGACTATATTGACTCCGATCAACAAAGGGGGTATCGTTATATGTCGCTCTTGGCGTATTATTCTAATTGTAATTGATCATTACTAGGAAACGATTATGGGATTATATAACTTGGATATGAATATGTTTTGAAATGTAATCAGTAAAATGTTGATTTTAGGAAATATATGATTTTGTTCATATTCAAATACTTCTAATATTATGGATACCATTAGCATTACCGTATTTTGTCACAAGAATTTAATACTATGGATGACTACAGTATCTGTAGCGCTTAGCTTTTGACCTCTAGCTTCGGGATGTTATGGTAATGTACCAAGTCAGGGGAGAAAATTAGTCCAAGGAAGCGTAACTTGCTCCTTATCTTAACCGAGTCCAAGAGCTGCTAGCCGATTTTGAGCATTACACTATTACAAATATCCCTAGAGAGCAGAATGAGAAAACTAACTCACAGGCCAAATTGGCCGGTTAAGAGGATGAATGGCTTATGGGCTTGGTCCCTGTTGAAATACTTAATGCGTTGAGCATAGACCGGATGGAGATTGATTGGGTCTTAGAGGCGAAGATTGAAGAGTCATGGATGACTCCGATAAAGGAACACTCGCAAAAGGGAATCCATCCCGAACGGAGGAATGAAAAACAACAGGTCCTTCGTAAAGTTCTATGATACATCTTTTAAGAAGGGGTCATGTATAGAAAGGGTTTTTCCAACCCCCTGCTTTGGTGTATCGCTAACGATGAAGTCAAACAAGTATTAAGAGAAGTGCATGAAGGAGAATGAGGTGGCCGCAGTGGGGGGCAAACCTTGGCGAAGAAGATACTTCTCTTTGGATATTACTGCCCAACTATCAATTAAGATGTAGCTGTTTACGTTAAATAGTGCAACAAATGCCAGAGATACACAAATATTCCAAGTTCCCCACCGATGGATATTACTCAGATGGTCAATTCATGGCTGATTGCGACATAGGGTGTTGACATCATTGGCACCCTATAGATTTCCAAAGGCGGCGCGAGGTACACCTTTGTTGCAGTAGATTACTTTACTAAATAGGCTGATGTTGATCGTTTGGCCACAATCATTATGAAGAAAGTGATCAACTTTGTTGTACGGAATATCGTCTATTGTTTAGGTCTCCCCTAAACAATCATAACTAACAACTGGATCTAATTTGATGGTGCTGAAATCAAAAACTTCTCCCACCAGCATCGTATTGAGAAAAGATTTGCGGTAGTTTCTCACTCTTAAGCTAATGGACAGGTCAAAGCTTTAATAAAATAACAGAGTCCATTCTAATGAAGTGTTTGGAAAAGGCCAGAGGCAAGTGGACAGATAAATTCCCGTTAGCACTATAGGCATACATAACCACCCATAAGTCCATGACTGATCACACTCCATTCCTCATTGCTTACGACTCTGAAGCCATGATTCCCGTAGAACTTGAAGTCCATTCTCATCGAGGGACTTACTTTGACCCCAGAACAAACAGAGATCTCCTTCTAAAATCTCTATACTTGATAGATGAAAAGTGTGAAGAGGCTAACTTAAGTGCAGCTACATATCGACACCAAGCCACCCGATAATACAACATTAAAGTTTGAGCTAAGACCTTTGAAATTGGCGATCTTGTTCTAAAATGGATCTTTCATAGCTTCTATAACTTTGGTCCAAGAAGGACCATATGTCATCGATTAGAAGCATGGAGATGGAAATTTCAAACTAACAACTGTCAATGGCATTGCGCTCCTAAGGGCATGGAATAGCGAAAATCTATGACACTACTTCACATAATTTTGTTTCATTCAGTTGTATTTCATTTAGAATTTACTTTTACATTTTAGCTCAAAGCCATATAATAAGATAAACTGTCATTTCCTCTTTCAACTTGCAGTAAAATTTGAATTTTTTCTCTATATTTGTAAATTATTTCTGCATAGTATAATAGTTGTGATATGCGACTGATTTAATCTACATAAGTCTAATATAGACAAACGAGTAACTGGAGTTTGGTGCCAATTAAGCTCTCAGGTACATGATCAAATCAATCAAAATGAACATGGCTCATCGTTCATCCGATAATTCTTGCCTGCGATTTGAGGGGCTGAAAATAAAACATAGAACAGATGTAACTTGACCATCCTTTAACTAGCTCCATCTCATGATTTGACGAGAGGAATATAAGTAAAAGTAGACATAATATGACCTTCCACTCTTTAACTTTTGCCTCTAACTTGAGGCAAAAGAATTAACCAAGGAAAATGTGATTCAAACAGTTATTAAGATAACTCCAGTCCCCATATTATGGGCCGAAGTATAAACATCAAACAGGTGTTATTAACATCCATTGACTAACTCTGACTCCAAGAGTATAGATGAAAGTATAAACAAACAAACGTGTGCAACTAGACCATTCATTCGCCAGCTCTGAACTGAACCCGACAAGATTAGTATAAACTCGTAATGGATGGGATCCGACCGTCCATGACCTAGCCCCGTCGAGCCGATACGGAGGGTAGGAGTATAATCACTTAACCGCTGAATACGACAGTGTAACACCGTGGCTTATGCCCAGCGCTTAATGCGACTTAAGGCCATGACCGAAAGGAGGCCTTGAGATAGACTTATCGAATGGATGCCAGACGTAACGAGCGATCGAATGACATAGCAACTTAAATAACGAGTGACAAATTGCAAGTACATTGAATGGAAAACGAAATAGCTCGAACAATTAAATGTATTTATACAAAAGTTAAACTGAACCGAAGAAGTTTTTACTCACACACGAAAACTTGGAAAGCCAAGTACAATTTTATTTCAGAAACTGGAAACCAAAAGCAGGGGTCATACGTGCACAATCATAGCTAATAAAAAAAAGCTAGTTACCTATATATCCATAACCCAAGCCAATTCAACAGCTATTTATTGTCCTTCTTCGGTTTTTTAGGGTAGATTCACTAGAGCTTTCGCTCTTAACCCTCCTCTTCGATTTTCCACCGCTCTTGCGATCCTTAGGAAAAATGTTTCTAGAGTTAGAAATGGAAGTAGATGCACTCTGGGAAATAGTAAGATCCATCTCCTTAGGGATGACAACATCAGGCAGTATGGTTTGGAGTAAAGTGATATCCACCTCAGCATGCTCTATCTTGGTCTTCTTATTGAGTTCCTCTTTCACGATGCGCTCTTTCAAGCTAAGCTCGTCTGTGTGGTTAGAGGTATGATTCACAACGACATCTTCTATTTCATCTTGGGCCTACTAATCGTCAATTTTTTCTTCATTTAAAGCCTCTATGGCTTCAATGACCAAGTTGGGAGTCTCAGTGGAAGGACGATCAGGAATGTTTGTGTAGCGAAGACCGCTATGGACCCCATGGTCAGTGCTTGCCATCTCAGTATGACATCACAACCAGATGCACGGATGGGTGTGGATAGACCTGCAATTTCATAAAGTTCAGTAGGTAAGCTTGTAACTATCATGCATGAGATGTAAAGCTTCTCGAATGTCAGGGAGGAGAAAGATATACCTTCATCAGATTGGCCTTCAGTTTGAATCAGAGTACCGCCTTTAAGAATCAAAGATAGCTTAAAGGACTTGTGCATATCAACTGATACGGATTGCAGGTTGTATCCTTTTCAAGGGCATGAGAAGCCGAGGCACTAATTACCCGATTTGTTGCAGGGTCTTGAGAGCAAGACCTAGGGGCTTCGCCACTTTCTTTCTCCTACTCGGTGTTCGTTAGGTCATGAAATAGACTAAGCAGTGCAGCTTTGAGTTCATCAAGTTCTTCATTGTGCAAAATTCGCGCATAAGCTGCTCCTTGTTAACCTTAGTTCCACAAAGAGATTTCTTCTTCAGCTCCATGATATAGTCCTAAGCCTCGACTAACGACTCAGGTTATCCCTCTCCAAGGAATCGGAGATTGTGGTTGAGGAGAAAACTTGCATTGTAATATATTAACAAGGGATCAAAGTCACCCTTTATCTCTATCCTACCAGCCTCCTTAGCCTCTTCCTTAAGTGTCTCTATTTTCTTAGGTTGTTTCTCAGCCTCCTCATCAGTGATGCGAGCCTCAACGATTTTCTTGCAATATTCTGGAGACTCTTGTTGAGATTTAATCTTTTCCTTATTTTCCCTTTCAAGCTTTCCCTCAAGTTGTTGAATACAGAGAGCCAAATCATCGTTATTTTTTTCAAATCATCCTTGTCTTTCTACAAAGCATCCTTCTCGAGAGCTAAAGTACCAGTGTGATTAATGGCAACATCCAGTTCAATTTGGTTCTCTTTCTTTATGTGCTCAGCTAATTCAGAAGATTCGCTGGCTTTCTTCTCTGCATTAGTCAACTTCATGTTCAATCCCTTAACTTCCTCGTCTAGGTGTTTGATGATCTTTATCATGGACAACCTTGAGAGTTAAGCAATCAATCTCATGTTTCCTTTTCCTTGACACTTCAAAGATTCGCACAACCACATGTAGAGTTGTTGTGCTGGTCATAAACAACACTGACATAAGAAAGCTATTTGCACCGAAAAGTGGCACAAAACCCAATAGAAACTTTATGAAGAGGATTTAGTGAAGAATAAAATGGAAAAAAGTGGATAATAATAATAAAGAAACAACAATTGAATGAAAGAATAATATGCACAAAATGATTTATAGTGATTCAGAATTGTCTGCCTATGTCCACTTTGAATTAATTGCTTTATTAATTGCTTTATAATCTGAATACAAGAGGGATAGGATCAAAATCATTAGTTACAAAAGAGTATAAAGAAACTAGCAGCGTAAAGTCCTGAAAATGGACAACCAAGCTAGTATTTATAGATGAAGATGCCAAATATCTCTCTAAAAACTCGGCAGAAGGACCCTCAGAACCATATGGGCTCACAAGAGGGGTCGCCTGGCCCAGTTCCCAAAGAGGAAGGATCGGTACTGATCCCTTCTATGGTTGGATTTTGGGGTATAATCCCTATGGTGGCTTCCTCATGCTAAAATATGCTAAGCCTCCAAATTTCATGCCAATTTGATAATGGAGCTCGAGTTATTGCTTGATCTTTGCTTCAACATATTTTGCATGCTATTTTCTACCAATCCCTTTGAAGGGAAGTATGCCGATCCTTCCAACTTTAATCCCTTAAGGTGCTATCTATAGGGTAGGCTCTCTAGGGTCCTTAGGTCTCGCTCATAATATTTCATATGCGTTGCACTTATGGATCTCGAGATATTAATTGTTTTCTACAAGAAGCTTCCATACATTTAAACATACCGATCCCTTCTATGTGTTGGACCATATTTATACTTCGAACATTCTACCTTACATACCTATCAATTCCAATCAACCATGACTTTATATTATCATCATCTGCAATTGACTTCACGGCTCCACAATCATCACTCTAGAGTCATCGGCCTTAATGCAATCAAATCTAACTCGTGCAATTAGTTCAATGTAGCCATGTTAAAATGCCAAATAACATTTTCCCCTCAAAGTATGTCTTGTGATGAACATGACATGCTTTGAATCTAAGCAAGTTAGAGTCGTCGCAAAAAATCCATCCAGATTCTTGAATAGTTGCTATCCCTTTGTCGAATTATTTTTCCAAGGTGCTGTATTTCTCATTGATCGTCATGATGCTGGGTCGATGTCTAATAGTATAAATCCAGGGCTATACTCCATCAGTTAATATATATAAATTCGATTCTATATGACTAATAAGCTTTGGTTATTGGGTCCAACCTCGGACTTGAAGGCTTCAGTTTTTATTTCAAATTCTGTCAATTTCAAAAATTGAACTTTTTTGTCATACACATGCATGTTCATATACACATTCTTATTGTCTGCTCCTAGACATGTTTATACATTCATGGGTTATCACCGGTTTTCATTGCATTTTGTATGTTCATGCTTTAAACAATTTCTATGCCTATATTTATTTGCGTACATACTCATGGTCGATCGCTCGCTCTTTTTTTTAAATGTTTGTAGGGATCGGCATATATTTAGTTGATCCCACATTTCCATTCCTTGTGCTCACAAGGATCGGTATCTTTTATGCTAATCCCTTTTCTATTGCTTGAAAACATAGGCTGACCCCTTCGCTGTCTTATATAAACTAATATCCCTTCTTTCCAACTTTACATGCTTCATTTTTCTACCATCCTTCAAAGCACCAAACCCTTTCACTCCTCTATTGAAACCACATCCTCCTATCCTTCTTCCCTTAGCTTCAAAACTAAATCCTTTTACAATTCAACCTGCATCATGAAATCGCTTCCTCTCATCTTCCATTTCGAACATCTCCAAAACAATCGCCCACACCTCTAAGCCATACACTCAAGTATGTATGTTTTTAGTTTATAACTTTCGATTTCATGATGAGATAATGGATTCCATGCCATCGGCGATTACGATGGTGCTTGATGTCATGATGAAACGGTGGTCAAAGTGGCTTGGAGGAGGTAAGTTGTGGGGTGTGAAAGGGTGCAGCAAAATAAGTAAGGAGGAAGAAGAAGGGAGAGTAGAGAGGGATCAGTTGGGATTTGTTGTATGACATGGATATATCGTTCCCTTGTTCGATGACGTGGGAGACGACATAGAAGCTTGATGGGAGGGAGGTTAAAAACAGTGGAGAGGAAGGATCGGTAGAGTGAACTAACGTGAAAGGATCGGTATTGGAAGTTTGGTGGAAGATAGTGAAGTAGAGGGGTTTGTAAGACCAGCTAAGTAGGAGAAGGATCCGTGGAGTTGAATAACACGAAGGGATCGGTATTATTTGTGAAAGCACGGTAGGGATCAGTGAAAATGGGTAGCAAGGTGGGATCAACAAATCTGGTTTAAGGAAAGGGGTTAACACCCTTTGTTTGGAGAGAGGGACGGTTGAGCTGTTATGGGATATGGATCGAAAAATATGGATCGACATATAGGAGTCGGCATTTTGGGACTGGCATATATGTACTTTGAATTATACTCAAAACCTAATCCATAATTACTTGTTTGAGCAATTAAAACCAATCCCATCTCAGTGATTTTAAACATACGATGACGATAAATAACAGGACTTGAATATTCATTATTGCACTCAAAATTGAACGATCAAAAAATTAGAACTTAGAACATGAACTAAAACTTAGCATATGGACTTGAATAACAGATTTCACACTCTTATATGCTGATAGTCAATCCCAAAGCCTACACATTCAATCAATTTCTTTGTCGGTTGAGACGGTCAACGATAACGGTCACCCTGGTCGAAATCCAAAGTCCAATCATTTCAGCAGGCTTTCTTATTTTAAGCTACTTATTTCTATAACACATAACACTGCACCACACTCCACTACACTAGCTCACACTTAGCACGGGGGGACAGGTAAATTTTTTAATCTCGATTATCTATTGAGTTTAGCTAACATGGACTTAAGACGTTTAGAGCGTCTAGCTGCAATGTCTTCTAGACCAGTCTCGCAACATAGCAATCCCGAAGCTGAGTCATGTTCCGCTTATCTGGTAGGCTTTACCTTGGTCATCAAACCGCACAAATAGAAGTTTTTGGCCCACCAGCCGATCTTTTTTCTGATGTTCCCATCCTCTCGGTGGATGGTGTAAGACTTGCACCCAACACGATAGAAGGTGTTGTACACTTAGATAACCCACAGATTTTCAAGCCTCTAGAATTTATAAGGCCACCCTTGGCAGATAATGTTCTAGACATGGAATTCTATTTGAAGACATCATGGCTCCTTCGATAAATGACAGGGCTCACTTGCCCCCAAAGGGGTACATAGCATGCAACCAATTCATGTGCTGGGCCGGATGAGTGTCGGCCTTCAATTCTTTTATTCGAGAAATGTTAAAATATCTTAGAACAACCACCACTCAACATCACCCGAACAGCTACGCCTTTCTCCATGGAACTTTTTTACTATTCATAAGTGTTCTGTTCCGCCCGCCAACTCCCGAAGACATAAAGTTCATTTATAACTTTAAATGATGATCGGGATGCCTTCCTATGTTTTTCTCATGCCTTCACCCAATTGTTAAGTCTTAACAGGTGCTTGGAACAAACTTAACCTTTTCAAACACGAATGGTTCTACGTTCGATATGCCTGGCTTTGCAAGATGATGTTTAGAAGGACGTTGGTGTCGTCTTCACTTCATTTTCAAATTCTCTAATCCAAATCATATTCTGGAAAATCTAACAATATGAATATCTATAGGTGTCTGCCCACGTCTAGAGGGTAGTAGGTTTTCAAGAGCGATCTCCGCAATTTATTCTACTCCTGTGGAAGACAAGGACATCAGACTCCTTGTAACCGGCAAGTTATTATCTCTATTTGGGCTACCGGAAGAAGGCCGAAGCATTGGGCTTCCTGGAAGTACTGCATTACCAAGAAGCGCTATCGAACAAGAAAGGGATATCAATAGCCCTATCATGCCCCTAGTTGAGGGGACTCAGTAAGGATAACGTTGATACAGGCCCAGGCAAGGCACCTGTCCTGCTTATCCTGATCTGCTTTGAGGGTATTTCTATATTATAATAGATTAGTTGCTAGTCGGGTAGTCTAGTATGGATGTCAGGAGTGGTTATCGATGATTGCTAATTAGTCCTTACTGAATTTCGAGGATGAAATTCTTTAAGGAGGGGAGCCAGTAACATCCTTAGTTTTATTAACATTATTTAGGAGATTTAATTCAAATAAATTAAATAGAATAATGTAGAGTGATAAGGGGATTGGGATTGGTAAATGAATATAGGTGGCCATGCTTATTTAAATTGAATGAACTTATAAATGGTTAAGTGCTAACTAATTAAATATAAGGGCATTAGAGCAAATAACTATCCATATTTCCCACCCTTATACTATTATTCCTTAGCCACACACGTTCATTTTCATCATAAGCAAAAACTTGAGAAAAAGAAAGAGCAAGGTCGGCCATTAAGAAGATAGAAAAGAATAGAAAATCAAGTAAAGCTTAGGATTCAAGCTAGAAGAAATCAGTCTCAATCAATCTCAAATTTTCTTATCTAAGGTGAATAATTATCACTACATCTCTATTTTTGGTTTTATAATCATATGTTTTTGGATTTAAAGGTAAATTCGTTTTTTTGATATATTGGATGATGATGTGCTTGATTTACAAATTGTTTAGATTAAACAAAATGGTTTCAAGGGAGATATGCACGGTTTTAGGGTAAAACTGAGATTAAGTGATTTTAACTACTATGGAAAATTATATGTTATAAAAAACATGATTTTGGAGTTGGGTTTTAATTTTTATTAGTTTCCAAGCTGTGGAGAATTAGTTATGAATTTTGAAAGGAAAATATGGTTATTTGGGTTTATAAATTTATTTCGAAAATTATATCAAAAATTTGGGTCTGGAATTTTGATATGGTAGGCAACATGATTAAAGTGAATTTATAGAATTTTTCGGAATTTTTACTAAGTGATTTAGTATGGAAATTAAATTATTTTGAAAGGAGGACCTAAATGATTTAATTGCTTTATTACTTGGAATGACTTATGTGTTAATTGTTAATGGGTTTTAGATCTGAGAAAATGCGGCAAATGTTAGCTAAATTATTTAAAAATTTATGATAGCCAATCAAGTCTTCACAAGTGGGAAAGTTTGTTACAAAAAGTTTACTTTATTTGGTAAAAACAGCCTTTTACTCATAAAAGTAGGTTCCACCTCCTTTAGAAGGACCTTTCGACCCAGAGCTTCCACCTCTAACCTAGTCGAAACCTTCTTGGTTGAAACCATTAAACTAATACACATTGTATCAGTTAGCTGGTACATAGTGGATTGGAGAAAGGTGGAAGGTAGGGTGTCGAAACGTAGCTTCCAAAGTGGTTGGTTCCTTTGTTTTGTTTTGTTTTAAAAGAAAAGCGCTTGCTTATTTATAAAGGGGTTTTGCAGTAGTCAGAACCAATGGTTTCGAAGGGATATTTCTAAAGAAGCCTTCGAACGAGAGCTGCTGCCTTTGTTTTAAAATACACTACAAGAAAAAACAACACTAATGGCAATTGAAACAGTGTTTTCCTCTTAACTGTAATTATTTTATTCTTGGGTGCTGCGTTTAAAGCGTGTGGATACTTGACAGCCAATAGGATAAAGGCGATCCAAAATTTTCATTTCATGCATCTAGTTCTTACTTTCCTTCGTGCCCAAAATAAAACCTAGCTTTCTACTTCCCCCTAAAATAAAAAACAACCAAACATTTTTGTTTTGTGTCATGTTTTTTCAAATCCAATCACAAAAATATTTGCAAATATTCACTCAATGGATTATTTTTCAACATCGCAGGTTGGTGGATTCGAATAAAAGGTTTCCAATTTGATGGTATGGAATCTGATTTATGATTTCTAGTTTTATTTTCAATTTAGTGTGTGACTTCTTGCTATTGGTATCCCAAGCACTGATTTAGGGTAAATATTTGAAGTATTATTTGTTATCCCGCCTTTTGGCAAGGCCGTAACACCAAGAACTTGACTAAAAACCAAGGATAATCTGTCCTGAAAATCGGCTATAAACAGGTTCAATATGGATACTGGTGAATCTTGCCCGAGCCCGGATCGAGGTACAATTGATAAGAAACGACAAGCAAAGCTATGAGAGCCAATGTTCCAAATTTCAAGTCAATCGAAGTCCGTATGCTCAAGATATGGATCGATCAAATTCAAGGGAGAAGGCATTGTTTGCACCAAAAATGGGCAAACACCCTTCGGAAGTTTTTGAAGAGATAGTAAATAAAGAACTTGAATTGGAAATAGGGACTATCTAACAAAAACTCCAAGTCACAGAAAAATAAATTGCGCAGAAGACAAGGATTTAGAGTGGTTCGGCTATGCGCCTACGTCCACTATGAAGTTTTTTCACTTTATTTCTTAATACTTGAAGGTGACAAGTGCTTTTCAGCAAATTACAGTAGGAAATGGACTTAAATTCCAAATTGACAGCAATTGAGACAGCATGGAGTGATTCTGACAGCGTTTAGACTTGTTCTTCTTCCCCAAATTCTCCGACCCCCTTTCTGAATGACCAGGGGGCTCTATTTATAGGTGTGGAAGGCCAAAATCCCGCCTAAATCATGGAGAGACTGCTTGGCACGTGACGGGGGACCCACAGGCCCGCGTTCTTGAAGTGCGTGCCCAGTTTGGGATCGATTCGAAGTGAACTTCGAATCGATCAAAAAATCATCCAATTGCGATGAAACTTGGCGTGGACGTTCTTTGTCATGTAGGCAAACTTCTGTAAAAATTTCATGGGATTTGGATCAGTAGATTGGGAGTTATGATCGATTCGAGATGAGGCATCTCGGTACGCTGGTTAGTTCGAATCGATCCTCTGGGTCATTCGAATCCATATGTTTCGAATCCATATGGTTCGAACCCTTAGGTTCGAATCCATATGTTTCGAATCCATATGGTTCGAACCCATAGGTTCGAATCGAACCTGTTGTATGAGGGGGCGGTGACGCTTCGAATCGATGGCTCCAGATCGATTCGAAGTTGTTTTTAACGTGTAGGGTTCGAGGACAGCATGGATTCGAAGCTGTGATGGACTCGAGGCTTGTGATGGATTCGAAGCTGTCATCGATTCGAAGCTGTCATCGATTCGAAGTGTATTTAGGCGGTGATGGATACAAAGTTTGATGGATGGATTCGAAGTACAAATTGGCTTGATGGATTCGAAGGAAGGCGTTGGCTGATGGGTTCGAAACGGATGGTTTCGAACACTATGGGTTCGAACGCGATGGGTTCGAACGCGATGGGTTCGAATATGATGGGTTCGAATCATGATGGGTTCGAATCATGATGGGTTCGGACCGAGCAATGTGCACCTTCTTAACTTGAATCCATCATATCTTGAGCATATGACCTCGGATTGACTTGAAATTTGAATCGGTGGCTTCTATGGTCTTTCTTGTTACGCCCTATCAAATGTGGCCCAATCCGGACTCGGACAGAATTCATCGATATCCATAGCGGACTGAAGTACGATCAATCTCTGAGGCGAACTGTCTCCTGTCTTTGACCAACCTTTAGGTATCACGGCTTTTGTCCAAAAAGCGGGATAACATTTTGCCCCCCAAAGTACGTCTTGTGGGAACATGACGTGCTTTGAATAGTCGCCATTTTATTCTGAAGATTATTGCTCCCTTTTCGTCGAGACTCATATACCGTATTGCCGTAACCTTGCCTTGATATGATTGATTACTGTGTGATTGTGCCTAACCGTTGGCTGTCGTTGCTATAACAGGGTAAATATTTGATCCCTGCGAATGTTCAAAATCGAACATTAGTTCGTTATGTGTGTACATATATTAGCTACGCCCTTATTAACGTCGTGTGTCCATGAGTCATGTCGGTCTTTGTTTGCTGCCGAACTCCGTCCCGGTTTTCTCCTGAATCGATTTTAGATTCAAGCCAAAGTGTTGTTAATTAGTGGTTTTTGATGGGTTCGAAGCTTAGAAGGATTCGAAACTCCTGATGGATTCGAAGCTTAGATGGATTCGAATCAGTGATGGATTCGAGGACTCTGATGGACTCGAAGCCCTTGATGGATTCGAAACTTGGATGGATTCGAAGTTTCCCGTGGATTCGAAACTTAGATGGATTCGAAATTTCCAGTGGATTCGAAACTTAGATGGATTCGAAGTTTCCAGTGGATTCGAAACTTAGATGGATTCGAATCAGTGATGGATTCGAGGACTCTGATGGACTCGAAGCCCTTGATGGATTCGAAACTTAGATGGATTCGAATCAGTGATGGGTTCGAAGACTCTGATGGATTCGAAACTGGGATGGATTCGAAAGTGGTCGTTCGAATCGATGGGAGTCGAAGTGACACCAATCCCTCTTGGAATCCGTATAAATACATGAGGTTGACTTCGTTTTCACTTTTTACCTTTTACCATTGCTTTAGCTGCTTCTCCGAATCGATTTCCCAGAGCCAAATCAAACGTGCTTTTTCACGAATCGACCAAATTCCTTCTAGCTTCCATTTGTAATCAAACTAAATCAGGTAATCAAGGGGTCGATTCGGTTTTGAGAATGATAGATTAATCTTTTTTGGCATTGATTCAACCCCTTCTTCTGGAAATTTTTGGAGAGTGACGAGGTTTGAACGAAGTAGGCCGACTCCATGGAACTGAGGAATGCAAACCTTTGAGCCGTATCGATCAGGGGTGCGCGCTTTGAGTTGGTTTCAAATGCGTAGCTTCGAACCGATGATTGCAGGAGAACACAACAAAAAAGGCGTGCGGTGATGGATTTGAAATAGTGGCATTCTGATCGATTCGAAGGAGCTCACTACTGATCGATTCGAAGCAATGATACGTTCATCGATTCGAAGGAGTTCAACTCCGATGGATTCGAAGCTAGGTGGGACTCCGTGGATTCAAACCGCTCTTGATGGATTCGAAGGAGCACGATTTCGATGGATTCGAAGTCAGGTGGGGCTCCGTGGATTCGAACCGCTCTTGATGGATTCGAAGTCAGGTGGGGCTCCGTGGATTCGAACCGCTCTTGATGGATTCGAAGGTGCCCGACTTTGATGGATTCGAAGTCAGGTGGGGCTCCATGGGTTCGAACTGCGCTGATTCGAGGTTCATCGATCTGACTCGTGTCGAATCGAGTCGATCGATTCGAACGTTCTTGCTTCTGGAACTTCCACCTCATCGATTCGTTCCAATACCTGAACTACGACCACTTTTAAATCGAACTTTAACGAACTCACTAAATTTTTAGCATATTTGATTCCGACGAGCTTCGTCCTTCGCATGATCAAAGTTGACCTGACCTGTCTTTTTGAGCTCGTCGATGGCACCGTGACTTAAACACATATAACGAATTTATACTTGAATTGGTCAGTAGTATCCGAGGGACGCGAAAGCGACGGTCAGTGATGACGGTCGTTTTCGTTCTCTGATTCAAAAGCCTAGTCGTTCAGACACCGCGTTTTACTCTTGTAAAATTTGTTTTAGTTATGTATTTGCACTGCACGGCATATCCATATGCTTCACACCGGGGAATATACGGGCTTTCTTCGTTTTTAACGCTGCTTTTTCGTGAGTTAGTTAGTTATGGAGTCTTCGGGTTCTGAACAACAAGAGTTACAAAGCTTGCCTCCTCTGATGCTAGAAATTCCAGAGATCATTCCTGAAGTAATAGATCCTGCTCCGGACGAATTGCCGGAGGCCTTACTTATCGAGGATCCCATAGATTCCGTCCGATCTAATATTTCTGGAGCATTATTGGGTCGGATATGTTTGAAGCATAGCTTATCCCCGGATGATGTTTTGCTACCGGGAGTTGATGATAGGCCTCACAATCCACCCGAGGGCTATACTGCTTTTTACCGCCACGCTTGTGCGGCTGGAACTCTCCCCCCGTTTAACCAATATATCAGGGAGATGCTATCGTTCATTGGGATCGCTCCCGCACAACTTCACCCCAACGGACACGCGTTACTGAACAGTGTTTTCATCTTATTCATGGACTGCCTTTTTCGTCCGCCTAGGCCAGCTGAGATTAGACATATATTCAACTTCAAGAGCAGGGGTGATAGTCCATCGTTCACCTTTCTGGAGGCAGTTAGAAACTGCCAGATTGTGACGGGAGCCTGGACCAGACTGAGTTACTTTAAGAATGAATGGTTCTTTGTCCGATGCCCCCCAAGGATTCGCTAGGCGATGGCTGTCCAGACGTAAGTATCGTAAATCGTGTTAGCCTTCTTTAATGGTCATTGTCAACACTTGAACTGACATCAGGTGTTTTTTCTTGCAGCTATCATATCAAGGCCAGACGGTGGTCGATACAGAAACGTCATCCGAAGTCTACAAGAGGTTTCGAGTGACCTGCGGCACATTGACTTGGTCTTAACCGATGATAACTTAAGGACGCTGGGCTTAATTGAGACGAACCAGAGTATTGTCGTTGAAGGGTTTGTGAAATCGGCTCCGAAGGCAAAGAAGAGTACCGGTGTAGCGATAAGAGGAATGGGCGATGATGAGAGGACGCCTACTGACACCGGGCTAGCGGCTGATTTTCCCCAAGCAGGAAAAAAACGGAAAGGCAAGGCCGTTGTCCCTAAATTTGCGAGACGGAAGTCCGTAATCGTGTCTCGCTTGACTTCTGGAATTATTTCTTCTGACTCCGCTCTTTGTCAATCAGGAAACATTTTCACAGGGCTGGATGACGTTCCCATACCGGAGTGCGTTTCTCTTTATCACAAGTCCGGGCTGGTTGAGCTCCGGGAAGCGTTAGACATAAGCGGGCTTTTACCCATTAGTGCAGTCGAAACCTCTGGTTGGTCGGGGGCTTTGCACATTTGCATACACTCTCATGACACTACATGACTGCTTCACTCGCCTTATTGATTTTTCCTGGTACTTAACTGAACTGTATCTCTTTTCCAGGTAACATGGCTGGTCGTCAGACTACATTGGACAAACTCCGGAGAGTGCATCACCCCTCAACCTATTATGAATCTCGTCATGGAGACCCCGATCGTGATCGTGACCGGAGGCAATATGGCCAGGTGTATTATGCAAAGGATCATCGCCGTGGTAACTCCAGCCAGGAACGATCAGACAGAGATCGTAGGCATCGCTCCCTATCTCGATCTCCTCTGCAATCCCGAAGTCATGTCCAGGCATCCGAGCCTCTGCGACATCAGTCATCTTCGCAGGTTTCGAGGCCTGAGCCATATCATTCTCGAACCGGGGTCGCAACGTCTATGTCTGGGGAGGAGACGCTTGTTGAGTCTTCTGGCGAAGGGGCCATCAGGCTTGCACAACTGAGGAAAGATTTTCCAGAGATTTGCTTTGATGCTTGTATTTTTCCTCCCAATCTTAAAAGAATTCCCGATGATGCCGCGACTTCGGCGCTCAACTATACCCGTGACTTTTTTGCTCAGTACAAAGAATGGTACAAAGCGGCTGTTAAGGCTTCCAAAGCTGCCTTCGACCGGGCCCAAATCATTGAGAAGCTAGAGGCCGACTTGGCTCAAAAGAGTCGCATCGTCGACATACTCCAATTTGAGGCGGAATCTTCCCGCAAGGCCGAGGTCGAGTCGTTACAGAAGGTTGATGAGACATTAGCTGAAATGGCGAAAATGCAACAGGCACATTGTACTTTAGTTGAAGACTTAGGTCATCGATACAAGAACGTTGAATCTGAGCGGGATGCGGCAGTGAAGGAACTAGAGGAGCTAAAGGCTAGGTTTGCTGACATGAATAAAGAAAAAGACGACGCGAACGTGGCTGCGCAAGAGGCGTGTGAGCAGGCTGTATCTTTTCGGGCCGAGCGCGATGTGGCAATTGCAAGGGTTAAGGAGGTTGAATCGGAGTTGGAGGAGAGAGTCCAAGCAGAGAGGTTCAAAATGGAGGCCGAATTTGACGATCTTTTGGACACATATAATGCCAATGTATTGGAGCATAGAAATCTCTCCTGGCTAGGGGATTACTCGATGCCTCTCTACAATGCTTGGAAGAAATTAGTGGAAAACAAGAGGATGTCTTGTCCGGATTCGGTATTAGATGAGTTTGAGCTCGAGTCACGTCTGCTCAGCGAGGATGAGAGGAGGACCCTTCATGAAGCAATCATTTCTGTTGAAAAAGAAAGACTTGTCGTCCATCGAACGGAGGTTAGCGAAGGTTCGGGTATCGTGCACCATAGCGAGAATACTGAAGTCCCTGTTTCGACTTCACCCGAAGCTGCTGCCGTGGTTGATTCACAAGTTATTCCCGCCTACAATCCGGACCAACCGGAACTGTCCTCGGGCAAGACGCTCGTCCCCGAGCTTGTTCAAGCTCCAAGGCAAGGTAAAGTAGGTATTTCCCTTTACGTCTTAAAACATTGATTTTCGAGGGAATTTCTTGGTCTGATAGCTCTAATTTTGGTTGTTTAGTGACCGAGAGTGTCGCACCCGTGCTCCCTGTCCTTTCGGCTTTACATCCTACACGTGGAGTTATTGTCACCGAGGCGATTTCAACTGCCGCCATGGTTGGTGATACGGGAGAAGGAGGCTCAATATCATTCGATGTTCAAATGTTTGAAGAGCTATTTGGTCATCCTCTTGACCCCATGCCCGACCTCTCTTTTGTGACGAGCGGAGCTGCTTCTGTTTCTGGTTCGATCGTGACGACCACTGGCGTACCTAGCGCACCTCAACTGTCTCGAGAGGAGGAGATTTTAGCAGAGATAAGTGCCGAGATGGCCAAGACAGTGACAGTTGGCCCCGATGGTGACGCCGTTCCTTCAAGCTTATCTTCTCTAATGATGATTTCTCCTGGTGGCACAGTAACCGTCTCGAGTGTTGCTGAACAAGTATCCGTTACTGCTTCCGTGCCCCTGGCTCGTCCTTATAAAAGGATCTCCATCCCTTCCAGTTCTGAGGAAGATGTTGATATCATGCCGGAACCGGAGGATGTTCCAAAGAAAGGCAAAAAGTCTCGTATGAAGCCAGGCAGTGGGTCTAGCGGCTCAACTCCGAGGAAGAAGCACCGGAGGAAGAAAGAGTGAGCCCCTCGCTTTGTCGTGAGATTTACAGATAACAATTCTTTTGCCTTTTCTTTTGTTCTTTCTTGGGCCATGTGTATGTATGGATGCGGCCTCCACTTAATTGAAACATCTTTACTTGCCATGTAATCAAACTTGTTTTTGTTGGTTGACGAAATGGGAAGTTACACTTTTCTTCTTATCTGAATGCCTTGCAGTATTTGTGTTGTATCCGCTTGGTATTTATATAGCTTCGTGTCGTGATTTAATGAATGAGTCGGATTCTGAGTATATTATCACTTAAGCCAGCGATTAGCACCCAGCTTTTTGCCCCTTAGTTGTGGGGAGTAATACTCATATTCTGGTGGCTGATTGCGTTTATTGCAAGCCCTGAACACATGCCTCCCCCCCTTCTGGGGATTCATGACAATTTGAGATTGATAATCTGTCTTGCATTCCAGGAATCTGAGGGTTATCGATGTTTACACTCCATTCCACGCTATGGGAATTGGGAGTTGATATTGATATCTCGGCCCGTATTTCGGGAACTTCGAATTGTTACTTGTACTTTGATTCGTGCCTCGGGGATCTGGATTAAATGTTTATACTCCAATTCGTACTCTGGGAAGTTGGAGTCCGTTCGTACTCTGGGAACGATTTATTGGATGTTTTATGCTCCAATTCACATTCTGGGAAGTTGGAGTCCGTTCGCGCTCTGGGAACGACTTATTGGACGTTTTATACTCCAATTCACACTCTGGGAAGTTGGAGTCCGTTCGCACTCTGGGAACGACTTATTGGATACTTTATACTCCAATTCACACTCTGGGAAGTTGGAGTTAGTAAAAGGATTGTCGTGTATCAATCCCTGTGAATGCTGGTATTGTGTTTCGCCCCCGAGCTCGGGTCTTATTTAGTAAGTCACTGGTCGTATCACAGTTACTCCCTATTTAGATAAATCCCACCGTGTGATGGAATTTAGCTCTTCGTGCAATGTGATATTATGTGCTATTTTCAGTGAATCACAACTTTTGGCTTGAAGAGATGGCGTTTTATTGCTGAAACAAAAGAAGCATGACAACATCAGTTGCCTTATTACAAGTTCAAATTTCAAAATGCAAAAAACAAAATGCTAAGGAAGAAATTGATAGAAAGACAAATAAAGCCTGTTAGGTGTAGTAGGGACGGAGGCTTCCGCTATTCCAGGCTCTTGGTAAAGTGAGACCATCAACGGTCGATAACTTGAACGTGCCATCTCTGAGTTTTTGTGAAATTATATACGGCCCTTCCCAATTTGGGTTCATGTGCGAAGGAACCGGGTAAATTCTTTTGAGTACCAGGTCGCCGGATTCAAAAGTCCGTGGGCGGACCTTGGCGTTGTATATTCGAGCGACTCGACTTCGATATGCAGTTGCCCTCACGTCGGCTTCTTCACGTTTCTCATCAAGCAGATCTAGGGATTCAGCAAGTAATATAGCATTCGTTTTCGGGTCGTAGTATGTCACACGGTGAGAGTGAACTTCCATTTCGACCGGGATAACTGCTTCGGAGCCATAGGATAGAGAAAAAGGGGTGTGTCCGGTCGCAGTTTTGTGAGTTGTTCTGTATGCCCACAGAGCCATTGGTAGTTCATCGACCCATTTGCCCCCGGCTTTCTCCAATCTTTTCTTCAATATAGACTTGATAACCTTATTGACGGCCTCGACCTGACCGTTTGCTTGTGGGTGCGCTACTGCTGAGAATCTCTTATGGATGTGAAATCGCAGACAGAAATCCCTGAATTCAGTACTGTCGAATTGGGCTCCATTATCGGTGATAATAGTATGCGGGAGACCAAACCGGCAGATGATGTTGCGCACCACGAAGTTGATCACCTTTTTTGTTGTTATTGTTGCAAGGGGCTCAGCCTCAGCCCATTTGGTGAAGTAATCAACCGCAACTATGGCGTACTTTGCACCCCCTTTAGCTAAAGGCAATGCACCGATTATATCCATCCCCCACATTGCAAATGGCCACGGGCTGACCATTTGGGTTATTTCAGAAGGCGGGGCTCTAGGGATCCGAGCATGTCTCTGGCATTTATCACACCTCTTGGCGTAATCCATAGCATCGCGGTTAACGGTAGGCCAGTAATATCCGTTTCGAAGTATTTTCTTGGCAAGCGCTTGCCCCCCAGTGTGATCGCCACATTCTCCTTCGTGCACCTCACGCAACACTTGCCTGATTTCGTTATGCGCGATACACCGGAGAAGAGGAACAGAGTAACCTCTTCGATACATAACTCCGTCTTGAATGACAAATCGTGACACCTTTCGAAGAATCTGTCTTCTTTCGCTTCGTCGTTCGGGCAGTGTGCCATGCTTAATATAATCTTGGTAGGGAGTCATCCATGATTCCTTCTCGGATGTAGCTTCTAATGTGAATTCATTTTCCGTTCGATCAATGCTCGGAGAGGATAATGTCTCGACAGGGACGAGTCCCAAGTGTTGAGTTTCGCCTGTACTTGCCAGCTTTGCCAATGAATCGGCTTTCTGATTGTGCTCTCGGGGTATGTAGAAAATGGTATAATAATCAAACTGATCCAGTATTGCTCGGACCCGGGCTAGATAAGCGGCTAGCCTTCTATCCTTGGCCTGATATTCACCCCGAACTTGACATACCACCAACTGGGAATCGCAGTAGATTTCCACAGTGATAATTTTCAGGTCTCGGGCCAACTTCAACCCGGTGAGCAAGGCTTCGTATTCAGCTTCGTTGTTGGTTGCCCGAAAATCAAACTTTAAGGCATAGCAGATGGATCGGCCCTCGGGGGTCTCAAGCACAATCCCTGCGCCTGAGCATCGATCGTTGGATGCGCCATCAGTGTATAGTTTCCATATATCTTCGGGGGAGTCATTAGTTTCGGGTAAGTCTTCAGGAACAGTGAATTCGGCAATGAAATCTGCTAAGACTTGACCGTGTATGGCTCTCCTTGGAACATATACGATGTCGAATTGACTCAGCTCAATGTTCTACTTTAGTAACCTGCCAGACGTCTCAGGTCGTGTGAGGACCTGTCGTAACGGTTGGTCGGTGTATACAATGATAGGGTGAGCCTGAAAATATGGACGGAGCTTCCTCGAGGCGATGACTAGGCAGTATGCCAACTTTTCTAGCCTTGGATAATTTCTCTCGGCCCCGGTTAATCGTTTACTGACGTAATAGACTGGTTTTTGTGTTCGGTCTTCCTCTCGAACCAATGCAGCACTAACAGCGTTTTTAGATACAGCCAGATAAAGGTATAATTGCTCGTGATCAACAGGTTTTGAAAGAATCGGTGGTGTGGAAAGATGCTGGATTAGCGATCGAAACGCGCCCTCACATTCCGTAGTACATTCGAAGTTTCGTTTCCCTTTTCGGATCAGATCGAAAAAGGGTATGCATTTATCCGTTGATTTCGAGATGAACCTGCTCAGCGCTGCAACCTTTCCGTTGAGACTCTGAACCTGTTTTATGGTCCTCGGGGTTTGAAGATTCCTGATTGCCCAGATCTTCTCGGGGTTGGCCTCTATTCCCCGGGCGTTGACGATGAATCCAAGGAACTTTCCGGAAGCAACCCCAAAATGACATTTTAACGGATTTAGCTTCATCCCATATCTCCGGAGGACATTGAACATTGACTCCAAGTCCTTGACATGATCAATGGAGTATCGTGATTTTACCAACATGTCATCCACATAAACCTCCATGGTTTTCCCGATCTGATCGGCAAACATCCGGTTGACTAAGCGTTGGTAAGTTGCTCCGGCATTCTTTAACCCAAAAGGCATGACCATGTAGCAGTATAGTCCTAGGTCAGTTACGAAGCTTGTATGTTCTTGATCGGGCACATGCATGGGTATCTGATTGTACCCGGAGTAAGCATCCATGAAAGACAATAATTCGTGTCCGGCCGTCGAATCCACATGTTGATCGATTCGAGGAAGTGGAAAACTGTCTTTTGGACAAGCCTTATTTAAGTCAGAGTAGTCGACGCACGTTCTCCATTTTCCATTCGGTTTGCGGACAAGTACAGGATTGGATACCCATTCCGGGTATAAAGCATCTCGGATAAACCCATTCGTCTTCAACTTATCGACTTCTTCTTTGAGGGCGGCAGATCTCTCTGGATCCATACCGCGTCTGTTTTGCTTGACCGGGATGTATCGCGGGTCAATATTTAAGGTATGGCTCGCGATGTTCGACGAGATTCCACACATATCGGAGTGCGTCCAGGCGAATACGTCTAGATTCTCTTGGAGAAATTCGACCAATTCCTGTTGTGCTTGTAGGTTTAGCTGAGACCCAATTTTCAATATTTTCGAATCGTTATTGTCATCAATTGGAACCTCGATTGTCAGCTCGGCTGGAGAAGCTTGACTTTCCTTGGATTCGTCATTATCTTAAGTGTCTTGAGGGTCAAGATCCTTCTGGAATTGGTCGTGGTGCCCGGGCCGAGGCCCAGGCGCTAATTGTCAATCGTCGGCAAAGCGGACGCGGAGAGATTCCCCCACGCCCTTTCCTTTCTCCTTCCTTTGCGCTTCTCGTAGTTCAGCAACATAACAGGCTCTCCCGGCAGCCTGGTCCCCTTGAATGACCCCAATCCCGTGGTCAGTAGGGAACTTTAGAGTCAAACACCACGGGGCAATTGCTGCCCTAAATTCTGCAAGGGCTGGTCGGCCCAAAAAGGCATTATAGGGTGAATGGATATCCAGGACAACAAACTGTAACATTCGGACTCTACGGCGTTCTCCGTTTCCCAATTCTACTGGCAATTCCACCATCCCGGTGGGTATATTAGCACTTCCATCGAAGCCGTGGATCCTACATTGACAAGGCTTTAGATCTTTAGCTTCCATCTTCATCTGATCATATGCCTCTTTAAACAAGATGTTTACTGAGCTTCCACTGTCTACCAGGATCCTCTTCATCCAAGCAGGACCAACCTGTGCGGATATGACCAATGGGTCTATGGTCGGGGCTTCGACTTTGTCGGCATCTCGGTTTCTAAATACGATATCATCCGTCATCGTCTTCTGTTGTTTAGCCGGAGCCCCTTCATCAAGTGTACTACAGCTTTCAAAACTTACGTGCCTGATCGAATTGGCGTATGATTCCATTTCCCTCCAACTTCGATCCGCTGGATGAGGGCCACCACTGACTGTATTTATGACCAACCTTCCGCTTGTACGAGCGGGCTCTTCCTGTCTTTCTTGGTTCTGCGCACGATTTTGGTTTGACGGGTCCACACCACCGGTTTGTGGTGCTCGCACAAATTGATCCAACTTCCTCTCTCTGATCAGTTTTTCAATAAGGTCTTGCAGATGCCTGCAGTCATTGGTGTTGTGTCCATAGCTTTCGTGAAATCTACAAAACTTCCCCGTTTGAATTTGTTTCTCCGATGATAGTTTCGGAGTCGGCTTCTTATATTGCATCGCATTACAGGTTTGTAGATATACGTTTTCCAATGTCGTATTCAGTGGTGTATAGCTTTCAAACATTTGCGCCCTACGTCGCGGGCCACGGTTCTGATCCTGCTTCTTATTCCTATTATCGCCATTCCTTGGCTGGGTTTGCTTGTTCTGAATATTCAACTGCACCCTTCCTGAGCCCTCTCCTGACTGTTTAACCGCCACATTGCTTTGAACCCCTTCCTTGTTGGGCCTTGCATCGTCCTGCTTCCTAGATTGTTTCGCATCCTCACGCCTCAGGAATTGGGCGGCTTTGGAATAGAAACGATCCAACGACGCGGGAGGTTTCCCAGCTAACCAGTTTCCAAAATCAGAGTCGGGGTCAATCCCCTTAGTCAGAGCCATCAAGATTGAATTATCATTGGGGTTAGTGATTTCTGCGCAGGCGGCGTTGAATCTTTCCAGGTATCGCCTGAGTGTTTCCCCAGGAGCTTGAGTGACACTAGATAAAGTGTTTACGTCTTTAGGCCCGGCGATGTGCATACGGAATTGTTCGATAAACTTGGTTGCCAACTGGTCAAACGAGGAGATAGACCGTGGTGGTAATCGTGTAAACCACATTGTCGCAATCCCCCCCAAGGAAATAGGAAAACTACGGCACTTTACTGCATCATCAGCTCTTGCAGCAGTCATTGACCATTCGTACTTTAGAATATGCTGGCTAGGGTCGGAGTTTCCTTCATACATGGGCAAAGCCGGCATTCTGAATCGCCGGGGAGGCTCAGCATATAATATGTCATCGGTGAACGGGGTGTGACTTCGAGAGATCCCACAATCGTCATTTGTCAAACCTTGACTTTCGCGAACCATTTGGCGAACCATAGCTGAGAGATCAGGTGTTGCTGTATTCGAAGGGTGTCGAGCCAAAGTGTGGTCGGACTCCACAGTGCGAGGTGGGATCGGGCGCTGTCGACGATCCGAATCTCGCCTCCTTGGCTCGACATCTTCTGGGATATTCGGTCCGGGGACACGTTTCTGTGGGTGGTAGTTTGGACTGGAGTGATTTCGGGTGTCAACTCCTGTGCCAACTGCGGTGGCTTGGTTATCTGCGGTGTGCTGTGGAACAGTGCCTCCTCGAGAGGAGGGTCCCGTATGAAAACTGGCAGAGGGGCCAACTCTTATTTGCCCAACAGTCAATGTCTGCCGGAGGCCAGAAGCATGCGCATGACTTCCGTCTAGCCTGGGGCGCGTAGATCTGCCGTCATAGTCGGATGAGGCAGAGCTTTCCGTGGAAGAATGCGGAGCGTGGTCCCTTTTTGATCTCCTTCGCCCTTGGTGGTTTAGTTGGTTAGCCAATTCAGCATTGACACGTAGCTGCTCAGTTAGCTGTTGTCGGCTTTTAGTTAATTCCTGCAGTAATGTTTGGAACTCCTGTCTTGTAACCGGACCCGACTGATCCGCTTGCCCAACGGCATCCTGATTGGCTGACTGTAGCTGTGCGGGATTCTGCCTATCCTGACCTTCTTGGTTACCAACGTTGGAAGTGGTTCTCGTACTAACCATCCTGAAGGTTGGATTCCTATCCTAGATTTTGAGCAAACCTGAAAAGAATGGATGGAATCTGAATTTGAAGTCTGGATCTCCCTCTTAGATTTGTGCAATCCGGTATCGAAGATAGATCCACGGAGCGGGAGAAAGAACTGGTTCTTTTTCTTTCTCAGTGAAAGCACCAAAATGTTTGCACCAAAAATGGGCAAACACCCTTCGGAAGTTTTTGAAGAGATAGTAAATAAAGAACTTAAATTGGAAATAGGGACTATCTAACAAAAACTCCAAGTCACAGAAAAATAAATTGCGCAGAAGACAAGGATTTAGAGTGGTTCGGCTATGCGCCTACGTCCACTATGAAGTTTTTTCACTTTATTTCTTAATACTTGAAGGTGACAAGTGCTTTTCAGCAAATTACAGTAGGAAATGGACTTAAATTCCAAATTGACAGCAATTGAGACAGCATGGAGTGATTCTGACAGCGTTTAGACTTGTTCTTCTTCCCCAAATTCTCCGACCCCCTTTCTGAATGACCAGGGGGCTCTATTTATAGGTGTGGAAGGCCAAAATCCCGCCTAAATCATGGAGAGACTGCTTGGCACGTGACGGGGGACCCACAGGCCCGCGTTCTTGAAGTGCGTGCCCAGTTTGGGATCGATTCGAAGTGAACTTCGAATCGATCAAAAAATCATCCAATTGCGATGAAACTTGGCGTGGACGTTCTTTGTCATGTAGGCAAACTTCTGTAAAAATTTCATGGGATTTGGATCAGTAGATTGGGAGTTATGATCGATTCGAGATGAGGCATCTCGGTACGCTGGTTAGTTCGAATCGATCCTCTGGGTCATTCGAATCCATATGTTTCGAATCCATATGGTTCGAACCCTTAGGTTCGAATCCATATGTTTCGAATCCATATGGTTCGAACCCATAGGTTCGAATCGAACCTGTTGTATGAGGGGGCGGTGACGCTTCGAATCGATGGCTCCAGATCGATTCGAAGTTGTTTTTAACGTGTAGGGTTCGAGGACAGCATGGATTCGAAGCTGTGATGGACTCGAGGCTTGTGATGGATTCGAAGCTGTCATCGATTCGAAGCTGTCATCGATTCGAAGTGTATTTAGGTGGTGATGGATACAAAGTTTGATGGATGGATTCGAAGTACAAATTGGCTTGATGGATTCGAAGGAAGGCGTTGGCTGATGGGTTCGAAACGGATGGTTTCGAACACTATGGGTTCGAACGTGATGGGTTCGAACGCGATGGGTTCGAATATGATGGGTTCGAATCATGATGGGTTCGGACCGAGCAATGTGCACCTTCTTAACTTGAATCCATCATATCTTGAGCATATGACCTCGGATTGACTTGAAATTTGAATCGGTGGCTTCTATGGTCTTTCTTGTTACGCCCTATCAAATGTGGCCCAATCCGGACTCGGACAGAATTCATCGATATCCATAGCGGACTGAAGTACGATCAATCTCTGAGGCGAACTGTCTCCTGTCTTTGACCAACCTTTAGGTATCACGGCTTTTGTCCAAAAATGGGATAACAGGCATCAGTTCATATCCATCAATGACTACTCTCCTTCGTATTCATCAAAGTCGAGCTAATTCGTATCCATGGGAAATTGTCACTTTGTATCTATCCACCTCCAAGCATTAATTCGTATCCATCGACCACTTCTATTCGCTTTGTACAGATCCATTGTGCTCATGCATTTCGTATCGATCAACCGGCAGATCGATACAAAATTAGTGCTTTCCATCGATACAAAGTGGTCCACAATTATCGATACAAACCCATCAAGTGCCATCAATACGAAGTAGCATCCAATGATTGATATGTAGGTATTAGCAACCATAGATATGAATAGGTCCTCTAAGTCATCGATACGAGGCGGAGCACAGAGCATCGATACAAAGAGCACTTCCTAGGAACGATACGAAGGAAGCATAGAAAAGTGGAAGAAGCGGTCACTTGGCATGAAAAGTGGATTGCTCCTGGATTGTAGCTCCACGTCATCGATCCGAATATGATCAATAAGAATTACTATCGATCTGAGTATGATCAATACGTACGATATCGATATGAAGGCGCTAGTCCATTACATATCCAAACTTACCTCGGTCATATCTCAAGATCTACAAGTCCAAATGCCACCAAATTTTCACAAGAGTTTGTGTACAACCTCAGAAATGTACCTGATCAATTTTAACCCAAAATGACTAATTATCATTCGATAAAAGCTCAATTTGTACCGCTCCAAGATCAAGTCGAAATCACCTGAACTCGATCCCATGGGCCCGCGTGAGAGAAGAAGTCCTCCGAGATTTGGGTGAGATATTTGCTGCCTACACCCATAAATAGTGACCCTAGACCCACAGAAAAGGGACTTTTGTCTTCTCTACGTCGATACTCTTCCGAAAATGTGACCATACTTTGATTGTACTATTGTAATCCACTTGTAACCAGCGAGTTACAATCAATAAGCATCAATCTTTTCATAATGGACGTAGGCCATACGCCGAACCGCTCTAAAATTGTGTGTTTATATACTTTTTCTTATTCGTTCATTGGTATGTTTGTTGGATCTGCCTCATTTTACATTTATTTTCTTCATTTTATCTCTTCAAACACATCCGAAGAGTGTTGTGCCTAATTTTGGTACAAATACTTTAGTGCTTTCACTGAGAAAACTTAGCTTTATCCTGCTTATTGGATCTACTGTCGATATCGAATTGCAAGAATCTAAGGAGAACATATCACAAGCCTATAAGTTCTTCCATCCTATTTAGATTTGCACCAAGTCTAGGAGTGAACTTTGCTATTCACCATGGTCGCTACTAGGGCTACCTAAACCACTGCAGATCCAAAAGGACTGGATAGGCGGAACCTCACACAATTTCCCTCTGCAGACCAGAACACTGCTGGACCTTTGTATCCACAAAGCCATATCACTAGGTAGGAGTCCTAGCTACTAATGCAAGAGCTGACTCAAAGCCGCCAGCAGCTTACCAGCAGCTCCATGCCAATGTAGAGTTAACCAATCGGCTCAACCGTGAAAGACAAGGAGATCCAAAAGGGATCAGGCTTCCTACTCCTCTACTGAATGTTCAGCTTCCTATGATTACAATCATAGATCTGCGCACCCACGACTAGATAGAATCTATACACAGGCTATCGAACTTCAACGCACTTTGAATTTAGGACAAGCGAGAGTTGGTCTGTCAACCTGCCTCCAGAAAGGACCCTCCTCTCGAGGAGGAATGGTTCCCTATCACAAAACAGATCCGAACCATCGCCAACAAGATTATACTCCTAAGCCTTATGTTCCTGAAGACCTAGAGCCAAAGAGGAGAGGTATGGACCATTGACTGCGCCCGGCCCATCCTCGCATTGTGGAGCCCGACCACACCGTGGCCCAACATGCCTAGAATGTCCAGATGCTAGACATCCTGACAATGATCTGCCAGTTGATCCGTGAAAGCCAAGGCCTCACCAATGACGACTAGGGAATCTCATGGAGTCATACCCCTTTAACCGATGATATCCTCTACGCTGAACTACCTCGGTGATTCAGAATGCCAACTCTACCTATTTATGAAGGAAGCTTTGACCCTAACCAGCACATTTTAAATATGAATGGTTGATGAATGCCGCACGGGCTGATGATGCGGTCAAATGCCGAAGCTTCCCAATCTCCTTAGGGGGCATTGCGACTATGTGATTTACTAGCCTACCACCCCGATCTATTTCATGTTTTGACCAGTTGGCTACAAAGTTTATCGAGCAATTTCGCATGCATGTCACAAGGCCCAAAGATGTTAATACCTTGTCCAGTGTCACTCAAGCTCCTAGAGAGACCCTCATATGTTACCTGGAGAGGTTCCACACTACATGCACTGAGATTAGTAACCCTAATGACAATTCCACTCTGATGGCACTGACTAAGGGAATCGATCCCGATTTCAAATTTGGCAACTAGTTGGTCGAAAATCTCCCTGTGTCATTGGACCGTTTGTATTCCAAGGCAGCTTAGTTCTTGAGAAGAGAGGATGCGAAACAGTCTAGGAAAAAGGATGACGCAGGGCCTAGTGTGGAAGGAATCCAAAGCAATGTCACCATGAAACAAACCAGGGAGAGCTCCCAAAAGGTGCAGTTAAATATACAAAATAAGCAAAATCAGCAGAAAGGCGATGGAAATCAAGGTAAGAAGCAGGATCAAAATTGTGGACCGCGACGTATAGCTCCCATGATTAGTACCTATACTCCTTTAAATACATCCCTGGAAAATGTGTACTTGCAAACTTGTAATACTATCCAATATAAGAAACCTGCTCCAAAGAAATCGTCATAGAAACGGATTCAAAATGGAAAGTTTTGTATATTTCACGATAGTTATGGCCACAACATGAAAGAATGTCGTCATCTAAAAGATATTATCGAGAAGTTGATCCATGAAAGAAAGTTGGAGCAGTCAGTTTGGGCGTCGCAGGCTGGACGTGTGGGCCCATCAAATCAAAATCAAATACCAAATCAAGTTAGATCAGAGGAACCCACGAGTAATGGCAGGAGGTTAGTGATTAATATTGTTAGTGGTGGTACTCATCCAGCGGATCGGAGCTAGAGGGAAATGGAGTCATATGCTAGCTCTATTAAACATGCGGGCTTCAAATGTTGCAGTAACTTGGAAGATGGTAATCCGGCCAAACAGCAGAAGACGATGACAGACGACATAGTTTCCTGAGACAGGGTTGCCGACAGAATCGAAGCCCCTACCGCCGATCCACTTGTCATTTCAGCTCAGATAGGTCCTGCTTGAATGAAAAGGATCTTGGTGGATAATGGAAGTTCAGTGAACATAATCTTTAAGCAAGCCTATGACTGAATGAAGGTGGAAGCGAAAGATTTGAAGCCTTGTAAGTCTCGTATTCGTGGCTTCAATGGAAGTGCGACTATACCCATTGGGATGGTGAAATTACTAGTGGAGTTGGGAGTTGGAGTGCGCCAGAGAGTCTAGTTACTGCAGTTTATTTTATTGGATATTGATTCGCCGTACGACGCTTTCTTGGGCCAAGCGGCCCTAGCTGAGTTTAGGGCTACTATCGTCCCTTAGTGTTTGACTATGAAATTCCCTACCGACAATAGAGTCGAAGTTGTTCAGGGAGACCAGTCTATTGGACCGGCCTATAATGTTGCTGAGTTGTGGGAGTCATAGCGAAAAGAGAAGGGAAAGGGCATAGAGGAATCTCTCTGCGTCCGTTTTTCAAATAATTAACAGTTAACGACTGGGCCAGGGCCCGGGCACCACAACCAATTCCCAAGAGATCTTGACCCAAGAGATACTGAAAGTGAGGTTGAAGTCAAAGATAGTCAGGCTTCTCCGGCAGTGCTAACGATTGATGTTCCGATTGATAATGATGACGATTCTAGAATGATAAAGATTGGATCTCAGCTAAGCCAACAGTTGAAGGAGGAATTGGTTGAATTTCTCCAGGCAAACCTCGACGTGTTTGCCTAGACGCACCCTGACATGTGTGGGATCTCACTAGACATTACGAGCCACACATTGAATATTGACCCGCGACAAGTCCCAATCAAGCAAATAAGGCATGGTATGGATCCAGAGAGATACACCGCCCTAAAGGAAGAGGTAGAAAAAATCAAGTCGAATGGGTTTATTCGGGATATGTTATATCCAGAATGGGTATCCAACCCTGTACTTATCAGGAAACCTAACGGGAAATGGATCACTTGCGTTGACTACTCGGATTTGAATAAAGCTTGCCTAAAGGATAGTTTTCCACTTCCATAGATTGATCAACTTATAGACTCAACAGCCGTACATGAGCTCTTATCTTTCATGGATGCATATTTCGGCTATAATCAGATTCCCATGCATCTACCCGATCAGGAGCACACCAGTTTCGTCACTGATTTGGGACTTTACTGCTACAAAGTCATGCCTTTAGACTCAAAAAGGCCAGAGCAAATTAACAATGTCTAGTCAATCAAATCTTTGCTAACCAAATCGAAAAAACTATGGAGGTATATGTGGACTACATGCTTGTAATGTCATGACCCTCCACCAATCATATTAAAGACCTAGAAACGATGTTCAGGATCCTCCAAGATTATAGAATGAAGTCAATGCGTTGAAATGTCACTTTGGGGTCGCGTCTGGAAAGTTCCTTGATGCATCATTAGAAATCTTGAGACTCCAAGGCTATAAAGCAAGTTCAGAGCCTCAATGGGAAGGTAGCAGCGCTAAGCAGGTTCATTTCAAAATCCACCGACAATTGCATTCCTTTCTTAGATCTAATCAGGAAAGGGAAACAGAACTTTGAATGGACTACAGAGTGTGAAGGCGCATTCTGAGCATTGGTTCAACAACTATCCGCACCACCTACTCTATCGAAGCCTATTGATCCTGCGAGATTGTACATGTACTTGGCAGTGTCAGAAAACGTAATCAGTGCTGCTTTGATTCGACAGGAGGACTGGATACAACGGCCGGTCTATTACATCAGCAAACAACTAACCGGAGCAGAGAGAAATTATCCAAAGTTGGAGAAGTTAGCTTACTATCTTCTCATTGCCTCAAGGAAGGTTCACCCTTATTTCCAGGCTCATCCTATCACTGTCTACATTGACCAGCCGTTACGACAGGTCCTTATGCGACCTGAGACGTCTGGTAGGTTACTCAAGTGGAATATAGAGTTGAGTCAGTTTGACATCGCTTACACACCGAGGCGAGCTATTCAATGATAAGTCCCAGTAGACTTTATCGCTGAATTCACTATCCTAGAGGACTTACCCGAAACCAATGAATCTCCCAAATAGGTCTAGAAGCTGCATACTGATGGTGCATCAAATGACCGCTGCTCAGGCGCTGGGGTTATGCTCGAGACTCCTAATGGTCGATCCACATGCTATGCTTTGAAGTTCTATTTCCGAGTGATCAACAACGAGGCCGAATATGAAGCCCTGCTTTTCGAACTCAGGCTTGCCAAAGATTTAAGAATTATTACTTTCGAAATTTACTGCGATTAACAATTGGTCGTATTCCAAGTTCGGGAGGAATATTAGGCCAGAGATCGAAGATTGGCTACTTATCTTGCTTGGGTCTAGGAAGTATTGAATCAATTCGATTATTATGTCATTTATTGCACACCCCGAGAACACAATTAGAGGGCCAATTCCTTGGCAAAGTTAGCCAGCACTGGTGAGGCACATCAAATGGGGCTCGTTCCCATTGAGACACTATCTTCCCCAAGTGTTGATCAAATGGAGATCGATTGGGTACATGAAGTCATACCCGATAAAGGATTATGGATGACTCCGTTCAGGAACTATCTCGAGTGTAGCACCCTGCCAGGGCGTAGGAGTGAGAGAAGACAAGTTCTTCAAAAGGCTTCGTGATTCACTATCCAGAATGGAATCATGTACAGAGGAGGATACTCTGTTCCTCTACTCCAGTGTATCACCCACGATGAAATCAAACGAGTATCACATGATATGCATGAAGGAGACCGTGATAACCATACCGGAGGCAAGCTCTTGCTAAGAAAGTACTCTGATACGGTTATTATTGGCCAACTGTAAATTGCGACGCATCAGATTATGCTAGGAAACGCGACAGATGTCAGAAGCATGCTCGGATTCCAAGAGCCCCGCCTATTGAAATAACTCAGTGGTCAGTCCATGGCTGTTCGTAATATGGGGCATCAATATTATTGGATCTATACCTATAACTAAAGGTGGCGTGAAGTAAGCCATTGTTGCATTTGATTACTTTACCAAATAGGTGGAAGTCGAGCCCCTTGCTACTATCACAACGAAGAAACTGATCAACTTTGTGGTACACAACATTATCTATCGATTCGGTCTCCCATAGACCATCATCACTGATAACGGAGCCCAAATCGATAGTGTCGTGTACAAGAAATTCTGTCAGCAATTCTATATCCAAAAGAAGTTCTCTATAGTTGCACACCCTCAAGTGAACGGATAGGTAAAAGATGTTAATAAATTTATAAAGTCCATTCTAAAGAAACGATTGGAAAAAGCCGGGCGTAAATGGGTCGATGAACTTCCTATGGCCCTATGGGCCTATCAAACAACACACAAGTCCGCGACCGACCATACTTCATTTTCACTTTCCTACGATTCAGAAGCTATTATTCCAGTCGAGTTAGAAGTGTCTTCTTATCATGTGACATATTATGATCCGAAGAAAAATGCTATATTGCTTGTCGAATCTTTGGACTTAGTAGATGAGAAGCGTGAAGAGGTTGATTTGAAGGCAGCCACACACCGAAGTCTAGTCACTTGATTGTACAATGCTAAGGTCCGACCCTGATCCTTTGAACTTGGCGATTTCATGCTCAAGCGGATTTACCTGGTCCCTTTGCATATGAAACCTACATGGAAATGACCGTATGTTATTAAACGAAGACTCGGAGATGACACGTTTAAATTATCGATCGTTGATGGTCTCACTTTGCCGAGAGCCAGGAACAATGAGAGTCTTCGTCGCTACTACACATAACATGCTTTATTTGTTCACTCAGTCTGCTTTTCATTTGTAATTTGTTTACGCATTTTGAAATATGAACTTGTAATAAGGCAACTGACGTTGCCATACTTTCTTATTTTAGTAATAAAATGCAATCTCTTTGAGCTAGAGCAGTGATTCTTAAAATGACATACGACCATCACAATGCATGGAGAGCTAAGTTCCATCCTAGGGTGTGACTTATTCACATAGGGAGTGATGTGATACTACCGATCACTCGCAAAATGAAACACGAGCTCGAGGGCAAGCCATCACATGGAAGCTGAAAAGGATTGATACACGACAATCCTCTAACTAACTCCGGCTCCCAGAGTGCGAGCTGGAGTACAAACGTACGAATGTATGCTCGAAGAGGGTGGATTCGTCCACGTAGAAACTTCTCCCGCGTTTGATCTAAGTCTAAGGAAGATAGATCCATCTGTCTAACGACTTCACTTACTAACTCAGGGTGGATGTGACCCGACCGTCTATGATCCTGATAAATCTATCATTCCCAGAGTGTGAACGAAATCCTAAAACTCAAAACAGATGCGATCGACCATCTGTTAACTAACTCTAAGTCCCCAGATCGCGGACTAGAGTATAAACTTCAGTTGGGTGTGACTGACCACCCACAACTTGCTCTAGTCCCCAGAGCGTAGGCTAAAATATAAACTTCAATTGGGTGTGACTGACCGCCCACAAATCAGCCTAAGTCCCCAGAGTGTGGATACAGACTTCATCATTAAAACGGGTGTGATTGACCACCCAAAAAACGATTGGAGTCCCCGGAGTATGGACATAACTTTAAACATTAATCAGGCGTGATCGACCACCCGCATTCGAGTTTAGGTCCCAGAGTGTGGATGCGACTATCAATAAGTGAGCGAGTGTAACCTGACCACTCGAACTCATCTCTTTGCTGCTAAGCTTCGACGTAGTGTAGCTAAAAATGTCGAAGGTGAAAGGCAACCGCCGTCCGACAACTTCAGCTCTTCCCCAAGACTGGAGGCATGACTCCAATACCAACTACTAATCGAGACAATACAATGGTAAGGATTGACTTGACGTTTGGTTACGACTCGAAGCCATGACTTCGGAACGTAACAATCGAACATAAATTCGCAAGTTTGTCGAAAGAAAACACGGGTGATGCAACACTTAAAGAAATAAACTCAGAATTGTGCAAAGAACAAAAGGAAATTCTATTTCATATATCCTTTAAAAGCAAAATAGATACAAGGAGTCTGTGCCAAAAATTCCTACTAGCAGGGGCCGAACCCGCATCTATACACAGCCTATAGGAAAGGAAAGAAAGTACCAAACTATCTACCAAAAAACGGATGCCAGGATCATTCCTACTCCTTGGGTTTTTTCTTCTTATGCTTCTTCTCCTTTGCAGTCGACCCACCAGAGCTGCCACTATGATGTCGCTTCGAGCTTTTGCCTTTGCTGGGCCTATCCCCAGCCGGGGAAAGTATTGTAGTCTCCTCCTCCGAACTCACCGGAATCGAGATTCTTTCAGAACGCGTGGTCGGAGGGATGGGGGCACTTTCCATGTGAGAACATACGGGAGGAACCCAGTAACAATAATCGTGCCACCTGGAGAAATCATTAGTAAAGGGACAGGGCCAGAACCTGCCATTCCCCTCCTATGGAATGGAGATAAGAGAAAATGTTAAAAATTTCATTTGATAGTTCTCCAAACTTTGAACGAGTTCGAGAAGTGTGCGAAATACCTTCCTCAGGTTGGCTCACGACGGCGGCTGGAGTTCCTCCTGACACGTTCACAAGCTAAATATAGTTGTGGCTGATCCGGATCATAGGTCGGCACAGGTAAAGATCAGCCAGAGGAGCGGATTAAGGCTGGATTGATGTAGGGATTTCAGACCTTGTATCATGATGATCGACACCAAAGCCCTCTCTAACGTTCGAGTGCTGAGTAGTGAGCTTCTCTTTCTCAAATGCAACGGTTGCATCATGAAGAATTCTCCTCTCTTCCTTATTCAACACTCGGTTTCCTAGATCAAATTCATTGAGAGTCAGTATGATGTTCTGCCTTCTCATCAGGCAAAAGACGGCGCCAGACACTATGTAAGTGAGTTGGATAATCGCTGAGCCAGCTCAAGTCACGGTATTTCGAAACATTGACATTGTAGGTGATTAAAAGATCTTCAATGTCGCTCTCAAGTCTGGCTTCCATTGCCCTGGCCTCAACTTCAACCCTAATTTCGGCCGCCTGAACTTTCAACTTCGCCTCATCCCGCTCGTTTCAAGCCTCCACAGTTTGGTCACAGGTCTCCTAAGCGATCTTATTATCTTCATCTTTTTCCTTAACGACATCGTCAAATTTGGCTTTAAGCTTTTACAGCTCTTGGAGTGCTTTGGCTTTTTTAGCAGTGACTATGGCGTTGCTCTGGCCCATATCATCTACTAACTTTAAATGCTCCTGCCTCATCCGCTCTAGGTCCTATGAGCCTCATCCACCTTTTTCAGGGCCTCCGTTTTGGAATTCCTTAAAGTAGCATTCTCTTTAGTAAGAACGGTGACAGTCCAATCCTTCCGTGCGATGGTTTCTTGTAGCTCTTCAATTTTCTTTGCCCACTCAAATGCCACAGCGGAAACTTTATCGGCGGCTTTCTTCCACTCTCGGTATTGGCCAAAAGCATGATAGATGTGATCATAATGATTTTTATGCTCCCTCTAGAAGCACCAATAAATTTAGATGAAAATAGAAGCCGTCAAATCATATATTCAGAAAATCTCTCTTTAGTTAAGCTATCAGAGCGGCTCCCTCACCTGTTATCTCTGTAACCGATGAACTAGTTGCAATAGAGGTGTCCTCCTCGGTTGTATGGTGATGTTTGTAGGATCTTGGAATTACCGACGGCGCTAGTTGGCATGGAGTAGCAACAGTCTATGTCCCCGAACTAGGGGTGGTAACAAAACCTTGGGTGGAGGAGAGCGTGATCGAGAGTGGCATTTATCTCGCCTCTCATTTTCTCAGTCTCATTCTCTCTCTCTTTCCTTAGCTCTCTCTCTTTTGTAATAATCCCTTCCTTAACTAGAATAGCAGCGTTCATAGTCAGAATCATGCCTACGAGGTTTCCTACAAGAACTGGAAGATTTGTGTGCAGTGCGAAGATCATCGAGCATATACGGTTTCTTCGACATCAGATCTGCAAAATTGAATGAAGGGAAAAGTTGGTTGTCTTCGGATATTGGACAACTCGTCAATATTGTGTATGTGATGTCGTGAACTATATGCATGTATGTGTTAACCCTCGGACCCACCAGTTATATCGACGGTACTCGAAGGAGTTGACTAGCCTAGATCTTAAGCCCTCTGAAGCCCTTCCAGTCTGGATCTTATTGGAGCGACACATAGTCCGAGATTGGAATATCTACAACTCCTTTGAAGAAGTTCTCCATGTGTGTGGAAGGAGCCTCCGAAACTATAACACCAGCAGTTGGCAGAGACACAACCACGGATTTCCATCTCGTAGACTTACAAAGCTTTTGAGCAACTCCTTGCCTTTCCTTTTTCCCTTTGAATGCCGAGGACTATCTAAGGACCCAGCTATTGGTTCATCTTCTGTGGATGTATTTCTTCACCACCCTGCTAAGCAATTACAATTCCGAGCGCTCTACCTCTAGCTTGTCTTGCTAGAGCTGCTCAAGCCCTATGCTCTGATCTCTGTCAATGAGCCCAACGACCCTTATATTTTCATCTGTAAGCACCACTTCAATCTTTCTATACTCGCCGGCGCCTCCTAAAGGATCCTAATCATTTCCCTAAATTGATCACCTTCAAGATGAGGAATTGAAGCAATAAAGAGGAAAAAACATTAAACTCAGTATCAATGGAGATTATCCAACTAGTCGCCAGAGGAATTGCAACACTTACGTCTAACTAGCCACCATCTAGCGAATCATGGCGGGCACCGAACGTAGAACCACTCGGTTTTGAAGTAGCTATTTTGGTCTAAGTCCCAATAATAATTTGGCAATTTTTGGCTCCCTCTAAGAATGTGAAAGAGGGATTATCTCCCCGACTCTTTACATTGAACAAGAATCTAACTTCCTCTCGAGTCGGGCGTTCGAAAAAGGTTCTCCATGAAGACAACAAATATGATGTTCAACAGAGCATACCCGTTTGGATGCAGCTAGGATGGTGCAATCCCTAAATAAGATAACACCTCTCGAATATATTGGTTGAATGGTGGAGTGTCTCGGCTGTGCAGGAAAATCGATTGAAAGCGGTGTACACTTCCGAAGGAGTATGTGGCCTATCGTTTGTCCCTGGTAGTAGGACATCGTTCAATGATAGCCCATGTCACAAATAAATTCTCCCCAACATATCTTCAAAAACATTGGATGGTACTTAATCTTGTAGATTCCCAATGAGGGTTGCTCCTGGTAGATCGTCCGGAGCTGGACTTATGACTTCGTCCGCAATGGCCGGCATCTCTATTATCAATGGGTGTGGACTCTGAGCCTTCTGTTGATGTGAATTCCCAGGTTCCATAGCTAATCGACTCATCAAAAACCATTGTTATGTGACAATAATCCTGTGTATCCCTCACTGTGAAGTGCATGTATGTGATGCGGTGCAATGCTGTATATAGTTAATAAAATACTGTAAGATATAAAGGTGTTCGTACGATGAGACTTCAAAATTCGACCGGAGTGGCCGTCATCGCGGACCGTCACAATCGCACCATCCAGACTTTGGAGACCGATCCAAGTTAAAATTCGTTAAATTTTGTCAAGTTGCAGTGCCATCAACGAGCTTCGAAGAGCAGTCAGATATGTAGCGAAATAGATAATCAAATTATGCAAGGTAGAAGCTCGTCAGAGTAAAATGTTCAAGTGTGCAAAAAAAAATTATCCATCAAAGTTTGGACTCGGATCAACCACTAGGAGTACAATTTGTATCAGTCATAGGAGTAGCAGTTCTTATTGATCATGGTACACCACTTTGTATCGTTCACCCGAATGTCACTTCATATCGATGCAATATTTCCTACTTCGTACCGATTAGCAGCGACATTTTCGTATCGATCGCCAAGCCTAAAATTTCATATCGATCGCTCTGGATCGATACGAGTATCGATCATCAATCGATCGATACGAGTGTCCACTTTCCATCGATACGAGGCAACTCTGTCAATCGATATGAAGTCACTTTATGTCTAGATTGATATGAACTCTTCCTTCATCCATCATCGATGCGAAAGATCCTACACTTTTTCTTCTCCAATCAGCCTGAGCTCTTTCTCCTTCTTCCTCAACCTTGCTCTAACCCATCACCTACCTCCTCATCACCAGAATCGGCCATGAGTATGGGAGGAATGGCACAAGAATTCGAGTCTCATCATTTTAAGTTGATTTTGGCCGATCAATTACCTAATTTGAGTGATTAGTTCGGAGGATTACAACTTGGGTCGATTTGAAGGAAAATGCAACTTTCTTTCTTTCGAACTTTGATCGATACGAAAGGCTGGAAGTAAAATGAAAAAAGTTGAAATTTTTCTAAGTACAAAAATATTTATATGGGTGGAAAACTAGAAGGAAACGATTCGTCTCCCAGTTACGTTGACCGGTAGGAACGACCTCCCCTCCAACCAATATAAAGTAAGTTATTCATATCCATTTACCATCGATCCAGATCACAGCTGTTCGTATCCATCAGCTCTCATCGATACGAAAAAGACAACAGTAACATGTTCGGACCTTTCTGACCCATCAGCAATCCATCGATGCGAAATGACAACCTTGTATCCATTATTTTGAAGTTCATAGAAACTCGTATCCATCGATATGAAAACTTCTAAAGGACCGACTGATTCATATCGATTACCATTGATATGAATAAGGTTTTTTCAGCTTCTCAAATCGATCTAGGAGAGGATCGATATGAAGGGCACCTTAAAACGACCGTCAAGCATTGTCACAACTAGAATTTCATGTCTGTCTACGAGAAGATCGACACAAAACCCGATATAAAAAAACTTGGTAATGACTCGTGAACGTGCAGATGTTAACGAGAGTCAGGTTGACATATGTTCATGTATTGCGAACTAATATCCAATTTTCAAAATTTACAGGAATTGAATGCTCACTAGTGAAAATTACAAATTGAACAACAAATTGCTAATGCTCAACACTCAGTTACAACAATAAACTGCATAAACATTGGCAGTCAACGATTCAGCATTTATATTACTAGAAATCAACAAAAGGTTGCATCTTTTGATGAAAAGACGACAACTTTTCAACGAACCAGACAAAAAATTTTGAACTAAAGATTGTACTTTTTGAAAGCACATCATGTTCATACAAGACGTACTTTGGGGGGTAAATGTTATCCTGCCTTTTGGCAAGGCCGTAACACCAAGAACTTGACTTGAAACCAAGGATAATTCGTCCCCAAGATCAGTTATATACAGGTTCAATATGGATACTGGTGAATTTTTTTCGAGTCCAGATCGAGCTACAATTGACAAGACATGAAAAACAAAGCTATGAGAGCCAACGTTTCAAATTTCAAGTCAATCGAAGTCGTATGCTCTAGATATGAATCGATCAAAATCAAGGGGGAAGGCATCGGTTCATATCCATCAATGACTACTCTCCTTCGTATCCATCAAAGTCGACCTAATTCGTAACCATGGGAAATTGTCACTTCGTATCTATCCGCCTTCAAGCATTGGTTTATACCCATTGACCACTTTTGTTTGCTTCGTATCGATCGAGCACTACTCATGCATTTCGTATCGATCAGCCAACTGATCGATACAAAATTAGTGCTTTCCATCAATACGAAGTAGTCCATAGTTATCGATACAAATCCATCAAGTGCCATCGATATGAAGTAGCATCCAAGGATCGATATGAAGGTATTAGCAACCATCGATACAAATGGGTCCTCTAAGTCATCGATACGAGGCGAAGCATAGAGCGTCGATACGAATTGGCCCTCCATTCATTGATACCAAGAGAACTTCCTAGGAACGATACAAAGGAAGCATGGAAAAGTGGAAGAAGCGGTCAATCGGCACGAAAAGTGGATCGCTCTTGGATTGTAGCTCCATGTCATCGATACTAGTACGATCAATACGAATTACTATCGATCCGAGTATGATCGATACATACAAGATCGATATGAAGGCGCTAGCCTATTATAGGTCCAAACTTGCATCGGTCATATCTCAAGATCTACAAGTCCAATGCCACCAAATTTTCACAGGAGTTTGCATACAACCTCAGGAATGTACCTGATCAATTTTAGCCCAAAAGGACTAATTATCGTTCGGTACGAGCTCAATTCATATCACTCCAAGATCAAGCCGAAATCACCTGAACACGATCCCGTAGGCCCACATGAGAGAAGAAGTCATCTAAGATCTGGGTGAGATATTTGCTACCTACACCTATAAATAGTGACCCTAGACCTACAGAAAAGGGACTTTTGTCTTCTCTACGTCGATATTCTTTCGAAATTGTGATCATACTTTGATTGTGTTGTTGTAATCCACTTGTAAACATCGAGTTATATTCAATAAACATCAATCTTATTACAGTGGGCGTGTGCCATACGCTGAACTGTTGAATGTGCTAGTATATATTTTTGTTTGATGATAATATATAAATATATATACACATATATATACATATATATATATAATCATTTAAATGTATTTGTTAATGTACTATTTTATTTTTCACATATTTAAACAAATATTTGCTAAATAAAATAAATAACTCAGAATTTAAATTCAAACAGATATTTAATTCAAAAATATTTTATTACAATTTTAAATAGTACAAATTTAAGCGCTCACTATATATATATAATTTTTGATTATAATACAATTTCGATTACATTAAAAAATTTAATTTACATTTGCACCTCGCTACATATCACTCATTCACTCGTATTTTATCTTCGATTTTGCTCCAACCTGAATCCAACATCTGAGTTATCTGCAAATACACGCTGATGAAGTAAAATTGAAAAAGAAATATTTGTGCAGTATGAAATAAAATGTATTTTGAAAATGTTATTTGCCTCAGTTATTTGGGTTGTTCGTCATCATATTCATTTTTGAATTCATCATACACGAACAACCTATGACATGCACAGTGTATCACTGTACATGGCACAACACCGTGCACACCTATATACACTTGACAAAATTGCAGGGATGGGTGAGCATAAGGTCAAACTCAATCAAAAGCCAGGTTTAACTCAAGTGCAATAAAAATAAAGTGGCGACACGAGCACAAGGTCAAACCCGAGCTATAAGCTGGATTCAACACAGGTGCAATCCAAACGTACAAGTTCAATAAAATGGTCAAAGACAACTAAAACAACTCGACCAGTACAAAATCTAAAATGAACAAGTACAAAAAGTAGGGAACAACACATAAAGGAGGCAAACAAAAGTATATACATGAAGCTCAACTGAATACAAGACCAAATTACTTCAGGCTGCAAATATTAGCACAATGCAGTTCAGATATGTATATAGTGAATGCAACCTAGAAGCTCGAAGCAACAACTCAGTGCAGAAGAACAAGCCCATAAAACAGCATGCATGTAAACAAGTATGGCGACAACAAACAAAACAACTAGACTACAAGTGTAAAAATCAAATGCACAAGTAACTGTTCTCATGCAACAAAAAGTTTAAAGTGAACCAAACCATATGGAAATAGATTTCTTAAATGGGATGTATGAAGACCACAACAAGTAACATATATGCAACCAGACCAGATTCAACATGCATCATATACATGAGGACCAAAGCACCAGTGAAACAAAAATATCAAACTAACGGAGGCAAAGCACAATCACAAGCATACATATATACATGAGTAAATAACATATATACATATGCAATGATATATGGGATACAATGGAAGCAGTTAAATATGAAAGCAAAGCTACTACATGGTGCAACAGCCTCAATAATGAATATACAGTGATAATTGAAGTGAAACAAGACCGGACAATATGAAGTATAAGGATGTAGTAAACATGTACACAAACATCGGGTTGAAAATGCTATCAGGCATGAACACAAGTCGTAGGGGATTTCAAACAGTTGTTTACAAAAAGTCAGGTGATAGAAATAAATAAATATTTTCACAAAATCAAGTGACCGAAGTCAACATAAATTCACATGAAACCAGTAATCACAAATACAAGTTTCAATGACTAGAAATGAATGGCAGTTTTAAAATGACAAAGCAGGTTTTACAGTTTCAAATCAAATAAGACGTAGTAACCAAGCAAGTACAATGAACAATTTATAGCAATGAAGATCAGAGCAAATTCAAATTTATCAAGCAAAACGTAAGAAATGAACATGTCAAGATTGTTCACAAGCATTGAATCATAATCGAATGGCCGACTAAAGTTACAGACGAATTCAAATGAATTTATACGAATGATAATTAGGGGAATTGAACCCTATAAAACCCAAAGTCATCATTGGCTTAAAAATCATTCGAGTTCAAGCAATATCACAGAGCAAAGCACCAATCCAGAACTCGAATCAAGTCAAGTATAATATTAATCGAAAAAGGGGCAAACGTACCAATTTAATTCAAAGCATCATTAGATCTCAACTTTGCAGGCGCAAGCAATCACTGATAGAGGAAAGTGTTTGAAGCATCAGTGATCAATTGAAGCGGCGTCTTAATTCCCACGAAAGCCCTAATTTTGAACTCAAGAACACAACTGTTTTTTTTCAACGAAAAGGATACAAGGCCAGGCTGAAGAAATAAAGACATAATGGGGACAATTTTTACTATATTTGGTTTTGGGCCAGCCTTTATAATTGGGCTCTTAATATTTTTATATTAGGGTTTTTACTTTTAAATTGCTTTTATTTTGTATTTCTTTTAAACTTTTGTAAAGTCAAGTCTAGTCGTGTGACTAGGGGACGAACTACGGTGGTGTAGTTCGAGAATTCGCAACTCAGTAGCTGAGTTGTGACAGGGTTTTGAGCGTAGAGTTAGGTTACTCGATAGCGGGCGTTGCGAGTTTACGTGTGTAAGCGTCTGACTGCTTAATTTCTAGTAGAAATCTTGGAGGCAGCACGTACGCAGAGTTCTGTCGAAGCTAGGTAAATTCCATGTTGTTCTATTTCTGCTTTATATTATTCTGCTATTATCAGTGTTGTGAGTATTTTAAATACTTCGGCATTAAATATTTATAATTAATAGTATCACCCTATTCACCTCCCCCTCTAGGGTGAAATCGATCCTATAAGTTGAACCACTCTAAAATTGTGCGTTTCTGTACTTTTCATTATCTATTGATTGGTATGTTTGTTAGATCTGCCTCATTTTACATTTACTTTCTTCATTTTATCTCTTCAAACACATCCAAAGAGTGTTGTGCCAATTTTGGTACAAACACTATTTTCACTTATTTTTATTTTTCTTGAAATACAATTAGCATGAAAATAATTCGATGATTCAAACAGAAGAAGCAAAAACACAAGGCAGTCTTAGTACTGTAGGAAGAGACTGGAGTATATTACAAAGCAAGGCAAAGAAGAATGGAACCGATTATAAGTGAATTACGGAAAATGTTAGTTATATGGATGGAAATATTGAAGTTGTGTAAGCTATGTTTATGTCAAATTTACCTCTTAAAGAAAAGGGATCTAAGGTCTTGGCATTCATGTACCCATGCAATATCTGAGGTAGAACATTAATTTTAGCCTTTCGTCTAAGTTGTATCATGAATTGCATGCTGACATTCTATCATTTATGTCTTTGTGGAGTACACGAGTTTTAAAATTTAATCACTCTTGTACCCACCCTTTAAAAGCCAAAAAATCCTCTCTTTTTATTCCTAAAATTGTAAATGCCTATATAAATAAACATTATTACAGATTCAGGGATGCTTGTTTTAATTGATTAAGCATTGTGCAAAAGTTTTTAATCTGTTCTAGACTGCTTAAGCCTTAACAAACAATTTCTTTTTACTATATATTGAGAGAGGTTTTCCACTATATCCTTACCAAGGAACCTTTTGAAATTTTTACTATTTGCGATCTTATATTAAAAAAAATTAATTTCAAAAAATGTCAATGTTGGTACTATAGTGTAAGAGCCATGTTTGCTTTAATTTACCAACCACTTCAGTATGGACTGTACAAGTTTCTAAGTTTAACACTTTCTTTATTCTTTACAATCGAAATAACTTCTATTTTCTTACTAATATGAAATTTATTTGATATGTGATTTTAAATGATTGGTATAAACGATATTCTTAAAATCTTAATATAATCTAGGAACATGTTTGTAATATTCACCTTAATCTAACTAAATAGCCTGATTTTAATGTTTGCTTGAACTTAAAATTATGTATATTTGTAGATAAGCTTCGTAATTAGCTTGTTTTTATATTTTTATTTCGACTGATTTTTTCCCTAACACTTTTAAATAAGGGTTTCAATTTAATTCACTATAAGGGGTTGTTTTGATGAATATGCCATCAATTTATAGTAATTCATATCTAGAAATATAAAAATATATTCGTGTGCACATTAGTCCATTATAAGCAGGTTAATATCAAAAGCTTGGACCTCAATAATATTTAGTACCATCTTTTTAGTAAATGAGAATGAGAACGAAGATGAGTTTATTGAAGTTTTTTTTCCTAAAAGTTCTTATAGGAAAACCAGTGATGCATTAATGAACCTATATGTTGATGGACTTTTTTCACCTTTGTTATCAAAGTTGAATGAAGGTTGTTGAACTCTAAATATTATAGAAAGCATGTTTGTATGTGTGCGATTTTGTATATACACGCACGTAATTATGTTTCCAGTTCTCAACTAGGAAAGTACTTGTGTATAACGACACTTATTGCCACTCACCGAAGACCATACCTTTATTTATCCCCTTTTTAACTATCATCATTCGTTGATACTATACAAGAGTTTGTAATTGAACAAAAAAATGTGCAGTAACAATTTGATATAGGTTGTCTGTAACACTAAGAAATCTTTTATAGTATTCGCCAAAGAAATCTTTTACTTACTGTTGTATTATCACTGGAAAAATTCATTTAAACAAGTTTGGAACTAGAAGGTTGTAACATTGTGTGTGTGTTTTTCTACAACTGAACGACAACTATAAGCTGATGTATATGCTTTATATTGGATAAATTCTGACTCGAATGCACCACTTTTTATCGATGTTATTTTTGTTCTTTGTTATTGAAATTATGGATTTTGTACAAGGTTCCTATTAGTGTATTAATTAATTGTAACATAATTGTTGGATTGAATTACGGCATACTTAGTTTTTTTAAATTAGGTTTTGGTCACCGGTACAGTTCTCTTTCCTCAAAATATGAAGATAAAGAGTATAGTTACTGGCAACATCGTGAGTGCACATAACTTCATTTCTTATGTTTTTGAAAATACAATGCTTACCTGAAATCCTATGATTTCTGCATATGCTTGGTTACATTTGAGGGGCATCACTAGTTCGCTACTATTGCTATCTATATTTTGGATTTAATTCTTAACAATACAATAAACTTTACAGCTATGGTAAATACATGAAACGCTAAAGATATTAGGGTAAAGACATGAAACACTAAAGACTTGTGTATAATGACAGTTTTTAACTATCATCACTTGTTGATATTACATCACTAAGAACAAGTTTAGGACATGTGGTTAAATAATGAATACTTACCTACTTCTTGATGTATCTTATGCTTTTATGGTACAATGTACTAAAGAAACTATATTCTTTACTTTGGAGTCTTTGTTCATGTGATTGAAGCATTTTTGTAGGAATATAAGTTTTGCAATAACATAAACATTTATTTAATGTCAGGACCAGGCAATCTGTCAAATATCGTATATGTATGAAACTCAAAGTGATCCACATTATATAACATACGTAAATCCATATATGGATGTCATTTTGAAATATCTTTATTAGATCTAGTGGTGAAATAATGGTGTTTATTTTGGGATGATTATGATAAGATACTTTCTTAATCATTTAGTGGTCTATTGCGCAGAAAGGTGATTTTGACGTAACTTAAACACCATGCACATGGATTATTTGAGTTATGGACAACACCTTATAAGCTAACGCACTATTATTTTACCAAGAAAAATAGCATAATATAGTGAGATAGATAATATGCATTATCTGCTAATAAACTATATTTCTTATGATTTGAATTTAAGAATTTGATGACTTGAACCATAAGTATTAATTAGACTAGGATAGTATTCAAAATGGCAATTATTTTATCTCGGTGGTTTGGTCAGTGTGAATGTTTATTAAGTAGAAAATCCAAGCAATGAGTCAATGAGATTCTCAGAAACTGAAAATTATTTATTGCATTAGGAAATATGATGCCAATAGCTTTACCTTGAATCAATTATCATATTCTTGGTCTGTATGCGTAAGTTGCCACTGCACATCAATCAGCACAGTTTAATAGCTTAATATATTTCAAGTTGCATCATATTTACTAAAAAAGATGTTACTACTTATTCATGGAAGGACACATCGGTCAATCCAGATGGAGAACTCACTGATATTTTCGATGACAACACAGATTGCTTATTAACCGATGTACTATTTGGAACGGTATGCACAACCTATCCACTTATTGTGTAGCAAATAAGGCAGTATATGTTCCAGAGCCATTAGATGTTGGGCAATTATTTTAAGTGCAGATCATATTAGATGAAGATAAAATTACATTGTCAATAGCTGGGCCAATAAATCCTTGTCCTCTTCTTTGTTCCCAGTTCGCATACATCCAGAAATTTAATTTTGGCAATCGGATATAATTTTATTTATTTATGCAGACAACTTTTGCTCATGCAGCTACAGGACTAGAAAGCTATGTAGAACCAATTTTTCGGAAGAATGACAATGAGTTTAATGTAAGATTATTTTTACATTATTTTTTCTCATGATTTGATTACTTTTCTATGAATTTATCCTCTTTCAGTGCTCTATTTGATCTTACTTGATAATCACTATTTTCTCTTCTGCTGTTCATCTGTAGCATGTCTTACCATCCTCGCTAAAATTTGGAACTGAATATGAAACTGTTTTCTTATATGTATTTTGCATTTCATGATATCTGTAATTGGAACAGAACTATAAATCATGTGCATGTCCCTTTTCAGCCCTTTTCTGTGCCTAAAGTAGATCACAAAATAAATTTCATGTAGATAATTTGTGACATGAACCTGATATGATCTGATACAATATTATACTTCTTACATTAGCTTTATTTAATATTGCATGAATGATCTGTTTTTTTTCTGTCCTTTTTTTTTCTTGCTTATGTAACTAAATAATGTGTTGGCAAGACAGATTATGCTTACTGGCACTACAAGAAAATCCAATTATGATAGCAAAGTAGAATGGCGATTGGGGTGGACTTGATGTTATAAGTCTCATAGGGTTTAAAATGATTGATGTGGCATGCTGTAGTTCACCTTCCTTGATAAAACGAAACATAGAGCAGTAAAACTTTTGGATACCGCGCATATCTATTACTCCAAATTTACATTTGAAGCAACTCTTCTCATCGCCTTTACCCCAAAACCCTAGTTTTCTTGTTTTTCTACTAATCTAACCACCAATAATCGCATCTGTACTCGCTTCTTCTCAAAATCTTTGCGTCTCCATCAGATTGAAGGTATGTTCTTTTTCCTTATTCTGATTTAGTAATTGAAATAACGTATATCGATTGGTCTGCAATTGTTCTGATTGGGAATTATCCTCCTCTTGATTCTTTAAGAAATTGAATAATTAATAAGATCTTAATTTGAATTTAAGCCTGCAACCGGAGTAAATTCATTGGTTTGCCTAACCATGAAATTAAGGCCATCTCTTAGATCCGCTGTTTAGGAAACAATTTTTTAAATAAAATTATTAATCAACGACTTCTTTATTTAGTATTTTTTCTTGAGTAAAAACAAATTTAAGAGTGTGTGATGCATGTAGAATCCCTTTTCTGCTAGGTCATCAACCAAATTTTTTACCTACTTATATGCTTTATCCTTTTATTCACTAATCGATCAATATTCATTTAATTGACAGCTTGAGGAACCACCTCATTTCAGGCAAATAATTGGCAAGCGTGCAAAGAATTGTGATATTCAGGCACTGACTAAGTCCTTATCTGATCTAAGTGTCGGACGACAAATGTAAGTTCATTTAATCTTTTTTGGTTGTGTATGGCTTATGCACATATCTAAATTTATAACAAATATATTAAAACAATATAAATAATTTTTGTCTAAAAATACATTAGTTTAGATGATTATAATAATGATCTATATTTACATTTAATTCAAGTATATAACTTTGTTCTACATGGACTTGTTCAAAAGGATGTTACTAAGTAATTTTATGAATATAAAATAATTATTTATGTTTAATCCTGTTGTTGTGGACATTATATCATTTCTGATTTTAAGTATATTATGGCTAATCAAACAGAAATATGCTATCGGGACCGAACCGAAACTAAAAATGAAACTTTTGAAATTTCCAAAATTGAACGAAATCAAGAAAATTTTAGACAAACGATACTGAGGCCAAAACCAAGTTCTTGAGCCTTGATCTATACGTATAAAAAGGAAACAAATAAATTTTACAGTATAATAAAATCAAATAATAATGAGTGGGATGCAATGCTTGTTGGAATGTTAAAAAAATAATTATTAGTTGTTACAGAATAGAGATAGATGAAGTAGTTGAAATAAGAAGGGAAATTTTGCCATCTCAAAATGACACCATTGAATCATATGAAATCAGTTCCATAATCAAATAGTGAAGATGCATTGATAATTGATTGAGAGTATTGTCAGGATAAGGAGTCAATGTACATAAATATATGTTTTGCATTGTTAATATACTGCAACCCAATGTAGAAGACTATAGTGGATTGCTGGGAGAATTGAAGTTTAACAGCCAATTTTATCAGTGAATGAAGAATCTAGTAGTAACCCAATGAGTCAATTGAAGTTTAACTATATTCCCAGATAACCTTTTCTATAACCTTTTGAGATAGATATAAAAATAAGCATAAAATAGACTTATAGACATATGGTTTTTTCATTATTTCACTACAACAAAAATTTCAGTAATGATTGGGTTTGAAAAATATATGTCAAAACTGAGCTTGTAGACGTATAGTTTACGAACGAGATTAGCTCAGTTAAAATCGAGAACTAAGTTGTGCACAGTTTAAAAACTGAGCTATTCATAATTTAAAAACCAAGCTCTGCTCGTTTTAACGAAATGAGCTCAGCTCAGTTAAACAATTGAGCTTAGCTACCATAGGTATATAGAGACTCGTTAATATGTATGTCCATTAATATCCAAGTCCATTTGCTATTTCTTTCCTTACCTTTTCTTTCTTTCCTTTTCTTTCTTTCCTTTTATTTCCTTCCATTGTTTTTTTCCCGTCAAACTTTGATCACAATTAATTTTTGCTACACCATTTTTTTACCGTCACAGCAAATCAGCACACTAGTTGGGAATCCAACTCCAAGCTATTTTGAATAGGAAGCGTTATTCGCTATGGCCATTGTTGGATTAGGGCCGCTTCTATTTGCCTTGCTTATTGGAAGTATGCAGAATTTTCTTCTTGCTCTTAGAAGAAGGTGAGTTTGTTCGAAAAAATTTGGATTCAAACATATCACACAGTATAGCTGATAAAAATGAGGACGCGTGCTTATATTTGTTGCAGCTGCTAAGATCATATAAATAATCAAAATTTGAATCATGTCTTTCGATGCTTGTTTATAGTATAAAATGTTGATGGATACCAGTTTAGTTTATAAAAATGTTCGTTGAATATGATTAACTATAATATGAGCATAGTTAAGCTATCTCTTTTTACTTATATATATGTAGTTTTTTGATTCATCGAGGAAGTGTTTGCTCTTATAGTTTGAAATATATGTTATATAAATTAAAATAACCATATTAGCACAAAAAGTGCATTGCTTAATTCTGTATAATTTTATTTATTTATTTTAATTTTGTTCTTGTAAGGCGATTGGATATACAACTAAGGTGGCGAGATGTTGAAAAATGGATGAGACATAGATGATTACCAGAAGAATTAAGGACGCTAGTTTACATGTTTTATCTTCCATTATAGAAGAACCAACTATTCCTATCTCATTGGCATGTCATTGTAATTCGTGTGCTTTTGTTCCACGAATGCATAGTTTTTTTGATTCCCTACTACTTCGTTTAACTAATCACACCAGTTAACACACATGGAAAAACCCAGAAAACTCAAATTGTACAGTTTCTCGATTGCATTTTATACACCCTATCGCATGATTAAGTACTGTATGTTTGCAACCAAACATTCTATTGGTAAGCAGAAAATAATTTCTACTTTTTTCTATTTCGTACTGCTCTATGAAATGGAAAAAAATACCTAACTAATCTGAAAATGCTTGTTAAAATGTATTATATATAAAAATAATTCGAAGTAAGGCCAAAACCAATACTCGCTAATAATATGAATTAGAAAAAAAAAACACCTCATAGGAATATAAATGATCTTACTAGATTATATTCCCCAGCGCAAATGTAAAGATATAGAGAAGTAGCAACAACTTTTCTTCGGATCAAAGCCAATTCTTTTTTCTAAAAGAAATGAGACCCTATTGAGTTCCTCAATGGATGTGAGATCTATTGGATATGAATTAAGCTATGAGATCATAGAATGAGGTATACAATCAATGAACATCAAGTTCAAATCTTTTGTAGGAACAAATGAATGCATTTACAAAAGAAAAGGGAATAAAAAGTTTCATATCAAAATATGTTATTTTTTTTAGCAAATTCATATTGTAACTTTAACAATATGGAAACAATATAACAACTTAAAGAAGCAAATTTGTCAATCAACTTCGAAAAGGATACCTTAATAAAATCAGCCTTTTAATTTTCTATCGCGAAACAAATTGAAGCCCTTTCCATCTCTTTTAACCTTGCCCTATGCTTGTATCATTTTTGTAAATCTATAGTGCCCGTGAAAGATCATTTTCCTTGTTGGTCCAGATTCAAATAGGTGACAACTCAAGCAAAGATTTTGGTACCTAATATCGATTTCAGTTACAAAATTTAACGTTTGAACCTTTTATTATTGAAAGTGGACATTGTTTCTAGTATCCTAAATTTCTGACACTGCCGAATTGACTACGTTAGAGAAAATGAGTTTTTCCTTATCTGTTAATTCCCATCTATATTCTATCCATCAAACTAACAAAGCTAACTAAGAACTGAAGTCACGTACCTAACTACTTGACATAAAATGGAAAAAAGGAAAATAGAGCATAAACATGTGCGAACATTGTGATCGACAATCATCTTTAAAGCCTATTTGGCAACGACTCAAAAGTGGTCAAAACTTCTTAAAAGTAACTAATTCCATTTTTGGTGTTTCCCAACTCATATTAAGTAACTTGCAAAAGTCACTTAGGAGTTGAAATATAAAAGACAACTATTATTTGCTTTTATAATCTAATTTCATAAGTAATTTTGACCAAACAAATTACCAAAATGACCTAATATTTTATGCATGTGCAAAATGTATCTTTCATGTACATTTGCATGTCTAGGTATGTAATTGGCCATCGATTCATTACTTATAAGTCAAAATACATCTAGACACTTCTAATTATAAATCACTATTCAAAATTATTTTTAAGGAGTCTCAAAATAAGTTATTGTCAAACGGACCCTTAATCATTCAGATCTGTAATAGAGAAAAATCAACTGATTATTAGTCATTATTCTTTAATTAAATTCACATTGGAAAAAAATAGTATATTTAGTCGATTAAATAGACGGACCATAACTAAATGGTTTTGATTCTAAAGAAACCAATAATTCATGGCTAAATGCTCATATATTAACATCACTATATTATCACGTTAGGATTAATCGCAAGAAAATAATATATTGAAAGCAACCTTGAATGATTAAAAATTTGTTGGAAATGGAAAAAAATGAAAGAGATGTAGAGTTGATTGTGTGTATGGTAGATGACTCCATGAGATTGAAGCCCTTGGAATAAATTGAAGGTGAAACATACCTAAAATAGTAATAGAATCTAATCAGAGATACGTAAATGTTAAATTATGGTAGTATCTATAAATAGAGCTTGCCGTTAGTGTAACAGGCATGCATGCCGTGGGATTTGGGAAGAAAGCTGGAATTGATTGACCTGCGCCTACATTGATCCGAGATCTGAAATTTTATAGTTAAGGACAATTGGCAAGGAAACATTTACAGTTTTGCATATTATTATGAGACGGGACTCGTACATCCTCATATAGGATTCTATGCTTGGTGCAAATTATATGAAGAGAAGCCTAGTCGAATCTCGAAGCCATGGAGTCTTTCGGATTCTCTAAAAAGATGGCATCTTCCAAAGTGTTATGGGCCAGATTATTCTCTCCTTTTGGACTTAGAGGGATTGCAGGAACTCGATGTGATCTTTCAGTTTTTTTGGATTGTTGACCCGAGACTATTGTAGAGCTTAATTTAGCATCGGATCCATCATGTGTAGCAGCTTGCTCAACATCCATAGCAGCCAAACACCCCAAGCATTTGAAACGCATAAACTATCACACTCAGTAGATATTTGCAGTTAGAGAAAGGAACGTATTCCCTTTGTGTGGAGTGTAAACAAGTGCAGTGTGGTGCAATGCAGCGATAAACAATTCAAGATTAAATAAAAGCTCTAAGGAGACTCCGCAATTCGACCGAAGTGACCATCATCACTGACCGTCCCAACCGACTTTCATGTTAATGGTTATGGATTTCACATAAGCTCCAGGATCAATTATTGGTATGCAAGGATTAGGCATTCATGTTCAAGTTTACGTAAAAGTCAGATGTATGTAGGCATATGTGTTCATTTCAGAGTTTAAGTTCTATTCTGGGACCCATATGCGCAAGCCATATGTGCTCATATTCAAGTTTGGAGTCAAATGAAACTAATCCTTTGTGATCGATGTCACACTCAAGTTATGTTCGAACTCAAGTGTTCAAGTCCAGTGCTTAAAATGCCAAAGTCCCCATAGGCAATGGATCGTGACCGATCCCTAGCCTAGGCAATATCATCTTAGTCAATATAGACCCCATATGCCATAAACGATGCCTCTGACAATATCCACACCAATCCTTACCATGCCAATCCCTAGACATCGCCACTCCACTTCTTCTTCTCCAATTTTTCAGCAAACCCTTTGCTAATCCCTACTCCATTTCATCTCTCCCGCATCCATATCGATCCACTCCTACATAATCACAAATGCAAGTCAATCTTGTCTCCATCGCAATAACCAATTCATCCACTCCAAATTATGTTTCAAATTTAACTCTTAATTGCAAGCTAATAGAGATCAAGAACCAACCTTCAACGAAAAAGAATCAAGCATGAATTAGGGTGGACCTTAGCCACAGCTTAGGGTTCGCACTTGAGTTTGATCTAAGCAAGAATCAGTAGGATCAGGTTGGAGTTTGGTGGAAGGAGGAGCGATGCAAGGTGTAAGACAGGATGATGATCGAGGAAGGAATGGATTAGTAAGGAAATTGTTGGATTGATCGAGCTTGAACTCGCTAATGGCGGATATGAGGAAGGATATAGGTTGGGTTCAGTTTGTAATGGAATGAACACAAATGAGAAAAGTGTAAGGCTTCTGTGCCTTATATACGAACGCAACCTACTTCCTAAAATCCCAAAGTGGCTAAGTATTTGCAAACAAAGGGATTGGCGACAATCCCCCCCAGGGGATTGGTGCTGAACCCTTTTTTTCTTAAAAGACAAAAAGTTGAAAATTGCAATACAACTGCAGTTAAACTACGTGGAATCTGCAACGACCCATATCGTGTAAGCATGCATGGGAGCCAATAACAAAGATGTATTCATGAATGTCTGTGCACGTGTACAACTCAACATTCGATTTCTTCAATTAACAGAATTTTCAAAGATAAATCTAGTTCAAATAACTAAGGCCTATAAGCTCAATTAACTAGCCCAATGGAGCTAAGTGTAAAAAAAGACTGAGGATTACATCCCCATTTTATACAAACATATATCGACTAGGCGTCGCAACAAATAGAGAGAGATGTGACTCTTTGGAAAGACAACTCGACGGTAGGATAAAGACTGTTCATGCAGCTAAATGGAATCTTTTTCGGCAACTCTAACTTGCTTCGATTCAAAGCACGTCATCTTTGAAACAGGGTGTACATTGGGGGGTAAGTGTTATCCGATCTTCTGACCCAACTATATCCAGATTGATTGGACAAGTTAGACTCGATGGCAGACAAGTTCAGTAGCCCAGAGGAATGATCACGATGTTCGAAGATCATGCACAGACAATGGTATGAAGCAACGTTCAAGCGAGATCAAGAGATAAACTCTCTGAAATGTTTAAACTATAGATCAGTGCCTCCCTTGGGTAAGGGATCAGTACCTATCCTTTCCTTAGGTAGGGGATCGAATCAGATCACTTTGCTATGAATAACTTAACCAATAGTTCAACCAAATGAAAATGAACCAATATCTCCACAAAACGTGGAGGCGCTATGTAAAACAACTTTGGAAATATGAAGCTAGCATGGAGAGGACCCATAGGAGGGATTACATGGGCCTACAAGGTCATCTAGACCAATCGGCACCAATCGCCCATCCTTGAGAGTTAGGCTACCAGACTTTTTGGGTGACCTCGTCTACATCGTGAGAGTCTATCGATGAAATTTCAGGTAGATATTTGGTCGTTTACACCTATAAATATAGATCTCACTGTTCATTTTAAGGATCTGGAAGCTTTTGTTTACCTTAATTCTATTATAATCTAGGATCTATTATGATCTAATCCCTCTATAACTAGAAAGTAAGTATTTTAATAAAGCAATTCCTTTAAGTAGACGTAGGTAATCAACGTTGAACCACTATGAATTTTCTTGTTCTTGTTTCCGTTTTTTACCCTCTGTTTTAAGTTTAATTCTTCACTTTATTTCTCTACTTTCAATCTATAAGGTGCTTGTGCCAACTTTTGGTGCAAACAACCATCCTTTCCTTTCTTTACTTCTTCCTACTTGGCATTCTTAGCTTCTGCAAATTTGATGTAACCCAAGTGAATAACTTCCATCTCATCTGTTGAGAAGCAAGCATCGATGACCTCAAGGTTAAAAGCTGCACCTCCTCATTCACTAACAGCTTTTGGCTCCTTGATTAACCACCTATAGATAAAAACCATAACTTCTTGATAATCATCCATCATGCGAGGCTCTTCTCCATAAAAATTCTGGAGCAAATTTCTTCCTAATAAGCCTCTACCTAGTCCAGCTGGCTATTTAGTTTTTCCCATTTTGCTTGCAGCTTCTCGGCCTTGGAAGTTTCGCTAACCTTTTCAACAGATAAGGCTTTAACCTCCAATTGGAGAGTGACCCTCTTAGCTCTCAATTCTACAACTATTTTCTTTATGTCAGTAATGTCAAGCTCTGTTTTCTTTGTAACCACCCGGAGCTCGTCCAACTTTTTGGTGAATTCGGTCTTGAGGTTCTTATAGTCATCGAAGAGCCGCCCAGCCTTATCGTTGTACTCCTTCATAGCAACCTTAATGTTGACAGAATGAGCCCATCTTAAGTGCTGCAATTCTTCAGTGTGAGCAGCCTTATGCCTCTTAATCACTATAGCTTGCTTCTCATTCTCTTCACCTGAGACCTCTCTAGTGCATCTACCACTTTCTTGAAGTCTAAATTCTTTTTGTGCAGCTGCTTCCACAAATAAAAAATCTTTATATTCTTCTAAATGTGTTTCTTGTCAATCTCCTCCCTGGCCTTGATGTCTTTTGTGTGAAACTCCGATAAGGCCTTTATACCACCCAATGTGTCTATATGTAGATCAATTTCCCTTATAAAGGGAAGAGGAGGCTTCACAACAAGCAAGTAAGCCAGTGGATCTCTCAGTTGATAAGGCTGTTGGAATCCATCAAAGTTTGGGTCCGTTGGGTCAGTAATATCAGCTGCTCTTTCTGTCTCCTTGCCTTTATATTCTCCTTTGAGGATATGGACTACCACTCTCCTCTTGTTCATCCTCTCCTGCTATTTGGAGGTTTTTGAATCATATAAAGGTAAAGGTGAAAGATGAGGAGATTTGGAAGGACGGACCAGAGTAGGGATCTCGATTTATTGCTAAGGGAGTGGAATCTTTTCTATGAGCTATCCTTGGGGTCTTGGTCGCCTTTGTCCCTGGTCGGATGATAGTGAATAGTTTCTCCTGTCTTTAGCTCCATATGTGGTTACATAACATTCTCATTTGGCTTGAATGAAGATGTAGCCTTTTTGACATCATGATGAGGCACTTTTGGCCATGTTTGCTTCATCTTAGAGAGCAGATTTTCCCATTTAAACTCATGCTACTTGCGATTGCAAAATATGATAGCTTGGGATCAGAACAGACAATTGAAAGGTGCATGACCATGACATGAACGTGTAATTGTGTGAATGTGTATGCAAGTGTGCATAATGACTGCATGAACCCTTAGGGTCCTCATGGGTCTCCAGCTGTCATTGGATTTTCGCTATAGACGCAGAGTACCAATAATCGATCCTAAGCTCCGAACCTTGGAGATAATCGAAAATAGAAATATCTCTCAGAACGAACGTTGCCCTCTCTTCCTCGAAATCAAAAACACGGTGCATGGCTTCCTCTACCTCTAAATTAAGCGATATGTCTAAGCCAATATGTCTAGAGGAATGTGCCTCATCACGATCCAAGGTGGTGCATTCACTGTCATAAGAATGAGCGCCTACCTCTTTTACTATGCTTGTGCGAATGTTGCTATCATCCCATTAAGTTAAAGTCTTGAGCTGACCACAATTGCGAGGTTCGATCCTGAACGAGCCTAACTCCGGCTTATCCGAACCTGTTAGGCCCATGAGGAAAACTCTGTATGGATCCCTAGGCAGGATGGTGCCGTAAATGGAGGGATGAGAAGATAGAGCTTCACCCTTTTCACCAACATCTGAGTCTTTTCCTAACTTCTTCTAAGAAGGCTTATGAGTAGAAGGTTTCCTGCCTTTGCCAATTGAGCGACCGCCCACCAATAGTTGGAGCCGCCTTAAATTATCATCAGTAATTAGATAAGGAACCTCCTGGAATTCCTTAAGGATCTACTGGTGTTTCTGTAACATGTTCTCCAGATCATCCCCTTTGGCCGCTCTCACTACACTTGGAAAAAAGCCCAAAGCGAGGGAGAGTCGGTATCTAGCATAAGATTTCGAAAGAAGACTACAAACATAGAAAGGATTAGGTAAAATAAAGAGACTAACACCTAGAATGCCACTGATGAAAGCACGGAGAGTCGTCCTGGACAAAGAAGTTTTCACGCTTGAGATATTATACTTAGAGTATAAGTTCTCAATAGGCTTAAACTTGTTTCCCACCTTAAGATGAAAGAAGAACCCTCCATTTTACTTTTTATAACATAAAGGAACCTGATTTGATGATGGGTATGGGGCATATGGAACTCCCTTATGAAGATAGCATATAAGGTGGTAAGGATGGCATGTCCATTGGGTTGCAATTGTAATGAAGCAATCTTCAAGTACATAAGGAAGCCTGCAATCCATTAAGGATAAGGAAGTGGGGCTCCAGCCACCTAATAATATTGAGAATAGGCCATGTACCCTTTTGATCGGGAGTAGGCAAAATTAGGTTATCTCTACGGACATCGTGAGCAGCCATGATAATATCTAGCTGCTTAAAGGTCAAGATGGAGGATTCGAAGTCGATAGGATCCACTAATGATTTGGATGGCCTATATCCATATGCTAGAGAACGAGCAGAACTAGGCTGATTAGTGTGAGACCTCGATGGCGTAGGATCCAAAGGTGCGAAAAGGGAGGGATCAAGATCTTCGGAGATTGTTTGTGAATGTGTCTTGTGACGGTTTGACATACTTATCTAACATAATAATCTATCTCACGTATTATCACAAAGAGTGAAATTGTTTGTACGTGTGCATGGGTGTGTATATATGCATTAAAACAGAATCAAGACAAGGTTAACATAAACATTTTAACACAAGTGAAATCTATTTCAAATTTACACTCTTCCTAGGATAGCCTATGCAAAGTCATGCCCTATAACTGAACCCAGAACAATAGGTAGAGATCGATAAACGACTAATCTCTCCTCTATCCAAAAGCCAATCCCATCAACAGCAACACCCTAGGTTTTGATCCAAAGGTCCCACTAGTCCAAAGAGGTTTAAAAATCCTCTTAATTCTTGTATAAGATAGAACCAAGGAAGCCCAAATCCAAACCTAAACCCTAACTACTAGGCATAGCCCATATCATGGCATACACATTGGTAATATGGATTCAAAAATGGATGGAAATGCTTACTGGATCGAGTGATGATCTTGAATGGAGATTACATTGATTGGAGGCGTTTGGAGGGAAGACCGGTGCTTGCACACCAGAGAGGCGAACGGTCTCGAAGAATTTGGGTTATAGAAAAATAAGCAGGTGGCGCTGTGGAAGGTAGCTCGATAGTTTATATAGGGATGACGTCATCTCTAGTGCTAAACCGGTCACAAACCGAACAAGTCATAAGCCTAACCAACACCAATTCGAACCAACCCTATCCGCTGAATCTTGAGCATGCCGAGCCAAACTGAAGAGGGAGGTAATGGCTTATGTTTACATGTGAAATGGTGGAGCTGTAACATCCCGTATCTGGAGGCTCGAAGCTAAGCGCTACAGATGCTCTAGTCATCCATAGTATTAACTTCCGCTGACCATATGGTAATGTTAGTGGTATCCATCATGTCAAAAGCACATGAATATAAAGAAAAATAACAGATTTAAAAACAACAATAGTTCTGATTACATTTCACAAAACATGTTTCATATTCCATTACATAATCTCAACCGATTCGCAGGTCTAGATCAAATATAATTATTATAGGTACGCCAAGAGTGACATATGAAGATGCCCCCTTAGTTGACCAGAGTACTAAACAGTCATAACTAACATAATACAACACAGTATAATCAAACAAAGTAAAATTGAAACTCCTAAATAGCTATCCGTCAACCACCTGCTCATCTCCGGATGCTTTATTCACCAACCTGCTAAAAACCTAAAAATCCTCAACCCTCAGTCTACTCAAATCAATTTTGAGCACCCGAGAGTTTAAGGGGGAAAATGTACACTTCGAGTTAGACATAAAGCCTAATATAAATAATACTATACATCTCGGTTATTTGATATTAAGTGAGACCACGCAGCTTAGCGGAATGGGGTTTCCCCTCACTAGTATCGTTTTAAAACATATCTTTTGCAAATCATTTCCTACAATCAAAACTGGTTAAAACTGTAAAACAATATCATGTAAACATACATGTCGGTAATAAATGAACTATCATTCCGAACATTATAGTTTTGTTTGGCTAACTACTAACCTTTGGCTGACTCGGTCCTACCAGACAATATAGATAAATAATTTAACACATGTTAGATACTCCTCTTCTTGACAGTCTACCCCTAAATTATCTTCTCCTAGGGTCACCTGATCCTAACTGTTTTGCAGGCTTACCAATAACATATCTCTGTACAAATATATATATATATATATGTATGTATGTATGTATGTATGTATGTATGTATGTATGTATGTTTGTATGTATATGTATATATATATTCCTTTCATTTTGTAACATCATTTTAGTCTTACCTATGAGAAAACCCTATACACTGGAATTCTAGACTAAATTAGCAAGGGCTAATGGCAAATGTATAAGGCGCGACCCTATACCATTCCCATCTGTTATACAAATACCTGAGTCATTTTACTTAGGGTAATCTTCCCTTAAATTTTCCTCAGAAAACTTTTCATCTCAAATTGATTTAAAACCTTTAAATCAAACTTAAACATGAAAATATATACTCTATGCTCTACTCAAAATTACCTTGCCATGTTACATATATTTACTCAAATCTTTATTGATGAAAAGATTTAAACCTTTGAAAGTACCCCTTTTGAATCCATTGAAAGTACCCCTTTAGAAACCAAGTAAACCCCTTTCTTTCACCTAGGCCGAAAGGCCAAACCAATCCTTTCAAAACCATTCACATAAACCTTTCGAAACCATTGAAAAACCTTTCCTTCGAAAGCGATAAAAATTGAGACATCCTATCTTTAAAACCCTTAAACATTGTCTTTCGAAACCATTGGGTAACCACCCCTTTGAAACCTTCACTAAAACCTTTCAAAAGCATTAAAACATCAAACCTTTCGAAAGCCTTTGGTTTCAAGTAAAACATGTGGAATAACCTTTTGAAACCATTTGAAACTATCTCCTTCGAAAATTTTGGGTTCTACCTTCAACAGAGCAAAATGGTCATAAAAAATTTAAGTGGAAAGCACTCTTTAAAAAGCTATTTCCCAAGCGAAGAAGTGATGGTGTCGAAACCAACCCTTCGAAAGCATTGGAGAAGTGGCTTGAATTTTAAAACAAAGTATACCTTCTGAAACCATTTGCTTCGAAAGGTAAAAAAGGGGAAGCTAGAAGTTTCGACCCCATTCGAAAGCATTTACTTAAAAAAAAGAGCAACCTCTTCAATATCATTTTTTAAATCAATTTGACCCAGTCGGAAGCCAACCAGGTCGAAAGAAAAGTAGGCACATTTTCATTTGTAAGAAAAGTAGCACTTCAACCCCTTCGGAACCCCTGCTTTCGACCCAATACCCACCGCCTATATCCAATTCGCTGCGCAACAAGACTTTGATGTCATGCGCATTGGTGTCGATGGTGATGGAGGCGGAACTACTTTGTCGGAACCTAGGTCCGAAAGTGGCAAAACATGCCAAAAGCATGTAAAAACTGATTCTAACTTTAAAAGAAATTCTTTTCAACAAACCTGCCTTGTTTGTTAAAATATTATTGGTTTCCAATTTTCTTTTACAAAAGTGCTACCGAAATTTCTGAATTAAACAATTTAAATAATTTACAAAATACCCCTTCTCCTTTTATAAATATATAAAACATTTAAGTCCCATACCTTAAATAACTTTATATATCTATTAAAACACTTAGGAAAATTCTACAAAAATACCACATAATCATTTTTAATATGTTATCTAACATATATTAATTTTAGACCCAAAACTTATATTATTTAGTCGCAAGTAATTTGAAACCCAAATAATCATTTTCCTTACTAGAAAATTAATACAAAATCCACATTAATTCAGAATATTTTGAAAACTGAAACCCATCTCTAAAGTATCATTTCTGATCTAAATCTAAAATTGTAAGACATCTGGATGTCATTAAATATGGTTTTCACATTAAAACATATCATAAAACCTATATGAATGAGCATAAATTATCAACAAGCATATATAAACATTTTATCCTTTGAAATCATGGCATAAGATTGCAAATAAATTCGAATTATCCTTTAAACCAAAAACAATAGAAAATATGAGATGTGGTCATTATTCATCTTAGCTTTGAGATTAAAGAGTTTGAGATTTGAATGAATTTTGATTTTGATTACTATTCTTCCATTGATTGCTTTCTCTAGCTTGTCTAATGGTGGCCTGCCTCTACTTTGTCTTTGAATTTGAAATTAACGTGTAAATGAATTCCTAAGGGTTTAGGGTATAAGAATACTCTTTTTCCTATTTTACCCCTTCCCTATTTCATTTTAACTCGTTTTTAGTTCATTGTTTACATACCAGCTACCCCTTAGTTTAATCGAGAATCTCAATCCCCTCATCTTACCATTATTTTATTTTATTTAACTAATTAAATAACGTAAATAATATTACCAAAAATTAGGGTCATTACAGACTCCTCTCCTTAAAAAAATTCATCCTCGAAATTAAGATTAGGTACACAACAAATCAAACATAAAGGTAAAACATACCATCAAACAAATTAGGATAAGCGCCTCAAATTCCGCTCTTAGTCTCCTAAGTACAATCTCTCTCATTATCCCTCCACTATGCTTTAACGAATATGGTTGTCTTGTTCCTTAGTCTCTTACTATCTCTCCCAACTATATAAATCGAGTTTACATCTATAGTTAAATCCAGCCCTATTACTAAATCATCTAACATAGTCGACGCTATAGTAGTCTCCGGGTCTCTAACACACTTCCTCAAACGAGAAATAGGAAAAACATTGTGGACTCCTGCCAAACTATTCGGTAAATCTATTCCATAAGCGAGTTTCTCAATCCTCTCTACAATATGAAAAGGTTCGATGAATCTCGATGGCAACTTCCCCTATTTCCTGAATCGAATCACACCCTTCGTCGATGACACCTTAACAAATACAGGATCTCTAATAGAGAACTCTAAGTCTTTCCATCTTCAATCTGCCTAACTTTTCTGCCTACACTAAGTTTCCTTCATCCTAGCTCGATTCAACTCAATCTACTCTGCAGCTTCTCTAACCAAATCTAGACCAAGAACCAACCTATCCCCTATTTCTAACCAACAAACGAGAGATTTGCATGGCTTTCCATTCAATGCTTCAAACGGTGCCATCCTTATACTAGTCTAATAACTGTTGTTATACGAAAACTTGGCTAAGTGTAGATGTTCTTCCCATGATGCTCCAAAATCCAACACACAAGCTAGTAACAAATCCTCCAAGACATTGTTAACTATTTCCGTTTGAGTCTGTGGATGGTAGGTGGTACTCATCTTGAGCTTGGTACCTAAGGTATCTTGCAGACTCTTACAAAACTCGCTAGTGAATAAGGAATCTCTATCACTTACAATACTACTAGGAATTCCATGCAGTCTAGCTACATTCTTCACAAATACTTAGCTAGAACAGGTACCATCCCAGTTGATTAACTGGAATGAAATGGACACTCTTCATTAATATATTTATTATGACCCATATACTTTCATTTCCTTTGTTTGACCTTAGCAACCCACCTATGAAATCCATAGAAATATAATCCCATTTCCACACCAGAATATCTAATGGCTGAAGCAACCCACTTGGCTTCTGATGTTCGGCTTTTACCTGTTGGAAGTTCAGACACTGCTTCAACCATAAGTCTACATCCCCCTTCAAACCTCGCTAGAAGAAACTCTACTTCATGTCTTGATACATCTTAGTTCCTCCCGGATGAATAATGAACTTTAAACGATGGCATTCCTCCAAAATGTCTTTCCTTATGTCTCCCACATTCGAAACACATAACCTACCTTTCTTTCTCAACCATTCATTCTAGTTTAGACTAAAATCCTTTAAGTCATCGCTCTTCGTTCCTTCCATTAATTTTCTGATCTATTCAACTAATACAGGATCCTCCTCCTATTTAGAAGCAATCTTTTCGATCATCACTGGTTGAACCTCTAAAAAAGACAACACAACAGTTCCTTCACTAGATCCAACTTCAGACCTCCAATGCACTCTGCAATTCGACAAACTTTCCAAATCTTTCCACTCTGTTATCATTGCCAAATTGCATTTTGATGCTTTCTGCTAAGTGTATCTGCAACCTTATTACCTTTTCCTGTTGTGCACTCAATTCCAAAATCATAAGCATCAATAAACTCTAACCATCCTTACTGTCTCATGTTCATCTCCTTCTGAGAGAACAAATACTTCAAGGACTTATGACCCATATATAACTCAAATCACTCTCCCAAAAGGTAATGTCTCCACACCTTCAATGCAAAAAATCACCGTAGAGAACTCCAAATCATAAGTTGGATATTTAATCACATGCGGTCTAAGCTGTTGAGAAGCATAGGCATTCACTTTACCTCTCTGCATTAACATAGCTCCTGATCCAATTTCACGAGCATCTGTATATACTACCAAATCCTGACTCCCTTCTAGAACCACAAATACAGGTGTTTGGATCAATAAGTGTTTCAATCTCTAGAATGCTCCCTCACACTTATCGGTCTAAACAAACTTCACATCCTTTCGCGTTAGCTTGGTCATCTGTGCTGCTATCCGCGAAAAATCCTTAATGAACCTACGATAATATCCAGCTAATCCAAGAAAACTCTTTATCTCAGTCATCGGTCATTTTCTCGTGTCTCTTCTAATTATTCACCGCTTCAATCTTATTCAGATCTACAAACAACCCCTTCTCTGAGGTAACATGACAATAAACTACACTTCCTTCTTCTAGAAATGACACTTTGGAAACTTCGCCTTCAATTGATGCGGCCTCGATGTCTCAAGCACACTCTAGGATGAACTTCATGCTCCTATTCATCCTTAGAGTATATCATAATATCATCTATGAAAACCAACACGAACCTATCCAAGTACTCTCGAAAGATTCGGTTCATCAAATCCATAAAGAATGCTGGCGCATTAGTTAGTCCGAACGACATCACTAACCATTCGTACGATCCAGATCTAGTTCTAAGCGCCATCATAGGTATACTATCCTTTGCTACTCTAAACCAATGGAAACCTATTGCTAAATCCAATTGATAAAATACCCACTCAACTAATCGAACAAATCGTCAATTCTAGGTATATTGATTCTTTATCGTCTTCTCATTCAACTTACGGTAATCGATACATAACCTCAGTGATCCGTCCGGGTTCTTAGCAAACACTTCAGCTGCTCCCCATGGTGAACTACTTGGCTTAATAAAAAATTTGCCTTCCAAATCCACCAACTGCATCTTCAACTACCTTATCTCAGTAGGTGCCATCTAACTTGGTGGTCTACTCACTGGTCCTGCTCCAGGCACCAAATCTACAAGAAACTCAATGACTCGTTTCGGTGGCAGTCCTACTTAGGTTCATAAACATGTGCGAATTCTCTAACAACAAAAATTGATTGAACTCATATTCTAACTCTACAACACCCAACAAAGCATTCACCTCACAACTAGGGTTTTCTACGGTATATACAATTCGATCTCTACGATCAGGGTGTCTAAGCGATATTTTCCTATCATGGCAAAATATCCTAGTATTGTACTTACTTAACCAATCCATACCCAAAATAATTCCGAACCCTATGAAGTCAAACACATGCAAAACGAAAATAAAGGTATGACCTAACAAATCAAACTCTAAGTGGACACACTTCATCCCAAGTGTCGCATACCCTCCTATCTAATTTGCAACTTTTAATGAAGTAACAAAATATGAGGGTTCTAGGTTAAGCTTATCTACCAAACAACGAGATATAAAAGAACTTTGCCCCTTCCATCCTTAGTAGGCTCATTGCATTGATTCTTATAATGACCAATGTGATCGCAATTGAAGCATCTAATATTCTTCTCCCAGATCACTTCCTTTGCCTTTTTAGTATGCCACTCATTAGCCAAATGCCCCTTCTTAATGCACTTGAAGCAAATAGCCTCCGACTTCCCTTTCATTGCGGTTCCACCTTTCTAAGCACACTTTTTATGAAAGAACTTCCTTTTCTGACTCTGCCCTACCTGGACCTCTTTTGCTTTATTTTTCCCCAAAGAAGCAAGCATCTCCTCGTGTCTTAAAGCCATCTCCAGCACAACATCACAAGGATCCCTAATATGAGGTAATGTAGCCCAGGCCAGCCCAGGCTTCAATCCCTGATGAACTTCTCATTCCTCTTCATCACGATATCCACAGTAGCATACCCATACCATGCCAACTCCTTGATAGAATATTCCAACATAGACATCTCCCCCTGCTCCAACTCAGCAAACTTTTCGAGCAAAGCAAAACGCGCCATCACAGACATGAACCTCTCTGGAACCTTCTCCTAAACTCAGCCCATGTTCTCCTCTTCTGCTTACCATTGAGCCCCAAGTCAGCAAAGATTCTCTCACAATGCAACAACCACCTCTCCACCTCAATAGAATCTTCAGTTTTGATAAATGGCTTCCCTCCAAGCCTAATACAATCTCTGCTCAAGATAGCATAATTGTTGACCACCGAAGCTTCCTAAACTCCTACTCCAGCATTTTCTCCAACCACTCCAGCAGAAATTCCAACTTGCATCAAGTTCACGAAAAACTGATATATAGCTCTTATATCCACTTGTGTAACCCCAGCACCAACATTCCCAGCTTGTGCCTGACCTTGGTTCCTTCTAGTATTTGGTTTGGCATTTCCATTTGTATTGGTGCTTCCCCCAAGATTCACTCTTCCACTTCTAGCGTCCATATCGGTATTCCAGCCTTATGAGATGCAGAAGAATAGCCTAAGAGAGATAGGAGAATATAGATACAGCGTATACTTATATATAGTAAATACAAGTATGTTACTCTAACGTTATCCCATACCTCCATCTTATCTCTAATTCCTTAGGACTATGTTTTCAAAAATCATTTTTAGTTTAAAATTTTTCATAAACCTATGCTCTGATACCAAGTTGTAACATCCTTTGTCTGGAGGTCCGAAGCTAAGTGCTACAGATACTACAGTCATCCATAGTATAAACTTCTAGTGACTAAATATGGTAATGATAATGGTATCCATAATATCATATCACATGAATATGAAGCAAAATAATAGATTTCAGAAAAACAACTGTTCTGATTACATTTCACAAAACATATTTCATATTCATTTGCATAATCCCAATCATTTCCTAGGTTCAGATCAAATAAAATTATTACAAAATATGCCAAGAGAAACATATGAAGATGCCCTCTTAGTTGACAAGATTAATAAATAGTCATAACCAACATAATACAACACAATGGAATCAAACAAAATAAGATAGCAACTCCTGAATACTTATCCGTCAACCACTTGCTCGTCTCCAAATGCTATATTCGCCAACCCATTAAAAACCTGAAATCCTCAACCCTCAATTTACTCAAATCAATTTTGAGCACCCGAGAGTTTATTGGGAAAAACATAAACTTCGAGTCGGACATAAAGCCTGGTGTGAATAATACTACACATCTTGGTTATTGATATTAAGTGAGAACAGGCCACTTAGCAGGACGAGTTTCCCCTCACTAATATCCTTTTAAAACATATATTTTGCAAATCATTTCTTGTAACCAAAACTGGATAATACTGTAAAGAAATATCATGCAAACATACATGTCATGTAATAAATGAACTATCTGTCCGAACATCAAATTTTTGTTTAGTTAACTACTAACCTTTGGCCGACTCGGGCCTACCGGGCAATACAGATAAATAATATTACATTTGTTAAACGCTTCTCTTCTGGATGGTCTATCCCTAACTTATCTTCTCCTAGGATCACCTAATCCTAATGGTTTTACGGGATCCCAATAACCTATTTTTGACAAATATTTATATATTCCCCTCTGTGCATAACATCATTTTAGTCCTACCTGTGACAAAGCCATATGTACCAGAATTTCGGACTAAATTAGCTGGGGCTAATGGTCAATATATAAGGCGTGGCCCTATACCAGTCTCATCTGGTATACAAATATATAAGTCATTTTACTCAGGGTTATCTTTCCTTAAATTTTCCTTGGAAACCTTTTCATTTCAAATTGATTTAAAACCTTTAAATCAAACTGAAACAATGAAAATATATACTATATGCATTACTCAAAATCACCTTGCCATGTTATATATATTTTACTAAAATCTATGTTGATGAAAACATTTTGACCTTTGAAAGTACCTCTTTCGAATCCATTAAAAGTACCTATTTCAACAAAGCAAACCCCTTTCTTTCATCTAGGCCAAAGGCTAAAAATTCTTTCGAAACCATTGAGAAACCTTTCCTTCAAAAGCTATAAAACTTAAGACATCCGACATCCTATCTTTAAAACACTTAAACATTGCCTTTCGAAAACATTGAAAAACCTTTCCTTTCAAACCTTTCGAAACCATTAAGGAACTACCCATTCGAAACCTTCATTAAAATCTTTCGAAAGCATTAAAACATAAAAACTTTTGAAAGACGTTGGGTTCAAGTAAAACATGTGGAATAACCTTTCGAAACCATTTAAAACTATTTCCTTTGAAACCTTTATATTCTACCTTCAATAGAGCAAAAGGGTCATAAAACATTTAAGTCAAAAGCAATTTTTCAAAAATTATTAACTAAGCAAAGAAGTGATGGTGTTGAAACCAACCCTTCGAAAGAATTGGAGAAGTGGCTTGAATTTTAAAACAAAGTTTACCTTCTAAAAACATTTGCTTCGAGAGGTAGAAAAGCGGCAGCTAGGGGTTTTGACCACATTCGAAAGCATTTGCTTAAAACAAAGGTACAACCTCTTTGAAATAATTCTTTAAATCAATTTGAACTAGTCAGAATCAAACCAATTCGAAAGCATATCTTTCGAAAGAAAAGCAGGAGCATTTACATTCGAAAGCAAAGTAGTGCTTCGACCTCTTTGGAACCCCTGATTTCGACCCAATACCCACCGCCTATATCTAATTCACTACGCACCAAGCCTTTGATGACATGCGCATTGGTTTCAATGGCGATGGAGGCCGAACTACTAAGCCGAAACCTAGGTGCCGAAAGTGGCGGAACATGCTAAAAGCATGTAAAAACTAATTTTAACTTTAAAAAGAAATTCTTTTCAACTAACCTGCCTTGTTTGTTAAAATACTATTGGTCGCTAATTTTCTTTTCACAAATGCAGCCAAAATTTCAGTATTAAACAATTTGAATAATTTACAAAATACCCCTTCTTCTTTTATAAATATATAAAACATTTAAGTCCCATACCTTAAATAATTTTATATATCTATTAAAACACTTAGTTAAATTCTACAAAAATTCCAAAAAATGATTTTTAATATGTTTTCTAACATATATTAATTTCAGACCCAAAACTTATATTATTTAGCTGTAAATAATTTTAAACCCAAATAATCATTTTCCTCACTAAAAAATTAATATAAAATCCATATTAATTCATAAAATTATGAAAATGGAAAACCATCTCTAAAATATCATTTCTGATCTAAATCTAAAATTGCAAGGCATTTGGATTTCATTAAATAGGGTTTCCACATTAAAACATATCATAAAACCTATATGAATGAGCATAAATCATCAATAAGTATATATAAACATTTTATCCTTCAAAATCATGGCATAACATTGCAAATAAATTCAGATTATCCTTAGAACCAAAAACAATAGAAAATATGAGATGTAGTCATTATTCACCTTAGCTTTGAGATTAAGGAGTTTGAGATTTGAATGAATTTGATTTTGATTACTCTTCTTCCTTTGATTGCTTTCTCTTTCTCTAGCTTGTCTAATGGTGGATGGCCTCTACCTTGTCTTTGATTTTTAAATGAACATTTAAATGAATTCCTAAGGGTTTAGGTTATAAGAATACTCTTTTTCCTATGTTACCCCTTCTCTATTTCATTTTAACTCATTTTTATTCATTGTTTACTTACCACGGCTACCCGTTAGTTTAATCACGAATCTCAATCCCCTAATCAACACATTATTTTATTTAATTTAGCTAATTAAATATGCTAAATGATGTTACTAAAAATTAGGGTCATTATAAGAGCACTCGAAAAAGCCCGCCTTATAATCTACGAGCCAAGCTTTGGCGGGCAATGTGTTTTGGCAAGTTTCGTCCATGAGATCAAGGCTTGGAGGTAGCTGAGTGGAAGGAAAAGAAAGGTAGCGTAGAAAGAGAAGCAATGGATAAGTGGATATGTTGTAAAGGATTCGAGATGTACAAGGGAGTTGGAAGGAAGAAGAGCCTCTTATTCAGTATCCTAGGCACTGAAATGGAAATCATATTTGGTACCTAAGGCATGGAACCAATCTTCTATTTGACATATTGAATTCCAAACTAGGAGAGTGTATGAAGATGAGACCATGGCAAAACATAGAGGGCCAAACTGAAAAAGGAAATGGGGGAATCTAGCCAACAACCTGTCCATATACACTTCACCAAACCAACCAACGCCGAATCGATTTCCAATCGAATCAGACAAGCTATATATGGAATAAAATCTAGATATATTTGGAAATTGGCAATCATATCTTCAGTATATGGAAATATTCGATTTAGGTGAGCTATACATAGATATTTCCTGACTTTTCGGATTAACCGCACCATCTATTCACCCCTATTAATATCCAAGCCTTTGGCATTCATGGGAAGGATTCCGAGCGCTTCAAGCTTAGGTTCTACAGCAACAACTGAACCGAGCTTCCGAATTCCTATATACAATCATAGATTTTTTTATTTCACATAAAAACTACAGAAGTTGAGATATAATATAAGAAATAAACATGAACAGTGGATGTAGGACCATTATGGCTAAACCACTACAAATCTGTATGTCTCATACGTTTCCTAGCCTTTTATTTTTCTATTGAATCCGATTAGAAGTGTTTTTCCATTTTCCATACAAACAGCTATTATCATATAAGTTTTGATTTAAAAGAACAATTCATATTACTCGATCTATAGCAACTTAGAGCTAGCTTTTTATACAACCGTACCAAAGTTTATAGAACATCATTAGAGTAATATGGAAAACACTACTGCTTTTGTTGAAGGATGATCAACTGCACTACCACCACTATTCAAAGGATTAAACTATATTTATTTATTAACTAGGATGAGAATATATATACAGGCTAATAGGTATGGCACTTGGAATATTACATAAGAGAAAAAAACTGTTCCTACCATTAAATATTCATAATGGTCAAACATCCAAAAACATGATGCTACTAGTAATGCTAAGGCTACGAATATATTATTTTGCTCCCTAGACAAAAAATGAATTCAATAGAGTTAGTGTGTGTACATCTGCTTATGAAATTTGGCGTACTTTAAAAGCAACTCATGAAGGAACAATCTAAGTTAAGCCAAGTAAAATTTCAACGTTGACAAGCCAATTTCAGAACGAAGCAAAATGAAAATGTTAGTGAAATTCATTCATGTTTCAAGACATTCGACACTCTCTAATAAAACTAGGGGAGAAATTTACATATCTAATAGCACTAGGTATGATATTCGTCACTCTCTAATAGTACTAGGTGAAAAGTCTTAACTATCGAACAAGCTAATGATCTTTCTACACAAGAATGAAAAAGCTGATAGGAAATATCATGTCATACGAATTGAATTTTTAGGAATAAAAGAGATGAGGCTTAAGAAATTAAAACAATAGCGTTTCAAGCGAAAAAGAGAATTCAATGTTGATGACGATGGTCTTGCACTTCTAGCCAAAATTTATGGGAAATTCCTGAAATGAAGTAAAATAGGAAGTTTGCAACAACAACAATAATACCATATCATCTTCGTCACTCAAATGCCACAAATGTGACAAAATTTGCCAAATAAAGAAGGACCATTCGAATCTCAAAAAGGAGAAAAATGGCTTCAAGAACAAAAACGAAATATTTTTCAAAAAGAAGAAGCAAGCTTTTCAAGTCTCATTGGATGTTTTGGACTCATCTTCATCCTTATTAAGTGAAAGCGATCCATAACAAGCAAATATTTGCTTCATAGCCTCGAACAACGATGTGAGTGATATTTCTTTTGATGATCTTGTAGTAATTAACTCAAAATTATTAGATAAATTAAAGATCTCAAAAGAATGTATAAGGAAACCATAGGAAAATTAAATACGACAGAATTAGAAGTAGACTTATTAAAAGATGAAAAGATAATTATAGAAGAAAACTAGCTAAATCTAAAGAATCTTGCGATAATTTAACATCTCAAAACAGTATCTTAATTAGTAAAGTTGATATTTATAATAATAAGAACGTTAAATTAGCAAAAGTAAACTTTTATTTACGTTCTAATATTAATTTACTCGGTATAGAGATAAAAGAGCTCAAAAATAATCTCGAAAATCCATCAACGAATGTCTTAACTTTTAAAATAGGAAGAGAAAATTTATCTAAAATAATAAATAGCTCATGTTGGTAAAGTTTTTCAGATCCACAAGACTCAACTTGATGGTGGGGCAATTTAGGCAATGATTTCTTGATGAATTTGAATCAGCATATTTAACTTATGTTAAATCTTCCTTTAGGAAGTGACTATGTTAATGAATGCTTACATTGCCCTGTAACCACACTCTAACTGTTTGTTAGAATGTCAAGATAGTTTTGCAAAGGAAACTCAATTTACAATCCAATACAAGATACGAAAATAATAAAGCAATGAAAATAAAGGACACAGATTTTTAAGTGATTTGGATTATTGCTAATCCTACATCCACGGGATAATCCACAATATACTATTTTTTGGTGTAAATGATTATAATATCCCATAAGCAAACATTCTCTTTTTTATTACCAGCTTTAGACTTTCGAAAAATCATCCCTTTTTTATGCCTTCAGTTGCCCTCTTTTATATTATGGAAAAGAGCACTATTGATTGTCGTGATTGTCCTCTGTCCTTTGCTTCATTCTCCCCCTTTAGATCATGGCACTTATCATTCATCTATAATGCCTGCTTATTGTGTTTAGATCGGTGATGCATCTTTGGTGGGAAGCCATGACATTGGCTGAAGTCTAGGAAATTAAAGTGGGATGCCCGAGAAATTAGGCAGGAAGCCTAAGCTTGGGCGAGTCGACCTCCTCCTTCCTAAAGAGGTAGATGTCATAAGAAGAATGCTGGGGGGTTGCCCGAAGGCTTTGGGATGCTGTTGATTTATGCGAAGAGGTGCGGTGATGACTATTGCCTGATGCTCAAGTCATGCTTCTGTGATGACATCTCTACTGTCTTTGCTTAACTTGCTATCATATTTCATAGAAATGGAGTTGTACTGCCATGTTCCACTCTAAGAGTTGGTTTGACATATGCTTGGAGCATATTCGTGGTCATCCATGATCTGAGCTGAGTGCGATTTGAGTTGCCCTCATTGCAAGTATGCATGGGTTGTGGATGAGAAAAGGAGGAGCTTCGTATCTTTGTCGTCTAAGTATGGTTCAATATTGAAGCGTAAATGGCCCTGCATGCAGCCCTAGAGTGCTTTTGACCCCTTGTGTACTGTCTAGGTTGCCTTCGATATGTGCTAAGTAGACCTGTTCTTGTAGATGTTGAGAAAGTATGGGCTTTGGAGATGCGGTCAGCTTAGTTCAACATGTATTGCCTCTTATACTTCGATGCACTGCTCTTGTTCTACTTTGTCTTATGTATTTTCATTATGGTCTGCCTCTATTTCCTTATGAGTGCAGTGCCTGTCTTTTGACATGACTCCCTTGATTTCAAGGTTTAGGTCGGGTTAAGTACTGCAGCTTTAAGATGGCTCCTTGTGCAGTTTGATTGATTCAATTCCTTTTTCTTTACATCTAATCTTCTTGACATGAGTGTAGCCTTCTTCGCCTCACGTTGTGCCTTATTTCCCTTCAATGCTGCTCGATGTAAAAATAGGTGTAACAGCTCACAATCTTCCACTGGTAAAAATAGTCTAGGATTTAAAAATTCAAACAAGTTAAAGTCTAGTTCTAAACATCATAGTTCACTATATACTAATTTCAAAAAGGAAAGGAAATTTAGTCTATCAAAACCTATTATTAAAGGTAACAAATCTATTAAGGTATGGGTTTCAAAAAATAATAGTCATTGTATTCAAAATAAGTATATAGAAACATTTTTATCTGCCGTTCATAAAAATTTGGATTTTATTTTTAAAAGGAACACCAAACCCTCTTGGGTATGCTTTCCTAAGACCTAACTCTTAGGACCCTAACATAGGAAGTAGGTACCGATTCGAATTAATATTTTTTGTAGGTACCAAATAATAAAATAGGATAATAGATACTTGATAATGGTTGCTCAAGGAACAAAGAAATGCTATCGAATATTATCTACTCAAATGGAGGAACTGTCACTTTGAAGATAACTCCAAAGGATATGTCATTGAAAATGGCAATATGAGCTATGACAGTATATCTAATTCACCTCTTATTACAAATGTTTTATTAGTTAAGAACTTAAAACATAATTTACTTCGCATTAGTCAACTTTGTGGTAAAGGTTTTAGTATTTCCTTTGGAAAAGATTGAAGTAACATTTTTGACCAAAATAAAATTTTAATTTTTGAAGGAATTAGAAAATTAAATATTTATGTTTTAAATATGAAAATAAATTATAATATTGATTTATATCTGCTTAATATCCAATGACAATGATCCTTATCCTTGGCATAAAAGGTTTTATCACGTCAACTTTAAATCAATAAGTAAACTATCTAAAAAGATTAGTAAAAGGTTTATCAAAAATAAATTTTAAAGTTAATAATTCATGTGACACTTGTCAATTAGGAAAATTAATAAAGTGTTCATTTAAATAAAAAAGCAATATCTACATTACGGTCTTTAAAGCTACTTCATCTGGATCTTTTTGGTCCGATACATGTACAATTTATAAACCATAACAAATACATTTTAGTTATAGTTGATGATTTATGTAGGTACATCTGGGCATTATTTTTTAAAACATCAAAACGAAAATTTTGAAACTTTTAAAATATTTACAAAAATAATACGAACTATAAAGAGTTTAAAAATTAAAAATATTAGAAGCGATCATGGTCACGAATTTGAAAACGAACTATATAACAGTTTTTGTATTAAAAAGGGTATTAGCCACAATTTCTCCTTTCCATGAACCCCATAACAAAATGACCTTATAGAAAGGATAAATAGAACCCTACTGGAATGAGCTAGAACTTTACTAACTTATAACCAATTACCAAAGAACTTTTAGGTAGAAACTGTGTCTACTGCCTATTATGTTCTAAATCGTGCCACTATAATACCTTTAGCAAAACACACAACACACTTGGTAGAAAACATAGCTTTGCCTATGTTAGAATTTTCGGCTCAAAATATTTTGTCTTAAACACAAAAGATCAATTAGGAAAATTCGATTCGAAATTTGACAAAGGTATATTTATTGGATATTCGAAACGAAGTGAAACATGCATAATTTTCAATAAAAGATCAAAATAATAGAAAAAACTTTACACGTATCTTTTGACGAAAATTTTAGAAATAGCAAGGATGATGAAGAACAAATTAAAATTAATAATTCACTAGCGTTAGATACTCTTCCCCAAGAAATCATAATTAATAATTCACTACTATTAGATAACTGTCCTAAATAAACTCAAAATGATTAAATCTCCTCCATACTAACATTAAAACTAGAAATCAGTTAAATCAAATGGGTCAAGTAGATTTTACATTGTTAACCAAATTTTGGGTCAACACCTCAATTAGTGCTTCAACAAGAAAGGGAAGGTAATTTGAATAGAATCATAAGATATCCGTAATAATATTCTCTGCACTTTGTTTCAATAATCGCTGACTTTTGATTTAGATCTCTCGATGTAGTCGAAAGATTTAATCTTTTAAGTAGAAGACATAGTACCAAAGGTAAAGCTTATTAGGAGTTTCGTGGAGCTTTTCTTTATAACACAAATGGTTATTTACCAAATGTATCCCTTTAAAGCCAAGCTCTAATACTTCCAAAAGGTTTGAGTTATTATTATCCTTAGCAATAGGTCGGATAATTACTTCCTGGATGGTGTATAAGAACCTTTGACCTTGCCGTAAAGTTTGGTCACTTTTAGGAAGTTGGTTTTAGCTTTGTCGAAAGGTATTAGGATTTTAACCGTTGGATCAAGCTTTATATCCCTGAACTTAGACTAACCCGAAGGGTTAGATTTGCTCAGTTAATGACTGCGGACAGTTTTGTTGTTACTAAAGTATAAGCATCCACTAATTTAGTAGAAGGGTTTAGGTCGTAATGCCAATTATTTTGGAAGGTTACCACTCATGTTAATCTAGGCCGATTGTCGACCTTATCAAAAGGTCAGGGCAGAAAAATTGATGAATTTTGAAGCTAGTAGTTGTTGCTTAACTAATCAAGCTTCTGACTTTCTTGGCAAGAACCTTCCGATGGAGTTGATCTTGAAAATTGAAGTTAAGCCAGCAAAAATTTAAGTAATCAACAAAGTAATTCTCAAAGTTAAAGACTTCCCTCACAACTCAAGACATGATTTCACTTTATTAAATTCCCCTCATTTGATCCCCAATTAGAGTTACAAAGTTATGCTTAATAAGTTCCAAGTTTTTGAATAAAAGAAAATCGGCCACAACAGGACCCCTTGGATCTTATTTATGGATGTCGATGGCCATGCTTCCATCCTTATGCCTTTGGTTGGGCCGAAAGGTTCTATTCTTTTACATGGTTACTAACCTTTCGATTTCATCGAAAGGTTTTCTTTTTGCATGTTACTACGGATCTTTGAGAACTACCGAAGGATCCTTTCTTCCATTTTCTTTTAGAAACATATTGAACTTTTTGGAAACTCTATCGCATGTACGGCAGGTGAACCCTTTGGCGGTGTCGGAGGGTTTTCGGCTAATGTGAACCATTCGACTTTGTCAGAAGGTTGCTTTTTTACTTGGATGTTGTTGAGAGCCGAGCTTTCCTTCAATGTTGTTAGAGAATTTCCATATATTCTTTACTGATTTATGAATGTTGCCTTCATCGTAAACCCTTCAACACCGTCGAAAGGTGTTCAGTAAGGGATTCGACTGGCCTGAAATGCTTAATATGCTTTTAGAATTGTTGTTACAGGGTTGCTTGTCCTTGTCTTGATTTCTTTGCCTCTTCCGGAGGGTAAGAGCTTATTAGATGTTGTGGAATAATACCCTCCGTCTTCTGCGAAAGTTCTTGAACTGCTTCATATTGTTGACTGCATCTCTTTGACCTCTTTGGAAGGTCTGATCTGTATTATTTTCCTTCTGCTCTTTGTTTGAGATCTCCTGACTTGAGCGGAAGGTGATTTATTGGAGTAATATTTGCCCCCCACGCGGAGCGATGCTCTTGACTTTCCAAGTCATCCTCTCTAAGAACTATAGAGTTTCCAGCTTTATTTTCCTGCAAATGTAATAACCAAGTACAAGTAAAAGAGTTCTTTTAAAAAATTTGACCTCCCTCAAAACAATGAGGCCATTTTCTAAACCTGATTTAAAATCTTTTAGGCCATCTTTCCCACTCATTCATTTTTCTAAGTAAGATTTAAGATTACATTCGATATCAAGTTAATAATATAACCTGAGATCCATTTAAGTATCATTTTGGTAACCTTGAGTATCCTTTTTGCCCCTCCGAAGGGAATTAAGGCTGCGGCAATGAATTTTCCCTTTTTTGAACCTTCCGATAGGACCAGAAGGTATTCCAAACTTAATTTTTTTCTATTATCGAAAGTTCTAAATAGCTTAATGATTAACCCTTTCGACAATAAGCTTTTGTTGAAGTCTAAAAGTTCTAAAACTTTCGATTCCTTTCTGTACATCAAAACATCATATAACAAGGTAACAAATACATAAAAAAAATTTTAGCTGTAAAAGACAACTTCAGAAATTCAACTAAAATATCAAAATATTCACAATATACTGCTTTGTGTTACATTTTCCAAAGTGATTTACCAATATGTACATGTTCAAAATGACATTAACATCCTAGCATTAGACACCGAAAGAAATTAAAATCAGTAAGATGGTCTTCCCCCTTCCTATAGATCATTCGAAAAAGGCAAAAGGTTGGAGCGAAATCGACAGAGTTGATGACGATGGGTTCTACCGAGATTGGCCAATAAGGAGAGTAGGTTATCAGCGCAAGGTTTTCCCTAGAAGCATTCAGATGGCTAAATCCATCCAGAATGTGTTTTTGGCCAGATCAAAAAGCAAGGAGTATGTTGCTTTTATATGTGGATTAAGGACATTAGATTGCAGGTGGTTTGTGTTGCTAGATTGCGCGCTATTGACTTCTTTCGCCTCTTGCAATGGGTTTAATAAACCAAACGCAAAGCAACACCAACAGTGTCGTGCTTCCTCGTTGATGAAATCGAGATGGATTGAGTGGAGATTGCAGGCGGCCATGGAGCTTATCTTTTGTTTTATATGTTTTCTTCTTCTTTTTTTAGAAATAAATGCCTATATGATAAAAATTAGAAGAGAGAGGGAGAAAGAAAAATGGATCATGATAGTGATTCTGGTGCAAAAAATGAGACATTCTCTTATTTTCTAGAAATCATCATTGATGGTTTTTGTCTTTTTGCATAATTACCGCTACATTTTGATTTGAAAACAAATGTTGGTTAGGAGTTATCCAGCGAAATTCTACAAATGATAGGCATGGTACGATACTTTTTTCTATTCTGAAAAAGAGCGGCAAATTCCTAATCTTTCACTGGGCGTAGAGGGAGAGAGACATTTGGCTAATTCTTAGTAAAGTGCATTTTTAACACTCTGCCATCAAATTATTATTATTTGTGTAAATTTTACCGGGGTTTTATTTGAGTGTTTCTATTTTCATGTAGGTTAGATCTTGGCCTAAATCTAGTGCGTGCTGCAATTTGCTTTGAATCAGACCGTTTGTCAAAAAAATTCCTTAAGTGGTTTAGATGTTATAAGTATAAGTTTATTTTCGAATTTCCTTCTAAGTCCATTTCGTGTAAATTAGGGGAGTGATTACATATAGGTGACAAGCAATTATTCTTTGAATATACATTTCTTAGTACGTATTCTATGTTTCGCTTGTCTGTACTATGTTATTCCAAACTAACTGTTCCTTAAATCATGTCTCTCTAATAAGCCAACCTAGTCAACATGCTATATAGAGGAAGGTCTCCTTCAAAAATAGCCTAATCATTTACGTTAGGGTAAAAGCTTTTTGTACGTAGAACACCCTCTCTCCTCACCCGACTTCCTTCAAAGGTAGAAGGAAAATTTCTTTTAAAGAAAATTAGGATATTTTATTCGACATTGATTAATGGTTACGCTTTAATACCCTTCTAACCGAGAGATGAAATTAGCAAACACACACTAGTTACCATTCTAGACGGGGTTATTATATCTTATTATTAATAACAAGTTTCAATAATAAATCTACTCTTGTATGTGCTCTTATTGCTGAAAGAAAGAGATTTGATATCTGTTTTGCTAATTGATATGGGAGGCTTGGAACAAGACTAGTTTTTCCTTCCGAAGCTCCTTCTTCGGAGTTCGTGATGATCTTGGATAAGTTAAGAATGGTGCTCAAACAAAGTTAATTTTTACAAAGACTTCTTTAATTTCTAAGCTCAAATGTCACACTATTCAAAGATTCTTTACGGAAATTGAGATTTCGAAATTAAATCTTCAAGAAAGAGGGAGGCTGGGATGCTAAAGTTTTAAAGCATTTCATTGGTGGAGATGCTTGTGTAAATCTCAATTTGAAATAATTAAGCTTCATGAGGATAGACAACTTGGAAATAAAATCTAAAGATAGTAGGATTCCATGCAAATCTTCGGAATCTATATTTGGTAACTCAATTTCAAGTGTCAATACTATAATATCCATGAGTTTTGCTAGTATGATTGACAAGGTCATGAGCATCTCAATTTATGTATAAGATGTGTTTTCCATACCTTATTAGTGCTATGTAGCATAATGTAATAATTATTATATTGTAAATGCTACATGTTTCGTTATCTTTGTTTACACCTTGTTTATCTTTGATTCGGATATGCCTCTTGGAGATTGATGTGTCTTCAAGCTTTTCATTTCAATCCATGACTCCTCTTCTGATTAAGTGAATCTAGATTCTTTGTCACCCTGTCTTTCTTGCAAAACATGTAGCATATAGTACTCTTTAATTATTAGCTTGAAATTGACAATCTAATCTAGAAGGCCTCGGTTTCCTAGATTAGCAAATCATTATGGCAATGTATGAAAAGTGATTCATTAAAAATGTCAAATTCTCATCTTTATCCATATTGAGGGATGAACACAGATTTAGCTCCATTCATTTGTTGGCATTCCTGAAAATAATTAATGCTAGGCTATATATAATTATTGAAATCTAACATTTACTCAATGAAGACCCTGATGGGACATTGTGACAGAGATCTTGATATAGTAGTTTTTTTGGATTCATTCCTCATTATCAGGGGAATCTGAGAATGAGAAGGTTGGATGTTCCCATTAAGAGACTCTTTTGGAAGTAATCTTCTTCCAATAATATTCCTTGATTTAGGTCAAATTACTTAAGATAAATAAAAACCCAAAGATTGTGTACCCAAATTAGGACTTTCAATAATCAGTAGTCTTAGCATCATTAATGTTGAAGTTTTAAAAGATATCACAAAACCATATTCGGGTATTAGAAAATATTGAAATAATTTGGCAGTCGCTTTTTGGTATACTCTGATAATGGGCGAAGGAGAGTTAGAATGTCGAAATGCCTTTCCTTGATAATAAACAATAGAACCTTGTCATATTGTTTCCAGTGATGGTTGCCATAAGGATAGAAATTCATATTTGCTGATAAGGTAATGGGATCTTTAATCAGATGTGGCATTTGATAATTAACAGAAGACCAAGAATTCACACTGGTATTTAGTATCAAAAGACCAGGAAACCCATCTTGGAATTTGGGTAATAAAAGTTTTGAATACCATATTTAGCATTTAATAATGAAGGATCATGAACTTAGCCGGACAATGAGTAATAAGAGACTAAACAACCATTCTTGGTAATAAGTGATAGAAGAACAGAATGCCACTTTAGAATTTCATTTCTGGTAACAAAATCCAAGGTACCATTAATAATAGAAGGCCAGAATACCACTTCTGATAATAAGCAATAGAAGGCCAGAATACTATTTCTAGTAATAAGTAATAGAAGACCAGAATATCATTTCTGGTAATAAGCAATAGAAGACCATAATACCATTCCTGGTAATTAATAATATAAGACCAGAATACCATTCCTGGTAATAAGTAATTGAAGACTAGAATACCATTTCAGGTAATAAGTAATACAAGACCAGAATAACATTTTTGGTAATAAGTAATAGAGACCAGAATACCATCTTTGGTAATAAGTAATAGAAGACCTGAATATCCATATAGCAGAAGTTCAAGAATTCTTTCTGATTCTATCTATTGAATGTGTCATCTGCAGGCATTGAGGAAGTCTTCGTGCTTTTCCTTTCTCGGGCCCGAGTTTTTCTTTGTCCATTTGTTATTTGTTTTGGCCTGTTTCAGGTGGGGACTCTTTTGTTCGATTTTGTGTTTATTTAAGTAGAGCCTATTTTAGGCTGTTTCTCATCTTCAATACTACCTACATTTAGGGTGGTTGCTATTTTAAGCAATGCTAATTTCTGGTGGTGTCTATTTCAGGCATGGACTTTTCTTAGTCCGTCGAACATTTCATCCGGGTTTCCGGTGTGCTTGGCTAGCTTATTCTGAAGCAGGATCGAGGACTTAGCCCACCTCCCTTTAGGAGGCGCCTTAACCTGGCCATAGCGTGATGGAGTTAAGGGCTTGTCCGATACCTTGGCCAGACCATAGTGTGGCAGGACCAAGGGATTACTCGTCATTCCTCTAGGAGGTGCCTTATCCTGGCCATAGCGTGACGCAGATAAGGGGCTTGTGCTACTTTAACATGGCCATTTCTAGTTTTGGCATGGATAAAGCTTACGCCCTCCCTCCAAGAGGTGCCTTAACCTGGCTATCTTGGCTAGACCAAGGGCTTTCTACCATTATTGGTAGCCTACCTTTTTAGGTAGTCCAAGTTTAAGGAGAATTCCTCTCCCGATCATGTAGACTTTTCTTATTTTAAGAATAGAGCCTTTATTTCATTGCTTGATTAATCCTTTACAAATTGTTTTAGCTTTCCTTGTTTCAGAAAGTGTAGGGCCATTTTTCCAAGTACTTTACATTGGTTAGTATCATGTCTGTTCATGAGATGGAAGTTGCAATATGCTCCTTTAGACCTTTTCTCAAACCCTTGTTTTTCTTTTGAGAGGGCAAATAGTTCAGTTCCTCTTTGGTTCAAATATAAATGTCCTCGATTGACATTGTAAGATTGTATTCTCCATGAAGTATTGATTTTTGAGTCATCTTTGATTGGCGGCTAACTCTTTTGTAGCTAGGTTCAAATACTTCTTCTTGAGGGATAGGTTTCCTTTTCATTGCCCGTGGGTTCTCTTTCAAAGGCTTTCCTTTCAGTCTCAGGGTTTTGGCTGGAAATACCTTCGTAATTCTTATATTTTCGCTGGGAAGTTCTTTTATCTGTCTTATTTCTTCAATCGCAGATTTTCCCAGATACTCATAGTTTTCCCTTTTGTGGCAGACCTCACTTATTATCTTACTCCATTTGTTCATGAAATTATCATAATCCGTCATCTTCTCTTTTTCAAAGATAGTTCCTTGGGAATATGACTAGATAGTTCTTCTCATTCGATTAAAAATGTTGTCACTTCCATTTATTCTTTTTCCAAGTGCAAAAACCGGGGTTGGTCCCACATGAAAGGGGTACAAGCTCTAATTTTGAAGGTCGTAAGATTTCGCCTTTTTTTGTTTATAATCTTTAAGGCTTCAAGCCTTAACATTTGTTCCTCATCTTGATTAGAATCGTTGATTCTTACATAGGAACGCCTTACCAATTGTGGTTCGGAAGACCCTCGCTTAGACCTTTTGAATCTTTTAGCCATGACCTAATCAATAATAAGTGAATTTGATGCGAAAGTGGTTCGATGAGAATCAGAGACTTGTAGTGTCAAGAAATCAATCGGGTCGGAGGTTCGAGCCCTTCTTCATTCGCCAAAAATGTTAATCAAATTTTTGGTCAACACCCAAGTAGTGCTTCAACAAGAAAGGGAAGGTAATTTAAATAGAAGAGTAAGATATCCCTAACAATATTCTCTACACTTTGTTTCAATAATCACTCACTTTTGATTTAGATCCCCCGACATAGTCGACAGGTTTAATCTTTTAAGTAAAAGATTTAGTACTAAAGGTAAAGCTTATTAGGAGTTTCGTAGAGCTTTTCCTTATGACACGAATGGTTATTAACCAAATGTATCCCTTTAAAGCCAAGCTCTAATACTTCCAAAAGCTTTGAGTGATTAATCTCCTTAGGATAGGTCGGATAATTACTTCTTGGATGGTGTATAAGAGCTTTTCACCTTGCCATAAGTTTTGGTCACTTTTAGGAAGTTAGTTTTAGCTTTGTCGAAAGGTATTAGGATTTTAACCATTGGATCAAGCTTCATATCCCTGAACTTAGACTGTCCCGAAGGGTTAGATTGCTCAGTTAATGACTGCAGAAGCTTTTATTGTTAACAAAGTATAAGCATCCACTAATTTAGTTGAAGGGTTCAGGTCATAATGCCAATTATTCTCGAAGGTTACTGCTCATGTTAATCTGGCCAGTTGTCGAGTGTATCGAAAGGTTAGGGCAGAAAAATTGATGAATTTCGAAGCCTGAAGTTGTTGCTTAACTAATCAAGCTTCTGACTTTATCGGCAAGAACCTTCCGATGGAGTTGATCATGAAAATCGAAGTTAAGCCAGCAAAGATTTAAGTAATCAACAAAGTAATTCTCAAAGTTAAAGACTTCCCTCAAAACTCAAGAAAGGACTTCACTTTATTAAATTCCCCACATTTGATCCCTAATTAGGGTTATAAAGTTATGATCAAGAAATTACAAGTTTCTGAATAAAAGAAAAATCCGCCACGACAGGACCCCTTGGGTCTTATTTATAGATGTCGGTGGCCATGCTTCCGTCTATGTGTCTTCGGCTCGGCCAAAAGATTTCGTTCTTTTACACGGTTGCTAACCTTCCGACTTCGTCAAAAGGTTTTCTTTTTGCATGTTATTATGGATGTTTGAGAACTGCCAAAGGATCCTTTACTCCATTTGCTTTTAGAAACCTATTTCCCTTGTTGGAAACTCTATCACATGTATGGTAAGTGAACATTCCTATAGTGTTGGAGGGTTTCGACTATTTTAAACCCTTGTACTTTGTCGGAAGTTGCTCTTTACTTGGATGTTTCTGAGAGTCGAGCTTTCCTTGAATGTTTTTGGAGAATTTCCTTTTTTTTGCTGATTTACGAATGTTGCCTTCATCATACACCCTTCGACATCGTCGAAAGGTGTTCAGTAAGTGTTTCGACCGGCCTGAAAGGCTTATTATGCTTTCGAAAAGGTTGTTATAGGGTTGCTTGTCCTTGTCTTGATTCTTTTGCCTCCTTCGAAGGGCAAGAGCTTCTTGGATGTTGTGGAATAATACCCTCCATCTTTTGTAAAAGGTCTTGAGCAGCTTTATATTATTGACTACATCCCTTCAACCTCTTCAAAAGGTCTGATTCGTATATTTTTCGTTCTGTCCTTTGTTTGAGATCTCCTGACTTCAGCGGAAGGTAAATTTTTGGAGTAACATATATCAAATATTGAATTTAAAAATCATAAAGATTCATCTATTAGATTCTTGCAACACTAGAAGAATTAAATCAATTTGAATACAATGATGTTTGAGAATTAGTTCCAAGACCAAATGATCAAACTGTCATTGGAATGAAATAGGTTTACAAAAATAAAGTTGATGAAAATAGAGTTATAACTAGAAACAAAGCCAGGCTTGTTGCATAGGGATATAACCAAGAAGAAGGTATAGATTATGAAGTTTGCTCTTGTAGCTAGATTAGAAGCAGTATATGTCCATTTAGCTTTCCCTTTCCATAATAGCTTTAAATTATATCAAACGTGCATTAAAAGCACATTTTAAAATGGCTTTATAAAAGAGAAGGTATTTGTACACCTTTATTTATATCTGAAAAATTTCATGATTATGTCAAGCCAAAGAAAGCTTTATATGGTTTAAAAAAAGCACCACATGCTTGGTATGAATGATTAGAAATCTATCTTATAGCTTCTAGATTTGAAATAGGAAAGGTAGATCAAACATTTTTCTTTAAACAAGAAAATAAAGATATTCTAGTTATATAAGTATATGTTTACGATATTATATTCATTTCTACAAATGAAAAATTATGTAATGAATCTACAAATATTATGATAAGTAAATTTGAGATGTCTTATTTGGTAGACCATTCGTATTTTCTTTGCTTACAAATTAAGCAATTAAAAAATGGCATTTTTATTTTTCAAGAAAAAAATGTAACAATCTAATTAAATGTTTTAGTATGGAAAATACTTCCAGCAAACCGACACCAATGAGTACAATGGTATATCTAGATGAAGATGAAAAAGGTAAAAATATGGATCAAAAATTATATTGGAATATGATCGGCTCTTTCTTTAATCTGATTGTAAGTTGTCCCAACATTATGATGAGTGTTTATTATGTACATATTTCTAAAAAATCAAATATTTATGCAGTAAAATGAATTTTGCACCACTTAACCAACACTAGAGGCTGCAGACTCTTTTACCCAAACACCATGTTGATCTCTTGATTTTTGAAGAATCTTTAGATTTTTGAAGGATCCTTTACCTGGATGGAGGAATTTTCTATGCATGCTATCTACGAATTCACACATGTTGACGATATTCTAAGTTTAATTGACTTTAAGCAAACATTATGAAAATACTCCCTTAATGGTGAATTTTTTTACGCTAACCTCAATTTAGACTTCTACAAACCTTGCTCAACTGAAGATATTATGTGGAGTTTAATTTTGGTGCAACAATTGCTATTCAACAACCTAGGCCTGCCCAAAATTTAAATTATCCATTTGAAGGAGAGGATTTAAATGAAATGGAATATGAATACAATGTTAGGGATGAAGTAAGTCACAAATTTTTTGAGTGATATCATAGAAATTTGTAAGCTATATCACTAAGGCCTAAAGCTAGGATCATCCATTGAATTCTAATTAACTCCTTTATGCCTCGAACCAGGAGTTATGAGGAGGTAAATGAAAATAATTATTGTGCTTCAAACGGAATGTATACTGGCAAGAAAATTGATTAGGAAAAATTTATCATGGATGAGACTTGTTGCTTTCACAATCGATAAAGAAAAACCATTCATTGCATTTCTTAAACTATGAGAATCTTTTATCATTTTCGTATTAATATACTTGACTTAGAGTTTATTAGTGTGAAATATCTTAGAGGGAAAACATTAAAATTAATGAAGGCTCCAGTAAGAAATGAAAGCCACATGACCTATGCCGAATGGTTACGATGCCAAGCCTCATCCTCCGATGAAGCACCTATTGTTCAGCCTTGACCACTAAGTACTCGTGAAGCTTCAAGCGAATTCGAAGGAAATGAACATATCATTGAAATACTCATAGAATCATTGTGAGAAACTCTTTCACCATCATCTCCAAAAATAAAGAAAGCTCGACATTATTCTAATAAGATTTGAATCAAAAGTTGACAAAATGGTGGGCTTCTTAGACAAAATTTGAAAGAAAATTAGCTGTAGAAAGCCCTTAACTTTAGGTTTTCCTACTTCTCCTGTGAAAGGTGCACCAACTAAGGAATCCTCTTATAAGTGGGATACAGATGAAGAAGAAGAGAATGTTAAAAGAGAGCATCATGAATTGGTGAATAGTAGGTGAAAGGTTTGTCTGATAGGCAATATTTAATTGTTGCTTTGAACTTTATGCATTAGTGATTTGATTATGTACTTGGTTCTTATCAGTTTATTTGATTTAGTGGTTGTGTTATGTTAAAAACAACCCATTTTATAAATGTTTTAAATTTATGGAAATTGCAATGTAATGTTATTTATGATATTATTTCATTTAATTCTCGTGATGTTTAATTGAGTGATGTAAATTTAATTCATTCTTACTTCTATTAATATATATATTTCTTTATATCAATGACAAAGAGAGAAAAAACTATACAATCATATAGATAGGGGAGTATATAGTAAGGGGGAGAACGAGCTTATCATTAAAAAAATTAACTTGTATAGTTGTCAACATCAGAAAGGGAGAGAAGTTAGAACCTCATAGTTTGATATTTTGACAGTGACAACTACACAAGAAATATTTATGCATACTCTCAACCATGCAGGAAAATATATTATCCAATAAAGAGAAACAGGGACGAAGACAAGACGAAAATGAAAAACAAAGTTATATTAGTCATAATGTTTTAATTGTATATGATTATTAAAATATCTTCAAAGTGTTATACACAAACATAAATCATCAAAGTTTCATTTCTATTTTTTAAAAAAATTACACATAACAAATCGATTAAAACCACATAACTAGTCGACTAGTTTAAGCTTGTTTAATCGATTGATATAAGTGTACATTTTATTTTTTGAAAGCCAACATAACCAGTCGACTAAAACTGTAGAAACAATCAACTAATAGCTCAAACAATCGACTGGTTCCATGGTTTCAATGGACTAAAAAGAGGCAAAAATGAACTAGTTTCTTTCTTTTGAAACTCAAATTTTGATTTTAACCAGTCACCGACTTGCACATTATCAGTCGACTGGTAACATATAACAATCATATTTTTCAAATTTTTGAAGAGTTTTCTTCTCAAATGAAAGGGCATTTCCTTCCATGAAGAGTTGCACCTATTTCTGATAGTAGCTACTTGTCACAAATGTATACAACTCTTCAATCATTATACACAACACCTTGATTCAAGAATCAATCATCGATTTACATTTGCTTTTCTCTGATAATATCTTGAAATCTATTCTTTCAAAGGCTTTCTTTCGCAAAACTGATCACTTCAACTCTCAAGAAGTATTATATAAGTGATCAGTTACTTCCATTTTGCCACGTATACATGATATACCACTTACGAAGAAGATTGTAGGAAGGGTGTACTTTATCGACTCATCCATGTTATTTAGAACACGTGAAGCCAAATTTTTACTACTTCTATAGTTGAAGACCTATTAGAGATCTTCAAACACGAAGTCCTATTCAGCAGCTTATGCAGTTTTTTGTAAGATGCCTATTCCTCCAGGTAATCTAAGGGTTATTATTTAAATCCAGAAGGAGTCTGAGACTGGATGTAAGACGGAAAGTCTAAAGCAATATAAAAATCCCTGGTTCATTTTACTTTAGAGGATTTTCATTTAAGCTATTATTATAAAAAATTTAATTTAGTAGAACAATTCATATTACTCGAGCCATAGTGATTTTAAGATGGATCTACATAACACACATTTAACTGTAGGAAGTACAAGTACAAATGTTAGTAGGGGTGCTGATAGCATGCAAACTAACATCCAAGGATAGAAGGTAGCCTTAGAAGTTTGTGCTCAGGGAAGTAATGAAATACATGCTCCATCTATAGGGAATTTGGATATGGATGCACTTTTCCAGCATTACTTGGCAAATATTTATAGCAACAGCATCACCGTAGGCCTAGAATGAACCAAGAAACCCAATGCAGCCAACTAGGGAGGATTTTCTAAGATGGATAAGGATTATTGAAGCCTCGAAGAAGACATGTTTGATTGAACGAAATAGGCATTGACGGTAAGTGATTGGCTTATGATGTGTGAGACGATTTATGAGGACTTAGAGCTGATAGATGCTCAGAAAGTAAAGCTTGTATATAAATAGTTTAAGGGACCAGCAAGTGTCAGTTGGGGAACTCTGAGAGCCGAGATTCCTGAATAAGAAATTATTATGGATCGGTTCAAGGGGATGTTTGAGGAGCAATACATACCTGGCTTAGAGTTATTGATGATGTGCTTGGAGTCTATAGAATTGCAGTAGGGAAGTTTAGCGGTGTTGAAGAATGTGCGTAAATTCCATGTGTTATCCAAGTGTAGAGCTAGTTTGATTAGGACCTTAAGAAAGAAGGTGAAGAAGTTTATCCTCGGGTTGAGGCTGGGATTGATTGATAAGACAGTGGCTCATCTAGCACTTCACTTCAACGAAGTGGTAGACACGGCGAGGAGATAGGAGCTACCAAAAAGCAAGGTGTGAGGCATAAGGCTCGGAATAATAAGAAGAAGAATTTCACTCCTTAGCTGAATGGAAAGAAAGGCCAAAAGTAGGAAGAAAAGACTCCGGATGGTGGTGAATGCAAAGATGTGGTAAATATAGCCTGCTATAATTGTAGGCAGAAGGAGCATTATGCCAATAATGTCCAAAGCCGATTGGAGTTGTGAAGATTAAGTGGTATATCTATGACAAATCTAGGCACATATAGAAAGCATGTTTCAAGTTAAATCACTCAAGGTTTTTGCTTTGGAGGGACCGTCAACTGTGCCAATAACTGAGAAGGAAGGGAAGAAAGTTATGCTGGGAGGTATGATCTTGATTTCTGGTACTTCATTTACAGTTCTCTTTGATATAAGTGCCTTACTTTTTTTATTTCTAAGGATGTTATAGATAAGTTGAAGTTAGGATATTTATTGGCGTCTATACACGTGGCCAATCTAAGTATTGGGTATGCTACTCCCGGGTTTAGGTGCACTGACCTTATGTCTGAATTGTATGGTCATATGTTTGTTTGTAACCCATATGTGTTTGACTACGTGGGGTATGGAGTAATTTTAGGCATGGAATGGTTAGTGCATAATGAAGCTAAGGTCTTTTTCGCTAACAAAATTATCACCTTACATAATCCAAGCTATGGGAAAAGGATCTAGGCAGCGTTAGATGTGATAGTTGAACAGTTTAGATTGATATCGTGTGCGATAAAGGAACTTGAGAATGGGATAAGCATAGTACTAGTAGTTTAGGAATTAACTGATGTTTTTTAACTAGTAATGGGATTGCCGTCAAGAAGAGCAAATGAATTCCAAATAGATATGGTATAAGGCACAACCTGTTAGTAGACCACCTAGTAGAATACCACCAAAGGAGTCGGAAGAATTAAGGAAGCAATTGGTAGAACCGGAGCATAAAATTTCATTAGACTAAGTAGTTTATCGTGGGGAGTATTCATAGTATTTGTAAAGAAGTCGGATGGATCTTTATGAATGTGTATTGATCACCAAAAGCTAAATGGATTGACAATATCGAATCATTACGCTTTGCCTAGGATAGAAAACTTGCTTTATCAGTTGTGTGGGTCTATAATATACTCTTAGCTAGATTTGGTAATGGTATTGCACCAACTAAGGGTAGCAGAAGATAGTGTTCCACTAAATGCATTTAGAATAGGATATAGTTCATATGTGTAATTAGTTATGCATTTTGGGCTGACCAATGCCTTAGTGTTATTTATAGATATTATAAACAGTAACTTTCAAAATTAGTTGGATAGATTTGTGTTGGTATTTATCAATTATATTTTTGTATATTCTAAGGATAAAATAGACTATCAAGTCCATCTTAGAATGGTGTTGGAGACGTTGAGACAACACAAGTTAAAGTTCTCAAAGTCCTATTTTTAGAAATAGGTGATTAAATTTCTAGGGAATATTGTTTTGGAGAATGGATTAACAGTGGATCCATCGAAGATAGAGATTATTAAAGGTTAGAAGTTCACAGAGATGGTCATGGAGATGAGAAGTTTCTAGGTTTTGGCTTGCATTATTGCTGATACATTAAGGATTTCTTGCGTATAGCAGCACCCTTGACTAAGTTGACAAGGAATAATGAGAAATTCATATTGACCGATAAGTGTGAAGGATAATTTTAGGAGTTAAAGAAGTTAATGATAAACACCTATAACTTGATCATACTGGAGGGGAATCGGGATCGGTATTGTATGTAGATGCTTGTGGAACATGATTAGGAGCAATGTTGATGCAAAAAGGGTGAGTTAGAGCTAATGCATCAAGTAGTTAAGACCACATGAATTTGGGTTTCCAACTCTTGACTTGGAGTTGTCATCGATAGTTTTAGAGTTGAAAATTTAGAGACATTATCTTTTTGGAGAGTGGTTCGAATTGTATATGGACCACAATTCCCATAAGTATTCATTCTCTTACAAAAAGTTGAATATGAGGCAACATAGATAGTTAGAATTCTTTATGGCATATGATTTTTGGGTAGAATATATGACATGAAAAGGGAACAAGGTTGTTGATGCTTTGGGTAGAAAGCAACAGAACGTAGTGTTAGCCATGATCGAGGAAAGGAAGGCGTTAGAGAAATTGGTATTTTGTGAAGTGCACTATAAGTATAATACAAAATTGAATAAGGATCTGGATATGTTATTGAGTTTAAAGGTATGTCCTACGCTTATGGATAGAATTGCTATAAGGTAGAAGGAGGACCCATTGATTGCCAAAAGGATTAGGCAGTTAGAAATGGGAGTGAATGTCGAAGATCCAAAAGGATTCTAGGTAGAGTCGAAGGGAAGGATTGTGAAAAAAGGAAGATTGTGTGTTTCGAACATGGAAAATCTTCGAGAGGAGGTCTTGGAAGAAAGTCATCGACCTAAGTTTACCATTCATCCCAGAGGCTAAAAAATATATTGTGATATGAAGAGAATATTCTTTTAGGAAAGGATGAAGAAGGATGTCAGTGAATGTGTGAAAAAATGTTTCACATGACAATGAGTAAATGTTGAGCATCGGTAACCGAGTGGTTTACGTCAACCATTAGAATGTTGACTTGGAATTGGGATGCAGTGTCCATGGTTCCCTATTGATGAATTACCTAGGTCGAGGATATGAAATGATAATATCTAGGTAATAGTTAGTTGGTTGACTAAGAGTGCCCATTTTCTCTAGGTAAGGTCAGTAAGAATGATAACTACCATAACGAAGCTATATAAAAAGAATGTTGTGAGACTGCATGGGACTTCAAGTAGCATTGTAAGAACCCATCGTTCACCAGTGTGTTCTGAAGAAGTTTGTAGAATCACATTAGGTACGCAGTTGAACTTGAGTACGACTTACCATCCACAAACTGATGGTCAAACCGAGAGGATAAACCATGTGCTCGAGGATTTGCTAAGGGATAGTGGTTTGAATTTTAAGGACCTTGGGAAGATCATTTTCATATGGAGATTTCTCTTAATATAATAGTTATCAATCAAGTATCGAGATGGCATGATTTGAGACGCTTTATAGTGGACTATGTAAGTCACCTATTTATTCGTTGGACGTGTGTGACGGCCCGTCTTCCACTAACCAAAAAGACGCATCATGAATTAAGAAAGAAAGGGATAGAAGAAGAAAAGAAAGAAGAGAAAGAAGAAACAACACAAGAATATCAAAAGTGGAATGAATAAATTATATTAATAACATAAGTATTTACATAATATACAATATTAATCAGAGACACACAACATACACGACATATATACTAGATAGTCATAAACACCTGTCTAGTATTTACAACTTAATACAACTCAACAAAAGATACCAACACAGAGAACACACAGCGGAAACTAAATATCTATAAAGCAGAAGCCTCCTGCTCCATTGCTCCTCTAATATTCGTCAAAGCCAACCTGAATCCCTTGGCAACTCGTAAAAATTTGAGTACCCAAGAGTTTAAGAAAACAAAGATAAACTCCTGGTCAGACATGGGTCTGGTGTGAGTAACAGGTTAAGGTTGCTTAACTTTAAAAACCTTTGAAAAGAAAGGTATCACGTAAGACTTCCCACACATAAACATGGAAAAGTTTTTACCTTACGCTAACCAAAACATTTGATAGGAAATCCGGTGATATTATAATAGTGTCTAGGGTTTTCAAGTAAATATTAAATAGCCGAAATTGTCACATTATTAAATTCCAGCTATTAGCCACAAAAGTGGGTAATACAATCAAAACCATTGATACTTATTGGATTGTGGATTCCATACAACGACAGGGCTACTGGGGTACCACCCGTCACAGTACGTAGCCTAGATCACCGTACCGAGGAGTACGCCCGCTCCCCCGCAACACAAGGCCGGAAACATTCCTTACTGAACAGTTCCGAACAAGACAACCCCTCAGTTGTTTGCAACCAACTGCCCACACAGCCGAATATAAAGGGACTTTTAGGCAGGGGTAAATCTCACTCTCAAGTGGGGGCTACCCGCGAAGCCTTGCTGCACCTCTCCTGTTTTAGCCATTCCCGGTTGATGAGGCTTGAGGCTACGATTACCTTTAGAGAACACATCTCTTAGAATGCTCATCGTCCACCTGATGATGTTCTGAAAGCATTCAATCCATACAAGTTCATTCTGGGTTCGAACGAAACCGAAGGCATTATCTCGTTACACTCATTTTGAAATCACCCTCAGAGTTAACGATGATAACCCTTGCACTCTGAATCTTCATCTTAACTTGAGATTCATGACCTATCGTTAATTTGGATCGATGTGGTTTTCGGATATCCAAATATGGAAACCCGATCCCGGTCTCATCGAAATCCAAAACTTGTCTTTTAGGTCGAAGTTGTTTAAAGTTTTAAAACAATTTAATTCAATATTATCTATATACACACAGATAGATAATACACAACATCACAATAGATAATCAATATTATCATCACAACAGGTAATCCATATTATCATTCAAAACAGTAATCCATATTATTAACTCAAATGCACCATAGCATCCAAATCACACAATATCACTTATCTCATAGCTGAGATCTCAACCATTCAGGGTAATCAGTATCAACCCACATTCATAAGCAATGACTTATTAGTCACCATTTTATAATTAATTTAAAACGAATTAAATTAATTACTTCTTCCTTAATTAATTTAAAATTAATTAAATTAATTACTCATCCATATAAATCTTGCTTACATATTCCTTAATTAGTTATAAATCAATCAATTAAATTACTCTCAACAAATTACCCTAATGAATCTCCTTGATTAATTATCCTTTAATTACATTCAAGTAATCAACTCTTAATCAATTTCATAAATTATTCCCAAACCAAAATTTAGTATTAACCTGTAATTACTTCATTAATTAATTAATTATAATTAATTACGCTAATCCTTAATTAATTACATTAATTAATTCCTTTATTGATTAATTGTTCTAATTAATCAATCCTTAATTACATCATTAATTATATAAATTAATGATCCCAAATTATTTTATTTATAATTACCCTATTAATTATCATTTATCCATATTGATTAATCACTCTTGATAATTCACATTAAGTAATTAACTTAATCAATTTCATCTCTTAATTATCTTTAAATAACTCAATTATCAAAACCTAAATTAATTACACTAAGTAATTAATTATTAGTTACTTACTTTAAGTAATTATTCAACATACAAATTACATATTAATTACACAAAGTAATTGAATTCCAAACTCCTCCATTTTCCAAGTATCCTTCAATTAAATTACATCAAGTAATTTATCTTCTTAATTACTTCACTAAGTAATTATTCATTTTTAGTTACACTGGTAATTACTTCTCAAATCAACCAGTGATTAATTTAAATTAATTAAACTTTATTAACTAACTTAATTAATCAAAATAAAATTAATTAATTAATTACAATTAGTAATTAATTAATTAATTACAATTAGTAATTAATTTCCTTAATTACTTTCATTAAGTAATTACACTTAAACAATTCTCAAATGATTATCTCTAAATTAATTAATCCAATTAATCATTAAAATTAATTACATTAATTAATTACAAAATAATACTAAGTTAATGACCTTCATTAACCAATAACAAATCTTTAATTACTTTTCTAAAGTAATTAACTGAATTAATCAATATTAATTCTTAATTTATTTATAAAACTCATTAATTAATCTTTAATTATTAAATTAATCAAGTGATAATCAAAAAACTTAATTAATTATTAATTACTTGATTAATAAATTCAAATCATTAATTAAATTAAATCAAACCTTATTTAATTAATTGATTTCTTAATTAAAAATTTCATTAATTTTAATTAACTTACTAATCCTTTAATTAATTAAATAAACCCCTTAATTATTTAATTAATTAACCTAATTAAATAATTTATTACATTAATTAATAACAAAACTTAATTAACTTAATTAATTAATGAATTATAAATTCTTAAGTTCTTATTAACTTAATGATTATCATTAAATAATTACTTAAGGTAAATTTAAAGAATTACTTAAGGTAAATTTAAAAATAGTTTAACCCATAATCAATTTAAATAATTTAAAACATACTTAAAATATTCCAAGTGATTTTGAAACATTTAAATTCAAAAACTTTTTTTTATTTCAAAACTTGAATTCAAAATCATGTTTTGAATTCATATTCAAAAATTTAAATTTAAAATCCTGTTTTAAATTTCATTTCAAATTTATAGAAACACATGTTATAAAATATTATAATATTCTAACTTAATTATAACATCAGAATTTATAACTTATTTTCTTTGAAAACTTCAGATTCAAATTCCAATTTGAATTCAGGAATTCAAATCCAGATTTTAACTTACATTTAAAAATCTAGTTTTTAAATCTCATTTTTCATATTTCTAAATTACTGTATACTGCCCAAACTTTTAGCTGATAAGCATTCTATTTTATAAAATTTTATTTATTTGAAACTGGAATTCAAATTCATTTGAATTCCTAATTTAAACTTGCTTTGTTTTCTTTTATTTAAATTTAGTTTAAATTTTTGAAAACCTGAAACAATCAGGTTTCCTGAAAACAAAACCTGCAACTAAATAAAACTACCTGAGCTTAAACTCTTTTACTTCGAGTCACCCTTACCTCGACTTCGAGCAAAAACTAAAATGACCTGAGCATCCCCCGAGCACCATATCTTTGCCACATTACAAAAACAAACAACCCTCTGATGGCCATTGTGCACATGCACAAAGCCCAGGGAGAATTTCCGATCATCAGTGATGATCATCACCATCCACCAACAACTCTTGAATCCAACTTGAACACCGAATCATCGGAATATCTCCAAATACCAAAAATCAAAGACCAGCCTCCCTTTTTAAAACCTGGAAACACATTACCTCCAAAACCTCAAACCTGTCAACGACGAGTTCTTCCCCCTCCGACCATCGTTTGAGTCGAAACTCCATCCACAACCTTGTCATGGACCCAGCTATGTTTCCCCAAATCTGCTTCACACTCGAATAACCCTAGAGGCAACGATGATCGAATTCCAAATTTATTTAAAACTAGGGTTACAGAATAATTTTGAACACCGCTGTCTCCGTATCAACTTGATCACCATTCAAGTAATTTTCCATGATTCTCTGACCACCCATCTTCCTTCATACAGAAGCACGACCTCCATATCCACTTGAATTACCAGAGACACCCTCAAAACCCAATTCTGATCAACCCCATTTGCACAGTCAAACCCAGCTTAGAATTTATAATTTTATTCTTAAAAATCATGAATTGGTCTAAGGTTTTAATTTGTATACTTGAATTGCTAAATTAACCAGTTTGAATTTTAACAGTGACATGAGTTTTCCCCTTTAAACTTGATTTCCAGAGCAATTTCAGTTTCTATTTAAGTTAAGATAATTTTTAAAAATGAAGTTTATAACCAAACAAACAAATATTTTTTGAACCCTAAGTCTTAAAAATTTATAGATAAGGCAAAATGAATTTAAATAGGAAACTGGGTTGAAAATTTTAGATCAAGGATGTTATACAGGCAATTTCAAATTCAACATAAATCACACATCACAATTGCATAGGAGATTTCCAACATATATATAAAAGAACAACTTGTTTTAAACATGATTTAAACAACCAGATCTACCTTAAATTTTTTAAAAGAAGTGTTACTCACCTTTATCTTTCAGAAAACAGAGCCTCATGCTTTTAGAAAAGCTTCTGATTTTAAACTTCATGCGTGCAGGTTTGATCTTTTAAATTTTGAGAAAGATGCAGACTTCAACTCCAGGTTGCTTGCATTTGAAACTCTGACCAAAATAGATGCATGCAGGCCTTTATGATTTGCTAAGCTGATGGTCATTTTCCAGAGGAACAAAAATTTGCAGGAATTTGTTTTGCAGGTTTGATATTTTTGGTTTTTGAAAAATGCAGATTGATTATATGCAGGAATTGATTTGAGGAATTTCAGATTTTTAAGTGTAATGTTTTCTTTGATTCACTAGCTTAGGTTTTGCAAAGAGAATGAGGGAAATGAAAAATGGTTAAGGACTGAAATTATTTGAATTAAAACAAAAGAAAGAAAAAAAAACAAAATGACACTTGTCATGTTTCCTTATTTTTAAATAAACACATGTAGCTTAGATTACTAAATAGGTTACACTTGTCCTTTATATTATTTAGTTATATTTTCTTTTTATTTAAATGTTAGATAAAGCTTTAAACTTAATTTATTTATATTTATGTAAATATACATGTGAATTACTTATTTAAAGAAAATGTCAATATAACAAATTATAAATTAAAACTTATTCAAATATTTTAAAGAATCTATTAATTTGAATTTCAAAATAAAATTCCAAATTCAAATTAATCCCTTGAATTCCAAATTAAAATCAACTTATTCAATTTAAAATGAAAATTCTATTTTCTTATTTTAATTCCTTTTTATATTTATTGGAAAATAATACATTTATTAATATGGCTTGAAAATAACAATTTAACAAATTTTAAATGATTTATAAAGAGATTATAGATTACCTTTATTAATGAATAAATTTAAACCATATGCTATTTTTATTTTAAACTTATATATAATATTTCCAAATCATATTTATCAAATAATATTTAATAAGAAATAAAACAAACTTTTTATTTAAATTTAAAAAATTAAACTAAGATATAACTTTAAACAATTTAACATTTATTTTAAATATTTAGAAACCATATAATTATTAATTTAAATAACATTGAAAAACTTAAAATTAATTTTAAACATAATTTCCCAATTACTAATATATTATTAGAATTTAAAAACAAAACTTCATTTATTTATTAAATTCTAAAACAAAGATTATCTATAATATATATACAAGTATATATATATATACACATTATAAATAGAAACATTTATTTTAACCTTTTAAAAGATAAAAATCATAAATTAAATATTTATTAAATATTTATTTAATCATATTATTAAACCAATTCATATTATTAATCAATTATCATCAAATCAATTTAATTTTTATATAAAGATTATTAAATTGATATTGTCAAAAATTCCGGGATATCATATTCCTTGCCCCTTAAAAGAATTTCGTCCCCGAAATTTAAAACAAAAATAATTTAATAACCTATTTAAAAATATTTTAATTTCAAAGCACAAGCATATATCAAACATATGCTAATACCCATAGCAATCAATTCACCCAATCAAACAAAATCAACTATCCAGACAAAATTCTGGATAGAGTTTCTTCGAGTTTCCCAAGTAAACACCGGGTTACTTGCTCTATAAAACCCAAACAATCATCATTACTAAGCTACAGAACTCCTACTCATCTAGATATACAACTGAACAAGACATCAGACCACAGACAAGTCTGACTCAACAACCAAATCTCCCAGAACAGATGATTCCAAAACCAGAAATAGATCATACACGTACTCCCTCAGAGATACGTGAAACACATCGAATGCCAGTTGTCCAAACTGGCAATTCAATCCAGAGAATTAAACACTTATCCATAACAGAATACAGAAGAAATCCAAAACATCTCGGAGCTAGCTTACCCAACCTTACCAAAATTTATAGCTCCTAAAACTGAGAAATTTATCCAAAATCAGATCACCGACTTCAGATTCACAAAACTCTTCGGACGATCCTGGGCTGCCTACCTCCTACCTAATCAGCTCAACCCTTGCTGATGTCTCAATAAACAAACTGGACCAAATCCAATCCACCAGAATGATCCTCCCCGATCAACCAAGATCAAGAACAAACTCCACTCACAACCATCAGAAGAAAACAAACTTCTCTTATCCGGAAAAGAAAAGCAGATGCACTCCCAAAATGCTTCTGCTGCACAACTCTAATCTGGAGTAGAAAAGAATGCTGATAAAGAGCACAAGCACAACTGGACAACAAAATCAAGAAGATCTCTGATAACCCAGAGAAAATTCAGAAGTTCCTCCAATCCTGAGCTGCTTCAACAAACTCCATCTCAAGAAACCAACCTTCAACTAGCTGAACCACCGGTTCCACTTCTTGGAATCCTGGTCGATAAGAAAACTGAACCTTAAGATGAGGACAACTCCTGACTTCCAGAAAACATCCAGAAAAATCTCCAACAATCCAAGAGAATACTCAATCATCGCAAGTCACTTTTAAGATCAACCCAAACTAAAATCCAAAGTAAACTGTTCTCTCTTTACCAATCAGAACAGTTTATGCTAGTCTTGTAAATCCATCGAAGAAATGGATTCACTCAGCGGCTTCTGAACTCCATCTCCAGAAAACTACTAAGCCAGAAAATTCTGCCGACACACAACACTCCGAGCTGCACTGCTGACACCAATGCCAAAGAGTTCCCAATCCAAAGCTCTTCAAGAAACTCGGACTTCAAACCAAACAGCAACACCCTGCCGAACTCAGCCACAACACCGAAGCAGACCTACTTCCTTAAACTTGTTCCAAAGAAATCATCTTCGGAAACATCCATAGTCACTGCATCTCATCACGCAGCTACTATTTACTGAGGTATCAAGATACCATCACTAGCTTCTGTCCAGCCAACATATCCAAACTCTACTCATCCCACTTCAAAGATGAACTCCGAACCTTAACAGGTTACCTTCAGAGATCAATGAAGTCCTTACACCACTGTAAAGCTTACTCGAGACGGTATTAGGTCTACTGTCTCGACAGATATACTTTCAACCTCAAACATTCAAACTCCAACCAATGGTAGTCGCGTTATACACACCACTACCCCAATCTACCTTTATAACCCATATTGGAAAACCCGAACATGTAACCCAACAGATAGGTAGAAATAAAATATATATATATATATATATATATATATATATATTAAAAATTACAAATACGCTCTCTCAAGATAGACACCACTCCAGAGCCTAGGTATTCATTCAACCTAATGCTCTGATACCAAATGTGACGACCCGTCTTCCACAAACCAGAAAGACGCATCATGAATTAAGAAAGAAAGGATAGAAGATGAAAAGAAAGAAGAGAAAGAAGAAACAACACAAGAATATCAAAAGCGGAACGAATAAATTATATTAATAACTTAAGTATTTACATAATATACAATATCAATCAGAGAGACACAACATACACAACATATATACTAGACAGTTATAAATACATGTCTAGTATTTACAACTTAATACAACTCAACAAAAGATACCAACACAGAGAACACATAGCGGAAACTAAATATCTATAACGCAGAAGCCTCATGCTCCATTGCTCCTCCAATATTCGTCAAAGCCAGCCTGAATCCCTTGGCTACTCGTAAAAATTTAAGTACCCAAGAGTTTAAGAAAACAAAGATAAACTCCGGGTCAGACATGGGTCTGGTGTGAGTAACAGGTTAAGGTTGCTTAACTTTAAAAATCTTTGAAAAGAAAGGTATCACGTAAGTCTTCCCACACATAAACATGGAAAAGTTTTTACCTTACGCTAATCAAAACATTTGATAGGAAATCCGGTGATATTATAATAGTGTCTAGGATTTTCAAATAAATATGAAATAGCTGAAATTGTTATATGAACAAATTCCAACTACTAGCCACAAAAGTGGGTAATACAATCAAAACCATTGGCACTTATTGGATTGTGGATTCCATACAATGGCAGGGCTCCTGGGGTACCGCCTGTTACAATACGTGGCCTAGATCACCGTACCGAGGAGTACGCCTGCTCCCCTGCAACACAAGGCCGGAACCATTCCTTACTGAACAGTTCCGAACAAGACAACCCCTCAGTTGTTTGCAACCAACTGCCCACACAGCCGAATATAAAGGGACTTTTAGGCAGGGGTAAATCTCACTCTCAAGTGGGGGCTACCCGCGAAGCCTTGCTGCACCTCCCCTGTTTTAGCCATTCCCGGTTGATGAGGCTTGAGGCTACGATTACCTTTAGAGAACACATCTCTTAGAATGCTCATCGTCCGCCTGATGATGTTCTGAAAGCATTCAATCCATACAAGTTCATTCTGGGTTCGAACGAAACCGAAGGCATTATCTCGTTACACTCATTTTGAAATCACCCTCAGAGTTAACGATGATAACCCTTGCACTTTGAATCTTCATCTTCACTTGAGATTCATGACCTATCGTTAATTTGGATCGATGTGGTTTTCGGATATCCAAATATGGAAACCCGATCCCAGTCTCATCGAAATCCAAAACTTGTCTTTTAGGTCGAAGTTGTTTTAAAGTTTTAAAACAATTTAATTCAATATTATCTATATACACACAGATAGATAATACACAACATCACAATAGATAATCAATATTATCATCACAACAGGTAATCCATATTATCATTCAAAACATATAATCCATATTATTAACTCAAATGCACCATAGCATCCAAATCACACAATATCACTTATCTCATAGCTGAGATCTCAACCATTCAGGGTAATCAGTATCAATCCACATTCATAAGCAATGACTTATTAATCACCATTTTATAATTAATTTAAAATGAATTAAATTAATTACTTCTTCCTTAATTAATTTAAAATTAATTAAATTAATTACTCATCCATATAAATCTTGCTTACATATTCCTTAATTAATTATAAATCAATCAATTAATTACCCTCAACAAATTACCCTAATAAATCTCCTTGATTAATTATCCTTTAATTACATTTAAGTAATCAACTCTTAATCAATTTCACAAATTATTCCCAAACCAAAATTTAGTAATTAACCTGTAATTACTTCATTAATTAATTAATTATAATTAATTACGCTAATCCTTAATTAATTACATTAATTAATTCCTTTATTGATTAATTGTTTTTATTAATCAATCCTTAATTACATCATTAATTATATAAATTAATGATCCCAAATTATTTTATTTATAATTACCCTATTAATTATCATTTATCCATATTGATTAATCACTCTTGATCAATCACATTAAGTAATTAACTTAATCAATTTCATCTCTTAATTATCTTTAAATAACTCAATTATCAAAGCCTAAATTAATTACACTAAGTAATTAATTATTAATTACTTACTTTAAGTAATTATTCAACATACAAATTACATATTAATTACACAAAGTAATTGAATTCCAAACTCCTCCATTTTCCAAGTATCCTTCAATTAAATTACATCAAGTAATTTATCTTCTTTATTACTTCACTAAGTAATTATTTATTTTTAATTACATTGGTAATTACTTCTCAAATCAACCAATGATTAATTTAAATTAATTAAACTTAATTAATTAACTTAATTAATCAAAATAAAATTAATTAATTGCAATTAGTAATTAATTTCCTTAATTACTTTCATTAAGTAATTACACTTAAACAATTCTCAAATGATCATCTCTAAATTAATTAATCCAATTAATCATTAAAATTAATTACATTAATTAATTATAAAATAATACTAAGTTAATGACCTTCATTAACCAATAACAAATCTTTAATTACTTTTCCAAAGTTATTAACTGAATTAATCAATATTAATTCTTAATTTATTTATAAAACTAATTAATTAATCTTTAATTATTAAATTAATCAAGTGATAATCAAAAAACTTAATTAATTATTAATTACTTGATTAATAAATTCAAATCATTAATTAAATTAAATCGAACATTATTTAATTGATTGATTTCTTAATTAAAATTTCATCAATTTTAATTAACTTACTAGTCCTTTAATTAATTAAATAAAACCCTTAATTATTTAATTAATTAACCTAATTAAATAATTTATTACATTAATTAATAACAAAACTTAATTAACTTAATCGATTAATGAATTATAAATTCTTAAGTTCTTATTAACTTAATGATTATCATTAATCTTATTCATGACTAAATTATCATTTTCAAAATAACTAAAAACAATTTGTTTTTTTAAAATTTCATCTAAATTCCATTCTAAATTTAAAATGAAATCAAGTTTAAACTTAAACAAGGTTTAAGTATTTAAAACTTTTTATTTCATTTAAAGAATTACTTAAGGTAAATTTAAAAATAGTTTAACCCATAATCAATTTAATTAATATAAGCATCTGCATCTGCATCAATTTAATCAATTTAATTGTTCACAGATGCCATTTTCCTCTAATCAATACATAAGGTCTGTTTGGAATGATATACAAAGTAATAACTACCCTCTTGTTGATGTTGATGTTGTGCTTTGGAATGATAACCCTCACTCAGTCAATCTTGTGTACAAGCATCTGCACAACCCCGGTGATCAAGCCTTCAAGTGGAGCAAGGTAATTTGGACCTCTGATTCAACTCCAGGGGGTAATCTGATGTTTTGGAAGGTTCTTCAAAATGCTTTGTTAACTAGAAGCAAGTTGATGGAGATGGGATATGATGTTGGGTTGTCTTGTGTCTTCTGTGCAAATGAACCAAAGACTGTGCACCATTTGTTTTTGCAATGTCCCTTCACAATGATGCTATATGACAACATGATGCTTGTTGCTGGAAGTAGAATGTTGGCTGGGACTCTGGATTTTGACATGATATACAAAGCAACAAGGTGGCGAACATTGAAAGCGAGATGCCTAACCATCTGCTTGAAGAAGTATATGTCAGTAGTGTGGTGTGAAAGAAACATGATTTGTTTTGAAAAGAAGAGGAGAGATGGGCAGGCGTTATGGAAGGTTTTGAAGAATGAAATTTATAAAGCTTTGAAGATGCAACCCACTTTTCCTTCGTTTTTCAAGGATGCTTGGAGATAGTTGGTGTTTTTGGGGTGGTATCTTGTGATGTATTGCCTTGTGTGTTTGTTTTTTCTATTGTTTATCCCGGCATGTTTTCTTTCTTTCTTTTTTCATGCTTGTATTCCTTTGGGAAAGTATTGTATTTTATTGTTATTTGCAATAAAATCAGGTAGGGGCCCTGTTAACCCCGCTAGCATTTGCTAAAAAAATTTAAATAATTTAAAACATACTTAAAATATTCCAAATGATTTTGAAACATTTAAATTAAAAATCTTTTTTTTATTTCAAAACTAGAATTCAATATCATGTTTTGAATTCATATTCAAAAATTTAAATTTAAAATCATGTTTTAAATTTCATTTCAAATTTATAAAAACACATGTTATAAAATATTATAATATTCTAACTTGATTATAACATCTGAATTTATAACTTATTTTCTTTGAAAACTTCATATTCAAATTCCAATTTGAATTCAGGAATTCAAATCCAGATTTTAACTTACATTTAAAAATCTAGTTTTTAAATCTCATTTTTCAGATTTCTAAATTACTGTATAAAATACTGCCCAAACTTTTAGTTGATAAGCATTCTATTTTATAAAATTTTATTTATTTGAAACTGGAATTCAAATTCATTTGAATTCATAATTTAAACTTGCTTTGTTTTCTTTTATTTAAATTTAGTTTAAATTTTTGAAAACCTGAAACAGACAGGTTTCCAGAAAAAAAAACATGCAACTAAATAAAACTACCTGAGCTTAAACTCTTTTACTTCAAGTCACCCTTACCTCAACTTCGAGCAAAAACTAAAATGACCCGAGCATCCCCCGAGCACCATATCTTCACCACATTCCAGAAACAAACAACCCTATGATGGCCATTATGCACATGCACAAAGCCTATGGACAATTTTCGATCATCAGTGATGATCATCCTCATCCACCAACAACTCTTGAATCCAACTTGAACACCAAATCATCGGAATATCTCCAAATACCAAAAATCAAAGACCAGCCTCCTTTTTTAAAACCTGGAAACACGGTGCCTCCAAAACCTCAAACCTGTAGATGGCGAGTTCTTCCCCCTCCGACCATCGTTTAAGTCGAAACTCCGTCCACAACCTTGTCATGGACCCAGCTACGTTTCCCCAAATCTGCTTCACACTCGAACAACCCTAGAGGCAATGATGATCGAATTCCAAATTTATTTAAAACTAGGGTTACAAAATAATTTTGAACAACGCTGTCTCCATATCAACTTGATCACCATTCAAGTAATTTTCCATGATTCTCTGACCGCCCATCTACCTTCATACAGAAGCACGACCTCCATATCCACTTAAATCACCAAAGACACCCTCAAAACCTAATTTTGATCAACCCCCATTTGAACAGACAAACCCAGCTTAGAATTTATAATTTTATTCTTAAAAATCATGAATTGGTCTAAGGTTTTAATTTGTGTACCTGAATTGCTAAATTAACTAGTTCGAATTTTAACAGTGACATGAGTTTTCCCCTTTAAACTTGATTTCCAGAGCAATTTCAGTTTCTATTTAAGTTAAGATAATTTTTAAAAATGAAGTTTATAACCAAACAAACAAATATTGTTTAAATCCTAAGTCTTAAAAATTTATAGATAAGGCAAAATGAATTTAAATAGGAAACTGGGTTGAAAATATTAGATCAGGGATGTTATACAGGCAATTTCAAATTCAACATAAATCACACATCACAATTGCATAGGAGATTTCCAACATATATATAAAAGAACAACTTGTTTTAAACATGATTTAAACAACCAGATCTACCTTAAAAATTTTAAAAGAAGTGTTACTCACCTTTATCTTTCAGAAAACAGAGCCTCATGCTTTTAGAAAAGCTTTTGATTTTAAACTTCATGCGTGCAGGTTTGATCTTTTAAATTTTGAGAAAGATGCAGACTTCAACTCCAGGTTGCTTGCATTTGAAACTCTGACCAAAATAGATGCATGCAGGCCTTTATGATTTGCTAAGCTGATGGTCATTTTCCAGAGGAACAAAAATTTGCAGGAATTTGTTTTGCAGGTTTGATATTTTTGGTTTTTGAAAAATGCAGATTGATTATATGCAGGAATTGATTTGAGGAATTTCAGATTTTTAAGTGTAATGTTTTCTTTGATTCACTAGCTTAGGTTTTGCAAAGAGAATGAGGGAAATGAAAAATGGTTAAGGACTGAAATTAGTTGAATTAAAACAAAAGAAAGAAAAAAAACAAAATGACACTTGTCATGTTTCCTTATTTTTAAATAAACACATGTAGCTTAGATTACTAAATAGGTTACACTTGTCCTTTATATAATTTAGTTATATTTTCTTTTTATTTAAATGTTAGATAAAGCTTTAAACTTAATTTATTTATATTTATGTAAATATACATGTGAATTACTTATTTAAAGAAAATGTAAATATAACAAATTATAAATTAAAACTTATTCAAATATTTTAAAGAATCTATTAATTTGAATTTCAAAATAAAATTCCAAATTCAAATTGATCCTTTGAATTCCAAATTAAAATCAATTTATTCAATTTAAAATGAAAATTCGATATTCTTATTTTAATTCCTTTTTATATTTATTGGAAATGATACATTTATTAATATGGCTTGAAAATAACAATTTAACAAATTTTAAATAATTTATAAAGAGATTATAGATCACCTTTATTAATAAATAAATTTAAACCATACGCTATTTGTATTTAAACTTATATATAATATTTCCAAATCATATTTATCAAATAATATTTAATAAAAAATAAAACAAACTTTTTATTTATGACGACCCATCTTCCACTAACCAGAAAGACACATCATGAATTAAGAAAGAAAGGGATAGAAGAAGAAAAGAAAGAAGAGAAAGAAGAAACAACACAAGAATATCAAAAGCGGAACGAATAAATTATATTAATAACTTAAGTATTTACATAATATACAATATCAATCAGAGATACACAGCATACACAACATATATACTAGACAGTTATAAACACATGTCTAGTATTTACAACTTAATACAACTCAACAAAAGATACCAATACAGAGAACACTCAGCGGAAACTAAATATCTATAATGCAGAAGCCTCCTGCTCCATTGCTCCTCCAATATTCGTCAAAGCCAACCTGAATCCCTTGGCTACTCGTAAAAATTTGAGTACCCAAGAGTTTAAGAAAACAAAGATAAACTCCGGGTCAGACATGGGTCTGGTGTGAGTAACAGGTTAAGGTTGCTTAACTTTAAAAACCTTTGAAAAGAAAGGTATCACTTAAGACTTCCTACACATAAACATGGAAAAGTTTTTACCTTACGCTAACCAAAACATTTGATAGGAAATCCGATGTTATTATAATAGTGTCTAGGGTTTTCAAGTAAATATGAAATAGCCGAAATTGTTACATTATTAAATTCCAGCTACTAGCCACAAAAGTGGGTAATACAATCAAAACAATTGGCACTTCCGAGATATCACAACGTGGGAGATAGACTCCTCTTAAGACCCGATTTGATAAGAGAAGCTATAGAGAAAGTAGAATCGATTTGCACCGTGATAAAAGCAGCATAATTAAGGTAGAAGAGTTATGTTGACACGAGGAGAAAAGAACTGGAGTTTGCAAGGCGACTATGTGTTCATGAAAATTTCTCTGTTGAGGGGAGTTATACATTTAGGAAGGCAGGGAAATTGGCAGTGGATATATAAGACCATTTCCAGTGATTGAAAGAATTATTAAACTAGCATATCGAGTCGAGTTACCAAGTAATTTAGTAGGCGTGCATAATATTTTTTACATATCATATTTGAAGAATGTGCACAACCAGAATTCGATGGTGGAACCGAGGGCAGTTGAAGATTTATCTATAGGACAAGATCTGACTTATGTTAGATGACCGAAGGGGATAATAGCTCATGACACGAAAGAGTTAAGGTACGAGGTTATCAAACTTGTTTGCGTATAGTGGTGTGACAAAGTTGGTGATTGTACTGGGAGGTTTCAGATAAGATTATAAATATATATCCTGGTTGTCTTGACATATTTGATTAGGCATGTATGTTTTGATGTACAGACCAGTAGTAACACTATTATGATATGATATTTGAATGTGTTAGCAGTGACACTAATATATTATACTTGGTGATTGAAGATTTGCATTAGTGGGACTAGTGTAATTATTGCACACATGTAGGGTCACGCTCTAAATCATCCTTTTCAATTGCTTGAGTATTTAGGCTGAGGTTTACTACTCTAAAGCAACCATATTTAATTGCTTTTTAATTGCTGTCCAATTTAATGATTTTAATCACATGCTATCCATATTGGTGTGAACCTATGACATAGATTCAAACACTCTCAATCCTACATGTCCCAATTAGAGTGTATAATAACTACGTATACATACACATACTCATTATAAAATCCTTAAATTGATGATATCACTTGACTGTCTAACTCATTATACCATCTCTAGAAGGTTCTTGGTGCCATCGACCTTGTAAGTGACATTTATTTACAAACAGCAACCAATCAAATATCACTTGAGCATCCCATGCCACTCAATGTAGTCCAATCGTTTACTATAAGCTGGTAAACTACACTCGCATTATAGATTGTATTCTATATAACATGTCAAGAGAATAATCGAAGAAATAACACCAAAAGTCCTAGACCAGACGGTTTTATAACCCCATTTATTCAAATTCCTTGTTATATAGAAACACAATTAACCATCCATTTGCACAATGAGTTTAAAAGTAGAAAATTCATTACTTTATTTGCAAAATGTTCATATATATTAATTTAGCAAAATAAACTCTTTTTATTTATTTACAATTAAATACATAATTCAACCTTCTTCATTAATTGCAAAAATGGCCATATCTACAACATCATATACTTTCACATAAATTTGTTTTCTAGCATTCCATATCCTATCATTACATTTTAAATAATTTTTAATGCTTCAAAGCCAATTTTATTAACATGTAGAATTAGTATTTACTATAAACAACATTTCCTATAAGCAACTTCCATCATTAAATTTTCATAAATATTTACTTCTAAACGTTGTAAAGTTTCTAGAAACATCCTTTATAGTTTGTTTTATTTTATTTTGTTTTATTTTAAAAAATATTTTTTTTTAAAACACAAACCAGTGTAGTATTGGCCGGAACAACATTCAGTTGTGCACCGGTGCATTATACATCAGTCCATCGATTCGCACTTGGAACGTAAATTTTTTTAGGTCATGTAGCCAATTTCCAATGACTCTAGCCACTCAACACTCCTTTTCCTAAATCCTATCACGACTCAATGAACTACTTTAACTTCCAACAATCAAAGCCACATTCTTATCACTTGAATTCAATCAAAAAAACAATGCAAGCAATGGGTTCAAGAAGAGTAAGCAACATACATTCAAACATATCAACATTCAATATGAAATTCAAGCATCTAGACATAGTTGTGAGTGGAAAATACTCACCTTAAAGTAGCTATGCCTCTACTGTAAAATTACTCCTTTTACCTCCTCTACTATATACAAACCCATTGCTGTATATATGTATAAAAAAGAAGAGATTGGATAAAGGTTATCAAAGGCATGTCAAATCCAACAAGGCAAAGCTAAGGATGTACTATGAGTGGAAATCTTAGCTTTTCTACTATAGTAATCGATTTATGTAGTTTGGCTTTGAATATGCCTTGGGGATTTTTGGTTTGAAAATATCATTTATAAACCCCTAAAACTTTTTCAACGCAAAATGTCAATTCTACGTTGGAATCTCAAATTTGTTGATGTCAAAATAATGGGAACTGCGTAGATTTGCAGTTTTGATAATTTTGCCTTCTATTCCGCTCCTTATTCTTTTTCTTGAATTTGATTAAATAATTTTGATTAAGGGATAGTGCGTAAGGTACGAATTTATTCATAGTTTGCACTGCTTTTTCCTATGAATTACATAGAAATTCTTTTGTTTATCTTATGTGGAAAAAGGAGTTGAATAGAGCGTAAAAACTGGAATTGTAAGTTTCTATTATCAATATATTCCATTATTTTGATGTAATAAGTTGAGTTTAAACTTTTTTTTATATAAGTCTATTGATTGAAATCTTTGGATATGAATATTGGAATTTTGTTATTTTTGATAATATGGAATGGGACTTGTATAATTGATCAAAGAGTTGAAATTTAAACGCTAGTTTAGGACATAAATTCTGCACGCTTGGAAATTACTAGGCGTGTGTATCTATATATAATATATATATATATATACATATATATTGCTGTAATTAACACATAATTATAACATATAATTGTGTTGTTAAACAGGTTATCGATTCTATTAAATCCTTATTGGGGAGGTAATTAATGTCAAAGCGAAATAAGAGAGGTTTCCTATAAGGTCTTAATTTTAGAAACAGTGAGGTATGTGATAATATATATAGAATGTGATGCAGATTATTAATAAGTTTGTAACGACTCACCTTTTCGACCATCGAAAGTTGGCACTTAATACATCCACTGTATTTAAATGTCGAGTATCCAAGTGTCGGAGAGGCAGATTGTTAGGGTAAAAACAAAAAAAAATAGGGAAACAGAGATAGAAGAATGACAACATATAGTATAACAAAGACAATAAAAGCTGTCACTTTAAAATACATGGTATATCAGAGCTAAAAACAAACCACATTAGCCTGGACAGTTAGAACATCTCGACCTTATAATTGCTGATAGGTATACATAATAATACAGTGGAAAATAAAAATACTACAGCAGCTGAACATCCAACTCTACTCTATGAGTTCAATGTCCCACCAACGAAAACCTGGAAAAAAACTCGATCTGACCCGAGCACTATAATAAAATAACACCCGGATCAGTTTGGAAAACCAGCATGAGCAAACTCAAGAAATTTTTTGAACATTTAACAATTCTGTAAGATCACACCACTAAACATGAAAAGGGTTTTACCTCACAAGAACAACATCCATAGATGAAAGAATGGAAACAATTCAAAACAAAATCAAAATTGAAAGAATGGAAACAAATAATTAAACATTGAGAAGAGCTCTAGGCACTTCTCGATGCAATTGAGAAACTGATTCAAGGATTTGAATCAAATAAGGAAAAGGAATTTTCCAACAATGACTAGAAGCTACGGCCCCTTGTCGAATGTATTGCTTGAGACAATATATTTGAGAGGGACATTTACTAAGTGACACTTTCGGAAATGTACAAGCCGAACCCCGCCAACCTTACTGAGAATTCGAATACTTCATACCTCTACGCGCATACAACCAAATCCAATCTAGAGTAGATGTGAAGATATCCTACTGGGAACAACCCTACATAGCTTGACGTCGACTCCCTTTTTGGTTTTAGTCATTTCTGACAAAGGATGCCAACGTTCAAATGAGCAGAAAATCTTTTTAGATTGACGATACACAAAGAAAATAACGGAATCGATAGTCGATAAATCAACTATCGGGAAAAACTAAAATGATCGTATATAAAATTAAATCTCATAAACATTTGACTCACATTTTTATTTGATTTTCACATCACAAATATTTGTAGAACACTCCGAAAACATTCTATAAAAATATTATTTTTAACGATCAAATCTATATTTCTAAGTGTATTAAAAAGGATAAAAAAAATGTCATTAAAACATCATTTCTTATAAACCCAAAATAATTTTCACTTAGTTTTATTTTAAATGTCCTTATTTAAAGATTTTCTTATTTTTAAACCATCATTTATAACTTTTAAAACAAAACTTATTATCCCAGAAGATAATAAATAAATTTAAAATATATTTACAAATTTAAAATAATGTTAATCATTCTGAAAGATAATTTATATAACTCTTTTATAAAATTGAAACCACATTAATTATCCTAAAATAAGGTTAATCAAATTTATAATCTTTTTATATTTTTGAAAACAACATTAATTATCCTAAAGGAGATAAATCAAATTTATAAACTTTTTATAAATTTTAAACAACATTAACCTGCCCAAAAGATAATTAACCAAATCTATAATCTTTCTATAGTTTTAAAACAACATTGATTGTCTCGAAAGATAATTAATAAGATTTATAACCTTTTTATATATCTAAAATAACGTTAATTATCCCAAAAGATAATTAGTCAAATTTATAATCCTTTTAATTTTGAAACAAAAATTAATTATCCTAAAAGAAAATTAATCAAATTTATAATTTTTTTACAAATTTGTAATGACATTAGTTATCTCGAAAAGATAATTAATCAAATTTATATCTCCTTTTGTAAATTTAAAATGACACTTATCCTTTATTTAAAATTCTCAAAAATACTTGAAAATATAGTTAAAACAACTTTCAAAGTGCAAAAAACATGACTAAACATTTATTATATAAAAAACAAGCACAAGTTTAACTCACACGAAGATTTAAGGAGAAGATATTTCATAAGTGACGGTATAGCGATAATCGCTATAACGACACTTATAGAAACCAAATAGTATGTCAAAAATATTTCAACCAAACATCAATATAAGTAACATAATAATATAAGTAAGATGCATATAACAACAAATTGATAATAGCGAGAAACCCCTTAGGGTCTCTCCACAAAAGTCCCTTGCGAAATATTGGTCATTTATGGAATCCAATTTTTAAGCAGGAATTCAAATCCAAACATACAATCAAACAATAACAACAAACATATTATTATCAACAATTAGTGATCAATAACTAACATAAATTTTTTAATTAATCCAAACATTAATTAACTTTACAAATACTCTTTTTACTTTGTAAGCACAAAACAATGATTTATTCTTCTCGATAAATGTCCAAAATAATCTATTCAAGTTAATTATAGCAGACCGGTGTCTTACTCTGCTAAATAGGTATCACAAATGAAGTATGACTAATTTAACAATGTTAAACATATTTAAATCGCTATAATTTTATCATTAATTTATACTTCTGGAAAACTATCAACTATCATCTAAGCATTCAACGATAATCTATAGCAACAAAAATATCATATAGTTTATTTAAAGGCGAGTAAACTCATCAAAATTCTAGTTGGTGCTTGCACGTTCCGGTTTGGTCTATAATCGAACGACGTTCGATTTTAGCTAAAAATTTCACTAGCTTCAAATTCGATGAATCCATTCCCATTGCATAAATAATAGTGACACAAGTCCAACGCAACTAACCGTGTCCAAATTTGACTTCGTATTGCAAGATATGAGTTTATAAGATTCTAGAATTAAATAATAATTAATTCACTAATTACATTTTTGGTTACCTATGTTAATCTCAGATTAACCCTTATCCCAATTCTCAAAACCCAGGTCGCAACGATCAATTTCGTTCATCTTCCTACCAGCGTCGCCTTACTGCTCCAACTGCCGCCGCACCATCGCCAGAGAAAGCCCCAGCCAAGGCTATCCCAAAGGCACCAAGAATACCGAATACCACCTGTTGTCGCATGTAGCTATAGAATGAGCTAAATAAAGACGGCGACGTTCAACTCGTTTCCTGCGCCTCCATATGCCATCTCCGACCCTCGCCTGCCTCTGGTTGATGCCCCACCTCAGACCAACCCAATTCCATCAGCCTCACCCTCCAACTCGCCGACGTCATTGAGAATAAGCCAGAACAATACGCCACCGACAAATTCAGACCCACGCAGCCGTGGGTCACCTCATGACAATCCAACCAGTAAGATTACCCTCCTCACTAAGGCGCACATTTTTATAGTTTGGTCAATCACCTAATTCGGTATTTAGCGGCCGCGGAAGATCGTGGCTGTTAGATTGAGCTAAGGCATGGATGTGGATTGGGGAAAATGAGAGGGATGGAGGTCCTTTTATGGATTTTTCTCTTCCAGTTCTCACCCTAAAAAATCACAAACTCTAATCGAGGCACAACCACTAGCTTTCTTAGCCAAATACCCCTATTTCGAACTCAATGGAACTAGTTTCGAGACCTAGTTCCATCGTGTACAAAAGTTGCTTTTTGGGTTGCTCGATTTACAAACCAAACCCGACCCACTATCTAGAAATCAAACAGTCGGAATATATCGCTGCTTATACTCATTCAGGCTCGCTCAGACCATTCAAACCCAATGTAAAGTGGTCTCGAGTTCTAAAAATCTGACTATGAAAATGAGTTTTTAGCTCATTGATTAAATAGATCAATTAAATATTTAAATATCCACAATTCAAATATTCAAAGCTTCCTAAAAACATGGGTTGCTACAAAGTTATGGGGATGCAAGGCAGTCAAAGCATACAGAAGTCTACCGAGCTAATCTGGCTGCTAGTAGTGTGACTTTGGGGCTGATGTGAGACATCACCTATAATGTGTAACTACGATGATGCAAGGTTAGTCCCAAATTCTATAGGGTAAATCTACCCAACTAATCTTACTACTAGTACCTACAAATAGTCCGGTTAATATGAAATGTCAACGTGGGGTACGGGTCATAATACGAAGGATCTGCTTAAGAGATTGATGGTATTAATTGGTTGTGTGAGGGCCTGCCTTTTCTCTACGTAGGAAGTAGTAAATGATCAAGATTATTGGTTAGGCATGGTTGAGGATATTTTTGGAAAGAGCCCACTTCAATAGGAAGTATTAAGTGGCTGAAAAGTTTCATGTAATGTCAGCTAGATAGTTACTAGTGAGGAGTCTGCCTTGCGATTATAGGTAGTAAATGATGTGGACATGCCCTAAATAAGATACTAAATGGTCAGAGTCTTCCTAATTCCCATTAAAAGGTGTTAAGGGACATGAGTAACATCTCTTACATTGATAGGAAATTCAGGATGACAGATATAGGTTATTGGGCCAATAGCAAGTTAGCTATGGGTATATATTTGGAAAGCATTTTATTTAAGTTTGAGAAAAACCTTTGGGCTTGCATTTGAAAAGACTTATGTTGAAGGTAGAAATGTAAGATATATTCCTATTTGATTTATACTATCCAAGTATGAATATAGTAAGGCTCGAGATTTTAGCTCACCAGACATATGTTGTTCTGACTTCCCCCTTATTACAATATAGGTTAGGAAGGGTGTTGCTTAAAGAGGAGATGTTAGTGACGCTTATGGCAGTAGACTATGTATTTACTTATTATTTTCTGTTGTTTTTGATGTACCCATGAAATAAAAACAAATATTATGGATATATACGGTTGTTATTGGGATATGGATATTTTGTTATGGTTTTAAATGATAATTTGAAATTTTATCAATCATTGTGAGATTTTGAATGTGTAGATAAATAGCCCCGTATTGTTCTTTTTACCAACCAACCGCCAGCTTTGAGATGGTTCCAAATTTTGATTTGCCTTTTATGGGTCAAAATTTAGGCCCACTTTTGGGCGGGTTATAGCATAGGATTGGGAGAAATTATTATGCAAGAAGAAAAAGTGACAGCTTATGCTAGTAGAAAACTAAAGGACTATGAGAAGAGACACACAATGCATGAATTAGAGTTGGTAGCCATTGTTTTTACCTTAAAGATGCAGAGGAGCTATCTTTAGGGGGAAGTTTGTGTTTACTGACCATAAATCACTCAAATATCTGTTTTTCTAAAAAAAATATAAATCTAAGGCAGCAAAGTTAGATGTCTTTTGTAGCATCCTACGACTTTAGGGTATAATATACCCTTAAAAAAGGGAATGTCATTGTCGATGCCCTTAGCTGGAGGCATGCTACCTTGGTGCTATATATGAGTGAAGCGGATGGAGTTCCTCTCGAATTTCAACTTCCAACCACCAATAGAACCCACTCAAAAATATTTGGCGGCAATAGAGGCTAGACCAATATTAATGGACCATATTGGACTTAAGCAGAATAAAGATGAAGGGACAGTCGATATCTTGGATATGCTAAGGAGAAGAGAATAATTTCCCCATGTCAGTAGATATGTAGTTGATTAAAAGGGATGTTTGAGGAGAGATGGATGCCTCTGTATCCTAAGGATTGATTGTATATTATAGAAAGTGCTTACTAAATGTCACCATTCAAGAATGACTATTCACCCCGGGGGATATAAGATGTATATGGATATGAAATAGATTTTCTACTAGCCAGGGATGAAGAAGAACATAACTGAATTAGTTTCTAGGTGTTTGATTTGTCAAAAGATTAAAGCCTAGCAAGCGAAGCTCGGAGGATTATTATTGCAATGAGAAATCCTAACTTGGAAATGAGAATACATATCAATGGACTTCATAGATGGGATGCCTAGGAGTCAAAGAGGCAATGGAACAATTTGGGTTATAATGGATAGACTCATAAAAACGCCTATTTTATTTCCGTTAGGAACAGTAGGGCCATAACATATTTAGCCCATATTTATATTAAGGAAGTGCTTCGACTTCATGGAATTTCAATCAGCATCATGAGTGATAGGGACCACTTATTTACTAGTGAGTTTTAGAGGAATTTATGGACAACTTTTGAAACATCATTGAATCTGAGTATCGCTTAACACCCATAGACATATGGACAAACGAAAAGAGTAAATAAGATATTTGTGGACTTACTGAGAGCATGCATCATGGACTTCAAGGGACAATGCGAGCAACACCCTCCTTTACTGGAATTCACTGATAACAATAGTTATCAATCGATGATTGGTATACACCCTTTGAAGCGCTTTATGGCAGGCCATACAAATCGCCTAACTATAAGTGGGAAACGACTGACAAAATTTTACTTAGACCATATTTGATTTGCAAAATTTCGAGCAAGGTTGAGTTGATTAGGCAGTGAATGAAGGCAGTGCAAGATTGACAGAAATCCTAAGCAGATAAGTGAAGGGAAGAATTGGAGTTCAGGGTCGGAGACATGATATTTGTCAAAGTCTCCTCGCTTATGAAAATCGTGAGGTTCAGAAAATCAGGAAAGTTGGCACCAAGATTTGTCAAGCCTTTTCGAGTTGTGGAAAAATAGGAAGACTAACTTACCACGTGAAGCTACCCGACAGATTAGCAGGGGTCCGCGACATTTTTCATGTTTCACATTTAAGGAAATGTATTCATGACACAGCTATTGTGGTAGAGCCTGATCAATTGGGGAATATTGAGATGGAGCCAATAGCATCTGTGCTACCATATGCACTATGAAGCACGAAACTAAAAAGCTCCATAACAAAGAAATTAGGTTAGTCTGAGTACAATTGGGAGATAACCGGTGAAAAGCACATGGGAGACCGAAGAAATGATGAGGATCTCTCACTCAAGCTTTTCATTGGTAACCTTTTGTCTCCAAAATTGAATTTTGGGTTACATCGAGGTTAGTAGACTGGATGGTAGGACATGGTTGCTGCACTTTTCACCATTACTTTGCACTTATGAAGAAATTTTCATGCATATTTGGGATGTTTTACACACATACTATATGTCATAGTTAAACACTCGCATTACGATTGATCTCATTTATAGTATATTTGCAATACATAATCACATTGTACTTTTGGATGAGAAGATATGTAGATAACTTTGTTGTATAACATGGATTCTTAGTGTATGTTATGTTGTTTGCCCTTTGAAAAATATTTCGGGGATGAAATCCTTTTTTAAAGGGGAAGAATGTATCATCCCATAAAATCAATCATAAATAAATTGGATAAATTAATAGAAATGAAAATTTTGCAAAAGTTAGGATTTGGCAACAAAAGTTATGTTGTTGCGTTCGCGGCGAAACTATGATCAATTTTCATACAAAATATGTTGAAAATGGAGCTCAAATGGTAAAGTTGTGGACATCTAAAGTTTTTGGATTTAAAATAATAGAATTCAACTGAATAATTAATTTTAAAATTTGAAATTCAAAAGTTAACAATAGATAAACTTTGGGATTAAGTATACGCTAGAATCATCATTAACGTTAAATACTAACCAAGGCATAAAATAATTGAAAACCAACAACAAACAATTCTTCCCAAAATACAACGAATCGATCGACTACTCCCCTTGGGCTGATCGATCGCTAGCACTCGACCGTTGGGAAGGGGAAGTCGATCGGTCATGGACGACGACTATGTTTTTTTTGTAAAATGACTTTTCGAATTTTTATATTATTAAACCAACTTAAATCCAAACGGTTCTAGTGCATTATAACCACAATAAGTAAGACCCAAGACCACCCACTTTTATCCACATAATATTTTGGGAACATTAGCGAAGCTCTACAAGTTCATATTTTCAAGGTTTCGAAAAACTCCATTAGGGTTTCAGGTAAGAAATCCTATATATCCATCTTTGTTTATTATTTATTTTCTCAACTTCTTATTCTCCAAACCTTTAATTTTCTAAATCTAACGTATATACAAATCTCTTATTGTGTATATGTATGAAAAAGAAGAGATCTGATAGTTGTAACAACCCATAAATTAAGCTATTATAATTGATTAATGGATTAATGAAATAATAAAATAACTTTGTGAAGTTATCAGAATTGGAACACAGGAGTTTCACCATTGCGTCCATGGTGATTTTCTAGTCAATTTCCATATATAGAACGTCCGAATCCGAGTTAATATGAGAGAGTTACACATTAAACTATAAATAATAATAATTAATTGGGCTAAGTTGACCGAGAGGTCGACCCAACCATGCCTTAGGCCGATCGGCCGGTCAATCTAGTGGAAGGGGCGGTCGACCGCATGGTTGGCCGGCCTTAGGTTATGGACGAAGGAAATTTTCTTTCATCCAGTAACGTTTGATAGCGAATTTTAGTCATCATTTGCATTCTTTTAGCTCATCTGGTCCTTCCATTCTAGCATCCAACGGCTCCTATTCAGACTATGACGTTGTTACATCCTATTCAATTCCAAAATCCTACGGTTTGAGATCCACTTCTACCCCAATAAATAGAACCCTAGGCCTAACACTTTTTCTCATTCAAGATTTTCTTTGGTTGGGTTCACCTTTTCAGGAAGGATCCTAAAAGGAATAATTTTTCAAAGAGAGAATCTTTTTAATAAAATATCTTGATACCCTCAAGTGGATCTAGGAAGACTAAAAGGGAAGAGCTTAGGACCATAGTGAGTAATTGTAATTATTTTAGATTTCTTTAAGTAATTTAAAATAATAGGGTTTTCAATAGTTGTAGTTTTACTACAATTTATGGAATAACCTTTTTAGTAGTTTATTTACAGTTTTTAGTATTATTTTTACTCCTTTTCTTTTAGCTATTCTTTTTAGTTAATTTTAGTTTATTTCTGTTAAATATAGTTTTTCTATTTATTTACAGTTTATTTACAATATTTATATGCGTTATTTACATAATTTTCCTACGCTTTGGATTTTCCTCTATTTTCAATTTTTTTTATTTCTCCTTCTTCTTCGCGTATGGATTAGAATAGATTAAATGCGAATATGGATTAAAATTATCAGAATACTGAAATAACGGAAGATAAGATGTAAATTGTAAAGACTGTAACAAAAATGGAATTAAGACTGAAATTGAGCCTAATTATGATTGATGCTAGAATTGGACTATTAAAGATAATTGGCCTAATTATAACTTAGAATTATAATTAAAAAGAGTATAAGATGAAAGAAGCTTATTTTTACACTTAGACCTTGGTTTAAGTAATAAGCATGATTATAACATAGGTTGTAATAAGAAATAGAGCTGAGTGAGGCTTATTTTAAGACTTAGGATAAATTAATAAGCACAACTAGTAAGAACAAAAGTAAAGGCTTATTTAAATAATTTATCTAAGTTAATAAGCAAAGAATTAAAGTAGGACCTATACCAAATAACATTTCCCTATTTCTATGGGCACGGTATTTCACATAACTCTGAAGTGAAACAAGGTGTCTCACATAATCCCGAAATGAGACAAGGTGTCTCAGATAACCCTAAGTGGGACGTGGGGCACACTTATGTTAATAACGGTAGTAAATGGTCAATAAGTAGAAGTCCAAATCATGGGGATTTGTGCAAGGGGCGCAACTAGATATTGTTTAGATGATGGGCCAGTACCAACAGCATTTCTCCTATTATTTATATAGACACGGTGCTTCCCGTAACCCTAAAGTGAAACGAGGTGTCTCACATAACCCTAAATGAGTATGTGTCTCACATAATCCTGAAGTGAGACAAGGGGCATGCTTATGCGGGAGCTTGAGGTAATAAGAAGACTCAGTAGGTGCAACAACAAGTGACACGAGCTTAGTGGTGGTCACACGTGCGACTTCCAATGATGGCTCTTTCCAAGCACTTAGTATATATGTCTCTCGTAGACACCATTACCTTTTGTGTAGGGAGCTATATAGCGTCTAGTCCGCAGCACGGTCTATGGAGTAGCAGGCCGATCGAAGGGTAGAATTAGGGTTTCAGCCTAATTATAGGATTAGGAATTCAGCCTAATCAAAGAAGCTAACAAAGACAAGTAAAAACAATCAAAGTTAATTAATTGTGTTAATTTAGTTTATTCGCATTTATTTCCAGCATATTTCTTCTTCATATTTCCCTTGTTATCTTATATATACTAGAACTGTTGTAACGTCTATTACTTTTACTTTACTTAAAGATTCTAGTAATTACTATCATTCACCAAACTTTTAGTCTGACCTACTCCTCAATTTTCCCCTTCCCCCTAAGGAAAACAGGGGCAAGGAAAGTAGACGCAGCTTATTGGAGACTTGCCGGAGATTCTATCATGTATTTCTTTCCTTTAGTTCTAGTTTTTAGTTCTTTTGTTGAGCTGGTATTTTGAGAGGATGTATTGCACTCTGATATCACTTGAGACTTTGGGTTTTGATTTCACAAGACTTGTGTGGGTATTTTATCATATAATGTATTGGATATTTGGTGACTTATTTTTATCATCTTATATTATGGAATTTGATTTTTAGAAATATACTATAATTGTTTCCACTGCGTAATTATTGTTATTGTTATTATTATTTAATTTTTGTCTTGTGAATCTTAGTCTCTGCTAGTTTTAGTTATACCTACAACGCACCATGCCTTTTAGTGTGTCCTTGTGTATACTAAAGGGCGTGGGGTGTTACATTTGGTATCAGAGCCTAAGGTTACAAGATTCCTAAAAATTTAGTTTAAAGGTAAAGTATCTTTCAAAATAACTTGTTTTAAAAGTAGTTTTCTGAAAAGTACTCTTAGAATTAGCTTTTAAGTGTAAAAGAGTTTTTATATAAATCCCCTCAAAGTCCAGTTCAACCTTCTTTTGAATCTTTCAAGCCTAACTTTCATTTTCTTTGCATAGTATGGCTGATTGGTTCCGTAGAGCTGCGGTACCCAAGGTGCAATGGCATGTGTCCAATTCAACACTGGTAAGTGGAAATCCCTTTAATCCACCTACACCAGCTGATTTTTCTAAGCTATACAAGGACCTCGCCAGCATAGGGGCATAACATTTTCTGGCACGGAGGATTTTGAGGAGACACAAGCTAGGTTGGAGGACATAAAGCGAAGGTTTAGGCGGTTAGGTTTGGAGGACTGACAACGAATTCAACCTGCATATTGGCAGCTGAAGGGAGAACTTAAGGAGGTTCCTACAGGTTCTAAGAAGTAGTGATGGAAGGACAAGAGGAAAGAGGAAGGGCCTCAGGAGCAAAGCAAGAAGGGAGCAAAGTGCCATAGTTGTGGGATTATTGGTCATTATGCAAGAAACTGCAAGAAAGAAAAGATGAAGGGAAAGTGTTATACTTGCGGACAACCCAGTCACTTGAGTAGGAATTGTCCCCAAAAGACAGGACAGGGAGCTAGTACACCGGTCGCGCAGATTCAGGCGTTAGACGCAGGACCTTCAACCAGCATTCCGGATAGAGGTAGGAAGGTCGCAGTCAAAGGTTTGATTTCTATTTCTGATTTTTTCCATTCTAACTCTATTCGATTCTGGAGCATCACACTCTTTTATCTCTAGTACTCTTATGGATTATTTACACTTAGACATTTCTTTAGTAGTAGAAACCATTGTTGTTTCAAACCCCATAGGAGGACCGGCACACTCATCTAAGGTTTTTAGGGGTGTGAATTTTTTTATCCTAGGTGTACAATTTGTTGTGACGCCTAGGTATTGGGATTCTCTGAGTATGGGATGATTTTGGGGATGGATTGGCTATCCATATATGAATCCGTATTAGACCGCGAGAGGAGAATCGTTAGAATAGAGATATGAAGCGGTAGGACTCTTGAGGTTTCATACAACCGACAAGGACCAGTTGTGTTTAGCTTCCTTTATTCCCTCAATTCATCATCATTAGAGTAAGATTCGGTTCCTGTCATCAGAGATTTTCCAAACGTCTTTGAGGAGGTTAGGGGACTACCCTCTAAGAGCGAGATTGACTTCATGATTTATTTGACTGGTAATGCTAAGCCAGTAGCATTACCCATGATGCACATGGCACCTAGGGAGAGGAAGGAACTGAGCAAGCAGATCCGTGAGCTTTTGGAGAAACGATTTATAAGAAGGAGCATATCGAAGTGGGGAGTGCCAATCATCTTCATTACTAAGGCAGATGGTTCCCTTCGACTTTGCATAGACTATAGAGAATTGAATAAGCTCACGAAGAAGAACCGATATCCACTCCCCAGGGTAGATGACCTTTTTGACTAGTTAGTTGGCTCTATAGTATTCTCTCAGCTTGATTTTTCCACAGGATTTCATCAGCTTAGGGTCGCTGATAGCCGCATTGATAAGACCGCATTTAGTACACCTGACGGATTCTTTAAGTGGTTGGTTATGCCTTTTGGGCTAACCAATGTCCCAGCCTACTTCGTAGATTTGATGAGCTGCGTCTTTAGAGAGGCCCTAAATAAGTTTGTGGCTGTATTCGTGGATGACATTTTGGTGCTTTCCAAGAGTATGGAAAAGCATGTTATTCATCTTGAGGAGGTTCTTCATACGCTCCACGTTCATCGTTGGAAGGCAAAATTCTTGTAGCAACACTTTTGGCATAAGGAAGTGTGTTTCTTAGGCATAGAGAAGGTCTGCACATGGGAAAGAGTTTGATAAACGGTTTTGTACATTTAGGTTCAGATTGTGAAAACCCAAAGAGTGGTAGGCAAAGATTGGAGACGTAACATAGAAAAGGAGAAAAGCCGCCTGTAGACAATTGCAGAAATTAAAATTGCTTTAGAAAAGTGGATTTAACGGTAATGCCATAAGATAAATCTAGGCATTCAAGAGGAACAAGAATATAAGACTTTATGTAAGGAAATGAGATTTCCAAGATTTAGAAAGGATACTCCTGGGATAATAAGTAGGAAAATCCACTTTATGTCTAACCCAATAAAATGAAATTATTAGAACTGAAAAGAAGAATTATCAGTATTTTTAAAAGTAAATACTGGGTTTTGGGAATATGGTAAGAAGTTTAAATTGGTTTTTATACGATATAAATATTGTTAAAAGTGAAATTCTTTTTGAAGAATTACTATAGTTCACTAGTTTCTTTGTAAGTAAATAAAAATTTTAAATATAAAAACCTAAAAAGTATTAAGTGTTGGAAACATAGATTACAACATTTATTGTTCTAATAGATGTTTTCATGAAAATAAAGGGAGCATAGACTATAATGCTACCGTTATAGTAGGTAACTCCCAAAAGAAATGTTTTTACTTAATATGTGAGGTTTATTAGTATTTATTTTTAATTAAATTCATACACTAGTAGGTTGTAGTAACAGTGTTTTACGCAACATCGATTTTATATCAAAATAAAAATGAATTTTAAAAGATAATTTCTAAGAGTAGAAATGAAAATTATTTGTAAAATACTCTTATTATTTAAATAGTTATAAGAAAATGTTTTCTGGCTATGGATGTATAAAAACAGCTTTAAAAATGAGTTTTTCTGAAAAGAAAAGGGTAAATTAGATATTAGAAGATGTTTACAATAAGAGTATAAATTAAACATACTTTATTATACTGGAATGAAAAGAGTAATGCTATAATTTTCTATGAAACCAATTAAAATATTTTATGCAAGTTACAAGGAATGCTTGAAAGAGATATACAAGGTATGGGAGCATCATATTTTATATAGCTTGTTCCGAAAAATGTGAAATAATTTCCTTGTAATTTCACATAAACATGAAATTCTCTTTTAAAAGGTTCATGGAGGATTTTACATCAATAATCTCTCATAGGAGAAAGTAGTTCCAATACAATAAAGTATGAGACCGTTAGGTGTAATAAGAAGATATTTTGAAAATGCATAAGGATATTTTAAAGATAATTTAAAAAGGAAATGATTTGGTGAAAAGGTAAAAAAATTGAAATGAAAAACTTAATAAAAGTAGAATTTTAAATTTCAAATTTTATAGAAAATTAGAACGGTCTTTAAAAGAAAGTGAGGAACAGTTTTGGATTTAAATTTGAAAGTTTTTCCTCCTAGGTTTAGGAAATAATGTAAATTCAAAAGGATGAAAGGATGAAAATCTAGAAACATAAAATGTTAAGCAATCGATTATTTTTGAATTTGGGAAGAACTTAAAGATAACACTTTCAAGAAAAAGATTTTGGGATTTGAAAATTTAGAAGCCTTAGTTTTTTAAATGAGAAGATAAATACCAAACCAAACTCTTAAAAAGTGGAATAGGTAGGAATCATTTCCTAAGGAGTGATGGAAAAGGTGTGAGGCTATAAAGGAGACATTAGTAATTACTTTTGGAAGTAACAATAGAGTTTCCCGTAAAGCGTATAGGGCACTGGTGAGAACCTAGGAATATTGATTCATGTGAGCAGGCTAAAGAAGAACAGTAAAGTGAAATTGGTAAGATTGTAAGGCACACATGGTTGAGGACGTGTATTTTTGATTTTGAAGAAACTTGGGAAAAGCATCTTCCTTTAGTGGAATCCTTACATGATAGCAGTTTTCAAGCTAGCATTATAGTGGCGCCTTTCGAAGCTCTTTATGGAAGACCGCGCAAGTCGCTTTCGTGTTGGATAGAGTCTACAGAGGTTAAAAAGACTTCGTAGAAGACTAAATTTGATTTGGATAAATCTCATATCTGCATTTCTTTGATAGTAATTTTTTGAATTTACTTTTTCTCATCTTTCGTTTCGAATAGATTCTTTCCTTTATTATCCATTAGGAAAGTAGAACTTAGGAGTTAACCTATGGATGGTAGGATTTGATGTAAACATGTTATTAGAACATGTTACGGATGATGTATGCAAGTGGTTGCGCATATACTTACACTAGGCACTATTATCTCTTAAGGATCGACCTAACTAGGACGCTAGAGCATATGCATATGGATGTGTGTGCGTTTTTATCCTATTTTACATGGTTACTATAAATCGATGATTATCATATGATTGTTGCATTTGGATACATGCATATAGAACTATTAGTTATCATTATGGAATTTTTGCATTCATTTGGATACATGGCGCAGACACGATTGCTTAAAATGAGGTCAACTGAATCAGTGAACTGTCTAATTTTTTGCATTATTTAGGGACATCGACAATACACTAATTGCATAAGTATCATAAATCGCATTAGAAAAACTTAAGGACAATGGATGAATGGGTGATGATTGAATAGTTGGTTGTAGAACTTGGATGAACACATTTAGTTCATTCTTCTATCCTTAGAGATTTCAGGACGAAATCCCTTAAGGAGGGGAGAACTTAATCCGGTAATCAAGCTATAATAATTGATTGACAGATTAATGAAATAATAAAATAACTTTGTGAAGTTATTAGAATTGAGCCACTTGAGTTGCATCATTGTGTCCATGTTAATTTTCTGGTCAATTTCAATATATAGAACGTCATAATCTGAGTTAATATGATAGAGTTACAAATTAAACAAGAAAATAATAATAATAATAATAATAATAATAATAATAATAATAATTAGGCTAAGTCGATCGAGAGGTCGATCCAACCATGCCTTAGGTCGACCGGCCGGTCGACCTAGTGGAAGGGGCGGTCGACCGCCCGGTCAGCCCGTCTTAGGTTATGGACGAAGGAAATTTTCCTTCGTCTAGTTACATTCGACAATGAATTTTAGTCGTCATTTGCATTCTTTCAGCTCATCTGGTCCTTCCATTCTAGCATCCGACGACTCCTATTCATCATATGACTTGGTTGCATCCTATTCAATCCCAAAATCCTAAGGTCTGAGATCCACTTCAACGCCTATAAATAGAACCATAGGCCTAACACTTTTTCTCCTTCTAGATATTCTCATCTTGGGTTCACCTTTTCAGGAAGGACCCTAAAAGGAATAATTTTCAAAGGAGACAATCTTTTTATAGTTTAATACCCTTAAGTGGATCTAGGAAGAGCAAAAGGGAAGAGCTTAGGACCACAGGTGAGTGATTGTAATTATTTTAGATTTCTTTAAGTAATTTAAAATAATACGGTTTTCAATAGTTGTAGTTTTACTACAATTTTTGCAATAACCCTTTTTAGTAGTTTATTTACAGTTTTTAGAATTATTTTCAGTCTATTTCTTTTATCCATTCTTTTTAGTTTATTTCTGTTAAATATAGCTTTTCCATTTATTTATAGTTTATTTACAATATTTTAATTTATGCGTTATTTGCTTCTTTTTCCTATGCTTTGGATTTTCCTCTATTTTCAGTTTTCTTATGTTTCTCCATCTTCTTCGCGTATGGATTAGAATAGATTAAATGCCAATATGGATTAAAATTATAAGAATACCGACGAACGATAAGATGAAAGAAGCTTATTTTTAGACTTAGACCTTGGGTTAAGTAATAAGCATGATTATAACATATGTTGTAATAAAATATAGAACAGAGTGAGGCTTATTTTAAGACATAGGATAAACTAATAAGCATAGATAGTAAGAAAAAAAAGTAAAGGCTTATTTAAATAATTTATCTAAGTTAATAAGAAAAGAATTATAAGTAGGACATGTACGAAATAACATTCCCCTATTTCTATGGGCACGGTGTTTCACATAAACCTGAAGTGAAACGAGGTGTCTCACATAACCCTGAAGTGAGACAAGGTGTCTCACATAACCTTGAGGTGAGACGAGGGGCACACTAATGTTAATAACGGTAGTAAATGGTCAATAAGTATAGGTCCAAATCATGGGGATTTAGGCAAGGGGCGCAACTAGATATTGTTTGGATGACGGGCCAATACCAACAGCATTTCCCGTATTATTTCTATGGACACGATGTTTCACATAACCCTGAAGTGAAACAAGATGTCTGACATAACCCTGAAGTGAGATGAGGTGTCTCACATAATCCTAAATTGAGATGAGGGGGGCGCTTTATGTTGGAGCTTGAGGTAATAAGAAGACCCAATAGGTCGAACAACAAGTAATGTGAGCTTAGTGCTGGTCACGCGTGCGACTGCCAATGATTGCTCATAAATTGTTATGAGTTCCAAGCGCTTAGTATGTCTGTCTTTCGTAGACACCATTGCCTTCTATGTAGGGAGCTATATAGCGTCTAGTTCGCAGTAAGGTCTATGGAGTAGCAGGCCATTCAAAGAGTAGAATTAAGATTTCAGCCTGATTATAGGATTAGGAATTCAGCCTAATCAAAGCAATTAACAAAGACAAGTGCAAACAATCAAAGTTAATCAATTCTATTAATTTAGTTAAATCGTATTTATTTCTAGTAAATTCCTTCTTCATACTTCATTTGTTTCCTTTTATATACTAGAACTGTTGTAAGATCTATTACTTTTACTTTGCTTAAAGATTCTAGTAATTACTATCATTCACTAGACTTTTAGTCTGACCTACTCTTCTATATTCCTCTTCCCCCTTCCCCCTAGGCAATCAGGGGCAAGGAAAGTAGATCGTAGCTTCTTGGAGACTTGTTGGAGATTCTATCATGCATTTCTTTCCTTCAGTTCCAGTTTTTAGTTTTTCTGTTGAGCTGGTATTTTGATAGGGATGTATTACACTTTGATATCATTTGAGACTTTGGGTTTTTGATTTCACGAGACTTATATGGGTATTTTTTTTCATATGATGTATTGGGTATTTTGTGACTTATTTTTATCATCTTATGTTATCGAATTTTATTTTTAGAAAAATACTATAATTTTTTCCGCAGCGTTATTATTATTATTATTATTGTTTTTATTATTTAATTTTGTCCTGTGAATCTCAGTCTCTGCTAGTTTTAGTTATACCTACAATGCACCATTCCTTTTAGTGTGTCCTTTTGGGTATACAAAAGGGTGTAGGGTGTTACAATACTGGTTGTCAAAGGCATGTCAAATCCAAGGAGTAAAATCTAAGGATATTCTATGAGTGGAAATCTTAGCTTTTCTATTTTAGTAATTGATTAGTTTAGTTTGAGTTTTAACATGCCTTAGGAAGTTTTGGTTTGTAAAAATATCATATTATAAACCCCCAAAACTCCTTCAATGCGAAATGCCAATTCTTTTTAAGAATCTCAAATTAGTTTATGTCAAAATAACGAGAATTATGTAGATTTGCATTTTTGATAATTTTACTTACTATTCCACTCCTTATTCTTTTTCTTTGAATTTGGTTAAAGAATTTTGATCAAGGAATAATGTGTAAGGTACAAATTTATTCGTAGTTCGCACTACTTTTTCCTATGAATTAAATAGAAATTCCTTTATTTATTTTATGTGGAAAAAGGAGTTGAATAGAGCATAAAGAATGGAATCGTAAGTTTCTATTATCAATATATTCCATGACTTTGATGTAATGAGTTGACTTTAAACTTTTTTTATACAAGTCTATTGATTGGAATATTTGGATATGAATATTGAAATTTTGGAATTTTTGATAACATGGAACGTGACTGGTATAATTGTTTTGAGAGTTGACATTTAAATGCTAGTTTTGGGTGTAAACTCTACACGCCTAGAATATACTAAACCCGCGCGTATGTGTGTACATACATATAATATTTTTGCGTAACTTACATATAATTATATGTATAATTGCATAATTAAGTAGGTTATTAATTCTGTTAAATCTCCTTTTTAGAAGGTAATTAATGCTAAAGTCGAAATAAGAGAGATTTCTTATAAGGCCTTGATTTAAAAACGGTGAGATGTGCGATAATATATATAAATTGTGATATAAATTATGACTAAGTTATAGGGATGCGAGTTAAGTCAAAAGCACACAGAAGTATGTCCAGATAATCTGGTTACCAACAGTGTGAGTTTAGGGCTGATGTGAGACATCACCAACAATAAGTAACTACGATGACGCGAGGTTAGTCTAAAATTTTATAGGGTAAATCTTCCCAGCTAATCTGGCTACCAGTACCTATGAATAGTCGGACTAATTTGAGACGTCACCATAGGGTACGTGTCATAATACAAAGGAAATGCTTCAAAGATTAAAGGTATTAAATGGTTGTTTAAGGATTCACTCTTCTCTATGTAGATAGTAGTAAATGGTTGGGGTTATGGGTTAGGCATGGTAGAGGATATCTCGGGAAAAGAGCCCGCTTCAATAGGAAGTATTATGTGGCTGAATAGATTCCGTGCAATGTCATCTAGATAATTACTACCGAGGAGTCCCCTTTGGGACTATAAGTAGTAAATGACGTGGACTTGCCTTAAATAAGGTGTTAAATGGCCGGAGCCTTCCTAATTCTCATTAAAAGGTATTAAGTGATTTGAGTACTATCTCTTACATTGATAGGACATTCTGGACGATGTACATGGATTATTGGGTTAGTACCAAGTTAGATATGGACTTATATTTAGAAAGCCTTTTATTTGACTTTTAATAAAGCCTTTGGGTTTACATTTGAAAAGACTTATATTGTAGGTAGAAATGTAATGCATATTCCCATTTGAATCATATTACCAAGTACTAATACAGTAAGGCATTAGATTTTTATTCACCGGACATATATTGTTCTGACTCCCTCCTCATTACAATGCAGGTTATGAAGGGAGATGCTGAAGGTAGAGACGTTGACGAGGCTTGGGGCAGTCTATTTACTTGTTATATTATGTTGTTTTTGATGTACCTATGAAATTAAAACAATGTTTTGTAATTTTGGAATACTGCAGATATGTACGACAGTTGTTAAGATTTGGGTATTTTGTTATGGTATTAAATGATAATTTGAAGTTTGAATAAAATGGACACTGTTGTTATTATTATTATATTTTGTCCTTCTGCCGTGAGATTCTGAATTTGTAGATAAATAGCTTTGTATTGTTCTTTTTATAAACTAACAAACAGCTTTGAGATAGTTCTAAGTTTCAATGGGCCTTTTCTAGGTTGAAATTTGGGTCCATTTAAGGGCGGGTTGTTACATCAGCTACCTAGATGCATAAGCCACCACTCTGCCTCCCTACGTAAGAATTACCCCCAAACTAGAACCATATTCATCTGTATAAACTGCAAGATCATGGTTACCCTTTGGTACAATTAGAATAGGTGCAGGAGTAAGTAACTTCTTCAACTTAAAAGTTTTCTTACATCCATATGTCCATTGAAACTTCATCCTTTTCCTGGTAAGATTAGTAAGAGGTAGCATAATCTTTGAGAAATCCTTTATGAAGCACCAATAATAACTGGCTAATCGTAGAAATCTATTGATCTTGGTAGTTATCTCAGGCCACTTCCAATTCTAAATAGCTTCTATTTTGGATAGGTCTACAGAAATACCAGCCTCTAATGCTTTATGGCCTAAGAACTTCATCTCCTACTTCCAAAAGTAGCATTTAAAGAACTTGGCCTATAACCGATTCCGCCTAAGTATCTCGAGAACAACTCTAAGATGAGGCTCATGGTCTACCTCTGTCTTGGAATAAACTAAGATATCATCAATGAAAATGTGACGACCACCCTACACCTTTGATGCTCATATAACGAAGTAATGCGCTGCTGGAGCATCCAACCGGTGTAGAATGATGGTCAAGGGAAAGAAATAAAAGTAAAGAAGGGAAATAGAAAATGAAGAGAAGAGAATATAAGAGAAGAGAATGAAAACATCAAACAAGCACATAACCTGCCATATATCTCACAGCACACCAGATAAAATATAATAGTCATTACAGATATAAAACATGCAAGATAGTAATAATTACAAAAACCACAGAATCAGAGTACATAGGCTCATATAGTTATAAAAAATGGTAACAGAGTTTATACAGCTGATAAATAAACTCAACCAATAAATTGTCTATAATAATAGTAAGTCAAATACTGTGAAGGCTCTATATATTCGCACAACGGAATAAACAATAATAAGCCCAAAATATAAATATAAGAAAACTTCACCTCTTATTAGTCCATCCGCACCGCCGCAAGTCTTGTTTACACCTGTTGTCTAGTTTACTAATTTAAAAGTACCTGAGATAATAAAGCATAAAACATTGAGCCAGATAATAGTCTGGTGTGAGCGATAAAAAATTTCAAAATACTATAAAAGTCGATATAGTATACAAAACAGAGGGCATGGAGAATCGTATCTAACCCGTCCCTACATCCAAAAAGTTAGTACATGACAATGAATATATGCTACTCTATATCATAGTCATTATGGGTGTACTATATATCAAAGTACCAATAGGTGTTCGAGTATCTACGTCATGGATAACTACATCATGTGACATCCCTAGGGTGATAAATAACCAAGGCACACTACAAGAAATTTGATTTTTAGTGGCACTCAAAAAACACTACAAAAAGTTTAGGTGGCGTTTTGATAAATGCCGCTAGAAAACACGTGACTAAAAATCCATGATTTTTTGTTGCATTTATTTTAACGCCACTATAAATGAATTTTTGGCAGCGTTTTTTAAACGTTACTAAAGATCTTTTTTACAACGTTAAAGAAACGCCACCGAAAAGGTGCCGTTTACTATCTTATTTTTTTCTTGCACTTATTATTATTTTTTGCAGCGTTTTTTGAACGTCACGGAGATTATCTGAGTTACTATAATTACTGATTCTATAGTGCTTTTTAAATGCTACAAAAAAAAATTGGTGGCGTTTTTTCTCCCCCCCCCGTATGTTTCGATTTTATTGCCTGTTGTTCCACGACTACATCTGATTTCGCCTCCAATTCAAGCAATTCAAAACTTACACAATAACGTAATATATAAACACATACACATTCAAAATAACACATTCAATGAACCACAATAACACAAACAAAAGCAATTACATAATCACCACTATATCATAACATTAGTGTCAAGACAAAAGGTTAACCATACGTTTACACAACCAAACTACCATAAACAGTTTCATAATAGTACATACAGCTAAAGTAGTGCTGCTACCATACATACTAGTTTCATAATAGTTTCATAACAGTTTTAATCAACCTAACTACATACATGTGCTGCTACTATACCAAAAACCAGTGCTGCTGCTTGAATTCTTCACAAACGTTTATCTACCTGTAAACAATAATAATCATGTTACCAAATATTTATGAGGTGAAGGTATCAAAAAACAAAAATGAACAAATATAGAAGTTCTCAGACTATAATACTTCAAACAAATATGCCTCTGCGTATTAACCACTGATGTAAGCACATTGCAATCGTCCAACAACTTTTACATCATATTTGTGAAGTCAGTGCACTAGACTTGCCATACGACAACTATCCTCTTCAACCATGCATTCCATTCAAAACAGCAAGTTCACCTGATAACATCCCCATTTCCTTCCTTCATTCCCTCTGCCTGTACCTTACTTGTTCACACCAACTTCTAACACAACACAGTCAACTTCTCCACTAAAACTTCCGCACATCATATTTGATACAAACTTCCGACCATACCCACAACTCGTCCTACAATACAACCAAAAAAAATTCGAACCTGCCAAACAACTCGTCCATCTTCCCTGTTCTTCATCACTGGTACAATCGAACCACCGTGCTTCTGAAACCAAACCGCAACTCCTCTGATCACTCAACAGACCTACTGCAACCTAACCTTTCGTGCATTGCATATCTCTATAGTTCAATACAAATGCACTTCGACCACACTTCAATCATCTCCACACTTCGACCACTCAGCAATCTCCCCTTTAATCTTCCAGTCACTCCTCTTTAACACTTGCTTCATGTACCACCCTACATCCAAACAACACACTGCCAACATATCAACAACAAACCCTTGAATGCAAACTCTAACTCCACAACATATCCAAATCCGACAATAGCAAAACTGTCCACCATCTCAACTTCACCAAAACTCCACCACAAAACTGCTAACATCCCCGACAGTTCCCGACTTCTGGATCATCACTGACAACACTTCCTCCTTCCTATAACCTCACCCAAACCTGATAACAACCGTCATCACAACTTCCTCAAACTGCCACTCCAACACCAAGTCAAAATCATTCCTTCCTCAATCACAAACAATACAATCCTCCCTATCCCTTAAACAACCTACCACCAATATCACCCTTACTTCTAAAAACTTCACCTTCACTTGAACTGTTCCACCTTCAAACTGCTTCAGTTCAAACAACGTCGGTCATTATAGTTCTGTCTACTACAAGCATCACTTCCCTACTTCAACACAGTTTCCATCAACTGCCTTGCAACAACCCCTCCCCATTCATACTATAGAAAAAATCCACAATATGCTAAAGACAAGTTGACAGTCCTACCAATGTTTGACCTAAACCGTACCCCCCCCACTGAATTTTAGCCTAACTCCATCAACAACCTCAACCAAACTGACAACATTCAATCACCAATTCAATCACTTTCTAGCTCTACACCAATATTTATTGATTAATATAACTAATTTTTATAGCTGATTATCTAGGAATATTGTCAGGGTATTAGAATCAAAGTTTGAAAACATTTATGATGAACAAGTTATATACCTTTCAGTTTGTTTTTAGAATGACTTTTTCCGTTGGCCAAGCTATGGGAACGCCAAGTGCATCTTCCATGCACGTCAACGCCGATGTTGGTCTCCATAGCTCTGCATTTGCATCTCTCACAATATCAACCCAAACTTTTATAGCATTAAGTCCCAATGGACGACAATGGACCAGCGTTATCGGATCTGTTGATGCAACAATTCCTTCAGCCACTACGTTTGTTCCACCCAAATCGATCAACTGGCATTTGCTATCTTTTGTCCACTTTGCAATTGGCTGGAAAATAAGAGATTATTATGCAGAATATATACACACATAATAAATAAACTTTCATACACAGGTAATTTCTTCAATTTTGAAAATTAATACTTACATGCTCTGATTTCTTCATGACCACGGGTGTAGATTTCATGGGAGAAGTTGCATAATTTACACTGTCATTTACATTTTCTTTATCAACTTCAACTTTTGATTTTGGCCATGCTACTTTCCTACCAACTTCATCTCCAATGCACGACATATCACATGTGGGTCGCCACAAATAAGCATCTTTATTTATTACTTTGTCGACCGAAATCACAATGGCAGACGGACTGAGCGGGTTACCATTAACAACATATTGTGGCTCTCTGGAGTAGACTCTTCCTTCGGCAAATACCCCTTCACCCTCATTCCAACCATAAATCTTGCATTTGTCATCTTGGACAGTGCTGTTACTCGAAAAATGAGAAGTGTAATTTTAACAAACAAATAGATATAAAGATGGTTTATTTTAGTAAACAAATAAATTTCTACTTAGCAAATTACTTAGCACATCATTCACAGGTTATAAAATGAGAAGTGTAATTTTAACAAACAAATAAATATAAAGATGGTTTATTTTAACAAACAAATAAATTTCTACTTAGCAAATTACTTAGCAATTCATTCACAGGTTATAAAATGAGAAGTGTAATTCCAAGCATAATATTGTGGACAGTGCTGTTAATATAAAAAAATTATTCAAATTTTTATTCAGATTTTGAAAAACAAATAAATATACAAATGGATTAATTTGGGGTACTAATATATAAAAACTAAAACTTTAGTATGTTTCAATGAGAAGTGTAATTCAACAGTTTAGTATGAGAAGTGTAAAATTTACCGTATTGACGTCGTTCAAATTTACTCGCAGCGCCATCTTAATGCAAGTTGATGGCCAAGCTACTACCTTATTCACAGTGTCTGCTAATACGGTCATTTTAGGTGTAGGCCTCCATAAATAAGTATCTGGTTTGTCCACGATATCTACAATAACGCTCACAGCATTTGGTCCAAGATAAATGCCATTGACAACCGCAGTTGGGTCCCTGGACAATCCATTGGCAACAACTTCACAGTTTCCATCCCAATTCAACATCGAACATACATCGTCATTGCTCTGCAATTATTCAACCAAAAATTATAGCAACCACTGAATCAAAATTAAAATATAAATGTTATTTCTTGAGTAATATAATTATTATTTTTACCAATTCAGATGTGCTCCTTTTCGAACTTTCTATACCCTGCAGCAAAGCTCTAATATCAGGATATTTTAATCTTAAAAGCACTCAAATAAATGTAATGTAGGCGTTTAATTGACTATCGAAAACTACTAAATGGACTTTGATCAGTTAATGTATTTTACAGCTATAAATGATGGGATGAAATTAATATGGCTACCGAAACCAGCAAGTGAAAAAAATAAAATTGAGTTGCTAAAATTAAAATGACCATACTTAAAATGGCAGAGAACATATAATAAGTTTGTGAGAGAGAATAAATTTGTTCTTTTTAGTATTTTAAATTATATGGCGCTTTGAATTTTTTATTTTACTTATATAAGTTACTTTTAATAGTTTACCTTCTGGTTCATCAAAACCTGCATCATACTCTTCATTTCTGCTATTTCCTCTCGACACTGCGATACTTGTTTATCTTTGGACTGAGCCACAGTTAGCTTGATTAAAGTGCAACCCCTTCCCAATGCCCTTAACCGTACTGGTTTATCTTGTTCGAGTAGATGTACAAGAGCATCTCCATTGACATTCTGTGACGAACCGGAATGTGATAGGCTACCAAATTTTTTAATCTCCTCCATCATAAATAAATACAAATAGATAATGTACAATGGTAAAATTATCGTACTTTCGAACAATTTTTTATATACAGATAAAATTAAAAAAAATTACAATAGCATTTCCAGCTTCCGCGGTCACCGGTTCACAATTTTTTTTATGTGAGATTTAATCCAAACATCAGCTCTAGTTTTGGACGATGGACTTGGACTTTCTTTTTCCTAAATTTAGGATAACATTAAATAAAAAATCGGACAGGTATAAAATAATATTAAATAAAGCTATACTTAATTAATTAACCATGTCTTCGGTCAATCTAGCCATTCCCTTACAACCAGTTGTGTGTGGAAGTTGTTTATCCCTAAGGGCTAAAAATTTCTCACTTCGTTTCTGTAAAATAGAAAGATATATTGTTGATATATTGTTATATGATAATGGAAGCTTCGTTGTTTGAGAAAGTGAAGAGTGACAGAGAGAAGTTGATATATTGTTATAGGATAATGGCAGCTTAGTTAAGGAAGTGAAGACTGACAGAGAGAAGTTGTTTGAGTAGTGTTGGATAAAGGCAATGTAAAGAAGAAACATGGATATTTTGTTTTGTAAATAGAGAACAAAAACTTGAAAACGGTTGCTTGTAGTAGAGGAAAATTCAATGTATCAGAAACTAAAAGACAAATGAAATAAACAGTGAACATAATATCAAGCGAAAACAGTGAGGACAAGAAACAGATATGCAAAAATGAAAACTAAAATCTAAGATGCAATGCAATGTTTTTTGCTTTATTTTTGTTTTTAGGTATATGCAATGCAAGCTTGTTGAAGTATGAAATGCAACAGCAATGTAAAACAGAAAACGAAATGCAAAAGCCAGGAAATGAAATGTAATAGCAAACTAGTTGAAAATTTCAATGCAAGATGAAAACAAATCCAACAATTTTTTTTAATGCAAGATAACAGAATACAAAACCAAACATACAGCACTAAACTGAACTAAATTCAAGTGAACAAGAAATGTGTTCAGAATGAACAAAGTTAAAATGGAATGTGTTGAGTTGACATGCACACAAGAACAAAGAACAAAAACGCACAGTGAACATAAATGCAAAACAAATGAAATGCAAAATGTTTCCTTTTTTTGAGACAAAAACAAAACCATATGTGTTATTGGATAATAAAATTGTTCTTTTGAAAATGATAATCAACTCTGCTGTGCAAATAACCATATGTGTTATTGGATCCCAATCATTAACTTTTTAAGTGTTCTAGCAAATAAAATAGTGAATAGTGTTACCTTAAACTCCGGACTTGTTTTCGCCTTCACAAACCTTCTCCATTCGTTCATGCTTTTGATGTTGGTAGGTTTCAGTTTTAGTCTTTCCTCTTCGTTCTCCGCTTTATTTAATTTTCGAACCAATTTACTTTTTGACGATCTCCAAACTGCTCCCATTTGTTGAAATATAGCTTTTTTTGCCAATCCTCTTCCAGTTTAAATCTAATCTGCAACAATACATGAAAACATGATATTAAAATCAAACAACAGCCATATGTATGCATCAAACAATTTTTTTCAGCCATAACTATAATACATGATGTAACAATGTAGCAAAGCAACTTGCAAACAGATGTATAAACAACAAAAACAATTTTTAACTCATACCTGAATCGATTGCCACAAAACAACTTTTAACACATCACTCAGATTCCTCCCATCATCAAGTGTGTATGGAACCAGCTCCCGCACAAGCGGTCCAAGAAAAGAGGATAAATGTACTGATCCTTTCCCTATTGGTATACCTATATCATTGAACTCAACTTCAATTTGATCCTGACTGCTTAACGAGAGTCTTTTTGCTTTTGTTGGACCTCTACCGCCTCTTTTCCGAGATGTAATTCTGAATTCAGCTTCACTTGCTCTCCCAATTTCTCCCTCAGCATCATCAGTTTGTTCAGGAAGGATTTCATTTTCTGAGCGAAGTCCTTCTTCATTTGGGTCGGAGGGGGTAACAGGTGGCTCTTGTTCTTTGTCTTCATTGCAAACAATGGCTTGCTTCTTAGCGTTGAATGTTGGTTCTTCATTGTCGGTGCAAGCACCAGCTGGAATCTTAACCTTTTTCTTTGGATTATACTTCCGCTTTGACTTATACTTCTGAGATTCCTCATCAGCCTTTCTATGGTTGCGAGTACGTACAAAGCTTGAATGCATCTTTTTTCTGCAAATGAAACAAAAAACAGTAACTAATTTTGAGAATACTTCATATAAAGGACAGTTAACAGTATCTATTATGTAACCTTGAATACAATAGTTATTAATACATGTATATGAACTCTGTAATGTAAACTCTGTAAATAATCACATTAATACTTAATAATGGAATAATCAAAACATATAATTTGTGTAAATGTATATTAATATGTTTTCTATGCTTGCATTTACAAATGAAGGCACTTAACATCTAATAGAAAAAAGCACAACACACTCAACAAAATTTGCAACCTCTCACAAACACAAAACATAGCAATGCTAAGTCACACAAAACTCACACAAAACTCACACAAGAACACGGTACACAACATATTCACAAACCCAACTCACCCTACAGACAGTCAGACAACCCTCACAAACACAGTACACACAAACACATATGTAGACTAACTACCCACTTACCTTATCAGTCACTATCCTTTGGTTATCACTCACTGCCTTTTGAGTTTCGATTCTTTAATATTATTTATCTGTTAATATGGAGCAAATACTTGGTACTTTAAGCAATACCATGCTCAAGTATTTGTTTTATATAGTAGATAAATGTTGTGTAAAAAAAGATAGTATTAATATGCACCTTATGTAAATGAAAATATTCCAAAGTTGAAAAATTGTATTACATAAACAGTTTTACAGTGCCTTTTGATCTGAGTCTGGGAGAGGACATGCCCAAATCATAACTTGATATCATATAACTCACAAAGCAATATGAATACACTGTTGTAGTTACATACTAAATCTATCAAAAAACAACGAAATATGCCCAACTTCCAATTATGGACCACATATGTCAAGGGAAGATTATCAAACAAACATCAGCTTGAATCACTATTAGACTAGAAAAAATATGCTAATGATTATGTAAAGAAAAAGAAAAAGGGGAGGAAATATTTACTTAAACTAAGAGAAACATGCAATACTTATAACCGAAAAATATCACCGAATGCTAGAAAATAAATGTGTCCACTTCATAATTTAATTTGTTCTTATATTAGAAAAAAGATAACTATAGATTATTTCCAAGCTAAAGTACAAATCCTTTAGACACATCTTCCCAAGCTATTTAACCCTATTTACATCCATGAAACCATTTGGCACATCTTCCTAAGCTAAAGTAGAAATCCTTTGGAAGTTAAGATAAACATAAAATTACTTCTTTCCTTTTGAGAAAACAAAATATTTTTCAGTAAGGTGTAATTAAGATGTTATTACAAGGGAAAAAGGTATCTTTTGACAATTATGCAACAGGGAACAAACTTGGCATAGGAATGGAATTAAATTCAACACAAACATAATATTAAATTTGATTTGACATATCAAATCCAAATAGAGTCAGACAAAAAAGAAATATATTACAAAATTAAAATAGAAAAAAAATGAGTTATATGTAGAAATGATGCATGCTAGAGTAGAAATGAAGATCCTCAATCAGAAGCTGACCATACATCATCAAATGACATATATGTAAGGTTTAATGCTAGGTTTTGATTCTTGAGTAGTAGATAGAACAAAGGTGGTAAATGTCAAAGCTGTCATGAAACAAGGAAAAAAAACTACTTGATTGTAATACATTTTTCAAATGATAGTACAACAAATTTTATAATCTACTCAAGTAGAACATATAATCTACTCAAGTATGCCTTCACAATCCTCTCTAACATAACTAACATCTTCATCATCCATTTCGGTTATTTCGTTACCTTCCACGACTTGGATATCTTCCTCGATGCAATCGTGATCCTCTAAATCATTAAAAATTCTTGACGGTGCTTTCATTACAACATACCAATTAGAAACATCATTCTCTCTTGAATAAAATACTTGTCTTGCTTGAGATGCAAGTATGTATGGATCTCGTGAAAACGGTGCTTGCTGTAAATTAACAAGAGTGAACCCATCATCATCAACTTTTACTCCATTTCCTTTATACGCCCAACGACACTTAAAAACTGGAATATAAAACGTATGATTATCTAATAAAATTATATCTGTCAATATTCCATAGTAAGTGACCACATCAACCACATGTGACATATCTTTTGCACTTGCTCTACACATAGTAGTCGCATCAAAAGTCACCCCACAATTCTGAGTTTCTCTCCCTACATCTTGTATATGAAAACGTTTCTCATTGATGATATATCCGTTGTAAGACATGGCATCATCCTTCGGACCAAAAGCAATCCATCTTAACATGTCATCATGATCCTTGGAGGTAATAGGTATGTACAACAAATTTTATTTAGCATGTATATTTTATAGTAAGATTAACAGTCAAAAGAGAATATATTTGAAATCTAACTAACCTTTCTTTTAATCCAATTGGCAAAAATTTTTGTATGTGTTTGCCAAAGTAAGGTCGCATTTTTTTTCATGCGTGGGTCTGACTTTTCTAATTCCACCAAATGCAAACTAGTATTGAATAATTGATTATAAGTTATATATAGCATTACGAACACATCAAAGTAATTAAAACAATATAACATACACTTACTCTATAAATGGTTCCACCACAGCCATATTCATTAACACGGCTAAATGAGCACTTTCTTTGTCATTAACCGACAGTTTAACTGTCTTGGATATTGAAATCGGATGTCCCTCGAGTATTACACTGCTTTCATAATCTTCATTTCGAGCTTCTTTCTCCTCTATATGTCCTGATTTTTTCAAAAATTGATCGAAAAACATCATTGATTCTCTTGCAAGATAGGATTCTGCAATACATCCCTCTGGTCGTGTATAGTTTCTGACATAGTCTTTAAGTGTCTTCATGTATCTTTCGAATGGGTACAACCAACGAAAATGAACCGGTCCACACATTAGTGCTTCTTTTCCAAGATGAATGGATAAATGTACCATTATATCAAAAAAGATGGTGGGAAATATTTTTCAAGCTCACATAAAACTTCAATAATCTCAACATTGATTTGTTCTACCTTCTCTCTATCAAGAACACATTGACATAATTTGTTGAAAAAAGAACATAAGCGAATTATTGTTTTTCTTGCCTTCTTTGCCATTGATCCTCTCGATGCTACTGGCAATAACTGTTGCATTAATACATGGTAATCATGTGACTTCAATCCGCTAATTTTGCAATCCTGCAACGAAATCTGATTTTTCAAATTTGAACAGTAGCCATCTGGTCCTTTGAAATCGTACAATCTTTTGCAAAATATTCTTCTCTCGGATTTTGACAACATTATGGAGCCGGTGGAAGATATGTTTTATTCCCACGAGGTTATGCATGAAGCTCACTTCGAATTCCCCAATCCTCTAAATCCTTTCTACAGTTGGTTCCATCTTTTGGTTTATTACCATGCAACATCGTGCCCAATAGGTTTTCACCAATGTTTTTCTCCACATGCATCACATCCATATTATGACGTAATGGAATCTCCTGCGAAAACCAAAACTATAACGCATTATTGAGTTTTTCTTCTATTAAAACAGTGAAAAATAAATAAACTAACCACTAACCTTCCAATAAGGAAAATCAAAGAAAATTGATCTTTTTTTCCACTTCGATAGCTCCATTTTTGTAGAATCGTTTGTATTATCATCTTCGTCTTCTGTATCATAAACACACTTTCTCTTCTTACTTTTCTCTTCTTTTTCTTTTCCAAAATCATTTGAATAATCCTTCAACAATGCATGAATGTTTCTCCCAGTTAGTATTCTAGGAGCACTACCTTTCTCTATGGTGTTATCAAACAATGCCTTTAGTTTCCTCCATGAATCTGAAGCAGGTAGAAATCTTCTATGACCCATGTAGACGCTCTTTCGACTATGATTCAACCAACGAGAATGGGTATTGACACCAGATAATGGGCATTCTTTTCCGCCCTTCACACGACATCCGGCAAGATTTCCATAAGCTGGAAAATCGTTTCGTCCATAGCAAAATTTCATTCAGTTTAAACAAAGTTTTACTAAATGCATCATAAGCATCAACTCCATTATACCACAAATGATGCAAGTCTTCCACCAAAGGTGCCAAATATACATCAATATCATTCCCGGGTTTCTTTGGGACTGGACTAAGTAAAGTTAACATAATATTTCCCTTCTTCATACACAACATAGGTGAGAGATTGTATGTCACAAGCATCACCGGCCAGCAACTATATTTCGAACTCAACATGGAAAATGGATTGAATCCATCTGTAGCAAGACCAAGCCTAAGATTGCGTGGATCAGATGAAAAAGATTTATACTTTTCATCCACCATTTTCCATGTCGTAGAATCCACGGGATGATGCATTTTTCCATCGTTGCTTGTATTATCAAAAGGCCATCTTAAATCTTCTACCATCTTTTGAGATCTATACATTCTTCTAAATCTCGGAATTACTGGAAAGTATCTCAATACTTTAACTGGAATACCTTGTATAACCTCTTCAGTATCTTGATTTTTCTTCCATCTTGAAGAACCACATTTTGGACAACTTTATAAATCTTTGTATTCTTTTCTATGAAGGCAACAATCATTCTCACAAGCATGTATCTTTTCAAAACCCATGTCGAATGCTCTAAGAAATTTCTTTACTTCATATAAGTTTTTGGGAAGCACGTTACCCTTCGGCAGAAATAAATGTTGCACAGTTAAAAGCTTATCAAACCCACTATCAGACAAGCCAGTCTCACATTTAAGATTATACAAGATGGTGATAGCAGATAATTTTGTGTGATTTATGCAACCAGGATATAATGGAGTTTTTGCATCTTCCAAGTTCTTGAGTAACTCATCCTCTTTTCTTTGAGATTTAACATTATCTTTATCATCATCAATAAAATCTTGATTCAAAAAATCTTCAACTTCATAGTGAATCATCTTGAATAGATCATACGCATCAAACATATTTGTTTTCTTCTCTACATTTATCTCTTCACCATGGTTAAACCATACACCACCCACGTATTTAGGATCTATTCCTTTTATAATTAAATGTTCAACGATGATTTGTTCATCATGAAGACTAAGATTCCGACAATCCTTACAAGGGAATAAAAAAAATTCTACACTTCTTGCATTCCTCTTTGCAGCATTCACAAAATTCATTCCTCCTTGTCGGTACTCTATACTAGTTCTATGAAAAAAGTAAAACAAATAAAAAAATTGAGCTTTAATATTAGATTATATGTTATAATTCTCAAAATACATATTAAGTTAATCATGGTTTTATCACATGCTTAAAAAAACCCAGTCTTTTTCCATTTTCGACATATGAAGGCAAATAAGTTTCCAATCTTTGACGTATAAATTGGTTATCTGTTGTAATCAAAAAAATAACTAGACGTTGAAGTTATTACCCCAAAACATCCAAGCATCTTATAAGTAATGCACTATCTGGAACATTGGCAACACGCCTATAGTAAGGATAATAAACTACAATAAACCACATAAAATGAATAATAACAGAGATAGCATGCGCTGCAGTGAATGAAATAACAGAGATAGTTTTTATTTTTAGGATAGTGCACACATGAATCAAACACCATTCACAAGGTTACATAGATTTGTTTTTCTTTGTTTGGTGACTGAAATTATGACGCATTTGCTGAAAATATAACGCATATAGATATGTATCAGTGAGATAACTCCATGTGACCATGTAAACGCATATGCCGGAAAATTATTTATAGAAAAATAACACATACGTTTTTCTTATTTAAACTCATTCTTATCTATCATTTGTATATTTTATACATATAAATATACATGCTTCATTTCAACATTCAGTGACATGCTTCTAAAATTATAATCAAGTATAGAGATTATATCTGAGTTTTACTTACAGTTTCTTTTGCAATGGCACAAGTAAAGCATGGGAATATGATTAATCCTCATATTGGTGATGAAGAAGAATATCAAGAAAACAATGGTTATGATGGATATTTGAGCTCTTTATCAAAAGAAGAAGAAGATGATGATAGCTGCAATTCAATTGGCGAAAATTCATCTGAAGACGAAGATTTTCTAGATGATTTGAATTCATCTTCATGTTCTTTGAATTCTTCCTTATCATCATCGAATTCATCACTTTATGATATGTCATCTCTCATTTCACATCTTCCTTTGAAGTAAGTTTTTGTTCAATTGTGTTCTGATTTTGCTTCTTTTCATATATAGAACATTTTTTTTGTTCAGATTTCTTTTTCTTAATTCCTTTCTTTCTTTCTTTTGTTTTTTATTTTTTATGTCTAAAACATTAATCATACATAAATAATTTATGGTATCATAACATTCATAACACGTATATATAAGTTTTCATATACAAGTTGTCTAACAAATCATTTGAATTTCAGGAGAGGTTTATCAAAACACTACGAAGGAAAATCACATTCGTTTACATCACTATCGAGGGTGAAGAGTTTAGAGGATCTAATCAAAACTGAAAACCCATCAAATAAGAAGATCAAAGCATTGAAAAATAATAGTTGGAGTATGATGAATTCATTCAGAATTATAAAGAAGAAAAGCTCTAAAGGATCAATAAGCTCTTCGTTAAGAAACTTGAAGAGGAATGATAGTTTTTTCAAAGGCAAACCATGTAAATGCAAATAAAAAAATAACATAAATTGGATACAATTAAAGCAAGCACATCGCACTAACATAATAGGAAATGATTAGAATATAAGCATCAATTATTCCAGTTATGATTTATTCCAATTAGGGTTAAATCGACTGTTCCAATTAGGGTTTGCGTAGAAATTCGTATAGAGTATCCATACATAATCGTATAAAATCCAGTAGACTCATAAAATCGGTTTATAAAATTTCATACCTAATCCGCAAGGAGAGATCTGTGGAGGGCTACCGCGATGATGGGGAGAGGAGTAGAATGAAGGACGTCTACCGCAACAATGATAATGAAGCAAGGTGGATTTTGTTGGAGGGTGAGGTAGATTTTGCTGGAGTGAAAAGGAAAGCGTGAGGAGAAAAGTTTCTAAATATGAAGAGGAAGGGAAACGTGACAGTAAATAAAAAAAATTCGTGAAATATTTTTTACATTACGCGGGTGCAAAGCGGGAACGTGAAATCTTTTTAGCCGCACTTATATTTTTTAGGGAAATATTTTTTGGTTGCATTTAGAAAGAACCGCCACCAATTTTTGCAACTATAAATGGTTTTTCTTGTAGTGGCAAAAATAACATCCGTCATCCATCCTCGCATCACTCACCTAGTGCGTTGGATATATGATACTCGTATGACACCCTATAGAGCCAAGGACTACTCAACGTCTCGGTTTCTATATACTCAAATCTATCACTCAATAGGCTAGGAACTTGACTTCACCCCGTTAAACAGCCTTGGTACTCGGATCGAAACATCATGTGGTCCAGGGCTCCCCAAATTCCCAAGTGGGCGTCCTCACATATCTCTGCCTTACGAGTACACATCGAAAACTACAAATATCAACGATACCTTTGCACATGTCATCCATAGCATATCCTATCTTGGAACAATCCTTAGAACTCCCATCTGGAGTTGCCATAGTTAGGAACTATTCTAGCCAACCATCAAAAGTTGTAGAGTGTCACCATGCGTCCCCTAACCTTTCTTCAACAGGTCCATCAATCCAACTCATCGTCGCTTACTCTACATCCCAAAGTATAGATATCCATCATCGAAGCCATTACTTCCCACAATGAAATCATCATCGTTGAATCATAAAGTCATCGCATCAAAGCATCACATCCTTACTTCAGTGCCAAGCTGCCCATCAAAAAGCCATAGTGTTGAAATCAAATACCGAACGAACCATCACATCAAGCTTCTTGAATCCTCTCTAACGTCCACATCAAAATGGCCAAATCAGCCAACATCAATAGTGGTGGATATCGACCAGTCCAAAGTAGTCGAAAACGACCACTTTGGTTATGTACTTAACAAAAAATGGTTAAGTACAAACCAAATGAAAATATCCGACATCTATCCCAAAATCCTAAGGACATCTCCAAGTCTATCCTTTGTCTTCAGATCAATCCACGTGCACAAAACTTTGTGCATGAAATCCTATCCTATGAAATACTTCTAATACTATATTGCCTTCCAACGACATTTTCAACCAACAAAGCAATCAGACATACATGCAACCAACAAGCATACTAATGCCTACAATACCCTATATACATCTACGGTAATAATACAATACATCCAAAGCAACCAATATGGGTTTAATATGGAAATGGCCTAACCTATCAATATCGTAGTGTGTCAATGGAAAAAATATGATATTTACTTTAAAACCATTTTAAAACACTTTAAATTCTTTTACAAAATAAGATATAAGTTTGAGTATTTTATAAATCACATTTTAAAGTTGGAAATCATCTCAAAACATCGTTATTATTCTATACTAATAATAATAGTATAGTGAGAGACAATATCACTCACCTCAACAAAATCTATCAAAACCAGTGCCAAATTGTAGAGCTCTCCATCATGAGCGCTACGCAAGAAACCATGTCGAAAATGGATCTCGTACTCAAAGGATACGCATATTATAAGAATAGAAATTAATTTAGTAATTAATTAACTTAATTATACCACGAATCACCAAATCAAACTAATACATACTTCTTCCTTGATGTTGTGCACCCATATAAGCGTATACAACAAAACCAACTTGCTCACCACCTTCCCTTATTGATTTCTCTTCGTCCAAAGCCTAAAATGATACGCCGTCTTGGCCAATGAGTCCCCTTACACATTCTCTCTGTAAGGCACACCATGAAGCTAAGCTCGATCCACCTATTCGAAATGCAACCTGGTGAGCCATGCCTCCCTTTCAAAATAATGTTGGCAAGAGAAAAAGTGTTATAAGTTTTGGCCATCTCTGCCTCGATCATCACTAGATGTAACCCTGGTCGAATGCCAAAATGTCAATATCGACAGTGGTGACTGCACCCGGTAAAATGGACATGGGATCGAAGCTCTCTTCAATACAAATTAAGCGAAGGTGGTTTTGTAATTTTTCTTAGAGCGAATTATCGGATTTTAATTTTTGAAATGGAGAATGGAATGGCAGCCTTTTTTAAATGGAACAGTAACTGATAAGGAGAGAGGAGGGTTTAGATTATTTATATTAAATTATATTGTTTGTTTATTTAAATTCTCAAATAAAATGGTCGAACGTTTTGAGCTTCCATGATCACATATTGCATTTGATCATGATGAAACTTGTCTGCATATATCACCTCATTTTTTTATTCCAATGGTATAAATCGCTATCTAAGACAATACTCCGAGATGATAATTTCGTACTTTTCGAGAACGTTCCAGCCATCAAATTGTCTGGATTTCAAATATAAGGATGCTTATACTTATTTTAATTTGCAACGTCGATACGAACTCAATGGAAATGGTGTCGAATCTTGATTCGACTATGTGCGAAAAATCATATTTTTTGAACCGTCAATTAATTAATAATTCAATATTTAAATCAATCACTTAAATATCCAATTGTTAAAAATATAGGCCATTACAGAATACTAGGACAAACTTATCAAGATAGTCTCTGAAATACCTATTCATTAGATCAACGAAATATACAGATGCATTTTTAGATCTAAATGACATCATATGCCATTCATAAGAGCCATAGCGAGGCAACAAAGTTGACAATGGATGGAATACTATCCTCTGCAACACGGTGCTAATGGAAACTGGTTGCAAGGTCAAGATGAGAGAAGATCTTAGCACCACCAAACTGATGAAACATATCATCAATACTTGACAAAGATATTTATTCTTTATGGTGGGCCCATTTAGTTTCCGGTGCACACTACACAATCTAAGGAAATGATCCACTTACTTTCCAAAACTACAGCGATGCCCTAGAGTGAACTACTAGACTAGATAAAATGATTAGCCTCTAGCTCTAGCAACTGCTTCTTCAACTCATCATTCTCTTTTTTCAAAAATCCTCGTAGAAGGACAACTAGCTAGCTGAAATCCAGAAATAAGATCAATATGGAACTCTATGGCCTGCCTCGAAGGAAAATCTATAATAGGCTCAAAGACTTCAAAATAATCTCTAATAATGGTTGTTTTGTCAATATCATCTTCTTCTAAAGACTTATGAGAAAATAAAGAACCACTCGAGCTAAGAGCTAGGACGTGGTGCTCTTTGGAATTTGGATGGCTAAGAATGATTAATCTTTCAGGACATAAGATGAGCCCCATATCGATCCTTCCAGTCTAGACTAAGAGTGATGCCAAATCCCAAATACTCGAATACATACAAATCACACAGGAAAGAGAATCCACATAAGTCCAAAACAACATCTCTACATAACATCCTAAGGGTTTCATAACCCTCAATATTAGAAATCCTCAAAATTATGACCAAGTACACAACATCAAGATCAAATATATCAACCAGTTCTTTCAATGTGAATGAGTGGGATGCATCCACGTCGAAAAGAACTCCAATGGAAGAACCTCTGAATAAGACGGTACATTCGAGAATGGATGGAGCAATCGCTTGATCTGAAATGGTCCACCAGCAGTCTCTAATCAATATAAACTACCACACTTCTTACCCTTTCCAATAACTGGGCAAGAATACCTTAAGTGACATGTCTATTTACAACCTTTGCACCACTTTGGTCTAATTATATGTCTAGACTTGTTGCATTCCTCAGAATAATAACCCGCATTCCCATAATTGTAGCAGACATATTGAGTAGTATCCTTCTTTGAAGCGAACTATGACTTGCCCCTAGCTTGCTTCTTATTCTAAAATCTAGGCCTTTGCTTACTTTTGTCCAAAATAAGGCTTATTCCTTTGCACTTCATCTCTGCTCTCCCTCTTAACCTTTTTTATTCTCGAAGAAGCATCCCTCAGCTTCTCAAATGTATCCTAGAGTCGAGAAAGTAAGCTTTCCCTAAAGCCTTGGTCATGCTATAAATAAACTTCCAATTCTTCTTGAGAAGGGTTTTAATGAGATCTGTACCATACTTCGAAAGAACCACAAAGGTAGATACATAATTTTCCACTGACATCTAACCCTGCTTCAAATCAATGAACTTCCTAACCATAGATGCTTTCTCTACCTCAGGAAGCCTAACCATAGATGCTTTCTCTACCTCAGGAAGAAACTTCTACTTAAAGCGAAGCCTAAACTAATCCCATATCAGCTCGAACTCATCAATCTCAACCACTAAAAGCTCATATTAATCAACTACTATCTCCTGTAACTGACTAGAAGCAATCTAAACCCTTTTTTGATCAGTGACTCCTATGCAAGAAAAGATGCACTTGCATGTCTTGAGCCATATCTAGACTCCAATAACTCTCTCTATGCCCTTGAAGGTCTTTCCTCCAAGGCTAGCATAATCACTAAACATCTGAGCAAAATAAAACAAGGAATATGAGGGTTAGAACATACTGAAGCACTAGGTACCTGAATTCTTCGAACATGCTCAATCAACCAATCGATGGTCATAAACACTCCCTCGTTATACTAACCACTGGAATATCAAACATCTGGTAAGGTAAATCCATCACCAGCCATTCTCACTTTTTCAGTAAAGTGAGATTTAAATTTATAATCAACACGATAAATATATTCATATTTAAACATATAAATAACAAGTACGCACCCCAAGTGACTGCCTTAATAATCACCATGTGCTTATAGCTTATACTTAGAGAATCTACCCCGCACCTAAGTGATAGGGACTCCTGAGTCCATTTAAGGCCATTAGTTTATGTCTCTTTGTATTATATATTATTCCAAACTTGCTTTGACGCCAACTATAACACCCTACCCCTATACCCGTTTTACGATAGAATATTACTAAGTAATGCTATCTGATAATATGTAGAATAAGGCTATAAGAAGAGTACATACATGTATATTCCCATTGGCTAACATCGGTACATATCTCAAATCACATAATACATACCGTTATGTACACGGTATCAGCACAAAGCAATAAACATGTATGGTTCCCAAAATAAAAAATATACAACAACAAAAATAAAACACATAGAGAACAAAAAATCAGAATACAATAGAACGCAAAATCAGAACACAAAATCACATAATACATACTCTTATGTACATGGTATCAGCACAAAGCAATAAACATGCATGGTTCCCAAAATAAAATACAATACACTAATAATACATCCAAAAATGAGCAACAAAATTCTAATCTGATGCTTACTTTATCAAATGTACATAGGATAGACATAAAGATACATCATCATAAATAAATAAATAAGGCTACAAAATCTCATAAGGAAACTATCATCCTAGAATGTATACTAGCCTCCAAAAATATCCATCAAGTGAAGTATGCTACTGGGTATATGGACCTGAAATATCTCGGACCGACCCAAGTATTATAAAATAACACACATGTCAGAATATGTTTAAGAATCATATCAATGTAAATATGGTGAGATAAATAAAGAAATATCTATACATGTCACATAAGTTAAGCATCACCTACCAATAGCCATATTATAGGAAAACGTTACAACCTGGATCATCAATCCAAATAAGAGACAATGCTCTTGATTTATTGACCCTAAGAGGAGTATAATATATATAAGGAAGATACGCATACTCTACATAACATGCAAGCACCCAAAACATTAATAAGTACGGAGCAGAACCTCATAGAAGTTATAAGTATGCATACACGAGAGTCCTTTTATTGATAAGTGCTAGATCAATTTCCTATATAAGAAACCTCCAAAAATGGCGTGGGATGGTAGATTAGACCCAAAAAGGCTTGAAATGTAGAATTTCGTATGGCAAGAGGAAGGGCTAAAAATTTCTTCCTTAGGACGTACCTCCAGGCGCACCTCTCATTGGTATTTGTAGTAGATCTAGAAATCGAATCGACAACTTGCCCACTTGACATTTCTAACTATTCCTTAAGAGATATGTGATGAAGGAGGTAGCCGCTTAGCCCTATGTTATGGAACCCTTGTCTAGTGATCTTCAAGTACGCTCTTCTCTATGATGAGTGAAAACAGGATAGTATTTTGAGATGCGGGAAGCCAAGAGAGCTAGTTCTTTCGAGAGCGGAAGCAAGATGCCAAACCACCGCCCAAAGATTAGTCGTTCCTTCGCATGTCAGGTCTCAATCTTTATACAATAACCTTAAAATAACGAATCGGTACAAACAAGAAAGACTCTCGAGTAATATGATGAAAGATCTTGACCTTGATTCTACTTCTTGAATCTTAGAATATTTGATCTTGATGGAATGCGTGCTGATAGGATGAGATGGGATGGTCTCATAGATCACACAAGGAGAGGAGAGCCTCATCCAACATTGGAAGCTATTAGTCACGCATAATAGTAATGCTAAGGCCCAGGTCTGCCACGCTAACTTGAAAACGAATAGTGGCTATCAGGTAAGGGAAGGTAAAGCGAAGAGTAATGATGAAATCTTAGGCCCAATATTAGAAGCAAACGTTAATTGTTGCTATTGCTTTTCACTTCAATGGCAGCTATCAGGTAAGCGATTTGGCTTTCGCTTCTTATAGGCTTAACTACAACTATGGCTTTCAGCACATTCATGAATGAACTCATGCTATTGCATTTTCACTGTCAATATGAAATAGGTAACTTTCAATCTTCACTTTCACTTTGAAATTGAATAATTAAAAGTATGGGGTTTCTTGAATTGTTTAGATTCGATACCAGTCCTCCGGGCATCATTTTAAGCCAAAAATACGGGTTTCTTGAATTTTTCAAATCGGGTTTTAGGATAGAATTGGGTTGAGGACAAAAACATGGGGTTTTGTGATCTGTTTCACACCCAACATAAAAACGTATGTGCGTTAGTTCCCCTTATCAATAAAGTTTTATCTTGCCTCAGATACACAAACAGTGATATGGTAAGGGTGATGTAGGTCACATGTTAACATGTAGCTAACCTCCAGTGTCTCATACAACCGTCGTCTCTCTAATAAGGTCATAAATAAGAACAATTAGCAAATTTGAATCTACTTAAGTCATCTAGATAGGAGAATGACTTACCACTGCATTGATACAGGAAACGTTAATGACTGTAGCATGTTTCCTATATTCTCTTATTTACACCTAGAATTGCTACACCGATATTCATCTTCATGTCATAAACATGCTGCAAGACTACGCCGAGCATTGGTCACAATTCCTACTTGCCCTTCATAATGGACAATTGGTCCTTATCTGTTGTATGGGCAATGGCTCTAACGAGAGTAGTAACCCTCGGCCTTAATACTCATACAATTGACAACATGGATTTGGGCTGCAACCCCACAATCAGGACTACTAGGATGGATACTAGCTTATTTGGTGAATACTAGTCACACACTCTCCATAGCAGAGTGAACCCTAAAAATTAGATTCAAATACTCTCGACCCTACGTCTCCCAACGAGAGTGTAAAATAACTAAGTATACCTGCACATAATTATTATACAATCTTTAGAGTGACGACGTCACTCGATTGTCTAACTCATTACATCAACTCTATATGATTGTCGCTACCCTTGACTCTTTTAATGTGACATTTAATTACAAATAGTAACCAATCAAATATCACTTGAGCATATTATACCACTTAGTGTTGTCCAATCATCTACTATAAGCTTATAAACTACAATCAGGTCATAGATGATATTCTGTATAACAAGTCAAGAGAATAATTGGAGAAATAATCTCAAAAGTCCCAAACCAGATGGTTTTATAACCCCATTTATTCAAAATTCCATGTTACACAGAAACAATAAACCATCCAATTACAAAAAGAGTTTAAAAGTCAAAAAATTATTTTTTATTTCTAAAATGTTCATATATTTTAATTTAGCAAAATAATACTTTTATTTATTAAAATTAAATGTGTAATTTAACCTTCTTCATTAATTACAAAATAGCCATATCTATACAATCATATACTTTAGCATTTATTTGTTTATTGGCGCTCCATATCATATCGTTAAATTTTAAATAAATTTCAAAGCTTCAAAATGAATGTTACTTACCTATATAATTACAATTTACTATAAAAAACATTTCCTATAACCAACTTCCATTATTAAATTTTCATAAATATTTACTTCAAATGTATTATAAGTTTTTAAGATACAACCTTTATAGTTTATTTTAAAAAAAACACATATTAGTGTAGCACAAACCTGGAACATCATCCAGGACATGAATTAGTGCACTATACACCGATCCATTGGTTTGCGACCTAGAACATAAATTATTCTAGGTAGATGGCCAATTTCCAACGACTCTGGCCAGACGATGCTTCATCATGAACCCTATCTCATCTCTATACACTAATCTACCTCCCAGCAATCAAAACACATTCATATCACTTGAATTTAATCAAAAAAACAATACAAGCAATCAGTTCAAGAGGAGTGGCAACACACATTCAAGCATATGAATATTCAACATGAAATTCAAGCATTTAGACATAGTTATGAGTGGAAAACACTCACCTTGAAGTAGCTAAGCCTATACTATAGAACTTCTCCTTCTACCTCAACTTTTCCTTCTCTCCACAAAATCCAACGAAGACCAAACTCTATCAAAATATCAATTCTTATTGTCAAGAGGTTTAGTAGGCTATTGAGAAGGTTATACTTTAATTTCATAATTTTTAGTAATTTATTTCTATTTATTTTGAATTTTTATATAAAGGGATAAACGATTCATAATTTGTTTAGTGGAATGGAGCTAGGAATTTGTATAGGGAAGTGAATTTGCAGCAAGCAATGAGGGTTCTAGAATTCTCTTGATAAGGCAATAAAGTGGATATTTTTCAAAGCGTGGAAAGAGGCCAAAAAAACTTGCTTTCCGTTTATTTTAACTTGTTTTCTTTTATTTCTTCTTTGCTAATCTATTTTTCTACAGGGATAAACTAGCCCAAAACACCAAATAAAATTCATATTTATCCCCTATATATTTTACTATAATCCCATAATTTTAACACAATATTATTTATTATCTTTACAATTAAATAATATTATCTTTACCAAATAAAACTCAATTTTTTTATCTTGTTAATATCTAATATTTAACTTTTTGAAATTATTTAACCCTTTTTAATATATTTTAAAAACCATTTTGGCCCTCAAATATGTCCAAACTTAGTTAAAAATAAAAAAATTCTTAAATAAATTATTCTTTTACTTTATAAATATTTTTCCCTATATAACTTACTAAATATTTCTATTTTTCCACACTTTTAATATTAAATCCCTTTTTAATTAATTAAGTCTTTATTTAATTTCATTCTCCGCTATGGGTACAAAAACTTTAAAAGCTTAGAGAACTAATGAGAATTTGATGTATATATGGGCTAGGTGAAAAGTAATTACTTAGAATGGTAAAAAAATACACAGTTTTCAAATTAACTACAGAACCTCCATATCAACTTACGATAGCTTATAAGTCTCAGCATGGGAAAGCTATGCGTGGGATCAACTCAGGATAACTAAGTTTGGGTCAAAATGTGATAGTGATAGCTAAGTTAGAGTCAACATGCGACAGCTATGTTTGGTATCAATCTATGGTAGCTAAATCGGAGTCAATATGTGATAACTATGTTTGGGATCAACTTGTGACACCTAAGTAGGAGTCAACATGTGATAGCTATGTTGGGATCAACTAGGCATAACCCATATATGTATCTAACTTGTGGTAGCTAGGGTAATATTAACATCTGATAGCCCTAAGGTTTACCAACTTGCGATAGCTCTGAAGCATTTCAACATGAAATGGATCCTAAACACTCAAACTACGATGACTTATAAGAGTAACTTGCGATAATTAGGGAAACATCGATGTGTAATAGCCCGATCTCAACATGCGATAACCAAGTAATTTAAATATGAGATAACATAATGCTAAGTAATTCTAAGTAAATGAATGAACTTTTTAGTACTTGGGAAACCATCTTCCATAGTAAAGAATGAAAATGTCATAATGATGAAATGGCCATAAACAATAATAAGATAAAGAGATTGTAACACCTTGTAAATTAAACAGTAATTAATGAAAAAATTAAAAAATAATTACTAAATTCAAAAATGAAATTTGTAACGACCCAAAATTTTAGTCATTTGAAATTCCTATATTTAATTGATTTTAAATATGCACAAATAAATGTAATAAGCTAAATAGATTTTATTTCGAATGTAGTAATTTAATTGGATAATTAAATTGTTAATTTAATATTTGAAATTTTAGAAATAATTGGAAATTGGATTTAATGTGAATGAAAATAATATATAAAGTTGAATTAAATCCTAGTTGAATTAGAGTGATGTTACAGAACTTTTAAAATTGAATTAAAAGTTAATTTGTTAAAATTGAATATTTTAATATTTAATTGATGAGTAAAAATAACGATTTTTCAAACAGCCTCGGATTTCGATGAAACCAGTTTTATTGGATCCATAATATTATATTATTATATGATTTCATATTTCGTGTCAATCGGATTTACGTTTTGTCCGGGGCAAGCTAAAATGCGTAGATATTCGTTTAAGTGGATTATAAATTTAAATTAGTCAATTTGAAAACCTATCTTCCAAATACGATTGAATTGGCTCCCGATATATATTCCATTGCATTTGGAATAGGGGTAAGACATTATAAACGCCAGGCGGCACGCTTCGTTTCGAGTTCAAAAAAAATTCGGATGGATAGTGCATGTGAATTTTCTATAAAAGGACGTTATTTTCTTTCATTTGCAAACAAACCTAGCTATGGTTTACAGCCGGCCCTAATTATTTCAATCGTCGATATTTTCAATTCTTTCTCCTTTAATTTCTTTTAATTCGTGCAACATTTCAAGAAACTTTCAACTGCAAAGTGATAGAGTTCATCGAGATCTTCATATCCATACGGAGATAATCGATTTTAGTTGAGAAAATCAATTGCAAATCAAGCTTGAATGCCTGGCATTTGCGCATGTTATTTAAGGTAGGGGAGACGCTGATTTTGATCGATCTTCGACCGAAGGTGGAGCTCGATTCGAGCTTGGAGGCGCTAGCCTCTGATCGTCGTTTCGATCAACTACGGGTGGCGCGACCATCAAACGTGCGTGCGTGAGTGGGTTTCTTTCGAAACCTGGAGCGTAAACGAAGAAAAAAAGAAGTGTGGCCAAGATTAATGCAAGCAGATCGAACGGCCTGATTGAATTAAAGGTTTAAATTATAAACAAATTTGTAAATAGTTATATATATTAATACATGTAATGTTTAAAACGTTATAACTTTGTCATACGAGGTCGAAAATTGACGAAACGAATTGCATTGAGTTCGTATGGACGAGCACTATATTATGAAGCTGGATTGGGATTTGTTTGAGCTAGGAAAATTTTTGGTTGAAATTAAGCGCTTGTTTAATTTAAATCGGAATAAATCTCTATCGCGACGACTGCAAGCAAAGTGAGTACAACTCACTCTTTCTGACTTACTGGTATTTTTATATAAGTGAGAAATAATTTATTATATGATGATTGATGATTGTTTGGATGATATATGATATATTGATTGGTATTTGGATATATACCTGCCTAGTGGAGCAGATGACCTTATACGTTCCCTTGTATGAGCGGATGACCCTTTGTACGCGCGTCTGCCTCGAAGCGTACATTGTACACATATTTCTAATATGTATATTTGCTGTAGGTGACAGGTTGGAGGGATCCAACTGGATTCCTCAACAGTATTGATTTATTTACAGATATTGTGATATATGATGTTATCATATTATATATGATATATTGATTGCCGTGATTGATGTATTTAGTGCAGTTGCAGCGTTGGGCCTATATTTTGGAATTTAAAAAAATGTTCAAGTGGTGATTTCCAAATTTAAAAGGATTTTAAAGTGATTTTGGAATAAACGTTTTATTGATTTTTGAATTGTAAAGGAATTGAATTTATTTTGAATAAATAAATATTATAAATTTTACGTTATAAAAAATTATGATTTCTGTGAAATATAGTAAATTATGATGTTTGGAATATGAAATGAACTATTTTGTAAAATAGTTTAAATGGAGATTTTTGAAGTTATAATAAACGGTATATATATAAGATTTATAAAATTGTTATTTTATAAATCAAAGTGTTAGAATTATAAAGGAGTTTTATAAATGTTAAAATGAAGTTATAAATGAATCTTATAAGTGATTAAGATTTGTGAGTGAAGTTATAAAAGAATGAATTTTGTAAATAAACGAATTATAAGTATTTAACTTATAATTTGGATTTTTGGTATATAATTGAGTTATAAATGGAACTGGTTAAAAACCGAATTTTGTGTATTGAAGTTTTTATAAAATATAAATGTGAATTTGTAAACATTGTTTTATAAATTCGAAATCAATTGAATTTGATAAATTAAATATAGAAGTTTATTAAAGGTATTATATCCACGGTTTTGGACAGTGGATTATCCTTTAAATAAAATGTGTAGAAATATTGGAATAGGTAAATGAACTATATTCACGATTTGGACAGTGAATAAAATATTAAGTAAATGTTTTGGAAAGTTATATTTTAAATGGAATAAAATATCTTAAAGATGGTTTTAAAATGTGTTAAGGATTGAAACCATAGATTTCAACATTCATTGTTGAAATAGACGTTTTCGAGAAGTAAGGAAACGATGGACTATAACATTGTTGTTATAATAAATGATTTTCAAAAGGAAATGTTTTGTATAGTATATGGGATTTATACATCTATCTAATTTTCGAATCCCTATACTGTTGTTTTGGGTTGTCATAACGATGTTTTACGCAACATTCTTTTTGACCTAAATAAATGTGTTTAAAGTGAATGTTTTCCTTAAAGAATAAAATATATACTTAATTCTAATTTAAGTATATGAGATATTTTCTAAGTTGAAAATAAATTGATTTGTTAATTACTTATTATTAAATAAGTATTTGGAAATGTTTCCTAATGTTGAAATGATTTTGAGAATATATCTTTTTAAAGACAATTTGAAGTGAATATTTGGCAAATGATTTAATTAATAAAATATTAATTAAAAGGGCCTAGTGGTTGTTATAGTGCTGAATATTTGTTTGTTCTTTTTGATAGTTAAAGAACCGACTATCAGAACATGGCCAAATTTTAGTTCCTCGACTTGATGTGGAAACTATTTAGTCGTACACTTAGTACATAGCCTTTTGTGTAGGCTTGATTATCCTTTGTGTTGAGGATGTTGATTCGTATGGTGCGGAGTATTACTCCAATTAATCGAGCTTCCTTCTTAGCCCGAAGGATAGCAAGTTGAAAGTTGGAGACGTGATTAGTCTATGAGACTTAGTTTCTATGTGAGGTTGAGAAACGCTTTTGCGTTGTTGGTGCGAAGAGACCGGGATCAGATTTATCTGAAAACTACTTCAGACCAACGTATATGCGATGATTGTGTAGGTTGCTTGTGATGATATTGATATTCCGGAGTTTCATAGTAGGGGACTTCTTGTCGATCGTTTGGGGTTAAAATTCCAATATACATCCAGTAGCAGTGGTCTCTTCATTATGAAATATCCAATGCGAGGACTATTCGCTACTAATCCTAGGGATTTTCCGACAGGATGTGGTAGGAAAAAACCTTCGATTTTCCCTATCTTGGACAACTTGTATGGATGTTTGTCTGACATTGTATTTCTAAAGATTACGTACATTGATTTTTACAAACGTACATTAGTGGTGGCGGAGAAGGCAACTTCTCTTAGCTTAACACCCTCCTTGAGACGTATGAGCTTAAGAGTTGTATTTTTGTGAAAGGCAATTAGTAGTTAACGGAAATGGTCGTGTGGCATTCAAAGTGATGTGATTGTGATTGTGAAAGGTAATCGTTACCTCGTTAGGCCTCATCAACCAAAAATGACTAAAATAGGGTTAGATGCAGCAGGGCTAAGTGGGTCATTCCCAAGTAGGATATGATCATCCTCTTCTAGATATATCTTTACGCGCTATGACGTCGTGTATCTGATTATTGTGGTTTGTATGCTATGAGGGCCCTCGGTAAAGGTAGGTAATGACCAGAATATGACATATTCGGCACCATCTAGTTACAGAGGTGGGCCGGTCTTGTGTTGGTAGAGGGCAGATGTTCTGTGCCTCAGGACATCCATCTAGAGGTGTACCCCTTCAGAAGGTAGTCCCTTCACCTGGTCATTTGTATGGAAATCCAAACCCCACTACCTGTTTGTCATTTTATTTATAGAGCCCAGTATGCTAGAATTTAATAATGGTAACAATTTCGGCTATTTTGAATATTATTTGTATACTAGACATTAGTATAATATCACACGAGTTTGATATGAAATGTTTTAGTTACCGTAAGGTAAAAAATGTCCGTGTTTATTTGTGGACTTATCTTACGAGATACTTTTGTTTTGATAAAGGAAAAGTTTGGTAATTTAATAAATTCAGTTGAGTGTGTTTCTCACGCTGGTTTACCAGACTGATCCAGGTGTTCTTCCCTCTCAATGCTCGGGTCAGACCGAGTATATTTACAGGTCTGGATTTGAAGCTTTTGGAGCTTCAACATGAGAGCTGGAGATCTTCATTTTCGTACATCTGTATTTGCTTGATTATCCGCTGCATTGTTTAGTTGTTTTTAAATCATCGGCATTTGTAAGGTCATGTTATTATAACTGTCTAGGCTGATAATTATTGTTTGATTATTGAACTCTGATTGATGTATGTATATATATATAGTTTCTGTTTTATAAAGATCATTGATATGATATTATATATTTTCCGATGCGATGTGAGATTCTGTATTGTTCTGTTTGGTTCTATCTTCTCTCTTTCTTCTCTTCTCTTCTTCTCTCTTCTTTTCTTTCTCTTGACTTTCCGCCAGTCTATGCTTTTTGGGTCGGACATGTGTGGATTATTGTCGATTCAAAGGGTACGGATTTTTGGGTTGTCATAATTTTTTTACAAATTTCATAACTTGGCTATGAAACTTATACCATTGTGTCCACGGTGATTTTCCAATCAATTTTCATACATAAGGTCTATGATCGGCGTTCAAACGAAAAAGTTATTAACGTTTGAAGTTTTTAGATTGGAAATAATTATATATGTATTAAGGAAATAGATATTATTAATTAACACTATATTAAAATTAAACCTATACTTAACCACTAATTAACGTTAACTCTAGTTAGATCGAATAAATCAGTTGCAGAAGCAGACAAACAAAACAAAATAAACAGTTAACATATAAAGGTGATCGATTGACCCCCTTATTGGGATCAGTTGACTGCCTATGTATAGCAATAAACCAGTGGTGCCTTAGCAGTTGCCAATAGCCCTTATTCGAACGGCTTAGATTTAACATAATCTAATCTAATAGTTAGGATTGATTCGAACCCCTAAAAATATAGACCTAACTCCCCACTTTTCATCTCATATTTTCTGAAAAAACAATGAAGCTTTGATATTTTATTTTCTCCACAAATTCTAAAATTGTATAAATTATAAAATATATACATGTAAGCGGAGAATAGTGGAAAATGATAGAGAAGAATAGTAAGGTTGAATCGAATCGCCAAAGGTAAATTGTGAATCTAAATTCAAATCTATGTTTAATTTAAATCTCCTTTTGGATCTACAATTCTAGTAAATATATACACTTTTGATATATATTTTGGTAGAAAGAAAGGGAGTCAATCAGGAATAATGAATTTAAATCTGGTGATTTGGAAGCTTAGAGATGAACGGAAAATTATATATTTTTATATAATATTTGATTTATATTATTGTGAATCTGTTCCTTAAAAGCCTAGTTGTAAATTTTGGAGTTGTAGGATATATGTGTATATATATGTATATATATGTATGTATATATATGTATGTATATATATGTGTATATATGTGTGTGTGTATATATGTATGTATATATGAAATAAATTTTAGTAATTTGCCTCTATATTCTGTGAATTGTTAAATATGATTAAACCTTACCTATATATTCTTTGAATTGTTACATATAATTAAATGTCATATATACGTAATTCTAGAAAGTAAAGGTGATTCCCAAATGTTATGAACAGCTTATTAACAAGATTTTATGTAAATTCCTATTTTGTTATTTAAGTGTTATATGTTAATAAACATGAATTAAAGATTGTTTTGAATTGGATTAGTATTTAAGTAATATTTTAATTCATTAGAATGAAGTATGTTGCAATGTAAATTCCTATTAATTAACTAACTTCGGAATTATGTATGAAAGTGTATTGTTTGAAATAATAAGAAAGATGGCTAAAAGAAAGAGATGTACAAAATAGGGATGATTACTGTATTTTGTACCATCTATTTCAATAATAACAAAAAAGATAATTTCTTATAATTCCAAATATAATGCAATCACCTTTTAAAAAATTAATGGGAAATTATAGTAACATTACTGTTTTGTAAGATGTAGTTCTAATGTAATAAAATATAGAAACCCTGAAATTTGCAATCATAGTACTATAAATATAAGTAATAATAACAATTCCATTGTTAATTTAATATACACGTTTTACGATAACATAGGAAATAAACAATAAGATACGAAAGTAGTAGTATGACAGTGGAATAGGGAATTAGGAAAGTTATAGTAATCGAAGAAAGGTAGTTGTTAGTTAGAAAGAAAAAGTAAAATATATCTAATTGTATTAATTGCAAATCAAGCGGTAAAATTTATTTAATCTATTAATAGGCAGTAAATGTCATTTAATAGTATTAAAGAAGTAAGAAGTAAGCTCATGTAAAATTGTTCGAATACTAATAATTGAACTTTAGGGGCACGATAATTTTACAGTTATATCAATATAGCCTTAAGTCTATGTTATGAATTATTAGATCTAGATAAATATTTAAATTAACTATAAATGATGTAGTCATTAGTAAGGGTTGGAGTGCAAGGTCAGTAATGTTGCGCAACATAAGTTCACCCTTCAAAAGGGTCCACCAGCAATGGTGTATATATTGTACTGATATAAGACATCTCCGATGGTAGGACCTGAGGGAATATACATTTGTTGTAGGTGAATTGAATATAACAAAGTGGTTCGCCTTGGTTGGAACTCTTAAATGGCTAAGTAGGGTCTACTTCAATCTTTTTAGGTGGTACTAAGTGACAAAGTGGCCATTTCCTTGATTGCGTTAGGCAATCTAAATGGGATGGTAGGAGCCTTCGTGTTATATCAGCAAGTTTTGTATCATTAATGCGAGTAGGGCTATACACATAGGTCAAGAGCATCATCGATCATGGAACAGTCATTAGGAAGAATTGGGTTATGCTTAGACATACTACACCTCTTACTTTTGTTGGTTTCGTATGGGACATGCACCGCTTCAAAGTTTTTTGTTAGTTAGTTTGTCGTTAGAAGACAAGGCTAGATAAACCCTAGATGAGTCACTAAGAAGAACTAGAATATGACTAATTATTTGTAGTGCCATTTTTAGGCACTAAGGGGAGGTTCCTTGGTGCACACTGGTAATTCGTCCTGGACATTAATGGTGGATGCCCAACATGGTGTAGAGTTATAGATACTAGCGGAGAACGTATCTTGGTTAATGAGGGACTATGATATATATATATATATATATATATATATATATATTTATATATATAAGTCTGTTCATCAAAGGCAGAAGCATTTCTAAAAACTCATTGATGGCACATGAATTGATTAGAAACTTCAACAAACCAGGTACGGACAAATTCTGCCTTAAGGTGGATCTTCACAAAGCATATGATAAAATAAATAGAAATTTTATCATCCATATGCTAAAAGCTTTGGGGTTCCCCTCAAAATTTATGAACATAGTTAAAGAATGTATCTCTACACCAACCTTCTCAATTCTGATAAACGACAAACCAAAAGGTTTTATAGGTTCCGATAGAGGTATCAGGTAGGGTGATCCTATCTCCCCTTACTTGTTTGCAATTTCCATGTAATATTTTTCACTACAAATGTAGCTGGCAACATACAACAAATTAATTCAGCCTATATATAATTTCCAGCCTATCGTAACCCACTTACTCTATGCAGATGACCTGCTCATATGTATAAAATCCAGCTATACATCGGCTAATGTTGTAAAAGACATTTTCTATAATCTAGAGAGATTCACAGGTCTTGAAATGAATGAGCAAAAAACCAAATGTTACTTCAATAAAACATGTAACATGAGAAGTGAAATTTTGGACTACTTAATTGTGAAAGAAGGAATACTCCCCGTTAAGTATCTAGGTGTTCCTCTAACCTCCAATAAGATTACCGACAGAGAATGTGCAGTTTTGATCTCTTCGATTAGGGACAGATTGCAGGGATGGAGTTCCAGACTCCTATCACTAGCAGGCAGAATTGAACTGGTGCATACGGTTATTCATTCCAAGGTCAACTTTTGGTTAAAAACATTCCAGTTACCTAATGCTTCTATACAGAAAATAGAAAATTTTTGTGTAGACTTTATATGGAAAGGTGGCCTTCATAAAATTAAATTTGAGAATTTATGCAGACCTAAAGAGGAAGAAGGAGTGGCCTTAGAAGACTTAAAGACATGAGGTTGGTTTACACCCTGAAGCAAGCCTGGAGAATCATTAAAGGAAAGGGTCTGTGGGGGAACTGGATGGGGAAAAGGTATATTAGAGGCAATTTCTGGTGCATGCAATGCATCTGCAAACTGGAAAGAAATTATGACAGTAAGAAGAGCACTAGCTTCATGTTGTATAAGAGAAATTGCAACAGGCAGGGAGATTGATTTATGGAAGGACCCTTGGATCCTAGGTGAATCCTTGATTGACATCCTAGGACTTAACACCTTTTCTGATTATGGTTGTCCAGATAAAAAAGTGACAGATTCAATTAACAATAATAAATGGAACTGCTCCTTGCTACTAGTAAATTAAGAAATTAAGGAAAAAATTCTATTTATGCCAATCTTTAATGGTAGAGACAATGATATTTGGGTGTGGAAGCCTACTGGGAGCGAATTTACTACTAAACCAGCTTGGAATGAGGTAAGATATCAAGACAATAAAGTTGTATGGAGCAAAATTGTTTGGAATCGTGTCAAACGTCCTAAAATGGCCTTTACTGCTTATAAAGCAGTTCTCAAAAGATTGCCCACAAACGATAGACTCTTAAAATGGGGGATTATAACAGAAAAAATATGTGTATTATGTAATCAAGAAGAAGAAACTCATGAACATCTCTTCTTCTCCTGCAAATTCTCGACAGAGGTGTGGAAATTGTGTAAAACCCTAACAAACTCATTATCTCAATCAACCTTATTAGAGGATGAAATCAATTACCTGATTCAAAGGGGGCACGACGAAGACATGGAAACCAAATTAACCAGCATAGCTATCACTGTAATGGTTTCGAGTGTGTGGAAGGAAAGGAACCGTCATTTGTTTTAGAACAAACAAAGAAATATCTTGAGGTCAATAACCTAGCTATAAATGATATGCGATTGGTGCAAAGAAGAATCAAAAACTGGACACTTACCTCACGGGAACGAGACGGAGCTCGAACTGGAGAAGAGGATCAGAGCTATCCATTGGAAAATATCCCAAGTACCAGTTATCTTGTTCAGTTCCATCCGCCATGAATACCGAAGAAGAAGGAGCAGAAATTCGGTGATTTTATTTTTGGAAAGTTCGAGAGTTATGTTGTTTGTCTGGTCATTGTATGTATGACTTGGACCATCGGTTTGGGCCTTATTCTTGGGCTGTAATGCCTTAATAAAATTCTTACCCAATTTCAATATATATATATACATATATATATATATATATAGTTATTGTATACCTCGAGTAGGTTGGGCGTATCGTATGCACACATGAAGTCAAAATGACTTTGCTTTAAATAATAGACTTAATACACAATGGAAAACAATTGGCATAAACTAGTGTTATGAATAAAATATGTGGTTTGCTGATCACCAAAACATTGTTCTAACCATCTTCTCATTAAAACCTGTAGGATAGATTTAGAGGGACATGTACTGGAACAAGTTGGGTGTTAACTGGGTTTTTGACTAAGCCGATTTCAACCGGAAGTTAGAATGTCAAAACGAATATAAAATGATTCAAGGACTTTGGAAACATCGTAAAAAGGCAAGAAGAAGGAAATATCAAAAAATGAGCGAAAAAAGTTGACTTGAGATTTTCAACTTACCAGTTGATGTAGGACCTGAGTCGTAGCTGAGCTAAACCTAAGAATAATGTAGGGAAACCCGAGCTGAGGAATAGAAAGACATGACAACATGACTTGGAGACGAGCCTGAGTCAATTCAGAGACAAAATTAGGTCAGACCGGGTCAATTCAGAACAGAGTGACTTAGATTCTGACTCGAGTAGAACATGACAAAAACTCGGTTCAGACATGAGCTGTGATTTTACTTGGGTTGGGCTCACAAAACTCTTAGGTTGTACTCCAAGCACTCCAACGTTTGAACGACCCTAAACAAGATAGAGACGAAAAGACTTGAAACTTAGCGAGCATACTTAGAAGAGTTAGAGAAGAAACTTGGGAAAGTTTCCATGTTTTGAGCTAATTACTTAACTCGGTACCGAGTTAAGGAGTCTCAATAAAACGACTTCAAACTTGGTAAGCATATTTAGAGGAAGCTAGAAAGCAACTGGGAGAAGTTTCACCGAAAATAGGACTAAATCCTTAACTCAATATTGAGTCAAGGATTTGAGTTGGTACTAAGTTAAGGATTCTGACGAGTTAAGGGTCCTTATGAGTTATGGATTCTATCGAGTTAAGGATTTTGATGAGTTAAGGATTTTGAGTTGGTACTGAGTTAAAACGCCAAGTCTTGGCATCTTCGTATTTCTAGCAAGTGATCCACTAGTCTTCCTGTTCACGTTCACGAAGTTTTGTAGAGTTCCAGAGAACTAATCATAAGAAATGAAGACCTGATGGTCCAAACCATGGGATAACCCAAGTCATGGAAGGATAATAATCAAAACTCGTCACTAACCTACAAAATTACATGGAAGACATCTAGATTAAGCAAGGAGCTCAAAATAATAGGGTTTAGCCAAGTTATGCAAAGGATCAGACTTGGCCCCGAGTCAAGGGCTTGACTCGGTACCGTCTACAATAACTTTGGTTGTCATAATATTTCTTATACCACGTTCAGCTAGTTTCTGCACTTATCTTGTAGTAGGCTTCTGATTTGATATGACCGCTACCCCTATAAATACAAACCATAGAGCAACCAAGAAAGGATCTGGATTCTGCTATCACTATGCAGGAATTCTATATCTACTTCAACCCTTTTCTCTTCACAACAGTCAATAGGGCAGCTTCTCTAGGCAATTCTTGGATCTATAACTTGTTTACCCCATGTATTTTTGACTCTTTCTCTCTTAAACCCCTTGTAATCTCATATAAACAAGACCAATTCAATAAACAAAGATATAAAGTGGACGTAGGCTTAGTTAACAGCCGAACCACTATAAAAATCTTTGTGCCTCTTTCTAATTCCCTCTACTTTATTACTATTTTATATTTTCTTTGCCTTATCCTATCAGGGTTGGTGCTTTCACATAATATACTTAGGTTTCGACTAATTTTTTTGGGTTAATATTTTTATGCTTTCCAAGAAAACTAAATCCAGGGTTAGATCTAGCTAACACTTTGGATTGAATAGACCCAGAAGTTGGGTCCAAAAAGTTTACTTGAAGAAATTGTAGATCTATTGCTCTAATGGATCCTAAAAGGAAATCCACATCTGAGAGATCCATAGGAGCAACTATTGGTGGTGATGAAACAAACGTCCATCAAACTAAAGCTAACAATGGAAACCCTGCTCTAGGCTCTTCTTCCCACCAAGAAATTGTCGTAAGAGAAGAACTCAACCAAATGCTTAATGAGCTTAACCAAAAAATGGCTGATATCCAAAAAGCTCTTATGGACAAAATTGATGTTGTGCTAGCACTGCGTCCGTTAGGTGCTCCGAGAGCTAGGAAAGAAACTACAGCTGCTATGGAATAGGGGAATTCCTTTATTCCAGGCTTGAATGGGAGGAATGACAAACAAAAACTGAATGTGCTAACTGAAGTTGACAGAGCTGGAATGATTGTTATAGGGGCGATGAAATCGCCCCTCTTACTAGAAATCCACATAGTGCTAACCCAAATCTTGGAGTGAATAATCCTCGTTCCTCAATTGAACCACGCAATGGTTGTTGCTCACTCTGAAGGTGACATGTAACATAATGGTAATGGATTGGAACTAAATTCTGATGTAAAAAAGAAAAACCTTGGAAATGAAGTCCATACTGCCACGATAAGGCCGACCACGCTTCAATGGAACTCTGCAGGAGTGGTTCACCAAGAGAATGGAGAACCTAGTCTTCAGTTGGAAAACTGAGACCATTTGTGGAGTCAAACACTAGGCGTATTACCTGACAATCGGCCTTTGGATTGCCATGTCAGCGGAGACTACATCATTGACATAGCCAAATAGACGGTGAAGGAAAGTAGGGGCATGAAGAATGTGAAGTGGGGTTCGACCCCAAGCCGAACTCTGGACTAAATATGTTCTAAGAGAAGAATATTCTTGGAAGTTCAGCATGCTGATATGCCATCATATAATAGAACAATAAATCTTAGAAAATAATATCTTCTTGGGAGGATTCGCTTTCATTTGTTTTACGAGATTTCCACAAAAATCCATTTCCACTTTTGACGAACTAGAAAAGAGGTTTTTGGAGTAGTTCAGGCTCCATTCTACACGTCCCAAAGACATCCAAAGACACTTTGTCTTTATCTATCCTATTACAAGGATTTAAAGTATCACTAAAGGGCTTCTTAAGACAATGGAACCATGCTCTTTTAAGAAAATATTCCCATGCACATCCATAAATCACACATCGCTTCCTGGACCGATAGAATTGCATCCTTGCAAGCACAAACTCCCGTGTGCATCCACAAGCTGCACATTGCTTCTTGAGCCGATGGAACCACACTCTTGTAAGAAAATCTTCCCATACGCATCCATAAGCCGCACATTGCTTCGACCAAAGCAATCACATCCTTGCAAGCACAAACTCCTGCATGCATCCATTAGTCTCACATCGCTTCTTGAGCCGATAAAACTGCGCACTTCTAAGAAACTCTCCTCATGCACCTCCCATAAGCCGCACGTCACTTCTGGAGCCAATCGAACAGCACCCTTGCAAGCAATCTTCTTGTGTACGCACCCATAAGCCACACCTTGCTGCTTGAACTGATGGAACCGTGTTCAAGTATGCTCCACTTCTTCACTGCTTGCGCCGATGGAACTGTGTTCAGGTATGGTCCACTTCTTTACTGGTTGAACTGATGGAACTGTGTTCAAGTATCCTCCACTCCTTTACTACTTGAACAGATGGAACTGTGTCACATATGCTTCACTTCTTCACTGATTAACCGATGGAACATTGTTCGAGTATGCTCTACTTCTTCGTCGCTTGAACCGATGGATGTTCAAGTATGCTCTGCTTCTTCGCTGCTTGAACCAATGGAACCGTGTTTAAGTAGGCTCCACTTCCATGTTGCTTGAATCGATGGAACCATGTTCAAGTATGCAATATTCCCGTATACTACAATCCGCACATCATTCTATAAACCAATGGAATCATATTCTCGCAAGCGATGCACATATGCCCCATGCAATCGAGAAAGTACTTCCTAAATCTTCGGATAAAAAGTGTAGAATCTCGAACCGCCGAATCGACGATGAAAAATGATTCCAACTCCCTAAGTAGTAATGTTCCCCGAAAATGTTAGGAAACCCTTCTATTTTTTAGTTATCGATATTGCCCCGGCAACGCCGAGAGGCCATCAAATTTTCTAGGTATCGATGTTGCCCCGACGTCACTAGGAAGGTTTTTAATTGCATGATAGGTGAAATCAATCCTCGATTTTCCAAGAATTAACATTGCCCAAGAAATGCCGAAAATTCTGCTACTCTCAAGTACCAGTGTTGCCTCGGCAACACTGGGGAGCAATTCGACATTACAAATACCTTAGTTGCCTTAGAAATGTCGAGAGGTTACTTCGATACAAAACTGGAAGGAAAAATGGCCCAGCCTCCTGGGTGTCAATGTTGTCCCAACCCCATCGGGAACTCTAGACCGTCATATCAGTAAGGGAATCAAACTCCTTAGAACTTACTATCATCCAGTGATAGGCGATTGCATGAAGAACTTACTACCTCCCAGAAATAGGCGATAATATGAAGAACTTACTATTGCCTAGAGGTAGGCGACGATGGAAGGCATTTCTAGAATCAAATCATCGACGCATCAGTTTTCGAAGAAAAAGGCAGGCGCTCGATTGAGTTCTCAAAATCTAACCAACAAGAATCCTACATATCCCGATGAATGACAACGTCCAGAGGGAATAGCTCGTTCTAGGAATATGATGCCGCTCGGAGACTAGAAATGTCAAGAAGGATAACCCTGGGCTACTATAGATTTTCCATGGCTTAGATGTTAGTAGCTCTTGGAATAATCAGCCATGCAAAGATCGATCATGTACTTCGATTCATGCTTGCGAAAAACCAACTGTCGTCTAAAGACAAAAAACGACAAGGAGAGCACATTCAGAATCGAGCAACTGAACTGTCAATTCTCGAAGATTGAAAATGATGACTAAGGTGGATATTTGCAACAATGCTATTAGCCCAACAAAATGCATATGGCTCAGAACATGCAAGAATAATTGCCACAGATTCAACACAAGCACTACCGAACTATACTAGTCCATGATCAAGATAGGAAGAGAACAGTCGTACGAGGTGCAATATAACGATTTGCTCCACGATGTCTAATTACTATAAGGGCCCAAGGTGTGGCACTTGTGAATATTGGGTTATGCAAATGGAAGTTAGATTGCAACAAAAGTAAGTTGAAGGAAATTCGATCCTATGCGAATACGAATAACCATGAATTGGTTAAACAATTGCCTTTTTTATTAAGGGGAACGTTTGGCAATTATAAACAAAGCTAAGTAACAAAAAAGACCGAGGCTCTCATACCTCTATACAGTGGCGTAGCTCAAAGTTAGGCAATGTCGAGAAAGTAGCTGCATTAGGCTAAATGGAATCCACCAAGCTATACATGATCAAACGAACAATTTGATCCCAACTTGTAGGACTTTAACACTACCTGGAGACTGGCAGCACTAAGGAAAGAATCCTACAATCCAATCACTAAAGTGCTAGTGTTTGAAGACTGAAACTAGTAGCCAACTGGAATACAATACCGCTAAGTCAACAAGAAAAGACTCAAACCGCTGGATCGACTGAAAAATCGATCCATGCCTTTTGAAAACAAGCGTTGCTCCGAAAATGTTGGGAACTCCCAAAGCCGCCATATCGATAGGGAAAATCGATCCCAACCTCATAAGTATCGATATTTCCTCGACAATGCCAAGATACTCACCTATTTCCTAAGTACTGGGTTTTCCCCAGCAACTTTGGGAAAGTTTCTCTTTTCTATGTACTAATGTTGGCCCGGCAACGTTGACTCCATTTTCTACGTACCGGTGTTGCCCCGGAAACGTTGGGAAACTTTCTATATTCTATGTACTACTGTTTCCTTGGCAATGCCAAGATAACTTTAAACTATAGGGTTGATGAGAAACACTAATAATAGTAAACCAACGATGCACTGGCTTCTTGAGATAGAAGTTGGTACTCAACAGAGTTACTATCCTTGTCTTCGGAAAACTACTATTGCCCGAAGATTAGTGACAATGGGGAGACATAAACATTCATTAGTAAACCGAACGGTTCATCCCTTCATCATAGGAATCAACCACTGCCCAAAGATAAGGCAGCGTCGAAGGAAAATCTCCAAGGCCGAATCACTCGCTTACTAGTAAACTGATGCATAACTGAATTTTCGATATTCAACATAGATAGAGTTTTAATGCAACCTATATATAGGCAGCCTCAAGAAAATGTTGCTTGGAACCAAGCAGTTAAATCATTAATTCTCGAAAGTAAGAACCGACACATGAACATGACTTCCATGACGATGTTAGCAGTTATGCAAGGCACGCAAGGCAAAGGACAAGCGGGAAAAACATGGAAATTCGGGAGTCAAATCACTAGACTTGGTCAACCTCGGTGTAGGATTGATAGCCAGATTGGTGGCAATTGAATCATTTGCCCTACACCTTTCTATCTCTCACAAATGCCCAAATACATTCATTCGAAATAGTTAGTCCTACGAACAGGGATAGGTGCAAAAATACTTGGTCCGAAGAAACCTCGCTAAGTCCAAACACTAACAATCATGAAGTTGATTAGATAACAATTCTATTTTGCAAAGCAGAGCATTCAGGCAACAAATTGTCACCTAGGGAAATGAAGGTCCTATTTGGCACCAAAACGTAAGGGTCAAGCCTCCTCCTCGTCTCAACCTCCATCTAATGAACAAATTCAACGGTGGCTATTTGACGACACCGCAATGAGGAGGTTGAGACGGATGCAAGATTCAAGAATATTCGAAGGTTCGTTCGTCAAATTCCCTGATTTTTCACCCATCACATTCAAGAATTAGCCTGACGAAGCAATTTAGAGTCATTAATTGATATCTACGGCAATAAATACAAAATCAACCAAATTATGGTGAAGTTGTTCTACGCTAATCTCAACTTGGGTCATCAAGATGTTCCAAATCAGGAAGATTGCATATGGAGTCTCGTATGTGGTAGCCCGTCTTCTTTTCTCTAGACCGCATGGCTCATATTCTAAAAACAGAAAATGATGGAGTGTAATTGGCTACTATTGATGTTGATTTGGATGTTCGAGACCGCGTAAGCATTAATTTCTTAAAATGCGTCAATTAAAATTGATGTCTTTTATGACCAAAGGCATGAATAATTCATCGTGCCTTAACGAAAACCGTAACTCCTAGAACCGAGAGTTATGAACTCGTCTATGAACATAACTTTAGAGCCTTGTACGCAATTTTTGTAAACATCAAAGTAAACTGGCTTCATTTAATACTTGACGAGTTTTTAAGCTTTAACAAAGGAAAGATGAATATAATTTATCACGGCGAATGTATTATGCGTCTTCTCAAAGCTTGTGAAGTTCCGGAACCGGATTCGCCGTTTTCTACCGTTGGTTGTTTAAACGCTCGGACCTTAGCCTTAATGAAATTACCGGTTTCCCGACCCCCTACTATAATATCTTTTGAAGAATGGACCCAAAGGAAAACAACTCAAGTCCAACTTGAACAACAAGGCGAGCCTTCTCACCGACCATCTCGGCAAACATCAACTCGATTTCAACAAGAAGAAATTACGATTCCAAATGAAGGTCTTCAACCATGTAAGGCCATCAATATCATGTGCCGTAATCAACAAATCCTTCAATGAAACATCCTCAAAGTTGATAAGAAGCTCGATAAAGTCAAAGATTTTTTCATAAAATTGTGGCAAGCTATATCGTGCTCTTCCGGTGCATCTACTTCTACTATAGGCGATCCGGGTAAGCAACCCGTATTTACATGGTCTTCTTCTTCTAGGGACGATCAAGCTAGTAGTGATGATGATGGTAATGAAGGAGATGATGGTAGGGTTAAACATCTGATGGAATAAAATGTTCATTTCTTTCATTTAAGACATTTGCTTTTTATATGGCTTGTACTAAATAGCCATTGTAGTTTATTTGAAAAACTTTTGTCTATGGATATTAAATGTTTGGATGATTGTTCTTGGTTTTAATTTCATATTATCTTCCATATTATAATATCATATTACTTATTCCTTTTTGTCGAAGGGGGAGAAGTATTATTGCAACTAATAAAAATGCAGGATAAAGAACGTCAAAGATTCAGGAGGAGTAAGTATTTATGTTATATATATATATATATATATATATATATATATATATATATATATATATATATAGACAGTCGAAATCTATATCTATTTACAGGTTGTCATCAATCAAAAAGGGGAAGAATGTTGAGACTTGGTTTTGATTCATGACACAAAGCTATCACTACAACATACATATTTGACGACTGCTACGACAAAAAGAGACAAGGAGACGAGACTTTAAAAACCAGAGCATCAACTATGGTATTTTATTTTTAAGTCTTAGGTTAATATTTGTTAAAATTTCTCCTCAATTATGTCTAAGCTTATATATTTAATCACTATATTTACTAAATATTTTATACACATATAAGCTAACATTTAAAATATTAAAGTAATATAAAGTTATAGAAATAAATATATGTATGTAAATTGTGCAAACTACACAAAAATGATTAGGTCAGTCGACTGACGTATGGAACCAGTCGACTGACACTGGAATTTTTGTGCAGCATGCACAATTGCATAAATATATACGAATTTAAATTTCAAATTACTTTTGAATCTTAAGTCGAATGACTATGCAAATCAGTCGACTGAATTTCTATAACAGCCATATTTATGAAAGGACACGACTTTTGTGAAGAGTTGCGAACCTTTAACGAAAAGATTCGGATGCAACACTTTGATCGAAAGTCTTTACCAACAATCATAGCTTTCTAAATCTTATAAATACAAACTCCAACTCATTTCAAATCACTGAATTACAATCGATTTCTCTTATTCTTTGATCTAACTTTCTGAAATCTGTTTGCTACCATACTTTCAATTATTCTACATAAAAGCAATACTATACCTTTCTATTCTTCATATACTTCAAATATAAACATTTATACTCGAAGAGGAGATTGTAGGAAGGGTGTACTATAAGTGACAAATCAGTGTTATCAGAACACACATTAGTCAAACTATTTTTTGTATTAGTTGAAGTCCTACTCTGCTGCTCAGGCGAGTGAAGTCATCTTCGGCTGTTGAGGCGAAATCCTGTTATGCTGCTCAGGTCCCTGTTCGGCTGCTAGGGGGTTGTATAGACCTGTTCCTTTGGGTTAAGTGAGGGTTGTTGTTTTAGTGAAATTCCAGAAGGAGTTTAGGACTAGACGTAGGATAGTGCTCCGAACCAATATAAAAATCTCTGGTGTTATTTTATTATACTGCTTTTATATTCCGCATTATTTACCATATAACTATCGTCATTATACTCTGTGTTATCATATATCCATATTACACGATCCATAACACACTTTCAATAGGTAGTACACAAGGACGTTGACTTAAGAAGAGCAAGTGTGTAGCATATGGAAGGTCCTTAAAGCTGGATGGTACTTGACTCCTTATTAGGCACAATTTTCCCTACGTTTGTAGAATCCCGTAGGATAGCCGTTTGATAACATGCGTTAGATCTAAATAAATGTGAAGTAAACAATCTTTATGTTATAGAAATCCAAAAGCAAAAATTGAGCAAGTTTTTCGAAGGAAGGTGCATAATAATCACTCCAAGATAATAACTGAATACTCTTTTATCTTCATAATTTATGAGAAAAATCCATAAACACTCTTCCGTTCTCTTTGCAAACCCATATTCTTTCACTCTAATTCTTCAAGAATTTGCAAACTATATAATATTAGAGAGTTTGTAATTGAACTAGTATCATTCTTTCTGATTTCATCCTATTTCTCAAAGAATTCAAAGGTATATTGCCACTGGAGGTCTATATGATCATTGTACTGAACCTGTAAGAATCTAAAGATACAATTACTTGCCATACTTTATTGTTGCTTGCATAGAGAAGAGGGTGTTCTTATAGCTCATAAATCAAGAGGGTGCATCTTATAGCCCGTAAAATTAAGGTAGTAAAGGTGTTCTTACCACCAGTGAAAAGCAAGCCATGATAGTGAAGTTCTATATGGTGTAGTACAGGACTAGATGTAGGATTGGTCAATTCGAACCAATATAAAAATTGCTGATGTTATTTACTTTACTGCATTTCACTTTATTACCTGGTCTATGATTTTATGTTTCTTTTTGCAATTTGATTTGATAGAGTTTTAAATTCATAAGTAAGTTTTAACTATTTGAAATACACATTTCGCCACTTCTAGTGTTTAAATAGCCTTAAGATCTATTCCGCATTGTGTTGTAGACCACCCTTTTCATCCACGTATGCTTGAGTTGTATGGTATGCTTGCATGAAAGATCAAGGTTAAAGAAATTATATATCAAATTTGAGAATACTATTAATGGATTTTGATTAAAAGAAGTTAGTAATGTAATTGGTTATGATAAATGAAATAATGGACGACCTTATTTATTATAAGCAAAAAAGGTGAGTCAAGATATGTGAGATGTAGTAGAAATGACATGGTAAAAATGTCCATTTTATTTAAGTAAGAAGTGGTAAGGTCCCAACATCATTAATATCACTTGATGTCGAAGGGTTGCTTCCAACAATTATTTTCTATTACGCTCTGGGTTGTAAGCATTAGTTGTCTATGTTTGTATAAAAATTAAAAGGGTAATGTTAGAATAGTTCCTTTTACTTGCCATGTTGATTTTATGGATTGACTGCTATATAGATTTGAAAATAGTATAATTAAGGAAACCTCATGTAGACACTTTTCTAGCACGAAGTAAGTTGGAAAGTTTATAAAATAAATTAGGAAATTTATTAAATTAGGTACAAAAAGTAATAATGTTAAGTCCCAAAAGAATTAAAAATTCAGAGAGATAAATTTTAGCAAGCGAAGGACAGGGAAATGTTATTGTGAAACCAGGGATCACTCTCCCTTCACCTTAAAGGCTGAAATTTATAAATATACTTGTATGGTGTTTCTTGTTTTAAAATAATGGAAAGATTTTTTCGAAATTTAATATTAATTGTATAATAGGTTAGGATTAATCATAGGCTTTAGCCCATTGACTAAATCCCTAGTGTGTTGGATGTGACTTGATTTGTTTTGAAAAGCTAAAATAAAATACTTTTGAAATTTTTTCTCAAAAATCTTCGAATTAAAATTTTTTGTTATAATTTCATTTGAATTTTTAAAAATGAATTTTTATCATTTTTTTTGATTATTTCAAAAATTCAATTGAAAGGAGAGCAAAAAAGTGAAATATTTTGAATTTTGAAATGCCATATGCTTAGCACAAGAAAAGTCGACGGGTTAGAAAATATGAATTTTACATTGCAGTAGGTGCGACTATATGTAAAACATAGAGGTGGATAAAGGAAAAGCTGTTTTAGCTTGGGAATTCTAGTTTCCATACCTCGTTGATAGCAAACAAAAATTGGTTTCCAGAAGTAATTTATTTTAAAATAAAAAGCAAATTTCCATATACAGACCATACTAGGAAAAGTTTGAAAAGAATTGGAGGAAAAAGAGAAGGTTTGAAATGGGACTCAAGAGAAGGATGGAAATATGAAGTTCTCCATCTAAACCTTTTTCAGACATAAGAATATAAGTTTAGAAGACTAGATTTTCAAAATATTGGATGTTAGAAATGTTGTACTAAGTATTGGATGGTAGGGTTTAGATGCAAAGTTAGCTGAACCATATGTTATTCGTAGGAGTGTTGTGACGATCCGATTTTTAAGCTAAATTTAAAGTGTTAATTAATTTAATTTTTGAATTTAATTGAAAATTAATGGTGACTTAATTTGAATTTTTATAAATTTTATAAAGATATGTGTTTGGTTTGTGTTTATATATATATATAAATAATAATTTGAGATTTGAATTTGAAATTCAAATGTTAATATATTGAAATTTAATTGGCCTTAAAGAAATTTATATTTGAAACAAAAATATAATAAGTATGATTACTTAAGTTTAAGATGAAAATTTTGAAATAAGTATTTGTTAATAAGTTTAATATCTTAAGTTTAAAAATATAAATGTATTGAAAATAAAAATTGTATTTACTAACTTATAAATATTTATTAGTAATGTATAATTTAATTTCAAACAATTATTCTTTAATTTGTATAAGTATAAAAAATACATAAGAAAGTATTAAATTATTTTTTTTAACATTTAAAATATAATAAGTATAATTTGAGAATATACATATGTGGATGTAAAGTAATTTATAAAATGATAGGGTTAAAACAAGATTTACAATTAAATTTAACAAAAGGATTTAAACATAAAAAGTTTATATTATAACAAGTGTAACCATTTTGATTATATTAAGACATTTGTAAAATAAGTGATAACAAGTGTTACATTGATTAACAAGTGGCAAATTTCTTTTAGATTTAATTTTAGTAAAACAAAAACCAGGCTTCTTCATTTCTCAACTAAGTTTTTTTTCTTTCTATCTTTACCAAATCTGAACGAAATCAAAACCTTCTTCCAATCTAAAACCTGAAACAAAACAGAAAATATAAAAGAAACAAACCAGATCAAAAGAAAAATGGAAATCAAAAATCATTCAAGCCTGGAAACTTAAGCCTGGAGTTTAATCTGTAATCAATGCAAGATTCAACTCAGTTTGGATTCAGATCATCTCAACATAATCATGATCCAGATCAAAAATTCAGCGAGCAAAACAAGATCAAAGCAAAGTTTAAATCAAATCTGGAAAATGAAATCAAAAGAAGATTAAGAAAAACAAATGCAAGGTCAGGAACAGAAATTCAAATCAGTTTCAAAAACAGTTTCAAGCCAGGGAAATTTAAATTCAACGGTCTGTAACAAAGCAAATACAGATTCCAGAGATATCTAAGAAGAAAATGAATCAAACAACAAGTTCAAATAGCCTCTGTTTCCAAAATTCCAGGCCTCTGTTCACATGACTAGGTGAGCAAAACTTTTCAACTTAAAGGCTAAAATCTGTTTTGAAGTTTGATGATGCCTGAGAAAAATTTTGTTGTGCTAGGTTTTGCATGAGAAATTGCGAGTAATTTCACTTCTAAAATTAAAGTAGAAGTATTGTTTGCATGTATTTACATCTGGAAAATGGGATATGCATATCTTTGTCCATCAATCTGGATTTTATTCCAGGTTCACAGTCACAAGCCTGATCAACAAAATTTGATTTCTTTTTCTTTCATCATTATTAAACTAGAGGATCTAAACAAAAATCGTGTGTTTAAATGTAATTAAGTTTTTAAAACTAATTTTAAGTTGAAATTGGTAGAAAGTTTATCTGGGAAGAAGATAGAACAATTAAACTAATATATATTTCAAATTACAAGTATCTTAATTACTTGATCCCTTATATAATGTGTTTTGCTTCTGGAAATTATGAATTTTAAAAGAAAAATCATGAATTTTAGTTTAGTGAATCCAGTAAATTTATGGGTTGAACGTGGAATGGGTTTTGGGCAATTCACGGCGATCGGAGTGGGATTGGACCTCGAGGTCGTGGGTGAAGTTAGCTTGGACATTGGCGATTCCAGGAAAAATTCATGCAAAAATTTTGATCGATCATGATGGCCAAGCAAGGTGATTTTAGGATTTTGTGAGATGGTTGAGGGGACGAGGTGTTTAAGTTCACTGTGATGTCAGAAGTGGATCGGACCCCACCGCAAGTGGAAGAATCGAAGCTAGAGACCGAGATGGAGCTTGGGTCGTAAAGGCGTGGATGATCGTGGGCGAGATCATCGGTGATGATGGGTTTTCTGGTCGGGTTGGTTCCAGAATTTGGAATGAAGTGCTCGTTTTTTATTCGCATTTGTGTTCTTCGACCTGGTTGGTCGTGAGGATTAGGGAGATCAACGGGGTTGTCTGGGTGATCGTGGTGATGGTCAGAATGGCTTTGGTCGGCGGTGCATGCGCATGAATATTTTTGCATACCTGTTGATTTGGGGAAGATGACGGTGGCTCGGGAGCAAACTCGAAGAAACACAAGCAACAACTCGAAGCAACGGGTAGGAGAAGATTACCCGAAGACGAGCTCGGGTAAACTAGTGTTGTGCTCGGGTCAGTAGGATTTTAGAATTTTGGGGAAATATTTAAACAAGTTAAACTATGTATAAAAGTTTAAAACAAGGTTTAACAAATGTAGAAGGGTGAAGAAAGCTTAAAGGGGTAATGACGAATTTAATCAAGTTTTTTTCAAATTTATAAATCATGATTTAGAAGTTAAAATGAAATTTAATAAGTTTTAACTAAGTTTCAAAAATTCAAATTTTTATGTTAGATATTTAAAATTGATTTGTTCATTTAATTTTCCTAACGCTTTCAAATGGAATTTTATAATTAATTATTAAGGTAGGTAATTAATTTATCAATATGATTAATTAAAGGATTATTTATTTCAAATCAAGGTGATTGATTTAATTTTGTGAATCAATCAAGAACTAAGGTAAAACAATTACACGATTAAGGTTAATCAAATAATGATTTAAAGATAAATTAATTAATTAACAAAATTATTTAAGGAATGATTTATTAATAAAGGTAATTAATTATTAATTAAGTAATTAAGGGTAATTAATTGCTCAGAGGTAATTACTTAATTAAAAGTAATTAATTTATCATTGAAGGTTGATTAACCAAGTGATCAAAGAATAAGTAATTTAAGGAATAATTAATTAATATGGTTAATTAATAAAGGTAATTAAATTAAGAATAATTAATTAAAGGTTAATTAATTTAAAATGATTAAGAAATCATTATTAATTAAGGGATATTTATTAAGGATTCAATTAATTACAATTAAGGGTTAATTAATTAAGATAATTAATTAAAGAAATGATTAATTAATGAAGGTGGTTAAGACTTAATCTATTGTAGTTAATGATAATTAATCATTGATTAAAGATAATTAATGAAGTAATTATGTGGTTAATTAAATTAAACCACGCGATTTATTCATCTTAATTGAAGATGTTTGATTGTTACTGAATGTTGTGCATTGGATTGATATCTCTGATATGTAATTGTAATGCTATGAGATATGAATTGCTTTGTGCTGAATTGTAATATTTGTGATTGTTTCTGTGTAGATATGAAAACCCCTTGGCCGTAAAATGGCATTTGAAATTCGATGCGACAGGGAGTCGGATTCCAGTTGGTTATCCGAAACCCACATCGAATCGTAACGATGAATCTTTGTTATTGATAAATATACTTTATCTATGAATCTGTGAATCAAGATAAGCATTATAGTTTATACCGCTTATCGATATTTATGCGCTTTAATCTGTGATGTGATGATTATTGTTGCACTATTGTGTGTAAAACCCCTGGACTACACTATACACACACAAATATGGATTGCACGTGGAAATCGGTTAAGTCACAGTTTTTTTTAAAATAGTTTTGAATTTGAATTTTTAATCCAAATGATTTTGGAAATGGATTGGGTTTAAAGTGAAAAACTTTTGAAAAGGTGTTTTAAAAATGAAAGTTATTTTGAATTACTTAATTAAGATTTGACATTTGAATAATTTGATTTAAATTGGAATTCAATATCTGAAATTGAATTCTATATTTGGTATTTATGACGTAAAAGGGTTATACAAGCTATAAATGTGTTTATATGGGGTTTTAAGCCATTTAAAAATATAATTTTGAAAATTTGAATTTAACCTAACTTTATATTTGAAAGGCCTTAACTCGTGCAAATTATAATCGGGTTTTCGAAACGGAAACAAGTGGTTTCAAATAATAATAGCTTTTATATAAGGAAAGAATTTTCCAAATTATGATGAAAATATTTCAAATTTGAAATGGAATGATTTTGAAAGTTATATCTTTATGAAAGATAGTTGAACCCTATTTTGAAATTGAAGAGGATTTTAAATGGTGTATCTTTTATATATAAAAGATTGAAATGGGAATTGTTTTGAAAACTATGAAATGAGTCTTTGATTTAAAGACCGGATGAGTTAATCAAATTTGAAACGGGAATTGTTTTGAAAAGCTATGAATGAATCTTTGTAAAAGATTAGTGAACCTTGTTTTAAATTGAAAGGGGCCTTAAAATGAATTTTTTGTTTAAAAGATTTAAATGTGGAAATTGTTTAAACCATTGAAGGTTTTTAAATGAATCTTTTTGTTTAAAAGATTGGGAATGGTAATTTGTTTTAACCATTTGAATGAAAGGTTTGGGCTTTAAGCTGTGGTTTAACTGAGATCCCATATCCATATGTTTTTAAATATTGCGCTCATTATTCGATTTAGCCGGGAGAGGACCTTGTGTCATATAACCCATTCCGAATAATGATACGGCGTTATGGATAGCATTTGAAGACCGGTGGTGAAGACTGGGTATTTGTGAGAATGATAGGATGACCTATCGATTGTCTCTACACCGAGTAGCTACGGTATAGAGATTCCCTAAGTGATGGGAAGTCCGATTGGGATTGTGGATGTCCGAATTGTAAGGGCTTCTTTGGAAGTGCCTTCGGTTCTGTTCGAACCCGGAACAGACTTGTATGGATGTGTGTTTGAGATTACACTTCATTCTCTTAGCTTAACACCCTTCTCCGAGATGTACGAGCTCAGAGGTTATGTAATTGATGGTTACTAGTGGTACATTCCCAAATTTGGTAATGTGGCATACGAAGTGCTGCTGATCATTTGTTGATCTAAGTATGGCTTTTGTGTAAAGCGTAGCTTTGTGGACGAGACTTCTTCGAACCTCACAACCCAGAATGGTCGAAACAGGAAAAATGCAACAAGGTTATTTGGGGGTAGCGGCCCCTGAGAGTATGTTCATTTCCTTCTGGATAGAGGTGGTATCATGGTATGGAGCCCAGATACTTAACATATGTGGTTGCTGTAAATTTATTACTTTGTGGTTGTTGGTGAATCCCGGGATAAAGGTCGGTTACGACCGGGGGATGGCATACTCGTGTCAAAAGTTACCTAGTTATAGAGGAAACAAGGCTTTGTGTTGGCAGAGATCCGGTTAGGTTCTCGGAGCGTCCCTCCAGAGGCGTACCCATGTGGCCCAGGAAGTTCCTTAGCCTGACCATTTGTTGGAAATCCATCCTTCAATACGCGCCTTGTACGGTTTTAGTTGTAGAACCTGCTATTTACTTATGGTGGTCACCACTGTTTAGATGGTAGCTATAGTAGGCATAGTTCGGATGTCTATGCTGGCTAGGATTTATATTATACTTTCGAAATGATTTTCCACACCGTGCACTTATAATAATAATATAAAAGAAATTTTCTCGTATCAAGCATATTTGACTACCATAAGGTGAAATCTCCTCCAATTCTGCGTTTGCATTGTGTGTGTGGCGGGAGGCCTTATGGTAGTTTCATTTTCCAAAAAGCGATGCGGATTTCAAATTTAAATTCTTTTGTTGTTTCTTAAAAGATAAAAGTGCTTTTGTTTGCTCATACCAGTCGCATGACTGACCCGGAGTTTATTGTTCCTTTCCTAAACTCTGAGTGCCTACAATTTTCCACACGAGCGGTCTAGACTTGGGTTTTTCAGATAGTAGATATAGAATCGATTCTGTAGCTTTCGGCTTTCTCTTTGGTATTCTTTGAAGACTTTGGGTATTGAAGCATTTGGTTAGGATGACAGACCAGACTTGCTTAGCTTGGTGCAACTTGATGGTGGTTCGAGCTTGTAGTTTGGAGTTTAGCTTTGGAGCATTGGATTGGATTTATCTCTTGGCTATTTATTTTCCGCTGCCGTTCGTGGTCTCTGATATTCTTGTATCATATTGTATCGGTGTTGTACCATATTTGGATATTGTATTCATTGGAGTTGTATATAATATTCATTTCTTTTTCTTCCACTGTGTTGCTATACTTGATGTGTTATAAGCTCTGGCGAACCAGATTCGACGTTTGAATCTACGGCATTTGAATATGAGTGTCGTATTCGGTGCCGTTTTTCGAAGGTCGAGTCAGGGTCGTTTCATTTGGTATCAGAGCTGAAGGTTGAAACTTTAGCTCAGGAGTATAACACATTAAGTAGCTCATTAGAGATAGGGTGAAGTATACCCTAGAATGAGTATATCCCTAAGATATCCATTCGTATGCCTAAGTAAATTCTCTTACTATCCACTGATAGTGAGTATGAGTGCGAGAAGAGGACGAGATAGGGGATAGGGAAATACCAATATGGTTAATGCCATGCAACAACAATGGAAACAACTCTTTCTATCAATCTCCTTTGATTCGTCTTTTCAATTCTTTGATTGATTCGTGGAAGTTCCAGGAAGAAGCTTTGATATATTTACGTGGGACATAAACTCCAAATGGGTCAGAATTGTTTGTTTGGATGAATTGTTTGCTTTGGTTGCTATGGTTGATAGATATATTTTGGTTGTTTAGACTAAAAAGTTTTGGAATTGTATCCATATATTTGTCTATTCTTTGGGGTATTCCGACTTGAGCTTGGAATCCATACCCAGTGTTTGAGAATTGTGTAAGATTAAATTCATTTATTTGTTCTTTTGGGTCTCGATATATTCTACGAGTGGTTAGTTATCTTTTGAACTAACCAATACTCCTGTGTATTCGTAGATCTGGATGACCCGAGTATCTTGATTCGTTCTTGTATCCATTATTGATATTCTGATTTGGTAAGCCAAATGCATAAAAGATACCCAGTTTGATTTCGAAACCGTCTCTCTGTCCTTGTGTGTCCATCCTTTGTTGTCTCCCTACTTTCAAATTTCGAGGACGAAATTTTCTTAAGGGGGGAAACTGTAACGATCCCGATTTTTAAGCTAAATTTAAATTGTTATTTAATTAAATTTTTGAATTTAATTGTAAATTAATGGTGAGTTAATTTGAATTTTTCTAAATTTTATAAAGATACATGTTTGGTTTGTGTTTATATACATATATATATAAATAATTTGAGATTTGAATTTGAAATTCAAATGTTAATATATAGAAATTTAATTGGACTTAAAGAAATTTATATTTGAAACAAAAATATAATAAGTATGATTACTTAAGTTTAAGATGAAAATTTTAAAATAAGTATTTGTTAATAATTTTAATATCTTAAGTTTAAAAATATAAATGTATTGAAAATAAAAATTGTATTTACTAACTTATAAATATTTATTAGTAATGTATAATTTAATTTCAAACCATTTTTCTTTAATTTGTATAAGTATAAAAAATAAATAAGAAAGTATTAAATAATTGTTTTTAACATTTAAAACATAATAAGTATAATTTGAGAATATACATATGTGGATATAAAGTAATTTATAAAATGATAGGGTTAAAATGAGATTTATAATTAAATTTAACAGAAGGATTTAAACAAAAAAAGTTTATATTATAACAAGTGTAACCATTTTGAATTATATTAAGACATTTGTAAATTAAGTGATAACAAGTGTCACATTGATTAACAAGTGGCAAATTTCTTTTAGATTTAATTTTAGTAAAACAAAAACCAGGCTTCTTCATTTCTCAATTTAGTTTTTTTCTTTCTTTCTTTACCAAATCTGAACGAAATTAAAACCATCTTCCAATCTAAAACCTGAAACAAAACCGAAAATATAAAAGAAACAAACCAGATCAAAAGAAAAACGGAAATCAAAAGTCTTTCAAGCCTGGAAACTCAAGCCTGGATTTAATCTGTAATTAATGCAAGATTCAACTCAGTTTGGATTCAGATCATCTCAACATAATCAAGATCCAGATCAAAAATTAAGAAAGCGAAACAAGATCAAAGCAAAGTTTAAATCAAATCTGGAAAAGAAATCTAAAGAAGATTAAGCAAAAAAAATGCAAGGTCAGGAACAGAAATTCAAATCAGTTTCAAAAACAGTTTCAAGCCAGGAAAATTTAAATTCAAAGGTCTGTAACAAAGAAAATACAGATTCCAGAGAAATCTGAGAAGAAAATGAATCAAACAACAAGTTCAAATAGCCTCTGTTTCCAAAATTCCAGGCCTCTGTTCACATGACTAGGTGAGCAAAACTTTTCAACTTAAAGGCTAAAATTGTCTTGAAATTTGATGATGCCTGAGAAAAAATTTGTTGTGCTATGTTTTGCATGTGAAATTTTGAGTAATTTCACTTCTAAAATTAAAGTAGAAGTATTGTTTGCATGTATTTACATATGGAAAATGGGATATGCATGTCTTTGTGCATCAATCTGGATTTTATTCCATGTTCACAGTCATAAGCCTGATCAACAAAATTTGATTTCTTTTTCTTTCATCATTATTAAACTAGAGGATCTAAACAAAAGTCGTGTGTTTAAATGTAACTAAGTTTTTAAAAATAATTTAAAGTTGAAATTGGTAGAAAGTTTATCTGGGAAGAAGATAGAACAGTAAAACTAATATATGTGTCAAATTACAAGTATCTTAATTACTTGATCCCTTTATATAATGTGTTTTGCTTCTGGAAATTATGAATTTTAAAAGAAAAATCATGAATTTTAGTTTAGTGAATCGAGTAAATTTGTGGGTTAACGTTGAATGGGTTTTGGGCAATTCACGGCGATCAGAGTGGGATTGGACCTCGAGGTCATGGGTGAAGTTAGCTTGGACTTTGGCGATTCCAGGAAAAATACATGCAAAAATTTTCATCGATCATGATGGCCAAGCGAGGTGATTTTAGGGTTTTGTGAGATGGATGAGGGGACGAGGTGTTTGAGTTTACTGTGATGTCAGAAGTGGATCGGACCCCACCGCAAATGAAAGAATCGAAGTTGGAGACCGAGATGGAGCTTGGGTCGTGAAGGCGTGGATGATCGTGGGCGAGATAATCGGTGATGATGGGTTTTATGGTCGGGTTAGTTCCAGAACATGGAATGAAGTGCTCATTTTCGATTCGTGTTTGTGTTCTTCGATCTGGTTGGTCGTGAGGATTAGGGAGATCAACGGGGATGTGAGGGTGATCGTGGCGATGGTCGGAATGGCTTTGGTCGGCGGTGCATGTGCACGAATATTGTTGCGTATCTGTTGATTTGTGGAAGATGATGGTGGCTCAGGAGCAAACTCGAAGAAACACAAGCAACAACTCGAAGCAACGGGTAGGAGAAGATTACCCGAAGACGAGCTTGGGTAAACTAATGTTGTGCTCGGGTCAGTAGGATTTTAGAATTTTGGGGAAATATTTAAACAAGTTAAACTATGTATAAAAGTTTAAAACAAGGTTTAACAAATGTAGAAGGGTGAAGAAAGCTTAAAAGGGTAATGACGAATTTAATCAAGTTTTTTTTTTCAAATTTATAAATCATGATTTAGAAGTTAAAATGAAAATTTAATAAGTTTTAACTAATTTTCAAAATTTTAAATTTTTATGTTCGATATTTAAAATTGATTTGTTTATTTAATTTTCCTAACACTTTCAAATGGAATTTTATAATTAATTATTAAGGTAGGTAATTAATTCATGAATATGATTAATTAAAGGATTATTTGTTTCAAATCAAGGTGATTGATTTAATTTTGTTAATTAATCAAGAACTAAGGTAAAACAATTACACGATTAAGGTTAATCAAATAATGATTTAAAGATAAATTAATTAATTAACAAAAGTATTTAAGGAATGATTTATTAATAAAGGTAATTAATTGTTAATTAAGTAATTAAGGGTAATTAATTGTTCAAAGGTAATTACTTAATTAAAAGTAATTAATTTATCATTGAAGGTTGATTAACCACGTGATTAAAGAATAAGTAATTTAAGGAATAATTAATTAATGTGGTTAATTAATAAAGGTAATTAAATTAAGAATAATTAATTAAAGGTTAATTAATTTAAAACGATTAAGAAATAATTATTAATTAAGGGATAATTTATTAAGGATTCAATTAATTACAATTAAGGGTTAATTAATTAAAGAAATGATTAATTAATGAAGGTGGTTAAGACTTAATCTATTGTATTTAATGATAATTAATCATTTATTAAAGATAATTAATGAAGTAATTATGTGGTTAATTAAATTAAACCACATGATTTATTCATCTTAATTGAATATGTTTGATTGTTACTGAATGTTGTGTACTGGATTGATATCTATGATATGTAATTGTAATTCTATGAGATATGAATTGCTTTGGGCTGAATTGTTTCTGTGTAGATATGAAAACCCCTTGGCCGTAAAACGGCATTTGAAATTCGATGCGACAGGGAGTCGGATTCCAGTTGGTTATCCGAAACCCACATCGAATCGTAACGATGAATCTTTGTTATTGATAAATATACTTTATCTACGAATCTGTGAATGAAGATAAGCATTATAGTTTATACCGCTTATCGATATTTATGCAGTTTAATCTGTGATGTGATGATTGTTGTTGCACTATTGTGTGTAAAACCCCTGGACTACACTATACACACACAAATATGGATTGCGCGTGGAAATCGGTTAAGTCACAGTTTTTTTAAATAGTTTTGAATTTGAATTTTTAATCCAAATGGTTTTGGAAATGGATCGGGTTTAAAGTGAAAAACTTTTGAAAAGGTGTTTTAAAAATGAAAGTTATTTTGAATAGCTTAATTAAGATTTGAAATTTGAATAATTTGATTTAAGTTGGAATTCAATATCTGAAATTGAATTCTATATTTGGTATTTATGACGTAAAAAGGTTATACAAGCTATAAATGTGTTTATATGGGTTTTTAAGCCATTTAAAAATACGATTTTGAGAATTTGAATTTAATCTAACTTTATATTTGAAAGGCCTTAACTCGTGCAAATTATAATCGGGTTTTTCGAAACGGAAACAAGTGGTTTCAAATATATAAGGAAAGAATTTTCCAAATTATGATGAAAAGATTTGAAATTTGAAATGGAATGATTTTGAAAGCTATATCTTCGTGAAAGATAGTTAAACCATATTTTGAAATTGAAGAGGATTTTAAATGGTGTATCTTTTATATATAAAAGATTGAAACGGGAATTGTTTTGAAAACTATGAAATGAGTCTTTGATTTAAGACCGGATGAGTAAATCAAATTTGAAATGGGAATTGTTATGAAAAGCTATTAATGAATCTTCGTAAAATATTAGTGAACCTTGTTTTAAATTGAAAGGGGTCTTAAAATGAATCTTTTGTTTAAAAGATTTAAATGTGGAAATTGTTTAAACCATTAAAGGTTTTTAAATGAATCTTTTTGTTTAAAAGATTGGGAATGGTTATTTGTTTTAACCATTTGAATGAAAGGTTTGGGGTTTAAGCTATGATTTAATTGAGATTCCATATCCATATGTTTTTAAATATTGCGCTCATTATTCAGTTTAGCCGGGAGAGGACCTTGTGTCATATAACCCATTCGGAATAATGATATGACGTTGTGGATTGCATTTGAAGACCGGTGGTGAAGACCGGGTATTTGCGAGAACGATAGGATGACCTATCGATTGTCTCTGCACCGAGTAGCTACGGTATAGAGATTCCCTTAGTGATGGGAAGTCCGATCGGGATTGTGGATGTCCGGATTGCAAGGGCTTTTTTGGAAGTGCCTTCGTTTCTGTTCGAACCCGGAACATACTTGTATGGTGTGTGTCTGACATTACACTTTGAGATGTAAAACCGGTTTCTATCAAATACATTTCCGTTTCGTGGCGGAGATTCATTCTCTTAGCTTAACACCCTTCTCTGAGACGTACGAGCTCATAGGTTATGTAATTGATGGTTACTAGTTGTGCATTCCCAAATTTGGTAATGTGGCATACGAAGTGCTGCCGATCATTTGTTGATCGAAGCATGGCTTTCGTTTAAAGCGTAGCTTTGTGGACGAGACTTCGTCGAACCTCACAACCCAGAATGGTCAAAATAGGAACAATGTAGCAAGGTTATTTGGGGGTAGCGCCCCTAAGGGCATGTTCATTTCCTTCTGGATAGAGGTGGTGTCATGGTATGGAGCCCAGATACTTAACCTATGTGGTTGTTGCAAATTTATTACTTTGTGGTTGTTGGTGAATCCCGGTATAAAGGTCGGTTATGAACCAGGGATGGCATACTCGTGTCAGTAGTTACCTAGTTACAGAGGTAACCCGGCCTTGTGTTGGCAGAGATCCTGTTAGGTTCTCGGGGCATCCCTCCAGAGGCATACCCATATGGCCCAGGAAGTTCCTTAGCCTGACCATTTGTTGGAAATCCATTCTTCAATACACGCCTTGTACGGTTTTAGATGTAGAACCTGCCATTTACTTATGGTGGTCACCACTGTTTAGATGGTAGCTATAGTAGGCACAGTTCGGAATGTCTATGCTGGCTAGGATTTATATTATACTTTCGAAATGATTTTCCACACCGTGCACTTATAATAATAATATAAAAGAAATTTTCTCGTATCAAGCATATTTGACTATCATAAGGTGAAATCTCCTCCAATTCTGCGTTTGCATTGTGTGTGCGGCGGGAGGCCTTATGGTCGTTTTATTTTCCAAAAAGCATTGCGGATTTCAAATTTAAATTCTTTTGTTGTTTCTTAAAAGATAAAAATGTTTTTGTTTGCTCATACCAGTCCCATGACTGACCCAGATTTTATTGTTCCTTTCCTAAACTCTAGGTGCCCACAATTTTCCACACGGGAAGTCTAGAGTTGGGTTTATCAGATAGTAGATGTAGAATCGATTCTGTGGCTTTCGGCTTTCTCTTTGGTATTCTTTGAAGACTTTGGATATTGAAGCATTTGGTTAGGACGACAGACCAGACTTGCTTAGCTTGGTGCAACTTGATGGTGGTTCGAGCTTGTAGTTTGGATTTTAGCTTTAGAGCATTGGATTCGAGTTATCTCTTGGCTATTTATTTTCCGCTGCTGTTCGTGGTCTCGGATATTCTTGTATCATATTGTATCGGTGTTGTGCCATATTTGGATATTGTATTCATTGGAGTTGTATATGATATTCATTTCTGTTTCTTTCGCTGTGTTGTTATACTTGATGTGTTATAAGCTCCGGCGAACCAGATTCGACGTTTGAATCTGGGGCATTTGAATATGAGTGTCGTATTCGGTGCCGATTTTCGAAGGTCGAGTCAGGTTCGTTTCAAGTGTGGAAAATCGTCATGCGAAATGGACTTTTTGATTTAGAAAACTTGCGTTCATATATAACTTCCAGTATATATAGGTTGCTTGCATTATATTTCAAAATCATTCTAAAGAAGCATTCATGTAGGAGGTGTCAATTTAGTATTATTTAGCAGACACATTAAAGGTGTTGTGAAATCCGTGCATTTGGACACTTTTGGCTGCAAAATTGGTAGTGCCCTAATTGGTTGGATAGTTTAGAATGGTTGTGCGTTATGTTACATAATTCAGTCCTCGAGGAATTTCGAAGACAAATTCTCTTAAGGAAGAAAAATGTAACAACCCATAAATTGAACTATAATTAATTAAAAAGAAATTAATAGATAATTATCAAAGCAAAAATTGAATTTTTTACAAACATTGGAACTTAGCTAAAATACTTGCACCGTTTTGTTCGTGGCGATCTTTCGGTCGATTTTCATATATAAAATTTTACAATCGGAGTTCAAATGAAAATGTTATCAACATTTCAAGATTTGATATCCAAAATAAATTTATATGCTTTAAGGAAATAAATATTAATAATTAACAATAAACCAATACTTAACCACTAACTAATGTTAACATTAATCAAATCGAACAAAATCAGCCACAGAAGGAAATAAACAAAACCAAATCAACAGATAACATATAAAGGAGACCGATCGACCCTCTTATTGGGACCAGTCGACCGCTAGCGGCCGACATTGGTTGTATAGTAGTTGACCGGTGATGCCTTGGAGGCTGCCAATACCCGTTGAATGAATGTCTCAAATTTTATATAATATAATCTAATGGTTGAGATGGATTCGAACCGCTATAATACAGGCATAGCCCTTCACTTTTCTTCCTATATTTTCTAAATCAACAATGAAGCTCTGTCAGTTTCTTTTCTCAAAAAATTCTAAAATTGTATAATATATATATATATATATATATATATTAGTAGAGAATAATGAAAAACAACAGAGAAAAGAGCAGGGTTGAACATAATTGGCAAAGCTAAAGGTAAATTAGGAATCTAACACAAATCTACATTTGATTCAAATATCCCTCTAGCTCTGTAATTCTAATAAATACTTATATACTTTTGATAGAAATTTTCATAGAAATAAAGGGAATCGATCAGGAATAATGGATTTAGAACTAGAGATTTGGAAGCTTAGAGATGAATGGAAAATTATACTATTAGCCCAACAAATGCATCAACACCCTGGTTTAAGTGTGAAGCACCAGCCCTGTTCTTAAAGAGCAATAATACAGATAACAGGTAGTGAAAAGGTCAGTAAAAGAAAGAAGGCGGAGAATTTTTGTAGTGGTTCGGCTGTTAATGAAGCCTACGTCCACTTTATAGTTTTATTGTCGACTAATTGCTGGTACAAATAGTGTTTGGTTAAAAGCTTTTGATTTTCCTTAGCTAGATTTAATCCCAGAGTTGGAATCATTGGAGAATCACAGTGAATCCCTTTAGAGGTTGTTGTAAGAGAGATGGAGAGTGAAGAATGATTCCAGCAGAGCTTCAGCAACCAGTTCAGAGAAGAGATTCGGTTTATGTTGTAGATAGGATGGTAGTTATAGAGATTGGAGAGTTTCTGGGCTAGGCCTGTTCACATACTGCTTGCAAATGGACTCAAGAAGATGCAACGAAGCTTAGCTCATGACTTGAGCCAAAACCATGGATCGTTAGCAATCCATAGATTTAGCTCGCGTGCATGTTGATCACATAGCTCCTCTTTTCCCTTCTTCGCCTAGTTTTCTCACCAAGAGTCCATGAACAAGTATGGATATCTGATGATCCATGGTGTATGGATCACTAGCTATCCATGCACTTAGACTTTTTCTAGACTTTGATGTCTGGCATGCTTTTGTTGCTTTGTATCGACATTATTCGGGTAGTCTCATTGCATGTTGCTTTATTTTGATCATGTTTACTAGGTTGTTGTATTTGGCTGCTGATTGGACTAGAGGATGCTGGTATCTTGGTTTAGTCATACTCAGTCGTTGCTTTTTCCCTTTTTGGTTGAGTTTTGAGCTATTCTGACTCCATCAAATCATTCCATATTCTCCTAGATCTTGATGGGTTAAAAACCCGGATAACAGTTGTCCCTAGAGTATGCCTTCATTGAAAACAAGGCATGCTCTTGAAGTAACTTCTTTTGAGTCTTCATTTTATGAAATCTAGCCGATTGTCTCGTGGTTACCTTGTAAATTTGGCTTTGACTGTTGAATTTTCAATGTGAATCGTTAGAGCCCACCTTAAGATGTTGTTCTCAATTAACTGATTTCTGAAAGCCGTTCATTTTTTGATTTCAATCTGAATTTCAATTCCTGGTATTGACGATGCAATCTTTGCTCCATAGTTTACGCAAGGGTTTAGGTCAGTAAGTAGGTGCATGATGTAGGTTTGGAGTTGTCCTACATAGTTTTAATTCGACCGGCGGTGAAGCTATGTTTTGTTTCGAACGATTGTACACCGTTCTGGAGCGAATTCTTACTCTTGGTCTTTAATTTCTTCTTTCCGAGAATTTGGTTACGTTCCCATCGATTTTTTGAACTTCAATGCGGTGATTTATTTCAAAATCCGATATAGTGGATGATTCAATCGTATCGCTCTTCCTATTTCTATATTCCAGTGATCCTAAAAAGAAAAGCTTCACCCGTCGCTTCAGACCGCGGCTCCGTAATCGATTGTTGATCGATAATGGGTAAGTATGGAAGAGAAATTTTAAAGGACGATATTGATTGTTTTTCAAATGTAAGCAAGCTATCAACACTTGATTGCTTGTTCGCAGTATTTAGGATACTAGACTCTTCTCATGTAGATAACGCACTGCATCTGCCCCGGTCAATGCTTGAGACCTGATCAGTCAACATATGTCGACTTCCTTTGGATTTCGGGCATTGGTTATACGAGGATATTATTTAAAGTAAAACATACCTGATAGGATTGAATGCCAAGTTTGGTCATTGAAAATGACTTTTTAGTCATCCAATCTTTAGTCTAGCGGAGGTATTCCCACCCCTCCAAAAGCTGGATCCTTCGCAACTTAGACTTCGCTTGTTATCCCTATCATGTTGGGATGATTGGTTATCGCTAAATTACAAGGCACAATTGCTCTTGTAGAGTTTTAGTTGGAGTTTGATTAGGCACAGTTTCATCCTTCGAAAACTAACGCATGAGTTGTCCGAGTGTGATTGGCCTTCCTTTGCATTTTTCGATATTCAATGCACACCATCCTTTGTCTCCGAGGACTATTGGCTTAATTGCTCGATTCCAAGCATTGCTTTTTCTCGTTGTTGCACTTCTTGTGCTCAAGTGCAGCATACTTGTTTACTGTAATTCTGTGCATGTAAGTAATACTTCTACGATCATTTCAGCATATTTTATTTCATAGCTTTGTTTAGAACTATGAAGTAGCTTGGTCTAGCCAGTTTTGCATCGAATCCCTTCTTATGCTCAATTGAGTTCGTTTCAACAAAGTGTTGGTGTAAATGCCTTAGTCCGTAGGGCTGATTACTTTAAGTACTGAACTAATATGTTTTGGGAGACTAGGTCTCCTAAGCAATAAGTTCGATTGCCCCGGTTTGATTGACACAGTAGCTCCTATCTTCGAAATTAGGGACTTTGTTTCTTGATCCCGAGATTGGATTTTTGTAATGATGTCGGTATGTATTAGAAAGATGCATTTCTAACATCTTTTGCGGAAGTAAATTCTTCTGAGTCCGATGTTGAGATCCTAATCATGTGTTGGTTTCTACCTCTAAAAATTTAGACAAGGATAACTCAACTCTGAGGATTTTTCCTTGATGTCGTGAAATTTCAAATAGCATAAGATGCCAGAAGGTAGGGCAAAGATTAAATCAAACTCTTGCTTCTGTTTCTAAAAGCCGATGTATCGATAGTTCCATTTTGGACTTTCTTCCTAGCATCACTAAAATTAGGGTAATGGCATATTCCTACGAGTTAGAACCAAATGATCTAGTTAGACCATAAGTAGGTCATCGATCCTTCTTGTCATTGCCAGACTATGAGCGACTGTTGATTTCTGAACACTAAATCCTTCATTTCCTTTGTTGGTAATTTTGTTACTAGAATGCTCTATTTTGTGATACAGAATCATTATCTAACCAACCTCGCAGTTATTCGTGTTTGGACTTTTGAAACATTTCTTTCGATTAAGTATCTATGCTTCTATCCCTTCTTGAGGGACTAGCTATTTCGAATGCATGTATTTGGGAGATTGTGAGAGATGTAAATCTATGGGGTGAATTACTCAATTGCCCCGGCCTGGCTCTCAATCCCATTTTAGAACTGATGAAGTTCGGTGATTTTATTTTTAACCTTCCATGATTGTTCCCACTAGTCCTTGGCCATGCATGCTCTTCTTGGTTGCTGATGTTGTCATGGAAGTTTTGTTCGTATGTGAACTCTTGTCTTTGAGAATTAATAACCTAGCTTCTTGGTTCCAAGCAACATTTCCTCAAGGCTTCCTATCTTTTGATTGTGCCTAAATTCTTTCTAAGTTGAATTTAGGAAATTCGGTTGTGAAACAGCTTTCATCCCTAGAAATTAGCACATGGACAATTCAATCCTGGGATTTCCTTTTAACGCTGCTTTATTCCTGTGTAGTGGCTAATTCCTATGATGAAAGTTCGAACCATCCAGCTGACCTATGAAAGGATATGCCTTTTGGTCATTGCCTGTCATTGGACAACCGTAGTTTTCTGAAGAGAAGGTAGAAACTCAGTTAAGGACCAACTTCTATCTTCGAAAATTAATGCATTGATGGTTCACTGTGATGAGTGTTTCTCATCAGCCCTATAGATTAAAGTTTTCCCGACATTACCGAGGAAATACCGGTACTTAGTGAGTAGAATGTTTTCCGGAGTTGCCGGGGCAATACCGGTATTTATGAAATAGAAAAATTTTCCGACGTTGCCGGGGCAACACTGGTACTTAGGAAATAAAAAAAATTCGGCGTTGCCAGGGCAAAACAGTAATTAAAAGATAAAAGAAGGCCTTGGCGTTGGCAAGGCAACACCGACACTTAGGAGGTTGTGATCGATTTTCCTCGTCGATTCGACGGTGCTCTTAATCCAGTTGGGTACTAGTTTCGGCCTTTGTAAACTAGCACTTCGATGTTGGATTGTAGAAGTATTTTCTTAGTGATGATTATCTTTAGGTAGTGATAAAGTCATGTTAGTGAGGGTTGAATCATTCATCCCATCCTGTACGGTTGAGTAGATTCCTTTTAACCCAATGTGGCTATTTTCTCATTGTTGTTTAAATTTGGGAGATGCCATGTTTTTGAAGGGTGAGAGTCCCAAGCATTCCCATTGCCTAGCTTTGTTCACAACCATCAAGTACTACCCTTGGAGATGCAAGGTTGTTTCTTAACCAATTCCATAGTTATTCTTATTCATGAAAAATAGAACTTCCTCCAACTAGTTTATGTTCCGATTTGACGACTATCTATGGAACCCTTCATTTCTAGGCAGGACCCTCCACTCTAGGTGTCAAACTCTAGATTCTTATAGAAGATCTAAAATTGTCGAGCAAGTTATCACATTTCCCTTGGTACGACCACGTTCATTCCTATACTGATCATGGACCGGTAGGGTTCGATAGTGTTTGTCTTGAATCCGTGACACTTAACCTTGCTTGTTTTAGGCCATGTGCATTATGCTGGACTAATAGCATTACTGTGGATATCAACCTTATTCATTGGTTCCAATCTTTGGGAATCAATGGTTTAGCTGCTCGATTTTCAGTGTTCTCTCCTTGCCTTTATCAGTCTTTGGATAACAGCTGGTTTCTTGCAAGTTAGGAGTGGAGACCTCATTCGAGCACCTGCTTTTGTCTTTGGAAGTTGTTGCATTGATGATTTGATTCTGGAAATGCCTTCTGTCATCGTCTATCTTTGTACAACGTTTGGTTCCTCCTTTTATTGCAAGTTCGAGCGATCTTTTGTCTTGACCAAATGTTAATGTGTTATGTGCCCCTCAATCCACATGGCTGATTACTTTGAACAATTGATGTGAGACTTGATGTTCTAGGCGGTTCCCTAGATTCCCCCAGTCAGAGGTACGTCGCAGCTCCTATCTTTGGGAACTCATGACTTTATGTCCTGAATTTTGACATTTTGAACATTAACTTTGGTCGAAGATTAGAATTATTTGCCGACTTCTTAATTTGTGAGCTTTGTGGCACTACCGAAGCAATGTTGGTTCTTTCAAATAGTGGGAGTTGATCCCTGTTAATCCTGTAACAGACAAGTTTCTAGGTGTTGTTAGGACAACACCAGTTTTAGAACATTTTAACGGTTCGTCGATGTTGCCAGAGCAACATCAGGCAGTCTTTGCCTGGCTTATCAGATGCCTAGATTTTAGAATCGATATGTCCCGTCGATTTGGATCGGTTCTGGCGCTCCTCGGTGTTGCCTAACTTCAGGCAATGTGAGGAGTTTAGGTTTTAGGAGCGTGATTTCACGGCATCCGGAGTTAATACACGGCTTATGAAATGCATGGCTTTTGGGACCGATATGACCCATCAATCCGAAAGGACTTTAGTGCTCCTCGATATTGCCTATCTTCGGGCAACGTGAGGAGTTTGACTATTAAGAGTCAGTGTGCATACAATGCGTGGCTTTTCATACTCCTCGGTGTTGCCTATCTTCAGGCAACATGAGGAGTTAGTATTTTTAAATTTACTGTGTGGCTTATGAAGTGCGCGACTTATGAAGTGCGTGGCTTTTCATGCTCCTCGGTGTTTTCTATCTTCGGGTAATGTGAGGAGTTGGTATTTTGAAATTTAGTACGCGGCTTTTGGTACACTTCAGCGTTATCTATCTTTGGGCAACCCTGAGGAGCGTATGTTTTGGCATAGCTTACGAAATGCATGAATTTTTAGTATTGCCTATCTTCGGACGATGTGAGGAGCGTATATTCTGGCTAGGCTTATGAAATGCGCGGCCTTTGGTACTCCTCGGCATTGCCTATTTTCAGGCAACGTGAGGAGCGTATGTTTTGGCGTGGCTTACGAAATACGTGGCCTTTTATGCTTCTCCGTATTGCCTATTTTCGAGTAGTGTGAGAAGCGTATGTTTTGGCGTGGCTTATGAAATGCATGGCACTTTATGCTCCTCGGTATTGACTATCTTTGGGCAATGTGAGGAGCGTATGTTTTGACGCGGCTTACGAAATGTGTAGCTTTTTATGCTCCTCAGTATCGCCTATCTTCAGCAAATGTGAGGAGCGTATGTTTTGGCCTGGCTTATGAAATGTGCAGTTTTTTTACTCTTCGGTGTTGCCTATCTTCGGACAACGTGACGAGTGTAATTTTGGACCTTCCCCGTGTTACCAAAGAAACATCGGTTTTTAGAGGGCGAGGATCGGATTCCACCGATCCAGCGATTTGAGTTGATTTGCTTCCATTGTCTCGACGGGTCGATGGAGCATACGCAGGCATAATTTGACCGGTCCAGGCTGCTAAACAATGATTTTCAAGTCGTTTTTACCTTATCGACTCAGCAGGTTTCTTACATGAACACAGTTTTAATGTTTCAAGAATCTAAACAGTTTTTTGTTAGGGTAACCATGGCTTGGATAATCCTTCTGTGTTTTTGGAAGATGTACATGTCCAAATAGATCAGGTTGCCATGGTGGAGAGATCTATAGCCGACCGCATGAAGATGGATTAAAAAAGAGCCTATGTGAGTTCAGGGCATGACTCTTAGCTTTTGGTCCAAACTGCCTTTAAAGAATGGGTCTTTAACTGGCATACGGTCTAAGAGGGAAAGGAATTGGTCACCAAGAGCGGTACAATAGTAGTTGGAAAAAAGTGGGGAAATATTATGCTTGTATTTCGTTTGTTGCACTTGCTAGGTCATTAAGTCTGCGGTTGTCAAAATGCCAAATTTTTGATCTGGCATAACGGAACTATGGTATGATTAGTCTCGGCCGTTCTTATGGATATTCAAGTGTGTGAAGTGCTCCTCATGCCACAAGGCTGTTGGCATGCTTGAACTGTATCCATGGTCTCTCCATAACTCGTTTGATCGCCCCCCGTCCAGTGGGTGCGGTTCTCCCAAGTGCCGAATCTTGGCTTGATTCGAGTTGGCCCCTAATAGATCATAAGGTTAGTTTAGTCTTGGCTTAGTTTCTTTGAGAGACTTTGAAGCTCTGGAATTCAGCACTATTGTCTCATTGGTCATTGGAAGTGATTCGATTAATTTTGCAGAGTGACTGGTATGATTGTCGATTTGTAGCCTCGGAGCATGACTTCGTTGATTTTGGGGAGATCTAGATCAGATGACTGTTGATCTACCAGTACACCTTCATGGATATCAGTCATACATAAATTTTGCTAATCAAACGGTTTGCCTTCGCGATGCTTTAGCTCGTGAAAGACCTTCCCGTTCGCAAAGGGTTTTTTGGATCAGATGACTGCTGATCTACCAGTTTGCCTTCATGGAACTTTGGTTCATGAAAGAACTTCGCATTTGCTAAGGGACTTTTGTGGTCCATTCTTCGACGACCAGACGACCTTGGAATGTTAATTTATTGATTCCAAGAGGAGTTTTGGGTCATGTGTTTGATGGCCCGACGGTCTTAAAACAACTATTCATCGACTTTAAGAGAATTTTTCAGATTCAATTCGAGGAAACACAGTTTTATTTGTTTTTGTAGGCTACGATGTTGGATCTGTTTGTTCGACGATCCTTTAGACAAGTCTTATCAACGCCACCGGCAATGCCGGTTCTCGAAAGGGGGATTAACATGACTCGTCGAGGGCATAGAAACATTTCATTTTGCCATGCTGTCTGCAATGCCCTTAGTGTTCCGGTATGGCTCATTTGGAAAAGGAGAATAGACAAGGATGGATGAGAAGGAATCACTTTAGGTTGTTGTCCTATTCCTTAGTTGCTATCTAGCTAGAATGTTATTTGATAATCATCTGTTCGTCTGATTTCGTCAGTTAGCTGGGATTCTTTTCTACTAGGTCTTAGTAGCCTTGCTTAGGCAAAAGGTCCCTGAGGTCCTGTAGCTCCTTTACTGTTTGGTATGTTCTTTGGCACATTACCGAGTTTGCCTTGTTCTAATTGCACTACTTCTAGTCTTTAGAACTGGTTTCCTTCCATAGATTTCTTCCAGGGTAGCTGATAGTTTCATCCTTTAATCATTCCTGAGGGCCATGCAGATGAATGCATCCGTCACCCTTACTTCGTCCATATGCTAGTCATACCTATAAAGATGCAATTTCGAATCAGTTGTACACTTGTATAAAATGTATAGTTGGCATGATAAATTTTTTTAGATATTCTGTATGTTGAACAACTTTGGTGAATGGTTTTCGATTGGAGAATATGATGTAATCATTGTCAGATCGGTCCGTTTTCAAGTTACGACTGTTTATAATACTTGAGAATGATACATGCATGATTGTCTATGCTTAAATGATTGGAAATGCCGATTGAATGACAAATCACTTATGATGGGTTTACAGATCAGTGAATATCCCAAAAAATTTCAAACTAGGTGAGATCGGTTTGGAGTGTGAAAAAAGTCCCTATAAGGTTGCATTCCAAATCTCATGGTATTTGGAGTTTGCACCTTTGAGTTATGGGCAAAAGAAGATGGATCGGCATCGATGGATTGGTGGTTTTTTACTAGGACCCTGACCCAAGAAAATTTGCCATTTGCTTCATGTCAACACATGATTCACTTGGAGTCGCAGAATTTGAAGTGCTGTGTTGGTGAAAAACATTGCTTGGAGCCATTTGCATGTTTGCACGGAGAAAATCTAAGTTTTACCTGAGTGTGGTTTCGGGCCAGAATTTCCTAGGTTTACTTCAAGTCAAATGGGTGATTACATGCGTTTGACTTCGAGTCAAGACTTCCAGAATCTGCTTCGGTCAAATGTGCGTATTTTTCGAGTTTGACTTCGAGTCAATCCTGAAGTGAGTTTTTAATGACCATTTTGATGATTTTTGATGATGTTTTACGATGTCCATTCTCGATAGGAGATCCATAATGGAATTTGAAGCTGGTTAGTTGGGAGTGGTCACATCTCCCCCGGGAGCTCTGCCTTGTAATCGATTATATCCCTTTCGAATGACCTAGACGGTGGTATATGTTACGACGCATCCGATAAGCTGATTCATTGGAGAAAGCATTGCGACCCGAGCTAATTCAATGGATCGCTAGCAATCCTTAGCATATGGATCGCCGGCGATCCAAAAAGTATGCTGAAAGCGAGCCAACCCTTTAGCATTCTTCTCTCATCTTGTTCCATGTACATCGCTGCAAATCAATGAAACTATATGGATCGCTAGCAATCCATAGCATAACATGTGGTGTAACGATCCCGATTTTCGAGTTAAATTTAAATTGATAATTAAAATAAATTTTTGGAATAAATTGTGAATAAATTTGAATTTTTCCAAATAAAATAAAATAATTTTTTGTTTATTCATATTATATATATATATATGTGTATATAAATGGATTTTTAATTTAAATAGAATTTCTAATTGGAAATTTAAAAGAAAAAAAATTGAATAATACTATAAATTATAAATTTAATTATGAATTAATATGAACATTTTATAGAATAAATAAAGATATGTATTTTTATTAGAATATTGATTTGGGAATTAAAAATGAATTGTGAATAGAATTTTGATTTGAAATTCAATAATAAATATTTATAAAGGAAAATGTATTTATTTAAATAACGAAAAATATATAATATAAAGTTATATTTAAATATTATTATTTTCAAGTGTTAAAAGTATAATTTGATTTCAAATCATTTTTCTTAAAGGTCATTTAAAAAGATTAATATTCTTTTTAAAAAAATTCATATGGTATAAATTTAGTTATATATAAAAACCATAAAAATATGTTTCATAAATTATAATAAAGTAGGGGTTTAAAACAAAATTTTAAATTAATTTAAAATAAGGTCTTAAACATAAATTTGATGTTTTTAACAAGTGTAACATTTTTAAAATAGGAAATTAACAAATGTAAGCATAATATGATTTGTAATTACAAGTGTTTACTTAACTTATAAATGTTAATACAAAATGAACAAGTGGTAACTAAAGTTTTTATTAAATTTAGTTTTGAATAACATGCATAAGAAAGAAAGCATGTACAAATTTCAAAGAGAAATCAAAAGCACCCCAAATCTAAAACCTATCTAGATCAGGGAAAAATCTGATCATTTCAGATCCAAAAACAAATTTGTGATTAAACACGAAAGAAATAACAATAAAAAACTAAAAAAGAAAAATCTTCAAAGCATTTCAAAGCAAACAACTTCTGTTTGCAAAACCTGGAAGCTTATATCAAGAAAAAAACAAAACCTGGAAATTGAAATCAGATTCAATCAAAACAATAATCATCTCAGACCTGAAAGCAATCAAATAAGATCTAGGAGCAAGATCATTCTCAGTTTAAAATGCAAAAGAAAAATTCAACTCAAGCCAGAATCAACCTGGAAGCTTAAACAAAAAAAATCAAAGAAACCTATTTTGAAGTTCAAATCTGGAAAGCAAAAGCTTTAAGCCTAGAAATGAAGCAATCAGATCAACTTCAACAAGCATCAAATTCAAGGGTAAAGCAAAAATTCCAGATCGAATCAAATAAAAGAAAAAAAAATGCTGCTCTATTCAACAGTTAATTAGGTGAGCAAACTCACTATCTACCTATGTGCTTTTTGATATTCTGGTTTACACTTGAAGTATGATTGTTTTAAATGCATGCATGTTTGAATTTACATATATTTATGGGTGTGAATGTCCGGGTATGTTTATATACATACCTCTGTTGGATGACAGGTTCTAATATTCATATGAAAATTCATATCTTTTTATTTATACAAATTCAAGTTACGATTTCTAAACGAAAAATAATTGAAAGAATATAATATCATAGTTAAAATTAATTCCATGTTTTTATGTTGAGTATATGTTTCAAAAATGAAGAATAACAGTAAAGATCAGATATAAGTTGAAAATCAATGCTCAAGTTTTCAAATTTGGATTCCATAATATGATTTGTGATAGGAAATGATGATTTTAAATTATAAAATCATAAATTATAAGCTCGAGAATGAAGAGAAAATGTGAGTTGATCAGAATTTGAGTTTTTATCAAATTCTGACCAACCACGATGATTCGAAAACCGTGCTTAAGGTTGAGGGAAGCTTGAAGGGTGTAGATCAAGGGAAAATTGGTGGGAAGCTTTTCTGATGATCATGGCGGTGGCGCGGGGGAGTTTTAGGGTTTTTTAACCTAGTTTGATTCAATGGGAAAAAGCGATATTTTCGTCAACCACGGGAGATCGAAGGCGATCACACCTAAGGGAAAGGGTTCGTGGGTTGTCAGGGCAACTCTGGTCGAAGTGTCTTAGTTGATGGAGGACCAGATCATCGGTGTGAGGAATTTTTAGGCGATCTTGTTAGTTACAATAAATGGATCAAACTGCTCGATTTTTTGTTTCGATCAAATTCGATAAACTGGGTGTCTGTAGCGTTTGTAGGGGCTATCGCCGACTCGTCGAAGGTCACTGTATCGATCAAGGTTCGTCGGAGATGCTGTGCATGTGCACGAGTGGAGGTTTGTATTTGGGTTAATCGAAGTTCGGGGAAGAAGAAGGTTAACTCGGGGTTGCTCTGAGGAATCAAGGGTGATGTCTCGGGCTCGTTCTCGAAGAGCTTGGGTGGGTTTTTATAACAGGCTTCAAAAAATTTGAAACAAAATTTTAAAAACAAGAAACAAATATTGTAACTTGAAGTTGGGATCAGGTAAACCAGTGTTTGGCTTGGGTTCTTTATTATGTTAACAAGTTTAAATTTTGAAAAGAAATAACAAGCTTTAAAGTTTAAAAAAAAACTTAATCTAGGAAATAATTTATTAACCATTTTTTTTACGTAATTAATGTTTAATTAAGATGAACTTATTGAAGGTTTGAAAGATAGAACTTTTGAGTTTAAATTATTTTTGATATATAACCTTTGTTTTTGAAAAGTTTATTTTTAAAATATACTTAATATTGTGATTAAGTAAATAATTAAAGAATAAAGTATTTTAATCCTTAATTTAATTTAAAGGTTTAAAGGTATTAAATGATTAATTACTTGATTACTTAAAAGGATTTAATTTATGTGATTTTTTGATTTGATTAATTTAAAGATTAATTGAGTGATTAAAGGTTAATTGCTTATTAAATAAGGTGAATTAATTTATGATTAAAAGTTAATTAATTTGTAATTACTTAATGAAATTAAGGGATAACTAATTTTGTAATCAACTTAAAGGTTAAGTTAATTAATATGATTAATTAAGGAATAATTAATTAATTAAAGGTGATTAATTAAGATGAATGATTAAAGTTGATAAATCAAGTGATTAATTAAAGGATAATTAATTAATATGGTTAATTAAATAAAGTAATTAATTTGAGGATAATTAATTAATTAAAGGTGAATTAATTAATGAAAGTGATTAAAGGATAATCACTTATTAATTAAGAATAATTAAATAAATGGCAATTAATTAAGGATTAATTAATTAATGTAATTAATTAAGGATAAATAATTAAAGGTTAATTATATAATTTGATTAAAGGTTAACTGATTTATTAATTAACGATTAATTAATAATTAAAGGTTACTTAATTAATAATTTAAGGTTAATTAAATTATTATTATTAAAGGTTAATTAACTAAAATAGTTTGTAATTAATTAATTATAATTAACCAAAATTAGTTATTTATTCGTAAGTAATTAATTTGATTTAAATTAATCAGATAAATTAATTGAACTTACTTATGGATGTTTAAATTCTATTGAATGTTGAATTGTTTGATATCCCTGATGTGTGCTGCTTTGTGATATGAATTGAATTGATTTGAGCTGTGATGAATGTAATTTATTTATCCGTGATAAATTTATATTATCTGTGAATCTGTGAATGAAGATAAGCGTTACAGGTTTATACCGCTGATCTGTAATTGCTGTGCTTGGATTGTGATGATTGATGTTGTTGCATTATTGTGTGAAACCCCTAGACGTCCCTATACACACACAAATATGGATTGCACGAGTAAATTGGTTAAGTCACATATATTTGAATTTAATGGTTTGAAAGTTGAATTTTGGATCCCAATGGTTTTGGAAATGGAATTGGGTTAAATGTGAAAAGCTTTTGAAAATGAGTTTTAAAGATAAAAGTTACTTTGAATAACTTTGATAAAGTTTTGAAATTTAAATAATTTGATATAAATTCGAATTCAAAATTTGAAATTGAATTCTATGTTTGGAAATTATTGTTTAAAAAGGTTATACAAGTTATAAAGGTGTTTATATGGGTTTTAAACCATTTTAAAAGTATTGTTTTAGGAATTTGAATTTAACCCATGGGTTTTAACTTGTACAAATGAAATCGGATTTTTCCAAAACGAAAACTATTTGTTTTCGAATAATAATAGCTCTCATATAAAGAGAGGATTTCCAATTTATGTTGAAAGGTTTTCAAGTTTGAAATGGAAATGGTTTTCCAAGTTATGAATGAATCTTTAGAAATGGTTTTGAAAGCTATGAATTAAAGATTAGATGAGTTAATTCAATTTGAAAGGAAAAATCGTTTTGAAATATTATATATGAATCTTTGTAAAAGATTGGTGAACTTTGTGAGGTGAATATTTTTGTTTAAAGATTTGGAAATGGCAATTTGTTTAAACCATTTGAAGAAAGGTTTTGGGTTTTAAGTTGTGATTAACTGAGATCCCAATATCTATATGTTTTTAATATTGCGCTCATTATTCGGTTTAGCCGGGAGAGGACCTTGTGTCATATAACCCATTCCGAATAATGATACGACATTATGTATTGCATTTGAAGACCGGTGGTGAAGACCGGGTATTTTCGAAAACGAAAGGATTACCCGTCGAATGACTTTGCACTGAGTAGCTACGGCATAGAGATCTCCATATGCGATGGGGAGTCCGATTGGGATTTTAATATCCGGATTGCAAGGGCTTCTTTGTGAAGTGCCTTCGATTCTGTTTGAACCCGGAACAGACTTGTATGGATGTGTGTCTGACGTTATGCTTTGAGATGTAAAGTTGGTTTCTATCAAATACATTTCTATTTGGTGGCGGAGAATTTATTCTCTTAGCTTAACACCCTTCTCCGAGACGTACGAGCTCAAAGGTTATGTAGTTGATGGTTACTAGTGATACATTCCAAATTTGGTTATGTAGTATACGAAGTGCTGTTGATCATTTGTTGATCAAAGCAAGACTTTGTGTAAAGTGTAGCTTTGTAGACGACACTGCATCTGGACCCGACACCACGGAAATGGTCAAAACGGGAAGGATGCAGCAAGGTTATCAGGGGTCGCGCCCCTAGGGTATGTCCATTTCTTCTGGAAAAGGGTGGTATCAGGGTATGGAGCCTAGATACTTAACTAATATGGACACTGCAAATTTATTACTTTGTGGTTGCTTTGGGGTTGAGAGCTCTCGGTTAAATGTCGCAAACAACCGGGGATGGAATACTTGTAGGTGTTACTTCCGGGCAGGGGTAACCCGGCCTTGTGTTGGCAGAGATCCGGGTAGGTTCTCGAGGCATCCCTCCAGAGGCGTACCCATGTGGCAATAAGAAGTTCCTTAGCCTGACCATTTGTTGGAAATCCAATCATCCAATATGCGCCTTGTACGATTTTAGTTGTATAACCTGCCACCTCAGGTGGTAGCTACAGCAGACATAATATAATGGTACCCATGTTGGCTGAGATTAATATTATACTTTCGAAAGGTTTTCTGCACTATGCACTAATAATAATATCAAAAAGATTTTGCGTAGTAAGCATGTTTGACTGTCATAAGGAGAAATCTCCTCCAATTGTGCGCGTGCATTGTGTGCATGCGGGGAGGCCTTATGGCAGTTTCATTTTCCCAAAAAGCATTGCGGATTTCTTTTAAACTCTTTTGTTTTGCTTTTAAAGATAAACTGTTTTCGTTTGCTCACACCAGTCCCATGACTGATCTAGAGCTTATTGTTCCCTTCCTAAACTCTGGGTGCCTACAATTTTCCACATGGGCAGTGTAGAGTTGGGTTTTTCATATAATCAAGTAGTAGATATAGATACGATATCATCCAGCCTTTGGATTTGGCGAGAGCATTCGTTTCACTTAGACCGACCTTGCTTAATACATTGTGATGGGGGTTTCTCGCTTCGCGTTTGGAAAGCGTGTTGGTGGTTCTAGCTTGTGGAGTCTTTGGAAGTTTGGCAATGGAGTCGCTATATGTTGGAGTATCTATCTTGTGGACTTCTGAAGATATTATCTTTCCGCTGTCTTGTATCTTTGATGTATTCTGATATTAATTGTATCAATATGTTGTATCAAATACTATTGTGTATCAGTGATATTATTCATTTCTTCCTTTGTGTTATTATACTTAATGTGTTATAAGCTCCGGCGAATCGGATTTGAACAGTCGAATATGCGGCATTCGAATACGAGTGAAGTATGGATGTTGATTTTCGAATGCAAAAATCTAGGTCGTGACATTTGGTATCAGAGCTAAAGGTTGTACTTTAGCTATTGGAGTATAACACATTAGGTAACTCATTAGAGATTGGGTGAAGTATACCCTAGAATGAGTGTATCCTTAACATATTCGTCTATATGCCTTAGTAAATTCTCTTACTATCCACTGATAGTAAGTATGATTGCAAGAAGAGGACGAGGTAGGGGACAGGGGAATATGACTACAAATGGTCAATACCCGGCAACAATAAGGAAACAACTCTACTCAATCTCCTTTGATCTGATTTTCAATTCTTTGATTGCTTCGTGGTAGCTATGAGAAGTAGCTTCGGTGTGATGGTGGCCCTACGAATCATGTAGATAAGTTCCCATCTTGTATTCTCATTATCAGTTTTTCGTTTTAACTTTAATAAATTTGAAAATTTAATTGAAATAAATTGATTTCGATTAAAACCAAATTCAAGAAAATTTTGTTGATCAAAGTCTAAAGAGGGACAAGCTGGTGTAAACTTTGGGGTATTCCGACCTGAGTTTGGAATCCATACCTAGTGTTTGAAAATTGTGGAAGATTGTATCCGCTTGTCTGTTATTTTGGGTTTAGATATATTCTATGAACGGTTAGTTATCCCTTCGAACTAACCAATACCCTTGTGTATTTCGTAGACTGGATGACCCGAATACTTTGTGGGATATCAAATGAGTTCGTTCTCATATTTATTGATGATATTCTGATTTGGTAAGCCAAATGCAGAATAAATATTCAGTTTGATCTGGTAAATCAATTCTTTACCTCAGATGTGTTCATCTGTTATTTTTTGTTTCCCTGGCAAATTTCGGGGACGAAATTTTCTTCAGGGGGAATCTGTAACGATCCCGATTTTTGAGTTAAATTTAAATTGATAATTAAGCTTTGTTTTTGAAAAGTTTATTTTTAAAAAAAACTCAATATTGTGATTAAGTAAGTAATTAAGGAATGAAGCATTTTAATCCTTAATTTAATTTAAAGGTTTAAAGTGATTAAATGATTAATTATTTGATTACTTAAAAGGATTTAATTTATATGATTCAGTGATTTGATTAATTTAAAGATTAACTGAGTGATTAAAGGTTAATTGCTTATTAAATAAAGGTGAATTAATTTATGACTAAAAGTTAATTAATCTGTTATTACTTAATAAAATTAAGGGTAACTAATTTTGTAATCAACATGAAGGTTAATTTAATTAATGTGATTACTTAAGGAATAACTAATTAATTAAAGGTGATTAATTAAGATGAATGATTAAAGTTGATAAATCAAGTGATTAATTAAAGGATAATTAATTAATATGGTTAATTAATTAAAGTAACTAATTTGAGGATAATTAATTAATTAAAGGTTAATTAATTAATGAAAGTGATTAAAGGATAATCACTTATTAATTAAGAATAATGAATTAAATGGTAATTAATTAAGGATTAATTAATTAATGTAATTAGTTAAGGATAAATAATTAATGGTTAATTATATAATTTAATTAAAGGTTAATTGATATATTAATTAAGGATTAATTAATAATTAAAGGTTACTAAATTAATAATTTAAGGTTAATTAAATTATTATTAAAGGTTAATTAACTAAAATAGTTTGTAATTAATTAATGATAATTTACCATGATTAGTGATTTATTCGTAAGTTATTAATCTGATTTAAATTAATTGATCTTACTTATGGATGTTTAAATTCTATTGAATGTTGAAATGTTTGATATCCCTGATGTGTGCTGCTTTGTGATATGAATTGAATTGATTTGAGCTGTGATGAATGTAATTTATTTATCTGTGAGGAATGTAATTTTGTTTATCTGTGATAAATTTATATTATCTGTGAATCTATGAATGAAGATAAGCGTTATAGGTTTATACCGCTTATCTATAATTGCTGTGTATGGATTGTGATGATTGATGTTGTTGCACTGTTGTGTGAAATCCCTGGACTACACTATGCACACACAAATATGGATGCACGAGGAATTGGTTAAGTCACAGATATTTGAATTTAATAGTTTTAAAGTTGAATTTTGGATCCAAATGGTTTTGGAAGTGGAATTGGGTTAAATGTGAAAAGCTTTTGAAAAGGAGTTTTAAAGATAAAAGTTATTTTGAATAACTTGATAAAGTTTTGAAATTTAAATAATTTGATTTAAATTGGAATTTAAAATTTGAAATTGAATTCTATGTTTGGAAATTATGGTTTAAAAAGGTTATACAAGTTATAAACGTGTTTATATGGGTTTCAAACCATTTTAAAAGTATTGTTTTGGGAATTCGAATTTAACCCAGGGGCTTTAACTTGTACTAATGAAATCGGACTTTTTCGAAACGAAAACTATTTTTTTCTAATAATAATAGCTCTCATATAAAGAGAGGATTTCTAATTTGTGTTGAAAGATTTTCAAGTTTGAAATGGAAATGGTTTTCCAAGTTATGAATGAATCTTTGGAAATGGTTTTGAAAGCTATGAATTAAAGATTGGATGAGTTAATCCAATTTGAAAGGAAAAATTGTTCTGAAAAGCTATAAATGAACCTTCGTGAAAGATTGGTCAACTTTGTGAGGTGAATCTTTTTGTTTAAAGATTTGGAAATGGTAATTTGTTTAAACCATTTGAACAAAGGTTTTGGGTTTTAAGTTGTGACTTAACCGAGATCCCAATATCCATATGTTTTTAAATATTGCGCTCATTATTCGATTTAGCCGGGAGAGGACCTTGTGTCATATAACCCATTCCGAATAATGATATGGCGTTATGGATTGCAATTGAAGACCGATGGTGAAGATCGGGTATTTTCGAAAAGGAAAGGATTACCCGTCGAATGACTCTGCACTGAGTAGCTACAGTATAGAGATCTCCATATGTGATGGGGAGTCCGATCGTGATTGTGAATATCCGGATTGTAAGGGCTTCTCTGTGAAGTGCCTTCGATTCTGTTCGAACCTGGAACAGACTTGTATGGATTTGTGTCTGACGTTACACTTTGAGATGTAAACCTGGTTTCTATCAAATACATTTCTGTTTGGTGGTGGAGAATTTATTCTCTTAGCTTAACACCCTTCTTTGAGACGTACGAGCTCGAAGGTTATGTAGTTGATGGTTACTAGTGATACATTCCTAATTTGGTAAATGGCATACGAAGTGCTGCTGGTCATTTGTTGATCAAAGCAAGGCTTTGTGTAAAGCGTAGCTTTGTGGACGAGACTGCATCGGGACCTCACACCCCGGAAATGGTCGAAACGGGAAGGATGCACCAAGGTTATCAGGGGTCGCGCCCCTAGGGTATGTCCATTTCTTATGGAAAAGGGTGGTATCATGGTATGGAGCCCAGATACTTAACTCGTGTGGACACTGCAAATTTATTAATTTGTAGTTTCTTTGTAGGTGAGAGCTCTCGGTTAAAGGTCGCAAACGACTGGGGATGGCATACTTGTAGGTGATACTTCCGGGCAGGGGTAACCCGGCCTTGTATTGGCAGAGATCTGGATAGGTTCTCGAGGCATCCCTCTAGAGGCATACCCATGTGGCAATAGGAAGTTCTTTAGCCTGACCATTTGTTGGAAATCCAATTATCCAATACGCGCCTTGTATGGTTTTAGTTGTGTAACCTGCTACCTCAGATGATAGCTATAGCATGCATAATATAATGGTACCTACGCTGGCTAAGATTAGTATTACACTTTCGAAAGGTTTTCTGCGCTATGCGCTAATAAGAATATCAAAAAGATTTTGCATAGTAAGCATGTTTGACTATCATAAGGAGAAATTTCCTCCAATTGTGCGCTTGCATTGTGTGTGTGCGGGGAGGCCTTATGGTAGTTTAATTTTCCAAAAAAGCATTGCGGATTTCTTTTAAACTCTTTTGTTTTTCTTTTAAAGATAAACTATATCACTTGCTCACACCAGTCCCATGACTGACCTGGAGTTTATTGTTCCCATCCTAAACTCTGGGTGCCAACAATTTTCCACACGGGCAGTCTAGAATTGGGTTTTTCAGATAATAAAGTAGTAGATATAGATTCGATAGCATCCAACCTTTGGATTTGGCTATAACATTCGTTTCACTTAGACCGACCTTGCTTAATACATTGTGATGGGGGTTTCTCGCTTTGCGTTTGGAAAGCATGTTGGTGGTTCTAGCTTGTGGGGTCTTTGGAACTTTGGCAATGGAGTCGCTATATGTTGGAGTATCTATCTTATGGACTTTTGAAGATATTATCTTTCCGCTTTCTTGTATCTTTGATGTATTCTGATATCAATTGTATTAATATGTTGTATCAAATACTTTGTGTATCAGTGATATTATTCATTTCTTCTGCTGTGTTGTTATACTTAATGTGTTATAAGATTCGACGAATCAGATTTGAATGGTCGAATCTGCGGCATTCGAATACGAGTAAAGTATGGATGTCGATTTTCGAACGTGAAAATCCAGGTCATGACATATAGGTCGCTGGCGATCCACATACTTAGAATATTATTGGACTTTGCTTTCTGGAGTTTATGGCGGTCTGGTGAAAAGGTATGGATCGCTAGCGATCCATAGTGCATGGATCACTAGCGATCCATGTACTTAGTTGATTTTTGATATTTTCCTTTTGGATCACCTCTACTATCTCATGTTGATGTTCTCCATCTAATTTCATAGCTCGTTGCCTTGTTTTGATGATGATCCATATGCTGGCTGCATTGGACTGCTATTAGATCAAGATGCAAGAGGAATGGTGGACCACCATTTAAGAATATGGATCGCCGGCGATCCATAAGAGATAGATCGCTAGCAACCCATCACCGTAGTATGTGTTTGCTTGCTTTTTCTCCAATCCTTCTTTGTTGGTTCTTCTCTTCTCAACAACAAACCTCCTAAGCAGAGATTGAGGATCTAACTTTTGGACTTATAGGATCCAAAGTAGATAGCTAGATCTGGATCCTAAGTTGGAGTTCACAGTGAAAGCACCAAAATGTTAATCCAAAAAATGGATCAGCACCTTGGTTGAGTGTGAAAGTACCAGCCATGTTCTCACAGAGCAATAATACAGATAACATGTGTAGAAAAGGATAGTAAAATAAAGAAGATGGAGAATTTATATAATGGTTCGGCTGTTAATAAAGCCTATGTCCACTTTATAGTTATATTGTAGACCGATTGCTGGTACAAGTAGTGTTTGGTTACAAGACTTTTGATTATCCTTAGCTAGATTGAATCCCCATAATTGGAATCCACTGGAAAATCACAGCGAATCTCTTTGGAGGTTGTTGAGAGGGACATGAAGAGTGAAGAATGTTTCCTTTAGAGCTTTAAGAACCAGTCCAGAGAAGAGATCCCGTTTGTGTAGTAGGTAGGATGGTATTTATAGAGATTGAAGAGCTTCTGGGCCTGGCCTGTTCACTGATTGCTTGTAGATGGACCTAGGAAGATCCAACGAAGCTTAGCTCGTGACCCAAGCCAAAACCATGGATCGCTAGCGGTCCATCGATTTAGCTCACGTGCGAGCCGATCACTTAGCTCCTCTTTTCCCTTCTTCATCTAGTTAGCTCGCCGTGAGTCCATGAACAAGTATGGATCGTCGACGATCCATGGTGTATGGATCGCTAGTAATCCATACACTTAAGATATTTTGGCTTTCTTCGCTTAGACTTTTTTTGAACTTTGATATCTGGCATGTTTTTGTTGCATTGTATTGATGTTGTTCGGGTAGTCTCATTACATGTTGTTTGTTTTGATGACGATTTACTAGCAAGTTGTATTTAGCTGTTGATTGGACTAGAAAGATGCTTGTCCCTTGGTTTATTCATACTCAGTCGTTGCTTTATCCCTTTTGGTGAGTTCTGAGCCATTCTGACTTCATCAAATCGTTCCACATTATCCTGGATCCTGATGGGTTAAAAATCTGGATAATATATACATTTTTATACAGTACTGGATTTATGTCATTGTGAATCTGCTCACTGTATACCTAATTGTAAATTTTGTAGTCGTAGGCTTATACATTATGTAATAAATTTGAGAACCTTGCTTATATATTCTGTGAATTGTTATATTTGATTAAATGTTGTATATACCTAATTATGGAAAGTAAGGGTGAATGTAATCCCTAAAAGTTATGTACAATTCATTAATAAGATTCTATGTAAATTATAGGTTTGTTATTTGAATGTTATATGTTATTAAACATGAATTGGAGATTGTTATGAATTGGATCGGGATTTAAGTAATATTTTAATTCATTGTAATGAAGTATGTTCTAATGTAAATTTCTATAAATTATCCGACTTTATAATTAGGTGTAAAGGTGCATTGTCTAAAGTAACACGGAAGATAGCTAAAAGAAAGAGATGTATAAAATACAGATGTTTACTATATTTTGTAATGTTTATTTTAATAATAACAGAAAATATAATTCTTTGTAATTCTAGACATAACACAAATTCTCTTTTAGGTAATTTATGGGAAATTACATTGTTTAACATTATCGTTTGAGAAGATGTAGTTCTAATGCATTTAAATACAGAAATCCTAAATGTAAAATCACAGTATTATAGATAGAAGTAATAATAATAATTCCATTGTTAATTTAATATACATGTTTTAAGATAACATAGGAAATAAACAAGAGGAGATGAAAGTATAAGACAATGGAACAATAAATGACATTTAATAAACAGTAAATTACATTTAATAGTTTTATAGAAGTAAGAAGCAAGCTCATGTAAAGTGTCTGAATACTAACAATTGAACTTAGGAAGCACGGTAATTGTAAAGTTAAATTTATATAGTCTCAAGTATACGTTATAGTGGGTGTTAATTATATAACCTAGACAAATATTTAAATTAACTATGAATAATGTAGCCGTTTGTAAAGGTTAGATGCAAGGTCAGTAATGTTGCACAACAAAAATCTACCCTTAAAAGAGGCTACCAGCGTTTGTGTATACATTACACTGATGTGAGGCGTTTCCAATTGTAGGACCCATGGGAATATACGTTCAGGTATAGGTGAAGGGAATATACCACAGTGGTTTCACCTTGGGTAGAAGTCATAATTGCCCGAGTAAGGTCCACTTTGATCCTTACAGGGGGCACTAAGCAATTAGGCGGGCATTTCCTTGATTGCATTAGGAAATCCAAATGGGTTGGTGTAGGCCAAATGATATATCAGCAAGGTTGGTACCATATATGCGAGGAGTAGGGCTGTACACATAAGTCAAGAGCATCATCGGTCCTAAAGTGGCTATTAAGAGGACTTGGGTTATGCCTAGATGGACTATATCTTCTACTAGAGTAGGTTCATATGGGACATGCACTGCCTTAAAATTGTTTGCTAGTTTGTTTGTCATTAGGAGGCAAGGCTAGATAACCTATAGATGAGTCTTGAAGACGAATTATAATATAGCCAATCAGTTGTAATGCCATTATTAGGCACTAACTGGGGGTTCCTTGAAGAGTTACAAATACTAGTGTGCCTCGAGTAGGTTAAGCATATCGTATGCGTGCATTAAGTCAAAATTACTAAGCTTTAAATAATAGACATAAGACGTAATGGAAAACAATTGGTATAAACTAGGGTTTTGGATAAATATGTAATTGACCGGTTACTAGAACGTTGTTCTAACCCCATCCTCATTACAACCCACATAATAGATTTAGAGGGACAGTTACTAGCACAAGATGGGAACGATGGATGGATAGATTTCCTTATGCATGCTTGGTACTATTGTTAATTGGGTTTTAATCAAGCAAAAAACAATAGGAGTTAGAACATCGAGACGAAGACGAAACGACTTGAAATCTTGGAAGCACACCTAGATCAGGAATAGAAATAACTCAGTGAAGTTTCAACTTAAACGGAACAAGCATGAGAAATCATTGCTAACATGATGAAGTCGATATGACTTCACACACTTCCATATTTCCCCCTCAAACTTTGCATGAGCTTTTCTTTGCATATTTCATGTGTGCCCAAGAGATATAAAGGATTATGAACAATTTGATTAGCAAAATTGAGGAGTCAGTAGTCAGAATAGCAGAATAAACCAAGTGATGAAGGGACTATCATCAATATCAAGCAACGATCTGTAGGATCGATTTCACCCTATAGGAGGGCTGAATAGGGTGATATTATTAAATATAAAAATTTATTGCAGAATTTTATACAAAATAATCTCAACACAGATATATCAGAATTATAGCAGCACGGATAATAGCAGAATAATAAATGCAGAAAAAGGACAACACAAATTTACCCAGCTTCGACAAAAGCCTGCCTACGTGCTGCACCCAAGGTTTCTACTAGAACTTAAGTAGTCAGATGCTTACACACATAAACTCGTGACACCCGCTACTGACTAGCCTTAACTCTATGCTCAAAACCCTGTCACAACTCAGCCACTGAGTTGCGAATTCTCGAACTACACCATCGTAGTTCGTCCTCTAGTCACACGACTAGAATTTACACAAGTTTAAAAAGGAAAAATACAAATTTAAAACAATTATAAAACAAAATCCTAATTCAAAAGATTAAAGCCCAATTAATAAAAGAAACCGGCCCACAATAAAAAAGCACAGAGAAAATAATTCCCTATTTCTTTAACACTATTGGTCGTATCCTTTTTCTTTGATAAAAATGGCTGCTTCACTTCTTTCTTGTTTGTTCTGAAATTAGGGCTTCTGTAGTTGAAGCGCCGCTTCGTCAAATTGATTGTGATGATACTTCGATTCCTTTCTTCGATTGTTATATGGAAGCTTCAACCAAGTCGAGTTCGGATGTTGCGTGAATTGGTAAGTTCATTCCTTTTTTGATTTATACTATACTTGACTTCGATTCGAGTTCCTGATTGATGTTGCAATCTGTGATATGCTTGAACTCGAATCATTAATTTGTCGATGATATTCATCGTTTATATAGGGTTTGAACCCCTATATTTTCGTTTGTATATTTTATACGAATTTGTCAAATAATTTAGCTTTGACTTCGTCTCAGCCACTTGATTAATATTGAATAATGGTGATTCTCCTGACTTCTTCAATTTCGTATATATTTTGCTTGGTTAACATGACTTCGATTTTTGACTTGAGGTATTTCCTTGGTCATCACGGTTTTTGACTTTCTGGCATTTAAATTTATGTTGACTTCGGCACTTAGCTTGATGCGGTTGTTGACATTGCCTGACTTCGGTCATTTTCTCACGGCTGCTCATTGTAGTCTGTCATCATATTATTTGATTTTGTGAGAATTTGACTTTATTATTATTGAAATTCCCTGCTTGATTTTGTCTCGACCTTAAGTATGTGTACTCTGCATTTTCACTGCCGTGTTTCAGTTTGCACTGTTTCGGTTCTGATTTCTTTATGACATGTATGCATGTATACATATGTGTTTGTGAGAAAATAATTGTTGCATCCAATTTACTGCATATATACTTGAGGCTTTATCATCATATGTACACATGCATATACATGTGTGTGTGTATATGTATCTTGTACATGCTTCGGTTCATATATAGTTTGTCATATTCATATCTATGTATACAAGTGTGTATGTGTTTGTATTGACTTCATGTAATCTTCACTTTGATTCCACTATTGGTCTATCTTGACTCGAAGTCTGGTTGCTTCATGTTTTTTCACTGGTGATACTGTTTTATATGAGTTCGTGCATTCTTATCTGGCTTGATGTCTTGTGGTCTTCATTTTTACACTGATGTGTTTTCACTAGTTTGCATTGGTGATGCTATGCACTGTGTAACTGTTAACTTGGTTCTGGACTTGTATATGGTATTGTTGACATTGTTGGTTCATCACTTGTGTCCACTGCTAACATATACATATATGCACTGTATGTATATATCTAGTTTCATTTTTGTAGCATATATTACTTTGAGTCTTGTATTCAGTTGCATGCTGTTTTGAACTACTGTGCTATTTCGTCCCCTAAACTGAGCGGTTGAACTTTTCTTGTTTGTCTGGTCTGGAACAGTTGTGGCCATCTGATATTTTAAACTTTGTCTGGTTATATTTGAATTGAGTCAGTATGGCTCATGTATGAATGAATATGTACTGGAGCCGCAGCCTTGTCTCTTTGTAGTATGGTGTATATGTTGGTCTGGGTTTGCACTTTGTTCATTTGATGATCTGGTTTACTTTGACCTAATCTGGTGCATGTATATGCAATATGCTCCATTTATATATCCACTTGAGTCTGAGTTGCTCCCGACCGTTATTGCATTTGTACATTTGGATTTTTGGTCGAGGCTTGTTTTAGTTGTCTTAACCATTTTCATGAACCTGCACCTGTGTTGAATCTAGCTTATAGCTCGGATTTGACCTTGTGCTCGTGTCGTGACTTTATTTGTATTGCACTTGAGTTGAACCCGGCTTTTCATTTGGGTTTGACCTATGCTCACCTGTCCCTGTAATTTTATCAAGTGTATATCTGTGTGCACGTCCTTGTTGCATGTACAGTAATACATTGTGCATGTCACAAGCTGTTCGTGTATGATGAATTCAAAATGAAATGATGACGAACAACCCAAATAACTGAGGCAAATAATATTTTCAAAATACATTTTACTTTACATTGCAAAAATATTTCATTTTCAATTTTACTGCGTCAGTGTATGTTTTTGCAAATTGCTCAGATGTTGGATTCAAACTGGAATGAAGTTGAAGATCAATTTTGAGTGAACGAGTGATATGTAGTGAGGTGCATATGTAAATGATAATCGTGATGTAATTGAAATTGTATTATGATTGAAATTGTGTGTGTATATAGTGAGAGCTTGAATTTGTACTATTCAAAATTGTAATAAATATTTGTTTGAATAAAATATATGTTTGAATTTAAATTCCATGTTATTTATTTTATTCACCAAATATTTATTTAATTATGTGAAAAATAAAATAGTACATTAACAAATAAATTTAAATGAATATATATGTTTATTATCATCAAACAAAAGTCATATACTCGCATATTCAACACGATCCATGGAGATAGCATGGGACCACTTAAAATCATGTAGGATGAAGCATGCAAAAATAATCAACCCACCTAGGTTTGACTATAGATGTCGGCATCGACTTGAGAGGTAAGTACCGACATATGGTGTTAACTCAGATGGGTTCATGACATCATGCACTATCTTGAGCCTCTATTTGGACTATACTCCAACTCTTATCTTATTCCATTATGATTTTTTTTCCTAATAAATAAAAATCATATAGCAACCAAGAAAGGATTCAGTCTTTGCCATCACTACGCGGAAGCTCTGTCCCTTCTTCAACTCTTTCCTCTACACCACAGTCACTAAGACAGCTTCTCTAGGCAATTCTAGGACTTAGAATTAGTCTAACCCATGTAATTATAGCTTACTCTCTTTTAAATTCTTTGTAATCTCAATCGAATTTATAAGAAACAAAGCTATAAAGTGGATGTAAGCCAAGGATTGTCGAACCACTATAAAATCTGGCATCTCTCATTCTTATTTCTATTGGTTTTCTTTTATTATTACTACTGTCTACTAGAATTAGGTCTCACAGGTTCCCTATAACCCATTCTTGGGAGTTGATCCATTTTTGGCATTAACATTTTGATTCTTTCATTGAGAAAATCTGAAACCAAGATTAGGTCTAGCTTGCAATTTCGGGTTAGAAGAGATCCAATGGATAGATCCAGGGAATTTTTTTGAAGATTCATAGGCTTCCCCTCTGGGATCAATGGCACCTAGAAAACAAAACCACTTCTGGAAGATCAACAGTAGCAACAGTTTATGGTGATGATGCAAACATCTAGTAAATTGAAGTAAGTAGTGCTAACAATCATCAAATAAGGTTAATACTAGAAATCTTGCACCAGGTTCCTCCCCCAATAGGATGTTGTGACTAAAGGATAGTTTAACCAGATGGTCAATGAACTTAACCAAAATTGGCCGTTAGCCAGAAGGCTCTAATGGATAAGATCAATGCCTCGCTGGCGCTGCAGCCACCAAATGATCCGAGAGTTAAAGAAGAAATTGCAGCTATTATGGAACAAGAAAATTCCTCTTTCATGCTTGAAAAGGAGAAAATATAAAAAAGAAAGCAGAAGGAGGTTATTGGTGGAGCTGTAGGAATCATCACAAAAGGCAATGAAAGTACTCCTACTGGAAAGTAGCCTATTGTAAATCCAAATTTTGGAGTGAACACTCGTCAAGTGAAAAAGGCAGTGCTTCTTTCTGAATCTGAAGATGATATGTGACTTTTTGATGATAGATTGGAACTGAATGCTAAGATAAACAGGCAAAACGTTGGATATGAAGTTTAAACCACTCCAGTAAGACCGACTTTCGCCCAAAGGACCCTGTAGGAGTGGTTCTCCTGGAGAATGGAGAACCCAGACTTTAGCTGGCAAACCGAGACGGTTTGCAGAGTCAAACACTTGGCTCATGCCCTAACAGCTGATCTATAGACCACCATGCTAACAAGGAGTTTACTGATGACATGGTCAAACAGTTATTAGAGGAAAGTATGGGCAGGAAGAATGAAGACTGGTTCCATGCCAAGCCGAACTCCATTCATTGAAATTTTCTAAGGGAAGATTATCCTAAGAAATTCACTATGCCGACTATGCCATCACACAATGGAACGATGGACCTTAAACAACACTTGTACAAATGTGAGTGGTATATGGATGGAGCTAGGGCCATGGATGTTGTTCATTGTAGATGTTTCTTTGTCTTCTTGGAAGGAGTTCCTTCCATGTGGTTTACTAGACTTGCACCGAGATCTATTTCCACTTTTGACGAATTAGCAGAAGGGTCTAGAATAATTTAGATTCCATACTGCATGACCAAAAGACGTGATGTCCTTATCTAGATTTTTCGAAAGACCCAATGAGTCACTAAAAATTTTCTTGAACCGGTTTAACATTGCACTCATGGAGGTAGGCAATCCCAAGGAAGATATGATTTTATAGATTTGGTCTAAGCAATCCATCCAAATACAAACTTCAATAGATGAATTAAATTGAACAACCGACTACCATAGAAAAATTCCACCGAATGGTGACCTATGGTTGGAAGAAGCAAGCATGATCGAAAGTAAAACTATCAATTAACAACCAAAGGAAATGGTCCAGAGTAATGTTGTGGCTAAGTTGGAAGGCGACGACTCTAGGATTGTGGCTGGAAACCATGAAAGTCAAAAGAAAAGAAACCGGAATTCTAGTGATGGACTTAATGTGAATACAAAACACCCAAGGAAAGTCAAACTAGAGGACCATAAATCATTGAACAATATCTAGAGAATATCTATCTTTCTACTTGGGGAATTCAGCGCAACAACAAACCACCTAGGTAGGAGGCCTTCAAGCGATAGGAGCAATCAGGGAAGTACTGCTGCTTCCATGAGATGCATGGGCATAACACTAATGAATGCCGATATTTAAAGGAGGTGATTGTGGAGTAATAAGGAACTATAAATTCCAGCAATACATGAAGAAACCGCTGAATGGCAAGGAAGCCGCGAGAATCAAGGTCCAACTGCTCAAGGGAAATTACCTAGGCCTATTGGAGAGGGACTTCGATTAACTATCGGAAGGCTAGTCATTAATTAGTAATCCAGGAATGGAGAAGCATCCAAACGCGATGCAACTACGCTTGGCTCTTTCTACATATTTCCTAATTTTGCAAATATGTCCCAGAGAAACATAGGGCATTTTAAACAGGCAGGAGTTGCCTCTTCTTATATTTTATAAGTTAAATTAGTTTCCTGAACTAATGGAACTGTATTCTTGCAAGGAAAACCGTCGAGTCGATGGAAAATTTGACTTAATTGTCGGATCGACGGGAAATTCGATCATCACATTTTTAGAACCGGTGTTGCTCAGGCAACATCGGGAAGTTCATGATCTTCGAAGCCTTGGTGTTACTTCGGCAACACAAGGAGACCCTCCATTCCTCAAAATCCTCGATATTACCCCAGCAACATTGGGAAGCTTACTCTTCCCTTAGGGGTTGCTTTCAAAACCGTTGAAACTGCATTCTGGAAAGCATCTCTTCCTGTGCGTCACCAATAAGACGCACGATGCAACTTGAACCAATAGAACCACGTTCAAGTATGCAACACTCCTACGTGCCACACCATAAGCCACACATCGCTTCTTGGACCGATGGAATTGTGTTCTTGTAAGAATATTCTTCTATGCACCACCAACAAACCGCACATCACTTTTGGAACGAATAGAATCATGTTCCTGTATGCACCCTCCTGTGCAGCACATTATAAGCTGCACGATGCTGGCTGAACCAATAGATCCGCGTTTAAGCATGCAATATTCCTACACACTATAAACTGCATATCGCTCCCCGAACCGATGGAACCGTGTTCTCTAAAGCAATCCACCCAATAGAATTGAGAAAGTACTTCCTGCTTTCTGGATAAGAAGTATTGGCTCCCAAACCGCTGGATCGACGGGGAAAATCGATCCTAGCCACCAAATTACAAGTGTTGCCCCAACAACACTGGGAAATCCTCTATCTTCAAAGTTAACGAAGCTACCCCAGCACCATTGGGAATTTGTCGAAAAAATTTAAGTTGTGACGTTGCTTTGGCAATATCAATAAATTTGTCTATTAAAGGATTGGTGGGAATCAATCCTCACTTTCCAAGGGATCAGCACTACCTCAATGGTGCTATGAAGATTCCAAACCACTGGATCAATAGTGAAAATCAATCCCCATAATCTGAGTACTAGTGTAGCCTCAGCAATGTTAGGAAGTTCTATTGTACAAAGACGGTTGAAATATCAACTCACAATGGTCTGAACTTAATATTGCTTGAAGATTGGCAACATCGAGGGAAATCATCACACACTTGTCCAAATTCGACATCGCTTTAAGATAGGTGATATCGTAGGAAAACCCAAGGGATTAAGCTGTTCATGTATTTTTGGAGATAGAAGCTGACACACAAATGAGACTTCAATACCAGACTTGGAGATGCTTCACTACGATTGAAGTATAAAATGCTTAGAATCGAGCATCCAAACCATAATTTCATGAAGATAGGAGCTACATATAACTCAGACCGGGGGTAAGCAGAGAGTCTCCCAAAGTACTTGATCTCATATCAAGTGTTTAGGTCAAGCGTTTGAAGTAACAAGCCCTATGGAATAGGGGGCACACTAACACTTGGGAAAAATAAAATGAATCGCACTACAGTTCTATTACCCTGAACAGTGAATTTTGGCAACCGCAACAGAACAAAGCAAAGCAGTATACAAAAATCACTGCAAATTTCATTATTAATATGCACTAGGTTATGGTAGATACACACATCACATAGTACGTAAAGCATAGGGAAAGTACATAGGAAAGATTATGATAGAAATGCCAATCTTTTCATTACTAGTATCATTCTTTGTACAATTCAAATAATGGTGGTTGTAACCGCAAAATATTAGCCTATTTGGACATAACAAAAGCAAAAATATAGACTCTACTGATGCAACGATAGAGGAAAGAAGTACTGTGTACGGACACTAAACTTGTACATACTGAAACAACACAAAAGACACATACCTAAAAGACCACAAGTACTTAACCAACTCTCGAGTGCACCATCATTTCTTCCTACCTTTGCCTCCATTTCTTGGGTGGATTGGGGTCTTTTTCCTGCTATCCTTATTAGTCCCTACTTCTATAGTAGTGCCAGACCCCATAGATCCTTCGACAGCTCCGCTTTCCTCCTTTGACATCCATAGCTTGATAATAGTCCGAGAAGTGCACTACGCCTCCTCCTTTTCCTTCTTCATTTGAAGCCCATTCTTTTCCTCTTCCATCCTCTCTGCCATTTTCGTCTTGTCTGTTGGCTCTGACTCACCAGTGACTATTACCTCTTTGTCCACAGATACAAAGGCGTCGCCCAGATTTTATAGCGCGTCTATCTGCTCGGAATAAGGTCCAGGCCCGGACATGGAGACAGGAATCGTGCTAAAAGCAATTGCAGACATGGTAGTGGAAGCAGTGAAGAGAGCAATGGTTCCTAGGCTCCAACTAGCTAGGGGCAGTGAAGGAAGAGTTGGCTGATCTACAATTTGGGAAACATAGTTGCATAATTTAGCAAAAGATTCTGGAGTGGACCAAAGTGCTTGGAACACTGGAGAGATGAGGGAATTACCCAATCCAGTAGTATGAATTTGGTCACAAACCACAACTTCAAAGTTTCCTTCACCGATTCCCATCTTGAAGGGTCGCAAAATAGCTTGAGAAAGGTGTGACTCACCTAAGGCTTCAGAAGATAGATGAACATGAGCAGCTCCAAAAATAGTAGTGGATACTGGAACGGTTACCATTTTCTCTTGAGAAGTAGGAACAAGTGTTTCATGCTGACTCAAAAGTCTTGGGACAGCAAGAGCCTTGGTCATGGCATCAGCGATTGCCTTCTCTCTCTCTCTTTCTTCTTGAAGAATCTATCTACTAACTACCAAAAAGTCTATGTCTTCAAAGCTGAGGTAAGCAATCTTTAATTCCTCCTTGAATCGCGTATCCTTATCCTGCTCTGATCTTACCAGTACTTCCTCCTTGACCATGGCAAGAGTCGAAGGATAATCATCGCCAAGCCATTTTAGTCTACCTATGTTCATCATATTATAAGTGCAGAGGGAAAGCACGTTGGCGTCCATCTGGCCTATCGCCTCATCATATGCTGTTCGAAGCTCCAAAAACTTCGGCCATTTTACCAGATGGTCGATCTCCGCTGCTAGTTTTCCACCTAAAGCTTCTTCCTTCTCCTTGACCAAACTTGCATTCTCGGGTAAGTTCAGTGGCCTATTCAATGATGGAAGAAACTTTACCAACAATGGTTTAATCCTAGGATTTTAGTATTCCCCATAACGGTGGTCTGCTCCTTCAATTTTTTGGATTCTCTATGAGCGTTCTTGAGCTGATCTTTATTCATGATAAGTGCTCTATCATGAGCCCCGTTCACCATGCTCAATAACTTATCGCTGGTTGCCTTTTCCTTTCAGGCTGCATCCCTCTCAACTTTCAGCTTGGCTATTTCAATATCATGATCCTTGATCGCTTTATCATGGTCTTCCCTATCAGCCTTGAATGAGAAAATTTCTTTATAATTGTACAATTCATGCTTGAGTGGGCCTTCACAAGATGCCACCAATCAAACCTGGCTTCTAAGTCCTCTTGATCTATCTCAAGATTGCACAAGGAAGTAGTTCTATTAGTAGGCTTGATGTTCTTATTGAACTTAAAACCCTTAAATAATAAATAGGGGTAGTATGCCTGGAGCATGGGTGGACTAGACGGGAGTACAAACTTCTCCATTTGGCTAGAAGAACCAGGGGTAGCTGTAGTAGTTATGGATTAAGATAAAGGGACTTCCTATATTCTAGATGTTTGAGCTTCGGTGCAAGGGGGAGCAATGGAAAGGAAGCCTCTTGGTATTCATGAGAATCTCTATGGCACTTGTGTACGTCGTCGGGAGCACTACTCTCATCGTCCCTTTTTTTATCTCCCCTTTTGTGCTCTATCTCCAAGTGGAAAGCCTCATCCTATTTTCTCTTTCTTCTCTCCTTGTTCATTTCATGATAAAAGAGATGGGAATGATCCAAAGTTTGATCCTTATATGAGCCAGATTTTTGATGAAGTAGGTGGTACAGTCGACGACTCATAGAACCAGAAACAAAATGGAAAGTCGAGTAAAAACTTTGGATAGGAAAGTTGAATTGATGCAGAAATGAGTGTCTGTGTCCCTAAAGCGAATTGTGTAGCGCCGAACACCCCTATATACTCTACCAACCGTATCAGCATGGTTTAAGGGTTGGAGTCTTTCCACCGTCACTTATAAAAGCGCTAGAAGAGATGATTTGCGAGCCAATCTCATCCTACATTTCGCTGATCGAGATATCCTCGAATTCATTCACATGAATGGAAACATCTCATAGAAAGTCAGTATTTGACGTATCTTCTATGAGAGTTGTAGCAGCTTGACCTCTAATAGATTGTGGAGGTTTAGCAGTGGTTTGACTTGGAGGAAAGGAGACCGACAGCTCAGGGTTCAATGCCATAGGGGTAAGTAGATTCGGAGAAGGAATATTAGGAAGCTGGGGCTCATCCCCAACGATTCACCTAAGGATTCATACTCTTCTTCTTCTTCAGCAACGTGAAAGTCACTTCCATCATCATCATTTGAGATCTCCCCCTCTTTAGCCACAATTGGATGTTTCCCATCTCTTCTTTTAACTGGCTCGTCCGCCTCCGGGATCGTGGGCATTATATCGTTATCTTCCACTCATAGGGGCATCATCTTGCATGGGCTCGATTCCCCCATCCCAGTGGCTTCTTCCACGTCAATCCTCACAGGCTCGTCGGCTTTTGTATCAGTAGTTCCTTTCCTACACTCCTTGCTGAAAGCACCTTCCTCTTCTTCCCCTTGAGTATCCTCATCAGAGTTGTGAGAAGGGTCCTTAGAATGAGTGCATGATCTGGAGCTGCTCTTTGTCGAAGCTTCGGTATCTTTCATTCTTCTCGAAACGAGTAGTCCATATTCTTGTAAGCTCTTATTCGTTAAAAGGAACTTGACGAAATGGTGGCAAGTTCTATCGGCTTTTATGTCTTTGAGCATCTTCTTATGCTACGATCATTTATCCCGCTTTAGAATACCTGTGAGAGACATACGTTAAGTTTGGAGTGTAAATATTCTAAAACGAGAGGAATTGATGGAGAGGAGCCCACTTCCTTTTAACCAGAATTGATTCAATCCTTTTGGACATCATACGAAGAAGCATTCACCCTTGACATGGAACGTTTATTGTGGAGTTTATCGATGACCTTGCATCTCGTCCAGTCCTTGATGATTACAAAGGATAGGCAATCTTTTCCTCTTTTGAACTTGAGCAGGTGTGTGAGCTCATGGAATCGAGGAGGGCATTCAAGCCTTCGCATGAATAGAACTTACAATGAACTCAATAAGCAAGTCCATTCGATCAACTCGGAATGGTGCAAGCTCGATTTCTCCTAGGAAACTGCTTAAGAGGAATTAGATGGCGGGATAGCGCCATTGAGACATGTATACCGGCTAAAAGTAGTGAAACTAGGCGGGAGATGATGTGTGAATTCATCTCTTGCTGGTAGGAGAACATCTTCCACGGGGATGCCACATTGCAAGAAAATATTACTAAGCATCTTATTAGTCAGAACAGTGGGTATCTATTTCGATGGATCGGTTATGATCATGGTTGGAGGCAACGGGGGTGGAATGGGAACCATCAACATAATCTGACTCTCGGATCCAAAGGTTATAGGTTGGTTGGTTTGAACCAGAACAGATGCTGAAACTTGAGCTATAGTGGCCGCATCCTCAAAAGGAGTAGATATTCCTCGCCATACATGTGGCAGGTTGGTTGTCGAGACACTCTAAGGTAGCAAAATATAGCACTCAACACGATCAGGTAAAATGTAACTTGAAACATAAATACCCATTTGACCAATGCTTGGATGTCAAAGAAAGTCGACGTGTGTTGACCAATAGACTTCTAAGTGTTAACTAGGGCTAATGCAGCGCGTTATCTATATAGAATGAGTCCAGTGTCCCGAACGATATGAATGAACTATCCGGTGTAGATATTTAACTTGCATTTGAAGAGAAATCTGCATTGTCATTAGAATTATTTTTCTACACTTACCCGTTATCGATCGATAAACGTTAATGGACCCAGGGAGTGACAAGAAAAGTCTTTTTTTTCAAGATCATTTGAAATGAAAAATTGGAAAGAGAAAATGGGGAAATTATTAATACGCCTAAATTCAAGGCAGGTAATCATGTTAGAATCTATCTGATGGTCTGGATAGCCAATCTGACAGGCCAAACAATTGAAACTAGAGAGTTAAGCTTTCTTTGAAATCAAAGGCATTCAACATGAGCAAATTCTAAGTTCAAACCAAATTGCAAGGGTTATTATTTGATTGTCCATTACCCAATTGAAATTGGCTAAGATCCCAATCCTTTACCCTCATCACCTCGAACATCGTTACCACCTACCTTGTAATCAACTCGAATTCAAATCGACACCTAGGTTTCCAAAGAATGCCGGACCATTGAGCTTTAGGCAACAATTTTCAAAGGGATGATGGTTCCAAGTGACCTCGAGTTATAGGGAGACGAGGCGAAAATTGACGGCGATGCAAGGAGGGATCTGCGGTAGTGGCAGGAGCAAGGTGAAGATCAATTCAATGCTAGGAGATCTTGGTTAAATGGTATAATAACTCGGTAGGTAAGAATTGAAAGTGGGAACTCTATGTTATCAAGTACAACTTATCGGAGAAAGTGGCCAAAAAAATTTCTAAATGGACATGTCGGTACCGATAAGATAGAGCTGCACTAACATCCCATCTTTAATCTAAAGTCGGTCAAACTCAACATGGTAAACCTATTCTATTATACGAATCTGCACAAATTTTAATATCTAAATTATATAGCCAACATCGAGAAGAAAGTTTCAATTCTAACAAAAGCAGATAATTAATATAAATCAATCAATTAACACCAAATAAAGCAACATCTTGAGATGGCGCTTAAGCGGTCAATTGGAATTTGTGAAAAAATAGTCCAAAACTTGTCTAGTTCCAGAGCACACTTTGTTTTCAACAAAAGCATAACCTGGCAGGTAAATGCTATCTAGGTTTTTAACCAAGCAGAAATCAATATGAGTTAAAACGTTGAGACAAAGATGACATGACTTAAAATCTTGGAAGCACGCCTAGATGAGGGATAGAAACAGCTTAGAGAAATTTTAACATAAATAGAACAAGCATGAGAAATCAAAGGATTCTAAACGACTGATTACCAAAATTGAGGAGTCAGCAGTCAGAACAGCCGAATAAACCAATTGATGAACGTACTATCACCAATATCAATCAATGACCCATGGAGATAGAATGGGACAACTTAAAACATGTAGGATTAAGCATGCAAAAATAATCAACCCACCTGTATTTGACCACAAATGTTGACACCGACTTGATAGGTTGGTAATGACATATGGTGTTAAATCAGATGGGTTTATGACTTCATGCACTATCTCCGACCTCTATCTGTATTGTACTCCAACTCTTATCTTAGCCAAATATGACTACTACCCCTATAAATACAAACCGTAGAGCAACCAAGAAAGGATATAGTTTCTGCCATCACTACGTGGAAGCTTTGTCTCTTTTTCAACTCTTTCCCCTACACCATAGTAACTAAGGCAGATACTCTTTGTAACTCTAGGACTTGGAATTAATCAAACCCCTATACTTGTGGCTTATTCTCTCTCAAATTCTTTGTAATCTCAATCAAATCTATAAGCAACAAAGCTATAAAGTGGATGTATGCCAAAGACTGTCGAACCACTATAAATCTAGTGTCTTACTTTCTTATTTCTGTTGATTTTCTTTTATTATTATCACTATCTTCTAGATCAAGGTCATACGGGTTCCATACAACCTATTATTAGGTGTTGATCCATTTTTGGCATTAACAACTGGCAAGGGTACTAGATACCATAAGTATTTTCCTTGGTCAGTATATGTATATATTATATTATATTATATTATATTATTTATTTTTCCGTATGTTCTTATTGATAGTTCTTTGATATATTTTCGTTTACAGGATACCAATACCAAAGATCCATACTTTAGTGAACTTGGATGCTCGATTAAGCAAAAATTCAGGCCCATTAAGGTGTGGGTTGTTATAAAGATAAAAATATTTAAATAGTGGCATTAAGAGTGAGATTAATTAAGCTATATGGTGACAAGTTGAACCGTTCAAAAGAATGAAATGTAAATAGGAGGCCTAGGTGGCAACAATGTGTCTAAACGTGACATTGTATTCAGTAAGCTTGATGGAAGGCCTTAGTAGCTACTAATGTCCAAACACAACATTATATTTAGTAAAATTGATGGAAGGCCTCTATGCTACCCAGTGTCCAAATATGACATTATATTTGGTAACATTGATCGAGGGCATGGGTCGATAGAAAATGTCTAAAACATGTCATTATATTTGGTAATGTCGATAGAAGGCCTTATTGGCAAACCCCTGTCTATTCATTGCAACATATGGGAACGATGGTGCAAGGCTTGTGTAGCATCTAATTGCCTATTCATGACAAAAGACAAGAATAATGGTATGATGCCTTCGTAGCAACCTAATTATCTATTCACGATAAAATTGGGAGAAAATAAGATGAAATACCTAAATGAAAACTTTAAGTGTCAAGTACCTTTATTCAAGTGGTTAGAGTAAGGCCTGAGTGGTAATTAAAAATGAATTAAATATAAAAACTAATCGAATATGTATGCGTCGCACTTATGATAAGTTGATTAATTTATGGTTGTTTATGGCATGATTATAACGACCCTGACACGACCTTCGAAAATCGGCACCCGTACTTCACTTGTACTCGAATGCCGCAGATTCAAATGCTGAATCTACTTTGTCAAAGCTTATAGCACATTAAGTACAATAACACAGCGGAAGGAAAAAATAATAATATCATTGATATACAACAGTTGATTACAATGATACAACACATTGATACAATTGATATCAACATCAGAGATACAAAAATAATAGCAGAAGAAAGCCACCAAAAGATAATATCTTTAGAAGTCCATGAAATAGATACTCCAATTAACTGCAACACCATTGCAAATGCTCCAAAACTAGAAAGACTCCAAACCAAAAATCGAGAATCACCATCAACATTAAAGTGAAGCAACTCAATCCAAATGCGATTGCCAATATCTAGAGACAGAATAACATCGAATCTACACCTACTATTCGACTATCTGAAAAACCCAACTCTAGACTGCCCGTGCGTAAAATTGTGGGCACCCAGAGTTTAGGAAGGGAACAATAAACTCTAGGTCGGTCATGGGACTGGTATGAGCAAACAAAAACAGTTTATCTTTAAAAAAGAATCAACAAGAAATAAAAAAGGAAATCCGCAATGCTTTTTGGAAAATGAAACTACCACAAGGCCTCCCTCCGCACACACCATGCAAATGTATAATTGGAAGAGATTTCTCCTTATGATAGTCAAAAATGCTTGATACGTGAAAACCATTTAATATCATTATTAGTGCATAGTGCAGAAAACCTTTCGAAAGTATAATATTAGTCTTAGCTAGCATAAATATTTCGAACTATGCCTACTATAGCTACCATCTAAACAGTGGTGACCACCATAAGTAAATGGTAGGTTATACAACTAAAACCGTACAAGGAACGTATGGATGAGTGGATTTCCAGCAAATGGTTGGGCTAAGGAACTTCCTACTGCCACATGGGTACGCCTTTGGAGGGACGCCCCAAGAACCTACCCGGCTCTCTGCCAACACAATGCCAAGTTACCTCTATAGCTAGGTAACCACTACTCGAGTATGCCATCCACCAGTCGTTTGCGACCTTTATCCAAGGATCCTCAACCATAAAGCAACAACCACAAAGTAATAAATTTCCAGTGACCACATGAGTTAATTATCTGAGCTCCATACCACGATACCACCCTTTTCCAGAAGGGAATGACATACCCTAACGGGCGCGACCCTCATAGCCTTGCCACATCTTTCCTGTTTCGAGCATTTTCGGGTTGTGAGGTCCTGATGCAGTCTCGTCTACAAAGCTACGCTTTACAAGAAAGCCATGCTTTGATCAACAAATGATCAGTAGCATTTCGTATGTCACATTACCAAATTGGGAATGCATCACTAGTAACCATCAACTACATAACCTTTGAGCTCGTATGTCTCAGAGAAGGGTGTTAAACTAAGAGAATAAATTCTCTGCCACCAAACAGAAATGTATTTGATAGAAACCGGTTTTACATCTCAAAGTGTAATGTCAGATACACATCCATACAAGTCTGTTCCGGGTTCGAACAGAACCGAAGGCACTTCTAAAGAAGCCCTTGCAATCTGGGAATTCCCAATCCCGATCGGACTCCCCAATACATATGGAGGTCTCTATACCGGCGCGACTCAGTGTAGAGACATTCGACGGTTATCCTTTCTTTATCGAAAACACCCTATCTTCGCCACTGGTCTTCAAATGCTATCCATTTATGTCGTATCATTATTCGGAATGGGTTATATGACACAAAGTCCTCTCCTAGCTAAACCGAGTAATAAGCGCAATATTTAAAAACATATGAATATTGGGATCTCAGTTAAGTCACAACTTATTACCCATAAACCTTTCTTTAAATGGTTTAAACAAATTACCATTTTAATCTTTAAACAAAAATATTTACTTCAAAAAGTTCACCAATCTTTCACAAAGATTCTTTCACAATATTTAAACAAAAGATCTATATTCGAGATCCCCTTTTGTTTGGAAACATAGTTCGCCAAATATTTCACAAAGATTCCTTCATAGCTTTCGAAACAATTCCTTTTCAAACTTGAAATTTTCCAATACAAATTGGAAATCCTTTCTTTATATGAAAGCTATTATTATTTGGAAACAAATAGTTTTCGTTTTGGAAAAATCCGATTACATTTGCTCAAGTTAAATCCTTTCAAACTTAGGTTAAATTCAAATTCTCAAAATAATACTTTTAAAATGGTTTAAAACACATTTATAACTTGTATACCCTTTTTAAACCAAAATTTCCAAACATAGAATTCAATTTCAAACCTTGAATTCAAATCAATTATCAAGTTATTCAAAAATAACTTTTTATTTTTAGAACTCCTTTTCAAAAGCTTTTCATATTTAACCCAATTCCATTTCCAAACTATTTGAATTCAAAATTTATCTTTAAAACCATTTCATTATTTGAATAAAATAATATTAAAATCGAATTATCTGTGACTTAACCGATTTCCTCGTGCAATCCATATTTGTGTGTGTATGGTACCGTCCAAGCGTATCACATAATAGTGCAACATCCTCAATCATCACAGATTCAATCATATCAATATCGATAAGCGGTATAATCTATAATGCTTATCTTTATTCATATATTCACAGATAATATACAAATGTATCACAGATAAAAAAATAAATTATACACAGCTCAATTCACAGACAAAATATCACAGATCAACTTGGACAATCAATTTAAGGCATCTCATACCATACAAACATTCATAAGCAATCCAAGCATTCAATAATCATTTATAGGCAGGATTAATTAATTGTTTAATCCTTAGTTAACTCAATTAAATTTTCAATCAATTACTTATGAATTAATTACTCAATAATCATTTAATGAATTATCCTTTTAATCATTCATTAATTAACTTCTAATAATAAATTAATTATCCTTTTATAACAAATTAATTAATCCTTTAATTATAAATTAATCAACCTTAATGAATAAATCAATTAATCTTCAATCATTTAATAATTAATCCCTAATTATTTACCCTTAATTACATTAATTAATTAACCCTTAACCAATTATCATTAAATTAATTATCCTTCATTAATTACAATAACTGATTATCCTTAAGTAATTAATTACCCTTAATTACTTTCATTAATTAACCTTAATTGATCATCCCTTAATTATTAATTAATTAATCCTTAATTATAAATTAATTAACTTTTTAACCAATATTTAATTAACCTTAATTATTAATTAATTAACCTTAATCATGAAGTTATTAATTTATTCCTTAATTATTAATCAATAAATCGTTATTATTAATTAAATAAACCTTTAATTAATCGTATAATTAGATTAATCACCTTGATTAATTTATCTTTACATAATTAATCCTTTTAATTACATTAGCTAATTATCTTAATGTTTTACATAACAAATGCATTTCATCTTTAATTAATTATAACATTTGGTTTATTTACAACAAACTTTTTAAAATAAAAGTGATATAGATTAAACACTTTAAACTAATTTAATTTGAAATAATTTTTATTTCAAAACCTTTAACAAATTTTAAAAACTTAGATAAACATCCATTATTTACAAAAGTAGTAGTTTTAACAACTTTGTTTTCAATAAAACTTGATTGGTTTTAAAGTTTAAAGCATGTTTTTAAAGACTCGAGCCAAAATTAAAAATACCCGTGCCAATCCCTTGATTTACCCGAACACATCTCCGAGTTTCCCTTCTTTTATTTTTTTCCTTTTAAAACTTTGATTTGTGTAAAACTTCTAAAACTATTAAAATCACTCGTGTTTCAACGTGAACACCAACCCAAGCTACCATCACGTTTTCTCGAGAGTAAACCCGAGTTAGATCTTCATCACCTTCCTCAAACTCCCTAACACACACCACTCCCTTGTGTACATGCACAGATGATCGACGATGATCTGATCGTCGCTAAGACCTCCAGCAAGTCACTTACGACCACGATAACAAATTCCACCACCCAAATCCCTCGATTTCATCGTTTTTCAAATTTAAACAACTCGATTCAAACTGGAACAATACCGACCACCCAAAAATGCTTCACTCCAATTATTTCAACACCTAACGCCAAGCAACCACGACTGGAACCTCGTCTCGACCTCCGGCCTTTATCCCCCGCACCAGTCCACCCCGATCCATCCATGGCGCCATATAGACTCGAGAATTATCACTGACCACACCGATCTTTTAAAACCTAAATCGTCACCAATCAATCGCCACGTTATTTTTCCTATAACCCACAGACCCCTAGCTTTCTTCATCCTTGATCTCAACAATCAACCATGCACCGATCATCGGCGATCAACGAATGCCACTTGTATTACTAAACAAACACTTGTTAATTAATGATGTCACTTATTAAACATTTGTCAGAACATGATTTTAAAAATTTTACACTTGTTAAAAATAAGTAAATTTATGTTCAAAACCTTTTCTTTAATTTATTTATAAATTTTGTTTTAAACCCTTATCATTTTATATTTATATCTTAACATATGTAAATGTTTTACATTTTAAATTCATGAATATACTAACTATGTTTATTTATTCAAAAAGAAAATGTGTTTTAAATCTTTTTATCAAATCTAATAAATAAGTATATAATATGTATATATTTGAATTTAATTCTATAAATAGCTTTTGTAAATTTTATTTATATCAATTTCGTAATATTACTTTCAAATCATCATATTATAAATACAAAATAAATTATTTTCTATTATTAAAATATAGAGTTTTACTTCCAAATAACTTTTGAAAATTCACTATATTAAATTCAAATAATTTTTTTAAAATACATATATTTATATTAATTATAATTAGAAAACAGGTTTCTATAAATCCCAAAATATAAAGTTTTGAATCCAATTTATTTTAAAAATACTTATATTTGAGTTTCAAATCCAATATGTTATTCAACAGATTTATTTCTAAATTTCCAAATTATAAATTCTATTTGAAATCACACACACATATATATTTATATTAATAAACAAATATCTATTTAATTTGGAAAATACCAAATTATTTCACAATTTAATTTCAAAAATTAAATTAATTATCAAATTAAACTTGGCTAAAATCCAGGAATGTCACAGATTCCGCCTTAAGAAAATTTCATCCCCAAAATTGGCTAGGTAGATAATAAAGGATGGATACACAAGGATAGAGAAACAGTTTTCTAGGTTAAATTGAATATCTATTCTGTATTTGGCTTACCAAATCAGAATATCATCAAAAATTATGAGAACGAACTCATTCGATACTACATAAGATACTCGGGTCACATGATCTACTAATATACAGGGGTATTGGTTAGTCCGAAGGATAACTAACCATTCGCAGAATATATCTGGACCCCAAAAGAAAAGACAAATGGATTCAATCTACCATAATTCTCAAATACTAAGTATGGATTCCAAACTCAGGTCGGAATACTCCAAAAGTATACATCAACTTGTCCCTCTTCGCACTTCGATTCTCATAAGATATTACAACAAAATTTCAAATTTGGTTTTGACCGAAATCGTTCTATCGATACAATCCAATTTAACTTCATATTTTAGTTAACAATTTATTTCAATTTAAAATTTCCAATTTATGAAAGTTAGCATGAAAAGCTGATAAAGAACCGATAAAAAGATTATGAATTGAGAACCTTTTCTACAACGATTCGTAGGGCCACCACCATGCAAAAGCTTCTCCCTCGAGTTGCCACGAAGCCATCAAACGAGATTGATAGAGAAAAGATATTTCCGTTGTTGCAGGGTATCGACCATTCATAGTCGTATTCCCATGTCCCCTATCTCGTTGTCTTCTTGCACTCATACTCACTATCACTAGATAGTAAGAGAATTTACTGAGGCACACGAACGGATATCTTAGGGAATACTCATTCTAGGGTATACTTCACCCTATCTCTAATGAGTTACCTAATGTGTTATACTCCTGTGCTAAGATTCAACCTTCAACTCTGATACCAATTATAACGACATTGACTTGACCTTCGAAAATCGACACCCATACTTCACTTGGACTCAAATGCCGTAGATTCAAACACCGAATCTGGTTCGCCGGAGCTTATAACATATTAAGTACAACAACATAGCGGAAGGAAAAATAATAATATCATTTATGTACAACAGTTGATTACAATGATACAACACATTGATACAATTGATATCAACATCAAAGATACAAACATAACAGCGGAAGAAAGCCTCCAAAAGATAATATCTTCGGAAGTCCATGAAGTAGATACTCCAATTAACTGCAACACCATTGCCAATGCTCCAAGACTAGAAAGACTCCAAACCAAAAAGCAAAAACCACCATCAACACCGAAGTGAAGCAACTCGATCCAAATGCAATTGCCAATATCCAAAGATTGAATACTATCGAATCTACACCTACTATTCGACTATCTGAAAAACCCAACTCTATACTGCCCGTGCGGAAAATTGTGGGCACCAAGAGTTTAGGAAGGGAATAATAAACTCCAGGTCAGTCACGGGAGTGGTACGGAGCAAACAAAAATAGTTTATCTTGAAAACAAACAATCAATAAGAAATAAAAAAGGAAGTCTACAATGCTTTTTGGAAAATGAAACTACCATAAGGCCTCCCGCCGCACACACAATGCAAACGCAGAATTGGAGGAGATTTCTCCTTATGATAGTCAAAAATGCTTGATACACGAAAACCATTTGATATTATTATTAGTGCATAGTGCAGAAAACCTATCGAAAGTATAATATTAATCTTAGCCAGCATAGACATTTCGAACTATGCCTACTATAGCTACCATCTAAACAGTGGTGACCACCATAAGTAAATGGCAAGTTGTACAACTAAAATCGTACAAGGCGCATATTGGATGATTGGATTTCCAACAAATGGTCAGGCTAAGGAACTTCCTACTTCCACATGGGTACACCTCTGGAGGGACGCTTCGAGAACCTACCTGGCTCTCTACCAACACAAGGCCGGGTTACCTCTGTAACTAGGTAACTACTACTCGAGTATGCCATCCTCCGGTCGTTTGCGACCTTTATCCGAGGATCCTTAACCACAAATTAATAAATTTGCAGTGACCACACGAGTTAAGTATCTGGGCTCCATATCATGATACCACCCTTTTCCAGAAGGGAATGACATACCCTAAAGGGCGCGACCCTCATAACCTTGCTGCATCTTTCCTATCTCGACCATTTTCGGGTTGTGAGGTCCTGATGTAGTCTCGTCCACAAAGCCACGCTTTACACAAAAGCCATGCTTTGATCAACAAATGATCAGCAACACTTCATATGCCACATTACCAAATTGGGAATGTATCACTAGTAACCATCAACTACATAACCTCTGAGCTCGTACGTCTCAGAGAAGGGTGTTAAGCTAAGAGAATAAATTATCCGCCACCAAGTAGAAATGTTTTTGATAGAAAGCGGTTTTACATCTCAAAGTGTAATATCAGACATACATCCATACAAGTCTGTTTCGTGTTCGAACAGAACCGAAGGCACTTCCAAAGAAGCCCTTGCAATCCGAGAATTCCCAATCTCGATCGGACTCCCCATCACATAAGGAGATCTCTATACCGGCGCGACTCAGTGTAGAGACATTTGATGGGTTATCCTTTCGTTCTCAAAAATACCCGGTATTCACCACCGGTCTTCAAATGCTATCCATTTACGTTGTATCATTATTCGGAATGGGTTATATGACACAAAGTCCTCTCCCGGCTAAACCGAATAATGAGCGCGATATTTAAAAACATATGGATATTGGGATCTCAGTTAAGTCACAACTTATTATCCATAAACCTTTCTTTAAATGGTTTAAACAAATTACCATTTTAATCTTTATACAAAAAGATTTACTTCACAAAGTTCACCGAACTTTCACAAAGATTCTTCCCAATATTTAAGCAAAAGATCTGTCTTTGAGATCCTCTTTTGTTTGGAAACATAGTTCGCCAAATATTTCACAAAGATTCCTTCATAGCTTTCGAAACAATTCCTTTTCAAACTTGAAATTTTCCAATACAAATTGGAAATCCTTTCCTTATATGAAAGCTATTATTATTTGAAAACAAATAGTTTTCATTTCGAAAAAATCCTATTACATTTGCTCAAGTTAAAGCCTTTCAAACTTAGGTTAAATTCAAATTCTCAAAATAATACTTTTAATATGGTTTAAAACACATTTATAACTTGTATACCCTTTTTAAACCAAAATTTCCAAACATAGAATTCAATTTCAAACCTTGAATTCAAATGAAATTATCAAGTTATTCAAAATAACTTTTATCTTTAAAAATCCGTTTCGAAAGCTTTTCATATTTAACCCAATTTCATTTCCAAACTATTTGAATTCAAAATTTATCTTTAAAACCATTTCATTATTTGAATAAAATAATATTAAATTCGAATTATGTATGACTTAACCGATTTCCTCGTGCAATCCATATTTGTGTGTGTATGGTATAGTCCAGGGGTTTCGCACAATAGTGCAACATCATCAATCATCACAGACTCAATCATATCAATATCGATAAGCGGTATAATCTATAACGCTTATCTTTATTCAAAGATTCATAGATAATATATAAATGTATCATAGATAAATAAATAAATTATACACAACTCAAGTCACGGACAAAATATCACAGATTAACTAAGACAATCAATTCAAGGCATCTCATACCATACAAACATTCGCAAGCAATCCAAGCATTCAATAATCTATTTTAGGCAGGATTAATTTATTGTTTAATCCTTAGTTAACTCAATTAAATTTTCAATGAATTACTTATGAATTAATTACTCAATCCTGATTATAACTTAACTTAAACCATATTTATAAATTACTAAACCCTTGTTAATTAACACTAATTAATTACAAACCATTTAACTAATTATCCTTTTAATCATTCATTAATTAACTTTTAATAATAAATTAACTATCCTTTTATAACAAATTAATTAATCCTTTAATTATAAATTAATCAACCTTAATTAATAAATCAATTAACCTTCAATCATTTAATAATTAATCCCTAATTATTTACCCTTAATTACATTAATTAATTAACCCTTAATCAATTATCATTAAATTAATTATCCTTAATTAATTACAATAACTGATTATCCTTAAGTAATTAATTACCCTTAATTACTTTCATTAATTAACCTTAATTAATTATCCCTTAATTATTAATTAATTAATCCTTAATTATAAATTACTTAGCTTTTTAACCAATATTTAATTAACCTTAATTATTAATTAATTAACGTTAATCATGAAGTTAATTAACCTTAATTTATTCCTTGATTATTAATCAATAAATCTTTGTTATTAATTAAATAAACCTTTAATTAATCTTAGAATTAGATTAATCACCTTGATTAATTTATCTTTAAAAAATTAATCCTTTTAATTACATTGGGTAATTATCTTAATGTTTTACATAACAAAAGCATTTCTTCTTTAATTAATTATAACGTTTAGTTTATTTGCAACAAACTTTTTAAAGTAAAAGTGATATAGATTAAACACTTCAAACTAATTTAATTTGAAATAATTTTTCTTTGAAAACCTTTACCAAATTTTAAAAACTTAGATAAACATCCATTACTTACAAAAGAAGTAATTTAATAACTTTGTTTTCAATAAAACTTGATTGGTTTTAAAATTTAAAGCCTGTTTTTAAAGACCCGTGAGACGACCCGACTTTTTCTCCATAAAAAGTCGTATCATGCTTAAGAAAGAAAGGGATAGAAAAGAGAAAAGAAAGAAGAGAAAGAAGAAACAACACAAGAATCTCAAAAGCGGAACAAATAAATTATATTAATAACATAGTATACAACACAAATCAAAGTTACATAGACAAAACAACACATACTAGACAGTTATAAACACCTGTCTAGTTATTACAAATCAATACACAAAACAGAGAACTACTCAGAGATACCAACACAGCGGAAATCTATACATCTATACGCGGAAGCCTCCTGCTCCATTTGCTTCTCCACAATTCGTCAAAGCTAACCTGAATCCCTTGGCTACTCTTATAAATTTGAGTACCCAAGAGTTTAAGAAAACAGAAATAAATTCCAGATCAGACATGGGTCTGGTGTGAATAACAGGATAAAGTTGCTTAACTTGGAAAAACCTTTGAAAGAAAAGGTATCACGTAAGACTTCCTACACATAAACATGGAAAAGTTTTTACCTTACGCTAACCAAAACATTTGATAGGAAATCCGATGATATTATAATAGTGTCTAGAGTTTTCAAGTAAAATACAGAAATAGCTGGAATGCTTACATCTCACGTTCCAACATAGTTGGGCATAACTAATACGTACGGCACTTATTGGATTTTGGATTCCATTAATGGTAGGGCTACTGGGGTACCGTCCGTCATAGTACATGGCCTAGATCACCGTACTGAGGAGTATGCTCGCTCCCCTGCAACACAAAGCCGGAACCATTCCTTACTGAACAGTTCCGAACAAGACCACCCCGCAGTTGTGATCAGCAACCGCACCACTAAGCCTAAATAAAGGGACATATAGACTGGGGTAAATCTCGCTCTCAAGTGGAGGCTACCCACGAAGCCTTGCTGCACCTCCCTTGTTTTAGCCATTTCCGATTGATGAGGCTTGAGGCTACGATTACCTCTTATCACTTAGAATGCTCATCGTCCACGTGACAATGTTCTGAAAGCATTCAATCCATACAAGTTCATTCCGGGTTCGAACGAAACCGAAGGCATTATCTTGTTACACTCATTTTGGAATCACCCTTAGAGTTAACGACGATAACCCTTGCACTATGAATCTTCATCTTCACTTCAGATTCACGACCTAACGTTAATTTGGATCGATGTGGTTTTCGGATATCCAAATATGGAAACCCGATCCCGGTCTCTTCGAAATCCAAAACGTGTCTTTTAAGGCCAAGTTGTTTTATAGTTTTAAAACAATTCAACTCATTATCTATATACACACAGATAGATGATTCACATCACACAAGATAATCAACATTATCATTACCAATAGATAATTCATATCATAATCAGATAATCCATATTATCATCCAAAAGCAACCAATGCATCCATATCATAAAACATAACTCATCTCATAGCTGAGATTACAAACCATACCAGGCATCCAATATCAGCCATCAAACATAAGCAATGATCTAATGATCACACCATCTATAATTAATTTAAAATGAATTAAATTAATTACATCATCTTTAAATAAATTTAAAATCAATTAAATTAATTACTTCATTATTATAATCCTGTTTAACTTAACCATTAATTGATTACAAATCAATTAATTAATCACCATCTCAATATTCATTTTAATTAATCATTACTGATTAACCATCTCAAATTACAATAAGTAATTAGCCTTAAAATTAACACAAGTTAATTATATTAAACTCTTTGCAAATAATTAACTTGTAATTACTTAATTAATCAATTAACTAAAGTTAATTACATAAATCATTTATTCATTATTAATTATTCCTTAATTAAGCAATTCTAAATTACATCATTAATTTTATTAATTAATGATTTCTGATTATGTTTAATTAATCTCTCTATTTAAAATTAATTACATTAAGTAATTAATCTACAATTAACGACATATATATTAATCACCCTTGATTAATAACCATTCAATAATTAACTTCCCTTAATTACTTATTTTAATTATTATTAATTACAAATTAATTAATATTTAATTACAATTAATTAATCTCTAATTATTAATTAATTAAGTGTTAATTACAATCTTAATTAATCATTAATCACTTGATTAATAAATCTTAATCATTAATTAAAATTTAATTAACAATCCCTAATTATAGATTAATAAATCTCAAGTCTTAATTAATCATCCACATTAATTAATTAAATAATAAACTACCCATTTAAATTAACTTAATAATTTAAATGAACACAAATTATTAAAATTTTAATTATCTTTAAGATAAACATTTCTTACTTAATTAATCATTTAAAAACAAATTGTTTTTAAATTTACTTCAAATTCCATTTAACTTTATTTTAAACTTAAGATGCAAATTTATCTTAAACAAGATTTTAAAACAATTCAAACTTTTATCTAATATGTTAAAAGAAACATCTACTTTATAAATAAGTTTAAAAGAATTTAAATCCAATTTTAATTTAAATTCAAATCAATTTTTAAAAATTACTTTTAAATTTTCAAAACTGAAATACAGCCTGAACCTTAATTACTGATTTAAACTTAAATTCTTGAAAGCTTACTTACATAAATCTTCAAATCATTTAACCTTTCAATGTTATTAAATGATTTAAATTTAAACTTATTTTATTTAAAAAAAATTGAAGTTCAAATTTAGTTACAGATTTAAAAACCCAGATTTAAATTCCTAATTTAAAATTTAAACTTCCAATTCAAATTCAAAACACACATATACTTTTACACCTAAAAGTTTTAAAACCAAATTTAAATTTAAAAACATAAATGATTTTAAATCTCAGAAAATCTAATTTAAATTCATATTCAAATTCCAGATTTTAAAATCCCAGTTTGAACCTCAACTTACATTTAAACTTTACTTTTAAATTTAAAAACAGAAAACAGTTTCTGTTTTATTTGAAATCAAACTAGAGTTTAAAAGAAATTTTCAAATTTATTTCAAAGACCCAAAATTTAAACTAATTGAATTCAAATCTAAATTCAATTTCCAGGTTCAAACTTAGTTTTAGATTTTAGTTTGCATTTTTAAACTCTACTTCTAAAATTAAAACTGTAACAGGTTTTCTGGTTTGCTTAAGACTAAACTATAGTTTTCAAAATTTTAAATTATTTCAAAACCTAAGATTTAAACTCATTGAATTCAAAATTTAAATTCAGTTTTTAAATCTTGGTTTAAATTTTAGTTTGCATTTTAAACTTGCTTTTAAAACAGAAAAGCAAAACAGGTTTCTGATTAAATTTCTAAAACCTGAAACACAGAAGAAGAAAAAAATGCTCGAGCAACCCATGTTTTACTTCGTGTCAACTCAACACCTACTTCGAGTCACATCTCAAATTACCCGAGACCATCTCAAGTCACCAAAAACTGTAACCCACTTCAACAATACCATCACTACCATACTGCGCACCTGCACACCCTCTCCGGCCACCGCTGGCCAACTCCACAACCTTCCCACAGTCGTCACTCAACCCCACAGTCCATCCATACACCCATTTTATCCATAAATGCCCGAAATCAAAAACGAGTCACAACTTCCAAACCTGGAAACAGTCAGTACCCAAAACCACCAAATCCTGTCATCACCTCCCCTTAACGCCACCGGTCACCGTAGACTGCGCTTCCGGTGATGACTTCAACAACCCACCAACCTCCATTTCCCAAAACCCTAAGTAACTCGATCAAGTACAATAGCATAAAGGATCGCATCTTCAAACCACAGTAAACTAGGGTTTAAAACCTTAAATCCCAAATTACAACAATCAAAATGAATTTCAAATCAATCCAATAATTTTCCTATTATCTCTGACATCTCCACCACTTCCAGAAGCCTTTTCAACTCAATCAAACCCAAATATCAACTGTACTAACCCCATATGTAATACACAGTAAAATTTGAATTTCTTTCTGGTTTAAGAAGTAAAAATTTTAGTTTTACTTTTAAAACTCATAAATATACATGATGTTTTGAATTATAATCTTGAAATATTGATTTGAAATGTTTATATTTTCACTCATACAATTTATTTGCTCTGTTACTTAAATTTCCAGTAAGTTCTTATTAATTTATTTTACTTGTATAAAATCTTAAAGTCTAATCCTTGAAGCCAACATATATATCTTGTTTAAATCCTATAATTTAACAAAAACTAATTAAAGATATAAGAATATAAATAAAAACTTGTGTCAGGAAAAAAACAGAACAAGAAAATTTAACAACATATACACAAATACATTTACACAGCAGATAGATTAAATTATAAACATATGCAATATTTATAAATTCTAGTATACTAGCATGCAACAATTTTTAACCTTTAAATTTTTTTAGAAAAGTTACTCACCGTTTTATTATGCAGACAGAGCACAATCTTGAAAAGCTCTGAATTGTTTTTCTTTAAAATCCTTCTTGAATGCTTTAAAAAAAAACCTTCAGTTGTATGCAGAGGCAATGTTTCCAGGCTTGAAGGAATGAATGCAGATTTGCTTTTAAATGTTTTAAACTTGAATGCTCTAAATCTTGCTTGGTTGCCACTTTCCAGATTGCAGATGTCAAAAATGCAGACCTCTATCTTTAATTTTTGCATACAGGCAAGCTTACATTATTTCCAGATTTTTAGAACAGTTTGGATGCAGGATGCAATTGAACAGATTTTTGATTTTGCAGGTTGAATATGATTTGAGGATTGTAAATTTTATTTACAGGGAATTGAATATGATTTTTTAAGGTGGAATGTTTTCAGCTAAAAACAATTTCTTTGATTTACATATTTTCTTAGTTTATGAAATGAAAAATGAGAAAAAAAAAGGGGAAAGAAAGCATGCAAGTTTATATAACTATAAAAATCAAAGAAAATCAAAATTTAAAAAAAATGAGACATGGCTAAAATGTTAACACTTGTAAATATTCTTATTTAAATACTCAACACATTTTAACTTATGCCTTAATAAACTTACACATGTCATTTTAAATAATTAGTATTTTTAATTATGTGTTAAAGAAAGTTTAACTTAGTTAATTAGTTTTTAATATTTAGTTATGTATAGATAAATAATTAAAGAATAAACCAATTATAGTGATAAATAAAAACAATATACAATTTAATCATTTAAAGAATATTTTAAATCATTTTAAATAAATTTTTAAAAAGATTATAACTTATTTGTAATTTAAATGGATACATGATTCATTTATAGATTGTATTTTAAATTTCGTACTTATTCTACAAATCATATTTATTTATCAATATTTTAAAAAGAATAAAACAAACAAGTTTTATAACTTGTTTTAATATACAAGCTTAAGTCAAAATAAAATTTAAACAAATAAAACATTTGTCTTATATATTTAAAATCATTTAGTTATTTTATTAAATAGTTTTGAAAATCTTAATTCAAAAATAAATCATAATTTTCCAAATTCAAAATATTAAAATTAGAAAATATGATACACTAATTAAATTTAAAACCAAACTTATCTATTTAATATATATATATATATATATATAAATACATATACACATTATAAATAGAAAATAGATTGTTAGTTTATTAAAAGATAAATCATCTAATTAATTATTTAAATGAAGAAGATTATAGAATCAATTTAAATTTATTAACAAAAATTATCAAACTAATTTAAATTTAAACACAGATTATTAAATTTATATTGCCATAAATTCCAGGATATTATAATCCTCCCCCTTAAAAGAATTTCGTCCCTGAAATTTAAAACAAAGGTAATTTAATAATCTGTTGACAGATTTTATTTTAAAATACAACATATGTTAATCATATGCCAGCAACCATAACAACCAATTCACACAATCAGAAAAAATCTAATTATCTAAAAGAATTTTGGATAGAACTTTCACGAGTTTCCTCGGTATATATATATCGGGATACTCGCTCTATAGAATCCAAACAATCAATACTACTAAGCTACAGAGCTCCTATCCATCTATATCTATAACTCTAAACAGGATATTAGACTATAGACGAGTTCGACTCAACATCCAAACCATCCTGAACTGTTGGTTCTACAACCAGAAATATCAAACACGTACTCCCTCAGGGATACGTGAAATATACTGAATCCCAGTTATCCAAACCGGCAATTCAACTCTAGAAAACCAAATACTTATCTTACCAAAACACAAAAAAAATCCAAAACATCTCAGAGCTAGCTTCTCAGACTTACCAAAACTTATAGCTCCTTTGATTGGAGAAAAACATAACTAAAACCCAATCTCCGACCCCAGAATCCAAATTCCTCTTCGTCTTATCCATAAAAACTCTTTGGACGATCATGGACCACCAACATCCCTCCTGATCAGCTCACTCTTGCTGATGCTTCTAGAAACTGACTAGACCAATCCAATCCATCACAATAATATCCTCAAGATCAATCCAAAACCAGGAACACACACTCAACTCCTCAACAGCAGAAGACAGAACAAACTTCTCCTTATCCGGGAAAAAAACAAAACAGAAGCACTCTCAAACTGCTTCCGCTGCACAACTCTGATCCGAAGTAGAAGAAAATGCTGGCGAAGAGCATAAGAACAGATTAGACAACTCAGCACAGAAATATGGTTCCACATATCCATAAAGAAAACTCAGAAGTTTCTCTGAAACCTGAGTTGCTTCACCAAACTCCTATCTCAAGGAACCATCCATCTACTAATTGAACCACCCGAAATCCTGGAATCCAAATCAAAAAGAAAACTCGATCTTCAAATGCAGACAAACTCTGACTTCCTTGAAGACATTCAGACAATCTCCAACAACTCAAGAGAACACTCAACTATCTCAAGTCACTTTTGCGATCAACTCAGCCTAATATCCAATGAAAATTCTTTCTCTTTACCAATCAGAACAGTTGATGCTGGCCTAGCCAATTCATCTAAGAAAAGGATTCACTCGGCTGCTTCTGAACTCCACTTTAGAAAAACTACCCAGCCAGAAGAACTTCCTACCAACACATACACTCCGAGCTGCACTGCTAACACCAAAGCCAAAGAATTCTCAATCCAAAACTCTTCGAGAAACTCGGACTTCAAAGTAAACAAAAACACCCTGCTGGTCTCAGCCACAACATCAAGCAGACTCACTTCCTTATTCTTGTTCCAAAGAACATCTTCAGAAACATCCATAGTCACTGTATCTCATCACGCAGCTACTACTTCCTGAGGTCTCAAGATACCATCATTCGCTTGCTTCTGCCCAACCGACAGATCCAAATTCAACTTACCAAACTCTGCACTTCAAAGATGAACTCCGAACCTTAATAGGTTTCCTTCAGAGATCAATGAAGTCCTTACTCCAAGCAAAGCTCACTCGAGACGGTATTCGGTCTAGAGTCTCGACAAATACACTTCCAACCTCATCCATTCAAACTCCAACCAATCGGTAGTTGTGTTACACACGCCACTACCTCATCTACCTTTATAACTTATATTGGAAAACCCGAACAGGTAACCCAACAGATAGGTAGAAATATATAAATATATATATATAAAATTACAAATACGCTCTCTCAAGATAGACACCACTCCAGAGACTAGGTATTCGCTCAACCTAGCGCTCTGATACCAAGTAAGAAGACCCGACTTTTTCTCCACAAAAAGTCGTATCATCCTTAAGAAAGAAAGGGACAGAAAAGAGTAAAGAGAAAAGAAAGAACAGAAAGAAGAAACAACACAAGAATCTCAAAAGTGGAAAGAATAAATTATATTAATAACATAGTATAAAATACAAATAAGAGTTACACAGACAAAACAACACATACTAGATAGTTATAAACACCTGTCTAGTTATTACAATTCAATACACAAAACAGAGAACTACTCAGAGATACCAACACAGCGGAAATCTATACATCTATACGCGGAAGCCTCCTGCTCCATTTGCTTCTCCACAATTCGTCAAAGTTAACCTGAATCCTAACCTGAATCCCTTGGCTACTCGTACAAATTTGAGTACCCAAGAGTTTAAGAAAACAGAAATAAACTCCGGGTCAGACATGGGTCCGGTGTGAGTAACAGGGTAAAGTTGCTTAACTTTGAAAAACCTTTGAAAGAAAAGGTATCACGTAAGACTTCCCACACATAAACATGGAAAAGTTTTTACCTTACGCTAACCAAAACATTTGACAGGAAATCCGATGATATTATAATAGTGTCTAGGGTTTTCAAGTAAAATACAGAAATAGCTGGAATGCTTACATATCATGTTCCTACATAGTTGGGAACAACTAATACGTACGACACTTATTGGATTTTGGATTCTATCAATGGCAGGGCTACTAGGGTACCGTCCGTCACAGTACGTGGCCTAGATCACCATACCGAGGAGTACGCCCGCTCCTCTACAACACAAAGCCGAAACCATTCCTTACTGAACAGTTCCGAACAAGGCCACCCCACAGTTGTGACCAACAACCGCACCACTAAGACGAAATAAATGGATATCTAGACAGGGGTAAATCTCGCTCTCAAGTGGGGGCTACCCACGAAGCCTTGCTGCACCCCCCCTGTTTTAGCCATTTCTGGTTGATGAGCATTGAGGCTACGATTACCTTTATAGGACATATCACTTAGAATGCTCATCGTCCACCTAACGATGTTTTGAAAGCATTCAATCCATACAAGTTCGTTCTGGGTTCGAACGAAACCGAAGGCATTATCTCGTTACATTCATTTTGGAATCACCCTCAGAGTTAACGACGATAACCCTTGCACTCTGAATCTTCATCTTCACTTCAGATTCACGACCTAACGTTAATTTGGATCGATGTGGTTTTCAGATATCCAAATATGGAAACCCGATCCCGGTCTCATCGAAATCCAAAACGTGTCTTTTAAGGCCAAGTTGTTTTATAGTTTTAAAACAATTCAATTCATTATCTATATACACACAGATAGATGATTCACATCACACAAGATAATCAACATTATCATTACCAACAGATAATTCATATCATAATAAGATAATCCATATTATCATCCAAAAGCAACCAATGCATTCATATCATATAACATAACTCATCTCATAGCTGAGATTACAAACCATACCAGGCATCCAAAATCAGCCATCAAACATAAGCAATGATCTAATGATCACACCATCTATAATTAATTTAAAATGAATTAAATTAATTACATCATCTTTAAATAAATTTAAAATGAATTAAATTAATTACTTCATTATTATAATCCTGTTTAACTTAACCATTAATTGATTACAAATCAATTAATTAATCACCATCTCAATATTCATTTTAATTAATCATTACTGATTAACCATCTCAAATTACAATAAGTAATTAGTCTTAAAATTAATTACACAAGTTAATTATATTAAACTCTTTGCAAATAATTAACTTGTAATTACTTAATTAATCAATTAATTAACTAAAGTTAATTACATAAATCATTTATTAATTATTCCTTAATTAATCAATTCTAAATTACATCATTAAATTTTTTAATTAATGATTTCTAATTATGTTTAATTGATCTCTCTATTTAAAATTAATTACATTAAGTAATTAATCTGCAATTAACCACATATATATTAATCACCCTTGATTAATAACCATTCAGTAATTAACTTCTCTTAATTACTCATTCCATAAATTAATTATTCTTAATTAATTATCTCAATTAATCCCTTGATTAATTTTAAAGTAATTTAAATCCAAATTACTTCTATAAGAAATATCTTTAATTACATCCAGTAATTATTAATTAATTACTTCCTTAAGTAATTAAACTTAAACAATTTCAAAAATGATTATTATTAATTAATTAATCTAATTAATTATTAAAAATTAATCACATTAATTAATTGTTTAAATAATCTTAAGTAAATTTTCTTCATTAACATTTCTTAATTACTTAATTAAGAAATTAACTTATTTTAATTATTATTAATTACAAATTAATTAATATTTAACTACAGTTAATTAATCTCTAATTATTAACTAATTAAGTGTTAATTACAATCTTAATTAATCATTAATCATTTGATTAATAAATCTTAATCATTAATTAAAATTTAATTAACAATCCTTAATTATAAATTAATAAATCTCAAGTGTTAATTAATTAATTTAAAAATGGCTAATTACTTAATTAATCATCCATATTAATTAATTAAATAATAAACTACCCATTTAAATTAACTTAATAATTTAAATGAACACAAATTATTAAAATTTTAATTATCTTTAAGATAAACATTTCTTACTTAGTTAATCATTTAAAAACAAATTGTTTTTAAATTTACTTCAAATTCCATTTAACTTTATTTTAAACATAAAATGCAAATTTATCTTAAACAAGATTTTAAAACGATTCAAACTTTTATCTAATATGTTAAAAGAAACATTTACTTTATAAATAAGTTTAAAAGAATTTAAATCCCAATTTTAATTTAAATTCAAATTAATTTTTAAAAATTACTTTTAAATTTTCAAAACTGAAATACAGCCTGAACCTTAATTACTGATTTAAACTTAAATTCTTGAAAGCTTACTTACATAAATCTTCAAATCATTTAACCTTTCAATGTAATTAAATGATTTCAATTTAAACTTATTTTATTTAAAAAAAAACTGAAGTTCAAATTTAATTACAGATTTAAAAACCCAGATTTAAATTCTCAATTTAAAATTTAAACTTCCAATTCAAATTCAAAACAGACATATACTTTTACACCTAAAAGTTTTAAAACCAAATTTAAATTTAAAAACATAAATGATTTTAAATCTCAGACAATCTAATTTAAATTCATATTCAAATTCCAGATTTTAAAATCCCGGTTTGAACTTCAACTTACAATTTAAACTTTACTTTTAAATTTAAAAACAGAAAACAGTTTCTGTTTTATTTGAAATCAAACTAGAGTTTAAAAGAAATTTTCAAATTTATTTCGAAGGCCCAAAATTTAAACTAATTGAATTCAAATCTAAATTCAATTTCCAGGTTCAAACTTAGTTTCAGATTTTAGTTTGCATTTTTAAACTCTACTTCTAAAATTAAAATTGCAGGTTTTCTGGTTTGCTTAAGACCAAACTAAAGTTTTCAAAATTTTAAATTATTTCAAAACCTAAGATTTAAACTGATTGAATTCAAAATTTTAATTCAGTTTTTAAATCTTGGTTTAAATTTTAGTTTGCATTTTAAACTTGCTTATAAAACAGAAAAGCAAAACAGGTTTCTGATTAAATTTCTAAAACCTGAAACACAGAAAAAAAATGCTCGAGCAACCCATGTTTTACTTCGAGTCAACTCAACACCTACTTCGAGTCACATCTCAAATTACCCGAGACCATCTCAAGGCACCAAAAACTGTAACCCACTTCAACAATACCGTCACAACCATACTATGCACCTGCACACCCTCTCCGGCCACCGCTGGCCAACTCCACAACCTTCCTACAGTCGTCACTCAACCCCACAGTCCATCCATACACCCATTTTATCCATAAATGCCCGAAATCAAAAACGAGTCATAGCTTCCAAACCTGGAAACAGTCAGTACCCAAAACCACCAAATCCTGTCATCACCTCCCCTTAACGCCACTGGCCACTGTAGACTCTGCGCTTCTGGTGATGACTTCAACAACCCACCAACCTCCATTTCCCAAAACCCTAAGTAACTCGATCAAGTACATTAGCAGAAAGGATCGCATCTTCAAACCACAATAAAACTAGGGTTTAAAACCTTAAATCCCAAATTACAACAATCAAAATGAATTTCAACTTAATCCAATAATTTTCCTATTATCTCTGACATCTCCACCACTTCCAGAAGCCTTTTCAACTCAATTAAACCCAAATATCAACTGTACTAACCCCATATGTAATACACAGTAAAATTTGAATTTCTTTCTGGTTTAAGAAATAAAAATTTCAGTTTTACTTTTAAAAATCATAACTTTACATGATGTTTTGAATTATAATCCTGAAATATTGATTTGAAATGTTTATATTTTCACTCATACAATTTATTTGCTCTGTTACTTACATTTCCAGTAACTTCTTATTAATTGTTTTTTACTTGTATAAAATCTTAAAGTCTAATCCTTGAAGCCAACATATATATATTGTTTAAATCCTATAATTTAACAAAAACTAATTAAAGATATACGAATATAAATAAAAACTTGTGTCAGGAAATAAAACAGAACAAGAAAATTTAACAACATATACACAAATACATTTACACGGCAGATAGATTAAATTATAAACATATACAATATTTATATATATATATTCTACTATACTAGCATGCAACAATTTTTAACCTTTAAATTTTTTTAGAAAAGTTACTCACCAATTTATTATGCAGACAGAGCACAATCTTGAAAAGCTCTGAATTGTTTTTCTTTAAAATCCTTCTTGAATGCTTTTAAAAAAAACTTCAGCTGTATGCAGAGGCAATGTTTCCGGGCTTGAAGGAATGCATGCAGATTTGCTTTTAAAAGTTTTAAACTTGAATGCTTTAAATCTTGCTTGGTTGCCACTTTCCAGATTGCAGATGACAAAAATGCAGACCTCTATCTTTAATTTTTGCATACAGGTAAGCTTACATTATTTCCAGATTTTTAGAACAGTTTGGATGCAGGATGCAATTGAACAGATTTTTGATTTTGTAGGTTGAATATGATTTGAGGAATGTAAATTTTGTTTACAGGGAATTGAATATGATTTTTAAGGTGGAATGTTTTCAGCTGAAAATAATTTCTTTGATTTAAATATTTTCTTAGTTTATGAAATGAAAAATGAGAAAAGAAAGGGGAAAGAAAGCATGCAAGTTTATATAACTATAAAAATCAAAGAAAATTAAAATTTAAAAAAAAAATGAGACATGGCTAAAATGTTAACACTTGTAAATATCCTTATTTAAATACTCAACACATGTTAACTTATGCCTTAATAAACTTACACATGTCATTTTAAATAATTAGTATTTTTAGTTATGTGTTAAAGAAAGTTTAACTTAGTTAATTAGTTTTTAATATTTAGTTATGTGCAGATAAATAATTAAAGAATAAACCAATTATAGTTATAAATAAAAACAATATACAATTTAATCATTTAAAGAATATTTTAAATCATTTTAAATAAATTTATAAAAAGATTATAACTTATTTGTAATTTAAATGGATACAAGATTCATTTATAAATTGTATTTTAAATTTCGTACTTATTCTACAAATCATATTTATTTATCAATATTTTAAAAAGAATAAAACAAACAAGTTTTATAACTTGTTTTAATATACAAACTTAAGTCAAAATAAAATTTAAACAAATAAAACATTTGTCTCATATATTTAAAATCATTTAATTATTTTATTAAATAGTTTTGAAAAGCTTAATTCAAAAATAAATCATAATTTTCCAAATTCAAAATATTAGAATTAGAAAATATGACACACTAATTAAATTTAAAACCAAACTTATCTATTTAAAATATATATAAAAATAAATATACACATTATAAATAGAAAGCAGATTGTGAGTTTATTAAAATATAAATCCTCTAATTAATTATTTAAATGAAGAAGATTATAGAATCAATTTAAATTTGTTAACAAAAATTATCAAATTAATTTAAATTTGAACACAGATTATTAAATTTATATTGCCATAAATTCCGGGATATTACAACCCGAGCCAAAATTAAAAATACCCGAGCCAATCCCTTGATTTACCCGAACACAGCTCCAAGTTTCCCTTCTTTTATTTTTTTTCCTCTTAAAACTTTGATTTGTTTAAAACTTTTAAAACTATTAAAATCACTCGTGTTTCAACCTGAACACCAACCCGAGCTACCATCACGTTTTCTCGAGAGTAAACCCGAGTTAGATCTTCATCGTCTTCCTCAAAATCCCTGACACACACCACTCCCCTGTGTATGTGCACAGATGATCTGATCATCGCTAAGACCTCCAGCAAGTCACCTACGACCACGGCAACAAATTCGACCACCCAGATTCCTCGATTTCATCGTTGTTCAAATTTGAACAACTTGATTCAAGCTGGAACAATACCGATCGTCGAAAAATGCTTAGCTCCGATTATTTCAACCACCTGACGCGATGCAACCACGACTGGAGCCTCGTCTCGACCTCCGGCCTCTATCTCCCTTGCATCGGTCCACCCCGATCCATCCATCGTGCCATACTGACTCGAGAATTATCACTGACCAAACCGAGCTTTTAAACCCTAAATCGTCACCAATCAACCGCCACGGCAACGTAGAATTGCTTCAATTATTATTCATATAACCCATAGAACCCCAGCTGTCTTCAGCCTTGATATCGACGATCAACCATGTGTCGATCATCGACGATCAACGAAAATCCATTTTTCGTTCAACCCAAAATTTCCCATAAATTATGAACTGAGAAATCTTGATTTCACCTTTAAAATTCATCATTTTCGAAAACGTTTCCGATGATGTAATGGAAACAAGAAATCTCAACCCTCGAATTTTTGATGTGTTTTGCATTCATCTGTTTTCCCAAAAAATATTTTAACAATTAATACTTAAAATAATTTTTAAAACTTAAATCATGATTGTACAAACATGTTTTGTTTTAAACTTAAAGCCTAAAGAGGGCGAGAAAGAGAGAATATGAATTTTTTTACAGGTTTTAAAACCTGTTATTTGAACCAGTAAGAACTATTCCTATATAACAGACATGCACAAGTATATGTGTATACCCTGTTGTATATATACAACAGATTTCAACCAAGTAAACATTTTATCACAACCGCATCAAGATTTTAGATCAGATTAATAAAGTAAGTTTGCTCACCTGGCTAAAACAGAGAAGCAGAGAGGAAAGCCTGAATGATATTTGTTTTTTAAACATGAAAACTAAGTTGATCTTGCTTTCCAGATTTGCTTTTTTCCAGTTTCAAAGCTTCCAGATTTTGAAATTTGTGAGGTGCTTTGGCGTTGAAGAACTTTTGATTGTTCAGGCTTTTGATTTTTTTCATTTCCAGGTTGAACTTGATGTTTGCATAATTCAGATTTGAATCAAGCTGAACTTGTTTTGATTTGATTCTCAGGCTTTTGATTTTGTTTTAATTCTTTTATTCCTGATTTTAAATTTCCCTTCTAGGTTTTAAATTTAAATCTGAAGCTTTGGATTGCTATTGAAAACCGTTTGAACTTGATGAAGATTGTTTTCTAGAATTTTATTTCCAGGTTTGTAGTTTGGTTTTGATTTCCTTTTCCATATTTTAATTTGAAGATGAAAGAATAAGTTGAGAAAAGAATATGAGAAGCATTTGAAAAAAATGCCTGGTTTATTTTATATGATATTAACATTTGATTTTAAAAGAAATGGTTATGACACTTTTATTACTAAACAAATACTTGTTAATTAATGATGTTACTTATTAAGCATTTGTCACAACATGATTTTAAAAATCTTACGCTTATTAAAAATAAGTAAATTTATGTTCAAAACCTTTTCTTTATTTTATTTATAAATTTTGTTTTAAACCCTTAACATTTTACATTTATATCTTAACATATGTAAATGTTTTATATTTTAAATTCATGAATATACAAACTATGTTTATTTATTCCAAAAGAAAATGTGTTTTAAATCTTTTTATCAAAACTAATAAATAAGCATATAATATGTATATATTTGAATTTAATTCTTTAAATAGCTTTTGTAAATTTTATTTATATCAATTTCACAATATTACTTTCAAATCATCATATTATAAATACAAAATAAATTCTTTTCTATTATTAAAATATAGAGTTTTACTTTCAAATAAATTTTGAAAATTTACTATATTAAATTTAAATAAATTTTTTAAAATACATATATTTATATTTATTTTAATTAGAAAACAAGTTTCTATAAATTACATAATATAAAGTTTTGAATCCAATTTATTTTAAAAATACTTATATTTGAGTTTCAAATCCAATATGTTATTCGAAACATTTATTTCTGAATTTCCAAATTAAAAATTCTATCTAAAATCACACACATATATATATATATATATATATATATATATATGTATGTATTAATAAACAAATATCTATTTAATTTGGAAAGTAACAAATTATTTCACAAATTAATTTCAAAAATTAAATTAATTATCAAATTAAACTTGGCTAAAATCCGGGAAAGTTACAATGATGTTATTATATAGCATGACTGTAATTGATGATGATTGGAATATTAAAGGGAAATCCCATTCCATGCTTTAGCGGCGAGGTCTTGCTATGTGGCTGTTTGTTTAGGATAAAGTAATATTCATATAAGGCATTACGTCGGACCCATATTTTTATTATTTTCCATAACTCATGGGTAGTTATTTGAGTAGGTGAGTTTATGGTTGAGATAGATAACTTTTGAAAAGATGAATAAAGACTTCAAAGACGAAGTAGGAAGCTTACCTACCGAATAATATTTATTTTGAAATTTCCATCTGTGTAAAATCCAAAACTATAGCGGGTTATGTGTTATGTTGGCATCTTTATATGTCGGACATGACACTCTCTTATTTCTTATTATAATTACCCCTGCTTGGGAGTGAGATGGGTTAATGATGATGTAATGAATCATGTGAAATAATTTGATGTAATGAAGATTTATATAGTTGCTCTGTTTACTTAATATTGTGCAAAATAATACTAAACTCACTTTGTTGCTTGAAAATTATTCCGGTGATGATTGCAACATCATCAATTATTTTCGGGTCTTAAAGTAGGATGTTATAGTGGCACTTATGGTAAGGAACCATTTGAAGGAGACTTTAGCAGTCAGAATTCTTGTTTTAGGGTTTGAAATGGTTGTAGCGACCCTGACAAATCGAGTGGCAAAGCGCATAGGAATTGTGTGGACTAGAAGCGGAGCTTACGTCGATTTTAATGGTGGCGGCGATGTTGGCTCTAGTAGCACGCTGTTGGTGTATTTGGCCAGTCAATGATTATATATCAATGACTATGGAGATATTCGATGGTGTTCGAATTGGTTGAGTTTTGAAGCTACTTGCAAAGAAAGTTTTTATGGTTTATTTATTTTAATTAGCTAATGTTTAACAATTTGGTTCCATATATATTGATAAAAATTAATAATTATTGATATGTTGTGATAATTGTTTGTTAGTATGGAGTTTAGGATGTGTTGTGTCTTGGTTTGGGCATTTGTTGTTGATTTTGCATTATTAGACGTTTAATTATAATTAGTTAAGAATTTGGAAGGAAAATATTTAACTAATAGGAACTAGATGAAATCATGTAACTTTAGAAGATATGGATGAGTAAACAAAAATGGGATTATTTATAGATTTTTTACTGGTATTTATAAATAACAATGATTTAACATATTTTACTGAAATTAAAGTAAAGAATTTAGTGAGGTTATAATTTATAAATTTTCGAGGAAATTCATGAATAATAACGAAAATTATTTTTAATCAAGACTGAGAGACTCATTATTATTTATAAAATAAAGAGGAATTTCATAAGTAACACTACAAATTATTTTGAGTAAATAATAATATAATTGATGATGCAGTGTTATAGAATTTTTTTTAGTTATAAAATAAGAAGGTAGGTTTTGAATAATAATATTATTAAAGATATGTTTTAAAACGCGTCTTAGATTAAATAACTATGATTTTCAGATAAACGGAAATAAAAAAAAGGAGTTTTGGGGTTTAAAATAGAGTATTATTAATTTTGAGATTAAAGGAAATAAATTGGTTTTAGAAACTATTATAATGATTTTAAAGTATATTATTGTTTTAATTTAAATTAATAACATTATTGTTTTGATAAGTGATTTGATGCAAATTACTATTTTTGATTTAAGATATGATGTGAGGTATTTGAAGAAATAGAAGTATGATAAAGGATTTTTGAATATATTATTGTTTAAAGAAGTATTATCATTTTGAGATGCAATAAATAAATGGAGCTTTTATAATAAATGATAACAAAACAATTTTATACTTAAGAGAATAGTGGTCATAAATATATTATTTAGATGGCGGTAGAACGTATAATTAATTATTGTTGTAATTATCACACAATGTAATGTTTGATGGAGCTAATACATCTTGACGAGTGTATAGTATTCTACCATTATTGCACTAGGCGATGGATAGTTGTTTATGGTTATTTGATGATTGATGGTCTGTTACTAATATTGGTTGGATTAGTACATATATAATGATTGGCGTTGCCTTACTATTGTGGAGTGATTAATACACATCTAATGACTTATACTTACATTGATGATGTATTACTATGATTGATGATTAGTATGTATGTAAGTATATTTTTATTTTTTTCTTCTTATTGGATTATTGGGTTAGCATTGAGTGTTTTTTATGTTTGATGGCTGTGTACTATTATTGTTGGTACATCATATAATGATTTATTATGACGGATGAGCGGGAATATTGTTTTTTGCTTGTGTTGTTTGCATATTAGTTGCACGAATGCTATGGTTGTTATCTCCTAACAAGTATATGGATACAAGAGAAGAGTAAGAAAGAGACCTACGTAGGCATAATCCCCTAAAAGGGTTAAGTCTACAGTTATACCCAATGTGGTAGCTATTGAGCATAAGCCACAATGTATAGCATAAGGCATAGTCCAAACATAGTCGACCATATTTTTTTCCTTTAATATATACATGCACATATATTTATAGAATTTGCAAGTAGATGCGAAGGTGAAGCAAAGGTCCAGATAAAAAGTCATATTTGCAGGATGTTGGTTCGATATGCTATCTATACACTACAGCCATATTGTTATTTATTACTTATGATTAATGTATTGAGATGTTTCTATTATTTGATGTGCTAAAACTTTGTAACGTTTTAATTTTGAAGTGAGTCTTTTATGATAATTGTATTATTGCACTAATGTATATTTATATTGATGTTAGATTCCACTATGTGGTATCCATTTTATGTTCATTATTTTTAGATTTTTAAATTTTATTTCTATGCTCCACTATCTTAATATTTGAAATTAGTTTGTAAGCATATTTTGAGACGTTTATAACTTATATTAAATGTTAAAAATATGGATCATCAAAAATAAATTGGCAACGTGAAATGAAATTATTTCCAAGACTGGAAGAGGCTATTAACACTTAGCAAGGATACTTTCTAGAATTTATTTATGGTGCTTATAGTAAATCTCCTAGGAGATTCAAGCTGGCTCCCAAAGTGGATGGTGGTCATCACCGATGTTGTTGTTCGACAAACATGAATTAGTAAGAGAGTGCGGTAATTGCCGGTTGGTCCGTGATAATGGGTAAAGTGACACCTAAATAAGAGTTTAGATAATACAAGTACCAATGAATGGTAATTATATGACATGGTTAATAATGTATAAAGGATAAGTATCAGCGGTACTTGGGTTTGGAATTGAAGATTGCATGACACACTATAAGAAAATATACTATTTATAACACTAATATACAGTGCTTTCGCCAAAACTTCTATTGAACATAATTTCAAAAAAATGATAATAAATATAAATGCCATATTCACTAAGACATGCTGAATAAAAATTACCCACTCTACTTATGAATTTTTTTTCAATAAACGGCTCCAAAAGCTAGCCTCTTTTCCACTCTATATAAAATGCAAAAAAAGTAAAAATCCTAAATCACTTCCCTTTTTTACTATGTTTCCATCAAATCTCCTTAAAATTCATATGGAATTATCAACTACTATGTAAGAATGGTACAATTACTTTGTAAGAACAAATTTATTTTATACATGATTTGTGTTTTTCCTATGAAATATGCTTTTTGTTCTGTGTTTCGATATCAGATATGTTTTATTTATGTATTTTAAGAATCTATCACTTTTTGAAATGCCTTTTACAATGTGAAAAAATGCATAATTTAACTATGAGAAAAATCAGCATTTATATAGCATTACAGGAAATGTAATGTAACAAAAGTGGAAGGTAGCCACTATGAAATCAGAAGAAGAACACTGTCAAAACTTATTACAACAAAAATAAACATTATAGAAAATAATTTTATAACCGTTCTTGTGAGTTGTGAAAAATCTTAACCAACTATGGAATAATATTTAAAATCTTATTGAACGAGTAAAATGGCATGGTAAAACTCTAAGAAAATATTTTCCATAGCAGAAAAAACAGTGTAAACTATTTTATATAATAGCGTTTATTATTGTGCTAAATATGTGATTAGGCTATTATTATATGTGATTATATGATATCTTCACTAATGCTATGAAAAGATAATATGACATTTTTTGTGTGCTATGAAAAGATAAAACTGGTGTAGTGACATAGACTATAAGAAACTTTGTTCATTATGATGTTTAAGTATATGGTATACTTATGATTTAATTAATGCTTAATAATGATGCTCAGGATATGATGACTTGAACATTACATGATATGATGTAATTATAGTTGAAGATTTAGTGATTGATAAACCCATTCCACTATGCAATGTGGTCCCACTATACTTTGTGTGGGGCGAAGTATTAATCATAGCAGACATTATGCTTGACTTGTATTTTTAATATTGTTTTTCTCATAAACTTGTGGTACTCATTTGGACAGGTTGAGTTTAAAAAATTAGGCAAGTTATCTTAGAGATGAATAAAGCTCTTAAGACAATGTAGGAGGCTCAGTAGTAATTAGTATTATATTATTATTTCACGGTTGTAGAACTATGTTTTATAACTAGTTAAGTGAACATGCTAACGTCTTCATATGTTGGGCATGTCACTCGTGTCTATGTATTATAATATTTTTCCTTATGTGGGTATTTATTGGGGATTGAATACGTAAAGGCATATTTGTGTAATGGAAACTTATTTATCTACTCTGTTTACTTAATGTTTTTGAAAAAGTTGATCACATATTGTCTCTTAAACGTAGTTTTGTTGATGACTACAACATCATCAACGTTTATTTTTTAGGTCTCGAAATAGGTAATGTTATACTCATATAAGTATTCAAGAATCTAAGGGAAAATAGAGAAAAATAAGCCAAGATTGTGTCTTGGTGTGTGGAATACCTACTATAATTTCTAAGATAATATACTATTATATATTATAGTACATGAGAGATCATGTTGTAAACGTCAGACATGCTTCCCCTCATTAGTGTAACAACCCCATTTTATGTAATAATAAACTCAAGTTAATAATAATAATTTGATTAATTAAATTAGAATTTGGTGATTTATTTGATAAAAGGGTTTTAAAATTATTTAAATAAAGGTTTAAATTGTGAAATTTTGATGCTTAAAATTTAAACAAGTAAATTTTTTGAAAGTAAACTTTATTTTATTTTTTTATTCAAATCAATTAGAATTTAATTTTTCTAACCAAAAGAAAATAAATTTATATATATTTGTTCATTTTGTTGCAAAGCCCAAGTCCAAGTTTTCATAGCCAAATCCTTTTTTAGAATTCTCTACCTTCAGAATTTTCACTCACAAGATCTTACTTCCCTATACTTCCTCTATCCCATATTCCACCTTCTATCCTGCACTTGAAGCTTAAAATTCTTCATTTTTAAAATAAATAAATAAAACCAAATTAATTAATATAAATCTTCAAATTCAATTTGGCTACTTCTGGATGCCATATAATTCGTGCGCTTATAAGCGATTAGGGTTTCATCGAGATGTTGTTTCCCTGGTGGCAGGCATGTGTCAGACAAGAGATAAGAAAGCAGCTCATGATTTATTGACGAATACTCTACACTCGCACACCTATGCTAATCACATGACATTCGCTTCTATATATCATTTGAAATATTCACGTTTAAATTATTAGTGACACATATTTTCAAAAAACTATCGAAGTAGGTAATAGATCGCCTGCAGTCGGCGATCCATGTGAAAATATGATCATTCTATCGGTCCATGAGGACCGATAGACCGGTGGCAAATGGTGGAGGTAGAGCTTTAAGCTCTTGCGGTTGCATGTGTATGGGTTTTGTTGTGCATGTAGTACTGTATGTATGTGCATGCGTTCTAAAGTGAGTATTGTGTTCTGTGATATACATATACATACACACATATATATATATGTATGTATGTATGTATGTATGTATGTATGTATGTATGTATGTATGCATGTATGTATAGTGTTTGCTTTGTTTTCGTAGAAGTGCTAATATATGCTCCTGTTGTATGCCATGTTTGAGCATTTACTGGTTTATACTTTTTCTTGCACTTATTTTATACCATTTAGGTTTTTTATTTATATTAGTTATGTTTGTGTGTTTTTGTGTATGTTATTCGTGTGTGTGCTGAGTGCATACACATGAACATAGTGGTGTGTGTTTTGTTTGTTTTAGCACTGTTGTTTTGTCTGGCCTTGTACTTTCCTTTTGCTGTACTAATTTGATTACATCCTTATATGAAATTCTTTGAGTTATTGCTCTTGGTTCCTTTGGTATGTTTCTATACTCTACTACATACCTTGCTTTATTCGGGTATTTGCTTGTAAACCTGTATTTGAGTAATAAATCTGTTGTGTTTGTGTATGTATTTGAGTTTATAAATATCTATTCCTAAATTAAAGTATATATATTGAAATAAATGTCATGTGCAATATTTTGTTTATAAATGATTTTGAATTACTAAAGAAAGTAATAATTTTTATAATGTTATTGATAAATATTAAACTTTTTATTAATGTATTAAAGATTGAAAAATTAAGTTTTATTAAAAAGCATGCTACGGATCCTAATTGAATGTTTATAGTATTCAAATTATATAATTTTTATATATGTATATATATAGATTGAGTTTGTAATATTATATTGGGTTTTGATTAGTTTCTATTCGTAAGTACATTATGAGTAAATTAAGGTTTTATGCTGTGAAAGATTATAGTATAAATATACATTCATTTATTGCTATATACATATATTTATTCGAGTAGTCTATTTTACATTACAATTCTGATAATCCTTTCCAAGTTATTGGACTAAATTATATGAAACATTTCTTAAATGTAACACTTAATTTTTTAAACTAATTGTAATTTAAAATGAGTTTTCCAAAGTTACTAGTAAATATTTTATAATCAATTGAGATTAATTATTTGTTGTAAATATTAAAATATATCTGAATTTAGATGATTATTTAATTAATTTTGGAATATGTAATATTTATCCATTTCTCAGTAATTATTTTGTTATATAAAAATATATATGTTTTGAATGTTTCATTTTTAAGTATTGATTCGTTTTTTTTGAATAATGTATTTTATAATAGTTTCTAACTTCTAATTTCTTATCTTTTTTATATATTGATTTAGATGATATAAGTGATTCACTATTGATATTGATTTAGTTAATGATTTAAGATGATACAATGATGACATCTTTTTATTTGATTTATCGATATTTATTCTGTGTGTCAAAATCTAAATAAACGAAGTTATAATACCGTTTGGTATGAGACTTTTAGTAATATTTCTTTAGTTATTCTGTGGATTCATTATATCAAGTATTGAAGGACGAATGATATGTGTGAGCATTAAATAAATGGGCTAGTAACACGCAGTAGTATGGGATGTCATTGTGTTATTTACTTGGTTATCCTTTGCTCATGTATGACACTCAATACGGGGATACGAAGTGTGATACTCACTGCGTTGAATATATTGTAGCTATGGGTTGACCATGTGAAGCCTTGTGTTGGCGATTATATCGAGCCATGTGTTGACATATGTATTTAGCTGTGCGTCATTATATATAATGTCGTGTCTCAGTATATGTATTCATCTATGTGTAAACAAACATATAGTACCATGAGTCAGTATATGCATATTATTTTATGTCAACTATTATATGTATATATATCAACAATATTTATCTATCACTATCCTACTCCCTTCATGTTTTAGGAGTGAACAGATTGGCCGGTACTTACCCTAGAGGCCTGATCACGGTGGTCGTGCACCAGATCTGCGGCACCCTTGTGCCGTGTGTCGGAATCATTCTAACCCTGTGTCGGCAATGTTCTTGTCGTTCATTGACAATATTTAAAGCCATGTATTGGCAATTGTAGAGCCATATGTCGATAATATTTAGCCCGCTGTGTCACCTAGGCTTACAGTCTATTACAATTAGAGGCAAAGCATGGTCGTGAACCAATGCAGAGCGTATCCTACAACGTATTTATGACATGCAATGGATAAGAGTCACAATGTCCATCGAGGTAACCAAAACTATAGAAGCGATGCTGGTTGAGCACATGTGTCGTGTTCACCAGTTATCCATGTAGTCTCAGGAGTAGGTGTGTTCTTCATTCTCCCATCTAGTTCTGGTGTATTGTGATATAGACAAGCACTCACTCTCTTACTGGAGATGATATGTGATTATACCAGAGACTGTGTCCTGCGTATGATCAATCCCCATATCCTTCTTGGCATCTGTCGCATATTATCTTTCTTTGGCATGTGTTGCCGACTATTATTTATTTTCATGTTTTTCTTTTATGTCTCATGGGCATGTGTCACCAACTACTATTGGCATGTGTTGCCAATTATCTATCCTAGACATGTATCGTCAATTATACATTATTGCCTCCAACTATATTTTCATAGGCACGTGTCACCGTTTACATCTTCCTTTGCCATGTGTCACCATTACTATGTTTTGATTCTAGATGTCTACATATATTGATATTTCTTGGATTTGAATGTTGATTTCGAGATATGTATGATTCACCCATTTATGTTGATTCAATGATTCTTTATTGGTGTCTCTCTATATGGGTGGTGACATCTTTTGATATCAGTATTGACCATTTCACATGGATTTAAGTTCTTTGGATGGTGTGATGCCTTGACGATTATTTACAGCATATACATTTTAGGCATACATTATTATCTTTATGGGAATCCTTGGACATGTCATCTTATAATTTGATAATCGATGTTAATGTTGTCATACTATTAATCTACGTTTGTATGATGTTAACATGATTATATACCATTGATTAGACATGGTCCAACTCATGTGTTATATTAATTCTTGAATAAGTCGGAGACATTTCAGGTACATCGAAAACTTAACCGACATGTATTTTATTAGGCATAGAGGAGTTGGATATTAGGATGGTTATATGATACCTGTATGAACTGATTCACTATATATATTAGACACTGAGTTGCATATTCATTGTATTATATTTTATTGAGATAGTTGACATTTGAGATTGGTTGCACTTTTACAAAATTATGGTATACGTATATTATCACTGCGACTGGTTTTGTATTCTTTATGACGTACTATATAATATGTATAGTTCTGCCTTAGAGGCACACATGTCTACCACTTTGCACTGATACTGTGTATGTATGATTACTTCTTTAGATGTTTTAATATGTACCGGTGTTAGTCCAAGGAAATATTCACATGTGTACCCCATATAGCCTCATACTCTGTATTATCCGATGGTATTACATTGTAATACTCTTGGATAGTATGGGTGTAAAGGTAGTGCATTACGATAAGTACATATAATAACAGTATAATATAAGTCATAATTGACATATATTATGATAGAGTGCAAAATGATTAAGTCAATTGCACTATGCTCTCTCCCACTATCGACATACACAACAATTAGTATCTACAACCGTACATGAGCCAAAATCTTGTTGGGCTTTATAACATAATGCAACTCATTCATTAATATGATAAAGTGTCATGCACTCCATATGTCTACAAAGGTCCTTATTAGGTCAAATTTTAATATTTAACTTATTCGTTGTGTTTATGCGAAAATTTAGTATTGCCTCTTTAATTTTGAAGTCGCCTTCTCCATGCTTTCGAAAGGGTCATACGGCCGCTTTCAAAATGGTTTTGAAGGCAATGGCTTGGAAAGAGTGGGTTTCGAATCTATCTCTTTCTTTTACTTGGGATTAATGCTTTCGAATGCAATGTTTTCACCTTCATTCTTTATGGCCTTATAGTTATACTATATGTTAAATCCAAAGGTTTCGAAAGGAATGATTTTATATGGTTTCGAAGTAATGTTTCCACAAACTTTTACCTGAACCCAATTCTTTCGAAAGGTACATTTCAAGTTCCAATGTTTTCAAAAGGTATATTTAAGCATACTAGAAGGTTTGTTTTAAGTGTTTTGAAAAGAAGGCATCCAATGCTTTCAAAAGAAAAACTTAATGGTTTCGAAAGAGGATGTCTAAGGGTGAAGTAATGATTTAGAAAGGCATATTTTTAATACATTCAAAAGGTATGTTTTGGGCCTTTCAGCATAGTATTTCAATGTTGAAGTAGTTAACTTATTTTGAAAAGGTACTTTAAATGAATTCAAAAGAGTTTGTTTAAGATTTTAAACAAAGGCTTAGAAGTTACCGTTTTGGCCATATAGAAAGGTTTCGGAGTTAAAAAGGAGTTTTAACTTATTTTGAAGGGATAGATAATCCCATTGATTAGATTTCATCAACATTATTTTGTGTAAAGCATATAGCATGGCATAAGTATTTTGGGTAAAGCAAAGAGTATGATTTCCTTATCTTATAAAGTTATTATTTCAGAGGTAGATCATTTACAAAGATTGTTTACAAGGAAATGAAATTTGAATAGGGAAGTTAACCCCAAGTATATGACATGAAATGAAATTCGAAAAGGGTAGATAACCCTAAATTTATGACTTATATATTAGAAGACCAGATGGGACTTGCATAGGGTCGCGCCCTATACTTTAGCTAATAGTCCCTAGCTATTATAAGTCCAAAATTCCAACGTGTAGTGCTTTTATCACAGATAGGACTAAAATAATATTACACATAGAAGGGAATACACAGAGTAAAAATAGGTTATTGGTGAGCCCGTAAAACTATTAAGTTCAGTTGGCCCTAGAAGAAGAAAATTAAGGGTAGACAGCCCAGTAGATTGTCTAACAGAATTAGATTATTGATTATGTCTGGTAGGCCCGAGTTAGGTAATGGTTAATAGTTAGCCAGATAAAATTGTAGTGTAGACAGATAGTCCATTGATTTCCTAATTTTTATGCATATATGTATTTGCTTTAATTGTTATAATTAGTTTGATTGTAGGATATTGATTTTCAAAAGATATACTTTTAGAAAGGATATCAGTGAGGGGAAACCCATTTTGCTAAGCGGCATGGTCTCACTTAATATCAGTAAATCAAGATGTAGCGATGTTACTCAAATTAGGTTTTATGTTTGAATCGAAGTTTATGTTTCCCTTAAACTCTCGGGTACTCAAAATTTGATTTGAGTAGATTGAAAGTTAAGGACTTTTTAGGTTTAGTAAGTTGGATGAATAAGCTTTCAAAGACGTGGAGGAGGCAAAGCTAGCCACGTAAGATTTATTTAGTATTATTTCCGATGTGATGTATTATGATGGATATGTCTATTTAGTACTCTGATCATTCAAGGGGGAATCTTCATATCTCATTCTTGGCGTAATTTGTAATAATTATATTTGATCAAACCTAGGAATCGTTTTGGGATTATGTATCTCAATATGAAATGTTGATTTGAAATGTAATTAGAAAAGCTGTTTTGAAATCTGTATTGATTTTATTTCATATTCACGTGCTACTGATACTATGGATACTATTAGCATCACCTTATTTTATCGTCGAAAGTTAATACTGGATGACTGCAGCATCTATAACATTTAGCTTCGGGCCTCAAAATAAAGGATGTTACAACTTGGTATCAGAGCACAGGTTTATGAAAATTTAAAAGAAAATTTAAACTTAAAATAGTTTTGGAAACAAAATCCTACGAAATTAGAGATAAGATTGGGGTATGCAATATTGCTATAGTAATGTACTTGTATTTGCTATATGTAAGTATACACTTTACCTCTATTTTCCCATCTCTCTAAGGTTATTCTTTATCAACTTACAAAGACTCGATTGCAGATTTTAAGAAGTATGTTATGGATGCTAGGAGTGGAAGAGTTAACATTGGTGAAGGGAGCAACGAAACTAATGGAAATGCCAGACCAAACACTATAAGGAATCCAGGTCAGGCACAAGCTGCTAATGTGGGTGCTGGAGCACCGCAAGTTGATATGGGAGCCATGTACCAGTTCTTTGTCAACAAGATGCTAACTGAAGCTACAACAGGATTGGTTAGAGTAAATCAAGAAGCTCCGATGGTCAATAACAATGCAGTACTAAGCAGAGGTTATGCTAGGCTTGGAGGCAAGTCGTTTATCGGAGAATAGGTTGCTTCATTGCAAAAGGATTTTTGCTAATTTAGGGTCAACGATGAGCAGAAGATGATACTTACTTCTAGGCAATTGCAAGGAGTAGCACTGTACAGGTGGAACAATGTTACTGTGGGAGTAAATGAAGAGATCATGACTTGGACAGAATTCAGAAGAAGATTTGAGGATAGATTCATGTCGGGGATTGCTAAGTCAACTCTGCTCAGGAAGTTTGCTGAGTTGGTATAGGGAGACATGACAGTGCTAAGCTATAAAGATATGGATATGCTACGGTTGATATAATTATCAAAAGGAATGAGAAATTCATCCGCGAACTAAAACCTAAGCTTGCTAAAGCAATATTACCACATGTTAGGGATCCATGTGTTGTAGTTGTTGAGATGGCTTTGAGGCAGGAAGAGATGCTTGCTTTTCTTGATGGTAACAAAGCAAGGGAAGCTTAAGGTGGGCCAAACCAGAAGAGAAAGTTTTCCACAAAGAGGGCGCTTAGAAGAGTGGAGCTGCCAAGAAAGGGAAGGCCGATGTAGTTTGCTATAAGTGTGATAGGAAGGGACACTATGCTAGTTCTAGACAAGCAAAGGGAATAAAGCTGCTGATAAGAAAGGAGTAAAATATCTCAACTGCGATCAAATTGGACCTGATTAGAACCAATGCAAAGAACCAGCCAAGGATGGAAAGGGAAAAGTGTTTGCATTGGAACTAGCTACCTCAAGATCAATAGCAGAGGAGAAAGGAAAAGCTATGTTGGAAGATATGCTTTTTATTCATGGTATGTCAACTAGAGTTCTATTTGATATTGTTGCATCATATTCTTTTATATCTCATTTTTTAGTATATAAGCTTAACCTAGAACCCTCATATCTAGTTACTTCCTTAAGGGATGCGAATCAGATAGGAGGTTTTGTGACTCTTGGGATGAGCTGTGATCACTTAGAGATTGAAACGTGAGGTCATGTATTTGCTAGCAGTTTGCATGTGTTTGATTTCATAAGGTTTGGAATTATTTTGGGTATGCATTGGTTAAGTAAATACGATGCTTGGATATTTTTCCATGATAGGAAAATATCATTTAGACATCTAAGTTGTATAGATCGGATTTTGTACTCCATAGTTAGTTTTGAGGTCAAGGCCTTGTTGGATGTTATGGATGAAGAAGACGAGTTGAACCAAGTGTTCGTTGTTAGAGAATTCGTAGATGTCTTTGAGCCCTTAATAGGACTTCCACCGAAACAAGCTATTGAGTTTCAGATAGATTTAGTACCAAGAGCAGAATCGGTGAATAGACCACCAAGTAGAATAACACCTACCAAAATGAAGGAATTAAAGTTTCATTTGGTGGATTTAGAATGTAGGAATTTTATCAGACCAAGTAGTTCGCCTTGGGGAGAAGCCATAGTGTTTGCAAATAAACCGAATGGATCGTTAAGGTTGTGTATCGATTATCGTAAGCTGAATGAGAAGATGATAAAGAACCGATATTCATTACCTAGAATTGAGGATTTTTCGATCAGTTGAGTGGAGCCAATGTATTTTCCCAATTGGATTTTGCAACAGGTTTCCATCAGCTTAGAGTAGTAGAGGCTAGTATATCTTTGATGACATTTAGGACTAGCTATGTATCGTACGAATGGTTGGTGATGCCACTCGAACTAACTAATGTGTCGGCATTCTTCTAGACTTGATGAACAGAATCTTCCAAGAGCATTTGGACATATTTGTGTTAGTATTCATAGATGGCTCTTTGATATACTCTAAGGATGAAAGAGAGCATAAAGTTCATCTTAGAGTGGTGCTTGAGACGTTGAGGCAGAATCAACTGAAAGAAAAATTTTCAAAGTGTCATTTTTGGAAGAAGGAAGTACATTTTCTTGGTTATATAGTTTTAGAAAAAGAGTTGTCAGTAGATTCGGCTAAGATCGAGGTAGTGAATAGTTGGAGGAGACCCGAGACTATGACTGTGATAAAAAAAAGTTTCTTTGATTAGGTGGTTATTATCTGAGATTCATTAAGGATTTTTCACGGATATCGGCATTAATGACTAAGCTAACTCGGAAAGATGTGAAATTTGTCTGGACTGATAAGTGTAAGGAGGCATTCTAGAATCTGAAACACCTAATGACCAATACACCTGTGTTAGTTGTTTCGAAGGGGAATCGGAACTTAGTGGTGTACATGAATGCTTGTGGAACAGGGTTAGGAGCTGTGTTAATGCAAAAGGGTAAAGTGATTGCATATGCTTCCCGATAGCTCAGACCGCATGAGGTTAGATATCCAACTCATGATTTGGAATTAGCTACAGTATTTTTCGCATTAAAGGTGTGGAGACATTCCCATTTGGGAGAATGATTCGAGTTGTATACGGATCATAAGTCTTTGAGATATTTATTCTCTCGAAAGGAGTTGAATATGAGACAGTAGAGGTGGTTAGACTTTTTAGCTGTTTATGACTTTGGTATTGAGTACACACTAGGAATAAGGTTGCATATGCACTTAGCAGAAAATATCAGAATGTAGTATTGGCAATGGTAGCTGAGTGGATAGATTTAGAAGCATTGACTACATACGGAGTACAATGGAGATCTAAGAGTAGTTCTAGTCAAGAAACTGCTATGTTGTCATGTTTAGAAGTTCGACCGGAGATGATTGAAAGGATTGCTTCTAAGTAAGGAGAGGATCCCTTATTAGCTGAACGAATTAGAAAGTTAAGGAATGGAACAGAAAGCGATGACTTGAAAGATTTCAGTCTTGACCAGAATTGGTGGTTGAGGAAGAAAGAATGACTGTGTTCCGAATGTGGGAAGCATTAAAAAGGAAGTTCTTAGAGAATGCCATCATTTAAAGTTCATTATTCATCTAGGAGGAACTAAGATGTATTAGGATATGAAAAGGAGTTTCTTTTGGAAGGTATGAAGAGAGACGTAGGTTTATGGGTAAGACAGTGTTTGAACTGTCAACAAGTAAAATCGAACATTAGGAACCAAGTAGGTTACTTCAGCATTTAGATGTTCCAGTCTAGAAATGGGACTCTTTCCCAATGGGTTTCATGGGTTGCCAAGATCAAATAAAGGAAATGAGAGTATATGGGTTATAGTGGACAGATTAACCAAGGGTTCCCATTTCATTCCAGTAAAGTCAACTAGGACATCAGCAAATTTAGACAAATTATTCATGAGGAATATAGTTAGACTGCATGGATTTCCTAGTAGTATAGTAAGATATAGAGATTCCTTATTTACTAGCGAGTTCTGGAAAAGTCTACAAGAAACTTTAGGTACCAAGCTCAAAATGAGTACCGCTTACCAACCATAGACAGAAGGGAAAATAGAGAGAGTTAACAAAGTCTTAGATTTGTTAAGAGCTTGTGTGCTATATTTTTGGGGATCATGGAAAGTCCATCTACACTTAGCTGAGTTTTTGTATAACAATGGTTATCAGACCAGTATATGGATGGCATTGTTCGAAGCTTTGTATAGAAGGCCATGCAAATCTCCTGTTTGTTGGTTATAAACTGAGGATAGGTTAATTCTTGGTCCATATTTGGTTAGAGAAGCTGCAGAAAAGATTGAGTTAATTTGAGCAAGAATAAAGGAAGCTCGGTCTAGGTAGAAGAGTTATGCTGATAAGAGATGGAAAGACCTGGTGTTATCAGCCTCAGATCATGTTTTTGTCAAGGTATCACTGGTGAAAGGTGTAATCAAATTAGGAAAATAACGAAAATTATCACCAAGATTTGTTGGACCATTTCCTATTATAGAAAGGATCGGGAAACTCACATATAGAGTAGATTTACCGAATAGTTTGGTAGGAGTCCACAATGGTTTTATATTTCTCATCTAAGAAAGTGTATTCGGGATCCAAAGATTAGTATTACACTGATTGTGTTAGATGATCTAGTAGTGCAACCGGATATGACTACAGTTAGAAAACTAGTTCATATATTTGCGAGAGATGAGAAGAGACTTATGAACAAGACATTTAGATTAGTCAAAATTCAATGGAATGAAGATGAGAGAGACTGTACTTGGAAAAATGAGAGCACAGTAAGAGATACTTATCCTAACTTGATTCATGGTATGTTTCACCTTTATGTTTGATTGTACGGGTACCTGATCGTAATTTTGAAAACGAAATTCTTTAAGGAGGGGAGTCTGTAATACCCTAATTTTGACTGACGTTATTTGGGACATTTAATTAGATAAATTAAATCAAATAACGTAGATGTTTAAAGGATTGAGATTTGTAAATTAATAAAGGAGCCCTGCCTTAATGAATACATGAGCAAAAGAGGATTAAGGATAAATAAATAGGAGGAACATGATAAGGGAAAAATAGAAATAGTCTTTGTTCTTATACCCAAAACCCTTCTATCCTTCATTTCTCATTCATTTCAACATTCATAAACAAAATTGAAACCCTAAGAGCTTGGTCGGCCATCATTAAGAAGAACCAAAGGAAGATAAGCGTGGAATCAAGTAGAAAGCTTGAATAAATTAATCAGAGAGCAAATCTTAACCTTCTTAACACCAAGCTAAGGTGAATAATTTGAATTACGTTTCACTTTTGTTAATGATTTCGGTTTCAAGATTGGATCCGAACTATTTTTCAAATAATATAACATTTTATGTTTGTTTAAACGGATATATATGCTTGTTGATGATTTATTATGTTTCACATAGATTTTATGATAAGTTTAGATCGGAAAACCTTTTAAATGACATCCAAATGATTTGCATTTTTTATATATGGTCAATAACATTATTTTGAAGTGGGTTTCAAGTTTATAATTTTCTAAGTTGTGGAAATATTATGAAGTTTCTATGAAAGAAATAGTTAATATTGGGTTTAAATTATTTGAAGCAATTATATAACGATTTTGGGACTAAAATTTAAATATGTTAGAAAACATATTAAAAGTGAATTATGCCGCTTTTTGGGGAATTTTCCTAAGTATGTTATTATGGTTATAAAATTATTTAAGTTGAGGGACTTAAATGTTTTATATGTTTTAACCAAGGAGAAGGGCTTATTTATTAAAATGTTTTAATTGACAATTCTGAAATTCGACAGCACTTTTAGAAAAGGATTTTGATAAAGAAATGGCAACCAATTACATTTTGAACAATAAGGTAAGTTGGTTGAAAACAAGTTACTTTGTAAGGCATAAATCAGTTTTGACATAATTTACCACTTCATCACTTCCAATTGTTAGCTTTCATCACCATACCTCCGCTTATGAACCCTTCCGAAACCAATACACGTGATACCAAGCGATTGATATGTAGTGTATTGGAGAAAGGCGGAAGGGAAAGTGTCGAATCCTTGCTTTCGAAGGGATTGAAGCCACTTTAAAATGGCTTTCAAATCAATCAATGTTTCTAAAGAATTGCCGCTTGCCTTTATTCTAATAAGAAGCTTTCGAATGGGTTGCCGCTTGTTTTGTTTTAAAAAGAGCTTTTGAAAGGGTAGCTGCATTTGGAACTCATTCAAAACCTAGCTACTGCATTCTTACCTTTCAAATTAGTTATAGCCATAAGGCAATGTATTCGAAATGGGTGCTTTCACCTTTTTAATTTTGAAGTCACCTTCTTCATACTTTCGAAAGGGTCATACAGCCGCTTGTTTTGAAGGCAATTGTTTTGAAAGAGTGGGTTACGAAACAATCATCTTTCTTTTACTTGGGATTAATGCTTTCGATAGCAATGCTTTCGCCTTCGTTATTTATGGCTCTATAGTTATACTATATGTTAAACCCAAAGGTTTCGAATAGAATGATTTTAAATGGTTTCAAAGCAATGTTTCCCCAAAGTTTTACTTGAAGCCAATACTTTCGAAAGGTACATGTCAAGTGAAGGATTCCAATGTTTTCGAAAGGTGTATTTAAGCATAACAGAAGGTTTGTTTTAAGTGTTTCAAAAGAAGGTTTCCAATGCTTTCAAAAAATAAGATTAATTGTTTCGAAAGAGGATGTCTAAAGGTGATGTAATGATAACAAAAGGCATATTTTCAATATATTCAAAAGGTATCTCTTAGGCCTCTCAGCCTAGCATTCAAGGTTAAAGTAGTTAACTTATTTTGAAAGGGTTACTTTTAATAAATTCGAAAGAGATTGTTTAAGGTTTTAAACAAAGGTTTCAAAGGTTTTATTTTGGCTTTATAGCCTAAAGGTTTATAAGTTAAAAGGGGGTTTTAACTTATTTTGAAGGGATATATAATCCCATTGATTAGATTTCATTAACATTGTTTTGTGTAAAACATATAGCGTGGCATAAGTATTTCAGGTAAAGCAAAGACTGTGATTTCGTTGTCTTATAAAGTTTTGATTTCAAGGGTAAATCATTAACAAAGATTGTTTACAAGGATATGAGATTTGAATAGGGTAGTTAACTCTAAGTATATGATAAAAAATGAAATTTGAAAAGGGTAGATAACCGTAAATTTATGACTTAGATATTAGAAGACCAGATGGGACTGGTGTAGGGACGTGCCCTATTCTTTAGCCAATAGCCCCTAGATAATTGTAACGACCCAGAATTTCTGTCAATTAAAATTCGTATATTTAATTAATTTTAAATATTAATAAGTGAAATTTATAAGTCGAATAAATTTTATTACGAATAATTGGATTTAATTGGATAATTTAAATCGATAATTTAATATGTGAAATTACAGAAATAATTAAAAATTGGGTTAAATATGATTGAAATTGATTTGTAAATTTATTTTATATCATATTGGAGTTAGAAAGATGTTATAGAACTTTTAAAATCGAATTAAAAGTTAATTTGTGAAAATTGAATATTTTAATATTTAAATTGACGAGTTAAAATAGCCATCTTTCAAACGGTCTCGGATTTCGACGAAACTAGTTTCATCGAAACCGTAATGTCATATTATTGTATGGTTTCAAATTTTGTGTCAATCGGATTTACCGTTTGTCCGGGGCAAGCCAAAACGCATAGAAATTAATTTAAATCGATTTAATTTAAATTGGATCGTTTATTGCCGTAACTCGCACAGATGATCGAATTAGCCTTTGAAACATGTTCCACTGTGTTCGGAACGTGGGGTAAACCTTAGAAACGCCAATCGGCACGCTTCGTTTGGAGTTCGGAAAATTTTCGATGAATAGTTTTTTGGCTATTTTTCTATAAAAGGACCTAACTATTTCCATTTGCATCCAAACTGAAAAACTAACCCCAGAAATAAAGCCATCCGCCGTTCTATACACCAATGGCCGAAAATGTTCTTCTCTTTCCCCTTCATTTTCTTCAAATCCGTTTACATTTACAAGAAATCGTCAACTAACAAAATGAAGAGCTATGTGTGATCTATAGATCCAACGGTCGAATTTTGTTGTAGTGGCTTAGATCGACGGCAAATCGAGAGCAATATACTGTCGTTCGACATGACTTTCGAGGGGAAATAAAGGGCCGAGCTTCATGAGCTTCTGGCCAAAGGTGGAGTTCATCGGGGGCTTCCAAACGGCAGTCTCTGATCGAAGTATGGACGAGCGTGGTAGTCGCAATGTTTGACCCTAGTTCGGTTTTGAATGGGTTCTCTCACGTTCATGTTCCTGGAAGCAAAAACGAGAGAGAAGAGAGAGGGGGGTGACGGCCTGATCTTCTCTGCTCGAAATCAACGGCCCAGGATGAAGGAGGTTAAAAAAAATATAAAAAGAATTGTAAATTTATTTATATTAAAATGAGTACGAACTTTAAAAATGTATAACTTTTTCATACGAGGTCGAAAACGCACAAAATGACTTGCGTTGGCTTCGTTTTGTCGAGCACTATGCAATGGAGCTGGATTGGAGTCGTTTGGAGCTAGTGAAAATTTTGGGTAAAATTAAACGCCCGTTTAATTTTATTATTAATAAAACGCTGGAAATTGAAAGCAATGTGAGAACTTCTCACTCAATCGAATTGTTTCGATTTATATTTTAAATTGTTATATTTAAAATTGCTTGATTGTATGTTTGAATGATGATTGTTATCTATTTATTGTTTAAAATAGACATTATGCGTCGTTAGTAAGTGGAGGTTATTTATTAAAAACATATACCGCGAATATTTCACAGTACGATGAAATTGGTATTATTTATGTACTTGGAGTTGATTTCCCGCATTATATAGCAGATGAGACCCTATTGCGCCGTCTATTAAGCGGATAATATTTTATAAATCCCATATACCGCGATATTCCGCTTTGAACGGAATTGGTATTGTGCTAATGTTTGTGGATGCAGGGAAACAGGTTGGAGGGATCCAACTGGATTCCTCACCAGTATTTATTTGATTATAGATATTTTGATGTTTGTTGATTATCATATGATGATATATGATGTTTGTTGTCGTGATTGACTATTGGGTGCTGTTGCATCATTGGATCCATTTTTGAAGTTTTAAAAGTAAGATTTTGATTTTAAAAAGAATTTTATAGTGATTTTTGAAAGTATACATTTCATTAAAATTTTGAATTGATTCATTTTAAATAAATAAACGCTATAATTTTAATGTTATAAAAATTATGATTTTTGAGAAATATAGTTAAAAGTTGATTTTTGAAAATATGGGGTAAATGATTTTATAAAATAGTTTAAATTGGGATTTTTGTATTTATTGTAAAAAGTTTAAATATAGGATTTATAAAATTTGATTATTTTATAAATCAAAATGATGAAATTATAAAGGAGTTTAAAGACGTTTTAAAATAATAATATAAATTGATCTATATAAAAGATTTATAAAATTGATATTTATAAATTAAAATATTGGAATTATAAAACGAGTTTGTTAAGTGTTAAAATGAAGCATAAATGGATTTCACAAGTGAATAAAATTTATAGACATATAAATTGTGAAGTTATGAAATGAATAGATGTTGTAAAATAAAAGATTTATAAGTAAATTAACTTATAAACTGGATTTTGGGCATTTAAATGGGATATTAATAGAAATTGTTAATAAAGGAGATTTATAAGTTGAAGTTGTTATAAAATATAAATGAATCTTATAAGTAATAGAAGTTTTAAAAAGAACGATTTGTAAATAAATGAATTATAAGTATTTAACTTATAATATAGACATTTGGTATATAATTGAGTTATATAAATTGAATTGGATTAATAAAGGAGATTTATAAATCGAAGTTTATAAATAGAAATGGAATTTATAGACAATGTTTATAAATTCGAAATCAATTGAATTTGATAAATTGAATATAGAAGTTTATAAAAGGAAATATATTCGCGTGAGTGCCCACCAATTTCCACACGGGCAGTTAAGAGTGAGATTTATCAAGATATTCTGGAATTTAGGAGTTGCTGGAGGCAAGCTGCATGGCGTATTCACTAGTGTATAGTATTTCTTTTCCACTGTTTGTTGTTGTACACTCTGATGATGTAATGTAATATGATGTAATGTAATAACGGATATAATTCTTTATTTAAAGATTATTCATTTATTTATTATATGTTGTTCCGCTGCGATATGTGAGATTCTGTTATTGTTTCTGTTGTTTTCTTTTTCTTTCTCTCTTCTTCTATCTTCTACCTCTTCTTTAACCCTAACGGTACGGTTTTCCGGCCTTCGATTACTTGGCAGTTGATACAGTGTACGTATTGATGTCGGTTTTCGAGCGTCGAAAAATCGAAATCATCACATTTGGTATCAGAGCTTATGGTTAAGCGACAACCATGGCTCTGTTGGGTATTGATTATTAGATATAGAGTCAGTAGTACTCTAGAATGAGTTTGAGTCTAATAATAAATACGAGCGCATATTTGTTAGTGAATATAAAATGTTTTATATTGTGTTTGCTTATCCGTTGAGTTGTTTGTGAATTCTGGTCGGTAGATGGGATGCCATATTATCGATAGGGATTTCTAAACACTAAAACGAGGCATGTCGACATAGTATTATTTAAATTGGGTAAATGAAATAAGTTTACCTCAATTATATTTTATATATAAAGGAATAATTTTTCAGAAATTATTAAAGTGTATATGAATTGATTGTTTGATTGTTGAAAATGTAAGATATATGCAAGATAATAAAAGTTGTTTGAATAAGTTAAATGAAACAACTATTGTAGAAGAATGAATTGTATAAGTAAATGAATTATAAGTATGAAATTATAATTAAAATGATTTACACTTGTGAAATAATCTTATATATAAGAAGTGAAATTATATAAGTAAAAGACTTATAAATGTGATTTATAATCTGAAAATAAAATTCCAGAGAAGTGTTTTGAAAGGATTTGATATTTTGGAAAATTGTTTTGGAGAAATTAAAGCTCTAAACTCTTTTCGGTCGCTGGAAAATAATTCCGATGATGATCATGACATCATCGGTGTTCATTTTCGGGTTTCCAAAAGAGGGATTGCTGCCAAATTGTTTTAAATGAAAGTTGTTTGGAAAATTTTGAGTTTAGGTTTTGAAATTCAAAGGATAATTTGAATTGATTTCAAAAAAAAATGGTTTTGAAAGGTTGAAAAGACTCTGGAATCCTATCTAAGATATTTATGGAAAATTTGAACAATTAGTTCAACTTGAAATTTTTCAAAAAGATTGAATCTTGAGTTAAATTGAGTTTAACTTCGACACCAAAAACAATATAAGTTGAGCTTTGAATTTCAGATTGTTGGTTTGGATTGTATGTCTAACATGGTGAATTGATGACATAGCAATTGATCTCTATTAAATATATATCTGTGGTGGCGGAGAATTTATTCTCTTATCTATATACACCCTTCTCTGAGACGTACGAGCTCAGAGGTTATATATCGGTAGACATCAATTATGTGTTGAGAATTGACGATGTAACGTGAAATGCAAATTGAATGTGTAGTTGATAATAAATTGAATTATGAATGTGAATTGGGTTTGAGATAACCTTAAATTTCCAAATCGATTTAGAGGAAAATTTTAAATTGGTAACGAGATGGAAAAATTCAGGAATCCTCTATCTGTTATGGGTATGGGATATTGTGGTTTTCGGAACTTATATATGAGAATGCAGTTAATTCGAAAACCATCAGTTTGGAAAGTAATTGTTATGGAAATCCTATGTAAGTTTACATAGGTATGATATGTACGAAATGTGAAATGAAGTACTATATGTATATGACATTATGTTTTCTAAACCGAGGATATGGAAAAGTACCTTCCATTTAATATTTCTGAAGGTGTTGGAACTCGGTATGAGTGTCCATTTGAAATTCTTAGCTACGTAGAATTTCCATATGTTGGAGTGTCCATTTGGATTAGAATCCCTCGTGATAGGATCATGTTGATGGGATCATGTTGATTGATGATGATGTATGCTAGCGTAATTTGAGGGGCGTGATGCCTACAGTTACAAGCGATTCCACTGGGATAGTGGCGCAACCGCCGCGTAAACTGCGATCTAGATGCCAAAGCGTAATTTGAGGGGAGAGATGCCTACGGTCACAAGAGATTCTACTGGAATAGTAGCGTAACCGCCGTGTGAACTGCGATATATGGAAACAACCATGGCGAAATTCAAGAGATGTGAAATCTACAGATTACAAGCGATTCTACTGGGATAGTAGCGTAACCGCCGGGTAACTGTGATCCATGGGGGAACGTGCTTTCCATATCCATTTTAAAAAGATTTTTAAGTATTTTCACTGGGAGTTGAAGCAAATATTTAGTACTTGGAGATTTTTAATCCTACGCCTGGCCAGCGTATGCCTAATGTCTGTAGGAACGACAATAGACTTGTTAAACTTTGAGTTAGTAAGTATTTTCAAAACTTTAGATAGCAAATCAATAATCTGAAATTAAAATTACATAATTCCAACCTAATGAACTAAGGAAGAAGATCTTTAAAATGTCTTGAAAGTCCACAGCTTTGGAAAAGATATAATATGCAAATCTCTAACATGAAGAATTTCAAGTTTAAATCTGAGTTTTGTAAGTCGAAAATTTTGGTAAAAGACTTTTGCGTCTTGATTGTAGAAATCAATGAACAAAAGGAGATAAAGAACAAAGCTAGTGAGGTAAAACAAATGGAATGTTAATTAATTGGATGTAAATAAATTGAAATGAAACAATGAATATAAGTGTTAATTCATTAAAAGCCAATGTAATTGGAAGTTGAAAAATTGAATGAAAATCAATTTAATATAAATCAATTGAAAGTAAAAAAGTGTTGAACCGAATTGAAAGTAAATTAAATAAATTTAGTTATGTTGAATGTACATTGGTTGTTATTTGATTGTTAATTGATTGTATATAAATTCATTAAGTGTTAATGAAGTTGAATTGATAAATTTGAAGTTAAGTAATTGAATTCAAATTGAAAGTGAAGTAAATGAATTTAAATAGAATTTAATTTGATTCAAATTGGAAGTGAACTAATGTAAATATAAATTAGTGAATATAAACTAATTGGAAATAAATAAATGAATGTTGATAAAACATCCAATTTTAATGAATCAAATGTGATTTAAATTGCAAACCAATTTAATGGATATTAATGAGAAGCGAATCTATATTGATTTGGTTATGGATTTGTTGGATGTTATTGGATAATAGTTGTTTTGATTGCATTTGTTGTTTTGTTGCAATTGCTATGTGGCACATATAGTTGTTATGTTACTATATGTTGTATATTGATATTATTTTCATATATATATACATGTTTCTCATGGTTTGTTGAGTATTTAGTAGGTGCGGTTTGCGCTTGCTTCGCATTTGGAGCTCGCTTTCGCGCTATATTAGCCATATACGCTCGCTAATAAAATATAAGGTACATATCTCGGATTAAAAATCGTACTTTTACACTTTTTTCCCTGCGGGATTCCTCATCACTTGATGAGATGTATATTTGTGATATATATACTGTCATTTTTTTCGGATCGAGCCTCGCAAAGGAGACTCTGGCGAATTTTTTCGAAAATTTAAGGCGTTAGAAAATTTTTGCGAAAATTGAGAAATTTTTGAAAACTAAGCTTGGATTTGGAAACTTAGTAAAGATCTTGTAAGAAGTTTAACTATGAATTTTGGGAAAGTTAAACACTTAAGAGATTTGAAAAATCCAATTTGAATGGTTTGTTTTGGAAAGTTAATGGATTCTGTAACTTTTCTTACTGCGTAATTTCGAGGACGAAATTCTTTTAAGGGGGGAAGTATGTAACGACCCAGAATTTCTGTCAATTAAAATTTGTATATTTAATTAATTTTAAATAATAATAAGTGAAATTTATATGTCGAGTAAATTTTATTTCGAATAATTGGATTTAATTGGATAATTTAAATCGATAATTTAATATGTGAAATTACAGAAATAATTGAAAATTGGGTTAAATATGATTGAAATTGATTTGTAAAATTTATCATATCATATTGGAGTTAGAATGATGTTATAGAACTTTTAAAATCGAACTAAAAGTTAATTTGTGAAAATTGAATATTTTAATATTTAATTTGACGAGTTAAAATAGCCATTTTTCAAACGGCCTCGGATTTCGACGAAACCAGTTTCATCGGATCCGTAATGTCATATTATTGTATGGTTTCAAATTTCGTGTCAATCGGATTTACCGTTTGTCCGGGGCAAGCCAAAACGCATAGAAATTAATTTAAATCGATTTAATTTAAATTGGATCCTTTATTGCCGTTACTCGCATAGATGATCGAATTAGCCTCCGAAATATATTCCATTGTGTTCGGAACGTAGGGTAAACCTTAGAAACGCCAACCGGCATGCTTCGTTTGGAGTTCGGAAAATTTTCGATGAATAGTGTTTTGGCTATTTTTCTATAAAAGGACCTAACTATTTTCATTTGCATCCAAACTAAAAACCTAACCCTAGAAACAAAGTCAACCTCCGTTCTCTACACCAATGGCCGAAAATGTTCTTCTCTTTCCCCTTCATTTTCTTCAAATCCGTTTACATTTACGAGAAATCGTCAACTAACAAAATGAAGAGCTATGTGTGAACTATAGATCCAACGGTCGAATTTTGTTGTAGTGGCTTAGATCGACGGCAAATCGAGAGCAATGTACTGCTGTTCGGCACGACTTTCGAGGGGAAATATAGGGCCGAGCTTCATGAGCTTCTGGCCGAAGGTGGAATTCATCGGGGGTTTCCAAACGGCAGTCTCTGATCGAAGTATAGACGAGCGTGGTAGTCGCAATGTTTGACCCTAGTTCGGCTTTGAATGGGTTCTGTCACGTTCATGTTCCTGGAAGCAAAAATGAGAGAGAAGAGAGAGGGGGGTGACGGCCTGATCTTCTCTGCTTGAAATCAACGGCCCAGGATGAAGGAGGTTAAAAATATATAAAAAGAATTGTAAATTTATTTATATTAAAATGAGTACGAACTTTAAAAATGTATAACTTTTTCATACGAGGTCGAAAACGCAAGAAACGACTTGCGTTGGCTTCGTTTTGTCGAGCACTACGCAATGGAGCTGGATTGGAGTCGTTTGGAGCTAGTGAAAATTTCGGGTAAAATTAAACGTCCGTTTAATTTTATTCGAAATAAAACGTTGGAAATTGAAAGCAATGTGAGAACTTCTCACTCAATCGAATTGTTTCGATTTATATTTTAAATTGTTATATTTAAAATTGCTTGATTGTATGTTTCAATGATGATTGTTATCGATTGATTGTTAAAATAGATATTATGCGCCGTTACTAAGCGGAGGTTATTTATTAAAAACATATATCGCGAATATTTCACAGTACAGTGAAATTGGTATTATTTATGTACTTGGAGTTGATTTCCCGCATTATATAGCGGATAAGACCCTATTGCGCCGTCTATTAGGCGGATAATATTTTATAAATCCCATATACCGTGATATTCCGCTTTGAACGGAATTGGTATTGTGCTAATGTTTGTGGATGCAGGGAAACAGGTTTGAGGGATCCAACTGGATTCCTCACCAGTATTTATTTGATTACAGATATTTTGATGTTTGTTGATTATCATATGATGATATATGATGTTTGTTGTCGTGATTGACTATTGGGTGCTGTTGCATCATCGGATCCATTTTTGAAGTTTTAAAAATAAGATTTTGATTTTAAAAAGAATTTTAAAGTGATTTTTGAAAGTATACGTTTTATTAAATTTTTGAATTGATTCATTTTAAATACATAAACGTTATAATTTTATTGTTATAAAAATTATGATTTTTGAGAAATATAGTTAAAAGTTGATTTTTGAAAATATGGGGTAAATGATTTTATAAAATAGTTTAAATTGGGATTTTTGAATTTATTGTAAAAAGTTTAAATATAGGATTTATGAAATTTGATTATTTTATAAATCAAAATGATGAAATTATAAAGGAGTTTAAAGACGTTTTAAAATAATAATATAAATTGATTTATATAAAAGATTTATAAAATTGATATTTATAAATTAAAATATTGAAATTATAAAACGAGTTTATTAAGTGTTAGAATGAAGCATAAATGGATTTCACAAGTGAATAAAATTTATAGACTTATAAATTGTGAAGTTATGAAATGAATAGATGTTGTAAAATAAAAGATTTATAAGTAAATTAACTTATAAACTGGATTTTGGGCATTTAAATGGGATACTAAAAGAAATTGTTGATAAAGGAGATTTATAAGTTGAAGTTGTTATAAAATATAAATGAATCTTATAAGTAATAGAAGTTTTAAAAAGAACGATTTGTAAATAAATGAATTATAAGTATTTAACTTATAATATAGACTTTTGGTATATAATTGAGTAATATAAATTGAATTGGATTAATAAAGGAGATTTATAAATCGAACTTTATAAATAGAAATGGAATTTATAGACAATGTTTATAAATTCGAAATCAATTGAATTTGATAAATTGAGTATAGATGTTTATAAAAGGAAATATATTCACGATTTTGGATAGCGAATAAATTCCTGAAATAAAACGTGTAGTAAATATTGAAATTGGGTTAGTGAAGTATATTCGCGATTTTGGACAGTGAATATATTATTAAATAAAATGGATATGTTTTGGGAAATGATATTATAAAATGTATCTAAACGATTTAAAGATGTTTTAAAATGTATTAAACATCGAAATCATAGATTTCAACATTCATTGTTGAAATAGACGTTTTCGAGAAATAGAAGGAAATGGTAGACTATAACACTGTTGTTATAGTAAATGATTTCCGAAAGGAAATGTTTTCATATAGTATTGGGATTTATATATCTATCTAAATTCCGAATCCCTATACTAGTGATTTTTGGTCGTCGTGACGATGCTTTACGTAACGTTCATTTTGGCCCAAACAAATGTGTTTAAGCGCACGTTTTCTTAAAGAATGAAATGTATACTTAATTTCGATTTAAGTATATTGAATATTTTCCAAGTGTTGAAAATAAATTGATTTGTGAATTACTTATTATTAAATAAGTATGGAAATGTTTTCCAATATGAAGTGAATGTTTTGAGATTTTATCTTTTAAAGATAAATTGAAAATGAATATTAGAAATCGATTTGGAAATCGTATATTCATAGATATTTTGGAATTGTAAATTCACTATGGAATTTTTAAAAGAAAGGGAAATTTGTTTAAAAATAAACGTTGATTTATTTTTGAAGCATGGGAATGAATTAACGGATTTGGAACGTAAATATAAAGTAAATCGGTAAGGATTTATTTAATTGGTTTAAATGAACCATTTTGAAATGAAAGTATTTCCGCGTAAGGAAAATGATTGAAATTTGTTTTCAAAAGTGGTAAATTGAAAACTATAAGTAGGCATAAGTGCGAAATGCCTATGCTGGCTAAGATTTATATCTTTACTTTCGAAATAATTTTTCCTCCGCTATGCACTAGTAATAATATCAAATGTTTCTTTTTAATGCGTATCAAGCATCTTTGACTATCATAAGGAGAAATATCCACCGATTCTGCATTTGCATTGTGTGTGTGCGGGAGGCCTTATGGTAGTCTCATTTTCTAAAAAGCATTGCGAATCTATTTTAAAATTATCATGTTCTTTGTTTTAAAGATAAACTGTTTTAAGTTCTCACACCAGTCCCATGACTGACTCGGAGTTTATTGTTTTCCTTTCTAAACTTTGGGTGCCCACCAATTTCCACACGGGCAGTTAAGAGTGAGATTTATCAGGATATTCTGGAATTCAGGAGTTGCTGGAGGCAAGCTGCATGGCGTATTCACTAGTATATAGTATTTCTTTTCCGCTGCTTATTGTACACTCTGATGTTGTAATGTAATATGATGTACTGTAATAACGGATATAATTCTTTTTTTAAGGATTATTCATTTATTTATTATATGTTGTTCCGCTGCGATATGTGAGATTCTGTTATTGTTTCTGTTGTTTTCTTTTTCTTTCTCTCTTCTTCTATCTTCTACCTCTTCTTTAACCCTAACGGTACGGTTTTCCGGCCTTCGATTACTTGGCAGTTGATACAGTGTACGTATTGATGTCAGTTTTCGAGCGTCGAAAAATCGAAATCGTCACAATAATACAAGTCCAAATTCCAATGTGTAGCTCTTTGTCACAAATGGGACTAAAATATTGTTACATGGAAGGGAATATGGAGAGTAAAGATAAGTTATTGGCGAGTCCACAAAACCATTAGGTTCAATTGACCCTAGAAGAAGAAAGCTATTGGCGGACAACTCAGTAAAGCGTCTAACAAAAGTTAGATTATTGATTATGTTTGGTAAGCCCAAGTCAGCAAATGGTTAATATTAGCCGGATAAAACTATAATGTGGATAGATAGTCCACTGATTTCCTAATCTTTATACATATATGTATTTGCTTTAATTTTTGTAATGAGTTTGATTGTTGGACTTTGATTTGCAAAAGATATACTTTTAAAAAGGATATTAGTGAGGGGGAACCCATTCTGCTAGCACGTGGTCTCACTTAATATCAGTAAATCAAGATGTAACAGTATTATTCACGCCAGGCTTTATGTCTGACTCGAAGTTTACGTGTTCCCCTAAATCTCGAGTGCTTCAAATTTGATTAGATTGAGAATTAAGGACATTTCAAGTTTAGTAGGTTGGATGAATAAGCTTCCAAAGACATGCAGGAGGAAAAGCTAGCTATATAGGAGTAATTTAGTATTATTTCCATTGTGATGTATTATGACTGATATTATTATTTAGTACTCTAATGATCTAAGGGGGCATCTTCATATGTCGCTCTTGGTGTAATTTGTAATAATTATATTTGATCAAAATCTGGGAATCATTTTGGGATTATGTATCTGAATATGAAATATGGATTTGAAGTGTAATCAGAAAAGCTCTTTTGAAATCTGTGTTGATTTTATTTTATATCCACGTGCTTCTAATATTAACGATACCATTAAAATCACTGTATTTTGTCACCGGATATTACTACTTAGATCACTGCAGGATCTGTAGTGCTTAGCTTCGGTCTGTTGAGTCAAAAGTTCTATGAAGGTTTTGATTTCTGACAAAGAAATAAAGGCGATCGACAAAACAAGGTCATTATGGCTATAAAGAGCTACATATTGTACTCTAGATTATAGGTTGATTATTTGATATTGTAATAGTGATAAACTTGTTAAAATCTATCCTCAAATAATCATGCATTTCAAGGAAATCAATATATATGACTAAATTGCAGTTGCACATTTAATGTGCAACTTTACAGGGACCGGTCGACCGGTCATAAAATAGGTGGTCGACCGTTCCTGTATAATTTGCACACTAAACGTGCACACATGCACATAACGACTATATATTTGAATTCCTGTCTACTGGTCATTTTTTGACCTGTCGACCGTTTTTAAACAGAAAGCAATTTTTCCAAAAGACACTTCTTTCTCCAAAGGTTGCATCTCTTACCTTTCATCAAAGATCATATCTCTTAATGGCAACTGCTCACAAAGAGTTACAACCATTCTTCTCTATATAAACTCATCTAAATCATTGATTAAAAAAACATGATTGTATATTCTTTTTACTCTAATCTCTGATCTTACTTTCTACATATTTCTGCATTCTAAAAACCTCCCAATTATTTTCAATTACTTATTGAATCATTGAAATTATTTCATATCTTTTGATTCAATAAGTAATATACTTTCCTTAATCTTCACAAAACATCATTCACATACTTTGAGGATAAGATTATAGGAAGGGTGTACTACTAGTGACAAATCCGTGTTTTCAAGAGCACAAGTTGTCAACAACAATTGTATTTGTTCTTTTGTTGAAGTCCTCTGTGTTGTAAGAGGCAAGTGTTGAAGTCCTCAGTGTATTAGAGGCGTGAAATCCCGTTCGTTTGCTCGGGTATTGTAAACCTGTTCCTCCGGGTGAAGCGAGGTAGTTAATAGTGAAAATCCAGAAAGAAGTCTGGGACTGGACGTAGGACGGTGCTACGAACCAGTATAAAAATCTCTGGTGTGATTTTTCTATTTTTATTTACTTTGCTACTATCATCTATTTTCTGCATTTATATTATAGTCCATATTACACGATCCGTGTGTACTATACTAGCACGTGCATGATCACACACTTTTCATTTGGTATCAGAGCAAGGTTATCACATAACCGTAACACAGTTATTTGATATATTCTTGTAATATGGCAAATAACGCAAGTACTAGCACTCAGAACACCACGTACATGGAAGGTCAATCGACACAAAGACCTCCATTTTTCAATGGTCTTAACTATAGTTATTGGGCAACACGTATGTCATTCTTTATGCAATCAAATAGCTATGATGCTTGGACTGCCACTCAAAGAGAAATAGTGAATCCAACAACTGATTATTCAGAATGGACTGCGGCTGAGAAAACGGCAGCAGCCGTAAATGCAAGAGCAATAAATATGTTGTTCTGTGCATTAGACCAAAATGAATATAACCGTGTTAGTATCTGCACTACTGCATATCAAATTTGGCAAACGCTAAAAACCACTCATGAAGGTACTAACAAGGTTAAACAAGCCAAAATAGCCATGCTGAAAAGTCAATTTCAAAATTTCAAAATGAAACCAAATGAGACAATCAATGATATGTATTCACGATTTCAAACTATCCACCATGCACTTATTGGCTTAGGACAAAAATATTCTGATTTTGATGTTGTTTCAACAGTCTTACATTCTCTGACTAGTGAATGGGAAGGAAAAGTATTAGCAATTGAAGAAGCTAATGACCTTTCCGTCATGAAGCCAAATGAATTGATAGGAAATTTAATGTCCTATGAAGCAAATTTGCAGGCTAGAAAAGAACAGAAAGAAGAAAAGAAAAATGTAGCATTTCATGTTGAGAAAGATGAAAATGAATCAGATTCTGAAGACGAAGATTTGGCATTTATTGCGAAAGGATTCAAAAAATTCCTAAAATATCGAAAAGCCAGTCGTTACAATAAAAGGAAACCTGGATCAAATAAACCATCTTCATCTGCTATAGAATGTTTTAACTGCCACAAAAAGGGACACGTGCAGAAGGATTGTCCAAAACAAAAGAAGAAGTCAGAAAATGACAAATTCAAATATAAGAAGGACAAATCAAAGAAACGAGCCTTCTCAGTAACATGGGATGATTCAGAGTCATCTTCATCAGAAAGTGAAAGTAAATCGGAGAATGAACAAGCTAATGTTTGTTTTATGGCAACAGAAGATGAGGTACAAATTCCTACATTTGATGAATTACTTGATATTAATGCTGAATTGATAGTCAAATATAAAGACATAAAACGTCAATTAAAAGTAGTCAAAGCAGATTTAAGTAGAGTAGAGTTTGAACGAGATATGTTAAAAAATGAGAAGAAAATATTAGAAGAGGAACTTGAAAAAATTCAAGAATCATCATCTAATGTTGACTCTCAACTATCTCTTTTGAGTCAAGAAATAGAAGCTTAAAAAGAGAAAAATAATGCTCTCACTACTGAAAATCATGAGCTTAAGGAAAAGGTCAAAATTCTAGACCTAGAAAAAGCTAGTTTACAAACAAAGTTTGATGACATTACTCAAAATGTTTCTAACTTTAACAAAGGTCGAGAAAATTTGACAAAAATCACTGAAAACTCACAATCTGCATCAAATAAACAAGGTCTGGGATATAAGAAACAAGAGATCAAGGGTAATAAAAGAAAGAAGAAGGTACAAAAGATTGAAATTAAGAAAAATCTTAGTTTACTATATTCCAAACCAAAGCCAGTTGTGAAATTTCAAAAGAAAAATACAAAGACTATCAAAATATGGGTTCCTAAAACAAATAACAATTTGATTAGGAACAAATACATTCAGCAATTCATGAATATTGTGCATCTTAATAATAATTATATATATAAAGGGGATACCGGACCCATATGGGTTTGGGCTCCTAAGACCTAACTCTTAGGACCCTATAAAAAGTGGGTACCATAGACTTAATCCTATTTTTGCAGGTCCCACTTAAGAAAAGAGGAAAGTGGATATTGGACAGTGGTTGCTCGAAGCACATGACGGGAGACAAGAGCTTATTAACAAATATTACATACTCAGATGGTGGCTCCGTCACTTTTGGAGACAATTCAAAAGGCTATATCATCGGCAAAGGCAATGTGAGCAATTGCGGTACATCTAACTTACCTCTTATTACAAATGTCATGCTAGTTAAAAATTTAAAACACAATTTACTTTGTATTAGTCAGTTATGTGACAAAGGTTTTATAATCTCTTTTTCGAATAATAAATGTAGTATCTTAGATAGAGACCACAATTTAGTTTTCGAAGGTTACAGAGACAGAAACATATATATTCTGAATATGAATATTAATCATAATTCAGATATGTGTCTTGTGGCTAATGATAATGATCCATGGCTATGGAACAAACGCTTCTGTCATATAAACTTCAGAACTATTGACAAGCTGGCCAAAAACAATCTAGTTAGAGGTCTACCCAAAATTAGTTATAAAAATGATAGTTTTTGTGATGCCTGTCAGTTAGGAAAATTGACAAAATCGTCATTCAAGTCAAAAAGGGTCATATCAACATTACAGCCACTTGAACTACTACATATGGATTTATTCGGACCAACACAAGTTCAGTCAATAAACCATAATCGATATGTATTTGTAATTGTTGATGACTATTCTCGTTATACATGGACTATTTTTCTGAAAAACAAGAGTGACACTTTTGACCATTTCAAATCTTTCGTCAAAAGAATTCAAAAATCAAAAGGGCTAAAAGTTAAAAACATAAGAAGTGATCATGGTGGTGAATTTGAAAATAACGAATTTGAACATTTTTGTACAAAAAAAGGTATTAACCATAATTTTTCGTTTCCTAGAACTCCACAACAAAACGGAGTTGTAGAACGGAAAAATCGAACATTACAAGAATGTGCAAGAACGTTATTAAATGGATCCACTTTACCAAAACATTTCTGGGCAGAAGCCGTCGCTACTGCGTGTTATGTTTTAAATCGTGTGTCTATTCGACCACTTACCAAAAACACGTCTTATGAATTATTTAACGAAAGGAAGCCAAATATATCTTACTTCAAAGTATTTGGTTCAAAATGTTTTATTTTAAATACAAAAGACCATCTCGGAAAGTTCGATCCGAAAGCTGATGAAGGTATATTTGTCGGTTATTCGGAAAGAAGCAAAGCGTATCGTATTTTCAATAAACGAACCAAAACTATTGAAGAATCTCTTCATGTTTCTTTCGGTGAATTCTTTAAACCTTCTCAGTCAAAACCAGATAATGTCGAAACTATATTTACTGACACTCCTCTCACCACAAATTATGACTTTGACTCTGAAAATCTTATTGACAATATTTCCCAACAACAACCAGTTTGTGAGATACGTTCCCCTCCAAGATTATTGAGACACCATCCAGTTCAAAATATAATTGGCGAGGTTAACTCACAAGTAAGAACTAGGAATCAATCACATCAAATGGGTCATGTTGCGTTTCTATCAAATATCGAACCTAAGAATCCAAAAGAAGCTGCTACAGACGATTACTGGATCATTGCCATGTAGGAAGAACTAAATCAGTTCGAGCGCAATGACGTTTGGGAACTTGTTCCAAGGCCAACTGATCAGTCAGTTATTAGTACTAAATGGGTTCATAAAAATAAGGCCGACGAATTAGGAAATATCACCAAAAACAAAGCAAGATTAGTAGCACAAGGATATAATCAGGAAGAAGGTATCGATTATGAAGAAACTTTTGCACCAGTTGCTCGACTAGAAGCTATTAGAATTCTATTATCTTTTGCTTGTCACCATAATTTCAAACTTTATCAGATGGATGTCAAAAGTGCTTTTCTTAATGGATTTATCAAAGAGAATGTCTATGTCGAACAACCTCCTTTGTTCCTACATGAAAAATATCCTGACCATGTGTTCAAACTTAAGAAAGCTCTGTATGGTTTAAAACAGGCACCTCGTGCTTGGTATGAACGATTACGTAGCTATCTTATTAACTCAGGATTTCAAATAGGCAAAGTCGATCAAACTTTGTTTATTAAACATTCTCAAAAGGATATTCTAGTTATCCAGATATATGTAGACGACATCATCTTTGGTTCAACAAACGATAAACTCTGCAAAGAATTTGCAAGTATTATGACCAAAGAGTTCGAAATGTCTCATATGGGAGAACTATCATATTTTCTTGGACTTCAAATCAAGCAACTTCCGAATGGTATCTTTATCAATCAAGAAAAATATTGCAGAAATCTTATCAAACGCTTCGGATTAGAAAATACATCTGGTAAACAAACTCCTATAAGTACAACTACACATCTTGAAAAAGATGAAAATGGTAAGAGTATTGACCAGAAATTATATCGAAGCATGATTGGTTCTCTTCTTTATCTTACAGCTAGTCATCCAGATATAATGATGAGTGTTTGTCTATGTGCACGCTTTCAAGCAGATCCAAAAGAATCACATCTACGAGCAGTGAAACGTATAATTCGTTATCTTAATGATACCAAAGATTTCGGTCTTTTTTATCCAAAGGAATGTCCATTTGAATTAGTATCCTATAGTGATGCTGATTTTGGCGGATCACGAATGGATAGAAAAAGTACAAGTGGTACGTGCCATTTTATTGGAAAATCACTTGTCTCTTGGTTTAGTAAGAAACAGAATTGTGTTTCACTATCAACATGTGAAGCCGAATATATATCAGCGGCTCTCGCTTGTACTCAAGTGCTATACATGCAACAAACCCTTCAAGATTTTGATATTCATTTATCAAATTCAATTATATACTGTGATAACACAAGTGCTATAAATTTCTCTAAGAATCCGGTGAATCATTCTAGAACCAAATACATTGATATCCGTCATCATTTCCTTCGAGATAATATTGAAAAAGGAAATATATGTCTTGAATATGTCCAAACTGACAATCAATTAGCAGACATCTTTACAAAACCTCTGCTCGAATCTAGCTTTATTAGATTACGAAGGGAGCTTGGTTTAATCTCAAGAAATGATCTCAACTAATAAATACTAACGATCATCCTTTCTTTTAATGATCGTCTTTTCCTTTCCTATTTTATAACTTCAGAGAGATATTTTTAGAGTTAAAATAAGCCTCTGCTTGTTTTCATGGTCAAAATTTTCTGTTCACTCACATCCATAGGTTTATACATAAGAAACTTGTATATAAGCTTGTCCAAATTTCTTATTTTATTCATCTTTTCTTATCCGACCATAAGATTCTATACAAAATTCTCTATGGCTCACATTTGTGATAAATGTGCTCAAGAATCACACATTTCCATTACGAGTTCTGAGTCGGAGGAATATTATTCTTCCAAAACACCAAAACAAAAACCAAGTTATCATCATCAATGCTCTTGTATTTCTGGTAATACACCAAACTCAAAACGAGTTAAAAAGACGTTGTTTTGTTCTCCTCGTACCAAAGCACAGATCGACGAGATTCATCACTATCAGAAACATCAGATATATTTTCAGAGACAGCTCCATTATGGGCAAAGCCAACTTTATCACGAGCAACAACGGACATCGGCACGATTATCTGTTTTAGAAAAGGTGGCATCATTCTTCTGTAGTTCCAGCAAGCATGACGTGCATGAACCAATGCCGTCTAGGCCATCAACATCTAAAAGTCCTAACTCTTGGGATCGGAATTATGATATGAATGAAGGTGCTCATAAAAACTGGAGTCCATGGGCAAAACGTATTAAAGAAAACAAAGATAATTCTAGTGACGAACCTTCCACTTCTCATTAGATCTATATATACTCATTGTATTTTTTTTCTTTCCATCACTCATATAATAATACTTGTATTCTACAATAAGAGTGAAAATATAGCATGATATATTCAAAAATTTGCAAAAAAGGGTATTTTTTTGGCATGCTGTCAAACCGGTCGACCCCCCATATTTAAAGCGGTCGACCGTTTGCTCTCTGGTTGAAAACGGTCGACCGGCAATAATCTATAGGTCGACCGGTTGACGTATTTCCAGTTTTTTATATATCCTATGCATCATTTTCTTACTATCCTTCTTCTCATTTTACTCAACCGGTTATTTTTCCCCAAACTCCAAAAACCCTAGTTTCTCAATTTCAATTTCCAAATCTCCAAATCTTCTAATAATGGCTCCTCCGCAAAAGAAACCCAAGAAAGCATCATCCTCCGGACCTTCATCTCTTAATTTCTCCGCTAAGAAATGGCTCGAAAGTCCAGTAGCCATAACAAGATGGAATCAAATGACTAACTACAAGTTTCATCCGGGCTCTTTCATCAAGTTTGATGATTTCACGTCTTATGGAATTCGTAGGTTAGCCAATAACTCCAACATTTCTCCATTGATAGATTTTTCAGAAAACAATGTGGAAATAAATCATTTGATGATAAAATTGTTCTATGCCAACATGAACCTCGACGAATATCAACCTGATAATCCGAATGGAGTCATTTGGTCTGTCATCTGTGGCAAACAAATTTTTATTACTCGTGATAGGATTGCCTCTATACTTGGTATACCAAATCGAGGCGATGAGTTTTCATCTACTTTCTGTGAAGTCTTCACTCGCGATAGCATCAGTCATCAGTTCATAAAGGACAATAGTGATGGCACAAAGTCTATTGGACTTCGACCCACCGCCAGACTACTTCATCACGTCTTGATGCATTCTCTGTTTCCTAGACTTGGAAATTATGATGCTGTATATAAAGAAAACTTCAAGGCTCTCTATGCTATTTATGGGGAAATCCAAATCAATTGGGTTCATATGCTTTTTGACGAAATTCTCAAGGTAAATAACTCTACACGACCTCATTTCTTCTACAATGAATATATCATGCGTCTTTTGTTAGCTTGTGGGGTAAAGCCTCCTGACTCTGCCACCTCGAAACCAAAATGTATTGATTCCATAACCATCAAACGCATGAAGCTTCCTCCACCTTATCTTGAGATTATGCCTTTTGAAGAATGGCAACAAAGAGGTCCAAGAAAACAAAAAGCAACTTCCTCTCGACCTCGTTCCGATGAAGTGAAACTGTTAAAATCAAAATCATCCACAAAAGAATCACTTGAAACTATTGCGCGTAACCAATTTTTGCTTGAATCGCGTCTCAAGCGCATGGACTCTAAAATTGATAAACGCTTCAATAAGGTCAAGTCATTCTTTGGTATGCTATGGGATGCTATACCATGTACCACATCCACTTCTGTTCAAGCACAAGACCCAGGAAAACGTCCTGCTCCTCCTGTTTTCAAATGGACATCATCTGAGGAGTCTACTGGTATGAGTGGACATGGACATGGAGAATCATCTAGAGGGAACAATGATGAAGAAGAAGAAGATGACGACGACGACGACGATGATGATGATGAAGAGGAGATAGGATCTGCCTCGTCTTAGATTCTATTGTCTATTATGGTTAAGAACTTTAAAAACATTAATCGACACTTGTACTAAATAGTGTCGTTATTTCTATTTTTCATTTGACATTATGGTCTGTATTATACTCTGGTATGTTTTGGATGTGTTAAGTTTTATTTTGCTATGCACATTATGGTGATTACACTCCTATATTATTCCAGTATCTGTTACTCCTTTTTGTCGATGACAAAGGGGGAGAAAGGGCTAACAATTGCTTGCAGGAACATACATATATATAAAAATTCAAAGAGGGAGATCACATACTCAAGGGGAGATTCAGATTTTCAGATATATATTGTCATCAATCAAAAAGGGGGAGAATGTTGAGTCACAAGTTCTATGAAGGTTTTGATTTCTGACAAAGAAATAAAGGCGATCGACAAAACAAGGTCATTATGGCTATAAAGAGCTACATATGGTACTCTAGATTATAGGTTGATTATTTGATATTGTAATAGTGATAAACTTGTTAAAATCTATCCTCAAATAATCATGCATTTCAAGGAAATCAATATATATAGGACTAAATTGCAGTTGCACATTTAGTGTGCAACTTTACAGGGACCGGTCGACCGGTCATAAAATAGGTGGTCGACCGTTCCTGTATAATTTGCACACTGAACGTGCACACATGCACATAACGACTATATATTTGAATTCCTGTCTACTGGTCATTTTTTGACCTGTCGACCGTTTTTAAACAGAAAGCAATTTTTCCAAAAGACACTTCTTTCTCCAAAGGTTGCATCTCTTACCTTTCATCAAAGATCATATCTCTTAATGGCAACTGCTCACAAAGAGTTACAACCATTCTTCTCTATATAAACTCATCTAAATCATTGATTAAAAAAACATGATTGTATATGCTTTTTACTCTAATCTCTGATCTTACTTTCTACATATTTCTGCATTCTAAAAACCTCCCAATTATTTTCAATTACTTATTGAATCATTGAAATTATTTCATATCTTTTGATTCAATAAGTAATATACTTTCCTTAATCTTCACAAAACATCATTCACATACTTTGAGGATAAGATTATAGGAAGGGTGTACTACTAGTGACAAATCCGTGTTTTCAAGAGCACAAGTTGTCAACAACAATTGTATTTGTTCTTTTGTTGAAGTCCTCTGTGTTGTAAGAGGCAAGTGTTGAAGTCCTCAGTGTATTAGAGGCGTGAAATCCCATTCGTTTGCTCGGGTATTGTAAACCTGTTCCTCCGGGTGAAGCGATGTAGTTAATAGTGAAAATCCAGAAAGAAGTCTGGGACTGGACGTAGGACGGTGCTACGAACCAGTATAAAAATCTCTGGTGTGATTTTTCTATTTTTATTTACTTTGCTACTATCTGTTGAGTCACAAGCTTTATGAAAGTTTTGATTTCTGACAAATAAGGCGATTGATTTTTGACAAACAAGGCGATCGACAAAAACAAGGTCAATAGAGCTATATATGGTACTCTAGATTATAGGTTGATTATTTGTTGTTGTAATAGTAATAAATTTGTTAAAATCTATCCTCAAATAATCATGCATATCAAGGGAATCAATATATATACGAATAATTTATAAGTTGCATGCAGTTGCACAATTCAATGTGCAATTTAACAGGCACCGGTCGACCGGTCAATATAGGTGTGGTCGACCGTTCCTGTGTAAATTGCACAGTGAACGTGCACACATGCACATAACGTATATATATATTTGAATTCCTGTCTACCGGTCCATTTTTGACCTGTCGACCGTTTTTAAACAGAAAGCAACTTTTCCAAAAGACACTTCTCTTCTCCAAAGGTTGCATCTCCTATCTTTCATCAATGATCATAACTCTTAATGGCAACTGTTCACAAAGAGTTACAACTATTTTTCTCTATATATACTCATCTAAATCATTGATTCAAAAACAAGTTTTTACAACGATTTCATATATTCTTTTAATCTAATCTCTGATCTCAATACTGTATTATAAAAGCTCTAAATTATTTATTGAATCTTTGAAACTATTTCATATCCTTTGATTCAATAATATACTTTCCTTAATCTTTTCAAAACATCATATCGCATACTTTGAGGATAAGATTATAGGAAGGGTGTACTGCTAGTGACAAATCCGTGTTTTCAAGAACACAAGTTGTCAACAACAATTGTATTTGTTCTTTTGTTGAAGTCCTCTGTGTTGTAAGAGGCAAGTGTTGAAGTCCTCTGTGTTGTAAGAGGCAAGTGTTGAAGTCCTCAGTGTATTAGAGGCGTGAAATCCCGTTCGGTTGTTCGGGTATTGTAAACCTGTTCCTCCGGGTGAAGCGAGGTAGTTAATAGTGAAAATCCAGATAGAAGTCTGGGACTGGACGTAGGACGGTGCTCCGAACCAGTATAAAAATCTCTGGTGTGATTTTTCTATTTTCTATTTACAATGCTATTATCATCTATTTCTGCATTTGTATTGTAATCCATATTACACGATCCGTGTATACTATATTAGCACATATAATTGTATACACACCGCACTTTCAATTGGTATCGGAGCACGGTCATCATATAACCGTAACATAGTTATTTGATATACTCTTGTAATATGGCAAATAACGCAAGTACTAGCACTCAAAACACCACTTACACAGAAGGGCAATCGACACAAAGACCTCCATTTTTCAATGGTCTTAACTATAGTTATTGGGCAACACGTATGTCATTCTTTATGCAATCAAGTAGCTATGATGCTTGGAATGCTACTCAAAGAGAAATAGTGAATCCAACAACTGATTATTCAGAATGGACTATGGCTGAGAAAACGGCAGCAGCCGTAAATGCAAGAGCAATAAATATGTTGTTCTGTGCATTAGACCAAAATGAATATAACCGTGTTAGTATCTGCACTACTGCATATCAAATTTGGCAAACGCTAAAAATCACTCATGAAGGTACTAACAAGGTTAAACAAGCCAAAATAGCCATGCTGAAAAGTCAATTTCAAAATTTCAAAATGAAACCAAATGAAACAATCAATGACATGTATTCACGGTTTCAAACTATTCACCATGCACTTATTGGGTTAGGACAAAAGTATTCTGATTTTGATGTTGTTTCAACAGTCCTACATTCTCTGACTAATGAATGGGAAGGAAAAGTATTAGCAATTGAAGAAGCTAATGACCTTTCCGTCATGAAGCCAGATGAATTGATAGGAAATTTAATGTCCTATGAAGCAAATTTGCAGGCTAGAAAAGAACAGAAAGAAGAAAAGAAAAATGTAGCATTTCATGTTGAGAAAGATGAAAATGAATCAGATTCTGAAGATGAAGATTTGGCGTTCATTGCTAAAGGTTTCAAAAAATTCCTAAAATATCGAAAAGCCAGTCGCTACAATAAAAGGAAACCTGGATCAAATAAACCATCTTCATCTGCTATAGAATGTTTCAACTGCCATAAAAAGGGACACATGCAGAAGGATTGTCCAGAACAAAAGAAAAAGTCAGAAAATGACAAATTCAAATATAAGAAGGACAAATCAAAGAAACGAGCCTTCTCAGTAACATGGGATGATTCAGAGTCATCTTCATCAGAAAGTGAAAGTGATTCGGAGAATGAACAAGCTAATGTTTGCTTTATGGCAACAGAAGATGAGGTACAAATTCCTACATTTGATGAATTACTTGATATTAATGCTGAATTGATAGTCAAATATAAAGACTTAAAACGTCAATTAAAAGTAGTCAAAACAGATTTAAGTAGAGCAGAGTTTGAACGAGATATGTTAAAAGATGAGAAGAAAATATTAGAAGAAGAACTTGAAAATATTCAAGAATCATCATCTAATGTTGACTCTCAAATATCTCTTTTGAGTCAAGAAATAGAAGCTCAAAAAGAGAAAAATAATGCTCTCACTACTGAAAATCATGAACTTAAAGCAAAAGTCAAAATTCTAGACCTAGAAAAAGCTAGTTTACAAACAAAGTTTGATGACATTACTCAAAATGTTTCTAACTTTAACAAAGGTCGAGAAAATTTGACTAAAATCATTGAAAGTTCACAATCTATTTCAGATAAACAAGGTTTGGGATATAACAAACATGAAACTAAGAAACATCTTAGAAATAAAAGGAAGAAGAAAGTACAAAAAACTGAAGCTAAGAAAAATCTTAGTTTATTATATTTCAAACCAAAACCAGTTGTGAAATTTCAAAAGAGAAATGTCAAGACTATCAAAATATGGGTTCCTAAAACAAATAATAATTTGATTAGGAACAAATACATTCAACAATTCATGAATAATGTACATTTTAATAACAATTATATATATAAAGGGGATACCGGACCCAAATGGGTTTGGACTCCTAAGACCTAACTCTTAGGACCCTATAAAAAGTGGGTACCATGAACTTAATTCTATTTTTTGCAGGTCCCACTGAAGAAAAGAGGAAAGTGGATATTGGACAGTGGTTGCTCAAAGCATATGACGGGAGACAAGAGCTTATTAACAAATATTAAATACTCAGATGGTGGCTCAGTCACTTTTAGAGACAATTCAAAAGGTTATATCATCGGCAAAGGCGATGTGAGCAATTGCGGTACATCTAACTTACCTCTTATTACTAATGTCATGCTAGTTAGAAATTTAAAACACAATTTACTTAGTATTAGTCAATTATGTGACAAGGGTTTTATAATTTCCTTTTCAAATAATAAGTGTAGTATTTTAGATAAAGACCATAATTTGGTTTTTGAAGGTTATAGAGACAGAAATATATATATTCTAAATATGAATATTAATCATAATTCAGATATGTGTCTTGTGGCTAATGACAATGATCCATGGCTATGGCACAAACGTTTCTGTCATATAAACTTCAGAACTATTGACAAGCTAGCCAAAAACAATCTAGTTAGAGGACTACCCAAAATGAGTTTTAAAGTTAACAACATTTGTGATGCATGTCAATTAGGAAAATTGACCAAATCATCGTTTAAATCCAAGAAAGTCATATCAACATTACAACCACTTGAGTTACTGCACATGGATTTATTTGGACCTACTAGAGTTCAATCAATAAATCACAGTCAATATGTGCTTGTAATTGTTGATGATTTCTCTCGTTATACATGGACAATTTTCTTAAAAAATAAAAGTGATACTTTCGATCATTTCAAATCTTTCGTCAAAAGAATTCAAAAATCAAAAGGGATTAAAGTTAAAAATATAAGAAGTGATCATGGCGGAGAGTTTGAAAATAATGAATTTGAACATTTTTGTACAAAGAAAGGTATATATCATAATTTTTCGTTTCCCAGAACTCCACAACAGAACGGAGTAGTAGAACGAAAGAACCGAACTTTACAAGAATGTGCAAGAACATTATTGAATGGAACCACCTTACCAAAACATTTCTGGGCAGAAGCTGTCGCAACTGCCGGTTATGTTTTAAATCGTGTGTCCATAAGACCTCTTACCAAGAATACTCCTTATGAATTGTTTAACAAAAGAAAGCCCAAAATCTCATACTTCAAAGTTTTTGGTTCCAAGTGCTTTATTTTAAATATGAAAGACCAGCTTGGAAAATTCAATCCAAAAGCCGATGAAGGAATATTTGTCGGTTATTCGGAACGAAGTAAGGCCTATCGGATATTTAATAAACGAACCAAAACTATTGAAGAATCACTTCATGTCTCTTTTGATGAAATTTATCAACATCCTCACACAATATCAGATGATGACGAATCAATAGTCATTGATAATCCAATCATCTCAAATACTGATTCTGACTCAGAAGTAATTATTGAGAATACTCCTCAAATATGTGAATTACAATCACCACCAAGAATATTAAGAGACCATCCGGCCCAAAATATAATAGGTGAAATAACATCACATGTCAGAACAAGGAGTCAACTCAATCAAATGGGTCATGTCGCTTTTCTCTCAAATATCGAACCCAAGAATCCAAAAGAAGCTGCTACAGATGATTACTGGATCATTGCCATGCAGGAAGAACTAAATCAGTTTGAGCGTAATGACGTTTGGGAACTTGTTCCGAGACCAACTGATCAGTCAGTAATTGGTACTAAATGGGTCTATAAAAATAAGGCTGACGAACAAGGAAATATCACCAAAAATAAAGCAAGATTAGTAGCACAAGGATACAATCAGGAAGAAGGTATCGATTATGAAGAAACTTTTGCACCAGTTGCTCGACTAGAAGCTATTAGAATTCTATTATCTTTTGCTTGTCATCATAATTTCAAACTTTATCAGATGGATGTCAAAAGTGCTTTTCTTAATGGATTTATCAAAGAGAATGTCTATGTCGAACAACCTCCTTTATTCGTACATGAAAAATATCCTGACCATGTGTTCAAACTTAAGAAAGCTCTGTATGGTTTAAAACAAGCACCTCGTGCTTGGTATGAACGATTACGTAGCTATCTTATTAATTCAGGATTTGAAATAGGCAAAGTCGATCAAACTTTGTTTATTAAACATTCTCGAAAAGATATTCTGGTTATCCAAATATATGTAGACGATATCATCTTTGGTTCAACAAACGATAAACTCTGCAAGGAATTTGCAAGTATTATGACCAAAGAATTCGAAATGTCTCATATGGGAGAACTATCTTATTTTCTTGGACTTCAAATCAAACAACTTTCAAACGGTATTTTTATCAATCAAGAAAAATACTGTGAAAATCTTATCAAACGCTTCGGATTACAAAATACATCTGGTAAACCAACTCCTATGAGTACAACTACACATCTTGAAAAAGATGAAAGTGGTAAGAATGTTGACCAGAAATTATATCGAAGCATGATTGGTTCTCTTCTTTATCTTACAGCTAGTCGTCCAGATATATTAATGAGTGTTTGTTTATGTGCTCGTTTTCAAGCCGATCCAAAGGAATCACATTTACGAGCAGTGAAACGTATAATTCGTTATCTTAATAATACCAAAGATTTTGGTCTTTTCTATCCAAAAGAATGTCCATTTGAATTAGTATCATATAGTGATGCTGATTTCGATGGCTCACGAACAGATAGAAAAAGTACAAGTGGTACATGCCATTTTATTGGAAAATCACTTGTCTCTTGGTTTAGTAAGAAACAGAATTGTGTTTCACTATCAACATGTGAAGCTGAATATATATCAGCGGCTCTCGCTTGTACTCAAGTACTATATATGCAACAAACACTTCAAGATTTTGATATTCATTTATCAAATTCTATTATATACTGTGATAACACAAGTGCTATAAATCTTTCTAAAAATCCAGTGAATCACTCTCGAACTAAACACATTGATATCCGTCATCATTTTCTTCGAGATAATATTGAAAAAAGAAATATATGTCTTGAATATGTCCATACTGAAAATCAATTAGCAGACATTTTTACTAAGCCGATGCTCGAATCTAATTTTATTAGATTACGAAGAGAGCTTGGTTTAATTTCAAGAAAAAATCTTGACTAAGCAATTACTAATGTACACCTTCTCTTTTGGTTATTCTCTTTAATTATAATTTTTTGTTTAAACTAAACTAATGTCTTTTCTCCTAGTAACCGTATCTTTTACTTAACCTATTTTTTTTATTAAATATTAGCCATTGCTTTATTTAATGGTTAAAATCTATTTACTCATTTTATAAATTCAGTTTTAAAAACAAAGCTATTTTTAGATTTACAATAAAATTTCTGCTTATATTTTCGTGGTTAAAAGTTATCATTAACTCACATCCATAAGAGTATATATAAGAAACTTATATATATAAGCTTGCAAAATTTTTTTATTTTGTTCATCTTTACTTCTTATCTAACCATAATACTATATTCAACTTACACTATGGCTCATATTTGTGACAAATGTGCGCAAGAATCTCACATTTCTATTACAAGCTCTGAGTCGAACGAATATTATTCTCCTACTACTCCAAAACAAAAATCGAGCTGTCATCATCAATGCTCTTATATGTCTGATAAAACTCCAAATTCAAAACGAGTTAAAAGGACACTATTCTATTCTCCTCGAACCAAAGCTCAAATTGATGAGATACACCACTACCAAAAACATCAGATAGACCTTCAGAGACAACTCCATTACGGGCAAAGTCAACTTTATCACGAGCAACAACGGACATCGGCACGATTGTCTGTTTTAGAAAAGTTGGCAACATTTTTCTGCGGTTCCAACAAACATGACGTACATGAACCAATGCCGTCTAGGCCATCAACATCTAAAAGTCCTAACTCATGGGATCGGAACTATGAAAAGAATGAAGGAGCTCAGAAACAATGGAGTCCATGGTCGAATCGTATTGAAGGAAACAACGATAATTCTAATGACGAACTTTCTCATTAGATTTATATATAGTTGTTATATATTTATCTATCTCTTGTGTAATGATGGTTATATTTTGTATTATGTATAAAATATAATATATATATATATAGATTGATATATAATAAAAAAAAAAACTTGAAAAAGAATCCTATATGCACACAGACCAGGACCGGTCGACCGCCCATTTTATTGCCGGTCGACCGTTTGCTCTCTGGTTGAAAACGGTCGACCGGCCAAAAGTTGTAGGTCGACCGGTTACGCATTTTTCAGTTTTTTTATATATAACCCTATACGTTACTTTACCCTCTACCCTCATTCACTCTCTACTCAAACTATTCTCTATCCCCAAATCACAAACCCTAGTTCCCATTCTTCAATTCCCAAATCACAAATCCTCCAACAATGGCTCCTCCTCAAAAGAAATCAAAGAAAGGAGCAATCTCTGAAACTTCATCTCATACCATCTCCGTCAAAAAATGGCTTCAAACTCCAATTGCTATAACACGATGGAATCAAATGACAAATTACAAGTTTCATCCGGGATCTTTTATCAAATTTGATGATTTCACAGCTTACGGAGTTCGAAGGTTAGCCGATAATGCCAACATTACTCCATTGATAGATTTTTCGGCAAATAGTGTGGAGATAAATCATTTAATGATTAAATTATATTACGCCAACATGAATCTTGATGAATATCAACCTGATAATCCAAACGGCGTCATCTGGTCTATGGTCTGTGGAAAACAAATTTTTCTTACTCATGCTAGAATTGCCTCTATACTTGGCATACCAAATCGAGGCGAAGAATTTTCATCTACCTTCTGCGAAGTTTTCACCCGAAATAGTACAAGTCATCAGTTTATAGAAGACAATAGTGATGGCACTAAGTCTATTGGACTTCGACCGACAGCAAGGTTACTTCATCGGGTCTTGATGCATTCTCTTTTTCCTAGACTTGGAAATTATGATGCAGTGTACAAAGAAAACTTCAAGGTACTCTATGCTATCTATGGTGAAATCCAAATCAATTGGGTTCACATGCTTTTTGATGAAATTCTCAAGGTAAATAATTCAACCCGGCCTCATTTCTTCTATAATGAATATATCATGAGACTTTTGTTAGCTTGTGGGGTCAATCCTCCTGATTCTGCAACTTCAACACCAAAATGCATTGATTCCATAACCATCAAAAGAATGAAGCTTCCTCCACCTTATCTTGAGATTATGCCTTTTGAAGAATGGCAACAACGAGGACCGAGAAAACAAAGAGCAACTTCCTCTCGACCTCGTCCCGATGAGGTGAAACTTTTAAGATCAAAGTCATCAACAAAAGAATCTCTTGAAACCATTGCGCGTAATCAATTTCTGCTTGAATCTCGTCTCAAGCGTATGGACTCTAAAATTGATAAGCGCTTCAATAAAGTCAAGTCCTTCTTCGGTATGCTATGGGACGCTATATCATGTTCCTCATCCACCTCTGTTCAAGCACAAGATCCAGGAAAACGTCCTGCTGCTCCAGTTTTCACATGGACATCATCTGACGAGGGCGAATCGTCTAGAGGGAACAATAATGAGGAGGAAGAGGAAGAAGATGAAGATGATGATGACGACGACGATGACGATGATGAAGAGGAGATTCGATCTGCTTCATCCTAGATTCTATTATGTTTTAGCTCTTTAAAAACATTTTTCGACACTTGTACTAAATAGTGTCGTTATTTATGCTTTTCAATTAACATTATGTTCTGTAGTAAACTCTGTTATGTCTTTGATGTGTTAATGATTTATTTTTCTATGCTTATCATATTCATTCTACGCATATCATATTCTAGTGATCTGTTACTCCTTTTTGTCGATGACAAAGGGGGAGAAAGGGCTAACAATTGCTTGCAGGAAAGAAATCACATACTCAGGGGGAGATTCAGATTTGCAGATATATATATTGTCATCAATCAAAAAGGGGGAGAATGTTGAGTCACAAGCTTTATGAAAGTTTTGATTTCTGACAAATAAGGCGATTGATTTTTGACAAACAAGGCGATCGACAAAAACAAGGTCAATAGAGCTATATATGGTACTCTAGATTATAGGTTGATTATTTGTTGTTGTAATAGTAATAAATTTGTTAAAATCTATCCTCAAATAATCATGCATATTAAGGGAATCAATATATATACAAATAATTTATAAGTTGCATGCAGTTGCACAATTCAATGTGCAATTTAACAGGCACCGGTCGACCGGTCAATATAGGTGCGGTCGACCGTTCCTGTGTAAATTGCACAGTGAACATGCACACATGCACATAACGTATATATATATTTGAATTCCTGTCTACCGGTCCATTTTTGACCTGTCGACCGTTTTTAAACAGAAAGCAACTTTTCCAAAAGACACTTCTCTTCTCCAAAGGTTGCATCTCCTATCTTTCATCAATGATCATAACTCTTAATGGCAACTGTTCACAAAGAGTTACAACTATTTTTCTCTATATATACTCATCTAAATCATTGATTCAAAAACAAGTTTTTACAACGATTTCATATATTCTTTTAATCTAATCTCTGATCTCAATACTGTATTATAAAAGCTCTAAATTATTTATTGAATCTTTGAAACTATTTCATATCCTTTGATTCAATAATATACTTTCCTTAATCTTTTCAAAACATCATATCGCATACTTTGAGGATAAGATTATAGGAAGGGTGTACTGCTAGTGACAAATCCGTGTTTTCAAGAACACAAGTTGTCAACAACAATTGTATTTGTTCTTTTGTTGAAGTCCTCTGTGTTGTAAGAGGCAAGTGTTGAAGTCCTCTGTGTTGTAAGAGGCAAGTGTTGAAGTCCTCAGTGTATTAGAGGCGTGAAATCCCGTTCGGTTGTTCGGGTATTGTAAACCTGTTCCTCCGGGTGAAGCGAGGTAGTTAATAGTGAAAATCCAGATAGAAGTCTGGGACTGGACGTAGGACGGTGCTCCGAACCAGTATAAAAATCTCTGGTGTGATTTTTCTATTTTCTATTTACAATGCTATTATCATCTATTTCCGCATTTGTATTGTAATCCATATTACACGATCCGTGTATACTATATTAGCACATATAATTGTATACACACCGCACTTTCACTATCATCTATTTTCTGCATTTATATTATAGTCCATATTACACGATCCGTGTGTACTATACTAGCACGTGCACGATCACACACTTTTCACGGTCCTCAAAATAGGGGATGTTACAATTATTGTCATTAACCTACCAACTGTTTGTGTCAAAATTGGGCACAACACTCTTCGGGAGTCGTTGAAGAGATAATAGTCAAGAATGCAAGTGCAAAACAGATATTATCTAACAAAAACTCCAATCAACAGTAAAATAAATGCGTAGACAAGCGATTTATAGTGGTTCGGCGTGTTGCCTACGTCTACTGTGAAGTGTTTTGATGTTTTATTGATTCTCTTTCAATGATTACAAGTTGTTACAGCGATCCACAGCAAGTTACAACTGGAAATTCGAAATCAACAATCAAGTTATGATATAGGATGATGGAGATCTTGATCCGGCAGAGTTTCGGCGTCTCAGAGTCAGAAGCCCCCTTTTCTGTTGGCCCTGGGGCTCTATTTATAGGCGTAGGCTGCTGATATTTCGCTGAAAACTCGGGAGACCACGTCTGGCACGTGAGGGGGCCCACATGCACGGTCTCAGGAAGTTTGGGCCCACTTTGGCATCGGTTCGAACTCCATTAGAACCGATCAAGAATTCATCCAATCGAGGTGAAATTTGGCGTGGACATTCTTCAACATGTATGCAAACATCTATGAAAATTTCATGGCATTTGGATCAGCAGGTTAGGAGATATGATGGATTCAAAATTGAGTTTATGGCAGGGCTGTTTGGTTCGAACCCATGCATTCGAAACGATGGTTTCGAATCCATCATGGCACGCGGCTTCGTGGTGACGTGGAGCGCAAAATTCGAATCGATCCGGACTTCACTCCGTGTTGACCGCTTCGACTCCGTGTATCTCGGTGACTTCGAACCGATGGAAGACACGTTGGTTGACCCAGTGGGTTCGAACAAGGCAACACAGGATGGGTTCGAACAAGGCATCACGGATGGGTTCGAAGAAGGCCTTTGTGATGGGTTCGAAGCATGGCTCTGTGATGGGTTCGAACATGACTTCAGGGATGGGTTCGAACGAAGCTTATGGATGGTTTCGAAGCATGCATGTCCGGTGGATTCGAAATAAGGCAGCTGAGTATGGATGGATCCGATTGGTTCGAAAGTAATGGAGTCGAACCCGTGGGGGATTCGAAGGGTTCGAAGGAGATGGTTTCGAACTGGGGCGTGACGATGGATTCGAAGACAACCATCATTATGGGTTCGAAACCAGTGTGTTCCCTCCAAGTTGCCTCGATCATAACTTGAGCATACGAACTCGGATCGACTTGAAATATGAAATGCTGACTCCCGTGGACTTTATTGCCGTGTCCTATCAATTGTAGCTCAATTTGGACTCGGATAAAATTCAGTGATATCCATGGCGAAAGGGAGTACGATCAACCTCTGAGGCGAACTGTCCTTCGTTTCTGATCGATCTTTTGGTATCGCGGCTTTGCCAAAAAGCGGGATAACATTTTGCCCCCCAAAGTACGTCTTGTGGGAACATGACGTGCTTTGAATAGCTGCCATTTCTATCTGAACAATCATGGCTCTCTTTTTTTTGTCGAAACTCGTATGCTGTACTGCTGTAACCTTGCGTTGATGTGATTGATCGCTGTATAATAGTGCTTAGCCGTTGGCTGTCGCATTTGTAATAGGATGAGTGTTCGATCCCTGTGAATGTTCAAAATCGAATGTTAGTCCGACATGTATGCGCATATGTTGATTTGAACCTTGTAAACGCCGTGCGTCCACGAGTCGTTGTCAGTTTGGTTTGCTATAGAATTTCGTATCGATTCTCTCCTGAATCGATTTTGAAATTTGAATTGAGACAACGCTTGATGGTTGTTTTGAAAGGTTCCTTCATATCAATCCTCTCCTGAACCGATGTAGAAGGTTAAAGGAATCGAATTTGCATTGCGCGAGTGTAATGTTTCGAACCGATGCGTTCAAGCATTGATGGGTTCGAAATCCAAGTTTGTATGGATGCAATATGCCCGTGCGATGATGGGTTGCGTGAATATGGGACTTTGAATCGATGCGTTGGAGCATTGATGGATTCGAAATCTACATTTGAACCGATGGGGTATACTCGTGCTATGGTGGATTCGAAGTTGACTTTCGAACCGGTCTGAAAGGATGGAGTATACTTGTGCTGTGATGGTTTCGAACTAATAGTTCGTTTTGGTGGGTAATGGAAGGATACGAAGTCGTCGCTCGTATCGATTATGATATGATGGGTACGAAGTCATCTGTCGCGTGGTTGGATTCGAAGTGGTCGATGTGAACAAGGTCTTCGAATCGATGTGCCCACAGTTCATTTCGCATCGATGCAGCATGTTACTCTGTAGCGCGTTTCGCACCGATGAAGTATGGAGTGAACTTCGAATCGATAGGGCTTTAGGCCGATGGGTTCGAAGGTTAACTTCGAAACGTCTCGATGCTTGACCGGTTGTGACCGGTTGGGTTGACTGGGAGAGCGATCGCCTCGGTCACATCCCAAGTTTCGTATAAATAGCAGTGGGCCTGCCACTTTTTCACTTTTACTCTTACTCTTTTCTTGCTTTCTACTGCGCAGTGTATCGTTTCGAAGCATAAAAAGGGGAAACACTGTGTCGTATCATCGAATCAATCCAGATTCAAGCCTTCAATCTCTCGAATCTATCGTTCAAATTAGGTAATTATCCTCGGATTTAAACGGCGAAGCGACTTTGAACCCATTTTTGTTTACCGATTGCATGGCCTCGAGGTTGACAAAACCAGATCTGGTTTGGGAAGGATTCGAACCGATGCGTGGGCTTGAGTTCGGATCGATGACGGTGGCGTCTTTTCATTGGATTTCGAATCGATCCTTGGAAAGTCTTTGTTGGGATGCGCAGTTCGCACCGATTGGGGGATTCGAGGGATCCATTCGAATCGATGGATTCGAACCCATAGTCCATCGTTTCGAAGTCCTCAACTTCGTATCGATACGAAGCGGATCGCTTCGAAAGTGGATGATGTGGAGTTGAAGTTTCCTTATCGGTTCGAACTCGTCAAGCAGTGATCGGTTCGAACTTGCCGTCTGTCTATCGGTTCGAAGCGCGTTTAACTTCATGGTTTCGGAGCGAATTCAGGATGGGTTCGAACGCATGGGTTCGAAACCACGTCAGGATGGGTTCGAACGCATGGGTTCGAACAAAGAGGTGTTCGGTTGGGTTCGAATGAGGTCTCTGTGACGGTTTCGAACCCTACATGATGGATTCCAAAATTCGAAATTTTTCAAGCATAACTCCGACGAGCTTCATTCCTGCATATTTGGACTTGAATATTGAACTGCATATTTGATTGCCTTTTGAAGCTCGTCGATGGAACTATAACAACTTCTATTCGAACCGACTTCCATCATATAAGTGATTTAGTGATGACGGTCAGCGATGACGGTCATTATAGCTGGACTCCGTAGCTTTGTCGTTTGCATATTTACTTTAACTTTGCAACATTTATTCAAGTAATGCATGGCACGGTACCACACACATTCATACACGTTACACTGGGGAACACACGGGTTCTTTGTCGTCTAACGATGGTTTCTCATGAGTTAGCTAGTTATGGAACCTTCAAGTTCACAGCAGCAGGAGATTCAAGGTACAGTCTCTCCGAGACTAGAGGTTCCGGATATAGATCCTGAGATCATTGGTCCAGCTCCGGACGAACTTCCCAATGCGTCGTTTATTGCCAATCCATCGGACTCCGTTCCATCGAATATCTCTGAAGACATGTTGGGGAGAATATGTTTGAGGCACGGCTTGTCATTGGACGATGTGTTACTGCCGGGGCCGAATGATAGACCACATAATCCGCTAGAAGGGTATACAGCATTTAATCGCCACGCGTGTGCGGCCGGGACATTTCCACCATTCAACGAGTACATAAGGGAGGTATTGTCGTTCTTAAGGATCGCCCCATCTCAGCTGCACCCGAACGGATATGCGTCGATCAATAGCGTGTTCATTGCATTTATGGAATATCTCCATCGACCACCGCTCCCAATTGAGATCAGATACTTGTTCAATTTCAAAACTCGGGGTGATTATCCCTCCTTCACATTCCTGGAAGCGGTGAGAAACTGCCAAGTGGTTACCGGGTCTTGGACCAGGTTGAGCTATTATAGGACAGAATGGTTTTATGTCAGATGTCCTCCTGGATTCGCCCGACGATGGCTATTCAGACGTGAGTATAATTGAGTTCGTAAATAATTACTATGGAAATCGCAGCCGAAGTGGAATTTATGTCTTATCCTTTTTTGCAGCGGTGATTCAGCGGCCTGAAGGCGAGCACTTTAGGGAGATGGTGCGAGTGCTTCGAGAAGTCCCGGATGGAGATAGGGATATCGATGTGTTATTGACAGATAGGAATCTCCGGGCCTGAGGTTTGATCGAACAAGGGCAGAGCATAAGCTTTGAGGTGGCACTACGGGTCGTCTCGAAGAAACGAGTCAAGCACAAGAAACCCAGAGTTACCACAGCTGAGGAAGCGGACTCTGAAAGAACCCACACTGATGATGAGCCGCTGACTGGGCCTACTGACGCAGCTCCGGATGTCGCGGAGCAAAGAAAAGGCAAGGCTGCCATGGTTAAGTCAAGTAAGAAGGGGAGATGGAAATCGGTCCTCACGGCCCGTTCTGCTCCCGGAGTTAGAATCTCGGAGACGTCTCCTCCGAGAACTGAAAATCTTTTTGAAGGGTTTGCCGATCTTCCAATCCCGGACGATGTGTCTTTTCAACATGATGCCAGGTTGGAGGAATTCCATCGCACCTTAGAATTGAACGAGCCTCTTATAACTAGCGAGGTCGACACTTCCGGTTGGTCGGGGGGAATGCATATTCATACACATTTCACGACACTGCATAACCTTTGACTGAAAACTATTAGTTTTGAAAGGTGATTAATTCTATTTTACTTTGCTTTGCAGATACCATGTCTAAGCGAGGTTCGATGCTTGGGAGTCTTCGACACGCCCGCAAGCCTTCATATTACGATTCGCGTAGGCGCGAAGGGGATAGAGGTTATGATCAGGGGCGTCCTGGGTATTATGACCAGGGACGCTCTGGGTATTCTAGTCACGAGAGATATGACACGGACAGGGGCTATAAGCGTCGATCGCGGTTGCGTACTCCTCCTCCTTCCAGAGATCCCGTACAACCTCCTGCTCATGTCCCTCATCCTTCCGAGTCCTCTCGATATACGTCAATTTCTCAAGCTTCACGATCCGAGGCGATGACCCCGATAGTCGCAGAGCAGCCTCCTACAGAGATCTCGGGAGAGGGGGCAATTAGACTCGCGCAATTAAAAAGGGAGTTCCCGAATATCTGCTTCGACAACTACGTCTTTCCCCCGAACCTGAAAAGGGTCCCGCCGGAGGCTGAGCGGTTAGCGCTCGACTATGTTCATGACTTTTACTCCCAATACAAGGCATGGTATAGGGCGGCCGATAAGGCATCGGCGTTGGCCTTCGAACGAGCTGCTACTATTGAAAAATTGCAAGCCGAGTTAGCACAAAGAGATCGCATCATTCAAGTGCTGAATACTGAGGCTGAATCATCTCGTAAATCTGAAATAGAGGCCACCAAGAGAGCCGATGAAGCCCAGGCAATCATGGATAGGATGAAACGCGAGCACTACGCAACGGTTGAGGATATGGGTCATCGAAACACCTTGGTTACTGCAGAGAGGGACGCAGCCCTGAAGGAGTTGAACGAGCTTAAGTCAAAATTCGCCGAAATCGCCAAGGAAAGGGATGATGCGAATAGCGCAGCCCAAGAGGCGTGTGAACAAGCTGTGATTCTCCGCACCGACAGGGATGCGGCGGTGGCGAGAGTTCAAGCAGTCGAGGCAGAGGTGGAGGAGAAAGTTCAACAAGCAGAGGCCAGGCTAGAGGCCGATATTGAAGATTTGCTTATAACTTATAATGCCAACGTGTTGAAACACAGGAACTTGGCATGGCTTCGAGATTATCCGGTTCACCTCCGCGGTGCTTGGGAACGATTGGTCGAGGAAGAGGAGGAAGCGCATCCGGGCGAATCGGTTGACCGATTCGAGCTTGAGAACCGGCTATTGACTGAGGATGAAAAGAAGGTCCTTCATGATGCTATCATTGCTCATGAGAAGGAGACGATGGGTGGTCATTCCCTGGAAGTCGGAGAGGGATCGGGTGTAGAGCACCATTCTGATGTTACTGAAGTCACCACATCGCCTTCGTCAGTGCCTGTATCTGCGGTCAGCTTGCCACCTGTTCCTGCTTACGACCCGGAGCAGCCGCGCTTATCTCCTATCCATGAGCACACTTCCGAGGCCGTTCAGCCGTCTACGAGTCAAACTGGGGAAGGTACTCTTAAGTTATCTCAAGCGTTTTCCAAATAGAGAGTCTGTTTTGAAGAAGTTACTGATAAATTATTGTTTTTGCCTAGTGACGGAGGTTGTGCCGACAGTCGCGGCTCAAGAATCAAGCCAAAGGGATAAGGCCATCGCTACCGAGGCTATTGCTGTAACTGCGGTATCGATCGAGGCGGCACAGGGGAGTGGGTTATCTCTCGAGGAGCAGATGGTGAGCGAGCTGCTCGGTGAGCAGGGCGGTTTCTCTACGGACTTACAGTTTATCATCGTTAGTGATCCCCTGCCGACCTCAAGTTTTTCGATGCAAACTGCGGATGCCCCCCGCCAGGCTCAAGCGGCTCGAGATGAGGAAATTTTGGCTGAAATCAATGCTGAAATAGAAGCTGCGGGGCACAGTGGTAGCGCCGGTGGCATCACGACGGCGCATAGTCCTGCATCTGCTAGGGTAGTGTCGTCGGGTGGCACTATCCCATCTTCCGTCATAGATCCAGTCCCCCCTACTCCTCCGGCGGGAAGCCTCCCTGCTGATTCGGGCTCTGAGGAGGATATCGATATCATGCCCCCAGCCGAAGAGTCACCGCCTAAGAGGAGGCACTCAAAAAGAATTTCTGTCGCTAGTGATTCTGATGACGATGAACCACTAATAAGGAAGACGAAAAAGAAGAAGAAATAGACTGGCTTTTCAAGTAGATGTTTTGGTAGATAGGTACTTGTTTCTTGTTTTTTGTTAGCAAGCCGTGTATAGATGTAGGTTCGGCCCCTGCTAGTAGGGATTGTTTTTTGGAAGAACTTATTTGTATGTAAGTCCTTATTTTTAGTGAGTTGAAATAAACTTCAGTTTCTTCGTTTCAACTCTTGTTTTATTTGTGCTTAAGTACTTGCAATGCCTTGTTTTCGGTCCGGTGTACTTGTGGTGTTTTTATCCTTTAAGTAGAGTTCGTCTCATTTTCCAAGTCTGAAGATCTTGGTCACACGTCGTGATTGATGAATGAGTTGAACTTCGGACGTTGTATCACTTCGGTTAGTGAGTAATATTTAGCTTTCGTGCCCCCCAGTTCTGGGGAACAACACTTGTATTTATGATGGTTGATCGCACTTGTTGCAAGTTTTGAGCACACGTCCTCCTTCCGGGGACTTAGAATAATTTGAGATCGATGACCTGGTTTGCATTCCAGGAGTTCGAGTGTTATTGATGCTTGTAACATGGTTCGCGCTCCGGGAACTTGGGAATGGTGTTCACATTCCAACTTGCACTCTACTAACTCGGAGTTAGTAGTAACGCTTTAGTTCGCACTACGGGAACTTTGACTTGGTGTTGGTGCTCCACTTCACACGCCGGGAGCTTGGATTAAACATGTATGTTTGGGTTCGTACTTCAGGAACCCGAAATCGAAATTTATACTCCAACTCGCACTTCGGGAATATGGAGTTTGCACGGATGCTTCGGTTCGCGCTCCGGGAACCCGTAACTTATGTTCATACCCCAATTCTTGTTTTGGGGATCATGGAGTTGGTGTTGATGGGTTGGTTCGCGCAGTGGGAACGAATTATTAAATGTTTATACTCCAATTCGCGCTGCGGGAATTTTGAGCCCGTTCGCGCTCTGGGAACGAATTGTTAAGTGTTTATACTCCAATTCGCGCTCTGGGAATTTGGAGTCCGTTCACACTCCGGGAACGAATTGTTAAATGTTTATACTCCAATTCACGCTGCGGGAAGTTGGAGTCCGTTCGCGCTCTGGGAACGAATTGTTAAATGTTTATACTCCAATTCACGCTATGGGAAGTTGGAGTCCGTTCGCACTCCGGGAACGAATTGTTAAACGTTTATACTCCAATTCACGCTGTGGGAAGTTGGAGTCCGTTCGCACTCCGGGAACGAATTGTTAAATGTTTATACTCCAATTCACGCTGTGGGAAGTTGGAGTCCGTTCGCACTCCGGGAACGAATTTTTAAATGTTTATACTCCAATTCACGCTGTGGGAAGTTGGAGTCCGTTCGCACTCCGGGAACGAATTGTTAAATGTTTATACTCCAATTCACGCTCCGGGAATTTGGAGTCCGTTCGCACTCCGGGAACGAATTATGGAATGGACTGTCGTGTGTTGGTCCAGTTCAGCCTTCGATGTGTTGGCTTGCCCCCGAGCTGGGGTTTCACTTAGTGAGTGGCCGGTTGTAACGCAGTCACTCGCTATTTGAATAAATTCCATTGTTCGACGGAACTTAGCTCTTCGTGTGTCGTGATTGTTGAATGTTGTATTCGATGAATCACAGCTTTAGCTTGAAGAGATAATGTTTTATTGCTGAAATGAGAAAATATGGCAAAGTCAGTGCCTTATTAAAAAATCAAATTTCAGAATGTAAATGAAATTGCAAAATATTCATAGATTGAATGAGCCTGTCATGTGTGACAGTGACGAAGATCCTCGTCGTTACAGGCTCCTGAGAAAGTCGGTCCGCCACTGATGGCGTTTATCACCAATCTCCCGCGAGGACCATTGGAGTCCTCATGCCTCGGTCGATCGGGTTCATTGTTTTGATTTGATGGACCTGCTTCCCTGGGTTGCGGTGTCTGCACAAATCGATCAAGCTTCCTTTCCCTGATCAGTTTTTCAACGAGATCCTGTAAGTGACGGCACTCGTTCGTATCGTACCCGTAGCTTTCATGGAACCTGTAAAACTTTCCTGTTTGGATTTGTCTCTCTGACGACGGTCTCGGAGCAGGTTTTTCATATTGAATTGTACTACGGGTTTGTAAATACAAGTCCTCCAATGAAGTATTCAAAGGAGTATAACTGTCGAACTTAGAAATTTTTGCGTTGCGGACCGCGATTTTGATCTTGTTTTTTAATTTGATTCACGCTCTCTCTTCGCCGAGCTTGTTTATTTTTAATGTTCAACTGAACTTTTCCGGAGCTCTCACCGGATTGTTTTATTGCAACATTGTTTTGGGTTCCTCCCGCGTTTGATCCTGCGTCAGTTTGCTTCCTAGACTGTTTCGCGTCTTCCCGTCTCAGGAATTGAGCTGCTTTGGCATGGAAACGGTCCAATGACGCAGGTGGTTTTCCAGCTAGCCAATTGCCGAATTCAGAATCGGGGTCGATCCCCTTAGTTAACGCCATAAGGATGGAGTTATCATTTGGATTACTAATCTCCGCACATGCAGTGTGGAATCTTTCTAAGTAGTGTCTAAGTGTCTCTCCGGGAGCTTGTGTGACACTAGATAAAGTGTTGACATCTTTCGGCCTTGCGACGTGCATGCGGAATTGCTCAACGAATTTTGTGGCCAGCTGGTCGAATGAGGAGATGGATCGAGGAGGCAATCGGGTGAACCACATGGTGGCGATGCCCCCCAGGGATATGGGGAAACTACGACATTTCACAGCGTCGTCGGCTCTGGCAGCCGTCATCGACCATTCATATTTTAGAATATGTTGATTGGGATCGGAGTTTCCCTCATACATGGGCAGAGTTGGCATTCGGAATCGCCGTGGGGGTTCAGCATTAAGAATGTCGTCCGTAAAGGGAGTGTGACTTCGGGAAACTCCCCAATCGTCGTTTGTGAATCCCTGACTCTCACGAATCATCTGACGTATCATAGTTGAAAGATCCGGCATTTGCGCCGGGGTACGGTCACGTTCCATACTTCGGGTTTGAACCGGATATCGCTGACGGTTCACATCTTGCCTTCTCGGCTCATAGTCCTCTGGGACGTACGGTTCAGGGGTATGACCGCTTTGACGACGGTCCGGGTCCGACTGATCTCGAGCGTCGACCCCTGGTTCAGCTGCAACGCTAGCGGTGCGGTATTCAACGGCGTGGTGAGGAATGGCACCCCCTCGGGAGGAGGGTCCTGTTTGGAAACTGGCTGACGGACCAACTCTTATTTGTCCAACGGTCAATATCGGTTGGTTTCCAGCGGATGGCATACGACCCTCATCTAACCGGGGTCGTGGAGGTCGGTTATGATAATCAGAAGATGAAGAACTTTCGCTAGAAGAGCGATAAGCACGATCTCTCGTGGATCGTTTTCGTTTCTGGCGATCCAGCTGGTTGATTAGCTCAGCGTTAACGCGTAGCTGTTCATCTAGTTGTCGCCGACTCTGGGTCAGCTCTTGAAGTAACAACTGTAATCCTTGTCGGGTAACCGGACCCGACGGTTCTGAGTGCCCAGCGGCATCTTGATTAGGTGGAGGCAGAGGGGCAGGATTCTGTCTATCCTGTCCTTCTTGATTGACGGCATTCGAGGTGGTTCTTGTGCTAACCATTTTTACAGTTGAGTTCCTTTCCCTAGACTTTTGCAAATCTGAATAGAATGGAAGGAATTTGAATTCAAAGATCTGGATCTCTCTCTTAGATTTATTCAATCCGGTATCGATGAAAGATCCAACGAGCAGGAGAAAAGCTGGGTTTTCTCAGTGAAAGCACCAAAGTGTTTGTGTCAAAATTGGGCACAACACTCTTCTGGAGTCGTTGAAGAGATAATAGTCAAGAATGCAAGTGCAAAACAGATATTATCTAACAAAAACTCCAATCAACAGTAAAATAAATGCGTAGACAAGCGATTTATAGTGGTTCGGCGTGTTGCCTACGTCCACTGTGAAGTGTTTTGATGTTTTATTGATTCTCTTTCAATGATTAAAAGTTGTTGCAGCGATCCACAGCAAGTTACAACTGGAAATTCGAAATCAACAATCAAGTTATGATATAGGATGATGGAGATCTTGATCCGGCAGAGTTTCGGCGTCTCAGAGTCAGAAGCCCCCTTTTCTGTTGGCCCTGGGGCTCTATTTATAGGCGTAGGCTGCTGATATTTCGCTGAAAACTCGGGAGACCACGTCTGGCACGTGAGGAGGCCCACATGCACGGTCTTAGGAAGTTTGGGCCCACTTTGGCATCGGTTCGAACTCCATTCGAACCGATCAAGAATTCATCCAATTGAGGTGAAATTTGGCGTGGACATTCTTCAACATGTATGCAAACATCTATGAAAATTTCATGGCATTTGGATCAGCAGGTTAGGAGATATGATGGATTCAAAATTGAGTTTATGGCTGGGCTGTTTGGTTCGAACCCATGCATTCGAAACGATGGTTTCGAATCCATCATGGCACGCGGCTTCGTGGTGACGTGGAGCGCAAAATTCGAATCGATCCGGACTTCACTCCGTGTTGACCGCTTCGACTCCGTGTATCTCGGTGACTTCGAACCGATGGAAGACACGTTGGTTGACCCAGTGGGTTCGAACAAGGCAACACAGGATGGGTTCGAACATGGCATCACGGATGGGTTCGAAGAAGGCCTTTGTGATGGGTTCGAAGCATGGCTCTGTGATGGGTTCGAACATGACTTCAGGGATGGGTTCGAACGAAGCTTATGGATGGTTTCGATGCATGCATGTCTGGTGGATTCGAAATAAGGCAGCCGAGTATGGATGGATCCGATGGGTTCGAAAGTAATGGAGTCGAACCCGTGGGGGATTCGAAGGGTTCGAAGGAGATGGTTTCGAACTGGGGCGTGACGATGGATTCGAAGACAACCATCATTATGGGTTCGAAACCAGTGTGTTCCCTCCAAGTTGCCTCGATCATAACTTGAGCATACGAACTCGGATCGACTTGAAAATTGAAATGCTGACTCCCGTGGCCTTTCTTGCCGTGTCCTATCAATTGTAGCTCAATCTGGACTCGGATAAAATTCAGTGATATCCATGGCGAAAGGGAGTACGATCAACCTCTGAGGCGAACTGTCCTTCGTTTCTGATCGATCTTTTGGTATCGCGGCTTTGCCAAAAAGCGGGATAACACCAACCACAACTTCTGTTGGTATATAAGTCACTCTTACATAATTTATTAAAACTATTTGGACCATGATTATTGGTTTTGATGATAATAACCATATAGATGGAACTACTAACTATTCTTCAAGTTGTACAAAATTTGACATATATTGTATGAATATAAGTGATATATACAAAATATGGAATCAAGAAGATAAGGGTACATAAACTGTATGACTCAACACACTTAATACACAATCATTTTAAGGCATTTCAAAGTTATTCGAAGTGTTAAGTTAGTCTATTGAGTCGCAAATATATTGTTAAAGGCCAATAACATTTATACTTGAAGTTCGTCATCCATTGACCTTAGTTTACAAAAGGTCACAAAAACTTGAATTCATTGAGTTCTAGAAATTTGGAACCTTTTATGTTTGAGAAGTGTTTTTGAAATGAATCATCATGTCAATAGAATGTATATCGACATATCCCCTAGCATATGTTGATATATAGGCAATTACTTGGTTTTTTGAAATTAAAATTGATTTTGGTGCCACATTCCTTCAAGGACTATATAAAGAGTTATACAATGATGAAAAATCATAACATCTTTTACTCTTATTCTCTTGATTTTTCACTTAATACTTTGTACTCAGAAAGAAATCATTCGCTCTCTTATGTGTGTGTCTTACAAAAGAATACCTTTTTACTCACATTCTTTAGTGAGTATTCTCGTAAATTGCTAATCATTTTCTCTTTGATTTCATCCTATTTTTCATAGAGTTCAACTATTAATTACTGTTGGAGTCCTATAGGATCACTATTTGAAGCTGTGAGAATTTGTATTGGAGATACATCATCTTATAACCACTTTAATTACTATAGAACAAGGTGTCTTACTGCCCATGGAAAGTCAAGACAATGTGTTCTTGCCTCAAATGGAAAGCTAAAAAGTCAAGCATATCTTGCGACCTATTAATTTGCAAGATTGTAAGATGTTCTTGCCACCCTGAGAAGCAAGCTATATTAGTAAAATTCCATAACGAAAGTGTAAGACTATATGTAGGATAGGATATCTGAATCAGTATAATTATTTTTCCTTTACTTTTACTTTATTTACTTTTGTTACTTACTATTATCTATTTGTGATTTTCTTGAAATAGTCTCTATGGCGATTAGTTCGAAGAATTTCAAGTTTGGTTTTAAATGATATATACATTATTCACCCTTCAATATATTACTGGCCTTAGAATCCATTTCATATGTTGAATATTTAGGCATTACATGACCGATATTTAGTACTAGAGCATGGATTTCAGAAGGTGTACATTATATGACTACTTGGAAAAATATAGGCTAAAAACACAAATAACGCATTATTTAACACTTAGTGGAGAGAAATTTTTACAATTAGATCATAATTTTACAATGATAGTAATCATTTTTATTGGACTTGTTTGAATAAAATTTACTTGTAATTTATTGAGCTAGATGTTTGGAATATGCATTATCCAAGTACGTTGAACCTAAGATGGATTATGAACAATGGACCATGGATTAAAGAAACAAATTTTTGCAACTCAAAGGCCATTAACATTTTATTCGATGCCTTTAAAAAAATTGAGTTCGAAGAAGTGTCTATTTATAAGAATGCATATGAAATTCGAAGAATTTTCAAAGTACATGTGAAAACATTAGTAAAGAAAAGTAGACTAATATATCAATGTTGACAAATCATATTAACTTCCCAAAATGAAACCAAATGATTTAAAGTTTGATATGTATATAATATTTCAAGACATTTTACATTCTTTAGTTACTTTAGGAAGACTATTCATTGATATATACCAGTCGAGGAAATTTTAAACTCACTTATCAGTAAATATGATCAAAATACTTTAATTACATAATAAATAAATGACATTAATTCAATGAGTAAAGAATAATTAGTGTAAAATTTTATGTCTTACGCAGTTCAATTGTAGACTAGAAAAGAAACGCTAATGGGGAAAATTCATTAACTTTTAATTCTACAAATGGAAGCAGTGATTCTAATAATGACGATGATGAGGAGGAAATTGCTTTTATAACTAAGAATTACAAGAAATTCTTGAAATACAGGAAAATGAATAAACTTTGAAAGATTCAAAATAATAAGGGTAATTCTAGAAATATAAATTTTGTTAAATCCTTTAAATGTGACAATACTAATAAATTAAAAAGTTTCCACTGAAGAAGTAAAAGTACTCTATGAAAATTAGTATTTAAAATTAGAAGTAGAAGCCAGCTTACAACATCGCATGGTATGAATCTAGGTCATCATCAAGTGAGAGACGATTAGAAATCGAAAGGGTAAACACGTGCATCACGATAGAGTATGAACATGAATAGATCTAATAAAGAAATTATGAATGTTTTGAATGATATGTATAAAGGATATAAGATGCTTAGAAAATAATATATGATTAGTTTAGTGGAGACCGATGAATCAAAATATATTTATGAAATGCTAAATGAAGAAAGGAAATGTCCAAAAGATGAACTTACAAGACTCAACGGCATCAATGAGGGAAAAGAGTTTAAAACAGAAAGCCTTAAAAGTGAAAAAAAGTCCTTCAAATTCGCAATCTCTCAGTGAAATATGAGATAAATTTTCTTGATGATAAGATTACTTCTGTGGACAATGTTATTTTGGATTGGAAGAAGCATATTAACTACGTGATTTATAGTTTACTCTTGGAAAAAAGACTTAGTCAACTTATTTTCATCATCCAAACCTTCTAACAATTAAACATGAACTTTGATATACCCTGAATTCTAAAATAAAAAAACATAGTACTTGCTGTACTAAATAATATTAAGAGGAAGAATATTTGTGTGTGTCTATACACATATATGCATTCACTCACACACTTGTACACTTATCTAAAGACTATATTTATAAAGGTTATACAACTTTTCAATGGTTTGGTTAACCTGGGACCAATTACAACATGGTACTAGTGTGCATATTGTTTATCTTTTAGGTTCCTGATTAGAATGTTGATTCGAATATTTTGAAGGAGAAATAAATATTGGACAGTGGATGTTTAAAGTTAATGATAAGTAATTTACAGACACTGTGTAATATTACATACAAAGATGGCAGAATCATGACCTTTAGATATAAATTTAGAGGCCATGGGTATCAACAACATTGGGAACTCCAAAACTCCTTTTATTAGTAAGTTTTGAGTTATTAAAAAATTATAAAATAGTCTACTTTGTATAACTTAGTTATGTGATAAATATTTTGAAATTATAGTTGAAAAAGATGCTTGTTATATAATATCAAAACTCTAAAATTATGTTGGAAGGAATAGAAAGAATATGTAGTTTAGAAAAATGTTTATGAAAATTTCTTATGATAACTTATGATAAATGGCTGATTGGATGATCCTGACAAATATCTATTCATTGTAAACTGACAAAATTCAACTTTAATTACATTAAATAAATTTCCTACTTCCATAAACTTAACAGTTAAAAAAATTTAATGGCTCCAAAAATACCAAGTAGGCCAAGGGAGGAATTATCTTTGTAGGATCCGTCATTTGAACCAAACCTCCTAGAATCTCTTGCCAAACTTCAAGAATCAATCAAATGTATCTGCAATAGAGTTATTGAAATTTAAGCACTTCAAATATGGTTCAAGAATGAGCAAGAGAGGCAATGAAGAATGACTTATACTCATGATAATCATATTATGAACAACTATGTGAATTCGGTTACTACATCAAAAAACATCATCTTGTTGTTTATAACCCCACTTTTGGGAATAAAGAAGATGAAGATCGATGATTAGAAGTTGATGATTAGAAGTTGATGACGAATAAGAAGCATGATGTGTGAGTGAAGTTGCATATACCGAGGATAGTCGAATAATCGAGCAAATAGGCTATTTACCTGCTTGTTGCCTATACTGCACTATGCAAAGTTACCAATTGTCTTTTGTCATCATAACCAGATGTATTTTATACATTTTTGTATAATGTGATCTGTACATCTTTTGTATATGTTTATCTATAGTATAATGCAAAACCTTGGTCAAACCGGTCAAAGTGAATCCTTTTTAGAAGTTCCTAAAATACCCCTTTAATCAACAGTTCTAAACACGAAAGCCCTCTATCCACGTTCAACGTTCAGTCCCACGTCTAAGATAACCGCTCCACCTTCACTGTTCCTTTTTTCTTCCTCATTGCAATCAAAATTCTGAAAAAACCTCAAATTGAAAAAAAAAATTGAAAAATATCCAAAAAAAGTACGAAAAATGGCTTTCTAAGAGCAAGGGAAATCGGCGTTCGACCTCCTCTGTCACAAGAAGCCGATTCTTATTTCTCAAACTCGGTGCTTTTGGTACTATTCTAATCTTATTTATCAATTTACTCTTTCGTTAGTTTGTTTACGAATTTGTATGTATTTTATAGTGGATTCGTTTGAATAATTACAGAATATCTAACAACCCTCAACTCTTTCTATTTTGAACCATGAAGGAGGCAGTCTAATCTATATTTCATAAGGTGCAGTTATGAATTGTGGATTTTACAGCTTAATTTTGCTAAATATTAACGAAAATTTTGATTTTCTTTATGGCCATGTTAAATCACCATTTCAGTTTTGAGATTATCCATAGCAACAACTGTAGTTTATTGAATTCAGATTTGACAGATGGAGTTAAAGGCAACATATATCCCTTCAAACATGGTAAAAAACCTATAAAACTACCCACTATTCTTTCTTTTAGTAGATATTTTGTTTTCTAAATATTGGATTTGGAAAAAAAATTAACTGATTTATGCGTATGCATTTTTTTGTGATTTAGAAAGTAACTAATGTGGAAGAGAAGAATACAATGGATCTTTATATCACTTACATGACCCAAGTTATTTACGAATGGATCTTAGCTGATAAATTCTTTCCAAGGTTGTCAGAATTGAATTGACTAAAACAATCACTTATAAATGTGATTGGTTAATTTGAATTCTGCAGGTCGGTATCTTTGTTCTGATATGGTGGTTTTATAGAGGTTATATACATGCACTTCAATATAATTGATATTTTAATTACAACCACTGTGTAATGTATAAACTAACAAAGTATTAGTTTAGTAAAAAAGTTAACTACAATACTTACTAGGCTGGATAAAGATATCTGCCAGTAATATGTACCTACCATGTTGTTTGAATTTTAACGCCATCCACCTCATTATATGTTAATCTCTGGACACAGTAATCTAAGCATGTAAGCAACAAGCTATTCAACTAATGAACAATTTCAGTTTTGACTATGTCTCTAGCTATGGCACATTTTTTCTCAGTATAGCAACAAAACTAAAAGCTCTAAACTGTCATATTAGTGGCATCATCTTATTTGAATCATGTATTTTATTCTTTTTCATCCTATACAAATTTCAATATTGAGATCGAAATCCAACAAATGCTTTAGTGATGAAAATGTGGACGATGATTAATTTAGACAAACGTTTGAACTTTGGCATGCTTTGATTGAGACAAATAAAATAAATCCGTACGCTTTCACAGTTTTCTATTTCCTCGCAATCTTCATTATAGAATTATTTAGTTGATTCTAACAAACCATCATATATATTAAATCGTAATGTTTTTATTCATTCTACTGCACATGCCATTCAAGAGTTCTTATGTACCCTTTTTGGTTATTTTGTTTAAATACGGTAAAGTTGACAAAAATTATTCACAGTTGGAGAATATTATTCGATATGGTGTCGTACAATGATCTGCGTTTAAGAATGGTGAAAAAAAGGCTTGGGTAAGGCTTCCTCGCGGACTTTTCCTATGGTTTCATATTATATTAGCAAAATTATTGCTTATTTGAGTTTGATATTATATTCCATACAGTTTCTAATGTTTCTACTGATGGAGAAGCTTGGGTCTGTGTTTGTTAACTGTGGTTGGGATAAAAGTATAGCAATGGAGTATTTGGGTATGGTTTCCTTTCTATTTTTTATATAGCTTGAATTTGTAGATCATTTCTGCAATTTAACCACTACTTCCCTCATTTATTTGGCATACTTAAGGATTTTGGTGATAGGTCATCAAACTGACTTCCTTTTTTGTTATGGATTTTTATATTTAAACAAGCAATGGATAAAATTACATATCTATGAACCTGCAACCACACGAAGTATGCTACTCCCATCTACGGATGTGGCAGTCCATTTAACAAAATTTTGTATTTTTCAATAAGAAAATTGCAATGTCTTAGCCTTAATTCTTCAACTGAGTGAACTAAGATTCAAAACTTTGATAGATACACATCATAATCTGATGTAAACCAATGTCTGTGAAAATTTGTACACTTTCAATAACAAATTCCAAATTATTATTATTATTATTATTATTATTATTATTTCAAATAAAATGTGTTGCTACTCTAAATACTGCCTTTTTTCTGGTGCTGCTGCCTTACAAGCACTTTTATATATATTAAATTTGTGTTGCATATCGCAGCAAGGTGCTGCTCTGTAGCAGCAGCGTACTGCTGCAGCATCCTACTAGCTGCCTTATAGGCAGCATTACCCTTTTTCAATTTGAATTTGTATTTGGTCATTGTTCCAAGCCAGTAAATTCCACTGCAACTTTTCATTGAGTCAAAGAGTCTAAGTGAAATTGCCCATTTAATTGCTGAAATAGTTGGATGAGTCTTCTGTTAGGCATATGAACATTTAAAATATATTTAGACGAACCATTTACATTGCCATTTTGACATCTGATACATTAATTAAATGGAAGTTGCGGTCTTAAAAAGTCTATGAGAGTATTATCGGTGGAAAAATATAGCCTAGCAAGATTAAGTTATTGTATTTAAATTTCTTTTTAAGGAAAAGACACATGTTCGTAACACTCCAATGTCCATAATAACACTACTATAGGTAAGTTATTGTTTGTCTTCCTTTTGGTCATACAGGGATTTCCAGCCATAATTAACAGTTTGAATACAACAGTCAGTATTCTGCACTTAAATAAACAAGTATCTTACATATATTTCATTAGTTATATATCTTACAGTTATTGCTTTAGCTTCAAGTCAATAATACTCAACTACAGAGAAAGGCAACGTTTCCTCTTTAACATTGTTTATAGTTATACCCTAACACAACACATATCATTTATAATATCAAATGGTTATTTACAGGACATTCTCTTTCAAAAAATGTAATATTGACCGACCTATCATTATAACTTTTGCAATGAAATATAAGGTGTTGTTCTGTTATATATCTCATAATACTACATTCTGACATAATATGCATGCAGGTCTCCTCTTTTTTTGGCCTCCTTGACTAGATGCAAATACATGTAACAGAGAGTGGAAAAGTATCAAGCTGAAGTAGTGGATAAGAAGTGTGCTGCTGCATGTCCTCATGTCCATATGCCGCCAATATTTGCTTCAAAAATAAGTCATTTAGTACACTCATACCAACATCCAATCATCAATTAGGTATTTGTTTTGTATAGGTATATGTTTACTTTCGTGTGGGATTGTGTGCTTTGTTTAGCCTGTTGTTTAATAAAGGAGCATATGTCTAGAGAAATACTTCACTTTATTTACCCTGTTGTTAACATAGTGCTTTCACTTTCAAATTACGTGAACCTCATGCTTTCTACAAAAACATTTCACTTTGTTGTAGCTTTCAATTTTTTTTATATATGTTAGCTTTCATGTAATATATGGTTTCAAGCATTGAGTACTTAAGGTTTGCTTTCGTTAGTTTCATATGTCATGGGTACTTGACCTATGGCTGTGTATATTCCTTAACATTGTTCATGTCAGCTTGACTATTTAGATATTGCAATACTGTTGTGGTATTTTTATTTTTGCATTGATTCACTTAAAGCATTTTCCATTTCTCATGTGAGTATGCAATTTCACATGTGAATAACGTTTATACTTTACTATTAATATATATATATATATATATATATATATATATATATATATATATATATTGCAATACTGTAACAAAGAGAAAATTTGCTCTCTTCCTTTTACGCACACATCCAACGGACGTGCCACCATACTCGTATATCATAATGAAAACTAATCAAATGATATTTTACAAATTCTTTAATGATTTCAATTTCTTATTGATCTTGAATTGTTATATGTATGCATAACTCTATATAAAAAATCTATACATTTTTTGCATGTTTAGTAATCGTACTATCAAACCCATTTTTGATGACAAATGGGGAGAAAAAGTACAATATATACAAGGAAATATGTTATGGGGAATGCATAGAGTTAGTGGGAGTCAAATGATACATAATATACTTAATCTCTGAACATTTCTATGGTTGTCATCATAATATGGAGATCGTAATTACATTGATTATTGATTTTGATGACAACAAGCATATAGACGATGCTACTAATTATTCTTTGTGTTAGACATCATATATGTTATAAAATGTTGGAATGTTATGAACAAAGTATAAAATGGATAAGATCAAGGATATATAAAGTATATGACTCAGAAGCTTGATATATAGGTACTTCAAGGCATTTCAAAGTTATTTGAAGTGTTAAGTCAATCTATAATGCTATAAATATCTTGTTGAAGGCCCATTGCAGTAATACTTGAAGTTCGTCATCCATTCATCTCAATCATTTCATTATAAAGAATAAAAACTTCAAACCATTTGAGTTATGGAAATACATAACACTTCATTTATGTTTCAAAAGTGTTATTGATATATATCATCACTTCAACTATTATATGACGGCATACCTCCTAGCACATGTCGACATATGGGTAGTTTATTGGTTTATTCAAATTCAAACAAAGGGATTTAGGCATCATTTATTCACCAATGGATAGATCCCATCAACCGCTATATAAAGAGGTCTGTAATGACGGAAACCATAACATCACTTACTCTTGTTCTCTTGGATATTCACTCTAATACATTTATACCTTAAAAGCATTTATTATCTTTCAAAACATTACAGATCCATGTTGTCTCGCTCACATTCTTCAAGAAGTTGCAATAAGCAAAATAATTAGAGAGTTTTCTCTTAAATTCTTATTTTTTTATCCTTTGATTTCATCCATTACTCATAGAATTCAACTATATATCGCTACAAAGGCTTATAAGAACATACTATTGAAAAAGCAAGAATTTGTGTTGGAGATACAACATACCTTTACTGTTTCTACTATTATAGAATAAGGTGAGTCTTTCCATCAATGGAATGTTAAGAAAATAGGTTCTTTTTCCACCTTATGGAAAGTCAAGTGGTCGAGTGTACCTTACTACTCATGGAACCGCGAGATAATAATTTTTTCCATGTTTGAAAATTAAGCTATGATATTAAAAATCTTATACTATGATTACAAAAATGGAAGTATGATTGGATATCCAAACCAATATAATAGTTTTTTGTGTCTTCTATTCCTTTACTTTTTTCTTTTATTACTTACTATTATTTATCTGCAATTTACTTATACTCTTCATAGTGGTCACTTGATAGTATTGCAAGTTTGAGTTTTAAAAAGTAAAAATACATTATTCACCTCCTCTTTAGCAAGTTGTTGGTCTTGAGATTAATTTTTCTTATTATGTATTTGGACATTCCATTACTTGCAAAAACCACTACCATTTATTTAAGTCAACCCAATCTAACATATCTACGGTTATAAATATTGTGACCACAATCATTCCCAACTCCCGAAGTGCCATCAAATGATGCTTAATCTCAAGCATAAAAAACGATGAGTCATGAGGGTGTTAGCTAAATAAGTGTACATATCCATAGTCATCTACTGTGAAAATGGTAATATATAATATTATAACCTATATCGATAAACATAATAGATGTAAAACTAGAGAAGTGTGAAAGAAAATGCAAGATGATACCGTAAACTGTCTATCATCAAATTACATAAATGGTCTATCATATGTAAATAAAGTACGAATGGAACAATAGAAACAATGCATTATTTCAAGTACATGTAGACTGTATAATACTGAAATAAAAAATAGCTACAAACAGCTAGACAAGCAATCCACCAATGCCCTTTTTATTAGATCCACCATTTGTTAATGCATAGAGCCTCAAATGTAACCCTCAACGTACTTCCAAGAGTACTAAGTAAATGTCAAAGAGACATAAGACAAATACATGGGTCAAAGAATAAAATATAACGTGAAGGATTCTAACCAAAATACGACGTATAAAATTCAAAAACATAACTAAATTATTGTATATAAGTAACTGATGTTCATAATCAACTTATGATCCAATGATCTAGAGATAATCCTACCACAGTGTGCTTCGATAACTCTATTTAAAACCCAAACATAGGCACATACAACTGTAAATGCTAACTACAAATATAGATTAGGTTATACTACACTATATGCCTATGGTGTTAAGGTCAGGTAACATAAGAATCAACTACATAAAAAAGCATAAAATAACATCTGAGATACCAAAATTACTGGTCATACTTAAAAAGGATTTCAATTAGCCCTTTAAGAAGAAACGCCTGATGCTTTCTGTAACATCGCCTATTTTGAGACCCGAAACTGACCGCTACAAATGTTACGGTCGTCTATATTATTAATTCTCGATGATAAAATGCGGTAATGTTAATTGTATCAATAACATCGGAAGCATAAGAATATAAAATTTTCTTAACATAATTTCAAAACAACTTTCACATTTCAAAGATTGTATATTATATTTACATAATCCAAACATTTCCCAAGCTTAGGTAAAATATAATTATTACAAAATTCTCCAAGAATGATATATAAAGATGCCTCTTAGTTGATCAGAGTTTACTACTAGATAGATACAGTTTCCGCCATTACATACATACAACAAATTAACATCACACAACAGACATAAATAGTAGACATATTCCTACATAGCTAGCTTTGCCACCAGCATATCTCTGGAAGCTTTATTCGGCAAAACCCACTTAACCTGAAAACCTTACTCTCAAACTAATCAAATGAGCACCCAGGAGTTAAAGGGGAAACCAATAACTTCCAGCCAGACGAAAAGCCTATTATGGATAATAATATGCCATCTAGGTTAATGGATATCTAGTAAGACCATGCCGCTAAGCGGAATGATTTTTCCCCTCACTAGTATCCTCTGAATTTATGTTAATCTTAATCATGCTCCTGCAATCGCAATAGTTAGACAGTAGTACAATAATCATATGCATGTAGGCTACTGGGGTAATTATAATATTCTGTCCGATCAATGGACTATCTGTCCCAACATTTAATTTTCACAGGGTGACTACCAATCTATATGGCCGACTTAGGCTTACTAGATATATAAAATGTTCAAACTTATTGTTAGAGGGAAACTGGACTGCCAGTCAGGAACATGCTATTTCAAGGGTCGCTCTGATCCTAATGGTTCTACAAGCCAACCGATAACCGACCTCATCTTTGTGTATTCCTTTCTATGTGTAAACTTAATTTATGTCTTACCTATGACAAATCCCTACGCACTGGAATTTTGGACCAATATCAGCCAGGGGCTAACAGCTGAAGTACAGGGCGCAACCTTAAACCAATCCCATATGATTTTCTATTGTCCGAGTCAATTCACCCTATCATAATTAGTCTAAAGGTAATAAGAACCCAACTTTCATTAGAAAAATCCTTAGCTAAATACCATTTCTACTTTCTTGAAAACATAAATCTTTACTAATGATTTAACCCCTGAAATCATACTTAAAAACAAGGAAAATATAGCCTTTTACTTTGTCCAAATTATTCATGCCAAAATATATGCTCTTATAAAATATTGATGAAATTCGATAACACTTAGAAATTGTCGCACCTCCAAACCATAGGCTATAAAGCTAAAATAATAAAATGCTTAAATCGATAAAGTGCGGCATGGTTATTGCCGATATGGGTCATCACACAGTTTCATTATCAAAAATTGTGTTAAAGGATCTGATTTAGAATAGCATAAGGCCATAAGGCTGATATAGATCTATGTCGCCTAGCAGAGTATCGAGTTTCATAGGTTCGCATAGCATAAAGTTTTAAAAATTTAAAAATATAGGAATGACGAGATTGATGAATGGCTGCATCAATGTCTCTTTATAATTTACAGTTAACATTGAAAACATGCGGCAACACTGCCATTATACATTAGTGTCGACATAGGAAACTTGCGGCATCATAGTGCAAAGAGTTAATACAGTAGACTAGCTGTATTTCTGCCTTATAGAGTCAACGATGTTACGGAAAATAGGTGGCATCACACCTTTTTGTATAAAATGCGGCACATGGGCACACAGCGTAGTGAAATGCGCAATCATTGACGTCAATAACATACATGCCGACATTGACTTTGCCCCTACCGAATTCATTCCACATCACCTAGAAGCAACATACTATGCATTCATTAAGGTTGGCAACCTAGAACGGCGGCATTATGGCCTTCGACATGGCATACTCGTAATTAATTATCTTAAAAACTGCTAATTTGTTATTAAAAGTAAATTCTTTTCATCAAGTCCTATGACTTATCAAAATCTCATTGGATAATAATTTTATTTATCAAATACCTTTTAGAAATCTGTCATTAACCAGAAATATCATTCCTAAAACATTTGCAAATATATTATTTTATATTAATATTTTAATATAATTATTATGCTTTTCCATCCTACTAAACTCATAATAAATCATAAAATAATAGGAAAAAACCCCAAAAAGCACAATAATTTATATTGTATATACTCTTTAACATATAAAAATTCCAGGACCAAAAACATCATTCAGTTATTTTTAATAATTAAAACCCAAATTAAACCATTTTATTCATTTAAGAAAATCATAAAAAGTTCATAATTAATCAGAAAATTATGAAAATAAAAAATCACTTGTAAATTATTGCTTCCAACATTATATCCAAATTTCAAGTCAGTTGCATGACATATGATAGTTTTTCTATCTCAAACTTATCTATTAATTTCATAAATAAACTCCATAAATTCATCAATAAGCATATAATTATCCAATCACCCAAGCATGGAATAACCTAAACCATATAATTTTGTATTTAATACTAAAACCGGAAATGAACAAAAATATTATGAGATGTATATAATTATTCACCTTTATTTGACAAAGGAACTTGAAATTTGAATGTTGATTTGATTCCCCTAAGTTTTAGATGTAGTTTCCTTAGCTTTCTTCTCCTGGTTTCTCCTAGAATGGTCAGCCTACAATTTCTTTAGTTTGTGAAATGGAAATGAAATGAAGGTAATGAAAGAATAAGGGTTTATGTTTAGGAAATGAAGCTTATTTCTATTTTATCCTTCTCTTAAATCCTTCTTCTTATCTAAGTTATAACCACTTTTATTAACTTATTAATTTAGGCATGACTTATTATAATTATCAAATCTCAATTTCTTTGTCTCCATACATTATCTTATTTAATTTTTCTTATTAAATATCCTAAATAATGTTAATAAAATTGAGGGTGTTACAGACTCCCCTCCTTTAGTAATTTCATCCTCGTGATTACGATAAGGTACACATATCAGAACAAACAAGCATAGATGTAAAACATACCATCAAACAAATCAGGATAAGTGTCTCTAATCCTATCCTCTATCTTCCAAGTATAATCTCTTTCTTTGTCAGTCCACCGGACTTTTACCAATTTGTCTATCTTGTTTCTATACTTCTTTTCATCTCTGGCTACAATGCGAACTGGATGTCTAGCCATAGTCATGTCCGGTTCTAGCACTACGTCTTCCAATGTAGTCGGAGTAATAGTAGTCTCTGGATCTCGAACCCATATTCTTGATGAGAAACATGAAAAACACTATGGACTCCTGCAAAACTGCTTGGTAACTCCATCTTTTACGCGAGTTTTCCAATCCTTTCTATAATTGGAGATGGTCCAACAAACGTAGGTGCCAATTTTCCTGATTTCCCAAATCTCCCTGCACCCTTCATTGGCGAAACTTTGATGAAAACATGATCTCCAACATAGAATTCTATGTCTTTCCATCTCTTATCTGCATAACTTTTCGACTAGATTGAACTTTCTTCATCATTTCTCAAATTAACTCAATCTTTTCCATGGCTTATCTTACTAAATTTGGACCAAGAATCAATCTATCTTCGATCTCCAACTAACATACGAGTTATTTACATGGTATTCTATATAAAGCCTCAAAAGGTGTCATTCTATAGTATTTTGATAATTATTATTAGAGGAAAATTCGATTAAGTGTAGATGGTCTTCCTATGATCCTCTAAAATCAAGCACACAAGCTCTTAATAAATGTTCTAAGACTCTGTTAACTTTTCATGTTTGTCCATTGGCCTATGGACGGTATGCGGTACTCATCCTCTTGTAGACTCTTCTAGAATTCGCTAGTAAATAATGAATCTCCATCACTGACTATATTACTAGGAATCCCATGCAGTCTTACTACATTCGTTATAAAAGTTTAGCTAAAACATGTGTTATCCTTGTCGACGTAACGGGTATAAAGTGTGCACTCTTAGTCTATCTATCCACTACAACACAAATACTTTCATTTCCTCTATTCGACCTTGGTTGCCCGTCTATGAAATCCATAGATATAGTATCCCACTTCCAAACTAGTATATCCAAAGGCTGAAGCAATCCACTAGGCTTTTGATGCTCGGCTTTTACTTGCTGGCAGTTCAGACATTGAATTACCAATAAGCCTAAATTCCTTTTCATACGTTTCCAAAAGAAACTCCTTTTGATATCCTGATACATCTTAATTCCACCATTCTGAATAGTAAATTTCAATCGATGACACTTCCTAAGAATTTCTTTCCTTAGGTCGCCCACATCTAGAACACAAATCATCCATTCTTTCTCAACCATCCATTTTGGTAAATTTAAAATCTTTCAAATCATCAATTTCAGTTCCACCTTGCAATCTTCTAATTCAGTTAACTAACGGTGGATCATCTCTTTCCTTAGAAGCAATCTTTTCGATTTGTATTGGTCGAACTTCTATGCAAGATAGCATTGCAGTACTCTGACGAGAAATAGTTGTTGATCTTTTCTACGCACTACAAGTAGGTAAGGATACCATTCCATTCGACTAACAATACTATTACTGCATTCTGATGTTTTCTAATAAGCGAAAATGCTAATTTTTTCCCTTTTCCTGGCATATACTCAATCTTGTAATCTAAAGAAGCTAATTTCTAACCATCTCTGCTGTCTCATGTTTAACTCCTTCTGAGAGAATAAGTATCTTAAAGACCTACCATCCGCAGACAACTCAAATCTTTCTCCCAAAAGATAATGTCCCCACACTTTTAGAGCAAAAATTACATCAGCCAACTCTAAGTCATGAGTCGGGTATCTAACTTCATATGGTCTGAGCTACTGAGAAGCATAGGCAATCAATTTACCCCTCTGCATCAATACAGCTCCCAATCTTGTTCCATACGCGTCTGTGTATACCACTAGATCTTATTTCCCATCTGGGACAACTAACGTGGGTGCATTGGTTAATAAATGTTTCAGCTTTTGGAATGCCTTCTCACATTTATCGATCCAAACATAGTTCACGTCCTTCCTTGTCAACTTAGTCATCAGTGCTGCTATATGGGAGAAATCCTTGATAAATCTCCAATAGTAGCCAGATAATCCAAGAAAACTCTTTATCTCGGTCACCGTCTCCGGTATCTTTCAATTATTAACAACTTCTATCTTTTATGGATCTACTGACAACCCTTTTTCTAAGATTACATGACCAAGGAACTTTACTTATTTCTTCCAAAAATGACACTCGAAAAACTTCGCTTTTAACTGATGTTGTCTTAATATTTCAAGTACTATTCTAAGATCTCAAAAACTCTTTCATCCTTAGAACATATCAAACGATGTCTACATATATTAACACGAATTTATCCAAATGCTCTTGGAAGATCTGGTTCATTAAATCTATAAAGAAAACATGTGCATTAGTCAGTCTTAATGGCACTAGTTACCACTCGTACAAACCATGCCTTGTTTTAAACACGTCAAATGAATACTATCCTCCGCCACTCTTAATTGGTGGAACCTTATCGGTAAATCCAATTAGAAAAAGACTTTGGCTCCAATCAACCAATCAAATAAGTCGTCAAATCTCGGTAAGGGATATCAGTTCTTCATCGTCTTTTCATTCAACTTACGAAAATCGATACACAATCTTAGTGACCCGTCTGGTTTCTTCACAAACACCACGGCCGCTCCCTAAGGTGAATTGCTTGATTTAATAAAACTTTTCTCTTCTAAATCCACCACCCGCACATTTAACTCTTTCATCTTGGTAGGTGTCATCCTGCTAGAAGGTCTTGGTTTCAGCTCCAAGTAAAAGATATATTCGAAACCCAATAGCCCATTTCAATGGTAGTCCTATCACTGGCTCAAAGACATGAGCAAACTCTCTAATTTCAAAGACTTGATTCAACTTGTCTTCCTCCTCCGTTGTGCCCAAGAAAGCACAAACATCAAAATGAGAGACCTATATGGAGTATATAATTTGATCGTTGCTATTAGGGTGTCTTTGTGATATTTCCCTACCTTGGCAAAATATCCCAGCATCATATTTGCTTAACCAATACATACCAAAAAATCATCTGAAAGCCATAAATTGAAACACATGCAAACTGTAAGCAAATATATGACCTAATAATTCAAACTCTAACCGGTGACATATCATCCCTAGATTTCCATACCCTTCTATTGGATTTGCAACCCTTAAGGAAGTAACTAGGTACGATGTTTCAACACTTAACTTATCTACCAAGCAATGACAAATATTAGAATGCAATGCTCCAGTATTAAAAAATACTCTAACATATATACCATGAATCAAAACAGTTGAAGCGCTTGATATTCTTTTTTCCAATGACTATCTTTCCATCCCCTGAATGACATTTGTTTATGAAATGCCCTTTCTTATCGCACTTGTAACTAATAACATTAGATTTTCCTCTCTTGGCAGCTCCGCCCTTCTGAGCTCCCTTTTTATGAAAGAACTTTCTTTTTGACTCTACCCACTCTGAGTCTCCATTGATTTGTTACAACTAAATAAAGCAAGCATCTCTTCGTTCCTTAAAGCCGTCTCCACTACCAAGTCACATGGATCCTTGAGATGCGGCAAGTTTGCCTTAGCAAGCTCCGGTCTTAATCCACAGATGAATTTTTCATTTCTTTTAATCAAAGTTTGCTCTATGGCATACCCATAGCTAAATAACTCCTCAAATATTGTTGCATACTCCAACATAGACAAGTCTCCTTGCTCTAACTCAGCGAACTTCCTTAACAGGGTTGAATGGGCAGTTTCATACATAAACCTCTCCTTGATCCTCCTTCTGAACTCTACCCAAGTCAAGTTCTCTTCAGGCACTCCAATGGTAATACTATTCCACAAGTACAACATAGCTCCTTGTAAATTCCTCGAAGCCAATCTTCTTGTCTGCTCATCATTCAGACCTAAATCAGCATAAATCCTTTCACAGTGCAGTAGCCAATTCTTTACTTCGATGGCGTCCTTAATTTCAATAAATGGCTTTCCCCTAAGTGATTCTTAATCCCTACTCAAAATAGCATAATTTTTGACAACTGGAACACCATGATTTGCTTTTCTAGCATTTCCACTAACTAATCCAATGATAGCTTCTGCTTGCATCATATTGACAAAGAACCGATACATAGCTCCTATGTCTACCGATGGTGTTCCAGCACCCACATTAGTGGCTGTTTTTCGATCTGGTTTTCTCCTAGTATTGGGCTTGACATTTCCATTGGTTGTGGTGCTTCCTCCACCAAGATTCACTCTTCCGTTTCTTGCCTCCATATCTTACTTTCCCTTAAATCAGCATTCAAACCATAATAAGATATGGAAGAATGGTCTTAGAGAGATAGGAGAAATATGATAGGATTTATACTTATCAATAGCAAACATAAGTACGTCACTATAGCGTTATCCAGTACCTCTAATCTTATTCTCTGACTACTTTGGATTATGTTTTCAAAACTCCTTTTAAATTCAAAATTCTTTTAGTTTTACATAAATATATGCTCCGATATCAAGTTGTAGCATCCCCCATTTTGAGGCCCAAAACTAACCGCTATAGATGATGTAATCATCTATAGTCCTGGTGACATAAATAGTAAAAAGATCCCTACATAGCCAGCTTTGGCTCCTGCACTTCTTCGAAAGCGCTATTCGCCAAAACCAACTTAACCTGTAAACCTTACTCTCGAACTACTCAAATGAGCACTCGAGAGTTAAAGGGGAAAAACAAATTCAGATCGGACAAAAAGCCTGATGTGAATAATATATACCATCTCGGTAAAATGATATAAAGTGAGACCGTGCCGCTGAGCGAAACGAATTTTGCTTTCAATGGTACCCTCTGAATTTATGTTAATCTTAATCATGCTCCTACAATCACAATAGTTAGATAGTAACACAATAATCATATGAATGCATGATACTGGGGCAATCATGACAATTCTATCTAATAATGGACCATCTGTCCTAACATTTTGTTTTCATAGGGTGAATACCAACCCATCTGGTTGACTCAGGCCTATTAGATATGTAAAATGTTCTAACTTACTATTAGCGAAAAATGGACGGTCTGTTCGGAACTTACTATTTCTATGGCCACTCTGATCCTAACAGTTTTGCAAGCCAACCCATAACCTACCTCATTTTTTTGTATTCCTTTCTGTGCGTAAAACTATTTTTAGTCTTACTCGTAACAAGCCCTATGCACTGTAATTTTGGACTAATATCGGCTAGGAGCTAATAATTGAAGTATAGGACACAAACCTACCCATTCTTATCTAGATTTCTAATGTCCGAGTCAATTATCCTATCATAATTTGTCTAAAGGTGACAAGAACACTAATTTCATTAGTAAAACCTTGGCTAAATACCTATTTTATTTCCTTGAAAACATAAATCTTTACAGATGATTTAACCCTTGAAATCATACTTTAAAACAAGGAAAATATAGCCCTTTTACTTTATCCAAATTACTTATGCTAAGGTATATGCTCTTTTAAAAATTTATTGATGAAATTTGAAAACACTTAGAGTTTATCGCACCTCCAAACCATAGGCTATAAAACTAAAACAATAAAACTCTTAAATTGATAAAGTACGGCATGGTTATTGCCGATATGGGTCATCGCACCCCTTCATTATCAAAAATTTTGTTAAAGGATCTAATTTAATGTAGCATAAAGCCATAAGGCTGATATAGATGTATGTCGCCTGGCATAGTATCGAGTTTCATAGGTATGCGTAGTATAAAGTTTTAAGGTTTAAAAATAGGGAATGGCAACATTGATGAATGGTGGCATGAACATCTCTTTATAATTTATAGTTTACATTAAAAACATGCGGAAGCACCGCCACTACACATTATTGTCGATATAGATAACTTGTAGCATCATAGTGCAAAGAGTCAGTATAGTATACTAGAGGCATTACTGCCTCATAGAGCCAATAAGTTACAGAAAATAAGCGACATCATGCGTTATTGTATAAAATGCGACACACAAGCACGTAGCATAACGAAGTGCGGCATCATTAACATCTATAACATGCATGCCATCGTCGATTCCGTCACTAATGATCTCATTCCGTATCACCTGAAAGTGATATCATATGCATTCACTAAGTTCGATAATGTAAACTATGGTTCCATGGCCTTCGGCATAGCATACATGTAATTACCTTAAAAACTGCCAATTTGCTATTAATAGTAAATTCTTTTCACCAACTCCTATGGTTTGTCAAATCTCATTGGATAATAATTACTTTGATCAAATAATTTTCAAAAATCTGTCACAAACTAGAAATAACATTCACATAACATTTGTAAACCCATTAATTTATATCAATATTTTAATAAAATCATTAAGCTTTTCTAGCCTACTAAATTCATAATAAATCATAAAGAGTAGGAAAAATCCCTAAAATCATAATAATTCATATTCTATATACTCTTTAACATATATTCTTAATAATTAAAACCCAAAATAAAATATTTTCATCGCTTAAGAAAATCATAAAAGATTCATGTTTGATCAGAAAATTATGAAATTATAAACCCACTTCTAAAATATTATTTCCAACATCATATCCAAATTTCAAGTCATTTGGAGTGTCATATGATAGGTTTCCTAACTCAAACATGTTAATTAATTTCATAAATAAACTACATAAATTCATCAACAAGCATATAATCATCCAAACATTCAGACACAGCTAACCTCAACCATATAATTTCGGATTTAATAAAATCAAAAATGAACAAACATATTATGAGGTGTATATCATTATTCGCATTGATTTGCTAAAGGAACTTGAGATTTAAATATTGATTCAATTCCCCTAAGCTTTATATTTAGTTTACTTATCTTTCTTCTCTTGGTTTCTCCTAGTAATGGTCAAACTATGCTTTCTTCAGTTTATGTGAAATGGAAATTATAACGACCTAGAATTTCAGTCATTCGAAATTCAAATATTTAATTGATTATAAATATTCACAAGTTAATTTAATAAGTTGAATAATTTATATTTCAAGTATAAGCATTTAATTAGATAATGCAATTGTTAATTTTATATTTGAAATTACAGAAATAATTGGAATATGAATTTAATGTGAATAAAAATGATTTATAAAGTTAAATTAATACCTATTTGAATTAGAATGATGTTAGAGAACTTGAATTAAAAGTTATATTGAAATTGAATATTCTAACATTTAATCATCGTGTAAAAATAGTCATTTTTGATACAGTCTCAGATTTCAACGAAACTAGTTTCATTGGATCCATAATGTTATATTATTATAGGATTTAAATTTTATGTCAACCGGATTTACGATTTGTTCGTGGAAAGCTGAAACGCATAGAAATTATTAAGTAAATTGTAATTTAAATAACTCGATTTGAAAACCTATCTTCCAAATATGATCGAATTGGCTCCCGATATATATTTCATTGTGTTCGGAATAGGTGTAAAAAAATTTAAACGCCACAGCACGCTTCATTTGGAGTTCGGAAATATTTCTAGTGTATAGTGTTTTTTAATTGCTTATATAAAGACGTTTATTTCCCCCGAACCCTAGTCGCTATATTTTCACTAACAGGTTAGAGAGCTCAAAATTTCCCTCTCCGATCTCTCCCAATCCACTAACTATTACGTCTCGATTTCATCTATAATATTGTAGAGCTCGATGAGTACTTCACATCCAATGGTGGAGATCTCCTGGAGTTCGTCTTAGGCACCAGGAAATGGCTGCGTTTGCCACGTGTTTGGAGGCCAATTTCATGGCATAGGAGGCGTCCAGTTCGCCGTCGTTCAAGGTGGAGGTGCGCATGGGATAGGGCTTCAAAACAATGGTCTTGGATCATCGTCGAGTGACGTGGTGGTGGTGCGATAATTTGAGCAATTCAACGTAGATGGGTTGTTTTACGCGTGAAGAACCTAGGGAGGAAGAAGGGGAATAATGGCCACGACCTGCTGCAGGAAAAAAACGTGCGACCTTGATTATTTACAAGGTTTATTTAATAAAAAAATACTTGTAAATTAATTGCCTTTAAATTCGTGTAAACTTTAAAATGCTACAACCTTTTCATATGGGGTCGAAAATTGACGAAACAAGTTGCGTTGGGTTCGTATTGACGATCACTATATTTTGTAGCCGGTTAGGAGTTGATTGGAGCTAGTTAAAATTTTGGTTGAAATTAAATGCTCGTTTAATTCTATTCGGAATAAAACGCTGCAACGTCTATTGGAATCAAAGTAAGTACAACTCACTCTTTCTGACTCGCTTATATTTTTATATAAATGAGAATAAATTTTATTTATGATGATTGTTTGGGTGGTATATGATATATATATATATATATTGGTTGGTATTGGATATATTCCTTCCTACTGGAGCAGATGAGACCCTATACGTTCCCGTGTATGAGCGGATGACCATTTGTATGCGTGTCTGCCTCGAAGCGGGCATTGTATATATTTTCTCATATGTATATTTGTTGTAGGTGATAGGTTGGAGGGATCCAGCTGGATCCCTTAGCAGTGTTGAATTTTATTTACAAGTATTGTGATATATGCTGTTATCATATGATATATAATGTTTTGGATGCCAGGATTGGTATGATTGACGTAACTCACCTTGTTTATCATTTGTGCAGCATTAGGCCATATTCTGGCATTTTAAAATATTGAAATGATAATTTCAAATTGACAAGGAATTCAAAGCGATTTTGAAAATATATGTTTTATTTATTTTTGGATTGTTAAGGAAATGAATTTATTTTAAGTAGACAAAAGTTATAATTTTTATGTTATAAAAATTATGGTTTTGTGAAATATACCTAAATGTGGTTTTTGAAATATGAAGTCGACTATTTTGTAAAATAAGTTAAATGAGAATTTTTGAATTTATTACAAATGGTTTATATATAAGATTTATAAATTGAATTTTTATAAATTAATAGTGATGGAATTATAAAGCGGTTTTGTAAGTGTTAAAATGAAGTTATAAAATTGAATCTTATAAGTGCATAAGATTTATAAATTTATGAAGTTATAAAAGAATGAATTTGTAAATAAATGATTTATAAGTAAATTAACTTGTAATTGGATTTTGGCATGTAAATCAGATATGATTGGAATTGGTTGATAAAGGAATTTTGTACATTGAAGTTTTTTGGAATTTATAAGCATTATTTTATAAATCCAAAATCAACTTATTTTGATAAGTTAATTATGAAAGTTTATTAAAGGAATTATATTCACGATTTTGGATAGTGGATAATCCTTTTAAAGTAAATATGCAATAGTAAAGAATTTGGTTAGAGAATTATATTCATGAAATTGGATAGTGAATAATCCTTTAAATTAATTAAATATTTTGAAAAGTGATCTTTTAAATAGAGTTAAATGGTTTGAAGATGTTTTAAAAGGTGTGAGCATCGAATACATAGATTTCAACATTAATTGTTGAAATACATTTTCGAAAAGTAAGGAAAGCATGGGTTATAACACTGTTGTTATAGTTAATGATTTTCTAAAGGAGATGTTTGTATAGTATATGGGATTTATATATCTATCTAATTATCAAATCCATATACTAATGTTTTGGGTTGTCGTAACGATGTTTTACGCAACATTCGTTTTGAACCAAATAAGTATGTTTAAGAAAATATTTTCCTTAAAGAATAAAATATATAATTAATCATGATTTAAGTATATGTAATATTTTCTAAGTGTTGAAAATAAAGAGAATTGTGAATTACTTATTATTAAATAAGTATATGGAAATGTTTTCCAAATAGTGAAATATTGAAATGGTTTTGGAACTATATCTTTAAAGATAATTTAAAGTGAACATTTGAAAAGTGATTTAATTGGCAAAAGAACAATTTAAAGGGTCTAGTGATAGCTTATGGCGAGAGATATTTGTTGTTTGCTTGGATAGTTAAATAACCGACTATCAAATTTAGCCATTTTAGTTCCTTGACTTGATGTGGTAACTATTTTGTCGTACACTTAGTACGTAGCCATCAGTGTAGGCTTGGTTACCGTTTGTGTTGAGGATGTTGATTCATGTAGTGCGGAGTATTACTCCAATCTATCGATCTTTTTTCTTGGCTAAAGGATAGCAAGTTGAAAGTTGAAGAGGTGATAAGTATACGAGACTTGGTTTTTGTGTGAGGTTGAGAAACGCTTTTGCGTTGTTGGTGTGAAGAGACCGAGATTAGATTTATTTGAAAACCACTTCGGACCAACATATATGCGCTCGATTGTGCAGATTGTGATGATATTGATATTTAGGATTTTCATAGTAGAGGACTGCTTGTTGATCGTTTGTGGTTAAAATCCCAATACACATCCAGTAGCACTAGTCTTTTCGTTATGAAATATCCAATGCAAGGGCTGTCGATGCTAATCCTAGGGATTTCCCGATAGGATGTGTAGGAGAGTACCTTTGGTTTGTCCTATTCCTGGACAACTTGTATGGATATTTGTCTAACATTGCATTTATAAGATTACAAACATTGGTTTGTATAAACGTAATCGGTGGTGCTGGAGAAGGCAACTTCTCTTAGCTTAACACCCTCCTTGAGACGTACGAGCTCAAAGGTTGTATTTTTGTGGAAGGCAATTAGTAGTCCACGGAAATGGAAATGTTGCATTCAAAGTGATGTGATATGTGATATGTGAAAGGTAATCGTTACCTTAGGCCTCATCAATCGAAAATGACCGAAACATAGTTAGATGTGGCAAGGCTAAGTGGGTCATTCCCAATCAGGATATGATCATCCTCTTCTAGTTAAATTTCTTCCCGCAATGACGTTCAGGATGTAAATTAATGTTGTTTGTATGCTATGAAGGCCCTTGAAAAATGTCGGTAACGACTAGGGAATGACCTGATCGGTACTACCTAGTTATAGAGGTAGCTCGGTCTTGTGTTGGTAGAGGACTTTGTGATCGTTTCTCGGTATATTCTTCTATAGATGTACTACCGGAAGGTAGTCCCTTCACCTGGTCATTTGTATGGAAATCGAAACTCCACTACGTGCTGCCATTTTGTTTGTAGAGACTAGTATGCTGGAATTTAATATGGTAATATTTTCGGCTATTTGAATGTTATTTGTATACTAGACACTAGTATAATGTAAGAGAACTTGATATGAAAGGTTTTAGTTATCGTAAGGTAAAAACATGTTCGTATTTATGTGTTAGCATGTCTTACGAGATATTTTTTAAAAGGAAAAGTTTGGTTATTTAATAAATTCTGTTGAGTGTGTTTCTCACGCGGGTTTACCAGACTGATTTGGACGTTCTTCCCTTTTAATTCTCGGGTCAGGCCGAGTATATTTACAGGTTTAGAGTTGGTTGCTTTGAAGTTTCAGTAGGAGAGCTGGAGATCTTCATTTTCATATACACATATCTGTTTATTATCTGCTGCATTATTGTCATTTTATGTTATCATCAATTGTAAGGACGGGTTATTATAACTGTCCAGGCTAATGATTAGTGATTGATTGTTGAACTTTGATTGATGTATGTATGTATACATTTTCTGTTTTGTTAAGATAATTGATATGATATTATATGTTGTTCGCTACGATGTGAGATTTTGTATTGTTCTTTTTGGTTCTCTCTTCTCTCATTCTTCTCTTCTCTTTTTCTCTCTTCTTTTCTTTCTCATGACTTTCCGTTAATCTATGCTTTTTGGGTCGGACATGTGTGATTTATTGTCTATTCAAAAGGTATGGATTTGCCCATTCGTCACATAAATAAAATGAAGGTAATGAGAGAATAAGGATTTATATTTAGGAAATGGAGCTTATTCCTATTTTTCCCTTCTCATAAATCCTTCTTTTTTCTAAGTCATAACCTCTTTTTCATTAACTTATTAATTTAGGCACTGCCTATTATAATTGTCAAATCTCAATTTTTTCGTCTCCATATATTATCTTATTTAATTTGTCTAATTAGACATCATAAATAATGTTAATCAAAACTAAAGGTGACTCTCCTCCTTCAATAATTTCATCCTCGAGATTACGGTAAGGTACATACATCAAAACATACAAGCATAGATGTAAAACATGCCATCAAACAAATCAAGACAAGTGTCTCTAATCCTATCTTCGGCCTTCCAGGTATAGTCTCTCTATTCGTCAATCCACTGGACTTTTACCATTTTGATTTTCTTGTTTCTAGACTTCTTTTCATTTTTGGCCAGAATGTGAACTAGATGTCTAACAATAGTCATGTTCGGCTTGACCATTAAGTCTTCAAATGTAGTCGGAGTGATAGCAGTCTCTAGATCTTGAACCCACTTCCTTAGATGAGAAACATGAACAACACTATGGGCTCCTACTAAACTGCTCGGTAACTCTATCATATAAGCGAGTTTCCCGATCCTCTCTATAACAGAAAATGGTCCAACAAACCTAGGTGCCAATTTCCTTAACTTCCCAAATCTCATTACAACCTTTATTGGTGATACTTTGAAAAAATGTGATCGTCAACTAAGAGTTCAAACTTTTTTTATCTTTTATCTGCATAAATTTTGACCTAGATTGAGCCCCCTTCATCCTAGCTTAGATCAAATCAATCTTTTCTGTGGCTTCTCTTACTAAATTTATGCCAAGAATCACTCTATCTCTAGTATCCAACCAAAATACGGGTAATCAACATGATCTTTTGTATAAAGCCTCAAAAGGTGTCATTCTTATACTAGTCTGATAACTATTGTTATAGGAAAATTCAATTAAGTGTAGATGGTCTTGTCATGATCCTCTAAAGTCAAGCACACAAGCTCTTAACAAATGTTCCAAGACTTTGTTAACTATATTGCTTTGTCTATCCACCTGCGTATGGTATGCGGTACTCATCATGGGCTTGACACCTAAAACTTGATGTAGGCTCTTCCAGAATTCGCTAGTTAATAATGAATCTCTATCACTGACTATATTACTAGGAATCCCATGTAGTCGTACTATATTCTTCATAAATCGTTTAGCTAAAACAAGTGTCGTCCTTGTTGACTTAATGGGTATAAAGTGTGTACTCTTAGTCTATCTATACAACTACAACACAGATACTTTCATTTCCTCAATTCGACCTTGGCAACCCATCTATGAAATCCATAGATATAGTATCCCAATTCCAAACCGGTATATCTAAGGGATGAAGTAATCCACTTGGCTTTTGATGCTCATCATTTAAGTGCTGGAAGTTCAGACACTGCTTTACCAATAAGTATACATCAATTTTCATACCTTCCTAGAAGAAACTCCTTTTCATATCCTGATACGTCTTAAATCCTCCAGGATGAATAGTAAATTTCGATCGATGACACTTTCTAAGAACTTCTTTCCTTAGGTTACCCACATTTGGAACACATACGCATTCCTTCTTTCTCAACCATCCAATTTGGTAAAATAAAAATCTTTCAAATTATAGAGAGTTCCACCTTCCAATCTTCTAGTTCGGTCAACTAACAATGAATCATCTCTTTGCTTAGAAGCAATCCTTTCGATCGGCACTGGTTGGATTTTTAAGCAAGATAACATTGCAGTATTCTAACTAGAACAAGCTGTTGATCTTATCTGCACACTACAAGTAGTTAGTACTTCCAAATCCTTCCATTTGGCTAACATTGCAAATACTGCATTCTGATGTTTTCTATTAAGCGCATCTGCCACTTTGTTCACATTTTCGGGCGTATACTCAATACCAAAATCATAAGCAGCTAAAAACTCTAACTATCTCTGTTATCTCATGTTTAACCCCTTTTACAAGAATAAGTATCTTAAAGACTTTTGATCGGTAAACTACTCGAATCTCTCTTCTAAATGATAATTTCTCCACACTTTTAAAGCAAAATTTATAGCAGCCAACTCTAATTCATGAGTAAGATATCTTACTTCATGCGATCTAAGCTGTCGAGAAGCATAGGCAACCACTTACCCCTCTGCATCAATACAGCTCATAATCCAGTTCAACGCGCATCTGTGTATACCGTTAAATCTTGATTCCCATCCAGGACAACTAACACTGGTGCATTGGTTAAAAAATGTTTCAGCTTCTATAATGCCTCCTCATATTTATCAGTCCAAACATACTTCACGTTCCTTCCTTGTCAATTTAGTCATCGGTTCTACTATACAGGAGAAATCCTTAATAAATCTCCGATAGTAGCCAGCTAGCCTATGAAAACTCTTTACCTTGGTCAACGACTTAGGTCTCTTCCAATTATGAACAACATCTATCTTTGATGGGTCTACTGACAATTCTTTTTCTAAGACTACATAACCAAGGAACTGCACTTAGTTCTTCCAAAATTAACACTTTAAAAACTTCACTTTTAACCTATGTTTTCTTAACGTTTCAAAGATGAATATCCTAATCTCTTTCATCCTTGGAATATATTAAAATTTCGTCTATAAACACTAACACGAATCTATCTAAATGCTCTTGGAAGATCCAGTTTATTAAATCTATAAAGAAAGAAGGAGCGTTAGTCAGTCTGAATGGCATTACTAAATAGTTGTAGAAATCATATCTTGTTCTAAATGCCATCAAAGGAATACTTTCCTCTGTCACTCTCAATGGATGGAACCTTATCGCTAAATCCAATTAGGTAAACACTTTAGCTCCACTCAACTGATCAAATAAGTCGTCGATTCTCGGCAAGGTGCGGTTCTTTATCATCTTTTCATTCAACTTACGATAATCGATACACAATTTTAACGTCCTATCTGATTTCTTCACAAACACCGTGGCCGCTCCACCAGGCGAACTTCTTGGCCTAATAAAACTTTTCCTATGTAAATCCACCAACTGCACCTTTATCTCTTTCATCTCTATAGGTGTCATTCTACTAGCGGTCTACTAACGGGTTCTGCTCCAGATACCAGATCTGTTCAAAAATAAATAGCTTGTGCCGTTGGTAGTCCTGTCACTGGCTTAAAGACATTAGCAAACTCTCTAACTAAAAGGACTCGACTCGTCTTCCTTCTCCATTGCACCCAACAAAGCACAAACGTCAAAATTCGAGTCCTCTATGGAATTTATAACTGGATCATTACTATTAAGGTGTCATAGTGATATTTCGATGCCTTGGCAAAGCATTCTAGCATCATATTTGCTTAACCAATCCATACCCAAAATAATCCCAAAGTCCACAAAGTCAAGCACATGCAAACTACAGGAAAATATATAACCGAACAATTCAAACTCTAATTGGTCACATCTCATCTCTAGAGTTGCATACCCTCCTATTTGATTCACAACTCTTAAGAAATCAAATGGGTATGATGTTTTTAAACTTAGCTTATCTACTAAGAAATGAGAAATAAAAGAATGTAATGCACAACTCTCAAACTGTACTCTAACAGACATACCATGAATCAAAAGTGTAACCCATCACAGCCTTTCCTTTCCCTCTACTGTAGGTCTCGAGGCAGATGGTTCCAAAGAAAACACTTTTTATTTCTCACCCTTGAATGGTTCCTTGCGTTGGTTCTTAAAATGCCCAATTTGATCACAGTTGAAGCATTTTACATTCTTCCTTCCAATGATTGTCTTTCCATTCCTTGAATGACATTTGTTCGCAAAATGCACTTTCTTATCGATTTGTAACAAATAACAATAGCTTTTCCTTTCTTCCCACCTCTGCCCTTCTGAGCTCCCTTTTCTAAAAAAGCTTTCTTTTCTAACTCTGCCCACTTTGAGTCTCCACTGCTTTGCTACCACTAAATAAAACAAGTATCTCTTCATCACTTAAAGACATCTCCACTACCAGGTCACATGGATCCCTAAGATGCGGCAAGGTTGCCCTAGCAAGCTTTGGAATTAATCCATGGATAAATATTTCATTTCTCTTTATCATATTATCCACCATGGCATATCCATATCTGGATAACTCCTCAAATCTTGTTTCATACTCCAACACATACATGTCTCTTTGCACTAACTCAGCAAACTTCCTTTGCGAGGTTGAGTTGACAATTTCAGACATAAACCTCTCTAAAAATCAGAATAATTCAAATTTTTATGCTCTTTAATATATATAAAGTTTTAGGCCAAAAACATTATTTAATTATTTTAATAATTAAAACGCAAAATAAACCACTTTCTTTACTTAAAAAAGTCATAAAATATTCATACTTGATTGGGAAATTATGAAACTAAAAATGCACTTCAAATATTATTTCCAACATCATATCCAAATTTCAAGTCGTTTAGGTATCATGTGATACGTTTTATAACTTAGATTTATCAATTAATTATATAAATAAACCCTATAAATTCATCAATAAGCATATAATCATCCAAACATACAAACAAGGCATAATCTCAAACATATAATTTTGGATTTAATACTAAAACCGAAAATGAACAAACATATTATGAGATGTATATCATTATTTACCTTGATTTGACAAAGGTACCTATGATTTGAATGTTGATTTGATTCCCTATAAGCTTTTGATTTAGTTTCCTTAGCTTTCTTCTCTTTGCTTCTCCTAGTAATAGCCAGCTTAAACTATCTTTAGTTTATGTGAAGTAAAAATGAAATAAAGGTAATTAGAGAATAAGGGTCTATGTTTAAGAAATGAAGCATATTCTTATTTTACCCTTATCATAAATCATTCTTCTTATCCAAATTATAACCTCATTTATTAATTTATTAATTTAGGCACGACTTATTTTGATTATTAAATCTCTATTTCTTTGCCTCCATACATTATCTTATTTAATTTTTCTAACTAATTATCCTAAATAATACTAATCAAAATTAGGAGTGTTACACTTTCCTTGGCTATGTTTGAGAGTAACACAAGTCATAATACTTAAGTCAAACCTTCGTTTTTCAATAAGGATTCCCACCAATTCTTATGTTGCACCATGCCAAGATTTCTATAACATCCATCCTTAAAATATTAAAGCTTGTGTAATTAGACTAGTGATCATGTGCTCCGGCTTAAAGGAGTCAACACCTATGGAGTTCTTTCCTTTAACCCGTTACAAGTATTTTTCATTTACAGTATTCAATGAGTCCAAACTACCAATATTACCAGCATGACCAATGACTTGGGTACCATCTACCATACTCCACCTTGCACATCCTTCTGTTTGTTTCTATGTGAGTATCCAATGTCCATATTGCTAGGAGAGAAATATAGCATAATATGAAGCACACGAATCCAAGTTATGCTTGGAATGAAAGAAATTATTAATCAGCTTTGTCCACCAAAACAAGTAATCCTAATAGCTGTGAACTAGCGGCATTAAAGGGTTAATTTCAAAAAAAGTCCTTTTATTAAAGTTGCACTAGACAATTTGTGTTATTATGAATAAATATTTATTTTATGTTAAATATATACACATTTATATATATATATATATATATTATTTTGAAAATATAAATAAATATTTATTTCTAATATTAATAGTTTGTTGTATAATGTTATGAATTTCAGTATACTTAACAACATATATGGGAAAATATATGTGCAAGATATAAAATAAATGTCTAGTGATATATATGTGTGTATCCATGTATGTAAATGCACAGTTATTAGGTTTAATGATTATATATACATATGTTAATACTTGCACTATATATATATATTTGGTTTTGGATATATATATATATATATATATATATATATTTATATATCATCGTGAACATACATATGTCTATATATAGAGACACCCCACCCCTCCTCCCGCCATTATGTACATTTTCTACAATTATTATTAACTATTAAATCAGTATGAAAGCAAAATATTTGTATATACTTATGTTACTTGTATAAACATATATTAGATTAAAAAATAAGTTTAAATTGTTAACCTTTATTTTGGTCTAACACCACTAATCGACATAAAAGTTGAGTATAAATGAAAAATGGAAGAAATATAAAGAAATGTAAAAGAGAACACAAGAGATTTCTACAGTGCTTTAACAAATCATCGGCTTATGCCCACTTTGTTATTTTATTGATTAATTTATGTTAGAACTACTAAATTTACAACTGAATTTCGAGATTCAATCTCAAAGTACAAAAATGGAAGCCTCCTCCCTAGCAATGTTAGTAATAGGCCTAAATGTCCTTTCTTGGTTGAAGATCAAGGCTATTAATAGCTAAACTAGATTATTCCAAGCTTGGAATCCCATAAGATCTAAACTGAAATTATTGGTCAAGGAGATCCGCATATTATCGGATGCTTCCATTACTTGATACGTTCAATGAAACATTTCACCTCTATTCAAAAATTTAGCACTTTGCTTCCAGATTATAATCGAGTCATACCTTCTTGGCAAATATAAATACTATAATCTACCATCCAAAGACTTCGTTCATCACTCTGAGTTTTTTTAGAATTGTTTCAATTCATTTTCAGGTAGATGTCTTCATCCTTTACAAAAACTTATTTTTCAAAGGTTACTTGATTGACTAGTATCATCCATGCATAGATCAATACCGATCCATGCTCCTTGATCCATATATAAGCTGGGGATTTAGTCAAATTTCTCCACATTGCTTTCCGAATCATTTTCTTCTAAGTCCTTCCCATTTCCAACCTCGAGATCTACAGCTCTCAGCCTACCTTGTTTTCAGCTTTGAGCAATCATCTATCGACTTTGGATCTTGATATCTTTCGCTACTGATCCGTCCTTCCTAAGAAATTCAAAGTGGAGCCACAATACCTTTTCATTGATTCCCAACTCAAATTGCCATTGTTAGAGCCACTATATCATCTCCCCTTCATTAGTATTGACAGTCATCCTATTTGAAGCCCTTTCTTATCCATCCCCTTCAAATGACATCGATTGATGTTGCTTGCTCAAGGATAATGCTACAATAAAGAGGGATTTGCATGGGTCGAGTTAAAGTTAGTGATGAATTATAATTTCTTGAAAGACAGTTGGTTAGGAATCATGTTGGATCGATTCGAGAGATTGCTTCCTCAAATTGCATTCCATTCTTCAGCAAATTTTGCCATTAACATATTCATGACACAACTCTTGTCCATATTCGATTTTCAACCCAAGAACCTTCACTTTGTGAAGAATGCAATGTATCTACGAGATACCTTAGTCGATAGTTTGAGTCCATTCCACATCGAGATCCATATGGTGCCATTACAATAATTCCTACATTAACGAATAATATTTGACATATAATTTCATTGTGTGCTGGAGCTTATTTTCTAGCACGAGCGGGATTTATACACATAATGATTTCATCCACTATGCCAAAGTCACATGATACACACAGTGCATTTGACACAAACACTACCCCCAATAGATCTACAAAATCCGATAAGTCGACACATGCCAATGTTCGTCGGATGCTACGTTGGCCATATGTGGGAATGAAAAATATATATACTCTAGTATAAAAAATTAAAATAAATATCATCCCATCATGCTCCTCATCCAAAATTTCATTTACTCATAGAACCTAATAGAGGATCTTAGCCCATTTCTAACCTTATAGCGATTGACTTCACTTATGTGACTATGGTGTCGACATCTACTCAAGTGACCATCGAATCTTCTAGAACTCACTATTCTTGCCGACTTTCATTGGATGTGGTTCTATTGATGATTATCAAAGAGCCACATAGCGAGTTCATTTTGATGCTAAGATAGAGGGATTTATGGTCCTAAAGAACCCCTAGATTCTCCTGAATTTCGCCTATCTGCTGAGAGCATTAAAGAATTTGCATAAGTCATGAGATTCCTATGGATAAAGTTATACTCTTGTATCCACCTGAATGTGCTCATAAACCTCCAATTGGTAACTCGACTCGTAACTGATACATGTGCTTATTCAGAGTGGTGCCCCCATTAAACCATTCCTCCACTATAATCTTCAGTGGATGAGGCTTGCCTATTCCCAATTTCATCCTAACGTCTATGCGTTTCTACTACACTTATATATGATAATCGTCCGACACTTAAGCATAGAACCATCAATTATAGAGATCCGATACATTTATAACTTCAAGTGCTACTCTCCAAATCATTTGCTACCTTCTTTTAAAAATTTAGAGATTGTTGGGTTGTAATCAACCTCCATAATAAGCATAACCACATTAAGGTTTAATATCTATTCATATGCAGCCCTACCGGTTTCATCCAAAAATGGCCCCCTGAATGATAGTCCTGCATCCTTTACTTTAACCATTGTTTTATCATGATTTGCTTCTTCCAGATTGCTAACTCTTTTCTTTGTTATTGCAGTTTTTGCTCTAAGAGGTTATAATAACTCCTTGAAGACGTCATAGGACAATTTACCTACTGACCTACCATCACTTTGCAATTTCCACCCCTCTATAGTGATTGTAGAGTGCATTTCTAACCCACTGTTCTCTCTACTTCATTGGCCACTACTTAAGCTACGGTTCCTCCTTCGGCTCAGATCCACTACGAGGTAATAGATGAGAACAAAACAAATTCATCGAGATTACATGTGATGAAGATGAATAAAAAATAGAGTATTAAGAAGAAGAGGAGAAGGGTTGACATAAATATGAAGGTGAAGAAGAAGAATTTGGCGAATTATTCACTGGGGAGAATGGTAAAAATGAAGACACGTTCTCTTCTTCTCCCTGTTACAAAAGCCTTAGGCATGGGCACCTTAGTCAGACAAAGGAATCAAACTTGTACTCGTCAATAATGATGTTTTTAGGTAGCTATCTGATCTACAATGCATAGACCTTTAAGGCCTTAATTTCGACCATCCCGCCATCGATGCAATTATGCATGAATGGGACAATGCTACTACAACTCCTTTCGAGGATGTGGTCTCTCCCTTGTCCCCATAAACTGAGCATGTCCTATTAGGTTAATAGGATTGCGCTATACCCACATGGCTTAGGATCACTTCCTTGTGCGCTTCGCACATTTTCTACTTCCAATATCCAGTAATAACTCCTATTCTTTTCCATTTTAGATACCATAAGCAAGTACGATTACAATTGAAATCCATGTTAGAAGTCATCTTGAAACATGCCCATCCCCAAATCTTATAGACATTGTGATTGCTCCTTCGACGAAACCCGTTGTGAATGGGAGAAGAGTGAAGAAAGAGAATGTGGGTAAAGCCTAGTGCAAATAACCTAAGAGAGATCTCTAAGAGTATCAACTCTCTCCTAAAGGCTCTAGCTTGCGCCACTCCAAACATTCGTCTCCCTCATACAATTTAAGAAGCCCTTGCTCCTATAAAAGAAAATCTTCATCGAGGCAAAGTCCTCCACCTCTAGCTCTTTTACTTATGTTCTGGCATGAGCTCTATTCCTACCATCTCTATGGCACTTGTTCCGACTTCAAATGGAAAGAAAATTCATATCTCTGCTTTGAGCCCTTTCTACCAGAATCTTATGATATCTCTTTCTATTTAGCCACCTTATCCTCTAAACACCGTTAAAGTCCAGCCAAGGAGACCACCATAGCTGCTACCATATCTTTATCCTCCATTTCAACTCCATCATCCTTCAACTCGAGTACGTTGGCCTAAACCTTATTGGGGTTGTCTTTAGTTACAACTAAGATAATATTCCAAATGAAGACATCCATAAATCTGCACTACCAATAATACACCGATGAATAGATATCACTCTAGGAGGAGCTAGCAAGGAGCCTAAATGATATTAAGTTTAAGAATTGCCTTCTTCTTTAAGAGGATAAAAATACCAAAGCTGATAGCAAGAAAATCATAGGGCCTTACAGGATGAGGCAAGATTCATCGATAAAGATAAAAGATAAGGCAATTCATTAGTCGAAGAAAAAGGGAAACTTACAAAGGCAATCAAACAACTTGAGTCCAATGTAAAGGTGATAAATGAGTAGCTCTCTCAAGCTCATATCCCGTCTAAGGTAAAAAAAACTAAAAATTTGCATCGTTACTATTAATGCCTAGCATGTTGCAGCAAATACAAAGATTACCCAGTTAAAAATCAAGATAGAAAACTATAGGCTAAGGCACAAGAAGCTTTTGACCTCTAGTTGAAAAATGAGAGGTTAGAGGAAATTATGGACGATTTACAAAACTAGCTTACCCAAGTAGCTGACGAGAAAGCATCCAATGTAGATAAAGTCAATCAGACCATATTCCACTTCTACGTGAATGTCTTCAAGACAAAAGATCTGAAATTTCTAAATGATTTCTATTAGGTGATGGATGAATACATGATTCGATACAAAATGAGGAAAGAGAAAAGGCCGAGTATGTAGAGATTCCATAATGAAGCCAATATCCTAGCCGAGCTTTTTGACGATGAAGATATAAATGCCCTAAGAGAGGATAGAGCACAATACCTTGTTGAAGAAGACCCATAAACACCCATTAAGGCTCCCACCTATGTTCCAACTGAGGAGATAGCTAAACAATCTCTTGGTCCTACTACTCAAGGGACCTTGGCGGAGACTCCAATCATTATAAGGCTAGCTCTAAGGCCGTCATAGGTTTCTTATTTATCACTTCTACCACTAGAGCATCTTCCTCCATTGTGACATACATTCTTGAATATGTGTCGATCTCCATCCCTACCCCTTTTCTCTTGCACTATCTACTATCATCGAAGAGGGGTAGGTTACTTCTATCTCTCTACTATTAGGATGCTCGGTCGAAGGCTTTAGATGACCCATGAAGCCATTATTGACCTATACCATCATGTCTAACTTATTTTATGTTAACCAGTAATCACTTCTTTGTCAATAGTCACCCATGCTTGTAATCCTTTGGTCGAATTTATTACTACAATTTCTTTGGCTGCAACCACCTCTACTGAATCTGTCCCCGACCCAACGTCGAAAAGTTTGAAGCTCTTAAAGAAGGTGATGAACTTGGTGCTTTCCTAAAAGAGATTTAGGAGGTCACTATTACTTAAAATTCTTGCCTAAAACCGTCCATGGCTACATTTCTTGTAGAGAAAAAGTCAAGGCTTGTCCAAGTCATGATTGAAAAAGACGTTGCCTCCCTCATGTCTATAACACACCTAATTTTGATTAATATTATTCAGGATATTTAATTGGATAAATAAAATAATGTGGGATGACAAGGAGATTGATATTTTGTAATTAAAATGGGTCGAGCCTTAATTAATGATCTAATGGAATTAACTAGAACATTAATAAGAAGGAGGTTATATGAGGAGGGAAAAATAGGAAAAGTGAAAATTCTTAAATATAACCCTTCTTATTCTCAATTCTACCCTTTATTCATTTTTACAAACAAAATTAAAGGATCAAGATCAGTTATTAACCAGGTATTTTAGAGAAGATAAGCTAGGAAGAAAGATCAAAGCTTAGGGGAATCGAAACAAAATACAAATCTCAACCTTCTTTAACCATTCAAGGTGAATAATTATAACTATCTCTTAGTATGTTTGTTCATTTTGGTTTTAGGAATAAACCCAAAGTGTTTGATGATTATTATGCTATGTTTGATTGTTTGGATGACTAAATGCTTATTGATGAATTTAGAATTCATGCATGAACTTAAGTGATACGTTTGAGTTGGAAAACCTATCTTATGACACTTAAATGACTTAAAAATTTAATACGATATTAGAAACATTATTTTGGAAATGATTTTTTTAATTTCAGAATTTTCTGATTTAATGAGAATATTTGTTTAATTTTCTAAGGTTGAAAATGAGATATTCATGTTTTAATTATTTAAAATAATTTTAATTATGTTTTCGGACCCAAATTATAAATCGGATATGTCAAGATTTTTAGGAATTTTCCCAAATGTTTATGAAGGGTTATAACATTATTAAGCTAGAATGTCTTAACTATTGTATCAAGATATTAATATAAGATTAAGGGTTTGAAAATGTTTTGGAAATGATGATCCTCATTATATCAGTTTTCTAGAAAAGATTTTGATAAAGTAAGTTGTTATCTAATGAGGTTTTGGCAAATAAAAGGAGTTGGTGAAAACAAATTACTTTTAATAGAAAATAGCAGTTTTTAGGTTAATTATGACATTGCCATGCCAAATTCGATGATGCCGCTGTTATACAATTTCCAACCATAATGAATGTATTGGATATCATCCTAGATGATATGGATTGAATTCAAGAGTGTTGGAATCGATGTCGGCTGGATATTATCGACGTCATGAGCTTCGATGTGAATAATGCTACATGTTTCCCTTAAACATTTGAACCACCTATTTCATAATATCATCGACTATAATGGGGAACGGGTAATTATTAAACTTTGACCAATGTACCTTGCCGCACGTAATATTTGTTAACCAAAATTTATGAACCCGGTCACCATAAGGAACATAGTGTAGATCCCTGTGGGGATTAATCCCGAACCCGCCGTATTATACTTTTTTTGGGCATATGAAAGACTAGACATTACCAACTCAATTTTTATGAAATTTTGAATCAGATCATTTTCCCTTACCTCAACAAGAGAATCCTGAACTTTTTGTCCCTAACCAAAAACGTGTTATCAAAGATCAAACTCCACATATTCCTTACATCAATATCATTGAAACTATACCTATTACTATTACTCCACCTAGAAAAAAAATTTCCTTATCTTTTTCTTCACTTTCACCAGGATGTTATAAGCCCCTTTGACATCTCTTCATACGCAAGGAATTCTTGATGCAAAAACAAAGAGACAAAGTTTGATCTTTGAGTAGGAAAAAGAATGGATCTATAGGCACCAAAATGCTCTACTCCACACTATAGAACGAGGAACTAACGGGTCAAGAAAGATTGGATATTTCCTCTACCATATCTCTATAAATAGAATAGTCTGTCTATGCAAAATGGTAAAGAGGATGTGTTAGGGAGATCACACTATATATGTCTATATATAAAGTCTATAAGTCCAGCTACATTTCCTATATATTTTTCGATGAATTATTTATCATTGGTGTTCTTCCCGATCTCTATGCATTTCACTGCTCCACTGGAAATTCGCTCTGCCCCTACCGTACTCCAGCTTGGTAGTTTCCACCACCTGTCTAGGATTGAGCCTTAGGATTTGACGGCGGACATGAAAAGCCACCTACAGACGCTTTACGCCCAATCATTCCGTATAATGGTTGCATCGTTTGTCTTACCGTGGCTGCTAGCATAGAATTAGCCGATGCTTATTCCTTAGATACTATCATTGCGTCTTCTCTAAGAAAAGAAGTTCATGACCCGTGGGTCTTCTGCCTCTACATGACATTGCTCTGTTAGGCTTTCACCTATTGTGGAAATTACCCACTGCTGCCTCCCGTAGTAGTTTGGGTCGTGTATCAGTCCCAGTTGGCTGATCATTCTCTTGGAAAAGCTACTAATCATTGCCTTGGTAAGCTATTGCCTCACCAACTAATTAACCAGATATGAGTCCCACCTCGGGCGGATTCCTTCGGTTTTATCTACTTCGACCTTATTGAGTCCATGCTTGGTTACAAGGGTGATAATGCCATTATTTTGTATCAGCTATAATGATGCCTTATTTATCACTTCGAATTTAACGATTTTGGACCATAATCCTTGTAACCTGTTTTCAAAGAAGGCTATAATGCCGCTTATTTTCACTTTATCCATAACGACGCCAAATGTAATCATTGTTGACTTTAATAAAGACTTTAATCTATGTTGATGCGAACCAAGTTTTATACCCTATGATGTCGACATTTTATGAAGTGCAGCATAGATAATGTCGGCCTTATGGCCTTATGTTTTGTAAATAAAATACTTTAACATATTATGGTATTGAAAAGGGGCAATGACCCTAGTGGCAAGATTGACTCCAACTTTAACAGTTCGGTACTTTTGTTAAATTTGGCTATATTGCCTATGGTTCCAAGGTAATATAACCTCTAAGTAATTTTTAAATTCATCAAAGTTATTTTATAAAAGCATATATCTCTTGGCACAATATTTTGAATAGAGTAAAGGGCTATAATTTTTTTCTTTTAAATATGATTTCAAGGATTAAATCATTTATAAAGAAAGTGTTTTCAAGGAAATAGAAAAGGGTATTTAGCCTAAAATTTTACTAATGGATTATTACTCTTATCACTTTTGGATAGATTGTGATTGGATAAATTTGACTTGGAGATTAGAAAAACTAGTTGGGACTGGTGTAGGGTAGCGCCCTATAATTCAATTGTTAGCATTTAGTTGATATAAGTCCAAAATTTCAGTGTGTGGGGCATTGTCAAGTGTAAGACTAAAAGTTGGTTTATGCACAGAAAGGAATCCATAAATGTAAGGTAGTTTATAGGTTGGCCTGCAAAATCATTAGGTTCATAGTAAGCCTAGTAAAACAATGAGTTTGCAAGATGGTCAGGTAACACTAAGACAAGCGTACTTAGATAGACCATTCATTTTTTTCTAACTGTCAGTTAGGAATGTTGGTATATTTAATAGGCCCCAATCAGATATATAGGTTGATATTTACATTATGAAAACTATACATTAGGATAGATAATCCAATGATTTGATAGATTAGTCATAACCATCCATGTAGCATGCATGCATATGTTTATACTATTATGGTTTAGTTATTGTCGTTGCAGGAGAAAATTTATGATTGACACATATTTAAAGGATATTAGTGCGAGGAGAACCCATTTCGCACAAGGACGTGGTATCACTAGATATCCATTAACTAAGATGGTGTATTATTATTCACACCAGACTTATTATCTAACCCAAAGTTTTTTTCCCTTTTAACTCTCGAGTACTCAGTTGAGTAGCTTAGGAGTAGAGTTTTTAGGTTTAGTAGATTTTGGTGAATAAAGCTTCCGAAGACATGTAGGAATGGCTATTTAGGTGTTGTCTATTTATTTTTCCGTTGTGTTGAATGATATTATGTAATGGCAGAAAGTTTGGTTGTCTAATAGTAACTCAGATCAACTAAGAAGGCCGCTTCATACATCGATCTTGGAGTATTTTGTAATAATTATACTTTTCAGAACCTGGGCAACGTTTGGGATTATGTAAAGAATATGAAAAATTGTTGTTTTGAAATTGTGTTTAAGAGAACTTCATATTCTTGTGCTTTGATGTTATTGATACAATTAACATATCTGCATTTTGACAGAAGAAACTAATATTATAGATGACTACAATATCTGTAGTGGTTAGTTTCGAACATTGGAATGGGGGATGTTGCAACTTAGTATCAGAGCATAGGTTTATGTAAAACTAAAATAATTTTGAACTTAAAAATGTTTTGAAAACATAATCCAAATTAATAAGATAATAAGATTGGTGTAGGGGATAACGTTATAGTAACATACATGTATGTTGCTATATGTAAGCATGTGTGTATATAGATATATATCCCACCTCTAGTCTTCCTCTCTCTTAGACCATTCTTCCATATCTTACTAAAGTTCAAATGCAGATTTAAGGAAAGCAAGATATGGAGGTAGGAAAGGGAAGAGTGAATCTTGGTGGAGGAAGCATCACGAGTAATGGAAATGTCAGGCCCTATACTAGAAGGAATCCAGGTTGATAAATAACTACAAATATAGGCGCAGTAACACCATAAGTTCATGTGGGAGGAATGTATCAGTTCTTCATTAATACAAAGCAAGCAAGAGCCGTGGCTAGGTTATGGTGATGCTAGAGGGGCAAATCAAGAAGTTTTAGTTGTCAACAATTATGCTGTGCTGAGCGGGGATTATGCAAGGCTTGGAGAAAATCCATTGATTGGAACTAAGGATTCCATCGAATTGGAGAATTGGTTACTTCATCATAAAAGTATCTTCGCTGATCTTGGTTTGAACAATAAGAAAAGGAGGAGATTGGCATTTAGGAAACTGCAAGGAACTATGTTGTACTGGTGGAATAGTATGCATGTTAGGGTAGCAGAGAAAACTTTGACTTGGCCTGAATTCAGAAGGAGGTTTAAAGAGAGCTTTATGTCTAAGATTACCAAGTCAACCCTGTTAAGATATTTTGCTAAGTTGGTGCAAGGTGATATGATGGTGCTTGAGTACGTAACAAGATTTAAGGAGCTGTCCTAATATGGGTATACTACTATAGGTACAATAACCAAAAGGAATGAGAATTTCATCCGTAAACTGAGACCTGAGCTTGTTAGGGCAACATTACCACATCTCAGGGATCCATATGATACAGTCATGGAGATGGCTTTGAGAAATGAATAAATGCATTGTTTAGTGATAACAAGCCAGTAGAAAATCAGAGTGGATAGAATCAGAAAAGAAAGTTCTATCAAAAGAAGGGAGCTCGAAAGGACGGAGTTGCCAAGAAAGGGAAGTCTAAGGATGTGTGTTACAAATGTAACAAGAAGGGAAATTATGATTATGAGTGCAAAACTGGTAAGAAAAAGGAAGTCGTTGGAAAGAAGAATATTAATTACTTTAACTACAACAAAGTGGCACATTACAAGAACAAATGTCCTAAAGTGACCAAGGCAGGAAAAGGAAAAGTACTTTCTTTGGAACCGGCTACCTTGAGACCAACAACTGAGGAGAAAGGAAAAGCTCCGATGGTGGGTAAAAGTTCGATCCATAGTATACCTATTAGAGTATTGTTTGATACCGATGCATTACATTTATTTATATCTAATTGTTTGGTTGATAAGTTAAGTTTTGAACCATCCTACCTCATTACTTCCTTAAGGGTTGCAAATCCGGTAAGAGGGTATGCGACACTTTGGATGAAATGTGACCAGCTAGATTTTAAATTATTAGGTCATATATTTTCCTACAGTTTACATGTGTTTGATTTTGTGGGCATTGGGATCATATTAGCTATAAATTGGTTAAGTAAATACAATGCTAAGATATTTTGCCAAGATAGGGAAATATCATTAAGACACCTTAATAGTAAAGACAAAATTATATACTTAGTGGTGGATTCAAATTTTGATATGACCGCTTTGTTGTGTGTAATGGAGGAAGAAGATGAGTTGAATTAGGTTTTTGCAATAAAAGAATTTATAGATGTCTTTGAGTCAGTTACGAGACTACCATCGAAACCAGATATTGAGTTTTGAATAGATCTTTTATATGAGGCTGAGCCCGTAAGTAATCCATAGCAGGATGAAACCTAGCGAGATGAAAGAGTTTAAGGTGCAGCTGGAGGACTTAGAAGGAAAAGGTTTTATTAGACCAAGTAGTTCGCTTTGGGGAGCGGTCGCGGTGTGTAATGAAACCGAATGGGTCATGAAGGCCGTGTTTCGATTATCATAAGTTGAATGAAAAGACGATAAAGAATCAATATCCATTGCCAAGAATCAATATCCATTGCCAAGAATCAATGACTTATTCGATCAGTTGAGTGGGGAAAAATTATTTTCTCAATTGGATTTAGCGACAGGGTTCATCAACTAAGGGTGGATGAGGTTAGTATTCCTTTTACGGCATTTTGAACAAGATATGGTTCATACGAGTGGTTAGTGATACAATTTCGATTAACTAATGTGTCCGCTTTCTTCGAAGATTTAATGAACCAGATCTTCCGATAGAATTTAAATAGATTCACATCAGTATTCACTGATGACATTTTGGTATATTCTAAGGAAGAGAGAGATCATAAGATTCAACTTCTTAGAATAGTGCTCGAGATGCTAGGGCAGCATCAGTTGAAAGCAATGTTTTCAAAGTATCATTTTTGGAAGAAGGAAGTAAAGTTTCTTGGTCATGTAGTCTCCAAAAAAGGGTTGTCAGTAGATCCAGCTAAGATCGAAGCAGTAAATAATTGGAAGAGACATGCAGCAGTATCTAAGATAAAGAGTTTTCTTGGATTAGCTATCTATTACTGGAGATTCATCAAGGATTTCTCTCAAATAGCAGCACTGATGACAAAGCTTACAAGGAATGACATGAAGTATGTTTGGACCGATAAACGTGAGGAGACATTCCAGAAGCTGAACCATTTATTGACCAATGCACCTATGTTAATTGTTATGGATGGGAATTAAGATTTGGTATTATATATTGATGCTTGCAGAACAGGATTAAGAGTTGTGTTAATGTAGAAGGGCAAAGTGATTGTCTATACTTCTCGACAGCTCAGACCGCATGAAGTTAGATATCCGACTCATGACTTAGAGCTAGCTGCTGTGATTTTTTGCTTTGAAGATGTGGAAACATTACCTTTCGGGGGAAAGATTTGATTGTATACGGATCACAAGTCATTAAGGTAGCTATTCTCTCTGAAGGAGTTGAACATGAGACAGCAGAGAAGGTTGGAGTTCATAGATGCTTATGACTTTAGAATTGAGTACACACTCGTGAAAGGTAATAAAGTTGCAGATGCACTTAGTAGGAAACATTAGAATATAGTATTAGCAATGATTGCTGAATTGAAAGACTTAGAGGCATTAACTACTTGTTTTGTGCAGTTAAGATCTACGGCTAGTTCTAGTTAAGTATCCGTTATATTGGCATGTTTGAAAATTCGACCAGTAATGATCGAAAGGACTGCTTCCAAGTAAGGAGATGATCCACTACTAGCTGAACGGGTCAGATGGTTAAAAAGTGGAACCGAGGTTTATGATTTAAAGGATCTTAGTCTTGACCAAAATGGATGGTTGAGAAAGGAAGGGCGACTATGTGTTCTAGATGTGGGAGATCTAAGGAAAGAAGTACTTAGAGAATGTAATCAATCAAAATGCACTATTAACCCTGGAGGAACTAGAATGTATCAGGATATGAAAAAAAGTTAGTAAGGCATGAAAAGGGATATAGGCTTATGAGTAAAGCAATGTCTGAATTGTCAGCAAGTAAAAGCTGAGCATTAGAAGCCAAGTGGTTTGCTTCAACCTTTAGAAATTCAAATTTGGAATTGGGATTCTATATCTAAGGATTTAATATATGGTTTGCCAAGATCGAACAGGGAAAATGAAAGCATCCGGGTCATGGTAGACAGACTGACCAAGAGTGCATACATTATTCCCGTTATGTCAACAAGGATGGTACATGTTTTAGTTAAGTTATTCATAATGTATATAGTTAAACTGCATGGATTCCTAGTAGTATAATCAGTGACAGATTCCTTATTCATTAGTGACTTTTGGAAGAGTCTACAAGAGATTTTGGGTACCAAGCTCAAGATGACCACTTACCATCCACAGATCGATGGGAAAATGAAAAGAGTTAACAAAGTCTTAGACGATTTGTTAAGAGCTTGATTGCTAGAGTCTGCAGGATCTTTATAAGACCATCTACCCTTAGTCGAGTTTTCTTATAATAGTAGTTAGGATGGCACATTTTGAAGCTTTCTACGGAAGGCTATGAAAATCACCCATGTGTTAGCTGGAGACCGCAGACAGATTAGTTCCTAGTCTATAATTAGTAAGAGAAGCTGCAGAAAAGATTGAGTTTATTCAAAATAGAATGAAGGAAGTTCAGTCTAGGTAGAAGAGTTATGCAGATAAAATACGAAATGACTTGGAGTTCTCAGTTGAGATCATGTCTTCATCAAAGTATCACCGATGAAGGGTGTAGTGAGATTCGGGAAATCGAAGAAATTAGCATCGAGCTTTGTTGGACCGTTTCCTATTATATGAAGGATCCAAAAACTCCCTTATAGGATAGAGTAACCAAATAGTTTGTGAGGAATCCATAATGTTTTCCATATTTCTCATCTAAGGAAGTGTGTTAGAGATCCCGAGACCACTATCGTTATGACTACATTGAAAGATTTAGTGGTAGAGATGGATATGACTATAGTTAGACATCCAGTTTGTATTATGGCTAGGGACTAGAAGAAGCTAAGGAACAATACAGTCGGATTAGTAAATGTCCAGTAGAGAGACGATGAATGAGACTGTATTTAGGAAACGGATAGCAGGATTAGAGACACTTATCCTGACCTATTTGATTGTGTGTTTTACATCTATTCTTATTTGTTTGACGTAGGTACCATATCGTAATTTCCAGGATGAAATTCTTTAAGGAGGGTAGTCTGTAACACCTCAAATTTTGATTAAAATTACTTAAGATATTTAATTAGATAAATAAAATCAAATAATGTGGGATGACAATGAGATTGAGATTTGGTAATAAAAATGGGTCGAGTCTTTATTAATGAACTAATGGAATTAATTAGAACATTAATCAGAAGAAGGATATGAGGAGGGCAAAATAGGAAAAGAGTATAATTCATAAATATAACTCTTCCCATTCTCAGTTCCTCCCTCACTTCATTTTTACAAATGAAATTAAAAGATCAAGGTCCGTCATTAACAAGGTATTCAAGAGAAGATAAGATAGAAAGATGGATCAAAGCTTAGGGAGTCAAATCAGAATACAAATCTCAACCTTCTTTAACCAGTCAAGGAGAATAATGATAACCATCTCTTAGTATGTTTATTCGTTTCGGTTTTAGGATTAAACCTTGTAACGACTCAGAAGTTGGACACTTGAATTTAAATTTTTTAATTAATTTTAAATATCAAAATATTAGTTTTATAAGTCAAACAACTTAAATTTCAATTATAAGGTTATTTGAATATTGGAAAAGTAATTTAAATATCAGAATTGTTTAAATAGTTGAACATTGAATTAAATCTGAAAAAATGGATTTCAAAAGCTTATTTAAATTCAATTTAAATAATAAATGGTTAGTGTAAATTTTAATTTAGAATTAGAAGCGATTAAAATTGTTATAATTATAATTCGTTTAATTAATGAGCGAAATTATCATTACGAGGCACTGTCTCGGATTTTGACGAAACTAGTGCCATTGCATCCAGAATAGCAAATTATTGTATGCAGGCGAGTTTCGTGACAATCGGACATACCTTATGGTCGTGCGAGCTCGAAATGCATGGAAATTAGTTGTTGTAGTTGAATATAATATAATTTTATTTTGAAAGATAACTTCTAATAATATGGAATTAGGCCCCTATACTAGTTCCATTGGGTTTGTAATATGGGTATTAAGTATAGAATGCCAGGCGGCAAGCCTCATTTAGAGTTCTAGATTTTCAGAATGAATAGTGTATGAAAATTTTCTATAAAAGGACCTTACTTTCTCTTATTTGCTAAAAATAAAACCCTAGCCATCATTTTTCTATCATCCTCATCCAACGGTCCACAACCACTACGAGCACCAGAGGCCGTATCGGCCTTTGACCACAAATAAAGTATAGTTCCGCATGGGGAGTGCATTAGGCGGTTGGATCGTGCTAATTCTACGTGTGGTGGCTGCGAAGTCAAGATGAATAGCGTTCATGTTTTCTCGTTTGTGAGGGAGCTAGGAGTGATGAGGGTGGGCGAGGCCGGGGTCAATGGAGACATGGAAGCAGGAGCTATCATCGGCAATAACGCGGTGGTTGGCTATGGTCCATGATTGCAGCGGCGAGGAGATGAAGTGGAGACGAGTTGAAAAACGTGCGGCCTAAGTGTTGAAAGCGAGAGAGAGTGTGACGACCCATCTCCTCGACCCTCAGATATCGACACTAATACATCCATGGTATTCACGTGCCGTAAATCAAGTGCCGGGGAGGCAGATTATCAGGGTTGTAAAAGAAAAGAAAGATAGAAGATAACACAATAATAGAATCTCACATCGCATTCAACATTTTAATTATACATAATTTATCAGAGTCAAATACAAATCCAACGGAATAGTTATAACTGTCTATCCGTACATATGCTGGAAAATACATACTACATAACACAGTGGAAAATGGGTGGATAACTACATAAGGTACTTCAGCTTCATTGCTCCAAAAGACTTCTTCAAAATGTTCCCCAACATGCTCCAAAAATGCTCCTAAGGTATCCTGACTAAACGGCTGCCCGAAAAATAGGGCATCCAGAGTTTAAAGGGAAAAACAAACTTCGGGTCAGTTATAGGACTGGTGTGAGAACTCAAAGTACGATGTTTTAAAAACAAAAGGTATCTCATAAGACCACGCCGCACATAAACACGGAACGGGTTTTTACCTTATGATAACCAAAATTCTTTATTACGCAAAATTTTGGGATACTATTTTTAGTGACATTCTTTGAACTCATTTTCAAATAAACTTATTAATCTTAGCCGAAATAATTACCCATATAGCATTTCGAGGCTATTCATTACGCCAATACAAACAAAATCGTAGGTTCTTATTGGAAAGTGGGTTTCCATACAAATAACCAGGTGAAGGGACTACCTTCCGATGGGTACACCTCTAGATGGATGTCTCGAGGCACAGAAGCCCTTTACCAAGACAAGACCGGCCTATCTCTGTAACTTGATAGCATCGAATATGTCATCTCCCGGTCATTACCGACCTTTGTCCGAAAGCTCTCTTCACATACATCCACATTAATTTACATCCCAAACGTCATAGCGGGAAGAAATATATCTAGAAGGGGATGATCATACCCTACTTGGGAATGACCCACTTAGCCTTGCTGCATCTAACCCTGTTTCGGTCATTTCTAGTTGATGAGACTTGAGGCTACGATTACCTTTTCACATAGCACATCTCCTTTCACTTTGAATGCCACGTTGCCATTCCACATTCACACAACTGATTTCTACAAACGTATAACTTCCTAAGATCGTATGTCTCGGGAGAGGGTGTTAAGCTAAGAGAAGGTGTCTTCTCCGCCATCGACTGATATACTTTTATAGAAACCACTCATTATGATTTGGAATGCAAGGTCAGACATTCATCCATACAAGTTCGCTCTAGGACCGAACAAAACCGAAGGCACTTTCCTCGGCCATTACTAGGCGATAAACCCTTGTGTTTTGAGATTTTTCATAACAAAGAGACCGCTGCTACAATATGGTGCAACGAGAGTTTATCCCCAATTAATCAAAAAGTATTCACTCGTTATTATTCGTCTCAATATCTCCATCTTCAAACATCTTCATTCTTCGAACACGTAAACTGGTTCGAAGAGTTTTTGGATAAGAATTACCAAATTCAGTCCCCGGTTCCTTCGAAATCCAATCATCGATAAAAATGATGTAATTAGGTAATTGTTTTTTGATTCATTCATTTTCCTTTACTAAAATATCTTCGAGAGGTATATATTTTCAAAATCTTCTTCTAGTGAATACGGAATCATTTAAACCTCTTTTTGAATATTTATTAAATCATTTTTAAGGAGTATCTTTTGAGGAAATAAGATTATAAAAATCATTCTACTTTTATCCAAAATCAACTTCCGTATTCAACAAGTGCTATGGACGGAATAACGATGAGATCACCTTTTAAATTCCATGAATATGGCAACTTCCCTCTTTGGTTTTTAATAATGAGTATAAGAAGATTATTTCTATAAAATCCAAGTTGAGCATCTGGAATTTCCTTTCGATATGTTCCACCCCTCGCCTAATAGAGAAAACTAAGGCCAGGTAGGTTCAGGGCACTAGTTGCTCCATCCCTAACCTTAGTTACACACCTTGTTTCCACTTTTAGGTCTCATGGACGGGACAAATGTACTAGTCGTTTTCGCATACTCATTTTCCCTTTTTAAATCACTTAACTATGTGTTTAACCATCTTTGAAATAATGTTAAATTTTTCAAATTTCTTTTGAAATGCTTAATTTTTTAATTTAAAACATTTACTAATGACTTGGGAAATAATTGTTAACTTTCAACCTTTATTTCAAAAGTTATTGAAATGCGTTGCGAAAAGCGTTGCAAATAGTGTTACAAAAAGTGCTTTAAAAGCTATATTCTTCAAAAACACTTTTATATCATTTAGAAAACCATCTTTCAACTTAAATCACTTTTAAAACATTTTAAAAGGATTTTAGAATTTATTTCATATTTTTAAAACGTTAATTTCATCAATTTTCAACTTTAGTCATTTAGTGCAAAAACTGGATTTTTCTTGAAAATTGATTTTGCCATATTTCATAATATATAAGATGAAATCTTGATTTTCTTTTTCTTTATGAAAGATATGGATATAAGGATTCAAAAAATTCTTACTTTGAAGAATTTCAAGCTATATTCCACTTCGTATGTTCATTTGAACTTTTGACGTGAAAACGCGAACTGCCGTTACGCGACGCGCCAAATTTTAGGCGTATTTTGAGATTCTTATCCAAACGTTGTCGAAACAAGTTTAAACACTTAGAAATCTTTTTTAAAGCATTTTCGAACATTTTTCAAAGGTATAAATGATTTCATATCATATTTCATTTATTTTGAAAAGTGATTTCCATGTGATTATACGTCGTGTAAATCCGTGACTTGTTTCAACATATATTTTCAACATACAACTAATAAACATCCAAATAATGTTTATAACCATTTTAACATGTCATATGAACTTGCATATCAATTTAACAACATTTTTATTATAATGTCACATAATTTTTATTTGTGTACATATTTGCTTACTAACTTTTGCAAATGACTTAAAGGCGGTTGCTTTCTTTTTCAAACACTTATCAAACATCATTACTAACATCCAAACAAACTTATTACAATATCATAACAAAATATATACATATAAATTAGGAGTTTTCACTTTGTTTGGTTTTGACGAACGGAAAATTGACTATAGCTTCACTACACGATGTTTTTCGCTTATGATTTCTTGAACGCTTAGACTTTGATGGCTCGCCTTGGTTTGGGGAAGGCTATGAGTGCTCGGCCAAATGGAGGAGAGGGGGGCATGTGCATTGTGAGGAAGGAGGGGCAGTTTGAAGTGGTTCGGACGAAGTTTTGTCGATATTTTTTCTTTGTTTTATTTTTTGGAATATTTTGGCATAACATTGTTAAGGTTGGAAACCATTAAAAGAGGCAAGAAGAAGCTTGAAATTTTGAGAGGGAAGAAAGTGAGAAAGTGGGTATGTATTTATAGAAAATATTTGAGTATAAAATATAGATTTGTGTTTGTACTTAAATAACATTCCTTAAGAATTAAGTAAACTTATTTAATTCAAAACTTACCATCTACATCACATCACACTTTTAAAATTCAAATACTTTAGAGTTAAGTAAAGAATAAGTATGATTACTTTACTTTATGTCACTTTTCTTTACTTTATGTCAAATTTGATGTGACATGTGTTTTGTCTTTCTTAGTTTACTTTTGCTAATTACTTTTTAGAATTTTCTAAGTGTGAGTAACCTTATTTAGTTAATTGTTAACTATCTTTATATGTTAACTTATTTATTAAATTATGTACATAAAGGTGCAACAACGTTGCGACAACTTTAAATTGATAAAACGTTGTTCTATCGTTTTATTTAAACTATTTACTTATATAAACTAAATGTAAAAATAAATTTGTATAACGTCATTTAAAAATATAAACACTTATAAATAAATTAAAATAATTTATTAAACCATCTAAACTTACTTTTCTAAAATCAAGATTTTGTTACTTTTGCCGATATAAGCAAATGTTACTATTTTTATGTATATTTATATTTCCAAATCCTATCTAATATTATTTGAATCATATAACCTTTCCTATTTTATATTTAAAATGACTTTAAATATTATACTTTGAAGTGGTTAAATTTTGGGTCGTTACAGAGAGGATGGTAATTAAGTTAGTTACCCTTTTGATTAAAGTTAATTAAAATTTAATTATTCTTAAACTTTCATTAATTCATAACATGTCCACACAAGGTCGGATTTGGATGTGGTCAATTACGCTGAACTCGTAGCGGTGATATCCATGTGTTCGAGTTGGATTGGCTTAGAGTGGAGCTTGTAGGAATTTCAAGAAAAATCGAACGTTGTTCGATTACTGCGTTAAGCAGAAGCGTGTCAGCGTTGTCAGAATATAAAGTGAGTTAACTTACCTCTTTGGCCCACTTATATTTTATATAAGTGCGGATATTTTTTTAGTACTTGTTTTGATGATTTCGTGCTCTATTATTTGGTTTTAATTTAGTCCTGCCCTTAGAACGGATAACCTTTTATACGTACCCGCCTAGTAGTGGATGATCCATATTATATGATCATATATTGTATGTGATGCAAGGGGACATGTTGGAGGAATCAAATAAGACCCCTCACTAATGTTGATTTTATTTACATATATGTGTGTGTTTTGATATACATGAGCTGTGATGCAAGCGGACAGGTTGGAGGGATCAAATGAGATTCTTTACCCTGCTTATTTTACTTTTCATATATTGTGACATATGGTTTGTTGGATGCTATATATGATGACATGGACATGATTTTACTTATTTAGTGATATAGTAGCACTGGACCTTATTTTTAGTATTTTGAAATACTATAAAATAAGAATTTTGAATTGAAATGATTTTTAAGGCAATACTTCAAGTAATACATGTCGTAATGGTTATTTACAAATTATTAAAAGAAGGACTTTAATAAAATGAAATAAAAACAAGATTCTAAGAATATTAATTTAAAGGTTTTATGAAGTGTTTTAAATAGAGATTTTCAAACTAATTATGAAGGTTTTAAAACTTAATAGATAAGCCCATCTTTTATTATAAAGGAAATACAATTTTAAAAAAGATAGAAATAATTTGAAATAAATATTTTTGAAATGGTTTATATAAAAGATTTATAAAAGTAATATTTACAAATAAATCAATAGATTTATAAATGGTGTTTTATAAATATCAAAAATGGATTTGTAATTGATATTTGGTAAATAGATTTATAAAAAAATGAGATTTATAGATGAATGAATTTATAAATAGAATTTAAAAACTAAGAGATTTTATAAAGAGAAGTTTTATAAAATAGAAAGGAGATTTATAAACATATTTTTATATAAATATGGAAATGATTTATATTAAGATTTAAATATGAATTTTTATAGCGAAAATACATTCACGTTTTAAAAATAAAAATAAACTTTAAATGGAAGGTTCTGAAAGTGGTATTTTCAAATGGATTTAATTGATTTTAAAAAGTGATGTAAAATGTATTAACTGACGAAGACATAGATTTTAACATTTATTGCTGTGATAGATGTTTTCGAGAAAGTAAGGAAGGCCTAGGCTGTAACACTATTGTTACAATAAGTGATTTCTGTTGTGATAGATGTTTTCGAGAAAGTAAGGAAGGCATAGACTATAACACTATTGTTACAGTAAGTGATTTCCAAAAGGAAGTGTTTTATATAGTATACAGGATTTATATAAATATAAATAGTCGAATCCCTATACTATTATGTTGGGTTGTCATAGCAATGTTTTGATGTAACATTTGCTTTGACCCAATAAAGTGTGTTTTGGAAAAATATTAACTTTCCTCAAAGAATAGTAAATATACTTATTACAGATTTATGCCTATAGAGATATTTTCTAAGTGTTGAAAAGGAAATAGTTTGTAATATACTAATACTGTTGAGGAAATTACATTGAAAATTTTCCAAATATCGCAGATTTAAATGTGGTTCTGAGAATATATATTCATAAAGATATTTTGAGATAAATATTTGGAGAATGATTTAATTAATAAAACATTTACTAAGCAGGCTCGATGACTACCCATGTGCTAGATTGTATTTTTGGCCATTTTTGGTTCCTTGACTTGATGTGGAAACTGATTAATCATGCACTTAATACGAGGCCAACTGAGCAGACTTCAATATCGTTTGGTGTTATGAATGATGATTCGAGTAGGGTGGAGTGACTGTGGTACTCCACTCAAACGAGCTTCCTTCTTGGCTGAAGGATAGAAAGTCGAGAGTGGGAAACGCGATAAGTCTACGAGACTTGGTTTCTATATGTGGTTGAGGGACTCTTATCAACCATTGGTCCGTAGAGACAGAGATTGGATTTATCCGAAAACCACTTCGGACCAACATATGCGTTCGAAAGTGTAAATTTGTTAAAGATGATGAGTTTTCATGACGCAGATCTTCATGATGTAGGGCCACTTGCCACTAGCTTCACGATTCCATATTATATATATGGTGGCAGTAGTGCTTCGTTTTGAAAATCTTCGATGCAAGGACCACTCACTACTAATCCTAAGGTTGATTCTCGATAAGATGTGGTAGAAGAGTGCCTTCAATTTGTCCTGTGTTTGGACAACTTGTATGTATGAGTCTTTGTCATTGCATTTCTAAGACCATGTACATTGGTTTTTACAAACATACATCTGTTTGTGGTGTAAGAGGTAACCCCTCTTATACTTAATACCCTTCTTTGAGACATACAAACTCAGAGGTTGTACTTTTATGGAATCAACTCGTCTGTTGTTGGAAATGGCAATGTGGCATTCACAGTGGGATTTGTCATGTGAAAGGTAAAACGTTACCTGAAGCCTCACATATCGATAATGACGAAAAACAGAGTAGATGAGGTATGGCTAAGTGAGTCGCTCCCATTAGGATATAATCATTATATTTCTAGATTACCCTCTATATTTTGGGCTTGTTATGTATGTGTGACCATGGATAGGTCATAAATGACCGGGGTGATGACATACTCAGTAATATCTATGGTAGCAGTACGCCGATTCTATGTTGGTAGAGGTTGGAGCCTCGTTACATTCTTCTATAGATTTGCTGTCGAAAGGTAGTCCCAAACCTTGTCATTATTGGAAATCCTTTCTCCAATACATGCCTTTACAGTTTTGATTGTAAAACCTAATATGCTGGTGTAACATCCCGCATCTAGAGGCCAAAAGATAAGCGCTACAAATGCTGTAGTCATCCATAGTATTAACTTCTAGTGAAAAATATGGTAATACTAATGGTACCCATAATATCAGAAGCACTTAAATATGAACAAAATCACAGATTATGAAAAAAACAACATTTTACTGATTACATTTCTAAACAAATTAATATCCAAATTACATAATCCCATAATCATTTCCTAGGTAAAGATTAATTATAATCATTAACAAAACACGCCAAGAGCAACATATGATGATGCCCCCTTAGTGGATCAAAGCAATATAGTCATATCTAACATAATATACACAGCGTAAACAAAACAAAACAAAACTTATAATTAGCTATCCGTCAGCCACCTGCTTGTCTTTAGAAATTTTATTCGCCAAAAAAACTAAAACCTGAAAACCTTAACCCTCGGCCTAAATAAATTTTGAGCATCCGAGAGTTTAAGGGGAAAAAAAAACTTTGAGTCAGACATAAAGCTTGGTGTGAATAATTCTGTTACATCTTGGTTTACTGATATTAAGTGAGATAATGCCGCTTAGCGGAACATGTTTCACCTCACTAATATCCTCTTTAAAACATATATTTTGCAAATCCTTTCCTACAACCAAACTGAATAATCAAATTGATTATATCAAAATAGCAATATCCTTTATGCTGATTAATGGACTACTTGTCTATAACACAGGTAATAAGTGGACCATCTATCCGTAACATAATAGCAAAGTCCGTTATGCTAACTAATGGACTATCTGTCCATAAAACTGGGCAGACTGACCGCAAACTGGACTAACTGTTTGGATAAAAATGGACTAACTTCTCGAATCATTTTCTTAGGGTTAACTACGCTTCATATTTTTCCTTGAAAACCTTTTCATAATGATTTAACCTTTTAAATCATAATTATACAAGGAAAATATATTCTTTACTTTACTCTAGGCTATTTTGCCATGTTGTATATACTTTACTCAATATAGTGTTGATGGATTTTAATGAGGATTAGCTATCATTCCAAAACAAGCTAAAACCCTTTTTAACTTGAAAATACATAGGGTATGTTGCCTATTTAATACATTTGAAACCTTTGTTTAAAACCTTTAAACAACTCTTTCGAAATCATGGAAGGTAACCGCTTTGAAATCTTTGAAAATGGCCCTTTCAAAACCATTAAAAGCCTTTCGAAAACATTGAAAAAACCCTTCCTTTAAAGCTTCAAAACATTATACATCCCCTTTTAGAACTTTTTAAATATTGCCTTCCGAAAACATAGGAAAAACCTTCCCTTTCGACCCTGTCGAAACCTTAGGAAACAACAACTTTCGAAACCATTCAAAAAAACCTTTCAAAACAGTCAAAATTCAACTTTCGAAAGTACTTTAAGTTCGGTTTAAAACATGTGGAAACCTTTTGAAACCAGTCGAAAATTTACTCCTTTAAAACTTTTGAAAATCGTCTCAGTCGAAATCATTTAGATTATGCCTTCAAGTAGAGAAAAGGATCAAAAACCCATTAAAGTCGAACGCATCTGTTTCAAAACCATTTAAAACTGTCTCTTTCGAAACTATTTAAAAATGACTCTTTCGAAACCATTTGGGTTTTACTTCAATCATAGAAAAAGGGTCTTTAAAACATTAAAGTCGAAAGCATCTGTTTTGAAACCGTTTCCTACGTAAAGAAGTGATGACGTCGAAACCATCACTTCATAAGCTTTAGAGAAGTGGCCAAGTTTTAGAAAACAAAGTACCCCTTCGAAACCATCTGAGTCGAAAGGTAAAATGGCAGCAACAAAAGGTTTCGACTTAGCAAAAGTTGTTATCCAAAAGCAGAGACTCAACCCAATCGAACCAATTTCCTTTAAATCCTTCTGATCTAGTCGAAAGCTAAATAAGTCGTAAGCTACTTAATCTAAAGCCATTTAGTCGAAAGCAAGCAGGCGCATTTTTAATTAAAAGCAAAGTGATGTCTCAACCCCTTCAAAACCCTTGGTTTTGAATCCATACCTTATGCCTACATCCAATTCACTAAGTACCAGTTCCCTGATACCACGTGCATTGGTTTCAGCTGCATCGAAAGCAAAGCTAAGGAGGTGGAACCTAGTGCCAAAAACATTGAAACAGCGAAAAACATGTAGCACATAGTCCTTTTCACCTAACCTGCTTTACGTGCCAAATTTTGATTGGTTTCCTATTTCTTTACCAATGAGAAGTGCTACTATTTTCAAAACTAATCTTTTTGAATTATTAGCAAAAAGCCCCTTCTCCTTTTATAAATACATGAAACATTTAAGTCTCATACCTTAAATAATTTTATTAGCCTATTAAAACACTTAGAAAAATTATACAAAAATTTCTGAAAATCTCTTTTAATATATTTTCAACCATATAAAAATTCTAGATCCAAATCTCTGATTATTTAACCGTAAATAATTATTAACCCAAATTAACATTTTCTTTACTATAAATTTCATATAAATCCTATAAAAATTATGAAAATTTAAGCTCATCTTTAAAATATCATTTGTGATCTTCCTAAAAATTCACAAGGCATTTGGATGTCATTTTATAGGGTTTTCACCTTTAAACATTGTAACCACCCGTAAATTTTCGATAATTTAATTTGTTAATTTAATAAGATTTTTGTAATTAAATTTAGAAAAAAATAAAAACCTTATACTTATAATGAAGTGAATGTTAAAAATGAAGTGTAGCAATGGTAATTAAAACTAATTGTTGACAATTGAAGTGAAATCCCAATAACGAAATAGTGTAAATTGTTGCACTTGGTTATAAAAATTGAATATAAGTAAATAAGGGTAAGTGTTGCATAAATGAATGAATTAGTATAATTAATGGCAATAGGATGAATTCGGCATTATGTAAGTAATTATAATAATTAGCTGAATATATAATAAACTTAAGTGTAAATTTAAGGTTATCATAACAATTATTATAAATTACCTATTTAGTTTGTCAGTGAAATTAATTGGAAATCAATTACATTTAAATGTAAATAAATGTTCGTTAATGTGAGTTAGGACAGTGATTGTAAAGTGTGAATGTAATATAGCAACGAAAATGTATATTTCATTCATAGGCAAAATAAAGGAATGTTACCAAGTTGAATAAAATAACTGAGGTTTTAATTATAATAAATGTATACGTTTGACAAAGTCAATATAATTGAAAACAACTGTTAATACAAAGGAAAGATAGAAATTTAAACATATAAATGTAATAAAAGGAAAAACAAAGGTCAACTTTGTTTATTGAATAATAAATTGATTTGATAAAAAGGATTGAAATTGAATCAAGTTAATTTATTGGAATAAATTATAATTAACTGAATTGATTGAAATTGGGATTTAACATTATAATTGGGGGAAAATTCAATATTAAATTAATATAGAAATTAATTATAAAGGATTATAGAACACTAAAGTAATCCAAGATGATAATAATTAAAATTATAGAATCTGAATGGAAAGGTGATTTTATTAATTTAATATTAATATATTTAATTAACTGGAAAATAGCCATTTTAGCCACTGAATCAGATTTTGATGAAACAACTTTCATCGGATCAGTAACAATGAATTATTGTAGGATTTCAAGTTTCGTATCGATCGGACTTGTCGTTTGATTGTACGGAATCGAAACGTCCAGAAATCAATTAGTTGAAATCAATTTGAAATAAACTGCATTTTGCATAACTTTTTCACACGATGGAATTTGGACTTGAAACCTGTTCCATCGATTTTATAATATTTAAAAATATCTATTTTGATATATGGGCTGACCCAATTCCGTTCCAGAATCGAAATGGGCTTTTCGAGTCAATTATCGTTCAAACCCAAACCAATGGGGCCCATTCCTTTCTATTTTGTTCTGCATATATATATATATATATTTGTAAACCCTAGTAGCCTTTCTATTTCTCATTTCTGTACGTACGTAAATTTCTGTTGCTCCTCTTTCTCAATGGCAGAGAAATCCTAATCCAGAATTGCAATTTCTATTCAAAAAATCAACTCCAAAAATTTAAACTCCTCAAACAATGACAAATTATATATCGATCTGAAACTCTCGGCGGGTGCTTCTCAGATCTGTAATTCATTTTCCAATTTGAACCTCTGAACCTCTATATGACCACAAATTGAAGAACAATTTTCGGCCGTTCATCGCGTCGTGGTGAACTATGACCGATCGCCAAATCGTCTAAGGGGTTTTGTAGAGTGGACCAAAGGGACATCATCAGTATAGTTCGTTCGTCGAATCAATGGCTAGATCGAGCGTGATAATTTGCTAGGTTTAAAGTTTTATTGGTGGCGTCTGTCCAAATTTGGCAGCGAACGAAGCATGGCCGTGGCTGAGGTGGCTTAGGCGTGGGTCGGCGAACCTATAGGCGGGGTTTCCCTAGGTCGAGGCAACGTCAGAGACGGTCGGTGGCCGATTTTAGGGCGGTGGTTATGAGCGATGCATGCAGCGATGTTCGGTAGATATGAATTAGGCTTTGACCCTGAGATGGGCAACGTGGCACGTTCAGGTTTGCTCGTTTTTTTTGTTTTGTATTGTTTTTTATCTAAATTGTACAAATTTTAATTCGTATAACTTTCACATACGAGGTTCGTTTCACACGCGGTATCTTGCGTTAGGATTGTATTGGAATGCCGAACATTTGTGACGCAGGTTTGGACGAATCCTGAGATCATTTGAATTTTGGGTTTAAATTGGATTTAAGTTCAATTTAAATTCAAAAGGTGAGTGTTTTAATCCACTCACAACTTCTAAAATTTATTACTTTTGTTAAATTGACTTATAATGTGAATAGAAATTTATTAATGATTGTTAGGCATATTTTGAATCATCATCTCAGTTTTATTTGAATAAAATAGTTATTTAATTTATTATTGAATATAAACTGCCAATAAATACCTGTTATTTATTATCTGTTCTATATTGATGTTATTGATTGAATTGGATGATGATTGTGATAAATGTTTGATGATTGATATTGGATGAATGGATGGTGTATTTTATATTGTTATTAACTACAAGTTATTATGGATTTTTATTTCATTTGGGATTGCGGTTTGAAATGATATATAACCATATTTATATTTTAATTTACGGATTGAAATGATAAATATCCATATCACCTGACCATAGGATAGAAAATTATATACAGACACTATGGTCTATATATAAAAATATTTTGAAATGATTTCTATGGTTTTGCAAAGAAATATATGGTTTTATATAAATGTTGATTTTAGATATTTTATATAAATGTTATTTTATTCTTGATTTTTAAGCTATGTATAAATTTGTTTAAATATAGAATAAGCTTAATAATAAGTTTGATTTTTATTGAAGATAATATGGTTAATATTAAAATTATATTTTAATATAAAGTTTATAATGATTTAAATAAATTAAGGTTGGAAGATAAATTTGAGATTTATTTGAAATTGAATTTATTTAAGAATAAAACTCAAATAAGCTTAATGTGGAATTTATTAAATTTAAATTTTAGAAGGTATGATTTTTATAACCTGATTTTGGTTTAAGGTGAATTAAATGAAAATTTCAAGTCTAAATAAATTGAAAGAAATATTTAGTTATTTGTAATTTGAGTATTATTTAAATGATAATGGATTTATTATGTAAAATATTTCAAAACTAAATAATAGAAAATTGAATTGTTGAATCGTCATTACAAAAACTTAGTTTTGAAATTGTTGAATACTTAAGGTTTGAAATATATTGAATATGAAAAGGTATATTTTGTGGATCAAATCTGTTTTAACATCGATAAAATTTGGAATAGTTTATCTAGAAACTGAATCGTATTGAATTTTATGATTTGTGTAGCAACTCGCTATTTTGGACCATTCAAATCGACAATAAAACCGTACATGTCCGACTTGAATAATTCAAAATACCACGTTGTTAATTTAAATTTGGCAAAACTTATCATTTACAATAAATACATCAATCACAGGTCACAGACACAGAGTAAATAATGCAGCGGAATAGATAAAGAATAGTAATTCATGAAGCTACTATATACATATCAGAGTTAGAAATAAAAATACAGCAGAACTCTCAGATGCAGTGAAGTCTCCAGTACGAGTAGATGACTTCTCTGAACCAATCAACTGGAAAAACTTAAAGAATATATAGCTGGATCTTCAAGCTAAACTCCAACTTCGAAGGTGAGTCTCAAAAGCTGTATCACTCGGTCTGACCCGAGCGTCAAGAAAAACAAAAAACACTCGAGTCAGGATTAACATTCTTATATCAATAAATCCAACTCAAGTGAAATATCAACTGAAATATAATTAACTTAAAGGATGTTTGGGATAACCATCCTCTAAGGATCTGTAGAACTATCTACAAGGTAGAAATATACACTATAACACCGTGGTCATTTTAATTTATACTTCAAAACCAAATATCATTTTTACTTCAAATATCTCTATATTTCCCAAAATAGTATTTATATTTATTAAATAATTTATACAGTAAAGTGTTTTCAATTCCCTCAACTTAACAAATCGTTTCAACATCAACCCGACCTTCCCATTCAAATTTTATTCAATCTCAATTTATCAATTTAAATTCAACTCAATTCCTAAAATAACCACTTAAATTTTATCGATCTCAAATTCGGTTTTGAAATCACAAAATACCCCTTTATATTTCAATATATTTCAAAACTTTAAGTATTCAACGTTTCAACTATATTTTTATTCAATCTAGTTTTCTAAATAATAATTTCAAATTTAGTTCAACCTAAATTTTAACTTATTTTCTAAATAACAAATTCAACTATATTGATTTCAAATACAGATCCGAATCTCAAAATAAACCATTTAAATTCCAATGTAGTTCAAGGCTTTAATATTTAAATGTTCAGTATAACAGTTTCATATAGATCTCGATTTAACCTCATTATTATTTAGTCTTGAAATACTCCCTCATTAGATTCAATATCATTTAAGTAACCTTAATTTACATTTTACTCAATATTTTCTTTAATTTATTTAAACGCGAAATATTCATTAAATCACTTAAATCAAAAATCCAGTTATAAAATCATACCTTTTAAATTTCCCATTCAATAATTTCAAATCAATTTAATTAAATAAATCCTTATTTAAGTACCATTTTTAATAAACCCAATTTATCTCCCAATCTTACTTATTCGATTTATTACAAGAAAATCTATTGAAATATAGATTTACAAAATACTTAACCATATATATGTATTAAATCCATCTAATTTATATCAAATATTAATACTAAATCTATGTATAAAATTTCCATTTATATAAAATCTTAAGAATCAAAATTTATTAAACCATATATTTCTTTCCAAAATCATAGAAATTATTTTCAAAATATTTATATATGGACCAACGGTGTCTATATATATTTCCTATCATATAGTCAAGTGCTACGGATATTTATCATTTCAATCCGTACACTAAATATATATACGGGTGGATATCATTTCAACCCGTAATCCCAAATTCAATTAAATGAAAATCGCTTGGGTCTATCATTTCAACTCATAACGAAATTCTCCTATTCTAAAGTCCGTTCGGGTATGTATCATTTCAACCCATAGTGAATTCTAAAGTACAGGGAACTTGCAGAGTGATAACAGATATGATAATAATAATAACAGGCATGTATCAACAATAATAATAAACAACATGATATGGTGTCATATCCCACAAGTGGACAATTATAGATAATAGCATATATAGCAATGTAAATAACTATCAGCAGTATATTTCAATTGTCGTTTCAATTGAAATCAAATTTAATAAATATAAGAAAATTAATCGTGAATGATTGCTCACCTTTCGAACCTAAAGGAGAGGGCGGAATGAGAAGAGATACGAATCCAAGCACAGATTTCGAAGCAAAGCAATATTGGCAAGAATTTTAACGATCAAAGCTGATAAAGAGGAATTGACGAAATCAAATCAGAGTTGGGTCGAGGAAGATAAATAGGATAAGTGAGCTATATATAGTTGTATATATAACTATATATAAATAAAACTATATTCTAAATTTAAACATATATTAAATTAAATATATATTTTCAAAAATCATTGATTTAAACAAAACATATCTATATGTAGTATAGTTTGAAATAATGTATATGTTTAAACCCATTTACAAACCAATATCCAAACACCATCTAAAATTTAAATCTTTATAAAAGTAACCTTTATAAATAAAATATTAAAATCAATATTAAAACACATAACATAACGTCCACATATTATATATCAATACCAAATCTAACTCCGGTATATGTAAACTAATATAAACCCATGTAAACTTTATAAAATCTATATGCTACTAAAACGGATTATATATAAAATAAACCAATATAAAATACTAACAGTAATATATGTTATTTAAAGTCAGTACATAAATATACTCAACGCCTTCTATACTTTGTAATGCTTTAAACATGCTAGCACTGCAACTATACAAAGTATACATAGTACTGTAAAACAATTATATACAGTAAAACAAAATAAAATAAAAACACACACACCTTATACAAAACGCATACAGTAAACACTACACATATATATTTCTTCTTTATAGCCTTATATGCATAGACTAAGCCTTACCCAAGTTCATACTGTAAAATATGAGATAAAAATAGGACACAACATATGATATTATCACCTTTACGAAGTTGCTTTATAGTTTATACATACCTAAGTTTAATGTGTGTGTGTGTGTGTGTGTGTGTGTATATATATATATATATGCAGACAAGATATAGAACCAGAGAAGAATCAAGGAAGAGGACAACAAAACTCACCGCAGCAAGGTAGTGGCTCGCCGAACAACGTCAGCATGGAAGAGGAGGAGATGGAGGGCGAAGATGATCAGGTGGAGGTACGACAGTTGAGGCGGAGAAGTGTGTTCGTTTTCTTTTTTTGCTGGGTTTCAAAAGAGAAGGGGGCAATTTATGTAGAGGGTGTAAAATGTGTGCAGGTGAGTAAAAGAAGGATGCAAGCATGAGGTGGAAAGTGAAAGCAAAGTGAAGTTGCAAAAGTGGAAATTGATTTACCAATTGAAATATGAGCCTTTGCCCAATCAATGTAAAAAAACGTACACAAATAAATGAATATGGGACAAATGAAGATGAAGGGGGAAAGAAATAAACTATTTATGGGTGATGAATTTATAAAAGGAACCATGATGTGTACAATAATTAAAACGAAAACGTACACAAATAAATGAATATGAGACAAATGAAGATGAAGGGGGAAAGAAATAAACTATTTATGGGCGATGAATTTATAAAAGGAACCATGATGTGTACAATAATTGAAACGAAAACGTACCCAAATAAATGAATATGAGACAAATGAAGATGAAGGGGGAAAGAAATAAACTATTTATGGGCGATGAATTTATAAAAGGAACCATGAGGTGTACAAAAATTGAAACGAAAACGTTCACAAATAAATGAATATGAGACAAATGAAGATGAAGGTAACCTTATATATAATATTAAAAAAAATCAATATTCATTTAATATTTTGTATATTCTTTCAAAATGTAAAGGCTACGTATGCATGAATTCATATATGCTTATCTTTGTATATAACAAACATGCAGACTACCAATTTTAATGCAGACCTTAAATCAACCCTTAAAACATATACTTCATATATGTAGTTAAATATAGTATATACTTCTCTTCTTCTTCGGTTCATATGATATATGTAACCCTTAACTATCGTATTTATAGCTAATGACATATGTATAGATATACTAAATATGCACTAAAATAAACTGGAAATGATGACACAAAAACCCAAAATTATATATATGTGTGTGTGTGTGTGTGTGTGTGTGTGTGTGTGTGTGTCTATATATGTATATATATGTATATATAACATGACTAGAAATCAAAACTTCAGTAAAACTATATACTAGTATCAAGACTAACATATATATATATATATATATATATAGCTATTATAACACATATAAATAAAATAAAACTCGGTATAAATATGCTTTACTATATATACACTTCAAATAGACCATCATACATATACAGTGGTTTTCCAAAATAAATATATATGGAACGTACTCAATATACTTAAAATTTACACACCTTGCTGAAAAGCAAAAGGAGACCGTAAATTTATTACCCACACTATTGATATTTATACCCAATAGAAATGAACTATGCTATCCAATTTACATCAAACTTAACTTACATCATAATATAAATAATAGTTTATAAAGTTTTTGTACTAGATCTTATAGGTATAACCACAACCAAACTTTAAAATATATGTACACAGCTCGCACTACAAATCATTAATATACATAACATATTTCCTTTTTTTTCAAAATTTTATTATTAATAATTTCTCAAACTCCAATTCAATACGTTATAAACAATTAAAAATTGCTAAAATTTTATGGGTCTTTACAATTTGGGATTTGGTTAAATTTAAAATTTTAAAATTCGAGTTATTTTGGAATTGGTGTGCGAAATTGAAGAAGCTAGTTTATTTTATAAAGTATTTTAATATTTAAACCATTTAAGTGGTGGAAGTTACATTTCAAAGTATTATGATTTAAAAGTGTTATATTTCAAGTGTTTTGACTTTGAAGTGTTATAACGTTGAAAGTGCTATGATTTTTGGAAAGGATATATTTGAAATAAAAATGATATTATATTGATTTGGATTTTAACAAATGATATCATAATGGTTGGTTTTTGAAATGGAAAATGATATCATATTTATGTGGTTTCGAAATAGATATTATATTCTGGTTTTGAAGTATAAATTATTTTGAAATGACCGCGGTGTTATAATAACGTTGGTTGTTGAAGAGACTGGGATCAGAAGTTGTCATACTCTCTGCTAACACCAAAAACCACTTTAACAACCATGTACATGGTGGAGATTCCAAAATGAAGTAGGATGGTGGCGGCGTCCCTTTGAAGTATATACGTGGACCGGACTCCCGTGAGTTGGCATAAGGTGGCTAAAACAGGAGCGATTCCGGGCCACTGAGGTAGCACCTCTTATCGGACACACTCCTTCGATACCATTCTATTACTTTTTGATTGGGGCCCTTTGATTTCCTTTTTGGCGGTGTGGCTCGAGGTGGGAGGTAGCTTCGCACCATGCGTCACCACCAGTCCGGATAGTAATTGGTATATCTACCCTGGCATTGTATAGTTGTGCCTTGTCACGTACCCTAGCACGCCTTATACGATTTTGGATTTCTCCCGTAGCCGGTGGAGTATTTAGAGTAGTCTCCCAATCTGGAGATACACTAATACTCGATGGACTACTGGGACTATTACGTGGTAAGGGCTATATGGGTAACCCCTTAACACTATTTAAAAGTAAGTTTATTTTACTGTAGATATTATTATAATAGCATATATTACTATATAGTAGATAGTTTAACGGTTCCTTAGGAGATGTGAATTCCGAGCATCTCCTAAGTTACTGCACTCACGTTAGACACTGGATATGAGATGTCAAATCCCATAAACATCTCTGATGCCGTTCCACTCATATTTATTTCTATTGATTTAACTCATATAAGATCTTTTAGTTCTGACTCGAGTGTTTTGTCTTTTCAATTTGCTCGGGTCAGCTTGAGCATTTCAGAATTTGAAGACCTTTCTTCTAGAGGACGAAGACGAAGACTGTATTACTATTATTTATCATATTAGTCCACTATATTCATACTGTTCCGCTGCATTGTTATTTATTTTTCTCTGGTATGTGTAACTCTGATTCTGTGTTGTATAAGTATAATCAAATGTTTTTATAAAACAGCTTCATGAACTGTTATTTGATTATTATATTTTGTCATTCCGCTGTGAGATTCTATTTTGTTTTATTTCTTTCTCTGTTTTTTTATTTACCCCAATAACAATCCGCCCTTCTGTATGGTTTGAGTCTGACATGTGTGGTTTATCGTCGATTTAAAGCGTACAAAAAGACGGGATGTTACAAACATATCATAAAATCAATATGAACACACGTAAACAATCAACATGTATATATAATCATTCCATCATTCAAAACAGTGAAAATCAATGCAAAACACTTCGAATTTCATCTTAAAACCCAAAACAACAGAAATATGAGATGTAAACATTATTCACCTTAGCTTTAGAGATTAAAGGGATTGAGATGTGAATGGATATGATTTGAATTAGATTCTTCCTTAGATTTTATAAATCTTCTTCCTCTTTCTCTTGTTAATGGTGGCCGACCTTAGTTTAATTTTCTTTGATAAAATGAAATGGACATGTAAGGTGAAAACGACCAAGGTTTTATGGTATAAAAATGGCCTCTTTCTATTTTACCCCTCCTCTATTTTAATTTAAACGCTTTCTTTAATTCGTTGTTTAAATGGCACGCCTACCCCTTAATTAAATCAAATCTCAATCCTTTAATCAACACATTATTTTATTTAATTTAGCTAATTAAATTTTCTAAATAATATTACCAAAAACTTGGGGTGCTACAGTTGGAATTTAATTAACATAACAGTTTCGGCTATGAATAATAAGTATTTGTATCTTAGAAACTATTATAATATCAGAGGATTTGATGTGAAGTGTTTTGGTTACCGTAAGGCAAAAACCCATCCGTGTTTATTTGTGGCATGGTCTTAAGAGATACATTTGTTTTGAAAGATTTTTATAACTTTAACAATCTAACTGAGATGTGTTTTCTCACGCTGGCTTACCAAACTGATCCGGGTTTTATTCCCTTCCAATGCTCAGGTCAGCCCGATTATTTTTACAGATTAGATTCAAATGCATTTTGGAGGAGCTTGGAGTAGGAGAATTCATCGATAACTACATACTGTCTTACTTCCACTGCATTGGTTGTTTACAGTTATCAGCATTTGTAAGGACATGTTTTTATAACCGCTTAGACTGATGGTTAGTGATTTGTTATTGTACTCTGATGGATGTTTTTATATTACAGTTTTTTTCTTTAGTAAAAATCATTGTTATATTAAATATTGTTCTACTGCATACTGAGATTATGTGATTGTTTAGTTCTCTTCTTCTTTTCTTGTCTTCTTTCTTCTTTATTTCCCTTAATTATCCATATTTTCATTCAATTGGGGTTGGACATGTGTGATTTATTGTCAACTTAAATTGTATGGAATCACAGGTCGTTACAAACCCAAAGTATTTGACGATTCTTATGTCATGTTTGATTGTTTGGACAATTATATGCTTATTCATGAATTTATATAATTTATGTACGAAATTAAGTGATATGTTTGAGTAATAAAATCTGTCATATGAAACCCAAATGACTTGGAATTTTAGTACGATGTTAGAAACATTATTTCAGAAGTGGGTTTTTAATTTCATAATTTTATGGTTTAATGAGAATATTTGGTGAATTTTCCAAGGTTGAAAAGTGAGATATTTCGGGTTTTAATTATTCAAAATAATTAAATAATGTTATTCTTCCCAAAAAAATTATATGCTAAAGGATATAATTGAAAGTGTACTATGGATCGTGTAATATGGACATACAATGATACAGATTATAATGATGATAGTTATACGGTAAATAATACGGAATATAAAGGCGGTAAAGTAAAATGACACCAGAAATTTTTATACTGGTTCGGAGCACCTTCCTACGTCCAGCCCCAGACTCCATCTGGAATTTCACTAAAACAACAACCCTCACTTAACCCGAAAGAACAGGTCTATACAACCCCTGAGCAGCCAAATAGGGACCTTAGCAGCAGAACAAGATTTCGCCTCAACAGCTGAAGAGGACTTCTCATGCCTGAGCAACAGAACAGGACTTCAACAAATAGAAAAATAGTTTTGACTTCATGTGTTTTTAATAACACAGATTGTCACTTGTAGTACACCCTTCCTATGATCTTTTCCTCGAGTATAGATTTATATATTTGAAGTACATGAAGAATAGAAAGGTATAGTATTGCTTTAATGCTGAATAATTGAAAGTATGATAGCAAATAGATTTCGGAGAATTAGATCAGAGAGATAAGAAAATTCGATTGTGATTCAGTGATTTGGAATCAAATTGGAGTTTGTATTTAAAAAGGTTAGAAAGCAGCGACTGTTGGTGAAGAGTTTCGAATGAAATGTTGCGTCCAATCTTTTCATAGAGGTTCGTATCTTTTCACAAAAAGTCGTGTCTTTTCGAAAAGTGGCTGTTGTAGAAATTCAGTCAACTGAGCCTCTAGGTCTGTCGACTGAATATTCAAAATAATTAAATATATATCCGTATATCTGTGCACATATGCATGTTGGATAAATTTTCTAGTGTCAGTCGACTAGACCTTTGGGTCAGTCGACTAGCCTGGTGAAATGCGTGCAATATGCACAGTTTACATAGGTATAGAAGTATATATAACTTTAATCACATTTATAATTTAATATATGCCTATATATGTATAAAATATTTGGGAAATGGAATGATTAAATATATAAGCTAATATATACGTAACCGAGGAGAGATTTTAACAACATTGAACTAAGATTCAAAAATAATAATTCATGCACCGGTTTTGAAGTTTCGTCTCCTTGTAGTATATATTCTCTTTTTGTCACAGCAGTCGTCAAATCTGTATGTCATAGTGATAGCTTTGTGTCGTGAATCAAAACCAAGTCTTAACATTCTCCCCTTTTTTTATTGATGATAACCTATAAATAGATATAGATTCCGACTGTATATATGAATACTTACTCCCCCTGAATCTTTGACGCTCTATATCTTGCATTCTTAACGTTAGTAATAATATTTTTTCCCTTTGTCATCGACAAAAAGGAATAAAGAATATAAAACAAAATAACTACTACTTATAATGTAAGGTATCAGAAAAAAATAACATTTAGAGCATGCGATACCCAAGGTTCTTATAATTTCCTAATTTTTAGGAAACCATACCCATTTGGGTGTGGTTGAACCTTTATAAATATAATTTTCATTATTAACTACCACATCAAAATAATCATCAATGTATTTTTCTCTATTTTTCCAATTAACAGGAACCCAAATATTTAGATAATTTTTATTCATATTTTCCGTCAATGATTTCGCACATCTAGAGGAATTATAAACATTATTGGTCATAACAGTATTTGAATTTCTATAAAAACTGGATTTCGACTTTATTCGAAATCTATTACTAGCTCTAACATTTTTAATATACATGAAAGCGTATTTAGTGCTATTTCTACGATTAGTTTTATTATATCATAAACCACTTTTGTCATGTAAAGGTCTAGAACTGGATAAAATCATGTTTAAATCTTTTTTACCTTTATTAAATTTTGTGACTTCAGTATTAAGTTTATCAAATTTAGCTTTAATGTTATAATTATTATTTTCAAAACAAATATTACTATTTTTCAAAATATCAATTTGCTTGTTTAATTCAGAATTCTCCCTTTTTAACTTACCGTTCTCATTTTCAAGAAGAATAATTCGAGATTATAAATTATCTATAGATGATTGTAATAAGTCACTTTGTCTTTTCAAATCCGTAATTTCTTTTGAAAAAATTTCTTTTTCTTTTTCAAACATAGTATTTTGCTCGTCTAGAAAATCTTTAAGAGCCTCAAAATTATTTTTCAAAATACCCTGTTGATTTACTAAATCTAATTTCTCATTTTTCAATTTCTCATTTTCAAGTTTGATTGATTTCAACTTTTCTAAAATAAGAAAATTAAACTTTGAGATCTTATCGCTTATACTAACTAATTCATTATTCTCATTTACTGAAATCTGTAAATCAGAAAGTACCTTTTTACAGTCCTCATTGGTCGTTTCTCTGATAGTTTCAGGCTTTTTGCTTGCTGTAATTTGACCAGATCTTTTTCTTGCTATTGTTCTATGATGTTGTAACGATCGATAGAATTCCAGGCTCTAATACCAAATGAAAGTGTACTTTGTAAATATACAATGATACAGAGTATAGTGGTGATAGTTATACGGTAAATAATGTGGAATATAAAGGCAGTAAAGTAAAATGACACCAGGAATTTTCATACTAGTTCGGAGCACCATCCTATGTCCTATCCCAGACTCCTTCTAGAATTTCACTAAAACAACAACCCTCACTTAACCCGGAGGAATAAGTCTATACAACCCCTGAGCAGGCGAACAGGGACCTGAGCAGCAGAAAAGGATTTTGCCTTAGCAGCCAAAGAGGACTTCTCACGCCTGAGCTGCAGAACAGGACTTCAAAAAATACAAAAATAGTTTTGACTTTGTGTGTTCTTAATAACACGGATTTGTCACTTGTAGTACACCCTTCCTATAATTTTCTCCTCGAGTATAGATTTATATATTTTAAGTACATGAAGAATAGAAGGTATAGTATTGCTTTAATGCTAAATAATTGAAAGTATGATAGCAAATAGATTTCAGAGAATAAGATTAGAGAGAAGAAAATTCGATTGTGATTCAGTGATTTGGAATCAAGTTGGAGTTTATATTTATAAAGGTTAGAAAGCAGCGACTGTTGGTGAAGAGTTTCAATTGAAGTGTTGCGTCCAATCTTTTCGTAGAGGTTCGTATCTCTTCACAAAAAATCGTATCTTTTCGAAAAGTGGTTGTTGTAGAAATTCAGTCAACTGAGCCTCTGGGTCAGTCGATTGAATATTCAAAATAATTTTTAAATATACATCCATATATCTGTGCACCGTGCATGTTGCACAAATTTTCCGGTGTTAGTTGACTGGACTTCTGGGTCAGTCGACTGACCGGGTGAAATCTGTGCAATATGCACAGTTTACACAAGTATAGAAGTATATATAACTTTGATCACTTTTATAATTTAATATATGCTTATACATATATAATATTTGGAAAATAGAATGATTAAATATATAAGCTAATATATACGTAACCGAGGAGAGATTTTAACAACATTAACCTAAGACTCAAAAACAAAATAATATAATTGATGCATCAGTTTTGAAGTCTCGTCCCCTTTTAGTATATTTTCTCTTTTTGTCGTAGTAGTCATCAAATTTGTATGTCGTAGTGATAGCTTCGTGTCATGAATCAAAACCAAGTCTCAACAACAATAAATTCGATTTTTTGTTATTTTTTGGGATTTTTCCCAAGTGTTTTAAAAGGCTATAAACTATTAAGCGAGAGGGCTTAACTATTATATTAAGATATTAATATAAGTTTAAGGGTTTGCAAATGTTTTGGAAATGATAAACATGCACTGTATCAGTATTCTATAAAATATTTGGCAAAGTAAGTTGTTATCCAATGGGATTTTGACAAATAAAAGGAAATGGTGGAAAGAGATTACTTTTAATTACAAAATACCAGTTTTTAGGTTATCTATGACACTGCTATGCTGAAGTAATTATCACCCAAGTCCATGATGCTGTTGTTATAGGTTGTCGACCTTAATGAGTACATAAGATATTATCCTAGAAGATATGGAATGAATTCAAGAGGGTTGGAGTCGGCGTTGGCATGGATACTATCGATGTATGAGCTTTGAGGTGAAAAATGTTGCCTATTTCCCATAAACATTTTTGACATCACCTATTTTTATAATATCACCGACTACAATGGCACCATGTTTTATCAATATCGACACCAATTCCATAAGGCAATGATATAATAAGTCGACCCTAATGAGGTTGTGTTTTTCAATAAGGTCGATAACGCTACTATTTCGTATCAGCTATAATGACATTGTAACATCCCCCTACTTGGAGGGCCAAACTAATGGCTATGGGTGCTGCAGTCATCCATAGTTATTAATCGTCGACGACCAAATATGGCGGTGTTAGATACATTGATACACAGATCACAGGAATATCGAAAAAAATTTAACAAATTAAAAACAAATTCGACATTCCATTCATAACATTTCATGTTCAGTACATAGTCCCAAAACTTTAACCACATTCAGAAAAATATAATTATTATATGTACGCCAAGAGCGACATATGAAGATGCCCCCATGGTTGACCAGAGTATATAATAAGGCTAATAAATATGCCTTTACATCCAAAATACACAGCGGAAAAAGATAAGTCTAAATAACTAACTGCCTCATACACGCGTTTGGAAGCTTTATTTTTCTAAGAAGAGAACCCAGAAACCCTAAACCTCCAACTACTCAAAATTAATTGAGCATCCGAGTGTTTAGGGGGAAAACAAAGAAAGCTATGAAAGCCAGCATCTCAAATTTCAAGTGGATCGGAGTTTATATGCTCGAGATATCGATCGATTAAAACTAAGAATGATTGCTACAGTTCGTATCCATGCAGGGAAGTAGTGGTTCGTATCCATGGGGAGCAACAACTCCACTTCGTGTCCATCATATTTGCTTCATTTCTTATCCATCAACAGAAAATATTTCGTATCGATTACATCCTCCAATATTTCGTATCGACGTCCATAATAACTTAATTCATATCGACCAGTTAATCATCCGATACGAAGCATACCATTAAAGAACTCGATATAAAAACATGCAAGGTGAACGATACGAAAAAGCATCGAAGTTGTCGATACGAAACAAGTAAGTTCATATCAATACGAATCAGTCATCAATCAATCGATATGAAATGGTTTTAGGATTGATAAGAAATGAGGTATAAAAAGCGATACGAACGGAGATACACTGGATGGATATGAACAGGGTGCATTCAAGAGGAAGACTCGATCACTCGGCATGAAAAGTTGATCGATCCTAGAATATAGCACCACGTCACCTTACAAGCACGTGCCAAGAATTGATACAAACTAGATCGATACAAACGTATCAAGACGAACTCGTTTGCACATTGGAGATCCAAACTTGCATCGATCATAACTCGAGATCTACAAGTCCAAGTGCCACCAAATTTTAACAGAAGCATGCCTACAACCTCAAGAACGTACCTGATCAATTTCAATCCAAAAGGACCATTTATGGATCGATATGAACTCAATTTGCATCGCTCTCGGATCAAGTAGAAATTACTTGAACTCGATCCCATGGACCCACCTACATGAGAGAAGAAGTTCTCAGAGCTCTGGGCGACATATTTCCAGCCTACGCCTATAAATTATGACCCTAGACCTGTAGAAAAGGCACTTTTTGACTCATCTATGTTGACATTCTGTCGAAATCACTTCTATACTATAGTTGTACCGTTGTAATCTCTTGTAATCAATGAGTTAAGTTCAATAAACATCAATGATTTCATAGTGGACGTAGGCAATATGCCGAACCACTCTAAATTTGCGTGTTTCTATAATTTTTCTTATCCACTGTTTGGGTGTTTGTTAGATCTACCTCATTTTACATTTATTTTCTTCATTTTTTTCTCTTTAAACACATCCGAAGAGTGTTGTGCTCAATTTTGGTACAAACACTTTGGTGCTTTCATCGAGAAAACCCAGCTTTTCTCCTGCTCAATGGATGCACTATCGATATTGAATTGCAAGAATCTAAGGAGAAGATCCAGAACTTAAGCCTGGAAGTTCTTCTATCCTATTCAGATTTGCACCAAGTCTAGGAGAGAACTTTACTATTCACCATGGTTGCTACCAAGAGTACCTCAACCGCTGCAGATCTAGAAGGACGGGATCGACAAAACCTAACACAACTTCCCTCTATATACTAGAATACTACCGGATCATCGAATCCACAAGGCCCTGTCACCATAGAGGATTTCCAATTACTGATGCAAGTGCCGACTCAAACCACTAGTAGCTTACCCAGCAGCTCCGTGCCAACGTGGAGTTAACCAATCTGCTGAACCGTGAAAGACGAAGGAGATCCAGAAGGGATAAAGCTTCCTACTCATCCACTAAAAGTTATGCTTCCTCTGATTACAATCACAGATCCACGTGCCCACGGATAGATGGAAGCTATACACAGGCTACCAGACATCAGCGCAATCTGAATCTTGGGCAACCAAGAGTTAGCCCGTCGACCAAACACCAGACCGGACCCTCATTTCGAGGAAGGACAGCTCTTTATCATATTACTAACAACCACGTTGTTGTCGCTGCTGCTGAGTTGGGAGCTGACACTCGAAACTAAACGGATCCGAGCCATCCCAACGCGATTATACTCCTGAGCCTTATGTTCCTGAAGACTTGGAGCCAAGGAGGCGAGATATGGACGATCGACCGCGACCGACTAATCCCCGCATTGTGGAACCCGACCACATCTTGGCTCAGTATGCTCAAATTGTCCAGATACTAGACACCCCGAGAGTGATCCATTAGATGATCCGTGAAAGTTATGGCCTCACAAATGACGACTAGGGAATTTCCTAGAGTCATACGCCTTTCATCGATGACATCCTATACACTAAACCGCCTTGGCGATTCAAAATGCCAACTCTACCTATTTATGAAGGGAGCTCTGACCCTAACCAACACATTTTAAAGTATGGATGGTTAATGAATGCCGCACGTGCTATTGATGTGGTCAAATGCCGAAGTTTCCCAACTTTCCTAGGAGGCATCGCAACTATGTTATTTACTCGCCTACCACCCCGATTTATCACATGTTTCGACTAGTTGGCAACGAAGCTTTTTTAATAGTTTCGCATGCATGTCACAAGGCCTAAAGATATTTATACCTTGTCCAGCATCACCCAAGCTCCCGGAGAGACACTCAGACGTTATTTGGAGAGGTTTAATGCTGCGAGTGCTCAGATTTGTAATCCTAATGACAACTCCATTCTGATAGCACCGACTAAAGGGATCGATCCCGATTTCTAATTTGGAAACTTGTTGGCCAGAAAAACCCCTTGCGTCATTGGACTGTTTCTATTCCAAGGCAGCTCGGTTCTTTAGAAGAGAGGATGGGAAATAGTATAGGACAAAGGATGATATAGAGCTCAGTGTGGAAGGAATCTAAAGCATTGTCGCTGTAAAACAAACCAAGGAGAGTTCCAAAAAGGTGCAGTTAAACATATGGAATAAGCTGAATCGGCAGAAAGGCGATGGAAGGCAAGTTAGGAAGCGAGATCAGAATCGCGAACCATGACGTAGGGCTCCCATGTCTGACATATATACTCCTTTAAATATTTCTCTGGAAAATGTGTACTTACAAACTTGTAATATCTTCCAATATAAGAAACCTACTCCAAAGCAATCGTCAAAGAAACAGATTTAAATGGGGAAGTTTTGTAGGTTTCACGATAGTTACGGCCACAATACGAACGAGTGTCGTCATTTACAGGATATTATCAAGAAGTTGGTACGAGAAACAAAGTTGGAGCAGTTTGTTCAGGCGCCACAGTTTGGAGATGCGGGTCCATCGAATCAAAACCAAATACTAAATCAGGATAGATCGGAGAACCCACTTGTATCGATAGTATGATAGTGATTAACACTATTACTGGGGGTCCTCATCCAGCAGATCGAAGCTGGAGGGAAACAGAGTCGTATGCCAGCTTTATTAGGCACGCGAGCTTCGAATGTTGTAGTAATTTGGAAGATGGGGTCCTGGTCAAACAACAAAAAACGATGATAGATGACATCGTATTTCGAGACAGGGATGCCGCTAGAGTCGAAGCCCCAACAATTGATCCACTAGTCATTTCGGCTCAGATAGGTCCTGCTTGGATGAAGAGGATATTAGTAGACAGTGGAAGTTCGGTGAACACACTCTTTAAGCGAGCCTATGATCAGTTGAAGATGGAAGCGAAACATTTGAAGCCTTATCAGTCTCATATTCATAGCTTCAATGGAAGTACGACTATACACACTAGGATGGTGGAGCTACCATTGGAGTGGCGGTTGGAGAGCGCCGGGGAGTCCGAATATTGCAGTTTATTGTATTGGATATTGACTCACCATACAATGCTTTCTTGGGCCGACCGGCCCTAGCTGAGTTCATGGCCGCTATCACCCCTTGGTGCTTAGCTTTGAAATTCCCCACCGACAACGGAGTCGTTCAGAGAGACCAGGCTATTGGATGAGCCTATTATGTTGCTGAGTTGCAGGAGGCATAGCGAATAGAAAAAGGAAAGGACGTAGAGGAATCTCTCAACGTCTGCTTTGCGGATAATTGACAGCTAACGCCCAGGCCAAGGCTCGGGCATCACAACCAATTCCCAAGAGATCTTGAACCGAGAGATACCAAAAGTGAAGACAAAGTCAAAGACAGTCAGGCTTTTGCAGTAGAGCTGACAATCGATGTTTCGATTGGTAATAATGACAATTCTAAAATGGTAAAGATTGGATCCCAGCTAAGCCAACAGATGAAGGAGAAATTGGTTGAGTTTCTTCGGCCAGACCTCGATGTGTTTACCTAGACGCACTCCGACATGTTTCAGATCTCGCCGGATATTATGAGCCACACATTGAATATTGACCCGCGGCATGTCCCGGTCAAGAAAAAAAGGTGTGGTATGGATCCAGAGAGATCTGTCGCCCTTAAGAAAGAAGTGGATAAACTTAGGTCGAACGGGTTTATTCGAGATGCGTTATATCTAGAATGGGTTTCCAAACCTGTACTTGTCAAAAAACCTAATGGAAAATGGAGGACCTACATTGACTACTCAAATTGAACAAAGCTTGCCCTAAAGATGGTTTTCCACTTCTCTAGATCGATCAGCTCGTGGACTCAACTGCAGGACATGAACTCTTGTCCTTCATGGACGCATAATCTGGTTACAATCAGATACCAATGCACTTACCTAATCAGGAGAATACCAACTTTGTCGCCGATTTGAGACTCTATTGTTATAAAGTGATGTCGTTCGGACTTAAGAACACCGGGGCAACCTATCAGAGACTCATCAATCGAATGTTTGCTCATCAGATCGGAAATACCATGGATGTATATGTAGACGACATTCTGGTAAAGCCACGATTCTTCACCAATCATATCAATGACCTGGAAACGATTTTCAACTTCCTCCGAGAATACAGAAGGAAACTCAACCCGTTGAATTATCACTTTGGGGTCGTGTCTAGAAAATTCTTCGGATTCATCGTTAATGCTCGAGGAATCGAAGCCAATCCCGAGAAATTCTAGGTAATTAGAAATCTTGAGACTCCAAGGACTATAAAACAAGTTAAGTGCCTCAACGGGATGGTAGCAGCACTGAACAGGTTCATTTCAAAATCAACCGACAAATGCATTCCCTTCTTCGACCTAATTAGAAAAGAAAAATGGAACTTTGAATGGACTACAGAGTGTGAGTGCGCATTTCGAGCACTGGTGTTGTCCATACCACCAATTTTTTCAAAACCTATTGACCACGAGAGACTATACATCTACTTAGCGGTGTGTGAAAACGCAATCAGTACTGCTTTAATTTAAGAAGTGGGCCGGACAAAACGACCAGTCTATTACATCAGCAAACGACTGACCAGAGCAGAGAGAAATTATCCAAAGCTGGAAAAGTTGGATTACTGTCTTGTCATTGCCTCGAGGAAACTCCATCCTATTTTCAAGCTCATTCTATCACTGTCTATACCGACCAGCCGTTACGGCAGGTCCTTGAGCGGCCTGAGACGTCTGGTAGGTTACTCTAATGGAATATCTAGTTGAGTCAGTTTGACATCGCTTATACTCCGAGGCAAGCTATTCAAGGGAAAGTGCTAGAAGACTTCGTCATCGAATTCACTATCTTCGAGGACTTGCCTGAAATTAGTGAATCTCCTAAACATATCTGGAAGCTACATATTGATGGTGCATTAAATGACTGCTACTCAGGCGCTGGGTTGTACTTAAAAATCCTAAAGGTCAATCTATATGCTATGCTTTAAAGTTTGATTTTCGTGCGACCAACAACGAGGCCTAATATGAAGCCTTGCTCGTCGGACTAAGGCTTTACAGAGAGTTAAGAATTATTGCTGTGGAGATTTACTACGATTCATAATTGGTAGTGTGCCATGAACGGGGGGAGTACCAAGCTAAAGATTGGAGATTGGCCGCTTATCATGCTTAAGTCTAGGAAATATTGAATCTGTTCGATTATTATACCATATATTGCATACCCTAAGAACACAATCAAAAGGTCGATTTCTTAGCAAAATTGGCCAGTACTGGTGAGTCAAAGAAATAAGACTCGTTCCCGTTGATACATTATCTTCCTTGAATATTAATCAGAAGGATACCGACTGTGTACTTGAAGTCATATCCGATAAGGGGTCAAGGATGACTCCGTTCAGAAACTATCTCGAGCATGTGACCCTGCCAAAGCGTAGGAGTGAAAAAAGACAAATTCTTTGAAAGGCTTCGTGGTTCAATATACAGAATAGTATAGAAGAGGGTACTCTGTTCCTTTACTCCGGTGTATCACCCATGGTGAAATCAATCAAGTTTTACATGATGTACATAAGGGAGAATGTGGCGATCACATCGGGTGAAAGCTCTTGCTAAGAAATTACTTCGGTATAGTAATTGTTGGCTGACTATAAATCACGATGCATCAGATTATGCCAGAAAGTGTGACAGATGTCAAAAACATGTCTGGATTCCAAGAGCCCTACCTACTGAAATAACTCAAATGGTTAGTCCAGGGTCGTTCGTAGTATGGGGCATCAACATTATTGGGTCCTAACTCTAGCTAAAGGTGGCACGAAGTACGCCAATCATTGCAGTTGATTACTTTACCAAACAGGTGGAAGCCGGGCCCTTTGTTACTATCACAACAAAGAAATCGATCAACTTTGTTGTAAGCAACATCATCTGTCGATTTGGTCTCTCACATACCATCATCACTGACAACGCAGTCCAATTCGGTAACATTGAGTTCAAGAATCCCGGTTAGCGATTCCATATCCAAAAGAAGTTCTCTGCAGTTGCACACCCTCATTCGAATGGATAGGTTGGAGTTGTTAATAAAGTTATAAAGTCCATTCTGAAGAAACGATTGGAAAAAGTCGAGGGAAAATAGGTCGATGAACTTCCTTGGCCTTATGGGCTTATCGAACAACCTACAAGTCTGCGACTGGCCATATGCCTTTTTTGCTTTCTTAAAGTTCAGAAGCCGTTATTCCAGTCAAGTTGGAAGTGCCTTCTTATCGAGTGACATATTATGACCCGAAAATAAATGCTATATTACTTGCCGAATCTCTGGAATTAATGGATGATGAGCGAGAAGAGGCTGATTTGAGGGCAGCCGGATATCAAAGTTGAGTTGTTCAATTGTACAATGCCAAGGTCCGACCTCGAACCTTTGAATTCGACGATCTTGTCCTTAAGAGAATTTACCTGGTTCCTTCGCATATGAAACTAACATGGGATGGGCCGTATATTGTCAAATGAAGACTCGGAGATGGCACCTTTAAATTATCAACCATTTATGGTCTCACTTTACCGAGAGCCTAGAACAACAAGTGTCATCGTGCTACTACAAATTGATCGCCTTCAGGTCGAGGAATTGAAGCTATAAACAAAAAACACCATTAAACTCAGTATCAATGGAGATTAACCAGTCGGTCGCCAGAGAAATTGCAACATTTACGCATGACTACCCACTGTCTAGTGAATCCCAATAGGCACTGCATATAGAACCACTCGGTTTTGAAGTAGCTAAGTTTGGTCCAAGTCCCAATCACAATTTGGCATTTTTTGACTCCCTCTAGAAATGTGAAAGAGGGGTTATCTCCCCGAATCTGACTTCCTCTAGAGTCGGGGGCCGAAAAAGGTGGTCCATGAAGATGATGAATAGGCTATTCAAAAGTGCATACTCGTTTGGATGTAACTGTGATGGGGAAATCCCTAAATAAGATAACACCTCCCGAATATACTTATTGAGTGGTGGGAGCATCCCGGCTGTGCGGGAAAATCGATTAAAAGTGGTGTACCCTTCCAGTAGAGTATGTGGCCTGTCATTTGGCCCTAGTAGAAGGACATCGTGTAACGATAACCCATGTCCTAAATAAATTCTCCCCAACATATCTTCAGAAAATTGGATGGTATGGAATCTGGTGGATTCCCAATGAAGGTTTCTCTTGGTAGCTCATCCGGAGCTGGACTTAGGACTTCGGCCACGATGAACGACATCTCTATTATCAAAAGGGGTGGACTTTGAGCCTCTTGTTACTATGAGTACCCGACTTCCATAGCTAATCAACTCATCAAAAACTACCTTTAGATGACAATAATCCCGTGTGTTTCCTAGTGTGAAATGCACGAATGTGTTATGCAGTGCAGTGTAGTGCAGTGAGTTACTTGATAAATTTTATGAAGATTAGTAAAGTATTTAAATGATAGGACTTTAAAATTCAGCCGGAGTGACCGTCATCGCTGGCCGTCACAACAGGGCCATTCACGCTTTAGCGTTCGATCCAAGTTGAGATTCATTGAATTTTTATCAAGTACAGTTCCATCAACGAGCTTCAAAGGGCAGTCAGTTATGCAGTTAAATAGTTATGTCAAATTATGCAAGGCAGAAGCCCGTCGAAGTCAAGTTTTCGAGAATGCAATTTATATCGATGAAAATTTAAGACTTGGGTCAACCACCAAAGCTCACTTCATCTCGATCCAAGAAGCACCAATTCGTATCGATCATTGGGGCTGTAACTCATATCGATTAAGAAACTGTCATTCGCATCGTTGCTAAGTAACCTACTTCATATCCATCCAGAGGAAACTTCCTCGTATCGATCGGCAGGCCCTTATGTATCGATCAGATTGTCTGTTTCCAGTCCCAAAGTTCGTATCGATCAACACGTATCGATAGGAACGCTATTTATTGTATATCAATACGAGCGACATCGTTAGCTAACCAACACGAAAATTTCATCACCAACCAATACGAAGCAAGTCTCCTGTTTGATACGAATTACTGCAGGTCCAAACCGATACGAATCTCTTCCCTCCACTACCGATACAATTTCAAAGAAAAGACTAAGCCAACCCTTCCTTAAATCACTTCGTATCCCTCAGCCTTCTTCCCCAAATGGCCTAAACTCCATTTCCTTCCTCCCGCATCCTTGTTCGGACCCTCTTAGGCATCGCCATCACCAAAATCGGCAGCACCTATGAAAGGCTTGGCACTGGAATTCGAGTCCCATCGTCCTAAGTTAATTTTCATGGAATAATTACCTAATTCGAGTAAATAATTCGGGGGATTAATGGATTGAATTAAGTTCAGAGACGAAGAAAATTCTCTCTCTTGAGTCATTCACCGATACGAAGGCTGGAATGGACAAGGAAGCAAGAAAGTGAAAATTGTCTAAGTACAAAAGCTTTATATACCAAGGGAGTGATGATTTACCGCCCTGTTGTTTGACCAGTCACAATAAGTTATCTTCCCGATCGATACGAAGAAGGGCCCTTTCATATCAATTCCACATCAACTCAGAGCGGTTGCTGTTCATGTCAATATGCTAATCGATACGAGTGATACTCTGAGAACCAATTGAACTATTTCGTATCCACCATTTTGAAGACCACAAGGATTCTATCAATCAATATGAATTATTTTAAAGAACTAACCAATTCGTGTCGATCGCCATCAATACAAGAGCAATCTTCCAACTTTTTACATCGATCCAAGAGAGGGTTGATATGAAGAGGAACTCCAAAACAACCGTAAAGTGTTATTACAACTCGAATTTCACATCGATTCAAGAGAGGATCAACATGGAATTCGATACAAAAAACTGGACAACAGCCTGTGAACATGCAAGCGTGAACAGGAGTCAAGTTAACGTACATTCATGTTTAACGAATTAACATTCAATTTTCAAAATTCGTGGGAATTGAATGCTTACCTGATGGCAATTACAACCTTGAAAAACATTTTGCTATCATTCAAGCACTCAGCTACAACAGTGCACAGTCCAACAATTGGCAGTCAACAATTCGGTATTTGTATTAATGGAGAACAATCAAAGGTTATATCTTTTGATGAAAAGACAACAACCATTCAGCGAATCGGAAAGAACTTTTTCAGAATAGAGATTTGCATATTTTCAAAGCACGTCATGTTCTCGCAAGACGTACCTTGGGGGTAAATGTTATTCAGCCCAAGGCCATGACACCAAGAACTTAACGGGAAACCAAGAATAGTCCATCCAAAGATCGATTCTACACAGGTTCATTATGGATACTAGTGAATTTTTGTCCGAATCAGAATTGAGCTATAGATGATATAGTATGAAAAACAAAGCTTTGAAAGCCAACATCTCAAATTTCAAGTGGATCGGAGTTCATATGGTCGGGATATTGATCGATTAAAACTAAGAAAGATTGCTACAGTTCGTATCCATGGAGGGAAGTAGTGGTTCGTATCCATGGGGAGCAACAACTCCATTTCGTGTCCATCATATTTGCTTCATTTCGTATCCATCAACAGATAACGTTTCCTATGATCACATCCTCCCATATTTCGTATCGACGTCCATACCAACCTAATCGTATTGATCAGTTAATCTACCGATACGAAAAAGCATCAGAGTTGTCGATACGAAACAAGTAAGTAAATATCGATACGAATCAGTCATCAATCAATCGATACGAATTGGCTTTAGAATTGATACGAAATGAGGTACAAAAAGCGATACGAATGGAGATACACTGGATGGATACGAACAGGGCGCATTCAAGAGGAAGACTCGGTCACTCGGCATGAAAAGTTGATCGATCCAAGAATATAGCGCCATGTCACCTAACAAGCACATGCCTAGAATCAATACGAACTAAATCGATATGATTGCATCGAGACGAACTCGTTTGCACATTGGAGATCCAAACTTGCATCGGTCATAATTCGAGATCTACAAGTCCAAATGCCATCAAATTTTCACAGGAGCTTGCCTACAACGTCAAGAATGTACCTGACCAATTTCAGCCTAAAAGGACCATTTATGGATTGATACAACCTTAATTTGTATCGCTCTCGGATCGAGTCATCGATCCCATGGGCCCACCCACGTGAGAGAAGAAGTCTTTCGAGATCTGGGCGAGATATTTTCTGCCTACGCCTGAAAATAGTGACCCTAGAACTATAGATAAGGGACTTTTTGACTTCTCTACACCGATTTCTTCCAAAATCACTTCTATACTACAGTTGTACTGTTGTAATCTGTTGTAATCAGCAAGTGAAGTTCAATAAACATAAGTCAGCATAGTGGACGTAGGCAATACGCTGAACCACTCTAAATTGCATGTTTATGCGATTTTTCTTATCTACTGTTTGGTGTGTTTGTTAGATCTACCTCATTTTACATTTATTTTCTTCATTTTATCTCTTCGAACACATCTGAAGAGTGTTGTGTCCAATTTTGGTATAAACAGGTCCTTTGTCATGTGAATATATTCATATTGGAAGAAGCAAACATTACAACTTACAATACCACTCCTGTGGGTTTAAATTCCTTGAAATACTTTTCATATAAAACATAGTTAATTCATTTAACCTATATTTTTATCAAGGAAATACTTCTTCAAATTTACATACTTAAATTCATTTCAAAACTCCTTTATTTAGCCATGGGTTTTGTTTCCATTAAAATGAGTTTGGATTTAAAATGCCTTTCTACACCTTCGAAACCTTGCATTTGACATCATAGGATGGCCTCCCTTGAAAGCATAAAAACATATCTTCCAAACCTTAGGCTCCTGCCATTAGAATACTTTAAAACATCTCTTTCGAAACTTTTGACCTTGTTAAAGTATTATCCTATAAATATAGAAGCATAGCTTCAAAACCATTCAAAATTACCTCTTTCGAAACAACATAAGGTTGCCCTTCGAAACCAATACCTTTCGAAGTCATTGGGTTTATATTTAAAATAAAATTTTGGGTTAAGATGAACATAGGTGAAAGCATCTCTTTCGAAACCGTTATTTATTACATAAAGTAAGCTTGATGGTGTCGAAACCATCCTTTTGAAAGCATTAAAACATCTGGGTAAAACCATTGAAGGTTGGCTTCAAAACCCTTTCCGAAACCATTGCCTTCGAAACCCCTAACCCCTTTTGAAAGTAGTGGGAAGTGGCTATTATTTTATAAAACAAACAGTACCTTTCGAAGGAACTGATGTCTTCAATACCATCGAAATGCATCAAATCACAAAAGGGTTTCGACTTGGTCAAAGTAACCCCTTCCGACGGCTTCAATAAAAATCTAAGTAACACCTTCGGGAGCTACTTCTTTAAAAAAACCAGCAACTCTCCTTCGAAAGCTTCTTTTGAAATACCCTTTCGAAACCATTGGTTTCTACAACCGTGAAACCCTTTTATAAACAGGCAAGTGCTTCTCTTTTAAAACAAAAAAAAATAAAGGAACCAACCCCGTCGGAAGCTACGTTTCGACACCTTATCTTTTGCCTTTCTCTAATCCACTACATACTATCTAAATGATACCATGTGTGTTGGTTTACTGGTTTCGACTTAGAAGGTTTCGATTAGGTTAGAGGCGGAAGCTCTAGGTCGAATGGTCCTTCTAAAGAAGATGGAACCCACTTTTCTGAGCTAAAGCTGATTTTACTAAATAAAGATAACTTTTCGTAACTAACTTACCCACTTATAAACGCATTATTAGTTACATTAAACTTTCAAATTATTTTACTAAAATTTGCCGCATTTTCTCATATCTAAAACTAAACAACATTTAACAAATAAGTCCTTCCTATTAAAAAAACAATTAAATCATTTAGGTCCTCCTATTAAAATAATTTAATTTACATACTAAATCACTTAGTAATAATCCCTAAAAATTTCATAAATTTACTTTAATCATGTTGCCAAACATATTAAAATTTTAGACCCAAAACCTTAATATAATTTCCGAAATAATTTTATAAAACCAAATAATCACATTTTACTTTGAAAATTCATAACTAATTCCCTACGGCTTGGGAAATTATAAAAATTGAAACCCAACTCCAAGATCGTGTTTCTCATAACACTTAATTTTCCACAGTATTTAAAAATCATTTAACCTTGGTTTTACCCTAAAACAATGCACATCTCCATTAAAACAATATTGTCAAATCTAAAAAAATTATAAATCAAGCATATCATCATCTAATATATCATAAAAACAAATTTACCCTTAAATCCAAAATCTTATGATTATAAAACCAAAAATAGAGATGTTGTGATTATTATTCACCTTAGTTTGGATAAGGAAATTGGATATTGATTGAGATTGATTTCACCTAGCTTGAATCGTAAGCTTTAGATTTGATTTCTCCTTATTCTTTCTCCTTAATCGTCGGCTCCTATTTTCTTTCTTACGTTTTTAATTTTTTGCTTAAGATAAATGAACGTGTATGGCTAAGAGGATAATAGTATAAGGGTGGAGAATGTGGGTGGCAAATGACCGTAATCCCCTTATGTTTAATTAGTTAACACTTAACCATTTTAATCCCATTCAACTTAAATAGCATGACCACTACATTTATTAACCTATCTTAATCTCTTTATCACACTACATTATTCTATTTTATTTATTCCGATTAAATCTCCTTAATAATGTTATCAAAATTTAGGGGTGTTATAGGCTCCCCTCCTTAAAGAATTTCTTTCTCAAAATACAGTAAGGACTAAATAGAAAACATAGCAATCATCTGTAACCACTCCTAACGTCCATACCAGCCTACCCAACTAGCAACTAATCTATATAAATCTAATATAGACATACCCTTAAAGCAGATCAAAATAAGCATCTCGAATCCCTCCTCTGTCTCCCAAGTACAGTCCTTCTTGTTTTCGCTCCACTAAACTTTCACCAACTTGACTTTCTTGGTGCTCAATCTTTTCTCATCCCTCACTACAACCCAAACCGGCCGTCTAACAAAAGTCAAAGCAGGCTCAACAACCAAGTCCTCCAAATCTGTCTGAGGAATAGTAGCCTCTGTATCATGTACATACTAGCAAAGATGAGACACATGGAATATAGTATGGACATCTACCAAACTGATCGGCAACTCTACTCTGTACGTGAGCTTACCATTCCTTTTTATAATATGAAATGGACTAGCATATCTCGGGGCTAACTTTCCCGATTTCCAAATCATACGACACCCTTCATCGGTGATACCTTAATGAAAACCCGGTCTCCCACTGAGAACTCTAGGTCTTTACGCCTCTTATCTGCATAACTCTTCTGTCTGGATTGAGATTCCTTCTTGGGTCCTCGGATTAACTCAATCTTTTCCGACACCTCTTTAACCAAATCCTGACCTAAGACCAATCTTTCTCCAGTTTCTAACCAACATGTTGGGGATTTGTGACAACCCGAAAAATTTCAACATTTGAAATTGTAATATTTAATTGATTTTAAATGTTTTAATGATAGTTTAACTTGAATTTTAAATATCAGAATGAATTTGGCAAGTAAAATTTTAAATCTTCAATTTTGAGCCTGTTAAAAATAATTTGATCACTTAGAAAATTTATATTGATAATACTAAAGATGATAGAAGCTTCAGAATTAAATTTGAAACTGTTTTATACAGTTTTGAAAATTTATTGTTTAAATCGATATTTAAAAATAGCTTTCCGAGGCACGGTCTCGGAATTCGACGAAACCAGTTCTATTGGATCCGTAATATTGTGTTATTATCGGATTTCAATTTTCGTAGCATACGGAGTAATCGTTTGGCCGTACGATAAGCAAACGCGTTGAAAATTTAAATCGAAAATTCAATTTAATAACTGGATCCAAATTGCTATTTTCTCCATACGATCGAATTTGGGCTCGAAACCTTTTCCATTGCGTTCGGAATAGGGCTATAACATTATAAACACCCGGCGGCACGCCTCAATTGGAGATCGAGATTCTGGGATGCGGTTATCAAAGCAATTTGAATTTAAATTTAAAAATAAATATAATAATGTTTTACAAAAGCAAATTTTACACGTTCTCGTTATCTAACACCTGGAAAATATTTTAACACGCGTTGAAAAAAAAAATTTAGCTCGTTCAGAGAAAGAAAAATAATAATAAAAGGAAACTTTCCTCCTCTCGTTCAAAATAAAGAAAAAAATTTGATTTCAGATTAAACATGGTTGAAGCCTCGCTTATAAATTACAGCGACCGTCCCTTTCCCTCGTTCAAAATCAAACAATTCATACTCGAATCAATGGCCGTTTTTTTTTGTTCTTCATCCCTAATTCAAGTTCCAGATCTCGTGTGGGCGGCGTCAATAACATGCGCTCGCGTGAGGTTGGAGGGGATCTTGCGGTGGTTGTATTGAGGTTGTGCGCAAGTGAAGCAGCGACCGGATCGAACTCGAGCTTGGAGCTAGGGAATCGAGGCGGCACGGCGTGTCGCGATGGAGGAGTCGCGAGCGATTGCTATTGGGAGGCAATGGCGGCTCGAGCGAGCCATGAAAGGAGGGCGCGATTTCGTCGGCAATTTGGGCTCAAAGTCGCGCGACGATTCGCGGTGGTGAGGTAGCGATGGCGGCAAGCAGGCTAGGGGTTCGAGCATGGGGAAGCACATGATTTAGGTAGTGGTTCGTGTTGTTTTGGGGGCGAGTTTTGCGAGCAGTGGTGGGGTAGTAAGATATCGTGTTTATTTTAAATTAATTTAATTTATACCGTAGATTAGAGTAATAAAAATATATATATATACATGCAGAAAAGTTAAAGTAATAAAATTTGTTAGTTGATTAAATTTATTAAAGGGGAATGAGTTTAAAACAAAAATTCTTAGTTAACTAAAATTATAAAATGTTGATAGATTATTTCAAAGAATAAAAAAATAAAATTATCAATCTAGAATTAAGCACTAGTTTAAAACTAAATTATTAGTTGATTGGATTTTTATTAAAAAGAAAGTTTATTTACAAATTTATGATTAGTTTAAATAAATTCTCATTTACGTATAAAAATAAGTTACTGTAATAGTTTTTATGTATACAGTAAAGGGTTTTTTTTAAGGTATAAAATAATTTTGTTTTTATCTTGATAAAATATACATGCATGTTCTATTTTAAAGACAATAAAAATATCATTGTTTTAAATCAGTATGGAAATTTATTTGTTTGATAAGCTTATTAAAATTATTTTAAAGCAAATTTTGTTTTAAATTTAATGTTTGGTTAAACAAAGATTTTAATTAAAAGGAAAGTTGGCTTTAAGTCAAATTGTCAGTTTATTAAAATTATTTAAAAGGAAATAAATTATTGGATTAGCTCGAGTATTAGTGAAATCTTATATAATTATTTATACAAGGTCTAAAACTGTGTGGAAATCAAGCTGGAAAGAAATTGGATTGCATGCACAATAAAAGATGAGATCTTCTTACTCAAAATTTTTAATTTCCAATTATTGATGGATTATGGAATTGTGTAGTTAAACTAAAATTGATTGATTGTGTGTTTGGATAATTTATTTATTATTAGTTATATTAGTTTAGACCCTATGCGCCGCATAATAGCGGATAATATTTTATAAATCCCATATACCGCGATATTCCACCTCGAAGTGGAATGGGTATTTTAATTTTGTGCTAACGTCTGTGGATGCAGGGAAACAGGTTGGAGGGATCCAACTGGATTCCTCAAATGTTTAATTTGTTGCTTATGTTGTGTGTTGATTATTTTTAATTCGTGTGAATGTTGTGATTGAAAACGTAAAGGCTGTAATTCAGCCGAATATAATTTTGTATCATAGGATACTAGAAATAAATAGTTAATTGATTTTGAAATTTGGATAGAAAATTTATAATGAATTCATTCAAAGGAATCAGGTGAATTTTAAAAGAAGGAAATTTAAATAGATAAAGTTTTATCTTTGAAAACTTATCGAATTAACTCCAAAAATATGGGAAATATTTTTTTAAAGGAATTTCAAGTAATGATGTTAAATAGTTGAAGAATATATTTAAGATACGGATTTTAAATAATCAAAAGAGATAAAGAAATTTATTTCAAAAGGAAATACATTTAGAAATTAAATTTTGAAATTAAATTTAGAGTTGAAATTAATTTTAGAAATCGATTCGGGGATTAATTTGGAGTTAGGATAATCTTAGGAATCGATTTGGAAATTTGATTAGATGATTTGGAAATAATTTGGGAAATCAATTTGAAATTGATTTGCTTTGATATTTGAAAATTTATTTGGGAAATCAAATTGGAATTTGATTTTGTGTTTAAAATAAATTTGAATTCAATTGGGCTTTGATTGGGTGTGAAAATGATATTTGGGAATCGATTTAAATTTATATATCAGTTGATATTTGGAATGTAAATTTAAGATAAATCGAGAAGATTTATTGATTTATTTTGAATGGACCAATTTATATTGGGAAAAGAATTCTTCCTTGGCAAGTCGAGTATATTTTTAAAATAGCCTTTGAATAAAATTTAAAAGTTTTAGACTTGGTTCTAAAAATAATATTGTTGGAGAAATTTGTTTTGGAGATTGTTTAGAGTAAATTTTTTATTTAATTAATTATATAAGGATTATTTAGAAGATTTAATTGATTTTTGATTTAGAAAATAGGTATTTAAATATTTATACTCTATCTACTAATTTTATTTTAAAATTAGTTTTTGGACTTGAATTTTGTATGAGATATTAGTATAATATTTCTCATAACTAATATTTAAGCGAATATTCTAAAAATAGTTTATTTTAAATGTTTCCAAGTACATTTTGAATAAGTATTTTTATATTATTTTAAAATATTTGAAATCGGCAGATTTTCAGTGGAAATGAATAAATGTTTGAAAATTGATTTGAATTTGTTTCCAAAGTGTTGAAGTGTGAAATTTTATCTTGCGAAGATATATTGAAAAATAACAATTGGGGGCAATTATTGAAATCCAGTGACTGTTGTGAATGATGATTGATAGTTAAATAACCGACTATCAACATTGGCCTTAATCGGCATTTGAATTTCGATGCGACCGGGAGTCGAATTCCAAATGGATATTCGAAACCCACATCAAACTCTTGTAATTGTGATGGATCTTTTGTTTAAAAGATCAAAGTGAAATTGTTGTGATTTATTTGAATCTGAATGAACACTTATTTTTAAAATAAGCGCTCGTTATTCGGATTAGCCGGGAGAGGACCTTATGTCATAAAACCCATTCCGAATAATGATATGACGAAATGGGATTGCATTTGAAGACGGTGTTGAAGACCGGGTATTTTCGAAAGCGGAAGGATACCTGTCGAATGTCTCTGCACCGGGTTGCTCCGGTGTAGAGATTTTATCACCCTTTGTGATGGAGAATCCGGACGTGATTAGTGAATATCCGGATTGCAAGGGCTTCTTTTGAAGTGCCTTTGGTTCCGTTCGATCCCGGAACGGACTTGTATGGATGTGTGTCTGACGTTACACTTTGAGATATAAAGCTGGATTCTATCAAATACATTTCTGTTGGTGGCGGAGAATTTATTCTCTTAGCTTAACACCTTCTCTGAGACGTACGAGCTCAGAGGTTATGTAGTTGATGGTTACTAGTGATACATTCCTAATTTGGTAATGTGGCATACGAAGTGCTGCTGATCATTTGTTGATCGAAGCATGGCTTTTGTGAAAAGCGTAGCTTTGTGGACGAGACTTCGTCGGAACTCAAACCCAGGAATGGTCAAAACAGGAAGGATGCGGCAAGGTTTTAGGGGGTAGCCTCCCTTAGGGTATGTACATTTCCTTCTGGATAGAAGTGGTATCATGGTATGGAGCCCAGATTCTTAACTTATGTGAATGTCGCAAATATATATTATTTTGTGATTGTTGATGTTGAGGATCCTCGGATAAAGGTTGTTTACAACCGGGGGATGTCATACTCGTGTAGTAGTTACCTATTTTTGCAGAGGTAACCCGGCCTTGTGTTGGCAGAGATCCGGTTAGGTTCTCGGGGAGTCTATCCAGAGGCGTACCCATGTGGCAATGGAAAGTTCCTTGGCCTGACCATTTGTTGGAGATCCAATTCTCAATACGAACCCAGTACGGTTTTAGTTGTAGAACCTGCCATCTAATATGGTAGCTATAGTAGGCATACTATAATGGTACGTATGCTGGCTAAGATTAATATTTTATTTTCGAAATATTTTCTGCACTATGCACTAATAATAATATTAAAAGGATTTTGCGTATCAAGCATATTTGACTATCATAAGGAGAAATCTCCTCCAATTCTGCGTTTGCATTGTGTGTGCGGCGGGAGGCCTTATGGTAGTTTCATTTTCCAAAAAAGCATTGCGGATTTCTTTTAAAATCTTTTGTTCTCCTTTTATTAAAGAATTAGTATTTTTTTTAAGATCTCACACCAATACCATGACTGACCTGGAGTTTATTGTTCACTTTCTAAACTCAGGGTGCCCATAATTTTCCACACGGGAAGCCTAGAGTCAGGTTTCAGTTATCCGGGAGCGAAGTCGGAATAGAGTTGCTGTGGAGATCAGGAGTTAGAGCTGGATGGCGTAGAGTATTACTAGTATATGTTATATTTTCTTCTGCTGTTTGTTGTTGTACACTCTGATAATGCAATGTGATGTAATGTAATAACAAATATGATTCTTTGTTTTAAAGATATTCATTTATCTATTATATTTGTTCCGCCGCGAAATGTGAGATTCTGTTGTTGTTTCTGTTCTTCTTTTATCTTCTTCTTCTTAAACCCTAACGGTTCGGTTTTTCGGCATTCGATTGCGCGGCATTTGATACAGTGGACATATAAATGTCGACTTTCGGGCGTCGTAAACCGGGTCGTTACAAATTTGGTATCAGAGCATTTGGTTAAGCGACAACGTTGACTCTGTTGGGTGTTACTCATTAGAGATAGAGTCAGTAGTACTCTAGAATGAGTTTGAGTGTAATAATAGATATGAGCGCGTATTTGTTAGTGAATATAAAACTATTTTGTATTGTGTTGACTTATCGGTTGTTTGTTTATAGATTCTGGTCGGTGCAGTCTGGCCAACTGTTTCGATAGGGGTTTCTAAACTCTTAAACAAGATAAACCGACACAGTATTGTTTTAAAATAGGGTAAATGAAATAATTTTACCCAAATCTATTTTTCTATATAAAAGAAATAAATTTTCTGTGAATTATTATAATTTATGGTTGCTTGGTTGTTAGGAAGCGATAATATTAGATTATTATCATCGTTGTATGAGAAATTGAAATCAAAACCAAAAGCTAAGAAAATAAAAATAAAAATACAAATGAGATTTGTAAATGTAAATTTTAAATATAATTTATAATTTGGAATAAAAATTCATTAATGGAATGAAATTGGTAATGTGAATGTCTAAATGGGTTAAATAAATTGAAAATTTCCTTATTATTGATAAAATAAATTCGAGATGGATTGAGAATGAAAAGTTGAAATTTAAATGGATAAGTGAGTAAAACTAATTTAATTAAATTAGTAGATGGAGTGAATTTGATAAACGAAAATAAAATCAATGATTTAAATTGGGAAGTGTTACAAGGAAAAATAAATTTGAATTTTGAATTGAAATAACTTAAGTAAATATTGGATCAAATGGAGCTAAATGTTAATAAAGGAATTTAAATTAGTTAGTGGAAACTAATTAAAAGAATGACAAATTTAAAATGGTTCAAAATGAATTGAATTCAGTATTTATAAATGAAAGGTAAAATGAATTCATATGGAATTTGGAATCTAGTTTGAATATAAGAAGTATATAGAATAATTATCTTGAACTTAAGAAATAAATGGTAAACTTCTCAAGTAAAATTTAGAGTTGGGAAATATTCTAAATTAATAAATGGAGGATAAACTGGAAATTGTGAAATGGTTTTAATTGAAATGAATGTGAATATGGAATGCAAAATGAATTGAACGGAATCAATTTGAATTGAAAAAGAATAAGAGTAAATTGAGTTGTATCAATTTAAATTTGTTATAAACTAGATTGGATATTCTATTAAGTGAATAACATCGGAATTTGCATAGAAATGGTTGTTGTTTGACGCAAACGAGTATGTATAAAATTCTAAGAGTTAATAAAAGCAAATCAAATTGATTTTTGAATCAAGTGAAATAGATATGAGTTCATTTCATTTAAAAATAAATTGAGTGAAAGAAAGTGAGTTGTAAATCACTTGAATTGAATAGAAATAGTATGTGAATTGATTATAAGCAATTAAATTTGAATCGGAACCATATAAATTACTTATGGGAACTATTTTGAATGTATTGCTTGTGAAAACTATGTGTTTACTATTGGAAACAAGTGAAATGTGAATAAATTTCTTATATATGTCACTTATGTGTTTAAATTGAGTAAATACAGGTACAGGAGGGCCGTTTGGCTGGATTTGGTCATGCTAAAATGCTAATAATAAACCGCTTTGCTTAAAAATGCTAAATAAGGTACGTCTACGCAATAAAAATAGGAAATATGAATTGTTTTTGTTTTTTCCGACCGGGTGGGTCGATGTATATATATTTATATCTTTTGTCAAATTGCAAAAGCTCCTCCGTACAAAGGAGACTCTGCCAAAATTTTCCGAAAATTTTTGAACCTAGAAATTTTTTTTGAAAAAAATTGTTAACGACAAATGATTTTAAATTGAAAATTGAAGTAAATTAGTGAATGAAACTGAATTAAAATAATGATATGAATCAGTTATAATTGAAAGATAAAAATTCAATATTCATAGTAGAAAATAAATTGAATTCAAATAGAATTGTAGTGTAAATTGAATTCAAATAAAATTGAAAATGCAAGATTGAATGAAAATGGATCTATAACTTCAATAGTGAAGTAAAAAATGGTACAAGAAGCATATATATTGAAAATTTTGTAATGAAAGGTGCAAAATGATATTTGAACATTGTAATTGGATATTATGGATATTAGGATATACATGTGTATTAAAAGAAAAGGAATTGGGATTTTAATTTTAAAGATAAAATTGAATTGCTCGACAAAAAGGTATGTATTTCAATTTCAGTATGAAATTTGGTGATTTTCTTGTCCAGCCGCTTGGCGTTTTGTTTTCTTTTGGGATTTGAGGGCCTGTGGTGCCATTTTGTAGTCGTACCGAGCTAGCCGCGCAAAGGAGATGCTGGCGAAATTTTTCGAAAATTTAGGGTGTTAGAAAATTTTTGAGAAAATTTTGAAAGTTTGAAATTTGAATTCAAATCTAAATTTGAATTGAGAAGTAAACAATATTGTTTGGAATTTTTAATTGAACTTGGAAAGTTAGTTGAAACGAATCTTTAATAAAAAGATTTGGGTTGATAAATAGATAAAACTGTTTGGGTTGGAAAATATTACATGGGTTAAGGTCCATTCTTCTTAACTAGTAATTTCGGGACGAAATTCTTTTAAGGGGGAAGGATATGACAACCTGGAAAATTTCAACATTTGAAATTGTAATAGTTAATTGATTTTAAATGTTTTAATGATAGTTTAACTTGAATTTTAAATATCAGAATGAATTTGGCAATTTAATTATTGAATCTTGTTATAGAAATTTGGGTAAAATTTTAAATCTTCAAACTTCAGCATGTTAAAAATAATTTGATTGCTTAGAAAATTTATATTGATAATTCTGAAGATGATAGAAGCTTCAGAATTGAATTTGAAACTGTTTTATTCAGTTTTGAAAATTTATTGTTCAAATCGATATTTAAAAATTGCTTTCCGAGGCACAGTCCCGGAATTCGACGAACCGGTTCTATTGGATCCGTAATATTGTGTTATTATCGGATTTCAATTTTCATAGCATTCGGAGTAATCGTTTGGCCGTACGATAAGCAAACGCGTTGAAAATTTAAATTGAAAATTCAATTTAATAACTGGATCCAAAATGTTATCTTCTCCATACGATTGAATTTGGGCTCGGAACCTTTTCCATTGCGTTCGGAATAGGGCTATAACATTATAAACGCCTGACGGCATACCTCGATTGGAGATCGAGATTCTGGGATGCGGTTATCAAAGCAATTTGAATTTAAATTTAAAAATAAATATAATAATGTTTTACGAAAGCAAATTTTACAAGTTCTCGTTATCTATCACCTGGCAAATATTTTAACACGCGTTGAAAAAAAAAATTTAGCTCGTTCAGAGAAAGAAAAATAATAATAAAATAAAACTTTCCTCCTCTCGTTCAAAATAAAGAAAAAAATTTGATTTCAGATTAAACATGGCCGACGCCTCGCTTATAAATTACAGTGACCGTCCCTTTCTCTCGTTCAAAATCAAACAATTCGTACTCGAATCAATGGCCGTTTTTTTTGTTCTTCATCCCCAATTCAAGTTCCAGATCTCGTGTGGGCGGCGTCGATAACATGCGCTCGCGTGAGGTTGGAGGGGATCTTGCGGTGGTTGTATTGAGGTTGTGCGCAAGTGAAGCAACGACGGGATCGAACTCAAGCTTGGAGCTAAGGCATCGAGGCGGCACGGCGTGTCGCGATGGAGGAGTCGCGTGCGATTGCCACTGGGAGGCGATGGCGGCTCGAGCGAACCATGAAAGGAGGGCGCGATTTGGTCAGCAATTTAGGCTCAAAGTCGCGCGGCGATTCGCGGTGGTAAGGCGGCGATGGCGGGAAGCAGCCTAGGGGTTCGAGCATGGGGCAGCACGCGATTTAGGTGGTGGTTTGTGTTGTTTTGGGGGCGAGTTTTGCAAGCAGTGGTGGGGCAGTAAGGTATCGTGTTTATTTTAACTTAATTTAATTTATACCGTAGATTAGAGTAATAAAAAAAATACATGCCAAAAAGTTAAAGTAATAAAATTTGTTAGTTGATTAAATTTATTAAAGGGGAATGAGTTTAAAACAAAATTCTTAGTTAATTAAAATTATTAAATGCTGATAGATTATTTCAAAGAATAAAAAAAATAAAATTATCAATCTAGAATTACGCACTAGTTTAAAACTAAATTATTAGTTGGTTGGATTTTTATTAAGAAGAAAGTTTATTTACAAATTTATGATTAGTTTAAATAAATTCTCATTTACGTTTAAAAATAAGTTACTGTAATAGTTTTTATGTAAACAGTAAAGGGGTTTTTTAAGGTATAAAATAATTTTGTTTTTAACTTGATAAAATATACATGCATGTTCTATTTTAAAGACAATAAAAATATCATTGTTTTAAATCAATATCGAAATTTATTTGTTTGATAAGCTTATTAAAATTATTGTAAAGGAAATTTTGTTTTAAATTTAATGTTTGGTTAAACAAAGATTTTAATTCAAAGGAAAGTTGGCTTTAAGTCAAATTGTCAGTTTATTAAAATTATTTAAAAGGAAATAAATTATTGGATTAGCTCGAGTATTAATGAAATCTTTTATAATTATTTATACAAGGTCTAAAACTGTGTGGAAATCAAGCTGGAAAGAAATTGGATTGCATGCACAATAAAAGGTGAGATCTTCTCACTCAAAATTTTTAATTTCCAGTTATTGATGGATTATGGAATTGTGATAGTTAAATTAAATTGATTGATTGTGTGTTTGGATAATTTATTTATTATTAGTTATATTAGTTTAGACCCTATGCGCCGCATAATAGTGGATAATATTTTATAAATCCCATATACCGCGATATTCCACCTCGAAGTGGAATAGGTATTTTAATTTGGTGATAACGTCTATGGATGCAGGGAAACAGGTTGGAGGGATCCAACTGGATTCCTCAAATGTTTAATTTGTTGCTTATGTTGTGTGTTGATTATTTTTAATTCGTGTGAATGTTGTGATTGAAAACATAAAGGCTGTAATTCAGCTGAATATAATTTTGGTATCATAGGATACCAGAAATAAATAGTTAATTGATTTTGAAATTTGGATAGAAAATTTATAATGAATTCACTCAAAGGAATCGGGTGAATTTTAAAAGAAGGAAATTTAAATAGAAAAAGTTTTATCTTCGAAAACTTATCGAATTAACTCCAAAAATATGGGAAATATTTTTTTAAAGGAATTTCGAGTAATGATGTTAAATAGTTGAAGAATTTATTTAAGATACAGATTTTAAATAATCAAAAGAGATAAAGAAATTTATTTCAAAAGGAAATAGATTTAGAAATTAAATTTTGGAATTTAATTTAGAGTTGAAATTAATTTTAGAAATCGATTCGGGGATTAATTTGGAGTTAGGATAATCTTAGGAATCGATTTGGAAATTTGGTTAGATGATTTGGAAATAATTTGTGAAATCAATTTGAAATTGATTTGCTTTGATATTTGAAAATTTATTTGGGAAATCAAATTGGAATTTGATTTTGTGTTTAAAATAAATTGGAATTCAATTTGGGCTTTGATTGGGTGTGAAAACGATATTTGGGAATCGATTTAAATTCATATATCAGTTGATATTTGGAATGTAAATTTAAGATAAATCGAGAAGATTTACTGATTTATTTTGAATGGACCAATTTATATTGGGAAAAGAATTCTTCCCTGGAAAGTCGAGTATATTTTTAAAATAGCCTTTGAATAAAATTTAAAAGTTTTAGATTTGGTTCTAAAAATAATATTGTTGGAGAAATTAGTTTTGGAGATTGTTTAAATAAAAATTTTATTTAATTAATTATATAAGGATTATTTAAAAGATTTAATTGATTTTTGATTTAGAAAATAGGTATTTAAATATTTATACTCTATCTACTAATTTTATTTTAAAATTAGTTTTTGGACTTGAATTTTGTATGAGATATTAGTATAATATTTCTCATAACTAATATTTAAGCGAATATTCTAAAAATAGTTTATTTTAAATGTTTCCAAGTACATTTTGAATAAGTATTTTTATATTATTTTAAAATATTTGAAATCGGTAGATTTTCAGTGGAAATGAATAATTGTTTGGAAATTGATTTGAATTTGTTTCCAAAGTGTTGAAGTGTGAAATTTTATCTTGCGAAGATATATTGAAAAATAATAATAATGGGGAATTATTTGAAATCCAGTGATTGTTGTGAATGATGATTGATAGTTAAATAACCGACTATCAATATTGGCCTTAATCGGCATTTGAATTTCGATGCGACTGGGAGTCGAATTCCAAATGGATAGTCGAAACCCACATCGAACTCTTGTGATTGTGATGGATCTTTTGTTTAAAAAATCAAAGTGAAATTGTTGTGATTTATTTGAATCTTAATGAACATTTATTTTTAAAATAAGCGCTCGTTATTCGGATTAGCCGGGAGAGGACCTTGTGTCATAAAACCCATTCCGAATAACGATACGTCGAAATGGGATTGCATTTGAAGACGGTGTTGAAGACCGGGTATTTTCGAAAGCAGAAGGATACCTGTCGAATGTCTCTGCACCGGGTTGCTCCGGTATAGAGATTTTATCACCCTTTGTGATGGGGATTCCGGATGTGATTAGTGAATATCCGGATTGCAAGGGCATCTTTTGAAGTGCCTTCAGTTCCGTTCGATCCCGGAATGGAATTATATGGATGTGTGTCTGACGTTACACTTTGAGATGTAAAGCTGGATTCTATCAAATACATTTCTGTTGGTGCTGGAGAATTTATTCTCTTAGCTTAACACCCTTCTCTGAGACGTACGAGCTCAGAGATTATATAGTTGATGGTTACTAGTGATACATTCTCAATTTGGTAATGTGGCATACGAAGTGTTGCTGATCATTTATTGATCGAAGCATGACCTTTGTGAAAAGCGTAGATTTGTGGACGAGACTTCGTCGGACCTCACACCCTGGAATGGTCAAAACAAGAAGGATGTGGCAAGGTTTTAGGGGTAGTGCCCCTTAGGGTATGTACATTTCCTTCTGGATAGAAGTGGTATCATGGTATGGATCTCAGATATTTAACTTATGTGAATGTCGCAAATATACCTTACTTTGTGATTGTTGATGTTGAGGATCCTCGGATAAAGGTTGTTTACAATCGAGGGATGGCATACTCGTGTAGTAGCTACCTATTTTTGCAGAGGTAACCCGGCCTTGTGTTGGCAGAGATCCGGTTAGGTTCTCGGGGCGTCTATCCAGAGGCGTACCCATGTGGCAATGGGAAGTTCCTTGGCCTGACCATTTGTTGGAAATCCAATTCCCAATAAGAACCCAGTACGGTTTTAGTTGTAGAACCTGCCATCTAATATGGTAGCTATAGTAGGCATACTATAATGGTATGTATGATGGCTAAAATTAATATTTTACTTTCGAAATGTTTTCTGCACTATGCCCTAATAATAATATTAAAAGGATTTTGCATATCAAGCATATTTGACTATCATGAGGAGAAATCTCCTCCAATTCTGCGTTTGCATTGTGTGTGTGGCGGGAGGCCTTATGGTAGTTTCATTTTCCAAAAAACCATTGCGGATTTCTTTTAAAATCTTTTGTTCTCCTTTTATTAAAGAATAAGTGTTTTTTTAAGATCTCACACCAGTCCCATGACTGACCTGGAGTTTATTGTTCCCTTTCTAAACTCTTGGTGCCCATAATTTTCCACACGGGCAGCCTAGAGTCGAGTTTCAGTTATCCGGGAGCAAAGTCGGAAAAGAGTTGCTGTGGAGATCACGAGTTAGAGCTGGATGGCGCAGCGTATCACTAGTATATGTTATATTTTCTTCTGCTGTTTGCTGTTGTACACTCTGATAAGGTAATGTGATGTAATGTAATTACAAATATGATTCTTTGTTTTAAAGATATTCATTTATCTATTATATTTGTTCCACTGCGAAATGTGAGATACTGTTGTTGTTTCTATTCTTCTTTTATCTTCTTCTTCTTAAACCCTAGCGGTTCGGTTTTCCGGCATTCGATTGCGCGGCATTTGATACAGTGGATGTATAAATGTCGACTTTCGGGCGTCGTAAATCGGGTCGTTACAGGATTTGCATGGCATTCCATACAAAGTTTCAAATGGCGTCATTCCTATACTAATCTGACAAGTATTATTATAGGAAGACACAACCAGATGTAGGTGATCTTCCCAAGATCCAACAAAGTCCAATACACAAGCTTTCAATAAATCCTCGAGTACTTTGTTGACCATCTCTGTCTACCCATCCTCCTGTGTGTGATACGTTGTACTCATCTTGAGCTTGGTAACCAATACCTCTTGTCGGCTCTTTCAAAATTCGCTAGCAAATAATGCATCTTTGTCACTGGCTATACTACTAGAAATCCCATGGAGTCTAACTATGTTCTTCAGGAACTACTTCACCAAAATAGGTGTCATCCTGGTTGACTTGACTGGAATGAGATGGGCACTCTTGGTCAACCTATCCACTATAACCCATTGCTTTCATTTCCTCTTCTTGACCTTAGCAACTCATCTATAAAATCCATGGATATCGATTTCCATTTCCAAACTGGTATCTCTAATGGCTGAAGCAATCCACTCGGCTTCTAATGTTCGGCCTTCACTTGTTGACAGTTCACGTACTGCCTAACTCACATGCCAACATCCCTCTTCATTCCTTCGCAATAGAAGCTCCTCTTTATATCTTGATACATTTTGGTTCATCCAGGATGAATCATAAACTTGGACCGATGACATTCTTACAGAACTTCTCTCCTTAAGCTCTCTACATTCGAAACACATAACTGTCCCTTCCTGCTCAACCATCCTCTTGGGTCAAGACTATAATCCTTTAGATCATCAATCTCTAACCCTATCTCAACCATTTTAATCCTCTCGGCTAAAACTGGTCCTCTCTCTGCTTAGAAGCTATCCTCTCAATCAGCACCGGTCGAACTTGTAAACAAGACAACATGGCAGTCCCCTGACTAGAACTAGCGGTAGATCTTAACTGCAAACCGTAGCTGGCTAAAGCTTCCAGATTATTCCATTCAGCCAACATTTCTAACACCATATTCTAATGTTTTCTACTAAGAGCACCTGCTACCTTATTTCCTTTTCCAGGAGTATACTTTATACCAAAATAATAAGCAGCAAAAAATTCCAACCACCTTTGTTACCTCATATTCAACTCCTTCTGAGAGAATAAATATCTAAAACATTTATGATCGGTACACAACTCAAATCTCTCCCCTAAGAGATCATGTCTCCAAATCTTTAAGGAAAAAATCACCGCTGCCAACTCTAAGTCATGAGTAGGATATCTTACTTCTTATGGTCTAAGCTCTCTAGATGTGTAGGCAATAACTTTACCCTTCTGCATCAATACTGCTCTAAATCTAGTTCCACATGCGTAAGTGTATACTACCAACCCTTAGTTTCCATCTGCAACTACTAACACTGGAGCATTGGTCAACAAATGCTTTAACTTAAGGAACCCTTCCTTTCATTTGTCATACCAAACAAATTTCATATCTTTCTGGGTCAACTTGGACAAAGTTGCGACTATCCGCGAGAAATCCTTAATGAATGTCCGGTAATAGCTAGCAAGTCCAAGAAAACATTCAATATTGGTTACCGTCTCTAGCCTCTTCCAATTTTTCACAGCTTCGATCTTATCTGGATCGACTGACAATCCATTCTTTGAAACCACATGACCAAGAAACTTAACCTCTTTCTTACAAAAATGACACTTAGAAAACATTGATTTTAGCTGATTTTAGTGTAGCGTTTCAAGCACAATTCTAAGATAATCTTATGCTCTCTCTCATCCTTTAAATATACCAAAATGTCATCTATAAGCACGAATCTATCCAAATGCTCTAGGAAAAATCGATCCATCAAACCACGAAGAAAGGAGGTGCATTCGTTAACCCAAAAGGCATCACTAACCACTCATACGAACCATATATACCCGGTTTGAAATGTTGCAAAGGAATGTCATCCTCCGCCACTCTCCACTGATGGAAAACTGTCGCCAAATCCAACTGGGAAAACACCCTGGCTCCACTCTACTGATCAAGAAAATCATCAATTCTCGATAGAGGGTACCTTTTCTTGATCGTCCTTTCTTTTAACTAATGATAGTCGATGCAAAACCTTAACGACCCATCTAGTTTCTTTACGAACACCGCGGCCGCTCCCCAAGGCAAACTGCTTGGTCTTACAAAATTTCTTCCCTCAAGATCCACTAGCTGCACCTTTAATTCCTTCATCTCTATCGGTGTCATCCTGCTAGGTGGTCCACTCACGAGTTCAACTCCTGGAACAAGATCTAACCGAAACTGAATAGCTCGTTTCAGTGATAATCCCGTAACCGGCTCAAAGACATCTGCAAATACCCTTGCTACTCGAACCTGACTTAACTCTTATCTAACCTCAATGGCATTTAACAAGGCCCAAACACTCCTACTGGAATTTTCCATTTAGAAGATGATTCGGTCATGACTATCTTAGTGTCTCAACGATATTTCCCTATGTTGGAAAAATATCTTAGCCTCATAGTTACCCAACCAATCCATACATAAAATAATCTCGAAATCTACGAAATCAAAAACATACAGACTGCATGCAAACTTATGACATAACAAATCAAGTTCTAACTGGTCACATCTCATCCCTAGAGTTGCATACCCTCCTATTGGATTCGCATTCCTTAAGGAAGTAACATGGTATGTGGGTTCTATGCGTAACCTTTCAACCAAATGTTATGATTTAAATGAATGTGATGCACCGGTATCAAATAGTACCCTAACTGGTATACTCTGAATCAAAAGCGTACCTTCCATCATAGTTTTCCTTTTCTTTACTGCAGTGGGTCAAGAAGAAGATGGTCGTCCAATAGAAAAAACCGTACCTTTGTCCGACTTGACTGGCTCTGGATACTGGTTCTTGCAATGCCTAACTTGATCGTAGTTGTAGCATTTCACATTCTTCTTCTCTACGGGCTTCTTCCCTTTGCCTGTCCGGCACTCGTGATCATAATGACCCTTCTTATCACACTTGAAGCACACCAAATCAGCCACTGCCTTCTTGGCAACCTCCCTTTTCTAGGCACCCTTCTTCTTAAAGAATTTCCTTTTCCTTCCCTGGGAACCCTAGGATTCAACTAGCTTCTCCCTAGTAGAAACATCACGCATCACTTCATGGTGAACAGCCATCAGCACTACCACATTACAAGGCTCTCGAACTTGATTCATGGTCATTCTAGCTAGCTCTGGCCTTAGTCCTCGAATAAATCTTTCATTCCTTCTGATGTCAATGTCTATAGTAGCATATCTATATCAAGATAGCTCATCGAACTTAGCAGCGTATTCGATTATTGACATTTCTCCCTATACAAGGTCCATAAACTTCCTCATCAGCACTGACTTAGCTACCTTAGATAGAAATCTCTGGTCAAACTTCATTCTGAAATCAGCCCAAGTCAGTTCTACCTTCTGAACTCTGGCTATCACACAATTTAACCAATAAAGCGTTGCCCCTTATAACACTATAGAGGCCAGCTTTCTCTTTTCTCCATCATCCAAGCCTAAATCAGTAAAGACACTCTCACAGCTCAGCAGCCAATTCTCAACCTCAACAACATCCTCCATTCTCGTAAGGGACTTTCCACCTAGACTGGTGTAATCCTTGTTCAACTTAGCATAATTATATCTAACTGGAGCTATAAGATTAGCTCCTCCAGCATTACCAACGGCTCCTACTTGCAAAAGATTGGCCCCGCATCAACTGGCTGATTTCCAGCACCTACATTGGGTTTAGCATTTGGGTTAGCATTAGCCTATCGACCTTGGTTCGTCCTGGTATTAGGTCGAGCATTTCCGTTGGTTATGGTACTTCATCCACCTAGATTTCATCTTTCATTTCCTGCTTCCATATCCTCTTTCTCATAAATCTACATATGAGCCTTATTAAGATACAAAAGACTAAGAGAGAGGGGAATACGCATTTAGATACATACCTACATATCAAATACAAGTATGTTACTATAGCGTTAACCCAAACCCTAATCATATTTTCAAATTCATTGGATTACATTTCAAACGACCTTTAGGTTTTACTTTTCTTTTAAAGTTTCATAAACCAATGCTCGGATACCAATTTGTAACATCCCCTTACTTGGAGGCCTAAAAATAAAAGCTACGGATGCTGCAGTCATCCACGGTTATTAATCCTCGACGACCAAATAAGGCGGTGTTAGATACATTGATACACACATCATAAGAATATAGGAAAATTTTAACAAATTAAAAACACATTTTCCACTTTCCATTCAAAACAGTTCATGTTCATTACATAGTTCCACAAACGTTAACCACATTCAGAAAAATATAATTATTATATACACGCCAAGAGCGACATATGAAGATGCCCATTGGTTGATCAAAGTATATAATAAGGCTAATAAGTCTGCCCTTACATCTAAAATACGCAGTAGAAAACGATAATTCTAAATAACTAATTGCCTCCTACACGCCTATGGAAGCGTTAATCATCTAAGAAGAGAACCTAGAAACCCTAAACCTCAAACTACTCAAAATTAATTGAGTACTCGAGAGTTTAAGAGGAAAACAAAAACTTTGAGTCAGACAGAAAGCCTATTATGAATAATAATCTAACATCTCAATCCATTTAGATGTCTAGTGAGACCACGCCGCTTAGCGGAACGGGTTTTTCCTTCATTAATATCCTAAAACCTTTTCAAAACCATATGTTGTGCTCCTGCATCCACAATGATTAAACAAAGAATTTAAAACATTTATGAGGATATGCATATATATATATATAAACATCTTGGATTTCCTGTCCCTAGTTTAATTGACTCCCGGTAATAATTATAGTTTCTAGGGTCACTATTAACCTATTAGTTTTCAAGGGTTTACTAATAACCTTTTTAGCATTTATGGACACCATGTACTATTTCATAGTTTCAATGGGATCACTAAGAACTTATAGGCCCCTGCCAATTAACTTAATTAATTCGTGGGTCCTCTTGAACCTATTTGTTATTCCAATAATTCATCTTTTATCCCATTTTTCTTGGTTTCATTAGGAACCTATGGATTACTCCAGTAACTCCCTTCATAGCCTAGTTTTCATGGATTGACTAGGAACCTACTTTTCATGGGTTGACTAGGAACCTACTGACTGATGTCAATTCTTAATCTAGATATAGTTTTAATGGGTTTACTACAGACCAATTGGCCTCTGCCAACCATCCTTAATACATAGTTTTCATGGGTTTACTATGAACCTATTGATTACCCTAAAAACTTCCTAATCATAATTTTCATGGGTTTACTATGAAACTATATCCCGAATAACTTCAAGATTTAGGCTTCCTATATTTTGGTCTCCCTTACTCCTTGGATGCAATTCTACTCATTCAAGAGTTTAATCAATTTATATTCACCGCTGAGTTAACCTACTTTTTTTTCTACCCCTTTATCCCCAAAATGCAGTTACGGGTCCTTTATCATGTTAATATATTCATATTTGAAGAAGCAAACATTATAACTTACAATACCACTCCTGTGGTTTAAATTCCTTGAAATATTTTCATATAAAACATAGTTAATCCGTTTAACCTATATTTTATCAAGGCAATACTACATCAAATTTACATACTTAAGGTCATTTCAAAACTCCTTTATTTGGCCAAGGGTTTTTTCCCATTAAATTGAGTTTGGATTTAGAAAGCCTTTCTACACCTTCGAAACCTTGCTTTCGACCTCATAGGATGACCTCCTTAAAGAGCATAAAACATATCTTCCAACCCTTAGACTCTTGCCTTTTGAATACTTTAAAACATCACTTTCGAAACCTTTCGATCTTGTTAAAGTATTATTCTATAAGTATAGAAGCATAGCTTCGAAACCTTTTAAAAATAGCACTTTCGAAACCATAGAAGGTTACCCTTCAAAATAAATACCTTTCGAAACCATTAGGTTTATATTTAAAATAAAATTTTGGGTTAAGGAGAACATAGGGAAAAGCATCTCTTGCGGAACCGTTCTTTATTTCAAAAAGCATTGGGGAAGCTTGATGGTGTCGAAGCCATCCTTTCGAAAGCATTAAAACATCTGGGTAAAACCATTGAAAGTTGGCTTCGAAACCCCTTCCGAAACTATTGCCTTCGGAACCCATAACCCTTTTCGAAAGCAGAAGGAAATGGTTATTATTTTATAAAACAAATGGTACATTTCGACAGCATTGATGTATTCAATACCATCAAAAGGCATCAAATCACAGAAGGGTTTCGATTTGGTCAAAACTACCCATTTCGATAGCTTTAATAAAAATCTAAGTAACTCCTTCCGAACCTAGTACTTTAACACAAAGGAGGCAACACTCGTTTGAAAGCTTCTATTGAAATATCCTTTCGAAACCTTTGGTTTTGATAACTACCAAATCCTTCTATACACAGGCACGCGCTTCTCTTTTAAAACAAAACAAAACAAAGGAAGGAACCCCTTTGGAAGCCATGTTTCAACACCTTACCTTTCGCCTTTCTCCAATCCACTACGTACCATCTAAATGATACCGTATGTATTGGTTTACTATTTTTGACCAAGAAGGTTTCGACTAGGTTGGAGGCAGAAGCTCTGGGTTGAAAGGTCCTTCTAAAGAAGGCGGAACCCACTTTTCTGAGCTAAAGAATGATTTTACTAAATAAAGTAAACTTTTTCTAACTAATCTACCCACTTTTAAACACATAATTGGTTACATTAAACTTTTAAATTATTTTACTAAAATTTGCCACATTTTATCAGATCTAAAACTAAACAACATTTAACAAACAAACCCTTCCTATTGACAAAACAATTAAATCATTTAGGTCCACCTTTTAAAATAATTTAATTTCCATACTAAATCACTTAGTAATAATCCCTAAAAATTCAAGAAATTTACTGTAATCGTGTTTCCTAATATATTAAAATTTCAGACCCAAATCCTTAATATAATTTTTGAAATAATTTTATAAACCCAAATAACCACATTTTCCTTTAAAAATTCATAATTAATTCCACATGGCTTCGAAATTTATAAAAATTGAAATCCAACTCCAAATTCTTGTTTTTCATAACATATAATTTTTCCATGGTATTTAAAAATCATTTAACCTCGGTTTTACCTAAAATCATGCATATCTCCTTTAAAACAATATTATTAAATCTAAACAAATTATAAGTCAAGCATATCATCATCCACTATATCATAAAAACAAATTTACCCTTAAATCCGAAATCATATGATTATAAAACTAAAAATAGATAGGTAGTGTTTATTATTCGTCTTAGTTTGGATAGTGAAATTAAAGATTGATTGTGATTGATTTCTTCTATCTTGAATCCTAAGCTTTAGATTTGATTTCTCCTTCTTCTAGCTCCTTAATGGCCAGCTCCTATTTGCTTTCTTACGTTTTTTATTTTTTTCTTAAGATAAATGAATGTTTATGGCTAAGGGGATAATAGTATAAAGGGGAAATGTGGGCAGCAAATGACCCTAATGCTCTTATGTTCTATTAGTTAACATTTAACACTTTAAGCTCATTCAATTTAAACAGCACAACCACTACATTAATTAACCAACCTCAATTTCCTTATTACACTACATTATTCTATTTAATTTATTCTAACTAAATCTCAAAATAATATTGTCAAAAATTAGGGGTGTTATAGACATCGTGTTTTATCAGTTCGACTTTAATGATTGCCGAGCTTAATCCTTGAAACCTATTTTGAAGAAGGCTATAATGCCACATATTTCACCCTCGGCCTTAATGACACCGAATCTAATCAATGTTGACTTTGATAAAGACTTAAATCTATGTTGATTGTTGTAGGATAAATTTGACTCAAAGCATAGAAAATTAGATGGGACTGATGTAGGGTAGCGCTTTATACTTCAGTTATTCGCCCCTAGTTGATATAAGTCTAAAATTCTATTGCGTAGAGGTTTGTCAAGGGTAAGACTAAAAGTAGGTTTATGCACATAAAGGTATACATAAAGATAAGATAAGTTATAGATTGTCCTGCAAAACCTTTAGGTTCATAGTAAGCGCAACAAAACTATGAGATTTACAGATAGAATGGTAACATTAAGATAAATGTACTTGGATAGACTGTCGATTATTTCTAATAGTCAATTAGGGAAGTTAGTATATCTGATAGCCTGAGTCAGCCATATAGTTGGTAGTTACCCTATGAAAACTAAACATTAGGACAGATAGTCCACTAATGCGAAAGATTAGTCATAATCATCCTTGTAGCATTCATGCATATGTTTATATTGTTATTGTTTAAATATTGTGATTGCAGGAGCAAAATTATGATTGACACATTTTTAGAGGATATTAGTGAATGGATAACCTATGTCACTAAGAGGCGTGGTCCCGCTAGATTTTATTAACTACGATAGCATATTATTATTCACACCAGATTTATTGTCTGACTCAAAGTTTTTGTTTTCCCTTTTAACTCTAGCGTACTTGGTTGAGTAGTTTGGGAGTAAGGTTTTTAGGTTTAGCAGGTTTTGGTAAATAAAACTTATGAAGACGTGCAAAAGGCAGAGCTAGCTATTTAGGGGTTGTCTATTTATATTTCCGTTATGTTGAATGATATTACGTAATGGCAGAACGTTTGGATGTCTATTAGTAACTCTGATCAACCAAGAAACATCTTCATATGTCTCTCTTGGAGTATTTTTAGTAATTATATTTATCAGAACTTGGGTAACGTTTGGGATTATGTAATGAATATGAAATATTGTTATTTTGAAATTATGTTTAAGAAAATATCATATTTTTGTGCTTTGGTGTTATTGATACAATTAACATATCTGCATTTTGTCCCTAGAAATAAATATCAAAATATGTAGCGATTAGTTTAGGGCCTCGAAATGGGAGAATATTACACTGTCATTAGAATTCTAACTTCTGCATTCCTTGCCTTTCTCGATACCTGCTCCTGTTCTAGCCATCTCTGGGGTGTCTCAATCCTCTTAATGTTGTCATATCATTTTAGTTAATGAGCCATCACTAACTGAAAAAGAGATATCCCTCCTGAGAGCGGTACATCGTAGAAGAAGCGTAAGAAGATATTGTCCATTAAATGCAAGCTGTCTAAGAAGGACAATGTTTGGTTATTTTTTTTATTTTTTTTGAAGTTTTCATTTCTTCTTTTTTCTTCATGCATAGGCCATTGATTTGTTCGGATCCTGCCCATGAACTCTTGTATACCAAAAAGTGAAGAAATGAAAATATTAATTTTGTAAAATCTATGTAATTCGCTTTTAACGCACTCTTATTTTTCTACGCCTATGTATTGTTCCTACAAATGTGTGTTTCTGTAGTTACTAGGAAAGATTTACTTAGATATATCATACCATCTTGTGTTTGCTGATACGTGCAATGCATTTATTTACTGTAGCTCTGTAAATATAAATAAACTTTTGCTGTTACATGGTAATTTCCTTCTGCTTAGCTTCTTTTATTTCCAATTAAACTTATCATGCTTAGTTATAAATAAAACATAACATTAGTCTGCATTTACATGCCTTTCCTCTCGTGTCTACATACGCACTAATTTAATTTCCATTGTTGTTTTTGCATAAATTTAATTATACACAAGCACTTATCTCCAAGCATCAGTGCTTGTGATGTTGCCTCTGGCAATAATCCCACGTCCACTATCCTCGAGTGTTCATTGAAGATTAAATGTGTAGGAGTGAATTATCCAATTTGGCCCCAGTTCAATTATACCTCGAAGCACCAACCATGGTTCAAGAGTTTGTCGGTAACTATCTCCCTATAACCAGGCATTTGGTTTTCAAAACATGTATTATCTTTCAGTGTCATTGATCCAAAACAATGAGTTAAACTTAATGAACATGTTTCCATTAATTTAAAAAAGCAAACTTTAATCCAATAATTTCAATAGACAATCCTACATCAATAAATCCAATCCAATCTAAAGAATTTCCAAATGAAAGTAAATGTCTAAGTTAACAGTTCGTGCTGAACTATTCCACCCATGTGTTGGCCAATTCGAAAAAGTGGAAAAATATCCTTCGAGTACACTTTATTCAAGCCTGATTAATCAGTGCATGTCTGAAACTTTCCATAAACCTTCCTAACAATCATGGGATTTATTACCCTTTTTAGGTAAAGTGCTTTTTGGATAAAGTTGTTGAGTAACAACTTATCCAATTCCTCATTCAAATCAGTGCATCTCTCTAGTTTCATACTATGTCTTTTGCTTTACAGGAACGAATGCCGCGGCAACATTTATTACCTAACATGCAACTTCAGGAAAAATCCCACACACCTTAGAGTGAGTCCATAAACGCATCCCTAATTACTCTAAAAAATAAATTCGGTTCCCTATTCATCCTTAGGCTGAGCGATGATCTAGTCTTGACAATCTTTGTTGGATCATCCATATCCATACTAATCTACTCCATCAGCTCTATTAGTCGCGTCCTATCTTCTTTCGACTCTTTCTATGCGTCCATATCCTTGTACTGATCGCTAGTGCACCCAACCCATGGCTATGACATAATTTCTATGCCTTTTGAGTTCTAATGCAGAGAGACTTCTCTAGCCTCTTTCCATTTTCCTTATGTTGTGCTTCCTGGAGCTCCACAATGTAAATATTCTCTTACTGTGCTACGATCGCCATGGATTGCCCCTACTCCACCATCTGCAGTTCCCATACTATTGCATGGGTCAGTCGGCCTAAAAGGCATTGAAAGCAAAATATCCATCTACTATTAAAATTTCTGAATCTATATCACCCTCTAGGGTTTGTCTCCTAGCTACATCGGTAGCTTAATACATTGGATCCGAGATGTTATCACATTAGTAAAATACTGAAGTCGGGATTTACAAGGAAACAAATCTTTTTTTGTAAGTTGTATCTCACTGAATGGCCTTTTGAATAAAATGTTCACCGCGCTTCCGTTATCAAATAACATTCGATGAATAGTAGTTAGCCTTATCACTACCGTAATCACCATTGATGAAGGTAGGAGCTTTGACCTATCAGCATCCCTATTCTTGAAGATTATTTCATTATAAATCTTCCTTTATTAGTTTATGGGATTTTTGTCCTCCATAGCATAGAAAATTTACTGTAGTACATGCTTTAAGGAACTCCTACAACATTCGATATCTTTCCAGCCCTTTTTTGTTGGATTCAAACCTATAGATATTGTGTTGATCAAAAATCGTGTCTCGATGACCTCGGACCCTCTCCATTAGTCCCTTCCATATTTCCCTGAGGTTGGTACCTCCATTGTTGATTATTTCCTTGCATGCCTTCTTGTGGTTTCCTTATATATTACGGAAGCTACTTCTTCCTGATCATTCCCTCGATGATGTCCTTTAGATGTCTACACTCTTTAGTATTATATTTCTATTCTTGTGGAACTGATTGTATTTCCAATAGCCTTTTTTGTCCTTATTGTCCTCCCTTGTAGCAGAATTTCTGTATTGAACAGTCCCTTTAGTCGCAAGGAAGATATTTTCCATAGAGTCATTCAACTCTATATAATCTCTATCTTGGTAGAATCGTGAAATTTTCTTAGGGTCTTACCTCCTCCTCTTAGGATTATTGTGGTTTTCTCGTTATTATCATTTCCATTAATGTCGTTACCATCCTACTTAATAGCTTCATTTCTCCTCACTATGCCACTTGGTCCAGCCTGGCCGCCAACAGTCAACCTCTTTTTCGTTTCCACCTCATCCAAGCATTGAAATTGGTTTTCCTTAGTATAATAATCCTATAGTGTGGTTGGCTTTTTCATGGTTAATCAACTTTTATAACCATTTTCCTTATCCTCTCCGCCAACTGTTGCCATCAGCACCACATCATCGTATGGATTCTTTACCTCTATCATGCCAACATTAAATTGTTTCAAGTGAATTTACAACGACTCTCCATTCCTTTGGTGATGTTTGCCAATGATATAGTTTACTTTGGCTATATAGAGTGAATTCTAAGTTGGTTTAAGAACTTATTCATTAATTAATCTTATGACGATATCCTGGCTCTAGCCTTCAGACCCACATCATAGCTAAGCCTTCAAAAACCTACAGAAAACACCAACACTTTACATTATCATTCACTCCAATACCATCCATGTGTGAGTCATACTTTAGTAAATGCTGCATAGGATCCATTAATCTACTGTAACTTGGAATTGATGGCATCTCGAACAACCTTAGATATTCTACCATCCTAATCTCCATTGTAAATAGATTTGGACTAGAGACAGCCTCCAAACTGTCTTCCTGTTTTTCATATTGAAGTAATATCTAGATTTCTTTAGTAATCATCTCATTGGAATCTTCCTCCTTCCCTAATGGTGATCGTTGCATACATTACCTTGTGTTCGGTTCCACAAACAACTGTTATAGCCACTGCATGAATGGTAATGATTATCTTCATGACCCCAATCTTCATCACTATGGGGAGTCTATTCGTTTAGTTTTTCTATGATGTTGGTCCAAGTTGTGTCCACCATAAGCAACTCTTTCATAATTTTTTCCAGTTCTTCAATCCATAGGGCTTATAGCTCGCTGTGTACAATTACTAAAATCTCCAAAAGTGCCACTACCATTTTTCTCTCTCCTTAATGGATCAGTATCAATCATCGTGGGACCATTTTTCAATTCCATCTTGTTATTTCCATCTACTAGCATTTTTTACCTCATCCTCAAGCTATTTCGTTTTCGAGTGTTTACCAGTGAATAGATTTTTTTCGCTCGATCTAGATGAAGAATATCCACTTTTTTACAATTGGGGGGATCCTTCTCCTTATTGAGATTGCTTGATTAATGCAAATTGCTTTAGTATCTCTTTTATAATGACTTGCTGCATAGCTTCCACTCCTTATTAACTGTTAATTGGATTTTTTTACCAAGCAGAATTCAATAGGAGTAAGAACATCCAGACTAAGCTAGAATGAATTGAAACTTGCAAAAAGGCATCTAAAAGAACAAGCTAATTGAACTTAAGAAAGCATTACGAGTTGTCAAATCCACTTGCATCATGATCTGCTACCTCTTTAAAGAATACTTACCATGTTTCATAGCATTACAAGCAGCGTAGTGCAAAAAGTAAAGACTTATCTGATTCAAGCTGTTTACATGGTTTTTGACCGAAGCATTTAACTTAAAATGAACCAAGATAACACATATGAAGTCGAATTGACTTGAAATTTTAGGAAAATACTTAGAAGACGATAAAGAAGGCACGCACCAAAAATGAGCTTCATTGGATAAGATTAGATGGGTAACTAGCGACCTAACTTGATGGATCATTAGCGACCTATATAGTTTGGGCCCAACCACTTGAAATTTTTATGGTAGGTCCATGACACCCTCCAGAGTGTATCTGCAAACTTTTGTCTAATTTTGTAAAGTATTGAGAGAGTTATGGATAATTCTTCTAGACCAGATGACCTATGAAGACGGACGATCAAACATACTCCAAACGACTTGATATTTGGACAATGCACTTAAATAGAAGATAGAAAGACAATCAAACTAAGATCACACAAAAAATGCTAAGTGGATAGACAACTAGCGATTCATCTTCTATGGATAACCAACGATCCATCCCCTATGGATAGCAAGCGATCCATCAAGATAGGTCAGATCTCCCTCAAACTTTCCAAGCTCCTTCGTAGCACTAACTAAAGGCTTCTAGTAGAAAAATATGCTAAGATGATGAATAGCTAGCGATCCATACCCTATGGATAGCTAGTGATCCATCTTCTATGGATTGCTAGAGATCCATCAAGATGGGTCAGATTGCCCTCCAACTTTTCGAGCTCCTTCATAGCACTAAGTAAAGACTTCTGGTAGGAAAATATGCTAAGTTGATGGATAGCTAGCAATCCATCTTCTAGGGATAGCTAGCGATCCATCTCCTATGGATAGCTAGCGATCCATATAAATGACTCAGATTGATTTGAGTTTTTTAGTAATGACTTGGCATAAAAACTGAACTCTTCTGCACTTAAACTTCCAGCCAATGTGCTCTCCAACCCCTATAAACACAATCCTACCGGCAACATATATAGGAGATGTGCTGGACTGGTTGTGGAAACTCTGCATAAAGCTTTCTTCACTCTTCTCCTTCCTCACAATAGTCATCCAAAGGAAAGGGTTCACTGTGATTCTCCAGTGAACTCAACATTAGGGACTTGATCTAACTAGGGATATTCAAGAACTTTGTAATCCGATTATCTTTGTAACAACAATCAGTCAATAATAAAAACTATAAAGTGGACATAAGCTCCATTAATAGTCGAACCAATATAAAAATCTTCTTTTCTGCTTTCTATTTCTACTCTTTTACATTTATTCTCTGTACTATTGCTCTGCAAGAGCAGGGCTGGTGCTTTCACACTCAATTCAGGGCGTTGATCCATTTTTTGGGTTAACATTTTGGTGGTTTCAATAAGAGCCTAACTCGGACTTAGATTTAGCTATCTACTTTGGATCAGATAGGTTTAGAAGTTAGATCCTCAATCTTTGCTTAGACGATTTGCTATTGAGAATCAATGGCACCAGGAAAAAAGAGAACTACCTTCGGAAGATCTATAGGAGCTACCATTGCTGGAGAAGAAACAAACCCTTAGCAAATTGAAGTCGACAACCCCAGCAACCTGCTGTTAGAAGCCAATTTCGGGGATTAGGCTCTAGGATCCTCCACATAGCATGAAGTTGTGACTAAGGGAGAATTGAATAAGATGTTTGATGAAATTAACCGTTAAATGGCATAAAAGGTTCTTATGGAAAAAATAGATGCTCTCTTAGCGTTTCAATCATTAACTACTCCCAGAATGATGCTTAAAGTTGTGGCTATTATGGAGCAAGAGCATTCTTCTGTTTCTGGCTTGATTAGATGAAATAGAAGGCAAAAGTAAAAGAAAACAATGGGCAGAGGTCCGAGAATCATGATGGAAGAAAACATTAACACTCTACCTACTGAAAAAGCGCATGCTACAAACTCGAACTTAAGGGTGAAAACCCTATAGGAGGATATAATGATGTCTCTCTCCGGCTCTGAAGATGAAAAAAATTCAAGGAAGAAAAATTGAATGGAAGTGCCAACGTGCAAAACGCTAGAAGAAGCTCTAAAACCCGTACCACAGCATAGTACCAAACAATGGATTAGGAACTGCTACTCAAACGGTACTCCTAGAGGAAGGAGAACCAAGAAGATTAAATACAAACCAAGATTGATTACAAGGCCAAGCTCCCATGGTATATAGTGACCACTCTCAACTGACCAACTTCCAATCCCATCATGGAGCTCTCATCGTTGAATCATGAATGGTCGTCGTCGAAAATCAACAAAAATCATCAAAATGGTCATTGAAAAACTAACTTTAAGGCTGACTCGAAGTCGAACTCGAGCAATCACCTATTTGACTCGAAGTAGATTCTGGAAATCCTGACTCGAAGTCGAACTCCGGTAATCACGCATTTGACTCGAAGTAAACCTAGGAAATTCTGGCTTGAAATTAGACTCGGGTAAAACCAAGAATTTCACCAAGTAAACATGCAAATGGCTTCAAGTATTGTTTGTCACCAACCCAACATTTCAAATTTTGTGACTCCAAGCGAACCATGTGCAGACTCTAAGCAAATGGAAAATTTTCTCGGATCAAACTCCAAGTAAAATGCCACTGATCCATCAATGCCAACCCATCTTCTTTTGCACATAACTTGAGCATGCGAACTCCAAATACCTTGAAATTTGGAATACAACCTTATGGGCCTTCTTCGTCACCCTAGACCGATCTCACCTAGTAATTTTTGGGGATCATCACCAATTCGTGACCACATCATAAGCGATTTGTAATTCAATTGACATTTCCAATCATTCAAGCATAGACAATCATGCATATATCATTCCCAATCATTATAAACAGCCGTAACTTGAAAACGGACTGGCCTGACAAAGATTAGATCATCTTCCCCAATCGAAACCCATTCATCGCCGTCCAGCATGTAGAATACCCATGGTAGTCTATCATACCAACTATACCTTTTGTACAACTGTACAATTGATTCGAAATTGCTTTTTTTGCGAGTATGGCAAGCATATGGACAAAGCAAAGGCGACCGATGCAGCCTAATGCATGGCCCTTGGGAATCATTAATGGATGAAACAACCTGCTATCCTAGAATAATTCTGTGGGAAGGAAAACTAGTTCTAAAGACTAGAAGTAGTGCAATTAGAAGAAGGAAAACCCGACAATTTGTTAAAGAACATACCAAACAGTGAAGGAGCTACAGGACCTTAAGGACCTTCTACCGAAGCAAGGCTATGAAGACCCACTAGAAAAGTGCCCCAGCGACCCAGGATGATTATCAAATAATAGTCTATCTAGCTGGCAATAAAGGAATAGGGCAGCAACCTAAAGCTATGCCTTCTCATCCATCCATGTCTACTTTCCATTTTCAAATGAGCCATACCTGGATACTAGGGGCATTGCAGACAACAAGCAAAATAAATGCTTATATGCCCTCGACGAGTCATGTCGATTCCCCTTTCGAGGACCAGTGTTTCTCTAGTAGCATCGAGAAGTCTTGTCCAAAGGATCGTCAAACAAACAGATCCAACCCCTTAGTTTCTAGGAACATATAAAACTGTATTCTCATGAGCTGAATCCAAAAATATCTCTTGAAGTTGTTGGATCATCGCTTTAGTAACGTTGCACCATCGGACACACGATCCAAAAATCTTCTTGGAGTCGATGAAATATCATTCAAGGTCGTCCGATGGTCAGACATTCGACCAAAATTTCTCTTGAAGTCAATAAATCATTGCTTTAATACCGCCGGCCCATCAGACACATGACCCAAAACACTTCTTGGAGACAAACAACTATCTCTCCAAGGCCACCTAGTTGTTGGACATCCGACGAAAATCCCTCTCGAAATGGATAATTATCATTCCAAGGCCGTCGGTAGACATTCGACCACAAAAATTCCTTCACAAACTAAAGTGTCGTGACGGTCTTCCATGAACTAAAGCGTCATGAAGGAAAACCGGTAGATCCTCTGTCATCTGATCCATAAAAACCCTTTACGAACATGAAGGTCTTTTATGAATGAAGGTCTTTTATGAAATAAAGCATCGTAAAGGTAAATCGGTAGACTAACGGCAATCTAATCCAAAAAACCCTTCACGAACTAAAGGTATTTCATGAGCTAAATCATCTTGAAGTCGAACCGATAGATCTACAGTCATCTAATCCAAAAAACCCTTCGCGAACATGAAGGTCTTTCACCAACTAAAGCCTCGTGAAGGCGAATTGGTAGATCAGTGGCCATCTGATCCAAAAAACCCTTTACGAACATGAAGGTCTTTCACAAACTAAAGCATCATGAAGGTAAACCGGTAGATCAACGATCATCTGATCCAAAAATCCCTTCGTGAATGAGATGTTCTTTCACGAACTAAAGCGTCGTGAAGGCAGACTGGTAGATCAGCGAAATTTATGTACGACTGATATTCGTGAAGGTGAACTGGAATATCAGAAGTCATTCAATCTTGAGCCCCCCTGAAGTCAACGAAGTCATGCTACAGGGCCACAAATCGACAATCATATCAGTCATTCCGCATAATTAACGGATTCACTTCCAATGACCGATGAAACAAGTAGTGCTGAACTTTAGAGCTTTAAAGTCTCTCAAAGGGATTAACCCAAGTCTGAATCGACCTTGTAGTTAATTAGAGGCTGAATCGAATCAAGCCAAGACTTAGAACTCGAGAGAACCGCACCCGCTTGGCTAGGGCAACTTGACAAGTTATGGATAGTCTCTTGGTATAGTTCAAGTGCGCCAACAGCCCTATGGAATGAGGCACCGCACACACTTGAATAGCTATAAGGAATGTCGAGACTAATCATACCACAGTTATGTTATACCCGACCAAAAAAATTGGAATTCCGACAACTACGAACTCAACGACCTAGATAGGACAACAAAACGAAATAGAAGCATAATACATGCTTGCTTCTTCCCAACTCCTTCTTTTGACCAGTTCCTTTTCCTCTTAGATTGTATGCCAGTTGAAGACCAATTCTCTAAACGCTGTTTGGACCAAAAACTGAGAGTCTTTCCTCGAACTGCCATAAGCTCTTTCTTCAAACCATCTCCATGCGATCGACTCCAGCATGGCAGCTTTATCTATTTGGCTGTGGACATCTTCCCAAAATATAGGAGGATTGTCAAAGCCATGATTACCCGTTCCAAAAGCCAATTATCTCTAAGAACTGAAAAAACCGTGTTCCAATGAAGTCAGATCGACAGATTGGTGGGAAAACTCAATCTTTACCTTCTAAGAACTAGTATCGCTCTTCCAGCACCGAGAAGGCCCAAACCAATATGCACATCCCGTAAGCCGTGCACTCCGCCTGCCTCACTTCTTGCACTGTGGAACCACACTCTCGAAGCACAAACTCCTCACAATATCCAAAGATTAGCAACGTCAAGAATTTCCAAACCGTTTTAGATCGACGGGTCATATCGATCCCACAAGCCGAATTTCATAAGCCATGCAGTTCATAAGCCGCGTACTTCGTAAGCTATACGCTCTTAGAAGCTGCGCATTTCATAAGCCACACTAGCTCTGCTTGATGTTGCTCCAGCATCATTAGCAAACCGTTAAAATTTTCTAAGTACCGGTATTGTCCCGATAACACTTAGAAACTTGTCTATTGTTGGATTAACAGGGTTCAACTCCTGTTGCCCAAAAAGACAATATTGCTTCGATAGTGCCACTAAGTTCACAAACCAAGAAGTCGACAAAGAATTCTGATCATTGACCAAATTTAATATACAAAATTTCTAAATTCAAGACATCAAGTCATGTGTTCCCAAAGATAGGAGCTATAACATACCATTGACTGGAGGCATCCAGGGAGCCACCCAGAACATTAAGTCTCACATCAATTAAACATGAATAAGTGTATGTGTATATGTATGATGTTGGTTACTGTTCTGTGATGGGATTTACATTCAGTTATTGTGTTCTGATAGATCCGTTAGTCACCTATAGTTTTGGATTAAGCATTTACTGGGTATGTCGATCCACTTGAGTTGAAAGAAAAAATTATATTAAATTTACCGACGTATTCAATAGATGTTTAAGACAAAATTATAGATGGTCGCCCTTAACCAGCCCTATTCTCCGCTTTAGTAGACAAAATTACTTGTTAATTCTCTTTGCTAAGTGGGCTCGGGGTGGGGCGTTACAGCTTGGTGGTAGGAACGAAGGGCACATAACACATTAACACTTGGTCAAGATAGAAAATCGCTCCAACTTGCAATAAAAGGAGGAACTTACCATCATCCAAAGATACACGACGATGGATGGCATTCCAGAATCAAATCATTAATAGAAAAAAATTCAAAGACCGAAGCCGGTGCTCAACTGAGGTCATAATCCCTAACATATAGAAAACCAGTTATCATACGAAGATAGACAACGGCAAGGAGAGAAAGCACGTAGTCAAGCAGTTAAACTATTGATTCCGAAGGTTGGATCCAACGAATAAGGTTGATATCCACAATAATGTTATCATCCCAGCATAATGCATATGGCCTGAAACAAGCAAGGTTAAGTGTCATAGATTCAAGACAAACACTACTGAACTTTACTGGTCTATGAATAGGATAGGAATGAGCGCGGTCGTACCGGAGATAATGTGATGACTCGCTCTATAATTTTTAATTTTCTATAAGAACCTAGAGTTTGACACCTAGAAATGAAGGGTTTCGCAAATAGAAGTCAGATTATAACAAAAACTAGTTTGAGGAAATCCGATTTTTCGTGAATTAGAAAAACCATGAAATTGGTTAAGAAACAACCCAGCATTTCAAACGGTAACACTTGAAGGTGATAAACTAGGCTAGGCAACAGAAACACTTGGGACTCCCATCCTCCTAGAACACAGCGTGTCCCAAAGTTAAGCAATGTTGAGAAAAACAGCCACATTGGGTTGAAAGGCATCTAGTTAACTATACATGGTCGGATGAACGATTCAATCCGAATGATATAAATTTAACATTGCCCGAAGACTGGAAGCACTAAGAAAATACTTCTACAATCCAATCATTGAAGTGCAAGTTTTCAAAGACTAAAACTAGTGCAGCTGGAATAAAAGCATTACCCGATCAGTAGGGAAAATCAATCCCAACCTCTTGGGTGTCGGTGTTGCCCCGACAACGCTAAGGCCTTTTCTCATTTCCTAAGTACCAACATTGCTGGGAAATTTGCTATTCACTATGTGCCGGTACTGCCTCGGCAATGCCAGGAAAACTTTAAACTACAATTTCGATGAGAAATGATCACCGTAGTAAACCATCAATGCACTAGCTTTTGGGGATAGAAGTTGGTCCTCAATTGAGATTCTACCATTGTCTTTAGAAAAATACCGTTGCTCAAAAATGGGGAACAACAGGAAGACATAACCTTTCATAGGTCAACCGGGTGGTTCGACCTTTCATCATAGGAATCAGCTACTGCACAGGAAAAAAGCAGATTCGTAAGGAAATCTTAGGGTTGAATTGCTATTGTGCTAATTTAAGGGATGAAAGCTGGTGCACAACTGAATTTCTTGAATTCAGTTTAGAAAGAATTTAGATACAGCTAAAAGATAGGCAGCCTCGAGGAAGTGTTGCTTGGAACTAAGTAGCTAGGTTATCAGTTCCCAAAGAGATGAATTAGCGTATTATAACTTCTATGACGACAACAACCAAGCAAAGCATGCACAGCTAAGGGCATGTAGGGACAATCACGGAAGGTCATAACTAAAACCATCGGGCTTCCTCAATCCTAGAATAGGATTGAGAGCCAGACCAGGGGCAATCGAATCATTTGTCCCAAACCTTTCCATCTCTTACAATCGCCCAGAAACTAGCATTCGAAATAGCTAGTCCCTCGAGCTTAGATAGACATACAAATACTTGATTGAAAGAAATGTTGCAAAGTCCTAACACAATTGACTATAAGGTTGGTTAGATAATGTTCTGCTCGTAAAACAGAGCATTCTGACAACAAAATTGCCAACAAAGGAAATGAAGGATATAACGTTTAGAAATCAACCGTCGCTCACAGTTTGGCAATGAAAAAAAAAAGATCGATGACATACTTACGGTCTTACTAGATAATTTGGTTCCAACTTGCAGGAATATGCCGTTATCCGAAGTTTGGTGATGCTAAGAAAAATACCCAGAATGAAACTATCGATACATCGGCTTCTGAAAACAGAAGCAAGAGTTTGATTAAATCTTCAGCCCTACCTTTTGGCATTTCATGTTATCTAAAGATTCACAACATCAGGGAAAAATCCATAGAGTTGAGTCATCCGTGAACGAGTTTCCAGAGATAGAAACCGATACATGATTAGGGACTCAGCGCTTGACTTAGAAGAATTCACTCTAGCAAAAGATGACGGCAACACGTCTTTGCAGCACATGTACTCAGAATGACATTGGATGACGATGTCAACTTAGAAGAATTCAATTACAGTCAAGAAACAAATATCATTGAAAAAAACCAGAGCTTCGAATAAAGCAGCAAAGTCCGTAGTTCGTGGAGATAAGGGCTATTAGGTCAATCAAACTAGAGTAATCGAACGTATTTCCTAGGAGACCTAGTCTCCCGAAAACATATAGACCTAGTATTAGGAGAAATCAGCCTTATGGACTAGGGCAGATACACCAACACTTTGTTGAAACGAACTAAATTAAGAATAAGTAGGGATTAGCTACAAAACTGTCTAGACAAAGCAACCTCATAGTTTTGAACAAAGCTATGAAATAGAATATGCCGAAATGACCATTGAAGTATTACTTGGATGTATAGAATTACAGTTCACGAGTATGCTACACATGAACACTAGAGGTGAAACAACGAGAGAAAGCAATGACCAGAATTGAGCAATTAAACCAATAGTCCCTGAAGACAGAGGCTTGTGTGCAAGTTGAATTTTGAAAAACGCAAAGGAAGGATAATCACAATCGAACAAGTCATGCACTAGTTTTCGAAGAATGAAACTGTACCAAATCGAACTTCAACTCTACCAGAGTAGGTGTGCCCTATAATTTAATTCTAACAATCATCCCAATATGACAGGAATAATAAGCGAAGCCTAATATTTCGAGAATCCACCTTCTAGAGCAGTGGAAGCCCCTCTACCAAACTGAAGATTGGATAACCGAAAAGTCATTTTCAACGATAAAACTTGGCATTCGACCCTATCGGGTATGTTTTATTTTAAATAATATCCTCGCATAATCAACTCTAGGGATCAAAGGGAAATCGACATATGTTCACCGGATGGTAATTGAGCATTGACCGGGATAGATATAGTGTCTTATCCATATGATAAGAATTTAGTATCCTGAATATTGCAAATGAAAAATCTATTGTAGATAGCTTGCTTACATTCGAAAAACAATCCATGTCGTCCTTTGAAATTATCTTTTTCACACTTACACATTATCGTTCAATGGTCAATAATGGAGCCACTGCCCGTAGCGACGCGAGAAGCTTTTCTTTTCAAGATCACTGGAGTACAAAACCAGGAGAAGCGATATGGCTGAATCATCCACTACATCCAATTTCGGAATAAAACGCCACATTAGAATTAAAAATGGTGACATGAACTTAACCAAGTCCTTGAAAAGAAACTTTTAAAGACAAGAGTAAGACTTCGCTCTAAAATGGCATACAATTGTTCGAAACAGCTTCACCGCCGGTCGAGTTAAAACTATATAGGCCGACCCCAAACCTACATTGTGCACCAACTTATCGACCTAAACCCTTATGTAAACTATGGAGCAAAGATTGCAACATCAATACTAGGAATTCAAATGCAGATCAAAATCAAAAAATGGACAGCTATCATAAGTCAGTCAGTTGAAAACAACATCTTGAGATGGACTCCACCGATTCATTGAAATTCGAAGAATAGTAATTCGAAACTTGTCTTGTTCCGGAACACACTCTGTTTCCAATGAAAGCATACTCTGGAGTGGAAATGTCAATTGGGTTTTAACCTAATAGAATTCAATAGGAGTAAGAACATCCAGACTAAGCCAGAATGACTTGAAACTTAAACAAGGCATCTAAAAGAACAAGCCAATTGAACTTAAGAGAAACAAGCCAAAAACCCACTGAGTCGATGGATCGCTAGCAATCCATAATTCATGGATCTCTATTGATCCAAAATAAAGCATTAAGAGTTGTCAAAGCCACTTGCATCATGATCTGCTACCTCTTCTAAGAATACTTACCAAGTTTCATAGCATTCCAAGTAGCGTAGTTCAAGAAGAAAAGACTCATCTGATTCAAGCTATTTACGCGCTTTTTGACCAAAGAAACTAATTTAAAACGAACTTAAAGAACTCATACGAAGTTGGATTGGCTTGAAATTTTGAAAGAACGCTTAAAAGACATAAACGAAGGCACTCACAAGAAATGAGCTTCATTGGATAAGATTAGATGGGTTTTTAGTGACCTAACTAGATGGATCATTAGAGACCCATGTATATTGGGCTCCACCACTTGAAATTTTTATCGTAGGTCCTTGAAGCCCTCTAGACTGTATCTACATAGATTCATCTGATTTTGTTAGGTTTTGTGCGAGTTGTGGATGATTCTTCTGGACTAGATGACGCATGAAGACTGATGATCAAACAAACTCCAAGCGACTTGATATATGGACAAGGCACTTAAATAAAAGATAGAAAGACAACCAAATTAAAATCACTCAAAATATGCTAAGTGGATGGATATCTAGTGATCCATCCTCTATGGATAACTAGCAATCATTCACCTATGGATAACTTGCCATCAATCCCCTATGGATATGTAGCGATCCATCCCCTATGGATAGCTAGCGATCCATCAAGATAGGTCGGATTGCCCTCAAACTTTCCAAGATTCATTGTAGCACCACCTAAAGGCTTCTTGTGGAAAAATATGCTAAGTTGATGGATAGCTTGCGATCCATCCCTTATGGATAGCTAACGATCCATCCCCTACGGATAGTTAGCGATCCATCAAGATAGGTCAGATTGCCCACAAATTTTTCAAGCTCCTTCATAGCACAAAGTAAAGGCTTCTGGTAGAAAATATGCCAAATTGATGGATAACTAGCGATCCATCTCCTGTAGATAGCTAGCGATCCATCTCCTATGGATAGCTAGCGATGCAACTCCTTTGGATAGCTAACGATACGTAGAAATGACTTAGATTGATTTGAATTTTTTAGTGATGACTTGGCATAACAATTGGACTCTTCTACACTTAAACTTCTGTCCTAATCTCCAACCCCTATAAATACAGTCCTACCTGCAACATAAATAAGAGCTCTACCGGGCTGGTTGTTGAAACTCTACAGATTGCTTTCTTCACTCTTCTCCTTCCTCACAACAGTCATTCAAAGGTTCACTATGATTCTCCAGTGAACTCAAACATTGGGGACTAGATCTAACTAGGGATATTCAAGAACTTTGTAATCCAATTATCTTTGTAATAGTAACCGGTCAATAATAAAAACTATAAAGTGGGCGTAGGCTTCATTAATAGCCAAACCATGATGAAAATCCTCTTGTTTGCTTTCTATTTATACTCTTTTACGTTTATTCTCTATATTATTTCACTGTAAGAAAAAGGCTAGTGCTTTCACACTCAACTCAGAGTATTCATCCATTTTTTGATTTAAGATTTACCATGGTTATTATAGCATCTAACTCTTGTTTCATCACTAAATTCAATGGAGATCGTATACATCGTCGCTATTTCCATTGTTTATTCTACCATTTCTTCTTCAATTAGATACTAGATTTCTTTTTCTATCCCATCTTCTATAGGATCCCTATAGAAATTTTCACAAATCTAAGGAGCAAATAGAGATTTGATCCTAATCTTCAAGTTCTTAACACAAAAGGTGTAGCATTTATTTTGACTATTACCCTCAATTGACAAAAAAGTAGAGAATAAATGAAAATTTTAAGAAATGCAATGAAAAGCAAGAGAGAACATAAGAGATCTTTATAGTGGTCTGGAAATCATTGGCTCATGCCCGTCTTTGTTTTTACTATTGTATACTTTGTGCCAGAACCAACAAGTTAACCTTTCAATTTCAAGATTCAATCTCAATAAACAAATGTGGCAACCTCTCCCTAAAAAAATTAATAATATGTTGAAAAGTCCCTTCTTTTTGGAAGATCATGGCTATTTGTACCTAAATTGGGCTGTTCTAAGCTATAAACTCATCAAATATGTTCAAAATCGTCAAGTAAGGAGATTTCCAATATCATGAAAGAGATCAGGTCGATATTGGACCAAATATTTGGATTTGATGGATTAGTACCGCTCCATAAATGAATCAAATCAATCCATGGCCTCGGTCTGGAGACTTCTACTTTTCTTCAAAAATGCCTTGGTCTTCATGCTTTGGAGTTTTAGGGGCAAAATAGTCACTTTGGTTGATCAATATCGGTCCATCCTCCATGCCCAAAACTTGTCATTATCTTCATCTTTGCCTTGTGATCCATAGTACTCAACCTATAAGGCAATTTACTAATTTTTATAGATTGGCATCGATTCGTAGATTTAGCCACAATTTCCCTATTATTCTTTTAACTTCTTTTAGTAGATTGTTTTCAAGTTAAGAGTGTATTCCTTCATCATTTAATAGTCCAATTCCATTAAAATGTCACTTGGACAAAATGCCAGATAACATAAATAATAAATTTATTACACAACTTTTGGCGATATATATGTTTTTTTTAATAAATTAGATTTAACAAATTCAAATTAAAATCCTAAGTATTAGGGTTTTATTATTCCAAAATTTAGTTTTAAATATTACCTTTTATTTATTCCGTAGTTGAAGTCTCAATATATATATATATATATTTACTTTCATATTATTAGTTTTTGATCTTCTTAAAAAAAGTTCTTTCAATATGTCAAGGCCAAAACTTTAAAATATAAAATTTGTTTTATAATATGTGTATATTTACACACACGGATCTATTTATACATATATACCTATACAAAAAATTTAAGCCGAAAACAGCTATAAAACTAATATAAAAAATATTTTTTTTGCTGATTAAAAAGATATTTGCATTTAAATAAACATATATATTTTTAAAGTTCGATTAATATGTATATTGTGTATATGGTTTTATCCTGCCTATGGCAAGGCCTCGATACCATGGATTGGCTAAATGGATTTCATAATAATCAAGGGAGGAAGCCCGAAAATGTGATTATAAAGCATGGAGATCTGATATATTCAAGACTATGGACGATAGTCAGGTAAATTCGAACGGATGACACTTTGGAATTGGCAAAGTATGGAGTTGACACTTCCCTTAGGTTGGGGTTCAAATCGGATCAACGGAATGGAATACGGATGAGATCATATTATTATGGCAATGGACCACTTGGATTGGCAACATAACTCAATGATGATTACTCAATAACTCAACGAACAATGCACCAACTCTAGAAATAGCTTGGGAAACAAGAAGTGGACCTCAAGGGGACCACCAGGAGCGGTCACCACCTACCACATGGTAAGGATAACTGATCGGGGCCAATCCCTCCTAAGAGGTGCGGTCAGTTTGGCATTTGGTGAGTCGGATCATCTAGTTATGGAGGTTCTTCATCCGAATTTGTGAGATATTTCGATGACTTTCCTTATAAATACACCAGGCATGGTTCATTTCAAAGGATCTTCTTTCTGCCTATCTTTGTCTTCTACCTAGGCGATACTCTGCCTTTTCTACTCTTAATTTTCACCGAATTAAATTATAAACAATAGTATAAATTAATAAAAGGAAAATTTTTGGAGTGGACGTTGGCCGGAGTCAGTCGAACCACTATAAATCTTCTTGTTCATTGACTTACAGACTATTTTAATTTGATTTCTTCATATTTATTTCTCCATTGTATTTTTTCTGATTGGATATTGGATCATTGGTGCTTTCAAATAGTGTTTGGGTGTTGGTGGCCATTTTTACCGTCAACATTTTGGTGCTTTCACTAAGAACGCTAGCACGTCCTAATTTGGAGTTTGGATTGGGATCAACAATGAGGCAATCGACAAGGAGACCAATAGCATATAGAAGTCGTCATGAAGGATGTCAAAATGCATCCTCTAGAGTTAGAGCTAATTAAACCTTCGTCTATATCACCAGGGTTGAGAAGGAGATGATGATGGATTCTATGCAGGCGGGGATGATGAAAATTCAAGAGAAGACGATTCTTAATTTCCTTAGGTAAATTGGATTGGCTAAAGCACAGAACCAATGGATTTGATAGTAGGAATTGTTAGAAATATGGACCGAGGAGTTGGAGCAGCAAAAATTGCAGAAATTCAAAACCAGGAGCAAGGAAACAAAGCTAACAGATGAGAGAATGAAGTGGAGTGGCTGGGGGAAACCCTTGGTTAACCTGGACCAATAGGCACCGATCCTCCCTTAGGGATCACACCAATCACTTAAGAGTCAAGGGCATGCCCCTGGTACTTTCTCTGGATTGGTACATGGCAGGCTAATGGATGGTGCAATGCAAGTTTGCACGGATCGGTTTGTAGATGCATGGCATGAGAAGTATGTTCTGGAATACCCCCGTGGGGTCAAAGGCTGGCTGGGAATATGGAATGGAGCCACTTATGTATAAGAATGAAAGGATGGCTGAGATGATATGTCGGATAAAGAGAGGCGCATTGCTCAACAAGAATCTAGAAGATATTAATCAGAGTCCATTTACTATAAATATCACAAATGTTAGGAACCCACCGGAGTTTAAACTCCAACACTGGAGGTATATGACGAGAAGTCGGATCCAACAATGCATATAATGAGGTATATCCGGCATATAGAAGTGCTAGGGGCATCGAAAGAGTTTATAGCAAGATGTTTTACACTTTACTCAATGAAGTTAGTTGTGCTTTAATTCAGGCGATTGCAAAATGGATCAATCAGGACATGCAAGGAGCTTGTGGATAAGTTCATGAAACAGTTTCAGGTTCACATTTTGCAACCCAAAATTATCATTACATTGGCGGTAATGAAACATCGAACTGAAGAGTCTTTTAACAGGGTTCGAACTATAGTTCGTTCCTTGTAATAGCCTTTGGTGTGTGATGAATAAAACCCTCTAAGTAAAAGAAACCAGGAATGCACAGACACTCATAGGACATCCTAGGGCACTTAGAGTAGAATTAAAATCAACTGCACATGATCACCATATATTAAACTTGTACTCATTCACCAAACGTTTTCTGACCCTCTCCCTTCTTTTCAATTTCCCAACCATAGGTTGATAGGTTAGCAGTTGATTAGGAATAGTAGCAACATGTTGGAGTTCTCATATTCTTTATTATTCATCATGTAGTTACTTATATTAAAAGTTTGTAAAACTTATATTGTACTTTGGGAACAGTGTATGTGGCAATTAAGTATTTTAGAGACTGTATTCTGAAATGTCTATTTTTCAGTACTTATATTTAATTCCATCCGCTGTGAGATCTGAAAGTGTAAAATGTCTTGGAATTTACCGCTATAATTATGCTTTGTAATTTTTAAAAATCCAACTGATCGTATTTCTTGGAATGATGCGAGTTCGAAATTCATCTAAACTTCGAATCAGTGTGTCGGAAAGTGCATGTTGTTACATTCGGTATCAGAGCTTAGGTTTAAGATTCCCTAGGATCTAGGAACATATTGAGGGAATATACTTGAAAAGTTTTAAAAACAACGGTTTTCCAAAAAAAGTTTGTAAAAACAGACTTTTTGAAAAGAGTGCATACGTGTCTGTGTAAGTATGTTTGTATGGATTGAAGTATTCAAAGGTTTTTACATATATATAAAAGTATAACACGAAAGGACGTTATCATGTATCTCTGCCAGTACTATCTGTGGAAAAGTTGAAAATAATTCCTAATCATAGATAGTAATAATGAGCAATTTGATGGGAATGTCTTAGAGGAGGCAGCTAATATTCCAAAAATGAACATCGCCCTATCATTCTATCGGTATCCATAAGCGAGAAAGCAAGATGAGCATAACCTGACAAAAGGGGTGTAATTATAATTTTCTGATATGTGTATTAATACACAACACCTTATATATTTAAACTCATAAGGTAGTTGTTGGCTTGTCCCGTATATAAGCAAACAATTGTGGGTTAGAATAAATTTTAAGATGATAACAATTAGGTGAAAAATTAACCTTTTACGTTTATTTGGTTTACCCCATAAAGGAATGATAGTGGAGGTTTTATATACCAACTAGAAGTAGTAGGTAAATTATGGATTTAAGGGCGAGTGAAGAAGTTTAGTACTATGAGACCCATTTATTAAGAGTATGATGTCGGTAAAGCGTAAAGGGAACATATAAGAGGACTTTAAAAACTTAGGAAAATTCCTCCCATTAAAGTTGAAGCCTTATTCTCATATTGGTAGTTGCAAGGACTCATATTTACTTAAAGGTATAGCTAGAAAATTTCCATATCGAAGTTGGACATAGTATTGAAAAATAAACTTGAGTTAACCATCTTTGAAATGGATGGAAACCTCATGCATATAAAGCATGGCTATGTATAAATGGGCTTAGCTAATTTGGTTACTATTGTCTACAATGATTTAAGTGATAAACCGATGAAAATGTTTTCCAAAAGTTAGATATGGTAGATGTCTCGTATTTTAAATAGAGAAAATAATTGGTTTTATGATTTTATATAAGATAATTAGGTAAATTTCATGGAATTTTTTGAAAAAGAAGAAATTAGAGAAAATTATAAAAGTGGTTTACCAATAATAGTTTTAAACCCTTTGTTTTGTCCTTTAGGCACATTATTACACCTTCCCTCAATGTGCACTTTGACTTTAATAATAGAATTTTTGGAAAATAAAAAATTTGTGAAGTATGTAATACCCAACTTTTGAACTCCTTTTATAAAGAAACAATGGTCAACGTTTTAAAATATCATTTAAAAAAATCTTTATGTCGTACTCTAAAATAATAATAATAAGTCAAAATATCGCATTTTCTTTAAAAATGCACTTTTGTGAAAATTACTTATTTATAAAAGAATTTTTTGGAAAAACGTGTTTTATCTGTATTCTATTAAGGTAAGCTTAACCATTTTGATAATTGAATCAATGAAAATATCATGATTTTTGTAAAAAGGGAAAATGTTTGTTGAAACTGAATAGAGGGTTTCATGGTTTTAAAAACTCTTTAGTTTTTTTTGAAATGATGTTAAAATCAAAGGTTTTGATTTAAAAAGGTAAAACTGAAATACTACGACTATCACTTAATCTTAAAGGAAAAACATAGATTGGAGTTAGATAAATAGAATTAAATAGCCCAATAAATGGTTAGGACAGAGATAAAAGGTAATGGGGAATTAAATTTAGTGACCTTTTCAATTAACAGTTGAATTGGGTGGATATAGCATTAGGTCGAACTTTTTATAATAATGAAGATTAAACACCACCTTGTGTCTTTCTACCTATGCATAGTTTGAATTATCTTTGTGTGAGGAAGTTTGAAAAATATTATTTTGGTATACATGTTTTCGAATAAGGAAAGAGAAAGCTAAGATGCTTCATTATATAAAAGAATGCCGCTGATGCAAGAATTTTTTCAGTTTGAAGTGTAAATGGGCCAAGTAAGGTCTAGTTAAATCCTTATATAGTATGTTAGGTGGCAAATGGGCATTTCCTTTATTACATTAGGCAATCTAAATTGGAATGGTAAGTGTAGGCTTAGCATTATAGTAGCAAGGCTAGTACCGTGTAGGTGAGAATAGGATACCTGTAGGCCTGCGGATAGTCCAGGTATTGTGTTGTTCACCTGAAGGCTATGGGCAGGCTAGGTGGACGTGAGTCAGAAAGTATAAATTTTATATATGTTATTGGATTTTAACGTAGCAGATGTGTTCCATGTATGCCTATGTTCCATGTATGCCTATGTAAATCTTGGAACTGTAGGGTTGTGTATTGCATGTGTGTAAATCCAAAAACCACTGGATGCTAGTAGTCCCTAAATTTAGTATCGGATAGTAGTAGTCCTTGAGCTTATAGATCATGTGATAGTTCCAAGTTTGTAGATTTAAATAACGGGTGCAAGTAAAGTGTAAATTAAGTTGTCATAATAATTTTTTGGATTTTGGTGATATTTTAACTCATTGAAATGTAAAAGGTTGCAATGTAAATTCCTATAGATTATAAAGTTCAGATTTAATAATAAATGTGTACCATTTGAAATGACAAGGAATACGACAAAAAGAAAGAGATTTATAAGAAAGGAATACTTACCGTATTTGGTACTATGTATTTCAGTAGCTATAAAAAAGATAATTTCTTGTAATTTCAAAGGTAACACAAATTCTCCTTTTGGGTAAGATATAGAAATGTACACCGTTAACATCTCCTTTGGAAGAGATGTAATTTCAATGTGTTAAAATACAAAATTCCTAAGTATAAACCAAAGCGTTTGTCACTATTTCTATTGGACTAAGATGACAAGGCACCATTCCATATTGAGTTGTCTCAACCATAAGATAATTGAAATAAAGTGATAGGAGGTTATGTTTGGTAAAAAGGTCATGTTTATGGGAAAACATTAAGAAATGGTAAAAGTTTTAGTAATTCAAACCCCAAATATTATCCAAGATAAAATTTTAGTCAAGACTATGCAAGGGATGATTAATTTAAGGATTTCTCCATCCAGAAAAACATATTATTATTTGCACGCATTGAGAATGCAAAAGCGACTTTCATAGAAGATAAGATTGGGAAATGTTTGGTAAGATTTGGAGGAAAGGATAATAAATTTCTTTTCAACCATCCATCGAATTGGTAGAAGGCTATTTATGTAAGGGAATTCATGGAAGACTGACTTAGGATGTATAGTTGTGATGCATAACAGTTGCACGTAACTACGTATAAATTAGAGAATTACTATCAAGTGATTCTTAATTACAATTTCATTTAAAGTTAGGATTCGACAAGGATTTAGGATTTTTATTGTTAGGTTTGGGTAGAAAATAGGCCAAGGTTAACTTGATGGAATATTTGAGTATTTACCCACTTATAGAGCTGGGATTGCACTTAAGTCAAAGTAAAAGAGGAATTTTTTTCCTATTTCAACAATGTAAGAAATCACCAGGTTTTGATACCCTCGGGTGAAATGGAGGATAGAAAAAGGCTAATACGAAAGTACTGTAGGAAGAGACACCGTCCACTTTTGGGTTGTTTAACCTGATATCTAAAAGATGAAGTACTAGGTATACTAATCAATGGTTCAAGGTGGTATGGTTATGCCTCGAGAATTGCATAGGGCTACAGTTTTGTGGGAGAATAATTATGCTCAAGTTATTTAGCATGGTGCAAGTCAATACCGTTTGAGTTGGCAATAACGTTGTTTTGGGTTACAGATGCATATATATTTGGAATGTAATTTATGCCTGCGGTGAAAGTTAGTAAGGGCAGTCAGGATTAGATTCATAGAAGGACAAGAATGGCACAAGATAGGCAGAAAAGCATGTACCAATAGGCGACACATGAGGTAGTCTGAGGAGCAGAGTTCTCTATAGTTCATGGAGCTGAGTCCGCTACAGTCTAAGGATCTGATCTGCTATAGTCTAAGGAACCGAGCCCACTACAGTTTGGGAAAGTTATAAGGATAGGTGAGTACCTTGTTTACTATGCACCTACCCGTATTTTTGGACTTGGGACAAATCGACTCTGTAATGAAATAATTAAACTGGTTAGAGTCCGGTAGGGAGATGATATAATTGAGAATACACGAGAGCTTGAGGAGAAAGTCCGAGAAATCTTTCCCAAACTCTTTTTTGATGCGTTTCCATTTTACTTAGAAAAGTGTATATTACGTTTGTTTTTAGGTTAAATCTTAGGTAGAGACCATTGGATAGTAGGAATGGTTGCGAACGTTTCATTAGGACATGTTATGGATGATGGGTGTAAGTGGATGTATTCTTTGGATTGTTTCTTTTACACATTTAGGACAGTATGTCCTCTAGATAGTACATACACACACTCATATTATCTCTTGTCTACTATTTATCTTATTGGATATTATGCATGTGGATTCTTGGTTATTGTTTATCTTGTAGAGTATTGTGATGTTGTATATGTATTGAATAGTTATGCATAATTTAGAATTGCAATTAAATTTACTTATGATGTTGCATATATTTTGGATTCAAGGCAAGGGCATTTGCATGATAGGAGGTTGACCGGGTAAGAAAACGTCCACCTTTTTGCATTAGTATAGGTTCATATATATTTCACGCTTGCATATACACACACACACACACATACACACACACATATTGCATTAAAAGTTTTTAAGGACAGTGATTGCTCGTGGGTGATGGATGTTTAGATGTTGTAGCTACTGATTATTGTGTGTATAAGTTACAATTTCCGTCCTTGGAGATTTCGGGGATGAAACCCATTTAAGGAGGGAGAATGTAACACCCCGAAATTTAGCGGAAAATTTGATAAGAAAACTAAACCTAAATATAATAAAGGTTAAATGAAATTTTCACAAACATCCAAATTTGGCTATAAAACTTGTACCATGGGTTTGTAGTGATGTTCTAGACAATTTTCATATGTAACACTTTGAAATCGCAGTTAGTATGGAAATGTTATGGATGTTTGAAAATATGAAAATAAAATAAATTTAAAAACAAAACTTACAAAAAAATTCACAATGCTTGGTCGACCCCTAGGATTTTCTGGTCGACCATTATAGGTCGACCCAAGGCCGGGATTGGTCGACCATTAACATAGAAAAATGGCAAACTGGAGCATGTGCTTGGATAGCTGTAATCGAACCAAATATTTTCCTTCGTGCCCAAGTTTTGATGTGCATATGCAATGATAACGAAGATTCTCCAACGCAAATCCAACGCTCCAAATTAGTCTCTTACTTCTATAAATTAACACCTAGGCTAACCCAAAATTCAGTGGAAAATTAACAAACTACCGAAAATCTGCCAAAATTCTTCCTCTCCACTTCTAAACTTTCTTCAAAAACAAAATAAAAATCAAAGTAAGAGCATTCTAGCAAATGGATCTAGGGGTATGAAAGGTAGCTGGTGTCGATTCATAGGTAAGGAACAAAGTTAGAGTTTGGATCCAAGGTAAGTACAAATAGGTTTAATAATTTGATTATTACGGTTAAATTTAATCTATTTTATCTGATCTAGGATGTAAGAATTTAACTATAAACTATAACCCTAAACTGTAAAACCTGCAATCTGTACTAGAAATTGAAATTGTTGTAATTTGATAAGTCTAATTTTAACCTAAGTTCAAAAGCCTCTGTTATTGAATATAAACCCTGAAATCGATTAACCCTAGATTGAATAATTGTAATTAACTTTGTATAAGCCTATGATTTGGAAACATAAACTGGTCACTGTGTAGGGTTCACTTTAAAACAAAAATCAATTAATCAACGACGTACGAAAATCAAATAATTCAATATCAAATCAGAATTAAACAAACTCTAATTTTTGTACTATGACTGGTCTATCACCCTCCCTAAGAAGCGACCGCAAGCAGTCGACTAATATGATGTAGCAGTTGACCGGTTATGGCCTGAATTATAAAATTCGAACCTCAACCTAAGGCACGGGCTAGGAATAAAAATTATTGATTGTTGTGTGGGCCTATTGTATGCCTATTTGTGTATGTTAGAGACAGTAGGGAAGCTTGTTCCCTATGAGATAACGCTAAAACGTTGCGGTGTTGGGTAAATGCTTTTTACCCAATGCGGGTCGATCATTTGACTGGGGGCGATTTTCATCCCAAATGGGACTCGCAGGACGTTCTATGATGGACATGCAGCACCGACTGATGCCTGATGAAGTGTATGGACATGATTCAATGGGAGTCATGGTATGATTGAGTACTAACATAATGTGATCGAGTTCAGGTGGTGGATCACGCGCATGCAATAAGAGGTGTGCATTACGATCAAGAGGTTGATACATTTGCAGATGATGAGACATTTTGGCGAGTCGACATTGTCGGTTTCCTCTTCGATGTGTAGTTGGGCTACGTGTAGTCATCGTTAGAGGAAAATCCATTCCTCAGTAGCTTAGTGGCGGTGATAATAGTGGGAATGTATTTCCACGGTGATATTAGTGGTAATGTATTTCCACAGTAGCTTAGTGGTGGTGTTTCATATCGAGTAGCTCCAGTAGTGGTGTTTCCATGTTTAGTAGCCCTACGGAGGTATTTTCATATTTAGTATCCTTAGGAGTGGTGTTTCTAAGTTTAGCATCCTAAAGGCGGTGTTTACATATTAAGTAGCTTTAGTAGCAGTGACCGATCCTTTTTTATAGAGGTTTGGTCCATAGTTCGATCCTCGTAATAGCCCACACATCGTAGTAGTGTAGGTATGCATGATGAATAAAAACCCTCAGGTAAAAGACCATAGGAAAGCACGGACACTCGTAGGACATCCGGGGACACTTAGAGTAGAATTAAAGTCAACTTCACATGATCACCATACATTAAACATGTACTCATTTACCAGACTTTTGTTTGACCGACTCCCTTCTTTTCATTTTCACTATCACATGATGACTGGTTAGCAGATGACTAGGCATAGTACGTGGAGAAAAGAGCTACATGTTAGAGTTCTCATTTTCTTTATTGTAGATCATGTAGTTGCTTATTGTATTAAAAGTCTATAAAACTTATAGTGTACTTTGGGAACAGTCTATATGGAAATTAATTATTTTGGAGAATGGTTTCTAAAAAAAGTATTTTTCGGTACTTACATTAATTCCTTCCATTGTGATATTAGAAAATGCAAAATGTCTAAGAATTTACTCGTATAATTATGCTCTGTAATGTTTTAAAAACCAACAACTCATATTTCTTAGAATGACGTGAGTCTGAAAGTCGCTCTAAACTTTGGATCAGGGTGTCAAAAAGTGCGGGTTATTACATATATTTGCTAAGTTATATCTATGTATACATATAAATGTGTGTATGTACACACATGTAAACTTAATGTGTTTATAATTTCAAAATATATGATTATATATATATATATATGTTGTCATAATAATAATATAAAATTATAAATTATTATTGTTTATTTTATCGAATATAATATAAAATAATTACTTATGAAATATCCAACGTAAGATTTTACCTATTAATGATGATGTCGAGGTAACATATATCTTTTTGTTAGTTCATCTTTAGGAAAGTTTATTTCCAAACTAAAATTAGTTTGCAATAAATTTTTGGAGAATTTGATTTAATGGGAAACAAGAGAATGTAAAATGATATGCCAAATAATGATCTATTGGTTATATTTATGGTACTAATATGGAGTAGATGATATTAGTAGAGATCCACATATATCTCAACAAAATTAGACATTATCCACTAACTTATCTACATTCAAATTTTTGATAATTTTCTCCACAAAGCCACAAGGTGGGAGGCCATATTTTATATAATAAATACAAATTTTTGGACCAATTAATTATATATCCATACTAAATTAGATAAATGTATATAAAACTTATACATATTTTATTAATTTACTTTAGTCGTAAATAATAACTATATAATACACACACATATATATAAACAGCCAATAAACAAATATTTCCTTAATAATCTATAACACTATATATTTTTATTAGATTAATTTAGGTCAATACCGATAGCCGTTGTTGTGTGACTCTTAGATGTGAAATCAAACTCAATAATATTTAAACATTTTAAGTATTAAAGCTTGTACGAAATTTACTAAAGTATAGTAATCAACATAAGTTTAATCGCTTATAAATCGTCTAGGTAAAAACCCACTTTTAAGTATTTTCCAAGTGCGCCATTAAGAAAAGATATATGTTACACATTGTATCTCTTTGTAATCACTATCTCATAAATCGAGAACTTAGTCTAAGATCAAAACTCTAATAATGTCCATATTCAATTGCAAAGTTCAATCTTCAAAGCCATTTAAACCAATTCGAGGACATTTATTGATTAACCAAATCACCTTAGACTAAAGCCTTTGATTTTGACCTGACTTCAAATTATCTTGGAACTAAACTTCTATATCGAAGGAGATGAATCCTAGCTTAAGTAAATATTTAACTTTATATGTCTTGACACTTATCCAATTATGGTTGTAACCGAACGAACATTAAGTTATTGGCTATTATCAAAGTAAGGATTCCACACATAAGATGCATAGTGCAGTACTATCAAGTCTAAAGGCTACTACATAATAACATATGAGATCTTCAATTTTTCTTATATACAATAACCTATAAAAGTCAATTGATGTGTTGTTCTATAAATGTTTCAAACAACAAGTACATAGTTTATTAGTGTCCCTATCATGAGTAAATCATTGTTCATCATATAGATAACATTACATACATTAATCTTGTCAGTATATTGATCTCCCATTCTCGAAATACAAATTGAATAGGACATTTAAGGTTAAGTGTTTATTATCATGATCCATTAGTCGTGGTTACGATATGCTTCTATGACTGTGATCATTCAAACTCTTAACCTACATATTTCTCCTTTTATGCCATAATGTACTTTTAACAATACTTACACATAATATATATATATATATATATATCTTTGTGTGTGTGTGTTAAAATGCACATAAAAGAAACAAAACTAAAAAATTATTTTTATTTTAGATAGTATTTCATCACAAGAGGTATGTTACACAATATAATTACATAATTATCCCTAGGGAATACCATTAACTCTATCATTCTCCTACTTGCACGTAGGGCTAATTATGATGCTTTATGCCCACACCTCCTGCCATTCCTAAATTAAATAGAGAAAGGACCTTGGTGAGTTATGAAAAATAACCAGTGTGGCTAACACGGTTAGCTGCTACTTAGGATCGTGTAATATGGAATATAATTAAATCTAAATGCGCAAACAGATGATAATAGCAAAGTAAATAAAAAAATAAGTAAAATAAAACAAGCACACAGGAATTTTTATACCAGTTCAAACTTCCCGTTCTACGTCCAGTCCCAGACTCCTTCTGGAATTTCAACTACAACAACCATCACTTAACCCGAAGGAACAGGTTTACACTGCCTGAGTAATCGAACAGGACTTCACCTGCCTAAGCAACCGAATGGGACTTCAATACAAATAACAAATGTATCCGACTGTGGTGTGTTCTGAAATAACACTGATAAGTCAATTGAGTACAATCTTCCTATAATCTTCTCCTTAATTATATATAGTGATGTGCTTTGAGAATTGTGAAGGATAAAGTGATCAAAGATCAAAGTATGTAAGTGATTTGAGTGCAATTTGAAAGTTTGATAATAGATGAGAATTCAAGAGTGATAAAAGTAAATTCGGTAAATTATTTGTTGAATTCTGTAATCTATTTATAGTATAAAGAGTTGCATCTTTAAATGAAAAGTTATATTGAAAAGAACGGATGCAACTGTTGGTTTAAAAGAATGTTTCTCTTGGTGAAGAGACGTGTGATTTCAAGAAAATAGTAGTTGGGGATATTCAGACGTCTGAATAAAAAAATTCAGACTTCTGAATTGTATTGAAATGCAAACAGCAAAGAAATTGTTCATTTCTAACCTCATTCAGATGTCTGAATATTTTTGGTCAGAGTTTGAATATTGTGAAAACAATATTTTTATTTTAGCACTCAAACATCTGAATGTAAGGTTTTAGACGTCTGAATTTGCTCTTTTGTGCATATATGAGCACGTATGTGCATGTGTGAATCGTTTTAAGGAGAGATTTTAACAATATTTCTAAGTGAAATACAGACTCTATACACACAATATACAACTTTAAACATCTGTAGATGAATCTGCAATAAATCTCCTGCAAAAATGTTTAGTATACACATAACATTTTTTATAGGTTGTTATAATCCAAATTGAGATTCTAACATGCTCTCCCTTTTTGATGATGACAACTATATAAAATTAATAAACTAGTAAAATATTGTTGCTCCCCCTGTCAATATGCATAATTTAAATTTCTCCCCCTTTGTCATCGACAAAAGGAAAGAACATGAATGATAATAGATAATCCATTCCATTAAGGCAAACAAAGTAGATAATAATACATAAACAGACACTGTTTTAGTAATTTCTCATACAACTAGACAATAATGTTGATAAGCAAAACATAAGGAAATTTCTCATACAATTAGACTAAGATAATTAAAATTGGCTTGAAAGAGATGGATCATTGTGATTAGAAATTGAGCTTGAGGAAGACCATTCCAATGGAGATGGATTGTAGGCTTGAGTGGATGAAGAACCGGAACAAGAAATTTGATCCCATATTTTATTAAGAAAGCCTTTGATAGAGTTCAATTTTCTTTCCGTCTTCCTCTCAAGTGCCTTTATATCCCGATGAATCTTTGATTGATTTCGAGAGAGAGTGATGATGGATTGTCTTGATGTAGTATCCGGGCCAATTTCTTGGATGGTGTCATCGTCCTCCTCCTCTTCTTCATGTTGAGTACGAGAAGAAGAAACAATACTAGTGTCTCGAGGTTGAGGAACACCTTGTTGAATATTTTGTGACCATTGTTGGAAGGAAATAATTTGTTGAGAAGGAGGCCGTATAGGAAGACCCATCAACCCTAAAGTTTTAGCGCTTAACTCACTAATACTTGTAAAATCGGAGTCAAGCATTGGTACACTAATATTTAGGAGAATGCGCATAATATAGGCAACATAATGAAGGTTCTATACTTCCTTCGGATTGTGATGTCCTGGAATTCATCCAAAATAATTTTCCCCCAATTCACTTGTTGATTGGAGTATGTAGAATAAAGTGCTTGGAAGTTTTCTTTATACACTTTTTTATAGCTACCCGTCCTTGGTTGGAGAGAGCGAATAAAAGCACGGTGAATTAGCCTAGCTTGTGGCCTCAAAAAGGTAGATTTTAAATTGCCTACATTTATAAGTTGACCAGATAAAAATTGATGTGAAACTTTATCCCGATGTTCCATATCAACTTCTATTTCATTAATATCAATTCCATAATAAGGGCAATTTAAAGTATGACCTAGTCATTGTAGAGGTAAGAAGATTCTTACGCCACAAACTAACGACCAAACACAATCTTGACGGTTTTAAGGATTTCGAAGATCTAAATTTAAGTTAGCAAAAAAAAGTTTAATCATAAGATGATTAATCTTAACATTGTTAGGAGTATACCTTACCAAGCTGTCGAAGTGAAATTGCTCCGCTAAATCTCTAATATGATAAGCTGTGAAATACGGAAATTTCATGAATGCACCTTCGAAGATGTTGGAGTTCTTCATAGAATTAAATCGAGAAACAGCAACATCGTTCCATAGCCATTGCTAGATTTGGCCTTCGGATGGTCCGGATGTTGATTCTCTAGTTCTCTTTGATCTTGGTGCCACTGAAGACTTGAAGAAAGGTTAAAAGCTTTGAAGAAGATAAAAAATAGGGGCTAGGTTTCTGAAGTAAGAAGGAAAGAAGTGAAAAAGGTATTATATAGAGGGTGAAAAGGCAGGGGTAAAAAGGTAATAAAAAATAAGAAAGGTGTAAAAATTTGCTCAGAAGAGATTCAAACGCCTGAGTCACTTGATTCAGACGTCTGAATTGAGTTGAATTGCAACCCGCAAGGAATTAATTAAAAGATGGTCTAATTCAGACATCTGTTATATTTGATTCAGACGTCTAAATCTAGGGTCAAAAAATTCTGTTATGAAGATTTAGATGTTTGTTTATACTAATTCAGGCGTCTGAATTTTGTACATAAGCACATATAGCCCTTTTTGAGAATAAAAACAATATATATTATTAAATAATTTTTAAATATTACAGATTTTAGAATAAATAGAATCTAAATAAAAATATTATATAAACAATAAAAGATAATTAAATAGATTTTGTAGAAGAGGATGGAGTATGATATAATTCTTCTTCAACTTTGGTGTTCTCTGCAAATGGTCGAAGCGGAGACCATTTGTTACCATGTTCCCAAGAATTTGGAGTTGTCTGTGGACATTGTGGTGATGGTTCCCAAGGATTGCGAAGACTTGGAGAACGAGCCGAAGACGGATGATGAACAATATCTTTTGATGAAGAACCACAGAACTTTAACGTTACTTGTTCCAGAAAGCTAAGCCGTTTGGTATTTGCTCATAGTATAATTCATGTTATAAGTCTAATGTTTCTTTCTGATAGTGATGAATATCATTGATTTTTTTCTTTTGTGGATGGTGATCCAAAAAAGAGAGACCGTCCTTTTCTTTTAGATGGAGGAGTATATCCAGTATGAGTTGAGGGAGGGACGGTTGGAACCGGTTCATATATTGGAGTAGGAGTTGGTAGATTGTTCGATTTCAAGGAAGGGGAGGTGTAAGATAGCTTAGATGACTCAGAGTTATTGTTGGATGACATGATTAAACAGAAATTTTTGAAGAAAAAGAGTGTTGAATAAATTCCTGGTGAAAAGAATTAAAAAAATGCAGATAATATATAGGCAGAAACTAGTTAAATTTAGAGGAGATAATGTATGGTTAAAAGAAAAATGGCCATAGGAAAAAGAGGAGAGAATGGACGGTACATAAGAGTTCAATAATAACCTCATATTTCAGAAAACAATAGATAGTGAAGTGGTAGTGTAAAGGACTACCAAATATGAGGTCTTGAGTTCGAGTGCTAGACGACACCCTTCTTTTTTCTTTTTTTTCTTTTGAAAGAAGCTATGAATAAAATACAAACATATATATATATATATATAATCGAACTTATAAATCTTTAAAAGAGACGATTCCGAGTTCTCGTCTTAAATTGATGAAAGTATTTTCATTTAGTGGTTTTGTAAAGATATCTGCCAATTATTTGTCAGAGGATACAAATTCTAGATTTATTAAATCTTTTTCAATATTATCACGAAGAAAATGATAACGAATGTTAATACGTTTTGTTCGTGAATGATTTATAGGATTTTTAGATAAATTTATAGTACTAGAATTATCACAATAGATAGTTGATTTACTTAAATTAAAACCAAAATCTTGTAATGTTTGTTGCATATAGATGACTTGAGCACATGCCAAAGCTGCAAAAATATACAATGCTTCACATGTCGATAATGAAACACAATTTTGTTTCTTACTAAACCAAGATACAAGAGATCGTCCAATGAAGTAAAAAGTCCCACTTGTACTTTTTCTATCTGTCCGGCTTCCTCCAAAATCAGCATCACTATATGACACTATTTCAAAAGGACATTCCTTTGGATAGAATAATCCAAAGTCCTTGGTTTTATTAAGATATCGTAGTATGCGTTTCACTGCTCGTAGGTGTGATTCTTTGGGATATGCTTGAAATCATGCACACAAGCAAAACACTCATCCTTATGTCAGGTCTACTAGCTGTTAAATGTAGTAACGGTCCAATCATACTTCGATATAATTTTTGGTCAACACTTTTACCACTTTCATCTTTATCAAGATGTATGGTTGTACTCATAGGAGTTGGTTTGGTAGAAGTATTTTTCATACCAAAGCGTTTAATTAGATTGTTACAATATTTTTCTTGATTTATAAAAGTACCATTTTCTAATTGCTTTATTTGTAAGCCAAGAAAATAATTTAACTCAACCATATGTAGCATTTCAAATTCTCTAGTCTATTAAATTAGAAAAATCTTGACATAATTTTTCATTTCTAGATCTAAAAATAATATCATCAACATATATTTGAACAATTAAAATATCCTGCTTATATCTTTTAATAAAAAGAGTTTGATCAACCTTCCCAAATTTAAAACCAGAATCTATTAAATATCTTTTAAGACGATCGTACCAAGCACGGGGTGCTTGTTTCAAACCGCATAAGCCCTTTTTAAGTTTATAGACATGGTCAGGAAATTGTTCGTGTATGAATACGGGAGGTTGTTCAACATAAACTTTTTCTTTTATAAAACCATTTAAGAAAGCACTTTTAACATTCATGTGATATAATTTAAAGTTACGAAAACATGCATATGCTAATTAGATTCGTATTGCTTCTAGTCTAGCGACTGCAGCAAACGTTTCTTCATAGTCAATTCCTTCTTCTTGATTATATCCTTGAGCAACTAATCGAGCTTTATTTCTAGTGATATTTCCTTGTTCGTCTACTTTATTGTTGAAGGCCCATTTTGTACCAATAACTGATTGATCAATATGCCGTGGAACTAAATCCCTAACGTCATTTCTTTCGAATTAGTTTAGCTCTTCTTGCAGAGCGATTAACCAATTTTCATCGGTAGATGCTTCTTTAATATTTTTAGGTTCAATATTAGAGAGGAAAGCTACACGACCCGTTTAAATTAATTGGCTTCATGTTCTAACAGATGAATTAAGTTCTCCAGTTACATTATCAAAAGGATGATCCCTTAATAATCTAGGTGGAGATCTTGTTTCATTGTTATTGTTATCCATGTTTTCATTATTTTCAAAATTTGAAATTTCTGTGTTTGTGATATTATCAGGGAATTCTTCATCATCTCTTATACTTGGGATTTGTTTAAAATTTTCATCAAAAGATACATGAATTGTTTCTTCGATGATATTTGTTCTTTTATTATATATTCGATAAGCTTTGCTTCGATCCAAATATCCTAAAAAGATCCCTTCATCGGATTTTGGATTGAATTTACCAAGCTGATCTTTTGTGTTTATAACAAAACATTTTGAACTGAAAACTTTAAAATAAGAAATATTTGGTTTTCGTCCATTAAGAAGTTCATAAGGAGTATTCTTAGTTAATGGTCGAATAGAAACACGATTCAAAACATAATAGGCTGTTGCAACTGCTTTAGCCCAGAAATGTTTTGGTAACGTACTTCCATTTAACAAAGTCCTAGCACATTCTTGTAAGGTTCTATTTTACGTTCTACAACTCCATTTTGTTGTGGAGCTCTAGGAAATGAAAAATTATGGAATATTCCCTTTTTCTTACAAAAATATTCAAAGGCTTCGTTTTCGAATTCACCTCCACGATCACTTCTTATGTTTTTGATTTTCAAACCTTTAAAATTTTGAATTCTTTTGACAAAAGTTTTGAAATTATCAAAGGTATCACTTTTATTTTTCATAAAAATAGTCCACGTATATCTAGAAAAATCATCAACAATTAGACACGCATATCTACTATAATTAATGGATTGTACTTGTATTGGTCCAAATAAATCCATATGTAGTAATTCAAGTGGTTGTAAAGTTAAAATAACCTTTTTAGATTTAAAATATGACTTAGTTAACTTTCCTAACTGACATGCGTTACAAATATGATCAATTTTAAAATTCATTTTTGGTAGACCATTTACGAAATCATTTTTAGAAAGCTTGTTAATAGTTTTGAAGTTAATATGACAGAATCGTTTGTGCCATAACAAAGGATCATTTCCTTTGGCTATTAAACACATATCTGAATTATGATTTATTTTCATATTCAGAACATAGATATTTCTGTCTCTATTTCCTTCAAAGATAAGATTTTGATTTTAATCAAAAATACTACATTTGTTTTCATAAAAAATGATTTTGAATCCTTTGTCACACAATTGGCTGATACTAAGTAAATTATGTTTTAAATTTTTGACAAGTAAAACATTTGAAATAAGAGGTAAATTTGAAATACCATTATTGCTCACATCGCCTTTGCCGATGATATACCTTTGGAGTTGTCTCCAAAAGTGACGGAGCCTCCATCTGAGTAAGTAATATTTGATAGCATATCTTTGTCTCCGGTCATATGATTTTGAGCAACCACTGTCGAGTATCCACTTTCCTCTTTTCTTGAGTGGGACCTACAAAAAATATGAGATAATATTGGTACCCACTTTTTCAATAGGGTCCTAAGAGTTAAATCTAAGGAAATCAAACCCAAGAGGGCTTAGTATCCCATTAAAAAATGTAATCTTTATTTTTATAAATAGTTTCTAAAAAAGTGTTTATATATTTCTTCCTAATTAAACTGTTGTTTGTTTTAGGAACCCAGATTTTTATGATTTTTGGGTTAGAATTCCTTTTTGTCTATATTGCAGTAGGATTAATAATTCTCTTAATTATCTTTCTAGGTGAAGCAGTAAATGTTGTTTTCTTAACATATCCTAATCCTTTTCTACTAGAAACAGATTGAGAGCTATCAATAATTTTAGATAAAGTTTCTCTTCCTTTATTAAAATTTGAAACATTTTCGGTGATGCTTTCTAAATTAGTTTTGAGACTACTATTATCCAACTCTATCAATTTTACCTTAGTTTTGAGTTCACGATTTTCAAAAACAAGAGCGTCATTCTTATTTTTTTGAGTTTCAATTTCTCGACTTAAAAGAGTGAGTTGAGAATTAATATTAGAGAATGATTCTTGTAATTTTTCAAGTTCTTCCTCTAGTATTTTTTTCTCATCTTTGAGCATATCTCTTTTGAATTCTGCTTTGTTCTGAAGTTCACGAGTCTCTTTATGTTTTCTTTTAAGTTTTTTTAGAGTGTCAACTAGATCTGAGTTTATCTCTATCATATCATCAAAAGTAAAATCACTAACCTCGTTTTCATTAGCCATAAGGAAAACATTAACTTGCTCGTTTTCACTGTCACTGCTGCTATCTGATGAAGAGGTATCTGAATCATCCCATGTAACAGAGAATGCTTTCTTTTTCTTATCTTTTATGCCCCTATTGAAGTATTTTTTCTTTAGTTCTGGACATTCTTTTTGCATATGACCTTTCATATGACAATTAAAACATTCAAGAACTGAAGATGATGGTTTGTTTTGAGAGTTCCATTTTCCGTTGTTTCTGTTGTTTTTCCAGAATTTCAAGAACTTTTTGAAATTTTTGGCAATAAATGCAAGATCTTCTTCATCTGAATCTTTATCTTTTTCCTCTTCAGCATGGAAAACTATGTTCTTTTTGTCTTGTGCTTGTATTCATTTTGCCTGCAAATTCACTACATAGGACATTAGATTTCCTATTAACTCTTCAGGTTTAATGGTAGAGAGGTCATTGGCTTCTTCTATAGCCAAGACTTTTCTTTTCCATTCATTCGTTAAAGATTTTAGGGTTTTTGATACAATATCAAAATCGGTGTACGTTTCTCCAAATCCTAATAGTGAATGACAGATATCTTGAAATCTAGAGTGCATATCATTGATGGATTCATCTTGTTTCATTCTAAAGTTTTGAAACTGATTTTTGAGCATGGAGATTTTTCTTTGTTTAACTTTGTTAGTTCCTTCATTAGTGATTTTAAGTGTTCTCCATATTTCATAAGCCATTTGACACATGCTAACACGATTAAATTCATTTCTATCTAGTGCACAGAATAACATGTTCATAACTTTAGCATTGGCAGTAGCATCTAATTTTTGTGTGTTTGACCAAGTGGAGTATTCTCCAGTAGGAAGAGTGTATTCATTTTGTATAATATTCCATGATTCAATGCTATTTGATGGCACATAGATTTTCATACGAGTTGTCCAGTAATTATAGTTTAGACCGTTGAAAAATGGAGGTCGTGCAGTGGATTGACCTTCAATAAAACTAGTTTTAGTGATAGTGTTGGTGTTGTTTTACATATTAGCAAAATATCAGATAATTGTGTAACGGTTATATGATGCCTTGCTTTGATACCAATTGAAAAATAATCTGTGTGGCTAACACGGTTAGCTGTTACTTAGGATCGTGTAATATGGAATATAATTAAAACTAAATGCGGAAACAGATGATAATAGCAAATTAAATAAAAAAATAAGTAAAATAAAACAAGCACGCCAGGAATTTTTATACTGGTTTGAACTTTCCGTTCTACGCCCAGTCCCAGACTCCTTCTGGAATTTTAACTACAACAACCCTCACTTAACCCGAAGGAACAGGTTTACACTGCCTAAGCAATCGAACATGACTTCACCCGCCAAAGCAACCGAATAAGACTTCAATACAAATAACAAAGGTATTTGACTGTTGTGTGTTCTTAAATAACACTGTTAAGTCAATTGAGTACAATCTTCCTATAATCTTCTCCTTAATGATATATAGTGATGTGCTTTGAGAATTGTGGAAGATAAAGTGATCAAAGATCAAAGTATGTAAGTGATTCGAGTGCAATTTGAAAGTTTGAGAATAGACGAGAATTCAAGAGTGCTAATAGTATATTCGGTAAATTGTTTTTTGAATTCTGTAATATATTTATAGTACATAAAGAGTTGCATCTTTAAATGAAAAGTTATACTGAAAAGAACGGATGCAACTGTTGATTTAAAAGAATGTTTCTCTTGGTGAAGTGAAGTGTCTTTCCAAGAAAATAGCAGTTGGGGATATTCAGACGTCTGAATAAAAAAAATCAGACTTCTGAATTAGATTGAAACGCAAACAGCAAAGAAATAGTTCATTTCTGACCTTATTCAGAAGTTTGAACATTTTTCGTCAGATGTCTGAATATTGTGAAAACAATATTTTTATTTTAGCACTCAGACATCTGAATGTAAGGTTTTAGACGTCTGAGTTTTCTCTTTTGTGCATATATGAGCATGTGTTCGCATGTGTGTGTGTGTGTGTATATCGTTTTAAGGAGAGATTTTAACAAAATTTCTAAGTGAAGTACAGACTCTAGACACACAATATAAAACTTTAAACATCTGTAGATGAATCTGCAGTAAATCTCCTGCAAAGTTGGTTAGTATACACATTACATTTTATATAGGTGTTATAGTGAAAAGATGAATGATATTATCTTTTGTATCTACTCGATTAATCATGGCTCCTTTGTCACCGATAAATAGTCATATCACATGATGACTGTTAAGGATGTATCTTGACTTATTGTGAGCTAGTAATTCCTTAGTAATTTGCATTGCCTATCATAATGTAAAGATATCATATAGATCTTCAATGGATGGAATCACTTATAGTTCCCTAATGAATTTGCACACTTTCGTTTATTCTTTTGTACCACATCAACCTCCATAGTAGAATACTCCACTGCCACTTGCTTGAAGCTATTATAACTCATACCCCCTTTATTGAGGGCAAAATATTGAACCAAAGATGATGTGCTATCATCTACATAAATTTTAAAGCTAGAATCCTAGTATTCCTTAAAGAGGAGCTCATTGTTTCCACAAATTGAAAGTAATTCCTTATTGATTTGCAAACACTCAAAAGCATTCTAAATGAATGTTCAACGACTTTCACTAGGACTAGATTGATATCTGCTTACTTCATATGCAAAAGAAATATCAAGTCAAGAACAGAAGATAACATAAGTAATAAATCCATATGCTGAAACATAAGGGATCCTTCTCATATGCTCGTTTTCTTTATCTGTAGATTGGGAATCATTTTAAGAAAGGCAATCCTATGTTGAACTATAACGTTCCTTTACTTGGAATTTCTCATATTAAACCTTTTTAGTATGGTATGTATGTACATCAATTGGGACAACCCCATCATCTATTTAAATCTTATTTGTAGTTATACCAAGTACTTAGTATGCCTTGCCAAAATTCATCATTGTAAAATTATTGGATAATCAAGATTTCACTCATTGTAACATTGCTATATCACTACAAAAAGGTAGTATGCATTACATGTAGAACTAAAGATGTAATAGCATTTTAATCTTCTTTCTTATTGTTGACTAAATTTCTGCCCAACCAAGGAATTAGGATAAGAGAAGGATTTTAACAAAGGTTATTTACTAAAATAATAGATTAAAATATGAAAAGAAGGAATAATTAGTGGTAATAAGCGGTGTAATTAAAGTAAATAACACAAGTTGTAGAGTGGTTTGATCTTAACTAAGATCTAAATCTGCTATGGTTAATGCTTTTATACTTTGGATGCTTGGTTACAAGAGAATTTTAATGGCTATGCCAAAGCTTAAAGTTACAAATGTATATTTAGAGTAAAAATTGGTCCTTATATAAGTTCACGAGATCCGTTATTTATAGCTGAAGAGATCATGTCTTAAAGGTTAAGTAGATGCCTTTAAAGCTAAATATACTTAAAGCTGCTAATTGTGAACTATATTTTAGATGGTGGCCAACTTGGAATCCACAAAGAGAGAATGGCTCTGATGCATGCTAACAAGCGGGCATTACCATGGCATTCTTATGTCATAAAGATAGCATGACACAGGGAGTGATTGCTGCATAGTGGTGCTTTTTCCAAGTAAACAACGAAGTATAGAGAGTGATTACAACATAGATTCAGTTTTATTAGATAAATAGTGGTGATAGAGTGCTATTGTCAATGGAACATATGGGTCACTGTCTCTTTTTGTCAAAAGACCTACACGTTACGAAAAATCAGGGTAAATAGGGATGATAACTAACAAGGGATCTGGTCGAAAAGGAAGAGGGGTGGATGGGGCCTATTGTTATCCTGCCTTTTGCTATGGTCGTGACACCAAGAACTTGACTAGAAACCAAGAGCGGTCTGTTTTGAAGAACGGTTATACACAGGTCCACTATGGATACCGGTAAATTTTGCCCGAGTCCGTATTAAGCCACATCGATATGATACGACAAACAAAGCTGTGAAAGTCAGTGTTCCAAATTTCAAGATAATCGGAGTTCGTATGCTCAAGAATTGACCCATCAAAGTCCAAATGAAACACCATCCTCGTATCCATGGAAGAAGACCTGATTCATATCCACCTTGCTTCTCCATTTCGTACCCATCGCAAATACATTACTTCGTATCCATCATGATCAGCCACAATCGTACCCATCGATTAATGTCATTTCGTATCGCTTCAACATATGAGGAGCACGTATCGATCATCATTTGCATATTTCGTATCGATTGGCCATCAATCGATGCGAAATAGGATCTCATTCATCAAAATGAAAGACCGGGGCTCATATCGATATGAGGTATGCATTAGGATTGATGCGATATGAGTTCACGAATCGATACGAAATTGGGTTTAATGGGTGGATACGAACGAGGTTAAACTAGCGGATGCGAACAAGGAACATTTAAGAGAAAGACTCGATCACTCAGCATGAAAAGTGGATCGATCCTAGAAGATAGTGCCACATCATATAGAAAACACATGAAAAATTATGGATGCGAATGGTAGCGATGGGAACGTATCGATACGAGCTCGGCTGCATATTGAAAACACAAACATACATCAATCATAACTCAAAATCTATAAGTCTAAATGCCACCAAATTTTCACAGCAGCCTACGTACAACCGCAAAAATGTCCATGATTGATCTCAACCTAAAAAGAGCAGTTTTGGATCGATACGAATTTGGTGTGTATCGATCATGGATCTATTCGAAATGTCCATGGATCAATCACGTGGGTCCATCCACATAAGAGAAGGAGTCTTCTAAGATCTGAACTGGATATTTGCAGCCTACAGCTATAAATAGCTATCCAAAGCCTTTTGAAAAGGGAATTTTGGATGCTGGAACGTCGATTCTCTACCGAAATCATTATTGTATTTCGATTATACCGTTGTAAACATCTGTAGCGAACGAGTAATATCAATAAAACGACAACTTTCCATAGTGAACATAGGCTAATGCTGAACCACTCTAAATCCTTGTGTTTCTATACTTCTTTCTATCTATTTTTGGTGTGTTTTTTAGGCTAGCCTCATTATTCATTTAAATTCTTCAATTTAATCTCTTTAAACACGCCCGAAGAGTGTTGTGCCCAATTTTGACGCAAACACTTTGGTGCTTTCATTAAGAACACCCAGCTTTTCTCCAACTCTTTGGATCTACTACCGATATCGGATTGTAAGAATCTAAGGAGAAGATCCAGATCTCATACCCAGAAGTTCTTCCATCCTATACAGATTTGCATCAAGAATAGGAGAGAGCTTTACCATTCACTATGGCCACCGCCGGACTACCTCAACCACTGCAGATCAGGAAGGAAGAGATAGACAGAACCCTGTGCAGCTACCCACCACAGGCTAGAACTCGGTTGAACCTTCATATCCACAAGGCCCTGTGATATGGGTGGAATTCCAGATGTTAACGCAAGAACTGACCCAAAGTCGTTAGCAGCTTACCCAACAGATGCGTCCAACACGGAGTTAACCAACTGATTTAATCAGGAAAGACGAAGGAGATCCAAAAGGATCAAGCTTCCTACCCATCTACTGAGAGTTCTTCTTCTTTAGATTACCATCACAGATCCACACGTCCAAGACTGGATGGAAGCTATGCGCAAGCTCCCAGGAATCAGTGCACTTTGAATCTTGGAAAAGCAGGACCTGGTCCACCTGCTAGTCACCAGGCAGGCCCCTCCTCCCGAGGAGGGACAATTCCTTATCAAACACTGATATTCTAATACAGCCACCACTATTGACTTAGAAACTAACATTCGAGACCGAATAGATCTGAACCTTCATCAACGCGATCATACTCCCAAACCATATGTGCCCAAAGACATAGAGCCAAGGAGGCGAGGTATGGACCGTCGACCGCACCCTGGCCATCCTCGCATTGTTGAACCCGACCACACCTTAGCCTAACATATGCCTAGAATGTCCAGATGTCAGACATCCCGACGATGATTCGTCAAATGATTCGTGAAAGTCAAGGCATCTCCAATAACGACTAGGGAATTTACAGGAGTCATACACCCTTTACTAATGACATCCTTTATGCTGAACGACCTCGTTGATTCAAAATGCTAACTTTACTTGTTTACGAAGGGAGTTTAGACCCTAACAAGCTTATTTTGATGTATGAATGGCTTATGAATGCCATACAAGCTGACGATGCGGTCAAATGTAGAAATCTTCCAATCTCGCTAGGGGGCATCGTGACTATATGGTTTAATTTCTTGCCACCCCAATCCATTTCATGCTTTGATCAGATTGCTATGAAATTCGTTGAACCATTTTCGTATGCACGTTACAAGACCTAAGGATGTGAACGCGTTATCAAGCATCACTCGGGCTCTTGGAGAGACACTCAGACGTAATCTGGAAAGGTTCCATGCTGCTTGTGCGGAGATTAGTAACTCTAGTGATAAATCCATATTGATTGAACTGATTAAAGGAAGCGATCCTGATTTCGAATTCGACAACTGGTTGGCTGGGAAACACCCTCCGTCATTGGATAGTTTCTATTCCAAGGCAGCCTACTTCTTGAAGAGGGAAGATGAAAAACAGTGTAGGAAGAAGGATGATGCAGGGCCCAGTGTGGAAGGAATCCGTAGCACTGTCACTGTGAAACAAACAGGTGAGAGTTTTGAAAAGGTGTATTTAAATAAACAGAATAAGCAGAACCAAAAGAAAGGCGATGGAAATCAGGGTAAGAAGCGGGATCAAAATCGTGGACCACGACGTAGAGCTCCCATGTTTGACACCTATACTCATTTAAACACATCCCTGGAGAATGTTTTACAAACCTGTACACTGGCCAATATAAGAAGCCTACTCTGAAGTAGTCGTTCGAAAAGCAGATTCAATCTGGAAAATTCAGTAGATTCCATGATTCTTGTGGTCACAATGCGAGTGAATGTCGCCATTTACAGGATATCATTGATAAGTTAATTTGAGATCGAAAGTTGGGAACAATTTGTTAGGGCACCGTAGGCTAGAGGTGCTGGCCCATCAAATCAGATTCAAGTACGAAATCAGGATAGGCCAAAAAAATCCGCTCGTACTAGTGGGAGGTAAGTGATTAAAAAAGTTAGTCGTGGTCCTCAACCAGTGGATCGGAGCCGAAGGGAAATGGAGTCGTATACCAGTTCGATTAGGCATGCAGACTTCGAGTGTTGCAATAATCTTGACAATGGGGCTCCAGCTAAACAACAAAAGATGGTGACAGATGACATCATTTTCTAAGACTGCCGATAGAGTTGAAGCCTCTACCATTGATAAACTAGTCATTTCAGCATAGATAGGTCCTGCTTGGATGAAGAGGATCTTAATGGATAGTGGAAGCTCGGTGAATATACTTTTCAAGCGAGCATATGACCAAATTAAAATGAAAGCAGAGGACCTAAAGCCGTGTCAATCACGCATACATGGTTTCAATGGAAGTGCAACTATACCCGCTAGAATGGTAGAATTACCAATGGAGTTGGGAGTTGGAGAATGCCGGAGAGTCCGAATGTTGTAGTTCATTATGTTGGATATTCATTCGCCATACAATGCTTTCTTGGGCCGAACTGGCCCAGGATGAATTTAGGGCAGCCATTGCCCCTTGGTGTTTAACTTTGAAATTCCCAACCGACAATGGGGTTGAAGTAGTTTAGGGAGATCAGGCGGCTGCACGCGCCTGTTATGTTGCTGAGCTGCAGAAGGTACAGCGAAAGGATAAGGGCAAGGACGTAGAGGAATCTCTCTGCGTCCGTTTTTTACCAACAATTGACAGCTAATGCCTGGGCCTAGGCCTGGACGCCACAACAAATTCCTAAAAGATCTTGATCCAAGAGACAATGATAATGAAAAGGAAGTCAAAGACAGTTAGACTTCCGTAGCAGAGTTGATGATCAATGTTCCGATCGACGATGATGATTCCAGAATGACAAAGATCATGTCTCAGCTAAGCCAACAGATGAAAGAGGAATTTGTTAAATTTCTCCAGGAAAACCACGATGTGTTCGCCTGGACGCACTCTGACATATGTGAGATCTTGCTTGACAACGTGAGCCATACATTGAATATTGACCCGCGGCATGCCTCGGTCAAGTTGAAGAGGCACAGTATGGATCCAGAGTGATTTATCGCCCTGAAAGAAGAGGTGGATAAACTCAGGACGAACGGGTTTATCCGAGATGCACTATATCTAGAATGGGTATCCAACCGAGTGCTTGTCAGAAAACCAAACATTAAATGGAGAACTTGTGTGGACTACTCAGACCTAAATAAAGCATGCCCCAAAGATATTTTTCCGCTTCTCAAAATTGATCGACTTGTTGATTCAATGGCTGGACACGAGCTCTTGTCTTTTATGGATGCGTATTCCGACTACAATCAGATACCGATGCATCAACCCGATCAAGAGCATACCAGCTTTGTCACTGATCTTGGATCTATTGTTACAAAGTGATGCCTTTCGGACTTAAGAACACTACGGTGACCTATCAAAGACTTGTCAATCGAATGTTTTCTAGCCAAATTGGAATAACTATGGAGATGTACGTGGACGATGTGCTTATATAGTCGCAACTATCCATCAATCACGTCAATGACCTTAAAATGATGTTCAACATCATTCGAGAATATCAAATGAAGCTCAACCTATTGAAATGTCACTTCGGAGTCACCTTCGAAAAGTTCCTTGGATTCATTGTCAATGCTCAAGGAATTGAAGCCAATCCCGAGAAGATCTAGGCGATTTGGAATCTAGAAACTCCCAGAACTATAAAGCAAGTGCAAAGCCTCAACGGGAAGGTAGCAGCATTAAGCAGGTTCATATTCAAATCCACCGACAAATGTATTCCCTTATTCGACCTCATCAGGAAAGGAAAGTGGAAATTTGAATGGATCGAGGAGTGTGAGGACGCATTCTGAGCACTGATTCAACACCTATCTATGCCACCTATTGTGTCAAAGCCTACTGATCATGAGAAACTATATATCAATCTGGCAGTGTCAAAGAATGCAATCGATGCTGCATTAAGTTGGGAGGAGGATCGGGGTATAAAGACAGTATATAACATTAGCAAATGATTGACCAAGGCAGATAGAAACTATCCAAAGTTGGAAAAGCTAGCTTACTGTCTCGTCATTGCCTCGAGAAAGCTATGTCCCTACTTTCAGGCTCATCCTATCACAGACTACTCCGACCAACGAGTACGATGGATCCTTACGCGGCCTGAGACGTCTGGTAGGTTGTTAAAGTGGAACGCGAGTTGAGTCGGTTGATATTGCTTACGCGCCAAGGCGGGCTATTCAAGGACAAGTCCTGGCGGATTTCATTGCTGAGTTCACTATATCGGAGGACTTTCTCAAAACCAGGGAATCTCCCAAATACATATTGAAGCTATACACAAATGGTGCATGAATAATCGTTTCTCGGGTGCTGGAGTTCCACTTGATACCCGAGAAGGTCGATCTGTATGTTATGCTTTGAAATTTGATTTTCGTGCAACCAATAAGGAGGCTAAATACGAACTTTACTTGCCGAACTTAGACTCGCCAGAGACTTGAGCATTATTGCTGTGGAAATATATTGCGATTCAGAATTGGTCATATGTCAAGTTCGAGGAGAATATCAAGCAAGAGACTGGAGGTTGGCTGTTTATCTTGCATAGGTCTAAGAAGTATTGAGTTAGTTCAATTATTATGTCATCTATTGAAAACCCTAAGATCATAACCAAAAGGCTGATTCTCTGGAAAAGTTGGCTAGCACTGGTGAGGCATAGCAAATAGGACATGTCCCTATTGAGACACTTATTTCTCTGAGTATCGATCAGATGGAGACAGACTGGGTTTATGAAGCCACACCCGAGAAAGAGTCATGGATGACCCCTTCCAGAAATTATCTCGAGCATGAAGCTCTCCCGAGCATAGAAGTAAGAAAAGACAAGTTCTTCGGAAAGCTTCTCGATTAATTTTCCAGAACAGGGTCATGTATAAAAGAGGATACTCTATTCCTTTACTCTGGTGTGTCGCCCACGACGAAATCAGACGAGTGTTACATGATGTGCACAAGAAGGAATGCAAAGATAACACTAGGGGGCAATCACTAGCTAAGAAGTTACTCTGATATGGGTAATATTGGCTGACTATGAACTGGGATGCATTAGACTATGACAGGAGGTGTGACAGATGTTAGAAACATGCTTGGATGCCAAGAGCCCCACCTACTGAAATAACCCAAATGGTCAGTCCATGGTCGTTCGCTATATGGGGCATCGATATAATTGGAACTTTACCTTTGGCTAAAGGTGGTGCGAAGTACGCCATCGTTGCAGTTGACTACTTCACCAAATGGGCGGAAGCTTAGCCCCATGCTACTATCACGGTGAAGAAAGCAATCAACTTTGTTGTCCGCAACATCATCTATTGTTTTGGCCTCCCACATACCATTTATCACTGACATGGAGCCTAATTCGATAGTTTCGAGTTCAAGAACTTTAGTCAACGTTTCCATATTCAGAAAAAATTCTCAACTGTTGCTCACCCTTAGACAAATGGATAGGTCAAAGCTGTTAACAAAGTTAGAAAATCCATTCTGAAAAAGCGACTAGAAATGGCCGGAGGCAAATGGGTCGGTGAGCTTTCCATGGCCTTATGCATATCGGACTACCCACAAGTCCACGATCGGCCACACTCTATTTTCACTTTCTTACGGCTCGGAAGCCATCATTCTGGTCGAACTAGAAGTACCTTCTCATCGTGTGACTTACTAGGTTCCAAAGACAAATGCTATATTGCTTGCCGAATCTCTAGACTTATTAGATGAGAATCGTGAAGAGGCAGATTTAAGGGAAGCCGCGCACCGGAGTCGAGTCGCCTGATTATACAATGCCAAGGTCCGACCCCGAACCTTTGTAATTGGCGATCTCGTGCCCAAGAGAATTTATCCGGTCCCTTCATATATAAAGCCAACATGGGAAGGACCATATGTTCTCGAACGGAAATTTAGAGACGACACATTCAAGTTATCAACTGTCGATGGTCTTAGTTTGCCCAGAGCTTGCAACAACAAAAGTCTTCGTCGCTACTACAGATAACAGGCTTTCTTTATTCATTTAATCTTCTTTTCATTTTCAATTTTTTTATGTATTTCGAAATTTGAACTTACAATAAGGCTACTGACTTTGCCATATTTTCTTATTTCAACAATAAAATGCAATCTCTTCGAGCCAAAGGGGTGATTCTTGAAATGCGTCATGCGACCATCACGATGCACAGAGAGCTAAGTTCCATCCCAGGGTGGTACTTATTCAAAATAGGGAGTGGTTGTGATATAACCGGTCACTCACTAGGTGAAACCCAAGCTAGGGGCAAGCTACCACACTGAAGCCAAAAAGGATTGATACACGACAATCCTCTAACTAACTCCAGCTCCCAGAGTGCGAGCTGGAGTGTAAACTTACAAATGTGGGCTTGAAGAGGGTGAATCCGCCCACCCACGACTTCACACATGTACCACCAAAGCTCGAGGAGGGTGGATCCGTCCATCTAACGACCTCGCTTTCTACATTCACAAGCTCAAGGAGGGTGGATCCATCCACCTACGACTTCACTTGTTTACTCAGGGTGGATGTGACCTGACCATCCACGATACTATTCAATTTATCATTCCTAGAGTGCGAATGAGATCTCAATAACTTAAAATAGATGTGATCGACCATCTGTTAGCTAACTATGGATTCCCAGAGCGCGAACTAGAGTACAAACATCAATTGAGCGTGAACTGACCGCTCATCAAATAACTGTAAGTCCCTAGAGCGCGAATGGAGTATAAACATCAATTAGGCATGAACTAGCGGCCCACAATTCAATCTAGTTCCCCAGAGTGTGAATTTCGATTATTAAAACGGGTGTGACTGACCGCCCAAAAAACAACTTAAGTCTCCAGAGCATGGACGTAACTTTAAACAATAAGCTGGCATGATGGACCGCCCGCATGCGAGTATAATCCCTCGAGTGTGGATGTGATTGTCAATAAATGAGCGAGTGTCATCCAACCACTCGACCGCATCTCACCAAAACTTAGTTCCGACTAAGTAAAAATAAAAGCATCAGAGGTGAAAGGCAACCAGCGTTCGACCACTTCACTTCATCCCCGGAACCGAGGGCATAACTTCAGCTCCAGCTACTGATTGGGACAGTACAACATCGAGAATCGACTTAACATTTAGTTATGACCTAAAGTAATGACTCCAGGACATAACAACCAAACACAGGTCCAACCTAGAAAATAAATCTTCGCAAATATATTAAATAGAAATTCAAGCATTGAAGCACTTAGCCAAATAACCTTGGAGTTATGCTAAAAAATAAAAGGAGATTTTATTCCATCTATTCTTTGGAAGCAAAATTGAGTACAAAAAGAAGCCTATTTCAAAAATCCCTATAAGCAAGAGCTGAACCTGCATCTATACACGGCCTATACAAACCAAAAAAGTAACTCCTACCTGTCTACCAAGAAAGGGGACACAAAGATACATGCCTACTCCTTAGGCTTCTTCTTCCCCTTCGGTGTCGATCCACTTGAGCTGCCACTGTGGTGCCGTTTTGAGCACTTGCCTTCACCCGGCTTATCCACAGCCGGGGGAAGAATTGTAATCTCCTCCTCCGAACTCATGGAAATTGGAACACTTTCAAAGTCCGTGGTCAGAGGGAAGGGGCGCTTTCTACATGAGGAGATAGGGGGTACCCCGGTGATGATGATTGTACCACCCGGAGAGACCATGTGTAAGGAGCCCGGCCAAGACCAACCATACCACCTCCCACACTACCACCCAGCACGACACTTGCCATTTCAGCATTGATCTCCACTATTGTCACCTCATCACGTGCTTCTTGAGTGTCCGGAAGGATGCTGGCAGTCAGGGCCGAAGACTTGTTGCGAACATGCCTTCGCCCATGACAAAAGGCAAATCCATAAGTGGATCGCTCTGATGACCGAGGAGTTCTTCCATCATCTGTTCATTGAAGATAAAAGCGCTCACATGAACTTCCACGGTCAATGCAATAGCTGTGGTATTCGTTACCTCGTCACGATAGCCTACTACTCTTGATGCTGCACCTGGGTTGAAGGTGCACGGCCGGTGCAACTCCTATCACTGAATGAAAATAAGAAAAAATATTAGTGACTTCATCTAATAATACTCCAGACTTAGAATGAGTTAAAGAAGTGTTCAGAATAACATTCTTAGGTTGGCTCACGGGTGGAGCCGAGGCTCCTTTAGAGATATGCTCGCGAGCCGAAGACAATTGCGGTTGATCAGGATTATAAGTAGGCACAAATAGAGGATCGACTGTAGGGGTAGATTCGGGCTGGGCTGGCATAGGAATTTCAGAACTCGTATCATGATGCTCAACATTAAAATCCTCTTCATCCTTCAAAAACTGGGTGGCGGGTCTCTCTTTTTCAAATATGAAAACACATCGTGGAGAACTCTTCTCTCATCCTCAATCAGCACGCGATTCTCCAATTCGATCTCATCAATGGATTCAGTATAATGCTATGCTTTCTCATCATGGCACCAGGCATTATGTAGATGGGTCGGTTAATCATTGAGCCAGCTCAAGTCACGATATTTCATGATGTTGACATTATAGGTGACTAATAGATCTTCCATATCGCCTTCAAGCCTTGCCTCCACTACCTCAACTTCGGCTTCAGTGCTAGCCTCAGCCTCCTGAACCTTTAGCACCACCGCATCCCGTTCGCCTTTGAGCTCCACAATTTAGTCATAATCATCCTTAGTGGACTTGTTTGCCTCATTCTTTTCTTTAATGACTTCGTCGTATTTCGCCTTAAGATCCATAAACTCTTTGAGCACAGTATCCCTCTCGCTTGTAATGGTAGCGTTCCTGTGGCCCATATCGTCTACCAGCTTTAAATGCTCCTACCTCATGTACTCCATTTCCTTGTTGGCCTCATCAACTTTCTTCAGAGCCTCTATTTTAGAATTCCTCAAAGTGTCATTTTCACTAGTAAGCATTGTGACTATTCGATCTTTCTTGGTGACAGTTCCTTGCAGATCTTCAATTGTCTTTGCCCGCTTAAATGCCACAACCAAGGCCTTCTCTGTGGTTTTCTTCCACTCGCAATATTGGCCAAAGGCATGATAAACATGGCTACAATTTACTCTACCGTAACTGGAAGCACCCTCAAATTTGAAGGGAAGTAGAAGCCGTCGAAACAGATGTTAGGAAACTCTCTTCTCAATTGGGCAATTCGAGCGGCGATGTTCGCCAGGCCTTGCAACTTGTGGAGGCACTAGCTAGCGTGAGGATCCAGCAGTTTGTGTTCCAAAAGGGTGGAAATGAAACCTTGGGTGGAGGAGATCATGATCGAAAGCGGCGCCTATCGCGCCTATCTCTTTCTTTCTCTCACCCTTTCCCTAGCTCTTTCTCTATCATAGTAATCCCTGTCCTGGCTGGAATGATGGCGATCTTGGCAAAAATCATGCCAACGGGACTCCCTATATGAACTAGATGATGGGCGTGCAACTCGGAGGCTACCAAGCATAGTTTTGACATTGAATCTGTAGAGTGAAGGAGAAACAAAGTTTGTTATCGCCGAAAGTTGAAGGGCTCATAGATTTTAGTTGTGTAGTTCCATGGAGTGTATTCATGCATGTGTTAACCCCCAACCAACCGGTTATTATTGCTGTGCTCGGAGGAGTTGGCTCTCCTAAATCTAAGGCACTTTGAAGCCCTTCTAACCCGATGTCTTGTTAAAGAGATACATCGTCCGAAATTGGGAGATCTGCAAGTCCTTCGAAAGGGATCTCCCTATGCGAGGAGAGACCCTGTGAAATTACCACAACCGTTGCCGTTGAAGACATGATAGAATACTTACGTCTTGGAGCTTTATGGGCAGCGACCTTGCCTTTTCTTATTCTCTCGGAATGTCGATGGCTTTGTAAATGCCCAGGTGGGGGCTCATCTCCAATGGGCATGTCCTTATCGTCACCTTGCTCGATGATCACTATCCTCGAAACTCTCCTTTTAGCTTACCTAGCCGGAATCGCCCTAAGAACCCTTCAAGCATGATACTTTGATTTCCACTAATCAACCTAACAACCCTCAAATTCTCATCCGTTAGTACTTCATCAATTCCTCTATCCATAGTGGATACTCTTTTGAAGAACCCTTACGATCTCTTTAAAATGACCGCCTTCGGGTCGCGGAATCGAAGACATGAAAGAAAGTATTAGATTCTACAACAAATAAGATTATCCAGTCAATCGGCTTAAAAGTTGAAGTACTTACGCCTGACTAGCCACAATCTAGCAATACCCGAAGGGCGTTGGACGTAGAACCATTTAGTCTTGAAATAACTTAGCTTGGTCCACGCTCCGATCACGACTTGACGGTTACTAACTGCCTCTGAGAAGGTGAAAGATGGGTTGTCCCCTCGACTATTTATATTGAACGGGTATCATACTTCCTCTGGAGTCGGGGGTCGAAAAAGATTCTCCATAAAGATGATAAATAAGTTGTTCAGCGAAGCATATCCATTCGGTTGCATCTGTGACAGAGCAATCCCTAAGTAGGATAACACTTCTCGGATATATTGATTGAATGGAGGGAGTGACCCAGTTATGCACAAGAATCTATTAAAGGCGGTATACCCTTCCGGGGGAGAGTGGGGCCTGTCTTCGATCTGCCCCTGGTAGTACAACTTCATCCCTTGACAATCTCTGCCATGTATAGATCCCACCTAGCATTTCCCCAGAGATATTAGATGGGACAAAGTCTTGTGGATTCTCAATGAAGGCTGCTCCTGGTAACTCATCCGAAGCTAGACTTATAACTTCTGCCGCAACAGCCGACATCTCTGTTGTGGGAAGAGGCGGACTCTGAGACTCCTATTGTTGCATACTTCCAGTTTCCATAGCTAATCAACTCAGCAAAAATCATCATTAGATGATAATGAACCCCTGTTTCCCCCAGCGTGCAGTGCATGAATGTGTTGTGTAGTGCAGTGTTGCATAGTATCTATAAAGTACAATTAAGATTGAGAAGTGTTTGAATGGCGAGACTTCAAAATTCAACCGGAGTGACTGTCATCGCTGACCGTCACAATCGTGCCATCCAGACTTCGGGTACTTGTCCAAGTTAAAGTTCATTAAATTTCATCAAGTCACAGCTCCACCGACGAGCTTCGAGAGGCAGTCAAATATGTAGTGACCTGATTAAGTCCAATTATGCAAGGCAGAAGTTCATCGGAGTCAAGTGTTCAAGTGTAAAAGAAGCTTCGTATCCATCAAGATTTGACATGGATCGATCCCAAAGACCACCACTTCGTATCGATCATGGGATCATCGCCTTGTATCGGTCCCAGGGCTTCATCTCGTATCAATCATCAAAACCCATTTCGTATCGATGCAAGATCCATTACTTCGTATCAACTAGCCTTAAGACCTTCGTATCGGTCATCATGTTAAATTAATCGATCGACTCGTAGTTCCACAAGCTTTACTTCGATTTATATCACATTGCAACCAAGATCGATACGAGCTTCCTTCTTCAAACCATCCATTTCAGGCCTATAAGAACTTCACAACTCAAGTCGATACGAATGCCATCTTCATATCCTCACACTTCGTCTTCTCCAAAACTACACTTCATCTTCGCCAACCGTCCTCGACCATGCTCTGAACCATTTTTGGCCATTACTTCTTCAGAACTGGTCATGGAAACGAGGGGAATGGCGGAGAATCTCAAGTCTCATCATTTTTAACACTGTTCGTTGCCTATTTACCAAGATCAAACAGTGGTTTAAGGGATTTGAAGGTTGATTCGGTACGAAGACGAGGGCAGTTTTGATTTTCTTTAATTTGGAACGATACAAAAGCAAAGAAAAAGTAAACAAGTAGAGAAAATTCTAAGTACCCAGATATTTATACTAGGGGAAAAACCGTTCGTCTCCCCGTGGACCTGATCGGTTAAAGCGGTCAACAGCATAAATGATGCGAGTGCCAGTCCCTATCCAATATTTAATCGAGGCGATTTTAACACCATCGATGTGAAGAAATTTGAATCCATACAACAAGCGACATGAAGCAACAAAGATAAAGCTCATGTTAACTGCTCGAACCCATAAAGATGCATCAATACGAAACTTCACGTTCGTATCCATCAACCAAAAACTCACCGAGATTCGTATCCATCGATACGAAGTATTTTGAGAACTAACCAATTTGTGTCGATAGCCATCAATGCGAAAATAATTTTTCAACTTTTCACATTGATCTAGGAGAGGATCGATATAAAGAGATACTCCGAAACAACCTTTAAGCGCTGTTATAACTCAAATTTCACATCGATTCGGGAGAGAATCGGTACGAAATTCGATACAAAAAAACTGGCAATGACTCATGAACGTACAAACGTTAACGAGAGTCGGGTTAACATACATTTTATTTTCAACGATTTAACATTCAATTTTCAAAATTCACATGAATTGAATGCTAACCTGGTGATAATTACAACGATGACCGACAAATTTCTAGCACTAAACTCTTAATTACGACAATACATAGTACAATTGTTGGCAGTCAAAAATCCAATATTTATATTACCTGGAAACAATCAAAGATCACATCTTTTGGTGAAAACGCGAATACTCATCAAATCAGATGGAACTTTTTAGACTAAAGATTGCAGCTTTTCAAAGCATGTCATTTTCACATAGGACGTACTTTGGGGGGCAAATGTTATCCCGCCTTTTGGCAAGGCCGTGACACTAAGAACTTGAGTAGAAACCAAGAGCGGTCTGTCCTGAAGATCGGTTATACTCAGGTCCACTATGGATACCGATAAATTTTTCCCGAGTCCATATTAAGCCACAATCGATATGATATCGAAAAAAGCTATGAAAGCTAATGTTCCAAATTTCAAGACAATCGGAGTTTGTATGCTCAAGATATTGATCTATCAAAGTTCAAGTGAAACACTATGCTCATATCCATAGAAGAAGACCGCATTCGTATCCACCTCACTTCTCTATTTTGTATCCATCGCATAAACGTCGCTTCGTATTCATCATGATCAGCCACAATTCGTACCTATCGGTTAAAATCATTTCGTATCACTCCAATGTATGAGGAGCACGTATCAATGACCATTTGCATATTTCATATCGATTGGCCATCAATTGATACGAAATAGGATCTCATTCATTGGTACGAAAGACCTAGGATCATATCGATACGAGGTAAGCATTTGGATCGAAGCTGTATGACTTCACGGATCGATACGAAATGGGGTGTAATGGGTGGATATGAACGAGGTTAAACTGGTGGATACGTACAAGGCACGTTCAAGAGAAAGCTCAGTCACTCGGCATGAAAAGTGGATCGATCCTAGAAGATAGCCACGTCATCTAGCAAACACCTGCAAAATTATGGATACAAATGGTAGCGATACGAACGCATCGATACTAGCTCGGTTGCTCAATGAAAATACAAACTTGCATGGATCATCACTCAAAATTTACAAGTCCAAATGCCATCAAATTATCACAGGAGCTTGCGTACAACTATAAGAATGTCCATGAACGATCTCAACCCAAAAAGAGAAGTTTTGGATCGATACGAATTTGGTACGTATTGATCATTGATCAAGTCGAAATGTCTAGGGATCGATCATGTGGGCCCACCTAAGTGAGAGAAGGACTCTTCCAAGTTCTAAGCGGGATATTTGCAACCTACACCTACAAATAGTAGTCCAAGGCATTTCAGTAAAGGGACTTTTAAATGCTGGAATGCCGATACTCCGCCAAAACATTGTTGTATCTCAATTGTACTGTTGTAAACATCTGTAACCAGTGAGTAATATCAATAAAACAACAACTTTCCATAGTGGACATAGGCTACAACACCGAACTACTCTAAATCCTTGTGTTTCTATACTTCTTTCTGTCTGTGTTTGGTGTGTTTGTTAGGTTAGCCTCATTTTTCATTTATGTTCTTCAATTTAATCTCTACAAACATGCCTGAGGAGTGTTGTGCCCAATTTTGACACAAACACCTATAAGCGGTAACCAGTCGTATTGTAGCTTGGCAGCTTTTGTAAGAAGACTAGCAAGCCACGACAAACAGGTGAAGACAAGGATGTTGGCTAGTGAGGGATCTAGTCGCACATGAAGAGGGGAGAATGAGACATGTAATTGGTCAAGTAATCGTAATGTAATGGGGATGTTTGCGAGGCTTAAGGCTCTTTATCAATCTAGATAATATAAAGGACAAGGAGCTAAATAATGAAGATGAGGCGATCAACCCTTTGAGGATTAGGATGTGTAAGGAGAAATTGTTACAAGGCCTAGCAGTCATTTATAATTGTCTTGCGGTTAGGTAAATTTATTGATATGCACCTTATAGGCCTTTTCTATCGGGACCTATTAAGCCTACTTATGCAAGAAAAAACAATTAAAAATACATAGTTCCTCCATGTTATGAATGAAACTAAACTCTTTAATTACTCTGTCAAAACATTTATTCCAACTTTGATATATTTTTTAAGACAATAAATTGATCCTATTAGTATGCAAGTTATAGTTATGCTCTCGTTGACCTCGAGACCTTTTGGCTGAGACGTATAAATTGCATGTTGGTCCTCTAATTACACTATAGCACACCAAAGACCCAAAGGCGGAGAGGAATAGGGCATGGCCTATGGCCCTAAATACCTTAAAGTGTGTGTATTCTTTCGATGAACTCCCTCCTCATATAGAATCTGTTACCCAACTCCTATCTATGTGCCATGTCACTTATCCATCCGAAGGGGCGCTAAATGACAATAGGAACACCGAGTATTTTTGGCAACCCCTAGTTAGGAAAAGGTGTTAAACTCGAGCTAAGGGTAGTTAAAGTTTTACCTTTTGTTTTTCCTATTCGAAGTTATTTGTTCACGCCACTTTACATACTACACTTTCTCCTTTATTGTTCATTTTTGTGCTAATAGGTTATTGTTTGGTTATTTTCATCTTTTTCTTTATAGTTGTACAATTTGATTTCTCTTCCTTGCATAATGTCCTCAAGGGAATACCATACCCACCCTCCTCATTAGTAGTACTAGCACAAGATCGCCCCGATCACTCTGAGGGTGAAGGGGAGTGGAGTGTGGTGAAGTAGGGAGACGTTTCGTAAGGTGGATTACTCTAGGATCTTCAAGGCTTGTTATAACTGGTTCCAATCTATCGCCATATCATGGGTCAAATTTTTGATGCTCTTCCACACTCTCACCAAGGGCCACTCCGTTGCCCATGCGATTAAACAGTGATGGAAAAAAGTTGACCAAGTGGAGTCGAGCGGAGGTGAGCCCTACTCATTTGTATGTGAAGGAGGCAGAGTAATTTGACTGGTAGAAGGTACCCATCAGCATTTCCCATGTCTACTTCACCCTAGAGCTTAATAAGGAGGGCTATACAAGTTATTATACATGGTCTATAGGACTATGGTAGAGGTGGTCGACCAGGTATATCGACCAAAGTTGGGGGTGGTCTGGGAGAGCCTTTAACAACAATGTTTAGGATGGGTTCTCGGTAAGTTTTGACAACATTTTTTTCTAAGTACTTACAAATTCAATTATATTTCTTGCTGATTGTTTCATAATGCAGGCCGAGGACTGCGCTCCTTACATTAGGAAAAAGGTGGTTGCATTGACAAAGCATACCATATAGGAGGCAAAGGCAAAGTCATCGAGAAGTCAGGTGGCTGCCAAGAAAAAATTATGATGGATGGATTGGTAGTGCGGTAGAGGTGGCAACTAGGGCGATAATAAAAGTGACTTAAGAAGTAACAGAGAAGGCGTGGAAGGAGGATGTCTCCCACCGTTAGAAGCTTACATCAATTGGAAACCAACTGGAGGAAAAACAATGGAGGTTAGAAATCTATAAACCTCCCTCCTATAGCATCAGAATTTCCTAACCCACTAAGCCAGCTAGGTAGTGATGAGGGTAAAAGTGGAACTTCCGACTAACCTCTATGCTGAAGTGGTTGTCATTGCCAACTTTCATCTACCACTGGTATGCAACTTTTTCTTTCCTTCGGCCTTTGGATAAGTGCACCAAACGATGGTGGAGGACATGATAAAATGGCAGGTAAACTCCTTCAGCCATCCTCGAGTCCGAGCGGATTACCTCTTTTATGTTGGCTTCCGACAACCAAGTGTCGGACCCTGAGGTTCCTAAGCAAATAATGCATGATAATGATCACCACGTCATGGGGTCCTCCTCTTAACTTGTCATTTTATAATGGATGCGGTCATTTTTGTATAAGACATTTAAAGTTAATGAATTTTTTTATTGAACTCTTGTGTACATTGTGATATCCCTTTTTCTCAAAATTTGTTGGGCCTATGTTTAAATGTTGAATGTCGTATTTCTTTAGTTGTTTGCTATGCTCTTTTTTGTAGGTAGCATATGTAGCACTCATATATTAGCAACAACAACCAAGAAAAATGCTTAGAGAAACCCAGAACTTGCATGAGATGTCTACGCACAACTTGCAAAAAATCAAATGAAGAATAGGATATGAATTTTAAACATGGCTTGGAAATTTGTCCCTATCTTTGGCAGGGTGAACATTGCCAAGCAATGTTGCCTACTCGTCCTCGTGCCTTCAACTGGTTGAGTAACTGGTTGATTAGGAGGTTATTCTCATGCACATAAATATTTGGAAACCTTTTATGTTGACATGTTTACGTGTGTAAATTCTATTTTTTACAACATCCTTTATTTCAAGATTCGAAAATAGATGTCGATGATGCTGCAATTATCAATGAAATTATTTTCTAATGATAAAGTGAGCTCGGCATAATTTTGCACATTATAAGTAAATAGAGTAGCTAAATAGCTTTTCCACTACATAAATTCAAATTACATAATTCATTACATCATTTTAACACAAGTCGTAGCCCACGTAGGGGTAGATATAAATAAAGCACAAATAGTGTAGTGTTGTGTCTAACATGTGAAGATGCCAACACAACACATAACTAGTTATAGATCCTGGTTTTACACAGCAAAATTTCGAAATAATTTTTATTATATATCTGCTAGGTCTTTAAATGTTTATTCGTCCTTCAAAAGATACATATATGATCCATAAACTCACCGTACACCAATGAGCACCAGTGAATTTATAGAAAATTATAAAAACACGGGTCATCCATAAAGCAAGTTATGAATAAAACCATTACTTTAAGCATCCATAATGAGACCATACCACTAATGTGAAACGTGTTTCCCCTCAACAAGCATCATATCATACAAACAACCATAATTATCAGTTCATCATAAGAATGAGATTTCTCTCATACATGCTGGAATAACCATTGTAGTCTCAATTTAGATTGCCACATAGATCTAACTTTACAAGTTAAACATCATGTTCTTAACACTTGTGGTTTATTCATAAGTGTTGTATCATTATTTTGTCATCAACAGATGACTAAGTTTCCATATGGGCCTTACTTCATTATTCTCGATTTTTATCATGAATAGACAACTGGATACTATGGAAGCATTACACCTCTATTCTTATTCATTTGTTGTAAACAGACATTTAGATTTCCACTTATGCCTTTCACCAGTGATATCAAATATAACATCTTGGGTTTGACATCTTGATAACCACTCATGCCTTAACCATACAAATTATTTGGTAGTCACAAGGGCCTTCATCAATGATATAAATTATAATTTCTTGGGTTGTATATTTGGTAGCCACATAGCCCTCATTTTCCACCCAGCCTTTCCTTAATTATAATTTCATTTTTAGACCTATGATTGCAACGGATGCCTTACATCACTCATAATCAAGTAAAAAGTTGGAATTCTTATTGCCACAAAGGCCTTCGATTTGTTTTTATGTTCTAAGAAATGGTTCGATTCATTGCCATTTAGCTTAATCAAGCTAAATCTCTTCTTTACCTTTTAGTTAAGTTATTCTTTCTTAAAATAAAGTATTATAAGTTCATTTCATACTTAGGTTCAATCATTACTATGCACAAAACCTCCATTCCTTCATTTAGTTTACTATTCAAAATAACATTTTGAAATCATCGCGTACTAACCCACCTAGCGTTATCTTGTGCTAACACATCATTAAACGCAAGTAGCAAACATGGGGTTACTTCCTTATAACCACCGTATAGCAACCCCTTTCCCACTTTAGCCATCATGAAATATCCTATGTATATCCGTCGCATGCTATTTTACCCATAGCTGTTGTGTGCTATCCCGTAATAGACATCGTGCCTATTCTATCTAAAGCCATCACACCTAATTAACCCCAAGGAAATTTTCCTAATCCAGTCAAAGCCATTGCACCTAATCCACTCAAAGCTATCGTGCCTAATCCATTTATAACCATCATGCCTAATCCTTCCAAAGCCATTATGCCAAATTTATCAATATCTTACGCATGTTATTTCCACCAACAGCATCGTGCCTTGTCCTAACTAAAGCCATCATTAGCTAATCTCATTCGAAGCTTCGCATCCTAAATCCCATACTTAGCTTTTGTGAGTTAGCTCAATAGAGCTTTCGTACATAGCTCTAATAAAGCTATTATGGATAGATGGCTCAAATGCCATCGTGATTTAATTTTTCCATAGCTTCGGGAGTCATTATAGGCTTCCATCAGCTTTAAAGATGGCATTTCCATGACTTATTTGGAAACAGATTTTTTACTTTGTTAGCTAGTTATTTTTCCACCATATTCCATTTGGTGTCGAATTCTTATTGGCTACGTCAATAATTTTCAATTTCCATTACAGAACGGGGTAATTATTCCTTTAATCTATTAGTTAATTATCTTTAATTAACTAGCTCTTTCCTTTACTAATAAATTCATATCATATTCGAAAATAGATAGGAAAAATCCTAAAAATTCATCAAAAATCAAACTAACCTTATTTCACTTTATCTCAAAATTTCAGGTCAAATTAGTTAATTTTATTATTGCTAATAACTATTTACCAGAAATTAACCATTTTCCCAATGTAGATAATTCTAATAATTCAAATTTAATTTAAAATTTTTGAAATTGATAACCCATCTCTATTTCATCATTTTGATCATCATATTCAATTTTCGTGGCATTTAGATTTGATTTAGTCATGCTTTACCCTAAAGCATGAAAAAGTTTTATTATATTTGAATTTCTAAATACATCAAACAATGTTTCAATCATCCAAAAAAGTTTTAACATTATCAAAAACATCATACACAATCAAATCTGAACCTAATTAGGTTGGATAGGATTTTAAAGAAAGATTTTACTCATCCAGATTTAGAAAACCTTGTTCATCTTCTTTTCCTTAAAGTTGAAGTTTAGATTCCTTAACCCTTAGCTTCTTCTCCTTCTTTCCTCTCGAAATATTGGTCCACCTAAGTTTCTCTCTTTTATTTTGTGGATAAGCGGATAATCAATGGAAGTCTGGGATAAAGGATTATTAATTTAGGCCTTTGGCTAACCACCCATTTGTAGCCTATTCTTAATAAACTCTTAAATCTTCTTCATTTATTCATTCTCTCTTTCTTAAGTGGTTTATTTTCATTTTATTTTGTTATTCAATTAATTTACTTATTTTACCCATATTTTGGTACTCTTAAAATATGGAATGTTACATTTTTTATCGAGCCCTACACTACTAGAGAGAGCATGAAAGTTCTTACATAGCCTAGCCACGTCGTCATGGGGTCACATTATCGAATGGAGTGGGCAAATTCTTTAAGGCCTAGTCTTATCGTAGTGAGGTTGATCCATTAGAGGGGTAGAAAAATTCTTTATGGCTTAGCCTCATCATTATGGGGCTGCTACATTGAAGGAAGTGAGTAAATTCTTCATAGACTAACCCTGTCATGGTAGGCCACTTCGAATTATGGAGTGGGTAGCACTAGGATGTAAGCTGGACTGCTACATGGGTAATCATGCCCGTCTTTGCATTAGCGTCCTATTCTGCTCTTAGGAGAATGGGAAGCATTACAAACACATGAAATAGGGCCATAGTTTAGAAGGTCGCACCATCAATTTTTCGATGTCCTGCTCTACGCTTAGGATAATCGGAAAATGCACCAAAGATGCATCAATACAGACTACAATGTGGTGGTCACACGGTCTATGCCCTGGTGCCATCAGGAAAGGGTCACTCATTGGAAAAGCTCACCTTTAGGTGCATTTTTAACCACAGATGCTGAACTCATAAGATTTTGTAGTTGGTATGTAAAAAAATTAAGGAAATTTATTTCATTTAATGCATAATGATTACAAGTGATGGTTCGGCTTATAAAAATTTCAAAATTAACATTAGAGTTTTGGCTTACAAAATAATTCACATATAATTGTCCTAGAGAAGCTTCAAAGTCTAGGTATGGGGGATGTCTGTGCCATCAGAGTGAGTGTGGTAGTATGCTCCATGGCTTCATCGTTAGTATGTGAAATCCTTTAAGGAAATTCTCTCATTTAATGCATAATGATTACAGATTCAAGCTACTTTTACATTTGACTTACAAAGTATCAAAATAATCTTATAGTCTTGGTTTATGAAAGCATTCACATATAATCGACCTGAAGGTGCTTTAGATTCTAGGTTCAAGAGCTGTTGGTGCAGTCAGGATGAGTAAGGTAGTGACTCCACCTGTTAGAGCAACATTGATCAAATATGGCACATCCCACTTAGGTTCAAAAACACCGTTAGTAGGTTTCTTTGTGTTGGCTAAAACTTGTTATAGAATAAGGTCGCCCGCTATTAATCTTTTTTCTTAACCCAGGGTAGTAGTGCTTTATGGTATTTCTTTTATAGGACTATGTCTGAAGTTCTACTTCACTCCTCATTCATCGAACGCATTGAAGATTAACCGCAACAATTCTTCATTCCATTTGCCTTATAGGTGAGGTGCATTGGTGAGCGGATATCCACCTCTACAAGAAACATAGCTTCATAACATAGGCTAAGAAAAAAGGAGTAAGGTGTATTGGCGAGCGGATATCCACCTCTACAAGAAACATAGCTTCATAACAATAGGCTAAGAAAAAAGGCAAATATCCCATTGATGTTCAGGCACAAGTTTTTTATAGTTAAAGTACGAGCATGAGATCTTCAGCCCAGTTCCCTTTAGCATTGGTTAAGCACTTCTTCATAGATTGATCGATCATTTCATTGACTGCTTCTACTTGCATGTTTGCTGCTGTTTGAGTGATGGAGAAGAAGCACTTATCGATTCAATACTTTGATAGAACGCAAGTTTAAAATTTTAAATGTGGCCAAAGTTTGAAATAATGGAGAAGAAGTTAGATGACACTTGTGAAAGAGAAAACCCTTAAGGTGGAGTATGCAAATATGAGTTTTGTAAGTCCTTTATCATAATTCACAAATCTTGATTTGACCTAAAAGGCATTGATCGACCAAATCAAGCTTTTTTTCTTAAACAACTTGGGTTACAAATGAAGGTAATAAAGAAGGGAATCCAAAAGAAGGCCTCTTCTTACATGGGGGCACATGCCTATTTATTGTAAAGCTAGAACTTGGATGTTTGACACATGGCTTGTAGCTATTTTGGACAGTTATGATTAAATGATGACATCACACACTATAACGGTCATATTGAGATGATCTTTCATACCACGAGTCATCTTTTCATATTGATAATGTGGCATGAGTTTTCTAATAATGCATTGACACATGGACAATTTAGATAGCTATTATTGAGCTGACAACAGTTTATGCACTTGACAACCTTATATAATCCGTAACATTTCGCTTATATAAAGTCGATAGCACTTCCTTGTATGAACTCGGTAGCGCCTACTTGTATAGATTCGATAGCACTTCTTCTTATAGATTCAATTGAAATTCCTCTTATAAACATGATAACAAGCTTCTTTTATGAACTCGATAGCATTTTCTTTGTATAAAATCAATAGTACTTCCTTGTATGAATTCAATAGCACTTGCTTGTATAAACTAGGTTGTGCTTCCCTGTATAAACCCTATAGTACTTCCTAGCTTAAATTCGATAGCACTTCTCCATTTATGAACTTAATAGCATCAACATGCAAACTTGATAACCACATCTTCTATTGACTCGATAACATCACCTTATAAACTCAATAGCTTTATATTTTATAAAATCAATATCATCCCCTTATAAACCCAAGAGCTTTATTCTATATAGGCTTGATAGCATTTTTTTGTATAAACCGAATAGCTCCATCTTCTGTAGATTCAACAACATTACTTTATGAACTTGATAGCTTCATCTTCTATAGACTCGATAGCATCAACTTATAAACATGATAGCCTTTTCTTCTGTAGACTCAATATCAACACTTTATAAACTTAATAGCTTTATTTTCAGTAACATTTCTCTGTATAAACTCGATAGCTTTATCTCATATAGATTTTATGGCATCACCTTATAAATTGATAGCTTCATCATTTATAGACTCGATAACATTTCTCCGTATAAACTTAATAACACCATATCTAATGAATTCGATAACATCACCTTATAAACTAGACAGCTTAATCATCTATAGACTTGATAATGTCACCTTACAAACTTGATAGCTTCATTTTCTATAGGGTCAATAGCATCTTTGCATACTCTCGATGTCTCTATCTTATATATATTTGATATCCTCACCATATAAATTTGATAGCTTCACTTCATAAAGATTCGATAGCCTTTTGTAATCACCTCTCTGGCATAATTACCTCTTTATGAAAATTCAGTATAACATTTTCCCTATGAAGAGTTTTCTTATGCTTAGCTTAACAAAACTCTTGTTCCTTTTTTATCTAGAATGGTTCCTTCTTGGCTTCCACTACTTGATCATGGTTGTCATCTGTCTTATGCATTATTCTCCTTGGTTGAGCTCCTTGTTGAACCTGCAAATTCATCAAATCTATTAGTAAAGACTTGTTTTCCACAAAGCTTTCATTTTTATATGTATGGGTCCTATTCCATTTCGATATTGGTTTTTTGAACCATCCTTAGATTTCTTTCCCGAAGCAATTATTTGACTACTACCAGATTCATGGAGTCTTTGTAGATATGACAAATTCCTTGTCTGGTGAAAATGAAGACCTCGTTGTTATTTGCTTGTTCCTTTTATACTACTAATATCTTAAAAGGCTTTGGATTGGTTGATCTTCCATGTTTATTAACTTTTTTGATTGTTTTCGATCTGTACCCTTCCTTTTGGATGGTTGCTTAGGCCAGGCACAAAGGCTTGCTTGGACCATCCTTAGTATCCACCTTTGGAAATATGAATGGTTGCTTAAGAACCAATGTCTAAGGATTTTTCAACTCCATCATTGGGTGCCATTGAACAAGTCAAAGGGCTTTTATACTATCGGGATCAAAGGTTACCTTTGCCTAAAGAATATTACTGATCTTGTAGGACCAAAATCATCATTAACCAATTGGCATCTTGAACCAAAAGTAATCTCGTTATTTAGAATCACCGAGGGAATGAGTTGGTTTTGTGTGTAACCTTTCTTAATAAGGTTCTTAGCCATTGGTATAAGAAAGGCTTTGGAAATCAATATTTCAAAAAACCTTTTTTGAAACCTTGGTCTTTCAAAGATCTTTCATCTTGATTTCCAACTTTCAAATGGAATGTTCTCGAAAATTAATTATTTTAGTTCTTTTTCGAAAATGGGTTTTCAAATATCTTCCTTTAGATTAGAATGACTTCCATGTTTTGAAACTCCACTTTTATAGATGAACTTAGAATCATGCTTATAACCATAACATTAGGAAAGAACATAATAACCACTTTCATTTCTACCCCATGTCTAAATACACTTTGAACTGTGGAAGATAGCCCTTTCTTTTGTTATCTGGTTCATTCATCGTTATAATATTTCCCCTGTACTACTTGTCTAATGACATAAAGTATGGTCTTAAATGCTTGACATTTCATTTTCTAACTATAACATTTGTGTTTGGTCTCTTTAGTCGATTAGTTGTGAGAGGACTTGCCTCATGGATGACTAAGGATCCTTCTTAATTTGGCCCTAGAGGTCCATCTGCTAGAGTTTTAGTATTTCCCATTACTCTTCTAAGAATTAAATCCCTCTTTTGGAATTTTCTTGTCCTGGCACTTAAGTTTCTAAGCTGCGATTTTCCGTCCGTAAGGTGTATTTGTCATTTAACTCATTAATTAAATACAAAGGTTCCTTTTTCCACCCTGGATAAGATCCAAATGCATAGGCGATCTTTCAATGCGAAGTGACCTCAATTTCTACTAAGAACATGGGTTCGAACCCGTACGTGAATTAAAATGATGTTTATTTGGTAGTAATTTCTGTTGAGGTTCTACATAATCATAAGACTTGGGAAAGTTCTCAACATATTTTCCATTAGCCTATTCTGAGTCATTTCTTGATGGTGTTCCTAATAGTTTTATTTGTGGCTTCTGCTATTTCATTGGCATGAGGATGGGATACTAATGAGAATCTTTTTGTTATTCTGATCCTTTCACAAAATTGAGTGAATTCCTAACTTTCAAATTATGTCCCATCCTTTGGAATAAATTTGTTTAGTAAATCAAAATGAGTCACAATATTCTTAATGATGAAATTGAAAACTCTATTTGTAGTTAAATTAGACATTGGTTCAGCCCTACCCATTTAGTAAAGTAATCGATGGACACATATGCAATCTTAGCATTGCCTTTTGAATAGGAAAAGAATCAATTCCCCATATACCAAAACACCATAGGCTCATTACATGAATTAACTCGCTTGAAAATAATTGAGGAATCCTCGAAAACCATTGACATTTATCATACCTCTTTGCATGAGCTAATGTATCCTCCTTTTTCAGGGCCAGCAGTACCCTTGTCACATTAGTTTATAGGCTAATTTTATGTCACTAGTATGTTCTCCACAAAATCCTTCATATGCTTCAATTAATAGCTTTATTCCTTTCTCCTCATTATGCATCGAAGATATGAAACTGTATATCATTCCTTATGTAATACCTGGAATGAAGGTGCTTAAAATCTCATATTTTTTTGATTCATTTCTTTCTCATGGTAATATCCCTCTTTCTAAATATTCATTATAGGTGTCATCCAATAGTTTATATATATATATATATATATATATATATATATATATATATTGCATAGCATTTTAGTTTACACTTGCATTTGATTTACCATGACTTGTTTCTTGAATATCATCTTCCTTGAGTTGATTCTCATTGGTTTGTTGTTAGTAAGCTTGAGAACGCATCATAATCAAAACTTTTTCACTAATTTTCCTTTTGCAACATCCTATAAATTAATTAATAATTAAATAAATAACTATGTAAAATAAGATTTAAAAGACTTAATGATAAAAATGAAATAATATAATTTGATAAAGATTTGTGTGTTCATTTACTTATTAAAGGTAGTATTTAATAAAGAAACATAACTAAAAGTAATTAGTTGAAGAAGAGAGAAATGGACCGGTAGTCCAATTATTCATTAGAATAGAGTTAATAAGTTACCCCTTTTCATTTCATTCTACTCTCAGTACTAAAACAAAACTTGAGCTTTTAATGGTGATCTTTGCATAATTAAGAGAAAGAAGAAAAGGAAAATTTAAATCTAAGGGAACCGGAGACTTCATTATCTAAGGAATTCAGGTGAGTAACATATTTTTTAATCGTTTTTTCTTCCCAAGAAATCCCTAACAATTATGTTTGTGATGAATATTTCTTCTAATTTTGTAATCCAAATGCTTTGAAATTTTAATATAATGCCGAGAACATGATTTTGAAGATGGGTTTTGCTTTATAGGATTTTCCCTCAAGTGAATAAGTTGATATGAATTATCTGAGTGTCATCTAGCATGGAAAATGGATAAAAGAGAGAGATTTGAGTTAATGCACAGAATCAAACAAAGATTAATCTTCTTTACGATTTCACAAAAGGCAAATAAATAATTTTCGATAGAAATAAGTTGCACCGATCGTTATAATGGGTGTCAAAAGACATTTAATCAAGGTCGGAAGGTAGTTAATTAAATAAAGCGTTAAAATTCTCAGTCAATAGACTCGATCCTCAAGTTGTGCTGTATGTATCAACAAAGTACTCTATAACGGTCAGAAAGGACTTAGTTTAATGAATTAGGAGCCGACTCATGTAAAGTGAAATGTCGGATGTGTAGGGGCGGTTTCCAATGTGTAACAAAAGGCGGTTCCAAAGAAGAAACCAAACCGAAGGCAAGAGATGAATTGTAATATTAAGTATAAGAACTTAAGTAAAATGTCAAGTGTAAAGCTAGAGTTAATAAACCGAAGATATTAATCGAGAGCCGAAGACGAGCGACGATAAGGAGGAATTATAGGTAGAGGAGGGGATTTCAGAAATTTAAAGATTTAAACACCATAGGTCACTAAAGATAAACTGTAGCAGGCTTCCCTAAATGAGACTGGGAGATGGTAATTACTGAGGGTGCTGAAGCTTTTGGCAATATATTAAAACCGAGAATAACTTATTTTCATAACTAGAATGTATACTAAGGCTTAGGTTGGTGGAAACTAACACTTGGGACATAAATGATAATGTAGTAATGCAGCTTAATGAATAGCTAAGTAATAGCGTAATAGTGACAGAATAGGTAGTATGTTTGGTAGTTAACGCAAGGCCTGAGGTGGTAGTCAAGGGACTGGACGCGAAGGAGTAAGTCCTTGGTATCATTCATAAATGAGAACAAAGGAATAAGGCTTTAGTGGAATCCACAAATGTAAGCATAAGCATAAGGCCTAAAGTGGCAGTTGAAACCATAAATGCAAGTGTAAGGCTTAAAGTGTCAACCAAAGATGAATGATTGCTGTAAGGCCTAAGGTGGTATCCAAATATTTTTGGTGTAAGGCACTAGGTGGCAAAAAAGTGTTTGGTAGAAATCATTAGGCATGATGTGAAAGTTAAGTATCAAATGCGAAGTAGTCGTAAGGCCTTAGTGGCAACCAAAATACGAAAGTGTACATGTATGGTCTGAACTGACAACCAAAAACGAAAATGCGGTAGGCATATGGTCGAATGTGGCAGCCAAATAATGATTTGATGATGTAAGGCATGCATGGTAACCGAAACAATTAATAAGCTTAGTGAAATTTAGGAAGTAGATGGCATAAGGTCTTAGTGGCAGATGAATGCTAAGATTTTAATAGTATATCCTTAGTAGAAGGCATAAGGCCCTAGTGGCACCAAGGCTATGGTGTTTCGGTTACACTTTAGTAAAGTGATATTTCTGTGAAACAAAACGAGAGATTGCTTTTGGTTATAGCTTCATAGTATCATTTTGACACCTAATATTTAACTGGTAATTCAGGCATTCTTACAAAATTGATGAATGTTTTCCTTGGTATAGTGAAGGGGAAACCCGTTCTACAACATAATAGTGCGGTTCCACTATCTTTTATGTCGAGGTAATATGTTGATCATACTAGACTTTATGTTTGACTCATGATTTATTATGTCTTCCCCATAAACTCATGAGTGCTCACTCGATTCAGTTGATTTTATGGATATTAGTCAGGTGTTTTCGGATCACGAACAAGAGTTCTAAAGATGAATAAGTAGCTTGGATCACGAACAAGAGTTCTAAAGATGAATAAGTAGCATAGATAATACAAATGATTTTGTATTCGTTGTATGTAATGCCTATGTCAACATCTTCATATGTTAGGCATAGCATTTTTAACTATGTCATATTGTATTTTGACCCTTTCGGGGGCACATATATTGGGGATTGAATTGTAAAAAGTAATCTACAATGATGTATTTCCTACTTCTTGCCTATTCTGCTGTGTTTACTTAAGATTATATAATATAACCGGTCTAATTTTTGTCACTGAAATATAATTCTAACGTGACTATAGCACATTGGAGTTCCATCTTTGGGTCTTTGAATGAGGGATATTGTCGCCGATATCAGAGGTAAGGTTAGGGGACACTAAAGTAAAATAGATTTATACATAATTAAGTACTTAACAGAAAATGAATACCTTAAGGAGGGTATATGCTATTATATAATGTACTAGTACTTTCCTTATGTTTGTGTATATATATATAGGTATATTTATTCCTATATTATTGTTTTACTTTCTTTCTTTTCATTTCTAATGAAGTCTTTCTTCAGAATTGAATGTGAGAAGTGGAAGAGTTACGGTTGGAGGAGCCAATGATAGGAGGGAGAACGACACTATTAAACTGTCGTAGGTAATGGAAGAGAGATACCTTCGGCAATGGAGAATGGGCAGCCCCATGTGTTGTAGGAATGTATGTGATGGGTTGTTTTGACTATTCATGGTGTAGATGATAAGAGATACATGATGGAAGTAGTTGAGCCAAGACCCATGGCTTGGGTAGATGTTTCCAAGTTAAAGAAAAACTATGTGGGAGGCAAGATGTTTACCGAGAGAGAGCCAATAGTGGAGTGCCGAACTTTTTGTAGGTGAGTGAATGCATCTTTCAAGATTTGGGGCAGGATGATGCATAAAAGAGAAGGTTGAACAACAAACAGTTGCATGAAAATGCTTTAGATTGGTGGTAAATAGTGACATCCGAGACTTCTGAAGAAGAGATCGCTTGGGAACAGATGCATGACGGGTTCGAGACATAGTTTATTTTGGAGTCTCAAAGAACCGTGTTAACAAGGGAGTTCATCGATCTCAAGTAAGGGGAACCTCTTATCAAAGAGTATGTCTTGAAATTCAATTATTTGAAAATTATTGCAAGAATTGATTAATACCCCACTGACAAAGGATGAAAAGTTATCCAAGCATTGAAGCAAGGATTGAATCATAAGGTGATGGCATACCTTATATCTCCTTTTGAGTTTGTAATAGATATGACTCGAAGATACGATAGAATGTACCATAAGAGAGAAGGATGGAGCTGATAATGGGACAAAAGAAGTGGTTTTGTTCTTACTAGAAGGGTAAGAAGGGACAACAACTGAGAGGGAAGGCTCGGGAAAGGAGTGACTAAAAGGATATTTTGGAGATCACTGGTTATAACATTGGGCAGAAAAGGCATTATGCATCAAAGTGTTAACATCCAACTGAGATAACCAAAGTGAAGTACTTCAACCATGAAAAGCTAGGCCAAAAGACGAAAGATTATACAGAACTAAAGAAGACAAGGCAGTTTTCTTGGTAGGGGCGATCCTCAGGACCAACACCTAATGAGAAAGAAAATGACGTAGTACTTGGAGGTATGTTTTCGATTTCTAGTTTTTCAGTAAGAGTTCTGTTTGATACTAGAGCTACACATTCTTTCATTTTTAAGGATGTGGTTGATAGGGTAGGGTTAGATGTTGACTAGTTAGTTATATCTTTACATGTGGTTAATCCAATTGGTGGGTCTGCCACACTCGAGTTAAGAGGCAATATTTAGAGTTTGTTAAGTCCGAATATTTGTTTCTTATGAACCATTTTTCTTTTATTTCAAGAGGAATAAAGAGATTTTAGGTATGGATTGGTTAGTAAGAAAGATGCTAGAATTCATATTGAGAGAATCATTTTGTTGCAGAACCCGAAGGAGGGGATAAAGCCTTAGTATCATTAGACGAGATGAAGGGAAGGTATGAGGTTTTGTTACATACGATGGAAAGCCTAAAAGAGGAGGTCGATATAGTTTTTGTGGTATGAGAATTTGTTGATGTCTTCGAACTAGTAATGGGACTATTTCGAAGAAGAGTAATATAGTTTGGCATTGATCTAATACCAAGGCCAAAATTTGTTAGCAGGCTGCTAGCAGAATGTTGCTGCAACAATCCACCTTTTCGACCCTTGGGTTAAATTCCCTTGCCAACGTCAACATCTTGAAAGCCGATAAGGACGAGTTATTGGGGTAAGATATTCTAAATAATAAATTTCAAAGTCTTACAGCAAAAGAAAAAAATGTAATACAACAACAATCATAATCGCATCACATTACCATAATATGTCTATCTATGAAGTACATATGTCTGTACAATGCAAGTCATAACCAAACCATACACATAGTCAATTCCAAGTTATAACACTAATCTACATCATATACAATATATACAAATGAACCCATGTCTCCACCATCTCATCTCCAACTCCATCAACCTAGAGACATACACACATACATATACATATACAAGGAAAAAATAGGAGTAGGTCAGACATAAGTTTGGTGAGTGAGTCATACTTTACTATACATATACTATAAAAATAACATTAGCATGTTATGAGTCTACCGCATAATCACCTCATGTCCTATTGGTTGCATCGTACCTAACCATCATATATATTATTCATATCGTATCACATCTATATGGACTCTTTCCCTGGACTCACCTTGTGTGCTACAACGTCACATGTTCTCCATTGTCACATTAATCGCGTATAAGACAAACTTCCCTAGATCGCCCAAAGCCTGCAAGGTCGCTTTTTGTCCTTATACTAACCGGACTTACGTCTTGGTCCACTCATAACATGACAAATCATACCTTCCAACATGCCATCATAAACCTAGTATGACTATCATACTCACGCCTTGCCAAGAAATGTGGATCGTCGGGGATTATAACATATCACAGCACAAAGACTAAAACAAACATATATAATCTAAGATATATTATAGTCTTAGAACTCACAGCGGAAGGAATAAAACATATAAATAGAAAAATACCTATCTTAGAAAATATCCAAATCACAGTTTCAGAAAACTAGAACATGATTCAATACATAGTACATAGAATATATCACTGTAAGTCTGAAAAAAGAGATAAAGTGTACTGATAAGATAGATAAAGACATGGAGAGAAAATATGGTAAAAGGCAGTCTCCAAAGATAAGCTCGACTCCCCAACTATCAAGAATTGGACGCTCAGCTACCGCCCTGTCCACCTGTGGTGGGGAAAAAGAAGGAAAGAGAATAGGCCAGACAGAAAATTCGGCGAATGAATACAAGTTTAATATAATGATCATGTGCAGTTACTTTAACACTACTTTAAAGGATGTAGGATATGATACAAGTGTCCATAAATTCCTTCAGTTTGTTACTAAAGGATTCTTGTCTAAAACATTCCTATACTACAAGTTGTGTTGGCCAAAAAATGGATCAAATCTCATATCTAACGATCAGCCACCGCTCCTAGAGCTACTCAACATGTAAGACACCACGCCCTTTTGGATACTAGCAATGGAAGACACCGCCACTATGCTACTATAGAAATAAATCCCCACTACTATCATCGCCTCTAGGCGACTGAAAAAGATTTCCCCTCACAAATTGTAGAGAGGAAGAATACAAAATATCGACTTGTCGGAATGTCTCATCGTCACATTTGCTTCCATATCTCGACTTAGTGTTAGCCTCTTATCGCATGCTCGAGGTCCTCCTTTCTAACAGTATCACATTCATTAGGAATCTGCAACTAGGGCCTCACATTGTGTTGGACCCACTCCATCAGGCATCCATGTTGGTCTTCACGCCCACCGTTGGAGCCTTATTTGAGTGTTCTTTACAAAGAAATATCACGCCATATCGATTACTTAATCATAAATTAGGAAAGAAATATTTACCTAACACTGCCATAACCTAGCATCCACTCTTAGGGGACTAGATTCCCTACAAGTTCTAAAATACATCCAATTGCCCTTAAATAGGCCCACAACAATTTAATTTTGATATAATTTTTTAGTTATAAATTAAGGCCTCGGGTCGAGGTTTAATTTTTCGGTTTTCGTTCTAAATGGTTGGCCGCTGTTGCCCCATGGTCAACCACTACCGGTCGAACGTTCACGTTGTTAAATTGGTGTTTCTGCATCCTTTTGATTGTGGACTATTTATAGATTAATTACCAAGTCGCACAGCGATTACTGAACCCTAATTACAATCTAATCAACAATTTTAAAATTAAGCTTAGGGTTTTTTGATTTATGGTTTTCAATTTCAAGAGAGAAAAGGGTATATGCATAATTCCCAATTAACAATTTACTAACAATTCAAAGCTAGGTTTTTAGATTCAAATATTTAGTTTTACCGTATTCAATTTGAATTCAACATATTCAATTTAGGTTCTCTAACATCCTAATTGGTTAAAAGAGTTTAAACTAACTACAATAATATACTTACAGAATTTTTGCCTACTTATCTCAAGCCCAAGCTTTTCCTATTGCTTGTGCATGAGAATCTGCACTCCAAATCAACAGCTTCACCTTTATTCTCCTTGATTTTAATCTCTTCCATTCTTCTAATTTAGGTTTATATGATTTTTTAGAATTTTGGAGTTTGGGGTTAAGAGAAATTTTGGCAGAGTTTTAGTTTGGGCCATTAGATTAGCTTAGGGAACATTTTCATAGAATCTTATCGTCTTATCATATCCTTTAATTGTATGGAAATGATCTGGTACTTTTATCTCATCTTCATAATATCGATAACACATGAATAAAATTACGTTTGGATTGACCGCCCCCTACCATAGTCGACCACTATCGGTCAGCCTTAAAACGCTAAGGGTGGACCAGTGGCCTTAATTTTATTTTTTGAAATGCAAGTTTTTGAAACTTTAATTCAATCTAACATCCATAATTTCTCCATACTAACTCGAATTTCGAAGTGTTATATATAAAAATATTTCGGTGTTTGCAAAAAAAGTTGGCACAAACACCCTATAGTGAATTTATAGAGAAGTAAATAAAGAGAACCAAATGAAAATAGAGGAAACTAGCAATTAGATAATAGAAAATAACAAAAAGAAAAAGAAAACAATGGTTCACCGTGGTTCGATGTTGAAAGTCTACATCCACTTTGGAGAAATTGCTTTGTTAATGACTTTGAATTTTGAGACCGAAATCCATAGTAAAAATGGAGTATAAAGAAAACAACAGCGTAAAGATCTCTCAAGTGAATCATGAAGCCTGTATTTGTAGGGGAGACGGTCGAATATCTTCTTGAAAAATCACCAATGAAATCTCCAGATGCAGACGAGGTCACTTGAGCGATAGCCAGACCCAAATCCCAAGGAATAGGGATCGAGCTCGATCCCTCTTAATGGCTACATAGGGTCTCGTAATCCTACAAATGGGTCCCCCTTCGTGTTAACTCCATGTCACCAAAAGTGCATGCATATTTGGCTTTGGGATTTTGAGATATCGATTAAACTCCACTGACTTGAAATGCTAAGCTGATATAATCCGATCATATGCATAGGAGGTAGGGAACATACCTGAACCCTTGCTTAGTTGAGAATATAATCCATACTTAGATTTTTTTTATAGGGTTCATCTCTTAGTTTTTCTTGATTGTTGCTTCATATTCTTATATGTGCTTGATCTCTGGACCCCACTATCTTCTCTTTGGGCTACCGTCCAATGATAATCGAGTCTAACTTATCCACTTAGTCTGAATATAGCTGGGCCAAAAGGTAAGATAAAACTTGCCCCCCAAAGTAAGTCCTATCTCGAACATAACCTGCTTTGAAACTAAGCAAATTAGAGTCGTTCGAAGAATTCCATTCAATTTGTTGAACAGTTGTTATTCTTTTGAGAGTTGTCTCTCCAAAGAGTTGTATCTCTCTGTTCGTTGTGATGCTTGGTCGGTATTTGTTAGTATAAATATTGGATTACAATGTGTCGATAATAGTCCATCCTCCGTTCCATCGAGTTAATCAATTGAGCTAGTTGGCCTTGGTTGTTTGAACTGGGCAAGAATTCATCCATTTCCTGTCCATTTAAGAAATCGAAAGCTAGGCATACACGCATGCACGTTCATGTACACATTTTTCCATCGGCTCTCGAACACGTTCACACGCATATGGGTCGTTGCCATATCATGTAGTTGGAATATATCTGCATTGCTATATTTTCTTTTTCTTTTTTTTAAAAAAATTTGGAAAGGGACGGTATAAATCCCCCAGGTGCGAGATCGTACCCGATCCCTCTACCTGCGCAGAGTTAGCCAACTTTGGGCTTTAAGAGGAGCAACCTGTACCCCTATATATCATCTAATTCTTAGCTTATTTTTTTCTCACTTGTTTCATTTACTTTCCTAACCAAACCGACCCCTTGTTTCCCTTCTTCTCTTTTATTAACAATTCTTCTATACCTTCACACTCTTGCAACTCGAGCTCACCAGATCTGACTCCACCTTCCTCCATCGCAGCTTGCTACTATTCCAAATCTACCATCATCGAACTTTAAGGATCAACTTACTTTCGAATCCCTCGACTTGACCTGCTTCAGCATCACCTTTACCTTAACCCGATTGTTTATCTTTGAATTTACATAGATATGTTGGTTTGCAATTCGATTTGTATGCAATTCGATGTTAGATTTACTGACGAGATAACAGATTTTATCATGTTGGTAGTTGTACGTTCAAGTTTTGGTAGTGAACTAGAGAAGATGAAGTGGTGAGGATGGAAGGGTCAACGTGGTAGCGACCAATTGCAAGCTTGATTGAGTGGTGAGTGAAGTTGGGGTCAGTATGGACTTATATAATCAGTTGTGCTATGAAGTTAATAAAATGGAATAGTGGAGTTTAAGGGATCGGTTGGCATAGAGGGGTTGGTTATGGTACATTGGAGAGGAATGATCAGTGATAGAAGGTAATCAGTGTTAGAAGGATCGGTATAAGCATATTGGAGTTCAAAATGGCATAAGGCAACTTTTCCTAGGTGAGGGATTAGGTACAATCCCTTCGCCTAGGGAGATTTAACCATTTTTTCTTGAGTCAAACATAAGCACTTGAATTTATATACTTGAAATCATTTTATCACACAAACTTGAACACAAGCATTTAACTTGAGCCTGACCATGACATGGAGACTTGCATACGACTTAGAACTTAAATGTTTGGACTTTGTATTTGAACTTATGTGACCTGACTCATTGGAACCCAAAGTCAAACACTTTGGGATACGACTTGAACTTAAATAAGTATAGCATATGAGTTTGAATGGACTTGAATGTAATTATCATACTCCAATGTGCTGATGAATAATCTTGTATCTTATATGAAATCCACAACAATCGATGTGAAAGTCGAATGGGACATATGTAATGACGGTCACTTCAGTCAAATCCTAGAGTCTCGTCATAGCTGTCGTTTTAATTCTAAACTATTTATCACTACATTGCATAACACTGCATCACACCGCACTAGCTTACACTTAGCATGGGGGGTAGGTTCATTTTTCTAATGATGATTATCTACAAAATTTAATAACTATGGGTTCCAGATGCTCAAAGCGCTTAGCCACTATGGCTACTGAACAAACATCTCCACATGATAATTTCAATGTCAAATCTAGCTCACCAACCATACCTGCCTGAAACACTCCTAGTCATCGATATAAACAACCTAAGAGTACTTATCAAGTACCAGAAATTCTATAGAATCCTGAAACAAAAGATGAACCAGTTCCTGACACTCTAGAAGATCTGGTAATCATAGAAGATCTAACAGAACCCATGGCTTCGAAAGTCGACGAAGCTTCTCTTTGCAGAACTTACATTAAGAATGGGATTCCATCCGATGATGTGTTAGTTCCATCTCGCCATGATAGACATCATTTGCCTCAGAGGGATACACTACCTATAATAAGTTCATGTGCTGGGTGGGATGCGTTCCACCCATCAATCAGTTCATGCAAAATGTTATATTATTTGAGACTGGCTTCAGATCAGCTGCATTCGAACGGCTATGCGTTTATACATGGTACATATATTATATTCCTGGAAATCTTGCACCATGAGCCAACTCCAAAGGACATTGGGTTCATCTATAATCTCAAGCAATAAAGGGGAAGCCTCTCGTACACCTTCCTCGAGGTGATGCCTAACTGTAAGGTCATAACTGGCACTAAGAACAAACTTGGCGCTTTCAAGAATAAGTGGTTCTATGTGCGCCGTCCATCTGGTTTCGTCAAATGATGGCTGAAACGACGTAAGTGTCTCTTCAAATTTAGTTCTAAGTGATTTCATTCAAGTTGTTTCCTTAACTAAATAGTTATTCTAAAACTTACAAGTAGCCACCCATGACCCAACGATAGTAGTTACTTTGAAGTGGTTTTAGCACTCAGGGATACTCCTACGGAAGATAGAGATATTAGGTTTCTCATTACTGACGAGCAGCCTTTTGCCTTTGTCCTACTAGACAAGTGTCATGGCACTGGGCTACCCAGTAACATTGAGAAGGGTACTGCCAAAGGAGGAGATGTCGTTGGACAAGGAGTTGACAATGCCGATCTTGCCATGCCTCCAGTTGAGGAGGCTCGGGATGTCGTCGTAAAAGGCGAGGCAAAAGGTGATGACGACGAATCCGAACATGGTGATGCACGTTATAGCCATGAACTTGCGGTTGGATCCTTACAAAGTACCTAGCCTCCTGCACCTAAGGAGAGAAAAAATGAAGAAACTTGTCTACAAGCTTCGTAAAGGACAAGCAACCGAAGCTATGTGCCACTCCTCAAGTCGCTTCGGAACAATCAACTTCTCATCCCCTATAACATTTAGAAAAAATATTTAAGGGATTGTCGGATATTCTGATTCCGGATCATGTTGAGACTTATAATTTTTCTGTTATAAGCATCGGGGGGGCTGAGTCTCTTATCAAAATTAGTGCTGATATTCCTCCCATCACTAAGGAAGAGGCTACTCCAGTCAGCAAGGCTCTCACATTTGGTCCATTAGGGGGACACCAGGACACTTACATCCATACGCACTCCACAATAGTGCAATGCACTAGTTACATGCCCCTTAATTGTAAAATTTAACTCGTTTTTGTTTTCCTTATAGGACCCATGGGGAAAAGAAACATATGTTCCAAACTTTGCAAAATATAGCATGACAGACTCAAGGCCTCGATTGGTCTCGCATCACCAGAGTAGCGATCTTGAACGAGACCCCAGTAACCATTCCAGTCAAGATCGAAATTATCATGATAGGGGTAATAGGGACTGCTATTTTCAAGATTATGCTTCCAAGCATCAATCTTGATCTAGGTCCTCTCCTTCAAATGGTCCAGACAGGCAGCCGGATCAGTGTAATAATATCCCTTCGATTGACATTTCATGAGGTCCATCCTCTGCTTCAATCCTTACACAACTAATTGTATCATCGAATTCTATGAAATCTTTTAACCGTAGACGTCACAAAAGTTCTAAGGCTCCTCAGCACCATTCGGACAAAGAGAGCGTCATAACTTAAGTCGTTGTTGAAGACCAACGAGTTGATAATTTTGCTCACATGGCCTAGCTTAGAGAAGAATTCTAAACCGTATGCTTCGATGGGTTTATGTTTATGCCCAACTTAAAGAGGGTTCCTAAAAAGGTCTAGCAATTGACCATTGACTGTGTGGTCGATATTCATAATCAGTATAACGAATGGATGAGAGCGGAGGAGAGGATCTCCAAAGTCTCCTTAAAAGGCAGCAAAAAATTGAAATTGTGAGCCGCCAAGAAGCTAAAAACAAACAGATCATTTTCGCTTTTGATGCTGAGTTTAGGCAGAGAAAAAAAGGGGCTAAAGAAGCCACCAAAGCACTTAAACCAAGGAAATCAAGACACTTGATTATGGTTGAGCAGTTGCACTAGCGAAAGCATGAGCTGATGATCAACAGAGATACCGCCCAAAGAAGTGTAGCGAGTTGAAGACTAAGTTTAAGCACGAGAAAAAGAGAAATACAAAGTGCATAGAATTGTCCAGGATTCTTATGATGAACTAGTCACAGTTAGGCTTGAGAGGGATGCAGCCGTTAAGAAATCTAAAGATAGTGGTGCTCTCACAAAGAGAGAAGTAGAGACGAAGCGAAATTAGAGGTGGATGTTCTTCTTACAATAGAGATCAAGCAAGAAAAGCTGGGAGTCTTCCCTCCTCCCATATATATAGTTCTATATGGGGAGACCATTTTTCCCCCATATACATCTCTCCACCAAGGGGCGTTGGAAGTCCTCGGCAGTGTCCTCTTGAAGCATCCCAGTTTTCACTCCTCCCATTGGAACTACCCAGGGCACACCTATTAGATCAACCCAGAGCATCCCACTCAAGGGAAAAGGGATTGGATGGAGAAGAGAGAACAGAAGAGGAGAGAGTTCTAGTGAGATTTCTCCTTATTCTAAGAAGAAGAAACAAAAGTCATCAAAGAAGAAGTAGCCTTGGGTTTGCACTCCTTTTTTGCTTAGAACAACAGTAGTGTCCCCTTATTTTAGTTTGTTAGACATAAACTTTTACTTGAGTTCCATGTTTAATATGTAAATGAAATTTCTTTTGTTTCTATTCGACTTTTGCATAAATTTGTTTAAGTGTTTGAGCTATTATATTTTCCATTCAATGTACTTGATAATTCATAACCCATCATCCAAATTGTAGTGTCATATGGTTACCGATTAATTCGGGGATTAATCTATAATCTTATCACAAGGCCTCCTTTCAATCGTGGCATTAAGTTGTACCAGACGCAAGGCTTGAGTTATGTCATTACGCTATCAAATTTAGCGGTTAAGTGGCAATACTCTTGCCCCAAGTCTTGGGCTAGTGGAGTTAATCAGTAGTCGGCCGGGTTTTGCCCTTGATAAGTTTATACCCTTCATGTAAGATTTTGGTTGGGGTAAGTTAATTGCAGTTGAATCATGCCCATTCGTCCGTTCATACTCTTATATGTGCTCTGGGGATTAAAGTTAGTTGATGGGCGGTCAATCGCACCTGTTTGATGCTTATACTCCTATCCACGCTCTGGGGACTTAGAGTTCTTCCTGAAAATAGTCGAAACACCTTTTCGTTAGTCGATTAATTTGCCCCTAGCTCTGCGGTAATGGCTGATGAGTGATCGGTCATAGCACAATCATTCTGGCCTCATGATTATTCCGTCAAATAGTGGAAAGAATTGGTTAATTAACGGTCGAGTCATATCCATTTTATTTAATTTGATTTTGGACTTGAGTGATTCATCAGCACCAAACTCCGCTTACCTGTTAGTTTATATTAGGCATATATAAACGCAAGTTGGTTGAACATCACAACTATTATATCATGCACAAACAGTTTGCGAATGTTGAAGAAATCTCAAACTCTTTTGCCAAACGAAGAGAAGCGACAAAATCTGTTTTATTACATGGCTTTGAGCGAAATGAAAAAACAAATGCTGAATGAAATACAAGTGAATGAAATGAAACTAAGTGAAATAGCATTGTAAATGCTCGCTATTACATGCTCTTGGGAGTCCAATGCCTTCAACGATCGTTAGTTTGAAAGTTCCATCTCCAATTTTTTGACCGATGACATATGATCGGTCCCATTTCAGACCCATTTGGATAGGGAAATGAAAAACCCATTCCAAGAAACGATCACTAATTTAAAAGGTCCTAGATCGGACTTTATTATTGTAGTATCGAAAAATTGATATAGATATGTAGCTGCCTTCAAATCAGCTTCTTCGCACCTCTCATCGAACATGTCCAGAGATTCCAAAAGGAGATCTCGGCTAGTTCTGGCTTGTAGTAAGTCACTCAATGAGAAGGGACTTCAAGTTCTATGGGAATCACAGCGTCAGAGCCATATGCAAAGGCGAATGGAGTATGGCCAGTCATGGACCTGTAGGTGGTTCGATATGCCCATAATGCTAATAGGAGCTCATCGACCCACTTTCCTTCGACCTTCTCCTAACACTTCTTCAGAATGGACTTTATGATTTTATTTACAGCTTCGACCTGTCCATTAGCATGAGGGTGAGCAATTGCCGTAAATCATTTCTTAATGTGATTTTTCGTGGGAGACTAAAACGATAGATAATGTTTCAAACAATAAAGCTGGTTACTTTTTTCGTTGTGATCATGGCCAAAGGTTCATCTTCAGCCCATTTGGTGTAGTCAACTGCTATGATGGCGTATTTTGCACCCCTTTATAAATCGGCAAAGAGCCGATGATGTCAATACCCCAAGTGGAAAAGGGCCACGGACTGACCATTTGAGTAATTTCCATCGACGGGCTTGCAAAATTTTTGCAAACATATGGCATTTGTTGTATAATCTAGCGTAATCAGCAGCATCACGATTGACAGTTGGCCAGTAATACTCGTAGCGGAGTATTTTCTTAGCTAGGGTTTGCCCCTGTAACATCCCCTACTTGGAGGCCAAAAACTAACGGCTATGGATGTTGCGGTCATCCATAGTTATTAATCTTCGACGACCAAATACGGTGGTGCCAGATACATTTATACATAGATCATAGAGATATAGAAAAAATTTAAAAATTCAAAAATATATTTCCAAATTTCAATTAGAACTTTCGATGTTCATTACACAACCCCAAAACGTTAACCACGATGAACAAAATATAATTATTACAAATACGTCAAGAGCGACATATGAGGATGCACCTTTGGTAGATCAGATTATATAATAAGGCTAATGAATCAGTATTTACAACAAATCACATAGCGGAAAGAAAAACACTAATAACTATCTGCCTCCTGCACGCCTCAGGATGCTTTATTCATCTAATAAGAAAACTTGTAAACCTTAAATCTCAAACTACTCAAAATCAATTGAGTACCTAAGAGTTTAAAGGGAAAACAAAAACTTCGAATCAGACAAAAAACCTTGTATGGATAATAATATAACAACTCATTCCTTTTAGATGTCTAGTGAGACCACGCCGCTTAGCGGAACGGGTTTTTCCCTCATTAATATCCCTAAAATTTTATAAAACGGTATTCTGTACTCCTGCATCCACAAGAGTTAAAACATACATTTTCAAAATATTTTGATGATATGCATACTTGCAAACATTTAGGAATTCCCCATCCCCTGTTAGATTTTAATTTCCCTCAAAGAGGTACTTTACATCCTATATTCATTTTACTTAATCGGATGTGGACTCTCCATCTCACATCTCATAGTTTTCCTAGGATGAATATAAACCCTTTAGTATACATATGAAGACTATCCATGATGTTGACTATCCATCAACCATCCCATAGTTTTTCTAAGAATACTATGAACCCTTCTTCAATCAAATGGAGACAATCCATCTCCAACTTAATGTTGACTATCCATCATACATCCCATAGTTTTCCCAGGATTATTATGAATCCATCACTTTACCAATTAACTCATGCTATCCACATGAATTTAAGTATCTAATGTATCCACATGATTAACCTATTGCCAATTTTATCCCTAATTTAGGTTATATCCATTTATAATTTACATTAGTATTCCTAATCATTGTTAAAACCTGTAAGTGTTGATATCCCCAACCATTGCGTTGAACTCATTAAACCCACCCCGGAATCCCCAAGGTTAAACAACAATTATTTTGTAAAGTTAAAAGAAAATAATTTTTCAACCCCTTCGAAAGTATCCCCTTTGAAAGCATCCCCTTCAAAATCTTTGCTTTCGACCCTTTCGAAAGTAACCTTTCGACCCCTTCAAAAGAATAAAACATAAATTTTTAGAAACATAGGTTCCAACCTTTATAATACTTTAAAGCCCCTCCTTTGAAACCTTTTGACTTAGTTGAAGCATCATTAAGTAAGAGTGGAAGCCTAACTTACAAATCATTTGTAAGTAAACCTTTCGAAAGCAATGAAAATCAAACCTTTCGAGACCATTGGAAAGAAAATCTTTCAAAACCATTCAACCTTTTAAACACAAACCTTTCGAAAGCTTACTGGGTTCAATTTAAAACACGAGGAAAATATTCTTTAAAAACCTTTCGACTTCATTGGAAGCAACCTTTTGTCTTTGTCGAAGGCTCTGCTTCGAAAGCTTTGGTCATACTTCAATTAGAAAACAAGGGTAAATCACCTAAGTCAAAAGCTCACTTTCAAAATCATGGACAAGCAGCTAATTTTAAAACAAGTAAACCTTTCGACCTTGTCGGAAGGTTCAAATCAAAACAAAACAAAAGCTGTAGTAACCTTTTGACTGTGTCGAAATATTTCAAATAAAAACAGTGATAAAACAGCAGTAACCTTTCAACTGTCTGGGAAGGTTTAAAACCTTTATTTTAAATATTTGACCAAGTCAAAAGCAACCAAGTCGAAAACTCTTATTCAAAAGCAAAGCAGGCGACTCTTTTGGTTCATAAAACAAACATACTCCAACCTCTTTGGCAATCAACCTTTCGACTAAGTACCCTTCGACCTTGTTCAATTCATTACGTACCAAGTAACTGATACCTTAATCGCTGGTTTGACCTTGTCGAAAGCTATGAACTTCGACTAAGTTGGAAGGTCTGGGTCGGAAGGATTGATGCCTAAAATGGCTGAAACATGCTAAAAGCATGATTTTCTTATTTTTAACTTAAAGAAGATAACATTTTAACTACTTGCCATTGTTTATCAAATTGTCATTGGTTAACAATTACTTTTCATAAATCCTACCACCAATTTAAGAATTAAATAATAATTTTATTTTATAAAATGACCTTTCTCCATAATTATATATATAACATTTAAGTCCTAAAACTTGAATAATTTTATATATTCATCGAATCACATAGGAAAATCCCAGTAAATCTATTTTAACATGCTTTTCCAACATATAAAAATATCAAACCCAAATAATTATTATTTTAACCGTGAATAATTTATAACCCAATAATCTTCACTAGAAAATTAATATAAAATCCACATTAATTTATGAAATTATAGAAATAGAAACTCATCTCCAAAATCATGTTTTCTACAACATAAACTTTTTCCATGGCATTTAAAAATCATTTTATATTGGTTTTACCCTAAAACCGTTTATATCTCCTTTGTAACAAACTTGTTTAATCCATATAAATTACGATTCAAAGCATATCCTCATTCAATATATCATAAAAACAGATTTACTCTAAAATCTGAAACCATATGAACATAAAATTAAAATAGAGATGTAGAAATTATTATTCACCTTAGATTACATAAGGAAATTGAAGTTTAGTTGAGATTGATTCCTTCTAACTTGAACCTAAGCTTTAAGTCGATTTTTTTTCTCTTCTCTTCTTTCTTCCTAATGGTCGGCCTTGCTTCTCATGGTTATAAAATTTTGATTTAAGTAAAATAACATGTATGACTAAGAAAGAAAGTATAAGGGTGAGAAATATGGACGGGTATTTACCCTAATGCCCTTGTGTTCAATTACTTAACCATTTATATAAGTTCATTAGATTTTTTATAAGCATGGCCATCTAATTCAAATTTTATATACTCATCGAATCACTTAGGAAAATCCCAGTAATTCTATTTTAACATGATTTTCCAACATATAAAAATTTCAAACCCAAATAATAATTATTTTAGCCATGAATAATTTATAACCCAATAAATCATTTTCTTTACTAGAAAATTAATATGAAATCCACATTAGTTTATGCAATTATAGAAATAGAAACCCAACTCCAAAATCATGTTTTCTACAACATAAAATTTTTCCCATGGCATTTAAAAATCATTTTATATTGGTTTAACCCTAAAACCGTTTATATCTCCTTTGTAACAAACTTGTTTAATCCATATAAATCACGATTCAAGCATATCCTCATTCAATATATCATAAAAACATATTTACTCTAAAATTCGAAACCATATGATGATAAACTAAAATAGAGATGTAGAAATTATTATTCACCTTAAATTACGTAAGGAAATTGAAGTTTGGTTAAGATTGATTCCTTCTAACTTGAATCATAAGCTTTAAGTTGATTTTTTTTCTCTTCTCTTCTTTCTTCCTAATGGACGGCTTTGCTTCTCATGGTTATAAAATTTTGATTTAAGTAAAATGAATAGGTATGACTAAGAAAGGTAGTATAAGGGTGAGAAATATGGACGGGTATTTTCCCTAATGCCCTTGTGTTCAATTACTTAACCATTTATATAAGCTCATTAGATTTTTTAGAAGCATGGGCATCTAATTCATTAATCAGCCTCAATCTCCTTATCTACATTATTCTATCTCCTAATACGGTTAATAAAATTTAGGGTGTTACAGGCTCCTCTCTTTAAAGAATATCATCCTCGAAATTCAGTAAGGACTAATTAGCAAACACTACAATCATCGGTAACATCTCCTAACAACCATACTTGCCTACCAGTCTAGCAACAATCTACATAATTATAATATAAACATACCATCAAAGCAGATCAGGATAAGCCTCTCGAATCCTATCTTCTGTCTCCCAAGTACAGTCTTTCTCCTTGTTGCTCCACTGGATTTTCCCTAACTTTACTTTCTTGGTCCTCAATCTCTTCTCATCCCTTGCTATAATCCAAATTGGGTGTCTAACAAAAGTCAAATCAGCCTTTACTACCAAATCCTCCAACTCAATCTGAGGAATGGTAGACTCTGGATCATGTACATATTTATGAAGATGAGACACATGGAATACATTATGGACACCTGCAAAAATGCTAGGCAATTCTACTCTGCATGCGAGCTTTCCAATCCTTTCTATAATTTGGAATGGTCCGACATATCTTGGGGCCAGCTTTCCTGACTATCCAAACCATACCACACCCTATATCGGTGATACTTTAATGAAAACCCTATTTACTACTGGGAACTCTAGTTCTTTATGCCCTCTATCTGCGTAACTCTTCTACCTGGATTGAGCTTCCTTCATCCGTCTTCATATTAACTCAATCTTTTCTAACGCCTCTCTAACCAAATGTGGACCTAAGACAATTCTGTCTCTAGTCTCCAACCAACATACTGGCGATTTGCATGGTCTTCCATACAAAGCTTCAAAAGGCGACATTCCTATACTAGTCTGATAACTATTATTAGAGGAAAACTCAATCAAATGTTGATGATCTTCCTAAGAACAACCAAAGTCCAATACACAAGCTCTCAATAAGTCCTCGAGTACCTTATTGACCCTCTTTAGCTGCCCATCCGTTTGTAGGTGAATAATGCGTCTCTATCACTAATTATGCCACTAGGAATCCTATGAATTCTAACTATCTTCAACATCAACAAGTTGGCCAAAACATGTGCCGTTCTGGTTGACTTTAATGGAATGAAATGGACACTCTTGGTCAGCCTATCTAAAATAACCCATATGCTTTCATTTCCTCTCCTTGATCTTGGAAAACCATCTATAAAATCCGTCGACATCGAATCCCATTTCCAGACTGGAATATCTAAAGGCTGAAGTAACCCATTTGGCTTTTGATATTCAGCTTACACTTGTTGATAGTTTACACACTGCCTAACCGAGAAGCCAATATCCCTCTTCATGCTTTTCTAGTAGAAGCTTCTTTTCATGTCTTGATACATCTTGGTCCCTCTAGGATGAATCGCAAACTTTAATCAATAACATTCCTGTAGAAATTCCCTCCTTATGTTCTCTACATTTGGAACGCACAATCATCCCTTCTTTCTCAACCATCCTCTTTGGTCAAGACTAAAATCCTTTAGGTCATCAATCTCCGATCCCTCCTCAATCCTTCTAATCCTCTTGGCTAAAACTTGATCTTCTCTTTGCTTAGAAGCAATCCTCTCAATCAGCACTGGTCAAACTTCTAAACAAGATAACATGGCAGTAACCTAAATAGAACTAGCAGTAGACCTCAACTGCATACCACAACTGGCTAAAGCTTCTAGATCCTTCCATTCTACCAACGTCACTAACACCCTATTCTGATGTTTTCTACTGAGAGCATCTTCCACCTTATTTCCCTTTCCAGGAGCACACTCTATACCGAAATTATAAGCAGCCAAAAACTCCAACCACCTCTGCTACCTCTTATTTAAGTCCTGCTGAGAGAATAAATACTTTAATAACTTTTGATCGGTAAATAACTCAAATCTCACTCCCAAAAGATAATGCCTCCAAATCTTCAAGGAAATAATTACCGTAGCTAACTCCAAGTCATGAGTAGGATATCTTACTTCGTGCGATCTATTACCCCGCCTTTTGAACAAAGCCGAGATATCAACAAATTATCTAAAAAAGGATGGATATAAGGATTCGAAATCAATTGAAAATAAGGCTATGATCGATACCGTCAAAATTGGACCAAGCTCCAATTAAGGTGGGATCGATTGGGAATGATGAACAAGGCTTGGAGAAGATACGTTTCAAATGTCAGGTCAATCGAAGTTCGTATGCTCAAGTTATGGATGGATCAACATTGGAAGGGAACGGTTTTGATTGGTAATTTTCATATCGATGTAGTTGTATCGATCAGGAATGGACTCGACAATACACTTTGGATCGATGGTATCATATCGATCGATATGAAGATAGGTAAGGGAAATGCACTTGGAACTTTACTTTGTATGGGTTATAGTGTGCATCGACCACTTTCTTGATTGATACGAAATGCTACACTAGGGATCGATACAAATAAGGGGGAGGCTGATGGATACGAAGGATCAAAGCTTGGATCGATATAAACAGTGTCGATACGAACACGGCATGGATCGATACAAAGAAGCAAAGCAGGGGATCGATACGAACAACATGGACATGAAAGGCTATGGATTGATGGATACGAACAGCGTGGGATACGAAGCATGGATACGAAAGGCTACAGACCGATTATCGCTCCATATCATCGATCTAAGAACGATCGATATGAAGAGGATCGATGTAAAACGATCGATACAAAGATGTCAGACTACATTGGAAAACACCAACTTGGATTGATCATAACTCTCGTTCTACAAGTCCAAATGCGATGAGATTTTCATAGAATCTTCCTCATGCACTCAAGAATGTTCATGATCGATCTCGGCTTGGTTGGAGCCAATTTGGATCGATATGAACTGTACCTAGATCGATCCAAAATCACTCTAGATCGATCTGGCGGGTCCACCTACATAAGAGAAAAGGTATTTTAGGTTTTAAGGCGTATATTTTCGGATCTGCACCTATAAATAGCAGTCTTATGGCAACTAAAAAGGGATCTTCTTCTTCTTGGCTAGGAGAAACCCCATCATTTTGTTTATTGATTTCCAAGGCTTGCAATTGTAATCTCAATATAAAAGGATTAAAATGATCGATTCAAAGTGGACGTAGGCCGGAGATAGCCGAACCACTATAAACCCTGTGTTCCTTTCTTTTTTGCTCATTTTAATTTTTCTATTTCTTCTATTTTATTCTCTACTTTATCTGGATCTGAGATATGCGCTTGGATATTGTGGATAGTTGTATAAACACTAGTGCTTTCACTACTTCTAGGGTTTGTGACCAATTTTGGCACAAACACGGTCTAAGTTGCCTAGATGCGTAAGCAATAACTTTTCCCTTCCACATCAACACTGCTCTCAATCCAGTGCCACATGCATCAATGTATACTACCTACCCTTAGTTACCATCTGGAACTACTAACACTGGCGCATTGGTTAACAAATGCTTTATCTTAAGGAATGCTTCCTCACATTTGTCGGACCAAACGAACTTCACATCCTTCTTAGTCAATTAGTCAAAGGCGATGCTATCCGTGAGAAATCCTTAATGAATCTCTGGTAATAGCAGGCAAGAACACGAAAAATCGTTATCTTGGTTACCGTCTTTGGCCTTTTCTAACTATTGACAGCTTCGATCTTAACTGGATTGACTGCCAATCCCTCCTTTTAAACCTCATGATCAAGAAACTTAACCTCTTTCTTCCAAAAATGACACTTGGAAAACTTCACCTTCAGCTGACTCTGCCTCAGCGTCTCCAACACCACTCTAAGATGAACCTCATGCTCTCTTTCATCTTTAGAGTACACCAAAATTTCATCTATAAATACCAATACGAACCTATCCAAGTGTTCTCGAAAAATCCGGTTCATCAAATCAACAAAGAAAGCAAGCGAATTAGTCAATCCAAAAGGCATCACCAATGACTCATACGATCCATATCTATTCCGAAATGCCGTCAAAGGAATTCTATCCTTCACCACTCTCAATCGATAAAAACCCGTTGCCAAATCTAATTGGGAAAATTCTCTGGCTCCACTTAACCGGTCAAACATATCATCTATCCTTGGCAGAGGGTACCTATTCTTGATCGTCCTTTCGTTTAAATTACAATAGTCAATACACATTCTTAACGACCCATCTGGTTTCTTCGCAAACACCGTGGCTACTCTCCAAGGTCAATCCTGCTAGGTGGTCTACTGAAAGGTTCAAATCCCGATACAAGGTCTATCTGAAACTCAACATTTCATTCCATTCCTTCAGTTCCTTCATCTCTATTAGTTTCATCTCTAACTGCACCTTCAGTTACTTCATCTCTATCAGTGTCATCCTGCTAGGTGGTCTACTGACAGGTTCAGATCCCAGTACAAGGTCTATCCGAAACTCAACATCTCATTTAGGGGGTAATCCAATAACTGGCTCAAATACATCTGCAAATTCTCTCACTACGCGAACCTGACTAAGCTTATCTCCAACGTCCATGGCACGTAACAAAGCACCAACACTTCTACTGGAATTCTCCACTGAGAAGATGATTCGGTTATGACTACTTGGGTGCTTCAAAAATATTTCCCGATCTAACCAAAATATCCTAGCCTCTTACTTACCCAACCAATCCATACCCAAAATGATACTGAAATCTATGAAGTCATAAACATACATACCACATGAAAACTCATGACCTAACAAATCAAGTTCTAACTGGTCACATCTCATCCCAAGAGTTGCATGCCCTCCTATTGGATTCGCAACCCTTAAGGAAGTAACAAGGTTTGTGGGTTTTATACATAACCTATTAACCAAAGACTGAGATATAAATGGATGCGATGCTCCGGTATCAAACATTACCCTAACTGGTGTGTTATGAATCAAAAGCTACCATCTATCACGGACTTTCCTTTCTCAGCAGTAGTTAGTTTAGAAGATGATGGTTCCAAAGCAAAGACCTTTCTTTTCCTTCATTGGAAGCTTCAGGACACTTGTTCTTGTAATGCCCCATCTGGTTGCAATTATAGCATTGCACATTCTGCTTCCCCATAACCAATCTTCCATCTCCTGAACGACACTCATTTGCATAGTGAACCTTCTTATCACACTCATAACAAACTATATCTGCTTTCGCTTTCTTGGTTGCTCCTTCGTTCTGAGCGCCCTTCTTCTTGAAAAACTTCCTCTTTTTTCTCGGAGGAACCTAGGACTCAATTGGCTTCTCTCTAGCTGAAATAGCAAGAATTTCCTCATGGAGAATGGTCATCTCCACCACTACATTAGAAGGATCTCAGATATGGACCATAGTCATTCTGCCTAGCTCTGGTCTCAATCCTCTAATGAATCTCCTATTCCTTCTGACATCTGTGTCAACCACAACATAACCATATCGAGATAGCGCATCAAACTTAGCAGCATACTCGATCATAGACATATCTCCTTTGACAAGATCCATATGCTTCTTCATCAATGCTGACTTGGCAACCTCACATAAGAACCTTTGCTCAAACCTTCTCTTGAAATCAGCTCATGTAAGCTCTTCTTCTGAAACTCCAGCTACCACACTGTTCTACTAATGAACCCTAACCCTTGCAACTATCTAGATCCTAACCTTCTCATCTCTCCATCCCCCAAGCCTAAATTAGTAAAGATCCTTTCAAAGTTCAACAGCCAGTTCTCAATTTCAACTGCATCTTCTATTCAAAGAAATGGCTTCCTACCAAGATTGACGTAGTCCGGCTTAGCATAACATAACTATATCCAACTAGAACTATAGGATTAGCTCCTCCAACATTACCAGTTGCTCCTGCATTTCAAAGATTAGCAACAACTGAAGCAACATCCCGGCATCCACTGGCGGATTTCCGGCACCTATATTGGCCTCAACATTTTCGTTAGCATTAGCCTATCGACCTAGGTTCCTTCGGGTATTAGGTTAAGCATTTCTGTTGGTTATGGTGCTTCCTCCACCTAGTTTTCCTCTTCCGTTTCTTGCCTCCATATCCTCTTTCTCGTATATCTACATACGAGCCTTAGTAAGATACAGAGAACGGTCTAAGAGAGAGGGGAATATGTACGTAGATATATACCTATATATCAAATACAAGTACGTACTATAGCATTAACCCACCCCCGGCCTCATTTTTAATTTCATTGGATTATGTTTCAAAAAGATTTTATATTTAACTTTTCTTTTAAAGTTTCATAAACATATTCTCTGATACAAACTTGTAAATCCCTCTACTTGGAGGTCCAAAACTAACGGCTATGGATGTTGTAGTGATCCAAAGTTATTAATCTTTAGCGGCCAGATACGGCGGTGCGAGATACATTGTTACACATATCATAGAAATATGGAAAAAATTTAACAATTCAAAAACATATTTCCAAATTTCATTCAGAATCGTCGAAGTTCATTACATAACCCGCAAAATGTTAACCATGTTCAGCAAAATATAATTATTACAAATACGCCAAGAGTGACATATGAGGATGCCCCTTGGTATATCTGAGTACATAATAAGGCTAATAAATCTGTCTTTGCAACAAATCACATAGCGGAAAAGAAAAACTCTAATAATTATTTTCCTCTTGCATGCCTTCGGAAGCATTATCCATCTAAGAAGAAAACCTGTAAACCTTAAATTTCAAACTACTCAAAATCAATTGAGTACGCGAGAGTTTAAGGGGAAAACAAAAACTTCGAATCAGACATAAAGCCTGGTATAAATAATAATCAAACATCTCATTCCTTTTAGATATCTAATAAGACCATGCCGCTTAGCAGATTGGGTTTTCCCTTCACTAATATCCCAAAACTTTTATAAAATGATATCTGTACTCCTGCTTCCACAAGAGTTAAAACATACATTTTCAAAATATTTTGATGATATGCTTACTTGCAAACTTTTAGGATTTCCCCATCCCTCGTTAGATTATAATCTGCCTCAAAGAGGGACTTTCAATCCTATATTCATTTTACTTAATCGAATGTGGACTATCCATCTAAAATCTCATAGGGTTCCGAGGATGACTATAAACGCTTCATTATACATATGGAGACTATCCATCCCCCACATGATGTTGACTATCCATCAACCATCCCATATTTTTCCTAGGATTACTATGAACCCTTCTTCAAGAATATGGATACTATCCATCTTCAACTTGATGTTGACTACCCATCATACATCGCATAGTTGTTCTAAGATTACTATGAACCCATCACTTGACCATTTAACTCATGCTATCCACATGAATCTAATTATCTCATGTTATCCACATGATTAACCTATCACTACAACAAAATGCACTATCTATAGCACTAATCCATAGCTTTTCCCTATTAAAGGCATATGAAATAAACAATTATATTATTTCCAACGCTATTTGTCAAATTTCCAACGCTATTTGTCAAAAGGCGGGAACAAATTATTTAGCGGTGATTTCGTGAGCTAAGTGCCGCGTATCTCCCTCTTTTCATCGTCTCCTGTGATAAAGAATGTCCCCCTTCTCTTCAAAAAAACCCTAAATCAAATCACGTTATCGTTCAAAATTCAATAAACCAAATCAAATCACAACCGCCTTCATTTTGTCTTGCTGCTTCAATCAGAGGAACCGCTCAATAACTATCACCTAACGCCCTCCAATCTGAAGAACTGCCGTAACTTCATTTCGTCGCTCCAATCCAAAGAACCGCCAATAGTGGAACCGCTTCAAAGGTACCTATTTAGTTGCAAAGTTTGATTGTTATCAACCTTTTCCTGTTCAATAAAATGGATTATTTATATTTAGCCATGTTGTTTCTCAAATTTGTTAAGCATTGTATCTCGGATTTGTTCTGAAACTAGAATGATTTGGGTGAAATTTTGTGCTTTTTTATTATTCTAAATTTGCATATGATTTAAATTGCTGAAATTGAAATAGTTAATGTTAATTTTTAAAATCATGCTTTTGGGTGATCGTATCATATTGATTTGCAAATTAATCGCTTTGGTTGAAATAGCTGATGATTTGGGTAGGTTTGATTTGTAGACTCTTTGATTGAGTTGATTTCGGATTTGGGTTTGAGGTCCAGGAGTTATTTTTAAAGTGTTTGATTGGGTTGATTTTGGATTAGGGTTTGTGGTATAGGAGCTTTTGATGATGAATTAGAGTAATTCATGCACCTGATCATCAATCTTATGTATCTGAATTTTATAATTCAGGGAACATCTGTAATTAGTAATTACCTACACTTGAGAAGTTATAAAACTTTAAACATATAGTGTTCATATTCTATATTTGTAGGTTTTTCTTAACATGTCAGGTTCCTAAAACTCTTAGTTTTGTTTCAAGATGTGGAATCTGCTATTACCTCTACATGAGAAGCTATAAAACATATAATATTCACAGTGTATACTTGTATGTTTTTCTTGACATAATAAGTTCCTAAAACTCTTAGTTTTGTGTCTAGATATGGCTAATTGTAATTGAGTTTCTGAAACATTTACTGTGGTATTTCTTAAATTGTTTTGTTCCTAAAAGCTTCTATTTTTTGCTACACTTTGAGATAAGCACATCTTTTATTCAAATCTCAGTGTATTAGAATCAGCAAAATAGGTGATTTAAAAGAAAGATAATTGGCAGCAATGTGCATTTTAAAGCTAAGTTCAACTCACGTTGACAAACATTGTTAGTTTTGACTTCAGCCTTGCACAAGAAATCATTGTTTACTTTCAAAACATTGTTAGAGGTGTGTTTTCTATTCCCAAAATAGTACAATTACTTGATTGGTATGCACAAAGTACACCTTCAAGATGATATTTCTTAGTAATGTCATGCAGACCTTAACTCTGTTCTATTTAACGGCGTTTTGTATTACTTTATTATGACACTTTAATTGAAGATTTTGCTTCAAAAAATGTAAGGAGAAACATTTTTCTTTGACTTCTTGAAAAGTTGTAGCATTTTGTATAAGAAACTAGTATTTGATTTTTTTTTGAATCAACTATTGTCATCCATTTGATTGCGTGTGATATTATTTTGTTTAACATTATATTAGCTTGCAAAAGAAATAATAGTTAATGTTGTTTGTGTCGGAGGGCAACCAAAACCAATTATGGCTCGAGCAGCCAATTGGTTGGGCCGCCACTGATTACATCCGATGTATATATGTAGTATTTTGGTACCGAAATCAGCTTTTGCAAATCATTTTAGTACATTTTGATACCAACTTGTGCGAATATGTTCTTACTCATTTTCCTTTCATATTTTACGTGTATTTTACGTGAACGTTGAAGTGTTGCATCCAAAATTTAAATTAACTAATAATAAAGTGGTTTAGTTCTAGGCTCTATGGCATCTAAAAACAGCGATCATCAAAAATAAGATGTGATCGCATGAATGAAATAAAGCATTTAAATATTGCTGTTACTGTTCAAAATTTACAGCTGCAGGATGCTTGGTTCAGTTTACATCGATTTTCAATATTTGTCGCAGGAGAGTATTCTTCTATCTCCAGTCCCCTAACTAGAAAAGTAAACATTTGAGCTTGAGAATAGTCCCGTAAAACTCAATAGAAGTACCATTAAATTAGACGAAACAACAAGCAAAGAAACGCAAATTCAGTAAGTTTAGGCGACAATCGATCCAATCCAATTATAATTGGATAATGATTTTTTGATCGGCATATAATCCATTTTATGTAAATTAAAATTATAAGTGAAGATTATTTTATTACTGAATTCTCTTGTTACATTGATAATGCATTGTACAGATTGCATCCCTATATATGCAAATTATGGTTTCCAACGTTGAGATAAATTGGTATTTACGTTCAATGCTATTCGAAAACGCCAATTACTATTTTTTATAGCTGCTTTAAATTAGTATCTAAATTTGTTGTTTAAACAAGCCAAATCTTTAAATTAGTATCTCAACTTTTGCACTGCCTGAAGACTACAGAGGTTTGAAAATGACGACATTAAAACTTCTCTAAGTAAAGAAAACAAACCTTACCTATATTGATACCGGTTTTCATGTCGTAATAACAAATATTTGCAGCACAATGAGTTAACACACAATCAAAGTGTTTGGGTGTTGTACAGTAATTTGCATTAAATCAGTAATGTGATGATTTTCAGCTTAAAACACATACTTTTTATTCACATCACTAAACTATTGAGGCATCGGTTCACTCATGACTAATGCCAGTTTCATGCAATACATTAATGATTGGTGACATTGTTGTATAAGTTGAAAAAATTATTGTTAATGGCGCAAGCCAAGTATCAGGAGAGGGGTAATGCATAGTCATTACTCCGGTGCTACAAAATAGCGCCGTTGTAATGGAAAATTTTTTGGAAACAGTTTGGTGCTAATGTTGTATATTGTTCTGACATTGTTGTATATTTGTATCCATGCACCTTATAGTACTCAAGTTTTCCATATGAATTCTATTCTTTTTTGGGTTACATAGTTTCAGCAGGATGGTAACAATACATAAATACAGCCGGTAGATGTTTCATTTTGTTAATAAACTTCTACATGTCAGTTAGGCTTCAGTTTCCCTTTAACCATAGATATTTAAATTAACTGATGTAGAGTTTTTCCAAAATTCACATTTTGTTTTTGCTCCAGAAAAACGTTGTTGCATCTAAGTATTTTTCCCATGTTTGCTCGAGAGTACATAGGTTATGTTTGTATGCATTTTTTGTGATATTGACATGACCTGCAATGATATATCCTGAATATTTCACTAGATACTTTGTGAGATGGCAAATTCTCTCCCATTTAGGAAGACTAGGGTGACCAATATTGCGTTTACCTTTGCTGTTTAATTTTCAGTGAATGCACTTAAACTATTTCTGCATTCAACTAAATTGAATTATACGATAGTTGTAAATGCAAATATTTTTTCTAATTGTTATTTCGATTTTGCTTATTTTTTTCTTAAATTTAGCAATATGCCATGTTGGAAAAAAGAAAAAGAAAAAAGAAACAGTAAGTGTACACTACCTTTTCCACTTCAGCCTACTGTTTTTGATGTCTTATAAATGTTTATCATTTCAATTATATCTTCCCCTAGTTGCTTTATTTTCTGAATAAATAGATTACCCATTTATAAAATTTGAGATACAAATATGGAAAACTTGTGTATATATTGTTTGACGTCATTAGTTGCATCTTCCAAAACATGAGTAACGATGCTACTGTTGTAGTAATTGCTGTTTTTGCTAGTGGAAGCAATTTTTGTTATATAAAGAATGAATGATTATGTGTCAAGAGAGAGTTACTGCTCGTAAATCTGATACTTTTTTCCATTTGAAAAGACAAGAAATGATGGATAAAGACTGCGTACGTCTAAACAGGTAATTATATGGTACTTAAGTATAATATTGAATTTAAAACATATTTTAATACCTAAGGTTATTATTTGTTTTTTATTATTATTGTAGAACCACTAAAGAATACGAGCAAGCAGCTTGGAATTTTGTAAACGATGCAAAGCTAAAGCTGCAAAATGTGGAAAAAAATTTACGCCCTTGTGTAGATTGCAGAAATCTTACCCGTCTTCATGGAGAAGTTATTGTTGAGCATTTGATTATAAGAGGAATGGATCCTAAGTACATGGACGGTGAGTGGTACAATCACGGCGAGCGAATAAATAAAAGCAAAAATACAAAGCCGGGTGATGCGTATGATTTGCTTAAAGCCATTATCTATGAAGACAAAGATTTTATTAATCATACTTTCTTTGATGATGATAAAAGTGAAGATGATGCACAGAGACGAGAGGATGAATTACACAAAAATTTGGAAGATGCAGGGACCCCATTGTATCCTGGTTGCAAGGATCAAACAAAGTTATCTGCTATCTTTGCCTTGTATAATCTTAAATGTGAGACTGGATTGTCTGATAATGGTTTCGATAAACTTCTGACTGTGCAGCAATTGTTGTTGCCAAAAAATAACGTACTTCCCAAGTCGTTATATGAATTGAAGAAATTCCTTAAAATATTTGACATGGGTTTCGAGAAGATTCATGCATGTGAGAACAACTGTTGTCTTTTTAGGAATGAATATAAAGATTTGAATAATTATCCAAAATGTGGATTTTCGAGGTGGAAAGTAAATCAATGGACAAAGGAGATTATGCATGGCATTCCAGTTAAAGTGTTGCGTTATTTTCCAATAATTCCAAGGTTTAGGAGAATGTTTAGATACAAAAGGATGGCGGAAGATTTACGGTGGCATTTCAATAACAAAAGCACCGATGGAAAAATGCGACATCCGGTAGATTCTATAACATGGAATGTAGTGGATGAGAAATTCAAATCATTTTCAGCAGATCCACGCAATCTTAGGCTTGGCCTTGCAACAGATGGCTTCAATCCATTTTCTATGTTAAGTTCCAAATATAGTTGTTGGCCTGTAATGCTCGTGACATATAATCTTTTGCCTATATTGTGCATGAAGAAAGATAATATTATGTTAACATTGTTAATTTCTGGTCCGAAGCAACCAGGAAACGACATTGATGTATTTTTAGCGCCATTGGTAGAAGATTTATGTCATTTATGGAATACCGGAGTTGAGCTTTATGATGCATATAGTCAATCAATCTTTAATATGAAAGCAATTTTGCTTTGGACAATAAATGACTTTCCGGCATATGATAATCTTGCTGGATGCTGTGTAAAAGGTAAAAAGGCTTGTCCATTATGCGGTGTCAACACTCATGATCGATGGCTAAACCACAGTAGAAAGACCGTCTATATGGGCCATAGAAGATTTCTATCTCCTTCAAACCCTTTGAGAAAACAGAAGGCCTTGTTTGATAACACCGTGGAGGAAGGGTGTAGACCTAGGATTCTAACTGGGAGAAAAATTTCTATCATTTTAAAAGATTTTCCGAATAATTTTGGAAATGCAAAGAAGAACCAAAAAAAGAATAACAGAAAAGGTAAAAAATTGAATGAGCAAAATATAATAGGAAATAAAAAAAACAATTGAGCATAGCAAGAAAAATGAAGATGATGAGGATAAAGATCCCGTGAGAATGGAGCTATTAAGGTGGAAAAAAAGTCCATCTTTTTTCAGTTGCCATATTAGGAGGTTAGTGCATACGTTTTATTTTATTCTATTAGACTAACATTATGGAATCATACAACTAAATTGTTCCATTATTGATTTTTATAGGAACTTACAATACGTCATAATGTAGATGTAATGCATGTCGAGAAAAATGTTGGAGAAAGTCTACTAGGCACAATGTTGCATGACAAGAAATCAAAAGATGGAGTTAACTCTAGAAATGATTTGAAGGATTAGGGAATTCGACATGGTCTTCATACACAACCCCGTGGGAAGAAGACATATCTTCCGCCAGCTCCATATACATATCGAAAGGAGAGAAAAAAACATTTTGCAAAAGGTTGTATGATTTTAGAGGACCTGATGGTTATTGTTCAAATTTTAAAGGTTGCGTATCATTAGAGGACTGCAAAATTAGTGGCTTGAAGTCTCATGATTATCATGTTTTAATGCAACAATTATTACCCGTTTTAATCAGAGGATTGCTTCCAAAGAAGCCAAGGAAAACAATAACTCGTTTCTGTTCATCGTTTAATAAATTATGTCAATGTGTTATCGATAGAGAGAAACTAAATCAACTTGACGACGAGATTATTGTAACTTTGTGCGAGATTGAAAAATACTTTCCACCTTCTTTTTTTGACATAATGATACACTTGACAATTCATATTGCAAGAGAAGCACGATTGTGTGGGCCAGTCCATTTTCGTTGGATGTACCCCTTTGAAAGATACATGAAGACACTAAAGGATTATGTAAGAAATCATGCTCGTCCCGAGGGGTGTATTGCAGAATCTTATCTTGCAAAAGAATGCATGAGATTCTTTGGTGAATTTTTAACAAAATCACAGAAGAAAGAAGTTAGAAATGAAGATTACCAAAATAATGTAATACTTGAAGGACGTCCAATATCAGCACATAATACAATCACATTGTCTTCAAATGAGAAAGAATCTGCTCATTTGGTTGTGCTAATGAATATGACCGTGGTAGAGCCATTTTTAGAGTAAGTGCATATTCCCTCTTTTTCATTGTTTGATTGTTTGTAATTTTAAATATAACATAACATCTTTTGTTATACGCTAGTTTGCATTTGGAGGAGTTACAAAATTCAGACAAGCGCATGGAAAGAAATGCAATTTTACTTTGGAAAAATCATATAGCTACGTTCTCTAATTGGATTAAAAAAAAGGTCAATTGAATTCTTAAATGTTACTAATTAACTTAAAACCGTATAAAGAATATTTTAATTAAATGAAATTATTTTTTGTAGGTATCTGTTAGCTCCGAAGATCACGACGACATGTTAAAATGGATTGCTTATGGTCCAAAGAACGATGCTTTGTCCTACACAAGATACATCATTAATGGACAACGTTTTCACACAAAAGATGTTGGGAGAGAAACCCAAAATAGTGGAGTGACTTATGATGCAACAACCATGTGTAGGCAAGCGCAAAAGATGTTTCTCAAGTGGTCGATGTTGTCAGTTATTATGGAATAATTACCGATATAATTTTGTTGGACTATAACATTTTTTATGTTCCGATCTTTAAGTGTGATTGGGCAAACATAAGAAATGGTGTAAAGGTTGAAGATGGATTTACGCTTGTCAATTTACATCAAAGTCAAGCTTCATTTACAAAAGATCCATATATACTTGCATCTCAAGCAAAGCAAATTTTTTATTCAAGAGAAAATGATTCTTCTAATTGGTATGTGGTAATGAAAGCACCTTCGAGAGTTTTTGACGATTTAGAGATCCACGACTCCTTTGAGGAAGTAAGCAATGTTGGGGAAGATTGCCAAGAAATCAATATGGATGTTGATGAGCATGTTGAGGATGTTTCTTTTGTTAGAGAAGATTGTGAAGGCATACTTGAGTAGTCTTGAAATGTGTCCTTATATTTTCTTATAAATCTTTCTTTTTTTTATTGAGGAAGATTGCCAAGAAATGTGTGCTTATATTTTCCTTATAAATCTTCCTTTTTTTGTTGTTTTTTCCAACACTTGTTTAAGAAATTGCTTGTTTAAAGCTTAACTCACACATCACAAGAATGAATATTCTTGTATTTTGTTGATCACATCTTGATCTATATACAAAAGTGGTTCACCACACTTGATCTATATACAAAAGTGGATTAGAAGTCAGAAGTAGTTGTCAATCAGGGTTATCTTCGTATATAAGTTGTTCAGAAAAGTGGTTCCCTCAGCTGTATGATGCAATCTTTCACTTTAAACTCATCTCTTGTTTATTTGTCTTTGTAAAATGATCTGTTGGCAGAGAATCATCGCAAAACCGATTCTACTTTAGATTGCTTAAACTAGGAGGTTTATGTTGAAGGAGTCATTCATATTCAATGTCTGTATATGGTATTGTTTTGTGAATCCTTCTCAAATTAGTTAACCCTCATTCGTACTTAGTAAATCGGGTATATTCTGGGGAAAAAATCACTGATTTTTATCAATAAACTGAACTGCTCAAAACTGCCTCAGAGTTAAATTTGAAGTTTTGTTTCTTGAAATGGCAAGCGAATGCTTAATCACTCAATTCAAACACTTTTAAAGTAAATACATTAGACATGAAAATTTCAAGTCGGTAAATTTTTGCAGCTGCACTTAATTAATTAACTGCATGAACAACATTGATTATTGTATGATATTGTTTGGGTGATCTTTATTAAACCATAAGCATATACCAAGAATTATACTGTTAGTTACACTTATTCACATTTATTTATTTGCGTTTACATATAATACATTCAACATATGAAATCAAGCGTCTTCATAATGAGTACATTTGTTGGTTTGTATATTCTTGATAGTTAGATATGTTTCCATTTTTGATTATAATATACACATATTGGTTAAGGTAGAATAATTTGAAGTTTTAGATGTAGGAAGTGGTGAATGATATGGTGGTGACGTGGCACAGTGGTGTTATGGTGTTGTTCAGACAAGGAAGTAAGGGATGTGAATGATTTATTTGTGGCAGTAATGTGATGAAAAAGATCGTTTGGGGCGACTGGTGTAGTTGCAGTTAGGTGGTGGTTGGTTAAAAGTTGTTGTGAAGTGTGTATGATGTAGTGTATTGGCTGGTAATGGAAGGATGATCAGTAAGGTTGATGATAGGGTTGATGTTTGTGCAGGTTGGTGAAGTTTTGGTGTGATAGAATGTAATGTGCAATTGTGACTGCAGGCAGAAGAAGATGAAGGATGAGTGGTTGAGGTTGTGCAGTATTGAAGGAGGAAGGATGATTGGTCGTAGTTTGGTGAGGAGTATGGTCGTTGAAGTGATACTAGGAGGTTATGCACTTGTTGTGCATGTTGATGGTCTGGTCAGTTTGAATGGCAGAGGAGCAAGTTTGGTAGTGGTGATGAATGAAGGAAGCAGTTGGTTGGATGATGAAGTGACTGAAGTGGATGGTTCTGTAGGTGGCTGTTGGTGAAGGTAGCAGGAAGGAGGCAGTGGCCGGTCATAGAGTTAGGTAAAGAAATGCACAAAAATGGTTATGTGCACAGAAATTCATAGTTTGATGGTTTTAAAGTGTGTATAGTTTGATCACATTTACAAATGTTTGTCCCTGTGTGTCGTTTATTTTTACCATAACGTGCCTCCTGCCATTACTGGAATTAGGTTTTGGCCCTGCGAATGCCCAGAAGGTTTGCATCTGGTTTACAACCTACACAAAACACAACTCTTTTTCCTTTGATATAGGTGATAGTTTTTTGCATTCCTAGCATTTTGTATTGCACCGTCGGATTTCTCAACTATATAATCTACTAATTAGGAATGAACTGTATTAGTAAACATATATTTGACATAAGTGGGATAATACTATTAATTACTGCCTCTTCCATCAACCTTTCAATGTTCAAACTAGAAAACAAATGATAGGTTTGTTGTACGGTACTTCCTACTTACAGTTATTAAATTACTACCTGGATTCAGTCCTATGTATATTGCACTGTTGTTTGTATATTCTACTCTGCACTTCGAACTTACACTCTTTAACTCATTCTCTACTTGCCTCTCCTTTATCAGCTGGGATTGAAGTATGGCAACGTTATCATGTCAAAAACATTGCCTTGATTTTAAAAATCAAATACATTCTGTTTTATGACCTATAGCTTGTAGTATGTTATTACACATTTCTAATAGGTAACTCCAAACGTTGCTTCCATGCCATTTACTGTATTTTTAGGACAAAATCAAAAGCGCATACAACTTACATACTCTAGCATCAATAGCTTAATTTTCTAAATACAGTACACCAAGTAAGAGAGCATGAACATTCATCATCGATGAAAGCATTTTGTGCGATTCAAAATCTGGAACATTGGATTTGATTTTCTTCTGTTAATTTCCTGTACACAGGTTTTGTATCTACTAATAGCACTGTGTTGTTAGATTGTATGGAGACAAATTGCTGTTTAACTAGATATTAATTTTTGAGCTGAAAAAAATTAGCATGGTCTATAAAACTTATAATCTATCTGTTTAAATGTAGTTGCATTATAGATCATAAAATATATCATAGTCTTGAAATTAGCTATTTCTTATGGCATAATAAAAATAATCATGACAACGTCTTTACAAATTAATCCATAAGTCTTACCACATGCATTTGGTATATTCGATTGCCGTCTGAGAAGTACTTCTTAAATGGTTAAATATTATGCAATTAGTTGGTTTGGTGGATTATCAATTATCATTTGCTACCAATCTAATAATGAACCAAGTTTAGTTTACTGATTTTCACTACACCAAAACATGAAATTCCCAACAAAAATATTTCGGAATTACTAACAATCAAATGCCGTTATAAAATAATAACACTTAACGCCCGTTATAAAACTTTCAAAGCCGTTGTAAATAGTTTATCACTGCTTTACACCATTACAAAATTTGGTAAAAATGAAAATAAATTGAAAACAAAAGGGTAAAAGAAGGAAAATAATATCTGAACTCACAACATCATAGCAAATTACGCTTCCCATTTTTGGCCGCCAAATCTCCAAATTATTTTCCCTTTCCGCCAAACAAAAGGGGAATACTCGTTAACATTCAAAGATGCTCTAGTTTGATTTTTTAGGTTTTCAGTTTAGTCGAATAAATTGCAGGTTTGATTGCAAGTTGAGTCAAAGCTCGGCCGAATACGATTTAGCTTTCCATTCGTAGATTTTCCTAGCCCATTCGTCGATTGCAAGTTGAGTGGAAGATAAATTGCAGGTATCAAGAATCTGTTCTTTAGTTAGGAAATTTCTGAATAGACAAAACAACATATTAGGGGTATCTTTGTTCTTCCATGTTGTTTTAAACCATTTGACCTTGTCATCTTGATTTCTGATAACGTATAATTTTTCATTGGAAATGAACGTTCCATTATTGTTAGTGTTGCAGTACCATAAGTCCTCTAATATATTACTAAAAATGCTTATCTATGAAATTTCATTACTAGTATCTCTGATTTCCCTTTTTAACTATGGCTTCCTTACACTATAATTTATTATGCAATTTACATTGAGTTGTCCTAGAAAAGGAAGCATACCTCGATGTGTTGATAATTCAGAACCATCTATCCAAGGATTAAACCACAAAATTGTATTATTGCAACTTGTTATTTTCCTATCAAACAAACTTAAGGATTAGTCTCTTACTTTCAAAATATTCTTTATAGCGCTTGAAAATCAGTTTGAAATTTGTAGTTCCCACATGTTTGAATTTATATTTTTGTTTGTCAACCATCTGGTCTCAATTGAATCACCTTTCAATAGATTCCATTGTCTTTTTAAACAAATAACTCGTTGATTTCCTTTAGTTTTTTCTAACCTAAACCACCTCCTTTTACTGAAGTTGTCATTGGTATTTCCATCTTCATGTTAAACCTACTCGTTCATACAGAATTAGGTTTACAAGATTTTGATCCTATTATTGTTACTGCTGTTATTGATGAGTCCGGTTCCATTTTTCAGAGGAAAAAAATAAAAAATAAATACTTCTTTGTTTCTCTCTAGATAGCGACTGGGTTGTGTTGGTTAGTAGGATGATGGTATATATGTTAATGTGACTAAGCATGTTTACCTATACATTAATCAGTGCATGTCTTGCTATGGCTCTGATTTAATAATCATACACAAAGATTATCAGAGTATTCAAAAAGTAATATCGTATATATATGAAACACAGAGTGATCCACATTATATAACATACGTAAATCTATATATGGACATCATTTTGAAATGTCTTCATTAGATTTAAAGGTGAAATAATGGTGTTTATTCGAGCTGATTATGATAAGATACTTTCTTAATCATTAGTGGTCTATTGTGTAGAAAGGTGAGTTTGACGTAACTTAAACACCATGCACATGGATTATTTGAGTTATGGACGACACCTCATAAGCTAATAACACTATTATTTTACCTAGAAAAATAGTATAATATAGTGGAGCAGATAATATGCATTATCTGCTAATAAACATTATTTCTTATGATTTGAATTAAAGAATTTAATGACTTAAACCATAAGTATTAATTAAACTAGGACAGTATTCATAATGGCAACTGTTTTATCTCGATGGTTTGGTTGGTGTGAATGTTTATTAAGTGGAAAATCCAAGTAATGAGTTAATGAGATTCCTAGAAACTGAAAATTATTTGTTGCATTAGGATATATGATGCCAATAGCTTTACCTTGAATCAACTTTCATATTCTTGGTCTGTAAGCTTAAGTTGCCACAGTTTAATAGCTTAACATATTTCAAGTTGCATCATATTTACTAAACACGATGTTACTACTTATTCATGGCAGGACACATCGGTCAATCTAGATGGAGAACTCATTGATATTCTTGATGACAACACATATTGCTTATTAACTGATGCACTATTTGGAACGGTATGTACAATCTATCCACTTATTATGCAGCAGCAAATAAGGCTGTATATGTCCCGGAGCCTTTAGATGTTGGGCGATTATTGTAAGTGTAGATCATATTAGATGAAGATAAAATTACATTATCAATAGCTGGGCCAATAAATCCTTGTCCTATTCTTTGTTCCCTGCTCGCATACATCCAGTAATTTTATTTTGGCAATCAGATATAATTTTTATTTATTTATGCAAACAACTTTTGCTTATGCAGCTACAAGACTAGGAAGCTACATGGAACCAATTTTTCGAAAGAGTGACAATGAGTTTAATGTAAGATTATTTTTACATTATTTTTTCTCATGATTTGAGTACTTTTCTATGAATTTATCCTCTTTCAGTGCTCTATTTGATCTTACTCAATAATCACTATTTTCTCTTCTACCGTTTATCTGTAGCATATCTTACTATCCTTGTTAAAATTTTGAACTGAATATGAAACTGTTTTCTTGTTTTTCCTGTTGATCTAACCACCAATCATCGCATCTGGACTCGCTTCTTCTAAAAATCTTTACGTCTCCATCAGATTGCAGGTAAATTCTTTTTCCTTATTGCAATTTAATAATTGAAAGAATGTATATTGATTGGTCTGTAATTGTTCTGATTGGGAATTATCCTCCTCTTGATTCTTTAAGAAATTGAATAATTAATAAGATCGTAAATCGAATTTAAGCCCACAACCGGAGTAAATTCATTGGTACCTTACCACTATCGTTTGTTTTCGTCTTCATCGGGGCAACTGACTATACCATTGTTTTAAACATGTTCTTTCCACTGTTTTCTTTCTAAGGAAATATAATCAGTGGACATAAAATTTGAAGCTGATTTATTTTATCGATAAAATACAGTTGGAAAGAATAAAACTTAACAAAAATTGCAAAATCTCTTATTTCTTTTACCTGGGATCCTTTAACTTTCTAATTCTAAAACATGTGTCTTGCTTATGATGTTTCTTTGAATACCAATTAAACAGATGCTGCAAGTACAATTTTGCAGTAGTGTGCCATAAAATCATCAGTTGATAACTAAAAAAGATATTTATTACCAATGATCTGATCTAAATATTGCATTTTCTTTCTAATTTATTTTTCCATTGATATCTCAGTGCTTTGCCAAATGGTTTAATTAGGTTTTGGCAGCAATATATTTTGTAAATAACCATGTGCAACTTGGCAGATACTATAGTAGCGTGACTGCAGTCTCATGTATATATTTACAAGTTAGGATTGGTTTTGTTATTAATTAGGATGGGACTCAACTTCGGTTTAAGTCAGTTACACAGAATATATATCTATGTGCTGAGAATGGAGGAGGTGCAAGAATTATTGCCAACTGCACAAGTTCTGGATGGGAGACTTTCAGGGTACACTTATTGTTTGCGTTTATTGTGCTCAACTACGGATGTTTGTTCATCTTTATTTGTTTATTTTGTTTTTACAGCTGTGGAGGATAACAGAGAATACATTCCAGTTTCGTATTCCTAATTGGCAGTTCATAGGATTGGACAATGGCGGCAAGGGTATCAATTTGATCGCTGTTTCAAACTCTTCGAACCCAACTGAGACATTCATGATAGTTCGAAGCAAAAATGACAAGAGTCATGTCCGAGTTAAAGCACCAAATGGCTTCTTCTTGCAGGTGCTCATTACCATTTACACTTGCCAGCTCGTTTATTTAACACAATTTTGATTTGAGTACTAAGATATTCTGCTATCTTAATTTTTTAAAAGGTCTGACTAAAAATTCAAACAACACTATAGGCAAATAATACTTGGTTTTGTAAAGCAAGATAATGTACAGCTTAAAAAAGTTTGTGCACCGGAACAAATATACTTATGCTACTTGGGCTTGATTGTTTTCTATATATTTCAATCGGAATTATTTGAAGATCATTGTATTTACTATTTTCTGCGAATTCATCAACGGAGCTTGTTTTAAATCATACACGGTTGTTATTATAGGTAAAAACAGATATATCGGTTACAGCAGATTATCCTGAAAGCACTACATGGGACGATCATGATCCATCTGTATTTTTGATCAAAAACGTTGGAAGTATAAAAGGAGAATTTCAAGTGACCAATGGCCATGGAGAAAATGCCACTGCAGTAATGAGAATAAGCAGCAATGTTTAGTTATCCTTGATTATAATGTTTTTAAGTACATAAAACAATAAAAATGTTTTAATATTTGATATGTTAAATAAGTATGTAAGAAGTTTCCTTCTCTACTACTGAAAATTGATGGCCTGCCATTAACTTTAGAAAATTAGAATGAATATCCTGATTATAATAAACCGGGAGCCACATATAACCCTGTGAGTATTTACACTAAATATTGAGGTGTATGAAAAGATTAAGAAATTAACCATGTTGGGAAATTTAAATGTGTATATCTCTGAGGCTTCCAGACCACTACGACATTGATATACTCTTGAAGAATACGTAGGGTCTCTGTTGTTTATAATTGAAATTTTTGGTTTTGTGACTTTGGTCGTACAGGTGGATTTCAGGGGGATTGGCTGCAGTGGATGGTGGAGTGGCTGCAGTGAATAGAGATATATGCAGTCGTGCCTGCTGTCCCGGAGTTGCTGGAGCATGACCGGTTGCAGGCAAAGTGAATGTGAAGGCGCAGTGGAAATGTGACGTCAGTTTTGAAAATGGAAGGGGAGATGAAATTTGAAATTGCAAGAAGTGTGTATGTGCAAGGTTATTGTAGTGTGCGCATGCACACAGGGGAGATGTAGTAGAAGTGCTGCTGAAGGTGGATGGCAGAGTTGTAGAAATGTTGACAATGGTCGAGATATATGCATACAATGGAGTATGCTATGATGTTGAATGGGGTGTTGTAAGTCAGTTTGATGATGATGACAGTAGAGGCTTGTTAATCATGACAGTGGAGGGTTGCAGTTGAAGGTAAATGGTGATGATTTTATCTTGATGTGGAATTGGCAGTCAGGCTCGTAGGGGTTTTGAGGCAGCACAGTGATGATGGCAAATGTAGAGGATGGTGACTATGATATCTGGTGGTATGGTGTGACAGTTGAAGTGGTTGGTTTGTATGATAGGGAAGGCTGCTGTGTAGTAAGGAGTAGAGTAGTTGGTATGTATTGTTTGGTAGCAGTTCGTTGTTTGTAGGATCTAGAATTTATTTTGAATTAATGTTAGAACTTGTAATATTTTGATTTCATACTCTTTAGTTATGTATGATGAACTTGCAAAATTTTGAATCTTCCTTTAATTTGTTGTCAAATATTTGTGCAATTTAAGTTGGATGTTTGGATGCGTAATTGCTTATTGTTATCGAAATTCTGTAACTTTTGATATGTATGTACCTACTATATTATAATAGACAATTCTGTAATGTAAATGCTAGTAAAAATGCAGCTCTATATGGTTTGGTAGCTGTAACGAACATATTCGTTACTAAAGACGAAATTTATAACGAGCATAGTCGTTACTATTGACGAAATTTGTAACGAACAAGTGCGTTACTAATGATGAAATTTGTAACGGACAAGGTCGTGATAATTTAGAATGACAACCCCTTCTTCCACCATGAAAGGGCAAACTAAGTAACGGAAGATACCCGTTACAAACCGATGCAAATAATAACAACCTATTTCGTTACAAAAATGTTGATTTCTAACGACAAAGTCCGTTGGTAAGTGATATATCTAATAACGGGTAGAGGCCGTTATAAATATGTGTAATGAATTTCCTCACGCCTGTACCGCTCACGACTATATCTGTTATAAATTTCATTTGTAACGACTATATTCGTTACAAATAAACTTTTTGGTGTTGTGTTTATATATAGTCTTTAATACAATGATATTCCAACTAAAATGGATGCACATGAGAACAGTACTGTCAAGACGCATAGGTTAATAGACAACGGAGGATACTTGCATGCCTTCATTCTACTGCTTCATATGGATCAACATCATAAGAATTCTGATGTTTAGACAAAAAAACATTAGGATAGATGACCTACAAGTCTTTGGTTTTGATCTGCATATTTGTACTACAGCAAAAGTTGCTCTATTCATCATGTTTAACCAATGCAAATTCTTTTCTTGCTTGATTTATAGTCAAAATTCAAAGAAAAATGATATCTTTGTACTAACTACAGGATATGGCAAAGAAGAGGAAGATTACTCGCAAACAAAAACAAGCCGAGGAACCAAAAGAAGCAAATATTGAATCCAACGAGCAACATGAAGCAAATGTAGAAACTAATGAGCAACATGAAGCAAATTTAGAAACTAATGAGCAACATGAAGTCAATTTAGAAACCAATGAGCAAGGAATTGAAGCATGTACAGACAATATGATGCAAGTTGAAGAAAATATTGAAAACGAATTTGAAATTGGAAATGATGCGATGGAAAATGAGACTGATATTGAACACACAGATGAAAGTACGATTCAAAAGAAAAAAGCTAGAGGCCAAACTAGAATGAAAAGGCTTCCTTCGGATCGTGTGTCTCGGATTAACGTTGAATTTAATGACAATGTTGTACCAGTAGGAGAAGGTTTTATAAAACTATCTTCGTACTTAGGACCGCTCGTACGGGAGCATGTTCCATTCACGATTGATGATTGGCGGAATATTGGCGATGATTTAAAACATGTGTTGTGGAGATCCATTCAGGTATCACTATACTAAGTACTGCTTATTAAAACTGAACAGTTGCATGAATCATTTGATATTCATATACAAGTTATCTCCCATCATAAACCCACAGTCAAGAGATAGAAAATAATAAAATTTGATAGATTTAACTTGTTTGAAATATAATAAATTTTCTTAATCCTTCAATAGAGTTGGAATTTATAACATACAATACAAATTACAATTGACTAGATCGATGCTTTCCAATTTTTTATACCTTGTAATAATGTTTATGCAATAATTAATGTAAGCTAAAAACAAGTAGAATCCTCACCCTCGTTATGCTACAAGTCAGATCTGGACAGTGAATAGTTCATGCATGCCGCTAAAGCTACTAGTAAAAATCATGTAACCTGCTCATTACATATCTCCTAATCTTTGACATTATTCATTCTCCAAATGTGTTTGGATTTGGATGATCTGATGTTGATGAATTCTCGTATTTGCTTACATATTAACCGCTATATGTTATGACCACGCTTGAGTACTTCGTTATTCCTTTCCCTCCAAATACACCATACTGCTGTTGATATGATAAGTTAGCTGTACCAAAAATCTTGTTATTTTTCTTAAACTTGTTTAGTATATGCTCAATTTCATACTGCTGTACCATACTGCTGTACCAAAAATCTTTACACATTTTGCATCATACTGCTGTACCATACTGCTATATCCAAATACATCATACTGTTGTACCATACTTGTTTAGTATATGCTCAATTTCATACTGCTGTACCAAAAATCTTGTTATTTTCTTAAACTTGTACCATACTGCTGTTGATATGATAAGTTAGCTGTAACAAATTTGTTGTTTGAATGTGTTTAATGATATTAATATTACTAACATTCAATGCATATAGAAAATGTACTGATTACCAATCGTTTTGCATTTTGCAGGCTAGATTTAAACTGGATGAGGAGTGGCAGAAAACGCCTATTTTTCAGCAAGTGGGATGCATATGGAGGGCTTCAAAAAGCAGGTTCGTTAGGCAAGTACTGGAAGCGAAGAACACGGAGGAAAGAATTAAGCTCAAACCTGGTAATGTCGAAAATATGAAGGAATGGAGAGATTTTCTAAGAAAGAAAACAGACTCAAAGTTTAAGATAAATAAATACCAAATTCAATTGTATTACGTAATAATTATAATTATTCAGTGTATTATGCCTTTTCATCTTAGGCACAAAGTGATCAATTCAAAGCTATTAGAAGTTTTCAAGTGCCACATATAGTAAGTCGCAAAGGAATGGCTCGATTAGCGGAAGATATGGTGAGAAAGAACAACTAGTTTAATTTGTGTAATAAATTATGATTATGTATTTAATACAACCACATTCACTTTATCTATCATTTTTAACATAGAAACAGGAGAGTGGTGGCCACATCTCCATTCCTAGAAGTCAAATTTGGATTAAATCCCGCACTCGAAAGAATGGCGAAGCAGTTAATACATATGTTCTAGAGACTATTGTAAGACACCGCAATATTGATAAAAATTGTATAGTATTGTCTTTCTATCCGTTATTGGCATTCTATCTATTACTTATATGTGAATAACGTTAACTTTTGTAGGAAAAGGTTAAAAAAATTGAAAGTGAATCAAACTCAACCAACAGTTCTTTGAGAGAAGATGCTCTCTCCCAAGTGTTGGGTCAGGATAAACCTGGACGACTACGAGCAATGGGAAGAGGTGCAAACTATACCAAGTTCTTGCTCTCACAAGCTAAAGATGATAGAATTTCACAATTGGAAGAGGAGGTTCGCATGCTAAAGAAAAATCTGGTATATAACATATCAATCTTTACTTGTTATTCTACTTGTGTGGTAATATTAGAGATATTGTTCGAATTTTTTTTTTCATATGGTTTTTTAATCCATCGTCCACACTTGATTTTTTAGGTTACTGCATGTCAAAGAGAAGAATCAATGCCTCAGGTAAACATCGAATATTAGCATATGCATAATTTCACATTTGCATATGTGTGCATATGATACTTTGCTATTAAACATCAAATACATTATCATTGTGATATTATCTAAAAATTAATTTTAATATACTATTTAACTTAAGACGCTTCTAATTAATTGCAGAGCAATGGAAATACATTTGATAAATGTGATTTATTGGATTGGAGCGGAACCGATGAAATAGTTGCTGAAGGAAGAGTCGTCTCAAGTGATCCAAATGAGCTTGTACATAGAATTCCTCTAGGACCAAATGCAAAGATAGTTTTGATTGAGTTTCCAAGGAAATTGGATGCTTTTTTATGGAGAGCCGTGTTTCATACGATACATATTGGAGAGGCTGCCGGTATGTTAGTAGCATGGCCTGCCGATAAAGTTATATTGCATAAGCTAGATCAAATCGACAACACGGTAAATTAAATATCACTTTATTTATAATTTTTATTTCAAAATACAACTATTAATTTCATAAATACATATTTTTTTGGAATAGACTAAAAGTAGCAGAACTGAGCCTTCATGCAAGCTATATGATTGGGTTGGAGGTGAAGAAGTAGTTGCTGAAGGACGCTTGTACTCTAGTGATCCAAACCAGCTTGTGAATGGCGTTCCTATTGGAACATCAGCTATGGTAGTTTCTATTGATAATCCAAACAACCCCAAGGCCTTTTTATGGAAACCAATAAATAATATGATATATGTTGGAGATGTCGTTGGTAATAAAGTTGCTTGGCCAAAATCAAAAGTAGTTGTCGAGAAAGCTAAGGCACCATCATTTGTTTCTAATAGTGGCAACGTAACATCTCATACGGTAATATGTTTAAACATAATTATAGCAACTTGTTATCAAATTTATTAATATATATATATATATATATATATATATTTATTAAAACCATCACTTTTTTTTTCTTGTTTGATAGAGTGGAAGGCCAGCCCCCAAAAGCAAATGCAGGCTGATTGATGTTGGTGGAACAGCAACAATAGTTGCCGAAGGGGTTGTGGCTTCAACCGATCCAAATGAAATGGTCCATTTTGTTCAACTTGGAAGAGACGCCGTTAAAGTTTGGGTAGTGAATGCTACAGTTCCGGATGCAGTTCTGTGGAGACCATCTTCTGATCTTGTCTGCATTGAAGATGCTGTAGGCTCTACAGTGGCATGGCCAACCTCAAAAGTTGTGATAGAATCAAGTTCTAGTAAGTATAATTTTTTCATACATATATACAAAATTTCAAAATGTATTCATATTTGATTGTATGATTTAATTCTTGACATTATACGGTTTTCTTTTATATAGGTAACCATTGTTAAAGTTTGTTGACTGATCAGAAGAAAAGAAAGCTTCACAACTGCACTCTAGGTAAATATACGAATAATACATCATGCATAAAAGTCATTTTATGTTTTTCGTTTGATATGCATAAAAGTCATAAAAGTCAACAGGTAATATGCATAAATATATAAATTTAATGATAGGGGATGTTTACTTGGGGTTAACTGATTTTGAGAAGAGGATAGGGGGTGTTTGATGGTATTTGAATTGCAATGTGGCAGAATGCTGTCAGAGGGAGTTGAGGTTGTGGTTGGTTTCGCGTTTGGAGGTTCGGTGATTTTTGGATTTGCGATTACAGAGAAGTATTGATCTGATGCACAAGGAAAGGCAGCAGGTAACAGAGATGGTATGGATGAAATGCACAAAAATGGTTATGTGCACAAGGAGGTTTTTAAGGTATGTTTGAAGGAGGAACAGAAGTGAATGGTTATTCAAGGGTAATGTTGACAGTGGAGTGGATGGTAGTTGAAGTAGATGGCAGTGGTACAGGGAGGAAGTACTATTGTGATTGTGATGATGTTTTGATGTTTGTTGAATGGTTACTATGTGTTGATGCTGCAGTTGGAGGTGAAATGTTTTGGTAATGGTGGTAATGGTAGGCAAGGTGCTGTTGTATTTGAATGGTGAATGGTGACAGATATGCAGATAGTTGGCAGAGTGGAGAGTGACAGTGAAGATGTTAGTTGAAATGGAGTAGGCAGTGAGTTAGATATGTGAAGAGGAGTTTGTAGTTTTCTAAAGTGACAGAAGGGAGGTGGAGCAGGGTGGTGATGTTTGTATAGGGTGAAGGGGAGGCAGCAGTTTAGGCAGCAAGGAGGTGGTGGTGGAGCAGTGGTACTTGAAGTTGTAGCAGAAGTGATGAGGTGAATGAAGGAGGTGATGTGTGGTTGGGGTAGTTTGATTACTATTGCAGACAAAGATGAGAAGTGGTTTGTTGAAGAGAAGTTGGTGATAGTGTGTGAAGCTGCAGAGAATGTGCAGTTATGTTGTAGCTGCTGTGGTTGTTGTTGTTGCGTGGTGTTGAAGCAAGGGTGAAGAGGCAGTTAAAGTTTGTGGTAGGCTGCTGAAGTGGCATTTAAGACATTTGTGGTAGGCTGCTGAGGCGGTGTAGGGTTTGTGATGGTGCTGCTGCTTGTAGAGCAATGCAATGGGGTGTGAACTATGAGTGCAAGTGGGTTGTGCTGATGGTATGTATAAGTGTTGAAGTAGGTTCTATGGAAATGAGTTCAGAGTTTGATCAGTTAGTTATGACAGTGCACAGTGTTTGTGCACAGTGCACAGTAGAAATGGTTCTATGTTGGAAGGCAGATGATGAATTAAAGGGGAAGTTGACAAAAAGTTATCAGAGGGGGAGTTTTGGAGCGACTGGTTGTTTACAGTGAGAGTGAAGTGGAGTGGAGTTCAGGGGAAGTGAAATTGTATGAAGTTCAGAGGAAGTGACAGTATATTGAAGTGTAGTGAACTGAACTGAAGTTTTGTATGGCAGTATAATTGGCTAGGAGGAATTCGGTGATGTGATGGGTGTTAGCTGGTCAGAGGAGTTCATGAAGTGGCAGGGGTGTTTGGTGAAGAAATGGAAATGTGCAGAAGCAACAAATGCACAGGCAGTGTAAATGAAAGTAAATGAAAAGGGAATTGTATATGATCAAAACAGTGAAGAAAATGCATATGAACTTGATTTTGTTAGCATTTAAGACAATGAAGTAAGTTTTTGGAGATATGTTACGTATGGGCATTCATCCAAATAGAAAATCTTTTATGCACCGTTCATCCAAATGACACCAAAATGTGGTGTGATTACGCTCAATATATTTGATATTTTATTGATCTGAAGCTTGTTTAGACGTGAAATAGGGAGTTATAATCAAAGGAGCTTATTACCGCTGTCAAGTATATTTGAGTTGCTCTGCTGTATGCTTTAAGCTAGTTGTGTATATTGCATGACTTTGGTATATAAGTGGGACGAAGTTGTGTAAATGGGATGTTATTGTATGATAACAGAGATGTTGAGTGTGGATTGAGCAGTTGAGTGTGTGCGTCAATTTAAGCATGATGCGTAACCTTGTTGATGGATCAGTACTGGTGGTCTGGAGGAGAATTGATGATTGGGTTCAGATTATGAAATGCAACTTTAGTATCAGCACTTTTATACTTTGTCATCTGTTATCCATATGGTTCCAGACATATTAGTTGTTTTGAAAAGTATCAGCACTTTTATACTTTGTCAACAGCTTCAGCACTTTTATACTTTGTCTATTTTGTCATTTAATGCAGGAACTTGGTTTACACTGAAGCAACCTGGAGCAATGTTTAGATCCTTGCAAGAATCTTCTGTAGCAGCCATTTTCATATCATCGTCTCCATAACTGAGTATTTGTGTTCATTTGTTAGACTATTTTGAGCTATTATCATGTGACCATATCTTGTAGTATTTGTGTTCATTTGTTAGACTATTTTGAACTATTATCATGCGACCATGTCTTGTAGTATTTGAAATATTAGCAAAATTATTTGAAACTTTTCCTAGTTTGATTGTGTGTTTCCAAATTAGAATTCACTGCAACGTTATCATTGTTACATATAGTTGTTGTCATCTTCTCGATTTGTTATTTTTGGGATCCACATTTTAATATATATGTATATATGTATGTATGTATGTATATCTGTGTGTAATGTGTATACATATATCTATCTGTGTGCATATATATATATATGTGTGTGTGTGTAATATAATAAAATGAAAATTGAAACAAATGCTGAAAATTAATATTATATAGGATAGCGTTTGAAAAACGCTATTGATTCATCAAACGCTATCGAAACTCTATATGAGATGTACGATTTGTAACCAAAAACGCTATAATAGAATCAAAAACGCTATAGTAGAAAACAAAAACGCTATGCAAACATGAAAAGAAATGCTATCGTAAAAGATTGTAACACTATAACAAGGTTTGATGAAACGCTATAAAATGTGATCAAAAACGCTATTGATTCATCAAACGCTATCGCAACTCTATACGAGATGTAAGATTTTTCCACCAAAAACGCTATAATAGAATCAAAAACGCTATAGTAGTAAAGAAAAACGCTATGCAAACATGACAAGAAACGCTATCAGAAAACATTGTAACGCTATAACATGGTTTGACGAAATGCTATAAAATGTGATCAAAAACGCTATAGAAGTCAAATGAAGGATTATAATTCCCTATAGCGTTTAAGTTTAATAACAGCGAAAAAACGCTATTGTAGGTTGCAAACGCTATGAACTTTTGTAAACGCTATTAGATATTATAGCGTTTACGTTCCTGCTATGTAATGCTGCCGGCCTACCATAGCTTGTCGTTCCACGGCGTTCTCTGAAACGCTATGGTAGCCTGTTATAGCGTTTTTCAAACGCTATGAAAAGCATAAACTGTTGTAGTGTATTGCCAATAGTATCCCTAATTTATGTTATATCTATTTATAATTTACATTAGTATCCCTAATGATTGTCAAAACCTATAAGTGTTGATATCCCTAACTATTGTGTTGAACTCATTAAACCTACCCCGGAATCCCCAAGGTTAAACAACATTTATTTTATAAGGTTAAAATAAAACAATTTTTCAACTCCTTCGAAAGTATACCCTTCGAAAGCATAAACCATAAAATTTTAGAATAATAGGTTCCAAGCTTTATAATACTTTAAAACGCCTCCATCGAAATCTTTTGACTTAGTTGAAGTATCATTAAGTAAGAGTGGAAACCTAATTTTCAAACCAACTGTAAGCAAACCTTTCGAAAGCATTGGAAATCAAACCTTTCGAGAGCATTGGAAAGCAAACCATTCAACCTTTTAAACATAAACCTTTCGAAAGCTTACTGGGTTCAATTTAAAACATGTGGAAAATCTTCTTTTAAAAACCTTTCGACTTCATTAGAAGCAACCTTTCGAAATTGTCGAGAGCTCTGCTTCAAAAGCTTTGGTCATACTTCAATTAGAAAACAAGGGTAAATCACCTAAGTCGAAAGCTCTCTTTGAAATCAGGGAGAAGCGGCTAATTTTAAACAAGTAAACCTTTTGACCTTGTTGGAAGTTCAAATCAAAATAAAACAAAAGAGGCAGTAACCTTTCGATCGTGTTAAAAGGTTTCCAAACAAAATAATGATAAAATAGCAGTAACCTTTCGACTGTGTCGAAAGGTTTAAAACCTTTATTTCAAAAATTTGACCTACTTCAAAGCAGCCAAGTCAAAAGCTCTTATTCAAAAGTAAAGCAGGCGAATCTTTTGGTTCATAAAACAAACATACTCCAACCTCTTTCACAACCAACCATTCGACTAAGTGCCCTTCGACCGTGTTCAATTCATTACATACCAAGTAACTTGATACCATATGCATCAGTTTGATCTTATCGAAAGCTCTAACCTTTCGATTGTGTGGGAAGGTCTGGGTCAGAAGGTTTAATTCCTAAAATGGCTAAAACATGCTAAAAGCTTGATTTTCTTGTTTTTGACTTAAAGAATATAATTTTTCACCTAACCTGCCTTTGTTTATCAAATTCTCATTGGTTAAAAATTACTTTTCAAGAAAATGCGACCAATAATTTCTGAATTAAATAATAATTATATTTTATAAAATGCCCCTTCTCCATAATTAGATATATAAAACATTTAAGTCCGATACTTTAAGTAATTTTATATATTCATCGAATCACTTAGGAAAAACCAAGAAAATCCCAAAAAATCTATTTTAATATGTTTTTCCAACATATAAAAATTTCAAACCCAAATAATAATTATTTTGGCCGTGAATAATTTATAACCCAATAAATTATTTTCTTTACTAGAAAATGAATATAAAATCCACATTAATTCAGAAAATTATGGAAATTGAAACTCATCTCCAAAATTATGTTTTCTACAACATGAAATTTTCCCATGGCATTTAAAAATCATTTTATCTTGGTTTTACCCTAAAAACGTTTATATCTCCTTTTTAGCAAACTTGTTTAATCCATATAAATCATGATTCAAGCATATCCTCATTCAATATATCATAAAAACAGATTTACTCTAAACTCCAAAACTCTATTATCATAAAACTAAAATAAAGATGTAGAAATTATTATTCACCTTAGATTACATAAGGAAACTGAAGTTTAGTTGAGATTGATTCCTTCTAAATTTAATCCTAAGCTTTTAATTGATTTTTTTCTCTTCCCTTCCTTCTTCCTAATGGTCGGCCTTGCTTCTGATGGTTTAAAAAATTTAATTTAAGTAAAATGAACGTGAATGACTAAGAAAGATAGTATAAGGGTGAGAAATATGGACGGGTGTTTACCCTAATGCCCTTTGATTTATTACTTAACCAATTATATAAGTTCATTATATTTTTTATAAGCATGACCATCTAATTCATTAATCAACATTAATCTCCTTGTCTACATTATTCTATTTAATCTATTCTACTTAAATCTCCTAAATAATGTTAATAAAATTAGGGATGTTACAGCCCCCAATGTATTCTCCTTCATGGACTTCTTATCATACCTGCTTGATTTCATCGTGGGTGATACATCGAAGTAGGGGTATGGAGAAACCCTTTCTAGACATAATTCGTTCTTGAACGATGTAGCGTGAAGCTTTGCGAAGGATCTTTCTTTTTCATTCCATCATTATGGAAGTGTCCCTTATCGTAAATAGACTTTAATAGGAGTCATCCACGACTCTTTTTCGGGCTCCGTCCCTAAGACCCAGTCGATCTCTTTCTGGTCAATGCTTGGAGCATTATGTACATCAACTGGAACCAAGCCTATTAGTTGTACAACCCTGGAACTGGATAGCTTAGTCCAATGAGTTGGATTTCTCATTCTATTCTCTAGGGATGTGTGTAATGGTGTAGTACTCGAAGTTTGTCAATAGCTCTTTGACCTGGCCAAGATAAGGAACAAGTCGTCATCCCTTGGCCTAATAATCCCTAAGACTTGGCATACTACTAACTGAGAATCACAAAAGATTTGAAATTTTTTCACTTCCTGTTCTTTGGCAAGTTTGGGCCTGACAATCAATGCTTCATACTCGCCATTTTTATTCGTCGTAGAGAAGTCGAGTTTGAAGGGATAGTAGATCGATCATTCTTCGTTAGTTACTAAAATGACTCTGGTGGTAGAACACCGATCATTGGATGCCCCATCCATGTACATCTTCCATTGGACCGTCGGTTCTCCGCTGCTCTTTGGAGAGTCACTTAGTGCAGTAATTCAGCTTTGAAGTCCACTAATACCTGTCCCTAGATAGCTCCTCGAAGGAGATAAGTGATATCGAATTGGCTCAATTAGATGTTCTACTTGGGCAACCTTCCAAACATTTCAGGTCATTGTAGGTCCTATTGTAGTGGGTTGTCGGTGTGGACGTTGATAGGGTGAGACTGAAAGTAAGGATGGAGTTTTCATGAAGAAAACAACAGGAAATACTCGAGCTTTTCTAGCTTCATGTAGTTTCTCTCAGAACCTATCAATCGCTTGCTAACATGATATATTGTCATTTGGATCTGACATACTTCGCGCAACAATGCAGCACTTATGGCATGTACCGACACCGTTAAATAGATGTATAAGTCTTCATGGTCCAACGGCTAGGATAGGATGGAAGGTCTCTTTAAGTGATCCACCATAGCTCGAAATGCATTAATGCACCCATGCGTCCATTCAAAGTTCCTTTTCCCTCTTCTAATTAAATCGAAGAAGGGAGTACACTTGTCGGTGGCCCAGGAGATGAATCTGCTTAAGGCATCGACCTTCCCATTAAGGCTTTATACTTGTTTAATCATTTTGGGCAATGGATGTTTAAATTTGCTTGAATCTTCTTGGCATTTGCCTCCATTCTACGAGAGTTAACAAAAACCAGGAATTTCCCTGACGCAGCGCCGAAAGAGCATTCCATGGGACTGAGTTTCATTCCATATTTTCGGAGAATACTAAACATCTCCGCTAAGTTGTCTATGTGGTCATTTGATTGTCATGACTTCATGAGCAAATCATCCACATATACTTCCGTCGATCCTCTGATTTGGCCTTTGGACATTCGGTTGATCAATCTTTAATATGTAGCTCCAGCGTTCTTTAATCCGGACGCCATCACAGCATAGCAATACAGCCCTAGATCGGTAATGAAACTGATGTGCTCCTGGTTAGGGACATGCGTTGGATTTGATTGTATCCGGAGTACGCATCCATAAATGAAAGTAATTCATGTCCAGCGGTCAAGTTTACCAGCTGGTCGATCCTTGGAAGGGGAAAGATGTCTTTCGGGCACGCCTTGCCTAAATCTGAGTAGTCAAAACATTTCCGCCACTTCCCATTTTCTTTTCTCACGAGAATAGGATTAGATACCCATTTCAGGTAGAGGGCGTCGTGGAAAAACCAGTTGCTTTAAAGTCTATCCACCTTCTCTTTAAGTTGTGGTAGATCTCTTCGGATCCATGCTGTGTCATTATTGTTTCACTGGGACATGCCATAGGTCAATATTTAATGCATGGCTCGCGATGGTCGGCAAGATCCCACACATGTCAAAATGGGTCCAAACGAATACATCAAGATTTGCTCGGATAAAACTAGTTAACTGCTTCATCGTAACTAGGCTTAGCAGTGATCCGATCTTTAGAACCCGTAGGGGGTCATCATGAATGACCGTGATATCAATGATCAACTTAATGGGTGCCTTGGATTCTTTAGGCCCCTCTTCTTCATCTCTCAGATCTATACCTTTATAGAACCGAATGTGGTGCCCAAGTCAAGGCCCTGACGTTGGTTGCTAAAACTCATTGGTTTTTATGAAGAAGGGCTTCTCCACACCTTTTACCTTCTCCTTTCATTGAGAGTCCATCAACTCAGCTATATAACAAGCATGTCTAGTCACCTAGTTCCATGAACAACTCCCACACCGTTGTCCATTGAGAATTTTAGTGCCAAGCACCAAGGGGCAAGAGCTACCCTGAATTCAGCAAGGGCTAGTCGGCCTAGAAAGGCATTGTATGGAGAGTCCACATCTAACACAACAAATGGCATCATTCGCACTATTCTATGGTCATCGTCTCCTAACTCTACTTGTAGCTCGACATAGCTTGCCGCTTTACACGCAACACCGCTAAAGCTGTGAATGCAGGCTTTACACGGTTTTAGGTCTTTGGTTTCTATTCTCATTCGGCCATAAGACCTTTTGAAATTAATGCTTACATAACTGGCACGATCAATCAAAATCTTCCTCAGTAAGGCAAGGCCGATCATGGCCGAGATCACCATCGGGCCGACCGTAGGGTCCTCCACCTTATCTGCGTTTACTTTGGAATACTATGTCTTTGGTCATAGTATGCTGCTACTTGGCCGAAGCACCATTCTTCGTGTTTGAGCAACATTCAAAATCAACATGCGTGATCGCATTCGCATAACATGCCATTTAATGCTAGCTTCTATCAATTGGATGTGGTCCTGCAACAATGGTATTAATAACTAGTCTTCCTCCAGTCCACTTAGGCCCCTCGGCACTAGGCGGTGCTTGTCCTCGATTAGGTTCGAGTGTTCCCTACCGGCCATCATGCAGCGCTTTAACAAACTATTGCAATTCTCTCTCACGAATTAACTTCTCTATGATATCATGCAAGTGACGACACTCATATGTATTATGACCATAGGTTTCATGGAACTTACAGTACTTTCTTGTCTACTTCTCCATCGACTCTTTTGGAGGCGGTTTTAGGAATTATAGGGTATTACAGGTCGATAGATAGATTTTTTCTAATGACATGTTCAATGGTGTATAGGTGTCGTACATATGGATATCCGGATTCCCTCTTCCAGAATACCGTCTCCGGTTGTGGTTACTGTCAACACACTTTTTTTTGCTCATTCAGTTTATTCTGAACATAAATCTTAACTTTCCCAAAACTATCACAAGATTATCTTACTACTACATTATTTTGTACTCCCTTGGCATTTGGGCCTCCAACTTCCCTCTCTCTAGTTCACTTTGCCTACTTCTTTCTTAGAAAATGATTTGAAAAGAAATGGTCTAATATGGAAGGAGGCATTCCTACCAACCAATAACCAAAATTGGAATTGGGGTTGACTCTCCTAGTTAGTTCCATGAAAACAGCATCATCATTCAGATTACTGACTTTTGTAACAGTTGTATTGAATCTTTCTTGGTATTCTTTAAGCGGCTTCCATGGCGCCTGAACCAAGTTGGAGGGAGACATAACATAGGTGCATGCATGCGGTACTGCTCCAAAAACATTGTCACTAACAAATTAAACGAAGAAATAAACCGCGGTGGTAACTAGCGAACCACATGGTCGCAACTTCCTCTAGAAAAATAGGGAAATATCTGCACTTGACTACATCAAAGACTCTGGCATAGTCCATAAGCCATTCGTACCTCATAAGATGCTGCCCAGGGTCGGTTTATTCCCGTGTAAGTAGGCATTTAAGGCATATTAAACCTCCGTGGATACTCTACATGTAAAATTTTGTCGGTAAACGAAATATGCTCTTGGATAGTCCCTAATCATCTTTGTTTAGGCCCTAAGTCTCTTTCACAAGCCGTCTCACCATGGATGTTATGTTTAGTGTTTGAAGAGTTGTTGCCAAGTGATGGTCGTGTGCCACCTCATGCGAATGTCCCGGTCCATGTCTATGGGCAGTACCATGTTGCATTGGCTCCTCTTCATCCTAATCTATCTCTTGAGTCGTGCACTACCACCATCTCTCAATTATGGTTCAACTACATTCACCAGAACTCTAGCACCCTGATCAATGTAGCACCTTCGGAGAGGGCCTCTCCAACTGATTGGCAATTGCCTTGCTGGGAGGAGGGATCGGCGTCGGTCGCTGGTAGTGGGCTACTCAGTTCTATTCTGGCGTCCCAGCATTATATGCTTTGGTTTACAGCATTTAGCTCTGTGATAGTCGTCAAATGAAGAGTAGTTTTCCAAGCCTAAGTACAGAGTAGGCTCTCTTCTTGTTTCCCCATGCTGGTCCCTCAACCATTTCATCAAATCGATGCTAGGTTGGTTCTGCTGATTGAGCGGCTGACGGTTTTCCATCAACTCCTTCATCAAGACTTCATAATCGGCTTTGATGATGGTATCAGAAGGATATTAGGGATTGACAGCAGGTGGTTGTATGTTCTGACCAACCTATCGAACAATAGTGTCATCGTTTCCTTCAATAAGAGCATGGGAGGTAGACTTAGTTCCTCTGGCCATTTTTATCAGCTTCCTTCTAGATTTTTTCCAAATCTAAGTTGAAACATGTTCTTTGTAAGCATAAATCTATATCTTATCTCACAGATAGTGGAATCTACCATTAGATGATGAAAACCAATCAAGTTGAGAAATGATTTCTTAATCAAAGCACCAAAATGTTTGCACCAAAAATTGGCACAAACACCAAAAGAATGTGTAGAGAAATGAATGAAGAGAATCAAATGAGAATAGAGGAAACTAGCAATTAGATAACATAAAATAAGCAAAAATAAGAAGATAATGATTTATAGTGGTTCGGCATTGAAAGCATATCTCCATTTTGAAGAAATTGCTTTGTTAATGACTTTGAATTCTGAGTACAATAGGGATAGGATCAGAATCTGTAGTTACAATGGAGTACGAAGAAAACAACAATGTAAAGATCTCTCAAATGAATAATGAAGCCTGTGTTTATAGGGGGAGATGGTAGAATATCTTCCTGAAAAATCGCCAATGGAATCTCCACATGCAGATGAGGTCACATGAGCGATCGCCAGGCCCAAATCCGAAGGAATAGGGATTGGCCCGGATCACCCTTAATGGCCATGTGGGGTCTTACGATCCCTCTGGTGGGTCCCCTTTCGTGTTAACTCCATGTCTCGAAAAGTGCTTGCATATTTGACTTATGGATTTTGACATATCGACCAATCTCCATTGAGTCGAGCTGCTAAGCTGATACGATCCGACCCAGTGCGTAGAGGTAGGGAACGTACTCGATCCCTTGCTTAGTTAAGGCCATAGTCCATACTTAGAATGTTCTATAGGGTTCGTCTCTTGGTTTCGCTTGACCGTTGCTTCATATTGGTCTCTATGCTTCATCTTTAAACCCCGCGATCATCTCTCTAGGCTACTGGCCTTAATGATAGTCGAGTCTATCTTGTCCAATTAGTCTGAATATTACTAGGCCAAAAGGTCGAATAACATCCAAAAAATCATTATAAACCCAATGGTGGAAGTTTCGTAGCCAAATTCGGACGTTTGTTAAAATTTTCTTTTAAGCCCTTGTTTTATTTTTATTTAATTTTCTAATTAAATTTCCATAAAATTTTCGGAGTGTTACATTCTCCACGCTTAAATGGTTTCATCCTCGAAGTCTCAAAGGATGGAAAAATGCAACTATACACAGCAACCAATAGCAACAATCATTTGTTCATCCATCATCCACGAGCAATCATTATCCTTATAAATTTCAAAAGCATCATGTAATATATATGTAATGTGAAATGCAAGTGACTCTATTCTAATGCCAAAGTAGGCAGTCTAATGATTCGGCTGGCCTCCTATCGTGCAAAATGTTCATGCTATGCATCCAAATGTATGCAATATCCAAAATGACATACTTGTAATTCTATATGCATGCACAACCATTTGAACATATGCAACATCCAAGCACATAACTTCCGCTAGCACAACAATGATCAAGAAATAACATGCAACTAGCTATAGGTGCATGTGTATACCCAGTGGATATACTGTCCTAACATTCAAAAGAGCACAATGCGAACAATACATCCACATACATCCATTAGCATCCATCATTCATAACACATCCTATTAACATGTTTACAACCATTCCTACCATCTAATGGTCACTATCTAAAGGGTATACCACCTAAGTCCTACATCTAAACTTATGAGAATTCCATTTTAGAAACGTAACAGAAAAGAGTTATGGGTAGGTAGTGCAGATCTTCTCCATGGGATCCTATGTACTCTCCGCTGGATCACCTTCTAATTGGAATTTAACAAGTCTAGTCTCCTTATTGGGGAGTCACTTTGTACTATGCTCTCAAATACGAGTGGGTGCATGGCGAACAAGAGACTCTCGCTCTACCTAACCTCCTTTAACTTACTTGGCTCGATCATGGTAGCAGTATCATGTAAGCACTTTTGCAAATGTGACACATAGAAAACATAATGTACCTCTGCTAACTTATCTAGAAGCTCTACTCTATATGCCAACTTCCCTACTCTAGCCACTATCGGGAAGGTTCCTACAAATCTCGGTGCTAGCTTCCCTGAACTGCCAAATCTCATCGCATACCTAAAGGGTGAAAACTTCATAAATACCATGTCTCCCACTAAGAACTATAGCTCTGTACGTCTCTTGTTAGCATAAGATTTCTACTTATCCTGCACACTCTTCATCCTCCTATGAATCAAGTCCTCCATCCTCGTTGTTTCCCTACCATATCTAACCCTAGAATAATCTTGGGATATATATATATCCCACCAATACGACGGTGATCTATAAGGTCTACCATACAATACCTCAAGAGGTGCCATCTCAATTCTAACATGGTAACTATTGTTGTGGGTAAACTCCACCAATGGTAAGCAATCCTCTTGAGAACCTCCAAAGTCTAAAATGCATATCCATAGCTAACTATGCTAGTACAAATTCCATGCAACCTAATGACCTCTCCTACATGTAGAGCCACCGACGATGCCTCCATCCTAGTACTCCTCACTGGTACAAATAAGCGTATTTGGTCAACCGATCGACTATGACCAAAATGCTCTCATTTCCTCTCCTACTCCTAGGTAGAACATTTACAAAGTCCATTGAAATACTTTACCACTTCCACTAAGGAATATCCAATAGGTGTAGCAATCCTACCGGCTTTTTCTGCTTCGCCTTTATCCTCTGGCACGCCATAGACTTAGCCACATACTCTACCGCTTACTTCTTCATACCGAACCAATAGAAGACTCGTTACATGTTGTGATACATCTTGTCTCCACTAGGATGAATGGTCATCCTAAAAGAGTGAGACTCTGCTGTACCACATCTATCGAATCTATACTACGAGGAACATAAAGCTTAACATCTCTCCATAACCATACTCTTAAGTCAATGGCATAACGCCTCAAATGACTCGATGATTCTCCTTTACCAATCTCCTCAATAATATTTATTATCTCCTTATCCTCTTTCTACCTAGATTAAACATGCTCAATTAATGTATTCTTAACATCTAAAGCTGCTAGTAATCCCGGGGTAATATCTGATGATGGTCAGAAATCAAAGATAGAAATACACTTTAAATGTCTCCACTTCAAGAACAAGGGACTCAACACTGAACGATGTATACTCAAAACTTTTGCCGCTACATAACCCTTTCTCGGGTTATAAGAGTTATCATAGTCACATGATGCCAGTACTCCATCCACCTTTGCTACCTTAAATTCAAGTCCTTTTGGGAGAACAAGTACTTCAAGGACTTTGGATTCATGAATAGCTCAAACCACTCCCCTAAAATATAATGCCTCCATGACTTGAGTGTAAAGACAATGGCTCCAACTTAAGGTCATATGTAGAGTAGTTCCTCTCATAGGTCTTCAGCTGCCTACTCGCATGTCTCACCACCCTTCCTTCTTGCATCGGTAGCACACCTAACGCCATACCACAAGCGTCATTATAAACTGTAAATGGATTAGCCCATCCACTAACACCAAAATTGGTGCACTACATCTTCACATTTTGCATCCGATGAGAAAACAAGATATTTTTTCTTAGTAAGAGGGGTTAGTGGGGCAAAGATTTTCATAAAGTCCTTAATGAACTTGTGATAGTAGCCAACAAAACAAAGGAAAATTCTCATCTCCGTGGAATTCTTTGGAACATGCCAATCCTGAACAGATGCCACTTTACTAGAGTCAACTTTACCTTAAAAAGCGTACCTCCTCACCCCAAAAGTGGCACTTAGAAAACTTTACCTTAAGGTTATGGGCATGGATTTTACTGAGCACTTACCTAAATGGACTCCTGTTCCTCCTTACTCCATGAGTTTATAAGGATATCATCCACGAATACCATTGGGAAATTGTTTAGCAACCCCTAAATACACGGCTCATCAAATCAACAACATAGGGGGTGCATTGGTCTGTCTAAAGGGCATGCCTAACGACTCATACAATCTGTTAGGTTTAAGGAATCCCATCTTCTCAATACAACCTCAGCCACATGCAACTAATGGAATATGGTAGCCAAGCCAAGCTGTGAGAATACTCTAGCTCGAATCAACAGATCAAAGAGGTCATCTATGTGGGGCAGTGGATAATGATTCTTCTTTGTCATTTTATTCAACTCCTTATAAGAAATGTAGAGTCCTAGAGAACCATATGCTTTGGTGGCAAAGATAACTAGTGCTCCCCACTTAGAAACGCTTCTTCTAAAAAAGCCCTTCTCGAAAAGTTTGTTAAACTTGCATCTTTCCTTTGGATCCATATGCCTTAGTGGTAAGGCAATGCGTATGGTGTTCTCAACAACAAAGATCCTAAACTCGATCTCTCATCGGGGGTGGAAGACCGGTAACCTCGGCAAAAATATCTAGGAAATATCTAACTACAAGCACTATACTAAGCACATCGTGTGATAGATCCAATAAATATAAGTAGCTCAACATAACAAATCGGGGATCACAATAAACCTCCAAGCTACATCCACTATACGTGCCTGATCTAACAACCTTCCTATCACAAAATAAAATAGCCATAAATATGGTCATCCTATCCATGCCAAATATCAACCCAACCTAAGAGAATCCTAATAGAAAGGCATCACAATAAAAATCGACCTTAAAGATTAATAACTTCAAATCCCTACATAGCATAAACAAATAGGCCAATCCTCCTACGGGATTTGACACAACTACTGGGTCCATGACTATACTAGTGTGTAAGTGTAAGTCATCAAAAAGTCTACTAGAAATAAAAGAATGTGAAGCCCTAATGTCAAATAAAGTGCGAAAGGATAAAGAAGAAAGAGTCGACACACCTTCGATCACTACCTTTTTACCCTTGTGTGCTACTGGCTATGCATTCAAGCTAGGGATGGCCTCTAGTGCAAAAGATGGAACCACCTAAGTAAAATTATTAGTAAAAGCTCTCAATGGTGCTATGCAAGCCCACTTCAGATGTCCGAACTAATCATAGTTATAGCACTTAACCTTAGAAAGATCTACCCTTCACTTCATGAAATTCCCCTTTTTCCACACTTCTAACAGTGCATATCCTTCTTTTATATCATTCCCTTAAGTCCAACTCCACCTTTTCGTTGGTTCTTTTGTGCTTTCCCTCCAGCCTTCTCTGATTCCTCTCCCTTAGCTTCCCCTTTAGAGAGAGTGAATAGCAAACCCATCTTCACTAGACCCTCATACATAGCACCTATAGGAAGATGACACAGAGTTCTGTCTTAAAGAGGTGCGCTCATCCCTTTAGCACATTTGCAAGCCTTTTTGTCTGGCGTGTCAATCAATCATAGACTGAATCTAGCTAACACATTGAAATGGTTAATATACTCCTTAAACAAATAGATTCCCTTGCTTCAAGTGAATTTAAATTCTCCATCTGCACCCCTGCCACTGTCCTAGAAAGAAACTTCACCTCAAATCTTCTATTGAACTCACTCCAAGTGATCTCATCTCTATCTGTCTCAGCCTCAACTATCTCCCACTGCCTCAAAGTCGCATGTTGTAGCTACTAGGTAGCCAACTGCATCCTTCCTCATCGACCAAAACCATCAAACCAAAGATCCGCTCACAAATGTAGATCCATGACCTTGAATCCACATAAGACTCTGTCCCCGTATAAGCCTCCAAGATTTGAGAAATATTTGAATAACTTAGCAAAGTCGTAGAGGTAGGTGAGCAAGAGCTGCATTGTTTCTCCCTTCGCACATCCTCTAGTTGGATTAAGCTCGGCATGACCCCTCGTTTAGAGATATCAACAAAACCAAATCAGAATATTCACAGCTGGGATCTCGGCTGCATTGCCCGCTCTTGAACTTGCGGGACCACCCATCCTCTATTTGTAAATTTAAAGAATTATATTAGCAACTTTTCATAAATATTATAGGCATAAAGAGAAGAGATAACATAAGCACAAATCAAAGAGAACATAGGTAGACAAAAGAGAGGTTACATTTTGTATAAAAACTTTGGAAAAGCTCTTTGAAATATCTTTACTTTTATACATATATACTTTAAAGTTCGTTTTGAAAAACTCTGGAAAACATTTTTGGAAAATCTTGCGGAAATCTATTTTTTTAAACTTCTCAAATACGTTTTCTTAATATGGTCCTAATTCCTAAGGAACCTTGAACCTATGATCTGATAGCAACGTGATAATCCACACCTTTTAACATGCCAATCCATAGCCTAGTGTGACTTTTAGGCTCATTCCATGTTGAGAAATGCGGATCATCAAGGTTTATAACATATCACAATATAGAGACTAAAACAAGCAAATAGAATCTAAGATATACTACACTTTTAGAACTCATAGTGGGAGGAATAAAACATATAACATAGAAAATATCCATCTCTCAGAAAATATATAAATCGCAGTCCCATAAAACCGGTACATGATACATAGAAAATATCACTTCAAGTCTAACAAAAGAGATAAACTGTACTTATAAGATAGATAAATACATGGAGAGAAAATATAGTGAAAAGCAGTCTCTAAAGATAAGCTCGACTCCCCAAATATCATGAATGGGCGGGTCACCAACTGCCATATCCACCTATGATGATGAAAAGGAAGGAAAGAGAATGGGTTGGACAAAAAGTCTAGTAAATGAGTACAAGTTTAATATGATGATTATATGTAGTTGCTTTAATGCTACTCTAAAAGATATAGGGTATGATACAAGCGTCCATGAATTTCTAAGGTCAATTACCTAAGGATTCTTGTCTAAAACATTCACACACTCCAATTTGTATAGGCTAATAAAATGGATCGAATCTCATATCTCACGATCGGTCATCACTTCTAGAGCTACTAAACATGTAAGGCATTGCACTATGGGCTACTTGCAATGGAAGACACCGCCACTAGGCTAATATGAAAATAAATTCCCACTACTGTCACTTCCACTAGGCTATTGGGAATTATTTCCTCTTAATGCGTCTATATAAGAAGAAACCAAAATTTTGATTTGTCGGAATGTCTCATCGTTTGCATTTGCTTTCTCCTCTCGACTATAGTGTTGGCCAATTTTTGCATGCTACGAGTCCTCCTTTCTAACGATATCACATAAGTCGGGAAACGTGCATACTAGGACCTCCCATTGTGTCGAACCCACTTTATTAGGCAACCGCATCGATTTGCATGCTCTCTGTTGGAATCTCCTATAAATGCCATTGGCGAAAAAGTATTGCCCCACGTCGATTATTAAATCCTAAATTGGGTAACATTATTTACCCAACGCAGCTACGACCTAACATCTGCTCCTACGGAACTAGCTTCCCTACGAGTTCTTACATATATATGATATTCCTTAAATGGACTCACGACAATTCAATTTTTATTCAATTTTTTAATTATCAGTTTAGGCCTCAGGTCGATGTTCGATTTGCCAGTTTTCGTTCTAAATGGTCGACCACCATTACCTCAAGATTAATCACTACTAGGGTCCTACAGTGACCATTAAAGTAGTTAAGTTGGGGTTGCAGCATCCTTTTAATTGTCGATTGTTTATAGGTTAATTATCAAGTCATACAGTGACTGGTGAACTCAAATTATAGTCTAATAAATAATTTTGCAATTAAGTATAGGGTTTGTTGGTTTCGTGTTTACAATTTCAAGGGAGAAAGGGGTATATACATCAATTTCCAATTAACAATTTATTGTCGATTCAAAGCTTGGGTTTTTAATTCAAATCTAGAGCTTTTGCATATTTACTTTAAATTTAACATATTCAATGTAGGGTTCTACAACATCCTAATCAATTAAAATAATTTAAGCTAACTACAATAATCAACTTGTCAAATTTATGTCCACTCACCTCAAACCTAGCTCTTCGTATTGCTTATGCTTTAGAATCGTCCCCCAAAATTAATCGCTTCACCTTGATCCACCTTGATTTAATCTTTTCTATTCTTTAATTTGAGTTTATATGATTTTTGGGAATTTTGGAGTTTAGGGTTGAGTGAAAATTTTGGCGGAGTTTGGTTATTGTAATTATTTATGTGAGAATCTGGATTCCATTAGCTTAGTATTTGTAGAGGTAGGGTTTTAGTTTGGACCATTAGATTAGCTTAGGGACTATTTTTAGAAAATCTGCTCCTCTCGTTATAGCCTTCAGTTGTAAGCAACCGATCTGGTTCGTTCGTCTCATCTTTCGAAAATCGATAACACGCGATTTAAATCGCGTTCTGGTCGATCGCTTCAATCACGGTCGACCACTACCAGTTGACACTGAACCCAAAATGTTCAACCAGTGGCCATAAAAAAATTTGATTCAATTTTTAAATTTTTTAATACAATCTACATCCATAACTTCTCCTTACTAACTTGAATTTCAAATTGTTAAATATGAAAATCGTCTAGAAAATCGATATGAACTTAATGGAGCAAGTTTCATAGCTAAATTTGGATGTCTTTGAAAATTCGCTTTTAAGTCCTTGCTTTATTTAAATTTAAATTTATTATTAAATTTCCATAAAAAATTCTGTTAAATTTCCAGGGTATTACATATAACCTACAGGGTGGCTTAACATCCACCCTAGTCCGTCGAAGCCTTCAGAGGGCCCATGCAATACCTCGACCACCTACTTGTGTCATCGGTCTGTATCTATATCTTTATCCACATTTGTATTCATATCAATATCAGTATTCATGTCCATATCTCTGGCCGTCTACTTACGCGTCAAGTTCATTTACGTTCCCATCCATCATCACATCACTTTCCATGTCACAACACACATATCCATTTCAAACAATGACCAATCGTTATACATATTCACTCAAATACATAATGCCCTCTTCAATAGCCTCCAATCACCTTCATAAAACATGAGAAACAAGACTCAAATTAAACAATATTATTTTATATACGCCCGAGCGAGTCCAGGTTCAACCTGCCTCGAAAATAACCACCGGTGCCCTAGTTGCACCTACGATTGACCGGCATACTAAAGTTTTCTAGAATCATCGGGCGGGGGATTTCAATGTTTCACCAGGTTGTTTTGCCTCCAGCTTCCTCCACCCTCTCTTCGATCACCTTGGAATAACTTGTACCTAGCCTCATGTTTCAAAATCCAATTTAACATTTTATTTCATCAATGCAATTATACAATCATAAAATTCCAATAATTAAGTGTAAACCTAGTTCTAGTTTAATGTTTGTGATAAATTCCCTCCCAAATCCCATTTAAATTAAAATATAATTATTTGTAAATGATTTCCTATGTTATTATAGCCTGCATATTAAATTTACAGAATCAAAATTGCATTATACAAAGAGGAAAGCATGAATCACTCATAAAAACCACTCCTCACTAACTAGATCATAGTTGTTCGACCTGTTGTCCCTCCATGGTTTAGATTTTTGCCTCCAAGTCGAAAGAGTATGTAGTACTCCATGCTAGCTAAATGATGTTGCTAGTTTCAGGTGATTTAGTTGAGAAATGAGAGAGATATTGTCGTTTAATTCTTTATATGTTAAAAGAAAAGGAGAGGAAGAAGAAAGAGTATGTTATATTCTTAAAACCGAGATACGAATATGTGAATTTGTTTTATGTAGAGAGAGGGGATAATATTACCGCTCTGATTCAAATTTCAAACTTGGGGTCAAAATTAGCTCAACACCTTTTGGACAACAATTCCTTTACCTGGATTCCATACGAAGCAAATCAAAATACCACGTGAACTAGAAAAATGAGACAGTCACAATAGCGTTGGTTTTGCATTAAATTCCAAAGTTGAAAAAATAACCATTTTGCCCCTTCTTATTTTTAATTTATTTTACTAACACGTTAATTTTTTTATTTTCAATCTATTATATTATTAACATCAGGTTAGAATATTTACCAATTCTTTAGGGTATTAAATTCTCCCTCCCTTAAAAGAATTTCGTCCCTGAAATTCATATGGAACAAAAGATGTAATATAACGTTTAATCATTCACCAAGCATATATCAATCAAGCATACAATCATACCATCCAATATATAAAAAAAAACATATGGGTATAAATGATTAAATGACATATCAAAATGAATGTTGTCATGAACTTGCATTTTCTTCACTTAAGATACATAAATGTAGCTCTTGCAACCAATATGAATTCAAAAGGAAGACATATCAGGCATAGATGCAAAACACACTAATATAAACATATATATACATATACATACATACATATATATATATATACATATACATATATATGTGTGTGTGTGAATGCTGATTCACAAATATACAATCTAATAACCAAATCATCCAAAGCATCCAAATCCTAATCATAATCCTAGAATAGTCTAAAATAAGGAAATCAAACTGAACTAGGAAACGTACCGAAAAAGAGTTAAGATGAATAATGTGATAAACTAGATTTTTGGACATCTGTTAATTGATAATTAACTGAATTGAATTAGTAGAAATACTGATTTATAGGTTGAACAAATAGTATTCTGATGATTTAAAAATATCAAGATGATATAAATGGATTTGAAACTATAGTAAATGTTGCACTATAAATATCTGAAAATGATAAATTTTATAGTGAATTAATAAATCCTATAAATAGATATATTCAAACTTTATAGTGTTGAAAACTTTAGGTGTATACATATATGAGTACATAAGTGTATTTGTATATAATATATATGTATATATATTGTGATTTGGAAGTTATATTTTGAATTAAAAATATAATATAAAAACAAGATTAAATAAAGCTTTAATATATATATATATATATATATATATATATATATCTTTTGAAATTTATAAACATAGAAATAAAACATAAAGGAAATATGTAATATATATATATATAACTAAATAGTAAATATAATATAAAATTTTAAAACATATTAGAAAAATTAAATAACGTGAAATTAAACATTTGAAAGTATTATAACATAAGGATTTATAAGTGTAAAAGGTTAAAGCATGTTTTAAAACATTTGTAACAATTTATGTCATGCATAACTACAAGTGTCATAATTTTATTTATTTTTTTTTATTTTCAAAAAAACATAAAATAAGGATATAAATATATCTATACCATCCTCTTTCTCTATTTCTTTCCTATCTTCATTTTTTTCAAACTCAAAATCAAAAGCCTGTAAGAAAATAAGCAAACCAAAAAATATCAAGCAACAACTTTTTCAACTATTACAAATCTAAAGCAAATTCATCTCAGTTTTTAAAGCTTAGATCATCTCAACAACAAACAAGTTTTCAAAAGATCAAGGCAAGATCATTTCAACAAGTTCCCTGTTTCAAGTATTTTTCCTGTTTTCAAAATAAAAAAGACATTCCAGTTCAAAGCTCTGCTCAAACATCTTATAACAGGTGAGTAAACAATCTAATTACTTGTTTAATTGTTGCATGTGACGAATATATTATGTAATGATGTGATAATCGTTTGCATAAGTGAAAATTAGGTTTGCATGTTATAAATATGTAGACAGATAAGTGTGCATGTCTGGATATATATATATATATATATATATATATATATATATATATATGCATCTTGTTTTTAAGTTACAGGGTGTAAAAATCTGGTCAAAATTCCTAATCTCCTTATCTAATCTCTTATAGGCTTTGGTATTCAAATTAGTTATGATTGTTTAAACATCAATTAAGTTTTAAAAATATATTTAAGTACAATAAGTTTGAATATTATCTGTAAATTAAGAAAAACGGTGAAAATTTAAAACAAATCAAAATCTTGACTTAAATAATTCATGTTTTCAAGTATGTAACCTGTATTGTTATCAAAAATCATGATTTTTAAAAGTTAAATCACGATTTCTAGTTTGATTTCGAGTGAGGAATTTGTGGTTGATCAGAAATTGGGTTTTGAGGCCTTTCTGATGATCGGCGAGGTTTGGGTGGTCGAGTTTGTTACTGGAGATGGATTGGAGGACTGGTGTCACGGCAAAAATTGTTGGAGAATTCTCGTCCATGGTGGCGACCGATCGGCGTCGTATTACAGTTCACTTGAATTAGCTTACACTGTATAAGTATGTATGTCTTGAATCGAGTGTTTATGTTTTATTTTACGCTCGGGTCAGCCTGAGTATCAGTTCGGATCTCATTTCCCGGAGCTAGGACTTTCTGAAGATCATCTGTATCAAGCTGCTGCCTAATTTTTGGTTAGTTCTTATCTTAGCTCATGTAATGAAGACAAATAACTTTGGATTTTTCTATGGTGGTTTCAAACTATATTTGGTTTTAGACTATGTACTTTATACTTATTTTGAGACTATGTGATAGTGGCTTCATGAACCACTAAGTTGTTTTTATTTCCGCTGCGAGTATTCTGATTTCTGTGTCTGTGATTCTGTGATTTGATTTCATTTACTCCAATTTCTATTACAATCTATTGTTTTGAACTATTCAAGTTTGACATGGTTTAAATTATTGTCGGATTTGAATGGTGCAAAATAGTGGGTCGTTACAATGTTTCCAAAAGAAATTTTCATCGAACCATTTCGATAATTGATTAAAGCATTTGAAGTAGCCAAGAAGGGTCGGCCCAAAATCAATGGAATTTGACTCACTGGATTTCACGGGTTAATTCTCCAAAACGATGAAATCGACGGGGAATGTGGATTAATCAATTTTATGAGTACATCCTTAATTTCTCCTACGGGTTTCTTTATCGAACGATCGGAAAATTGAAGAGTTACTTTCGTCAGTTTTAGTTCACCTAAATTAAGTTGTTGGTAAACTGGGTAAGGAATCAAATTGACACCCACACCAAAATCGAGTAAGCATTTGTTAATCGTTTTATCACGTATCGTGCATGAGATCTTCAGACATCCAGGACCTTTGTATTTGATGGGGATTGATTGGGACAAGACTTTGCTAAGTTCGGCTGCTGAGAAAACTTTCTTGGGCACATGAGTGTTGTTTTTGGATACACAAGTCCTTGAGAAACTTAACGTAAGTTGGGACTTTTTGAACGATATCAAGATGCAGAATTTTTTACTTTGACTTTTTTAAAAATTTCCAACATCTTTTCCATTAGGTCAGAGTATTTCGTGGGTCAAGGCGATGTGGAAATGGAACAATCGGTAGGTGGGACTACTTGAGTAGAAGAAGAATTTGGATTGGAATTTGATTCAATGTTTGGCTCAACATTTTATTCAGATTCATTTGTTGTTTTAGAAGTGTCGAGAGGGATTTCCTATAAATCATTTGGATTAATGACTTGATTATCGATTTGTTTACCGGTACGCGAAGTCGTGAAAACATTCATTTGGGCTACGTTGCTATCTTGAACAACATAGGCTTAATTAAAATTTGTGTTTTGATTTCTGGGATTCAGAATTGGCAGATTTATGAATGTGCTTCATTCACGTTCACTTACAAACGTGACGAATTAACTCATATGCATTTCAACTTTAGTAATCGATTGACTCGTATTCTGCGCGTACGAGGTTAACAAATTTTGCAAATTACTGTTTGATTGGAGGCTTTGAGTGGTTGCTTTAACCAAAGTTTCAAGACTTTTTTAATTGAACTTAATTGTTTATTGTCTTTGGGAGCGAAAGATTGTTGCGGTTGATTTGAGACGGACCCGTAAAATTTTATTGAAAATGATTGGGTTGAAAGGGAGGATTCAAAGCATTATTTGAGATGCTTGAAAATTGAGACAAACCAAATTCGTGTTGGAATTATTTTGGTTCTAAGAAAAGTTCGGATGATTTCTCCAACCAGAATTATACGTTGGAGAAAACGGGTCATTCTTAACTTTATTGAAAGCATTGATTTTTTCGATCGAATTAGGGCACTGGTCGGCTATGTGATTCAGATCATTGCATTTATAACACATGGGTTGGGAAGCTGGTTCATTTGGTTGGATGAGATAACGTTGTCGAATTTACTAATCATTGCATCGATTTTAGCTTTCAAAGCCAAAGATAATCCTATCGAGTGTGCGCTCGATCGTAGGTAAATTGATTTTTTGTTAGAACGTTCCCATTGGGATGATTTTTCAGCTAGGTTTTCAAGAAATTACCAAGCATCGTCATGACATTGAGCAAGAAAATTTCCTTTGCACGTCGATTTAAGCATTGTCGCGAGCTATTTTCAAGTCCACCGTATAAGATTGGGCAAAGAGAACATTTTTCAAAATTATGGTGTGGACATTTTATCAAAAGCACTTTAAATCTTTCGAAGTATATTCCGAAAGGTTCAGCCCTGAATTGATGAAATTGACAATTTCGTTTTGGATTTTAGTTGTTTTTTCCATAGAGTGGAACTTGTTTAAAAAAAAATTAATGAATTCTTTCCAAGTTTTCATTGAGTTCGATGGTAAGCTATACAACCATTTTTCAGCGTAATCGGTAAGAACATATGGAATTAATAGGAGTTTGATTTTGTCATCATAACATTGTCGGAGTTAAATGGTTTCACAAACTTGTTCGAATTTCATTAAGAAAATGTATGGAACATCGTGCTAAAAATCGTTAAATTTTGGAAGCGTGACAATATGATTAGAATGAATTTCGAAATGATTATCCATTAGGGCTGATAGCGTGATATAAGAAGGAATAGAAATTCTATCTTGAAGGATTCTATCCATGAGAGTTCGAGGGACATTCTCGTTCGCTATTGCTGGATGATCGTTTGTTCGAGTTAAACAATTCGTAGAAGGGTCATGAGTCCAAGTATTTGTTATTGCAACACGAGTCCAAGTACTCATGCACAATAAAAAGTCGAGAAGAGAAAGAAATAAGAATTGAGCTTAAGAGAAAGAAGCACGGTTTAGAAAATAAAGTGAAATTATTTTATATTTTTTTAAAGGAAAAATATTTACCAAAAAGAATTTATTTTTCAAAAGGAAGATTGACTTTTCTTATGTTTTATTTTTCTATTTTCAAAAATAAATCTCTTTTTTGTATTTTTTTTTTTAGTTTTTGAATAGATTATATTTATTTTTGGATTTTTGTTTTTCTCAAAAAACCTAACTCAAATTTATTTTTGATTTTGTGAAAAATTTCAAAGGAAAAGATTTCAAAATATTTTTTTATTATGGATTAAAAAAGAACTAAGTTAAGTAAAATGTCAATATTTATAGCTTTGGATTTTGATTTTTTTTCTTCTTTTTTAAATATGCATGAACTAATGCAATTAAATTAACGCAAGGACTTAATTACAAATTTTTTATCCTTAGTAGCTCCTAACCCGAAATTGTATAACCATATTTTGTCTTAATCCAACAAAATATTTCTTAGCCAGGTAATGGGCAGAAGTTATCCGTATACCACGAATCACCGTAGCAATGCAGCCGTAGGTTTAAGTACCTTTAGAGAAACAATCACTATAATTTTTACGAATCACCGTAATATTTATATATGATTATTGTTCTGCCGTAGCCAAGACACCAAGAATATAAATTGTTGAAAAGAGGACAACTTATCAAGAAACAATTAAGCCCTAGGTGAGCTCACAACACCCTTAAGTTCAAAGTCAAACCGTTCTTATTAGAAAATTCTATGATGATATGCAATTTATGGGCCAAGGAATGGGTGATGAAATCCCCTACCTTATTTGGATTTGGGTATTGCCCTGAGAAAAAAAGAAAATAAACTAAGATGAATGTAAAACTAAAAACAAGCGTGAATTAACAATGCAACTACAAATGAAATTTGAATTTTTTTTAAATGTAAGCAACCAACAATGCAAAGAAAATAAAAATAAGAGATTAGAGCATGATAACAGAGCATGCAGAATTATTAACAATTTATTTATTTTACAAAGAAGCGATTTTTTTATATAAGCAAGCAAAACAGTTGTTTTTGGAAAGCGGTTCTTCTCCTTATCTGCTTTGGCAACCTGACAAAGGAGTCGAACAAGATATATGCAATTTTTTCTTGTTTTTATTAATATTTTTAAAAAAAGAAAAGAAAAAGACAAATGAAAACAAAGACAAACAATATATACATATATATGCACATATACATACATACATACATACATAGATATATATGTGTGTGTAAAGTTTTTGTTGATAAAAGAAAAACAAAGATCCTCACCAAAAAAACTTAAGATCAAAATAAAAATAACACACAAACACTTGTACAATTCTAAAAACCAAATCCCAAAAATTAATTTTAGAAAACTTTGTTGCAAATTCCAAATTCCAATTTCAGAACCAAAAGATTTTTTTTTTTTTTTTTTTTTTTTGGTTAGATATTAAAAATTAAACAGAAGAAACTACCCAACACCACACGGTTAAATAATTAAAGCCTCGGCCCAAACAAATGCTAAACACTGTTATACTGCCGAACAGATACCATAAATCAGGAATTAAATAAATAATCTCCATATTTCAATTCCATTTCAAGTTGAAAACTTCAGAATTTCAAAATCAACAAATTTGATACTCAACAAATTCCAAAATTCGAAACTTAAGTCACGAGTTTGAGGATGGTTTTCAATTTAGGTGTTACGGGTATTGGAAGGGTGATTGAAGGATGCGGTGAGGTTGCGGACACAGGGAGGAAAGGGCGGATATGATTGAGGTGGTTCAGGTACCGGAGTGTGGTGTTGGATTTGGGGGGTTGTTGATGGTGATGTGTGGGTTTGTTGGTTGCATGGATCAGTTGGATGGTGGATCATTGAATGCAGGTGAACTGTTGTTGCGAGGTTGCTGTCAGAAGTGAAGTATGTGAAAGAGGATGTTGTTGGAGGATGGTGTGGGGATGATGAAACAAGGCAGGCTGGAGGAACTGAAATGTTCAGGCAGTGAGAAGAAGTCAGGTTCGTAGCTGTTTTGGCAGTGAAAGTTGAAGACGAAGGCAGGCAAGTTGTGACAGTTTTGTATGGTTGTGTGGGGGATGTTGCAATGATAGGGGTAATGATAAGGAAGGGAAGGGACATAAGTTAATGATGGTGGTTTTGTGTAGGTTGTTGAAGATGGTGCGGTGGTGGATGGTGAAGATTTGACAGTGCAAGTTGAATGGTTGCAGTGTTGGGTGGAAATGGTTTGTTGTATGTTGTATATGGAGGTTGTGCTGAGGATGGCAAGAGGGGGGTTTAGATATGTGATATGTACAGTTTTTATGGTTACAGTAGTTATGGTCAAGGTGATGGTTATGTGCAGTTCAGGTGATGGTTGTGTGGTTGTATTTGGCTGAGGATGAAGGCAGTGGGAACGAACATGTTGTGATGGTCAGGGATGTGGTTGACGGTGGCAAATGGGATGGCAGTGCAAGTAGCTGATCTTGATAAGGTTTAAGTTGAAGAAAGGGATGGACAGAGGATGTTTTATGACTAACGGCACAGAGCACAGAAATGAATACAATGCACAGGGAAGTAGAGAATATGTGAAGTGGTTGAAGTAGAGGGGATGGTAGAAGTTAGGTAGTAGTTGATGTGCACAGTTAAGTTTATGTGCACAGAAGTGCGAAAGTGTGTTGTAGGGTGTATGAACAGTTTGTAATATGAAGATGCAAAGACAGAATTGTTGATAGAGTGCAAAGGCAGTGGAAGGCAATGGTTCTGTTTGTGGCAGAAGGATGATAAAAGGGAAAGTAGTAGTGGCATTTGATGGTGGTAACAAAGGTGCTGATGCAAGGATGATGGTGGCAATTCTGATGTGCACAGCAGTTTTAATGGCAGACTGTGGCACAGTGAAGTGGTGGGTTTTTGGTATGCTAAAGGGAAGTAACTGCAGTTGATGGAGGAAAGTTGGATGAATGTAAGCAGTATGAATGGCAATATGAATGGTTGAAGTAAGGAGGAGGATGTGCACAGTTGGACAGAGAGTGGCAGGTGTGGTGAGTGAAGTTGCAGTTAGGTTGTTAAGGAAGAGGTAGCAGTTTTGTAAAAAATGTAAATGTAGATGAAAATATAAATGTAAATATGTAAAATCAAAAAAGAAAATGTAAACGTAATGCAAATAAAAAAATATTTTTATTTGAAATTGTGTAGTTCTTTTATATAGAATTGAAAATGCACGTTGAAAAACAACAAGCACACAAATCAAATAAAAGCACAAATCACATAACACACACAAAGCAAAACATTCTATTTTTTATTTTATTTTAAATGCAATTCAACACAAAAATTAACACACAATAAAATCAACATATATATATATATATATACACATATATATATATATACATATATACATATATACATATATATATAACATCAAAAAAATGTTATTGTGAAAATAAGAAACACCTATAGTCATGTGTTCACACGTTAGTGTGTACAGTCACCATGCTCTATACCCTTCTCACGTAAGCCCGAAAGGCAGTGCATGATCGGTATATCTGGTCTCCGTTTATCTGAGTTAGGTGTATGTAAATAATTTTTGAAAACTAACCACCTAGAGTCATGTGTTCGTACGCAAGTGTGTACATTCGCCAAGCACTTACCTTTCTCGCCTAAGTCCGAAAAGCAGTGCATGATCGGTATATCTAGCCTCGGTTTATCTAATTTAGGTGGTAAATAATAATAATGTTAATACTTTTCAAAAATAGTGAGAGCGAGCAACTGAAATCCAAACACTATTTTCACTTAGTTGAATTGACTTGTTATTCAAAAGATATAAAAATGCAACATTGAAAAACATTGATAATCAACTAAGGATCCATTTCACAGTTGCACTATGTTATTAACCGAAACAATTAGCCAAACTAGAATATATTTGTGATGATAACTTAATTTTTGTTTGAAGTTTTGATGAGTAAAAGGACTTAAATTTCTTGATAATGACCAGAAATTATATTTAACTTGTTCGTGTCAATTTAAAAGTAAATTCTTCATTTGTAAATATTTTTAAAAACTTGCATTCATATCTTTGTAAGTAAATCTTGCATTTAAAAAAATTTCATGTTTCCATTGGATTTTGTGGGTAGTATCCGCTGAAAACCCTCGGAGACAACACTCATCTTAGTAGGGATGCCTAGAGGTTTAATGCTTTATTGCATATGCTCGGTGTGATTTTGTTACCAATGAAAACTAATTTATCGTTGTTTTTCTTTATACGAGGATGAATAAAATGGTAAGGGTGGGGGTATTTGATGTGCACGTAAACATGCATAATTTTACTTCCATTTTTGGGTTTTTTTACATGTTTAAAACTAAATTTCGAAAATGCTTTCAAGCCATCATTCATGCATCTACATGGGGGTAAAATGGTAATTTTGTCTATGATTTAATTTCAGAAATTCACTTGCACGTTTTATTTTTATATGTAGGAATTTGGATGGAAAATGGAAGAGGCTTCATGTATGTATGCATGCACAAAGGTTGGGAGACAAAGAAATGAAGAAATAAAAGAATTTCCGTAGTCATGTATGACCCCGCCTACCCACTAAATATGAATTACAATTAAAAGCTAATGCACATGTTAGTAGGGATTAAAAGTCACATGCACATTTAACGTAGGATTAATTTCATGCTAATGATTACTTGGAGGTTACATTTTCTAAAGGGCAATTTGTTTGCTCCCTAAAATATGTATTAGGATTTTGGCCATGTATAAATATCTCTCTTATGTTCATGTAATGGAGTTTTTATCTTCTTATCATATTATGCAAATTGTAGCCATAAATTAAATGAGAAATAAAATGGTTTTCTAAGCCTTTTCTTCTTCCATCTTTTTCTACATGCTTTTACTTTATTTTATGCTCACTTTTATTTACTTGCTTTCTTTTCATTTATATTAGTAGCTTTGATTTAATTATGCAAGTAGTTTAGTTCTTTTTTATGTTAATTAGCTCTTACTTGCTTTTCTATATTGAAATTTACATGTATTGAAATGATAACATAAATGGAAAGCTAAACCCCTTTTATTTAGGGATAATGAAGCTCTCCTAAATTATGTAAAACCATATTCTATTGTTTATGATCTCCTTTTATGCTTCATGGATAGTTATTTGTTAATGTAAGTTAATTAGTGAATTTGATAGCGTATATTGTTTATCACAAATAGGCTATTCTTATACAAATATAAACACTACTTACATTAACATCTAACTAAGTGGTTTTGATTACAGAATTAAAATAAAATCAAAATTTAATGATCTATGTTACTAATCAAAAATGGTAAATAGATAATGCTTAAAATGGATTTTGTTTTAGTTTCATATTCATTTTCATGGCATTTAACAAAGTGGTTTTAGTTGCTGTATTAAAGTTTGATAGTTTAAGTTATGTTAATTAGTATCATAAATTGACCGTACTTATGATTAATACATCACTAATTCTCTTAGATTAAAAGGAGAGATAATAAATTGATTTTGGGTTGATTTATGCAAAAGTAAGAGATTGGATTTGCCTCTAAATTGTCTTTTAATCTTATATTTTTGATCACTTTTGTCTAGTTTAATTTTTGCTATTTTTCTTAGTTTTAAAACAAACTTAACACTTGGGTTAATTTGGTTGAGTAAAATTTAAATTTATTCAATTCCCTACGGATTACCCCGTACATGTCACGTACTAAAATTCAATGTCGTATGCATGCGGTTATTTCTATCAGAGTATCTTCCGATGATTTTCTAACCAATAGAAAATTCTTCGTTAATCAGGTAAGTAGCACTAACATTCTTTAAGCTGAACAGCATTACGTAATAACAGTACAATCCAGAATCGGTGATGAAGTTGGTATTCTCCTGATCAGGCTCATGCATTATAATCTAATTATATCCTGAGTAGGAATCCATACATGAGAGCAGCTCATGTCACATGGTTCTGTCAACTAGCTGGTCGATTCAAGGTAGTGGAAAGCTATCCTTAGGGTAAGCTTTTTCCAAATCTAAGTAGTCGACACAAGTCCGCCACTTTCCATTCATTTTCTTGAAATGCATAGGGTTTGACACCATTCACGATATATCACGTCATGGATAAAGCCATTGGCCAACGGCTTATCCACGTCTTCCTTCAATGAATTGGATTGCTTCGGACCCAGACTGCATCTTTTCTACCTTACTAATGTGAATTTACGAACGAAATTAAGTGAATGACACGCTATCCTCGATGATATCCTACACATATTGGAATGCGTCTAAGCGAACACATCCAAATTGGCATGAAGAAATTTTATCAATTTTTATTGCATCTTTACTCCATGTTGAGAACCTATTTTCACAACCCGAGTCGGGTTGTCTATGTCGATGGGACGACAACTGTAAACTCTACCAACGTTGCTTGCTCCTTTCCTGAACTCTTCGTCCTAGGGTGTGCGGCTATGGTCCCCGAGCCAAGGGTAGTTCTATAATTGCTATGCTTGCGATCGACGAATGTGGAGAGACTTCTCCAAATTCTTACCTTTCTCACGATGCTTAGATTCGCATAGTTCAGTAACATAACATTCTCTTGTAGCGCTTTGGTCCCCACTATTCCAACCACAATCTCCATAGGGAACTTCATGGTAAGGCACCAAAGAGCCGTAGCTATTCTAAAATCAGCAAGGGCCGATCGATCAAAGAAAGCATTGTTACTAGATATTTCATCGACTACACGAAGGTTTGGATAAGGACCGGCCTTTTCTCTACTTCTCCAAGCTCTATAGGTAAGTCAATTGTCCCAACTAACTGTCTCGATTCTCCTATAAAGACTTGAATCCTAATTTGGCTCATAATCACATCTTTAATGCTTATCTTCATTTGATCAAATGTATGTCGAAACAACATGTTGACCAAGCTTCCACTATTAACCAATAGTCGATGCGCAATTGCCAGTCTGATTTCGATGGTTACCATCATTGGGTCAAGATCGGTGCCTCTGTTCCTTTGGTATCCCGACTGAAATACAATGTCATCGGTAATTTTTTTCTGTTGTTTGGCCGGAGTTCCATCCTCAATTGCTTAACAAGTTTCCTTAGGATCATGCTTTAGTGAACTAGCGTATCGCTCCATCTCGCCCCAACTCTTCTGTGCCGAGTGAGGTCCTTCAGAAATGGTACTTATGATGAGTCTTTGATCAGTTTGACGAGTTCCTTCTCAATTGGGCCCCGCCTGATTTCCTTGATTGTTTAGAACTTGGGGTCTGGCTGGTTGGTTAGAGTTTTGCGGTTTCTTCACATGTTGTTGTAGCCTAATATTCCTTATTAGTTCCTCGATTAAGTCCTTCAGATGCCGACATTCATTTGTGTTATGCCTGTGAGTCTCATGGAAGCAGCGGAACCTCTTTGATTGCTTTTGTCATTTAGATTCTTTCTTCGAGGATTGCTTATTGTATCACTTAAATCCTTATGTCACAGGGTAAATGTTCTCCAAACTATCATTCAATGGCATATACTCCTCGAACCTTAGGTTCCCGACTCGCTTTCCATTCCCGTCGTGCCTACCGGTGTTCTGGTTCTTCCTTTTCTGATTTCCATCTTTCCTTTCATTTCCTGCCATGGCTCTATAATTGTTGCCATCTTGGTTGAATGCTACATGTCTCTAAACTATCTCCTTTGGTTGCACGTTGGCGGTCTTTCCGTCTAATGCATCTGCCTCTTCCAACCTCAGATATTGGCTTGCTTTTTGGTTAAACTCCTTCATAGTGGTTGATTGTTTCATCTTAATTCATCCTCCAAAATCTATGTTCAAATGGATAGCTCGGAATAGAGCCATGAATATCGTTTCTTCATTAGGATTTCTTATTTCAGTAACCGCAGTATTAAACCGTTTCATAAAGGTTTTTAGTGACTCATTTGGTCATTGGAAAAAGGCTAAATTGATACATCGCATCTGTTATTTGTACAGTGTGAAGTCTGAATTGTTCCAATAATTTCCTTGCCAACTCGTCAAAGGTAGAAATGGATCTTGGTAGGAGTCTGGTAAACCACATTAAAGCAACACCTTTCAAGAAGATATGGAAACATCTGTAGTAGATGGCATTCAATGCCCTAGCTTCATGCATATGCAAACTATAGTTGTACAAGTGTTGTTTGGGGTCTGCCATCCCATTGTAAGATGGCATAGTGGACATTGTAAACTTCTTGTGGTACTCTTTCCTTAGAATGTTTTAAGTAAATGGAATTCGGCTTGGTGTAGAACCCCAATCGTTGTCCTTCATGCCTTTACTTTCTTCCATCAAGCATTTGACCATGTCCGCAATGAATGTCTCACTAGTTCGGTAGTCCACAAGTTGATTGGCAGGGACTACGCTAAGCATTTGACTCCACAAATGGCCTTTGTTTACCAACTAAAACATAGGTACTCCATTCTTTGGGAGAACCACTCCTGTAGGATTCTGTTAGTGCACATTGGCCTTATAGTGGAAATTTGAACTTCCTTTTTGACATTTTGCCTACCTATTTCATCGTTCAATTCTAGTCCTTTAGCATCAAGTTACAGTCATCTTTAAAGTCAGAGAGAAGCATTGTAATATCCCCCTGTGGAGCCTTCACTCCAAGGTTAGGGTTTGTAGCAGGTTATCCTCTGGTAGGAGGGGTACTTCCATTACCTTCAATAAACATTCTAGTAGCTCCACCAACTATCTCCTATTGCTTTTTCTTGTCATCCCTCCTATTCAAGCCTGAGATGGAGGAATTATCCTATTCTATATCCTTGTAGTTTCCGGCCTAGTTCTTAGGGTAATTGATGGTTGTAGCACTAACAAAGCATCAATCTTGTCCATAATATCCTTCTGACTATCAGCCATCTTCTGGTTAAGTTGATTTATCATCTAGTTAAGCTCTCCTCTAGTTACAACCTCCTAGTGAACGGAAGCACTAGGTGCTAGGTTCCCAGCATTTACCTCTGTTCGATGATTGTTAGCATTGTTTACTTCAGTTTGTTGGAGGCTTACATCATCACCACCTAATGTTGCTTCGTTGATCTTCAAGATGTGGTTTTCTGTTTTCTAGATTCCATTGATCCCCTATGGCAAGCCTATAAATCTTCGAAGCCAATTCCCTGGATCTAACCACTAGATCACTTCTAACCCAAGATAGCAAGCTAGATCTAAGCTTGGGTTCAGATCATTCTCAGTGAAAGCACCAAAATGTTAACCCAAAAAATGGATCAACATCCAAGATGGGTATGTGAAAGCACCAGCCCTGTTAGAATAGGACAAAGATAATAGAGAATGGCAATAAAGTAAAAAAAAGACATAAGATTTTATAGTGGTTCGTCTATTAATCAAGCCTACATCTAGTTAATAGTTGCTTGATTTCGTTATGCAAGATTACAAAGTATTTGAGACAGAAAGGGTCATAAGTACAGGGGCTAAATATGTTCTAAATCCTAGAAATGTCTATGGTAGCTGCATCTGTGACTATAGTGTTGAGGAAAGAGTCGATGACGAGATAGCTTTCCTGCGTAATGTTAGCAGAATCTAGATCCTTTCTTGGTTGCTCTATGGTTTGTACTTATAGGAGTAGAGGTCATATTGGACCAAACAAAGAGTTGTAGCAGACCCCAGAAGAAAGCCCGAGTGCCTGTAGTCGTGAACCCATTTGGGTTAATACTACATGTCGGTACTGACTTCTCAAGTCAGTGCGACCTAGGTGGGTTGAGCTCTCTTGCATCCTTTATGCTACTTGATTTCAAGATGTCCCGAGTTGCTGTTTTGTGTAGATAGTTGATATTGGTGATGATTCATTCATCACTTAGTTTATTGTGCCATTCTGACTGCTAACTCTTTAATTCTGGTAATTTTTGATCAGAATCCTTTGATATTTCTTCGGCATGCAAAAAATAGGAAAAGAAGAGCTTGGGCAATTGTGCAAGAAATATGGATGCATGTAAAGTCAACTTAACATGATTATGTTGGCACCGACTTCTCACACTTGCTCCATTTATGTTGAAACTTCTCTAAGTTGTTTCTATGTCCTATTAAGTCGTCCTCCAAGATTTCAAGTCGTTTCGTCTTGGTCTTAACACTTTAACTCCTTTTGATTTATGCTTGGTAAAAAAACCAGTTAACATTTTCCCCTCGGATTATGCTTTCGTTGGAAATAAAGTGTGCTCCGGAACAAGACAAGTCCTGATGGCTATCCTATAAATTCTAGTATGCTGCTTAAATGCTGTGTCGAGACGTTGCTTTTATTTGGCACTAATCGATCGATTTTTATTCGTTGTCTCCTCTAAGTTGGACCAAACTTCTACTCTCCATATTGTCAACACGATCTGTATATCAGAATTCACGTGTAGCTTCACGTGATTAAATAGGTTGAATCTAAAAGTTAGATTTGATAAAATGAGACAGGGCATGTTGGTGCTGACTTCTAATGTCAGTAATGACATGGACACTTGGAGAATTTTTGGCAACTTTCTTTATAAGTTGATGTTAGGCCATCTCCCCATTCACTTGTTCATTCCCTCACATTGCTGCCTATAGAGTTCTCAAGCATTGAGTTGATTTTCTAGACCTAGCTTCCACGACTGTCATCACTTTAAGCCTCCACCATCGGTCGTCGTCACTTTTCCAGCCTACTCGCTAGCAGTTCTCGGTATTGACCTGCCATTAAATTCTAAATGTTGAATTCAATTTCAAATTGATTGATAGGTGGGCAATGATAGCTTTGAGGTGATGTTAGTAGAGAAGAGGGTCGGAGTCTTGGCCAATTTCGATTTAGTGATGAACAATTATGCCTATTATAGGGGATAATGCTAGATTTTTCCTCGATTGAATGCATATGACCTTGAAGAGAAGTTTACATCCTTGGCTTTGATTGTTCCTAATGTGAAATTGTTGAAGTCTAGACCGTTGGATAGATTCCAACACAATAATCTACCTTGAGTTTGGGGGTTTAAATAACTCCATCATATCGCCCTTCCTAATTTTTGCACGTCCAGCAATCTTGAAAAGAAAGACTCTTCGTGTCGCTCCAGATAAAGAACCCATTGTATATCGTTGATCGATAAGGGGTAAGTTTAGTGAAATAACTTCAAAAGACAATGCAGATTGTTTTTCAAATGCAAGCGAGCTATCTACACTGAATGGTTCATTCGCAATGACCGAGACACTGGACTCATTCCATGTAGATAACACCCTACATTTTCCCTGTTAATAATTATTATTCGATTGGTTAACACACGTTGGTTTCCCTTAAATTCTAAGCGTTGGTCATACAGGTATTTTATTCTAAGTTAAATTCACCTGACCGTGTTTGAATGCCAAGTTATGCTACCTTGGAATGACTACTCAATCACCTCGCAGTGGGTCTGTGATGGATCATCTACTCCTTCGGAGGGTACATCCACCACTGCCTCGGTTTCACCATCCATTTCGGTTGGAATCAACCAGCCTACGACCTCCGGATTTAGAGCTAGATAGTACTAAGGATCCCGTTCTACACCTGCTGCCACCAGGGTTAATTATAACTGACCCACCAAAATAGAATCCCATCATTTTGACTGAGAAGATGCTTAGTAACATTAGTTTGCAACATGGCATCCCCATTGAAGATGTTCACCTACCAGTAAGAAATGAATTTGCATATTGTCCCCCGTCTGGTTTCACAACTTGTAGCTAATGTCTGTGTCTCAACAGCGATGTCCCACCTTTTAATTTCTTCCTTAGGAGTAACCTGGGAGAATTTAGGCTTGTGCCGTTTCAATTTCACTTGAAAGGGCTTACCTTATTGAGTCCATTATATGTCTTAACCATGCAAAGACTTGAAGACCCTCCCTGATTCCATGAGCTTATATATCTACTTAAGTTCCAGAGGTGAAAAGATTGCATATCCTTTGTAATCACCAATGTGTGGGGGCAAAAGCATATATATAATTTGTTTATTTAATTTATTTAATCTAGCATCTTTCGCAGTATCATATTATATATTTTTAACTAAAATTATACACAATTTTTCACGGTGCATTCTGCCTCCTTAAAAGAATTTCATTACTGAAATCCATAAAGAACGAAAAGAATTTAGTAGTCGCTCCTAATTTTATAATTTAACATGTCTCACTCGTGTCATTTGTGCATGTACACACTCTCATATAAGCAAACAATCAATAGTTAATAACATACATGAAATAAAATATTCAGACATGTATGAATATGATATGCATATATCGAAATGTAATGTGGCAGTTCTAGCTTTTGGCCATCTATATGAATGCAGTTTATATGGCATAAAGTATGATGCGTAACATGCTAATAAACATAAGTTCAATATGAATGAAGAAATGATAAGCAAACAATATAGCATAATATAGCATAATATATCATAACATATTCTACTTAAGGTCGGCCAATCAATCAATACCCAAGAATTACAGTTATGCATCCAAAGTTATCCAAAAATCAAATATGCATATGGAACGTATTGGTAAGAGATGTGGATGGGAAACTAGCATCTTCTTCTTTGGTTCCCATGTACTCTCTACCAGATCATTCCCTCCACTGGACCAACTTCACAACCTTATTCCATAGTCATTTCACATCATGCTCAACAACCATGTAGGATCATGGAACAAACTCACCTCATATTCCAGTTCCACTTCTCCCAATTAAAAGGTTCGATTACAGTAGATAGGTCATGCACACATTTTCAAAAATGCGAAACATGAAATACAACATGAACGCCAACCATCTTCTTAGCCAGTCATACTTTAAAGGCTCGATTTCTAATATGCTCTATCGTAGGGAAATGTCTGATGTCAGTTTTCCCAATTTTCCAAACCTAACTTCTCTCTTCAATGGTGGCACCATGACAAATAGTTAATCACCTATAGCGAATTCTTGGTTTACTCTTCTTTTATCCACGTAAGATTTTTTCATATCTTGTGCTACGTTCCTTCATTTTTGTATCAACTCCACCTTTTCTAAAGTCTTTGATCATTTTCGATCTAAGAATGGTCTTATCCGTAGACTCCCACCAATACGATGGCAATTTGCAGAATCATCCATATAAAGCTGCAAACTATACCATGCCAACACTTGCTTGATAACTATTGTTATAAGCAAATTCCACAAGCGGTAAATGACCTTCTCGTGCTCCTCTAAAATCCATAATACATGACCTTAATAATCATTCAACAACCTGTTTACTCCCTCCATCTATCTATCTGTTTGCGGGTGATATGCTATACTCAAATTCAACATCATTTCCATAGAACTTTGTAGACTCCTCCAGAACTCATTTGTAATAAGTAGGTCTAGGTCACTTACTACACTAACTTGTACTCCATGTAGTCGAATCATCTTGTTGATATAAAAAGTTGCTAAGGTCGCTGCGGCTCTTATACTCTTCATAGGTATGAAATGTGTGCTTTTTATAAGGCAATCCACTGTTACCCAAATACTTTCATTGCCCCTCCTACTCCTGGGTAACCCATCGATGAAATCCATAAAGATGTTCTCCCATTTCCACTAATGTACGTCCAAAGATAATAACGATCCTCCTAGTTTCTTCTACTCCAATTTGAACCTCTGACATGTCATACTTTTAGCCACAAACCCTGCTACCTGTCACTTCATAACTAGATAGTGGAAAACTCTTTTCATGCCTTGATACATTTTACCTCCTCCTGGTTGAATGATCATCATCGAATGGTGATACTCATGCAATATCAGGTTTGTGAGCTCCTTTTCTTATAGTACACATGACCTTCCATCACGTTTCAAGTAGCCTTTCTTACCCTTAGAATAGAGGTTCAAATGACTTGATATCCTGCCTCTCTCTAACTTATTAATAATATCTACCAAAGTAGCATCCTACCTTTGATTCATGTGGATGTGATACATTCGTGCTGATCTGACTTCTTAAGTTGCGAACAATTTTGGTGCATACTCCAATGGATGTTTGAAATCAAAGTCAAATATGAACTTCAATTGCTTTATCTCCAATATCATTGAGTTTGACACTGTATGTTTCCTACTCAAAGCATCTTCCATAACATTTCTTGGTGTATATGCAATCCCAAAATCATACAATGCAAAAATTCCATCCACCTTCATTGTCTCAGGTTCAAATCTTTTTGAGAAAACAAATACAAAGACTTGTGGTTCATGAATAATTCAAATCTTTCTTCAAGTAGATAATGTCTCAAAGACTTCAAAACAAACATGATAGCATCCAACTTAAGATTATGGATACGGTATTTCATTTCATGAGTCCTAAGCTGTCTGCTAGCATAAACTATCCCCTTTCCTTCTTACATCAAAATAGCTCCTAACCTGGTACAACAAGCGTTGGTATACATGGTAAAAGGTTTGGAACCATCAAGTAAACTGAGAACTGGTGCAAATGTCAGCAACTCCTTCACTTGAAAAATGCTTCTTCAAAGACATCATCCCACGCAAAAACCTAATTCTTCTTAGTAAGGCATGTAAGTGGTGTTGAGACCTTTACAAAGTCTCTGATGAACTTCCGAGAGAATCTAGCCAAACCAAGAAAAATTCTAGCTTCGGTCATGTTCCAAGGCATCTTCTAATATCTCACGACTTTTACCTTTCCTGGATCTACAACTAGACCAGCCTTCGATACCATATGCCTAAGGAATTAAACTTCCTTCTTCCAAATGTTACACTTAGAAAATTTTGCTTTCAACCGATTCCTTCTTAGAACATCCAAAATTTCCTCAAGTGCTTCTCATGCATTTCTTTGCTTTTTGGAATATCAAAATACCATCCACAAAGACCACTACAGATTATTCAGTTGCTTTTGAAACACTTTACTCATCAAATCGACAAAATAGCGGGAGCATTATTCAAACCAAATGGCATGATCAACCAATCAAACAAACCATCGAGCTTTCAAAATACAGTCTTTGTAATACTACCCTTCGCTACCCTTAACTAGTGGAATCCTATAGCTAAATCCGTTTGTGATAAAAAACTTATCCCAACCATCTAATCGAATAAGTCATCAATACATGGAAAAGGATATTGATTCTTACGCGTTTTTATTCAACTCGATAATCAACATACACCCTTAAGAAACCATCCACCTTCGTGGGAAACACAAAAGTTGCTCCCCACTTCGAAATACTTCTTATAATAAAGACTTTCTACAATAGCTTGGAAACCTGCTTATCCAATTCCGTTCATTCCTTCGGAGCTATATGCCTATGTGGCATCATGACAGGCCTAGCTTCATTTTTATGATCTATCCTATATTCAATCTCGCATCGGGGTAGAAGTCCAGAAACTTCTTCAAATATATCATGAAATTCTCATATAATAGTATTACAAGAAAGATCATCCTTTGATAGGCTAAGAGAACACAAATATCTTGACATCACAGACTTATCAGGCACATAACACGCAACAGGTCACGCCCTCTGCCATTCCTTAACCGAAGCACCTTATAATAGTCCAACACTACCATGTATTATGTCATCTGGTCCATTCCTAAAATCAATCCATACCCTGCAAATCCTAATACATACGCATCATAATAAAACAGCACACCATTAACTGCCAATTCTAAGTCACGGAAAGCCTTAGTAATAAAAGTCGATCGTCCAACGGGATTGGATATCGAAATCGATCCACGCGCAATGTGAGGTTTTAAGCCTAAACTTTCTACTAATGCACTTAATATGAATGAATGTGATGTGCTAGGGTCAAATAGTGTACGAATAGGCTATCGAGTAACAGTAACACACCTTTCATTATGATTTGCTTGCCTTTCTCTACAGTAATCGATAGAGCTTTTCCAATTTGGGCAGTAGGAACAGCTTCCCATGCATATGCCTTAACTATATGTCTATCCTTCTTTAATTCTAGGTAGTTAGGATTGATATGTCTCAACTGATTACATCCTTAACACTTATTTTAGAGAGATCAATCTTACAGTGCTTCGCGATATGTCCAATCTTGCGACAATTAAAACAATTTGCTCCCTTCTCATTATTTCATCCTTGTTGATTGTTTCCTTTATGATTCCTAAAATTATTCTGATTTGTCTCCTTTTTAGGCTGCTCCTTAGCTGTCTCTCCCTCCATAGCATTCAGTAAAGCAGGCACCAGCAAATTTTCGTAGATAGCTCCATGTGATACGTGGTTTAATGCCATCTCCCTCAGCTGTGCATTCAATCCATCAGCAAACCTCATCACCTTTTTGAATGGGGTATTAACTAGATTATATGCAAACCTTGACAATTCATCAAACTTTTTTGCATACTCAGAAACTATCATCTTACCCTGCTATAGGTTGATAAACTCGTACAACGTGCATCCTTTCTCCACCTTGGAAATGAACTTCATCTCAAGCTTCCATTTCAATGCATCCCAGGTGATACCCTTGCATTCTCCTCATATGTAAAAGTCTTCCACCATGTCCTAGCTTTAAATGTGATGTTTCCAAACGCCTCTTCTCAAGATCACTTAATCCAAATAATGTAAAAATCTCCTCACATATGCTAAGCTATGCCTTGGTCTCCGCATAAGGCTTAGTTCCATTAAAATCCTTTCCATCCAGGTTGATAAAATCTTTACACTACTTAATAAATTGCCAATAGGTAGAATTTTACTATTTTAGTAATAGAAGGTACAACTATAGTCTCATTGACCTGATTCATAGCTTGCACTATGCGGAAGAATCAAATCAGGATGTTCACACCGAGAATGATTAACTGGTCAAGTTTGGCTTCAGCTCTAACTGTAGCCTTTATTCCAAATGCTTTTGTGGAGTTACTTATCCTCATGTATCCAAAAAATGGGTCATATTAGTACATTCCCTTAAAATTAGATAATAGTTTGGAATGGTAAAAAGGTGTATACATATATATTTTTATCATCTATAAAACACAATTACAAACATGCTCTCTCATACGCACCTAGTCCTATTATTTTGCTTTGATATCATATGTAACAACCTGCTATTTTAGACCCTTGGTTTTCGATATAAAACAGTAACTTTGAACAAGAAGTCGAAAAATAATAGATCATTAACTGATTGATAAAAGAAAACAAAATAGAACCTACCTACTTTTTCTTTTAGTACTCACGACAGAAGGAACACAAAATATAATAATCAAATAATACTTTATCATATCCAAACCAATCTACACATAGTTTTATATGTCACTGACACACGCAATACAAATCCAAATCCACATAATACTTCTAGTATCTTACTTATATACACATGTCATCACACACACACATATGCTAACATATATATATATATATATATATAACCCGCATTCGTCACCTGAGCCTCCAACGTTATCATAATCTGACATGGATCCATCAACCTATGCCATATCATAAAGGAGGGAAACATGATGGAGATGGGGTCAGACATAAAGCTGGTGTGTGAATATATTTGAATTCAATATTTACTTACTGGTGTCATAATATAACATGATAAAAAATGTTAAGCTACCATATAATTATGTATTTCGGTTCATATTTAATTCATATCAAATCCAATATACAATTCTTATTCGAAGAGTTTCATATGGCTATATTTCTATATTCATTCCAAATAAGGCGATTACTTTCACATTTGTATGTACGTAAGTGGTATAGTCATATCATGGATAGACTAGGCAAACCATGAACCCCGCAATACCCAGTAACAAATGTGTTACAGCCAACCTGTAACATCCAAAGTCATTGATCCCTCCTATATCGGTTCTATTCCTATTCGATAACTAAACTAAATCAAATAACTTATAAACATCATCCTACGAAGGCATGCGATATCCATGCACTAACATGCATTGCCACTTAGGATAGAGAAAGTCTTCTACCCCCAAAGACCCTAGAATTCAAGTAAAAAATGAAGGATGTGATATCCGAATAACCCTAATAAATCAAATCAAACATCGAATTCAAGTCCAAAAACGTAGCCTAAGCATTACCCGAATATACCAAAACAACCCCGGATCGAACCCCTTTGATTTGGCTCCATTTTTTCAATAAAAAATAACCCAAAATGCATCCACCAGTGCACTTATAGTGTCCATCGATGCCCTATGGTGGCCAGCTGAACATTTTATTTACAATAACTATATTAGTTCTTGTTTTGCTTATTTCTCACTTATTTTTCGATCGGATTCTTGGTCCTTTTTTGACTTCTTTTATCAATGTTATCATTTTATGTTGGAAACCAAAAGTCTGAAAATAGTAGGTTTAACATATGGTATTCTTTCCAAGGAGGTAGAGGTTCGAATCAAGCAGTCGTCACATTTGGTATCAGAGCTTAAGCTCAACACTCATGACCAAGTAGACCGGTTTTAGTTAAGCAACCAAGTAGTTAGAGATATGTTAAGAGAGAGTACTTGTATTTTTCTACTATATAATATTGCATACACCACTTATCTCCTGAACTTTATTCATCAATTGCCAGTGGCTAAGGTATATTCATTTATAACTATATGAGCTAATGCGGGGAATGAGCGACGACGAATTTTGAAATCTAAGATGCTTGATTGGTTTAGAGACAATTTGGATACAACATGGGATGTTTCGCCATCTACAAACATTCCAATTGTTATGGTAGGTGTTGGACATAGTGTAGCCCTCGGGGGCATAGATTCATACGAGGATGATGATTAGGCTATAGCTTGGATTGATTCTAGATGTCGCTTTGAGTCTCGATTTATTTTCGAGATCAAAAGGGGCATGCAGCTTAAGTGTTTCATCCATTTGCATTAGGGTAGCTTATCAGTGAAGCGATATATTAGCCAATTTAACCTTTTGGTTAGATTTAGAGTGGAGATAGTTAGTACTCCTTTGAAGTAGGCAAGGAAGCTTACCTAGGGTCTTATGGCTTGGATTTGGGATTTATTACTTAGTTACATATCATTCTTAACCCCTCAAATACAATTAGATTCTTTTATAATGTTCAACGTTGAATGAGTAATCTTGGATATTAAACCAAGGTATAATGAATGAGAGTACTTCCATTCAAATTTGTTCGCACAATGAAAAACCCAAGATATTTTGTTGATTACAAAACAAATTTGAATCATAAATGTACCTGATAGAGCCGCGGAACCATTATGCTTACTTTTCCCAACTATCTTCAAGTACTCGGGACATTTCCTTTTCCAGTGATTCCTGTGGCGGTGGAGACATTCACCCTTGTCATCAGCCTTCTTACTTTTCTTTTTCTTACCTTCCCTTTTTCGCTTCTTTCAGCTCTTCGATGATGATTCACCACCCTTTAGATCAAGTACAACTCCTTGATCCTTAGATTGCAACTCGATCGACCTAAATATATTGAGGAGCTCCACGAGATTCACATTCAATTGTTTCATGTTATAGTTTAATATGAACGGCTCATGCTGGGGAGTAAGAGATCCAAGGATAAAGCTTACTTGTATTTCGTTGCTATCTCTACGCCTAATTGTGCAAGTCTATCAATATAGCCTTTCATTATTAGAATGTAATCGTCCACTTTTATCCCTTGGTCATTTTGGTGTTCAATAGTTTTTTCGAGAGTTCGTATCTTGCGGAACGGGACTGTTCACCAAAAAGTGCTTTGAGGCTATCAAAATCTCATAGACAGACATGTTCTCATGTTGCCTTTGCAACGGTTTGTCTAATGTAGGCAAAATGAAAACTTAGGTGATCTCTAGGTTAGACACCCATTTTTCACAATCAACCTATAGTTCAGGGTCGGCATCATCAATGGGTTGTTCTTTAGGTTCATATGTAATAACAGCCCAAAGGTGATCATAAGTTAAAGATATCTTAGTTGCTTTTAGCCTAATCTGTATAGTTACGTTCAGTAAGCTTGTCGCCTTTAGAAAATAGTTTTAGAGTTGCCATTTTTTGCAAGTTTAAGCGGTTGATTATTATGGCAAATCATATTAGATGTTCTTATAATATTAGTAAGATTAAACTGTATGTTTCATTTTACTAATAAGCTCCACTAGTCTTTTACGTTTCGCCAAACCCTAAGTCAAAACATAGAAGTCTTTTGACTTCACTAGTAGGTGTTAGGATTCGTCCGTTTTGGAATTCTGGCTTTGAGTTTGTTAACAAGCAATAGCTCTATGGACGATGGATAACTTCTTATTGGTTGTATCATATACAACTCCTAATGCTTGGTGCCTTGTCTCAATTTCACTCTGACCTTGAGTTTGCTCAAAAAATCTAAATGAAATTATTTGCTCGCACATATCATATCACGATGGCCTAAGTATAGCATATGCACCTTGAGTTTGCCTAAGTATAGTATATGTACCTTGAGTTTGCTCAACAAGTACATATAGTTATCTTATCTCATGTATTGAATGTATTAATAATACTTTATATAACATCCCTAGCTTAAGTTTGCTCAACAACTAAGGAGTATGCAAGTAATATTAATTATTAATATATATGATAAAGGACAACATTATGTTGAATATTCAAAATCTTTACTATATCATATTGAGTGATATCGACTTATGGAATAATGCATTCTTACAAATTACTCTCGTGATTCAAGTGTCGGACACATCAGGAATCACGACGTACGTACATTTACATATATATTTATGTTGTAAGTCTATTTAGGGTTTCATTCAATATACTACTTTTAAATTTATACAATCATATTATGTCAGTCTTATGATCATATAACTTTTATATTTCACATTACTTATACAATAATCTTATGTATAATACCATATCAATAAAATATTATTTAATTAATTTTATTAACACCTTAATTAATTTAATACTGATGTAACATTTATAGCCATTAGTTATTATACTTTATCACTATTGTAGTATAACAAACACATCATATACACGCGTAAATTATTTAATGAATTAACCTTTTAATTAATTTATTTAATTAAACTATTTTAATTAAATAATGTTAATTTCAAACTTCAACTCATATACATACATGTATAATAATGTTATTTTAAACAATTTAACATAACATAACGTATATCTCAATATATAATACATGCACTTGTTTATTAATTAATTAACTTATTTAATAGGTTTACTTTTATTAATCTTATTAATAAATTTGAAATTTGAAATTAATTTGAACTGTTTTTCAAACATTTTGAAAAATTATTTTATATTATAACTTTTATAATCTTTAAAATCTTTAACTTTAATTTTCAAACGATTTTGAAAATTAGCTCAAGGCCCAATTTAAGTTAGGCCTTTTCTATTACGGGCAACCATTTGGGTTCACTTCACCTTTTAGATCAGACTGGTAACTAAGTAGGATAGGGTGCTTAATTATCCAATACCAATCCTAGATATTATATTCTAGAAACTGTACTAAGTTGGCAATCTTAATTAGTTAGGCCTAATATGACTAATTTATACCACGTAGACTATTGGGCTCTGATACTATTAAAGGAATTATGTCAGCCCGCAATAGAAGAAACGAATTTATTTTTATTTTTTTTACCATTTTGGATCTTTAATGGGTCGATGAAGTCTAAATTCATTTAGAACTTTTCTAAATTTATTTAAATTTACAAATTGTGGTTAGAGATTTATTAAATTTTGGTTTTACTCATATAAATATACACACATGTATGTGTGTGTATGTTTGTTTCATATATATATGTATGTGTGTGTATTTATATGTGTGTGTGAGCATGTGTAACATAGCAATTCGTGCAGAGTATAATATGCCCATATATAGATGTTGGCATGTACTTCGCAATAGACACATTAGCTCATTTTGTATGTGTTGTATGTTGTCAAATATGTGCATGAACATATAGTTATAAATTTCAAATGATTATTTATGTGTACATATATATATATATATGTATGTATATGTATAAAATATATTATATCATTAAAATAATAAAGAAAGTATTTGTTTATATAACTATATATTTTACCATAAATAACAATAAAGATATATGTATATAGATATATATAATACTAATTTTTTTTATAACTAACCAGGCAGAAAATATATCAGATCTGAAATTACAATGATATTAATATTTAATGTATATATATATATATATATATTACAGTGAATTAAACAATTTCAGCCATAATAAATTAATCTAAAATAATTTTATAATAAATATTAAAGTTTTATATTTTTAGAAAATATGAAAATAATATTAGGGCTTAGGAAAAATTTCTGGAATTTTCTCAATTAAAATAATATTTTTAATTAAATAATTGATACCTTACCAAAATTAAATTAATTTTTAAAATTATGAAATTAATTTTAAAAAATAAGTAACGTTTTTGAAGGCACCTGGCATGATGAACTAATTTAAGAAATATAAAATTGAATTTTAGAAACATGGATTATTTATCTAAAATTATTGAATCGTATAATCATTAAATATTATTAATATACATATATATATGAAAAAAAATTCAGCATTTATAATTCATAATAAACATGAATAAGGGTTTGAAAATTTTCAGATCAACGTTATACATTAAATATGAAAAATATGTTTTAATTCAAATTGTATGTGAACGTTAAATCGTAAATAAATATGTGTGTGTGTGTAAACATGCATAGTTTTAAAATAAAATTTATTTCAATATTTAATATCAGATTACAAGCATAAATCATGAAATGGATCTTCAAATTTTATGCTCATATCCAACCTCCCTTGTGACAATAATAATATATACAAAAATCTCACCTAACTAATGAAATAACTATAATATATTTATATACATAAGTTTAAATGATTAAAAAAATCTAAAAACATTATAATATGATCAATATATAAATAAACATTACTTAGAATAGATGCCCAAAAATCCACATTGAAATAATGAATTCACTTTCTCTGAAATCCCTTGATCCATCAAATTTCTACTTCAGAATTAACGACCTTTCACTATCAAATAGCTTCTTGTTTTAACTTGAATTAGATTTGATATTTAGAGATAAGTTCCATCCAAGAGAGAAAAATTAGATTGCGATCCAAAAGGAATTAGAATGTAATTTGGGTTTTGAAATTAGTATTTATAATGGTAGCATAAGAGAGGAAACTATGTAAGTTTCTAACTAGATCATAGCCATATATCTCCAATCCCTAATCCTATATTTTAGGCGCCTCTAACCCCATCCATACCAATCGCATTATTCTTTAATCGTTATGGGTTTAAGTCAATTTAACCCAATTTAAACATATATTACTATATTTAACTGATTTTGTTATCGATATCTCATATCGATAATATATTTATAACTATTATGAATATATGCAACAATTTATTTCTCAAATCACATTCAAGTTTCATAATTAATATTTCATAAATATTAATTAGTTTAATTAATTTATAAAATAATAAACTAATTAAGTCATTTGGTGTAAAAGAATTCCTCATTTTGGTTGTGTGACTCTTAGGTGTAAATTTGGTCAGCGATTAACATCGAACTATTCGCACGTTAACGTTCACACGTCACTTAGCAAGTGGTGTGATATTATGGCCAAATTTATCGCTTACTCATATTCGATAAAATCCAGTTCAATTTCTTATGCGTTATCCAGTTGTGAATATCATTTATACCAATTCTCTTCGTCAAAACTATATCACTTTGGACTTATTGAAATTGGTAATTATCAAAATTCCAACATCGTCCACATTCAACTCTATAGCGAAACAAAAATTCCTTAGTTCAATAATAATTATTGTTGTTTACCATGCTACTCTGGTCAGAGATTTTGATTTTGGGTTGACTTGAGTAGACCGTAGTACTAACCCCATATAATTGAGAAGAGAAATCCTCTCTTAAATAGTGCTTCACTTCTAATAATTCATATAATTGAGAAGAGAAATCCTCTCTTAAATAGTGCTTCACTTCTAATACTTCCACTCGACCCAACTATAGTTACTCAATGGACACTTTTCCATGATTTGACTATAATCAAAGCAGAGCTTTTATATTGAAGATTCATAGTATTCTCAAGTTGAAAGAACTATGTAAATTATTCCCATCGATATTTTCTGTTTGACCTTAGTTATATTAACCAACAAAAAACTATCGAATAAGTCATTAAATAGTTATCCAATAACTATTAGTTCGTAACCCCCAGGGTCCCCAGTAGTCATGAGTAATACACCACCCAACTTTTAAAGAGTGTTATGTACTCCAGTCTCAATAAATACAACGATATCCAGTCTTAATGTGTCTTGACTAGAAACATTTAAAATGATATATTTTGTTACATGGTGATCCAACACTCATGATTATAACTATTTGTAATTATTATCACAAAATAGCATTTATGTATTTTGTGCTAAATATATTTTAATTAAACATTTAATTATTTATAACACATCATAACAAATATGTAGCGGAAAGAAGAAAAAAACCTTTATTTCAAACGATAATTGATTTAAGAGATAATTAATTTATAATGGATTACAAAATTGCCTCTAGGGCATGCCCCTAACTCTGACAGATTGGACTAGTTTGAGTAGATATTTGAGATAATTGATTATTATCTTGTGTGTGTGTGTGTTGAGTTCTATTCGTATTGAATGGTGTTATGGTTCAAGTTATATATATAATGTCATTATAGATGCATGATTTTGTATGCCTGACTTGGGCAACCGGGTAGTGTGAGGCCCTTCAAGAACGAATCACGATCCATAAGGGAATGACGATACTTCGTTGTGTACACATGTGGGAAGGGTGTACGTGTGTGACGACTCGGAATTTTGGATATTTAAAATAGGAATATTTAATTGGTTTTAAATATTCAAAAGACTAATTTTAGCTTGAATTTCAAATATCACCATTTACAGGATAATTTAATTTTGAATTAAACTATTGAAAATTGAGTAAAATATGAAATCTGGGATTTTTAGCCTGTTAAAAATAATTTGAAGGCTTATAAATTTATATTAATAATACTGAAGGTGATAGAACCTTTAAAATTGAATTTAACAATTATTTGTTCAGTTTTAAAAATATATCGTTTAAATTGATATTTAAAAATGGCCTTCCGAGGCATAGTCTCGGAATACGACGAAACCAGTTCCATTGGATCCGTAATATTGTATTATTATCGAATTTCAATTTTCGTAATGTTTGGAGTTGTTGTGTGAGCGTACGATATATAACGCTGAATTTAAATCGAAAATTTAATATAATAACTGGGTCCAAGTAAAAAACTATCTTCTCCATATGATCGAATTATGACTCGAAACCCTTTTCATTGCATTCGAAATAGGGGTATAACATTAGAAATGCCTGATGGCATGCCTCGATAGGAGTTCAAAATTTTAAGTCGCATTTATAGAGAATATTTGAATTTAATTAAACATATATATATTTATATTTTGGTCAACCATTAGCTGAAATACTTTTCACATCGGCCATTATCCTCATATCCAAATCACTGTAGAAAGTATAATCCTACACGCTAATGTTTTTAGCACGCAAAAATCAAATCACATCCTTGTCCCCTTTTTCTTTTCTGATAGAAGTCACGCAAATAAAAAATATATAATAAGCCGAGTAGATTCATTCAGTAAAAACCCAGGCTCTCTCTCTCCATTCCCGTCCACTCGACAATGAAGCGAAATCGTTTAGAAATGGTGGAATACGAGAATCGAAATTTCCTCTTCTTAAAAAACATTCAAACAACTATAATCGAAACCCAGCCCCTCTCTTCCTTCTCTTCTGGCAATCGCAAATCGAATTCGATGCTCCTGTCGGCTCGATTTCGATTCGAGAGTGGGACGTTTCAGGTGGTTGCACGCGTGGATGATTAACGCATCATCGGAGATAGGGTTTCGTGATGGAGGGGTGTCGCTCGATTCGAATAGACCGACAGTCGTGGAAACAGGCGCGTGAAGGGAAGTTCCAGCTCTGGGCTTGAAGGCGAGTTCGTCAGGATGGTCGCGATGCTTGGTACGGCGAGGCAGCGAGTGTGTCAGGTGCTCGAACGTGGAGGCAGTGACCGTGTTCGATCGATTCGATCTGCGTTGAGGTAGTTAGTTCTGAATATTTTAATTCAGATGTTACTTTGGATTTAAACTTATCAAGACGTTAACTGCTTGGTATTTACAGTTTTGTCAATTTAATAAATAAATATATAAGTTGCAGAAATTATATAGGTATAAGATTTTGAAAAAAAAATTAATATTGAAGAGTTCATATAGGATCGGATTTTGTAATCTCTATAGATATTTTATAAATATATGTGTAGTTTCAAAATAAAGAAGAAGAAAATGATGGAAGTTTTATTTAGATAAGAGCTTGGGGAAAAAGAAATTTTAAATTGTTGAATATTTATATAAAATTAGATTATTTGAAATCCATAAATTATTTTTAGTATATGGGTTTCAAAAGAAAACAAATAATTATTTATTATTGGAAAATCGGTTTGAATAAAATAATTGGTAAATTAAATTTTATTAAATGGTAATTGATAAGTTAATTATTTCAAGTATTAATAAAACAATAATGTCTATACAAGGTCAAAAACCGTGGAACAAGGCGAGATGGAAATGGTCTGCAAAATTTAAGAACAAAGGTGAGTTAATCTCACTCTTCTAGATTTTGATTTAAATTTAAATGGTTAAATTTAAATAATTGGTTGAATGATTAGATTGATTTGATGTGGTATATTATATAGTAATATATAATATATATTGGAGTGATTGATTTTCCCGCATTATATAGCGGATGAGACCCTATGCGCCGCATAATAGCGGATGATATTATATAAATCTCATATACCGCGATATTCTACCTTGAAGTGGAATTGGTATTGCGCTAACATCTGTGGACGCAGGGAAATAGGTTGGAGGGATCCAACTGGATTTCTCAAAATTATTTAGATTATTTAATATTCTCAATTATTTAATATTCTCTGTTATGAATATTTGATATTCTGTGATGAATTATATTGATAATTGGAATATTGAATACTATGGTTTGCTTGAATATATTTCGGTACACTGGGTATCAAAATATCTAGAATTGGTTTTTTTTGGAAGAAATATAAGAGTAAATTTTGGCAAGTGAAATAATTATGGAATAAAAATAAGAATGAATTGGAAAGAAATAAAAGTGATTTTTTAAAAAAACTGAAGTTGGATTGTAAAGTAGAGATTTAAAGAAGTTTAAAATCAAAGTTAAATCTGGAATTCAAGTTAGTGAATCTCAGTTTTCAAACAAATAAATTTTTTACAATTTAAATTATTTGAACAAATTGAATGTTAAAGTGTATTTTTAAATTGATTCGAATTTAAAAATGAAATTAGTTTAAATTCCTTTAAACTTCCTTTATAAAATGAGTAATTAATTTATTTAATGAAGTAAATAAAAAGGTAGTTAATTACTGGTTGAGATAATTCAAGAGTGATTAATATTTGTGGTTTAATTAATGATTAATTACTTAGTGTAATTAATTTAGAATAGGATAATTTAAAATGTAATTAGAAATCATTAATTTATATAATTAATGATGTAACGAAAGGTTGATTAAATTAGATTAATTAATCAAAAATAAGTGATTTATGAGAAATTAATTAATATAAGTAATTAAGGATTGATGTAATTAATTATAGTTAATTAATTTGCGAAGTAATTAAAGATTAATTACTGGTTTTGGTTAAGAATAATTGATTTGTGTAATTAATTAAAGATAATTTCTTGAGTGTAATTGAAGGATGATTAATCCAGGGTGATTAATTAAGATGAATAATTAAGGGATGATTAATTAATAGATTTGAAATTAATTAATGTCAAGTGAAGGAATCTAAGTGATTGAGGTTAGTAATTCAATTAGAAGTGATTAAATTTATTTTGGAAGTGATCAAGTTTACTTATGGATGATTGAATGGTATTGGATGCATTGAATGAGTTGATATCTCTGATATGAAATGTTTTGTAGTATCATATGTTTGGACGGACAGGATATTGTGGTTATCTATGAATGATGAATTGTTTTGTAAAGGGACATCCTGTATTTAAAGTTTGAAGCGTATTTCATTTGGATAACTTAGGTTAGGATGACATGAGACTCGAAGGGACCGGGGTCGGGTATTAGGAAATACCTGAAACCTCTTCGAATTTTTATAGATTGATATGTGAAATTAATAGGCTGGAATGAAATGATTTAAGTAAATTAGACTATTTGATCTAAATTTTGGTACTTAGAAAATTGATGTGTGAAATAAGTGATGTTTATAACAAATTGTGAATTTGTAAATTGATATGAGTTACCCCAGGTTTTATATAAGTTGTATGCTTTGTATTCCATGTTAGATGGGTTTACTCGCGCTGGTTCTCAGCCCGATCCGGGTGTTACTTTGATGTAATGCTCGGGTCAGACCGAGTATTATAGATTTTCAGGTAAGGACGTTCTGGAGCTCAGGAGGCGAGCTGGATGGCAAGAACGTATGGAGTGTCTCCGTTGTATTATATTTTTGTATATCTGAGACATGATGATTGTTTATATTTAGTGTCTGTATATATGTGTAAATCTGATGTATTATAAATGTATTTGACAGATACAGAATTCTTTTGTAAACTGTTATTATTTGATATTATATTTTGATCCACAGCGAATGTGAGAATCTTTGTTGTGTTTCTTCTTCTTCTTCTATCTCTTTCTTCTTTCCCTAACTACCGGAATTTTCGAGATCGAAAATTCTGGGCCGTTACAGTTGGTATCACCGCTGAAGGTTAAGCGAGAACCTTGGCTCTGGTGGGATTACTCGTTAAGGATAGGGTCAATGGTACTTTAGAATGAGTTGAGTGTATATATATAAGAGCGTACTTGTTATTTTCTTATATAAAGATTTTAAATGATTTTATATAAGAATATATTTTGATATATAAAGCAATATTTCCTTCTAATAAGTATTAAGGTGATTGATTGTTAAATTATTGGAATTAAATTAAGAACTAATATAATACAACCAAACTGAAATTGAATAAAGATAAGTTTGAAATGGATTCAAACTGAAATTGAAATCTTGAATTGGGGAAGAGTTTCAGAATAAGATGATAATGAATGGTTTCAGATATGATAATCTTTGTTATTATCATAAATGATTGCTGTGTTTAAAAAAATAATGAGTAAGCAAAATGAAATGTTTTAAAGAAGTAAAACATTTAGGCAAGTGTGGCTTATAAATTAGAACTGAAGTTGATCTGAATTGTGGAGTTTTAAATCTGGGTCCAGAATTTGAAAATTTTGTTTCAAAGTATTGAAGAAATAATAAATAATGTTACTTAATATTATTTGAATGATAGAGCTTGATTCAAAAAGAGTCGGTTAAAAAATTTAAAGGAATTTTTTTGAATTTAAAACCAAAGGTGGTTTAAAATTTAAAAGTAACCTGGTGTGTAAAGGAAATAAATATGAAATAAACTCTAAGGTTGAGTTTTGAGTTTTCCTTATAATGTGATGTGAAACCCAAAGTGAAGTAAGTTTTAAACTTAAGTGGGAAGGTTATTAATCTGAAGTATAAAATTTGAATGGAAATTCAAATTATGTAAATTTGACTGGATTAAGTAAATTGAATTTAACTTAGAGGAAGTTAAATAAGTTTGAATGGACAACCTGATTTGGAAATTGAACAGTTTGGCTCTGGACAGTTTTTAGAATAAATTGTTTTAATATAAATCTATTTTTCCAAGCTATTTACTATATACAATCTTTTGTTTTAAAAGCCAAATTATTTTATATTTATTTTACAATTATTTTTGGGAACTATTTAACAATTTTTCAACTGTTTTATAAACTAATTGCTATTTTACAAATTAATTGCTATTTTACAACTATTTTGCAGTTATTTAAAATTTCTATTACTATTTGACTATTTTCCAACTATTTTACAATTACTTAACTATTTTATAACTATGTTACAAGCTAACAATTATTTTTCAACGACTTATCTATTTTAAATTTTTCAAGCTATTTTCTGAATTCAAGCTGGAAAGAGTTCAAACTGTGTATGATTGAATATCCATTTGGGATAAGGATTAAAGTGATAATCCAATGGAATTGAAACAATTGTGATTGTGTGGATGGAAATTTAAGGAAATGTGAATAGAAAGAGAAGTTGAATTAGTTGATAATCAATGAAGATAGATATGTAGGATGTACTTATATTATTCTATTCGCATAGTGATTTGGTCCAGATTCAAGCACAGAATTTCGAGGTAGTTATATCGATCCGAGTTGGGAATTTACACTCGATTTTCGACGGCGAACCTGGATATGGATTGTTGATTGGTTTTATATATTCTCTATCATAGTTATGGCTATGCAAGGAGAATGACAGTTTATGATCAAGAAACCAGATCTATGTCCGCACTAGGAAGCCGGGTGAACGACACTAGTTCGGAAGTGAAATTGTGTGAGCGAGTGAGCGATCAGATTGGTATAGCGTACGGATAATATGTGTACATCATACAGATTTGAAAGAAATTGATATTGAAAATTTGTGAATAAGAAATGATTTTTTTGAAATGAAAGTATATTTTGTGAAATATACAATGGATAAAAGTGAAAGTTGGATATTTTTATGATGATAAGTAAGATGGAAACAACTTTATAAAAAAGAGTAATCAAATTTGAATATTTGATTTTGAATAAACAAAGTTACATATCTTTGTTATATAAGATAAATCTCCCCTTGTTGAATCTTATGCCGGAAGAAAAGGATTGTGAAAGTGTTTGAAGTATAAAAGGAGTTTTATACAAGTTTGAAATGATCCAAAGTTTTTTTTAAAAAAAAATTATATATATCTATATATATATAAAGGATCTTATGAGGATTTTGGAAAAGGGTTTTGGGAACCTTTGGATTTGGAAAGGCTTTTGATTTTTGGGTAAAATCAATATTGGAATTTGGAAAGCCTAGTTTGAGAATTATCGATTTTGGGATAATCGATTTTGAGAAAAGGATATTTATATGAGATTCATACTAGGTGTATGATTTTGGAAGATACTATATGTGTATGGTATAAAGTGTTTTGATAATGGCTCTGGGGAAAAAGGCGCTCCCTTGAAATGAACTTCTCAGGAGTACCACAGGGTGGTACTGTCTTGAACCCTAAGGGGGGTTCTAAAGTTGATCCTATGAGGAGTCCGGACAAAACTAGTTCCTGAGGATTATGTGTAGTGTGTAGAGGAAGTCGAGGGCGTTGATGCCTACAGAGGCATTTGGGTTATGCTGTGATGACAGTGTAACTCAATGTCACTGCGATCTACTGCAGACCATAGCGCAAGTCGTGTGTGCCGTTGAGAGCCAATAGTCTGCGTTTGATTTTATATCGATAGACTGCGACCTATGATAACATAGCGAAAGTCGTGTGTGCCGCTGAGAGCCAACGGTCTACGTTTGATTTTACATCGGTAGACTGCGACCTATGCGGGAGTGGAGAAGTTTCATTTTTGACAGCGAAATCGAGGGCGCTGATGCGTACAGTTACATGGACTTTTGCTGCGATGGCAACGTAACCATGGAATGTAACTGCGATCTGTTGTGGGTTCCATGGCGTAATCGAGAGGCGCGGAGTTCCTACAGTTACATGGACTTTTGCTGCGATGGCAACGTAACGTAGGATGTAACTGCAACCATGAATGGGGGTGATGATTTCCAGAGCATTCTCACCAAAGATATTTCCTCTATTTTTAAAAACTGTTTTCGATATTTTCAATAAAATTATTTTCCAAGTATTTTCACTGCATGTTGAAAATGGATCTGCTAAGTACTTATAGATTTTTAGTCCTACGCCTGATCAACTTATGTCCGAATTTCTGTAAGAATAAGGATGGACTGGTTGAGACATCGAGTTATAAGAAGTATTTTTATAAAAATCTATTTTAATTGTATTATGTGAATTTTAAAAGTATCTCTAAAGTTTTAAAATAAAAGAGTAAGCTAATTAGCTAAATAAATTATTTGATAGAGAATGTTAATAAAATTTAACTCGGTTAAATAAAATAGATTGTAAGTTAATAATGAAGTTTTGAGATAAACTCGAATTATAATAGAATTCGACTTGGATTGATAATGAATTGAAATAAGTGGAGATGTTGTAAAAATAAAATGGAATTGGATTACAATAGAAATGATTTGAGTTACAAATAAAATCCAACTCGAGTATAAATGAGTTAAGTACGTGCTTGGATATTATTTTGATAAATTAAGAAGGTGAATTAAAATAACATTGATGGGCTAACTGAATTAAATGGAAGTGAACTTAACTTTGAAGTTGGAATTAATTGAAATAAATTAACTTAAGTCAAAAATAATGAGAAGCTCGACTTCGAGTAAGAATGGAAGACCATTAAATAAAAGCTTGGATTGAATTAATTTGGGAATGGTTAGTGGTATACAAGCATGGAATGTGTCAAGCTAAATAAAATGGTTGTGAATGAATTAAAATGGAAGGAATTAAATATAAATTGAGTCGAAATCAATTTAAATTGGTTATAAAACTTAAGTAATTATTTATTCACATGGATATCATCAAATTGCATAGAATGAACCGTCGTTTGACGTAAACAAAGGTAAATAAAATTCTATGAGTTGATAAAGATCAAATAAATTGGTTTTAAGATCAATTGAAGTGAATATGAGTTTGTTTTGCTTAAAAATGAATTGAATGTAAGAAATTGAGTGGTAAACATTTAAATTGAATGAAGTTGTATACGAGTTGGTTGTAACAATTAAAATTAATGTCGAAACCCCATAGGTTGCTTATAAATATTGTTTAACCTGCATTGCTTATAGAAACTCATATGTTTACTAGTTAACTATGAAAAATGTTGTTAAGTTACATGATTTTGGCACTTACATATTTAAATTGAGTAAGTACAGGTACAGGGAAGCCGTTTGGCTGGATTTGGACACGCTAATTGCTAAAATAATAAGCCGTTTTCTTAATAATGCTAAATAAGGTACGCCTACGCAATAAAAATAGGAAATATGAACTGTTTTTGTTTTTTCGACCGTGTGGGTTAATGTATTTTTATTTATATCTCTTGTCAAATTGCAAAAGCTCCTCCGTACAAAGGAGGCTCTGCAAAAAAAATTCGGAAATTTTGGGAGTTAGAAATTTTTTGAAAACTTTTGGAAAAAATTTTGTTAGCAACAAAATGATTTCAAATTGGAATTGAAATAAGGAATTTTGAAAATGGAGAGTGTAACTAATTGTTTAGTTGGAACTAAAGGTTTAGAAAAGTGAATATGGGATGATTGCGAATAAGTGAATAGAAATCAAAATAGATATGAAATCTTTTGTAAAGAAATGTGTAAAGCAATTTTTGAATGTTGTAATTGAACATTATTTCTTAGTAGGATATACAGGTATTATAAAGGAAAAAGGAAATTTGGTTTTGATTTCAGAAGATAAATTTGAATTGCTTGACAAAAAAGTATGTGTTTAAATTTTTGTATGAAATTTGATTGGGTTTTTGATCTAGCCACTTGGCTTTTTGTTTTCTTTTGGAATTTAGGAGCTCGTAGAGGCATTTTGTAGTTGTACCGAGCTAGCCGTGCAAAGGAGACGCTGGCAAATTTTTTTGAAAATTTAGGGAGTAGAACATTTTTGAGAAAATTTTGATAATTCAAAATTTGGTTTTAAATTGAAATTTGAATGATTGAGAAAAAAGGTATTGTTTGAAAACTATAAGAGAGTTTGGAAAGTTAGTAAGAATGATAATGGGTCTTCTATAAAAAGATAGAGGGTAAGATGTTGGAAAATTAGTAAGAATGATAATGGGTCTTCTATAAAAAGATAGAGGGTAGGATGTTGGATTGTTTGGTTTTGGAAAAGAGTAATGGGAATTGGATCATTCTTCTTAACTAGTAATTTCGGGGACAAATTCTTTTAAGGGGGGAGGAATGTGACGACCCAGAATTTTGGATATTTAAAATACGAAAATTTAATTGGTTTTAAATATTCAAAAGAGTAATTTTAGCTTGAATTTCAAATATCACCATTTACTGGATAATTTAGTTTTGAATTAAACTATTGGAAATTGAGTAAAATATGAAATCTGGGATATTTAGCTTGTTAAAAATAATTTGAAGGCTTTTAAATTTTTATTAATAACACTGAAGGTGATAGAACTTTTAAAATTGAATTTAACAATGATTTGTTCGGTTTTAAAAATATATCGTTTAAATTGATATTTAAAAATGACCTTCCGAGGCATAGTCTCAGAATTCGGCGAAACCAATTCCATATGATCCATAATATGTATTATTATCGAATTTCAATTTTCGTAATGTTTGGAGTTGTTGTGTGAGCGTACGATATATAAACGTGCTGAATTTAAATCGAAAATTTAATATAATAATTGGGTCTAAGAAAAATAACTATCTTCTCCATACGATCGAATTAGGACTCAAAACCTTTTTCATTGCATTCGAAATAGGGGTATAACATTAGAAATGCCTGACGGCATGCCTCAATAGGAGCTCAAAATTTTAAGTCGCATTTATAGAGAATATTTGAATTTAATTAAACATATATACATTTATATTTTGGTCAACCATCAGCTAAAATACTTTTCACATCAGCTGTTAACCTCAAACCCAAATCACTGTGGAAAGTATAATCCTACACGCTAATGTTTTCAGCACGCAAAAATCAAATCACGTCCTTGTCCCAATTTTCTTTTCTGATAGAAGTCAGGCAAATAAAAAACAAATTAGCCGAGTAGATTCATTCAGTAAAAACCGAGGCCCTCTCTCTCCATTCCCTTCCATTCGACAATGAAGCCGAAATCATTTAGAAATGGTGGAAAAATCAATCAAACAACTATAATCGAAACCCAGCCCCTCTCTTCCTTCTCTTCTGGCAATCGTGAATCGAATTCGATGCTCCTGTCGGCTCGATTTTGATTTGAGAGTGGTACATTTCAGATGGTTGCAGAGGGACAGTCGTGGAGACCGGCGCATGAAGGGAAGTTCCAGCTGTGGGCTTGAAGGCGAGTTCATCAGGGTGGTCGCGATGCTTAGTACGGTGAGGTAGCGAGTGTGTTAGGTGCTCGAACGTGGAGGAAGTGACCATGTTCGATCGATTCGATCTACGTTGAGGTAGTTAGTTTTGAATATTTTAATTCAGATGTTACTTTGGGTTTAAACTTATCAGGACGTTAACTGCTTGGCATTTACAGTTTTGTTAATTTAATAAATAAATATATAAGTTCCAGAAATTATATAAGTACAAGATTTTTAAAAAAATATATTGAAGAGTTCATATAGGATCGGATTTTGTAATATCTATAGATATTTTATAAATATATGTGTAGTTTCAAAATAAAGAAGAAAAAAGTTGGAAGTTTTATTTAGATAAGAGCTTGGGGAAAAAGAAATTTTAAATTGTTGAATGTTTATATAAAATTAGAGTTTTTGAAATCCATAAATTATTTTTAGTATATGGGTTTCAAAAGAAAAGAAATAATTATTTATTATTGGAAAATTGGTTTGAATAAAATAATTGGTAAATCAAATTTTATTAAATGGTAATTGATAATTTAATTATTTCAAGTATTAATAAAACCATAATGTCTATACAAGGTCAAAAACCATGGAACAAGGCGAGATGGAAATGGTCTGCAAAATTTAAGAATAAAGGTGAGTTAATCTCACTCTTCTGGATTTTGATTTAAATTTAAATGGTGAAATTTAAACAATTGGTTGAATGATTGGATTGATTTGATGTGGTATATTATATAGTAATATATAATATATATTGGAGTGATTGATTTTCCCGCATTATATAGCGGATGAGACCATATGCGTCGCATAATAGCGGATGATATTTTATAAATCCCATATACCGCGATATTCCACCTTGAAGTGGAATTGGTATTGCGCTAACATCCGTAGATGCAGGGAAATAGGTTGGAGGATCCAACTAGATTTCTCAAAATTATTTAGATTATTTAATATTCTCGATCATTTAATATTCTCTGTTATGAATATTTGATATTCTGTGATGAATTATATTGATAATTGGAATATTGAATTCTATGGTTTGCTTGAATATGTTTCGGTACACTGGGTCATCAAAATATTTAGAATTGGATTTTTTTTGGAAGAAATATAAGAGTAAATTTTGGGAAGTGAAATAATTATAGAATAAAAATAAGAATGAATTGGAAAGAAATAAAAGTGATTTTTAAAAAAAAAATGAAGTTGAATTGTAAAGTAGAGATTTAAACAAGTTTTAAATCAAAGTTAAATCCGGAATTCAAGTTAGTGAATCTCAGTTTTTAAACAAATAAAGTTTTTAAAATTTAAATTATTTTAACAACTTGAATGTTAAAGTGCATTTTTAATTATAAAATGAGTAATTAATTTATATAAAAAAGAAAATAAAAATGTAGTTAATTACTGGTTGAGATAATTCAAGAATGATTAATATTTGTGGTTTAATTAATGATTAATTACTTAATGTAATTAATTTAGATTAGGATAAATTAAAATGCAATTAGAAATCATTAATTTATATAATTAATGATGTAATCAAAGGTTGATTAATTAAGATTAATTAATCAGAAATAAGTGATTTATGAGAAATTAATTAATATAAGTAATTAAGGATTAATGTAATTAATTATACTTAATTAATTTGCGAAGTAATTAAAGATTAATTACTGTTTTTGGTTAAGAATAATTGATTTGTGTAATTAATTAAACATAATTACTTGATTGTAATTGAAGGATAATTAATCCAGGGTGATTAATTAAGATGGATAATTAAGGGATGATTAATTAATTGATTTGAAATTAATTAATGTCAAGTGAAGGAATCTAAGTGATTGAGGTTAGTAATTCAATTAGAAGCAATTAAATTTATTTTGGAAGTGATCAAGTTTGCTTATGGATGATTGAATGGATTGGATGCCTTGAATGGGTTGATATCTCTAATATGAAATGTTTTGTAGTATCATATGTTTAGGCGGACAGGATATTGTGGTTATCTATCAATGATGAATTGTTGTATAAAGGGACATCCTGCATTTAAAGTTTGAAGTGTATTGCATTTGGATAACTTCGGTTAGGATGATGTAAGACTCGAAGGGACCGGGGTCAGGTATTAGAAAATACCTGAAACCTCTTCAAATTTTTATAGATTGATATGTGAAATAAATAGGCTGGAACGAAATGATTTAAGTAAATTAGACTATTTAATCTAAATTTTGGTACTTAGAAAATTGATGTGTGAAATAAGTCATGTCTATAACAAATTGTGAATTTATAAATTGATATGATCTACCCCGGTATTTATATAAGTTGTATGCTTTGTATTCCATGTTAGATGGGTTTACTCACGCTGGTTTCCAGCCTGACCCAGGTGTTACTTTGATGTAATGCTCAGGTCAAACCGAGTATTAAAGATTTTCAGGTAATGACGTTCTGGAGCTCAGGAGGTGAGCTGGATGGCAAGAACGTATGGAGTGTCTCCGTTGTATTATATTGTTGTATATTTGAGACATGATGATTATGTATATCCAGTGTCTGTATATATGTGTAACTCTGATGTATTATAAATGTATTTGACAGATACAGAATTTTTTTGTAAAATTTTATTATTTGATATTATGTTTTGATCCGCTGCGAATGTGAGAATCTTTGTTGTGTTTCTTCTTCTTCTACTTCTTCTATCTCTTTCTTCTTTCCCTAACTATCCAGAATTTTCGGGATCGAAAATTCCGGGCCGTTACAACGTGAGGTCCAGCATTTAAATACAGTTCTAGTATACCAGTGTAGACAACCGAAAGGGAACGATGCTGAAAACATGGTATCGGAGCAGGGGAAGAAAGAGATTGGAATGCTAGTCTAGAGTATGTCATATACTATTCCATAGTACAATTAGGTGCCGTGACAAGACTTACATGCTAACTTCTTTTGAGGTATTGATTTTGAGAGGACTCTACAATTTAGTTGTGGCTCTCGATAGGTCTCGTTGGTAGCAAACGACAATTCGGCACGGTTATCAGTTATAACTATTTGAATTTTGGTTATGGTTATGGAGATGCTATATTAGTATCATTGATATATCATTATATTTGTTTTCCATTTCAGATGCTTCGATAGGGATTAAGAGATCTGTGACATCATTGCTTATAAAGTGTAGTATTCCCTCTACGCTCAATTTTTATATTCGATGGCATGGCTTGTTATAATATGTATTATTTTAATAAGAGAACCGCTATTATGTATCTTCCTTACTTATTGGAGTACGGATAAAATAAAGCAATGTATGTTTAGTATTATTCATTGATGCTCACGTTTATTAGATGTATATAGGTTGCATATATATACAGTATTTAGAGATAGTTCCTCTCAGTCTAGGTTTATGTATAACCCGTGTTTTGCCTTTGCATATATATGTTATGACAACTATCGAGTAGTCGATTGAGTTATTTGGAAGTCAGGTGCTTCTGGGACATGCTTATAGGATAGCTAAAGCATTTTGAAGGCATGATGGTGATATATTGGATATGTATACTTATTGATGAGGTAATACATGACAGACATGCTATTATATATATGATACTTGTGATATTGGATACTATATTCAAAACTCTATATGAATGGAGTTAACGTATTCTAACTTTCTGCATTAATATTTATTTATCAGTTTCTTCTGCTAATGTAGTCTCTTGTATATTGTTTATCCTATTTTGTTCATGTATATTCAATACATTATATATTATCTTTCCATTGTGAGATTGCATCAATGCGCCTTAACATGTTTTTTTAAAATTTACCCCATTAGACCGTCTTTTATGGTATTCACGAGTCAAACGTTGTCATTCAACATTGATATTGGCTATTACGAAGGGCTGGTTGTTACAGCTATCGAGTATCTAAAATAGATGTATGTTATTGAAGGTATACAATGAAAATTGGGTAATTAACTTTAGAATCCATTTATTTTTATCTTAAAGTAATTACTTTTGACCAAATCTTCCATATGTTAAATATTCATATGTTGATCTATATCATTTAATATTTGCTTTCAAAAAAATTTATGGAAAAATTTCCCTTTACTGAAAACATTAATTAATTTCTTAACTAGTTAATTGAATACCATTTTATCTAAATTTTCCCTATATAAAACAATTTATATTAATCTAAAAGTATGTGAAAAAAATTCTCAAAATTTGAATTTTCTGTCTTCTACCATACATAAACATTTTGGGAAATATAGTTATTTTCCATATTTTAAATAACTAAAACCCAAAATGATACACTTTTTCAACTTAGAAAATTCGTATTAATTGAAAAAATTGTAAAATCGAAAATCCATCTCCAAATTAGTGTTATAAACAACATATCAAATTTTGAATCATTTAGAAATCATTAAAATGGGCTATAACTTCATTATTTCACATATAATATTCATACAATCTTTTAAATGGATATCTTAACCAAAAATATGCTTTATCACCATAAAACCTCTCCGACTGAGTCAAATCCAAGAATACAACGTAGTAAAAGGTAAGGATGATAATATTAATCCCCTTGATTGGTTTAAATTTGGAGAGAACTGACCCAAGCCTTATTTTTCAAGCTTTAATTTTTTCCTAATTTTATTTAGCTAATTTTAGTGGAGATTATTCTATTCTTTTTTATTATGAAGAGTGAATAAAATTTGATGGGGAGAAAGGGAGGAGGTTAGAGAATTATTAAGTGAATTGAGCTTTGACATTCCATACCTTATTCTCCCCTAAATCAGTTAAAATTTTAATTCTTCCTTCATGTACAATGTCATTACCCATTTATTAATTACGGAAATTTTAAATTTAATTAATCTGATATATCTCCATACTTATTCAAATTTCCCCTATTATTATATAACTATCGATAATTAAATTTCCCATCATACTATGTATTAAAATTAAAAAGCAGGGTTGCTATATAATTGATGTTGTATACTTCTATGAACAAGGAATATATTTTTTCTACTTATTATGATGTAAGTAATTTGTGATAATGTATGAACCCTATTATACATTGTATGCACAGTTGCGATGTTTACTTACGTTATGTGATGAATAACTTATAAATTTAATAAATGAGGATATAATAACGATTCTCTCTTGTGTGATTATAATTGCAGTCAAGAGATCAAAAGGATCTAAAGTGGCGTGTAGTAACTAATTATAATAAATAAAGTGTAAACCCTACAACAGAAACCAATGGTTTCCAGGATTAAGACTGTTTCAAAGGCTAACAGCAAGTATCTTTGTTGGGTAGTGTTACTGAAGGCTTCAATTGTGCAAAAAATTCTAAGTGGGTTAGCATGACCTAGGATGGTGTAATGACCTAAATCGTATTACATGAAAAACTAAATCTATGTGTGGTTTTAACTCTTTATTCGTATGAATTAATGAAAATTAACATGACACCTTTTACGATGCTTAGGGGATCTTAGAAGAACATGCTCTGACGTATAATTTAAAGTTATGATGAACCATTTATATGATGATGTTGTGCAGGTTTGGGATAGTGAGGGGAAAGCTCTTTTTTGCTCTGTACCATGGCCTGACTATCATGTATTTATGCTTTTAAAGATGTTAATATTCTACACATCATATTATTGTTTCACGGCTATTTGTTATTGTCTTCTCTATGAACTCATGGAAACTCACTTTAGAAGGCTGAGTTTAAGGTCTTCATCGATTAAAATGGTTTTATTTAGATTACGAATAAAGCAGTCAAAGGCGAAGCTAAGGCTTTATTTATCAATTAGATTTTTTTTAATTTCCAATGTTTACATAACCAGGATTATATAATTGGTTAAATGAATGTGTGACAACTTCGTATGTTTGCACCTCATCTTTATTTATGTTTTATCACATTTTCCCTTGCAGGGTAAAAAAATTGGGTTAATGATGTGAAAGGCATGTTAAAAAGTTTATATCACTATTTATTCGGTAGCCTCATTAGTTATGTTATGATAAAAAATTCTTCTAATTTTGTCTCTTGAAAATAATTTTAGTCTTGAATTGAGGAGGTTACACTATACCTCATATGCATCTTCTCCTATGTTGACAAGGTGACATAATAACGAAGAGTGCTATAACTAATAAACAATTCGTAATATGTGGATACATTCTACTATTAACAAGTTAAATAGGCATATGGGTAATTATACAACTCTAAGGCTAATGGTTACAGAGTATGTAAATCCAACCAATATGGCCACAACCCAAATCTCTTATCGATCCACTACTCACTCGTAAGGGCACAACCAACAATAGCTTGTTCAGTTGTTAAACAAGCCATGGAGCAACCAGGTGTGGCTTGTTCACATCGCCGTGGCTAGTTCGTGGCTAATTGAAGCCGTTCTCATGGCTGGTTCACTGAACAGGGGTTGGTTTTTATAACGGCAAAGGCTTTGCCGTTATAAAATTAAAGTCGTTGCACTACAACGACTCCATTCCAACATTAGAATTCCCTCTATATCTTCCTCCACTCCACCATCTCCTCCTTCCACACAACCTTATCATTTACTTCTTCATCCTCTACTTCTAAAATTTTCTTCTTTATCCAAATGCTCAGGGAAAAATTTATAGGCAAGAAACCCGCATCCAATCTACATTCCACCGAATTTCCCAATCAAAGCACACCATGCTAATAACAAACATGTTTTCCATCACATGAGTATGGATATTCGCCGTATTCAAGCTTTGCCTATAGCCAGCCTTACCAACCGCTCGCTCCTTCTAACTTTCCTTCCAATCATTCTACTGCCCCACAACAATATTATTAATAATGTCCTCCGTTACGCGCGTACGACGATTATTCGTCATACATGTCTCTGATGATGCACAACGATCAATTGCAACATCATCATCTTAATGCGCAAAATTCAGAGATTCGTGATCGTGAAACAATGCAGAATCTACAAAGGCAATTTTCTTATACATGCAATGCTCCTACTAACGAAGAAACTGTTGATAGTTCAAAGGAGGAGGAGAAGGAAGACGAAAACCAAGAGGTGGATGCAACAAATACCACAGAATGCAATAAAGAAGCAGCCGCAAAGTTTCTTGCACCGCCTAGCCTGGAATATAATAAGAAGAAGAACAAGTGGAAATCCTTAAGTGGCATTTTACATAGGTGACACAGAGATTCACTTGCAATGGTGATAAATCCTGGCATAGATGACATTGAGGACGAAAATGTCGAAGAAGAAGGAACGACGGCTGATGGCAGAAAAAAGCAAGTTAAGTTTACTTTTGAGCAGTATGTTTCACTTGCTAAATCATGGACATTCATTTTTCAAGATAGTATTTCTGGCAATAATATGCAAGGTCGAAAATTTTAGGAAAGAGTTGCGGAGTTTTACAATATCTTAGAACCCATGAAGAGAACATGGGGATCGCTAAGAGGAGTTATCGAGTTATGAACGGCGCACGCCAAAACTATTTCGCAACACTTACCAGATTGCAGAATAGGAAACAAAGCGGTATCACTTCTTATGATATTGTAAGTAAAATATTGTTTTAAATTTTTGATACAGTAATGTGTTTGAGTAGTTTTATTTATCCATATACTTTTGAATTTGTTTTACAGATTGAAGAATCGCCAAAGGCCAATTAGCTACAATACGGACAACTAATCAAATTTCAGGAGTCCTTTGAGCTTCTGGCTAGTTTACCGAAATGGAAGAATCCGAACAACTTATCTTCGAGCAACAAAACAAAGCCAAAAGAATGAACTACTCTGATTCAAGTCCGAGAAGTGATCCAAGTTCGTAGGAAAGATCACCACTATATGGAAGCAGTGACGGACGACGTCTTGGTAGAAACAAGTTAATTCGGTTGGAGCAGAAAAATGCGGAATTCTCTAGATTTGTAGGAACTTTATAAACTTCTAATAGAGTAATAAGAAATCACAGAGCCAACTTTTCAGCTCAAAGAACCTGTAATAGAGCTGAATTTTAGAAAGCTACCATGGACAATCGAGAGTTCAGGAGATGAGCCCATGAGGAGAAGAAAGATTTGATGCAAGAGAAGGATTATATCAAACTGACGACTTGTGATTTCAATAAGATTTCTCCTTTACATCAGGAACTAGTAACCGAGCAGTTGGAAACGTATAAGAAAGTTAGAGGCAGCGGGAGAGGAAGTGGCTCGTTTAGGGATGAGTTTTGGATGTGCGGTTGCATTTTAATAGTTGATGTGTACTTGTGTTAAATATCTGTAGTACTCTAGATATCTTTTGACTTATGTATGTACTATCTATGTACTTGATATAATTTTATTGTACCGTTATGTATTTTGAATTAAGGTCGTACGTCATTTTATTAAATAAGTTCCATAATAATAGTACATAATGGTCAACATATAAATCTTAAAACACAATGCAGTAAACAAAGTAGCAAACATAAAACCTCATCAACATAATACAGTAAACAAACTAGCAAACACAAAATAAACTAGTAATATTGTAGAAATAACTCCTATATCCATCCCTAAGGATTCCTACTATTCCTCCCTCTATGTGCGTGCAAATGGTCCACCGATTGGCACAATTGAAAGTGTGTAGGTTGATCTTCAATGTGTTGTACCATGGCAACATATTGTTCAATTGAGTTTATGTTTCTATCGGGTCTTTTGTTAAAACCCTTAAACATGTCCAGGTAATTAGCCTTTTGATTTTTATACCCAACTCTTTCGAACTCTACAGTCATATTATGAATTATTATACAAGCATACATAATTTCAGATAGAACACTTGCGTCATGAAATCGAGCAGGACTTCGTAAAATCTCAAACCTTGCTTGTAGGACACCGAACGTTCGTTCGATGTCCTTTCTGTGGCTTGCCACATTTTTAGTGAAATAGCTCTCTTTATCGTTTGTTGGTACTCTAAAGCCTTGTATTAAAGTTCTCTAGTTTGAGTAAATTCCGTCGACTAGGTAATACCCAGTTTGATGCTCGACATTACCAACTTTATATATAACGTCCATTGAAATTCCGTTAGATAGTTCAAAGAATAGGTATAATTGTTTTAAAAAATTTATATCGTTTAACGAACCTGGTACTCCAAAGAAAGTATGCCAAACCCATAAATCATCAGTTGCAACCGCTTCAAGGATCATTGTCGGCACCTTTTTGTGTCCTGTAAAAATTCCATTCCAACCTGTTGGACAGTTTTTCCATGTCCAATGCATGCAATTCAAACTTCCAAGTATGCCTGGAAAACCTCTAGCTTCTCCTCTGGCTAGTATTCTGCTTACATCATTTGGTCCCGGCATTCGTAAGTATTCCTCGTCGAATGGTGCAATAACTGTTTTACAAAATTCCTTCATGCACTCTATTGCTACTGATGATGCAATTCTAAAATATTCATCCATGTGATCACCGGCTGTTCAGTAGCTTAACATACGTAAAGCAGCCAAGATTTTGATGTGGGGATAATGAGCAGGTCCTAGTGCTCCATTTAGCCTATAAGTGAAATATGGGTTTTTCATGAAGATCAAGATAAATTTTAGAGAATACATATGGGCTCATTCGAAATCCATGGCGGAAAAAAAAATATCGTAGGTTGGATTGTCAATGAAGTAGTTGCTCATCAGCCTTTCGTGTCCATCCTTATAGTCCTTTTTATATCGTCAGTGAATCTGTCCAGATATACTACCACGACGGTTGCTCGTATATCCTACGCGAAAAAAGTAAGAATATCCGATTATTGCTTGTTGATTTTGAAACTCTTCCATCTCATCATCCATTTCTTGTTCATTGTCATAACTTTGGTTCATGTCTTGGTAGTACTGGTAGTATAGGTTAGGGTCCATGGTTGTTAAACAATATGTAATCTGAGTTATTAGTTTGTTTTAGGTTTCTACAATAGTTGTAGGATCTGCATATATGATAGCATATAAAGAGTTGGGAAATAATTCAAGTGCATACGCTACGAAACTACAAATTACAGGTTGTAATGCAAGTGTACATACTATAGGACAAGAAGTGTACAGGCTATAATGCAAGTGTACCGGCTATAAAGCAAGTGTATGGGCAATGAAGTATATAGTGTATAAGTTATAAAGTGTACGTGCTATAAAATGTACATGTTATTAGGTGTAGAATACAAGCTATAAAGTGTACATGCTATAACGTATATGTTTGCATAGGCTATAATGACTTGGCAGAAATATGAATGTACATGGCTACAATGTACATGCTATAAATTGTAGAATACAGGCTATAGAGTGCACATGCTATAAAGTATATGTTTGTAGAGGCTATAATGACTTGGCAGTAATACGAGTGTATATGGCTACAGTGTACAGGCTATAAAGTATAGAGGCTATAAAGTGTATATGGCTACAATGGAAATGACATGATAGTAACTACTACAGTGTACGATTGTAGAGGCCATAATGGCTACAGTGTAGCTGCACTGTTGGAATTGACATGACAGTAATGGCTATAGTGTCCATTTGTAGAGTCCATTGATTGGTTTCTAGTATCCCCATGATTACTATTTGTACACTAAATATTGATAGAGGAGGTTCGTAAGATTGCAAATAACAAATCAGACATGGCTCACCATGATTATTTGGTGTCGATCAAAGCTTATATTCAGGCCGATACAAGACACATGGATGAGGAGGTTGATGAAGATTTTAGAATCACCGTCAACGAAGCTTATAATAACCATCTAGAATACGGGCTAAGAATATGAAATTTAAATACTAGAAGTACATTCGTTACATTTACTAGTGCTTGCAGGAGGTTTCAGAGAATTATAACCGAGGTAGAATGCGACAATGTTTTTCAAATGACCCGATCAACTTGTGACTCTCTGTATTTTATAGATCATCAAACACACTTTGTTGGTCATGCTGCTTATGAGTTGTGGGTAAATTATACTAGATAGTTTGAGTGAGTACTGTGTCAACAAACGATATATGTCTATGTGTTTGTCCAACTATCATAGGTATGCTTATGTCCATGAGTATTAGTTTGTGGAACTTGAATTCTATTATTTGTAGTAGTTTAATGCATGTCCATCTGTAGTGATATGAGTTATGTATGTTCGATGTAATTTGGAGACTTAATTATATACTTAAACGGACAACAACATACGACATACTTGAACATAGCATACTTGAACATGCAATAAAAGACATATTTAAATGAACAATAGTCACGAACATACCACATCATACTACATACTTCCGCATACTACAATAGACCATAACATACTTAAACGTACAACGGAAAAAAAGTACATACTTCAGCATGTTAGTTATGCCCACCACCACACTGAAATTCCAGTGCACCCAGCCTGTCATGTAGCACGACTAGTTCTTGTTCTAATTCGTTTGCATATTCCACCACTCGATGAGGGAATGGATCATCAATCCATTCCCATAGACCATAACCAATTCAAAAGTTATGGCATCTGTAATGGTGCCATCCAATGTCGTTTTCGCTTCGCATGACAAAATACATAATTGACACTCTGCAAACATAATATAGTAATGGAGGAGAGTTAACTTCCTGCTCCATCTGAAACTGTTCATCACGAACTTCTAAGCGTTCCTGTGTGTTTGTAGGAACTCTTTTCTCTTCTTCATGGATGGAGCCCAATATGTTGTTCATATGCAGGTTGAACGTCCTCTTGGAGTCTTAGTTGGCTAAGATCTGGGAACTGAGTTCGAATGTCCTCGTAGTGCTGCTCTTGATACTCGATAAGCGCCAATCCTCATCGGTTCGTGGAATTTCCAAAGGTACATGGCCTCCTATATCAGACTCAATAGAAGAAGGCCAGGATGGCATATGTGTGAGATGTAAATGAATGTGAGGAAGATATAGGTAACAGTAAATATGGAGTAGTTGATTGTGAAGAAGCAGATGTGAACTGGTATGTGTGTATATAGAAGTGAAGCGGAAAATGGCAAACTGGTAATTATAAGAAGAAGAGAGCAAAGGAAATACCCTAAATTTAGTACAGAAAAAAATAGTAAAAAATAATCTTAAACATTAACTTCCCACTATCCAAACGGATTGAATAGCTTGTATTAGTTTTCAATAAACATGCGAAACAATATTCATAATTACAATCCAATGCTTGCCTTTTCAAATCTTTCTATATGTCCTATATAATCCATTTTATCCATTAGCTATTTATTATATAAATACATTTACAGAGTTAGTTAAATAACATGGTTTTAAATGGTTTTAATTCATTTGAATACAGTTCCAGTGATTCACGTTTGCCAACAACACATAAACAAAACAAAAAATAACGTCAATGCATAAATTGAATACAACAGATATATCATACATCACAGTACATGAATAATAACAACAACTACATAGAAAGATGAATGATAATAACATTGGTACAAAAACCAAATACAGTAGATATATAATACATCATAATAAAAGAGTAAATACAAAAAAACATAGAAACAGAAATGAACTCAATACATAAGATCATCCATCTGTATGTGGATGTGTATGACATCGATGGCGTCTCTCATCATCATCTCTACCACCAATCAGACTAGCTAAATGCTCACAGTAAAACTGCATGTCAGAAAATCTCTTGCGCTCTTCCTCCATCTCTTGCTGCAGTCATGCTACTGCCTCTGCCTACCGACGTAGCTCACCATCGTAGTAGTCTAGGCTATGCCTATGCTCTACATATCTTGTATGTATGATCCCCATCTGCATATCATATAGATCAGTGCGGGATATCTGGCTTGGATCCGGGTAATAATCATGCACTGGAGGATGATACATGTCAATATAACGGTTTGGTCTAATGGTAGGAACTGTGATGGTCCATCCGAAGTGAGAAGCAGACGCCATGTGATCAGATGCACGATAACCCTGGCTAGGCTGGGTAAGATCCTCGACAACAGGGGATATATGACGCGTCGTATAGCAGATGGACCGACTAATCTATCGCCGCTGCATAAGTAATGGTATCAGTGGAACCGGTGTAAAATCTATGCCAGAATTCAACGTATGACCGACCAATTACAAAGCCCTCGGCCGGCCACCAATCTTTTGCCCTCGCCGGATCTAACTGCTCTTAAGGGTAAATCGTACATCAATAGGTATAAGGGTGTGGATCATCGGGAATAGCATCAAATTCGCACAACTGTCTTCAACACCTCTCACCAAGATACCAATATACACCAAATGCCGAGTGATAAGATAGGAGTGGAAATCTCCTCCTGGCAAGCATCCTAGTAATCTCTATGAAATCAACGCCAAAAGATACACTATCATGAAATGGATGACACATAATATGTGTCTGTATATCCTCAAATCGATCTAGTTGTTGGCAACCGAATACATAGATGGGATACATTTCCCTGGGACCTCTGTTGTCCGTGCAGCAAAATGACAGATGGGGAAAATGTAGAGGCGTCAGAAGTCAAAGTGACGAAATGAAAATTCCTAGAATGCTCAAAATACCAGTACTGTAATAACTCACAGAAACCAAATAATGAAACATGTGCATCTGAAATGGTGCATTGTATATCGAGGTATTTGTACAAGTACGCAAGAATAAGCGTACACTAATCATATAGAATAGCACCGCTGAAATTCAAATCAGATGCGACCTCAATAAACCCAACAGCCAAACTACTGCTCGATGTGCTGAAAAAACAGGTTATCAATGAGGTATAAGACAAATAATCGTGCAAGCTCCAGATCATCATCAGGAGAGTAATGACAGAGTATGTTGTCCATGGCTGCACGAATAGCATTGAGTCTAATAGCGCCTTCGGCCTGATATGATGCAGCGGAAGAGTCAAAATGAGGTAGAAGATCATGAACATGTTTAGGATCATACCATCGAGCATCATCGAATGGAAGCGATGGAAAAGCAGCAGCTCCAATGCTAATGTCGGTAAGTATGGAGAAATCAAGCGGTTTAATTCCTAACTCATCGCAAGAAAAGTGGAACGTGTGGGTGGCTTTATACCACCGTAAAGAAATAACCGTGCACAATTGCACATCGCCATTTATAACATTGGTGATTCCTAAAATTGTAGAATACATAACAAGTTAAATTACGGAGTGATATTAACTAGTTTTTTAAGTAAATGGTTCATTTGATTACCTAAGAAATGATGGAATCCAAGCCCCTGTAATAATACTACGACTCTATCCTTATTTGCCAAATGTGCACGAAAATATCTAAGAATGTTCGTTAATGAACCCTGTGAACGGATATTTCGTGACCGTTAAAGTTAAATAAAGTCATACTATATATTTAAACTTACAACGTATTACAATTATTTTAATCATATAAAGAAATAGTTACAGCCAAACTCGTCTGTGTGCTGACATGTACTTCGCCATCTGGTTGTGCGCGAAAGTTGAAAAGCATAGGCAATTTCGCCGCGCTAAGGTTCGGATCCTGAAATCCCTCAAGCTCGGCGAGTCGAGCGGAAATATGCCCCACACTCCAGCGTGTCCTACCCGCTTGACCACCCCTACGGCCTCCACGACCGCGGCGACCGCCTTCTTCTTCGCTTCTACCTTGATTATCAAGATTTTCGGTGGCTTCTAGTAGATCTTTTATTCCTTGCTCCTACTCGTACAGGACGATATTATGTTCTACGCCGCTTCTACCGGCACTGCTGACGCCGCCGCTATTGCATTCTCTATGCATGAGCTTTTTGATCAAATTTTTAGCAATCTGGACATCTCTTCATATCTCAACAACGGTCTTTATTTTGGATAGAAGTTAGCGAATTTGGATGGTTGAAGGTGGAAAATGGTGGAAATTGGGTTGCTCTCGGCTGAAACGGAAGGAGGAGGATTGAAATATAAAAGTGACGGCTGTGCTCTGGTGCTAGGTTATAAGCTTACAACGGCAAAGGCTTTGCCGTTATAAGCTTTTTTCCAAACCAGTCCGTGGCTAGTTCTCCTACCTGATTGCACTGCCCATGAGCTTAGTTGCCAGCGATGAGGAAAATTGGACAGAACAGAATAGATTGTTGGAAATGGTCTAACATGTCATGAATACTACACCTAAGGTTAGTGACAATTAATAACGTAAATCCTACGAAATAAGAACGGGCTAAAATGACATGCCACAACTACTTATTCCTACAATATCGTGAATAATACATCCTGATGCTAATGACAGCAAGGTAAGTAAATCTTACCACACACGCATGCACTAACATATATATCTTCTATCAACGCTATTCCAGCAGGCACAGACATAGATGGTGGGAATCCCCATTGCTTACTGGCGATGCAATCAAGGGTGCTAACTTCTGAATCAATCAAACGTCCACACTGGAAGTCTGGAACCATGGACTACGGGATAAAACTAGTCTAGTGTGCACTCGGTACCATGACAGTTGGCATATACTTGAAGCCATACGTAAACGCATGAAATCGGCAAACGCAAAGTGGCGCCTTAGGTACCTGAAACTACATGCTCCAAAATCGTACATAAACTTATAAAACTACTTGGTTAATTCTTCGGGTAACCTCCCTCTAGTTCTTTTTTATCCCCCCCCTTTTTTTTCTTCCCCTTAATCTGTATATTTGATTTACATAGCAATTTCGCTGCTGAATACAATACTGATGGGAAGTGACAAAAGTTCTAAGGCCTGCTTGGCCTATTATGTTCTATAAAAATAATGCAATCAAAAGGTAATATAAAAACCATGCCTACTTGTTTATATGTCCAAGTGCATGTATGTAAACAGTGCAGAATAAAAAGACACTACACATATTCCACATTGTTTGTTTGCCTGCCATTCTTGTCCTATGATGGGTCCATATCATTCATTCTTATGTTTTTTGATGGTAGGAAAGTAAGCCAAAATGTGGTCGAAAGTCGTAAATTTGCACTCTGAATGCTTTTCTTTTGCCTCGTTCAAAACTGAAAAGTATGCTTGACGTACAATATTCATTTAGTATTTGAGAAAGTTACGAAAAAGTAATTAACTAAGAGTAAAGATATGCTGCTTTGATCATGTTTTTAATGATTGGTTAAGGGTTCATTATTATAATAAGCTTCCGCGGGACCTTGATTAGTTTTGTAATTGTTTTATTGGTCAATGTACAAGCAAGGAGTCGTATATTTCAACATATCAACATGAACTAACGAACAAAGTCTGTGAGTCTCTGTATATACACACATATAAAACGTTTAAGTATCTTTGAGAAATATATAAGATACAAGTGAAATAATATACTGCATGTTCATAAAATAAACATCGATCAACCATTAACTAACCTGCTTCAAAATTATGGCAAAAATCAACCTCATTTAGTTTGGGTGCTTTTGGGTAGTAAACTTAGATAATGGAGACAGTCGTATAGCTTCAACGTTTTACATGTTTTAAGCGTGAGAAGGGTTGATATAAAATTAGACTTTCTAGACACCAGAACAAATCTACTCTATAAAGGAAAGAAGGAAAACGGAAGCTTTAGCTTTGTATTCCACATAAAGAAGGCAGGCAGCGTAAAGGTAGAAGGGCATGGTTTGGACATCCGAAAATGAAAGGATGGGTCCTTAATTAACTATATGTAGCCTGGTCGATTTGAAGGAAGCATAGTGCCTATGATTGTGAGGGGTGTAAATAGTGATAATGTTATAGTTTAAAATACATTAGATGAATTATATTTGTGTCCACCACCAAAAAGTAAATATGAACGCTTTTGTTTTTCGCACGGTTCACTATACATGCATCTCTTCAGATATAGCCAACCTGAACAATGAAATTTGTTTACAAGGCTTTCGGCCTGTCTGAAAGAACAAATGACGAGAATGTAAGAGAGTTTTCATTTCTATTGTCACATGAAGTTTTCTAAAAAGAAAAAAAATGAAGAAAAAAAATGAAAAAGAAGAAGGAAAAAGGGGAAAAGTGGAAAAGGAGGAAGGAAAAAAAAACAGGAAGAAGAAAGGGTTTTCTCTATAGTTATACTGTAGCAACATCGTCACATGCAATATGCCATACTAATTCTATAAAAATCCATCATTCGTAACGTTCGGAATCCACACACAACACACCATCCGAATACATAAATACCAAGGACACCGACTCATAAAACTAAAATACGACTAAGGAGTATATCCGTTACAGGTTCGCAAAGAATCTCATGCTGTAATGAATAAAATGTAATATCGATATATACACATATGTGCAAAACTAACTGGGCATCACATAGATAAATAATACAGAGGATACGAAGTTCAAATAGCACATCAAATCACATACAATAAAACTCATATACATGAATAACTTTTACATGTCCGTACATAAATATTAGACATATACATACATAGAGGTAATAACCATGACTTTAAAAATCGCTCCAACTAGCGGTATCTCCTCCACTAAATCATCCTACTCAAAAAATTTACAAGAAAATAGGCTATGTAGAGAAGGTTAGACGTAAGTTTGGTGAAAATATGCACGCTTACCAATATGCTAATATAAAACGTACAATACCAAGTATCTTACGAGGTGATGAAACCATTCCTCATCTTGTATGTTCTCTTACGTACAATAAATTAGTATATTTCTATCGATACGATAAGAATGGGGTAGGGGAATCAGTTCCTTGGATCTTTTGTCGTTCAAGGACCAAGTTTTTTTGTCGTAAGATGTTACTATAATGCTACAAAATCTGTGATAGGTGTATAAAACTACATAAATCACAATGTCGCCTGAACGGAAAAAAAAATACTACACTCTGGCTTAGTTGGCCTTGAGTCCCACGATAAGGCTAAGACCTATCAAGTACGGTAAACAATAATATAAATATACGATGATGCAGGAAGCCGTGTGCACCTCTAGGGTGGATCACATCTGTTAATCCGCTTTTTAGGCAAAGCAGATTTTAACTGAACTTAGAAGATCAAGGCAAGGACGAAACGATTCACGGACTCGAAAGATCGATTGGAAGGACTAGAGAATTGAGCTCGGGAGGTTTGGATGGAAAATTGGTAAGTTTTAACTCGTCCCCAAGTTAAATAGGTCAGCCTTGAGTTATTTTGGTTCCGCTCCTCGTCAAGTCATTTTTCATTAATTTTGACAAGCAATTCGAAGGGTTGAGAAGAAGAAAGCAAAGGAAACAGCTATCGAAAATATCACAAGAATCAACTTAAAAAAGAAGGAAAGAAGCTTGGAACAACTCAAAATGAAGATAGAAAAGCAAGCAAGTGGATGAAGTGAAAATTTAACGAGTTAAAATAACTCGGCACCGAGTTATTTATTAACTTGTGGACCTTAATGCTCACTTGTGCAGTGTCTGACTATCACCTGGACTTCAATGCAAACGGACTTCTAGATCTATACACTTGTTTCCCTATAAATATAAGCCTAGCCGCAACCAAAACAGAATCTGATTTCTCTGCCATTAGAGACTCATTCTTCTTCTTCACTCCTATCCTCTACCTCAAAAACACTCTAGAAACTTCATTGTAAATCTATGATCCACTAGATTGTGCTCAGATCTGATATTAGTTATAATACAGAGAGAGAACAACTAATAACAAAGATCGAAATGGACATATGTCAGAGATTAATTATGTCGAAACATTATATAAATTCTTGTGTCTCCTTTTACTTTTCTGCTATTTCTACTGCTTTTGCTTTATTAGAAATAAAGCTGGTGTTTTCATCTGATTTATGTATGTTGATCAATTTTCTGAGTTAACGATATCCAACAAGAATCAATATGTTGCGTTCCTCACCGTTCCTTGTTGAGTTATATACAAGGACAAAAGAGTAGTAGCAAGAGGCATAAAGCCCTTATTACCGAGATATGACGTCTCCTATCTCCGAGTTGACCTCTCACGAATGTGCCCGACCAAGACAGCACCTCCTCCGGAATCAATGGTCTAGCAATACGAATCCTAAGGAATATATCAAGGGACATGGACACATTGTGTATATACAATATGCTGTATGGAACCATATATTAACTACCATAGTCGTCTCAATCGAAAACTACTGAATAACTGTATCAAAATCATCATAAAAGATAAAATGCATAATAAGCATCAAACATAAATTCCATTTCATTTAGCATCATCTAACATTTCCCCAGGTCTACTATATCACCACTGAATACTCTAAACCATCATCTAGGGGAAAACGTGTTAAAAAAATCAACCATAGTCCCTCTACCATCTAACATCATCGATGCACCTTCTCGAACTTCATCCCATCATTAAAAGCTCGATAAAATTGATGGTAAAGTCATACGACTTAGGAAATAAATCCTCAATCAATCAGCCGACTTCTAAGATCAAACGGTTGACTGAGCTGTTGTCAGTCCACTAGTTGATTTCCCCAAATTGATTAATATAGCCCAAAATGGCTTACTTTATTTAGGTTATATGTTGGACCATAACCAGTCAAATGATTCAACTAACCAATCAACTGGTTGTCTATGTCTAACTCAGGTAGACCGTTTTGTAGAGTTTGAGCATATTTTGGATTTCTGATATTATTTTCCTCCACTATTCAACTCATATATAGTTCGTTATTGACCATTCGCTTCAATGATTAACCCGGTGTCACTGCAATACTTTGTACATGTGTCTTACTACTCATGTTCAAGTCTTTAGGAAAAGTACCACTTCTCTATGGTAACTCGATGAGGAACTTTAAGAAAATGGACAAAGGTCAGCAAATAATGTGAGTATAATCACTCCACTATTTTCTAAACACATTCTCTATCATCCTAAAATGGCCTCAAACCATTCAAATACAATCAAAATCAATGGTAGAAAACACAATTCATCCTAACAAACAAGTTATCATATTTATCACATTCCTAGATTTATTGGTTCATTCATTAAATAATCCAAATACTTTTAATATAATCGTGGTCCAATGAATCTTCTTTTATCTCCCATCAAGCCTCAACCCTGTATTTGATATTGAACATGAAACAAGAGCATAAAAGTAACCATAGAGTTTAATACTTTCCCACTAACCAAGTGCAAGAATAGCTAAAGCTTAAATCACCTCTTAGAGCTTTTAACACAGAGATACAATGTCAGCCCATTTCCAATTGCCAATTTGAGTAGGCGAGAGTTATAGAGAATCTCATAGCTTGAATTTAGAGTACTTATTTAGATTTTTATGTTGATATCTGAATAAATTATGAAGGAAAAAATGCAAGCGTTATTTTTTCTCTTTTTAGGGAGAAGAGGAGTGGACGAGGAAGCTAAAATTTCAAAAATAATAAATATAAATTTCGATTTATTAACAATTATGCTCCTAGTTCCTCTTTTCAACTTTTTTATCCCATTATCTATGTTAACAATTTTTAAATGCTTTTCATTACACAGTTAAGAGTATGCCGTAGGGGCAATATGTAATTTGTTGTATAAACTTAACTCTATAAATAATTTTATTCATATTAAGTATGCTTTTGATTTTGTTTTTTGCTATACCCGTTGTATAGTGATATATATAATGAATTAATTGCATTAAACATGTATAAGTAGAAAATTCTTAGAAGAAGTTTTTTTTATCTATTGTAGTTGTTGATATGTTTGTAACTATTATTATTGAATCGATATATGCAAAACACTAACTCCTTCAATGTTCCTAGTCAAGATGTATCCAGAAAAGGATATTAGCACATCTATTAAGGCTGGTGTACGTAACACTCAATATGATGGACGGTGATTACACTTGACTATTAGGGACACCAAAGGGTTATGTACTCATGGTTGTATGGAGAAACCGTAGTAGAGCTCCACGATAAACTTGTAAAGGTTAATATAACTAAGTCAAAATAGAAGATCTCATGATAATAACGTATAGTAGTCTTCTGACTTGAAGGTACTGTCGATCTTAGGTAGCTAAACTATATTTTGATTACGGTTTAATTCTTAGCATAGCAACCTTGTTATGGTCGAAGTGTGATATAAGTCGAACTACTTGAAGTGAGATATTGTGCAAGTAAGGATTCATCTCCTTTGTTGTAGAAGATTAGTTTCACCATAATTGGTATTCGACTTAAAAGTCAAAATATCCGGCTAGAGTAAATCGATTAATCGATATATATAATCGGATTGAATTACTTTAAATTTGTATACGCAATTAAATATAGATATTAACATAGTTTCTGCCCATGAACCAAGCTCCAGATATTTAAGCGATACAGTGACGATGTAAAGAATACGTGTATAAAATGTCGTTAATAAGTGAGCTTTGAAAGTCTATGGGGTGGATCGTGTAGTGTATATGCAAGTATATGTGACAAAATATACAATGAAAGTAAAATAATATTAATCTAAGTAAATATAGAATAAGCACACCAGAATTTTATACTGGTTCGGACCTTCCATCCTACGTCCAGTCCCGAAACTCCCCTTTGGAATTCGACTATCAAAAACCCTCGCTTCATCCGAAGGAATAGGCTTGGTTACAATGTGTTGTTCTTGTCAAATGTGCGTTCTAATATAACATGGATGTTGACAAATTAGTATAATTACTTCCAATATATTTTTAAGGAATATTGTCTATGAAGACCTGAGTATATGGAAGAGTGAATACAAGTAAAGAATGCTAGAGTGCAGAGATCAAGAATATACGATAGAGTATAGAATTAGAAAGCGTAAGTAAGTGAAGTGAGTTTATTCTCTTGATTCTTGATGCTATATATAGTTGTAGATAGGTATCTTGAGTAGTCACATCCATTAACGAATCCTCTAAGGTTGCTTCTCTTGATGGTGAAGAGTTGTGGCGAAGGGAAGCGAAGATGTCCATTCACATATAGCAGTTGTAGTTCATTCTAAAGTTTGAGTTTGAATTCATACGTCTGGTATTTGTTCAAACGTCTGGCACTATATATTTTTTTGAATATAGTGGAGGATCGGACGTCTAAGTGCTATTACCAGACGTCTGGTTTAGCCTGTTTGTTGTTCTAGAGAATTATTTTAGACTTCTGGCTTGTGCACCCAGACGTCTGATATGGTGCATGTCGGTTTTTGTGCATTTTTTCTTTTACTTCCTTGTTCCTATCGACTTGTAGTCTCTTGTAGTGTCCTTTGAGCCTCGTTCTTGTCTTTCTAGTGATGTTGTTCTAGCAAGTACCTGTATTGATTTCCATTGTATGGTTGTTGTCATCGAAACTGTAGATTGGATTTCCTAACATTCTCCCCCTTTATGATGATGACAACTATACAATGTACTTAGATATAATTTTATAAATCTCCCCCTGAATATGTGCTTACCATTATTTTATCTGCTTACCATTATTTCTCCCCCTTGGGCATTATCAAAAAGCATTAATACAAGAATATGTATGATATAATCAATAATCAGGAATAGACGAAAGGTAACTAATTACGTATAAGTAACAAACCAAAAATCATTGTATTACAGTGATTACACGCATAGTTTTTTGATTATAATACAAAAGATGGAACCTAAAAAAATATCTATGGATTTTTGGGGGAAGCTTTGGTTTGATCATCTCCTTCATCTATATTCTTGGAAGAACTAGCTTGTATTATAGGAGATTTTGGAGTATGTTCTAGAGGTTCTTTTTCCTCTTCAAAAAGTTTAGAATGTTTTAAAGCTGGAGAAGAAGGCGTTGGAGTTGGCCAATCTTCCGAAGGTGGGGTAGGGCCACAGACTCGTTGGAGAACCTCTTTTATAACGGACAATGTTGTTGAAAGTGATGTCTCAACTATGGCTAGGCGAGAGGCAAATGTTGTTTCGAAGCTATTGATATGCTTAGCCAATAGTTTTTGATTTCTTGATAAGATAAGTTGATTTTGGAGAGTTAAATCTCGAATGCTTTCATTTGGATTGGTTTTAGTGCGAGTCTCCAAAATTTCATCTTGCCCTGGATAGTCAAAAGGCGCAGGAGGAGGAGAAATATGTTCTTCTTATTGTTCTTCTTCTTGTGAAGGTTGTGTTGGTTGGTGTTGGGGTTGAGGCCTAGCTTGTCCAGCTTGTTGACAACATTGCGTCCATTCGTCAAATGAAATAAAATCCGTGGGATTTTCTGGTAAGTGCATAAGAGAGAAGAATTCTATGGAGGCGTATTTTGGAGCAATCTCCTCAAAAGTCGATAAATATGATGGAATGTTGTGGGCTTGCAGAAGGCGCATGATATAGGTATGGTAAATGATTGATGGACAGGATTGAGCCCAATAATGTTTAAGCTCGTCAAAAATAAATTTCTCCCAATTTACCCTCGTACCACTAAAGATTGCATATAGAGCTTTGTGCTCCAACTCTATTATTTGCTCATGGCTACCAAGTCGGGAAATGATTGTGTTGATAATCATCCTAGTGAGTAGACTTGCCTTAGGTTGTAAGTATTTTGAAGCAAATCGTGGCATTTCATCTTCCCAAATTTAATGGGTAATATTATTCCTTGGTTTGAAGCGCATATCCGAGATGCCATTCAAATCTTCTCCGAAGTCGAAACAACCTAGAGTACGGCTTATAATTCTCGGAATAATTCGAATAGTGCTTCCGCAAACACTCGACCAAAGCCAATTATCATCATTATCGGTATTCCATACGGCGGTGCTATCTAGATTAGTGTAGAAAAGGAATATTGAAAGCTGATCGATTTGGACACTTCGAATTGTTGGAAATCAACTGTTGTAACCCAGCATTTTCACATATCTCATCCAATTCATACATAGGGAATTTAAGAAAATTATAGAAGGGACCTGTGTGTAGCTTTTTCTTCTGGATATCTTCATATATTTTGATAGAATGAGGTACTCGATTCATCCACTTCTCAATCTGATCATCGGAGCATACTTGTGGGTTGGAGGATGTAGCTTGTTCTTGCTTTCTCTTAGAAATTCTAGCATTTTTAGTTTTGGGCGCCATGAAATCGAGCAAAATTAAGGAGATAGTGATTTGAAGAATTAGGGTTTCAGATTTGAAAGAGGAAACGAAATGAAATGTGAATTGAAAATTTGGAAAAACAGTTGTTTTAAGTGCACGAATATGTGTTGATTGAATTTCGGACGTCTGGAAGTGAATTAGACGTTTGATTTAACTCTATTTTGAAGACAGTAAACATTTTCAGATGTCTGGATGTTATTGGTAGACGTCTGGAATAGGAAGAATTGTAAATTTTGAAGAAGAGAGTTTTGTTAGACGTCTGGATATAATATCAGACGTTTGAAATTAGCCTGTTTTTTATGTGAAGAAGGTAGACACAATTTTCAGATGTCTGGTTGTTCATATAAGACGTCTGGTATATGCACAGGATTAAAAAATGGTGTGATACAAGGGTGTCTGACATCTGATGGCATTGTTTAGACATCTAAAATCTCTAGCATGTCTAAAAATAATCTAATTTTGGAAGGTTTTGCTTAATTTTCGAGGGATCGATTTTATTGAAACATAATATTATTATTTTTGAAAACAAATACAAATATAATTAGATGAAAATATAATAAAAATAGACAAGTTTATTTAGATGAAGATGGAGCATTGCGATCTTCGGATTTGCTATCCTTCTATGGCTTGAGCGGAGACCAAATATTTCCACGTTCGTTAGTTCTTGAGAAACCAGAGAATTGCCTAGGTGGAGGATCCCAAGGTGTATGATAAGAGGCAGAAGGATCCAGAGGATTGCAAGGAATTGGAAGTGGTTCATGTATATCCTTTTTTTTCATGAATTGAAAATTTTGATCGCTACTTGCTCTAGAAAATTTAGTTGTCTCGCAATGACTTATGCCCTTTTTATTACAAAATTAGTAAAAAGATCATTTTCAAATTCTCCACCGTGATCACTTCGAATATTCTTAATTTTCATATCCATTTGATTTTTAATTCTTTTAGCAAAAAATTTAAACCTACCAAAAGTGTAACTTTTATGTTTTAAGAATAAGGTCCATGTATATCTTGAAAAATCATCAACTAATATGAAACATATTTGTTGTGATTTATAGATCGTACTTGAGTTGGACCATGTAATAATTCTAACGATTGTTTTGTAGAAATATTAAATTTAGATTTAAAAGAGCTTTTCTTTAGCTTACCGATTTGACAAGCCTCACATAAATTTTCTACTTCATAATTTATTTTAGGTAAATCTCTAATTAGCTCATATTTTGCAAATTTATTAACATATTTAAAATTAATATGACAGAATCGTTTATGCCACTACCACGGATCATCATGTTTGGTGGTTAAGCATAAGTTTGAATTTCGATTTATACTAAAATTCAAGATATAAATATTTTTGTTCCTAAAACCCTCAAAGATAAGTTGTTTGTTATTGTCGAAAATATTACATCTATCTGTTTCGAAATTAATTTGAAAACCTTTATCACATAATTGACTAATGCTAAGTAGGTTGTGTTTTAAATATTCTACTAATAAAATATTTGTAATAATAGGAGGGTTTAAAACACCAGAGTTGATGAATTCTCCGATACGAACGACATATACTTTTGAGTTATCTCCAAAAGTAACCATTCCACGATCGATATGTGCTATATTTGATAGCATTTTTGCATTTCCGGTCATATACTTGGAGCAGCCACTATCAAGTATTCATTTATTATATTTTTTATTTTGGGTACCTGCAAGATAAAAATGATTTAATTGGTATCCATATACTTTGTTAGGGTCCTAGATGTTAGGAGAAGTACGTAGCCACACCCAAGAAGGTTTGGTACCTTTATGAACATAATTTTTTTATAGACTACGTATCTAGAAAATTATTAATATGTATTTGTCTAATCAAATTATTATTTGTCTTAGGAATCCAAATTTTTATGTTTTTGGTATTCGTATTAGACTTCGGTGATCTTTTAATCTTTTGATAAATAAAACTGTACTTGTTAATATTATTCCCTTTTTGTTTAGGAATATTTCTAAATCCTATTCCATTTCTATTACCTGAAGGTTTTGAAGTTTTGATAAGATTTTCCAAATCTTGTTTTCCTTTATTAAATATTGAAACATTATTTGTAATTTTATCTAATTTTTCTTTTAATTCAAAATTTTTAATTTTCAATGTTTCTATATTACTTTTTAAGTTGATATTTTCTTTTAACAAGTTATCCTTTTCTAGTTTAATTTTTCCAAAATTAATATTTATAGTCTCACATTCAAATAATCTACTTTTAATTTTTTCTTGAGATAATTCAAGTTCCTCCTCCAAAATAATTTTTTCTACTTTTAACGTTCCTATTTCAAGTTCCAAATGATTTATTTTGGCTATATGTTCTTTATTCAATTTTTTAATTTGTCTAAATTTATCATCCAATTCCATGCTAAGCTCTAATAATTCATCATAACTAAGTTTGGGACATACCTCATAAGTTTGTGCCATAAAACATACATTAGCTTGTTCTCCATCATTATCGCCGTGACTATCTAATGATAAAGAATCCGAGTCATCCCATGTTACTTTGAAAGCTTTCTTATTTTTGAATTTTCAAATTTGTTCTTTTTTTATCATTGTTGAGCTTGGGACAATCTTTCTTCATATGTGCAAATTGATCTTATTCATAGCATTTGATTGACATTTGATTTGTTGAGCATGACCTTTCTCCTTTCTGAAATCTGGTAATTTTCCTAAACTTCTTGAATTTGTTGTAGTTTTTGGCAATAAATACAATTTCTTCTTCGTCTAAGTCGGAGTCTTTATTTGTTGCTGGAAATGCTATGTTTTTCTTCTCCGAATTTTGTTCTTTTCTTGCCTGCAGATTAGCTTTAGAGAGCATTAAATTTTCTATCAATTCTTCAACTAAGAGTGTTGAGAGGTCATTAGCTTCTTCGATAGCTAATGCTTTTCTTTCCCACTCTGGAGTTAAAGAATTGAGTATTCTAGATACTAAATCAAAATTTGTGAATTTAACTCCAAGTGCCATTAAATCATGTTGAATAGTTTGGAATCTAGAGTACATGTCCACTATAGATTCATTTTGTTTCATTTTAAATGATGAAAATTGATTTTGTAAAATTCAAATTTTAGTTTGCTTAACTTTGTTTGTGCCTTCATGTGTAATTTGTAAGGTACGCCAAATATCATATGCAGTGTTGCATTACATGGCACATGAAAATTCATTTTATCTAATGAATAAAATAAAACATTCATAGCTTTGGCATTATTAGAAGCTGTGGTTTTTTGTGCATCATTCCATGTGTTCATAGCAGTGTCGGGTGCTAAATAATTATTTTGAGTGACTGACCAAATTTCTAATCTATTAGCTTTTATAAAAATTCTCATACGTGTTGACCAATATGCATAATTAGAACCATTAAAAAGTGGGGGACGTGCTGTGAATTGGCCTTTTTGAAGAATACTTACCATATTAAAGTGATTCAAATACGTGTTACTGTACTTTGATCAAACCTTGCTTTGATACCAATTGAAAGTCTACGGGGTGGATCGTGTAGTGTATATGAAAGTATATGTGACAAATATATGATGCAACTAAAATAATATTAATCTAAGTAAATCTAAAATAAGCACACCAGAATTTTATACTGGCTCGGACCTTCCGTCCTACGTCCAGTCCTAAAGCTCCCCTTCCGAATTCGACTATCAAAAACCCTCGCTTCAACCGAAGGAATGGCTTGGTTATAATGAGTTGTTCTTGTCAAATGTGTGTTCTAATCTAACATGGATATTGACTAATTAGTACAATTACTTCCAATATATTTTTAAGGAATATTGTCTACGAAGAACTGAGTATATGGAAGAGGGAATATAGGTAAAGATTGCTAGAGTGCAGAGATCAAGAATATATGATAGAGTATAGAATTAGAAAGCGTAAGTAAGTGAAGTGAGTTGTAGTTCATTTCTGAAGTTTGAGTTTGAATTCAGACGTCTGGTATTTATTTCAGACGTCTGGTACTATTTTTTTGATTATAATAGAGGATTAGACGTCCAAGTGCTATTACCAGATGTCTAATTTAGCATGTTTGTTGTTCCAGAGAACTATTTCAGACGTCTGGCTTTTGCACCTAGAAGTCTGATATGGTGCATGTTAGGTTTTGTGCATTTTTTCTTTTACTTCCTTATTTCTAATGACTTATAGTCGCTTGTAGTGTCCTTTCAGCCTCATTCTTGTCTTTCTAGTGATGTTATTCTAGCAAGTACCTATATATATATATATATAAATATATTTGTCTGTTTGATTTCCATTGTGTAGTTGTTGTCATCGAAACAGTAGATTGGATTTCCTAACAAGATTATTATAAATTAGAAATTGGATGCGCTTAGATGATCTATAAGAGTTGAATTAGTGCTTGATATTATGCTTCGGCAAAGCGCATGCATGCTTTGGTGTTTAAATTCTTAAATATTGACTAAGGACCGATTTCACATCAAAGAGTCAATACAACTACATTGTTCGTTATTTTCAAATTCGACTAATGATAAATTAAATTTATAAATATCATAAACTAATTATAAATTAATGAAACATTGTATAAATATTGTGTGGAATTTAATTATTTATTTGAAACTTAATATCGATGACAATGATGTACAAAAGTAATACATCGCTTCATCCAAAAGTGGAGCTCGAATAAAATAATTACATAATTGATTTAAGAGGTTTCATAGGCATTTTGTGACCAAGCCTAGGTTGAAACATACATGCCAGTCTATAGTGCATGAAATAGATAAATTTCAAAAAATTCCTATATTGGATCATACTAGGCCAAGGAAGTCTAAAGTGCTATACTAGATCCAACTTAATTAATTTAAATAAGATCATAATTTATCTAATTTCTATGATTTACTTAATTAATGAATTTATTTAAAATCCTTTTTTATATAGCGTATGGGCATATCATTATATCCTCCTATGTGTATAACATGTATGTATAACATAGCATAGGATATACGTAGTAAATATATGCGTACATAAATCTTGGGATTTGCATCTATATCGTATGCATTGCCCATTTACATGTGCAACGGTTGTCACAAAACATATTTTGAATTTATATGTAATATTTATACATTTATTTAAAATTAATTATATATTAAATACAATAAAGAATTTAAAATATTTGAATAGACTTTGCCATGTTAATAAAATTTTGATTCAAACTTAATATCCAAAATATTTAATTTGTACCAAGTAAAATATTTTAAATTTTAAACCTAAATTGATAAGATAATTAAAAATACCTTTCAAATATTCATAATAAATTATATATATATAAATATATATCTACGTATGTACGCATGTGTGTGTGTATTACAAAATAATTATGTTGTCAAAAACAAATTATTGACTAAACAAATAAAGTAACTAAATACATAAAAAAATTTGTATATACATTTTGCAATAAACGACTATTAAATTATATTATATGTAAAATAAATTTGCTTTCGACAAGATTTAAGAAAAATTGAAGAAAAATCTAAAACTAATTTTTTTACTAAAATATATATACACTATATATATTGTAAAATGACATAAATATGTTTTAAACAAATATTAATTTAAATATAATTGTATTATATTTAAAATATAGATTTGAAAAATAAATTTTGAATATTATAAAATAGAAGACATTTATATTTATACATAAATATTTTTTAAGCATTCTAAATATATATATATATATATATATATATATATATATATATATGTATGTATATATATATCTACATACGTATGTATATGACTAAAATTACTGTAAATGATTTTAAAATATTAAATAGAATTCAATATTTTGAAAATTTAAAAATAAATTACAAATATTACACATGGTTGATTTTATTAGTGATTTTATACAAAGGTCCAATTAAAATTTTCAATTAATACATACATACATAAACACACACACACACACACACACACACACACACATAATGTCGGCTAATCATGGCGACCAAAACCCTAGGGCAAATCCTTTTCTCAAGGCGGATGAAGACGATGACACATCTAGTTGGCAAGAGGTAAGCAGGAAAAAGAGAAATTACTCTAGGGTTAATGCTGACAACAACATCAATTCGAAAAGGCAGAAAACGGGATTTTCAAGTAAGTATAAAAATCAAACAAATATGGAGCAATCTCGGCAATTCAAGAGAAGCACGTGCGCATAGGATGCTACTCTAGTGGGGAATACAAAAATAGATGGTGGGGTTCAAAGATTTGATGGGACCGTAGATGATGAATGGGAAATTATAGATCTGAACGATTTAGTATTTAATAATGCTAGAAATATGTGGAAGCATTCTACTTATGTATACTTGATTGGTAAACAGCCGTATTACATACACCTAAATACATACATCAAAAGGGAATGGAACATTAAAGGTAGCTAGGACATTTTTGCAAGGGAGAATGGTTTCTACCTTATCAAATTTGCTACGAAAGAAGATTGCAATAAAGTTCTAGACGAAGGACCTTGGTTAATGGACAACAAACTTATTTCACAAAATGTTTGGAACTTAAATTGAGATTTGAAAGAGATATGTTGGAATCTCGCCTTATTTGGGTAAGACTGAAGAACCATGATTTATCTTCTTGGAATCCTAGGGTAATCAGTAAACTTGCTAGTCTTATTGGGACACCACTAACCATGGATGATTACACTAGAAATGGCAAGCATTGAAATATGCTAGGGTAATAGTTGATGTTAAGGCAAGTGACGAGCTTAGGAAACATGTAAGGGATAAAGATAGTCAAGGAAATATATATGTGCAAGTCATTGAATATGAATATATCTCTTCTATATGCAAGAAATATAAAAAATTTGGGCATTCTGATGCACAGCGTGAAATGGTGATAAGTCGGTTCAATAAATATGGAGGAAAAAAAGGTGAAAATAACATGAACAACATCATATTTACATAGCAGCACAACAAAAATGAGAGCACATCTAATGAGCTTGATGAGATAGTTTCCACTACACCCAAAACCTGTCACCTATATTATACAGCAAGTTAAAAAATTAGATAATACGAAAGATAAAAGGGTCGTGGAGGACCTCCCTATGGGCTATGTGGAAAGTGCTAACAAAGAAAAGGGCCAGGTAGAGACATTTAAGGATAACCAGGGGGTGAAAGCAAACCAAAATTTTATAGTAGAGGCACCAAAGAAGATACCTGAATCAATAGAAGAGTTAAATAAATTAAATATTGAATTACATAGCTCAAAGGATGAAGAAGAGGAGGTGAATATTGAATCATCATACACTAAAATCAACCAAAACTAGGAAGATCAGTTTGTTTCTAAGGAAACTAAAAGTAAGACATTCAATGTGCAAGAGGACTCTCCTAGAAAATTGAGGAGTAGAACTCTCAAGCCTAAAGGTCCTTAATAATTTGGAATGTTATAAGTCTAAATATGATACCGGTAAATTAGACCTCTACAATCTTAGGAGGTATTAGCTACCTTCTATAATGGGTATTGTTAAGAACAAATTTAATGATAATAACTTACTTTCCTTACCGAGTCAACGGGATTTTCTTACATAACATTGATTTAGGGGAGGTGGGAAGAATACGTTAATGCGGAACAAAACTATCTTTCAAGTTCAATTAGTTAACAAGATTGTTAGTTCTTGAGAAGGATGGTTTTGATGACAACAACCTTAGGACTTGTTATAAAATATAAATACTAACATTATGGTTTAGATATTTATGTATATGTAGGATATAAATATGCAGGTACCAAGAATGAAGACAGTACAGTATAGAGATTCAAGACTGAAGATATCAAGATTGAAGACTCATGAGTATCAAGATATCAAGAGTTCAAGATTTCAATAGTAAAGATAAGTATTGAGTCTAGAATTATTTTAAAACTTCTTGAAAGCACTGACATCTTTATTCGAAATTTATTTGTGGAATGGAATCCACTTCGAGCCTGTTAAAGGGATGGAATTCTAGTAGGATGGAACCCACGACAATATCTAGTGGAACATATACTGGTCCTATTTTGATATCCGCTAATCTTATAAAAATGTTTTTCAAAAATATATCTCTTGTTTTTACAAATGTTTTCAAAACTTTCTTTTCAAAAATACATCTATCTTGGTTTTAAATATTTTAGCCTCAAAATAATTTTTATCATTTTTAATATTTTGATTTCAAAATTGTTCTTGATTTTAAACTATCTCTTGTTTTAATTATTTAGCTTCAAAATATTTATATACTCAGATTTTAAATCACTTTATAGATTAAGATTATATATATTAAGAATTACTTTCCAAACTTTTTTATACGTTTAAACTATATTCAAATATATTTACAAAGTTTAGAAATTGTTTTGACAAATTATAGAAACCAATTTTAATAAGAAAATCAAAACATCATTTTTGCCTTGAGCATGTCGACATACCCCTACCCTCATGTCGACATGGTGTTCGTTATTTTCAAAAGTCAAATTTAAAAAGAAGTGTCTTTTCGTCGTTTCTCACCGCAAAAGGACATGACCGTTATTCTACTATAAATACTAGACTTTCCAAACGAATTTTGAACTGAATTTTATTCTTTTCTTCACTCCTTCTCCACTCAAATATTCCCTAATATCTTAATAAAACTCTGCCGAAATCCTAAGTGATTCAAATTTGATTATCTCTTGTTTGATTATCTGCCACTCTCTGCATAAGATCCCAATGCTATTCAGAGTTATAGGATTATTTGTAAATCAAACTATTGAGTAAAAGGTGTGGTTAAGCCTTGAAATCAATTGGGTGTGATTGTTGCCTCGAAAATCGATTAGGTGATCTTGTGGCCTGGTAAATCAACAGAGTTTGCCCCGAACTCGAATACAGGAGGACGTACCTCGTGGCCTTGAAATCTAGGGTGTAATCTAAGAGATTATTTTGAAAAGAAATCTGTACAATTGTGCGGGACATGATGTAGGGTAACTCCGAACAAGTATAAAATCCTTGTGTGTTCTTTCCTTTACTGCTTTTATTTATTATTTGCATCTATGTATGATTCTATAATAATATCTGTGTCTATGTATTGCTTTTGTCGGTGATTAAATTACATCAGTTTCAAAAAGATTTAGTAAATCCACAAAACACTATTCACCCCCCCTCTAGTGTTATTCTAGCCTTTAGATCCATATTCCGCATTTCTAACATTTGGTATCAGAGCCAGGTTTTCAAAATTTTCATAATCTGGTTTTTGAAAATTTTAAATGGCAAATTTTTTTGATAATATTATTAACACTATTTTCCTATGAATATTTCACAGAATCATCATGATATTGTTGTTTAAAATTATATTTAGTTTTTTTGAAAAGTCACACGATTCTTTAAAAAGTTATATTGTTTTGCAGGAGAAGAGTAATATCTAATGACTGTTGTTTAAAAGATACCAAATAATCATTGTTTGCGCCAAAATTGGCCACAAACACCCAATACCGTGAAAGCACCAGTGTATGAATATAAATTAATGATATTCAAACACAAACAACAGATCTCAACATATAATAGACAGCAACCACAAAAGTAAAGAACAGAGACACAAGTTTTATAGTGGTTCGGCTATCTCCGGCCTACGTCCACTCCAATTTTTTCTTTTTTATTGATTATCCTTGAAGATTACAAGTGATTACAACAGTTGTAGTGACCAAATCTGAAGAAAATAGCAGAAATAATGCTATGGAATGATTTTAGCAGCGTCTGGGCTTGCTTTTCCTTACCAAATCTTCCGACCCCTTTTCTGAATGACCAGGGGCTCTATTTATAGGCGTGGAAGGTTGAAATCCCGCCTAAAACCTGGGGAGGTTGCTTGGCACGTGAGGGGGGGCCCACTGGCCCGTGTTCTCGGAATCCGTGCCCAGTTTGGGATCGATTCGAAATGACTTTCGAATCGATCAAGAATCCATCCAATTGAGCTGAAATTTGGCGTGAACATTCTTCAACATGTATGTGAGCTCCTGTAAAAATTTCATTGCATTTGGATCAACGGTTTGGAAGATATGATCGATTCAAGTTCTAGAATCCGTGCGTCCTGATTGGTTCGAACCCATGCATTGTCTATTTCGAACCCATGTATTCCGAACCCATTCCTTCGAGACCACTCTATTCGAATCCATCTCCCTCGGCTCCATCACCAACTTCGAATCCAATGCCAACTTCGAATCCAATAGCAACTTCGAATCCATAGCAACTTCGAATCCATCGCCTTCTACGAATCCACAGCAACTTCGAATCCATCATTTCCTACGAATCCATCACAAACTTCGAATCCATCATTTCCTACGAATCCATCACAAACTTCGAATCCATTTTCTTCCTACGAATCCATCATGAACTTCGTATCCATCATTTCCTACGAATCCATCATAAGCTTCGTATCCATTTCCTTCCTACGAATCCATCATGAACTTCGTATCCATCATTTCCCACGAATCCATCATAAACTTCGTATCCATCATTTCCTGCGAATCCATCATAAGCTTCGTATCCATCATTTCCTACGAATCCAACTTCATCATTCGAATCCACTATCTTCGAGTCCATGTCCATCATTCGAATCCATGTCCATTGCACTGAAGTCACTCCTTTCGAACCCAATCTAGTTCCCGTTGATTCGAACCTGATGGTTTCGAACCTGATGGGTTCGAACCTGATGGGTTCGAACCTGATGGGTTCGAACCTGATGGGTTCGATCCTGATGGGTTCGAACCTGATGGGTTCGAACCTGATGGGTTCGAACCTGATGGTTTCGAACCTGATGGGATCGAACCTGATGGGTTCGAACAACATTCCTCTCCCACCTTGAATCCATCATATTTCCTCCATACGAACTCCGATTAACTTGATATTTGAAACATAGCCTTTCATAGTCCTTATCGTCATTTTCAATCAATTTCGTCTCGATCGGAGTTCAACAGAATTTTGACGATATCCATCGTAGCCTTTATTCCCAGTCCTGCTATCCATAATTCCTTGCCAATTTGTTGTTATTCCCGTTTTGACCATAAAATGGGGTAACAGTCTGCCCCCCAAAACATGCCTTGTGATAACAAGACGTGTTTTGAATAGTTCTGAATCCAATATTCGAAGTCCAAAGCCATATTGCCAGAGTATATCACTCTTGACTGCTTCGAGTCGATGTCCAGTTCCATATCCAATAACCAAAGCCTTAGCCAATTCCGTATCCATTCGAAGTCGACAACCGAGTTCCAATCCATCCTTATCCAATAGCCAATTACTGAAGCCAGGACCTCTCCGGGTCTATAGCCAAATCCATAACCTCTCCGGGTTCCTGCCAAGCGCGATCCATACTTGATGTCCTTGGCCCAGTGTCCCTGGGCGTTGTAAAATGTCATGGCTTAAGTCCTAAGCCGAATCTTGATCTCTCCGGACCCTTGCCGAGCATAGTCCATACTCAACGACCTTGGCCCAGTGTCCCTGGGCGCTGTAAAATGCCATGGCTTAAGTCCTAAGCCGAATCCTGGTCTCTCCGGACCCTTGCCGAGCATAGTCCATACTCGACGACCTTGGCCCAGTGTCCCTGGGCGCTGTAAAATGCCATGGCTTAAGTCCTAAGCCGAATCCTGATCTCTCCGGACCCTTGCCGAGCATAGTCCATACTCGACGACCTTGGCCCAGTGTCCCTGGGCGCTGTAAAATGCCATGGCTTAAGTCCTAAGCCGAATCCTGATCTCTCCGGACCCTTGCCGAGCATAGTACATACTCGACGACCTGAATGAGTCAACTCACCTTGTTTGGGTAAAGTGACTCACCCCTTGCCAGGCATAATCCATACCCGACGACCATTTATCAAAAACCAGATAAAAGTCCAACCAAAAATCTATTCCAAAGCCCAAAAATCCAAATCCAAAAATTCAAATCCGAAATCCAAATCCAAAATCCAAATCCAAACCCAAAAATTCAAATCCAAAACCAGAAAACCAGAAGTCCAAACCAGAATCCAAAACCAAAAACAATTGTCCAAAGGAAAATCCAAATAAAAAAGCAAGAAAAACCAGGAGCTCAATCCAAGCTCCAAAACCAAATCTAAAAAGAAAAGCAATGTCCAATCTGAAAGCAAGAAATAAATTTCACAAACCATAGCGTCCCGGGTTATCATCATTCAGAGCGTGCCTAGGGGCTATCTCCGTCCCCGTACATGTGTAAATGACTTTACCGTTTGCTAACAGCTTGCTACTTATTCCATATTACCTTGGTCAATGGATGATCAATCGACGATCATCCCTGGGCCTCCCATCATCACGGCGTGAGGTGGTCGGCGGTTGCTCCTGCTCCACCGTTGCATCCCGAGTTCCAACATATTGCTGCAACTGTCCATTCCTTACATGCTCCTCGATTATATCCTTTAGGTGCCTGCAGCTGTTGGTATCGTGTCCATCCAGATCATGGAAGAGACAGTGCCTTCCTGATGTCCTTTCTCGCTCTGTTGGTTCCCTCCTAGCCGGCCTTCGGTAGGGAAGGCGATTCCGAGTTTCCAAGTATATCCGTTCCAGCGTCTCGTTCAATCCAGTGTATGTGGAAAACTTTGGGTCCTTCCATCGTTTTCTAGCGTTTCCAGAGTCGTCATCTAACTTCCTTTTTCCTTTATCCCTATCCGAACCGTTTTTGGATACCGCTCCAACCTCGATTGTGCTAATCTTTTTTGACTTTAAATCCGTACTTGCATCTTCTTGTCGAAGGAACCTTTCTGCCTCATGAAAGAATTCGTCGAGATTTCGCGGGGGATCTCGTATCAGAGATACCTTGAAATCCGAATTCTCCTTGACTCCTGATACTGCTGCCATTAAAACCATTGATGGATCAGGCCGATCCACCGAAGCGACTGCCGCGCTGAATCGAGTTAGAAAAGTTCTAAGTGATTCGTCCATTCTTTGCTTTACCGATGTTAAAGTCATCACGTTCTTTGGCCTCTTAACGTGAACCCGAAACTGTCCTAGAAACTTTTCCACTAATTCCTTCCAAGTCCTGATAGATCCTTCTCCCAGTTGCCTAAACCACATTGCAGCCAAGTCCTTTAAATACAAAGGGAAACATCGGGCCATCACTTCCTCCGATGCCCCCAGCACCTCCATGTGTCTGGTGTACCTCATTAAGTGATCTGTTGGATCCGTCTTACCATCATATACCTCCACGCTAGGTAGCTTGAACTTAGGTGGATTCCGAGCCATCCTTATCTCCCGAACGAATGGACTTCTATTCACTCCTTCCAAATCTCCGTTTGTCAACCCACCTCGCACAGTCTTCCTAATCATCTCTACTAACCCTGTATTGTCTGGTAGGGGTTGCCCCCCATGCCCCCGAGGGAACTCTGGTACATATTCCTCGTGTGGCTCACTAGCAGCAACGTTAGTTCTAGCTTGCTGAATCCCTTCCAAAGGTACTTCTGCATTGAATCCTGTGGGCCTGCCCCCAAGCCCTTGTTGATTGCCTTCTGGCTCCGTATCCTGTCCTTCATTGGGTTCCACAATCCTAGCTCCTTGTCCTGCATCCGCAGCTGCTGTAGCTGTTCCTAAGCTCTGCATTCCTGTAGCTCTCATTTGTTCCAAGAAAGTTTGCATCATTTCCTGTTGACTTTTCAACAATCTCTCCTGCAAAGAATTGGCCATAGCTTCCATTTCATCCCGAGTTATGTAGACTGAAGCCCGTCCTTCCTCACCTCCGGAGGATGCTTGCTGACTTCCTCCTTGTTGGCTTCTCTCAGCCCTTAGCCTTCTGCTATCCTGTCTAGCCATTGTCTTCCAAATCCAAATTCCTCAAACTCTTCAAATCCGATGTAGCGGGTGCTAGTTGCTCTCAGTGAAAGCACCAAAATGTTTGCGCCAAAATTGGCCACAAACACCCAATACCGTGAAAGCACCAGTGTATGAATATAAATTAATGATATTCAAACACAAACAACAGATCTCAACATATAATAGACAGCAACCACAAAAGTAAAGAACAGAGACACAAGTTTTATAGTGGTTCGGCTATCTCCGGCCTACGTCCACTCCAATTTTTTCTTTTTTATTGATTATCCTTGAAGATTACAAGTGATTACAACAGTTGTAGTGACCAAATCTGAAGAAAATAGCAGAAATAATGCTATGGAATGATTTTAGCAGCGTCTGGGCTTGCTTTTCCTTACCAAATCTTCCGACCCCTTTTCTGAATGACCAGGGGCTCTATTTATAGGCGTGGAAGGTTGAAATCCCGCCTAAAACCTGGGGAGGTTGCTTGGCACGTGAGGGGGGGCCCACTGGCCCGTGTTCTCGGAATCCGTGCCCAGTTTGGGATCGATTCGAAATGACTTTCGAATCGATCAAGAATCCATCCAATTGAGCTGAAATTTGGCGTGAACATTCTTCAACATGTATGTGAGCTCCTGTAAAAATTTCATTGCATTTGGATCAACGGTTTGGAAGATATGATCGATTCAAGTTCTAGAATCCGTGCGTCCTGATTGGTTCGAACCCATGCATTGTCTATTTCGAACCCATGTATTCCGAACCCATTCCTTCGAGACCACTCTATTCGAATCCATCTCCCTCGGCTCCATCACCAACTTCGAATCCAATGCCAACTTCGAATCCAATAGCAACTTCGAATCCATAGCAACTTCGAATCCATCGCCTTCTACGAATCCACAGCAACTTCGAATCCATCATTTCCTACGAATCCATCACAAACTTCGAATCCATCATTTCCTACGAATCCATCACAAACTTCGAATCCATTTTCTTCCTACGAATCCATCATGAACTTCGTATCCATCATTTCCTACGAATCCATCATAAGCTTCGTATCCATTTCCTTCCTACGAATCCATCATGAACTTCGTATCCATCATTTCCCACGAATCCATCATAAACTTCGTATCCATCATTTCCTGCGAATCCATCATAAGCTTCGTATCCATCATTTCCTACGAATCCAACTTCATCATTCGAATCCACTATCTTCGAGTCCATGTCCATCATTCGAATCCATGTCCATTGCACTGAAGTCACTCCTTTCGAACCCAATCTAGTTCCCGTTGATTCGAACCTGATGGTTTCGAACCTGATGGGTTCGAACCTGATGGGTTCGAACCTGATGGGTTCGAACCTGATGGGTTCGATCCTGATGGGTTCGAACCTGATGGGTTCGAACCTGATGGGTTCGAACCTGATGGTTTCGAACCTGATGGGATCGAACCTGATGGGTTCGAACAACATTCCTCTCCCACCTTGAATCCATCATATTTCCTCCATACGAACTCCGATTAACTTGATATTTGAAACATAGCCTTTCATAGTCCTTATCGTCATTTTCAATCAATTTCGTCTCGATCGGAGTTCAACAGAATTTTGACGATATCCATCGTAGCCTTTATTCCCAGTCCTGCTATCCATAATTCCTTGCCAATTTGTTGTTATTCCCGTTTTGACCATAAAATGGGGTAACAATCATTCATCGGTCAAGAAGAACAAATGGGTATATAATGGCAATCGATAATGAAATGGGTACCAGATCAATACAAAACTTTTGGTTCTCATCTACAACTTGACTTGATATTGTACTTCTCTCCATTTACTTCACAATGCCACTAGTTTCATGTGAATCCGTTAAGAAATGACCAAGTTATGGTCAAATGAAGTTTTAGTGAACAAAAAGAAAAAGAAAGAAAAACTGTCAATGGAATTCTTCAAATTTCATCCAGAGATTCGAGTATTTTGTCCCAACTTCTTTTACAGATTATAGTTCTTGTTCCCACGGTCGTTTTTATGGGTGGATTATCAAGTTCCGATCAAAAATGAGTGAGATATGACAGTTTGAAGTTGGCCATCCAAAACTGAAAACTATGTATGGGATTTTCTACAATTCCTACTGTTCGGCCTATTGCACCACCATACCATCCAAACACATCACCAAACTAATCGTAGCCCTTGCCTTCCTCTTCGATTTTCTGCTAGTTTCATCCAATTCCGTTAAGAAACGAAGGAGATATGCCTTCTAGATGTTTGATAGTAAATACAAAAACGGGAAGAAGCAGAAGAAGAAGAGGAATTTTTATGAAAAGTGGTGACTGTTGGGCCTATTTATAGTGGTTGAAGTGTCCATTCATTCAAAATTCAAATTCAAAGTTTTGACGCCAAGTTAGTCAATCTACTAAATTGTCTGCATCTTTCTCATACGGTCTTCAAATTCAACAAATGAGTACACTGTGCTGATCAGAAAAACAAGCCCGTCGCAATAGAACAGATCTTGTCGTCAAATTCTGAAAGATATAAATGTGTGCTTCAAGGTAATGGAAGAACAACAAAGTTAGAAAGATGGAGGAGTGCAAAAAGTGGTACGCTTTACTATTATTTCATATTTATTGTTGCATTTAGGAATATATACTCATGCATTTAGTTAGGTATAGAAATTTATCTCTTTTATAAGTTTTTATATTTTGGTCCATATATCAACACATCATAGTATACATATCGATATGTCAGACTAATTTTTTAAAAGTCTTTTAAAATTTGTTTCCTTTCAAATAAAATCTTACTACTAATTTATTAAACTATAATAAGTAGAAAAGCATACCTTCATTCGTAATTTCAACTTTTCTAATGTTTTTTTACTTCTCGTACTCTGTCTCTTTTAAGATACTAATTTTATGTCTTTAAGAAATTAATAGAATGAATTTAGAATGTTAGAATAAGGCTCTATTTCTGTATATTTCTTCAATTAATAAGATTGCACCACATCACATGACACTTGTCATATAAGTAGATAGTGACATACATGCAAAATGACACGTATCATTACACTTGTTATTTAATAAAAACATTTTTACATGCATAATGCCAAGTGTCTTTACATATTTTTTTAAATCATTTTTTTATGAATTTTTGAAGTACTTTATTTATATTAACTGCCATAAAAAAATTGGGTAAAAAATAAATTATTTACGTGTCAAAATCTAGTCATAAAATTAGTGCAAACTCACGATAAGAACAGGCCCAGAACTTTAGATAGCATTTCTGAAATGCTATCTTTACTTTTATTACGCTGCAAATACGTTTTTATAGCATTTCTGCGCTTTGAAACACTGTGATGTTTCTGAAAATTTTCACAGCATTTTGTAGATGCTACAGATTTTGTTTTATAATATTTTGAATATATTTTATTGCAAAAACTTTTTATAGCATTCTATAAATGCTATCTTTTCTGTTTGAAACTTTAAATTATAAAAAAACGATATTTAAACTAAGTATTTTTCTCTATTCCTTTTAGATTTATTTCCTAACTTATATTTGAATATTTTAAAACTAATTTCATGTTTAATTTTTTTAATTAATTAAATTTTTCAATATAAGAGGCCTTAATATAACACATGTTTATTTTAGTTTTTCAATCTTTGTTATTTTTAATATTTCATTATGATATTTTTTTAAAAGATGTTTAAACATGTTTCTAAATATTTTAATCAATAATAATAATATAAAGGTTTTAATTTGTAAGTTAAGTATTTTATAAACATGGAAGTATGGATTCTTAAAAAAACTTAACCAAGTTAAAAACATAATTTTTAAATAAATTAAATAATTAGGGTATTAATTTTTATAAAAACCATATTTAACCATATACAGTTTAAATCCATATTTCTTAGCAATTTGATTTTGATATTGAGTTTGATTACTACCTTTCATGAGTATGTTATAGTTTTAATACCATTTATTACCTTTAAACTCTTGTCTTTACTACTCTTTCAGTCTCATTCATTAGTTTCCTTAACCTAAGTCTAGTAATTGGTGCGTATTACCTTTGTTTTGTTGAAGTGATTTATAATAAATAGTTTGATATATGTATACACACACACACACACATATATATATATATGTATATATATATGCTTGTCTATTAGATATTACTTATTACTCATGTTTATCTCATAATCGGGATATCTCTTACCGTAGTCTATATTATCATCATATCATTCTGCATATTATTATTATTATTACATCGTTATCATTTTGTTTCATATTATATATCATTATGCATCCTATTTCATATCACATTTCGTTGCATATTACATCATAAATTACAATGCGTGAAATATCATAATCATTTGCGTCACAAGTTGCACTTCATTCTGCATATCATCTCATGCTACATTACATATGTCATACATTTCATAACTGCATTACAAACTACATATTGCATACATGCATACATAACGAGTGTATTTTATTTAGATGGAGTTTGTAGTAATGTCTTATAGTATAGGATTTTTATTTTTTGATTTGTTTGGTATGCTTTGATTGACTTGTTTGACTTACTTGATTGATTTATTTGACTTGATTGATTTGTTTGACTTATTTGCCATGATTGGATTTGATATGCGTGTTGATTGGATTGTCTAAAATATACTTATACATATTTATGTATTGAATAATTATAATATAATTATGTTAGTGTTTTTCACGTTCCATTTACTATACTTTGTTCTAGTATTAGTTTAAGGGGGAGTTTTATAGTTTTATGGTTTTAGGATGGTTTTTGTTGATGACGAAGGGGGAGAATTAAAAATAGAGTAGTTAGGCTTGGATTAAGAGGGGTTATTAGTTTTAGAGGGATTTATTAGTTTTAGGGGGAGTTATAAGTTTTAGGGGAGTTATTAGTTCTAGGGGAGTTATAGTAAAGGTGAAGTATAATTTATAAACATGGGTTGTCATCGTCAAAAAGAGGGAGATTGTTAGTCCTTGAGAAGGATGGTTTTGATGACAACACCTTAGGACTTGTTATAAAATATAAATATTAACATTATGGTTTAGATATATATGTATATGCAGGATATAAACATGGAGGTACCAAGAATGAAGATTGTACAGTGTAGAGAAAGACTAAAGATATCAAGATTGAAGACTCATGAGTATCAAGATGTAAAGAGTTCAAGATTACAGTAGTACAAGATAAGTATTGATTCTAGAATTATGTTAAAACTTCTTGAAAGCACTGACATCTTAATTCGAAATTTATTCGTGGAATGGAATCCACTTCGAGCCTGTTAAAGGGATGGAACCATAGTGGGATGGAACACACGACAATATCTAGTGGAACATATAGTGATCATATTTTGATATCCACTAATCTTATAAAAATGTTTTTCAAAAATATATCTCTTGGTTTTTAAAATATTTTCAAAACTTTCTTTTCGACAAGACATCTCTCTTGGTTTTAATTTTTTTAGCCTCAAAACAATTTTTATCACTTTTAATATTTTGATTCCAAAATTGTCCTTAATTTTAAACTATCTCTTGTTTTAAATATTTAGCTTTAAAATATTTGTATACTTAGATTTTAAATCACTTTATAGATTAAGATTATATATATTAAAAATTACTTTCTAAACTCTTTTATATGTTTAAACTATATTCAAATATATTTACAAAGTCTAGAAATTGTTTTGACAAATTATAGAAACCAATTTTAATAAGAAAATCAAAGCATCATTTTTGCCTTGAGCATGTCGACATACCCCTACCCTCTATGTCGACATGGTGTCCGTAATTTTCAAAAGTCAAATATAAAAAGAAGTGTCTTTTCGTCGTTTCTCTTCGTGAACGGACATGACTGTTATTCTCTTATAAATACCAGACTTTCCAAACGATTTATGAACTGAATTTTATTCTTTTCTTCACTCCTTCTCTACTCAAATATTCCCTAATATCTTAACAAAACTGTATTGAAATCCTGAGCGAATCAAACTTTATTATCTCTTGTTTGATTTTTGCCACTCTCACCATAAGATCTAGTGTTATTCAGAGTTATAGGAATATTTGTAAATCAAACTGTTGAGTAAAAGGTGCAGTTGAGCCTTAAAATCAATTGGGTGTGATTGTTGCCTCGAAGAACGATTAGGTGATCTTATGGCCTGGTAAATCAAAAGAGTTTGCCCCGTATTGGAATATAGGAGGGTGTACCTCATGGCCTTGAAATCAAGGGTGTGATCTGTGAGATTATTTTGAAAAGAAATCTATACAATTATGCGGGACTGGATGTAGGGTAACTCCGAACAAGTATAAAATCCTGGTGTGTTCTTTACTTTACTACTTTTATTTATTATTTGCATCTGTGTCTGATTCTATGATTATATCTACGTCTGTGTATTGCATTTGTTGGTGATTAAATTACATAAGTTTCAAAAAGATTTAGTAAATCCACAAAACACTATTCACCCCCTCTAGTGTTATTCTAGCCTTAAGATCCGTAATCTGTATTTCTAACAAAGATATGCACTAGATCACTATTAAAGCTGTTAATGTTGGTGGACTAGTTATATTTATATGTGTTGTTTATGCGAGTAATCTAGCTAACCAAAGAAAAAACCTATGGAAGAAAATTAAAAATCTTGCTAAAGACATCAAAAGATTCTTGGATAGTTATGAGTGATTTCAATGCAGTATTAAAACTGAAGAAAAATGTAGGGGACTTACACTAAAAGTCTCACAATTGGCTGGATTGAACAATTGTGTAGTTGCTGGTAGATTGGTTGATCCCATCCATAATGGCTAGAAATATACATAAAGAAGAGTGAGTGCAAAAAAATATAATGCAAGTTAGATAATGTCCCGGTCCACACAAAATGCATTAATAAGTTTGTTGACAACAAAGTCGGTATTCTTCCTAATTCCACTAACGATCCCAGTCCATTATACATCAATCTAAAGGAAAGAGATTGCCATGAAAAAGGAAAACCTTTTCGATATGCCAATGATTGCCAATTTTTGAGGGATATCATAATATAGTGAACTTAAGTGGTATTGATCAAGTTAAAGGAAACCAATTATTTAAGTTTTCCATATTCTTAAAAATGCCAAAGTGAGACGAAAGGAGTGGAACAAATGCAGACCCAAAGATAATGACATCATCAATAATCTAGAACAACTTAGTTAGTCCATATTCTTAAAATTTATTAAATCTGAATCTTCTAATGATGATATATGGAACCTATATTATGAAGTCCAGAACAATCTAAAAAAAGATTTGAAAATCAAGGTGATTAAGCTCAAAAATAAGTGAAGGAAAAGTGGCTAATTAAAAGAGATAAGTGCATAAAAATTTTCTATACGAAAATGTCGGTCGGAAATAATATTAATTATAATTTATAAACTTTTGATCATGATGGAGATACTACTGTAGACTTTCGGAAAATTGAAGAAAAAAACTATCATCTATTTTACTCGATTGTACAATCAACAATGTGAGACAAACTTACCCAATATTCACGCTTGAAGAATGGTGAACGCTAGAGGTAGATAGATGTTGAACATAACTTTTACTAAGGTTGAAGTCTGGGATGCTATTCAATCCATGCATATTGACTCCAGCCCCTGGCTAGACGAGCTAGGTTTTGGTTTCCGCCGGCTGCACTGGAAAGACCTGAAAAGCAATATTATTATCGGCTATGCAATAATCATATCAGATAGGTTAAAATTTTAAAAGAAATTAATCACACTTTCATTTGTCTTATTCCAAAAACCGATAAGCCTTTCAGAATTGAAGACTACAGACTAATAGCACGTTGTAATGCGATTTAGAAAATGTTGAGCAAGGTGATTTGTGACATAATGAAGAAAATCTTACTAGACATGATTGTTGAATGCCAAAGTGCATTTCTCAAAGGCAGAGGTGTATTTGAAAACTCTCTTTCGTCTTATGAAATTAATCAGAAATTTCAATAAAAGAGGTGCAGATAAATTATGTCTAAAAATTGACCTCCATAAAGCATATGACAGGATAAATAGACATTTTATCCTTCATATGCTTAGATGTATAGGGTTTCGTCATAAACATGTTGAATTGATCTCTGAATGCATTACCACTCCTACATTTTCTACTCAGGTAAATGGGATTCCTAAGGATTTATTAGAAGAAATCGAGAGGTAAGACAAGGAGATCCCTTATCTTCTTACCTTTTTGCTATTGTCATGAAATATTTAACCCTTCAAATGGAGTTTGCTAGCCACAATAAGCTAATCCAAATAATACATAGTTTCCAACCTAGAGTGAGTCATCTGCTACATGCTGATGACCTGATCATTTGCATAAAATCTGGTTATGAAGCAGCCTAAGCTATTATAGACATATCCCAAAATTTGGAAAGGAATGTGGAACTCGAAATGAATGAGTAAAAACTAAGTGCTACTTTAAAAAAATCTGCAAGAACAAACATAAGGTGTTGGATATTTTAAAAGTTACAGAAGGTGATTTACTAGTGAAGTATTTGGGAGTTCCCCTAACCTCTAATAAAATAACAGATAGGGAATGTGTCGTTTTGATCACAAAAATTAGAGATAAATTACAAGGATGGTGCTCGAGACTTCGGCCTTTTGCGGTAGAATAGAGTTGGTGCAAATAGTTATTTAAGCAAAGGCCAATTTCTGGTTATAAGCATTCCAATTTTCTGATGCCTCTGTGGAAGAAATTGAAAAAATCTACTCAGATTTTATATGGAAAGGAGGGCTTAACAAAATTAAGTATCGGATCTTTGTAGACCTAAGGAAGAAATGGGTGTTGGGCTTAGAAGACTGAAAGATATAAGAGTAGCTTTTACACCAACACAAGCTTAGAGGATTTCAAATCAAGGGGCCTTTTTGCTGGATCAATGCGATAAAAATATATATAAGGTAATTTTGGCATATGGTAGGAGACAATAATTCTTCATCTACAAGGAAAGCTATTTTGGGAGTCAGGGACAAACTTTTTGCTAATTGCAACAGAGAAAATGCTAAAGGCAAAGAAACTGATCTTTGAGATATCCTTGGACTAGAGGTAAATCTTTGATCGACTATTTGGGTAGGATACTTTCTCGGCCTGTAGCTATCCAAACAGTAAGGCGAAGCTCCTAATACATGAAGGCAGATGGAAGTGTGATGTAAGACCGTGCAATAGTGAACAGAGAATGCAATAGTGAACAGAGAAACTATTAGAATATTTGCCACTTTTTTCTGGAAGAGAAAGTGAAGTTTGGACATGGAAACACACAGGAAAGGACTTCACTATCAAATAAACTTGGAAGACGACCAGATTAAAAGAACGAAAAGTCAATTGGAGCAGAATTATCTGGGATAGAGCAAATAACTCCATAATAGACTTAACTATATACAAAGCGATTCTGGACCGACTCCCTACCAGAGATTTCTTATCTAAGTGGAGTGTAACCAATGAAATGGTGTTCTACTTGTATGGAAAATAGGGAGAATGTGCACATATTTTTCAATTGCGAATTTTCGGAGATTACATGGGGAAACTGTAAGGTGTCTAAGATAGTAACATCAAGTCACAACTTGCAAGAAATTGTCCGATATCTGGAAATTTTAGGAAGGAGCGAACACATTGAAATTAAAATGAATTGCATCGGCCTAACAGTTGCTGCATGGAGAATTTTGAAATAGAGCAACATGAGAATTTTTTAGAAGAAGATGAGAAGAACAAGCGATGTCAGTAGACTAGCATTGATAGACACGAGAATAGTTTTCAAGAGAATAAATGAAACATATCTTACCATGAATAGTGGACAAGTAAATTTCGCATCTAAAGTAGGGGTTCAAATTTCGAAAATGGGAGGAAACCCAAGTATCAGCTATGATTATTTTCCGCCATGAGTGAAGCTATAGCTGAATTTTCAAGAATAATATCTAAAGTGAGGAGAGAATGGAATGTATCGGTTAAAGTAAATGTTTCACTTTTGTACTTAGCTGAATATTTATATATATATATATATATATATATATATAATCGTGTGAGATATTAAATCAGATAATTATGGGTACGATACATATGTACTTACACGTTAAATCTAAGTTGTGTTTCTAATTGTCACTTATATTATAGCTTCTTATTACACAAGTTTAATTTATTAAGTGATTATAATTTAATTAACTCATATAATATACATATTCATATGTATGTTATTATTTAGATCATATTTAGTTGACTTTAATTTATTAATTTATTTAATTTTAATTCAAAAAAATAAATTAAATTATTTTAAAAATACAAAATTTTATTTTATTTACCCTAAACAATTTAAGATGAATATTAACTATGACATTTATAGTTTCATATACGTATATCAATATATATATATATATATATATATATATATATATGTTTATGTGTGTATATGTTTTATTAATTACATTTTTTGATAAATATTTTATTTCATAAAGGATTAACATGTGACATGTGACACAAATGATTAACATATATGAAATATAAGCATATATAGAGACAAGTTTAATGATTGCCTTTCTTATTAAGGGTAGAAGAATGAGAAAGATAAGAAGAAACTACACAATCACAGAATCTCACCACAAATCATAACGGCATATACTAGATAACATAGGATATTACATAGTCATTTCCATAATATTTCATACATTCGAGTTCATTACATTACAAATTCGAATAGACAGTTATAATTGCATGTCCATACAAAATACATAGGTCATATACAAACACAGCGGAACAAGATAATAATTAGCTAATGATAAACCACATGTTTTAGCTCCTTCAAAATACTTCCGTAAGAAACTTGCATCACTTGGTTACTCATACAAATTAGAGTACCCAAGAGTTTTAGGAAAAAAAATAAAACTCCAAGCCGGACATAGGTCTGGTGTGAGTAAACTAAAACAGTTTACTTTTGTAAAACACTTTGAAAATCAACGTATCTCGTAAGACAACGTCGCACATAAACATGGACGAGGTTTTACCTTATGATAACCAAATCACTTTATATAGAAATCAAGTGATATTATCATAATGTCTAGGGTTTTCAAGTAAATAATTCACATAGCCAAAATTGTAACATTAGTTAACTTCCAACATAATAAGTATACAACTAAAACCGAAGGCACTTACTGGGAAATGGATTCCATACACGACCAGGTAAGGAACTACCTTCCGAAGGTGTAACTCTAGATAAAATACATCTGGGGTCCGATAAGAACATCATGTACCACTACTACACAAAACCGGTCTACCGCTTGACTATTAGTACCGAATCCATCACCACCACGGCAGGGATCAACAACCATAATGGAGCATAAAAAATGGGTCAGAAATGACTCTAGATATAGTGATGACATACCCAAATAGGCGCGACCCACGAAGCCCTACTGCATACCTTATTTGTCTCATTACCGGTTGATAAGGCCTAAGGATATGTTTATCTTTATTATAGCATTGCCACTTGGAATGCTAACATTGCCTTCCATATGTTGACACAATGTCGGCATTCATCCATACAAGTTGTTTAGGAGATGAACGAACAGAAGACATTATTTCCACTACACCCGTTTTGGAATCACCCTCAGTGATAGAAGGGAATAGCTCTTGCACTTCAAAGTCTTTATCTTGGACCTTGTCTTTACGATTTTCAATTCGAATGTTTACCTTTGTTCAAAGTGGTTTTCGGATAGCAACTAATATCTGATCCCAGTCTCCCCAAACAAACATTCGTTAAATTTAAACGGTCTTGTTTATAGTGGACTATCCAACTATCATGGTGTAAACATTTATATATAAACATATGTTATATATGCTTAGACTATTATGACCTGGTTATCAAATTTAAACCCCTCGGATCCATCACATTACCGAAGTGCGGTATTTGTGATAAATACAGGTTGATAATTTTCAGTAAAACATGTCAACGTTTTATTATAACTACTTTAATTCATTTGGCTACTTAATAGCATGGACAAGAGATCCTAGGTTTTAAAACATTTTACATAAAAAGAAAATTGGTTATAAATAAATAGCCGATAGTGTTTTAAAAGAAACATTAAAAATAAACAAACTTTACTTAAATCATAATTTTACATCTCAATTAAACCTTGATTAGTTTTTGATCAAATCAAAATTAAATCATCAATAATCCTAATTTTATTTATAATTAAACCTTAATTATACTTTAATTAAATACCATTTATTTAAGAAATTAAACCTTAATTAAGTGGATGTTTAACCTTTTATTAAATAATAATGAAGTAAATAATTAACTCTAATTAAATAATTAATTAAAATAAACATGATTAAATAAAAATTCATTTTATTTTATCTTAATTAATCATTATTTAAAACTTACTTAATTAAAAATAATTAACTCAGTTTAACATCTCTTAATCACTAATTACTTAACCTAATTACTAAATTAATTAAATAATAATTATCCTAATTAATAAATTAAATTATTAGAAAACTTAAACTTTTGACTCATTTAACTTAGTTTGAAATACGTTTTCAAAAACAATCCAAAAGAAAACACTTAAAACTTAACATCATGAAATTTTTCGAACTGCGTCCATATCGACTATCGCTATGAGCACAGTTCGCTAGGATTGATTTCTAGGTGGAAATCTCACTTAACTCTAGTTACCGCATGCTTGAAAACACAATTGTAAGAGTTTTTAAAACTTAAACAAAAGGAAGAAAATTGGAAAAATATTTTCAAAGATCCAAAGCTAGAAAATAGCTTCCGTTTTCAAATCGGATCCAAGTCTTTTGTGACTTTTTAAAGCACTTGTTTTCAAAACCATTTCACAACATACTTGGTTTTGTTTCACAAACAATATCATCATTATATCATAAAGCAGTCTCACATATCCATATCCATATACATATCCAAACATATCAACATATTATCAAAATCTCAAATCTATACCAAACAACCAACTTGCAATCATATGTCATCCAAACAACATGATTTTTCAACATGACAAATACTATAATTTCACAACATATAAATTATTGAAACAAGTTGTTTTCTTTTCCAAACATATTTGTTTTACTTATCGAAAATTTTCTTAATCAAAGCGAACTTTTGTCGGAACCTGAAAACACTTAGAGTTTTGCAAAATTTGAAACTTTTGGTTGCTCGAACACCCAGACGGGCTCGGCCAAGTGGCCTTTGGGCTCAGCCTAGGCTTTGTTGGGCACGGCCATAGGTGATGTTGGCTTGGCCATGGTGTGTAGGGATTTGTTTTTCTTAAGTTTGGAAGAGAAAGCGTTGTAGGAGATATAGAAATGTTTTTGTGAACTAAGAAAGGAATTTTTGCACAAAGAAGTGACTTTTTTCAAATCTATGAAGAGGATCCATGGATACTTTAGTTCAAGCTCTTAGGAATTTGAAACGGAGTAGGAGGTTGTAAACATGAAAATATGTAGATAAAAGGGGTATATATAGGCTTAGGATTTAATTAAAATAATATAAAGTGATTTATATTTAATATATATATATATATATATATGCATGCACCACCTCACCTCTACCACCCCATGATCTGCCAACCCTAGTACCCCTCCCCTCTCCCTCAACTATTCATTCCATGCTTACTTGTCCTTGAGTTGAAATTGTATAATTTTATATAGGTTGTGTATGTGTATTTTTATGAAATAATATCTTATATTCACTTATATATTTAGTTGCATAAGAGAGCTAATGTGTACATGCATATGTATATGTACACGCCATGTTAAATGGTTTATATTGTGTGCATGTATGTTTAAACCTTTTGAATAACTTTTAACGAATGAAAAATCGGTTTTTCGAAAAATAACTTCCGGTCACATTTTCTGTTTCTCTATGAACTATATATTTTGATAAACAAATTTCAAAGACGGTTTTATCATCATTAGTTATTATTTCAAAAAGTTTTATTTATAAGTAAAAACTCATTTATTAATTACTTAAAATATAATTAAATATTCATTAAATAGCGATTAAATTCTAGGTCGTTACACTCTTCCCCTTTAAAAGAATTTCGTCTCGAAATTAGCAATAAAAGAGATGATCTAGACCTCGCAAAAAGCTATATATTCATATCGTAAACACATACAAAGAAATGTATTAAGCATCCATAGCAAACAAACATACACTATACATACAACAGACCACCAACCAATAATCCTAACATCAAGTCGGGATAGGCTACTCTCATACGATCCACCGTCTCCTAAGTGTCGTCCCTAAGATCCTCACACCACCAAATCTTAACTAGTCGCACAACCTTGTTGTGCAACCTCTGTTCATCCTAATCCACAACATAAACTGGATGTCCAACCACTGTTACGTTCGGTTCTATTTCCAATTCTTTTAAACCGATGACTTCATAATCAAAGATGGGTCATGAACATACTTCCTCAAATGAGACACGAAACAAATTAAGAACTGCCGCCAATCTCTCTAGCAACTTGACCCTATAAGCAAGCAATTTGATCCTATAAAGAATACGGAAGGGTCCAACATATCTAGGAGGTAACTTTCCAGCTTTTCCAAATTTAACAATTCCCCTTATTGGTGAAATCTTTATGAACATCAAGTATCCAACCACAAATTCCAAAACTCTTTGCCTATTATCCGCATAACTCTTTTGGCAATCTTAGGCCTCCTTCATCCATTTCTTAATCACTGCAACTTTCTTTGTAGCCCCTTGGATCATGTCCGGTCCAAGAACTAATCTATCTTCCATCTCAACCCAACATAATGGTGACTTGCACGGTCTTCCATAAAGGGTTTCATACAATGCCATCCCGATGGTTGCTTGAAAGCTATTGTAGTAGGAGAACTCAACTAAATGAAAATGATCCTTACATGTTCCACCAAAGTCCAAATACACACCCTTAAGAGATCCTCTGGAATCTAATTCACCGCTTCATCTGTCCGTCAGTTTGGGGGTGATATGTTGTGCTTAAGCTCAACTTTGTTCCAAGGGTTATTTGAAATGCTTTCCAAAATGTACTAGTAAATATGGGGTTTGATCACTTATTATACTTACACGAACTCCATGCAACTTGACTTTCTCCCTTTTAAAATGTGCAGCTAAAGAAGCAGCAGTCCTCATTGGTTTTATCGGAATAAAATGTATGCTCTTCATTTGCCAATGCACGATAACCCACACTCCTTCATTTCCTATTCTGGTTCAGGGCAAAACATTAATAAAATCCATTGATATCATTTCCCATTTTCAATTAGGTATTTCCAAGGGTTGTAATAATCCGTCTATCTTCTGATGATCACCTTTGATTTTTTGACAGCACGAACACCTGCTAACAAAGATAGAGATATCTCTCTTCATTCCCTTCCACTAAAACATTTTCCACATGCCCCTATGCATCTTTGAGACATTTGGATGGATACTCAACTTGTAACGATGGCATTCTCACAAAACTTCCTGCCTAAGACCGTTGACATTCGATATACAGATACATCCATTCATCTTAAACTCCTCGGTTATCAATCTTAAAACTTATATGCTACCCCTCCTCGACTTTCTTGATGATCGCCACAAAGCTTTTGTCCACTCCTTTCTTGCTCGATATTCTTTCTAGAAGAGTCAAGGTAACCTCCAAAAGAGTCAAAACGGAATTCCTGCTTAAGGCATCCACCATCACATTAGCCTTCCTTGGCGTATAAATAATATCCAAGTCATAAGCTGCTAGAAATTCTAACCACCTACTTTTCCTCATGTTCAGATCCTTCTACGTAAAAAGACACTTCGGGGATTTATGATCCTTGAAGGGCTTGAATTTTTCACCTAATTAAAGAAAGAAAACTTACTCCTAAAAGCTCTAAAAATTAGAAAGAAACTAAGAGGAATAGAATGATAATTACCCAACAAGTAGTGTCTCCACATTTTCAATGCAAAGATAAGAGCTATCTATTCCAGGTCATGTGTAGCATAGTTCTTCTCGTGATGCTTCAATTGCCTACCTGCATACGCAATACCCTACCATGTTGCATCAAAACAGCACCAAGTCCTACACCACACGCATCTGCGTAAACCATGAACCTCCTATTTCCATCAGGAACAGCGAAAACTAGTGCACTGGTCAATCTCTTCTCCAATTTTAAAAATGCCATTTCACACTTTGGTGTCCATACAAACTACTTCTCCTTCTTAGTCAGCATAGTGAAATGGAAGGAAATCTTGGAATAATCTTTAATGAACCTTCTATAGTATCCAGCCAAACCTAGGAAACTACGAACTTTGGTTGGAGTCCATAGTTGCTTCCATTCCCGAACAGCTTCCACCTTCGCTGGATATACTAAATACCTTCTCCTGTTACAATAGATCCTAAGAATCTTACCTTCGATTTTCAAAAATTGCACTTAGAAAATTTCGCCTTCAAGACATGTCTCCACAATATTTCCATCACCACTTCCAAATGATGATTATGCTCCTCCTTTGATTTAAAGTAGATAAGGATGTCATCGATGAAAACAAACACAAACTTATTGAGGACATCTCAAAAAACATGGTTCATGAGATCTACAAAATATGCAAGTGCATTGGTTAGTCCGAAAGGCATAACTAGTCACTCAAAGAAATAGATAGGGCCTCTAAAGGTGGTTAAAGGTATACTATCTTTAGCAACCTTCAGTTGATGGAATCCAGTAGCCAAATACATCTGAGAAAATACCGTAGCTCCATCAAGTTGACCAAAAAGATCATCGATGCAGAACAAGGGATAATTGTTCCTAATGGTCAACTTATTCAATTCCCTATAGTCCACATACAACCTTAAAGATCCATTGGACTTAACCGTAAATACTACAGCAGCTTCCCAACTTGAAAGGCTGGGTCAAATCAATCCTCTCCTTAATAGGTCCTGGGTTTGACTTACCAACTTCTGTCTCTCCATCAGAGTCATTTTTTGCCTAGGCTGAACCATAGCCCTTGCACTTGGGGCCAAATCAATGCGAAACTCTATCTCTCGGTGTGGGAGTAAACTTTTAACCTCTTCGAAAACATCGGAAAAATTCTTAACAACTTCAATAGACACTAAATTTTCATGGGATGCCTCCAGGGCATACAAGAAACAACATATATGAATACTGGGTTCTTTACAAGATACCTTAGCTTTCCTCCTTATATCGTTCACTAAAGATATAGTTCTCTTATTACATTTTAAGACAGCCTTATATTTCGATAACCAACCAATACCAGGAATAATGTCAAATCCTTTAAAGTCCAAGACATATAGGTCACAAGAAAAGAGATGGGAAAGGTAGGAAATTTTCACATTCTTATAATTCATATTCAAATGGATCACCCCACCTATGGGGTTCGACACACACATAGGGTTTTCTACAATACTAGGAATACGATGAAATTTACTTACTAATTCACAAGAGATAAAACTATGAGAGGCATGGTACCAAATTATGCTCAAACAAAAATACTGTTAATCAATAAGGTACCTTCAAGGATGTCTTTTCCCTTCACATCCATTGAAGTAGACGGTTCATTCTTAATGGTGTACGCCTTGGGCCGCTACACCTTCATGAGTGCACAGTCCTTTACCATATGCTTGGTTTGATGGTAATTAAAGCAGAGAGTCTTCTGGAACAATGAGGAGATAGGTCCACTTTGTTGTTGTTGTTGTTGTTGTTGCATTCAAGAATTCTTGTAAAACTTTGCAACGTAGCCCTTCTATTGACACTTATAGCAAACAAAATCCTTAAAACGATATCCTTGATCCCCACCACTAGGCTTTCCCTTTTCCTGATTCTTCCAATTTGGGTTGAACTTCCTCTTGTTAGAACCACCTCCATTGGTATTTCTACTAGGTGCTACTGGAATAGGCTTTTTTTCCAAGGCCTCATACCTCAGAGCCATATCAACTAAATCCATAAAAGTACCTTTGACATAAGCAGTCACTTTCTCATGGTATTCTTCCTTTATACCTAAAACAAACATGTCTTTCTTCTTTAATGGGGTGTTGATCAATTCTGGCCCAAAATAAGATATATAGTTGATCTTCGTTTCATACTCTTCTACAGACAGATCCTCTTACTTCAAGTCCATGAAATTGCGGTACATCCTCGTCCTTCCTGCTGTTGGCAAGAACTGGTCAACAAAAACTTCCTTAAATCAGGCCTACAAAAACTCATCTTTCGGAATATTTACAGTAAGGGAGTCCCATCAAGCCGCTACTCCCTCCTGCAGTTGCCATGCTGCTAAAAATCTTTTATGTTCATCGGATAAACCAAGACCTTTAAAAATCTTTTCACAAGATCACAACCAAGCTTGCACTTCCATGATAGACTTAGTCCCCTTATATGGTTTCCCTCTTAGGTTAGTGTAATCCTTGCATAAGGTTGCAAAATCCATCTTGGCTGCTCTGGTGCTGCCTCTTGGGGAATCCAAACTCCTCTAGGATTTGGCGTTCGACCATTTGTAGTTATAGTGCCACCTGCTCCCCGACCTCGTCTGCCTTTATTACTCATGTCTTACTACCTGGCATAGTAAGATAATTCTCAGAATACTTGGACTAGATAAATCTTGAAAGAAGGGTACTAATCAAACCCATCAAGCTGGTCTATCTACCATATACACACACATAAGTAAAAATTACAAATACGCACTCTCAAAGTTGACCCCCAACCCAAAGCCTAAGTGTTCGCTCAACCTAGGCTCTGATACCAAAATTTTAATGACTGCCTTTCTCTCACCGAAAGATGAGGCATTATGGGTAGAAGAAAAGAAAGATAAGAAGAAACTACACAATCACATAATCTAACCATGAATCATAGCAACATATAATAGATAACATAGGATATTACACAGTCATTTCCATAATATTTAATACATTGGAGTTCATTACATTGCAAATTCTACTAGACAGTTATAACTACCCGTCCGTACAAAATACATAGATCATACACGAAACACAGTGGAATAAGATAATAAGTACCTAACGGTGAAACCACCTGCTCCAACTCCTTCAAAATGATTCCACAAAAAACCCGGACCACTTGGCTACTCATACAAATTGAGTACCCAAGAGTTTTAGAAAAAAAATAAAACTCCGACTCAAACATGGGTCTGGTGTGAGTAAACTCAAACAACTAAGTTTTTTACTTTTATAAAACACTTTGAAAACCAAGGTATCTCGTAAGACCTCGCCGCACATAAATCAAAACCGATTCATTAATTATTTAAAATATAAATAAATATTCATTTAAATAGAGACTAAATTTGGGGTCGTTACAAGAAGTTTCCTTTCCCACGTAGATGTAGTCTGCCTCCTTGATGTATCATCTCTGCACCTATTGCAGCAAACAGAAATCATACAAACACACGATCTATATGTATTTAATTGATTGGAAATGATTTAAGTATAGAAAAAATGGAGTTACAGGAGCTTGAATTTTTGTCTAGAACAAAGGAATGGGGCAAGCAAAAAGAAAAGAAAATATGGAGGCAAAGCTCTGAATATACAACTAGGTCTAAAGAGAAATATCTACATGTTTCTCACCAACCAATTCAAACACAAAGAGCCTTGCTTACCTCCCCTTTTCTGGCCAGCCTTGATTACATCCATCATGGACCAAAAATCCTATTGAACCATTCTAGAAGCTACTCCATTTTACTAAACACGCCTCATACAATAAAAATAGTAATAATTAATATTTCAAAAATATTAATTACTTTAGTTAATTTATAACTATTATAAATCGATTAAATCAAGGAGTGCCTCAAAGACTAAATAGATTCGATTGTGTGTCTCATAGGTGTGAATTTAGTAGCAATTAATATTCGAACAATTTGAAAACTAAAGTTCATACATCAACGTAGCTAGTGGTGTGACATATTAACTTAATTTATTACTTACAAATCTCAACGGCAAAATCCAATTTTGAAAATTTAAATGGTACCTTTTAGTAATGATTATTTACGTTAATTCTCTTCATCAACACTAATATGACTTTTACAATTTATGAAATTTTGTTTTGGTAAAAATTCCAATTTCATCCATATTCAACTTGTTTAGGCCATAAAAAGAAGTCCTTGGTTAAATGATAACATTTATTATTAGCCGTACTACTGTAGTCAGAGATTTTGACTTTGAGTTGACTATAATTGACCGTGATACTATCCTTATACAGATGAAGATGTTGAATATGCGCTTATATGATTTTTGTTTGATGATAATAAACATATATACATTCGTTTAAATGTATTTGTTAATGTGCTATTTTATTTTTCACATGTTAAATAAATATTTGCTGAATAAAATAGATAACACAGATTTTGAATTCAAACGAATATTTTATTCAAACAAATATTTATTACAATTTTGAATAGTACAATTTCAAGCTCTCTCTATACATATACAACTTTGATTACAATACAACATAATTTCACATTTACATCAGCACCTCACTACATATCACTCACACTCGTATTTATCTTCAACTTTATTTCAGATAGAATCAAGCATCTGAGCAATCTGCAAAAATATTCACTAACGCAGTAAAATTGAAAAAGAAATATTTTTTGCAATATAAAATGTGAATATTGAAAATAATATTTGCCTTAGTTATTTGGGTTATTCGTCATCATTTAAATTTGAATTCATCATACACGAACAGCTTGTGACATACACAGTGTGTCACTGTATATGCCACAAGGCCGTGCACACCGATATACACTTGATAATGCTACAGGGACAGGTGAGCATAGGTCAAACCCAAATGCAAAGCCGGGTTCAACTCACGTGCAATATATTTAAAATCACGACACGAGCACAAGGTCAAACCCGAGCTGTAAAACTGGGTTCGACACAAGGCTACATGAAGTATGCAAGCTCGACTAACAGGTTCAACCTCTTCATTAAACAACTCCAGACCAACAGCAACAGGGCCAAATGCAAACAAAACAAGTCACAATGTCGAGCATGCATGAAACAGTGGAATGAACCAGTGATACAAGGCAACAAGTACAACACTGCACAAATTCAACACAGCACCAAAGCACAAAGGCTTAAATGATCAAGTGCTCAAAGATACAACAAACACAGAGGCAACATGAATGTAAACTGCACATAAACAGACATGAACAATGTCACAGCAAACAAGGTGCACCAGACCAGACCAAGTTACAAAATGAAGACTGCAAGCTCAAGCCAGACAACAACACAATGAACAAGTGGAGCATCTGTGTCAAAGCGTAGCAAATGTCAACATGAAGTGTATGCAATTCGAAGTGAGATTATAGCAAAATGCATGTACAAACTGTAGTGAATGCAGATAGTAAACCAGAGATCAGACATGACCAGAGAGAAGCCAATGCTAATGAATGTAACAGCGGCAGTTAAAGCAACATCAAGATGAAACTGATCAAGCTTAATGAAACATGCACAAGACAACTAGTTTGACTACTCCATGAAAGTAAACATGAATGCACCAAGTAAATACAAACAAGCATGCAACAGCAAGCATGTAACAGAGACCAAAGATAATCATACATGAAGGCCACATACTTGAAACAGTGGTAACTACACAGAGCTCAGTGCAACTAAACAAGTAAATGCAGAGACAAAGCATACAAGATGAACAATGATCATGCTACAGAAATGCATGTATGCAGTAGAAATAATAACAACGTTCACAGTGAAGATCAATTTCAACAGTATGACCAAAGAAAATAAACTGGTCAAAGAAAATGTTGGTGCGGTGATGAACAAGGTGTCGAATAATTCAAAAATCAGAAATCAAGTGTGTGTCAAATTGAAACAGTCAATGCCAAGTCGAACCAGCAAAATCATGACGGTGATGAGCAAGGCAATTTCAAAGCCGTCAATTTAAACCAAGTCAACCAAGAAATAATAAGAATAATTCGCATATGAATTGGTCAAGGTGAAATCTCAATCATCAAAGTAAAATCATACGGCCGAGATAATGAAATTGATAAATTCAAATAGAGAATTTACGAACGCAAAAATAGGCAATCAAATCCTATAAAGACCCTAATCATCATCGGCAATTAATCCAATCGAGTTCAAGCATCAACCCAGTAAATCAAAAGGATAAATTACATACCGAAATCGCAAGCGTCGAACTCGATCGAGCAGCAGTGAGCAACTCAGAAAAATAGTCGATCGGCATAGAGAGGAGCTAAATCAATCATACGATCGAACTACTATCAGCTGCTTCTAATTTACAACCCTAATTTGGAACAAAGAGCGCAAGGAGCAGAAGCCGTAATTTGCACAGACGAATACAACCGCCATCATCTCAAAAAAAAAGGAACGAGCCGATAAGAAGATAAAGATAAAAGAAAGCATGGGCCGGCCTTAATTTAGTTTGGGGTTTTTAAAATTTATAATAAGGGTTTTATTTTAGAATTAGGGTTATTTTATTTACATTGTTTTTAAATTTGTATTTTCATTTTTTTAAACCGTTTAAATTTCTAGTCGTGTGACTAGGGGACAAGCTACGTGGCGTAGCTTGAGAATTCGCAACTCGGTGGTTGAGTTGTGGCAAGATTTTGAGTGTAGAGTTAGACTAGTCAATAGCGGGTATAGCGAGTTTACGTGTGTAAGCGAGGGACTATCTAATTTCTAGTAGAAACCTTGGGGGCAGCACGTAGGCAGGGTTTTGCCGAAGCTGGGTAAATTCTGTGTTGTTCTGTTTTTCTGTTATTTATATTCTGCGATATCTGTGCTGCTATTCTGTGATCTGAATTGAAATTAATTTATAAGCTTCTGCGATTAATTTTTATAATTTATACCATCACCCTATTCACCCCCCCTCTAGGGTGAAATCGATCCTACAAGTGGTATCGGAGCTAGGAACAAAAGCCATTTTTGTTTTTAATTTTTTTTTTAAAAAAATCAATTTTTGTTTTAAAAATTCGTGTTTTAAAAATTGGTTTTTGTTTTAAAATTTTGAATTTTTAAAATGGCTTCTTTTAATACTGCTATTGCTGAGGGTCAATCCATAGTTAGACCACCAATGTTCAATGGTGAATATGCTTATTGGAAAAATAGGATGGAAATTTTTCTGAAAACCATTGACGCATGGAATATTGTTGAGACAGGTTATAGAATACCAACTATAACTGTAGATAATCAGGTAATAGAGAAACCAAAGGAACAATGGACAGAACTAGAAAATAAAGTACAAAATACCAATGCTAAAGCTATGAATTCTATTATCTGTTCATTGGATCAATTTGAATTTAATCGTGTCTCACATTGTCTAACTGCACAAGAAATATGGCACACACTAGAAGTGACTCACGAAGGAACATCTCAATTCAAAGAATCTCGCCTTGCCATGCTAAGCAGCGAATACGAGAACTTCACAATGGCGAAAGAAGAAAATGTCAAAGAGATGCATGGATGACTTTCCAATATCGTTTACAAATCAAAAGCTCTTGGAAAATCATACACAGAGTTGGAGATAGTCCGAAAAATCCTTAGAGTCCTTCCACGAAAATTTGAAGCAAAAGTGACTGCCATTCAAGAATCAAAAGATTTGAAACAAATGAAAGTTGAAGAACTCATTGGAAATCTCACCACTTATGAGCTAGAAATGAAATTCAAGGAAGAGCGTGAAGGAGGAGATACTCGAAAGAAATCAGTAGCGCTCAAAGGAACAACCGAAAGTGATGATGATAACGATGATGATGATGATGGAGCAGCAGAGCTGACGCTACTAATAAAGAAATTCAAAAGGTGGAATCGCAAATACGGAAATCCAGCTCGAAATCATGAATTGAAAAGCAGAATAGGCAAAGCACTTGACTACTCGGAAGAACAGGAGATCATCTGTCATAAGTGCAACCAACCCGGACACATCAAGCCCAATTGTCCTCGAAATCGACGCGACTTTGAAAAGAAACAGAAAAAGAAAAGTTTTGCAGGCACTTGGGATGAAATGGATGAGAATGAGAAAAGTACTAGCAGTGAGAGTGAGAAAGCATATATGTGCCTTCAATGAAATATAACTAATAGCGACGATGACGAGCCAAGCGAGGTATCAAAACTTACTCACTCTGAATTGCTTATATATTTTCATGAAATAAATGGCTGTTATGAACGACTTAGGGAAAAATACGCTAAAATTGAATCACAAAAAGATACTTTGATAGATTTAAATAAATAACTTGACCAATTAGTTAAAACCTATCAAAGTAGGACCCCTAAGTGTGATAAGTGTCCAACATTTGAAGAGAAAATTAAAAAATCAGAAATCAATATAAAATCACTTGAAAATGAAATTCTGATTTTAAAGGAGAATGAAAATACTAGGAGAGAGAATTCTATTAAAAAGTGCACACAATTGTTAAACGAAAATGAGTCTCTCAAATCACAAGTCCAACAACTGTCTACTACTTTAGATAAATTTTCCAAAAGCGAAAAATCGTTGAATATGCTATTAGGAAAGCAAACGGTTAATTCGGTTAGACAAGGACTTGGATATAATAGTTTGAAAATTGTTGAAAGCAATATTAATCAAGTTAATTCTATGTGCACAATTTGTAGAAAATATGGACACAATCACAATAATTGTTGGTATAGACCCAAACATGTGAAAACTATACCGATTTGGGTTCCAAAAGGCACAAATATAAAATCTCTCAAAGTTAAACAAATTTGGGTGCTGAAGGGAACAATTATAAATAGTTTTGGGTCTACACAAAATTATTTTTTAAAATTTTCTGCCACTAACAATCATGGACCTATAAAAACAAATAGGTCTCATAAATTTTTCATCGTGTAGGTGTGGTGGCAGGCTAAGGAATAACAACAGTGTTCTCTGGATTTTGGCTGTTCCAGAAACACAACGGGCGACAAAGCAAAGTTCCTTAGCCTAGTATAAAGGTGACAGAATCACAATGGACAACGACGAAAAATATCGTAGAGGTAAAAACAGGTAAAACTATATTTATTTGAACGATATATTAAATGTGATAATCTGCACCATATTCTGAATTAAAATCAGCCAATAATGAGATGATGAAAAGATGGTGATTTTGACTTTGACTTATTCAACATAGTTGGCCAATTATATTTTATATGCCAAAAACAATACGAATTCTTGAAATACTTCATACGGATTAAATTGGAAAAATGATGGTGTTTTGGTATTAGGAAATTCATTGATTGTTGATAATACATTTGGCTAACTCTTTATTCACGGTTTTCGATTATTTACACGGCTTCAATTCAGATTCAAAAGAATGTCATTTAAATTGTTTTTAAAAATTGAGTTTGAAATTTTTCGTGCACACTTCATGTTTTGGTCTATAAAATTCAATTGATGATAATTTTGAGTGAAAGAGAAATTCAGATGCAGATTACACTGGTAATCTAGTTGATAGAAAAATTACTAGTGAAATATGATTTTTGTTGAAACATTCATTTGCTGCATCGTTTTTCAAAGAAAATATCTGCATATTTTTCACTTGAAATAATTTTTATTTTAGCAGAAATTTTTCTTGAAAACCCCTTCTAGAAAATCATTTTTGACCTTGTGTCAGATTAGTTATTTAAGAGAATTTGATTTTATAACCAATTTTTGAAATTGATTTTAAATAATTATATTAACTAATCTGACCCCCTACTAATTATCTGAAAAGATATATAGTGATTGAAAATAAGATGAGTGTTGATATTAATCATATATTATAACTAGAGACGGTATAATTAGTAAATTTCTTTAGAAATTTAAACAAGAGTTATAAAACTTTTTGTTGGTAAAAATTCCATGACCATCATTATATCTATCATTTTTCTATCAACCATCACTCATCAAAATTCTATATAGTATGTCAATATGTGGTATTTTAAACGGGAAATCATTTGTGCTTCAATTTATTATATTTTTAGCAATAAAAAATAAATATCCAAAGTATTCATTCTCATTTAAAAGTCCTCACGGTTATGCATGGGTGAATTACTTGGATTTTTGAATATGTGCTTCCATGCTCATTTAAAAGTCCTCACGGTTATGCATGTATGGAACGCATATCAAAACTAATTGATTTAATAGACAAGTTAATTCTAATCCCATTTAAAAGTCCTCACGGTTATGCGTGGTTAGAAGATACTTGAATTCATTTTTAAAATAAAAATAAAAATTGTGAATACTACTAATCTCATTTAAAAGTCCTAACGGTTATGCATGGTTAGTAGATATTCAAATTTCCTGAAATAAATATACCACAAATAGACACAACTATATGGTTTTATGAAATCATTCCTATCATTCTAAAGTGGAATATGCGTCAATTAAAGTATTTATGATTTTTGTTTGATTTTTTATCGAAATTTAATTTTTATATTCAATTGAGTTTTAATATTGAATTAATATCGATCACTATATTTCTACTTTTCTATTACTATTACTCTTTTGCTGATAACAAAAGGGGGAGAGAAAGGTTAAGATTTTGTCAAACAAAATCAAGCAAAGGTCAAATAATTTTTCCATTTGCATCTAGACGCATTTGCATATTTTTATTTGTATGCATATATGTAGGGGGAGTATTGTGTAGAGAGGGAGCATTCAAATAGGGGGAGAAAATTGAACGATCAAATACATTTAATACATTCAAAATCTTAAATATATGTTTGTTATCATCAAAAGGGGGAGATTGTTGAATATGCGCTTATATGATTTTTGTTTGATGATAATAAACATATATACATTCGTTTAAATGTATTTGTTAATGTACTATTTTATTTTTCACAGGTAAAATAAATATTTGCTGAATAAAATAGATAACATAGATTTTGAATTCAAACGAATATTTTATTCAAACAAATATTTATTACAATTTTGAATAGTACAATTTCAAGCTCTCACTATACATATACAACTTTGATTACAATACAACATAATTTCACATTTACATCAACACCTCACTACATATCACTCACACTCGTATTTATCTTCAACTTTATTTCAGATAGAATCAAGCATCTGAGCAATCTGCAAAAATATTCACTAACGCAGTAAAATTGAAAAAGAAATATTTTTTGCAATATAAAATGTGAATATTGAAAATAATATTTGCCTCAGTTATTTGGGTTGTTCGTCATCATTTAAATTTGAATTCATCATACACGAACAGCTTGTGACATACACAATGTATCACTGTATATGCCACAAGGCCGTGCACACCGATATACACTTGATAACCCTATAGGGACAGGTGAGCACAGGTCAAACCCAAATGCAAAGCCGGGTTCAACTCACGTGCAATATATTTAAAATCACGACACGAGCACAAGGTCAAACCCGAGCTGTAAAACTGGGTTCAACACAAGGCTACATGAAGTATGCAAGCTCGACTAACAGGTTCAACCTCTTCATTAAACAACTCCAGACCAACAGCAACAGGGCCAAATGCAAACAAAACAAGTCACAATGTCGAGCATGCATGAAACAGTGGAATGAACCAGTGATACAAGGCAACAAGTACAACACTGCACAAATTCAACACAGCACCAAAGCACAAAGGCTTAAATGATCAAGTGCTCAAAGATAAAAAAACACACAGGCAACATGAATGTAAACTGCACATAAACAGACATGAACAATGTCACAGCAAACAAGGTGCACCAGACCAGACCAATTTACAAAATGAAGACTGCAAGCTCAAGCCAGACAACAACACAATGAACAAGTGGAGCATCTGTGTCAAAGCGTAGCAAATGTCAACATGAAGTGTATGCAATTCGAAGTGAGATTACAGCAAAATGCATGTACAAACTGTAGTGAATGCAGATAGTAAACCAGAGATCAGACATGACCAGAGAGAAGCCAATGCTAATGAATGTAACAGCGGCAGTTAAAGCAACATCAAGATGAAACTGATCAAGCTTAATGAAACATGCACAAGACAACTAGTTTGACTACTCCATGAAAGTAAACATGAATGCACCAAGTAAATACAAACAAGAATGAAACAGCAAGCATGTAACAGAGACCAAAGATAATCATACATGAAGGCCACATACTTGAAACAGTGGTAACTACACAGAGCTCAGTGCAACTAAACAAGTAAATGCAGAGACAAAGCATACAAGATGAACAACGATCATGCTACAGAAATGCATGTATGCAGCAGAAATAATAACAACGTTCACAGTGAAGATCAATTTCAACAGTATGACCAAAGAAAATAAACTGGTCAATGCAAATGTCAGTGCAGTGATGAACAAGGTGTCGAATAATTCACAAATCAGAAATCAAGTGTGTGTCAAATTGAAACAGTCAATGCCAAGTCGAACCAGCAAAATCATGACCGTGATGAGCAAGGCAATTTCAAAGCCGTCAATTTTAAACCAAGTCAACCAAGAAATAATAAGAATAATTCGCATATGAATTGGTCAAGGTGAAATCTCAATCATCAAAGTGAAATCATACGGCCGAGATAATGAAATTGACAAATTCAAATAGAGAATATACGAACGCAAAAATAGGAAATCAAATCCTATAAAGACCCTAATCATCATCGGCAATTAATCCAATCGAGTTCAAGCATCAACCCAGTAAATCAAAGGATAAATTGCATACCGAAATCGCAAGCGTCGAACTCGATCGAGCAGCAGTGAGCAACTCAGAAAAATAGTCGATCGGCAAAGAGAGGAGCTAAATCAATCATACGATCGAACTACTATCAGCTGCTTCTAATTTACAACCCTAATTTGGAACAAAGAGCGCAAGGAGCAGAAGCCCTAATTTGCACAGACGAATACAACCGCCATCATCTCAAAAAAAAAAGGAACGAGCCGATAAGAAGATAAAGAGAAAAGAAAGCATGGGCCGGCCTTAATTTAGTTTGGGGTTTTTAAAATTTATAATAAGGGTTTTATTTTAGAATTAGGGTTATTTTATTTACATTGTTTTTAAATTTGTATTTTCATTTTTTTAAACTGTTTAAATTTCTAGTCGTGTGACTAGGGGACAAGCTACGTGGCGTAGCTTGAGAATTCGCAACTCGGTGGTTGAGTTGTGGCAAGGTTTTGAGCGTAGAGTTAGATTAGTCAATAGCGGGTATAGCGAGTTTACGTGTGTAAGCGAGGGACTATCTAATTTCTAGTAGAAACCTTGGGGGCAGCACGTAGGCAGGGTTTTGCCGAAGCTGGGTAAATTCTGTGTTGTTCTTTTTTTTCTGTTATTTATATTCTGCGATATCTGTGCTACTATTCTGTGATCTGAATTGAAATTAATTTATAAGCTTCTGCGATTAATTTTTATAATTTATACCATCACCCTATTCACCCCCCCTCTAGGGTGAAATCGATCCTACAGAAGAGACAAGTTTTATATTATATAGTGTTTCGCTTCTAAAGCTTCAATGAGACCCAAATATTGTGTCATGATTTAACTGCAATAAAAGTAGTATGTCAACATTAAAGTTCACCGGTATTCTCAAGTCGAGAGAAATGTATAATATTATTGCTCGATATTTCAAGTTTGACCTAGCTGTTGTTAACTAATAGGAAACTCTCAGACAAGTCATTCCATAGTTATTCAATAACTATCAATATGTAAACCCTTATTTTCCTAGCATCCATGAGTAATACATTGCTCAACATTTGGAGAGCACTATGTATCATGGTCTTAACAGGTGTATCGATACCCTTTCTTAAAACACCTTGATCGGAAATGTTTAAAATAATATGTTATTTAATATAGTAGTAATTTACTCATAATCACAACTTATTGTAATTATTATAGCACAACATACCATTTATCAAATTTTCAATTAAATATACTTAAATAATTAATATATCACATTATAACAGGTATATATAAAAAAATAAACACCTTTTATTTTGAATGAGATTTTATTATAAAGTTTATAATTTATAATAAATAACATAATTGCCCCCAAGGGAATATACCTAACTCTCCCATTCTCCCACTTACACTTGGAGCTAATTCTGAAATCTTAATCCCATCACTATGATCTTTTTTGTTTAGTAATAAACAAGCATGTCACCTCGTGAAGTGTCTACTCTTTCAACTACAACTTCGTTATTACTGACAAACTCTCCTATCAAGTGAAATTACCAAAGAATGGGTCTTGACTTCCTATGAACTCTTGGTTCTTCTAGGACCTACATCGTGACATTGTTATCCTAGAATAATGATATGGGACCCTCAATTTTTGAAATAACCCCTAGATTATATGTAACACACCATATTTTTAGTAACATTATTTAGGATATTTAATTAGCTAAATTAAATAAAATAATGTAATGTGATGATTAGGGGATTGAGATTTGTGATTAATAGGGGTAGTCGTGCCATGTAATGAGTAATTCAAAACAAGATAACATGAAATAAGACAGACAAAGGGAATGGGCAAGGGAAAAGTTGGAATAAGAACATTCTTATACCCTAAACCCTTAGGAATTCATCCAAACGTTCATTTCAATATCAAATTAAAGTAGAGGATGACCACCATTAGCTAGGAAGAGGAAGATAAACGAGAAAACTAAAGGAAGAAGATTAGTCAACTTATTCCTTTCAAATCTCAAAGCTATGGTGAATAATGACTATGTCACGCTTTGCCAACTATATTCAGTTTTAAGTTGAATTCGAAGTGTTTTGCAATGTTATGCCATGATTTTGAAGGGTTAAATGTTTATATATGCTTGCTGATAATTTATGCTTGTTCATATTGATTTTATGATATGTTTTAATGTAAAAACGCTATTAAATGACATCCAAATGCCTTACGATTTTAGATTTAGATCAAAAATGATATTTTAGAGGTGGTTTCAATTTTCATAATTTTCTGAATTAATGTGGATTTTATATTAATTTTCTAGTGTAAAAAATGATTATTTGAGTTTGAAAATTATTAATAGTTAAAAATTAACATTTTGGATCTGAAATTAATATATGTTAGAAAACATATTAAATTTGATTTATTGGAGCTTTTTAGAATTTTCCTAAGTGTTTTAATAGATACATAAAATTATTTAAGTATGGGAGTTGAATGTTTTATATATTTATAAAAGGAGAAGGGGTATTTTGTAAATTATTTAAATTGTTTATTTCTGAAATCTTAGCAGCACTTTAGAAAAGAAAAATAGCAACCAATAAGAATTTTAAAAACATAGCAGATTAGTTCAAAAGTATTTCTCTTTTAAGTTAAAAACAAATTTTACATGCTTTTGGCATGTCTCACCTCTTTTGGCATAGGGGTTCCAACCAAGTTCTTCCACCACCAATGTTATCGAAACCAATGCACATAGTATCAATAACTTGATACATAGTGAATTGGACAAAGTCAGAAGTAACTGGGTCGAGACCATAGGTTCTGATAAGGCCGAAACGTATCTTTGATTTTAAAGAAAAATGCGCCTGCTTTGCTTTCAACTTGGTTGGCTTTCTACCAGGTCAATTTATTTAATGGAATGGTTTCGAACAGGTTGCACCTTTTTTTTAGGTAACTGCTTTCGAAGGGGTCCAAACCCTTTGCTGTCGCTTTTCTTACCTTTCGAAGTCAATGGTTTCGAAAGATATACTTTGCTTTTAAACTTAGCCACTTCTTCAATGCTTTCGGAAGGTTGGTTTCGGCACCGTCACTTATTTACTTAGGAATTTGCTTATGAAAGGAATGATTTCAACTTAAATGATTTTAATGACCCTTTTGCTCTATTGAAGGTAGAACCCAAATGGTTTCGAAAGAGACAGTTTTCAAAGGTTTCAAAGGAGTTAATTTTGAATGGTTTCGAAAGGTTTCTGCATGTTTTAATTGAACCAAAAGGCTTTCGAAAGGTATAATGTTTTCAAAAGGTTTTGAAATGAAGGTTTCAAAGGGATGGTTCCCAAATGATTTCGAAAGGTCTAACAGGAAAGGTTTTCCAACGTTTTCGAAAGGCAGTTTTAATATATTTTAAAAGAAAGATGTCTAAGGTTTTAAAGCTTTTGAAGAGAAGGTTCTTCATGGTTTTCGAAAGGTTTGTTTGAATGGTTTCGAAAGGAATGCTTTGGTCTTTTGTCCTAGGTTATTAAGGGTTTTACTTGGTTTTGAAAGGGGTATTTTCAATGAATTCGAAAGGGGTACTTTCAAAGGTTTAAATGTTTTTGTCAACAAAGATTTAGGTAGAGTATATATATAACATGGCAAGGCGATTTTGTGTAAAGCATAGAGTATATGTATTTTCCTTGTTTAAGTTTGATTTAAAGGTTTTAAATCAGTTTAAGAAGAATGGTTTTCAAGGAAAATTTAAAGGAACATTACCCTAAGAAAAATGACTTAGATGTTAGAATACCAGATGGGACTGGTATAGGGTTACGCCCTATACATTAGCTATTAGCCTCAGCTAATTTAATCTAAAATTCCAGTGTGTAGGGCTTTGTCACAAGTAAGACTAAAATTATGATTACACACGAAAGGGAATATATAATTGTATACGGATTGCTTATCGGTGAGTCCGCAAAATTATTAGGACTAGGTGACCCTGGGAGATATTACGTTAGAGATAGACGATCGAGAAGAGGAGGATTTAACAGACAGTTAAGGATAGACCTTCTAGAAGAGGAGTGTCTAATAGATGTTATATTATTTTGTTTATATTGTCTGGTAGGCCTAAGTCATCCAAAGGTTGGTAGTTAGCCAAACAAAACTATAGTGTTCAGAAAGATAGTTCATCTATTACCTGATATGTATGTTCATATAATAATGCTTTATAGTTAATACTATTGATGACTGCAGCATCTGTAGCGCTTAGCTTCAGGCTTCTAGATAAGGGATGTTACATCTTGGTATCAGAGCATAGGTATATGAAAAACTTTAACTAAGATGATTTTTGGAAACATAATCCTAAGGAATTAGAGTAAGATTGGGGTATGGGATAATGCTATAGTAATGTACTTGTATTTGCTATATACACGTATCTGCAATATCTCTAGTTTTCTATCTCTATTAGGCTATTCTTCTGTATCTCATGAGGCTTGAATACATATATGGATGCTAAAAGAGGAAGAGTTAAACTAGAAGGGGACAGCGCCACCACAAATGGAAACGCACGACCAAATATGAGAAGGAACCAAGGTCAGGGTCAAGCTGAAAATGTTGGTGCTGGAGTCCCACAAGTGGATATGGGAGCTATGTATCATTTTTTCATGAATATGATGCAAGCTGGAATTGCTATAGGAGTGGTTGGAGGAAATGCTAGAGTAAGAGTTTAGGAAGCTAGGGTGGTCAACCATTATGCTTATTTGAGTAGAGATTATGCTAGACTTGGAGGAAAGCCATTTATTGGAACTGAAGATGCTATTGAGGTGGAGTACTGGGTTGCTACACTGTGAAATGATATTTGCTGACTTAGGGCTCAATGATGAGCAAAAGCGGAGGCTTGCTTCGAGATAGCTTCGGTAAGTAGATTTATTTTGGTGGAATAGTGTGACGGCTGGTGTAGATGAGGAAATGATGATAAGGGCAGAATTTAGGAGGAGGTTCCAGGAGAGATTTACATCAGTGATGACACAGTCTGCTTTGCTTAGAAAGTTTGTAGAGTTGAAGCAAGGAGAGATGTCTGTTTTGGAGTATGCTAGGAGGTTTGAAGAGTTAGCAAGGTATGGGTATGTTACCATGGACGCAGTAATGAAGATAAATAAGAAGTTTATAAAGGGGTTGGAGCCTGATTTGGCAAGGGCAACATTGCTACATATTAGAGATCCTTGTGATGTTGTTGTAGAGATGGCATTAAGACATGAAGAAATGCTCGCTTACTTAGAGAAGTATAAGGCTATTGAGGTCCATGTGGGGAGAGCCAAAAGAGGAAGTTCTTTCATAAGAAGGGTGATCAGAAGGGTGGAGCAGCGAAGAAAGAAAAGTCTGAGTTTGTTTGCTTTAAGTGCGATAAGAAAGGGCATTTTGCTAAAGAGTCATACTAGAAAGGCAAAGAAAGTGACCGGGAAAAAGAATATCAAGTGCTTCAACTGCGATTAGATTGGTCATTATGAGAACCAGTACAAAGAGCCTGCTAAGGATGGAAGGGGCAAAGTTTTTGCAATGGAGCCTGCTACTTCGAAGACAACAACGCAAGAGAAGGGAAAGGCAGTGTTGGGTGGTATGCTTCAGACCTATGGTCTGTCTGTTAGCATTATGTTTGATATTGGTGCATCATATTCTTTTATATCTCGATGTTTGGTAGATAAGCTTAATCTAGAACCCTCATATTTAGTTACTTCCTTAAGGGCTGCAAATCCGATAGGAGGGTATGCAACACTTGGGATGAAGTGTGACCACTTAGAGTTTGATTTTAGGTCATACCTTTGTTTACAGTTTACTTATGTTTGACTTTGTAGGGTTCGAAATCATTTTTGGTATGTATTTGTCAAGTAAGTATGAAGTTAGGATATTTTGCTTTGACAGTAAAATACAGCTTAGACAGCCTGACTGTAGTGATCAGATAGTTTATACCGTAGAAAACCCTATCTGTGAGGTAAATGCTTTGTTAGGTGTAGCGGAATTAGAAGATGAGTTGAACCGGGTTTTCATGGTTAGAGATTTGCAAATTTTTTCGAGCCGGTAGCAGGATTGCCACCAAAATGAGCCATTGAGTTTTGGATAGATTTGGTGCCTGGAGCAGAACCAGTGAGTAGACTACCAAGTAGGATGTCACCTACGGAGATAATGGAGTTAAAGGTGCAGTTGGTGGATTTGGAAGGCAATGGTTTTATTAGATCGAGCAGTTCACCTTGGGGAGCAGCCGTAGTGTTTGCTAAGAAGCCGAACAGATCGTTGAGATTATGTATTGAATATCGTAAGTTAAATGAGAAGACGATAAAGAATCGATATCCGTTGCCTAAAATAGACTATTTGTTCAATCATTTGAGTGGAGTCAAGGTATTTTCTCAGTTGGATTAAGTAATGGGTTTAAATTAGCATAGCGTAGTAGAGGATAGTATTCCTTTGATGACGTTTAGATTTAGATATTGATCGTATGAATGGTTTGTTATGTCGTTGGGACTAACTAACACACCAATATTCTTTGTGGACTTGATGAACCGAATTTTCTGAGAGCGCTTGGATAGGTTGTATTGGTTTTCATAGATGACATATTGATATACTCTAAGGATGAGAAAGAACATGAAGTTAAATTTAGAGTTGTGCTTGAGATGTTGAGGCAGAATCAGCTGAAAGCAAAGTTCCCAAATGTCATTTCTGGAAGGAAGTGAAGTTTCTTGGTCATGTGGTCTCAGAGAAAGGGTTGTTTTTAGATCCAACTAAGATTGAAGTGGTAAATAATTGGAAAAGTCCCGAGAAAGTGACCGATAAAGAGTTTTCTTGGATTGGCTGGATATTACAGGAGATTCATTAAGGATTTTTTGCGGATAGCAGCGTTGATGACTAGGCTAACGTGAAAGGATGTGAAGTTTATGTGGACCGATATGTGTGAGGAGGCATTCCAGAGCTTGAAACAATTATTGACCCATGCACCTATGTTGGTTGTTTTGGAAGGTAATCAAGATTTGGTAGTATATACATATGCGTGTGGAACTGGATTAGGAGCTGCATTGATGCAAAGAGGTAAAGTGATTGTCTCCACCTCTAAATAGCTTAGACCGCATGAGGTTAGATATCCATCGCATGACTTGGAATTAGTTCCGGCAATTTTTGCATTGAAGGTGTGGAGACGCAACCTTTTGGGAGAGTGGTTTGTGATATATACGGATCATAAGTCATTGAAGTATTTGTTCTCTCAAAAGGAGCTGAATATGAGACGGTAAAGGTTGTTAGGGTTTATTGCTGCTTATGATTTTGGAATTCAGTGAACACCATGGAAAGGTAATAAGGTGGTAGATGCACTTAGCAGAAAGCATTAGAGTGCAGTGTTGGCAATGATAACAAAGTGAAAAGATTTGCAAGCGTTGTCGACTTGCAGAGTGCAGTGGAGATCAAAAATTGGGTCTAGTGGAGGATCTGCTGTGTTGTCTTGTTTAGAGGTTCGATCGGTGATGATTGAAAAGATTGCTTCTAAACAACAGGAGGAACAAGTATTAGTTGATCGAATTAGGATGTTAAATGAAGGAACTTAGAGCGATGACTTGAGGGAATTCAGTCTTGACTGGAATGGGTTGCCGAGAAAGAAAGCTAGGTTATGTGTTTCGAGTGTGGGAGAAATAAGGAAGGAAGTTTTGAAGGAATGTCATCGATCGAAGTTCTCTATTCGTCTAGGAGGAACAAAGATTTATCGGACATAAAGAGAGGTTTTTTTTGGGAAGGTATGAGGAGGGATATAGGCTTATGGGTGAAGCTGTATTTGAACTGCCAAAAGATAAAGGATGAGCATCAGACGCCAAGTAAGTTGCTTCAACCATTGGATATTCTGGTATGGAAGTGGAATTTTATTTTTATGGATTTCGTAAACGAGTTACCAAGATTTATTAGAGGAAATGAAAGTATATGGGTCGTAGAGGACAGATTAACCAAGAGTGCCCATTTCATTCTAGTTAAGTCAACAGGACAGCACCTATTTTAGCTAAGTTGTTTTTGAAGAATATAGTTAGACTTCATGGAATTCCTAGTAGTATAGTAAGCGACGGAGATTCCTTGTTCACTAGTGAGTTATGGAAGAATCTACAAAAGATTTTCGAAACCAAGCTCAAGATGAGTACCGCTTACCATCCACAGACTGATGGGCACACAGAAAGAGTTAACAAAGTCTTGGAGGATTTGTTACGAGCTTGTGTGTTAGATTTTGAGGGATCATGAGAAGACCATCTACACTTAGTCGAGTTTTTGTATAACAACAGTTATCAGGCAAGTATAGGGATGGCACCATTTGAAGCTTTATATGGATGGCCATGCAAATCTCTAGTTTACTAGTTAGAGACTGAGGATTGGTTGGTTCTTTGTCCGGATATAGTTAGAGAAGCTGTAGAGAAGGTTGAGTTGATTCGGACTAGGATGAAAGAAGTTTGGTCTAGGTAGAAGAGTTATGCAGATAGAAGATGGAAAGACTTGGAGTTCTCTGTTAGAGATCATGTTTTTATTAAGTTGTCACCGTTGAAGGGAGTGATTCGATTTGGAAAATTAGGGAAGTTGGCATCAAGATTCGTTCGACCATTTCTTATTATTGAGAGGATCGAAAAACTCGCATACAGAGTAGAGTTACCGAACAGTTTGGCAAGAGTCCATAATGTTTTCCATGTTTCTCATTTAAGGAATTGTGTTAGTGACCCGGAGACTACTATAGCTCTGATTATGGTAGAGGATTTAGTAGTAGAGCCGAACTTGACAATAGTTAGAAAGCCTATTCAAATAGTTGTGAGATATGAGAATAGGCTAAGGAATAAGACAGATAGATTCGTGAAAGTCCAATGGAGCGATGATGAGAGAGACTATATTTTGGAGACTGAGAGTAGGATTAGAGACGCTTATCCTGATTTGTTTAATGGTATGTTTACCTTTATGTTTGATTTGTTGTTTACCTTATCGTAATTTTGAGGTCGAAATACCTTTAAGGAGGGGAGTCTGTAACACCCCATATTTTTAGTAATACTATTTAGGATATTTAATTAGCTAAATTAAATAAGATAATGTAATATGATGATTAGGAATTGAAATTTGTGATTAATAGGGTTAGTCGTGCCATGGTAATGAGTAACTCAAAATGAGATAACATGAAATAAAATAGACAAAGGGATTGGGCAAATGCAAAGTTGGAATAAGAACGTTCTTATACTCTAAACCTTTAGGAATTCATTCATACGTTCATTTGCAATATGTTCACCATCATCTAGGAAGAGGAAGATATACAAGAAAAGCTAAAGGAAGGAGATTAATCAACAACCCATTCAAATTTCAAACTCCTTAATCTCAAATCTAAGGTGAAAAATGATTACATCTCACTTTTCTAATTGTTTTCAGTTTTAAGTTGAATCCGAAGTGTTTTGCAATGTTATGCCATGATTTTGAAGGATTAAATGTTTATATATGCTTGTTGATGATTATGCTTGTTCATTTAAATTTTATAATATGTTTTGACGTAAAAACCTTATTAAATGACATCCAAATGCCTTGCGATTTTAGTTTTAGATTAGGAATGATATCTTAGAGTCGCGTTTCAATTTTCATCATTTTCTAAATTAATGTGGATTTTATATTAATTTTCTAATGTAAAAAATGATTATTTGGGTTTTTATATTATTTACGGTTAAATAATTAATATTTTGGGTTTGAAATTAATATATGTTACAACACATATTGAATTCGATTTATTGGAATTTCTGTAGAATTTTCCTAAGTGTTCTAATGAATACATAAAATTATTTAAGGTATGGGACTTTAAATGTTTTATATATTTATAAAAGAAGAAGTGGTACTTTGTAAATTATTTAAATTATTTATTTTTGAAATCTTGGCCACACTTTTAGAAAAGAAAATTAGCAACCAATAAGAATTTGACAAACATCGCAGGTTAGTCGAAAAGAATTTTTCTTTTATGTTAAAAACAAATTTTACATGCTTTTGGCATGTCTAGCCTATTTCGGCACAGGGGTTCCGACCAAGTACTGCTGCCACCAATGCTATTGAAACCAATGTATATAGTATCAACAACTTGATACATAGTGAACTGGACAATGACGGAAGTAATTGGGTCGAGAACATAGGTTCTGATAGGGTTGAAACATGTCTTTGTTTTTAAAGAAAAACGTGAATGCTATGCTTTCTAAGGGTTTGTTTTCGGTTTGGTTGGCTCTCGACTAGGTCAATTTATTTAAAGGATTGGTTTCGAATGGGTTGCGCCTTTTGTTTTAGGTAATTGCTTTCAAAGGGGTCGAAACCCCAAGCAGCCGCTTTTCTTACCTTTCGAAGTTAATGGTTTTGGAAGATATACTTTGCTTTTAAACTTAGCCACTTCTCCAATGCTTTCCAAAGGTTGATTTCGAGACCATCACTTCTTTACTTAGGAATTTACTTTCGAAAGGAGTGCTTTCGACTTAAATGGTTTTATTGACTCTTTTCCTTTATTAAAGGTAGAACCCAAATGGTTCCAAAAGAGACATTTTCAAAGGTTTCGAAGGATTTAATTTTAAATGGTTTCAAAAGTTTTCCACATATTTTAATTGAACCCAAGGCTTTCAATAGGTATAATGTTTTAATGCTTTCGAAAGGTTTTAAAATGAAGGTTTTGAAAGGATGGTTCCCCCATGATTTTGAAAGGTCTAAGAGGAAAGGTTTTCCAATGTTTTCGGAAGGCACTTATAAAGTATTTGAAAAGAAAGATGTCAAAGATTTTCAAGCTTTCGAAGAGAACTTTTTTCATGGTTTTTGAAAGGTTTGTTTGAATGGTTTCGAAAGGAACATTTTGGTTTTTCAGCCTAGGTTATTAAGGGTTCTGTTTCAAAAGGGGTACTTCGAAAGGTTTAAATGTTTTCATCAACAAAGATTTGGGTAGAGCATACATATAACATGGCAAGGTGATTTCGAGTAAAGCATAAATTATATGTATTTTCCTTGTGTAAGTTTGATTTAACGATCAGTTTAGAAAGAAAAGGTTTTCAAGAAAAATATAAGGGAAGATTACCCTAAGAAAAATGATTCGGATATTAGAATACCAGATGGAACTAGTATTGGATCGTGCTCTATACATTAGCTATTAGCCCCAGCTAATTTAATCCAAAATTCCAGTGTGTAGAGCTTTATCACAGGTAAGACTAATTATGATTACACACAGAAGGGAATATATAATTGTATACAAATAGTTATTGGTGAGCCAGCAAAACCATTAGAATCAGGTGACCTTAGGAGGTGTTAAGTTAGAGACAGACCGTCCAGAAAAGGAGTATTTAACAGATAGTTCAGGACATACCGTCCATAAGAGAAGTGTCTACTAGATGTTGAATTATTATTTTTATATTGTCTAGTAGGCTCGAGTCAGCCAAAGTTTAGTAGTTAGCCAAACAAAACTATAGTGCTCGGACAGATAGTTCATTTATTATCTGATAAGTATGTTTACATAATAATCTTTATAGTTTTAACCATTTTCGATTGCAGCAAAAGGTTTGCAAAAGAGATGTTTTAAAAGGATATTAGTAAGGGGAAACCCGTTCCGTTAAGCAATGTGGTCCCTCTTAATATCAAATAACCGAGATGCATAGTATTATTCACAACAGGCTTTATGTCTGACTCAAAGTTTATTTTTTCCCCTTGAACTCTCGGGTGCTCAAAATTAATATGAGTTGGCTAAGGGTTGAGGTTTATAGGTTATTAGTAGGTTGGCGAGTAAAGCATCCGGAGACTAGCAGGTGGATGACATATAGCTATTTAAGAGTTGCTATTTTATTTTGTTTGATTCCGCTGTGTGTATTAAGTTAGTTATGACTATATAGTACTCTGGTCAACCAAGGGGGCATCATCATATTTCGTTCTTGGTATATTTTGTAATAAATGAATTTGACCTTTACCTTGGAAAATGATTATGGGATTATGTAATGGAATATGAAACATGTGTGTAAAATGTAATCAGAAAAGTTTTTTTGAATCTGTGGTTTTGTTTCATATTCATGTGCTTCTAATATTATGGATACCATTAACATTACCGTATTTGGTCACCGAAAGTTAATAATATGGATGACTATAGTATCTGTAGCGCTTAGATTCAGGCTTTCAGGTAGCGGATGTTACATTGTCCATACACTTGCACATCTAGACCACTAATTTATCTACTTCGCTAACAGTGATGCACTCAGCCTTCATCGTGAAATCAGCATTGTTACTTGATTGGAACTTTTTTAGCTGACCACTCCACCTTTTAATCTAAATACATTGCCAAACATCGATTTACTATCATTGATATCACTTTAAAAGCTTGAATCTGTATACCCCATCATAAGGAGGTCTTCATTCCCATATATAAGGAATAAGCCTTTTACATTTTTGAAATGCTTAAGAATACATTTCATTATTGTCCAATGCTTTCCTCAGGGACTAGACTGATGTTGGCTTACATATCCTAATGCATAACCGCATATGATCTAGTATATAATGTAGCGTACATGATGGAACCGATTGTAGATGTATATGGTACCCTCTTCATACGCTTCTTCTCTTCATTAATATGAGAAGTGTTCTTCTAAAATAGGATGATTTCAAATTGTGTCGTAACATTTCCATGCTTGAAATTCTCCATACTGAACCTTTTCACTATGATATATATGTATAGGGATTAGGATAGTTCCAGCAACCTTTTGAATCTACCTATATAGATCCTTATACTAAATATATCGGTTGCTTCTCCCAAGTCCTTCATAAATAAATTATTATACAGTCATGCTTTCACCGATTGCGACAATGCAATGCCATTGTCAATCAGGATAAAATCGTCGCCGTACAAATCTAAGAATATGATAACATTTCCTTGTTCTTTCTGGAAAACTTGTGCTTCCTTTGTATTCTGATAAAAACCAAACTATTTGATTACCTTATCAAAACACTTATTCCAACTTCTTAATGCTTTCTTAGAATAATAAATAAATCTTATCAATTTTTCATGCCTTCCCCTTGCTCCCACTAACCTTGGAAATCCCAGACCGTTACATGTAAACGGTCTCTTCTAAATCAACACTTAAAAACACTATTTTCACCTCCATTTGCCATTTTTTTTAGTCGAAGAATGCAATGATAGCAAGCATTATCCGAATGGACTTACGGTTGACCGTGGGAGAAAATGTTTCATCATAATCAATGTTTCGGATCTAAAGAAAACCTTTTGCGACTAGCTTTCTTTATAGGTCTCTATCTTTCCATCTACAGTTGGCTTTATCTTAAAAATCTACTTGAATTCGATGGATTTTATCCCCTTGATATGTCCACCAATGTCCATATTTTGTTATCATACATAGAATCAGTTGACTAGAGATCTAGCCAACCATGTTAATGTTGTTGGATGATAATATTAACATACGTTACTTGAAAATACCTTGGTTTTAAAATGTAAAGTGAGGAGATGAAATGTATGAAAGTAAGAAAACAGAGTTTAGAGTGGTTCGATCCAAGGCAATCTATGTCTACTGTGAGAAATTTCTTGTTTTATTCTATTACAATAGCTTATTTTATAAGAGGTAACATTAAGAGATTAATTGTTTAAAGCCTAATGTTCTTCGAAATTTGTAATAATGAAGGCCATAGCCTATTTACAGCTGCTAGAATTTATGCTTAAATTGTTAAAATAGTGCTAATTGAGTTTGCAAACCGCTCTAGACTATTGATAGATATATACAATTCATGTGCATGCTAGCTAGGATGCCAGATGGTCTATATGGTATGAACGATGATAGCTGGTGAGCTGTAATGTACACATGCTTGGTGTAATACGAGCAGAGTGAAATGAGGGAGTGGTTGTAGTAGAGGTGCGTTGGTAGTAGCAAAGGATATGAAGGGGTTGTTGCATAGTACAGTTTTTTTAGATGAACAGGGTTTGTTTTATGTCATACTTTTAAGAGGAGCAGTCCATACAAAGCATCATTAGACAATGGTAGTCTAGTTCTTGCTGGTATGATTGCGTAATGACCAGCAAATTTTATGCTTTTAATATCAAAATAACTAAAACTGAATTTTTAATAGAAGAGTGAATTGGGTATCGTATTTATAACCATTGTGAAGGCCTTTCCGATCAGATTAATTTGATATATAATTTCGATACATTTGGAGTTGTTTTACAAAATAGTGGCGTTATACTATTTAAATAGCAGTTAGTTGTTTCGGATCAAACTGGATATACAGCTCGTAACCTAGCCAAAAATATATATAAGGGAGGCTACAAAACCCAGGTCGTCGCCTCCATCTTTGGTTTTTTTCCATAATCTTGAAATTTCTTAATTATCCGCTAATAGTGATTAGCAGATTTATTAAAAAGTAATTAAAAATTTAAAGTGTCCAAACTCTATCGAATTTTATACCGTTGTGAAGCTCTCTGCAAATGGAGTCAACGATGGGTATTCATTTTTGAAAATGTTTCTTAGGTCAACCACAAATCATGGTCAAAAGTACCAAATGGCGAGATCATATTGTGCAACTAGTGGTTTTAGATTGGAGGAAAATTGGACGGCGGTGTTGGCAGTTGGTGGCGACAAACTCTAACTCTTTTCTTCACTTGTCCACGTAGGATTTTTTATGTATCTTGTGCGGCCTTCATTGGCTGCCTAATCAATTCAATCTTTTTCGTTTTGGCACGTCAAACGCCGAGTGGAAAATTCTGCCACCTTCTTCTTCATCCTTGTCCAGTAGAAAATTTTCTTCATATTCCTATTCATCTTATCCCCTCCGAGGTGAAGGGTCGTCCTTGAATGGTGTCACTTCGCAAGTATTTTTCTCAAAATCCTAAAACTTAGGGAAATAAAGTACCGTTTATTTCTAGTTACTAACCTAGTTTCTTCATTAACTTCCAGTGTTACCAAAATTTTATCTCTAGTCAAGTGTCCTTATGAAATTTCCTTATTTACGTTGTTTTTGATATGTATATATTCATTTAGTGGTCTAGTCTCGTTCATAAAATCAACACAGCTATAAAACAGAAACATATCTTATACCATATCACATGCTTTTCCAAGAACCTAAGGAAGACAACCAGCAATAACAATCTCAAAAACTCTAAAAGAAAATTTTACTGGAAGTCGCCATTTATCACTAACTGGTGTAAATAATATTATGGCCTTAACACTCCTTAGTCAATTAAGATGGACACTTCTAATATGTCATTCCACTTTCACCAACCTTGCATAATTTCCTTATTGATTTCTAATAAATGTGGTCCATTCATTACTTCAGTTAATATACCCTTAATAGTTGATCATTAGTGTCAAAGTTGGATTATTTCTAATCAATTCTCGTTTAATCCCTTTAATCGTTTTACTGGTATCAAATCCATTTACTATGCCAATTTAAATCCCCCGTCAGTGCAATATTAGATACCTTAATCATTCCCCTTTAATTCTTTTCATTAATTTCAAATTTATTTCCTGTTAAATTTGTAATAAATCTCCATAAATCCTAATCCGTTAATTACTAACTAACACGTATAGAGTCATAGATTACGCTATTTATATATTTCTAGTTTTACGTATGTGTGTTTCTTATTTTTTATTTCTAAACTAGAACTTTTCTTTCCATATTTTAATTTACCAATACTATCCTTCTAAAAAGGATTACCAATATAATTATCCATAAATTAACCAAAGTAAGATCTTTTCTTTGTTTAAAATTACAAGGGATTATTTGTTTTCTTTTTAATTAAATAGATGGTGTAAACTATGGAAAAGAATATCCATATCTTACATATCACTTTTTTCTAGTATATCCCTTGTTAATTCAAACGATACGCTTTTATACATATTTTTGAGTTGGATAATTTATGGAATTTACACAAACTTGCTTCAAATAAATCAAATCATAAAAATTGATATTCCAAGCCAACAACAGCAACCTAACTTACAATCCAATTATAAATATGAAATATCTTCATAACTTTTACCAATGTTCTACAATTAAATACGTGGGACTTATTTCCAGATAATGTTGTACATACTATTCCTGTTTTATACATATCTTAAAACTTCTACACTATCTTACCTAGGTTTCAGTCCCTATCTACTCCACAATTTTTTTTTATTTTGTTCTCATCATTCTTAAAACTAATTTTTCAAAATTATAAAGTACCTTGTCTAAAACCTTTACCATTAAAAATATAAACTTGGATATCCTTTTTGCAAATATTCAGTAACTGCGTAGTTTCCAAAATGAGTCATGATAATTTTTCCTTTTTCTAACCAACTTTTCATTTTTAAGCACTTTCTATAACAGAGATTTATTTTAATAGTTGGACTTTTAATTCAAAATATTAAAAACTCAATTATTAAACCGAACTATTGTTAAACCAAAATATTCAAAAATTGTTTAATTCCATAAAGGAGCAAATAACTTCCCTTCTAAAAAACAAAAACAAAATTCAAAGTTTTTTTTTATATAAATAAACTTATTTCATTAAATTTGAAATCAATACTTGCTACTCATTAAATTATGGCCTATACCTATGTAAAATTCATTATTTCAAAGATACTTCTACTTACAAGACAACTATTTTAGTAGACTTCAAACCGCGGTCTATTCACATGCATGCCAAATTTACAATTTCAAGTTGTTATATTATCCTAATGATATGCATTAACATCTATAGACTTATTACTCAAAATGTACGACACTTAACTAAATACTTTTAACTTTGCTTTAAGTCTTATTTAAAATCCTATAATTTTTCGCAATCCTTTTCTTATAAATCCCAATTTATTTCCCTTTCATTAACATTTTAAATTCAATAGTGTTTTATTCTTATTCAAACAAGTTCTAAATAAAAATATGTATATAAAATTCTCGTCCTTGCATAAGTTCTTTTCCTTTATAACATTCACAAAATTATCCCAACTCATTTATCTTTAATTCCATCCAATTGTGTAAAAAAACCAAAAACAACTTCTATAATTTTAATAATGAACAGTGGAGTAGACGATGATAACTTGTATCCTATTGATTTCTAACTAGATTACCTATCCTGTTTTATATAAATTCGTAATGCTATTTCAATCCAAATCTCCCAATATTACCTATATTTACATTTCTCCTAACTAATAGGCTCCTACTTCAGCTGTTGTTCTTCGTATTTTCCTTATATGGAAATGTTCCTCCTATCTTAGTTATCCTTATCCTTCTATTATCTATTCTTAATTTAATCGATTTCTTTTTCCATTTAATCTCCTTTTTAGAAAAAATTAGAATTAAACTTGTGTATTTATGAAATAGAAGAAGAATCATCAAGTCCAACCTACACTCTATTTTACATTTATTTTAAAATGAAGAATACCTTTCTCCAAAAATCGAAAACTTTTTGACTCAACCAATTTTAAATTATAATTTCAAAAATGAAAAATCATTTTTACCAAAAAAAATTAATTAATAACTTTTGACTCGATAAAATTTTAAATTATGTGTTTCCAATTTTTCTTATTTTTTCAAAATAACTTTCCAATAAATCCTTTGAAAAACTTATTCAAAACATTTCAAGGAATTTTCTAAAAACTTTTTTATCAAATTCTTTCACATAAGGTTGGATTTAGAAATTGACTTTAATCGTCCTTTCTTTTGAACTTCTTTCTTCCATACTCATTATTCATTAAAAGATGATTATCTCCTTGTGGTGATTAATATACACCTTCTTGTGGGAACTTGCTCCACTTCTTCTTCACATCTTGCTTCATTATTTACTTCCATTTGTTTACAACACATAGATTCTTATCTCCCATCTTTTTTTATGTATTGAGCTAGATCCACCAACGTTTTTCTGTATAATCAAGTTATCTAAGTTACTTTAATGATAATTATATTACCTGATAATATTTAATTACTGTCTAACATGTTTATTTGCTATTTCTATAATTGTCAATTGTCTGTAATAAATGATTATTTCTTTAACGGATAATATTAAAAGGCATTTATTTATTCATTCAATTTTTTTCCTATTATGCCTTCCTTATCTCTCCATAATTAGCGTAATAATCTCTTTAATTGGTTCATCTATATCCTTATTAAATTCTTATAACTCCATATTTATTGCATATTTATTATCTTATTAACTTTGGAGTAAAATCTTTTCTTTTTGCATTTCCTAAGATAGTGTTATATGTTGAAATAAAGATTTAACTAATGTTTTTAAGTACTATTAAAATAAGAGTGTGTGTGTTCTATATAGTAGGATTTTTGAAAAACATTTTAAAAACTAATAAGTACGCTTCTCATACATATACATATCCTCATTGATCGGGTAACCTAAGCTCTAATACCAAATGCAACAACCCGTTCTGACATGGGCCAAAATCCTGACCCAGAAAAGGCCCATTGAAAATTAGAATCATCTCAAACTAGCTGTTGGTGGGTAAAAAGAATAATATAGAGCTATTTATCTTCATATTCATAATTTCACAATGAAATGATAAAATATAATAATAACTACAATATCACTCTTATCATAAATTCAAAATGTCACTTAAAACCATAACAAAATATTCATAATCACCATTACATATCTATGGTACAATATTCCAAAACTATAACATCATTTTTATTTCATGGGCACATCCAAAACTACAGAAAATAACAAGTAAATAAATGGACTATAGGCACAAGTCTCATCAACGTCTCCGCCTTTAGCATCGCCCTTCCTAACCTGTGTTGTAATGAGGAGGAAGTCAAAACAACATATGTTTGATGAATAAAAATCTCGAGCCTTGCTATATTAGCACTTGAGCAGTAATTTAGAATATGACTTATGTTTTCTACCTACATCATAAGCCTTTTCAAATATAAGCCCAAGGGCTTTTCTCAAACATAAATAAAAGGCTTTCCAAATATATGCCCATAGCCATTTTGCTATCAACCCAATAACTCATATCTATTGTCCACTATGTCCCATCAATGTAAGAGATAGTACTCAAGTCACTTAATACCTTTTAAATGGAATTAGGCGGACTTCGACCATTTAATACCTTTATTTAAGGCAAGTCCATGTCATTTACTATCGATAATCCAAAAATGGACTCCTCACTTGTAATTATCTAGCTGACATTGAACGGAATCTATTCAGCCATTGAATACTTCCTATTGAAGCGGGCTCATTTCGGAGATATCCTGTACCATTCTTAAACCATAATCCCGACCATTTAATCCTTCCTACGCAGAGAAGAGGCAAGCCCTTACACACCCACTTATTACCTTTAATCTCTTTAGCAGGTTTTCATATTATGACATGTACCCTACGGTGACATCTCACGGTAGCCTGACTATTCGTAGGTATTGGTAGCCAGATTAGCTGGACATATTTACCCTACAGGATTTGGAGCTAACCTTGCGTCATCATAGTTACTTATTATAAGTGATGTCTAACATCAGTCCTAAGGTCACACTACTGATAATTAGATTAGCTGGGTAGACTCTGTGTGCTTTTGACTGACCTTGCATCCCTATAACCTCGTCAAACCTATTTCAATCTCTACATATCCATAACAAGGCGTTATAAGAGATCTTTCTTATTTCACCTTTAACATTAATTACCTTCCTAAGGGAGATTTTAATAAAATAAATAACATATTTAACCATGCAATTATACGGTATAATTATACTTTAGTTACGCATATACTCGCTCGTGCGAACATGGTAATTTCTAAACATGTGGAATACACGCCCCTAGACAAGTGTTTAAATGTCAACTCTTTAAACAATTATACAAGTCTACTCCATATTCCATAAATACCCAAAAATCTAATATTCATGTTAGAAGTTCCAATCAACAGACTTGCATACAATTAAAATTTAAACCTAACTTATCACATCAGAATAATGGAATACATTGATAGTAGAAACTTATAGTCCAAATTTTTTCGCTCTATTCAACCCCTTTCTCTCCTAAAGAATACAAATGAATTTCTATTTAATTCATGGGAATAAGCAGTGCAAACTACAAATAAAATTTGTACTGTACACACTATTCCTTAATCAAAATCTTTTAACCAAATTCAAGAAAAAGAATAAGGTGTGGAATAGACGGTAAAATTTTCAGACCTATAAATCTATACCATTTTCTTATTTTGACATAACAATTGAGATTCCAACATAGAATTGATATTTCGCATTGAAGGAGTTTTGAGGGTTTATAATATGATTTTTTTTGCAAACCAAGACTCCCTAAGGCATATTCAAACCTAGCTGTACTAATCTTACTAAAATATAAAAGCTAAGATTCCAATTTATAGTATATCCTTAGCTTTTCCTCCTTTGTATTTAACACACCTTTAACAATCTCTTTCAGATCCTTTCTTTTTGATATATACAGCAAGAGATTTGCGTGTGTGTGTGTATTAGATTCAAAACTTTAGGGATTGGAGAAGGATAGAATTAGAATATAAACAATAAATAAAAATAGATGTATAGGATTTCATACCAGAAACCCTAATAGGGTTTTCTAAATCTATGAAGACACGAACTGACAGAGCTTCGCTAATGTTCTCAAAATATTTTGTGAAAAAAGGTGAGAGGTCTAGGGTCTTATTTATAGTGGTTGGAACGAATTGGAACTGTTGGATGAAGGTTAGTTGGAAATTATAAAATCCCAAACATTCTAATTCACAAACCCTAGCCGCCACTTGACAGGGACAGTCGACCGCACCTCTACCACCGTTCAACTACTAGGGGCTGACCGATCATGGTCGGGAGTTGACCTCTTCCATGTTTCTAGAACGTTAATTTTGTGTTGTTGTTTTATTTATTATTTTCCTTAACTATACTTTAGCATTATCGTTGATTTTAATGTTTACTTAACCTCCAAGTCTAATTACAATTAACTTTTGAATTCAAATTTTAAAATTAATTATTCATTTGAATTTGAATACTATTATTTTAAATGCAAAAACTTCAAACGTCCATAATATTCCATTTGAGCTCCGTTTTCAGCATATTATATATAGAAATTGATCGGAATTTCACCACGAACGCAACGACATAACTTTCGTGGTCAAATTCAACCTTTTACAAAATTTCCATTTTTATCCCCATCTTATTTTATTTTATTTGTTTATGGTTGATTTTACAGGGTGTTACATGTAACATCCAGCTTTAGCGACCCTTCTATATATCGCAGTCATGCTCTTCTTAAATCTATGCCTACCAATACGACATATCTTCGATGTGGTGATCGAGGTAGACACGTACTTTCAAATTGATCTATTATTCCAATTCATAGTCGCATTATCCATATTTTAAGAGTATAGTTGCAACTACTTCTATAGTGGAGTTTGTAGAGTTTGGCATATGATAAATATATATAATTACAGTAAAAATACAAATACGTTCACTCAGCGTGCCCTAATTCCTATGATCGACTAACGTAGGCTTTGGTACCAAGGTAAGAACCCACACCTTATTAGGCTTGAGTTTTGGCTAAATTGAAAACCCAAATCCACAGAGAGGCGTATCGTTGGTGTTGATATCCTGTAATTACCAAAAGTATATCAGAGCACTATCGACATAAATTCACAGTGGAATATTGAAGTACAAAAAAGAAATATAATTACCAATTAAGGCTAATACCTTTGATATCTAGCACACTTGTAAGTGCCGAGCATGCGCAAGGAAATATGCCTTCCACCATTCACGCTTTGCACCAGTACAAGCCCCTCTAAGTCTATCCTATGACAGAAGGTCAGAACAACGTTGACTAGTAAATTACGTACTACTTTATACAACACCAATTTATGCTGATTGTCTTCCATTACGTGTTATGTCTACTATTTTAACTTAGTCGGTTTGATTTCCTGTATGCATACGATATGCCCCACTTACTCTAGATGTGCAATAACTACGTGTGTGCGTGTGTGCACGCGTACATAAGCACCACGGTCCTTAATGGATCAGGATACATCCTATGTTAGTATCTGTAGCTCTACACTGCTAAAGGTATCCACGATCTACGTTTAGATCGAATTGTCTACGTACACCGAGGATCTTTTTGTTAATGCCTAATAATGATATAACAACTATTTAGCCATATTCTACCTCACCTTGAAGACTTATCTAGCTGCTTCGAATCGAGGACTCTGTTTCTCAGCTAAATCATTGACTTAACTTTAAGGCTTATTAAGGACTCAGCTCCTCAAACTTCCTATTTACTTAAATGACCTCAACTAAAGGTTATTCGGCCCTCCTAATAAAAAATAAACAACTGTAAGGCTGTGCATGTCCAAATGTGATCTACGCTAGGAGGTGTTGTCTCTTAAGCATAACCCTAGTCCTTTTAATGACCGCTTTAGGACTGATGACGCTCTCGACCTATATGTTCAACCCTACTCCTTACATATATGGTGCCAACCTTGCTAAAATATTGTCGATCCTATGCTCACTATCCCATTTAGATTGCCTAATGCAATCAAAGAAATGTCCACTTGGTTACTTAACATATACCCACTAAAATGATTGAAGCAGAACCTGCCTAGCCGTTTAACACTTCAAACCCGAGGGGAACCAGGCTTTCCCTTTACATATACGCGAATGTATATTCACGTGGGTCCTACCGTTAGAGATGATCCACATCAGTACAATGTATATACAACTGCTGGTGGCCCCTTTTGGAGGACATGCTTATGTTGTGTAACATTACCGACCTCACATCACAAACCATACTAATAACTATGTAATTTATAATTAATCTAAGTTATTGTCCAGATCCAACAATTCACATCCGTCGTAAATGCATCTTTGAGGCTATATAAATTTATAAAATTATTATCCTCATTTTTTTGACTATTATATTCAGTTATTTTTACATAGCTTACTTCTTGTTTCACTAACGCCTATTAATGTCATTTACCACTTATGTCTAATTTAATAGATTGAATATCTTTTATTACTTGACTTCCACTTGATATTATTTGGTATATTATATTACCTTTTTCATCCATTATTATCTTTCTTTGATTATTGTAGCTTCATCGCTTACTGTTTATTTTCTACTTACCTTAAATCGCATATATTAGATTTGCAGTGAAATTATTATCATTGTCTCTATTTATAATACTTTGGTTTATACTTAGTAATTTCAAGATTTTAATACGTTGGAATTACATCTTCCCAAACGGAAACGTTAACACTAAAAATTTCCATAAATTATCTAAAAAAAGACCTGTGTTATGTTTGAAAATACAAGAAATTATCTTTTCTGCTATTATCAAAATAGATGGTATAAATGCTAGACATTCCTATTTAGTAGATATCTTTTTTAGGCATGTTCCTTATTATTACACTTTTATTCATAATTGTAAAATTGGATAATTTATAAACATTCACATTGCAATACGTTTCATTCCAATGAGTCAAAATACTACAAAAATCCCAATACAATTTATAACAATTTCCAATTCATGTTTACTGATAAATATCATTCAACTAACAAATCTTGAATTATTATACAAAATCATTAACAAAATATCTCATAAATCTAGGGACTACTGTCACCCTTACTTTCAAGTTTCAGTTATATGCAATATTAAATCAAATTTAACAATTCATAGAATATGTAGGCATTGTTCTCAAATTCATTACATGTGTATATTTAAGCTTACATCTATAAAATTTACTTCCACGCATATAAGAAATAGATTTATAATAATATAATCTAATATTATATAAAAATAAATAATTTCCCACTAGCCTATAAACTTCCAAATCTTTGGATCTAAATCATGTTATTCCTGTTTAACTCCCTTTCTTCCTAACAAAATATATATCGAAAGCACATATATATTTAATAGAAATTTAGATTCTAGAAGGGCTTTGAATTTAATTTAGGCTTGGATTCAGATTTACAATTTACCTTTGCTTCGGAAATTCAATTCGACCCTATTTTTCTTCTCTATTATTCTCCACGATTCTCAACTTATATATATATATATATATATATATTATAGTTTATACATATTTTATAATTTATAGAGAAAAGAAAATGGCAGAGCTTTGTCGTTGCTTTAGAAAATATGAAAAGAAAAGTGAGGAGCCAAACCTATATGTATAAGGATTCGAATTAATGCAAGCCATTAGATTGGATTATACTAAATCTAGGCCGTTTGGTCTAGTTCAAACACAGTTGTCAGCGCACCAACGGTCGATTGCTATGCTACCATGGGTCGACCGCTAGGGGTCGACCGGTTGTCATGTTATGTAAAATATTTATTTATTTCTCACTAGATGTTATTTTATACCATTTTGACCGATCTGATTTAATTTAACAATGCCTAGACATTAAGTAACCATTAACGTTAATTAATTATATTTCTTTACAAAATTACATGTATGATTATTTTTGATATGAAATGTTCAAACATTGATAACTTTTTGTTTGAACCCTAATCGTAAAACTTCATTGTTTGCACCAAAAATTGGCACAAACACCCAACATATAATTTGTAGAAAAAAAATGAAGAAAATTAAACGGAAATATAGGAAAATATCAATAAACTAATAGCAAATAAGTAAAAAAAAACAGAGACATGTCAATTTATGGTGGTTCGGCATTGATTGCGTACATCCACTTTGATGAAATAACTTAGTTAATCATTTTGAATTCCGAGTACAAGAAGGGTCGGATAGGAATCCGAGATTACAATGGAGTATAAAGAAAGAAACAGCGTAAAGGTCCCCAAAATGAACAATCAACCCTTTATTTATAGGTATAGACATCCAAATATCTTCCTGAAATTTTGACAGTAGAATCTCGAGATGTAGGCGAGACAACCTAGAAAATTCCAAGGCCCGATTCCCAAAGAATAGGCCTCGTCCCAACCCCTATTGGAGGTCCATGCTGCGAACCCTTTGTTGGGTCCATTTGGTAGTTGGCTACATGTTCCCAAAGTTTTATGTGTGATTGACTTCTAGATTTTGAGATATCGATCATTTTCCATCGAGCTGTACCGCTAAACTAATGTGACTCGATCCTTTGTATAGAGGGACGGATCGTACCCAATCGTTGACCTATGTGAGACAATAATCCATATTTAAAACATTTCTTAAGAGTCTATCTGTTGGTTTCGTTTGATCTCTACTTCATATTATCATCTGCGCTTAACTATATATGAAAATGCTAGATAACATTTATATATGAAATTTAATCATAAAACCGCCACAAACACAATGGTGCAGGTTTTGTAGCTAAATTATAGCATTTGCGAAAATTTTATTTTTAGGTTCACTTATTATTAATTAACTTCTTTTAAATTAATTATTATTCAATTCACGAGATGTTACGTCTCTACTCACATATCTACGTAAAAAATGATATAATTCTAGATATATATGTTTTTTGAGATGGGTGTATGTATGTATGTATAATGTTATGTGCATTGAAAAAAAGAATAAAAGGTAGAGGATTGGTCAGAGTTTGGTTGGAGAGGCCAGTTATGGATTCGGATACGTGCGACACGGTAGGTCTGCCGGTCGACCATCGACCGGTAGGTGTGACCAGTGGCCTATTCTAGTTAAAAAAATAAAACAAAAATAAGAAAATATGAAATTATTTCTAAATATTATTGTGAGATTTATAAATTTAATTACTAACTACTTCGACTATTAAATTATGGATTTACATTATATTTTATAGTTTGAAATAAAATGGAATTATTTTAGAAGTTTATAAATTAACTTCGGAGCAGAATCTGACTAAAGAAATTTATATAAATTGTGTTCTATTTGTAAAATGTTTTATGGGAAATAAATTGAGAATCAAATTATTATTTATGAAGAAATATTATATTATATTAGGTAATTATATATTTAAAGTTATAATTTCTAAAAGAGAAGTTAATTTGGGTTTAAAATAATTATTTGGAAAATACATAAATTCTAAAAAAATGAAGTATTTTCTAAATAATATTCTAAGTCTTTACACAAAATTTTATAACTAATAAGTTTAAATGCAAATATGATTTATTTATTTGATTAACAGAATTTATTTATATCATTCTAATTCCTTAACTCTTTTATATTGATATCAAATTTATGAACGATTCACCATCGATTTTGATTGGATTAATGGTTTTAATGTCATATGGTGATGACGTCCTTCTATATGATTCCATAATATATTTCTTCTATATGACGTGAAATCTGAATAGAGCTATAATGTCGTTTGGTATGAGACTTTTGGTTATATTTCTCTAGTTATTATTTGGACTCGTTATATAGAATGATATAGGGACTGAGTGTAGTTTTTAAGCAGTGAATAGACGACTGAGTATCACATGGTGGTATGGGACGCCATTGTGATATTGATTTGGTTATTCATTGTAAGTAAATGTCATTTATGTGACAGATCAGTGATACTGTGATAATACTTACGCGAGACGATGCTGATGTGTTGACCAGGCTTATGAATTTAAGCTAGGGGCTACCTATGTACATGTAGATATAATGTGTTTATCTATCGTGTTGTACTCCTGAATATTGTGTTGGAGTAAACCAGATAGCTAACATCCATTATAGTGACCCGATTGTAGGATCGCGCCCAGAACTACAACACTTTAGTTTTATCATTGAGTATAAGCGGATCCAGGGGGATAGCCCATATGCTTTGATTATTATATAGTAGGAGCAGATCTAGGTGAATAACCTATGTGCTATTATCCCTTTGTGTCACCTAGGCCTATAGTCTTTTACCACGAGAGCAGGAGCTGGGTCATGATTAGAAGTCCTCGCGTTGATGATCATACTAATGGACAGTTTCATGATTGCCATGGAGGAACTAAAGGCTATAGCAGTGGATCTTGGTGGATAGCCCATGTGTTCTTAGATCAAGTAGGCGGCAATCAATTTCTAACAGAGTGATATACGGATATATTCTATTTATACCCTCGCCTAAGTGTTAGGATCAAATTTGGGAGGGGGGATAACCCATGTGCTCATAGAGTATGTAGATAGCTATTAGCTTTCCATGTCATGCTATGACTCTACTTAGGACTTCTTGTTTATTGTACAGTCATTCTCCTATCATGATTCATTCAGAATTATTATATGTGAAGAAGGGATTATATCTAAATAGGCGTCTGGAGTATAATCGATTCCTATATCTTTTATCATAGTGGTAGGCCGCCCATCCTACATATATTGATGTTGATATCATATTTATTGTGATTGAGACATATATTTGGGTATTTCTATGTGCTAGCCTGGTTATACGTAAGGATATCTCATTTATTGGTGATTTGATAATGATTTCTAGATATGGATGATTCACCAATTTGACGTTGATTCTATGATTTCTGATTTGATGCGTTTTTCTTTGGGTAATGGCATCTTTATGCGTTGTTTTATGTCAAATGACATTATATGATACTTTGAGGATTCTTTATGAAATTTTAACTAGATACCATGCATATATTACTAAATATATTTATATATACTACCATTATGCTTGTTGTCTTGATTTTTGTTGATGGTATTATCATATTATTATACCCTGCATATATTGAGTTTCATAAGTATATTCACCGTTATATCTAGACGTAGTCTGACCAATGTGTTATTTATGTAATACCCGAGTCAGACCGAGACATTCAGGTTCACGGATGATGAGACCGAATTGCATTTATTAGGCTTAATGGAGGCTAATTCTTCAGTTTAGTTGTATATCACTATGTACGATGTACTTCATGTATGCATGGCATTGTTGTATTTTAGTCATATTTGTATTGTATCCTGAAATAATAAACATTGGATATATTTAACCACATTGTTTTTTTGCATATTACATGGTATATTTTATCACTTCGTTAAATTCCATGTTTTCTATTATTTACTATATACCAAAAATATTCTACCTTGGAAATACACGTGTTAATTACTTTATTCCGATACAGTGTACAAATGGATGAGCTGTATGTTCGATGTTTAAATATATACCAGTGTTTGCCCAATTGAATATTCATGTGTGTACATGTAGCCTCATTCTCCATATTATATGATAGTATAACTTAGTAATGCTCTTGGATAGTATGAGTATAGAGATAGGTGGTCATAGTAAGATTCTATGGATAAGATTATTTTAGGTCCAGAGATGGTTAGCGATATTACAGAGATGGTGGAGCTTGTAAGGAAAAGGATGAAAGCTGCACAAGATCGACAGAAGTCATATGCCTATAAGACGAGAAAAGATTTGGAATTTGAAGTAAGAGATTTGGTCTTTGTTAAAGTTTCTCTATCGAAGAGGGTGGTAAGATTTGAGGGTTCGACGAAATTAGCACCCAGATTTGTTTGTGCATTTCCACTATTAGAAAGATAGGAAATTAGCATACAAAATGGAGCTTATCGAAAAGATGGCGGGAGTCCATAACGTGTTCCATGTGTCACATTTATGAAAATGTGTATAGCTACATACGATCGTAATTGCACCTAATCAGTTGGGGGAGATATAGTTAGAGTTTCAGCTGAGTCCAACTCATGGTCTGACTAATATTATGGAACATAGGATGAAATGACTTAGAAATAAGACCTTGAAATTAGTTAGAGCGCAATGGGAAATGATATCGCAGAGAGTAGATGGTAGCCAAATGAGAAGACAGAGGCTACTCATCCGCAACTTTTTAGGTATGTTTCCTGATTTGATTTTGTTTCCTTAGTTCGATTACTCCAGAATAAGTATTTGGATGCTTTAGATGCAATGATCGTTAGATTTTATATCTGTGATTGAATTTGCATATATATATATATATATATATATATATATATATATAAGTGTGTATTTGCGTGTGCTTATATTAGGATGTTGTGCATTATGCCTAAAATGTCATCTCATCACAATCGAATAGGATGCATTTGCTGCATTTTACAGATACAAGTTTCAAGTTCATAGCATTCATACCTATATAACGTTCATATAATTTTAAATAAGTTATTGTTTGCATAAATTGGATAATGTGTTTATAACTTAGTTGATATAAGTTTGATAAGCAAACATTCTGTTATATTTTATGTTCCTTAGGAATTTTAAGGATGAAATTCATTTAGAGGGGAGAATGTACTACCCAAAAATTTGATAATTTTTTTAAAAAAAATTAAAAATAAAATAATGTGAAAATAGTTGAAATTAATGAAATAAATTAAATTTAAGGATGGGAAAAAAGTCATTTTTTAAACTTGGAATTTGATGACGAAACCAGCTCGATTCCAACCGTCACATTTTTGGAGTCGTGCAATATTTTTTGCCTCGTTTGGAATTCATACGAATGAGTTATAACTAATATAGCATTGGGTTAAATGATAGTCAAAGAACTAGGGTTTGAGTTTGAATTCAAAATGAGCAGGTTATTTTTCCTCCAACTGCTAGAGGAACTAACGCATACAATTCAGTTCATAAAACCATCCAACATTTCTTCTTCTTCCACCTCCATCTTTTATTCAAACTACCTAATATCAAATTCAAATGTGTCTCTCCAAACTCCACTGAATCAAACGAGACCAAAAGCATTGTGAAGCCATAGGACAAGGCTACGTACTAGCAATGATATGGAAGAAGAGATCTGAAGTGAGGAGATACAACAGGCCAAACAACGAGGATCTTGGCGGAAATAGGTATTTCAGTGATTGATTCATCTTTCTGTCAGTATATAATGCAAATATAACACTCTAACGGTGATATGAGGCTATAATATTGTAGAATAATGTAGTTAAACATCTAAATTCATATTCAATTGGGGATTGGGAGGGATTTTTTAAGAACAATGAATTAGAGCTAGGTTTTCATACAAATATGTTAATTGGATGAGTTTACACTGTAATTGGTGAATTAAATTGTCAAACCAGACTTAGAGATGTAGGGGTAGGTTCTAGGTACATTATTAGGGGACTGGAGTCAGAACGGAGGCGGCTAGAGATGGAAAACAATGACAAAAACATCAAAAATCAAAACTGGAAATTTATAGTAAACACATACACAGATGCACTAACCATTCCACCAGTGCAATATAATTTTTCTAGGTTGAACTTGGACATAGAAGGGACTATATAAATAAATAAAAAATGATTCAACTCTTGTTTCACTTATATTCTGGAAGATGATATGATGCTAGTAACAAGACGAATGATGGTGCTATCAAGTAAATGAATATATGTGATGAATGGTTATTATTTGAAGGATTATATATGTAGTTTTGATATGGAAGTGTCATACGATAATGGAAGTGGAAGTGAATGAGTCTAGGACGCTGGTAGATGGCCCATGATGTGTGTGCGGATATGAATGTGGTCCTATGACATAAGTACATGGTCCATGCATAACATTGCTCCCCTGTAGTGCTTTAATGGGCCAAGTGGAGGAGGTAGATGTTAAGCGACTCTACAGACTATGGGTGCACTAGGCCGTGAGTCCAATTAGGTAGCACAAGAATAAAAGGCTTTCCTATAGGCTATGGGCGGTATAGGGAAGTGAATCCTATATGCGATTGCATGATTGCATGATTGTAGATAACAGGCGACCCTGTAGAGCAAGAGGTCGGACCAGGGAAGTGAGTCTTCATAGACATGGTGTGATATGGCTAGATGTACATGACTGCTAGGTATGACGTGGCTACGAAACATGTGGTGTCTGAGCTATAAACTCATATCGTGTTATAGTATTATTTTTGTAGCATATATATAGTAGATTGTGGCTTACTTACCGGACTTATGTCTGACCCACACTTATTATATGTGTATGCATGTATGTACACACACACACACACACAGATATATATATATATATATATATATATATATATATATCCAAGTTGATGGAGTATAATGATGAGATGGTAGTAGAGGTGGAGGTTCATTTTTGTGTTATATATATGGTGCAAACAAGTGTTGCACCTGGATTTGACTATATATGTAGTTTGGGTTATATTTGTATTTATTCAAACATATGTATATGATATTATAGACATGTTGGTGTTAGTTCCTGAGATGATGGTTTTAATGACAACAACCTTAGGACTTGTTATAAAATATAAGTACCAATATTCTTGTCTAGATATATATGTATATGCAGGATATCTATACTATAATGCAAAACCCCGGTCAAAATGGTCAAAGTGAAGCCTTTTGTGTGCTGTCTAAATAGTCCTCCGCAACAATGCAAACAAAATGAAAATACAAAGGGTAATTCTGTCATCTTCGTTTCACGTTTCCTCTTGCCCACGTCACTCAGCACTCCCGTAATTTTCCCATCTTCTCCACTCTTCCATCGGTCCACAACTCCTTCAACAATTCTCGAAACAAAAGATAACCCTAACTGCTGCCTCCCTCAAATCAATATCAAATGTCTTCGGTCTTCTTTATTCGGTCTTCTTACTTCCCAAATTCCTCCTTTGAGGACCAATCTCCTGCAAACAAACCGCTTTTGAAGTTACATAGATGATGTTGGAACAGTAAATGTTGAGTAAGGATGAAATCATTAGTTCGCTACCGCACACCGACATAACTTCTCCCCTTTCGTCCGTGAAACTCCCTCTTATCTTCCTTCATTGCCAATTCTCACAACGAACTTCAACGTTTTTACTCCTGATGCTTCCAATTCCTATTCTTTGTTTCAAGATTTTTCCTTATTTTCCCCTGATTATCGACATCGACAGAGATCTATGCCTTGGTTGACGAAACTCCAGTAAGGTATCATCTTTACCTAACTGTTGAGTGCAAAAGGGATCCATGCTTTGGTTGGAGCTCCAATTAGGTATTTATTTTGTTATCCTCATTAACTGTATTTGATTGAATAGTTTAACCCTTGACTTATTATCGTAGTCAATTGATATGTCAACGTTATGAAAAGTTGCAGATTGCAGAACGATGTTATTTTTAATCTTAATCAAATCGTGGTTAAAATTTGTTTCCAGTCATTGAATTTTACTATACCAAAAATTAATTTATAATATACGGCTAAAAAGTACCTAAATTTATGCTCTTCTTTTCAAGACTCTAGGCTTCAAATGTTATATTTCAGTAACCTGTAACATAATAATAAATTTGCATATTAATTTCTTTGAATTTGATACCATCTGATCGATTATGCTCATGTATGTTTTATGCTTGATAATTATAAAACTAATGATATAAATATCAATCAAATGGTGGTTAAAAAAGTGTTTTATGACTGTTTCGAAACAATTATGTCAATTGGGTAAAAGCATGCACTTGCAGCCATCTTTCTCAAACAACTAATGTGTTGTTGACATAAAATATCTCTGTGACAATAGCTAATACATCATGAATTTGAGACTATAAAACCACAAAGTTGACATTTTTGTTTACAAAATTTTACATGGAGCATACAGATTTCAACTTGATGGCAATCTAAAAACATGAAATCAAATGCAAAGGAACAGGATAGAGCCAATATAATGTTACCATGGTTTTCAAAACTAAAGAGTAGAAGAATGTCTTTTCTTTTTATCATACTTCTTAATAAATGCATACTGCACAGAAAAATTCATTACAGATTGGTGACGCCATTTCTTAATCAGAATATTAAACTTTTGCTCATTATAATACATAATGCAAACACATGACAACACAATCAAGAAGAAATATGTGCTTCTAATGTACATGTTCTATGCCTAAAATTAAATTAGCTGCAAGGGATTTGTTTATCACCCTATATTTATTTTCAGCTTGCAGTATAATCCAAAAGCTATATAAACTTAATACTATCTTTCAGCAAATCAATTCAGACTTAAAATAGATACCAGCTTAAGAAAATTCGGATGATGTCAGTTAATCAGTCAAGATTTTTAATCTCAAATCTAAATACTCTATAAATTTGATGCCAATTCATCATCTTTGATTTAAAACCAATTGTTTTGAGGAAATTAATACGATTTAACATACAATAACCACAACCATAACTTCAAACAACAAATATCAATAAATCAACCTATATGATTATAACAATAAAAACAAAATCATTTCGACAACCTAAATGTTAGCAAGATCTATTTTTCAGTAAACTAGCTATAAAGAAAAAAACAAACCTTGAAATTTCCCCAATAGGACGCTTAAGAGTTTTCAAACTCCTCTTTATTTCAGAGCAAAAATTAAAGGGCATTCCAAACCAAATTAATTAGTAACGATAACATAAAGTGTTTACCGAAATTAGTTACCGTAATATTATTTGATTCATGGAATAATTTTTGATTCCTTCATAATAAATGAGTAAATATGAGTGAGTTTCTAAGTCCGTTAAACTAACTGAAATTGTTAGCTGTAGTTAAAGGTGTATTTTAGTCAATCCCAATCCTATGATTGCTTATGTTTAAATAGTTGTTTTCAATGCATTAACATCAACTATAACAAATGTTCATATTTATTCTTCCAAACCAAGCGACGCTAAAATTTTAGTTTCACATAGGATTCGTAGAAGGTCCGATTAAATTCATACTGTATTGGACATTTTCAAACGTTCTTATATAAAGATGACTTTTTGATGCTCATATTTATGTTTACTGGATATTCTGTTATTTGCATATTTAGATAACAAATTCTTACCCTTAAATTATTTTATTACTAAAATCTAGCTGTTTGTTTTGTATAAAAGTATATGATTATTATTTTTCCAGTAATATATGATTATTACTAAATTATTTTCTTTCCAGTAATAGTGCACAGAGAATGATGTTTATCCATTTCGAAAAAACATAGTTTTTGTCAAAATTTGTTACTTCTATTGATTTGCTTTGCAAGTAGATGTGCTACCATTATATTCAATCTATGTTTTGACTCACACATGTTATAAGTTGAATTATTGATATTATAATAGGTAACGACCATTAGAATAAGTTGAATAACGGCTGTTGAAATCAAATCAAAAAAATTAAATCCCAAAACCAAGCTCAAAACTATAACCATCAATTAAAGTAATATATCACTTCTATTATATTTACTTAGGTCTATGGAAGATGCGGATCGTTGAGGAATAGGCAGAGTGTGGGAAATAGGTGATGGGTGTGGATCTAGGGTTTCGAACGCCATGGATCGACTTTCGAGTTTATGGTATTTCTCTAATTTAGCTTTTAAATTATTTATTTGCAATTTTGTCTGCTGATTTTGGATCTGTACAATATCTCACATATCATCTTTTATGCCCAATTCAGGAATTAGGCTTCCCCATCGAGGTTGGAATGCTTTCCAGATATTTTAGACGTCTTCAATTGCAGATGGATTATGGAATCCGATTTTATTTCATGCCAGGTACCCGAGAACTTGATTAAGATCTTAATTTCACTAATTGCTTCTAATTAATTTTATTCTACAACAATTAACATTTGTTGATAAGAACTTTGATTTTGAAGTTTATTATTGGTATGTTTAATGGTTGTGGAAGATTAGGTCTACTAACTGCAAACTAAATACCGAAACCTTCATCTAATTTGTTCAACTATGCAAGATCCAATGTCTGAATTTTTTTTAATCTGTGGTCCTTTTTTGCAAACATAGACAGTGAATCAACTTTCTTTTTTGAGTTGAAGTATATAAAGAAACAAGTCATGCATGTTTGTTTTCTCTGATTCTATACGTTTTAGATATTGTTAAAAAAATATACAAACAAAAGGCGATAAATTGAAATATCTACCATTTCATGTATTTATAATCCTTTCTTCTTTTCCATTTTGCTGTCAAGTTGTTAAAGCAAATACTTGATAAGTGAAAACATTTTTTGACTGCCAAAAATGTCATTTTTCAAATTATTTCATTATATATCAAATAACGGCATGTTGATCTTTATGAAACCATTCGTTTTGTTAACTCATTCATCTAATTAATTGCTTGAATACTACTTTCATTCTACCATTTTTCATTCCACTAACCCTGCCATCGACCGTGGAATATTATTTTTCCTAAATTTTCTTTTCAGTCCTACACTTTTCCTCTTCTAACTTGGTTGTTACGCCAAGTAAGATGTCCATGTTTTTGCCTACTGTTTGTTCGCTTCAACTGAAATTTTCACGGACAACCCTAACAATAAGTATATGCCAAATTTAACTGAATCGATGTGTTATTCTGATTTCTCAAATTCGTTAGTCCCCAATGAACACTATTTGATCATAAAAATTGATGATTAATATATTAGTTCGCTTGCAAAAGTTTTCTACATGGGTTTATGCTAATAATTGAGGTATGAAATAAGCTCTTGATTTTATTTTAGGCCTTCAACCAAATAGTTAAATACCAAACAACTTCCTTTTTTTCATATCATTAGATAATAGGATTTGTTATAAGTTGGTTAACCCATCTATTTTTACTGATTTGATTTTGTATATTATTAAACTTTATTATATGTGTGATCATTTATTTAGCTCATTTATTATCATTCTTAATTTAATATGTTTATTCTAATTTGCATTATCAGACACATGATGCTTACAATTGATTAAAATTGTTACATTTTAGAGTGATTAGAAATCCCAATTTCCAAATAAAAAAAGATTTGATTTGTAAAGATTTTTCAATTTTTTCTCTCATCAAAATCAGAAGTTTTGCTCTAACTACCTTCAGATGAATAACATAATTTATAATTTAGGATCAGTTTGACCCATTTTAGTTCCATTTTGAAAGAGCCTTCTCTTCTATGGCATTGGTTCTATGCCATAGTGAATGTATTGGTGGTTTCTGTGTTTAAGTTTCACTAATGTTGGTAACAAAATAGAGAACTTAAATTTTGGATGCAATACACCAATTATAATTTCTTAACAATTATGGTTTCATTATTAAATTCAAGTTAGCTGTACAACCATTTTCATGTGTGCTAATTGTACATAAACTATCTACATGCCCTATAATCAGAACATATTTCATAATAATGCTATTGTAGCTTAAGCATATTATATGCTTTAATAAGTGTATGTTTATGTGCATAAGATGTTTTAGTAATTGTGTAGTCGTAAATATAGCTTGGTATTATGTATATAACGTTATTTTTATTCTACACTTAAGTAACCAAGCTCTTCACCACCAAAAAACTACAGGAGACTGACACTTCCAAGTAAAGACAATGAATATCTTAATATCAATCTGATGGAACTGCTTCACGAAGTAGAAATAGGGTAATAATATGCCCTTTATAGTAATTAACCCATACTAGCCACTTTCGACTGATGTTTGAAACCGAATCTGCAACTTTATGAATGCAGTTTCAACACATTCCTTCACTTTCTATTCTCAATGACAGGGATGCAAAGGAGTCTACCAATATCTTCCACTATGCGTTGAATGTATCGCAAAAAAGGCAATTGCATAGGAACAAAAACAAATTAATAGTCAGAGGAAAAGCAAGCAAATGATGATGAAGATAAGAATAACGTGAGGTATCCATTGATGAGTATAAGATGCATGAAACTAAGACGGATATTAAAAAAATAGTGTTCTACATCATATGCCCAAGGAGGGAAAGACATGTTTTGGTTAATTATGAATATTTATCGTGTTTTGGAAAGTTTACTAAGTACCGATTAACTAAAAATATGTACAATGTTTACATTTTTTCAAGTTTTTTGTCCCGCGTGATAGTCTTTGCTGTTGTTTTCCGTCAGCGAGTTTGTATTATTTTGATACAGTATTTTTTGTATGCTCAATCAAAAAATGGATTTATGCTGTTTTGTGTATCTCCTGTGTGTAACTAATGATTTATGCTTTTATTAAGGTTCTAGAAATTGTATGGCAACGAAGACCAGGTTTGAAGGGATTATTTGAAATAAGCATGTTGTGTTTAACTTTAAAGTAATTTTAGTTCAAGAGTACAGTAATATGTGCGATTATATCAAATTTCAAAGGCACTTGATGACAGGGACAGTATATGCATTTGTAATGCAATGTTTTCTTGAGTATTAATCAACAATGAATAATTTTGCAGTAAAGTAATTTTATTTCTTTTGTCTTGGAGTAGATTGATGTATCCATTTTTATTAGATGTCAAATATACTTTGATGACATGGATAATATGCTGCGCTTAACATTAAACTAATTTTAAGTTGGTTATTTTGGTTTAGACTGATATATCCGTTTATATGAATTTTCAAAGGCACGTGATGACAAGGATAATTCATGCATTTGTAATGAAATATTTTCTTTAAGTACATAATCATCAATGAAATTTTTTGCAATAAAGTAATTCGTCCATTTTTATGAAATGTCAAATATATACTTTGATGACATGGATAATTTTGATAATAGGTACCACAGATAGAGATACTTTTATCAATGCACTATATTAAGTTTCATTCTCAGCCATGAATGTGCTAAATCTCCAAATAAAATCATTTGAGTGCATCTTTTCAAGAACTAACTGTACTGTAAATTATCATCCCTACATAGAGTGTGCGCGCATATTCGCTTATGTTAACATCTTATATATAGTTTGATTACAACAATTTGATTATTTCTGTAACATCGTTATACTAAATATATATAAAACGATTGATTTGTGCACGTACACACAGAAACAATGTAACATTACATACACGTTGAAGTCGTTTTGTAAAATCCAAAAATCATTCAAACAACGTTGTTTGATACCAATTCCTCATTTTACACACTCCCCATTTTACCCCACATTCTACCCAATATCAAACCTGTGCGCACAAGGGCATTTCTGTCTTTTTCCAACCTCCCACGTTCCCCCATCTTCTTTTCGGTTCCCCTTCCCTGCTTTCCACTTCCAATTTCACCTAACCCTACCTAAAATGGCATGCTCCCTCCTCCACCTTCCTAACCGCAATTCCACGTTGCCCCATCTTCTTTTCGGTTCCCCTTCCTTGCTTTCCACTTCTAATTTCACCTAACCATACCTGAAATGGCGTGCTCCCTCCTCCACCTCCCTAACCGCAATTCCTCTGATGCCTTCATTTCTTGCCCACATATATCAATCGTCTAACTTTCAACTCCTTTAACCTTCTCCTACAGATCAAAGAGTGTGATCGAGCTGTTGAGCGCTATCTTGCAGAACGTTCGCAGAACTGATTACTCCATCTATAACTACAACATTTAATCAATTCCATGTTATGCTGCATATTTTCTCCATCTATACTTTGGCAATAAAACAACAATTACAACTGTTGTGTCATATACACTGCTGCTTCACATGCATAATTTGATTTCCATCTACACGTTTCTCTAACTGCACGACTTCTTATTCTGTTGTACCTTACACCAACAACTAATCTGCTACTACAATAGTAATTTTTTTTCCCTACAACACAACGGCATGAAGTATATCTAAACAACACATTATCATACACAACAAAAGCTTGCCTGATCTCCTCCTCCTACGACAACCACCTAACGTTTCGACTACTAATTTCAACCCCTCTGCATTCCTTCCTACCATATTACTATGCTTTTGCTGCTACAACGCAACTTCACACTTCGCAAATATAAAATTCCCCCGCTTCATTACCAACCATGCCCTGCTACCAACTTACTTTTGCATACACAGTTTTTGCGGTCACGTGCAGAGCACGTGCATGCATACTCGTATATATAATACATATATACATACATACATATATATATATATATTCAGGTACTGAGAATGAAGATTGTATAGTATAAAGATTCAAAACTAAGTATAAAGATTCAAGACTGATGAATTCAATATTGAAGAAATCAAGACTAAAGACTCATGAGTATCAAGAGTTCAAGAGTTCAAGATATCAAGATAAGTGATAAGGTCTAGATTTACGTTAAAACTTCACAATAGCACTAAAACCTTTATTCGGATTTTAATTATGGAATGGAATCCACCTTCTCGCTTTAATAGTGGGATGGAACCCACGACCTCTTTAGTGGAATGGAACCCACGACCTTCTCTAGTGGAATGAAATCCACGAAATTTTCAAAATGATTTATTTTTCAAAACTATTTTTTTAAAGTCATCTCTATCAATTTAAATATTTTAGCCTTAATTCAAAAACTATTTATAATCATATTGATTTCAAAATCATCTCCTATTTTTTTAAAACTATCTCTTGATTTTAATATTTTATCTTTAATATATTTTAAAGAAATCTTTACTTAGTTTTTAATATTACTTTTATATTATAGATTATATATTTTAATATTACTTTCTAAAACTCTTTTATAAGTTTAGACTACATTTAAAATGGTTTACAAAATTTAGAATTTTTTTTGATGAGTTTTAGAATAGAAATAATTTTAAATCAAAATCTATTTTCAAAATTAACATAGGTATGTCGACATCCCTCATCCCTCCATGTTGACATGGTAGCCATAGAATTTAAAATTCAAATTTTCAAAAGAAGTATCTATTCGTTATAACCTTTCGCGAATGGACATAACCGTTGTTCTCCAATAAATACCAGTTGATTTCAACGACTTTTAAGTTAGTTTTTCTTCATTTCTTCACTCCTTCTTCTCCACTCAAATATTCTTTTATATTTCAAATGCTGTAACAAAACTCTGCTGAAATTTTAAGTGAATCAAACTCGATCATCTCTAGTTTTACTTTCTACCACTCTCTCCCAAAGATCTCAGTGCTATTCAGAATTATAGGATCATTTGTAATCAAAGATCGAAAGATTGAAGTGTATCCAGTCTCTATCTATCAAGGCGTGATTGGAAACAGTGTGATTGTAGCCCGTAAATCAATTGGGTGTGATTGTGGCCTGTAAATCAATTAGGTGATTTTGTAGCATGGTTAAATCAAGAGAGTTTGCCATGGACTTAGAGACAGAAGTGTGTATCTCATGGCCTTGAAATCGTGGTTGTAATATCGACATTATATTTGAAAAGAAATCTGCATTAGAAATTGTATGGGACTAGATGTAGGGTAATTACGAACCAGTATAAAATTCCGGTATGTTCTTTCCTTCACTACTTTTATTTACTATTTGCACCTGTGTCTGAATTTGTGATTGTTTCTGCATTTGTGAATTGCATCTGTTTGGATTTAATTTGAAATTATTTCAAAAGGATTCATAAAATTAATTAAACATTATTCCCCTCCACCCTCTAGTGTAATTCTGCCTTAAGATCCGTAATCCGCATTTCCTACAGTTGATAACGTGACTATGGTATTTACTATGTATTATATCTTATTTCCATTGTAATATTCTAAAGTAGTTATTAGTTAATATTAGTTAGAACTGTATCTATTATTTTTTTGTATTTGTACATGCTTATTTTATCTCAACCTCCAGCAACTCATTCTTCCAACGTTGGTTTAGACACTATGTGACGCCCCACCTCTATACCCACGCTAGCCAAGAACACTACGGAGTAATGCTATCAACTAGCACGGAGAATAAGGCTGTTGAGGAGCGACCATCCGTGTAATTGCTTTGGGCGAGCACCGATATGCCAGATAAAAATATAACTTTTCATCACAAGAGGAAACCCGACATACCGACACAAACTCAAAGCTACTACACAGTGGCTATAGTAATCTTCGGAAACAAATATAGAAATAAGGATAACACAAATCATTCACAGATAATTCATATCACAAAGGCGGAAGAAGATATGAATATATAATTAACACATGAAAGTGTATATCAGAGTAGTGGTCAAAAAGACCCACAATTATACAAAAGAATAGCAACACGTACTATACAAAAGAATACAACTATGAGTCTATATCTCAAGTGTATACAACAAAATAAACTACTAATCTAAGTAGTTAGCCAAAAGTCAGAGAAATCAATCCCAAGTGAGAAGTCAAGCTGAAGCACCTGTAACATCTCGGTCTGACCCGAGTATTATTTAATAAGAAAATAATAAACGGATCAGTCTAACTATAAACATCAGGTGAAATGACATAGAATAAGAGATACGACTAAACACATAATAATCACAATGCCAAGCTGTGATATATCTAAGTAATTGAAAATCAACAAGAGATTAATCAATATCACCAAATCTACACAAGAATCAAAGAAAACGTCATACTCCTTATTTCGTTTACCAAACCATAAATATTGACGATTATATCAATGTCAATCACAAAAGTCAATGACACACAAATTCACCAATGCACAAATATTGATAAAACTTATCAATGGAAATCACGAAAATTGGTGAAGCACAAATTCTAGAAATCATCTCAAGAAATCCAGATAATGACACACGAATTCACCTATGCACAAAAATTGATAAATCATATCAATAGAAATCACACAAATAGGTGAAGAAGAAAATTCCAGAATTCGACACACGAAATCCAGAAATCACACAAAATAGGGGGGAGGCCTATCACACGAACGGGAGCATGAAAAGTCACCAACGTATGTATCACACGAACGAGACGCTATCTCATGGTAGCTAGCCATTAATTTTTGACACACGAACGGCCCGAAGACCATGGGGTGCTACCCCACATATGTGAGTTGGAACTCACACAAACAGGGTTTAGTCTCCCTCGTAGACAAAGAGACATCGCACATTGCTAGTCTAAATCACAAAAATGATCGTCATGATCATCAAGAAGTGTCAATTACAGTAAGCTAGTAAATATATGAGCTTAGCTTCATGTCGCATAACCACTAGCTTAACTTAAATATTTACGAACAAATTGTAGATCTCCACTAGAAAATTGTCACAAGAGATTCAATCGAATAAGTCCAAGAATTAACTGACGAAGTAAACGCAAGCGTTTCATACCACTTGTTTTACTAAGTCGTTTAATTAGATTTCTCATACGAGTGAGGTAAAGGTTTGTATATACTAATAGATTGGAAATCGGTTTGAGAAAACTAGCTTTGTAATAAAATAGTGTTGAAATCATTTGAAGAAAGAGTTTTGATATTTACTATTAGTATCGAAACCTTTATATTTTTAAAGTGACAAATCACAAAGAAGATTGTAGGAACAATCAATCACTAAAATTCACATACGAAGATGTGAATAAAATCCAAAGAAACCGATAAAGAATCCATCGAAATGGATATTCAAAAATCCCTAAAAAGGAGTCATCAAAGTCATAATAAATGATAACAACAAATAGGATCATCACGAATCGATTTAAATTGGAAATTCAATCCAAAAAGGCAAAATGGACTCAAACAGCAGGTTCAGTCGACTGAACAGAGTTTTCAGTCGACTGACCCTGTGCCTGGAAATTTTCCAGATTCAGGAAACTTTCTGTTTCCAGGTTCAGTCGACTGAACAGAGGATTCAGTCGACTGAATCATGCCTGGAAGCTTTCGGGTTCCAGGTTCAGTCGACTGAACAGACTTTTCATTCGACTGAATCTTGCCTGGGCTGTTTTTCAGCCTATCCAAATGAAGAGCAAACTCTTCCAAAATGCAACCGGAGGAACATTGGCTCTAAGGGTTTATGCCAATCGGCAACCCGGCCCTATATGCTCCTCGATGCATCACCAAAAGCATGATCAAACATCCATAAAAGGATTTCACACAAATTTGACTTAAAAACCCAAAAATTGGAATATTCACAAAACCAATCCAAATCAAGAGCAAATGCACATGAAGAAGTGTTAGGAATTCATACCCAACAACCAAAGATAATTATAGTCATAGATGTGAGATAAAAATCTCACCTTTGAAATCACACAAATAAAGAAGAAGCTTGAAAGCAAAGGAGAATCAACCACTCTTCAAATCCAACTCAATAAGCTTGATTCTAAGCTTTAAAAGAAGAACATTCCCAAAGTTAGGTTTAGGAATTTCTGAAATGATAAGAGAATGAGTTGGAGAAGAAGAAGAGAAGCTTACCAATGGGTTCTTCTATTAGTTTGGAGCTAGAACTTGATTTGCAAAAGAAAACTAGGGCTTGAGTTTTAATTTCCCATCTCTCCCACCATTGTTGCTAAAGCTTGAGTATTAGGAAAAGTGGAGTTGGGACTGAATACATAAGTGGGGTTATTGGGCTCAGCCCAAACCAAAGCCCTAAGCAAAAAGTAGCAAAATTCAACTTTCTCCAAACTTATCGAAGCTTATACTCAAAAATGTCGCAAACGGCATTTTAAACTCAATGGGAGTGGTCCCGAGTCCTAATTCGACCGTATGCAAAAAGTAGCTTTTCGGACTAAAATCCGACTACGATACCATATTTAAATAAAACATTTAAATATATAAATCATAACATATGCGGGTTGTTACAGACTCCCCTCCTTAAAGAAATTGCGTCCACGCAATCATAAGGAATAAATGAACTAATAGTAACAACCGTAGATGCATATCAACACAAAAGAAGAAATTCGAAATAAGAAGTTCACCTTAAAGAGCACGAGAGAGTAAGTCCGGATGTGTTCGCTCGATGAATTCCCTAGATTCCCAAGAACAATCCTTAGGATTTGAGGACCATTGAACTTTAACAAGAGGAACATTTTTATTTCGAAGTCGTTTGACCTCCGAAGCAATGATACGAATAGGATGTTGCTCTTAAGTTAAATTAGGCGAAACTTCAATCTCTTCCACAACACCGGGCTCAAGAATAGAATCGGAATCTCGAAGACACTTCCGAAGTTGAGAAACGTGAAACACGTCATGGATAGCAGAAAATTGAGTCGGTAATAAAAGGCGATATGCCAAGGAACCAATACGTTCAGTGATAGGAAATGGCCCAACATATCGAGGCGCTAACTTTTTCGATCGAATGAAACGCACAACACCTTTCATAGGTGACACACGAATGAACACAAGATCTTCCACAGAAAACTCTAACTTCCTTCTCCGGTTATCGGCATAGGATTTTTGTCTACTCTGGGCTTCTTTCATCCTATGTCGAATAAGTTCAATCTTTTCAGTGGAATCACGAATAAGATCTGGACCTAAAACCAGTTTCTCACCGGCCTCAAGCCAACAAGAAGGAGATCGGCATGGCCTTCCATAGAGTGCCTCGAAAGGTGCCATACCAATACTAGATTGGAAGCAATTATTATAGGAAAATTCAACAAGTGAAATATGATCTTCCCAACTTCCGCCAAAATCAAGAACACATGCACGAAGAAGATCTTCAAGAGTTTGATTCACACGCTCGGTTTGTCCATCGGACTGAGGATGATAAGCGGTGCTAAACTTAAGCTTCGTTCCCAAAGCTTTTTGAAGACTCTTCCAAAATCCACTAGTAAACAATGGATCACGATCACTAACAATAGAAGTAGGAACTCCATGCAATTTAACAATTTCTTTAATAAAAAGTTTGGCTAAAAGAGGTACGGTTCGGTTAAACCGAACGGGAATAAAATGGGCGGATTTAGTAAGTCTATCAACAATCACCCATAAGCTATCATGACCCGAACGAGAACGGGGAAGGCCATCTATAAAATCCATGGAAATTTGGTCCCACTTCCAAATTGGAATTTCTAAAGGTTGCAATAACCCACCGGGCCTTTAATGCTCGGCCTTAACGAGTTGGCAAGTAATGCAACGCTTAACGAAGTTAGCGATGTCAAGTTTCATTCCCTCCCAATAATAAAGTCGCTTCATATCCGCGTACATTTTACTACTACCGGGATGAATGGTAAATTTAGAACGATGTGAATCTTCTAAAATATCTTTACGAAGATCACTAATATTTGGCACGATAAGTACCAAATTTTCGAATGCCGCTACGAGAATCAATATCAAAGTCTTTCAAACCTTCAATATCAATTTTATCCTTAAAATTTTGGCCAAGAAGAGCCAATTCGGGATCTAGCCCTTGAGCTTCAAGAATGCGGTCTAAAAGAGAAGGGTGTGCCTCAAGGCTACATAAAACAAGAGAAGGACATAAATCGAAAACACGATCTTGAATCTCACAAGTAGATAAAATCTCGAGATCATTCCATTCAGATATCATCATGGAAACAACCGCTTGTTGCTTGCGGCTAAGAGCATCGGCGACACGATTACCCTTACCAGGAGTATAAAGGATATCAAGATCATACGGTGCAAGAAATTCGAGCCATCACTGTTGACGCAAATTAAGTTCCTTTTGAGAGAATAAATACTTCAAAGACTTATGGTCGGTATAAAGAATAAATTTCTCCCCCAATAGATAATGATGCCAAATTCGAAGAGTGAAAACAATAGCCGCGAGCTCTAAATCATGTGTGGCATATCTAGTCTCGGTCGGCTTCAATTGCCCTGAAGCATAAGTAATAACACGTCCTTTTTGCATAAAAACGGCACCCAAACCAATGTGACTAGCATCGGTATAAACAACGAAATCTTGATTCTGTTTGATGTGATTTTTTGTTTGATGATAACAAACATATATATATATATATCAATATATATATGTGTTTGCAGTTTGGACTATATTCATATTGAATAATTATACTATTGCACAGAATCTATATAATTCAACTAGTATTTTTTATTCAATATAATATTTTATTACAACACTTAAACAATACAAAGTTTTCAGCTCTCTCTATATATATACATACATCAGTTCATACATTTTACTTTTCTCACTACAACACTCAACACTCAGTTTTTCACTCTGTCTGCACATCTGCATCTATCTGCATTGTCCAGCTCCACTTCTCGTCCTGTCTCCTGTGTACCTGTATAATTAGCAACTACAACAGTAATCTGAAAACAAACAAATTTAAATTTGCAAAAATAAAATTTGTTTGTGTCTCAGATACATGGGTTATTGTCATCATCTTTGATTGTGCAATATCTATGCATATCAGTAATTTTTATCAGGGACAGGCAATTATAAGTGGCTGCAGTACGCACGTATACATTCGTATACGTGTGCACTGCCACGCCAACTAGTGTGCACAAACTACAACAAAACACAAATTCATTCAAAGCAACATAACAGAGAAGAACAAAGACCAAGTGCAGCATCAGTCACACTTTATCAAGTGGTCATGAATGCATTAACAACATCGAGCCAGAAACAGTCAAATATCCCACAAATGTCCAGATCAACAAAAACTTGAAATACTGCACCAACTAGGAATGAACAGAATCACAAGGCAAGTGCACCACAACACAAGCATACACACACACATACATACGCATGTGTATACATGAGGAAGGTTACAGATTCAAGTCAAAATGCACAGTTCAAACTACAGCGGACAGTGAAGTTCAAGTTACAGGTTAAAATGCATAAAGACATAGCAAGAGTCACAAGACCATCAAACAGTGAGCAAGTGCAACTCGAACTTCAGAAATAACAAATGCAAATACAAAATGACCTAGTGCAACTGGAAACAACAGAAATTGTGCAACATTTTCATAATGCAGTGAAGCATGTTCATGGAACACGGCAACAACAGAGCTACATGAACAAATGCAACACTGTGAAGTAATGTAACAGCAATTACTGTGACAAAACTGCAACAAACAAAGTCTCGACCAAAATCAGTAACACAATGCAAATACAACAACATAGCACAATGCACAAAAGTCACAAACAAGGTCAAACCCAAGATAAGTTCAACTCAAGGCAACTTGAAGCATACAAGGGATGAATACAACTTGATGAAGCAGTGGAAACAAACTCAAGTGCAACAGTTGAATACATGAACAAGTGTAGCATCTGATACAGTGAAAAAGTTCAAGTCAAGATGGAGCTACAATGCAACACAGTGATAATGCAACATGGAGTATGCAAGTGAAATTCGAATTGTCAAAACTGTTTCAAGTTACAACAAAGAAGTCAGTAGCAGTCCCAAAATCAAGATTAACATAACATGAAGCAGTTCAAATCCAAGTACAAACCCAAAAATATATGCATACACACATACAAATGTATATATGCACATATAAAGTAAACTGGTGAATGTGCAGTAGGGAACACAAGACAGTGGCAAGTACAAGGCAGTGCAGAAATCAAGCCGAAGTTTAAAAACAAATTCGTATCTTTTGATTAAGTCTTTGATTAAGTCAAAGATTTCTAATTTGGAAAGAAATTTCTGCAGCAAATTTCTCGAATTCATATATGGTCAGTATTAATTCAAATGAGGACCGAGACAACAAATACAGCAAGAAATTTTCGAATCAATTAATTCGAATACAAATATGGTCAGCAATTATTCGAAATTGAATCAAGAAAGGAATACTCCAAATCCAGAACAAATTCAGGAAAATAATCAACGACATGAAGAAATCAAATCTGACAGTGTTAATTAGGGTTTCAACCCTATAAATACACCCCAAGAAATCATCATAGACGAGAGAAAAAATCGAGTTAAAAAGCAAGCAATCAAACAAGCAACAAAAGAAATTACATACCGAACCATCAACAAACTCGATCAACAGAGAACGAGCTAGCAACGAGCATCAATCATCAGAGGACAAGCAAGAGCTTAATCAGACATCAGAAAGAAGCCGAAGCCCCAAATTCGAGGAAGAAACAGAAGCCCCAATTCAGATCGAATAAACAGAGGGCCGCCATTTTTTTCACAAACAAAAGAAAATGGACCGGGTGAAATAAGATAAAGGGAAGTGACCGCATATCTTTTGTTTGGTTAGGGTTAGGGTATTTTTATTTTTATTATAAAGGCAAGATAATTTAAATTGTTTTATATTTAGTGCTTTCTTTTATAATTTGCTTTATTTGTATGTTCTTTTCAAAACAAAACATGATAAATTATCACCTAGGGTTTAGGTGTTGTCAGATTGTCTAGTTAGAGTTAGTCCAGTTAGTAGGGTTTGCAAGTTTGCAAAAATCTATAGGCGGTAGCAGGGTTTGCAAGTCTGTTAGAGTGTTTGTAAGCGGGAAACTGTTTAATTCTAATAGAAATCTGGGAATGCAGCAGTAGGCAGGGGTTGCCGAAGCTGGGTAAATTCTGTGTGTGATTTATTTTTCAGCATATTTATTTCTGCAGTTTGCTTCTGTGTTTAATTCGCAAAAATTTGCTATAACCCTATTCACCCCCCCCCCCCTCTAGGGTTAATCTAGATCCTACAAGTGGTATCAGAGCAAGGTATTTTACTTTAACTCTAGAGTCATGAATCCACCAAATAATGCTTTTTCTGAGGGGCAATCTATTGCTAGGCCACCCATGTTTAATGGGAATGATTATGCTTATTGGAAAGTTAGAATGAGTATTTATCTTAGTTCTGTCGATTATGATGTTTGGGATATTATTGAAACTGGCTATAAATCTCCCACTATAGTTGTTGGTGATACTGAGATTCCTAAACCTAAGGATAGGTGGGATGCTAACGATAAGAAATTAAAAACTACAAATGCCAAAGCAATGAACGCTTTGATCTGTGCTCTTGATAAAAATGAATTTAATAGAATTTCTCATTGTACAACAGCACAGGAAATTTGGCACACTCTGGAGGTGACACACGAAGGAACTTCTCAAGTCAAGGAGTCACGACTAGCTCTATTTAGCAATGAATACGAAAACTTTGTGATGGAAAAGGGCGAGAGCATAAAAGATATGTTTGGACGATTTTCAACTTTGGTGTACAATGCTAGAGCGCTTGGGAAGGTCTTCACTGAAGTAGAGCTTGTACGGAAGATACTGCGAGTCTTACCAATGAACTTTGAGGCAAAAGTCACTGCAATACAAGAATCAAAAGATCTGAGTAAACTAAGCATGGAGGAGTTGATCGGAAACTTGATGACATATGAGCTTGAGCTAAAGGCAAAGGAGGAACGTAACAACTCCGAATCAAAAAAGAAGACGATTGCCTTAAAAAGCAAAGAAGAAAGCGGTGAAGAAGAAGAAGATCCAATTGAAGAGCTTGCGATGGCTGTCAATAATCTAAGAAAATGGTCAAAATTCAGGCCACGCAAGAAGAAAACAAGTGGTAATAAGTCAAAAGATTCTGATGATTCCGATAATGAATTGACATGCTTTAACTGCAAAAAGCCTGGCCACTTCAAACAAAAATGTCCACTTCTCACGAACAACAAAGGAAAGAAAAAGAAGAAGAAGGCCTTTGCAGCAACTTGGGATGATGAAGAAGGAGAAGAAGTTTCGGATAATAGCTCAGAAGAGGCTAACTTGTGCCTTATGGCAAAATCAGATTGAGAAACAAGTTCAGAGGAATCCAGTGAGGTACGTGACTATTCTTATAAAGAACTTGTTTTGATGTGTTATGATTTTACTAATACAATTGATACTCTTGAAACTAAAATTGAAAAATTGAAGTCTGACAGGAGAGAACTCGTTCATGAGAATACTAGGTTAGAAACTGAACTTGAAAATATTCAAAACCTAGACTGTAAAAAATGTAAAATTTTAGATTCAGAAATATCAAGACTTAAGAATAGCTTCGATAATCTTGAAAAAGAAAACTCGAGTCTTAAGGAAACCATTGACACTAGGAAAAAGGATTTTATAAATAGATGCACCACACTTGTGACTGAAAACACAACACTAAAAACCAAAGTCCAAAATCTTGAGAAATCTCTGAATAACTTTTCAAGAGGAGAAAAATCGTTTAACATGTTATTGGGAAATCAACTCTTTGCTAACAACAGAAAAGGACTAGGTTTTGGGAAAACACAGGTTGATGATCATGCAAAAGGTAAGAGTGTCTTTATTAGAAGTGAAATTGGACATCGTGTTGAAAATTGTAGTCATAGGAACAAGAACACAAAATTTATACAAGTTTGGGTTCCTAAGAATTCTACAAACAAATTTCATGTCTATAGGAACAAAAATAAAAGGACAAAACAAGTGTGGGTTCCAAAGGGATTGTTTGTTCACAATGCTTCAGTTACTAATATCATTGGACCTAAGAGTTTCTCTAGGTCATCCTCCTCTCTCTTTATGTAGGTCTGTTGGCGGGCTAAGGAGCAACAAGAATGGTTTCTAGATTCAGGTTGTTCTAGACATATGACAGGTGATAAATCTAAGTTCCTTAGCCTAGAGAAGTTTAGAGGTGGAAATGTGATTATGGGAGATAATAGCAAGTGTAAGATTATTGGGAAAGGTGAAGTAAGTAATGGTACTTTTTCCTTGACTAATGTTTTATACGTTGATAATTTGCATCACAATCTCATTTCTATTAGCCAACTATGTGACAAAGGTATGAATGTGGTTTTTGATAGTGATACTTGCAAAATCATTGATAAAACTTCTAATAACATTGTTTTTATGGGCAAAAGAAAAGGAAATGTTTACTCACTTTCGTTTGACAATCTAAATCTTTCCAGATGTTTGGTAGCCACTGACGATGAGGCATCTTTATGGCATAGGAGACTTGGACATGCTAGCATGAGTCTCTTAAGAAATCTTGAAACGAAAGAATTAGTCAGAGGGTTACCACATCAGAAATTTAAAGATAACAAAGTGTGTAAAGCATGTTCCTTGGGCAAGCTTAGTCGATCATCATTTCGCCCTAAAAACATTGTTAGCACATCAAGGGTCCTCGAATTAATTCATATGGACTTATTTGGACCAAATGAAATTGCAAGCTTGAATGGAAAACGTTATTGTTATGTATTGGTTGACGATTATTCTAGATTTACATGGGTTTATTTCTTAGCCAAAAAGTCTGAATCTTTTGATTATTTTCAAAATTTGCTAAACTTGTTCAAAATGAAAAAGGAGTTTCAATTAAAACTTTGAGAAGTGATCATGGAGGCGAATTTGAAAATTCAGAATTTGAAAACTTTTGTGAAGAAAATGGTTTAAAACATGAATTTTCTGCCCCACGAACACCTCAACAAAATGGGGTGGTTGAAAGGAAAAATCGTACATTACAAGAATTGGCTAGATCCATGTTGAGTGAGTATAAACTACCTCTAACTTTTTGGGCAGAGGCGGTGAATACTTTGTGCTACGTAATGAATAGAGTAATGATTAGACCAATACTTGGCAAAACTGCTTATGAAGTGTGGCATGAAAGGAAACCTAACATCTCTTATTTTCGTGTTTTTGGATGTCCTTGTTTCATTCTTAACACAGGTGATCAACTTGGAAAATTTGAATCAAAGGCCGATGAGGGAATTTTCATGGGCTATTCAACAAGGAGCAAGGCTTACAGGATATACAACAAACGAACAAAGACAATTGTTGAATCAGTCAATGTGAAATTTGATGAATCTGATCTGGAAAGGACGACTGAAAAAACGGGTGATGATAGGGTAGATCATGAAGGCATTAAAGAAGGAACATCTACTGAGAAAGATGGAAGTAGGACTGTTGATGCTGATAGATTGAAGTTCAAATCCAATCATCCTCCTGAATTGGTTATAGGAGATCCTACGGAAGGTATACGCACTCGCTCTGCATTTGATAAAAATTTGTGTGCGTTTTGTTGTCATAGTGGTTTTATTTCTGAAATAGAACCTGATTCTGTTGAAATGGCTCTTAATGATGAAAGTTGGGTTTTAGCAATGCAAGATGAACTTAATCAATTTGAGAGAAATAAAGTTTGGAAATTAGTTCCTAGGCCTAATGACTATCCAATTGTAGGAACTAAATGGGTGTTCAAAAACAAACTTGATGAATCAGGAAATGTAATTAGAAACAAAGCTAGGTTGGTCGCAAAAGGATATAACCAAATAGAAGGCATAGATTTTGATGAGACATTTGCATCAGTTGCTAGGTTAGAAGCCATTAGGATTTTGCTCAGCTTTGCTTGTTATAAAGGTTTCAAACTAAAACAAATGGATGTAAAAAGTGCATTTCTAAATGGTGATCTGAAAGAAGAAGTTTTTGTTGAACAACCCCCCGGTTTTGAAAATCATGTTTTTCCAAATCATGTGTATAAACTTGAAAAAGCATTATATGGTCTTAAGCAAGCTCCTAGAGCTTGGTATGACTGCCTTTGTACATATCTTTTGGAAAATGGCTTTGAAAAGGGGAGTGCTGACACGACACTGTTTCTATTACATAAAGGAAGTGATTTTTTGATTGTTCAGATTTATGTGGATGATATCATTTATGGTGCTACTAATGAACTCTTGTGCGAGAAATTTGAACAAGTCATGCAGGCTAAATTCGAGATGAGCTTGGTTGGAGAATTGAAATATTTTCTTGGATTTCAAATCAAGCAAAGCATTGATGGCATTTTCATTTCGCAATCCAAGTATGTGTTGGAACTGTTGAAGAAATTTGGAGTTGAGAACTCCAAACCATTGAGAACTCCTATGAGCCCATCAACAAAGTTGGACAAAGACGAGAAAGGAAGTGCTGTTGATCAGAAAAAATATCGAGGGATAATTGGTTCACTTCTCTATCTTACTGCTTCTAGACCTGATATTATGTTTTCTGTGTGTTTGTGTGCACGTTTTCAATCTAATCCTAAAGAATCTCATTTGAAAGCCACTAAACGAATTTTGAGATATCTTTGACACACACACAAATTTGGATTATGGTACCCTTCTTGTGAAAACTTTGATTTAGTTGGTTATTCTGATGCTGATTATGCTGGTTCATTGGTTGACAGGAAAAGCACCAGTGGGACATGTTTCATGCTAGGACATTCATTAGTTTCATGGTCAAGTCGAAAACAGAATTGTGTTGCATTATCCACCACTGAAGCAGAATATATTGCTTTAGGAAGTTGCTGTGCTCAAATTTTATGGATGATGCAAACTCTTTCTGATTTTGGCTTAGTTTATAAACAAGTTCCATTAAAATGTGACAGTAAAAGTGCAATAGACTTATCAAATAATCCTGTTCATCATTCATGCACAAAACACATTGATGTGAGACACCACTTTCTTAGAGATCACATTGCTAAGGAAGACATTTGCATTGAATATATTTCAACTGAGGCTCAACTTGCTGATATTTTCACAAAACCCCTCCCCGAAGACAGATTTTCTAGATTACGTTTGGATTTGGGGATTATAGAAATTGACTAACCATTTTTTCATTGTTAGGTTGAAATATTCTTGGATATATACTTTCAACTTCAATTCCTAGGATTCAAACAAGTTTTGGATATTTTCCAAAGATTGATTCGAATATGGTATTCAGTACTGGATATTACATAATATAATTAACTTGGTAACTTATTCCACGATCATTTCTATTTCTACCATCTTTCTAGCGTTCATAATGGTTTGATAAAATAAGAAGAGTGAATTATTTTAAATTAAAAAAAAAATATAATAATAAATAATAATAACTCTCATGCATCCATTCTCATTTAAAAGTCCTTATGGTTATGCATGGATGGAGCATGTGTGTGAATTATTTTTATCATTACTCCATTCTCATTTAAAAGTCCTTATGGTTATGCATGGATGGAGTATGGTAACTAAGTATTCTGGTCTCACTTAATAGTCTGGATGCATAGACTAATAAGTAACTGCTAATCCCATTTAAAAGTCCTTATGGTTATGCGTGGTTAGTAAGTGCTTATTTTTTTGTTTTTGTGCTTAAATGTCAAATTAATGTTAAAATATCTCTCTTCTTATTAAAACTAATCATCGATCCATCCTCTACAATATGGAAGTTTTTATCTCGTTATGATATATTATTTTTTGCTCCTACTGTTCCATTTTTTTTGTCAGTCTTTTGATAATGACAAAAGGGGGAGAAGAACAAGATTTTGATGAGAAAGTAAATATTTTTTGACCTATTTCAACAAATTTGGTTAAATGTTTGTTGTTAGTTAATTTTTCTTTAGTTCTTTTGTTCTTTTGTAATTTTTGTTATCTTCTAAACAGGGAGTGGTCTTGGTTGTAGGGGGAGCATTCAAATAGGGGGAGCTAAAAATTTCATGTTCAAACACATGTATTAGCATTTCAAAATCTTTAATATATATGTTTGTCATCATCAAAAGGGGGAGATTGTTTGATGTGATTTTTTGTTTGATGATAACAAACATATATATATATCAATATATATGTGTGTTTGCAGTTTGGACTATATTCATATTGAATAATTATACTATTGCACAGAATCTATATAATTCAACTAGTATTTTTTATTCAATATAATATTTTATTACAACACTTAAACAATACAAAGTTTTCAGCTCTCTCTATATATATACATACATCAGTTCATACATTTTACTTTTCTCACTACAACACTCAACACTCAGTTTTTCACTCTGTCTGCACATCTGCATCTATCTGCATTGTCCAGCTCCACTTCTCGTCATGTCCCCTGTGTACCTGTATAATTAGCAACTACAACAGTAATCTGAAAACAAACAAATTTAAATTTGCAAAAATAAAATTTGTTTGTGTCTCAGATACATGGGTTATTGTCATCATCTTTGATTGTGCAATATCTATGCATATCAGTAATTTTTATCAGGGACAGGCAATTATAAGTGGCTGCAGTACGCACGTATACATTCGTATACGTGTGCACTGCCACGCCAACTAGTGTGCACAAACTACAACAAAACACAAATTCATTCAAAGCAACATAACAGAGAAGAACAAAGACCAAGTGCAGCATCAGTCACACTTTATCAAGTGGTCATGAATGCATTAACAACATCGAGCCAGAAACAGTCAAATATCCCACAAATGTCCAGATCAACAAAAACTTGAAATACTGCACCAACTAGGAATGAACAGAATCACAAGGCAAGTGCACCACAACACAAGCATACACACACACATACATACGCATGTGTATACATGAGGAAGGTTACAGATTCAAGTCAAAATGCACAGTTCAAACTACAGCGGACAGTGAAGTTCAAGTTACAGGTTAAAATGCACAAAGACATTGCAAGAGTCACAAGACCATCAAACAGTGAGCAAGTGCAACTCGAACTTCAGAAATAACAAATGCAAATACAAAATGACCTAGTGCAACTGGAAACAACAGAAATTGTGCAACATTTTCATAATGAGTGAAGCATGTTCATGGAACACAGCAACAACAGAGCTACATGAACAAATGCAACACTGTGAAGTAATGTAACAGCAATTACTGTGACAAAACTGCAACAAACAAAGTCTCGACCAAAATCAGTAACACAATGCAAATACAACAACATAGCACAATGCACAAAAGTCACAAACAAGGTCAAACCCAAGATAACTTCAACTCAAGGCAACTTGAAGCATACAAGGGATGAATACAACTTGATGAAGCAGTGGAAACAAACTCAAGTGCAACAGTTGAATACATGAACAAGTGTAGCATCTGATACAGTGAAAAAGTTCAAGTCAAGATGGAGCTACAATGCAACACAGTGATAATGCAACATGGAGTATGCAAGTGAAATTCGAATTGTCAAAACTGTTTCAAGTTACAACAAAGAAGTCAGTAGCAGTCCCAAAATCAAGATTAACATAACATGAAGCAGTTCAAATCCAAGTACAAACCCAAAAATATATGCATACACACATACAAATGTATATATGCACATATAAAGTAAACCGGTGAATGTGCAGTAGGGAACACAAGACAGTGGCAAGTACAAGGCAGTGCAGAAATCAAGCCGAAGTTTAAAAACAAATTCGTATCTTTTGATTAAGTCTTTGATTAAGTCAAAGATTTCTAATTTGGAAAGAAATTTCTGCAGCAAATTTCTCGAATTCATATATGGTCAGTATTAATTCAAATGAGGACCGAGACAACAAATACAGCAAGAAATTTTCGAATCAATTAATTCGAATACAAATATGGTCAGCAATTATTCGAAATTGAATCAAGAAAGGAATACTCCAAATCCAGAACAAATTCAGGAAAATAATCAACGACATGAAGAAATCAAATCTGACAGTGTTAATTAGGGTTTCAACCCTATAAATACACCCCAAGAAATCATCATAGACGAGAGAAAAAATCGAGTTAAAAAGCAAGCAATCAAACAAGCAACAAAAGAAATTACATACCGAACCATCAACAAACTCGATCAACAGAGAACGAGCTAGCAACGAGCATCAATCATCAGAGGACAAGCAAGAGCTTAATCAGACATCAGAAAGAAGCCGAAGCCCCAAATTCGAGGAAGAAACAGAAGCCCCAATTCAGATCGAATAAACAGAGGGCCGCCATTTTTTTCACAAACAAAAGAAAATGGACCGGGTGAAATAAGATAAAGGGAAGTGACCGCATATCTTTTGTTTGGTTAGGGTTAGGGTATTTTTATTTTTATTATAAAGGCAAAATAATTTAAATTGTTTTATATTTAGTGCTTTCTTTTATAATTTGCTTTATTTGTATGTTCTTTTCAAAACAAAACATGATAAATTATCACCTAGGGTTTAGGTGTTGTCAGATTGTCTAGTTAGAGTTAGTCCAGTTAGTAGGGTTTGCAAGTTTGCAAAACTCTATAGGCGGTAGCAGGGTTTGCAGGTCTATTAGAGTGTTTGTAAGCGGGAAACTGTTTAATTCTAATAGAAATCTGGGAATGCAGCAGTAGGCAGGGGTTGCCGAAGCTGGGTAAATTCTGTGTGTGGTTTATTTTTCAGCATATTTATTTCTGCAGTTTGCTTCTGTGTTTAATTCGCAAAAATTTGCTATAACCCTATTCACCCCCCCTCTAGGGTTAATCTAGATCCTACAGATTCCCCTCGGGAATAACGAGAATAGGAGCATCAGAAAGAAGTTCTTTTAATTTCTGAAAAGAAGCTTCACATTTGTCCGACCAAATGTATTTAACACCTTTCTTCGTCAAGCTAGTGAGAGGCACGGCAATCTTAGAAAAGTCTTTGATAAAACGACGGTAATAGCCCGCCAATCCAAGAAAACTACGAATCTCTGTCACACTCTCCGGTCTCTTCCAATCTTGAATCGCTTCAATCTTTGAAGGATCCACGGAAATTCCGGATTCGGAAATAATATGACCGAGAAACTTCACACGAGATTGCCAAAAGTGGCATTTAGAAAAAATTTCCTTTAATTGATTACTCCTAATAGTTTCCAACACAATCCGAAGATGTTTTTCATGCTCCTCCTCGGTTTTAGAATACACAAGAATATCATCGATAAAGATGAGAACAAACCGGTCGAGGAAGTCTTTGAAAACTCTATTCATAAGGTCAACGAAATAAGCCGGAGCATTCGTTAGACCAAATGGCATAACAAGCCATTCATGAGATCCATAACGAGTACGGAACGATGTCAAAGGAATACTATCCTCTACATCACGAAGCTAATGAAATCCAGTAGCTAAGTCTAATTGTGAAAAGACTCTAGCACCACTAAGTTGATCGAATAGATCATCAATCCGAGGTAAAGGATATTTATTTTTGATAGTAAGATCATTAAGCTTGCGGTAGTCAACGCAAAGCCTAAGTGTTCCATCGGATTTCTTCACAAAAATAGCTGAAGCTCCCCAAGGCGAGGAACTAGAGCGAATAAATTGCTTCGTCTCCAATTCGGATAATTGTTTACGCATCTCCTTGTTTTCTTTATTGGACATACGATACGGAGGACGAGTGATAGGTTGAGCTCCAGGAATAAGATTAATTCTGAACTCAATTGCTCGCTTAGGTGGTAATCCTAAAACGGGCTCGAATATGTCGGAAAATTCACGAACGGCGTGAATAAGGGAAATAATATCACCCTCATCATCATCATCGTCATCACGAGGATGTAAAGAATATAAAGATGCAACCAAGCTGGAATCTGAATCTTTAAGATTAATAGAAATCTGCTTAACAGATTGAGGATGTCGAAGATGAATAGTCCGCTCAGGACATAGGATATGAGCTACGGTTAAGCCAATCCATTCCCAAAATCATTCCAAAGCCTAAATAACGCATGACATGCAAATCGGCTCGGAAAGAAAAATCACACAAAATAATCTCGACATCTTTACACAATAAACTGATTGTCGCGAATCCACCAACCGGATTCGCAATTCTCAAAGAAGTCATTAAACACAAAACATCCAAAGAAAAAGTATCAACAAGTTCTTTTGATATAAAAGAACGGGACGCACCCGTATCAAAAAGAACTCGAATAGGATGATCACGAAATAAAATAATTCCATCCAGAATAGAATGAGAAATACCTTGGCCACGAGATGTGTTGCCAGGGGCTTGAGCAACATTAAGCTTTCCCTCCTTCCTATTTTTAAGTTTGGGACATACATGCATAAAATGGTCCGGGCTTTTGCAATAGCGACAAGTACGAGGCTTTGAACACTTGTTCGCAAAATGGTCTTTCGAACCACAATTATTGCATTTCCCTTGAGTAGAGGAAAAGGTCTTTTCAACAAGAGTTGCTTGCCTCCCTTTCTTATTGGGATAAAGGCCTTTGAATTTGTTTGGCCTCTTCTTGTTGTTGAAGTTTGGTTTGGAACCCACCACTTCAACATCATTCTCCCTATCCGCCTCTTCAAGACGAAGAGCGATATCAACGAGTTGGTCGAAAGAAACTTCTAATTTTAGAAGTAATGGCTTCTTGAGATTTTTGTTTAAGCCATAGATGAACCTCTGGTTCTTCTTTAAAGGGGTGTTGATGTATTCAACCCCATATTTGGAAAGAGACTCGAAGGAGGCGACGTAATCAGTCACGGAGGACTCACCTTGAACAAGGTCTATAAATCGTCGAGCCAATGTCACTTTCTCTGCTTCTGGTACAAATTTCAACTCGAAGCGTTCCCGGAATTGCTCCCAGGTGAGATCCGCTTCATTAATCTCAGAAATAAGAAGCTCGTACCAGTCCATTGCTCTTTCTCGAAGCATACTAGAGGCCACCTGAACTTGGTGAAGGTCAATAAGATTCATGCAAGAAAAGATTCGATCGCATGACCTTAGCCAAGCCTGTACTTCAATAATAGTTTCGGAACCTTTGAATGGCTCCCCACCCAAATTAGTGTAATCGATGCACAAGCGTGCAAATCCCGACTTTGGGTGAGTACGTTCCGGGTTAGCTCCAGCTGCTTGAGCATTCGTCACTAAATCAAGAAGCTGTTGAGCAGTCAAAAAAACTCCATCCTAGGGCGGAGTGCTAGATGGTACGGCTCTGGGGCGGCCTGGTCTAGACATTTCTCTTCCTTTAGAAAGAAAGAAGAACAAGGAGAAGATTATTCACTAATGAATATCAAGCAATCTTGATAGATAAAACAAGGAATCATAAAAGAAAATAGGATGAATCGGTACGAAGACTCGAAGTAAATCCTAAAGCACGACTCTTAAGATGGACTTAGGACGATGATCCTTGTTATAATATTCCATATTGTTCTGAAGTTTGGCTTTGATACCAAGCTGTGACGCCCCACCTCTATATCCACGCTAGCCAAGAACATTATGGAGTAATGCTGTCAACTAGCACGGAGAATAAGGCTGTTGAGGAGCGACCATCCGTGTAATTGCTTTGGACGAGCACCGATATGCCAGATAAAAATATAACTTTTCATCACAAGAGGAAACCCGACATACCGACACAAATTCAAAGCTACTACACAGTGGCTATAGTAATCTTCGGAAACAAATATAGAAATAAGCATAAAACAAATCATTCACAGATAATTCATATGACAAAGGCGGAAGAAGATATGAATATATAATTAACACATGAAAGTGTATATCAGAGTAGTGGTCAAAAAGACCCACAATTATACAAAAGAATAGCAACACGTGCTATACAAAAGAATACAACTATAAGTCTATATCTCAAGTGTATACAACAAAATAAACTAGTAACCTAAGTAATTATCCAAAAGTCAGAGAAATCAATCCCAAGTGAGAAGTCAAGCTGAAGCACCTGTAACATCTCGGTCTGACCCGAGTATTATTTAATAAGAAAATAATAAATGGATCAGTCTAACTATAAACATCAGGTGAAATGATATAGAATAAGAGATATGACTAAACACATAATAATCACAATGCCAAGCTGTGATATATCTAAGTAATTGAAAATCAACAAGAGATTAATCAATATCACCAAATCTACACAAGAATCAAAGAAAATGTCATACTCCTTATTTCGTTCACCAAACCATAAATATTGACGATTATATCAATGTCAATCACAAAAGTCAATGACACACAAATTAACCAATGCACAAATATTGATAAAACTTATCAATGGAAATCACAAAAATTGGTGAAGCACAAATTCTAGAAATCATCTTAAGAAATCCAGACAATGACACACGAATTCACCTATGCACAAAAATTGATAAATCATATCAAAAGAAATCACACAAATAGGTGAAGAAGAAAATTCCAGAATTCGACACACGAAATCCAGAAATCACACAAAATAGGGGGGAGGCCTATCACACGAACGGGAGCATGAAAACTCACCAACATATGTATCACACGAACGAGACGCTATCTCATGGTAGGTAGCCATTAATTTTTGACACACGAACGGCCCGAAGACCATGGGGCACTACCCCACATATGTGAGTTGGAACTCACACAAACGGGGTTTAGTCTCCCTCGTAGACAAAGAGACATCGCACATTGCTAGTCTAAATCACAAAAATGATCGTCATGATCATCAAGAAGTGTCAATTACAGTAAGCTAGTAAATATATGAGCTTAGCTTCATGTCCCATAACCACTAGCTTAACTTAAATATTTACGAACAAATTGTAGATCTCCACTAGAAAATTGTCACAAGAGATTCAATCGAACAAGTCCAAGAATTAACCGACGAAGTAAACACTAGCGTTTCATACCACTTGTTTTACTAAGTTGTTTAATTAGATTTCTCATACGAGTGAGGTAAAAGTTTGTATATACTAATAGATTGGAAATCGGTTTGAGAAAACGAGCTTTGTAATAAAATAGTGTTGAAATCATTTGAAGTAAGAGTTTTGATATTTACTATTAGTATTGAAACCTTTATATTTTTAAAGTGACAAATCACAAAGAAGATTGTAGGAACAATCAATCACTAAAATTCACATACGAAGATGTGAATAAAATCCAAAGAAACCGATAAAGAATCCATCGAAATGGATATTCAAAAATCCCTAAAAAGGAGTCATCAAAGTCATAATAAATGATAACAACAAATAGGATCATCACGAATCGATTTAAATTGGAATTCAATCCAAAAAGGCAAAATGGACTCAAACAGCAGGTTCAGTCGACTGAACAGAGTTTTCAGTCGACTGACCCTGTGCCTGGAAATTTTCCAGATTAAGGAAACTTTATGTTTCCAGGTTCAGTCGACTGAACAGAGGATTCAATCGACTGAATCATGCCTGGAAACTTTCGGGTTACAGGTTCAGTCGACTGAACAGACTTTTCAGTCGACTGAATCTTGCCTGGGCTGTTTTTCAGCCTAGCCAAATGAAGAGCAAACTATTCCAAAATGCAACCGGACGAACATTGGCTCTAAGGGTTTATGCCAATCGAAACCCGGCCCTATATGCTCCTCGATGCATCACCAAAAGCATGATCAAGCATCCATAAAAGGATTTCACACAAATTTGACTTAAAAACCCAAAAATTGGAATATTCACAAAACCAATCCAAATCAAGAGCAAATGCACATGAAGAAGTGTTAGGAATTCATACCCAACAACCAAAGATAATTATAGTCATAGATGTGAGATAAAAATCTCACCTTTGAAATCACACAAATAAAGAAGAAGCTTGAAAGCAAAGGAGAATCAACCACTCTTCAAATCCAACTCAATAAGCTTGATTCTAAGCTTTAAAAGAAGAACATTCCCAAAGTTAGGTTTAGGAATTTCTGAAATGATAAGAGAATGAGTTGGAGAAGAAGAAGAGAAGCTTACCAATGGGTTCTTCTATTAGTTTGGAGCTAGAACTTGATTTGCAAAAGAAAACTAGGGCTTGAGTTTTAATTTCTCATCTCTCCCACCATTGTTGCTAAAGCTTGAGTATTAGGAAAAGTGGAGTTGGGACCGAATACATAAGTGGGGTTATTGGGCTCATCCCAAACCAAAGCCCTAAGCAAAAAGTAGCAAAATTCAACTTTCTCCAAACTTATCGAAGCTTATACTCAAAAAGGTCGCAAACGGCATTTTAAACTCAATGGGAGTGGTCCCGAGTCCTAATTCGACCGTATGCAAAAAGTAGCTTTTCGGACTAAAATCCGACTACGATACCATATTTAAATAAAACATTTAAATATATAAATCATAACATGTGCGGGTTGTTACACACTAAATCTGAGTCGAAAGGATGGGTTGTTACACGAACATAGGAGAAGTTCATGATGTACCTCCAGGAGAAGCGAAGGTCATTTGCAAAGGAGTTCCCATAGAACTTCCCTCGTGAGTAATAAGATGGGCAGTTTTGGAAAATATTATAACTCTGTATTGCAGGGCTCCTCGGGATTGTACTATACATCGAATAAGGATGTTAAAGAGGGTGATTTCCAGAGTCGCCATGGAGATTGAAATTGTAACGATGCCTAATGAAGGAATAGAAAACTTGGTAGTAAGAGGACCTAACATGTAAGAAGTGGCAACACTAGAAGCAGCCACCGTAACAATTGGAGTCTTCATTAGGAATCCTTGAGAAGGAGGAGTATACATTCCACCTGAATATTTAGAACATAATTTGGGAAGGACCCCAGCGGGCACATCGGTAAGGGTAGTAACTTGATTTTCCAACATAGTTTGTCCCACGGCGAGCACATCTAGATCTTCTTTATCCAAGAGGTCATTTTTTAGCTTTTCTTCATTAATCTCAACACCTTCTGAATGTTCTCTTTCTTGCTTAATTATTTTCCACCCAGGTCATGGCCATGGCCCTTGGGTATCCCTTATCAAGCCATATCAAATCCCCAAACTTGATGACATTTTCATAGAAGTGAACAAGAGTAAGCTCAATTTGGGACTTGATCCGGGCCTCGGCGGTCTTTTCTTGGAGCTTGACTTCCTTTTGTTCTTGTTAAGTGTCCAATATATACTATTAGCCCTAGGTGAGGGAATCCACTTTCTCTTTCCTTTCGACCTCTAAAGCAACCTTTAAATTTTGGGTATTTAAAGCCTGCTCATTAATAGTTTTTCAAAATTTTCATTTTCCAAAGTAAGAGTACGACTTTTATGATGTGCGGCTTCAATCTGATTCTGATGCCTTTCAGATTTCTCTTCAAAAATCGTTTTTCTCTTATTCTAATTTATTCTCCATAGCTGCTTGAGATGCCCTAAGATTCTCAACTTCTTTATCCAAATTGTCCATAATGCATTTATTATCTTTCTCTATTAGCTCCTTCCCTTGGAGAGCCACCATTTTTTCCATTTTAACTTCGGAAATAGCTTTTGCAAGCCTCCTCCATGCGTAACACAGACCATAGGAATCACTCACACAAGCTATGACTTCTGACTCCACGTTATGTGGAATATCTTTCAAGTCAAAAATGAATTCAATTCCCTCGACATATCTTAGGGAATGCTCTTTGCATTGCGATGAGTTATGGAACTAAAGCAGATTCAATAAATGCTGTAGAAGTACGAATAATAAATTGGTCCATGCCAAATCTTTTTCTAGAGGGATCAGAAGATATAAACCCAAAAAGTGGAAGGAGCTACTTAGATTTATGACAAAATATCATCAGCTGCGTGATTGGAGGCACTGAAGTAGGCACGCTAGGAATTTGGTTTGAAGGGATAGGATCAGGTCTTGTTAAATGTCAATTCATACTTATAGATAAGGGGAACGAGCCCTATGTTGAGTAGGAGAAGTCCTACCAAATCATCTATGATGGTTATCGCAATGCTTGTAATCTTTACCTTGCCTCTCCCACTCTCTTTCGCATGCCTATTTGAGTTGGATTCGTAAGATGAATCACAGTGACGATGCGATGATCCGGGCCTCTAGTGGTCAGCACCATAGTTTTATGGTCATCAAAAAGATGTTGATGATCCATAGAACCTTAAAAGGAGACACCATTAAGTTAAGATCTGCAAATCAGAGGATAACATGTGCAGTGAAAACGTGTAGTGGCTCAAAGTGTTATGAAGTGTTAGTGTGTCCTAGTGCCACCCATAGATCGTGCTCTTGAAGTTTGCTAATGGGGTTATCCCCTCTATAGCGGTAGTGGGCACAGTGGGCAGATGAATCGGGGAGTCAATATCATGAAGGCTAACGTTGTCAAGACCATAAGAAGGTTTCTTATCTGGTATGCTCCCAAATGAGCCAAATATGTCTCCAGATAGAGTAATCATTGATTCTTCTTCAATGAGAGCCTGATGTGGCTGTGGAACTGAACAAAGTGATATAATCTTTAACTTTGGCCAATGGGGAATGGGTGTCACTTGGTCATCACCTCATGTCTCATTCGCAGACTCATGACTGAGGCTAGCCTCTTTATTATCACCATCATCCTCATTATTTTCATAGCCACTATCATATTCTCCGTCAATAATGTTGTCATTTCCATCTCCATATGCATTCTCTTCTTGGTTAACCCAAGGCTCTTTAACAGAGGGGATGTCAGGCTTTTATTCAACCACTTGAGTGGGTTGAGCACCTTCACGAACATTTGGTACAAGGCATAAACTACGATCATTATCTAAGGTTGAAGTGGTGTATTCTTTCATTCGTCAAAAGTTATCTCATTTCTTGCACTTCGATGGGGATAACATGTAAGTTTTGGAGAGTATGCACAAGAGTTGCATTGCTAGGCTTCTTTTGAAAATCTAAAAAAAATATGAACTTAAAAGATTAATGATCCAGATGGATTATTGCCATTGAAATGGTATAATATACTAGAAGTCACATCCAAACAACCATTTTTGAGTGAAGCCACATGGGCAACGCAAAAAGTACTCATCCTTGAAATAATATAGCTAGTTCCAAAGAACGAAGATAATGCAGCAACCTTTAGAAGGCTCCAAATAAGTAAGAGTATGACTTCTTCCACTTTTTAAAGGCATACAAATAATGGATTCCCTTTAACATGGGGGCTCTACCTAAATAATGAAGAAAGACCATGTATATGCTATACAGTGAAGCATAACTATTGGGGTGAAGATGGATGGGAGCAAAGCTTTACGAACTGGAGCACAAGTCGAATAAAGTGGTTAAAAGAGGGGACACATCCATAAAATCAAACATATCAATCACATGTCGTATAAACTTCAGGTGGATTATGATCCCGATGGAAGGGCATTGGAAAAAGAACATCATCAAGGGAGACGTCGTGTTTCTCATAAACTCTTATGATGGCTGCTACATCTAGCCAACATGCGGGAGAATCTAGATAATTATCTGGAATTATAGCGTCCTTAAGATCAATTCCAAGAGGAATCCCCATGAATGCCTCATCAACTGTCTTAAAGGGAACGACCTCTAGAGACAGCAAAGGTGGCTAAAGTTTTTAGCAGCTTATGATTTCAGTATAGAGTACACACCTGGGAAAGGAAATAAAGTAGCGGATGCTCTCAGTAGAAGATATCAGAATGTGGTGTTAACTATTTTGACAGAATGGACAGATTTAGAAGCCTTGACTACTTGTAATGTGCAGTTAAGATCAAATGCTAGTTCTAGTTAGAACACCACCATGTTGTTCTCTTTGGAAGTTTGACCAGTATTGATCGAGAGGATTGCTTCTAAGCAAGAAGAGGATCAACTATTAGCCGAGAAGATTTGAAGACTTGAGGTTGGATCGTAGACCGATGATCTAAAGGGTTTTAGTCTTGATCGTAGGGGATGGTTGAGAAAGAAGGGACGGTTGTGTGTTTCGAATGTTGAGGACTAAAGAAAAGAAGTTCTTAGGGAGTGTTATCCATCCATATTCACTATTCATCCCGGAGCAAACAAGATGTATCAAGATATGAAGAGGAGCTTCTATTGGGAAGGTATAAAGAAGGACGTTGGCTTGTGGGTTAGGCAGTGTGTGAACTATCAACAAGTGAAGGCCAAACATCAGAAGCCAAGTGGATTGCTACAACCTTTGGAGATACCAGTTTGGAAATGGGATTCGATATCCATGGATTTTATAGATGGGTTGCCAAGGTCGAATAGAGGAAATGAAAGTGTATGGGTCATAGTGGATAGGTTGACCAAGAGTGCCATTTCTTTCAAGTTAAGTCAACCAGGATGACAATTGTTTTAGCTAAGTTGTTCATGAAGAACATAGTTAGACTGCATGGAATCCCTAGTAGTATAGTCAGTGATAGAGATGCTTTGTTTACTAGTGAATTCTGAAAGAGTCTACAGAATGTGTTAAGTACCAAGATCAAGATGAGTACTATGTATCACCCTCAAACGGATGGGCTGACAGAGAGAGTCATTAAAATACTAAAGGATTTGATAATAGCTTGTGTTTTGGGTTTTGGTGGATCTTGGGAAGATCACCTACACTTGGTTGATTTTTCCTATAGTAACAGTTATCATACTAGTATAGAATGGCCTCTTTTGAAGGTTTGTATAAAAAATGATGCAAATCACCAGCATGTGTTTAGAAACCGGAGACAAGTTAGTCCTTGGTCCAGATCTGGTTAGCGAGGCATCGGAGAAGGGTGAGTTAATCCGAGAAAAGATGAAGGAAGCCTAGTTTAGACAAAAGAGTTATGCAGATAAGAGGCGTAAAGATCTAGAGTTCTCAGTTGGAGATAGAGTTTTCATTAAAGTATCCCTGATGAAGGGTGTGGTATGATTCGGAAAGTCAGGGAAACTGGCACCGTGATATGTTGGTCCATTCCTAGTTATAGAGAGGATCGGAAAGCTCACCTACAAAGTAGAATTGTCGAGCAGTATGGCAGGTGTCCATAATGTGTTTCAGGTATCTCATCTTCGTAAGTATGTGCATGATCCAGAGACTACTATCCCTCCGACAGAGTTGGAATTTTTGATAGTAGAACTGAATTTGACTTTTGTTGGACAATCAGTTCGGGTTGTTGTGAGAGACGCGAAGAGGTTAAGAAATAAGACAGTCCAGTTGGTGAAAGTACAGTGAAGCGGCAACGAGAAAGACAGTAATTGGGAGAAAGAAGAAAAAATTGGAGATATTTATCCTGATTTGCTGCGAGGGTATGTTCTGTATTTACTTTATATAGACTGTTGCTAGTCAGGTAGCTAGTATGATAGTTAGATGTTACAGATGATTTATATGCTTAGTATTTAGTCCTTACTGAATTTCGAGGACGAAATTTGTTAAAGGGGGAACATGTAACACCCATAATTTTAAATAACATCACTCAGGAGATTTAATTAGATAGGTAAAATAGAATAATGAGAAGATTAGAGTGATAAAGGGATTGAGATTTGGAAATTAAATAGAGGCTGTGCTTAAATAAATAAAATTAAAAGAATGTGTTTATGGAAATGGTTTTAAAAATTAACTAATAGGAGAATAATACAAGGGTATTACGGGAAATAGCTGTCCACCATAACCCCTTAACTCCTAAACCCTTATTCCCATTTTCATTCGATACATTCATAATGCAAAAACATAAGAAAATGGGAGATCAAAGCCGGCCACAACCTAGGGGAAAATGAGATTAAAAATTTACTAAAGCTTAGGATTCATGCAAAGGCGGGTTAAGCAAGATCAAATCTCAAGTTCCTTCTCCAAAGCCAGGTGAATAATAATCAAAACCATCTCATTTTTGTTTTAAAAGCATTTTGATTTTGAGTTTATGTTTAAATACGCATTGTTGATTTTAATGATGCCATATTGAGTTAAACAAGTTTGTTTGATAAGATTTTGATTCGATTTTAAAGTCAAAATCGTATATGATGGGTTTTCGAATACCGTAAGGATTTAATATGTTATGTAAAACATTATTTTGGAGATAGGTTTAAATTTTTATATTATCCAAGTTATGGATATTTATTATGAATTTTGAATGGAAGAAATAGGGGTTTAAAAATTTATTTTGCAAATTTATAAAGGATCTTGGGTCTAAAATTTATATATGTTAGATAACATTTTCAAAGTAAATTATGATGATTTTTGAGGATTTTTCCTAAGTGATTTACTAGAAATTAAATTAATTAAGTTGGAGGACTTAAATGTCTTAATTGCTTTACTAAAAGGAAGGGCTTTTTCATTAATTATTTTTAACTATAAATGATGAATTCGGCAGCCTTTTTAGAAGAGATTTTTGTCAAGGTTATAGCAGCCAATTATATTTTTAAAAATAAGGCAGGTTAGTTGCAAAGCATTTAATTTAAAAGGAAACAAAACAGTTTTGCTTAAATTTACTGCTTCGCCACTTCCATTTGCAACCTTTCGACCTTATACTTACGCCCTTAACCAAGTCGAAACCAATACACATGTTATCAATTTTTTGGTACGTAGTGGATTGGAGAAAGGCGGAAGGTATAGTGTCAAAACCAAGCTTTTGAAGGGGTCCAGGCCTTTTAAATAGTCAACCTACTGGCCCTTGTTTTGCTTTCGAAAGGGATGCCTCTTGCTTTGCTTTTAAAAGATGCTTTCAAAACGGGTGAAGTACTTTTATATAGATTTCGAAGGGGTTGTCGTCCTTTTGTTTTAAAGGTAGCTTTCGATTTAGTTGCCACGTATTATGTTTTAAAATGGAGCTTTCGAAAAGGAAGATTTAAATCAAGTCGAAACCTAGTTGCTGACTTTATAGCTTTTGAATTGGTTGAAGTTTTCAATGAGTTCGAAAGGAAAGCTTTTATTTTATAAATATAACAAGCCGCTTCCCAATGATTTCGAAAGGGCTCTAACAGCCCCTTATACTAAAGGTTTCGAAGGAAATGGCTTCGAAAGGTTGTTTAGAAGCTATCCTTCTAATTGTTTTACTTAAAGATTAATGCTTTCTAAAGGATGGTTCCGAAGCCATCTGTTTTCCCCAAAGTCTTTTGTTTAATGATTAATGGTTTCGAAAGGGTTTCTTTCGCTTATGTTCACTTTAACCCAAAAGTTATATTTAAGGTTAAACCTAATGATTTTGAAAGAGGTACTTCCAAATGGTTTCGAAGCTATGGTTCTATAAGTTGGAAACGTATGCTTTAATAATTTCGAAAGGAATATTTTGAGGGTTTTGAAAGGAAGGTTTTGATTCTTTCGAAAGAGATATTTTAAGGTTATGATTAGGTGTTTTGAAAAGAAGATTTAAATGCTTTTGAAAGATATATTCTACTACTTGCGAAAGTAAACGTCTAAGGTTTCGAAAGCCTTAGTTTTCAAAACAAAGGACCCAATCTCATTTTTAAAGGAAAACCCATGGCACTATAAAAGAACTTTAAAGTGGCTTTTAATTTTAGAGTTTTTTGAAAAAGCTTTCCTTGATAATAATAATGGGTTAAAGATATTGACCATGTTTCATGTGGAAATGATTTTAAGGATACTAAACCATAAATGTTGGTATTGTTATGTTATTGTATGTTCTTCTTCTATAAACATATTCATTGTATAATAGACCCATAACTGTATTTTGGGGAGTAAGGGTAGAATAACCAACTTGGTTGACCTAGTAGTAAATATAAATTGAGTTAACTCTTGAATGATTAGAGTTGGATCCAGGAGGTCAGGTAGACCAGAACATAGGATGCCCAAAGAATTATCCAAGAAGTTGTCAGATTATACTAGTTCATTGTAAACCCATGAGAACTATGTTTGGAAATAGTTATTGGCGGAGCCAATAGGTTCGTAGTGATCCCATGAAAACTATATTCGGAAAAAGTTATTAATAGAGGTTAATAGGTTCATAGTTAACCCATGAAAACTATGATATAAGAGAAGTTATTGGAGATACCATTAGGTTCTTAGTGATCCCACGAAAACTATGAAAACGAACAGATAGTCCGTAAGAGTTTCGAAAGGTTATTAGTCAGCCCATGAAAACTAAAAGGTTCTTAGTGACCCCGTGAAAATTATGAGACCGGGCAGATAGTCCATAAGCTTTGAATAGGTTGTTAATCAGCCTATGTAAACTATTAGGCTTATGGTGACCCTAAAAACTATAACTTAAGATAGATAGTCAAATAAATAGGAATGGGTGATCTAGAAAATATTGCATGTTTTGCATATCATCGTGGTAGTTTAAATTGTTATGTTTTTAACCATTGTGGAGGTTGGCGCAAAGTATATGGTTATTTTGATTTTTTGGGTAAGATACTAGTGAGGGGAAAACCCATTCCGCTAAGCGGCATGGTCTCACTAGATATGTAAATGGTTCGAGATGGTTGGTTATTATTCATATCGGGCTTTTTGTCTTACTCAAAATTTACGTTTTATCCTTAAACTCTCAGGTGCTCTATTGATTTTGAATAGTTTGAGAGTTGAGGTTTTCACGTTCCCTTTAAATGAATAAGCTTTCGGAGACATGTAGGAGGCAAACTAACTAATAGGAGTTCCTTTCTATTTGATTCCGTTGTGTTTTGATGTAAAGGCAAAGTTGTTTAATTGCCTATGTATAGACTCCGATCATCCCATGGGGCATCTTCATATGTCGCTCTTGGATTATTTTGTAATAACTATATTTTCTTTGAATGTGATTCTCGAATTTGGGATTATGTAATGAATTTGAAATATGATTGAACTTGAATGAGAAATTTGTTTAATGGTTTTAACAAAATTTCATATCCATGTGTTTCTGTTATATCAATGTATCTAACATTACCGCATTTGGTCACTGAGAATTAATAACTATGGATGACTGCAGCATCTATATCCGTTAGTTTTAGGCCTCCAAAGGGGGGGATGTTACAAGTTGGTATCAGAGCATAGGTTTATGTAAACTTAAAAAGAGAAAATTTAAACCTAAAAGATTTTTCAAAACATAATCCAATGAATCGAAAACTGATATGCACACTTACGAGAAAGGAAGATATGGAGGTAGGAAATGGAAGAGGAAATTTCGGTGGAGGAAGCACTACAACAAATGGTTATTCTTGACCCAACAGGAGAAACCAAGGTGGACAGGCGAATGCTAATCAAAATATAGATGCCAACATAGGTGCTAGAAATTCGCCAGTAGATATGGGGATGATGTATCGGTTCTTCGTCAATCTAGTGCAAGTAGAAGCAACTGGGGATAATTCTGGGAATGTTGGAGAGGCTGATCTCGTGTCCCTATTTGGCTACAACTATGCTAAACTGAGCGGGGATTGTACTATTCTTGGTGGGAAGCTATTTTTGGAAACGGAGGATGCTATAGAAGTTGAGAATTGGCTTTTGCATTGTGAAAGAATCTTCACGGTCTAGGAATTAAATGATGAGTAGAAGAGGAGATTAGCCTCTAGGTAGTTGCAAGGAGTAGTACTTCATCGGTGAAATAGTGTTACTGCTGGAGTTTCCGAGGAAGAATTGACTTGGATAGAATTTCGAAGGAGATTCGAAGAGAAATTTCTGTCAAAAATTGCTAAGTCGGTATTGTTGAGGAAGTTCATGATTTAGTGCAAGGTGTGATGTCGGTGATTGAGTATGCTACAAATTTTGATGAGCTATCCAGGTATGGGTATGCTATCATTGAAACCATCATCAAGGGGAATGAGAAGTTTATTCGAGGCTTATGCCCAGATTGCTAGGGCGACCCTGCCACATCTCTGTGATCCTTGTAATGTTGTTGTGGAAATGGAAATCCGGAATGAGGAGATGCTTGCTACTTATGGGAAGGAGAAGCATGTTGAAACCAAAGGTTCTCAAGGTAACGATGTCCTTTAAGAAGAAAGGAATCCAGAAGGGACGAGCTTCCAAGAAGGCGAAGGTTATTCTGGTTTGCTTCAAGTGTGATAAGAAGGATCATTATGCTCATGAATGCCAAACTGGCAATGGGAAGAAGGCCATAGCTAAGAAGGGTGTGAAGTGCTTTAACTACGACCAGATTGGACATTATAAGAATTAGTGTCTAGAACCAGTAGGGTGGACAGGGGAGAAGTCTTTGATGTTGGACCATCGTCTGCTAGGCCAATGCTGCTAAGAAAGGAAAGATTGTGATGGAAGGTACGCTTTTGACTCAAAATACACCAGTTAGGGTACTATTTGATACCGGTGTTTTGCATTCATTTATATCTCAGTGTTTGGCTGATAGGTTATATTTAGAGCCCACATACCTTGTTACTTCCTTGGGAGTTGTGAATCCGTTAGGAGGGTATGGAACTCTGGAAATGAGATGTGACCGGTTAGAACTTAATTTGTTAAGTCATAAATTAGCATGCAATTTGTAAGTTTTTGATTTCGTAGACTTCGAAATCGTTTTGGGTATTGATCGGTTGGGTAAATATGAGGTTAGGATATTTTTTGCCAAGATAGGAAAATATCATTGGGACACCCATATAGTTATAAATGAATTATATTTTCGGTGGAGGATTCTGACCGTAATGCTTGTACTCTGTTGAGTGCTATGGAAGTAGAAGAAGAGTTAATTCATGTTCGGGTAGTAGGAGAATTTACATATATTTTTGAGCCAGTTACAAGATTACCACTGAAATAAGCCATTGAGTTTCGAATAGATCCTGCGCCAGGAGCAGAACCTATAAGTAGATCACCTAGCAGGATGACACCGACCAAGACGAAGGAATTGAAGGTGCAGCTAATGGATCTAGAAGTGAAAATTTTACTATACCAAGCAGTTTACCTTGGGGTGCGGCAGCGGTGTTCGTGAAGAAACTAGATGGGTCGTTGAGGCTGTGCATCGGCTATCGCAAGTTGAATGAGAAGACGATCAAGAATAAGTATCCTTTATCGAGCATCGATGATCTATTTGATCAGATGTATGAATCCAAAATATATTCCCAATCTAATTTGATGGGTTTCCATCAGTTAAGGGTGGCAGAGGATAGTATTTTGTTGCTAGCATTTCGGACTAGGTATGGTTCGTACTAGTGGTTATGGTTGTTGATGCCATTTGGGTTAACGAATACACTAGCTTTCTTCATGGATTTGACGAACCGAGTTTTCTAGGAATACTTGGATAGGTTCGTATTGGTATTTATAAACGAAATTTTAGTGTACTCTAAGGATGAAAGAGAGCATGAAGATCATCTTAGAGTAGTGCTTAAGACGCTAAGGCAGCTTCAGTTGAAAGTGAAGTTTTCCAAGTGTCATTTTTGGAAGAAAGAGGTTATGTTCCTTGATCACATGGTTTTAAAGAAGGGTTCGTCAGTCGAAAAGATCAAAGCTGTTAATAGCTAGAAGAGACCTGAGACGGTGACTGAGATTAAAAGTTTTTTTGGACTTACTGGCTATTACCGAAGATTCATTAAGGATTTCTCACGAATAGCAGCGCCTTTGACAAAGTTAACCGGGAAGGACATGAATTTTATTTGATCTGACAAATGTGAGGAGGCTTACCTTAAGCTAAAGCATTTGTTGACCAACGAACCTGTGTTAGTGGTTCCAAATGGAAACCAAGGGTTTGTGGTGTATATCGATGCATGCGAACCAGATTAGGAGTAGTATTAATGCAGAAGGGTACAATCATTGCCTACGCTTCACGACAGTTTGGACCATAAGAAGTTATCCTACTCATGATATGGAGTTGGCTGTGGTAATCTTTGCATTGAAGATATGGAGAAATTATCTCTTAGGGGAGAGATTTGAGTTAAACATGGATCATGAGTCCTTAATATATTTATTCTCTCAAAGGAGTTGAATATGAGACACCAAAAGTGGCTGGAGTTCTTAGCAGCTTATGATTCTAGTATAGAGTATACACCTAGGAAAGGAAATAAAGTAGCAGATGCTCTTAGCAGAAGACATCAGAATGTGGTGTTAACTATGTTGGCAGAATGGAAAGAATTTAGAGGCTTTGACTATTTGTATTATGCAGTTAAGATCGACTGCTAGTTCAAGTCAGAGTACTGCCATGTTGTCCTGTTTGGAAGTTCGACTAGTATTGATCGAGATGATTGCTTCTAAGTAGGAAGAGGATCCGTTATTAACCGATAAGATTAGAAGACTTGAGGTTGGATCGGAGATCGATGTTCTAAAGGATTTTAGTCTTGACCAGCGGGGATGGTTGAGAAAGAAGGGTCGGTTGTATGTTCCAAATGTTTAGGATTTAAGGAAAGAAGTTCTTAGGAATGTCATCAGTCCAAATTTACAATTCATCCTGGAGGAACCAAGATGTATCAGAATATGAAGAGGAGCTTCTACTGGGAAGGTATGAAGAAGGATGCCAGCATGTGGGTTAGGCAGTGTGCGAACTTTCAACGAGTGAAGGCCGGACATCAAAAGCCGAGTGGATTGCTTCAACCTTTAGAGATACCGGTTTGGAAATGGGATTCGGTATCCATGGATTTTATAGATGGGTTGCCAAGGTCGAATAAAGAAAATGAAAATATATGTGTTATAGTGGACAGGTTGACCAAGAGTGCCCATTTCATTACAGTTAAGTCAACCAGGACGACACCTATTTTAGCTAAGTTGTTCATGTAGTTAGACTGCATGGAATTCCTGGTGGTTAGTCAGTGACAGAGATGCTTTGTTTATTAGTGAATTCTGGCAGAGTCTACAGGATGCGTTCGGAACCAAGATCAAGATGAGTAATGCGTATCACCCTCAGATTGATGGGTAGACAGAGAGAGTCAATAAGGTATTCGAGGATTTTCTAAGAGCGAGTGTGTTGGACTTTGGTGGATCTTGGGAATATCATCTACACTTGGTTGAGTTTTCCTGTAATAACAGTTATCAGACTAGTGTAAGAATGGCGCATTTTGAAACTTTGTATGGAAGACCATGCAAACCACCAGCATGTTGGTTAGAAATTGGAGACAGATTAGTGTTGGGTTCATAACTGGTTAGAGAGGCAACAGAGAAATTTGAGTTGATCGGAGAAAAGTTGAAGGAAGCTTATCCTAGACAGAAGAGTTACACAAATAAGAGCATAAAGATCTAGAGTTCTTAGTTGGAGATAGAGTTTTCATTTAAGTATCCCCGTTGAATGGTGTGGTATGATTCGAAAAGTTGGGGAAACTGGCGCCAAGATATGTTGGTCCATTCCTAGTTATAGAGAGGAACGAAAAGCTCGCCTACATTGTAGAGTTGCCGAGCAGTATGGAAGGTGTGCATAATGTGTTTCATATGTCTCATCTTCATAAGTATGTGCATGATCCAGAGACTATTATTCCTCCGATAGAGTTGGAAGTTTTGATAGTAGAACCGAATTTGACTTTTGTTAGACAACCAGTTCGAATTGTTGCAAGAGATGAGAAGAGGTTAAGAAATAAGACGGTCTAGTTGGTGAAAGTTCTGTGAAGCGACAACGAGAAAGACTGTACTTGGGAGACAGAAGATGGGATTAGAGATACTTATCCTAATCTACTGTGAGGGTATGTTCTATATTTGTTTTATATAGACTGCTGCTAGTCAGATAGGCTAATATGGTAGCTGGGAGTTGTTACAAATGATTTCTATGCTTAGTATTTAGTTCTTACTGAATTTCGAGGACGAAATTCTTTAAGGAGTGGAGCATGTAACACTCCAAATTTTAAATAACATCATTTAGGAGATTTGATTAGATAAATTAAATAGAATAGTGTAAAGATTAGAATGATCATAGGATTAAGAATTGGAAATTAAATAGAGGCCATGCTTAACTAAATGAAATTAAAATAATGAGTTTATGGTAATGGTTTTATAAGTTAACTAATAGGAGAATAAGGCAAGGGTATTATGGAAAATAGCAGTTCATCATAACCCCTTAACCCCTAAACCTTTATTCTCATTTTCATTCCATACGTTCATAATTCAAAAATATAAGAAAAGGGAAGCTCAATGCCGGCTAGAACCTAGGGGAAAAGGAAATTAAAAATTTATTAAAGCATTGGATTCAAGAAATGTAGGATTAAGCAAGATCAAATTTCAAGTTCCTTATCCAAAGCGAGAGGAATAATAATCAAAACCATCTCATTTTTGTTTTAAAGAACATTTTGATTTTAGGTTTTATGTTTAAATCCATTTTGATGATTTTAATGATGGTACGCCATATTGAGTTAAATAAGTTTGTTTGATAAGAGTTTGATTTGATTTTAAGGTTAAAATCATATATGATGGGTTTTTGAATGCCATGAGGATTTAATACGTTATGTAAAACATTATTTTGGAGATAGGTTTTAATTTTTATAATTATCCAAATTATGGATAATTTATTATGAATTTTGAATGGAAGAAATAGATGATTTGGGTTTAAAAATATATGTTGGAAAATATATAAAGGATTCTGGGTTTAAAATTTATATATGTTGAATAACATTTTTAAAGTAAGTTATGATGATTTTTGGGGATTTTTCCTAAGTGATTTACTATGGAAATTAAATTAATTAAGTTGGAGGACTTAAATGTCTTAATTGTTTTACTAAAGGGAAGAGCTTCTTCACTAATTATTTTTAACTATAAATGATGAATTCAGTAGAAGAGATTTTTGGAAAGGTTATGGCAACCAATTATATTTTAAAAATAAGGCGGTTTAGTTGGAAAAAAAATTCTTTAAAATGCAACAAAATAGTTTTGCTTAACTTTACTACTTCGCCACTTCCATTTGCAACCTTTCAACCCCATACTTCCGCCACTGACCAAGTCGAAACCAATACACATGCTATCAACTCTTTGGTACGTAGTGTATTGGGGAAAGGCGGAAGGTATTGTGTCAAAACCAAGCTTTCAAAGGGGTCGTGGCCATTTTGAATAACTTTCGAATCAACCCACTGGCCCTTGTTTTGCTTTCAAAAGGGATGCCGATAAAAGATGCTTTAGAAAGGGGTGAAGTACTTTTATATAGCTTTCAAAGAGGTTTTTGCGTTTTTGTTTTAAAGGTAGCTTTCAATTTAGTTGCTATGTATTATGTTTTAAAATGGATCTTTCGAAAGGGTTGTTTTGAAGCAAGTCAAAATCTTGCTACCGTCTTCATACATTTCGAATAGGTTGAACTTTTCAATGAGTTCAAAAAGCAAGCTTTTTTTTTACAAATATAACAAGCCGCTTCCCAATGCTTTCGAAAGGGCTGTAGTAGCTCCTTTTACTAAAGATTTCGAGAGCAATGTCTTCAAAAGGTTGTTTTGAAGCTATCTTTCTAATTATTTTATTTAAAGACTAATGCTTTCTAAAGGATGGTTCCAAAGCCATCTGTTTTCCCCAAATTCTTTTGTTTGAAGATTAGTGGTTTCGAAAGGGTTTCTTTCGCTTATGTTCACTTTAACCCAAAATTCATACTTAAGGTTAAACACAATGATTTTGAAAGAGGTACTTCCAAATGGTTTCGAAGCTATGCTTCTATAAGTTGGAAAGATATGCTTTCATACTTTCGAAAGGAATATTTTGATGATTTCGAAAGGAAGGTTTTGATGCTTTCGAAAGAGATATTTTAAGTGTTTCGTAAGGCATATGTTTAAGTGTTTTGAAATGAAGATCTGAATGCTTTTGAAAGATATATTCTACTGGTTTCAGAAGTAAAGGTCTAAGGTTTCGAAAACCTTAATTTTTAGAAAAAAAGGCCCAATCTCATTTTTAAAGGAAAATCCATGGCACTGAAAAAAGAGTTTCGAAATGGCTTTTAATTTTGGAGTTTTTTGAAGAAGCTTTCCTTTATAAAAATGATGGGTTAAAGGTATTAACCATGTTTCATGTGGAAATGATTTTAAGGATACAAAATCATAAATGTTGGTATTGTTATGTTATTGTATGTGCTTCTTCTATAAACATATTCAAGTGATGATGGACGCATAACTGTGGGAGTAAGGGTAGAATAACTAGATAGGTTGACCCAGTAGTGAATATAAATTGAGTTAACTCTTGAATGAATAGAGTTGCATTAAGGAGGTCAGGCAAACCAGAACATAGGATACCCAAAGACTAATCAAAGAAGTTGTCAGATTATACAGGTTCACAGTAAACCGATGAAAACTATGTTTGGAAAGAGTTATTGGCAGGGGCCAATAGGTTCGTAGAGATCCCATGAAAACTATATTTAGATACAGTTATTCACAGAGGTCAATAGGTTCATAGTCAACCCATGAAAACTATGATATAAGAGAAGTTATTGGAGAAACCAATAGGTTGATAGTGATCCCATGAGAACTATGTAACCGGACAGATAGTCCATAAGAGTTTAGAAAGATTATTAGTCAGCCCATGAAAACGTAAATGTTCTTAGTGACCCTATGAAAACAATGAAATCGGACAAATAGTCCATAGCTTTGAATAGGGTATTGGTTAGCCCATCAAAATTATTAGGTTTATTGTGACCCTAGAAACTATAAATTTAGATAGATAGTCAAATGAATGGGGATGAAAAATCCAGAAAATATTGAATGTTTGCATATCATCATGATATTTTAAATTACTATATTTTTAACTATTATGGATGTAAGTGCACAATATATGGTTATTATGAATTTTTGGGTAAGATACTAGTGAGGGAAAACCCGTTCCACTGAACGGTGTGGTCTCACTAGATATCTAAATCGCTTAAGATGGTAGGTTATTACTCACACCAGGCTTTTTGTCTGACTTGAAGTTTATGTTTTCCACTTAAACTCTCAGATGCTCAATTGATTTTGAGTAGTTTGACAGTTAAGGTTTTTGGGTTCTCCTTAAAATGAATAAGCTTTCGAAGACGTGTAGGAAGCAAGCTAGCTAACAAGAGTTCCTTTCTATTTGATTCCACTGTGTTTTTATGTAAAAGCAAATTTGTTTAATTGCCTATGCATAGACTCTGATCATCCAAGGGTGCATCTTCATATGTAGCTATTGGTATATTTTGTAATAATTATATTTTCTTTGAACATGGTTCTCAAATTGGGGATTATGTAATGAATTTCAAATGTGATTGAAATGCAATGAGAAATTTGTTTAATGGTTTTGAAAAGAATTCATATCCATGTGTTTCTATTATATTAATGTATTTAACGTTACCGCATTTGGTCATCGAGAATTGATAACTATGGATGACTGCAGCATCCATAGCCGTTAATTTTGGGCCTCTAAACGGGGGATCTTACAGTTTGAGAAATGAAGAGATGCTTGCTTTCTTTAGTAGTATAACAAACCATCAAAGAGTCACGGTGGACAGAATCAAAAGAGAAAGTTTTACCAGAGAAGGGAGATCAGAAGGGAGGAGGTACCAAGAAAGGAAAGTCTAAGATTGTGTGTTACAAGTGTGACAAGAAATGACATTATGCTCATGAATGCCGAACTGACAAGGGGAAGGAAGTCGTTGGAAAGAAGAACATCAAGTGCTTTAATTGTGACCAAGTGGGACATTACAAGTACAAATTCCAAAAGTGGCCAAGGCAGAAAATGGAAGGGTATTTGCATTAGAACCAGCTACCTCGAGACCAACAGCCGAGTAGAAAGGGAAATATGTGATGGGAGGTATTCTTTTGATTTATGGATTACTTGTTAGAGCAATATTTGATATTCGTATATCGCATTCTTTTATATCTCATTGTTTGGTGGATAAGCTTAATCTAGAAATCTCATACCTACTTACTTCCTTAAGGGTTGTGAATCTGATAAGAAGGTATGCAATTCTTGGGATAAGACGTGACCATTTAGAGTTTAAATTGTTGGGTCATATATTTGCTTACAGTTTGCATGTGTTTGATTTCATAGGCTTTGGAATCATTTTGGGTATGCATTGGTTAAGTAACTACGATGCTAGAAAATTTTACCACGATAGGAAAATATCACCAAGACATCCTTGTAGTAGTGACCGAATTATATACTCAGTAGAAAACTTGAATTTTGATGTTTATGCTCTGTTGGGTGTAATAGAGGAGGAAGATGAGTTAAAACGATTTTTCGCATTAATGAAATTTTCAGATGTCTTTGAGCTTGTTACAGGCCTATGCCGAAACGAGCTATTGAGTATCAAATAGATCTTGTACCCGAAGCTAAACCCGTAAGTAGACCACCTAGTAGGATGACACCTACCGAGATGAAGGAGTTAAAGGTGCAGCAAGTGGATTCAAAAGGAAAGATTTTTATTACACCATGCAGTTCTCCTTGGGAAGCAGCTGCGGTGTTCATGAAGAAACTGGATGGGCCATTGAGATTGTGTATCGATGATCATAATTGAATGAAAAATGACAAAGAATCGATATTCTTTGCCGAGAATTGATTATTTATTTGATCAGTTAAGTAGAGCCAAAGTATTTTTCCAATTGGATTTGGCGATAGATTTCCATCGACTAGGGGAAGTGGAAGATAGTATTCCATTGATGATGTTTAGAACAAGATATGGTTCATAAGAGTGGTTGGTAATGCCATTCAAGTGGACTAATGCGCCTTCTTTCTTCGTGGATTTGATGGACAGGATCTTCTAAGAGCATTTAAATAGATTCATATTGGTATTTATATATGACATTCTGATATATTCTAGGAATGAGCGAGATCATGAGACTCACCTTAGAATAGTATTGGAAATGTTGAGACAGCATCAATAAACGACAAAGTTTTCAAAGTGTCATTTTTGAAAGAATGAAGTAAAGTTCCTTAGTCGTGTGGTCTTAGAAAAAGGGTTGTTTACAGATCCAGCTAAGATAAAAACTATAAATAATTGGAAGAGATCTGAGACAGTGACTGAGACAAAGTGTTTTCTTGGATTAGCTGACAACTACCGGAGATTCATCAAAGGTTTCTCTCATATAGCTGCACTGATGACTAAACTAACAAGTAAGGACATGAAGTATGTTTGGATTGATAAATGTGAGGAGACATTCCAGAAGTTGAAACATTTATTGCTAATGCACCTATTTTAGTCGTTTCGGATGGAAATCAAGATTTTGTGGGGTGAACTAATGTTTGTGGAACAGGACTAGGAGCAGTGTTAATGCAGAGTGGTAAAGTAATTGCCTATGCTTCACGATAGCTCAGACCTCATGAAGGTTGGTATCCTACTCATGATTTAGAGTTTGTTGCTGTAATATTTGCTTTGAAGGTGTGGAGACATTACCTTTTGGGAGAACATTTCGAGTTGTATACGGATCACAAATCTTTTGGGTACTTATTCTCTCGTAAGGAGTTAAATATGAGATGGTAGAAATGGTTAGAGTTTTTAACTGTTTATGATTTCGGTATAGAGTATACACTGGAAAAATGAAATAAATTAACGGATGCTCTTAACAAAAGACATAAAAAATGTGGTATTAGCCATGCTGGTGGAATGGAAGGATCTAAGGCATTGACTACAGTTAAGATTGATTGCTAGTTCTAGTCAAAGTAATGCATGTTATCTTGTTTGGAAGTTCAATCGGCATTAATCAAAAGAATTGCTTATAAGCAAAGAGATGATCTAGTCTTAACTGAAAGAATTAGAAGATTGGAAGGTGGAACTAAAATTGATAATTTGAAAGATTTTTATCTTGATCAGAATGGATGGTTGAGGATGAAGGGACAATTGTTTGTTTTGGAGGTTGGTGACCTAAGGAAAGAAGTTCTCATGGAGTGTCATTGATCAAAATTTACTATTCATCCTGGAAGAACTAAGATGTTTCAGGATATGAAGAGAAGTTTCTTTGGGAAAGGTATGAAAAGAGATGTAGGCTTATAGGTAAAACAATGTCTAAATTGCCAGCAAGTGAAATGCGAACATCAGAAGCCTAGTGAATTGCTTTAACCTTTAGATATACCTGTTTGGAAATGGAATTCACTATCCATGGATTTTGTTGACGGGTTGCCAAGGTCGAACAGGGAAAATGAGAGTATATGGGTGTCAGTAGATACATTGACCAAGAGTGCCCATTTCATCCATATTAAGTCTACTAGGACGGCACCTGTATTGGATAAGTTGTTGATAAAGAATATTGTTAGACGGCATGGAGTTCCTAGTAGTATAGTCAATGCCAGAGATACCTTATTTATTAGCGAATTCTAAAAGAGTCTATAAGAGGTTCTAGGTACCAAGCTAAAGATAAGTACCACTTACCATCCATAGACTGATGGGTGGACGGAAAGAGTTAACAAAGTCTTGGAGGATTTGTTAAGGCTTGTGTGCTATTTTGGAGGATCATGAAAAAACTATCTACACTTAGTTGAGTTTTCATATAACAATAGTTATCAAACTAGTATATGGATGACACCTTTTGAAACTTTATATGGAAGGCCATGTAAATCAACAATATGTTGGTTAGAAACCGGTGATAAATTAGTTCTTGGTCCAGATATGTTGGGAGAAGCCACGGAAAAGATTGAGTTAATTCGAGCAAGGATGAAGCAAACTCAATCTAGGCAGAAACGTTATGTAGATAAGAGTTGGAAAAATTAGAATTCTCGGTTGGAGATCATGTTTTCATTAAAGTATCAATGATGAAAGGTGTATTTAGATTTGGGAATCAGGGAAGTTGGCACCGATGTTTGTTGGACCATTTCCTATTATAGAAAGGATCAGGAAACTTTCTCATAGGATAGAGTTACCGAACAGTTATGTAGGAGTCCACAATGTTTTTCATATTTTTCATCTAAGGAATGTGTTCAAGATATAGAGGCTAATATCACTCTGACTATATTGGAAGACCTAGTAGTTGAACATGACGTGACCACAATTAGACATCTAGTTCGTATTGTAGCTATGGTGAGAAAACGTTAAGTAACAAGACACTCAGATTAGTAAAAATCTAGTGGAATGACGATGAGAGAGACTATACTTGAGAAACAGAGAGCAGGATTAGGGACACTTATCCTGACTTGTTTTGATGGTATGTTTTACATCTAGGCTTTTATGATTGATGCGTGTGCCTTATCATAATTTCGAGGATGAAATTCTTTAAGGATGGGAGTCTGTAAAAACCCTAATTTTGGTTAACATTTTTTAGGACATTTAATTGGATGAATTAAATAAAATAATGTTGAATGACAAAGAGATTGAGATTTCATGGTTAATGTGATCAAGCCTAATTAATGAATTAACAGAATCTATAAGAATGTTAATAAGTAGGAGGGTACACGAGGAGGACAAAATAGGAAAAAAGCACATATTCTCATTCTTCCTTCACTTCACTCATTCATAAACAAAAATAGAACAACGGTTTAGGCCACAAGTACTAAAAAGATTTCAAAGAGAAGACTAGCTACGAAATTAATATCAAATCTAAGGAAATCAAATCAAATACGAATCTCAACCTTCTTAATCCATTCATGGTGAATAATAAATATATGCATCACATGTTTTAATTATTGATTTTCAATTTTGAGTTTATATTTGAACCATTGATTATATTATGCCATATTTTAAAGTATTGGATGATTATATGCTTGGTTGATGAATAATATATTTATTATGAAATTATGTAGTAGGTTTTAAGAGTGAAAACCTAATTTCCATGACTCAAATGCTCTAAATTTTTGATATGAGGTTTAGAATGATATTTTAGAAGTGTGTTTCAAATTTCATTATTTTCCTAACAAGTATGATTTTATTGTGAATTTTCTAAGTCTATAAAAAGGTTTAATTCATATTAAATTATTTAAGATAATTATATTATGATTTTAGTCTCAAAATTTTTATATGTTAAAGAATATAATAAATTTGATCTATTATGATAATTAGGGATTTTTCCCAAGTGTTTATAATTTAATATAAGTTATTTAAGCTAAAATGGCTTCATTAATTATTAAGGTATTAATATAATATAAGGGTTTGGAAATGTTCTTGATATTGATAGATCTGCACTAGTGCGGATTTCTGGTAAAGGGTTTGAAAAGAAACTTGTTATCCAATTAGATTTTGACAAATAAAGGGAGTTGGTAAAAGGAACATACTTTTCATAGCAAATTCGGTTTTAATGTTATCTACGGCTTTGCCACGCCGAAGGCATGATACCGCATCTCATCTCTCCGCGCCTATGCTCTTTGAAGCCAATCATAGGCGATACATATGATATCAATAGTCAATTGATATGGAATGGATCGGTGTGGTAGAAGCGGAGTGCATAGAGTTGAAGTCAGTATTGTGGTCTTCGAAGTAGTCGTGCCGCATAGCCTAAATGTCGCCTTTTTTTATATAAAGGCATATTAGCGCTTATCTTAAATAGTCACTGATCTCATATTTTCGAAGTGACTACTTCATCTCTATGAAGCTCCTTATCTTATCAGCTAAATGACGCCGCATTTTTTATACTAAATGGCTTCGACCCTGTCCTTATCGATTTTTATGAAGGCAATGGTGTTATATTTTAATAATTTTAGTCCAATAGTTTCGAAGTGGATATAGGTGGAGACGCCAACCATTGTATTTTGAAGTAATCTCTTCGGCTCAATGATGCCTTATTTTCTTTTAGGCGATGATGCCGACATTAACGACTTCGACCCTATTATGTTAAAGATTTAATTATACAAATGCTCATCGACTTGGGCACCATAAGAGGTGCGAAGAGGATGGTTTCGGCCTTTTGGCCTTATGCTTTGAAGGTTAAAGATTTTAACTTGATTTGTGGGGAAAAGACCCTCTTTGGCAATAACCCTTGCCTTTTTATCAGTATAAAGGTTTTACATTGTTTTGGCCATATGGCCTATGGTTTTGAGAGGCAATGACCTCAAATGAATTCGAACTTCATCAATATGGTATTATAAAAGCATATATCATGGCATAAGTATTTTGAATAAATTAAAGGGACAATATTTTCCTTGTTTTGAAAGTATGATTTCAAGGGGTAAATCATTTGTAAAGAAGTACGTTTTCGAGGAAATAAATAAGGTATTTAGCCCAGAATTTTACTAAAAAGATTGTTATTCTAATCACTTTTGGATAGATTGTGATAGGATAAACCTGACTGGGAAATTAGAAAACTAGATGGAACCAGTGTAAGGCAGCGCCCTTTACTTCAGGTGTTAGCCCCTAGCTGATTTAAGTCCAAAATTCCAATGTGTGGGGCTTTGTCAAGTGTAAGACATAAAGTAGGTTTACGCATAGAAAGGAATACATAAAGATAAAATAGATTATAGGTTGGTCTGCAAAACCTTTAGGTTCATAGTAAGCTTAGCAAAACTTTGAGATTGACAGATAGTCAGGTAAACATTAGGATAAGTGTGTTTGGATAGACCGTCCAGCTTTCTACTAACAGGCAGTTACAAAATTTGGTACATTTGGTAGGTCCGAGTCTGCCACATAGGTCGGTAGTTACCCTGTGAAAACTAAACAATGAGATGAATAGTCCACTAATTTGATGGATAATCAAGATTACCCAGGTTGCATGCATACCTATTGTTGTTGTATTGTTATTTTAACCAGTTTGGTTGGCGGACTATGATTTGTAAAAGATATATTTTAAAGAATGCAGTGAGGGGAAAACCCATTCCTCTTAGAAGCGTAGTTTCACTTAATATTACTTAACCGAGATGGCATATTATTATTCACATTGGGCTTTTTGTCCGACTTGAAGTTTATGTTTTCCCTTTAAACTGTCGGGTGCTCAAAATTTGATTTGAGTAGGTTGGAAGTAAGGTTATTTACAGGTTAAAGTAGGTTTTGGCCAAAAAAGCTTCCGAAAATGTGTAGGAGGCAGAAGCTAGCTATGTAGGAGTCTATCTACATTTATTATCCGCCATGTTATGTCAGTAATTGTATGAATGTATTAACAGTAGACGTGTCTGTCCATTAAATAACTCTGATAATCCGGGGGGCATCTTCATATGTTGTTCTTGGTGTAATTTGTAAGAATTATATTTCATCTATGGACAACGTTTTAGGATTATGTAATGAATATGAAATGCTGATTTGAAATGTAATGAGAAAAGTTGTTTGTTTAAATTATGTTTAAATTATTTCATATTCTTATACTTCTGATATTATGGATACCGTTAACAAGACCGCATTTTGTCACCGGAAATTAATACTATAGATGGTTGTAGCATTTGTAGAGATTAGTTTCGAGCCTCGAAATGGGGGATGTTGCAATAAGTGACTTTCTTTCGACCTCCCCTTCCTCTAGCTGACTTGGATTGACTACGGTAGTTGTTTCATGTAGGCACTTTCGCAAGTATGACACATGGAATACATCTATTCCTGCCAACTTCTTAGGAAGCTCTACCCTATATGCCAACTTTCATATCCTCTTCATAATAGGAAAAGATCCTACAAACCTCGGTGCTAGCTTCCCCAAACTAACAAACCTCATTACATACCAAACTAGTGAAACCTTTACAAACACCATGTTGCCCTCTATGAACTCTATCTCCGTTGGTCTTCTGTCAATGCAAGATTTTTGCCTATCTTGTACGGTTTTCATTCTTCTATGGATCAAGTCTACTTTCTCCAATGACTCTCTCGCTATATCCAGCTCAAGAATTATCCTATCGATAGTGTCCCACCAACACGATGGTGATCTACAAGGTCTACCATATAGGGCCTTAAATGATTTTATCCCAATGCTCGGCTGATAGCTGTTATTATAGGTAACTCCACCAATAGTAGATGATCCTCCCAAGGGCCTCCAAAATCAAAGATACACATCCAAACGAAGTCCTCCAAAACTGATTCACTCTCTTTGTCCATCCATCCGTCTACGGATGATTGGCGGTACTCAAGCTTAACTCGATACCCAAAGCCTCATGTAAACTCCTTCAACACTCGCTGGTGAAAAGATGTTCTCGATCGCTAATTACGGTAGTAGGAACTCCATGTAACCTAAAAACTTCCCTCACATATAGTGTCGCTAATGATACTGCCATCCTTGTACTTCTAACCAAAATAAACTAAGCACATTCGGTTAGCCGATTGACTCTGACCCAAATACTCCAATCCCTCTTTCACCCCTCGGTAATCCATTGATAAAATCCATCAAGATACTCTCCCACTTCCACTAAGGAATATCTAAAGGCTACAATAAACCACCTGATTCTTTCGCTCCATAATAACCCTCAGATAAGTTGTACATCGAGCTACATACTCTGCTACATGCTTCTTTATACCCAGCCAATGAAAGACCCTCTTTATATCATGGTACATCTTGTCTCCTCCAAGATGAATGGTCATTCTCGAACGATGAGACTCTGCTAATACTAGGTCAATCAACTCCATAATGAGAGGAACACCCAGCCTATCATCTCTCTGTGACCATCCCATCAAGTCAAGGTATAACGCCTCAAACGACTTGACTGCTCTTCGTTATCAAGCATCTCAATAATATCTACAAACTCCTTATCTTGCTTCTGACCAGATCTAATACGATCCATAAGTATAGACTGCACATCTAAGGGTAGTAACAAGTCCGTGGTAATATTAGATGATGGTCGAAAATCAAATGTAGAAATGAACTCCAAACGCCTCCACTCCAAAAACAAAGGACTCAATATTGCATGCTATCTACTTAAGGCATCAGCCACCGCATTGCCCTTTCCTGAGGTATATGAGATATCGAAATCATACGATACCAAAACCTCCATCCATCCCTACTGCCTTAAATTCAAGTCCTTCTAGGAAAACAAATACTTCAGAGACTTGTGATCCATATACAGCTAAAATCATTCTCCTAGAAGATAATGCATCCATGACTAGAGCACAAAGACAGTGGACGCTAACTCAAGATCATGGTAGGGTAGTTTCTCACGTGGGCCTTCAACTGTCGACTGACATAGCTCACCATTATTCCTTCTTGCATCAAGACTGCGTCCAACCCCGTACCACATGTATTGGTATATATTGTTAATGTCTTTGCACCATTAGGCAATACCAAAATAGGTGCACTAGTCAACGCCTCCTTTAGCTTAATAAAGCATCGTCACATTTCATGTCCCACGACAAAACTGGGTTCTTCTTGGTGAGGCGGATCAGAGGGGCAGAGATCTTCGTGAAGTCCTTATTGAACTTCTAATAGTAGCCTGCCAAACCAAGGAAACTCTTCACTTCCATGGCATTCTTCGGCATATGCCAACCCTAAATAGCTGCACTTTACTGGGATCAACTGCCAGTCCACTTTCTGAGACAACCTGTCCCAAAAGCGTACCTCTTCTTGCCAAAAGTGGCAATTTGAAAACTTTTCCTTCAGTTTATGCTTATGTAGTGTATCCAACACTTCTCCTAAATGCAACACTGCTCCTTCTCGCTCTTCGACTAGACCAAAATATCATCCAAAAACACCATGACAAACTTATTAAGCAACCCACTGAAAACTTGGCTCATTGGATCAAAAAAATAGGCAGGTGCACTGGCCAATCTGAAGGGCATGACTAACCACTCATAAAATCCGTTGGGTGTATCCTCAGCTACACGCAACCAGTGGAATACGGTAGCCAAATCAAGCTATGAGAACACTCTTGCTCTAACCAACTGATCAAAGAGATCATCTATACGAGGCATTGTATACAGATTCTTCTTTGTCAGTTTATGTAGCTCCCTATAATCGACGTAAAGTCTTAGAGAACCATCTGCCATTGTGGCAAAGATGATTGGTGCTCCCCACTCTAAAATTATCCTCCGAATGAAGCCCTTCTCGAAGAACTCGTGTACTTTCTTTCTCAACTTGTATCTCTCCTTTGGAGTCATATGCTTTAAAGGTAAGGTAACATGTCTGGTGTTCTCCACAAGGTGAATTCAAAACTCAATCTCTCATTGTGGTGGGAGAACAGTAACCTCAAAAAAGGCATCTAGGTAATCTCTAACTACAGGCACTGTATCTAGTTCACCATGTGATAGGTCTAAAGAATATAAATAGCTCAACATAACTGATCCTTGAGGATTGCAATAAACCTCCAAGTTATGCCCATTGAACGTACTCAACCTAACAACCTTCCTATCACAATAATATAGCCTCATACATTGTCATCCAATCCATGCCCAATATCAATCCAAACCCAAAAAATCTTAAGACGAAAGCATCGAATCAAACTCGACTCCCAAAATAAATAATTTTAGATCCTTATATATTATAGACAAATAGGTCGATCAGCCTACAGGGTCTGACACAACTATAAGGTTCATAACTATGCTAGTGTATAAGTTTAAATCATCCACAAGCCTACTAGATATTAAAGAGTATGATTCTCCCGTGTTAACTAAAGTGTGAAGAGATAAACCATATAAAGTCAACACACCTTCAATCATGACATTTTTCCCTTATCAACAACTGGCAGTGCACTCAAGCTTGGTAATGCATCTAGTGCATGTGCTATAACTATCTGGGTAGAGGTCTTTGGAGGTACTAGGCACTCCCTCTTTATGTGCCCAAACTGATTGAAATTGTAACGTTTGAGCTTCGAACCCTTTGATCTGCACTCCTTCGTAAAATGTCCCTTCTTGCCACACTTCCAACAATGCATATCCCATTTCTTATTCTTTCGTCCAAAACCTCCCTTTTCTCTGATTTTCTTATTGCACTTTCCCTCCAATCTTCTTGGGTTCTTCCTTTGTTTTCTCCTTGGAGATGGTATTCAGTAAGGCAATCTCCACTGAACTCTCTTATGAAGCACCCATAGGAATATGACTTGGAGCTAAACCTTGAAGAGGTTGGTTCATCCCTTTAGCAAACTTCAAATCCTTTTATATAGAGTATTGATCAGTCCCATCCTAAATCCAGCCAGTTCATTAAATTGGTTGACATACTCCTTCACCGACATGTCTCCTTTATTCAAGTGGATAAACTTCTCTAACTGTACTCCTTCCTTAGCCCTCAAAAGAAACTTCATCTCAAAGCTTCTTCGAAACTCCCCCCATGTGATCAATCTTCCCTCGGTCTTCATCTCAACCACCTCCCACCAACTAAGAGCCTCACCCTATAATTATCAAGTAGTTAATTGTCTCATTTTCTCATCAACAAGACTCATCAACCCAATGATCCTCTCACAAGTAGGATCCATGTCCTTGAATATACATATTACTCAGTCCCCGCATATGGATTTTTTCTAAGGCTAGTGAAGTCCTTACAGAACTTACCAAAATATGTGGCAGATATATGGGCAAAAACTGCACCTGTCGCTTCCTTTGTGGGTCCTCTGGTAGGATTATGCTCGGCTTGTCCCCTCGCCTGAAGATACCCATGTAACCAAATCAGAACGTTCACACCTAGAACCTCGGCTGCGTTGCTTAAGCATAAACCTAGAGGATCGCTCATCTTCTATATGTGATTTTTAAGAATTTAATTAGCAACCTTTCATAGATAGTACAGCAAGAATAAGAGACAACATAGGCAGAATAAGAGAGATACTATGTTATATCAAATTTTCTAAAAACTTTTTGAAAATTTAGATCTATGCACATACACGCATACACTTTAGAACCAATTTTGGAAACTTTTTGGAAATAATTTTAAAAACCTTTTTCAAAAAATTATCTTCTTTTCAAAAAAATTTAAAGTACAATCCCTCAATACACTCCTAATCCATAAGGAACTTTTAATCTAGGCTCTGATAACAAATGTGACAACTCGCGCCCCTTGACACATCGATCCAAAGCCTAGGATGACTTTTGGACTCGCGTTGCTGCCAAGAAGTACGAGCTATCGGGTTTTTATAACATTATAGAGACTAAAATATATAAATATGATCCAAGATATACTACACATGTAGAACTCACAGTATAATGGAACAAAATATAAATATTGAAAATATCCATCTTAGAAAATATCTTAAAACACCGTATCAGAGAAACGGTATGGAGTCAAATACAGAGTACATAGAAACACCACTCAAAGTCAGATAAAAGAAATACTAGTACTGATAAGACAAACAGTTACATGAAGAGTAAATAAATGATAAACAACTCCTGTGATGAGCTCGTCTCTCCACGTACTGAAACCAAGCCAAATAACTTGCTGCCTTGCTCTCCTATGGTGAGGAAGTAAGGAAAATGATGGTTCAGACAAAAGTTTGATGAATGAGCACAGGTTTAATTTATGGTGATCATGTGCAGCTAAATTTAATTCTACCATATGTGACCTAGGGTGTCCTACAAGTGTTCGTACATTCTTAAGGTTCATTACCTAAGGGTTTTTATCCAACACACACATACACTACAGCTTGTGCAGACTACTACAAAGATCAAACTACGGATCAAATCTTAACAACTAACGATCGACCACCGCTCCTAGAGCCACTCAATATGGAAACATCGCTCCTAAAGCTACTTAATATGGAAACATAACTACTAGAGTTACTCCATATGATAACACCACTACTAGAGATACTTGATATGGAAACACCACTACTAGAGCTACTCGATATGGAAACACCGCCGATAGAGCTACATGGAATAAATTTCTCATAACTACGACTACATGTAACCTAACTACGCATCGATGGGAAGCCCGCAATCCCAAATCGCCAGTATGTCTCATCGTCTGCATCCATGTCCACCTCTCGATCGTATTATATGCCTCTTATTGCACACGTTGAGATCCATTAATAACACGATATCATGCCGCTTCAAAATCATGAATACCAAGGAGTCCCGTTGTGTCGGGCCAACACACTCCATTAGGTATCAATTAGTGCCACCGTAAAACCTCTGGTGAGTGCCATTCGCAATAAAATCACCCCCATTAGGTAATGTGCATTTATCCACGTCCTAGCGTCATCTTATAGGGAATTTGCTTCCCTACCATCTCTAACATCCACACATATCTATACAATACACTTATACATACTATTAATTGTTTATATTTTAACCTTGGGCCCTCAAGCCGAGGCTCAAATTATGCATTTCAGCCTTTGACCGGTCAACCGCCGACCCTATCGATCGACCGCTCAAGATGAATGGTCTATCGATTATAGGGTAAAATTTAGGAATTTTCGAATTTTAACGATTCAATTTTTAATTATTTGTTGATTCGATTTACACGGTGGACCCTAAGCAATTTACTAGTGTTCTCTTGCTTGCCCCCTCCTAGATCCGATTTACTAGTGTTCTCTTGCTTTGATTTTAGTTTATTTTTGAAAGAAAGTTTGTAAGTGGAGAGAATAAATTTTGACAACGTACTAGGTACGTTGTTGATTCCAATAAAATTAGGTTAGCTTATATGTTAATTTATAGGGGTTTTTGATTGACTCGGGGCAATGGATTTGCCTTAGAGAATTTTTGTTCTCAACTCACCCACACAATAAAAACTTGGCAGTAAAGAAATATATTTAGTTCAATCATTGTCGTTCAATAGCATGCTTTAGTTGGTCAAAATTATACGTCAACGGCCGATCATCTATTGGGCTGGTCGACCACTACCTGTCGATTGTTGAGCCCTAGGGTTTCACCACTCATAGTGTTAATTTTGGTAAGTTTTTATTTTTATTTTATTCAGTTTTAAAAATTTTAAACGTCTGTAACCTCTGTGTACCAACTCTGATTTTGAAGTGTTATATGTGAAAACTGTCCAGAAAATCAATACGAACGCAATGGTGTAAGTTTCGAAGTCAAATTCGAAAATTTATGAATATTTCAATTTAGCCTTTATTTTATTTAAATTTAATTTTCTTATTAAATTTTTCGTTAAATTTTTGGGGTGTTACATGACCTGACTTCATAATCAAAATACAGTCTGCACTCAAATAGCAAAGCAGACTGTGCCAAATGCATGAACATGAAACTGGCCCCGAACGAAGGGGTAGGTTATGCCAAGCATCCAACAAAGCATTAATGCTAAAGGCTCAATTCATGAAACGTGAACTATGCAAGGAACTAATCAAAAAGGCAAGAAGAGACGATGCATGGAATGTGAAATAACCTACAAATCAGGTACAATTTCAGAAACAACATAAGGCTTGCCAACTAAATGCTAAAAAGCAAGATTTGCTCATATTTACTGAATTAACTAATATTTGCATGATTCTTTGCATTTACATAATCCACCACAAAGGAATTTAATTTACACGATACCCTCAATGAGTTTTGTACAACCAAAAAGTACTCTGTAACACAAATTTACAAAAGTGTCTAAGTTGTAGGACCCTAAAACACTGTGCTAACTATAAAAACACCTAAGGCATGCTAGTTAGGGGTAGGATTGTCTTTCTTGGATCGTAATTGGCACTAGCCTAGTGGTCCATTGGATCGACTATAGTCACCTTAAAACCTTCTGTATTACAAAGAAAGCACAAGTCAAATGCAGTGTAGGCGTAACTTAAGACGTCCATGGCTCGTAGTAAGGTGATCATCCCAATCTTGCTCTTGACCTTCTCCTTTCTATGTTTCTCCACAAGAATAGCAATCCTATCCTCCCCAGATGCATTAATAGAGGATGCTATGGCATGGGAGGAAGCTTAAGCTTCCTATAGTAGACTTCAGCTCATAGAACTTGAGCACGGAATATTTTCTTGTTTTCTTTAAAGTATCAATTAGTTTGGCCCTAGTCTTCTTTGTGTTCCTAGAGAAGCCACCAAAATTTTTAGGAGCATCCACCATCCACTCCTTTCTTTATGAGTGTGGAAATACCTTAAGCCCCGGTCGCTCCATCTATTCCTTGTAGTGAGCTTCCATCTCCTTAAGTTTGCCTTGAAAGTGTACTTCCAGTCTCTTCTTCCATTCGTCCACCAATAACGGGTCCATACTCATAGGGGCAGCGAGGGTCGTGTCTAAACATGGCCTCTCTACCTCCCTTCTTCTGTTGATGCGCTCCTTCTCTTCAATATGATGGGCAGTTTGAAGATTCATGTCTTCTATAGTTTTTCTCTTCTTCATCATATTTGCTTCGTAAACAATCCCATAAGGAGCCTCACCATCTTTTAAGGATTGCTACAGTTCATTCACCTTTAGAACAACAGCCTCAATGTAACATCCCCTATTTGGAGGCCGAAGTTAAGCGCTACAGATGCTGTAGTTATCCACAGTATTAAATTTCGGTGACAAAATACGGTAATGTGAACGGTATCCATAATATCAGAAGCATATGAATATGAAAAAAAATCAGAGATCTTACAAAAACAACTTTTTTGATTACATTTCACAAAATATGTTTCATATTCCATTACATAATCCCATAATCGTTTCCCAGGTAAAGATCAAATATAATTATTACAAAATATGCCAAGAGCGACATATGATGATGCCCTTGGTTAATCAGAGCACTATATAGTCATAACTGACAAAATACAACATAGCGGAATCAAACAAAATAAAACAGCAACTCCGAAATAGCTACCCATCAACCGCCTGCTCGTCTCTGGAATCTTTATTTGCCAACCTATTAAAAACCTGGAAACCTCAACCCTCAGCTCACTCAAATCAATTTTGAGCACCCGAGAGTTTAAGGGGAAAAACATAAACTTTGAGTTAGACATAAAATCTGGTGTGAATAAAACTATATATCTCGGTTATTTGATAATAAGTGAGCCCACACCACTTAGCGAAACGGGTTCCCTTTTACTAATATTCTTTTAAAACATATCTTTTGAAAACCATTTCCTGCAACCAAAACTGGTTAAAAACTGTAAAGCAATATCATGTAAACTTACATGTCAGGTAACAAATGAACTATTTGTCCGAACACTATTGTTTTGTTTAGCTAACTACTAACCTTTGGCTGACTTGGGCCTACATAATAAAATAAACACATAATCTAACATATGTTAGTTTGCTACTCATCTGGATGGTCTATCTCTAACTTACTTCTCCAGATCAATTGATCCTAATGGTTTTGAGGGCTCACCAATAACCTATTGTTGTACAAGTATATTCCTTTCTATGTGTAACATCATTTTAGTCTTACCTATGACAAAGCCCTACGCACTGGAATTTTGAACTAAATTAGCTAGGGGCAAATTGCTAATGTATAGAGCTGATCCTATACCAGTCACATCTGGTATATAAATATCTGAGTCATTTTACTTAGGGTAACCTTTCCTTAAATTTTCCTTGACAACCTTTTAATCTCAAGTTGATTTAAAACCTTTAAATCAAACTTAAACAAGAAAAATATATACTCTAGGGTATAATCAAAATCAACTTGCCATATTATATACATACATACAAATATATCTACACACACACACACACACTTTACTAAAGTCTTTGTTGATGAAAACATTTAGACCTTTGAAAGTACCCCTTCCAATCCCATTGAAAGTATCCCTTTCAAAACCAAGTAAACCCCTTTCTTTCACCTAGGCCGAAAGGCCAAAACATTCCATTCGAAACCATTGGGTAACCACCCCATCGAAACCATTCTTTAAAACCTTTCAAAAGCATTAAACATTAAACCTTTTGAAAACATTTAGGTTCAATTTAAAACATGGGGAAACACCTTTCGAAACCATTTAAAATTAACTCCTTCAAAACCTTTGGGTTCTACCTTCAATGGAGCAAAAGGGTCATAAAATATTTAAGTCGAAAGCACTCCGTTTGAAAGCATTCCTAAGTAAAGATGTTTTGGTGTCAAAACCAACCTTCCGAAAGCATTGGAGAAACGACTAAGTTTTAAAGCAAAGTATACCCTTTGAAACCTTTGTTTCGAAAGATAAGAAAAGCGGAAACTAAGGGTTTCGATCCCTTCGAAAGCATTTACTCAAAACAAAAGGTACAACCCATTCAAATCCTTCCCTTTAAAACCTTTAACTCGGCCGAAAGCTAACCAAGTCGAAAGCATACCCTTCGAAAACAAAGCAGGCATGTTTTCACTTAAAAGCAAAGACACGCTTCGACCCCTTCGGAACCATACCTTCGACCCAGTACCTTCTGCCTAAGTCTAATTCAATGTGCACCAAGTCTTTGATGCCATGCACATTAGTTTTGATGGTGATGGCGAGGGAGCTACTAAATCAGAACCCGTGGTACCGAAAGTGGCAAAACATGCTAAAAGCATATAAAAACTGATTTTAACTTTAAAAAAAAATTCTTTTCAACTAACCTGCCTTGTTTGCCAAAATATTATTGGTTGCCAATCTACCAAAATTTCAGAATTAAACAATTTAAATAATTTGCAAAATACCCCTTCTCCTTTTATAAAAATATAAAAATTTTAAGTCTCATGCCTTAAATAATTTTATATACTTATTAAAACACATAGGAAAATTTCAAGAAAAAGTCCAATAAATCATTTCTAATATGCTTTCCAACACACATTAATTTCAAACCCAAAATTTAAATAATTTAGCCGTAAATTATTTTAAACCCAAATAATTATTTTCTTTACTAGAAAATTAATATAAAATCCACATCAATTTAGAAAATTATGAAATTAAAACTCATCTCTAAATATCATTTTTGATCTAAATCTAAGACATTTGGATGTCATTTAATAGGATTTTCATATTAAAACATATCATAAAACCTATATGAATAAACATGATTCATCAATAAGCATATATATACATTTAGTCATTCAAAACATGGCATAATCTTGCAAAATAAATCGGGTTTAACCTTAAAACCGAAAATATAGAAAATATGTGATTTAGTCCTTATTCGCCTTAGCTTTGAGATTAAGGAGTTTGAGATTTAAATGGATTTGAATTGAATATTCTTCCTCCTTTAGCTTTTCTTCCTCTTGTTCTTACTAATGGTGGCTGACCTCTATGTTTTTAGTATTGCAAATGAACGTATGAAATGAATCCCTAAGACTTTAGGGTATTAAAATATTCTTATTCCAACTTTTCCCCTTATCTATTTGCCTTAACATTTTAGTACTTTAGTTCATTTGTTTATGGCACAGCTACTCTTACTAATCACAAATCCCAACTCATTAACCATTTTACATTATTCCATTTAATCTACACGATTAAATGTTCCTAATAATGTTACTAAACATATGGGGTGTTACAGTCTCCCCTCCTTAAAGAATTTCATCCTCGAAATTATGATAAGATACATAATATATCAATCATAAAGGTAAAACATATCATCAAACAAATCAGGATAAGCGTATCTAATCCTGCTGTCAGTCTCCCAAGTACAGTCTCTATTGTCGTTGCTCCGCTATATCTTAACTAATCTGACTGTCTTGTTCCTTGGTCTCTTCTCATCTCTTGCGATTATAGGAATCGGCTTAGTAACTACAGTCAAACCCGACTCTATTACTAAATAATCTAACATAATCGGTGTTATAGTATACCCCAAATCTCTAACACGCTTCCTTAGATGAGAAACATGAAAAACATCATTGACTCCTGCTAAACTATTCGGTAACTCCACTCTATACGTGATTTTTCAGATCCTCTCTATAATACGAAAAGGTCCAATGATCTCAGTGCCAACTTCCCTAATTTTCCGAATCGAATCACACCCTTCATCGGTGACACCTTAATAAAACATGATCTCCAACTGCGAACTCTAAGTTTTTATGTCTTCTATCTGCATAACTTTTCTACCTAGACTGAGCTTCCTTCATCCTAGCTCAATTCAACTCAATCTTCTCTGCAGCTTCTCTAACCAAATCTGGACCAAGAACTAACATATCCCCGATCTCTAACCAACAAACTAGTGATTTACATGGCCTTCCATACAAAGCTTCAAATAGTGTCATCCCTATACTAGTATGATAACTGTTGTTATACGAAAATTCGACAAAGTGTAGATGGTCTTCCCATGATCCCCTAAAATCTAACACACAAGCTTGTAATAAATCCTCCAAAACTTTGTTAACTCTTTTTGTTTTGCCCATCGGTCCGTGGATGGTAAGCGGTACTCATCTTGAGCTTGGTTCTTAAAATTTTCTGTACGATCTTCCAGGACTCACTAGTGAACAAGGAATCTGGATCACATACTATGCTACAAGTAATTCCGTGAAGTCTAACTATATTCTTCATAAATAACTTAGCTAAAACAGGTGTCGTCCTAGTTGACTTAACTAAAATGAAATGGGAACTCTTAGTCAACCTGTCCACTATGACCCATATACTTTCATTTCCTCTATTAGATCTTGGCAACCTGTCTATAAAATCCATCGAAATAGAATCTCATTTCCAGACTGGAACATCTAATTGTTGAATAACCCACTTGGCTTCTGATATTCGGCTTTCACCTGTTGACAGTTCAAACACTGCTTCACCCATAAGCCTATATCCCTCTTTATACCTTCTTAGAAGAAACTCCGCTTCATATCCTGATACATCTCAGTTCCACCCGGATGAATAGTGAACTTCGAATTATGACATTCTTCAAAAACTTCCTTCCTAATGCTTCCCACATTCGGAACACACGATCTTCCCTTCTTTCTTAACCACCCATGCTGGTCAAGATCAAAATCTTTTAAGTCATCGCTCTCCATTCCATCCCTTAACTTCTTGATCCATTCAACCAATACTGAATCCTCCTCCTGTTTAGAAGAAATCTTTTTTATCATCACTGGTCAAACATCTAAACAAGACAACACAACAATTCCTTCACTAGACCCAACTTCACATTTCCACTGCACTCTACAAGTCGACAATGCTTCCAAATCTTTCCACTCTGCTACCATTGCAAACACTGCATTCTGATGCTTTCTACTAAGTGCATCTGCAACCTTATTACCTTTTCTTGGTGTGTACTCAATTCCAAAATCATAAGCGACTAAAGACTCCAACCACATCTGTTATCTCATATTCAGACCCTTCTGAGAGAATAAATACTTCAGCGACTTATGATCCGTATATATCTCAAATTGCTCTCCCAATAGGTAATGTCTTCATACATTCAAAACAAAAATAACAGCAGCTGATTCTAAGTCATCCGTAGGATATCCAACTTTATGGGGTCTAAGCTGTCTAGAAGCATAGGCAATCACTTTATATCTCTGCATTAACACAGCTCCTAACCCTGTTCCACATGCATCTGTATAAACTACCAAATCCTAATTCTCCTCCAGAACAACTAATACAGGTGCATGGGTCACTAAGTGTTTTAAGCTCTGGAAGGCTTCCTCACACTTATCGGTCCAAACAAACTTCACATCCTTCCGCGTTAGCTTGGTCATTGGTGCTGCTATTCACGAAAAATACTTTATGAACCTCCAATAATATCCAGCCAATCAAAGAAAACTCTTTATCTCAGTCACTATCTCGGGTCTCTTCTAATTATTCACTACTTTAATCTTAGTCGGATCTATAAACAACCCTTTCTCTGAGACTACATGACCAAGAAATTTCACTTTCTATTTTCAGAAATGACACTTCGAAAACTTCGCCTTAAGCTAATTCGGCCTCAGTATCTCAAGCACAATTCTAAGGTGAACTTCATGCTCCCTTTCATCATTAGAGTATATCAAGATATCATCTATAAACACCAATATGAACCTATCCATGTGATCTCAGAAAATTTGGTTCATCAAGTCCACAAAGAATGCCAATGCATTATTTAGTTCGAATGGCATAACTAACCATTCGTTCGATCCATAGCTAGTTCTAAACTCCATCAAAGGATTACTGTCCTCTACTACTCTAAGTTGATGGAAACCTGTTACTAAATCCAACCGAGAAAATACCTTGGCTCCACACAATTGATCGAACAAATCGTTAATTCTAGACAACAGATATCGATTCTTTATTACCTTCTCATTCAACTTACGATTATTGATACATAATCTCAACGATCCGTCCGGCTTCTTAGCAAACAATACAGTTGCTCCCCATGGCGAACTATTTGGCCTAATAAAAGTTTTTCCTTCCAAATCCACCAACTGCACCTTCAGCTCTCTCATCACTGTAGGTGTCATCCTACTTGGCATCCTACTCACTGGTTCTGCTCTAGGCACCAAATCTATCCAAAACTCAATGGCTCATTTCGGTGGCAATCCTATTACAGGATCGAACACATTCGCAAATTCCTTAACTATGAAAACTTGATTCACTCTTCCACTTCTAGCGTCCATATATGTATTCAAGCCTCGTGAGATACAGAAGAATAGCCTAAGGGGGATAGAAGAATAGAGATATAGCATATACTTATATATAGAAAATACATGTACGTTACTATAGCGTTATCCTATGCCTCGATCTTATCTCTAATTCCTTAGGATTATGTTTCCAAAAATCATTTACAAAACTAGAGTTTTCTACGATATATACAATCCGCTCACTACGACTAGGGTGTCTAAGTGATATTTTCCTATCATGGAAAAATATCCTAGCATCGTACTTACTTAACCAATACATACCCAAAATAACTCTGAACCCTATGAACTAAAACACATGAAAACTACAAACAAAGGCATGGTCTAACAAATCAAACTCTAAGTGGTCACACTTCATCCCAAGTGTCGCAATCCCTCCTATCGGATTTGAAACTCTTAAGGAAGTGACTAAATATGAGGGTTCTAGGTTAAGCTTATCTACCAAACAATGAGATATAAAAGAATGCAATGCACCCGTATCAAACAGAACGCTAACAGCCATACCATGAATCTGAAGTGTATCTCCCAACATCGCCTTCCCTTTCTCCTGCGCTGTTGGTCCTAATGTAGCCGGTTCCAGTGCAAATACTTTTCCCCTTCCATCCTTATTAGACTCTTTGTAATGGTTCTTATAATGACCAATCTGATTGCAGTTGAAGCATCTAATATTCTTCTTCTCGATCACTTCTTTCCCTTTCCAGTATGACACTCATTAGGGAAATGCCCCTTCTTATCGCACTTGAAGCAAACAATCTCCGACTTTCCTTTCTTTGCGGTTCCACCTTTCTGAGCATCCTTCTTATGAAAGGACTTCCTTTTCTAACTCTGCCACACTTGGACTTCCTTTGACTTATTCTTCTCCAGAGAAGCAAGTATCTCCTCATGCCTCAGTGTCGTCTCTACTACAACATCACTAGGATCCCCAATATGATGTAATGTAGCCCTTGCCAACTTAGCCTTCAACCCCCTTATGAACTTCTCATTTCTCTTCATCACAATATCCACATTGGCATGTCCATACCTAGCCAACTCCTCAAACCTTCTAGCATACTCTAACACAGCCATCTCCTCCTATTCCTACTCAGCAAAATTTCTTATCAAGGTAGACTTCGGCATCACAGACATGAACCTCTCCTCAAATCTCCATGTCATCATTTCTTCATCCACTCCAACTGTTACACTGTTCCACTAGAGTAAAGTTGCTCCTTGAAGCTTCTCGAAGCAAGCTCCTCTTCTACTCATCATTGATCCCCAAGTCAGTAAAGATTCTCTCACAATGCAAAAACTAGCTCTCCGCCTCAATAACATCTTCAGTTCTGATAAATGACTTCCCTCTAAGCCTAACATAATCTCTGTTCAAGATAGCAAAATCATGTAAACTAACATATTAGGTAAAAAAGAACTATATGTCTGAACACTATACTTTTGTTTGGAAAACTACTAACCTTTGGCTGACTCGAGCCTACTAGACAAAATAAACACATAATCTAACATCTGTTAGATGCTCCTCTTTCGAACTGTTTGTCCCTAACTTACTTCTCTAGGTCAACTGATCCTAATGGTTTTGCGGGCTCACCAATAACCTATCTCTATACAGGATATTTCTTTCTGTGTGTAACATCATTTTAGTCTTACCTGTGACAAAGGCAGCCACACTGAAATTTTGGATTAAATTAGTTAAGGGCTAATAGCTAACATATAGGGTGCGACCCTATACAAGTCTCATCTGGTATATAAATATCTGAGTCATTTTACTTAGGGTAACCTTCCCTTAAATTTTCCTTGAAAACCTTTTCATCTCAAATTGATTTAAAACCTTTAAATCAAACTTAAGCAAGGAAAATACATAATATATGCTTTACTCAAAATCACCTTGCCATGTTATATGTATACTTTACTCATATCTTTGTTGATGAAAACATTTAAACCTTTGAAAGTACCCCTTTCTATCACATTGAAAGTATCCATTTCGAAACCAAGTAAACTCCTTTCTTTCACCTAAGCCAAAAGGCCAAAACATTCCTTTCGAAACCATTGGGGAACCATCCCTTCGAAACCATTCTCTAAAACCTTTTGAAAGCATTAAACATCAAACCTTACAAAAGCATTTGGGTTCAACTTAAAACATGTGGAAATACCTTTCGAAACCATTTAAAATTAACTCCTTTGAAACCTTTGGGTTCTACCTTCAACAGAGCAAAAGGGTCATAAAACATTTAAGTTGAAAGCATTTCTTTCGAAAGCATTCCTAAGTAAAGAAGTGTTGGTGTCGAAACTAGCCTTCTGAAAGCATTGGAGAAGCGACTAAGTTTTAAAGCAAAGTATTCCCTTTGAAACCTTTGTTTCGAAAGATAAGAAAAGTGGATGCTAGGGATTTTGACCCCTTCGAAAGCATTTACTTAAAACAAAAGGCGCAACCCATTCAAAACCTTCCCTTTAAAACATTTGACTCAGTCAAAAGCCAACCAAGTCGAAAGCATATCATTCGAAAGCAAAGCATGCGAGTTCTCATTTAAAAGCAAAGACACACTTCGACCCCTTCGAAACCCATAGCTTCGATCGGGTACCTTCTGCCTAAGTCCAATTCACTACGCATTGGTTTCGATGATGATGGTGACGGAGCTACTAAGTCGGGACCCCTGGTGCTGAAAGTGGCGAAACATTCTAAAAACTTATTTTAACTTTAAAAGGAAATTCTTTTCAACTAACCTGCCTTGTTTGTCAAAATATTATTGGCTGCTAATTTCTTTTCTAAAAGAGCTGCCAAAATTTTAGAATTAAACAATTTAAATAATTTACAAAATACCCCTTCTTCTTTTATAAATATATAAAACATTCAAGTCACATACATTAAATAATTTTATATATCTATTAAAACACTTAGGAAAATTCTACAAAATTCCAAAAAATCATTTCTAATATGTTTTCCAACGTACATTAATTTCAGACTCAAAACATAAATAATTTAACCGTAAATTATTTTAAACTCAAATAGTCATTTTCTTAACTAGAAAATTAATGTGAAATCCAAATTAATTTAAAAAATTATGAAAATTGAAACCTATCTCTAAAATATCACTTTTGATCTAAATCTAAAATTTCAAGGCATTTGGATGTTATTTAATAGGGTTTTCACATTAAAGCATATCATAAAACCTATATGAATAAACGTGATTCATCAACAAGCATATATATAAGCATTTAGTCATTCAAAACATAACATAATCTTGCAAAATAAATTAGGTTTAACCTTAAAATAAAAAATATAGAAAATATGAGATGTATTCCTTATTCACCTTAGCTTTGAGATTAAGGAGTTTGAGATTTGAATGGATTTGAATTGATTAATCTTGTTCAATTAGGTTTTCTTCCTCTTGTTCTTGCTAATGGTGGTCGACCTCTATTTTAGTTTAGTATTGCAAATGAACATATGAAATGAATTCCTAAGGGTTTAGGATATTAGAATATTCTTATTCTAACTTTGCCCTTTATATATTTACCTTAACAATTTAATTCTTTAGTTCATTTATATATGGCACGGCTACCCTTACTAATCACAAATCTCAACCCATTAACCATTTTATGTTATTTCATTTAATATACCTAATTAAATGTTCCTAATAATGTTACTAAAAATATAGGGTGTTACACTCAACCCTAGTGTGCAACTTGACATTATATTAATATTGACAATTCAACGTATCTTTAACGTCTTTAAGCTCCGAATGGGCTTCCTTTGAATCTTTTTCAAGCCTTTCATTTGTAAGTGTTAGACATATATTCTCTTTTGTCAAAGCCGAAATAGAAGTCGAGGCGACGACCTCAAACTCAGGCACACTTGTGTCATCAAGACCATGGATGATGGAAACCAAGGGTACGTTGGGTTAAAAGGCTCAAGTAAACTCAGATGAAGGCTTGCGGGGACTAACTTAGTTGGCAATAAGTAAAATTTGATTCAAAGGAAATTAAAACACACAAAGTTAAGACTAAATAAAAACATATCTCATAAAGGACATTGTTATATGGTAAGTCCAACAAATTATTATACAAGAAATAATACTGATACACAGCAATCGGTCCCAATGTAAATTTCTATGCCTATGCCTAAACAACTCCAAATGAGGGCTATCTAGTGAGAAAGCGCTGCTCTTTAAAGTATATTGTTGCCGATGTAGCACGTAATCACCAAGCACTTCCTATTCTTTAACCATCCAATCAATCTTTAAGAGCGACCCTTGGGTTTCCTCTTTAAGTCACATGAACGACTCAACTAACGCTTTTTCATGCATACTAATTGCTGTTGCACTAAGTCCAAGATGATCTATGGTTTGAATTTAGAGTTCATCTACGCTTTCCTTCAGAAGTTTAGTAAATATACCTTTCTTAGAAGACTATAAAAAAGAAAAGAAAACAAATAACGAAGATGATGCGATCATTCATAGTGCGAAAAAAAAACATAATGACAATTAAAAAAATCAACCAAAATAAAATTAAGTAACAAATTCATTTTTATTACATATTATGAAGCTTAAGATAGTATACAAAAGTTAGGTAGTTACATGAGCTTGAGAAATTGAAGTAACCTCAGCTTTCTTAGGTGTCACATCCTCATTTGAGTGCACAGAGCACTGTGTGAGATGGAAAGAGAAGCATTCTCCATAGTTTGTTCCTCAGGCCACTGGGCTTTATAGTAGTCAATAGCATGTTGGATCCTCTTGAGGATCCCCTAGGAAGCTAAGATCGACCTTGATGGAGAATCGATGTTGAACTGAAGCGTATAGTTGATAAAGCATGTAGTAAGTGATCCGGTCGAGGTCTTTTTAGGATTCCTTCAAAGCCTTCTCCTTCTCCGCCAGTTCACGACCCTTCAACTCTAAGGTCCATTCCGTAGCTTTGCCTTCCTTTCTGCTTTGGCCCAATATGCCTTAAATTCTTCCTCAACTTTAGTCTTCTTGGAAGCAGCCGCAGTAAGGTTTGCCTCAAGCTTGAAAATACGAGCAAGGGCCACAACCTATTCGCCATTCCCTTCTTCTGAACCTTAATTTCTAAGGCTACGAACAGTAAAAAAGACAACAATAGGTGAGGAGTAATTAAGTAAACCACCAATAAATAAAAGAAGGAAATGAAAACACTTACGTAAGTCCAAGATCTGTCTAGTTCACTAACAAATTCAAAGAAGGAGAGCATAGGAAGTGGAAGGGCTAATGAACAAGGAGATTTTGAAATAATACTGGATAAATTATACAGATCGACGTTTCCTGATCTCTCACCAAGGTGATTAATGGCACCCTTAGGCAAGGGCAAGTAATGAGTAAAAAGATCTTGGAGGGACTGAAAAGGTGGGACAAAAAGTATTTCTGAAGAAGGAGGGGGAGGAGGCACAATAGGTTTCTTAAGAAGTTGGACAGAGTCCTCACCTCCATCAGACATCCTCTTCTAACTTTTCTTCTTCGTCGCCATTAATTTCTTAGGATCGAGAAACGTAGCAACAAGGTCATCGGCCATTTTACCCGTACATAATAGAAATCCCAAGGTCAGTAAAAATCCTCACAAGGGTCAGGAGCGCAAAGTAATAATTCTTTAATTCATTTTTAGAAAATTATACCCCTAAGTTCATCCGAAATAAGGGAAACTTAAAAATGGAATGAGAAAATTTGTGGCTTGGGAATAGAAAGTCATGCTTTAGAAGCATCGAATTGGTAAAAATAATCCCATTTTTCTTCATTTTCGCCTAAACCCAAGTGTGGTTCCTATAGGACTCGTATAACTCAATAGCATGATAAAAAAGGCCGATTAGGGTTGGATGAAAGGAAGTAAAGAAGTTACCGAAATTCAAAATAAAGAAATATTGGTCGATCCATCTCCGGGTCTTGCGAGGAACGGATGTAAGGTCAATTTTTTGGCTTGGGCATAATAAAACCCATCATCCCCTTTGAGGGACTCGTATGAATGTCAAACGGAAATTGGAGCTACCTATAGGTAGGAGAGGAACCGTTCTTTGTGCGAAGAATAAAAGTAGCAATTACAAGGGAGTAAGAAAGGGGGCAAGTTGGATAGGGACAAGGTTGAAAGCGATTAACCATTCTTGAAGAATCGAGTTTATGGGTAAATAAATCCCACATCGTATGTGCTTAGAAGTGATAGAGATAAACCCATCAGGAGGAGTATGGATGCATTCATAAGACTCGAGAAACTCTAGCATCACAACCCTCAAAACCGAAATGATTAAAGATGTTATCTATATCTCCTAGTTCGGTTATCTTGGATTGTAAAGATAAAGTAGAATGGGAAGAAAATGCCATATCGAGACAACGTGGTAAATTACCAACTAATGATAAAGTGCAAAGGGAATAACAAAAGAAGGAAAACCCTTACTTTGATTTAGAAGTGGAACAAGACTTGGAGAAAACAAGATTAGCAGCAAGGTTTTTTTTTGCTTTTACTCTTCGAAGGCCCATAAAAGAATAAAAGAAGAACAGGAGGAAAATACATATGTACCTCAATTTGGATTCTAGCCGCACAATCGGAATAATGAAAAATCTTTCATGCGTCAGTTGATTAACAGCATGAAAGATAAGCGCAAGGGTCAAGATGGATTTACATGAAAAGCGAAGGGACTAAATTTACAGCTTTTCAAAGGATTGACCAATAGACAGATGATGCATGTAGTTGAGCATTAAATGCAAAATGGCTACAAAAACTTTTCCTTCTTTTGGCAGAAAAGGAGAGAAAAGATAGAAGTGATGAGCTATATGAAGTGAATGAGAATAGAGACAAGTCACACCCATCTATAATTGCTGCAGACTTAGGGGCAAGTATTACATCTATATTTCCTAAAGTTATCAAAGGAAGCTTGATGCAACTACTGGGCCAGAAGGACCGCTCTCGCTATAATAGTTGAAATAGGGAAAACGAACAAAAACGAAGTCCATATGGTGCTGCACCAAGATAATATGAAGCTACGGCAAGATTGAGGGACTACACCCATAATAGAAGTCAAGCCGTGAAAATGACGCAATGACAAGATCTAGGTAATGCTGCACCAAAATAACAAAAATAGAACACAATGTAAAAACTACATCGTCCGTTAAATATAGATTTGATACTATAATACTACGTCGAAAACTTGAAGCATCCATAAGGTACGAAGGCTAATCCAAATGGCTAACTCTCATTTTTAGCAATGTAAAACTGCACCGCATCCTCTTAAGCGTTCATACGTAAGTGGGGATGCGCCACAATCTTGAAATAACTACTAATAATAGCAGGTACGCACCATAATTTAGCATCAAATAAAATAATAAGGAAGTGTCGGGATCTTGATGTGGTAGAACAATTTTGCAATCATATATCAATATCGAATTAATAAAGACTATGCCACATTCTTGACATGGCAGAACAGCGCTGCAATCATACAAACTCTTACCTCAAATGTAGAAACTCAAGGGCTAGGGAGGTGGAAAGAAACTACTCCGCAATCAAGGGCCAAATCTCACACCTGAAAGGCAAATGAAGAAGACCCAACTTCATCCCCAGGACCATTAGATCCGACTCAAAGGAAAGAGCGATGGTGCAATCCTTCAATGATTGAAAGTAGTTCAAAATAGAATCATGTGAGACAACCAACCTCAAAGATGGTAGCTCGATCTTGTTAGCCATGCAATGCAACCCGATCCAACTATCCCTACGTTGCGATATGTTAACAATACACGATATGCATGGTATTCCAATATATGTTAATTCCTCATCAATGCTTTATAAAATTAGTCGAGTGTTCGTGGGATGAAAAATCTCACCAACAATACACGATATAGAAACAACTGGTAATTATGTAGATTAATGATATTTCCTTTTCACCAAACTTTATGCTCAACCTCTCTTTATTACCTCTTTTGTTATCTATTTTTTAATGTTGATTTAGAGAAAGAGATTCTACTAGTTGGAGGCCAGTTATAAAACTATAGCTATTAATGCTATGATTATATTTATCCAGTATTTTTGTGTAGACATGTTAGACTATATTCATTTTGGTACATGATTGTGTATGAGGTATAACGTATGTTTGCACGATGTATTATGATGTTGAATCTAATGTCTCTTTGATATTATATTCATTTAGTGTATTACATGTCTATGTTATTATTACATTCATTCCTTCCGTTGTGAGCTTTAGAGTGTGTGTGTGTAGATGTGGGGTTGTGTCTATGATAGATATGTTTTTGTGTTGTTGTTTAACATACTACCCGATGAACGTCATTGTTTGCACCAGATTTGGTCGCAAACACTTGATAGTCGAGTATTCACAATCACAGATCTCAGATGAACAATAAGTATTAAAATCATTCAGAAAATTCACAGTAATGCAGTAAATGATACAAGATTTATAGTGGTTCGGCGATCTTGCATACGTCCACTCTGAAGTTGATGACTTTATTGATTCACTTGATGATTTCAATCAGTTGCAGCAAGTTTACAGTTGATAATAGCTCTGAAATTTGAATACAACAATAGTAGTGAAGTGTAGAATTGAATCCGGTAGAGTCTGGGCGTCCAAAGTCAAAAAAGATCCCTTTTCTGAAGGCTCTAGGGTGCTATTTATAGGCGTAGGAGGCTGAGATCGCGCTCAAACTTCGGGAGACTTTTTCTGGCACGTGAGTGGGCCCACACGATCGACCCCACCAAGTTTCGACTCGATCTGCGATCGATATGAAATGATTTCATATCCATCATTAATTGATCCAATCGAGCTGAAACTTGGCAGGAACATTCTTTACCTTGTACGTAAGCTCCTGTGAAAATTTCATTGCATTTGGATCGGTGGATCTTGAGTTATGATCGATACAAGCTTGGGTTTTTCGTTGGCTGTTTGACTCGAATCCATGAATTCGAATCGATCCATTTTGAATCGATGACTCACGTGCTTCGGTGATGACGCATCGTGCATTCCTCGCATCGATCCTTTTTTCGCTCCGAATTGATCATTTCGACTCCATGAGTTTCGTCTCGTTTGTATCGATGACCATTGCATAGCTCGAATCCACCAATAACGTGTACTTTGCATCGGTTTGCAGCGTGCCCACTTCGTATTGATGGAGGTGGCGTTATTCGCATCAATGGAAGTTGTCTCCATTCGATCGATACGAACAAGCGTATTTGGGATATATACGAAGTGAGAACAACTGATGGATACGAACCAAGGTTCTCTGATGGGTTCGACCAAATGCCTCCTCAATGGATACGAATTTGGCATTGAATGACCGATACGAAGCGTACTACCTGCTGATGGATACGAAACCGATCGATACGAATGAAAGCTTGTGGATGGATACAAAGCAGATCGATGCGAGCCGTGGAGCGGCGATGGATACGAGAACAATCGATTTGAAGCGTGGCACACCGATGGATACGAAAACGAGGTTAATTCCTTCAACTTTCATCGATCATAACTTGAGCATATAGACACGGATTGACTTGAAATTTGAGATGCTGATTTCTATGGCTTTGCTTGTCATGTCTGGTCGGTTATGGCCTGATCCGGACTCGGACAAAATTCATCGATATCTATAGCAAAGCAATGTATAAGCAATCTTTGAGATGAGCTGTCTTTGGTTTTCGATCAATCTTTTGGTATCGCAGCCTTGCCAAAAGACGGAATAACAGTTGCCCCCCAAAACATACCTTTGCGATAGGAAGGTTTGTTTTGTAATGCCAAAAGCTGGATGTTCATATCCTATCAACAACCTGTAAAGAACTTGATAATCTCATATGACCTCGAATGACGATCGTTCGGGATCGTATGCCATTTGAGGTGAAACGGGACCGTTCGCGGTCAAATGCCGTTCGTGGCAAAATGTAAAGTGGGACCGTTCATGGTCGGGTGTCGTTCGAGGCGAATTGTGACCGTTCGAGGTCGGGTGTCGTTCGAGGCGAATTGTGACCGTTCGAGGTCGAGTGCCGTTCGAGGTGAATTGTGACCATTCGAGGTCGGATGCCATTCGAGGCGAATTGTGATCGTTCCCGTTCGAGGCGAGTTGTGATCGTTCGAGGTCGGGTGCCGTTCGAGGCGAATTGTGACCGTTCGAGGTCGGGTGCCGTTCGAGGCGTATTGTGACCGTTCGAGGTCGGGTGCCATTCGAGGCGAATGAGTGTGCCCGGAGGGGACTTAGTGTTATCGATACCAGGTTCACGTTCGGGTGAGTTCCTGGATCGTTTGTCAAGGCGATTTATTGCCATCTCATAGCATGCCTAAGGACCGTTCGCGACCCCGTACATGTGTAAGTAGCTTAGCCATCTCAGAATTATCAAAATCAAATATTCATTCAACAGAAGAGTTTTAAAGCAAAAATGTTCGGCAAAATCAAATCCAAACACAAGAAGTAAAACACAAAAGCAAAGTTGCGACGTCAGAGTGCAAACACCTACATCGATATGATTTATAGTTGTATCAGAGCATGTCTGAGGATCGTTTGCGGTCCCATACATGTGTGAACAACCTAGTTGTGTCGATGTGGGGTTTTCCACTCGTTCGTCATTATCTCAATCAATTGATAATAAGCTGAAGTCTCGATCCTGAGCCGTCTTCAATTGGTGCAGGTGGTGGCCGTTCCTGTTCCACCGTTGCGGCCCTCCTTCTCACATACTAAAATAGCAAACCATTCCGGATGTGCCCCTCAACTTCATCTTTCAAGTGTCGGCAGTCGTTTGTGTTGTAACCATTCAACTCATGGAATGAACAATACCTGTCCAACCTTCTTTCGTTGCTAGTTGGATCTCTCCTCGTTGGCTTTCGATAAGGGACCTGTCCCTTAGTGTCCTGGTAGATCCATTCCAAAGTCTTGTTCAACTCTGAGTATGTAGTGAACCTTGGCTCCCTCCGCGGTCGCATTGATCTGTTAACGTTATCCTCAGCCTTTCGTTTTCCCTTGCTAGTTTCGGCATCTTTCTCAGGGGGATTTCCACCTTTGACTGCATAAACATCAATTCCCTCTCCTTCCTCTCTCTCGGCATTTGCATCCTCTAACCGTAAAAATCCTTCAGCCTCATGATAAAATTCCCTTAGATCCATATGGGGATCTCTTGTCAGCGAATTCTTGAATTCTGTGCCGTCAGCTATGCCCGACACAGCTGCCATCAAGACCATGGATGGATCTGGTCGATCCACCGATGTTACAGCTGCATTGAATCGCGTCAAAAAACTTCTCAAAGATTCCCGAGCTCTTTGTTTCAGTGCTGTCAAACTCATAATATTCTTGGGTCTCGAAATGTGGACCCTGAATTGCCTCATAAACCTTTCAGTCAAATCATTCCACGTCTCGATAGATTCACTCTCCAATTGCCTAAACCATAACGCCGCAATATCTACCAAGTACAATGGAAAGCACCGGCCCATAACCTCCTCTGATGCCCCCAACACCTCCATATGCCTCATATATTTTGTCAGATGAACTGTAGGGTCTGCCCTTCCATTATACATATCCAACGATGGTAGCTTAAAGTCTGGTGGGTTCCTAGCTCGCCTGATTGTTGTGGTAAAAGGACTCCTATTCACATCCTCCAAGTCCTTGTTTACCAAACCACATCTCATAGCTGTTCTGACCATCTCCGCCAATCTGTCGTTGTCTCCAAGCTGTAGTCCTCGTCCATTGCCTTCGGCCTGCCCCCCGAATTCACGATGGAATTCTAGAATCTGTTCCTCTGGCTGAGCTTCCGTTCCTCTGCCAATGCCGTACTGTTCGAATCCACCTGATGCTCTTCTTGGTATTGGGTCGACATGCTTTGGGTGAGTGCCCCCTAGCTCTGGCACTGCGCTAGATGGTCTGCTCCGTTCGGAACTCCAGTTGCTCCTTGATTCTGTGCCCAAGTTGCCCAATTTGTTGAAACAAATTCTGGATCATTTCTTCTTGTCTTCTTATCATTGTCTCCATCTCATCCCTGGTGATGAAGACTGAAGCTTGGTTTGCTCCTGAGGAAGCCTTTTGACTCCCTTCGTGCTGACTCCTCTCTGTTCTTCGCCTTCTTCTCGATTGCCTTGTCATGATTTTTCGGATCTAAATCTCCAAACTCTCTGATTCAACTCTTAATTGATAGAACTCCTGAATTCGCCTTCTCGGTGAAAGCACCAAAATGTTTGCACTGGATATGGTCATAAACACCCGATAGTCGAGTATTCACAATCACAGATCTCAGATGAACAATAAGTATTAAAATCACTCAGAAAATTCACAGTAATGCAGTAAATGATACAAGATTTATTGTGGTTCGGCGATCTTGCCTACGTCCACTCTGAAGATGATGACTTTATTGATTCACTTGATGATTTCAATCAGTTGCAGCAAGTTTACAGTTGATAATAGCTCTGAAATTTGAATACAACAATAGTAGTGAAGTGTAGAATTGAATCCGGCAGAGTGTGGGCGTCCAAAGTCGAAAAAGATTCCTTTTCTGAAGGCTCTAGGGTGCTATTTATAGGCGTAGGAGGCTGAGATCGCGCTCAAACTTCGGAAGAATTTTTTTAGCACGTGAGTGGGCCCACGCGATCGACCCCACCAAGTTTCGACTCGATCTATGATCGATACGAAACGATTTCGTATCCATCATAAATTGATCCAATCGAGCTGAAACTTGGCAGAAACATTCTTTACCTTGTACGTAAGTTCCTGTGAAAATTTCAATGCATTTGGATCGGTGGATCTTGAGTTATGATCGATACAAGCTTGGGTTTTTCTTTGGCTGTTTGACTCGAATCCATGAATTCGAATCGATCCATTTCGAGTCGATGACTCACGTGCTTCAGTGATGACGCGTCGCGCATTCCTCGCATTGATCCTTTTTTCGCTCCGAATTGACCGTTTCAACTCCATGAGTTTCGGCTTGTTTGTATCGATGACCGTTGCATAGCTCGAATCCACCAATAACGTGTACTTCGCATCGGTTTGCAGCGTGCCCACTTCGTATCGATGGAGGTGGCGTTATTCACATCAATGGAAGTTGTCTCCATTCGATCGATACGAACAAGCGTATTTGGGATAGTTACGAAGTGAGAACAACTGATGGATACGAACCAAGGTTCTTTGATGGATTCGACCAAATGCCTCCTCGATGGATACGAATTTGGCGTTGAATGACCGATACGAAGCGTACTACCTGCTGATGGATACGAAACTGATCGATACGAATGAAAGCTTGTGGATGGATACGAAGTAGATCGATGCGAGCCGTGGCGCGACGATGGATACGAGAACAATCGATTTGAAGCGTGGCACACTGATGGATACGAAAACGAGGTTAATTCCTTCAACTTGCATCGATCATAACTTGAGCATACAGACACGGATTGACTTGAAATTTGAGATGCTGACTTCTATGGCTTTGCTTGTCATGTCTGGTCGATTATGGTCCGATCCGGACTCGGAAAAAATTCATCGATATCCATAGCGAAGCAATGTATAAGCAATCTTTGAGATGAGCTGTCTTTGGTTTTCGATCAATCTTTTGGTATCGCCGCCTTGCCAAAAGGCAGGATAACAGTCATGATGCATATGTAATTTGAGTGCTTCAGTGCATGTATTGTGGGTGTTACGAATGACGAGTCGCTACAACCGTTGTAAGGAGGACTCGCCGATACACATGATGCATCCACCACAACGAGGACTTAGCATATTGGAAGGTGACATGAAGCCATGTTCATGAAGGTGGAAATTGTTAATCGTGGCTTGCATTGTCAATGATGGAGCAAGATTGGACCGGTCGATAGTCTCTTATTACATGAAATGTAGTTTGTGTATGAGATTGGTAACGTTTAACATTGAAGATTCTTTTTTATTACAATCAAATATTGTTAGAACCAAACAAGGACGATGTAGGGATGTTAGATCAGGCTGTCGGTATATTAACAACTTTGTTCGATGGTCTCATCAATACTCAATGAAACACATCTACATGAGATACGCTAGGGTGTCAAACTTAACACTTGATTGTATTCAAACTTTGGTTGCCCTTTTGTAAACTAAATAAACTAATATAAAGTGGAAAATAAATAATTTGTGTATCTTAGTATTTAACTTATGTTTCAAATATAGATGCTTTTGAACTAATATGAATAGTATTACGAGGGCCAAGTATTTAATAAACAATAGAATGCATACAATAAAGAAGACAAAATATTAATGTGATTTTATCTATGTTCTATGCCTTGATTAGCTTATATCATACATTATCCTCAAATGCGAGCAACTTTGAATAGCTTTGAACGTTACTCCCGTTAATTTGCATTTATTTTATTTTAAAGAAAAAACATCGAAAGTAAATTAATTAAGAGAAATCATATTCTCATTTCAAGTTTTTATATCTTGTACACGTCAGTGCTACATGCTATATGGGGTACAGACGACATAAAAAAATATAATAAGCAATAAAATAAAAAGAGACAACAACAGCAACAATAATACAAAGCACCCAGAAAAGCAGAACGGCTCTACGTCTTGTCATATGATATAGCAATTAATAAAGTCAAAAAACTTGAAAGCAATAACAATTCATTTCTCAGTGCTATAGTACTTGCATGACTTTTTCTTTACAACCCCTCATTTTTACCTCCTTCAACCATACATCCTTAAAGTCTTTCTTTTAACCATTTATCACACAGTCGATGACATCAACCGTATTATCACATATATACATTTTACTTTTATCAATTTTTACTTTTACCTTTTCATTTATTGTTTTATTTTATAGCTGTGTTTCAACACTGTTTGCTAAATTGACAGCTGGAGACGATCTAAAACGCTAGAATGTAATAAGATACGAAATGAGGGACTTGTAGACTGAAAAAAACAAGCTTAAGTAGAAGGACAGCAGCAAGAACAGTACAAGCAGCTGTAGCTCCGATAAAAGCGAGGGTAAAGTGAGGAGCAGCAGCACTGTGCATTGAAACATCAAAATAAAGAGAGAGAGAAAAAGATGTGTAAATATCATTGTCATCATCATAAATAAGTACTTGAATAAAAAAATGAATAATAAAGAATTTAAAGATGCATATATAAAAAAAAGAGAGTGAGAGTGTTCAGAAATAGCAGCAAAATTTATGGGGGGTTGGGTTTTTCTTTTTCCTCTTTTTTCCCTGCAGTGTACGGTTTTAGAATGGTTAATCCGTCACTTTTGATTCGACCCATTTTAGAACATCTCATGTGAGCTCCTCTATTTTCACAATACCACATTTTTTGAAAAAATTTAGTGGTCAAATCTCAGTTCGAGCTCATTTCCCCCGTCAAAAACCAAACTTGGTGGCAAAGATTGTATACTCGACTTATTGATTTTGCTCTATGGATATTGATTTGAATATGATGGAAGAGGAGGAGGAAGAGGAAGAGGCTGAAGCACCTGCTGTTTGTTTGGAGTTGTGGCATGCTTGTGCCGGCCCTTTGATTTCTTTGCCTAAAAAAGGAAGTGTTGTGGTTTATTTGCCACAAGGCCATATTGAGCATTTGGGGATTAATGTTTCTAGTAATAACTTTGAGGGGTTTTCTTGCAATGTACCTGCTCATGTCTTCTGCCGTGTAGTTGATGTCAAGCTTCATGTGCGGTTTTAGATTTGCTCATGATTTCCTTTTGTGCTTTGGTTGAATATTTATCCATGGAATTTTGTTCTTGCTTTTAGGCTGATGCTGCTACTGATGAGGTGTTTGCTCAACTCTCTCTTGTTGCTCAAGGAAAGGTTAGGATTTTGACTTTTTTTTTTAATAGAAGAATTAATTGCGAGTAGATATTTTTTCTGTAAGCATTTCAATGTTCTTGACCGGCTAATTAGTTAATAGTGAAAATCATTAGTTATTGCCTTATTGGTATGTTACCGTTGTTGCCAGTTTGAATAGGTAATACATATTTTGGCCCTATTTTGTTTATTTTCACTTCTTAGTTTAGTAACTGGATTTTTTTATATCTTTTTTGCAAGTCTAATAGAGATTGACTCTAGCAATGTAGTGTTAAAAGCTTGCTTAGCAGTTAAAACATCCCTCTTTTGACTATGGAGTTGAGCATTTCATATGTTTAAGTGCTATATAGCTGAATATTGCAAAGAACCTGTTCTGCCTTCAAGCTGCTCTTTCTTGCAAGACAGATGCTTTTCTTGACAAGTGTAGTTGTCATATTAAAAACATTTATCGCTTTTCTTCAGAATGTAGCATACCTTAAACTCTAAAGGTAACCTTTCTTAACAAAACATGCCATTATTGGGGAAAAGTATGAAGCGGCATACACTGCTAAGCATATGCTTTCTTGTTGGGTTGATTATTGCAATTTTGGTTATTTAGGATATTGAGCTACATATGAATGAGAGCGAAATCGAAGAAAATGGAGTTGAAGAGTTAAACGGAGAGAATAGATCATATTTGATGCCGCATATGTTTTGCAAAACTCTTACTGCTTCAGACACGAGCACTCATGGTGGATTCTCTGTGCCTCGAAGAGCCGCCGAAGATTGTTTCCCTCCTTTGGTAATGCATTATTATGTTCATCGGTAAATCAGTTTATTGATTTATTTATTAATACATGTAAACAAATTATGTCATTTGATACAGGATTACAAACAACAAAGACCTTCGCAAGAGCTTGTTGCTAAAGATTTGCATGGGACAGAATGGAAGTTTAGACATATATATCGAGGTTGTTTACTCATATATATACACTAATAGAACACATTTAGAGCTTTAGTTCGATATGTAGTTTACCTACAGTGTAAATAATCTGAAGTTAATAGAAGAGTTCTTGAACTAGATTTTTTTTCCCCTTTTCTTTTCAATCCACAAACTCGGGAATGCTCGATTATCCATATCAGTAAGAGTGGTTTTACATTCCATGTAAGCACACACAACACATCTATATAATAAAGTTATGCTACATATTTTTTTATGAGAACAAAAGTCTGTAATTGAAAGTTCCAAATAACTATTTTGGAATATCTAGAACTAACTGCATGGTTTATTATTGCAGGACAACCACGCAGACACCTTCTTACGACAGGATGGAGTGCATTTGTTAACAAGAAGAAACTCGTCTCTGGAGATGCTGTGCTTTTTCTTAGGTGAGCAAATGTAGATTGTGTCACTCAGAAAAACAATTTCATGTTCAAAGAAAATACCTTGAGTATGTTCTTTTTTCTTTGTTCTTATGACTGATTTTTCATTGGTAAACAAGCAGAGGTAACAATGGAGAGCTTAGATTGGGAGTAAGGAGAGCTGCTCAACTGAAAAATGTAATACCGTATTCCGTTCTATGTAACCAGAACATGAAAAATCCTGGAACTTTGGCTGATATCGCTGATGCTGTGTGCTCTAAAACTGTATTCCTGATCAACTACAACCCAAGGTATTTATTTATTGAAGTTAATTTTCATGGTGCAATTTTTTTGTTGTAGAAGATGCTATTAGAGCTTTATGCCTATGTATCACTTGAAGTCCTATGGCAGTCACTACAAACATAACTATATTTTACTGGTGTATAGGCAAGACATTCAAATGTTAAAAACCAGTATGATCACCATAACTTTTCGCTTGATATTATCCTTGCGAGGAACATTAACATTATAAAATCTATTTAAGTATTATTTAAAATTGTCTTAAAAACATGCATATCACTGATTTTATCTACCAAGCAAAAAGTTATATATACCGCTGATAATTTGACTATAGATTATCTAATCAGCCGCAGAGGTATATAAATTTTTGCTCAGTAAATTAACTATGATATACATGCATTTGTGATTTTTCTTTTAATCATACTTGAATAGAGTCGAGAATATTGCTATTTCTCTGAATAATCTAAATTATCGACCTCTCCAGAGCCCACTATCGTGCGGGGGAGGCTCGTGCATTGGGTTACACCTTTTATAATAACAAACCACAAGTTATGGTGATCATACTGTTTGTTTAACATTTTAACATCTTCCCTATACACCATTAAAATATAACTGTTTATATGCTTGTTTAACCTTTTGACATCTTCCCTATACACCATTAAAGGATCTTTACTAATTATGCTCAAAAATTGATTTCTGTATATTCATATTATAAAACAACATATTCTTTTTTTTTTTGAAATGACATTTTTGCAAACTATATAATTGTGCCAAACACGTAATCAATTTTTATTTCTTGCAGGGCAAGCCCTTCTGAATTTATAATACCGTACAGGAAGTTTACGAAGTCGGTAAACTACACCTTTTCAATTGGAACAAGGTTCAAAATGCGATATGAAAGCGAAGATGCAGCAGAAAGAAGGTTTAACTCGTTCAAAAATAACATATCAAAAACACTCTTGCTATTGAATATATAGGTGAAACTTTTGTTTCCTTTATAATATTCAGGTTTACTGGATGGGTCACTGGAATGGGCGACATGGATGCCACTAGATGGCCCGGTTCAAAATGGAGATGTCTTTTGGTATGTGCGTATAAAGCTTTATTTTTGTTATGTTGAAATAGTGAACTTAATGTATTCTGCATAAATGCCTTTTAACATTCTATAGTAAACATTTCATAGTTACGATTTATTATTTGACAATGCTAACGTAAACATCTTTACAATCAATAGGTAGATAATGAAATCCATATTTTTAACAAAGGTATATTACTATAATGGTGAAATCTTTCAGAAAAATATACACATAAATTGTACATCTGGTTAATTATGGATTGATGAAAATAGTTTGTTACATATAACAGGTGAGATGGGATGATGATGTGGAGACAAATAGACAAAACAGAGTGTCTCCTTGGGAGATTGAGCCGACTGGTTCAGTTTCAGGGTCCGCCAGTTTGTCAGCATCGTGTTCTTCCAAACGAACTAAGTTCAGTTTGCCTCCATCCAGTCCTGAATTCCCGGTTCCAAGTATGTTTCTAAAGCATCACTAGCTCATATAATACCTTGTCTATTATCGTCGAGTTAACTTAATCAACTGGCTTTGATCGTGAAGTGTTTCTTGCCATATGTGCTATGACATGGATTTTGGTGTCAAGATATGCACAAAATTTGAATATTGGAATAGGTGAGTATATCCACACCATAAATTGTTATTTCCACACCTTATACGACTATATGTAGTGCTGTTGTGGTAGTGACCATTACCATACTATTACCTAATACCAAACAATTGGTAACCAATATTAAGCTACATTGGTATACCAATGCTATCGGTAATGATAAATTTGTCATTGTTAATGGTAAATTTAACGATAAAGAAATATCGAAACCAATGGCAACGGTAATTTTTTCAGTCATGTTAATTTGGTTTTTTTCACTATTTTAATCAATCCTGACCTGGAAAATTTTGAAAATACATTAGAATTAAGAATATATTTCTAGCACTATTCATTATAATGTTCATTTTTAAAGTTTTTTCTAACTTCAAAATCTTAGATTAGCAACGTTATTATTTCTTACCATCGTAAATAATTTTTGATGAATTAAGAATTTTTTTTCTATATTAACTAAATAAATCAAAATGTTGATATAATCATTGATGGAATTAGAATAAGATAGTTACCATTTTATATTATCGAAAGCTTAATGCCATAAAACTTTAATATCTTTATGTCAAATTTACCATTACCAATCAACAATTTGTCAGTTTATTGGTATACGGGCGATTAATTTACCAATGTAATGGTAAAGTATCGGTAGTTATTTTTGACTTATCAATGGTATTGGTACGATAACGGTTTTTTCGTATAAATAATGGTTACAATTACCATAACAGCCCTAACTATATGGATTGTTTGATTTCAATGTAAAAGGGAGTGGAAATAGCAATTGATGGTGTGGATTTAGTCTCACCCTTTTTTTTTAACCATCAGGACTGATATATTTATTATATTGTGTTTGTGTGTATGGAGGTGTGTTTAATATGTGCTTATATTATAAGCATTTTCCCAAAAGAATTAAAGCTAAGACATTTGACATCACGTATAAAGACCTTGCTAACCAAGTCATTGGATGTTTATTTTACTATCTCAGCTTAATTTATTCTTATACTTAGGTGGGGGGAGTTGTCTGAGGTAAAATGGTATATTGAGTATGAGATCAAAAGATCAAAACTTGCTAGTTTACTTGTAGTGGGCTATTCTTGACTGTGTGTTGGTTCAAACAAATACTCTCCTTGGTATAAAATCAAACCTTAGTTTCTAAATGAAATACTATGTCATTATCATATCCCCCAGGGTGGTCGGATGGTTGGGGCACTAAGCTAAGAGAAGTAGGTACAATTATAAATTGTTTGGTTTTCTGTTTTTTTAATGTTATATAGACAATTACAAGTATTAATTCCACTAGCATTAAACTAACAATTGCAAATTATGATTCCACTGTTGGAGCAGTGTCTGCTAGCTATGTAAAGTTATGACAAACTCTTCATTTAATTATTCAACTAGTATTGAGTATAACTCAGCATCGTTGCCATCTTACCCAGCCGCCGTAGAGTTAGTTTCAGGGTTCCTCAAAAGCATGATTTTCTATTTATTAAATCATGAAAATGATTTATATTTTTATTAGGCAATTAATACGACGAAACCAATTGGTTCTGCGATTTGAATGATTCTGAGGACGAGCCCATTGTGTTATGCCACCCGATATCCACTCATGTATAAATATTAGCCGACCTTTATACACACACACACTCTCTCTCTCTTTTCTAGTAGTGCTATTATTTAATTCGGAGCTTGGGGTGGAAATCGGAAGGGGGAGGGGCATTTGGGATACTGCACTGTTTGAGGTGTCGTTGAACGCTCATACGCGCTCGCGCGCACACACAACACACACTGGCTATTTGGATATAAAATAAAACACAATCGGTGACAAAAAAGATCCGAGCCGTTGGATTTTTCTGTTCTTATATGGAAAGTGGAAATCAAGGGGCAATCTAATGGTGAAGATCCATTGTGTCACCAATTGTGTTTGCGTTTTTTTTAAAAGATTTTTCCATATGTATGTGTGTGTATGTATAATAGGGTTTGGAATTTACATATAACTGATTGTTTTCAGATGGAAACGGGCGTGTAGACTTGGGGGAATCGCAAAGATTCCACAAGGTCTTGCAAGGTCAAGAAATTTACGGTTTTAGAGCTCCGTACAATGCAATCGGTGCATCCAATTCCCAGATGCCTGATATGCATCGATACCCCGAAATGAGGAGAGTTCCCATCATGAACTCAGAGTATTCCTACAACTGCACTGGCTTTGGTGAATCTATTAACAACAACAATAGATTCGATAAGGTCTTGCAAGGTCAAGAAGTTTTTCCCCGCAGTGAAAATTGCAGGTTTGGTTCGTTCGAGGGCAGTAATAGTAGAGAGAGCGCTGCGCCTATTCAAGGATATAGCATTCGTGTACCTCAATCCGCATCAACAGCTCAGCTATCATCCCCATCTTCTGTATTAATGTTTCAACAAACTTCACAAATCCCACGTGGGCAATCGGGTTATGGATCCAGTATCCAAGATTTAGGATACTTTTCAAAGTTCTCAGGTAGAGAACGTACACTGTATTCGAGCCAATCCAGTTGTACCAGGAATGAAGTTAATAAAAAGGAGAAAGGCGCTGTGCTTGAAAATGGAAATGGTGTTGGGAAGAAAAGTTGCATGCTTTTTGGGTTTCCATTAACCAAGAAGGTTCCAGTAGTAGACATCGAGGATGATGAAAATTTCTCAGCTTCGCGTATATGTACTAATGTCGGTGCTCTTCATGCTGTGTGTGCTGCTACGCCTTTTTAGGCAATGGTTGTGCTTATGGTGTGATGTAAGACTATCTTTATTTCATGTCAGGGTTGGTGTTTTAAATATTGGACTGGTATTGTCAAGAACAAACTGCTAATTTATTCTGTATTTTCTTTGTTTTTGATGATTGTGGGTTCCTGTATCTGTATTACTTTTCAGACAATGGGTATGTCATATGCATGGTAGGGAGAATATTGAACTAAGTTGCAAATGCATGTATATTGGTTAATGAAGTGATTGTTAAAAGGCAACTATTTCTCTGAATTGATTTATTCTCTTGGACTGCAACTGATTTAGTGTGATGCTTTATATGGTATACAAGTTGTGATGTCTGAAACATGTTAATGAATATGTACAACATTCGTTGACTAAGGGCTCCTGTACTAGCAGTAAGCATGCATGCTTTTGGCATAAAGCTTTCTATCAAGTTGAAGTTGGAATCAGATACAGTGTTCCTTAACCATTGCATTTTCCTTCTTTTTTGAATTACAAATGAATTGTTGCTATGATGACAAAACTTAATATTCATTGATACCGATCTTACACCGCTGAAAATTATAACACATAATGACATATAGTTTGATCAAAACAATTGCTAAGTTATAGTTTCTTTATTAAACCGATAATGTTGAATAGTTGACCGTAACTTTTCTGAAAGGATCATTCTGTTGCTAACCAAATTTACTGGTAAACATCGACTTAGCAACTGGTGGAGGTAACATATCCACTTACCAAATTTACCTGTAAATATCCACATGTTAGCCTCAAAATTCCTTTTTAGTTTTAGGTTACTATGATGGTTGGAACAAAATCTAAGATATTTCATAGAATATTGGAACTATTTTAAGTACTCTATGATCACCCAGCATAATGAAACAGTTTATAATTTGGAAGAAGTGACATATTTGACAAATCAAAAACAATACTAAGGATCAATTACTACATGAATAAAATGATTCCACTACATGTAATATAAGAATAAGGCTGTAGGATCATTTATCGTTGAATTTAATAATCTGAAGGCTCAAACAAACATAATTTTATGAGAATGTGAGTTACTTTAGTAAACCTTAGAGCATTTCCAAGAGCATTTCCAACGGATATAACCTCCAAATATCAATTCTCCTTCTCACCACATCGATTATCCTCCGGCGTAGAAAAACCACTGTTCCAGCAGTTAAAAAATGAACCACTTTAGACGGTCAAGATAAAAATATTAAAAACAGATGGTTTAACCGGCTTTCATTTAGCCTACTAAGATAAAATATGTTTGACCGGCTAAAAGAAAGCCGGCTAAGCGGCTAAGGCCATAACCTCCGGATTCCAAATGAAACCACCGATGTTGGGGGCCGGTCAGTTTCCAATCCAACCGTGGTTGAGAATGTTCTTAAAAACTCATTTACATCCTGTATGTGTTGTGGATCTCACATGTATATACTCCTCTTCTGTAGGTAAATCTTACTAATAAATTATTTGTAAGTAAGACTAGCATTATTATTAGCGTAAATTTTAATTGGTTTCTTCTTCTTCTTTAAATTTTGACAGACGAAATCACCGCCACACCCGCCACCCCCATCCCCCCATCGTACTTTGTAAATTACACCCCCACCCCCGATAATATATTTGGTATAGTGTTCCATTTCACTTTATTTTAATTGAAATTTACACAAAATATCGATTATATCTCTTTTTTCTAGTAATTTGCAGAAAAAAGGCACTTTACTGTAAATATTTGTAGAAAAAACTAAAAATGCAAGAAACAACAAGTTGGATTATTTTCCGTCGTCTTTAATTTTTAATTTTTTTCCACATTTAGTTGAACTATATGTGAAGAGAAAAATGAATTGAAGAAATTAGTGATATCCCAAGTTGATTTTCGACGCTTTTTAATGATTTGCGCATGTTTTGAAATATAAAATTCTAATTTACAAATTTTTAATAAGAGAGAGATTTTATCTATTTTGAACCTTTTCGTGGTGCCTTCTAAAGTTCACACTTTGGTGACTTATACAAGTATTTTAATATTAAAGTAAAATGTAGTTAAGTTCGGTAAAACTTACATAATGGAAAATATTATCGTTACCATACCTCTTACATTGTTTTGATTTGGTGAACCATAACGCATTTCATGCTGACTTGACAACCTATTTGATGCAGCCTCATCAGTATGATTTGAAATTGATGGTGGTTAGTAATACGGTAAATAAGTTCAACTCTAAGATTTTATAGAGAGAACTTGTGACATCCCACATTCCGATGATGAGAAAACAACCGTCGATGATTCTCCGGTCATTAACATAATTATTTTCAAACGCGAAATAAGATTACTTATTTTTCAACGACATTAGGTAAACGAAGCAGCTAAATAAATTTCATTACACGTAATTGTCTTTACATTTTCATGGCTTACATTGCGCCCACACAGGAGTAAATATAATAAAAAAACATAGATAACACTGTCATGTCCGACATATGAAGATGTTGATGTCGATGTGGACACTTAACCAATGATATAACTTGGTTTTACAGCAGCGGCGAGATTTTAAAAACATTTTTTATTATGTAATATAAGCCCCATGCTTCGTTTTTTGAGCTTTTATTCGTCTTCCAAAAGCAACCGCTTAAACCATGAATTCGGCCTACTTGAATGGGTACCCGTGAGTTTATCAAAATAATAATAATAAAAATACGGATGAGACATAAAGCCTGATATAAGTAATACCATGCCTTAAACCTAACCACAGTGAGACTACGCCGTCGAGCCGAACTGGTTTTCCTCTCATAAATTCAACATCATAAACATACTCACGTCAAATAGATTAAACATTAACCTAAATCATAATCACCAAACAACGTTTCATCCATAAGTGTTTTTTACTATTACACCGTGACTAAATTTTATAGCCATTTCTTTTAGGTTGTCCCTCAGGCCTTAGCTCATCACACCTGAATAAAGTCGAGTTGCAACATTTAGGTTGCCACACATTCCTTATACCATCCTTCTGAATAATATCAAAAACAGACATTTAGGTTGCCACTCAAGTCTCACACTAAGTTCTTGAATATTGTCATGAATGGACAGTGGGTTGCCACCAAGGCCTTACACCACGACTTCCGAATACAATGTCATGTTTAGACATTGGGTTGTCACTTAGGCCTTATACCAACATTTTGCGAATACAATGCCATTTTTAGACATTTGGTTGATGCTTAGGCCTTACCAACGTCTACAAATACAATGCCGCATTTGGATATTAGGTTGTCACTTTGGCTTTATACCAGCGTTTACGAATACAATATCATATTTAGATATTGGATTGCCACTTAGGCCTTGTTTCTCAGTTCGATTTCATAGATATCACATGTCTAATTTCATTAATTATCGCATATCTACTCAATAACTATCACATGTTTAACTTCATTAGCTATCTGGCTATCTCATGTTTAACTCCATTAACTACCGCATGTTTAACTCTATTAGTTATCGCACTTCTTAGCTATTGCAAGTATATCTCTCTCACTTTTAAGTATCGCACTTATAAGCTATTACAAGTATCGCTATCTCACTTCTAAAGCAACCACACTTCTAATCTATCGTAGGTATAGCTATCGCATATTTAATCGTAAATATATCGCATATATAGATCTCAGAACTATTGCAGGTATAAACTTAGTGTATTGTACTTCTAATTCTACGCTATCACACTTCGAACCTAAGTGCTATTGCAACTCTCAATTTAAGGCTATCGCAAGTATAAATTTTCAAGTTATCACAAGTATCAATTTTAGGCTATGGCATATATAACCTAGAGGCTATCAGATATATCAATCTACAATTATCCCATGTTTAGAGTGGCATACCCATAATTAAGTAGAAAATTGATATTTTTCTTAATAAAGTAATTACTTTTTGAATAATCCTTTACCAAAGTCTCACGTTCCTTTGTCACTTTAATTATGTGACATGAATCTCCAGTGATAGCAAAAAAATTTAGTCTTTTAATTTAGCTTTGATTAGTTATTGTTTTTTAAAATGTTGATAATTAAGATATTTTCGTCCATTCAATTTAACCCGTAACCAAAAATGATGGGAAAATTCCCAAAATTCTTGAAAATTTGTGTTAACCCACTTTTGAGCCGAAGCAGATTTCAATTCAACTTAGATTCAAATGAGGACGAAATGACTTGGAAACTTGGATCACACTTAAAAGGACTAGAGAATTAAGCTCAGGAAATTTGGTTGGAAAATTGGCTAAATTCTTAACTCAACCCCGAGTTAAGGCCTTAGGTCAACCCCGATTTAAAGATTTGACGAGTTAAGGAGTTGAATTGGCACCGAGTTATCACTAAAGCATCTTCAACTGGCATAGAAGATTGAAACGGAATCAGAATGACTTGAAATTTGGCAAGAGCACTTAGAGAAGGCAAAAGAAAGGCTTGGAAAATTTTCACCATGATTGGGCCAAGCACCTAAACTCGGCCCCGAGTTAAGGGCCTTAACTCGGCACCGAGTTTAGGATTTGACTCGGGTCAGCTTAAGTCTTTTGGCATGAATTTGCGCTATCTCCTGGACTTCATTGTTATTGGGCTATGACTCTATGCTGTCCAATTCCTCTATAATGCCAACCTACCCGCTAGTAGAAAATGGGCTTCTTTCTACTGGATCTCCTTTAACGCTCTTAGACTTGGAGCTTCCATTACACTTTCTTCACTTCTATTCTCCTCAAATAACGTTCTTAACTCCATTGTAAATCTGGGATCCACTAGATTATGGCCAGACCGGATCTAACTAGTTATAATCCAAAGAGTGATCAACTAATAAAAAAGGTTGAAGTAGACGTAGGCTAGAGATTATGCTGAACCACTATAAAAACTTCTTTGTGTTCTTGTCTATTTTCTACGTTTTCTTTTACTTTTATCTGAACTGGTGCTTTCATCTGATATTTAGGTGTTGATCCACTTTTTGGATTAACAATTTGAAAACATCTTTCATTACCTTCAGTAAAAATTTGGATCAAAATATTAAATTTTAATATTTATAAATATTAAGTTAAAGCCTAAATTACCTGTTTTCAACTTAAAAAATTCATAATAAATAATTTTCTCATCCTAAAATTAAGAAAATTAAAACCCATATCTTCTTTAATGTTAAGAACATCATATTAATATTTCAAGGCATTAACGAAGGTTAATTTATGTTTACTTTAAGCATATCGAAAAAAAAAATTTAACACACAAACATTCATGGATCCATTTCATTAACATCCCAACATGTTTGTTATCATTCAAGATATCTAGGCACATCAGAATTCGAACGTAAATGGTTTTGGAGGAGAGTTAGGTAAGTGTTACTTACCTAAGCTTGTGTGACGCCTCGGCCCTGTACCCATGTTATTGGAGGAAGGTTACCGTCTAAAATCATGGAGTAAAGGGCATGATATGAGTGATCTCTCAACCCTTCTATCCACATGAATACATGATAGTCAAACACCTGAATCACCATCAAAAATGTATCTCGTCTTGACATAAAGTAAGATACATGTATTCCCTAGTTGAATAATATATAGATATACAACATAAAATAAAAACTCAATAACGACATCACAGTGATCAATAAATCATGTGTGCGCACGCATTAGATGTCACTGTCATGATGTCAACGCCTAAAAATATATATGTCCATTCGGTTTCGTCGACTCCTCCAAAATTGAAACATACTAGTGTACATCACCACCATCTCTAAACACAAAACAAAGACACTCTAAGGAACGTATAGAGCCTGTCAACATATACCTCATCTTTCAGGACTAAGATCGTAAAATCAGTGATATGAATCACTATCTCTACACCAGTTTCCATCCTCATAACATAACCCATAATAGAAAGCTTATAGTGATAATATATTTTGGGATAAACAACCCTAGACTGACCCAAGATAGTTAAAAAAAATAACAACTTGGGTCAGTTAGAAACTAACTGTGCATAAACTCAAATACAAGACAATAATAGAGCACATAACAATACATCATCGTATAAAAGTGTATCAAATACCCAACCCCATGTCAGTGTCATGTATAAACTATACCCTAAGTATTCCGTCGCTATTTAATGTGACCATAATCACAAATCTACTCATCTGTAAATCTCTATAGTCATAAATTATTAAGTCACATTTAATCATCATATATCAAGTGATCATAATGGTATAAATTGATCAGCTACCCAAAACAGAATCAACACCTAATGGTGCTTAGCATCACTTATGACTCAAACATACCAAAAATTGAATCAACACCTAGTGATTCCTAGCATCACCTATGATCAATATTATGGGTGCACCCACACGATTTACAATACTTACATGACTCACATTAGTCTACTCTAGCCTACATGTGAACATACTCTACTATCCATCATCATATCTAATTCATGTAGCTATAACACTCAATGCCCATACAACAAACCATAGTACTAACGATATTGGGGTGCTATACTCAGGGTACTCAATGAGTCAGTCTAGTTAGGGTGGATACTAGCTCTATCTGGTATTACATTCATCAATCAATTTATTATATTTAACATGTTACTCATATGTATATATACGATAGTAATCCTACCTAATTGTTGTTGACCTAATGTCACTAAGTGGTTTAACATATTCACATCATAACACGATAGTAATGCCACGTAACTATCATTAACCCGGTGTCACTAAGGGTTTTATAACGTTTTATCACATTTCACAGATACACATAGATACACACACACATACATATATCTATATGACAGTAATTCCCATCTAACCATTGTTACACAAGGCCACTGAGGGCTTTACAAGTTCATATCACAGTATCATAAACTTTAATGATCAACCATTCATATAACAAAATATTAGCAAATAAATTAACCTATCAATTCTTTTTTTGAGAAAAATGCACGGTCCTCTAAAGTAGAGGAGAGCACACATGTAAATATGTATATATCATAGCAAACAAGATGTTGCCAACATGCCTGGCATGTAACTAATCAAAGTACAAATATAATGAAAATAACTATGGTACTCCTAGAATGAGCTCCGGCAAGGCCACTGTCCATTACACCCTAATATCAAGCTCTAGCAAGGCGACCTCCCAGTATTGAGGTGTTAGAAGTACCTGTTAAACTAACAAATATTTCAGCGTCATTGATGCTAGAAGTCGGCTCCATCTGAGAAGGAAACGCCACTCTACAGACTCAGAAGAAATAGAAATGCTAATGATCTGGACTTGAAAGCACCACTCTACAGACTCGATAGAATAGGGGAGAGCGCCTCATCGAAAATTATAGCAACCAGGGAGTGGAACGCCATAATGTAACTGTAGAATAACTAAGAAGAACTCGTCACTACAAACAACAATTCTGCCCTTAACAATCCTATGAACCTGTAAAAAGAATCTAACACCATTTCTGGCCAAAACCTGTATCTATAAAAAGAACTAGAAGAATATAAGAATAATACATACATACATACATATATGTATGTATATAAATGAAATTTATATATATATATATGAATTAATAAAATAAAAGTAAAAAAACTAAGAAAATAGGATAGAATACAATAAAAATTTAGAAAAGTAGATTAAAAAGAAATCATGATCTAAAGAAGTTTAAAAAAAAATATTAAACAAAAACAAACTAAAACAAAAACAAAAACTACTACAAATCAAAACTTATCCTTATGGTCCTTTACTCATAATGATATTATGATACTTAGTGAAATCATCAGTTAAGTTTGAAAAAATGTTAATACTACAATTATTAATGTCGAAAATATTGTTTTTATGTTTAAATAATTTAATATTATCACAAACCCTATTAAGATATTCTTTGAAATGATTATTTTTAGCTAATTTATATTTTGAATTTGAAATCCAATTAAAGCAAAATGAGAAAATTAGTAAAATCAATTTTTTAAAATGACTATTATTATTATTAAAGATTTTCTGATTTCTCTCAAACCAAATATACCAACAAATTATAGTGAATAAAGTGTCAAGTAAAACTCTATTTTCCATTTTAAACTTAAATCTAAAATCATTCCAATAGTGATCACAATCCAAAATTTTAGTTGTTGGACTAAAAATAAATTTTTTGAGAGTATTATTTATAATATGGCAAGTATCTAAGCAATCATAGTATACATGTTAAATATTTTCATCATGCATATTACAAAAATAACATTTATTATCAACTTACATATTTTTTCTTTTTAAAAATTCTATAGTATTTAGCTTTCTGTGCATGATTAACCACATATGAATTTTTGATTTAGGAGGAGCATTTTTTTTCCAAATAAATTTAAAAGAGTTATTAACTACACCCAAAAAGTTAAGAAATTTATAAAAAGAATTAGAAGAATATTTCTTACTCTTATCCTATTCCCAACTAATATTATCATTTTCATTATCGATATTATAAAGACTCAATCTAGTATAAAATAAAGTTAGCTACCTAAGAGTAGTACCTACTAAAATTCTATTAAAGCTAAAATTCCAAGAGGTGTCATTTTTGGGAGGAAAACATCCCAAATTAAAGAATTCTTAAAGTTACAAATGTCGTAGAGGTCCTTAAATTCTATCCTAAGAGGGATAACGGAAATCCAACGATCATGCCAAAAATAAGTATTGTTACCTGAATGAATTATTGTATTAGTGCCTAGGTTAAAAATCTCATGACATTTTAAAATTGATTTCCAAAAGCTAGACAATCTAATTATAACTGTAGGAGTAACTTGATGTAAAAATTAACCTATCAATTCATAGCACATTTCAACAAAATACGGCATATAATACCAATTTTTTACTTTGGTGACTAAAACATATTTCTATTCAGAGCAGATAGGATTATAATGTACAACGAAGTAGGAAACCTTCTTTGTCATCTAAAACCTATTGTCAAAGGTTATAGTTTTAGGAATAGTAACAACACATTATAGGATTTTTAAAGCTTAGTTTGGCTCGTATTTAAACAAATTTAAGTTTGTATGTTATAAATTTTTTGAATGGATTTTATATATTTATATAGCTATTCATCTTTTTCTTGGATATGAACAATATTTGGCACTTGACTTAAATATGCAAGTAGAGTATTATATATAAGAGAATGTGTTTGTATATGAGAATACGTGTGTGTGTCTATACACACACACACACACACACACATATGGGTGAAGCTATCCTTTTGGAATATTATTATTTATTGTTTTTCTTTAAATTCAATAGGCAAAACCTTCCATCGGTATTGTATTTTATTTAATTTATTCTTCTTAAAGATAGGCATAGTCCTCCAGTACTATTTATTTATTCTGCTCGAGGATGGGCACAACCCTCTAGCGGTATTATCCATTTTGTTTATTCTACTTGAAGATAGGCATAGCCCTTCTGTAGCATTTTATTTTATTTATTTTTCTAGAAGATGGGCACAACCCTCCAACCGTATTTTAATTGTAATATTTATTCTTTTTGAAGGTGGGCCTAGCCCTCCACCAAAATTATCATTAATTGATTAATTTATTCCATTCTAATGGGCACAACTTTACATTTGAATTGTTATTATTTTGTTATTCTTCTTCAATGGGAAAATCCTTCATCAATATTGTTATTATTTTATTTGTTCTTCTAAGAATGGGCTTAGTCTCCTAAAGAAATGTTATATATTATACTACCCATAAATACACTATGATTCATTTGTTGGCTAAACATACTATTTTCATAATCACTAAATTTAGATTGCATGAAGATCATTAGGCAATATGGTATTAAAGCAAGACATCAAGCAAAGAAAACAACTCATCAAAATAAGGAAAAACAAGCTCATTTTTACCAAAGAGTTTTTCATTCATATCATTATGTTTGCAAGGCCCAATACATTTGTACTTTCATGTTTATCAATCTTAACTGTGAAAATATCCTCAAATATGAACAACACACCAAAGTATGGTTTCCACATCTATATAAATATTTACTTTTGAAATGGATTGTTTGAATTCAAATAACTTATTTTTAGGATTTGAAACTCAGATAACATCATCTTTATCAATTTCTAAAGAGCCCAAAAATACTTAAATATAAAAATAAAAATATGAGTCACTATTTCATATGATTAAAAAGTGAAGGAGCATCAGACAATACCTATCAGAATAGAAGGAAATTTAACTCACTTGCTCTGCTATCACATCCCCTTTAGGTGCACACAGCTCAAAACAATGCATGCAGTTGGACGCCATCTCCTCATTTGCACATATAGGCAAAACCATCACTAACCTCCACAATTACACACACCAACATCAACACCTTCTTCTCCTGGTATCCTCCTGTCTCTATTTTGTGCGAGCATCCAATTTTTTCGATTTGATTTTTCTAAGTTGCACGTGCTGTTTTAGGGTAAAAGAGAGATGGGAATTGGTATGAAGGGGTTATAGGATTTTATTTGATGTGGTTGGTTAATAGAAAGAGTAAGGAGATTAGATTAATTAAACTAGCTTATTCGCTTAAGCTAATTAGCTTCTTAAGCCAACTTTTGTTTTTAAACTATTTATTTTCAAATCGAATTCCAATTCGAAATTTAAAATTCATATTTTCTCAAAATAAAATATTCACATGGCTTAAATTATTTTTTCGATGCTATTTTATATTCAAAACACAAAATGCAATTAAATTTTGCTATAAATATTTTAACTCGTATATTTACTCGGTATTATTATATTTTGTCCATAACAGTTATTTTCCCATTTATTTTCTTGAATTAAATCACATTTTTCTAATTTACTTCCTTAATATTTGAGAAAACGCAAATTTCCTTTTTAAATTTACAAATACTTCCATTTTCATATTAAATTTCAAATCATTTCCAAAATATTTTTATATGTTAAATAATAGAATAGCTGAATTTCACATTGTTACAACTTGAAAAATGATTCAATTTCTTCTTCTTTTGAGTGAAAGCTTTTATTTTTCCCTTTGATAAATTTTCTTTTCTTCCACTCTTTATAATGGTGGTCGGTCTCTTTTTTTTTTGTGAATGAAGGAATGGGATAGTTAGGCTATGTATATGTTAGTAATCTATGCTTGGACTAATATTTCTTTCTATCTTAGTCTTACTAATTCTCTATAGCCCTTCATCATAACATTCCCTATTATATTTCTTTTATTTGTAGCCAAATTTAATTATGCTAATTACTCTTGGTTCACCCCGTTAATCTTGTACTTAATCAATTAATTCCCTTTGGATAATTCCTATAATTTATTTCATTGAGTTATCATTTAATAAATTCTAATTATTTATTATATTACTATATTATGACACTTCAAAATATAGAGTGTTATAGTCTCTCCTTCTCATAGGAATTTTGTCCGTGAAATTCAGATAAGCGAGGATAATGACCACTGTCACCCACACAAATGTACATATAGTAATACTAATACATTAGTTTCATTAATGTAAATCATAATGCATAATGTAAATTATTAATCAACAGTCATAATGCATTTGTGCAACTACTAATACATTGTGACGACCCGGAATTCTGAGCAATATCAATTTAATAATCTTTGATAATAATTAAATTGATTTGATCATTTTATATTATAAATTGACAAGTTAAACTTATTTTAAAAAGATTAATGATAATAATTTGTTAATATCTATTCATATTTTTCTTTGCAATATGAATAGGCAAGATTAAATTCTTTTGAAAGTTTATAATAATCTGATTTGAAAATATTTATTTTGGTAAATAAGAAGTTTTAATGTAATAAAACTTTATATTCAAATTATAATATATATGAATGTATATATTGTGATTTGATATTTGTTTTAAAAATGTAATATGGAAATTAACAAATTTTAGAATGTTTCTATTTGAAATGTGTATATATATTTGTATATATATATTTGAAATAGGAATTGTATTAATTTGAATTTAATAATAGTTTTCAAATTTGAATATATTTAGTTTTGAATTTAAAATGATAATTTGATTTAAATGACTTTAAATTGATAATTGAGATTTAAATTTAAAATAACAAAGTTAATTCCTTATTTATGATAAATATGTACTTTAAGTTTTTAAATAAGATCTAATTTAAAATAGAAGTTTCAAACATATAAACATGATTGGATTAAAATGTAAATTACTTGTTTCATATGAATATCTATTAAAAGATAAGTATGCATATTTTATAATTCATATGAGTATGACATATACATGTATATTAGACTTTAATAAATTGTTAAAGATAAATACATATAAAGGAAAAACATATAAATAATACTTATATAACACTTGTAAACATTTTAAGGTTCATTAAGACAAATGTAAATAAATTGGTATATGTGTAAGTTAATCAAAGCATAAGATTGACAAATGTCTTTCTTTTGTATAATAAAATTTAAATTTGTAAAACAAGGAGAAGAGTTTATTTTCAGTTAAAACATATTTTTCTTTATCTTCATCCCAAAAACAAGATGAATACAAATCTGAAAAGAATTGCAAATCAAACAAAATTCAAATAACAAAAATCTGTAAATCTGAAACAAGAAGGGGATGTGAGGCAATTGCAAATCTGAAGCAAATCTGGAAAGCAAATTTAGTTTCAATAGCAGTAAATCAACATGCAGTAGAATTAATAAACATGATGCAAGTGAACTTCAACAATTCAAGTGGTCAGCTACAAATCAACATGCAATTCTGGAATCAAGAAACAGAAAATCTGGAAAATCAACTTGCAAATGAATTAAAGCCTGGAAAGAAAAAAAGAAAAAAATGCAGTTCTGTTTCCTGGAAAATTTACAGGTGAGTGAATGGAACTTTTAAAAACAGTTTAATTCTTGAATTCACCTATTTTTATGAGTAAATAACTTGATGATAGCTGCAATGTTTGAATTTAAATTTGATGCATGTGTGGATATGATGATCCGTTCTCTGTTCTCTGTTTTCTGCTTTTATGTCAAAGTGAGTAAACATAATTTTAAAAACAGATTTAAATTTTTAGATGAATCTTGTTCTTGTGTATGAAATTCTTGAATTGACTGGATTCTTTAATTTAAACTGTTGCATGATTTAGTATGTGGTTTGAATCTCTGTGTTGTTCAACATATATTACTGTATATAAAAACAGTTTCAAAACTTTAGAGTATATTCAATAACTAACTTATGAATTCGAATTAGACTTAGAATTGTAAATAAAAGTTGTTTGAAATCAACTAACATATCATCTAAAAATATTTGTAAGCTTTAAATTTGAAGAACTAGTTGTAAAATCTCAGATTTACAGTAAAATAGGAATTGGGTCAAAAACTTTATGATTTAAATTTGTAGTTTTGATCTTACAACTAGATTGCATATTGAAAATTATGATTTTTAGGGTATATATCATGATTTTTAGGTTAGTCGTTAGTGAGAATTTAGGATTTCTCTGTTTTGGGTAAATTGCTCGAATTACGGCAAATCACGATGAATTGAAAGTCGCCGTTGAACTCGAAGGAGGAGGAAGCTTCAGTGATCATGCGAAATATACTGATGTATTTTATTAAGGTGCGTGGTGATCGTTGTTTGAGAAGATAGGGTTTTATTGACTGATTATGGTCGATGGGTTCATCGCGACTTCGAGGTGTCATAAGGATGTCGGAGTGGATCGCGAGCATTGCCAAAGATCCAGGAAGTTGTGAGGAAGCTTCGGTGGGGATGACGTGGTTTCCGGTGAAGGGGATGACCGGCGGTGGTGGTTTGCAGGTAGGGGTTCTTCGAACAGTTTGGGTTCGAATGTTGTATTTCGATTTTCAATCGCATTTGGGTTTCTGGGTGTAGCGTTAGGAAGTTGGGGTCGAGGATGACTTGTCGGAGCTGCGGCGATGGTCGTTGGTGGAATGGTGAACGGTGCACGTTGCACGGTGCAGAGTGGTATCAGGAAGTTTTGGCTTCTGGAACGTGAGGAGAGGAGACTCGAAGTAGGCTTCGCGTTTTCGTCGTTCTGGCTCGAAGCAGTGGGTAGGTGGGGGAAGCTCGGGGTGTTTTCATGTTTTACTCGGGTTTGGCAAGTTGAAGCTGGGTTACTTGAGAATCCTGATATTCAGGTTTTAGTATTTTATGTTTCAGTTGATTTATGCAAAGAATATGTGATTTTAGAAATTAGGGTTTTTAAAACAAAGGTTGAACAGGTTTCAATTTAAATTTGTTTCAAAGACATGTTTTAAAACAAGTTTCAAATTTAATTTGTTTTCAAAAGTCATGTTTTTAACACAAGTTTTATATATAATAAATATGGAAGTTTTAAATAAAATAAGTGGATTTTGAAATAAGGTTGTATTTAAACTTTAATCAAATTTGGAAAGGTTGTAAAGATTTCAAAGTTCAATTTAAAATATGTTTAAATTATAATTGATTTCCAAATATTATTTAAATAAAGTTTAATAATTTAGAATTTGATAATCAATTGTAATAAAGATTATCTTTAGTTATTTTGAATTTGATTTAATTAAAGATAATTAAATTTGTAAGGATAATTGAGATAATTAAATTATTTTTAATTATCAAGTTTTTAATTGTGAATAAATGATTTAATTAAGATGATGCTTTCTAAATCATGAACCATTATTATATAATAAGTTAAGAATCATTTAATTAATTTTAAATGATTAAGTTAAATAATTAATTAAGTAATTTAGATAATTACTTTGGATTAATCTAATTACTTAGGGAAGTAATTAAAGTAAATAAGAGGTTAATTACAGAAGGTAATTAAGTAAGAGTTAATTACTTTATGAAAAGTAATTAAGTAAATGTGATTAAGAAATAATCACTTTAGTTATTAATTAAAGAATTAATTAATAATTAGTTAAAGGTTTAAATTATTTGATTAATGATTAATTAATTAAAGAATTAAGAGTAATTAATTAAGTGATTAATTACTTGTTAAAGTAATTAATTAATAAAGAATTTAATTAATGATGGAATCATTAATTAATGAAAATAATTAATTAATTGTTAATTAATAATTTAAGAATAATTAAATTAATTAAGTTTTAATTACTAAATGTAATTAAAGTAATTAATCAAAGGTGATTAATTAAAAGTAATTAATTAAGTATGATTAATTAAGAGTAATTAATCAAATGTGATTAATTAAAAATGATTAATCAAGTGTAATTGATTAAAGATAATTAAGGAATAATTACCAGAATAATTAGAGAATAATTAATCAAGGTTGATTAATTTAGAAAGTAATTAAGGGGTAATTACTTAATATAATTTGGAGGTAATTAATCAGGATGATTAATTAATATGGTAATTAAGTAATAATTACTTAAAGTAATTAAGTGATAATTAATCAGGAAAGATTAATTGAAATGGATAATTAAGTGATGTTAATTAATTAATTTGTAATTAATTAATAAATAGTATTGGATTGGAGATAATCCAAGTATTTAATTAAGGATTAATTTAATTTAAGGATTAATTAAATTAATCAAGGTTGAATCAAATTTGTTTATGAATGGTTAATGATTGGATGATTTATATATCATTGGATGAGTTAATGATATTGATTGTTGTTGGATGATATTGATAGATGTGATGATGTGATTATGCTATATGTGATTGTGACATATATGCTGCTTTGTGATATGTATAGATGCATGTTATAATAGATGCTTATCTATCTGTGTTGTGAATACATCCATTTATGTTAAGTGATATTTCTGAATATCTATTGTTTAAATCCCTTAAGTACAACTTGGACATTAAAATGGCGTTTGGTTTCGATGAGACCGGGATCGGGTTTCCATATTTGGAATCCGAAAACCACATCGATTCCAATTAAACGTTAGGTCGTTAATCCAAGTGGAGCAAGTGAAGACTCGAGGTGTAAGGGCTATACGTCAGTATAACTCTGTGGGTGATTCCGTAATGAGTTTGACGGAATAGTGCTTATAGATTCGAGATGGTGAATCAGAGTGCAAGGGCTATGGTCGTTGACTCTGAGGGTGATTCCAAAATGAGTGCAACGAGATAGTGCCTTCGGTTTCGTTCGAACCCGGAACGAACTTGTATGGATTGAATGCTTTCAGCACATCGTCAGGCGGACGATGAGCATTCTAAGATAATTGGTCCTATAAAGGTAATCGCAGCCTCAAGCCTCATCAACCGGGAATGGCTAAAACAGGGGAGGTGCAGCAAGGCTTCGTGGGTCGCGCCCACTGGAGGGCAAGATACATCCCTGTCTAGAGGTCCCTTTATATTTCGGCTGTGTGGGCAGTTGGTCTGCAGCCAACTGCGGGGTGGTCTTGTTCGGGACTGTTCAGTAAGGAATGGTCCCGGTCTTGTGTTGCAGGGGATGAAGGGAGTAATCCTCGGTACGGTGATCTAGGCCACGTACTGTGACGGGCGGTACCCCAGTAGCCCTGCCATTGTTGGAAACCCATTTTCCCTACGAGACCCTACGGTTTTGTTTGTATTACCCACTTTTGTGGCTAGTAGTTGGAATTTAATCATGTAACAATTTCGGCTATTTCATATTTACTTGAAAACCCTAGACACTATTATAATATCACTGGATTTCCTATCAAATGTTTTGGTTAGCGTAAGGTAAAAACTTTTCCATGTTTATGTGTGGGAAGTCTTACGTGATACCTTTTCTTTCAAAGGTTTTTCTAAAGTTAAGCAATCTTAAACCGTTTACTCACACCAGACCCCTGTCTGACCCGAGTGTTTATTTTCTGTTTTATTAAACTCTTGGGTACTCATATTCTATATGAGTAGTCAAGTGATTCAGGTTATCTCTTGACGAATTCTGGAGGAGCTTTGGAGCAGGAGGCTTCAGCGTGTAGATATATGGTTAGAGTTTCCGCTGTGTTGTTTCTGTATGATGTCTTGTATTGTATTAGACAGAAATGTTATAACTGTCTAATTTGAGATGTTTAGTTGTGTGCTCTGATGTATAAGATACTCTGTATATGTTCTATATTATATTTAAATCGTTCCGCTGTGAGATTCTGATGTGTTGTTTTCTCTTTCTTCTCTTTCTTTTCTTCTTCTATCCCTTTCTTTCTTAATTAGTGATGCGATTTTCCGGGAGTGGAAAGTTGGGTCGCTACAGTTGGTATCAGAGCGTTAGGTTGAGTGAATACCTAGGCTCTGGAGTGGTGTCTATCTTGAGAGAGCGTACTTGTAATTTTTATATAAATATATATTTATATAACTACCTAATCTGTTGGGTTATCTGTTCGGATTTTCCAACATAGGCTATAAAGGTAGATAGGTAGAAGTGTGTGGAACACGACTACCACTTTTGGTTGAGACTTATATGTTGTGGTTGGAGGTGTGTTTATCGAGATTGTAGACCTAATACGATCTCGAATAAGTTTTGTGGATTGTAGAAAGGATTTCTTTGAGTCCAGAGGAAGTCTTTTTCCAAGAATTGGAGTATATTCTTGAAGTGTGAGGTTGATTTGCTCTCGAGTGAGCGGGATTTCCTTGAGTTGAGTTGTCAGCTGAGCCGAAGCTAGTGGTGGTATCTTGATAGCTTCAAGAAGGAACAGCTGTGAGATAGGATGCAGTATCCATAGATGGTTCTGAAGATGTTTCTTTTGGAGCCAGATTTAGATGGTGTTGGAAGAGCATTGATGTCTATTGCAACGAAGATTCAGATGTTTAGAGATTTTCTGGATCTCAAGTAAGGGTATCTTATCTTTATTGAAGAAGGAGACTAAGGTCGATGAGTTACCTCATTTCGGACATGGTCTCAATTGTTTTCTTAAGAAGATAAGTAGCTGGTGTTTCTTTTAGAGCCGAGTTTCTTGAGGAGATGTTTACTCGTCTCAAGGATGTTTTAGAGGATTTGGGTGTTAGTTTTGAGTTTCAAGAAGCTTTTGGTTAAGGAAGACCTTTGGTTTAGCTGTATCATTGAAGTGAAGTTTGGAAGCAGCAGTGTGGATCTGTTTCTTCGATGATTCAGTAATCTGTGGGATTCTACTATCGGCAGACCAGGCAGATGGTGGAGCTTATTCTTTTCTTTGGAAGGCTCAGCAAAGCGGGATATCTGTTGGAAGTGATCTATCATTTTTTCTGATAGGTAAGCCATTCTTGAAGATTAGTCTTGGATAGGAAAAGCTGTTCTAGTTGGTGAAGACAGTTCTTTGGAATCTGAACTGAGAGAGATCGCAAAAGTGACTTGCGATTAGTTTGGGAATCTTGGAGTATTCTAGGTTTGAGATTGAGGCATCTCGAGTAGAGGTAAGATATGGAAGCTATGGAAGTAGTCGGAGGATTCTCCAGATGTTTTTGAGGAAGTTCAGATGTTGACTCAAATCGGAGATTGAGTTCTCTTATCGACTTGGATTTCTAGGAGCAGTATTGATGGTCTAACCATATAGTGGGATGACTCTTGGAGCTAGGTGAGTTTGGTGAGGCAGCTCAGGATTCTTTGGAATTGATCATCTTATTCCGAGTTAAGATTCTGCTAAGATGTTTTGACCAAGTGGAATGGTCACTGAGATTTTTATGAGTCGGATGAACTGTGTATGGAAAAAGATTTTTGCTTGTGTTCTTCGATAGCATTCTTATCTGCTCTAGATCAGAGTTGTGCAGCGGAAGCAAGTTGGGAATTATTCTAGTATAGAACAACCGGATGTCGCAGTAAAGGAATTTCTACTGGAAATTTAAGTATGAAGGAATTTTCTAAATTTGAAGGCAAGGTTGTCAAGTACAACTGTTGGCTATTCCAGATAGGAGAGGTATGTTTGAAGTCCATTGATGATTGTGGTATAGAATTGTGGATTGGATTTTGGCGAATTATTTTTGGGTAAGCCATTTTGTTGAGTAGGATCTGGAGTTTTGATTTGAGTTGGTGCTGTTGTTTCATGGAGCAATCAGCAAGGGTTAGGCTGATCAGGTATATTGGAGGTGACTCAGAGCATCTGAAGAATTGTGCAGTTAAGAACTGAGGAGATTTGGGATGTGCAATTAGAGTTTGGATATTGATTTGGTTTTATCCAATTAAAGGAGATATAAGGTTTGGTAAAACTGGAGAGTTGGCTCCAGAGGTATTTGGAGTTTATCTGTGATCTCTAGGGATTTGATTTTGATCTACAGGATTGAATTGCCAGTTTGAATAGCTGGGAATTCATTGTATTTCACATATCTCTGAGGAATATGTGTATGATTCTTTGAGTGATAGAATCAGCAGTTCAGAAGGAATCTGGTAGTTGAGTTGGTTTTGGGATTAGTCTGGTATCTTGTTCAGATTTGTAGAATCAGATGAGGGAGTTCTTGGTTTTAGTAGTGTAGTTAGTTAAGATTTGTAGAGCAAGTATTCCAGTATAGGTATCTGGAAACTCTAGATAATATTAGAAGGTTCTATTCAGAATTTTTCTGGAATAGATAAATTGTTTGTTTGTTTGAATTGGATGCTATTATTGATAATATATGATTGATTGTTTGATTGCTGTTTGAAATTTAAAATCTTTATCTGGGTTATTAAATTATCTTTGCTTTTAAATTTCGGGGACGAAATTCTTTTAAGGGGGGAGGAATGTGACGACCCGGAATTCTGAGCAATATCAATTTAATAATCTTTGATAATAATTAAATTGATTTGATCATTTTATATTATAAATTGACAAGTTAAACTTATTTTAAAAAGATTAATGATAATAATTTGTTAATATCTATTCATATTTTTCTTTGCAATATGAATAGGCAAGATTAAATTCTTTTGAAAGTTTATAATAATCTGATTTGAAAATATTTATTTTGGTAAATAAGAAGTTTTAATGTAATAAAACTTTATATTCAAATTATAATATATATGAATGTATATATTGTGATTTGATATTTGTTTTAAAAATGTAATATGGAAATTAACAAATTTTAGAATGTTTCTATTTGAAATGTGTATATATATTTGTATATATATATTTGAAATAGGAATTGTATTAATTTGAATTTAATAATAGTTTTCAAATTTGAATATATTTAGTTTTGAATTTAAAATGATAATTTGATTTAAATGACTTTAAATTGATAATTGAGATTTAAATTTAAAATAACAAAGTTAATTCCTTATTTATGATAAATATGTACTTTAAGTTTTTAAATAAGATCTAATTTAAAATAGAAGTTTCAAACATATAAACATGATTGGATTAAAATGTAAATTACTTGTTTCATATGAATATCTATTAAAAGATAAGTATGCATATTTTATAATTCATATGAGTATTACATATACATGTATATTAGACTTTAATAAATTGTTAAAGATAAATACATATAAAGGAAAAACATATAAATAATACTTATATAACACTTGTAAACATTTTAAGGTTCATTAAGACAAATGTAAATAAATTGGTATATGTGTAAGTTAATCAAAGCATAAGATTGACAAATGTCTTTCTTTTGTATAATAAAATTTAAATTTGTAAAACAAGGAGAAGAGTTTATTTTCAGTTAAAACATATTTTTCTTTATCTTCATCCCAAAAACAAGATGAATACAAATCTGAAAAGAATTGCAAATCAAACAAAATTCAAATAACAAAAATCTGTAAATCTGAAACAAGAAGGGGATGTGAGGCAATTGCAAATCTGAAGCAAATCTGGAAAGCAAATTTAGTTTCAATAGCAGTAAATCAACATGCAGTAGAATTAATAAACATGATGCAAGTGAACTTCAACAATTCAAGTGGTCAGCTACAAATCAACATGCAATTCTGGAATCAAGAAACAGAAAATCTGGAAAATCAACTTGCAAATGAATTAAAGCCTGGAAAGAAAAAAAGAAAAAAATGCAGTTCTGTTTCCTGGAAAATTTACAGGTGAGTGAATGGAACTTTTAAAAACAGTTTAATTCTTGAATTCACCTATTTTTATGAGTAAATAACTTGATGATAGCTGCAATGTTTGAATTTAAATTTGATGCATGTGTGGATATGATGATCTGTTCTCTGTTCTCTGTTTTCTGCTTTTATGTCAAAGTGAGTAAACATAATTTTAAAAACAGATTTAAATTTTTAAATGAATCTTGTTCTTGTGTATGAAATTCTTGAATTGACTGGATTCTTTAATTTAAACTGTTGCATGATTTAGTATGTGGTTTGAATCTCTGTGTTGTTCAAACATATACTACTGTATATAAAAACAGTTTCAAAACTTTAGAGTATATTCAATAACTAACTTATGAATTCGAATTAGACTTAGAATTGTAAATAAAAGTTGTTTGAAATCAACTAACATATCATCTAAAAATATTTGTAAGCTTTAAATTTGAAGAACTAGTTGTAAAATCTCAGATTTACAGTAAAATAGGAATTGGGTCAAAAACTTTATGATTTAAATTTGTAGTTTTGATCTTACAACTAGATTGCATATTGAAAATTATGATTTTTAGGGTATATATCATGATTTTTAGGTTAGTCGTTAGTGAGAATTTAGGATTTCTCTGTTTTGGGTAAATTGCTCGAATTACGGCAAATCACGATGAATTGAAAGTCGCCGTTGAACTCGAAGGAGGAGGAAGCTTCAGTGATCATGCGAAATATACTGATGTATTTTATTAAGGTGCGTGGTGATCGTTGTTTGAGAAGATAGGGTTTTATTGACTGATTATGGTCGATGGGTTCATCGCGACTTCGAGGTGTCATAAGGATGTCGGAGTGGATCGCGAGCATTGCCAAAGATCCAGGAAGTTGTGGGGAAGCTTCGGTGGGGATGACGTGGTTTCCGGTGAAGGGGATGACCGGCGGTGGTGGTTTGCAGGTAGGGGTTCTTCGAACAGTTTGGGTTCGAATGTTGTATTTCGATTTTCAATCGCATTTGGGTTTCTGGGTGTAGCGTTAGGAAGTTGGGGTCGAGGATGACTTGTCGGAGCTGCGGCGATGGTCGTTGGTGGAATGGTGAACGGTGCACGTTGCACGGTGCAGAGTGGTATCAGGAAGTTTTGGCTTCTGGAAAGTGAGGAGAGGAGACTCGAAGTAGGCTTCGCGTTTTCGTCGTTCTGGCTCGAAGCAGTGGGTAGGTGGGGGAAGCTCAGGGTGTTTTCATGTTTTACTCGGGTTTGGCAAGTTGAAGCTGGGTTACTTGAGAATCCTGATATTCAGGTTTTAGTATTTTATGTTTCAGTTGATTTATGCAAAGAATATGTGATTTTAGAAACTAGGGTTTTTAAAACAAAGGTTGAACAGGTTTCAAATCTAAATTTGTTTCAAAGACATGTTTTAAAACAAGTTCAAATTTAATTTGTTTTCAAAAGTCATGTTTTTAACACAAGTTTTATATATAATAAATATGGAAGTTTTAAATAAAATAAGTGGATTTTGAAATAAGGTTGTATTTAAACTTTAATCAAATTTGGAAAGGTTGTAAAGATTTCAAAGTTCAATTTAAAATATGTTTAAATTATAATTGATTTCCAAATATTATTTAAATAAAGTTTAATAATTTAGAATTTGATAATCAATTGTAATAAAGATTATCTTTAGTTATTTTGAATTTGATTTAATTAAAGATAATTAAATTTGTAAGGATAATTGAGATAATTAAATTATTTTTAATTATCAAGTTTTTAATTGTGAATAAATGATTTAATTAAGATGATGCTTTCTAAATCATGAACCATTATTATATAATAAGTTAAGAATCATTTAATTAATTTTAAATGATTAAGTTAAATAATTAATTAAGTAATTTAGATAATTACTTTGGATTAATCTAATTACTTAGGGAAGTAATTAAAGTAAATAAGAGGTTAATTACAGAAGGTAATTAAGTAAGAGTTAATTACTTTATGAAAAGTAATTAAGTAAATGTGATTAAGAAATAATCACTTTAGTTATTAATTAAAGAATTAATTAATAATTAGTTAAAGGTTTAAATTATTTGATTAATGATTGATTAATTAAAGAATTAAGAGTAATTAATTAAGTGATTAATTACTTGTTAAAGTAATTAATTAATAAAGAATTTAATTAATGATGGAATCATTAATTAATGAAAATAATTAATTAATTGTTAATTAATAATTTAAGAATAATTAAATTAATTAAGTTTTAATTACTAAATGTAATTAAAGTAATTAATCAAAGGTGATTAATTAAAAGTAATTAATTAAGTATGATTAATTAAGAGTAATTAATCAAATGTGATTAATTAAAAATGATTAATCAAGTGTAATTGATTAAAGATAATTAAGGAATAATTACCAGAATAATTAGAGAATAATTAATCAAGGTTGATTAATTTAGAAAGTAATTAAGGGGTAATTACTTAATATAATTTGGAGGTAATTAATCAGGATGATTAATTAATATGGTAATTAAGTAATAATTACTTAAAGTAATTAAGTGATAATTAATCAGGAAAGATTAATTGAAATGGATAATTAAGTGATGTTAATTAATTAATTTGTAATTAATTAATAAATAGTATTGGATTGGAGATAATCCAAGTATTTAATTAAGGATTAATTTAATTTAAGGATTAATTAAATTAATCAAGGTTGAATCAAATTTGTTTATGAATGGTTAATGATTGGATGATTTATATATCATTGGATGAGTTAATGATATTGATTGTTGTTGGATGATATTGATAGATGTGATGATGTGATTATGCTATATGTGATTGTGACATATATGCTGCTTTGTGATATGTATAGATGCATGTTATAATAGATGCTTATCTATCTGTGTTGTGAATACATCCATTTATGTTAAGTGATATTTCTGAATATCTATTGTTTAAATCCCTTAAGTACAACTTGGACATTAAAATGGCGTTTGGTTTCGATGAGACCGGGATCGGGTTTCCATATTTGGAATCCGAAAACCACATCGATTCCAATTAAACGTTAGGTCGTTAATCCAAGTGGAGCAAGTGAAGACTCGAGGTGTAAGGGCTATACGTCAGTATAACTCTGTGGGTGATTCCGTAATGAGTTTGACGGAATAGTGCTTATAGATTCGAGATGGTGAATCAGAGTGCAAGGGCTATGGTCGTTGACTCTGAGGGTGATTCCAAAATGAGTGCAACGAGATAGTGCCTTCGGTTTCGTTCGAACCCGGAACGAACTTGTATGGATTGAATGCTTTCAGCACATCGTCAGGCGGACGATGAGCATTCTAAGATAATTGGTCCTATAAAGGTAATCGCAGCCTCAAGCCTCATCAACCGGGAATGGCTAAAACAGGGGAGGTGCAGCAAGGCTTCGTGGGTCGCGCCCACTGGAGGGCAAGATACATCCCTGTCTAGAGGTCCCTTTATATTTCGGCTGTGTGGGCAGTTGGTCTGCAGCCAACTGCGGGGTGGTCTTGTTCGGGACTGTTCAGTAAGGAATGGTCCCGGTCTTGTGTTGCAGGGGATGAAGGGAGTAATCCTCGGTACGGTGATCTAGGCCACGTACTGTGACGGGCGGTACCCCAGTAGCCCTGCCATTGTTGGAAACCCATTTTCCCTACGAGACCCTACAGTTTTGTTTGTATTACCCACTTTTGTGGCTAGTGGCTGGAATTTAATCATGTAACAATTTCGGCTATTTCATATTTACTTGAAAACCCTAGACACTATTATAATATCACTGGATTTCCTATCAAATGTTTTGGTTAGCGTAAGGTAAAAACTTTTCCATGTTTATGTGTGGGAAGTCTTACGTGATACCTTTTCTTTCAAAGGTTTTTCTAAAGTTAAGCAATCTTAAACCGTTTACTCACACCAGACCCCTGTCTGACCCGAGTGTTTATTTTCTGTTTTATTAAACTCTTGGGTACTCATATTCTATATGAGTAGTCAAGTGATTCAGGTTATCTCTTGACGAATTCTGGAGGAGCTTTGGAGCAGGAGGCTTCAGCGTGTAGATATATGGTTAGAGTTTCCGCTGTGTTGTTTCTGTATGATGTCTTGTATTGTATTAGACAGAAATGTTATAACTGTCTAATTTGAGATGTTTAGTTGTGTACTCTGATGTTTAAGATACTCTGTATATGTTCTATATTATATTTAAATCGTTCCGCTGTGAGATTCTGATGTGTTGTTTTCTCTTTCTTCTCTTTCTTTTCTTCTTCTATCCCTTTCTTTCTTAATTAGTGATGCGATTTTCCGGGAGTGGAAAGTTGGGTCGCTACATACATAATCATATCACAAGAATAAGGTACACTAGTTTCATTACTAGTCCAAACAATAGACAAACAAAGCACATTGATTAAATATACATGTCCAAAACAACTCAGGATTGCTACTCCTAGTCGTATCTTCTACCTCCCAGGTACAATCATCTATATCATCACTCCACTAGACACGAACAAATCTAATAATCATGTTTCGCAACTCTTTTGTATCACACTTACTATCCCTTTCGGTCATCTAACATATATAAAATCTAGCTCTACGAATACACCTTCGATCGCCCTTAGCTCCATTAGTGTACTAGTGTCATGAACACATTTTCTTAAATATGATATACGAAAATCATTATGCACACCCACCAAACTATCTGGAAAATTTACTCGATATGTGAGTTTAGCAATCCTTTCAGTCATTAAAAAAGTTCCCACTTATATAGATCCAATTTCACCATCTTCCCAAAACGCATAACACCTTACATCGGTTAAAGTTTTGCAAAAACATAATCACCTACTACGAACTATAGTTCCTTTCGTCCCTTGTAGGAATAACTCTTTTACCTTGACTATGCGACTTTCTTTCAAGCATGAATCATATCAATCTTATTAGTAGCATCTCTTACCAAGTTGGGTCCTAATATGAGTCTATCTCTCATGTCCAATCAACAAATAGGTGACTTATACGGTCTTCCAAACAATGCCTCAAATGGTGCCATCCTAATAGTCGATTGGTATTTATTATTATCGGCAAACACTACCAAATGCAAATGATCTTCCAACGATCCTCCAAAGTCTAGGACACATGCTCTCAACAAATTCTCTAGAAGTCGGTTCAACCTTTTCATTCGACCATTTGTCAGTGGGTGATGAGCCGTACTCAAGTTGAACTATGTATCCAATGCACTCTACAAACTCCTCCCGTTTTCACTGCTAAAAAACGTATATCTACCGTTAACAATGATGTATGGAATTCCATGAAGTCCCATAACATTCTTCACAAATCACTATTGGATAAATTGCACTGGTAGTAGGGGTAAAATAATGAATTCTAAAAAAAATCTTTGATTAATTTGTACAAGGTCTTTTATTTGAGAACGTGTAAATAAATGTTAGTTTATACTAAATCAAATTTAGTATTTTGATTAATAAAAATTGGTTTTAATATTTTAATTTAATTTATTAATTAAAATATTTTTTCTGTTATTATTAGTTTTTTTAATTTTATATAATTAATAATAATTAATTAATTAGTTAAGTATGTTATGATATCCATATTCACAACATGGACATCACAATAATACACATAAAAAATATATATGTATCCTAACTAAGTTTCATGGGAGAGTTGACCGCTTAACCTCGGTCAACAAGATTCATAGTGTGATATAATATATGTAATAATTAATATAAAACACACATCCTAAATGATCATAAAATAAGTTTTTCTAATATATCTAGTTCGGCTATGAAATATTTGCATTAAAATAATATGTTTCTATATATAACAACAATTACATATAGATAAAATTAAAATTAAAATAATTATAAAATAAATTTTTATTATTAAATTATACACACACACATAAATTATATATAAATATATCTTTATTAATAGTTAGCTTAGAAGCGCAAGCTTTTGGTCCAACCGCGAACTTTCAAAATTGCCCTTTACATCAAACATGGAAAAAATATATTTTAATGTATAATTAATTTAAACAAACAAATATATCTTGATTAATTGTGTTCCATATCTAGAGATTTATGAATTTCAAGATTATGATTAAACTGTAAAGAAACGATACAAATATCAAAACAAAAATGGTTTACAATCTTGGAAACGATTCAATTAGTTGATTCTGACTAATTAATTTTAAAAAATGAACATGTCTTGATTTATTGTGTGCCATATCTAGAGATTTATGAATTTCAAGGTTACTCATCAAACTGTGAATAAATGACATAATATCAAAACGATATGTATGAGAAACTTAATGAGTGCAAAAATAGATTTAAGGGTGGAGGAATAAAATGTTGGAAAGAGGAATTAATGAGCATTAATTCAATAATGCCGTTACTAAATCAATTAACTACACAATCAAGCAAGTGACTGATACAATGTTATACAATTACGAGAATAAGTGCATAGCAAAATCAAGGGCAACAACTATATAACGTTATACAATTATGGGCAACAACCATATGACGATATACAATTCTGTTTATAACTGAAAAATATAACATGTTACATGTATAACAATGATATTTCTCCATTATCTTTTCAATAAAAAACCTACTGGAGTATTTGTGACCATTAGATATCACTCCATATATCATTTATAACGTTACATAGTATTTGACCATACAAATCAGCTAAGATTTCTCTAGACTGTAACTTTTCCCACCCTAATCCGAAAATTTCTGAATCAATGAATGAGTTAAGATACTGCAGATGAGTTAAAATAGACATGACATGTGTATCCATAACCCTTACTTGGTCCAACGTAAAAATATTCAAACTTCATAACACAAATATAACATTCTAGAAATATCTAACAAATCCTATGAATGTCATTCACTTTATCCATCCATATTCCTTTTCCACTTTTCTCTCCTATCATCTCTATTCAGATCTCTCACCACCACTGTTTCCTTTTTGGACATGCTTCATTGAGTTGCTCGCCATCGTTAATCTCCAATATCACAACCTTAGGTTAGTGTAATTATACCACCAAAATAGTGCTTTACACTATAGCTCTATCTTGCATTTATATATTTTAGCCTTATTCTACAAGAATTTTTTATTTATTTCTACGACTGCACCTTCTACACTTTTGTCTTATATTAAAAAGGTAAATTGCACTTTTTAGAATTTGTTTGTATTGTTTATTTAAGTGTATTACTCAGTGTATTCTCAAAATAATATCATGATTACATGTTATTTACGGACATAAAATCAACTGATCGATGAAAATTTATTCCTTTTCCATGTTATTTTTTATTTTTAAATATATTTCAACTTTATTCTATAGGAAAAGAAATCATTTCTACATCAGCAACTTCTACACTTTTGTTTTATATTAAAAAGGTAATTTGCACTTTTTAAAATTTGTTTGTAAAATAATATCATGATTGCATGTTATTTATAAACAATAAAATCAACTGACCGTTGAAAATTTATTCCTTTTCCTGTTATTTTTATTTTTAAATATGCATAAAGATTATGCTCCTTATAAAAAAAATGTTCAAAAGTGCATGTCAGTGGTTATCCTGCCATTTGGCAAGGCCGTGACACCAAGAAATTGACTGGAAACTAAAGACAGATCGTTCCCGAAGATCGGTTACACACAGGTCGACTATGTATACCGGTAAATTTTGCTCGAGTCCTGATCGAGCTACAATCGATGTGATATGACAAGAAAAGATACGAAGCCAACGTTCCAAATTTCAAGTCAATCAGAGTTCGTATGCACAAAATATTGATCGATCAAGGTCAAGGAAATTAACACCATTCATATCCATACAAGTTCGTATCCATCCCATCAAAGAACCTCCTTCGTACCCATTAAGCGGCCATTAGCTCGTATCCATCAATCCTGCACTACTTTATATACTCTTTGCTTCTTCATTTCATATCCATCGCATTTACTCTGTTTTGTATCCATCAACTAAAGCTGCTTCATGTCGATTCCATATGCATAGTTCGTATCGATCGACCAACAATCGATATGCATGAGCCATCGAACGATCAATACGAAGTAACATCTTCTATCGATACGAAATGAAGTTGAGCGCATTGGTATGAATGGAGTAGCACTAGATCGATACGAAGAGAACATGTTCAAGTGGAAGACTCGGCCACTCGGCATGAAAAGTGGATCGATCCTAAAGTATAGTGCCACAACACTTGATCGATATGAACTAGAAGCGATACGAAACAATCGATACAATTGTATTAATACGAGCTCGGCAGTACTTTGAAAATGCAAACTTGGATCAGTCATAACTCAAAATATACAAGTCCAAATGCCACTAAATTTTCATAGGAGCTTGCGTACCACCTCAAGATTATCAATGATCGATCTCGGCCCAAATGGATATGTTTTGGATCGATAAGAAATGAGTGTGTATCGATCATGGATCGACCCCAATCAACCTCGGATAGATCTGGTGGGCCCATCCATAGGAGAAAAGGAGTCTTTTGAGATTTGAGCCAGATATTTTCAGCCTACACCTATAAATAGCAGTCCTAGGCCTTCTGAAAAGGGACTTTTTGATTCTTCTATGCCGATACTCTGTCAAAATCTCCATTGTATCTTGAGTGTACTGTTGTAATCAGTTGTAACAAGTGAGAATTATCAATAAAACAATAAACTTTCTACAGTGGACGTAGGCTACAACGTCGAACCACTCTAAATCTCTGTGTTCTTATACTTCTGTTTATCTGTATTGCCGTGTTTGTCAGATTAACTTCATTTTTCTTTTATATTTTTCACTTTAATCTCTTCAAATATGTCCGAAGAGTGTTGTGTCCAATTTTGGTACAAATACTGGTGCTTTTACAGAGAAAACCCAGCTTTTATCCTTCTCTGTAAATCTACGACCGTCGTTGGATTGCAAGAATCGAAGGGGAAGATCCAGATTTCATATCCAGTAGTTCTTCCATCCTATTCAGATTGCATAAAATCCAGAAAGGGCCACATCATTCACCATGGTTACTACTAGGACCGCCTCAACTACTGCAGATCAAGAAGGACGAGATAGACAGAACCTTGCGCAACTGTCCGCTACTGGTTGGAATTCAGCTGGACCTTCAGATCCACAAGGCCCTGTCACCAGGGAGGAGTTCCAGATGTTGATGCAAGAATTGACCCAAAGCCATCAACAGCTTACCCAACAGATCCATGCCAACGTGGAGTTAACCAATCGACTGAATTAAGAAAGATGAAGGAGATTAAGAAGGGATCAAGCTCCTACTCATTCTTTGAAATCCCAGCTTCCTCTGATTACAATCACAGGTCCGCATGCCTACGACTGGATGGAAGCTACGCGCAAACCCCTGGGCATCAGTGCACTCTGAATCTTGGACAAGTTGGAGCTGGTCCTTCTATGGAGCACCAGGCTGGACCCTCCTCTCGAGGAAGGGAACTTCCCTATCATCCCACCGATAGCCATACAGTCGCCGCCGCCATAGACTTGGAAGCTGACCTTCGGAACCGAGCAGATCCGAACCTTCGCCAACGTAATCATATTCCTGAACCATATGTGCCCAAAGATCTGGAACCAAGTGTAGGATCGATTTCACCCTAGAGGGGGGGGTGAATAGGGTGATAGTGTAAAGTATAAAAATTAATCGCGGAAGCTTATAAATTAATTTCAATTCAGATCACAGAATAGCAGCACAGATATCGCAGAATATAAATAACAGAATAAAACAGAACAACACAGAATTTACCCAGCTTCGGCAAAACCCTGCCTACGTGCTACCCCCAAGGTTTCTACTAGAAATTAGATAGTCCCTCGCTTACACACGTAAACTCGCTATACACCGCTATTGACTAATCTAACTCTACGCTCAAAACCCTGCCACAACTCAACTACCGAGTTGCGAATTCTCAAGCTACACACCGTAGCTTGTCCCCTAGTCACACGACTAGAAATTAAACGGTTAAAAAAGAAAATACAGATTAAAAAACAATTTAAAAAACAAAGCCCTATAAATATAAACTAAAACCCCTTTTTATATTTAAAACCCTTTTACTCTAAACAAAAGATTAGCCGGCCTTTCTTTTCTTTATTAGTTGACCCGATACTTCTTTCTGGCTTGAACAAATGGCGGCAACTGAATTAGGGCTTGTGAAAAGTTTGGGGCTTTCGTTCCTCTTGCGCTCTGATCTTTGGGCTTTTCGAAGTGCCGTTCCTAAATTCGATCGAATTGTTGATTGTTTCGAGAATTGCCTAGCTCGATCGATTTCTCGTTGCTCTCTCTCTGGCTACTTCGAGTTGATGAAGTTCAACTTCGATTCGGTATGTGATTTTTATTTATGCTGTTCTGTTATGCTTCATTGAACTCCATACCATTGCCGATGATGTGAATTTGATTTATATAGGGTTTTTAACCCTATATTTGCGTTCGTATAAATTTATTTGAATTTGTCTACTGAATCACTTCGACCACTTGATGATGCTTGAATGATTGAGATTGATTTGACTTGTTCATAAACGTATATTTCTGATTTACTTGCTACTCACGGCTTTGAAATTGTCTTGCTCATCACGGTCATGATTTTGCTGGTTCGACTTGGCATTGACTGTTTCAATTTGACACACACTTGATTTCTGATTTGTGAATTATTCAACACCTTGTTCATCTCTGCACTGACATTTTCTTTGACCAGTTTATTTTCTTTGGTCATACTGTTGAAATTGATCTTTACTGTGAACGTCGACTTTACATTTTCTTTGTTGTGACTGGACGTGAACTTGTAGTCTTTTGTTTGTGTGCTCGAGTCTGCATTGTTGCATTTCACTAGACTGATCTGTAGCTCTGTTCATCACGACTTGATTTGTTCATATTGAAATTCATTTGTGAATTCATGTGCTAGTTCATTAGCTCTTGATTTTATACTGCAGTTATCTTCGATGTGATTTTATACATCTGATGGGATTTAATTTTGCAGTATTGTATATATAAACTTGATGGTCGTTGCTGTGTATAACATGTTGCACTTTCACCTGTTTACTACTCTTCATTCACTTCAGTATTCTTCACTGCCTGGCTTCAACTTGAATATGCTTTGACTTTTGTGATGTGGTTATCGTCTCTGTATATTTGAAGCTTGGTGTCATATTTGCTGTGCTCAAGCTCTTTGCACACTGATGCACTACTTGTTGTTTCCAGTTGCACTTGGTCATTTGTTCACCTGCATGTAGTTTGAACTGTGCATTTGGACTTGAATCTGTAATCTTCCTCATGTATACACATGCATATGTATGTGTGTGTGTATGCTTGTGTTGGTTCATTGGTTTACTGTTGCATACTGTTGTTGGTATATTTGCTGGCGTCACTTGAGTTGTTTCACTGCCATACTTGATGATGTGGCCTGTACTTGTGTACTTCTGGTATGCTGCAACTTGCATCTTTGTTGCATTTGCTTGAGTTTGTGTTATCTTTACTTGCATTGCTTTGTAGATGTTCTCTGGTTTGCATTCTTCCATACTGCTATGTTGTTGTATATTTGTGACATTCATGTTGCTGCTGCTTAGTGTCTTGAAACTCGGCCTATTGTGTACTTCATATAGTTGGTTCATGTTGTTGCTTATGTTGGTGGCCATCTTCAAGTCAGTTTGCATGATCAACTTGTTGCAGTTAATGGTTGCTGTGCACTTTTGTGCTTGCATTTTGATGCAGTCTTCCTTAGCATGCTACTGATTGGTGTTTCATTTCTTGTGATATCCATGTTGCAACTGTTTTTGACATGTTAACTGCCCTGTGTTGAATCCAGTTTCAAAAAATCGGGTTTGACCTTGTGCTCGTGTCGAAATTTTGAATATACTGCACGTGAGTTGAACCCGGCTTTTCATTTGGGTTTGACCTGTGCTCACCTGTCTCTGTAAATCAATCAAGTGTATATCGGTGTGCACGGCCTTGTGGCATATATAGTAATACACTGTGTATGTCACAAGTTGTTCGTGTATGATGAATTCAACTTTAAATTATGACGAACAATCCAAATAACTGAGGCAAATCATATTTTCAAAAATTCACGTTTTATTTTTGAATTGCAAAAATATTTCTTTTTCAATTTTACTGCGTTAGTTTATATTTTTGCAGATTTCTCAGATGCTGGATTCAAACTGGAATGCAGTTGAAGATAAAAATACGAGTGTGAGTGATATGTAGTGAGGTGCTGATGTAAATGTGAAAAATGTGATGCAATCAAAGTTGTATAGTTATAGTGAGAGCTTGAAATTGTACTATTCAAAATTGTAATAAATATTTATTTGAATAAAATATTCGTTTGAATTCAAATTCTGTGTTATTTATTTTATTCAGCAAATATTTATTTAATCTGTGAAAATAAATAGTATATTATCAAATACATTTAAACGAATGTATATATGTTTATTATCATCAAACAAAAATCATATAAGCGCATATTCAACGATCTCCCCCTTTTGATGATAACAAACATATATTTAAGATTTTGAATATATTAAATGTATTTGATCATAGTTATATCCTAATTGCTCCCCCTATTTAAATGCTCCTCTCTACACAATACTCCCCCTACATATATGCATACAAATAAAAATGAGCCTAGATGCAAATGAAAAATTATTTGACCTTTGCTTGATTTTATTTGACAAAATCTTAACTTTTCTCTCCCCCTTTTGTTATCAGCAAAAGAATTATAGTGTTAGAGAAAATAGAAATAAAGTGATTGATATTAATTCAACTTTAAAACTCAATTGAATATAAATATTAAATTTCGATAAAAAATAAAACAAAAATCATAAATATTTTGTTAGGCGCATATTCCACTTTTAGAATGATGGAAATGATGTCATCATATAAAACCATACAGTTGTGTCTATTTGTGGTATATTTATATCAGGAATTTGAATATCTACTAACCATGCATAACCGTTAGGACTTTTAAATGAGATTAGTAGTATTCCAATTTTATTTTTTAAAATTGAATTCAAGTATCTTCTAACCACGCATAACCGTGAGGACTTTTAAATGGGATTAGAATCAACTTGTTTATTTTAAAAATCAACTTTTGATATGCGTTCCATACATGCATAACCGTGAGGACTTTTAAATGAGCATGGAAGCACATAACAAATTCCAAGTAATTCACCCATGCATAACCGTGAGGACTTTTAAATGAGAGTGAATACTTTGGTATTTATTTATTTATTTATTTATTTATTTATTATTATTATTATTATTTTTTAAAAAAAATGTGAAAATGAAAAACGAACGATTCCTGTTTAAAGTACCACATATTGACAAACTATATAGAATTTTGATGAGTGATGGTTGTTAGAAATATGATAGACATAGAGATGGTCATGGAATTTGTACCAACAAAAAGTTTTATAACTCTTGTTTAAATTTCTAAAGAAATTTTCTATTTATACTTTCTCGAGTTATAATATATGATCAATATCAACACTCATCGCTTTTTCAATCACCAATTTTCTTTTCGATAATCATTAGGGAGTTAGATTAGTCATCAAATTCAAAAATAATTATGAACTTAATTTTTCAAAAATGAATAATCTGAAAATATGGTCAAAAATGATTTTCTCCAGGGGGTTTTTTAAAAGAAAATTTTCTGCTATTTGAAAATTATTTGAAATGAAAAATATGCAGATATTTTCTTTGAAAAACGATGCAGCAAATGAATGTGTCAAAAATTAATCACGTTCCACTAGTAATTTTTCTATCAACCATATTACCAGTGTAATCTGCATCTGAATTTAAATTTCACTCAAAATTCACTCGTTGAATGTCAAAGACCAGATTAAGAAATTTCTCATGATTATTATCAACAAATTTTAAATGAAATTCTCTTGGATTTGAAATGAAAACCGTGTCAACAATCAAACATATATTAAAGTGTCAATTTTAGAATCCATCAAACATTATTTTTATTTCAAAGCAATTTCTTAAAAGTTTCAACACTTTCAAAAAAAAAAATTTAAAATCCTTTTTACAATTTTTAAAATAGAATTCATTAGGATTTTAAATCTAGGCCGTGTCAAAACATGAATATAGTTTTAGCCAAAAATATTATAACAACAATATTATTATCCAATCAAAACACTATTTTTCTCTCAAACTTATATATCAAGTAATTCTAGAGAATTTTATAGTGTTTTTGGCATAAGAATATAAATGGCTAACAATTTTGAATAAAGTCAGAATCAAAATCATCATTAAATCATCATCATATCATCATCGCATAATTGGCTGGTTTTATTCAGAAAATGGTACAGATTATCACATTTAATATATCGTACAAATAAATATACTTTTACCTGTCTTTACCTTTACGATATTTCTCGTCGTTGTTCATTGTGATTCTGTCACCCTTATACTAGGCTAAGGAACTTAGCTTTGTCTCCCGTTGTGTTTCTGAAACAGCCAAAATCCAGAGAACACTATTGTTGTTCCTTAGCCTGCCACCACACCTACACGGAAAAGGATTTATGTGACCTATTTGTTTTTATAGGTCCATGGTTGTTAGTGGCAGAAAATTTTGAAAAATAATTTTGTGTAGACCCAAAACTATTTATAATTGTTCCCTTTGGCACCCAAATTTGTTTAACTTTGAGAGATTTTATATTTGTGCCTTTTGGAACCCAAATCGGTATAGTTTTCACATGTTTGGATCTATACCAACAATTATTGTGATCGTGTCCAAATTTTCTACAAATTGTGCACATAGAATTAACTTGATTAATCTTGTTTTCAACAATTTTCGAATTATTAAATCCAAGTCCTTGTCTAACCGTATTAACAGTTTGCTTTCCTAATAGCATATTCAACGATTTTTCACTTTTTGAAAATTTATCTAAAGTCGTAGACAATTGTTGGACTTGTGATTTGAGAGATTCATTTTCGTTTAACAACTGTGTGCACTTTTTAATAGAATTCTCTCTCCTAGTATTTTCATTCTCCTTTAAAATCAGAATTTCATTTTCAAGCGATTTTATTTTAATTTCTGATTTTTTAATTTCCTCATCAAATGTTGGACACTTATCACACTTAGGGATCCTACTTTGATAGGTTTTAACTAATTGATCAAGTTGTTTATTACATTCTATCAAAGTATCTTTTTGAGATTCAAGTTTGGCGTATTTTTCCCTAAGTCGTTCAAAACAACCGTTTACTTCATGAAAATATATAAGCAACTCAGAATGGGTAAGTTTTGATACCTCACTTGGCTCGTCATCGTCACTGTCAGTTGTATCACCTCGAAGACACAATTCTGCCTTTTCGCTTTCACTGCCAGTGCTTTGATCATTCTCGTCTATTTCATCCCAAGTGGCTGCAAAACTTTTCTTTTTCTGTTTCTTTCCGTGGCTGGATTTAATTTGTGGACAATCGGGCTTGATATGGCCGGGTTTGTTGCAATTATAACAAATAAACTTTTGTTCTTCTGAGTAGTCTAGTGCTTTGGCTATTCTGCTTTTTGCTTTTTGAATTCGAGCTGAATTTCCATGTTTTTGATTCCATTTTTTGAATTTCCTTATTAACAGCTCCAATTCTGCTGCTCCATCATCTTCATCGTTATCATCATCACTTTCGGTTGTTCCTTTGAGAGCTATTGATTTCTTTTGAGTGTCACCTCCTTCACGCTCTTCTTTGAATTTCATTTCTAGCTCATAAGTGGTGAGATTTCCGATGAGTTCTTCAACTTTAAGTTGTTTTAAATCTTTCGATTCTTGTATGGCAGTAACTTTTGCTTCAAACCTTCGTGGAAGAACTCTGAGGATTTTACGGACTATTTCCAATTCAGTGTATGTTTTTCCGAGAGCTTTTGATTTGTATACGATGTTGGAAAGTCGTCCGTACATCTCTTTGACATTTTCTTCTTTCGCCATTGTAAAGTTCTCGTATTCGCTGCTTAGCATGGCAAGGCAAGATTCTTTGACTTGAGATGTTCCTTCGTGAGTTACTTCTAATATGTGCCATATTTCCTGCGCAGTTAGACAATGTGAGACACGATTAAATTCAAATTGATCTAATGAACAGATAATAGAATTCATAGCTTTGGCATTAGTATTCTGTAATTTATTTTCTAGTTCTGTCCATTGTTTCTTTGGTTTCTCTATTTCCTGATCATCTACAATTATAGTTGGTATTCTATAACCCGTCTCAACAATATTCCAAGCGTCAATGGTTTTCAGAAAAATTTGCATTCTATTTTTCCAGTAAGCATATTCACCATTGAACATTGGTGGTCTAACTATGGATTGCCCTTCTGCAAAAGCATTATTAAAAGAAGCCATTTTAAAAATTCAAATTTTTAAAACAAAAAAAACCGATTTTTGAAACACGAATTTTTTAAAAACAAAAATTGATTTTTGAAACACGAATTTTTAAATTAAAAATTGGTTTTTGTAAAATCAAAATTTTAAAACAAAAATGGCTTTTGTTCCTAGCTCTGATACCACTTGTAGGATCGATTTCACCCTAGAGGGGGGGTGAATAGGGTGATAGTGTAAAGTATAAAAATTAATCGCGGAAGCTTATAAATTAATTTCAATTCAGATCACAGAATAGCAGCACAGATATCGCAGAATATAAATAACAGAATAAAACAGAACAACACAGAATTTACCCAGCTTCGGCAAAACCCTGCCTACGTGCTGCCCCCAAGGTTTCTACTAGAAATTAGATAGTCCCTCGCTTACACACGTAAACTCGCTATACACCGCTATTGACTAATCTAACTCTACGCTCAAAACCCTGCCACAACTCAACTACCGAGTTGCGAATTCTCAAGCTACACACCGTAGCTTGTCCCCTAGTCACACGACTAGAAATTAAACGGTTAAAAAAGAAAATACAGATTAAAAAACAATTTAAAAAACAAAGCCCTATAAATATAAACTAAAACCCCTTTTTATATTTAAAACCCTTTTACTCTAAACAAAAGATTAGCCGGCCTTTCTTTTCTTTATTAGTTGACCCGATACTTCTTTCTGGCTTGAACAAATGGCGGCAACTGAATTAGGGCTTGTGAAAAGTTTGGGGCTTTCGTTCCTCTTGCGCTCTGATCTTTGGGCTTTTCGAAGTGCCGTTCCTAAATTCGATCGAATTGTTGATTGTTTCGAGAATTGCCTAGCTCGATCGATTTCTCGTTGCTCTCTCTCTGGCTACTTCGAGTTGACGAAGTTCAACTTCGATTCGGTATGTGATTTTTATTTATGCTGTTCTGTTATGCTTCATTGAACTCCATACCATTGCCGATGATGTGAATTTGATTTATATAGGGTTTTTAACCCTAGATTTGCGTTCGTATAAATTTATTTGAATTTGTCTACTGAATCACTTCGACCACTTGATGATGCTTGAATGATTGAGATTGATTTGACTTGTTCATAAACGTATATTTCTGATTTACTTGCTACTCACGGCTTTGAAATTGTCTTGCTCATCACGGTCATGATTTTGCTGGTTCGACTTGGCATTGACTGTTTCAATTTGACACACACTTGATTTCTGATTTGTGAATTATTCAACACCTTGTTCATCTCTGCACTGACATTTTCTTTGACCAGTTTATTTTCTTTGGTCATACTGTTGAAACTGATCTTTACTGTGAACGTCGACTTTACATTTTCTTTGTTGTGACTGGACGTGAACTTGTAGTCTTTTGTTTGTGTGCTCGAGTCTGCATTGTTGCATTTCACTAGACTGATCTGTAGCTCTGTTCATCACGACTTGATTTGTTCATATTGAAACTCATTTGTGAATTCATGTGCTAGTTCATTAGCTCTTGATTTTATACTGCAGTTATCTTCGATGTGATTTTATACATCTGATGGGATTTAATTTTGCAGTATTGTATATATAAACTTGATGGTCGTTGCTGTGTATAACATGTTGCACTTTCACCTGTTTACTACTCTTCATTCACTTCAGTATTCTTCACTGCCTGGCTTCAACTTGAATATGCTTTGACTTTTGTGATGTGGTTATCGTCTCTGTATATTTGAAGCTTGGTGTCATATTTGCTGTGCTCAAGCTCTTTGCACACTGATGCACTACTTGTTGTTTCCAGTTGCACTTGGTCATTTGTTCACCTGCATGTAGTTTGAACTGTGCATTTGGACTTGAATCTGTAATCTTCCTCATGTATACACATGCATATGTATGTGTGTGTGTATGCTTGTGTTGGTTCATTGGTTTACTGTTGCATACTGTTGTTGGTATATTTGCTGGCGTCACTTGAGTTGTTTCACTGCCATACTTGATGATGTGGCCTGTACTTGTGTACTTCTGGTATGCTGCAACTTGCACCTTTGTTGCATTTGCTTGAGTTTGTGTTATCTTTACTTGCATTGCTTTGTAGATGTTCTCTGGTTTGCATTCTTCCATACTGCTATGTTGTTGTATATTTGTGACATTCATGTTGTTGCTGCTTAGTGTCTTGAAACTCGGCCTATTGTGTACTTCATATAGTTGGTTCATGTTGTTGCTTATGTTGGTGGCCATCTTCAAGTCAGTTTGCATGATCAACTTGTTGCAGTTAATGGTTGCTGTGCACTTTTGTGCTTGCATTTTGATGCAGTCTTCCTTAGCATGCTACTGATTGGTGTTTCATTTCTTGTGATATCCATGTTGCAACTGTTTTTGACATGTTAACTGCCCTGTGTTGAATCCAGTTTCAAAAACTCGGGTTTGACCTTGTGCTCGTGTCGAAATTTTGAATATACTGCACGTGAGTTGAACCCGGCTTTTCATTTGGGTTTGACCTGTGCTCACCTGTCCCTGTAAATCAATCAAGTGTATATCGGTGTGCACGGCCTTGTGGCATATACAGTAATACACTGTGTATGTCACAAGTTGTTCGTCTATGATGAATTCAACTTTAAATTATGACGAACAATCCAAATAACTGAGGCAAATCATATTTTCAAAAATTCACGTTTTATTTTTGAATTGCAAAAATATTTCTTTTTCAATTTTACTGCGTTAGTTTATATTTTTGGAGGTTTCCTAGATGCTGGATTCAAACTGGAATGCAGTTGAAGATAAAAATACGAGTGTGAGTGATATGTAGTGAGGTGCTGATGTAAATGTGAAAAATGTGATGTAATCAAAGTTGTATAGTTATAGTGAGAGCTTGAAATTGTACTATTCAAAATTGTAATAAATATTTATTTGAATAAAATATTCGTTTGAATTCAAATTCTGTGTTATTTATTTTATTCAGCAAATATTTATTTAATCTGTGAAAATAAATAGTATATTATCAAATACATTTAAACGAATGTATATATGTTTATTATCATCAAACAAAAATCATATAAGCGCATATTCAACACCAAGGAGGTGAGACATGGACCGTCGACCGTGCCTGGACCATCCTCGCATTTTGGAACCCGACCACGCCTTGGCTTAGAATATCCAAATGCTAGACATTCCAACCATGATCCATCAAATGATCTGAGAAATTTAAGGCCTCACCAATGACAATTGAGGAATCTCCCGAATTCATATTCCGTTTGCCGATAACATCCTCTATACTGAACCACTTCGTCGGTTTAGGATGCCAACTTTGCCTGTTTATGAAGGGGGCTCGGATCCTAATCGGCATATCCTAAAGTCTGAATGGCTCATGAATGCTGCACGAGCTAACGATGCGGTCAAATGTAGAAGCTTTCCTATCTCCCTCAGGGGTATCGCAACCATGTGGTTTACTCGCCTACCACCCCGATTCATTTCATGCTTTGATCAGTTAGCTACGAAATTCATCAAACTGTTTCGTATGCACGTCACAAGACCTAAGGATGTTAACACCTTATCCAACATCACGCAGGCTCCGAGAGAGATGCTCAGATGTTATCTGGAAAGATTCCATGTCGCTTGTGTGAAGATTAGTAACCCTTATGGTAATTCCATATTGATGGCACTAACTAAAGGAATCGATCCTGATTCTGAATTTGCAATTGGTTGGCTGGGAAACCCCCCGCATCATTGGATCATTTCTATGCTAAGGTAGCCAAGTTCTTGAGGCGAGAAGATGCTATACAATCTAGAAAGTAGGATGATGCGAGGCCCAATATGTAAGGCATTCATAGTAACGTCGATGTAAAAAAAACTGGCGAGAGTTTTGGTAAAGTACAGTTGCATTTACTGAATAAGCAAAATCAGCAGAAAGGCGATGGGGGTTAGCGATGGGGGTCAGGGCAAGAAGCGAGATCAAAATCACGGACCGCTACACAGAGCTCCCATGTTTGCCAATATATCCCATTAAATACATCCTGGAGAATGTTTATTTGCAGATCTGTAATACTGGCCAATATAAGAAGCCTTCTCCAAAGCGATCATCCGAAAAGCAAATTCAATCTACGAAATTCTATAGATTCCATGATTTCTACGGTCACAATACCAATGATTGTCTCCATTTGCAGGACATTATTGAGAAGTTAATCTGAGAGAGGAAGTTGGAACAATTTTTTCGGGCACCACAGGCTGGAGGTGTGGGCCAATCAAACCAGAATCAAGTTCAAAATCAGGCTAGACCGGAGGAAACCGTGCATACTAGCGGGAGGTTGGTTATTAACGCAGTAAGTGGCGGTCCTCATCGAGCTGACCAGAGCTGGAAGGAAATGGAGCTGTTTGCTAGCTCAGTTAGGCATGCGAGCTTCGAATGTTGCAATAATCTTGACGATGGGGCTCTGGCTGACAGACGACATCATTTTTCGAGACAGGGATGCTGATAGAGTCGAAGCCCCCATCATTAATCCACTAGTTATATCATCTCAAATACGTCCTGCTTGGATGAAGAGGATCTTAGTGGATAATGGAAGCTCTTTGAATGTTCTTTTCAAGCGAGCATACGATCGAATGAAGATGGAAGCGAAGGACTTGAAGCCATGTCAGTCTCGTATAGACGGATTCAATGGAAGTGCAACTATACCCATTAGGATGGTGCAATTACCAGTGAAGTTGGGAATTAGAGATCACCGGAGAGTCTGGATGTTACAGTTCATTGTGTTGGATATCAATTCATCGTATAATGCTATCTTTGGCCGACCAGCCCCGACTGAATTCAAGGAAGCTATTGCTCCTTGGTGTTTAACTCTTAAGTTCCCCACTAACAACGGGGTTTGAGTTGTTCATGGAGATCAGGCGGCTGGAAGCACTTGTTATTGCCGAGCTGCGTGGGGCGCAACGGAAAGAGAAGGGAAAGGATGTAGAGGAATCACTCTACGTTCGTTTTACCGATAATTGACAGCTAACGCCTGGGCCTAGGCCCGGGCGCCACGACTAGTTCCTAAAGGATCTAGATCTATGAGATGTTGAAAATGAAGAGGAAATCAAAGGCAGTCAGGCTTCCCCGATAGAGCTGACGATCGATGATCTGATTAATGATGACGATGACTCCAGAATGATAAAGGTCGGGTCTCAGCTAAGCCAACAGATGAGAGAGGAATTGGTTGAATTTTTTTGGAAAAACCTCAACATGTTTGCCTAGACGCACTTAGATATGTGTGGGATCTCATCGGACAACCCGAGCCATACATTGAATATTGACCCGTAGCATGTCCCGGTCAAGCAGAAAAGGAGTGGTATGGATCCAGAGAGATCTGCCATCCTGAAAGAAGAGGTGGATAAACTCAAGACAAACGGGTTTATTCAAGATGCGTTATATCCGGAGTGGGTATCCAATCCAGTACTTGTCAGGAAACCCAATGGAAAATGGAGAACTTGCATGGACTACTCAATTTGAATAAAGCTTACCCTAAAGACAGTTTCCACTTCCCAGAATTGATCAGCTTACAGACTCAACGGTCGTACATGAGCTCTTATCCTTCATGGATGCATACCTCGACTACAATCAGATACCGATGCACCTACCCGATCAAGAGAACACCAGTTTTATCATCGATCTAGGACCCTATTGCTATAAAGTGATGCCATTCCGACTCAAGAATGCTAGAGAAACTTATCAACAGCTGGTCAACCGGATGTTCGCAACTAGATCGGGAAAACTATGGAGGTGTACGTGGACGATATGCCTGTAAAGTCGCGACTCTCTGTCAATCATGTCAAAGACCTGGAAACAATGTTCAACATCCTCAAGAGTACCAAATGAAGCTCAACCCATTGAAGTGTCACTTTGGGGTCACATCCGAAAAGTTCCTTTGATTCATTATCAACACTCGATGACTTGAAGCCAATCCTAAAAAGATCTGGGCGATCCGGAATCTCGAGACTCCCTGAACTATAAAGCAAGTACAAAGCCTCAATGGAAAGGTAGTGGCATTGAGCAGATTCATCTCCAAATCCACTAACAAGTGCATTCCCTTCTTCGATCAGATTAGAAAAGGAAAGTGGAACTTTGAATGGACTAAGGAGTTTGAAGGCGCTTTTTGAGCAACGCCACCTATTCTGTCAAAGCCAATTGACCATGAGAGATTATACATCTATTTGGCAGTTTCAAAAAATGCAATCGGTGGCACGTTAATTCAAGATGAGGACCGGATACAACAACAAGTCTATTACATAAGCAAGCAACTGATCGGGGCAGAGAGGAACTATTCGAAGTTAGAGAAGCCGGCTTACTGTCTCATCATTTCCTCGAGAAAGCTCCATCCTTACTTTTAGGCCCATTCGATCATAGTCTATACCGACTAGCCATCACGGCAGGTCCTTGCACATCTTGAGGCATCTAGTAGATTACTCAATTGGAACATCGAGTTAAGTCAGTTTGACATTACTTATACACCAAGGCGGGCTATTCAAGGACAACTTCTGGCAAACTTCATTGTTGAATTCACCATTCTGGAGGACTTGCCCGAAACCAGTGAATCTCCCAAGTACATATGAAAGCTACACACAGATGGTACATCGAATGACCACTACTCAGGCGCTAGATTTGTACTCGAAACCCCAGAAGGTCGATCCATATGCTATGCTTTGAAGTTCGATTTCCGTGCGACTAATAATGAGGCGGAATATGAAACTTTACTTGTGGGACTCAGATTTTCTAGAGATTTGAGGATTATTGCTATGGAGATTTACTACGATTCATAATTCATCATATGCCAAGTTCGGGGAGAATACCAAGCTAGAGACCGGAGATTGGCTTTTTATCTCACTCAGGTCTAGGAAGTACTAGATAGTTCGATTATTATGCCATCTATTACATACCCCGAGAACGAAACTAGAAGACCGATTCTTTGGTGAAACTAATCATCACCGACGAAGCATAACAAATGGGGCTCGTCCCCCTTGAGATACTTACCTCTCCGAGTATCGACCAGATGGAGGTGGACTGGGTGCGTGAAGCCACACCCGAGAAGGAATCATGGATGATCCCGTTCAAAAATTATCTCGATCATGGAACTTTGCTCGAGCGCAGAAGTGAGAGAAGACAAGTTCTTCGGAAAGCTTTGCAGTTCATTATCCAGAATGGAGTCATGTACATGAAGGGATACTCTACTCCTTTACTCCGGTGTATCGCCTGTAATGAAATCAAACGAGTGTTACACGATGTGTACGAGGGAGAATGCGGCGATCACACTAAGGGGCAAGCCCTTGCTAAGTAGATACTCCAATGCACATATTATTAGCCAACCGTGAAATAGGATGCATTAGACTATGCCAAGAAATGTGATAGATGTCAGAAACATGCGTGGATTCCTAGAGCCCCGCCTATCGAAATCACTCAAATGGTCGGTCCATGTTCCATTTGGGGCATTAATATAATTGGTTTTTAACCTCTGGCTAAAGGTGGTGCGAAGTACGCCATCGTTCCAATTGACTACTTTACCAAATGGGCGGAAGTCGATCCCCTTGCTGCCATCATGACAAAGAAAGTAATCAACTTTGTAGTATGCAACATTATCTGTCGACTTGGCCTCCCACATACCATTATCATCGACAATGGAGCCTGATTCGATAGTGCCGAGTTCAAGAACTTCTGTTAACGTTTCCACATTCAGAAGAAGTTCTCAACAGTTGCTCACTCTCAAGTGAATAGACAGGTCTAAGCTGTTAATAAAGTTATCAAATCCATTCTGAAGAAACAAGGCCATGTTTGAGACAACATATCATTTTCATTTCATATCAGAATTCAGTAAATATTTTTCCAGTTCATAGATAAATTGTTCTACTTTGTGTATATCAAATTTTAGACCATTCAGAGGTCATTAAGCCATTCAAATTATGTCCGAAAGTTAAACCCGGAGAAGATTTCATACCCGGGTATTATTTTTGGCCTGCGCATTTTTGTGTTCTGTCGGATTTTCTTCTGATCGCAGTGCATGTGTTGTAGTATAAGTGTGTAAAAGTTCATAAAAAATCTTTCGTTTGATACCTGAAAAATTTGTTGTGAAATCAATACTTGGTATGGTGTATGAGAATTTTGAGGTGTCATAGCTGGAGAAGGCCGGAGGCAAAGGGGTCGATGAGCTTCCCATGGCCCTATGGGCATATCGAACTACCCACAAGTACGCGACTGGCCACTGTCCATTTTCACTTTCCTACGGCTCAGAAGCTGTCATTTCGGTCAAGTTAGAAGTACCTTCTCATCGTGTGACTTACTATGATCTGTAGACAAATTCCATATTGCTTGCCGAATCTCTGGACTTATTAGATGAGAAGTGCGAAGAGGCTGATTTGAGGGTAGCCGCACAACGGAGTCGAGTCGCCCAATTATACAATGCTAAGGTCTAACCTAGAACCTTTGAAATTGGCAATCTCGTGCTCAAGAGAGTCTATCCGGTCCCTTCGCACATGAAGCCAACATGAAGGGCCGTATGTTATTGAACGGAGACTTGGAGACGACACATTCAAATTATTGACTGTTGATGGTCTCACTTTTCAAGAGCTTGGAACAGCGAGAGTCTCCATCACTACTACACGTAACAGGATTTGTTTATTCATTTAGTCTGCTTTTCATTTCCAATTTGTTTATGCATTTCGAAATTTGAACTTGTAATAAGGCAATTGACTTTGCCATACTTTCTTATTTCAGTAATAATATGCAATCTCTTCGAGCAAGAGTAGCGATTCTTGAAATTTTTCATGCGACCATCACAATGCATGGAGAGCTAAGTTCCATCCTATGGTGGGACTTATTCAAATAGGGAGTGACTATGATATGACTGGTCACTCACTAAGTGAAACCCAAGCTCGGGGGCAAGCTACCACACAAAAGCCAAAAGGGATCGATACATAACAATCCTCTAACTAACTCCAGTTCCCGGTGAGCGAGCTGGAGTATTAACTTAAAATCCAAAACGTGGGCTCGAGGAGGGTGGATCCATCCACCCACGACCCTACTCATGTGTGATCTAAACTCGAGGATGTTGGATCCATCCATCTAATGACCTCGTCTTTCACATTTACAAGCACGAGGAGGATGGATCCGTCCATCAACGACTTTGCCTGTTTACTCAGTGTGGATGTGACCCGACCATCCATGATCATAATCAATTTATCGTTCCCAGAGTGCGAATGAGATATTAAAACTTAAAACGGATGTGATCGATTGTCCGTTAACTAACTCTAGATTCCCATAGAGCAACTAGAGTATAAACATTAAAATGGGTGTGACTGACCACCCATCGACTAACTCTAAGTCCCTAGAGTGTAAACTAGAGTATAAATATCAATTGGGGATGAATCGACCACCCGCGATATGACTCTAAGTCCCCAAAGCACGGACCAGAGTATAAACACAAATTAGGTGTGATTTACCACCCACAAATCAACCTAAATCTCCAGAGTGCGGACGTAATTCCGACTATTAAAACAGATGTGACTGACCGCCCATGAAACAACTTAAGTCCCCAGAGCATGGATGTAACTTTAAACACTTAAGCAGGCATGACCGATCGCCAACGCACAAGTTCGATCCCTTGAGTGCGGACGCGATTGTCAATACATGAGCGAGTGTGATCCGACCACTCGAACTCATGTTTTAACAACTTAGTTCCAACTGAGTAAAATTAAAAGTGTCAAAGACAAAAAAAGAAACAATCGTCTGACCACTTTAACTCATCCCCAGGACTGGGGGCATAATTCGAGCACCAGCTACTGACCGTGATAGTACAACATTAGGACTAAACTTATCGTTTGGTTGTGACTCGAAGCCGTGAGTCCAGGACTTAACAATCAAACACAAGTCCGATACAGAGATTAAAGCTTTATGAATATATTGAATAGAAATCCAAGTGCAAAAATGCTTAAGCGAATAAACTCAGAGTTATGCCAAAAAGCGAAAGGAGATTTTATTTCACCTATTCTTTGGAAATAAAATAAGTACAAAAAAGCCTATTCCAAAAATTCTAATCAGCAGGGGCCGAACCCGCATCTATACACGACCTATAGAAAGCAAAAGAGGAATTCTTGCCTATCTACCATAAAGGGACACAAAGAGACATGCAAAATCCTTATATTACTTCATCTTCTTCTTCCCTTTTGGCATCGATCCACTGGAGCTACCGTTGTGGTGCTTTTCGAACCCTTGACTTTACCCGGTTGGTCCCTGGCCAGGGGAAGTATAGTAGTCTCTTCCTTCGAACTCATCGAAATTGGAATACTTTCAGAATGCATGGTCGGAGGAACAAGGGCACTTTCTATATGAGAAGACACAGGAGGTACACCTATGACGATGATTGTACCGCCCGAGGAGATAATGCGTAAAGGGGCCAGACCAGGACCTGCCAAACCACCTCCAATACTGCTACCCACTGTGGAACTTGCCATCTCAGCATTGATCTCTGCCATTATCGCCTCAACATGAGCTGCTTGAGTGTCCGCTGGCATGCTACCAATTGGAGCCGAAGAGCTGGCAGTGAACACAATTTTGCCCATGACAAAAGGTAAGTCAGTAAGTGGATCACTCTAAGGACCAAGGAATTCTTCCACCATTTGTTCATTGAAGATAAAAGCACTCTCATGAATTCCATCGGTCGACGCTGTTGTAATGGTCGTCGCCTCTGTCATGATGGCCTTCTACTCTTGAAGCTACTCTTGGCTGCAGGGGGCACGCCGGTGTAGCTCCTATAACTAAATGGAGATAAGAAAAATTATTAGTGACTTATTTTGATAATACTCAAGATTTTGAATAAATTTGAGAAGTGCTCAGAATACCTTCCTCGGGTTTGCTAGCAGGTAGAGCCGGAATTCCTTCAAAAATGAGCTCGCGAGTCAAGGTAGTTGTGGTTGATTGAGAATGTAAGCAGGTACACATGGAGGATCGACTGTAGAGGTAGGCTCAGGCTGGGTTGGCACAGGTATTTCGGAACTTGCATCAAGTGTTCAACACCAGAACCCTCTCCAACCACCTGATGCTGAGCAGCGAGTTTCTCTTTCTCAAATGTAATAATGGCCTCATGGAGAACTCTCTCTCATCTTCAGCTAGCAACTGATTCTCTAAGTCAAACTCATCAATGGATGTAGTGTGGTGTTCAACCTTCTCATCATCCACCAAGCAGCACCATGCGTTATGTAAATGAGTCGGATAGTCAACGAGCCAGCTCAAGCCACGATATTTCAAGGCAATGGCGTTGTAAGTGATTAGAAGGTATTCCATATCACCTTCTAACCTGGTCTCCGCTGCTCCGACTTCGGCTTCAATTCTAGCCTCGGCTTCTTGGACCTTCAGAACTGCCGCATTCCACTCACCTTTAAGCTTCACAGTCTGATCACATGCCTATTGAGCAGCCTTATTAGCGTCTCCTTTTCCTTGATGACCTCGGTGTACTTTTCTTTAAGCTCATTAAGCTCCTTGAGTGTGTTATCTCTCTCGGCTGTGACGGTGGCATTCCTGTAGCCCATATCATCAACCAATTTTAAGTGCTCTCGTCTCGTATGCTCCATTTTCTTATTGGCCTCATCGACTTTCTTCAAGGCCTCCGTTTCCAAGTTCCTCGGAGTAGCACTCTCATTAGTGAGCACTTGGACTATGCGGTCTTTCTAGGCGAGACTTTTTTGCAGCTATTCGATTATTTTTTCCTAATCGAATGCTATAGCCCAGGCTTTCTCTGTAGTTTACTTCCATTCACGATATTGGTTGTAGGAATGATAAACATAGTTGTGCACAATTTTTTCCCCTTTTGGAATCAGCCGCAAATTTGGAGGGAAGTGGAAGCCGTCAAAATAGATGTTAGGAAATTCCTTTTTCAACCGAGCAATTCGGGCGGCTCCCTCCCCTGTGAACTATGTAGCTGTTGACGTAGTGACGATAGAGACATCCATCCCATTTGTGTGGAGCTGCTCACCGGGCCTTGAAATCTGCGAAGGCACCGGCTGGTGTAAAGTTTCAGCAATGTGCGTTCCAGAACTGGAGGGTGGCAAGGGAACTCTAGGTGGAGGAGAGCTCGACCGGGAGCAGCGCCTATCTCGCCTCTCTCTTTCCCTCCCTCTATCTCTTTCTCTCTCTCTCTTTCCCTATCTCTTTCCCTATCATAGCGATCCCTATCTTGACTAGAGTAACAGTGATCATAATCGGATTCATGCTTGCGGGACTCTCGATATGAGCTAGAAGATTGATGTGCGGCATAAAGGCTACTGAGCATAGATCCTTTCTTTGACATTGTATCTGTAAAGTGAAAAGAGAAACAGAGTTATTTATCTCCAAAGACTGAACATCTCATGAATATTTGTTGTGTGGTGTCGTGAAGCGTGTGCATGCATGTGTAAACCCTCCAACCAACCGGTTGTTGCAGCCATACTCTGAGGGGTTGGGTCTCCTAAACCTAAGGCACTTTAAAGCCCCTATAATCCGGTATCTTGATGAAGAGACACATCATCTGAAATGGGAACATATGTAAGTCCCTCGAAAGAACTCTCTATTTGTGAAGAGGGAGCCTCTGAAATTACAACATCCACTGCTGGTAAAGACATGACAACAATTTAAGTCTAGTGGATTTGCGGGATTAATGCGTGGTAGCCTTGCCTTTCCTTAGCTTCTCTGAATGTCGATGACCTTGCGAGGGCACGGGTGTAGGCTCGTATTTAGTAGGCATATTCTCACCATCACCTTACTAAGTGATCACGATTCTAGGAACCATTCTTCTAATTTGCCTCACTAGAGCCGTCCTGGGAAATCCTTCAAGCCCAATGCTTTGGTCTCTATCGATTAGCCCGACGACCCTAATATTTTCATCAATAAGGACCTCATCGATCTCTCTGCACTCGGCAAGCACCTCTCGAAGAACTCTTACAATCTCCTTAAACTGAGCCCCTTCAGGACGTGGAATTGAAGTTGTGAAAGAATAAGTGTTAAACTCTGAAATCGAGTACTATTATCTGGTTAATCAGCATAGAGGTTGAAGCACTTACATCTGACTAGCCATCGTCTGGCGAATCCCGCTGGGCACTGAATGAAGAACCATACGGTCTTAAAATAACTAAGCTTGATCCAGGCCCCAATCACGACTTGACAGTTCCTAACTACTTCTATGAAAGTGAAGGAAGGATTATCTCCTCGGCTTTTTATATTGAACAAGTATTTGACTTCTTCTGGAGTTGGGGGTTAGGGAAATGCTTCATGAAGACGATGAACAAGCCATTCAGCAAAGCATACCCGTTCGGGTGCAGCTGTGGTGGAGCGATCTTTAAATAGAACAACACTTCTCAGATGTATTTATTAAATAAAGGGAGTGTCCCAGTTACACAGGAAAATCTATTACAGGCCGTGTACCCTTCCGGGGGAGTATGGGCTCTATCTTCTGCCCCTAGCAATAAGACATTAACCCTTAACGATCCACTCCTTGAACAAATCCTGCCCAACATGCCTTCAGATATATTAGAGGGGACAAAATCTTGCGGATGCGCGATGAAAACTGCTCCTAGTTGAAAGAGGCTATGCGGTAGGATCGAGTAATATGGAATAACGAAATTGTCTAGGTAGATAAAGTAAGTAAAAGAAAGGTAGACACCAGGATTTTATACTGGTTCGGACCTCTAGTCCTACGTCCAATCCCTATGCTTCACTTAGGAATTCCACTAACTAAAACCCTCACTTAACCCCGAGGAATAGGTTTACAACTTACCCGAACAACCGAATGAGATTTCTTGCCTCAACTACCAAAGAGGACTTCAACTCAATTACTAAAAACAATATTCGACTTGTTGTGTTCTTGTCAACACTAATGAGTCTAATGTAGTACAATATTCCTATAATCTTATCCTCGAGAGTATGCAATGTGTTTGTGAAGATTTAGGAAATGTGAATTGCTATGAATCAAAAGAATGTTAAAAACAAAGCAGTGATTCAAGCAATAGATTTGTGATTGCTTTGAGAATTTTTAGACAATATGTTCAAGAAAATAGTAAGATTAAAGCAAGAGAATTTGGTGAATTGAAGATGTTAGAATCATGTATTTATACTTGTAGAAGAGGTGCATCTGTTGGCTAAGGGTGCAGACAAGAGATGCTTCCATTTCCATTGGAGAATGTTTGCAACTCTTGGGAGAAAGAAGGTGTCCATTCAGAGAAAATTCGCAGGTTCAAATTCAGTCGACTGAACAGCGAATTTAGTCAACTGAAAATATGAACTAAAATTTTCAGGAACAAATTCAGTCGACTGAGCAGGGTGTTTCAGTCGACTGAAACTGTACATGTTTGTATATGTGTAACAGGTTCAGTTGACTGGTCATCCCTGTTCAGTCGACCGAACTACTAAATTGTGCACAGTGAATGTTTATTAAAAAAAATGAAATTTATAAAATGTGTTCTAGTGTTTGTGCAAGCCTCTTGAGGATAGATTTTAACAACAAATCTAAACTAAGACATATATATAAATCATACTTATGTTTATCCTTAGCCTTCATCGTTCTTTCTTTAGCTTTGCACATATCTCTTCCTTTTTGTTGAAGCACATTGTCATTGATCAAAATCTTAGCATATCAACATTCTCCCCCTTTTTGATTGATGACAATACTCATGTGTGTAGAGATTATTTCCCCCCCTGAATATATGCACTATCTTTTCTACAAAAACTAAGTTAGTATCATAGATTTTCTCCCCCTTTGTCATCGAGAAAAAAGGAAGTAATAACCGTAGAAGTATATTATCAAAACAATCACTGATATGCATGTCTATAGTTTAAGAATGTAGCATAGAATATAGCATAAAATATAGCACGAGAAATAAAACATAGAATGTTGCATGAATGAATGAAACATAAAATGTAGCATGAATGAAACATAAAAGGCTATTTATACAAGCCTTTTGATTAGTGTTTTTGAAATAAAAAACAATAAAAGAGTTATTCATCTTTATCCCAATCATACGAGGCTTCTCTCCCTCCCCTTGGTTCGTGGATAACTAGTCCACCTGTGGGTGGTCTATAAGCTCTTCCACCTTGACCACCGCTATTCCCACTTGTGCTGCTGTTTGGATTTTCTTCGGATGAAGTCCATGTGAAAGTTGGTGCCGGACGCTTGCCACGGGAGGTTGAAGTAGTAGTGGAGCTCGTGCATGAGATGGCATCCCATAATTTATTGAAGAACCCTTTAATTCTATCAAGTTTGTGGTCTACCTTCTTGAGGCGATTATCAAGAATTTGTTGATTTCTTGATAAAATTCCTAACGATTGATCGGTAGTAAAACTTGGTTCAATGATACGAATTTCATCATCTTGGTCGAAAGGTTCTTCATGTTGAGCTTGAGGAGGTTGTTGTGGTTCTTGATGTCTAGCTTCCCATTCGGCAAGATATATAATGCGAGGAGGTCTATCCGGGAGTTGCATAAGGCTTATAGTCCGATGATTAATTTGATGGACCATGGTATTTTCGGACTCCGGTAATGGCGTATCAACGTTGAAGAGAAGTCGCATGATATACTCTCCAAAATATATCGTTTGCATTTTGCCATTATTGAAAGTAAGAAATTCATCAAGAATTAATTGGACCCAATTGACTTGAATATTGCCCCAAATAGCATATAGTGCTCTATAATTGTTTGGTTATACAATTTCATATGAGCCCGTTCGAGGAGTGATTGTTCGCATAAGAGCTTTGTGGAGAAGTCTTGCTCTTGGCCGTAAGGAAGTTGACTTCATATCCCGGATGTTGATGTTATCTTCCAAAAATTGATGATTTATGTTGTCGTGGATATATGGATTAAATTCTATTTCTTCAAGCTTCCTTTCCATGTTTGGAGATCCTAAGATGTGTGCAATTCGATCTAGGGAGAACCATACCTTTTTGTCGCACACCATACTCCAAACACTATCGTTAGGATTTCTTGGAGTTTGGTGTCCAAGGTTAAGATTTGCATAGAACAATTTGACCATAATGTGATTGATTGCATGGTCATTTCGTTTTATGTCTAAGAGAGAAGTTAAACCTGCTCGATCTGTCAATGCTTGTATGTTTTATTTTTGGAGACTTTGAAAATCAATGAAGGTGTGTTCAAAGATCCGAGAATTCTTCACTTTATTCCACCATGTGACCGCCACTCCATCATAAAGCCATTGAGCAATTTGAGCGTCAATTGGCTCGGAGGAGGTTGAAGTTGAAGCCCTTGATCTTTTTGGATCCATTTTTGTGAGAGTTTTGAGAGGGATTTTGAAAATTATGAAGATTGGGGGCTAGGGTTTTGAAGAGTAATGGGGAAGAAGTTGCTTTTTGGAATGGTAAAAGTGAAAAGTAATAGGTAGGAATTGGTGGTAAAAAGGAAAAAGTAGCCTGGGAAACGACGTTTAGTTGACTGAATTGTCTGTTCAGTCGACTGAATTTTTAGCCGAAAATTTTCTATGTTAAATTCAGTCGGCTGAATAGAGTTTTTAGTCGACTGAACGATTGTATAGTTGTTTTCTGCCTTGTGTTCAGTCGACTGAGCAGCAAGGTTCAGTCGACTGAACCTTAAATTTTTGGAGTTCTAAATTTTAAAAAAATCTCAATAAACGATTACAATTGTATAGACATAATACAATATAACAACATGATTCTGCCACCGAAATAATCATTTCTTTGGAGATGGACTATTTTTCTTTTTGCGTTTTATTTCCTTCATTCGCCATATAGTTTTTGTCCCTTGAATTTGGACTATATTGAGGTGTTTTTGGTGACATCCAAGGATTCACGGGATCGGCTGGTGTACGGTATGCCGAAGATGGATCATACGAACTAACTGGTCGAGGTAGAGGCTCAGTCACATTGTTTTTCTTTGAACTACAAAAACGTAAACCGATTTGCTCAAGAAAGCTTAATCGTCTAGCCGTTACTTTTTGTTCAAAATATAATTCTCGTTGAAGATCAATTTGTTGTTGTTGAAAGTGATGAATCTCATCAATCTTTCTTTTCGTATCTGGTGAGATAAAAAGACCACGTTTAGCCTTCTTCGATTCCGGTGTGTAGCCAGTTCGATAGTTTTCCCATTTATAAACCGGTTCACGCTTTGGTGTTGGCGTAGGAAGTTTTGGTGATGTAGGTGAATTATCGACTGTGGAGGTTATGTTGATTGGAAGTATGATTTGTTGGAAGACATTTTTGTATAGAATTTTCAAACCTTTTAATTTTTGAAAGTAACATATGTATAAACGTATATCTATAGTATAAAAGTGCTAAAAAATGTGGTGGTAAAGTAATAAGGTTTTAGAACCAATCATTGTTTCATTGGTTTAAAAAAAAGGTTAGTAATGGATGGATTAGAGACATCCTTTAATATATTATGTATTATGTAGCTGAATTAAAACATATACATTAAATTTTTTTGTTTTTGTGATTAAGTTGACTGGGCAGAGTTGTTTAGTCGACTGAGTTATAATATTTGCTATAAAACATCTTTAAAAGAAATTATTCCTAACTCTCGTCATAATTTTATGAAAGAGTTTTCTAATAAAGGTTTAGTAAATATATCAGCAATCTGATTTTCGGTAGAAATATGTTCTAAATTTATGATACCTTTTTCGATATTGTCACGTAGAAAATGGTGATGAATATCAATATGTTTTGTACGAGAATGATTTACCGGGTTTTTATATAAATTTATTGTACTTGTATTATCACAATATATTGTAGAATTTGTTAAATTTATATTAAAATCTTTAAGTGTTTGTTGCATATAAATGACTTGAGTACATGCTAAGGCGGCTGATATATAGTCCGCTTCACACGTGGAAAGCGAAACACAATTTCGTTTCTTACTAAACCAAGATACAAGTGATTTTCCGATGAAATGGCACATACCACTTGTACTTTTTCTATCTGTTCGAGATCCACCAAAATCAGCATCACTGAATGATACTAACTCAAATGGACACTCTTTTGGATAGAAAAGACCAAAATCTTTAGTATCATTAAGATATCGCATAATTCGTTTTACCGCTCTTAAATGTGATTCTTTAGGATTAGATTGAAAACGTGCACATAAACATACACTCATCATTATGTCTGGTCTACTAGCGGTTAAGTAAAGTAAGGAACCTATCATACTTCTAAACAATTTTTGATCTATACTTTTTCCATTTTCATCTCGATCGAGATGAGTGGTGGTACTCATAGGAGTAGGTTTAGCAGAAGTGTTCTCCATTCCAAAACGTTTAATTAGATTAGCACAATATTTTTCTTGGTTTATGAAAATTCCATTTGTTAATTGTTTAATTTGAAGTCCGAGAAAATATGATAATTCTCCCATATGAGACATTTCGAACTCCTTAGTCATTATATTTGAAAATTCTTTACATAAATTTTCATTTGTCGAACCAAATATAATATCATCTACGTATACTTGAATTATTAAAATATCTTTAGTAGTATTTTTTAATGAAAAGCGTTTGATCAACTTTTCCAATTTGAAATCCCGAATTTAGTAAGTAACTTTTAAGTCTTTCATAGCACGAGGTGCTTGTTTAAGACCATATAGTGCTTTCTTTAATTTATATACATGATCTGGATATTTTTTATGTATAAATAAAGGAGGTTGTTCTACGTATACATTTTCTTTTATAAAACCATTTAAAAATGCACTTTTAACATCCATTTGATAAAGTTTAAAATTGTGAAAACATGCAAAAGCTAATAGAATATGTATTGCTTCAAGTCTTGCAACGGAAGCAAAAGTTTCTTCAAAATCAATACCTTCTTGATTATATCCTTGTGTTACTAGTCTAGCTTTATTCCTAGTTATATTACCTTGTTCATCTATTTTATTTTTGTAAACCCATTTTGTTCCTATAACAGATTGATTATTTGGACGGGGAGCTAATTCCCAAACATCGTTACGTTCAAATTGATTTAATTCTTCTTGCATTGCAATAATCCAGTAATCGTCTGTTGATGCTTCTTTAGGATTTTTAGGTTCTATTGTAGAAATGAAAGCTATATGTCCCATTTGATTTAGTTGATTTCTTGTCTTAACTTGAGAATTGATTTCACCTATTATGTTTTGAGCAGGGTGATCTCGTAATATTCTTGGTGAAGATCTTAGTTCATTATTACAATTTTCAAGATTTGTATTTTCTATATTTATAAATTCTTCATCATCTTTTATACTTAATTTTTTGTTGAAATTCTCATCAAAAGATACATGTAAGGTTTCTTCGATTACGTTTGTTCGTTTATTAAATACTCGATATGCCTTACTTCGTTCTGAATATCCTATAAAAAATCCTTCGTCGGCTTTTGGATCAAATTTACTTAGTTGATCTTTTGTATTTAAAATAAAACATTTTGATTCAAATATTTTAAAATAAGATATATTTTGATTTTTGTTGTTGAATAGTTCATATGAAATATTTTTAGTTAACGGTCTTATTGATATTCTATTCAATACATAGCATGTAGTAGCTACAGCTTCTGCCCAAAAGTGTTTTGGTAGAAAACTTCCATTTAATAATGTCCTAGCGCATTCTTGTAATGTTCTATTCTTTCTTTCTACAACTCCATTTTGTTGAGGAGTTCTAGGAAATGAAAAATTATGATTTATTCCTTTCTTTTTACAGAAAGTTTCAAAAGTTTCATTTTCGAATTCGCCTCCATGATCACTTCGTATATTTTTAATCTTTAAATCTTTAGTGTTTTGAATTCTTTTGACAAATGTTTTAAAATGATCAAAAGTATCACTTTTATTTTTCATAAAAATAGTCCATGTATATCTTGAGAAATCATCAACTATTACAAACACGTATCGATCAACTATTACAAACACGTATCGATTATGATTAATGGATTGAACTTGTGTTAGTCCAAATAAATCCATATGTAGTAATTCTAATGGTTGTAAAGTCGAAATATTTTTCTTAGATTTGAAAGATAATTTTGTTAATTTTCCTTTTTGACAATCATCACAAAGATTTTTTATTTTAAAATTTATTTTGGGTAAACCTATTACTAATTCATTTTTGGAAAGTTTTCAAATAGTTTTAAAATTTATATGACAAAATGTTTTGTGCCATAACCAAGGATCATTATCTTTGGCAAGTAAACACATACTTGAATTATGATTAATATTCATATTTAAAACATAAATATTTCTATCTCTATTTCCTTCAAAAACAAGATTTTGGTTTTGATCAAAAATACTACATTTATTATTTGAGAAAGTTATTTTAAAACCTTTGTCACACAGTTGACTTATGCTAAGTAGATTATGTTTTAAATTTTCAACTAATGAAACATTTGTTATAAAAGGTAAATTTGATGTACCGTAATTGTTCACATCTCCTTTGCCAATGATATAGCCTTTTGAATTGTCTTCGAAGGTAACCGAGCCACCATCAAAGTATGTGATGTTTGTAAGCATATCTTTGTCTCTGGTCATGTGTTTTGAGCAACCACTGTCTAGTATCCATTTCTTCTTTTTAAGTGGGACTTGAAAATAAATACAAAATTATTGGTACCCACCTTTTAATAGGGTCCTAAAAAGTTAGAGCTTAAGAAGCCAAACCCAATTTGGTTTAGTATCCTTTTTATGAATATAGTTTTTATTATAATGAACACTATCCATAAATGTTTTAATATATTTATTCCTAATTAACATATTGTTAGTCTTTGGAACCCAAATTTTAACTACCTTGGTTTCTACTTTTGTTTCAATAGGTTTTCTTAACAATATTTGTTGTTTTGAATCAATATTCCTTTTAAGATTTATATCCTTTTTATTAGGAATTTTTGACTCCTTTTTATATCCTAACCTTGTTTATTTGAAGATGATTGAGAATTTTCTAATATCTTGGATAAATTTTCCCTTCCTTTGTTAAAGTTAGAAACGTTTTTAGTTATGTTATCTAATCTAGCTTAAAGACTATTATTTTCTAATTCAACTTGTCTAATCTTAGTTTTTAACTCATGATTTTTAGAAACAATTTCATCATTCTTTTTCTTTTGAGTTTCAATTTCTTGACTTAAAAGAGATAATTGAGTTTCCGAATTTGAATAAGATTCTTGAACTTTTTCAAGTTCTTCTTCTAGAATTTCCTTTTCATCGTTTAACATATCTCTTTCAAATTCAACTTTGTTTTGATTTACACGAATTTCCTTAATTTTCTTTTTAAGAATTTTTATTGTGCTCAAAAGTTCAGAGTTTACTTCAATTAAGTCATCGAAAGTTAAATTACTTACTTCAGATTCTTGAGCCATGAAGCATACGTTTGCCTGTTCATTGTCGCTATCATTTTCACTTACGGATGAAGATGAATCCGAATCATCCCATGTTACAGAGAATGCCTTCTTTTTGAATTTCTCTCTCTTGTTTTTGTTGTTGAGAGCTTTCTGATTCTCCTTCTTTTGCTCTGGGCAATCCTTGTGCATGTGACCTTTCTTGTGATAGTTGAAACATTCTATATTCGAGGATGTATATTTGTTCAAGAAGTTCTTTTTGAGTCCGTTTTTGTTTCCTTTTCCATATCTTAAGAATTTCTTGAAATATTTGGCTATGAATGCTAAATCCTCATCTTCAGATTCTGATTCTTCCTTTTCGCATGAAAAGCAACATTCTTTCTTTCTTGAGCTTGATCTTTCTTAGCTTGCATATTTACTTCATACGACATAAGATTTTCAATCAATTCCTATGGTTTCATTGTAGATAGATCATTTGCTTCCTCGATTGCTAGTACTTTTCTCTCCCATTCATCAGTGAGTGAATTTAGAACTTTAGACACAATGTCAAAATCCGTGTATTTTTCTCCTAGTCCGATTAAAGCATGATGATTGTCTTGAAATCTCGAGTACATGTCATTGATGGATTCATTTTGTCGCATTCTAAAGTTTTGAAATTGATTCTTCAGCATGGATATCTTCGTTTGTTTAACCTCGTTTGTGCCTTCATGTATGACTTTAAGTGTTTCCCATATTTCATATGCAGTAGTACATATGCTAACACGATTGAATTCGTTTCTATCCAAGGCAGAAAATAGCATATTCATAGCTTTGGCATTTGCACTAGCTTCATTCTTTTGAGTTTGTGTCCATGTAGGATAATCAGTTGTGGGTACAACGAACTCTGCTTGAGTGGAATTCCAGGCTTCGAAACTTATTGCTTGCATATAAATCCTCATCCTTGTAGCCCAATAGTTATAGTTTAGTCCATTGAATAGGGGGGTCTTTGGGTAGATTGTCCTTCCGCAAATGTAGAACTATAGGCAGATGTTGTGCTTGTACTTGAGTTATTTTCCATATTATCAATATGTCTAATAACGGTGTTATGGTTATAGGACGACCTTGCTCTGATACCAATTGAATGAGGCTATGCGGTAGGATCGTGTAATATGGAATAACGAAATTGTCTAGGTAGATAAAGTAAGTAAAAGAAAGGTAGACACCTGGATTTTATACTGGTTCGGACCTCTAGTTCTACGTCCAGTCCCTAAGCTTCACTCAGGAATTCCACTAACTAAAACCCTCACTTAACCCGGAGGAATAGGTTTACAACTTACCCGAACAACCGAACGTGATTTCTTGCCTCAACTACTAAAGAGGACTTCAGCTCAATTACTAAAAACAATATTCGACTTATTGTGTTCTTGTCAACACTAATGAGTCTAATGTAGTACAATATTCCTATAATCTTATCCTCAAGAGTATGCAATGTGTTTGTGAAGATTTAGGAAATGTGAATTGCTATGAATCAAAAGAATGTTAAAAACAAAGCAGTGATTCAAGCAATAGATTTTTGATTGCTTTGAGAATTTTTAGATAACATGTTCAAGAAAATAGTAAGATTAAAGCAATAGAATTCGGTGAATTAAAGAAGTTAGAATCGTGTATTTATACTTATAGAAGAGGTGCATCTGTTGGCTAAGGGTGCAGACAAGATATGCTTCCATTTCCATTGGAGAATGGTTGCAACTCTTGGGAGAAAGAAGATGTCCATTCAGAGAAAATTCGCAGGTTCAAATTCAGTCGACTGAACAGGGAATTTAGTCAACTGAAAATATGAACTAAAATTTTCAGGAACAAATTCAGTCGACTGAGCAGGGTGTTTCAGTCGACTGAAACTGTACATGTTTGTATATGTGTAACAGGTTCAGTCGACTGGTCATCCCTGTTCAGTCGACTGAACTACTAAATTGTGTACGGTGAATGTTTATTAAAAAAATGAAATTTATAAAATGTGTTCTAGTGTTTGTGCAAGCATCTTGAGGATGGATTTTAACAATAAATCTAAACTAAGACCTATATAAAAATCATACTTATGTTTATCCTTGGTCTTCATCGTTCTTTCTTTAGCTTTGCACATATATCTTCCTTTTTGTTGAAGCACATTGTCATTGATCAAAATCTTAGCGTATCAACACTGGTAGCTCATCCGGAGCAGGACCGCCAGCTTCGGCTGTGATAGCCGGCATCTTGGTTATAGAAAGAGAACTTCCTGCGGTTGTGAACTTCCAGGTTCCATAACTATTCAACTCAGCAAAAATCATCGTTAGACGACAATAAACCCGTGTTTCCCCCAGTGTGAAGTGCGTGAATGTGTTGTGCAATGCATTGCTACATATTACTTAAGAGATTCTATAAGACTTGAAAGATGGTTGAATGAAAAGACTTCGATATTCAATCGGAGTGATCGTCATCCATGACCATCATAGCCGTGCCATCCAGACTTCGAAGACCGATCTAAGTTAAGGTTCGTCAAATTTTTGTCAAATTACTATTTCATTCAACGAGCTTCAAAAGGTAGTCAAATATGAAGTGAAACGATTAAGTCCAATTATGCAGGGCAGAAGCTCATCGAATTTAATATTATGTTTCGTCTCCATCACGTTCAAGCTTAGGTCGATCCCCAAATGGATCGTTCATATCAATCGAGGAGGAAGCATTTCGATCGATCATCCTAAAATCATTTCCTATCGATCATAGGAAGTATTGATTCGTGATCATGGAACCGTCTACGTATACATCGCCCAAAAGTGATTCGTATCAATGCTAATACCTTGCTTCGTATCAATCGTGGAAACATGGATTTCGTATTGATAGCTCCAGATCGATACGAATGCCACCATAATTGATCGACACGAAGAGTCCACCACCAACTGATACGAAATACTTCATTCGTTCAATATGAAGGTTTGCTATGACCAGATCGGTACGGTTCCTCTCCTCGTCCCAGATCGATACGAACATTTTCTTCGTATCCCCACACTTCATCTTCTCCAAAGCCACTTAGATGCCATCTCATCCATCCTCGACCTAGCTCTAGCCCATCCCCGACCTCCTCTTCACCAAACTCGGCCACGAATGCGAATGGAATGGCATAAAAGATTCAAATCTCATTGTTTTATAATTAAGTTTGGTCGATTATTTACCTAATCTTGACAATTAGTTTAGGGAATTGGATTTTGATTCGATTCACCAACAAGAGCAGTTTTCTTGGCTTTGCAATCGATACGAATGGTTGAAGGAAAAATGAGAAAATGAAAGAATTTCTTAAGTACAAAAAGCCTTTATATATGGCTCGGCCCAAAGCAAGTGTCGATTCGTCTCCCAGTTGATTTGATCGGTGAAAGGCGGTTCCTCCTCCCATCAGTATGAAATGACCTGTTCATATCCATTAGCCATAAATCAAGACATAGCTATTCATATCCATCAATCCATTATTATGAACGATACTATGAAGATCGATTGAAATGTTCATACCTATCAAGCATCTATCGATACGAGGAGACAAATTCATATCCACTGCTTTGAAGCCCATAGAAATTTGTATCTATCGACACGAAATGTTTTTAAAAGCCAATTGATACGTATCGATCACCATCAATATGAGGATAATTTTTCAACTCCTCAAATCGATCCAGGAGAGGATCGATATGAAGGGGTTTGCTAAAAAGACCATCGAGCGTCGTTACAACTCAGATTTCACATCGATCCAGAAGAGGATCGATATGGAACTTGATAAAAAAACCTGACGATGACTCGTGAACATGCAAGCGTTGACGGGAGTCAGGTTAACACACATTTGTGCATGACGAACTAACATTCACTTTTCAATATTCGCAGGAATCGAATGCTCACCCAGTGACAAGTACAACGATGAACTACATATTACTATCACTCGACACTCAGTTACGAGAATGTACTGTGCAACCATTGGCAGTCAACAATTCAGTATTTACATTACCGAGAATAAATCAAAGGTTACGTCTTTTGATGAAAAGGCAACTGCTCATCGAATCAGATAGAACTTTTTGGACCAAAGGTCGCAGCTTTTCAAAGCACGTCATGTTCACACAAGATGTACTTTTAGGGAAAAATGTTATCACGCCTTTTGATAAGGCCATACACCAAGAAATTGATTGGAAACTAAAGATAGATCGGTTACACATAGATCGACTATGGATACTAATAAATTTTGCTCGAGTCCCAATCGAGCTTCAATTGATGTGGTACGATAAGAAAAGCTATGAAAGCCAACGTTCCAAATTTCAGTTCAATCAGAGTTAGTATGCAGAACATATTGATCGATCAACGTCAAGGAAATCAACACCATTCGTATCCATCCCTTCAGAAAACCTCCTTCATACCCATCAAGCGACCATCGGTTCGTATCCATTCAAAAATAAATTTAATCTATAATCTCAGAATATTATTTTCAATATCTCAATTTTTATAACACAAATCATTGTGTCTGATTGCCTCATCATAGCATTTAGGAGATTCCTACCGATAACGTTGATCAGGCGTATCGACCAGAACTCTTAACTACTCGATGGACAACCCAACACTCTCAAATTATTTCTAAGAAAAATACTACTCTTGTAAATATATTCTCAAAATATTCTTTGAAATTATTTTTTTTTTATATATATCTCAAAGCTTAAATTTCTCTTTAAAACTCATATTTATATAGCTTCAAAACTCAAACCAAAGAACATTAAGAGAATGCATCGAGATATTCCTAGAATACTCGATTCTCAAAGTCAACAGAAGGAAATGGAATGTTCGTCAACTTCTACAAGATGACAAGCCGCTCACAGAAATTACCAAGACACAAGATAAGCAAGATATTCTTCTTGAAGAAGAAGAAGCACACAAACAATAAATCATTACTTCAAACAAAGTAATGCTACAAAGGATAACACCGATTGAGTATCCGAAAAAGGATAACTCAAAGAAACTGAATAATAAACTCGATCAAGCTCGAACAATCAAGTAACTCACCCATTCCTTAGTGGAAGTCCTCGTGGAAGGATGGCCGAAGCTAACAGCTAGGAATAAGGTTAATTTAAAACCCAGTTGGCCGATTGGATATCAAACCCGAATGGACTCATCAAAACTCAATAAGGTCACCTTGACTGGAATTCGAGATATGTCATCAACATCTCGATACTCAAGAGTGAATTCAAAAGCTTTGGAATCGTCATTAACATTCCAAAGTGACAGAAATAAGGAACCAATCAAAATAGGAAATCTAAATATACAATAGGATCTATAAAACAAAGGATTGGACTTAATATCAAATAAGTCAATCCATCTCAAATCAAATGCATCTCAAGATTATGAGTAACAAACAAATACTCACAAAATCAACATCAAAAATAAAAATCTCAGAATGCTCACAATGAGCTAATCGTTGTGGATCCCTTCAATAGGATTCACAACTCTCAAAGGAATGCAACAAGAATGCTCAAAGAAATCAATCAGCTCCATCGATACGAATTCACTCGTATCGACAAAAATGAGAATAGAATAATCCTAAATAAGATTATTTATAAGATAAGATGACATCAAACTCTTTTATGGAATGCTATGGAATATAATTAACATTCCTAGACATATTCCTTTCTATCTACCCCAAAAGAATTAAAAAGGGACACGAATCAAACAGGGATAATGGCAAGGCAAGGTCAAGGTGAAACCGATCATGATTAAGGGATGATGTATAGGGATGTATTATATCTGATGTGTGGTATCTCGTATGCTGTTCTGTATATATTACATTATATTCTGAAACAATGCTCTGATACCAAGCTGTGACGCCCCACCCCAAGACCTACATTAGTAAAGAGAATTACTAAGTAATCCTGTCTACTAATGCAGAGAATAGGGCTGGTTAAGGGCGACCATCATAGTAATACGTTAGTTAAGAGCTAAGCATGTCAATTTTGTCTTGATTTTTCTTTTCTTTTCATTACCTCATAAGTGGTAGACACGCTTAGTCCCTAACTAATGCACACTATGGTGGATTCGGACCATTTCAGAAATAATGTAATATACATGCAGATAGAAGACATCAGTCACAGAGCAGCAAACCCAGATTAGAGTATATATATATAAATACATACATCACCATACATCTCCATAATAATACATCATATATAAGTAGCATGGACTACCGAATCACATATACACCCATCCTACAAAATAACATACAATAAGACACATAAAGCAGACGACTCAAAACGACATCCAAGCCAAAATGATAAGTCCAACAAAAGCGATCTAGCTGATCCAAGAAGTGAAGCAATCCAAACTAACCTGCAACTCGGTCTGACCCGAGTGAAAAACACACGGGTCAGGCAAGCTAAACTTATCAGTAGTAAGGATCTCAATAACAAGCGAAACGGTGAAAATCACTCCGTTGTTGCCAACGGAACGACATGTTATTCATCATATCATTTATAAGAAAGGGGACATCGGGGATTCATCTATCTATTTCAAAGGAATTCAATAAGTAACATGCATATGGTTTCTCTTAAGAACATCTATAAGCAAAGTGGATAAGGGATGAGAACCATATAATAACTTCATAAAGAAACATCAAACAATCATAATCTATCATAAGAACTCATTAAGAGTTAAAGGAAATCATAATCGAAATCACCATATAGAATAATATGAATGTAGCCTATATCATACTCAAGGCCTCATCAAATAACACATCACAAAAAAAGGTGAAATCGAACATAGAAAACTTCATAGAAAATTGCACGTGCTTTTCATCTTGACTAGTACTACTATTATTTGGTACCATACATCGTGATGACTTGGGGTCATTAACATCTTAGCATCGTGATCATCTTGATTGACTATAGTCGAATATCGTGATGACACCCAAATCATAAAATCCGAGCAAACATCATGATGATTGGAATCTAGAAATGACATCAAGAACATCGTAATGATTCCAATCTTATACTCGGTTTGTAGTACTAATAACATCTTGAATGTGTCACAACATCTCGAATAGGAACCCAATGGGTGTTAATGTACGTCCCATACCATACATTCGCACCTATTGGTTTACTAATCGTCAGTCGATGCCACATTAGAAAACATTCATCAAAATCCAAATCAAACATACATCGCCTCGTCTCATTGGCGAGTGTAAAGTACCCAACTCATCGTTTCTCATACTTCGATGAGTTTAAAGTGACATCAAAACTTGTCTCGTTTCATCGACAAGTAAAAGTCCATCTCAAACATCACAACCATCATCAATTCATCATAACAGCCCGCCTCATGTCCTCGGCAGGTAAAAATATCATAAAACAGTACTTCAAAGCCGATTCGACAGTACAAGTCCGATATTAAGCGATGAGGCGAAAATACATGTCCCATACCACATATTTTTGCCAAATCGTTTAATTCTCATTCTTATACATCGAAAATCATCTAATTAAGCTATAATATATTTAGAATAATTTTATAGAGAAAACGAGATTTTTGAACAATTTTTAGAGATTTTTAAGTAAGTTTTATAAGGAAAAATCTATTTATCAAATAGATTATCTATTTATAAAATACTTTTTAAAAAAAAAATTGCTTAAAACCCTTTAAAATGTCTTAAAAACATTTATATAATTAACCATAATTTAAAAAAAATTCAGAAACTCATTCAAAACCAAAATCAATTAAAACCATCAAATTCTTCAAATACCGATATTTATCGATATTTAGATTAAAATAGAATTTAAATAAAATTTAAATTCTAAAAATTTCCAAAATTAAGCTAATCCATTATCGGATAATAATACTAAACATTCATCATCAAACTTATTCAAACAACATTTAAAATCATCGAAATTTGCAGTGAAACAGCTAACGAAAGCGCAAAAAAAACGAGAACAATCTACCAAACAACCTAGTTTTTGGCTAAATTTGGACAATAATTTGGAGAACCAAAGCAACCCAGATTTTCACCAAATTTTGCTGCATTATATTATGACATGAGGTCTCTAACTTATCCAAAATTTGGAGCAATTCGCTGCAAAATGAAAGAGTTATGATTTTTCAAACATAACTCTTTTCAGCAAGCACAAAAAAACAAGATTTTTGGCTGTTTTGAAACAATGATTTTCTGTGACAAAACAACTCAAAATCATATGAAAATTTTTAGGAACATTTCATGGTCCAATTAGAGAAGCATATCCAAAATTGGGGGCAAATGGCTCTAAAGTGAAGAAGATATAATTTTGTTAACAAGGTGCATTTTCAGCCAACAAACAGAGAGCGATTTTTGATCGATTTCAACAAACAATTTTCAATATCAAAACAAACCAAAATTCGATCAAAATTTCCAGAAATATTTTCCATACCAACTACTACATCTTATCCAAAATTGGTAGCAATTGGCTGTAACATGAGAAAGATATGATTTTATGAATATGGTGTATTTTCGGCCTACACACAGGGATGAATATTTGGCCGAATTCAACAAACAAAATTATATATCAAAACAAATCATAAATCAGTGAAACTTTGCAGAAATGTTTTAAAATCCATCTACTTAAACATATCAAAAATTTGGATGAATTGGCTGTAAATTGAGAAAGATATGATTTTATGAACATGGTGCATTTTCGGCCATAAACAGAGATCAAATTTTTGGCCAATTTCAACCAATAATTTCCAATATCAAATCAAATCAAAATTGAATGAAAATTTCCAGAATTGTTTCTCAGACCAACTACGATAACATATCGAAAATTGAGAGAAATTTGCCATAAATTGAAGTAGATATGATTTTTTGAATATAGCACAATTTCAGCCAACAAAAGAGAAAACTTGTTCAACAAATTGAACATTTCAAGCAATACTTTGATAGCAAAATTTGATTTTTTTTTTAGCTTTAGCTTGCTGTAAGAAACCCTTACCTTTCTTACCCCTTGATTTAGCAATGGTTTCAGCAATAATATGATGGATTTTGAAAGGAAATGGCCTACAAGAGCCTTGTATATACTCTAGTTTGAAGACTCTCTTCTTTAACTTGCAAAAGATTTGGTGAAATTTGGTTTTAGATTGAGAAAGCCATTGTTTTCTCTTTTAGGTTTTACTGTATGTATGTTTTAGGAAGAAGAAGAAATAATCTACGTACAATTCTTTTTCTCACCAGAGGATGGATCTAAAGAATGGGCTTTGGATCCCATCCAAACCCTCTAAGCCCAAAAAACCTTAAGAAAGAAAAAAACAAAGTTTTATATATATTTCCACTTAATTTAACACTATATACATATAACAACTCATTTTCAAGCCAAATAAAATGTATACACTAATTTGTTTCGAAATAAAATAGTTAATGTGACAAAATGAAATTTATTTTAACAACAAAAAGTTATTTTAACAATAAAACACCATTTTTAATAATATTTTACAATTTGCACAATTTTAGTGTAAAAACACTATTTTTAAAGTATAACTTGTTCAAAATTTATTCTCTTAGTCAAATAAATTGTAATAAATCATTCTAACACTTTTAAAACCACAAAATAATATTTTTTGCATAATATTTCATCTTTTATTTTATTAAAAGACATGTTTTCTTTATATTTTTCCTTTTATATTCAAAAAAAGGCTAATATTGACAATAATTGTCAATATTATCCCATTGACTTAATTAAAATACAGTAATTAACTAATTCCACTCCAATACCTCAAAATAAAGTTTTTAAAACTTTATTTCCATCAATTTGCATTTATTTCGACAATTAAATGTTGAAATACATCACTTGGTAAATTTATTAACTCAAATTTACCTAAATTCCAATATTTTCCATTCTATTTAACCAAAATACCAAACAATGAATTTTAAACCCAATATTTAACTTCATACGTATTGTTTGTTTGAAATACACAATTTAAACCAAATTTATTTCTTCATTACATTCTATTTACCATATTAAATTATAACTATCATTATAATTTAATATCATCAGTAATCTCCAATACCAGGGTTGTTACAGACTCCCCTCCTTAACAAAATTGCGTCCTCGCAATCTCTAGAGGAAAAGGCTGTAAACAACACTAAAGATACAATCAACGAAGGATAAAAACAAGCTCGATTTCCAAATCATTCATACTCTCAATATAGAATGGTAGAAAGGAACAAGAAAAAACTCACTTGGTTAATTCAATGGCCTATCATATGCTAATATAGTGATTAGCAAACCATCGAATTTTCCAAGCAACTCGAAAGAATTTCGAAGATCTCCCATTTTGAATCAAAACTCAATAGGATGCTCAACAAGTAATCAATCGAAAATGAATGATTGCTCAAAACTCTATGAATAATGTCGGGATTAAACTCACTCAAACTCGAACTCTAAACAATAAAGAAGACCATCAACAAAATTTTCCGCATAATAATACGGAAAGAACATCCTCATAACAAGATAAACACAATATACAAGATTGGTAAATCACAAGATGGCTTCTCACAAGGCCACCAACTCGAACGACCGTGAAAAATGCAAGTCATTAATAACAGCTCAAAGATAGAATATACTCAAGAAACAAGGAAATAGGCTCGAATTACTTTTCAATCCAAGATATTTATAAAAAAAAATTTAAATCTCAACATCCTTTAAATTTTTAAAACTCAATTTTCAACATTTGAAAATTTTCAAACTCTTTACTATATTACTTAGTAAGTAATATAAAAATCAAATTAAAAGTCCAAATTTCTTCTCTTACTTCTTAATTAATTTTCAAAGAATTTTGTAAATGCATAACAATACTCCTTAAAATAAATTAAGGGTTTAAATTATCTTTACTCTTTTTATTAAACCACTTAAATAGTTTAAAACAATTTTCAAACCCTCTTATAACTCTTCTCTGAAAACATCCAATGCATATAATATAGATTCTAAAATTTCAAGATATACTTTCAATAAAGTATAGCTCAAAGTAAATAAATAAATAAATAAATGGCATTGCCTCGCCATTGAACCTCTAATAAATAGATATATCCGTTGGCTGCAGAGTCGATCAAACGATCAAAACTGCCGCGCCACTCTGTTACTCGTCTCTAAAATCAATGGCTGCAATTACCATTCAAAAATAAATTTAATCTATAATCTCAGAATATTATTTTCAATATCTCAATTTTTATAACACAAATCATTGTGTCTGATTGCCTCATCATAGCATTTAGGAGATTCCTACCGATAACGTTGATCAGGCGTATCGACCAGAACTCTTAACTACTCGATGGACAACCCAACACTCTCAAATTATTTCTAAGAAAAATACTACTCTTGTAAATATATTCTCAAAATATTCTTTGAAATTATTATTTTTTTATATATATCTCAAAGCTTAAATTTCTCTTTAAAACTCATATTTATATAGCTTCAAAACTCAAACCAAAGAACATTAAGAGAATGCATCGAGATATTCCTAGAATACTCGATTCTCAAAGTCAACAGAAGGAAATGGAATGTTCGTCAACTTCTACAAGATGACAAGCCGCTCACAGAAATTACCAAGACACAAGATAAGCAAGATATTCTTCTTGAAGAAGAAGAAGCACACAAACAATAAATCATTACTTCAAACAAAGTAATGCTACAAAGGATAACACCGATTGAGTATCCGAAAAAGGATAACTCAAAGAAACTGAATAATAAACTCGATCAAGCTCGAACAATCAAGTAACTCACCCATTCCTTAGTGGAAGTCCTCGTGGAAGGATGGCCGAAGCTAACAGCTAGGAATAAGGTTAATTTAAAACCCAGTTGGCCGATTGGATATCAAACCCGAATGGACTCATCAAAACTCAATAAGGTCACCTTGACTGGAATTCGAGATATGTCATCAACATCTCGATACTCAAGAGTGAATTCAAAAGCTTTGGAATCGTCATTAACATTCCAAAGTGACAGAAATAAGGAACCAATCAAAATAGGAAATCTAAATATACAATAGGATCTATAAAACAAAGGATTGGACTTAATATCAAATAAGTCAATCCATCTCAAATCAAATGCATCTCAAGATTATGAGTAACAAACAAATACTCACAAAATCAACATCAAAAATAAAAATCTCAGAATGCTCACAATGAGCTAATCGTTGTGGATCCCTTCAATAGGATTCACAACTCTCAAAGGAATGCAACAAGAATGCTCAAAGAAATCAATCAGCTCCATCGATACGAATTCACTCGTATCGACAAAAATGAGAATAGAATAATCCTAAATAAGATTATTTATAAGATAAGATGACATCAAACTCTTTTATGGAATGCTATGGAATATAATTAACATTCCTAGACATATTCCTTTCTATCTACCCCAAAAGAATTAAAAAGGGACACGAATCAAACAGGGATAATGGCAAGGCAAGGTCAAGGTGAAACCGATCATGATTAAGGGATGATGTATAGGGATGTATTATATCTGATGTGTGGTATCTCGTATGCTGTTCTGTATATATTACATTATATTCTGAAACAATGCTCTGATACCAAGCTGTGACGGCCCACCCCAAGACCTACATTAGTAAAGAGAATTACTAAGTAATCCTGTCTACTAATGCAGAGAATAGGGCTGGTTAAGGGCGACCATCATAGTAATACGTTAGTTAAGAGCTAAGCATGTCAATTTTGTCTTGATTTTTCTTTTCTTTTCATTACCTCATAAGTGGTAGACACGCTTAGTCCCTAACTAATGCACACTATGGTGGATTCGGACCATTTCAGAAATAATGTAATATACATGCAGATAGAAGACATCAGTCACAGAGCAGCAAACCCAGATTAGAGTATATATATATAAATACATACATCACCATACATCTCCATAATAATACATCATATATAAGTAGCATGGACTACCGAATCACATATACACCCATCCTACAAAATAACATACAATAAGACACATAAAGCAGACGACTCAAAACGACATCCAAGCCAAAATGATAAGTCCAACAAAAGCGATCTAGCTGATCCAAGAAGTGAAGCAATCCAAACTAACCTGCAACTCGGTCTGACCCGAGTGAAAAACACACGGGTCAGGCAAGCTAAACTTATCAGTAGTAAGGATCTCAATAACAAGCGAAACGGTGAAAATCACTCCGTTGTTGCCAACGGAACGACATGTTATTCATCATATCATTTATAAGAAAGGGGACATCGGGGATTCATCTATCTATTTCAAAGGAATTCAATAAGTAACATGCATATGGTTTCTCTTAAGAACATCTATAAGCAAAGTGGATAAGGGATGAGAACCATATAATAACTTAATAAAGAAACATCAAACAATCATAATCTATCATAAGAACTCATTAAGAGTTAAAGGAAATCATAATCGAAATCACCATATAGAATAATATGAATGTAGCCTATATCATACTCAAGGCCTCATCAAATAACACATCACAAAAAAAGGTGAAATCGAACATAGAAAACTTCATAGAAAATTGCACGTGCTTTTCATCTTGACTAGTACTACTATTATTTGGTACCATACATCGTGATGACTTGGGGTCATTAACATCTTAGCATCGTGATCATCTTGATTGACTATAGTCGAATATCGTGATGACACCCAAATCATAAAATCCGAGCAAACATCATGATGATTGGAATCTAGAAATGACATCAAGAACATCGTAATGATTCCAATCTTATACTCGGTTTGTAGTACTAATAACATCTTGAATGTGTCACAACATCTCGAATAGGAACCCAATGGGTGTTAATGTACGTCTCATACCATACATTCGCACCTATTGGTTTACTAATCGTCAGTCGATGCCACATTAGAAAACATTCATCAAAATCCAAATCAAACATACATCGCCTCGTCTCATTGGCGAGTGTAAAGTACCCAACTCATCGTTTCTCATACTTCGATGAGTTTAAAGTGACATCAAAACTTGTCTCGTTTCATCGACAAGTAAAAGTCCATCTCAAACATCACAACCATCATCAATTCATCATAACAGCCCGCCTCATGTCCTCGGCAGGTAAAAATATCATAAAACAGTACTTCAAAGCCGATTCGACAGTACAAGTCCGATATTAAGCGATGAGGCGAAAATACATGTCCCATACCACATATTTTTGCCAAATCGTTTAATTCTCATTCTTATACATCGAAAATCATCTAATTAAGCTATAATATATTTAGAATAATTTTATAGAGAAAACGAGATTTTTGAACAATTTTTAGAGATTTTTAAGTAAGTTTTATAAGGAAAAATCTATTTATCAAATAGATTATCTATTTATAAAATACTTTTTAAAAAAAAATTGCTTAAAACCCTTTAAAATGTCTTAAAACATTTATATAATTAACCATAATTTAAAAAAAATTCAGAAACTCATTCAAAACCAAAATCAATTAAAACCATCAAATTCTTCAAATACCGATATTTATCGATATTTAGATTAAAATAGAATTTAAATAAAATTTAAATTCTAAAAATTTCCAAAATTAAGCTAATCCATTATCGGATAATAATACTAAACATTCATCATCAAACTTATTCAAACAACATTTAAAATCATCGAAATTTGCAGTGAAACAGCTAACGAAAGCGCAAAAAAAACGAGAACAATCTACCAAACAACCTAGTTTTTGGCTAAATTTGGACAATAATTTGGAGAACCAAAGCAACCCAGATTTTCACCAAATTTTGCTGCATTATATTATGACATGAGGTCTCTAACTTATCCAAAATTTGGAGCAATTCGCTGCAAAATGAAAGAGTTATGATTTTTCAAACATAACTCTTTTCAGCAAGCACAAAAAAACAAGATTTTTGGCTGTTTTGAAACAATGATTTTCTGTGACAAAACAACTCAAAATCATATGAAAATTTTTAGGAACATTTCATGGTCCAATTAGAGAAGCATATCCAAAATTGGGGGCAAATGGCTCTAAAGTGAAGAAGATATAATTTTGTTAACAAGGTGCATTTTCAGCCAACAAACAGAGAGCGATTTTTGATCGATTTCAACAAACAATTTTCAATATCAAAACAAACCAAAATTCGATCAAAATTTCCAGAAATATTTTTCATACCAACTACTACATCTTATCCAAAATTGGTAGCAATTGGCTGTAACATGAGAAAGATATGATTTTATGAATATGGTGTATTTTCGGCCTACACACAGGGATGAATATTTGGCCGAATTCAACAAACAAAATTATATATCAAAACAAATCATAAATTAGTGAAACTTTGCAGAAATGTTTTAAAATCCATCTACTTAAACATATCAAAAATTTGGATGAATTGGCTGTAAATTGAGAAAGATATGATTTTATGAACATGGTGCATTTTCGGCCATAAACAGAGATCAAATTTTTGGCCAATTTCAACCAATAATTTCCAATATCAAATCAATTCAAAATTGAATGAAAATTTCCAGAATTGTTTCTCAGACCAACTACGATAACATATCGAAAATTGAGAGAAATTTGCCATAAATTGAAGTAGATATGATTTTTTGAATATAGCACAATTTCAGCCAACAAAAGAGAAAACTTGTTCAACAAATTGAACATTTCAAGCAATACTTTGATAGCAAAATTTGATTTTTTTTTTAGCTTTAGCTTGCTGTAAGAAACCCTTACCTTTCTTACCCCTTGATTTAGCAATGGTTTCAGCAATAATATGATGGATTTTGAAAGGAAATGGCCTACAAGAGCCTTGTATATACTCTAGTTTGAAGACTCTCTTCTTTAACTTGCAAAAGATTTGGTGAAATTTGGTTTTAGATTGAGAAAGCCATTGTTTTCTCTTTTAGGTTTTACTGTATGTATGTTTTAGGAAGAAGAAGAAATAATCTACGTACAATTCTTTTTCTCACCAGAGGATGGATCTAAAGAATGGGCTTTGGATCCCATCCAAACCCTCTAAGCCCAAAAAACCTTAAGAAAGAAAAAAACAAAGTTTTATATATATTTCCACTTAATTTAACACTATATACATATAACAACTCATTTTCAAGCCAAATAAAATGTATACACTAATTTGTTTCGAAATAAAATAGTTAATGTGACAAAATGAAATTTATTTTAACAACAAAAAGTTATTTTAACAATAAAACACCATTTTTAATAATATTTTACAATTTGCACAATTTTAGTGTAAAAACACTATTTTTAAAGTATAACTTGTTCAAAATTTATTCTCTTAGTCAAATAAATTGTAATAAATCATTCTAACACTTTTAAAACCACAAAATAATATTTTTTGCATAATATTTCATCTTTTATTTTATTAAAAGACATGTTTTCTTTATATTTTTCCTTTTATATTCAAAAAAAGGCTAATATTGACAATAATTGTCAATATTATCCCATTGACTTAATTAAAATACAGTAATTAACTAATTCCACTCCAATACCTCAAAATAAAGTTTTTAAAACTTTATTTCCATCAATTTGCATTTATTTCGACAATTAAATGTTGAAATACATCACTTGGTAAATTTATTAACTCAAATTTACCTAAATTCCAATATTTTCCATTCTATTTAACCAAAATACCAAACAATGAATTTTAAACCCAATATTTAACTTCATACGTATTGTTTGTTTGAAATACACAATTTAAACCAAATTTATTTCTTCATTACATTCTATTTACCATATTAAATTATAACTATCATTATAATTTAATATCATCAGTAATCTCCAATACCAGGGTTGTTACAATAGCGCCACGTCACCCGATCGATGCGAACTAGAAGCGATACGAAACAATCGATATGAATTGTATCGATACGAGCTCGGTAGTACTTTGAAAATGCAAACTTGGATTGGTCAGAACTCAAAATCTACATGTCCAAATGCCACCAAATTTTCATAGGAGCTTGCGTACCACCTCAAGATTGTCCGTGATCGATCTCTACCCAAATGGATGTGTTTTGGATCGATACGAAATGAGTGCGTATCGATCGTGGATCGATCTCAAACAACCTTGGATCGATCTGATGGGCCCACCCACATGAGAGAAGGAGTCTTCCAAGATTTGAGCCAGATATTTTAAGCCTATACCTATAAATAGAAGTCCCAGGCCTTCATAAAAGGGACTTTTGGACTCTTCTACGCCAATACTCTGTCGAAATCTCCATTGTATCTTAAGTGTACTGTTGTAATCAGTTGTAACCAGTGAGAATTATCAATAAAACAACAAATTTTCTATAGTGGATGTAGGCTACAATGCCGAACCACTCAAAATCTCCATGTTCTTATACTTCTGTTTATATGTTTTTAGTGTGTTTATCGGATTAACTTCATTTTTCATTTATATTCTTCACTTTAATCTCTTCAAATATGTCCGAAGAGTGTTGTGCCTAATTTTGGTACCAAAATCAGTCATCATGTCATTATTACTTTAATCTATATATGAAAAAAATTAATTTCAACATACAACACAATTTATCAGTCAACCAATGGATATTAAACACTCTGACAAGTAAAGTTCGACTCACAAAGATAATATATCTCCAAAAGCATCATTAATGAAAAATAGTGTATATGTCTAGAAATCAACAAACGGCGATGAAAAATCCCCTTCAAAAGATGATTATGGTACTTCTGAAGTGGTAAGGAGATATCATTCAAAAAATTTGAAAAAATAATATGATTAAATTTTATTATCTTATCAGTTTTCTCTTCCTCCTTAGCATAAACTTCCTCAAACATATGTCTATACATATTACTAAATGTTACTATCACTCAAAAATAAGATCTAACAACTATATTTTTTTACAAATTCAATATGATCTCCTTCATATATTACCAAATTTAGTATCACTTAAATTTATGATCTAACAATTAATTTCCTATACATTTTTGCTCTTTATTAATTGATATCAGAAACAAAAGTTCAACCTAACAAAAGTTTAAAATTTCCAACTTAGAAGTGAAATTCAAACTGATTACACATGATTCCAACGAAAAACATAGCTACATATTTAAGAAAATTATTTCTCTTAAATATGTCAAACACATATAATTTGTAATAGAAAAATCAATTTACTCACGAAGTATGTGCTATCGTCACTCGCGAAGCACGTGCCATAACACTTATATAATCAAATTATTACTTTAGCCATATTAAATATATATAGCTTAAAATGCAAATTAAATAATTTTGACTTATTCAAATTAAATTTCTTTTTTTTTTCAGTCGAAATACAATAAAGATAGTCTATTTTATCAAATTAGTTCAGTCGATATTATTTATATATTAAAAAGTCAAAAGATATCAATTTAAATTCCGTTGACTTGTAAAAAATAATTTAAAATGAAAACTATTTTATTTTACTCATTAAACCGAAAGTATAATTATACATGCACGCACAAAAATAATTTTTTTTTTTAAAAACCAGCAAGTGTAACTTAATTAATTTTTTTTTGAAATATAACAATACACACATATATTATTTAATCACACAATATTTTCGGATTTAATTTTCTTTTTCAGTTTGAAAACGATAACTATAATATAATTTATTTGCCAAAATAATTTGATAATCATACATATATATTGTTTGTACGTATGAAATCATATTTTAAAACATTTATTTAGCAATGCTGTTCGCATTTGAATGGGCCATCCACTTTTATAGGTGTACATACATATATATATACATATATATATATATATATATTTTAAGACATATATATATATATATAAAGGTATACATATACATTAAATTAAAAATATGATTTCGCAACACATATATATAAAATATAAATTATAAACATAGTGATATAGGAGAATGTAACATGATCTAAAGGAGATTAGAAAATACACCTTCGGTTGATCTTACCGGGAGTCAATGCATTGGTGGAATAGTCCTTCCTCTTGGACCACACTATCTCCTCCTCTTTTGTTTGCAAATTTCAAGTGCAGGCTTCACCTTGTATAATGATTCTATTTGGATATAGGAAAGTAAAGAGTTGAAATTTTTTTCTGTAATTTGTGTAAAGGTTAGGCTATTTATAGCCATCATCCAAAACTAATATCTCACGTATATTTCTATAGATCTGAAGACCAATTCTTCCCCACTTTAGGCTCGATTATGGCCAGCTATGACTTGGGAAAAGTCATGCCTAAAGCGAACTCAAATTGAATCAACGTACATTTAATTAATTCTGACTTCAAAATCGATCGAACCATTATATATCTTTTATATATCGTTCTGCCAATTTTAAGCCAGAAATAAATAATTAAAATTAACCATAAATATCAATGAGAAATATATATTAATTTATTAGTTTATATTATTCATAAATTAATTTAATTCTCTGTTGAATTCAAAAATAACCGACAGCACGGTTTTATTGACTTTCTAGCATGAAATCGATCCTCGATCAATATTTAAACAATTTAAACATCAAAGTTTGTACGTACTTTGCTGAAGTATGATATAGAATTAAGTTCAACGCGTACAGATTAATTAGGAGAAACTGTATTTCTGTTCTAATATGAGATCACTTGGTGACAAAGTTTGTACATATATTCTTTTCGTCATAATTATATCGCTTAAATATCTAGAGTTTGGTCAAAGTTCAAAAACTATAATAATATCCTTATTAATTATGTAGGTCAATTATAAAGTCCTTAGTTCATTCTGATAACGTTTATCAATTAGCTAGTTTGTTCTTTTTAGAGACTTTTACTTTAATTTAACTTAAACAATTACTGTGATACTAGCCTTTTATAATGAAGGAGATGAATCCTCTCTTGGATAGCACATCGTTTGTTTCAATATGTACCCAACTATGATCGAACCACAATGGCCATGCCATATGGTTGCCCATAATCACAGTATAGTTTACACACTTAAATTTAATACACACACTTAAATTCAATAGTACTCTCAAGTCATAAGGCTACTGTACATTGATACCCCGAGTTCTTTTGTTTTGATAAAGTTATATAACTTATAGAAGACTCTCATTGAGTCTTTTTATGATTATTCCAAAACAACCACAAGCATGTAACCCTTGGTGTCCCCCACCATCATGTGTAAATCAATATCGTATGGAGTGCATTACCGTAACACCCCATATTTTAGACTATCAAATGATAACTAAGATAATTCAATCAAGGAAATATGTTAAAAGGGAATTTGACTAACTGAGTGTGGAATACTTAAAATATTAATTAAATGGACCAAAATTGAATGAAATTAAATCCAGCCTTAAAAGATTAAATAAATGAATACTAGTTTGAGAACTAAACATGTTATCTTCTTCATTCACTTTCATTTACAACAAAATAAAAGAAGAAGATTTTGGCCATCATTGTTCAAGGGAAGAAGAGCAAACCAATTCAAAAAGAAAAATGGATTTTTTTTAAGATAGGAAGAATATTTAATCAAGTTTCTTAAGCTTACCCTAATCTACTCCAAACCCGTTTTGGGTGCAGAATGTGTTTGAATTGAATGTTTTAGATGTTGATAAACATGATTAAATGGTAATGGATGATTTTATGTATTTTGGTAATTTAAATGAATATGTTTTGGACATGTTTTAGGGTAAAAATGGATTTATTCTCTCTAAATATTTTGAAATTTTAATATGATATTTTAACATTAAAAACATAGGTGGCTTTTAATTTTCATAATTTTTGGTTGACAGAATAATCGATTATAATTTTGTAAGTGGAAAAATAGGCAATTTCTAGTATAAATTAACATTTAAAATATTAAAGTTTAATGTTTTGATCTAAATTTAATGTGTTATAATTTTTTCCATCAATTTTTGGATTATTATGAATTAAATGACAAGGGAAAATATACTCTAACAAAAGAAAATAATTAAGGAAATTATTAATTAAAAGGGTAGTATTTTTGGCTGTGACAAGAAGGTACCATTGAAAAATGAAATTAACAAATGAAAAGCGTAAAGAATTGGTCAAAAAGTGGTTACATTAATAAGAAAAATATCTAGTTCCACTTAATTATGAATTTTCCACTTAACTCACAATAGCCTTAAAATGATGGAGGCACGGTAGCATCTATTTGAAACTTGCATTAGATTTAAAATGAGATAAACTTATGATAGATTCTATCTAATACTTACAATAGCTTTAAAAAGAGACGGACTTACGTAGCTATACTTTGACATTTACAATAGCTTTACTTGGGAGACTTACGATAACCCTTGTTTAAGTTTACAGTAGCCCTCTATTATAATTGATGATAGCTCTAGTCTAGACTCATGATAGCTCTAGGACGAATATGATAGCCTAGAGGTTGAAACTTCAGAGAGCTTCAAGTTGTGAGGCACGATAGCCTTGCATTTGAGACTTATGGTAACTAAAAATTGAGATGCACGATAACTATGGGTGATGACCTCGGAGGTACGATTGCTTTTGATGCACGATGGTTATGATGTGATAGCCTTGGAGGCACGATAGTTTTAGATGCACAATAACTTTGACGTGCAATAGCCATAGAGGCCCAATAGCTATGTTGGTGGTAGTTATAGGAATATGGGCACGATAGCTATAAAATGATAGACGCATGATAACCATTAAACAAGAAACGCGATAGCCAATGTTGATAAATTACTTAAATAAAGAAGTAAATTAGAATTTTGGAAGAAAATTTCCAAAATGTCGGTTATGAATTTCATAGGAACGAAATTATGGAAGAAAATAGTAAGTTAAGATGTGATAACTTATTCAAGAATGAGAAATGAAGCAAGCTTAGAGATGTAAAGTAATGATAGGGGTATTATTTAAAAGGAAAGATAAAAATGTTTTATCTAAAGAATGGAAAGATTTGATCTAATATAAAGATGTAAAAAAACATAGGGTACATAACCAATGAATAAAAGAAATGGATTGATCCCAAAATCATAAAATATGCCAACTTATGGAGTTGTTGACTAACAAGCTGCCAAGACTAATGAAGTTTAAAATTCAATGGTATACGGTAGGGTGCCAAGACATAGAAAGTCTATAGGGTTCAATTCATAAGAGTAATAACATCAAAATGGACGTGCTTTAATGAATTCATCAACAACGTAAACAAAAGTGTTTTTGGGACTAGGAGGGGCTATTGATGCTTACTTAAGAGAGTAAGAGGTATGAAAGAAGGGCCATTATGTAATTCAATAAATATATCTAACTTTATAATCAATTTCGTTCATAATAAAGGTATTTGATTTCTATTATATACTCTGCTATATAATGACATAATTAATTAATTAATTAAATTTAAAGTATATTAAAATAGAAAATCCTAGAATATTATGCTATGTGATAATTATTACAAGGAATTATACTCATGAGAAAATTACCATAATATAAATAATATATTATTTTAAATATTCCAGATTAAAATGTTATAAAAAAGGATATCGATACATCCATTAAGATCAGAGTATGTAACGCTCACTAAATGTTGAATAATGTATTACTCATGGCCGTCAAAGGCCACCAAAAGGTTAGGTACTATTAATTATTGGATAACTATGAAATTACTCATCCGAGAATCTCGTGTTGGTTAATAACAACCATTTATAACGAGAAATCTCAAAGTGACAATGTCATGCATTTCTCTCGGCTTGAGAATACTGTTGAACTTCAATGTGAATACTCCATTTTCATTATATTAAATCATGATATTCAACCAATAAGCAACTATAGCTCGGTCTCAGTTGAAGCATTGGAAGCAAAATGCTATTCAATAGATAATTTGTCTTCTTAGTTGTATAAGATTAGTACAACGACCAACTACAGTCGACTCAAAGGCAAAATCTCTAGCCAGAGTAGTACGGTTAATAATGAATGTTAATATTGAACCAAGGAATTCTTTTGTGAACTAGTCAAGTTAAATATGGATGGTATTAGAATTTTGAGCAATACCAAATTTCATAAGTCCTAATGTGATATAGTATAGACGAAGAGAATTGGTGTAAATACCCATTACTAAAAGATGCTACCTTAAATTTGTAAAATTGGATTTTACTAATGAGATTTGTGGGCGATGAGTTTGGCCAAACTGTCACACCTATAAGTCATACAAGCGAATTCATTTCAGCCTCAGAATCGCCTCTTAATTTAATTAGTTTATAAGATGTTGTAATTTAATTTAATTAATTAATGTTTAAAGAAATATTAAATATTCTTGTATTTAACATTTAGGGCGTACTTAGTTAATGGGGTAGCCTCTAAAATTGTTTGGGTGCTATTAGTAACTAATTGAGTGCATATATAAAGGTTATATATGTTCATATCGATAAAAATTTGAATGGGATTATAATGAAACCAATTGCCAATGGTTTTTTATCCATTTGATCCATTATTGACCAAGTTTAGGCCAATTAAAAATAAGGAGAGGGGGTCTTACGGCATGACTTGATAAGAGGAGATGGTGAACAATTCCTTTCTTTAGGTACCTATTTAAGTGAATGTTAACTCGCTTTTTAGCAACGGATTTCAATCAGACTTAAAAGATTCAAATGAGGACGAAACGACTTGAAAACTTAGAGGCACGCTAAAAATGACTAGAGAATCGAGCTCAAGAAATTTTGATGAAGAATACACTAAGAAGAGAGGTCATCATCGACCTCTTAAGTAGGTATGGATCTCTCTTTTTAATTATGTAGATGTTGTGATCACTTTGGGCACCTCCATATGGAATTAGAAGAGTGTTGCAAAAGAATACAAGTCATTTCGAGCTAAGGAAAAAAGTCTCTACCGACCTCTTAGGCGAAAATGCTGATATTGAGCTGTTTTGAAGAGAGGTAAGTATCACCTTGTTTTGGACAACCGGCGATCGATGGAAACAACATAGGACACCATAAAATGAAGTAAGAAGAAGGATACAAGAAGGTCTGAAGCGATTCAAACTAAAGAGAGAAGTCATCACTAATTTGAGAGGTCGGTACCGACTTCTGTGGTTAACTTGGGAGATCCTACAACTTTGCAAACTAATACATATATATATATATATATGTTTGTTGTTCTGTGATGTGTTATGCATTTGAATTATTGTATTTTGTTCTGATAGATCCTGTAGCCACCTGTAGTTTTGTATTAAGCATTTACTGGATATATTGATCTACTTGAGAGGAAAAAAATATAGAGCACTAATCGACGTATTCAATATATATTTAAGACAAGACTATAGATGGTTACTCCTAACCAACCTTATTCTCTGCATTAGCAGACAGTATTACCCAGTAATACTCTTTGTTAATGTAGGTATCATGGTGGGGTGTCACAGCTTCGTATCAGGCCGATATTTGGACTCTGCCCTAGGTAGATTTATAGCCCAACACGTCTGTTTCCCCTATAAATATAAGCCATAGAGAAACCAAAATAAGATCGAAATCCTCTGACCATGGAGACTATACCTTTTCTTCACCTCTAATCTCTCCTCCATTAGAGTTACCTAGGAAACAACTATTTGCTGTTTAAAGACTTAGATCATCAAATTCTTAGTAGTAGTGACTTACAAACACTCTAGAACTTCATTATAAATCTAAGGTCCAATAGATCGTGGTCAGATATGATATAGCTCTTTGTATTCCAGAGAGAGAACAACTAATAAAATAGATTAAAGTATATGTAAGTCGAAGATTATGCCGAACCACTATAATATCTGTATCTACTTTACTCTTTTTCTATTTATTGAATATGAACTGGTGCTTTCATCTTAATCCTAGGTGTTAATCCATTTTTTAGGTTAACAATTTGGTTCTTTCATTGAGAATAAAGCTAGATCTGAAAACTTGAAGCTTGAATATAAGATTGGAAGAAGATAAAGAGGTCTAATATTAGATTTAAGACCGAAGCAAGTCAACTAGAGCTTGGAGGCAGTTAGAAGGTGTCCTTAAATTCTCATCAATCCATCTACATGACCAGAAGAGAGATGGAAAGAATGATAAAGGAGATGCAGGATGGAGTGATAACTAGACAACAGGAAATGGTTGAAGGATTCTTCCAGGGGATGGGACAACAAGGAATAGCTAGAGTTGTTGGAATTCAGAACCAAGAACAAGGCGCCATTGTAGGAGCATCTGGGATTGGAGTGGAGCAAACTGGAACAATGCCTCCACTAATAAGATAACTTGGTACCAACTAAATCAACTCGATATTGATAGAACTACACTGGGGCGTAATGTTAGTGTGAGTGCCGGGATATCGAAAATGGATAACACTGGAGCTAGAAATGCAAATCAGAATGTGAATGCACAAAAATCGAAAGAACACATGCCAGAGCTACTCCACAGGAATGGAGGACAGAACGAAAGAAGGACACAACGCAAATGTGTAGCCAGTGGAATATGTGCCAGTGTATGTGTCGGAATTCCCCTAAATTGGTTGGGGGTAGAATATCACTCTTAAACGAAGTCCCTTACTGGACGATGAAATCCAAATTTCGAAATTGGTAAGAAGAATAGTTAAAGAAGAACCCCCAGATTAAGGTTTGGAGGATGTGAACAAAAATCCATTCACTTCTAATATCCGCAACGCAAGGAATCCTCTGGATTTCAAGCTTCCGACGCTAGAAATGTATGACAAAAAGATGGACCCGACAATTAATATGATGGATATATCTAACATATGCAAGTGTTGGGTGCTTCTAAGGAGGTAATGTGGTGGTGTTTCCCATTATACTTAACGAACTTGCCAGTGATGTGGTTCAGAAAGTTGGAGAATAGGTCCATAAGCACATGGATTGACCCAGTGAGTAGATTTTTGAGGCAGTTTAGAGTTCACATCTCACAACCAAAGAATGTACCGATGTTGTCAAGCATGAAATAAAGACCCAGAGAGGCCTTTAGAAGCTATTTGATAAGATTCAATGTAGCAGTAGCTGCAGTGGATAAGCCAGATCCATCATTAATCCTAAAGGCTGCAGTGGATAAAGTTGCGAGTAATACAAATTTCAAAGGTGCATTGGAAAGGAGTACACCTATGGATCTTGCAGAATTCCTCTATGAAGCTGAGAGATCTTTGCGTCAGGAAGACGCTGAAGCTGATGACTCCGAAATTAATGATATTGATGACCAGGGATTTTTTGGAGTAGGAATTGGAAAAGACAATGGGAGAAGAAGAGTTAATAATGAATTTGGAGAATCAAAACGATAAAGAAGGGAGCCAAAATTCTCTTCCTACACTGATCTGACTGAAACCTAAAGAGAATATAGCTATACACTAGCGGGAAAATCCCCTATCGAAAGCCTATAAGAAGAGAACTTACTGATTGGGAGGGAAAACTTTGGAAAGTTCTGCATCTTCCATGAGCTAGACATACATGAAATGAATGACTATCGACACCTTCATGATATGATAGAGGAACATGTTCGAAGCAACCAGCTGCAATAGTATGTAAGGAATCGAACTATAATGATCGATCGGAGCAACCACCTACAACAAATGCATCAAGGAACAACTAGCAATCTAGTCCGAGACTCAAAATCCCATAACAAGGATGAACGGGAGTCGAGTCTGACTTCTGGGCTCTTCTTTTTCGTTTCTTTTCTTTCATTTTTCTTTTCGTATTTGTCAATAAAGATAAGAATAACCCCAAACCACTTAGACGTGCACAAAACCTTATTGGTTCCTATTTACACTCTAAGTCATATGCTTGGGATGATTGCATAGGATAATAATAACCTCAGACCGCTTACACCTATACGAGACCTAGATTGGTCATTAGGTATGCTCAGAGTCGGATGTCTGGGATGAACACTTAAGATTTCTACTCATTTGCCTTGATTTGATTTGAATATTTGAATTTTGAAAAATCCACAGTGATTGTGATTACTTATATTGATCTTTTGATGTCCCTCCCTCGGAGAGACGAGACCGGAGTGCAAGGTAGAAGCTCCCTTGCCAGAGAGCAAGTGAACGAGCTTGTATGAAATGTAAGCCCCCTTACTGGAGAGTGAACAGATGGGCTTTCTTGGTTGTTGAAGTTCCTTTGTTGGAGAGCAAGTGGCCTCAACAAAGATACGAAGAGATCGTCTCCTCAACTTGAACACTATTGTCCCCTTAACTTAAATGATAACGATCTAGAGAGATCATTCCCCTTAAAATGGACATTAAATGATTCAAAGAGATTGTCCTCTTAACTTAAATGATAAACGATCTGAAGAGATCGCATGTTAAATTAAGTGAAAAATGGTCCAGAGAAATTGAACCTTAGAATGGAAACAGACTTGATAAAAGGATTTGAACGCCTTGTAATTAGAATAAAAAATGATAAATCCTAAATGAACACTGGACAATTTTGGATACATGATGTGGTAACTTTGAATGAAATTTGATATGTGATTAATAAGAGATATGTGATGTAATAACTCCATATGAAATCAAAATGATTGTGATGTATAAACTACACTTAGGCAGTGTCTAGAGTCTTAGGCGGTAACATGGTCGGAACGACCCATGATTGACAAGATATCCAAAGGAATTGTACAATTCACCAAGATTGAAGTAGCCGGAGAGCTCAACTATCGAAAACAAATTATTGAAACTTTTTCTTGAGCAAAGCACACCTTATATTTGAAAGGAGTGCTTTTGAAGGCAAGTTTTAACCCGCTTTTTGGAAAAGTAGATTTCAACAAGACTTAAAAGATTCAAACGAGGATAAAACGACTTGAAAACTTAGAGGACCCCTTATGATGGCTAGAGAATTAAGCTTAAGAAATTTGGACGAAAAATACATTAAGGAGAGGGGTCACCACCTATCCCTCAAGTAGGTACCGACCTCTCTTATTATATAGATGTTGCGACCACTTTTGTACGTATCCATAAGAAATTAGAAGAGTGTTGCAAAAGAGTACAAAGCATTATAAACTAAGGAAAAAAATCACTACCGACATCTTAGGCAAAAAGGCTGATATTGAGCTATTTTAGAGAGAGCTAGGTACTAACTTGTTTTGGGAGACTAATGATCGATGGAAACAGCATAGGACACCATAAAATGACATAAGAATAAGGATGCAAGAAGTTTCAAAGTGATTCGAACTATACAGAGAATTCGTCGCCGACTTGAGAGGTCAATACCGACGTCTGTGGTTAACTTGAGAAATCCTGCAACTTTGCACACTACTTCGAGCCGATATTTGGACTCTGCCCCAGGTGGATTGTATTTCCCTACCTTAATGATTTCAAAATGTTATGAAAGTTTTATATGATGTTCTAACCATGATTTTAAAATTGGAATTTTAGTTTGAAAGATTTCTTACACCAATGGTTATCAATTATGAATTATTGAAGGAGTATATGAAGAAAATAAATAAGGAAAATACCTTTAAATCAAAATAAAGGAGAAAGTATATTAGCATAAGTGTTCGTCAAATTTTCTTGGAATTTTATTAAGGTTTTCTATGAGGAAAATAAGCTATTGTGTGATCGGTACCGTGTTAGGGTAAAGAGGTAACTGCGGGGATGCATGTAATATAAAACTATATGGAATAAAAACAAGTGTTAGATAAATAGGGAACCAGATCCGAATAAAATACTAAAAAGAAAATCAATGACATTATAAATAATAGAAAGTAAAATTAAAACATATTATATAGCAACACGTGCAAATATGTTGTCAGACCTTGTATAATACAAAGTGGATGCGATGGCTTAACGTTTCATAAAAGAACCGCACACATGGTGAAGAAGTAGTGATTTGCCAAAGGGATCCAGGGACTTTCAAGGGAAAGTAGAACCGCACTACAATATGTAAAGGACAAACCACGACTCAATTATATAAAGACATAGGAAACTAAACCGTGCTGCAATATGCAAAAGGGACACTACATCGCAATTTAGTCATTTTCACTTAATATGTAACAGGTGAATTGCGCACACAAGATTGGTGCAGGGGTGTACTGCACCAAGGGAGGGTGTGAATGAAACAAAATAAAAGCCAATTTGGTAAGACTCAAGGGAAGACCCGGGCTAGTAAGGGAAAAGAACTCCTACAGTAAGGGATGGAGTTAGAAGGGCTATTAACGCCGAGTAGGGGTGCTCACTCGATTGCATACCTAGAGAAGGCGAGGAGAGGCATTCAACTTCCATGGTATGGTAGAGTTTTCCAAGCAGTTCCAAATTAAACAAATGTTTAGGGACTGCATGTGGGTGTCTTTGCAGTCGACTGCGTTGGGGTTGTTCAAAGCAGTTTAACATTAATTAAATACATAGGGAATGCGGTGAGGGTATTCCAAGTAGTATAAAATGAAATAAGTATAAGAAGGCCGCAGTGGGTTATTCCAAGTAGTTTAAATTTAAATAAATTAAAAGCAATATTATTGGTGGCTAATTCTAGGCAGTATCGTATTACAGACAAAGCCAGAAGGAAGCTTAGATAGGACTACAACGAGGTGTAGTATTATATGAGAATAAAAGATTAAACAATAATTTAAAATGGTAACTAAGTGCGGACTACATCGAGGGCGTTGTAGAAAATGGGAACATCTTAGGAATGCGCAAAGGTATAGTAGTAAATAAGAACTTCTTGCGTCAGAACCATGATTGTTTCACTTATGAATATTTTGGATAGTAAGGAGAAAATCCACTCTATGCAGTATGGTTTAATCTCACTATGTGTTAGTTTTCGGTAAGTATTATTCACATTAAGCTTTATGTCTGACCCATGTTCTTGTTACTATTTTCCCTAAACTCATGGATGCTCATTTGAGTAGGGTGAGTTTATAGGATTAGGCAAGTTACAATAAAGGTTGTAGTATGCAGATCAAAGACAAAGTAGGAGGCTTTGTTAGCAGATAAAGGTATTGCTTCCGTTGTTAAAGGAGTTTAGATAGCATCCTCATACGTTGATCTGACTCTTTACTATGTTATTTTCTATTGTCATTTGACCCCTGCATGGGCACGACATTAGGGTTAATTTTGGAGAAGATGTACGTAATAAATATTAAAACAGTTTCTATGTAATATAAATATTTGGTTGCTCTGTTTAATTAAGTTGCATTTGAATATACTAGACTTACTTTCATTGCTGGATGATAATTCTTGTTATGATTGATCATCCTTCGTCTTCGAGTCCCAAAGTGGAGGAGGCTACAGTTGGTATTAGAGCATAGGTTAGGGACACTTAAGTAAATCAGAGCTAGAACAATAGTAGTATTTAGAATAACATGAACACCTTGAGGAGGGGATACGTTGCTATATATATGTATGTATGTATCACAGTTATATGTTGCTATATAGATGTATAAGAAGATATATATATATATATCCTTCTATTTTTGTTCACTCTCTTTCTCCTTGTTTCTAATGAAGACTTGCTTAACAGAATAAGTAAGTTGGATTTGGGAAGTAGGCGAATTACAATAGGAGAAGCAATTGTAAGAAGAGAGGCTAAACGTACATCGGCTAATGAAGATAATATAAGAGAAGTTCATAAAGTGGTAAGGGAGGAAGCTGCACCATCAATAAATGTTGCGGGCATGGATGTGAGTTTTTCTTCTTATTTAGACAGTTCATAGCTCGGATTATGAGGGAAACTGCATCGAAGGATGTTCAGCCAAGGACCATAGTTGTGAAAGAGGGCTTCCCAAAGATGAACAAAGATTACTAAAATCTAGGAGGGAAGGCGTTTAAAGGGAAGGAGCATACAGTGGAAGTACCAAATAAGCTAAGGATTTGTGAGAGCATATTTGGAGATTTAGGATTGAATAATGCACAGAAGAGAAGGTTGGCATCAAGACAGTTATGAGAAAACATGCTGGACTGGTGCAAGGAAGTGATTGCTAAGGTCCTAAAGGAAGAGATTACCTAGGAGAAGTTTAAAGAAAGGTTTAAGACTCAGTTCATATCATGATCTTAGCAGGGTGTGCTATTGAAAAAGTTCATTGATCTTAAGCAGGGTGACTTTACAGTGGAGGGGTATATCCAGAAGTTTAACTCGTTTACTAAGTATGGTAGGGAGATCATTAATACTCCAATGAAGAAGAATATGAAGTTCATTAGGCGTTTGAAGCAAGGTCTTGATCATAAACTAATATCTCATTTTGCATCTCCTTTTGAGTTTGTCGTTGAAATGGCTAGAACAAATGATGGGATGTACTAAGGGCAGAGAAGAAGGGAAATAAGACCCACAGCTGAGCATAAGAAGAATTAAACTGTATATTAAAGGCAAGAAGGTAGTGCCAAAGGGGAAGTTTGGAGAGGTTGCCATTACAGAAGTAGCCTGCTAAAATTGAGGATAAAAAGAGCTTTGAAGTGTCCCATGCCTAAGAGTCTTGGGAGAATGAAGTGCTACAAGTATGTTAAGATGGGACATCTGAAGAAGGATTACCCAAAGCTTAGAGCATAGGTTTATACTTTGGAGGGACCAAGGGAAGAACGTCTGCCGAGGAAAGAGGCAAGGAGAAATTCTTGGAAGGTATGACTTTGATTTCTAAAATTTCTATTAGAGTACTGTTTGTTACTGGTGCTGCACGTTCATTTATATTTAAAGGTTTGGTTTATAGATTGGGTTAGGGGTTACTTATTTAGTCACTTCTATACATGTTGCAATTCAATAGGAGGGCATGCCACTCTTGGATTGAGATTCACTAACCTAAAAATTGATTTAGGTGAGTGGGTGTAAGTTTTCTTATGATCGCTACGTGTTTGCCTTAATAGGTTTTAGAGTTATTTTAGAGATGGACTGGTTGGAGAAGTTTATTGCAAGAGTGCACTGTGCTAATAGAATAATTACTTTGAGTCATCCGAGCTACATAGATAGAGTGTATGTGGTCTTAGAGGAATGTAGGGTCGGGCGCAAAGGCGTTTAATTTTCTTTAGCTTCATTTCATCTGCTTTAGCTTCAAAAGAGGAAGATCTTGAAGCACTATGCATAGTAAGGGAGTTTGGGATGTGTTTGAACCAGTTTTGAGGTTGCCACCTCTGAGAGCGGTAGAGTTTCATGTAGATTTGCTACCAGGGACTGGACCATTTGGTCGACCATAGTAGGTAGCCTCCAAAGAAGATGGATGATTTGAAGAAGCATTTGGCAGATTTAGGAGGCAAAAGTTTTATAAAACCAAGTAGTTCGCCTTGGGGAGTAGTGGTAGTATTTGTAAAGAAGTCCGATGGGTCATTTTGGTCATGCATAGACTATCAGAAGCTGAGTGAGAGGACAGTGAAGAATAGATATCCTTTGCCAAGAATTGATGACCTTTTCAATCATTTGAATGGAGCTAAGGTGTTTTCTCAGTTTGACTTGGCTATAAGGTTCCATTAGTTGAGAGTTGCGTAGAAAAGCATTTTTTTGGCTGCATGTAGAACGAGGTATGAGTCATATCAATGGCTAGTAATGCGATTTATACTAACCAATGCACTTGCATTTTTTGTAGACTTGATGAAAAGAATCTTCCAAGATAAGTTAGAAAGATATGTGTTTGTGTTCATATATGACATCTTAGTGTACTCTAAAAACGAAGAGGAACACGTAATACACCTATGGCTTGTGCTGGAGACGTTGAGACAGCATAAGTTAAAGCCAAAATTTTCCAAGTGTCATTTTTGGAGAAGGATAGTGAAGTTCCAATGCCATATAATTTCGGAAGAAGGGTTAGCAGTAGATCCTTCGAAGGTTGATGCAGTAGTGGGTAGAGGAGACTTGAGGCTGTAACCATGGCGTAAAGTTTCTTGAGATTGGCCGGTCACTACTAAATATTCATTAAGGACTTCTCTCAAATAGATGTATTAATAATGAGACTTACCAAAGAGAATGAGCAATTTTTTGGATGAAGTAGTGTGAGAAGGCATTCCAGGAATTGAAGTACCGATTGATGAATGCACCTATGTCAGTGATACCTAAAGGAAATGATGGTATGACCATGCATGATGATGCATTAGGTTCGGAGTTAGGAGCGGTATTGACGCTGAAGGGAAAAGTATTTGCGTATGCATCTAGATAGTGGCGACATCATGAAGTTTGATATCCAACTCATGATTTGGAGTTAGCAGTAGTTGTCTTCGCATCAAAGATATGGAGTCATTATCACTTAGGGGAGAGGTTTGAGTTATTTACTGACCATAAGTCCATGAGATATTTTTTTCTCTTAAAGGGAGCTGAACATGAGACATCAAAGGTAGTTAGAGTTTTTAGTATCTTAAGATTTTGGGATAAAGTATGCCCCAGGAAATGGCAATAAAGTAGTAGATGCCTTAAGCCGAAAACAATAGAGTTATGTTTGGCCATGATAGAATGGACCACCTTGGAAACGTTGTTTGCGTGTAATGTACACACTACAAGAAATTGTGATTTTAGTTGAATTAAAAGTAGTGTTTGAATGATAAATGCAACTATTTTACCAACCTTAATATATTGGTACCGTTTTAATTTTTGATATGTTCTGGGATGTTTATTGGCGGACTTTATTTCACTTCCCGCCTAGTTTTCTATCTTACTTCCGTACTCTATAGCCAAAAGAAAATTGAAACTTCCAACCGAAGTCAGTTATTTCCACTCCTCTTCTCAAATATCTAAAATATTTTTCACCACTAACAAAACAAAATTAGATTATTAATTATAAAAATCACCACTGATTGAACACCGCATTAGCATCTATGTTGCGCACCACTACCAATTGACGTTAGTGTTTAATTGCCAATGCTTCTTTAGGCCAATGATACATAATCTCATTCGGGTAATCAATTATTCATAGATTCGTAACTCGGTTATTTAACCTAAATCAGGTTTAGGTATCCAATTCTCTTCCTTCCCCTAAATTGAAATTGATTTCAGGTGGCAACATCAATGGTGCATGAGATAATAGCTGGCAAAATCTTAGGTTTCGCTATTCTACTGCATCCAATTAGGTATTATAGTATTTTTGATTTCTAAAGTATTTTTTCATTCGGATTCAAATACGACGTCTAAAAAAATACTCATGATATTATAATTGAAATATAAATAGAGATGGATTAATTGTGTTTGAAAAGTTCACTATAATGATAACTGCTGGAGATTGATTGAGTTTCAAGAATGTAATGTTAATCACATGTATCTGTTTAATTCATCATGGGTATTGACTATTTGATGATTTGTTAACACATCAACGTCATCAAAGTTTTATTTTTTAAATAGGACCGACAACTGAATTGAATGGTGGCTGCACAATTCAATTGTTGTTTAAGCTGGCATAAAGCTTGATGTAGAATTCGAAGATGATGCTACATGCAAAATAAGTACAGTAGATTTTCATTTGCTTATGAAATTTTGCTTTTATTGGGCTGTTGCCATGGCTTTAAGCAAACGAAAAACTTTTTAGCTACCAGACAAATATATGTTAGTATTGAAACAAATCATTGTTGCTTGTTACAGATTGCAACCATAGCGGACTCGGTATACAGTATATGGGCCAAATGCCACATGCATATTATAGGTGAGATTGGATAAGATAAAGTTGAGTTTATTTGTTCAGTCTATAAACAAATTATCATTTAAGATAACAACCGATAAGGTGAGCAAATTGCTTTGTCACATTGACGACAATGCACAATTTTATGCAAACGTTACCTGATTCAAATGTTAGAGCCATATTTATGCACAAATTTAATAGCATTAGCAGTAGCAGCGTATTTCAAGTAGGAAATCTGAAATTTTGAAAAACTTTAATCTTCTCGTCTCTACTTGCAGTAAAAATCACTGTTATGTGGAGATTATGTGGAGATAATTCAGAAGGATGTAGTGCTTATGTTGCATATATCATAGAAGGACTAAAAAAAGTGCATGACTGGCAAGATATTATGATATATCAAAAAGGGAACGGTTCCCTTTTCAATTCACCTTCTATAACTACCGCTCTGGTATTGAATACAAATGACACTAAGGCCCTCAACTTTTTATATGCACTCATGAAGATGTTTGTCTATTCAGGTCAACTTTAAATCATAACCTATATATTTTCTTGAATAAATATACCACACTATTTTTTTTGATGCTATGATTGTTGCTCATTTCTTATAGTTCCAACTCTGTATCCTTCAACAATATATACTCAACTTCATATTATCGATGACCTTGAGAGATTTGATATCTCTAGGTATATATTTTACATCCTGGATCAAAACCATTTTCGACAAAATATATAGGTGATCACAAAGAAATCACCTATATATTTATAAATATTTACATAAAAGAAGTAATTATTGCAGCGCCAGCCAATCCTGTAGATGCCAACAGTGAGCTAATGGAATTCAGGGAAAGGTTTGTGTAAAATTTACTAAGTTTTTACGTTAGTTTAGGTTTTTATAAATATTTACCAATTAATACTTGCATTAGTTTCCTTAACTTGATTGTTTAGATAACTTGGTAATAAAGTTTAACACAACCTTGTTATATCTCATAACACAGGTCTTGGGTCTGAAGTTTAGTCAAATGGCCCTTCAAAGAGGATGGAGTAGCAAATCGAAGCTTCTTGTGGTGAGTTTCAGCATCTGCATTGAATTATTATAGGTATTAATTTGTGATAAGATAGTAATTTATCACACTTACATTATGAAACGTACAACTCATGCACAATGAAGAAAAATTGCTAATAATAGCATCTGCTTATCTATGGATGTCTTTTTCAAACTAAAGGAATGTAATTATTCATGTGCCATTTAACATTATGCATGATCTGTCAAGCAGTATAAAATATTTTGTCTTTGGTGTGGACTAGTGGACCCATTTTTAGAATAAATTAACACCCATGTAGCCCTGTCTTGAATACTACTTACATTAGGAGTGTTCATTGGACCCTAAATAGTGCAAAATATGTATGTATGTATACATCTCTCATATTGATGGTGCTTTACGTTATTAGGTTAAGGACATGTCGGCACGACAAGTGTATGAGAAATTTCTTGAAGCAGTGCAACCCCAAAATCTGCCTTGAATTCATATTGTGGCTCCACTGTTTTCATTCATATGCCAAGAAAATTTGTCCCGCTATATGTTACTGGAAGGTAACTGTTGATGTCCTCGGAACATTGGTTTATTTTCCCTTCATAAGCTTATGAAATGTCGAAACATATCCAGGATTTTTATTGGATTTGCCCTTGCTTTGTTATGAGCAACTTCTGTAGACAAAGCTTCATTATCAACTGAATAAACATTTGCATATTATGATATTCCTATGACTTTTTAGTTATTACTTCACTATGCTGCCATGGTAGATAGAGTTCTTCCTAATATTATTTCTAATTTGGTAAAATTTAACTTTACCAAATACCATTATTATTATAATTCGCACTTTAATCAACCTTTGGACGCTCTCTTCACGTACCCCTTAACTCTGAGAATTAAGGACAAAAGGACTGACGTGCTTTTTTTCCATGTCAATTATGCTATGTTTGATAAAAAATGAAATACTCAAATTCAATGATTTGTATAATTAGGTTGTTTCGAATTATTTTTGGTACTAACATTGAAGATGCAAGGACTGATGATGTTAGGGTGCATTCTTGAACATCGAAATACTCTAGGAACATTGTCTGTTGTTTCTTACTCTTGAAACATTTTCTAAGTGGTGGTGGCTTTCTAGCCCTAGGATTGACACCATACTTGTGGAAAGAACAAGGATGAAAAGCCATTAGAACATCAAGGCCGCGGTTTATACATATTATAATTTTTTGTTGCTACTTGTTGTGTAAACTGGTTTATGAATGGTTATGGAGTTTATGTGTATTTTCTTTTTTTGTCGAAAAACTATTATCGAAATGGTTATGGATATCATATTTGATTAAGTAATTAACGTGTTGTTTCAATTGTTTGAATATGATGATTATGTGACTGATTGATTGATTGTTGATTTGAATATGATGTGTAACGACCCTCCTTTTTGGACAGTTTAAACCGACGATCAAATACACATGTCGATTCCAAACCGTTCAAAATGGCAGATAGTTATTGGGGTAAATAAGAAAAGAAAAGAAAGAGAAATAAAGGAAATGAAACACCACAGAATCTCGCAGCGGAACGATAAAATATAATAGTCAAATAAACAGTTCATGAAGCTGTTTACTATACTTTGACAATTATTTATACAACATTTATCAGAGTTATACATATACAACAGAACAATTTAAATAATGCAGCGGACAGCATGATGCATAGATAATAATAGTAACAGTATACCAAATCTTCGTCTTCATCCTCCAGAATAGATCTTCAAAAATCTGAAAAACTCAGGACTGACCCGAGCGTAATGAAAAGACAAAACACTCGAGTCAGGACTAAAACATCCTTATGAAAGTTAAATCAATCGTAAATAAATATGAGTGTGACGGCGTCAGAGATGTTTACGGGGTTTGACATCTCATATCCAGTGTCAACGTGCGTGCAATAACTTAAGAGATGTTACGGAATTTTCCATCTCTTAAGGATCCGTTAAACTATCTACTATGTAGTAATGTACGCTGAGTAGACAATGTCTATCAGTAATATAAAGTATCAAAATAGCGTTAAGGCGTTACCATAATCCCCCTTAACACGTTTTTATAATGCCATAGTCTATACAGCACCGTAAGCCCCACCGTAAACTGGTGGTTATCAGAGGGTACCCCATAGGTATAACACAAAACATAACGTAGTGGTCACGAATAGGATAATCAGTATGACAAGGTACATGTGGCGATACCAACTAGGATACTAGTAGTTGCGTGATCCGGACTGATATTGAGCATAACCAGCAGCTACCCCAACACCGCGAAACAACACTACCAAATCAAGGGGTGCACCCAAATCGAATCACAAATGTAATAGAAATGGTATCGAAGAAGCGTGTCCGCTAGAGGTGGCGAACCTCAATGGCCCGGCGCGACTCCTGTTTTAGTCATGTCAGGGGTCATCCAATATCGTTCTCTTTCTTCAATCAACGCGTTCACCAAATCATCCACTTCATTCTGGATCAACACTCCGCGTATAATAGTTATTAAAGCGGTGTTCGGTATCGACAGAGAGTATGTCCATATCCGATCCCGGTCTCTTTAATAACTACGTATTATTACACCGTTGGCTCTTTTACATTTCAAATCGATTCATAATTGATATCAAAATATCATATTCGCTTTAAAATCATATCCATTTCAAATATCATCGTATCTATTCAAATGTAAGATTTCGTTTCAAAAATCATTTTTCGCATCAATATCTCATTTCGATTTCAAAATCATTCCGAATTTCAAATTTAGGTTGCAACTTCATTTAACCCAATTCATATTTAAATTCAAGATTTAAACATAAACATTTCACCTTATTGCTCAGCTTGAAATTTTTGAAAATAGTTTTAAGTAGTTTAAAAGTAGTTTTAAATAATTAAAATAGTAAAATACTTAAAATCTTTAAATGGATTTCAAATAGATAAATTAATTTAAAATAATTAATATAGGTTAAAATAGTTTAAGTATTAAAGATGGTTTATACAACAGAGTAATTTGGAAAACAAAATGAAACAGATTCAAAACCAAAACATTTCAATTATAACTTCTCAATTCAAATCAATTTCAATTTCCATTCTACCGATTAAATTTCGATTTCAATTCAAATCAATGTCAACATTTACTTCAAATTAATTCAATTTTACATTCACCTTTAATTTATTCAATTTCAATTTATATCGATTTGGAGCTTGATGTTCAAAATACCAATTTATACCACTTAACACAATTATGCGTCAATATTCAAATCTAAATCCAAATTTCAAATATGATTCAATTTCAAGCTCGATTTCAAAATATCATTTTTATATCACTTTTACTTAGTAATGTTCAAAGCTCGAATTAAGGTTCAATCTTTTAAAACGAATAAATTTTCGAAATTCAATCATAACCAAATTTTAAATTTCAAAGTCTCAACTTAAATCATTTAACAATTTCTTTTAACCAAAATCTATTTCAATATTCCAAACTCAATTTTCCGATAAATTCGATTTCTATAAATTGATTTCTATTTTTAACTTCTAAATCAAATATTTAAATAAATTTCAAATCGACAATTTTAAAAATTATTAATTTAGCCAATTCGGTGTCCGTATATAATTTTCTACCCTATGGCCAAGTAATTATTTATTTAAATTAAATGTCAGGGATGAATATATATCACTTAAATCAACCATAGTGTCATATGTATGCATAACAGGTTATATATAAGTAATAAACATCCAAACATTTAAATATCAACCAATAGCATCCATCGAAATAAAACATCCAATAGACAACATAATTCATAGCAATTTCATAGTTATCAATGTCAGGTAATTTTATCGCAATTCAATTTCAATTTTAACGGTCAATTTAATTTTCAACGGTTAATTCAAATGACAATCTATATGACAATTAAATTTATCAAACAACGACAAATAAAATTCATAACACTTTATAATGTCAAATTTAACTAGCATAAAGATATTCAGTACGTTGTGAGCGTTATAAAACACTCACCTTGATTTTTACGATTTTAAATCAAATCGAACGACGTTCGATTTAACCCAAAATTTTCTCTAGCTCCAAACGATACCAATCTAGTTCCATAGCGTAGTGCTCGACAAAACGAAGCTAACGCAATTCGTTTCGTCCAAAACAGACCTCGTATGAAAAAGTTATACACGTTTAAAGTTTGTACAATTTTTTTATATACAAATATTCACAACTTTATTTAATATTATCAACCTTCAGCAATCTGGGCCGTTGATTCCATCAAGCAAATCAAGGCCGTGCGCATCTTCTTCCTCACGTTCGTTTGCTCCAGGCCATAAATCACGTACGCAATCCATCGTGCCTCCAAAACCCTAAATGACGCACCCACTCCGAGCCACCTGGAGACGATCAGCTAGCGTCATTCGAAAGCCCTTGCTTCACTCCACCTTCACTATCAATAGCCTGAAGCTCGGCTACCCCCTCTGCCTCGAATTGCGTGAAAAACGCAGCGACTTTGAACGCGATTTCCCGTCGATCCGTGACTCCGTTTCCGATCACCACCGTTGGATAGCTAGATCTTGATGCCCTCTATAACTTTGTAGTTGAGAGTTTTTGCTAATTGTTGATGGATTGAGAGGAAAATGAGGAAGAAGTTTCGAAATTTTCTGACCATTGAAATGAAAGTGGCGGCTAAGGGCTGAAACCCTAGGGTTTTTGCAAAACAAAGAAAGCGGGGGTCCTTTTATAGAAAATCGCCAAAACACTATTCATCGAAAATTTTCCGAACTCCAAACGAAGCGTGCCGGCTGGCGTTTCTAGGGTTTACCCCGCGTTTCGGACACAATGGAACAAGTTTTGGAAGCTAATTCGATCGTATGTGTGAGTTACGGCAATAAACGATCGATTTGAAATTAAATCGGTTAATCAAATTTCTGTGCGTTTGGGCTCGCCCCGGACAAACGGTAAATCCGATTGACTCGAAATTTGAAATCTTATAATAATATTACATTATGGATCCGACGAAACTAGTTTCATCAAAATCCAAGACTGTTTGAAAAATGACTATTTTAACTCGCCAAATTAATATTAAAACAATTTCAACGCGTTTCGAGCTGCCACGGTCAAACGGCAACTCCGATTGCTACGAAAATTGAAATCCGATAATAATTAACTATTACGGATCCAATGGAACTAGTTTCGTCCAATTCTGAGACTGTTCAAAATTTGGCTATTTTCCAGTCGATAATTAAATATTAAAATATTCAATTTTCACAAATTTTTTTAAATTCAGTTTTAAAAGTTCTATAACATCACTATAACTCCAATATAATAAAATAAAATTTTACAAATCATTTTTAATCATATTAAACCCGTTATTCAATTGTCCAATAATTTCAATTTTAAAATCTTATTAACTCTATTATAATCCCGATATAACTTACTTTCCCTTTGGAAACCAATTTGAATCATATTAAGCCAAATTTCAATTATTCACCCTATTTCGTATATTAAATTTCAATATCAAATTAATCGTATCAAATTCGGAATTTAATTATTCAACATTTGTAATATTAAATTTAAACAAATTTGATTATTCTTAAATCACTATCTTTTGAAATATTCAAAACGAACTTATAAAATTTAACAAATTCAAATTATGGAACAACCATTTTCATTAAAATAGTTATGCAATTCCCGCTATTCAATTATTCAATAAATTCCAAATATTAAATTTAAACAATTTAATTGTTCAATATTTGACGGATTTCAATATTGGATTTTTAAATAAAATTTCATTATCAGTCGATTTACTATATTACATCAAATGAATTCCACATTATTATTTAACTACAGTTAGATATAATGCACTCAACTAATATATAAACTTTCATTTCAATTGCAATTGGTTTACTAATTCAATTCGACTAACAAAATGAATAGGTAACTTAAATACTTATCGCCGTTAACTTTTAATTACTTATAAGTTTATTATTTACAAACCCGTGTCACAATTACCTATACAACACAAATTCATTCAATTACCTTTGACTACACCTTATTTCAATTGATTTGGGATTTCATTCAATTCATAAATAATTAACTTAGATAAATTTTGTTGCATTTCATTCTAGTTATTATTATTCCAAACGACTTATAATTTTTTTCTAACACTAAAATCACGAAAAATTATTAAATTAGCTATTTTAATTATCGAAAATTTACGGGTCGTTACATGATGATTATGTGATTGATTGCTGATTTAATAAGACTATCATGAGAGTGATGGTTTGAAATGATACAAGCCACTAACATGAAACAGTTGCAGAGAGATATTGCAAAACAGTTAATAAATTTTAGTAGTGTTTTAGAAACACTACGAAAATAAATGTAAATGGTTGTGATATGATTTTTGCAGTGAAGAAAAAATGCTATCAGAACTTTTAGTAGCGTTTTGGTAAATACTGTGATACGACATGCTACTAAAAGTCTCAAACTTTTGTAGCGCTTTTAAAGTCCTACAATATGTCAAGTTTTGGTAGCGTTTTCTCCAATGTCCAAAGTTTTAGACTTTTATTGCATGTTGTGTTGCAGTATTTACCGAAACACTACTACAATGTTTTGGTAGCGCTTTTTCAACACTACGAAATGCCATTTTTGGTGTAGTGACATTTTCGGTCCAGTGTAGGTTTGAGCAGTGCATCAGGGATGCTATCATGCTAAGAAGTCAGGCATGCACTTGTAGTAAGGATTGTCAAACTGCAAAAGGAAAACAAGTTATGCACCAATATATTTAGGAAATTGGACTTAGGAATCAAGGTAGTAGAGCAGAAGGGGTTCGGCGTTGAGAGAGAAGGTAGAATGTGGAAGAATGAAATGTTGTATGTTCCAAGTACAGAAGGACAGAAAAAAGAAGTATTGGACGAATGACATCGTTCAAATTTACCATACACCTTGGAAGTACTAAGATGCATCAATATACGATGAGTAGTTTTTTCTGGGAAGGGTTGAAGAAAGATGTAGGACAGTATATGAGAAGATGTCTTACATGCCAGTAGGTGAAAGGGGAATATTAGAAGCATAGTGGGTTCCTGTAGCCTTTGGAGACTCCATTTTGGAAATGGGATTTAGTATCTATGGAGATTATAGATGGGTTGTCAAGGTCAGGGCGGGGAATGAAAGAATATGGTAATAATTATAGACTAATTAAGTGTGCCCATTTCATTCCAGTGAAAGATAAGAGAACTGCACTGAAATTAGGGGAGATATATATGAGGGTCGTAGTGAGATTGCTTGGGGTGCCTAGCACTATTATTAGTGATCGAGATTCATTGTTCGCTAGAGAGTTCTGGCCCAGCTTGTAGAAGGTGTTGGGCACATAGTTGTGCATGAGTACTGGGTAGCATCTACCGAAAGATTTGGTAGAAAAAGATGGTCAGTAAGGTCTTGTAATACTTGCCGAGAGCTTGTGTTTTAAACCTCAGTAGATCTTGGGAGGATCATTTACATTTGGTAGAGTTTTCATATGACAACAACAACCATAGAAGTATTGGGATGGCCCCATTTAAGGCGTTATACGGAAGGCCATAAGTCACTTGTAGTTTAATTGGAGGTAGGGGACATGATTATGTTAGGAACAGATGTGGTTAAAGATGCTACCGAGAATGTACAATTGATCTGAACTAGGATAAAGGCATCACAGTTTAGGATGAAGAGTTACGTCAACACAAGGAGGAAGGAACCTGAGTACCCAATAAGCAATCAGGTGTTCAAGAAGGTTCCTTCGATGAGAGGCAAAATGTGATTTGGGAAGGCTGAGATGATAGCAACCAGGTATGTACGACCGTTTTTTATCATAGGTAGGATTAGGGAGTGGTGTATTATGTAGAACTGCCTAGTGATTTTGCGGGGATTCATAATGTGCATCACGTATCACATCTGCAGAAATGCATTAGAGATCCAAACGTAGTAGTTAATACGAGGGATGTAGAAGGCCTAGTCATAGAGCCGAATATGACTTTTTGCGAAGATCGATTCAATTGGTGAATCGGGATGAAAAGCAACTCTGAAAGGCAGTGAAGCTAGTATATGCCTAATAGATTATAAATCAGGATGACTATATGTGGGAAATAAAGGATATGGTTAAGAAGACCTATCAAGTGTTGTTTGTTTCAGATTAGCATATAAGCTATGTTTTGAATTGAATTGTTGTTGACCATATATATGTATGAATGTTATGGTTGATTATCGTATTATTTAACTACACTAGGACATTTTGTGAATTGGGTATTCATGGGTTTACGCTTAGGAGTAAGCATGGGATAGATTGGCGATTATCACCATGCCTTAAAAAATTTCAAGGGTGAAATTCTCTTAAGGGGGAAAGACTGTAACAACCCGTAATTTTGGATTCATTTAATTAAACAATTAAAGGGCCGAATAAGCTAAAATAAAAGGAATAGGGGTAATGAATTAATGAAAATGAGTAAGCGGCGTCAAACTTAAATTTTTATAGGATAATAAAAACTATCTTTTCCAAGCATTTATTTCATTCTACTAAAAAACCTAAGAGAAACATTAATGGTGGCAGCATAAAGAGACAAATAAAGAAAAGATAAGAAAAACGCAGGCTAAATTGAGATTTAGAAAACTAAAGCAATATAATCCAAAGATCTAGGTGAGTAGTACTAATCCATTTTAACTGTAACTAAATACATGGTTTCGGTAAAGATCTTGTAAACTATTATATATGATGGAGTTTCTTATGATTTTCGTTAACATGTAATTTTTTTAATAAATATTTTAGAAAATATTGGTGAACTCGAGATGTTTAGTTATATTTCCCTACCTTAATGATTTCGAAATGTTGTGAATTTTTATACAATGTTATAACCATAATTGTATAAATGTTTTTTAGTTTGAGAGATTTCTTACGCCAGTAATTATCGATTATGATTTATTGAATGGGTATACCAATAAATAAACAAGGAAAGTAACCCATAAATCAAAATAAAGGATAGAATACATTAGAACAAGCGTTCATGAATTTTTTAGGAATTTTATTAAGGTTTTCTATAAGGAAAATAAGCTGATATGTGATGGGTACCCTACTGGGGCAAAGAGGGAATTGTAGGGACACATGTAATATAAAATTGTATGGAAAAAAACAAGTGTCAGATAAATAAGGAACCATATCCGAATAAAATAATGAAAAGAAAATCAAAGACACAGTAAATTACAGAAAGTGAAATTGGAAAGTATTATACAGTGACACGTGTATAAATGTTGTTAACATGTCAGACCTTGTCTATTATGGAGTAGAGGTGGCAGCCTAATGTTTCATTAAAGAACTGGGCACACGATGAAGAGGTAGTGGTTTTCCAACGGGATCTAGGGACATTCAAGGGAAAGTAGAACTGCACCGCAATTTGTAGAGAACAAATCACACCATAATTATATAAAGATGTAGAGAACTGTACTACATCGTAACATGCAAAGGAGATACTACATCGAATTTTAGAGTTTTTCACTTAATATTTAAATAGTGAATTACACAATGAGGAATGGGGCAAGGGTGTACTGCGGCAAGGGAGGGTGTGAATGAAACCTAATAAATGACAATTATGTAGGACTTAGGGGAAGACTAGGGCTAGTAAAGGGAAAGAATACCTACACTAACGGATAGAGTTGGAAGAGCTATTGAAGCCGAGTAGGGACGCTCACTCGATTGCACAACTAGAGAAGGTAAGGAGAGGCATTCAACTTCCAGGGACTGCAGTGGGGTTTTCCAAGCAGTTCCAATTAAATAAATGTTTAGGGACTGTATGTAGGTGTCTTCATAGTCGAATGCGGTAGGGTTGTTCCAAGTAGTTTAAAATTAAGTAAATACATAGGGACTGCAGTAGGGGTATCCCAAGTAGTATGAAATGAAATAACTATAAGGACACTGCAGTGGAGTTATTCCAGGCAGTTTAAATTTAAATAAATTAAAAGGAATACTGCGGGTGGCTGGTCCTAGGAAATATCAGATTAAAGACAAAGCCAAAAGAGAGCTTAGAGAGGACTGCTTCAACCTGTGGTGAGCTACCGAGGAGATGTTTCTGACTATGTCATTTTTCTCGTAGAGGTTGGTAAATTCTTTACTTTTGAAATACATTTCATTGTTAAAGATTATTTTGTGTGGGATCCCAAATCTAGTGATGATGTTCCTAACGCAACGATTACTATTTTCTTCAAAGTTATGGTTGTGAGAGGTTCGGTTTCTACCCACTTAGTAAAATAATAAAATGCTACTACTGCGAACTTGCTCCCTTTTAACATTGGGAGTGGGCTTATCAAGTCAATTCCACATATATCGAACGATTATGGGTTGGTCATGGGGCTAAGTTTAGGTGATGGCAATCTTGGGATACTAGTGGCCCTTTGACACCTATAACATCTTCGAACGAACTCCTACACATCACCTAATGCAGTAGTCTCAATATTTTCTTAGCTAATTTCTTCTATGCATAATGACTTCCGCAATATCCTTCATGAACTTATCTTGTAGCTCCAGTTCCTTCTTCTTTTGTCACGCATCTTAGATAGAGGTTAAATAGCCCATCTTGTAAAGTATCCCATCACAAAACGTGAAGTAGGGAGCCTAGTACCTAATTTATCTTATTCCTTTTCTATCCACTGGTAAAATTCCTTTCCAAATAATTACTGGCCGGGTATGATTATCTTGAATCTCACCCATTTCCTCATGAACTGCGGCCTCCTGATCCTTTTCCCATTGAGCTCGCTTCAGCAAAAGAATCTACTGCATTTCAAAAATATTTGGCTTGGTTAAATGTCCTACAAAAACCGCCTTCATTTCTTGCACAAACTTAGTGCATTCTGTTTAGCTAAATAATCCGCTGAAGAGTTTTCTACTTTAGTTATCCGCTCTATTTCAAATTGTTCAATCCGAGCTAATAACTCTTTAGACAATTCCACATATTTATCCAGAGTTGGTTCTTTAGTTCGATAATTTCCCTACATTAGATATATAACAAGTTGGGAACCATAAAGGACTTTAATATGAGTTACCTTTATCACTTATTCCATTTTTGGCTTAGCAATGAGTCTGCGCTTTGAACTCTAGTTAAACTACCTCTAGCTTCTGCTTATCTAGAGTGATAATTACATACCCAGTTCCCACCCCTGTTCACTTGATGTGCCATCTACATGGAGTTTCCAAACCCGCAAAGGTTCCTTCAATCTTGCATTTGGCTGCGTTGTTGGACCCATGGATCCCATAGTGAAATCGACTAGAGCCTGGACTTTGATGGCATGTCAAAGGTGGTATGAGATGTCATACTGATTTAATTCAATAGCTCACTTGTAGAGTTGACCATATGCTTTTGGTTTCTATATTATTTGCTTTAATGGCTTGTTTGTCAGTGCTCTGATGGGATGAACTTGGAAATATGGCTGCAACTTTCTAGTTATATGTGATATGTTATAAGCTAGTTTTTCTATCATGGAATAGTTCAATTCTGCTCCCTTCAAATGCTTGCTAGTGAAGTACATTAGCCTTTGTACAACGGCTTCTTCCCGTACCATTGTTGCACTCATTGCTTGATTAGTTATAACTAAGTATATAAAAAGATCCTAATTTGGGATTGGCTTTGAAATTATGTGTGGATTGGCTAAGTGGTCCTTTAACACCTAAAAGTTGCCTTGCATTCCTTCGTCTATTCAAAGTTTCTTCCCATCTTAATTTTATCAAAGAAAGGAATGCATTTATCGGTAACCTTAAAGATAAACCTACCCACAGTTGCCACCTTCCCATTCAAACTCATCATATCTTTGAGCTTGTTTGGAACCTCCATTTTTCTAACAGCTTGAGTAATCTCTGGATTATCCTTAATTCCTCTTGCGCTCACTATATATCCTAAAAAATTTCTAGACTATACTACAAAAGAACACTTTAGTGGATTCAACTTCATCCCATATTACTTTAGGGTGGCGAAGGTTTCTTACAAATCATGCACATGTCCTGAAGCTGTTTTGGACTTGACTAAGATGTTATAGACATAAACTTCGACGTTCTTCCCAATCTGGTCATCGAACATCATGTTAACTACCATATGATATGTTTCCCTATGTTCTTTAACCCAAATGACATTACTTTATAGCGGTACCATCCCTTATAAGTAACGAAGCTTGAGTGCTCCTAATCTGGCTTAAACATGGTTATTTAGTTGTATTCTGAATACATATCTATGAACTTTAGCGGTTTGTGGCCACTGTTGCATCAACCAACCGATCTATCCTAGGAAATGGAAACTTGTCCTTATGGTAGGTCTTGTTGAGGTTTGTGAAATCTATGTAGGTCCTTTGTTTCCCATTCGAATTCTTTACTAAAATTGGGTTCACTATTTATGTTGGGTAATACACTTATCAGATGAAACGGTTCTCCTTTAACTTCTTGATTTCTTCATGATGGAAATTGTATCATTCCCGACCTAAGGTACGTCATTTTTTCCTAACGGGTATGCATTGGAATCTATATTAAGGGCGTAACAAATTATAGCTGGGTCGATTCCCTTCTATCTGGGTGATTCCAAGCAAAGACATAACGTGATCTCTTTACGAAGTCGATCAATCCTATACGCAGTTTACTGTTTAGGATCTTTCCAATCTACATAATATTAGTCGGATTTGAAGGATGTATTTGGACTTCTTCCAAGTCATCCACTGGCTTTAGATCTATTATTTTCATCCCTAGGCATGGATCCACCTCATCTTCTACATCCCATGACTTTGATGAGATGCGCTTTCCCGAGATGGAGAGAGATTTGGTAGATACTACATGATAGGCCTATCTATGGGCTGGGTTTGGTCCAAGTATCTTAAAACCTGGACCTGAGCCCAATTACAGTGATCAAAACCTGATTCCGGCCTGAACTGCAGGTATTTCCAAACCAGTATCAGAGCTTATCTCATCGGGATTTTCAAGTCTGCTAGGTAATACCTGTATACCAAGTCATAATATTAATGTTAAAATCAAACTTTAAGCTTTCATTTTTAAAATTTATACAGAAACAACGTTAACATATAAATTAGATGGTGACGTAGTCAAGTTCACAACAAAAGTAAGCAAAAACAGCTATGTGCAAACAAACAATATAGTAAACAAACAACATAAACACTCTTGTTTTGATATCACAAAAAACTAATAGTTGGGTCCAACTCAAACTGGGCTTGGTTTTGATAAAACTATACTCTACCCTAATAGTAACCGGGTCGAGCCTAAGTCAAGCTTGGGTAGTTTGGGAAAAACCCATACCTTTATTAACAGGATGGGTTCGGGCTAGGCTCGGGTCGATAATCGTACCATTGACAGGCCTACTACACGAACACTGAGTCATATTCTTCTGTTCCAACCATGTAGTCTCTTATAACATTCCTAGCAGATACACTGGTTGTAGGTTGGCATGTTTCGGTATCTTCCTTGGAACTTAGTTCCAATGCAATTATTTGACTCTACTTATTATTTTCATTTTTACATAAATTAGAAGAGACATAGTATAATTTCGAATAATTTTATTGCTAGGATTCAAAGTTACATTATATAGTTCCTAAGCTAATAACTATTCTCCTTTCACACTCCCGAACCCTATAGAGGTGCAAAACTTCATGAGTAAATCCATTTGAGAAGTGACAGTCCCTGGTTCTATCAATGCAGGCCTCCCTAAGAAAGTATTATACATAGATTGTTGGTCTATGACAAGGAAGCTTACACAGGTAGATTTATGCAGTGGTGAAGTACCCACAGCAACAAAGGTTCATGCCATTACCATTGACACTGTTGTTGTGTTGTTGAAGCCGTATATATAGGTTCTGGGTTTCACTGAGGACTTCGGATAGGACTCCTATTTTGTCAAATACTGCTTTATAGATGACATTCATAGAGCTTCCAGAATCCACAAATATTTCTACATTGTGAAGTTTGAGATCTGTACAGTTATAACTGAAGGATCAAGATGTGGAAATGTAATCCCAACTGAATCTACAGAGGTAAACATGATATATGGAATGGGCTTCTTCTTAATATGGAATAAACTTATGTGCTTAGAGCAGGCTTCTTAGACATATCTCTTCTGTGCCTTCTTACTTTTGCTTGCAAGGTGGGCTCCCCTATGAATTGAAGTTATAAGAGTATTGGGTTCCCCGCTAGGTCTCTGTGAGGATCAGGTAACTAACTCTGAGCAGGGGTGACTGGATTATCCTTCTGATAAGCACACAAGTATCCACTTAGTATTAGCCTCTCAATTTCATTTTTCAAATGACGACAACTATTAGTGTGGTATCCATTCACTCTATGGAATTTGCAGTATGTCGCACCATAATGTAGTTTTGCTTTCTTTCCTTTATTTGGGACATTGTATACTAATTTTGCCTCGGTCTGTTTGTAGATATGTTCCAGAGTGTGAGTGCGCATAAATTTTATCATAAAGTTTAACTCTCTTGGCCTTTTCACAAGTCATTTGTTATAAGTTTCTACTCCACGCTTCCTCTCATTGTGTGTTGGAGTTGTTCTCTCTGTAGAAACCCATCCAGCTGATCTCTCCTCTTTGGTGCATATACATCCACCATCCTTTTTATAAAAAGCCTTAGTACTCCTATAGGTTTTCCTGTCATTCTTATCCTACATGTCTATATTTATCTTCAATCTTGAGTAAGCCAACATCAATAATGCTTCCTTACTTGTAATCGCTATCCTCATTTCTTTTTCCTTGAAGCATTTGATGTAGTTATGTAAGCTCTCATTGTCTTTTTACTTAATGTGGGATATGATACTAGGATTTGGAGATATTTCTCTCCCTGTATGGAATTATCTGCAAAAATCGACCGACAGCTGCAGCCATGAGTGAATTTCCCTTGGTAAATACTTCCAATACCATCTAGAGGCTACCCATGAAAGGTACATAGGGAACAAATTGCAGCAAGCTAACCTTCCATCTTTTAATATGTCCATGTAATATTCAAATGTGCATAGATGATCGTCTGGGTTGGACGATCCATCATATTTTTAGATTGTTAGAGCTCTGAAACTATCTAGGAAAATTGATTCAATGATTTCATTACTAAATGTGGAAAAGTACTCCTTCTTTCCTTGTTGCTCTGCTCACACAATTTGGCCAACTTCTCTATACGGTCTTTGAGCTCTCATATCTCTTCGTCTTTTGCACTCACATGTGATGAGCCATGTTTGAAGACTGAGATGGCCTCATCTGCCTCTTATGGGTTTGATTATTTCTCTTTCCCAATAATAGTAGGCTTATATTAGCTGGCTTGAATTTAACGTTCCTTTTTATTCAGGCCTTGTTTGTTGTCGTTAGTCCCAAGCTTAATAATTCGACATCATCATTCCCATTAGTGAGACTGCCATATTGGTCCTCTGCTTGTACTTTTTTCACAACAGGTGTTGATGCCAAAAATGGATCGACGTCCAAGATTGAGTTGTAGGGAACCTGTGAGACCTAAATATAGCTGATAATGGTTGAAAATAAAAGAAAATAGAACAGAAAGAAGTAGAGAGACTCAAGATTTTTATAGTGGTTCGGCAATCTTTGGCCTACATTCGCTTTATAACTTTCATTGATTGATTCGATAGAGTTTGTATTGGATTATAAGGGATTAGAGAGGGTACAAGTCACTAGTACAAGGGATTAACAAGTTCTGTGGCTTAGAACTACCAAGGTTGCCGCTTAGCTAACTATTATGAGGAGGCAAAAGATGAAGAAGAGGTAGAGCTTTCGCATAGGGAGTTAGCAAAATTAATCCTTCTTTATTTTTAGTTAGGTTGGTATTTATAATGAAATAGGGGTAATGGGTCAGAAGCCCACTTGTACTGGAGTCTAGACGAAGGCCTAATGTTGTACAAGAGAAATCACAACACGATGACCCAATATGATAGGTCGATACCGATCTATATAGCTCGGTATAAATGTTGGTGCAAAATCAACTTCGACTCTTGGTCTACATTTCTAACTTCTAGTTGATAGGTTCCAAATCATTTTCATTGACTTTTGGTTGATTCTAGTAGTCTTTCCTCTACCACTTGGTTTACCGTGCTTTCTTGGCTTTCTTCTCACCAACCTTGGATTTTATCATCCAAATCATAGGAAAACCACTTGGTCGCAAGTATATGGAGTAGAGTATAAGTTGCATGAAGTTTGGGGAGTGGCATGATAGGTCGGTATCGTCCTATAGATAGCTCGATACCGAGCTATGCACTCAGCTCTAAATTGAATGAAACTTTCTCGAGTTGTTTATCTATTCCATTTAAGTGTGCTTCCAAGTTTTTGAGTTGTTTCATCTTCATCTTGGCCTTTTAAGTTCAGTTGAACTCGGCTTTGGACCGATCCTTGCTTTGCTTCATGATGCGCTTCAGGCTAGCTCGGTACCTGATGTGCACGTAATTGTGCATATATTTACATCCATATTTTATCTCTTTTTTTAAAAATAATCATCATATTTGGGCATTTTAACATGTTTAAAACCAAAATTCAATTATTTCCAAACCATCATATTTTCATCATCATTCAGGGGCAAAACGGTCATTTTTGTGCATGTGTCAATGTAAGAATTTTTACTTGGACATTTTTTGTTTATTTTTATAGGAATTTGGATGCATATGGAAGAGGCTTATATGAAGATACATGCATGCACAAGGAAATACAAAGGAATGAAGAGGAAATAATTCAAGTTCAAGATCATGGAGGACCCCACCCACTTACCTAACTTCCAATTAAAAGCTAAGCACATGCTAAAAGGACTTAAAGCTTCATGTACATATTAAGTGGGGGATTAGTGAATGTTAATGATTACTTGGAGGCTACACCACCTCAAGGTTATTTTGGGAAGCTCCCTAAAAAGAGAATTAGGGTTTTATGCATGTATAAATAGCCCTCTTATGTACATGAAGATCATCATCTACTCTTTCATTTTACTTAGGAAATTAAGAAATCAAAGTGTAAGCTCAATGTTCTATGAAATAAAAATGGCTTCCAAGCCTCTTTCTTCTCTCTTTTCTACATGTTTTTCTTTGTTTTATTGTTAATGTTTATTTATATGCTCTCTTTCTTCTTATGTTCATAGCTTAGATTTACATTTATGCAAGTAGTTAGTAGCTAATCTCTTTTGCTTTCTTTGCTTATTTTCTATTTTCTTTTCTTTAATGTTGAAACTTACTTGTGATGCTTCAATGCCACAAATGAGTAGCTAAACCCCTTCAATTTAGGGGTGATGAAGCTCTCTAACTTTATGTAATTTCAACATTTTTTATGATTTATGATCTCTTTGTTATGCTTCATGAATGTGAATTTTGATGTAAGTTTATACAAGTGGGTTTGATAGCTTATATTGCTTATGCAAATGAGCTATTCTTACTCAACATAAACACAATTTACATCAATATTTGCTAATTAATTTTTGATTATGAAATGAAAGTAAAAATGAAATTTAATGATCTATGTTACTAGTTACAATAGTAAATAGATCATACTTAAAATAGTTTTTGCTTTGGCTTCTTTTTCATGAGAATTGTAAGTGGTATAATTGTTGTATTATAGTTTGATGGTTTGAGTTATGTTAACTAATAACATAAACAAATCATACTTATGATAAATGCAATGATTATTTCACTTAATATCAAAGTTAGAGATCATAAATTATGTGTTTGTTGATTTACAAAAATATGAGAGTGGATTTGCCTCTAAATTGTTCTCTAGTTCAATAGTTTACTAATCACATTTCAATTCTAGTTTAGCTTCATTTTAGTTCTATCAAACAATTTCACTCGACTTTGGTATAATTTGATTGAATAGAAATTTTTTAAAATCATCAATTCCCTGCGGATCGACCCGTATTCGCCACGTGCTACATTCGTACACCGTGCGCTTGCGGTTATATTTTAATTTGAAATTTTTCGGCAAATTTCTAAATCAATAGAAATTTTGTCGACGAACAAGTTTCTGGCGCCGTTGCCGGGGAACTTGATTTGATTTTGATTTTCTATTCTTCGGATTATTTTTCTTTGTTTGATTTTTGTGTGTTTTTTTTATTTTGTGTGTGTTTGCAATTAAAAAAAAATTATGTGTGTTTGTTTTCAAGTTGTTTGTGTGCTTGTTTTCTAGTTGCTTTGCATCTCTATTTCAAAAAAAAAAAAAAAATTTATTTCATTTTCTTTTACAATATTGCATTTACATTTTTCTTTTTTCATTATTACATTTTTCTTTATCTGTTTACATTCAAAAAAAAAAAAAAAAAACTGCTCTCTGATTTTCTTCCTCCACTATTCTGTTTACTGCTACATGCACTGTTCTGTCCACTGCTTTCTGATTTTCTTCCTCCTCTGTTCTGTTTACATTCCATCCTTCTGCCTGCTACTACAACATCTGCCTACCTCCTCCAAGAAACCATCCACTAACTTGCAACTACCATCCCCTTGCCTGTCACTTCTTCTCAACCCCTCACCCATTCAACAACAGTAAACTCAGACCCACATCAGCAATAATTTCTTCACCAATCCGACCATTTCCTCTCCAAACACCGAACAACCAACAGCCTACTTCACCACTTCACAGCAAACCCTTCAACAACTTCTGGCATACCTCCTCATCATCAAAAGCTTGCTGTAACATCCCGCCTTTTCGCACACTTTAAACCAACACACGTGCCAATTAAAAGCATACGCAAAGGGCGGATTGTTATGGGGTAAATAAGAAAAACAGAGAAGAAATAAAACAAAATAGAATCTCACAGCGGAAGGATAAAATATAATAATAAATATACAGTTCATAAACGGTTACAAAACAGTTTATTCTTCTTTATACAATAAATATCAGAGTTACACATACCAATACAAACAATGCAGCGGAACAGTATGAGTGTGGTGCAATACTATAGATAATAATAATACGACTCCTTCGTCTTCGTCCTTCAAAGCTAAAGTCTTCAATCCTGAAACGCTCGGACTGACCCTAGCGAATTTGAAAAGACAAAAACACTCGAGTCAGAACTAAAAGATCTTATGTGAGTTAAATTAACAGAAATAAATATGAGTACAGTAACTCAAGAGATGCTCGGGATTTACATCTCCTAAGGATCCGTTAAACTATTTACTATGTAGTATATTGCGCTATTATAATAGTGTCTATTTATAAAATAAACTTACTTTTTAATAGCGTTAAGGGGTTACCCATATTGCCCTTAACACGTAATAGTCCCAGTAGTCCATCCAATATCATAGTCCCTCCTGATCGGGAAGCCACCAGAGGATACCACATGGGCTACGGGAGAAATCCAAACTCGTACAAGGCTCGGTATGGTAGGTGACACGGCACAACTAGGCAATGCCAGGGTAGATATACCAATTGCGTACCCAGGCTGGTGGAAACGTGTAGCCGCAGTTACCGCCCACCTCGAACAAACTCCCCAAAATCAAAATAAAAGTGGCCACTGAATCAATCCAAAGTCATAGTATAATATCGAAGAGGAGTGTCCGATCAGAGGTATGACCTCATTGGCCTGGGAATAGCTCATGTTTTAGCCACCTTATGCCAACTCACGGGAGTCGGGTCCACGTATTTACCTTACAGGAAACGTCGCCACCACCTACTTCATTCTGGAATCTCCACCGCGTACACGGTTAGTCAAAGTGGTTTTCGGTATCGACAGAGAGTATGTCAGATATCCGATCCCGGTCTCTTTGCCAACCCATCGTTATTATAACACCGCGGTCATTTAAAAATAGGTTATACTTTAAAAATCAGAATAAACATTCCATTTCATAACCATGAATACGATATCATTTCAAAACCCAAAACCATATTTTATCACTTATCCCAAATATAATTCTTTTCCAAAATCAAAATGCTTTAACTTCATAACATCTGAAAATCAAATATTTTCAAAGCATAGTAATTTGAAAATCATAATTTAAAACCATAACTTCTAAAACTTGAATGGTTTGGACATTCAACGGTATATGAATTAAATGGTTTAACTTAAATGTTACTATGTAAAGAAAATAGTTCTCATGGCTTTACAAATACATTTCTTATTTAAAGTCTAAACCAAAATTTATATTATCTCTCTCACGTTCCAAAACCACTTCAATTTATTTATATATACGTATATCCACTTTGAGTATCAATATTTCAAACTAAAGTTGGATTTTATTCTTTCAACAAATCAATTGTTCTATTAATTAGTCTTGAATATTCATATAAAATCCATAAATAATAAGACTTCAATTTCTAGTAATAAAAAATATATATTTTTCCCAATTCAAATTATACTAGAATATTCATTTTAATTTATTTTGGGAAAAATCCAATTATAAATATCATATCTTAAAATTTCCAAACTTAACATTTAAACATATGATATAAATTATTAAACTCCATTTTCTTAATTTTCTTCCATTTTTATTAAAGATTTTTATACACCGTTTAATGTCAAAATTTTCAACTTCATATGTATATATATATGGAAGAAAAATATTTATACAATATAAAATTTAAGATTATTATAAACCGTATTCCATCCAAACCATAGAAATCACATCAAAATAGTTATATATAGACCGCGGTGCCTGTATATAATTTTCTATCCTATGGTCAAGTGATACGGATATTTATCATTTCAATCCGCAATTTAAAAGATATAAAATTTTGCGGTTATATATCATTTCAAACCACAATCCCGAATGAAATGAAATATGCATGATAATTTGCAATTTAATGATATACAATAAACATCCATTCATCAACATCATCCATCATCGAAATCGCAATCATCAATCAATATCAATCAATAACAATATTATTTTTGGTACTACATAACAGGTAATACTGGCAATTTTATTCAAATTAAATTTAACAGCTATTAATCTACAGTCTATATTCAGAAATAAATTATATAACTGTTAACTAGTAGGTCACATACAAACAAATAAATTTTAACTGTAAATTTATATGCAATAAATTAATTAAATTAACAGTTAAATTGAATAAATGCAATTCAACAGATATGAATAAAATAAACATGCCAAATACTCATAAATAAATTTCTATTCATTTCTAAAATTAATTTAAACAAACATAAAAGCTTCTAGTAGTTGTGAGTGGGTTAAAACACTCACCTTTTGAATTTAAATTGAATTCAAATCCAATTTAAACCCAAAATTTTGACGGTCTCAGAATTTGTCCAAACCAGCGTCAAAACGTCAGAAATTCCGATACGATCCCATCAAAACAAACCGCGCGCGAATCCGAGCTCGTATGCAAAAGTTATGAAAATTTGAAAAATGAAAAATTCTGGTCCTGGGTCGACTTCGGGTTCGACTTCGGTGCGCCGGCTCAATTCCCCGGTGCTTGCTTGGAGTTTTCGCCAAAACGACCCGGAGCGACCCGAGTCATTTTCTTCCTGACCCGAAGTTGCTCTAGGGTTTTCTCCCCTGAAACCCGAAGCGCGACCAGAAGCTGCTGCAGATCCGAAATTTTTTTTTTTTTTTTTTTTTTTGAAATTGAATTTTTTTTTTTTTTTGGAATTTGAGAATTAGGTTTTTTTTTCTGCCATTAGAATGAGGAGTTGGGAAGGAGATGAAGAAAAATGTACGTACAGCCAAATGACAATAGGAAGGAGGCTAGGGTTTATGATCGCATATATATAGACAAATAGAAGAAGGCTAGGTGGGTACGGATAACGAACGCGCTAAACAGTAGTTGGCCCAAAAAGCCCGTTCTGACCCCGGAACGAAATTTATCAAACCCATATATCCAGATAGGTAATTTAAAATATTTTGAACGCGATGGAAAAAGTTTCACGACCAAATTCGATCGTATGAAGAAGTTATGCTGAAAACAAAATTTCCAAATTGATTTCAAATTGATTTTATTAAAATTGATTTCAAGGCGTTTCACGCCCGTACGATCAAACGACAAGTCCGATCGATACGAAACTTGAAACCCTATGATAATTCACCGATACGGATCCGATGAAACTGGTTTCGTCGAAATCCGAGTCCGTGGCCAAAGTGGCTATTTTTAATATTCATTAAATAAATTAAATAAATTATAAAAATCCAAATTTTATATTAAATTCTAAAATTGGCCAAATTTTATTTCTTATATGATTCGTAATCAATTGAAAAGATTTAACAGGCTTAGCTGTGAATTAAAAATTGACAGTATATTAATTGAAATGTTAATTTCTACACTTTCTTATATTTAAGAATTTTATAAATTATATTCTCAAAACCCATACTTTAGATTTTTAAGTCTTTATATTCTCAACTCTCACCTAAAATAAAGATGCCATAAACATTAGTTCCTGATTCACATCATTATTCTTTAAGTCTAATTTAAATCTCAATAACGTAGTATTTAACGTTAGAATCCATTTTATTATGCATAAATTCCAAATTTTACTGACCCAAATTTTCTTCTTTTCATTCCATATCAATTGTCAATCCTATAAGAAAAATTAACATTAGGTTCATACTTATTACAAATAACTCCAATTTCTTCCAAATAATAATTACATAACTATTAAATATTAAATCCATTTAATTGCAATAAATTCAATTGATTGCAATTAATTTCCAAATAAATTTGGATCTTTATTTGGTTATACAAAAAAAAAATCTGTTATCACTTACCTAACAAAGTTATTATTACTTAAGATCTCATTGCATCCACAATTTCACATTTTCATTTCATGGTTTCTTTACTTTATTCTACATAAATTATTATAAATGGGATTTTTCTTGATTACATCTTATTTGTATTTAACATTACTCATTCACCAATTCATTTCACTTTAACTGCGGTAAATTGGCGGACAAATTGAATTTGATTCTCAAAATTTAAATTAACAAGCAACAAGAATAGGTAACACACAATAGTCGTTACGCTAAATTCTAGTCACCTAAATAAGCTTTTATTACTTTACAAAATGGAATAACTTTTAAACTCATAAATGTAATACCAAAACCGTTATAAATCCAATAAATTTCCAAATCGAAGTTTGTACACATTTTACACAACTATTATGATTTCTCACAGAACGTTGAATTTATTAAACGACCATTTATTATAATTTAATTCCCTTAATTGAATCAAATGCTTATAATTTTTACATTCTTACCATTCCTTCCCATTATAAATTCATTAACGGATTTACAAATCTCTATCTTTCAAATATTAAATAACCAAACTGATTACAACCACTGTTCTTATCAAATTTTCATAAATTTGTTCAAATCTATACTCTTTTTCCATATAAATAAATTTTATGTTACTACTAGATTTTTTTATCCACTACAGCCATTAAATTTTTACTATCTACACTTATTACATCTTTGTATTAATGAATCCCATTCAAGTTAATATTTATATTAATATTCACAAATTCAACATTCATATGTTTCTTAAAATTAACTTTCAACCAAATGTGCCAATTTACATTTCATTTCTATTCAATATATATTCATTTTATTCCGTTCATTCGGGTACTGCATTGAAATATATTTATTCTCTAATACTAACGTTATTATCATTAAATTATGATTGGATTCCAAGTTTTTATTCAATACCTTGAACAATAACTTACATATTAACCAAATCCTTCTTCTACTTAATTCAAATTGGATTATGTTCCAATTCCTATAACCTAGGTCTTGAGTCACCATTTACATAATTAAATTTATCATTTATTTCAATCTTCGTTTATAATTTAAAGTTCTACTAAACTAAATTACAAAACTTATGAACTTTAACAAATTTAATCCACCAATTAAATTTTTCTGATGTTTATATATTGCAATTCAATTCAGTTATTATTTCATTAATATCATTTTAATCAACTAATTATGACTTATAACCACAACACAAATCTTCGTTATTCTACCTATTGCCATATAACATTTCAATTGTTAAATCTTTAATCTCAGTTACTATATCCAACTCCTACATTTATTATAAATTAGATTAAAAATTATATTAAGTTAATCCATTTAATATTATCAAATTTAACGGGTCGTTACAATCTCCCCCACTCAAAACTTTTCGTCCCCGAAAAGGAAAAAGAAAGGAGAAGGAAGAGTAAAACAGTACATCTTATTTCAAACATTAACTTATTGACAATATTACTAAATTAATTCCCTTATATAAAATATACCAGTTTTATAATCATTATATTCTTTTGTACTTAAATTATTAATGTTGGGAAAATATTTTCACAAAATTCTAAGTCCAAAATTTACGGAAAATTTTGGCAGAGTCTCCTTTGTACGGAGAGACTCTGGAGAAAATATAATATCAAAATATACAAATATATTACATATATTATCAAAATATTATATCCCAACACGGGAAAATTATATAAAATAGCGCTAAAACGTAATCCGGAAACGTACCTATTTGTCGGGCAATATACGCTTATTATTTTGGAACCAAAAGCAGTAGCAGTTGCTTCCATCACCTGTATTCACTTATATAATCTAAAAGGGTAAATATTTATATGAAAGTGAAATGTTTAGGTGGTTTCGACCATTAATCAACTAATCAAATGCAACGACCATAGATTTTTAACAAACAGCACACACCACAAACAAGCAACCATTAATCCATCAACCAATTTGTTGTTTGGGTTCAAACTTGAAATTTGTATGAAATGAAATTAACTATCAAGTGCATTCTTTACTCAACAGTCTTAGATGGAACAAGGATAGATTATTTATTCATCCAACAACATCAAATTCCTTACCCAACAACATAAATCAAACAATAACAATTCAACCCAACAACCAAATTACTTATCATACATTTTTTCATGCTTCAGTGGTTTGATTTTCTTTCTTTCATTTATGGAGTGATCCCTTTACTTCTTACAATTTTCATTTTCATTTATTACAAAATTATCATATTTGTGTTCCAATTTATTGACTAAAGTTTATATCACCTATTTATTCTACTTACCTTTCTTATATAGTAAAATTTCCGATTTAGCTTAAGTTTTAACAGCAATTAATTGAATACTTTAATTACCTCAAGCTTCACTTGTAAGATTTCCCTTTACACTTTCTTACTAGCAATTGCAACTTTTATTTTATGGTAAGTTATATATATTTTAAGAATGTAAGTGAAAATTTACAAGTTTCTTTTCATTCCTTTAATTAATATATATTTGTTTTATAACCTACAATTTCAACTTACCTTTAATCTCATTTATTTATTTAATGTGGAAGTTTCCATTATATTTAATAGTAGTAACAGTTTAATTACCCACTTTCTATAATATTTAATTACAGTAACCCTTTTTAATTACACTTAAATTATTAACCCTTTAACCTTCATTCTTAAAAATAAGGAATTTTATTAATTAATTACTTAGGGTTTACAGTCATTTATATATTACTTACTTTCTATTATATTAGAATAGGGGGAATTAAAGCATACTTAAGTTAATAACCCTACAATCAAACTTTATAAATTAAGGAATTTCATTTTTTACTTTCTTAAGGTTAAAATCACCTATTAATAATACAACCTTTAATTTTAGTAAAATTCCAATCATCACTTAAGTTAATACCATTAAATTCTTATTTATAACAGTAATTTATTGAATACTTCATTTTTTTCCAAAATTCTACTTACATAATATTCTATCCCACTCTTAATTTACATTTCAACTTTTTATACTTGGTAAGTTAATTATGTTAAAGAAAAAGCAAAAGAACTTATGCAAGTTTAATCTCAACTCTTTTAATTCATTGATTACTTCTTTTATTTCACTAACCTAAATTTTTACAACTAATTAATGGAAATTCAAGAATTAATACCGGGTCAAATTCCAAAATTTCTTTAAAATAATAGATAATTAATTTCTTACAACTTTTATATCTCTAATTACCTTTAAACAATTAAAATTTTAAATAATTTCAAAACAAATATGCAGTAGAATTTACTACAGTGGCCTTTCCCTTCGAAACTCGAAAATGAAAGTCGATGATGCGGCCGTCATCACCGAAATTATTTTCCAGCGACAGAGAGGAAAGTACAAACTTATTTTCTTCAAAATCCTCTTTAAACCAATTCCTTCGAATTATACTAAATATTTATATAAGAAAATATTTATAAACCAAATCATTATATTTCATAAATCCTTTGAAAGAAGATTTCAAAAATTCCGGACTTAAGTTCTAAAATCTCCAATTTGATTTATTAAAATTCAACTTAGCTTTAATTCATTACAAATATTTTTATTACCTAACACCCAACTATAGCAACCAAAATATATCTTTATAAAAATATTTTTATATATAGAAAATATAATAGGCAAAATTATTTCATTCACCTATATTAAAACAAATATTATGTCGGTCTGTCCTAATTAAGTGTTTAGAAATCCCTATTGATGACATAGCGTCCCATGCATCAACCAGAATTTATAAATACAAAGTGGAACAGATTAACACAATATCAAAATCTTTTTATAAAACTAACAAATACGCTCTCTCATATATATACTCTCAGCGACTCCCATAGGGTATTACTACCCTATTAACAAAGAGTCAGACCCCACAAAGCCAAAGTTTATCGCTAAACCATTGTAACGACCCGTTAAATTTGATAATATTAAATGGATTAACTTAATATAATTTTTAATCTAATTTATAATAAATGTAGGAGTTGGATATAGTAACTGAGATTAAAGATTTAACAATTGAAATGTTATATGGCAATAGGTAGAATAACGAAGATTTGTGTTGTGGTTATAAGTCATAATTAGTTGATTAAAATGATATTAATGAAATAATAACTGAATTGAATTGCAATATATAAACATCAGAAAAATTTAATTGGTGGATTAAATTTGTTAAAGTTCAAAAGTTTTGTAATTTAGTTTAGTAGAACTTTAAATTATAAACGAAGATTGAAATAAACGATAAATTTAATTATGTAAATGGTGACTCAAGACCTAGGTTATAGGAATTGGAACATAATCCAATTTGAATTAAGTAGAAGAAGGATTTGGTTAATATGTAAGTTATTGTTCAAGGTATTGAATAAAAACTTGGAATCCAATCATAATTTAATGATAATAACGTTAGTATTAGAGAATAAATATATTTCAATGCAGTACCCGAATGAACGGAATAAAATGAATATATATTGAATAGAAATGAAATGTAAATTGGCACATTTGGTTGAAAGTTAATTTTAAGAAACATATAAATGTTGAATTTGTGAATATTAATATAAATATTAACTTGAATGGGATTCATTAATACAAAGATGTAATAAGTGTAGATAGTAAAAATTTAATGGCTGTAGTGGATAAAAAAATCTAGTAGTAACATAAAATTTATTTATATGGAAAAAGAGTATAGATTTGAACAAATTTATGAAAATTTGATAAGAACAGTGGTTGTAATCAGTTTGGTTATTTAATATTTGGAAGATAGAGATTTGTAAATCCGTTAATGAATTTATAATGGGAAGGAATGGTAAGAATGTAAAAATTATAAGCATTTGATTCAATTAAGGGAATTAAATTATAATAAATGGTCGTTTAATAAATTCAACGTTCTGTGAGAAATCATAATAGTTGTGTAAAATGTGTACAAACTTCGATTTGGAAATTTATTGGATTTATAACGGTTTTGGTATTACATTTATGAGTTTAAAAGTTATTCCATTTTGTAAAGTAATAAAAGCTTATTTAGGTGACTAGAATTTAGCGTTACGACTATTGTGTGTTACCTATTCTTATTGCTTGTTAATTTAAATTTTGAGAATCAAATTCAATTTGTCCGCCAATTTACCGCAGCTAAAGTGAAATGAATTGGTGAATGAGTAATGTTAAATACAAATAAGATGTAACCAAGAAAAATCCCATTTATAATAATTTATGTAGAATAAAGTAAAGAAACCATGAAATGAAAATGTGAAATTGTGGATGCAATGAGATCTTAAGTAATAATAACTTTGTTAGGTAAGTGATAACAGATTTTTTTTTTGTATAACCAAATAAAGATCCAAATTTATTTGGAAATTAATTGCAATCAATTGAATTTATTGCAATTAAATGGATTTAATATTTAATAGTTATGTAATTATTATTTGGAAGAAATTGGAGTTATTTGTAATAAGTATGAACCTAATGTTAATTTTTCTTATAGGATTGACAATTGATATGGAATGAAAAGAAGAAAATTTGGGTCAGTAAAATTTGGAATTTATGCATAATAAAATGGATTCTAACGTTAAATACTACGTTATTGAGATTTAAATTAGACTTAAAGAATAATGATGTGAATCAGGAACTAATGTTTATGGCATCTTTATTTTAGGTGAGAGTTGAGAATATAAAGACTTAAAAATCTAAAGTATGGGTTTTGAGAATATAATTTATAAAATTCTTAAATATAAGAAAGTGTAGAAATTAACATTTCAATTAATATACTGTCAATTTTTAATTCACAGCTAAGCCTGTTAAATCTTTTCAATTGATTACGAATCATATAAGAAATAAAATTTGGCCAATTTTAGAATTTAATATAAAATTTGGATTTTTATAATTTATTTAATTTATTTAATGAATATTAAAAATAGCCACTTTGGCCACGGACTCGGATTTCGACGAAACCAGTTTCATCGGATCCGTATCGGTGAATTATTATAGGGTTTCAAGTTTCGTATCGATCGGACTTGTCGTTTGATCGTACGGGCGTAAAACGCCTTAAAATCAATTTTAATAAAATCAATTTGAAATCAATTTGGAAATTTTGTTTTCAGCATAACTTCTTCATACGATCGAATTTGGTCGTGAAACTTTTTCCATCGCGTTCAGAATATTTTAAATTACCTATCTGGATATATGGGTTTGATAAATTTCGTTTCGGGGTCAGAACGGGCATTTTGGGCCAACTACCGTTTAGCGCGTTCGTTATCCGTACCCACCTAGCCTTCTTCTATTTGTCTATATATATGCGATCATAAACCCTAGCCTCCTTCCTATTGTCATTTGGCTGTACGTACATTTTTCTTCATCTCCTTCTCAACTCCTCATTCTAATGGCAGGAAAAAAAAACCTAATTCTCAAATTCCAAAAAAAAAAAAAAAAATTTCAATTTCAAAAAAAAAAAAAAAAAATTCGGATCTGCAGCAGCTTCTGGTCGCGCTTCGGGTTTCAGGGGAGAAAACCCTAGAGCAACTTCGGGTCAGGAAGAAAATGACTCGGGTCGCTCCGGGTCGTTTTGGCGAAAACTCCAAGCAAGCACCGGGGAATTGAGGCGGCGCACCGAAGTCGAACCCGAAGTCGACCCAGGACCAGAATTTTTCATTTTTCAAATTTTCATAACTTTTGCATACGAGCTCGGATTCACGCGCGGTTTGTTTTGATGGGATCGTATCGGAATTTATGACGTTTTGACGCTGGTTTGGACAAATTCTGAGACCGTCAAAATTTTGGGTTTAAATTGGATTTGAATTCAATTTAAATTCAAAAGGTGAGTGTTTTAACTCACTCACAACTACTAGAAGCTTTTATGTTTGTTTAAATTAATTTTAGAAATGAATAGAAATTTATTTATGAGTATTTGGCATGTTTATTTTATTCATATCTGTTGAATTGCATTTATTTAATTTAACTGTTAATTTAATTAATTTATTGCGTATAAATTTACAGTTAAAATTTATTTGTTTGTATGTGAACTGCTAGTTAACAGTTATATAATTTATTTCTGAATATGGACTGTAGATTAATAGCTGTTAAATTTAATTTGAATAAAATTGCCAGTATTACCTGTTATGTAGTACCAAAAATAATATTGTTATTGATTGATATTGATTGATGATTGCGATTTGGATGATGGATGATGTTGATGAATGGATGTTTATTGTATATCATTAAATTGCAAATTATCATGCATATTTCATTTCATTCGGGATTGTGGTTTGAAATGATATATAACCGCAAAATTTTATATCTTTTAAATTGCGGATTGAAATGATAAATATCCATATCACTTGACCATAGGATAGAAAATTATATACAGGCACCGCGGTCTATATATAACTATTTTAATGTGATTTCTATGGTTTGGATGGAATACGGTTTATAATAATCTTAAATTTTATATTGTATAAATATTTTTCTTCCATATATATATACATATGAAGTTGAAAATTTTGACATTAAACGGTGTATAAAAATCTTCAATAAAAATGGAAGAAAATTAAGAAAATGGAGTTTAATAATTTATATCATATGTTTAAATGTTAAGTTTGGAAATTTTAAGATATGATATTTATAATTGGATTTTTCCCAAAATAAATTAAAATGAATATTCTAGTATAATTTGAATTGGGAAAAATATATATATTTTATTACTAGAAATTGAAGTCTTATTATTTATGGATTTTATATGAATATTCAAGACTAATTAATAGAACAATTGATTTGTTGAAAGAATAAAATCCAACTTTAGTTTGAAATATTGATACTCAAAGTGGATATACGTATATATAAATAAATTGAAGTGGTTTTGGAACGCGAGAGAGATAATATAAATTTTGGTTTAGACTTTAAATAAGAAACGTATTTGTAAAGCCATGAGAACTATTTTCTTTACATAGTAACATTTAAGTTAAACCATTTAATTCATATACCGTTGAATGTCCAAACCATTCAAGTTTTAGAAGTTATGGTTTTAAATTATGATTTTCAAATTACTATGCTTTGAAAATATTTGATTTTCAGACGTTATGAAGTTAAAGCATTTTGATTTTGGAAAAGAATTATATTTGGGATAAGTGATAAAATATGGTTTTGGGTTTTGAAATGATATCGTATTCATGGTTATGAAATGGAATGTTTATTCTGATTTTTAAAGTATAACCTATTTTTAAATGACCGCGGTGTTATAATAACGATGGGTTGGCAAAGAGACCGGGATCGGATATCTGACATACTCTCTGTCGATACCGAAAACCACTTTGACTAACCGTGTACGCGGTGGAGATTCCAGAATGAAGTAGGTGGTGGCGACGTTTCCTGTAAGGTAAATACGTGGACCCGACTCCCGTGAGTTGGCATAAGGTGGCTAAAACAGGAGCTATTCCCAGGCCAATGAGGTCATACCTCTGATCGGACACTCCTCTTCGATATTACACTATGACTTTGGATTGATTCAGTGGCCACTTTTATTTTGATTTTGGGGAGTTTGTTCGAGGTGGGCGGTAACTGCGGCTACGCGTTTCCACCAGCCTGGGTACGCAATTGGTATATCTACCCTGGCATTGCCTAGTTGTGCCGTGTCACCTACCATACCGAGCCTTGTACGAGTTTGGATTTCTCCCGTAGCCCGTGTGGTATCCTCTGGTGGCTTCCCGATCAGGAGGGACTATGATATTGGATGGACTACTGGGACTATTACGTGTTAAGGGCTATATGGGTAACCCCTTAACGCTATTAAAAAGTAAGTTTATTTTATAAATAGACACTATTATAATAGCGCAATATACTACATAGTAAATAGTTTAACGGATCCTTAGGAGATGTAAATCCCGAGCATCTCTTGAGTTACTGTACTCATATTTATTTCTGTTAATTTAACTCACATAAGATCTTTTAGTTCTGACTCGAGTGTTTTTGTCTTTTCAAATTCGCTTGGGTCAGTCCGAGCGTTTCAGGATTGAAGACTTTAGCTTTGAAGGACGAAGACGAAGGAGTCGTATTATTATTATCTATAGTATTGCACCACACTCATACTGTTCCGCTGCATTGTTTGTATTGGTATGTGTAACTCTGATATTTATTGTATAAAGAAGAATAAACCGTTTTGTAACCGTTTATGAACTGTATATTTATTATTATATTTTATCCTTCCGCTGTGAGATTCTATTTTGTTTTATTTCTTCTCTGTTTTTCTTATTTATCCCATAACAATCCGCCCTTTGCGTATGCTTTTAATTGGCACGTGTGTCGGTTTAAAGTGTGCGAAAAGGCGGGATTTTACACTTGCTAACTTGCCATTCCTCACATCTCAACAACATTACTGCCCACAACCCCTTGCTGTCCATCACTACAAACATTGCTGCAAACTACTTCTCACACTTGCTGTACTTCAAACTTCACCACCTCTGTGAACATATTTCTTCATCCTCACTACAGTTCACACCCTCCATAGTAACTTCTTCCACTGTCATCTGACATCAACACCCATTCTTCCATAGCTATAATCACCAAACATTCCACTTGCCATTACCACACCATCCCCTTCCTGATTTTCAAACACCCTCTGTCTTCTCTTCACTACAGTCCTCTTCCATCACCTCACTGCTTACCCTCCTCCACATTCCCATTCACATTTGCAATACACATTCTCAAAAACAATTCTGCACATTCCCAAATCGACTGCTTACCACAGACCAACCCCATCACCTGACTGTCAACTTCCACCCTCACCATAACTTCAAACTCTAACCATCACAGACTTCATCAAACAACTCACCACCCTCCTCCAATAACTGTCACTGGCCTAAACACTACAGCACTTCAGTTGCTACAACCTACAAGTTCATTTACAACCCCACAATTCATCTCACTTACCACACTACTGCTCCAATCACTTGAACTGCTGCAATCTTGCTGCCGAAGAACTGCCAATACACCCCATCGACTCTTATACTTGCTTCAACTTCAAGCTACAACCTTTCAACCACCATTTATGCTTCCACAGCCCACAGTCCTTAGCCGAACATCACCATAACAGCAGCTACGACATCCCCTGAAACATCTCCACAAACTCCATAGCTTCAAACATACCACGCTACAGCAACCACAAACCCAAGGACAGCGACAACCTCGACCAATTGAACCCCAACTTAAAGCCCAATCGACAATCGAAACCCGCAACACAATCCCAAGTCGACGAGCAGTTGAACATCATCGCCCTACCTTAACACCACTACAACGTCGCAGCCCAAAAGCCAGCAACAAATTAACCCAAAATCGACCATTTCTTCAACCATAACAGAATCCATCGATCACTACAAATCCAATTCACTGCTTCCCCGCCACTTTAATCTCAAACGACCATCGAAACTTCAATCTCATGAGTTGATTTGCGAATTCTCAATTGAAATTTGTGTATGGTAGAGTTTTGTGAGAATTGAAAAGGAAGAATTTTTTTTTTATTTGGCCATTACTTTGAATTGAAAAGAAAGAATTTGTGTAAGGAACAATTTGACGAAAATTTTTTTGCTGTGAATCTTCTTTTATCAATTTGGTTTGGGTGTGGTAGTGTGTCGGCTTTGGATTGGAGGCTTGGTTAAGTTTTGTTTCAATTAGCTTAGTTTTGTTTCAAAATTGTTCCACCCTTTTTTTTTAAAAAAAAAATTCTTGAACAATTTTTTTTTTTTTTAAGTAAAACCCTACTTTTAAATTTCCTCTCCAAAAAAAAAAAAAACAAGTTCAAGTTTGTTTAATTTTCATTTTTCATTTATTTTATTTTCAATTGTTTTGTTTTTCGCTTATTTTGTTTTTCATCTTTGATAAACATACAAAAAAAATAATAACAATAAAAATTGTTGAATATATCTTGTTTTTCATTTCAGGTTGTCAAAGCAGAAAATTACAAGGAATTGCTTGCCAAAAGGAAAAATAATTGCTTTGCTTTGCTAAAATCGCCGCTAAAAAAAATTGCTAATAATCTGCACGCTCTGGTATTGTGCTTTCATCTCTAGTGCATTGTTGGTTGCTTGCATTTGCATTTATATATAACAAAAAAAAAATTTCAAAAAAAATCCAAAAACAAAAACAAACTTCATTTTAGTTGCATTGTAATTTCACGTTTAATTTCTGCTTTGCATTCATCTCATCTTGTTTTTCTTTTCTAAGGGCAATACCCCAATTCACATAAGGTGAGGGATTTCATCACCCTTTCCTTAGCCCACAAACGCATTTCATCGTAGAATTTGACTAATAATAAAGGTTAGACGTTGGACCTAAGGGTGTCACGAGCTCACTTAGGGCTTAATTGTATCTTCACAATTGTTTTACTTAAACGATTTTATTTCTTGGTGTCTAGGCTACGGAAGAGTAATAACCAATTATAAAAATTACGGTGATTCGTAAATATTATACTGGTTGTTCCTCTGAAGGTACTTAAACCTTCGGTTGCATTGCTACGGTGATTCGTGGTGCACCGATAACCCCTGTCCGTTACCTGGCTGAGAAATATTTTTGTTGATTTAAGACAAAGTGTGATTATACAATTTTGGGTTCGGAGCTACTAAGGACAGAAAATTGTAATTAAGTCCTTTGCATTCATTTAGTTGCATTAGTTAATGCATATTTAAAAAAAAAAACTCAAAAACAAAAATCTAAAAAAATTTGTAAAATCATTTCAAAAAAAAAAAATTGAAAATTGAAAATTCAAAAACAAAACAAAAATCAAACTTTTCTTTTGAAATAAACTTCACTTGGTAAATAGTTTTTTTTCCCTTTAAAAAAAAAAAACATTTTCAAATCTTCTTTCATTCTCCAAACTCGTTTCTAATTTCTTTGTCCTCTCGACTTTCACTTGTGCATGAGTACTAGGACTCGTGACACAACAACGAATACTTGGATTCGTGACCCTTCTACAAACCGTTTAACTCGAACAGACAATCCTCCCGAAATGGCGAACGAAAACGCCCCTCGAACTCTTATGGATAGAATCTTTCCCGATAGAGTTTCTATTCCATCTTGCATCACATTACCCGCCCCTACGGGTAACCATTTCGAAATCCATTCGAACCATATTGCCACGCTTCCAAAATTTGGCAATTTCGAACACGATGACCCATATATCTTTTTGACTAAATTCGAACAAGTTTGCGCAACCATTAAACTTCAACAACTTTCTGATGACGGAATCAAACTTCGATTAATCCCATTTGCTCTTACGGATTACGCTGAAAAATGGTTGTACAGCTTACCTTCGAACTCAATTAAAACGTGGGAAGAATTTGTAAAAGCTTTCTTAAAAAAGTTCTACCCCTTAGAAAAAACAAGTAGAATTCGAAACGAAATTGTAAATTTTCATCAATTCAAGGGTGAACCATTTGGAAAATATTTTGAAAGATTCAAAGAGCTTTTGATAAAATGTCCACACCATAACTTTGAAAAATGGACGATTTGCCAAATCTTATATGATGGACTCGAAAACAGCTCACGAACCATGCTCGAATCAATGTGCCAAGGCAATTTTCTTGCCCAACATCATGACGATGCTTGGCAATTTCTTGAAAACCTCGCTGAAAAGTCGTCCCAATGGGAACGCTCGAACGAAAAATCAATCTACTCACGATCGAGTGCACACTCGACGGGATCTTCTTTTGCTTTGGAAGCTAAGATCGACGCAATGATTAAAAAATTCGATAACGTTTTCTCATCGAATCAAACAAACCAAGCTTCCCAACCAATGTGTTATAAATGCAACGATCCTAATCATATAGCCGATCAGTGTCCCAATTCCGTCGAACAAATCAATGCTTTCAATAAAACCAAAAACGACCCGTTTTCTCCAACGTACAACCCTGGATGGAGAAATCATCCGAATTTTGCGTGGAACCAAAACAATCCCAACACGAATACGATTCGTCCCAATTTTCAAGCATTTTCGAATAATGCTTCGAATCCTCCCTTTCAGCCCAATAATTTTCAACCAAACTTTGCGGGCCCGTCTCATAATCAACCGCAACAACCAAATTTTCCACCAAATTCTACTCATCCTCCACAAGACGATAAACGTTTAACTTCGCTTGAGAAAACTCTTGAAACGTTGGCTAAGGCAACTACTCAAAGCCTTCAATCAAACAGCAATTTGCAAAATTTATTGACTTCATATATGCAAAACACAAACCAATCGATTGCGAAACTCGAAATGCAAATGAGTCAATTAGCCACGTCTGTAAGTGAACGTAAACGAGGAACATTCCCAAGCCAGCCCCTTCCAAATCCCAGAAATCAAAACGCAAATTCAAATCAAGCCCATGTTGTTCAAGATAGCAATGTCACCCAGTTGAATGCTATCACAACTCTCCGTTCTGGTAAACAAATCGATAATCAAGTCGTTAATCCAAATGATTCACTGGGAACTTTTCTCGATACTTCTAAAACAACGAACGACTCAGAACAGAACGTGGAGCCAAACGTCGAATCGAACGACAATCAAAATTCTTCTTCTACTACTCGAGTAGACCCGCCTACCGAGTATCATGTTCCATTTCCACATCGTCTTCGACCAAAGAAACACTCGAACCAAATGGAAAAGATGTTGGAAATTTTTAAACAAGTCAAAGTTAACATTCCTCTTCTTGACATCGTTCAGCAAGTCCCCACTTACGTGAAATTTCTTAAGGACTTGTGCACCCAAAAGCGACACACTCAAGTGCCCAAAAAAGTCTTCTTAGCCGCTAGTTTGAGTGAAGTCTTGTTCCAATCCATACCCGTTAAATACAAAGATCCTGGCTGCCCTACGATTTCGTGTACAATTGGAGAAAAGACGATTAACAAATGTTTAATAGACTTAGGCGCGAGTGTCAACTTGATTCCATACTCCGTGTACGAACAATTAGGCTTAGGTGAGCTCAAACCCACGAAAGTTACGCTTCAATTTGTCGATCGTTCCATTAAGAATCCCGTGGGAGAAATCGAAGACGTGCTCATTCGAGTAGGGCAATTCATATTCCCCGTTGATTTTATCGTTCTCGAAACACAACCCGTGACAAACCCTGCGAGTCAAATCCCATTGATTTTAGGCCGACCATTCTTAGCCACTTCAAACGCCTTAATCAATTGTCGTAACGGTTCGATGAAAATCTCTTTTGGAAACATGACTTTGGACCTTAACATTTTCAATCTTGAAAGCCACTCGAACGAACTTCGTGACCAAACATTAGAAGTTAGTGCCATTCATGAAAACTTTGAAAACGAAACATTTGATCTTAACGATGAACGCGAGGTCGAGTATGAAAAATTGTTTCATGAAGTCCCCAACGAGATCGAACACACTCTTCCCTTTGAATCGCTTCAAGTTGAGTCCGAATCTCAACCCAATTCTGCAATCGAAAAACTCCCGAAATTGGACCTCAAACCACTTCCCGCTCACCTTAAGTATGCATACTTAGGTGAAAACGAAACTTGTCCTGTCATCATTTCTAACAATCTTTCTCTTGACCAAGAAGCTTCTCTTCTCTCCATTCTTTTGAAAAATAGAGAAGCAATTGGGTGGTCCATTACTGATATTAAGGGAATTAGCCCTGCTATTGTCCAACATCGCATTCATTTGATTGATGAAGCCAAACCCACTCGTGATGCACAACGGAGGCTTAACCCAAAAATGAAAGATGTGGTTCGTGACGAAATTCTTAAGCTCCTCGATAACGGTATCATATACCCCATCTCCGATAGCCCATGGGTTAGCCCAATTCATGTCGTGCCTAAAAAGTCCGGACTTACTGTTATAAAAAACGACGCTAACGAACTTATTCCAACTCGTACTCAAACGGGTTGGCGTGTTTGCATTGACTATCGAAAACTAAATGCCGCAACACGTAAGGATCATTTTCCTCTTCCATTTATCGACCAAATGCTCGAACGTTTAGCCGGTCACGAATTCTATTGCTTTCTTGATGGTTATTCCGGCTATAACCAAATTCCAATCGCTCCCGAAGATCAGGAGAAAACGACTTTCACGTGTCCATTCGGTACCTTCGCTTATCGACGTATGCCATTCGGACTTTGTAACGCTCCTGCAATTTTCCAACGATGCATGGTTGGAATCTTTTCTGACATGATTGAGCGCTTTCTAGAAGTCTTTATGGACGATTTCTCTATCTTCGGCGATTCTTTTTCTCAATGTTTACATCACCTCGAGTTGGTTTTGAATCGATGTAAAGAAAAACACTTGACTTTGAATTGGGAAAAATGCCACTTTATGGTCAAACAAGGCATTGTCCTTGGACATATCATCTCAAACAAAGGCATTGAGGTAGACAAAGCGAAAGTCGATGTCATTGCAAATCTACACATTCCCAAATCTGTTAAGGACATTCGATCATTTTTAGGACACACTGGCTTTTATCGACGCTTTGTGAAAGACTTTAGCAAAATCGCCCGTCCTTTGACGACCCTTCTTGGAAAAGACGTTCCTTCAGGCTAGCTCGGTACCCACCTACATCAAGCTGATCCTTGCTTTGCTTTAGGACGATCTTCAGGCTAGCTCGGTGCCTACCTACTTCGGGCTGATCTTTGCCTTGTTGTAGGATGCGTTTCAGGCCAAAACTACGACTTTCCAATTTTCAATTATTTTTGACTATTTTTTTATGTTTCCTTTTTCATGCTTTTTATGATGTTTCCCAAGTCCTTGGGTCATTTCTTCGTCGTTGATTCGTCCAACTTGATCATTGGAGTCTGTTCGAAGATTGCAAAAAAATTTGTTGTAACACTTACCTCCATAATATGCTTTCGTTGAAAACAAAGTATGATCTGGATCGAGACAAGTTCCACGTTGTTATCATTTGAATCCTAGGTGATTACTTTAGCATTACCTAGTAACATTGCCTTTGTTTGATGGACTTTCCTCTATCCATTTTTCATAGGTTTTAGTCCGTTCTTCATGTTAAGGACTAGATCTATTCTCCAGAGATTAGATCTATTCTTTAGACGAGCATGCTTTCTCATTTTTGTATATCATTATCATTTTTCTATTCTGTTGCCTTTGAGAACTTTTGGCCTCCGTCATTGAGTGAGATTCATCTAAGGCCGGAGGAATGGAGATTGCTACGGCGATGATGATGATAGCGGTGGTGTAACCGATTGTTTCTTAGTGGAGATAGTCAAAGTTTATGTTGCACTTGTCCTATGATGGATCTCAAGCTTGTCCTCCCTCATATTCACACTACTTTGGAGATATGTCCGACTCTTTGTCTTCATCTATCTCCTATCAATACACAGCTATTCTTGTATTATCGCTTTTATTCCAATAAGATGGTTCAATTAGGAAATAGTCACATTGGATGATTCCATTGCTACGCTTTTCCTTTAGCTTCATTTCCATGTTCCTGGAAAGAAAAGTTTTCGCATTGCTCTGGACAGCGGCTCAGTTATCGATTATCCATCGATAATGGATAGGTTTGACGTATAATGTCATTGTATGACATGACTCATCTTCCTAGCATGAGCGAGCTACCTATATAGGACGGTTCGTTTGCCATATTTAGGATACGAGGCTCATACTACATAGATTGACACTTCTCACTTGCCTCGGTAAATTCTCGGAATCCGATTAGTCGACATACGTCGATATCCTTTGGACTTTGGACGTTGGTCACACAAGTTTTAATTTCAAAATAATATATACCTTATCGAGTTGAGCGCCAAGTTTCTTTGCTTAGGAAGACTCGTTGATCGCCACGTTTCAAGTCCTATGGTGGTATGTCTTTTCCTTCTGAAGTTGGACCCTTCAATAGCTTAGGTTTCGCCTTTTATTTAGGTCTTGGACGAGGAGGGAAGAGGAAGTAGGGATCCCTTAAAGCTTGCTGGCCTGTCGGACATGCTTTTGGTCCTATAGTCCATGTTCTACCTCAATCCATACCATTAGGGAACATTATGTATAATATTTACTACTCACTCATGTAATTCTATCACGTTCTGAACCATATTCATGGAGTTTCTTTGTCGTGAATCGGGTGATCGTGTGAGTTAAACAAGCATGGTAAAATTATTCGATTGCCCCTAGTATGATTACTCTTCCATAACTCGGTCTTGGATTGGGTAAGTTCAACAATACTTGTTTTTAATTTTCAATGACTATCCTTGCTTATCCTTCATCGATTATGTCCTACTTGGTTGATAATGTTGTCATTCAAATTTGGTCTGGCACTAGTTTCAATCTCTGGAAACTAGCGCATGAATTAGTTGATTCGGATTATCCTATCTTGAAGTTGCCTATTACCAGGGACCAATAGAATTTCAGACGGCTGGTGATTACACCCACCCGACGTTGCTAATCTCTAGGCAATCACATATCCTGTAGGCTCGAAAGTGAATACTTCTTCATGTCATTGCCAACCTTCGAGCAACACCATAATCCTCAAGATTTTATGATTATGCCATCCCGACGTTGCTTATTTTTGGTCGATGCCAGATCCATAAATGCTAGAAGACGGTTCCTTCTTAATGTTGTCAATTCTCAGCAGTGTCATATTCCAAGAGGTAGGGTTGAAGATTCGATCGAGCTCCTATTTCTATGTCAAAAAGCCATCATATCGTGGTCACATTCTAAGGGTTTCTCCTTAGCATTGACAATCTGTGGGCGATCACATATTCCTGCAAGTTGGGATTGCATGATCTAGTTAGTCCTTAAGTAGGTTATTAATCATTCTCATCGTCGCTTGACTTTGGGCGACGATAAATTTTTAAAGGCCAAGGTAAAATTATCCGATTGGTTCCTGGTTTGTTTTTAGGAACCTTCTCGCCATCGCCAGTCTTCAAACAACATCAGTATTCAGAAATGTAGGGCATTTATAGGAGAAAATAATGATCTCGAGCAATTCCTCTTATTTCCCTCAATCCGATTCCCAATCCTGTTCTAGGATAGGGCGAGTCTGATGGTTAGATTTCTAACTTTCTATGACTTACCTTGCTTACATTCAACCGTACGTGTCCCGCTTGGCTGCCAATGTTATTTTATATTTTTTTACCTACAATAGGGTTCCTTTCTCGAGGAACTAGTATTTTTGCCGCCTGATTCCAAGCATTATATTTTTGATGGCACCAATATTTAGGCTACAATCGAATTCTTTCAAGTTGATATCTTTAGCCAACGTCATTCTAGATGCATATTTTGTAAACATGCCTCATCATCTTTCATCATAACAAACAATTTCATTGTTCAAGGTTGAGGATCCAATCATATCTCATTTTCTATCACCTAGCACATGAATGGTTCTATTCCACATATTGTTCCTCGGTGTTTCCTATCGTCGGGCAAATGCTGATTCTTGCAAGTTAGAGTTGAAAAGTTCAACTCAGTCGAGCACCTACTTCTATCTTTGAAACTAGTCCTTTGATAATTTGATTACGAAACTGCCTTATGTTATCGTCTATCTTCGAATAATAGTATGCTCCTTCCAGTCTTCGGGCAGCAACGTCTCCATTGAAGTCAGTTTCTCTTTCCGATATTGTTGAGATAATGTCGGTATTCAAAAGGTAAGGGATCAATATGACCATCGATCCATTGATTTGGACCTTCCTGATGTTGCTAGAGCAACACCTACTCACAAAACGCAGAGATCGATTTGACCTTCGACCCACCTGTTTTGGGCCTTTCCGATGTTGTCGTGGCAATGCTAGCTCTCAGAAGGTGATGGGTCAATATGGCCACCAACCTTGCCGTTAAGACCTGCATGATGATTCCAGTCTTTGGGCAACATCAATTTTTCGAAGGTGAGGAATTGATGTGACCGTCGACCCAGCGATCAAGACCTTCCTGACGTCACCACTCTTAGGACAACGCTAGTTCTTTGAAGGTCGATGATCGATATGACCATCGATCCAGCAGTTTAAGCATTCCCAATGTTGCTGGTCTTGGGACAACATCAGTTCTTAAAAGGTTGAGGATAGATACGACCTTTCGATTCGGTAGTTTAGACCTTCCCAACATTGCCAATCTTGGGACATTATCAGTTCTCAAAAGGCTAAGGATTGATACGACCCATCAATCGACGTTTTAGACCTTCTCGATATTGCCAGTCTTGGAAAATTCCATTTCTCAAGTGTCGAGGATCGATATGACCTGCTAATCTGACGATTTAGACCTTGGCAAAATTGTTAGTCTTGGGACATTGTTGGTTCTCGGAAGGTTGAGGATCGATATGACCCATCGATCTGCAAGTTTAGACCTTTCCGTCATTGCTAGTCTTAGGACAACACCAGTTCTTGAAACCTTGGGGACCAATATAACCCATCAATTGGACGGTTTAGACCTTCCCAGTGTTGCCAGTCTTAGGGCAACACTGGTTCTCAAAGGGTTAGGGATTGATATAACCCATCGATCTGGTGATTTAGACCTTCCTAATGTTGCTAGCTTTGGGACAATGCTAGTTCTTAGAAGGTTGAGGATCGATATGACTTATCGATTCAATGATTAGTGAGTCTACACACCCCGTCCATCATTCGAGGGCAGATGCGCGTTTTCTTGGCTATGCTACCTGTTGTGTGGCCTAGGAGTTTTTGCTTGCAAGAACATGGTTCCATTAGTTCAGAAGCAGATTTTATTAATGAGTAGAAGAAATGGTAGGTCCTACCTATTTGTAATGTTCCCAATGTCCGTGGGAAGCTTATTTACGAAAGAAAATTAGATAGCAATGAATGAAACAACATTGTTTTAGGCCGTTGCATAATTCCTTGGTAACCGGCTAGCTTGAAAATTATTTGATAATCAGTCTTTCATCAGCTCGCCTGGGAACCTATCCGCTGGGTCATGGTCGTTTTCCTTGAGTAGGTAGACCCTAAGCTCTTATAGTTTCTCTATCATTCTATGGTTCCTTAACATATTACTGGAGCTTGTTATTCCTTATCAGCTCCTCAATCAGATTCCTCAAGTATCAGCATTCATTGGTGTTATGCTTGTGCATTTCATGGAAGCTAAAGTACTTCTAGGAACATTTCTCATGCTCTGTCGCTTCTCTCCTAGGTGGCTTCTCATATTGCTAAGTTTCCGAGTAGCAAGATTTATTTTCTCCAACGTATCACTTAAGGGTGTGTAATCTTCCAATTCAAAGTTCTTTGGACGTTTCATATTTGTGTTGCGTCTGTTACTGGAGTTTTGACTTTTTTATTTTGATTACCAGAGTATCCAACTTTGACCGCGATGTTGCTCTATATTACTTCCTTCGATTGTTCATCACCAACCTCTCTTTGACCATTCCTGCTTCTTCCAACCATAGGAACCGATTAACCTTTCGGTGTAATTTTTCCATACTAGTGGGTTGCTTCATCTTTAACCATCTATCGAAATCCATATCCAGGTAAATTCCCCAGACCTAGGCCATAAGTACAAGATCCTCCTTCAGATTGCTAACTTCTATAACAACAATGTTGAATCGGTTCAAGAAAGCTATTAGAGACTCCTTGAGTCCTTGAGACATGCTATACAGGGATATCACGTCCTTTGGTCAGGCAGCATGGAGCCCTACCTGCTCTAGGAATTTCATAGTTAATTCATCAAAAGTAGGAATAGACTTCGGTGCGAGCCTAGTTTCTAGGGATCCCCTACCAGTTTACTTAATTAATTTATGGGTCCCCCTAAACCAATTAGTCCTACCAATAACTAATCCCTCATCCTAGTTTTCATGGGTTGACCAGAAACCTATGGACTTATCCAGTAACTCATCACTCATCCTAGTTTTCATGGGTTTACTAGGAATCTACTGATGCCTCCGTTAAATTCTTTCTTATCCTATTTTTCATTGGTGGACTAGGAACCTATTGACTGATGTCAATTCTTAATCTGGATATATTTTTCATGGGTTCACTACAAACCAATAAGCCTCTGCCAACCTACCTTAATACATAGTTACTATGAACCTGTTGGTTACCTCCAATAACTACATAATCATAGTTTTCATTGGTTTACTATGAACCTATCTTCGGACAACTTTAAAGTTTAGGCATTCTATATTTTGATCTCCCTAACTCCCTCAATGTAATTCTACTCAATCAGGAGTTTAATCAAATTTAATTCATTACTGAGTTAACCTAGCTGGTTCTTCTACCCCTTTATCCCCAAAATACAGTTATGGGTGCTCTATCATGTGAATATACTCATATTTGAAGAAGCAAACATAATAATTTAACAATACCACTCCTGTGGGTTTTAGGTCCTTGAAATACATTTCATATAGAATATAGTTAATCCCTTTAAATTATATTTTTATCAAGGCCATACTTCTTCAAATTTGCATACTTAAAGTCATTTTAAAATTCCTTTATTAGCTATAGGTTTTTCCTTTAAAATTTCAGTTTGGGTTTAAACCTTTCGAGACCTTTGTAACCATGCTTACGACCTCATAGGATGACCTCCTTCAAAAACATAAAAATCTTTCCTTAAAACACTAGGCTCCTGCTTTTCGAATACTGTAAAACATCTCTTTCGAAACCTTTCGACCATGTTAAAGTATTATCATATAATTATAGAAGCATAATTTCGAAACCTTTTGAAAGTACCCTTTCAAAACCAGTCAAGGTTACCCATCGAAACCAATAAAAGTCCCCCTTTTGAAAGCATTGGGTTTATATTTAAAACATCATTTTGGGTCAAAGTAAACATAGGCAAAAGCATCTCTTTTGAAACCATTCTTTAATTCAAAAAGTATTGGGGAAGTTTGATGGTGTCGGAACCATCCTTTCAAAAGCAATAAAACATCCGGGTAAAACAATTGAAGGTTAGCTTCGAAACCCCTTTCGAAACAATTTCCTTCGAAACCCCTAACCCCTTTCAAAAGCAATAGGAAGTGTCTTGTATTTATAAAAACAACATAACCTTTCGACAACATTGATATCTTCAATACCATCGAAAGGTCGTAAATTCTCAAAAGGGTTTCGACTTGGTCTAATCTACCCCTTCCGGAATCTTTAAACAAAATCTTAGTAATTCCTTAGGAAGCTACTTCTTTAAAAAAAAGGTAGCAGCTCTCTTTCGAAAGCCTCTTTGAAATACTCTTTCGAAACCATTGGTTTTGACTACTTCGAAACCCATTTATAAACAAGCAAGCGCTTTTCTTTTGAAATAAAATAAAACAAAGGAACCAACCCTACCAAAGCTACCTTTCAACACCCTACCTTCTGCCTTTCTCCAATCCACTATGTACCATTTAAATGATACCATGTTTATTGCTTTGCTGGTTTCGACCTAGAAGGTTTCGACTAGGTTGGAGACGGAAGGTCTGAGTCGAAGGACCCTTCTAAAGAGGGCGAAACCCTTTTTTCTGTGCAAAAAGGTTGTTTTTACCAAATAAAGTAAACTTTTTGTAACTAACTTGCCCACTTATAAACACATGATTGTTTACATTAAACTTTCAAATTATTTTATTAAAATTTGCTGCATTTTCTCGTATCTCAAACTAAACAACATTTAACACATAAGCCCTTCCTATTAACAAAACAATTAAATCATTTAGGTCCTTCTTTTAAAGTAATTTTATTTCCATACTAAATCATTTGGTAAAATCCCCAAAATCCAGAAATTCACTCTAATCATGTTATTTAACATATCAAATTTTCAGACCCAAATTCCCAACATATTTTCCAAAATAAATTTATAAACCCAAATAACCATATTTTCCTTTGAAAATTCATAATAATCTTTCCATAGCTTAGAAAACTCTCAAAATTAAAAACCAACTCCAAAATCATGTTTCTCATAACATAAAATTTTCCCATGGCATTTAAACATCATAAGATCTCGGTTTTGACCGAAAACGGTATAAGAAATTCTTTAAACAATCATGTTTAAATAAAATAAGTCATAAATCAAGCATATCATCATTCAATATATCATAAAAATGGATATACCCATTAAACCCGAAGTCATATGATTATAAAACCAAAAATAGAGATGTAGTGATTATTATTCACCTTAGATTGGATAAGGAAATTGAAGATTTATTGAGACTGATTTCTTATTGCTTGAATCCTAAGCTTTACTTGATTTTCTCTTCTTTCTTCCTAATGGACGACCTTGCTCTTTCTTACATTTACAATTTTGCTTGTGATAAAAATGAACGTGTATGGATATGAGAAATGGTATAAGGATGGATAATTTGGGCGACGATTGCTCTAATGCCCTTATTTCTATTTAGCTACCACTTAACCATTTATAAGTTTATTTGTTTAAATAAGCACGGTCACTTAGTTTATTAATCAACCTCAATATTCTTATCTACATTATTCTATTTATTTTATTCTAACTAAATCTCCTTAATAATGTTATTAAAAATTAGGGGTATTACAGGCTCCCCTTCTTAAAGAATTTCATCCTTGAATTTTAGTAAGGACTAAATACTAAACATAGAAATCATCTATAATGACTCCTAACAACAATACTAGTTTACGTAACTAGGAAATATCCATATAAATCTAAATTAGACATACCCTCAAAGCAGATCAGGATACGTATCTAGAATCTTGTCCTCTGTCTCCCAAGTAAGTCCTTCTCGTTGTCGCTCCACTGAACTTTCACCAACTTGACTGTCTTGGTCCTCAATCTTTTCTCATCTCTCGCTATAACCCAAACTGCTTGTCTAACAAAAGTCAAATCAGGCTCTACTACCAAGTCCTCCAACTCTGTTTGAGGAATAGTAGCATTTGGATTATTCACAAACTTGAGAAGATGAGACACGTAGAATACATTATGGACACCTGCCAAACTGCTTGGCAAATCTACTTTGTACGCGAGCTTTCCAATCCTTTCTATAATCTGGATTGGTCCAACATATCTCGGGGCCAACTTTCCCGACCTCCCAAATTGCACCACACCCTTCATCGGTGATACTTTAATGAAAACCCTATCTCGCACTGAGAACTCAAGGCCTTTACGTCTCTTATCTGCGTAACTCTTCTTCTTGCATTGAGCTTCCTTCATCCGTCCTCAGATTAACTCAATCTTTTCTAACGCCTCCCTTACCAAATCCGGACCAAAGTCCAATCTATCTCCTATCTCCAACAAACATGCTGGCAATTTGCATAGCCTTTCATACAAAGCTTCAAAAGGCGACATTCCTGTACTAGTCTGATAACTATTATTATAGGAAAATTCAATCAAATGTAGGTTATCTTCCCAAGATCCATGAAGTCCAATACATAAGCACTTAACAAATCATCGAGTACCTTATTGACTATCTTTGTTTGCCCATCCTTCTGTGGGTGATAAGCTATACCCATCTTGAGCTTTGTACCTAATACCTCTTGGATACTCCACCAAAATTCGCTAAAGCATCCCTTTCGCTGACTATCCTACTAGGAATCCCATGAAGTCTAACTATGTCCTTCATGAACAACTTAGCCAAAATAGGTGTCGTCCTGGCTGACTTGACCGGAATGAAATGGGCACTCTTGGTCAACCTATCCACTATAACCCATATTATTTCATTTCCTCTTTTCGACCTTAGCAATCCATCCATAAAATCCATCGATGTCGAATCCCATTTCTAGACAGGAATATCTAAAGGCTGAAGTAACACACTTGGCTTCTGATGTTCGGCCTTCACTTGTTGACAATTAACACAATACCTAACCCACAAGCCAACTTCCCTCTTCATCCTTCCCAATAGAAGCTTCTCTTCATATCTTGATACATCTTGGCCCCTCAAGGATGAATCATAAACTTCGATCGATGACATTCCTCTAGAACTTCCTCCTTAAGTTCTCCACATTCGAAACGCATAATTGTCCCTTCTTTCTCAACCATCCTCTTTGGTCAAGCCTAAGTCCTTTAGATCATTGATCTCTGATCCTACCATAAGCCTTCTTATCTTCTCAGCTAAATCTAGATCCTCTCTCTGCTGAGAAGCTATCCTCTCGATCAATACTGGTTGAACTTTTAAACAAGATAACATGGCGATACCTTGACTAAAACTAGCAGTAGATCTCAACTGCACATCACAACTGGCCAAGGCTTCTAGATCCTTCCATTCTACCAACATCGCTAACACCACATTCTGATGTTTTCTGTTGAGAGCATCTGCTACCTAGTTTCCTTTCCCAGGAGTATACTTGATACTGAAATCATAAGTTGCCAAAAATTCCAACCACCTCTGCTGCCTCATATTCAACTCCTTCTAAGAGAATAAATACTTTAATGACTTGTGATAGGTAAACAACTCAAATCTCTCTTCCAAGAGATAATGCCTCCAATCTTCAAGGCAAACATCACCCCAGCTAACTCCAAGTCATGACTAGGATATCTTACTTCATGCAGTCTAAGGTGTCTAGATGCGTAGGCAATAATTTTACCCTTCTGCATCAATAATGCTCCTAATCCAGTCCCACATGCATCAGTGTATACTACTAACCCTTGGTTTCCATCTAGAACTATTAACAATGGCACATTGGTCAACAAATGTTTTAGCTTAAGGAACCCTTCCTCACATTTGTCGGACCAAATAAACTTCACATCTTCCATGGTCAACTTAGTCAAAGGTGCTGTTATCCACGAGAAATCCTTAATGAATCTTTGGTAATAGCCAGCAAGTCTAAGAAAACTCCTCATCTTGGTTACCTTCTCTGGTCTCTTCCAATTGTTGACTTCTTCAATCTTAACTGGTTCAACTAACAAACCCTCCTCTGAAACCAATGACCAAGAAACTTAACCTCTTTTTTCCAAAAATGACACTTGAAAAACTTCGCCTTAAGTTGATTCTGCCACAGCGTGTCCAGCACCACTCTAAGATGAATCTCATGCTCTCTTTCATCTTTTGAGTACACCAAAATGAAATCTATGATTACCAATAAGAACTATCCAAGTGCTCTTAGAAAACCTGGTTCATCAAGTCTACAAAGAAAGCAGGTGCATTTGTCAATCCAAATGGCATCACCAACCACTCAAACGAACCATTCCTAGTCCGAAATGCTATCAAAGGAATGTTGTCCTCCGCCACTCTCAACCAATTGAACCTCGTTTCCAAATCCAATTGGGAGAACACTCTGGCTCAACTCAACTGATCAAAAGATCATCTAACCTCAGCAGAGGGTATCTATTCTTGATCGTCCTTTCATTTAACTTACGATAGTCGATGAACATCCTTAATGACCCATCTAATTTCTTCACAGAAACCACGGCCGCTCCCTAAGGCGAACTGCTTGGTCTAATAAAGTAACTTCCCTCAAAATCCACTTGCAGCAACTTTAATTCCTTTATCTCTGTCGGTATCATCCTGCTAAGTGGTCTACTGACAGGTTCAGCGCTCGGTACAAGATCTATCCAAAACTCAACAGCTCATTTCGATGGTAGTCCTATGAATGGCTCAAAGACATCTGCAAATTCACTTGCTACTCTAACCTAACTTAACTCTTTTCCAACCTCCATGGCACTTAGCAAAGCACAAACACTCTTTGGCTATCCACCATCTTCTGGTTAAGTTCATGTATCATCTTAATAAGCTCTCTAGTAACAACTTCCGATTAAGTAGAGGATTCTGATATTGCATTTCTGTTGTTAAGTTTCGTTTAGTGGGCATTTGTAACATCCCCTACTAGGAGACCTAAAACTAACGGCTACGGATGCTACGGTCATCCATAGTTATTAGTCTTCGACGACCAAATAAGATAGTGCTAGATTCTATTGATACACAGATCACAAGAACATGGAATAAAACTAACAATTTAAAAAAGTCATTTCATATTTCATTTAAAACATTTGATGTTCATTACATAATCCCAAAAACGTTAACCACATTCAACAAAATATAATTATTACACATATGCCAAGAGTGACATATGAAGATTTCCCATTGTTATCAGTGTATATAATTAGGCTTATAAATATGCCTTTACATCTACATACACAGTGGAAAAAGATAACTCTAAATAACTAACTGCCTCCTACATGCCTTTGGAAGCTTTATTCGTCAAAGAAGAGGACATGAAAACCCTAAACCTTAAACTACTCAAAATCAATTGAGTACCTGAGAGTTTAAGGGAAAAACAAAAACTTCAAGTCAGGCATAAAGCCTGGTACAAATAATAATCTAACATCTCAATCCTTTTAGATATCTAGTGAGACCACGCCGCTTAGCTTGAACGGGTTTTTCCCTCACTAGTATCCTAAAACCTTTATAAAACCATATATTATGCACCTGCATCCACATGGTTAGAACATACATTTCAAAATATTATGATGATATGCATATATGAAAACAATTTGGATTTCCCATCCCCAATTTAAATTTGACACGTTGTAATAATTATAGTTTCTAGAGTCATTATTAACCTATTAGTTTTCATAGGTTTACTAATAGCCTTTTCCTTACACACATGGATACCCTGTCTAAATTCATAGTTTTCATGGGATCACTAAGAACTTATAGGCCCCTGCCAGTTCACTTAATTAATTCATGGGTCCTCCTGAACCTATTAGTTATTCTAATTATTAAATGCTTATCCTAGTTTTCATGGGTTAACTAAGAATCTATGGATTTATCTAATCACTCGCCTCTCATCCTAGTTTTCATGGGTTGACTAGGAACTTACTGATGCCTCCGTAACTTCTTTCTTATCCTAGTTTTCATGGGTTGACTAAACCTATTGACTGATGTATTTTCTTAGTTTGTATATAGTTTTCATGGGTTCACTACAAACCAATTAGCCCCTGCCAACCTACCTTAATACATAGTTTTCATGGGTTTACTATGAACCTGTTGGTTACCTCCAACAACTACATAATCATAGTTTTCATAGGTTTACTACGAACCTATCTCCCAGACAAATTCAAAGTTTAGGCATTTTATATTTCGGTCTCCCTGACTCCTTGAATGTAATTCTACTCATTCAGAAGTTTAATAAAATTATATTCACTATTGGGTTAACCTAGCTGGCTCTTCTATCCCTTTATCACTAGAATATAGTTATGGGTTCTTTATCATGTGAATATACTCATATTTGAAGAAACATACATAATTATTTAACAATACCACTCCTGTGTAATTAGGTCATTTCATATAGAATATAGTTAATCCCTTTAACTTATACTTTTATCAAGGCCGTACTTCTTCAAATTTACATACCTAAAGTCATTTCAAAACTCATTTTTTTTAGCCATAGGTTTTTCCTTTAAAATTGAGCTTGGTTTTTAAAACCTTTCAAAACCATCAAAACCTTGCTTCTGACCTCATAGGATGACCTCCTTTGAAAGAATAACAATCTATCTTTAAAACACTAGGCTCCTGCCTTTCAAATACTTTAAAACATCTATTTCGAAACCTTTCGAACCATGTTAAAGAATTATCATATAAGTATAGAAGCATTGCTTCGAAACCATTTGAAAGTACCCTTTTGAAACCAATGAAGGTAACCCTTCGAAGCCATTGAAAGTCCCCCTTTCGAAAGCATTAGGTTTATATTTAAAACATCATTTTGGGTCAAAGTGAACATAGGCGAAAGCATCTCTTTTGAAACCATTCTTTAATTTAAAAAGTATTGGGGAAGTTTGATGGTGTCGGAACCATCCTTTCGAAAGCAATAAAACACATGGGTAAAACAATTAAAGGTTAGCTTCGAAACCCCTTCTGAAATCAATGCCTTTGGAACGCATAAACCATTTTGAAAGCATTAGGAAGTGACTTGTATTTATAGAAACAACTGAACCTTTCGACAACATTGACGTCTTCAATACCATCGAAAGGTCATCGATTCTATGAAGGGTTTCGACTTGGTCAAAACTACCCTTTCAAAAGCTTTAACCAAAATCTAATTAACTCCTTCGGAAGCTACTTCTTTAAAACAAAGGCGACAACTCTCTTTCGAAAGCCTCTTTGAAATACTCTTTCGAAACCATTGGTTTCGACTACTTCAAAAACCATTTATAAATGGGCAAGCGCTTTTCATTTAAAACAAAAAAACAAAGGAACCAACCCCTACGAAAGCAACCTTTCGACACCCTACCTTTCGCCTTCCTTCAATCCACTACGTATCATTTAAATGAGACCATGTGTATTGGTTTTCTGGTTTCGACCTAGAATGGACTAGGTTGGGGATGAAAGGTCTGAGTCGAGGGATCCTTCTAAAGAAGGCGAAAACCCTTTTTCTGAGCAAAACGGCTGTTTTTACCAAATAAAGAAAACTTTTTGCAACTAACTTGCCCACTTGTAAACACATTATTGGTTACATTAAACTTTCAAATCAGTTTATTAAAATTTGCCGCATTTTCTTAGATCTAAAACAAAACAACATTTGACACATAAGGCCTTCCTATTAACAAAATAATTAAACCATTTAAGTCCCCATTTTAAAATAATTTAGTTTCCATACTAAACACTTGGTAAAAGCCGTAAAAATTCAAGAAATTCACTCTAATCATGTTATCTAACATATCAAATTTTCAGACCCAAATTCTTAATATATTTTCTAAAATAAATTTATAAAACCAAATAACCATATTTTTCTTTGAAAATTCATAATAATCTTTCCATAGCTTGGAAAATTCTCAAAATTGAAACCCAACTCCAAAATCATATTTCTCATAATGTAAAATTTTCTCATGGCATTTAAACATCATAAGAACTCGGTTTTGACCTAAAACGGTATAAGAACTCCTTTAAACAATCTTGTTTAAATCAAATAGATCATAAATCAAGCATATCATCAGTCAATATTTCTTAAAAACGAATTTACTCATTAAACCCAATGTCGTATGATTATAAAACTAAAAACAGAGATGTAGTGATTATTATTCACCTTAGATTAGATGAGGAAATTGAATTGATTGAGATTGATTTCTTTTTGCTTAAATCCCAAGCTTTACTTGAATTTCTCTTCTCTTCCTTCTTCCTAATTGCTGGTCTTGCTCTTTCTTACGTTTACAATTTTTCTTGTGATAAAAATGAACATGTATTGATAGGTTGGATAATGTGGGCGACATTTACTCTAATGTCCTTATGTTTATTTAGGTAACACTTAACCATTTATAAGTTCATTTGTTCAAATAAGCATGACCACTTAATTTAATCAGCCTCAATCTCCTTATCTACATTATTTTATTTTATTTATTTTAATTAAATCTCCTGAATAATGTTATTAAAAATTAGTGTCGTTACAACATTCCCTTCATCACCTCCAACCACAACTCCTAAGGATCTATTGGATCTTCTAGCTGTCGTGCCTTTTTGGCAACAACTCCTTAAGTTCTTCAAGCAAGTTTTTCGAATCTAACTTCTGGATCTATCCAATCCAAAGTGGAGAGATAGATCTATGTTGGATTCATTTTTCTCAATGAAAGAACCAAAATGTTGATGGCAAATATGGATCAACACCCAAAATTGAGTTGTAGGGAATTTGTAAGACCTGGATTTACTTTATAATGGTTGAAAATAAAAGAAAATAAAACTAAGAAAAGTAGAGTGACATAAGATTTTTATAGTGGTTCGGCAATCTCTAGTCTATATCCATTTTATAGCTTTTGTTGATTGATTTGATATTGTTTGTGTTGAATTACAGAGGATTAGGGAGAGTATAAGTCATCTGTACAAGGAATTGACAGGTTTTATGGCTTAGAACTGCCAAGAGTAGCTGCTTAGCTAACTATTATGAGAAGGTAGAAGATGAAGAAGAGCCAGAGCTTATGTATATGGAATTATCATAAACTATTTTTTTCTTTAGTTGCAGCTAGTTTGGTATTTATAGGAATATAGAGGCAATGGGTCAAAAGTCCGCTTGCACTGAAGTCTAGATATAGGCCCGGTGTTGTATAAGAGAAACCAAAACACCACGACCCAATATGATAGGTTGGTACCAATCTACATAGCTCGGTACCGAGCTATAAGTGTTGTTACAAAATCAACTTTGACTCTTGTTCTACTCTTCTATCTTCTAGTTGATAGGTTCTAAACACTTTCCATTGACTTTTGGTTGATTCTAGTAATCTTTCCTCTATCACTTGAGTTACCCTACTTTCTTAGCTTTCTTCTTATTAACCTTGAAATTTCTCATTCATACCATGGGAAAACCACTTGATTACAAGTAGAAGGAGTAGATTGGAGTTGTATAAAGTTTAGGGAGTGTGATGGGGAGGCATGATAGGTCGATATTGACCTATGGATAGCTCGATACCAACCTATGCGTTTGCTCCAAATTGAATGAAACTTTCCCAAGTTGTTTCAACTCCATTTAGGTGCACTTTCAAGTTTTCAAGTCGTTCTTCTTCGTCTTGACTTTTTACGTTCAGTTGAAATATGCTTTGGTCTAAACCTTGCTTTGCTTTAGGACGCGCTTCAGGCTAGCTCGGTGTCATTCTACTTCAGGCAGATCTTTGTTTTGCTTCAGTATGTGCTTCAAGCTAGCTCGGTACCAACCTACTTTGGGTCGATCCTTGCTTTACTTCAGGACGTGCTTCAGGCTAGCTTGGTACTGATTTATATCAAGCCAATCCTTCCTTGCTTCAGGATGCGCTACAGGTTAACTTGGTACCGATCTACTTTGGACCGATCCTTGCTTTGCTTCAAGACGCTCTTAAGGCCAAAAATGCGACTTTACAAATTTTCAAATATTTTTGACTATTTTTTTTATATTTTCATTTTCTTTCCTTTTATGATGCTTCCTAAGTCCTTGGGTGATTTTCATCATTGGTTCATCCAATTCCATTTTTAAATCTGCTCGAACATTGTCGAAAATTTGGCTACAATAGCAGATGAATGCTGATAGTAAGCTACAGACCTGCTGGAGTTGGATGCCTTGTTAGGGGGGTTTGGGATACTATATTTTCGGTCCAAGTCATCCTTTCCTTGATTTGGGTAATAAAAGTGTTCTGGACATCTAGTATGGGGCCAATAGCTATTTTATGTACAATGCAAAGGGGTTAGGTTGAGGAAGCAAAGACCAGTTATTAATTTTCACAATTAGGTGCTTAAGTTCTTGTTGAGGAGTGGTAGAAGAGGTTTCAGTTGCATGATTCAAATTTCAAGGAAGTTGTGGAAACCGAGGATGTAGATAACTTAAGTAAGGTTTAATAGGGGCTAGGCATGCCTTTTAATGTCAAAATGTTAGTGAGAATTTTCATTTCATAACACCAAAGAAATTATGATGAAATTATGGTTTTGTATGCCTCTGTAATTGTGAATCAATAAATTTAAGTGGTATTGAATTTGCCTTACGAAGCAATTACGATTTGATCTTTCCGTGTGTAATTCATCACATTGCTTGTTGATTTATGCATGGATTTCTAACACGGCTAAAGGTATAGGTGGTTTCTTAAGGTGGGGGGATTTGGTTGAAGGGGTGAAATTTGAAGTTGAAGTTAGGTGGGAGATTTGGTTGTTGGGGGTGAATTTTGAAGTTGAAGTTAGGTGGGATATTTGAATTTTGAGATTAAGGATTAACTTATGATTCTGATCTTGAAGCTATGCTTTACTTGTCTATAGTGTTGTAGTTGGCATTGAGTATGACAATAAGGATATGGCTTAAAGTTGGGTATGATATGCATTTTGAAGAGTCGACATTGTCTGCTTTGGTTGTTGTGTAGTTCCTAAGTTGATGGCAACGCAACCCTTATACAAGGTGTCGGCGCAGATCCAAAGAAGGTGATGGGCAGTCACTAATGAGATGACAGTGTAGTTTTCATTGACATGGGGGCACAACCCTTTACTCCCTTTTCATAGAAGCATCCTTTAGGATTATCTTTACTTGCACGTAATACTCGGTATTTTGTTTTGTAAAGGAGTAATCTCCCAACTTGCTCCTTTCTATTTTCTGTTGTGACATTAGTGCGGTTCATCTACAGTGGTTGCGTAGTTTGCTTTTTATTTGACTTGATTTTTGCACTACTTTTCAGCTTCGAGTTCTTTGCTACACTGCTGGTTGTGTATGTACTGTGAACTGTCTAGTTGTTTTTGGACATAATTATAACGACCTGTATTTTACATATCGAAAGGTCATAAAATATTATTGTTAAATTCGTATTGAGTCGTATGAATCTATAACTTTTGGCGATCTTGATTATCGACATCTTTTATCCTTAGTAATTTTACACTAGATTTGTTTTCTATCATTTTCGGTAGTTATACAGATTGCATTATATGTGCATGCAATATAGAATTTGGATGAACAGAATACACCCCTGGTTTAAGGAAAAGTGTATGAGTAGCAGGCGAAGATGAAAAGGGAAGGAAAAAAAGAGAGAAATACGGTTGTAGGTTGCGGCTATGTGAGGTTGTCGTAGCAGTGTGCGCATCAAGAGGAGATCGACGGTGGCTAGTGGAGCCACGGCGGCGTGGTGCGAAGTGCGGTGGTGGTGCATGTTAATTTGTGTGCGTGCGTGAGTTAGGACAGGGCTATAGGAAATAACGTAGAGGAGTTACATGCATAAGCAGGCTAATACTATAAAAGGGTAGGCAAATGACATGGCATGAAGGTAATTATTAAATTTACTAATTAAGTAAAGTAACATAAGTTGGCTAATTAAGTTATTAATTTAAATAAAAAATCTTATATCATCGATATCTTTTGCATAGTGGTCCAATTGGGACGAGATCTCTTGCGTTGCACTCATATTAAAGCCCTCTACGACTTGGCATAGGATTGAACATCTTTTATTGAGCTGAGTGATATATTTATCATCATACTATGATTGTCAGTATAGTATAAAAACGATGTTTTGAACCGAGAAAAAGAATCATATTTTAGCAGTTCCTACAATGCACTTTAGGCTTATCGGCAGAAACGAATCAAATTAGACAGTCCCTTTTGGCTCCGATGGCAACTAGATCAACGTGTCATTGGCTCAAAAGAGGTTCCCATCGAAGTTCAATATGAATCTTTTGGTACTTATCATGAGATTTATGGACACTATCTAATAGTAGGAAGTATTAAAAAGGAAATCCATTGTATATACATTCGAACTACTATTGGTCCAACTTTAAAATGTGATTTTTAATAAATGTAAAGCCACACCTAATTTGATAAATAATTTTTTTGAAGTAGAATGGTTTTAAATCGATAATCACATATACTCTTGTGGACATATTATTTTTAGGAAATTGCAAGATTTAGGTTATTTTTGATACAAATCTCACATTGGTTGACATAAATGTGTTTTATGCAATGTATGTATGCTAGTTTAGATGTACGTATGCTTATTGTTTGCATATATGCATATTTGCTTGTTTCGGTTGGAAAAGCGATCGGTAGGCAATGTAGTATTAGAAATATTCCATAAGATAGAGTTACGTGCATATCCATTGAACGTACACACGATGAGAACTCAAATGATGAGATATATTTTAATGCAGATAACTGAACACACATACGGTGAGGATTCGAAGGGTTGCTATAAATATGCGGAAGATTACTAGGATGCGTATCGACCAATTTGAAGACGATGGACTTTCATATATGCTTTGAAATTCAAGTTGGACGTTGAACATTTTCATTTGGTTTGTACTTCGCCATTTTGGCTAAGTACACGACCGAAATGGTCGTATCGATCACTCTGAAGCGATTGTTATCCACCACTATTGATGATGTCTGACTTGGCCAATTTTTGATGTGGATGACAAAGAGGCTTTGAGGAGCATAATGTAATAGTTCGTTCGTTTAAAATTTGATTTTGATGTTATGGCTCTTCGATGAGCAGTTTTGGCAGTGAAGCGAGGACGTGATGCTTCAACATGATGACTTCTAGACTCAAAGCATAGGGCTTTGGTCAGACCTAGGGGATCACTAAAGGATGTCTTTGGGATGAACGATGGTGTTCTACAACCAATGATGGTTGTTAAGAGCTGCCCCATACCTAGCAACTCAACGTTGGGAGTTGCATGATGATCCAAATTATGAGTTATAGGATACGATCTATTATGGATGACAAGTGCAAAGGGATCATTGATACTTGAAGGTTTTGTGGTATACTCATAAATCAAGGACATATGAGAATGTGATTAGAGTATGTTGATGTGAGGACCTTATGTACCCCCATAGTTTGTTGATGGTAGGACCTGGGTAGAGCGTGTCACAAGAGTCCATCTATGTTATGAACCCATGATGATGTGACATGGCTCATTGACATTAGAACCTCTCTTGCTCTGGATTATTAGATGGATAGCCTAGAACCTAGCGTGCCGAGAGGCATGGATTTAAGTACCAAGGAACTGAGACGTTGAGTAGTCTCTAATAGGACCATATGAGTATCATATGTTTAATGCATTGAGTGAGTGATGTGAGGGTGGAAAATGGATGCTATGTTTTTTTGATTGTTTATCACTCTAGGGATTTCACATGATGTAGATATCATTAACGTAGATATCTGGACACCTATTAATACCTTGACATATAGTATACCTATGATGTCTATGATGTAGTAACAAATATCCTTTGTTATGTGCTAACTCTTTGGATGCATAGATAGGTCAAGTATGATTTTCTATATCATATGTCCTATATACTATATCGACTTTCTTAATATTTTGAGATTGTTTATCGCTCACACCATACTATTGTCCGACTCAAGATTTTATGCTTTGCTTCTTATTATCTTGAGTCCTCTTAAATGAGTAGATAAGATAGCAGGTGTAAATGGCACATGGAGTTGTGCAGACGGACTAGTAGAAGACGATGCTTTTTCTATTTTTTATTTTGAGCTTATTATTTCCTATTTCAACTGTGTGACACTGTGGAGCTTTGATAGTGTTTGACTTACTATTATTAAAGATGGTTTTCATTTGAGTTTATTTATTAGTTACATAAACTCTATTATGGTTTTATGTAACTATACGAACCTGCGCACTCTAACTCTATGGTTTATTTGGTTATTACTATATCGCATGTTTTATATCTATGGTGATTATTATAATTTATTGGATACATTATGAGATATACGATAATTTTGTGATTGTTTTATTTACTCTACAACCCTTGACTTTCGTCCTACATGGGTTAGGCACCATTATAGTGCAACATACTAGTATATTAGGTGTTGGATGTGTAAGGCGGTCATCATAACAATCTATTGAGCTTCATATGCCCCACCTCGCATAGTTCCTTTTTGATGAAGCTATGGCATGTCTTGCCTTCTCCTTTGATTTGTGCAGTCTTTTACATCATATGCTTAAATCATGGACCTATATCAAATATGTTTATAAGAGAAAAATGGGTATAACAATACCATTTCCTATGAAACTGGATTAGGAGCTGTACTGGTGTATAAAGGAAGCGTAATAGCTATGCATCTTGGCGGTTGAGGCTATATGAAGTTTATAATCCGACTCAATGCTTGGAGTTGGCCGCGGCTATCTTTGCATCAAATATTTAGAGGCGTCACTTTTAGGAGAATGGTTCGAGTTGTATATGGACCATAATCCATAAAAAAAATTATTCCCTTGGAAGGATTCGAATACACAGCAATGGAGATGGTTAGAATTATTGGCGGCATAAGACTTCGAAATAGAGTATACGTCGGTATAGAGGAACAAGTTGCAGATGCTTTAAGTAGAAAGTAGCAGAATTGGGTGTTAGCCATGGTTGAGGAATAAAAGACATTAAAGAGGTTAGAATTTTTTGGAGTGCATTATAGGATGAATACAGGATCAAGTCGAGATCTGGAAATTGTAACAAGTTTGGAAGTAATCCAACACTTGTGGATAGAATTGCTGCAAGGCAAAGAGAGGATATTGTTAACCGAAAGAATTAGGCGATTAGAGGTGTACGTAGATGTAGAGGATCAAAAAATATTTGAACTAGACTCGAAAAGATATCTTAGGAAGAATGTAGACTATGTGTTTTGAATATAGTTGATCTTCTAAATGAGGTCTTTGAAGAAAATCATCAGTCTAGTTCATGATTCATCATGGGGGCATGAAGATGTATCATGGCATGAAGAAAGTATTCTTTTAGGAAGGAATGAAGAGAGATGTCAGTGAATGTGTGAAGAGGTGTATCACATGTCAACAAGTAAAAATAGGGCATTAGAAGCAAGTGGTTTACTTTAACCGTTGCAAGTACCAACAGGGAAATGGGATTCGTTGTCGATGGATTTTGTAGATGGTCTTCTAAGTTCGAGGGTGGAGAATGATATTATCGATAATAGTCGATAGAATGACTAAGAGTGCTCATTCATCCCACTAAATTCAATAAGGATGGAAACTTGTGTACCGAAGCTATATGTGAAGAATGTTTTAGACTCCATAGGATTACTAGCAACATATTTATTGATATAGACCCATTGTTTACAAGTGATTTCTTCAAAAGTTATAAAATGCATTGGGTATAGAGTTGAATTTGAGTACAGCTTAGAACCAACAGGTGGATGGTCAAATAAAAAGGGTGAACCGTATACTGGAGGAACTGCTCAGAGCTTGTGTTTTGGACTTTGGTGGATCGTGGAAAGGTCATTCTTATTTAATAAGGTTTTCCTACAATAAATTTTTATAGTCGAGTATTAGAATGACACGGTTCAAGGTGCTTTATGGTAAACTTTTAAGTCACCAATTTGTTGGTTAAACATGGGAGATAGACCTATGATAAGATCTGACTTAGTAAGAGATGCTATTGAGAAGATACAGTTGATTTTCACTAGGATAAAAGTTATGTAGTCGAGGTAAAAGAGTTATGCTGATAAGAAAAGAAAGGAATTAGTTTTCATGGTAGGCGATCATGTGTTCTTGAAAGTTTCACTAAAGCGAGGTGTTATACGCTTTGGAAAGACAGGGAAATTGGAATTAGATATCGTGAAGGTCTGTTTCCAATGATTGAGAAGATTGGTAAACTCGTATATCGAGCCGAGTTACCAAGTAGTTTGGTGGATGTGTGTAATGTATTTCATATATCGCATTTGATTAAATGCATGCATGACCCAAGTACAGCATTGAACCAACGGCGATTGAGAACTTATCTGTAGAACCAAGTTTAATTTATGTTAGAAAATCGAAAGGTTAGTAGGTCGAGATGTGAAGGAATTAAGGAACAAGGCCACTAGATTTGTTCATGTCCTATGTAGTGACGATAAGGATGATTGCAACTAAGAGGTAAGTGAAAAGATTAGGAATATTTATCCTCGGTTTTTTAGACATTCATATTTGTAGTAGTATGCTTTGTTTGTTTGTTTTATGTACTAGTGGCGGCATCAGTGTGTTTATGTTATGACATGATTATGTGTTAGTAGTTGCACTAATGTATTTAATTGATGATTTACATTGGTAGAGTACTAGTGTACCTTTTTACTGGTGAGTACTTATGTGATGATGATTTTGCACTATCAGAATGTTAGTAACCTAAGGTCACTATCCTACCATATCAAAATTTCAAGGACAAAATTCTTATATGGAGAGGAGATTATAATATCCCTTATTTTGGAGTGCCATAGTATGGGAAATTAAATTATCAATATGGTTTATAAATTGATAATTAGGATAGTTTAATTAAGGAAATCACATAAGGGGAATTTGATTAGTTGAATGTAGGACCCTTAAATTTTTAATGAACTAAGAGTGATTGGTGTAATTAAATTCAGCCTTAAAAGATTAAGGAAACAAAATAGAATGTTTAGTGTAGAAGATTCTATGTATTGAGATAAAGGGATTAATGAGATTAGGAAAGATGGGATTTTATCTAAAGCTCAAATCAATAACTTCTACCCCTAAGCACACTTTCTCCTCCATTCACTTTCATTTACAACAAAAAAAATTAATACAAGAAATGGTCGGCCACCATCTTTCAAGGGAAGAAGAGAAAATCAAATCAAATAGGTAAATGGATTTCGTTTTGAAAGAAAGGAAGTAGATTTAATCAAGTTTCTACAGTTTAGGTGAGTAATACTCACTATAATCTACTCTAAACCCGTTTGAGTGCGAATTGAATGTTTTAACTGTTGATAAATATGATTAAATGATAATGAATGATTCTGTATATGGTTAGGAATTTAAATAATTATGTTTTGGACATGTTTTGAGGTAAACGTAGGTTTATCTTCTCCAAATTTTTGATAACTCGCAAATATGGTTCTAGGGAAAGCATTAAAATCAAAATGGATGTATATTAATAAATTAATCATCAACATGAAAAGAAAGTGTTTTAGGACTAGAAGGGATATTAATGCTTAAAAAGGATGCTTGCTAGAATATATTCAAGGATCTTACATTTGGTCTCCTAGGAGAGTCAGGATGGCTCCAGTGAGTGTGCTCCTATGGTGAAATAATTGGTCGTTTCGTCGATGACGTTGTTTGAGAGAAGATAAAAATCAGTGATAAATAGGCCTAAGGAGTTAATCGCTAAGTAAAGTTAACAATAACTTTAAGATTAACACCTATATAAGAGTCTGTGTGATACTTAAGGATTTGTATGTTAATTGTATGACATGGATTATAAATAATACATGTACAGAGTATACTAATGTTTGAACCAAAAATGGCATAAACACCCAAATGAGTACAGTAGAGAATAAAAAGTGAATAAAAGTAAATTAAAAAGAGCAAGAAAAGATCACACAACATTTTATAGTGGTTCGGCTAATCTTGGCCTGTACCCGCTTAACGTTGTTGATGGTTTACAGGGCTGTTTATACTTTTGTGCTTGCGGATCGATATAAATCAGTGAGAATACAAGAGAAATATAGAAAATTTGTACAAAAGCAAAAGGATCCCTCAAAATGAGCCCTTTTATTTATAGCTGTAGGTTTCTTGAAAACTCGCCCTTTGATCTCCATCTCGTTCTCTACGCCCATGACCAGTTCTTCTGAAAAAATGGTAGCTAACTCATCAATCATTATGGATCGATACTGATCCAAGGTCTTGGATCGGTACCAATCTGTAAGATTAACTTATGGGTCACTCTAAATTTCTTGGATATATGCATCGTGTTGTGAGCTTTGTAATTTCCTACTTGTTTGCATCATCATTGGCTTGTTTCTAAGTCCAAATGTTGAATCTGTGTATGAATGGAATCACTGATTTCTAGAGTTCAAGAAGATCGATCATTGGTACATGTGCAAGATCATAAGAGACCAAAAGTGGGTTAGGCAGCATGGCATTGAAGTGTATAAAGTTTGGGATGGTTTGGGCGAAGTGTTGTGGATCTGTACCAATCCAAGTGGTTGGATCGGTACCTATCCAACACTTGTTAGATTTTTGAACTTTTTTTAGAATGGACTTGTATTTGCTTTGTGATCTTGGTTATACTTAAGTTCGGCTTCACATCCATCTCTCCATACTTCTTGCTTTGATAACTTTGAAGTTTGACTAGTTGAATTTGTTTATATGCTGCCTGGTCAAAAGGCGGGACAACATTTGCCCCTCAAAGCACGCCTTGCGAATGAACAGTGTACTTTGCTCAAGAAAAAATATTGAAGTTGATGGAATATTGGTAATTGAATCTTTTAATTGAAAACCGATCTAGCTGTTGCAAATCATCTTGTTCCTTTGGGTTTACCCGTAAATCAAAGGTCGTTCTAGATCGTGATTGCTATGGATTCAAGTCCTTTCTTGAGTGTTAATCATCGATACTCCTTCCATGCCCAGGAATTTTTATTTCACTCATTATACCATAAAACAGAATCATCCTGTGTTCATTTTGGAGTTAGCAGTCGTACATTGAGATCTCGATCTCTTCAGATCGCTAGTGAATTCATGGCCGTTCAGCATCGATAGTTAAATCTGCAATCGCTTCAGATCGTTAATTAAATTCATGGCCGTTCAGGATCGATAATAAAATTCATGGTCTCACAAGACCGTTAATCAAGTCCATGGACATTTGAGGCCGATAATCAAATCCATGGTCACTTTGGACCGTTAATCAAATCCATGATAGTTTGGAGCTGATAATGAAATCCGTGGTCTCTTCAGACCCTTGCTGAGCCTAATATACTAGCTCTTCGAAGGGAAAACTCAGCTACAAGCACGCCCATCCGCTCATGCTATGGCGAGGTGGGTTACTTCTTGCACTTCGGTCCTTGCTTTTTGACAAGCACTTAAAGTGATCAATATCGTACAGGTCTATCCACTCGCCCTACGACAAGGGGAGTTACACCCTACACTCTAATCCCATCTCTCCGAAGTGGACTTAAAGCGATCAATGTCAGTCATCACATTCAATGTGGATTTCAATAATCAGGGATTCATATAATGGAATCTAATTCGAACATTAAAAAACTTAAAGTCCAACATCACGATAACTGCCTCACTAGGTGCTATAGCCTAGCATCCAACTTAAAGCAGGCCTAGAAACCGATCGAGATCCCATACATGAGTAGGCGGCTAGACTGTTTTACCATATTGTTTATTTAAAAGGGAGATAGAGTGCAAGAACCGAATCGGATTCCCTACCATTCCAATCAAGAGACAACTATCCTTGACCTTGATCCAAGCCTGTTTTCATTTGCAGCGGTTAGTGACTGCTCCTATTCCACCACCTCAGTTTGGTTTCTCGTAGATTGCTGTAATTCGTTGTTTTGAACTGTTCTTCGATTAGATTACACAAGTTTCTACAATCATTTATGTTATGCCCATCCAACTCATGGAATAGACAATATTTTCCGAATGTCCTCTTACGGTCCATGGGTTCTCTCCTCACCAGCTTTCGATAGGGGATCCGTCCCCTAGTATCCAGATAAATCCGCTTTGGGGTTTCATTTAAATCCATGTAAGAAGAGAATTTCGGTTCTCTCTTTTGTTTCTTAGATCCTTCAAAGCAGTCATCCATCTTCATTTTCCTTTGCCTTTACTTGATTTTGGTCTGGGCGGTCCTCTACCTTCCACGACACTAATTTCTTATTAATTAGCCTCAACATTCTCCTGACATAAGTATCTCCCGGCCTCGTGATAAAATTCTGCAAGATCCATCGGAGAATCCAATTCCAAAGCAACCTTGACATCTGTCTTAGCGGCCATTCCTGAAACCGCCACCATCAAAACCATTGATGAGTCAAGCTTATCGATCGTGGCAGCCGTTGCATTAAACCTTGTCAAAAATTGGGTCTCTCCGACCCACTGCTTTATACTGGACAACTCATTTCATTCTTGGGTCGTGAAATATGGTCCCAGAACTGTTTCACGAGTATGTTCGCTAGTTCGACCAATGTGCTAATGGAACCGTTCTCCAGTCATCTAAACCATAGCACTACCATATCTGTCATATATAAAGGGAAACATCATCCCATACCTCTTCAGACATACCCAGTACCTCCATGTGTCAGATGTACCTCATCAAATGAACCGTTGGATCTGTCTTCCCGTTATACGTTTCCAACATAGGCAGTTTAAAATTGGACGGATTCCAAGCGTACCAAATGTTTGGAGTGAAAGGACTCCTTTTCACATCCTCTAGACCTATAGGCAAACCATCCATCATAGCTTGTCTCACCATATCAACAAGTCTTTCATTGTCATTCAAACGAATTCTCAATTTAGCATTCTTTGCTTGCCCCATATTACCCCGAGGGAATTCTGGTACATACTCCTCCAGTCGTACTTTGACATTTTGATTCAAATTCAAATGCTCTGCATTATCTCTTGGACGTACATCATTTCCAACTAAGCCAAGGTTACCTATTCCCTCGAGTTCTTGTGGTTCAGTACTATTCCATGCATGGGGATCGCATTAATCCATATGGTTGGTGTGGGGTTTGCTTCAGCTTATTCCACTATACTTCCAGCTGCCTGAGCTTTGGCTTCTGGTCTTTGGTTTTGGTTTTTGTAGCGACTATGGCTATTTCTATTTGTCTCATTCTCCTAAAGAAATTTTCCATCATCACTTCCTAACATGCCATCATCCTTTCTTGTAATACATTCATCGTAGTTTCCATCTCATCCCTGGTTATATAGATGGATGGAGGTTAGCTCTTGAGGATGCCTCTTGGCTGCCTCCTTGTTGATTTCCTCTAGTAATGTTCCTCCTAGTTGATTGTCTTCTCATTTTCTTTTTCAAATCTCAAATCAGTGAGTTTTGGTATTTCTCAGTCAAAGCACCAAAATGTTTGAACCAAAAATGGCACAAACACCCAAATGAGTATAGTAGAGAATAAAAAGTGAAGAAAATTAAATTAAAGAGAGCAAGAAAAGAACATACAGCGTTTTATGGTGGTTTGGCTAAATTTATCCTTCGTCTACTTGAATTTGTTGATGGTTTATAGTGTTGTTTACACTTTAGTTCTTATAGATCGGTATAAATTGATGGGAGTACAAAAGAATTATAGAAAAGTTGTACAAAAGTGAAAAGGATTCCCCATAATGAGCCATTGCCCTCCTATTTAATGTTGTAGGTTGCCTAAAAATTCGCCCCATGACATCCATCTCGTTCTCCACGCCAAAGACCAGTTCTCTTGAAAAAACGTTGGCCACCTCATCAATCATTACGGATTGATACCAATCAATGGTCTTGGATCAGCACCAATCCATAAGATTAACATATGGGTCGCTCTGAGTTTCTTGGATAGATGCATCTCGTTGTGAGCTTCGTGATTTCCAACTTGTTTGCATCGTCATTTGCTTGTTTCTCAGTTCAAATAATGGATATGTGGATGGATGGAGTTGTTGATTTATGGATTTCAAGGATATTGATCATTAGTACATGCGTACAATCATAGGAGTCCTGAAATGGGTTGTAGGCAACATGGCTTTGGAGATAGAAAGTTTGGGATGGTTTGGATGAAGTGTTAAGGATCGGCATCGGTCCAAATGGTTGGATTGTTAATGATCCAACATCTATTGGATTTTTGAACTTTTTTTTTCAGAAGGGACTTGTGTTTGCTTTGTGATCTTGGTTGTATGTGAGTTTTGGGCTTCGCAACTATCTCTCTAGGCTTCTTGCCTTAATTACTCTGAAGTTTGACTCATTGAGTTCGTCCGTATACTACCTGGTCAAAAGGCAGGAAAGTGTTTTCCCCTTAAAGCACGCCAAGGTGTGCTTTGCTTAAGAAAAAAATATTGAAGTTGATGGAATATTAGTAATTGAATCTTTAGGTTAATGGCTGATCAAGTTATTGCAAATCATTCTGTTCCTTTGGGTTCACTCATAAATCAAAGGTCGTCCCAGACCATGATAACTATGGATTAGAGTCCTTGCTAGAGTGTTAATCACAGAAAATCATTTCATGTTCCCCCGGAATTTTTATTTTATTCATTATGTTATAAATCAAAATCATCCCATGTTCATTCGGCAGTTAGCAGTCATACGTTGAAATCTCGACCTCTCCTGATCGTTAGTGAATTCATGGCCCTTAAGGGTTTAGATAGTTAAATCGTAGTCAAGTCTTTGGCCTTTTGGGGTCGATAATAAAATCCATAGTCTCTCCAGACCGCCAATCGAATTCATGGCCGTTCAAGCCCAATAATCAAATCCATGGTCGCTCCAGACCCTTGTTGAGCCCAATCGGCTTCTCGCATATTACTGTAATTGGTTGTTTATGACCTATTCTTTGATCAGATCGCGCTAATGTCTGCAGTCATTTGTGTTATGCCCATCCATCTCATGGAATATGCAATATTTTCTGGATGTCCACTCATGGTCCATTGGCTCTCTCCTCGTCAGCTTTCGATAGGGGATCTATTTCCTAGTATCCAGATAAATTTGCTTCAGGGTTTCATTTAAACCTGTTAAGAAGATAATTTTGGTTCCCTCCTTTGTCGCTTTGATCCTTCGAAGCCTTCATCCATCTTTCCTTTTCCTTTGCTGGATCCTTCACCAGGTGGTCCTCTTGGTTCATTTTGCACTATGAGCTCTTCAAAACCCTTCCATTATCCTTCTAAGTACATCCTCAAGTCCTTGAACCATTCCATCTACATCTTGACATCCGAATTTGATTGAAAGCTTCTTAGTCAAAATGCCGAATAACACTTGCCCTCCAAGGTATGCTTCTGTTGAAAACAAAGCATACTTTGGATCAAGACAACCCCCTACCATTATCCATGCATATCCATTGATCATCCATGGTTCACTTTAAACTGTCATCTCCATTCCGATGGCTTTTACTCAATCTCTTTTAATAGTAGCCATATCACTTTCCATGCCAAGTTCAAGATCTACAATATGAAGATCGTTCCAAATCTTAAATAGTTAGGTATTGCCTCTATCTTTCTTTTCCTCTTCTTTTCCATCCATATTGGGTCAAAAATTCAGGATGGTACAAAATACTTCTGGTCGGTACCAAAATGAAATGATGAGTCATATAAATTAAAAAATTCTGTTAAGTACTAAGTATTTAGCTTATTCTCTATACACACATTCATTTGCATGTTGCTTTAGATCTATCCTGAACTCCTGCGACCTAATTTCCTTTGCTCCAATCGCTTTCCACCAATCAACCTAAACTGCCATGACCTCCTCCTGGTTTCCGCCACCTTCTGATCACCTCCTAATTCGCTGTTGCATTGCCAAGAGATTTCAACCCGACCTCACAAACCTAGATCAAGACCAAATCTTTAAAGGTGGGTTGTCGAAGTTCCTGGCCATGGTGGTTTCTGCTAGGTCATTGTTGATTGCCTTAGGGCTGCCTATGGTCGATTGACAACGAAGGCCTGAAATTTATGATTTGGCGAAACTCAATCCCTTGACCTTTGCAAGCATGGAAACTTCCTTAAGAGGTTCATAGGCCTAGCACGAAGTAAGCAGAACATCTCCATGGGCAGTGTTGGTATATAGTCACTCCAAATGTCATCCCCATGCTTTCCTTGTACTAATGTGGGTTGCCTTTCACAACCTAAGGCTCCTTCACTTGCAATGATCCCGAGAAGCACCCAACCAACCATTGCATGAGTAGACCTCACTTGAGCTTGGTAGACGACAATTTCTATTTTAATGTCCATCGAGACGGTTCATTTCCAAAGAATGGTCACAACGATTGTGGTCTAACAATCTAATAATTCCATTATACATCACTTCTAGTTACTGCACTTCCTGTGTCCCTACAAGAGAATCTTCTGTGTTTCTTCGAACAGCGTTTCCATTATCAATTATCCAACGGTAATAAATAAGATCCAACACACAGTTCATTCGTGCGATGGGGCTTGTTTTCCAACACTAGCAGGCTATCTACATAGAATGGTATGTTCGTTATGTATGGGACACATGACTCACACTATATAGATTGACACTTTCAATTTCCCTAGTCGATGTTCAGAATTTGACTGATCAACACATATTGACATCCTTTGGATTCTGAGCGTCGGTCACATGGGTTCATAAAATAGGATTTTAAAATAAAAAAATACATGACCATGTTCAGTATTGAGTTTTCCTATCCAAAATGACATTCCATTCACCCTGTTTCAATTTATGCTGGGCCATCAATGCCTCCTAATGTTGGGTTTACCACCGCTCGGGCTTTTACCTCTACAATTGCTGGAATCAAACGCTTGATTACAACAGAATTACAAAGGATGATAGTGCTAGCAGATCTGATCTAGGATGAATCTTCTCCTCTAAACGAACATGTTGTCCTAAGATTTCTAGAAGATACTCTAAACAAAAGCTGATAGTAACCGCCAAGTCGCTACGGACTTTATTCTTTCAACATGGAATACAGGAGAGTGACGCCCTGCCCATAACATCTAACCAATGGGCGCATAATCCTCCAATGGGCCATACAGCTTGCAATATGTATATGTACCTAAGCGGCACTGTACTTGCCTTCTATCTATTCCTTCATATGTTCCTTTAGGAGCCTGGGCTCGCTCCTACTCAAGTTCACCGCAATGATTATGCCATACTAAGTGCCTCGTACGTCATATTCACGAACAAATTATGACAACCTTTAACCTTTAGGGAGCTAACACGTGTCTCGAGCTTCAAGCAACGAAGTGAGTTATCTTCTCTTATGATCATCGAAGCTTGTTATTATTGTGAGGTCATTGAAGCGCTTCACAACAAATGTTCATACCTCAAGAACGAGTATTCCTTTGTTTTTTGTCCCTACGGCTTCAATAGACTTTGGCTTTCTAGAAGTAAGACGTCTTCCTTTCCATTCCTCCCTATACTTGGATTCTTACAGTCTAAATGTTTATCTTGTTATCCTCTTTCTTCACAGATATCCCAATTCGAGACACGACTGAAGCTCACTCCGAGACTCTAAAACTCTCAAGAGAGTCAACAATCGATTCCACACACCATATATTGTGAATCTTCGCTGATGCGGCCTTCTACTTCTAAGTGCTATGTCGTTCCTATCGAGGTTCCATCAAGAGGTTCCAAGATGACTACCAGGTCTTCTTCCCCGTAATCGTAGCTCTAGTGAAAATATATAAAAGGTGTTGGAGGCCTATCCACAATGGCGAACATAAGTGAATCCATTGATAGAACAATGGAAGTAAATGTTTCTAGTAAAGTGAAAGCAAAAGGGAAAAAAGAATTGAAATAGAAAAAATTCAGGAAGGAGGAGAAGAAGAGAAGCAGAAGGAAAGAAAAAGAAGAAGGTAATGAAGAGGGAAACGATGACGAGGACTTCGATCAAGGAAGAGATGATTCGTATGTAGATACGTCTCCAAAAGGCACCAAAATTCTTGTTCCATCATGTCTGAAGCACATTATTGTCAAGGTCTTGCAGGAAATTGCAAAATCAAGCATGATGCCAACAACCTAGGCAACTCCTCCAGCCGATCACCCAGAAAACATCTTCAATTCGCCGAGTGATCTTGACATTCCTATCGATGATCTTCTTAAGGAGTGCTCTTCTGGATTTAGCCTCCTATCCAGGGACATCTTAATCGAGGAAGGCAAGACTTCATCTTAATTACCTTCCGAACATGGTTCATAGAGCACTTAAGGCAACATGAGCACTCCATACACTTCTAGGATCATGAACACATATACCTTGTATTCACTCACATTCCAATTTTCTGAAACTAATAAGATCCTTTCTTTCATTTCAGGTATGATGGCAAAAGACCAATTTGGTGGCATTTGCAAGCAAAGGAAATGAACTCCCGATCCATACCCGCCTTGCTCTAGCTCTCATAAAGAAAGAGGGACAGATAACGAGAGAGCGTGAAGAAAGAAAATGAATGCAAGGTGGAAAGTGACCGCTAGCGAAAAGGGATAGAAAGAAAAGGCAAATAGAGGAGATAGAATCTTACGACCATAGGAATAGGCACAAAGATTCTTACAACCGCCACGGTTCTTCCTCTGGTCTTCCTCCACCTCAGTCTCAATCGTTGCTCTTTTCCTAAAAAATTCCTTCATAGCTCTTCTTAGCCACCACTGCTCCTTTACTATATCAATCCAAAGGTGTTTATATTTGCCCAACTCCACCTCTAGCCCCATCAAGAAAAATACAAGTTGCCTTCCCAAATCTTTTCCTAACCATAGTCATATTCGACCATGTCCCCAAAGACATTCCGATGGAATATGCAAACTGTAGGGTCGGGGGAATCTAAGAGCTTATAGATCAAAGGTTTGAAAAGAAGAAACTCATTTTCACCTTCTTTGATGTCAACAAAATTCGCCAAACCGATATCCAGTCATTTGAGTAAGAGAAGAGAAGCTATAATAGAATCATAGAGGAATAAAAGAAGAAACTGGATAAGGCTATAAAGGGAAGAGCTGGGGCTTAGAAACCAAAGAAGAATGACTTAGTCAAAGAGATGAAAAACGCTCACAATCAGGTCGAGATTGTGATGAAAAACCCAGTGAAAACTGCTCGCGAAGTGAACACCGTTATGATGCCTCACCTCTATACTCACGCTAGCCAAGGACACTACGGAGAAATGCCGTCAACTAGCACGAAGAATAAGGCTGTTGAGGTGCAACCATCGGTGTAATTGCTTTGTACGAGCACCGATATGTCAGATAGTATAACATGCATTTCATTTCAAGAGGAAATCCGACATACCGATACAAACTCAAAGCTACTACACAGTGGCTATGTGGTCTTCGAAAACAAATATTGAAATAAACATAACATAAACCAGTCATAGATATTCATATCACAAAGGCGGAAACAGATATGAATATAACACATAGAAGTGTACATCAAAGTAGTGGTCAAACAAGATCCATAATATCAAAAAAGAATAGATACAAGTGCTACACAAAAGAATATGTAACATCAAGGAGTCTCTATCTCGTATGTACAACAACAAAAACTACTAAACTAGAGTAGTTAGTCATAAGTCAGATAATGTTCCCAGAAGAGGAGTCAAACAGAAGCACCTGTAACATCTTGGTCTGACCCAAGTATTATTTAATAAGAAAATAATAAACGGATCAGTCTAGCTATAAATATCAGATAAAACGAGATAAAAGAAGAGATATGACAAAAAAAGTATGATAACAATAATGTCATACTATGAAAAGTATACATTAGACAACACAAAAGTCATACAATATCTCAAGAATATGATAATAGCAAAAAGAATGCCTTATTCTTTATTTTGTTCACCAAACCCTAAATATCGGCAAACATATCATTGCCAATCACAAAATTGGTGAAACACAAACTCTAGGAATCATCAACTAGAAATCGAGAAATCACAAAAGGGGGAGGCCTGGAGCATGAAAACTCAGCAACACGTGTATCACAAAGGGAACACTATTCTATGGTCACTAATCACAGAGCCAATGCAACGACGTAGTACATCGTTACGTTCGATGAACCTGAAACTCCAATAATTCGAAACAACGACGTAGTACAGCCTTACGCCCGATGAACCGAACTCCAATAATATGGAACAACAACGTAGTACAGCGTTACGCCCGATGAGCCGAACTCCAATAATATAGAACAACGACGTAGTTCAGCGATACGTCCGATGAACCGAACTCCAATAATACGGAACAACGACGTAGTTCAACGATACGTCCGGTGAACCGAACTCCAACAATACGGAATAATGACGTAGTACAGCGTTACGCCCGATGAACCGAACTCCAATAAAAGCACATGGGTCGTTATCCTATATAAGAAATGAGACGAAGCTCAATAAAATGAGGTAGACAAAGAGACATCGCACGTCGCTAGTCTAAACCACAAAAATGATCATAATCGATCATCAAGAAGTGTCAAGTACACTAAGCTAGTAAATAAATGAGTTTAGCTTCATGTCCCATAACCACTGGCTTAACTGAAATATTTACGAACAAATTGTAGATCTCCACTCGAAAGTTGTCACAAGAATTTCAATCGAACAAGTCCTAAAATTAACCGACGAAGTAAACGCGAGCGTTTCATACCACTAGTTTTACTAAACCGTTTAACTAGATTTCTCAAACGAATGGGGTAAAGGTTTGTGTATACTAACAGATTTGAAAATGGTTTTATAAACAAGCTTTGTATTTAAAATAGAGTTGAAATCATATCTGATAAAGAGTTTGAATATTTACTATTAGTATAGAAACCTTCGTATTTTAAAGTGACAAATCACAAAATTGATTGTAAAAACAATCAATCACCAAAAATTAACATTCGAAGATGTGAATTAAATCCAAAGAAATCGACACCAAATCCATCAAAATGGATATTCCCCAAAAATCCCGAAAAAGATGTTATTAAAGTCAACAAATGTGTTAAAATAAATTGGAGAAACAAGAACCGATTAAAAATTGAAAATTCAAACACAAAAGGCAAAATAGGCAGAGACAGCAGATTCAGTCGATTGGACCAGGGTGGTCAGTCGACTGACACAAATCCTGGAAACTTTCTGTTTCCAGGTTCAATCGACTGAACCAGGGTGGTCATTTGAATGAAACCTGCCTGGAAAATTTTAGTTTTCAGGCTCAGTCGACTGACCCAAAGTGGTCAGTCGACTGATGCTGGCCTAGGAAAATTCCTGGGTTCTAGTTCAGTCGACTGACCTTCTGGTTAAGTCGACTGAACTGGAAATTCCAGTATTCTCAGCCTAGCCTCCCAAGGGGCAAAATCACAAACAATTTGCAATCGGTCTAGCGATGGGCGCTAGGGGTTTATGCCAATTGGCAACCCAGCCCTATAGGCTCTTCGATACGCCACCAAACGCATGATCAAACATCAAAGCTAAGATTTTTAAAGATTTAACTTCAAAACACCAAAAATTGAAATATTCACCAATTCAATCTAAATCAAAAGAAAATGAACATAAATAAGTGTTAGGAATTCATACCTAACAACAATGATAGCGATAGAAGTAGATGTAAGTTCAAAACTCACCTTTTTACTCAAAAACAATGAAGGAGAAGCTCAAATACAAAGGAAAGGTCAATCACTCTTCCCTTCAACCCAAGAAGCTTGAATCTAATCTTTTAAGCAATAATTTCCTAAATTAGGTCATAGAAAATTTCTGAAATTGAAGAGGAATTGAGATGGAGAAAATGAAAAGGATGCTTTCCTAAGCTTCTTTTGGAATTTGGAGCTAAAACTTGGATTTGCAAATGAAACTAGAGCTTAGGAATTTCTATTTTCAATCGTTTCCCCCATTTTTACTAAAGCTTGAGTTGTAGAAAATATTATGAAGGAATGAAGATGAATGGAGTGGAGTTGGGTTGGTATGTTAATTTAATGGACTGAAACCCAAACCCAAAGCCCTAAGTGAAAATGTCAAAATTTTACTCAACTCCAAACATATCGATGTTTATACTCAAAAAGGTCACAAATGCCATTTTGGACTCAATGGAAGCAGTCTCGAGTCCTAATTCGGCTGTTTGCAAAAAGTAGCATTTCGGACTTAAGTCCGATTAACGATGCTATATTTAAATAAAATTTTGAAATATACAATCGTAAAATATGTGGTTTGTTACAAACTCTTCTCCTTAAAGAAATTGCGTCCTCGCAATACTTAAGAAGAAAATAAAAAGTAACAACCATAAAAGCATATCAACACAAAAGAAAATATGATGTAAGAAGTTCACCCTAAAGAGCACGAGAGAGTAAGTCCGGATGTGTTCGCTCATAAGTCAAATTAGGTGAAACTTCAATTCCTTCAATAGCACCGGGCGCAAGAATAGAATCGAAATCCATAAGGCATTTTCGTAGTTGAGAGACGTGGAAAAATGTCATGAATAGCATAAAATCGAGCCAGTGAAACGACGAAATTCAATAACGGTATGCCCAAATAATTCGAAACAACGACGTAGTATAATAACAGTACGTCCGATGTACCTGAAACACAAATAAATTGGACAACGACGTAGTACAATAACGGTACGTTAGATGAACCTGTCAAAAAGATCATTCCATTCGGACATCATCAAAGAAACAACCATTTGTTGTTTACGACTAAGGGCATCGGCAAAACGATTTCCCTTTCCAAAGTATAAGGAATATCAAGATCAAAGGATGCAAGGAACTCGAGCCAACGATGTGGATGCAAATTAAGTTCCTTTTGAGAAAATAAATACTCCAAAGATTTATGTTCGATGTAGAGAACAAATTTCTCTCCCAAAAATAATGATGCCAATTCTAAAAGTGAAAACGATAGCCGCGAACACTAGATCATGAGTGGCATACCTAGTCTTGATAGTCTTTAATTGTATAGAAGTATAAATGATAGAACGTTCTCTTTTGCAAGAGAACGACACCCCGACCAATACGACTAGCATCGGTACAAACAATGAAGTCTTGGTTCCCTTCGGGAATCACAAGAATAGGAGCATCGGAAAGAAGTTATTTTAAATGATCCTCTTTCCTGAATAGCTAAAACTTTCAAAATTACAATTAACTTTATGTAATCATTTTTCTAGAAAAATTACTTATTCCAAATCAATTTACTATGTCTGATTGTCTCATCATAGCGTTTAGGAGATTCCTATCGATAATGTTGATCAAGCGCATCGACCAGAATTCTTAAAGCACTCAATGGGAAAAACAACACAAAATCATCTTCTATATGATAAATATGTCTCTTAAAACTTTACGAATATTCTTTGCTCGTTTTAAGAACAAAAATCCAATTATACTTATAAATATCTTATTAAAAAGATTTGCAAATTTTAAATTGCAGTTTTCATCCATAACCAAAGTATATAAGGATGGGCTCATCGAAATATTCATAGAATACTCGATTCATAAGATGGACAAAATAAGCTGGACAAACCGAACGACATCACGAGTCATTCATATGAGTCATAACGAGTGTGGAATGCGGTAAAGGGGAAAGCTATCCTTGCAACTCGTAGCTGACGAAAACTGGTGGCAAGGTCGAGCTGAAAAGACTTAGGGATAATCCTAAGACAAGCTCAAATATACCGAAAAATTCACAAACTACTTGAATGAGAGAAATAACATTTTCCTCAACAAGTGGGTCTAGAAAATAAAATGATGCCACCAAATTGGAATAAAAATCATTTAAAAAAATAGAAATCTGCTTAATAGATTGAAAATGTCGAAGATGGATAGTCCACTCGGGACATAGGATATGGACATCATAATAATTAAGCCAATCCTTTCCCAAAAATCAATTCCGAAGCCTAAGTAACTCATAACATGCAAATCGGCTCGAAAAGAATAATTACATAAAATAAGCTCAATATTTTTACAAAGCAAACTGAGTGTTGCAGATCCACCAACCAAATTCGCAATTCTCAGTGTAGTCACCAAGCCCAAAGTGTTTAAAGAAAAAGAATCAACAAGTCCTTTTGATATATAATAATAAGTGAACCCATATCAAAACGAACTCGAATAAGATAATCACGAAACAAATTAATGCCATCAAGGATAGAATGAAAAATACCTTGATCAAGAGAAGTGTCGCAAGGAGCTTGCATAACATTCAGCTCTCCCTCTCTCCTACTTTGAAGTATGGGACATGTAGATATAAGATGATCCAAACTTTTGCAATAACGACAAAAGAGAGGTTTTGGACACTTATTAGCATAATGGTCCGTGGAACCACAGTTGTAGCATTGTCCACGACTAGAGGCAGGAGTCCTAGCTACCGGTGTTTCTTGCTTCCCTATCTTGTTGGGATTGGGGCCTTTTAATTTAATAGGCCTCTTCATGTTATTGTTGAAGTTCTGTTTGGCACCCACAACTTCAACATCACTTTCATTATCGGCCTCTTCAAGTCGAAGAGCGATATCAATAAGCTGATCGAAAGAAACTTCTGGTTTCATAAGTAAAGGCTTTTTAAGGTTCTTATTCAACACATAGACAAACCTTTGATTTTTCTTAAATGGGATATTAATATACTCGACCCCATATTTAGAGAGAGATTCAAAAGATGAGATGTAATCCATCACAGAAGATTCACCTTGAACAAGGTCAATAAAACGCCAGGCCAAAGTTACTTTTTCAGCTTCCGGCACAAACTTTAACTCGAACCTTTCTCGGAATTGCTCCCAAGTAAGATCCGCTTCAATAATCTTCGAAACTAAATGCTCATACCAATCTAACGCTCTTTCTTGGAGCATGCTAGAAGCCACTTGGACTCGATGGAGATCAACAAGATTCATGCGAGAAAAGATGCGCTCGCATGATCTAAGCCAAGCTTGGATTTCTATAACACTTTTGGATCCCTTGAATGGCCTTCCATCCAAATCGGTATAGTCTCTGCACAAGCATGCAAATCCAGATCTAGGATGAGTAGGCTCTGGAATGGGTCCAACAGCTTGAGCATTCTTTACAAGATCTAAAAGTTACTGGGCCGATATGAATGCTCCATCTTGGGGAGCGGCACTAGATTAACCGGTGCTGGAATGGCCTGGTCTAACCATTTCCGTTCTTTAAGAAAGAAAGAAAGAAGAAAAAGGTTATTCTCAAAATGAATATCAAACAATCACGATTGATAAAACAAGGGATCATAAAATAAAATAGGATAGAATGAGTCCTAAGACTCGGTTAAATCCTAAGGCACGACTCCTAAGAAGGACTTAGGACAATGATCCTTGCTAGATTATTCAGTATTGTTCCGAAGTTTGGCTCCGATACCAAGCTGTGACGCCCCACCTCTATACTCACGCTAGCCAAGAACACTACGGAGAAATGCTGTCAACTAGCACGAAGAATAAGGCTGTTGAGGAGCGACCATCCGTGTAATTGCTTTGTGCGAGCACCGATATGTCAGATAGTATAACATGCATTTCATTTCAAGAGGAAATCCGACATACCGATACAAACTCAAAGCTACTACAGTGGCTATGTGGTCTTCGGAAATAAATATAGAAATAAACATAATCAGTCACAGATATTCATATCACAATAACAGATACGAATATAACATATAGAAGTGTACAACGGAGTAGTGGTCAAACAAGATCCACAATATCACAAAAGAATAGATACAAGTGCTACACAAAATAATATGTATACATCAAGAGTCTCTATCTCGTATGTATAACAACAAAAACTACTAAACTAGAGTAGTTAGTCAAAAGTCAGATAATGTTCCCAAAAGAGGAGAGCAAAAGCACTTGTAACATCTCGATCTGACCCGAGTATTATTTAATAAAAAATAATAAACGGACCAGTCTAGCTATAAATATCAGATAAAATGAGATAGAAGAAGAGATATGACAAAAAACGTATGATAACAATAATGCCATACTATGAAAAGTATACATTATACAACACAAAAATCATACTAACATCTCAAGAATCTCATAACAGCAAAAAGAATGTCATATTCTTTATTTTATTCACCAAACCCTAAATATCGGCAAACATATCATTGCCAATCACAAAATTGGTGAAACACAAACTGTAGAAATCACAAAAGGGGGGCCTATCACAAAACGGGAGCATGAAAACTCACCAACACGTGTATCACAAACGGAATGCTATTCCATAGTCGCTAACCATAGAGCCGATGCAACGACGTAGTACAGCGTTACACCCGATGAACCTGAAACTCCAATAATCTGGAACAACGGCGTAGTACAATATTACGCCCGATGAACCGAACTCCAATAATATGGAACAACGACGTAGTACAGCGTTACGCCCGATGAACCAAACTCCAATTATATGGAACAACGACGTAGTTCAGCGATACGCCCGATGAACCAGACTCCAATAATACAGAACAACGACGTAGTATAGCGTTACGTCCGATGAACCGAACTCCAATAAAAGAACATGGGTCGCTATCCCATATAAGAAATGAGACGAAGCTCAATAAAACAAGGTACAGTCCCCCACGTGGACAAAGAGACATCGCACATCGCTAGTCTAAACCACAAAAATGATCATCATCGATCATCAAGAAGTGTCAATTACACTAAGCTAGTAAATAAATGAGTTTAGCTTCATGTCCCGTAACCACTGGCTTAACTTAAATATTTACGAACAAATTGTAGATCTCCACTCGAAAGTTGTCACAAGAATTTCAATCGAACAAGTCCAAAAATTAACCGACGAAGTAAATGCAAGCGTTTCATACCACTAGTTTTACTAAGCCGTTTAATTAGATTTTTCAAACGAATAAGGTAACGGTTTGTGTATACTTATAGATTGGAAAATGATAAACAAGCTTTGTATTAAAAATAGAGTTGAAATCATATTTGACAAAGAGTTTGAATATTTACTATTAGTATAGAAACCTTCGTATTTTAAAGTGACAAATCACAAAATTGATTGTAAAAGAAATCAATCACCAAAAATTCACATTCGAAGATGTGAATTAAATCCAAAGAAATCGATACCAAATCCATCAAAGTGGATATTCCCCAAAACTCTCGAAAAAGAAGTTATCAAAGACAACAATGGTAATAACAACAAATTGGAGAAACAAGAATCGATTAAAAATTGGAAATTCAAACACAAAAGGAAAAATAGGCAGAGACAGCAGATTCAGTCGACTAGACCAAGGTATTCAGTCGATTGACACAAATCCTGAAAACTTTCTGTTTCCAGGTTCAGTCGACTGAACCAGGATGGTCAGTCGACTGAAACATGCCTGGAAACTTTCGGTTTTCAGGCTCAATTGACTAACCCAGAGTGGTCAGTCGACTTATACTGGACCGGGAAAATTCCTGGGTTTTTGTTTAGTCGACTGACCTTTTGGTTCGGTCGACTGAACTGGAAATTCTAGCATTCTCAGCCTAGCCCCCTAAGGGGCAAACTCCCAAACTATTTGCGATCGGTCGAGCGATGGGCGCTAGGGGTTTACGCCAAACGGCAACCCAGCCCTATAGGCTCTTCGATACGCCACCAAAAGCATGATCAAACATCAAAGCTAAGATTTTTAAAGATTTAACTTCAAAACACCTGAAATTGAAATATTCACAAATTCAATCCAAATCAAAAGCAAATGAACATAAATAAGTGTTAGGAATTCATACCTAACAACAATGATAACTATAGAAGTAGATGTGAGTTCAAAAACTCACCTTTTTACTCAAAAACAATGAAGGAGAAGCTCAAGTACAAAGGAAATATCAACCACTCTTCACTTCAACCTAAGAAGCTTGAATCTAAGCTTTTAAGCAATAATTTCCTAAATTAGGTTACAGGAAATTTCTGAAGTTGAGGAGGAATTGAGATGGAGAAGATGAAGAGGATGTTTTCCTAAGCTTCTTTTGGAATTTGGAGCTAAAACTTGGATTTGCAGATGAAACTAGGGCTTAGGAATTTCTATTTCCAATCTTTTCCCCTATTTTTACTAAAGCTTGAGTTGTAGAAAATATTATGATGGAATGAAGAGGAGTGGAGTGGAGCTTGGTTGATATGTTAGGTTAATGGGATGAAACCCAAACCCAAAGCCTTAACTGAAAATGTCAAAATTTTACTCAACTCCAAACATATCCATGTTTATACTCAAAAAGGTCGCAAACGCCATTTTAGACTCAATGGAAGTAATCTCGAGTCCTAATTCGACTGTTTTCAAAAAGTAGCATTTTAGACATAAATCCGATTAACGATGTTATATTTAAATAAAATATTTAAATATACAATCGTAAAATATGCGAGTTGTTACAGTCGTTCTCAAGATGCAACTTTCAACCAAAGACCTAACCCTCCTAGAAAAAGACAAGGCTCTCTAGAAAAAGTGTGACATCCAAAAACTTCGTATCGATAATAAGAAGTTTAATTCCACTTTGCTCCTGGTGAAAGTAGAGAAACTAGAGGGTTAGGTTAACCACATTGCAAACATGAACATGCTAATCAAGAAAAATTAAAAATGGCCAATGAAAAAGAAGACTTGAATTCCGCCATTCAATGGTTCTTCACCAATGCCATCCAATACAAGAACTTAAAGTGGCTAGAAAGTATTTATTTCATCACTCTTGCCAATACTAGGAAGAGATAATACATCGTGTGGCTATGTCTAATGAAGGCCTCACCAAAGACAAACCTAAAGCTAAGTATCTCGATGCCGACGACAATGAAAAGCTAAAAGTGGGAAAGGAGATCCTATCTGCAGGGGATAATACCACTGGTGAAGCTGCCACTAAAGCTCATGTCGATCCAAGTGCATCTGGCCACTCAGAATTGTTATCTCTTAGAATTCATGAGCTTGTAGGGATGATTCCAACATTTGAGGGGGCTAGCTCCGATGCCACCCAAATTATTCGAGCTTCTGCCGCAATCACCCCCGAACAAGCCTAATATTCTTATTTCAAATTCTCTCCCCATTCTATCAGCCTCGAAAAGGGTTAAATCGATGCATCTCCTGCTATGGAAACTTCGACCGGTGAAGGAACATCCCTTGTCACTCCAGTGTTTGGGATTCTTTAATCCTTGCCCAAGACTATTAGTAATCTTTAATTCTCCATTTGTGAACTCACAGGTCATCCATCTCTCGTATCCTCCACCCTCAATTACGTAAGGCTTGGGTCCTATTCCTATTGCTATCGAGCCCATCTCCGTTACTACAAGACCAACCGTTCCAAATCTTCCCTCCAGCTCCATTCCTGGTGCTGATTTAGAGAAAATAGTGACATTATAGGGATTGGAAGACACTTTCAGTCCATAGGGAAAGACATTACCATTACTAGCACCTCGGACCCAACTAGTCCTATTTCTATGGCGAAGAGGCTATCGAGGTTTCCAAAGTGAAAATCAAAGTTGAGCTCGAACTTGAGAAACCTACTGGCATCAAGGAGCCAAAGCCTGCTCTGAGGATCCTTTCTATGAAAATCGGGCCTCCAAAAGGCAACAACACTGACGCCACAATAAAGACATCCGAGCCCTCTATTGACTTTCCCAAAGGTCCTACCATCACTATTACCGAAGGAGACACGACTCCCTTCGACGTAGCACACCCAAGGGTAAGAATGGCTAGAAGAGACATCACAATGGTTTGGATGGAAAATGTGGCAAGAAGAAAAAGAAACATAAGAAGTAGGCTTTCATCTTGGCTTTTGTGGAGACGGTTTTCTTTTATCTCTTTTGGTTGTACATTTTTTCCGTTTTTATATATAACTATGTTTTTACAGGGTCGGCTCCCGCATCCATTGTATGTAAAAATGAATGTAATGAAAGATCTCGGATTGAAATTAATTTGAATGTAATGAAAGATCTCGGATTGAAATTAATTTGATCTCAGCTTTCATCTTGGCTTTTGTGGAGACGGTTTTCTTCTAATTAACTTTTATACATAAAGTTTTGTGATCGGAGTTCAAATAAAGAAGTTAACAATGTTTGAAGATCTCAGATTGAAATTAATTTGATAGTAATTAAGGAAATAAATACTAACGCAGTAAACATGACAAGAAATATTAATAAGCCCACCAGTTGACAATTAGGCTCAGTCGGGATCAACCGGTCGACCGTAAGAGGTCGATCACTCCAAACAATCGGTCGGGTTAGGGCTGGTGTGCTATGAACCTTGGCCTGAACGACCCATATTCAATAAAAATTAATCCGACGAATATAATTGATTCAAATGCCTACAAATATAGGCCTTGCCCCTCATTTTTCTTCTCATACTTTCAGAACATAATAGTGAAGCTTTGCCATTTTCCTTTCCCCACTATTTCTAAATTATAAAAGTATTATATATATACACATATTAAAGAGAAAAACATATAATTAAAAGGAGGAGTGAACCGAGTTCTACGTAAAAGGTAAATTCAATAATTTGAAGCTTAAAACTCTCTTAACTCAAATCTCCACTAGATATGTAATTCTAACAAGTTGTATATATCTTTTTATACGTATTTTAGTTAGAAAGGAAAAGGAGTCAAGAAAGAAGAAAGGATTTGGATTTGGAGATTTTGAAGGTATAAGGTGAGTGGAAAATTATACACTTTACATAATATTAGATTTATATCATTGAAATTCTATTTCTTTGATGCCTGTGTAGAAACCATTGAATTGTAAACTTAAGTAAAGAAACCTAACTTGAAATCTTTGCCTACATATTCAGTAGATTGTTTAATTTGACGAAATGAAATGTATACATGTCTTAAATCTATTTAGTGAGGATGGTCCTTAAAATTTATTGAAAAATTTATTTATAAAATTTCATAGTTATTATCAGATTTTATTATTTGAGCTATAAATTTTAAAACATGATGATCATTAATTGAATATGTTTTAAATTGAACTGGGGTTTAAGTTCTATATTTTAATTCATTGGAATATAAAATTTTCCTATGTGAATTTCCATAAGTTGTCCAACTTCAAAATTATATATGAAAAGTGTGTCATTTGAAATAATAAGGAATTGCCCAAAGGAAAGAGATGTGCAAAGTAGGGATGTGTTTCAATATTTTGCACTGTCTATTACAATAAAAATAGAAAAGATAACTCCTTGTAATCCCAAACATTGCACAATTCCACTTTTAAGAAAGTTTATGGAAAACTATAGCGATAACATTTCCTTCTTGGAGAAGATATTGTTCCAATGCATTAAAATATAGAAATAAATATTTTATGGGATTTATGCATAAGTTTATATCCGAGAACCACTAAATATAGAAACTAAAACATTAAAAATAGAAATAATAATAACCTCGTTTATCAATTTAATAAATAGAACAAATTATAAGTTAAGAAATAAATAATAAACATTAAAATGTGGATTAGGTAATGAATTGAAGAATTAAGGAAGTTACAATAGTTAAGTTAATATAGGCATTAATTGAATGAACCGATAAATGACGCTTATTGGTAATAATGAAATAAAAGAGAAGTTCATAAAGAAAATAAGATGAATGCTGATAAGCAAACTTTGAAAGCGCAATATCTTCCACAGTGAAATTATATGGCTCAGTAATACGTTTGCGACAGGTGTGAATTAGTAGGCCTAGCCCAATATTTAGATTTGCCATAAATTATTTGGCTTAGTATGGATTGGGATGCGAGGTTAGTAATGTTACACAATATAAGTTTTCCCTTTGAAAGGAGCTACCCGTGGTTGTGTGTACATCTCACTGATGCGGGACACTCCAACTGTAGGACCCATGGGAATATACGTTCGCATATATGTCTAGGGAATATATCAAATGGGATTTGCCTCAGATTTGAAGTATTAAATGGTCGATTGGGTCTGCTTCAATTCCAAGCTAAAGGACTAACCAGATGGGCATTGCCCTAATTTGCATTAGGTAAATTTAAATGGGGTGGTGGTTGCAAGCTCGACGCTATGTCGGCAATGTTTCTATCGATATTTGAGGAGTAGAGTTATAAACATAGGTCGAGAGCACCCTCGGTCCTGAGCAGTCGTTGGCGAAAACTTGGGTTATGCCTGGATGGACCACGCTTCCTACTGGTGTAGGTTTTTGGGGGTGTGCAATTACCTCAAACTATTGGTTGCTTCTTTGTTAGATAGGAGGTAGGCTATTTAACCCTTAGATAAGTCTTTGGAATAAGTTAGTAATATGCCTGATTAAATCATAACACTTTGATTAGGAACTAACGGAAGGTGTAAGCTGGCAAGACGACAGAAACAATGTTTATGGATGTCCAATATGGTGTAGGGTTACAACAACTAGCGGGGAATTACTTGATGTATGTGGAAAATCCTAGACATTGAGGTAAATCTTTGTCCATCAATTATAGTGATGTTATATATATACACACACTTATATTTATACCTCAGAGTAGGTTAGACATATCATACTTGCATATGGAATCAAATGACAAAATTGTAAATAATAGACATAACACATAATCTAATTTTACTAATTTAAGTGGTCCCCTATGGTGACAATTATTTACACCAATTTTCTTCGTCAAAACTATATCACATTAGAACTTATTGAACTTAGTATTGTTCAGAATTCCAATATCATCTACATGCAACTTATATAATCCAAACACAAAGTCCTTAGTTCAGTAATAACAATTATTATGAAACAAACTGCTTTGTCTAAAGACTTTGACTTTGAGTTCACTACAGTTAACCATGATACTAACTCATGTAATTGAGGAAATGAATTCTCTATTAAATAGTGTTTCACTTTCAATGCTTCAACTTAGATCCAACTATAGTCATTTGATAAACACGTGCCATGATTTAACTATAATCAAAGTGAGAGTGTCCACATTGAAGATCAATAGTACTCTTAAGTCTAGAGAAATGTGTAACATTGTCTTCGATATTTTCTATTTGACCTTAGTTGTATTAACCAACATAAAACTATCAAGTGATTCGTTCCATAGTTATCCAATAACCATCAGTATGTAACCCCTTGGTGCCCCCAAACAGCTATGAGCAATACATCGCCCAATATTTAGAGCATGTCACATACTCTGGTCTCAATAGATGTATTGATATCCAGTCTCGATCGCCTTGACCGTGAATATTTGAAACAATATGTTTATTTTATTATGATAAATTGCTCATGGTTGCAATATATTGTATTTACTATCACAAAACATATCATTTACGGATTTTTCTATTAGATATACTTAAATTAAAAACCAATTAATATAATAAATTATGTCAAGTATATAATAGAAAGGAAAATACCTTTTTATTTCGAATGAGATTTTATTATGGAGTTAATAATTTAAAATAAATTATAGAAATTTCCTTGGGGTATATCCTTACTCTATTAATTTCCCATTTACACTCAGTGAAAATTATGGAATTTCCATCTCATCCCTTTGATCGGTTTGATGAAAACTTATTGAGCCAGTCCATTTGTGAATGGATCTGCTATGTTGTTTCAATTTTCTACTCTGTAATCAATTCTCTTCGATGTTGATAAACTACCTTTATCATGTGGAACTATTCGAGGTATGTTTCTCGACTTCTAGTGAGACCTTATCTTTACATTTTTATTATATAACATAGATGTAGTATTCTACGTACATGGAATCCCCCTAGCTTATTTATAAATTTGGATTTATATTTATACATTGCATTTATTGTGGTGTTATTCTAGATGATGTACTTAGCTTTTTCATTAAATCAGCTACATCCTTCTATTTGAAATATTTCCAACTTAATTCTCCTTAATTAGTCATTGAAAATGAATTTAGTATTGACATACTATATTCAATATCACTTGTGAAGTCTGTGTTTGAATACTGCTTTATAAGTAGCTCGTTGTTTTCTATAAACAATTTTCTAGTATTTCACAAATAGCCGAGAATACTCTTAACACCAATTAGTGATATTAATATAGATTTGATATTTGATTTATATATCAGATACATTAGATAAATACGATATTATAGTATATACAGCATGTATGATAATTTTTATTGCCAATACAAGAAGAATCCATCTTAAATGTTTTATATTGAACATTTTAATATGGTGTTTGTGCATATCATTTGGGACATTCCCAATATCCTTTTATATTAATTATAGAAGATGTCTCTCAAATCCTATATTAAAATATTAAACAACAAAACTAGAGCCGACTTTAACATAGGTAAATCGTTAACAATTAGCAGTATGTTATTTACTTATAGTCTAAAAATATCTATGTACCTTTTTGATGTTCTTTCTTATAGACACATGATTCCTTTGCATTTTGATTGAAAATCAAACTATTTGATATTTCTGTTAAAGAAATTTTCAACTCCGATTCTTTTCAAACGATACTATCGTATTCGTTCTTGGATCATATCCAAAAACCCACAAACTCAATATCGCTTACACTAACTTTGAGACATTATTGTTGTGTTGAAACAGTCTTATTTTAAATCATTATTTGGATTTTCTAGTTTAATACATATGTACCAAAACTCCAAGTTATACCAAGCGATAATTTTTTTGGGTAAAATCTAAATAATTTAAGCATGTTGAATGATGAATCTGTTATGTTAATTTGAAGAACTGAAATTTATGATGTTATTCTTATAATGTTGCTCACTATATTCCAACCACATCAGTCTTTCTCTTGAAGACACATTTGCGGTTGATGGATAATATCTCTTCAGATACAACAACCAAAATCATGTTTTGATAGTGTACTTGGAATCCATTTTGGATTTGCATATCATACCATACAGTAGAGAAATACTCTTAATGATTTAACCAACAACCGAGGAATATCTATTCTCAACATTTGGTAAGAAACTCATAGTTTATCCTTAATATGCGATAATATTTATTAGACATTCTAATGTACTTCATTTTATTCCTTATAATTAGTTTTATTTTAGATCCTATCCAAATCCATTCTACCACCAATAATTTTTGAAAGAAATTCCTTCGTTATGAAGTTGGTGTTTCTTGAAACAATAGCTGTTTCACAGTGTAACAAAATAGCATTCATAAACATTTTATAATTTGCCTTATATATATAAACAATTTAGTTTTGGTTTATGAAACTTATGTTCAAAACATGTATTGGTCATCTAACGACGATCGTTCCAAAACTCGTTTGAGGTGGTCTACACAAGATCCCTCATGAACAATTATTATTTGTAGCCTCTCGATCTGCACAACCTGTCAACTCCTTGATTTTGGATACATTGAGGTTTCTTATAAATCCTTATCTTGTATGATTTTATAAACTATTATTCAGATGAAATTAATTTTAGCCTTATATACTTCTCTTAAGTATACAACTTTGTAGAAAAAAGTTAACTACACTTATTTATTATCAATCATACGTTATTCAACAATGTCTGATTACTCTTTATCGATACATCATTACGTATCATAGGGAGGAGTAAACTACCCTGACAACCCGACTTTTTGCGGCCATATGATAGATTCATATGCATCATAAACTAAAAAGTATGATCATTTTAAACAATTGCATACACAGAGCTAAGCTAACTAACTATATCTTCCCAAACTCACAGTAGAGTGGATCAAACTATAATATAGATAAAATAAACAAATCCTGTCTACATACATATACACTAGTTTTAGTGTGTATACACACACACCATATATACAATATGCAAAAATAAACGGATACATACGTAAATGCCTTTATAGTCACCGTCTTCAAATACCATACTATAGGATCGATTTCACCCTAGAGGGGGGGTGAATAGGGTGATAGTATAAATTATAGAATTAACTGCGGAAGCTTATAAAATAATTTAAACACAGATCACAGAACAATAGAAGCACAGATAATAGCAGAATAATAAATGCAGAAATAGAACGACATAGAATTTACCCAGCTTCGGCAAAAATCTGCCTACGTGTTTCCCCCAAGGTTTCTACTAGAAATTAGATAGTCCCTCGCTTACACACGTAAACTCGCGACACCCGCTATCGACTAAATCTAACTTTACGCTCAAAACCCTGCCAAAACTCAGCCACTGAGTTGCGAATTCTCAAGCTACGCCACGTAGCTTGTCCCCTAGTCACACGACTAGAAATTCAAACGGTTTAAAAAGAAAATACAAATTAAAAAACAATTTAAAACAAAATAACCCTATTTAAAAATTTAAAACCCTTAAAACAAAGGTCGGCCCCCTTTTATATTTTAATCCGTTCCTTTTAGTTTCTTCGTTCCTTTGCTTGTATAATGGTGGCCGACCCTCTTGCAAATTTTAGGGCTTCGTTCCTTTTCCAGATTTAGGGTTTTCGAAGAGCCGACTTTTGTTCGATCGAATATATGTTTTCTCGTTGCTTGCTTTCGTCGATCATTTGCCTCACTGTTTTGCTCACGGCGGCTGCTTCGTTGATCGAATCCCTTCCTTGCTTCGGTATGTAATTATAAGCTTTTGCTATTACTGACTTTATGCTTGCTTGAATTCGATACAGAAAATTGACGATGATGATATCAATTTATATAGGGTTTGTAACCCTAGATTTGCGTCGTATATTCTCTATTTGAATTTGTCAACTGATTTCTCTGGCCGCTTGATTTTGTATTGATGATTGAGATGATTTTGACTTGTCCAAAAACATATATTTATTGTTGCTTGAATCCCACGGCATTGATTTCAACTCCTTGGTCATCACGTTGTTGATCTTGACTTGGTTCGACTCCTTTATTGCCAAGGCTCTGACTTTGAATCGTGAATTCAACTTCTTTTACCTGATGACTTCGGCCATTTTGATGTAGCTCTGTCTTTGTGCATTACTGAAACACTACTGATGTTTGTTGCAGTCCATTTTGTTGCTTGAGTCTCTGTTGCCTTGCTTCTGACCATGTTGCACAATTTCTGGCCATTCTTGTTGCCTTGAGTCTGTGCACTGGTGGTCTTCATATTGTGTATGTTGTATGGTGTATCTGTATATTTATATTAGCTCGAATTTTCCATGACTCTGCTGATGCATCTTCTTCTGGCTAGCACTTGTTGATACATGAGCAGTTTGCATGTTTGTTGTAGTAGTTGTTGTCTTCATTTGATTGTTGCATGGTTCATGTCACTGGTTCATTTGGTATGCTCGTGTTTCATTGGCACATATATTTTCATTTGAAGTGATATTGTCATCTTGATTGCTTGCATGTATATATATGCATTCATGTATGTATATATGTGTTGTCATCTTTTGATTGTTGCATTCATTGGCTTCTTTGTACACTTGGGCTTGTAGTTGATGGTAGTTGCTGTGTTATTGTCGTTGTGTTGGTTGATGCAACAATATTGCCATATTGATCCTTCTGTTTACCCATGTACATGCTTTTTGATACCTGTTAGAGCTGTCTCTGCATTTGCTTAGTGCATTTGTGGCTTTTCCACTGTGTACTTGCATGCATGTTGGTTTGTAGCTCAAAGTTGCTTATGTATACTTGTTTGGTTGTACATTTGGTCGTCTGCATTTTTGTACTTAAGTATGCACTGCATTGTTGTTTTGAGTTGTTGACTGCATCACCATATATCAGTTATACTTGTTTTCAATTGGTTGTTGTAGTGCTGTCCACTCATGTTCATGCTTTACTGCATCTTCATTCATGTTGGTTTAGTTTGTGCACTTGCTTGAGTTACTGCAGCTTGTAGTTTGGCTTTGATGTTGTACACTGTTTACTGTTAGTCGAGTTGAGTTGATCATGTTGCATTGTGAACCTTTGTGTTGGTTCCATTGTTGCATCTCTGACCTGTGCATTCCATTCTCGTGTGTTCATCCCTGTAGTATATGCTACCGTCTACTTGAGTTTGCTTTGATGCACTGTTGAATTTGTGTAGACTGTGCATTACACTTGAGTTGAATCCAGTTTCACAACTCGGGTTTGACCTTGTGATGAAGTCGAGATTTTATTTATGTTGCACCTGAGTTGAACCCGTCTTTTTATTTGGGTTTGACCTTGTGCTCACCTGTCCCTGTAGCATTATCAAGTGTATATCGGTGTGCACGGCCTTGTGGCATGTACAGTGATACACTGTGCATGTCACATTGTTCGTGTGTGATGAATTCAAATATAAATCATGACGAACAACCCAAATAACTGAGGCAAATATTATTTTCAAAAATTCATATTTTATTTTATATTGCAGAAATATTTCTTTTTCAATTTTACTGCATTAGTGAATATTTTTGCAGATAGCACAGATGCTGGATTCTAACTGGAATGAAGATGAAGATAAAATATGAGTGAATGAGCGATATGTAGTGAGGACATTTGTAAATGTGAAATGGTGATGTAATTGAATTTGTATCAAAGTTGTATAGTGTATAGTGAGAGCTTGAATTTGTACTATTCAAAATTGTAATAAATATTTGTTTGAATAAAATATTCGTTTGAATTCAAATTCAGTGTTATTTATATTATTCAACAATTATTTATTTAATTTGTGAAATAAAATAGTATATTAACAAATACATTTAAATGAATGTATATATGTTTATTATCATCAAACAAAAATCATATAAGCGCATATTCAACAATCTCCCCCTTTTGATGATAACAAACATATATTTAAGATTTTGAATATGTTAAATGTATTTGATCATTGATATGCTCTGATTTGCTCCCCCGATTTAAATGCTTCCTCTCTACACAAAGCTACCCCTACAAATATGCATTGAATTAAATAATATGCAAATGAGCCTAGATGCAAATAGATGCAAATGGAAAATATTTGACCTTTGCTTGATTTTATTTGACAAAATCTTAACTTTTCTCTCCCTCTTTTGTTCTCAGCAAAAGAAAGATAGTGTTAGAGAAAATAGAGATAAAATGATCGATATTAATCCAATAATAAAACTCAATCGAATATAAATATTAAATTTCAATAAAAAAATCAAACGAAAATCATAAATATTTTGTTAGGCGCATATTCCACTTTTAGAATGATAGGAATGATGTCATCATATAAAACCATATAGTTGTGTCTATTTGTGGTATATTTATATCAGGAATTTGAATATCTACTAACCATGCATAACCGTTAGGACTTTCAAATGAGATTAGTAGTATTCCAATTTTATTTAAAAAAAAATGAATTCAAGTATCTTCTAACCACGCATAAATGTGAGGACTTTTAAATGGGATTAGAATCAACTTATTTATTTTAAAAATCAACTTTTGATATGCGTTCCATACATGCATAACCGTGAGGACTTTTAAATAAGCATGGAAGCACATAACAAATTCCAAGTAATTCATCCATGCATAACCGTGAGGACTTTTAAACGAGAGTGAATATTTTGGTATTTATTTATATATAATTTTTTTTTTTTAAATGTGAAAATGAAAAACGAACGATTCCTGTTTAAAGTACCACATATTGACAAACTATATAGAATTTTGATGAGTGATGGTCGTTAGAAATATGATAGATATAGAGATGGTCATGGAATTTTTACCAACAAAAAGTTTTATAACTCTTGTTTAAATTTCTAAAGAAATTTTCTAATTATACTTTCTCGAGTTATAATATATGATCAATATCAACACTCATCACTTTTTCAATCACTATTTTTCTTTTCGATAATCATTTGGGAGTCAGAGTAGTCAATATAGTCATTTAAAATCAAATTCAAAAATACTTATGAAATTAATTTTTCAAAAATGACTAATCTGAAAATATGGTCAAAAATGATTTTCTCCAGGGGGTTTTAAAAGAAAAAATTTCCTACTATTTGAAAATTATTTGAAATGAAAAATATGCAGATATTTTCTTTGAAAATCGATGCGGTTACTAAATGTCTCAAAAATCACGTTCAACTAGTAATTTTTCTATCAACTAGATTACCAGTGTAATCTGCATCAGAATTTCTCTTTCACTCAAAATTATCATTAATTGAATTTGATCGACCAAACAATGAAGTGTGCACCAAAAATTTCAAACTCAATTTTTAACAGCATTTCAAATGACAATCTTTTGAAATTGAATTGAAGCCATGTAAATAATCAGAAAACCGTGAATATAGAGTCAGCCGTATTATAACCAAATGTACTATTATCTAACAAAACACTATTTTTAATCCAAACTGATGTATAAGAAGTAATTCAAAGAATCTAGAGAATTTAATAGTGTTTTTGGCATAAGAATATAATTTGGCCAACTATGTTGAATAAGTCGGAATCTAAATCATCATCTCATTATTGGCTGATTTAATTTGGAATATGGTGCAGATTATCACATTTAATATATTGTTCAAATAAATATTCCCTTACCTGTTTTACCTTTACGATATTTTTCGTTGTTGTCCATTGTGATTCTGTCACCTTTTTACTAGGCTAAGGAACTTTGTTTTGTTGCCCGTTGTGTTTTTGGAACAGCCAAAATCCAGAGAACACTATTTTTGTTCCTTAGCCTGCCACCACATCTACATGGGAAAAGATTTATGTGACCTATTTGTTTTTATAGGTTCGTGGTTGTTAGTGGCAGAATATTTTGAAAAACAATTTTGTAAAGACCCAAAACTATTTATAATTGTTCCCTTCGGCACCCAAATTTGTTTAAATTTGAGAGATTTTATATTTGTGCCTTTTGGAACCCAAATCGATATAGTTTTCACATGTTTGGGTCTGTACCAACAATTATTGTGATTGTGTCCATATTTTCTACAAATCGTGCACAATGAGTTGACTTGATTAATATCGCTTTCAATAATTTTCGAACAATTATATCCAAGTCCTTGTCTAACCGTATTAACAGTTTGCTTTCCTAATAGCATATTCAACGATTTTTCACTTTTTGAAAATTTATCTAAAGTCGTTGACAATTGTTGGACTTGTGTTTTGAGAGATTCATTTTCGTTTAACAATTGTGTGCACTTTTTAATAGAATTCTCTCTCCTAGTATTTTCATTCTCTTTTAAAATCAGAATTTCATTTTCAAGTGATTTTATTCTGATTTCTGATTTTCTAATTTCTTCTTCGAATGTTGGACAATTATCACACTTAGGGATCCTACTTTGATAGGTTTTAACTAATTGGTCAAGTTGTTTATTTAAATCTATCAAAATATCTTTTTGTGATTCAAGTTTGGCATACTTATCCCTAAGCCGTTCAAAACAGCCATTTACTTCGTGGAAATAAATAAGTAATTTAGAGTGAGTAAGTTTTGATACCTCGCTTGGCTCGTCATCGTCGCTATCGGTTATATTCCCATGAAGGCACATATCTACTTTCTCACTCTCACTGCTATCGCTTTTATTCCACGTGGGTGCAAAACATCTTCTTTTTGATTCCTTTTCTTTGTCGAGTTGAAAACGGGGATAATTGGGCTTGATATCACCGGGTTTGTTGCAAATGATCCCGTGTTCTTTCGAGTTGTCCAGTGCTTTGATTATTCTGCTTTTTAATTTTTGATTTAGAGCTGGATTTCCGTATTTGCGGTTCCACCTTTTGAATTTCTTCATTATTAATGCCAACTCGGCTGCTCCATCATCATCATCCTCATCACAATTGCTATTTACCAATCCTGTTAAGCACATTTCTTTAACTGAGTCGGTTGTGGAGGACTTCTCATTACTGTTGACTTTTGCACCATATATCGCATCGAAAGTATTCCAGATTTCCTGTGCATTTTTACAATGAGAAATGAAATTAAAATTATCTTGATTAATATGAGAATATAATATATGCATAGCAAGAGCATTAATCGAGATAATTTTCTTATATGTTATATCACACCCATTTTCAATAATATCCCAACATTTAATATTAACAGATTTTAAATAAAATTCCATTTTCAATTTCCAATTCAAAAAATCTGTTCCATCGAAAATAGAAGGAATAATATTGGAACGACCCTCAAAATTATTATTAAAAGAAGCCATTTTAAAAATTCAAATTTTTAAAACAAAAACTGATTTTTGAAACACTAATATTTAAAACAAAAATTGGTTTTTGTAAAATCAAATTTTTGAAAACAAAAACGGCTTTTGTTCCTAGCTCTGATACCACTTGTAGGATCGATTTCACCCTAGAGGGGGGGGTGAATAGGGTGATAGTATAAATTATAGAATTAATTGCGGAAGCTTATAAAATAATTTCAACACAGATCACAGAACAATAGCAGCACAGATAATAGCAGAATAATAAATGCAGAAATAGAACGATACAGAATTTACCCAGCTTCGGCAAAAACCTGCCTACGTGCTGCCCCCAAGGTTTCTACTAGAAATTAGATAGTCCCTCGCTTACACACGTAAACTCGCGACACCCGCTATCGACTAAATCTAACTTTACGCTCAAAACCCTGCCACAACTCAGCCACTGAGTTGCGAATTCTCAAACTACGCCACGTAGCTTGTCCCCTAGTCACACAACTAGAAATTCAAACGGTTTAAAAAGAAAATACAAATTAAAAAACAATTTAAAACAAAATAACCCTATTTAAAAATTTAAAACCCTTAAAACAAAGGCCGACCCCCTTTTATATTTTAACCCGTTCCTTTTAGTTTCTTCGTTCCTTTGCTTGTATAATGGTGGCCGATCCTCTTGCAAATTTTAGGGCTTCATTCCTTTTCCAGATTTAGGGTTTTCGAAGAGCCGACTTTTGTTCGATTGAATATATGTTTTCTCGTTGCTTGCTTTCGTGATTGTTTGCCTCACTGTTTTGCTCACGGCGGCTGCTTCGTTGATCGAATTCCTTCCTTGCTTCGGTATGTAATTATAAGCTTTTGCTTTTACTGATTTTATGCTTGCTTGAATTCAATACAGAAAATTGCCGATGATGATATCAATTTATATAGGGTTTGTAACCCTAGATTTGCGTCGTATATTCTCTATTTGAATTTGTCAACTGATTTCTCTGGCCGCTTGATTTTGTATTGATGATTGAGATGATTTTGACTTGTCCAAAAATGTATATTTATTGTTGCTTGAATCCCACGGCATTGATTTCAACTCCTTGGTCATCACGTTGTTGATCTTGACTTGGTTCGACTCCTTTATTGCCAAGGCTCTGACTTTGAATCGTGAATTCAACTTCTTTTACTTGATGAATTCGGCCATTTTGATGTAGCTCTGTCTTTGTGCATTACTGAAACACTGCTGATGTTTGTTGCAGTCCATGTTGTTGCTTGAGTCTCTGTTGCCTTGCTTCTGACCATGTTGCACAATTTCTGGCCATTCTTGTTGCCTTGAGTCTGTGCATTGGTGGTCTTCATATTGTGTATGTTGTATGGTGTCTCTGTATATTTATATTAGCTCGAATTTGCCATGACTCTACTGATGCATCTTCTTCTGGCTAGCACTTTTTGATACATGAGCAGTTTGCATGTTTGTTGTAGTAGTTGTTGTCTTCATTTGATTGTTGCATGGTTCATGACACTGGTTCATTTGGTATGCTCGTGTTTCATTGGCACATATATTTTCATTTGAAGTGATATTGTCATCTTGATTGCTTGCATGTATATATATGCATTCATGTATGTATATATGTGCTGTCATCTTTTGATTGTTGCATTCATTGGCTTCTTTGTATACTTGGGCTTGTAGTTGATGGTAGTTGCTGTGTTATTGTCATTGTGTTGGTTGATGCAACAATATTGCCATATTGATCCTTCTGTTTACCCACGTACATGCTTTTTGATACCTGTTAGAACTATCTCTGCATTTGCTTAGTTCACTTGTGTCTTTTCCACTGTGTACTTGCATGCATGTTGGTTTGTATCTCAAAGTTGCTTATGTATACTTGTTTGGTTGTACATTTGGTCGTCTGCACTTTTGTACTTAAGTATGCACTGCATTGTTGTTTTGAGTTGTTGACTGCATCACCATATATCAGTTATACTTGTTTTCAATTGGCTGTTGCAGTGCTGTCCACTCATGTTCATGCTTTATTGCATCTTCATTCATGTTGGTTTAGTTTGTGCACTTGCTTGAGTTACTGCAGCTTGCAGTTTGGCTTTGATGTTGTACACTGTTTACTGTTAGTCGAGTTGAGTTGATCATGTTGCATTGTGAACTTTTGTGTTGGTTCCATTGTTGCATCTCTGACCTGTGCATTCCATTCTCGTGTGTTCATCCCTGTAGTATATGCTACTGTCTACTTGAGTTTGCTTTGACGCACTGTTGAATTTGTGTAGACTGTGCATTACACTTGAGTTGAATCCAGTTTCACAACTCGGGTTTGACCTTGTGCTGAAGTCGAGATTTTATTATGTTGCACCTGAGTTGAACCCGTCTTTTTATTTGGGTTTGACCTTGTGCTCACCTGTCCCTGTAGCATTATCAAGTGTATATCGGTGTGCACGGCCTTGTGGCATGTACAGTGATACACTGTGCATGTCACATTGTTCGTGTGTGATGAATTCAAATATAAATCATGACGAACAACCCAAATAACTGAGGCAAATATTATTTTCAAAAATTCATATTTTATTTTATATTGCAAAAATATTTCTTTTTCAATTTTACTGCATTAGTGAATATTTTTGCAGATTGCACAGATGCTGGATCTAACTGGAATGAAGATGAAGATAAAATATGAGTGAATGAGCGATATGTAGTGAGGACATTTGTAAATGTGAAATGGTGATGTAATTGAATTTGTATCAAAGTTGTATAGTGTATAGTGAGAGCTTGAATTTGTACTATTCAAAATTGTAATAAATATTTGTTTGAATAAAATATTCGTTTGAATTCAAATTCAGTGTTATTTATATTATTCAACAAATATTTATTTAATTTGTGAAAATAAAATAGTATATTAACAAATACATTTAAATGAATGTATATATGTTTATTATCATCAAACAAAAATCATATAAGTGCATATTCAACGCATACATGCCAAAGCTCCAGGCCAAGTGGTGAACCGACCAACATTATCAAGCTAGGATTTTGAGAGACGGAACGATGTAGATTTTATAATATTGAATCTAATGGTTGAGATTAGTTTTCACCCCTATAAATATAACCCTAGGCTAATTGTCAGAATCCTAGTTCACCCACTATATGTCAAAACTCTATCATTTTGAAATCTTTTTCTCCACAATTTTTTTTTCAAAACCAAATAATAATTAAATTAGAAACGTCAAAGAAGAAGAGATTAAATCAAACCAAGAGGAGATCTACACCAAGCGAAGGCAAACACAAGCGTGTTGGGAAGTGATAGATTTTCAAAGGTGAGTGGGGTTTATGATTAGTAAGATTATTTACTTGTAATTAACCTTGTTATACAGTATTTTGATCTAGAATTGTTTTAATAAAGTGGAAACACTGAATATTTAAATTGAAAATTCCATGAAAATTGTATCCTATATGAATATGATCCCTTGCTTTTAATCAAGGTATGGTTAATGTAAATCAATTAGATAAGAATTAGTTCAAGATTAATATACCCCTTTTGTCAAATTAAATATGAAGATATAACTCTATGGATGATAAACCTAAGCTGAATATAAAGTTTACAACGATTATAATTTACAGATTCAAAAATTTGGGTTCACGATAATTAGGGTTATGGTAAAAATAAAACACTACGACAGTAGAGCCGATCAACCGCTTTAGTGAGCAGTGGTCGACCTATTAGCAATTATGGCACAGTATGAACCTTTGCCTAAGGCCTAGATTATTAAATAAATTGTGTATATATAGTTATATATGATGTTAGTGTAAATAGGAAAACTAGCTCCCTAGGTTCGCTGATTCTTGAACCTTGCGGGTCTGGATAGATTTTTGCGCAAACAATAAGGCCTAGGCACTATTTTTTCAACAAGATTGATTTTTTAATAGAGCAATTCTATCGCAAATTTCACTCATAGGAATTTCTGCACTGTACATGCACATTTACGATGATGCCCGAAGAAGTGTATAGGCCGACACTAAATGAGAGCTCCTTGGTATGCATGGTTGCGCATATCTGATACCGCATTGTTGATGGATCCTGATGTGGTGTGATAAGAGGTGTTACGTTTCCATTAAGAGGTGAACATAGATGTAGCAGACATCTTCGGTGCGGGTCGACATTGTTTCCTCTCCCTTAAAATGTAGGTATTGTACATATAGCCGTAATTTGGGAAGTGTACTCCCAAGGTGGAAGTTGCAGATAACACTATATTAGAATAGTTCCGGTAGCTTGTAGCGATCCCTAAGTTGTTTGAGGTTCGTTTAGTTGTTTGACCCTAAGTATAAGCCTTCACAAGATGCCAGTGTAGGTGTGTTCCAGGGCTATACCACTTAGATAAATTAAATTAGTAATTCACAGAAATAAGAAGGGTAACCTCCATCACATAGATATTAATGAAGTTAATTGCATGTGATCGCCGTATATTAATGATGTAACTCGTTCATCGGACTTTTTACCGAGCCACTCCTTTCCTTTCTTTTTCCTCACCACAAGAGGACAGTGTAGCAAGTGATAGACCTAGAGATTAGTACGTGAAGAAATGAGCTTGGCATTAGAGTTTATGCTATATTGTTGTCTACTCTGGATTATGACTATGAACTGTTCTCGGACTGTGTTTTTCTAAGATATTTTCTAAGATGGTTATTTTCTATATTTATATTTTGTTGCCTTCCATAGTGAGATCTGAAAATATAGACTGTCTTAGATTTTATTTGAATAATTTTAGTCTTTGTGATATTTAAAAACCACGATGGTTCATTCTTCTTGGCACCGATGCAAGTTCGAAAGTCATCATAGGCTTTGGATCGATGCGCCGAGAGGTACAGATTGTTATACACTCACACACACATGTACATACATACATATATATATATATCTGTGTGTGTGTGTGTGTGTCTGTGTGTGCGTGTTTGCGTGTGTGTATATGTGAGTGGTTTTGTTTAGAATTGAAAGAGAAAGGTGATGTCATAGAAGAGGATGAAGAAGGGGAAGTTGAAACCGTAGAGTACGTGAGAAAATAATTCAAACTACATGATATGTTTTATAACTTCATGAACCATCACTTTACTTTAATGAGCAGGCCCATTTAAAACCAACCAAAATCGGTATCTCAAAATATGCATAACTTTTTCGTATGAGCTCCTATCTGGACAAACCAATATAACATCGCGGTCAAAAAATTAATCTCTGTGAAATAGTAAAATTCCCATTACCTAATTTCAACATTTGTATAATTATCGTTTTGCCCATATAAACAAAAAATACGTCTAAATATCATAGGGCATTCTCCTTTCCTTAAAAAGAATTTCGCCCTCAAAATTTTGAACCATAACTCCTTCTCATGTATTGTAATACTCCATAAAATGAACCATAATTAAATAGATTAAATTGAATTAAATATATTTGGGTTGAATATGGAAATATTTTAAAAGTTGGATTTTGACCACGGAAGTTATTCCATTGCATTCATGGTGAAATTCTGATATGTTTCCATATATAATATGCTGAAAATGGAGCGCGAACGAAAAAGTTGTGAGCGTTTGAAATTTTTAGATTTAAATTAATTTAATTTGAATTCAAATTCAAATGAATATCTAAATTTAGGGTTTGAATTTCAAAAATTAATATAGTATAATACCCCTTCAGGGTGTATTTTGAGATTTATAAACTTCTCAAGCATCACTTCCTTTTCAGCTCGAGACAATTATCTTGTCTCACATCTTTTATTAAAATCAATCTAGGAAATTTCATTTTCATGGACTTCCTCTGTAACATCTTAACAATTCGTTGCCTCCTCCTGTATGTGCTAAAAAAGCAAGCTGCTTTTTTAACTCAATACTCATCCAATTACATGTACACAGCCCAGGCTCATGTCTCGACAAAAGCATCTGTTCCCTTATATGGCTTGCCACCAATATTTAGAAAATCCTTACACGGTTTTAGGAAATGCGGCCCTGGTACACGAACAACATATCTATCTTGCACCCCGATTATTGGTGCCGCTTTGTTAATAGTGGCCTAGTTTCTAACTTGAGGATAACAGTAGAAGCAAAGTGAAATGTTCACACTTGGTACTTCCATGGCTTCATTTTCAGTGCCAGTTTCAGTTGGGTTACTCGTCCATACTAACTGTATAGGATTCAATATTATATCATCCTAAAGTATTAAGAAGAGATATTAAACATTATCCTGAAATTAAATATCATACGCTCTTTTTCTTTAAATAATATATGTATATGTATACATTATACAAAAATATATAAGTATGCATTCTCTATACGCCTTAACCTACAACTCCGATACCAAATGTAACAATCCAACATTTCATGACCATTTGATCGAGTCATATGCATCATAAATTGAAAAGTACGATTGTTTAAACAATATCATGCAGAGACCTAAGCTAATGAACTATATATTTCAGAACTTACAGCGAAGCAGAACAGGCTATAATATGGATTAAATAAACAAATTCCGTCCACATATATTACACATTAGTCATAGTGTTTATATGTACACACATTTATCGCAACATATATACAGTACTCACAAATAAACAGAGAGCATATGTAAACGCCTTCGTAATCACCATCTTCAAATGCCATACACACCAAAGCTACTCTGTTAAAATATAGTGTATGAGGAGGGGTGTTAGACACATGTTTGATGAGTAAAAATATTACAAATTATATGCCACTAACATGATTTCATAAAACATCATATGAGAGTTAACACTTATTATATATGTCATCTGTCTCACATGCATCTTAGTGTTTGTCTATTGTAATCATCACAATACAATATTACTATTTCATACTTAACAACATTAAACATACTATAGAGTTAGTTAAATATAGACTAACCTATCTACACATATAACAGACTTAGTTAGATAGAGACTTACTCTAAGATATAGTTAAACATAGAAGAATCACGTAAATGTAATAAGAAGTTGAGTTAGATAAACGTAGACTGTAACAACCCACACCTTCGAATACACTGATCCAAAGCCTAGGGTGACTTTTGGACTCACGTCGTGCCAAAAAGTACGAGCTATCGGGTTTTAAAACATTACAGAGACTAAGATTACAAGGTGAAAATTTAAGATATTCTACAATTTTAGGTCTCAAAGCAGAAAGCAGTAAAATGTAGATATATAAAATAATCATCTTAGAAAATATCCCACAAAACAAAGTCTCAAAATGTACATAGTCAAAAATATAGAATTTACAAAATAATAGCATATAGTCTGATAAGTGCTAAATACGATAGATAGTTACATGAAGAGTGATGAGAAATGATAGGAAATCCCAGTGCCAATATTGCCTCTCCACATATTAAATCTAGAGCAATCTCCTGCTACCCTGTCCTCTCGTGGTGGGGGAAAGGAAAGGAGTGAGTCAGACAAAAGCTAGTGAATGAGTTACATCATTAATATACGGTGATTACATGCCATTGACTTCACTTATAATCTATGTGACCTAGGGTGTCTTACTTATGTTTGTGAACCACTTACTAAGGTTGGTTTCATTAACCCAAGGAATATAGTTCTTAATACACCTAAACCCAAACATCCTGTGAAGGTTTACACTTAGGGTTGTACAACTAGTCGAACCTCTAAACAAAGTTGAATTGGACTAATAACCACTTAGACTATTACTAACATAGGATCATCTACGATATCAACCTTGGGACTAATTCCCAAACTACGACTACAATGTGTCATACTTACACATTGAGAGGAGATAGTAATGCCGATTCATGCCAAAGACATCTTAAGGTCCACTGCATTTGTATCCAAGCTCAATGGTAACGTAGCCACTTATTGCACCACGTTGGCATCTACCAATAGTGTCATGTCCTAATTGTTGTATTCACCAAGGAACTTCCGTTAGTGTCACACCATATACTTCTCTAGGTATCCACCAACAATGTTTGCTATCCACTGAGGAACCTCCTATGGTGCCACTGGTGATCGAATTGCCTTCATCGAATATCGAGTTTCTTGAATAAATAGTGTATGGGCCTAGTTGTCTACGTACACATCTACCTAGTCCCATTACAACTAGAAGACAATAATTGGGGAACAAATTTCCCGACTAATTTATTAACATGTACTGTATATATACGTATATGTATGTATATATGACCTGGGCCTTAGGCCAGGGTTTAATTTGTGGCTAAAACTCAATAACCGATCGACTGCCGACTACTGTAGCAGTTGACTAGCTATACTAAGTCTATTGACCAGTTGATGTTAGTCAATTTCAGTTTTTATTTCGTTCGTTGGTTTGTTAACTAATTACCCTTCCTCTTCTGTACAATTTCATCAGTAAACCCTATTTGTTAATTCTACAATTCCAATAATTTCCCATAGTTATTTTGGTATATTTGTATTTAAAAATTTATTTAGGGTAAAAATCAACATCAACATGGTATACTTATATATATATATACACACACTTCAAATTCCAGATTTAATATTCGAGGTGAAAAAAAGGATCATATTCGTACAGTTTAGATTTCTATCAAATCCTAATTAGTTGCGAATTCTAGATAAATAATATCTCAAATTAAATTGGAAAAATTCTAAGTTAAATAAGTATAGATAAATTCGATCAAATATAGATCAACATATTTAATAATGAACCCACTTACGTATGGTAGACTATTCACTTCTTTATCCACCTACAATCGTCTTTACTTGATTTGTTGATCTCTCCTTCCTCAATTTGATTATCATCTCCTTCCCTAACCTTTGATTTTAACTTTTAATTTTTTTTTGAAGAACAGGTTGAATTAGAGAGAGATAGAGAGTTTTGAGAGAGACAAAGTTTTGGAGCGCACAAGATTAGATTAGAGTTCTAAGTCTCGGCTTAACGTTGTATTAAAGGGGTCGAAATTGATCTGGACTATTTGATTTAATTATATAAATACGAGTCATTCGGCCTAGACAAACCCAAGTCGATAACTTATGGTTGGTCGATCGATGGGTTTAGGGCGGTCGACCATTAGGTGTCGACCGATCCCAACCAGGGTATCGACCTGTTGAACTTTTCTATTTTAAATTATTTCTTTCCATATTTATATATTTTAATTATTTTTGATTTTAAATCTTTACGCCTCAATAATTTTTTCATATGAACTCCATTTTCAAAGTATTGTATACGAAATTGTCTAGAAAATCACTATGAACGTAACTGTGAAACATTCTTACCCAAATACAAGCGTTTGTGAAAATTCCATCTTTAACATTATTATATTTAAATAAAATAAATTTTTGGTTAATTTTTGTGGGGTATTACATTCTACCCCTTAGAAGGATTTTGTCCCTAAAATCTTTAAGGATGGAAAAATGCAATTCGTACGTATGAAAATTAATACTTACAACCATTTACTCAATCATCATCCATTGGCAACTATTGTCCTCAGTTGAAATTTCTGATGAAATATGCACATACAGACATGGAATGCATATGATCTTATACTAATACAAAAATTAGGTAGCTTCCGAATCTAGTCGACCTTCTGAAATGCAAGCGCTTATGCCATATATCTAAATATATGCAACATTCTATGTAAATAGACTGGAAGTTCAAGATGTATGCGTAACCATTCAATCCATATGCAATAAAAATATGCATATAACTTGGTAAAATATAGTAAGTGATGGTGTGAGTGTACGCTTACCTAAAAATATTTTCCTAAGTGCACAAAGACCAATTTAATAAATACATCCATTAACAAGCATCATCCAAAACACGTCCTAATGATACGTCCGCAACTATTCCTAGCATCCAAATGTTCCTACCTATATGGTACACTAAGCTAAAGCCCAAATGCATGAGCAGTTTATACATACTAAATGGAAACATACTAGAAAATAGCTCTAGGTGCATAGTTTGAATCTTTTCTTCAGGCTCTCATGTACTCTCTTTTGGGTCGTCTTCTCACTGGACCTTAATTAGCTTAACAACTTTATTGCAAAGACACTTTGCACCATGCTCAAGGATACAGGTGGGTGCACAACGATCAAGTGACTCCCTTTCTACTACTACCTCCTCTAACTAATGCGGTTCGACTACATCTGTTGTTTCGTGCAGACACTTTCACAAGTGTGACACATGGAAAACGTTGCGACTCCCTATAAGCTAACTTTCCTACCCTACAGGTGATCAGAATAGGCCCTACAAACCTTAGCGCTAATTTTTTCGAACTATCGAACCTTATAACATGCCTAAACGGCGAGACCTTCGTAAAAACCATGTTGCTCACATTGAATTCCAATTCGGTGCATCTCCTGCCAGCATAAAACTTCTAACTGGCATGCACGACCTTCATCCTTCTATGGATCAAGTCTACTTCTCTGATATCTCCCTTATCATTTTTGGTCTAAGAATGATCATATCCGTTGTGTCTCGCTAACAAGACGATGATCTACAAGGCCTCCCGTATAATGCCTCAAATGGTACAATCCCAACAATTGCATGATAACTATTATTATAAGTGAAGTCCACTAGTGGAAAGTGAACCTTCCAAGAAATCCAAGGTACACATTCAAAGTAGTCCTTCAATATTCGATTCACCCTCTCCGTCTGTCTATCCGTCTATGGGTAATAAGCGGTACTCAAACTTAACTCGGTGCGTAAAGCCTCCTAAAGACTACTCCAAAACTCGCTGGTGAAAAGCGGATCTCGGTCGCTAACGATGCTAAAGGAACTCCATGTAAGCTAAATATCTCCCTCATGTATTGGGTTGCCAAAGACGCAGCAATCCTTGTACTCTTAATTGGAAAACGTGAGCACATTTAGTCAGTCGATCTACTACGACCCAAATACTCTCATTTCCCCTCTTACTCCTAGATAGTCCATTAATGAAATGCATAGAAACACTCTTCCACTTCCATTATATTATGCCTAATTGCTGCAACAATCCACCCAGTTTCTTTTGCTCAACCTTTACCCTTTGTGAACTCATACTCCTTGACACATACTTCGGCTCATGCCTCTTCATACCAGGTGAATAAAAGACTCCTTTTATATCATAGTACATTTTGCCTCTATCTAGATGAATGGTCATCCTAAGATGATGAGACTCAACTAGCACCATGTCAATCAAATCCGGAATGAGAGCAACACATAGTCTATCGGTAACCATCCATTCAAGTCAATGGTATAACGCCTCAATTGACTCGACCGCTCTTCTCTACCAAGCTTCTCAAAATTATCCAATTACTCCTCATAGTGCTTCTAACTTGACCCAATGCGGTCCATAAGTGTAGGCTGCACTTAAAATCTTGGTAACAATCCCAGAATGATGTCTAATGATGGTCGAAAATCGAATGTAGAGATAAACCCAAATGCTACTACTATAATAATATAGGACTCAACATTGCATGCTTTCTACTGAAGGAATCGACTAGAACATCGCCCTTGTCTGGATTATAGGAGATTATCATAAGATACAAGACTCCATCTATCTTTACTGGCTTAAATTTAGATCCTTTTGGAAGAACAAATACTTCAGAGACTTATAATCCATGTATAGCTCAAACTGCTCTCTTAGTAAATTATTTCTTTATGACTTGAGTGTAAGGATAATGGCTGGAAACTCAAGATCATAGGTATGGTAGTTTCTCCCTTGGACTTTCAGTTACCGACTAGCATAGCTCACACCCTCCCTTTCTGTGTCAAGACCGCACTCAATCCTATACCGCAGGCATCGGTATACACTGTAAATGCCTTCATACGATTGGACAATACTAGAACATGTGCACTGGTCAACTTCTTCAGCTTGATACAACACTACAACAAAAACCTACGTTAATAGCAACAGAGGATGACGTTGTAAGCCAAGTTGCAATCATTGGTTGGTTGGGGTTTACAAGAATAAATCTAATAATGCTGTCACGCAAATAAAACACAGCCCAAAGATTTAAGCGGCATAAATTTTTCTTTCCTCCCTCTGTTCTTGCTAAAGCTCCTTCCAAGAAAATAATTCTTCTTTCCCTTAACCCGCCGTCTCGTGAGTCTGTGTTTATATTATTGTGCCGATCTTTTTCAAAGTACATCTCTAGGTAATCTACTTCTCCTTCACAATTTCATGATTTTTTTGTTAGGTTTATTTTTGAAAGAATTTCCTTTTTCAATTTCATGTAATTCATTTGTATTATTGTTTCTGTGTTAAACAATTCAAATTACTTTGCCTTGTAGATCCTATTTCATGTTGAATGATAAATTATTAACATGTCCTTACTGCGTTATTTTTATCATTTTAAGGATATGTTGTTGTCGCCAATCAAAATAAAAAGAGCAAAAAGGTTAAAGGAACTTAAAGGAAAAACTTTATGGTGATTTTTAAAAGTAGGATGGAATTTTTAAATTTAGGCTCATGGACAGTAGCGGGTTCTATTCAACCAACTTAAACCGTTTCCTCCATCGTCTGAAGCCATCGTTTGAAGCTTGCCATAGTCTCCACCTCCATAGTCCTAACCTGTCGTAGCCGCCGCCAACCTAGCCCTAATCTGCCATAGCCGCCATCACCCAGCTGTCGTCGTCCAAGCCACCGCCATCGTCGAAGTTTCCGCCGTCCATTCCAAAATTGAAAAAAACCTAGTTCGACACTCCAATGCAAACATAAATTAGAAATTTCATGATAATTGAAGTCAAATGCCACTAAATCTAGAGGTAAAAAAATGAAGAAGCAGAACAAAAAAGAAGAAGAAAGTCAAAAAAATTAATCACAAGTTGAATCATATTTAAATATAGCATTTCTACATTTGAAACATAATAGGCTGTGTTTATTGTGCTAAATGATAGACTAATATAGCATTTATATTTTTAAAATATAGTACAATTATCTGGCTATGCAAAATGATATTTAGAGATAGCATAAGTATATTCCAAATGAATAAGGATGAAAAAACATGCAAAATGAACTTGAATTTAGCATAAATATATTTAAAGTGAAGTAGTGTGAATAAAATATACAAAATGAAATAAGTATTCCTAAGGAGAATTACCAAATGCAAAATGATAATTGCATATAGCATATGTATTTTTAATGTCACATTTTAATCACAAAGTTCACCACTATGTTTGTGATATGCAAAATGATAGTTTAATGTAGCATTTAAGTTATGAAATCCACTATCATATTTAAAATATGCAAAATGATAGTTTGATATAGCATTTTAGTTGTGAAGTCCAATACCAAAGTTACAATATGCAAAATGAGATTTAATATATCGTTTTAATTACAATATCCACTAGCATGTTTAAGTTATACAAAATGATAGTTTAATGTAGCATTTCAATTACAAAGTCCACAAGCATGTTTAGGATATGCAAAATGATAGTTTAATGTAGCATTTTATGAATTTCACTATCATGTGTACGTATGAAAGCAATAGATAACCGGATATCAAACCTAATCGGGTACTTATGAATGTAATAACTAACTGAATGTCAAGCCTAATAGAGTGTATATAGAATCGATCTATACACAGGATATTTTGTTTAACCAAGCATACCATCGAATGCAAAAGAAAACTGAATGCCAAGCCTAATCGAGTACGTATGGATGCAAAAGCTAACCGAATGCTAAGTCTAATCGAGTACGTACGGATGCAAGAGATAATCGAATGCCAAGCCTAATCGAATACGTATTCATTCAAAGGCTAACCAGATGCCAAGCCTAATTGGGTATATATTGATTCAAAGGCTAACGGGATGCCAAGCCCAATCGGGTATATATGAAACCAATTTATACCTGAGATATATTGTTTAACTGAGCATACATATGGATGCAAAAGCTAATTGAATGCCAAGCATAATCGGGTATATATGTAACCAATCTATACCCGAAATATGTTGTTTAACCGAGAGTACCATCGAATGTAAAAGCTAACGGGATGCCAAGCCTAATCGGGTATGTTTGGATGTAAAAGATAACCAGATGCCAAGCCTAATCGGGTACGTATAGATGTAAAAGCTACCGGATGTCAAGCCTAGTCGAGTCTAATCGAGTATGTATGGATGTAAAAGCTAACTGGATGCCAAACCTAATCGAAAATGTATGAAACCAATCTATACTCGAGATATATTGTTTAACTAAGTGTACCAACGAGTGTAAAATTTAATCGAATGCCTAGCCTTATCGAGTACGTATGGAAGCAAAAGCTAACAAGATGTCAATCCTAATTGGATATGTATGATGCAAAAGTTAATCGGGTGCCAAACCTAATCGAGTACATATGAATACGAAAGCTAACCGAATGTTAATCCTAATCGGATACATATGAAACCAATCTATCATTTGTATTATGAAATTAGTGCATTACAATGTCTCAAATTGAATGGAATGTGTTAAAAATACATTTGTATTTTCAAAGTGCATTACAGTATATCAAATGTGCCGAATGATAAGTAAAAATATCATTTCTATTTTTAGAGTGCATTAGAACGCATTGAATGTGACGAATGATAGTTAAAATAGTTTAATGCGGCACTTTAGTTATGAATTTCACTATCGTGTGCAAAATATTCAAACTGATATTTTAATATAGCATTTTAATTACCAAGTCCATTATCATCTTTATAATATGAAAATCTATAGTTAAATGCAACATTTTGGTTATGAAGTTCACAATCATATTTATGATATTAAAAAATAGTTTACTGTAGCATTTTAATTACAAAGTCCACTAGTATGTTTAGAATATTTAAAATGATAGTTTAATATAGCATTTTAATTATGAAGTACACTAGCATTTTATTTATGATTGCTGTAACATTCAAAATAAAGAACCTCAATAAACAAGTAAACAAATAACTGATGCATTGTGTTTTATGCATATTTTATCATCTTGTGAAACATATAAATAACTTTATCTAATCAAAATCACATCTTTTGTAGATTTTTAAAACAAAACTTACTTCAGCTCCTTGAAAATTAGGAACATTCAATCATACTATTACAAATGCATAAACTATAACAACTGCAATACAAAATATAACGTTCAGTTATGTATTATACATATAGAATTAGAACGATAATTTCATATAGCTTTTTTTTTCTTAGTTCATTTCAACACATTTAATCGCCATCGTTGCTTTTGGCACCACCAGCAACCTTAACCTCCACTCCACCGTCGCTCATATGAAATCGGCCATAAAAGTCATGGCTCAAGTCACCGCAGACCTTCAAAATAGTCACCGCCACCTACAGTCCATCGCCTTCACTTGATGAACGAGCTCCGCCTTCGCATGATGAACGAGCACCGCCTTTGCTTAAACGAGCTCCGCTTTCGTCCAGTACAAGTAGCCAGGCGAACAACCTTCCTATCATAATCTAAGATCGCCCCATACATGGTTATTCGGTCCATCCACAAAATTAAAGCAAACCCAATCCTAAGACAAAATTAACGCAATTGAACTCGATCCCCAAAATAAATTTTCAAACCCTTACAAATTATAGGTAAATAAGCCGATCCTCCAATAGGATTCAATAGAACTACTGGATCCATAACCGTGCTAGTGTCTATTTGTAACTCATCTATAAGTCTACTCGAAATAAAAGAGCATGATGCCCCAACGTTAAATAATGAAAGAACGGATAAATTAGATAGAGTTAACACACCTTCAGTTACGACCTTCTTCCCCTTATTTGCTACTAGAGGAAGACTCGAGATAAGGAAAACATCCAGTGCGTAAGCTGAAACTACTTATGTAGAGATCTCCAGTGGTGCTGGACACTCCTTCCGCATGTGCCCGAGTTAATTGTAGTTGAAACATTTGTTCATTAAGATGTCCTCCCAGCACTCCTTCGCAAAATGCACCTTCTTATCGCATTTTCTACATTTGAGCTCCTGTTTCTTAATCTTCCCTTGTATCCCCATTCCACCCTTTCATTAATTCTACCGGGGTGTCTTTCCACCTGACTACTTGGGCTCACTCTACACCTCTTCCTTGGAAATAATATTTAGCAAAGCCATCTCTACCAAACCATCAAAAGTTGCACCCATGGGAATGTAACTAAGGGCCAAATCTTAAACATGTTGATTCAACCCATTTGCAAACTTCAAAGCTTTCTTTTGTGGGGTATTTATTAGATCCAGACCCAACCTAGCCAACTCATTGAACTAATTTACATATTCCTTCACAGACATCTTTCCTTGTTATAAATGTATGAACTTCTCCAACTGTTTTCCTTGCTCTGCCATCGAAAGAAATTTCATCTTGAAACTCCACCTAAACTTTCCCCAAGTTATCTCTTCCTCATTTTCCCTCGCCATAACCATGTCCAACCAATTAAAAGACTCTCTTTGTAAATGCCGGACAGCAAGTTGTCTCTAACGTCATCTTCAAGACCCATCAACCCAAAATCCTCTCACAAGTACGAATCCATACTTTTGAGTCCATATAAAATTCGATCCCCATATATGGCTTCCCTTTAAGACTCGCAAAGTCCTTACATAAATTGGCAAAATCGATGGTGGTTAGGTGGGCAGGAACTACACCTGGCACTTGCTATGTGGGTCCCTTATAAGGGTTAAGCTCAGCTTGTCCTCTGGCTTGTAGATACTGATGGGATGATATCGAAATGTTCACCCAAAATCTCATCTACATCACCTGAGTGATAACCCATAAGGTTGCTCATTATCTCTATCTGTGATTTAGAATTTTTTAGCAATTTTTCCAAAATAGTATTGGCAAGAATTAGTGATAGTGTTTTTTATGTTATGCTTACATATATAAAAGCTTTGAAAAACTTTTTATCTATACAGATATATACTTTTCAAAAACCCAGTTTGAATTTTTTTTCAAAAACCTTTTTGGAAATATTTTTTCAAAATGTTCATGCACGTACTCTAATTACGCACCTAACTCTTAAGAAAACTTAAATCTAGGCTTTGATACCAAGTGTGACAATATGCTCCTCCAGACACATCAATTCAAAGCCTAAGGTGACTTTCGAACTCCCGTCGTGCCAAGAAGTATGAGCTATCGGGTTTTAATATATTAGAGTTGAGATTATAAGGACAAAATCCAAGACATTTTACACTTTGAAATCTCACAGCGGAAGGTGGTAAAATATAAATAAAGAAAATAATCATCTAAGAAAGTATCTGAAAAAATACAGTCTCTAAACATGCACAATCAAAAATCCAGAGTTTACAAAATAACATCATATATTTTGATAAGTACTAAATATGATAAATAGTTACATTGAGAGTGATAAAAAGTAATAAGCAACTCCAACGCCAAGCTCGCCCCTCCACGTACTAGATCTACCAATCACCTCTTGCATTGTCCTTCTATGGTGGAAGAAAAAGGAAAGGAGTGAGTCAGACAAAAGTCAAGTGAATGAGTTGTGATATTAATATATAGTGATCACATGCAATTGACTTCATGTGACCTATGGTATCCTACTTGTGTTTGTGAATCACTTACAAAGGTTAGTTTCATTAACCTAAGGAATATAGTACTTAATACGCATACATCCAAACATCTTATGAAGATCTACACTTAGGGTCGAACAACTAGTCGAACCTTAAAACAATGATGAATCAGACTAATAACCTTTGGGACAATTTCGAACATAGGATCGCCTACGTTACTAAACTACGACTATAACTTATCGTGCTTACACATTGAGCGGAGCCTGTAATGCTAACTCATGCCAAAGGTGTCTTATGGTCCGCTACATCTATGGCAAAGTCAATGGTAACGCCTCCGCTTATTACACCGCACTGGGCATCCACAAATAGTGTCACGTCCTAATTGTCGTACGCACCGAGGAACCTCTTGTTAGTGTTGAGCCACACACTACTCAAGGCATCCACCAACAATGTTGCGCATCCACCAAGGAACCTCCTATGAGTGACATTGGCAATTGATTCGCCTCGGTCGAATATTGAGTTTACCGATCTAGGCCAAATTACACGTGCACACATCTACCCAGTCTCGTAACATCTAGAATTCAGGAATTTGGAAACTAATTTCACTACTAATATAGTGATATATGTATGTATGTATTTATCTATCTATAACCTGAGCCTTTGGATGAGGTTCAATCTATACTTGAAACTCGATGAATGATTTACCGTCGCTACTGTAGTGGTTGATCACTTGCTGTCGATCGACTATAGTAAGCCTGCCGACCTGTCACTGTTAGTTAATGTTAATATTTATTTTTAATTCGCTCATTCGTTTGTTAGCTAATTACCTTTCCTCTTTTCTATAATTTCATCAACAAATCCTATTTGTTAATTCTAAAATTCCAATAATTTTTCATAATTAGTTTGGTACATTTTTATTTCAAAATTTATTCGGGGTAAATCAAAATCAATAGGGTATGCTTACACACACACACATCAGATTCTAGATTTAGTGTTCAAGGTGAACAAAAGAGGATCGTATTCATATAATTTAGATTTCTATCAAATTCCCGATTGGTTGCTAATTCTAGATAAACAATATCTCAAATTAAGTTGGAAAAAAATTCTATATCAAATAGGTATAGATAAATTCAATTACATATAAATCAATATATTTAATAATGAACTCACTCAACTCTAGTAAGCAATTCCCCTCTTTACCCCGCTACAACTGCCTCCGCTTAATTTTTCGATCTCTCCTTTCTCGGTTTACTTATCTTCTCCTTCCCTAATCTTTGATTTTAATTTTTATAATATTTCTTTGCGAAGAATAGGCTGAATTGGAGAGAGACAAAGAGTTGTGAGAGAAATAGAGTTGTGGAGCGTACATGATTAGATTAGGATTCTAAATCTCGGGTGAACATTATATTTATGGGGGTTGAAATCGATTCGAACCGTTTGATTTAATTATATAAAATCTGGGTTATTCGACCTATGCAAACCCTAAACGATAACCCAAGACCGGTCGACCGGTAGGTTTAGGGTGGTCGACCGCTAGGTGTCGACCGGTCGCAACTAGGTTGTCATCCAGTTGAAATTTCCTATTTTATATTATTTATTTCCATATTTACATATTTTAATTATTTTCAATTTCAAATCTTTGCACTTCAATAATTTTTTCATATGAATCCGTTTTCAAAACATATGTATAAAAATTGTCCATAAAATTGCTACGAATGTAACGTTGCAAGTTTCTTAGCCAAATTCGAATGTTTGCGGAAAGTTTATTTTTACCCTTATAATTTTTAATTAAATTAAGTTTTCGATTAATTTTTGCATAGTGTTACGTAGACTAACTAACGTACACATAAAGGATAGGTAAACACAGTCTAATCCTTTAATATACGACTTAATACAATCGTTACAATGCACACTGATCGAAGCATATTTCTGGACATAAATACTACTGATGTCGTAGAGAAACCAATATATCATTCATCATCTATTTCATATAGGCCTAGTTGAAGCCAAAGTGCTCCAACATGGTCTAGGTTCAATCTAGGCATAAAAATGCCTGCCGGTGGACCTGTGCACATAACACTGGTGGACCGATGAACATCAAAAAATTGAAAACCTGAATTGTTTCTTCCTTATTTCATTTTTCTTCCATTTTTTATTGTTTTGATGCATTTCTATTTTTCCTACACGTTATTTTGTACTTCCTTAACCATTAGTAAACTACATATTAACCGCATATCCATAATCTAATATTGACCACTATAAGCTTAAACGTTTAATTACAATTTTCATATTATACACATTAACTCTAATTTAATCCAAAATCAATTATCATTGTTTAATCCTATAATTACATCGGTCTTTTTCCCAAATTCGATTTATCTAACTTCAATGCCTAATTAACCTAATTAGCAATCAAACAATGCAAATTACTTTCATTTGATTAACCCATAACCCAATAATGATGCCCACTCACCAATCTACGTCGCCAAACCTTACAAATCATCTAATAGCCTTCAATTCTATGCTTTCTAGAAATTATTGTCCTCTAAATTTCTCGAATCCACAAAGAATGTGTATCTTCGAATCCACAAACATTTTTTGGTGCTTTCACTGAGAACCGAGCTAGAAGCCACAGCTTCTCCTACTCAACATTCTTCCTACCAACATCGTTTCTTGCTCTGACAACATGACTTCCAGGCAGAGGAGAGATGTTAACAAAGGAAAGAACGTCGCAACTAGCAATATCCCAGAACCAGTGGCCCCAAATCAAGAGAATCATCCCGTTTTAACAGCAGTACCAGATGAAAATCAGGCAAATCCAACAGCCCCCGCCACGGAACAACCAATTACTAGGGCAGATCTAGACAGGGTTGTGGCTGAAGTAACTAACTGCTTCGCATCTCAGCAAGAAGCCTTGGTGGACCAAGTCATGTCACGCCTAAGGGATGCTGAAGAATCCAACTGCAACACCGAATCATGGGGCGAGTCCTAATCTGGAGGATCTGGAAGGCGACAAAGACCTTTCTTCTTTGAAGAGGTTAACAACAGAAACATCCATGGTAGGAGCCGAGCCCGGACTCAGCCCGAAGTCCGACCCGAGGAAACACTTGGAACCGAACCCAACAGGGGAGGTGCCAGGCAAGGGTCGGATGTAGCTGAGCCTGTCATGCTACCTAACCATGAAAACACCAGTAGACGGGGCCGAGCTGGAGTACAACCCGAAGTTGGACCCGAGGAAGCGCTGAGAACAGAACCCAGCAGGGGAAGATCAAGGCAAGGGCCAACTATGGCTGACCCCAGCATGCCCCCAGAAGAGCAGAGGCAGCCTTTGGAGAATGTTAGGAGTGACAGACGATACCATCCCTACAAGTCGTCTGGACGGACTCAATCCCGCAGAGAAGAACCAAACTCATTTCTATCCGCTCCAAGTTTTGATAAAAGGATGGCGTGATTGTTCAGAGAGTGCGTCCAACGGGAGCAAAGGGATCGGGGAATAGGCGCTAGGGTAACCAGCCCCTTCACCCGCAATATCGAAACTGCCATCACCCCCCGGGAATGGAAAATGCCAACGATGGAACCTTACAAGGGAACCTCTGACCCCATCGTACACTTACAGAGATACACCCAGCATATGCTCATGAGCGGAGCAACAGAGGGAGTGTTATGTAAATGCTTTCCACTATTCTTGGCAGATCTAGCTACCTCCTAGTTCTGCCACCTACCCCAAGGGTCCATCAGCTCATGGGAAATGTTGAAAGAAAAGTTCATCAGTCAGTTCCGATTCATGTGGAGCAACCCAAGGACGCTTATTCCTTATCTAATATCAAACAGAAACCCGGAGAGACATTGCAACAATATCTAACCCGATTCAACGCCGCGGCAACCGCAGTCCAAGATGCCGACGAGAAACTTATCCTAATGGCCCTCTGCAGTGGTGTACATCCAGATACTAAATTTGCTAGAAGACTAACCAAAGAAAAACCAGCTACGTTACCTGATTTCTTCCATGAAGCTGGAAAGTATATGAGACTTGAGGACGCTGCCACTGAGAGGCAACCAGGTCTGGCAATCTTGGATCGGCAAGGCCTTGGTTCGGTAGCGAGGGCGTTGCTTGAATCGGTGGGGCTTGGTCCGGTGGGGAGCCATCCGGTGAGGGTTGGTCCGGTGCTTGATTCTGTGGGGCTTGGTTCGGTGGGAAGACATCCGGTGAGGGTTGGTCCAGTAGTGGGTGGTGAAAGATGGAGCTTCGGTGGGAAGACATCCGGTGAGGGTTGGTCCGGTAGTGGGTGGTGAAAGATGGAGCTTCAGTTGTAGTTGGTTCGGTAAGCTAGTGTGGTCTTGATCGGGGGCGTGCATAGGGATCTGGTTATATCCTGAGTATGCGTCCATGAAGGATAAGAGTTCGTGTCCGGCAGTGCTGTCCACGAGTTGGTCGATTCGGGGGAGTGGGAAGCAGTCCTTTGGGCAGGCGTCATTTAAGTTGGAGAAATCGATGCATGTTCGCCACTTCCCATTAGCTTTCTTTACCAGTACCGGGTTGGCGATCCATTCTGGGTAGATGGGTTCCCGTATGAAGTCATTGGCAAGTAAGTTCTTTACTTCTTCCTCGAGGGCTGCTGATCGTTCTGCCCCCATGCTCCTCTTTTTCTGCTTCACTGGCACCTTGGTGGGATCGATGTTCAGCATGTGGCATGCTACGTCTGGGGAGATTCCTGTCATGTCAGCGTGTGTCCATGCAAATACATCCATGTTGTGACGAAGAAAATCAATGAGTTGATTTTTTAATTCTTCTTTTAACTGAGACCCGACTCTCAGCAGTCTACTTGGGTCGTGTTTGTCTACAGATACGAATTCCATAGCCTCTGCAGGCTCGGCGGTAGCCTCCTCCTCTTTGTCCCTGGGGTCTAATTCATTGAAAGGATCACTGGTATATCGAAGAGGAGGGGCTTTCTTTAGTTGCTATGCTTCCAAGCTCTTCATGCAGAGAGTAGTCTCTGCATTTTTCCCTTTATCTTTTCTGCGGTTATTGCGAAGTTCAGTTACATAGCAGTCTCGAGCAGCGTCTTGATCTCCCTCCGTTTCTCCTATTCCGTTATCGGTCGGAAATTTCATCTTCAAGCACCACGGGGCTAGGACAATTTGGAAGTCAGACAAGGCTGGTCTTCCCAAAAAGGCGTTGTAGGCCGAGTGGTTCTCTATTAGCACAAATGTTTGTTTTCGCACAGCGGAGCGAGGATGACTTCCTATTTCAACAAAAAGGCCCAGTTGCCCGAGGGGTATCTTCGCATCTCCAGTGAAACCATGTAGTGGCTTGTTGCAGGGAGACACATCCTTCATCGATAGTTTCATTTTGTCGAAAGCATGCTTGAATAGGATATTCACCGAGCTTCCAGTGTCTATTAAAATTCGGAAAACTTTGGCGGGTCCGAACCATGTAGAGATGACCATAGGACCCATGTGCGGGTATTGTCTTCCCTCTAGATCACGCCTACTGAATGTGATGTCGTAATTCTCTTTCCGTTTCGGGTGGCGTTCTTCCATAACAGAATTAACGCAGCCTTCAGCGTTCCTCAGTGACTTACCGTATCTTTCCATCTCCGTCCAGCTTCTGTCGGCGATGTGCGGTCCTCCTGATATGGTGTGGACCACTATCTTCTCTTGACTAGAGCCGCTGGTGTTGCAATTTCCCCCACCAGCTTCTGGGGGGGTAGTCCAGGATTCTCATTGGCCGGAGTTGATGTGACGACCGCCCATGACTCCCGCACGAAACAAGAGAATGGTGCGCTAAAAAGTGTGCCAGGCAGCCATGGATGATAGTCAGGGTAAGATAAAACAGAATAGTCTATCGTATTACTCACAGCGCATGGATAAAATACAATAGAAAATATACATAGTAAAGCTCTATAGAACAAAAGTCTCATCATATAAACTCATAATAGTTTTATACAATCATCTGAATAGTCAATACATCAAGCCTCACTACATAACACTCAGAGTATCAAACAAACAGCGGAACATCCAGTACATATAGTAAGAAAACAATATGCAAAAGCCTCCAGCTCGTCTTCGTCATCAACAGCGTTGGTAGCCAAGGACATCACCTGTCACCTGCTACCTAGTCTGCCCATCCCAACATGGACAAACAGCCCAAGGTGATAAGAGTTGAACATAAAACCTTGAGTCAGACAACAGTCTTAGTGAGCAGTAAATTAACTATCAAACATACCAAAAGAGCATAAAGGATAAAAGGAATAGGAACTCAACCATCCCACTCCACCTCATTCTACAGTGACAGCCCCCAGACCCACTAAGCATAAACAAGCATAGCAAAGCAGACAATTTAAGTAAAGTAATTATCACTCGAGTCAAGGTCGATGTTTTCCAAATACAAACCCCCAAGGCCTAAACCAAGATCAGATAAGCACCCAGAAAACACCGCTCTTGAGGCCGAGTGATGATACAATCAAACATCCATGACTCTGGCTATCACTGTTATCATTGCCTCAATATCATCGTTAATTGAATGACCGGCACCTTCTTTCAGCCGTCCGTCAAGGGCTAATGGCAACCCCGGTTCTAGACATAACTCCGCACGTCATCATGACCCGTGCCTAGGACTATCGCATCTGCCCAAAGCACTAACACGTCATCATGACCCGTGTCTGGAACGTCATCGTGACCCGTTCCAACGTACTCTTGCTTTGAGCATGCTAGAACCTTCAATAACGATAAGATCCAAGCCTCCTAGTCATCCTCCTCGACGACTATTCTCACACTAGCTCAAGCGCCTCTCGAGCCCACCATTATCCACAAACCCGGACCGCATCACCGAGTTATCAACATGCTTGGGATGATCCCGTCTAGATTAAACCAAGGCTTTCACACATTGTTCTTTGCTTCAACGCATCATAGCAAAGCCCCATCTCAACATCATGGTTTACCTCATCGCATCATGGCAAAGTCCCATCTCAACAAATCTATCCATATGAGCTTCCACATCCACTTCATATGCCACAGGCAGCTTTCCTTATTCAAGAGCCTTTCCACTTAGCTTTTGAATCATCTTCGACCAACTTGTCCAAATCAAGTTATCTATCAACTAATCAATCAAATCAAACATTAATCCAAGCAATCAATCATTCAAACAAGATCTAAATAAACAATTACAACAATGATGGCAATTTCATAAATAAAGAGTTCAAATCTAACATGCATTCTAACAAGCATGAATTATGAACAATATCTCTACAACTTGATGAATGAACTTGCATAAGTGAACATGTAGTAAAATAGATGTCAAAACTTCATAGATGATGGATCTACATGCAGACTTAGGGAAAATGCAAGAAATCACTATCTTTTGCACATAAACAAACCACCGATCCAATATACTCCTTTGGGTCCGTGTGAGAGATAACCACCACTCACCGAATCACCTAACACCTCAAAAGCTACTAACTTCAGATCTGGACAGCGAAGAAACTAGCTTGATCCGATAAGATTCTGCTTCAAACGATGAAATCTCTCTTTGTTGGATGAAGATCTTCAACTTCGGCTCTTGAATCTTTGATCTTGATCTTCGATCTTGGATGGATGTTAGCACTAGATTAGAGTGGAGAAAAGAAGTGAAGAAGTGTTGTAGTCGAGCTCTCAAAATAGCAGCACTTCGTTGCTTCAAAATCCGGTGCCAAAAAGTGAGCCAAACCCCTCTATTTATAGGCTGAAATCTCCATGAGTCGTGCCCCCATAAGTCGCCCACGACCTATCACATGAGTCATCCACGACTCAACAGACCCCCACGGCTTACGACCTTACAGGTCCTACGACCTAACTACACAGCCTACAGACTCGAGTCAACGACTTAACTGGGTACGCGGCATATGACCTAACGACTCAACAGGGGTGCATGACTCACGACTTAAGCCCATACGCCGACCTAACGACTCAAGCGACCTAACTCTAAGCCGGCCTAACACGCACACGACTTAACCCGTGTGCGACTCAACACAGACACGACCCCACCCAAACACGCGACCTAACACAAGTGCCGAACCAATGACTCAACACATATAAGTCGTCTAACGACCTAATCTACACAGAACCAAACTTAGGTTGCATACGACCTATCCTATGACTCGGCACAGCTGACCTAAGCTATTCACTAAGTCGCCCCAAACGACCTACCCTCCTTAGGTCGGTAACTCGTCCAATCCGACCTATCTCCTATATCACCAACCCTTAGGTCACCTAAACCTTAAGTCGCCGATTCACTTGAGTCGGTTACTACCCTAAGTCGGTCACTACCTATGAGTCGCTCACTCCACTAACTCGTCCATGCTCCTTAAGTCGGTCAATTCCTTAGCTCGGTCATCCCTGTAAGACGGCCCAAACCACTTACTCAGCAACACCTTAAATCGCTCACACGAGCTAACTTCCACACGACCTAAGCACTAAGTCGTTGACTTCCATAAGTTGCTCCACTCGACCTAGCATTCACACGAGTTAACCTACACATGACTTAAGCTCCTTCACGACTTAAACTTTGGTCGACTCATACTCTAAACAACTTAACAACATCAACGACTTAAAGCATATAGTTTAACAATGTTTCGATCCGTAAAAATACGGGTCGTTACATTCTCTCCCCCTTAGGAATTTCGCCCCCTAAATTCCAAACAAACAAGAGCAACCAAAACTATTATGCATGCCTACCATCCATAGCAATCAACAAACCATGCATCCAATTACTAGCCTAGCATGCAAAATTCTAAGACTTAGAACAAGCTACAAATTCGTGAGATGTCACGGCACCTTAGGGCCATACCTCGAAGAGTTCAGGATGAGCTGCCTTCATCCTCTCTTCCTCCTCCCACGTACAGTCGTCAACATCATCACTCCATTGTACCTTGAGCAACGTAATCGCCTTCCTCCTAAGTTGTTTCGTATCGGTTTCAACAACATGAAGCGGCTTACGAGGTCTCGTAACAACTGGATCAACTTCCAAATCTCCACAGCTATCAGTAGAAACCACCGTATTCGAGTCATACACATATTTCCGTAGATACGATACATGAAAAACATCGTGCACACCCGCCATCTTTTCCGGTAACTCCAATCTATAGGCGAGCTTTCCAATTCGCTCGATAATCGAGAATGGTCCAACAAATCTCGGAGTCAATTTCCCTTTCTTCCCGAATCGAATAACATTCTTCAGTGGAGAAATCTTCACAAAAACCATATCACCTACGTCGAATTCCAAATCCTTACGACGATTATCGGCATAATTTTTCTGACGGTCTTGGGCTGCCTTCATTCGTTGCTGAATGATCTCTATACACTCCGAAGTCTGTCGAATCATCTCTGGCCCAAGTATCAGCTTTTCTCCAGTTTCCAACCAACATGTCGGAGAGTTACACGGTCTTCCATACAATGCTTCATACGGTGCCATACCAATTCTTGACTGGTAACTGTTATTATATGCAAACTCCACCAAATGAAGATGATCTTCCCATGATCCTCCGAAATCCAAAACACATGCCCTTAGGAGATCTTCCAAAACTCGGTTGACTCTCTCAGTTTGACCATCTGTTTGGGGGTGATAAGATGTACTCAAACACAACTCGGTTCCCAAAACTTCCTGGAAGCTCTTCCAAAATCCACTAGTGAACAATGGATCTCGATCGCTCACTATACTCTTGAAATACCATGGAATCGAACTATCCACTTAACATAAAGCTCAGCCAACTTCGATGCAGTCCTAGTTGATCGAACAGGAATGAATCTTGCGCTCTTAGTCAAACGATCTACAATGACCCAAATCCCTTCATTTCCTGCCCTGGTTCTAGGTAGACCATCGATAAAATCCATCGATATCTGCTCCCACTTCCATGTAGGAACCTCTAATGGCTGAAGCAATCCACTTGGCTTCTTCTGCTCGGCTTTTACCAACTGGCAGTTCATACATTTGGAAATAAAATTTCCAACATCCTTCTTCATACCTTCCCAGTAATAGGTTCTCTTCATATCCCGATACATCTTATTTCCACCTGGATGAATTGTCAACTTCGAGTGATGACTTTCATTTAGAACTTCATCTCTCAATCCATCTATATTGGGAACAACTAATCATCCTTGCTTCCGAAGCCAACCCTCTCGATCGACTTCGAATCCTTTATCCTTTTCTGGGTCCAACCCAGATTCCAAATCACGGATAATCTTGACAATCTTATCGTCTTGCTTTTAACTCTCGCCAATTCTTTCCACAAGAGTAGGTCTTATCGATAAGCTTGCCAACATCTCAGGTTCCAATTCACATCTAGGCCTGAAGTCAAATCCAGCCAAATACTCAAGGCTCTTCCATTCTGAAAACATGGCTCCCAATCCTGCATGTCTTCGACTTAACGCATCAGCCACTGCGTTACCTTTTCCCGGAGTATAGGCTATACCAAAATCATATGACGCTAAAAACTCTAGCCATCGTTGCTTTCGAAGATTCAAATCCTTTTGGGAGAACAGATACTTCAACGACTTATGATCTGTAAACAACTCGAATCGAACTCCCAATAGATAATGTCTGCACATCTTCAGAGCAAAAATAACCGCCGCTAACTCCAAATCATGGGTCGGATAATTCCTTTCATGCGGCTTCAGTTGTCGACTTGCATACGCAACAACTTTATCCTTCTGCATCAGTACTGCTCCAAGTCCAATACCACATGCATCGGTGTAAACCACCATCTCATCATTCCCACTCGGAATAGTAAAAACAGGAGCACTTGTCAGTCGCTCTTTCAGGATTCCGAAAGCTTGCTCACACTTATCATCCCATCTGAACACTTGGTTCTTTTTCGTCAATCCTGTTAACGGTGCAGCTATCTTGGAAAAGTCTTTCATAAACCGACGATAATATCCTGCTAATCCAAGAAAACTTCTCACATCAGATGCATTCTTAGGTCTAATCCAATTCTGGATCGTTGCCACCTTAGCGGGATCAACCGCTATTCCATTTCCAGAAATAACATGGCCTAAGAACCTCACTTCACTCTTCCAGAAGTGACACTTCGAAAACTTAGCCTTTAGCTGATGTTTCCGCAAGATTTCCAAAACAATACGCAAGTGCGTCTTGTGCTCTTCTTCAGTTCTGGAATAAATCAGAATATCATCCACGAACACAAGTACGAACTTGTTCAACTGATCTCTGAATACTCTATTCATAAGATCCACAAAATATGCTGGTGCATTGGTCAATCCAAACGGCATTACCAGCCACTCATAAAAACCGGATGGTGTCCTAAAAGCAGTCTTCGGCACACTATTCTTAGCCACTCTCAACTGGTGAAATCCCGTTGCCAAATCCATCTGAGAAAACACCTTAGCTTCGTGAAGCTGATCAAACAAGTCATCTATTCTCGGCAATGGATACTTGTTCTTCATAGTCACCTTATTCAGCTCACGATAATCCACACACAACCTCAACGATCCATCCGCTTTGGTTGCGAACACAACTGGTGCACCCCATTCGGACACACTATGCCGAATGAATCCTTTCCGTAAAAGGTCATCAACTTGCACCTTCAGCTCTTGTTGTTCTCTAGGCGCCATCCGTCTAAGAGGCATCACAACAGGTCTGGCTCCCTCAACTAGATCGATACAAAACTCGATCTCCCTATGCGGCGGTAACCCTTTGACCTCGTCAAAGACGTCCTCAAATCCATTCACAACCGGCATCGATGACAGTCAATCCCGTGGAACAACCAGAGAATACATGAAGCTTATGAAGACACCTTCTTCATGCTTACATCGTATCACAACCTTTCGCCCTTCCACATTCCCGACTGTCACCTCCAGTTTCTCACAATCAACCTTTGTCGCATACTTCCTAAGCCAGTCCATACCCAAAATAATTCCAAACCCCGCAAAGTTCAGAACAAAATAATCACAAACAAAAGAGCAATCATGACTCGATACAACTAGACCACGGCATACCATACACAAACAAGACGAACCCCCAACTGGATTAGTCACAACCAGTGGCCTATCAACAATTTCCGGTTCCAAACCCAACCGGCCTACAAGATCATCACAAACAAACGAATGCGGCGCTCCAGTATCAAACAACACTCTAACTGGAACACCACAAATGGAAAGAGTACCTTGAACCACCACACTCTTCCCCTTCTCTTCCGCGGTAGGAGCTTTCGAAGATGATGGAACAGCCCCCAAAGCATAAGTTTGCACAATCTGCTTACCTTTCCTCGGTTCTGGACAGTCCTTCCTAATATGCCCCAACTTATCACAGTTGTGGCATTTCAACTGCACCTTTGGATTCTTGCAATCCCTAGAGAAATGGCCCTTCTGCCGACAATTGTAGCAGATCACTTCGCCCTTCGGCTTCTTCTGGCCATCCTTACCCTTCTGCTATTGCTGCTTCCTCTTCATGTTTCCACCCTGCTGTGGTTTGGACTCTTCCTTGGTCACAGCAACAACAGACCCTTCCTTAGGAAACAAACTCTCGTGTCTGAGAGCTTTCTCCACAAGCTTCTCAAATGGATCGTCCAAATGATCCACCAACTGCCTCCCAAGATAACTATCCAAGCCTGTCACAAACTTCTCATTCTTCTGATAGGGAGAATCAATATACGACCGAGCATACTTGGACAAAGCTTCAAACTCAGAAACATACTCAAGAACTGGTCTTCCACCTTGCTTGAGTTCCACAAACTTCTTAAACAAAACAGATTTCTGAGCCATAGAGATGAACTTAGCTTCAAATCTAACTTGGAATTGCTTCAAGTGATATCTTCCTCTGGAGTATCAATGGTGATAGAATTCCACCAATCCGAAGCTCTCCCTTGAAGCTGTCTTGACGCAAGCTTCCTCTTAGTTGCATCCTCAATTCCCAAATCGCCAAAGATTCTTCTACAAGCATCAATCCATCTCTGAACTTCTATGGTTGATTCTGTTCCCAAGAAAACCTTTCCTCCAAGAGTAGTATAGTCCTTACACAACTTAGCAAAGTCCACTAGTCTTGGAGCTTGAACTTGAACTCCAACATATACTGACTGTCCTGAAGTTGGTATCCTTCTCATGATCGAAGTCATCATAGCTTCGAACATTGCAGCATAGTCAGTAGCTCCCCCAGCAGCACGGCTTTCCCTAGCAGCTTGTCTCTCACTTCGACTCATCCTTAATATCTACAAAAAGGAATGATTTAGAACACCTTGATAAATAACTACATAAGGAGTTCAAATCCTTCTAAACTACTATATTATATATAGTAATCATCCATCAAAATCACAATTACATCTCTCATACGTAGTTACGTCAACGAGCGTCGGCTAAAATCGATTAACCAAATCTCTGATACCAAATGTGACGACCGCCCATGACTCCCGCACGAAACAAGAGAATGGCGCGCTGAAAAGTGTGCCAGGCAGCCATGGACGATAGTCAGGGTAAGATAAAACAGAATAGTCTATCATATTACTCACAGCGCATGGATAAAATACAATAGAAAATATACATAGTGAAGCTCTATAGAACAAAAGTCTCGTCATATAAACTCATAATAGTTTTATACAATCATCTGAATAGTCAATACATCAAGCCTCACTACATAACACTCAGAGTATCAAACAAACAGCGGAACATCCAGTACATATAGTAAGAAAACAATATGCAAAAGCCTCCAGCTCGTCTTCGTCATCAACAGCGTTGGTAGCCAAGAACAGCACCTGTCACCTGCTACCTAGTCTGCCCATCCCAACATGGATGAACAGCCCAAGGTGATAAGAGTTGAACATAAAACCTTGAGTCAGACAACAGTCTTAGTGAGCAGTAAATTAACTATCAAACATACCAAAAGAGCATAAAGGATAAAAGGAATAGGAACTCAACCATCCCACTCCACCTCATTCTATAGTGATAGCCCCCAGACCCACTAAGCATAAACAAGCATAGCAAAGCAGACAATTTAAGTAAAGTAATTATCACTCGAGTCAAGATCGATGTTTTCCAAATACAAACCCCCAAGGCCTAAACCAAGATCAGATAAGCACCCAGAAAACACCGCTCTTGAGGCCGAGTGATGATACAATCAAACATCTATGACTCTGGCTATCACTGTTATCATTGCCTCGATATCACCGTTAATTGAATGACCGGCACCTTCTTTCAGCCGTCCGTCAAGGGCTAATGGCAACCCCGGTTCTAGACATAACTCCGCACATCATCATGACCCGTGCCTAGGACTATCGCATCTGCCCAGAGTACTAACACGTCATCATGACCCGTGTCTGGAACGTCATCGTGACCCGTTCCAACGTACTCTTGCTTTGAGCATGCTAGAACCTTCAATAACGATAAGATCCAAGCCTCCTAGTCATCGTCCTCGACGACTATTCTCACACTAGCTCAAGCGCCTCTCGAGCCCACCATTATCCACAAACCCGGACCGCATCACCGAGTTATCAACATGCTTGGGATGATCCCGTCTGGATTAAACCAAGGCTTTCACACATTGTGCTTTGCTTCAACGCATCATAGCAAAGCCCCATCTCAACATCATGGTTTGCCTCATCGCATCATGGCAAAGTCCCATCTCAACAAATCTATCCATATGAGCTTCCACATCCGCTTCATATGCCACAGGCAGCTTTCCTTATTCAAGAGCCTTTCCACTTAGCTTTTGAATCATCTTCGACCAACTTGTCCAAATCAAGTTATCTATCAACTAATCAATCAAATCAAACATTAATCCAAGCAAACAATCATTCAAACAAGATCTAAATAAACAATTACAACAATGATGGCAATTTCGTAAATAAAGAGTTCAAATCTAACATGCATTCTAACAAGCATGAATTATGAACAATATCTCTACAACTTGATGAATGAACTTGCATAAGTGAACATGTAGTAAAATAGATGTCAAAACTTCATAGATGATGGATATACATGAAGACTTAGGGAAAATGCAAGAAATCACTATCTTTTGCACATAAACAAACACTGATCCAATATACTCCTTTGGGTCCGTGTGAGAGATAACCACCACTCACCGAATCACCTAAACACCTCAAAAGCTACTAACTTCAGATCTGGACAGCGAAGAAACTAGCTTGATCCGACAAGATTCCGCTTCAAACGATGAAATCTCTCTTTGTTGGATGAAGATCTTCAACTTCGGCTCTTGAATCTTTGATCTTGATCTTCGATCTTGGATGGATGTTAGCACTAGATTAGAGTGGAGAAAAGAAGTGAAGAAGTGTTGTAGTCGAGCTCTCAAAATAGCAGCACTTCGTTGCTTCAAAATCCGGTGCCAAAAAGTGAGCCAAACCCCTCTATTTATAGGCTGAAATCTCCATGAGTCGTGCCCCCATAAGTCGCCCACGACCTATCACATGAGTCGTCCACGACTCAACAGACCCCCACGGCTTACGACCTTACAGGTCCTACGACCTAACTACACAGCCTACAGACTCGAGTCAACGACTTAACTGGGTACGCGGCATACGACCTAACGACTCAACAGGGGTGCATGACTCACGACTTAAGCCCATACGCCGACCTAACGACTCAAGCGACCTAACTCTAAGACGGCCTAACACGCACACGACTTAACCCGTGTGCGACTCAACACAGACACGACCCCACCCAAACACGCGACCTAACACAAGTGCCGACCCAATGACTCAACACATATAAGTCGTCTAACGACCAAATCTACACAGAACCAAATTTAGGTCGCATACGACCTATCCTATGACTCGGCACAGCTGACCTAAGCTATTCACTAAGTCGCCCCAAACGACCTACCCTCCTTAGGTCGGTAACTCGTCCAATCCGACCTATCTCCTATATCACCAACCCTTAGGTCACCTAAACCTTAAGTCGCCGATTCACTTGAGTCGGTTACTACCCTAAGTCGGTCACTACCTATGAGTCGCTCACTCCACTAACTCGTCCATGCTCCTTAAGTCGGTCAATTCCTTAGCTCGGTCATCCCTATAAGTCGGCCCAAACCACTTACTCAGCAACACCTTAAATCGCTCACACGAGCTAACTTCCACACGACCTAAGCACTAAGTCGTTGACTTCCATAAGTTGCTCCACTCGACCTAGCATTCACACGAGTTAACCTACACATGACTTAAGCTCCTTCACGACTTAAACTTTGGTCGACTCATACTCTAAACAACTTAACAACATCAACGACTTAAAGCATATAGTTTAAAAATGTTTCGATCCGTAAAAATACGGGTCGTTATAGTTGAAGTCTTGTTCTGGCCTTTTACAAAGCGCTCCAGTTTCCTCCTTCTGATGTGTTCTTCAATCAAGTCCCGGAGATGAAGGCATTAATTGGTATCATGTCCGTGGGATTCGTGGAAGCGTTAGAACTTTCCAGATTTGAGTGCGCTATCTGACTCCTTCTTGTGCGGGGGGCGCTTGTACCTAACTTCGTCTTGAGTGGCTAGGAAGATGTTTTCGATCGTTTCATTCAAAGGAGTGTAAGAGTCAAATCTTGGTCCTGGTCGACATAAGCGCTTTTCTCTCTTTTTGCCCCCAGCATTGTCTCTAGAGTCATTTCTTCGAATATCCTTTGCTGCAGCGGGGAACCTGTCTGTGGCCGTCTTAGCCTGTTGCCCTGATTGCCTCTCAGTGGCAGCGTCCTCAAGTCTCATATACTTTCCAGCTTCATGGAAGAAATCAGGTAAAGTAGCTGGTTTTTCCTTGGTTAGTCTTCTAGCAAATTTAGTATCTGGATGTACACCACTGGAAAGGGCCATTAGGATAAGTTTCTCGTCGGCATCTTGGACTGCGGTTGCCGCGGCGTTGAATCGGGTTAGATATTGTTGCAATGTCTCTTCGGGTTTCTGTTTGATATTAGATAAGGAATAAGCGTCCTTGGGTTGCTCCACATGAATGCGGAACTGACTGATGAACTTTTCTTTCAACATTTCCCATGAGCTGACGGACCCTTGGGGTAGGTGGCAGAACCAGGAGGTAGCTAGATCTGCCAAGAATAGTGGGAAGCATTTACACAACACTCCCTCTGTTGCTCCGCTCATGAGCATATGCTGGGTGTACCTCTGTAAGTGTACGATGGGGTCAGAGGTCCCTTGTAAGGTTTCATCGTTGGCATTTTCCATTCTCGGGGGGTGATGGCAGTTTCAATATTGCGGGTGAAGGGGCTGGTTACCCTAGCACCTATCCCCCGATCCCTTTGCTCCCGTTGGACGCACTCTCTGAACAATCGCGCCATCCTTTCATCAGAACTTGGAGCGGACAAAAATGAGCTTGGTTCTTCCCTGCGGGATTGATTCCGTCCAGATGACTTGTAGGGATGGTATCGTATGTCACTCCTAACATTCTCCAAAGGCTGTCTCTGCTCTTCTAGGGGCATGCTGGGGTCAGCCATAGTTGGCCCTTGCCTTGATCTTCCCCTGCTGGGTTCTGTTCTCAGCGCTTCCTCGGGTCCAACTTCGGGCTGGACTCCAGCTCGGCCCCGTCTACTGGTGTTTTCATGGTTAGGTAGCATAACAGGCTCAGCTACATCCGACCCTTGCCTGGCACCTCTCCCGTTGGGTTCGGTTCCAAGTGTTTCCTCAGGTCGGACTTCGGGCTGAGACCGGGCTCGGCTCCTACCATGGTTGTTTCTGTTGTTAACATCTTCGAAGAAGAAAGGTCTTCGTCGCCTTCCAGATCCTCCAGATTGGGACTCGCCCCATGATTCGGTGTTGCGGTTGGATTCTTCAGCATCCCTTAGGCGTGACATGAGTTGGTCCACCATGGCTTCTTGTTGAGATGCGAAGCGGTTAGTTACTTCAGCCACAACCCTGTCTAGATCTGCCCTAGTAATTGGTTGTTCCGTGGCGGGGGCTGTTGGATTTGCCTGATTTTCATCTGGTATTGCTGTTAAAACGGGATGATTCTCTTGATTTGGGGCCACTGGATCTGGGATACTGCTAGTTGCGACGTTCTTTCCTTTGTTAACATCTCTCCTCTGCCTGGAAGTCATGTTGTCGGAGCAAGGAACGATGCTGCGAGGAAGAAGGTTGAGTAGGAGAAGCTGTAGCTTCTAGCTTGGTTCTCAGTGAAAGCACCAAAAATGTTTTCACAAAAAATGGAAAAACACCTCCAAGTCGTGTGAATTAGTCGATTTTAGGTTGTTTCTAGTGGTTTGGGTGATTTATGCAAATACATAAAAAGCAGGGACTAAACTGTAAAAGACACACAGATTTATAGTGGTTCGGCTAGAACGTGCCTACGTCCACTTTATATGTTATTCTCCTTTTTCTTTCAGATTACAAGTACAAAGCTTTTTATACAAGTATATGAAAGTTGTTTGAAAGTTCCTTCCATGCTTGAGCTCTCAAATTTGTCCGCCATTGTTGTACCCCTGTCCCTCTATTTATAGAGTGAGGTTGGGGGCAGGGGTCTTGGATGTATATAGCTGCTGGTGGTCCTGGGCTGAAGCAATCTGGTCTGGCACATCCGGTTCAGCATGCCTTGGTTCGGCCGTGCTTCATTCGGCAGGGGTTGGTTCGGCAGTGGCTAGAGGGAAGGTTGGTTCGGCCTTGCTTCATTCGGCAGGGGTTGGTTCGGCAGTGGCTAGAGGGAAGGTTTGAGAAGTGCGTTTGATTCGGTGGGACCCTCCCTGTAATAGCTTGGTGGCAATATCCCCAACAAAGTGTGTTTTGTATAGTTTCGAATTCGATATCCGAATTCTATAGCCATATCATCCGACTGCATTGTTCTTGACTGCTCTGAGTCGATGTCCGATTCCAAATCCGGTAACCAAAGCCTTAACCAATTCCATATCCATCCAAACTCGATAACCGAGTCCTAATCCATCCTTATCCAATAACCAATAACTGAATCCAAGACCTCTCCTGGTCGATATCCAAATCCGTGACCTCTCCGGGTTCTTGCCAAGTGCAATCCACACCTGATGACTTTGGCCCGTGTCCCTGGACATTGAGTAATTGCCATGGTTTAAGTCCTAAGCCGAATCCTAGTTGCTCCAGACCCTTTTCGAGTATAGTTCATACTCGACGACCTGAAATGGTAACCGATAATATGGGGCCTAAGTCCTAGGTCGAATCCTGGTCATTCTGGACCCTTGCCGAGCATTGTCCATACTCAACGACCTGAAATAATAACCGATAATATATGGCCTAAGTCCTAAGCCGAATTCTGGTCTCTCCGGACCCTTGCCGAGCATAGTCCATACTCGACGACCTGAAATAATTATCGATAATATATGGCCTAAGTCCTAGGCCGGATCCTGGTCTCTCCGGACCCTTGCCGAGAATAGTTCATGCTCGACGTCCTTTTAGCCAAAATCCAAAGGAAAATCTGATCGAAATCCAATTCGAAATCCAAATCCAACTAGAAAACCAGAAATCCATATCAAAAATCCAAACCAAAAATCAAGCAAAACAGGGAGTTCAAACCAAAGTCCAAAACCAAACCAGAAAAAGCAAATGTCCAAGTCAAAGGGAAAAAGCTGATTTCACAAACCAAGGCGTCTCGGTAAACCATCATCTCAGAGCATGCCTGAGGGTTATCTCCGACCCCGTGCATGAGTAAGTGATTTAGCCGATTGCCCAGAGTTTGTTACTTATTTCAAACCATCAAGATTAGTTGATGACCAACCGGCCACCATTCCTAGGCCTCACACCCTCATCGTTCAAGGTAGATGGTGGTTGCTCCTGTTCCACCGCTGCATTCCAAGTTCCGACATATTGTCGCAACTGACCATTCCTAACATGCTCCTCGATTATGTCCTTCAAATGCCGGCAGCTGTTAGTATCATGTCCGTCCAGGTCATGAAAAAGACAGTGCCTTCCCGACGCCCTTTCGCATTCTGAGGACTCCCTCCTCGTCGGCCTTCGTTACTTAAGGCGATCTCGATTATCCAAGAATATCTGTTTCAATGTTGCATTCAGTCCTGTGTAAGTAGAGAACTTTGGTTCTTCCCAGCACTTCCTTTTTCCCTTATCCTTATCCTTACCATAGCTTTCGCCGGGTAGTCCTCAATCCTTAACCAGGTTTACTTCCTTTGACCTTATATCCAAACATGCATCCTCTTGTCAGAAAAATCTCTCAGCTTCATGGAAGAATTCCCCATGATCCAACGGTGGGTCCTATATTAATGATACACTGAAATTCGAATTATCTGTGACTCCTAATACTGTAGCCATCAGAACCATTGATGGATCCGGCCGATCCACCGAAGCAACTACTGCATTAAACCGAGTTAAGAATGTCCCAAGTGATTCATCGCCCCTGTTTAACTGACGTCAATGTCATCACGTTCTTTGACCTTTTTATGTGAACTCGAAACTGACTTAAGAACCTGTTCACCAGTTCCGTCCATCTTCCAATGGATCCGTCCTCCAGCTTCCTGAACCACATGGCAGCTATATCAGCCAAGTACAGGGGGAAACATCGGGCTATAACCTCCTCTGTTGCCTCTAGCACTTCCATATGCCAAGTGTACCTCATCAAGTGGTCAGTTGGATTCGTCTTCCCGTTGTACACTTCCAGAGTGGGCAGTTTGAAATCGAGCGGATTTCTAGCCTTCCTGATGTTTCGGGTAAACGGACTTTTGTTGACTTCCTCCAAATCCCTATTTGTCAGACCTCTACGAATAGTCCTCTTGATAATGTCAGCCAATCCGGCATTTCCAACCAAGGGTTGCCCCCTATCCATGTTTCCAAACCGCCCTCCAAGTCCTCGAGGATATTCTGGCACATATTCCTCATCACGTACTCCGGCATTCCTGTTGGCTTCGGGCCGCGTAGCGTCATCCAGTATCCCTCCATGAACTAGTCCAGCATTACTTGGTGGTGTGCCCCTGAGTCTTGGTCCATCCAGATTGTTAGTTGTTTTTTGATTGGGAGCTGCCCCTGTTAAACCACTCCATTTGCCTATCGGTCGAGTCCCTCTGGTCCAGTTCCAAGAACTTGAGCACCTGTAGTTCCTAGTTGTCCAAATTGCCTAAGAAGAGCCTGCATCATCTCCTCTTGCCGTTTCATCATCTGCTCCTGCATAGAATTCATCATAACCTGCATCTCGTCCTGAGTTATGTAGACGGATGCATGGTCCTCTCCAGCTCCAGAAGAGGCCGCTTGACTTCCTTCCTGATTTCTCCTTTCCGCTGCTTGCTTCCTTGTTGGTGATCTAGCCATTGCTTTCTAAAATCTGAATTCCTAAGCTTTTCAATCCAAAATTCCTGAGTGCTAGCTTTCTCGGTGAAAGCACCAAAATGTTAGCTCCAAAAATGGTCACTAACACCCAAATCTAGATGAAAGCACCAAATAACGGTCACAACTCACAGATAAATATATGTAGAGAGTAATAATGTGAAGAACAATCCAAATTGAAATGAAAGCAGTAAAGAACAACGGATTTCATAGTGATTTAGTTAACTCCAGCCTACGTCCACTCTAGAAGTTTCCTTTTTATTGCTGTAATAATCAATTACAGTTACAAAATGGCAGAGTAACCTTAGCCTTAGAAAATAGAAAGCGAGAGAGCCAGAAGAAGATCCCTTTTCTGAACCCCCACATGTTGTATTTATAGGCAAATCCTGAGTTGTTGGGCTTTTTGAATGGTGTAGGCCCATCATGACCTTCCACCGAGCCACAAACCTCCACAATGCCGAGCCACACCGGCCTCTCCATAATGTCGAGCCACGCCAGCTTCACCATAATGCCGAGCGGCAATGCCGAGCGAAGTTCGATGCCGAGCGACGTTCAATGTCGAGCGAGGTTCGATGCCGAGCGATGTCAATGCCGAGCAAGGTTTGATGCCGAGCGATATCCAGTGCCGAGCGACCTCCAATGCCGAGCGAGGTATGATGTCGAACGACATCCAATGCCGAGCGACTTCCAATGCCGAGCGAGGTATGATGTCGAATGACATCCAATGCCGAGCGACTTCCAATGCCGAGCGAGGAATGATGCCGAACGACATCCAATGCCGAGAGACTTCCATGTGAGAAATGCGGATTACGGATCTTAAGGCTAAGATTAACACTAGAGGGGGGGTGAATACTGTTAATAAAGAATTACTAAATCTTTTTTGATTTATGTTAATTTAGACACAAAAGTATGCAATATACAAACACAGATATGATCACAGAAACAATCACAGATATAGAAATAAAATAAAAGCAGTAAAGGAAAGAACACACCGGATTTTATACTGGTTCGGAGTTACCCTACATCCAGTCCCGCAACACAAGTACGGATTTCCTTTCAAAAGCAATCGTACAATTACACCCTCGGTTTCAAGGCTACAAGGTACACCCTCCAGAATTTCGATCCTCTGGGTAGAGATACTTGATTTTCGGGCCGCAAGTTTACCCAATTGATTTACCAAGGCTACAATCACACCTTATCCCTTTTGATTGATTTCCAAGGCTACAATCACACATTTTCTCGCTTAATAGATTACAAAGAAGTCTATAACTCTGAATAGCACTGAGAATCTTGTAGAGATAGTGATAGAGAATCAAAATAGAAGTAATCGAGTATGATTCAATGTTGATTTCGGTAGAGTGATGATAAAAATATGTATTAAGAAAAGAGGAAGAAGAAGAGGAGTGAAAACCAGTAAAAAGCGATTAAAAATTCGTTGAAACTGACCCTTATTTATAGAAGAACAACAGCCATGTCCATTCATGAAGAGTCATGGCGAATAGACACTTCTTTTGAAATTTGAATTTTTGAATCAAACTGTCACCATGCCGACATGGTACCCATAGGCATGTCGACATCCCAAAGCTTTTTATGATGTTTTGAATTTCTTTGAAAATAACCTTTATCTTTTATAAAAACTAATTTAAACTTTATAAATATACTTGACTATAGTTGAAATTCATAAGTAAATATAAAGAATAATATATATAGAATTTAACCATAATTTTATATTTAAATTTAAGTATAAATATTTAAAAGTTAAATATATTATTAAAAAGTTAGTTTAAAATCAGGAGTAATTTGACTTTGAAAATAAAGATGTTTTTGAGGCTAAAATTATTTAAAATCAGGATCGAGGGTTTTGAATCTTTTAAAAGGAAAGTTTTGAAAACATTTTGAAAACAGGATAATATTTTGAAAAATCATTTTGAATAAAAGTTAGCGGATACAAAACAATGTTCCACTAGATTTTTCGTAGGTTCCATCCTACTTAGGGTTCCCTCCCTTTAACGGGCTCGACGTGGATTCCATTCCACGAATAAATTGGACTTTAAGATGCCCGTGCTTTTCTACGAGTTTTAACAAAAATTCCTAATAATAATAAAAATACTTATCCTTGAAATCTTGAGCTCTTGATAGTCTCGATACTCATGAGTCTTATATCTTGATATTTTATCTTGATATCTTGAATCTCTATACTGTACAGTCTTTGTTCTTAGTACCTGCATGGTTAAATCCTACATATACATATATATCTAAACTTATAATGTTAGTATTTATATTTTATAATCTATTCTAAGGTTGTTGTCATCAAAACCATCATCTCACGGACTAACAATCTCCCCCTTTTTGATGATGACAACCTTTGTTTATAAAATATTATTTCTATCCTAATAACTCCCCCTAAAACTAACAACTCCCCCTTAATCTATACCTAACTATCCTATTTTATATTTCTCCCCCTTTGTCATCAACAAAAACTTACTCCCCCTCATTCTTGGACTTCAGTTCCTGCATTGATAAACTATACAACGGAATATATATAGAGTAGGAAATAATTATACTTCTAAGCATGATAACTAATTCAATGTATGTATATATGTTTTACACACCAATCTTCAAATTAATAAGAAATCAATCCACACAAAGTATCAATTCAAACCAAATCCATTCAAACAAATTAAAAAAGTAAATAAAAAATCAAACGTTACGTAGAACTTCCACCCATCCTTCTTCTCCAAAGATTGGGTCTGCCTTAATAGCATCCCAACTATCATTGTCATTGGTGAGAGAGACAAGAGGATGTGCTTCGTTATCATCCTTGTGCAGAGAGGAGATCATCCATCGTATCGCATCGAAGTGCCTTTCTTGTTCCTTTATCATCTGCATTTGACTTAATTCTAAATGACGCTGGTTTTGTAGAATAAATGAGAGAATATTCTTAAATGAATTAAGAGTTTATTCAAGATTTTCAAATAAATTGTGAATAGGATTAGTCATAGTTGAATTTGTGAAAGAAATGAAGGATATAAATGATAAGAAATAAATTTCAGTGAAGAATTCTGGAAGAAACAGGTATATATAGGTGTAGAAATTCGTTTGAATTGAATAGACATGTGGTAGTTATTCAAATTTCAAATTCAAAATCAATTGCCATTTCTGACCAGTACATGTCGACATGGTCACATAAGGGATGTCGACATGGGTTAGTGAAATGTTATGACTAATTTTGATTTTGTGAATAATTGTGTAACAACCCGATTTTTAGGGATACTAAATTGGGAATCAATTCATAAATTGATAATTAATCTGTTAAAAATAACAAACAATTAAATATTTATGTAAAAGTAATAATAATAAATAAATAAGTAATAAAAAAATAAAAGGAAATAAAAAGGGAATTTAATATTAATAGCGTTGAGAGGAAAATAAACGGTAACAAATTCATTTACTTTTATTTGGAGTTATAAATTATGTTTCAGTGGTCGTGTAATTTATTTTAATAAATAAACCATTTCATTAACCTAAATTATTTGGAAAGTTAAACACTGAGAATGATATGATTTTTTTTGAAAGAGTGATAACTAATTACATTAGATAAAATGTGTATTATGTATGAAAAGTTTTGATGAGAATTTTTTTATGTGGATTTACAATTTGAATAATAGGAAGAAAAAGAAAGGAAAAGTTAAAAAAAAAATTATAATTTATTAGGCAACAATAATAAAGCAAAGAAATAAATATTTTCTTTGAAAATTAGAAATAAAATATTAAAGTGAATAAGAGGGAAATGAATGATCAATGACTTATTTGTTATATATATTATGCGTAATGAATTGTATGTTTTGTTTTAATAAGGAAACTTATTTAATGAACTAATTTTTAGAAAAAAAAGAGAGAGAAGTTGTTGTTACTAAAAAAAAGAAAAAAAAAAGAGAGAGGAGTTGTAATTCTCATGTTATGCATTGGAAAAAAAAAGAAGAGGAAGGGAAATTTTCATACCGATTTACAAATTATACATAAAATAATAAAAATAATAATAATTATAATAATAATAAAATTCAATTTTTTAATATAATGTAAGAATAGTCTAGAAGCAAATTTAATAAGATAAAAAAAAATATGTATATATATCTTGACATGAGACAAAGAATAATCATTATGTTTGAAAAAGGGATTAAAATAGAAGGGAATAAAGATATTTCCTAAGAGGTTTCTAGAAAAGGCCTCAATTACAAAACTCAGCCTGTTATCCCGCTTTTTGGCAAAGCCGTGATACCAAAAGATTGATCGAAAACAAAAGACAGTTCGTCTCAGAGATTGGTTATACTTCACTTTGCTATGGATATCGATGAATTTTGTCCAAGTCCGGAATGGGCCGAAATTGATAGGACATGACAAGAAAGGTCGAAGGAGTCATCATTTCAAATTTCAAGTCAATCCGAGTTCGTATGCTCAAGATATGATGGATTCAATTTGAGAAAGGTAGTCACTGTCTGTTTCGAAACCATCACGTTGGAGTGCTTCGAAACCATCACCTTCGAACCCATCACTGGCTGCCATGTTCGAAACCATCGGCCACCGTCAACTTCGAATCGATCGAATTCGAACCGATCAGGCATGATACTGATCACTTCGAATCGATCGGTTCGAACCCTCCGGATGGTTGTCCCCTCAACAAGTTTGAATCCATCACTCTCCATCTGCTTCGAATCCATTGCATTCGAACCCACTAGTATCCATGCTAAAGCACTTTTTCGTATCCATTAATGGGTTGCGTCTTCGTATCCGTGAGCGTTGTATCATTCACGCCATTGCCTAGTTCGAATCGATGATCTTTCGAACCCATCGCGGAGCTTCATTTCGTATCCATCACATGGATCGATACGAGCTTGCCATCGATACGAAGGAAGCTCCCTCCCCTCGGTTCGAACTAGACAGATGCAGGTCAACACGAGAATTACGTAGTTGATTGATTCAAACTACCAACGGTCATCGATACGAAGTCAGCAAAATCTATGGATTCGAAGCGGTCAACACGGAGACAAATCAGGATCGGCGCGAGGAGTACACGCCACGTCACTGCAGAATCACGTGTGTCCATGGATTCGAAGTCATGGTTTCGAAGTGATGGGTTCGAACTCCACAGCTTACCGAGAAACACCATTTCGAACCGATCATATCTCCTCAACCACACATCCAAATGCAACCAAATTTTCACAGTAGCTTCCATACAAGGTAAAGATTGTTCCTGCCAAGTTTCAACTCGATTGGACCATTTCTTGATGGGTTCGAAATGACTTCGAATCGATGTCAGATCGAGACGAAACTTGGTGGGGTTGGTCGCGTGGGCCCACTCACGTGCCAGGAGAGGTCTCCCGAAGTTTCAGCCAGATCTGGGCCTCCAACACCTATAAATAGCACCCTGAAGCCTTCAGAAAAGGGATCTTCCGAGAACTTCTGCCATTGAACGCTGAGACTCTGCCGGATTAACGTCTATTGATCAGAATCACTGTTGTATTCAGATTTCAAAGCTATTATCTGCTGTAATCCATTGTAATCGATTGAATCGAGCAAAGCAATAAAGAGAAATCCTTCAAAGTGGACGTAGGCATGAACGCCGAACCACTATAAATCCTGTGTTTGTGATTGTTGCTTGTGAATTACTGTGATTTGTTACTTAGAGCTGAATTCTATATTGATTGTTGCTGAGTTCTGTGTTGATTATTATCGAGTTGAGTACGTAAACGGGTGCTTTCGTGATATTGGGTGTTTGTGACCAATTTTGGCGCAAACATTTTGGTGCTTTCACTGAGAATTGAACTCAGGACCTCCCGCTTACCAAACGGATGCTCTACCAGTTGATAATTGATTCAGAGAAAGTTTGAAAGTTTAGATTTGAGAAATTATGACGAGACAATCGAGCCGAAGGCCAAGGCCAGAAAGAAGTGAACAGCAAGGAAGTCAGGAGGCTTCCTCAGGAGCGAATCAACCATCGATCTACATCACTAGGGACGAGATGGAGACGATGATGAAGAAGCAAGAGGAATTGATCCAGAGTTTGTTTCAACAGATAGGACAGCTTGGAGCGCAGAATAGAGGAGCCAATGGAGTCCAGAACGAAACAGGACCATCCGGCGTCGCTCCCGGATTAGGGGGCACACCCATGGAGAACGTTGGTCCAATTTCGGAGGGAGAAAGAGGAGTATCTGCGCAACCTGGAGACAGTAGAGGAATGAACGCTCAGTCAAGGGGGCAGATCTCAGAATTCCCTCGTGGACTCGGGGGGCAGGATGAAAGTAACGAACAAAGGTTACATCTCGGAGACACCGACAAGTTGGCAGAGATGGTTAGGCGAGCAATGAGAGGCGGTTTGGTGAACAAAGACCTAGAGGATGTTAATAGAAGTCCTTTCACTCCGGCAATCAGACGAGCTAGAAACCCGCCGGATTTCAAATTACCATCGCTGGATATGTATGATGGGAGAACGGACCCCACGGTCCATCTGACAAAATATATGAGGCATATGGAAGTGCTGGGGGCATCAGAGGAGGTTATGGCCCGGTGCTTTCCATTGTATTTGGCGGATATTGCGGCATTATGGTTCAGGCAATTAGATAGTGGATCCATTGGAACATGGAATGATTTAACTGAGAGATTTATGAGGCAATTCAGGGTTCACATTACAAGACCCAAGAATGTGATGACGTTAGCAACTTTAAAACAGAGGGCTGGAGAAACATTGAGAAGTTTCCTGACACGGTTCAATGCGGCAGCAGCTTCCGTGGATAGACCGGATCCATCCATGGTTATGATGGTGGCTGTGTCCGGAATAGCAGACGGAACGGAATTCAAAAATTCATTAACTAAAAATCCACCCGTAGATCTGGGAGAATTCTATCATGAGGCGGAAAAGTTTTTGCGATTAGAGGATGCGAATGCAGAAAGAGAAGAAGGAGATGGGATATAAGTTTATGCACTCAAAGATGAAAAGCCCCCTAGAAGGGACTCGGGCAAGGATAAAGGTAAAAGAAAGATTGAGAATGACAGAGACAGATCAAAGCGGCAACGGAGGGAGCCGCGATTCACCACCTGCACTGAGCTGAACGAGAGCCTGGAACGAATTTATCAGGATACCAAAGAGCAGATTCCGTATCGAAGGCCAATGCGGAGGGACCCTACCTCTGACGAAAGGAAATCAGATAAGTTTTGTGTATTCCATGAATTAAACGGTCATAACACTAATGATTGTAGGCACCTGAAGGACGAGGTGGAAGGGCATATCAAGAACGGTATGCTCCTTCAATATGTAAGGAGGCGGGCTCCTGTGGCGGAACCAGAACGACCACCGTCCACATCAGCTAGAGGCGATCCTGAATCAAGGCACCGTTTGGTTATCAATTGAGTGAGATAACGATGAACAAGTTGTAAGCTTCCACTAACGCAATTAAATCATTTACACATGTGCGAGATCACGAACGATCTCCAGGCATGCTCTGGATGATCATTGACCGTTTCGTAGTGGGAACTTACACTTTGACATCCATGCTTTGCTTTCATGTCATTTCAATTTGAACATTTAGACTCTGTTTGTTTGGACATTGTTTTTGAAACTCATCCGTGTAATAGATATTTGATTCTGATAACTCTGGAATGGCTAAGCTACTTACACATGTACGGGGTCGCGAACGATCCTTAGGCATCCTCTGAGATGGCGATGAACCGCCCTGACAAACGATCCAGGATCTCACCCGAACGTGACCCTGGCATCGATAACATCAAGCCCTCCCGGGCACACAGTTCGCCTCGAACGGCACTCGACTTCGAACAGTCACAACTCACCACACCTCAAATGGCTTGATCGCGAACGGTCGTCACTTGAGGTCCAACACCCGACCGTGAAACAGTCACAAATTCGCCTCGAACGGCACACGATCGCGAACGATCACTTTCTGCCTTGAATGGCACCGACCACGAACGGTCATGGTTCACTAATTATAAAATCCGACCTCGAACGGTCACCATTCGCCTTGAACGGCACTTGGTCGCGAACGATCATCAATTGCCGCGAACGGCATCGACCGCGAACGGTCCCATTCAATCTTTTACCATGAATAGTATCGACCGCGAATGGTCCTATTCCATCATTTGCCGCGAACGGCATCGACCGCGAACGGTCCTATTCCATCCTATGCCGCGAACGGCATCGACCGCGAACGGCCCCGATTCACCTCAAACAGCATACGATCTCGAACGATCGGCGCATGGATTCATACGCTCGACCGCGCACGGTCGCGCTTCACCTCGAATGACTCGATCACGAACGATCGTCATTTGAAGTTGAGCGCTTGACCACGAACGGCCGCGCTTCATCCCAAATGGCTCGATCCCGAACGATCGTCATTTGAGGCCATATGAAAACTATCAAGTCCTTTGCAGGTTGATGATCGGATACGAACGTCCAACTCGAAGCATTACAAAACACACCTTCCTACCGCAAGGCATGTTTTGGGGGGAAAAATGTTATCCCGCTTTTTGGCAAAGCCGTGATACCAAAAGATTGATCGAAAACAAAAGACAGTTCGTCTCAGAGATTGGTTATACTTCACTTTGCTATGGATATCGATGAATTTTGTCCAAGTCCGGAACGGGCCAAAATTGATAGGACATGACAAGAAAGGTTGAAGGAGTCATCATTTCAAATTTCAAGTCAATCCGAGTTCGTATGCTCAAGATATGATGGATTCAATTTGAGAAAGGTAGTCACTGTCTGTTTCGAAACCATCACGTTGGAGTGGTTCGAAACCATCACCTTCGAACCCATCACTGGCTGCCATGTTCGAAACCATCGGCCACCGTCAACTTCGAATCGATCGAATTCGAACCGATCAGGCATGATACTGATCACTTCGAATCGATCGGTTCGAACCCTCCGGATGGCTGTCCCCTCAACAAGTTTGAATCCATCACTCTCCATCTGCTTCGAATCCATTGCATTCGAACCCACTAGTATCCATGCTAAAGCACTTTTTCGTATCCATTAATGGGTTGCGTCTTCGTATCCGTGAGCGTTGTATCATTCACGCCATTGCCTAGTTCGAATCGATGATCTTTCGAACCCATCGCGGAGCTTCATTTCGTATCCATCACATGTATCGATACGAGCTTGCCATCGATACGAAGGAAGCTCCCTCCCCTCGGTTCGAACTAGACAGATGCAGGTCAACACGAGAATTACGTAGTTGATTGATTCAAACTACCAACGGTCATCGATACGAAGTCAGCAAAATCTATGGATTCGAAGCGGTCAACACGGAGACAAATCAGGATCGGCGCGAGGAGTACGCGCCACGTCACTGCAGAATCACGTGTGTCCATGGATTCGAAGTCATGGTTTCGAAGTGATGGGTTCGAACTCCACAGCCAACCGAGAAACACCATTTCGAACCGATCATATCTCCTCAACCACACATCCAAATGCAACCAAATTTTCACAGTAGCTTCCATACAAGGTAAAGATTGTTCCTGCCAAGTTTCAGCTCGATTGGACCATTTCTTGATGGGTTCGAAATGACTTCGAATCGATGTCAGATCGAGACGAAACTTGGTGGGGTTGGTCGCGTGGGCCCACTCACGTGCCAGGAGAGGTCTCCCGAAGTTTCAGCCAGATCTGGGCCTCCAACACCTATAAATAGCACCCTGAAGCCTTCAGAAAAGGGATCTTCCGAGAACTTCTGCCATTGAACGCTGAGACTCTGCCGGATTAACGTCTATTGATCAGAATCACTGTTGTATTCAGATTTCAAAGCTATTATCTGCTGTAATCCATTGTAATCGATTGAATCGAGCAAAGCAATAAAGAGAAATCCTTCAAAGTGGACGTAGGCATGAACGCCGAACCACTATAAATCCTGTGTTTGTGATTGTTGCTTGTGAATTACTGTGATTTGTTACTTAGAGCTGAATTCTATATTGATTGTTGCTGAGTTCTGTGTTGATTATTATCGAGTTGAGTACGTAAACGGGTGCTTTCGTGATATTGGGTGTTTGTGACCAATTTTGGCGCAAACACAGCCCACCTCATTATCTCCTCTTCTCATTTCTTACTGTACGTACAAACAACAGAAAGAGAAACAAAAAGGGAAAAAAAACGAGAGAAAGGAGAAAATCTGAAAACAAAATCCCTCTCTCAAACACAAATTTTATTTGCAATTGAAGGCTAAAAGAAAGGATTCCCAATTCTAAGACAATTGAAAGGAGAAGCTTCAGCAATCGAAGGCAAGCTGATTTAGAGCTTAGTGATTGCTATTTGGAGTTTTAGGTGAGTGAAGTTATAATTAAATTTTATTTTCATGTGTGCATGCGAATATGATGTAAATTTTTGGATAAAATGGGTTATTTACTTATTCCCTGTAGCATGTTTGTTGATTGAATCATTGGATTGAGATGAAATGATAGTCAATGCATACGATTGCAATGCATGCATGGTGTTTGCTTAATTGTCACAATAAGTTTCAGGCTTCTCCGTTTTGAAAAAAAAAAAAGAAAAAAAAATCATAAATTTCTGAAATTTTGATATGTTATTTTCTACATGTATGCGCATAAGCTCTGATAATTTCAGTGAATAATATTGTGTTTTGATTGGTGAAATCAATTATTTACAATGCTATATTTGCCTAGATTTTGTAACAGCAGTGGCTGTCAATACGAAATTCATAACAATTAGAGAAAAATTTATAAAATTCTGAAATTTAAATATGTTGTTTATAACTCATATTAGAATAGTCTGTAAAAATTCCATTGAAAAATAATGAAATTTGATAGGTTGAATCTATCGTTTACAGAGGTGTATAAGTGCAGATTTTTGCACTAAGGTCTGTCTAAAAACACCTGCTGTAATACTATGATTTAACCCATCAAATCATCATATTTTTGTATGAAATTTTTACTGATGATTTGTAAATGAGTTATGAACAACATATTAAAAATTTAGAATTTTACGAAATTTATTTTATTTATTATGAATTACAGACTGAGGTGGGTTTTATATGAAATTCAGTGATTCTTTTTGAAAGTAATACTGAATTTGAAGGTGATTATATATTCGTGATTTGAAAATAAGTTTATTTAAAGAAAAGCTTTCAAAGAAGAATAATGAAATTCTTAAAGATTCATCATAATTTATATTACTTATTATTATAATCCTTGATAAAATTGTGTACGAAAATAGAACATTTTATTTAGGATTTTGATTACGTTTTTGAGTACTAAGCTTGCCTTTTTAATTAAATTAATTGTTATCAAATTTTTTTTTTCTAACTTAGCGAATTTTTAATAATTTTAATCCAATAAATGAGGTTTTTGCGTTTCGCCTTAACACATGAGTATTATGGGGTACTTGCGTGTTAATGCGAAACGGAGATGTAATTATTTTCTTTTAGACACACAATTATTTGCTAAATTTTATTTGCTTTTGAATATTATACTGGGTTTACTAATGGAATTTTGAGAGACGATTGTCGTCGTTGACTTTTATTTTTAAGAAGTGTTTTAAAATTATAAACACTTTGATTTTTGGGTCGGGATAGATTGGACTCTGTTGTACCAATGGGCCAAAACTCCACCTTGGCCGACCTGATTCAGGATCGCTACCTGAATCGGTGGTATATCACATGCCCTTTTACCACCAAAGGTCAACGGTCTGCTACATAGGGCTAATCTTATTTTTGATCGGGATCTCCGATCGGCGGGTCACGGACTATGATGGTTGGAGGCGTGGGGGTCCCACGTGTAGATCCGTGAACGGGTAGCATACGGCCTTTGCCTTAGACCGTCTTGGTTATCCTGGGTTGATCGCCAGGTGTATTATGGCGTTATGAGTAGGTTACGGGGTTGATGTCTCCGCGCACGCTCGAGCTCTACCACTGTGATTTTACAATATTAGCGTCTGTTTATTTGGTATATTTTATGAGCCATGTTATATTTATCCCATAATTCCCATAATGCAATTTTCTTTACTTTATGATTTTTGGGAAGTATTGAAGTTGATTTTGAAAACCCAGTATCTTTGGAGAATGTGTGTATGAACTTATTCTTTGTGTTACAAATGATAATTGGGTTAGTATCGTATAGGATTGCATACGATAGGTTTGGCCTGAAACAATTGTTTGATTAAAGAAATTGTTTATGAAACCAAGTTTGCATCTTGGTTCTCACACACATAGATGCCTCATGTTGCATTATACATGCGGCGCTTTCTTTTCCTTTTGTTGATTGAGACAATTATTGTTCATAAACCTTACTTCACTCACACTAGAAATAGTCTGACCCGTGTGATTTGTTTTATAATCCTCGGGTCAGTCTGAGGATTATGGTTGCAGGTTAGGTTGTGTGGGCTATAGCAGCACTCATATTATTTTCCACGTTTTGGGGTTTTGGACTTTTCAGCTTGGACTTAGGAGTAGTTAATATGTATTATGGTATGTATGTTATTATGTATTTTGGAAGTGATATGTGGTATGGACTATGTATCGTGGACATTATTATTATGATATATATTATGCATTATGCTGTTGTTGTGCTGAATTGTACATTCTATTATATTATATACTATGTAACCTGGAAATTTTTTATCTTGTACCATTGCTTTGAACCAACACTGCGCACAAATGGTAAGTAGAAGGAAAAAAATCGAAAAATTTCTCGTGCCAGTGTTAGTTCAAGGGAATGAGTACAACATTTAGCCCTATCGAGTCCCATTCTCCGTGCTTTCCGACAGTAATACTTAGTATTGCTCTTGGTTGGCATGGATATAGAGGCCGGGCGTTACAAATTGTCTATATATATATATATAATATACTAACATTTATTCTAGCGATAAGATATGGTAGATAACAGAAAGAAAATTTCATTTCATTGTATACTTCGATAATACAATGATTAAGCACACAACAAACTACATGAACATTCGAAATAAAGCAAACTAAAACAAATACAACAAGATACGAAAAGATAAAACTAGTTAGAGGATGAAGATGATGAAGATAGTCCAAGTTTCTTGCTGACTTTTGAAAAGAACTTGTTCATCTTCGAAGAAATATTATCCAACTTTTTACTAACGGATCGTTTTAGAATCCGTTGATTCTCCACAATTATCTTTTGGTTTTTGAGAAGGGTTTTGTTGGATGGATTGGAAGGATATTCAATACTTTAAAAAAAATTCACCTTCTTCTTCTTCTTCTTCAATTTCCATTTCATCCCCTTCTTTTTCTTCTTCAACTTCCTCTTCTTCTATTTCCTCATGAGCCAACCGCTCTTCCTTTTCGGTAAGTGTCTCATAAGGTTGAAAAACAAATGGAATTTTCATAAGAGAAATGTTGGAATGATTGAAAACTTTTCAAGAAACAAATTCTTCGCCTTTGAAATCCAATCCAAAATAGTTAAAAATCCGAGTGAGATAAATTCCATGGTATAAAGTATTCTCACCCATTTCAACATTTTTAGGACGAAGTTCATCCCAAATAACTTGCGCCCAATTTAGGTCATAGTTTCCAAAAATAGCAAAAAGAGATTTGCAAACTTTTGAAGTAGGATTGTTAAAATTTCCCGATCTTGGGGTCAAAGTATGTTGCAAAAGAAGATTAACAATTCTTGCTTTTGGTCGAAAATTTCTATTTTTAAAATCAAAATCATCATCTCTTTCGAAAATGTGATGAAATGTCTCACGATCATGTTCATCGATTTTAAAGTTAGAAAGGTCCATTCTCGAACTCTTGCAATTGAGAATGGTACCCAAAAGATCACAATTCAAAACAATTTGAGTGCCTTTGACACTGCTCCAAATTTCATCTTCATTTTCAACATAAAATCCGTGATTTAAATTCGCATAGAAAATTTTGACAAGATTAGGATAGCAAACAAAATCATTTTGAGAAGCATCAATAAGACTAAGAACACCATTGTTTGCAAAAAGAGAATCAATTTCATAAGAAGAAAAATCTTGAAAAATAGCAAATTTTCCGGGATGGACTTTGGCATAATTAGCATAATTGATGTATGTTTTAATTGCCTTCGGATCATTGAATAATTGATCTTTGGTTTTTCTGGAAATTCTCATGGTTGAGGAGTTGCTTGAAGAAGCCATTAGAGTAGAGAGTAGAGAGCTTGAAGTTATGAAGGGAGAGTTTGAATTTGAAAATGAAAGTGAAAAGATATGATAAAAGATAGTGAATAAATAGATTCTCAAAAGACATATTGTAACATTCCTGATTTTTAAGCTATATTTAAATTGGTAGTTAATTTAATTTTTGGAATTTAATTATGGAATTATTGGTAATTAATTTTAGATTTGGTTAAATGATGAATAAATTAGGTGTTTTCCAAATTAATAGATATTTATTTGTTTATTAATATAAATGTATATAAATATGATTTTTAAATAGAATTTGAATTTGAGATTCAAAATAAATATTGAAAATAAACTGAAATTTGGATTTGAAATTCAAATATAAATATATTGAAAAATAAGTTGAATTTGGAAAATACTTATAGATTGTGAATGAATAAAACATATATTTATAAAAAAAAATTGTTGTTTATTCATTTATAAATACAAATTCATTGTATATTAAATTTTGAATTTGGAAATTTAAAAATAAATGTATTGAACAATATTTGGATTTAAAAATTATACAAATTAATACTAATACTATATACTTTAAGAAATAATGTATATATATTTTAAAACCAAAAAGAATAAAGGCTTAAAAACAAAATTTATAAAATTATTTAAAAGAGGGATATAAAACAAAGTTATAAATTTATTTTTAAACAAGGTTAAAAACACAAAATACCTATATGTTAACAAGTGTTAGATTTATATAATGTGTATAGACAAGTGTTAACATGTTTTAACAAGTGGCAAAGAGGAATTTTCTTTTAATTTGAATTTGTATAAACATGTTTTAAAAAAATCTGGGCTGAAAACCAAAACAAGTAAAGCAACTCAAACTCAAAAACTAAAATCTGGAAACAAAACAATAACCAAAAAGCAAATTTGTTTCAAAACTAGTAGATCATCTTAAACCTAAAAATCCAAACCAAAGATCAAAACAATTTTCTAAACCTGGGGAGCAAATCAAATGCAGTTTTCCCTGGTAATAATTGAAGAACCTGTTTTCACAATTCAATTCATCACTGATTCAATGCAAACATTAAAAGGCAAGAAGCATCTCAGTTTAAAACATCACAAGTCTGAAAATTTCAACCTGATGCAAGAAAATGCATCTCAAAACTTAGGCATGCAAGATTCAATTCAAAACCTGAAAACATCAAAGTATAATGAAAAGAACAGGTAAACTCTAAACTCTATAGTTTGGTTAATTTGTAATTTTGAAATCAAGCTGTAACACAAATTCTGTCAAATAAAATAAGTTGCAGGAAACAAAAAAATCAAAGATTAAAGAAAAAAATGTGTACAGGCAAGCATTTGTCTCTGCCTTCAAACATTGAATTCCAGGTGAGCAATTTAGCCTTGAATTTGTTCTCTGTCTTTCAATCATATAGGTGAGTAACTTTTTTTTATACTTAAGTATCTGGTTGCTTGATTTAAGTATGAAGATAATGATGTTTTTATGTTTATATATGTTTAAAATCATGTGTGCTTGTGAAATAGGATATTTGCATGTTATATAATCCTGTAATACATCTCTGTATTTAAAATTTCAAACACAGGTTTGATTTAAAAATTCAACTCTGCTTAATCTACTTGTTGTTCTGACCTAGGATCTAAACAAGATATGTTTGCTTGATTATAAAGTTAAGTTTTAAAATTTAATTAAGTTAAAATAACTTTAAATTTGTTCTGGGAATTAAAAAGGAACAGTGAGGTTTGAATTTGTGAAAATTCAAATTTGTTAATTTAACAATTCAGTAACATGAATTAAATCCCTATACTAAATCATGATTTTAGAAAGTAAAATTTCATTTTTTAGTTATGGTTTGCTAGTGCAATCTGGTATGCACTAATTTGGGAGATTTGGGAAAATCTGTGGATTTAGTGGATCTGGAAGGTTGTAGTTCTTCATGGAGGTGGAGAAGTGAGTGGGGAGGCCAGGAAAAATACGGTGGTGATGGTCAGATGATTGTGGTGGAGGTGGCGAACATTTTAAATTGGTTTTCTGATGACTTTTGGTTTTGTGCAGTGAAGTTGGTCTCGGGATTTACTCGAGTGATTCGAGTATTTACTCGAAGTAGATGAGGTTGTGTCTCGAAGCAAGTTTGTTTGCCTCGGGTTATTTTTGTATGTTAAGGTTTTATAAAACCTATCTGCAAATTTAATTTAAAAGCAAATTTAAATGAATTTAAATTTGTGAGACAGATTTAAACAAAGTTTAAATCTAGTATGAAGTTTAGATTCAAATGAATCTTTTGAATCTTAAAGTTTTAAATTATTTAAAAGTGGGTTTTTTTAGGTTTTTTAAAACCTGACAGTTTTCAGATTTTTAAATTTAATTTAAAATCTGAAAAATAGAATTTAAACTAGGTTTTAAATTCAAAGTTAAGTTCAGTTTTCAAATAAACTTTTAAATCTTAAAGTTTTAAAATGAAATTTGGGTTTTAAATTTAAGTTTTATATCAAGATTTAAAACAAAGTTTAAAATCAAAGTTTAAATCAAAAAAATTAAAATATGGATTTAAGTCCCATTGAATCCAAATCTGGAAATTTAATTTAGTTTTAAATTTGAATGTGTTTTAAACAAGTTTAAATTAAATAGCTTTTAAAAGTATATTTGTTTTCAAACAAATGTTTAACTTGATTTTGATAAAATTCTTTTATAAAGGTTTTCTTAAATTTGAGTGAAGAGTTAAATAAATTGTTTTAACTTGAATTTGCAATATGTATTTTAAGTTAAATTTTTAAATAAAAATTTAAGTAAATTAGTTAGAATTTTTCTTATATAGGGTTATAAGTTGGATATTTGAATCTGGTAAATGTTTAAATATATAATCATTTTGAATCTTAGATTCAAAATGAAATTTGAATTTAAATTTAAAGTGTAATGTTTAAAATACACTTAAATGTTAATGAAATCATAAATAAAGAAATTAATTATCTTAGAGATAATTAAGGTAATAAAATGATTTAATTAATAAGGTAATTAAAGAATGATTTATTTAATTTATAAATAAATAATTTATATTAATTTATAATTAGAAATGATTAATAATGAATTAATATAAGATAATTTCCTAGGAAAGTAATTAAAGAAAGGTTATTAGTTAATGAAGATAATTAACTAGGGATTATTAAATTAATGTGATTAATTTTGATAAGTAATTAGATTAATTAATTTAGATAATCAATTATACATTTTTGAATGTAATTACTTAATGAAAGTAATTAAAGGATTAATTACTTATTGTAATTAATTTTGGTAATGTGATTAATTTAAGTTAATTAATTAATTTAGTTTAATTAATTTAAGAAAATCATTTGATAATCGGATAAGTGTAATTACCTAGTGTAATTTATGGAGATAATTACTTAGGGAAGTAATAAATGATAATTACTGGGAGGTAATTAGTGAATATGATTTATAAAGGAAGTAATTTGGGTAATTACTTTTGTTATTAATCAGAGGTGATTAATAATTGTGTTTAATTAAAGATTAATTATTTAACGTAATTACTTTAAATAAAGCAGTTTAATTTAAATATAATTAGAGATTATTAATTAATATAATTAATGATGTAATTTATAATGGACTAATTAATGAATAATTAATAATGAGGTGATTAATTGATGTAATTGATTAAAGTGTTTGATACATTAATTTATATCAAATGATTTGTAATTAATTAATCAAGATTGGATAATTAATTCATAAGTAATTAATTTAATTGGAAATTAACTGAATTAATTAGGATTAAACAATTAATTAATCCTACCTATAAATGATTATTGAATGCTTGACCTTGCTTATGAATGTTTGCCTTGTATGAATTGCCTTGAATTGATTGATCTGTGATATTCTGTTCTGTGAATTGAGGTATGCGTAATTTATTTATTTATTTATTTATTTATTCATCTGTGATACATTTATTTATGAATCTGTAAATGAAGATAAGCATTATAGATTATACCGCTTATCAATATTTCTATGTTTGAATCTGTAATGATTAATGATGTGCACCACTATTGTGTTAAACCCCTGGACTACACCATACACACACAAATATGGATTTCACGAGGAAATCGGTTAAGTCACAGATATTTGAATTTAATATTTTGAAATGGTTTTTAAAGTTTGAATTTTGAATCCAAATAACTTTAGAAATGGAATTGGGTTTTCTGAAACGGAAACAAGTAGTTTCAAATAATAATTATGATGAAAAGATTTCAAATTTAAAATTGAATGGTTTTGAAAGCTAAAATTTAATCTTTGTGAAAGATAGTTGAACCCTATTTGCAAAATTGAAGAGGATTTTAAATGATGTATCTTTTATATATAAAAGATTTGAAACCGGGAATTGTTTTGAAAGCTATGAATGAATCTTTGTTTAAAAGATTGGTGAACCTTGTTTTAAATTGAAAGGGGTCTTAAAAGTAAATCTTTTATTTAAAGGATTAAAGTGTGGAAATTGTTTAAACCATTGAAAGGTTTCTGGAAGTGAATCTTTTTGTTTAAAAAAAAAGATTTGTAAATAGTAATTGGTTTAAACCATTTGAAAGAAAAGCTTTGGGTTTTAAGTTGTGACTTAACTGAAATCCTAATATCCATATGTTTTAAAAATATTGCGCTCATTATTCGGTTTAGCCGGGAGAGGACCTTGTGTCATATAACCTATTCCGAATAATGATACGACGTTATGGATAGCATTTAAAGACTGGTAGTGAAGACCGGGTATTTGCGAGAACGATAGGATGACCTATCGATTGTCTCTGCACCGAGTAGCTACGGTATAGAGATTCCCTAAGTGATGGGAAGTCCGATCGGGATTGTGGATTCCCGGATTTGCAAGGACTTCTTCGGAAGTGCCTTTGGTTCTGTTCAAACCCGGAACAGGCTTGTATGGATGTGTGTCTGATATTACACTTTGAGATGTAAAACCGGTTTCTATCAAATACATCTCTGTTTGGTGGCGGAGATTTATTCTCTTAGCTTAACACCCTTCTCTGAGACGTACGAGCTCAGAGGTTATGTAATGGATGGTCACCAGTAATACATTCCCAATTTGGTAATGTGGCATATGAAGTGTTGCTGATCATTTGTTGATCAAAGCATGGCTTTGTAAAAAGCGTAGCTTTGTAGACGAGACTTCGTCGAACTTCACAACCTGAAATGGTCAAAACAGGAAGAATACGGCAAGGTTATTTGGGGGTAGCGCCCCCTGAGGGTATGTTCATTTCCTTCTGGATAGAGGTGATATCATGGTATGGAGCCCAGATATTTAACCTATGTGGTTACCGCAAATACATTACTTTGTGGTTGTTGGTATCGAGCGCTCGTATAAAGGTCGGTTACGACCGGGGGATGGCATACTCGTGTCAGTAGTTACCTAGTTACAGTGGTAACCCGGCCTTGTGTTGGCAGAGATCCAGTTAGGTTCTCGGGGCGTCCCTCCAGAGGCATACCCATGTGGCAATAAACCCAAAGAAACAATACGCGCCCAGTATGGTTTTAGTTGTATAACCTGCCACGGAATATGGTGGTAACCTACTATTGAACATGGTAGCTATAGTAGGCATACGATGAAATGTTGTATGCTGGCTAAGATTAATATTATACTTTAGAAATGTTTTCCACTATGCACTAATAATAATAATAACATCAAAATGATTTTCGTGTATCGAGCATGTTTGACTATCATAAGGAGAAATCTCCTCCAATTCTGCGTTTGCATGGTGTGTGTGTGGCGAGAGGCCTTATGGTAGTTTCATTTTTCAAAAAGCATTGCGGATTTCAAATTTTAATTCTTTTGTTTGTTTTAAAAGATAAAAATGTTTTTGTTTGCTCATACCAGTCCCACGACTGACCCGGAGTTTATTGTTCCTTTCCTAAATTCTGGGTGCCTACAATTTTCCACACGGGCAGTCTATAGTTGGGTTTTTCAGATGGTAGATTAGATATCGATTCGATAGCTTTCAGCTTTCTCTTTGGAATTCTTTGGAGTCTTCGGATTCACGGACTGGACTTGCTTAGCTTGGTGCAACGTGATGGTGGTTCAAGCTAGTGGTTTGGAGTTTTAGCTTTGGAGCATTGGATTGGAGTTATCTCTTGGCTATTTGTTTTCCGCTGCTATATCATATTGTTATTCCGCTATAGCATTGTTATCTTGTATCTCTGATATTTATTCATATTTATCATTGTTGTATCGAATGTTGTATATCAATGATATGCATTAATTTTTCTTCTGTTGTGTTGTTATACTTAATTGTGTTATAAGCTCCGGCGAACCAGATTCGACGTTTGGATCTGTGGCATTTGAATATGAGTGTCGTATTCGGTGCCGATTTTCGAAGGTCGAGTCAGGGACGTTATACATATTCTCTGGTCAAAAGGTATCTTTTTAGAGCATTGAATGAAGTGAAAAGGTGGAGGGAAATTCAAACATTTGAATTCAATTTTGAAATTCAAATTCAGGTGGCCATGTCGACATCATGGTAGGGACCATGTCGACATGTGCTTTTGAATTTTCATGGATTTATTTTTTCTAAGATCTCTAATATATATATATATATATTATTATTATTGATGTCTATTATATATTTTTGAAATATTATTATACTTATAATATATTTCAGAAAGTATTACAAATAAAAAAAATAGAAAATAAATTTTAGAATTCAAACAACACACCAATTCAAAAATCAATCAATCAAACAATCAAGCAACTAATTCTAAGCAATCAATTTCAACCAACTGTATTGTAAACGTGTACCTTTTTCTAAGTCCGTTTCTTTGAATTCGTCGGAGTCATGAACAGCTGTGAAACACAAATTCGAATTATCCGTCTTCTGATCATCATCACTTGAGGACGAGTCTGAGTCATCTAGAGTAGCAGTAAATGCATGCTTTCGTTTCTTTGCTGGTTCATTGTTCATAGGAGGATTCTGCCTTTCTGGATACGGACGGTCTCTTTTGAAGTGGCCTGGTTTATCACAGTTGTAACACTTGTCATTATTTGGCACTATATTCTAATTTCCAGAATTCTTATAGTTGTTTCTCTTGAGATTATTCATCTTTCTGTATTTTAGGAATCTCCTAAAATTTCTAGTCATAAAGGCTATCTATTCATCATTATCGCTGTTTGAGTCTGATCCATCGGTCAATGCATTGAATGCCATTGATTTCTTTTCAGATGCTTTACTTTCTCTTCTCCCGATCATTTGAACTTCATACGACATTAGATTCCCAATTAATTCTTCTATCTTCAAAATACTGATGTCATTTGCCTCTTCGATCGCAAGTGTCTTTTGATCCCATTCTGGAGTTAGAGAATTTAAAATTTTTCTGACTTGTTCTTCTTCAGAAAATTTCTTTCCCAAAGATATTATAAAATGCACAATATCCTGAAATCTACTATACATATCTGAAATAGACTCATTAACATTCATTTTAAATAATTGAAACTGATTTATGAGCATGGAAATTTTGGTCTGTTTAACTTTGCTTGTTCCTTCGTGAGTAACTTGCAAAGTTTTCCAGATTTCATATGCAGACTTACAAACTGACACTCTATTGAATTCATTTCTATCTAGTGAACAAAACAGAATATTCATTGCCTTAGAATTATTTTGTGCAACAGTCTTTTGCTCAGCAGTCCACTGTGCAAAACCAATTGTGGGTTCAGAATATTCAGTTTATGTGATATTTCAAGTGTCTAATCCTATAGATTATAAATATATTTTCATCCTACATGCCCAATATGCATAGTTACTGCCATTAAAAAGTGGTGGTCTGACAGTAGACCGACCCTCTACAAATGAATTAGTGACAGGGATACTAGTGTTAATAACAGTACCAGTGTTGGTCGCCATTTTGAAAACTTTTCAAAAATCAGATTATGAAACTTTGAAAACCTCGCTCTGATACCAATTGTGAGAAATGCGGATTACAGATCTTAAGGCTAAGATTAACACTAGAGGAGGGTGACTAGTGTTAATAAAGAATTACTAAATCTTTTTCGATTTATGTTAATTAAGACACAAAAGTATGCAATATACAGACACAGATATGATTTCAGAAACAATCACAGATACAGAAATAAAATAAAAGCAGTAAAGAAAAGAACACACCAGATTTGATACTGGTTCGGAGTTACCCTACATCCAGTCCCGCAACACAAGTACGGATTTCCTTTCAAAAGCAATTGTACAATTACACCCTCGGTTTCAAGGCTACGAGGTACACCATCTAGAATTTTGATCCTTTGGGTAGAGATACTTGATTTCCAGGCCACAAGTTTACCAAATTGATTTACCAAGGCTACAGTCTCACCTTTTCTCTTTTGATTGATTTCCAAGGCTACAATCGCACCTTTTCTCGCTTAATAGATTACAAAGAAGTCTATAACTCTGAATAGCACAGAGAATGTTGTAGAGATAGTGAAGAGAATCAAACTAGAAGTAATCGAGTATGATTCAATGTTGATTTCGACAGAGTAATGATAAGAATATGTATTAAGAAAAGAGGAAGAAGAAGAGGAGTGAAAACCAGAAAAAAGTGATTAAAAATTCATTGAAACTGACCCCTATTTATAGAAGAACAGCCATGTCCATTCATGAAGAGTTATGGCGAATAGACACTTCTTTTGAAATTTGAATTTTTGAATCAAACTGTCACCATGTCGACATGGTACCCATAGGCATGTCGACATCCCAAAGCTTTTTATGATGTTTTGAATTTCTTTGAAAATAACCTTTATCTTTTATAAAAACTAATTTAAACTTTATAAATATACTTGAGTATAGTTGAAATTCATAAGTAAATATAAAGAATAATATATATAAAATTTAACCATAATTTTATATTTAAATTTAAGTATAAATATTTAAAAGTTAAATATATTATTAAAAAGATAGTTTAAAATCAGGAGTAATTTGACTTTGAAAGTAATGATGTTTTTGAGGCTAAAATTATTTAAAATCAGGATCGAGGGTTTTGAATCTTTTTAAAGGAGAGTTTTGAAAACATTTTGAAAATAGGATATAATTTTGAAAAATCATTTTGAATAAAAGTTAGCAGATACAAAACAATGTTCCACTAGACTTTTCATAGGTTCCATCCTACTTAGGGTTCCATCCCTTTAACGGGCTCGAGGTGGATTCCATTCCACGAATAAATTGGATTTTAAGATGCCAGTGCTTTTCTACGAGTTTTAACAAAAATTCCTAATAATAATAAAAATACTTATCCTTGAAATCTTGAACTCTTGATAGTCTCGATACTCATGAGTCTTCTATCTTGAATCTCTATATTGTGCAGTCTTCATTCTTAATACCTGCATGGTTAAATCCTGCATATACATATATATCTAAAATAATAATGTTAGTATTTATATTTTATAATCTATTCTAAGGTTGTTGTCATCAAAACCATCATCTCACGGACTAACATTCCAATACCGAGCAAGGTATGATGCCGAACAACATCCAATGCCGAGCGACATCCAATGCCGAGCGGCAATGCCGAGCCACAACCAAACGACCTTCCCGAACTTCCATACCTCGACTGGACATTGCCATGCCGAACGATCGAGCCACAATGTTGAACTCCAAATACTTCGAGCCACTTCATTCCGATCGAACGACCTATCCCGATCGAGCATACGAACTCCGATTGTCTTGAAATTTGAAACGCAACCTCTCCCGGCCTTGATCATCACTCCTAATCGATTCCGCCTTGATCAGAGCTTGGCCAAATTTTGACGACATTGATCACAACCTTGTTTCCAATCGATTTCCAATCCTGATATCCATCTTTTTCCATCTAATTGGATGATATTCCAGCCTTGACCAAAGGGTGGGATAACAATACTTAAATGGTAAAGGACAAAAATATATTAAGGATTCATAATCTTTAATGTATTTAAATGAGTGATATCGACTTATGAAATAATGTATTTCTTATTAAATATCCTCATAATTCAAGTGTCGGACACATCTGAAATCACAATATACATATTGTGCATATGTATTTGTTTCTTAAATCTACTATAGGTTTCTAGCTATTCCACCTGTTATAATATATCGTATTGTTTAAGCTTAATACTTGTATAACATTTTATAATTAATTAACTTATATAGCAATCTTATGTATGATTTTATCAATTAAATATTAATTAATTAATTAATTAACAATCTAATTACTTTTATTTGATTCATTTAAACATTTGAAATTGAATATGTATATTATCACATTTACAGTTATACACATATATCTTAATATATATGCATTATATTATTTATTAATTAGCATTTAATCAATTTATTTAATTGAACAATTTTAATTAACTATAATTTATTTCGAAAATTATATACATTCATATTGCCTTAAACATTTTAAGAGAACGGAATATATATACCAATACATATATATATATATATATGTTATTTAATTTTATTAATTAACTCTTCAACTAATTATTTAATTTATTAGTCCAATTAACTATAAATGATTTTTGAGAAAAATTATTTTATCTTCAAAACAATTTTGAAAATTATTTTATAACATTTATATAATTATTACTTATTTTAAATTTAATCTTTTAAATTTTATTTTAACTTCAAAACAGATTTTGAAAATTAGCCTAAGGCCTAAAATCAATTTGGACATCTATATTAAGGATAACTTTTGGGCTTACATCGTCTTTCTGGGCTAGGCCAATAGCCAAGTAGGGACCTTAGACGCTACTTTTTTTAGACACTCTACCAAATGGGTCTGAGGCCAGGCCAAGCCAATATCTAATGCTGCTAATTTATACCGCATGGTCTATTGGGCTCTGATACCATTGTTGAAGCCAGCACACAACAAGTTAAATAGGTGAATTTTTTTTGCTGTTTGGATCTTGTTGGTCCTATGAAGTCTGACTTAATTTATATCAAATTACATAAATTTCAAATAAAATCATTATTTTTTAATTAATTAATAACGGTATTTTGTCTGATTGTATAAATAATATATAATGTACATGTGTATTAATTACACATGTATGTGCATGATTACATGCAACATATAAAATTTTCATGGTTTAATATGCTTATATCTAAATATTGGGATCTACACTACATCGGACATACTAAGCCCTACATATATGTATTTTTTGCCTGTTATTATATAATCATTTATAATACATAACTAATTATATACATATGTACATGTTGGTTTAAAATGACTATATATGCATATATGTATCTATAAAGTGAATATATATAAATTTAAGTATAAGACGATTTAAAATTAAAATTTAATTTTTAACAAAAATTCAAATTTGAGATTAGATCTAAATTTGAAAATATCCTTTAAAATCCAAATTCAAATTAAAATTTATGCTTTTAACTATAAAATATATATTTATAAACATAAATAAGAAGAATGTTTTTGTCAGAAATTATAAGTAATATACGTATACATAAACACACACACATATATTTATATATATATGTGTGTGTGTGTGTGTGTGTATAATTTTAATTATACATAAATGTAAATAATACTATATGACATATACAAAATGAAATAAAATTATATTTAATTTTTGGCCATATAAACTTTTAAAAAAATCAATTTTTTTTATTCATATAATCTGTATAGATAAGTATTTTCATCATTATTTTTTTATAAAATTCAAAATAGTAAAATTTGAGTTTTTTATTTCATGCAAAAGTTTAATTCATAAATATATGTACATTATATATATATATATATTTGTATTTGTATTTGTATTACAAATACAATTTAATTTTTAAACTATTTAGTATTATATTTTCGATTTTAAGTAAAATGTATTTTATAAAAAAATGTTGTTATCTGCACACTTATGAAAGCAACTAGAGTAAATTCTATTAAGATGGTTTATATAAATATTTTTGGATATATATAATAATTTTAAGATTTAATTTTGATCCATAAATGTTTAGTTCTAAATTCATAAAGATTATTTTTTTCTTATAGTCGAAAATTAAATATGATTACACACATAAAAAAATCCTTTTTGACAAATACACATGAATTCGTGATAGAATTATAATCCATATATATTGTGGCATAGATAATCACTTATAATATTGATATAAATTAAAATTACCACAATCGTGGCCTTGTTATGACACCTTGAATGCTGACTTAGAATAACTCCTTGAATCTAATTTAGTCTCTTCTAGAAAGTGCTAGCAATTGAAGAGATCTATGTACCTTTTTAATTTATTTTATTTAAGCTTGTATTTGGTTTTAAAATGGAGGAGGAGATCCTATGGTTCTTTCTCACCAAATTGTAATGAGGAAGCTAGAAAAGTAATCGCAAAATGGAATGGGAAGAGGGTTTAAATGAGGAAAGAGAGAGAGACAGGAAAAATGAGATCACTATCTGATCTTTTACCCCATTTTTCTCACTAATTCAAACCCAATATATTATCCCCTACAAACCCTTCTTATGGTCGGCCATTCGACTAGGCTAATAGGCTTAGTTACACTTTCAAACCATATTAGTAAATTCACATTTTAAATCAAATTCAAATGCTCATCGTATCGTAAATCGATACCTATGTACATAACTGTTATATTTGCACTATTTTCAATACTGATTCAAATGAATCAAATAAGATTTTATAATTATACAAATATTAATTAATTTAATTTATTTATAACAATTATACTTTGATTAAATCAGGAGATATTCGGAGTATTCAACATCGCGGTTGTGTGACTCTTAGGTTTAAATTCAGTTATTAATACCGAACAATTTGAACATTAACATTCACACATCACTTTAGCCAATGGTGTTATAGTTTAGCCAAATTTATCGCTTACATTGTTTCAATGAAATCTAATTTTACCATTTAAAGTGACAACTATTTAAACCAATTCTCTCCATCAAAACTATATCACATTAGAACTTATAAAATTTGGTATTATTGTCCACGTTCAAATTGTATATTCTAAACACGAAGTCTTTGGTTCAATAATAAAATTTAATCAACTAAACTGCTCTAGCTAAAAAATTTGACTTTGAGTTGACTAGTTGATTGTGATACTAACCTTATACAACTGAGGAGAAGAATTCTCTATTAAATGGTGTTTACTTCCAATGCTTCAACTCAAACCCAACTACAATCGTTTAGTGGAAGTCATGCCATGATTTAACTATAGCAAAGTGGAGTGTCCACATTGAATTTCAACACTATTCTCAAGTCAAGAGGAATGTATAATATTGGAACTTTCATATTTTTTGTTTAATCTTGGTTATATTAACCAACAAGAACTATTGAGTGAGTCATTCCATAGTTATCCAATAACTATCAGTACCTAACCCTACGGTTCCCCCAGTGACCATGAGTAATACAATGCCCAACATTTAGAGAGCGTTGCGTACTATTATCTCAATAGATGTATAGGTATCTAATCTTTATACATCTTGACTAGGAATATTTAAAACGACATGTTTATTTATTATGACAAATTGTTCCTGATTCAACACACTGTAATTACTATCACACGTTTTATCAAGTATATAATAGAAACTTTTTACTTCGAACGAAATTCTATTACAGTGTTAATAATTTACGTTAGATAATAGAATTTCCCTTAAGGATACCCCTATCTTCATCAATGATGTGATGGTTTATTGTATGATATGATGCAATTGCCATTGGTGAATTAGTGTGGGAAAACCCATTTCATGCTTTGGTAAAATGGTTTCGATATATGATATGCTTAGGGTAAAGTGTTACTCATACTAGGGTTTATGTCTGATCTGTGATCTTGTTATTATTTTCTCCATAAACTAGTGAATACTTGTTTGAGTAGGTTTAGTTTATGATATTAGACATGTTAGTTTTAGATGATGAATAAAGATTTAAAAGAGGAAGTAGGAGACTGGTGGTAATAAAATTTATTTTTGTATTATGATATTGTAAAACCAGGTTATAACTGTTAAGTGTTTATGTCGGCATTTTCATATGTTAGTCACGACATTATTACCTAAGTTTTTATTATAGTTACCCCCATGCGGGTACGATTAGGAATTATGAAAAATGCAAATGAAAATTGATGTAATAAGAAATATTTAGCTACTCTGTATACTTAATATTGTGAAAAAAATGTTGATCACATTTTGTCGCTTGAAAATAATTCTAGTAATGACTGCTGTAGCATTGACATTCATTTTCGGATCTCGAAATGGGAGATGTTACAGTTACATACGCTAGTCTCAACTGATGTATTGATATCTTTTTCTCGATAAGTGGAAACATTTAAGGAGTAAGTATTTATTTATATATCCATATATATTTTTCGATTCAATACTCATGATACACGTTCATAACCGGAATCGATAAAATACATTTCCCAGCGGTTTTCTACTTATATATGTTTGATGTGTTTAATTCATTATCTATATCTATATATAACAATATGTATAAAAGAAAATAAAACCAGATGCTTACATCGTTTCAAACGAGATTCTCTCATAAGAGTTAAGTTATGTAATAAATTATCTAATTGCCCCTAGAACACACCCTTGACCTTATCAATCTCCCTCTTGCACTTGGGTCGATTATGGTTCCTCATGCCTATACCTTCGATTTGTCCACCTAAAATAGCCTGAGAAGAGGCCTTAGTGAATGGTTCTATGATATTATTACTTTGTAACTACTTTTCGATTACACTTCCCTATTACTAATAAACTATTTTATCATGTGTTCGTTACATAAAATATTTCTTGATTTCATATCAAGCTGTCAGTTTGCATTGCAATTTATATTGCATTATCGAAATCACAATATATTATTGATTTTCAATCGTGTGTACCACTCTTAGCTATCTTATAAATTTTCACGATTATTTATTTACTGCTTTCATTGCGGCACTACTCAAGGTGATGTACTTAGCCTCTTCAGTTAAATTTTCCATAACTTCTTATTTGGGAAATTTCTAATTAAAGCTCCTTAACTCAAGTTGAACATGAATTTAAGATTGACTTTGCAATATTTGATATCTTTTATGAAGTTCAAGTCTGTACGCTCCTTCATAAGGAGTAAGTTGTTTGCATAAACTGTTTCTAGTATTTCGTAAATACTCGAGAACTCTCTTAACTGCTACCATTTAGTGATTTTACCATAGATTTGATATTCACTAAATACACTAGGTGAACAAGCATGATCAAATATACAACATAACATACATGACAATCCCTATTACTGATGCATAAGGGATCTATATCGCATCCATGTTAAAAGAATTTAACATGGTGTTTATGTATATAGATTGGGATAATCTGGATATTCTTTTATACCAAGTATAAAAAATATTTCTATCAAACCCTTCATTATGAATTAGAAAAAAAATACTAAACTAATTTTGACATGGGTACATTGTTCAACAATCAATAGCATGTTGTTTACTTGTAGTATTAGAAATTTTTATAGTACCTTTTAGTTTTCTTTCTTAAAGACACATGTTTCATATGCATTTTGAAAAAATAGTCAAAGTATGTGATATCTCTGGTAAAATTTTGCTTAACTCTAATCACGTTGGATGCTACTATTGTATGGACTATTAGATCATATTCAAAACCCAACAAACTATGTTATTGCCCCGACTGACTTCGAGACATTATGGCTATTATGTGCAAATAATTTCTTCTAAATCATTATGAAAAAGTTTTGTTCCAACATCCATGTGACAAAATTCGGAATCAAATTATGTGGTAACTGTGTATAGAATTCGAACGGACTTCAGCTATTAACAGGTGCAAAATGCTTCACTGATTTCAACCTTGGAAATTAACGAAGTTTTTTCCTATCGACACTTCCTTTATATCTACAATTTCAAATGCATTGATCTTCTTTTCTAAAAATTGGTTGCGGATGATGGATCATATCATTTCAGATATGTAAACCCGCCTTTTGACAATGCAGTAGACGGATGGATTTAACCCAACAGACTTCTCGATTGTCAAGGTCATTAGTCAAGAGCGATGATTGTGAGTTCCAGAAATCAAGTGCAAGCAATGATATGGAGCAATGATCAACTGATACCAAGAGATAGAATCTCTAGAATATCCACTAGAGGGATCGGTGAAATCAGAATTTAGGAATCACCCACAGATGTTGAAATTGCATGAAATTTAGGGAGAAGGTGACTAACATCATGGGGGGCCCCTCATAGGGATCACAGCCCATTTGGACACACTAATTTTATTCTAGGATTTCGGATTGTAACCGTAAATAAACTTCAGTGTAATAAAAAGGATTATTGGGATTGGATGTAGGCTGGAGTTAACGAACCACTGTAAATCTTGTCCCTTTTTACTTGCTTTTTGAATGTTTTAATTTTGTTCTTCATTTATTTCTCTTCATATTTCCGTGATTGGATTGAATATTGGTACTTTTACATAATTGGGTGTTGGTGGCCGATTTTGACGCCAACAGGGTACAAATAAAAAAATTGTTACACTTAGGATCCATTTTAGATTTAAAGCAATATGCCATGTAGTGGGGTCTATACTCCTCATAGCCTGTCAATAACTAAGGAGTTTGTTGTTTATAACAATTCGTTTTCTCAACATTGATAGGAAACCTGTAGTTTCTCTTTAATGTACGAAAATTCTAATTAGACAGCCTAATTTGACCATGTTTGTCTTGGACTTGGGTAAATTTACTTCATTTGTCTATTTTGTTGCTATGTTAAGTTGCCAGATCCTATCCAAGTCCATCACACTATCGCTAATTTCTCTAAAAAGAAATTCCTTTGCTAAGAATGTGGTATGTCTTGAAACAACAATTTGTTTCTTAGTACAGTGGAATAGGCACTCAAAACTTTTTATGAATTGCCTATAGCCTTACATAAAATAGATCATGTTATGAGTTTACGAAACTTACATTCATAATATAATTGGATAACTATATATCTCAAACTATTAAAATTATAGGTTCCTTTCTGATTCATATCTTATATGAAATCGCAATACTTTAAGATGAAATGGAATTTAACACATGTACTTATTCTTACATACGTATTCATATAGAAAGAAGTAAGTCAACTTCACTCATTATATGTGATATTTTCAAACTCTAATTACTCCTTATAAATACACCATTTTTAGTATAAGGAGGAGTGATTGTGTGAGTGAATGTTATTCGCTTTTTAGGTTCTATTGGAACTCTTACTCAATATAATCACCTATCTGATGAAATTAAATTGATTACCTCTGTCGCACTATTTGTTTTCTACTTTATTTTATATTCTGTGAACCCCATTATAAGTACCTAACTTGTATATCAAATACACATGTTCGTATCTTAGATAATTCATCGGCAAATTTAACGAAAGAAGTGGATCCATTTTTGGTATTATAAGACTTTGGACCATATACATCTATATGTATCAATATGATGAGTACGATAGCTCTTGTCGCTCCTACCGAATGGGTCTTTTGCCTTTAGTAATTTGAGATATAATTCACAAATGCCATATGATTCATAATCATATAATTTAAGAGTCATTTCTTAAACTAATGGCTTAGTCTATCATTTCAAAATCTATTATTAAATATTTAGAAGCTTCTATATTACATCACTATTGTTATGAAAACAAATATCATCAACAAATTCCAAGCATGGATTTATTTTATGATGAATATTCATATTAAAAAAACTTCAATATTCGGTTAATAAAAATAATTATCATTTCATAAATAATTATTGGCATACATAAAGGCATTCTTTCAAAACTTGATGCATCCACTAGTAAGTGTTTATGGTATACTCCCACCATTTCTACTATTACAATAACAATGTTTAATATACAAAGCTTTATTCAACCACTTACAGGGATATTTATTTCCTTTATTGTACCTAATTTATAGTTGATAGTTTTATATCAAATACCTTGAACATAAAGAAAATAAATCTTATAGAGAACAAATTTGTATAAGAGAAATGCATTTGGAATAGAAATTTATTCCCTTATTAAGCATCTATAAATATTTTAATAATTGCATTTCCAAGTCTCTTCATGAAGCCGAAATGACCATTTACTCTCTTCATCCCAACTGTACCGATATTATTATTATTCTCAAAATATTTCTTTCTCTTTCTAAAAGACAAATCGTTTATAGAAAAATCCTTTACCACAAGACTGTGGCAAATTGTTTTAAAAAATGCATCTAGTCATCCTTGATGTTTTAAGGATTTCAAATAAGTCGCATTTGGTAAACAAATCAAACTGACATTTCAATGATCGAATTCCCAGGTTTGCCTTATAATGCTTGGTTTATGTTATTTCTAACACAACAAGATCCTCATTATATTCGGTCGTTTTAAATATATGATATTTTCTACGGTATATTAGCTCATTTCAAATGAAACATTTTCACCATGATTTCATATAACTCGAACGCCACCATTTACCATACAGCTTTTAGTATGTAATCGATATGGATCAAATATCCATACTCGTTTATCACTTTGGAGCTCAAAAATATATAAGACAACATACAGTCTTAGACAAATAACACTTAAGTGGCCAAGGCATGAATGTTTGTAATAGTTACATAAAGTTGGCTCTAGCATGGGTCTTAAAGCGATAACCTGACAAAAGTTTTTTGGTAATTATATTTTACATTTCTTCATCATCTTTAATTCATTTCATTTTATATTTAAATCGATGAACAATGTTATCAATAACTGTACAAATTTATTGTAAGCGGATTTTATAATATTATATATGTTCTTATACTTATTAGATTAGTTTCTTATATTCGTCTAACGAGTATCCCACAGAATTTTGCATCTCCCTAAAACTTAAAAGAGATGGGAATTTCATAAATTCCTTCAGTGGGTTTTTGGATCCATTTATCATGTTATTATGACCTTGAGGTTTCTCAACATATTGAAGTCCCTATAAATGATAGGTAAGCCTTTACTAGTTATGTCTTGTACAAAACTCTAAACCTATTTTTTACTATGCTCCTAACCATTTTCATGACCTGGAGGATACTCAACATATCATGGAGTACATTAGACACTCAAAAACAAAACATTTATTGAAATCCTATGGAAGTTTAGAACCCTAGAGGTTGCTGAACAAAATTACAAAAATTCATTCTTATACTTTTATGGATAATATAAACATCACCGTGCATATTTTATGCCCTAAGGTTGCTTAACAATCATAAATATGTAATGAAATCTATTTATGTTATAATTTTGGAGAGCATTATTAGTATTAAATTTGTGATTTACAAATTTTTTATATAGTATTATTGATATTTTAAGGAATATGAGTGTATAATAGTTATACCTTATGATATCAAATATCCTTTATACACATCCAATGTATAATTTCTTAAGTCTCATGGGATTTATTCATATTTACCTCTCGTTTATGTTATACATATCGCATATATATATATATATATATATATATATATATATCTGTGTGTGTGTGTGTGTGATACACATACACCCACTTGCTTTTGACTATTTTAAGGTAAGAACCGGGAGATTAGAGAGGTTTCCACATAAGTGGTCCTTAATTAGAGTGACCTTCTCCTTAGTTTAAGCACCCTTTCGTAGATGCCATCTACTTTGGCCTTTTCTTAAGGCATCATCCTTAGTGTTGATTATTTTATTTACACAAATATATTTACATCTCATACCATTGCTGGATCAGGTGTACTGACAGTGGTGGTAAAAGGTAAATTTCAAAAAAAAATCATTTTATTAATTTGCATAAAATCTTTTATTTGTGTTTATGGAAATAAATATTTGTTTGTACTAAATCAAATTTTGTATTTTGATTAATAAAATATGGTTTTGATATTTTAATTTTAATTTATTAATTAAAATATTTATTTACTATTAATTTTTAAATGGTTTTTTATAATTAATTAGTTAGTTAAATACTTTATGATATCCATATTAACAATATAAACACGACAACATTACACATAAAAATATACAAATATCCTAACAAAGGTTCATAGGAGAGTTGACCGGTTTGACCTATAGTAAACAAGATGTCTAGTGTGATATAATATATATATATGTGTGTGTGTGTGTGTGTGTGTGTGTGTACGTATATATATATGTGTGTGTGTGTGTGTGTGTGTGTGTGTGTCCTAAATGATCGTTATTTTTTAACTATATATATAATTTAACCATGAAATATTTATAAAATATTTAATATTAAAATGATATGTTTATATATATAATTACACGTAAATATAATTGCACGTAAATATAAATATTACTAAAAAATTACTTTAGAGTATTATAAATAAATAAATATTATGTATACAAATATAAATATTTTTTTATAATCAAATTATTATTTCGGCTATATTAAGTATATATAGTTTAAAATTCAAATTAAATAATTATTACTCATCTAAAATAAATTCCTTTTTTCTGTTTGAGCAGAAATAAAAAAAAAATTGAATATAATTTATTATTAAATAAATTCGACCGATATTACTTACATTTAAAAGTCAAAAGTTATCAGTTCAAATTCTATAGACTAAGCAAAAAATATTTTATAACAAAAACTAAATTTTTACTAAGTAAACTCCAAATATAAATTTAATTATATATTTATGTATATAATATTATTAAAAAAGTTCGATAACCAGTAAGTAAAACTTAATTAATTTAGGTGACTTCTAGCGCGCTCCGGTTTGGGTATATGCCTGTTATCTCCTTCTATTATGACCATTAGAAATATTCTACCCCCTACCTGGACTTAGATTGCTTCATCATTGCCTTCAACTGGGCTATTTGGTAGGAGAGGAATTTGCGTTGTTTCAAGAATGCTTTTCATTCCAAAATAAGTATTTGCTATAAGATTCTTACCTTTTCTACTCGTGTACAGGTAAGAGAGCTTTGTCTTCTATGTGTTTGAGCATTTCCCTGAGAATTCAGACATTGAATCTATAGGAAGTTCGAAGGTTCTAGATAGTGGTAGGGTTGGCCCCTCCATCCATCGTGTTTTTACTCGTCCATGGTGATCCCCTTGCTTCGGTTTCTATCAACTTGGATGAGCAGCTCTTCTGGTTTTTCTGGTTGGAGCAGTTGCATGCATGGAGTTGGGATTGTGCTATTTTATTTTGCTATTTTTTACTTTTAAATCCATCGATGTTGCATTGTATTTATTTTTACATTACCTAGTTTAACTCTCCATGTTGGCTACCCGTCAAGCTTGTTGACCGGATCTATATTACAACTACATTATTATCTAATCGACTGTGTAGTCTCACACTACACAATCGTTTTCCTGAAAAAAATTAATTAATTTTTTAAGCAATATATATATATATATTGCTTAAAAATATTTTTGGATTTAATATTGTTTTTTCGATCATGAAATAATAATTATAATATAATATTTTTTGGTGAAAATAATTTGATAATTATATATATAATGGTATCAAAAAATTAACACACACACACACACACACAGATATATATATATATATATATATATATATATATATATATATATATATATCTGTGTGTGTGTATGTATGTTAAGTTGAATGCAAAAACATATTGTTTTTTTTATTAGCCGATTATATATATATATATATATACACACACACGCACACCATATATAAATTATAAACATAGTGATATAGGAGAATGTAACACGATTACCAGAAGATTGAAAGATATACCTTTACTCAATCTTTCCATAAGTTGATACGTTGGTGGAGCAGTCCTCTAGGAGCACCACTTTATCCTTCTCCTCTTTGTTTTGCAAAGTCAAAGTGTAGGCTTCACCTTAGATAATGGAGCTAGTGGATATGGAAAAGAAGAGAGAGAAAAATTTATTCTCTAATTTATATCACTGTTCACTATATAACATTTATATGTGAAAGTACATGGATCAAATATCCATAGTCTTGAATTGCATTTAGAGTTCAGAAACTCATAAAATGCAATACATGATCTAAATCAAATAAACATATAAGTGAAAAACTTACGAATGTATTAAGTAGTTGAAATTAGGCACTTGCATAGGTATAGAAACATTATATAACATATAATTAGAATTATTAGTAAGTATAAATTATATTTCTATTTGTCAACTTTCAATTCAATTTGTTTATATATGTTAATTGGAAAATGTTTTATCAATCATATTAAATGCACAAATTTATCATTGTAGATAATTATAATATTATATAGCATATGTTCTTACAATATTAGAATGGTTAAATGTTACCATTTCATTTTTCTAACAAGGCTTCCACTAGTCTTTTACGTTTCTCAAAACCTTAAGATGAAACATACAAATCTTACAACTTCACTAGTGGGTATTAGGACTCATTTGTTTTGGTATCCTAACCTTGAGTTTGCTCAACAAATCATAGCCCCACAAACGATGGATAACTCCTTATCAGTTGTATCACATGCAACTCCTAACCCATTTTTCTTTGTTCTAATCTCATTTCGACCATGAGTTTGCTCAAAAAATCAAAGGATATTATTCACGCATACCTACCATATCGTGTTGACCTAAGTATAGTATATGTACCTTGAGTTTGCTTAACAAATACATATAGTTACCTTACCTAATCTGTTCAATAAATTAATAATACTACGCATAACATCCCTAGCTTGAGTTTGCTCAACAACTAAGGAGTATGTAAGTAATTTATCAAGATATAATATATATCATAGTGGACAACATTATATTAAAGATTCATAATCTTTAATATATATATTGAGTGATATCGACTTATAAGATAATATATTTCTTATGAAATACCCCAGCGATTCAAGTGTCAGACACATCAGAAATCACGGTATATGTACATTTATGTACGTATTTATTTCTCCAGTCTATTTGGGTTTCTTTAATGTTCCACATTTCGTTTATACACATATAATATAAGTTTTATTATAATATAACTTTTATATTTCATATTACTTATATGATAGTCTTACGTATAATATATCATTAATTAAATCATATCTAATTAATTTTAATCAATTAACTCTTTAATTAATTGTAAATTAGCATTCCAATATAACTTTTATATTGGACATATCTATTATAACATTTATAGTGTATACTATAACCTTTATAGTGTAACACACATATATCATATTTATGTGTATTTTATTTAATTAACTAACCTTTAATTAATATATTCAATTAAATAATATTTACTAAATTTTATTAATTTCAAAATTTATCTCGTATGTATACATGTATCTTATGTTATCCTAAACATTTTAAAATAACATGACATATATCAACATATATATAATACATGCATATGTATATTAATTTATTTATTTTATTAATCTTATTAATAAATTTGAAATTTGAAATTATTATATAAATATTTTCAAACATTTTGAAAATATCATTATCCTTTCAAGCATTTTGAAAACTTATGTAGTATTATAATTTTTATAATAAACATTTTTTATTTTAAATTTAACTATTAAATTTGAAAATTTTAACATTAATTTTCAAAATGATTTTGAAATTAGCCCAAGGCCCAAATTAAGTTGGGCCTTTTCTATTAGGAGCAACCTTTGGGCTCACTTCACCTTTCGGGCTGGGCCGGTAACCAAGTAGGACATGATACTTGATTACCCAATTCCAATCCTAGACATTACCTTTCTAGAAACCATACTAAGTGGGGAAATCTTAATTAGTTAGCCCTAATATGACTAAATTAGACCGAATAGGCTATTGGGTTGTACCATTGTTGGAACTGGACTAGCCCACAGCGGAAGTTATAAGTGAATTTCAAAAAATTTACCCTATTGGATCTTTTATTTTGCCTATGAAGTTTAACTGAATTAGCATTTTTAAGTTTCATTTAAATAAAATCATTTATTTTGTTTAAATAAAATATATTAAGAGATGAATTTAATTTTATTTGATTTAGTTTATACATAAATGTATCATATACATATGTGTGTGAGTGCATGTGTAACATAATAATCCGTGAAAGGTATAATATAGCAATATGTAGATGTTGGGATTTACATTGCAAAAAAATATTTAGCTCATTTTGTATGTCATGTATGTTGTCCAAATATGCGCATGTATATTTGTTACAAAATACACATACACACACATGTATGTATAAATATATTATATATAATATATGAACATAAAACATTTATATAAGGATAAATATATATATATAGAAAGTGAGAGAACAATTATTAAATATTATTTATAATTCAAAATTAACTCAGTTTTGCAACCATAATAATTTTAGTATTTTAATTTGTATATCTTATGAATAAAATAATGTTTTCATCCATAAATAATTAACGTAAAATAAGTTTTTGATCAAAATTCAAATTTTACAATTTTGAAAATCTAAGATCATAAAATAAAGCTTAGGAAAAACCTGAAGAATTTTCAATGGAAATATTATTTTTAAAAACAAATACATTGATTTCGGCAATGATAATTTAATATAAAATAATATATTACTAAAAATTCAAATTTTAAATTTCTAGAAATTCTAGAATAATAAGTGAAAGGTTACAAAAAAATTAAAAGAATTTTTCAATTAAATTATTTCATTTAATAAATCATAAATGGTTTTTTCGAAATAATATTAATTATTAAAAATAATAAACTTTTTTGAAAAAATCCTAAATTTTTTATATATGTTTCTGAAATGATATAATATTTTAAAAAATATACAATTGAATTTCTAATCTAATAATTATTTTATATATAATTAACAATTCAAAATTAAATAAACGTTAATTTAAAATTATGAATATATCTATGATAATTAATTTTTGAATTTTTAAATTCATATTATATATAAACAATTGTACTAATTTTTTTAAATCATATATATATATCTTATATACGCATATATGCTATTATGAGAGAGAAATATATATTAATACACACACACGTTTGAACCAAAATTGGGCACAACACTCTTCGAAAGTATTTGAAAAGATAAAATGAAGAAAGTAAATGTAAAAAGGAGGATTATCTAACAAACACATCAAAAACAGATAAGAAAAACACGCAAAAACATAGAGATTTAGAGTGGTTCGGCGTATTGCTTACGTCCAATATGAAATTGATGATTTTATTGATTTTTTTACTGATTACAACTTGTTACAGCGGATTACAGCAGTTGATTTCGAGTACAACAGTGATCTTTGAGTACGAAAATGGTTTCGGCAGAGTTTGGACGTAGAAGAGCTAAAAGGTCCCTTTTCGGTAGACTCTGGGATGCTATTTATAGGCATAGGATGCAAATATCTCACTCAAATCTTGGGAGACCTCTTTTGGCACGTGAGTGGGCCCACACGATCGATCCCATGTCATCTGCACTCGGTCCGTGATCGATAAGAACGAATTTTCGTATCGATCAAGATTTGATCCAATCGAGTCGAAATTTATTACGAACATTCTTTAGGTCGTACGTAAGCTCCTGTCAAAATTTGGTGGCAATTGGACTTGTAAATTGTGAGTTATGATCGATTCAAGTTTGGGCTTTTCGGTCGTCGTTCTCCTCGTATCGATGTTGTTCGTATCGATGATTTCAACTCGATGATCCTACACGTGATGTCAGTTGACGTGGCGCTTGTTTTTTGAGTCGATTCAAAGTTCATGCCGAATCGATCGAGTCTTCCTAATGTTTATGCCTCGTTCGTATCGATCTGACTTGGTCTTATTCATATCGATCGGCTAAGCTTCATTTCGTATCGATCATGCTTGTGTTCGTCTATCGATGCTTTGTGCACTGTTCATATCGATTGCAGTTGCTCTGTTCGTATCGATGGCAATCACTCTACTCTGTTCGTATCGATCGCTGGTCGATTGATACAAAGTAGCGGCTTTGCTTGGCTTTGATGGACACGAAATAGAGTTGGTTGATTGGTGCGAATAGGCTGGAGATTATGTATGCGAAGAAGACCGATGTCTATGGATATAAAGTGATGCTCATTGATGGATACGAAGAGCTGAAGCTTGATGGATGCGAACAACAGACAACCGATGGATACGAAGGACACGGCTCTCCTGATCGATATGAAACCATGCGCATACGATCGATTCGAACCAAGCCGATACGAGGTTGGGTTTTTCTCTGGTTGCTCGATGGATAGTAACAAGGTGACTATTTGAATTGCATCGATCGTTATCTTGAGCATGCGACCTTCGATTGACTTGAAATTTGAAACGTTGGATTTCATAGCTTTTCTTATTATGTCATATCAACTGTAGCTTGATCTAGACTCGGACAAAATTTACCGACGTCCATACTGAACCTGTGTATAACCGATCTTCGGGATGAACTGTCCTTGGTTTTTGGTAATTCGTTGGTGTCACGGCCTTGCCAAAAGGCAGGATAACATTTTCCCCCTAAAGTACGTCTTGTGTAAACATGACGTGCTTTGTAAAGTTGTCGTCTTTATTTTGAATAGTTATATCTGATCTATTGAGTAGTTGTTATCTTTTCGTCAAAAGATATAACCTTTGATTGATCTTCATTAATACAAATAATGAATTGTTGACTACCAATAATTGTATTGTGCACTGTTGTAACTGAGTATAGAGTGATAGCGAACGGTTGTTCATTATTGTAGTTGTCATCAGGTGAGCATTCAACTCCTACGAATTTTGAAAATTGGACATTATTCTGACATACATGCACGTATGTTAGTCTGGCCCTCATTCACACTTCATGTTCTCGAGCCATTGTCAAGTTTTACTTTTTTTTAATCGAGTTACGTATCGATCCTTTCCTAAATCGATGTGAAATTCGGATTGTAACAATGCTGAATGGTTGTTTTAGTGTTTCTCTTCATATCGATGGATACGAACTCTCGTGGTCATTGAATGGATGGATACAAAATTGGCATTTCATTTCAATGGAATTGAAGATCGATCGCTGATAGATATGAACAGCTACACTTCAGATCGCTTTGGATCGATGGACATGAATAAGCTTCTTCGTATCGATGGTAGCAGGGACCGTTCCAACCGGTACTTGGCTACCGAGAGACGTATCGTCTCTTGCTTAGGTTTGAACCATATAAATATGTTTTAGACTTAGAGAAATTTCATTTGCTTTTCTTTTCTTTTACCTTCTTATCGATCAGAACAAAAAGAAAGAAAAATGTCTTTGTCTTTAAACCGATCCAACCGTTAATAACTCGAACCACAATTTTAAATTAGGTAATTAGTTGAACTAATTCATCTTATAATGATGAGACTCGAGTTCTTTTTCCAGTTCGCTCATAATTGTGGCCGATTTCGGTGATGCCAAGGCTGGAATTAGGCCGGAGCTTGGTCGAGGAAGGTTGCGGTGGCGTTCGTGTTGATTGGAGAAGAAAGAGCGTATAGGGACATTCATCTTCAATTTTGTATCAATGAAAGTATGTGGAATATTTGACTTCGTACCGACCCCGAGTGTGGGATTCGTATCGATCGGGAATCAATAGATGAAAACATGAGTTTCATATCGATCTGGTGTCGTGAGACTTTATATCGATTTAAAGCGATCGATAGGAAATCAAGGAACATATGATGGATATGAAATTCACGGTAAGTTATCGATACGAAGTCCCTGGATAGGGATCGATATGAAGCTAACAATACTCGATCGATACGAAGTCCACTGTAAACCGATCGATACGAAGTTAACGAATTCAGATTGATATAAAATTAAGGCTTCAGCGGAACGATCAAAGTTAGAATTTTGATGGACTTGAAATCTTTGAACACTCGAACATTTAACTCCGACGAGCTTCTGCCTTGCATATCTAGACTTAATTGCTAAAATGCATACTTGACTGCCTTTTGAAGCTCATCCATGGAACTATAACTTGAAAAACTTAACGAACTTTAGTGTGGAACATTCAACGATGTCTGAATCGCATGGTTGTGAAGGTCTGTGTATGATGGTCACTTCAGTTGAATCTCAAAGTCTTGTCGTTTTAATATTCTTTCAAACTCTATAGAATTTCTCAAGTAATATATAGCACTGCACTACACATCCACCCACTTCACACTGGGGAACACACAGGCTTATTATCGTCTAATGATGGGCTTTGATTAGTTATGGAATCCACGAGTTCTCAACAGCAAGAAACTCCAAGTTCATCTCTTCCAACAATAGAGCTGCCGGCCATTGCGGCCGAGGTCTTCGATCCAGCTCTGAACGAGTTACCGGGAGCAACTTTTATTGCAAACCCATGAGGTTCTATGTGTTGAATATGCGCTTATATGATTTTTGTTTGATGATAATAAACATATATACATTCGTTTAAATGTATTTGATAATATACTATTTTATTTTTCACAGATTAAATAAATATTTGCTGAATAAAGTAAATAACACGGAATTTGAATTCAAACGAATATTTTATTCAAACAAATATTTATTACAATTTTGAATAATACAAATTCAAGCTCTCACTATACATATACAACTTTGATTACAATACATCACAATTTCATATTTACAGTTGACCTCACTACATATCACTCACACTCATATTTATCTTCAACTGCATCCCAGTTTGAATCCAGCATCCGAGAAATCTGCAAAAATATTTACTAACGCGGCAAAATTGAAAATAAAATATTTTTGCAATATAAAATAAAAGATGAATTTTGAAAATAATATTTGCCTCAGTTATTTGGGTTGTTCGTCATAATTTAAATTTGAATTCATCATACACGAACAACTTGTGACATACACAGTGTATTACTGTATATGCCACAAGGCCGTGCACGCCGATATATACACTAGATTGATTTACAGGGACAGGCGAGCACATGTCAAACCCAAATGAAAAACCGGGTTCAACTCACGTGCAATAACATAAAAATTACGACACGAGCACAAGGTCAAACTCGAGTTTTGAAACTGGATTCAACACAAGGCAACATGACCGAAGGCATAGCAACTGCATAGCGACTGCAGTAGTGACAAGTGCAATTCGAACCAACATGACAGCAATGCACCAATGCAAAATGGAGTGAATGCATCATGAACACTATAGATCGAGAACCAGACCAGGCAAATATCAAGATAAGTGTACAGCAACAATAATCATGGCAACAGCAAACATGACAAGAGACCAAAGTGCAAACAGCAAAGTCAAGCATGATACAGCAAAGACCAATGAATCAACAATGCTTGAAGACTGCAGCATCAATATATATGCACAGAAGCAACTACAAACTACTCACGACAATGCACCAATGTCACATGCATGAAACAATGGAATGAACCAGTGATATATGCAAACAAAACAATACCACTGCAGATACCAATAGTGAACATGCAACCAGACCACAAAGACTCAAGTCATAAACATGAAACAAGGTGCACAAGTCCAGCTACAAGTTGCAAACATAACAGGTGAAGCATCACCAAAGACTCAACAGGGAACATGGATGTCACAACACATAATGATGCAAGTGTCGACCAAATACAAATGCAAGCACAGCCTCAAACATATATCAGATGCACATGGATGTCACAAGCAAAGACCAAGTGAACAACTACATGTTGAACAAATGAAAACAGTATGCAAGCTCAATAACGCTACAAACTGCAAACATCCAAGTACTACAAGCCCAACACAGTGATCATTATCACTGAATCCATTAAACAAGACACATCAGTGATCAGAAATGCAACAAAGCGAAATGGAGCTCACTGAGAAATGCAATGCAGTACCAACCAGAAAAAGATGGCCAGAGACGAAATGATTCAAAGCCAAAAGCCAGCAGTAAAAAATCTCACGAAATCAACATGGTCAAAGCAAATCAACGCAATTCAAGTGAGGATGAAAAATTGACCAAGTCACAAATCAACACCGTGATGAGCACGGCAATTCAAAGCCGTGGGGGTCGAACATCAGAAAAATATGATATTGAAAAAGTCAGAATTCATCGCAAACATCCAACAATAATCGAACGGCAACGCAAGAAATTTTGAAGAAATCAGACGAACGTGATTTTAGGAAATTGACTCCTATAAAAACCCTAATCATCATCGGCGTTTAATCCATCAAATTCCAGAAAGCAAAAATCAAAAAGCAAAAAGAAAATAATACCGATTCAAGGAGAGAATTTGATCAACGAAGCAGCCGAAGTGAGCAACAATCGATCAACTGTACATGTGAAGAATCATTGAATTCATCAACAAATTATTGGCACTTCGAAAGCCCCAATTTGATCAAGGACGAAGCCCTAAAAAGGAACGGCCGCCATTACAAACAGAGAAATAAAAGAGACGGGTCAAATAGCAAAGGAGACCGGCCTACTTTCTAAGGGAGTTTGTTTTAAGGGGTTTTTAATTTATAATTAGGGTTCAATTTTAATTTTAATTGTTTTTAAATTTATATTTTAAACTGTTTTATCTCTTTCTAGTCGTGTGACTAGGGTACAAACTACGTGTTGTAGTTTGGGAATTCGCAACTCGGTAGTTGAGTTGTGGCAAGGTTTTGAGCGTAGAGTTAGATTAGTCAATAGCGGGTATAGCGAGTTTACGTGTGTAAGCGAGGGACTATCTAATTTCTAGTAGAAACCTTGGGGGCAGCACGTAGGCAAGGTTTTGCCGAAGCTGGGTAAATTCTGTATTGTTCTGTTTTATTCTGTTATTTATATTCTGCGATATCTGTGCTGCTATTCTGTGATCTGAATTGAAATTAATTGATAAGCTTCCGCGATTAATTTTTTATAATTTACACTATCACCTTATTCACCCCCCCTCTAGGGTGAAATCGATCCTACAAGTGGTATCAGAGCTAGGAATAAAAGTCAACATTTGTTTTAAAAAAAAATTTGATTTTTTTTGAAAAAAAAAATCAGTTTTTGTTTTAAAAATTTGAATTTTTAAATGGCTTCTTTTAATAATGCTTTTGCAGAAGGTCAATCCATAGTTAGACCACCAATGTTCAATGGTGAATATGCTTTTTGGAAAAATAGGATGAAATTTTTTTTGAAAACCATTGACGCTTGGGATATTGTTGAGACAGGTTATAGAATACCAACTATAACTGTAGATGATCAGGAAATAGAGAAACCAAATGAAAAATGGACAGAACTAGAAAATAAATTACAGAATACTAATGCCAAAGCTATGAATTCTATTATCTGTTCATTAGATCAATTTGAATTTAATCGTGTCTCACATTGTCTAACTGCGCAGGAAATATGGCACATACTAGAAGTGACTCACAAAGGAACATCTCAAGTCAAAGAATCTCGACTTGCCATGCTTAGCAGCGAATATGAGAACTTTACAATGGCGAAAGAAGAAAATGTCAAAGAAATGTACGGACGACTTTCCAATATCGTATACAAATCAAAAGCTCTCGGAAAACATACACCGAATTGGAAATAGTCCAGAAAATCCTCAGAGTCCTTCCACGAAGCTTTGAAGCGAAAGTAACTGCCATTCAAGAATCAAAAGATTTAAAACAACTCAAAGTTGAAGAACTCATCGGAAATCTCACCACTTATGAGCTAGAAATGAAATTCAAGGAAGAGCGTGAAGGTGGAGATACTCGAAAGAAATCAACAGCTCTCAAAGGAACAACTGGAAGTGATGATGGTAATGATGATGATGATGATGGAGCAGCAGAGCTGGCACTACTAATAAAGAAATTCAAAAGGTGGAATCGCAAATACGGAAATCCAGCTCGAAATCATGAATTGAAAAGCAGAATAGGCAAAGCACTAGACAACCCAGAAGAACAGAAAATCATCTGTTACAAATGCACCAAACCCGGTCATATCAAGCCACAGTGTCCTCAAAAACGATCAAATCAAGGAAAGAAACTAAAGAAGAAAAGCTTTGCGGCTACTTGGGATGAAACTGACGAAGATGAAAGTGATAACACCGAGAGTGAGAGTGAAAAAGCAAACATGTGTCTTCATGGTGAAGTTACAGACAGTGATGACGACGAGCCAAGCGAGGTATCAAAACTCACTCATTCTGAATTACTAATTTATTTCCACGAAGTAAATGGCTGTTATGAACGACTTAGGGAAAAATATGCTAAACTAGAATCTCAAAAGGATACTTTGATAGAATGCAATAAACAACTTGATCAATTAGTTAAGAACTATCAATGTAGAATCCCTAAGTGTGATAAGTGTCCAACATTCGAAGAAGAAATTAAAAAATCGGAAATCAATATAAAATCACTTGAAAATGAAATTCTGATTTTAAAAGAGAATGAAAATACTAGGAGAGAGATTTCTATTAAAAAGTGCACACGGTTGTTAAACGAAAATGAATCTCTCAAAACACAAGTTCAACAACTGTCAACGACCTTAGATAAATTTTCAAAAAGTGAAAAATCGTTGAATATGCTATTAGGAAAGCAAACTGTTAATACGGTTAGACAAGGACTTGGATATAATAATTCGAAAATTGTTGAAAGCAATATTAATCAAGTTAATTCTATGTGCACAATTTGTAGAAAATTTGGACACAATCACAATAATTGTTGGTATAGACCCAAACATATGAAAACTATACTGATTTGGGTTCCAAAAGGCACAAATATAAAATCTCTCAAAGTTAAACAAATTTGGGTGCCGAAGGGAACAATTATAAATAGTTTTGGGTCTCCACAAAATTATCGTTCTAAATATTTTGCCACTAACAATCATGGACCTATAAAAACAAATAGGTCACTAAACTCTCTTCACGTGTAGGTATGCTGGCAGGCTAAGGAACAACAGCAATGGTACTTGGATTCTGGCTGTTCCAGGCACATGACAGGCGATAAATCGAAGTTTCTTAGCCTAGAAAAGTACAAAGGTGGCAGAGTCACAATGGAGAACAATGACAAGTGTAAAATTGTCGGTAAAGGTAAAGTAGGTAACAATACATTTACCTTGAATGACGTACTATATGTTGAAAATCTGCACCACAATTTGATATCAATCAGCCAGCTATGTGATAAAGGTATGAATGTTATCTTTGATTCTGACTTGTGCAAAATTGTTGACAAATCATCAAAAGAAATCTTATTTTCTGGAAAAAGGAAAGGTAATATATATTCTCTATCTTTTGATGATCTCATCCTCTCTAAATGTTTGGTAGCTAAGGATATAGAAGTGAATTTATGGCATAGACGTTTAGGGCATGCTAGTATGAACTTATTAAACAAATTAAAAAGGAAAAGTTTGGTAAGAGGGTTGCCATCACATGAGTTTGAAACTGAAAACATTTGTAAAGCATGTACTTTGGGAAAACTTAAAAAATCATCGTTTCATGCCAAAAACAATGTAAGCACTTCTAGAGTCCTTGAACTAGTTCATATGGATCTATTCGGGCCTAATGACATTGGTAGCTTAGGAGGTAAGAAATATTGCTTTGTGTTAGTTGATGACTACTCAAGATATACATGGGTATATTTCTTGGCTAAAAAATCAGAAACTTTTTCATACTTCACAAAATTCGCAAAATTTGTGCAAAATGAAAAAGAAGTCTCTATTGTTTCGTTAAGAAGTGATCATGGTGGAGAATTTGAAAATTATGAATTTGAAACTTTCTGTGATGAAAACGGAATCAAACATGAGTTCTCTGCACCACGTACTCCACAACAAAATGGGGTACTTGAGAGAAAGAATCGAACTTTGCAAGAATTGGCTAGGTCTATGTTAAATGAATATGAACTACCTCTGCATCTCTGGGCAGAAGCAGTAAATACAGCATGTTATGTAATGAATAGAGTTATGATTAGACCGATTCTTAACAAAACCCCCTATGAGCTATGGTTCAACAATAAACCAAACATTGCTTACTTCAAAGTGTTTGGATGTCCTTGCTATATTCTTAATACAGGTGAACAGTTAGGAAAATTTGAAGCAAAGGCTGATGAAGGCATCTTCATGGGTTACTCTTCGAGAAGCAAAGCTTATAGAGTCTACAACAAAAAGACTAAAACAATCGTGGAGTCAATCAATGTGAAATTTGATGAAGGCATTGATAATCAGGAAAAATCTAAAAGCAACATTGAAGAGGAGAAAGAAAAAGATGAGCTTGAAAAACCAAAAGAAACTGCTGATGCTAGAGAAGTTACTACAATTCAAGAAGTCTGAAGAAATCTGGATCCAGAAAAACTGAAATACAAAATAGACCATCCACCAGAATTGGTAATTGGAAACCCTATAGCAGGTATACAAACTCGTTCATCCTTTAAAAATTTATGTGATTTGTGCTTATATAGTGGATTTATTTCAGAAATAGAACCAAATAACATAGATTCAGCTCTTAATGATGAAAACTGGTTCATGGCCATGCAAGAAGAGCTAAATCAGTTTGAACGAAATAATGTTTGGAGTCTAGCATCTAGACCTAAGGATTATCCAGTTATAGGAACAAAATGGATTTTTAAAAATAAATATGATGAATCTGGAAATATAATTAGAAATAAAGCTAGACTAGTTGCTAAAGGATACAATCAAATTGAAGGAGTTGACTTTGATGAAACTTTTGCGCCTGTAGCTAGACTAGAATCAATTAGAATATTGTTAGCTTTTGCTTGTTACAAAGGATTTAAACTAAGACAAATGGACATTAAGAGTGCTTTTCTTAACGGAATTTTAAAAGAAGATGTGTTTGTTGAACAACCAGAAGGTTTTGAAAGTCATGAATATCCAAACCATGTATACAAGCTAAAGAAGGCATTATATGGATTAAAACAAGCTCCCAGAGCTTGGTATGAATGTCTTAGTTCTTATCTCCTTGAAAATGGGTTCAAAAAGGGATGTGTAGACACCACACTGTTTCTGTTGCATGAAAACGATGATCTTTTGATTGTTCAAATATATGTTGATGACATCATTTATGGTGCTACTAACAAGTTATTGTGTGAGAAATTTGAAAAAGTCATGCAGGAAAAATTCGAAATGAACTTGGTTGGAGAGTTAAAATTCTTTTTAGGATTTCAAATCCAACAAAGCGATAAAGGCACATTCATTTCTCAAACAAAATATATTAGGGAACTTGTCAACAAATTTGGATTGAAAGATGCTAAACCAGCAAGAACTCCCATGAGTACAACACTTAAACTTGACAAGGATGAAAAGGGTAAGACAGTTGATCAAAAGCAGTACAGAGGTATGATTGGATCACTCCTTTATCTTACCGCCTCTAGACCTGACATCATGTTTTCTGTCTGCTTATGTGCGCGATTTCAATCTAACCCAAAAGAATCTCATTTAAAAGCTGTTAAAAGAATTATAAGATATTTGTTGCACACCCCACGATTTGGTCTTTGGTATCCATCAAACGATAATTTTGAATTGAAAGGTTTTTCTGATGCTGATTATGCTGGAAATTTGGTTGATAGAAAAAGTACTGGTGGAGCATGTTTTATGTTAGGACATTCATTAGTCGCATGGTCGAGTAGAAAACAAAATTGTATTGCATTATCCACAACAGAGGCAGAGTATATTGCTTTAAGTGGTTGCTCTGCTCAAATCTTATGGATGATACAAACTTTGCATGACTATGGCCTAAATTTTAAACGTGTACCACTAATGTGCGATAGCAAAAGCGCAATTGATCTCACAAATAATCCTGTACATCACTCGTGAACAAAACATATAGATGTTAGACATCATTTTATTAGAGATCATATTTCCAAAGAAAATATCTGCATAAATTTTATTTCAACTGATTCTCAATTGGCAGACATCTTTACAAAACCCCTACCAGAAAATAGTTTTTGTAAACTACGACTCAGTCTAGGTGTTTTAGAAATTTGCTGAATATTTAACATTTTTTTTCTCCCTACAAATCATCGAAGAAATAAATAGTGATTGAAAAATTGATGAGTATTGATATTTATCATATATTATTACTCGAGACGGTACAATTAGTAAAAAATTTCAAAATTAAACAAGAGTAATAAATTTTTTTGTTGGTAAAAAATTCCATGACCATCTCGATTTCTATCATATTTCTAACGACCATCACTCATCAAAATTCTATATAATTTGTCGATGTGTGGTATTTTAAACAGGAATCGTTCGTTTTTCATTTTCACATTTTTTTTAAAAAAAATAAAAAATAAAAGTAAAAAAAATAAAAATAAAAATAAATAAATAAATACCAAAGTATTCACTCTCATTTAAAAGTCCTCACGGTTATGCATGGGTGAATTACTTGGAATTTGTTATGTGCTTCCATGCTCATTTAAAAGTCCTCACGGTTATGCATGTATGGAACGCATATCAAAAGTTGATTTTTTTTTACTAAACAAGTTGATTCTAATCCCATTTAAAAGTCCTCACGGTTATGCGTGGTTAGAAGATACTTGAATTCATTTTTTATAAAAAATAAAATTGGAATACTACTAATCTCATTTAAAAGTCCTAACGGTTATGCATGGTTAGTAGATATTCAAATTCCTGATATAAATATACCACAAATAGACACAACTGTATGGTTTTATATGATGATATCATTCCTATCATTCTAAAAGTGGAATATGCGCCTAACAAAATATTTATGATTTTTGTTTGATTTTTGTTGAAATTTAATATTTATATTCAATTGAGTTTTAATGTTGGATTAATATCAATTACTTTATCTCTATTTTCCCTAACACTATTATTCTTTTGCTGATAACAAAAGGGGGAGAGAAAAGTTAAGATTTTGTCAAATAAAATCAAGCAAAGGTCAAATAATTTTCTATTTGCATCTAGACTCATTTGCATATTTTTATTTGTATGCATATATGTAGGGGGAGTTTTGTATAGAAAAGAAGCATTTAAATAGGGGAAGCAATTAGGATATATCCATAATCAAATACATTTAATACATTCAAAATCTTAAATATATGTTTGTTATCATCAAAAGGGGGAGATTTTTGAATATGCGCTTATATGATTTTTGTTTGATGATAATAAACACATATACATTCGTTTAAATGTATTTGATAATATACTATTTTATTTTTCACAGATTAAATAAATATTTGCTGAATAAAATAAATAACACGGAATTTGAATTCAAACGAATATTTTATTCAAACAAATATTTATTACAATTTTGAATAATACAAATTCAAGCTCTCACTATACATATACAACTTTGATTACAATACATCACAATTTCATATTTACAGTTGACCTCACTACATATCACTCACACTCATATTTATCTTCAACTGCATCCCAGTTTGAATCCAGCATCCGAGAAATCTGCAAAAATATTTACTAACGCGGCAAAATTGAAAATAAAATATTTTTGCAATATAAAATAAAAGATGAATTTTGAAAATAATATTTGCCTCAGTTATTTGGGTTGTTCGTCATAATTTAAATTTGAATTCATCATACACGAACAACTTGTGACATACACAGTGTATTACTGTATATGCCACAAGGCCGTGCACGCCGATATATACACTAGATTGATTTACAGGGACAGGCGAGCACATGTCAAACCCAAATGAAAAACCGGGTTCAACTCACGGGCAAAAACATAAAAATTACGACACGAGCACAAGGTCAAACCCGAGTTTTGAAACTGGATTCAACACAAGGCAACATGACCGAAGGCATAGCAACTGCATAGCGACTGCAGTAGTGACAAGTGCAATTCGAACCAACATGACAGCAATGCACCAATGCAAAATGGAGTGAATGCATCATGAACACTATAGATCGAGAACCAGACCAGGCAAGTATCAAGATAAGTGTACAGCAACAATAATCATGGCAACAACAAACATGACAAGAGACCAAAGTGCAAACAGCAAAGTCAAGCATGATACAGCAAAGACCAATGAATCAACAATGCTTGAAGACTGCAGCATCAATATATATGCACAGAAGCAACTACAAACTACTCACGACAATGCACCAATGTCACATGCATGAAACAATGGAATGAACCAGTGATATATGCAAACAAAACAATACCACTGCAGATACCAATAGTGAACATGCAACCAGACCACAAAGACTCAAGTCATAAACATGAAACAAGGTGCACAAGTCCAGCTACAAGTTGCAGACATAACAGGTGAAGCATCACCAAAGACTCAACAGGGAACATGGATGTCACAACACATAATGATGCAAGTGTCGACCAAATACAAATGCAAGCACAGCCTCAAACATATATCAGATGCACATGGATGTCACAAGCAAAGACCAAGTGAACAACTACATGTTGAACAAATGAAAACAGTATGCAAGCTCAATAACGCTACAAACTGCAAACATCCAAGTACTACAAGCCCAAGACAGTGATCATTATCACTGACTCCATTAAACAAGACACAACAGTGATCAGAAATGCAACAAAGCGAAATGGAGCTCACTGAGAAATGCAATGCAGTACCAACCAGAAAAAGATGGCCAGAGACGAAATGATTCAAAGCCAAAAGCCAGCAGTAAAAAATCTCAAGAAATCAACATGGTTAAAGCAAATCAACGCAATTCAAGTGAGGATGAAAAATTGACCAAGTCACAAATCAACACCGTGATGAGCACGGCAATTCAAAGCCATGGGGGTCGAACATCAGAAAAATACGATATTGAAAAAGTCAGAATTCATCGCAAACATCCAACAATAATCGAACGGCAACGCAAGAAATTTTGAAGAAATCAGACGAACGTGATTTTAGGAAATTGACTCCTATAAAAACCCTAATCATCATCGGCATTTAATCCATCAAATTCCAGAAAACAAAAATCAAAAAGCAAAAAGAAAATAATACCGATTCAAGGAGAGAATTTGATCAACGAAGCAGCCGAAGTGAGCAACAATCGATCAACAGTACACGCGAAGAATCATTGAATTCATCAACAAATTATTGGCACTTCGAAAGCCCCAATTTGATCAAGGACGAAGCCCTAAAAAGGAACGGCCGCCATTACAAACAGAGAAATAAAAGAGACGGGTCAAATAGCAAAGGAGGCCGGCCTACTTTCTAAGGGAGTTTGTTTTAAGGGGTTTTTAATTTATAATTAGGGTTCAATTTTAATTTTAATTGTTTTTAAATTTATATTTTAAACTGTTTTATCTCTTTCTAGTCGTGTGACTAGGGTACAAACTACGTGTTGTAGTTTGGGAATTCGCAACTCGGTAGTTGAGTTGTGGCATGGTTTTGAGCGTAGAGTTAAATTAGTCAATAGCGGGTATAGCGAGTTTACGTGTGTAAGCGAGGGACTATCTAATTTCTAGTAGAAACCTTGGGGGCAGCATGTAGGCAGGGTTTTGCCGAAGCTGGGTAAATTCTGTGTTGTTCTGTTTTATTCTGTTATTTATATTCTGCGATATCTGTGCTGCTATTCTGTGATCTGAATTGAAATTAATTGATAAGCTTCCGCGATTAATTTTTTATAATTTACACTATCACCCTATTCACCCCCCTCTAGGGTGAAATCGATCCTACACTATGTCGTCCAACATCTCCAAAGATATGTTGAGACAGATATGCCTAAGACATGGTTTGTCATTGGATGACATTTTATTACCGGGGCTGAATGATAGATCACATGCTCCCCCGGAAGGGTTTACTGCCTTCAACAGGCATTCATGCACAGTAGGGACACTTCCTCCCTTTAATCAATACATTAGAGAAGTGCTAGCCTTCTTAGAAATTGCCCCATCACAATTATACCCGAACGGATACGCATTGCTGATCAGTTTGTTCGTTGTATTCATTGAGCATCTTTTCCGACCCCAACTCCGAATTAGATACCTATTTAATGTTAAGAGTCGGGGAGATAGTCCTTCGTTCACATTCTTGGAGACAGTTAGGAACTGTCAAGTGGTGGCAGGCTCTTGGACCAGGCTCGGCTATTTTAAGACATAATGGTTCTATGTCCGACGCCCTCCAAGATTCGCCAGTCGATAGTTAGCCAGACGTAAGTGTCACAATTTTCTTTGGTAACTCACGAATTTTTTGTAACCGATGCTGAATCTCATATCTTCTTTCCTTTTACAGCCACGTTTCCATGACCTGAAGGCGCACATTTCAAAGAAATAGTATGGGTCCTTCAAGAAGTGCCAAGTGAAATGAGGGACATAGACTCAGTGCTAACAGACAGAAACTTGAGGACCTTCGGCTAATCGAGCGAAATCAGAGCATAAGACTTGAAGGAACGCTGAGGGTGGCTCTGGTGAAACGGCTAAATGAAGAGCGTGCGGGATGGTAATAACCGAAGAGGGTGAGGAAGAAAATACACCCACCAGTGATGAACCCATAGCCGGGCCTTCTGATAGCTTTCAAAATCTTGAGGGAAGGAGAAAAGGCAAGGTTGTAGTGCATAAGCGTCACAAATCTTCAAGATGAAAATCCATAATCGTGTCTTTGCATGTTCCTGGTTTAGAATTTCGAAGGCTCCTCCCTCGCAAGTAGAGAACCTTTTCGAAGGGCTTGCCGATATCCCGATACCGGATTATGTGTACTTCAACATGATACCGGATTGGAGGAGCTTCAGAGTGCTTTAGACTTAAGCGAGTCTCTTCCCACAAGCGTGGCCAACATTTTCGATTGGTCGGGGGGTTGCATATATGTATACACTTCACGGCACTACACGATTTTCGATCACAAGGCGCTCACTTTAGGATATTACTAACTTTGTTGTTCTTTCTTTACAGATTCAATGACTAGACAAGATTCTATGCTGGGAAGTCTCCGCTCTACGCGACAAGCATCCAGCTCGTATTACGAGTCCCGTCGGGCGAAGGACAATAGAAATCGCGATCGCGATTATTCGAGCCAAGAATGTCACGAGAGAGAGAGAGAGGGATAAGGATTATAGATATCGATCCCGATCGCGTTCTCCTCCTCGAGTCCCTATACAACCTTCGGGCCATGGAAAACAACCAGTAGAGCCTCCTCGCCAAAAATCTTCTTCTCAAACCTCTAAGCCTAAATCAAAGCGTCGCAGGCATGAAGTGGAAACTTCCATTATTGCTGAACAAGCTATCACTGAGCCTGCTGGGAAGGGGCTATTAGAATTGCTCACTTGATGAAATATTTTCCAAATATATGCTTCGACGGCTTCGTCTCCCCCCTCCCACTTAAAGAGAATTCCATCGGATGCAGAGCACACAATGCATGATTATATTCATGATATCCATACCCGGTACAAGGAATGGGGGAAAGCTGTAGAAAAAGCATCGAAGATGGCCTTTAAGCGGGCGAATACCATTTGAGAAATTAGAAACCGAGCTCGCTCAAAAAGACCGGATTATTCACGTGCTTAATGACAAGGCCAAATCCTCTCGGAAATTAGAAATAGAAGCCACCTAGAAGGCCGATGAGGTGAACCTAGCGATGGAGGTGATGCTGCAAACACATTTTTCCTTGGTGGAGGAGATGGGCCACCGAAACACCACTGTCACAGACGAACAGGGTCCTGCTTTTAAAGAACTTAAAGAGTTCAAAGCCAAAATTTTCGAAATCATTAAGGATAGGGATGATGCAAATAGTGCAGCCCAAGAGGCATGTGAACAGGCCGTAGTGCTTCGGGGTGAATGGGATGCGGCAACAGCTAAGGTCTGGGAGGTGGAGACTGAGGTCGATGAGAAAGTCCAAATGGCGGAGTCCAGGATAGATGTTGACATTGAAGATCTCCCCATTACTTATAATGCTAACATCTTGAAGCATAGGAACCTAGCCTAGCTCGAAAATTATCCCACACGTCTATACAACGCCTGGGGCCGATTAATAGAAGAGGAAAAGGCTGCCCATCAGGGTGAATTGGTCGATGAATTCGAGCTTGTGAACCTAGTGCTGAATGAAGACGAAAGGAAAGTTCTCCATGATGCCATGACTTCATATGAGAAGGACCCACTGCACCTACAGCACTCGGAGGTCGGAGAAGGTTCTGGTGTTGAGCATTATAACACAAGTCACGAAACTCTTATGCTGACTCAGCCTGAACCGACTTCTACGATTGGTTCTCAATCCGTTACTGCTTACAACCAAGATCAGCAGCAGATATCTTAAGCTAGCGAGAAAATTTCTGAGATCGTTCAACCGCCAACGAGTCGAACTGAGGAAGGTACTCTGAACATTTCATATGTTTGTTCACGATCAGGAGCTTCACTTGAAATATTTAATAATAGTTTTCATTTATCTATTTCCAGTGATTGGAGCCACATCGGTTGCGCCTCCTGCAACTCAAGAGTTACATCATGTGTAGGAGGTGATTGTTATGGAAGCGACCATGACATCAGCCACTGCACCTATAGATGATGTACAAGGGAGCACACTTTCATTCGATGAACAGATGATGGAGGAACTTCTCAGTCATCATAGTGACCCTTTTTTGGATTTACCGTTTGCCATGAGTGGGGTAACGCCAGCGACTAGCTCCTCAGTCCCAACTGCAAGTGTTTCCGGCGATGCACAAACACTTCATAAGGAAGAAATTATAGTCGAGATTAATGCGAAAGTGGAAGCAGCTACCCGGATCGACAGCTTTGGAGGTGGAATGGCGGGACTTGGTCCGGCCACGTTACAAATGATATCTCTTAGTAGCACTATTGTCGACACCAGCATGCCTATTCTACCTCTTGTAGTGGACCTGACCGCTCTGACTCCGCCAGCTGGAAGTATTCCCATACACTTGAGTTCGGAGGAGGAAGTCGATATAATGCACCCCAAAGGAGATCAGCCACCGAAAGGTAAAGGCTCAAAGAGGAAACTCAGTGGCAGCTCTAGCGGGTCTACACCGAAGAAGAAACCAAGAAAGAAGAAAGAGTAGATATGCTTCTTTGTCTCGTTTTTGAGTAGATAGGAATTTCTTTAGCTTTCGTTGGCCATGTATAGGTACGGGTTCGGCCCCTAATAGTAGGACTTTTGAAAATAAATTGTACACAAATTCCTTCGGCAAATAGTTGAAATGAAATTCTATTTTGTCTTCAACTCAATTATCGTTTATTTGCTTAAGTGTTCTAGCATTTGAATTCTTGTTCAGTAAACTTGTGAAGTTTCGACCTTTGGATCGAGTTTTGAGTTTATTTTTCGTGTCCTGGAATCACGGCTACGAGTCGTTCCTGACACTAAGCTGAACTCCGATGCTGCACTGCTTCGGTCAGTGATCGACACTTAAGTTTTGCCACCAATTTCAAGGATGACTTGTAAAGATCATCTAGCAACTGCATTTCGCCCCCAATACATTGAGCTTAACGTCATTGAAATGATGCCGAAACAAGCGAAGGTCGAGTGGTCGAATCACACTCGCTCTTTAATTGATGATCACATTCGCACTCTGGGGATTTGCATTTGTGCGTCAGCGTTCTATCACACCTGTTTAAGTTTTAAGTATATGTCCACGCTCTGGGGACTTAAGTTATTTTGTGAGTGGTCAGTCACACTCGAGTTATGTTTATACTTCGACCACACTTTGAGGACTCAGAGTTGTGTTACGGATGATCGATTCGCATCCGATTTGTGTTTGAACTCTAATCCACTCTCTGGGATTTAGGGTTAGACGATATTTATGCTCCAATCCACGCTTTGGGGACTTAGAGTTAATTGCGGTCGATACTCTAGTTCACACTCAGGGATACCATAGTTAATCGATGTTTATATTTCAGTTAGCACTCCGGGAACTTGAAGTTGGTTAATGTTGATACTCCGGTTCACACTCTGGGAATCTGGAGATAGTTGATGTTTATACTCTAGTTCACACTCTGGGAAATTGGAGTTGGTGTTTATACTCCAATTCGCACTCTGGGAATTCGGAGTTGATGTTTATACTCTAATTCACACTCTGAGAATTTAAAGTTGATGTTTATACTCTTATTCACTCTTTAGGAATTTGGAGTTGACCGACAGATGGCCAGTCACATCTGTTTAGGCGTTTGAGTTTCATTAACACTCCGGGAACAATGGATTTATCAGGATCGTGGATAGTCGATTCACATCCACCCTAAGTTAACAAGCGAGGTCGTTAGATGGACGGGTCCATCTTCCTCAAACTCGGTCAAGATATGGACGAAGTCGTTAGGTAGACGGATCCACCCTCTTCAAAACCCCATTTATAAGTTTATACTCCTGCTCGCACTCTGGGAGACTGGAGTTAGTCAAAGGATTGTCATGTATCAATCCTTTTTTAGCTTCAGTGTGGTGACTTGCCCCCAAGCTTGGGTTTCACGTAGCGAGTTACCGGTCGTATCACAGTTACTCCCTATTTGAATAAATACCACCATATAATGGAACTTAGCTCTTCGTGCATTATGATGGTTGTATGACATATTTAATAAATTATAGCTCTGGCTCGAAGAGATTGCATTTTATTACTGAAATAAGAAAATACGAAAAAGTCAGTTGCCTTATTACAGATTCAAATTTTGAAATGCAGAAACAAATTGCAAATAAAAAGTAAACTAAATGAATAGAGCCTGTCATGTGTAGTAGCGACGAAAACTCTCGCTGTTCCAAGCTCTTGGCAAAGTAAGACCGTCAATGTTCGACAATTTAAATGTTTCATCTCCGAGCTTTCGTTCAATCACATATGGCCCTTCCTACGTTGGTTTCATTTGCGAAGGAACCAGGTAGATTTTTTTGAGGACAAGATCGACGAGTTCGAAAGTTCGAGATCGGACCTTGGCATTGTATAATCGGGCGACTCGACTTCGATATGCGGCTGCCTTTAAATCAGCCTCTTCGCGCTTCTCATCTAATAAATCCAAGGATTCAACATGTAATATGGCATTTATCTTTGGATCATAATAAGTCACACGATGAGAAGGTACTTCCATCTCGACTGGAATAACGGCTTCTGAACCGTAGGAAAGAGAGAATGGAGTGTGTCCGGTCGCGAACTTGTGGGTTGTTCGGTAAGCCCATAGAGCCATAGGAGTTCATCGACTCACTTACCCCCAGCCTTTTCCAGTCCTTTCTTAAAAATAGACTTTATAACTTTGTTCATAGCTTCAACCTGTCCATTCGCTTGAGGGTGTACAACTGTAGAGAATTTCTTCTGAATGTGGAATCAATGACAGAAATTCTTAAATTCAACACTGTCGAATTGGGTTCTGTTATTAGTGATGATGGTATGTGGGAGACTAAATCGACAGATAATGTTGCGGACTACAAGGTTGATCACCTTCTTCGTCGTGATTGTAGAAAGAGGTTCAACTTCCTCCCACTTGGTAAAGTAATCAAATACGACGATGGCGTACTTCGCACCACCTTTAGCTAGAGATAGAGAACCAATAATATCAATGCACCAGACTGCAAAAGGCCATGAACAGACCATCTGGGTTATTTCGGTAGGAGGGGCTCTAGGAATCGAGCGTGTTTTTTGACATCAGTCATGTTTTCTGGCGTAGTTCGATGCATCATTCACGGTCGGCCAATAGGATCCATATCAAGTACTTTCTTAGCTAAAGCTTGTCCTCCGGTGTGATCGCCATATTCTCCTTCGTGTACATCATGCAATACTCGTTTAATTTCATCGTGAGAGATATACCAAAGTAAAGGAACAGAGCATCCTCTTCTATACATGACTCCATTCTGAATAGTGAACCGCAAGGCTTTTCGAAGTACTTGTCTTTTTCCCTCCTGCGCTCTGGTAGTGTTCCATTTTCGAGATAATTTTTGAACGGAATCATCCATGACTCCTTATCAGGAACGACTTCAAATACCCAATTTGTCTCCATTCGATCGATGCTTGGGGAAGACAATGTTTCCATAGGAACGAGTCCCATTTGTTTGGCTTCACATGTGCTGGCTAGCTTTTCCAATGAATCAGCTTTTTGATTGTGTTCTCGGGGGATGTAGTAGATAGCATAATAATCGAACTGATTCAGTATCTCCTGGACCTGAGCTAGGTAAGCAGCCAATCTTCAATCTTTGGCCTGGCACTTCCCTCGAACTTGATATACGACCAGTTGTGAATCACAATAAATCTCCACAGCAATGATTTTTAAATCTCGAGCAAGCCTCAATCCGACAAGTAAAGCTTCATACTCAGCTTCATTGTTGGTCGCACTAAAATCAAACTTCAAAGCATAGCATATAGATCGACCTTTAGGAGTTTCAAGTACAACCCCGGCACCTGAGCAACGGTCATTTGATGCACCATCAGTATGCAGCTTCCAGATATATTTGGGAGATTCACTGGCTTCAGGCAAGTCCTCTAGGATGGTAAATTCAGCCACGAAATCTATTAGGACTTGTCCTTGAATGGCTCTCCTTGTAGTATAGGTAATATCAAAACTGACTTAGCTCGATATTCCACTTGAGTAACCTACCAGACATCTCAGGCCGCGTAAGGACCTGTCGTAACTGCTGGTCGGTGTAAACGATAATAGGATGAACCTGGAAATAAGGACGAAGCTTCCTTGAGGCAATAACAAGACAATAAGCTAACTTCTCTAGCTTCGGATAATTCCTCTCAGCTCCGGTTAGTCGTTTACTAATATAGTAGACCGGTTTTTGCACTCGGTCTGAATTAGGGCAGCACTTATTGCATTTTCTGATACAACCAAGTAAAAAGGTACAACTTCTTGTGATTGATAGGCTTTGAGAAAATAGGCAGTGTGGAGAGGTGTTGAATTAGTGCTCGGAATGCACCCTCACATTCTGTGGTCCATTCAAAGTTTTGTTTCCCTTTTCAGATCAAATCAAAGAAGGGAATGCATTTCTAAGTGGATTTTGAAATGAACCTTCTCAGTGCTGCTACTTTCCTGTTGAGGCTCTGGACTTTCTTTATGATTCTTGGAGTCTTAAGAGTTCTAATCGTCTAGATCTTTTCGTGATTGGCTTCAATTCCTCGAGCATTGACGACAAACCTAAGGAATTTTCCGGAAACGATCTGAGCTTCATTCTGTATTCTCGAAGAATATTAAACATTGACTCCAGGTCTTTAATATGATCATGGAGAATCGTGATTTCAGTAGCATGTCGTCCACGTACACCTCCATAGTTTTTCCAATTTGGTGGGCGAACATCCTATTAACCAATCGTTGGTAAGTTGCACCGGCGTTCTTGGGTCCAAAAGGCATGACTTTGTAGCAATAGAGTCCCAAATCGGTCATGAAGCTGGTATGCTCCTGGTCTAGTAAGTGCATGGGCATCTGGTTGTATTCTGAATACGCGACCATGAAGGACCGGAGTTCATGTCCAGCCGTTGAATCTACAGGCTGATCGATTCGAGGAAGTGACGAACTGTCTTTGGGTAAGCTTTATTCAAGTCTGAATAGTCGACACATGTTCTCCATTTTCCATTTGGCTTTCAGACGAGTATAGGTTTGGATACCCATTATGGGTATAATGCATCTCGAATAAACCTATTTCATTTAATCTTATCTACCTCTTCTTTAAGGGTGGCAGATCTCTCTGGATCCATGCCATGCATTTTTTGTTTGACCGGGATGTACCGTGAGTCAATGTTCAGTGTGTGGCTTGCGATGTCAGGGGAGATTCCACGCATGTTAGAATGTGTCCAAAAAAACATGTCAAGGTTTGCTCGAAGAAATTCAACCAATTCCTCTTGCATTTGTTGGCTTAACTGAGATCCAATCTTTATCATTTTAGAATCGTTGTTATCGTCAATTGGGACATTGATCATCAGTTCGGTCGGAGAAGCTTGACTGTCTTTACTTTCTTCTTCGCTTTTGTTATCTATCGGGTTAAGATCTCTTTGGAATTGGTTGGGGTGCCCGGGCCCGGGCTCGGGAACCAATTGTTAATTTTCAACAAAATGGACGCAGAGAGATCCCTCCACGCCCTTTCCTTTCTCCTTTCGCTGCGCCTCGCGCTGCTCAGCAACATAATAGGCTCTCCCAACAGCCTAATCTCCTTGAGCGACTCTAACTCCATGATCAATGGGGAACTTTAGAGTCCAACACCATAGGGCAATGGCAGCCCTGAACTCAGCTAGGGTCGGTCGGCCTAAGAAAGCATTGTATGGCGAGTCGATGTCCAGCACAACAAATTGTAATATCCGGACTCTTCGGCGTTCTTCGGTTCTCAACTCCACTGGAAATCCACCACTCCAGTGGGTATGGTTGCACTCCCGTTGAAGCCATGAATATGGGACTGACATGGCTTCAAATATTTGACCTCCATCTTCATATGTCCATAGGCTCGCTTAAACAATATATTCACAGAACTTCCACTGTCGACTAAGACCCTCTTCATCCAAACAGGACCTACCTGAGCTGATATGACAAGTGGATCAATAGTGGGGGCTTCGACCTTGTCAGCATCTCTATCTCGGAACACGATGTCGTCAGTCATCGTCTTTTGTTGTTTGGCTGGAGCCCCATCTTCCAAACTACAACAACATTCGAAGTCCGCATGTCTAATAGAACTAGCATACGACTCCATTTCCTTCCAGCTTCGGTCTGCTGGATAAGGACCGCCACTAACAGTATTTATCACTAACCTCCCGCCAGTACGAGCAGGTTCCTTCTGTCTTACCGAATTTAGTACAAGATTCTAATTTGATGGGCCCACACCTTCAGACTGCGGCGCCCGAACAAACTACTCCAATTTCCTTTCTCCTATCAACTTTTCAATGAGATCCTGCAAGGGACGGCACTCATTCGTGTTATGGCCGTAGCTATCGTGGAATCTACAAAACTTTCCCATCTAGATTTGTTTCTATGATGATGATTTTGGGGTAGGTTTCTTATACTGAATGGTATTACAAGTCTGTAAGTACACATTCTGCAGCGACGTATTCAAAGGAGTGTAATTGTCAAACATGGGAGCTCTACGTCGCGGACCACGATCATGATCTTGTTTCTTATTTCGATCACCATTACCTCTCCGCTGCTTATGTTTATTTCGAATATTCAATTGCACTTTTTCGGAGCTCTCCCCGGAATGTTTAATAGCTACATTGCTTCGGATTCCTTCCACACTGGACCTACGTCATCTTTTTCCTAGACTGTTTCGCATCCTCCCTTCTCAAGAATTGGGCTGCCTTGGAGTAGAAATGGCCCAATGACGCAGGGGGTTTTCCGACCAGCCAATTACCGAATTCTGAATCGAGATCAATTCCTTTAGTTAGTTCCATCAGAATAGAGTTACCGTTGGGATTGCTAATTTCAGCACATGCAGCATGAAATCTTTCTAAATAATGCCCAAATGTCTCTCCAGGAGCCTGAGTGACACTAGACAAAGTATTAACATCCTTCGGTCTCGTTACATGCATCCGGAACTGCTCAACAAACTTTGTCGCCAACTGATCAAAACATGAGAAAGATCGAGGTGGCAGATGGGTAAACCACATGGTAGTTATGCCCCCAAGAGAGATCGAAAAACTTCGGCATTTAACAGCATCGTCAACTCGTGCGGCATTCATCAACCATTCGTACTTCAAAATATGATGATTGAGATCTGAGTTTACTTCATAGACGTTTAAAGTTGGCATCCTGAATCGTCGAGGTGGTTCAGCATAGAGTATGTCATTAGTGAAAGGGGTATGACTTCGGGAGATTCCCCAGTCGTTGTTAGTAAGACCCTGATTTTCACAGATCATTTGGCGGATCATTATCGGTATATCTAGCATCTGGACATTTTGAACGCACTGGCTCAAGGTGTGGTCGTGTTCCACAGTGCGAGGCTGGGCCGGACATGGTCAACGGTCTAGGTGTCGCCTCCTTGATTCTAAGACTTCAAGGATGTATGGTTCGGGAGTATGTTGACGTTGGATCGGATCTCTCCGGTTTCGGGCATCAACTCCCGGCTCAGTAGCAGTAGTGGTAGTGCGGTTGTTTACAACATGGTATGGAATAGTACCTCCTCGAGAGGAGGGTCCGGTCTAATGGCTAGTGGACGGGCCAACTCTTGGTTGCCCAAGGCTCGGTGTGTGCTGATGTCCAGTAGCTTGGGTATAACTCCCATCTAGCCGTGGGCGCGTGGATCTATGATGATAGTCTGAAGAAGCTGGACTCTCAGTAGATGAATAAAAAGCCTGATCCCTCCTGGATCTCCTACGCCTTTGGAGATTCAGCTGATTGATCAATTCTGCGTTGGCACGCAGCTGTTGAGTAAGTTGCAGATAGCTCTGTGTCAGCTCTTGCATTAGCATCTGAAACTCTTCCCTGTTGACAGGGCCTTGCGGATTTGATGGTCCGGTAGCATTTTGATCAATCGAAGGTAGTTGCATGGGATTTGGTCGATTCTGTCCTTCTGGATCCGAGCAGTAGAACAGGTCCTTATGTTTACCATGATGAATAGCGAAGCTCTTTCCTAGATTTGATGCAAATCTGAATAGGATGGAAGAACTTTAAACTTGAGATCTGGATCTTCTCCTTAGATTTATGTAATCAATTATCGATAGTAGATCCAACGAGCAGGAGAAAAATGTGTTTTCTCGGTGAAAGCACCAAAATGTTTGTACCAAAATTGAGCACAACACTCTTTGGAAATATTTGAAGAGATAAAATGAAGAAAGTAAATGTAAAAAGAGGATTATCTAACAAACACTTCAAAACCAGATAAGAAAAACACGTAGAAACATGGAGATTTAGAGTTGTTCGGCATATTGTTTACGTCCACTATGAAATTGATGATTTTATTGATGTTTGTTTGCTGATTACAACTGGTTACAGTAGATTACAGCAGTAGATTTCGAGTACAACAGTGATCTTTGAGTACAAAAATGGTTTCGGTAGAGTCTGGATGTAGGAGAGCTAAAAGGTCCCTAATCTGTAGACTCTGGGATGCTATTTATAGGCGTAGGATGCAAATATCACGCTCAGATCTTGGAAGACCTCTTCTGGCACGTGAGTGGGCCAACATGGTCGATCCCATGTCATCTGCACTCGGTCCGTGATCGATACAAACGAATTTCGTATCGATCAAGATATGATCCAATCAAGTCGAAATTTAGCATGAACATTCTCTAGGTCGTACGTAAGCTCCTGTGAAAATTTGATGGCATTTGGACTTGTAAATTGTGAGTTATGATCGACGCAGGTTAGGGCTTTTCGGTTGTCGTTCTCTTCGTATCGATGTTGTTCGTATCGATGATTTCGACTCGATGATTCTACACGTGATGCCAGTTAACATGGCGCTTGTTTTTTGAATCGATCCGAAGTTCATGCCGAATCGATTGAGTCTTCCCAATGTTTAAACCTCATTCGTATCGATCTGACTTGGTCTTGTTCGCATCGATTGGCTATGCTTCATTTCGTATCGATCCTACTTGTGTTCGTCGTATCGATGCTTTGTGCTCTATTCGTACCGATTGCAGTTGCTCGGTTCATATTGATGGAAACCACTCTGCTCTATTCGTATCTATCACTGGCCGATTGATACAAAGTAGCAGCTTTGCTTGGCTTTGATGGACACGAAATGGAGTTGGTTGATCGATGAAAACAGGCTGAAGATTATGGATGCGAAGAAGACCGCTGTCTATGGATATGAAGTGATGCTCATTAATGGATACAAAGAGCTGAAGCTTGATGGATACGAACAACAGACAACCTATGGATACGAAGGACACGGCGCATCCTATCGATTCGAAAACGTGTGCATTCGATCGATTTTAACCAAACCGACATGAAGTTGGACTTTTCTCTGGTTGCTCGATGGATACGAACAAGGTGACTGTTTGAATTGCATCGATCATATCTTGAGCATACGACCTCTGATTGACTTGAAATTTGAAATGTTGGCTTTCATAGCTTGGCTTGCCATGTCATAGCAATTGTAGCATGATCTGGACTCGGCCAATTTACCGACATCCATAGTGAACCTGTGTATAACCGATCTTCGGGATGAACTGTCCTTGGTTTCTGGTCAATTTCTTGGTGGCACGGCCTTGCCAATAGGTGGGATAACAATATATGTGTGTGTGTGTATGTGAATTTATTAATAAATATATATATATAACAATTGTTAATGACAAAAAATATTTTGTACAGTAAACAACATTTTTCTATAAATAAATCAAATAGTATAATAAATAAATTATGCATATAAGCAAACTAATTTGTGACAACCACATCTACTTATAAAAATCTCACTTAACTAAACATATAGCAGCAATATATTTAAACAGATATGAAATTGCTCATTATAGGATCATAGAATATAATTTAATTACTGTAATATGAATTAAAATAACTAATTTAATGATGCTTGTGAATCCAAGTTGAAGCAATGACTTCCCTTCCTTTTATTGTTCTTGATTCGTCAGATTGTAATTCCGGTATCACCGACCTCTAACTATCGAACAAGATTATTTAATTTGAAATATATTTGAGAATTTTGAAGTGGATTGAGAGCTATATTTTAAACCGCAATGTAGAAGGTAATGGCGGTCAAAAAAAGTTCATCATTATTTTAGAGATATACATATATATATATACACACGCGCGTATATATATACGGTTGTATTAGAGAGAAAAAAGGAAAACATTTTTACCCATTCTCACTTGATCTCAACCTATTATCTCCAAGCCAATTCCCTATGATGTAGCCACCTCTAGACCTTCCCAAAACCGAAATTTTGCAGCCCTAATGATGGGCCTTAAACCCATCTAATCCCAAGCCAAAATACTATGCAATTAAATCTAATTTAATCGCTTGTCGATATTATATATTGATCGATATATTTATTATTGTTATAAATATATATAACATTATTCATTTATCAAATCATATTCAAATTTTATAATTTATATTTCATAAATATTAATTAATTTAATTAATTTATATAATTATAAACTAATTAAATCATTCAGTCTTAAGGGAATTCATTATTTCGACTGTGTAACTCTTAGGTGTAAATTTGGTCAGCGATTAACATCAAAATATTCTGATGTTAACATTCTTACGTCACTTAGCAGGTAGTGTGACATTATGGCCAAATTTATCACTTACTTATTTTCGTAAAAAATCCAATTTTAGTTTAATAAGTGTTACCCGGTTGTGACATTTGTTTACACTAATTCTCTCGACAAAACTATATCACTTTGGACTTATGGAATTTGGTAATGGTCAAAATTTCAACCTTATCCACACAACTTTATAGTCCAAATACAAAGTCCTTGGTTCAATAATAATAATTATTATTTACCGAAATGCTCTGGCCAGAGACTTTGACTTTTAGTTGAGTTGAATTGACTGTGATACTAACCACATATGACCAAGGAGACGAATCTTCTCTTGAATAGTGTTTCACTTCCAATACTTCCACTCGACCCAACTATAATCACTCGATGGACGCTATGCCATGATTTGGCTATAATCAAAGTGGAGCTTTTATATTGAAGATCGACGGTATTCTCAAGTCGAGAGAACTGTGTAAATCAGTCACATCGATATTTTCTATTTCACCATAGTTATATTAGCTAATAGAAAACTATCGAGCGAGTCGTTCCATAGTTATCTAATAACTATTAGTACGTAACCCCTAGGTGCCCTCACCATTCATGAATAATACACTGCCTAACATTTGGAGAGTGTTATGTACTCCAATCTCAATGGATACATCAATATCTAGTATCGATGCATCTTGACTAGGAACATTTAAAATGGTATATTTGTTTCGTTGTGATAAATTACTCACAATTAAAACACTTTGTAATTTATGGATTTTTCGTTTAAGTATACTTTTAATTAAGTTAATTAATTAATATAATCACATTATATCAAGTATATAATAGGAAGAAAATACCTTTTATTCGAAGAAGATTGGTCAACGAGTCAGATATATGTAACAAATTACATAATTGCCCCTAGGGCGTACCCCTAACTCTATCAATCTCCCACTTGCACTTAGGGTCAATTATGGGATCTAATTCCAAATTCTCTAATCAGTTTTCTCAAATCCAATTAGGTCAGTACCTTAGTGAATGGGTATGTTATTATGTTTTAATTATCTACTTTGTCGATTAACTCTCTCTGACACTGATAAACTGCCTTTATGATGTGGAACGATTCGAAGTATGTCTTTCGACTTCTAGCGAGCTTTAAGTTCTATCATGACCAATTTCATGACATTGTTATCTTATAACAATATTATGGGATTCTCAACATTTTGAATCGCCTTTGGCTCAATTATAAATTTGTGCATTTATATCTATATACATTGGTTTATTGTAGCTTTATTCAAGTTAATGTTCTCAACATTTCATTGAATCGACCACAATCACTTCATTTTCAGATTAAATATTTTAAATTGAATTTTATCATGGACATGTTATACTCAATATCACTTATAAAAGTTTGTGTCCAAACGTTCCATCATAACGAGTTCATTATTTCCATAAACAATTCTTTAGTATTTCATAAATACGCAAAAACACCTCAAACAACCATTTAGTGATATCAATTTGGATTTTATATTTTCTCCATGTATCAAATACATAAACAAAACACAATATTATACACAACACTATTTGAATGATAATTTCTATTGCTAATGCATAAGGAATCCAACTTAGATGTTCTCTTTTTTGATAGGGTGCTCTTGTATATCGTTTTGGGAAAATCCCTACATCTTTTGTACCTACCATAAAAGACATCATTTACAATCCAAAATTAAGCATTAAAACAACTAAAGTTGATTTTAATACAAGCATATTGTTAAAATCAACATCGTGTTGTGTACTTACAGTTTAGAATATCAATGTACATTTTAACGTTCTTTCTTATGAACACACACTTCCTCTGCAGTTTGATTGAAAATCATTATTTGATATTTCTATAAAAAATACTTATTCAATCTTGATGCTTATAAAATGATACATGCGTACCATTTCTTGGATCATATCCAAAGACTAAAAAACTCAATATCGCTCCCACTGACTTCGAGGCATTTTTGGTTAATATGTGTAAACGGTTTACTCTAAATCATTATTTAGAATTTTTTGTTTCGATACATAAGTACCAGACACTAAATCTTATCGAGTGATAATATTATTCTTATCAGCATTGTTCATTTAATTCCAACCACATTAGTCATTCCAATAAAGACATAATCTCGACCGATGGATCATATCTCTTTGGTTTCGACCACCAAAATCATATTTTGATAGCGTACTTGGAATTCTTTCAGATTTGCGCATCATACCATATAGAGTCAACAATCTTAATGGTTTAATTGAACAACCGAGGATAATGTATATTTTCAACATTAATAAGAAATTCATAGTTTCTCTTTGATGTACGAGAATACTTATTAGACATTCTAGTGCAATGTGTTCATTTAGATTAGTTAATTTCATTTCATCTCATATAATCAGTTCTATATTTGGATCGGATCCAATTCCATTTAACTACCAAAAATTTCTCAAAGAAATTCCTTCACAATGAAGTTGATATATCTTGAAACAACAATAGTTTCTTAGTGCAAATAGAATAGGGATTCATAAATTCTTTACACACCTTTTTATTTGTAAAACTGATTTTAGTTTACAAAAATTATGTTTAAAACCTAAATATGTCATTTGATGACAGACCTTTCCAAAAAACTTTTTGAAGATTCATACAAGATCCCTCATGAATAATTATTACATGCAATCTTTTGACTCACACAACCTGCCAACTCCTTGACCTAGGATATGTTGGGATTTATTACAAACCCTTATCTTGTATGATTTTGTGTACTGTTTTTTAGATGAAATAATATCAACCATGTATACTAATCTTAAGTACAAGACCTTATAGAAAGAAACTAAATCAACTTCACTTGCAATTAATCGTAAATTGTCCAACAATGTCTGATTACTCCTTATCGATGTATCATTATGTATCACATGGAGGAGTGACTTTTGATATTGAATCTATATTCATTTTTAGGTACATTTGGAACTCTTTCCAATGTGCTCACTTATTCGACCAAATCAAATCATTTTATTCCATTGCATCATATTTTATTTACTTTTCTTTTATATTTTATGATTTTATCATAAACTTACTACATGTGTATCTAATACACATGTTCATGTTAGTAATAAATCAACGATGAATATAACAAAGTATGTGGTACCCTTTTGGTGTGAGTAGATTTGTGATTGCATGCAGCAATATGTATTAATTCAAAGAGTTCATTAACTCTTATGATGCTCCCACCGAATGGGTGCATACCCATTACTTGTTTGAGATATAATTAACCTATATCCTATGATTTATAATCATACAGTAAAATTATTTCTCAAAGCTACAGTTTAGTCTATAATTCCAAAATAACTGTAAAAAATATTAGAAACGTATATATTTTTGTTGCATCACTTTTACTATGAAAACAAATTCCATAATATAGTTCTATTTCATAATGAATATTCATAATACTCATATTGAAATATAGTTATATCTCTTTTTCAGTCAATACCAAAAATAAACATTATTTCACAAATAATGTTTGATACATTTTACAGAAATAATTTTTGTAATTTGATGCAATCATTAGGTGCTATATGGCATGCTCCCACTATTTCTGCCATTACTATGATAGCATACTAAATTTAGAGGTCCACAATTCACTTAATATTGTTAATATTGCTTACTTATTTCATATGTTGCAGCTAGTTTATAGTGGAGAGTTCTTTGATCAAATATCTTGAACTCAAATAAATAAAAGTTATAGAAAACAATTTAATATGTGAAAATACATTTCGAGATAAAAATCATATTTCATATTCCAATATTAAGTATCAATTATTATTACAAATCTTGTTTCCAATATTTCTCTATGAAGAAGAAGTGACTATTCATTCTTCATTCCAACTTTACCATAAATTACATCTATTCTTATATTCAAATGGTCAAACTACTCAAAAGAAAACCTTACTACAATATCTTAACAAACATTTTTAAAAAGCACATTCAATTATTCTTAACATTTAAGATATCAAATATGTTACACTTTATGCGAACCAATCAATATGACATTTCAGCGATCGAGTTCTTAGATGTATCTCGTAGTTTATGGTCTTGTGTTATATTAACACAATATGATCCTTCTGAAATCATTCAAGTTGAATACATGATCTTAAAATACTACTTATTGGCTTACTTCGAATGAACTAATTTCATCGAAATATTGTACTACACAAACTACGATTGTTCACCATATAACATTTATATGTGAAAGTACATGGATCAAATATCCATAGTCTTGAATTGCATTTAGAGTTCAAAAACTCATAAAATGCAGTGCACGGTCTAAACCAAATAAACATATAAGTGACCAACTTACGAATGTATTAAGTAGTTGAAATTAGGCACTTGTATGGATATAGAAACATTATGTAACATGCAATTAGAATTATTAGTAAGTATATATTATATTTCTATTTGTCAACTTTCAATTCAGCTTTTTTATACATGTTAAATGGAAAACGTTTTATCAATTTTATTAAATGAACAAATTTATCATTGTAGATAATTATAACATTATATAGCATATATTCTTATAATATTAGAAAGCTTAAATGTTACCATTTCATTTTTTTAATAAGGCTCCCGCTAGTCTTTTATGTTTCTCCAAACCCAAAGATGAAACATAGAAGCCTTACAGCTTCACTAATGGGTGTTAGGACTCGTTTGTTTTGGTATTCTGATCTTGAGTTTGCTCAACAAATCATAGCCCTATAAACGATGGATAACTCCTTATCGGTTGTATCGCATACAACTCCTAACCCATTTTTCCTTGTTCTAATCACATTTCGACCTTGAATTTGCTCAACAAATCGAAAGAGATTATTTACTCATACCTACCATATCGTGATGGCCTAAGTATAGTATATGTACCTTGAGTTTGCTCAATAAATACATATAGTTATCTTACCTCATCTATTCAATATAGTAATAATACTATGCATAACATCCCTAGCTTGAGTTTGCTCAAAAACTAAGGAGTATGCAAGTAACTTATTAATATATATAGGATAGAGAACAACATTATATTCAAGATTCATAATCTTCAATGTATATATTGAGTAATATTGACTTATAGAATAATATCTTTATTATGAAATACCCCAGCGATTTAAGTGCCAGACACATCAGAAATCATGGTATATGTACATTTATATGTGTATTTATATCTCAAGTCTATTTGGGTTTCTTTAATGTTCTACATTTAGTTTATACACATATGATATAAGCTTTATTATTATATAACTTTTATATTTCATATTACTTATATGATAGTCTCACGTATAATATATCATTTATTTAATCTTATTAATTTAATCAGTTAACTCTTTAATTAATTTTAAATTAGTATTCCAATATAACTTTTAAATTGGACATATCTGCTATAACATTTATAATGTATACTATAATCTTTATAGCGTAACACACATATATCATATATATGTGTGTATTTTATTTAATTAACTAACCTTTAATTAATTAATTCAATTAAATAATTTTTATTAAAATTTATTAATTTCAAAATTTATCTTGTATACATACATATATACTTATGTTATCTTAAACATTTTAAAATAACATATCATATATCAACATATATATAATACATGTACATGTACATCAATTAATTAACATATTTAATTAATTAATTTTATTAATCTTATTAATAAATTTGAAATTTGAAATTATTATATAAATATTTTCAAACATTTTGAAAACATCATTATCCTTTCAAATATTTTGAAAACTTATGTAGTATTATAATTTTATAATAGACAAAATTTATTTTAAATTTAACTACTAAATTAAGATCTTTAACATTAATTTTCATAGCGATTTTGAAAATTAGCCCGAGCCCAAATTAAATTGGGCCATTTTTATTAGGAGCAACCTTTGGGCTCACTTCACCATTCGGGTCAGGCCGGTAACCAGGTAGGACAGGGTAATTAATTACCTAATTTCAATCCTAGACATTACCTTTTTAGATACCGTACTAATTGGGCAAGCTTAATTAGTTAGTCCTAATATGGCTAAATTAGACCGCATAGGCTATTGGGCTCTGATGCCATTGTTGGAATTGAACTAGCCCACAGCGGCAGTTATGGGTGAATTTCAAAAAATTTACCCTATTGGGTCTTTTATTGAGCCTATAAAGTCTAACTGAATTAGAACATTTCTAAATTTCATTTAAATAAAATCATTATTTTATTTAAATTAAAATATATTAAGATATGAAATTAATTTTATTTGATTTAGTTTATACATATATGTATCACATACATATATGTGTGAGTGCATATGTAACATAATAATCCATGAAAGGAATAATATGCCCATATGTGGATGTTAGGCTTTACATCACAGCAGACATATTAGCTCATTTTGTATGTCATGTATGATGTCCAAATATATGCATGTATATGTGTTACAAGTTACAACACACACACACATGTATGTATAAATATATTATATATAATATATGAACATAAAACATCTATATATAGATAAATATATATAGAAAGAGAGAGAATATTTATTAAAAATTACTTATAATTCAAAATTAACTCGATTTTGCAAACATAATGATTTTAGTGTTTAATATGTATATATTATGAATAAAATAATGTTTTCATCCGTAAATAATTAACAAAAAATAATCTACTGATGAAAATTCAAATTTTAAAATTTTCAAAAATCTAGGATCATAAAATAAAGTTAAGGAAAAATCTGAAGATTTTTCAAAGTTGAAGTATTATTTTTAAAAACAAATACATTGATTTTGAAAATAATTATTTAATATAAAATAGTATATTATTACAAATTAAAATTTTACAAAATCTAGGACCATGAATGAAAGGCTATGAAAATTTTTGAAGAAATTTCAATTAAATTATTATTTTTAATAAACCATAAATAGTTTCCAAAATAATATTAATTATTAAAAATAATAAGATTTATTGACAAATTCCTAAATTATTTCTATATGTTTCAGAAATGATATAATATTTTAAACAAAATATAAAATAGAATTTTTAATATAATAGTTATTTTATATATAATAAACAATTCAATAAATGTTAATTTATAATTATGAATATATGTACGATAATTAATTTTTGAATTTTTTAATTCATATTATATATAAATAAGTGTACTAAATTTTTTAATCATATATATATGTATATGTCTTATATATGCATATATGCTACTATGAGAGAGAAATAAACACTATATATATATATGAATTTATTAATAAATATATATAAAACAATTATTAATGACAAAAATTGATTTTTTACAGTAAACAACATTTGTCTATACATAAATCAAATAGTATAATAAACCAATTGTGCGCATAACCAAACTGATTTGGGACAACCACATCTACTTACAAAAATCTCACCTAACTAAACATATAGTAGCAATATATTTAAACATATATGGAATTGCTCATTATAGAATCATAGAATATAATTTAACTACTATAACATGAATTAAAATTACCAATTTAATGATTCCTTTGAATCCACGTTGATGCAACGACTTCCGTTCCTTTTACTATTCTTGATTCGTCAGACTGCAAGTCCAAAATCACCGACCTCTAACTATCGAATAGTATTATTTTAATTTAAAATATATTTGAGAATCTGGAAATGGATTGCGAGCTATACTTTAATTAGCAATGTAGAAGGTAATGGTGGCCAAAAACAGTTCATCGTTATTTTAGAGATACATATACATATATATATATATTATATATAGGGTTGTACTAGAGAGAATGAGGAAAACCTTTTTACCCATTCTCACTTGATCTCAACCCATTATCTCCAAGCTAATTCCCTATGTTTGAGCCACCCCTAGATCTTCTCAAAAACCAAAATTTTGCAGCCTGAATGCTGGGACTTAAACCTATCTAAGCCCAAGCCAAAATGCTATGCAATTAAATCTAATTTAATCGCTTGTCGATATTGTATATTGATCGATATATTTATAACTGTTATAAATATATATAATACTAATTATTTCTCAAATCATATTCAAATTTTGCAAAAAATATTTAATAAATATTAATTAATTTAATTAATTTATAACGGTTATAAAATAATTAAATCGTTCGGTCTTAAAGGAATTCATCATTTCGGCTATGTAACTCTTGGGTGTAAATTTGGTCAGCGATTAACATCGAAATATTCTAATGTTAACATTCACACATCACTTAGTAAGTGGTGTGTCATTAGGGCTAAATTTATCGCTTACTCATTTCGGTAAAAATCTAATTTTAGTTTAATAAGCGTTACCCGGTCGTGACATTTGTTTACACCAATTCTCTTCGTCGAAACTATATCACTTTGGAATTATGGAATTTGGTAATGGTCAAATTCCAACCTCATCCACATTCAACTTTATAGTCCAAATACAAAGTCATTGGTTCATAACAATTATTATTAACCGAAATGCTCTGGCAAGAGACTTTGACTTTGAGTTGACTTGAGTTGACTGTGATACTAACCGCATATAACTGAAGAGACGAATCCTCTCTTGAATAGTGCTTCACTTCCAATACTTCCACTCGACCCAACTATAGTCACTCGATGGACGCCGTACCATGATTTGGCTATAATCAAAGCGGAGCTTTCATATTGAAGATCTACACTATTCTCAAGTCGAGAGAACTGTGTAAATTAGTCACATCGATATTTTCTATTTGACCTTAGTTATATAAACTAACAGAAAACTATCGAGTGAGTCCTTCCATAGTTATCCAATAACAATTACTACGTAACCCCTAGGTACCCCCACCAATCATGAGTAATACAATGCCCAACATTTGGAGAGTGTTACGTACTCCGGTCTCAATGGATATATCGATATCCAGTCTCGATTCATCTTGACTAGGAATATATAAAATGGTATATTTGTTTCGTTGTGATAAATTACTCACGGTTACAACATTTTATAACTCTTATCACAAAATATACCATTTATGGATTTTTCTATTAAATATACTTTTAATTTAGTTAATTAATTAATATAATCACATTATATCAAGTATATAATAGGAAGAATATACATTTTATTTCGAAGAAGATTGGTCAACGAGTTAGATATATGTAACAAATTACATAATTGTCCCAAGGGCTTACCCCTAACTCTATCATTTACTTCATTATTTATATCTATATATAACAACATACAAAAAACAAAATAAAACCAGACGCTTCGAATAAGATCCTCTGATAAAGCTAAGTTGCATAATAAATTACATAATTGCCTATGGGCACACCCTTAACTTTATCAACAGCTCTAAGCTAGCTGTTGTTTTGCTCGATTTCACTAGGATAACATGGATGCCCTTAGTCAATATATCGAATATTACCCAAATATTATCATTTACTACTCTCAAACTTGACAATCGATCCACAAAATCCGTAGATACCGAGTCCCACTTCCAAGTTGGTACTTCTAAGGATTGAAGTAATCCACTTGGCATCTGATACTCAGCCCTAACTCATTGACATGTGTAACACTTCCATAATAACCTGCCCTGAAACAGGCTTAAATCCCAACCCAAAAAAGGGCCATCGGAACTTAGACTCATTCTAAAGCTAGCTGTTGGTTGGTAAAAAGAACAATAAAGAACCGTTTATCTATACATTCAGAACTTACGGTGGAAAGATAAAATGAAATTGCAAAAACATTACCCACTTTACTTAAACTCTAAATGTTGCAAAACAAAAATTATAACATAATGTCAACAATAACCGTTACATCATCTTGTTCAAAAATACATTTTCAACTTTAAATAGGTACATCATAAAATAGCATAAATAGATAAATGGACTACTACCACAAGCTCCACTCATTGTCATCTCCATCTTAATCATCGTCTCCTTCTCTAAACCGAGTTGTAATGAGGAGGGAGTTAGAACAACAATGTCTAGTGAATGAAATATCTCAAGCATTTCTATATCAGTTCTTGGGCAGTATAATTTAAATGATATGTCCTTCGCAATTTAGACTATATTCAAAACTATTTAATACTTCACATAAGGGAAGGAGACGGGCCCTCAAAGAATAACAATAAACAAAGATAGATATATAGGATTTCTTAACTGAAACCCCAATCGAGTTTTCTAAATCTATGAAGAGATGAACTGACAAAGTTTCGCTAATATTCCCAAAATATTATGTGAATAAAAGTAAGGGGCCTAGGTTCTTTTTATAGTGGTTGGAATGCACCAGAACCGTCGGATTTAAGTCAGTTTAAAATTACAAAATAAGGAAACGTTCATTGCTGAAAACCCTAGCTGCCACCTTATGTCCACCTATCGATCGCTTCTACCACCGATCGACCGCTAGCGGTCGATCAGTCATGGGTTGACTAGTGCTATTTTGAGAACGTTGATTTTGATTTTTGTCGTTGTTTAATTTATTATCTTCCTTGATTGCATTTTAATGTTAACGTTAATTTTAACATTTACTTGACCTCCAAGTATAATTACTGTTAACTTTTAAATTTCAAATTTGGGAATGAATTATTTATTTGAATTTGAATTCTATTTAAATTATTTTAAACCCAAAAACATAAAATGCCTATAACTTCTTCAATTAAGCTATGTTTTCAGGATATTGTATATGGAAATTGATCGGAATTTCACATGAACACAAAGACATAACATTCATGTTCAAATTCCAACTTTTGCAAAAAATTTGTTTTTACCCTTATTTTATTTAAATTAACTTATCCAATCTATTTAATCATGGTTGATTTTACATGATGTTACATTCATCCCCCTTAAAATAATTTGTTCCCAAAATTACCCAAGGGGCGGATAGCGTGACGCGTAATAAATATCCATTTTATGCAACCAAGTTATTTACACAACTATCTACTCAACCAAAAGTGCAATGTGATTATTTATGGAAAACATATTATAAGAGAGCTCAGTCTTAGCATGAGTGTTTAATCGTGATATATAAGATATGCATGCAAATGCCCCAAAACATGAATAAAGGTTTCTACATGAATATAAAGTGAAAGTGAAAAATGTAATAGCCATCTCCTATCATCCAATCTAGCAACCACTATGTAATCAAAAATCTAACTTTGGAGAGAAGTTTACCAGTGAAAAGCTCAGGATGATAGATTCTTACCTTTTCTTCATTTTTCCATGTGCTTTTCATCAGTTTGTCTCCCCATTGTACTCAGACCAGCCTAATTTCTTTGTCATGGAGCTTCTTAGTTCCGTGCTTCACAATACATGTGGCGGCACGTGATGTTATTGGCTCAGTCCTAGTATCCTCTAACTGGTCATGCTCTACCACAACGGTTGTGTCATGAAGGCACTTTCTCAAATGTAGGATGTGAAAAATGCCATGGACTTCGGCCAAACTATCCGGTAGCTCTATGCAATAAGCAATTCTTCCTATCCTTTCCAAAACTCGAAAATGCCCAACAAATCCTGGTGCCAATTTCCCAAACTTACCAAACCTTACGATTTTTCTAAGAGGGGAGACTTTGATAAATATTGAGTCTCCAACCTCAAACTCTGACTCTTTCCTTCTCTTGTAGGCATAGGATTTCTCGAGGTCTTGCACTACCTTTATACATTGCTTGATCAGCTCTAGTTTTTTTGAAGTATCGCAAATCAAATCTTGTCTAAGAAAATTTTTATCGGTGGTTTCACACCAACAATTTGGTGATTTGTGTGGCCACCCATAAAGCGCTTCAAAGGGGGTCATACCAATCGTCGCTTGCAATTATTATTATATGTGAACTCAACTAATAGTAGATGCCGCTGCCATTGTCTTTCGAAGTCCATGATACAAGCTCTTAATAAGTCCTCCAAGTATTTATTCGCCCATTGAGTTTGACCATCGGTTTATGGGTGGTAAGCAGTGCTAAGATTCAATGAAGTTCCCAAAGATGCCTGCAAACTCCTCCAAAACTCACCGGTGAATAAGGGTTCCCTATCACTAACAATGGTCATTGGAATAATTCCTTGTAGTAGAACCATCTCTTTAATATAAATTTGTAAGAGAGATGTTACGGTCCTATTATACCTAATAGGAATAAAATAGGCACTCTTAGTGAGTCAATCTAATATGACCTAAATAACTCCATTGCCCCTCTGACTTTCAGGCAATCCTTCTATGAAGTCCATCAAACTGTGCTTCCATTTCCAAGTCGGAATCTCTGATGGTAACAACAATTCTTCGAATTTCCCTTGTTTATCCTTTATTTTTTGGCATGTTAAATATGTAGCAACAAACTCAGAAACTCTCTTCTTCATTCCTAACCAAAAGAAAATTCTACCCATATCCTTGTACATATTGTCTCCTTCGGGGTGAATGGTCATCTTTGACTGGTGACATTGCATGGTGTTCAATCATTGGGACATAAAGGCATCCATCCCCTCTTAAACATCTCTTCTCACCAACTGCATATCTACCGACGTAGGGAAACGTTCTCACCTTCTCAAATTATCCAAAATCTTCACTATCTTCTCATCCTTCTTTTACTCAAGCCTAATGCGTCCATTAAAGCTAGCCTAGTGTCCATCACTACCAAAAAGCCCTAGATAGGTTATATTAGCGGTTGGAAGTTGAAATTTGAGAGGAACTCCAATTGCCTTCCTTCATATATAGCAACTAAGGTAGCACACCTCCGACCGAGGGAGTCAGCGACGATGTTCCCTTTTCCAGAGGTATATTGTATAATAAAGTCTAATGATGCTATATACTTCATCCACCTTTGATGCATAAGGTTTAAATATTTTTGAAAAAATAAATATTTGAGTGATATGTGGTCAGTAAACAACTCAAACCTTTCTCTTAAAAGATAGTGCGTTCACATGTTCAAGGCAAAGGCAATAGCTGCCAACTCCAAGTCATGAACTGGATATCTCTTCTCATGGTCCTTTAGTTGCCTAATAGCATAAGCTACTATCCTTCCTTGCATGAGAACTGCTCCAAATCTTGTGTCACATGCATCCATGAAAACTGTAAAAGACATGTTCAAGTCACTTGTCAATAGTTCTTTAAGTTTCTCTCAAATGCTTCAGTGCATTTATCATCCCAAGTAAAGACTTGGATTCTTCTTAATCTAGCAGGTTAAAGGGCTATTTTTGCAAAGTCCTTTATGAACTTCCTATAATAACCTGCTAACCTAAGAAAGCTCCTAACTTCCATTGCAGTCTTTGGAACTCTCCACTCTTGAATAGCTTCCAATTTGCGGGGTCCAAAGCTAATTTGTGCCCAAAAACGATGTGTCTAAGAAACCTTACCTCCTTCTTCCAAAAGTTGCATTTTGAAAATTTGGCCCTAAGTTGGTGCCTCTTCAAGGTTCCTAGTATCTCCCTTAAGTGATTCTTATGCTTTCCTTCACTCTTGGAGAATACTAGAATATCGTCAACCAACACAATGATGAGCTTATTAAGTTGTCCCTTGAATACTCTACTTGTCAAATCTACAAAGTATACGGGGGCATTCGTCAATCCGAAAGGCATTACCTCTCACTCATAGAGTCCATCTGGTGTAAAAAATGTGGTCTTTGACTTGCTGTCCTTTGCGATTTTCAATTGATGAGATCCAGTTGCCATGTCCGATTGTGAGAAAACTTTGGCTCCAACAAGTTGATCGACAAATCGTCTATTCTAGGTAAGAGATACATATTCTTCCTTTTCAGTTTGTTAAATTTCCTATATTCGATGCATAGTCTCAATGATCTGTCTACATTATTGGCAAAAACAACAAGGGCTCCTTATTTCGAAGTATTCTGTTGGATGAATCTTTTCTGAAACAGCTCCGAGATTTTCTTATTCAACTTACATCTTTCTTTGGAGGCCATCTATCTTAATGGCAGAGAGACAAGTCTAGCATTTTTCTTCAAATCAATCTAAACTCAATCTCCTTTTAGGGTAGGATACCTGAGACTTCCTCAAAGACGTTGGGAAACTCTTGGACTACAGGTATGGACGAAAGCTCAATATGAGATAGACTCAATGAGCACAAATAACTTGACTCAATTGAGTCTTTGGTTGTATAATGGACCTCTAATTCTCACCCTCTACTACTCTCTAATCATACAACCCTCCTATTGCAATCTAAAATTTCTTCGTAGTATGATAACCAATCAATTCCCAAGGTAAGTCCACACCCCTTCAAAATTTAGAATGTACGCATTATATGAAATTAACGTAACATATGTCGACAACTAGGTCTTAGCAAATTAAGGAGAGATGTGTCGACCATCCAATAGGATTAGAGACTACTTTTGGGCTGGTGGCATATTAGGTTTGCTATAAGGAGTTAACTACATTGCTAGCTTTAAAGAAATGTGATGCTTCAAAATAAAATAGAGTATGTATTGTAGTCCCAAAAATAAGAGTTATACCTTCCAGTGTTGACCTTCCTTGATATCTAGAGGGTGGTATACTCAAAATAGGGGCATCCTTAATTGCATACACTTGTCCACTCGGCCCTTCCTTTGCCAGCTTCGGACACTGGTTCTTTAGGTGCCTTTCCTTGTAGCAGTGATAACACTTTCATTTAAAAACTTCCTTCATCAAACTCACCCAACAATCTTTGGCTATATAACCCTTCTTTTGGCATCTCTTACACACCTTACTCTCTTTCTTGAATTTTCCTTTTGACTAATTATTTGCCAAGAGTTCCCCTTCTTAGTTTGATTTTGAGTAATTCCTGCCTTATCCTTCTCCACCTCTTTTTCTTCCATACTAGCCATCTACCGCAAAGCCATCTTAACAAACATCTCGTATGTAGCGCCAGCAGGCACGTGGGTTAACAACAACTCTCTAAGTGGGGAGTTCATGCCCTTCACAAACTTCATGACCTTTTTCCATAGGTTTATCGATCAATCTCATCCTAAACTTAGCCAACGCTATAAACTTACTAATGTACTCCTCTAAATTGAAGTCTTCCTTCTTACGTTATATAAATTTTTCTAATTGTAAACTTACTTCTATCCTTGACATAAACCTTGACTCGAATATGTCCTTGAATTCATAGCAAGTGAAAATCCTACCCACATTCTCCTCAGCCACAATACTCCAGCAATCTCGGGCTTCTCCCTTGTGGTGCCAAGCTGACATTCTCCTTTTTAGCTGATCCTCCTAACCGAGCTCCCGAAATATCTTCTCGAAGTCATTTATCCAAGTCTTTTACTCCACAAACCCCTTTGTTCTAGAATATACTCTTCTTCTCATATTGAGAAGGTCCTTATACATCTTTTGAAAGTCAACTGGGTAGGGTGCTGCATCAGCAAGCAAGGCAGTGGGTACCGCCGGTGCAGCCTAAGGAACAGGAACTTCACATACTTCCATGAGATATTGTTTAAACCATTTGGGCATTCTTCGAATGGCGGATATTCCTCGGGTAGGGTTCCTAGCCTCCAAAGAAGAATGATTATCAACCATATCAACTATCTGTAAGTTGATCTTTTAGTTATAACTTCCTAAGATAGTATTATATGCTGAAAGAAAATTTTGCCTAGTATGTTACATTCAAATATAGTATATATGTAGTAGGATTTTCTGGAAAACATTTTCAGAGATAACAATATGCCACTCACACATATACTTTTCTCCATTGATCGGGTGACCTTGTCTGTGATACCAAATGTAACAACCCACTTTGAAATAGGTCGAAATCCCAACCCAGAAAAGACCCTTTGAAACTTAGACCCATTTTAAATCTAGATATTGGTTGGTAAAAAAAACAATACATACCTATTTATCTATGCATTCAGAACTCACAGCGGAAGGATAAAATATAATAGAATAAACAATACCCGTTTTATTTCAAATTCCAAATGTAGAAAAACAAAACTATAACATAACGTCAACAATAAACGTTACATCATCTTGTTCAAAAATACATTTTTAACTTTAATTAGGACATAAAAATAGCACAAACAGATAAATAGACTACTGCCACAAGATTCTCTCATCGTCATCTCCATCTTGACCATCATCTCCTTCCCTAATTTGTGTTGTAATGAGGGAGTCAGAACAACAATGTCTAATGAATAAAAAATCTCGAGCCTTTCTATATCGATACTTGGGCAGCATAATTTCAATAAGGATATGTCTTTCACATTTTAAACTATATTGCCTGGAAGGAAGTTTATGGATCTCCTAACCTTGATCCTCTCCCTTCCCAAGATCCCTTTCCTCCTGCCCAAGGTTTAAATGCTATGAATCTCGAAGCAGACCTGCTGCTAACCGTGTTGGTGGTCACATTGCTATACCCGATGCCTCCTTTGAAATTTAGGCTTACTGGTTGGTCCCCTTGGCCTTCCCCCTCTCAAGGGCCTTTTCACCTCTTTGATGACTTTGACCTCACCGTCTTCCACCTTTCGGTCCTCCCATCCTCCCCTTTACATGACCTACCGCTGCGCGATCTACCTACTGACATGGATCTTGACCCTTTGTGGAACCCAAATCCTGCCATGCCTCCTCTGTCATGCCCTACTTTGTCCTCGACCTCCGTCCGTATAAGTGCCAAATTGTTAGCCCATTTTGCTGATTATCCGCCTTTTGTCTTTAATAGTATTTTTCAACTTGCTGTTTTTACTTCGGATAATTCCAACTTGACCAAAAAAAATCTTGCTACATGGGTATTGATTTCCGAGCATTATTCGGCCATGCATGCACTGGAAAAGGAGCGTATCTCTTTTTCCTCATGAAGATTCTTTCTTGTAACATTAGGGTTTGGGAGACCCCGATAGATGCTCCCTTATCCGTCTTATTTCATCCCCTCTCCATCTTGATATTATATTTATCCAAGAATCCAAATTTGCTGACTCAAATCCTTATCTCTTTCGTTCCCTCGCAGGCTCCTTCCTCACTGGTTAGGAATTTGTCAAAGCCTCCAGTTCCAGGGGTGGTATTCATACTGCCTGGGATGAATCTAAGCGGCCCCTCCTTCAAGTCATTAAACATTCCTTTGCCTCATGCATTGCTCTTATCCACTTACCCTTAGGCATCATCTATTTTCTTCTCTAATATTTATGGTCCCTACTCTAGCCCTGATAGAATCTCTCTTTGGTCTAATTGTTCCGAGGTTCTAACTTTTCCTAGGGTCCCTGGGTCTTGGGAGGTGATTTTAATATTACCCTTGATTCTTCCTAGTGAAATTACTCCTCCTCTATAAATGTTGACTTTGACTCCTTCTATTACTATATTTTCTTGCGTGCCTTGATTAACCCACCCATTTCCAATCGATTATTCAGTTGGAGCAATAACCGCTTTCCCCCACCCTTGTCAAGCTAGGCCGCTTCCTCTTTAATGCATCTTGGGAGGGCTCCCACCACCTCTCCTTCGTCCATGGCCTCCCCGCTTTCTTATCATACCATTATCCTATCCTTTTGGGCTTTGGATCCCCCTTCCCTCCTAGATCTAGTTTCCAACTCAAAAGATTTTGGCTCCTAAAACAAGATTTCGATGAATTTATCTTGACTGCCCAGTCAAGTTTTCCACCTCATCTCTCTGTGTTTTCAACGGTGGTCGCCAAACTTCGTTCCCCTCATAAACTGCTCCACCCCTGGTCTAGATCTATCTGGCGATTCCTTAGGTCTCGTATCTCCTCCATCTAAGATGTTATTTTAGACTTTAATATTCGTGAAGAATCCCACCCCCATCTGACTCTGAATCCTTCTCCCTCTGCTTGTTAGAAGTAGAGCTTGATAGGCTATTGAAGCAAGAAGAGATTGGCTAGAAGCAGAGATCCAAGGCAAACTGGCTTAAAGATGGTGACCATAATGCAGCCTATTTTCATCGCTTAGCTAACGGAAGCAGATGCACTAACCTCATCTTTGATCTCCTTCAGAAAATTCTATTTTCCAAGATCAATTTGATCTCAATAGGATCTACACTGCATTTTTCAAGAACATTCTTGTCCATCCCCATCCTACTCCACCCCAGATTAATTGGAACTCCTTATACCCTAACCCTTCTCTTATTCCTGTTGACCATCCCTTTGTTGAATAAGAGATCTTGTCTACTCTGAAGGATATGGATGACGGTAAATCTCCAGGATCAGACGGTTTCGGTCACTTTGGTTTAAGCACTTCTGGTCAGTTATCTGCTCCGATATCCTAGCTATGTTCTATGAGTTCTATTTTGATCCTTCATTTATTGGTAGAGTCAATTATGCCGATGTGATTCTCATTCCCAAAAAACTTAGTGCTAATCATTTATTTGAATTCCGTCCTGTTACCCTTCTCTACATCACCTTCAAACGCATCACTAAGGTCCTTGCCAATTGCCTCCAAAAACTTTATCTCCACTCTGGTTGGGCCTTACCAATCCACCTTCATCCTGGGTAGGAATATCCTTGATTGTTTGACCGACACTCAAGAAGTTGTTTCTTTCTGTCACCACTCCAATACACCCAGGGTTCTCCTCATGTAAGGTTTTTTCCAAAGCTTTCGACTCAATCAACTGGCCCTTCATTTAAGGCACCCTGATTCGCAGGGATTTTGTAACGACCAGGAAATTTCGATCCCAAAATTTCCAGATAGTTAAGAAAAGAAGAAAAGAGAAAGAAGAAGAAAATAGAAACAAGACACAGAAACCTTACATTCACAACGGATCAAATATAATATCAAATAAAATAGCAGTTATACAAAGAAAACTATATCAGTTAATTTACATTTAAATACATCAGAGTTACACATATACATAAATACTGGACAAAACAATCATGTCCAGAGACTACAATATCACGGTGAAAACTCTCCATACGTCCCTGCCATCCTGCTCGCCTCCTGAGCTCCAGAACATCCTTACCTGAAAATCTGTAATACTCGGTCTGACCCGAGCATTACATCAAAGTAACACCCGGGTCAGGCTGGAAACCAGCGTGAGTAAACCCATCTAACATGAATGACAAAAGCATACAACTTATATAAACCCGGGTACTCGTATCAATTTACAAATTCACAACTTGTTATAGACATCACTGATATCACACATCTATATCTAAGTACCAGAACTTAGATTAACAGTCAAATTCATTCAAATCATTCCATATCAGTTTATTGATTTCTCAAATCAGTTTATAAGAATCGAAGTGGGTTCGGGTATTTACTCATACCCGACTCCGGTCTCTTCGAATCCAATATCATCTTAACCCAAATTATCCAATTAAATACAATTCAACTTTAATTACCAGATAACATTTTAACACATCAATTCATAATTGATAGATAATTGCATTATCACCATTCATCCAACATATCATATCACAAAGCAATTCATATCAGAAATATCAACTAGTCCAAAGCACTCATCATCATTTAATCATTAATAAGCAAGATTGATACTTCATTAATTATATTAACAAATTACTTTCATTAACTAATTATTCTTAAATTTCACATAATAATTAACCTTTAATTACATTCATTATCAATCTTGATTAATCACAATCAGAAATTAACTTTCCTTAATTACTTCATCAATTAATCCTTGATTAATTATATAAATTAATCCTTCAATTACATTGAGTAATCATTACTTAATTTCTTCCATCAAGTAATCATCCTTTAATTACTACCCATCAAGTAATTTAATTAAATTACATCCAGTAATTAATTACTTTGCTAAGAAACTACACCTCATTAATTACTTTAAGTAATCTACTTAACCCAACATCAAATGATTAACTTTAATTAATTAAACTGAATTAATTAACCAAAATTAACCACATCCAATTAATTAATCATATTGAGTAATTAATTCCTCTAATTACTTTATTAAGTAATTATTTATAATAATTCTTCTTCATTAAGTAATTAACCTCTTAATTACTTCTTACTTAATTATTTCTAAATTAGTTAACCTTGATTAATCAATCTTAAATTATCGCCTTCAAATACATTAAGTAATTAGCCTTTAATTAATGATACAAACTAATTATTCTTCACCCATCCGCTTTAATTTCACTTACCCTATTTTTTATTATCCTATAGTCTCTTACATTGAATAATTAATCGTCAAATAATCCACACGAATTATTTGTTAATTATTAAATCTTTAATAATTAATTAATTAATTACTTAACAATTTATCCTTGATTATTAAATTTATCTACAGAAATCAACCCTTAATCATTCTTGATTAACCCTTATTAATTAAGTAACTTCAAGAATTAACAAATAATTCTATTTAATTAATCAAACACTTAAACAATATTTTAACATCACAGGATAATTAAGTATAATATTAAAACTTCATTAGTGTTAATTTAAAACATTAAGTTACTATTTATTTCTCCCGAGACAAACCCATGAATACTCGAGCTTACTTAAGTTCCAACCCGTCTTCCCTCTAAACTTTACTGCTATGCTAATATACTCCTGCAAACATCTGGATAGAAACCCCGAGTAAAACCATTCCTTTCTCGAACATAAACTCGAGAAAACAACAGAAACCCCTATCATAATCTCGAGGTAAAAACTTCTTCCAGAAACTATTCTTCTGCTGCTACCTGTTGCTTCTATCACCTGCACGCATGTCATGGTGCACCTGCACACGACGAACGGCCGGCATCAAACCCGGCTCCGATCATCGACACGTCCCCTATTCTCCACCGAGTCGCCTCGCAAACACCGATCGATTAATCATCATGAAAATAAAAATTTGAACGAACGAACCACCCTAGGCTTCACAACCCATCATCTACTTCCATCTCTCATAGTCAACTCCGACCACCAGAGATGCCTTCCCCATGCTCGAACCTTCACCTGACCTTAGTCATTCCTTTCCTCCAATTCCTGACCTTCCCGACGCTATCACGATGCCATGGGAAAATCAGCAAATAACCCATCCAACTTTCTACCTAAAACCCTAAATTGATGCGATTCGACTTCCTCGGAGATTGGAAAATTCCAACTCCATTTTTCCCATGAACTTCTACGTCTAGGCTTGCTTCAGACCAAGTCTTGATGATCGAAACTTCCCCGATCGACAAAAATTGATGTTTATCAAATTTTGTTTAACCCGAGGATTCCCACAAATCATGGATTTAAAAATCCTGAGTTTATTATCAAAATTCCTCATTTTCGAAATCAAATTAAACTATAAAACCAAAACACAAAATTTAAACAATGGAATTTCAGACTTGAATTAATTTTCACTGTAATCCCATGTTTTTTTTGAAATTATTGCCAAATAAATCTACTGGGAAAAAAATTTAGATTTAAAATATCATAATTATAATCAAAGTTTCTTCAATCATCAATGCATGGAAGAATTTGTGTGATAAGTTTAGAGTTTGAAAAGATTTGATGGTCTGAAAATTCAAGAACAGAGTCCCAGAGTACTTTACATAGTCATGCACTTAGCAAATCAAAACTTTAATACAATCATACAAAACATGTTTGAGTTAATCATATGATTAATTATTGCATGTAAGATATTCAACAATTTATCACAGCATCATTATCAACAGGCTTAAGCATTAAAATGGCAGCAGTTTACTCACCTTGTTTAACAGAGAAACCTGTAAGTTGAAATCTGGAAATGCATTTTAAAAGTGGGAATTTGATCATGCCACAATGACTCCAAACTGAGCTATTCTGTTTAAATTCGAGCAGAGTTGTTGAATTAATCCTGAATTGACGAATTGAATTGCATCCATGCTACTGATCCTTGCTCAGGCTATTAAGGTTTGAATTGTACTGGTTATTTTGAATATTGTTTTCCTCTGTTCATCTTCTTTACAGCTTTTTTTTTATGTTACAGATCTTTGTTTTAAAGAAGATAGGAAAAAAATTATGAAGAGAAAAGATATTAGTTTATATAGGTTTAATTAGGATTTGTTAAAACAAAAGAAAAAATAAAATAAAATAAATAAATAAATAAAGTAATGACACTTGTAAAATCCCATGCTACATGGTTTACATTTGTTAAGTCTCTTAATAAAATACTTACACTTGTTAGTTGATGTATTAAATATCTAATACTTATAACTTTGCATAAGAAAAAGTTTATATATAAATATTTATTATTTTCTTTTGTTTATGTATTATCTATATGTGTTATGTTTTTATGCAAGAATTTAACTTACATTTGTTGTATGCATGTGTTAATATATTCTTTATAAGTATTTATAAATTATTTCCAATCTAGTTTTATATATATATATATTAATAAATATCTAAAGTATATAAATATTTAAACTTCTTCTTCTTTATTTATCTTTTATAAAATCTTTTAAAGGGAATGTTATAAAACAAATCATATATATATATTATTTTAAACTTAATTTAATTTCAAAATGTTTATAATTTGAATTCAAATTCATATTTTCCTTTAAAACCACTTATATATATGTGTGTGTGTGTTCAAATTAATACCAATTTTATTTATCTAGGGAAACAGTAAATTTTGTATTGTTATAAATGATTATTACATTGTTTAATTACCTAGAATTTCCCGAATATCAGATTCTTCCCCCCTTTGAATCTTTTCGTCCTCAAAAAGGAACGAAAGCAGATTTTATTAAATATTTTAAAACCAGTTAAAATATTCTTCGATCATTTTAAAACACTTTTTAAATCTGTAATATTGCGAAAATAGTTTTATAAAAATACTTTTATAACTTGGTGTTTTAAACAGTCTGTCCTTGTTCTCACAGAAATTCGGTCGTACATTGATCAGGCGTAGGACTGAAAATCTATAAGTACTTAGCAGACCCGTTTTCAACACCCAGTGAAAATACTTGGAAAATAATTTTATTGAAAATATAGAAAACATTTTTTGAAAATAGAGGATATATCTTTGGTTAGAATGCTCTGGAAATCATCACCCCCATCCATGGTCATAGCTACATTCCAGGGTTACGTTGCCGTCGTAGCAAAAGTCCATGTAACTGCAGGCTCTCAGCGGCCTCTCGATTGCGCCATGGATCCCACACAACAATCACAGTTACACCCAGGGTTACGTTGCCGTCACAGCAAAAGTCCATGTAACTGCAGGCTCTCAGCGGCCTCTGATTTTCGCTGTCGAAATGAAACTTCTCCACTCCAACATAGGTCGCATTCTACCGATGTAAAATCAAACGTAGACTGTTGGCTCTTAGCGACGCACACAACCTTCACTATGTTACCATAAATCGCAGTCTACCGATGTAAAATCAAACGTAGACCTTGGCTCTCAGCGACACACACGACTTTTTCTATGGTAACCTCTACTCAAGATCCCCAGGAACTAGTTTCGTCCGGACTCCTCAGAGGATCAACTTTCGAACCCCCCCCCCCCTTGGGGCTCAAGGCAGCACCATCCGGTGGCACTCCTGAGAAGTTCATTTCAAGGGAGCGCCTTTTTCCCCAGAGCCATCATCAAAACATTTTATACTATATACATATAGCATCTTCAAATCATACACCTAGTACAATCTCATACAAAGCTCTTTTACACAAAATCGATTATCCCAAAATTGATAATTCTCAAACTAGGCTTTCCAAATTTAATATTGATTTTACCCAAAAATCAAAAGCCTTTCCAAATCCATAGGTTCCCAAAACCTTTTTCCCAAAATTCTCATATGATCCTTTACATATATATATACAGATATATATAATTTTTAAAAAAAACTTGGATGATTTCAAACCTGTGTAAAACTCCTTTATACTTCAAACACCTCAAAAACCATTTTCTTCCGGCAAAAGATTCATTAAGGGAAGTTTTATCTTATATAACAAAGATATATAACTTTGTTTATTCAAAATCAAATATTCAAATTTGATTACTCTTTTCAATATAAATTTCACTCGATTTCGTACGATATACACATATCATTCGTACGCCATACCAATCTGATCGCTCATTCGATCACACAATATCACTTCCGAACTAGTATCGTCCACCCGACTTCCTATTGCGGACTCAGATCTGGTTTCTTGATCAGAAACCATCATTCTCCTTGCATAGTCATAACTATGATAGAGAACTTTCAGAACCAATAAACAATCCATGTCCAGGTTCGCCGTCGAAAATCGAGTGAAAAATCCTATTCAGATCGATATGTCTATCTCGAAATTATGTGCTCGAATCTGGGTCAAATCACTATGCGAATAGAATAACATACGTACACCCTATGTATTTATCTTTATTGGTTATTAGCCAAATCAATTTCTCTTTCTACTCACATTTACTTTAATTTTCATTCACTTATTCACAACTGCTTCAATCCCATTTGGATTATCACCTCTATTTTTGTCTTGATTGGGTATTTAACCAATAACAGTTTGAACTCCGACCAGTTTATTTAGAAAATAGCTTGAAAAATTCAAAAATAGATAAGTAGTTGGAAAATAATTACTAGTTTGTAAAATAGGTGTAAAATAGTTAAAATAATTATAGAAAATTTAGATAATTGTAAAATAATAGTAAGACAGTAATTAGTTTATAAAATAGTTGAAATATAGTAACTAGTTTATAAAACAGTTGGAAAATTGTTAAACAGTTTCAAAAATAATTGTAAAACAAGTATAAGATAGTTTGTCTTTTAAAAGAAAGGTTGTATATATATAATGAATAGCTTGGAAAAATAAGTTTATATTAAAACAATTTATATTAAAAATGGTCCAGAGTCAAAACTGCTCACTTCCCAATCTTCATTCTCGTCAATTCAATTTAAATTCCCTTTTACATTTAAATTGACCCATTTCCAATTTAAATAACTTCAATTTCCATTGAAATTGATTCAATCCCAACTCAAGTTGAATTAACCTCTGTTTCTTTCCAAATTTAACTTTATTCAACCTTGATCTCAAATTCTACCAATTCAAATAAATTTCATTTGAATTAATTCTAATTTCAAACTCCATTTCCAAATCAAGTTAAATTATTCTTGATTTCTTCCCAAATTCAATTCAAATTCCACTTGAATTTAAAAATTATTCAACTTTAATTACAAATCGTTTCAAATTAATCCAATTCAAATTTCCATTTGAATTTTTATACTTATACATCTTCAATCACAATTTCAATTGATTCAAATCAAATTCAATTTGAACCACTTCAAATTTCAAATTTAAACCATCTTGAATTATATAAATTCGAGTTAATACTTCAAATATTGATTTGATTCCTCTAAATCAATTTTACCTTTTATCCCAACAATGGATTACCATACTCCATTTCTCATTCATTTAAACAAATTCAATTCACATTTTAAAGATAATTAATAACAATAGGATGATATCATCCAATTATTTCAAAACATCCATCCATTTTCAATTTTTGGATCTCAAACCCAATTTGAGATCACTTAAACTCTCAAATATAATCAATCATTTAACTTTCCAAGTTAAAACTTAATTTCATCTTGAAATTTTCAAATCAGGTTGATCATTTCAACTTCTTTAACCTTTCCCAAGTTAAACTCAATTCACTTAATCCAGTCAACCTTACCTAGTTTGAACTTCCATTTCAAATTCTAAACTTCACATTAATAATCTTTCCATTTGTAAGTTCAAAAACTTATCACCTTGGGTATCACATCTTATTCCAAATTCAAAACTCACCGTTTAGAGTTTATTTCCAACCACCTTTGATATTATGTATATCCACGTATATACATATTAATTTCTTTTACATACGAAGTTATACTTTAAAATTTTAAACCACCTTTGGTTTTAAATTCAAACAAATTCTTTAAAATTTCAAACATTTCTTATTTTAAAATAAGATCATATTCAAAATAGTTTGAATAATATAATTTCCTTTAACATTTTAAAAACAATTTCAAATGTTTAAATTTAGAATTCAGAACTTCACAATTTGAAATCCACTTTAATTTACATCCTTTCAAATTTACAAGTTATTCTCTTTAAATGGTTACTTTTCTTAAAACATTTCATTATTAAATACAACAACCATTTATGATAATAACCAAAATTACCATATCTAAAACCATCCATTATTATCTTATTCTAAAATATTTCTCCAATTCAGGATTTCAATTTTAGTTTGAATCCATTTCAATCTTACCTTTATTTAATTTCATTTTGGTTATTTTTCTAATACTTCTTAATCTAATTCAATAATTTAACAACCAATTCCTTTAATATTTATTAGAAAGAAATATTGCTTTATATATCAAAATATAATCTTATATAAAACCATTTAAAATCTTTATATAAGAAAATAACAAGTAAGCTCTCTCATATATATATACACTCAACTCATTCTAGGGTACTATAGACCCTATCCTTAATGAGTAATCCCAACAGAGCCAAGGTTCTCACTTAACCTTCAGCTCTGATACCAAATGTAACGACCTGGAAATTTCGATCCCGAAATTTCCAGATAGTTAAGAAAAGAAGAAAAGAGAAAGAAGAAGAAAACAGAAACAAGACACAGAAACCTTACATTCGCAGCGGATCAAATATAATATCAAATAAAACAGCAGTTATACAAAGAAAGCTATATCAATTAATTTACATTTAAATACATCAGAGTTACACATATACATAAATACTGGACAAAACAATCATGTCCAGAGACTACAATATCACAGTGAAAACTCTCCATACGTCCCTGCCATCCTACTCGCCTCCTGAGCTCCAGAACGTCCTTACCTGAAAATCTGTAATACTCGGTCTGACCCGAGCATTACATCAAAGTAACACCCGGGTCAGGCTGGAAACCAGCGTGAGTAAACCCATCTAACATGAATGACAAAAGCATACAACTTATATAAACCCGGGTACTCGTATCAATTTACAAATTCACAACTTGTTATAGACATCACTGATATCACACATCTATATCTAAGTACCAGAACTTAGATTAACAGTCAAATTCATTCAAATCATTCCATATCAGTTTATTGATTTCTCAAATCAGTTTATAAGAATCGAAGTGGGTTCGGGTATTTACTCATACCCGACTCCGGTCTCTTCGAATCCAATATCATCTTAACCCAAATTATCTAATTAAATACAATTCAACTTTAATTACCAGATAACATTTTAACACATCAATTCATAATTGATAGATAATTACATTATCACCATTCATCCAACATATCATATCACAAAGCAATTCATATCAGAAATATCAACCAGTCCAAAGCACTCATCATCATTTAATCATTAATAAGCAAGATTGATACTTCATTAATTATATTAACAAATTACTTTCATTAATTAATTATTCTTAAATTTCACATAATAATTAACCTTTAATTACATTCATTATCAATCTTGATTAATCACAATCAGAAATTAACTTTCCTTAATTACTTCATCAATTAAACCAACTCCTTGATTAATTATATAAATTAATCCTTCAATTACACTGAGTTATCATTACTTAATTTCTTCCATCAAGTAATCATCCTTTAATTACTACCTATCAAGTAATTTAATTAAATTACATCCAGTAATTAATTACTTTGCTAAGAAACTACACCTCATTAATTACTTTAAGTAATCTACTTAACCCAACATCAAATGATTAACTTTAATTAATTAAACTGAATTAATTAACCAAAATTAACCACATCCAATTAATTAATCATACTGAGTAATTAATTCCTTTAATTACTTTATTAAGTAATTATTTATAATAATTCTTCTTCATTAAGTAATTAACCTCTTAATTACTTCTTACTTAATTATTTCTAAATTAGTTAACCTTGATTAATCAATCTTAAATTATCGCCTTCAAATACATTAAGTAATTAGCCTTTAATTAATGATACAAACTAATTATTCTTCACCCATCCGCTTTAATTTCACTTACCCTATTTTTTATTATTCTATAGTCTCTTACATTGAATAATTAATCGTCAAATAATCCACACGAATTATTTGTTAATTATTAAATCTTTAATAATTAATTAATTAATTACTTAACAATTTATCCTTGATTATTAAATTTATCTACAGAAATCAACCCTTAATCATTCTTGATTAACCCTTATTAATTAAGTAACTTCAAGAATTACAAATAATTCTATTTAATTAATCAAACACTTAAACAATATTTTAACATCACGGGATAATTAAGTATAATATTAAAACTTCATTAATGTTAATTTAAAACATTAAGTTACTATTTATTTCTCCCGAGACAAAATCATGAATACTCGAGCTTACTTAAGTTCCAACCCTTCTTCCCTCTAAACTTTACTGCTATGCTAATATACTCCTGCAAACATCCGGATAGAAACCCCGAGTAAAACCATTCCTTTCTCAAACATAAACTGGAGAAAACAACAGAAACCCCTATCATAATCTCGAGGTAAAAACTTCTTCCAGAAACTATTCTTCTACTGCTACCTGTTGCTTCTATCACCTGCACGCATGTCACGGTGCACCTGCACACAAGAACGGCCGGCATCAAACCCGGCTCCGATCATCGACACGTCCCCTATTCTCCACCAAGTCGCCTCGCAAACACCGATCGCTTAATCATCATGAAAATAAAAATTTAAACGAACGAACCACCCTAGGCTTCAGAACCCATCATCTACTTCCATCTCTCATAGTCAACTCCAACCACCAGAGATGCCTTCCCCATGCTAAAACCTTCACCTGGCCTTAGTCATTCCTTTCCTCCAATTCCTGACCTTCCCGACGCTATCACGACGCCATGGGAAAATCAGCAAACAACCCATCCAACTTTCTGCCTAAAACCCTAAATTGATGCGATTCGACTTCCTCGGAGATTAGAAAATTCCAACTCCATTTTTCCCATGAACTTCTACGTCTAGGCTTGCTTCAGACCAAGTCTTGATGATCGAAACTTCCCCGATCGACAAAAATTGATGTTTTCCCAAATTTTGTTTAACCCGAGAATTCCCACAAATCATGGATTTAGAAATCCTGAGTTTATTATCAAAATTCCTCATTTTCGAAATCAAATTAAACTATAAAACCAAAACACAAAATTTAAACATTGGAATTTCAGACTTGAATTAATTTTCACTGTAATCCCATGTTTTTTTTTTTGAAATTATTGCCAAATAAATCTACTGGGAAACAAATTTTAGATTTAAAATATCATAATTATAATCAAAGTTTCTTCAATCATCAATGCATGGAAGAATTTGTGTGATAATTTTAGAGTTTGAAAAGATTTGATGGTCTGAAAATTCAAGAACAGAGTCCCAGAGTACTTTACACAGCCATGCACTCAGCAAATCAAAACTTTAACACAAGCAACATTTTAATACAATCATACAAAATATGTTTGAGTTAATCATATGATTAATTATTGCATGCAAGATATTTCAACAATTTATCACAGCATCATTATCAACAGGCTTAAGCATTAAAATGGCAGCGGTTTACTCACCTTGTTTAACAGAGAAACCTGTAAGTTGAAATCTGGAAATGCATTTTAAAAGTGGGAATTTGATCATGCCACAATGACTCCAAACTGAGCTATTCTGTTTAAATTCGAGCAGAGTTGTTGAATTAATCCTGAATTAACGAGTTGAATTGCATCCATGCTGCTGATCTTTGCTCAGGCTATTAAGGTTTGAATTGTACTGGTTATTTTGAATATTGTTTTCCTCTGTTCATCTTCTTTACAGTTTTTTTTTATGTTACAGATCTTTGTTTTAAAGAAGATAGGAAAAAAATTATGAAGAGAAAAGATATTAGTTTATATAGGTTTAATTAGGATTTGTTAAAATAAAAGAAAAAATAAAATAAATAAACAAAGTAATGACACTTGTAAAATCCCATGCTACATGGTTTACATTTGTTAAGTCTCTTAATAAAATACTTACACTTGTTAGTTGATATATTAAATATCTAATACTTATAACTTTGCATAAGAAAAAGTTTATATATAAATATTTATTATTTTCTTTTGTTTATGTATTATCTATATGTGTTATGTTTTTATGCAAGTATTTAACTTACATTTGTTATATGCATGTGTTAATATATTCTTTATAAGTATTTATAAAATATTTCCAATTTAGTTTTATATATATATATATATATATATATATTAATAAATATCTAAAGTATATAAATATTTAAACTTCTTCTTCTTTATTTATCTTTTATAAAATCTTTTAAAGAGAATATTATAAAACAAATCACATATATATATTATTTTAAACTTAATTTATTTTCAAAATGTTCATAATTTGAATTCAAATTCATATTTTCTTTTAAAACCACTTATATATTTATATATGTTCAAATTAATACCAATTTTATTTATCTGGGGAAAAGAGTAAATTTTGTATTGTTATAAATGATTATTACATTGTTTAATTACCTAGAATTTCCGGAATATCACAGATTTCCCTGACAAGTGGAACCTGTGGGTTAGAAGAAATCTTTTTTCTAGTATGTCTACTATTTTTGTTAACGGTATTAGTGGTGATCTTATGAAATCGGCCCGTGGCCTGCGTCAAGGAGATCCTCTCTCTCCTCTTTTGTTTGTACTAGCTATGGATGTTTCCAATCGAATGAACAAGCTTTCTATTTCCCATAACCTTGTCTGGCATTGGCCTTCCTGGCTCCTACCTTAAAATCTCCAACATCTAGTTTGTTGTCAATATCATCCTCTTTTTTCCTCCTCTCTATTCCACATCCACAATGTGAAGCTTCTTCTCTATGCCTTTCAACTTTTCTCTGGCCTCTTTATTAACTTTTCTAATAGCTCTGTTATTATGTTAGGAGGCTCTAACTCTATTGGGCCCGTAGTAGCACGTGCTCTCAATTGCTCCTTGGAAACCTTCCCAATTTCCTACCTTGGCATCCCTATCCACACCACCAAACTTCTCCACTCTAACTTGTTGCTCCTTATCAATATAATCTCATCTATCCTAGCCTCCTGGAAAGCTTCCTCTCTGTTTAAGGTTGGCAAACTCGTTCTCACTAAATCGATTCCCTCTGCTATCCCTACCTACTAGCTATCCTTTCACAAAGCCCCGTGTTGGGTGATCAACTCCATTGACAAGCCCAAGCGAATATCCTTGTAAATTGGTCTATTGTGTGCAAATCCATCTCTCAAGGGGGTTTAGTCATTCCTAACATCAAGCTCTTCAATATCGCCCTCCTTGCTAAATGGATTTGGCGTTGTCTTTCCGACGACCTCGCCCTTTGGAAGAGCTGGATTATCTTCATACACGATAAATTTGATCATTTCTCTATCCTCCATGCAAACCTGCTTACGCGCCCATCCTTTCTGGTCCGGTGTTCTACACTCCATTTTCCAGTTTAAACAATTTGTATTGGTCAAAATCAGAAACGTGGATTCCTGCAAATTTTGTCTTGACTCCTGGTTCTCCAACACTTCTCTCAAGCTCACTTTCCCTGACCTCTTCACCTCCATTTCCAATCACTCGATCACTGTTCTTGAGGCTTCCAACCTGGGTATCAACGGCTTTTCCTCTGTCCATGCCATTACTGGAACTGCCATATCCCAACTCCTCAATAACCAAACCCTGCTTCAAGACTTTAACCTCCCCTCGTCGCCTGATCACCACTCCTGGGCCCTTAACCCTTTTGGCTCCTTCTCCGTGCGCTCCATTTATTCCAACCTTTCGGACTCTAGAAGACTCTTCTCCTTCCCCTGCCTCAAGAAATGCAAGATCCCTCCTCTCGTCCAATTCCACATCTGGCTTCTTGTGCATGAGAAGCTTAACTTCATAGACCATCTGATTCGTAAAGGCATTAACCTTGATCCTATATGTGTCCTCTGCCTCTTTGATTCGGAAAGTATCTCGCATATCTTTTTTGAATGCGACTTCACCTTCTATGTTTGGACTTCTTATGCTCATCACCTTCTTAGTTTCATCCCTTCTATTTCTTCATTTCTCGACCATCGGAAGTTTAACCCTGCTTCTTCTTCTACTGACATCTTTTTCTTAGCATTTAGCTGGATAGTGTGGATCGAGGAAATGCTAGATGCTTTAAGATTTCCAGAAGCTCTTCAATGCAGATTTGTCATAAAATTGCTTACTTTTTCAATTCTTGTACAGTTGGAAGCAATCCTCCTCCTTTTCGACTAATGATTGAAGTCACTGCTCATGATAACAAATCCATTAATAGCTCTAAAGACCCTCATCCTTAGAGAACTGCCGCCCACTCCCGTCTCCATGCTGGTGTTAGCCATTCTCATCATGTTGGTTAATCGTTTTTCTCACCCTAGTGCTCTTGCTATTTGGTTGATGTTTCTTTTTCATCTTTGTTCTAGGTAAGGACGCTTGTATATGTTGTATGTTGTTGGACCTGTTTTGTTTTGCCAGCTTTGCGATCCTTACTATCTGCCTAGTCTTATTAGTTTGGCTACTAGTCGAGCCTATCGACCATAACGACTTTCTTATTTTTCTCTAATATGATTATGTCGGTTGTGTTCGCCTAAAAAACTATTTAATACTTCATATAAGGGAGAGAGGCGGGCCGTCAAACAACCACTTAATACTTTCAATCCTCGAATCAGGTTTTTCCATAATAAATAACCCATAGCATCATTATTAATATATATCAAATCGAGAGATAGAGCTCAAGCACTTAATACCTTTTAATCGAAAAAAGAATAACTCTAGCCATTTAAAACCTCAATTGTGGTAGGCTCTCATCATTTAGTATCTATTACTAAGGCGAACTCCACACACCTCTCTATCTAGCTGACATTGCATGGAAATATCTTCGAACACTTAATACTTCAATTGAAGTGGACCATTCTGAGATATCCTCAATTATGCCTAAACCCAATCCTGATCATTTAATACTTCGTATAAGGAAAAGAGGTAGGCCCTCAAACAACCAATTAATACCTTCAATTTCTCGAAGCAGGTCCTTCGTATCATGACCCATACCATACAGAGACGTCTCATATTTGTTTGACTATTTGTAGGAACTGGTAGCTAAATTAGCTGGGCAGATTTACCCTATAGAATTGGGACTAACCTCACATCATCCGTAGTTATTTAACATAGGTGATGTCTCACATTAGCCTTAAAGTCACACTGTTAGAAGTCAGATTAGTTGGACAGAATTCATGTGCTTTTGACTCACCTTACATCCCTATAACAAAGTCATATTTCATAACACTCTCTAGGTGCATTATCACACATCTCACCGTATTTATTCTGTATTCATTAATTAGGCCTTATAAGAAACCCTTTGTGTTTCATCTAATTAATTACTTTCCTAAGGGGATTTAAATGACAATTATTAACCTAATTAACTACTCAATTAATACGTTACAACTGTACATTATTTACGCTAGTTTATATATGTATATGTATATGTATATATATATATATGTATATGTATATGTATATGTATATTTATATGTATATGTATATGTATATGTATATGTATATGTATATGTATATGTATATGTATATGTATGTGTATGTATATGTATATGTTTGTGTGTGTGTATGTATGTATGTATGTATATGTTTGTGTGTGTGTATGTAAGTATGCATTTAATAATTTCTAAGCTTGTAGAGATTACGCCCTATACTAATATTCAAATGTCAAATCTTTCGATGTTATATAAGTTTCATTTTCATAATAGCATTTTTACCATAAATCCAATATTCCAAATTCAAATCAATCGCTTTGTATTTAGAATCTAACTCCAACTTATTTTCCATTAAAAAAATGGAATAAAACAATAATAATGGAAACTTACAATTTAATTAATTTTACACTTTATTCAACTCCATTTTACATGAAATTAGAGAAGGAAATTTCTATAGAAATAGGCAGTTCAAACTACAAATAGGAATTCGTGCCTTACATACCATTTCTTAATCAAATTCCTTAATCGAATCCAAAGAAAAGAATAAAAAGTGGAATAAAAGGTAAAACGTATACATTGCAAAATCCACAAAAATTCCATTATTTTTATACAAAAAATTAAGATTATAATCTAAGAATTGACATTTCTCTTTGAGGGAACTTTGGGGATTTTATTGTGATGTTTTCATAATCCAAAACTCCCAAGGCATCTATCAAATCCAAATTATACTATTCAATTACTAAATAGAAAAAACATAAGATTTCCACTCATAGAGGTCCTTAATTTTTCCTTCGCTTTGATTTTACATGCCTTCAATGAACTCTTTCAGATCTCTTCATTTTGATATATACGACAAGATATTTGTATATATGTTAGATTCATAAAATTAGAGGTTTCGAGGAGAGGAGGTTGTGAAAATAAACAATAAACAAAGATAGATATATATGATTTTTACTTGAAATTCTAATAGAGTTTTCTGAATCTATGAAGAGATGAACTGACGGAGCTCCACTAATGTTCCCAAGTTATTGTGTAAATAAAAGTGAGAAGGCTAGGCATTTATTTACAGTGGTTGGAATGCACCAGAACTGTCGGATTTAAGTAGGTTTAAAATTATAAAATCCAGAACGTTCATTTCTGAAAACTCTAGTTACCACCATGTATCCATCGGTCGACCGCCCCTTATCACCAGTCGACCGATAGCAATCGATCGACAATGGGTTAGGGGATGACCGGTGCTATTTTGAGAATGTTGATTTTGATATTTACCGTTGTTTAGTTAATTATCTTCCTTAATTACATTTTAACATTAACGTGCATTGTAACTTTTACTTAACCTCCAAGTATATTACTATTAACTTTTGTAATTTTAGGAATTAATTATTTATTCGAATTTGAATTTTGTTTAAATTATTTTAAACCCGAAAACTTGAAATATCCATAACTTCTTCGTTTGAGCTTCGTTTTCAGCAAATTATATGTGGAAATCAATCGTAATTTCATCACGAATGCAATGACATAACTTTCATAGTCAAATTCTAAAATTTGCAAAATTTCCATTTCTACCTCTATCTTATTTAAACTAATTTATCTAATCTATTTATTTATGGTTGATTTCATGGGGTGTTTCAAATTCTTCACACATTCACCGGTATCCCTCTTCATCCCATCCTAAAAGAACATGTGCTTCATATCACAATACATCCTTGTTCCTCTGGGATGAATGTAAACTTAGACTAATAACTGCCCTCTAAGACTTCCTTCTAGATCTCCCACGTTCAGGACACACGGTCTTCCCTCTTTTCTAAGCATATTTTGGGTCTATTTCGACCCTTTTAGATCTTCTACATTTGTACCCATATCTACTTGCCAAAATTTATTTGGCTAATAGTGCGTCCTCCATTTGCCTTGCAGTAATCTATCTACAAGTATGTGATAAAATTCCAAATTTTCTAATGCACCTAGATCTTGACTCAATTCCACGTTATGCCTAAAATATACTCTACATAAGGCCAATGCATCTAAGGCCTTCCATTCCTCAATCATGGTTAACACTCCATTCTGCTACTTCGTACTCAAAGCATCGACAACCTTATTCTCCTTTCCTGTTGTATATTGAATATCAAAGCCATACGCCGCCAAGAACTTTAACCATCTTTGTTGCCTCATATTTAACTCCTTTCGAGAGTAAAGAGACTTCTTGTCCATATACAACTTGAATCATTCCCCCAACAGATAATGTCTCCAAATCTTCAATGCAGAGATTATTGCGACTATCTCTAAGTTATGTGTTGGATGGCAAACCTCATGCGGTTTCTACTGCCAAGATGCATAAGTTATTACTCTCCCGTTTTGCATCAACACTGCTCTCAATCCAGTTCAACAAACATCAATGTAAACAACCAAATCTCGATTCCCTTCAAGTACGATCAAAATAGGAGAATTCATGAATAAATTCTTCAACTACTGAAATGACCCTTTACACTAACTAGTCCATTTAAACCTCTCGTTCTTCCTAATCAACTTATTCAAGGGTGCTGCTATATGCAAAAAATCTTAATAAACCTACAGTACTAGCCAGGCGAACCCAAGAATCTTTTCACCTCCATAACTATTTTAGATGTCTTTTGAATCATCAGTGGTCCCTACCTATGATGGATCCATAGTTAATTCATTCTCTAATACAACATGACCCAAATCTTAACCTCTTGTTTCCAAAAGTGACACTTGAAAAACTTGGCCTTAAACTTATGTCGTCTTAGGGTCTCCAATACCAATATAAGATGGACTTTATAGTCTTTCTCATTATTAGATTACACCAAAGTATCATCAATGAAGACTAAAAAACTATATCCAACTGATCATGAAAGATCTGATTCATAAGATCCACAAAGAACGTAGGGGGGTTGGTTAAAACAAAAGGCATGATTAACCACTCATATGAATCATACCTTATTCAAAATGGGTAAATGGAAAATTATCCTCTTCTAAACTCAGTTAATGGACTCTCGTTGCTAAGTCTTGCTATGGGAATACTCTAGCACCATCAACCGATTAAAACATTATATATCTTATGCAATGGATAGCGATTCTTAATAGTTAGCTCATTCAACTTTTAGTACTCTATGCACGTTTGCAATGATACATATGACTTCTATACAATACTATGGAAGCACCCCATGGTAAACTGCTTGGCCTGAGTAAACTTTTATGCGTAAGTTCCACCAGCTATTTTTCACTTCCTCCATCTACTTGGGCGATATTCTGCTTGGTTGTCTACTAGTAGACTATGTCCCCAATATCAGGTCTATCCGGAATTCAATCAATCTTATAGGTGGTAATTTCATCACTAGTTCAAAAACATCTACAAATTTCCAAACCACTAATACTTTATCAACCTCAACCCCATAATCCTTCATTACACACAACACTACTTCATACTCCTCTTCTAATGTATCTAATGCCATCATAATCCTCTCCCTACTTGTAGGCTTTTAAAAGCAATGATTCTATCAAAACAACAGATTTTAACGTTGTAGCATTCTAATCAATCCATACTCAAAAATACCCCATATCCTACGAATTCAAACAAAACGGGTTATAAACAAACAAGTATCCACACAAGACAAATTCAACATCAGTACACCTTAACCGGAGTGTGCATACTCACTGATCATATTAACCACGTGAAAAGATTTAACTAAATAGATAGTATCAAATTTCTATCTATCAACCAAATATTTTTAAATAAAAGAGCGTGTAGCCTGGTATCAAAATACTGAAAATGGGAATCGCATCTCCAGGCACTACACCCTTTCATTTCTCCTCAGCAGCTAGTCTAGCTGACGGTCCTTGTAAAATAAACACTTTAACTATTTCAAATCCGGGCAGCTCTTTTCCTTATGTCCTAGCTTATCGCAATCGTAACACTTGATCTTCCCCGAGCTTGGGCACTTAAATGCATATTGCCACTTTTACTTACAACTATAACAAGTGACTTCGAACACATCCTTCTATCCTCCTCCCTCCTAATTTTTTCATTTCTACTACTCATTCTTATTCCCTTTTTGATACAGGTTGAAACTCTTCTTTTGCCTCCACCTTGGGTCTAACATTTGCTTTCCTTTCCTTCGATACAAATGGTCATACCTCCTTGTTATTTCCAATACCATTTCAAAAGGATACATCAAGTGTTCCATCACCTTATGGTTCAACCCCTTCCTCGTAACTTCAATAAATTTCTTAATTTTTTCAATACAGCCCTGATATGCTTCCTTCCATATTTTGACAAAGTATTAAAATGCAGGATGTACTCGCCTTGTTTCAAATCCAAGAACTACCTACAAAAAGCACTCTTTTGTGCAAGAATAAACTAAGCCTCGACTCACTCCTTGAATTGTTTCCAAGCAATTTCCTCCTTTGGAATTCCAACAGTCAACGCCTCCTACCAATCCAAGACATGCTCCTAAAGCTGATGAGAAGTCGCCTCCTTTTCTAAGCATCATTTTACCTCAAATTCTCAAAAATGTGCTGCAAACCTTCAACCAATTCATAACTTCCAAAGTCGGTTCTTTCCAGTAAATACATTTCCTCCACGCCTCTTATAATTTTGAGTCATCTTGGAATAGTCCACTCCTCTAGCCACCGGCCTCAGCCCAGCAACTTCCGCTAGCTGTTGTCTCATCTTTTCCACTATATGCTGGCTGAAAAATATCCATCATTTTAGTGATCGAGGTAGGCATCGAAACACCAGTCTCAACATTAATATCTGGTGGGCCTTCCCTCCTTGACCACTAGTTTGGGTGCTAGTGATTCCTCTGCTAGCATTTTTCCTATCACTTTCAACCATCAAATGTTCACTTTGTTTTCATTCTTGCTTTCTACGTTAGAAGCTTTCGTAAGAAATGGAAGTAAAGAAAGTGAGAGCATTAGTAAAGGGGAAAATATCATCATGTTTAGACATTGGGTTGCCACTTAGCCTTATTTATCAATTTGAATACATAATTATCACATGTCTAATTTCATTAACTATCTCATATCCCCTCCATAATTATCACATGCTTATTTTCATTAGGTATCACATGTTTAACTCCAATGGTTATCGCATGTTTAACTCCATTAGTTATTATAAATATAGTTATCACACTTCTAAGATATCGCGAGTATAGCTATCTCACATCTAAGCTATTGTAATTCTAAGTTATTGTAAGTATAACTAGCTCACTTCTAAGGCTATCACTCTAAACTATCGCAAGTATAGTTATCGCATGTTTAATTATAAAGTTATCACGTACATGAGTCTCAAAGCTATTGAAACTATAAACTAAGTGATATTGCACTTCTAACTCAGAACTATCACATTTCTAACCTAAGTGCTATCACGGTTCTTACTTGAAGGCTGTCGTAAGTATAGAGTTTAAAGCTATCGCATGTATCAATTTTAGGCTATCGCATATGTAACCTATGGAATATATCAATTTAAGGTCATCGCTTGAAGTGACAAATCGATAATTAAGTAAGAAGCCTATATTTTCCTTGAAGAATTAACTACTTTTTGACTAATCCTTTGTACATGTCTTGCATCCATTCGTCGCTTTAATTTTAACAGGAATCTCTAGCGATAGTCGAAAATTTAGCAATTTAATTTAGCATTGGTAATTACTTTTGTGACGACCCGGAATTTTTAACAATTTAAATTGAAATAATTAATTGATTTTAAATATTTAAAAATTTAATTTTTTAACTTGAATTCAAATAATATTATTATTATTTAGCAATTGAGTTATTGGATTTAATAAACCGAAATTGGGTAAATTATTGAATCTTCAGTTTTAATCCTGTTAAAAATAATTTAAGGGTTTGTAAAATTTATATCGATAATACTGAAGATAGTAAAAGTGTTAAAATTGAATTTAAAGGTGATTTGTTCAGTTTTGAAAATATATCGTTTAAATCGATATTTAAAAATAGTCTTCCGAGGCACATTCTCGAAATTTGACGAAACCAGTTCCATTGGATCCGTAATAGTTAGTTATTATCGGATTTCAATTTTCGTAGCAATCGAAGATGTCGTTTGACCCTGACAGCTCAAAAAGCTTAGAAACTATTATCGATTTAATTTAAAATTGATCGTTTACTTCCGTAACTCGCGCATATGATCGAATTAGCTTCCGAAACACGTTCCATTGTGTTCGGAACGCAGATAAAACCTTATAATCGCCTAGCGGCATTCCTTAAGAGGAGTTCGAAATTTTAAATGGCAATTAACAAGACGTTTTGAAAGTTTTATAATATAATAAAATTTAAAGTCAAATAGTCAAAGATATTTTTATTAACAAAAACGTGTACTCAAGAAGCTTCCCGAAATCGATATTTATCTTCGTCCCCTCTCTAATCTTCAAACAGAAAGCCAAACTCAAATAAAAAAATAAAAAATATGAATCGAAGAATAAAATTCGTGACAGCCATTGTTCTGCTCGAACTCGAGCACGGCAAAGGAAGAGGCGATGCGGGGGGGTGGTTCGCGATCTAGGGTTGGGTCGCGATCAGTTGTGAAGGGTTCGGAACCCGAGCTCGAGTGCGGTGGCAGCAGTTTCATGGAGGGGTTAAGCTCGTGGCGAGGCAATCAACGTAGGGGGGTTTCGATCTGGGGATTCTCGAAGTGAAAAGCGAAGTCGTGACTTGGGCAGCATCATGCACGGGCGAGGGCAGTAATCGAGCAAGGTATTTGATGGGGTTTTCGCACTCGCGTGCACGGCGCAGCTGGTGGTGGATGATGCTCGCCTGCGCGTTGCCATTATAGCATCGAATGATGGAGCAGCAGTGTGACTTGAATTATGTCACTCGATTTGGCTTGAATTGAAGCATCGGAAGTGACAAAGGAAGACTGCAATCAAGGCAAGTCGTGAATACATCGAGTTGGATGTCGAGTTGGGAGCAAGTGGAAGTGGAAGTCGGCTGTGGAGCCAGTGATTGTCGAGTGATTGATGGTGAGGTATTTGATTCGCTTCTTTCCAATTTAAATTATAAAAAATAACATAAATAAAAATTAGATCTTTAATCAAGGATGTAAAGTTCTTTTTACAGCAAAAATATTATTATTTTGTTATTTACAATAGAGAATTTATTATCTTGAATTGTTTAGAAAATTTATTTTATATAGATAAAGTTGAAAAAAAAAATTAAAGTGCTGTAGTGTTTATAAAAAGTGGATTTTTAAAATGTATATAGCTTGCTCTTTACTATATTGTTTATACATGTATACTTATTTTCATTTACTCGTTTAATTTTAAAACAATGGAGATTTATTTATTAAATTAACTTATTAAATTATCTTAGTCACTAAAAAATATATTTATTTAACAGGGAAATAGTTTAAATTACATTATTGGTTAATTAAATTTATTAAGTGGTAATTGATTAGTTCAAATGATAATAAACTGTAAATATTTTTACAAGGTCAAAATTATGATGAAACCAAAGTCAAGATTGAAGGGGATTGCAATTAACAGCAAAGGTGAGTAAATCTCACTCCTTTGGATTTTTAACAAAATTTAAATGGTTAAATTTATGTTTTTGGCTGCATGATTAAATTGATTGATGTGCACTGTGAATCGATAATCGAGTGATTTTGGTTTTAGTTGGTTCTCGAGATTACTATTACTTGACTCGAAGTATTCGGGATTTTAACTTGTTTTAAACTTAAATCATAAATAAGAAAATGTTTCCATTTTAAAGTTAATAAGAGCTTAATGATTTGTGATTCATTAAAATAGTGGAGTAATTAAAATGGATAATTAATTAATTCAATTAATTAAGGATTTGGGTTAATTAACTTAGTAATTAAGGGTTTAAATTAATTAATTAAGGTTTAAGTTAATTAATTAAGTTTAATTAATTTAGAATAATCATTGGATGGTTTGATAGGTAATTACTTAATGTAATTAATAAAATATAGTTACTTTGTGCAAGAAATCAAGAGATTAAATAAGATAATTAATTAAGGAGTAATTAATTTATTTAATGAAGTAAATAAAAGATAGTTAAATACAGGTCGAGGTTAATCGAGAATGATTAATATAGTGGTTTAATTAATGTAATTAAATTAGATTAGGATAAATTAAAATATAATTGGAAATCATTAACTTATATAATTAATGACGTGATTAAAGGTTGATTAATTAAGATTAATTAATAAATAATAAGTGACTTGTGAGAAATTAATTAATATAAGTAATTAAGGATTAATGTAATTAATATAGTTAATTAATTGATGAAGTAATTAAGATTTCTTATTGATTTTGGTTAAGAATAATTCATATTGTGAAATTAATTAAAGTTAATTACTTGAATGTAATTGAAGGATAATTAATCCAGGGTAATTAATTAAGATGAATAATGAAGGGATGATTGATTAATTGATTTGAAATAATTAATGTTAAATGAAGAAATCTAGGTGGTTGAGGTTAGTAATTCAATCAGGATTAATTAAATTAAATTTGTATGTGATTAAGCTTTGCTTATGGATGATTAAATGGTATTGGATGCTTTGAAATGAGTTGATATCTCTGATATGAAATGTTGTGTGTTTCATTTAGATAACTTGGATTAGGATGACATGAGACTCAAAGAGACCGGGGTCGGGTATTAGGAAAATACCCGAAACCACTTTGAATTTTATAGATTGATATGTGAAATCTATAGGCTGGAATAAAGTGATTTAAAGGAGTTGGACTATTTTAAATCTAAATCTTGGTACTAAGAAAATGGATGTGTGGAATAAGTGATGCCTTTAACAAATTGTGAATTTGTAAATTGATATGAGGTACCCCGAGTTTTAAATAAGTTGTATGCTTTGTATTCCATGTTGGACGAGTTTACTCACGCTGGTTTCCAGCCTAACCCGGGTGTTACTTTGGTGTGATGCTCGGGTCATACCGAGTATTACAGATTTTCAGGTAAGGACGTTCTGGAGCTCAAGAAGCGAGCTTGATGGCAAGAGCGTATGGAGTGTTTCCGCTGTATTATATTGCTGAGTATCTGTGACATGGTAATTGAGTATATTCAATGTCTGTATATATGTGTAACTCTGATGTATTAAAATCTAATCGTCAGGTATAATAATCTTTTGTAAACTGTTATTGTTTATTATTATATTTTATCCGCTGCGAATGTGAGATGTTGGTGTTTATGATCTTCTTCTTCTTCTATCTCTTTCTTCTTTTTCATAATTATTTGGAATTTTCGGGTTCGAGAATTTCAGGTCGTTACAGTTGGTATCAGAGCTGAAAGGCTAAGCGAGAACCTTGGCTCTGGTGGGGATTACTCCTTAAATAGAGTCTGTGGTACTCTAGGATGAGTTGAGTATATATATATGAACGCGTACTTGTTATTTTCTTATATAAAGGTTTTTAATGATTTTATATATAAAAAATATTTTGATATATAAAGCACTATTTCCTTCTAATAAATATTAAGGTGATTGGTTGTTAAATTATTGGGATTAAATTAAGCGGTAATAGAAATACAACCAAATTAAAATTAAATTGATTGAAATGAAATTCTAGAATTTGAGCTCAGAAATTAAATTGTTTAAAAACTTTAAATAAAGGTTAATTTGGTTTAAAAAGTTAAACCAACCCTTGAGAATTTAACTCGAATTTATATAATTCGAGATGGTCTAAAATTGAGATTGAGATTGAATTAGTTCAAATTGAATCTGATTTGAATTAATTGGATTTGTGACTGAAGATGGATAAGTTTAAAATTTTAAAAGAAAAATTTGAATCGGATTAAATTGAAAGGATATTGAAACTGAAGTAGGTTCAATTGATATTAATCCAAATTGATTGGAATAATTTGAAATTATAATTAAAGTGAACAGGATTAAAATCAAATGGAACTTGATTTGGATTGGGAAAGAAATCAGGATTGATTCAACTTGAATTGGGGTTGAATCAATTTCAATGGAAATTGAAGATTATTCAAATTGGAATTGAGTCAATTTAAATAGAAATGGAAATTTTAATTGAATTGGTAGGGAGGTGAACAGTTTTGACTCTGGACTATTTTCAATATAAATTGTTTTAATATAAACTTATTTTTTCCAAGCTATTTAATATATACAACCTTTCTTTTTAAAGCCAAATTATTTTATATTTGTTTTACCATTATCTTTTGGAGCTATTTAATAATTTTTCAACTGTTTTATAAACTAATTATTATTTTTCAACTATTTTGTAATTATCTAAAATTTCTGAAACTATTTAACTATTTCTCAACTATTTTACAATTAGTTAACTATTTGACAGCTATTTTGCAAACTAATAATTATTTTTCCACTACTTATCTATTTTTAAAATTTTCAAGCTATTTTCTAAATATAAACTGGTCGGAGTTTAAACTGTTATTGATTAAATTCCCAACTGAGATAAGGATTGAAGTGATAATTCAATGGAATTGAGGCAATTGTAGATATGTGGATAGAAATTAAAGGAAATGTGAATAGAAAGGAAATTGATTTAGTTAATAATCAATGAAGATAAATACGTAGGATGTACGTATATTATTCTATTCGCATAGTGATTTGATCCAGATTCGAGCACAGAATTTCGAGATGGTTAAATCGATCCGAGTTGGGATTTTTCACTCGATTTTCGACGGCGAACCTGGATATGGATTGTTGATTGGTTCTGGATATTCTCTATCATAGTTATATCTATGCAAGGAGAATGATGGTTTCTGATCAAGAAACCAGATCTGAGTCCGCACTAGGAAATCGGGTGGACGATACTAGTTCGAAAGTGAAATTGTGTGATCGAGTGAGCGATCAGATTGGTATAGCATACGGATGATAAGTGTACATCGTACAGTTTGAATGAAATTGATATTGGAAAGAGTAATCAAATTTGAATATTTGATTTTGAATAAACAAAGTTATATATCTTTATTATATAAGATAAATCTCTCCTTGTTGAATCTATTGCCAGAAGGAAAGGATTTTGAAAGTGTTTGAAGTATAAAAGGAATTTTATACAAGTTTGAAATAAACCAAAGTTTTAAAAATTATATATATATTTGTATATATATAAAGGATCTTATGAGGATTTTGGAAAAAGGTTTTGGGAACCTTTGGATTTGGAAAGGCTTTTGATTTTTAGGTAAAATCAGTATTGAAATTTGGAAAGCCTAGTTTGAGAATTATCGATTTTGGAATAATCGATTTTGTGTAAAGGAGCTTTGTATGAGATCATACTATGTGTATGATTTGAAAGATACTATATGTGTATAGTATAATGTGTTTTGATGATGACTCTGGGGGAAAAGGCGCTCCCTTGAAATGAACTTCTCAGGAGTGCCACCGGGTGTGCTGCCTTGATCCCCAAGGGGGGTTCTAAAGTTGATCCTGTGAGGAGTCCGGACAAAACTAGTTCATGAGGATTATGAGTAGTGGGTACCATAGCGAAAGTCGTGTGTGCCGCTGAGAGCCAACGGTTTACGTTTGATTTTATATCGGTAGACTACGACCTATGATAACATAGCGAAAATCGTGTGTGCTGCTGAGAGCCAACAGTCTACGTTTGATTTTACATCGGTAGACTGCGACATATGTAGGAGTGAAGAAGTTTCATTTTGACAGCGAAAATCGAGGGGCGTCGATGCCTACATTTACATGGACTTTTGCTGCGATGGCAACGTAACCCTGGAATGTAACTACGATCTGTTGTGGGTTCCATGGCGTAATCGAGGGGCGCGGAGTGCCTACAGTTACATGGACTTTTGCTGCGATGGCAACGTAACCCAGGATGCAACTACGACCATGGATGGGGGTGATGATTTCCAGAGCATTCTCACCAAAGATATTTCCTCTATTTTCAAAAACTATTTTCTATATTTTCAACAAAATTACTTTTCCAAGTATTTTCACTGGATGTTGAAAATGAGTTTACCAAGTAATTATAGATTTTCAGTTCTACGCCTGATCAACGTGTGACTGAATTTCTGTGGGAACAAGGATGGACTGGTTGAGACATCGAGTTATAAAAAGTTTTTTTTATATAAAAAACTATTTTAATAATATGATGTGAATTTAAAAGCATTCCTAAATTTTTAAAATAAAAGTGATGGAATTTTGGGAAAATGAAAGAAAATTCAAACTGGAATTATGAAAAAAAAAATTGAACTCGGGAAAATTTAATGAAGTGATTTTTTGTAATAAAAATCGAATATTGATTTAAAGGTTGGAAGTAAGCTAATTAGCTAAATAATTATTTGATGGAGTATATTAATAAAATTTAACTTGGTTAAATAAAATGGGTTGTAAATTAATAATGGAGTTTGGAAATAAATTCGAATTATAAATAGAATTTGACTTGGATTTGATGATGAATTAACATAAGTGGAGATGTTGTAAAAATAAAATTCAAGTGAGTTATAAATAATATTTAACGTAATTTGCTAGTAAATTAGATATAATGGAAGTGATGTTTAAATAAAATGGAATTGAGTTACAATAGAATGGTTTGAGTTACAAACAAAAACACATTTCATATTTGGAAAGATGAAAACGCATCAGAGAGATTATACTAGTGTTCAATGGAACATTTGTTACATGTTACAATTGTTTCCAATAAACCACATTTCATATTAGTTGATCCTGTTTATACAACAAGTCTGATACTATTATTTTAAAGATGCAATATTGACATTTAAAGCTCATTTCACCTTATTCAGAAGTTTACTTCAACAGTGAGACTACTAATAATGGATGGTAGTAATTAAGCAGTAGGCTTATTTATAAAGGCACTTTCGTATGATTCATTTTGCTTGTAATCCACCCTACCCAAATCATTTGTGTTGTGTTTGTAGGGGATGAATGTTTCAAACTCTGTTGCACGCTAAATATTTACCTATAGTCGTACCACTAGTATAAAACAAGATGTTTATAATATATAACAGATTGAACAAGGCATTTTACATTGCATGTAACTATAAGCACAAAGGTAGAGTTTTGCACTGAATATTTCAAAATAGCAATAGAAGAAACAAAATTGGAGTAATGAAAATGTACAACAAAAATTGTTGTCGTTTGACGTAAATGAAGATAAAGAAATTCTATGAATTAATAGAAGCAAATAAAATTGATTTTTGAATCATTTGAAGTAAATATGAGCTGTTGGGTTAAAATAAATTGAATGTAAGCAATTGAGTTGTAAACCAATAAAATTGAATGAAATGGTATATGAATCGATTGAAAGAAAGTGAAATAGTGTTGAAATCATATCAATTTCTCGTGGGAGTTATTTAGAATGCATCTCTTTAGAGTAGATATGTTTAGCTATTGAAAGTAAGTGAAATTCTAATATATTTTCTATATATGGCACTTACATATTTAAATTGAGTAAGTACAAGTACCTGAAGGCCATTTGGCTGGACTTGGTTGCGCTAATTGCTTAAATAATAAGCCGCTTTCTTAAAATGCTAAATAAAGGTACGGCTACGCAATAAAAATAGGAAATATTAATTGTTTTTGCTTTTCCGACCGGGTGGGTCGATGTATATATATTTATATCTCTCGTCAAATTGCAAAAGATCATCCGTATAAAGGAGACTCTGCCAAAAAAATTTCAAAAATTTTTGGATTTAGAAAAGATTTTGGAAAATTTTTGTTAGCGACAAGACGATTTCAAATTGGAAATTTAAATAAATGGATTAAATTAATTTAAACTAATGATATGAATCAGTTATAAATGAAAGATTAAATTCAATATTCGGAACTGAAGACAAATTGAGTTCACATGGAAATGAAAAAAAAACTAATTTGAATAGAAGTAGATATGAAAACTTCTGTAAGAAAATGCATAAAATGATTTTAAAAGTTACGATTGGATATTATTGCTAAGTAAGATATGCAGGTATTATAAAGGGAAAGGAAAATTGGTTTTGATTTCAAAAGATAAATTTGAATTGCCCGACAAAAAGGTATGTATTTAAATTTCTGTATGAAATTGAATTGGGTTTTTGATCTAGCCACTTGGCCTTTTGTTTTCTTTTGAAATTTGGGTGCCCGTAGAGGCATTTTGTAGTTGTACCGAGCTAGCCACGCAAAGGAGACGCTGGCAAAAAAATTCGGAAATTTAGAGAGTTAGAAAATTTTTGAGAAAATTTTGATAATTCAAATTTTGGTTTTAAATTGAAATTTAAATGATTGAGCAAAAGCGTATTGTTTGAAAACTATGGAAGGTTTTGGGAAGTTGGTTGAGGTAATAGTGGGTCTTTAATAAAAGATATGTTATGGCAAGTTGATATAACTGTTTGGTTTTGGAAAAAGTAAACTGGTATTGGACCATTCTTCCTAACAAGTAATTTCGGGGACGAAATTCTTTTAAAGGGGGAGGAATGTGACGACCCGGAAGTTTTAAAAATTTAAATTGGAATAATTAATTGATTTTAAATATTGAAAAAGCTAATTTTTTAACTTGAATTCAAATAATATTATTATTATTTAGCAATTGAGTTATTGGATTTAATAAACTGAAATTGGATAAATTATTGAATCTTCAGTTTTAAGCCTGTTAAAAATAGTTTAAGGGTTTGTAAAATTTATATCGATAATACTGAAGATAGTAAAAGTGTTAAAATTGAATTTAAAGGAGATTTGTTCAGTTTTGAAAATATATCGTTTAAATCGATATTTAAAAATAGCCTTCCGAGGCACAGTCTCGGAATTTGACGAAACTAGTTCCATTAGATCCGTAATAGTTATTTATTATCGAATTTCAATTTTCGTAGCAATCAGAGTTTTCGTTTGACCCTGACAGCTCAAAACACTTAGAAACTATTTTAATCGATTTAATTTAAAATTGATCGTTTACTTCCGTAACTCGCGCATATGATCGAATTAGTTTCCGAAACACGTTCCATTCTGTTCGAAACGTGAGTAAAACCTTATAATCGTCTAGCGGCATTCCTTAAGAGGAGTTCAAAATTTTAAATGGCAATTAACGAGATGTTTTGAAAGTTTTATAATATAATAAAATTTAAAGTCAAACAGTCATAGATATTTTTATTAACAAAAACACGTGCTCAAGAAGCTTCCCAAAATCGATATTTATCTCCGTCCCCTCTCTAATCTTCAAATAGAAAACCGAACTCAAATAAATAAATAAAAAAAGAAAAAAAATACGAATCGAAGAATAAAATTCATGACAGCCATTGTTCTGCTCGAACTCGAGCACGGCGAAGGAAGAGGCGATGCGGGAGGGTGATTTGCGATCTAGGGTTGGGTCGCGATCGGTTGTGAAGGTTTCGGAACCCGAGCTCGAGTGCGGTGGCTACAGTTTCATGGAGGGGTTAAGCTCGTGGCGAGGCGATCAACGTAGGGGGGTTTCAATCTGGGGATTCTTGAAGTGAAAAGCGAAGTCGCGACCTGGGAAGCATCACGCACGGGCGAGGGAAGTAATCGAGTAAGGTATTTGATGGGGTTTTCACACTCGTGTCCATGGCGCTTGAAGGCGCAGCTGGTGGTGGATGATGCTCGCCTGCGCGCGAGTTGCCATTCTAGCATCGAATGATGGAGCAGTAGCGTGACTTGGATTATGTCACTCGATTTGGCTTGAATTGGGGCATCGGCAGTGGCAAAGGAAGAATGCAATCAAGGCAAGTGGAGGCTATCGTGAATACATCAAGTTGGATGTCGAGTTGGGAGCAAGTGGAAGTGGAAGTCGGCTGTGGAGCCAGTGGTTGTCGAGCGATTGATGGTGAGGATTCGATTCGCTTCTTTCCAATTTAAATTTTAAAAAAAAACATAAATAAAAATTAGATCTTTAATAAAGGATGTAAAGTTCTTTTTACAGTAAAGAAATTATTATTTTGTTATTTACAATAGAGAAATTTATTATATTGAATTGTTTAGAAAATTTATTTTATATAGATAAAGTTGGAAAAAAAATTAAAGTGCTTTAGTGTTTATAAAAAGTGGATTTTTAAAATGTATATAGCTTGCTCTTTACTATCTAGTTTAAAAATACTTGTATACTTATTTTCATTTACTCGTTTAATTTTAAAACAATGGAGATTTATTTATTAAATTAACTTATTAAATTATCTTAGTCACTAAAAAAATATTTATTTAACAGGGAAATAGTTTAAATTACATTATTGGTTAATTAAATTTATTAAGTGGTAATTGATTAGTTCAAATGATAATAAACTGTAATGTTTTTACAAGGTCAAAATTATGATGAAACCAAAGTCAAGATTGAAGGGGATTGCAATTAACAGCAGAGGTGAGTAAATCTCACTCCTTTGGATTTTTAACTAAATTTAAATGGTTAAATTTATATTTTTGGCTGCATGATTAAATTGATTGATGTGCACTGTGAATCGATGATCGAGTGAATTTGGTTTTGGTTGGTTCTCGAGATTACTGTTGCTTGACTTGAAGTATTCGGGATTTTAACTTGTTTTAAACTTAAATCATAAACAAGAAAATGTTTCCATTTTAAAGTTAATAAGAGCTTAATGATTTGTGATTCATTAAAATAGTAGAGTAATTAAAATGGATAATTAATTAATTCAATTAATTAATGATTTGGGTTAATTAACTTAGTAATTAAGGGTTTGAATTAATTAATTAAGGTTTAAGTTAATTAATTAAGTTTAATTAATTTAGAATAATCATTGGATGGTTTGATAGGTAATTACTTAATGTAATTAATAAAATATAATTACTTTGTGCAAGAAATCAAGAGATTAAATAAGATAATTAATTAAGGAGTAATTAATTTATTTAATGAAGTAAATAGAAGATAGTTAAATACAGGTCGAGATTAATCGAGAATGATTAATATCGTGGTTTAATTAATGTAATTAAATAAGATTAGGATAAATTAAAATATAATTGGAAATCATTAATTTATATAATTAATGACGTGATTAAAGGTTGATTAATTAAGATTAATTAATAAATAATAAGTGACTTGTGAGAAATTAATTAATTTATAATTAAGGATTAATGTAATTAATATAGTTAATTAATTGATGAAGTAATTAAGATTTCTTATTGATTTTGGTTAAGAATAATTAATATTTTGAAATTAATTAAAGTTAATTACTTGAATGTAATTGAAGGATAATTAATCCAGGGTAATTAATTAAGATGAATAATGAAGGGATGATTGATTAATTGATTTGAAATTAATTGATGTTAAATGAAAAAATCTAAGTGGTTAAGGTTAGTAATTCAATCAGAATTAATTAAATTAAATTTGTATGTGATTAAGCTTGCTTATGGATGATTAAATGGTATTAGATGCTTTGAAATGAGTTGATATCTCTGATATGAAATGTTGTGTGTTTCATTTGGATAACTTGGATTAGGATGACATGAGACTCGAAGAGACCGGGGTCGGGTATTAGGAAAATACCCGAAACCACTTCGAATTTTATAGATTGATATGTGAAATCTATAGGCCGGAATGAAGTGATTTAAAGGAGTTGGACTATTTTAAATCTAAATCTTGGTACTAAGAAAATAGATGTGTGGAATAAGTGATGCCTATAACAAATTGTGAATTTGTAAATTGATATGAGTTACCCCGGGTTTTAAATAAGTTGTATGTTTTGTATTCCATGTTGGACGAGTTTACTGACGTTGGTTTCCTGCCTGAACCGGGTGTTACTTTGGTGTAATGCTCGGGTCTGACCGAGTATTACAAATTTTCAGGTAAGGACGTTCTGGAGCTCAGGAGGCGAGCTTGATGCCAAAAACGTATGGAGTGTTTCCGTTGTATTATATTGCTGAGTATCTATGACATGATAATTGAGTATATTCAATGTATGTATATATATGTAACTCTGATGTATTGAAATGTAATCGTCAGGTATAATAATCTTTTGTAAACTGTTATTGTTTATTATTATATTTTATCCGCTGCGAATGTGAGATGCTGGTGTTTTTGATCTTCTTCTTCTATCTCTTCCTTCTTTTTCATAACTATCTGGAATTTTCGGGTTCGAGAATTTCGGGTCGTTACAACCTTCCTTAATTATGTTATTAATTAAGGTATTTTTTCATTCAATTTAATATGTAGTAATTCGAAAAACGATGGAAAAACTCTAAAAAATTCATGGAAATTCGAAAATATCTTTACTACCTCTAGTGAAAATTTTAGGTCAGAATATTAAATTTTAATATTTTTAAATATTAATTTAAAGATGAAATTACCCATTTTCAATGTATAAAATTCATAATAAATAATTTTTTTCATTTTAAAATTATGGAAAAATCACATCTCTCTTTGAACGTTAAAAACATCACTTTAAGATTTCAAAGCATTTGGAGAAGCTTAATTCATATTTTATTCTAAAACATATTAAAATAATGATATTTAACACCCAGACATGTTTGGATTCATTTCATTAACATCATAACATGCTTATTAGCATTCAAGACATCTAAGCACATCAAAATCTAAACAGAAATGGGTTTGAAGGAGAGTAGGGTAATTGCTACTCACCTAAGCTTGAAAACGTGATTAAATTTCTTCTTCTTTTGAATGAAAGCTTATGCTTTGCCCTTGGATAGATTTCCCTTTCTTCTTCTCCTTAGAGCAGTGGTTGGCCTCTTTCTATTATTTTGTTTATGGAAATGAGGGAATGTGATAGTTATGTGACGTAGGGGTTAATAATTTTAGCTTGGGCTAATATCCCTTTCTAGCTTAGTCTTGATAATTCCATATATCCCTTGATTATAATATTACCTTTTTTTATTCTCTTTTAATTGTGCTCAAAATTTAGTTATACTAATTACTCTTGCTTTAATCATTTAATATTTTATGTGTTCCATACTAAGTTAATTAATTTCCCTTCGGTGATTACTTTAATTAAATTCACTTAGTTATCATTTAATAAATTATTATTATTAATTATATTTCTATAGTATGACATTACAAAATATAGGTGTTACAAAACTTTTGTAAAACATCATTTTTAAGTTTCAAAATACAAAGCAACCCCTTCCATTAAAAAAATACACAATCGTCCCTTTTCAAAAACGTGTCTTAAGAAATTACTCTACTTTTAATTTTAGACAGACTGCAATATTTACAGTTTTAGAATATTTATAGTTTTTAGAAACTATAAATATTTGTAGTTTAAACTGCAATATTTGTGGTGTATATTGCAAAAATTTGTATTTTTGCAACAACAAAAATTCAAAAAAAATAAAGTTTTGGTTATAGAAACTTGCAATTAAAATCAGATTTGTTTTCTGGGAAAAATGGAAAAAAAATGTCGGAATAATTTTAAGAGTGTAATCTAAAATACGCTTTTCAGAATGGTTATTCGTGCATTAAGTTTGAAAACAACGGACGGATTCTAGTTTCAACTTTTGTAGAATAGTAAATAATTTAGATAACGACTAAAAATTGAAAAAGGTAAATTTAAGTTCAAATCTTCTAAACAATCTAGTTGAACAGTTTTTTTCGAAAGAAACTATTAAAGTTTTCTAATAAATTTGAATATTTATAATATCAGAGAAATTTCAATATTTTCAAATTTTCAAAAAAGTTAAAAAGTTCAAAATCTTGGAAAAAGCGAGACATTCTAAGTAATTCATTTTTTGTTAGGAAAATTAAAATTTTTAAAAAGAATGAAGATTTGATAGAAGCAAAATTTTAGAAATTTCTAAAATGATCAAAATTTGCAAGAAAATCGAAAACAAAATTATATATATTTTTTTAATCTTTATTTCCCTTTTTTAATAATAAAAAAGGCTGCAGTTTCATATGTCATAAACGACATGTTTGGATCAACTTAATAAGCTATTTTTTGCTTTTTAAAAGTCAAAATAAGTTGATTTTGTCTTCAAAAAGCAGACAATTAGCTTATTTAAGTCGGTTCAAACACCCTGCTAAATGTTCTAAGTCTAAAAGAATGTCAGAAATAATCCTTTTTTTTTTTTTTTTTTTTGAAAAGCATAATCAGAACCTATTATAAAATTCATGTTTTTGTGGTGTAATTGAAATACATCCAACCATTGATTTTGTTCTAATATTTTGACTTTTTTCTCAAATTTTTCAATTAAATAAACGTGAAAGACTTTGGAATTTTGAACAGGTCAGTAGTCTTTCTTGACGATTAAAATTCTAATTTCCATACTTTAGAAACATTTATCTTCTTGGAATTTTCGAACAAGTCAGTAGTCTTTCTTGATGATTAAAATTCTAATTTTCATACTTTAGAAACATTTATCTTCTCTTGTCATGCTCATATACCTTCAGCAAAGCGCCTATATAAGAGAGCTGTGTAATTCACCCTCGCCTCAACACCTAAACTTGACATTCTATATGTATTCATCTTCGAAAAGGTTAGGTATCTCGGAGAATAAACGTCTAAGAGATGCAACGGATTTATAAATTTGGCGTAACCAAGGCAGGACATTCATAAATTTAACAGACCTAGGAAGCAGCCCAGTTAAAAATAACAAATTTTCATTCATACATTAGAGTATCATGACAACTCCTTGTGACAATCCCGAAGACAAAAAATGTAGTTAAATTCAATGAAACAGAAATTGGTTTAACCAAATACAACGATAGGAAAATTATTAAACTCAAGTCCAAAGATTACTGCAAACATAGAGATAAAGTTGATGTCAATATATAAGCTTCATCCCATAAATTACAAAGCAATACAAGTTCTTAAAACTAGCGTGTCTACAAGTTATCTCCCTTAAAAGGCCTTCAAAAGCAGACCAACTAAAACAGCTAAAGGGCATGTAGGCAATCACTAAAGCAACAATACAAATGAAAAATGCATCACATCAATCCAAGTGTCCTCTGATACCACGAATCACATCTACCATTGAACAAAGGCATAATTTATCATACTTGCAGTGGAATCCATCACTCCCTTCATCACTCGAAGATACTAGCACTCCATCTCTAATTAAATATGCCAAATTTTTTCCAAATACAGGTTTCCATTCCTTCTGTACCGTAGCATCGTTTTCATCTTTTCTAAAGTGGCCTTTACAGTCCTGTAAGCGGAAGTCTTCTAAAGCACCAATGCCTATGTCTTGACAAGCACATTGTTCATATTCTGCCGCATTATCGCTACTCCCAAATGCAATTTTATTCCTAAATGTTGTCATAATATTTACGGAAAATGAAGACAGAACATTGTTAATGTCATCAATGGTTGAACAGCTACCATTGGATTCACAGCATTGCAATGCAACATCACGAACTAGCACACAAAGATCATTCAAACATCTGGAGCAACAAGTATACAAACAGGAATTCTTAGAGGCAGATGCCTGGTCAGCAACTGTCCAAGATTTCCCAGCAGTAAAGCCTTTGTTTAAGTCAATACGCTGCTCATTTTCAACGTTTGGTATTGCTGAACTTTTGTTTGTTTTGGGCTCCAGTACTTCAGATGATATATCATTTTCTTGAACTTGAGTGCTAATATTATCTTTCAATATAGACTCTTGAACTTCTGTACTAGTATTTTCTGGTGGTACATGCTCTTCGTCTTCAGCACTTGGTTTTTCTTTTATGAAAACCCCTTCTGAGTCAGTTAACTGGTTGTCGCTTTGTTTCTTTTCAAGTGAAGTTACCTTTGTTTTTGACTCGACCGTTGGCCTATACATAGGAGAACTGCAAACAATGGGAAAAACAAAATTATTTTAGTCATACGAGTACTTCCATGAAGATTTTAAAACATCGGTTACCTCTGGAATTTGTATGCCCAACTATTGACCATATCTTCAAAATAAGCTGCCTGTGATAAAATTCTAAGGTACTGACCTCGATCTTTTCCGGTCAGCAGCTTGGCACGGATCTTGCCGGCTAAAATTTCTAATACTTTTCTAACTTCAAAAGCTACTTCACCAACTGATGCATAAACACCTTTATATGACAACAAGCCCACAGCTACTAACCCTCTTACCACACTAAGATTGCCTTTTTCTTTACTAGTGCTGAAGCTGCTACCATGCATTACACAAGAATTGAATGGCCAACCTTTCCATGGTCCATTAATATCAGTTGAGGGACCCTCTCTTAGTTTTGATGTTACCCAACATAGTTCAGCAAATTGTGGATACCTTAGAATTTGATAACCAAATGCTGCAATTGCTAGTGTTGTATTACTCATTGGGGGTTTATTTGGTACGGTTCTTTTAAAGGAATCGGTGTTTACATGTTGCTGATTAATATAATTTGGCATGCTGGACTTTTCAGCTCCAGCATTATCTTCTAGATAATTTGAGAAATTAGTTTTATATTGAGATATACATGAATGGTTCCTTTGATGCAGTAACAGAAGAAAATTCCGAACTAGATCATCAGATAGTTTTGCTGTAAATGAATTTATAACCCATTCCAGATCAAAACTTTCACCAATTTGCACAACAAATCGTGGTATTGTGTGTTCTAAATAAACTGGGTTGACATGCGATACACTGTTCGTGAAAAAATGCTTTATTCCAGGAGGGAGTTCATGATTTTGCAATTCACATGTTGCCTGTAGACATAAAGCACAAATAGATAAATATCAAATAATAAAGCACAAAAGGTAGATGTCGCAATAGATAATGCAGTTTTAACTTGTAACCACACAAATGTGCTAAAGCCTTTTATGAAATCCGAAAACCGTATTCATTTAAGCACCATGAAAACAAACTGCACATTGCGTCTATCAAAAAACCATATAAACATGTTGCCGGCAAACATGAAGCACAAATAGATAAATATCAAAAGATAAAGCACAAATGTCAAAAGTCACGAAAGATAATGCAGTTTTAACTTGTAATAACCTAAACGAGCTAAAGCGTTTACTAAAACTGAACACCACATTCATTTAGTACAACGAAAACAAATTGCATATTGCTCCTATATATTAATCTTGTGACATGTTACATTCAACGAATACCTAACAATTGTTAGAAGGTTTTGTAATCCTTAAACATCACAATATTCACGAATTTGGTTTGATATGCTATAGTTGCTTACATGTTTTATGTAAATAGCTTAACTCAGAGTGTCAATAAAAGGGTTTATAGATCGTAGCAAAAATCTCATCATGCTATACAAGACATAAATTTGAAAAACATGAATTATTAAATTGTGCACACCTACTTTTATGATGTTGCATTGAACTTACCAATATAATCAAAGATTGAGTTGTGCACACAGAATCCACCTGCTCAACAAATGAACTCCATATTCCTGAAATACATTTCGCTTTTTCACTCACCTCGCCATTTTCTTCCAAATTCCCACCGAGAGCCCATAATTCAATCCTTGGCATGAAAATAACACATCTTCCTAAACTAATAGATTTCGCTGTGATAGAAATGAGGTGTCAGTATAAGAATACTAATGAACTAGTTTGAAATTAGTAAAATCATGAGAGGATATGCAAATGTGAATCACATAAATGTAGTTTCCCTTTATGATCAAAGATAAAAAGAATGCATTTCAAGAAAAGTTCGTTGAACATATGAAATAAATTGTAGTATGATTTATAAAAATATTGTGGTGCAAAAACATTTGTGTGCAAAATTTCAGTTTAACCATTGGATTAGTATTACTCTGAAGATATACTCTTAATTTTGTGTGGATGCAATTTGTGCCTCCAAACAGTTACATAAACCCCAGTTGAGAGCTAATAATTTACTATGATAGACCACTGACTTTAATTTACTTTTTCTCCAAAATCATTGATGTTGTACTTTAAACTCGAGAAGCATTGATCATGAATTTGGATCATACATACATAAGATACATGTTAAGCCTTGAAGTGGGTCACCATGTCCTTCTTGAGATATAGTTGCTAAAGTAACCTTCTGGATTTCAACATTGCCCATAAAACCACTGAGGATGCATGAAGCTAAATGCTGATGACCTGATCTCGCACTCCCAGTTATCAGTGCCCGAAATCCAGACGATCTTGTCGTTATTGTATTGTGCATATTCAAGCCATTACGTCTTAACGTAAATGAATCGAAACTGCTGTTGTTCCCGTCATCAGAAGATAAACAAGAATCCCCACTAACTAAGCCATGATTAGAAAGAATTTTCTGCAGTTCTTTCCTTGTGTGTTCTTGGTGAATCAAATGATGAAGATGAGATTTCCAAGAAGCTCTTGGGAGTTTACACTCATCTAAAGAAGAGAAAACAACACTTTTACTAGACTTTGCTGCCTTAAAAATGGTAGTTGGCAACCATATTCTCTCGTCACTGTAGAAAGAGAGGAGCAAAAGTAACAATGTTTCTAAAAAGCATGGAAGCAGATGTTTTGGAAGAGGCAAAGAAACCACATCATTTGCAGCTATTCCTGCTTCTCTTCTAGAACAAGGTGGTGGGGCGTGTGCAAGAGCAGATAGCCAATCTTGCTCTTCAAAATGAAGCGACGGGATTGAAGGAAGTCTACCATGCAATGACCCCTTCTCTGCGGCAGATAAAAATTCTTTTAAAGGGAAATTTCTTTTCAAAGCATTCATTGCTGCTTGAGTGCATAGAGCTTGTAGGTCTGCACCTGCATAACCAACTGTTTGTTTTGCAATCCTTGATAACAAGGTCCCTGATAATGGGTTTGGCCAACTCTTAGTATGGAGCGCTAGAATTGCAGATCTATCCTTCTCAGTAGGCAATGGAAAATATATCTCTCTGTCAAATCTTCCAGGACGCCTTAGAGCTGGATCAATAGTATCAGGTCTATTTGTAGCACCTATCACTATAACTGAACCACGAGATTTCAAACCATCCATCAAAGAAAGTAAAGTTGACACAACAGAACTATGTGTCTGATCTTGATTTCTAGACCTAACTGGAGCTAAACCATCAATTTCATCAAAAAATATTATGGACGGCTGAGATTTCTCAGCCTCTTGGAATAGAAGTCTTAGCTGACGCTCTGCATCACCAACATACTTCCCTAAACAATCAGCTCCTTTACGCGCGAAATAGGCTATCCGTTTATCGCCTTGAGAGCATGCACCAATTAATGCACGTACAACTAATGTTTTTCCAGTACCTGGATATCCATGCAAAAGAACGCCTCTGGGAGGAGTAAGACCCATATTACTGAAGAAATCAGGATAAAGAAGTGGTAATATCACTACTTCTTTCATGCATTGGATAACAGTTTGAAGTCCGGCCACTGATTCCCACCCTTGATATCCTTTTCCAGTTTCAGAGGAACCACCAATATATGTAGGTGCAATTCTTTGTATGTCTCGATTAAGCCTTTTGCCTTCACGTTTTAAGAATTCTTCATCTTCTCCACAATTTTCAAACCATTTTTCTTCAGCCTCTAAATCTTTTCTCAATGCATCATTTGAATGTTTTCTTATTTCCAGCCTCAGCTTCTTAGCTTTTCTCCTTCTAATTTGTTGTGCGTGCTTTATTCCATGAGGCTGAAAGAGACGTTTGTGATCACAGCAAGCTATGAGGAATTTTCGATGATCAAATATACAACCTTCTGCTCTGCTGCAAGCCTACAGGGAAAAAATAATAATGGACTAATTACTTTAAAGGGTGACAGAAAGATTAATAAATGAAGTTTATAGTGGGCCTAACCAAGTGATATGTTTTTGGGCAGCGATCAACACGACACCCAATTGTAGCACCAGGTCTTCCACATCGACTACATTTCAGTGCTTTGCCTCTGTAAAGTGCAGCTCGAACATTTTTCAAACGTCCTGATCCAGCAAAGTAAACCTGAGAAATACATTATAAACTCATGAAAGTGAGTTTTAAAAAGTAGAACTTTCCAGCTGTGCATCCATCTCAACAAAGAAAGGCATAGCTCCCTCTTGTATAAGAATATGTGAAAGGAAATAACCATTAATCACATTATCAAAAAAATGCATCGAGCCCCTTGGCACTGTTCAGTGCCAATGTTCTTTGTGTAAGAGGTCGTAGTTACGTCAGTCAGGACAACTTTTAAAGGATGACATATATCAGGAAATCAGGTGCCGCGATAACTGAATTTGGTATTTCCAAACATTCCAATATCAGTCAATGTGTACTGTGGATGTAATTGTTATGAATGTAGAGAAGGTGTATTGAATCAATGAGTTGCTGAAATACTGCAGAGAAGGAGAAACGTGGAAAAGAGGGGAAAACATTGGTATTGTGCATGTATTTGTTGACAACACATGCTAGGGTAGATTTTCCCAAAGTTGGATTTTTTTTAATAATACTCCTGCGGCATTAATTATGGCTACTTAGGTGGGTGGATTTTGTGCTTGGTGTTTAGGCAAAATTAGACTTGAACGATTTCCTTATTGATGACACAAAAAATAATTTCGTTTGGCCATGATTAAAATTCTTAAGAGTTTCAACCTCTTGTAATCTCCTCGATGGTGTTTTTCAAAGTGCATTCACACAAAAAATGATTGTGGAACCATTATAATCTTGTGATAGTTGGTTTTATTGGATGGATTGTATTGACCCGACTTTTGGCAAGGCAGCATACAGACAGATTTAACCCAATCGACTGCACGGTTATCGAGGCTGGAATACTACGAGTTTGATTCGACTGGATGGATAGACGATCAATCACGGATGATAAACATGATTATGAGGCCGGGATTCGGCATAGTCTATGGGCAAAAAGCTCGGGATACTTGGAATATGGTTTTCGACAAAAGTCGAGATGATTTGGGATGGTTGGAGTTCGCTTCGAGACACTTGTGGATTTACTTCGGGTTTTCAGGCAATTTTCTTCGAGTCAGAAGAGTAGTTACTTCGGATCAGAGCTTATGGCTTGGGATCGACATTTCGGAGAGGGGTCGGTGATAAATTCGGGTCGGCATCCGATATACTTCGGGTCGGCATTAATCATGCTCCGAGTCGACATGAATTAAGGGGTCGGCAACAAAATCAGGTCGGCATGTTGAAGCTTAACTCCAGACGGCAACTTCCTATCTTCGGATCGGCAATGGTGGCCTCGGGTCGGCAAAACTCAGGGGTCAGCATGATATAAGGGGTCGGCACTACTTCGGGTCAAGGAGCAGGCTTCTTCGGGTCGCCAATAGGTTTTCAGGTCGGCATAGGAACTAGGGTATGGGGTCGGCATATTTCTACTTGCTTTGGGTCGGCCTTGGGAAATCATGTCGGCATTAAAGCAAGGGGTCGGCATATTTTCACGTCGAGTCATATTGCAGTCTGCTTCGGGTCATATAGAGATCTGCTTCGCATTGTTGTCAAAAATCTTAAAATCTTACGATTTAAATCGCGATTCAGATCGGATCTCTCACTTTACGATTCGATTTACATTCCGATTCAAACTTAGTTAAAAGCACAGTAAAAAAACCACATCCAACTCATATTAACATGTTTAATATACAAATTTAGATCCACAATTACCATTATAATGTTTTTAAAACAAAATAAAAATGGAATTAGAGGATAAATTAAGTTTAATTGTAGACGTTCAGACATCAAAATCAACTTCAAAGTGCATACAAACATTAAAATGTGGATATTTTAAATCTACGATTTACGATTTAAATCCCGTTTCGATTTAAAATTTAAACATTGCGATTTACGATTTAAATCCCATTTTGAAAACCTTGCTGCTTCGGATCATTTTCGAGGTAACTTCGGGTCAGCACATTATCAACTTGGGGTCGGCATCGATGAAGTATATGGGCTCAGCTTTTTTTTGGTGGGCCCATATCACTGAGAAAGCCCGGTAATCAAGGTTTTGCCTAGAAATACAGCAGGTGGGGCTTCAGAAAAGGGGATTTTTATTCTGTTTTCCTTCGTCTTCGTTCTAAAGGTTATTCTACCATTGTTGTTTCAAAAACTCTAGATTGTAATTGTAATCAATTGACTGGTCAATAAAAAATAATATGTAGTGAACGTAGGCCGAAGTTAGCCAAACCACTATAAATCTCGTCATTTTTAATACTTTCATTTTAATTTTGATTATTTTTCATATTATACTCTTTACATATATTCTATTTGTGATATGCGACTGTGAATTGGCGCTTTCATCTGCAATTGGGTGTTGGTGGCCAATTTTGACGCCAACATTTTGGTACTTTCACTGAGAAAGCTAGCACTCATGGATTATAAAGCTTGGATCTTGGATTTAAAGGCATAGGAACTCGAATTCTGAGAAGCAATGACCAAGCAATCAACGAGGAGACAGAACAGAACGGAGTCGGCATGAAAGAAGTTAGGAGACTTCCTCAGGAGCTAATCAAGCCTCAATCTTCATTACTAGAGACGAGATGGAAACAATGCTGAAAAGGCAAGAGGATAGGATACAGAACCTACTCCGACAGGTTGGACAAGCTGGAGTGCAAAGTCAAGGGCATGGAGCTGCAGGGAAAGTTGAAAATGAGGATCACGAAGCTGGAGTAGCAGGAACGGAGGCAGTCTAGAATCAGGACCAAGAAAACGGACCGACTAGAATATAGGATAGAGTGAGACCATCGAGAATGGCCCCTATACTAGGGGGCATGCCCCCAAATCATGTAGGCTTAATTTCAGGAAGGCTACCAGGCGGTGATGTGCAATTTGGCATTAATAGGGAATTGAATGCTCGTCCAGAAGAGTAGATTTAAGATTCCCTCAGGACTCAAGGGGCAGGTTGGAGGCACCAGAAAGAGGCCACCACTTGATGATAATGACAGGTTAGCGGACATGATCAGACGGATTATGAGTAGGATTGGTGAATAGAGATTTGAAGGATATGAAGAGGAGCCTCTTCGCTCCTACGATTAGGCAACCTAGGAATCCGTCGGATTTCAAACTACCAATGCTGTAAATGTATGATGGGAGAACGGATCCCACTGTTCACTTGACAAGGTACATGAGGCACATGAAAGTACTGGGGCACCGGAGGAAGTCATGCGCGGTGCTTCATTTTGTATTTGACGGATATAGCGGCATTATGGTTCAGATAACTGAAAAGCGGCTCTATTGGCACTTGGAAGCCAGTTGATTGAGAGGTTTATAAGGCAAGTTTGGGTCCACATCGTGAGGCCCAAGAATGTGATGACTTTAACATCGATGAAACAGTGGAAAGAAGAATCACTTAGCGATTTTTTAATCAGATTCAATGCGGCAGTGGCTTCGGTGGATCGACCCGATCCGTCGATGGCTTTGATGGCGACGGTCTCAAGAATTGCGGATTTCAAGATATCGTTGGAGCGGGATACACCAATGGATCTCAGAGAGTTTTACCATGAAGCGGAAAGGTTTCTACGACAGAAAGATGCCAGGGCTGAAAGAGAGGGAAGAGAAGTTGAAGTTTATGCGGTAAAAGGTGAAAGTCCACCCAGGGAGAATTCAAACAAGGACGATAGAGGCAAAAAGAAAATGAATGACAGTGGCAACACATCGAAAAGGCAACGGAGGGAATCAAAGTTCTCTTCTTACACGGATTTAACTAAGACTCTATAAAAGAATTATTTGGATACTCGAGGACGCCTCCAGTAACGAAGGCCAGCAAAAATAGAACCCTCCGAATACGAATGGGCATTGGGAAAGCATTGCCTATTCCATGAGCTGGATGGGCACAACACGAACGATTGTAGGCATTTGAATGATATCGTTGAGAAGCATATGAGAAATGGTCATTTGCGACAATACGTAAGGAATCGAGCTATGACAATGAAACAAAAGCAGCCACCGTCGACCTCAAACGAAGATAGCACTGGATCTAGGCATCGTCCTCTGTTCATCATCAGCTGATTGGATTTATGGTAGGGAATAAGTAATAAACCGCGAAGTAAGACGGCTAAGTCACTTACACATGTACGGGATGCAGGACGGTCCCTAGGCATGCCTTGAGATGATGATAAACCGTGATGCTCAGGTTTATGAAATCTTGTTTTTTTTTCTTTCTGCAAACTCTGGTTTCTTTCTTGGTACTATGGTTATTTGATTTTTTTGGTTGTACGGACTTTTATTTTGTCAATTGAACTTTGTGATGATTGGACTTAGATTTATGTGATAAATAATACAGGTCACGCGATTACGGTCCCGATCGAAGAGACGGGGCAGTAACCGCGAGTTACAAGTCCCTTCACTAGAAAGCGAAGAAATAGACTCGAACATGGAATAAGTCCTCGATCGGAGAGTTGAGACCGGAGAATAAAAAGTCCTCAACCGAAGAGTCGAGGCCGGAGAATAGAAAGCCCTCGACCGGAGAGGCCGGAGAATATAAAGCTCTCGACCGGAGAATCGAGGCCAGAGAATAAAAAACCCTCGACCGAATAGTCGAGGCCGAAGAATTAAAAGCCCTCGACCAGAGAGTTGAGGCCGGAGAATGAAAATTCCTCGACCGGAGAGTCGAGGCTGGAGAATGTAAGTTCTCAACCGAAGAGTCGAGGCCAGAGAATGCAAGTCCTCGACCGGAGAGTCAATGCCGAAGAAGAAAAACCATGGGTAAGCCCTCGACCGCAAAGTCAAGGCCGAAGAAGGATATGAACCAGGCGAGGTCCCGACTTTGGATACAGGACCCGGAGAGTCCCCGGCTTTGGGTATGGACCCGGCGAGGTCTCGGCTTTGGATACAGGACCCGAAGAGGTCCCGGCTTAGGATATGGACCCGACAAGGTCCCGGCTTTGGATACAGGACCCAGAGAGGTCCCGCGTTTGGCTATGGACCCGACGAGGTCCCGGGTTTGGATTACAGGACCTGATGAGGTCCCGAACTTGGATAAAACGATCCGGAGATATCATGGATTCGGTTAATGGATTTGGAATGAATTCGAAATTGGATATTGACTTGGAACATTCTCATATTTTGTTAATGATCCGAAGAGATCAATGAACTGGTTTGGCAATGGACTGGATTCAAGGTTAGATATGACGATCAATGAATTATGGACTTCGGATCTTGGACTTATGACAATACAAAACATACATTCCTATCGCAAGGAATGTTTTGGGAGGTAAAGTGTTAACCCGCCTTTTGGCAAGGCAGCATACAGAGGGATTTAACCCAATCGACTGCACGGTTATCGAGGCTGAAATACTACGAGTTTGATTTGACTGGATGGATAGACGATCAATCACGGATGATAAACAAGATTATGAGGTCGGGTTCTGCATAGTCGATGGACAAAAAGCTCAGGATACTTGGAATATGGATTTCGACAAAAGTTTAGATGATTCGAGATGGTTGGAGTTTGCTTCGATTCACTTGTGGATTTATTTCGAGTTTTCAGGCAGTTTTCTTCGAGCCAGAAGAGTAGTTACTTCGGGTCAGAGCTCATTGCTTGGGATCGGCATTTTGAAGAGGGGTCGATGATAACTTCGGGTCGACATCCAATATATTTCGGGTCGGCGTGAATCATGCTCCGGGTCGGCATGAATTAAGGGGTCGGTATCAAAATCAGGTCGGCATGTTGAAGCTTAACTTCAGGTCGGCAACTTTCTATCTTCGGGTCGACAATGGTGGCCTCGGGTCGACAAAACTCAAGGGTCGGCATAGTATAAGGGGTCGGCACTACTTCGAATCAAGAAGCAGGCTTTTTCGGATCGGCAATAGGTTTTCATGTCAACATAGGAACTTGGGTATGGGGTCGGCATTTTTCTACTTGCTTCAGGTCGGCTGTGGACACACTTTGAGTTGGCCTTGCGAAATCAGATTCATAAAAGCAAGGGGTCGGCATATTTTCACTTCGAGTCATATTGCAGTCTGCTTCGAGTCATGTAGGGATCTGCTTCGGGTCATCTTCGAGGTAACTCCAGGTCGGTATCAACTTGGGGTCGGCATCAATGAAGTATATGGGCTCGGCTACGTTTTTGGTGGGTCCATATCAATGAGGAAGCCCGATAACCAGGGTTTTGCCTATAAATACAGCAGGCGGGGATTCAGAAAAGGGGGTTCTCATTTTGTTTCCCTTCATCTTCTTTCTAAAGGCTACTTTGCCATTGTTGTTTCAAAAACTCTGGATTATAATTGTAATCAATTGACTGATCAATAAAAAGAAAATTTCTGCAGTGGACGTAGGCCAAAGTAAGCCGAACCACTATAAATCTCGCTTTTTTTTACTGCTTTCATTTTAATTTTGATTATTCTTCGTATTATACTCTTTACATATATTCTATTTGTGATCTGTGACTGTGAATTGGTGTTTTCATCTGCAATTGGGTGTTGGTGGCCAATTTTGGCGCCAACATTTTGGTGCTTTCACTGACAAAGCTAGCACTCAAGGATTTTGAAGCTTGGATCTTGGATTTAAAGGTTTAGAAATTCGAATTTTCAGAAGCAATGGCCAAGCAATCAACGAGGAGACAGAGAACGAAAATGAGTCAGCATGAAGGAAGTCAGGAGACTTCCCCAAGAGCTAATCAGGCCTCAATCTTCATCACTAGAAACGAGATGGAAACAATGCTGAAAAGGCAAGAGGACAGGATACAGAACCTACTCCGACAGATTGGACAAGCCGGAGTGCAAAGTTAAGAGAATAGAGTTGCAGGGAATGCTGGAAATGAGGATCACGAAGTTGAAGTAGCAGGAACGGAAGCAGTCCAAAATCAGGACCAAGAAAACAAAGCAACCGGAATATAGGATAGAGTGGGACCATCGGGAACGGCCCCTGAACTAGGGGGCATGCCTTCGAATCATGTAGGCTCAATTTCAGGAAGGCTACCAGGCGGTGCTGTGCAATTTGGCATTAATAGGGAATTGAATGTTCGTCCAGAAAAGCAAATTTCAGGATTCCCTCGAGGGCTTGAGGGGCAGGTTAGAGGCACTGGACAGAGGCTACCACTTGATAATAACGACAGGTTAGTGGACATGATCATACTGGCTATGGAGGGATTGATGAATAGAGATTTAGAGGATGTGAAGAGGAACCCCTTCGCTCCTACGATTAGGCAAGCTAGGAATCCGTCGGATTTCAGACTACCGGCGCTGAAAATGTATGATGGGAGAACGGATCTCGTTTTTCACTTGACAAGGTACATAAGGCACATCTTGGAAGTACTGGGGGGCATCGGAGAAAGTCATGGCACGGTGCTTCCTTCTTTATTTGACAGATATAGCGGCACTATGATTCAGGCAACTGGAAAGCAGCTCTATTGGCACTTGGACGTAGTTGATTGAGAGGTTTATGAGGCAATTTCGGATCCATATCGTGAGGTCCAAGAATGTGATGACTTTAACATCGATCAACCAGTGGAATGGAGAATCACTTAGGGATTTCTTAACCAGATTCAATGCAGCAGTGGCTTCGGTGGATCGACCCGATCCGTCGATGGTTTTAATGGCAGCGGTCTCAGGAATTGCGAATAATTCGGATTTAAAGATGTCGTTGGAGCGGGATACACCGATGGATCTCGGGGAGTTTTATCATGAAGCGGAAAGGTTTTTACGACAGAAAGATGCCAAGGCTGAAAAAGAGGAAAGAGAGGTTGAAGTTTATGCGATAAAAGGTGGAGGTCCACCCAATGAGGATTCAAACAAGGACGATAGAGGCAAAAGGAAAATGAATGACAGTGGTAACACATCGAAAAGGCACCGGAGGGAATGAAAGTTCTCTTCTTACACGGATATAACTGAGACTCTAGAAAGGATTTATTCGGATATTCGAGTACGCCTCTAGTATCGAAGGCCGACAAAAAAGAAACCCTCTGAATACGAGCGGGCATCGAAAAAGCATTGCATATTCTATGAGCTAGATGGGGACAACACGAACGACTGCAGGAAGGATATCGTTGAGGAGCATGTGAGGAATGGTCATTTGCAACAATACGTAAGGAATCGAGCTGTGGCAATGAAACAGGAGCAGCCACCGTCCACCTCAGACGAAGATGACACTGGATCTAGGCATCGTCGTCAGCTCATTATCAGCTGATTGGATTTATGGCAGGGAATAAGTAATAAACCCCGAAGTAAGACGGCTAAGTCACTTACACATGCACGGGATCGAGGATGGTCCCTAGGCATGCTCTGAGATGATGATAAACCGTGATGCTCGGATTTATGAAATCTTGTTTTTTCTATTTTCTGCAAACTATGTTTCCTTTCTTGGTACTATGGTTATTTGGTTTTCTTGGTTGTACGGACTTTTGTTTTGTCAATTGAGCTTTGTGATGATTGGATTTGGATTAATGTAATAAATAATACAGGTCACGCTATTACGGTCCTGATCGAAAAGACGGGGCAGTAACCGCGAGTTACCATTATAATCTTGTGATGGTTGGTTTTGTTGGATGGATTGTATTGACCCGTCTTTTGGCAAGGCAGCATACAGACGGATTTAACCCAATCAACTGCACGATTATCGAGGCTGGAATACTACGAGTTTGATTCGACTAGATGGATAGACGATCAATCACGGATGATAAACATGATTACAAGGCCGGGATTCGGCATAGTTTATGGACAAAAAGCTCGGGATACTTGGAATATGGATTTCGACAAAAGTCAAGATGATTCGGGATGGCTGGAGTTTGCTTCGAGTCACTTGTGGATTTACTTCGGGTTTTCAGGCAATTATCTTCGAGTCAGAAGAGTAGTTACTTCAGGTTAGAGCTCATTGCTTGGGATTGGCATTTTGGAGAGGGGTCGGTGATAACTTCAGGTCGGCATGAATCATGCTCCGAGTCGGCATGAATTAAGGGGTCGGCATTTGAAGCTTAACTCGGGTCGGCAACTTCCTATCTTCGGGTCGGCAATGGTGGCCTCACGTCGGTAAAACTCAGGGGTCGGCATAGTATAAGGGGTCGACACTACTTCGGGTCAAGGAGTAGGCTTCTTCGGGTCGGCAATAGGTTTTCAGGTCGGCATAGGAACTTGGGTATGGGGTCGGCATATTTCTACTTGCTTCGGGTCGGCTGTGGACATACTTCGAGTCGGCCTTGCAAAATCAGATTCATAAAAGCAAGGGGTCGGCATATTTTCACTTCGAGTCATATTGCAGTCTGCTTCGGGTCATATAGGGATCTGCTTCGGGTCATCTTCGAGGTAACTCCGGGTCGGTATCAACTTGGTGTCGGCATCAATGAAGTATATGGGCTCGGCTACGTTTTTGGTGGGTCCATATTACTGAGGAAGCCCAGTAACCAAAGTTTTTCCTATAAATACAGCAGACGGGGCTTCAGAAAAGGGGATCCTCATTCTGTTTCCCTTCGTCTTCTTTCTAAAGGCTACTCTGTCATTGTTGTTTCAAAAACTCTGGATTGTAATTGTAATCAATCGACTGATAAAAAAAGAAAATTTATGTAGTGGACATAGGCCGGAGTTAGCCGAACCACTGTAAATCTCATCTTTTTTACTGCTTTCATTTTAATTTTGATTATTCTTCATATTATACTCTCTACATATATTCTATCAGTGATATGGGACTGTGAATTGGTGCTTTCATATGCAATTGGATGATGGTGGCCAATTTTGACGCCAATAGATTGGTTGTTTGTCGTTGTTATATTGACATTGCAATAGGCTGTTGGACATGATATACTGTAAGGTTTCAGTAGTTTGTTGTTTGAGAAAGCATCAAACTAACCAAATAACACACAGATGAACTATAGTTTTAACCATTTTAAAATTTTACTGAAGTATCAATGGATAAATAAAACACTAAAGACCACTGCAACAAACTCTATGCAACAACATGCAGTTATTAAAATCCACATCACGAACCTCGGTTTAAGAAATCAAGTAAACACGTACCTCCGGACTCCAAACCGCACAATACAGATGAACCCAAACACGAGAAATTCCGAACCGATCATGAAGAGGCCCCAATAATTTTCCCAACCACCCAGGTTCATTTCCAAACCCATCCCATGTATCATAATTTGGTTCCTCCGAAGCAGATGACCCTTCATATGCTTCATTATCACTATCAGCTGACTCCTTAGCAAGTTTCTTCGGCAGCTTTTCATCTGTTCCTCTCCCACACAATCCACATCTCCTGCCTTCCTTCATTTTGTACCCTGACAGCTTATCTTCTGTTACAGGCAACATCTTATCATTCTCCTTTCCATCTTTCTCACCCACGACATCATTTACAGTACTCTCAGCGTTCTTATCACCTTCTTCTTGCTTTGTTTCTGCAGTTTCCAAACAATGGGCGGGAACTTCTTTTACGCTGTATGGTGTATCAATCTTCATCAAATCAATGTCTTGCTCTACTGCATGACTATCGCTTTTCTCAACTTCAACTTCCTTACTATCTACTTTATTCACGCCTTCAGTTTCTTCTACTACATAATTTACATCATACTTTGCATCTTCATTGAAATCTTCAAGTTTCCTCTTTCCACCTTTTCTCGAAACTGCACTAAAAACCTTCGCATCCACCGAATCGCTTTTGTTCCTGCTCGAACTCAGCGTCTTTTCCCACCCCTCCTCGTCCTCTTCATCGAAATCAAACCTAACCGCAACCGATTTATTCGTCTTTTTCTCATTGTTTCTGTCAGTTTCAATATGTTGATAGATTGAAATGGATTTCTTCGAAATTGGTGAAGAATCGAGAATTTCAGGCGTCTTTCGAAAGCGGGAGCTGCGGCGTAGTTTGGATCGATCGTTTTCATCTTCATTATTGATGCTGTTGGAATTTGAGGAAATTCGAGGGGTTTCATCGCAAATGTCATGGATATTTTTGTGTTTTTTCCTTGCGCGAGTATTCGGCGACCAATTCATTTCTCGTCTTCTGATACTTTTGCGAACTGGAGCCATTAAAATAAATTTTTGGAGAGCGCAGATGATTTTAGTAGAAGAGGTTGCCTGAAGCGAAAGGGGTAAAGAGGTGAAATATTTTCAAAACATACTCGTGTATAGAACAAAATTGGCAGAGATTTTATTTTCGCTAATTCCACTTATCTCTATGTTTTCACTTCAATTTTACAAAATTATCCATGTTTTCATCTTTTAGGTCTTTCCTTTCTAGTCCTCAAAACTCCTTGACACAAACTATTTCTAGCACTAAATTCAGTTAAAATTCAATAAAATAAACTTTAACTTTTGACAGTAATATATCAGCATCTTTAAATACATTTTTTTTAGCAATTCTTAATTTCATCAAAATCAACTCTAATTTTGAAAGAAAAAAAAATTAAACATGAATTAGAATGGTTAATTGTAAAAGTTGTCATAATTGGTACTTTAGATTTCATTAACTTCTTCAAAGTTGTATTTATTTGATCAAATATCATTTAATATAATGTTTTAATTAGATGAGTTAGAACAAAAGAACTGAAGATGCAATAAGAAGAATGGTAACTTAGTCATATATTTTCTTCGCAAATTAATGGTGTATGTGAGGTGATTTTTGGTGTATGAACAGAATTTGCCTTTATTTTTAGGAAAATGACTTAAACGACAAATGTTCTAAACAATGTTTAAACTTTTAAATTTTAATTTATTGGGTTAGTGATAAAATTTTCTTCAAAATAGAGCAGAAATCCAAAATTTTAAATAGCAGCTCATGACATTTTCAACAATAAAATTATGGTGCTCATGACATTTTCAACAATAAAATTAGGGTTTACTATACCTCACTGCTCGATGAGACGATGACCTTCAATGGTGTTGTGATTGTTATGGACAACAGTGGAGCAAGCATTGAAGATGAAGTTATGGTCGAGATTTGTGGTGATGGAGGAGGAGTGCGATAGTGTTATGGAGATCAAGGGTGGAGAGATGATGATAGAGATCTATGTGACAATGTGAATGGTGTTAGATTTGATTGTTAGAGGTGCAGTAGATGGTGAGAATGAGTGATGTCGCTTTGAAGAAGAAGAAGTTTACTATAATTCATAATGGTAATGTGTAGTATCATTTTATGAATTATTTATTTAGATTATGTATATCTACTAATGATATTTTATGATTGCATTATATGACTTGTAGTAATCTTATTAGGTGGAATACGCATGTCTTGGTTGTTTTAGAACTGTGTCAGCCCGAAGCGGAAGATATAAGTGAATTTCAAAAAAAAAAAAAAAAAATCTTATTGGATCTATATTGGGCTTATAAAGCCTAATTTATTTAGAACATCTCTAAATTTGATTTAAATAAAATCTCTTATTTTATTTAAATTTATAAGTAACATATGGAATTTTATTTAATTTATATTCGTTAAATATAAGGGTACATATATGTATCATATGCATATATGTATGTGTGTGCATGTGTAACATAATAATCCGTGCAATGTATAACATACTCATATATAGATGTTAGGATTTGCATCACAATAGACATGTTAGCTCATCTTATATGTATTGTATGTTGTCTAAATATATGTATGTATATAAACTTGTTATTTAAATAAATATTAAAACAATGTAGATATATAATTTTATATGTATATATATATATATATGAAAAATATATATTGGGGATATTAACGACGATTGGAGATGCAGGAAAAGTTTCGGTTTGCGGATCTGAAAGTTTGATTGTATCAATTGCAAAACTGGGCTTTCACTGAAAAAGCAAAAACCGACTATCTATTTTCGATTTGGATCTGCCAAGTGATCTGGAAATCAGTGTGTGCATATCATTCTAATACACGAATTGGTAAATTCCTTAATCACTCGTTTATTGCTTAAATGCCCACAGAGATTCAAAGTTATATATTTGGGCATGAGATTGTTTATCAATTCATGGGATCTCACCTAACTAATAATATAATATTGATATACAAACAAACAATAAAATATTATATAGTAATCTTAAGTCATGTGGTATAATAAACACATAACAAAACTTGCCTTAAAGTACACTATGTAATGATGAATCTTCCTTCTCGAAATCTTCTTAATTCAACAAACTGTTAATCCTTGAATCGTAGACCATTGACTATCCAATAGTTGTTGCTTCGAAATTGATTTGAGATGAATTTGTTGAAGCTCCTATATAGATGAATTCGGCCAACAATGATGGGAAATGGCAGCCGAAAAAGTCCTTTTGTATTAGGGTTAGGAGTTCTTTTATAGTGGAAGAAACAGAGAGAAAGATGGATCATATCTCTTATCCATTCTCCCTAAATCCGAGCCATCCATCTAAAATACCCCTGGCCCATTTTTAGCCGCCTCCTACATCCCCGTTACTACCAATATATCACCATAATAATGGGCTAATATCTCATGTAGCTCCAAATAAATATTACTAATTAAAGTTGATTTAATTGCTTATCGATATCGCATATCGGTCGATATATTTATAACTATTGTAAATAAACAAAGTCACTATTCCCAAACAAGTTGGGATCGGCTAGAAATAGAACCTAAAATTAATGAGTAATAAAGTTCCATGTTCATAAAAGAAGCTATGATTTTATGTTGACTCGCCAAGTCTATCACAACCATCCTTCTTTATCCTGGCTTGGGACAGGCTGCATAGAAAACTACACAAGTCGAGTTTATAACTATTATAAGTATATAGAGTAATATTTATTACTCAAATCATATTCAAATTAATATTTCATAGATATCAATTAGTTTAATTAATTTATAACAATTATAAACTAGTTAGATCATTTGGTCTAAAAAGAAATCATCATTTCGGTTGTGCGGCTCGTTAGGTGTAAATTTGGTCAATGATTAACATCAATTATTTGAACGTTAACGTTCACACGTCACCTAGAAGGTGGTGTGATATTTTGGCCAAATTCATCGCTTACTTAGTTTCGATAAAATTCAATTTTAGTTTAATTAAGTGCTACCTAGTTGTGACATTTATTTATAGTTCTATTCATCAAAACTATATCACTTTGAACTTATTGAATTTGGTAATGGTCAAAATTCCAACATCGTCCATATTCAACTATGTAGTCCAAAAATAAAGCCCTTGATTCAATAAAAATAATTATTATTAATCATACTACTTTGGCAGATATGTTGACTTTGGGTTGACTTGAGTTGACGGTATAACTAACTCCATATATCTGAGGAGACAAATCCTCTCTTGAATAGTGTCTCACTTCCAAAACTTCCACTCGATCTAGCTATAGTCACTCGATGGACGTTGTGTCATGATTTGACTATGATCAAAGCGGAGCTTTCATTTTGAAGACCGACGGTATCCTCAAGTCAGGAGAACTGTGCAAATTAGTTACATCGATATTTTCTGTTTAATCTTAGTTATATTAACCAACAGAAAACTATCAAGCGAATCGTTCCATATTTATCCAATAATTATTCGTATGTAACCTCTAAGTGCTTCCAACAGTCATAAGTAATATACAGCCAACATTTGAAGATTGCTACACACTATAGTCTCAATGGATACATTAATATCCAGTTTCGATGTATCTTGACTAAGAATATTTGAATGATGTGTTTTATAATATTATGATATAATACACATGATTACATCTATTTATAATTACTATCATATACACACCATTTATGGATTTTCTATTAAAATATTTTAATGAATCGTTTAATTATTTATAACATATTATAACAATATATATATATATATATATATAACAGAAAGATAAACACCTTTATTATGAACGGGAACTGATTGTAGAGTTAGTTAATTTATAATAAATTACATAATTTCTCCTAGATAATACCCCTAACTCTGTCAATCTCCCATCTGCGTTTGGGGCCAATCGTGGAATCTCAATCCTATCCCTTCAATTAACTTCTCGAGAGCCAAACGAGCTAAGACTTTAGTGAATAAATCTACTATGTTGTCCTTAGTGTCTACACTTTATATTACAATTCCGTTCTTCTCAATAAACCCTCTAATTAGGTGTAACTTTTGAAAAATATGTCATGACTTCCTGTATGCTCTGGGATTCTTTGCAATCTATATCACTGCATCGTTATCGCAAAATAATGTTGTAGGATTTTCGATATTCAGAATCACTCGGAGCTCACTTAAAAACTTGCTCATCCAAACTACCTCTTTAGCTGCTTCACTGAGGGCGATGCAGTCGGCCTCCATCGTGGAATATGCAACTGTCTCTTGTTTGGAACTTTTCCAACTAATGGCTAAGCCGTTAAATGTAAAGACATAATCGACACCGATTTAGTGTCATCTATGTCACTTTGAAAACTTGAATCTGTATACTCTTCATAAGGAAATCTTCATTACCATATATAATGAATAAGTCATTAGTATTTCTTAAGTACTTAAGTATACATTTCATAGTTGTGCAATATTTTTCTCCAAGATTAGATTGATATCGGCTTATGCATCCTAATGTATTTGCCACATCCGGTCTAGTACATAGCACATCATACATTATAGATCCTATGGCTGAGGCATAGGGAATCCTCTTCATACGCTCCTTCTCCTCATTGGTATGAGGAACATCCTTCTTATAAAGGACGATTACAAATTGCGTTGTAACGTTTTCAAGCTTGGAATTCTCCATACTGAACCTTTTCAGTATGGTTTCTATGTACAGGGATTGAAACAATCTTAACAACCACTGAGATTTGTCTCAATAGATATTTATACCAAATATATAGGTTGCTTCTAACAAATCCTTCATGGAGAAGTTTTTGGAACCAAGATTTCACCGATTGCAACAATAAAGTATCATTGCCCATCAATAATACATCATTGACATAAAATACTAAGAATACGATGGCATTGCCTTGTTCCTTTCTATATGTGCACGCTTCCTCTATGTTCTGATAAAAACCAGATCGTTTGACTCCTTTATCAAAACACTTGTTCCAACTCCTTGAAGCTTGTTTAAGCCCATAAATTCAGCAACTTGCAAGCTTGCTCTCACTCTCACTGACAACAAAACCCTTGGGTGTTGACATATAAACAGTTTATTTTAAATCACCATTTAGAAAAGTCATCTTTACATCCATTTGCCTATTTCGTAATCATGGAATGCGGTGATAGCTAGCATGATCCGAATAGATTTAAGCATGGCCACGAGTAAGAAATTTTCGCCATAATAACACCTTGAATTTAACGAAATTCTTTCACAACCAGCCTTGCTTTATAACTCTTCACTCCTCCGTCTGCATTTAGCTTTTTATTAAAAATCCATTTGCAGTCGATGGGTTTTATCCCTTCAGACACGTCCGACAAAGTCCAAACTTAATTTCTTACATGAAATCCATCTCGGGTTTCATTTCTCAAAGTCACAGTGTAGAGTCTTTACTTTGCAGTGCTTATTGGAAGGATAGAGGAGTGTCGTCATCAAGACACCATCCTTCTTCTTGCCCTCTATGAGAAAACCATAGTATCTCCCTGGTGTGCGAGATTCTCTACTAGACCTTCTAATAAGTTGTGTGTTTTCGTACACGAGTGAACTTGGTTTCCTAATGTTTTGATTTCAATGCTAATTTCTTGGATCTCATCCAGGTCTACAACCTTATTGTTAATTTCCTTTTATAGAAATTCCTTTTCTAAAAAGATAGTGTGTCGAGAAACAATGACCTTTTGTTTCTCGGTATTGTAGGATTTATATCCCATTAAGTTTTGGATATACTATAAATTTATGCAATACTGATCTTGCCTCTAGTTTATTCGGACCAACGTTATAACGTATGCCAGACAACCCCATACGTTCAAGTGCTTGAGTTGCTGTTTCTTACCATACCGTATCTTATATGGTGTTTTGGGCACAGATTTAGTGGGTAACAAGTCCAACATATGCGTTGTAGTTTCTAGCGCATATTCCCAACAGGACAAAGGTTACTTAGCCTTACTAATCATGGAATGGACCATTTCTAATAGGGTTTGATTCCTTTGCTTTGACACACCACTATGTAGTGGAGTATAGGATGGAGTAACCTGAGAGATAATCATATTATCTTTTAAGTATTGTTGGAAATCCTACCTAACATAATCGCCTCCTCGATTTGATCAAAGGATCTTAATCTTACGTGCTGTTTGATTTTCTACTACATTTTGTATTCAACAAATTTTTCGTAGACGTCGAATTTGTTCTTCATAAGAAACGCATATACTTGTTTCGAGAAGTCATCAGCAATTGTAATAAAATAAGAAGTACTATCTTTGGTAACTATAGGCATTAGGCCACATACATCGCTATGAACTAACCCTAAGAGTTCATCAACTCTTTCATTGCTCCCACTGAATGGGTGGTTAGTCATTTTCCTTTGAGACACAACTCACACGTGTCAAAAGATTCAGAATTAGTTGATCGCAAAAAGCCTTCGGTTTTTAATTTGTGTAGTTGTTTCTCATTAATATGGCCTAGCCTACAATGCCAAAGATAACCATCATTTATTTTTTTATGCATTATTCACAGAACACATGTAATTATTATTAATCACATAAATGCCATTTTCAGGATCACCTTCGCAGACTTTATTTCTATCCAAACTAGTGTTCATAACATTATTTGCACAATGAAATATATATATCCAGCCTTAAACAATTTAGAAGCAGAAATAATCCCACAAATGAAGTCTTTTACATAATAGCGATTATTTTATACTAATACTAATCCACTAGGCAAAACTAAATAATAGTATCTGACTGCCATTGCATTTACCATAAGTCCATCGACAACTTGGAGCCTTACCTCTCCTTTTTAGGGTTGGCAATTAGAACCGAGAACCGCAAAACCAAACCAAACCGACTCGAAAAGACCTTAATACAGACCGAACTTGATAGGTCTTGGATCGGGTCTGGGTGATGAAAAATACAATAAAGACCGGATTAAATCCAACCCGAACCGACTCGACGCGAAATACCTAACCAAAAACATCGAAATATATGCATTTTCAGTGTAATTATCCAACCAGATCCGGACTGATCCGACCAGACTTGAAACAAAGCTCGGGTCAGGTTCTAGGTTTTTAAAATACAGAGTTTAAACTCGACAAAACTCGACCCTATTAGAACCATGATCTGTCGGGTCGGGTCCGGTTCCATCAGGTCTAGAATAATTGCCACCCCTACTTCTTTTGCCACACGGTGCCAGTTCATATGCCCTTGTAGTGAATTCATATATGAGTACCAGATCTAGTATATAAAACCCATGACATTTTATTGATTACAAAATTTTGAATCATAAATGTACCTAATGGAGCCATAGAACTGTTCCACTTTCTTTCCCTAACAATCTTTAAGTAGTCAAGATGGTTCCTTCGCTGGTGACCTTTCTTGTGGTAGTGGTGACATTCACCTTTGTCGTCGTTCTTCTTACTTTTCTTGTTCTTTTAACCTTCTCTTTTCCACTTCTTCGAACGCTTCGAAGTTAATGCACTACCCTTCACAGTAAGTATGGCACCTTGATCCTTAGATGTGACTCGGCTGACCTCAACATATTGAGGAGCTCCACGAGATTCACACTTAATTGGTTCATGTTACAATTCAGCATGAATGGCTCATACTGAGAAGTAAGGGAATAAAGGATCAAGTCCACTTGCAATTCATTGCTTATTTGTACATCCAATTGTGAAAGCTTGTCAATATAGCCCTTCATCATTAGCACATAATCATACACTTTCTGCCATTTGGTCATTTTGGTATCGAACAGTTTCTTTATATGCTCATACCTTGTGAAACATGACTGTTCACCAAACAGGGCATTGAGACTATCGAATAACTTATAGGCAAACATATTTTCGTGTTGCCTCTACAACGAGGCATGAAAACTTGGATGATCTCTAGGTTTGACAGCCAATTTTCATAAGAAAGTCCTAGTTCATAGTCTGCATCATCGGCTGGTTGTTCTTTAGGTTTACATGAAATAACATTCCAAAGATGCTCGCAAGTCAACGCTACTTTGATTGCTCTTAGTAGTCGATATAGTTAGGTTCAGTAAGTTTGTCGTTTTCAGAAAATAGTTTGACGTTGTCGGTTTCTGTTTAAGTAGTAGATTATTAGGATGAGTCATGGTAGATGTTCTTATAATATTAATATGGTTAAACTTTATGTTTCATTTTATTAATAGGCTCCCACTACTCTTTTATGTTTCGTCGAACCCTAAGTCGAAACATATAAGTCTTTCGACTTCACTGATAGTGTTAGGACTCGTTGGCGTTGGAATTCCGACCTTGAGTCTGCTCAACGAGTCATGGCTCCATGGACGATGGATAGCTCCTTATCAGTTGTATCATATACAACTCCTAACCCTTTGGTGCCTTATCCTAATTTCGCTTCGATCTTGAGTCCACTCAACATATCGAAATGAAATTATTCACTCTCACCCACCATATCACGACGACCTAAGTATAGTATATGTACCTTGAGTCTACTCAACAAATACATAAAGTTATCTTATCTTTTTTATTCAATATATTAATAATACTATACACAGCATCCCTAGTTTGAGTTTGCTCAACAACTAAGGAGTGTGCAAATTATTTATTAGTATATATATGGTAGAGGACAACATTATATTGAAGATTCATAATCTTCAAGATATATAAAATATATAAAATCGAGAGATATCGACTTATGAAATAATGTAATTCTTATGAATTACTCTCATGATTCAAGTGTTAGACGCATCGAAAATCACGGTATATGTACAATTGTGTATGTACTTATTCTTTAAGTCTATTTAGGGTTTCTTATTATTCCATCTTTAAATTTATATATCTATATTATACAAGTTTGTTTATTATATTACTTTTATATTCATATTGCTTATATAATAGTCTTGTCTATAGCATTATTTATTTATTATTATTTAATTAATCAGTTTTAATTAATTAACATTTTAATTAATTTTATATTAATATAACCTTTGTATGTATATTATAACCTTTATAGTACAAAACATATATCACACACATATATTATTTAATTAATTAACTTTTAATTAATTTATTTAATTAAACTATTTTAATTCAATTGTTTTAATTTCGAAAATCACTATTTATACATACATTTATACTTACAATATCTTGAACATTAATATCATAAAATATATCATAGTATATACATGTAATAGTTTCCATCAATTAACTAATTTAATTAGTTTATTAATCATGTTGAAAAATATTTAAAATTTTGAAATTATTTTCAAACTTTTTTACAAACTTTATTACATTATAACTTTTACAATATTTATATCATGTTTTAAATTCAACTATTAAATTTAAAATCTTTTATTTAAACTTTCAAACAGTTTTGAAAATTAGCCCAAGGCCCAATTCAAACTTGGGTATTTTATATTAGGGACAACTTTTAGGTTGTGAGCTTAATAGTCAACTCTAACATGACTAATTTAGTCTGAATAGGCTACTGGGCTCTGATACCATTGTTGGAACTGGACCGGCCCGAAGTAGAAAATATGGGTGAATTTCAAAAAAAAAAATCCCTTGTTGGATTTATATTGGGTCTATGAAGTCTATTTTATCTAGAATATTTCTAATTTTAATTTAAGTAAAATCTATTATTTCATTTAAATTTATAAGTAATAGATGGAATTTTATTTAATTTATATTCAATTAAATATAATGGTACAAATATATATCGTATACATATGTGTATGTGTATGCATGTGCACTGTAATAATCCATGCAACGGACATGTTAGCTCATATTATATGTATTGTATATTGTCCAAGTATATATATGTGTGTATAAACTTGTTATTTAAATAAATATTAAAACGATATGATCATACTTATACATATATATATATATATATAACATATATGTATTGCATATATTTAAAATATTAATAATATATATATATATATTGAATTAGATATTAATTAAATAAATTACTATATAAATATATGAACATATATACATACGCACACATAATATGTAAAGCTTTTTGTAAATAAAATATACATGTATATTTTATAGCAATAAATATATGTATGTGTGTGTGTGTAATTATATCAATTATGAAAACTAAATTAAAATAAATATTTTTATTGCATTCTAGATCGGATACACAGCGCATGAAATATTTAACTATAATTTATATTATTAAATTATATATATACATATATATATTAATCAGTCAAAAAGCATTAGCATAATATTAAAAATATTTTTTAACATATTTTACAAATTTTAGATTGTCAACAATTCAAACATGATATTTTAATTTCAGAAAAAAAATTCCATAATTTTATCAGTGAAAAATAATTTTTTATTAATTATTTATTATCGGTTGCATATATAAATGATTTTTTAATAAAAATTATAATTTTTAAATTCTGGGATTTTGGCTAAGAGATAATATGATTATGAAATAATTTGAAGTTTTAAAATATAATTTTTAAAAGATTTTATTTTGTATGAATCATTCAACTTGTATTTCAATTTAAATAATAGTAGATAATTATTAAAAATACTTTGCTACTGCCTAAAATTCTAGTTAGTGTAAATATGCATATATAAAATATAAGATCAATTATTAACATGATATGATGACACGGTTAAATATAAATCATTTAATTTATGTTATATGACATATAAATGTATGTGTGTGTATATATATATATTACCAAAAAATAATAACTAAAATAAATTTATTCGACCATGTATGCATTAGATCAATAAAAATATGGGTTTTTTTAATAATATACATACATTTAACTAATCTAATATCTGACAACATTGATACTTATAAGAATCTTACCTAACTAACAATATAATAGTGATATACAAACAACAATAGAATGTTATATAGTAATCATAAGTCATATGGTATAGTAAACACATATCAAAACCAATGCCTTGAAGTACATCTTTTGTAACGATGAATCTTCCTCCTTGGAACTCTTCTCAATTTGGCACATTGCTGATCCTTGAATCATAGACCGTTGACTATCCAATAGTTGTTGGTTTGAAATTATTTGAGATGAATTTGTTGGGGCTCCTATGTAGAAATATTCGGCCAACAATGATGGGAAATGGCAGTCAATCAAGTCCTTTTTGCATTAGGGTTAGGAGTCCTATTATAGTGGAAGGAATAAAGAGAAAGGTGGATCATACCTCTTACCCATTCTCCCTAAATCAGAGTCATCCATCTAAAATACTGCTAGCCCATTTTTAGCCACCTCCTACATCCCTATTGTTGCTGAAATTTTACCATAATATCATAAGATAATAGTCCATTTTGTTCCAAATAAATATTACTAATTAAATCTGATTTAATTGCTTGTTGATATCGTATGTCGATCGATGTATTTATAACTATTATCAATATATACAATAATATTTATTCCTCAAATCATATTGAAAATTTTAAATTCAAAATTTCCTAAATATTAAGTAATTAAATAACAATTATAAGCTAATGAAATCATTTGGTCCAAAGAGAAATCATCATTTCGGTTGTGTGGCTCGTCCGGTGTAAATTTGATTAGCGAATAACATCGAACTATTCGAATGTTAATGTTCACACATCACTTAGCAAGTGATTTGACATTTTGGCTAAATTTTTCACTTATTTAGTTTTAATAATATCAATTTTATTTTAGTTAAGTGTTACCCAGTCGTAACATTTATTTACACCGATTATCTTCATCAAAACTATATCACTTTGGACCTATTGGATTTGATAGTGTCCAAATTCCAACATCGTCCATATTGAACTCTATAGTCCAAACACAAATTCCTTGATTCAATAATAATTATTATTATAAACCGCACTAATCTGGCTAGAGATTTTGGCTTTGGGTTGACTTGAGTTGACCGTAATACTATCCCCATATAACTAAGGAAACGAATTCTCTCTTGAATAGTGTCTCACTTCCAATACTTTCACTCGACCCAACTATAGTCACTCGATGGATGTTGTTCCATGATTTGGTTATAATCAAAGCGGAGCTTTCTTATTAAAGATCGACAATATTGCAAAGTCGACCGAACTGTGTAAATTAGTCAGATCGATATTTTCTATTTGACCTTAGTTATATTAACCAATAGAAAACTATCGAATGAGCCGTTCCATAGTTATCCAATAATCATCAGTACGTAACCTCTAGGTGCCCCCAACAGTCATGAGTAATACACTGTCCAACATCTAGAGAGCGTTACTCACTCTAGTCTCAATGGACACATTGATATCCAGTCTTAATGTATCTTGACTAAGAATATTTAAAATGATGTGTTTTATAATATTATGATGCAATACTCATGATTATAACTGTATATCTGTAATTACTATCACATACACATTGTTTATGGATTTTCAGTTAAAATATTTTAATAAATCATTCAATTATTCATAACACATTTTAAAAAAATATAACAAAAATAAAAACACCTTTATTACGAAGTTAACTAATTTACAATATATTTTAGAATTACCCATAGGGCATACCCCTAACTCTATCGGTTGTCAATGTTGTTTCGTAATAGTATTTTATGAGTAGTAGTAATAATTTACGTATTTCAGTAGCACCTTTTAAATTGTATTGGTAATTGTCGACAATAACAGCAATTTTTGGATAAAGCATGTACGTTTTTGCTTCCGATACTATTGTATAGTGCATATTTGAAGTGTGGTGGTAATTTATGAACTATGTTACCCTTTTTTGATTTGTATTATCATTTTTTGAATCGTAGTAGTATCTTTTAGAAAATACATGCGTACCTTAATTTATAATGCTATTTTTTGTAGCAACTATGAATTGTAGTAACATTTTAATTTGAAGTACTAATTTAAGCAATTTTGTAGTAGGATTTTATAAGGATTGATTTTTTTTTAATCCTACACTCTAATATTTATTTTATGATTTTTGTAAATGTTCTTGATATCATTTTATGAATTATAGTAAAAGAATTGGTTGATAATGATATTTTTGTTATAGAATTTTATGACTTGTAATATCATTTTACTTTTTGTAGTATCATTTTATGAATAGTATTGCTTTTAAGATGAGGTATGTATCATAGATAGTAATATGATTTTGTGATAGCATTTTATAAATATAGAAGTATAAACATTCATGTATAAGCTCATATAGCTATTTCTCGGTAGCATTTTAAATGAAATTATATATGTGTGTGTGTTTTTCTACCTTATGGTAATATTTTATCATTTATTTAATGGTGACATCATTTTCATTTTATTTTTTGAAAATTTATAAGGTTGTTCATCAAAAATTATCATTTAATGTTACTATATAATGGCACTATAGTTTTTGCTATACTAAAAAATAAAGAGTATAACGGTTATTTTTCAAAAGTAGCTTGCAGAAGCATTAAATGCTACTACATAAAGGCATTTTAATCAAAAAAATAATACAACATTTATATATTGATATTACTTTGTAGTAGCATTTCATGTTTGGATGTTACTACATAGTAACATTTTGTTTAAATATTTAAAAGCTTCTCCACCGACCTTTCCATCTGCACATACCTTTTTCTTAAAAATACATTGCAGTAAATGGGTTTTACCCGTTCCAGTGCATTGTCCAAAGTTTATGATTTACATAGAATCTATTTTTGATTTTATCGCATCAAGGTATAAGGCAGAGTCTTTGCTCTCCAAGGCTTGTTAATTGTATGTGATGGGATCATTCTCATGGATGATACTATCCTTTTTCTTGCCATTAAGGAGAAACCAATAGTATCTCTATGATGCGCAAGATTTCCTATTAACCTTCCAATAGGTTACAAATCTTCTACTAGTGTAGAATTATTATCTTAAAATTCGGTTTCTACATGAGTTTTTTGGATCTCATCCAAGCCTATCTTATTGCCACTAATTTCTCAAAATAGAAATTTATTTCCTTAAAAGGTGGCAAGTCTCAAAATAAAAACCATTTGTTCCTCGATACAAAAAAATACGCATCCGTGAAAATTTTTGCAGTACCTTATAAACTTGCATATAACTGATCTTGCCTCAAGTTCACTAGGTATTACGTTCTAAATGTAAGCTAGACAACCCAGTTCCTTAAAATAATTAAGGTGAGATCTTACCGGTCTAGAATTCGTATGGCATCTTAGTCTTAGATGTAATGCGTATGAAATTCCACATGTATGATGTGGTTTAAAGCGCATATCCCTTGATGTAAAGAGACAATTTAGTATCACTCCTTATTGATCATACCATGTCTAATAGAGTTTGATTTCTCCTTTTCAAAACATTGTTGTGTCAAAGAGTGTATGGAAGAATGACTTAAGAGAGAATCTCATTCTCTTTGAGGTACTCTTGTAGCTCATATCCAATATACTCATCTCCTCGATCAGACCAAAGTATGTTAGTTTTCTTACATGTCTAGTTTCCAACTTCCTTCATATAATTTATGAATTTATCACAGAAATGTGATTTGTGTTTCATAACATACACAAATCCTTATCTAGGTAAATCATCCGTGTATGTAACAAAGTATAAGGATCCACATTTGGTAGGTATAGACATAGGACCATATGCATTTGTATATACTAGTCATAGGAGTTCGGTAACTCTTTCTTTGCTCCCACTGAATGGGTGCTTAGCTATTTTACCATTAAGACATAAAGTACAAGTATCAAACAATTCAAAATCATAAGATAATAAAAACTCTTGGTTTCTTAGCATGTTCAACTGTTTCTTACTTACATGGCCTAATCTACAATGCCAAAGGTAATGTCATTTATTTTTGGTGCATTATTATTTCAACGACGAACACATGATCGTAATTAAGTATATAAATGTTATCTTTAAGAGTACCAAAGAAATAGTTTTATTATCATAACAAATATTCATAACATTATCATTAAAAATAAAAATAAAATTGTTTTCCTTCAAATTGAAAATGAAGATTATTCAATTAAGAAAGTCAAATAACAATTATTGTAACAACCCTGAATTTTGAACAATTTAATTTGTAAATATTTAATTAATTTTAAATATTTGAATGATGGTTTGACTTAAATTCTCAATATAACTATGAATTTGGCGATTAAATTTTAGAATTTAATCTATTGAAAATTGAACAAAATTTTGAATCTTCAATTTTATGCCGATTAAAAATAATTTAAAAGCTTAGAAAATTCACATTGATTATACTAAAGATAATAGAAGCTTCAGAATTGAATTTGAAAGTGATTCGTCCAGTTTTGAAATTTTATCGTTTAAATTGAATTTAAAAATAGCCTTCCGAGACACAGTCTCGGAATTCAACGAAACCTGTTCCATTGGATCCGTAATATTGGATTATTACCGGATTTCAGTTTTCGTGGCGTTCGGAGTTGATATGTGAGCATACGACGTTTAAGCGCGTTGAAAATTGATGTTGAAAACAAATTGAATTTAAAATGAAAAAAATAATAATATAATATATAAAATAAGAGTACCATTGCTTTACCTTTATCAGCTGTAAACACGCCCAAATTCGTGCCTTAATCCATGCCTTCCATCACGCCAAAAACACGTCTCTCCCCTACTCTTTTATACCCGACCCCTTTACTCTTCTCATTCGAAACCCTAAACAAATCGATCAGAAAAATTTAATGGCGGTCTCTCTCTGATTTTCATTCGTCCTCGTTGCTCGCTTCGTTCCAAAATTAGGGTTTTCGCTCGGCTTCAATTCGTTCGCGACCGCTTCGGTGAAAGGTGAGTGACCCTCACATCTATTTTCATTCCCAGTCGTTCGATTTTGTTATCATGTTGATGACTTCTCTGTTGATATTTTTTTTGATTGGTTCGATTCCTTCTTGTTGGCTTCGGCCCTTGATATTGTTCGATTTTGAAAAAAAAAATACTGCTTGATTTTGTGTTTTCCTGGTTATCACGGCATTATCTCGTGACCACTATGGTTTGATGATTTTTATACAATTTCAAGTCTTCAGCCATCACCGTTGCAACGAGATTGCTTCTAATTTTTACCTGTACTGTTCGAATTCGTGACTTTTGTTGTTTGGGTTGATTTTTGCACTGCAGTCATATTCGACTGTTTACACATGATCACTGATTTTTGGTCGAGACATATGTTGTAAGTCTTGGAGCTGGTTTCTTTGATATGTACAGCAGTCTGGGCAGTTTGTTCATGTCTTCTGGCCACTGTGTACTCCATTGTTCCCTGCCTTGTTTTCAAATTTACTTCATGTATTCGAGTGTACATGCTGCATCCTTGATATCTTTGCTGTTTGGTTGAACTTATTATTCGAACTTCATATGCACATTTTTGAGTTTATCTTGCAGTCTGTTTGTCATACTTCAAGTGGTCTTCATATATACTTGTTTATGTCTTCACTGCATAGCTTTTAACTTAAGTTGCATTCCTTGATTCCAGTTGTATTCGATCATTTGAGGCATTGCATTGGGCCTGCGTACATGTGCTTTAATGCTGTTTTATATTTATAGTGTGATCGTTTAAAAAATGCCTGCATATGTTTAAATATGAAGTTGTGAAGGGGCATGCCTGTATATGATCTTGATTTCTGTTTACAGTTACAGGATAAGTTTTAAAAAAAAAAATTCTGAAATTTCACCCCTCAACCTCTTTTAAGATTTAATGTTTGAATAATTTATGTTTGATTTTGCAAGATCCAAGTTTTAAGAATACTGTGAGTAACATTTTAAAATTTAAGCATATAAATCTTTTACATGATAACAAGCTTGTATGAGTTATGCTTCTTTGATCACATTGGCTACTGCATACTTGTGGTTGTGAACTGATGCAACTGTAAATTATATTCTTTAAGTTACTGTGACATACTTGGTTACCGTGACATTATTTTCTTTGATACTGTGACATTGTTGTCACCTTTGTTCATCTGCATATAAGTAAATATATGAATGCTATTGTTGTGCTTTGGCTTCAGCCTGTTGTGCACTTCATACTTGTTGTCCTTTGTAGTTAATCTGTTGGACTTCATGTACCTATGTACTCCACTGTCCATGTTTTAATAATACTGTAACTTGGGTTTGGTTCCATTTGCTTGGTGCCTTCTTGAATTTATGCGGTGATGTTGACTTTGCATAAGCTCGAGCTCTGTAGCCTTGCTTTGTTCAAGTCATACTTGTAGCCTTTGTGCCTTGTCGTTCCACTGTTGCACTTCAATTGCTTCTGCTGGTTCATGTATACGTACATGTCATTGCCTTCGTGCGCTGATGCTTACTGTCTTGTTGAATTTGAGGATTTTTGAGTTGTTTGAGTTTATTGCTGCATTACTTTCTGGACTCCCTCTGATTCATTTAATGTTTTGTACCTTTGCCCTTGTGTCCATGTGGTGACTGTAGTCTTGTTGTCGTTTGCCCTTGGATTCAAAGTGGGCTGCAGTTTCATTTTTATGAAAATTTTGCACTTGTTGAAATGTGCAGTAATAAGTTGTTTAGAACTTGTTTTCTTGGATTTACTTGGGTATATGCAAAACAATTGCATTTCGACCTTGCCTTGTTGCATGGGTTTTGGTGTTGCAGTTGTGTTGAGTCACTGACTTGACCTCTGCAACTTTGATTTCTGATAGTATTCTATCTTGAGATGATTTCACATGTTGTTGTGGCGAGGCAGCGCACGCGTGCGTGCACTGCAGCTACGCAGTATCGACATTTTGAATCGATATTGGAACCTTCATTGATTTTGGTTCGTATGATCTTTTGCATATTTCATCACGATAGCGGCAAGGCAGTGCACGCAAGCGTGAACTGCAGCCACACGGAGTTAACATTTTAAAATGTGGCGAGGCCGTGCACACGTGCGTGTACTGCAGCCCTACCAAATCTAATGTTTTAAATGATGTTTTCTTTTTGATGAAAATTATTTTATGTTGCCAATTCAATATATTTTGAACGATTTTGATGATTTTGTTGTTAATTGCCGTTTAGGCAAATTTTGATTGTTTTCTAAATTATCTTCATCAATAATCCCTTCATCTATCCTCATTGATAATTTGAATCTACCGAGTTGTTGTTTAACACTGTTAAGTGTTATATTTACCGTTATCCGATTACTTGTTAAAGGATCGGATAGGTAAATTTATCTTTGACTGTCGTCTAATTGTTGTTTGATTATTATTGCCTCTATGCACTAATAACTGAGTTTGAATTAGACTGACCTGTGTATTATTTTCTTTTGAATATAATACTCGGGTCAGACCGAGTATTTTACAGCTTGAAAATTTTCAGGTCGCGAAGTTAGAGAGAGTTGGGGAAATTGCTTCACTTTAGCTTTTCGAAAAAATTTTGTACTTGTAAAAGATATATTCCGCTGTATAAAAATTTAATGCATTGTATAAACTCTGATATATGTAAGAAAATTCATTTATGTGAAATATTATGATTATTCTGTGATTCTGTAGCTGATTCTGTTTAAACTCTATAAACTGAATAACAATCCGTCATTTTGAACGTCTCAAGTTGGTTTAATTACCGACTGGGGGCGGTCAGAACGGCGGGTCGTTACAAAAGTGGTATCAGAGCTTTGGTTTACACAAAGCTCAGTTTATGATGTTTAATATGAATAGTTACTAGGATCACTTTAAAGAAAAGTGTTTTTCAAATTTAAAAGAAGTATGAAATTGTTTTCTTTGAAAAATAAAAGGTATTTTGAAAATTCAAATCTTTTTCGGAAATCCCCCTCTCTTTTGTAGCTCCCTAAATTTAGTTTTGCGATAGTTTCTCTTCGGAAAAAAAAACCATTATCGAATTGCTGAGATTTATGAAAAATAAAATATAAGTGAAGTGAATTAATGAATTGGTTTAAATCAAATATTTTGAATATCTCCAAAGTAATAATTGGGAAATAAAATGACATGTCAATTTAGTATAGCCAAGAGGATCATTAAACTATAACTTGGGAATTTGATTCTGAATTCTTTTGAAAATTGATTTCAAATGTTTTGAAGAATGATTTAGTAAATAAATGGATTATAAGTACTTAACTTATAATATGAACTTTTGATATATAATTGAGTTATATAAATTGAATTGAATTAATAAAGGAGATTATAAATCGAAGTTTTATAAATAAGAAATGGAATTTATAAAGATTGTTTATAAATTCGAAACCAATTGAATTTGATAAATGAAACATAGAAGTTATTAAAGGAGATATATTCGTGATTTTGGACAGCGAATTATCCTTTATGTTAGATATTGTGATAGTAAATGTTGGTTGGGAATTATATTCACGATTTTGGACAGTGGATAATCTTTTAAATAAATGTGTAGAAAAACTTAATTGAATAAATAAGTATATTCACGATTTTGGACAGTGAATGTATTATTGAATAAAACGGATATGTTTTAGGGAAGTGATATTATGAAATGAAGTTAATGGTTTTAAAGATGTTTTAAAATACATTAAGTATCGAATACATATATTTCAACATTCATTGTTGAAATAGACGTTTTCGAGAGAAATAAAAGGAAATGGTAGACTATAACACTGTTGTTATAGTAAATGGTTTCCGAAAGGAAATGTTGTTTATAGTATTGGGATTTATATATCTATCTTAAAATTCGAATCCCTATACTAGTGATTTTGAGTTGTCGTAACGATGTTTTACGTAACATTCGTTTTGACTCAAATAAATGTGTTTAAAAGAATGATTTCCTTAAAGAATGGAATATATACTTGATTTTGATTTAAGTATATTGAATATTTTCCAAGCGTTGAAAATAAATGAATTTGTGAGTTACTTATTATTAAATAAGTATGGAAATGTTTTCCAATATGAAATGAAAGGTTGAAATTTTATCTTTTAAAGATAAATTGAAAAATGAATATTTGAAATTCGTTTCAAATGTTTAAGTGTGGAAAATTATATATATCTTGTAAAGATATTTTTGGGAAATTTGAACGATCAGTTCAACTTGAAATTTTTCAAAAAAAAAGATTGAATATTGAGTTAAATTGAGTTTAACTTCGACATCAAAAACAATATAAGTTGAGCTTTGAATTTTGGATAGTCGATTGGGATTGTATGTCTAACATTGTGAATTGATGACATAGCATTTGATCTCTATTAAATATATATCTGTGGTGGCGGAGAATTTATTCTTTTAGCTTAACACCCTTCTCTGAGACGTACGAGCTTAGAGGTTATATATCGGTAGACATCAATTATGTGTTGAGAATTGACGATGTAACGTGAAATCCAAATCGAATGTGAACTCGATAATGAATTGGATTATGAATGTGAATTGGGTTTGAGATAACCTTAAATTTTCAAATCGATTTAGAGGAAAATTTTAAACGAGATGGAAAATTTTGGAATCCTCTATTTGTTATGAATGTGAATTGAGTTTTCATAACTTATATATGTGAATGTAATAATTCGAAAACCATCAGTTTGGAAAGTCATTATTATGAAAATCCTATGCAAGTTTACATAGGTATGATATGTACGAAATGTGAAATGAAGTACTATATGTATATGACATATGTTTTCTAAACTGAGGATATGGAAATGTACCTTCCATTTATAAATTGTGAAGGTGATTGGAACTCGAAGTGAGTGTCCATTGGAAATCGTAGCTACGTAGAATTTCCATTAGTGGAATGTCCATTGGGACTGGAATCCCCCACGATGGATCATCGTGTTGGGATTATGTGAATTGATGCTGGCGTAATTCGTGGGGCGTGATGCCTACAGTTACAAGCGATTCTACTGGGATAGTAGCGTAACCGTCGTGTGAACCGCGATCTATGGCAACAACCATGGCGAAATTCAAGAGAGATGTGAAATCTACAGCTACAAGCGATTCTACTGGGATAGTAGCGCAACCGCCGGGTAAACTGTGATCCATGGGGGAACGTGCTTTCCATATCCATTTTTAAAAGAATTTTTAAAAGTATTTTCACTGGGAGTTGAAGCAAGTATATTTAGTACTTGGAGATTTTTAGTCTTGCGCCTGGCCAGCGTATGCCTAAAGTCTGTGAGAACGACGATGGATTTGTTAAACTTCGAGTTAGCAAGTATTTTCAAAACTTTTGAATATCAAATCAATAGTCTGAAATTAGAATTACATAATTCCAACCTAATGAACTAAGGAAAAAGATTTTTAAAATATCTTGAAAGCACACAGCTTTGGAAAAGATGTAATATGCAAATCTCTAGCATGAAGAATTTCGATTTTTTTTTAAAATTTGAGTTTTGTAAGTCGAAAATTTTGGTAAAAGACTTTTTGTCTTAATTATAGAAATCAATGAACAAAGCTAGTGAGATAAAACAAATGGAATGAAACCTATATTTATTTATAAGTTTCGAGCTTGATGAAATTGAGTAGGGTATAAATATCGGTGAGATTTTAGCAATCGGTTTTCCTAACTTATAATTTCGGGACGAAATTCATTTAAGGAGGGAAGATTGTAACAACCCTGAATTTTGAACAATTTAATTTGTAAATATTTAATTAATTTTAAATATTTGAATGATGGTTTGACTTAAATTCTCAATATAACTATGAATTTGGCGATTAAATTTTAGAATTTAATCTATTGAAAATTGAATAAAATTTTGAATCTTCAATTTTAAGCCGATTAAAAATAATTTAAAAGCTTAGAAAATTCACATTGATTATACTGAAGATAATAGAAGCTTCAGAATTGAATTTGAAAGTGATTCGTCCAGTTTTGAAATTTTATCGTTTAAATTGAATTTAAAAATAGCCTTCCGAGACACAGTCTCGGAATTCAACGAAACCTGTTCCATTGGATCCGTAATATTGGATTATTACCGGATTTCAGTTTTCGTGGCGTTCGGAGTTGATATGTGAGCATACGATGTTTAAGCGCGTTGAAAATTGATGTTGAAAACAAATTGAATTTAAAATGAAAAAAATAATAATATAATATATAAAATAAGAGTACCATTGCTTTACCTTTATCAGCTGTAAACACGCCCAAATTCGTGCCTTGATCCATGCCTTCCATCACGCCAAAAACACGTCTCTCCCCTACTCTTTTATACCCGACCCCTTTACTCTTCTCATTCGAAACCCTAAAACAAATCGATCAGAAAAATTTAATGGCGGTCTCTCTCTGATTTTCATTCGTCCTCGTTGCTCGCTTCGTTCCAAAATTAGGGTTTTCGCTCGGCTTCAATTCGTTCGCAACCGCTTCGGTGAAAGGTGAGTGACCCTCACATCTATTTTCATTCCCAGTCGTTCGATTTTGTTATCATGTTGATGATTTCTCTGTTGATATTTTTTTTTGATTGGTTCGATTTCTTCTTGTTGGCTTCGGCCCTTGATATTGTTCGATTTTGAAAAAAAAATACTGCTTGATTTTGTGTTTTCCTGGTTATCACGGCATTATCTCGTGACCACTATGGTTTGATGATTTTTATACAATTTCAAGTCTTCGGCCATCACCGTTGCAATGAGATTGCTTCTAATTTTTACCTGTACTATTCGAATTCGTGACTTTTGTTGTTTGGGTTGATTTTTGCACTGCAGTCATATTCGACTGTTTACACATGATCACTGATTTTTGGTCGAGACATATGTTGTAAGTCTTGGAGCTGGTTTCTTTGATATGTACAGCAGTCTGGGCAGTTTGTTCATGTCTTCTGGCCACTGTGTACTCCACTGTTCCCTGCCTTGTTTTCAAATTTACTTCATGTATTCAAGTGTACATGCTGCATCCTTGATATCTTTGTTGTTTGGTTGAACTGATTATTCGAACTTCATATGCACATTTTTGAGTTTATCTTGCAGTCTGTTTGTCATACTTCAAGTGGTCTTCATATATACTTGTTTATGTCTTCACTGCATAGCTTTTAACTTAAGTTGCATTCCTTGATTCCAGTTGTATTCGGTCATTTGAGGCATTGCATTGGGTCTGCGTACATGTGCTTTAATGCTGTTTTATATTTATAGTGTGATCGTTTAAAAAATGCCTGCATATGTTTAAATATGAAGTTGTGAAGGGGCATGCCTGTATATGATCTTGATTTCTGTTTACAGTTACAGGATAAGTTTAAAAAAAAAAAAATTCTGAAATTTCACCCCTCAACCTCTTTTAAGATTTAATGTTTGAATAATTTATGTTTGATTTTGCAAGATCCAAGTTTTAAGAATACTGTGAGTAACATTTTAAAATTTAAGCATATAAATCTTTTACATGATAACAAGCTTGTATGAGTTATGCTTCTTTGATCACATTGGCTACTGCATACTTGTGGTTGTGAACTGATGCAACTGTAAATTATATTCTTTAAGTTACTGTGACATACTTGGTTACTGTGACATTATTTTCTTTGATATTGTGACATTGTTGTCACGTTTGTTCATCTGCATATAAGTAAATATATGAATGCTGTTGTTGTGCTTTGGCTTCAGCCTGTTGTGCACTTCATACTTGTTGTCCTTTGTAGTTAATCTGTTGGACTTCATGTACCTATGTACTCCACTGTCCATGTTTTAATAATACTGTAACTTGGGTTTGGTTCCATTTGCTTGGTGCCTTCTTGAATTTATGCGGTGATGTTGACTTTGCATAAGCTCGAGCTCAGTAGCCTTGCTTTGTTCAAGTCATACTTGTAGCCTTTGTGCCTTGTCGTTCCACTGTTGCACTTCAATTGCTTCTGCTGGTTCATGTATACGTACGTGTCATTGCCTTCGTGCACTGATGCTTACTGTCTTGTTGAATTTGAGGATTTTTGAGTTGTTTGAGTTTATTGCTGCATTACTTTCTGGACTCCCTCTGATTCATTTAATGTTTTGTACCTTTGCCCTTGTGTCCATGTGGTGACTGTAGTCTTGTTGCCGTTTGCCCTTGGATTCAAAGTGGGCTGCAGTTTCATTTTTATGAAAATTTTGCACTTGTTGAAATGTGCAGTAATAAGTTGTTTGGAACTTGTTTTCTTGGGTTTACTTGGGTATATGCAAAACAATTGCATTTCGACCTTGCCTTGTTGCATGGGTTTTGGTGTTGCAGTTGTGTTGAGTCACTGACTTGACCTCTGCAACTTTGATTTCTGATAGTATTCTATCTTGAGATGATTTCACATGTTGTTGTGGCGAGGCAACACACGCGTGCGTGCACTGCAGCCACGCAGTATCGACATTTTGAATCGATATTGGAACCTTCATTGATTTTGGTTCGTATGATCTTTTGCATATTTCACCACGATAGCGGCAAGGCAGTGCACGCAAGCGTGAACTGCAGCCACACGGAGTTAACATTTTAAAATGTGGCGAGGCCGTGCACACGTGCGTGTACTGCAGCCCTACCAAATCTAATGTTTTAAATGATGTTTTCTTTTTGATGAAAATTATTTTATGTTGCCAATTCAATATATTTTGAATCGATTTTGATGATTTTGTTGTTAGTTGCCGTTTAGGCAAATTTTGATTGTTTTCTAAATTATCTTCATCAATAATCCCTTCATCTATCCTCATTGATAATTTGAATCTACTGAGTTATTGTTTAACACTGTTAAGTGTTATATTTACCGTTATCCGATTACTTGTTAAAGGATCGGATAGGTAAATTTATCTTTGACTGTCGTCTAATTGTTGTTTGATTATTATTGCCTCTATGCACTAATAACTGAGTTTGAATTAGACTGACCTGTGTATTATTTTCTTTTGAATATAATACTCGGGTCTGACCGAGTATTTTACAGCTTGAAGATTTTCAGGCCGCGAAGTTAGAGAGAGTTGGGGAAATTGCTTCACTTTAGCTTTTCGAAAAAATTTTGTACTTGTAAAAGATATATTCCGCTGTATAAAAATTTAATGCATTGTATAAACTCTGATATATGTAAGAAAATTCATTTATGTGAAATATTATGATTATTCTGTGATTCTGTGGCTGATTCTGTTTAAACTCTACAAACTGAATAACAATCCGTCATTTTGAACGTCTCAAGTTGGTTTAATTACCGACTGGGGGCGGTAAGAACGGCGGGTCGTTACAATTATATAAAACTAAATCATTTCCACTAGCATGCTTCACACGGTAATCTCCCACCATTATGACAGCTATAGTAACTCCATTTGCAACTTGGAATTCCATAGTCACTCTTTCTACAGGTTTCTTGCTCCTAAGCCTCTGTCACGAATTAAAGATATGAGTTCTATATCCAATATCTAAAACCCAAGACGGTTCACTTATAGATAAACAATTTTTTATAATGAAAATACCTTTAATAGAAGAATCAGATTCCTTCCCTATGAGCGTCCTCAAATTATCCAAACATTTCTCATCTAGTGTCACTTTTTAGAGCAATGGTGACATGCACCCTTCCCTTTTTAGTCTTAAATTTACTATTTTTTCCCTTTGATTTACGCTTCCTCTTTTTCAAACTATTCGAAGAAGATGCTCCCTTAACTATAAGTACTCCACTCGGTTATTTCGTTAATGTACTCTTGGTCATCCTAAACATATTAAGGAGATCCGTGAAGTACATTTTAACGAATTCATATTAAAATAATATATGAATGGACTTCCTTGCTGAAATGCCAAAATCTACAGTCTATTTTTATATGATAATTTCTAATCATCTTGAGCTCTATTTTCAAAAGCAAATACTTACCCTCTCTTTGTCTTGTCGAGATGATTGATTTAGGATATAATATGCAAGGGGTTGATGCCGTAATAAGTTTGATGTAAATGTTGAGATTAAGAGGTCTAGTCTCCATACAAGGGAAGAGATTAGATCTAAAAGGAAGAAGAGATAGGATAAATGAAGAATGTTAGGTCGGAGACTGCCCTAGGGTTTCCACAAAGCAGTATATATAGATAAAAGGAGGAGGGTTGGGTCGAAATGGTCATAAAGACCCGAAATACTTATTTTCGAGATACTAACAGAAGTATATATGTTATATACTAAAATATAGGCTTTCGATATTTATAAACACAGTGGAAATATACAAACATCGAAAAAACACCACTACTCAAAATTGTCAATCTAATTTAAACATCTATTATTAATTTAAAATAAAATTGTCTACCTTGCAAAAAATCTTTCTTATTCCAAATTTAAACCAGGAGTGAGCCACGGTAGCGCTGTATAAATTAAGAAAGAGGAAAAAAAATCCTTCCTTCATTGGAATACATGAATGAAAATGTAGAAGATGCAAAACATATTAGCTGTCGTAAGCATGAGCATACAATAATAACCATCATTCTAAACACAAAACTAGAAGTAGTGAGTATGATACCGGTCCAAGACCTAGGAGTAACCATGAAGCACAATTTGAAGCCCGATTAATGTGTATAGGGGACCAAATGAGAACCAGCAAGCATAAGTAAGGTAAATAGACCTGAGGAGGTATAATGGAATGATACATCACATCCAATCCTAGAGAGAGCCCAGTGATCCCTTCAAACACGTCATAGAGGAAACCTGGATGAAAGTGAAAAACAATGGCAGATGCAACATATAACAATAATAAAGCATGAATAGAGAGTATGTACATAACTGGTGGTCTGAATGGAGGGACGTGAAGAAATGGAATCATAATCAGTTGGCCATAATATGAAAGTTAGCGATGAATGAGTCTAGGAACTATTCCTTGGACCTGCATATGGTTTAACCTTAAAGATAAATTTGATTTCCTCATGGACTAACCCGATAACATCACCCGATTTAATAGCCTAAGTGTCATAGATAAATTGATTTCTAACACACCAAATTATCTAGCGAACATAGCATGGATGAATACGGGCCAAGATTGCTCGAATAGACTTCCCCTAATGAGGACCTTCAGTGGATTAGTAGAGGCCGCAAGGTGCTAGTGTCATATCTAATGCCCATGACACCTTCAAAGTGATTCCAAACTAAGCTCGCAAGCTCGGTGGAACTTGAAAAATATAGTACAGTCTCAATGGTGTTGAGGGAACAACATCTACATTTGGAGGGAATGGTAATGCAAATGGGTTTGAGATTGTAATCGATTGGGAGAACATTATGCAATAGTTTGCACATGAATAGAGATATAATTGGTTGGTGGTTATCCTAAATTACATTGAAAGGGAAACATGGATTGTGTCTACCTTGAATTTCTTCCCATTCTATCCAAAAATGGAACTACCCATTGAACCCCTTGTTAGTAACCTAAAGATATCGTATGCGATTTTGTGATTCTGCATGCATTTCCAGGTTTTTCTAGAGTTTGCAGGTTAGCCTATGAAGACATGGTTTTCCATTTTGCGGTATTTGTGATCCATGAAGTTTTTTTTAAAGAGAATTGTTATAAAAGAACCGAGCCCATTGTTTATAAGTGTTGGCGGCGCTAATGTCGTACAAATCCCTCAATCTAGTTATTGACGCCAAAAGTGGCACAATGCGCAAAAACAACGGATTTAGTTCTAGAACAAAAAATAGTAGCCTCCTAAGTGACTTTAATGGAGGAGGAATAGGATATGAAGAAGAAGTGCCCTAGGGTCCCCACTTGGTTGCTATAGGGTCGGTATTTGTAGGGGAATTTGCCAGTAGAATCGAAGGCCCATAAAGTGCAACATCCAGATCCAAGCCCAAAGGTGTAGGAGAGCAATAGCCGACCTAATCATCAATTGAAACCACTCGGTATTGATAGGTTTGTGTTGGTGGAAGTTCCCATCTTCTTCTTCTGTTCTACTTCCTATTTCTAATCCACTACGTTCCAAATACTTTTTCTTGAAGATTGAATTTTTTTTCATAACTTCTTTGATATCGCCTGCCTTAGCCTGCTTTCTTATCTTTCTTCTCATTAATCCTTGAAGTTGCTCATCTATTCTTAGATAAAAACATTTTGTGATGATTGTTAGAGGTTGTACTTAGAGTGTAAAGAATTTGGGGGTCTAAAGTGGAATAAATTCCTCTCGATACTAAGAGGTCCAAATTGCCGTATTCTACTTGAAACTTCTTGAGTTCCATCTTCTAATCCTTCGAAACATTTTTCTAATTCTTGAGTCATTTCATCCTCGTCTTGACCTCCTAATTCTAGTTTAAATATGCTTGGTCAAAAAGATGGTTAACACTTGCTCTCTAAAGTAAGCTTTAATAATGTAAGGCGTGCGTTGCTTAAGAATTTTTTTAGCGCCAGTCAATCGTTAGTAGTCGAGCCTTCCGACCGTCCATATATCCCGATCTTAGTGAATCATATGGTTCCTTCGGGTTCTCCTATCTCATGCAAACCAATGGCTGCTTTAGACTTATTATACCTAAGGAATCTAGTACTTGCTTAAGTGTTCGTAAGGAATAATCAATCTATTTTCGCCTAGAGTTATCATTTTGTACATTAAAATCGTCCCGTGTTCGTCCGAGATTTATCTATTTTGGTCCAATTACAAGGCGTTCGAATCCTTATGCTAGGTAAACATCCATTTCAGGGTTCAATCTCTCTGGATTATTTATCATCCATACTAGGATTTGATCTGTTCGGATCATTTAATATCCAATCTCGGGTTTGATCTCTCTGGATCCTTACTAAGTTCAGTTTGCTTCTCTTCGGCAAAGGGACTCAACGTCCATACCAATCCATCTTCTCACTCTCTAGTAAGGGAATTTACTTTTGATCTCTCTGGATCCTTGTTGAGGCCAATCCGATCGCTCTCCGACGAGGGGGTCCAACAACCAAGCAAGCCCATCCGCTCACTCTTCGGTAAGTGGACTTACTTTTTGTACAAGTCTGTACACTCACTCTCGGGCAAGAGAACTTGTACCTTATGGTCATCACCATATCTCTTCAGACGGGACTACCACATCAATAACAGTCATCACATTCAAGCGGTTTCCAAAAATTAAATATTAAATCAAAGCAAGCAAGCAAACATCCTAAATTTTCACGTCAGATATCTGATTGAGAGCATACCTAGAGAACAATAGAGGCCCCATACATGTGTAAGTGAATCGAGGTTACAATTGTCATAAAATGGAAAGCAAAGCACGAGGAATGAACCTGACTCATGTCCATCTCGATCATGGGATTACCATTCTCGACCCAGATCCATGGTCATGTCTTGATGCATTCACTGAGATGGTGGTTACTCCAGCTGCACCGTCGCAGTTTGGTTCCTCTCATACTGTTGCACCTGGTTACTCCAGACCAACTTTTCTATCAAATCACAAATGTGTCTGCACTTGTTTGTTTCATGTCCATCCATCTCATGGAACAGGCAACACTTTCCAGACCTCCTTTCCCAATCCGTGATTTCCTTCCTAGCTGGTCTTCGATAAGGGATCTGTCCCGACAGTATCTAGGTATATCCTCTTTGGGTTTCGGTTAGGTCAGTGTAAGAAGAAAACTTCGATTCCCTTCTTTGCCATTTCGGTCCTTCGAAGTCGTTATCAACTTTTTTCTTCCCCTTATCTTTACCATATCCTGCTCTAGGTGGTCCTCCACCATCCACAGCCTTAACATTAGCGTTTTTAAATCGTTTTTAGCAAAGCAGTTTCAATTGGTCTCAGAAGATTCAAATGAGGATGATACAACTCAAAATCTGGAATGTGCACTCAAATGAGCAAAGGAAGTAGCTCGAAAAATTTCTAGCCAAAAATATGTTAAGTCCATAACTTGGTACCGAGCTATCACCATAGGTTGGTACCAAGTTATTACCAAAACGACTTTAATTGGACTTAGTATGATAGCCCGCAAAATCCGTACCCCTTGAATCAACACTATTCTACCTCTGTTAACTCAAGTTGCACAGAAATACGAACCATTTTGGGTTAAAGAAGAAAAGATAGAAGGAGAAGTAATTAAACAATATCAGAATCTCACAGTCGCGGCGGAATAAAATATAATAGTAAATATAGATCTTTACACAAAATGAAATCTATAACTGTTTTATACATCATATCATCAGAGTATCTCATACATCAACCAATACCAATCAGACATACCATACAATCACAACAGCGGAATATATAAATACGAATAATACGTCTCGGACTCCAGCTCCTCTCCAGCTCCATAGCATCCATTCCTGAACATATAATACTCGGTCTGACCCGAGCATTATAATGAAATAACACTTGAGTCAGTCTGGAATACCAGCTGATAATAATGCATCCAAATTGATTATTAAAGTTTAAAAATCCTTTTGAAAACAAAAGCATCTCGTAAGACCACGCCACAAATAAACATGTCGGGTTTTTACCTTACGATAGCTAAAACACTTTTTATAGAAATCCTCTGATATTATAATAAGGTCCATTTACAAGTACTTATAAAATAGCCGAAATTGTTACATCTATTAAATTCCAACTACTAGCCACAAAAGTGGGAAATACAAACAAAACTCGTACAAGGCTCGTAGGGAGAATGGATTTCCAACAATGACTAGGCACTGGGGTACCACCTGTCACAGTATGGGGCCTAGATCACTGTACCGAGGACCATGCCCGATCTCCAGCAACACAAGGCCGGACCCATCCCTTACTGGACAGTTCCAAATAAGATCACCACACGGTTGGGATCAGCAACCGCACCACTAAGCCGAAATAAAAAGGGACATCTAGACAGGGATGACCTTACTCTCCATTGGGGGCTACCCACGAAGCCTTGCTACATATCCCCTGATTTTCAGTCATTCCCATTTGGTGAGGCTTGAGGCTAAGCGTTACCTTTTAGAACGTTTCACTTAGAATGCCCATCGCCCACATGAAGATGTTCCGAAAGCATTCGTCCATACAAGTCCGTCCCGGGTTCGAACGGAACCGAAGGCACTACTCCTACTACATCCATTTTTGAAATATCCTCAGGATTAGTAGCGACTAGCCCTTGCACTTCACTGCTCCATCTTCGACTCCGAACACGTTTTTCTACGAAATGTACAAACCGGATCGAAGTGGTTGTCAAGAAATTAATCTCGATCCCGGTCTCTTCGAAACGATCAACTCATTTGTCCAATATTGATAGTCGGTGATGTAACTATCAATTCATATTCACAAACATCCATCACACAATAAATAATATTCCATATTATTTATTTTCCTCTAATATCTTTAAAAGATATATTTCCAAATTTTCAAAACTCGTTTTGAAAACAGTTTCCAAATCTCTTCCTTTACCCGGTAAATCCTTTACCATTTATTCCCATTGGAAATGACCAAGTTCAAAACAATTTAGATTTAAAACTGTTAAACCATTTTATTCTGGAATATACTTTAAAATTTGTAAATTTACTTCTAGTTATTACTCAAAATATAAATTTAAAATATGTGAAGTAAAACTATTTATTAAGTGACGTGAACTTGATTTTAAATAACAGTTTAGTTAAACTAAATTTAAAGGTAGAGTTTTAAAAGGATTAATAACAATTTCAAATAACTTTATTCAAACTAACCTTTAAATAAATCCATTTGTAAAAATAATTTCTAATGTATCCGTAAATAATTACTATTGCTAATTTATTAGTAAATTACTTAAAAAATAATAATTTTCAAAACACTCTTTTAAACAGGTTTTAAACTTAAACTTTCTTTTAATAAAATCTATTTAAAACTCGAACTTGGTTTTCCAGGAAAACTCATTCCCACTTAAACAACCCAGAAGAATCCATCTTATAAATTCTGTCGATTTGTTTCAATTCAGATTTATGTTTTCATAACATAAATTTACTTTCCACGTTTAAAATAACTTCTTACGAAGCTTAACCACATTTCCATTCCCGGAAATTTACTTCCAAAGTATAAGTTTAAAAGTCTTTTTAAATAAACTATTATAAATTTATTTAATGACAATCATACTTAAGGAATTGCTTAAATAAATACCTACTTAAATTTCAATGGTTTTAAATAGTATTTCTAAAACATTCTAATATGCAATTTACTGCTAATTTAATTTTGAAGGGTTTCTTTTGAAATCATACTTAATTTCCACGAAACATTATTATCAAACTAAGCCCATCGTTATTTTTAACAATTTATTACTTCTTATCAAATTTATCACCACAAATTCATACCTTCACATTTATCAACTAATAAATGTTCCACTTTATTTATATTTCCAAATTTACAAATTTTCATTCTTCACCCAACCCAGATTCCAAATTTTATTCCCTTAAATTCTTTATTTATCGATTTCTTTATTTCTTTTAAAAAAACCCAATTTATTTAATTTTATTTTTAAAATTTTGTGTATATACTTATCCAGCAATATCACAGTACAATTTAATTCAGAGTTATCAATCACAATATATAAACAGACTGCATCATCAATTATAAAAATGATTACTATATTATGAGGAATCCAGTTGGATCACTCCAACCTGTTTTCCCTGTATCCACAACTATTAGCACATCACATATATAAATTTCAATCCAGACTGATAGCAATAATTATATTCAACCAATCACATAGATATTTAAATATTAACTATTTAAATTGTCTAGCATCCAGATGTGAGTGAGAATAACTCATCTTGAGTTTCGGCGATCGTTCGAAATTTAAATTAAACCGAACGACGTTCGATTTAACTCAAATTTCTACTTGCCCGGAATGATACTCAAACTGTACCATTGCATAGTACGCATCTCTGCGATTCCGGCGCCGTAAATTTTGTTCGAATCTGATTTTATAGGAAAAAGTTATTCAAACTTAAAGATTTGAATTTAAATTTTAAAACAATTTCTTGTTATTTTAATTACTATTACCCAAACAATAACAGCCGTAGATCAAGTAGTAAGAAATCGAGGCCATCCCACGCGTCTCCTTCCTTTACGCGAGCCGGTACAGAAAGTCGAACCCATCAACTCGCGAACTAGGGTTCGAGGCTGCTCCTCCTCCATCCCATTCGAGCGCGATCAGGCGCCGCCACAACACGCGCCAACACCTCCTCCATCGCCGGCCAGAAGGCGGTGAAACTCGGCGCAACCCCCAGCTCCAAAAACAAACACGAACGCACGACCTTCCCAACTCGATTTCTCCCATCTTATCGCTCTAAACACGATCGCTACCGCACAATTCGAAGAACCGGGGGAGCTCTTCATCTTTGTAGTTGAACGAATCTCTTAAAACTCGACGGATTGAGGTAGATCTAAGGTGGTAGGCAAACCAATTTCGTCCATTAAACGTGAATAAGCGGCGGCCTGAGAATAAGTTAGGGTTTAGCAAAGATATTTATTTATATAATATAATTTTATATTATTATAATATCGTTCTTCACTGTTTTAATAAACTATGCAAACGAACTCCAAATCTCACGTGCCGACAGACGTTCCTAGGGTTTTTCCCGCGTTCCGGACACAATGGAACAAGTTTCGTAAGCTAATTCGGTCATATGCGCGAGTTACGGGATTTAACGATCAATTTAAAATTAAATCGGTTAAATCAATTTCTATGTGTTTCGAGTTGCCACGGTCAAACAACAACTCCGATTGCTACGAAAATTGAAATTCGATAATAACTAATTATTACGGATCCAACGGAACTAGTTTCGTCGAATTTCGAGATTGTGCCCCGGAAAGCTATTTTAACTCGTCTATTAAATCAAGCGATTTTCATAATTGTCGAAACCGCTTAAAATTTTACTTTTAAAATTTTATTGACTTAACAATAAATCATATAAAATTTATAAACACATTAAAAATCATTCTGGCTCATTCCAGACCAAAATCTGATTAATTGCATTTTAATAATATTAAATTCATTTTTAATTTAATATAAAATCCCCAATAATAACTTATTAACCTTTAGATCCATCTAAAAATCCAACAACGCTTTTAATGACCAAATAGACTTAAAATAAATTTTAGAACTCATTTCCATATCTAATTATCTCCATACTCACAATTTATCCCGATTCAATATTTAATTATTACTATTTAAATTCCAATTGGATTACCATATTTGGAATTATAAGTAATTTATTTATTCCACCCAATTCTTTTTATTTTAAAGCCAATTCAAAATCTACATTGAACATTTAAAATGAATTAAATGTTCCAAATTTAATGCCCAAACTTTCGGGATGTTACATTCCTCCCCCCTTATAAAAATTTCGTCCTCGAAATTTGCTATGGTAGAACATACTCTCAAACTCATTTGCTTACCCAATTTGCTTAGTTAAAAGCTTATATACACTTCCCAAAACCCTTTTAGCTCAAATCCAAACTCACTTGCTTTATTTATACTCAAAAGCTTTTGTTTCAACATTTTCCTAAAACAACTTTGCAAGTAAATTTTCAAATTTCAAATTCCCAAAAACTTTCTAACTCCCAAAATTTCTGGAAAATTTTGGCAGAGTCTCCCCTGTACGGAGGAGCTTTCGTGATATCGCGATATAGATAAATATATATACATCGACCCACACGGTCGGAAACCAAAATATATCACAACAAATATATCATTTCCCAATTATATTTGCTTAGGCGTACCTTTTAAGCAAATTTTAAGAGCAAACGGCTAATATTTTAGCATATATGCGCTCCAACTCTATCGAACGCCTTCCGTACCTGTACTTACTCAACAAACTCATCAGTTTTCAAAGACATGAACATTTTGACAACATTTCTAATATAAATGTAAGCCAAAGATATCCATTTCTTAATCCAAACAACACCTTGCATGTTTTCATAAGTAAACCATATTTATCAACAATTTAAAGATTTCAACCACCTTTTAATTTTTTTCATTCAAGTCCAAACTTCATTTTTATTTCACTTGAATGATTTAAATTCAATTTTGCTACTTTCAAAACATATTCTCATCAATATAATTAACATGTGCTTCACTAACATCAATCCATTCCAATTCAAATCCAAATGGATTCACAAACCAATTCTTATTTTCAAGTTAAAGCATTTGCATTTCTTTTATGATTCATTTTCATTCATATGCAAAAATCACTTAATAAAATTTCAATCCATTCCAATTAATTCAAAACCAATTCAGTTGTTGTTTAAACAACTCAATTCTGAATACAACAATATAACCAATTTTTATGCAAATTAAGGTTATCCAAGCAAGTGACCATCACTACATCTTATAACCATTTACAATTAATTTCCAACTTAGATTCATATTAATTTTATTCAATTTTACATGGTCCACAATCCAAGCATTCTTATTCCGTTGCAATTTTTTGATTCAATTTCTTATTTTTACTTCAAGATCGTCATTCAACTTAAGTTTAAATAATAACATCCCATTCCATATTATTTACAGCCCAAACATGCTTGTTTTATCATAATTATTGAATTAAATCTCCAATCTTATATTTCCTAATCATTATCCAAATAGGTTTATATGAATATCATTCCATTCTGAATTACTTACAACTCATACATCTTTAATTTATCACAAAAATTAATTAAAATTCTCTTCACTTGCATTTCCATGCTTATTATCTAAACAAATTTATCCAAGACCACAAATAAAGCTCGACCACAATTTTTTTCTTCAATTTGCTTAAGTTCTTTCACAACATTTTCATTATCTGCTTATATCAATTTTACTTTATTTCATTTTCATTTGATTTTCATTCAATCAAATTCCAATCCATTTACAAATTCAAATGCTCTTTGTTTACTTATCCAATCCATTATAGATTTATTTTATTTGAAAAGGGACCATTTAAATTATTTCACTCATTAGAATTTGTTTATAAATCAAATCATCATTATTATAATCTAATTTCATTATTCATTCAAACTTTCAATATTTATTACCACAAATTTAAATTCCATGCCACAACTGGAGTTTTTTTTTTTATCTTTCAAATTTTGACCAATTATCAAAATTATACCCTTTTACAATACAAATTCCATTTAATTGTAATTCAATTTAGTCTCTAACCTAATCCATATTAGGTTTTAATTTGCTTCCTCAATTCACTCTGAATTCATTTATAATATGACCATTTTCCAATTATGTCATTTAGTAAATTTAAATTTTCTACCTTTCCTTTTCACTCCTTTAAATAGAATCTAAATTTCTTTCAATATTATTTATTACACAACCGAAATTTAATTTCAATGTCATTATCAAAACAAATTTCATTTTCCCCATACATAAGTCCAAGACTCATTTGCTAACTTAAGAACATCCACCCTTATATTCTCACTTTGTTTCACTACACTTTACATTTCTTTTATGGTTAAGTTTTGAATTTGTCACACCATTCAACTCTTTCCATTAATGAATTACAATTTCACTTTTATCCAAGAGTTTAGATTGCTTATTTAAGTCCATTTCCATTTTCTAATCACAAGTTCAAATTATAACACTTAATAACTTAAGAATATGAATTTCTTTATGCAATTATAAGTAATTTACATTTCACCTTTATATCCAATTTTATCCCTCCATAAATAAGTTCAAAACTTATTTTCTAACTTAAGTTCTTTCACTTCTTTTATATCTCACTCTACCTTATCTCAATTCACATTTCATTTGAGATTAAGTTTGAATCCACCATACCATTTCACTATTTCCCAATTGTGATTATAATTCCATTTTACTTAAGTTTACAATCAAATTTTCCCTTCTCAAGTTCATCAACTTATTTATTTTAAAGCTCATATCGCTCATTTTAATCCATCTACATCTTATAATCACAATTTCAAATTCTATGTATATATGTATCACTGAATTCTTAAAGATACATAATTTCTTACACCTTAATCTTTTGCAAATTTTAAATTCACAATTTCAGATTATAATCATAACACTTAATAGCTTATGGTTACAATTTATTACACAATGACTCACAATTACAAAGTCATTTTACATTTCAATTTAATCTAAATCTATTTAATTTAAGTTCAACTTGTTTAACTTATCCCAAGTTAAATTCAAATTTTCTATTCACTCCAATATATTTTATTCACTTCCATTTACTCAAGTTAAATTTTGATTCCAAGATTAAAATTTACATTTCTTCTTACTAATATCAACTTCACCAAATAAGTCCAATAGTTGATTCATTTTTACACATTATTTAAATAAAAAATTTCAGAATTCAATTACCCGGTTTTATTTCAAAACCATTTTGAAATCTATCTAATATATACCTATTTGGTATATCAATCAAATCTCCGAATTTTCCAAAACAACTTGTTTATACCAAAACAAATTTCCTCCCTTGAAATTTACAAAACAACTGGCATACCCAACAAATCCAAACAATATCATAACCAACCATTTTGGTAGCAATCCATCACTTTAGAAACTCGAAAATGAATTCTAATGATGTTGCCAGCATCATCAGGACTATTTTCCAGCGTCTGAAGTGAGTTCAATGCTTTCTTACTTCCCAAACTCATTTCAAAACAGTTTCCATTCAAAAATACTTCCCAAAATAATATTCAATTAGTACCTTCAACCACCCTTTCAAACATTTCAAACTCTCCCAGGATTTTAAATTTCCAAACTTTGTTTTCAATACATTTAAAATCCTTTTTAAAACTTCCGGGTTTAAATTCTGGTTTTAATTCAAATTTAATTTTTTTTTGTATAATTTATACTTACAGAAATTTATTTGATTATAACCATTTCTAATTTAGATTAAATGTTAGATTCTTATTTAATTATAGAATTAACAACCAACCATCCAAATATATATAATAATTTTAGAAAATTATTTTCTTTTATATCAAAATATAATTTTGGGTAAAATTATTTCATTTACCCACTTTAAAAACAATACTATGTCGGTTCATCTTGTTAAAGAGTTTAGAAACCCCTATCGATACGGTTGTACTTCCCGCACCGACCAGAATTCATAAACACCCAACCGATAAGTTAACACAGTATAAAAACAATTTTATATTAACTAACGAGTACGCTCTCATATCTATTAATACGCTCAACTCATTATAGAGTACTATTGATTCTGTTTAATGAGTAATTTCCCCACCAAAGCCTAGGTTGTCGCTAACCTAAGCTCTGATACCAAGTGTGACAGCCCGCAAAATCCGTACCCCTTGAATCAACACTATTCTACCTCTGTTAACTCAAGTTGCACAGAAATACGAACCATTTTGGGTTAAAGAAGAAAAGATAGAAGGAGAAGTAACTAAACAATATCAGAATCTCACAGTCGCAGCGGAATAAAATATAATAGTAAATATAGATCTTTACACAAAATGAAATCTATAACTGTTTTATACATCATATCATCAGAGTATCTCATACATCAACCAATACCAATCAGACATACCATACAATCACAACAGCGGAATATATAAATACGAATAATACGTCTCGGACTCCAGCTCCTCTCCAGCTCCATAGCATCCATTCCTGAACATATAATACTCGGTCTGACCCGAGCATTATAATGAAATAACACTCGAGTCAGTCTGGAATACCAGCTGATAATAATGCATCCAAATTGATTATTAAAGTTTAAAAATCATTTTGAAAACAAAAGCATCTCTTAAGACCACGCCACAAATAAACATGTCGGGTTTTTACCTTACGATAGCAAAAACACTTTTTATAGAAATCCTCTGATATTATAATAAGGTCTATTTACAAGTACTTATAAAATAGCCGAAATTGTTACATCTATTAAATTCCAGCTACTAGCCATAAAAGTGGGTAATACAAACAAAACTCGTACAAGGCTCGTAAGGAGAATGGATTTCCAATAATGACTAGGCACTGGGGTACCACATGTCACAGTACGGGGCCTAGATCACCGTACCGAGGACCACGCCCGATCCCCTGCAACACAAGGCCGGACCCATCCCTTACTGGACAGTTCCGAATAAGATCACCCCACAGTTGGAATCAGCAACCGCACCACTAAGCCGAAATAAAAAGGGACATCTAGACAGGGATGACCTTACTCTCCATTGGGGGCTACCCACGAAGCCTTACTGCATATCCCCTGATTTTCAGTCATTCCCATTTGGTGAGGCTTGAGGCTAAGCGTTACCTTTTAGAACGTTTCACTTAGAATGCCCATCACCCACCTGACGATGTTCTGAAAGCATTCGTCCATACAAGTCTGTCCCGGGTTCGAACGGAACCGAAGGCACTACTCCTACTACATCCATTTTTGAAATATCCTCAGGATTAGTAGCAACTAGCCCTTGCACTTCACTGCTCCATTTTCGACTCCGAACACGTTTTTCTGCGAAACGTACAAACCGGATCGAAGTGGTTTTCGAGAGATTAATCTCGATCCCGATCTTTTCGAAACGATCAACGTATTTGTCCAATATTGATAGTCGGTGATGTAACTATCAATTCATATTCACTAACATCCATCACACAATAAATAATATTCCACATTATTTATTTCCTCTAATATCTTTAAAAGATATATTTCCAAATTTTCAAAACTCGTTTTGAAAACAGTTTCCAAATCTCTTCCTTTACCCGGTAAATCCTTTACCATTTATTCCCATTGGAAATGACCAAGTTCAAAACAATTTAGATTTAAAACTGTTAAACCATTTTATTCTGGAATATACTTTAAAATTTGTAAATTTACTTCTAGTTATTACTCAAAATATAAATTTAAAATATGTGAAGTAAAACTATTTATTAAGAGACGTGAACTTGATTTTAAATAACGGTTTAGTTAAACTAAATTTAAAGGTAGAGTTTTAAAAGGATTAATAACAATTTCAAATAACTTTATTCAAACTAACCTTTAAATAAATCCATTTGTAAAAATAATTTCTAATGTATCCGTAAATAATTACTATTGCTAATTTATTAATAAATTACTTCAAAAATAATAATTTTCAAAACACTCTTTTAAACAGGTTTTAAACTTAAACTTTCTTTTAATAAAATCTATTTAAAAACTCAAACTTGGTTTTCCAGGAAAACTCATTCCCACTTAAACAACCCAGAAGAATCCATCTTATAAATTCTGTCGATTTGTGTCAATTCAGGTTTATGTTTTCATAACATAAATTTACTTTCCACGTTTAAAATAACTTCTTACGAAGCTTAACCACATTTCCATTCCCGGAATTTTACTTCCAAAGTATAGGTTTAAAAGTCTTTTTAAATAAACTATTATAAATTTATTTAATGACAATCATACTTAAGGAATTGCTTAAATAAATACCTACTTAAATTTCAATGGTTTTAAATAGTATTTCTAAAACATTCTAATATGCAATTTGCTGCTAATTTAATTTTGAAGGGTTTCTTTTGTAATCATACTTAATTTCCAGGAAACATTATTATCAAACTAAGCCCATCGTTATTTTTAACAATTTATAACTTCTTATCAAATTTATCACCACAAATTCATACCTTCACATTTATCAACTAATAAATGTTCCACTTTATTTATATTTCCAAATTTACAAATTTTCATTCTTCACCCAACCCAGATTCCAAATTTTATTCCCTTAAATTCTTTATTTATCGATTTCTTTATTTCTTTAAAAAAACCCAATATATTTAATTTTATTTTTAAAATTTTGTGTATATACTTATCCAGCAATATCATAGTACAATTTAATTCAGAGTTATCAATCACAATATATAAACAGATTGCATCATTAATTATAAAAATGATTACTATATTGTGATGAATCCAGTTGGATCCCTCCAACCTGTTTTCCCTGCATCCACAACTATTAGCACATCACATATATAAATTTCAATCCAGACTGATTGCAACAATTATATTCAACCAATCACACAGATATTTAAATATTAACTATTTAAATTGTCTAGCATCCAGATGTGAGTGAGAATAACTCACCTTGAGTTTCGGCGAGCGTTTGAAATTTAAATTAAACCGAACGACGTTCGATTTAACTCAAATTTCTACTTTCCCGGAATGATACTCGAACTGTACCATTGCATAGTACGCATCTCTTCGATTCCGGCGCCGTAAATTTTGTTCGAATCTGATTTCATACGAAAAAGTTATTCAAATTTAAAGATTTGAATTTAAATTTTGAAACAATTTCTTGTTATTTTAATTACTATTACCCAAAAAATAACAGCCGTAGATCAAATAGTGAGAAATCGAGGCCATCCCATGCGTCTCCTTTCTTTACGCGAGCCGGTACAGAAAGTCGAACCCATCACTCGCGAACTAGGGTTCGGGGACGCTCCTCCTCCATCCCATTCGAGCGCGATCAGGCGCCGCCACAACACGCGCCAACACCTCCTCCATCGACGGCCAGAAGGCGGTGAAACTCGACGCAACCCCCAGCTCCAAAAACGAACACGAATGCGCGGCCTTCCTAACTCGATTTCTCCCATCTTATCGCTCTAAACACGATCGCTACCGCACAATTCGAAGAACTCGGGGAGCTCTTCATCTTTGTAGTTGAACGAATCTCTTAAAACTCGACGGATTGAGGTAGATCTAAGGTGGAAGGCAAACCAATTTCGTCCATTAAACGTGAATAAGCGACGGCCTGAGAATAAGTTAGGGTTTAGCAAAGATATTTATTTATATAATATAATTTTATATTATTATAATATCGTTCTTCACTGTTTTAATAAACTATGCAAACGAACTCCAAATCTCACGTGCCGACAGGCGTTCCTAGGGTTTTTCCCGCGTTCCGGACACAATGGAACAAGTTTCGTAAGCTAATTCGGTCATATGCGCGAGTTACGGGATTTAACGATCAATTTAAAATTAAATCGGTTAAATCGATTTCTATGCGTTTCGAGTTGCCACGGTCAAACGACAACTCCGATTGCTACGAAAATTGAAATACGATAATAAATAACTATTATGGATCCAACGGAACTGGTTTCGTCGAATTTCGAGACTGTGCCCCGGAAAGCTATTTTAACTCGTCTATTAAATCAAGCGATTTTCATAATTGTCGAAACCGCTTAAAATTTTACTTTTAAAATTTTATTGACTTAACAATAAATCATATAAAATTTATAAACACATTAAAAATCATTCTGGCTCATTCCAGACCAAAATCTGATTAATTGCATTTAATAATATTAAATTCATTTTTAATTTAATATAAAATCCCCAATAATAACTTATTAACCTTTAGATCCATCTAAAAATCCAACAACGCTTTTAATGACCAAATAGACTTAAAATAAATTTTAGAACTCATTTCCATATCTAATTATCTCCATATTCACAATTTATCCCGATTCAATATTTAATTATTACTATTTAAATTCCAATTGGATTACCATATTTGGAATTATAAGTAATTTATTTATTCCACCCAATTCTTTTTATTTTAAAGCCAATTCAAAATCTACATTGAACATTTAAAATGAATTAAATGTTCCAAATTTAATGCCCAAAATTCTGGGATGTTACACTTAGAGAATTCAAATGGAATTAGAATGACTTGAACTTGCTATGTGCACCTAGAAGAGCATAAGGAAGGACTTAGAAAAGATTGCAAGTGATTTGGACCAGCCAATCAAACTTCGCCCTGAGTTATCTATAGGTCGGTCCGACCTATGTGTGGTTCTCCAATGACTTCCCGAACTTCATGCTTTGATCACTCTACTCTAGTACTTCATACCCAAGTAATTATGCAAGGATTCGATGGATTACTCTAAGGATTGACTAAATATGGAGGGTTAAGGAGATGGATACTCAAGAGATCACAAGATTCAACTTGGAGATGATTGCAAAATAGCCTAAACAACTCAACTGGAAAAAGGAAGGGGTATGCAAGCGAAGTGGTACAACTTGCACCTAAGCCCTTAACTTCGGTCCGACCATTACGCCATTAAGTAAATCTGACAACAGTGATCACACAATATAAGATAAATTTTCTGTTATTCCACTTTTTCACACTACACCAGAGATAACCATATGTTTTCTAAAGAGCCTTGGAAAACTTTTGTCTGTTGTTTGAATAGCCATGAAATCTCTTTGAACATGCTTGTTATTCAAAAAAAATTTATTTGTCATTGATTTAAGTTATCAAAATTTGTAGTTTTGGCTCCATCTTTCCCCCTTAATTATTTTGTGGCCACTCCTTTTATTTTGTTTCCCCCATGTATTTGTTAATTATTCCCTCCCACTTTTCATTTTTTCCCCCGTCTCTCAAATTAGACAATCAAAAGATGAAATCCTACTCACCCCTGTTTATTGTATTTTGATTGCGTCGATTGGTTAAACCCTGATCTCGCCGAAGCTTCTCTTCTTCAATTGATTACGTGCTTGATTCTCTGGATGAGGAACCTCTTTGGTAGCTTCTTTGTCGAGCAAGATTGATCTGAAATTTGGTACAGAATCTCTGATTTCAGTTTTCAACTTTATGCTTTGTGCTTGACTATTTGCCATTGATGATTTTGGGTGAAATTTATAGGGATTGAAACCTTATATGTAACGATCCGGAATTTTCGATCTCGAAAATCCCAGATAGTTAGGAAAAAAAGAAAAGAGATAGAAGAAGAAGAAGAACAGAAACACCAAAAACATAGATTCTCACATTCGCAGCGGATCAAAATATAATATCAAATAAAATAACAGTTATACAAGGAAAAACTGTATGAGTTAATTTACATTAATACATCAGAGTTACAACATTTCACAAATACTGGACAGTTAAAATAACTTGTCCCAAATAAACAATAATATCTCTCAACGGAATACTCCATACGTCCCTGCCATCCAACTCGCCATCTGAGCTCCAGAACGTCCTTACCTGGAAATCTATAATACTCGTTCTGACCCGAGCATTACATCAAAGTAACACCCGAGTCGGGCTAGAAACCAGCGTGAGTAAACACATGTAATATGAAATCAAGCTATATAAATTATGGATTACCAGGGTAACTCGTACTCTTTACGAGTTCTTACTTATTATAGTAAATCATTTATCACACATAACAATTCTCAGGATTAAATGTCCGGGTAACTTAACTTATTTCATTCCAGCCTGATTAATCTCACATATCCAATTTATAAGGAAATTTAGATTACTATTTGAAGCGGTTTCAGGTATTTTCTGATACCCGACCCCGGTCTCTTCGAATCCAATGTCATTTCTAATCCAAGTCGTTAAGTTTTGAAACAAAACAATTCATACTTAGGATATCATACCATTCATCAATTTGACTTAGACAGATAGCCCACATTATCACAGTTCAACCCATTCATATCGCATCATAATCAATTAATGAGATGTCATGACCTATCGTTAAATTTGGATTGATGTGGTTTTCGGATAATCAAATTTGATCTCCGATCCCCGTCTCATCGAAATCCAAATGATTCTTAAAGGCCAAGTTGTTTAAAAGTTTGAACAATTTAATTAAATTCAGTACTTAAATTCACATAGCATTCATCACAGATAAATATCACACATTTATCACTGATATATCCAATATCACATCACATAATATCACAGAATATCATCCAATAGATATCAACCAATCCAGACATTCTACACAAATAATCATCCACAAACAGAAATTATTAATCCATGTCATAATTAATTTAATTAACTTAAATTAAATTAGTTACTTAAGGATTAATCACCAAACCATGCTTAAGCAATCACTAATTAATTACAAACCATTTAATTAATGAATCATTCCTTAATTACCTTGTCAATCAATTAATTAATCTCTAATCACAGATTAATTATCTTTTAACTATTAATTAATAAACTTTAATTATTAATTAATATTTATTAATACAAGTTAATTAATCCTTAATTACCATTTGATTAATCCTTAATAACCATTTTATTAATCAATTTATTAATCCCTAATCATAAATTAATTAAATAAATTAATGACTCTTTAATTACCTCATTAATTATCAAACCTTGATTAAGTTTAAGATAAAAACATTTCCTTTATTAATTTCCTAATCACCTAATTTTTAAGACATTTATTCTTTTAACTAACACTTAATTATATTTAAAAATAAGTTTTAAAATAACTTAAAGATTAATCTTAACAAATTAAAGTTAATCAAATCATATAATTCCTAATCCTAAATGTTACAAATACATTTATTATATATAAAAGAATTTTATTTAAGGAAAGTTTAAACTAAATTTCCTTTTTTTTTTAAATTTCAAAACATTGTTTTATAAAAACTTTTAAAAAAACTTGGTTTAAACCTGCTTCGGGTTCATCCCAATATTTACTCGAGATTGGCCTCGAGTTTTCTTCTTCTTCTCTATTTTTTTTCTTAGTTTAAATTTTAAAAATGCTACGCTAACACTCACGTGCACGAGAACAAACTCGATCCTAACATCATTCCTCCCGTGCTTCGACCCGAGGCAACCCATCACGCAAACATACAGACACATCAGAAGACCGTGCACGTGCACAGTCCTATGGCGGCGCTCTAGTGACACTCACCACCTCCCGCAAGACACCGATTGCCACATCTATCGATCCAACAACCCAGATATCAACATAGTATTCGAATTCGAGTTTGAGTCCTCCGATCTAAACTTGAACAGCAGCTCCTTCCCAAAATTTGCCTCGACCAAACAACCCTGATCATCAGAAGCTCCACCGCTTAGGCCACAGCTTCGTCCACGACCCAAGCACCGTTTCCCCCACGACCGGCCTGACTCGACGCTCCGACGACGGCGCAGCAACCAACTTTTCGACCTCGACTTCGAAACCTCCTTAAACCCTAATTCAATCCACCGCTGACACCAGGACGAGCAGTCCACCCTCTTCACATTTTTCCAGGCCTCCCCAATTGTCATGCTAGCTTCAACACAAACCTCGACCACCAAAAGTTTGTCGATCACCAGAAAAAGGTCGAAATCCATTTTCCGTTCAACCAAAATTTTCACAATACACAATATTTAAAATCATGATTTCCATCTTAAAAATCCTAATTCTCGAAGTAGATTCAGGCTATACACTCGAAACATTTAATTGTTGAAATCAAATTTTGGCAAATTCTGAGTTTTACTGTAAAATACATATCCTGGTGTATATTATGCCCAATTCTTGCTTTAAATATTTTTAAAATTTAAATCTTGATGTTTTAAACAAACTTTGTTTAAACATCACAACATAAAACTAATCAGAGAAGGAACCAATTGATTTTTACATCATACTACACCCACTAATTCAAGAATAGAGTAAATACTGACATGTACACAGAGATATCCACATACAAATACACATATAATCATGAATCAAACGTGCAAACCATTATCACCTATTCAATCTCAAGTTTATTGCATGCTTCAGGGTTGAAACATATTTAAAGTTTTTTTTAAAATCAAATTGTTTACTCACCTGTTTTATGAAGAAACAGAGAATGGTTATTGATGATGATCTGAATCCTGATTTGTTAGATGTTGAAGCCGATGTTTGATCTGGACTTGATTGTATAACAAATTGAACTGAACTTTGATTTGCACTTTAATTTGTTTCAGGTTTTGTTGTTGTTAAATTTTGTTTTTTTCTTCCAGGTTTTGATTTCTTAGTTTGATTTTGTTCTAGTTTCATTCTTTTCTTTGTTTTGTTTTAGAGAATCAACTGATAAAAGAAAATGAAAGAGGAGTATAGAGATGTTTATATAACTTAGTTTTCTTATTTATTAACTAAAAATAAAAAGAGATTAAAAGACACTTGTTAAATTGTTAAGTAACTTAATTACACTTGTCATTAAACCTTATTCATTTACTTACATTTGTTAAATTATATGCTAATATCTCAACACTTGTATTTTGCATGTGTAAATATAATTTTAAATGTTTTATAAATCTTTATATTTAATTTCTATTTAGTTAATACTTTTCTTAATTTATATTTAGCAAATCTTTTAAAAGAAAATAATATAAAACAAATTTTATACAAATAAAATCATATATATATATATAATTTTTAAATCCAATTTACTTTAAGATATTTATCTTTTGAATTTCAAATTCAAATTCAATTTAAAATCAACTTATATAAATATATATTTAAACAAACACATATTTAATTTGTTTTTAAAAGGGTAATTTGCTAATTTTAAATAATTATATTAAGAAGATTATCACCCCAATATTTATCCAGATATATATATATATATATATATATATATATATATATATATATATATATATATATAAAATCAGAATTATTTATTTGACTTATAAATTAGTATTTCTACTAATTTAATCCAACTAATTTATCAATTAACAAATGTCCAAAAATCCGAGTTATCACATTCCTTCCCTCTTTGAATCTTTTCGTCCTCGAAAAGGAACGAAGCCAAAATTTACTATTTACTTATTATCAGGTATATTATTCTTTGATCATTTTTAAAACACTTTTAAAAATTTATATAATATTACTAAAATGGTTTTTAGAAAAATACTTTTATAAATCGATTTCAACAAGTCCATCCATGTTCTCATAGAAATTGGGTCATACGTTGATCAGACGTAGTACTGAAAATCTATAAGTACTTGATAAACCCATTTTCAACACCCGGTGAAAATATTTGGAAAATAATTTATTAAAAATATAGAAATCATTTTTGAAATAGAAGAAACGTCTTTGGTGAGAATGCTGTGGAAAGTATCACCCTCGTCCATGGTCGTAGTTAACTCAATTGTTACGTTGCCACCCAGCAAAATCCATAGATAACTGTAGGCACTCCGCGCCCATCGATTACGCCATGGAACCCACTACAGATCACAGCTACATCTGGGGTTACGTTGCTATCACAGCAAAAACCCTTATAGCTGTAGGCATCAGTGCCCTCGAATTTCGCTGCCAAAAGAATGAAACTTATCCACTCGACCATAGATCGCAGTCTACCGATGTTACGTTGCCTTCCCGGTAAAGTCAAACGTAGACAATTGACACTCACCTCTACATGATTTCCACTATGGTCCATAGTAGATCGCAGCGACATCGAGTTACGTTGTCGTCACAGCATAACCCAAATGCCTCTGTAGGCATCAGTGCCTTCGACTTTCGCTACCCAATAATCCTCAGGAACTTCAGTTTGTCTGAACTTCCGCATAGGATCCACTTTAGAGCCTTCCCCCTTTGAGGCTCAAGGCAGTACCAACCTATGGTACTCTTGAGAAGTTAATTTCAAGGGAGCGTCCTTTTCTCCTGAGCCATTTTCAAAACACTTTATACTATACACATATAGTATCTTCCAAATCATACACCTACCCATATAAATCTCCTTTTCTCAAAATCGATTATCTCAAAATCGATAATTCTCAAACTAGGCTTTTCAAATTTCCAAAATTGATTTTCCCCTAAAATCAAAAGCCTTTTCAAAATCCATAGGTTCCAAAAACCTTTCCTCAAAATCATTCTCATAAGATCCTTTATATATATATATAGCTTTTTTTTAAAAAAATCTTTGGATCGCTTCATACTTGTATAAATTCCCTTTTTGTGCTTCAAATACTTTCAAAAATCCTTTTCCTCTAGCTATAGATTCAACAAGGGGAGATTTATCTTATATAACGAAGATATATAATTTTGTTTATTCCAAATAAAACATTCAAATTTGATTACTCTATAAAGTCACTTACCATATTACTTACTTCTATAAAGTAAATTTCTTCCATAGAAATAACCAATTTTCACCTTATTTAATTATATATTGCCCAAAGTGTACTTTTCATTTCAAAAACCATTTTACATTTCTTATCCACAAAATTTTCAATATCAATTTCATTCAAACCTGTATGATGTACACATATCATCCGTACGCTATATTAACCTGATCGCTCACTCGATCGCATAATTTCCCTTCCGAACTAGTATCGTCCACCCGACTTCCTAGTGCGGACTCATATCTGGTTTCTTGATCAGAAACCGTCATTCTCCTTGCATGGTCATAACCATGGTAGAGAATTTCCAGAACCAATCAAAAATCCATATCCAGGTTCGCCGTCGAAAATCGAGTGAAAAATCCCAACTCGGATCGATACACTATCTCGAAATTCTATGCTTGAATCTGGATCAAATCACTATGCGAATATAAAAACGTACATACGTCCTTACGTATTTATCTATATTAATTATTAGCCAAATCAATCTCCTTTTCTATTCACATTCACTTTAATTTCTATCCACTTATTCACAATTGCTTCAATCCTCATTTGGATTATCACCATAATTCTTATCTCAAATGGGTATTTAATCATAAACAGTTTGAACTCTGTCCAGCTTAAATTTAGAAAATAGCTTGAAGAATTAAAATAGATAAGTAGTTGAAAAATGATTATTAATTTGTAAAATAGCTGCAAAATAGTTAAGTAGTTTTAAGATAGTTGTAAAATAGTTAGATAATTGCAAAATAGTTATAAAATAGTAATTAGTTTATAAAACAGTTGAAAAATAGTAATTAGTTTATAAAACAGTTGTAAAATTGTTAAATATTTCCAAAAATAATTGTAAAATAAGCATAAGATAGTTTGGGCTTTAAAAAATAGATAATATAGTAAATATCTAAAAAAAAATAGATTTAATTTTTTTTTTACTTTAAAACAATTTATTTTAAAAATAGTCCAGAGCCAAACTATTCAACTACCCAATCTTTCATTCTAATCAATTCAATTTAAATTTCCACTTCTATTTAAATTGATTCAATTTCAATTCAAATTAAGTTAACTTCCATTCCCATCCAAAATTCAAATCAACTTCCCATTTGAATTTGAACACATTCAACTTCAATTTCAATTCGAATTAATTCAATTCATATTTTCCATTTTGAATTTTAAACTTATCCATCTTCAATCACAATTCCAACTAATTTGATTCAAATTCAATTTGAACTAATTCTACTAAAATCTCAACTTAAAACTCTCTCGAATTTTATAAATTTGAATTAAATTTTAAATGTTGATTTAATCCTTTAAATCAACCGAACCCCTTTTTATTTAACGGCTTAAAATTTCTAAACCATTTAATTCTGAGTCCAAATTTCCAAATTCCATTTTAAATTATCTTTACTTAACTTATTACAAAGTTCAAATAAAAGTTCAAGAAACAACTTGATATTCAGAATCCAATTTATTACCCAATTTTAACTTCAAACTTGAAACCGATTCTTAAATAATTCTAATTTACAAATTCGATTCTTAACATTCAAATCTTAAGTTCAAAGTGATTCCATATCCTTAATTTCAAATTAAAATTTAATTTTTTATTTATCTCTATAATGAATATATTACCACAATCCATTCTTCATTTATTTAAACAAATCCAATTCACAGTTTAAAGACTATTAATAACAACAGGATGATATTATCCAAATTATTTAAAACATCCATCCATTTTCAATTTCCTGATCTCAAACCCATTTTGAGATCACACAAACTTCCAATTCAAATCAACCATTTAACTTCCCAAGTTAAATCTCAATTTCATCTTGAAATTGACAATTCAGGTTATTCGTTCTAAACTTATTTAACTTCCCTAAAGTTAAATTCAATTTAATCCAGTCAACATTATTCAATTTAAATTCCCATTTCAAAATTTAAACTTCTCATTAATAATCTTCCCACTTATAAGTTCAAAACCTTATCACCTTGGGTTTTCATATCACATTCCAAAGAAAATTTAAAACTGAACGGTTGGAGTTTATTTCAAATCATGTTTGATATTATGTATATTCCCTTTTATATACATATTTATTTCCTTTGCACTCCAAGTTATACTTTAAATTTTGAACCGCCTTTGGTTTTAAATTCAAGACAAATTCCTTTAAATTTTCAGACAACTCTTGTTTGAAACAGGACCCTTTCATTCAAATAATACTATTTATTATTATTTATTTTCTTCACTTTGAAGCAAATTCCAAATTTCCTGGACTTAGATTTAAAACTTCAAATTTTCCTTAATTCCAATTTATAAGTCCTACTCATCTAAATGTTTACTTCCTTAAACATTTCATTTTGCTTAATCATTAACACACATTTCATTATTGAACACATCAACCATTTATGATAATAACCAAGATTATCATATCTGAATACCAATTCATCATTTTTTTATCTTATTCTGAAACATTTCTACAAATTCAGGATTTAATTTCAGTTTGGATCCATTTCTTTATTAATTTAGTTCATACTATTCAATTTTCATTTGGTTGTATTTCTATTACCACTTAATTCTTATTATTACCTTTAATTCAATTAACATAACCACCGGTTATCTTAATACTTAGTGGTTAGAGAAATTATTGCTTTATATATCAAAATATAAACTTATATAAAAATCATTTACCTTTAAAATCATTTTAAAACCTTTATATAAGAAAATAACAAGTATGCTCTTATTTATGTATATACACTCAACTCATTTTAGGGTATTACTTACCCTATCCTTAATGAATAATCCCCCAGAGCCAAGGTTCTCGCTTAACCTGGCTCTGATACCAAATGTGACGACCCGGAATTTTCGATCCTGAAAATCCTAGATAGTTAGGAAAAAGAAGAAAAGAAATAGAAGAAGAAGAAGAAACAGAAACGCCAAAAACATAGATTCTCACATTCGCAGCGGATGAAAATATAATATCAAATAAAATAACAATTATACAAGGAAAAACTGTATCAGTTAATTTACATTAATACATTAGAGTCACAATATTTCACAAACACTGGAGAGTTAAAATAACTTGTCCCAGATAAACAATAATATCTCTCAACGGAATACTCTATACGTCCCTGCCATCCAGCTCTCCATCTAAGCTCCAGAACATCCTTACTTGGAAATCTGTAATGCACGGTCTGACTTGAGCATTGCATCAAAGTAACACCTGGGTCAGGCTGGAAACCAGCATGAGTAAACCCATGTAATATGAAATCAAGTTATATAACTTATGAATCACCAAGGTGACTCATACCCTTTACGAGTTCTTGCTTATTATAGTAAATCATTTATCAAACACAACAATTCTAAGGATTAAATGTCCGGGTAACTTAACTTATTTCATTCCATCCTGATTAATCTCACATATCCAATTTATAAGGAAATTTAGATTACTATTCGAAGTGGTTTCAGGTATTTTCTGATACCCGACCCCGGACTCTTCGAATCCAATGTCATTTCTAATCCAAGTCGTTAAGTTTTAAAACGAAACAATTCATACTTAGGATATCATACCATTCATCAATTTGACTTAGATAGATAGCCCACATTATCACAGTTCAACCCATTCATATCACATCACAACCGATTAAAGAGATGTCATGTCCTATCGTTAAATTTGGATTGATGTGGTTTTCAGATAATCAAATTTGATCTCCGATCTCGATCTCATTGAAATCCAAACGTTTTTTAAAGGCCAAGTTGTTTAAAGGTTTAAACATACTTGAATTCACACAGCATTCATCACAGATAAATATCACACATTTATCACAGATATATCCAATATCACATAACAAAATATCACAGAATATCATCCAATAGATATCAACCAATCCAGACATTCTACACAAATAATCATCCACAAACAGGAATTATTAATCCATATCATAATTAATTTAATTAACTTAAATTAAATTAATTACTTAAGAATTAATCGCCTAACCCTGCTTAAGCAATCATTAATTAATTACAAACCATTTAATTAATGAATCATTCCTTAATTACCTTGTCAATCAATTAATTAATCTCTAATCACAGATTAATTATCTTTTAACTATTAATTAGTAAACCTTAATTATTAATTAATATTACTTAATACAAATAAATCAATCCTTAATTACCATTTGATTAATCCTTAATAACCATTTTATTAATCAATTTATTAATCTTTAATCATGAATTGATTAAATAAATTAATGACTCTTTAATTACCTCATTAATTATCAAACCTTGATTAAGTAAGATAAAAACATTTCCTTTATTAATTTCCTAATCACCGTATTTTTAAAACATTTATTCTTTTAACTAACACTTAGTTATATTTAAAAAATAAGTTTTAAATTAACTTAAAGATTTATCTTAACAAATTAAAGTTAATCAAACCATATAATTCCTAATCCAAAATGTTAAAGGTACATTTATTATATATAAAAGAATTTTATTTAAGGAAAGTTTAAACTAAATTTCCTTTTTTTAAAATTTCAAAACTTTGTTTTACAAAAACTTTTAAAAAAACTTGGTTCAAACCTGCTTCGGGTTCAACCTGGTATTTATTCGAGACTGGCCTTGAGTTCTCTTCTTCTCTATTTTTTTTCTTTCTTAGTTTAAATTTTAAAACTGCTACGCTAACACTCACGTACATGAGAACAAACTCGAGCCTAACTTCATTTTTCCCATGCTTTGACCCGAGGCAACCCATCACGCAAACATACAGACACATCAGAGGACCGTCGACGTGCACAGTGCTACGACGGTGCTCCGGCGACCCTCACCACCTTCGGAAAAACACCAATCAACACATCTATCGATCCAACAACCCAGATATTAACGTAGTATTCGAATTCGAGTTCGAGTCCTCCGATCCAAACTTGAAGGTAAGATCCGTCCCGAAATTTGCCTCGACCAGACAACCCCAATCATCAGAAGCACGATCGCTCCGGCCACAACTTCGTCCACGACCCAAGCACCGTTTCCCCCACGACCGGCTTGACTCGACGCTTCGACGACGGCGCAACAACCAACTTTTCGACCTCGACTTTGAAACCTCCTTAAACCCTAATTCGATCCACGACCAACACCACGACGAGCTGACCACCCTTCAGACATTTTTCCCGGCCTCCCCAATTATCATGCTAGCTTCGACACAAAACTCGACCACCAAAAGTTTGTCGATCACCAGAAAAAGGTCGAAATCCATTTTCCTTTCATCCAAAAATTTCTCACAAAACACAATATTTAAAATCATGATTTCCATCTTAAAAATCCTAATTCTCGAAGTTGATTCAGGCTATATACTTGAAACATTTAATTGTTGAAATCAAATTTTGACAAATTCTGAGTTTTACTGTAAAATACATATCCTATTGATATTATTCCCAATTCTTGCTTTAAATATTTTTAAAATTTAAATCTTGTTGTTTTAAACAAACTTTGTTTAAACATCACAACATAAAACTAACCAGAGAAGGAACCAGTTGTTTTTTAAACCATATTACATCCAGTAATTCAAGAACAGAGTAAATACTGACATGCACACAGAGATATCCACATACAAATACACATATAATCATGAATCAAACATGCAAACCATTATCACCAATTCAAACTCAAGTATACTGCATGCTTAAGGTTTGAAACAGATTTAAAGGATTTTTAAAAAAAAACCAAGTTGTTTACTCACCTGTTTTATGAAGAAATAGAGAACAGTTTTTGATGATGATCTGAAGCCTGATATGTTAGATGTTGAAGTTGATGTTTGATCTGGACTTGATTATATAACAAATTGAACTGAACTTTGATTTGCACTTGAATTTGCTTCAGGTTTATTGTTGTTAAATTCTTTTTCCAGGTTTTGATTTCTCAGTTTGATTTTGTTCTAGTTTCATTCTTTTCTTCGTTTTGTTTTAGAGAACCAACTGATAAAAGAAAATAAATGAGGAGTATGGAGATGTTTATATAACTTAGTTTTCTCATTTATTAATTATTTTGAAAAATAAAAAGAGATTAAAATACACTTGTTAAATTGTTAAGTAACTTAATTACACTTGTCATTAAACCTTATTCACTTACTTACATTTGTTAAATTATATGCTAATATCTCAACACTTGTATTTTGCATGTGTAAATATAATTTTAAATGTTTTATAAATCTTTATATTTAATTTCTATTTAGTTAATACTTTTCTTAATTTATATTTAGCAAATCTTTTAAAAGAAAATAATATAAAACAAATTTTATACAAATAAAATCATATATATATACATATTATTTTTAAATCCAATTTACTTTAAGATATTTATCTTTTGAATTTCAAATTCAAATTCAATTTAAAATCAACTCATATAAATATATATTTAAACAAACACATATTTAATTTGTTTTTAAAAATGGTAATTTGCCAATTTTAAATAATTATATTAGGAAGATTATCACCCCAATATTTATCCAGATATATATAATTTTATTATCAGAATTATTTATTTAACTTATAAATTAGTATTTCTACTAATTTAATCCAGCTAATTTATCAATTAACAAATGTTCAAAAATCTGGGTTATCACATTATATTTTTGTTTTGATATTTTGGTTTGAATATTTCTACCGACTAGTTCAATTTTACTTTATGCTCGATTTGCTCTATGCTCGACTATCTATAATGTGTTACCTTGTTTTTTCTTTTAGTCCAATTTGGTTTCGGTCATACCTTGTATTTTTGAAACTTGCTGAAACTTGCAATTTGGTTTAATTTGGTTTCTCTTAAACTTTCGTTTAGTTCCTTTTGCTTGACTATTTGAAACTTGCAATGTGCTGCCTTGTATTTCTTGCAATAACTAGTTCAATTTGGTTTCGGTCATGACTGATTGCAATGTGTTGCCATTGATATGCTACCTTGTTTTGGGAAGTTAAGTTCGATTGGTTTTTTTCCGACTGATTTTGTTTAAGTTTTCTGATAATTTCTGAAATGCTTTTCTACTTGCATAAACTTATGCATACTTGCACTTGAACTATGTACTTCATGATGGATGCACTGTGTATACATACATATGTATGTATATATGTGTCACACCATTTCTTGTTTTTCTGTATAACTATGTGTGAAGATTTGATACATGTTTGCTTGCCGATGTTTGTTTATCTGCACTTGTACTCCTATGTGTGCCTTTATTTTTGGTATGCTGGTCTGGTCTTGCCTTGTGCTTGCTATTCAATTTGTGACAAGCCAATGCACTGCCTTAACAAGACAGTGAATATCACTGCCTTGATAAGACAGTGCACGCTAGTATATACTTGTATGTGCTTGTGTATACTTGTATGTGCATGTATACACTTGTATATACTTGTATATTCATATGTGCACTTGAGCTTGTATATGCTTGCTTCAACACTTGTTGTTTTTGCCTAAGCTTGTTTATTTTCACTTGTATATACTTGCTCTATGGTTTGTTCCATTACATTGTCCATGTTGCACCTAAGTTGAGTTGTTGAATTATTTACTACATATACATGTATGCTTACTGCATAAAACATATATGCTTTGAACTTGCACTTGTTACACCTGAGCGCTTGCACTTGAATTGTTTATTGCATAAACATGTATATCATGTTGCACATGAGCACTTGCACTTTTTTATTGCATATAATGTATCCTTTGAACTAATGCGTGTATGTTTGCTGTTTGGTTTAAAACTCAAGTTCTCATTGTTTGCCTTTTCTGTTTTAATGCTAATTTTGACACCGCCTTGGTCAATTTGTGGCACTTGTTCAATGTGGCACTTGTTCAATTTGAGCCTTATTCATGTATTAGCTTGAACAATTTTGAGCTTTAACCAATTATTGAATTATTTTGCCTAGGCTTGTTTGCTCCACTTTGCTTTATGGTTTGTTTCACTTTGCTCTTCTGATTTAAAACTGGGTTCAGCCTTTGTTCATGCTTTGTTCAAGGCAGTGCACGCCGGACTTATTTGTGCACTTATTTCTGGCCTATGAACTTGAACTATTTCCTTGTTTGAACTGTGTTGTAGAACTGTGTTTATTTATAGCCTATGGAATTATTCATGGCAGTTCATACTGGACTTATTTTTATAATGGATATTTATAGGAATTTGACCTGTTCATCCTTCCATTCCTAATATTTGACTCTGGTGGATTTCCCTAACTTTGGTTTACTGTATTGGTTGATTTCCTTGATGGTTGACATTTTTTTTGTTTGTTTAGTGATGAGAATCATATAAACGTTGCCTTGTTTTGGGAAGTTAAGTTTGACTAGTTTTGTTTATGACTGATTTTGTTTCCAACTGATTTTGTTTGAGTTTTCCGACAATTTCTAAAATGTATGTTCTGCCATGTTCAATGTGTATACTTATATATGTGTGTGTGTGTATGCATATGGATGCTTGCTAAGCCAGTGCATACATGTATATACATACTTCCATGTATACCCATAATTTGTGGCACTTTTTTGGCTCAAATTTCATGGCTTCGCTTTGAGCTCGAACTTGAACTGCTTGGACTTCAGCTACTTAGACTTATTATTATGTGACGATGGTCCATGTTGCTTTTGCACTGTGGTTTCTTGTTATGCTATCATAGTTCATCTATACTCATGTGTTTGTATGTTTATATCTGCATATCATAACATATATGTGCATATATGTGTGAACTTCCATGTATGTACATACATACATATGTATATATGTGTGAATATTCTTATATCTGCATATATGCGCGAACTGCCTTTTGTACATGAGTCAAATCTGGTTCATATCAAATAACTTTAGACTTCCATATATATATATATATATGTATGTATGTATGTATGTATGTATGCATGCATGCATATATGTGTGAATGTTGCTTTTGCACTGTGATTTCTTATTATGCTGTCTTGATTCATCCATACTCTGTATGTATGTTTATATATATCTGCATATTATTTGTGAATTTCCATGTATATACATAAGTACGTATGTATGCATATATGTGTGAATGTACTTATATTTGCATATATATGTATAAACTGCCTTTTGTACATGAATCTGATCTGGTTTAATTGCAAATCTTGTTCCAATTCAGTTCTCGTATATACTTGTATGTACTTGTATGTGCTTGTATATACATGTATACACTTGTATATACTTGTATATATACCTATATATAATCGTATGTCATATGTTCACTTGAGTTGCCTTGAGCTTGAACCATTTTGAGATTTAGTTGAACTTGTTTTCAATTCTGAACCATTTTGAGTTTCTGAACCATTTTGAATTAAACTTGTTTTCAGTACATAAATGATGTGTGCACTAAGTCAATTTCTTGATGTATATGCTATCAAGTTGCAGCTATGTGTATATCCTTTTGATACATTATGTGTCTGCCTGAATCCAATTTCTGTCTTGTTGCCTTGTTAAATCAGAATCACAATTCATGATTGTTGTTGCATTAGTATTGACCTGATACACATGTACACGCATTTTTGTTCATGTCTGAATTCATATTCTGGCCTGAATCTGATTTACATTTTGTTCCATTTTGGTTTACTAATCTGAGCTTATGCACTTGTGTTCGCTTCACCATATTGTGGTCTTCACTTCTGTTGGACTGTCCCTTTGGTGATGTTCGTTGCGCTTCTATTCACTGCAACATATTAGGGTCTTCACTTGTGTTCGTTGCACCATATATACATGCATACATATGTATGTATATATGTGTGACTGTGTAATGCTGAATGCCTTATGTACATTGCTTAGTCTGACCTTGTGCACACTTATCTTGGAGATTGGATTGAGGCCTGGCCTTGTGATATTCATAGTGACACAATGTGTATATCATAAGTTGTCCATGCACATATATAATTATCCGTCTAAAACATGAAGGAAAACAAACCCATAAACTAAGGCAACATTAATATTCAAATTCAATTTTATTTTTGCAATTTAGATTTGTTTCTTTTTCCATTTTACTACGTTGTTTGTTTGATAGGTATAGAAGATGGCTGGATGCAAGCTAGAGCAAGCAAATCAAGATCAAACAACAAAAATAAACTCGTGTGAGTAAAGAGATGTTGTATATGAGAGTGCATAGAAATGTTGTGTATACAAGAGTGCTAGCGAAAGTTGTTTTTGAAAATGCAAGTGGAGTGATAGTGAAAGTTGTATTGTATTTGAATTTGATTTGAAATAGAATATTTGTTTAAATAAATATTTGAAGTTCATTTTGTGAAAAATTATTCATATAAGTCAATATTTATATGTTTTCTAATAAGAATTTCTAGGAATTATAACATCAGATAACATATGGTTTTTTTAGTCATGCTAGTGCATATCAGACGACGGGGTATCCCTGTGGTCTGACGTACAATAAGACAACATAGGATTTAACGACAGATAGACATGCAATTAGATAATTAAGCGTATCCATCCTCCGATGCCTTTTTTTTCCTATAGTGGACCTATAGGGGATAGGTTGACCTCGAGTTATCAATTTGAGTTGATTTGGCTTGATTCTTCTAGGGTGGCTTCAGGTTACCTCCTGGACCTCCTTGATGATGCACTTATGACTCTATTCCTCCCCAATTCCTCTAATAATACCAACCAACCTGCTAACAGAAAGGAATCTTTCCCTCTCTGCTGGATACATACTAGGATTTGAAATTCATCAGCACCTCCTTCACTTTTATTATCTTCCTCAAACACTCTAGAAACATCAAGATATGAAATTCACTAAATTGTGGCGGATCTAAGAAAACTAGTTGTAATCTAGAGAGAGAACAACTAGTAAAAGATTCAAGTGGACATAGGTCGAAGATTACGCCGAATCACTATAAAAATTATGTCTTCTTTTACTGTTTTTTTCTATTTATTCAATTTGAACTAGTGCTTTCATCTAATTTACGAGTGTTGATCATTTTTTGGGCTAACAAGCATTATTATCTTTAGTGTCCTCTTGACGTAGATATCTCTCAACTTCATGAGAAAACTCCATGAGATCCATCAGTGGATCCCTTTCCAATGCAATTTTGAAGTCAGTCTTGCTTGCGACTCCAGACTTTGCTGCCGTCATGATGGATCCGGCTTATCTACTGCGGCGGCTGCCGCATTACATCTAGTCAGATAACATCTCAATGTCTTCCTGGCCCTTTGCTTTACTCTTCATAGCGTCATCACATTTTTTGATCGAGAGATATGAACTCTGAACTGTCTTAAGTACATATCCACTAAGTCAGTCCACGTGCTTATGGAACCATTTTCATGCTATCTGAACCACATCGCTACTAAATCTATTAGATATAATGGAAAGCAGCGCCCCATCACCTCCTCAGAGGCACCCAACACCTCCATATCTCAGTTGTATCTCTTTAGATGAACCATTGGATCTGTCTGCCCATCATACATTTTCGACGTCGAAAGCTTAAAATAGGGGGGATTCCTCGCATTATAGATGTTAGAAGTAAATGGGTTCCTGTTTACGTTCTCAAAACTCTAATCTAGTGGTCCACTCCTCGGTATCCTTCTGACCAACTTAGCTATTCGGTTATTGCCATCAAATGAAGGTCTTCGATCAATGCATTCTGCCTCCCGCTCTTGTGGAGGAACTCCAGCATATATGCCTCTGGTTGTCCGCTTGAATTTTGATCTGCACATCTAGCTTCATTCTGCCCCTCGTTCCAGTAGGAAAACTCTGGTACATGCTCCTTTGATTGTTATGCATGCATTCTACCTTGTGTTTTTGGCTCCAACATCATCCGTTCCCGGCATCCTAGCTCGCCCTAAGCCCAAACCAACATTTCCCCCGAGTAGATTCCTTTTAGTACAGACATGATTCTGAACGGTATCAGTTGGTTCTGATCATGGGGGCATTATCCGAGATCACCCTGCTCTAATTCCAAATTGTTACATCCCCTATCTAGAGGCCCAAAGCTAACCGTTATAGATGCTGAAGTCATCTATAATATTAACTTTCGGTGACCAAATACGGTAATGTTAATGATATGCATAATATCAACACTACAGAAATATGAAACAAATCACAGATTTAAAGAAAAACATCTTTTCACATTACATTTTCAGAATATGTTTCATATTCAAATTAATATTCCCATCGCTTTACCAAGTTTGGATAAAGTATAATTATTACATAAATACACCAAGAGCGACATATGATGATGCCCCCTTGGTTGGCCAGAGTACTAAATAGTCATAACTAACTTATTACAACACAACGAAAATACATCAAAATGAAACAAACCGCAACTCCTAAATAGCTATCCATTAGTCACTTGCTCGTCTTCGGAAGCTTTGTTCACAAACTTACTAAAACCTGTAAATCCTCAACCCTCAGCTTACTCAAATCAATTTTTGAGCACCTGAGAGTTTAAGGGGGAAAACATAAACTTCGAGTCCGACATAAAGCCCGGTGTGGATAATATTGTACATCTTGGATATATGATATTAAGTGAGACCACACTGCTTAGCGGAATGAGTTTCTCCTCACTAATATCCTTTTAAAATATATCATTTGCAAATCAAAATCCTGCAACCAAAACTGGTTAAAACTGTAAAGCATTTTATGTAAACATACATATCACGTAACAAATGGACAATTTGTCCGAACACTGTGGTTTTGTTTGGCTAACTACTAAAATTTGGCTGAATCGGGCCTACCCGAAAGATATAATAAAAATGTCCTAACATCTATTAGACAAGTCTTCTGAACGATCTGTCCCTAACTTACTCCCTCCTAGGGCTCACTGATCCTAATGGTTTTGCGGGATCACCAATAACCCACACTGTGAAAATATATTCCTTACCGTGTGTACCATAATTTTAGTCTTACCTGTGACAAAGCCCTATACATTGGAATTTTAGACTGAATTGGCTAGGGGCTAATAGCTAATGTATAGAGCACGAATGTATGCCAGTCTCATCCAGTGTTCTAATATCTGAGTCATTTTACTTAAATTTTCCTTGAAAACATTTTTTCTCAAACTGATTTAAAACCTTTAAATCAAACATAAACAAGGAAAATATATATATTCTATGCTTTAATCATAACCACCTTGCCATGCTATATATACTTTACCTAAATCTCTAATGATGAAAACATTTAAACCTTTGAGAGTACCCCGTTCGTTCCCATTAAAAGTGTCCCTTTCATAACCATATAAACCATTTTCTTTCACATAGGCCAAAACCTTCCATTTGAAACCATTTACATACACCTTTGAAACCATTGAAATACCATTTCCTTCAAAAGCTAAAATATTAGACATCCAATCTTTAAAACCTTTAAACATTGCCTTTAGAAACCACTGGAAAAACCTTTCCTTCAAACCTTTCGAAACCATTGGGGAACCACCCCTTCAAAACCATTCATTTTAAGCCTTTCAAAAATATTGGGGAACCACCTCTTCGAAACCTTTCTTCAAAACCTCTCGAAAGCATCAAAACCTTAAACCTTTTGAAAGCATTTGGGTTCAACTTAAAACATGTGGAAACACCTTTCGAAATCATTCAAAACCTTATCTTTCGAAACCTTTAATCTTTGAAAATATCTAAGGGTCATAAGTAATGGGGTCGTAAGCAACTCTTTCGTAAGCCAAAACATAAGTAAAGAAGTAATGGTGTCGAAACCATCCTTCCAAAAGCATTGGAGAAGCGGTAGGGTTTTTATGAAATAGAATCAACCCTTTTGAAGGCATTTCTTCGAAAGGTAGAAAGCGACAGCTAAGGCTTTGACTTAGTCAAAAGCGGTTATTTAAAGAGAAAGGCGCAACCTTTTAAAACCATTTCCTTAAACTATTTGACCCTGTCGGAAGCCAACTAAGTCGAAAGCAATATAGTCGGAAGTAAGCAGGCGCATTTTCATTTAAAGAAAAGTCATGCCTCGACCCCATCTGAACCTATGGTCTCAAACCAGTTCCCTCTGCCTTTGTCCAATTCGCTATGTACCAAGTTAATGATACTATGTGTATTGGTTTCGATGGCATAGAGGCAGATGTTCAATCGAAATCCCCTTTGCCGAAAGAGACGAAACATGCAGAAAGCATGTAAAAACTGATTTTTAACCTTTTAAGTAACCTTTTTAACTAACCTGCCTTGTTTGCCAAAATTTTATTAGTTACTAATTTTCTTTTCTAAAAGCACTGCCATAATTTCAGAAATACAATTTAACTTATTTACAAAACGCCCCTTCTCCTTTTATTAATATATAAAACATTTAAGTATCATATCTTAAATAATTTATATATTCACCAAAACATTTTGGGAAATTCTAAAAAAATTCTTGAAAATCCTTTTTAGTATGTTTTCTAACATACATAAATTTCAGACCCAAATTAGTTATAATTTAACAATAAATTATTTATAGCCCAATAAGAAATTTTTTCACTTGAAACTGAATATAAAGTCCACATTAATTCGAAAAATTATGGAAATTGCAATCCACCTCTGAAATATCATTTCTGATCTATATCTAAAATTGCAAGGCATTTGGATGCCATCAAATAGGGTTTTCACATCAAAACATATCATAAAATCTATATGAATAAGCATAAATCATCAACAAGCATATAAAAACATTTTGTACTCGAAAACCGTGGCTAAACTATGCAAGATAAATCGGATTTAACCTTAAAACCAAAAACATTTAGAAAACAAAAGATGTAGTCATTTTTCACCTTAGCTTTGTGATTTTGGATGTGAGATTTGATCTTGATTAAGTGATTTGATTCTTCCTCTTGAATCATAGCTTTATCTTCTTCCTCTTGCTCGGTAATGATGGCCGGCTTTGGATTATATTTTTGCTTGTGAAAATAGAATGATCGTATAGTATGTTTTCTTAAGGGTTTAAGGTATTAGAATACTCATTTTTCTAATTTCCCCTCCCTATTTTCAAACACTTTAATTCTTTATTTCATTGTTTACTCATTAACATGGCACGACTACCTCTTATTAATCACAAATCTCAATCCCCAAATCAACCTACATTAATTAATTTAATTTAGCTACTTAAATTCCCTAAATAATGTTACTAAAAATATAGGATGTTACAATCTCCCCACGTTAAAGAATTTCGTCTTCGAAATTATGATAAGGTACACATCAAAACAAGGAAAGGTAAAACCTACAATCAAACAAATCAGGATAAGCATCTCTAATCCTGCTCAGTCTCCCAAGTACAGTCTCTATCATCTCACTCCAATGGACCTTTACTAATATGACTATATTGTTCCTCAACTTCTTCTCATCTCTTGTGACTATCTGGACGGGCTTCCTAACTATAGTCAAGTCTGGTTCCACTACTATATCCTCAAACACAGTCGGTGCTATAATAGTATCTGGATCCCTAACACACTTTCTCAGATGAGATACATGAAAACATCATGGACTCCTGCCAAACTACTTGGAAACTCTACTCTGTACACGAGTTTTTTTATCCTCTTTAAAATAGGAAACTGTCTTGTGAATCTCGGTGCTAACTTCCCTGTTTCCCAAACCCGATAACACCTTTCATTGGCGATACTTTGATGAAAACATGATCTCCAACAGAGAACTCTAAATCTTTACATCTTCTATCTGCGTAGCTCTTCTGCGTAGACTGAGCTTCCTTCATTCTCGCCCTTATCAGCTCGACCTTCTCTACTGCTTCTCTTACCAAATCAGGACCAACGACTAAACTATCTTCGGTCTCTAATTAACGTGCAGGAGATTTGCATGGTGTTACATACAAAGCTTCAAATGGTGTCATCCCTATACTAGTCTGATAACTATTGTTATACAAAAACTCGATTAGGTGCAGATGGTCTTCCCATGATCCCCCAAAGTCTAATACACAAGCTCTTAACAAGTCTTCTAAGATCTTGTTAACTCTTTCTGTTTGCCCGTCTGTTTACGGATGGTAAGTCGTACTCATCCTGAACTTGATCCTGAACTCTTCTATAGACTCTTCCACAACTTGCTAGTGAATAAGGAATCTCTATCACCAACAATACTACTGGGAATTCTGTGCAGTCTAACCATATTCTTCAAAAATAACTTGGCCAATACAGGTGTTATCCTATTTGACTTAATGGGAATGAAATGGGTCCTCTTGATCAATTTGTCCACTATGACCCATATACTTTCATTTCCTCTATTAGATCTTGGCAACCTATTTATGAAATTCGTAGAAATAGAATCCCACTTCCATACCAGAATATCCAATGGTTGAAGCAACGCACTTGGCTTCTGATGCTCGGCTTTCACCTACTGATAGTTCAAACACTGTTTCACCCACAAGCCTACATCTCTCTTTATCCCTTTCCAGAAGAAACTTCTCTTCATATGCTGATACATCTTTATTCCTCCTGAATGAATAGTGAACTTCGAATGACGGCGTTCCTATAAAACTTCCTATCTTATGTCTCCCACACCTGAAACACATAATCTGCTCTTCTTTCTCAACCACCCACTTTGGTCAAGACTGAAATCCTTCAAGTCATCTCTCCCCATTCGATCCCTTAACTTCCTGATCCTTTTAGCTAACATTGGATCCTCTTCCTATTTATAAGCAATCTTCTCAATCAATAACGATTGGACTTTTAGATTCCCTACTAGACCCAGCCTCGGTTCTCCACTGCACTCTGCAAGTCGACAACTCTTCTATGTCTTTCCATTCTGTTTCCGTAGCCAACGCTGCATTCTAATGCTTCCTATTAAGCGCATAGGCAACCTTATTGTCTTTCCCTTGTGTGTACTCAATTCCAAAATCATAAGCAGCAATAAACTCCAACCATCTCTGATGTCTCATGTTCAGCTCCCTCTGAGAGAATAAATACTTCAACGGCTTATGATCCGTATAAAGCTCAAACCTCTCTCCCAAAAGGTAATGTCTCCACACCTTCAAAGCAAAAGTAACTGCAGCTAACTCTAAGTCATGGGTCGGGTATCTAACCTCATGCAGTCTAAGCTGTCTAGAAGCATATGCAATCACTTAACCTCTCTACATCAACACAACTCCTAATCTAGTTCCACATGCATATGTATATACTACCAAATCCTGATTTCTTTCTAGGACAACTAATATAGGTGCATGGGTCAATAAGTGTTTCAAGCTCTGGAATGCTTCCTTATACTTATCAGTCCAAACAAACTTCACACCTTTCCGCATTAGCTTGGTCATCGGTTCCACTATCCACGAAACATCCTTAATAAACCTTCGATAATATCCAACCAATCCAAGAAAACTTCTGATCTCAGTCGCTGTTTCTAGTCTCTTCCAACTATTCATTGCTTCAATCTTAGTTGAATCTACTGCCAATCCTCTTTCTAAAACTACATGACTAAGAAACTTCACTTCCTTTTTTTAGAAATGACACTTCGAAAACTTTGCCTTCAGCTGATGTTCTCTCAAAGTCTCAAGAACCACTCTAAGATGAACTTCATGCTTTTTATCATCCTTAGAATATATCAAATTATCATTACAAACTTCACCAACATGAATCTATCCAAGTGCTCTCTGAAAATTCGATTCATCAAGTCTACAAAGAATGCCGACGCATTAGTTAGTCCGAATGGCATACCTAACTGTTCTTACGATCCATACCTAGTCCTAAACACAGTCAAAGGTATACTACCTTATGCTACTCTAAGCTGATGGAACCCTATAGCCAAATCCAACTGAGAAAATATCTTGGTTCCACTCAACTGATCAAACTACTCGTCAATTTTAGAAAACGGATATCGATTCTTTATCATCTTCTCATTCAGCTTACGATAATCGATACATAACCTTAACGATCCGTCCGGCTTCTTAGCAAACACTACGGCTGCTACCCAAGGTGAACTACTAGGTCTGATAAAAATTATTTCTTTCCAAATCTACCAAATGAACCTTCGACTCCCTCATTTATGTAGGTGTCATCCTGCTTGGCGGCCTACTCATCGGTTCTGCTCCAAGCACCAAATCTGTCTGAAACTCAATTGCTCGTTTCGGTGGCAATCCTACTACCAGCTCGAAGACATCCGCAAATTCTCTAACCATGAAAACACGATTCAACTCATCTTCCAACTCCATAACACCCAACAAAGCATTCACCTCATAGCTAGGGCTTTCTACAGTATATACAATCTGATCACTAATGTTAGGGTGCCTAAGTGATATTTTCCTGTCGTGGAAAAATATCCTAGCATCATACTTACTTAACCAATCCATGCCCAATATAGCTCCAAACCTTATAGACTCAATATATGTAAACTGCAAATAAAAGTGTAACTTAGCAAGTCAAACTGTAAGTGGTCACACTTCATCCCAAGTGTCGCATATCCTCCTATTGGATTTGAACTCTTAAGGAAGTAACTAAGTATGAGGGTTCTAGGTTAAGCTTATCTACCAAACAATGAGATATAAAAGAGTGCGAAGCACTTATATCAAACAGAATGCTAACAGATATACCATAGATCTGAAGCTTACCTCCCAATACTTATTTCCCTTTCTCCTGTGCCATTGGCCTTGAGGTAGCTGGTTCCAATGCAAATACTTTTCCTCTCCCTTCCTTTGTTGGTTCCTTGCATTAGTTCTTACAATGGCCAATCTAATCGCAATTGAAGCACTTGATGTTCTTCTTCTCGATCACTTCCTTCGCCTTTCCATCGCAATTGAACCACTTGATGTTCTTCTTTTCGATCACTTCCTTCTCCTTTCCAGTATGACACTCATTCGCAAAATGTCCCTTCTTGTCGCACTTGAAGCAAACAACCTCAAACTTTCCCTTCTTTGCGATTCCACCTTTCTGAGCCCCTTTCTTATGAAAGAACTTTCTTTTTTGACTCTACCCCATCGATACCTCCTTCTCCTTCTTTTCTATAAGAGCAAACATCTCCTCTTGTCTTAATGCCATCTCTATAACCACATCACAAGGATCTCTGGTATGCGGTAGGTAGCCTTAGCTAACTCGAGCTTCAACCCCCTGATAAACTTCTCATTCCTTTTCATCACTGTATTAACAGTGGAATTATCATATCTAGCAAATTCTTCAAACCTACTGGCATACTCCAAAACATACATTTCTCCTTGCTCTAACTCAACAAACTTTCTGATCAAAACTTACTGCGCCATCATCGACATGAACCTCTCCTGGAACCTCCTTTTAATCTCAGCCCATGTCATCGTCTCCTCACCACACTAGCCGTCACACTATTCCACCAAAATAAAGCTGTTCCTTGAAGCTGTCTCGAAGAAAGCCTCTTCTTTTGCTCATCATCGAGTCCTAAGTCAGCAAATATCCTTTCATAGTGCAACAGCCAGTTCTCCACTTCCATAGCACTTCAGTTCCAATAAACAACTTCCTTCCAAGCCTAGCATAACCTCTACCCAAATTAGCATAATGGTTGACAAACAGAGCTTCCTGAATTCCTCCCACAACATTTCCTCCAACCACTCCAGCAGTAATTCCAGCTTGCATTATGTTCACAAATAAGTGATACACAGCTCCCATATCCACTTGTGAGATCCTAGCACCATCATTTTCAGCTTGAGCCTGACCTTGCTTCCTTCTCGTATTTGGTCGGGCGTTTCCATTTGTAATGGTGTTGTCCCTTCCTAGGTTAACTCTTACTCTTTTGGCGTCCATATCTGTATTCAAGCCTCGTGAGATACAGAAGAATAACCTAATAGAGATAGGAGAATAGAGATATAGCGTATACTTATATCTCTACCATTAATAATGAGAATTCCATTAATAGAATTCAACCGTGCCTTTTTGAGTTTCCTAAAATACCCTTTACCTATATATAGAGAAATATGTATGGTAATTGGTAGGGTAGAACTAAAATTATTTGAGATAAACTCACACTCAATTTGCATGGAAACTATTCATAGGACATACTATTAAACTTCCCTTCCCACATCATCTCAACTCAATTAGATGTTATTGGAACAACTTCGTTCTTCATCCTTTAGCTTATATACAACAACAATTAATATATTTTAAAAGATGTGGGACTAACTAAAACAATTAGAATGTGTTTAATGTTGTTGCTCATTGTCCATTTAAATTACAATCTATATGAAAAAAACATCCATTGTCGAGTAGGACAAAGACAAAAAGATAAAATATGGCATGACTGAAAGACCTATTACTACTAACATGATGTACTATATGATAAACCTTATAAACATGGCATCGAAAGGAAAAGTGATTGTATGAACTGAAAAAACAAGCGGTAATATACCTGTTTTAGTATTTATTTCGTCAGTGCGAATGGGCATTTTCTTCAAAATCAATTATAACTAGACATGTATAAAAGGCCTATTTGGAAAAGAGGTTGTGTCCTGTAACATGGGCATATATCGTGGAAGACTATATATGCAGGTGGAAAATAAATCCAAACGTGACAAATAGTAGGCTAATATTTCCCAGCATGGACAATGTGCTTTCTATAAACATTCCTAGGTTTATGCTCAATACATATATATATGAATGTCAACTGCTAATACAGACTCACTCCAATGCATATATTAGCTTTTTTTGTACTCTCGCTCTCACTGTTAGAAATGGAATATAAAATCAATATTCCCCCAACGTTTTCATTATAAGCTAACAGATATGAATGTTTTGTGTATTTATAGTGAACTTTTGTGCATTGACAATGCAAAGTGCAAGCTGAATAAATGGAACTATTTTCAATTATTTTAGACTTCACACTAACAGCTAGAGATCCTAAATTCCATTATTTCTCCCCCTTTGCTAAAGGTTATAAAATCCATGCAAATAATAGGAATATGTCATGGGTAATTTCTGTAAGGTTATTTTATATAGAACGGTATACCCCTGGAAGAGCCTAGCCTAAAGAGTGTACCAGAACCAGCAATGAAAATGTACTAATTGTAGTAGCCTCTAAAAGATTTCTAAATTTCATGGTCTTAACATCTGATACAAAATTTTGATACATCACAAAAGTGAAAAAAGCAACATGTATCATAATACAATATAACATATACAACATAAACTGGAAACAAATTATTTCCATAAAAATTTAATGTCGGGTACTAGAAAAAATTACTCCACCTAAATGAAACATAATATGAAAAGAGAAGATATAAGTGTATGTTACTAAACATGTAATTATTTAAATGATTGGGAAAATTATATTCTAAAGAAATGAAGGGCTGATATAAATCATATAACTAATATTACGCTTATCTTTTTAATTACTGGATAAACAACAAAAATTCCAATCATCGAAATTAATGATTTTTTCATAATTTGTAGAATAAAAACGAATTTAACAAAAATATATGTAATCAAAATTATTGGGTAATTGATAATCATTGAACTTACATAAAATTATAAAGCCCCGAAGGTTAGTAAAATTATGTTGTATATGCATGATGCTTTAAATGTTGCATGGTCAAACATTAGAAATGCATTTTTCTATAGTGCATTAATGAAATTTTTTGCAACCAAAGATGTAAAGTTGGGACATAATGGAAAGACCTATTACTCCTCTACATAATTTTACATAGAAAAGGACAAAATCGATTTTGGAAGGTGCATAAAATAAGGTCAGGTGTGTGAGCCTAGCAAGGATAGCAGCCAATCAAGCACATGAGAGTAGGACGTTAATGATGCTACGAGCATAAAACAAGAAGCGTAAAGCAAGTACACTTGAATAAAGCGATACGTAGTCCAATGGCCAATGTAATATCAAGAGAAAACTTCATGAGTGCATAAGAAATGCAGTGTAGACATATTCAAAAATTAATTGGAAGGAAATTCAAGACTATCGTATGAGGAAACCTTTAAACTATTTTATGAGGAATCATTTAAATACATGAAACTGGAGGAACGTATGGATTGAACAACATGTGATGTGCTGGATTAAAGCAAGAAAATGCAGGAGATATGCAAGCTGCGCATGAAAAAAATCGTATGGTGGGTGTTGTAGTTAGTGATATAGTACATGTCTATGTCCAAGAAGGAAGGACAATCACCATAAAAGGGGGTAGGGAGGAACAACAAACCGAAAAGCATAAGTAGATTAAAGCGGACAATGGAAACTAGCAGCGTGTGAATCTAGGGCATTATCATATAAAAAAGATTTTTCCAGTGTGCAAATTTGATATTTCTATGTTATAAAAAATCATTCTATACAGTAATCATAACTTTATTCTCCATATGTTATTTATATGACATTGATTGCATAGTATAGAATTACCTTCTATGCATCAAAACTCATATACATTTACTCTACATCTCATAAAAAAAGTGTGTTCGTGAATTAATGCATGTACATTGCGGTTAGATACAAGTCCACCTGAATGTGCATATATACTCGTATAGCAAATACAAGTACGTCACTATATCGTTATCCCATACCCTATCTTTTCACTAATTCCAAAGGGTTATGTTTTTCAAAAATAATTTTTAGTTAAAGTATTTCATAAATTGTGCTGTGATACCAAGTTGTAATATCCCCTATCTGGAGATCCAAAGCTAAGCACTACAGATGCTTAAGTCATCCATAATATTAACTTCCAGTGACCAAATACGATAATGTTAATGGTATACATAATATCAGCATCATAGGAATATGAAACAAATTAAAAATTTCAAAAAAAAAACATCTTTTCACGTTACATTTTCAAAACATATTTCATATTCAAATTATATAATCCCATCGCTTTCCTAGGTTTAGATAAAATATACTTATTACATAATACGCCAAGAGCAACATATGATGATGCCCCCTTGGTACATCAGAGTACTAAATAGTCATAACTAACTTATTACAAACACAACAGAAGTACATCGAAATGAAATAAGCTGCAACTCCTAAATAGTTATCCGTCAGCAACCTGCTCGTCTCCGGAATCTTTATTCGCCAACTTACTAAAACCTGTAAATCCTCAACCCTCGGCCTACTCAAATCAATTTTTAAGCACCCGAGAGTTTACGGGGAAAACATAAACTTCGAGTCAGGCATAAAGCCTAGTGTGAATATCACTATACATCTCGGATGTACGATATTAAGTGAGACCATGCAGCTTAGTGGAACGGGTTTCCTCTCATTAATATCCTTTTAAAACATATCTTTTGCTAATCAAAATCCTGCAACCAAAACTGGTTAGAACTATAAAGCATTTTCTGTAAACATACATATCGGGTAACAAATGGACTGTCTGTCCGAACAATATAGTTTTGTTTGGCTAATTACTATCCTTTAGCTGACTTGGCCCTACCAAAAAAATACAATAAAAATGTCCTAACATCTGTTAGACAAGTCTCCTGGATGGTCTGTCCCTAATTTACTCTCTCCCAGAGTCCACTGATCCTAATGGTTTTGCGGGCTCACCAATAACCTCACTGCACAAATATATTCCTTTTTGTGTACAATAATTTTAGCCTTACCTATGACAAAGCCCTACACACTGGAATTTTAGACCTAATTTAGCTAGGGGATAATAGCTAATTTATACGGCAAGACCTTATACCATCACATCTGGTGTTCTAATATCTGAGTCATTTTACTTAAATTTTTCTTGAAAACATTTTCTTCTCAAATTGATTTAAAACCTTTAAATCAAATATAAATAAGGAAAATATACATACTTTTTGCTTTACTCAAAATCATCTTGCCATGCTATATATACTTTACCCAAATCTTTGTTGATGAAAACATTAAACCTTTGAAAGTACCCCTTTCGATCTCATTGGAAGTATCCCTTTCGTAACCAAATAAACCATTTTCTTTCATATAGGCTGAAAGGCCAAAACCTTCCTTTCGAAACCATTTACATAAACCTTTCAAAACCATTGAAATACCTTTCCGTTCAAAATTCAAACCTTAGACATTCTATCTTTAAAACCATTAAATATTGCCTTTCGAAATCGTTAGAAAACCCTTTCCTTAAACCTTTCGAAAGCATTTGGGAACCACCCCGTCGAAATGATTCATTCAAAGCCTTTCGAAAACATAGAGGAACCACCCCTTAGAAACCCTTCTTCGAAAAATTTCGAAAGCTTTAAAACCTTAAACCTTTCAAAATCATTTGAGTTCAATTTAAAACATATGGAAACACCTTTCGAAACCATTCAAAACCTTATCTTTCAAAACCTTTGGGTTAATCTTTGAAAATCTCTAAGGGTCATAAACAATAGTGTCGAAAGAAACTCTTTCAAATGCCAAAACATAAGTAAAGAAGTGGTGGTGTCGAAACCATCCTTCCAAAAGCATTGGAGAAGCGGTAGGGTTTTTATGAAATAGAATCAACCCTTTCTAAGGCATTGCTTCGAAAGTTAGAAAGCGAAAGCTAAGGCTTTGACCTAGTCGAAAGTGGTTATTTAAAGACAAAGGTGCAACCTCTTAAAACCATTTCCTTAAACCATTTGACCTAGTCGAAAGCCAACCAAGTCAAAAGCAATATAGTCAAAAGCAAAGTAGGTGCATTTTTCATATAAAGCAAAGACATGCCTCGATCCCATCAGAACCTATGGTCTCGACTCAATTCCCTTCGCCTTTGTCCAATTCACTATGTACCAGGTTAATGATACTATGTGTATTGGTTTCGATGGCATAGAGGCGGAAGCTCTCAATCGGAACCTCCTGTGCCGAAAGAGGTGAAACATGTTAAAAGCATTAAAAACTAATTTTTAACCTTTTTAAGTAATCATTTTAACTAACCTGCTTTTTTTAATCAAATCTTACTAGTTGATAATTTTATTTTCTAAATGTATTGTCATAATTTTAGAAATACAATTTAATTTGTTTACAAAGCACCTATTCTCCTTTTATAAATATATAAAACATTTAAGTCCTATACCTTAAATAATTTTATATATTTATCAAAACACTTTGGAAAATTCGAAAAAAATTCCAGAAAATCCTTTTTAATATGTTTTATAACATATATAAATTTCAATCCCAAATTATTTATAATTTAACCGTAAATTATTTATAACCCGATAAATTATTTTATTCACTACAAAATTAATATAAAATCCACGTTAATTCAGAAAATAATGAAAATTGAAACCCAACTCTAGAATATCATTTTTGATCTATATTTAAATTTGTAAGGCATTTGGATGTTATTAAATAGGGTTTTCACTTCAAAACATATTATAAAATATATATGAATAAACATAAATCATCAATAAGCACATATAAGCATTTTGTCCTTCAAAATCATAGCTAAACTATGCAAGATAAATAAGACTTAACCTTAAAATAAAAAAACATTTAGAAAACAAAAGATGTAGTCATTATTCACCTTAGCTTTGTGATTTTGGATGTGAGATTTGATTTTGATTAAGTGATTTGATTCTTCCTTTGAATTCTTGCTTTATCTTTTTCCTCTTGCTTGGTAATGGTGGCCGGCCTTAGATTATATTTTTGCTTATGAAAATAGAATGAACATTTGGTGTGTTTTCTTAAGGGTTTAGGGTATTAGAATACTCATTTTTCTATTTTGCCCTACTTTATTTCCTAATTCCTTAGTTCATTATTTACTCATTAACATGGCACGACTACATCTTATTAATCACAAATCTCAATCTCCAAATCAACCTACATTGTTTAATTTAATTTAGCTTATTAAATTTTCTAAATAATGTTACTAAAAATACGAGGTGTTGCACAAATACTCCTACAATGGTTCCTGGTCCTTGGTTTTGAATTCCAGCAAATCCAACTTTTCCTTGATGTCCCGTTCTTTAAAATCCATCTAACATCTCCTATTGTCGAGACACTATTCCATCTTGCCTTTCTTTCACTACTCTCTCCATCTCCTCTCTGGTTACATAGATGAAATGATTGAATTTCAAGTCACCTCCTGACTGCCCTCTTGCTACGGACGACACACTCCAATCTTAAATCTGGTGTTATACCTTTTCATTTTCTCCAAATTTCAGATCCAAGTTTTTTTCAGTGAAAGCACAAAAATATTGAAGTTAAAAGTGGCATAGCACCCCAAAACAAGGGATTTATATATCTAAGTCCTATAATAGCAAATAGTAGCTTCCTAAGTGACTTTAAGAGGAATATGAGATGAAGTAGAAGTGCCTAAAGGTCCCTTTTGTATGCTATCGGGTTGGCATTTATTGGGAATTTGCCGGTATAATCTGAGGCCTGCGAAGTGCAAGATCCAGATCCAAGCCTAAAGGCGTGGAGAGCAGTAGCTAACCCAATCATCAATTGAAACCACACGGTACCGAGAGCTTTGAGAGGTTTGTATTGGTGGAAGTTCCTGTCTTCTTCTTCCATTATGCTTCCTATTTCCAATCCATATGTTCCAGACACTTTTCCTTGAAGATTGAGTTGTTTTTGATAACTTCTTTGATATTGCTTTCCTTAGCCTGTTTTCTTTGCTTTCTTCTCATTAGTCCTTGAAGTTCCTCTTCAATTCTTTGAGAAAAACACTTCATGACGATTTCTTGAGGTTTTTCTTGGAGTGTAAGAAGTTTGGGGCCTAAAGTGGAATAAATTCCTCTTAGTAGGTTCCTCTCAGTATTGAGGGGTCCAAGTTGCCCCATTCTACTTGAAACTTCTTGAGTTCCATCTTCTCATCTTTCCAAGCATGTTTCAAAGTTCTTGAGTCGTTTCATCCTTGTTTCGACATCCTAATTCCAATTGAAATCTACTTGGTCAAAAAGCTGGTTTACACTAATCCCCCTTTAGATTTTTGACGATGGATGCGGTTCCAAGAGACCCAATGGTGTTTTTGTGGGTTGTTAGAGGAACCCAAAGAGAATATGCACACTGTTTTTGGAAGTATTTGAAGAAAGAATGGGTATGAGTGGTCAGGAGAATATATGAGACCCTAGGGCTTAAACAACATGTTTAATGAGTACAATCTTGCCCATATGGGAGGCAAAAAAGGAGTTCATTTACTGATTAACAATCTAGCTTTAAAGGTTAAGTTATTAAAGTAGATCTTTTTTTCCTTCCGTTGTATAGTTGGATGCCGAGGTAGGTCGGGGGAGGGATGCTATTCGGAAACTAGTATCATCATCTAACCATGTTTTTTGCATGGTAAGGTTAGTGCTGAGGTAATGATCGAACTTTTTTCCAGTTTTTTTCCTTGACGATCTCTTGTAGTTGCTTAAAATGATCGTTAAGTTTTTAATGAAGTTTACATGGTCTTGGTGAAGATAAAAATGTCGTTCGCAAAGAAGGGGGCTAAGAAGCAACCACTTAGCATTGTAAAATAAGTTATTTTGCCCTAGGTGGTTAAGGCATGTATCCCTATAATAATAGCTTCTTCTACTATGATGAAAAGAGCAAGAGATAAAGAATCACCCAGCTTGGTACCTCGATCAGATTTAAAGAAGTCCTTTGGGGTAATGTTAATAAATATCATGGTAGATTGTGGTATCACATAGTGGAAATTAAGGACTACCAATATTGTAGGCAGGTACGCCCCAAATTCCTTGCAAAATTGTTTGCATAGTGATTATATTTCAGCAACCATGCACATTCCCCTACTGAGCCAAAGATATGTTCCCCTCATCTCAAGTGATTCACTGTCTACCTCTCATTTCAAGAGATCATCTAGCTATAGGTGTAAATCTAGTGGTAACGGCAAATCTTGCGAGCTTGTATGTAGGTGTGTGAGATTTGGATTCGTCATTATCTGGTGATCATGTTCTTTTAGGAAGTACTCTTATGACCATAGTATTAAAATCGTTTACCCCTAGTCGGGCATATCTAAGAACATAGACTTTATTAATAATTAAATTGACACCGATCTTGAGTTCATCAAAAATTTCTAACGTTTTAGATAGATAAAAGTATTAAGTTGGAATGTGAGAGGATTAGGATCTCTTGCAAAAGATATAGGTTTAAAATATGTTTGGAAGATAGTAGAATAGGTGTAGTGTAACAACCCGCATATGCTAACTCACCAATCCAAAGTCTAGGGTAACTTTTGGACTCGCGTCGGTGCCAAGAAGTTCAAGCTATCGAGGTTTTTTTTTAATTTAAGTAACTAAAGATACAAGGATAAAGTCTAAGACAAGAAACTTTTCGATCTCATAGTGGAAGGTAGAAAAACATAAATATTAAAAACAACCATCTCATAAAATATCCAAAACATAGTCTCAGAATGTATGTAGTCAAATCCATAATATAAAAGAACATCAAATAGTCTGATTAAATACTTGATGTAGTAAATAGTACATGGAGAGTAATAGGAAATAAAAAAACTATGATGCTAAGCTCGCCTCTCCAAGTACTATTGCTGAGCCTATCACCTGCTACCCTTTCCTCCTATAGTGGGGAATAGAAATGAGATAGGGTGGGTCAAACAAAAAGTACATCATTAATATATGCGATCATATGTAATTGACTTAAGTAATACTCTACCTGACCTACGATGTCCTACAAAAGTCCACGAATTATGTGTTTTCTTTACTTAAGGGATTTAGCTCTATACATACCTATACTAAAGACTTGTGTAGGCTCATACTTAGGGTCAAACAACTAATTGAACCTCAAGACAACTAACGATTGGTTAATAGCTTCTAGAGCTATTCCACATAGGTTTCCCTACAGATATCCACGATAGGATGACATTTCCCATAACTACGACTACACGTAACAAATCCAACATGGGTTTCTCTACAATTTCCACCATGGGACTACATTTTCTACAACTACGACTACATGTATCCTAGTTACGCATTATGAGAGTGCAATGCCGACTCAACGAAGTGTCTTATCATTACTGCATCCATGTCCACCTCTCAATGGTAACATAACACCTCTTATTGCACTGCGTCGGGATCCATCAACAACACAGCATCACGTCACGTCACCCTGAATACAAAGGAACTCTGATTGATGTCAGGCCACACACTCCATCAGGAATCATCACTAGTGTTGCGTATCTTCTGTAGAACCTCATATGAGTGCAATTTGCAATTGAATTACTCCAGCCAAATATCGACCCTACTGGATAAATAGTATTTACTCAGTCACGCACGTCCTAATGTTGCCATATATGAACTAGCTTCCCTAGTTATACTAACGTCCATATATATAATATATATACACTACAATTTAATTTTAACTTGGCCCTTAGGTCGATGTTCATACTACACTCAGAAAACGCTAACCGGTCGACCGATTGCTCCTAGAGCGGTCGACTGCTTGCTCTTAGAATGATCGACCGCTTGTTATCGACCGACTTTAGTAACCTCGTCGACCGATCGTGAAGTCTTATTATTAAAATTTTCTTTTGTTAATTATCATTTGTTGTTTATTCACCATCATTCTTCCTATGCTATATTATAGTGAATTGTTAGTTACCGTTTGGAATGCACAAACCCTAATTACAGTATCCAAGTTTGTGAATCTTAAATTTATAATTGTCTAAAGCCATATCCAATTTCATTTTACAGTAAACTAGTTTAACCTAGATTTAACATCAATTCTTATCAACTTGACAAAAAAGGGTACACTCGCATTTATCAGGTTCTTAATTTAAAGGTTAACGTTATTTAAATTTACATTAGAAAAGCGGAATCATATTCATATAGTAACTATTAAATTTCCAATTCAACTAAATAGTGTTTCTAGTTGGATTCTAACAACCTAGATCAAATAGGGTATACTAAAATTAATTGTATGTAAACCACCTAATTAACAATGAACCCCTTCACCTCAAACTAAAGCCATTCGCTCTGAGATACGTGTAACTACCCGATATTTTCCAGCCATTCGCATCCGCACACGTCGTACTTGAATTGCTCAAAATACCGCGTTGTAAATAAATTTGAAGCAAATGAAATACAATCAAAGAATCACAGACACAGAAATATCAGAATAACTCGCAGCGGAGATTAAAATACCATAGTAGTTCATGAAGCTACTATAACAAACTCTCAAAACATAATACATAATATCAGTCTGAAATACATATACAATAGAAATCTCAATTACATAGCAGTTTATCAATACCAAAGCTGAAATAGAACAACTGAAACTGAAGGGATAGATAACTAGACAAGCAGAATCTCCAGCAATTCCTAGCTCCAGAAAGAAATCCAAAGCTAAGCTGTAAATACTCAGGCTGACCCGAGCGTAAAGTAAAACACAAAACACTCGAGTCAGGACAATATATACTTATATAATGTAAACTAACTCAAGTGAACTGTAGTAGAAATGCACAATAACTTAAAGGATGTTTGGGATCGCCCATCCTTTAAGAATCAGTTAAACTATAAATTTTACATCCCGTGGTTAAAATTTCAAAATGGTATTTTATACTTCAAAATCAAATATCATTTCAAAATTCAATATCATTCAAAATCCATTTCAAAATATCAAAAATATAATATCTATCAAACCACATTCATTTTTATTTAATTTAAATACCATTACAAAACACATTTCAAAATAGTTTATATTTCAAAACACATTACTTCATTTTAAATCATAAAATGAAGTTATTATATTTAATAATTAAATTATTAAATTTACAAAATTTTAGTCTTTCAAAATTCATTTATCCACTTAATCTATTAAAACAGATAAAAATTCAACTTTCGCAGCATTTAGAAATTGCTACGGAAAGTTACATTCAAAACAGTTTAATTTAATAAAAGATAGCATTTAAAAAGGTTGTAATAGGGTTACATTAGTTTCAAATAAAACTTAGTTAAATTCAATAATTATAGCATTTACAAAAATGCTATAATAACCTTTAATTAAACTTAGCCATTTGGTTCATTATTATCAACTACAGCATTTACAAATGCTGTATTATCATTTACATTAGAATTAATAGCATTTCAGAAATGCGGTTAATTAAGTATTCAATATAATTTCACAAACAATTATATTTTTATTTCATTTTTAGCTTATAAAATCATATAATTTCACTTTTAAAACAGTCATTCAAATACCCTTATATTCATGATTTTATAAAGTTAAATCTCCATTCAAAAATCAAAATTTAATAATAATTCACTTATTAAATTCCAACATTAAATTTTCAATTCATTATATTAAATTTAACTTAACATTTAGTTTTAAAATTTTCAAATATAACTTAATTTCATTTTTATTTACTTAACTTAAAATTCACTTTTAAGCCAAATTCACAAATTTCCAATTTTAGTTATATTTCCAAATTTCAACCTAAATATTCATTCATTTCACATTTTTAACTTTATTCAAAAATCATTGATATATTATAAAATCATTTTAAATTCATTTAATTCAAAATGTCATAAATTTATCATATTTTCATATTTAATTTAAATTCCATTTATCACCAAATTCTAGTTTCCAAAATAACTTACATTTCAGATTTTCTAACTTTACCATTTATTTATTTCACTTATAAATTTTCAGAAAATCAATAATGCTTTAAAAAAATCATTTTTAATCAAATTTAAATCAAAATATTATAATATTTACATTTCTAAAATAATTTAAAATTTTTAGAAAAACATATTTTAACAACGGGTCTGTATTTCATTTTCTAGCCTAGATGAAGTGATACGGGTAATATATCATTTCAACCCGTAATTTACAAAGAAAACCGGGTTTGATCATTTCAAACCCGCAATCCCAAGTAAAAGAAAATAATTGAAAATCATTCAGGCCTATCATTTCAGCCCATAACGATTTTCTCCTATTCTAAATTCCGTTCGGGTATGTATCATTTCAACCCATAGTGATTCTAGTCTACAGGGAACTTGCAGTGTGATAAACTGATGAAAATAACAGAATAGCATGAAATAACAGTAACATATGGTATAACAAGTGTAAATATAGGTGTGAACTTCATATGAATGTAATATAGCAGTTATAACAGGATGATATGTATTTACAGATTCAGGTGATGTCAGTTTATCACTACATAAGTACATATTAGTCTGGTGAGATTTACTCACTGTTTTGAGCTGATGACACAACGACGAATTGCACAACGGGATCTACACAAGCACAAAAGCACGATACAGATACGAAATGGAGGAGCCAAGGATTAATTCCCTTGAATACAAATCAAACAAACAATATAATAATTATAAGGTTTCAGACCAAAAATACGATAAACGATGCTAGAAATTAAGGAACAACAATTAATCAAACACTTGCACTTGCTTCCACCATCACTATGCTCAGCCTATAGGGTGATAAGGTACTGCCATGGGGTTTATTTGGTCAGGTATGGGTCATATATGGTCGGCCTAGAAAGGGTAGTGAAGGTATGGAAGTTGTTATGTATGAAAATACAAGTACAAGGCAAATAAGTGGATTTTTGTGCAATTTCAAGCATCGGGCAAGGCTACAAATGGCATGGCCAGACCTTCTGGAGGCTAGGAGATGGTGTGGCAGTGGTTTTGGTTTAGGTATGAGCTGGAGAAGGTGGTGCAAAGGGCGGCTAAGGGTGTGGTGAAGTGGTGGAAGTTACAAGGTGTGAATACAAAGGGTTTAAGGCAAATAAGTGGCTTTTGTGCAACCATGGCTCAACCAAAAGACCATTGGGCTCGGCCCCTACAAGATGAAGGTCAGGTGGGGTCTGGAGTGTCGGCCAAAGGTGGTGGAGGGACTGGTGGCGGCGGCCAAGGAGGTGGTTTAGGTGAAAAATGAAGGGTATGTGCATAAATGGTTCGGCTAGGCTGAACAAGTGGAGTGTTTGCATAAACTTTGGTGGATCTAGTCATAGATGACCACGGCATGGCTTGGTCAGTGGGCTGGAGGAGATGGTGACCTGATGTGGTGATGGTGGAGGCGGCTATGGTGGTGGAGGAGCAAGGCCGAACCTATGATGAAGAAGAACAAGTGCAAAAACCATGAATTCAAGCATAAACAAATGGAAAAAGGAAATAAAGTTTACCAAACTTTCTTCAAAAGCTATGGCCGAAATTTTTTGAGGAAATGAGAGAAAAAATGAAGTACGTGAATGAGAAATGAGGGTGGCAGCTGAAAGAATGAAGAGATATGGCCATTTGAGTGAAAAGAAACGTTAAAATGTGACAAGGTGGGAAAATCAAAAGCCATAGGAAACAAAAGGTCACAAACCCTTTCAATTTACCTTTTATTATTTATATAAATTTATGTAGCTGAAATAATAATAATATCAGATAATATTTCGAAATTTTCAACCAATATACAAATATATATAATATTTATCAATTATGTAAAGTAAAATTAAGGAAAATAGTTAAAACAGTGAACCAGACTAGCAAAATTTGAAGTTAAATGAAATAATTTTTAGAAAATTCATATAAGCTTGTAAAGTATTTTTAAACATAAATAATAACATAAAATACAAATATATTCATAAAATAAATATTTAAAATTTAATTTAAATATAAAATTATAATGCAGAAAATGGGAAAACAGCCCTTAAAAATAGGAAATCAACACAGTAATTTTTAGAAAAATTCTATTATTATTTTAAAAATATTTAGAGATGAATTTTCACAAATAAAACAAATTTAAAATAAAATAAAGAAATTTAAAAATGAAGAAAATGGCAGAAAATTAGAAAACAGCCTTTAAAAATAGGAAATAAATACAGTAAATTTTGGAAAAATTATATTATCATTTGAAAAATGTTTAGAAATGATATCACACAAATAAAAAAAATTAAAATAATTTCAAAATGAAATAAAGTCAAATTTAAATATATAGTCAAAATCTAGGGTTGTTACAATACGCCTAAAATCTCCTCCACTCACTAGATCTTATACTTTTATTTTTATTTTAATTTGAAGAAATTTGTGATTTGTAGAGAAAGAGAATTTCAGTTTTCAAAAGACCACAGTTTAGACATACTGGTTCTAATTTTTATTTATTAGGGTTTGCATCGGGATTCTATTTATAGCAGCTCAAATCAATATTGACCGTTTATAAAAAAATTACATAAATCTGAGCCATTGGCCTACCCAAACCTTAGCCGCAAAACATTGACCAGTCGGCCGCTATAGAAAGGGGTGGTCGACTACAGTCCTTCGGTCTCAATCTATCTGCAGACCAGTGGGATTTTTCCATTTTTAATATTTATTTCCAAATTTGGTTATTAAATTATTTTCGATTCTGAAAATTAAAATGTTAATAAATTTTCATATTAACTCTGATTTCGAAACATTACATATGGAAGTTGTCTAGAAAATTGCTACAAATACAAAGGTGCAAGTTTCACAGCCAAATTTGGACGTTTGTGCAAATTCTATTTTTGACCTTATTATACTAAAATTTAATTATTTCATTAAATTTCTGCTTAAACTTTCGAGAAGTTACATTCTCCCCTTAAAAGGATTCGTCCTCAAAATCTCCGAGGATGGAAAAAATGTAACTTGTGTATACAAAAATCAATAACTACGACCATCTACTCATCCATCATCCACCGGCAATCATTGTCCATATTAAAATTTCTATGCAGTATATACATGCAAGCATGGCATGCATATGAACCTACACTAATGCAAAAATTATGCGGTCTCCCAACTTAGTTGACCTCTTAAAATGCAACTGCTTATGCCATGTATCCAAATGTATGCAACATTCTATGTAAATATATTAGCAATTCTAGGTGTATGCACAACTATTCAATCTATATGCAACAACCATATGCCTATATCTCAATGAAATAAAACAAGCGATGGGTTGTGTGTATGTGTGTGCTATCTCAAGAATACATTTTCCTACGTATGCAAAGAAGAAATAAATACATCCATTAGCATCATTATCCAAAACATGTCCTATTGACACATTAACAACCATTCCTAACATCCAAAGGCCCTTATCTATAGGATATACTAAGCTAGAACCTAAAATCTAAGCAGTCTATACTTATCGACCAAAATGGAAACTTATATAAAAGAATTGCAGAGGGTAGCTCGAATCCTCTCCTTGGGATCCCATTTACTCTCTGCTGGATTGTCTCCCCACTAGACCTTAACAAGCTTAATAACTTTGTCATGGAGTTACTTTGTATCGTGCTTAAGAATACCAGTGGGTGCATGATGAATAAGTGGCTCCCTCTCTACTTCCACCTCCTCCAGCTTGGCAGCATCATATAAACACTTTCGCAAGTGTGATACATGGAAAACATCATGTACTCCCGCTAACTTCTCAGGAAGCTTTCTAACTTTCCAACTCTATCAGTAATCGGAAAAGGCCCAACAAACCTCGGTACTAACTTTCCCAAACTATCAAACTCATAACATGCCTAAGCATTGAGACCTTCACAAAAACCATATCCCCCACTACGAACTCTAACTCTGTGCATCTCTTGTTAGCGTAAGACTTATACCTATCTTATGTGGTTTTCAACCTCCTATAGATCAAATCTACCTTCTTCGATGTCTCCCTTACCATATACGGTCCAAAAATAATCCTATCCATAATGTACCACCAACATGACAGTGTTCTACAAGGCCTTCTATATAACGCCTCAAACAGCGCCATCCCAATACTCGCCTAGTAGTTGTTATTATAAGTGAACTCCACCAATGGCAAGTGGTCCTCCTAAGGGCTTCAAAAAACCAATAAGCACATCCAAAGTAAGTCCTCCAATATTGAGTTCAACCTCTATGTATGTCCATCCATCTACGGGTGGTAAGAGGTACTCAAGCTTAACTCAATAACCAAAGCCTATGTAGACTCCTCCAAAACTCGCTGACGAAAAGCGGATCTCTATCGCTAACGATGCTAGAAGGGACTCCGTGTAACCTAACGATCTCTCTCATGTATAGTGTCTCTAAAGACGCAGCAGTCCTCATATTCCTAACCAAAATAAAATGAGCGCATTTGGTCAGCCTGTTGACTATGGTCCAAATACCTGCATTCCCTCTCCTGCTCCTAGGTAGTCCATCAATGAAGTCCATAGAAATATTCTTCCATTTTAACTAAGGAAGATCCAATAGCTATAGTCATCCCCACTACTTCTTTTGCTTCACCTTTACCTTCTGACAAGTTATACATCGAGCCACATACTCTGCCACTTGGATCTTCATACCCGACCAATAAAAGACTATCTTCATGTTACAATACATTTTGTCTCCATTGGGATGAATGGTCATCCTTAAGCAATGAAAACTTGGCTAGTACCATGTCAATCAAATCTATAATGAGGGGAACACATAAACACCATCTCTCCATAACTATCCCTTCGAATCAATGATATAACATATCAAATGACTCGACTACACTCCTTCACTAACCCTCTCGAAAATATCCAAGAGCTCCTTGTTTTGCTTCTGACTTGACCTAGTACGGTCCATAAGTTTATGATGTATATCCAAAGCCACTGACAATCCAGGAGTGATGTCTGACGATGGTCAGAAATCTAACGTAGAAATGAACTCCAAATGCTTCTGCTACAAGAATAAAGGACTCAACACCACATGCTGCCTACTCAAGCCATCGCTTTAACATTGCCCTTGCCTGGAGTATACGAGATATCAAAATCATACGATGCTAAAAACTCCATACACCTCTACTCCTTAAGTTTAAATCCTTCTAGAAGAATAAATACTTTGGAGACTTATGATCCATATACAGCTCAAACCGCTCTCCTAAAAGATAGGGTCTCCATGACTAGAGTGCAAAGACAATGGCTGCCAATTCAAGACCATAGGTATGGTAGTTTCTCTAAAGGACCTTCAACTATTGACTGTTATAGCTCACTGCTGTAGCATCTCGTATCTGGAGGCCAAAAGATAAGCGCTATAGATGCTGTAGTCATCCATAGTATTAACTTCTGGTGACAAAATATAGTAATGATAATGGTGTCCATAATTCAGAAGCAACTGAATATGAACAAAATCATATATTTCCAAAAACAACATTTTGCTGATTACATTTCAAAACAAATTCATGTCCAAGTAATCCTATATCATTTCCCATGTAAATACTAATTATAATCATTACAAAATACGCCAAGAGCGACATATGACGATGCCTCCTTGGTTGATCAAAGGAATATAGTCATATCTAACTTAATATACATAGCGGAATTGAAACAATACGAAACTTCAAATCCTAATTAGCTATCCATTGTCCACTTGCTCATCTCCAAAAGCTTTATTTGCTAAAAGACTAAAACCTTAACCCTCAGCGTACTTAAATCAATTTTGAGCACCTGAGATTTAAAGGGAGACGAAAACTTTGAGTCGGTCATAAAGCCTAGTGTGAATAATTCTATTACACCTTGATTTACTGATATTAAGTAAGACTACGCTGCTTAGTGGAATGGGTTTCCCCTCCCTAATATCATCTTTAAAACATATATTTTGCAAAACCTTTCCTGCAACCAAACTGGTTAATCAAACTGATTATATCAAAATAGCATTATTCTTTATGCTAATAAATGGATTATCTGTCCATAAAATAGGTAATAAGTAAACTTTCTATCAATAACATGATAACAAGATCCAATATTCTAACAAGTGGACTATCTATCCATAAATCTAGGCTGACTGCCCGCAAACTGGACTAACTGTCCGGATCAAAATGGAGTAACCGTCTGAATCATTTTCTTTGGGTTAGCTACCCTTTATCTTTTTCCTTGGAAACTTTTTCAAAGCAATTTAATATTTTAAATCATACTTATAAAGAAAAATATATTCTTAGCTTTACTCTAAGATATTTTGGCATGATATATATACTTCACTCAAAAAATGTTGATGGATTTTAACGAGGATTAACTATCCTTCCAAAACAAGTCAAAACCCTTTTTAACTTGAAAATACTTAGGCTATATTGCCTATTTAATACATTCAAAACCTTTGTCTAAAACCTTTAAGAAACCCTTTCAAAACCATTAAAGGTAACCCCTTCGAAACTATTGAAAGACCCTTTCAAAACCATTAAATATTTCCTTTCGAAAACATTAGAGAAACCTTTCCTTTCTTTTCTCTGAAAGCTTCAAAACATTAGACATCCTCCTTTAAACCTTTAAATATTCTCTTTCGAAAACATAGAAAAAACCTTTCCTTTCTTTTCTCCGAAAGCTTCAAAACATTAGACATCTTCCTTTAAATATTGCCTTTCGAAAACATACAAAAAACCTTTTCTTTCAACCATTTCGAAACCCTGGGGAACCACCATCCCTTTCGAAACCATTTATTAAAACCTTTCGAAATGGTCAAAACTCAATACTATCAAAAGCACTTTGGGTTTAATTTAAAACATGTGAAAACCTTTCGAAATCATTCAAAATTTTAACCTTTTGAAACATTTGAAAACCATCTTGGTCAAAACCATCTGTTTCGAAACCATTTAAAACTATCTCTTTCGAAACCATTTGGGTTTACTTTACTTATTTAAAAAAGGTCTTTAAAACATTTAAGTTGAAAGCATCTATTTTGAAACCATTTTTTATATAATAAAGCGATGGTGTCGAAACCATCCCTTCGAAAGCATTAGAGAGGTGGCCAGGTTTTCAGAAAATAAAACAAACCTTTCGAAACCATATGGATCGAAAGGTAGGAAGTGGCAGCTAAAGGCTTCGACTAGTCGAAAGCAATCATTTGAAATAAAAGCGCAACCTAATCGAAACCATTCCTTTTAAAACCATCTGATCTAGTCGAAAGCTAACCAAGTCGAAAGCTACTCGGTCGAAAGCCATTTTAACCGAAAGCCAGTAGGCGCATTTTTAATTTAAAAACAAAGTAATGTCTCAACCCCTTCGAAACCCCTGGTTTTGACTCCATACCTTCCGCCTACATTCAATTCACTATGTACTAGTTCTCCGATACCATGTGCATTGGTTTCGACTGTGTCGGAAGCGAATACGAGGAGGCGGAATTTGGTGACGACGTTGTCGAAATAGTAAAAAAGTATGTAGCAAATAGTTTTTTTACCTAACCTACTTCATGTGTCTAATTTTGATTGGTTGACTCTAGATTTAACAATTTAAATTATTTTACAGAAAGCCCCTTCTCCTTCCTTAATTATATAAAACACTTAAGTCTCATACCTTAAATAATTTTAAATAAACATTAAAACACTTAGGAAAAGTCTACAAAATTTCCAAAATATCTCTTTTAATATGTTTTCCAATATATAAAAATTTCAGACTCAATCTTTTGTTATTTAACAATAAATAATTATCAACCCAAATTAAAATTTTCTTTACTAGAATATTCATATAAATTCCACATAATTTCAAAAATATTTGAAAATTGAAACCCATCTCCAAAATAATATTTAAGATCGTCATAAAATTCGCAAGGCAATTAGATGTCATTTATAGGGTTTTCACCTAATTAAAACATATCATAATTTCAATGTAAACATACATAAATCATCAACATGTATATATAATCATTCCATCATTCAGAAATATGTTAAATCATTGCAAAATATTCAGAATTCATCTTAAAGCTGAAAACACAATCAAAAATAAGATGTAAACATTATTCACCTTAGCTTAAGTGATTAAGGATATGAGATTTGAATGAATTTGATGTTGATTAAGCTTCCTCTTTATCTTTCTTCCTCTTGCTATTATTAATGGTGGCTGGCCTTAACTCTTTAAATTTGAGAATGAAATGAATGTGTATAATTTACAAGGCCATGGGTTATAGATATAGGAATGGTCTCTTTCCAATTTTACCCCTCCTCCCACTTCATTTTAACTCTTCTTTAGTTCATTTCTTACATTGGACGACTGCCCTTTAATTAAAATCAAATCTCAATCCCCTAATCAACACATTATTTTATTTTATTTTATTTAACTAATTAAATATCTTAAATAATGTTACCAAAAATATGGGGTGTTACAGACACCCCTCCTTAAAGAATTTCATCCTCGGAATTACGATAAGGTATATAACACAATCAATCAAAGAGGTAAAACATACCATCAAGTAAATCAGGATAAGTATCTCTAACCCTGCTCTCAATCTCCCAAGTACGGTCCCTGTCATCATCGCTCCATTGGACTTTGACTAATCTGACTGTCTTGGTTCTAAGCCTCTTCTTATCTCTCGCAAGATTATGAATAGGCTTCCTTGAAAGAGTGTATGGATCGTATAGTTATACCTAATATGCAAGTGTAGTAAAACCTAACTTATAAATAATAGAGTAAAGTAAATAATAGTAAAGAAACAATCACACCAAAGTTTTTATACTAGTTTGGACCACCCATCCTAAGTCCAATCCCAAAGCTCCTGTTCGGCTTTAACTAGTAAATAACCCTCGCTTTGCCCAGAAGAATAGACTTAATACAGAAGTTCTTTATGAGACAAGTATGTGTTCCGAAAAACAGTAATTTTGACTACACAGTAAAAATTTCCTATAATCTCATTTTAGTAGTATGTGTACATGAAGCTTTTGATTTTAGAAAGTGGTAAAGACTGATATGGTTTGCTTATTGAAATCAGAGTATGCAAAAGAATGTGGATATACGATTTAGAAAATTCAAGTACTTTTATTCCTAATTTTTTTATATATATAGATGGTGAAGAGTTTTTGTGAAGAGCAATATCCATTAGATTTTTTTGTTTCAATCTAAAGGTTGCAATCATTAAGAAGGAAGAGATGTGGTGAAGAGTTGTGAAAGCAACCATTAGATCGAAGCAGATGTCTTTTTAGTGTATAAGGCCTTTGCTTAGCACAGACATCTGGCTATAAGTTTAGACATCTGAGCTTGAATATAATTTTTAGCCAAAAGAAGACGTCTAAAAGTTTTATCAAATGTCTGATGTATGTTTGAATGAAAAAACAGAACATTTAGTTAGACGTTTGATATGTAATGTTAGACGTCTGACATCTTTTATTCTCTACATTTCATCCTTTTGATATATGAAGTATTAAAATAATTTTTCATGCAATGCTTATGTTTAAAAATAACTACTAATGGATATTTTACAACTTATATTTATGACAATAACTATTCTATATTGACATTTTTAATACTGATGATTCTTCTCCTTTGTTAGTTGTCTTTGAGTTGAACTCTGAAAGCTTTTGCTTGCAAGTAGATTGAATGTATATTGTATGTGTATGATTGTATAGTTGTTATCATTGAAATCATAGAATTGTGGTTCTAACATTCTCCCCCTTTTTGATGATGACAACTATACAATCATTTGATAAACATAGATCTCCCCCGAATGTGATTCCTTCCCTTATATACATGTAATATGACATTTCTCCCTCTTTGGCATAATCAAAAAGGAATATGGATGAACAACTGAAAAGTATAAGCCCATGGTCAAGCAGAGAAAAATGTAAATAGTTATACATGCATTCAATATAAAATAACATAGAGACATGAAAAAATATGACCAAACGATCTAAAAAATCTCACTGATAGTTACAGTATCTCTAGAAGCTCGTTGAGTGTTTATCATATGTTCCTTGTTGCCATTGAGACTAGCTAGCATATTCCTCATCTTCATGAATGGAGAGACCCTTGAATGATGGGTAATAACTGTAGCCTGGGAGTCGCGTCAAGTATGAGGATCTTTTGAAGGGAACGATGAACCTTCACACTCTTCACTGTCCAGACAAATAGGCGCTTTGCCAAGACGAGAGTGATGTGGAGGTTCCAGTGAAGGCCTTGCGCCTGAAGATGGGCATGGGTGGAAAATTGGTGGTGGTGGTGTAGGAGACGGAGAAGAGGACGAGCGGGAGGAAGAACGACCGTGAACCTTTAGGATAACCTTTCCCAAGGTGGAAACGACCTTATCCAACATTTTTTCTACTTTTCTTGTATGAGTAGAAAAGGACCGTTCCAAATGTGACATCTTTTTGTCTAGCACCTGTTGATTTGGGGAGAGAAGGCATTGATTTTGTAGTGCAATATCTCACTGGTTCTCGCTTGGACCTGCTGCTATTCTTGCTTCCTGTATTTCATTATCAGAGTAATACTCTATAGATGCTGAAGCTTTGGGTGGTTGAGAAGGCCGAGTTATAGTGTTTGTTGATGCTGTTGAGGAGCTTGATATTAGGGACATGAAATAATGTTCGACGGTATCTTTGGATGATGCATTAAAGAGAGAAATCTAATGTCACTATCCTTTATAGATAGTTCTTCATATTGAGAGAGGTATGAAAGAATACCTAATGACCATAGAATTCTGATGATGTAGGGAGCGTAAATGTATTGTGCCCAATTTACTTTAATTTGACCAAAAATGGCATATAAAGCTTTATAGTCGTCATCATAGACTTGTTTGTGACTTCCTAATCTAAAGATGACAATGTTTATTAACATCTATTAAGAAGTCATGCTTGTGGACGGAAATTTGATGTTTTAAAATTTTGAAAGTCGTCATCCTAGATTAGATGAGTAATAGCATCTCTGGGGGCGTATCGCTTATCAGAAACTTCTTGTAATCGAATTCCCTCATAAGAACAGATAAGCATTTGCCCAATTATGTCAACGTTAATTTTTATCAATTAACCGTAAACAATATTTCAAATCCAATTATCTTCATCCGAAGGATTCCAAAGAAATAGTGAACAAGGATTAATGAAGAAAAGAAATATCGCTAGTTGGTCAATTTTTGTGGCATTGTCGTCATAGTTGACCAAGTGGTAGATCCCAGCATGTTGAAGCAACTCTCAGACATCATAGTGGATGAATCGACGAAGAGGACAGAAAGGTCCGGTATGGAAGGGCTTCTTCTCAAATTCCTGAAGCCATTTTTTTCCTTGTTGCTTCTTCACAATCCATTCGTCAATGTGATGCTTAGTTATAAATTATTGAGAAGATGGCTGAGAGCATTGTCCCATGGAAGGTTTGCTACATTCTGGTACCGGAATTCTTAGTTTTGGGGCCATTGATTTGGGAATTTTGAGGAAAAATAGAATTGGGGTTTTAGGGGTTTAAGGGTTTAGCAAAAATGAACGATGAAAGTGGAGTGGGTTGAAAAAGATAATTTATAGAAGGGGTAAATGGTGAGGCAGAATCTACATTTAGACGTCTGGTGTTAAAGGATCAGATGTATGATCATGGTAATTTTCGTAGTCAGAGAAGTTTATCAGACATCCGAATAACACTATAGACGTTTGCCTTTGAGATTGTAAATTTTCTAGAGCGTAGATACAGATGTTTGATGATGTACACAGACGTCTGTGCTGAAACAATCATTTTATTTTTATATAACAGATGGTTCAAACAGACGTCTGACCTTTAAGTTCAGACGTATATGCTAAAGAGGTTTTTCTACCAGAGAGTGTGAGCAGACGTCTGATAATTTTCACAGACGTCTGTGATGAAAGAAAAGAAAAATATTGAAATTCTTGTTTCCTGTTTAGATGTATGTCTTCAGTTGTTAATAGATATTGTTGTATATGTCCAGACGTCTACCTTTTCCTATCAGACGTCTGATAGGAGAAAAATAATTTTTACCTTTGTGAATTTATTTATATAAATTTTTTATTTAAAAATGAAGAAAATACAAATAACTGAAGCATATTTATATTATATGTATGTACATATACATATGCATACACACACACACACACACACATATATATATTAACCGTCGATAAATTCGTCTTTAGTTGTTAGCTAGGGAGTCAAAGGAATAATTGTTTTGTTATTCCTAAGAATTTGGTTCAACCTTGTTGTGCTCAATTGACGACCGAAGTGGTGACCAATAAAGAGGCACAGAACTGTGTTGTTCTCGCGATGTTGCTTCACCCCACAATTGTCGTGAAGTGATCCTGTGCGCTTTTGGAGGAGTTTCCCTTATACAAGGAGACCTTGCATGGATGCAGTCCTTTATTGGCAAATGACCACATATGGTGAGGATGCATTTCTCAAGGAAATTTAGGTTAGCTCCCTGACATAGTTGTTTGTCGTACATATCTCTTTGAACTCCTATCATTTCCTATTGGTAATGATGGATATCGTCAACTTTGTCAGATAGTGAGGCTGATTGAAGATCAATTCCATGTTTGGCTTTCTTTCCTTTTGGAGAGTACCCAGTACTGTATGCTAGCGATGGAATGGTGTTAAGGGATTGAGACGACTTAGGCATGATTTTAGATGGAGAAGTATAAGTACTACTAGAAGAGGGTGAGGCGTAATCGGTAGCAGAGTATGTAGGATCATGATCTGAAGACATTTTTGATATACTAGTTTTAAAAGATTGTTTCGTTGGTTAACAAAAGTTGGATAAAATTCTTGATGAAGTTCTCATATATATATATGTATGTATGTATGTATGTATGTATGAAATTATATATACTATTCAAAGAGTGAGTTCTGATTATTTGTTGGAAAACAATGTCAGCCATATAACATTGGTTAGTTAAAAAAATAAGCGGTTAGGAAAATAGTTGAAATTTCAGCCAGTAAAAAATATATAACTTTTAGTAGAAACATTATATCTTATTATAGATCATGTAATGATACAATACCCAGGTCATGTCGTAATGTAATAAAATTTTGTTTGCTTAGAGGTTTTGTAAAAATATCATAAATTTGATTTTCGGTGTTTACAAATTCTAGAGTTATTGTTTCCTTTTTGACATTATCTCTTAAAAAGTGGTGATGAATATCTATATGTTTTGTTCGAGAATTATTTATTGGATTTTTTAACAACTTTATTGTACTAGTGTTGTCACAAAAAATTGGAGATTTGTTTATAATTTTTCCAAAAATCTTTAAGGGTTTGTTACATACATATTACTTCAGCGCAAGCTAAAGCGGCAACAATGTATTCTGCTTCACAATTTGAAGGTGATACACAATTCTATTTTTTACTAAATCACGAAACTACAGACTGACCGATAAAGTGACAAGTGCCACTCGTACTTTTCCTATCAGTTTTACAACCACCAAAATCTTCATCGCGATAGGATACAAGTTCACAGGAGCTATCTTTAGGATAGAAAAGACCATAATTCGTAGTTTCGGTTAAGTAACGCAAAATATATTTTAATTGCCCAATGGTGCGAATGTTTAGGTTATGCTTGAGATCTTGCATAAAGGCACACACCCATCATGATATCGGGTCTACTCGCCGTTAAGTATAATAGTGATCCTATTATACTTTGATATAACTTTTGATCAAAATCATTTCCTTTTTCATCTTTATCTAAATGTGTATTTGTGCTCATGGGGGCTGGTTTACTAGATGTTTTTTCCATTCCAAATCACTCTAACAAATTGTGACAGTATTTTCTTATTTATAAAAAGATCATTTCTAACTATTTAATCTATAATCCTTAGAAAATTTTTAATTCTCCCATATGTGGCTTTTCAAATTCATTTTTCATGATATTTGCAAACTCATTACATAGGTTTTCATTTGTTGATGCAAATATTATATCATCAACATATATATGGACAACTATAATATCATTTTGAGTACTTTTTATAAATAAGGTTGTATCTATTTTTCCTACCTGAAAACCAAAATTTATTAAATGATTTTTTAGTCTGTCATACCAAGCAAGAGGTGCTTGTTTTAAACCATACAGAGCCTTTTTTCGATTTATATACATGTTCAGGGAATTTTTCATGTGTAAACAACGAGGGTTGCTCAACAAACACTTGTTCTTTTATAAAATTATTTAAAAAGCACTTTTCACATTCATTTGAAAAAATTTAAAATTATGATGACATGCAAATGCAAGTAACGTTCAGATGGCTTCTAGATGTGCGGTTAGAGCAAACGTTCTTCATAGTCAATGCCTTCCTCTTGATTATATCCTTGAGCTACTAATCTTTCGTTATTACAAATAATGTTTCCACTTTCGTCAGTTTTTTTTATATACCCATTTAGTTCCGATTATGGATTGATCCGTAGGTCTTGGTACAAGTTCTCACACTTCATTTCTTTCGAATTAATTTAGTTCTTGTTGCATCGCTATAATCCATGATTCATCTTTTGAAGTTTCTTTATAATTCTTAGGTTCAAAATTGGAAATGCAACGTGGCTCATTTGATATAATTGTTGCCTTGTAGAAACTCTTCTATTTAAATCACCAATTATATAATTAATTGGATGATTTTTCAGAATACGAGGTGGTGATCTTAATGAATTATTATTATCAACTATATTTCCATCATTGATATGTATATTCGGGTTATCTTCAGAAGGTTTTAGTAAAAACTCGTCATCGCCATTGTTTTTGGTAATGGAAATTTTTTCATCAAACAAAATGTGTAGACTTTCTTCAATGGCACTGGTACGTTTCTTGAATACTCTATAAGCTTTGCTATGATCTGAGTATCCAATAAAGATACCTTTGTCAGCTTTTGATTCAAATTTTCCAAGATCGTCCTTAGTATTTAGTATAAAACATTTTGAGAAAAATATTCGAAAATATGATAGTTTAGGTATTTTACCAAAAAGAATTTCATAACAAGTATTTAGTTAAAGGACGTAATGTAACACGATTCAATACATAACAAGCAGTAGCTATTGCTTCTGCCCAAATATTTTTTTTGGTAGACTACTACTGTAAAGCATAGTTCGTGCGCACTCTTGCAGTATACGACTTTTCCTTCCAAAAACAACATTTTGTTGCGGTGTGCGTGGAAATGAGAAATGATGTGTAATTCTCTTTCTGTTACAAAAATTTTCAAAAATTTCTTTTGCAGATTCACCTCCATGATCACTTCTTATACTTTTTATTTTAAGATTCGTTAAATTTTTAATTCTTTTAGCAAAAAATTTAAACATTTCAAAAGTATCACTTTTATGTTTTATAAATAATGCCCATATATAACGTGAAAAATCATCTACAATAACAATTACATATTTTTTACGATTTTTTGATCATATTTGAGTAGGTCCAAATAAATCAAGATGTAATAATTCTAAAGGTTGTTTTGTAGAAATTTCCTTCTTTGATTTAAAAGAACTCCTTTTCTATTTGGCATACTGACATGCATCACATAAATGTTGGACTGTAATTTATTTTAGGGAGACCTCTAACCAAATTTGTTTAGCTAGTTTGTTCAAGGATTTAAAGTTTATGTGACATAATCTTCTATGCCATATTCATAGGTCATTAAAATCCGCAGCTAGACATAAATCGCTCGAGTTATTAAATTTCATATTTAAAACATAAATGTTTCTTTTCTTTAATCCTTCAAAAATCAGATTTTTATTTTGATCAAATATATTGCATTTATTCTTTTCAAAATCAATTTTAAATCCTTTATCACAAAGTTGACTAATGCTTAAATGATTATGTTTTAATTTTTTAACTAAAAGAACATTTGTAATAACAAGTGAAGTGGACATACCAATATTGATGAAATCTCTAATTCCTATGACAAATCCTTTTGAATTGTGTCCAAAAGTTGCAGTACCACCATCTTTATATATTATATTTGATAACATTTGTGCATTTCCCATTATATGTTTGGAGCATCCGCTATCAAGTATCCATTTCTCCTTGTTATTTGATTTTCTTTTGGGTACCTGCAAGATAAAAATAGTTCAATTGGTACCCACTTCTTTTGTTAGGGTCTAAGTGTTAGAAAGAGATGGTTGTCATACCCAAGAGGGTTTGGGACCTTTAAAAGGATGATTTTTATTATAAACAATCATTTTCAGATAGTTATCTATAAATTTTTGTCTAATTAGTTTGTTATTGGATTTTGGAATCCATATTTTAATATTTTGGTGTTAGACATATTTTCTGCAGTATTTGGCTTCTTGAACCTATTATATAATGAACTATAGTTTTTATGTTTTGAAGATTTGTTAATCCTAACCCATTTTGATTTCCAGGTGGTTTTGAAATTTTGATTTAGTTATCCAAGTTTTGCTTTCCTTTATTAAATTTCAAAACATTGTTGGTAATCTCGTTTAATTTATCAATAAAATGAGAAATTTCGAATTTTAATGCTTCTACATTGTTCTTTTATATAATGTTTTCTTTTCTAATTTTATTATTTTCTTGTTTAACTTTTCCTATTTCACATAATAATGACTCATTTTGAATAGATAAATTTTTGTTTTTCTCTTATGAAGTTTCTAATTCTTCTTCTAAAATGGTTCTCTCATATTTTAGTAGACCAATTTGAAGTTCCATATGATTAATTTTGGCAACATACTCTTTATTTAGTTTTTTAGTTTCTCTATATTTGTCATCATAAGTAAAATCAGGACATACCTCCTTAGCGTTAGCCATGAAACAGACATTAGCCTGCTCAGAATCACTATTGCTGTCGTTGTCTGATGATGAAGATGAATCCGAGTCATCCCAAGTTACTTAAAAAGCCCATTTTCTTTTCTTGAATTTCTCGTACTTGCCTTTCTTTTTTTTCATTATTGAGTTTTGGGCATTGTTTTTTCATGTGTCTGAACTTGTCACACCCAAAGCATTTGATTGAAATTTGGTTGGATGAATTTGAATTTCCTCCACTTTGAGATCTCGTCATCTTTTTTAATTTCTTAAATTTGTTGTAATTTTTGGCAATAAATACGATCTCATCTTCATCTAAGTTCGAGTTATTAACATTGGCATGGAAGGTTGTATATTTCTTTTCATTGATTTGTTCATTTCTTGCCTGCAAATTTGCATCGTAGGACATCAAATTTCCTATCAATTCTTCAACTTTTAGTCGAGATAAGTCGTTTGCTTCTTCAATGGCCAATACTTTTCATTCCCATTCATTTGTTAAGGAATTTAAAATACATATAACTAAAGCAAAATCTACGAATTTAACTCCAAGCGCCATGAGATCGTGTTGGATAGATTGAAATCTAGCATATAGAATAGAAATCTTTGTTTGCTTAACTTTGTTAGTGTCTTCATGAGTGATTTGTAGTGTACGCCATATATCATATGGAGTAGTGCACAACATGACCCGTGAGGATTTATTTTTATCAAGTGAACAGAATAAAACATTCATAGCTTTAGCATTATATGTTGCTGTGTTCTTTTGGGCATCTGTCCAAGTGCTTATATTTGTTCCTGATGCTATATATTTAACTTGTGTTGCTTTCCAAATTTCTAAACCATTTTCTTCCATAAAAATATGCATACGTGTAGACAAGGTAAGCATAATTTGATCCAGTGAACAATGGTGGACGTGTAGTTGATTCTCCTTCTTGAAATGTAGTTGCCATAATAATTATGTTTCAGTTACGTGTTACTGTGAATTGAAATAATCATGCTCTAATACCAAATAAAAGAGTGTTGGATCGTATATTTATACCTAATATGCAAGTATAGTAAAATACTAACTTATGAATAACAGAGTAAAGTGAATAATAGTAATGGAACAATCATGCTAGAGTTTTTATACTGGTTCTGACCTCCCGTCCTTCGTCCACTCCCGAAGCTCCTCTTTGGATTTAACTAGTAAACTACCCTCGCTTTTCTCGAAGGAATAGGCTTAATACAAAAGTTCTTTCTAAGACAAGTACGTGTTCTGGAAAACACTAATTTTGACTAAACAGTACAAATCTTCTTATAATCTTCTTTGAGTAGTATGTGTATGTGAACCTTTTGATTTCAAAAGTGATAAAGACTAATATGGTTTGCTTAGAGAAATCAGAGTACGCGAAAGAATGTAGATATTGGATTCAGAAAGTCCAAGCACTTTTATTCTTAAAATGTTCACATATATATTGATGGTGAAGATTTTAAGTGAAGAGTAATATCCATTAGAGTTTTCTTTACAATCTAAAGGTTGCAACTATTGAGAAGGAATAGGTGTGGTGAAGAGTTGTGAAAGCAGCCATAAGATTGAAGAAGATATCTTTTAAATGTATAAAGCTGTTGCTCAGCATAGACGTCTGGCTATAAGTTCAGACGTATGAGCTTGAATATAATTTGTAGCCAGAAACAGGCGTTTGAAATTTTTATCAGACGTCTGATGTATGTTTGGTTGGAAAACCAGAACATTTAGTCAGATGTTTGATATGTAATGTCAGATGTCTGACATTTGTTGTTTTTAACATTTCATCCTTTTTGATATATGAAATATTAAAAGAATTTTTCATGCAATGCCTGTGTTTAAAAATAACTACTAAAGGGGATTTTACAAGTTATATATGTGACAATAACAACTCTATATTGGCATTTCTAATAATGATAATTCTTCTCCTTTGTTAGTTGTCTTCGAGTTGAACTCTGAAAGCTTTTTCCTACAAGTAGATTGAATATATATTTTATGTGCATGATTGTATACTTGTTATCATCAAAATCTTAGAATAGTGGTTCTAACATTCCTTGCTACAGTCAAATCCAATTCTAACACCAAATCATCTAACACGGTCATTGCAATGGTAGTCCTCGAGTCTCTTGCACTCTTTCTAAGATGAGAAACATGGCAAACGTCGTGGACTCTTGCCAAACTTCTCCGTAACTCAAGTCTATATGCGAGTTTCTCGATCCTCTCAACAATAGAAAAAGGTCCAATGAATTTTGGTGCTAACTTTCCACATTTCCCAAATATAATCAAACTTTCATTGGTGACGCTTTAACGAAAATATGATCTCTAACCGAGAATTCTAAATATTTCCATCTCTTATCTGCATAATTCTGCCTAGACTGAGCCTTCTTCGTTCTAGCCTGAATGACTTCAATCTTTTCTATAGCATCTCTGACCAAATCTGGACCAAGAATTAACCTATCCCTGGTCCTTACCCAACATACAGGAGATTTGAATGGTCTTCCATGCAAAGCTTCAAACGGTGTCATCCCAATACTAGGCTGATAACTATTGTTATACGAAAAATCGACTAAATGTAGATGGTCTTCCCACGATCCCCCAAAGTCTAATACACAAGCGATTAACAAATTTTCCAACACTTTGTTAACTCTTTCCGTTTTTCCATCTGTCTGCAGATGGTAAGCGGTACTCTTCTTGAGTTGGTTCCCAAAGCTTCACGTAGACTCTTCCATTACTCACTAGTAAATAAGGGATCTCTATCACTTACTATGCTACTAGAAATTCCATGCAGTCTAACCACGTTCTTCATAAATAACTTTGCCAAAACAGGTGTCGTTCTAATTGACTTTGCTGGAATGAAATGGGCACTCTTGATTAGTCTATCCACTATAGCCCGTATACTATCATTTCCACTGCTCGACCTCGGCAACCGTTTAATAAAATCTATGGAAATAGTATCCCACTTCCATACTGGAATATCCAATGGCTAAAGCAACCCACTTGGCTTCTGATGTTTGGTCTTTGCCTGTTGGAAAATCAAGCACTGCTTACCCATAAACCAATATTCCGCTTCATACCTTCTCAGAAGAAACTTCTTTTCATATCCTGATACATCTTAGTACCTCTTGGATGAATGGAGAACTTCGAATAATGGCATTCCTCCGAGACTTCTTCCTTATGTTTCCCACACTCGGAACACATAATCTTTCTTTCTTTCTCAACCTCCCATTCTGGTCAAGACTGAGATCTTTCAAGTCATCGCTCTCGGTTTCATCTCTTAACTTCCTGATCTGCTCAGCTAATGCTGGATCTTCTTCATGTTTAGATGCAATATTTTTTATCATAAAAGGTCAAACTTTCAAATAAGATAACACTACGGTTTCTCCATTGGACCCGGCCTCAGATCTCCACTACACTCTGCAATCTGCTTATGCTTTCAAATCTTTCCACTTAGCAATCATTTCCAACACCGTGTTCTAATGTTTCCTGCTAAGTGCATCCGCATTCTTGTTGCCTTTCCCTATTTGTACTCAACCCCAAAATCATAAGCGGCAATAAACTCTAACCACCTCTGTTGTCTCATGTTCAACTCCTTCTGAGAGAACAAATACTTCAGCAACTTATGATCTGTATATAACTCAAACCTCTCTCCCAAAAGGTAATGTTTCCACACCTTCAAAGCAAAAAAAAATTTACAGCCAACCCTAAATGCATCGGATATTTGACCTCATGCGGTCTAAGCTATCTAAAAGCATAGGAAACCACTTTACTGCTCTGCATCAGGAAAGCTCCTAGTCCTATTCCACATGCATCGGTATAGACCACCAGGTCCTGATTCCCTTCTGGAACAATTAACACCAGTGCATGGGTCAATAAGTATTTCAAAATATGGAATGCTTTCTCACACTTATCGGTCCACACAAACTTTACACCCTTTCTCGTTAGCTTGGTCGTCGATGCCAATATCCGCAAAAATCTTTAATGAATCTCTGATAATAACCAACCAACCCAAGAAAACTCTTTATCTCCACTACTATTTTGAGTCTCTTCCAACTATTCACCGCTTTAATCTTAGTCGGATCTACTAACAACCCTTCCTCTGAGACTACATGACATAGAAACTTCACTATCTTCTTCCCAAAATGACATTTTGAAAACTTCATCTTCAGCTGATACTATCTCAACGTCTCAACCACCAACCAAAGATGAACTTCATGCTCTCTTTCATTCGAATGTATCAAGATATCATCTGTGAAAACCAATATGAACCTATCCAAATGCTCCCGGAAATTTTGGTTCATAAAATCCACAAAGAAGCCGGTGCATTAGTCAGTTTGAATGGCATAACTAACCATTCGTACGACTCATATCTGGTCCTAAAATCCATTAAATGTATACTATCTTCTGCCATTCTGAGCTGATGGAAACCTTTCCCTAAATCCAACTGTGAAAATACCTTGGCTCCACTCAACTGGTCGAACAAATCGTCAGTCCTTGGTAATGGATATCGATCCTTTATCGTCCTCTCATTCAACTTACGATAATTGATACATAGCTTTAACGATCCATTCGGCTTCTTAGCAAACATTGTGGCCACTCCCTAAGGAAAAATACTCGAGCTAATAAAACTCTTACCTTCTAAATCCACCAACTGAACCTTCAACTCCCTCATCTTTGTAGGGTCCATCCTGCTTGGCAGTCTACTCACTGGTTCTGCTTTCGGAACCAAATCTATCTGATACCCAATGGCTCATTTCGACGGCAATCCAACTACAGACTCAAAAACATCTGTAAATTCTCTAACCACGAAAACTCGACTCAACTCATCATCCAATTCCATAGCACCCAACAAGGCATACATCCCACTGCAAGAAACTTCCACCGAAGCATACCCATATCTGGCCAACTTCTCAAACTTCCTAGCATACTCCAAAACAGACATCTCCCTTGCTCTAACTCAGCAAATTTTCTAATCAGAATAGACTATACCATTGCATACATAAACCTCTCCTGGAACCTCCCTTCGAAATCTACCCATGACTAAGTCTCCTCATCTACACCGGCCGTTACACTATTTCACCAAAACAAAGTTGCTTTCTGAAGCTGTTTGTATACCAACCTCCTCTTCTGCTCATCATTGAGCCCAAGTCTACAAAGATTCTCTCACAGTGCAAAAACCAATTTTCCACTTCTATAGCATCCACTGTCCCCAGAAAAGGCTTCCCTCCAAGCTTAGCGTAATCTCCGCTCAGCTTAGCATAATGGTTAACTACCGGAACTTTCGAAACACCTACCCCTGTAGCATCTCCTCCCATCACTCCATATGCTATTCCATCTTACATCATATTTAAAAAAAACTGATACATAGCTCCCATGTTAACTTGCAGGACCCTAGCACCTATATTCTCTGCTTATGTTTGACCTTGGGTTCTCCTTATACTAGGTCTTTCATTCCCATCAATGTCTTCCCCTCTTGGGTTAACTCTCCCTCTTCTACCATCCATATATGTTTTTAAACCTTAAAAGATACAGAAAAATAATCTAAAAAGATATGAGACTAAATATATAGCGTATACCTATATATAACAAATAAGTGTACGTTAGTATAACGTTGTCCCATATCCCAATTTTACTCTAATTCCTTAGGATTATGTTTTAAAAACCATTTTTAGTTTAAAGTTTTTCATAAACGATGCTCTGATACCAAGTTGTAACTCCCGTTTCTATAGGCCAAAAGCTAAGCACTACAGATGATGAGTCATCCATAGTATTAACTTCTGGTTATAAAATACGGTAATAATAATGGTATCCATAATATAAGAAGCACTTGAATATGAACAAAACCACAAATTTTCAAAAACAACATTTTGCTAATTACATTTCAAAACAAATTCATATCTAAGTTACATAACCCCATATCGTTTCCCAAGAAAAGATTAATTATAATCATTACAAAATATGCTAAGAGCGACATACGATAATGTCCTCTTGGTTGATCAAACCAATATAGTCATATCTGACTTAATATACATAGCGGAATAAAAACAATATGAAATTGCAAATTCTAATTAGCTATCCTTCAGCTACCTGCTCGTCTTCGAAAGCTTTGTTCGCCAAAAGACTAAAACCTGAAAACCTTAACCCTCGGCATACTCAAATCTATTTTTAGTACCCGACAGTTTAAGGGAAACAAAAACTTCGAGTCAGACATAAAGCCTGGTGTGAATTATTCTGTTACATCTCGGTTACTGATATTAAGTGAGACCACACCGCTTAGCGGAACGGTTCCCCTCATTAATATCCTCTTTAAAACATATATTTTGCAAAACCTTTCCTACACCCAAACTGGTTAATCAAACTGATTATATCAAAATAGCAATATCCTTTATGCTAATAAATGGACTATCTGTCCATAAAATAGGAAATAAGTAGACTATCCATCAACAACATAATAGCAATGTCTGTTATGCTAACAAATGGACTATCTGTCCATAAATCTGGGTTAAGTGCCTGCAAACTGGACTAACTATCTAGATCAAAATGGACTAACTGTCCGAATCGTTTTCTTAGATTTAACTACCTTTTATCTTTTTCCTTGGAAACATTTTCAAAGTGATTTAACCTTTTAAATCATATTTATACAAGGAAAATATGTTCTTAGCTTTACTCTAAGCTATTTATCCATGACATATATACTTTACCCAAAATAATGTTGATGAATTTTAATGATGATTAGCTATCCTTTCAAAATAAGGTAAAATCCTTTTTAAATTGAAAATACTTAGGCTATTTTGCCTATTTAATACGTTCGAAACCTTTATTTAAAATCTTTAAACAACTCTTTCAATACCATTGAAGGTAACCCCTTCGAAACTATTGAAAAACCCTTTCGAAACCATTAAATATTGCCTTTCGAAAACATTAGAGAAACCTTTCCTTTCTTTTTTTCAAAAGCTTCAAAACATTAGACATCCTCCAAAAAACCTTTAAATATTTCCTTTTGTAAACATAGGAAAAACCTTTCCTTTCTTTTCTCCGAAAGCTTAAAAACATTAGACGTCCTCCTTTAAACCTTTAAAAATTGCCTTTTGAAAATATAGGAAAACCCCTCCTTTCAACCATTTCGAAACCCTAGGGAACCACCCCTTTCGAAACCATTTATTTAAACCTTTCGAAAAAATCAAAACTCGATCCATTCGAAAGCACTTTGGGTTCAATTTATAACATGTGAAAACCTTTCGAAACCATTCAAAATTTCACCCCTTCAAAACCTTGAAAATCGTCTTGATCGAAACTATTTGGACTATGCCTTCAAATAGAGAAAAAGGATCAGAAACCCATTAAAGTCGAAAGCATCTACTTCGAAACCATTTAAAACTATCTCTTATGAAAGCATTTGGTTTTTACTTTATTTATAGAAAAAGGTCCTAAAATCATTTAATTCGAAAGCATCTATTGTGAAACCATTTCCTAAATAATGAAGTGATGATGTCAAAACCATCCCTTCGAAAGAATTGGAGAGGTGGTCAGGTTTTTAGAAAACAAAATAACCCCTTCGAAACCATTGGGATCGAAATGTAGGAAGCGGCGGCTAAAGGCTTCAACTCAGTTGAAAGCAATCATTTAAAACAAAAGTGCAACCTAATTGAAACCATTTCTTTTAAAACCATTTGACCCAGTTGGAAGCTAACCAAGTCGAAAGCTATTCATTCGAAAGCCATTTTAGTCGAAAGCAAGCAGGCTAATTTTTAATTTAAAAGCAAAGTAATAACCTAAATCCCTTCAAAACCCGTGGTTTTGACTTCATACTATCCGCCTACATCCAACTCACTACGTACCAGTTCCCCAATACCATTATCATTAGTTCCGACTGTGTTGGAAGCAAAGATAAGGAGGCAGAACCTAGTGCCGACGGCGTCGAAATAGTGAAAAATATGTAGCAATATTTCTTTTCACCTAACCTGCTTCACGTATCTAATTTTGATTAGTTACCTCTTTCTTTAACAATAAAAAGTACTGCAATTTTCAAAAGCACCGCTGACTTTCTAGATTTGACACTCAAATTACTTTACAAAAGCCCCTTCTCCTTCCTTTATTATATAAAACATTTAAGTCACATACCTTAAATAATTTTATACAACCATTAACAAACTTAGGAAAAGTCTACAAAAGTTCTAGAAAATATCTTTTAATATGTTTCCAACATATAAAAATTTCAAACCCAAATCTTTTATTATTTAATCGTAAATAATTATTTACCCAAATTAACATTTTCTTTACTAGAAAATTAATATTAATTACACGCAATTTCAAAAAATTCTGAAATTGAAACCCATCTCCAAAATGATATTTAAGATCATCATAAAATTTGCAAGGCAATTAGATGTCCTTTTATAGGGTTTTCACCTCAAAATGTATTACATAAATCATCAACATGTATATATAATCATTCCATCATTCAAAAAAATGGAAAATCATTACAAAATATTCAAAATTCATCTTAAAACCTAAAATACAATCAAAAATGGGATATAAACATTATTCACTTTAGCTCTATTGATTAAGGATATGAGATTTGAATGAATTTGATGTTGATTTAGCTTCCCATTTATCTTTCTTCCTCTTGCTCTTATTAATAGTGGCCAACCTTAACTTTCAAAATTTAAGAATGAAATGAACATGTATAATTTACACAGACATGGGTATTAGATATAAGAATGGTCTCTTTTCTATTTTACCCCTCCTCCCATATCATTTTAACTCTTCTTTAGTTCATTTGTTACATGGCACGGCTTACCCTTAATTAAAATCAAATCTCAATCCCCTAATCAATACATTATTTTATTTTATTTAACTAATTAAATATCCTAAATATTGTTACCAAAAATATAGGGTGTTACAACCACTCTCCCTACCTGCATCAATATCGTGCCCAATCCCATACCACAAGCTTCAGTATATACTGTGAATGCCTTTGTGCCATCGGGTAATACTAGAATATGCACACTAGTCAATGCCTCCTTTACCTTAATAAAAGCATCCTTACACTTTGCATCCCATGAGAAAACCAAATTCTTCTTGGTAAGATGGGTTAGAAGGGTAGAGATTTTAGCAATGTCCTTAATGAACTTCCTATAGTAGCCCATCAAACCAAGGAAACTCCTCCTTCCATCGCATTTTTGGCACATGCCAATCCTATACTGCAGCAAATTACCTAGGATCGAACGTCAACCCACTTTCCAAGATGAAATGTTCCAAAAAGCATACCTCCTTGTGCTAAAAGTGAAACTTAGTAAACTTCAACTTATGCTCATGGAGTATATTAAGCACTTCTTCTAAATGCAACATGTTCTCCTCCTTGCTTTCAGAATAGACTAATATGTCATCCATAAATACCACCACAAACTTATTAAGCAATCTTCTAAAAACTTAACTCCTCAAACCAACAGACATGGAAGATGCACTGGTTAGTATGAAGGGTATGACTAACCATTCATGCGGTCTGTCGAGTTTACAAAAAGCAGTCTTCTGAATACTATCCTCAACTACAAGCAACTGGTGGAAGGTAGCTAGGTCAAGCTACCATTGCTCCAACTAACTGACCAAAGTGATCATCTTAGCAAGGTAATAAGAACCGATTCTTCTTTGTCAGCTTATTCAACGTTCGAAAAGAGACTCATAGCCTCATAGAACCAACTGCCTTCATGGAAAAGACAACTGGTGATCCCAAATCTAAAATAATCCTCTTAATGAACCCCTTCTCCCACAGCTCACTCACTTGCTTATTCAACCCACTCTCTCCTTTGGAGCCATATTCCACAAAGGTAAGGCAACAAGTCTGATATTCTCCATAAGATAAGTCTGAAACTAGATCTATCTAGGGTGGGAGATCAGTAACCTCGGAAAAGACATTTGGATAATCTCTAACTGCAAACACTGAATCTAACTCGCATGTGATAGGTCTAAGAATATAGGTAACTCAACATAACTGAATCTCTAGGATCACAATAAACCTCCAGAATGTGTCAACTACAAGTACCCAACCCAACAACCTTCCTTTCACAATCTAGGATCATCTCGTACATCATCATCCAATCCATGCCCAAAATCAAACCAAACCCAGAAAATCCTAAAACAAAAGCATCACAATCGAACTTGACCTCTAAAATAAAAAATTGAAAACCGCTATATATTATATATAAATAAGCCAAACCTCCCATGGGGTTTGATACAACTATAAGGTCTGTAACTATGCTAATGTCTAAGTGTAACTCATCCACAAGTCTACTTAGAATAAAAGATTGTAAGGCCCCAGTGTCAAATAAGGTATATATAGGTAGATCAGATAAATTTAACATACCTTCAATTATGACATTCTTTCCCTTGTTGTAACTAAATAAAATTCTCCAATCACACTACCTCTTCAGCCCTAGACAGAAACATTACCTCAATATGCCTCCTAAACTCACTTCAAGTAATCTCTCCCTCATCAGTCTCAATAACTGCCACATCCCACCAATTTAGAGCTTCCCTTGTAGGTGGAAAGTGGCAAGCTACTTCCTAACTTCATCTCTAAGACCAACCAATCCAAAAATCCTCTCATAAATATGAACCCATGTCCTAGAATCTACATGTGACTTAGTCCTCTAATACAGCTTCCCTCCTAGGCTCACAAAGTTCTTACAAAACTTAGCAAAATCAAAGGTGGGTGGGTGGGCAGGACATCCGGCACTCACTCCGTAGGTCCTCTATTAGGGTTAAGCTTGGCTTGCTCCCTTGCTTGCAAATATTAGCGTAACCAAATCGAAATGTTCGCACATGGAATCTCAACTGCATCGCTAAAGTTAGTTGGATCGCTCATCCTTTCTATTTGTGATTTTAAAAATTTATTAGCAACTTTTCCACATATAGTATTGGCAAGTATAAGGGAAAGATTTATTCGCATTACACTTATATATATCTATTGAAACGCTTTTATCTATATATACATATACACACACACATATACTTTGAAAGCCCATTTTGAAAAACTTTTGGAAAGCTTTTTGGAAAACATTCGAAAAACTTTCTAAGTACTCTTTCTCAATATTCCCCCGGTCCCTAAGGTGTTTTCAAACCTAGACTTTGATACCAACTGTAATATCCCGCCCACCCGGTTCATCGATCCAAAGTCTAGATTGAATTTTGGATTCATGTCATGTAACATCCCCTATCTAGAGGCCCAAAGCTAAGCACTAGTCATCCATAGTATTAACTTCTGGTGACCAAATACGGTAATGTTAATGGTATCCATAATATCAGAAGTACTTGAATATGAAATAAAATCATCACAGATTAAAACACTTTTCTGATTACGTTTCAAAATAACTTTTCATATCCAAGTTACATAATCCCAAACTTTTTCTAGGTTCAGATCAAATATAATTATGACAAAATACACTAAGAGAGAAATATGAAGATGCCCCCTTGGATGAACAAAGTAGTAAATAGTTATAACTGACTTAATACAACACAACGGAACTAAAAACACAACTCCTACATAGCTAACTTCAGCCTCCTGCTCATCTTCGAAAGCTTTATTCGTCCACCTACTAAAGCCTGAAAATCCTCAAGTCTCAGCCTACTCAAATCAATTTTGAGCATCTGAGAGTTTAAGGGGAAAAACATAAACTTCGAGTCAGATATAAAGCTTGGTGTGAATAATAATATACATCTTGGTTATTTGATATTAAGTGAGAGCATACCGCTTAGCGGAACGAGTTTCCCCTCACTAATATCCTTTTAGAACATTTATTTTGCATATCTTAATCCTACAACCAAAAACAATAAAGAAATATCATATAAGCATATAAATCAGATAACAAATGGACTATCTATCCGAACAATATAGTTTTGTTTGGCTAACTACTAACCTTTGGTTGACTTAGGCCTACTAAACAAAATAAACAAGTAATATAACTTCTGTTAGATACTTCTCTTCTGGATGGTTTGTCCCTAACTTAGTTCTCCAAAGGTCAACTAATCCTAATGGTTTTGCGGGCTCACCAATAGCCTATCCTCACACTATATATTCCTTTCTGTGTGTAACATCATTTTAATCTTACCTGTGACATTGCCCTACACATTGGAATTTTGGACTAGATTAGCTAGGGGCTAATAACTAATGTATAGGATGTGACGCTATACTAGTCCCATTCGGTACTCTACTATCCGAGTCATTTTACCTAGGGTTATCTACCCTTAAAATTTTGCTCAAATTTTTTTCTTTTAGATTAATTTAAACCTTTAAATCATATTTTAAACCAAGAAAATATTATATATGCTTTGCTTAAATCACCTTGCCATGTTATATATACTTCAAACAAAACATTGTTGATCAAAACATTTAAACCCTTGAAAGTACACCTTTCGAAACCAAGTGTCTACTTTGCTTTATAACCTTAGGCCGAAAGGCCAAAACATGCCTTTCGAAACCATTCTTAATAAACCTTTCAAAAACCTTAAAAAACCTTTCGTTCGAAAGCTTTAAAACTTTAGACATCCTCTTATCAAAATACTATAATCATACTTTCGAAACCTTTAGAAACCTTCCACTTAAAATCTTTCGAAAACAATGAGGACCCACCCCTTCGAAACCTTCATTTAAAACCTTTCGAAAGCATTCAAATTCTTTTTTATAAATAAACCTTTCGAAAGCATTGGGTTTAAGTAAAACGTATGGAACAACCTTTTGAAATCATTTAAAACTATACCTTTTGAAACCTTTGGGATTATCTTTCAAAATCTCAAAAGGATCTTAAAAGAATAGAGTCAAAAGCAACACTTTCGAAAGCTCTTTTCTAAGTAAAAGAAGTGGTTGGTTTCGAAACCAATCCCTTCGAAAGCATTGGAGAAGCGGTTTGGGTTTTAAAACAAAGAATCCCTTTCGAAGGCAATACCTTAAAAAAATTTATATACTTATTAAAACACTTAGAAAAATCTATAAAAATCCCCATAGATCATTTTTAGCTTGTTTTCTAACATATATTAATTTCTGACCCAAAAACATGCATATATTAGCCATAATTAATTTTAAACCCAAATAACCATTTTCTTTACTAGAAAATTAATATTAAATCCACATTAATTTAGAAAATTAAGAAAATTAAGAACCGTCTCTAAAATATCATTTTTGACCTTATTCCAAAATCACAATGCATTTGGATGTCATTTAATAGGGTTTTAACATTAAAACATATCATAAAATTCATATGAATTAGCATAAATGATCGACAAGCATATATATCCAATTTTAACAATAAAAAACATGGCAATATGCTTTGCAAAAAATTTTCAGATTTGATCTAGAAACCAAAAACATCAAAAATATGAGATGTAACCTATTATTCACCTTAGCTTTATAATTAAGGAGTTGAAATTTGAGAATGATATTGAATTGATTAAGCTTCCTTCCTTTGATTACTTTATCTTCTTCTTGTTCTCCTAATGGTGGCCGACCTCTTATGTTTTGATTTGTGAAAGTGAATAATGAACGTATAGAATGAAGCGAGTGAGGGTTTAGTGTATAAGAATAATACTTATTCTTATATTTCCCATGGCTATTTACCTAGCATTTTATTTCATTTTCCCCTTAGTTTATTTATTTAAATGGCATGGCTACCCTTCTATTAATCACAAATCTCAATCCCCTAATCATTACATCATTTTATTTAATTTAACTAGTTAAATATCCTAAATAATATTACTTAACATTAAGTTCTTTACATGTCGGTGCTAAGAAGTACTAGCCATCGAGGTTTTTTTAAACATTTCCGAAACAAAATATACAAGGATAAAGTCTAATACATACTACACTTTCAGATCTCACTGTAGAAGGCAGAAAAATATAAATACTGAAAATAGTCATCTCATAAAATATCCAAAAAACGGTCTCATAATAGTATGCAGTCAAATCCACAATATACAGAAATACATCAAATAGTCTAATCAAATACCAGGTATGGTAAACAATACATGGAGAGTAATAAGAAATAAAAGCAACTATGATGTTAAGCTCACCTCTCCAAGTACTATTGTTGGGCTTATCACCTGCTGCCCCATCCTTATGTAGTAGGGAAAAGTAAAGGAAAAGGGGGTGGGTTAGACAAAAGTTTGGTAACTGAGGTCATCATTAATATATGGTAATCACATGCAATTGACTTAAGTAATACTCCACCTGACCTAGGATGTTCTACAAGTGTCTGTGGATTACTTTTTCTCACTTTAAGGATTTTTCCCAATACACACCTACACTATGAGTTATGTAGGCTCATGCTTAGGGTCGAAAAACTAATTGAACCTCAAGAAAACTAAATATCGACTAGTAGCTTCTAGAACTATTCCATATAGGTTTCCTTACATATTTCCACCATGGGACTACATTTCCCACAACTGGGACTACAAGTAACTAATCCAACATAGGTTTCCCTACAATTTCCACCATGGAACTATATTTCCCACATCTACGACTACATATATCCTAGTTTGCATCATGGGGGAGCCCATAATGTCGACTCATCGAAGTGTCTCATCGTCGCTGCATCCGTGTGCACCTCTCAATGGTAATGTAATGTCTTTTATTACACTGCATGGATCCATCAACAACACAACATCATGTCATGTCATTGTGAATACCAAGGAACTCTCGTTTGTTCTAGGCCACGCACTCCATCAGGCATCACCATAGTGTTGCCCATCAACCATAGAATCGCATGAGAGTGCAATTTGTGATATAATCGCCCCAGTCGAAATCGATCCTATTGGATAAATATCGTTCACCTAGTCCTGCCACATCTTATTGTCACCACATAGGGATCTAGCTTCCCTACTTATACTCATTTTCATATATAATATATATACACCATTATTTTATTTATAGCTTGGGCCTTAAGCTAAGGTTCATACTGTGCTCAGAAAACGATAACCAGTTAACCACTTTCTCTTGCAACGGTCGACCGCTTGTTGCCAACCGGCTCCGGTGAGCATGTCGATCAGTCATGAAGTATTATTATTAAATTGTTCTTTGATTAATTATCATTTGTTTGTTTATTAATCATCATCTTCCTCCATTATATAATAGTAAATTGTTAATTGCTATTTGGCATGCACAAACCCTAGTTACAGTAAATCCAAGTTTATAAATCTTAAATTTATAATTGTCCAAACTCATATCCAATTACTGTTTGTAGTAAATTAGTTTAACCTAGGTTTAACATCAATTTTTATCAACTTGACAAAAAAGGGTATACTCGAATTTATCAGTTTCTTAATTTACAATTTAACATTTGTTAGATCTAGATTAGAAAAGAGGAATCATATTTATATATTAGCTATTAAATTTCCAATTCAATTAAACGGTGTTTCTAATTTGATTTCTAAAACCTAGATCAAATATGATATATAAAATTTAATTGTATGTAAATCATCTAATTAACGATGAACTCACTCAGCTCAAACTAAAATTATTCCCTCTAGGATACACCTAGAATCTCCTCCATTTGGTAGATCACCAGTTGATTTAGACTTCTTCAACTCCTTTAGTTTTATTTTTAATTTAATTTGAAGAGATGTGGTTTAAGGAGAAAGAGAATTTCGGTTTTCAAAGGACCATAGGTTGGATGTACTGGTTCTAATTTTTATGAATTAAGGTTTACATAAGGTTCTATTTATAGTAGCTCAAACCAATATCGGCCATTGAATAATTTTTTATTTAAATCCGGGCCATTTGCCTACCCAAACCCTAACCATAAAACATTGACCGAACAACCACTACTGATGGGGGCAGTCGACGGCTTTCGGTCGACCTATTCCAATCTATTTATCGATCGGTAGGAAATTCCATTTTTAAATATTTATTTCCAAATTTGGTTAATTATTTTTGATTTCAAAAATTAGAACGTTAATAAATTTTTTAATATGAACTTTGATTTCGAAACATTATACATGAAAGTTGTCCTGAAATTCCTATAGACACATTGGTGCAAGTTTCATAACCAAATTTAGATGTTTATGAAAATTCTTTTTTTGACCTTATTATATTTAAATTTAGACATTTTAATAAATTCCTGCTTAAATTTTCTAGGTGTCACATGTAGCTCTAATTTAAGAATCGAAAATTGAATCACCTAGTTACGGTCTTCTTAAGTTTATTGGAGGTAATACTCTTATTGAATGGGCTTTCATCCCAGCTTATGTTGGCTCGAGAGGAATCAAGAGGACAAATTTAAACTTCTCCAATCGATAGCTTTCTCTCATTTGCTTTACTTAACCTTGGAAAAATTCCTCAATAACCAAATCATTAACGTTACCATCGTCTATGCTCCTAATAATAGAAATCAAGACTACTTCTCTGGGTTGAGTGTTTCAATTTTTGTAGCCTCTCCTAAAGACCTTGACTCTTAAGGGAGACTTTAACATGATAAACACATCGACGAATGAACTCTGGAGAGGGGAACTTCATTGATATGAAGGAATTCAACGAATTCATTAACCGTAATAGTCTAATTGAATTTCCACTTATTGGTAGGAGATACACCTAGTCTAATGCTAGAAAGTTCCCCTCGGTGGCTTTACTAGATACATTCTTCATAAGCAAATAATGGGAAGACTCCTTCCCTATATCCAAGGCTTTCAGTCTATTTATCTTCCTTTCAACCACTGCTCCTTCATTCTTAATGCTAATTATCAGCACCCCACCTGCAAACATTTTAAATTCGATAAAATTTGGCTTAAAAAGGAGAATTTTGAAAATCTTGTGCCTTTGAAATGGTAGTTTTTAGATAACATAATTACGAATACTACTGCTAAGAATCCTGTTTTTAAGTTGAGAGAGCTAAGTTCATGTCTAAAAAATTGGAATGTAAATGTTTTTGGAAACATAAGCAGTAAAAAGTGAAATATCCATAATGAGATCCTATACTTGATTGATCAATCGCAAACGACCTTCATCCAAGGAAGATACATTATTGATGGAGTCACCGCATCTTAGGAATTCATCAACTATTGTCACAAAGATAATGTCTCATGCACTCGCCTAAAACTATACTTTGCCAAGGCACTTGACTCTATCGACTAGAGTTTCTTGCTTGATGCCTTTAAATCCAATGGATTTATAAACAAATGGATCTCCTGGATTAGTTTTATTCTAAAGTCTAGTGCGTCCTCTATTCTAGTAAATACCATCAAGGGAAATCGATTCGATTCGAAGAGAGGTCAATGACAGGGATGATAGGGTTAGGGGTGTGCCCTAGGGGCAATTCTGGAATTTATTATAAATTAATTAACTATATTATCAATTTTCGTTCATAATAAAGGTGTTTTGCATTCTGTTATATTTTCTGTAATATTTTATAAATAAATAAATATTTAAGTAAACTATAATTAACAGAAAATCTATAAGTGGTGGTTTTTTTATAGCAATTACAAAGTTGTAATCATTAGTATTGTATCACAATATAATAAACACATCATTTCAAATATTCCTGGTGAAGATGCATCGAGACTGGATATCATGCATCCGTTGAGACTAGAATAAATAAAGCTCTCCAAATATTGGATAGAGTATTACTTATGACTGCTGGGGACACCAAGGGGTTATGTACTGATAGTCATTAGATAACTATAGAATGACTCACTTGATAGTTTTTTGTCGGTTAATATAACTAAGGTCAAACAGAAAATATCGATGTGACTAACTTACATAGTTCTCTCGATTTGATAATATTGTTGGTCTTCAATATGAAAGCTCCACTATGATTATAGTCTAACCATGGCATAACGTCTACTGAGTGACTATAGTTGGATCGAGTGAAAGTATTGAAAGTGAAACACTTTTCAAGAGAGGATTCATCTCCTCAGTTATATAAGGTTAGTGTTATGATCAGTCAACTCAAAGTCAAAATCTTTAGCCAAAGTAGCTCGGTTAATAATAATTATTATTACTGAACCAAGGACTTTGTGTTTCGACTATAGAGTTGACCATGGATAATGTTGGAATTTTGACCATTACCAATTTCCTTAAGTCTGAAGTGATATAATTTTGACAAAAAGAATTGGTGTAAATAATAGTCACAACGGGAAATGTTTAATAAACTAAAACCAAGTAAATGATAAATTTGGCCAAATGTCGCACCTCCTGCTAAGTGAAGTGTGACTCTTACTATTTGAATAGTTTGATATTAATCGCTTCAATATAAAGAGTCACACAACTGAAACATTGGATACTCCTTTGACTAAATGATATAGTCAATTTGTAATTATTATAAATTAATAATTTACTTAATATTTATGAAATAGTAATTATAATATTTTATTTTGATTTGTTGAACAGTATTAAATATCTTTATAAAAATTATAAATACATTGATTAACATACAATACTGATATACGTTTAAATTAGATTTAAATGCAATATAATTTTTTCAGGATTTAAATGGGTTTGAAGACCATATAGGTGCTTGTGTATTCTAACCATAAGAGATCAAATGGAATGCGACCATATGATGATAAGATGGACTATGGTTTTGATTTTATTAGAGGAAGGAATGGGCAATAGAGAAATATGGATCTTTATCCTAACTTATCTATCTAATCTCTCCTTTATATAATCTTCTCAACCATAATCATTTACTATTTTTTTGAGCCTGTCCTTCGATCCCTCTTTTGGCCGAAATACATTTTCATCCCCCCACCATTTCCAAGCTCAAATCAAATTAAAATAATCATTGTTCGATGGCCATTGATCATCAGTTAAGGGGCTAACAGCTTGTTGAATTAGAATCTTGTTAAAGGAGTATATGTCATTATTCTAGTATATCGATATATGGTCACATTCATAATGGTTGTTTGTTTATATGCTTATATATAAATAAAAAAATTATGACATGTATATGCCTCTGATACCTATTATCCGTATAATTTTCAAGGGAAATAAACCAAGGAGATTGAAGGCAAGGAAGAAAGGACTAACGTCGAAGTCTAAAATTTTAGGACATAAGATAGCATTAAAGAAATGTCAATGTCCTCGTTACTGCCGAATACAAGATGATCATGTCAAAGAGATAAACCCTACCCCTCAACTATGATGTTGATGTCCGTTTAGACAATACTGTATCTTATTGACTATAGAATGACATAAACAACGTCGCCGGCAATAAAAGAAGCAATGATGTCGAACCTAGTCCATATCCTATTCGCCTCGAAGGCATATGGCCATTAAGATGAATTGACATCATCGTCACTAAGGAAAATGCAAAGGGAGTTTGCTCGAAATCGCACTTTGGCGTTTGAAGGACCTCGCATGTCTATGCGAAGTGATATTGATAGAGAATGGCATCAATACCCTCAAAGCCATCAATGAATGTCGAAGTGGCCATAACATGCTTCATTGATGCCAACCTCCATCAGTGCCGCATATCTTAGTACTTTGAAAACACTGCTCAAAAACTGTGCCAAGGGTCATTGATCTGAGGGATATGAAGTAATGCCACCTTATGTTCAACGCAACACTTCATCTCTTCTTCGGTGCACTTCATCAACATTAAGAGGATGCCGCAATTTATCTAGATTGCCACTACTCAATTATGAACGTCGACGTCATCAATAACACTAACTCCATTGTATCAACGCTGAGGGTCACCGAAGTGTAAACTTTGAAACTGCGTAAAATAAAGACATTTCTTCATCATACTACTCAATGATGATGCTACTCTTCATTAAGATTTGATGCCTCCTCTCATTAAGGTCAATCAACGAATATGCTATTATCAAGCCTTTTCTAGGTCAAAATTACCTAGGACATAACAGTAAAGGGGTTAATGCCAGATGCAGTTGAAGTCAACCCCATCAAAGACGATCGAGATGGAGTGGTGTTGCGCCACCACTACAAATACAGACCTAAGGGTGCGATTTTGGGGACCGAATTTTTTCTCCTCATTTCTTTCCTTCTTAAGCTTTGTAAACCTTTAATTAGATTGGGGATTTAGTCAATTGTAAAACTTGAACCTTATACACATAAGGAATTGAAAATCAAATGATTGTATAGCCTATTGACACAATTAGAACTTAAACTTACATAATCTTTTAACTTTGAATTTATTCTTAGGCCTAGTCGTGCATATTGACTTAAATCTCTTTGCATATATTGATATGGACGTTACTTTACCCATAGTATATTGATTCAAACTACTCATGACATTCAAGTGATGATATCAACAATACGAAGAATGGTTACATGCTTGGAACCATACATGCATCAACCTATGACTTCGATTAAGCTCAAAGAGAACAACTTTAACTAGCTTTAAAGAGGCTTCTCTTTGATTAATCCTTCTTGTACATGCTTTTGGTGTTGATGAATTTATTTATTAACATTTTGGCGCTAGAAGAAGAGCTTGGACCTTCAATCCTTTATAGCTTTCTTTATAAATTAATTGCTTAAAAATTCTTATGTTCTAGAAAAAATGGTGAGAATGAGGGAAAATAATAACATCCTGAACTTTATCTTAGATAATATGGAGATTTAGTTAACCTTTCTTCAACAAGACTTGCAAGAAACGAGACCAAAATCCAGGACTTAATACAACAAGTGATGGTAATATGAGAGCTCCTTGATGGGGCTCCATCTCAAGAATCTTCAAGGGCAATGAAGCTTATTGAAGGGGAAGACGAAGTGCAATCCTAAAGTACAATTCAAGTGAAGAACAAAATGAAAACCGAGAGAGTCAAGCTAAAGGGCTCGTTAAGCAATCAAATAATTCAATCCAAGGAGATAATACAAATTGCTACAACAAGGAAACCAATCAAAAGAACATTTTCAACCAAGTAACAGAGGACATTCTCAAAGGGAAAGAAATTCTTGACCTAAGGAAAAATAATAGCTTTTGAAAAAATCCCACATCGGAGGAAATCTTTGCTATTAGAATTCCATCCTACATCAAAATTTCTCCACTAAAGTATGACAAAGCCCTGATCCGAATGATCACCTTCAACTTTTAAAATCTAAATGGATTTATATAATGCTTTTGGGGCAGTTTATAACATTTCATAGAGCAGTTGCTAAATGGTATAAGAATTACAAAAAAAAGTCCGTCTATTCTTGGGAGCACTTCTCTTATGAATTCATAGCATAGTTTTACATATACAAAGACTCGACCTTGAACTCTAGCATGTTAGCTAATATCAAGCAAAGACCAGGGGAATTACTTGGCGATTATCTAAAGAGATTAATAAGAGGCATTAAAAGCAGAAAATGCGGCCGATGGAGACAAACAGATGGCAGTTCGATCGGGACTAATTGAGCAAGCTCCTTTTTGGAAAGAGCTTCATATTAATGGATGTAAGGATCTGTAATACTTCCATTTTCGAGCTGAGAAATTCATTTGTATGAATGAGATGTACCATTCCAATATAGAATCCCAACACAATGCATAAGAAGGAAAGTTTGGTCTCAATCACTCCGACAAGAAGCCAAGATGGAATGAAAACAAAGGAAAAGACCAAATAGTGATATACAAACCTAATCCTATAAGCTTGAACAAACCCCTCTCCTATATTTTCACTATGGCAAAAAGAAATGGAAGTTTTTCGACTTCCTATAAGACAAGGAAAGCTCTTGAACCTAGAATGGGACATGATTATTTCGCTTACCACAAAATAAATAGATATAAGACTGATGAGTGCTAGGTATTGCCAGGAATAATTAAAAATATGCTCAAGTCAGGACCTCTAAAAGAATTCTCTATGGAAGCTTAGAGGATCTCTCATTTTGAGAAGAATAACCCAAACACTTGAGGAATGACATTTTTCTACAAGGAGAAAAGTAACTCCATAATTTCAAATTCAAACTCCAGCCAAATTATGAAGTTTCATGACAACTACCACCATGGATTATCTTTACTTATAAAATTCCTAATTCAATTTGTACTTGACATTGATCATGTATTAACATAAAGTTCGATTGCCTTTACAGGTTAAAATAAAACCAATCTGTTGCATACAAAAGGATCTAGACCTCCCTGTTAAACTATAATCAATCTCTGGTTTTTGCTGAAGAAAAGATAGATCAAATATCCAGTACAAGATGGCTCTTTAGCTTGAGTTAGTTAATCTTCCAACATAAGTGAATTTCTAGGGAAAGTTAAGTACCATACTCTTCTCATAATAAAGGATTCTTACGAAAATATGTTCTTGTCTGCAAAAGTCTATTATTTCACGAGTCACGACTTTATAGACTTACAAACAAGACACTCCATTTGCTAACCTAGAAGGATACAATTATATATATATATATATATATATATATATATATATATATATATATCATATAAAGTTGGAAGTAAATACATCAACCTTGTTTTTACCAAGTCATTTTATTGTCAAAAGGAATTTTATAAGCATGTCTTCCAAAACAATTACTTTCAAAAATCAAACAGGATTATAATTTCCCTATGAATCGAGGAAAAACAAATGTTTGTCTATTTTAAAAGAGATTCATAAAATCTTCAAAAATATTACTTACCATTAGTAAATGCACGCTAAAGATTTTAGCCGAGCATATCCCGACAAAAGCATTTTCAACGCTTTTTAAGTTGTTGACAAGGAAAAACCTATGCTTTCTCAAGGTTTTTTTTTAGAATTATCTAGGTTCATCAACAAAAACTCTAATTAGAACGGCCTATTCTCGATTAAAGGACTATTGGTTCATGGATCATGACCACTTGTCTCTTATTCGAGATTCGTGTTTTAATCATGAGAATGATTTAAAAACCCTTCTTGGTGGAAACGTTGGGAAAGTACTTCTTTATCAAAATGTTCCAATATCCATAGTCTTCTCAAAATAAAAAACCAATTTTGGGAAATAAACCCTCGGTTTATCAAAGAGATCTTTTCAAGGAAAAATTGTTTCTTCCGAAAAATGGTTGATATTTTAAAAGGTCTTCACAAATTTTAAGCCTATGACCAGTCCATAGATCCTCCTAGAGTGAGGAGGGTCTAGTACCCACCAAAAAACCTATGGCCGGTCTATAGTGCCTTCTAGAGGGAGAAGGGTCCAATACCCACCAAAAATCCTATGGGTTGTCAGTAGCACCTCTGAAAGGGAGGAGGGCCCAATACCTAACAAAAAGCTTGTTGCTAGTCTGTAGTGCCTATTAGAGGAAGGAGGGTCTAGTGCACACCAAAGCCTCCGATGAATTCCCAGAGCGCTTTCAACCAAAAGGACAAAGATGTCCACAGCCATGACCAAGACAAAGCCCAAAGAGTAGCTCATACAAGAAAGGATGAAGAAATCCACAGCCCAAAAGGGGCACAAACAAGGAAAATGGACGAAGATGTCCTCAATTTAGAGCAAAGTCAAAGTCCAAAAATGGGGCACAGATAAGAAAAATGGATGAAAATGTAGGCAACCTAACAAAGCCCAAAAGGGGGAATAAGTCAGAACGGACGAAGAAGTCCGGAGTCCAAAGAGTGGCTCGGACAGAAAAGGTAAAAAGAAAAAGCATTAAGGCATCCAAAGCTCGAAAAGGATGAAGGAAAATGATATAAAGGAGCCTGAAACCTAATGGATTAGCAAAGAGAATGAATAGAAGAACAATTCCCTACTAGAAAGTAAGAATAGCTACGTTCAAGGCATAGATAATAGCAGACCTCTAATAAGACTAGACTAAACCTAGGAATAAGGAAACCTTCAAAAGAAGGTCTATACATACACATATGCACACACACACACACATCAATAAATTAATTGGGCCCACTAAATGGCCAAATAACCTAATGGAACTACCTGCTGAATGGCTAAACAGTCAAACGAAACTGCCTGCTGAACGATTGAAAAGCCAGGCAACTGAACGGAACTACTTACTGAATGGTTGAACAAAACTACTTATTGAACGGTTGAACGGTTAAACTGAACTACTTGTCTCTAAATATTATTATAAGTAATAAATACCTTAGTAAATACATACCTCCAAATAAAAAATAATTCTTTAAATAATAGAAACCTTTGAAGAATTAATAAGGCTACAAATTAGTGTCGGAGAGAACCATGAGACTTTTGCTTTACGACAACTCGAATTTTTAACTAAATGGTTTTCTGATTCTCTTTTGCTGCGAATAGATTTATGAGAACTCCGATGAAATTTTGAATAAATTTCTAATTTTTTTTCACAAATGGATTCCTTATTATTTTTGGGTTTCTAGTTGGAATTTTGTTTTCCTTATGAATTTCTAGACCACTCTTATTATTAGATGAAATTCAGATAAGCTCTTGATTGAGACTTCTGATTAAATTTCTGATTTTTGGATTTTCTTAATATTATTTGGATTCATGGTTTTCTTACGGGTTATGTTGATGATTTTTGAATTTCCTATCAGACTTCTGGTTTTCTTGTGAAAATATATATTTTCACAAAATATGGATTTCTGGTCTTCTATTATTATCGCTAGATATGGATTTTTGGTCTTCTTTCATCATTTCCCAGATAGTTTTATGGTCTTATTATTAAATGAAATTATGGACTTCTTATTATTAAACAATTTTTTGGCCTTCTTATTATCAGAGAGTATTCTGGGTTTCTTATTGCCAAAAGATGGAACCTTGGACTTCTTATCATTATATGACATACTAAATTCCCTACCTCCTTATTATGAAATGGTTTCCTAGCTTTTTCTTCAAAATTAATACCAGATATTTCCTTTAATTCTTCATCAAATGAATTATTAATATCTTAAATTGCTAATCCATCATTAAAGTAAGTCTCGGGTCTAAAAATTACAGCGAGAAGATAAATAAACTATTGCATGACATCTTGCACCGAATCAAAGCTTGGAAAACAAACCGTGTGATACATTCAAAGCAATTTAATATCGGGAGTCAATCTTCGACAACCTAAGAAGAGTTAGCTTGAGAGGAAAAACTTTAAACCCATACTAGTCTTCTCAAAGAAAATTCTTGCCTATCTCTCTATCTGCCCATTAGATGATATTATTCCAAATTTGGATACTCATTCTTGAAAGCACGTAGGAGATTTACTTGATATCCAAATGATAATTTTTTTAAAGTTTATAGATAACCTCTACAATAAGTCAATGACTGTTGAATAATTAATATAAAAATCATAGGAAAAACCTAAACTGTTGTGTTGACTAGAAGAGTATAAATAGTGCTAAATCTACGATAAGAATACATATCCATAAATATGAAGAAGAAAAAAGATTAATAACAATTAATATAAAGCATCCGAAATGTAATGCTATGCTAGTAAAGCTAGTCGAATGAATAAATTGATGCCAAACATCATATGAGTTACATAATAAAGCGAAAACATGTTATTATTGAATCATATATTAGTATTAACCTGGATGAATGAAATTTAAGGCTTTAAACGATTTCAGTAATCCACAAACTTCCTTTATTTGAGTTTAAATCATAGTAAAAGAAAGAACATCATCAGATTTAATGGGTCTCAAAAGCTAAACAAGGAAGGAGAAAATTCGTGGTTTTATTCTAAAGAGGAAAAGGCTTCTTTTTTTACACATGGAGGAGGCAAATATTATCCCTATCATTGTCAAGGGAAATAAACCAAGAAGATCAAAGATAAGGAAGCAAGGATTAACGTCGAAGTCTAAAATTTTAGGTGATAAGATAGCATTAAAAAATGTCGATGCCATCGTCACCGTCGAAGACCAAATGACCATGTTGAAGAAATAACCCTACCCTTAAAATATGATGTTGATGTCCGCTTAGACAATACCGCATCTTATTGCTTCAAAAGGGCATAAATAATGTTGCTAGTGATAGAAGAAGAAATGACGTCGAACCTAGTCCATATCCTCTTCGCCACACTCGAAGACATATTGCCATTAAGATGAATTGACATCTTCGTTGCTAAGGAAAATACAAGGGGACTTCACTCAAAACCGCACTTTGGCATTTGAAGGACCTCACATACATATGCGAAGTGATATTGATACATGCCATCAATACCCTCGAAGCTATCAATGAATGTCATAGTGGCCATAACATGCTTCATTGGTGCTAAGCTTCATCAACAGTGCATATCTCGGTATTTTGAAGACATTGCTCCATAATAGCACCAAGGGTCATCAACAATCCGAGGGATATGAAGTAATTCCACCTCTCCTTATGTTTAATGCAACACTCATCTCTTCTTTGGTGCACTTCATCGACATTAAGAGGATGCCACAATTCAACTGGATCGCCGCTACTCAATTACGAACATCAAAATCATCAATAACACTAAATGTCAATACTCCGTTGTATTAACGCCGAATGTCACTGAAATTGTCAACTTTGGCACTATGAAACATAAAGATGTTTCCTCATCATGCTTCTAAACGATGATACTTCTCTTTATTAAGATCTGATGATGCATCTTATTAAGGTCAATCAGCGAAGAGGCTATTGTTAAGCCTTGTCGAAGTTAATACTAGCCAGGATATAATGGCAATAGGGTTAATGTCAAACTTGGTCGAAGTCAACCCCATCGAAGATGATAGAGGTAGAGTTATGCTATGATACGTCTATAAATAAGAATCTATGGGTGCTGTTATGGGGATCGAATTTTCTCTCCTTATTTCTTCCCTTCTTAAGCTTTGTACACCCTAAATTGAATTGGGGATTTAGTCAATTGTAATACTTGAACCTTTTACACATAAGGAAGGAAATCAAACAATTGCATAGCCTATTGACACAATTAGAACTTGAAACTTACATAATCTTTTGACTTTGAATTTAGACTTAGGCATAGCCGTGCATATTGACTTAAATCTCTTTGCACATATTGATATGGACGTTACTTTGCCCATATCATATTGATTCGAACTACTCATGACATTCGAAGTGGTGATATCTCTAATATAAAGAATGATTACTTACTTGGAACCATACATGCATCAACCGATGACTTCGATTAACCTCAAAGAGAACAACTTAGACTAGCTTCGAAGAGGATTCTCTTTGATCTATCCTTCTTGCACATGCTTTTGGGTGTCGACGAATTTATTCGTTAACAATACTCATGGCTTAGAAAATTTAAAAAAATTGTTTTTTTTAATTTAAATTAAATTAATATACATTATTTAAATTATACTAGCTTCATAATTTAAATATTAAATCTTATACTATGCAAAATATAGTTTTAAAATTTTACAAAAATAATATCATATATAAAACACTTTCGACATAATTAAATATTTTTTATTTATGAATATTATTTGAATCAATTAATTTCATATTAATAATATAAAATCATGTATATATTACGGAATATGTTTTACATCCTATAAAATTAAATTTTCAGCTAACATACTACCAAATTTTCCTTCTTAATATATTATAAATATATAAATACTTTCGAAATTTAAAAATTGAATTTTAAATTACAAAATACATATAAAAGATTTGAACATCAAAATACAATTTTAGTTTTTTACTAAAAAATTAAATTTTAAAATTATGGCTCAAAACTTGTTATATAATTTTAAATATTTTCCGCACTAAATTTATTTTTTTAAATATTCAAAATAAATTTTTTTTATCGTGAGCATTATAATAGGAATATATATTTACTTTTTATGTATCTTATATAGGTATAAGTATATGCATATATTTATTGTTAAATTATTTACAAAAAATATCTATCTTATATATGTTTATTTAAGAGAAATTGATTTTGAATTTTCAACAAAAATAATTAATTAATTTTTTAGTATAATTTTAAAAGATTTTAAATATATATACATAATCATTTATTTATATATATATATATATATATATATATATATTTAAATATACATTTTACGGATTCCATACATACATACATATATTTATAAATAATTTCAAAATAAAAATTCATGTGTGTATACACACACACACATTTGAAATGTTTTATATACATAAAATAAAAGCATAAAAATATAAATTTAAACGGTATATTTGTATACTAGATGAGCTAACATATCCGTTGTGGTGTAAATCTCAGCACTTATACGTAGGCATATTAAACCTTTCACGGATTGCTATGTGACACATGCACACACATATGTATGTGTAAACGATATGTAATAATCCAATACTTACTGGTAATAAATAAAAGATTACATTAATAATTTAATTGGTTGAAAAGGATTGTTTTATGAATAATTTGGATTTACTTTGGAATATTAGAATTTTCTGATAAAATACTTAGATTTAAAATCAAGGGGTTTTAATAATAATTTATTTAATATATTTGGAAATAAACTTGAAGTTATTTAATATTGATTAATTGTGGAAATAAAGATAAATTAAAATTTTGTAAGTATAAGGTTTATTTTAACAAAGAGAATAAATTTTATTAATACGAGTATATATGCACGTCTAGGTGGACCTGCATTTAATCACAATGTGCATGCATTTATACTTCACCCTTGAAGTAGATTTGACAGTATCATTGCCAATATAAACTGAACCTAAAACAACATCCGAGAAGACTGAAACAATAGAAGAACAGTCATAGAACCAAATTTTTTTATAATACTAAAGTTACCATTCGTTTCCTTTTGTTTTAGTTTATTTTATACAACTGAAAATTAAAATAATACTTGTACTTATACATGCATATTTTTTTTAGCTAATGTGGGCTATGAGTAAAAAATTCATCACTTCACAACACGACTTCATCTCTTTTATTAATAGCGAGAATTCAACGAAAGGATTTATAGCATGGTTGTTTGAAATTTCAAATTTGAAAGGTAGCTTCCAATAAATTATTATTATGTCATTTTGGGATGTATCGCTTAAAAATCTCATCAGAGTCGATTGCAGTTTTTATGACTATAAATGTCTATGAAAGTTCCAAGTAGTAACTTTTGAAGCAATGAAACTGTTCATGACTTAATCTGACATTGTTTCCATCAGTATTTATCAATTGAAAGTATAAAAAAATTACATAGGAATAAATTTGAAATATTTAAGGCAAGATAAAAATCGTCCTTATAAAAAAGGATCATTTGCTTGTTTGATATATATCAATATATTGAATAGTTGCCAAATATGTCGCTTTAAGCTCTTATCTTATACTAAGTTAAAGAAAAGGAAGTACTAAGATGGCAGGGTAAAGGCTATCCAGCGATGCTACTTTTATTTACATGGAAGCAATAGAAGGAAATAAATCAACCACGGATTTTGCTCCAATAAATGAAAAGGAGCTAATCATTGAGTAGCACTAAGATGGAAGATAAACGCAATAAATAAATCAAGTATAATGCATATTTCAGCATTGATAGCTAAAATAATAAATTTGCTAATATATCTAGCAAAATTTTGAACAATTAACAATAAAAATGGATACTTCTTATATATAACAATTGAATAATTTTTTGTACTGAAAAACAGCACAAAAATGAATGAATAACTAAGGAGTTGGCCGAATAATTTGATCACCATGTTGCAAGGAATAAAACATGTTGAATTGCCCACTCATGTTGAGACCAAACTATTCCTACCTAAGTAACTAAACCATCATTTGTATAGTCTTCTCACACATCATCTGCAATAGAAGAAAATAAAGGCAAAGTGATAACAGAAATTTTACTACACATTTTTTCTTTTATTTAAATTAAAATCAACACATGCTTATAATGAAATATTAAAGTACAAAACCACAAATTTGTTGCTATTGCAGTTTCATACAAATTTCAGGTTTCATCACAACCCAAGACGATCAACTACCATAATAATTTTCTCATGCTTGCCCCGTTCTTCAAAATGATGATTCCATAACGCCAAAGCCAGGATGTTGAACCACCAAAGGACTGCATAAAATATGGGACTACCAAACTTATTTGCATTTCTACTAAGGGCAATAAAACATTTGACATAAATGATAGTCAAGGATTTCAATTCATCAAACAAAATTTATTAAAGTTAACATTTAGTGTACCTAATCTATTATGCATGTTATTTTTATAGTATAATTTAACCATTAGAAATTTCTGCCAACTTTATTCACAATTAAAATACACAATGTTAATGCATTTGAATTTAGAAATAGTAAGTAAAGATACTGGCTACCACTGTGTGTGAAAAAAAAATGATATAACATATATAGACACAAATTCTAGTCAATACAATTACTGTTACATCACATACAGTCTAAGTTTTCATACCTTTTGCAATTGGAAGATAGGCATAGTGGTATAACAGCAGTATAAGTACTGTTTGGTATATTAACCCGGTTGCATGGGCACATCCTGCACAACTGCAACTCCAGAAAAAAGGAGGAATGGAAATGTAACACATTTTCTTTGGATATTATATACAGAGGTACATGCAGCAGCATGATGATATATAGTTATCTACATTTGGCATGGGTACGTGTACATGTCAGTTATCATCTTCTTTTTTGCCTATTTATCAAATAGCATCAACCAAAAAATAAAGTACACAAACTCCTGTGTAATACCGAATCAGGATCATGCAAGCTCATCTTAAAATATTAAACTCGTCACATATGAACTTCTAGCACCACCAACTCCAACAACTACTTAAAAGCAATTTAAATTTACATGCTAATTAAATATCATTATTTAGATTACATCCTAATGAAACACAGCAGACGCCACTTTTGGTATTAAGTTAGATGAGGATTTATCATCATTTTCAATCATTGATTCAGTATAACCATTCTTTGCTGTACAATGACACCAATTCCATCCTTTTTATTAACTATGAACAATATATTTTATTTTAATTTTTATGATATTTTTTTAGTATAAGAGTGGTACTTAGGTCATTGACATATTATGTTTTATTTTTATTTTTCATTTCATAATCGTTCACAAACTTTTAAACAATTTAATAAATAACCACAAAAAAGTTTAAGTTTGTCTGGTATTACTACTTGGGTTTGAAATTGGGTATATCATTGAAAAAAGTAAACAAACAGTAATTTGTAATCTGGGCTTATTTGTTTTTAATGGGAGTAGGAGAAGTACTTTTTGGATGTCATGTTGTGTTGACATGCAAGTATTTATCAATGGCTATTCTGTAGACCACCCTTAAGCTACCTGGTTTATATGTTATTATCCATAAAGTTTAAATTATTTTTGTTAACAGTGCTATAAAAATGAGAAAAGGCAACAACTCATGTGGACATCAGTTTGAATTTTTTTTTGGTTTTATTCATTTTTAACATAAAATTATATTGTGATTATGTTTTAAATTCTTCTCAGATTCAACTAACTATGTTCCTCTTTAAAGTACTATGAAAGGGTTGTGGTTCAATTGGAATGAATATTTATAAATTCACTTCCAGTAGTTCTATCATATTCCAAAATAAAACTGGAAACATAAAAAGAGAAACTAAACTTAAGTATATAAGGTAAGCATTTTCCTTGGTGAGCATTAAAAATGAAAGTTTATTCTTAACAATCAAATGAAAAAAAAGAATGAACTTAAAAATTTACTCATTTAAATTTAATGAGTAGTCGATGGAAAAAAAACAGGTTATAAGGTTATCAAAACATAGATGATTTCTGAGGTGGAGCATTGAATCGCCCTGGCGATTAGGGTTAGGTAGAAAGTGGAATGAAACGTATACGAATAGAAGTGTACAGGATGAGAAAGAAGACCCAAACAAAATTGCAAATAAAAGGGCATTTTTGGTACTTCAAAAAGACACAGTTGAATCATGTTCAAAGAATTCTTATTATTAATAGTAAAGAAGTAAAATTTGCCAAACTAAGCTCATATTTCCCATCATAGACCTTGCAGTTTTCAAAAATTTAGATCATAAAAAAATTTAGTCTAGGTTACCATCCTTATATTTTATATAAAAATAATAATCTACAAATTTACGTAATAAAATTCTACAATAATGGATTCTAATGATGAAAACCTATCTTAAAATGCAGAGGGCAATATAATAGCTTCACTCGCAACCACAACCGAATAGTTGTTTCCAGATTATAGTGTTAAACAATTAGAGCAAAATGAAAATGAATTTACATTAACTGAAAACAATACGAATAAATGAAAATGAACTTATATTAAATGAAAATGAATTGCTATTTGGAAGATTTTCTTGATATCGTGTAATATTAAGTCTAATCGCTAGTATTTGTTTTCGCTGGATTGCCATTCACACCTGAATGTAGCAAAGACAGGAACTTCATAACTCTTGTAAAGTAAACTCTCATGTATTAAATGACATTCATAAACAAAAGGCAGTTAACTTACTTTTTCCTTGTTATTCATTTAGCTTATTTGAACCTATTTTTTCTTGCATATGAAAATTTATCGATGAAGAATAAATATGGGGATATAGTAGTCTAAGTCGACTTAGGGAAGAAGGGAATCATTAAGTTCAAGATCGTTCTTGTCATTAGGTGAGATATAATAAGGAAGCTGAAGAGTGAATGTAAAGAAAGAGTATGATGTGCAACATCAATGAGCTGACAGGCTGGGGTATGCTGAAGCTTAAGCAGGTATGATTGGTAAGGGAAATATGATGCATGCATTAACTGAAATTGCAAGCAGTTATACATTGCTCATTAAAAGTAAGAAGTACGTACCGTATCTTTAAAGGCAATTGCAAAATATATGACTGAAGAATTCTAGCCACTGCATTGATTAAAATCTCATTGAAGCTTGCTTATTCTATTACTGATTTTTTTAATCTTTGTTGTCAGAATAAAAAAAAACAGACTACAGTGGAATTTAAAATAGTTTAACATTGTGGCTCATTTCACTGCATTTTAGGCTTTTTTTTAACACTATCAGATCGTTTAACTTTGCAATACAGTAACATACTATTTAATGGTAAATTATCGATGTAGCTACTGTAATCGGTCAAATAATTATTAACTATAACTGTAATCATCTAGTAAAGTAGATTTTCCACATTCTATATCAAGTTAAACTATTTTCAGTGTTAAAAATATCAAACAATTTGCTATACACGTTTCAGTGTAGATACTGCAGTGTTAAACAATTTGACAATGTTGTAAAAATACCTAAAATGTGGAGAAATGCACCAAACACATTGTCGGCTGTAGTGTAGCAATAATGGTAAAAAGGGACGAATAAAAAAAGTGTAGAAGTTTAAAAAATACCTAAAATAGTCGAAGTTCGGTATGCAAGGAGCAGTAGGCAAGGAATCGAAGCAGCAGAAGTCAGCGAACTTGAGGAATCAGAGCACAGTAAGGTAACCCTAATCTACAAAATCAGAGCACAATAAAAGTTGAAATTCTTTAGTTCATAGCTAGATATATAAATCATATGCAATACCACTTCAATTGAAGCAAATTTATCGCAAATACCAAATACACACATAGCCAATTGAAAATGGAATGTGATAAAAACTACAAAAAATTGTAAGGCCAAAAAGTTTACTGTCAATTAACCGATGTTGTACCATTTCCAAGCAATCCATAACCAAAAATGAACTTAACGGCTTTATCAACGGTCTTTGTTAAATTTACTGATGTCAATTGTAAATGTAGTGGTAACAAAACATTAAAATCATTCATAACGGTGAAACTACTGATTATTTTGTAATTGAAACCACTAATTATGGTACATAATAATAAAAACAATTTTTGAAGGATACAATCATCACCTAAAGTAGAAAATTACAGTGGAAAAGACAGAATCATCTCAAACCACAAATCATAGCACCTAACCGTAAATGGGATTAATGTAATTTTTTGACATATAAAAGGGTATCATTTATTGACATATTAACACATTAGCTGCTTTGATCCTAAAAGGTTAACTGAAACTTATATAGGTTGTAAGTTGAAATGTATTACTCTATTTCAACTATAATCACATGAATTATGGAATTTTTCAAGGCTAAAAGATTCCATATCCTAAAGTATGTGTAACCAGTTTTAGCATATAAATCACCAAAAATTCTTAAACATTTATATCAATACGTATGAGGTAGCTCATAAAATTTAAATACATATATGTTTTATCTAATACATAAAAGTGTGATGATGAAAATGAAATGTATGAGTAATGTAGGTTAGCAAAATAATAAGGAGATAGATCAATGCTCCTAAATATTCTTGCATACATTTAAACCTTCCAAAAGACATGTATTAGGAAATATAACATTACTCATGTGTTCATGAAAATTCAGCAAACTTCCATTTGGAGACTAATAGCATATCTCTGCTATATGTTTCTCATTATCTACATGTCTCTTTGTTTTAGTTTCTAATTTTTGAGGTTTTCTTCTCAAATCCTATTTTCTCAATTTAAACTTTATTTTTTATCATAGGTCACATACATTCATAGCAAGTGTTTCACTTGATATCATTTCTGGTAACTATTTCATTTAATAAGCAGCGCAAAAACCTTCAAGTGCCTCTTATAAAACCAATCAAATCTAATTTCCCTTCCTAATACAATACATTAACTGTTGGTTATGTGGAAGTTAAATCCATACTCCTTCCTAGCTTAAACCACTAAAATAAAATAGTAAAAAAGAAAATGAACAACTGAAGTTATTATGGTCAATGTCAACCAACTCAGAAAATAAGGTATAAAAGCTCTAGGATTAATAAGAAATTGGAAAATCAAATGAGGGTGATCAAAATTTATAATACGTATATCATATTCATGCAACACATTGAAAACTCTTACCAAGAAGTTGACAGCGCTAGCCAGTTTGTTTGTTCGCTCGCTATACTTGGCTGCAATCAAATTGCAAAAAATTAAAGGTTAACAATAGTGAATGGTTCATGTTAAAAATAATAACATAAAATGCACTTAAACATACAAAGCAAAAGTAGGCGTACCTGCTTTTGAGATAGGGTGGTATCTCTCTGTCACATTGACTTGCTTTACTTTTAAGTTCCGTTTGTTGGTTCTCTAACTCTGCAAGAAAATTATAACTATATAATCAACACAAACATGATAGTATAATATAGTTACGGAACTGAATAATCATGAGTGCAAACATGTAAACCATTACAGCATATCAAATAAATCAAAAACTTTCTCTAGGGTTTCGAACGATTTCGGTTATTAAATTGGGAAGGAAAAAAGCAAGTTAACAGGGGTAAAGAGATTTCGATTCGACCTCGATGGTGGAGGAGTTGTGGATATGAGATTTCGACTTGAGATCGGCGGTGAAGTAGTTGTGGATGTGATATTTCGGCTCGAGCTCGGAGGTGGAGGAGTTGTGGATGTGAGATTTCGTCTCGAGCTTGGTAATGGAGGAGTTGTGGATATGAGATTTCGACTTGAGCTCGGCAGTGAAGTAGTTGTGGATGTGAGATTTCGGCTCGATCTCGGCGACGGAGGAGTTATGGATGTGAGATTTCTTCTCGAGCTTGGCAATGGAGGAGTTGTGGATGATGAGAGGATTCGATGTAGAATGAATGCGTGGGGGAGATAGCGAAGAAAGGACGAAAGAGGTTGGATCTGAGAATGATTTAGGGTTCGGTGGGAAGCGACGATAAGGGATTTCCAGCCTAAGGGTATTTTTGGCATTTCAAAAAGACACGGTTGAAGATAGCTTATGGAAGTTTCATTATTAGTAGTAAAGATAGTTTTGAAGTTAGTTAGTGGGTGATTTAGATAAAATAATTAATTCAATAAAATGATTAATTAAATAAATTAAATTATAGAAAATTATTTTTTAAATAAATAATATTTAAATTATTAGAAAGTATTTTGTAATAGATGTTATTTGTATTTAGGCTTGAATTGGAATTGTTAAATAAACTAAGGAAAATAAATAAGAGAAAGAAAAAGGAAATGAATTACACCTAAAAAAGCCCAACAACCCTAAATATTAATTTCTTTTCCTTATTACTAAATTTTTCCTTTTTTCCTTATCACCAGATTGTTCCATCCCCTGAGGTTTCTACTTTCCCTATAAATATATCTCCATACAATGGATGAGTTGTCAATCCATCATTGGATTGATATTGTTATAAACATACAGTTGCATGATTGGAAATGATAGCAAAATGTTGAATGAAAATCTCTTTTCTCCACCACTCCTTTTTAAGCTTCTTAAAAATGGTGGACCATATGATCTCTGCTCCTTCTCTCTCATCCAATACAAATTTTAACCATTGCCCTAATTTCTTTAATTCTCTTAAAGATTTTTTCAGATCTTCCATATCTCCAGCCGTTTCTTTACCTAATATTGTTACGATAGATGAAGAGAAAACGTAAGCTCAGGCTGTTATTTCAAATCAACGAGCCCCTTCAACTCCTTCAAAAATACGAAATTCATACTCGATTTCGAAAAGAATTGAGCAGATAATATTGAAGAGGTTGTGTTTCAGGTGTGGTATGGCAAAATATGTAGCCAAAGATTGTCGCAATAGTTTCTGGTGTTTATATTGCATGGTTTTAGGCACAGATCTATCCACTGTTCTTAGCTTATTACAAATAGAAGTTGTAACGACCCGAAAATTTCGTTAACTAAATTGGTCATATTTTCCATTTTTTTTTAATAAAATGAATGTTAGGAATTTGGTGTTGCCATTTGTTCTTATTAAAAGTTAACAATTTAAAATGAGATTTCCAATTCAATAAAATAATGTAAATATTGTGGTTTAATTTTTGAATGGAATATGTGAAAACAAGAGTAATTATGGAATAATATGTTATTTATTTAGAGTATTGAATAAAAAAAAAGTGTTGTAAGCCAATTTTAATTAATGGTAATAATGCGATATAAGCTAATAAATTTGATCTCAATGCGATAACCATTTAATGAAGGTAATGAAACAGGATTTAGGAAAATGTATACTAGGTATAAATCAAATAGAAGGAAACAAACGTATATATCGAATTGATTTATGAATAAATACTTTGGATAGTAATTGAATGTACAGTAATGGTAATTTAAAACCTATTTATAGTAAGACTGCATAAGATTCAGTAAATTAAGTGGTGGAAAGATTTTTCCTAGATATACTTTGAAGATGTGAAATTAAAGGTGAATATTAAAATTGGTTAATGTAAAATAACATTGATTAACCGTAAATGGGAATAAATTTGAAAATAAAAAATTTATGTTACAAGTGGGTGAACGTAAAGATAAGGGTTAAGAGTGTTGGAATAGGTATATTAGAATAACTATAAAGTGTAAATGTACGTATTTATAGCAACATGAATTATTGAAGGAAAATAATTGGTAAACGGGGTTTGGGCTAAGGAAATGTTATCGATTGTTTTGAAACCTTATTTATTATGAGAAATTAATTTAGCATAAGAAAAACCAATGCAAATATCTAATTTATCAGTAAAGCAATAATAATAAACAGTAATCAATGCAAATTTATGTAACAATAGAATGTGAAATTTGGGGAATAGACACAAATTATATATGAGTTGCTAAAAGTATGCATAATAAGTGCAAATTTAATAAATCAATGGGAGTATAGATTTAAGTATAGAAAGTGATATTTTTAGTTTAATTTAAAGTTTTGCAAAAGAAATGAAATTAACGTTTAAATATTTCGTTTATAGAGATTTAACTAAAATTTAAGGATATTAAAAATATAGACTTTGAACCCGACATGGAATCCATCTACTTAAAAATTTATAGATGGGATAAACCTTGATTATTTAATTTAATAGGGATTTTGGGAACTTAATTTATAACTTTGAATATAAATGGAATTGAAGATGGGACACTGCAATTGATAAATTTATCTTCTCTAAATTGATAATAAAATTTTGTTAAAGAATTGCTAATGATGAAGAAATATTAAGGTGATAAATTGTCAACTCTATAATTGAAATATAAAATTCGATTTAATTGATTTAATTTAATTTTATTTAATTAATATAAAAATAGCCATTTTGGCCACAGACTCGGATTTCGACGAAACCAGTTTCTTCGGATCCATATCAGTGAATTATTGTAGGGTTTCAAGTTTCGTATCGACCGGACCTGTCGTTTGAACGTACGGACGCGAAACGCCTTGAAATCGATTTAATTAAAAATCAATTTGAAATCAATCTGGAAATTTTGTTTTCGGCATAACTTCTTCATACGATCAAATTTGGACGTGAAACTTTTTCCATCGCGTTCAGAATATTTTAAAATACCTATTTGGATATATGGGTTTAATAAATTTCGTTCCGGGGTTAGAACGGACTTTTTGAGCCAACTACCGTTTAGCACGTTCGTAATTCGTGCCCACCTAACCTACTGCTGTTTGTCTATATATATGCTGTGATAAACCCTAGCCTCCATCTTCTATCATTTGTCTGTACGTTCATTTTCTTCATCTCTTTCTCTTCCTCAATGGTTGCAAAAACCTAGATCTATCTACAGTTCAAAAATCAAAAGTCAAAATTTAAAGTCTCTAGAAAAATTCCAGAAAAATATATGTCATAGTTCTCGAGATACGTAATTTGCTGGTATGACTCGTTTTTCGATTCGGGTCTCAGTTTTTTCAGAAAACCCTAGTTTATCCACGGGCATTTATCATCGTCGCAACAAAGTTTGTCGGATCGCAAAACCATTTCTGGGTTTTGCAGAGGGGACCAAGGGGAGGCGATCTATGTGGTTATTGCATCGAATCAACGGTTGGATCTCTCGCATAATTCGAATTAGGGTTTCGGCCTAGGGTTAAAGTGGCGGCGGCAGAGGCCTTAGGGGCGACCGGACCTATGGGGCTGGGTGCGCCTCGCCTAGACGAAGAGAGTGGGGGTGGTGACGAGTTCAACGGAGGCCGGAGGTGGCAGGAATGCGTGGTCAAAGGGGGGGGTCAACGGGCTGAGATTGGGTTCGGTTCCTTTACGCGATTTTCGGTTGTTAGCCTGGCCGCGTGAATTTGGGGAGAGACGATAGTGACGTGGAAAATTTTAATTTTGTTTTCAAAACGTTTAAATCGCATAACTTTCTTATACGACCTCGTTTTTACGCAAGATTTTTTTTGTTAGGATCGTAATAAAATTCCAGACGCGTTGACGCTGGTTTGGACAGATTTGGAGACCGTCAAATTTTTGGGTTTAAATCGGATTTAAATTCGATTTAAATTCAAAAGGTGAGTGTTTTAACCCACTCACAACTTCTAAAAGCTTTTATGTTTGTTAAATTTATTTTAGATATGAGTAGAAATTATTTTATGACTGTTTGGCATGTTTTATTCATCATATCTGTTAAATTGCATTTATTTAATATAACCGTTCATTAAATTTTATTACTGCATATAGATTGACAGTTATAGTTATTTATTTGCATATAAACTGTTAGTTTAATAGTTGTTGTTAAATTTATTTTTGAATATAACTGCCAGTTATTACCTGTTATATATTACCGGATATATATTGATATTGTTTTGTTATTGGATGATGATTGTGATTTGGATGATGGATGATGATGGATGAATGGATGTTTTATTTTATATCATTAAACTGCAAGTTATAATGCATTTTTCGTTCCATTCGGGATTGTGGTTTGAAATGATATACAACCGCAAAATTTTATTTTTAAATTGCGGATTGTAATGATAAACATCCGTATCACTTGACCATAGGATAGAAAATTATATACAGGCACAGTGGTCTATATATAAAATATTTAAAGTGATTTCTATGGTTTGGATGGGATACGGTTTATAAAAAATTTAAGTTTTGATATTTTATAAATATTGTTCTTCTATATTTATACATATGAAGTTAAAATTTTTGAATTAAGCTGTGCATAAATCTGTTGAATAAAAATGGAAAATTTGAGAAAATGGAATTTGAAATTTATATTATATGTTTAAGTTTGGAAATTTTAAGGTATGATATTTATAACTGGATTTTTCCCAAGATAAATTGAAATGGATATTCTAGTATAATTAAATTGAAGAAAATATTTAATTGCTAGAAATTGGAGTTTTATTTATGGATTTTTATGTAAATATTCAAGACTAAATAATAGAACATTTAATTGGTTGAAGGAATAAATTCCAACTTTAGTTTTGAAATATTAATACTCCAAATGGATATATATATATATATATATATATATATAGAAATTGAAGTGGTTTTGGAACTTGAAAGTGGTATTTAAATTTTGGTTTAGACTTTAAATAAAGAAATATATTTGTAAAGCCATGGAAATTATTTTCTTTACAAAGTAACCTTAAAGTTAAATCATTTATTTCGTATACCGTTGAATATCCAAACCATTCAAGTTTTAGAAGTTATGGTTTTAAAATATATGAATTTCGAAATATTATGCTTTGAAAGTATAAGTCAAATATTTGGTTTCCAGATATTATAAATTTTAAAGCAGTATGATTTTGGAAAAGAAATATATTTGGATAAAATGATATCATTTTGTTTTGGGTTTTAGGATGATATCGTATTCATAGTTTTGAAATGGAAATTTTATTTCTGGTTTTAAAGTATAAACTATTTTAAATGACCGCGGTGTTATAATAACGATTGGTTGGCAAAGAGACCGGGATCGGATATGGACATACTCTCTGTCGATACCGAAAACCACTTTGACTAACCGTGTACGCGGTGGAGATTTCAGAATGAAGTAGGTTGGTGGCGGCGTTTCCTGTAAGGTAAATACGTGGACCCAACTCCCGTGAGTTGGCATAAGGTGGCTAAAACAGGAGCGATTGACGGGTTAATGAGGTAGCACCTCTGATCGGACACTTCCCTTCGATACTATACTCTGACTTTGGATTTTTCGGTGGCCACCTTCACTTTTGATTTCTTTGATGTGGGGAGTTTGTTCGAGGTGGGCGGCAGCTGCGCGCTGCGCATTTCCATCGGCCCGGAAGCGTAATTGGTATATCTACCCTGGCATTGCCTAGTTGTGCCGTGTCACCTACCATACCGAGCCTTTACTACGAGTTTGTTTTGTACCATACCTATGTAGTGCCCTCTGACGACGCCCAGTACGGGGGAGATTACAGTACTGTATAGACTATGGGAATATATAAATGTGTTAAGGTGGAAAATGTAAAGCCTTAACGCTATTTAAAAGTAAGTTTATTTTATAAATAGACACTATTATAATAGCGCAATATACTACATAGTAAATAGTTTAACGGATCCTTAGGAGATGTAAATCCCGAGCATCTCTTGAGTTACTGTACTCATATTTATTTCTGTTAATTTAACTCACATAAGATCTTTTAGTTCTGACTCGAGTGTTTTGTCTTTTCAATTCGCTCGGGTCAGTCCGAGCATTCAGGATTTGAAGTTTTAGCTCTGGAGGACGAAGACGAAGATTTGTAGTATTACTGTTATTATTTATACTAGTGCACTACACACTGTTCCGCTGCATTGTTATTGGTATGTGTAACTCTGATATGTATTATATAAATGTTTGTAAACAGTTTTATAAACTGTATATTTTATTATTATATTTTATCCTTCCGCTGTGAGATTTTATTTTGTTTTATTTCTTCTCTGTTTTTCTTATTTACCCCATAACAATCCGCCCTTCCGTATGGTTTGAATTGGCACGTGTGTCGATTTGAAGCGTGCGAAAAGGCGGGACGTTACAGAAGTAGAAAAGGGAAAGAAATTGTTTCGGAGGTAGAATTGAGGGACAAAAGGATAAGTAGAGAGCATCCCAGACCAAGGAAAGATGTGTTGGCTGATGATCAAATCTGTGAAGTCGATTCAAACAAATCGCTTTGCATTACTCTTGATGACTCCGACTTCTAGGCTAGAGCTTACAGGATAAGAAGAAGATGTGTGATAATTTCAATTGATAAAGGTGAATTAACAGTGCATGAAATTGTTGATTTACTAACGTGTCACTTTGGTGCTCATAATTGGGAAGCGAAAAGAATTCTTTCATGAGTTCAAGGTTCTTTTTCCTTCTTTTGGCGATGGATTTTACTATAAGGAAGCAAATCAAGACATCTGGTAAATCTTTAAAGCTTAGACTCTGGAGTTTGAATAAAGATAAAATTGATAGGAATTTGAACTCTAGATTATGGTTATGACTTACAAATCTTCCATAGATCTGTTGGGATTACGAAGTGATCACTATGAGAAAAAACGAATCAGACGACAGATATGCTCCATTGTCTGAATGAATACCTATCTGTCGTCTATTTCTGTGCCGTCTCATTACACATTGGACCACAGACATGCGCCGTCATTTGATATGCACTAACACATCGAAAGGAAAAAACCATACATTGTTTGATGTTATAGTATCATTTTTGAAATTTTCTATTAGACAACATGTTAATATTCACTAATATGCATACCAATTACAATTATTTTATATATTTAAAGAGTGAAATATATGAATCATAATTTTATTTAAACAAATATTTTATTTCAAATCAAATATAAATACAATACAACTTTGACTATACTTACACTTTCAAATATAATACAACTTTCACTATTCTTACATTTCCAAATATAATACAACTTTCACTACAACTCTTCTCTATACAACTTTTCTCTACAATCTCATATATAACATTTTTTACTAGCACTCACTTACACTCACTCGAGTTTATTTTTGATATTGATCTTCATTTGCTTGCTCCAGCTTGTGTCTAGTCATCTCTTATACTTGACAAATAAACAACATAGTAAAATGGAAAAGGAAACAAACCTAAATTGCAAAAATTAAATTAAATTCGAATATTAATATTACCTCAGTTTATGGGTTTGTTTTCCCTTCATGTTTTGGACATGGTCAGACAAATATATATGTGCACGAACAACTTATGATATGCACAATGTATCACTATGAATATCACAAGGTCGGACATCAATTAAATCTCATGGACTATTGCAAAGGTCAAGCCCGAAGGCTCAACACAGTGCAAATGTGCACAAGGTAAAGCCCAAGTCTCATCGGGCTCAACTCAGGTGCACAAAGGAAATGCAGCTCAAACCAGAAATAAGACTCAAATGCACACTCAGGTATATAAAATGTCACAATAGCGGTTCTACTAATTAACACCAGAACAATTCAAAAGCAGCAATTCAAAATAAGGTACAAGTATGTATATATAATAATATGTACAAGTATGTACCGAGGGCTTAAAAGCATAGAAGTGCAGTTCAAGAAGCCATGTAAGTGAAAAATAAGTACAAGTGCATATTTTATTTTAGTTCAAAACAAATCACCAAACCATGAAGCATCAAAAGAATATGTGAGCAACACACATGTACAAAATACAAAAGATGTTAATATTTCACACACATACATATGTATGTGTGTGTATACATGGAAGTAACAAGCAAGAAGACTGCTTATAGTAGTAACAAGCACATTCGAGTACCAAAATCAAAATGGTTAAGAAAAACAAGTTCAACTTGGGAAGAATTCAAGATAGTGCACATAAACAAGCTTAGACAAAACAACAAGTGCCAAGGCACATAAAATGGTTCATAAAAAACAAGTTAAACTCAAAATGGTTTAGAAAATCAAAATGGTTCAGAAAATTCACATTTAGGTGCAGTGCACATAGGAGAAGCTCACTTAGGTGCCAATGCACATAGGAGCAGTTCACTCAGGTGTCAGCACACTCAAGGATGTATACATGTATATATGTATAATAACTTCAATAATGGAATATACATATATAAATACACACATATGGTGTAAACATGTATCTATATACAAGGAAAGGATGTGTGTATGTATGTGTGTACAAAAGAAAACAAGGAAATGCAATCAGTTTAAGTGCAAGAAGCAATCCGACTTGGAGTTCAAGAAGTAATCAGTTCAAGAAGCAATCATTTTAAATTGATTTCCACTATGAAGGAAGGGTGACAACCCCCATATGTGTAAGTGCGGGAACAACGCCCTCGTTGACGGCAGTCACGGGGGTCCAGGGTGCAACGCCCCATCTGAAAATGCAACATTTCTTTTACTTTTTGAATTTGAATTCAAACAGCAAATGGGTATGACTATATCAAAAGGAAGAAATCACCAAAATCAGAAATCACCAAAATCAGAAATCACCAAAACCAGAGATAGCAAAACTAAAACTCACAAGATCGAGTGCACATGGAAAACCAAACCATGATACCAAAGTACATAAACAAGTCCAAACAAGGAAAGAGAAAAAGTTCAGGTTCAAGTGGTACTTCGGACTCGGGAATGGTCACATTAAGTTCAACCAAAGCTAGGAGTGTGGTACAAGTGTGTACAAGGCACAACAAGATTAACTTGACAAAACTAGACACAAGCAGAGTTCAGGTGAAAAATCATAGCATTGATACAACTAGTACAAGGAAGTGACTACACAATAACAAGGCAACAATCTAGTGTAAAGAAAACAACAAGGAACACAAAATTAAGACTAGAGGTACAGTGAACATAAGTGCAAATAGAGTAAACTCAAGACCAGAGATACAAGGGTGCACAAATAGAACAGTGAACATAAGTGCAGTGACTAAGGTTCACAAAAAATTATATATACATGTAATTGTAAGTATATACATTGGAAACCAAAATTCAAAGGCATTGGAGTGCAAACAGACAAAAAACAGTTCAGGCATCAACAAAGCAACAACTATGAAGTGAGCAACACACATATACATGTATACACATATGTATATACATGTATACATGTATATATGCATTACATGTTTAGAGATGAGCAACTGGCAGTTCAACTATAACAACAACAGGCAGTGTTATGGACCTACAATTCAACACAAGACTCAAGCAATTGGACACATATACAAGAAAGATATACAACAAAACATATATGAAAAATAATCAAAACATTTCAGTTTAGAGATTCAACTATGAAAAAGTCAAGTTTCAGCAGATTCCAATACCAATTGATACACATCTTAATAGTTTGAAAAAATCACATATTCATCCATTAAAACAAGGTTGTGCCACAAATATTAACATATACATACATACATACATATGTGTGTAATGTATATACATGTATACATATGTTCAGGACAAACAAGGGACAATGCAAATGCAATAACCAGATACAACTCAAATCGAAACAACTAAAACAACTCAATACTTAAGGACTCAAGTTCATGATCAACACTTAAGGAAAATGAAATTCTACAAACTAAAACAACTCAAGGCATATGTACTCACAAATTCAAACATATTGCAACAATTTTGAACATCAAACAAGAAGAAAATTGAAATTCTTAAACCTAAAATACAGGGAATCAAACCTATAAATAATACTCAATTCATCATCGACATATAATCGAAATTGAAAACAATACAAAATTAAAAGAGACAGAAATCATACCGAGCAATTAACTAGAAATTCTCGACAAGTGATAGCAACCACAATCACTACAAATCAACAGTCATGCATCCACATGACATCGCAAGAGCACCAGATTCAGATGAGCTAGCAATAAAATCTGAATGAAGAAATACACTCACTGATCAATCAAACAAGCATTGTGATTTTTCTTCGTTCATAGATAAATGATTTAGGGCAAAGGAAGGATTTTTGGGCGAAATTGATATGCGTAATAAGGAGAGAATCGAATAGAATTGAATGATGAAGGAGGCGTAATAAGAAGAAAACCATAGATTTAGACAAGAAGGAAAGGAATGATTTGAGAATGAACGCTATTTTTTTCACTGGTAACAAAAGAAAGGGGGGAAATAATTAATAGAAGCGACCAGGAAAAAATCTAGGAAAAAGTGAAAGGGAAACCAAAATTTTGGTAAGGAGCCAAAATAAAAAAATTCATAATTTTAATCAGACAACAAATAAAATGTTGTCTGAATGGCGTGGATGAAATCTCAATAGAACAAAGATTTCATGGGCTATGAAAAATAACAGATTGTTTTTCCATGTGTTGTGTGAAACGGTGGTAAATATTGGGATAACAGCAAATCTACCTTATGTTGTATGATCACTGTTGTCTGATTCACTTTGTGGCATAATGGACGGAGGAAGTTTTAAGTGGTATTGGAATTTTGCTAAAGATGGATTTAGCAGATGGCAAGAAATTCGGTCATTCATATCTTTATGTTGAGGTGGAAACAGATGAAAATGTACCGATTGCAAAGGTTATTGAAATCATTATTGGAGATTGAAGATACTTAGTTTCTATGAAGATTACTTTGGCTGTAGGTGATCTCGATGCTGATCAATGGAATCGTATGATATTTGGGCCGAATTATGAAAAGATTTGGAAGAGAAAAATCTCCAAGTGTTAGTCTAGACACTAATTTGATTGATCTTGATATAACTGATGATGGTGTGGGGGTTACTCTTGTTGCAGATAGTGGTAGGGAGGAAAGGTTGCGTCGTGCCAGCAAAGTTAATAATGAACTTCATGTTGCCAATTCTTTTAATATACTAGACCAGGATCGTGGAAGAGGCTGAAATAGATTCTTATGATGCTAATGCTATTATTTTAGAGCTAGTAACTCATAGGAGGTCATAGAGTTTATCAGTAATAATGAAACCATTAATACTGCTGGTTGTTATGCAGTGGAAGGTAATGGAGATACCATGACTGAAGACAATTGCATTTAGATTATTGAAGTTGTAACAAATCCTACGCCTATGATTGAAATTAGTGATAATTCTCTGACACAAGAGGAAGAGGTTAGCAGGATTAGAAAAGTGCAAGGCTGATAGGAAGAAAAAATGATACACCGAGCAAAGCTAAAAAGAGGGCTCAAATCAGATCTTTGGAGTGTGCAGCTACTTCCTCTAGTAAGTCCTCTCATCCTTTTTATGGAAGTATTCATGTTCCTGCTGCTTTAAAATTCATTTTCATCTAAGCATTTTTATGAAACTGCTAAGACAATTGGCCTTTTTTTCAAAAATGGTGAATCTCATCTTGACAATATTAAGGCTTTAGAAGTATTGAGGGCTTTTAGTAGCAATTCATGAAGATATTATCATGGAATGTTAGGGGACAGGACACCCACAATAAGTGTGCTAGAGTGAAGAATTTGATTTGTTCCCTTTATGATGATACTATGCTATTGCAACAAACTAAAATTGCTAATTCTAGTAATTTTTTGTTTAATTCTGTTGGGGGCAATGTTCTAGACGAGTGGAGAGCTATGAACTCCATTGGAAGTTGTGGTGGTCCCTTTATTGGATAGAAAAGTGATTTGTGGATTTTGGTGGATGAATATACTTGCGATAACATTCTCCCTGTAGTTCTCGAAGATATTAGAGATAAATGCAAAATTTCTGTTATGAATGTCTATGGACCTTGTGAAAGGAAGGATAAAGAGAAGTTTTGGGAGGATTGTGCTAGTAGTATTAATGATACTAAGTGGCCTTGGGTTGGTTGGGGGGATTTTAATATTACTAGACATATTAGTGAAAGAAGTGGTAGAGAAGGAAATCTTAATAATATGATGAAGTTTGATGAGTTTGTTGGTGATTGTTGTTTACTTGATATACCTTTAAGAAATAGGAATTTCACTAGGAGTAATGGTAGAGAGGTTCCAACTATGGCTAGACTTGACAGGTTTTTCATCAAATAATGATTGGGATGAAAAATACTCTCTTACCACTCAATTTGGTCATGCTAGAATTATTTCTGACCATTGTCCATTTATTTTGGATACTAGAGGCGATGTTAGAATTAGAAGATGATTTAGATTTGAAAAGATGTGGTATATGGAGAGTAGTTTTGATAGGATGCTTGAAGTAAAATGGAATAGTCTTAGAAATGATGGAAATGCTAGTAAGCATATTACTTTCAAATGGAGGGAGATCGGGAATTTTCTAAAAATTTGGGAAAAGAGATGTTTTGGAAGTGTTAAGGAGAGGAAATCTTTACTTTGTGACGATATTTTGGAGTTATATGACAAAGAAGAAGATGGAACTATTACAGTTGATGAAATTGGCTCTCTTAAAAAGAAGGAGGAGGAGTTGATGCTTGTTATTGATCATGAGGAAACTATGCGAAAACAAAGATCAAGGGTAAGTTGGTTGAATAATGGTGATGCCAATACTGCCTCTTTTCATAAGGTTACTAATGGGGGTGGCCAAAAGGAGGAGAGGGAATGAAGTTGATGACTGAGATGCGCTGATTGCTGGTTGCTGTCTGATATAATCTGTTGCTTGGTGCTTCTTCTGGTTGTGTATTTGGGTTTAGTTTCTTTAGATGTTGTATATTTTGGCTGTGATATAGCAGCTCTTTTTGTTGTTGATGGTTTGTTTGTATGTTTCTTTTGGGTAGATGTTGCATGTATGTTACTATTGACTCTATGTAAATATTTGTGGTAGTTATGATATTTATAGGCTGGGAATTCTTCCCATCCTTTTCCTAAAAAAATATATATCTACATACTATCATTTGGGGGGAGAGGGAAAATACAAAATCTATCCAAACTCTAATACTTTAAAATCAAATAATAATCAAAATAAATTCCTATATTAAACCAGCTTGTAAAGATGCATCTCTCATGCATCAATTGAGAGAGAAATTAGTTACTGTGAAGACGAAGAGAGGTGCAATGAAGAGCTAAGTGTATGATTGTGCTTCTTCTATTCAAGGTGAGTTATTTTTACACTCACATGCCTATATTTAATCTCAAAATCATGAAATTCTTGCTCTATTGGATTGATGCTCTTTGTTTACTTTAATCTTTAAAATCTACCTCAACATACACTGCAGCTTTTTACTTAGTTTAATTTGTGAAAAGTAATTTATTACTATATGTACCCATATATGGAAGAAAAGATGTATGAGTGTTATTATACAATAGGTAAACCATAAATTTATTACTCATTATCTTTAACATGATGTTGGTATTCGAAAAAGTTTCCATTGTCAAGAAAAAAATTGAACTATAGAGTGGCTGATCAGGCTCTAACTGTCTTTGATTAACCTACTATTAGAAATGAGAAGTAACAGTTGAGCTGAACAATATACCACAATGTAAAGCTTAAAGACTACCGTGTATGAGAATATGGGTTCATGGGTCACATCTCCAACCCAACTAATATAAGTTGCTCACACAAAAGCAACAAATATGTAATGTATCATATCGTGAAAAAAAAATTGCAAATCATCGGCTATATTGAATAATATCTGATAGTTCCTTTTTTTGTTCTCCATTTGGAAACTGAAAACCAGTTTCTTCAAATCATTAATTCTTTACATGGTATTGGAGCTGCATTAATCCTAATGGCATCTGCATCAAAATCAGAAAAAAATTCAGGGTCTCAGCCTCAAGAACAGGAGCACTCAAGTTAAGACATCATTAGAGCAATGTCATCATCTGAAATCTTGATAACTCATCAGGTGCACACTCATCATTTGCGTTGTTATGAGTTTGCTTATGAAAAATGGGTACCGTACCAAAGAAATCTATCTGATTTCTAGTTGCAACAAGTTCTCAACAAAGAAGTAAGAAAATTCCCAACAAGTAAATTCATAAAAACTGAAAATTGAAATCAAGAAAGCAATCAAAAGCAGAAAGAAAGCAATTGCCTCTCCAAGAACTCATCAGAACTGATTCGTCTGAGTTTGGCTATAAATAACCTGTTCATACCACTATTGAAGCAATCTTGAATTAGCAAGTATCTGAATTATCAAATTTGGTTGTCATTGTGTTGCACATCATGGGTGAAGGAGACAACACTTCAGCAACCTCTGATAATATAGCCAACTCTCTACAACAGACCATTGAAGCCACAGAAAAACTGATCAACACTGTCATTAGTCCACAAAGCCAGTTAATCACCATACATCTTGAAGAAGCCATTTATCTTCTATGGAAACTTCAAGCTGAAACAGTAATGCAAGGATATGGCCTTGAAGGATTTATCTTTTGCACTATTCTAATCCCCCCAAGATTTATCACCAATTCACAAACTAAGATGATCAGTAGTGAAGAATATACAAAATACTACAGGCAAGATAGACTAATAAGTTCTTGGCTACTGTCATCTATTAGCATAAATCTACTTCTCAAGTAATAGGTTGCAAATCTTCTAATGACATCTGGATTACAGTGGAAAGGATTTTCAATACTCAATCAGTTGCAAAGGTTATGCATTACAAACGACAGTTACATAATATAATTAAAGGTAATCAAACTATGAGGGATTACTTATCACAAGTCAACGACATATGCAACATGCTAGAAGCTGCAGGGCACAAAGTATCTAAAACTGAACAAGTATTGAGTATTTTGAATGGACTCGGTAAAGAATATGAACCGTTGTTGCAATTGTATCATCTCAACCAACTCGGCCACCCATACAGTATGGTCATGCTACTCTACTTGCACATGAGGCAAGAATTGATCATAAGAAACCACAAGGTACAGATTTATCAACACATTCAATTCCAAAAACAAAGGTCAGACTCCAATAAACAAGGTTAATCATATCAAAGAGGTGGATATACCAACATATCAAGGGGCGGAGGGAGATGAAAAAAAAACTATACTAGACCAAAATGTCAGATATGTGAGAAACTTGGTCATACTGGAATGAAATGTTATTTCAGATTTAATGCTAGTTATGTGCCCAATCAGAATTCAAACAATCAAAGAAGTGGCAATATCAGTGTCAACATGGCTCAGACACAACAAGAATCAAGCACGCAGGTGAATGGAAATGGTGTAATCAATCAGAGTATCATTACACATTCAGGATGAGAGTTGGTATCCAGATTCAAAAGCAACTAATCAAATAACAAGCAATCGTGACAATTTAAATCTTGGCAACAAAGAGTACAGAGGTAAAGAGTCAATAGGCATAGGGAATGGTGTGTCAATTAATATCGCACATACTGGTAAAGCATGTATTAATGGTGCAAGATGACTATTTTTAAAAAACTTATTAAAAGCGCCAAGAATAAGAAAAAATCTCATGAGCGTATCACAATTTGCAAAAGACAATAATGTCCACTTTGAATTCTATCCAAATTATTGCTTAGTTAGAGACATACTAACTAAGAAAATTCTTTTGCAGAGTGATGCAGTCAAAGGATTATACAAATTCAATTTAAGAAACAGTAGCAATTCTGGGAGAAAACAAAAATGTTGTAACATGGTTGAAATTGCTTAACCTGAAAGAAATAGAAGTGTGTTTGATCTATGGCACTATAAACTTGGCCATCCAAATATAAGTGTAGTTAAACAAGTACTTGGTGAAAATAAAATTGTGTTAGATTATATATCTTTACCATTTGTCCGCACCTACTTCCAAATGGGCAAAAGTCATAAATTAGTATTTAATGATTCATTAACCAAGTATTCAAAACCTTTAGAAATAGGTGCCACTAATTTGTGGGGACCAACTCCAATTTTCTCAGATTATGGATATAGATATTATATATCTTTTATAGATGCATATTCTAGATATACATGGATATACTTTCTGAAAACAAAGTCTGAAACTTACAATGCAGCAATACATTTCATATATTTAGCTGAAAAGCAAACTGGTCACCAAGTCAAAGTTATATAGTCTGATGGTGGCACTGAGTATAAGACATTAAGTATTTTATTTAATAAAAGGGGAATAGTTCATTGAACTACATGTCCATAAACATCAGAGCAAAATTGTTTGATTGAGAGAAAACACAGACATTTGTGGAGACAGGCTAAACTTTATTAGCATAAGCAGCTCTACCATTCAAATTTTGTCCCGATTCCTTTAACACTATAGTATATCTAATCAATAGGTTACCGACAAAGATTCTTAAAGGAATCAATCCTTTAGAAAAACTATATGGAACTAAACTAGACTGTTAGAGTTTAAGAACTTTTGGATGTTTATGTTTTCCATATATAAGACCATACAATACTAACAAACTGAGATATAGATCAAGACCTTGCACCTTTATAGAATATGGGAAAAATCAGAAGGGCTATAAATGTCTCGATGACAATGGAAAAATCTGCATAAGAAGACATGTTGTATTTAACGAGCATATTTTTCCTTTCAGCAATGCAAGTATAAAAACAACTCAGAAAATTATAATTCAAAGGTAACAATACCTAACATAACTATGTGTACTGATGTACTGCAACCAAAGGAGTTTGAAAGAACCGCTGGAGCTCATAATCCACCACTCACAATGTCAAGTGAACCATGTTATGAATTACCAAAACTACTGAGCTATCACAGTCAATCTCTTGTACATACAAATGATCAAACACAATCAATTAGTGAAGAAAGTTCAGTTAATTCACAAATGCAACCAGGAAGCAATAATGCTCAAGTAAGTACAGAAGTATCACCATAGGTTAGAACAGGACATCCAATGATTACAAGATCAAAAAGTGGGATCTTTAAACCAAAATTATACATAGCAATATCTATCTCAGAGGAGGTATACATTTGAACAAGCTAAAAAAGACAGACACCGGAAAGCAGCAATAGATGAGGAATATAATGCACTAATAAAGAATAAAACAAGGGATTTAGTGTGTCCACCAGACAACAAAAATGTGGTCAGTTGCAAGTGGACCTACAAATTAAAGAAGAATCCAGATGGATCTATGGCTATATACAAAGCAAGACTGGTAGGTAAGGGGTACACTCAACAATATGAGTTTGACTTTAATGAAAAAATTTCGTCAGTGGTCAAGCTAACTACTATTCAATTATGCATTTCTGAATGATGTACTGCAGAAAGAAATATACGTGGAACAACCACAAGGGTACAGACAAAATCCAAACCTTGTGTGCAAATTAAAAAAGGCAATATATGGCCTTAAACAAGCGCCAAGGGTTTTGTTTAATGAATTGAAAAACACTCTTTCTCATTTGGGCTATCAATCCACCAAATCAGACAATTCACTATTTATTAAAGTCAACAAAAAATCAAGTATTTACATTCTAATATATGTTGATGATTTAGTTATTACAGGAAAGGATGAGGATGAAATCAGCCAACTTGCTCAGTATCTAGACATAGAATACTCAATCAAGGATCTAGGCGACTTAAACTATTTTCTGGACATAGAAGTCAGAAGGAAGTAAAAATCAGAAATTATTCTCAGGCAAAGGAAATATATTTTAGAGTTCTTGATCAAGACTAAAATGGATTATGCAAAGTCACAACCAACTCCAATGATAAGTCATCGGCACCTGCCTAAAAACAGAGGAGAACACAGAACAAACACTAAACAATACAAAAGTGTTGTTGGTGTTTTACAATATCTAACAATTACTAGACCCGACATCTCATTCAATGCTAACAAAGTTGTGACAATTCATGCTGGAACCACAAGATGATCACTGGAAGGCGGTAAAATGAGTACTGATATATATAAAAAGAACAACAATTAACTATGGCTTATCAATAAAGAAGTGCAACAATATCAATGTAACAGGTTATTTTGATGCTGACTAGGGTAATGATCCAGATGATAGGAAATCAACAACGGGATATTGCATATTTATATTAGTGATAATTCTGTGTAATGGTGCTCAAAGAAGCAATCGACTATCTCACGATCCAGCACAGAAGCCGAATACAAGAGCATCACAAGTCAACAGTGGAACTAATGTGGATACAGTCACTACTTCATGAACTAAATATCAAATTACAGACCAAACCGACTTTATTGTGTGACAATCAAAGTACAATGTACATGTCAGCAAACCCAATATTGCATTCAAAAACAAAACACATCGAAATAGATATTTACTTTGTTAGAGAACAAATCCAAAAAGAAAACTTGCAAGTTAACTACATACCAGCTGCTTACTAGCACACGGATGCACTTACCAAGGCACTGTCGAGGTGAGACTTTATCAGATTCAGAAGTGACTTGAAGGTTGAAGAGATCCATACAGATTAAAGGAATCTGCTGAAGCTGCTGAATCTCAAGGAGTAAAATTGCCGACATCACTTAAGCATAGCAAAATCACCAACAAACTTGATAAAGACATGAAGAATCAAGCTGAGAAGGATCTACGAGCTAAAGATATCTCCTTAATTTGATCAAACTCAAGGAAATATGAGGCGGCGGATGGATTTAGAGAATCGCCAAAACCCTAACCCTAACCCTAATGTCGGTTTGAGGGGGTGTTAGAAATGAGAAGTAACTGTTGAGCTAAACAATATACCACAATATAAAGCTTGAAGACTATCGGGTATGAGAATGTGAGTTCCGCATTTCCAGCCCAACTAATATAAGTTGCACATATAAAAGCAATAGATATGCAATGTATCATATTGTGAAAAACACTCTGCAATTCATCAGTTGTATTCAATAATATTTGATAGTTCCATTTTTTATTCTCCAATTTAAAACTGAAAACAATTTAGGAAGTTGAAAAATATAGGCGGTAGCAACAGTTAGCAACATGTGATAACTGCACTAGGTTATTGTACATGCATGAAGCATTGGGTTTGGGATTTATGTACAGTAACTCGATGCCTTCATTTTTGATATAAGTCTTTTGAAGGGACATCCCAAATTCTATCATTATTACATAACTACAACACTAGTGTCTAATGGAATCTTTGTTGCACTTTGATCCTACCGCAAACCTTCAACACACGCACACACTGAATGAGGGATGCATGTGTGAGCTATTGTAGGGTGTGTGCAAGTGTGATTTTATTATTTTGTTTATGTCCATGTGCAACCAGGTGTGTAGATCTGTGTGTAGTCTGCAAGTGCAAACAATTTTTTATGATCCTGTGGTGTGTACGTGAGTCGATGGACCTCTGTATGTTTTTGGGTATGTGCTTGCATGTGTGTGGGAATTACTAATTTACTATGAGCGAGTGTGTATGCATTCGAGTCTATATTTGTGTGTGTTGCCTGTTTATTGAATATCTGAAGTGGCTGTTGTGTGTGAGCAAGAGATAGTGTTTTAATGTAGGTGTACACTTGATAACGTGTGTGTATTTTATGCATGTGTTGATATTTGTATGCTGGTTTGTGTTATTGTGTGTATTAAACATATTTTGCTTTGTTTCTTTTGAGTGGGTGTGCGTGTATATTTGTGTTTATGTACGTGTTGGTTTATGCGTCTGTGTTCATGTTATGGGCGTGAGTGATTGTGTGTTTGTGTAGATTTTTGCATGAGTGTGTGTCTATATATATACATACATACATATACAGGGCCGGTCCTATGAGTTTTGGTACCTAAAGCCAAAAGTGAAAACAAGGCCCCTATACAGAAATTGATATTATGCCCATTAATTAAATCATTAAAAATTTATAATTTTAATAAATAATGAGCAGAGAAAAAAAGAAAATAACTTTATTCATGATAATAATTCAAGTTGTACACCAAAATTAATATCAACCATCGATGAACATTTTTCTAGCCTTTTGACTCGCAAAATTACTTATAATATTATCACGTTCAAGTTCATTGACCATATCTTGTTCAATCGACAAAAGTGCCAAACCGTTTAATCTTTCTTGTGACATAGTGGAGCGAAGATAAGACTTTATCAACTTTAGCTTTGAAAAACTTCTTTCGGCTGAGGCAACTGTAACTGGTATAGTCAAAATTATTCGATATGCTATCCAAGCATTAGGAAAATTTAACTCTCTCGAACAAGAATTTATGAAATTCAGCAGCTCAATTGCTTTTGTTTTTTCCTTTGGCAAGATAACTTTCAATACTTTTAACTCTGAAAATAACTCTCTTCCATCAATATCAGAGTGCAAATCATGTGTCAAATATTCTTCAAGTTTTAAACAATGACTTTTCAGTTTCTCATCGTCTACGGAAGTGAATTTTTTTAAATCAAATAAGAAGCCAAACTTATCATCATATTCTTTGAATTGCTCAAAACGAGTCACTAACGAAACACGTGCTTTATCCACAATTTGCAAAAAGTAATTGATTCGAAATGATTCTTCTGATGTTTGCATCGGTTCTTCAACATTCGCATCTTCATCAAACTGTTTCTTTCTACGAATAATTCTTTTTTGAGGAAAAATGGGTTCAATATCCAACATATGAGCTATCTCTTTAGCATCAGCCATCGTAGAATTAAATCCCGTGTTTCTGAAATCTTCAAAAAAATCAATAAGCTCTTGCAATCTAGCGATAGCAACATCAATTTGCATATCTTCAGTTTGAAGAATCTTGCTAACAGTGTTTACATTTTTCAACATTTCATACCAAATGCACAATCCGAATAAGAATTCAAAATTTTCAATCTCATTTGTTACAAGACTTCTAGCTTCACTCTTCGCCATAGAATCCTTGGTGCTATTTGACAAGGAAATTAGAGCATCTCTTATCTCCACGCTTTGATATCTTATAGATTTTACTGCTTCAATGTGACTTTCCCAACGTGTGTCTGATAATGGTTTAATAGTACAACCTGATACATGATTTTTAAAAACTTGTCATCTCTGTGTGGATGAAGAAAATACATTAAATATCCGTTGGATCACCCCAAAAAAATTTAATGCTTTAGGACACGATTTAGCCATATCACACAGTACTAGATTAAGACTATGACAACCACAAGGTGTGTAGAAAGCTCTTGGATTAATTTCTAATAGTCTTTGTTGCACCCCTTGGTGTTTTCCTTTCATATTTGATCCATTATCATAACCTTGTCCTCTAATATCATAAATATCAAGCTTAATATCCTCTAATACTTCTTTAAGCTTGTTAAAAATTCCAAGTCCAGTAGTATCATCCACCTTTAGAAATTCAATAAAAAACTCTTCCACTTTTACGAGATTAGTCGAAACATTAACACATCTTATTACAAGAGACATCTGTTCAACACGACTAATATCCGGAGTGCAGTCTAATATAACTGAAAAATACTTGGCCTTTTTAATTTTTGCAAGAATTTTATTTTTAATTTCATTCGCCAATGTGAGTATTAACTCATTTTGAATTTTGTGTCCAAGGTAATGTATATGAATTTCTTTTTGTTCAACCCGTCGAACATGTTCCTGCATTACTGGATCAAATTCTGCTATCATTTCAATTAGTTTACAAAAAAGACCATTATTTTGTTCATAAAGCCTTTCGTTCGTTCCACGAAATGCTAAATTATTGGAAGCAAGTGTTTTCACAACAGCAATTATTCTTATCAACACTTCCTTCCAACGTTCTTTTTCCTTCTGTATTTGATCTATTACACTTTGATCTATAGTTGCTTTGACTTTCAATCTTGTTTCCAACTCAATCCAACTGCTCATATTCAGAAGATGATCTTTACTACTTTCATGTTGTTTCAGCTTAGTACTAAGGTTGCGCCAATCATTAATTCCTTCATTAGCAAGATGACTAGTCGTTGTTTGATTTGTGAATAATTTGCAACAGAAACAAAATACTTTATCAAGTGAAATTGAATATACCAACCATTTTCTATCTTGTTTATCCCCGTTAGGCAAATGTCTGACATATAATGTGGAAGAAAAATGTCTATTAATAGCATCTTTTGGAAAATCAGAGTCACTATTTTTTAATACTCTAAAAGGACCTCTTTCAACTAGCAAGTCTCTCATTTTTTGATTAATTTTTTTCCATGTACCGGGATCATTTGATACTAAACTAACATTCTCCACATGTGATGATGAATCAATATTTGCTTCCTCCTCGCTCATATTTTCATTGTCACGTTCGTTCATTAGAATATCATCATCAACATTATCATCATTCTCATCAATAAGGGGTACATTATCCACATTCAAACTTGAACTTTCTACTGGACTACTTTTGATGAAAAATTTATTAAGAGCGCCTTTCTGCGAATTAGTGAGTTCCTCTAGCCTTCTTTTTCTAGCCCTTTTGGCGTGTCCAGATTCTTGTTTACCCATTTCTAAACACTATAAAAGTTCAAATAAATAGTTGTTATACAATTGATTTCAGTAATTGAATTTTGATTTTACATTTCATTGTAATTGAACACGATAATAAAATTCAATTGAATATGACAATACAAATGACCGATTTAAGCCTTAGAATCATAGAAATATTATGATATCCAATTATCATACTATTACTGATTATTGCATTATTGCATAACAAAAACAATTATGTAATTGGCTTAAAATCAATTTGAAAATGTTTGGCTTAAAAGCAATTATGTAATAGACTAATAGGCTTTCAAGTTTCATAATTAAATGCAATAACTTCTACCAATCTCAGTAATAGGCTTAAAAGCAATTATGATAGGCTTTCAAGTTTCAGGCAAATGTTGTCAACATTCAAGTTATTGCATTTCACTTGAGAATTGTGATACAACATTGTCAACAGTCAACACATATTAGATATTACATGAATAAAAAATAAGGGATTCACATGAACAGTTGCATTCATCTCTATGTTTTTGTTTCGATATTTTTGCTAAAACATAAGGGATTCACTTATTATTTTTATCAAAAAAAAATAGCTAATAACCTGATAAGGATTGATTGCCAAGCATTGCAGCAAAGGTTTGGCCTGAAACTTATTTTTTATTCGAGTGCTTCTTTTCATATAATTCATATTGAAATTGATATTACCTGCTTCTGTTTGCTTAGGTAGGAGACTGCAATCAGATGAGATCCACTGGAGCTGCCGACTGCCGTCACCGTCAGTTCTACTGCCGTGGTGCTGGTGTGGTGCCGCTGGAGATTGGAGCCGTCACTTCGCCAAGCCCTAGCTTTGAATCGCGAGGAGATGCGATTCGACGAGGAGATGCGATTCGACGAGGAGATGCGAGGAGTCAGGAGCCCTAGCTTTGGAGCCGATCGACAGCAAGGAGGAGAGGAGATGCGATTCCACGAAATCGCGGCTGCGTTTTTTTTTCCCCCCTTTTTCTGTATGATCCGTAAATTATTTTGTGCCCCAGAAATATCGATGCCCTAAGCGGTTGCTTCCCCCGCTTTGGGGAAGGGCCGGGCCTGTACATATATATATATATATACATATAATGGATTGTGTGCATGAAATATATATACCTCTCTGTGTAATCATGTGTGTGAATGAGCTGGCGTTGTGTGTATATAGCAGAGTGTATACAAGATTGTGAGCAACAGCGTGTGGGTGTTTGAATAAATTAGTATGATACTTTGCAGCTCTTTGCTGCAAATTGTGTACGTGATTGGAAATTTCCAATTTTAGAACGATCAGGACCGGCCCAATGATTTTTGATGCCCTAGTCGGACGATAAATTTTTTTTGTTTATTGTTTCCTCTTTTGAATAAGAAACAGTTAAATTTTGTATATACTAAACAAAATGCAGTAAACTTGTTTACCACTAATTTATTTGTCAACCAATATAAAAAAAGAAAAGAAATAACCAGTGATTCGGTACCTCTTACACGATTTATTAGCAGCGGCTGAGCAGATTGAGTTGAGAAATTGAAGAAATTGAGGTCGACCTTCTATTTGAGGCGCTGGAGTATGCCGGGGGTAGCATGATGTGAGGCAGTGAAAAGGTAGAATGCAGTAGTGTTCAAGCAACGACAGGCGAGAGGCGGCAGCGCTGCTGGTTGCGGATCTTGCGGTTCGGTAGCGAGATGTGGAAAACAAGAACAGAGCGTTGATCGAAATGCAATTTCCGTTTATTTTTTTTATTTTTTATTTTTTTTGTTGCCCCCTTCCGTGTCGATGCCCTAGTCGAATGTCTCTCTCGACTATGCCTTGGGCCGGGCCTGAGAATGATTAGTATGGAACTTTAAATTTTTCATGGTCATTTCTAAAAGGAATAATGATTATTTCCTTTATACAATATAAGTTGGACTAAAAGTGTTGGATTTTGGTTTGAGTGTTAGATCCAACTTTAGTTTTTTGATTATGTTTTAATTTTGGTTATATTGTTTCTAAACTATGTTTTAACTTTCTTTGGCATTGTCCAAGTGGTTATTTGATTCGGCTTGGTGCAGGATGTCACGAGTTCGAAACTTGCTTTCGAACGTTTATTTGACATGGGATAAGTTGTCCCATTGATTTGTTGTATATAAAGTACCATTTCAAAAAAAAAAAAAAAAAAAAAACACTTTCTTTGCCATGATTAAAATTGAGAATATGGGTCTTTCTGATGAAATGCGCGGGTTTAGGTACGTGTGCATGTTGTGTATGTTGGTGTAGTTGTATCAATGTGTGATGTATGTGTTTATTACTTCTATGCGTTTGAGTATGCTAACTGTTATATATATTTTGCTAAAGTGTGATAACATTGGTTATTAATGAACTAATATACTAACAAATGTTTATATATAATAAAATGTAAAATAAATTAAACGAAATATCATATAATATATATACTTAAACAATATATTAAATTGCGATTTATTATATATGAATGTTGAGATAATTTAAGGTTTGTCAAATAAATAAAGTGAATGATTATATTAGATGTCGACTATGTCATTTCATAATTATATTTATTCAAAATATCTATTTCATAGTTTTTCTGTTATCTTTCCGAGTATATGAAGTAATGTTTTGTTTTGGATAGAAATAGTTATTTGTATTTTGAAAATATGTTATGGTCTGTAATTGCAATTTTATAGTTTTCATTGTATGATATTTTAAATATATAAATCAAGTTAATGTTATTATATTAGGTTTTAGTTAACTATCTATTTATAAATTCTTCATAAGTTAAATTAAAGGTACATGTTTGAACATTATATAATTATTTATTGTTTTATATTAATATATACTTAAATTTATTTTTATATTAGTTTCATGTTTGTTCTTTACTTGTATAGTGAATTAGACTATATAAACGATTCACTGTTGATAAGGGTTTGTTTATTAACTTGATATGAAATGGTGATAATATCTTTCTATATAAATTCGTGATATTATTGTTGTTGCGATATTCGTATTTATTAATTTATGATGTTTTCACTACAACAAAATAGCTTTTTTACAACGGACAATGCCCGTTGTAATATGGATTTCGTAACGGGCATGCGTCCGTTGTATTAGGCCTCGTTGTAATAGGTCGATCGTATTCTACAACGGGCAATAAACGTTGTAATACACTTTTTTGTAACAGGTTTTGACCGTTGTAATATCCTATAATACAAGTGGCATAGTCCGTTGTAATAGATGATATTGCAACGGTTTCTGACCGTTGCAATATACTACCATTACAACAGGCTTATTTAGTTCAATAAATAATATAAGAGATTCGGATAAATAAACAGTATAGTAGGTAGACAATCAAAATTTAGCTTCTTTGAATTTATGTACTCAAAAAACTTCATTTACAACAAGGAACTAAAATAAGTCACAAGTAAAGTACTTGTTCTTCCTATTCACGGTACCCTGAAAAAACCAATAATTCTCTAAAATTTGGAACTTATTCATCTAAAAATGTCACATACATCTCCATCAGCCACCATATTGCCATTATCATCAACCACCACTTTATACAAACTGCTGCTCTTCATACACATCATCTCACACTTGCTTGCCATCATAAACCAGTTAACTTGCTTGCTCTTCAGATTGCTGATCATCCCTCTACAACTTCATCTCCTACTACCATCATTTCAACCATATTGCTTCATATCACCCATACTCCAAGACCTACTCATACGGCTCCATTACTTCTGAACCTCCCTGCACCCTCGACCTCATACAAAACTTCACTTCTTCTCTGCTCATCACCGCTACACTCCCTACATACCAGTGCACCATCACTGTTCTAAACATTTTACCCCCTGCATCTTCAAACTCCCCCCTACAGATTCAAAACAACTACATTACACTGTCAATTCCTTCATACTGTGCAACCACCCTCCTATCATAATATTGCCATCACAAAACTGCAACTACCATTCTTCCTTCACCCATCAGTCCTGCCAACCTACACATTTCTACAACTCCAAACTTACATACATCCACTTGCTACCCCTTATCCCAATCACTGCATATCCCAAACCATTCATCCATACAATTCCTCTTCACCAATATACAAGTGCAAACTCCACAACAAAATTCCAACTAACAACATTCATTCAACCTGACTAACCCAGTATATACAACATCTATCCTCGCCTTTAACACATACATTAACTGAATCAACTGAATCACCAAGCTTCCGCTGCACCTAACCAGCTTGTGCAATGTAACCTCCCAACTGCTACATCAAACCTACCAATTTCTCCTACACCCCGCAACTGCCAACGAGCATCATTCCAAACCCCACTGCATTCTTCCCTCTGCCGCCACTTCTCCTAGAACAACTGATTTCAACATATACTTCCTCTGTTCTTCAACCAATCGCAACCAACCAATCCCCACTAACCTGCTGACGAATAGCCAAATCAAATCTCAAATAATAGTTGCATTGACTTATAAAATTCAATTTTAATATACCATCCTATAAAATTAAAAGCATAAGAAGACATAAGCATTAAAGGATCAAGTCGGTAGCATAAGGGATTATATTTAAAAGATAAAAGAAATCAAAATTGGAAGTGCTAAGCGAGACAAACGACAAGACTAGTAAGTCTTCCTTATCATGCTATTGCTTTTTGAAATGTAGCCCAATCAAAATTAACCTCATCACTTGAATTGTACATGGGAAACGCAAATGTGTATAGTATTAAGCTATATAACTCACATTTCAGTGAAAGAAAAAAAAATCTAGTTATCATAATACACTTGTATTGTTCTTTATTACTGATACAAAATAAACAAATAAAACAAAGGATAACTTTATAGAAAGCAGTCAAAACTTCATAGACTCCAAATTGTGCACCCATTCCTGACATGCTACCAAATACTGACCAGCCAAAACATACAAATCTAAGCTCAGCTTGAGGTTTTAGGCGGCGGCGGCTTCAATTTTATGACGACTGCACAAACTCTTTGATGATGCAAGTAGTCAGTGAAAGGATTTATTTTCGGAGGAAGTGTTGCGGAGGAGGAAGGGTTAAGGAGGACGAATGGTTGAACAGAGGGACAACGGTGGTTATTTCGTGGTCGGAGTAGGAAAGGAAGTGAATTTAGGTTTTAGGTTTATAGATTTAGGGATTTTAAGGATTTCTGTATTGAAGCCGTATTGTGAAGCGGGAAGATAAAAATGTAAGCGGAAAGTTCTATTACAACGGGCATCCATTCCTCGTTGTAAAAAGGACGTTGTATAGCCTTCTACCACAACGAGTAATAGCCTTCTATTACAAGTGCATCCATTGTCCGTTGTAAAAAGGGCGTTGTATGACATTCTATTACAATAGACCAGAATGGACCGTTGTAATAGCTTTATGTTACAACGGGCATCCATTGCCCGTTGTAAAAAGGACGCTGTAATATGGTATTTTTGTTGTAGTGTTTATATTTATTTGTTTGGACATTACTTTTGTATCATATGACTTGGATAACCTTATTTGAGATTTATAATATAATGTATACTTGTATTGATATGATTACCTTTATTATTGTATTTGAGTATTTCTTATTTCCATCTGATGAAAAAATTGAATAAATGGTTTAGAGGTATCGTTTGATATAGGAATTTCAATAACACTTTTTCGGTTATTCATCAGACTTGTCATATAGAAACATCTATTATATATTGAGTGTAGTTTATGAGAATTGAATAATTATTTGAGTAACATAAGGTGGTATATATGAGACGTCGTTATGTTATTCGCTTGATTATTCTTTGTAAGTAAATGTCACTCTAATGAGCATATACTCATGTGTATGTCATGATACTCCTTGCATAGGGTATCTCTTAGTCATGTGTTGACTTATGGTGAGAGCCGTGTGTTGGCCAGTGGTAAGAGCTCGAGTATACCATAGTCATGTGTTGACTTATACAGAGCCATGTGTCGGCTTACTTCTAAAGCTATAAGTAAATATAGGTTAGGAGTATTATATATCGTCCACATTGGGTTCGGCTCTCTTTATATTTCAGGAGTGAACCAGATTAGCCAGTATCCACCTTGCTTGATTGAGGGAACGCTCACCCCCATACATGACACCATGTTTATGTTATCTTAGCCTTGTGCTAGCGTTGTGTGTGGTGTCCCTGTGTCACATAGGTCAGCGTCAGTTACCCTTAGAGTACAAGTGTTAGTAGTCCTAGCCAAAGAGTCTATGCGTTATCTAGCCTATGATGGATCATTGTCATGATACCGAGAGAGGGAGAAGTAAGGGTAACAGATGATTGTAGGATTTGTGTTATATGGACCACATGTGGTTCCTGGAGAAAGCATATGTGATGTCAGTCTCCCATCTGGTTTTGGTATGTGTATATATGGTAGTGGATTGGCATATATGTCATTATCCTATCATGAGTTTACTATCCTATGGACTATATGTCTAAAGTGCAGTCACTCCTTGTATATTCATACTCTTGAGTTTGATATTTTAGAGATGATCTTTGTTTGTTGATTGTGATTTGGATTATGATAAATTATCTTTGTAATTTGTATATTACTAGATGATTTGATAGGCTATCTTACATTATTTATTGATTGTATAATCTTATGATAGGGCATAGCTACGTGTTTTCCCGATTCGCTTGATGAATTCATTTTCTATGATGATGTTATATCGTATGGATGATTAACCCATTGGATATAATATTCTTGATTTCTAACGAATTATTGTAGATGGGTAATGACATTTTTGGCATGGCTTTGGTAATATTTATATTTTGGGATATTTGGTGATCATTTAAGTTGTAGAAATTATAAACCATGCATATGTCACCCTTTTGTACATATATACTATACTACATTGTAAACATTGACTTGAGTTGTACCAATAAAATTTTATTATAATTGTTAATTAAACAAATTAATTAAAGATTAATTAATAAATGATATGCCCTATGGGTTAATTAATAAATAATTTACATTATAAAATAAATTTTGAAACTAATAAAATTTTATTATAATTGTTTAATTAAATAAAATAATTAAACAATTATTTAATAAATGATGGGCATATTATATATGTGTTATACTACAAGAATAAATATTCTATATAAATGTTATATTAGAATAATATTAAAAAATTAATTAAATAAGATTTAATTAGTGTAAAATTATGCATAAGATTATTATATATGTAAATTAAAATATAAAATTATGTATAATAAAACTTATACAACATGAATGTATAAATTAAAGGTGGAACATTAAGAAACTCTAAATAACTTAAGGAATACATACATACGTAAATGTATGTTTACTGTGATTTCTGATGTGTCCAACATTGAATCACGAGGGCATTTCATAAAAAATACAATATTCTATAAGTCGATATCACTCAATATAATATATTGAAGTTTATGAATCTTCAATACAATGTTGTCCTCTACCATATATATATATATATATATATATATATATATATATATTAATAAATTACTTGCATACACCTTAGCTGTTGAGATTTGAGAAAACTCAAGCTATGGATGTTATATGTAGTATTATTAATGCAATGAGTAGACGAGGTAAGATATTTATATGTATTTATTGATTAAACTCAAGGTATATTACTATAATTTGGTCATCGCGATAAGGTAAGTACGAGTAAATAATTTCATTTCGAATCAAGGTCGAAGTGAAATTAGGACAATGCATCAAGAGTTAGGAGTTGTATATGATATAATTGATATGAGTCATCCATAGACCGTGGAGCCATGACTTGCTGAACAAAGTCAATATCAGACTCCTAAGATGGATAAGTCCTAAGACCTATAAGTAAAGTCGAAATACTTCTATATTTAGGCTTAGGGTTTGATGAAACATAAAAAAATAGTGGGGGAATATTAGTAAAATGAAACATAACATTTAACCTTACTGATAGTATAAGAACATCTCCTATGTTATTGTCCTAATAATATACCAATTAAAATTTGCAGAAAATGTCGACTCCAAAATTAATTTCTAAAAATGACAAGCTTACTGGACCTAACTATACCGATTGGCTAAGAATGATTAAGATAGCGCAGATTTACAAGCGTCTTTGGTCGGCTATTACAGTGAACCTAAAGAACAACCCATGGATGATGCGGACCTCAAACTTCGACTTGCTTATTAGAAATGGATTTCAGACCTAGAGATTGCCCAAATTTTCATGTTGTCTACGTTAGACTTGCCGTTTCAGTGATAGCACGAAAATATGTCTGTCCATGTGATTTTGATAGCCTCAAGGCTCTTTTTGGCGAACATTCATGTTACACAAGGTATGAGCTTATAAAGAAGTTGTTCCATACCAAAATGACTAAAGCACAGAAGGTAGGCAATCACATACTATCGATGAAGGGCTATATTGATTGATTCGCAGTTAGATGTACGTATTAGCAATGAATTACAAGTTGATCTGATCCTTTTCTTTCTTACAGTTCGATATGAACCGTTCATATTGAATTAAAATATGAACTGATTGAATATGAATCTTATGGGGCTCCTTAATATGTTGAGGTATGTCGAGTCTGCTTCTAAGGATCAAAGGGTTGTGCTTGTTGTAAAGAGCAGTGCATCATCTTCAAAAGGTTCTAAGAAGTGGAAAAGAGTGGGTAAGGAGAAAAAGAAAAGTAAAAAGGCCGATGACAAGGGTGTATGTCACCGCTACCATAAGAAAGGTCACTGGACAGGAATTGTCTTGATTAGTTAAATATTGTTAGAAAAATAAAATAGAATGGTTATGTAACTCCATCAGATACGTTTATGATTCGAAATTGTTTTGTAATTAATAAATGTCCTTGGTCTTAGATACTAGATCTAAAACTCATATATGTAATTTATTACAGGGGCTTAGGAATGAGAACTGCATAGCAAAAGGAGAAATGAGATTACAAATTGCTGATGGATCTATCATAGATGCAATGGTAGTAGGAGATTATCATTTATGTTTGCGCAGTGGAGTTGTTTTGATATTTAATAAGTATTATTTTGTAAAAGACCTTATTTGTGAGATCATTTCCGTTTCTAGATTGTCTAAGACTGGATATATATTTTATTGTTCAAATAATGTTATAAACATTAGTTTGAATGGAAATAAAGAATGCGTTGGTGTTTCTGAAAATGACGTTTATGTTATTAATACTAATTATGTGTGTTCTGCGAATATTTCTTCTAGGCTAGGTCATATTCGTGGGACAACACAAACTAGAAACCGAAGGTTTTCTTCCGCCACTTGGTTCTGAATCATTTGACATATATGAGTCATGTCTCAAAGGTAAAATGATCAAGCACCCCATTAGTGGAAACAATGAAAGAGCTTATGAACTCTTAAGGTTAGTACATAGCGATGCATGTAATCACCAAAGTTAATAGTTCTTACTTTGCTACAAATGGACTCTATGTACGAGAACAAAGTATAGACTTAGTCGGATGTACCCGGTGGGATAAAACCCATCAGCTACAAATGGATTTTTAAGAAAAAGATAAATTTAGATGGGGAAGTAAGACTTATAAGGCAAGACTAGTTGCAAAAGGATTTTGTTAAATTCAAGATGTTGATTGTGATGAGACCTTTTTGCCCGTAGCAAAGCTCAAGTCCATTCAAATAACGCTAGCCATTGCTGCATTTTATGACTATGAAATATGGAAAATGGACGTAAAGGCAACATTTCTAAATGGTAATATAGAACAAACTATCTATACGCCACAACCCAAGGGTTTTGTGGTCAGTGCTAGTGAGGGCAAGGCTTGCAAGTTTTCAAAGTCCAATTGCAGACTCAAACAAGGTTCAAAAAATAGAACAAGTGTCTTGATAAGGTAATCAAACAGTTTGGTTTTAATCATAACTCAGACGAAGCATGTGTACATAGAAAGAAACATGGCAACAACATCATATTCTTAGTGCTATATGTCGACGAACTAATGTTGATTGGTAATGACATTTCGTTATTGCAAATAGTGAAAGCTTGGATTTTTAAAAACTTCTTCATGAAGGATTTTGAAGAAGTAGCCTATGTTAACGCTTAAATTTGAACGCTAACACCCTGGTGTATAAGATGTGATTGTGAAAGCACCACCCGTTTGTACGGGAAACAGAAATAAGCAGAAAGTATGTAGAAAAACGGTAAGAGACACAGTATTTATAGTGGTTCGGCTTATAATCCAGCCTACGTCCACTTTAATCTTTTTATCACTAGTTTGATTACAATTCTTTACAAGATCTTTCAATTACAACACACTTCAAGTGATAGGGTATATGAAACAAGTAGCTCAAGCTTTGATGTTGACAATCATCTTCAAATCCATGGTGAATGTGGATGATTCCTTCATGGAGTTCCTTTAGAAGTTTGTTGGATCTAAAAAGCTTTGAAGTCGTCTGGGATTCGGCAGAGTAACGGCGCTTGAAGAGAATGAGCCAAAAGGTCCATTGAACGTTGGAAGTGGTCGTCTATTTATAGAGAGTTCTGGTCTGGAATTTTTGCCAAGTTCTAAGTCGCGACCGACTTAGTATAAGTCGTGGCCGACTTAACTTATCCCATCGCCGATCTAACGAGCCAAGCCCACGACTTAATGGAAGCAAGCTTGTCTGAATTGAGTTGTTGCCGAGATAAGCTAGGTCGTAGGTCCCCCTTTCTCTTATGCATGGCTCATGCCTTTAATGGGGCAAGCATGCTTCTCCGGACTTAAATCACCAGTTCTAAGTCGTAGCCGAGTTAACATGCCCCGGCTTAAGTATGAGTCGTGTACCTTTCCATGTCCTCATCAAGTAGGTCGGCAGCTCCTTTAGATAACTAGACCGGTACTCAAGTTAGATCGGTAGACTTCCTAAGTCGGCATCCTTCAAGGCATTAGGTCGTTAACCATTTAAGCCCTTAGGTCGGGAACTTGGTAAAGGCATTGAGTCGGCACCCATGATAAGGCATTGGATCGGCGCGTTTCTTAACTAATTAGGTCGGCACCGAACTAAGTCGGCCACCTTGTTAATTGGTTAGGTCGGCAAAGTCTTTGGGTTGTTAGGTCGGCACCGAACTAAGTCGGCCACCTTGTTAATTGGTTAGGTCGGCAAAGTCTTTGGGTTGTTAGGTCGGCACCGAACTAAGTCGGCCACCTTGTTAATTGGTTAGGTCGGCAAAGTCTTTGGGTTGTTAGGTCGGCAACTCTTCTGAGTCGGCATCTCTTGAGTCGGCGCCATCTCCACGTACTAGACCTGCTGAGTCGTAACCGAGATAGGGTTAACATTTGCCCCTCGAAGTATACGCCTTAGGCTTAAGTCGTGTGCTTCGAAACATCTCTTATCTCGGCCCTTCACTGAGTCGGCACGTTATTAGATCGGGCACGGTCCAAATGTTAAGCCGGCGAATTGCCGCTTCAGTTCCTTTCACTACGAGGTATAAATCATATCCCCTTCTTCTTTCTCATTACTTACTCTCTTGACTCCGCCATTAAAAAATTTCTTCAAGCTTCAAAAGGCGATTCGATTCCAACTAATCACTGACATCCTCTGCTATCCATTACGTAAGTGAATCCTCTTCTTCGATTATAGATCACTGTTAGTTCGTGAATTTCACCATCTAAATCACTCCCTGACATGACGCTTTATCGCGAATCCCATTATGTTCACGGCTGATGGAGTTTAGGTTGCTAGGTTCGATTTTAACTGTCCGATGAGACGATGAAGATGGTTCACCGATGCAGGCTAGTGGATTTTGATGTGTGCTAGGATTGCAAGGTTTTGAATTGGTGCATTGGACGATCTGGAAGTATGAACTAATAGGAATGAAGTGTGGGTTTTTTGATTCGAGGGGGTAGCTAACGGTTTGAGTGGATCGAAGTATTCATTTTGATGCGACCCGTTGATTTCAGGCGACTTAGCTTTTGGCCGATTCAATCCTTAAATCGTGGCCGTGTTAATGCATGTGGGAAACCCACCGACCTACCATTCTGCCGATCTAAGATTTAAACCGTGACCGAGATAATGCCAGAAAGAAGTTTACCGACTCAAACTTTAAAGCTTAAGTCGTGACCGAGCTAACACTTGAGAAATTCCTGCCTTTTGAACCAGAACTTGCGACCTAGTGAACGAGTTGCCAAGTTAAATCATCTTGACCTTGACCCGCTACCGATCTAACCTTATCCCGTAAAAGATTTTTAGAACGTAGCCGAGTTAGTACTTAGGCTTTGACGTTTAGGAGCATATACCCACTTTATGCATTTTGACTTTGACTACCGGACTAAGCTGAATAAACTTTGAATTGTGATCAAACTTTGTACTGCCCCAACTTTAAATTTGTTTGAACGTCATTGTATTACTTCACAGATCATTCTCACTTTTGAGCCGCAAACCTGTTGAGAATAACATACAAACAAAGAAAACCAAGGCGCACATACTGCCATTGACTGCCCATATCAAATGACAGATTAGTTAAGACAAGATAAAAGATATGAACATATTGCATGAAATGTTGTGAATCAATTGACTAAAGTAGAATATTAATGCAAAGTATCAACAATTTGAACTGATTTGCTTGCATCAACATTGTATTTGCATATTCAAACTCAAAACAAAGATTCCTGGTTTTTATAACTAACAAATGTTTGCTAGGTTTTATTCCAGTTACCTTTGCTTATTGTTTGATTGATACTTGTACAACACTTCACACACTTTAGGAAACGTGCACCTTCATGTTTGAATATCCAATTGCTTGTGTAGAATGACTTCCCATCAAAGAGAAGAAGTAGCAAGTCAAGAAGAAGAAACTTTCCCGGTAACTGCTCCTATAGAGAATCCTCCGGAAAGAACTTCGACTATTCTATCTTCGAGAACATTTATTCAGTTGCGTACTCAATTCGGCTTTGCTGAAGATGATGTCATATTTCCCGGACCAAATGATACTGCTGACAGACCTCCCTATGGTTTTGTCGCGGTTAATCGTCAAATGTGCTTAAGTGGGGCGATCCCACCTTTCAATGACTTTCTTCGAATTCTTCTTCTCCGGATGTCAATTTCTCCGTTCCAACTTCATCCTAATGGTTACGCTATCTTGATGGGGTTGGCTGTTTTGTTCAGAAGACATCTTGACCGACTGCCGAGCTTCGAAGAAATTCGCTACTTATGCTCGTTTGCAAAGAGCAAAGACCATCCTTCTCTTATCATTGTGAGAAGTGCAAGAAACCGCAAGCTCATTCTTGATCTTACTGAAAGTGTCCATGGATTTTTAAACCAATTTTTCTTTGCTCGCAGTCCCCCAGAGTTTTATGCTTCTTGGAGAGTAGGAAGTAAGATCATTTATTTCCGTCTTTCCACTTTCTTTCTTAACTCTTTTCGGGGTCCAAATTGCTAATCTCATTCTTTGCTTTTTTTAGCACTTCCCCTTCCCTCTAGAGATCCGATACATAGGCAGACTTTTGATAGACTGAGCGCTGTAGCCGCAGAAGAGAGAAGTATCAAGTTTCTACTAAGCGACGAATTTCTACATCAATACGAACTTCTCCACCCTTCTCGCTATACTCAGCTTTGTGAAGCTCCGACTGAAGTTCCCGATTCCCCGACTGAAGCATCGGATGCCCCCGTTACTATCGAACAACCCTCATCAAAAGAGTCTAACATCGAAGCTTCATTGGTGAAATGTTCCACCCCTACCGACATTATGGGGTCATCTAGTAAGACGGCACTTGCCCCGATTGAGGAAGAAGAAGAACCTTCACAGCCTCTCGGGGGATTAGCTGATGTAGGAACTGAGAAAACAAGTCTCACCGAGCATGATGGTGACGATGTTTATGATGGGTTGAGCGACATAATAGTGACCTCACAGGAGCTTTTTAGAGATGACGTGTCTAAAACTATCTCTCCTATAGTTGAGGCGACGTCCCTTCTTCGACTAACACCAACACAAACACCAACTCCTCATACCCAAGCTATCATCACCTCTACACCAATGAGTGGTTTGTAGCTTAATGCGCGTAGCTTGCACATCACACAACACTTAGGATTTTTTGGCATTTGTTCACATTTAACTTCTTTTCTCCGGAAGTTTCTAAGACTTGCTATTTTTGCCTTTTCAGATTCCTCTATGGGGCGCAGCGGCAGCGGTTCTTATTACAAAGACTTTCGACGCTATGGAGGGCGTGGCAGCTATGATTACAAGCAATACTATACCGATCCCAGAGAGACCAATGAGCAGAGAGCTGCGCGAAAAGCTGAGGAGAGGAGAAGGTATGAAGAACGTCATGAGGGAGCGGGCACGCGACATGAATCTTTCCCAAGGGATGATGATTCCCATAAACGTAAAACGCACGATGATAGGGGGAAGAGCCATATTGAGGATTCGAGAAAGCGGACCAAACTTGGCGAGGAGCACGTGCCCGTGACATCTGAGAGACCTGGTGCCTCAGTTTCTATTGACATCCCTTCCAAATCTCCTGCTCTTGAAGGAAGTGCCATCCAAACACTTCTCAACAGGCCTTCATACCATGTTGAAAGGGGCCCCCCGACTTTGCAGAGCCGATTCCCGAACTGGTGTTTGAGGGGGGTACGCTTCGACCTTGATTTGGTCCCCATCGACAAAGAAGCTATGTACAGAAATCTCGATGCTGTCAAGCTTGATATCGATAGAATGTCTGGATGGCAAAAGCTGGTTGATGAACTTCAAAGAGTTAATCGGGCTAACATCGAAGCAATGCTGACCATGGAAAATGACAAATCAGAATGGCAGAAGATTCTTGATCAACACAACACTGAGATGAAGGAGATAGCCGAATACAATGAAAAACTCGAAGCTGAAGTAAAGCAGCTCAAAGATGATCTTGCCTCTTCTACTAATACTTACACCCAAAGAGAAGAGGTATTGCAAAAACAAGTGCGAGATGCGCACGCCAGCCAGAGGGACGCTGAAGCTAAAGCTGAGAGGTTGGAACAAGCTGTAGAGAACCACCGCACTGATGTCACCCAGCTGCAGAATAAACTGAGCGCCCGGGACATGGAGATTGAAGCGCTAAAAGCCCAACTTGCTCAGACCGAAAAAGATCGAGATGAGGCCATGGCTGGCAAAATTGCAGCCGAAGAAACTGCTCAGACCATGGAAAACGATATCAATTCGACTTTATTCGATTTTTATTTACATTGTGTCTTGGGACGCGGCAGCCTCTCTTTTCTTGGTCCTAAGTATGAAATCACCCTGGCCGAGGTGTGGGAAGCTGCTCTTAACATGTTTAAAGACGCCGGGTATGGCGATGAAGATTTTGAGGCGCGTTACCTGGATGAGGGAGCTCGCGCTGCTCTTGCGAAGGGGCGAGAACAACTTGCCAGGATGAGAACTGGAATGGCGGAAGAGGAATGTTCTGGAAAGGAATTAACGCTTATTTCCTCTGTCCATCCTCCAGTTTCTCCTGTGGTTGACATCACGGGTTCTAGCTCCTCTACTCCGCCTGCAACTAAGACAGTAACTGAAACTACAAGTGCACAAGGCGGGGATGAAGGTGGTGAAAGCAACGGAGCACAGCGATATGAAATCAGCCTCAGAGATCCAACTACCCCAGGTAAACTTGACACCGGACCAGCTCAAGTGGTGAACTGCTCGTTCGCTCCTTGTGAACTTGACGATCTTCTTGATTATTTTTCAAATGTCAATGAATTCCCGACTTTTGATGAGCCGTCATCCCCTCTCTTTTCGAAAGATACTGATATTTTAAGTTTTTTCTCCTTTGTAGAGAAAGCACCGAGTCAAACTCAAGCTTCTTCTCCCCCGGTGATCCTTCCTCCATCTCTTCAAGTGGCGCCTCCCTCTGCTTCTCAACCTGGGTCACAAGAAGAACAAATAGAAGCTCTCCATGGCCTGGATGATCCCGTTGCTTCGCAAGAGCAAAAAGATGAGGGACTTGAGGGAGGTGACATATCTCCGGAGCGGACTCCTTCTGACGATATAACTTTATCTAAACTTGCCACTCCAGGAAGTGAGTCTTCCTCAAAGAGGAGAAGGAAGCAAGGAGCATCAAGGAGGAGAGGGAAGATAATCACTGCCACTGAAGAGGAGCCAGAAGTTGGGCCAGCTGCGCCTACCTCTCCTTCCTCCCTTATACCCACTGGTCGACCTGAAAAGCTGATCATTCGGCCGGGTAAAGGGTCTAAAGGCAGCAAAAAGAAGTGAAGATCTTCAGTTTCTAGTTTTTTTGTGTTTTGCATGTACTGGCCGAGAATTGTGCGGGTACCGGCCCCCGCTTTTCTTTATTTTGAAACCTGTACCTGCGTTGTAATTGAATAAAATGATTCCTTGAATAAAATGATTCCTCGTTTGTACAAACTTTTGTTTGAATTAAAGAATACATTTGTTATTTGTTTTGGCATGAGTTTATTTGATATTGCAGCGAGCTTATGGTATGTTACTTGAGCGTTACCTTTTGCTGGTTTAGTTATACCATATTGTGTGTAATTATACTATATTGCCCCCATTCCATAAGTATGCTGCAATATTCTATACCTCGAGGGGACTTACACTCTTATTTGCTAAAGAATAATTATTTTATTCTTTAAAGAAAATTTTATAGAGTACAACTCCCTTCGTATAAGTTTTTACGCTTGGTCGTTCGAAGAAATCACTTTTTTCTTTTGCTTATGTGCATATCTCATCAAGTGAATTCCTCTATGTGGTAAAGCGGACCTCTGAAGGGTACTTTAACTTCTTTTCTTTTTACGATCATTTCCCACAGTAGGCAAATTACTTTTCCTTTGAAAGTTAAAGTACGCTTTTGATGAGGATTTTTTTTTTTTTATAGAAAGTTGTACCTCTGAGGAGGGATTTTTTTACGTTTCAACACTTGGAAGTTTTATTTCAATCTCGGTGAAACGTGTACCTCCAAAGAGTTATGCTTTAGAAATCCTTTTCACGTTTCAACACTTGGAAGTTTTATTTCAATCTCGGTGAAACGTGGGTTTCCAAAGAGGTCTTTTTTCTTAATTGTGTTCCCGGGAGGGGGTTGTACCTCTGAGGAGGGATTTCTCACGTTCCAACACTTGGAAGTTTTATTTCAATCTTGGTGAAACGTGTACCCCCAAAGAGTTGTGCCTTTGAAGAAAGCCTTTTCACGTTTCAACACTTGGAAGTTTTATTTCAATCTCGGTGAAACGTGTGCTTTCAAGAAGGTCTTTGTTTTTACATTTCAACTTTGGTGAAGTGAAATTCCGAAGAGCGGCTGCTACACTTCAACTCCTGGCGAAATGGGCCTCCGAAGAGGGCTTTTATTTTGTTTACATTTCAACTCTGGTGAAGTGAAATCCCGAAGAGCGGTTATAACACTTCAACTCCTGGTGAAATGGGCCTCCGAAGAGGGCTTTTATTTTGTTTACATTTCAACTCTGGTGAAGTGAAATCCCGAAGAGCGGTTATAACACTTCAACTCCTGGTGAAATGGGCCTCCGAAGAGGGCTTTTATTTTGTTTACATTTCAACTCTGGTGAAGTGAAATCCCGAAGAGCGGTTATAACACTTCAACTCCTGGTGAAATGGGCCTCCGAAGAGGGCTTTTATTTTGTTTACATTTCAACTCTGGTGAAGTGAAATCCCGAAGAGCGGTTATAACACTTCAACTCCTGGTGAAATGGGCCTCAGAGAGGGTTTTCATCGCCTGGAAGTTACTCTCTCATGGTTGGAGGGTCATGACTCCTCCAATCTTTTTTGTTGAGTAGAGAACTTTCTTTTTTGTGGCATATGACCCATTAGAGGTCTTTTATTATCCGAAGAGTTGTGCCTCCGAAGAGGACTTGTGGCGCTGATGGTAGCTTTGGTTGTTCCTCTGTTCACTTGCTTATGCCTTTTCAGCGATCCCCTTTTTTTTTCACAAGTGGCTTGTTTAATCCAAGGAAGTGTACTTCATTGCCAGGCAAGTTCGTGAGAACGGGCACTAGCTTCCTAATTGGATGTTTGTTTGTTTAAACAATCTCAATTTATCAGCAAGGGCTCGTTCCTATCGAAATCATTAGCCGTTCAATTGAAGCATTTCCTATCTAGGATTTGAATTCGGGGTCTTTGTGACTTGAAATTTGTTTGTTGAATGATGGTGAGAATCGCTCGGTCTTATTATGCGCAAGTTTCATCTCCACTGTCTGCAAAAATTTAAATCGATATTTCAGCAATACATTTTGTGTATTTTTATATCGAAAACAAAGCAAACATATAATGATAATAAGGAACACAAGATTTATAGTGGTTCGGCCATGAAATTGGGCCTACATCCACTTTATATTCTTTCATTATTTACTTGCATCAGTTTCACAATTGCTTTCAATTACAGGAATCATACATTCATAATTCTTTTTACAATGTTTCAACAAAATTTTCAAGTAAAGTATGGACGCAAGTGATTGCTGTTCCATGCCCTTGGAATTTGATCTCCATCAACTGTGGTGAGCTTGAATGTGCCGTCAAGAAGTTTCTGACCTATCACATACGGTCCTTCCCAATTTGGCCCAAACGCACCTGTCGCTGTCATAATTCTTTTTAGGACTAGATCTCCAATTTCAAAGCTGCGTTGACGAACTTTGGAATTGAAATGTCTGGCTATCCTTTGCTGATGAGCTGCAACTCTGAGGTTAGCTTCATCTCTTTTTTCATCAAGGAGATCCAGCGCTTCAAGTTGCAGCTTTTCATTTTCTGCTTGATTGAAATGGATTCTTCTGTGTGAAGGGACCTCTGTTTCAACCGGGATCATTGCTTCCGATCCGTATGCTAACGAAAAAGGAGTATGCCCAGTTGCAGTTTTGTGAGTAGTTCTGTATGCCCATAGTGCAAGCGGTAGTTTATCGACCCAACCACCTTTTGCTCTTTCGAGTTGCTTTTTGATGGTTGATTTGATGATCTTGTTCACTGCTTCCACTTGCCCGTTTGCCTGCGGATGAGCTACTGCCGAAAAGCTTTTCTGGATTTTGAATCGCTTGCAAAAATCCTGGAATTCCTCGCTTTCAAACTGAGTACCATTGTCTGTGATTATTTTCTGAGGCACACCGTATCTGCAAATGATATTCTTAGTCACAAAATTTATCATCTTTTTGGAGGTGATAGTTGCCAATGGTTCAGCTTCAGCCCATTTAGTGAAATAATCTACAGCAACAATGGCATATTTGATTCCAGATTTGGCGGTTGGTAAAGGTCCGATCAAATCTATTCCCCAAATCGCAAACGGCCACGGACTGGTCATTTGTGTGAGCTCAGTAGAAGGTGCTCTAGGAATTTTGGCAAATCTTTGACATCTGTCACATTTTCGAGAGTAATCTGCAGCATCTCGATTAATTTCTGGCCAAAAATATCCATATCGGAGAATTTTCTTTGCTAAAGTTTGACCACCTGAATGATCCCCACATTCTCCTCCATGTACCTCTGATAGGATTATTTTGGCTTCTTCTTTGGATACACATCGAAGCAATGGCATTGAGAATCCTCGTCTGTATAATTGACCATCCTGGATTATATATCGAGAAGCTTTTCTCAGTAGCTTTTGTCGTTCTTTAGAGTTTTCTGGTAAAGAGCCATTGAGTAGATACTTTGTTACTGGAGTCATCCATGATTCTTGCTCTTGCGACATACTCATAACCCAATCGATATCCATTTCATCAATGCTCGGATTTGACAAAACTTCCACTGGAACTAACCCTAAGGATTGGGCTTCGCCAGAACTTGAGTATTTTGCGAGAGAATCTGCTTTCATGTTTTCTTCTCGAGGAATATGACTTATCGTGTAATGGTCGAATTCACATAAAAGTTCCCAAGCCTTTGACACATAAGCGGGCAGATTTCCTCCTTTCGTTTGAAACTCCTTCTTGACTTGACATACTATAAGCTGCGAATCACTGAAGATCTGTAACGCTCGAATGTTTAGTTCTTTAGCAATTTTCAAACCAGCGATCAGAGCTTCATATTCTGCTTCATTGTTTGTTGAAGGAAATTCTAATCTTAGCGCATAGCATAATGACCGGCCTTCAGGAGTTTCAAGAACAATTCCAGCACCTGAACAGTAATCATTTCTTGCGCCATCTACAAATAACTTCCATTGGGTTGGGGAGTTCTCGATTGTTTCTTCCTCGCTGTTACCCTTGTCTGTAAATTCTGCAATAAAATCTGCCAAAGCTTGTCCGTTGATCGCTTTTCTAGGATGATAAGTGATGTCATATTGGCTCAATTCAATATTCCACTTTAAAAGGCGGCCCGAAGTCTCAGGGCGAAACAAGACTTGCTTTAAAGGTTGATCAGTGAGGACTTTGATAGGATGAGCCTGGAAATATTGCCTCAACTTTCTTGAGGCAATCAATAGACAATAGGCGAGTTTTTCCAACTTGGAGTAATTCATTTCTGCCCCAGTGAGTCTTTTGCTGATATAGTAAACTGGATGTTGAATCCTTTTGTCTTCCCGTACCAGCGCTGCACTTAAAGCATGAGATGAAACTGCCAAGTATATAAGAAGATCCTCGCCATCGCCGGGCCTGGAAAGTATTGGAGGCGTTTCCATATGTTGAATCAATTCTTCAAAAGCTTTCTGGCATTCGGGAGTCCAGTCAAAGTTTTTCTTTCCTTTCTTTAGAGCGTCGAAGAATGGAATGCATTTATCAGTAGCTTTGGATATGAACCGACTTAAGGCGGCAATTTTTCCATTGAGACTTTGCAATTCCCTCTTTGTTTTAGGAGCTTTGACTTCTTTTAGAGCAGTGATTTGAGCTGGACTAGCTTCAATGCCCCTAGCGCTCACGATGAAACCCAAGAACTTCCCAGATTCTACCCCGAAAGAACATTTTAAAGGGTTAAGCTTCATTCCGTATCTTCGGAGAATTGCGAACATTTCTGCTAAGTGTTCGATGTGATCCACTGCTTTCTTAGATTTTACTAGCATGTCATCAACGTAAACTTCCATAGTCTTTCCCAACTGCGGTTTGAACATAGCATTTACCAGTCTTTGGTATGTTGCCCCCGCATTCTTCAACCCAAAGGGCATAACTCTGTAACAGTAAAGACCGACATCGGTGATAAAGCTTGTGTCCTCCTGATCTGGCTCATGCATCATGATCTGATTATATCCGGAGTATGCATCCATAAAAGACAACAATTCATGACCCGCTGTTCCATCTACCAGTTGATCGATCCTGGGTAATGGGAAGCAGTCCTTGGGACAGGCCTTGTTTAGATCTGAAAAGTCGATGCACACTCTCCATTTACCATTGGCTTTCTTAACTAGCACTGGATTTGAAACCCAATTTGGATAGGTAGATTCTCTGATGAAATTATTCTCCATGAGCCGGTCAACTTCCTCTTTCAATGCTGTCGACCTTTCTAGACCTTGGATTCTTCTTTTCTGCTTTACTGGCGTGAACTTTGGGTCAATATTCAGAGCATGTACCGCAACTTCTGGGGATATTCCGCACATATCGGCATGGGTCCAAGCGAAAACATCCAGGTTTGCTTTCAAAAAAGATATCAAGGCATTCTGAACTGACACATTAAGTTGTGAACCCACATTCAGCACCTTGTTTGGGTCCTTCAGATCAACGGGCACCGGTATCGTTGTTTCTGCTGGTACCACCCTACTCTCCCCCGCACTGGCCTTTCTAGGATCCATCACTTTTCGTGCCCCGCTATGCTCGCCAGTGCAGGGTCCGCCCTGTAGTTGCTATAGGGTTGGTGTTTTGATGCGGATTGGGGTTGCCGCATCTTTCCCCATTTCTCTCTTCCTTGTTTCTCGCAGCTCTGTCATATAACATTCTCGCCCAGCGTTCTGGTCTCCTTTAATAACTCCTACCCCATTGTCTGTAGGGAATTTAATAGTAAGACACCATGGGGCAAGGACAGCTTTGAATGCAGCAAGAATAGGTCGACCAAAGAAAGCATTATAAGCAGAAAATTCATCTACTATCACAAAAGTCTGCTTGCGAACTACTTTTCTTTCTCCTTCTCCGAGTTCCACAAGCAAGTCAATGGTTCCTACTGGTTGCTTTGGCTCCCCAGTGAAGCCAACAATCTTCTGAGATGAGGCTTGCACATCCGCCATCGGGATTCTCATCTGGTCAAACGTTTTCTTGAAGAGGATGTTGCAAGATGCGCCGCAATCAATAAGAACTCTTCTGACAATAGCCGGTCCAATACCGGCCGAGATGACTAACGGGTCCAAAGTAGGGGCCTCAATGCCCGTGGAATCTCTAGCCCTGAACACAATATCATCATTAAAAGTCCTTTGTTGTTTCAGGGGTGTAGAGTCCTCTAAAACAAAGACATTCTCTTCAGTTGGCATATGTTTCAGAGCTCGAGTGTACCTCTCCATTTCACCCCAGCTTCTGCCTGCTGGGTGGGGTCCTCCTGTGATGACATTAATAACTGGCCTTCCAGATTCATGTCCTGCGGCCTTCTCATTTGTCCTGGGCTGATGAGCAAGAGCTTGTTGGCCCTGACTTGACGAAGCAGGATCATTACTACTCTTCTTCACAAATTGCTGCAGCTTATTTTCTCTTAGCAATTCTTCGATTATATTTTTCAATTGACGGCAGTCGTCTGTGTCATGACCAGGCTGATTATGGAAGCGACAGAACTTCCCACTTTGCACAGCTTTTCTTCCGGTTCTGAGAACAGGAGGTTTGGGATACTCAAAAGAATCTTTTGTAGCCAGGTAGATGCGCTCTGGTGTCTCTAACAAAGGAGTATATTCTGATGGCTTGAAGGATCGAGGCTTCTTTGAATTGTGTTGTTTCCTTCCATCATTATTTTCTCTTTTCTGTCCCACAGATCCATTCTTACGTGGCGCAGCAGTGTTGTCTTCAGCTTTCTCTACTGTTGCCTTTGCCGGGACAGGACGGCTTTCCAAACGCATGAATTCATCCGCCTTTTTGTAGAACTTTTCCAGAGAATTTGGCTCCTTCATGTTCAGCCACTTTCCGAATTCACTTGACTTATCAATAGCTCTCATCAAATAGGTCAAGACCATGCGGGGTTCTGCATTATCCACCTCAGCTAACGCTATATTAAAGCGATTTAAAAAAGACTTGATAGTTTCCCCCGGATTCTGTTCCAAACCGGATAACGACATGATGTCTTTTGCCTTTGAAGCATATAGCCTAAATTGCTCTTTAAATTTCCTGGTTAGGTCTGAAAACTGATCGATGGACCGGACAGGTAGTTTTGTGAACCAAAGCAGAGCTACCCCTTCCAAATACACAGGAAAATAGCGGCATTTTATCTCGTCAGAAGCTCTGGCACCTGTCATGTGCCAATCATATTTGTACAGGAACTCATTTGGATCACTTGTCCCTTTGTAAGCTGGAATGGTCGGAGGGACGAACTTCCTTGGGAATTCAGCTTTTAGGATCTTTTCAGTAAACGGAGTCTTGCTCGGAGCGAAACCCCACTCTTTCTCATCTTCGACCCTTTGCATACTTTCTTTCATAATCTGTCGAACCATACCAGAAAGATATTCTTCGTCATTCCTATTTCTGGATCCTCCAGCCTCAGGCAATGTCTGTTCAAAGGGGCTAGCAGCCCTTTCGGGAATGTTTCTAGTTTCAGCATCATGGACATTACCGACAAAGTTCCTTTCATTATTCGCAGGTTGACGGTTTGCCCCGAGCAGATCGTTTAACCTATTCAGAATCAGAGCATTCTGAGCATTCTGAGCTTCCAATTGCGCGTTCTGGGCATTTATTTGCTGATTCAACCCAAAGATAGCAGCGTCCAATTCCGCTTTTGAAACTCCAACAGCTGGAGTGGCTTGATTTGGTGTTGGGGAAGTGGAGGTTCCCTCTCGAATGTTTGCAGATCTCACAGATTTACTTTTCCTTCCAGGAGCCATGATTTCGGATAGACTTCTGGTTCTTAAAGAAACTCTATCTACAAATCTTTCTGAAACAATGATGATAGATGTCCTGAGTTCAATTCTCAGTGAAAGCACCAAAATGTTAACGCTTAAATTTGAACGCTAACACCCTGGTGTATAAGATGTGATTGTGAAAGCACCACCCGTTTGTACGGGAAACAGAAATAAGCAGAAAGTATGTAGAAAAACGGTAAGAGACACAGTATTTATAGTGGTTCGGCTTATAATCCAGCCTACGTCCACTTTAATCTTTTTATCACTAGTTTGATTACAATTCTTTACAAGATCTTTCAATTACAACACACTTCAAGTGATAGGGTATATGAAACAAGTAGCTCAAGCTTTGATGTTGACAATCATCTTCAAATCCATGGTGAATGTGGATGATTCCTTCATGGAGTTCCTTTAGAAGTTTGTTGGATCTAAAAAGCTTTGAAGTCGTCTGGGATTCGGCAGAGTAACGGCGCTTGAAGAGAATGAGCCAAAAGGTCCATTGAACGTTGGAAGTGGTCGTCTATTTATAGAGAGTTCTGGTCTGGAATTTTTGCCAAGTTCTAAGTCGCGACCGACTTAGTATAAGTCGTGGCCGACTTAACTTATCCCATCGCCGATCTAACGAGCCAAGCCCACGACTTAATGGAAGCAAGCTTGTCTGAATTGAGTTGTTGCCGAGATAAGCTAGGTCGTAGGTCCCCCTTTCTCTTATGCATGGCTCATGCCTTTAATGGGGCAAGCATGCTTCTCCGGACTTAAATCACCAGTTCTAAGTCGTAGCCGAGTTAACATGCCCCGGCTTAAGTATGAGTCGTGTACCTTTCCATGTCCTCATCAAGTAGGTCGGCAGCTCCTTTAGATAACTAGACCGGTACTCAAGTTAGATCGGTAGACTTCCTAAGTCGGCATCCTTCAAGGCATTAGGTCGTTAACCATTTAAGCCCTTAGGTCGGGAACTTGGTAAAGGCATTGAGTCGGCACCCATGATAAGGCATTGGATCGGCGCGTTTCTTAACTAATTAGGTCGGCACCGAACTAAGTCGGCCACCTTGTTAATTGGTTAGGTCGGCAAAGTCTTTGGGTTGTTAGGTCGGCACCGAACTAAGTCGGCCACCTTGTTAATTGGTTAGGTCGGCAAAGTCTTTGGGTTGTTAGGTCGGCACCGAACTAAGTCGGCCACCTTGTTAATTGGTTAGGTCGGCAAAGTCTTTGGGTTGTTAGGTCGGCAACTCTTCTGAGTCGGCATCTCTTGAGTCGGCGCCATCTCCACGTACTAGACCTGCTGAGTCGTAACCGAGATAGGGTTAACAGCCTATATACTAGGTATAAAGATATATAGAGATGGATCAAAGAGGCTATTGGGATAGTCCCAATCCTTGTACATAGATACCATATTGAAAAGGTTCAATGTAGAGAATTCCAAACATGGAAACGTTCTAATGCAATCTAGAATTGTCCTTTCTAAGAATGACGCTCCTCGTACTAATAAGGAGAAAGAGCGTATGAAAAGGATCTCATATGCTTCAGCCATAGGATTCATAACGTACGATATCTAATGTACTAGACCGAATGTGTCATATACATTATGATGCATAAGCCAATACCAACGTAATCTTAGAGAAAAACATTGGACGACTATAAAATATATATTGAAGTATTTAACAAATACTTAGGATTTATTCCTCATCTACGAGAATGGAGACCTCCTTATAAACGAGTATACGGACTATAGCTTTCAAAGTGATATATATGATAGTAAGTTAGTGTTTGGTTATGTCTTTTGTAACGACCCGCGAATTTCGATAATTAAAAAATTGTTAATTTAATAAGATTTTGGTAATTAAATCTAGAATAAAAAAGATTTGAAATTTGTTAATTTAATATGATTGTGTAATTAATACTGAAAGAAATAAAATTGGGAATCATATTTATGGAATAATAACGAGGATGCAAGGTAAACAATGCTGATTAAGGTTAATAATTAATGGGTTGAATGAAATGCCAGTAAATGAAAATATGTTATACTTGACTATAAATGGAACATAAGCGAATAGATGGAATATTGGATTTACCAAGGAAATAATAGGTAGTTAGTGGAAATTAGTATTATGAAAATAAATGGTAACATTGATTTGTAAGTAATAAAAGCTTGTTAATGGACTAAAGATTAACGTAATGATTATTGTATGTTACCTATTTATGTAGTTTGTTAATTTAAATTGGAAATCAGTTACAATAATTATAATTTAATATTACGTTAATGTTAATTAAGGTAATATTTGGAAATAATGTTAATGCTATTCATAATTGGACAATTTGTTGAATTAATTAATGAAATAATACAGTATTAATGGTAAGTAATAAACTTGTAAATGCAAGTAAAAGTAAATAGGTGGCAACTAATATATGTTATTTATTTATTTACTGTGTTAAATAAAATTGGTAATCAAATTGCAATTAAAGGTAATAACGTTAATGCAAGTGAATAAACAATTAATTTAGTGCAATCCCAATTAACTGAAACCAATTGTAAGGTTATAATTGATTGTAATTAATGAATTGGGAAATAAGTTAAAAGTATATTAATTGATGAAATAATACATAATAAATTGTAATTTGATAAAATCAATATTAGATAATGAATTGCAATTTGATATTAATGGCAGATAAGTAATTATAATAATTGTTAGTTGATAATTAAGTATGAATGTGAGTATATTTGGCCATAGTGATAATTATTAATTGTTTACCCATCCATTAAATTTATTGAATTAGATCTAAATCAATTGCAACATTTGTTTGTTAATAATAGCTTATAAGTGAAACTAAACGTTAATGGTAACAATTATTATAAGTTAACCATTTATTTAGTATATTAAATTAAAACTAGTAATCAATTGCAATAAATCTAAATTAAAAGTTATGTTAGTATAAATTAAGGAAATAATTGGAAATAAGGTCAACCTTATTTATAATATGACAATTGGTTGAATAAAAGGAATGGAAATAAAGTTTTATCAATATATTGGAATTTAATTTATGATAATAGGATTAATTGCAATTAAATGAAATTAAATATTTAAATATTACATAAATGAAAATTTATATGAAATCAGAGAATATTAATGTAAGCAATCATGAACCAATATTAACTTCATCCTTTTGATAATAATGGATTGAATAACAGAGTGAAAGGTCAATTAAATGGAATTATGGAAAAATTAAATTTGTAATTTCTACAATTTTTGAAATTGAAATTAAATTTGGTAATTAGCGAAATAATTAATATTGAACTAACATAGAATTTGTTTTAAGTTATTATATTTGTTTAAGAAATCAAAAGTGATAAAATTTATAAATTTTAAAATTTGGATTGAAATAGGGATCTAATTAATTTAATATTAATTTATCTAATTAACTGGAAAATAGCCATTTTGGCCACTGACTTGGATTTCGACGAAACCAGTTTCATTGGATCTGTAACAGTGAATTATTGTAGGATTTCAAATTTCGTAGCGATCGGACCTTTCGTTTGATTGTACGGGCTCGAAACGCCTAGAAATCAATGAAGTTGAAATTTATTGAAATCAATTTGAAATAACTTGATTTTAGTATAACTTCTTCATACGATGAAATTTGGAGCTAAAACATGTTCCATTGATTTTAATTTATTTTAAAACATCTATTTTGATATATGGGTTGACCCAATTTCGTTCCGGAGTCAGAACGGGCTTTTCGAGCCATTTTATCGTTCAACGCGTATATCAATCGTGACCATCCATTCTAATTTCAGCTTGCCTATATATACCCTGTTATAAACCCTAGCTTATTTCTTATGTTAGTACGTATAATTCCTTCACACCTCCTCATTTCAATGGCAGACAATTCCAAACCCAATTGCAATTCATAAACCAAATCAAAATTTCAATCTCTTCAAACTATATTGAATTATATATGGATTTCAAGCTCTCGACGAGCGCTAGTCAAATATATGATTCGTTTTTCAATCTAGGTTACGGTGTGACCGAAAATTGAAGAACTGTTCATGGTCGTTCATCACGCGTCAATGAACTATGTCGGATCGTCGAATCGAGGGTAGGGTTTGGTGGAGATCGACGAGAGGAGTTCATCTATATGGTTTGTTTCGCGAATTAAAGGTTGGATCGAGCTAAAAATTTCAATTAGGTCAAGTTTTTAGGCGGCGGCAATGGGGATTTTCGGCTCGATCGAGCGTCGCAGGGGGGGACTGTGCCTGGAGGAGGCGACTCGGCCTGGGGAGGCCACGGCTGGCCATCGCACGGCGATCTTCGATCGTTTGTGGCGACTTCGGCCGTTCCACGTTGATAGGGTTGCGTGCGGCTTCCTGATGCTGAGAACAAGATTTACGTGTAAGATTTTTTTCTTATTTTATTTATTTTCAAAAATAAATAAATTCATATAGCTTCTAATTATCATAACTTCTGCGTACGAGGTCGGTTTTACACGCGGTTTTCTTCACTATGTTCGCATTGGAATTATCGACATTTTGGCACTGGTTTGGATGGATTCTGAGACTGTTCAAATTTTGGGTTTAAATTGGGTTTAAATTCAATTTAAATTCAAAAGTTGGGTGTTTTAACCCACTCACAACTTCTAAAATTTCTTATATTTGTTAAATTAATTTTTGATGTGATTAGAGATTTATTTGTGACTGTTTGGCATATTTTTAATCATCATCTCAGTTGAATTAAATTTATTGGATTAAATTGTTAATTAAATTATTATTGCATATAAACTGCCAGTTAAATTGTTAATTAATTTATTATTGAATATAAACTGCCAGTAAATACCTATTATTTATTATCTGTTATATATTGATGTTATTGTTTGAATTGGATGATGATTGTGATAAATGGTTGATGATTGATATTGGATGAATGAATGTTTTATTTTATGTTTTTACAAAATGCAAGTTGCTATGCACTTTTATTTCGTTCGGGATTACGGTTTGAAATGATATATAACCATATTTTTATTTTAAATTACGGATTGAAATGATAAATATCTGTATCACTTGACCATAGGGTAGAAAATTTTATACAAACACCGTGGTCTATATATAAAATATTTTGAAATGATTTTTATGGTTTTGTAAAGAAATATATGGTTTATGAGATATTGATTTGGATATTTTATAAATGTTATTTTATGTATAGTTAAATTTCTGGTTTTAAGCTATGTATAAATTGGCTTAAAGTATAAAATAAGTTTAATAATAAAGTTTGATTTTTATTAAGATATAATATGGTTAAGTATTTATTTAAATTATATTTCTGGAGTTTATAATGACTAAAATGAGAATAAGATGGGAAGATAAATATGACATTGATTTGAAATTTAATAAAATTGAGATTTTAAAGGAATGATTTTTTTATAACTAGATTTTGGTTTAAGATGAGTTAAACTAATATTTCAAGTATAAATTAATTGAAGGAAATATTTAGTTATTTGTAATTTGAGTTTTATTTAAATGATAATGGATTTATTATGCAAATATTTCAAAACTAACTAATTGAACATAGAATTGTTGAATCGTAATTATCAACCTTAGTTTTGAAATTGTTTAATACTTAAAATTTGAAATATATTGAAATTGAAATGATTTGTTGGAACTGAAAGTGAGTTGAAAGTTATGAGTTGAGATTTAATATAAAGTGAATAAAATTGTGAAGTCGAGGAAATTATTTTACTTTATAAAGTAATTTTAAAATTCAAACTATTTTACTTTATATATTGTTTGAATGTCAAAACCATTTAAGTTTTGGAAGTTATGGTTTAGAAGCTATGAAATTCGAAGTATTATGTTTTGAAAGGTTATATTTCAAGCGTTTGGTTTCGAAATATCATAAATTTGAAAAGTGCTATGATTTTGTAAAAGAGATATATTTGAAATAAAAAATGATATTGCATTGATTTGGGTTTTATAACAATGATATCATATTTCTTTGCGCTTTTGAAATGGAAATGATATCGTATTTATATGGTTTTGAAATGGATATTATATTATGGTTTCGAAGTAAAATTATTTTGAAATGACCACGTTGTTATAATAACAATTGGTTGGCAAAGAGACCGGGATGGGATATGGGCATACTCTCTGTCGATACCGAAAACTACTTTGACAACCGTGTACATGGTGGAGACTCCAGAATGAAGTAGGATGGTAGCGACGTTCTATTAAGGTATATATGTGGACCCAACTCCCGTGAGTTTGGATAAGGTGGCTAAAACAGGAGCGATTCTCGAGCCAAGGAGGTAGCCCCTCTTATTGGACACATCCCTTCGATATTATACTCTGACTTTTGGATTGATTCGGTGGCCACTTTTGATTTTTGATTTGGGGTTGTGGCTCGAGGTTTGCGGCTGTGCGTTACCACCAGCCTAGATGCGTAATTGATATATCTACCCTGACATTGCCTAGTTGTGCCGTGTACCTACCCTAGCGCGCCTTATACGATTTTATTTTCTACCATACCTATGGAGTGCCCTCTGACGACGCCCAGTACGGGGGAGATTACGGTACTGTATAGACTATGGGAATATAACAGTGTGTTAAGATGGAAAATGTAAAGCCTTAACGCTATTTTTAAATTATATTATACTTTACTGTAGACACTATTATAATAGCGTATATTACTACATAGTAGATAGTTTAACGGATCCTTAGGAGATGTGAATCCCGAACATCTTTTGAGTTACTGCACTCATGTTAGACACTGGATAGGAGATGTCAAATCCCGTACACATCTCTGATGCCATTCCACTCATATTATTTACTGTTGATTTAACTTACATAAGATCTTTTAGTTCTGCATCGAGTGTTTTGTCTTTTCATTTCGCTCGGGTCAGCCTGGGCATTTCAGGATTCGGAAGACCGTATTCTGGAGGACGAAGATGAAGATTTATTATTATTTATTATAGTATTCCACTACATTCGTACTGTTCCGCTGCATTAGTTATTATTCTATGGTATGTGTAACTCTGATATGTATTGTATAAGTATAATCGAGTATTTTGTAAAACAGCTTGTTGAACTGTTTATTTGATTATTATATTTTGTCATTCCGCTGCAAGATTCTATTTTGTTTTTTCTTTCTCTGCTTTTTCTTATTCACCCCCAATAACAATTCGCCCTTTTGTATGGTTTGAGTCAGACGTGTGTGTTTATCGTCGATTTAAACCATCCAAAAAGGTGGGATGTTACATCTAGTATCAGAGCTTTGGTTTAGCGATAAACCTTAGCTTTGGGGGGTCTGACTCTTTATTAATAGGGTAGTAATACCATATGATGAGTCACTGAGAGTATATATATATATATATATATATATATATATATATATATATATATATATATGAGAGAGCGTATTTGTTAGTGTTATAAAAAATTTTCGATATTGTGTTAATTTGTTCCATTTTGTATTTATAAATTCTGGTTGGTGCATAGGACGCTATGACATCAATAGGGATTTCTAAACACCTAATAGGACAGACCGACACAATATTTGTTTTGAATATAGGTGAATGAAATAATTTTGCCTATTATATTTTCCATATATAAAATAATTTTTTTTATAAATAATACATATTTGGTTGTAATATAATTGTTGTTTCTTAGAGAAATTTATATATATTGGCTGTAAAATAAAATCTACAAATAAAAACAAAGAAAAATTGGAAAGTTAGAACTTAAGTTTCGGGATTTTGAAAATGGCTTCCAATGGCTTTTGGAATATAATAATATTGCTTAGAAGTATTTTCTGATATAAATATTTCAATATAATTTGAAAGGAATGTTTTAAAAGAAATTTTGGAAAGAAATAAGTTATGTACTCCCCTCTCTGTCGTTGAAAAATAATTCCAGCGATGAGTGCATGCATCATCGACATTCATTTTCTAGTTTCACAGTGGGAAGGCCACTGTAGTAGTTTTACTACAGATTTATTTTGATAAACAAACATAAATTTTAAATTGTTTTAAACATAATTGGATATATAAATTTTAAATATATACATTTATCTATTATTTTTTAAATGATTTGAAATTAAACCCGGTATTTAGTTCTTAAGTTTCCGTTAATTAATAGTTTCAATTGCCTTAGAGAAACGGAATTTAACTAATAATTGAAACCTATAAATGAAATAATAGATTTAATGCTAAGTTATAAATGAAATTTAAAGAAAGTTGAATCTGCAACCTATAAAACAAAAGATATGATTTTTGAACATTAAACTAATTAAAAGAAATGAGGTGAACTTGTATAAATTTCAATTACATTCATAAAAACATACATATAGCTTACCAAATATAAAAAGTTCTAATGTTTAATAAGAAAATGTAATGGGAAATTTTACAAGTAAAATTTGGAATAATGAAGGTATTCAATGAAATTCTTTAATAAATAAGAATTTGATGTTGTAGTTGTTATAAACTTAAGTATAATTGAAAGGCTACTAATTAAATCAATAGAAAGGTAAGTATTATAAATAAATAATTATAAACTTAAGTGAATGAATTGGAATGCTAAGAAATTGAATGGACATGAATAGAATGGATAAATGAATGTAAGTAAATGAAAGTAAGTAATAATAAATGAATGAATATAATGTCATAAAAAGGAAACTAACATGACATGAATAAATAGAAATGAATATTTGTAAGTAATAAATGAAATGAAGATAAATATTAATTAAATGAAAAGGAAATCAAATGACAAATGTATGAAATGAAATCAATAAGAATGAACTTGGTCTATTGTTTGAAATTTGTTGGTTGTTTGGTTTATGGTTCTTTAGGCAAGGATACTTTACATTTGTTTGGATGACTGAATAATCTATCTAGTTTTATCTAAGACTGTTGAGTAAATGGTGCACTTAGTAGTTTATTCTTCATTTTATACAATTTAAAGCTTTTGAACTCAAACAACTATTTGTTTGGTTTGATGGGAATGGATAATTGATTGGTGTTGATTGTATATGACGTGTATGTTGTTGGTTGCTAATGATTGCTGTTTATATTGATTGTTTGTTAGTGGTTGAAACAACTTTAATATTTCATTTTATATAATTATTAACTCTTTTGGATTATGTAAGTGAAATATAGGTTATGGAAGCAATTGCTACTACTTTTGGTTTCATAATTATGCGTAATTGCCCGACAAATAGGTACGTTTTTGGATTACGGTTTTATAGCGCTATTATATTGTTTTTCCCGTGTTGGGATATATATTATTTTGAAAAATATATGTTATATATTGTTATATTCGATATTATATTTTCTCCCGAGCCTCTCTGTACAAAGGAGACTCTGCCAAAAAATTTCGTAAATTTTGGACTTAGAAAATTTTTGAAAAGTATTTTCAAACTTTATAAATTTGAGTATAAAATGATTTAATGGTTATAAATTGGCATATTTATTTAAATTAATTAATTTTGTAAATTTATTTGTTTATAGAGTTAATATTTTTGAATAAGATGTATTGTCTACTCAATTCCTTCTTTTCCCTTCTTTTTCCTTTTCGAGGACGAAAAGTTTTGAGTGGAGGAGAGTGTAACGACTTGCAAATTTCGATAATTAAAAATTGTTAATTTAATAAGATTTTGGTAATTAAATCTAGAATAAAAGAAATTGAAATTTGTTAATTTAATATAATTGTGTAATTAATACTAAAAGAAATAAAATTGGGAATCATGTTTATGAAATAATAACGAGGATGTAAGGTAAATAATGCTGATTAAGGTTAATAATTAATGGGTTGAATGAAATGCCAATAAATGAAAATATGTTATACTTGACTATAAATGGAACATAAGCGAATAAATGGAATATTGGATTTACCAAGGAAATAATAGATAGTTAATGGAAATTAGATGAAATAATATTATGAAAATAAATGGTAACATTGATTTGTAAGTAATAAAAGCTTATTAATGCGACTAAAGGTTAACATAATGATTATTGTATGTTACCTATTTATGTAGCTTGTTAATTTAAATTGAAAATCAATTACAATAATTATAATTTAATATTACGTTAATGTTAATTAAGGTAATATTTGGAAATAATGTTAATGTTATTCATAATTGGACAATTTGTTGAATTAATTAATGAAATAATACAGTGTTAATGGTAAGTAATAAACTTGTAAATGTAAGTAAAAGTAAATAGGTGACAACTAATATATGTTATTTATTTATTTAGTGTGTTAAATAAAATTGGTGATCAAATTGCAATTAAAGGTAATAATGCTAATGCAAGTGAATAAATAATTAATTCAGTGCAATCCCAATTAACTGAAACCAATTGTAAGGTTATAATTGATTGTAATTAATGAATTGGGAAATAAGTTCAAAGTATATTAATTGATGGAATAATACGTAATAAATTGTAATATGATAAAATCAATATTAGATAATGAATTGCAATTTGATAGAATCAATGCCAGATAAGTAATTATAATAATTGTTAGCTGATAATTAAGTATGAATGTGAGTAAATTTGGCAATAGTGATAATTATTAATTGTTTACCCATCCATTTAATTTATTGAATTAGATCTAAATCAATTGCAACATTTGTTTGTTAATAATAGCTTATAAGTGAAATTAAACGTTAATGGTAACAATTATTATAAGTTAACCATTTATTTAGTATATTAAATTAAAACTAGTAATCAATTGCAATAAATCTAAATTAAAAGTTATGTTAGTACAAATTAAGGAAATAATTGGAAATAATGTCAGTCTTATTTATAATATGAAAATTGGTTGAACAAAAAGAATGAAAATAAAGTTTTATCAATATATTAGAATTTAATTTATGATAATATGATTAATTTCAATTAAATGAAATTAAATATTTAAATATTACATAAATGGAAATTTAGATAAAATTTGAGAATATTAATGTAAAAAATCATGAACTAATATTAAATTCATCCCTTTCATAATAATGGATTGAATAATAGAGTGAAAGGTCAATTAAATGGAATTATGGAAAAATTAAATTTGTAATTTCTACAATTTTTGAAATTGAAATTAAATATGGTAATTAGAGAAATAATTAATGTTGAACTAACATAGAATTTGTTTTAAGTTATTATAATTGTTTAAGAAATCAAAAGTGATAAAATTTATAAATTTTAGAATTTGGATTGAAATAAGGATCTAATTAATTTAATATTAATTTATCTAATTAATTGGAAAATAGCCATTTTGGCCACTGACTCGTATTTCGACGAAACCAGTTTCATCGGATCCGTAATAGTGAATTATTATAGGATTTCAAGTTTCGTAGCGATCGGACTTGTCGTTTGATCGTACAGGCTTGAAACGTCTAGAAATCAATGAAATTGAAATTTATTGAAATCAATTTGAAATAACTTGATTTTAGTATAACTTCTTCATACGATGAAATTTGGAGCTGAAACATGTTCCATTGATTTTAAATTATTTTAAAACATCTATTTTGATATATGGGTTGACCCAATTTCGTTCCGGAGTCAGAACGGGCTTTTCGAGCCATTTTATCATTCAATGCGTATATCAATCATGACCATCCATTCTAATTTCAGCTTGCCTATATATACCATGTTATAAACCCTAGCCTATTTCTTATGTCAGTACGTACAATTCCTTCTCACCTCCTCATTTCAATGGTAGAAAATTCCAAACCCAATTTCAACTCAAAAACCAAATCAAAATTTCAGTCTCTCCAAACTATATCGAATTATATATGGATTTGAAGCTCTCGACGAGCGCAAGTCAAATATATGATTCGTTTTTAAATCTGGGTTTTGGTGTGATCGAAAATTGAAGAACTATTCACTGCCGTTCATCACGCGTCGATGAACTACGTCGGATCGTCGAATCGAGGGTAGGGTTTGGTGGAGATCGACGAGAGGCGTTCATCTATATGGTTTGTTTCACAAATTAACGGTTGGATCGAGCTAAAAATTTCAACTAGGTCAAGTTTTTGGACGGCAGCTATGAGGATTTTTGGCTCGATCGAGCATCGCGGGGGGCGTGGGGGAGGACTGTGCCTGGAGGAGGCGACTCGGCCTGGGGAGGCCACGACTGGCCGTCGCACGGCGATTGACGATCGTTCGTGGCGGCTTCGGTCGTTCTGCGTTGATAGGGTTGCGTGCAGCTTCCTGTTGTTGAGAATGAGATTTACGTGTGAGATTTTTTCTTATTTTATTTATTTTCAAAAAAATAAATTCGTATAACTTCTAATTATCATAACTTGTGCGTACGGGGTCGTTTTTACGCGCGGTTTTCTCCGCTAGGTTCGTATTGGAATTCCGGACATTTTGGCACAGGTTTGGACGGATTTTGAGACTGTTCAAATTTTAGGTTTAAATTCAATTTAAATTCAAAAGATGAGTGTTTTAACCCACGCACAACTTCTAAAATTTCTTATGTTTGTTAAATTAATTTTTGATGTGATTAGAAATTTATTTGTGACTGTTTGGCATATTTTTAATCATCATCTCAGTTAAATTAGATTTATTGGATTAAATTGTTAATTAAATTATTACTGCATATAAACTGCCGGTTAAATTATTAATTACTTTATTATTGAATATAAACTGCTAGTAAATACCTATTATTTATTATCTGTTATATATTGATGTTATTGTTTGAATTGGATGATGATTGTGATAAATGGTTGATGATTGATATTGGATGAATGGATGTTGTATTTTATATTGTTATAAACTGCAAGTTGTTATGCACTTTTATTTAATTCGGGATTACGGTTTGAAATGATATATAACCGTATTTTTATTTTAAATTACGGATTGAAATGATAAATATCTGTATCACTTGACCACAGGGTAGAAAATTTTATACAGACACCATGGTCTATGTATAAAATATTTTGAAATGATTTATATGGTTTTGTAAAGAAATATATGGTATACGAGATATTGATTTAGATATTTTATAAATATTATTTTATGTATAGTTAAATTCTTGGTTTCAAGCATGTATAAATTGGCTTAAAGTATAAAATAAGTTTAATAATAAAGTTTGATTTTTATTAAGATATAATATGGTTAAGTATTTATTTGAATTATATTTCTGGAGTTTATAATGACTAAAATGAGAATAAGGTGGGTAGATAAATATGAAATTGATTTGAAATTTAATAAAATTGAGATTTTAAAGGAATGATTTTTTATAACTGGATTTTGGTTTAGGATGAATTAAACGAATATTTCAAGTATAAATAAATTGAAGGAAATATTTGGTTATTTGTAATTTGAGTTTTATTTAAATGATAATGGATTTATTATGCAAATATTTCAAAACTAAATAATAGAGCGTTGAATTGTTGAATCGTAATTATCAACCTTAGTTTTGAAATTGTTTAATACTCAAAGTTTGAAATATATTGAAATTGAAATGGTTTATTGGAACTGAAAGTGAGTTGAAAGTTATGAATTGAGATTTAATATAAAGTGAATAAAATTGTGAAGTTGATGAAATTATTTTACTTTATAAAGTAATTTTAAAATTCAAACTATTTTATTTTATATACTATTTGAATATCGAAACCATTTAAGTTTTGGAAGTTATGGTTTAGAAGCTATGAAATTCGAAGTATTTTGTTTTGAAAGGTTATATTTCAAGCGTTTGGTTTTGAAATATCATAAATTTGAAAAGTGCTATAATTTTGGAAAAGAGATATATTTGAAATAAAAATGATATTATATTGATTTGGGTTTTATAACAATGATATCATATTGCTTTGGGTTTTTGAAATGGAAATGATACCGTATTTATATGGTTTTGAAATGGATATTATATTATGGTTTCGAAGTAAAATTATTTTGAATTGACCACGGTGTTATAATAACGATTGGTTGGCAAAGAGACCGGGATTGGATATGGGCATACTCTCTGTCGATACCAAAAACCACTTTGACAACCGTGTACGCGGTGGAGATTCCAGAATGAAGTAGGATGGTGGCGACATTCTATTAAGGTATATACGTGGACCCGACTCCCGTGAGTTAGTATAAGGTGGCTAAAACAGGAGCGATTCTTGGGCAAAGGAGGTAGCCCCTCTTATCGGACACATCCCTTCGATGTTATACTCTGACTTTTGGATTGATTCGTTCGCCACTTTTGATTTTTGATTTGGGGGTGTGGCTCGAGGTGGGCGGTAACTGCGGCTACGCGTTACCACTAGCCCGGATGCGTAATTGGTATATCTACCCTGGCATTGCCTAGTTGTGCCATGTCACCTACCTAGCGTGCCTTATACGATTTTGTTTTGTCCATATCTATGGAGTGCCCTCTGACGATGCCCAGTACGGGAGAGATTATGTTAATATAGACTATGGGAATATAAAAGTGTGTTAAGGTGGAAAATGTAAAGCCTTAACGCTATTTTTAAATTATATTATACTTTACTGTAGACACTATTATAATAGTGTATATTACTACATAGTAGATAGTTTAACGGATCCTTAGAAAATGTGAATCTCCAACATCTTTTAAGTTACTGCACTCATGTTAGACACTGGATAGGAGATGTCAAATCCCGAAAACATCTCTGACGCCGTTCCACTCATATTATTTATTGTTGATTTAACTTACATAAGATATTTTAGTTCTGACTCGAGTGTTTTGTCTTTTCAATTCGCTCGGGTCAGCCTGAGCATTTCAAGATTTGGAAGACCGTATTCTGGAGGACGAAGATGAAGATTTATTATTATTTTTTATAGTATTCTGCTACATTTGTACTGTTCCACTACATTAGTTATTATTCTCTGGTATATGTAACTTTGATATGTACTGTATAAGTATAATCGAATATTTTGTAAAATAGCTTCATAAACTATTTATTTGATTATTATATTTTACCGTTCCGCTGCAAGATTCTATTTTGTTTTTTTCTTTCTCTACTTTTTCTTATTCACCCCAACAACAATTCGCCCTTTTGTATGGTTTGAGTCTGACGTGTGTGGTTTATCTTCGATTGAAACCATCCAAAAAGGCAGGATGTTACATCTTTACACTTAACAATAGTGCTGTCAATTGGAAAAGTTCCATACATGAAACTGTAGCTGATTCAACGATGGAGGCTGAATACATCGCCCTCAATGAAGTAGCTAAAGAGGCAGTATGGATGCACAAATTTTTGAATGAGCTCCGAGTGGTTTCCGATATAAAGAATCATATTGCATTGCTCTGTGATAACAATGCAGCAATTCAAATACAAAGGAGCCCAGAGTACATAAGAAGTCACGGCCACCTCATTAAAGAATTTGTTGTGAAGAAAGAGGTCCCGATAAATAGGTAGATAACAAGGACAACATAGTAGATCCATTCACTAAGGGTCTAGCTCGGTTGGCTCTTGAGAAGCTGAGTGAAAGAATAAGATTGAGGTTCCATAATTGGCCCCAAGTGCAAGTGAGAGATTGATAAAGTTAGGGGTATGCCCTAGGGGAAATTCTGTAATTTATTATAAATTAATTAGCTCTATAATTGATTCTCGTTCGCAATAAAGGTATTTTCCTTTCTATTACATGTTTGTTATAATCCGTTATAAATAATTAGAAATAACTAAAATTAATTTAACAAAATATCCATAAATGGTGTGTTTGTGATAGTAATTACAAATGGTTATAATCATGGGTATCGTGTCACTGTTTAATAAATACATGATTTTAAATAATCATATTCAAGGTGCATCGAGATTGGATATCAGTGCATCCATTGAGACTATAAGACATAATGCTCTTCAAATGTTGGGAAATGTATTACTCATGACTATTGGGGGGCACCAAGGGGTTACATAGTGATAGTTATTGGATAACTAAGCAATGACTCACTCGATAGTTTTGTGTTGGTTAATATCACTAAGGTCAAATAGAAAATATGGATGTGACTAATTTACACATTTCTCTCGATTTGAGAATACTGCCAATCTTCAATATGAAAGCTTTGCTTTTACTATAATCAAATCATGGCATGATGACCATCAGGTACTATAGTTGGGTCGAGTGGAAGTATTGGAAGTGAAATACTATTCAAGAGAGGATTCATATTCTCAGTTCCTTGGGGTAAGTATCATAGTCAACTCAAAGTCAATTTAGAATAGTTTGGTTAATAAAAATTGTTATTATTGAACCAAAGACTTTATGTTTGGATTATAGATTTGAATATAGATGATATTGGAATTTTGACCATTACAAAATTTCATAAGTCCGTAGTGATATAGCTTTGACGAAGATAATTGGTTTAAATAATAGTCACAGTTGGGTAATGCTTAACAAAGTAAAACTGGATTTTACAGAAAACGAATAAGTGACAAATTTGGCCAAAATGTCACACCACCTGCTAAGTGAAGTGTGAATGTTATTATTTGAATAGTTCAATATTTATCGCTACTGAATTTACACTAGAGAGTCATACAACTGAAACGTTGAATACTCCTTGATCAAATGATTTAATTAATTTATAATTGTTATAAATTTATTAATATTTATGAAACATTAATTATAATATTTTATTTTGATTTGATGGACAATATTAAATATTTTTATAATAGCTATAAATATATTGATCGATATACGATATCAACATACGTTTAAATTAGATTTAAACACAATATAATTTGTTTGAGCTTTAAATGGGTTCAAAGTGTAACAACTCGTATTTACGTATCGGTGATCATAAAATATTATTTTTAAATTCATATGAGGTCATAAATCTATAACTTTGGAAAATGCCTATCGGTGACATTCCCTATATTTAGAATTTCTCCGAATGATTTTACCTCTGAAAAATTATAATGGCTATAACTTTTGATTGAAGTTGAATTAGTGCTCGAGACCACTTCCATTGGAAAGATATGATGGTTTCCCTTCCCGTATAATGGTCATATTAGCGATTTGGACTTTAGGTTAGGAGGTACGTTGTTTGAGAATTGGCAGTTTTTGGAGTAGCTTAGCGAGTGATTAATGAGTTTAGGGGAAAGCCCACTAACCCATTTCAGGTTTGAAGGCTATATTAGGCTGAACTGTCATCCCCAAATCATTTTTACCACTTCTCAATAGATCTAAGCTTCCATTAACTTATTCTCCACTTAAAACCTTCTCTTTTCACTTCCAAATCAAGTCTAGATCATAGATTAGGGGTAGGTTAGCAAGGAGATTTAATAGAAATTTTCAAATCTACATTTTTTGGGAGAGGAAATCAAGTCTTTGCTGTTGATTTTCGGATTTGCCTTGATTTGCATGCAAATCTCCACACCAGTGATTTAACATCTTTCGCCTTACTCTATATGTACCTATAGGTTTTAACATGTTTTGGATCCATTTTTGAATTAAAATTAAGTTTTAATGTTATTTTAAACCTAACATGTAGTAAAAATGTGAATAAATGATTTTTGGTGTTCTAGACATGTTATTATAAAACCTAACCTGTGGTAAAATGTGAATATATACTCTCTAGATTCAGTCTAGGGTGAGAAATCCTTCCCAATCTCTACTAATCATGGTATCCCGTAGGTTAAACAACGCAACCTATGCTCTAATACCGAATGGGACGACGATCCTCCACCACCGGCACCTAATATATACAAGATAGTACGCCGTTGTCATGTCGATCAATGTAGAGCAATCATCAAGGTTTAAAATGAAAAAAAACATCATAGAATCTGTAGTACTTCTCAAAACGCATGGAATAAAATATAATATCACAAATATAAAGTAAAAGAGACAGTAATCAGAGTACAGATACACAAAGTTATACATTATGAAATAGAGTTTATGCAATAGAAGTAAACTCATTTAACTATCTCATACAAATAATAGTAAGCAAGCACTACCAAGGCTCAATAGTGTTGCACGGTAAAATTAACATAAAAATCCATGTAATATGAGATAGCTCCCTCCAGCTCATCCTCTACATAGCTACTGCGTTGCACCAAGACCTACTATCTAGTATACTCATTTAAAAGCATCCAAGATAATAAGAAGCAAAGCATAAAACCTCGAGTCATACAACAGTCTGATGTGAGCGGTAAATGATCTCAAAATACTCTATAAGTCGATATAGTAAAGAACAAAGGTATACAATTCATACCTAACATATCCCTACAACTAAAGAGTTAGCACATAATAACATGATATGCCACTCTAAGTGTCATAAAGGTGCAATACAACCAAGTATGATAACGGGTGTCCAGGTTTCCCTATCTCCCATACCTATCTCCAATTACAACCCTAGAGTGATAGATTGCGGGAAAAGAAATCAAAGCAACCATAACATCCATCAAACATCCTCACTATCACTCTATGTGCTCTGGATATATGATAACTTTAATAGAGTTAGAGGTATGCCTTAGGGGCAATTATGTAATTTGTTACATTTATCTAACTCGTTGACCAATCTTGTTCGAAATAAAGGTATTTTCTTTCTATTATATACTTGATATAATGTGGTTATATTAATTAATAAATTTAATTAAAAGTATATTTAATAGAAAATCCATAAATGCTATGTTTTGTGATAGTAGTCACAAAGCATTGTAGCTGTGAGTAATTTGTCACAATGTAAAAAATGTATCATTTTGAATGTTCATAGTCAAGATGCATCGAGACTGGATATCGATGTATTCGTAGAACTAGAGTACGTAATTCTCTCCAAATGTGGCAGTGTATTACTCATGACTGTTGGAGGCACCAAGGGTTTACGTACTAATAGTTATTGGATGACTATGGAATGACTCACTCGATAGTTTTCTATTGGTTAATATAACTAAGGTTAAATAGAAAATATTGATGTGACTAATTTACACAATTCTTTTGACTTGAGAATACTGTCAACCTTCAATATGAAAAACTCTACTTTGATTATAGTCAAATCGTGGAACCGCATCCATCAAGTGATTATAGTTGGGTCAAGTCGAAGTATTGGAAGGAAAACACTATTCAAGGGAAGATTCGTTACTTCAGTTATATGAAGTTAGTATCATGGTCAACTCAAGTCAACCCAAAGTCAAAATATTTGGCCAGAGTAGTACGTTTAATAATAATTTTTATTATTGGACCAAGGATTTTTTGTTTGGACTATAGAGTTGAATATGGACGATATTGAAATTTTTCCCATTACCAAATTCCATAAATCTGAAGTGATACAGTTTTTGACGAAGAGAATTGGTGTATATAAATGTCACTAATGAGTAACGCTTATTAAATTAAATAAGATTTTACTGAAAATGAATACCGATAAATTTGGCCATAATGTCACACCACTTGCTAAGTGACGTATGAACGTTAACATTCAAAAGTTTGGTGTTAATTGCTGACCAAATTTACACCCAAGAGTTACACAACTGAAATGATAAATTCCCTTAAGACCGAATGATTTAACTAGTTTATAATTGTTATAGTTAAATTAAATTAATTAATACTTATGAAATATTTATTAAAAAAATTGAATATGGTTTGAGAAATAAAAATTGTTTTATATCTATAATAGTTATAAATGTACTAATCGATATATGATATCGATAAATGATTAAATTTGATTTAATTGCATATCATTTTCGCTTGGGCGTAAATGGGTTTCAAGACCATCATTGGGGTTGCAAATTTCGGTTTTGACAAGTTATTGGAGGCGGGTTAAACTTAGGATTAGACCTAGAGATGGATGACTAAGATTAAGAGAGAATAGGTAATGAGATTATCCTAATATCTCTCTTGTACAAGGCTATATATGTGGATCTCTAAACCATTAATCAAAAAAAACTTTGGCTACCATAATTACCAAGTTTGCTGGCCGAAATTAATCCCCATATCAGTTCTAAGAAACTCAAATAAATTCAAGTTAAGTAAAAAAACTACTTGATAGAAAAGGTCTACAATTCCAGACTAGCAATCTGACAGATTGAGCATAACTAGAGAAGTGAATTCAATGATTCAAGTGGACTCAAAGGCATCATCAATTGGTATTTTATTTATATATTACAGTAATCGTATCATATTTTATGATGTAATGTCGATTAATCCCAAATCGGTATATATACTAATGTTGTATATTCAGTTAGGTGAGATTTTCATAGGTATATGTATTTGTCACAAATTAGTTTGGTTATATGCATGGTTATATTATTATGCATTATAATTTATGTATAAACAAATCTAATTTGCTGTAAAAACTTGTATAGTAGGTAGGCAATCTACTTATCTTTTGTTCCTCCTATATTAATTATTTGTTGTAATAAAAAATGGTAGGGGACCATTCAACCCTGTCGGCTTTGCCAAAAAAATATGTTGTAAAAGATTAAAATTTGTCATTATTAATTATTTTATGTATATTTATATATTAATTTAAATATAGACTAATATATAATTTAAACATATAATTACATATATGTATATTTATAAATAACTTAGAATTTTTTCCTTACATCTATTTATACATAATATGAATTATCAAATTTGAAAATAAGTTTTTAATATGTATAAATAATTTGAAATTATCCTCTATTGATTATTTAAATTATTTATTATATCTAAAATAATTATTGCACTGAAAATTAGATTTTATATTTTTTTTTCAATTATACATTTATGCAGTAACCTATAGAAAAATTTTCAGAATTTTTTGTTAATATTTAATATTTTTAATAGCTAAATTACTTTGGTTGAACATTTCTTTTATTTACTAAAAATAATATTTTATTTCAAAAAATCAAAAAAAAATTTGAACTTGTATTTTATGATCCTAAATTTTTGTAAATTTTAAATTTTGATTTTTTTAATAGTTATTACTAATATTTTTAATTATTATAATCAAAACTATTTATTATACATATATATAATAATGATAAAATTAATATTTTATGTTTGTTATGCTAATTTCGATCTAGAAATAATTTTAAAATATATATATTTATATTTCAAGTATTTGAATGTAATTAATTATTCATATGTACACATTTTATTTAACCTTGTATATATAATTTTAATTATCATACATATATATGTGTGTGTGTTATAATTTTATATGTTTAGTTTTGTGTATATATATTTATACAAATGTTTTAAATTATATATTTATTTATTTATTTATTTTTGAGACTTTTAGTTATGAAATATATTTAAATATATGTATACATATTTATATAAATATACTTTGCATTATAGATTTATGCACATATTTAGACAACATATAATACATACGAAATGAGCTAATGTGTCCATTGCGATGTAAATCCCAACATCTATATACGTTCATGTTATACCCTTCATAGATTATTATGTTACACATGCACACACATATGTATATGTATATGATACATGTATATATAAAAATTAAATCATTCAATTAAATTTACGTTACAACATACTTAAATTTAAATACAATACTTGATTTTATTTAAAACAAATTCAGAATTGTTCTAAATGAATTAGACTACATAGGCCCAATAAAGATCCAATGGGGTAAAAAAATTGAAATACGCCCACCATTACGTAGCGGGCTGGCCCTGTTCCAACAATGGTATCAGTGTCTAATGTTGATTCATGGGTTTTGATTCATGACACAAGCTTCAGAGATCATAAGACGAACTACAAAGAGAATACTATACAAAGGCGACAAAAAGAGAATAAAGGTAAATTGTGCACTACAAAGGAGACAAGACTACAATCCAGAGATTAGTATTAATATTTTATTATATTGAGTCTTAGAATATTGTTAAAATCATTCCTCAAGAATCATCATTGATATTCAAATAAACTTGCTTGCATATTTTAATCAAAATCAAGTTTACAAAAATTGCATGGAGCGGGGATCGAACCCGAGTATACTAGTTTGGAAGGCAAGTACTCTAACCAAATGAGCTACTACTATTTTTGTTTAACAACAGGCCGGTTGACCGACCAGGATCTTCGGTCGACCGACCCTGTAGTCAGTGCACAGATACTCTCTGTTTTATACACGATTTCAAACTCAGCTGACCGGCCAGTTTTTCTGGTCGACCGACCTACATATAACGGCTAGTTTTCTGAAGAGTTGCGATTGTTTCATGAAGAGATACGTCCCTCAATTCAAGAGATACGGACACAACTTTTGGTTGAAATTCTTCATGAAAGATTGTAACTATTCTACAACTATATAAACATGTTCAAATCACTTCTACAATAACCGATTCTTCTTTATAATTCTGAAATCTATTCTCTATTTATTTCTGCAAATAAAAGCATTCATTCTTATTTAATATCACTAGAATCCTTGATTTAAATCATAAACTTCGATTCTACGTGATTATCTTCCTTCTAAATCTTCACACACATATATACTCTTGAGCATTTGATTATAGGAAAGTTGTACTATCAAAAGACAATCAGTGTTATTCAGAACACATTCGTCAACAAACTATTTATATTGAAGTTAAAGTCCTCTTCGGCTGTTGAGGCGGAAATATTCCTGTTCGGCTGCTCAGGTGTCGTATACCTATTCGGGTGAAGTGAGAGGTTTAGTTTAAATCCAGAGGGTATTCTGGGACTGGATGTAGAACGGGAAGTTCGAACCAGTATAAAAATTCCTGGTGTGCTTACTTTAATTTTTATTTTACTGCTATTATCAGTTTCCGCATTTATATACCATATTACACGATCCTTAGTACTACACGTACACTTTCATTTGGTATCAGAGCAAGGTCATCCTATAACCGTCACAAAGTTATTTGATATTTATTTCTAGTAATATGGCAACGACACAAACTAACGATTTTGGCACTAACACTAATACTAATTTTACAGAGGGTCAATCAACTTCACGACCTCCATTTTTTAATGGTATAAATTATAATTATTGGTCAACTAGAATGAGAATCTATATACAATCTAGTGGATTTGATATTTGGAATATTATACAAAGAGAGTACATAACTCCTACTGGAGAATACTCAACTTGGAGTAACACACAAAAACTAGATGCTACATCAAATGCAAAGGCTATGAATATTTTATTTTGTGCATTAGATAGAAATGAATTCAATAGAGTTAGCATGTGCACTTCAGGTTATGAAATTTGGAGAACACTTAAGATAACACATGAAGGTACAAACAAAGTTAAATTAAGCAAAATCTCTATGTTGAAAAATCAATTTCAAAATTTCAAAATGAGGCCAAATGAATCTATAAATGACATGTACTCTAGATTTCAGGATATTTATCATGCTTTATTATCACTAGAACAAAAGTTTACTGATTTTGATGTTGTTACAAAAATCTTGAACTCTTTAACGGACGAATGGGAAAGAAAAGTCTTAGCCATTAAAGAAGCAAGTGATTTGTCAACATTAAAACCAGAAGAATTGATAGGTAATCTAATGTCCTGTGAAGTAAATTTGCAGGCAAAAAGAAATGGAGCACAAGAAAAGAAAAATGTGGCTTTTCAAGCAGAAAAAGATAATTCCGACTCAAATAATGAAGATATAGCAATGATCGCTAAAAATTTCAAAAATTGTTTGAAATTCAACAGAAATAAATTCAAGGGAAACAAAAATAATTCCAACAACATTTCTAATAGCAGCAAACCATCATCTTCAGCAATGGAATGTTATGAATGTCACAAGAAAGGTCACATGAAGAAGGATTGTCCAGAACGCAAAAAGAGCAATTTTAAGAAGGACAAAACCAAATGAAGAGTTTTTTCTATCACTTGGGACGACACTGACTCATCACCCTCTTCAGAGAGTGAAAGTGATAATGAACAAGCAAATGTGTGCTTCATGGCTTCATCAGACGATGTAAGTAATTTTACTTTTGAAGATTTATTTGAAATAAATTCTGAATTAGTAAATGTAACAAAGCAACTTAAAAAGAAAAATAAGGAGTTCCAAAGAAAATTAGATAGAATAGTCTTAGAAGTAGATATGCTGAAAGATGAGAAGAAAATATTAGAAGAAGAACTTGAAAGTTCTCAACAATCAAATTCTAACTTATCCTCTCAAATTTCGTCAATATCTGAAGAACTAGAAATTCAAAAGTATAAAAATGATGATTTACTTTTCAAAAATAATAGTTTAAACTCTAAGATTAAGGATTTAGAGTTATAAAAATCTAGTCATAAAATAAAATTTGATGATATATCTAAAAATGTATCTAATTTTAATAAAGGGAGAGAAAATTTATCCAGGATTATTGAAAATTCTCAACCTGCTTCAAATAAGAAGGGATTAGGTTATGCTAAGAATTCAAAAACTCACAATGATAAAAGTGGTTTAGGATATAATAAAACCGATCGTAGAAATAGCACCAGATATGCTTTCATGTATAGTAAAAATGATAGTGCTAGTACTAAATTTCGAGTAAAGCCTAAATCCAATTTTTATAGAAATTCAAATACTACTATGACCTATAATGTTGATAATTTCTTTAGAAGTACAAAATCATTAACAGGAAATATGAATAAAAATTATCTAAGTATATGGGTTCCTGTTAATTTGAAAAATAGAGAAAAATACATTGATGATTATTTTGATATGGTAGTTAATAATGAAAATTATATTTATAAAGGTTCAACCACACCCAAATGGGTATGGTTTCCTAAAATTTAGGAAATTATAAGAAGCCCGGGTATCGCATGCTTGAAATGTTAATTTTTCTGATACCTTACATTATAAGTAGTAGTTATTTTGTTTTATATTGCTCTATGTTAACACTTATGTGAAATATAATTTATATCATCAGTTAAACTCTCCTTTTTGTCGATGACAAAGGGGGAGAAATATATAAAAGCTACAAGTTTTTGCAGAAAAGTCGCCATATATTCAGGGGGAGAATTACAATATATACTACTTCGTCACATAAGTATTGTCATCAATCAAAAAGGGGGAGAATGTTGATTCATGGGTTTTGATTCATGACACAAGCTTCAGAGATCATAAGACGAACTACAAAGAGAATACTATACAAAGGCGACAAAAAGAGAATAAAAGTAAATTATACACTACAAAGGAGACAAGACTACAATCCAGAGATTAGTATTAATATTTTATTATATTGAGTCTTAGAATATTGTTAAAATCATTCCTCAATAATCATCATTCATATTCAAATAAACTTGCTTGCATATTTTAATCAAAATCAAGTTTACAAAAAATGCATGGAGCGGGGATCGAACCCAGGTCACTAGTTTGGAAGGAAAGTACTCTAACCAAATGAGCTACTACTGTTTTTGTTTAACAACAGGTCGACTGACCGACCAGGATCTTCGGTCGACCGACCCTGTAGTCAGTGCACAGATACTCTCTGTTTTATACACGATTTCAAACTCAGCTGACCGGCCAGTTTTTCCGGTCGACCGACCTGCATATAATGGCTAGTTTTCTGAAGAGTTGCGATTGTTTCATGAAGAGATACGTCCCTCAATTCAAGAGATACGGACACAACTTTTGGTTGAAACTCTTCATGAAAGATTGTAACTATTCTACAACTATATAAACATGTTCAAATCACTTCTACAATAACCGATTCTTGTTTATAATTCTGAAATCTATTCTCTATTTATTTCTGCAAATAAAAGCATTCATTCTTATTTAATATCATTAGAATCCTTGATTTAAATCATAAACTTCGATTCTACGTGATTATCTTCCTTCTAAATCTTCACACACATATATACACTTGAGGATTTGATTATAGGAAAGTTGTACTATCAAAAGACAATCAGTGTTATTCAGAACACATTCGTCAACAAACTATTTGTATTGAAGTTAAAGTCCTCTTCGGCTGTTGAGGCGGAAAACTTCCTGTTCGGCTGCTCAGGTGTCGTATACCTATTCCTCCGGGTGAAGTGAGGGGTTTAGTTTAAATCCAGAGGGTATTCTGGGACTGGATGTAGAACGGGAAGTTCGAACCAGTATAAAAGTTCCTAGTGTGCTTACTTTAATTTTTATTTTACTGCTATTATCAGTTTCCGCATTTATATACCATATTACACGATCCTTAGTACTACACGTACACTTTCATCTAATACCCTATGCGGTCTAAATTAATCATGTTTGGGCTAACTTATTAAGCTTGCCCACTCGGGTACGGTGTCTTGAAAGGTAATATCTAGGATTGAAATTGGGAAATCTAGCACCCCGTCCTACCTAATTACCGGCCTGGTATGAAAGGTGAAGTGAGCCCAAAGGTTGCTTCTAATAAAAAAGGCCCAACTTAATTTGGGTCTTGGGCTAATTTTCAAAATTGTCTTGAAAAATAAAGTAAAAGATTTTAAATTTAATTTTTAAATTTAAAAAAAATATGTTTATTATAATAGTTATAATGTAACATATTTTTCAAAATGTTTGAAAAACGAAATAACATAATTTTAGAAAATTACAAATTTTATTAATAAGTAATTAATAAAATGTATGTGCATGTAGCAAATATATTATGAAATATGTTAAGATATTTTAAGACGTTTACAATATCATAAATATGCATATATACATATGAATAATGATTTCTAAATCAAGATAATTTAATTAATTTAATTAAAAGGATAATTAATTGAAATTATAATTACATATGTATATGATATGTGTTATACTATAAAGGTTATTGTACATAATAAATATAAATGTTATATCAATATAAAATTAATTAAAATGATAATTAATTAAAATTAATTTAATATAATTTAATTAATTAGAATTAATTAAATATAATTTAATTAATTTAATATTATACACAAGACTATTATAGAAGTAGCGTGTAATATAAAACTATACAACAATGAAACCTATACGATATGAATGTGTAAACTAAAAGTGGAACATTAAAGAAACATAAATAGACTTAAGGAATAAGTACATAAATGTACATATATTGTGATTTCTAATGGTCTAACACTTGAATCACAAGGGTATTCATAAGAATTATATTATTTCATAAATCGATATCACTCATTGTAGCATATTAAGGATTATGAATCTTCAATATAATGTTATCATCTACACATATATATATATATATATATTAATAAATTACTTCCATACTCCTTAGTTGTTAAGCAAACTCATGCTGGAGATGTTATGTGTAGTATTATTAATATATTGAACAGATGAGGTAAGATAACTGTATGTATTTTTTGAGCAAACTCAAGGTACGTATACTATACTTAGGCCATCACGATATGGTAAATATGAGTGAATAATCTCTTTTGATTTATTGAGCAAACTCAAGGTCGAAATGAGATTAGGATAAGGAAAAATGAGTTAGGAGTTGTATGTGATACAAGTTATTCATCATTTATGGGGCTATGATTTGTTGAACAAACTCAAGGACAGAATACCAAGATAGACGAGTCCTAACACCCACCAGTGAATTCGAAAGACTTCTGTGTTTCATCTTAGAGTTTGGAGAATCATAAAAGACTAGTGGGAGCCTTATTGGAAAAATGAAATAGTAACATTTAACCTTTCTAATATTGTGAGAACATATGCTAAATAATGTTATAATTATCTACAATGATAAATTTGTGCATTTAATATGATTGATAAAATGTTTATAAATTAACATATACAAACTAACAGAATTGAAAGTTGACAAATGGAAATATAATACCCACTATCAAATTCCTATTGCATGTTAACGTTTCAACACCCATGCAAGTGCCTGATTTTACAACTGCTGAATACATTCATGGTTTGGTCAATTATGCATTTATTTGGTCAAGCCCATGTATTGCATTTCATGAGTTTTGAACTCTAAAACAATACAAGACTATGGATATTTGATCCATATACAATTGCATATAAATGTTATATGGTGAATGGTCAAAGTTTGTAATGTACAATATTTTGATGAAATTAATTCATCCGAAAAACCAAATAAACCTTAATGCAAGATCGAGTATTCAATCTGACTAATTACAAAAGAGATCATATTTTGTTAATGTAACATAAGACCAAAAATTATAAGATAGATATAAGGACTCGATCGTTGAAATGTCATTTTGATCGGTTTATGTAAAGTGCAGCATATTTGATGTCCTTAAATATTAAGGACAATAAAATGCACTTTTGTAAAGAGTTTATTATGATATTGTAGTAAGGTTTTCTTTTGAATAGTTTGACCATTTGAAAGGAAAACAAATGTATAAGAATAAATGTAATTTAAGGTACAGTTGGAATGAAGAGAATGAATACTCACTTCTGCTTCATAGAGAAACATTGGAAATATGAATTGTAATAAATAATTGATACTTAATATTGGAATAAGAATTATGATTTCTATTCTAAATGTATTTTCATATAGAAAATTATTTTCTATGAGATTTATTTCTTTGAGCTCAAGATATTTGATCAATGAACTCTCCACTATAAATAGTTGTAGTGTATGAAATAAAAAAATTGTATTAAGTGAATGACAGATCTCCAAATTTAATATGCTATTATAGTAATGGAGGAAATAGTGGAAGCATATAGTATAGCACTTATTAATCGCATCATGGTACGAATTTTTTTTCCGTATAACTTACCATGCATTATTTATGAAATAATGATTATTTTTTCGTTATTGACTGAAAAAATAACATGGTTATATTTCAATATGAATATTATGAATATTCTTTGTGAAATAAAACTATAATGTGGTAATGTTTCTTATAAGAAAACTGTAACGACCTACCTTTTGGATGTTTTAAGCAGACATACACGTCATACTTAAACCATACAAAGGGAAGATTGTTATTGTGGTAAATAAGAGAAAGCAGAGATAGAAAAAGAAACAAAACAGAATCTCGCAGCGGAATGACAAAATATAATAATCAAATAACAGTTCATGAAGCTGTTTACAAAACATTTGATTATGTTTATACAACACAGAATCAGAGTTACACATATCAGAGATAAATAAATAGTGCAGCGGAAAAGTATGAATGCAGTGGAATAAATAATAGTATAAAATCTTCGTCTTCATCCTCCAGAAATAAGGTCTTCAATTCTGAAATGCTCATGTTGACCCGAGCGAATTAAAAAGACAAAACACTCGAGTCAGAACAAAAAGATCTTATGTGAGTTAAATCAGCGGTAAATAAATATGAGCGAAATGGCATAAGATATTTTTATGGGGTTTGACATCTCCTATCCAGTGTCTAACGTGAGTGCAATAACTTAAGATATATTCGAGATTCACATCTGCTAAGGATCCGTTAAGCTATCTACTATGTAATACAATACGCTATTATAATAGTGTCTATAGTAAAGTATTAAAATAGCGTTAAGGTGTTACCCATAACCCCCTTAATACATTTTATATAACGTCGTAGTTTACACGGATACTATAAACTCCACCCAAAGGTGGGCTATCAGGGAGCTCTCCATAGTACGACACAACAAACTCGTAAAAGGCACGATAGGGCATGCGCCACGGCACACGAGGAAGGTAGATATACCATTTGCGTATCTAGACTGGTGGTAATGCATAGCAGTTACTACAGCCCACCTCGGAACACACTTTTAAATCAAAATCAAGGATGGCCACCAAAACAAATCACAAATTCAAAATATAATATGGAAGAAGTGTGACCGATAGGAGGAATGACCTCACTTGGCCCGACGTGGCTCCTGATTTTAGCCGCATCAAGCTAACTCACGAGAGTCAAGGTCACGTAAATACCTTATATAGGAATCGTTCACCAAACCATCCTACTTCATTTCTAGAATCTCCAACACGTACATAATTATTAAAGTGGTTTTCGGTATTGGCAGAGAGTATGACAATATCCAATCCTTGTCAAATGCTTATTTCACATTGGATGATTCTTTTACATTTCAAAAGTCAATTCGTGCCTATATCGAAATATCAGATTCTCAAAACTTTACCACTTTCGATCTAATTTCAATCGGACCTCATGCGCAAAAGTTATACGCATTAGATGTTATATAATTTCAATCTAAAAAAATAAAATAATAACAATACCATTACATGTCATCTACCTTAACCCAGAAACGCGGTCAACCCTACCCCTCTTCACGACCTAGCCGCCACCAATCTTGCCTTTCCCCAGCACCTCTATGACCAACCTCGACTGCATCCACCGACGCCAGCACGATCGCCTCCAGCCACCGACACGCTGCGCCACCCTCCAGAAGCACCATGACCCCGTCTCTATGTTCGCCGACCTCTCACCTATCGGATCACAACGCAGCAGCCACCACAAATGAAGAACCCTAATCGAATTGTTCTGGTCTATCTGACCATTAATTCGACGAGCGAATTTCACCGTTGCACTCCCCTCCGTCCTCTCCACAAAACTATGCCAACGAATCGTCGATCCATTGAAGTTGATCACAACGCAATGAAAGACCGATGCTAATTCGCCCAGGTCCGGCCACACAGCAACCCAGATTGAAAAAAACTACAAATTTGACTTACGCTCATCGAGAGCTTCAAATCGATATATAATTGGGTTTGAGAAGTTTTAATTTTGGAATTGAATTTGGAATTTGGAATTTGAATTTGCAATTTGGGAATTAGGATTTTGTTTGTCTACCATTGAAAAGAGGAGTTGAGAAGGAAGTGTACGTACAGACAAATGGAATAAAAAATATCTATGGTTTATAACAGGCTATTCATTGGTAGGTCAGAAATAGAAATGAATGGATCAGATTTGATTTGAAAGTTGAACGATAAACGACCCGAAAAGCCCGTTCTGTCTCCAGAATGAAAATGGGTCATCCCGTACGTCAAAATAGATGTTTTTGATGATTTTAACTCAATGGAATAGGTTTCAAGTCCTATTCCATCGTATGAAGATGCTACGAAAAATCATCTTATTTCCAATTAATTTCAATTAAATTAATTTCTAGGCGTTTGGAGTTCGTACGATCAAACGACAAGCCCGATCGTTACGAGACTTGAAATCCTACAATAATTCACTGTTACGGATCTGATGAAACTGGCTTCGTCGAAATCCGAAACAGTTGCCAAAATAGCTATATTTCAAGTTAATTAAATAAATTAGTAATTAATTGATTAAATCAAATTTTCAAATTTCAATTCTATATTTAATTTTTTATCATTTTTGATTTCCTAAACATTTACAATATACTTAAAAAAATACCATGTTAATACAATGTTAATTTTTTTCACTAATTACCAGGTTTACTTTCAATTCCAATAAATTCAATAATTATAAATTTAATTTCAAATAATTCCATTTACTTTGATTTCCATCTTGTTATTGAGTCAATTATCATCTTATCAACTTATAGGCATTTTTAACATTGGTTTATGTTTTAGTACATTAATATTCTCCAATTCCATCCTAATTCTCATTAACATAATATTCAATTTCAATTAATCCAATTATTATAATTTAAATTCCAATAAATTGATAAATCTTGATTTCCAATTCTTTTTATTCAATTAATTGTCATAATATGAATAGAATTAACATTATTTCCAATTATTACCTTAATTTACATTAACGTAATATTTAATTAGATTTATTGCAATTGATTTCCAATTTAATTTAATAGCTTAGATAAATAGGTAGCATATAATAATTGTCACAATTGACTTTTAATCACATTTATAGGTTTATTATTCATAACAAATGTTACAATTGCTTTCATAACACTAATTTAATTAAATTACCATTAGTTATGCTATTTCATAAATTAATTTAATATTTACATTTGGTTTCTTTTTTTCAATTTATAGCCAAGCACAACATTTAATTTTTTTCCAAGTAATTGGAATTTCGTTCAAATTGTTAATGATTGACTTTAATTAACATTGTTACCTTTCATTTTAGTTATTATTTCATTAATACATCACAGAATTTTATTTCTTTCAATATTAAATCACAGAATCTTATTCAATTTAAAACTCATTTTCATTTGTTAAGTCAAAATTCACTGTTTTTCTTCACTTATAAATTTAACAAAACTCAACATTTTACTTCAAATATCTTTTCAAAACTATATTTCATACAGTATAATTCAAAATAGTCTTATTTATTTCACTCCACAACAGTTTCAAACTTATATAAATCATATTACTTTATACATTAATCATGCCAAACTAAACTTATACTTTATCAAATACCTTATACCATTCAAAATTTCATAGCTTTGAAAAGTTAACCTTGATTTGGAAGTGCTCAAACCTTCAAAATAGTCAAAGAAATCATAATTTAAATCAAAGAGTTAGAAATCACCAACAAATTAGTAAATCAATTCCAATAGGTAAGGTTATGCCAAAACAAATCTGAATCTCGAGGACTGAACACAGGCTTATTTTAAATCATTTCAATTATATATATATATATATATATACATATACATATCTTTCGAATATCAAACCATACTTCGAAATTGGAAATCAAAATTGGTTTCACAAAATCACTCGCATAGAAAAGCTACTAGAGTGGCCTCTCCCTCACTCAGAAACTCGAAAATAAATGTCGATGATGCATGCATTCATCACCGAAATTATTTTCCAACGACATAAGTGAGTTCTGGACTTCAATTAACTTTGAAAAACTTCTTTGAAATTCCTTCGAAATCATTGAAATTCATTCGAATACATTTGAAACATTTCTTAATTGGAAAATAATAATCTTTAAATCATATTATTATTATATATTTTCCAAAATCTTAAAACCGATTTCAAAACACCGGAATTCGATTCCTCGAAATTCAAATTCAAAACCCTTCAGTTATAAATCATTTTTGTATAAATCAAGTTCTTATAAAATTTTCAAATTTTCAAATTCTTTCGAAATTTCAAATTTTCATTTTTAAAAGGTATATAATCCTTATCGAAAACATTTCACTTTTATATATAAAAATATGGCCATCCTTAATAATTTCGATGTATGCACAATTTCAAAATACAACCAAACACAAATTTCCAAAGGATGATTCAAGGAAGGATTTCAAACAAACAAAGATTCAAAATTAGAGGAACTCTAATCAAATAGAATTCTAGTTCAAAGATAAACTTAAACGAGGACGAGATAATTTAATTACCAAATAGAGGATAGATAAGCCTATATAAATCGCGGGCGACCTTAACCGGTCAACCGAGACTTTAGGAATATAATCAATACGGAAATCTAAGGCAAATCGACCTTCGATCGCCAGAGATAGAATCCGGGTAGAGCAGGAGATAGATAGCATCGACATCCAAGGATACAGAAATCTCCAGTGAATCAATGTCAATTGTAAAGGAGTTTCACCCCTTTACAAATCATTCAAAGATTTATGGAATCACCGCTCATTAGAGAGGTCATTCCAAAGTAGAGTTACGGAATGCTCCAAAATCAAAAGGAAAAATGGGGAAAACAAGACTGGATTCCAGAACAAGTGGGAGCGTTCCAAAGTTCAAGAAATCCTAATCGATAAGAATCCTCACCGAGAGATCTCTAACAAGGTGGATACTGAAGAGATGAAGTTTAGAAAATCTTATTTCAAAGTAAGAAATTTTTTATACCAACATAATCTTTGAAAATACCTTAAAAATCATTTGGAAATCATTTTATGCTTTGAAAATACGTTCTCTCACAAAGAAAGGATTCTGAGATTGATTTCACTCATTCTAGGGTATTTCTACCCTATCTCTAATGAGTTTTTTGCTCCGCAGGCTATGGTTTGCCCAAAACCAAAGCTCTGACACCAACTGTAACAACCCGGTATTTTCAGCCATTCGCAGCCGCACATATCAGACTTGAATTGCTCAAAATACTGCATTGTAAATAAATTTGGAGCAAATGAAATACAAATCACAGAATCACAGACACAAAACAAACAGAATACCTCGCGGCGGAATATAAAATACATAGTAGTTCATGAAGCTACTACGGCAGAGTCTCAAACTAAAAACATAATACAGTCTGAAAACAACAAAATAGAAATCCCAAATACATAGAAGTTCACTAATACATGAGATAAACTAGAATAGCTGAAACAGAAAGTAGATATAAATGTAGATAAGCAGAAACTCCAGCAAAGACCAGCTCTAGAAAGAGAATCCAAAGCTGTGAATACTCAGGCTGACCCAAGCGTAAAGTAAAACACAAAACACTCGAGTCAGGACAATATATACTTATATAATGTAAATCAACTCAAGTGAACTGTAGTAGTAATGCACCATAACTTAAAGGATGCTTGGGATCGTCCATCCTTTAAAGATCAGTTAAACCATAAATTAAATACATCCCGTGATTAAAATTTCAAAATAGTATTTATGCTTCGAAATCAAATATCATTTAAAAATTTAATATCATTCAAAATCTGTTTCAAAATATCATATCTTCCAAACCACATTCATTTTTATTTAATTTAAATACCGTTTCAAAACACATTTCAAAATAGTTTATATTTCGAAACAAATTACCTCATTTAAATCATTAAAATGAAGATATTATATTTAATTATTAAATTATTAAATTTACAAAATTTTTATTCTTTCAAATTTCATTCATTCACTTAAATTTATTAAAACAATGAAAATTCAACTTTCGCAGCATTTAGAAAATGCTACGGAAAGTCACACTTAAAACAGTTCAATTTAATAAAAGACAACATTTAAAATGCTGTAATAGGGTTCCATTAGTTTCAAATAAACTTAGTTAAATTCAACCATTATAACGTTCACAAAAAATGCTATAATAGCCTTTAATTAAATTAAGCCATTTGGTTCATTATTATCAACTACAGCATTTACAAATGCTGTATTATCCTTTACATTAGAATTAATAGCATTTTAGAAATGCAGTAAATTAACTTCAAATATTCAGTATAATTTCACAAACAATTATATTTTATTTAAACCATTTTTAACTTATAAAATCATATAATTTCACTTTTAAAACAATCATTCAAATACCCTTATATTCATGATTTTATAAAGTTAAATCTCTATTCAAAAATCAAAATTTAATAGTAATTCACTTATTAAATTCCAACATTAAATTTTTAATTCATTAAATCAAATTTAACTTAACACTCATGTTTAAATTTTCAAATATAACTTAATTTCATTTTTATTTACTTAATTTAAAATTCTAAGCCAAATTCACAAATTTCCAATTTTAGTTATATTTCAAAATTTCAACTTAAATATTCATTCATTTCACATTTTAACTTAATTCAAAAATCATTAATATATTATAAAATTATTTTAAATTCATTTAATTCAAAATATCATAAATTTATCATATTTTCATATTTAATTTAAATTCCATTTATCACAAAATTATAATTTCCAAAAAAAACTTACATTTCAGATTTTCTAACTTTACCATTAATTTATTTCACTTATAAATTTTCAGAGAGTCAATAATGCTTACCAAAATCATTTTTAATCAAATTTAAATCAAAATATTATAATATTTACATTTCTAAAATATTTTAAAATTTTAAGAAAAATATATTTTAACAACGGGTCTGTATTTCATTTTCTAGCCTAGGTAAAGTGATACGGGTAATATATCATTTCAACCCGTAATTTACAAAGAAACCCGGGTTTGATGATTTCAAACCCGCAATACCAAGTAAATGAAAATAATTGAAAATCATTCAGGCCTATCATTTCAGCCCATAACGATTTTTTCCTATTTTAAAGTCCATTCAGGTATGTATCATTTCAACCCATAGTGATTCTAATCTAAAAGGAACTTGCAGTGTGATAAACTGATAAAAATAACAGAACAGCGTAATATAATAGTAACGTATGAAATAACAGGTGTTTAAGCATGGGTGAACATCATAAAATCATAACATAGCAGGTGTAACATGATAATGCATTTTACAGATTCAAAAAGGGTCAATTTACTAGTTATATATGTACATATTGTCTGGTGAGAATAACTCGCTGGTTTGAGCTGATGACCCAACGACGAATTTCACAAACGGGATCTACACAAGCACAAAAGCATGAAACAGATTTGAATGGAGGAGCCAAGTGTCAAGTTCCTTGGATACACATCAAACAAAAACAATATAACAACAATGAGTTTCAAATCAACTACGATCAAAACTACACTAGAATAGGCTGCACAGAATCAAATAGAAATGTTTGCACTTGCTTTTAACCTTTACTAGGCTCAGCCATAAGGGGAAATACAACGTAGTTGCAGGTGTTTGGGTCTGGTTTGGGTGAGTATGGGTTCGGCCTACATGTTGGAATGATGGTGTAAAGGTGGGTGAAGGCAATAACACACATAAGCATGCATACATGAATTTGGTCAAGGATTTGGGCTCGGCCAAGGCCCTAGGTGTCACTACCAGAGAAGTGGGGTCCACTGTGGTGGTGTGGCCGTGGGTGCTGGAGGTGCTGGAGGTGGTGGTGGTCATGTAGGGGGTGGCTAAAGGGGTGGTGAGGTGGTGGATGTGAGGTAGTGTTCGGCTAGGCTAGTATTGGGGTGTTTTTGAGAAGTTTGGAAAAGTTTGTGGATATGTGTAACGACCCAGAATTTTTATTAATTAAAAATTGAATATTTAATTTATTTTAAATATTTATAAGTGAATTTATAAGTCAAATAAATTTTAATTTGAATTTTTGGATTTAATTGGATAATTAAATCGATAATTTAATATGTTAAATTATGGAAATAATTGAAAATAGAGTTAAATATGATTGAAAATGATTTGTAAAATTTTATTTTATCATATGGAAGTTAGAATGATATTTTAGAACTTTTAAAATTGAATTAAAAGTTAATTTGTGAAAATTGAATATTTTAATATTTAATAATCGACTGTAAAATAGCCAATTTTTGAACAGTCTCAGAATTGAACGAAACTAGTTCCATTGGATCCGTAATAGTTAGTTATTACCGGATTTCAATTTTCGTGTCAATCGGAGTTATCGTTTGATCGTGGCAGCTCGAAACGCATCGATTTATTTTTAATTTAAATTTGGCGAGTCAAAAATAGCCATTTTTCAAAAAGTCTCGGAATTCGACGAAACCAGTTTCATCGGATCCGTAATGTGATATTATTGTAAGGTTTCAAATTTCAAGTCAATTGGATTTACCGTTTGTCCGATACAAATTAAAACGCCTAGATATCGATTTAAATCGGTTTAATTCAAATTGAACGTTTTCAGCCATAACTCGCACATACTTCCGAATTAGCTTCCGAAACCTGTTCCATTGTGTCCGAAACGCGGGATAAACCCTAGGAGCGTCAGTTTCGGCGCGTAAATCGGAGTTCTGGAAAGCCGGATAAATAGTGTCGTTGATTTTCTATAAATAGGCATTAAAAATCACAAAAACAAGATAAAAAGAAACTAGGGTTTCTCAAGCGTTCGTGGCCGCCATATACAGTATCAATGGCCGAAATCTTCAATTCATCTTCCTCTAATATCTTCGAATCCACAAACAATTGACTGAAGCTTCCAACTAGAAAGTTATAGAGCACGTTGCGAACTTCAGATCCAACGGTGGAGATCATCATCGGAGCGGCGAGGTGGCCACGATTTGGTCGAGATGTCCCGTAGTTCGTGCACGTTTTCTGGAGTGAGGGAGCAACCGAGCTCCACGAAATCATGGCCGGTGGTGGCTCGTGTGGTGGCGCTTCAAGTGTTGGCGTTCGATCGATGCCAAAGTCGAGGAGTGGGTCGCGTGAATTTGCCCTAGGGGGGCGGCCGTGGGTTCCCTGATGCGTGAAGGGGAACGAGAGATAGAAGATGAGGTTGGCGGCCGCGATTGTGCAAAGGGAAATCAACGGCCCTGATTAGTCTAGGTTTAAAAATAAATAGTTTTGTAAATTAATTTATATTTAAATTGTGTAATGTTTAAATTAATGTAACTTCTTGCTGCGAGGTCGAAAACACACGAGAATTTTTGCGTTGGGATCGTATTGACGAGCTCTTCGCGATGGAGCTGGATTGGGAATTTTAGGAGCTAGCGAAAATTTCGGGTATAATTAAACGCGTGTTTAATTATATTCGAAATAAACGCGAAATCGGAGTTAAAGACCAAGGTGAGAACTTCTCACTCAATCGAATAGATTTCGATTTTATTTTAAATAGTTAGATTTAAAATATTTGAATGCATGTTTGAATGATGACTGTATATATTGATTGTTAAAATAGACATTATGCGCCGTTAGTAAGCGGATGTTATTTAATATAAACATATACCGCGAATATTTCATAAACAGTGAAATTGGTATTATATATAATATCAATATATATATATTGGCATATGTATATATTGCAGTTGATTGATTTCCCGTATTTTTTAGCGGATGAGACCCTATTACGCCGTTATTAAGCGGATAATATTTATTAAGAACATGTACCGCGATAATTTCGTACTGGAGCGAAATTGGTATTGTGCTAATGTTTTTGGATGCAGGAAAACAGGTTGGAGGGATCCAACTGGATTCCTCAACAGTATTTATTTTATTTCAGATATTTTGATATTTGATGGATTATCATATCGATATATGATATCGTTATTAGTCGTGATTGACTATTTGGTGTGTAGCATCATTGGACCCAGATTTTGGGATTTTAAAATGATTTTTAAAGTGATTTTGAAAATATACTATATTTTTGGAATTGATCCATTATAAATAAATAAACGTTATAATTTTTAAAGTTATAAAAATTATGGTTTTTGTGAAATATAGTTAAAAGCTGGTTTTTGAGAAATATGAACCAATGATTTTATAAAATAGTTTAAACTGGATTTTTGAATTTATTATCAAAAGTTTAAAAATAGGATTTATAAAATTTGATTATTTTATAAATCAAAATGGTGAAATTATAAAGGAATTTAAAGACGTTTTAAAAGAATAATATGAATTGATTTATATTAAGAGATTTATAAATGGATATTTATAAATTGAAATATGGACATTATAAAACGAGTTTTTATAAGTGTTTGAATGTAGTGAAAATGAATTTCCTAAATGAATGAAATTTATGAAATTATAAACTGTGAAGTTACAAATGAAATTTTATAAGCAATAGGTTTATAAAATTTATAAAGTTATCGAAAGAATGAATTTTGGATAAATAAACAATCTTATAAGTTAAGATTAATAATTTGGGAAGTTAAATGAACGATTTTGTAAAATAATCGTTTTATAAGTAATTAACTTATAATGTGAACGTTTAGTTTATAATTTAGTTATAAACTGGAATAGGTTAATAAAGGAATTTATAAAAAGGAAGTTTTTATAAATAAATAAATATGGAATTTATAAACGTTGTTTTATAAATTCGCAAACGACTTATTTTGATAAGTTAATTGTTATAACCTATTAATGGAGTTATATTCACGTTATAAACAGTGAATAATCCTTTAAGTTAAAAAGAATAGAAATAATGGAATTTGTGAACATGGTTTATTCACGTTTTTGAATAGTGAATAACACGTTAAATAAAATGTTTTTGAATGTGATGTTTTAAATAGAATTAAAACGATCTAACGATGGTTTAAAACATGTTGAGATTCGAAACCATAGATTTCAACATTTATTGTTGAAATAGACGTTTTCGAGAAATAAAAGGAAATGGTGGACTATAACACTGTTGTTATAGTAAATAATTTCCGAAAGAAAATGTTTAGTATAGTATTGGGATTTATATATCTATTTTAATTTCGAATCCCTATACTAGTGATTTTGGGTTGTCGTAACGATGTTTTACGTAACATTCGTTTTGGCCCAAGTAAATATGTTTAAGTGAATGATTTCCTTAAATAATGAAATATATACTTAATTCGATTTAAGTATATTGAATATTTTCAAAGGTTGAAAATAAAAAAAGATTTGTCGATTACTTATTTTTAATAAGTATGGAAATGTTTTCCAATATGAAGTGAATATTTAGAATTTATCTTTTGAAGATAATTTGAAATGGATAGTTGAAATTGTATATGCATGATATTTTGAAATATAAATTCATTATGGAATTTATATGTGAAAGTGAAATTTGTTTGAAAATAAATATTGATTTATTTTTGAAGTGTTGGAATTTTATATCTTGTAAAGATATTTTGGAAAATAAATAATTTGGAAAATTATTTGGAATCTGGTGATGTATGCATATCAATTGATAGTTCGATAGCCGACTATCAATATTTCCCTTTGAATGGGTATTTGATGTGATTTGATTGAATTTGAATGCACACTTATTTTTGAATAAGCGCTCACTATTCGGGTTAACCGGGAAAGGACCATGGGGTCGTATAACCCATTCCGAATATGTGATACGTCGTTATGAATTGCATTTGAAGATCGGTGTTGAAGACCGAGTATTTGTGAAAGCGATAGGATGACCTATCGATTGTCTCTGCACTGGGTAGCTCCTGGTATTGAGATCTCCTAAGTGATGGGAAATTCGATCGGGATTGTGAATACCCGTATTGCAAGGGCTTCGTAAGAAGTGCCTTCGGTTTTGTTCGAGCCCGGAACAGACTTGTATGGATTGTATGCCTGACATTACAAGTTGAGATATAAAGCCGATTTCTTTCAAATATATTTCTGTTGGTGGCGGAGAATTTATTCTTTGCTTAACACCCTTCTTTGAGACGTACGAGCTCAAAGGTTATATAGTTGAAGTTATCAGCGATATATCCCATTTTGGTAATGTGACATGCTGAGTGATGCTGAAATGATCATTGTGTTGATTATTTGTGATAGGATCGTTTATTTGATCGTCTATCCTAGTGATCATTGTGTTGATCATTTGTTGACCCAAAGCATGGCTTTTGTATAAAGTATGTTTTTGTGGACGTGAATTCGTCGAGCCTCACATCCCGGAAATGGTCAAAACAGGAAAGATGCAGCAAGGTTATTAGGGGTTGCTGTAGCTCCCCTTAGGGTATGTGCATTTCCTTCTGGAAAAGGGTGGTATCATGGTATGGAGCCCAGATACTTACTCATGTTGAAAACACTCTATTTATTATGGTGTGATGTTGGATATCGAGCGCTCGGTTGAAAAGGTCCTAAAGGACCGGGGAATGGCGTGCTCGTGTCAGTAGTTACCCAGTTAGGGGTAACCCGGCCTTGTGTTGGCAGAGATCCGGTTTGGTTCTCGGGGATGTCCATCCAGAGGCATTCTCAGTGGCAATGGGAAGTTCCTTGGCCTGACCATTTGTTGGAAATCCAATTCCCAATACGAAACTTGTACGGTATTAGTTGTAGAACCTGCCATTCACTTATAGTGGTCACCACTGTTTGGATGGTAGCTATAGTAGGCATAGTTCGAAATGTCTATGCTGGCTAAGATTTATATTCTACTTTCGAAATATTTTTCCTACACTATGCACTAATAATAATATGAAATGTTCTTTTAAATTCGTATCAAGCATCTTTGACTATCATAAGGAGAAATCTCCTCCGATTCTGCGTTTGCATGTGTGTGTGTGCGGGAGGCCTTATGGTAGTCTCATTTTTAAAAAGCATTGCGAATTAATTTAAAAATATCCCTCTTTTTGATTTTAAAATAAATAAACTGTTTTGAGTTCTCACACCAGTCACATGACTGACTTGGAGTTTATTGTTTTCCTTCCTAAACTCTGGGTGCCCACCAATTTCCACACGGGCAGTTAAGAGTTAGGTTTATCAGGATATTCTGGATATTCTGGAGTTGCTGGAGGCAAGCTGGATGGCATGGCGTATTACTAGTTTATATAGTATTTCTTTTTCCGCTGCACTGTTTGTTGTTGTATGATGTTGTACACTCTGATGATATGATGTAATGTAATGTATAAAATGTAATAACTGATATAGTTCTTTGTTTAAAGATTATTCATTTATTATTATATGTTGTTCCGCTGCGAATTGTGAGATTCTGATGTTGTTGTTCTGTTGTTCCTTCTTCTCTATGTTCTATTTTAAAATTTTCTATCTGTCTGTTTTTCTAATTCTCTATTTTCTTTTCTGTCTTTTGTTCTTCTTTTTCTCTCTTCTTCTCTTTTCTTTTCTTAAATTCTTTTTAAAAACCCATAACATCTCGGTTTTTCGGCCTTTGATTTCTCGGCAGTCGATAAAGTGAGTGTCGATGTCGGATTTTCGAGAGTCGAAAAATCCGTGACGTTACATTTGGTATCGGAGCTTATGGTTAAGCGACAACCATGGTTCTGTTGGGTATTAATTCATTAGAGATAGAGTCAGCAGTACTCTAGAATGAATTTGAGTGTAATAATAGCTATGAGAGCGTATTTGTTAGTGAAAAAAATTTGTTTTATATTGTGATGGTTGGTTTGTTGAGTGGTATATGAACTTTCGTCAGCACAGCCTCGAAACTGAGCCGAAGGGGTTTCTAAACACTTGAATAGAACAATTCGACACAATATTGATTTTAAATTGGGTAAATGAAATAATTTTGCCTTGATTATATTTTTATATGTAAAGGAATAATTTTTCAGAATTATTAAATTGTATGTAAGTTGATTGTTAGGTTGTTTGAATAATCCAAATAAAAGAATAATTGTATAAACAAAAGAATTATAAGAATAGAATTATAATTAATGTGAATTACAATTGTGAATAAACTTATATATATAAGAAGTGAAAATAATGTTAAATGGAATATGACTTAAGAGTTATATAAATGAAATTCAACTTTGGTAATTGAATTAAATAAATGAATTGAATTGTGAATCAATTGAATAGAAAATAATTGATAAAAATAATAATGAATATAAGTGTTAATTCATTAAAATCTAATTTTATTAGAAGTTGAATAAAAATTGAATGAAAATCAATTTAATTAAACCAATTGGAAAAGTGATGGTGTTAAACCAAATTGAATGAATATAAGCAAAGGAATTTGGTTATAATTAATATACTTTGGTTGCTATATGATTGTAGGTTGATTGTATATAATTCATTAAGAGTTAATGAAATTGAAAGCTATGAAATTGAATTCAAATTAGAAGTAAATAAATTTGAATAAAATTGAATGTGAATTGGATTTAATTAGTGAATGCAAACTAATTAAAATTGAGAATGAATGTGATAAAATCCAATGTAAATAAATCAAATATGATTTAAAGTGAAAACCCAAATTCATTGAATATGAATGAGAATATAAATGAATATTGATTGGTTATGGATGTAATTGGTTGATGGTTGAATATATATTGCTTTAGTTGCATTTGCTATGTGACATGTATAGTTATGTTGCTATATGTTGTATATTGAGATTATTTGCATATGTGCATGTTCTCATGTTGTTTGTTGAGTGATTAGTAGGTGCGGATCGCGTTTGCTTCGCATTTGGAGTTCGCTTTAGCGCTATATTAGCCGTATATGCTTGCTAATAAAATATAAGGTACATATCTCGGATTAAATATCGTACTTTTACACTTTTTTCCCTTCGGGATGCCTCATTACTTGATGAGATGTATATTTGTGATATATATACTGTCATTTTTTTTTTCGGATCGAGCCGCGCAAAGGAGACTATGGCGAATTTTTCCGGAAATTTAAGGCGTTAGAAATTTTTTTGAGAAAATGGGAAAATTTTGGAAACTATAACTTTGATTTTGGAATTGAAAGTTAAATGATATAGTTTGTTTTTGAAAGATAACTAAGTATGATTTGAAAACTTAGTAAAGAATTATAAGAAATTTAACTATGAATTTTGGGAAAAATTAATAGATTTTGTAACTTTCTTATTTGTAATTTCGAGGACGAAATTCTTTTAAGGGGGAAAGATTGTAACGACCCAGAATTTTTATTAATTAAAAATTGAATATTTAATTTATTTTAAATATTTATAAGTGAATTTATAAGTCAAATAAATTTTAATTTGAATTTTTGGATTTAATTGGATAATTAAATCGATAATTTAATATGTTAAATTATGGAAATAATTGAAAATAGAGTTAAATATGATTGAAAATGATTTGTAAAATTTTATTTTATCATATGGAAGTTAGAATGATATTTTAGAACTTTTAAAATTGAATTAAAAGTTAATTTGTGAAAATTGAATATTTTAATATTTAATAATCGACTGTAAAATAGCCAATTTTTGAACAGTCTCAGAATTGAACGAAACCAGTTCCATTGGATCCGTAATAGTTAGTTATTACCGGATTTCAATTTTCGTGTCAATCGGAGTTATCGTTTGATCGTGGCAGCTCGAAACGCATCGATTTATTTTTAATTTAAATTTGGCGAGTCAAAAATAGCCATTTTTCAAAAAGTCTCGGAATTCGACGAAACCAGTTTCATCGGATCCGTAATGTGATATTATTGTAAGGTTTCAAATTTCAAGTCAATTGGATTTACCGTTTGTCCGGTACAAATTAAAACGCCTAGAAATCGATTTAAATCGGTTTAATTCAAATTGAACGTTTTCAGCCATAACTCGCACATACTTCCGAATTAGCTTCCGAAACCTGTTCCATTGTGTCCGGAACGCGGGATAAACCCTAGGAGCGTCAGTTTCGGCGCGTAAATCGGAGTTCTGGAAAGCCGGATAAATAGTGTCGTTGATTTTCTATAAATAGGCATTAAAAATCACAAAAACAAGATAAAAAGAAACTAGGGTTTCTCAAGCGTTCGTGGCCGCCATATACAGTATCAATGGCCGAAATCTTCAATTCATCTTCCTCTAATATCTTCGAATCCACAAACAATTGACTGAAGCTTCCAACTAGAAAGTTATAGAGCACGTTGCGAACTTCAGATCCAACGGTGGAGATCATCATCGGAGCGGCGAGGTGGCCATGATTTGGTCGAGATGTCCCGTAGTTCGTGCACGTTTTCTGGAGTGAGGGAGCAACCGAGCTCCACGAAATCATGGCCGGTGGTGGCTCGTGTGGTGGCGCTTCAAGTGTTGGCGTTCGATCGATGCCAAAGTCGAGGAGTGGGTCGCGTGAATTTGCCCTAGGGGGGCGGCCGTGGGTTCCCTGATGCGTGAAGGGGAACGAGAGATAGAAGATGAGGTTGGCGGCCGCGATTGTGCAAAGGGAAATCAACGGCCCTGATTAGTCTAGGTTTAAAAATAAATAGTTTTGTAAATTAATTTATATTTAAATTGTGTAATGTTTAAATTAATGTAACTTCTTGCTGCGAGGTCGAAAACACACGAGAATTTTTGCGTTGGGATCGTATTGACGAGCTCTTCGCGATGGAGCTGGATTGGGAATTTTAGGAGCTAGCGAAAATTTCGGGTATAATTAAACGCGTGTTTAATTATATTCGAAATAAACGCGAAATCGGAGTTAAAGACCAAGGTGAGAACTTCTCACTCAATCGAATAGATTTCGATTTTATTTTAAATAGTTAGATTTAAAATATTTGAATGCATGTTTGAATGATGACTGTATATATTGATTGTTAAAATAGACATTATGCGCCGTTAGTAAGCGGATGTTATTTAATATAAACATATACCGCGAATATTTCATAAACAGTGAAATTGGTATTATATATAATATCAATATATATATATTGGCATGTGTATATATTGCAGTTGATTGATTTCCCGTATTTTTTAGCGGATGAGACCCTATTACGCCGTTATTAAGCGGATAATATTTATTAAGAACATGTACCGCGATAATTTCGTACTGGAGCGAAATTGGTATTGTGCTAATGTTTTTGGATGCAGGAAAACAGGTTGGAGGGATCCAACTGGATTCCTCAATAGTATTTATTTTATTTCAGATATTTTGATATTTGATGGATTATCATATCGATATATGATATCGTTATTAGTCGTGATTGACTATTTGGTGTGTAGCATCATTGGACCCAGATTTTGGGATTTTAAAATGATTTTTAAAGTGATTTTGAAAATATACTATATTTTTGGAATTGATCCATTATAAATAAATAAACGTTATAATTTTTAAAGTTATAAAAATTATGGTTTTTGTGAAATATAGTTAAAAGCTGGTTTTTGAGAAATATGAACCAATGATTTTATAAAATAGTTTAAACTGGATTTTTGAATTTATTATCAAAAGTTTAAAAATAGGATTTATAAAATTTGATTATTTTATAAATCAAAATGGTGAAATTATAAAGGAATTTAAAGACGTTTTAAAAGAATAATATGAATTGATTTATATTAAGAGATTTATAAATGGATATTTATAAATTGAAATATGGACATTATAAAACGAGTTTTTATAAGTGTTTGAATGTAGTGAAAATGAATTTCCTAAATGAATGAAATTTATGAAATTATAAACTGTGAAGTTACAAATGAAATTTTATAAGCAATAGGTTTATAAAATTTATAAAGTTATCGAAAGAATGAATTTTGGATAAATAAACAATCTTATAAGTTAAGATTAATAATTTGGGAAGTTAAATGAACGATTTTGTAAAATAATCGTTTTATAAGTAATTAACTTATAATGTGAACGTTTAGTTTATAATTTAGTTATAAACTGGAATAGGTTAATAAAGGAATTTATAAAAAGGAAGTTTTTATAAATAAATAAATATGGAATTTATAAACGTTGTTTTATAAATTCGCAAACGACTTATTTTGATAAGTTAATTGTTATAACCTATTAATGGAGTTATATTCACGTTATAAACAGTGAATAATCCTTTAAGTTAAAAAGAATAGAAATAATGGAATTTGTGAACATGGTTTATTCACGTTTTTGAATAGTGAATAACACGTTAAATAAAATGTTTTTGAATGTGATGTTTTAAATAGAATTAAAACGATCTAACGATGGTTTAAAACATGTTGAGATTCGAAACCATAGATTTCAACATTTATTGTTGAAATAGACGTTTTCGAGAAATAAAAGGAAATGGTGGACTATAACACTGTTGTTATAGTAAATAATTTCCGAAAGAAAATGTTTAGTATAGTATTGGGATTTATATATCTATTTTAATTTCGAATCCCTATACTAGTGATTTTGGGTTGTCGTAACGATGTTTTACGTAACATTCGTTTTGGCCCAAGTAAATATGTTTAAGTGAATGATTTCCTTAAATAATGAAATATATACTTAATTCGATTTAAGTATATTGAATATTTTCAAAGGTTGAAAATAAAAAAAGATTTGTCGATTACTTATTTTTAATAAGTATGGAAATGTTTTCCAATATGAAGTGAATATTTAGAATTTATCTTTTGAAGATAATTTGAAATGGATAGTTGAAATTGTATATGCATGATATTTTGAAATATAAATTCATTATGGAATTTATATGTGAAAGTGAAATTTGTTTGAAAATAAATATTGATTTATTTTTGAAGTGTTGGAATTTTATATCTTGTAAAGATATTTTGGAAAATAAATAATTTGGAAAATTATTTGGAATCTGGTGATGTATGCATATCAATTGATAGTTCGATAGCCGACTATCAATATTTCCCTTTGAATGGGTATTTGATGTGATTTGATTGAATTTGAATGCACACTTATTTTTGAATAAGCGCTCACTATTCGGGTTAACCGGGAAAGGACCATGGGGTCGTATAACCCATTCCGAATATGTGATACGTCGTTATGAATTGCATTTGAAGATCGGTGTTGAAGACCGAGTATTTGTGAAAGCGATAGGATGACCTATCGATTGTCTCTGCACTGGGTAGCTCCTGGTATTGAGATCTCCTAAGTGATGGGAAATTCGATCGGGATTGTGAATACCCGTATTGCAAGGGCTTCGTAAGAAGTGCCTTCGGTTTTGTTCGAGCCCGGAACAGACTTGTATGGATTGTATGCCTGACATTACAAGTTGAGATATAAAGCCGATTTCTTTCAAATATATTTCTGTTGGTGGCGGAGAATTTATTCTTTGCTTAACACCCTTCTTTGAGACGTACGAGCTCAAAGGTTATATAGTTGAAGTTATCAGCGATATATCCCATTTTGGTAATGTGACATGCTGAGTGATGCTGAAATGATCATTGTGTTGATTATTTGTGATAGGATCGTTTATTTGATCGTCTATCCTAGTGATCATTGTGTTGATCATTTGTTGACCCAAAGCATGGCTTTTGTATAAAGTATGTTTTTGTGGACGTGAATTCGTCGAGCCTCACATCCCGGAAATGGTCAAAACAGGAAAGATGCAGCAAGGTTATTAGGGGTTGCTGTAGCTCCCCTTAGGGTATGTGCATTTCCTTCTGGAAAAGGGTGGTATCATGGTATGGAGCCCAGATACTTACTCATGTTGAAAACACTCTATTTATTATGGTGTGATGTTGGATATCGAGCGCTCGGTTGAAAAGGTCCTAAAGGACCGGGGAATGGCGTGCTCGTGTCAGTAGTTACCCAGTTAGGGGTAACCCGGCCTTGTGTTGGCAGAGATCCGGTTTGGTTCTCGGGGATGTCCATCCAGAGGCATTCTCAGTGGCAATGGGAAGTTCCTTGGCCTGACCATTTGTTGGAAATCCAATTCCCAATACGAAACTTGTACGGTATTAGTTGTAGAACCTGCCATTCACTTATAGTGGTCACCACTGTTTGGATGGTAGCTATAGTAGGCATAGTTCGAAATGTCTATGCTGGCTAAGATTTATATTCTACTTTCGAAATATTTTTCCTACACTATGCACTAATAATAATATGAAATGTTCTTTTAAATGCGTATCAAGCATCTTTGACTATCATAAGGAGAAATCTCCTCCGATTCTGCGTTTGCATGTGTGTGTGTGCGGGAGGCCTTATGGTAGTCTCATTTTTAAAAAGCATTGCGAATTAATTTAAAAATATCCCTCTTTTTGATTTTAAAATAAATAAACTGTTTTGAGTTCTCACACCAGTCACATGACTGACTTGGAGTTTATTGTTTTCCTTCCTAAACTCTGGGTGCCCACCAATTTCCACACGGGCAGTTAAGAGTTAGGTTTATCAGGATATTCTGGATATTCTGGAGTTGCTGGAGGCAAGCTGGATGGCATGGCGTATTACTAGTTTATATAGTATTTCTTTTTCCGCTGCACTGTTTGTTGTTGTATGATGTTGTACACTCTGATGATATGATGTAATGTAATGTATAAAATGTAATAACTGATATAGTTCTTTGTTTAAAGATTATTCATTTATTATTATATGTTGTTCCGCTGCGAATTGTGAGATTCTGATGTTGTTGTTCTGTTGTTCCTTCTTCTCTATGTTCTATTTTAAAATTTTCTATCTGTCTGTTTTTCTAATTCTCTATTTTCTTTTCTGTCTTTTGTTCTTCTTTTTCTCTCTTCTTCTCTTTTCTTTTCTTAAATTCTTTTTAAAAACCCATAACATCTCGGTTTTTCGGCCTTTGATTTCTCGGCAGTCGATAAAGTGAGTGTCGATGTCGGATCTTCGAGAGTCGAAAAATCCGTGACGTAACAATATGCATCACCAAGGGGTTCACGGCTTAGGTGGATGGTGAGGAGGAGGTAGTGATGGTGTGCCATCAGGTGGTGGAGGCGGCTAGGCAGCAAGGTAGCATGGTCGAACCTGAATGGAAGAGCAAGTGCAAACAAGAATCAAAAGGAATAAGCAATATAAGTGAAAAGAGATTAAATTTTTTTTTTTTTACCAATTCCTCAAGAGTGATGGCCGAAAATTTTTCTAAGTAAGGAGGAAAGGAAGATACGTGAAATAAAAATGAGATGGTCGGCTGAAATGTGGGGAGTCATGGCAAAGAAATGAAGAGTTGTGAGGAAAATAAAGAGGTGGAATTCAAAACGGCAAAAGGCAATTCAAAAGTCAAAAACTCTTCATATATCCTTATTTAATTTATATAACTTTATATTTTTGGAAATAATAATAATACCAGATAAAATTTCGAAAATTTATCAAAATATAAAAATTTATATAATATTTATTAATTATATAAAGTTAAATTAAGAAAAATAGCTAAAAATAGTGAACTAGACTAGAAAATTTGAAATTAAATAGAATAATTTTTAGAAAATTCATATGAGATTGTAAAATATTTTAAACATAAATAGTAACATAAAATAAAAATATATTCACAAAATAAATATTTAAATTTTAATTAAATATAATTTAAATGAAGAAAATAGCAGAAAAATAGAAAACGGCCTTTGGAAATAGGAAATAAATACAGTAAATTTTGGAAAAATTTTATTATCACTTTAAAAATATTAAAAGACAAAATATACATAAAATAACATATTAATGTGAAAATAAAATATAACATAGAAAATATGATTTATATAATTTAAAAATAGACAAAATTTCAAAATAAAACAAATTATACCCAAAATTGAAATGTACATAACTTTCAGAAATTAAACACGTTTTCAACGAAACGAAAAGTAGTATTCAAGTTATTAAATCTATTTTCATAATAAAAGATAAAATTTAAGAATTTAAATTTGAATTTAAAAGTCAAGGTTTGACCAGTTTGAACAGAAATTCATCTTTCAGTAAAATATCCAATTTATACCGGTTTGAAATTATAATTCACATAATAATCAACACCTACATTTAAAAAATGAAATGTTTGAAATAAAATAAGTTTGAAATAATTTCAAAATAAAACAAAGTCAAATATTAAAATATATGTAAAAATCTAGGGTTGTTACAATATCTTATTCAAAATATTAAACTTACAAATAATAAATTTACAAGATCAAATAATTTAAATAAAACATATCAATTTATAAATAGTTAAATCTTTTTATACTCAAACAAATAAAGTGTGGAAAACATTTCTCAAAATTTTCTACGTCAAAAATTTACGAAAAATTTCGACAGAGTCTTCTTTGTACATATAGGATCGGGAAATTTAAAAATTAATAATATCAATAATAAACATATGTATCATAAATTTTAGAATAATATATCCCAACAGCGGAAAAAACAATATAATATCGCAAGAAAACCGTAATTTGAGAACTTGCCTATTTGTTGGGTAAACAACGCTTAATTATTAAACCAAAAGTAGTAACAAATGTTTCCATAACCTGTATTTCATTTATATAATCCAAAAGAGTTAATAATTATATATTGAAATGTTTAAGTTGTTTCAATTTATAATCAACAAATTAATATAACATAACATCACTTGCAAACAAGCATACAATCATCATAAGGGATCAAAGTAATCGACCATTCATCCATATCAATAAAAATAAATGGTTTGTTTAGGTGGGATTTTTTATTATATAAAATTATAAATAACTACTATGTATACCAATTAGTCAACGGTCTTTGATAAACTCAGTAGATTATTCACACATCCAAACAATTAGAAATATCCTTTCCCAAACAACCCATTAGCCAAAACAAGCAATCATTTCCAATGTCATTTAAGTTATTGAATTTTCTTTCTCAACATTTATTGTTTATTTTCTTTCCATACAATGGTTATTTTCCTAATTTTACCTTTATTTCTTACAAATTCAATCCCTATTCATTCATATAATACTTAATGCCATTTATGTACATTCATTTATTTACATAGGTTCTTTACATTTCTTACATATGTTACATATATTTAATTATTTAAACATATGCAAATCAATTCTTAAAGTACTATATGGGTTTCTTTGTAAATAATTTCACATTTATTTGGCACTTATTTTCAATTACTTTCATTCATTACTTACCAAATCTCATTTTCGTTTTTTCAAATAATGTAAATTTCTTTCCATTATTTTATATTCTTTTCTTACATAAGTTATTTCATTCAATTTTTTATAATAATCACTGAATTCATTGTTCACGTATTTCATACATTTTATTATAGTTTGTTTACATTTATTCATTCATATACTAAATTTCATTTAGACCTTAATATTCATTAGTGTATAAGTTCATACTTAAGTTTCTTTACTTTTTATTTTACATTCCTTTCATTATATAGTGTCATTGAAAATTAAATATATTTTTCGAACTATTTCAACCTTTTCTGAGATTATAATCATTTAATTTAATATATTATTCATTTTATTGTTTACTTTAATTACAAATCGCTTCAACCGTTAACTTAAGTTATAATCATTTATTTAGAATGTCCACCTTTCTATTACATTTTCATTATAAACAATTTCAAACATTTACTTAAGTCTAAATCATTTACTAATAGTGCTCACTTTTCTATTATGTTTTATTAATGGCATTTCAATTATAACTTTAGTTTATAACAATAAAATATCAAAGTTCTTATTTATAAAAGAAATTCCATTGAATAGTTTCATTACTTAAGTTTTACTTGTATAATAGTCTATTACATATTCTTATTTAACATTACAACTTTTAATATTTTGTAAGTTATATCTATATGTTTTATAGAATGTGATAGAATGTTACACAAGATTATCTTATTTATTTTAATCAACTTAATGTCCAATAATCATATTCTTTGTCTTATGGGTTACAAATTCCCTGTATATTTCATTTGTAAATGAGCATTTACTTCCTTGTTTCATTCTAGAAGTTCTAATTATTAAATAGTTAAAATTCCATTTCATTACTATAATTGAAATCTCTAATTTGTAGAAATTTAAGAACTAAATGCCGGTTTCCATTTCAATTCATTAAAATAATATATATATACACACACACACACACACACACACACACACACACTTATAGCTTTTATATATATAACAAATCATATTCGAAAATCAAAATCATGCTTTATTTATCAACCCAGTGTGTAGTTAACTATTACTATGGTCTTCCTACAGTGAAACTCAAAAATGAACGTCGGTGATGCGTGTACTCTTCACCGTAATTATTTTCCAGCGACAGAGAGGGTGTGTAGAACTTATTTCTTTCCAAAATTTCTTTAAAACAATTCAAAACATATTGAAATATTTATATCAAAAAATACTTCTAGATAATACTAATATATTCCAAAATCTTTCGAAAGGAGTTTTCCGAAAATCCCGAAATTTAAGTTCTAAATTTTCCAATTTATATTTATTTACAAATTTTTATTTTCAACCAATATTTATAAATTTTCACTACCTAACAAATAAATATATTACAACCAAATATATCACTTATAAAATTATTATTTTATACACAAAAATATATAATAGGAAAAATTTATTTCATTTACCTATATTCCAAACAAATATTGTGTCAATTTATCCTATAAGTGTTTAGAAATCCATATCGATGTCATAGTGTCCTATGCACTAACCAGAATTTATAAATACAAAACGAAACAAATTAACACAATATAAAAACCTTTTATAACGCTAACAAATATGCTTTCTCATATATATACACTCAGCGACTCATTTTAGGGTATTACTATCCTATTTTATAAAAAGTCAGACCCCATAAAGCTAAGGTTATCGCTAAACCAAAGCTTTGATACAAACTATAACAACCTGCCTTTTTGGATGTTTTAAGCAGACATACACGTCATACTTAAACTACACAAAGGGCAGATTGTTATTGGGGTAAATAAGAAAAAGCAAGAAAGAAAAAACAAAACAGAATCTCGCAGCGGAATGACAAAATATAATAATCAAATAACAGTTCATGAAGTTGTTTACAAAACATTTGATTATATTTATATAACACAGAATCAGAGTTGCACATATCAGAGATAAATAAATAATGCAACGGAACAATATGAATGCAGTGGAATAAATATAGTAAACAATAGTATAAAATCTTCGTCTTCATCCTCCAGAAATATGGTCTTCAATCCTGAAATGCTCAGGCTGACTTGAGCGAATTAAAAAGACAAAACACTCGAGTCGGAACAAAAAGATCTTATGTGAGTTAAATCAGCGGTAAATAAATATGAGTGAAATGGCATCAGAGATTTTTACGGGGTTTGACATCTCTTATCCAGTGTCTAACGTGAGTGCAATAACTTAAGAGATCTTCGGCATTCACTCCTAAGGATCCGTTAAGCTATCTACTATGTAATATCATATGCTATTATAATAGTGTCTACAGTAAAGTAAAGTATTAAAATAGCATCAAGGCGTTACCCATAACCCCCTTAACACATTTTATATAATGTCGTAGTTTATACAGATACTACAAACTCCACCCGCAGGTCGGCTATCAGGGAGCACTCCATAGGTACGACAAAAAACAAACTCATAAAAGTCATGATAGGGCATATGCCACGATGCACGAGGAAATGCCAAGGTAGATATACCATTTGCGTATCCGGATTGGTGGTGATGCATAATAGTTACTACAGCCCACCTCGGAACACACTCACAAATCAAAATCAAGGGTGGCCACCAAAACAAATCACAAGTCACTTGGCCCGGCATGGATCCTGATTTTAGCTACATCAAGCTAACTCATGGGAGTCAGGGTCACGTAAATACCTCATACAGGAATCGTGCACCAAACCATCCTACTTCATTTATGGAATCTCCACTACATACACAGTTGTTAAAGTGGTTTTCAGTATTGACAGAGAGTATGACAATATCTGATCCCGGTCTCATTAACAACCAAACGCTTATTACAAACCAGATGGTTCTTTTACATTTCAAAAGTCAATTCACACTTATATCGAAATATCAGATTCTCTAAACCATACCACTTCGAAACCATGTTCACTTTGAAATCATATTCACCTTTGAAATCATATCGTTTCGTAAAACATATTTTCTTTCAAAAAAAATCATATTTCCAATTAGGTTAAGTTCTCACTTCAAAAGCATCATATTCAATTAATTATAACATTTAAATTCCAACTTAGGTTATAACATCATTTAACCGTATTTGCCTTTAAACCAATGAATTTGAATATAAACACCTTCCCTTTACTTAGTCTGAAAATTTGGAAAATAGTTTAAATGATTATAAACAGTTAAAATAGTTATAAATAGTTAAATATTCTAAAATGGTTTAAGTATAGATTAAAGATACTATTAAATTGATTTAAGAAAGTTAAATAGATTTAAAATAGATTAAATATAATTAAAATAGATTAAATAGCTTTAAAATAGATTAATTAGATATAAAATAAGTTAAAATGTGTGAATTAGTTTTACAATAAATTAAATGGTTTAAAATAGGTTAAATTGATTTAATATAGTTAATATAGGTTGAAATAACTTAATAATTTGAAAAATCTTAAAATTTAGAATCTTTATAATAATATATTTTTAAAACAGTTTATATTAAAAATATAAATCTGAATTTAATATCAATTTAAACTATTCATTTCCTTTCAACACATTTGGACTATATTTCGATTTCCAAAACCCCAATTTCAAATCTTTCAATTTAAATTCCCAATAAACTACTTAATTCTATATTGCTTCCAAATCCATATTTGAAATGTCAATTTAAACTACTCTAATTTCAATATATTTCAAAGTTATAGTTCAAAAAAATTTAATAACCCAATTCTGACAAACTTCACGTATACTTCAAATTCAACTTTAAAACTTTAATTTAATTTCTTTACACAATTCCTTTAAACCAATTCCAATTTTTAACATAAACTTTAATTTCGATAATAATTCAATTTTATGTAAATCAAGTTTTTTCTTCAAAATATCATTTAACTAATTTCAAGAAAATTAAGGATTTAAAATCATTAAATTTAACTAATCCGGTGTCCGTATATAGTTTTCTACCCTAGGGTCAAGTGATACAGATATTTATCATTTCAATCCATAGTTTGAAATTTTTACGGTTATATATCATTTCAAACCGCAATCCGAATTAATATTAAAATCCATAAAATCGCTCGAGTCTATCATTTCAACCCATGATGATTTTTCTCTAATCTATAGATCGTTCGGATATGTATCATTTCAACCCATAGTGATTTTTCAAATAAAATTAAGGGAACTTGCCGAGTTATAACATTTTATAAATCAACCATAACATCCAATCATCCAATATCAAAAATCAGACATCCATCACAATTTATCATCCAATTCAACCAATAAATTTCAACAATTAACGATGACAGGTATTTAACTAGCAATTTAAATTCAATAATAAAACTAAATAACAATTTAATTCAAAATAATATAAATTAACAGGAATATCAATTTAAATATATCAAACAACCATAAATAAATTCCTAATCACATCATAAATTTAATTGAACAAACATAAGGGATTTTAGAAGTTGTGAGTGGGTCAAATCACTCACCTTTGAATTTAAATTGGATTTAAAATCCAATTTAAGCCCAAAATTCAAATGTTCTCAAAATTCATCCAAACAAGTGTCAAAATGTCTGCAATTTCAATACGATCCCAACGCAAGAAACCGCACGTAAATTGGACCTCGTACGCAAAAATTACACGCATTAGATGTTATACAATCTCTATCTAAAAAAATAAAATAATAACAATACCATTACATGTCATCTACCTTAACCCAAAAACCTGTGTAGTTAATACGCTTGGTAGATTCAAAGCGGCGGAGGTGCAAAAAGTCATAGCGGGGATGCAGCGAGGATTTAGTGGAATATAGTGGATGGCTCTAAAATAGCATATAAATCTCGTACTCAATGTTTTCATTAATATATAAATGGTAACTGTAAAAATTATCATTCAATTGAATTATAAATAATACATAAATAATTTTAAATAAAAACATGTGTGAGTATACTTTAAATAAACGAAAAGCTGTTATATACCATAATTGAATTTGGTAGAATATTAGAGTATTTTCATTTCTGAAAATATATTAAAAAATAAATCAAATAAATTAGTTTCATAATTTTGTAATGTATAAATGCAATTTTTCAATTCATTTTATTAAAAAAGATATAGCGGAATATAGCGGAAATAACGGGATATAGAGGAAATAGCGGGGATTAAAATGGAAAGGCTATATTCTAGGGCTATATGGAAAAATCGCAGCAGTAGAAATCCCTTATGAGATATTGTGACGCCCCACCTCTATACCCACGCTAGCCAAGAACACTACGGTGTATTGCTGTCAACTAGCACGGAGAATAAGGCTGTTGAGGAGCGATCATCCGTGTAATTGCTTTGCGCGAGCACCGATATGTCAGATAGTATAACATGCATTTCATCTCAAGAGGAAATCCGACATACCGATACAAACTCAAAGCTGCTACACAGTGGCTATAATAATCTTCGGAAACAAATATAGAAATAAACATAACACAAATCAGTTACTGACAATGCATATCACAAAGGCGGAAATAGATATGAATATTACACATATAAGTGTATATCAGAGTAGTGGTCTAACAAGATCCACAAATATCACAAAAGAATAGCAACACGTGCTATACAAAAGAATAGAACTATGAGTCTATATCTCAAATGTGTACACCAAAATAAACTACTAATCTAAGTAGTTAGCCAAAAGTCAAAGGAATCAATCCCAAGTGAGAAGTCAAGCCGAAGCACCTGTAACATCTCGGTCTGACCCGAGTATTATTTAATAAGAAAATAATAAACGGATCAGTCTGGCTATAAATATCAGATGAGACGATATAGAATAAGAGGTATGACTAAACACATAATAATCACAATGCCAAGCTGTGATATATAAGTAATTGAAAATCAACAAGAGATTAATCAATATCACAAAAATCTACTCAAGGATCAAAAGAAATTTCATACTCTTTATTTCGTTCACCAAATCATAAATATTGACGATTATATCAATATCAATCACAAAAGTCAATGACGCACAAATTCACCAATGCACAAATATTGATAAAACTTATCAATGAGAATCACGAAAATTGGTAAAGCACAAATTATAGAAATCATCTCAAGAAATCCATAAATCACAAAAGGGGGAAAGGCCTATCACAAACGGGAGCATAAAGCTCACCAACACGTGTATCACAAACGGAACGTTAATTCCATGGTTGCTAACCATCACAAATTGAGCCAAAGCTCCACAAACGGCCCGAAGACCGTGGGTTGCTACCCCACCAATTTGAGTCGAAACTCCACAAAACGGGGTTTAGTCTCCCTCGCAGACAAAGAGACATCGCACATTGCTAGTCTAAATCACAAAGATGATCGTCATGATCAACGAGAAGTGTCAATTACAGCAAGCTAGTAAATATATGAGCTTAGCTTCATGTCCCATAACCACTAGCTTAACTTAAATATTTACGAACAAATTGTAAATTTCCACTTGAAAATTGTCACAAGAGATTCAATCGAACAAGTCCAAGAATTAACCGATGAAGTAAACGCAAGCGTTTCATACCACTTGTTTTACTAAGTCGTTTAATTAGATTTTTCATACGAGTGAGGAAAAGATTTGTATATACTAATAGATTGGAAAACGGTTTAAGAGAACGAGCTTTGTAATAAAATAGTGTTGAAATCATTTTGATGAAAGAGTTTTGATATTTACTACTAGTATTGAAACCTTTATATTTTTAAAGTGACAAATCACAAAGGAGATTGTAGGAACAATCAATCACTAAAATTCACATTCAAAGACGTGAATAAAATCCAAAGAAATCGATACTGAATCCATTAAAATGGATATTCCCAAAATCACGAAGAGAATGTCATCAAAGTCGATAATAAGTGATAATAACAAAAGAGAATCAACACGAATCGATTAACGTTGGAATTCTCAAGAAAATAGGCAAAAAGAGTGCAGATTCAGACGTCTGAAATCAAGGATTCAGACGTCTGAATTTGGAAAATAAAATGTTTTCCAAAACAGAATTCAGACGTCTGAATCTTTGATTTCAGACGTCTGAAATAGGCACTTTTTAGCCTATTTCCTTTCTGGTTCCAAATGAACCAATTCAGATGTCTGAAATATAGATTCAGACGTCTGAATACTGTGGAATAAAAATTCCCAGTATAATATTCAGACGTCTGAATCTAACGTTTCAGACGTCTGAATCAAGGGTTCAGGGCATTCCCTGAACCTAGGCCAAAAATGGCCAAACAAATACCGGAAGCGATCGATCGAGCGACAACGACTATGGATTTACGCCAAGCGACAACCCAGCCTTAACGGCTCTTCGATATGCCTCAAATATCAATGTCCAAATATCCATAAAAAGATTTTCATAGATTTTGATTTCAAAACATCAAAAATTGGAATATACACCAAATCAATCCAAACCAAAATCAATTGCACATGAATAAGTGTTAGGAATTCATACCTAACAATTGAAGATAATTATAGACAAATATGTGAGATAAAAATCTCACCTTTGAACCCAAATGACTGAAGAAGAAGCTTGAAAGCAAAGGAGAATCAACCACTCTTCAAATCCAACTCAAGAAGCTTGATTCTAAGCTTTAAAAAAAAGAACGTTCCCAAAGTTAGGTTTAGGAATTTCTAAAATTGATAAGAGAATGAGTTGGAGAAGAAGAAGAGAAGGCTTACCAATGGGTTCTCTTGAATTTGGAGCTAGAAGTTGGATTTGCTAATGAAGACTAGGGCTTGGAGTTTTAATTTCCTCTTCCACTCTCCATTGTTATAAAAGCTTGAGTATTAGGAAATGAGGAATGAAGTAATGAAGAGGAGAAGGGGTTGGGACTGAGTTAGTAAGTAGGTTCAGCCCAAATCAAAGCCCTAAGTGAAAAGTGGCAAAATTCCTCTAACTCCAAACATATCAAAGCTTATACTCAAAAAGATCGCAAACGGCGTTTTGAACTCAATGGAAGTGGTCCCGAGTCCTAATTCGACCGTATGCAAAAAGTAGCTTTTCGGACTAACTTCCGAGTATCGATAAAATATTTAAATAAAATATTTAAATATAAAAATCGATAAATATGCGGGTTGTTACAGATTCCCCTCCTTAAAGAAATTGCGTCCTCGCAATATTTAAGAAGAAGATATATGGTAACAACCACGAGAGCATATTCAACACAAAAGAAATCTGAAATAAAAGGTTCACCTTAAAGAGCGCGGGAAAGTAAGTCCGGATGTGTTTGCTCGATGAACTCTCTAGATTCCCAAGAACAATCCTTAGGATTTGATGACCATTGAACTTTCACAAGCGGGACATCTTTATTTCAAAGGCGTTTGACCTCCGAAGCAATAATACGAATAGGATGTTGCTCATAAGTTAGATTAGGCGAAACTTTAATCTCTTCCACAACACCAGGCTCAAGAATAGAATCGGAATCTCGAAGACATTTTCGTAATTGAGAAACATGAAACACGTCATGAATGGCAGAAAACTGAGCCGGTAATAAAAGGCGATAAGCCTCGGAACCAATACATTCGGTGATAGGAAATGGCCCTATATATCGAGGCGCTAACTTTCTCGATCGACTGAAACGTACAACACCTTTCATAGGTGACACACGAACAAAAACAAGATCTCCAACAGAAAATTATAACCTCCTTCTTCGATTATCGGCATAGGATTTTTGTCTACTCTGGGCTTCTTTCATCCTATATCGAATAAGGTCAATTTTCTCTGTGGAATCCCGAACAAAATCTGGGCCTAAAACCAGCTTCTCACCGGCCTCAAGCCAACAAGAAGGAGATCGGCATGGCCTTCCATTGAGTGCCTCAAAAGGTGCCATACCAATAATAGATTGGAAGCTATTATTATAGGAAAATTCAACAAGTGAAATATGATCTTCCCAGCCTCCACCGAAATCAAGCACACAAGCACGCAGAAGATCTTCAAGAGTTTGATTCACACGCTCGGTTTGTCCATCGGACTGAGGATAATAAGCGGTGCTAAAATTAAGCTTCGTTCCCAAAGCTTTTTGAAGACTCTTTCAAAATCCACTAGTAAACAATGGATCGCGATCACTAACAATAGAAGTAGGAACTCCATGTAATTTAACAATCTCTTTAACAAAGAGTTTGGCCAAAAGAGGAACGGTTCGGTTAGACCGAACGGGAATAAAATGGGCGGATTTAGTAAGTCTATCAACTATAACCCATAATCTATCATGATTCGAACGAGAACGGGGAAGGCCATCGACAAAATCCATGAAAATTTGGTCCCACTTTCAAATTGGAATTTCTAAAGGTTGCAATAACCCACCCGGCCTTTGATGTTCGGCCTTAATGAGTTGGCAAGTCATGCAACGCTTAACGAAGTTAGCGATGTCAAGTTTCATTCCCTCCCAATAATAAAGTCGCTTCATATCCGCGTACATTTTACTACCACCGGGATGAATGGTAATTTTAGAACGATGGGAATCTTCTAAAATATCTTTTCGAAGATCACTAATACTTGGTACGATAAGTCTCCCAAATCTCCGAATGCCGCCACGAGAATCGATATCAAAGTCTTTCAAACCTTCAATATCAATTTTATCCTTAATATTTTGGCCAAGAAGAGCCAATTTGGTATCTAGCCTCTGAGCTTCAAGAATGCGGTCTAATAGAGAAGGATGAGCCTCAAGGCTACATAAAATAAGAGATGAACACAAATCGGAAACACGGTCTCGAATTTCGCAAGTGGATAAAATCTCGAGATCGTTCCATTCGGATATCATCATAGAAACAACCGCTTGTTGCTTTCGACTAAGTGCATCCGCAATGCGATTTCCCTTTCCGGGAGTATAAAGGATATCAAGATCATATGGTGCAAGAAATTCGAGCCAACGCTGTTGACTCAAATTAAGTTCCTTTTGAGAGAATAAATACTTCAAGGACTTATGATCGGTATAAAGAACAAATTTCTCTCCTAAAAGATAATGACGCCAAATATGAAGGGCGAAAACAATAGCCGCGAGCTCTAAATCATGAGTGGCATATCTAGTCTCAGCAGGCTTCAATTGCCTAGAAGCACACTACAAGAAAAACCATTTATAGTTGCAAAAATCGGTGGCGTTTTATTGTAAATGCAACTAATAATAGATTACCAAATAATATAAACGTGGCAAAAAATAATTCACGTTTCCTGTTTCTAAAAAAAAGAGTTCGCGCGAACTAAATAAACGTAACCTATCATTTTACTCTCGTACTTAACAAAATTCTCGTCCCTAATTTGCTTTCTTCTTCAGAAAAAAATTTCCCCTTTTAATCGTGTTAAATTTTCATCGCACTCAAGTATCATCGTCAACTCCGTCGTTTCCCCCTTACTCAACATCGAGTCGCGGCAGCCAGCAGATCTAGGTATAATTAGGTATGAATCTTTTAAATCGATTAGGTATATTTAGGTATGAATCTTTTAAATCGACTTTGTGATTCTATTTGGCTTTTATATGAATTTGAATGCATCTTATTTTCGTATTTTTTCCTAAACTATTACTGAAATGGTTGATTTAACCCTAATTGCAATGATCTGTTGGGATATCTGCTTTGATTTCTTTGAGTATATGAATGTTCTGTTGAAGTGGTTACTGAAATGGTTGATTTAACCCTAATTGAACTTGTATTGATTTTCTTTAGTGATTGTTGTTCATTTGCTGCACTAATGCTTTGGGTTTTTTTTTTAATGTTGCGAATGGTTGTTAGTTTGCACCATTTAATTTTCTAATCCATTGCAAATGCATGTACCATTCAATTTTTGTTCTTTGTGTTTTGATCTTAGTATACTTCCAGAGACAAAGCATTATATGTTCTTATCAATTCTATTGGCATATATTGCTTGATAATGAGTAGTGTTCTTATCAATTCTGTTTGCATTACATGTACATTTTCTCATAAAATTACAAATCTGTTCATCATCTCAAGGCTTTTAGGCCTGCTTGTTTGGTTTGCAAACTGCCACATCTCTTTTCAGCTACATGTTGATGATATTTAAGTGTTGTTTGTTAATATTTATCGCTGCTTATTGTTTACATGTTCTTTTTGGTTTATACTGTGTTTTCTGTCACTTGCAGAAAAATATGTCTACAACATCTGTACATACCCGCTTGCAGAGAAAGGCTGAAGAACAAGCAGTTAAAGGTAAGAACAAACAGTCAAAGTGAAAACGTAAAGTTCCAGCTAGTATAAATGAAATAGAAGAACAACCAGACAATTCTAAGAAGCAAGCCACTGTTCACAATGAAGAAGACGAACAACCACTAGATGATATCCCCTCTGACCCAAATGAAGGACTCCGCTCAGAAAATGAAACCCGTCCTGAACCAACTGCTGATGTCGAGCTGGAAATTGGGAGACAAAGTGAAGCTGATATCGGAAGTACATCTCGGAAAAGAGGCGGTAGAGGTCCAGCAAAAGCACAAAGACTCCCGTCATGCAGTCAGGATCGAATTGAAGTTGAGTTCAATGATCTAGGTATACCAGTAGGGCAAGGGTCGGTATATTTATCCTCTTTTCTTGGACCGCTTGTGCGGGAGCAGGTTCCATACACCATTGATGATTGGAGGAATATTAGTGATGAGTTAAAAGAAGTTTTGTGGCAGTCGGTTCTGGTACGAAGCAGGCATCTATTATTTAACATTCTGACTCTAATATGTTTTGAAAATGACTTCTAATATTGCATGGTCTTGCCAATTATATATTGAAATTGCCATCTAATAACTTCTGGATAAATTGAAAAATAGTTCTTGCCAATTATAAATTGAAATTGCCCTCTAATAACTTCAGAAAACCTTTCAGATTTAATTAAATCTGTCGTGTTTAAATTAAATAAATTTTACTAATATCATGTTTTGATGTATTGTTGCAGATTAGATTTAAACTGGAACAGGAATGGCAAAGAAAAGCTATATTTCAACAAATGGGAGTACTTTGGAGATCGTCAAAAAGCAAATTGGTTCGAAATTTGCAAAAAGCGGAGAACGATGAGGAAAGACTTAAAATGAAACCTACGAACATAAAAAGCATAACCGATTGGAGGAAGTTTGTGAAGGCGAAAACAAGTCCGGAGTTTAAGGTAAATCATTCCTACTGAACTTGTCTGGCATGTTTCTGCAAATCCATCTACATAGTTAGCAACCGATAAATTTCTTTAGAAGTGAATTCCAAGTGTTGGTGGATGCTGTGGGTTCCTGTTTAGATATTAGCTGCAGGAACCTATGATAGTACAAAATACAAATGCGTTATGACAAGCACAGGAACATTTTAAATGAAGTAAAAAAAACACTTTGCAAGTTAGTTCAATCTTTAAATATTATTAGTAGATATGGAATGCTGTATATGTCACTGAGTTATCCAGCATTAATAATACCAAATAAGTATATGACCATGATGAATTGATTTTCAAATAAATTGCAATCCTCGCCATACATATTTACCCTGTATTATAAATATTAGATAGTTTTTCTTTTTATGATTTTGGTTGTTAAATTCTAGCATCTTTCAACATTTTCAGCAAAAAAGTGAGAAATATTCAGCCCTTAGGTACACTCAAATTCCGCATACAACCGGTCGTAGGGGAATGGCTAGAAAGACCGAAGACATGGTAAGTTAATTAACTATAGCATTATTTAACATTATTTTATACCTGTCAGTTTATTAATTTAATGTTATTCTACTTTTAGAAAAAAGAAAGTGTAGATCCATCATCCATAAGTAGAGCTGATGTGTGGATTAGATCTCACATTAAAAAAACTGGTGAACCAGTGAACATGGAAGCTAGGAATGCTATTGTAAAATTGTTTTTAATTTTATTGGTATATTTTTTTTGAAACTATGATATTTTTACCATTGTACATTATCTATGTGTATTTATTTATATAGGAGAAGATCAAAAAATATGGTAGCCTATCCCAATCCGGCTCGTCACAGACTGATATTGGAAAAGATGCTCTTGTACATGTACTGGGACAAGATAAACCGGGACGGTTAAGGGCATTGGGTAGGGGTTGCACTTTAACCAAGCTAGCTTTGGCCCAGTCCAAAGATAAACAAGTGTCTCGGTGTCGAGAGGAAATATCAGAATTGAAGGGAATGATACAGACTCTGATGGACCAGAAGGTAAATTTTTGGAAATTAATTTATATTCGTAGAATATTAATTTATATTCGTGCTTCGCTGCAGGGTAAAGAAAGTTCGAGAAGGAACTCACCTGATTCGGTAAAAATAATATTTATATTACTCAATAAATGAATTTTATATTTTAATTTTTTAATCCAGTAATTGATTTAATTTTCGGTTGATTAATTGTAGAGCGACGACGAAGTATGTTTGCTGTTGAATTGGGATGGAACCTCTGGAGTTGTTGCCCATGGGAGGCTGTTGTCCATGGACCCAGATGACGTTGTCAATGGCATTCGTCTGGGACCAAATGCCGGGAGCGTTGTTATAGATTCAGTGGATAAAGCAGATACTTATTTATGGAGGCCTACACCTGAAATGGCAGTCTTAGCAGACGCTAAGAATAAGGTAGTTGCTTGGCCATCAGTTTGCATCAAGGTCCCGCTGCGAACACGGTTGAACTATAGTGCAGCCAGTACGGTAATTTTTTTCACGTTAAGTATATTGGTGTAATATGCTGCGAGCTTATTGACGTCTAAAATGCAGCGAGCACACCCCCCCCCATCTCAATAAAAATTTAACACATATTCGTTGTTTTTGTATAGCATACTAAAGTCTTGAATTTCACTTCTCATTTTTAGAGTACCAGCATCATCGAAGACACTTGCAAGATTTACGGTTGGACTGAGGGTGAAGGTGTAATTGCCGAAGGAAGAATCCACGCCACTGATCCAAAATATACTGTTAATGGTATTCCACTCGGTCCGTCTGCTGTTGTGATTTGGGTGGACAAAGTAGTAAATAAAGATGCTTATTTGTGGCGACCCACATCTGATATGTCGTGCATTGGAGACGCAGTTGGTATGAAAATAGCATGGCCAAGATCAAAAGTAGAAGCTGATCAAGAAAAACTAGATGAGAGTCGTGATGATACTGAAAATGTTGTGAATTCTCCCATGAAATCCGCACATATGGTCATGAATAAATCGCAACATGTAAGTATTAATTTTCAAATTTGAAGAAGTTAACTGTGTATGAAAGTTTATTTAATGTGCATGTATACATTGTGCATAATAATCTCTTTTCTTTCAGCCAATTGCAACCATGCAAAAGGATGCCAAATGCCAGTTGATCGATTTGGGTGGAGCAGACGTAGTGGCGGAAGGAAGTATTGCATCAACTGATCCGATAACGATGGTCCATTGTCGTCCACTGGGATGTAACACTGTAAAAGTTTGGATTGAACTGGTGATAGTTCCAGATGCAGAGATATGGAGACCAACATCGAGTCTGAAGTGCATGGATGATTGCTTTGGCGTTCCCATAGCTTGGCCAATGGAAAAATCATTATTAAGTCAAAATGAAAGGTATATAATTTTTTTTTATATATACATTAGGAATGCTAGCAGCTAAAGTGCAGATAGATTTTTGGTAAACTGATAAAAGTACATAAGTAGGGGTGTTATATTCGAATTGTGATTGAATGATTGTGATTGGCGAGGAGTTATGTATGGATTGTGGTGGAATGTTAGTGATGCAATATTATATCTACTTAAGAACTTTCTCTATCATATAAATTATCTCACGCATATTCACTTTAACAGGATTCACTCATTCTTCTTCTAAAATTAATTAAAACCTATTATTGTCATTTTCTAAATTAAAAATAAAATCCAAGAAATTATTATAAATTCTGATATTCGAGCATGTTCATTAAGACACTCTTAGGCTTTTCTGGCACAAGTCCATCTATCGCGTTACTAGGTTTATATATGTGCTAGTGTGTTTATGAGGATGTGTGCTTACCCAACTGTGTGTGTGTGTGAGTGTGATTGTGTTAAAATTATCATCTGTTTACTCAATATCATACTACTGAGTAAACAGATGATAATTTTAACACAGTATCTAGCACGAATAATTTTATTACGGTACATTAGCATAAAGTAGCGAGAAACTTATAGCAAGTAAATTCCTAGTTATAACTAGAAGTGTTGGATGTGCCATATTATTCGCTAATTAATTTTTTATATATATAAACCTTGTCTTAAGCGGTTAACTATCATTTAAGGCCATGTAACCATGATTAAGCAATGTGTGTTCTGCATTGTGTTGTGTGTGTGCATTCAAATGCTATATGTTTATGCGTGAGTGCATTTGTGTCTGTGTGTCTATATATATAGTGTTATGTATTGTAACAACTGTTATGTTTATATTGAATGGATGTTGTGTGTGTTTGTGTGTTGTCTTCATATATTTGAGTTTCAGTTTTGTTGTTGTGTATCTCACGTGCATGGGGTGTATTATTGTGCTTTTTGGTGTTTTAGACTTGTTTAATTGACTGTTACGCTGTTACAATACTCTTACTATATCATATCTTGTCCATTTTGTAGAATTGATTTCATTTCTTTTATGCGTAGGTACATCCCTATTTATCTATGCAAGTTTTAGTAATTTATATTTTTAAAATACATATGTCTGTATATTTATTCAGATATTACTTTAGTATAATTGATGGTGAGGAGTTATGTATGGATTGTGGTGGAATGTTAGTGATGCAGTTTTAAGTTCAGGTTTTGTTTTCTCACTCTTTTGTTCTGTTCTTTGTTTACAGGTAGTTCAGGTTTTGAAGACATCAGCAATGACAGGTGGTTCAGGTTTTTATGGTGGTTCAGGTTTTGCTCGGTACTTCGGTTATTTCAGACGTTTATTTCAGATGTATATGTACGGTTATGACACTTATGGTAGTTTGGTTGCAACACTTATGGTAGTTTGGTTGTGTATGTGTACGGGTAGCTTTTTGTCGACACCTATGTATGTGGATGTATGAATGTCTATGTATCTTGTGGATCTTCAATGTGTATACGTATTTTGTAGTTGTTTAATATATTGTGTTCAAAAGTGTATGTGCTTGCGTATTCTGTTATTATATAATTGCATGCTAGATCAGTGGTAAATCTAGAGTAGCAGGTGGAGGGAAACAAACGCTACTGGATATTATTTATTTTGGTAGCGTTAAAATGTCGCTACAAAAGAGTGATTAAAAACTCAAGTACACTTATGCTGGCGTTTATTAAGCGCTACAAAAGAGTGATTAAAAACTCAAGTACACTTATGCTGGCGTTTATTAAGCGCTACAAAAAATGTATATAACGCCATGAAAAGGTAACGTGGCGGAGAAAACCCTTTCGGTGGCGTTAAACAGGCGCTACAAAAAATTTGATAACGCCATAAAAAAGTATCATGGAGGAGAAAACCTTTTCGGTGGCGGAAAATAGGCGCTACAAAAAAGAAATTCTATGGCGTTATAAAAACGCTATCAAAAAAACAAATTTGGTGGCGTTTAAAAAAGTGCAACTAATACTCGAGGATTTTTAGTGGCATGTTTTTTCGTAACGATTATCGAAACGCCACTAAAAATACGTAGTGGCGGTTTTTGGGCTCTACAAAAAATCAATTTTCTTGTAGTGGCATAAGCAATAACACGTTCTCTTTGCATAAGAACGGCACCCAAACCAACGCGACTAGCATCGGTATAAACAACGAAATCTTGATTCCCTTCGGGAATAACAAGAATAGGAGCATCTGAAAGAAGTTCCTTTAGTTTCTGAAAAGAAGTTTCACATTTGTCCGACCAAATGTATTTAACTCCCTTCTTCGTTAAGCTAGTGAGAGGCACGACAATCTTAGAAAAGTCTTTGATAAAACGGTGGTAATAGCCCGCCAATCCGAGAAAGCTACGGATCTCCGTCACACTCTCCGGTCTCTTCCAACTTTGAATCGCTTCAATCTTTGAAGGATCTACGGAAATTCCGGATTTGGAAATAATATGACCGAGAAACTTCACACTAGGTTGCCAAAAATGGCATTTAGAAAATTTTGCTTTCAATTGGTTACTCCTAAGAGTTTCCAACACAATCCGAAGATGCTTTTCATGCTCCTCCTTGGTTTTTGAATACACAAGAATATCATCAATAAAGATGAGAACAAACCGGTCGAGAAAGTTTTTGAAAATTCTATTCATAAGGTCAACGAAATAAGCCGGAGTATTCGTTAGACCAAATGGCATAACAAGCCATTCATAAGATCCATAACGAGTACGGAACGATGTCAAAGGAATGCTATCCTCTGCAATACGAAGCTGATGAAATCCAGTAGCTAAGTCTAATTGTGAAAAGACTCTAGCACCACTAAGTTGATCGAATAGATCATCAATCCGAGGTAAAGGATATTTATTTTTGATAGTAAGATCATTAATCTTGCGATAGTCAACGCAAAGCCTAAGTGTACCATCGGATTTCTTCACAAAAATAGCCGAAGCTCCCCAAGGCAAGGAACTAGAGCGAATAAATTTCTTCGTCTCCAATTCGGATAATTGTATACGCATCTCCTCATTCTCCTTACTAGACATGCGATAAGGAGGACGAGTAATAGGTTGAGCTCCAGGGATAAGATTAATCTTGAACTCAATTGCTCGCTTAGGTGGCAATCCTAAAACGGGCTCAAATATGTCGGAAAATTCACGAACAACGTGAATAAGAGAAATAATATCTTCCTCATCATCATTATCATCATCAAGAGGATTTAAAGAATATAAAGATGCAGATAAAGTGGAATCCGAATCTTTGAGAATAATAGAAATTTGCTTAACAGATTGAGGATGTCGAAGATGAATAGTCCGCTCAGGACATAGGATATGAGCTTCATAACGGTTAAGCCAATCCATTCCCAAATCATTCCAAAGCCTAAGTAACGCATGACATGCGAATCGGCTCGGAAAGAAAAATCACCAAAATAATCTCGACATCATTACACAATAAACTGATTGTTGCGGATCCACCAACCGGATTCGCAATTCTCAAAGAAGTCATTAAAGCAACAACACTTAAAGAAAAAGTATCAACAAGTTCTTTTGATATAAAAGAATGGGATGCACCCGTATCAAAAAGAACTCGAACGGGTTGATCACGAAATATAATGGTGCCATCAAGGATAGAATGAGACATACCTTGATCACGAGATGTGTTGCCAGGGGCTTGAGCAACATTTAACTTTCCCTCCTTCTTGCCCTGAAGCTTGGGGCATGAAGATATAACATGACCGGGACCTTTGCAGTAGCGACAAGAGAGAGACTTTGGGCACTTGTTCGCGTAATGGTCCTTCGAACCACAATTATAGCATTCCCCACGACCAAAGGAAGAAGTCTTTGCTACAGGGGTTGCTTGCTTCCCTTTCTTATTGGGATAAGGACCTTTGAACTTATTAGGCCTTTTCTTGTTGTTGTTGAAGCTTGGTTTGGAACCCACCACTTCAACATCATTTTCCCTATCCGCTTCTTCAAGACGAAGAGCGATATCAATGAGTTGGTCGAAAGAAACTTCTAATTTTAGAAGTAATGACTTCTTGAAATTTTTGTTTAAGCCATAGACAAATCTTTGGTTCTTCTTCAATGGGGTGTTGATATATTCAACCCCGTATTTAGAGAGAGATTCAAAAGACGCGACATAATCTGCCACGGAGGCTTCACCCTGAACAAGGTCTATGAAACGTCGAGCTAATGTCACTTTCTCTGCTTCTGGCATGAATTTTAATTCGAAGCGTTTCCGGAATTGTTCCCAAGTGAGATCCGCTTCATTTATTTCAGAAATCAGAAGCTCGTACCAGTCTAATGCTCTTTCTTGGAGCATACTAGAAGCCACCTGAACTCGGTGAAGATCAATGAGATTCATAAGAATGAATATTTGATCGTAGGTCCTCAACCAAGCCTGGACCTCGATGATAGTTTCAGAACCTTTAAATGGCTTCCCACCCAGGTTGGTGTAATCATTGCACAAACGTGCAAACCCAGATTTAGGGTGAGTAGGTTCCGGATTAGAGCCAGCTGCTTGAGCATTCATGACAAGGTCAAGAAGTTGCTGGGTAGTCATAAAAACTCTATCTTGGGGTGGAGCACTAGATGGTCCAGCTCTGGGACGACCAGGTCTAACCATTTCTCTTCCTTAAGAAAGAAAGAAGGAAGAAGAAGAAGGTTATTCACAAAATGAATATCAAGCAATCTTGATAGATAAAACAAGGAATCATAAAGAAAATAGGATAAATCGGCACGAAGACTCGAATTAAATCCTAAGGCACGACTCCTAAGAAGGACTTCGGACTATGATCCTTGTTAAATTATTCAACATTGTTCTGAAGTTTCGCTCTGATACCAAGCTGTGACGCCCCACCTCTATACCCACGCTAGCCAAGAACACTACGGTGTAGTGCTGTCAACTAGCACAAAGAATAAGGCTGTTGAGGAGCGACCATCCGTGTAATTGCTTTGCGCGAGCACCGATATGTCAGATAGTATAACATGCATTTCATCTCAAGAGGAAATCCGACATACCGATACAAACTCAAAGCTACTACACAGTGGCTATAATAATCTTCGGAAACAAATATAGAAATAAACATAACACAAATCAGTTACTGGCAATTCATATCACAAAGGCGAAAATAGATATGAATATTACACATATAAGTGTATATCAGAGTAGTGGTCTAACAAGATCCACAAATATCACAAAAGAATAGCAACACGTGTTATACAAAAGAATACAACTATGAGTCTATATCTCAAATGTGTGCACCAAAATAAACTACTAATCTAAGAAGTTAGCCAAAAGTCAGAGGAATCAATCCCAAGTGAGAAGTCAAGCCGAAGCACCTGTAACATCTCGGTCTGACCCGAGTATTATTTAATAAGAAAATAATAAACGGATCAGTCTATTTATAAATATCAGATGAGACGATATAGAATAAGAGGTATGACTAAACACATAATAATCACAATGCCAAGCTGTGATATATAAGTAATTGAAAATCAATAAGAGATTAATCAATATCACAAAAATCTACTCAAGGATCAAAAGAAATGTCATACTCTTTATTTCGTTCACCAAACCATAAATATTGACGATTATATCAATATCAATCACAAAAGTCAATGACGCACAAATTCACCAATGCACAAATATTGATAAAATTTATCAATGAAAATCACGAAAATTGGCGAAGCACAAATTATAGAAATCATCTCAAGAAATCCAGAAATCACAAAAGGGGGAAAGGCCTATCACAAACGGGAGCATAAAGCTCACCAACACGTGTATCACAAACGGAACGCTAATTCCATGGTTGCTAACCATCACAAATTGAGCCGAAGCTCCACAAACAGCCCGAAGACCATGGGTTGCTACCCCACCAATTTGAGTCGAAACTCCACAAAACGGGGTTTAGTCTCCCTCGTAGACAAAGAGACATCGCACATTGCTAGTCTAAATCACAAAGATGATCGTCATGATCAACGAGAAGTGTCAATTATAGTAAGCTAGTAAATATATGAGCTTAGCTTCATGCCCATAACCACTAGCTTAACTTAAATATTTACGAACAAATTGTAAATTTCCACTAGAAAATTGTCACAAGAGATTCAATCGAACAAGTCCAAGAATTAACCGACGAAGTAAACGCAAGCGTTTCAAACCACTTGTTTTACTAAGTCGTTTAATTAGATTTCTCATACGAGTGAGGAAAAGGTTTGTATATACTAATAGATTGGAAAACGGTTTAAGAGAACGAGCTTTGTAATAAAATAGTGTTGAAATAATTTTGATGAAAGAGTTTGGATATTTACTAGTAGTATTGAAACCTTTATATTTTTAAAGTGACAAATCACAAAGAAGATTGTAGGAACAATCAATCACTAAAATTCACATTCAAAGACGTGAATAAAATCCAAAGAAATCGATACCGAATCCATTAAAATGGATATTCCCAAAATCACGAAGAGAATGTCATCAAAGTCGATAATAAGTGATAATAACAAAAGGGAATCAACACGGATCGATTAACGTTGGAATTCTCAAGCAAATAGGCAAACAGGCAAAAAGAGTGCAGATTCAGACGTCTGAAATCAAGGATTCAGACGTCTGAATTTGGAAAATAAAATGTTTTCCAAAACAGAATTCAGACGTCTGAATCTTTGATTTCAGACGTCTGAAATAGGCACTTTTTAGCCTATTTCCTTTTTGGTTCCAAATGAACCAATTCAGACTCTGAAATATAGATTCAAACGTCTGAAAACTGGGGAGTATAATATTCAGATGTCTGAATCTAACGTTTCAGACGTCTGAATCAAGGGTTCAGGGCATTCCCTGAACCTAGGCCAAAAATGGTCAAACGAATACCGGAAGCGATCGATCGAGCGACAACGACTAAGGATTTATGCCAAGCAACAACCCAGTCTTCACGGCTCTTCGATACGCCTCAAATATCAATGTCCAAATATCCATAAAAGGATTTTCATAGATTTTGATTTCAAAACATAAAAATTGGAATATACACCAAATCAATCCAAACCAAAATCAATTGCACATGAATAAGTGTTAGGAATTCATACCTAACAATCGAAGATAATTATAGACAAAGATGTGAGATAAAAATCTCATCTTTGAACCCAAACGATTGAAGAAGAAGCTTGAAAGCAAAGGAGAATCAACCACTCTTCAAATCCAACTCAAGAAGCTTGATTCTAAGCTTTAAAAAAAAGAACGTTCCCAAAGTTAGGTTTAGGAATTTCTGAAATTGATAAGGGAATGAGTTGGAGAAGAAGAAGAGAAGGCTTACCAATGGGTTCTCTTGAATTTGGAGCTAGAAGTTGGATTTGCTAATGAAGACTAGGGCTTGGAGTTTTAATTTCCTCTTCCACTCTCCATTGTTGTAAAAGCTTGAGTATTAAGAAATGAGGAATGAAGTAATAAAGAGGAGAAGTGGTTGGGACTGAGTTAGTAAGTGGGTTCTGCCCAAACCAAAGCCCTAAGTGAAAAGTGGCAAAATTCCTCTAACTCCAAACATATCAAAGATTATACTCAAAAAGATCGCAAACGGCGTTTTTAACTCAATGGAAGTGGTCTCGAGTCCTAATTCGACCGTATGCAAAAAGTAGCTTTTCGGACTAACTTCCGAGTATCGATAAAATATTTAAATATAAAAATCGATTAATATGCGGGTTGTTACAGATATAGCGGAGTTGTAGCGGGGTAATAGCGGGGCATTAACTACACAACCAGAAACGCGGTCAACCCTACCCCTCTTCATGACCTAGCCGCCACCAATCTTGCCTTTCCCTAGCACCTCTATGACCAACCTCGACTGCATCCACCGACGCCAGCACGATCGCCTCCAGCTACTGACACGCCACGCCACCCTCCAGAAACGCCGCAACTCTGCCTCCATGTTTGCCGACCTCACCCATCGGATCAAAACGCTGCAGCTGCCAAAAATGAAGAACCCTAATCGAATTGTTCTAGTCGATATGACCATCAATTCGACGAACGAATTTCACCGATGCACTCCGCTCGGTCCTCTCCACACAACTGTGCCAACGAATCGATGATATGTTGAAATTGATTACAACACAATGAAAAACCACCTAGATCCGGCCACACAGCAACCCAGATCGGAAAAAAACTACAAATTTGACTTGCGCTTGTCGAGAGCTTCAAATCGATATATTATTGGGTTTGAGGAGGTTTAATTTTGGAATTGAATTTGAAATTTGAAATTGCAATTTGGGAATTATGGTTTGTTTGTCTGCCATTAGAAAGAGGAGTTAAGAAGGACATATACGTACAGACAAATGAAATAAGAAATAACTAAGGTTTATAACAGGCTATTTATAGGTAGGTCAGAAATAGAAATGAATGGATCAGATTCGATTTGGAAGTTGAACGATAAACGACCTGAAAAGCACGTTCTATCTCTGGAACGAAAATGGGTCATCCCGTACATCAAAATAGATGTTTTTGATAATTTTAAACTCAATGGAATAGGTTTCAAGTCCTAATTCCATCATATGAAGAAGCTGTGAAAAAATCAGCTTATTTCCAATTGATTCCAACTAATTCGGTTAAATTAATTTCTAGGCGTTTCAAATTCGTACGATGAAAGGACAAGCTCGATCGTTATAAGACTTGATATCCGATAATAATTCACCGTTATGGATCTGATGAAATTTGTTTCATCGAAATAGGGGACAGCTGCCAAAATGGCTATATTTCAAGTTAATTAAATTAAATTAGTAATTAATTGATTAAATCAAATTTTAAAATATCAATTCTATAATTAATAAATTTTATCATTTTTGATTTCCTAAACATTTACAATAATTTAAACAAACTTCCATGTTAATCCAATGTTAATTATTTCACTAATTACCAAGTTTACTTTAAATTCCAATAAATTCATTATTATAAATTCAATTTCAAATAATTCCATTTACTTTGATTTCCATCTTGTTATTTAATCAATTATCATCTTATCATCTTATAAGTATTTTTAACATTGGTGTAACGACCTAGAATTTTTAATAATTAAAATTTGAATATTTAATTAATTTTAAATATTAATAAATGAATTTATAAGTCGAATAAATTTTATTTCGAATAATTGGATTTAATTGAATAATTAAATCAATAATTTAATACGTTAAATTATGGAAATAATTGAAAATCGAGTTAAATATGATTGAAAATGATTTGTAAAATTTTATTTTATCATATTGAAGTTAGAATGATATTTTAGAACTTTTAAAATCGAATTAAAAGTTAATTTGTGAAAATTGAATATTTTAATATTTAATCGACTAGTGAAATTAGCCAATTTTCGAACAGTCTCAGAATTTGACGAAACCAGTTCCATTGGATCCGTAATAGTTTGTTATTACCGGATTTCAATTTTCGTGTCAATTGGAGTTATCGTTTGATCGTAGCAGCTCGAAACGCCTCGAATTGTTTTTAATATTAATTTGGCGAGTTAAAATAGCCATTTTTCAGAAAGTCTCGGATTTCGACGAAACCAGTTTCATCGGATCCGTAATGTGATATTATTATAAGGTTTCAAATTTCATGTCAATTGGATTTACCGTTTGTCCGGTAAAAATTAAAACGCCTAGAAAATTGTTTAAATCGGTTTAATTTAAATTGAACGTTTATTGCCATAACTCGCACAGATGTCTGAATTAGCTTTCGAAACCTGTTCCATTGTGTCCGGAACGCAGGGTAAACCCTAAAAACGCTGGTTTCGGCGCGTAAATCGGAGTTCGGAATTTCCGGAAGAATAGTGTTCAATTATTCTCTATAAATAGACCCTTACCTCATTCACAAATTAAAAAAAAAATATCAAAACCCTAAACCTAATTCTACAGCCGCCACTTTCAAAACGAAAGGCTGAAAACTTCTTATCTTCTCCTCCTTTTTTCTCCTCATCCATTAACAATTACAAGAATCTTCCAACTAGAAGATTGTAGAGCACACTGAGATCTACCAATCCAACGGTTGTGATTGGAAACGGAGCTGTAGATCGATGGGAATTTGGGCTCAAAGGCCTGCCATCACGCACACATTTCTAGGAGGAGGAGATGACCGAGCTTGCTTGTTCTTGGGCCGAGAGTGTAGCTTGTCACGAGCTTCGATGTGGTGTGCCTCGATCAACGTGGAACTGCTCGTAGATGGCTCGAATTTCAAACCCTAATATTAAGCTATGGGTTTCTTTTGTTCGGCTATGTTCTGTAGTATGAACGTGAGGGAGAGATGAAAGGAAGCACGGCTATGATGGAGAGGAGATGGATCCAACGGCCAGTAAACGTGTAGGTTAAAAATATAAAAAGAATGTTGTAATTTATATTTAAAATTCGAGTAAACTTGTAAAATGCATAACTTTTTCATACGAGGTCGAAAACGTGCGAAACCAGTTGCGTTGGAATCGTATGGACGAGCACTACGCGATGGAGTTGGATTGGAGTCGTTTGGAGTTAGTGAGAATTTCGGGTAAAATTAAACGTCCGTTTAATTTTATTCGAAATAAATCGCTAAAACGAAATTGAAATCAAGGTGAGAACTTCTCACTCAATCGAATCAGTTTCGATTTTAATTTTAAATAGTTAGATTTAAAATATTTGAATGCATTTTTGAATGATGATTGTTATCTAATGATTGTTAAAATAGACATTATGCGCCGTTAGTAAGCGGATGTTATTTATTAAAAACATATACCGCGAATATTTCATAAACAGTGAAATTGGTATTATATATAATAGCAATATATATATATATATATATATATTGGCATATGTATATATTGCAGTTATTGATTTCCCGCATTTGTATAGCGGATGAGACCCTATTGCGCCGTTATTAAGCGGATAATATTTTAAATCCCATATACCGCGATAATTTCATACTGGAGCGAAATTAGTATTGTGCTAATGTTTTTGGATGCAAGAAAACAGGTTGGAGGGATCCAACTGGATTCCTCAACAATATTTATTTGATTTCAGATATTTTGATATTTGATGGATTATCATATCGATATATGATATCGTTGTAGTCGTGATTGACTATTTGGTGTGTAGCATCATTGGACCAAATTTTGGAGTTTTAAAAGGGATTTTAAAGTGATTTTTGAAAGTATACGTTATAAAATATTTTTGGAATTGATCCATTATAAATAAATAAACGTTATAATTTTTAAAGTTATAAAAATTATGATTTTTAGAAATACGGTTAAAGATTGATTTTTGAGAAAATATGGGTTAATGATTTTATAAAATAGTTTAAATTGGATTTTTGAATTTATTATAAAAAAGTTTAAAAATAGGATTTATAAAATTTGATTATTTTATAATCAAAATGATGAAGTTTTTAAAGGAGTTTAAAGACGTTTTGAAATATTAATATGAATTGATTTATATAAGAGATTTATAAATGGATATTTATAAATCGAAATATTGAAATTTTAAAACGAGTTTTTATAAGTGTTAGAATGAATTGTGAATGAATTTCATAAATGAATGAAATCTATAGAATTATAAACGGTGAAGTTATAAATGGAATTTTTTAAGCAGTAGGTTTATAAAATTTATAAAGTTATTAAAAGAATGGTTTTGGATAAATAATTGAATCTTATAAGTTATAAGATTTATAATTATGAAGTTCAAAGGAACGATGGTGCAAACAAATAAATTCTAAGTATTTAACTTACAACATGAACTTTTGTTTTATAATTGAGTTATAAATTGAATAGGTTAATAAGGAATTTATAAAGGAAGTAGTTATAAAACAAATAGAAATGGAATTTATAACGTTGTTTTATAAATTCGCAAACGACTTATTTTGATAAGTAAATTGTTGAAACTTATTAATGGAGTTATATTCACGTTTTTGAACTGTGAATAATCCTTTAAAATGAAATGTATAGAAATGATGAAATTGGTTAACGTAGTATATTCACGTTTTTGAATAGTGAATAATATGTTAAAGAAAATGTTTAGAATGTGATATTTTAAATAGAATTAAAACAAGCTAACGATGTTTTAAATGTGTTGAGATTCGAAACCATAGATTTCAACATTCATTGTTGAAATAGACGTTTTCGAGAAATAGAAGAAAATGGTGGACTATAACACTGTTGTTATAGTAAATGATTTCCGAAAGGAAATGTTTTGTATAGTATTGGGATTTATATATCTATTTTAATTTCGAATCCCTATACTAGTGATTTTGGGTTGTCGTAACGATTTTTACGCAACATTCGTTTTGGCCCAAATAAATATGTTTAAGAGAATGATTTCATTAAAGAATGAAATATGTACTTAATCTCCATTTAAGTATATTGAATATTTTCCAATGGTTGAAAATAAATTAAATTTGTGAATTACTTATGAATAAATAAGTATGGAAATGTTTTTCCAATGTGAAATGAAACGTTTTGAGAATCTATCTTTTTGAAGATAAATTGAAATGAATAATTGAAATCGTATATGCGTGGATATTGTGAAATATAAATTCACTATGGAATTTATAAAAGAAAGTGGAATTTGTTTAAAAATAAATATTGATTTATTTTTGACATATTGAAATTATATATCTTGTAAGGATATTTTTGGGAAATAAATAATTTGGAAAATTTATTTGGAATCTGGTGATGTTGTGCATATTCATTGATAGTTCAATCACCGACTATCAATATTTACCTTTGAATAGGTATTTATTGTGATTTGCTTGAATTTGAATGATACACTTATTTTTAAATTATTGCGCTCGTTATTCGGATTACCCATTCCGAATAGTGATACGACGTAATGGATAGCATTGAAGATCGGTGTTGAAGACCCGGTATTTGCGAGAGTGATAGGATGACCTGTCGATTGACTCTGCACCGAGTTGCTCCGGTATTGAGTTCTCCATATGTGATGGGAAATTCGATCAGGATTGTGGATATCCGGATTGCAAGGACTTCTTTGTAAGTGCCTTCGGTTCTGTTCGAGCCCGGAACAGACTTGTATGGATAGTATGTCTGACATTACAAATTCAGATATAAAGCCGATTTCTTTCAAATATATTTCTGTTGGTGGCGGAGAATTTATTCTTTTAGCTTAACACCCTTCTCTGAGACGTACGAGCTCAGAGGTTATGTAGTTGAAGGTTATCAGCGATATATTCCCAATTTGGTAATGTGACATGCTGAGTGTTGCTGTGAAATGATCATTGTGTTGATTATTTGTGATAGGATCATTTATTTGATCGTCTATCCTGGTGATCATTTCTATGATCATTTGTTGACCCAAAGCATGGCTTTTGTATAAAGTATGTTTTTGTGGACGTGACTTCGTCGAGCCTCACACCCCGGGAATGGTCAAAACAGGAAAGATGCAGCAAGGTTATGAGGGGTAGCGCCCTTTAGGATATGTGCATTTCCTTCTGGAAAAGGGTGGTATCATGGTGTGGATCCCAGATACTTACTCATGTTGAAAACACTTTATGATTGTGTGAATTGATTGCGAGCGCTCGGTGAAAGGTCCCAAAGGACCGGGGGATGGCATATTCGGTCAGTTGTTACTCAGTTAGGGGTAACCCGGCCTTGTGTTGGTAGAGATCTGGTTTGGTTCTCGGGGATGTCCATCCAGAGGCATTCTCATGTGGCAATGGGAAGTTCCTTGGCCTGATCATTCGTTGGAAATCCAAAGAAACAATACGATCTTGTACGGTATTAGTTGTAGAACCTATCATTCACTTATGGTGGCGCCCCACTGTTTGGATGGTAGCTATAGTAGGCATAGTTCGGAATGTCTATGCTGGCTAAGATTAATATTCTACTTTTGAAATGATTTTCTCTACACTATGCACTAGTAATAATATCAAATGTTCTTTTAAATGCGTATCAAGCATCTTTGACTATCATAAGGAGAAATCTCCTCCGATCCTGCGTTTGCATTGTGTGTGTGTGCGGGAGGCTTTATGGTAGTCTCATTTTTAAAAGCATTGCGAATTGACTTTAAAAATATTCCTCTATTTTGATTTTAAAGATAAATAAACTATTTTGAGTTCTCACACCAGTCTTGCTTATGCTAGGTGATATGTGATGGGGGGTTCTCGCTTCGCGGTTTGGTGGCGAACGGGAGACTCTTGCCCCCACACGTCCTCTTTACGGGGTTGGTTAGGCGAAGCCGTGACATTCGAAAGGGTGGCCGTAAAAGCAAGTTTGGGTATCACTGTGAGCCACGGTGGAGCTGGGATGGTTGAAAAGCCTACCGGTCGCTGCTGGCGGAAATGAGGTCCATCACAGTTGGTATCAGAGCATATGGTTAAGCGACAACCATGGTTCTGTTGGGTATTACTCATTAGAGATAGAGTCAGTAGTACTCTAGAATGAGTTTGAGTGTAATAATAGCTATGAGAGCGTATTTGTTAGTGAATATAAAATCGTTTTATATTGTGATGATTGGTTTATTGAGTGGCATATGAACCTTCGTCAGCGTGGTCTCGACAACTATGCCGAAGGGGTTTCTAAACACTTAAATAGAACAATTCGACACGGTATTGTTTTAAATTGGGTAAATGGAATAATTTTACCTTGATTATATTTTATATATGAAAGAATAATTTTTTCAGAATTATTAAAGTGTATGTAAGTAGATTGTTTAGTTGTTTGAATAATCTATATTGAAGAATAATTGTATAAACAAATGGAAGTATAATTAAAGTGATTTACAATTGTGAAATAAACTTATATATATGAGAAGTGAAACTATATGAATATATTTATGAATACGAGTTGTAAATAAAAATGAATTTAAAGTTAAATGGAAATTTACTTTAGAATTGGAAGCTGAATTGATTTATAAGTGGGAATTTAAGTTATGTAAAACCAAGTAATGCTTATTAACTGGAATATAACTTAAGAGATGTTGAATGAAGTTGATATTAGTATCAAAGTAAATTAATAAAGTTAAGTGATAAATGTGAACTTAAGTTATGTAAATGAAATTCAACTTTAGAAATTGAATTGAATGAATGGATTGAATGTAAATCAATTAAATGTGAATAATTGATATGGAAAAAATGAATATAAGTGTTAATTCATTAAAATCTAATGTTATTGGAAAGTTGAATAGTTGAATGAAAATCAATTTAATTAAACCAATTATAAGCAAAGGAATTTGGTTGTAATTAATATACATTGGTTGTTATATGATTGTTAGTTGATTGTATATAATTCATTAAGTATTAATGAAATTGGAAGCTAAAGTAATAGAAATTCAATTGGAAGTTAAATGAATCTTAAATGAAATTGAGTTAATGAATTGAAAGTGAACCAACTTGAATATGAATTAGTGAATATGAACTAATTGAAAATGAATGTTAGTAACATCCACTGTTAATGAATCAAATGTGATTAAATTGAAAACCTATTTCATTGGATATTAATGAGAATATAAATGAATATTTATTGGTTATGAGTGATAGTTGGTTGATGTTTGCATTTGCTATGTTGGCATATATAGTTATTATGTTACTACATGTTGTATATTGATACTATTGTCTACATGCATGTTCTCATGTTGTTTGTTGAGTGTTTAGTAGGTGCGGATCGCGTTTGCTTTGCATTTGGAGCTTGCTTTCGTGCTATATTAGCCGTATATGCTTGCTAATAAAATATAAGGTACATATCTCGGATTACATACCGTACTTTTATACTTTTTCCCTGCGGGATGCCTCATTACTTGATGAGATGTATATTTGTGATATATATACTGTCATTTTTTTTTCGGATCGAGCCGCGCAAATGAGACTATGGCGAATTTTTCCGAAAATTTAAGGCGTTAGAAAAAATTTGAGAAAATTGAAAAGTTTTTAAAACTTTAACTTTGATTTTGGAATTGAAAGTTAAACAATAGTAGTTGTTTTTGAAAAGATAACTAAGTATGATTTGAAACTTAGTAAAGTTTTGTAAGAAGTTTAACTATGAATTTTGGAAAGTTAATAAATTCTATAACTTTTCTTACTTGATAATTTCGAGGACGAAATTCTTTTAAGGGGGGAAGATTGTAACGACCCAGAATTTTTAATAATTAAAATTTGAATATTTAATTAATTTTAAATATTAATAAGTGAATTTATAAGTCGAATAAATTTTATTTCGAATAATTGGATTTAATTGAATAATTAAATCAATAATTTAATATGTTAAATTATGGAAATAATTGAAAATCGAGTTAAATATGATTGAAAATGATTTGTAAAATTTTATTTTATCATATTGAAGTTAGAATGATATTTTAGAACTTTTAAAATCGAATTAAAAGTTAATTTGTGAAAATTGAATATTTTAATATTTAATCGACTAGTGAAATTAGCCAATTTTCGAACAGTCTTAGAATTTGACGAAACCAGTTCCATTGGATCCGTAATAGTTTGTTATTACCGGATTTCAATTTTCGTGTCAATTGGAGTTATCGTTTGATCGTAGCAGCTCGAAACGCCTCGAATTGTTTTTAATATTAATTTGGCGAGTTAAAATAGCCATTTTTCAAAAAGTCTCGGATTTCGACGAAACTAGTTTCATCGGATCCGTAATGTGATATTATTGTAAGGTTTCAAATTTCGTGTCAATTGGATTTACCGTTTGTCCGGTACAAATTAAAACGCCTAGAAAATTGTTTAAATCGGTTTAATTTAAATTGAACGTTTATTGCCATAACTCGCACAGATATCCGAATTAGCTTTCGAAACCTGTTCCATTGTGTCCGGAACGCGGGGTAAATCCTAAAAACGCTGGTTTCGGCGCGTAAATCGGAGTTCGGAATTTCCGGATGAATAGTGTTCAATTATTCTCTATAAATAGACCCTTACCTCATTCACAAATTAAAAAAAAAATATCAAAACCCTAAACCTAATTCTACAGCCGCCACTTTCAAAACGAAAGGCTGAAAACTTCTTATCTTCTCCTCCTCTTTTCTCCTCATCCATTAACAATTACAAGAATCTTCCAACTAGAAGATTGTAGAGCACACTGAGATCTACCAATCCAACGGTTGTGATTGAAAACGGAGTTGTAGATCGATGGGAATTAGGGATCAAAGGCCTGCCATCACGCACACATTTCTAGGAGGAGGAGATTACCAAGCTTGCTTGTTCTTGGGCCGAGAGTGTAGCTTGTCACGAGCTTCGATGTGGTGTGCCTCGATCAACCTGGAACTGCTCGTAGATGGCTTGAATTTCAAACCCTAATATTAAGCTATGGGTTTCTTTTGTTCGGCTATGTTCTGTAGTATGAATGTGAGGGAGAGATGAAAGGAAGCACGGCTATGATGGAGAGGAGATGGATCCAACGGCCAGTAAACGTGTAGGTTAAAAATATAAAAAGAATGTTGTAATTTATATTTAAAATTCGAGTAAACTTGTAAAATGCATAACTTTTTCATACGAGGTCGAAAACGCGCGAAACCAGTTGCGTTGGAATCGTATGGACGAGCACTACGCGATGGAGTTGGATTGGAGTCGTTTGGAGTTAGTGAGAATTTTGGGTAAAATTAAACGTCCGTTTAATTTTATTCGAAATAAATCGCTAAAACGAAATTGAAATCAAGGTGAGAACTTCTCACTCAATCGAATCAGTTTCGATTTTAATTTTAAATAGTTAGATTTAAAATATTTGAATGCATGTTTGAATGATGATTGTTATCTATTGATTGTTAAAATAGACATTATGCGCCGTTAGTAAGCGGATGTTATTTATTAAAAACATATACCGCGAATATTTCATAAACAGTGAAATTGGTATTATATATAATAGCAATATATATATATATATATATTGGCATATGTATATATTGCAGTTATTGATTTCCCACATTTGTATAGCGGATGAGACCCTATTGCGCCGTTATTAAGCGGATAATATTTTAAATCCCATATACCGCGATAATTTCGTACTGGAGCGAAATTGATATTGTGCTAATGTTTTTGGATGCAGGAAAACAGGTTGGAGGGATCCAACTGGATTCCTCAACAGTATTTATTTGATTTCAGATATTTTGATATTTGATAGATTATCATATCGATATATGATATCGTTGTAGTCGTGATTGACTATTTGGTGTGTAGCATCATTGGACCAAATTTTGGAGTTTTAAAAGAGATTTTAAAGTGATTTTTGAAAGTATACGTTATAAAATATTTTTGGAATTGATCCATTATAAATAAATAAACGTTATAATTTTTAAAGTTATAAAAATTATGATTTTGAGAAATACGGTTAAAGATTGATTTTTGAGAAAATATGGGTTAATGATTTTATAAAATAGATTAAATTGGATTTTTGAGTTTATTATAAAAAAGTTTTAAAATAGGATTTATAAAATTTGATTATTTTATAAATCAAAATGGTGAAGTTTTTAAAGGAGTTTAAAGACGTTTTGAAATATTAATATGAATTGATTTATATAAGAGATTTATAAATGGATATTTATAAATCGAAATATTGAAATTTTAAAACGAGTTTTTATAAGTGTTAGAATGAATTGTGAATGAATTTCATAAATGAATGAAATCTATAGAATTATAAACGGTGAAGTTATAAATGGAATTTTTTAAGCAGTAGGTTTATAAAATTTATAAAGTTATTAAAAGAATGGTTTTGGATAAATAATTGAATCTTATAAGTTATAAGATTTATAATTATGAAGTTCAAAGGAACGATGGTGCAAACAAATAAATTCTAAGTATTTAACTTATAACATGAACTTTTGTTTTATAATTGAGTTATAAATTGAATAGGTTAATAAGGAATTTATAAAGGAAGTAGTTATAAAACAAATAGAAATGGAATTTATAAACGGTGTTTTATAAATTCGCAAACGACTTATTTTGATAAGTAAATTGTTGAAACTTATTAATGGAGTTATATTCACGTTTTTGAACTGTGAATAATCCTTTTAAATGAAATGTATAGAAATGATGAAATTGGTTAACGTAGTATATTCACGTTTTTGAATAGTGAATAATATGTTAAAGAAAATGTTTAGAATGTGATATTTTAAATAGAATTAAAACAAGCTAACGATGTTTTAAATGTGTTGAGATTCGAAACCATAGATTTCAACATTCATTATTGAAATAGACGTTTTCGAGAAATAGAAGGAAATGGTGGACTATAACACTGTTGTTATAGTAAATGATTTCCGAAAGGAAATGTTTTGTATAGTATTGGGATTTATATATCTATTTTAATTTCGAATCCCTATACTAGTGATTTTGGGTTGTCGTAACGATGTTTTACGCAACATTCGTTTTGGCCCAAATAAATATGTTTAAGAGAATGATTTCATTAAAGAATGAAATATGTACTTAATCTCCATTTAAGTATATTGAATATTTTCCAATGGTTGAAAATAAATTAAATTTGTGAATTACTTATGAATAAATAAGTATGGAAATGTTTTTCCAATATGAAATGAAACGTTTTGAGAATCTATCTTTTTGAAGATAAATTGAAATGAATAATTGAAATCGTATATGCGTGGATATTGTGAAATATAAATTCACTATGGAATTTATAAAAGAAAGTGGAATTTGTTCAAAAATAAATATTGATTTATTTTTGACATATTGAAATTATATGTCTTGTAAGGATATTTTTGGGAAATAAATAATTTGGAAAATTTATTTGGAATCTGGTGATGTTGTGCATATTCATTGATAGTTCAATGACCGACTATCAATATTTACCTTTGAATAGGTATTTGTTGTGATTTGCTTGAATTTGAATGCTACACTTATTTTTAAATTATTGCGCTCGTTATTCGGATTACCCATTCCGAATAGTGATACGACGTAATGGATAGCATTGAAGATCGGTGTTGAAGACCCGGTATTTGCGAGAGTGATAGGATGACCTGTCGATTGACTCTGCACCGAGTTGCTCCGGTATTGAGTTCTCCATATGTGATGGGAAATCCGATCAGGATTGTGGATATCCGGATTGCAAGGACTTCTTTGTAAGTGCCTTCGGTTCTGTTCGAGCCCGGAACAGAATTGTATGGATAGTATGTCTGACATTACAAATTCAGATATAAAGCCGATTTCTTTCAAATATATTTCTGTTGGTGGCGGAGAATTTATTCTTTTAGCTTAACACCCTTCTCTGAGACGTACGAGCTCAGAGGTTATGTAGTTGAAGGTTATCAGCGATATATTCCCAATTTGGTAATGTGACATGCTGAGTGTTGCTGTGAAATGATCATTGTGTTGATTATTTGTGATAGGATCATTTATTTGATCGTCTATCCTGGTGATCATTTCTATGATCATTTGTTGACCCAAAGCATGGCTTTTGTATAAAGTATGTTTTTGTGGACGTGACTTCGTCGAGCCTCACACCCCGGGAATGGTCAAAATAGGAAAGATGCAGCAAGGTTATGAGGGGTAGCGCCCTTTAGGATATGTGCATTTCCTTCTGGAAAAGGGTGGTATCATGGTATGGAGCTCAGATACTTACTCATGTTGAAAACACTTTATGATTGTGTGAATTGATTGAGAGCGCTCGGTGAAAGGTCCCAAAGGACCGGGGGATGGCATATTCGGTCAGTTGTTACTCAGTTAGGGGTAACCCGGCCTTGTGTTGGTAGAGATCCGGTTTGGTTCTCGGGGATGTCCATCCAAAGGCATTCTCATGTGGCAATGGGAAGTTCCTTGGCCTGATCATTCGTTGGAAATCCAAAGAAACAATACAATCTTGTACGGTATTAGTTGTAGAACCTATCATTCACTTATGGTGGCGCCCCACTATTTGGATGGTAGCTATAGTAGGCATAGTTCGAAATGTCTATGCTGGCTAAGATTAATATTCTACTTTTGAAATGATTTTCTCTACACTATGCACTAGTAATAATATCAAATGTTCTTTTAAATGCGTATCAAGCATCTTTGACTATCATAAGGAGAAATCTCCTCCGATTCTGCGTTTGCATTGTGTGTGTGTGTGGGAGGCCTTATGGTAGTCTCATTTTTAAAAGCATTGCGAATTGACTTTAAAAATATTCCTCTATTTTTATTTTAAAGATAAATAAACTATTTTGAGTTCTCACACCAGTCACATGACTGACTCGGAGTTTATTGTTTTCCTTCCTAAACTCTGGGTGCCCACCAATTTCCACACGGGCAGTCAAGAGTTAGGTTTATCAGGATATTCTGGTGTTGCTGGAGGCAAGATGGATGGCATGGCGTAATTACTAGTAGATAGTATTTCTTTTTCCGCTGCACTGTTTGTTGTTGTTGTTGTTGTTGTACACTCTGATGATATGATGTAATGAAATGTAATGTATAAAATGTAATAACTGATATAGTTCTTTGTTTAAAGATTATTCATTTATTGTTATATGTTGTTCTGCTGCGAATTGTGAGATTCTGATGTTGTTCTGTTGTTTTCTGTTCCGTTCTATTTTCTATTTTCTTTTCTCTCTATTTTCTATATTCTTATCTCTTCTTCTACCTCTTTCCTTTTTTTAAACCATAACATTTCGGGTTTCCGGCCTTCGATTTCTCGGCAGTCGATAAAGTGAGTATCGATGTTGAATTTTCGAAAGTCGAAAATTTTCGGGACGTCACAATTGGTTTATGTCTTAGTGCATTAATATTCTCCAATTCCATCCTAATTCTCATTAACGTAATATTCAATTTCATTTAATTTTAATTAATCCAATTATTATAATTTAAATTCCAATAAATTGATAAATCTTAATTTCCAGTTCTTTTTATTCAACCAATTGTCATAATATGAATAAAATTAACATTATTTCCAGTTATTACCTTAATTTACATTAACGTAATATTTAATTTGATTTATTGCAATTGATTTCCAATTTAATTTAATAGCCTAAATAAATAGGTAATATATAATAATTGTCACCGTTGACTTTTAATCACATTTATAGGTTTATTATTCACAACAAATGTTATAGTTGCTTTCATAACACTAATTTTATTAAATTACCACTAACTGTACTATTCATAAATTAATTCAATATTTACATTTAGTTTCTTGTTTTCTATTATAGCCAAGCATAACATTTAATTTTTTTAATTAATTGGAATTTCATTCAAATTGTTAATGATTGACTTTAATTAACATTGTTACCTTTCATTTTATTTATTATTTCATTAATACATCACAAATTTTTATTTCTCCCAATATTAAATCACAGAATCTTATTAAATTGACAATTTTAATTATCAAAAAATTACGGGTCGTTACAAAAACTAATGCATTGGAAAATACAAAAGCTTCTAATTTTATTTATGATTTGGAATTATAGACCAAGCCGTAGTTTTGAGAAATAATCTTATTGTATGATTTTGAATCATATGATGCTTGTTAATTATATCTCAAACAATAAAGGGCTATGTACCTATTCAGTGGGAGTATCATAAGAGTTGATGAACTCTCCGGATTGATACATATAGATGTATGCAATCATAATTCTATAAATACCAAAACGATTCCTTGTACTTCGTCATATTCACCGATGAGTTATCGTTGACATGGACATGTGTATTTGATACACATAGAGTATGTCTATTGTAAACTCATAGAGTACAAAACATATATAGATAAAATAACATGCAATACAAATGCTTTGATTTGATCGAATGAGTGAATATATTGGAAATGGATCCGAATGTACCTAAAAATGAATAAAGATTCAATCTCAAAAGTCACTCCTCCATGTAATGCATAATGATGCATTGATAAGGGGTAATCAAACTTTGTTGAACAATGTGCGATTAATTGTAGGTGAAGTTGAGTTAGTTTCTTTCTATAAGGTCATGTACTTAAGAGTAGTACACAAGGTTAATATTATTTCATCTAAATAAAGGTTCACAAAATCACACAAGATAAGGGTTTATAAGAAATTGCAACATATCCTAGACCAAGGAGTAGGCAGGTTATGTGAGTCAAAAGATTGCACGTAATAATTGTTCATGAAGGATCTTGTATGAATTTTTCAAAAAGGATTTTGAAAAGACCGTCATTGGATGACATATTTATATTTCAAACATAAATTTTGTAAACTAAAACCAAATTAGTTTAATGAACAAGGAAATTCATAAAATGTTTATGAATACCTATTCAATTGCACTGGGAAACATTTCAAGAAATACCAACTTCGTTGTGAAGGAATTTCCTTGAGAAATTATTGGTAATAAAAAGGATTTGGATATGATCCAAAGATAGAACTGATTAGATGAGATGAAATAAAATTGACTAACCTAAATGAACACATTGCATCAGAATGTCTAACAAGTATTCTCGCTCATTGAAGAGACACTATAAGTTTCTTGTCAATGTCAAAAATATATAATTCTCGATTGTTTAATTAAATCACTAAGAGTGTTGACTCTATCATATGGTATAATGCACAAATTTGAAAGAATTCTAAGTACGCTGTCAAAATATGATTTTGGTAGTCATAACCTAAGGGATGTGATCCATCGGCCATGATTATGTCTTTATGAGAACGACTAATGCAGTTGGAATTAAATGAGCAACATTGATGAGAATAATATCACAAATTTCAATTGTCGAAATTAGTGTAATAGATTCAGTATTCAACGTGCTCAAATTAATCAAATTTACTCACAAAATTACCACTTGATATGACTTTATGTTTGGTACGTATGTATTGAAACATAAAATTCTAAATAATGATTTAGAGACGGCTGTTTACACGTAATAACCAAAATGTCTCGAAGTCGGCGGGAGAAATATTGAGCTTGTGAGTCTTTGGATATGATCCAAGAAATGATTCGAAAGTATCATTTTATAAGCATCAAGATTGAATAAGTATTTTGATAGAAATATCAAATAGTTTGATTTTCAATCAAAGTGTAGAGGAAGTGTGTGTTCATTAGAAATAATGTTAAAAGATATAATGATATTTCTAAGTTATAAGTAAACAACACGTTGTTTATTTTAACGATGTACTTGTGTTGAAATCAGCCTTAGTTATTTTAATACTCAACATTGGATTAACAAATGATGTCTTTTATAGTAAGTCTAAAAGATGCCGGGAATGTCCCAAATTATATGCAAAGACACCTTATTAAAATGTTTAATACGGAACATGTAAGATTGATTCCTTTACATTGGCAAAAAGAATTATGATACATATTATATTGTCTATGATATCATGATTTGTTTATGTATTTGGTACATGAAACAAATATCAAATCCAAATAGGTATCACTAACCGGTTGTTTGAAGTTCTCGTGTATTACAAGAGAAGTTTTTACAAAAACATAAATTCCTTATGAAGGAATGTTCAGACTCAAACTTTCACAAGTAATATTGAGTATAATATGTCAATAACAAATCTTTAAGTTAGAATTGTTCCAAATGAAAGACAGTGGCTAATTCAATGAAAAAAGGCTAGGTATTATCGCCTTAAATAGCGCCGCAATCAAAACAATGTATATAAAAAATATAAGTGCATAAATTTGTAAAGCCGATTCCAAATGTTGAGAACCTCATGATAGAGTTATATGATAACAATGTCGTAATATAGTTCGTAATAGAACTTAGAGCTCACTCGAAGTCGAGAGACATAGTCTGAATTGTTCCACATGATAAAACAGTTATCACCGTTGGAGAAAGTAGATTAACAGAGAAGATAATTAAAACATAATAGCATATCCGTTCATAAAGGGACTGACCTAATTGGTTTTGAGATAACCCATTGGAGAAGTTGGAATAAGATTCCATAATTGACCCCAAGTGCAAGTGAGAGATTGATAGAGTTAAGGGTATGTCCTATGGGAAATTATGTAATTTGTTACAAATATCTAACTCGTTGAGCAATCTTGTTCGAAATAAAGGTATTTTCTTTCTACCATACACTTGATATAATATGGTCATATTAATTAGTAAAGTTAATTAAAAGTATATTTATTAGAATATCCATAAATGGTATGTTTTGTAATAGTATTTACAAAGTGTTATAACCATGATTAATTTATGACAATGAAACAAATGTACCATTTTAAATGTTCCTGATCAGGATGCATCGAAACTGGATATTGATGTATCCGTTGAGACTAGAGTGCGTAACGCTCTTTTAATGTTGGGTAGTGTATTACTCATGACTGCTGGTGGGCACCAAGGGGTTTATGTACTGATAGTTATTGTATCACTATGCAATAACTCACTCGATAGTTTTCTATTGGTTAATATAAATAATGTCAAATAAAAAATATCGATGTGACTAATTTACACAATTCTTTCGACTTGAGAATATTGTCGATCTTCAATATGAAAAACTCTGCTTTGATTATAGTCAAATCATGGAATAACATCCATCAAGTGATTATAGTTGGGTCGAGTGGAAGTATTGAAAGGAAGACACTATTCAAAAGAGGATTCATCATTTCAGTTATAAGAGGTTAGTATAATGGTCAACTCAAGTCAACCCAAAGTCAAAATCTCTTGCCAGAGTAGCATGGTTAATAATAATTGTTATTGTTGAACCAAGGATTTTGTGTTTGGACTATAGAGTTGAATATGGACAATATTTGAATTTTGACCATTACCAAATGCCAAATCCAAAGTGATACAGTTTCTGACAAAGAGAATTGGTGTATATAAATGTCACTGACGGGTAACGCTTATTAAATAAAATAAGATTTTACTGAAAATGAATAGGCGATAAATTTGACCATATTGTCACACCACTTGCTAAGTGACATATGAACCTTAACATTCGAATAATTCAGTGTTAATTGCTGACCAAATTTACATCCAAGAGTTACACAACTGAAATGATGAATTCCCTTAAGGCCGAATGATTTAATTAGTTTATTATTATTATAAATAAATTAAATTAATTAACATTTATGAATTATTAATTATAAAAATTTGAATATGGTTTGAGAAATAAAAATTGTTATATATAATAGTTATAAATGTACCAATCGATATACGATATTGATAAGCGATTAAATTAGATTTAACTGCATAATATTTTGGCCTAGGCTTAAATGGGTTCAAATCCCATCATTAAGGCTGAAAATTTCAGTTTTGACATGTTATTGGAGGCGGTAAAACTTTGGATTAGACCTAGAGATGGATGACTAAGATTAAGCGAGAATAGGTAATAAGATTGTCCTAATTTCTCTCATGTAAAAGGCTATATATATGGATCTCCAAACCCTTAATCAAAAACAACTTTTGGCTGCCATAAATATGAAGTTTCTGGCCGAAATTAATCCTTATATCACTTATAAGAATTTCAAATCAATTCAAGTTAAGTAAAAGCACTATTTGATAGAATAGGTCGACGATTCCAGACTTGCAATCTAACGGATCGAGCATAACTAGAGATGGGAATTCATTAATTCAAGTGGACTCAAAGGCAACATCAATTGGTATTTTATTTATATATTACAGTAATCATATTATTTTATGATTAAATATTTATTAATCCCAAATCTACATATATATATATATATATATTAATCTTGTATATTAGTTAGGTGAGATTTTCGTAGGTATATATAGTTGTCGCAAATTAATTTGGTTATGTGCATGGTTATACTATTATGTGTTATAATTTATGTATAAAAAAAATCTAATTTGCTATAAAAAATTAAATTTCTTCATTATTAATTATTTCATATATATTTATATATTAATTTAAATATAAACTAATCTATATTTTAAACATATAATTACATATATGTATATTTATAAACGGCTTAGAATTTTTCCTTATACCTATTTATACATAATGTGAATTATCAAATTCAAAAATAAATTTTAACATATATAAATAATTTTAAATTATCGTTTATTGATTATTTGAATTGTTTATTATATCTAAAATAATTATTGTAATGAAAATTCGATTTTATATTTTTTAAATTACTATATTATCTAGTAACAGACGGAAAAAATATCGGTACTTTTGTTAGTGTTTAATATTTTTAATAATTAAATTACTTCTGTTGAACATTTCTTTTATTTATTAAAAATAATATTTTATTTTATAAAATTTTGAAACAAAATTTTAACCTAATTTTATGATCCTAAATTTTCGTAAGTTTTAAAATTTAATTTTTTAATATTTATTACTAATATTTTTTATTATTCAAAATTATTAATTATATATAATAATGATAAAACTATAAAATTATTATTTTATGTTTACTATGCTAATTTCGATCTGGAAATAATTTAAATATATATATTAAGTATTTGAATGTAATTAATTATTCATATATATACATTTTATTTTAACCTTATATATATAATTTTAATTATTATATATATATGTATGTATGCATGTATAATTTTATATGTTTAATTATGTATATATATTTATACAAATGTTTTAAACTATATATATATATATGTTTAATTTTGAGGCTTTTAGTTATAAAATATATATTAAATATATGTATACTAAATATAAATACACTTTGCATTACAGATTTATGCACATATTTAGACCACATACAATACATACGAAATGATCTAATGTGTCCGTTGCGATGTAAATCCCAACATCTATTATCGGCAGGTTATACCCTTCATGAATTATTATGTTACACATGAACACACATATGTATATGTATATGATACATGTATATATATAAATTAAATCATTCAATTACTTTACATTACAAAATAGTTAAATTTAAATAAAATACATGATTTTATTTAAAACAAATTTAGAATTGTTCTAAATAAATTAGACTTTATAGTCCCAATAAAGATCCAATAGGAGACTAATGGAAACCCCGATTTTTAAAGTACTCTTTTTAGATTAAAGCTGATACTAGACCCATTCAACCAATCCAAGGTACATAGAACTATTTAACCAATCCGAGATAACTTTCAACATACCATGAGCGCCCTCACGATACCCCTACTTTGAGTACAACAGAAAACACTCTGATTATCGATGATCCCTTAGTATGCATATCCGAGCTCTTTCCTTCGCTCCAACCAGCTTCCATTATCCTGAAGGAACCATTCTACGCTCCCCTACTTGATGACTCCATTCAACATCGAGTCATCACCATCTATGAACCATTATACATTCCTCATTCTACGAATCCTTTCTAAACCGACCCGTCACCCTCAACGAACCATTCTACATTCCCTATTCTACGGCTCCTTTCTACATCGAGCCATCTTCTTCAAAACCTAACTCTATTCAATGCCGAGTTACCATACGAAGACTCTAAATTTCATCATGTTGTTATATCACCATCAGTCATCATGCAAACAAGCCAACATCTCTAGCATGATGTGACGACCCGGAATTTTCAAGCATTTAAAATCGGAATATTTAATTAATTTTAAATATTCAATAGAGCAAAATTTAACTTGAATTACGAATATCACAGTTTATTTGATATTTAAATTATTAAATTAATAATTTGGAATCGGATAAAACATGTAATTTGAAGTTTTAAGCCGGTTAAAAATATTTTGAAGGCTTATAAAATTTATATTGATAATACTGAAGAGGATAGAAGTGATGAAATCAAATATAAAAATGGTTTGTTAGGTTTTGACATTTTAATCATTTAAATTGAATTTAAAAATAGCCTTCTGAGGCACAGGCTCGGAATACGACGAAACCAGTTCCATTGAGTCTGTAATATTGAACTATTATCGGATTTCAAATTTCGTATTGATTGGAGTTAATTTGTGAGTGTACGACATATAAATGCGTTTAAATCTAAGTCAGAAATTCGAGACGATTTAAATTTAAAAATATTATATACCTTGACTGGTCAAATAAATTTAACGTCAGAATTTAATTGCTTTCTACTTAAACACTGTAGCAAGCATCGTCAAACCGTTTCCCCTCTTTAGTATCAATAGCTCAAAATAAAAATAAAATAAAATAAATATATATATATATATATAATATAAAATATAGGAGAGAAGCTTCAAGGGGAAGCTTTAGCCACGTTCTACAAATAACTTTTCTCCCTCATTTTCGTTTTGGCACCGAAGCCAATCCCCTTTTTGTTCCTAAATCAACTCTCGTTCATAAAAAAAAAAAAAGGAAAAGGGAAAAAAAAACAAACAAACAAATGGCGGCCAAACTTTATAGATCGAAGCCGATTCCATCTCGTGGAGGGGGGGAAGCGACCGTAGTCGTTGCGAATCGCACGAGCGCGGTCGAGGTTGGCGCAAAGGGAAGGAGCGTGATGTCGATGTGAAGTTCGTGTGTCAGTGCTCACGAACACGAGGCCTACGGAGGAGGGAAAAAGCTCGAAGTCGCGATCGTTTGCTAGGCGTTCGGCTTGGGAAGGAGCTTGGAATGGTGGGCATCTTGGCGATTTCGCGATCGTGTGAGAGTGGGGCGGCAGCGCGGTCGAGGGTCTCGGTGCAGATTGAGTAGCGATGTTGGGTCGAACTCGTGGTTGTGTGGTCGATTGGGCGAGGCAGTGGAGTTGGTTGTCGCGAGGGGGTTTTGGCAGTGAGGTACTGTAGTTTTATTTTCTGTAAAATCTAATACATAGCTATTTTAATTTAACATATATGTGTATATATATGCAAAATAAAAATAAATAAATATACATGTTTGACTTACTATTCTAAAATATGAGAGTAGGTAATTATTGTATTTAATAAACTAATTTAATTTATCTTAGTTACCGAAATGATTTATTATAGAGAATTTGTTTAAGTAAAATTATTAGATTGGAATTAGGATTTATTTAATGGAAATAAATTTTTAAAATTTGTTTAAATAGGAATGAATTGTTAATCAATTCAAGTATTAATAAACCATGTAATGTTATACAAGGTCTGATACGGTGAGGAAACAAGTCAGGGTTGGATTGGATTGGTTTGCAAACATAATCAAAAGGTGAGTTAATCTCACTCAGTTTAAATTTAAATTTAAATGATTAAATTTAAATAATTGTTTGAATGGTTGAAATTGATTGATTGATGTGCTATAGTATGATATATTCTGGAATTGGTATATTATGTTGTGCTAACATCTGTGGATGCAGGGAAAATAGGTTGGAGGGATCCAACTGGACCCCTCAATATTTATTTAAATTACTTAATACCCTCTGTTGTGATTTATTTGATATCCTATGATGATCTTTATTGGTATATTGAATGTTATGGTTCGATTGGATATAATTGGGTATGATGAATTACCAAAAATATATGAATAGGATTTTTGTAAAATAATAAAAGAAGTGAAATTGTAAGTAAAATAATTATAGAAATTTGAATAAATTCTTAAATGAATTGGAAAGAAAGTTGGTTTTAGAAACTGTTTTCAAAGGGTTGAAAATAGAAATATATCTTGGGAAGATATTTTGAGGTTAATAAATAATTGGGAAATTAGTTATTGTGTGATGGATGTTGTGAATATTAATTGATAGTTAAATAACCGACTATCAATATTGGCCAATTGCGTCGATCGTTTCGAAGAGACCGGGATCGAGATTTATTTCTCGAAAACCACTTCGATCCGGTTTGTACATTTCGTGCAAAACGTGTTCGGAGTCGAAGAGGGAGCAGTGAAGTGCAAGGGCTAGTCGCTACTAATCCTGAGGATATTTCCAAAATGGATGTAGTAGGAATAGGCCTTCGGTTCCGTTCGAACCCGGGACGGACTTGTATGGATGAATGCTTGCGAAACATCGTCAGGTGGACGATGGGCATTCTAAGAGATATTGTTCTTAAAGGTAACGCTTAGCCTCAAGCCTCATCAAATGGGAATGGCTGAAAATCAGGGGATATGCAGCAAGGCTTCGTGGGTAGCCCCCACTGGAGGGTGAGGTCATCCCTGTCTAGATGTCCCTTTATTTCGGTTGTGTGGGCGGTTGCTGATCCCAACCGCGGGGTGATCTTGCTCGGGACTGTCCAGTAAGGGATGGTTCCGGTCTTGTGTTGCAGGGGAGTTAGGGTGGCTCCTCGGTACGCTGATCTAGACCAGGTACTGTGACAGGTGGTACCCCAGTGCCTAGCCATTAGTTGGAATCCATTTTCCCTACGCGCCCGTACGGTTTTGATTGTGCCTAACTATTGCTGAAACGTGAGATGCAAGCATTTCAGCTAGTTTCTATTTACTTTCTATAGACACTATTATAATATCAGAGGATTTCTATAAAAATCGTTTTAGCTATCGTAAGGTAAAAACCCGACATGTTTATTTGTGGCGTGGTCTTACGAGATGCTTTTGTTTTCAAAGGATTTTGAAACTTTAATAATCAATTGGGTGTGATTTTCTCACGCTGGTAATCCAGACTGACTCGGGTATTATTTAACTGTAATGCTCGGGTCAGACCGAGTATTATAGACTACAGGTTTTAATGCTGTGGAGCTCAGGAGACGAGCTGGATGACGATACGTACTCACGTACTTGTATATATATATTTCCGCTGTGTTGAGTTGTTGTGTATCCATTTGTATGTTATTGATGTTGAGTTGTGATTGATGTAATCTGATGATGTAATATATATAAACTGATATATTTGATTTTGAGTAAAGATCATGTATTATCTATTATATTTTATTCCGCTGCGATGGTTAGATTCTGATGTTGATTTTGTTTTCTCTTCTTCTACCTCTTCTTCTTTAACCCAAATGGTTCGTATTTCTGTACAACTTGAGTTGATTTAGGGAGAATAGTATTGACTCAAGTGGTACGGATTTGCGGGTCGTTACACTTGGTATCAGAGCCAGGTTGGCGACAACCTAGGCTTTGGTGGGAATTACTCAAGTAGAGTCCGTAGTACTCTATAATGAGTCTGAGTGTATTAATAGATATGAGCGCGTATTTGTTAGTGAATATAAAACGGTTTTATATTGTGTCGATTGGTTTATTGAGTAGTTTATGGATTCTGGTCAATACGAGTAATTAACGTTATTGATAGGGATCTCTAAACACTTGAATAGAACAATTCGACACAGTATTGTTTTAAAATAGGGTAAATGAAATAATTTTACCCAAATTATTTTTGTATATAAAAGATATAAATTTTTGTAAAGTATTATAGTATTTGGATGCTTGATTTTTAAGGAATGATAATAATTAAATTATTAACACTATTGTGTAAAAATTGAATAAGAAATTGAAAACTTATAACCAAAGTTGGAGAATAAATTTTTATAACAAAGGGAATTTGAAATATAGATTATAAATGTAATTTATAAATTAAAATAAACTTCATATACAAATGAGATTTGTAAATGTAAACTGTAAAGGTGATTATAATTTTGAAATTGAAATGAGCTAAAATTCCAGAGAATGTTTGAATATAGATTTTAAGGAATTGCAATTTGAAATTTTTTGGGAAAAATCTAAATTCATTTGGATTTGGAAATGGTTTTCAAAGTTTTGGAGAAATAATAGTGGTATTACTTCGAGAATATTTTTGAATTGGAATTGAATATGGAGAGATTTGAAATTTTAAAATATTGGAAATGTTTTAAAGAGATAAAAGCACTAAACTCTCTGTAGTCGCTGGAAAATAATTCCGATGATGATCGCGACATCATCGGTGTTCATTTTCGAGTTTCCAAGAGAGGATTGCTTACCTAGATGATTTTGGATCGGTGTTTATTTGCAAGAAGTTGAATTTGGTTTGGAAATGCAAAGGATTTTTGGATATAGTTGATTTCAAAGGTGATTTTGAAATTTTGGGAAACTGTTTAAACTCTGGAATATTATTTAAATGTTTATGGAATAATAAAAATATACTAGACTAAATAAATGTAACAGAGAAAGTATCGAATTGGAATAAATAAGTTTCGACAGCTTATAAACGAATTGAACAGTATTGAAATAAAATTCCTGGATAAAAGTAAAAATGTGAATGAGATTGATTTTGGATAGATGGAAGTGTGAATATAAATGAAATGTGACCTATAAAATTTAGAAATGAGATTAATAAGCCAAAATAAAATAGTTTTGAATTCTGGGAAGTGAATGAAAATCCAAAACTGAACTTATAAAATAAATAGGTTGAACTCCAGTAAAATAGATAGAGAAATTTTGAAATAAAAATCAAATATTGATTTAATGTATGTTGAATATCAAATTTTGTGGTGACAAATGTTTAGTTTGTAAATGAATTATGGGATGAATATTCGACGTAAATAATATGGAATGTTCCAAGATTAATTAATCGAATATGGAAATGGAACTCGAATTAGTTAATTAAAAAAAAAATTGAACTGTGAATAAATAATAGAATTTGAAAGTGAAGTTTGAATTATAAATATACATTCAGCATGGAATTGTAAGTAAATTAAAAATGAAGTGAAGCTGTTTGGAATTGAATTACAATAGAAATGATTTGAATTGCCAATAAAATCCAATATGAATATAACAAGTTAAATATGTGCATAGATATTATTTTGATAAATTGAGAATGTGAATTAGCAATTTGAATTGGATAGAATTTGATGAGAATCAAATATAATGGAAATGAACTTAACTTATGCAATTTGAATAAATCGAAGTAAAACCACTTAAGATTGTAGCTAATTGAAGCTTGGCTTCAAAAGCCATTAAATAAAAATTTGGGTTGAATTAATGGTATATAGGGTATGGAAGATTGTCGAGATTAAATAAAAAGGTTTTGGAATGAAAATTTGGCGAATATGAAATAAAATGCAATTGGATGAGGGGTGAATAAATTAAAATGGAATGGGATTAAATGTAAATTGAATTGGAATCAATTTAAATGATTATAAGCTTAGGTGACTATTTATTTGTATGAGAATAAATTGTCTTTTGTCGAAAATGGGAATTAAATAAATTAGATGAAGTGATAAAAGTGAAATAGAGTGATTTTAAATCAATTAAATTTGATATGAGTTGTTTCGATTGGAAATGGATTGTATGAAACAATCGAGTGTAAGTCACTTAAATACGATAAAGTGGTTTGAAAATTTGTTGAAAGCAATTGTATTAGCTTTAAAACCATATAAATTGCCTATGAAAATTGTTTATGTACATTAGTTATGTAATGCATGTGTTTAACTATTGAAAGTAAGTGAAATTATATATATATATAGCACTTACATGTTTGAATTGAGTAAGTACAGGTTCAGGGAAGCCGTTTGGCTGGATTTGATTGCGCAATTTGCTAAAATAAATCGCCGCTTGCTTAAAAATGCTAAAATAAGGTACGCCTAAGCAATACAAATAGGAAATATGAATTGTTTTTCTGTTTTCCGACCGTGTGGGTCGATGTATATTGATTTCCGGCCTGAGGCTGATGTATATATGTTTTTGTGCATCCTGCGATATCGCAGAAGTCCCTCCGTACAAGGGAGACTCTGCCAAAATTTTCTGTAAATTTTGGGAGTTAGAAAATTTTTGAAAATTTTGGAAATTTTCACTAACGGTAAATGATTTAATTTGTAAGCAAATGGAAGTGGAGCTAAATAACTGAAATCTAAATGTGAATGTAAAGAAAGTGGAATTGAAGAAACTAAAGAAAGTAAAGTTTGCAAATAAACTTTAATTAAGGTTTAAATCAATTGGTAAGAGCAACTAATTAAATATTCAAGTGGAAGATAATTTGAAATCAAATGGAATAGTAAAGACTAGGTGAGTAAAAGTGAATATGAACTTCAATAACGAAGTGAAATTAAATATAGTAAGTATGGAAAATATTTGAATTGAACTTAAGAAATGAAATTTTTAAGAAAAATTGGTATTGAGAAAAATTATTCCAAGTGAATAATTGAATGGGAATTAAACTGAAAGTTGTGAATCGGGGTGGTTGTGAATAAGAGAATAGAAACCCAAATGAATGTGAATAAAAGAGAGTTGGTGTAGCTAAAAACCAATTGGGCTAATTACGTAGGATGTACGTATGTTATTTATTCGCATAGCTATATTGATCCAGAATTCGAACACAGAATTTCGAGATAATTGTATCGATCCGAGTTAGGATTTTTCACTCGATTTTCGACGGCGAACCTGGATGTGGATTGTTGATTGATTCTGGAAATTCTCTATCATAGTTTACAGCTATGCAAGGAGAATGACGGTTTCTGATCAAGAAACCAGATCTGAGTCCGCACCAGGAAGTCGGGTGGACGATACTAGTTCGGAAATGAAATTTTGTGATCAAGTGAGCGATCGGATTTGGTATTGCGTACGAATAATATGTGGGCGTCGTACGGGCTTAAATAAAGCAAATATTGGACCTTTTGTAAAAGAAATGCAAATGAGTTTGAATGTTGTGGATGGACATTATTGCTATAACAGGATATACAGGTATTTTAAAAGCAGAAGGAAATTGATGTTTGATTTCAAAAGATAAAATTTAAATGGCCCAACAAAAAGGTATGTGTTTAAATTTCTATATGAGATTTTGATTGGGTTTCTGGATTTAGCCACTTGGCTTTTTGTTTTCTTTTTGGATTTGGGAGGCCGTGGAGCCATTTTGTAGTAGTACCGAGCTAGCCGCGCAAAGGAGACGCTGGCAAAATTTTTCGAAAATTTAGGGAGTTAGAAAAATTTTGAGAAAATTTTGATAACTTAAAATTTAAATTTAAATTTGAATTGATTAGTAGGTGATATTGTTGGGGACTTAGGGATAAGTTTGAAAAGTTAGAAAGGAAGTTGGGAGTCTTTGATAAAAAGATTGTTTTGGCAAGTTGTTAAAAACTGTTTGGGTTTGAAAAACTAGTTAGTAGGTGGTGGATCATTCTTCCTAACTTGTAATTTCGGAGACGAAATTCTTTTAAGGGGGGAAGAATGTGACGACCCGGAATTTTCAAGCATTTAAAATCGGAATATTTAATTAATTTTAAATATTCAATAGAGCAAAATTTAACTTGAATTACGAATATCACAGTTTATTTGATATTTAAATTATTAAATTAATAATTTGGAATCGGATAAAACATGTAATCTGAAGTTTTAAGCCGGTTAAAAATATTTTGAAGGCTTATAAAATTTATATTGATAATACTGAAGAGGATAGAAGTGATGAAATCAAATATAAAAATGGTTTGTTAGGTTTTGACATTTTAATCGTTTAAATTGAATTTAAAAATAGCCTTCTGAGGCACAGGCTCGGAATACGACGAAACCAGTTCCATTGAGTCTGTAATATTGAACTATTATCGGATTTCAAATTTCGTATTGATTGGAGTTAATTTGTGAGTGTACGACATATAAATGCGTTTAAATCTAAGTCGGAAATTCGAGACGATTTAAATTTAAAAATATTATATACCTTGACTGGTCAAATAAATTTAACGTCAGAATTTAATTGCTTTCTACTTAAACACTGTAGCAAGCATCGTCAAACCGTTTCCCCTCTTTAGTATCAATAGCTCAAAATAAAAATAAAATAAAATAAATATATATATATATAATATAAAATATAGGAGAGAAGCTTCAAGGGGAAGCTTTAGCCACGTTCTACAAATAACTTTTCTCCCTCATTTTCGTTTTGGCACCGAAGCCGATCCCCTTTTTGTTCCTAAATCAACTCTCATTCATAAAAAAAATAAAAGGAAAAGGGAAAAAAAAACAAACAAACAAATGGCGGCCAAACTTTATAGATCGAAGCCGATTCCATCTCGTGGAGGGGGGAAGCGACCGTAGTCGTTGCGAATCGCACGAGCGCGGTCAAGGTTGGCGCAAAGGGAAGGAGCGTGATGTCGATGTGAAGTTCGTGTGTCAGTGCTCACGAACACGAGGCCTACGGAGGAGGGAAAAAGCTCGAAGTCGCGATCGTTTGCTAGGCGTTCGGCTTGGGAAGGAGCTTGGAATGGTGGGCATCTTGGCGATTTCGCGATCGTGTGAGAGTGGGGCGGCAGCGCGGTCGAGGGTCTCGGTGCAGATTGAGTAGCGATGTTGGGTCGAACTCGTGGTTGTGTGGTCGATTGGGCGAGGCAGTGGAGTTGGTTGTCGCGAGGGGGTTTTGGCAGTGAGGTACTGTAGTTTTATTTTCTGTAAAATCTAATACATAGCTATTTTAATTTAACATATATGTGTATATATATGCAAAAGAAAAATAAATAAATATACATGTTTGACTTACTATTCTAAAATATGAGAGTAGGTAATTATTGTATTTAATAAACTAATTTAATTTATCTTAGTTACCGAAATGATTTATTATAGAGAATTTGTTTAAGTAAAATTATTAGATTGGAATTAGGATTTATTTAATGGAAATAAATTTTTAAAATTTGTTTAAATAGGAATGAATTGTTAATCAATTCAAGTATTAATAAACCATGTAATGTTATACAAGGTCTGATACGGTGAGGAAACAAGTCAGGGTTGGATTGGATTGGTTTGCAAACATAATCAAAAGGTGAGTTAATCTCACTCAGTTTAAATTTAAATTTAAATGATTAAATTTAAATAATTGTTTGAATGGTTGAAATTGATTGATTGATGTGCTATAGTATGATATATTCTGGAATTGGTATATTATGTTGTGCTAACATCTGTGGATGCAGGGAAAATAGGTTGGAGGGATCCAACTGGACCCCTCAATATTTATTTAAATTACTTAATACCCTCTGTTGTGATTTATTTGATATCCTATGATGATCTTTATTGGTATATTGAATGTTATGGTTCGATTGGATATAATTGGGTATGATGAATTACCAAAAATATATGAATAGGATTTTTGTAAAATAATAAAAGAAGTGAAATTGTAAGTAAAATAATTATAGAAATTTGAATAAATTCTTAAATGAATTGGAAAGAAAGTTGGTTTTAGAAACTGTTTTCAAAGGGTTGAAAATAGAAATATATCTTGGGAAGATATTTTGAGGTTAATAAATAATTGGGAAATTAGTTATTGTGTGATGGATGTTGTGAATATTAATTGATAGTTAAATAACCGACTATCAATATTGGCCAATTGCGTCGATCGTTTCGAAGAGACCGGGATCGAGATTTATTTCTCGAAAACCACTTCGATGCGGTTTGTACGTTTCGTGCGGAAAATGTGTTCGGAGTCGAAGAGGGAGCAGTGAAGTGCAAGGGCTAGTCACTACTAATCCTGAGGATATTTCCAAAATGGATGTAGTAGGAATAGGCCTTCGGTTCCGTTCGAACCCGGGACGGACTTGTATGGATGAATGCTTGCGAAACATCGTCAGGTGGACGATGGGCATTCTAAGAGATATTGTTCTTAAAGGTAACGCTTAGCCTCAAGCCTCATCAAATGGGAATGGCTGAAAATCAGGGGATATGCAGCAAGGCTTCGTGGGTAGCCCCCACTGGAGGGTGAGGTCATCCCTGTCTAGATGTCCCTTTATTTCGGCTGTGTGGGCGGTTGCTGATCCCAACCGCGGGGTGATCTTGCTCGGGACTGTCCAGTAAGGGATAGTTTCGGTCTTGTGTTGCAGGGGAGTTAGGGTGGCTCCTCGGTACGCTGATCTAGACCAGGTACTGTGACAGGTGGTACCCCAGTGCCTAGCCATTAGTTGGAATCCATTTTCCCTACGCGCCCGTACGGTTTTGATTGTGCCCAACTATTGCTGAAACGTGAGATGCAAGCATTTCAGCTAGTTTCTATTTACTTTCTATAGACACTATTATAATATCAGAGGATTTCTATAAAAATCGTTTTAGCTATCGTAAGGTAAAAACCCGACATGTTTATTTGTGGCGTGGTCTTACGAGATGCTTTTGTTTTCAAAGGATTTTGAAACTTTAATAATCAATTGGGTGTGATTTTCTCACGCTGGTAATCCAGACTGACTCGGGTATTATTTAACTGTAATGCTCGGGTCAGACCGAGTATTATAGACTACAGGTTTTAATGCTGTGGAGCTCAGGAGACGAGCTGGATGACGATACATACTCACGTACTTGTATATATATATTTCCGCTGTGTTGAGTTGTTGTGTATCCATTTGTATGTTATTGATGTTGAGTTGTGATTGATGTAATCTGATGATGTAATATATATAAACTGATATATTTGATTTTGAGTAAAGATCATGTATTATCTATTATATTTTATTCCGCTGCGATGGTTAGATTCTGATGTTGATTTTGTTTTCTCTTCTTCTACCTCTTCTTCTTTAACCCAAATGGTTCGTATTTCTGTACAACTTGAGTTGATTTAGGGAGAATAGTATTGACTCAAGTGGTACGGATTTGCGGGTCGTTACACATGACCTCTCAATCCCCTATACCAACCCCCACAAGTTCCATACCTATCGGACGAAGCAGGAGAGCTCTATATTGACCTCTAAACTTAGTACCGACCTCCGTACTTGGCCAACCAGTGGCCAAGTCTCTTCCCATCCCATTCCTTGCTTCTAGTGCTTCTTGCCCATATGCTTTGACCCTGACCTCTCTGCTCCAAATCAAGTCGTCGTATCTTTAAAGCATCCTAGTTCGAATCCTAGAAACAAGTCGCCATAGCCTCAAGCACTTAGCCAGTATCTAATCTAATGCCATAGTCTGCTAGTTATACAATTGCCCTTCCCAAACTCGCCACCATCATGGACTTGCCCTCACATGTTGGTACCGACCTTTCATATTATGCCGACATGTGTATTTAAAAATTATGAGCTTGCAATTTGGACCCCGAGCTCTTCCTATACTCCAGAGTTTTCCTTCCAAGTTTCATCCAATTTCGACCAGTTTTGCCTTCAATTTGCACAACCTCTCAACCTATCTATCTAGCATCCAAAATAATAGCAAACAATATCAAAGCACAACATACAATCATGGAATAGTATGCATATATATATATGTGTGTGTGTGTGTGTGTGTGTGTGTGTGTCCATTCATACAACCAATACATGAGAATGTAATAATTTAACTAGTATTACTCTAAATCTAAGTTTTACATTAGCATATGCATATATAAATGATGGGAGTTAAACTAGCATGTGAATATGAGTAAATAGATCCTAAAACTGGTTTTAAAACCATTTTGAAATCTCTAATTTCTAGTCATAAACATGTATAAATAAGTAATTAAAGCTAGAAAATCATTTTTAGATCAAAATCGTATTAAAACAACCATTTTGACTATATAAATAAATAGAGATGAGTGATAGGTCAAGAACCACTCATAAAATACCTAAAATAGTAATTTTCTTCCTTACATATGAAGTAGGCAGCTAGGAAGAATGACCCAAATCAATAAAAATGATAATATCTAGCTTCTATATGCTACTTCCCTCTTCAATCAATGATTTGGCTAATATTAGTAAGGAAAGATGTGATTTTTGATGAAATTAGGGCTAATAGAGTTTTGGATCTATTTTGGGAAAGAAGAAAATGACTTAGGTCAATTTTTACAGCCACTTAATTAGCATAAATTATAAAGTAGGTTAGTGGGACTAAGCACATGCTTAGTTAATTACCGACTAAAACTGTCCAATAACAACCAAAACTTAAAACTACAATAATAAAACGACAAGTTTGTTTTTCTATTATTACCACTATATGGAATGGGAAACCATCATACTGAAGCAATGGAAGTGGTATGAGACTCTAATTCTGATCCTATTAAAAGTTATAGTCCAAATAAGATTTTCAATATCAAAATGGTCACATAGAAATTCGACAAAAATCATAGACATGGCAAATGTCCCTAAGAGTTACTTTCCAAAATCTTAGAATCATACAACCTCATATAAATAAAGTAAAAATATTTTACGATCCTTTGATATGTAAAGTATGGGTTGTTACACTACCTCTTAAGAGATTACAATTCACATTATTAATTGATTTTATGGAAATAACTGGTTCTCTGTTAATCATGAAGCAAAGAAGCTCTAGCGAGTTTCCATTCCAGTTTCATTTGAATAACCCAATATTTCCCTTAGGCTACTCCATTCAGGAAGACTAAAACCCAATTATATATTGATTAATTAAGAAAATCATACAGTTGAATCTAATTTAAGAGAAAAACATGTTGAGTTTGAAATAAAAATAAAAATGAGAAGTTGATGAAAATAAATATAGTTAATAGGTTAATGAGGTTGGTTTAAATAATATGATCGAGATAATAGGAAAACACAAAAATAAACAAATATGAATTCATTGTGAAGTAGGGAGAGAGAGAGAATATACAAGAGTGAAATTACACGCTTGCCCAATAAATGAAGTAGGTATTAAATGATTATTTGCATAACTGGCTTAAGATCATTCATATTTCAACATCAATCGCTTCAAATCCAACAACACGTGATCCGATCAAATGAGACTAAATCTCAAATATTTTGTTCCAAATCAAAGTATGAACGCATTTGAAGATAATTTATCTTAAAACATTTCTGATAATATTTCAAATAATTTTATTGAATAATGTAAGCTGGAATAGTTACAAAATTTAGCTAAAAAAGTTGAAATGAGTCATAAGCAAATATTCTACTTCTAAAGAACTTATTTTGCCTTCTCATCCAATATTCACAAATATAGTAATAGTAATAAGTAACATGATAATTGTTTAATGAAGGTAGCTAATGGACATGTTTCGTCATAAACTGTTCCATCATTTAGAAAAATAGAAAGTGAAAAGAGTAAATGAAAAGTATGTTGTATACAATAGAATTCAATTAGCTACATACTTTTTATATTGCATATTGATTATTATAAATTCACACAGCTTAAAATTAAACCAAACATTAGGTTTGGTCTTAGATCATCAAAAATTATGTTTATAGAAATTTAACGTGTTATGATAATTCAAGTATGTTCAGGTATGATGTTTCAAATTAAACTTTAAATTCAATAGGTAATATTAATATAAAAAATTTAATATACTAAAATTTCAAAGATCTAAAAAATAGTATATGTGAAGATGATGGTTAAAATGTGAACTCACCATCCCTGGTTGAAAGGGAAAATTTTCTTTTAAAGCTAAAATTTGGATCCACCATTTAATTTCAAGTTTGATACATGAAAAGTCTCACTAGAAACATGTTTTATATTACACCTTAAATTTGAACATGATTGCAAGTTCATATAACTAAAACTATTTTTTGCATTGAAAATTTGCATTCTTTTGTGCATATCTATGCGGTTTTACCCTTTTTGAAGTTTTTTTTAAAATTTAGATTTTAAAGAGGGCAACTATCAATTTTGAAATTCCATCCATAAGGGAAAGAAATCCACTAAAATCATCCATAAAAAAATCTTGGAAATTCAAATCTTAGTAAGCCACCTGATCCTATTCAATCTCCTCACATCAGAAAGCTACAGGGCGACTTCATTGTTGATGAAGATGGTTTCCAGCTTGTTCAAAACAGAACAAGTAAAATGAAGGAAATCAAGAAAACTACTTAGGAGTTGCCTTCGACTCAGGCAAACAGAGAATATTTGGCGACAATGGGTATTCCAAGATCCCAGAACGTTTCCAATGGGGGAAACAGAAGAAACAACAAATTTTCTATAAACAAGAAACCGACTACCATCTCACTAAACTAGCGCAAGAGTCAAAACATGGGTAGAAATCGTATCGGAAGAGCCGACCATTGAAGATTGTAATCTTGAAGAGATTCCTCCAATCAAGATTAACAATAGAAAGATCGGCATCATAAAAGAAGCAGTCAGTAAAAAAAATTAGGAATATTGGAGTAATTCGATATTGGTTTATGTTGTAGGTATAAAACCGTATTTTGTTCATTTTAAATCATATGTTCAAAGAGTTTGGAAATCCGCTTCAGATTTTGATTTGTATTCTAGAGAAAATAGCTTTTTCTTGCTACAATTCAAATATTCAAAAGAGTACGAAAACATTTTAAAAAATGGGCCAATCTTTTATGACGGAAAACTCATCATAATGAGGAGATGGACTAAAGACCTCAAAGTGGACAGAGATCTACTAACATCCATGCCACTTTAGATCAAATTGCCAATTGTAAGTTTGATGTTATGGGATAACGAGGCATTCAGTGTTATGGCAAGCATTACTGGAAAATCCATAAAACTAGATGCAACAACTGCTATGAAAACGAGATTGAATTATGCTCGTGTTCTTATTGAAGTTACTGCAGATTCAGAATTACCAGAAGAAATTTATCTTACAATGTATAATGGTGAAAACATTATTCAAAGAGTCAAGTAAGAATGGATTCCTCCAAAGTGTGAAGTTTTTAAATGCTTTGGACATACCAAAGATTAATGCGTTATAAAAAAATCTTGGGTTGCGAAAAACTACAATCAAGAAAGTCAAGAAAAATCATCAAGAAAGGCAGAAAGGAACTGAATCTAATCCGAGTACCTCTCATATAGTGTTAGAAGAAATCAATAAAGGTAAGAATAAGAAACAAAGCCTAGTTAAGGAAAATATAGAAGAAAACAATGTACAACAACTCGTGGAATCAAAGGTTCAGGTCATGGTTGAGATGGTCAAGAAAGTATATCAGTAGAAAATGAAAAGACAGAAATTAATCCAAAGAATATAACATAGAAAGGGAGTAAAGATAAACAGGTCTTTAAAACTGATACCCCCAAGTTTTAGTTTCATGTTTAGTTACATATTCAATTTCAAATATGGTAGAAGAGAATAAATCACTACATTCTGTTGACAATAGTGAAGACATGGAGATATTCCCATAATATGGTAGTGTTGCACAAGCTAAGGGAAAGGACGTTCACCACTCAAAGCTGCCTCGCACTCCACAAGCTGGTAGTTCTGCACAAGTTGAGGTTAATTCTATCCACAACTCATAAATGCCTTGCAATTACACGTAGATAAACAAAGCTCCATTACAAAACAAAACTAACAACACAGTGAGAGGTAGACTAAAAGAGAAGGATGAATTTAAGAAAAAGTATATCTCTGATACCCCAGAATGGGATAGCATGACTAAAAAAGCTTAAAGCAAAAAAGGAAAGGCATGAGTGCTTTGGTGACAGTTACGTGTATTAGATCCTCATTTTAATTATCTGATTTTTTTAATGTCCATCATTGGATGGAATGTTAGGGGTATGAATTCCCTGCTAAACAATTGGACATACAAAAATTACTGAGGTGATGCACATAAGATGAATGAGTTAAAAGTTGAAAACTTTCTAGATTGACCGCTAATTGGAAATATATAACAAATAATCAGTGTGGAGGTAGAGGACGAATAATAATAAACTGGGACTTAAATAATTTGGAAATTAGTAATATAGAAAAGAACTTTCAATTTATTAAATGTTCTTTCAAAAATATAGGGGGTATGAATATTCAAACAACGAGTATTTATGGTAGTGATTTTGCAAATGATAGTAATATTTTATGGAGTACTATGAGTAATAAATATAAAATTCCATGGCTATTTATGGGGGATTTTAACACATTAATGCATGTAAAAGAGAAGAGTAGGGGAAAAACCATCCCACAAAGTAAATTTGATAAAGTAAATAGGTTTTATTAGAAAATGGGTTAACTGAACAAATAATTAATGAAAATAAATTTACTTGGAGGTTTAGGGTGGGAAAAAATATTTACCGTAAACTATACAGAATTCTAATTAATGAAGGATTCAACCATGCTTTTCTAGATTTTATGTGTAGTGCATTAGCACAAAAAACAAGTGATCATACGCCCCTACTTATTAAGTTAAAGTATAATGAAGAAAATGAAAATAACTTTATAAATATTCCTTTTAGGTATAAAAATGGATGGATATGTGATAATAAATATTCTAAAGTGATGGAAAAATGTTTAAAGTTTGATTATTTTGGAACTGAACAGTTTAAATTTCATATATTTTTGGAAAATACAATGCAAATGTAAAAAAAATGGAATAAGAATAATAGTTTAATGAAAGGGGGAATTGAAAATTTTGAAGAAAAATGGAAAAATACTACAGGATTTAGTAAATGAAATTCCCTGAGATTTAGAAAATGTTAAAAGGTTTTGTGATAATAAAAACTATCTAGCTAAAGAAATATATATAAATACAATCAACTTAAAACGAAAAGCCAAAGTGAACTGGTTAATACAAGGTGATGAATGTACTTAGTTTTTTTATGCAAAATGAATAGCAATAAACATCTTTATTAATAATATTTGTATTGTTTTTTATATTGAAAGGGAATCAGTAAATGATTTTGGGAAAGTAGCAGTTGAAGTAATCAAATTTTTTAAAGAATTGTACAACTCAAGTAAACCAACTAAGCAATTTCCTAAAATAGTTTGCAAAACTAAGCTTAAACCAAATGCCGAGGAAATATTATTAGCCCCAGTAGAGGAGGTAGAAATGAGACATATTATTTTTAATGCAGGAGACAACAAAAGTCCAGGGCCAGACGGTTTTAATGCTAAGTTTTATAAATTGCATTGGGGAAAAAAATCAAAGATCAAGTAACAAGTGCAGTTAAAGAAATTTTTATTAGAGAAAAGTTATAAAATATTGTAATTTATAACTTTAGTACCAAAGAAATCCCATAGGTATTGGAGATTATATGACAATTTTCTATAGTAATTTCATTTATAAAATAATAGCAATAGTGTAAGCAATAGAATTAGATATTTTCTACCTTTTCTAATTTCAGAAATCAGATTGCTTTTATCCCATGTAGATTAATACATGAAAGTTCTTTACTGGCACATGAAAGCTAAGGAATTTTAATGCTAAACTAGGTGATAATATCTGTCTTATAATTGATTTACAGAAAACATATGACAGAGTGGATAGTAAATTTTTAGTTTATATGATGGAAAAAATGGTTTTCCCTGCCAAATTTGTAGATTAGTATTTGAATGTATAAGTACACCAACTTCTTCTGTATTAATTCAAGGTGAACCAGTTGGTTATTTCTAAAGTAGTGGAGGAATAAGACAAAGGGACCCTTTGTCTCCATATTTATTTATTGTAGTAATGGAATACGTTTCTATATTAATAGAAATAGAAGTTATTAAAGAAACTACAAAGCCTATAAATAAAGTTCATCCTTGTATATGTTGATGACCTTATGTTATTCATAAAGCATATCATAAAGCAGTTACTACTAATGGTATTTTTGAGTGTTTATATAAGTATTCAGTTTGCGATAAGTGAATTCAAAAGTAAAGCTTACTTTAGCAAACACATGAGATATAAAAATAAGTTTTGGAAGTATTAAAAATGGCAGAAGGATTCCTTCCTATAAAATATTTGAGGTTACCACTTTCAGTTAATCAGATTAAAGATAGTGACGGTACAATATTATGGAAAAAATACAAGATAAAATGGAAACTTGGTCTAGTAAGTTACTTGCAATAGCAGAAAGGGTGGAACTAATCAAAACAGTCATATATGCAATTGTCCTGTATTGATTACAAGCATTTTAAATTCCAATAGCTTCTATTCATAAAGTGGGAAAGAGATGTGCTGAATTTATTTGGAATGGGGGTCATCACAAAGTTAGTTAGGAAAAACTATGCAGACCTAGAAAGGTAGGAGGAGTTGGCCTAAGAAAAATTAACGATCTAAGTTATACATGCAATTTAAAGCTATCTAGAATTTATAGAAGGAAAATCTTTATGGTCAAAGTGGATGAAAAGCAAATTATAAAAGCAAATAATTTCTGGAGTGTCTGACCATAAAGCAATCAATCAAATACTTGGAGGAATATTCTAAAATGTGGAGAAATGGATAAATTACATATAACTAGAAATTTTAAAGATAGGAGAGATATAAGTCTATGGTTCGACCCATAGTATAATCATGAACCATCTATTAATAAACTTGGTTGGAATAACTTGTTGATTATAAGGGGAGCAAATTATATAGTATCTACAATTATAATAGAAAATCAATGACATCCAATATGCATCCACTAACAAATCCAAACAAAGAGGAGATTAGTAAATTACCCTTAGATAATAGTGTTGACATAGATTATTGGGAGTGGTCTACTAGTAAAAATGGTTAATTTTCATTTAAAAAGACATGGGAATTCATTATAGGAAAGATAGAGTGGTACAAATGTGTCTAGAATATAGCAGATTGTCCTAAAAATGTCATTTGTGCTTATTTTGCAATCCACATCAGAATGCCAACCAAAGATCGAACTAGAAATGGGGGAATATAGACAATTTAAAGTGCACTCAATGTAATTTAGAGCTAGAGACTAGTGAGCATCTATTCTTCAAATGCATATATTCAACATATATAAATAAATTAGATTCAACAACAAGAAATTTATGGAGGTAATACAGATTATTATGTCAAAGTTCAGTGCTAAATCATTGGACAAAAACTATGCACATATTTTATTAACTATAAGCATTTATCACATCTAGAAGGAGCAAAATCTTAAGGTGCGTGCAGAAATGGATATTTATTGAATCAGAATGCAATATTTTACTAGAAGAGTAGGATTAAGAATCAAATTGCCTCCAAATACTTATCTGATCAGTGGATTCAAGATGTTGGCAGTACACATCTAGAAAGATATCTAAGCAGCTCTCAAAACTACTATCTACATGCCAACGAAGAAGTGAATTTGAGATCAACAAACATGCTTAGACTTGAATATTGATAGAGCAGGGGTACGCCCTAGGGGCAATTATGTAATTTATTACATATATTTAACCCGTTGACCAATCTTGTTCGAAATAAAAGGTATTTTATTCCTATTATATACTAGATATAATGTGATAACATTAATTAATTAACTTAATTAAAAGTATACTTAATAGAAAAATCCATAAATGGTATATTTTATGATAGTAGTTACAAAGTATTATGACCATGAGTAATTTATCACAACGAAACAAATATACCATTTTAAATGTTCATAGTCAAGATGCATCGAGATTGAACATCGATGTATCCATTGAGACCAGAGTACGTAACGCTCTCCAAATGTTGGACAGTGTATTACTCATGACTGTTGGGGGCAAGTAGGGGTTACGTACTAATAGTTATTGGATAACTATGGAATGATTCACTCGATAGTTTTCTGTTGGTTAGTATAACCAAGGTCAAATAGGAAATATCGATGTGACTGATTTACACAGTTCTCTCGACTTGTGAATATTGTGGATCTTTAATATGAAAGCTCCGCTTTGATTATAGCCATATTATGGCATGGCGTCCATAAAGTTGCTATAGTTGGGTCGAGTGGAAGTATTGGAAGTGAAGCACTATTCAAGAGGGAATTGGTGTAAACAAATGTCACAACCAGGTAACGCTTATTAAACTAAAATTGGATTTTACCGAAAATGAGTGAGCGATAAATTTGGCCATAATGTCACATCACCTGCTAAGTGACGTGTGAACATTAACATTAGAATAGTTCGATGTTAATCGCTGACCAAATTTACATCCAAGAGTTACACAGTCGAAATAATGAATTCCCTTAAGACTAAACGATTTAATTAGTTTATAATTGTTATAAATTAACTAAATCAATTAATATTTATGAAATATATATTATAAAACTTGAATATGATTTGAGAAACAAATAATGTTATATATATTATAATGGTTACAAATATATCGATCGATATACAATATCGACAAGCGATTAAATTAGATTTAATTGCATAGTATTTTCGCTTGAGCATAGATGGGTTAAGGTCCATCATTAGGGGGAAAAATTTCGGTTTTGGGAAGGTCTAGGGGTGGCTAAAGCATAGAAAATTGGCTTGGAGATAATGGGTTGAGATCAAGTGAGAATAAGTAAAAAGGTTTTTCTCGTTTCTCTGTAATACAACCATATATATATATATATTTTTGTATTAGATATATATATATATATATATATATATAATAATGACTAATCTTTTTGGCTACCATTACCTTCTATATCGATGATTAAAACATAGCTCTCAATCCACTCCAAAATTCTCAAATATATTTCCAATTAAAATAATACCATTCGATAGTTAGAGGTCAGTTATTCCGGACTTGCAATCTGATGAATCAAGAACAGTAAAAGAAAGGGAAGTCATTGTTTCAATGTGGATCCAAAAGCATCATTAAATTGGTAATTTTAATTCATATTATTGTAATTAAACTATATTATATGATCCTATAATGAGAAGTTTCACATCTGTTTGAATATATTGCTACTATATGTTTAGTTAGGTGAGATTTGGTAAGTAGATGTAGTTGTCGCAAATTAGTTTGGTTATATGTAAAATTTGTTTATTATACTATTTGATTTATGTATATACAAATGCTTTTTACTGTAAAAAAATCAATTTTTTCTATTAATAATTATTTTATATATATTTATTAATAATTTTTCATATGTGTGTGTGTGTATTAGTGTATATTTTTCTCTCATAAAGCATATATACATATATAAGACATATATATGATTTAAAAATTTAGTACACTTATGTATATATTATATGAATTTAAAAATTCAAAAATTAATTATCATACATATATTCATATTTTTAAATTAACCTTTATTGAATTTTTAGTTTTTTTATTATATATAAAATAATAATTACATCAAAATTTGATCAAAATTTTAATTTTATATTTAAAAAAATATTATATCATTTTAGAAATGTATAGAAAAAATTCACGATTTTTTGAATAAAGTTTATTATTTTTAATAATTAATATTATTTCAGAAAAACAGTTTATGATTTATTAAAAATAACAATTTAATTGAAAAATTATTCAATATTTTTTTAAAACTTTCATTCATGATCATAGAATTTATGGAATTTTAAAATTTGAATTTTCAATAATATATTACTTTATATTAAATAATTATTTCTGAAATCAATGTATTTATTTCCAAAAATAATATTTCAGCTTTGAAATATCTCAAGATTTTTCTAAGCTCTATTTTATGATCCTAGATTTTCGAAAATTGTAAAATTTGAATTTTCGTTAATAGATTGTGTATGTTAAGTATTTATGGATGAAAACATTTTTCTATTCATAATATATATAAATTAAAATACTAAAATTATTATGTTTGCAAAACAAAATTAATTTCGATTTATGAATAATTTTTAATAATTATTCTCTCTCTTTCTATATATATATAAATGTTATACGTTCATATATTATATATAATTTATACATACATATGTGTATGTGTGTGTATAAATATATATTTTGTAACACATATACATGCACATATTTGGACAACATACATGGCATACAAAATGAGCTAATATGTTTGTTGCGATGTAAATCTCAACATCTACATATGGGCATATTATACCTTTCACGGATTATTATGTTGCACATGCACTCGCACATATATGTATATGATACATTTATGGGTAAACCAAATCAAATAAAATTAACTTCATATCATAATATATTTAAATTTAAATAAAATAAATGATTTTATTTAAATGAAATTTAGAAATGTTCTAATTCGCTTGGACTCATAGGCCCAATAAAGATCCAATAGGGTAAAAAAATTAAAATTCACCCATAACTTCCGCTGCTGTTTGGTCTAGTTCCAACAATGGTATTGGTGTCCAATAGCCTATGTGGTCTAAACTAGTCATGTTAGGGCTAACTAATTAAGCTTTCCCACTTAGTACAGTGTCTAGAAAGGTAATGTCTAAGATTGGAATTGGGTAATCAAGTGCTCCGTCCTACCTGGTTACTGGCCTGGCCCGAAAGGTGAAGTGAAGCCTAAAGGTTGCTTCTAATAGAAAAGGCTCAACTTAATTTGGGCCTTAGGCTAATTTTAAAAATTGTTTTGAAAATTAATGTTAAAGATTTTAAATTTAATAGTTGAATTTAAAATAAAACATGTTTATTATATAAATTATAATAATACATAAGTTTTCAAAATGTTTGAAAGGATAATGATATTTTCAAAATGTTTAAAAATATTTATATAATAATTTCAAATTTCAAATATATTAATAAGATTAATAAAATAAATTAATTAAATATGTTAATCAATTAATGTATATATGCATGTATTACACATGTTGACATATGTTATGTTATTTTAAAATGTTTAAGATAACATAAGTATACGTGTATGTATACAAGATAAATTTTGAGATTAATAAATTTTAATAAAAAATCGTTTAATTGAATAAATTAATTAAATGTTAATTAATTAAATAAAATACACATACATATGATATATGTGTATTACACTATAAAGGTTATAGTATACACTATAAATGTTATAGTTGATATGTCCAATGCAAATGTTATATTGGAATACAAATTTAAAATTACTTAAAGAGTTAATTGATTAAAACTAATTAGATAAGATTTAATTAATGACATATTATACGTGACAGTAATATGAGATATAAAAGTTATATAACAATAAAACTAATATGATATGTCTATAAACTTAATGTAGAACATTATAGGAACCCAAATAGAGTTGGAAAATAAATATATATGTAAATGTACATATACCATGATTTCTAATGTGTCTGACACTTGAATCGCTGGGTATTTCATAAGAAATATATTATTCTATAAGTCGATATCACTCAATACATATATTAAAGATTATGATTCTTCAATATAATGTTGTCCTCCACCATATATATATATATATTAATAAACTACTTACATACCCCTTAGTTGTTGAGCAAACTCAAGCTAGTGATGTTATGCATAGTATTCTTAATATATTAAACAGATGAGGTAAGATAACTATATGTATTTATTGAGCAAACTCAAGGTAAATATACTATACCTAGGTCATCACGATATGGTAGGTATGAGTGAATAATCTATTTCGATTTTTTGAGCAAACTCAAGGTTGAAATGAGATTAGAACAAGGAAAATGGGTTAGGAGTTGTATATGATACAACCGATAAGGAGTTATCCATCATTTGTGGGGCTATGATTTGTTGAGCAAACTCAAGGTTAGAATACCAAAACAAATGAGTCATAATATTTACTAGTGAAGTTGTAAAACTTTTATGTTTCATCTTAAGGTTTGGAGAAACATAAAAGATAGTGGGAATCTTATTAGAAAAATGAAATGGTAACATTCAACCTTTCTAATATTGTAAGAACATATGTTATATAGTGTTATAATTATCTACAATGATAAATCTATACATTTAATATAATTGATAAAACGTTTGTAAATTAACATATATAAACAAATTGAATTGAAAGTTGACAAATAGAAATATAATATATACTTACTAATAATTCTAATTGCATGTTATATAATGTTTCTATACACATGCAAGTGCCCAATTTCAAATATCTAATACATTCATAAGTAGGCCACTTATATGTTTATTTGGTTTAGACCATGTATTGCATTTTATGAGTTTTTGAACTCTAACTGAAATTCAAGGCTATGGATATTTGATCCATGTACTTTCACATATAAATGTTACATGGTGAACTAACTGAAAGACATACATATCTATATACATTGGTTTATTGTAGCACTATTCAAGTTAGTGTTCTCAATCGTTAAATTAGTGTTCTCAGCCGCTTTGTATTTGTCATAATGTCACACCACCTGCTAAGTGACTTGTGAACATTAACATTAGAATAGTTCGATGTTAATCGCTGACCAAATTTACACCCAAGAGTTACACAACTGAAATATTGAATTCCCTTAAGACCGAATGATTTAATTAGTTTATAATTGTTATAATTAATTAAATTAGTTACTATTTATGAAATATTAGTTATAAAATTTGAATATGATATTAGAAATAATTAATGTTATATATTTACAAAAGTTATAAATATATCGATTGATATACAATATCGACAAGCGATTAAATTAGATTTAATTGCATAGTATTTTGGCTTGGGCTTAAATGGGTTTAAGACCCATCATTAGGGCTACAAAATTTTGATTTTAGGAAGGTCTAGCGGTGGCTAAAGCATAACGAATTGACTTGGTGATAATGGGTTGAGTTCAAGTGAGAATGGGTAAAATGGTTTTCCTCGTTTCTCTCTAATACAACCCTATATATATATATATATATATATATATATATATATATATATAACAAGGACAAACCTTTTTGGTTGCCATTACCTTCTGCGTTGCTGGTTAAAACATAGCTCTCAGTCTACTCCAAAATTCTCAAATATATTTCAAATTCAGATAATACTATTCGATAGTTAGAGGTCGGTGATTCTGGACTTGTAATCCGACGAATCAAGAACAGTAAAAGGAAGGAAAGTCATTGCTTTAGTGTGGATTCAAAGGCATCATTAAGTTGGCAATTTTAATTCATATTACAATAATTAAATTATATTCTATGATCCTATAATGAGCAATTTCATATCTGTTTAAATATATTGCTAATATATGTTTAGTTAGGTGAAATTTAGTAAGTAGATGTAGTTGTCGCAAATCAGTTTTGTTATGTGCATAATTTGCTTATTATACTATTTGATTTATGTATATAAAAATATTTTTTACTGTATAAAATAAATTTTTGTCGTTAATAATAGTTATATATATATATTTATTAATAAATTTATATATATATATATATATATATATATATGTTAGTGTATATTTCTCTGTCATAATAGCATATATGCATATATAAGATATATATATATATATATATGATTTAAAAAATTTAGTACACTTATTTACATATAATATGAATTTAAAATTTTAAAATTAATTATCATACATATATTCATATTTTTTAAATTAACATTTATTGAATTTTAATTTTTTTATTATGTATAAAATAATTATTAGATTAAAAAATAAATTTTATATTTAAAAAAATATTATTTCATTCCAGAAATCCTAGAAAATGTTTAGGATTTTTTTCAATTTTTTTATTTTTAATAATTAATATTATTTTATAAAACGGTTTATGATTTATTAAAAATAATAATTTAATTTAAAAATTCTTCAAAAATTTTCTTAACCTTTCATTCATGATTGTAGAATTTCTAAAATTTTATAATTTTAATTTTTAATTATATATTATTTTATATTAAATAATCATTGCTGAAATTAATGTATTTATTTTAAAAAATAATATTTCACGTTTGAAAAATCATTAGATTTTTCTAAGCTCTATTTTATGATCCTAGATTTTCGAAAATTATAAAATTTTAATTTTCATCAATATATTATTTTGCCTTAGCTATTTATGAATGAAAACATTATTTTATTCATAATACTTACAAATTTAAATACTAAATTATTATGTTTGCAAAAATAAGTTAATTATAAATTATAAATAATTATTATCTCTCTATCTATATGTTTATATGTATATATTTATCTCTATTTAAATGTTTTATGTTCATATATTTTATATAATATATTTATACATACGCGTGTGCGTATGTATTGTAACACATATACATGCATATATTTGGACCACATACATGACATACAAAATGAGCTAATATGTCTGTTGCGATTTAAATCCCAACATCTACATATGAGCATATTATACATTCCACGGATTATTATGTTGCACATGCACTCACGCATATATATGTATATGGTACATTTATGTATAAACTAAATCAAATAAAATTAATTTCATATCTTAATATATTTTAATTTAACTAAAATAAATGATTTTATTTAAATGAAATTTAGAAACGTTCTAATTCATTTAGACTTCATAGGCCCAATAAAGATCCAATAAGGAAAAAAATTAAAAATTCACCTATAACTTCCGTTGCGGGGTAGTTCAATTCCAACAATGGTATCAGAGCCCAATAGCCTATGCCGTCTAAATTAGTCATACTAAAGCTAACTGGTTAAGCTTTCCCACTTAGCACGATGTCTAGAAAGGTAATGTCTAGGATTGGAATTGGGTAATCAAGTACCATGTCCTACCTGGTTACCGGCTTGGCCCCTAAGCTGGAGTGAGCTCAAAGGTTGCTCCTAATAGAAAGGCCCAACTTAATTTGGGCCTTGGGCTAATTTTCAAAATTATTTGGAAAAGTAATGTTAAAGATTTTAAATTTGATAGTTAAATTTAAAATAAAACATGTTTATTATAAAAATTATAATAATACATGAGTTTTCAAAATGTTTGAAAGGATAATGATATTTTCAAAATGTTTGAAAATATTTATATAATAATTTCAAAATTTAAATTTATTAATAAGATTAATAAAATAATATAATTAAATATTTTAATTAACTAATGCATATATGCATGGATTACATATGTTGATATATGCTATGTTATTGTAAAATGTTTAAGCCAACATAAGTATACGTATATGTATATAAGATAAATTTTGAAATTAATAAATTTTAACAAAATTGAATAAATTAATTAAAGGTAATTAATTAAATAAAATACACATATATATGATATATGTGTGCTACACTATAAAAGTTATAGTATGCATTATAAATGTTATAGTAGATATGTCCAACGCAAATGTTATATTGGAATACAAATTTAAAATTAATTAATATATTATACATAAGACTATCATATAAGTAAAATGGAATATAAAATATAAAAGTTATATAATAATAAAAATTATATGATATTTGTATAAATTAAATAAGGAACATTAAAAAACCCCAGATAGACTTGAGCAATAACTACATATGTAAATGTACATATACCGTGATTTTTGATGTATCTGTGACTTGAATCGCTGGGGTATTTCATAAGAAGTATATTATTCTATAAGTCGATATCATGCAATATATATATTGAATATTATGAATCTTTAATATAATGTTGTCCTATACCATATATATATATATATATTAATAAATTACTACATAGTCCTTAGTTGTTAAGCAAACTCAAGCTAGGGTTGTTATGCATAGTACTATTAATATATTAAACAGATGAGGTGAGATAACTATATGTATTTGTTGAGAAAACTCAAGGTATATATACTATACTTAGACCATCACGGTATGATAGGTATGAGTGAATAATCTCTTTGGATTTTTTGAGCAAACTTAAGGTCGAAATGAGACTAGAACAAGGAAAAATGGGTTAGGAGTTGCATATGATACAACCGATGAGGAGTTATCCATCATTTGTGGGGCTATGATTTGTTGAGCAAACTCAAGGTAAGAATACCAAAACAAACGAGTCCTAACACCCACTAGTGAAGTTGTAAGACTTCTATGTTTCATCTTAGGGTTGGAGAAATATAAAAGACTAGTGGGAACATTATTAGAAAAATGAAATTGTAACATTTAGTCTTTCAAATATTGTAAGAACATATGCTACATAATGTTATAATTATATACAATGATAAATCTATGCATTTAATATAATTGATAGAACATTTGTCAATTAACATATATAAAAAAATGAATTGAAAGTTGACAAATAGAAATAAAATATATACTTACTAATAATCCTAATTGCATGTTATATAATGTTTCTATACCCATGCAAGTGTCCAATTTGAACTATTTAATACAATCGTAAGTTGGTCGCTTATATGTTTATTTGGTTTAGACCATGTATTGCATTTTATGAGTTTTTGAACTCTAAATGCAATACAAGACTATGGATATTTAATCCTTGTACTTTCACATATAAATGTTATATGATGAACAGTCATAGTTTGTGGGGTACAATATTTCGATGAAGTTAGTTCATTCGAAGTAAGCCAATAAACAGTATTTTAAGATCATGTAGTCAACTTGAATGATTTCAAAAGGTTCATATCGTGTTAGTACAATACAAGACCATAAGCTATGAGATACATTTAAGAACTCGATCATTGAAATGTCATCTTGATCGGTTTAAATAAAGTGCAACATATTTGATATCTTAAATGTTAAGAATAATCGAATGAGCTTTTGTAAAAGGTTTGTTATGAAATTGTAGTAAGGTTTCTTTTGAATAGTTTGATCATTTGAAAGAAAAACGAATGTACAAGAATAGATGTAATTTAAGGTGAAGTTGGAATGAAGAGAATGAATAGTCACTTCTGCTTTATAGAGAAACATTAAAAATAAGAATTGCAATAATAATTGATACTTAATATTGTAATAAGAAATACGATTTTTGCTTCGAAATGTATTTTTATATAGAAATTTTTTTCTATAACATTTATTTAATTCAAGATATTTGATCAAAGAACTCTCCACTGTAAACTAGTTGCAGCATATGAAATAAGTAAACAATATTAACTTAATGGTGGACCTCTAAATTTAGTATGCTATTATAGTAATGGTAGAAATAGTCGGGGCATGCCATATAACATCTAATGATTGCATCAAATTACGAACATTGTTTTCATAAAATGTACCGTACATTATTTGTGAATAATGTTTATTTTTTGGTATTGACTGAAAAATAGATATAATATTTCAATATGAGTACTATGAATAATCATTATGAAATAGAACTATATTATGGAATTTTTTTCATAGTAAAAGTGATGCGACAAAGTAAATATGCATCTAATATTATTTACGGTTGTTTTAGAATTGTAGACTAAGCCGTAGTTTTGAGAAATAATTTTACTATATAATTATGAATCATAGGGGTGGGCATTTAACCGAGTTAACTGACCTGACTGATCTAACCGACCATGACCAAACCGCTTTAAACGAAAAATTAGTTTAACCGAACTTTCGGTTAACCGTTAACCGATCGACATTAATCGACCAAAATCGGGTCGGTTAACGGTTAACCATAGTTCTTATATCGATGAACCGTTAACCGAACTATTTTCTATATTATAAAAGAAAACCCGAACCCACTACTGTTTGCAACCAGACCCACTCAATTTTCCTAAACCTTAGTTGAATCTCACTTGTTTCCGCCGCTATTTCACAGTTCGTTCCCAAAAATAAGCAAACTCATTCATTTTCGTTTCCAAAAGGAAAAAACCAAACTACAAATATTTTGCCCCTGCTATTGTTTCTCCTTCGCCGCCTCCTTGGTTTCCAGTCTTTGCTATCTCGTTGATTTGAATTTTAGCAATGGTATGCTAGCAGAAAGAGGAAAAGCGTGAGTATGGTTTATTTTGTGTAAGTTTAGTGTTTATATGTTTTATTTAAATTTTATTGAGTATTTAATTTGTTATTCAATTATTCTTATAACAGCAGTTCATGGATTGATAATTTGATATAACAATTGTTGTGCTTGCTTGTGAATTTGTTCAAACCCGAAAAATAAGAATCTTAACTTGGAATACCCAAAATGTAGTCGTGCTAGCTTTGGAATTTGTTTAAATCTAATTTTATATAATAAATTTTTGAAAGATATCACTTCTTGGAGTTGGAACTGAACTCGTAACCAATTTCTTAATCTTACATCTTAGAGTCTTGCAAATTGTTCTAACTTCTTTGTTGCATGCCTGAGAATTAATGTTGTGGAGAGTATAAACTCTAATAACTTGCAATTTTTCAATGAATATTACATTGTTGTATGGTTCTCCAAGAAGTAACATGTTACTGGGCATCCTCTTTTAAACTTTGAGCATGTTAAATCTCTTGCACATTTTTCTTAAGGTCATAAACATCTTTTATTTGGAACTCACTAAACACCCAAGTATCGCAGAGCTTTATGTTATCGACCTATTAATTAGATTGCGTTATTTGACTTCTCATTGAATTACCACAAGAAAATCCAATGCTACCATTCATATTTTCCATAAGCTTTCTGAACATTCACTATTTTATTGCAGCAAACATCATCATAGAATATATCAGTCTATATATCACTATCGGTACATATCTGATATGTACATCACAGTCTATAAAATGTTTATAAATTTTCTTATGAAAGAACATAGTCAAGCAAGTGTTTAAACTGTTTATTATTTTGTTGAATTTTTTCATCCATAATTTGTGTACCATTTCAATGTAACCTTTCAGATTTTAGATTTTTAATTTTAGATTTTAGATTTCACTGCAACGTTTCAAATTTTCATCCATAATCTACAAACTATGAATATATGCGTTGATAAAAGGTCATAACAAATGTGTTGATATGAACTGCTAATTAATGCTTACTGAACTTTTATGCCATTTAATTTTTTTCTACTTTCTTTTGTTTTCTTGACATTATAATGTGTTTACCTATCTTGCAGCATAAAGAATTTACCAGGCCCTGAATAGTATTTTCATAAGCTTTAGGAAATTAAGAAAAACAGCAAATGACATAGAACCTAAATATATATGAACTACTAAACATTTCTTTGTATTATTGCTGACTGACATGGCTTCCTTAGGTTCATCCATTAACAGTGCATACAATTTCCCTATCATCAGATTAGTTCATATTATGTTTCACAGCAACAACATTAGGCTATTGTGTTCTATTTATCTTTTGATATAATCCTTGTCTAATTTGGATGGCTGTTTCAAACATGTATTTGAGCTTACATGGTGTAATCTATATCTAATCAGGTGTTTGTGCTATTGTTAAAATGGATGGAAACATAGAGTTGAAGGCTGAAAGCTCACTATCTCAGGCTCAATCTTTAAAGTATCTATATTGTATTTACTATTTTCATTGCATTTTGTAGTATTGTAGACTATGTAGTACTGTAGGCTTGTAGTATTGTACAATTAACTACGAATTGAAGAATTGAGGACTGTAGTGTTGTGGATTGTGAAATTACTAAATTGGTTGTTATTGCTGTTTATGTTTATATTTATAATGGGTCATTGGATTGTGAATTATGTGATGATCTTTACTGTGCTATCCTGTTTCGTATGTGACCTGATACATATTGTATGTCGTGTTAATGAGCAATGTTTCCATATATACAATATCCATGAATTAAATAATTACATTTAACCATCGGTTAACCGTGCAACGGTTCACCGTTTGCCTTAAACGGTTAACCATGCAACGGTTAACCAGTGTGTTCGAAAGGTTAACCGAACCGTTAAATTTAACCGGTTAACCGTGGTTAAATTTAACTGGTTCGGTCGGTTTGTGCGACCACTTTTAACCGATGAAACGGTTAACCGAACCGTTGCTTTTTATCGGTTAACCGTTCAAATTAACCGGTAGGTTCGATTAACCGACCGTGCCCACCCCTAATGAATCATATGATATAGGTTAATTATATTTCAAACAATTAATGGCTACGCACCCATTCAGTGGGAGCATCATAAGAGTTGATGATCTCTTTGAATTAATGCATATTGATGTATGCAATCACAAGTCTATTAATACCAAAAGGGCTCCACATACTTTGTTATATTCATCGATGATTTATTACCAACATGAACATGTGTACTAGATACACATGTAGTAAGTTTATGATAAAATTATAGAATGTAAAAGAAAAGAAAATAAAATAACATGCAATAGAATAAAATGTTAAGATCCAGAAATCTCCGATTTTGAATATGAAAATTATATAAGCTATATTATTATTGTATGCTAACCAAATTTGCAGGAGAGGATATATCTTTGAAGGATAGATTCAGAAATACGCGAAGATATATTAGATGCTTTATTATTTCTGAGTCTAGTTAGAAATATGTTAAAATCTCTCCAAAGTGGTATGTTGCAAAAAAAAATTGATAAGTATCTTAAAAGTATGCACATGCAAAAGACACAGATTTCAGCCAGCTGACTACAACTATTCAGCCAGCTGAATATTGGGTAAATTTAAATTTACCACAATATTCAGCTGGCTGAATCCTCTGAGTCAGTCGGCCGAATGTACTGTCTTTTGCATTATTTATTTTTGGGTTTGAATCAGACGGCTGAATCTTCTAGGTTAGCTTGCTGAATTCATATAACTGCTAGTTTTTTAATGAAGAGGTGCTTCTCTTTAATGAAGAGAAACATCTCAACTTCAAAGGTTGTTTCCATTCCTTTTCAGCACTACTGTTCGTGAAAGAAAATAACTCTTGATTCATTATAAATATAGCCAAGAATCAAATTCTTTAATAACAATCATTACAATTCTTTCAATTCTATTTTGATTCCACTCTCTATAGTCTTTGCTTTCTAAAATGTTCATACAAGCATTCTATTGGGAATTCTATTTAAATCTTCTATTCTCTTCATGTACAACCACTACATAGCACAAAGGAGAAGATTATAGGAAGGGTGTACTATATCGACTAATCGGTGTTATTCAAGAACACATCAAGTCAAGAAACTAAATACTTTGTATTCGAAGTCCCGTTCGGCTGCTTTGGCAAGTGTATTGAAGTCCTGTTCGGTTGCTCAGGTGCCTATTCCTCTGAGTGAAGCGAGGGTGTTAGTAAATCCAGAAGGAGTCTGGGACTGGCGTAGAACAGGAAGTTCGAACCAGTATAAAAAAAATCTGGTGTCACTTACTTACCGCTTTACATTTCTTTTATTTATTGACTATTTTCCGCTGCTATATCACACAAGTTTTTAAATTAGTATATTTATCCATACAACCGATCCACACAAACTTTCATAAAATAATTTGATTTGGTAGAATAAGTGTGTATATTGGAAAGAGTTCCAAATGTACCTAAAAATGAATATAGATTCAATCTCATAAGTCACTCCTCCATGTGATACATAATGATGCATCAATGAGTAATCAGACATTGTTGGACAATTTACGATTAATTGTGAGTGAAGTTGAGTTAGTTTCTTTCTATAAGGTCATGTACTTAAGAGTAGTACATAAGGTTGATATTATTTCATCTAAATAATAGTTTACAAAATCATACAAGATAAGGGTTTGTAAGAAATCCTAACATATCCTAGGCCAAGGAGTTGGCAGGTTGTGCGAGTCGAAAAATTGCACGTAATAATTGTTCATGAGGGATCTTCTATGTATCTCTAAAAGTTTTTTGGAAAGGTCTATCATCGAATGACATATTTATGTTTTAAAAATAAATTTTGTAAACTAAAATCAGTTTTATAAATAAAAAGGTTCATAAAGTGTTTATGACTCCCTATAATATTTGCACTAAAAAACAATTGTTGTTCAAGGTATATCAACTTCATTGTGAAGGAATGTCTTTGAGAAATTTTTGGTAGTTAAATGGAATTGGATCTGATCCAAAGATAGAACTGATTATATGAGATGAAGTGAAATTAATTCACCTTAACAAACACATAGAATTAGAATGCCTAATAAGTATTCTCGTAAATCGAAAAGAAACTATGAGTTTCTTATTAATGTCGAAAATATGCATTACTCTCGACTGTTCAATTAAACCATTAAGATTGTTGACTCTATATGGTCTGATGCGCAAATATGAAAGAATTCCAAGTACGCTATAAAAATATGATTTTGGCGGTCGTAACCAAGGAGATGTGATCCTTCGGCCGAAATTGTGTCTTTATTGAAATGACTAATGTGGTTGGAATTAAAAGAGCAATGTTAATAGGAATAATATCGTAAATTTTAATTGTTGAAATTAGCATAATAAATTCGGTATTCAACATGCTCAAGTTAATTCATATTTACTCACAAAATTATCACTAGATAAGACTTAGTGTTTGATACTTATGTATTGAAACAGAAAATTTTAAATAACAATTTAGAGTAAGACGTTTACACATATTAACCAAAAATGTCTCGAAGTCAGTGACAACGATATTGGGTTTGTGAGTCTTTGGATATGATCCAAGAAATGATACAAATGTATAATTTTATAAGCATAGAGAATGAATAAGTATTTTGATAGAAATATCAAATAGTTTGATTTTCAATCAAAGTGCAGAGGAAGCGTATGTTCATAAGAAAGAACGTTAAAAGATACATTGATATTTCTAACCTAGAAGTAAACAACATGTTGTTGATTTTAACAATATGCTTGCATTAAAATCAATTTTAGTTGTTTTAATACTCAATTTTGAATTGTAAATGATGTCTTTTATGGTGAATATAAAAGATATAGGGATTGTCCCAAACGATATACAAGAGCACCCTATTAAAAAGAGAACATGTAAGTTGGATTTCTTAGCGATAGGAATAATCATACAGATAATAATGTGTATGATATTGTGTTTTTTTATGTATTTGATACATTAAGCATATATAAAATCCAAATTGATATCACTAAATGGCTGCTTGAGGTATTCTCGCATATTTATGGAATACAAGAGAATTGTTTATAGAAACAATGAGCTCGTTATGATGGAACCTTTGGACACAAATTTTTATAAGTGGTATTGAGTATAACATGTCAATGATGAAATTCAAGTTAAAATCTTTAATATGAAAACGTTTCAAAATAAAAGTGATTGTGGTCTATTCAACGAAATGTTGAGAGCATTAACTTGAATAGTGCTACAATAAACCAATGTATATAGATATAAATGCACAAATTTATGAGTAAGCCAAAGGTGATTCCAAATGTTGAGAATCCCATAATATTATTATAAGATAACAATGTCGTGAGATTGGTCATGATAGAACTTAAAGCTCACTAGAATTCGAAAGACATACTTCGAATTATTCCACATGATAAAGGCAGTTTATGAGTGTTAGAGAGAGTTAATCGGCAAAATAGATAATTTAAACATAATAGCATACTCATTCATCAAGGGACTAACCTAAGTGGCTTTGAGAAAAATGATAAGTCGGAGTTAGATTCCCTAATTGAACCCAAGTGCAAGTGGGTGATTAATAGAGTTAGGGGTATGTCCAAGGGGCAATTATGTAATTTGTTACATATATCTAACTCATTGATCAATCTTGTTCAAAATAAAAGGTATTTTCTTCCTATTTTATACTTGATATAATGTGATTATATTAATTAATTAACTTAATTAAAAATATATTTAATAGAAAAATCCATAAATGGTATATTTTATGATAGTAGTTACAAAGTGTTGTAATCGTGAGTAATTTATCATAATGGAACAAATATACCATTTTAAATGTTCCTAGTCAAGATGCATCGAGACTGAATATCGATGTATCTGTTGAGACTGGAGTAGTAATGTTCTCCAAATGTTGGACAGTGTATTACTCATGACTGCCAGCACCACCTAGGGTTTATGTTCTAGTAGTTATTGGATAACTATGGAACGACTCACACGATAGTTTTCTGTTGGTCAATATAACTAAGGTCAAACAAAAAAAATTGATGTGACTGATTTACACAGTTCTCTCGACTTGATAATGCTGTGGATCTTCAATATGAAAGCTCCGCTTTGATTATAGCCAAATCATGGCATGACATCCATCGAGTGGCTATAGCTGGGTCGAGTGGAAGTATTTGAAGTGAAGCACTATTCAAGAGAGGATTCGTCTTCTTAGTTATATGCGGTTAGTGGCACAGTCAACACAAAGTCAAAGTCTCTTGCCAGAGCATTTCAATTAATAATAATTGTTATTATTTAACCAAGAACTTTGTATTTAGAATGTAAAGTTGAATGTGGATGAGGTCGGAATTTTGACCATTACCAAATTCCATAAGTCCAAAGTGATATAGTTTTGACGAAAACGAGCAAGTGATAAATTTGGCCATAATGTCACATCACCTTCTAAGTGATGTGTGAACATTAATATTAGAATAGTTCGATGTTAATCGTTGACCAAATTTACATCCAAGAGTTACACAGCCAAAATAATGAATTCCCTTAAGACCGAGCAATTTAACTAGTTTATAATTGTTATAAATTAATTAAATATATTAATATTTATGAAATATTAATTATAAAATTTGAATATGATTTGAGAAATAAATAATGTTATATATATTTTATACCAGTTATAAATATATCGATCGATATACAATATCGACAAGCGATTAAATTAGATTTAATTGCATAGTATTTTGGCTTGGGCTTAAGGCCTATCATTAGGGCTACAAAATTTTGGTTTTGGGAAGGTCTAAGGTGGTTAAAACATAGGGAATTGACTTAGAGATAATGGGTTGAGATCAAGTGAGAATGAGTAAAAAGGTTTTCCTCGTTTCTCTCCAATACTACCATATGTGTGTGTGTGTTTCTAAAATAATGACCAACATTTTTGGCCGCCATTACCTTCTACATTGTTGGTTAAAACGTAACTCTCAATCTACTCCAAAATTCTCAAACTATTTTAAATTAAAATAATACTATTCGATAGTTAGAGGTCGGTGATTCCGGACTTGCAATCTGACGAATCAAGAATAATAAAAGGAAGGGAAGTCATTGCTTCAATGTGGATTCAAAGACATCATGAAATTGGTAATTTCAATTCATATTATAATAATTAAATTATATTATATGATGCTATAATGAACAATTTTATATCCGTTTAAATATATTGCTGTTGTATGTTTAATTATGTGAGATTTAGTAAGTAGATGTAGTTGTTGCAAATCAGTTTGGTTATGCGCATAATTTGATTATTATACCATTTGATTTATGTATAGACAAATTTTGTTTACTGTACATAATCAATTTTCGTCATTAATAATTGTTTTATATATATTTATTAATAAATTCACACACACGCGCGCACACGCACATATATATATTAGTGTATATTTCTCTCTCATAATAGCATATATGCATATATAAGATATGTATATGATTTAAAAAATTTAAAACACTCGTTTACATATGAGATGAATTTAAAATTTCAAAAATTAATTATCATACATATATTTATGTTTTTAAATTAACATTTATTGAATTTTGAATTGTTTATTATAAATAAAATAATTATTATATTAAAAATTTAATTTTATATTTTTAAAAAATATTATATCATTCCATAAACTTATATAAAAAATTTAGGTTTTTTTCAATAAATTTTATTATTTTTAATAATTAATATTATTTTGAAAAAAATGTTTACGATTTATTAAAAATAAAATTTTATTTGAAAAATTATTCAAAATTTTTAGTAACCTTTCATTCATAATCGTAGAATTTTTTAATTTTTTAATTTTGAATTTTTAATAATATATTATTTTGTATTAAATAATTATTATCGAAATCAATGTATTTATTTTTAAAATAATATTCCAACTTTGCAAAATCTCTAGATTTTTTCTAAGCTCTATTTTATGATCCTATATTTTTGAAAATTATAAAATTTTAATTCTCATCAATATATTATTTTATGTTAATTATTTATGGATGAAAACATTATTTTATGCATAATATATACAAATTAAATTACTAAAATTATTATGTTTGCAAAATTAAGTTAATTTTTAATAATTGTTCTCTCTCTTCCTATATATATGTATGTATGTATTATAGCACACGTACATGCACATATTTGGACTACATACACAACATACAAAATGAGCTAATATGTCTGTTGTGGTGTAAATCCCAATATTTATATATAGCCATATTATACCTTTCAGGGATCATTATGTTACATATGTACTGACGCATATATGTATACGATACATTTATGTATAAACAAAATCAAATAAAATTAATTTCATATCTTAATATATTTGAATTTAAATAAAATAAATGATTTTATTTAAATGAATTTAGAAACATTCTAATTCAGTTAGACTTTATAGGCCCAATAAAGATCCAATATGGTAAAATTTTTGAAATTCATCCATAACTTCCGCCGTGGGCTGGTCCAATTCCAACAAATACAACTGTGGTTAGCAATCATGGTGGTACAAGCTGCTTACAGTTGATCGATTAACATAACGATGTTGAACTATTAGATCCGAGGATCAATTTGCTCAAATCTAACAATTATAGCGGGTTTTTAAGGAAGATCGAGACCTTACTGGCGTTTGTAAGCAAGTCTGTGGAACGAGAAGAAGTTTTAATGACTATCCCTCATACTGGAAAAGAGACGAGTCAAGTAGAGATAGAGATTTGGTAGAAGAAGGATGAAGGAGGAATGCATTGCTCTCCATTATTGAAGAAAAAAAGAGTAAAGTTGAGTGGACGAAATCCTAGTACAATTTGTTATGTTTGTGCAAGTGATGTCGGTTTGGAGTATTCTTTCCGGTGATGGGCAGCTTTATATGGGCCAAATATTTTTGACTTCAAAAAAAAAAGAAAAAAAAAAGAAAGAGAAAGAAAAAAATAAAAAAAAGAAAGAAACTACCAATTTCGAAACATTTTCTACAGAAGTAACCTTTTTAAAACAAAATCTGCTGGGTTGGCACTTGGAGGAGAAATGACGGTGGAAATAAAGATAGACGGTCAGTATAAATTGGACCGAACTCCAGAGTCAAAAAGTTAAACCCACTGTCTTTCTTCCCAAATTCTTCATCATCTCTCTAGGTTTTCTTCATTTCAAGTCCATAAACAACAAAGATGGCTAAGCGATCCCACCAACAATTCAAAGAAAAAGCAAAGGATCGTGTAGCCGATCTCGAAGGAAAATTCTCTGATCTCCAATCCGCTTACAAAGAATCAAGAACAGGCGATATCGCCATGCTTGAAGAGCAGTTTAATCAAATGATTCGCGAATGGAAAGCTGAGCTCAACGAAGCTTCCCCTGCTACTTCTCTCGTAATATGATTTGCTTCTCATTTTTTTTCAAGTTTTATGATTTGTGCCTCAACACTTTAATTTTCTTTTTTATTACATTTATACACTGCTAATACATGTGTTTAGCTACGACAATTTTTGGTAATTTTACGATTGCAAGTGCTTATAGTCAAATTATAGCAAAGGTATTTTATCTTTAGCTTATTAATATACAAATTGAACACACAAACTCATTAGAAAGTAGTCAACCATTACAAATTGAAACGAGAAAGAAGGCCTCTGATGTTTCCTAAAAGATCAAGTGGTTTTTTGTCGCCGAAATTTAACTAGTGTAGTTTGAATCACATGTCTCTTATGTCACCTCTGGCTTTTAACAAAGAATAAGCAGGTTTAAGTGCTTCTTAAGGCATTGCGGTGTGTGTAATGGTAACTTGAGCCTAGGCAGTACATGTGTGATTTGAAGTAAATGGTTTGGTCAATTACACGTCTGCACCTAATGTTCTTCAAACTAAATAGAGCATAGTTCAATTTAGTCACTTGTTAATTTGAAATACATTATGGTTTATGATGGCTAATCAATTTAAGAGGTGCAAGTACATAGCAAACAATAATTAGACTTGCAGAGTTATTGTAATGAAAGTTTACTTATTATAATACAAATTGCTGATTGCAATAGGGAAATAACAGCAAGAGGTGTGATTTGAATTATTGTTCAAGTTGGTCATTTTTACAAATTAGTAGTGAATTATGGTTTATGCTGGCTAGTGAATTATTAATTACCTTAGTCGCTTACAAATTAGTAGTGAATTATGGTTTATGCAGAGTTATTTATTTGAATAATTACTCATAATAATACAAATTTTATAACCATTATAATAGGGAAATAATAGTAGGAGAGGTGAATCAGATCTTTCTTCGGATATATGGAGGCTTTTACAGCTTGGAGATGAGGAAAAAGATGATGCTACGAGTAAATATGCCGAAGTCGATGCAGGTAAATTTAAAGTGGAGTCCTTGGAGTTACAAGAGAATAACAAGATGGAAAGATTGGGAAATGGAGGCCCATCTGTTTATCAGCAGGTTAGATGATGCTATTTCCATGTTCAAATATGTTGCCTTGAGCATGTTCATGTTATAAGAATCTAAGAAACTAATATTTCTACTTCAGGTATTACTAGAACACTATGGACTAGTATCTCAGAACATCATAAATGCAGAGTGTACCGACAATTCTTGCAGGAAATGTGTGTTTGATTTAGTATACACAAGCGTTCAATTGCGTACTTAAAATCTGACCAACGCTTTTATACATAAATAAATGTAGTCATTGGATTAATACTAATAATTATGATATATCAATGATCAATGGTGATCACTAATGACATAGTCTATATGAGACTATGATTAATATCAACTAGGGATGTTATGATAATGGTAACCATTACCAATATGAGAAAACCGTTTCCGTACCAATACTATTAGTAAGTTAAAAATGACTACCGATACTTTACTATTATCATTGGTAAGATGATCATTGGTATATCGATAAAATGTATGCCGTTGATTGGTAATGATAAATTTACCAAAACATAAGATATTAAAATTTCATTGCAATATGATTTGGATAAGTATAAAAAATTAAATATTTTGTTACCAATTCTGACTCCACTAATGCTTATATCAACATTTGAATTTATTTTAACACAAGTAGAATTTTCATGATTCATCAAAAATTATTTATAACGGTATGAAATATTATATTTGCTAATATTAGATTTTGAAGGTAGGAAAACTAAAAAAAAAAGGGAATTTCACTAGAAGGACAAATTTTATAGTTCAATTAGTTTATAGGACACACATCCACAAAATTTAATTTCAAGGCTAAGGTCAGTAGAATAATTACTTTTAAGGACAAAGTCAGCAGTCCAATTACTTTCAAGGACATAATTTTATAGTTTTTAGGCCTTAGAAACTAATTATTTTTCATTTTGTCCTTAAAAGTAATTATTTTAGTTGTGTGTTCTAGAAACTAATTGCACTTGGTAAAAAGGCTCTCGTGGCTAATTTCCATATAAAAAAAAGTATCATTAATAATACTACTAACATCTTCTTAAAATATGATTTATCTTCAAAATGGTTCATGGTTTGGATTAATTAAAATGGTAAAAAATAAAATTAATATGACCGGTAAAATTATCATTACTTTTGGTTTTTTTCGTTTATTTACCACTAGATTTACCGTATCATACCGATAGCACTGGCATACTAATGTAGTTCAATATTGGTTACTGATTGTTTGGTAATGGTAAATTTATCATTACCATAATCGTTTGGCAATGGTAAATTTATCATTACCATAACGGCCCTAATATCAACCGTGTGGATGCAATTTGCATGCTAAATATGAGATGTTATTGAACCTAGCTCTCTTTGTATACACCTAACCACTGCTGAGTGTATTCAACAATTTTCAAAAGAAGTGCATATATGATCTTGTTTGATTCAACGTATACAAGTCATGTTCAATTGCATCCTTAAACTCTAGCAACTCCAAAATGCAGTCCATTAGATCAATATGATAATTATGATATATCAATGATCGACAACTATGATCATTAGTGAATGTAGTCACTATGATTAATATCCATTATGTGTAGATGCAAATGACATGCTAGATCTGAGATGTTACTGAACTAGCTCTCTCTATATACATGTAACCAATGATTAATGACGTTTTACAAAATAATTGAGTAAATATGTAGTCCGAGTTATGGTACTTTTAGGAAATGATTATAGCATTCATTTTTTTGTCTCCATCAACTATTTATACGTTCGATTTTATTTTGGAGCACCAAACAAAAACATACAAAATCAATTTCATTTGAAATATTTGATCGTGACATCAAACTTAAATTGTAAGTAAAAAGATTTCGTAGAGCGGTTCTTAGGATTGTTTTATTTTTCCACTGATGGGTGAAATTTCCATCGATGCTTGAATTTGGGGAGTTATAAGCATAACTGTAACATTATCAAATTATTGAAGAGAACATGTCGTGAAAAAATATGGTTGCTATCCAGAATATTTATTTTATGTACCTTTATACAAATCATGTTCTTAACGTCGTTGTTTATCATTTTATCGACGGATAGATACACTATTTTGATTCTTTTACAATTTTTTAGTTTGTACTTACATAACAACTTGCGTTTTTTGTGATATGCACAACTGTATGCCGCTTCTTGTCTTCCAAACATTCAACTTATATCTCCGTCTTGAACTAAATGCAGGAAAATTTTGCAAGTAATGAGCCAGAACAATGCTTTTTAAGCATCGACGACTATAAAAACATCGGTCCTCTGGAGCCACACCATATCTCTAACCATTCACAAAACAATACCCATTTAGATTATCTACAGTTTAATCCAAACCAAGAGTTCCCTAATGACAATTTCATCAATTATAACAGTTTTTCCGATGACACTGGCAATATGACACATTATCATCAGGATTTGCATCACATATCAGAATTACTCCCAGCAATATCACCTCCCGCTTCTGCTTTTCTAAAGCCAAAATGTGCGCTATGGGACTGCCCTAGACCTGCCCAAGGATCTGGATGCTATCAAGATTACTGCAGCAGTATTCATTCTACTGTAGCGTTTAATGAAGGTCCTCCAGGTATGAAACCTGTTTTGAGACCTGGTGGCATTGATCTTAAAGATGGTCCTTTATTTTCAGCTCTTGCTGCAAAAACTCAAGGGAAGAGTGTTGGTATTCCAGAATGTGAAGGGGCTGCTACTACAAAGTCACCATGGAATGCTCCTGGTATGTGCTTTTTTTTAATCATATTTGCACAGTTGACACATGGTCCTCTCCGGTGATCATGGAGAGCTTGATATTAGTCATTCTTTTAATGTAACAGTTCGAGTAGTAGGTGACAACCACTGAAATGACCATAATACACTTCAATCTAGTATCAATTAGTTCTTATTTACTGGTTAAAAGGTCAAAACGCACAAGCCTTACTATATTTAAGTAAAAAACTTAAATAACCAGTGATGCTTGCTCAGATTCTATTCAATACATTGATAAATAATTCGTCGTCAATTTGGTGAAAAGACTTCAACCCAGTTACCCACTTCCTATTCCATTACACTCTAACTAGGCATATTTGAAAATTCAATATGATCAAAATCTGGGAAGATATGAAACTTTTGAAGAATTATCATGTTAAGTAACAAATAAAATATTTCACGACTATTTTGCAGAGTTATTCGATTTATCTGTTCTTGATGGTGAATCGCTAAGAGAATGGCTCTTTTTCGACAAACCAAGAAGAGCATTTGAAAGTGGCAGCCGTAAACAAAGATCACTGCCCGACTACCATGGTCGTGGTTGGCATGAATCAAGAAAACAAATAATGAAAGACTTTGGAGGCTTAAAAAGATCATATTACATGGATCCACAACCTTTATCCAATTATGAGTGGCACCTTTACGAATACGAGCTCAATAATTGTGATATTTGCGCATTGTACCGACTAGAGTTCAAGTTTGTTGATTCAAAGAAAAGTTCCAAGACAAAGGTGACAAGTGATTCTCTACTCGATCTCCAACAACAAATGGGAAGGCTCAATGCAGAGAATGCTGTGGAAAATGGGCGAAATTCAAAAGCACGCGCAAAAGCTAATCAGAAAGACGTTACTGAGAATTTCTCATCTGCTAGTTTAGTAAATCAGAAAATCGACAACTTAAAGTTTTTTGATGGATTGGATCAAATTCCTCGTATTAATGGAAATCCGATCTATGGACCAAATCTTCCTTATGGGTTTTCAGTAGAAGAGCTGAAAAATTATTATGGAACAAAATAGTGCATCTTTAATTGGCTAAGAAACAAAATTATGTGGTTTACTAATAAACAAACTTTTTTCTCATTGAAAATGTGTTAGTGCATTCATGGGCTTGTTTTAAATTCGGGAAGGTGAATGCTTTTTTTTTTAAGCTTAAGAATGTACATAATGTTATCAACTTATCATGCAGGAAGTATGATAAGCAAGTGGTTTTAATCCCATTTAAGAAAAATGTTAGCTTCTGATTTTACTCTTTCTCGCTATGCCTCTTCATGTGTGGGCGCACGCTAATGGCAATGTTTTGTTTAAACTTCTTTTGTTTTGACCTTTTTGATGTTGGGTATCGTTTATATGGAGCGAAGTTTCTGAAAGATCTGTAATATGTTTCATTTGTACGTGTATTTAGATGACAGCTATATTTTTAGAGGTTCATCTTACTGTTTGTTGTTTATTTTATTTAATTTATTTATTCATTCTGCTAGGATGCCCATGAGAGAAGTAAACATCGAATCTTTATTAATTCATCGTCATGATAACTTTTGTTTGATTTCAAAGTTCTCAGAGATTGTCTTTGGCATCCATACGAGTTTGCTAGTTAATGGTCAAGATAAAAATGCGGGAAAATTTTGTCCCACGTCCTTGCGACTAAAATCAATCAGGTCCAAGTCTCTTCTAACGAAAACTTGCAAAATACATTCATTTTTTTAAACCATTTAACAATAAATTACCAGAATCCGTCAGAGAAACTGCCAATCAAAGAAACAATTCACAATCGAAGAACAAATCAGAATAATAAACCTAATTATCAAAAGAAAAAATGGAAGATACTTGCAAATTTATAAAAGACAGAGTTCAAAGATGGCAACCAGACTCATACTATGAAGAACGTGCAACAAATCAAAAATAAAATCCTGAAGGCAAAGAAGAATGAGTAAAATAAACCAAAATTTTACCGTATATTGATAATGACAAATATTTGATAGATATAATTGTGGTTGAAATAACACTACTTCAATTTACCGATATAACTGGGGACAAATGATTGACATACATGATTTCGGTCAATGGATGTTTGATATATAAGTGAAATTTTACTGTAAAAATTAATAATAACAAATATTTGACATGCATAATCGGTTGATGATAGATTGAAACATCAGTATACAATAAAATGAACAATTGAGAATGATAAATATCTGTTTGATAAATTATCATAAGTAATTTTTGTTAATAATTGCTTGAAATATTAATTTTTTTACTATAAGTACTGATAATGTCAAATATTTTTCATATATGATATTATTTGATAATACGTTGAAATTGTAATACACATTTATGTGAAATACTGAAAAAGACAAGGATTTGCCATAAATAATTTTTGTTAGTAGTTGCTATATATATTAAAAAACTTTTATTGCAAATACCAATGATGCCAGATGTTTTCTATACATGGTTTTGATTAATGGTAGGTTCTAGTTATAGTATACAATCACACGATGAATCGAGGATGACAAATATTTGCCATAAACAAATTTTGTTAGCAATCACCACATATATTAAAAAAAATTTAATACAAATGCTGAGAATGTCAAGTATTTGTCATACATGGTTTTCATCGATGGTAGGTTGAAATGTTAGTACACAATTAGATGATGAAATGAGGATGACAAATATTTGCCATAAACGATTTGTATTAGTATTTTTATTGCAAATACTGAGATTGTTAAATATTTATCATACATGGTTTTGATTGATGACAGATTCTGATTGTAGTATATAATCAGATGATGAAGTGCAGATTACAAATGTTTGCCACAAACAATTTTTATTAGTAATTACTACATATATTAGAATTTTTTTACTGTAAATATCGAGAATGTCAAATATTTGTCATACATAGTTTTGATCAATGGTATGTTGAAATTATAATATGTAATTAGATGATGAAATGAGGATGATAAATATTTACCATAAATAATTTATGTTAGCTTGTAATTGCAATACTGAGAATTTTAAATATTTATCATACATGGTTTTGATTGATGGTAGATTCTAGTTATATTATATAATCAGATGGTAAAGTGAAGATGACAAATATTTGTGTACACATTTTATTTTAGAGATTGCTAGATATATTACAAAACTTTTACAGCAAATCCTAAGAATGTAAATATTTGTCATACATAGCTTTAATTGTTTGTAGGTTGAAACTGTAGTATACATTTACATATGTGGCATGAAATTGACAATATTAAAACCTTTATAGGTACCCTAAAAAAGATATAAGGTCTTGGCAACGAAAAAAAGACTACGATGCCAGGTCAAGAGGTTTGCTCACAAACCTACTCCTGAAAGAAAGAAGCAGGTCAAAAAAACTATTGAGGAAAAAACTAAAGCTGAATTAAATGAAGAAAAAAAATCTTCAACATATGAATCTTCTGAATTTGCATAATATGAAGAAGATAGTGATCAACTTGTCCTTTTTTGCATCCTTCAACAAAAAACAACCAGTAAAGCAACGCTACAAAAAGACCTTAAAAACAAAAGGAAAGTACAAAATGATATTGGAGAAAACTATAGAAGTAGCTTAAAGCTTTTCGATGTATTGACAGAAAATTTAATAAAAGAAAAGCTACTTTTGGAAAAGCACATAACACAATCAATGCTAGTTTTGTTATTCTTCTTGGAAGGAGCTATAATAATTGAAGACATGTCAAAAGAATTAGCTTCTGTAGACTTGATCATGGACTCATTTTCAATAAAAGAAAATTGATTTTTTTATTTTGGAGACATCAAAATAAATTTAAAACAAAGTGACGTAGTAATAAATCTTGAATTCTCAAATGAATGCATCACAATCAACACAAAATCTCATTTGAAGGAAACCGATATGAATTTTGAAATGAAGGCATTCAAACAAAAATATTTTGGTGATTAAAAAACGATAAAAACAAAAGAAATAGAAACAAGCTTAAAGGAAGCTTTGAATAACAAAAAACAAAAAATGCAATTGATATGGTGAAGTTGTTGATAATGTATTTGCTTTCAACATACTTGTTTCCATTGCAAACTCTATATTTCTTTTAGTGATGCTACCATACGTTTATAGATTGAAGCAAATGAAAACTGTTTCATGACCAACAATAGCAGAAAAACATCTAATTGAACACGTGAGAAAAAATAAAGAAAATCCAAGAAAAATACGTGTCTATGTAACTCTGTGTAACATCCTCCACTTGGAGGTTCAAAACTAACAGCTACGGATGCTGCAGTTATCTATAGTTATTAATCATCGGCGACCAAAAATGGTAATGTTAGATACATTGATATAACAGAAATACGTGGGTACAAATTTTTTTTACATCAGCAAACAACTTTCTCATTCCATTTCAAAGCATTTCAAATTCATTACATAATCCTACATTTATGTTAAGAAAAATATAATTATTATAACATATGGCAAGAGCGACATATGAAGATGCCCACTTCGATGATCATAGTATATGCAGGGAATTAAACAACTTTGCCTTTACAAGACAAACAACACAGTGGAATCAAAAATAGAAAGAACTCTAAATAGCTATCATGCCTCATGCACGTCTTCGGAAGCTTATTCGTTTAAAGAGGTACCTTAAAATCTCAACTCTCAAACTACTCAAAATCAATTGAGCACCCGAGAGTTTAAGGGAAAAACATTAACTTCGAGTCGAGCATAAAACCTGGTATGAATAATAATCTACCATCTCAAACTATTTAGATATCTAGTGAGACCAGCCGCTTAGCAGAACTGGTTTTCCCCTCACTTGTATCTTATTCAAAACTTTATAAAACCATATATTGTGCTTCTGCATTCACAATGGTTAAACCATAGAAATTAAAAATATCATGCTGATATGCAAATAAGTAAATTAATTTTGAATTTCTCATCCCCTTTCATTTTGACTATTTGTCTCAGTTATAGTTTTTAGAGTCGCTATTATCCTATTAGTTTTGACGGGCTAACTAATAACCTGTTTAATGTTTATGGACTCCTTGTTCGATTTCATAATTTTTATGGGATCACTAAGAACCTATTAGTCCCTGCTAAAACTTTAATGTTTCATGGGTTCTTCCTGAACCTATTGGTATCTCCAATAACTTCCCTCTTATCCTTGTTTTCATGGGTTGACTAGGAACCTATTGACATCTGTCAATAACTTATTTTGGATATAGTTTTCATGAGTTCACTACAAACCTATTGTCACTTGCCAATAACTTTTCCTGAACATAGTTTTCATGGGTTTACTATGAACCTGTTTATCTAACAATCTCAATATTTAGGCATCCTACATTCTGGTCTATCTGACCTCCTATATGCAATTCTAGTCATCTAGGAGTTAACTCAATTTATATTCACTACTAGGTGAATCTAGCTGGTTATTCTTTCCTTTCTCCCCAAAATGCTGTTATGGGTCCATTATAACGTGAATATATATATATATATATATATATATATATATATATATATATATATTAGAAGAAGTAAACATATTAACATAATAGTCACCAACATCTGCGGTTTAATATTCTTGAAATCATTTTCATATAAAACATGGTTAATCCCTTTAACCTATTATTCTATCAAGGAAAGCCTCTTCAAAAACTCCAAATTAAAAGCATTTAAAAGCTCTTTTATAATGCCATGATTTTTCCTTTAAAGTGAGATTGGGTTCTTTGTTTGAAGACTAAGGCTTTCGAAACTTTACTTTCGAAACCATTGGATAACCTCCTTCGAAAACATTAAAATCTTCTTTTCAAAACACTACCATATGCCTTTCGAAAGACTTTAAAATATAAATCTTCAAAACAAACCTTTCGAAAGTATTAAGTCATTACTTATTATCCTTTTGATGCATAGCTTCAAAACCAATGAAAGTACCCCTTTCAAAACCATTGAGTTTATCTTCAAAAATTACATTTGAGTCGAGGTGAATATATACGAAAGCACCCTTTCGAAACCTTTAACTCTATATAACATTGTTTGGGAAAAAATTTGATGGCTTCGGAACCATCCTTTCGAAAGCTAAAATCATTTAAGTAAAAATATTGAAGCATAGCATTGAAACCCCCTTTCGAAGCCATTGCCTTCGAAACTCTTGAACCCTTTCGAAGGCGTTTAGGAAGTGGTTTAATACAATTTTAAAATAAAAGCTACTTTTCAAAATCATTGATGATTTCAATATCTTCGAAAGGCATAAGATTAACAACAAAGTTTCGAATAAGTCGAAACCACCCTTTTCGAAATCATTGATTTATAGACAAGGTACTCGAAAGCTCCACTTAAATAAAGAGGCGACGACAGATTCGAAAGCAAAGGTTTCGACTTGGTCGAAAGCATTCATTTAAAAACAAGGTAGGCACTTATCTTTGGAAAGCGAAACAAAGGTTTCGGCCCCATCAAAAGCAATGGTTTTGATACCATGTCTTCTGCCTTTCTCCAATCCACTACGTACATCATTGTGATAACTTGTGTATTAGTTTCTACTTTGGTAGGTTTCGACTCGGTCGAAGCGGAAGTAATGGGTCGAATGGTGCTTCTAAAAGAGGAGGAACCGACTTTTTCCGGGTAAAGGATGAATTAATGCTATTTAAAGTTTTTATAACCAACCTGCCTATTTGTAAACATTTAATTGGTTGCCTTAATCTTTTCAAATTCTTTACAGAAACAACTACCGAAATTACTTCAGATCTAGTTAACACCATTTTAGAAAATAAGCCCTTCTTTAAGCTAAACAAATAAAACATATAAGTCCTTCTTCGAAAATAATTTAATTCCCATAATAAATCACTTAGGAAAAATCCAAAAAATTACATAATTCACTTTCAGTACGTTATCTAACACATAAAAATTTCAAATTCAAATTCTTCATAAAACAACCGAAATAATTTTCTAAACTTAATTATTCATATTTTCCATTGAAAATTCATAATCAATTTTCCATAGCTTGGAAAATTATAAAAATTAAAACCCATCTCTAAAATCATGTTTTACATAACATAAAATTTTCTCGTGGTATACGAAAATCATTATAATCGGTTTTACTCTTAAAACCTATAAAATAATTATCAAATCTTTCTGTTTGAATCCAACATGTCCAAATCCAAGCATATCATCAATCAAAAATCATCATAATAATTGATTTAATCTTAAATCCGAAAAACAAATGATCATAAAATAAAATAGAGATGATTTAGATTATTATTCACCTTGATTAGGATAAGGAATTTGAGATTTGATTGAGATTAATCCCCTTGCTTTAATTCCTTAGCTTTTGATTGATTTTTCCCTTTTTCTTAGTAATGGCCGGCTATTCTCTTTTTGATTTACGTTTTTGTGAAATGAAAATGAACATGAATGGGTAATGAGACGTGAATATAAGGGTAATAGAAATGTAGGTGGCAGTTACCCTAAAACACATTAATTAATATATAAGCCCATTTAGATTATTAAGCACGACCTTTGATTATTTATTCAAATCTCCATCCCTTTATCACTCTAATATTTACATTATTCTATTTCATTTACCTAATTAAATCTCTTGGATATGTTATTAAAAATTAGGGGTGTTACAGGCTCCCCTTCTTAAAGAATTTCATTCTCGAAATTCAGTAACTACTAAATACTAAACATAGTAATCATCTGTAACAACTCGTAACAACCATACTAGCCTACCTGAATAGAAACTATCTATATAAATCTAATATAGACATACCCTCAAAGCTGATCAGGATAAGTATCTCTAATCATGCCTTCTGTCTTCCAAGTACAGTCCTTCTCGTTGTTGCTGCACTGAACTTTCACCAACTTGACTGTCTTGTTCCTCTATCTTTTCCCTTCTCTCGCTACAACTCGAATTCGTTGTCTAACAAAAGTCAAATTAGGCTCTATTATTAAATCTTCCAACCCCGTCGGAGGAATAGTAGTCTCTAAATCATACACATACTTGCGAAAATGAGACACATGAAACACATTATGGACACCTGCCATACTACTCGGCAAATCTACTCTGTATGCGAGCTTTACAATTCTCTCTATAATCTGGAGCGGACTAGTATATCTCGGTGCCATTTTCACTGACTTTCCAAATCATACCGCACCCTTCATCGATGATACCTTAATGAAAACCTTATCTCCAACCAAGAATTTTAGGTCTTTACGCCTCTTATCTGCGTAACTCTTCTGTCTGGACTGAGCTTCCTTCATCCTTTCTCGGACCAACTCAATCTTCTCAATCGCCTCTTTAACCAGATCTAGACCTAAGATTAATCCGTATCCAGTCTCCAACCAACATGTTGGTGATTTGCATTGCCTTCCATATAAAGCTTCGAAAGACGCTCTTCCTATACTAGTCTAATAACTATTATTATTGGAAAACTCAACCAAATGTAGGCGATCTTCTCAAGATCCACCAAAGTCCAATACACAAGCTCTTAATAAATCCTCGAGTACCTTATTGACTCTCTCTGTCTGCCTATCCGTCTGAGGGTGATACGCTGTACTCATCTTAAGCTTGACACCTAATACATCCTATAGACTCTTCTAGTATTCGCTAGTAAACAAAGCATCTCTGTCACTGACTATACAACTAGGAATCTCATGTAGTCTAACTATGTTTTTCATGAACAACTTAGCTAAAATGGTGCCGTCCTGATGAAATGGGCACTCTTGGTCAACCTGTCTACTATAACCTATATACTTTCATTTTCTCCATTTGACCTTGGAAATTCGTCTATAAAATCCATAGATATCGAATCTCATTTCCAAACTGGAATATCTAACGGTTGAAGCAACCCATTTGGCTTATGATGTTCGGCCTTCACTTGTTAACAGTTTGCACACTGCCTAATCCACAAGCCAACATCCCTCTTCATACCTGTTAGTTTCTGAGATGATGGTTTTGATGACAACAACCTTAGGACTTTTTTATAAAATATAAATACTAACATTCTTGTCTACGTATATATGTATATGTAGGATATATATATATAAGCAGGCACTGAGAATGAAGATTGTACAGTATAAAGATTCAAGAGTGAGTATAGAAATTCAAGAATGATGAATTCAAGATTGAAGAAATCAAGACTGAAGTCTCGTATCAAGATTATCAAGAGTTTAAGATAAGCAATAGAGTCAAGATTTATGTTAAACTTCATAATAACACTAAAATCTTTATTTGTATTTTAATTGTGGAATGGAATCTACCTTTTCGCGTTAATAATGGGATGGAACCTATGACCTCTTTAGTGGGATGGAACCCACGACCTTCTCTAGTGGAATGGAATCCACAAAATTTCAAAATGATTTATTTTTTCAAAACTATATTTTTAAAGTCATCTCTATCAATTTAAATATTTTAGACTTAATTCAAAAACTAATCATATTAATTTCAAAATTATTTCTTGTTTTTTAAAACTATCTCTTGATGTTAATACTTTAGCTTTAATATATTTAAGAAATCCATATTTAGTTTTTAATATTACTTTTATATTATAGATTATATACTATATTCTAAAACTCTTTTATAAGTTTATATTATATTCAAAATGGTTTATAAAGTTTAGAAATTGTTTTGAAAAGTTTTAGAATAGAAAACATTTTAAAGCAAAATCGATTTTCAAAAATAACATAGGCATGTCAACATCCCTCATCCCCCATGCCGACATGGTAGCCGTAGGAATTAAAATTCAATTTTTATAAGAAATATCTATTCGTCATAATCTTTCACGAATGACGTGACCGTTATTTTCATAAAAATACCAGCTGTTTTCAATGAATTTTAAGTTACCTTTTCTTCATTCCTTCTTCTCCACTCAAATATTCTCTTATATTTCAAATGCTTCAACAAAACTCTAACGAAATTCTAAGTGAATCAAACTCGATCATCTCTAGTTTGATACCCTACCACTCTCTCTCAAATATCTCAGTGTTATTCGGAGTTATAGGATCATTTGTAATCAAAGATCAAAAGATCGAAGTGTATCGAGTCTCTCTCTATCAAAATATGATTGAAAATGGTGTGATTATGGCTCGTAAATCAATTGGATGTGATTGTACCCCGTAAATCAATTAGGTGATCTTATAACCTTGTTAAATCAAGAGAGTTTGACCTGGACTCGGAGACAGAAGTGTATCTCGTGGCCTTGAAATCGAGGTTATAATATCGAAATTATATTTGAAAAGAAATCTGCTCAAGAAATTATATGGGAATTGATGTAGGGTAACTCCAAACTAGTATAAAATTCTGGTGTATTCTTTCTTATACTTCTTTTATTTACTATTTTCATTTGTGTCTGATTCTGTGATTGTTTCTGTGTTTGTGAATTGCATTTGCTTGGATTCAATTTGAAATGATTTCAAAAAAATTTCATAAAATTAGTTAAACACTATTCACCCCCATCTAGTGTTAATTTTGCTTAAAGATCTGTAATTTGCATTTTCTACATTTGGTATCAGAGCATTGGTTTTCAAAGTTATCATAATCTGAATTTTGAAAAAGTTTAATATGGAAATTTTTAGAGATTTTATTAACATTAGTTCAAAACTGTCCAAATCATCATTTTCTCATAGGTCTGCATATTGTTATTATAGAAAATCAAGTTATCTACTGAATTGGTGTGTTGTGCAGGAACAGATGTGTTATATGGCTTTTGAAGAATCAACACTTAGTGGAAAAATGGTGCAAATCAAGAAAAACAAATTGATACTTGATAGTGGATGTTCAAGGCACATGACTGGTAATCCGAAGATACTGAATAACATAATTTATAAAGATGGAGAAATGGCCAACTTTGGAGACAATTCAAAAGGATATGTGATTAGCATCGGCAATGTCGGTAACTCTAAAACTCCTACTATTTTTGATGTTATGTTAGTTAGGAATATAAAACATAACTTACTTAGCATATGTCAACTATGTAACATGGCTACGAAATTAAATTTGAAAAGGATAAGTGTCACATCGAAGGTAATAAATCAAATATTATATTTGAAAAAATTAGGAAAAAAATATTTATATTCTCAATATGAAAATCTCAAATGATAATCTATGTCTTTTGGCTAATACAAATGATCCTTGGATTTGGCATAAAAGATTTGGGCATTTGAATTTCAAACTCTTATCTAGACTTTCAAAACTTGATCTAATAAGAGGTCTCCCTAAAATGGATTTTAAAGTAGATAGTATGTGTGATGCTTGTCAATTAGGAAAACTTCGAAAGAGTTCATTTAAATTGAGAGATATGATTTCAACTTCAAAGCCTCTTGAGTTACTTCATTTACATCTGTTCGGTCCATCTCAACTCTAGTTAATAAATCACAGTAAATATGTTTTTGTAATTGTAAATGATTATTTCAGATTTACATGGACAATTTCTCTTAAACATAAAAGTGATGCTTTTGATTTATTTATAGCTTTTGCAAAAAGAATTCAAAATCAATTTTTTTAAAAATCAAACCTATTCGTAGTGATCACGGTGGAGAATTTGAAAATGAAAATTTTGAGAATTTCTGTAATAAAAAAATAACTCATAATTTTTCTTTTTCAAGAACTCCACAACAAAACGAAGTGGTAGAGCGTAAAAATAGGGCGATTCAAGAGTGTGCAAGAACTATGCTTTGAGATAGTAAATTACCAAGAAATTTTTGAGCTGAAGCAATCGCTATAGCTTGTTACATTTTGAATAGGATTTTAATTAGACCTCTAACCAATGAAACACCATATGAACTTCTTTTCAATAAGAAACCAAAGTTATCTTATTTTAAAGTTTTTGGAAGTAAATGTTTTATTCTAAATACAAAGGACAATTTGGATAAATTTGAATCTAAATCAGACAAAGGAATCTAATAGAAGTAAAGCATAGAGAGTTTTCAATTTAAAAATTAACATCATTGAAGAAACAATGCATGTATCTTTTGATGAAAATTTCAAAGATTTTGTTACTTTAAATAATGAATCAAATGAAACAAAACTGTTCATCCTAATAAAAGGATCAGGATTTTAAAAGATCATCGTATAAAAAATATACTAGGAAAAATTGAATCTGCTGTTAAAATTAGAAATCAACTAAACAAGATGAGTAATGTAGCTTTTATATCAACTATTGAACCCAAAAATCCGAAGGAACCATCATCTGATTATCCATGGATTCTTGCTATGCAAGAAGAACTGAATCAATTCACTAGAAATGATGTATGAAAACTTGTTCCCAGACTTGAGGACAAAATTATAATAGGAACTAAATGTGTTTATAAAAATAAAATGAATGAGGAAGGTGAGGTCGTTAGAAATAAAGCTCGGCTAGTCGCACAAGGTTATTATCAAGAAGAAGGAATAGACTATGATGAAACCTTTGCACCCATGGTATGATTATAAGCCATTAGAATTCTACTTGCTTTCGCAAACAACAATAATTTTACATTATTTCAAATGGATGTCAAAAGTGCCATTTCAAATGGTTTTGTTAAAGAGGATGTTTATGTTGAACAACCGCCTCTTTTTAAAGAAGAAAAGCTTCCAAATCATCTTTACAAATTAAAGAAAGCTTTATATGGTCTGAAACAAGAACCTAGAGCCTGGTATGACAGACTAAGATCTTACCCATTACAATCAAATTTGAAATTGGTAAAGTAGATAATACTCTTTTTATTAAAAGAAACAAAAATGATATCCAATTAGTATAGATTTATGTAGATGATATAATTTTTGGATCAACAAACAATGAAATGAACAAAGATTTTTTTGAAATAATGACAAAAGATTTTGAGATGAGTCGTATGGGTGGACTTACTTTTTTTTAGGATTGCAAATAAAATAATTAGATAGTGGTATTTTCATTAGTAAAGAAAAGTATGCTAGGGATCTGGTTAGTAAGTTTGGTATGACCACTGCGAGTGGAAAACCCACTCCTATGGCGACCAATGAAGCCTTAAATAAAGAAGACATGTCAAAATATGTTAATCAAAAACTATATAGGGGAATGATTGGATCGCTACTCTATATAACTGCGACTAGGCCTGATATCATGCATAATCTCTGTCTCTGTGCAAGGTGCCAATGTCAACCCAAAGAAACCCATTTAAAAGCTGTTAATCGTATCCTAAGATATGTTAAACACACTTTAGATTATGACCTATTTTACTCTAAAAATGATTCATTTGATTCAATCACATATTGTGATGCTGACTATGTTGGTTGTAAATCAGACCGAAAAAGTACAAGTGGAACTTGTCACTTTTTAGGACATTCTCTGGTTTAGTAAAATGTAAAATACTGTCTCACTATCAACAACTGAAGCTGGATATATCTCTACTGCTTTGGCTTGTTCTCAAGTTATCTATATGCAACTGACCCTAAAGGATTTTGGATTAAATATTTCAAAATCACTAATTTATTGTGACAATACAAGTGCAATAAATTTATCCAAAAATCCTACTCATTATGCCAGAACAAAACATATTTATATCGGACATTATTTTCTCAGAGATAATATAAGCAAAGAGATTATTTCTCTTGAATTTATCAACACTAAGAATCAAATAGCTGATATTCTGACCAAACCCTTAAATCAATCAACCTTTACTAAATTAAGAAGAGAACTAGGTATTTGTTCTATACCTGAGATATAGTATATAAATATAGTAACATATATATTTAAATAAATAAAGAATAACAAAATTGTCAAAATTTTCAAAGGGATGTCGAGCTGCCCCTCACCCCATGTCGACATACAGTGGTAAAATTTAAAATTTTGAATTTCCCTCTAAAATTAGTTTGGTGGTTATATAATCACAACATTTCGAATTTTTTTGTCTTCTTACTTCATTTTCTCTATAATAAACTTCTATAAATATAAAATAACGGCATTCTCCTCTAAATTAAATCAAATCCAACGTTTTCCTTCCCTTCTTATAATTTTGGTCCATTTCAACATATTGCATTGGCTCGAGTAATGAAGATCGAAGAAATCATGAAGGATTCTCTACAAATTCTGATTGAATTACAAGTCACTGAAATAAGGATGAAAAGGAATAAGAGAAACATGGCAAGATTCTTATAAGTTTGCAAAAATTTATGATGGATAATCATGCAGACCCTATTGTGATTGAAGATGATTCTTCTAACATACGTATTCATAATCCTTTAGAAGATGTTTAAGAAGAAGAAGAAGAAGAGGGAGAAGCGCAAATGGACGAAGACGATAAAGTTATTCACGTTGGAGAAGTCTATTTTGACAAAAATGGTAATTTGGTCTAACAACATGGAAACCTTTGTCTCCGTTACCTTAATTCTTCGATTCACAAGTCACCAATTGTCAAGAACTCTTGTTAGATTGTTATTATATTAATGTTTTTATATTTTGTGTACTTGTATATATTTGTGTCTATGTTTCATATATACGTGCAATGTAACATCATATATAATAAAATTAGATTTATGTTTCGCTTATTATACTCGTTATTAACTTTTAGTTACATAGTTAAGGGGGAGTTATACAGTTTAGGATTAGTTTTTTATTGATGACAATGGGGGAGAATTATAAAATAGGTTAGATAGGCTTAGATCAAGGGGGAGTTAGTAGATTAAGGGGGAGTTGTCTGAATAAGGGGGAGTCGGAGTAGAATCAATTTTTTTTGGAGTAGATTTAATAAACAAAGGTTGTCATCATCAAAAGGGGGGAGATTGTTAGTTCCCGAGATGATGATTTTAATGGCAACAACCTTGTGACTTGTTATAAAATATAAATACTAATATTCTTGTCTAGATATATGTATATGCAATAAATATATATATATATATATATATATATATATATATATATATATATATGCAGGTACTGAGAATGAAGACTGTGCAATATAAAGATTCAAGACTGAGTATAGAGATTCAAGAGTTCAAGATACCAAGATAAGTAATAGAGTTTAGATTTATGTTAAAACTTCACAATAGCACTAAAATATTTATTTGAATTTTAACTGTGGAATGGAATCCACCTTCTCGTTTAATAGTGGGATGGAACCCATGACCTTTTTAGTGGGATGGAACCCACGATCTTCTCTAGTGGAATGGAGTCCACGAAATTTTCAAAATGATTTGTTTTTGCAAAACTATATTTTTAAGGTCATCTCTTTCAATTTAAATATTTTAGCTTTAATTCAAAAGCTATTTTTAATCGTATTAATTTCAAAATCATCTCTTGTTTTTTAAAACTATCTCTTGATTTTAATATTTTAGCTTTAATATATTTTAAAGAAATCTATATTTAGTTTTAATATTACTTTTATATTATAGGTTATATATTACTTTTTAAAACTCTTTTATAAGTTTAAACTGTATTCAAAATGGTTTACGAAGTTTAGAAATTATTTTGACAAGTTTTAGAATAGAAATCATTTTAAAGCAAAATCAATTTTCAAAAATAACATAGGCATGTCGACATCCCCATCCCCCATGTCGACATGCTAGCCGTAGAATTTAAAATTCAAATTTTCAAAAGAAGTGTTTATTCGTCATAACCTTTCACGAATGGGCTTGACTGTTGTTTTCCTATAAATACCAGCTGTTTTCAATGAATTTTTAGTTACTTTTTCTTCATTTCTTCACTCCTTCTTCTCCACTCAAACATTCTCTTATATTTCAAACGTTTTAACAAAACTCTGCTGAAATTCTAAGTGAATCAAACTCGATCATCTCTAGTTTGATTCTTTACTACTCTACCTCAAAGATCTCAGTGCTATTCAGAGTTATAGGATCATTTGTAATTAAAAGATCGAAAGATCGAAGTGTATCGAGTCTCTCTCTATCAAAATGTAATTGAAAATGGTGCGATTGTGGTCCGTAAATCAATTGGGTGTGATTGTAGCTCGTAAATTGATTAGGTGATCTTGTAGACTGGTTAAATCAAGAGAGTTTGACCTAGACTCGAAGATAGGAGGGTGTATCTTGTGGCCTTGAAATCGAGGTTGTAATACCAAAATTATATTTGGAAAAAAATCTGCACAAGAAATTATGTGGGACTGGATGTAGGGTAACTCCGAACCAATATAAAATTCAGGTGCATTCTTTCCTTTACTGCTTTTATTTACTATTTGCACCCCTCTAGTGTTAATTATGTTTTAAGATCCATAATCTGCATTTCCTATAATCCCTTCCCAACAGAAACTCCTCTTCATATCTTGATACATCTTGGTCTCTCCAGGATGAATTGTAAATTTGGATCGACGACATTCTCCAAGAACTTCTTTCCTTGAGTCCTTAAGATTCAGAATACATAATCGTCCTTCTTTCTCAACCATCCTCTCCGACCAAGACTAAATTAAGTTAGATCATTGATCTTTGATCCTACCTCAAGCCTTCTAATCCTGTCGGCTAATATTGGATCATCTTTCTGCTTAGAAGAAATCCTTTCGATCAACATTGGTCGAGCTTTTAAACATGATAACATGGAGGTACTGTGACTAGAATAAGCAGTCGATCTTAACTGCACACTACAAGTAGTCAAAGCTTCCAAATCTTTCCACTCTGCCAACATAGATAACACCACATTCTGATGTCTTCTGCTAAAAGCATCCGCTACTTTATTTCCTTTCCCGGGAGTATACTCTATACCAGCTAAAAACTCCAACCACCTCTGCTGTCTCATATTCAACTCCTTCTGAGAGAATAAATACCTTAAGGACATATGATCTATGTGTAGCTCAAATTTCTCCCCTAAGAGATAATGTCTCTAAATATTCAATGCAAAGATCACTGCAACCAACTCTAAATCATGAGTAGGATATCTCACTTCATGTGGTCTAAGCCTTCATGAAACACAGGCAATCACTTTACCCTTCTGCATCAATACGGTGCCTAATCCAATTCTACATGCATCAGTATACACCACCAACTCTTGGTTTCCGTCTGGAACTACTAACATATGTGTGTTGGTCAACAAATGCTTTAACTTAAGGAATGCTTCCTCACATTTTTCTGACTAGACAAAGTTCACATCGTTCCTGGTTAACTTTGTCAACTATCCATGAGAAATCCTTGATGAACTCCTGTAATAACCATGAGTCCAAGAAAACTTCTAATCTCGGTCACTATCTCTGGTCTCTTCCAATTATTAACAGCTTCGATCTTATCTGGATCGATTGACAAATCTCTATCTGAAACCACATGACCAAGAAACTTAACCTCTTTCTTCCAAAAATGACACTTGAAAAACTTTGCCTTCAGTTAATACTGCCTCAGCGACTCAAGTACTACTCTAAGATGATCCCCGTGCTCTTTACTAAAATGCCATCTACAAATACTAACACGAACCTATCCAAGTACTCTCAGAAAACTCGATCCATCATATCCACGAAGAAAACAGGTGCATCATTAACTCGAATGGCATTACGAACCACTCATACGAACTATACCTACTCCAAAATGCTGCCAAAGGAATACTGTCATCTTCCACTCTTAAATGATGGAAACCTGTTGCCAAATTCAACTGGAGAAACACTCTGGCTCCACACAATTGATCAAATAAATCATCAATTCTCGGTAAAGGATGCTTATTCTTAGTTGTCCTCTCGTTCAGCTTACGATAGTCGATACACATCCTCAACGACTCGTCAGGTTTCCTCACGAACACTGCGACCGCTCCCCAAGGCGAACTGCTTGGTTTAATAAAACTCCTTCCTTCTAGATCCATTAGCTGTACCTTCAATTCCTTCATCTCGGTCGGTGTCATCCTTCTAGGTGATCTGCTCACAGGTTCAACTCCTGGTACAAAATCTATTCGAAACTCAACGGCTCGTTTCGGTGGTAGTCTTGTAACCGGCTCAAAGACATCTGCAAAATCTTTTACTGCTCGAACTCGGCTTAACTCTTCTCCCACTTCCATAGCACTTAACAAAGTACAACTACTCCAATCAGAATTATCCACTGAGAATATGATTCGGTTATGACTACTAGATTGTCTTAGTGATATCTCCCCATCCTGGAAAAATATCCTAACCTCATACTTACTCAACCAATCCATACCCAAAATGATTCTAAAATCTAAGAAATTGAAAACATACAGACTGCATGCGAACTTATGATCTAACAAGTCTAGTTCTAACTGGTCACATATCATCTCTAGAGTTGCATACCCTCCTATCAGCTATGCAACCCTTAAGGAAGTAACAAGGTATGTGGGTTCTAAGCGTAACCTATCAACCAAATACTGAGATATAAATGAATGTAATACACCAGTATCAAATATTACCCTAACTGGTATACTCCAAATCAAAAGTGTACCTTCCACTATTGTCTTCCCTTTTTCAGCTGCAGTTGGCCTAGTTGATGATGGTCCAATGGCAAAGACCTTTCCCTTGTCCCCATGACTAGCTTTGAATACTTATTCTTATAATGCCCAACTTGATCACAGTTGAAGCATTGCAACCTTTCTTTTCTACAACCTTCTTCCCCTTGCTTGACTGGCACTCATGAGCACAATGACCTTTCTTATCAAACTTGAAGAAAACTAAATCATCCTCTCCCTTCTTGGAAGTCTCTCCCTTCTAGGCTCCCTTCTTCTTAAAGAACTTTCTCTTTTTTTTAATGGGAACCCTGGGTTTCAACCGACTTTTCTCTAGCACAAATAGCAAGCATCTCCTCATATCGGATTGCCATCTCCACAACTACATTACAAGGATTACGGATATGTGTCAGGGTCGCCTTGGCAATCTCAGGCCTCAAACCTTGAATGAACCTTTCATTCCTTCTGATGATGGTGTCTATAGCAACATACCCATATCGCGACAACTCATCAAACTTAGTAGCTTACTTAATTACCGACATCTCTCCTTGCATCAAATCCATAAAGCTCCTCAACAATGCCGACTTGGCAACTTCAGACAAAAACCTCTGTTCAAATCTCCATCAAAATTCTACCCAAGTCAACTCCTCCTCCTGAACTCGGTAGTAACACTATTCCACCAACTAAGTGCCGCCCCTTACAACTGCCTAGAGGCCAGCCTCCTCTTATACTCATCATCCAAACCCAAATCAGTGAAGATTCTCTCACAGTGCAACAACCAATTTTCCACTTCGATGGCATCCTTCTTCCCACAAACGGCTTCCCACCAAGACTGGTGTAGTCTCTGCTCAGCTTAGCATGATTATTCCCAACTGAAGTCGCAGGATTAGCTCCTCCAAAATTTCCGACAACACCAGCCGCAACTCCTGCTTGCATCGGATTGATGAAGAACCGATACATCGCTTCCATATCCACTGGTGGATTTCCAGCACCCACATTGGTATCTATATTTTGATTACCATTAGTCTGTCGATCGGGTTCCTCTTAGTAGGTCGAACATTTCCATTGATTGTGGTGCTTGCTCCATCGAGATTTCCTCTTCCGTTTCCTACATCCATATCTTCTTTCTTGTAAATATGCATATGAGCCTTAGTAAGATACAGAAGAACGGTCTAAGAGAGAGGGGAATACATACTTATATATATATCACATACAAGTACGTTATTATAGCGTTAACCCAATCCATGATCTTATTTTATGAATCATTGAATTATGTTTTGAAAAATCATTTAAGTTTAAGTTTCTTTTAAGTTGCATAAACCTATGCTCTGATATCAACTTGTAACAACCCACACTTGGAGGTCCAAAACTAACGGCTAAGGATGCTGCAATCATCCATAGTTATTAATACTTAACGACCTAATACGATAATGTTAGATACATTGGTATAACAGAAATATATGGATATGGAAAATAAAATTTTAAATCAACAAACAATTCCACTTTAAAGCATATCAAATTCATTATATAATCCATATTCTTTAATCATGTTTAGAAAAATATAATTGTTATGACATACGCCAAGAGCGACATATGAAGATGCCCCCTTGGATGATTAGAGTGTATATATGTAATTAAACGACTTTGCCTTTACAACACAAACAACACAGCGGAATCAAAAATAGAAAAGAACTGTAAATAGCTATCATGCCTCTTGCACGTCTTCGGAAGCTTATTCATCTAAAGAGGTACCTAAAAACCTCAACTCTCAAACTACTCAAAATCAATTGAGCATCCAAGAGCATCCGTAGCCATGAATTTTAGGCCTCCAAGTGGGAAAAATTGCACTCTGCTATTGATAAACTCTAACAACTCATTTTATCTTTTATAGCTTCAATTATAAACTAAACTAAAAGCTAATATCTAGATGTTTGATAGTGGTTCTGTGACATGATAAAAATAATAGCTTCAAAAAACATTATCAAGAAAATAATCCAACTTTTGCAAGATGGATACCAAAAAAGCAACTCCAAGCAAATAAAGTCCTTCCTTACCAAAAAGGTAAAATTAGAAATACATAGCTCTAAAATTTTGTAATAAAAAAAATAAATCGCGAACATTTTCTAACAAATATTTATCAAGCAAACATTTGACGTGCAAATATATTTCTCATTCGTTTTTTTAATTATGAAAAAAGTAAAAAAAAATTAATTTTCGAATAAAAGAAGAAAAAAAAAGAAAGACAAGGAAGCTAAAATCAACCAGAGGTACATCGGCTAAGGAAAAATCTTCAGTTGTTGATGAAAAATAGAAAAAAACCAATATACTACCGAAGGACATAAAATTCCAGATGTGGAAGCTGAAAATGGAATAGGCAACTTTTAAAAAAAATAAGCTTCTAAAAAGAGAGAATGAAAATTTGAAAAAAAATGAAGGAAAAAGAAGAAGAGAAGAAGAACAAGCAGATGAAAGTAAGAAGCGATTGAAAAAGAAGACAAGTACATTGATGAAGAAATAGATTCTGATAAAGAAGAAACATATGTAAATGATGATGATGAGGACTATGACGATGAAAATGATGATACTGAAAGTGATTGTGAGGAAGGTGATGATAATGAATTTGATAATGATGAAGGAAACGATGATGATGCTGATGGTGTTGATGATGTTGAAGACAATTGTAAAGATGTGTTAGAACCTCCATTCTATGATTCAATGACAATAACTATACAATCACATATATTATATATCGTATCAAGATTACAGAAATATACTACAAGAGATCATCATGCTCAAAGATATCAGGACTTGAAGACAAATAGAGATTTATGGACCATGTTATGATTAGTAAAGTTACACTAGTGTATTAAAAGTCTTAGATAAATACTGTAAGTTCTCCGTGAGTATATATGCACACATGAATTCATATACACAAAATCAGCATTAAAAAAATTCAAAATTAGCATTACAAAATTTATAGTCTAAAAATGCCAGCCACAGACGTCTATGAATTGGTTCAGGAAATTCTATCCTAAAGCCACATATGCCTATGGTTTTCCCATGGACGTCTGTCATCTGAAAACTGCTATATCCTAAAAGGTTGCTTCGTACCACATTTAATAGATACTTCTGTTAAATTGAATAAACCCATCTCTTCATCGAAAGATTGCAGCCACTAAATTGAATACAGTTTATCTAACAGTAAAAACTCCTCAGTTGCATCCCTATAAACCTATAAATACTACAAAGATTGAGATTAACATTAATAAGTTCTCTTGATTTCTTATTACTCTCTATCTATATATCGATGCATCTCTTGCTTACATATTCTCAAATTATCATAACCAAAATATCATTTCGGTTAAACCACTTTCTACAACTCAAAGCATTCACATTTACATACTCAAAGGAGATCATAGGAAGATTTGTTCTATTGGTCAAAATCCATGTTATTTAGAACACAAGATCGTCAGAGATATACTTTTGTCTTAGCCTATTACTCCGGGCCGAGCGAGGGTTAGTTGGTTAAAGGAAATATTGAAAGGGAGCCTTTTGACTGGACGTAGGACAAGAGGTCCGAACCAGTATATAATATCTAGTGTGATTGCTTTTATTATTTATCTTATAACCAATTATTGTTCTCTACTTAACATAGCTAGCAATATACACGCACACACGTACGTATGTATATATGTATGTATGTATGTATGTGTGTATATAAGTTGCATTATTTATAAAGATCCTATAGACTTTCAAGATGAAGATGGAAAGGGGAAGAAAAATAAACATGATGATGATGATAAAGATGATAATGGAAATGTAGCTGGAGATGTAGCTAAAAAAGTAAAAAAAATACGCATAAAGATGTGGATTGAAACGAGTCGGATAAAAAAGACGAAAACAAAGATAACAATGTAGATAGAGATAAGACTGATAAGAAAGGGGAAAATGATGACATTGATAAAAATGAAGTGATGGCCCAAATAGATGACAGTGATGATCTAAACATCAACCAATATGAAATAAGTGTCATACCAAATACAAAAAAAGCGATGAAGAATAAGACAAGGCCGAAGAACAAAAAAGAAACATCAACCGAAGAAAAAAGAAACATCAACTAAGGAAAAAGGATACAGAAAAAGGTAAATGTTCATAATAAATAAATTTACTACGAAAAATTAGCTTGCCAAACATTTATCTTGTTAGACATATTATAACGACTCATAATTTAATCACTTTAACTTGAATATTTAAGAAATTTTTAAATGATGAATTTTATAACATAAGAAAACATGTTTTGTGCAATAAATAATAGAGGAAAATTTGTTTTGAATACTATTTTATACGAATAAGTAGTTCAAAGAAAAATAAAAAAATGTGACTAAAATCATTTTTCGGATTTCTGATGTTTAATCAATCAAAAGTCATTGAAAAAGTTGTGTACACTTGTGTACAAATGTACATATATACACCAATAAAAAGTGCTTTTACTAATGAAATAGTTTAAGTTAAAAAATAAGTTTAAAAGATTACTTGAGTTAATAAAGTTAAGTTTGACTTTTCTTTTAAAAAGAATTAAAGCACAAAATCTAAGACAAAGCACATACAAAATAAGAAATAAAGGGTGGCATGACATTGAAAACGGTGTGTTGTCTAAATTATAATGGAAGATAGTAGAAAAGGTTATGTATCTTTTTCCATTTCTATAAAACATTATTACCTGTTTGTACCAAAATTAGGCACAACACTTTTTAGAAGTATTTGAAGAGATAAAATGAAGAAAGTAAATGTAAAAGAGGATTATCTGACAAACACTTCAAAAAAAGATCAGAAAAACATGTAGAAACACAGTGATTTAGAGTGGTTCGGCGTATAGCCTATGTCCACTATGAAATTGATGACTTTATTGACGTTTTCTTGCCGATTACAACTGATTACAGTGAACTACAGTAGTAAATTTCGAGTAAAACAGTGATCTTGGAGTGCAAAAATGGACTCAGCAGAGTCTAGACGTAGGAGAGCTAAAAGTCCTCTTTCTATAGACTCTGGGATGCTATTTATAGGCGTAGGATGCAAATCTCTTGCTCAGATCACGGAGGCCTCTTTTGGCACGTGTGCAGTCCTACGCGATCGATTCCATGTGATTTGCACTCGATCCATGATCGAAACGAACGAATTTCATATCTATCAAGATTTGACCCAATTGAGTCGAAATTGAGCATGAACATTATTTAGGCTATACGTAAGCTCCTGTGAAAATTTGATGGCATTTGGACTTGTAGATTGCTAGTTATGATCGATGCAAGCTCGCGTTTTCTCTAAGCTGTCTAGTTCGTATCGATACAAGTCGTATCGATCTGTTCGAATCATTCTTGAGCATGTGCCTGCAAATTGACGTGGCGCCAACTCCCCAGATCGATCCACTTTTTATGCCGAATGATCGAGTCTTCCCTATGCGGTCGCCTTGTTCGTATCGATCGGTAGTGTCTTGTTCTTATCGATTAGATCTTGCTCTGTTCGTATCGATCCGCTTGAGTTATGTTCGCATCGATCGCAACTATTTCGTTCGTATCAATCGATTGCCTTTGCTTTCACTTCATATCGATGGTTGGGGGGCTGTTTTGTTTCGATAGGTCTAGGTCATTTTCATATCGTTCGTTGTTTCATTCGTCTCGATCATTGATCGATCGATACGAATTGACCCTAATTGATGGATTCGAAATCGAACCAGACCAAATGGATACGAAACTGAGTGTACATGATGGGTACGTACAGATGGATGCTTGATGGTTACGAACAAATGGATGCGAATTGGTGGACGTGGATAGATGGATACAAACAGATGGATATGATCAGATGGATATGAACAGCTGGATACGAACAAATTGACTTTCTTAGCTTGCATCGATCATATCTGGAGCATACGAACTCGGATTGACTTGAAAATTGGACGTTGGCTTTCATAGCTTCGCTTGTCTTGTCATATTAATTGTAGCTTGATTCGGACTCGGATAAAATTTATCGACATCCATAGTGAGCCCGTGTATAATCGATCTTTGGGATGAACCGTCCTTGGTTTCCAATCAATTCCTTGATATCACGGCCTTTCCAAATGGCGAGATAACATTACCTTTTCGTTTTTTTTACTTTACTTCATTTTCACTTTCCAATCTTTCATTTCGCTCACATGCATTCATCTTCTTCCTTCTTTCTTTCTTAATTAAAACCAAGTCAAAATATACTCTTTTCTCTTCTAAATTTTAAAAAAACCTACAAAAAATTGTAATCAACATATTCAAAGTCACAAGCTTTGATGTCCAAAACCCTCTTCCAATCATAGTGCAAGAGAAATATAGGGAATTTCCCAGAGTTTTTGAGTTGAAGTCAAACAAAAGGGTGTTGACCAGTGGTGTTGCTAGGTTGAGGATGGATTGTGTTGCTTTGATTTGGTCGTAACTTGCTTAAGGTGAGCTAAACTCACTTTAAATAGTTTAAAATCAAAAAAATTGTAAAACATAAAAATATAGATTTTATTGTTTATACTAGTGCATGTTTGCATGTTTGGATTTGATTCCCACTTGAAATTGGATAACATAAGGAACCATTGTTTTGCAGGGAAAAAAAGAGGAAGTCGAAGTGTCTTCGTAGCTAATTGGTCGCTACGGAGCACTTCGAAAAGCATATACACATTGGTAATTCACATGGGACTTTTGTAGAGAGACCCTAACGGTTTTCTTGCCAATGCTAATTCACTTTCATATTTATGTTGGTTGTGAAATGTTTGGATGAATATATATGACTATATAATGTTTTATGGAAGTGTCGTTATGACAACTATCACTATATCGACACTTTGAAAATATCACTTTTCTTGAAAATCTTTGTGTTGACTTAGTGCTTAGATTTTTACAAACAAATATTTAGTCTCATTTTTGCACTTTTTAGTGCAAAAGCACGATGCTCGAAAAAATACTAACCCCTAAAACTAAAGTCTTCGAAAGTAAGAAATGAATTTTCTTTATCGATTTCGGAGTCAAGTTTTTAAATTATTTTCAAAGGTGTTTATTTGATTTCAAAACTCTCTAAGTTTTTATGAATGCATACTGGATCCATAGTTTGTAGTTATAAAAATAAAATAGAGTCTCCGTACTTTGAAAATTGTTGGAAAAAATTACATTTAAAATGGACCGATTTAAAGAAATTTTCAATACTATTTAGCGACACTTTTTGCGTTGCTTTTCTATTTTGCATAAAAATGGTTAACTTATTTTTCTCTTTCGAACATTTAATATGGATATTTTTAACTTATTTCCATGGTTTTAAATATGTTTTACAAATGCTTTATGATGTGAAAACCAAGCACAAGTTCAGTTTTTAAAAGTTTAAAAGTTTGATTCGGTTATGAAAAGAATAAGAAATTTAATTTACATAAATGATATCGCATATATAGAAAGGATTTATTCATATTCTTAGCACTATACGTCGAGATTTGGAAACTCATTTCTATCTCAAAGATTAAAAAGATCGTCAAGGCAAGGCTTGGAGGTAACACTACCTTAACTGACTGGCTTCATTTTTAACCGAGGGATGGTACAAATTTCAAATCGGTAAGTGGTGATAAGGATATAAGATTAAATTTTCATATATGATCATTTTGATTATTCTCAATAGTTGATTTATTGACTATCGATTCCACTGTCTTTTTTGTATTTCATCAACTAAGATGATCTGTTGCTCACTGGAGCATTTTTGTAACGAACTGTAATTTCGCTACTTCGAAAATGAGAGATTTCGTTTATTTTTAAATTTAAAAGGAATTTAAAACTTAAACAAATATGTTATATATAATAAATAATTGTCTATTCTTATAGTTAATAAATTAAAAAGTATAAATTTGGATTTTAGAACAAATCGAAAAAAGTTAAGTTTTGTTAATAATAAATAAAGGCTTAAATAAATAAGTTTAAATATTTATTTGATATTAAACATCTAATAAAGATAATAAAAGTATATTAAAAGATTTAAAAATATTTTAATAATCGTTTTACAAAAATAACCAAAATTTGTCGCATTTTGTCAGTTTTATATACACTTTAAAATTAGAGATTTTGATATTATTAAATATGATTTTAAAATATAAAGAGATATTTTTTAATTTATTTAAAGTAGTAGAAAAGTTCAGTTTAAATTTGGTTTACATAAATGAACAGTTTAGCTAAAACGTCAAAATGTGACCGTAAAACATTTTGTCGAAAATTAACGTTTTGTTGATTAAAAGTTGTTGCAACATTATTGCACCTTTATTTTCTTATGTATGAACATATATTAAAATAGTATAAGTATTATTTAATTCATTAATCAAGTTTACTTTTACTAAACAAGTTTAGAAAACAATTATCAAAAGTAAACAAAAAGGACAAAACATGTCACATCAAATCCAACCAAATCTTTTCTTTTCTTCAAGGGTTAGTTTTGTAATTTACCACTCCTTACTTTTCCTATAAATACCCATCCATTCTTCTCATTTTTTCACACAAATCATTCTCTTCTTCTTCTTCTTCTTCTTCTTCTTCTTTTTTAAGCTATTTTAATGACTTCTCTCGTTAAGAGAGTTAGGAGGGTTAAAAATAGTGGAGTGCTTAAGCGTTAATCCACTTGTTATTCTCTAATCTCTTCTTAATTCACTTCTTCTTCTTCTCTTCTTAAAAATGGCCTTAGACCATGAGTTTGGGAGTTGATAGGGGGAGGATGTAAGTAATATGGAAGGGGAAGGCTATGGCCAAGAGCAAGAAGGGATGTGGGGTGGTGGCCGAGCACTTGGAAAAGGTGGAAGAATGTTTAGGTAGTTATTTAGTGAAGCGTTGAATTAAATGAATGTTGGTAGGAAGTTAAACGTTTTGATTAAAGGTGGAAAAATTCTCGTTGCTTTTAAAAGATCGTATTTTGATTTTGTTATAATAATCATCTTATTACATGCAAGTATACACCCTTTAAAATGTTGCTATGGATGTTTGGTTATGTTTGTGTTATGTTCGAATAAGTAGCAAATGTTTATGGTTGTGATTATTTATCATGTTAGCTTATGTATGGACCATAATTATGTTAGTGACAAATGTTAACTCGATTATGTTCATTTTGATTTAATAATCCTTTTGTTAATAAGACCATATTTTAGTGATATGAGATATTTTGGGAAAATAAGTCTCTTTTCAATTAGAAGTGAAATTAAAGTTAAAATAAAAGATAATTTGAAATATGAAGTGAAATGGGTTTGAAAATGATAGTTAAATTGAAATTGAGATGAATAGTGAAATTGAAATTGAAATCGATTTTGAAAATTGAAGTTGAGATTAATGATGAATTGAAGTTTAAATTGAAATATAGTTGAAATCTAGGTTTTAAATGTGTTTAATTTGAAGTTAGAATTGAAATTAAGTTGAAATTGAAAATTAAAATTTAATATTAAAATAATATGAATAAAATAATATTATAATATGGTAATATTGAAAATATATTTTAGATACTTTAAAAGTGAAAATATTGATTTAAAGTGATTTGTAATGATTTTATAAGTGATAAAATCTAATTTGAATATATTATTTCAAGTATTGAAAAATAAATTAAAACTAGATGCATCGCGAAACGGTAGTTTGCGATTTCGCGCTGAAAAGTTCAAACGATTGTATAGAGTGAAATATAACTCGGAATTCTTCGAGATAAGAAAATTTCGAACAATTATATCCATATCTTCTAAATGGTGAAAGAAAATCAAAATTTCGTTGAACAAATTTTGAATTAAGTCCAAATCAATTTTCTAGAAAAATCGTGCTTGTGTAGTTAAGTGACCATAACATGAAATCTTTTTAAATAAGCGTTTTATTTATGGAAAAATATGGAATAAATTGATAAATCTATTTAAATAGTTTAAAGATATTTGAAGTGGAAAATATGAATTTTCAAATATAAAAAAGTGGTTTAAATCAATTAAGCTTATATAGAACTTTCCGTAGCACTTTTATGCTGCGAATTGTATAACTTTTTGAATGTGATTTTAAAAGTAACGATTTTTCTTGGAATCAATTGTGAATGTTTTTGAAAGGAAAATTAAGTGTTTTTGAAAGATAATTTGGAATCTTTACAAGCAGTTCCAAAATAAAGTTGATAACCGAGTATGCGAAAATGACTAGTACATTTGTCTCGCTTGTGAGATCTGGGAAGATAAAACATGGTGTTTAACTTAGGTTAGGGATGGAGCAACTAGTGTCCTGAACTTACCTGGCCTATGTTTTCTTTTCTTAGGCGAGGGGTGGAATAGATCGAAAGGAATGCCCAGATGCTCTTAAATAAAAAGATCATTTGAATTTCCAAAATAAAAGAAGATTGGTATTATCCAAAATTTATGCAATCTCCAAAAAAGAATGATTTCTATGATTCTATTTACTCAAAAATATTTGCTAAGATTGATTTAGGGTTGATCGTAAATGATGTCTTAAATAACATTGTTTTTGACCCGTCTAAAAGTTAAGGAATTTGGATCGAGTTAAGTAAGGAAATTTGAGATATTATCCAAAGAAAAAGAATAAATTACTTAGAATTATTCTAAATCAAAAGAAAGAGATTAAGAAATTATTCGAAAAGAATTAAATTTAAAAGTGTTTTAATAAATCCTGTATACTCATATTCACTTTTTATCTACAATTGAATTTCGAAGGAACCAGGGTTGGATTTGGGTGATTCCTATCCGGAAACCACTTCGAACCAATGTATATGTTTGAAGGTGAAGACATGTTGAAGATGATGATTATTGAAGACCATGGATCTTCATAGCGTGAAGCAACTTGCTGAACATGCTTTGAGTAGCTCCCATTATAGAGTTATTTATAGCAGTGATCTCCTCGTGGTGAAGATTTTTCGGATTGCAAGGACTGCTCGCTACTAGTGGTAGTAGGAGAGTGCCTTCGGTTTGTCCTGTTCCTGGACAACTTGTATGGACATTTTTATGACATTGCATTTCTAAAGATTACGTACAATGGTTTTTACAAACGTACATCAGTCGTAGCGGAGAAGGAAACTTCTCTTAGCTTAACACCCTCTTTGAGACGTACGAGCTCAAGGGTTGTATTTTTATGGAAGGCAATTAGTAGTCAACAAAAATGGCAAAGTGGCATTCGGAGATGTGATATGTGCTATGTGAAAAGGTAATCATAACCTCAAGCCTCATCAAACCGGAAATGACCGAAACAGGATTAGATGCAATAAGGCTAAGTGGGTCATTTTCAATTAGGGTATGATCATCCCCTTCTAGATATGTTTCTTTCCCTATGACGTTCGAGATGTAAATTAATGTGGTGTATGGAAACAAGCGCTTGAATAAATGTCGGTTACGACCGGGGGATGCCATATTCGGTACTATCTAGTTATAGAGGTAGGACGGCCTTGTGTTGGTAGAGTATGGATGTTTTGTGCCTTGAGACATCCATCTAGAGGTGTAGCCATTCGAAAGTTAGATCCTTCACCCGGTCATTTGTATGGAAATCCATTCTCCAGTAAGGACCTACGGTTTTGTTTGTATTGGCGTAATGAATAGCCTCGAAATGCTATATGGGTAACCATTTCGAATAAGATTAATAAATTTATTTGCAAATGTTTTCAAAGATACGTCATTAGAAATAATATCAAATGTTTTGATATAAAAGTGTTTTAGTTATCATAAGATAAAAATCTGTCCGTGTTTATGTGTGGGCGTGGTCTCATGAGATACTCTTTATTTTCAAAGGTTTTTTATTCAAAGGCTGATATATGACACTGTCATTTATTATTGATTTTTTCTCACGTTGGTTTATGAAGCCTGATCTGGGTATTTTCAATACTCGGGTCAGATCCGAGTAGTTTCAGGTTTTGTCATAGACAGTTGGAGTTGCCATAGGAAGGCTAGAGATATTCATCTACGTATGGACATATTCTATTATCCGCTGTACTTTGTTGTTTTAGTTTGATGTTTGTCAGCAATTGTAAGGACAAATGTTTATAACTATCCAGGCTGAATTTAGGTTAGACTCTGATATGTGTGTTTTAAAAGTTTTCTGTTGTAAAGATATTTGTTCAATATTATATGTTATTCCATTCGTGTGAGATTCTGTTTCGCTTTATTTTCTTTATTACCATTCATATTCCATATTTTCGTGCAATTTGAGTTGGACATGTGTGGTTATTATCGATTTAAAGGGTACGGAAAAACGGGCCATGATAGTTTTGAAATGACTAAAAACAAAAAGCGAGTGACATCAAGCTATGTGGGCTTGCTCCCATTAGGGCATCTTCACATCTATTTTAGATTGGATTCGGTTGTATGAGCGTCGGGATGTGAAATACTCGGATGCTCGGTAAGGTTGGCGGGGTCTGGCTTGGAAAAATTTCAAGAGCCGTCGTAGTTCTCAAGTACATTTTCTAGAGGTACACTTTAAGTAAGTGGCCGCACCCTCCTAGTTATCGTTGAAAAATTTCTCTTTCCTTGTTTTTGATTCAAACCTTTGAATTGATTCTTTCTTAATTACATTGGGAAGTGTCTTGCGCACTTCGCGATGTTCAATTATACGTGTCCATTCTTTATGCCTAGATGTTGTGCTTATGAGAGGAAGCCCATTTCGTGTTTTGCAGCGTGATCTCACATGTTGTTTATGTATTGCACTTTTATTTAGAGTTTACTCATACCAGATTTATTATATGACCTGAGTTGTTTGTTTTCACTAAACTCTTGGGTACTCATCTCTATTTGAGTAGCCCAGAAGCGATAGGTTTCTCTAGGGCTCTTTTTAAGACGATGGAGTAACATGAGGCTCCTTATCTATCCAGCTATCTATTTTCTCTATTATGAGATGTTTGTTTTATTTATGAGAATTTTGTATCAAAAAGTGTAAAGGCATATTGTTACAACTGCTTGGGATGATAATAGTAGTACTTTTATTGTACTTCGATAACTCGATTGTGGGGAGTAACTTTATGTACTACCTTATTATTATATTATATTTAACCATTCTATTGTGTTTTTTTTCTGTTTTCTTTCTTTTATTTTACCCCATGATGTCTCACCTTTCGGATACTTGGTTTACGACACATGAATCCATGGATGTATTAAAATGTCGTTTCCAAAGGTTCGAAAGTTAGGTCGTCATAATTGGTATCAGAGCTCCTGTTGAGCGAATACCTTAGCCTGATTGAGGTACAACTCGTTAGAGATAGGGTATGTGATCCCCTAGAATGAGTTAATCTTGAGACAACGTTTTTGTTATAATAACATTATCTATCTTCTAAAGTCTCGTGTTAGATCCTTTAGCGTTGTCTCCTTAAACCATATTAACTCTATTTTTGTATTCTAAAGATACCTATTATTTGTTTAGGTAATATAAGGTGAAAATAAGAAGAGGAGGAAGGAGAATATTTGAAACTAGCATGGCTACTAATGACAGGGTACCTAGAAATGCTATTATGCCAACTTTAGATCCAGTAGAGGAAGTGGTAGTGCAAGTTTAGCCCCTTTTGAATTTTGCGACCTTATGTAAGAGTTTTACCACTTTAGGCGGGAAACTGTTTTATGGAACTGAAGATATTCGTGGAGTACAGATGTGGCTTCGATCTTATGAAAGAACATTTGGAGAACTTCGGTTGGGGGCTGCGGAGAAACGACAGTTGGCATCATGACAACCTCAAAAGTCGGCGGTGGATTGGTGGGATTCTGTAACAACTAATACTTTGGAGGAGGATTTTTTTTCCGGCCAAGCTCAAGGGAGTTTTTGAAGCACGGTTTATTCCTAAAGCCGGAAGAACTCAATTGTTTAGGAGTTTCATTGATTTAAAGCAAGGTGATATGATAGTATCATAGTATGAGAATAAATTCAAAGCTTTGTCCCATTTCAGACTTGGATTAATAGACACACCACTTATGTTTGTAAATGGGATGCGGCCAGAGTTCCACCGAGAAATGACCAATCATCTTATGGGTACATTCATCAATATTATCAGCACGACTCTGATATTTGAAGCTCTTGATAAGAAGGACGGAGTCTAGAAAGGAGTGGTGCCAACAGTTAGTGTCAAGCCTTTATCAGTTATACCATTTGGAAGCAAACCAAATTTCAAGCGCAAGGGAAAGAAGTAGTGGGAAGGGAAGAAACCCAAAGATGGGGCTCCAACACAGAAGAAATAGTTCAATTTGGCCAATATCCTTTGTTTCAAGTGTAACAAGATGGGCCACTTTGCAACTCATTGCCTATCTGCTACATGTTACAACTACGGCCAACAGGGACACATGAAGAATGAGCGCCCTTTTCCAAAAAGGGGGTCTCAAGGACATGCTTTTGCCATAGAAGAGATACTATCCACTTCTTCATGTCAGAAGGAAAAGTATGTTAGTCCTTGAGATGATGGTTTTGATGACAACAACCTTAGAATAAGATTATAAAATATAAATAATAACATTACAGTTTAGATATATATGTATATGTAGGATTTAACCATGTAGGTACCAAGAATGAAGATGGTACAGTATAGAGATTCAAGATATCAAGATTGAAGACTCATGAGTTTCAAGAGTTCAAGATTTCAATAATAAGTAATCTAATTAGGAATTTTGTTAAAACTCCTAGAAAAGCATTGGCATCTTAAAATCCAATTTATTCATGGAATGGAATCCACTTTGAGCCTGTTAAAGGGATGGAACCTGTTAAAGGGATAGAACCCTAAGTAGGATGGAACCTACGAAAAATCTAATGGAACATTGTTTTATATCCACTAACTTTTGTTCAAATATTTTTTACAAAATTATATCTTGTTTTCAAAATGATTTCAAAACCTTCCTTTTAAAAGAATCAAAACATCTATCCTAGTTTTAAATATTTTTAGCCTCAAAATAATCTTTATTTTCAAAATCAAATTATCCTTGGTTTTAAACTATCTTTTAATAATAATATATTTAACTTATAATATTTTTACTTAGATTTAAATATAAAATTATAGTAAAATTATATATATATATATATATATATATCAAAATATTATTCTCTTGATTTACATATGTATTTTAACTATAGTTAAGTATATTTATAAAGTTTAAAATAGTTTTAATATAAGATAGAAGTTATTTTCAAAGAAAAGAAAATTACCAAAAATACCTTAGGCATATCGACATCCTCAAGTACCCCTTGTCGACATAGCAACAGTTTATTTCAAAATTTTGAATTTCAAAGGAAGCGTCTATTCGTCATATCCTTTCACGGATGGGCATGGCTGTTGTTCTATTATAAATAGGGGTAGTTTTGAATGAATTTTATTCATATTTTCTCTGATTTCACTCCTCTTCTTCTTCCACATTTCTTTATACACATTTTTACCATTACTCTTTCGAAATCAACATTGAATATAACTAGATCATCTCTAGTTTGATTCTCTATCACTTTCTCAACAAGATCTCAGTGCTATTCAGAGTTATAGGCTTTTTTGTAATAAACTGAGCGAGAAAAGGTGTGATTGTAGCCTGTGAAATCAATCAAGTGAGAAAAGGTGTGATTGTAGCCTTGGAAATCAATTGGGTGAACTTGTTGCCCGTGAAATCAAGTATCTCTACCCAGAGGATTGTGAATCTGGAGTGGTGTACCTAGTGGCCTTGAAATCGAGGGTGTAATTGTACAGTTGCTTTTGAAAGGAAATCCGTACTTGTGTGCAAGACTGGATGTAGGGTAACTTCGAACCAGTATAAAATCCGATGTGTTCTTCCCTTTATTGCTTTTACTTTATTTCCGCATCTGTGTTTGTTTCTGTGATCATATCTGTGTCTGAATATTGCATACATTTGTGTTCAAATTAACAAAAACTCAAAAAGATTTAGTAATTCCTTAAAACACTATTCACCCCCTCTAGTGTTAATCCTAGCCTTAAGATCCGTATTCCGCATTTCTCATATTTGGTATTAGAGCAAGGTTTTCAAAGTTTCATAATATGATTTTTGAAAAAGTTTTTAAAATGGCTATATTTAAAAAACTTGTTAATACTAGTTTAGAAATATTCAGATCATCATTGTCTCTTGAGTCTGCATATAATCAATATTCGAATTCAAGTTGTCTACCAAAATTGTATGATGTGCAGGAAACATGCTTTATAGGTGTTGAGAAATCAATCCACAATGGACAAATTGTGCAGATCAAAAAGAATAAATGGATACTCGATAGTGGATGCTCTAGACACATGACTGGCAATCCAGATATGCTGAATGATATAATATACAAAGACGGAGGACTGGTTAACTTTAGAGACAATTCAAAAGGATATGTGATAGGCATCGGCAAAGTCGGTAACTCTGAAACTCCTATTATTTCTAATGTTTTGCTAGTTAAGAATCTAAAATATAATCTGCTAAGTATTAGTCAACATTGCGATAAAGGAAATAAAATTCAATTTGAAAAGGATAAGTGTCACATTGAAGATAATAATTCAACCATAATATTTGAGGGAATTACGAAAAAGAATATTTATATTCTTAGTATGAAAGTTTCAAATGATAACCTGTGTCTTTTGGCAAATACAAGTGACCCTTGGATTTGGTATAAGAGATTTGGACATTTGAATTTCAAACTCTTATCTTGACTGTCAAAACATGATCTAGTACGAGGTCTCCCTAAAATGAATTTTAAAGTAGATAGTTTATGTGATGCATGTCAATTAGGAAAACTTAGAAAAAGTTCCTTTAAATTAAAAGATATGGTTTCGACCTCAAAATCTCTTGAATTACTTCATCTCGGTTTATTTGATCCATCTCAAATTCTGTCAATAAATCATAGTAAATATGTTTTTGTAATTGGAGATGACTATTCTAGATTTACATGGATAATATTTTTGAAGCATAAAAGTGATACTTTTGAATGTTTTAAGAATTTTATAAAAAGGATTCAAAATCAACTTTCTCTAGAAATTATAACCATCCGTAGTGATCACGGTGGTGAATTTGAAAATGAAACATTTGAAGAATTCTGCCATAAAAATGGAATAACTCACAATTTTTCATTTCCAAGAACTCCACAACAGAACGAGGTAGTAGAACGTAAAAATAGGACGATTCAAGAGTGTGCGAGAACTATGCTTTTAGATAGTAAATTACCAAAGTATATTTTGGGCAGAAGCAGTTGCTACCGCCTGTTATATTTTAAATAGAATTTTAATTAGACATTTAACTGATAAGACATCTTATGAACTTCTTTATAGAAAGAAACCTAAGGTATCTTATTTTAGAATTTTTGAAAGTAAATGTTTTATTTTAAATACAAAAGATAACTTAGATAAATTTGATCCTAAATCCGACAAAGGTATCTTTATCGGATATTCTAATAAAAGTAAAGTGTACAGAGTGTTTAATTTAAGAACTAACACCATCGAAGAAACAATGCATGTTTCATTCGATGAAAATCTCAAAATTTTGAAGATACAAACGATGAAGACGATTTAATAACTCAAAATCAAGAGTCAACTGAAACTAATAATGAAATTAATCATCCTAATAAAACAATTAAACTTTTAAAAGATCATCCTATAGAAAATATACTAGGAGATATGTAATCTGTTGTTCCAACTATAAATAAATTAAGTAAAATGAGCAATGTAGCCTTTATATCAACTATTGAACCCAAAAATCCAAAAGAAGCATCAACTGATGATTCATGGATTTTGGCTATGCAAGAAGAACTAAATCAATTTACTAGAAATGATGTTTGGAAACTTGTTCCTAGACCTGAAAATAAAATTATAATTGGAACTAAGTGGGTTTATAAAAATAAAATGAATGAACAAGGAGAGGTTGATAGAAATAAAGTCCGGTTAGTCGCTCAAAGTTATTGTCAAGAAGAAGGAATAGATTTTGATGAAACCTTTGCTCACACAGCAAGATTAGAAGCCATTAGGATTCTATTTGCTTTCGAAAATCACAATAATTTTAAATTATATCAAATGGATGTTAAAAGTGCCTTTTTAAATGGATTTGTAAAATAGGAAGTATATGTTGAATAACCACCACTTTTTGAAAATGAAAAATTACCAAATCATGTTTACAAACTTAAGAAAGCTCTATATGGTCTAAAACAAGCTCCTAGAGCCTGGTATGATAGACTAAGATCTTACTTATTACAATCAAACTATGAAATTGGTAAAGTAGATAATACTCTTTTTATTAAAAAAAATAAAAAATTACATTCAACTAGTACAAGTCTACGTAGATGATATCATTTTCGGATCAACTAATTTTGAAACGAATAAAGAATTTTCTGAAATAATGATAAAAGAGTTTGAGATGAGTCATATGGGTGAATTAAACTTCTTTCTAGGATTACAAATAAAACAATTAGATAATGGTATCTTTATTAGTCAAGAAAAATATGCTAAAGACCTAGTTAGTAAATTTGGTTTGACTACTGCAAGTGGAAAACCCACTCCCATGGCATCCAATGAGTACTTAAGTAAAGAAGATCTCTCGAAAGATGTAGATGAAAAATTATATAGAGGAATGATTGGATAACTACTCTATATCACTGGTAGTAGACCTGATATCATGTATAGTGTTTGTCTCTGTGCAAGATATCAATCCCAACCTAAAGATACCCACTTAAAAGCCGTAAAACGTATCATAAGATATGTTAAACACACCTTTGATTATGACTTATTTTATCCTAAAAATGGTTCTTTTGACTTAATATCTTACTGTGATGCTGATTATGCTGGTTGTAAATCAGACGGAAAAAGTACAAGTGGAACTTGTCACTTTTTGGGGGCATTCTTTGATTTCCTAGTTTCGTAAAAAGCAAACCACGGTTTCTTTATCAAATACTGAAGCAGAGTATATTTCTGTTGCTTTGGCTTGTTCTCAAGTAATATATATGCAACAAACTTTAAAAGATTTAAATATCTCAAAATCACCAATTTATTGTGACAATACTGGTGCAATAAATTTATCCAAAAATACTACTCATCATGCTCGAACTAAATATATTGATATCAAACATCATTTTCTCAGAGATAATATAAGTAAGAAAGTAATTACTCTCGATTATATCAATTCTGAGAATCAAATTGCTGATATCTTAACAAAACCCTTAAATGAATCTTTATTTACTAAATTAAGAAGAGAATTAGGTATTTGTTCAATAACTGAAATATAAAATATAAATAACAAAGTATAATTAAAAATTAAATCAAATAGTAAAAATATCAAGCATTATGTCGACAACCCTTTCCTATCCATGTCGACATATAACGATTTTTTATTTTTGAAATTTTCCTACCAAAATTCAAATAAGTGGTTATATATTCTTCTTATTTCGAAATTTTGATCATTCTTTCTATTCTCTCTCTGTTCTAACTTCTGAAATCAATAAAATAATGGTCTCCTCTTCCAAACCAAATAAAAATTCAATCTTTTCGTTCCTTTCTCCTCCTATTGGACCATTTCAACGAACTACGCTCGCACGAGTGATGAAAATGGAGGATTCCTTGAAGGATGCACTACAACTAATAACTGAAATTCAACTGGTGCAACTTAGAATGGCCAAAGAACAAGAATGACAAGGCAAAATCCTTAGAAATTTGCAAAAGTTTGTAAATGACAATCATGCTAATCCGATTTTGATTGATGAAGAGTCTTCAGGAGATCAAGTGCAAGAGGATAGCGAGGAAGAAGAAGAAGCCTTCATGGAAGAAGAGCGCGCTGAAGATGATGACAAAGTCGTTTGCATTGGAGAAATGTGCTTTGACAAGGATGGAAATCTAGTCGAACAAAGTGGAAATTTCTGTTTCCACTGCCCAAATTGTTCGGTTCATAGATCTCCCATATTCAAAGACACACATTAGTTTATTTTCTCTCTTTCTTATTGTTGTATGTTCTTTCTTGCGTTCTCTACGAAATGTAAATAAAACAATATATAATTAATAAATAATTTGTATTCTTATATTTGACTTCTCACTATTATAAGTATTATCGTATATGGAATCTTAGTTAGGATAGTAAGTAATTTAGGATTAAGTTTTAGTTTTAGAATCAAGCGTTGATTATTTATGATAACACTATCATTATAATTACATGTAATAGAGTATTAGATTAAGTGAGAGTTATATAGTTTGGATTTAGTTTTTGTTGATGACAAAGAGGGAGAAGTATAAAATATGATAGTTAGGTATAGTTAAGGGGGAGTTATTAGGATAGAAGTAATATTTTATAAACAAAGGTTGTCATCATCAAAAAGGGGGAGATTATTAGTCCTTGAGATGATGGTTTTGATGACAACAACCTTAGAATAAGATTATAAAATATAAATAATAACATTATAGTTTAGATATATATGCAGAATTAACCATGCAGGTACCAAGAATGAAGACTGTACAGTATAGAGATTCAAGATATCAAGATTGAAGACTCATGAGTATCAAGATTATCAAGAGTTTAAGATTTTAATGATAAGTAATTTAATTAGGAATTTTGTTAAAACTCCTAGAAAAGCACTGGCATCTTAAAATCCAATTTATTCGTGGAATGTAATCCACTTCAAGCCTGTTAAAGGAATGGAACCCTAAGTAGGATGGAACCTACGAAAAATCTAGTGGAACATTGTTTTGTATCCACTAAATTTTATTTAAATATTTTTTACAAAATTATATCTTGTTTTCAAAATGATTTCAAAACCTTCCTTTTAAAAGAATCAAAAACATCTATCCTGGTTTTAAATATTTTTAGCCTCAAAATAATATTTATTTTCAAAATCAAATTATCCTTGGTTTTAAACTATCTTTTAATAATAATATATTTAACTTATAATATTTTTACTTAGATTTAAATATAAAATTATAGTAAAATTATATATATATATATATTATTCTCTATATTTACTTATGTATTTTAACTATAGTTAAGTATATTTATGAAGTTTAAAATAGTTTTAATACAAGATAGAAGTTATTTTCAAAGAAAAGCAAATTACCAAAAATACCTTAGGCATGTTGACATCCTCAAGTACCCCTTGTCGACATAGTAGCAGTTTATTTCAAAATTTTTAATTTCAAAGGAAGTGTCTATTCGCCATATCCTTTCACGAAAGGACGTGGCTATTGTTCTACTATAAATAGGGGTAGTGTTGTACGAATTTGTATTCATATTTTCTCTAATTTCACTTCTCTTCTTCTTCCACATTTCTTTATACACATTTTTACCATTACTCTGCCGAAATCAACATTGAATCTAACTAGATCATCTCTGGCTTGATTCTCTATCACTATCTCAACAAGATCTCAGTGCTATTCAGAATTATAGGCTTCTTTGTAATAAAATAAACGAGAAAAGGTGTGATTATAGCCTGTGAAATCAATCAAGTGAGAAAAGGTGCGATTGTAGCCTTGGAAATCAATTGGTGAACTTGTTGCCCGTGAAATCAAGTATCTCTACCTAGAGGATTGTTATCCTAGAGTGGTGTACCTCGTGGCCTTGATATCGAGTGTGTAATTGTATAATTGCTTTTGAAAGGAAATCCGTACTTGTACGCGGGACTGAATGTAGGGTAACTCCGAACCATTATAAAATCCGGTGTGTTCTTTCCTTTATTGCTTTTACTTTATTTATGCATCTATGTTTGTTTCTATGATCATATCTGTGTATGAATATTGCATACATTTGTGTTCAAATTAACGAAAACTCAAAAAGATTTAGTAATTCCTTAAAACACTATTCACACCCCTCTAGTGTTAATCCTAGTCTTAAGATCCATATTCCGCATTTCTCACAAACTAGATGTTGCAAGGTACATTATCCATCTATGATATTCTTGTAAGGGTGTTATTTGATACATGGGCTTCCTATAGTTGTTATTTCTTATGATTTGATAAACAAACTAAAGCTTATATATGATATTCTAAATAATTATCTTTGTGTGTCAAAACCAATCGAGAGTCCAAAAAATCTTGATATATGTGTCTAAATATGCATATTTCTTGTCGAAATCATCTCTTTCCTTTTGATTTGTTTGTTCATGGGTTCATGGGTTTTGGAGTGTTGTCGGGAATGGATTTGTTACCTAAGTTTAAAGCTGTCTTGGATTGTGGTAGAAGTAGGGTCATGATAATGGATGCGGTAGGAAGAAGCATTAATATGTTTTGTGAAGAACCTAACAATTTAATGAGTAGCTTTCTTTATTCACTCAAAGTGGCTAAAGCGGAGCTATGAAATGCACAGGTTGCCCGGGATTTCACTAATATTTTTGATGAGAAGCAAGTTTTACCTTTTCGTGTGAAGTAGAATTTTGTATTGATATGGTTCTGGGAACCAAACCTAGTGTACAACCCCTATGAAGGATGGCTCTGAAAGAGAAGATTGGGTTAGAGGGGTAGACTTATGACTTGTTGCAGAAGGGCTTGACCTGACGTAGTATCTCAAGTTAGGGATCGACATTCATCTTTGTTACAAAGGCGGATGGTTCTCTAAGGTTATGCATAGACTACTGGGAATTGATCAAACAGGAAATTATTGTCAAGGACAAAATTTCACAGCTTTTTAGCCTCAAGGACAGACCTTCAATATTTTTTCTTGAAGGACAACTTTTTTTAGGTATCAGTTTTTAGTTATTGATAGCAGTTTTTAGGTATCAGTTTGTAGTTATCGGTAGTGGTTTTTAGGTATCAGTTTTAGCTTGGTAGCAGTTTTGTTGTCCTTATGAATAATTTTGAAAAATGTTTGTCCTTATGAGTAATTTTTAGAAGAATGTTTGTCCTTATGGAAAAATATTGAGGTCGTGTCCTTGAGGCAAAAAATATACAAATTTTTGTCCTTTAAAATAAATCCCCCTTGATCAAAAGGACTATCAAGAATAATATCCTTCATCAAGGATTGACGATATGTTTGACCAACTCCATGGTGCTCAAATATTTTCTCAATTGGATCTTGTCGTCGATTTCCACTAATTGAGGGTAGTTGAGGAGACTATGCCCTTAACAGCTTTTTGGACTTCAAAACATTTCTACAAGTGGTTAGTTATGCCAGTTGGGCTGATTAATGCACCTGCTTATTTATTGGACTTAATGAATCAGGTATTTCAAGATATTCTTAATAAATTTTTTGTCATCCTTATTGATGACATTCTTATCTATTTAAAGACGAAGGAGGAGCATAAATATCACCTCCGTGTCATACTCAATAAATTAAGAAGCCATGTGTTGAAGGCTAAGTTTTCTAAATGCCATTTCTGGAAATACGAAGTTAGGATTCTGGACCATGTTGTTTAGAGGGAAGGCATGTCAATGGATCCATCTAAAGTTATTGCGGCTTAAGGCTGGAAGAAACCCAAAAGTACGATAGTAGTTAGAAGGTTTTTTGGGATTGATGGGTTTTTACCATAGGTTTATCAAAGAGTTCTCGAAGATTACTTCTCATTTAATGAAGTTAACAAAGAAAGATGTTAAGTTCGTTTGGACTTCTAAGTATGATTAAGAATTCGATGAATTGAAAGAGAAGTTGACTAGCTCCTGTTTTAACCATTCTAGATTGGAGCAAAGGTTTAACCGTGTATATGGATGCTTGTGGAACCGGATTGGAGAAGTTCGGATATAGTATGAGAAAGTTATTAACTAAGTGAGTCGATAGCTAAAGCCACATGAGAAGAATTATGCTACGCATGATTTGGAGCTTTTGGTTGTTGTCTTCACACTTAAGATGTGAAGGCATTATCTTTTCGGTGGAAAGTTCGAGTTATATATGGACCACAAATCCTTAAAATACCTCTTTACCCAGAAAGATTTGGATTTGAGGCAATAGAGATGGCTTAAGTGTCTTGCTTCTTATGATTTGAAAATGGTTTATATCCCTGGGAAAGAAAATGTCATTGCTGATGCGCTGAGTAGGAATGTAGCAATGGTTGCAAACTTAGAAGTCAAGCCAGTTATGATGGAAAGGATTGCATCTAGTCAAGAGGCAGATCCTATTTTGGCTCGACTTAAGAAAGATGTTGTAGAAGTAATGTTTCTAGTTTTGAGATTGATTTCCATGACATATTGAAAATGAACGGGCATATTTATGTTCCAGAATTTGATGGACTTAGGTAAGAAGAATTAGTTGAATGCCATAATTCCAAGTTATCTTTTTATCCATGAGTGACCAAGATGTTTAAGGATATGAAGAGGTTATTCTGGTGGAAGGGGATGAAGCAAGATATTTCAATCTTTATGAGTCGTTGTGCACACTACCAGCAGATTAAGAGTGACCAACAGGAAACAACCAGATTGCTTTAGCCACTTCAGATCCTAAAGTGGAAGTGGGAGAAGATATCTATTGACTTTATTGATGGGCTTACTAGGTCAAGAAGAGGTAACGTAAGAATTTGGGTAATAGTTGATTGATTGATAAAGAGTACCAGTTTCATTCCTCTTAAGTCGACTAGGATTGGATGAGTCTGGCGAGCTTGTATGTAAAGGAGATTGTGAGACTCCATGGGATTCCTTGTAGTATTGTAAGCGACCAAGACCTGGTATTCACCAGAAGGTTCTGGGAAGGACTCAGACTACTTTAGGGACTATGCTAAATCTGAGTACAGCTTACCATCCCCAAACAGATGGGCAGACAGAGAAAGTAAACCGGATCATGGAGGATTTATCGTGAGCATACATTTTAGACTTTGGGGGGTTATTGGGAAGATCATTTACCCTTAGTTGAATTCACTTACAACAACGGTTATTAGGCAAGCATTGGTATGGCCCCTTTTGAAGCTATTTATGGCCATCCATGTCATTCTTCTTTGTGTTAGGTTGAATCTGGAGATAGACTTGTTCTTCGATCCGGCATGATCTTAGAAGCTAATGAGAAGGTAGCTGATATTAGAAGGAAGATAAAGGAAGCGCAAGACCGGCATAAGTGTTATGCAGACCGAAGGCACTGTTGAATATGCGCTTTGCGCTATATGATTTTTGTTTGATGATAATAAACATATATACATTCATATAAATGTATTTGGTAATGTACTATTTTATTTTTCATAGTTTAAATAAATATTTGTTGAATAAAATTAAATTTCACAGAATTTGAATTTGAATTCAAACAAAACAAGTTAAACAGATTTTGAATTCAAACAGAAATTTTATTCAAACAAATATTTTGTATAGTATGTATTTGGTTAAATAAATATCTGTTGAATAAAATAAATTACACAGAATTTGAATTTGAATTCAAACAGAACAAGTTACACAGTTTTTGAATTCAAACGAATATTTTATTCAAACGAATATTTATTACAAACTTGAATAGTACAAATTCATGCTCTCACTATACATGTACATTTTTGATTACAATCACATCACATTTACATCACGACCTTACTACATATCTCTCACACTCATATTTTTTGTCTTCAACTATAATCCGGTTTGAATCCAGCATCTGAGTAATCTGCAAAAATATTTTAAACACAGTAAAATTGAAAGAGAAATATTTTTGAAATTTGAAAGAAACGATGATTTTGAAAACATTGTTTGCCTCAGTTATTTGGGTTGTTCGTCATCATTTTTGACTGTGCAATATCTGTGCATATCGATATTTTTTTATCAGGGACAGGTAATTACAAGTGGCTGCAGTACACACGTGTACATTCGTATACGTGTGCACTGCCTCGCCAACTCGTGTGCAAAAATCAAACAAAAGCACAGAAATCAAAAACAAGGTCAAACCCAAGATAGGTTCAACTCAAAGCACCACTGACCAGATTGCAAAAATAATCAAATATACACAAATGCAGCCCAACAGACTACAGCAACACAGTACAAACAGAAGTGCACCAGTACAAACTAAAGTCGAGACAAAGCAACTGTTCTTAACAGCAAGTTCAAACCAAAGCACAAAAGAGCACAGCAACATAAAACTGCAGTGGACAGCAAATGCATCAACATGCCACAGGACATAGTAATGCAACAGTGGCTAACCAGAAGTGAAGATTGCAGCAACATCAAGTGAACCAAACAGTTGAAGCTCAAGACATTAAGTGATATAAGTCAGAGCAACAAAATCATCACAATGAAGACCACTATGCAGTGTACAGAGAAATGCACAAAAGCATGATGCAAACTGAACAACTTACAAATATGCAACCATACAGCAGTCATGTATGCAACAGGTTCAAGGCCAGAAGGTGGAGACAACTCAAATGAACATAATGCCACAATGCAAGTAAATCATGCAAGCTATCAAGACTCAATTCACTTATGCAAACTGACTTGAAGATTGCCGCCAACATAAGCAAACAACTCAACAGAACATGGACTGCAACATTTAAAAAAATGTAGAGAACAAGCTACATAAAAGCAAAAATGAAAGTAATGGAACTGCAACAACTCAACTGGACAATGCAAGGCTAGACAACTAGAAGTATACATGAAGCATGGACATGTGAGGACAGTGAAAAACAGTTCGAGCTATATCCCAGTGCCAACATATCCAACTAGAAGTGCAACTACAAGATACAGCAAGCACAACAAATCAATGATAACAAAGTCAAGGTTTCAAGTTAATCAAGTCATTCAATGCCGAAGACAAAGTGAAACCAGAAGTCAGGTTATAAAATTCAAGTGCCAGAGAAGTTAAAATTCACGAATGAAAAAAAAAATCAAGCGCGTACGCGTATTTTTTTGAAATAGTCAAAGAAAAGTAAATGTAGAAAGTCTCTGCCGTATGAATCAAGGAATCGAACAAGTCATAAATCGAAACCGTGAGTGCCAAGCATCAAATTATACGAATTTGATTAAGTCAAAGAAATCTCAAGCATCAATACATAATCGAACGACCAAAGCAATTTTTTGAAATAATCAGTCGAACGCAAAAATAGGAAATCAAATCCTATTAAAACCCTAGTCATCATCGGCATTTCAATTTGATCGAGTTCAAGTATCAAATTAGAAAAGCAAAAGGAAGCAGCACATACCGAATTCACAAGCATCAAAACTCGATCGAGCAACTGCAAGCAAGCTAGGGCAACAAATCACAAATCAATTGAAGAAACCAGAGCCCTAATTGCAACGAAGAACCGAAGCCCTAATTGCAATGAAGAGCCGAAGCCCTAACTGGATCAAAAGGGAACGAAGCCCTAACTGGAACGAAGCCGCCATTGTTTCTCACGAACAAATAAAAAGAGGATCGGGTGAAATAAAGAAGTGGGCCGGCGTTCAAAAAAACAAAAGGGGGTTTTTGTTTTAAATTAATATTATTAATAAACTTATATTAATAATGTTAATTAGTTTAGGGCTATTTTGTTCTTAATTATTGTTTTTTTTTATTCTACGAATCAAAGAGTTTAGGTAAATCACCACCTAGGTTTTAGGTTGTGTCTGATTGTCTATTTAGAGTTAGTTCAGTAAGCAGGGGTTGCGAGTTTGCAAAACTCTATAGGCGGTAGCAGGGTTTGCAAGTCTGTTAGAGTGTTTGTAAGCGTGATACTGTTTAATTCTAATAGAAATCTGGGAATGCAGCAGTAGGCAGGGGTTGCCGAAGCTGGGTAAATCTTGTGTGTGATTTACTTTTCAGTATATTTATTTCTGCAGTTTATTTTTAAATTAAGAAAATTTGCAATAACCCTATTCACCCCCCCTTTAGGGTTAATTTAGATCCTACAAGTGGTATCAGAGCCTGGTATTTTTAACTCTAGAGTCATGAGTCTACAAAATAATGCTTTTTCTGAGGGGCAATCTATTGCTAGGCCACCCATGTTTAACGGGAACGATTATGCTTATTGGAAAGTTAGGATGGGTATCTATCTCAGTTCTGTTGATTATGAAGTTTGGGATATTATTGAAACTGGCTATAAACCCCCCACTATAATCGTTGGTGATACTGAGATTCCTAAACCTAAGGATAGGTGGGATGCAAACGATAAGAAATTGAAAACTACAAATGCTAAAGCCATGAATGCTTTGATATGTGCTCTAGATAAAAATGAATTTAATAGAATTTCTCATTGTACAACAGCACAGGAAATATGGCATACTTTGGAGGTGACACACGAAGGAACTTCTCAAGTCAAGGAGTCTCGGCTAGCCCTGTTCAGCAATGAATACGAAAACTTTGTGATGGACAAGGGCGAGAGCATAAAGGATATGTTTGGACGTTTTTCAACCTTGGTATACAATGCTAGAGCGCTTGGGAAGGTATTCACTGAAGTAGAGCTTGTGCGAAAGATACTACGAGTTTTACCAATGAACTTTGAGGCAAAAGTCACGGCAATCCAAGAATCGAAAGATCTGAGCAAACTAAGCATGGAGGAGTTGATTGGAAACTTGATGACATATGAGCTTGAGCTAAAAGCAAAGGAAGAACGCAATAACTCCGAACCAAAGAAGAAGACGATTGCCTTAAAGAGCAAAGAAGAAAGCGATGAAGAAGAAGAAGATCCAATTGAAGAGCTTGCAATGGCTGTCAATAATCTTAAAAAATGGTCAAGATTCAAGTCACGAAAGAAGAAAATAAGTGGTAATAAGTCAAAGAATTCTGACGATTCCGATAATGAATTGACATGCTATAACTGCAAGAAGCCTGGCCACTTCAAACAAAAATGTCCACTTCTCAAAAACAACAAAGGAAAGAAAAAGAAAAAGAAGGCTTTTGCAGCAACTTGGGATGATGAAGAAGGAGAGGAAGTTTCAAATAATAGCTCAGAGGAGGCTAACTTGTGTCTTATGTCAAAATCGGATTCAGAAGCAAGCTTAGAGGAATCTAGTGAGGTAAGTAACTATTCTTATAAAGAACTTGTTTCAATGTGTTGTGATTTTACTAAAATGATTGATACTCTTGAATCTAAAATTGAAAGACTAAAATCTGATAGGAGAGAACTTGTCCATGAAAATTCTAGGTTAGAAACTGAAATTGAAAATACTCAAAACCTAGAATGTAAAAAATGTAAGATTTTAGATTCAGAATTATCAAAACTGAGGAATAACTTTGAAAATCTTGAAAGTGAAAACTTGAATCTTAAAGAAACCATCGACACTAGGAGAAAGGATTTTATTAATCGATGCACCTCACTTGTTACTGAAAACTCAACATTAAAAACCAAAGTCCAAAGTCTTGAGAAATCTTTGAATAACTTTTCAAGAGGCGAAAAATCTTTCAACATGCTATTAGGAAATCAAATTTTTGCTAACAACGGGAAAGGACTAGGTTTTGGGAAAACACAAGTTGATGATAATGCAAAATATAAGAATGTCTTTGATAGATGTGAAGTATATAGATGTCGTAATAAAAATGATAGTCATAGGAACAAGAACACAAAATTTATACAAGTTTGGGTTCCTAAGAATTCTAAAAACAAATTTCATGTTTATTGGAATAAAAATAAAAGGACTAAACAAGTATGGATTCCAAAGGGATTGTTTATTCACAATGCTTCTATCACTAATAACATTGGACCTAAGAGTTTCTCTAGGTCATCTTCCTCTCTTCTTATGTAGGTCTGTTGGCGGGCTAAGGAACAACAAGAATGGTTTCTAGATTCAGGTTGTTCTAGACATATGACAGGTGACAAATCGAAGTTCCTTAGCTTAGAGAATTTTAAAGGTGGAAATGTGATCATGGGAGACAATAGCAAGTGTAAGATTATTGGCAAAGGTGAAGTTGGTAACGGTATTTTTTCTTTGACTAATGTTTTATACGTTGAAAATCTGCATCACAATCTCATTTCTATTAGCCAACTATGTGACAAAGGTATGAACGTGATTTTTGATAGTGATACTTGTAAAATTATTGATAAATCTTCTAGTAACATTGTTTTTATGGGCAAAAGAAAAGGGAATGTTTACTCACTTTCATTTGATAATCTAAAACTTTCTAGATGTTTGGTAGCCACTGACGAAGAGGCATATTTATGGCATAGGAGACTTGGACATGCTAGCATGAGTCTCTTAGAAAAACTCGAATCAAAAGAAATAGTCAGAGGGTTACCACATCAGAAATTTAAAAATGATAAAGTGTGTAAAGCATGTTCCTTGAGCAAGCTTAGTCGATCATCATTTCGTCCTAAAAACATTGTTAGCACATCAAGGGTCCTTGAACTAGTTCACATGGATTTATTTGGACCAAATGAAATTTCAAGCTTGAATGGAAAGCGTTATTGTTATGTATTGGTTGATGATTATTCTAGATTTACATGGGTTTACTTTTTAGCCAAAAAGTCTGAATCTTTCGAATATTTTTCAAAATTTGCAAAACTTGTTCAAAATGAAAAAGGAGTTACAATTAAAACCTTGAGAAGTGATCATGGGGGCGAATTTGAAAATTTTGAATTTGAAAATTTTTGTGAAGAAAACGGTTTAAAACATGAATTTTCTGCTCCACGAACACCTCAACAAAATGGGGTGGTTGAAAGGAAAAATCGTACATTACAGGAATTGGCTAGATCCATGTTAAGTGAGTATAAGCTACCTCTAATCTTTTGGGCAGAGGCAGTGAATACTTCGTGCTATGTAATGAATAGAGTAATGATTAGACCAATACATGGCAAAACGTCTTATGAACTGTGGCATGAAAGGAAACCTAACATTTCTTATTTTCGTATATTTGGGTGTCCTTGTTTCATTCTTAACACAGGTGATCAACTTGGAAAATTTGAATCAAAGGCTGATGATGGAATTTTCATGGGCTATTCAACAAGGAGTAAGGCTTACAGGATATATAACAAACGAACAAAGACAATTGTTGAGTCAATCAATGTGAAATTTGATGAATCTGATCTGGAAAAAACGACTGAAAGGATGGTTGACGATGAAGTAGATCCTGAAGGCACTGAAGAAGGGACATTTAGTAAGAAAACTGAAAGGAGGACTGTTGATGCTGATAAATTAAGGTTCAAACCTAATCATCCTCCTGAATTAATTATTGGTGATCCTACGGAAGGTATACGTACTCGTTCCTCATTTGATGAAAATTTATGTGCGTTTTGTTGTCATAGTGGTTTTATTTCTGAAATTGAACCTGATTCTGATGAAATGGCTCTTAATGATGAAAATTGGTTTTTAGCAATGCAAAATGAACTTAATCAATTTGAGAGAAACAAAGTCTGGAATTTAGTTCCTAGGCCTAATGACTATCCAATTGTAGGGACTAAATGGGTGTTTAAAAATAAATTTGATGAATTAGGAAATGTAATTAGAAACAAGGCTAGGTTGGTTGCAAAAGGTTATAACCAAATAGAAGGCATAGACTTTGATGAAACATTTGCTCCAGTTGCTAGGTTAGAAGCCATTAGAATCTTGCTAAGTTTTGCATGCTACAAGGGTTTCAAACTTAAACAAATGGATGTAAAAAGTGCCTTTTTAAATGGTGATTTAAAAGAAGAAGTGTTTGTTGAACAACCACCCGGTTTTGAAAATCATGAATTTCCAAATCATGTGTATAAGCTAGAAAAAGCATTATATGGTCTTAAGCAAGCACCAAGAGCTTGGTATGACTGCCTCTGTACATATCTTTTGGAAAATGGTTTTAAAAAGGGAAGTGCTGACACGACTCTGTTTCTATTACATAAAGAACATGATTTTTTGATTGTTCAGATTTATGTGGATGATATTATTTATGGTGCTACTAATGAGCTTTTGTGTGAGAATTTTGAACAAGTCATGCAGGCTAAATTTGAGATGAGTTTGGTTGGTGAATTGAAATACTTTCTTGGATTTCAAATTAAGCAAAGCAGTGATGGTATCTTCATTTCACAATCCAAATATGTGTTGGAGCTATTGAAGAAATTTGGAGTCGAAAATTCCAAACCATTGAGAACTCCTATGAGCCCATCAACAAAGTTGGACAAAGATGAGAAAGGAATTGCAATTGATCAAAAGAAATATCGAGGGATAATCGGTTCACTTCTCTATCTTACTGCTTCTAGACCTGATATTATGTTTTCTGTATGCTTGTGTGCACGTTTTCAAGCTAATCCCAAAGAATCTCATTTAAAAGCTACTAAACGAATTTTGAGATATCTTTCACACACACACAAATTTGGACTATGGTACCCCTCTTGTGAAAATTTTGATTTAGTAGGCTATTCCGATGCTGATTATGCTGGTTCATTAGTTGACAGAAAAAGCACTAGTGGGACATGTTTCATGCTAGGACATTCATTAGTCTCATGGTCAAGTCGGAAACAGAATTGTGTTGCATTATCCACCACTGAAGCAGAATATATTGCTTTGGGAAGTTGTTGTGCTCAAATTCTATGGATGATGCAAACTCTTTCTGATTTTGGCTTAGTCTATAAACAAGTCCCATTAAAATGTGATAGTAGGAGTGCTATAGATTTGTCAAATAATCCTGTTCATCACTCTCGCACAAAACACATTGATGTGAGACACCATTTTCTTCGAGATCACATTGCTAAAGAAGACATTTGCATTGAATATATTTCAACAGAAACTCAACTTGCTGATATTTTCACAAAACCTCTCCCCGAAGACAGATTTTCCAAATTACGTTTAGATTTGGGAATTATAGAGGTTGACTAATTTTTTTTTTAAAAATTTTTGATTTTTGAATTTGATTCTAAATGACAATTTTTTAACTAATCTAACTCCCTAATGATTATCGAAAAGATGAATAGTGATTGAAAAAGTGATGAGTGTTGATATTTATCATATATTAAAACTCGAGAAAATATAATTAGGAAATTTCTTTAGAATTTCATAACAAGAGTTATAAAAACTTTTTGTTGGGTAATAATTCCATGACCATTTCTATTTCTATCATCTTTCTATCAAACATTACTCATCAAGATCATATTTAGTATGTAAATTTGTGGTAGTTTACAAAGGAAATCATTTGTTCTTCAATATCTTTAAATCAGTAAAGGAAATTATTTGTGCTTCAATTTATTATATTCAGCAATTAAAAATAAATACTCAAAGTATTCACTCTCATTTAAAAGTCCTCACGGTCATGCATGGGTGAATTACTTGGATTTTTGATTATGTGCTTCCATGCTCATTTAAAAGTCCTCACGGTTATGCATGTATGGAACGCATATTAAAAATAATTGATTTAATAGACAAGTTGATTCTAATCCCATTTAAAAGTCCTCACGGTCATGCGTGGTTAGAAGATACTTGATTTCATTTTTTTTAAATTAAATTGGAATACTACTAATCTCATTTAAAAGTCCTAACGGTTATGCATGGTTAGTAGATATTCAAATTTCCAGAAATAAATATACCACAAATAGACATAACTATATGAATTTTTGATGATTCTATCTTCATCACTTCTGAAAGTGGAATATGCGCTTGACAAGGGTAATTATGATTTTTGTTTGAATTTTATTGAAATTTGATATTTATATTTAATTGAGTTAAATGTTTGATTCATGTCGATCATTTCATCCCTATTTTATAACACTATTATTCTTTTGCTGATAACAAAAGGGGGAGAGAAAAGTTAAGATTTTTGTCGAATAGAATCAAGCAAAGGTCAAATAATTTTCATTGTGCATATAGGCTCTCTTATATATTTCTATGCATATATATAGGGGGAGCATTGTGTAGAGAGGGAGCATTCAAATAGGGGGAGCAAATGAAATTATCAAATACATTTAATATGTTCAAAATCTTAAATATATGTTTGTTATCATCAAAAGGGGGAGATTGTTGAATATGCGCTTTGCGCTATATGATTTTTGTTTGATGATAATAAACATATATACATTCATATAAATGTATTTGGTAATGTACTATTTTATTTTTCATAGTTTAAATAAATATTTGTTGAATAAAATTAAATTTCACAGAATTTGAATTTGAATTCAAACAAAACAAGTTAAACAGATTTTGAATTCAAACAGAAATTTTATTCAAACAAATATTTTGTATAGTATGTATTTGGTTAAATAAATATCTGTTGAATAAAATAAATTACACAGAATTTGAATTTGAATTCAAACAGAACAAGTTACACAGTTTTTGAATTCAAACGAATATTTTATTCAAACGAATATTTATTACAAACTTGAATAGTACAAATTCATGCTCTCACTATACATGTACATTTTTGATTACAATCACATCACATTTACATCACGACTGTTTGCGCCAAAATCGGTCACAAACACCCAATACCGTGAAAGCACCAGTGTATGAATAGAAATTAGTGATATTCAAACACAAACAACAAATCTCAACAAATAATAGACCGCAATCCAAAAATAAAGAACAGAGACACAAGTTTTATAGTGGTTCGGCTATCTCTGGCCTACGTCCACTCCAATTTTTTCTTTTTTATTGATTATCCTTGAAGATTACAAGTGATTACAACAGTTGTAGTGACCAAATCTGAAGAAAATAGCAGTAATGATGCTATGGAATGATTTTAGCAGCGTCTGGGCTTGCTTTTCCTATCCAAATTTTTTCGACCCCTTTTCTGAATGACCAGGGGCTCTATTTATAGGCGTGGAAGGTTGAAATCCCGCCTAAAACCTGGGGAGGTTGCTCGGCACGTGAGGGGGGGGCCCACAGGCCCGTGTTCTCGGAATCCGTGCCCAGTTTGGGATCGATTCGAAGTGACTTTCGAATCGATCAAGAATCCATCCAATTGAGCTGAAATTTGGTGTGAACATTCTTCAACATGTATGTAAGCTCCTGTAAAAATTTCATTGCATTTGGATCAACGGTTTGGAAGATATTATCGATCCAAGTTCTAGAATTCGCGCGTCCTGATTGGTTCGAACCCATGCTTCGTCCTCTTCGAAACCATGTCTTTCGAACCCATTTTTCTCGAGTCCATCATCTTCGAATCCAGCTCTACTTCGAATCCATAGTCCTCGTATCTATCGTTTCGAAACCATCATCTTCGAATCCATCACTTTCTTCGAATCCATAGCAACTTCAAATCCATCACTTTCCACGAATCCATCACTAACTTCGAATCCATCACTTTCTACGAATCCATCACTTTGTTCGAATCCATAGCAACTTCGAATCCATCACTTTCCACGAATCCATCACCAACTTCGAATCCATCACTTTCTATGAATCCATCACCAGCTTCGATTCCATCTTCATTGCTTTGTATCCATCATTTTCGAATCCATATCTATCGTTCGCATCCACTATCTTCGAGTCCATGTCCATCATTCGAATCCATGTCCATTGCACTGAAGTTACTCCTTTCGAACCCATCTAGTTCCCATTGACTCGAAGTGTCATCGATGCGAGCCTCATGGGTTCGAACCTGATGGGTTCGAACCTGATGGGTTCGAACCTGATGGGTTCGAACCTGATGGGTTCGAACAACATTCCTCTCCCACCTTGAATCCATCATATTGCCTCCATACGAACTCCGATTAACCTGAAATTTGAAACATAGCCTTTCATAGTTCTTATCATCATTTCCAATCAATTTCGTCCCGATCGGAGTTCAACAAAATTTTGACGATATCCATTGTAGCCTTATCTCCAGTTCTGATATCCATAATTCCTTATCAATTTGTTGTTATTCCCGTCTTGACCAAAAAATGGGATAACAGCTTGCCCCCCAAAACATGCCTTGTGATAACAAGACGTGTTTTGAATAGTTCTGAATCCAATATCCGAAGTCCAAAGCCATATTGCCAGAGTATATCATCCTTGACTGCTTAGAGTCGACGTCCAATTCCATATCCAATAACCAAAGCCTTAGCCAATTCCGTATCCATTCGAAGTCAACAACCAAGTTCCAATCCATCCTTATCCAATAGCCAATAACCGAAGCCAGGACCTCTCTGGGTCGATAGCCAATAACCGAAGCCAGGACCTCTCTGGGTCGATAGCCAATAACCGAAGCCAAGACCTCTCCGGGTCGATACCCAGATCCATAACCTCTTCGGGTTCCTGCCAAGCGTGATCCACATCCGACGACCGTGGTCCAGTGTCCCTGGACGTTGAATTAGTCTCTCCGGATTCTTTCCAAGCGCAATCCATACTTGATGTCCTTGGTCCAGTGTCCCTGGACGTTGAGCCAACCTCTCCGGGTTTTTGCCAAGCGCAATCCATACTTGACTACCTTGGCCCAGTGTCCCTGGGCACTGTAAAATGCCATGGCTTAAGTCCTAAGCCGAATCCTGATCTCTTCGGACCCTTGCCGAGCATAGTCCATACTCGACGACCTTGGCCCAGTGTCCCTGGGCGCTGTAAAATGTCATGGCTTAAGTCCTAAGCCGAATCCTGATCTCTCCGGACCCTTGCCGAGCATAGTCCATACTCGACGACCTGAAAATAATAAATGATAATAGAGGGCCTAAGTCCTAGGCCGAATCCTGGTCACTCCGGACCCTTGCCAAGCATAGTCCATACTTGACGACCTGAATGAGTCAATTCACCTTGTTTGGGTAAAGTGACTCATCCCTTGCCAGGCATAATCCATACCCGACGACCATTTATCAAAAACCAGATAAAAGTCCAACCAAAATCTATTCCAAAATTCAAAATCCAAATCCGAAATTCAAATCCGAAATCCAAATCCAAAATCCAAATCCAAAACCAAAATTCAAATCCGAAACCAGAAAACCAGAAATCCAAACCAGCATCCAAAACCAAAAACAATCATCCAAAGGAAAATCCAAATAAAAAAGCAAGAAAAAACTAGGAGCTCAATCCAAGCTCCAAAAGCAATGTCCAATCTAAAAGCAATAAATAAATTTCACAAACCATAGTGTCCTGGTTTATCATCATTCAGAGCATGCCTAGGGGCTATCTCCGTCCCCGTACATGTGTAAATGACTTTACCGTTTGCTATTAGCTTGTTACTTATTCCTTATTATCCTGGTTAATGGATGATCAGTCGACCATCATCCCTGGGCCTCCCATCATCACGGCGTGAGGTGGTCGGTGGTTGCTCCTGCTCCACCGTTGCATTCCGAGTTCCAACGTATTGCTGCAACTGTCCGTTCCTTACATGCTCCTCGATAATATCCTTTAGGTGCCTGCAGCTGTTGGTATCGTGTCCCTCCAGATCATGGAAGAGACAGTGCCTTCCTGATGTCCTCTCCCGTTCTGTTGGTTCCCTCCTAGCCGGCCTTCGGTAGGGAAGGCGATTCCGAGTATCCAGGTATATCCGCTCCAGCGTCTCGTTCAATCCTGTGTATGTGGAAAACTTTGGATCCTTCCATCGCTTCCTAGCGTTTCCTGAGTCGTCATCTAACTTCCTTTTTCCTTTATCCTTATCCAAACCATTTTTGGATACCGCTCCAACCTCGATTGCATTAACCTTCTTCAACTTTAAATCCGTACTTGCATCTTCTTGCCGAAGGAACCTTTCTGCCTCATGAAAGAATTCGTCGAGATTTTGCGGGGGATCTCGTATCAGAGATACCTTGAAATCCGAATTCTCCTTGACTCCTGATACTGCTGCCATTAAAACCATTGATGGATCAGGCCGATCCACCGAAGCGACTGCCGCACTGAATCGAGTTAGAAAAGCTCTAAGCGATTCGTCCATCCTTTGCTTCACTGATGTTAAAGTCATCACGTTCTTCGGCCTCTTGACGTGAACCCGAAACTGTCCCAGAAACTTTTCCACTAATTCCTTCCAAGTTCTGATAGATCCTTCTCCCAGCTGCCTAAACCACATTGCAGCTAAGTCCTTCAAATACAAAGGGAAACATCGGGCCATCACTTCCTCCGATGCCTCCAGCACCTCCATGTGTCTAGTGTACCTCATTAAGTGATCTGTTGGATCCGTCTTACCATCATATACCTCCACGCTAGGTAGCTTGAACTTAGGTGGATTCCGAGCCATCCTTATCTCCCGAACGAATGGACTTCTATTCACTCCTTCCAAATCTCCGTTTGTCAAACCACCTCGCACAGTCTTCCTAATCATTTCTACTAATCCTGTACTGTCTGGTAGGGGTTGCCCCCCATGCCCCCGAGGGAACTCTGGTACATATTCCTCGTGTGGCTCACTAGCGGCAATGTTAGCTCTAGCTTGCTGAATTCCTTCCAAAGGTTCTCCTGCATTGAATCCTGTGGGCCTGCCCCCAAGCCCTTTTTGATTGCCTTCTGGCTCCGTATCCTGTCCTTCATTGGGTTCCACAACCCTAGCTCCTTGTCCTACATCCGCAGTTGCTGTAGCCGTTCCTAAGTTCTGCATCCCTGCAGTTCTCATTTGTTCCAAGAAAGTTTGCATCATTTCCTGTTGACTTTTCAACAATCTCTCCTGCAAAGAATTGGCCATAGCTTCCATTTCATCCCGAGTTATGTAGACCGAAGCCTGTCCTCCCTCACCTCCGGAGGATGCTTGTTGACTTCCTCCTTGTTGGCTTCTCTCAGCCCTTAGCCTTCTGCTATTCTGCCTAGTCATTGTCTTCCAAATCCAAATTCCTCAAACTCTTTAGATCCGATGTAGCGGGTGCCAGTCGCTCTCAATGAAAGCACCAAAATGTTTGCGCCAAAATCGGTCACAAACACCCAATACCGTGAAAGCACCAGTGTATGAATAGAAATTAGTGATATTCAAACACAAACAACAAATCTCAACAAATAATAGACCGCAATCCAAAAATAAAGAACAGAGACACAAGTTTTATAGTGGTTCGGCTATCTCCGGCCTACGTCCACTCCAATTTTTTCTTTTTTATTGATTATCCTTGAAGATTACAAGTGATTACAACAGTTGTAGTGACCAAATCTGAAGAAAATAGCAGTAATGATGCTATGGAATGATTTTAGCAGCGTCTGGGCTTGCTTTTCCTATCCAAATTTTTTCGACCCCTTTTCTGAATGACCAGGGGCTCTATTTATAGGCGTGGAAGGTTGAAATCCCGCCTAAAACCTGGGGAGGTTGCTCGGCACGTGAGGGGGGGGGGGGCCCACAGGCCCGTGTTCTCGGAATCCGTGCCCAGTTTGGGATCGATTCGAAGTGACTTTCGAATCGATCAAGAATCCATCCAATTGAGCTGAAATTTGGTGTGAACATTCTTCAACATGTATGTAAGCTCCTGTAAAAATTTCATTGCATTTGGATCAACGGTTTGGAAGATATTATCGATCCAAGTTCTAGAATTCGCGCGTCCTGATTGGTTCGAACCCATGCTTCGTCCTCTTCGAAACCATGTCTTTCGAACCCATTTTTCTCGAGTCCATCATCTTCGAATCCAGCTCTACTTCGAATCCATAGTCCTCGTATCTATCGTTTCGAAACCATCATCTTCGAATCCATCACTTTCTTCGAATCCATAGCAACTTCGAATCCATCACTTTCCACGAATCCATCACTAACTTCGAATCCATCACTTTCTACGAATCCATCACTTTCTACGAATCCATCACTTTCTTCGAATCCATAGCAACTTCGAATCCATCACTTTCCACGAATCCATCACCAACTTCGAATCCATCACTTTCTACGAATCCATCACCAGCTTCGAATCCATCTTCATTGCTTTGTATCCATCATTTTCGAATCCATATCTATCGTTCGCATCCACTATCTTCGAGTCCATGTCCATCATTCGAATCCATGTCCATTGCACTGAAGTTACTCCTTTCGAACCCATCTAGTTCCCATTGACTCGAAGTGTCATCGATGCGAGCCTCATGGGTTCGAACCTGATGGGTTAGAACCTGATGGGTTCGAACCTGATGGGTTCGAACAACATTCCTCTCCCACCTTGAATCCATCATATTGCCTCCATACGAACTCCGATTAACCTGAAATTTGAAACATAGCCTTTCATAGTTCTTATCATCATTTCCAATCAATTTCGTCCCGATCGGAGTTCAACAAAATTTTGACGATATCCATTGTAGCCTTATCTCCAGTTCTGATATCCATAATTCCTTGTCAATTTGTTGTTATTCCCGTCTTGACCAAAAAATGGGATAACAACGACCTTACTACATATCTCTCACACTCATATTTTTTGTCTTCAACTATAATCCGGTTTGAATCCAGCATCTGAGTAATCTGCAAAAATATTTTAAACACAGTAAAATTGAAAGAGAAATATTTTTGAAATTTGAAAGAAACGATGATTTTGAAAACATTGTTTGCCTCAGTTATTTGGGTTGTTCGTCATCATTTTTGACTGTGCAATATCTGTGCATATCGATATTTTTTTATCAGGGACAGGTAATTACAAGTGGCTGCAGTACACACGTGTACATTCGTATACGTGTGCACTGCCTCGCCAACTCGTGTGCAAAAATCAAACAAAAGCACAGAAATCAAAAACAAGGTCAAACCCAAGATAGGTTCAACTCAAAGCACCACTGACCAGATTGCAAAAATAATCAAATATACACAAATGCAGCCCAATAGACTACAGCAACACAGTACAAACAGAAGTGCACCAGTACAAACTAAAGTCGAGACAAAGCAACTGTTCTTAACAGCAAGTTCAAACCAAAGCACAAAAGAGCACAGCAACATAAAACTGCAGTGGACAGCAAATGCATCAACATGCCACAGGACATAGTAATGCAACAGTGGCTAACCAGAAGTGAAGATTGCAGCAACATCAAGTGAACCAAACAGTTGAAGCTCAAGACATTAAGTGATATAAGTCAGAGCAACAAAATCATCACAATGAAGACCACTATGCAGTGTACAGAGAAATGCACAAAAGCATGATGCAAACTGAACAACTTACAAATATGCAACCATACAGCAGTCATGTATGCAACAGGTTCAAGGCCAGAAGGTGGAGACAACTCAAATGAACATAATGCCACAATGCAAGTAAATCATGCAAGCTATCAAGACTCAATTCACTTATGCAAACTGACTTGAAGATTGCCGCCAACATAAGCAAACAACTCAACAGAACATGGACTGCAACATTTAAAAAAATGTAGAGAACAAGCTACATAAAAGCAAAAATGAAAGTAATGGAACTGCAACAACTCAACTGGACAATGCAAGGCTAGACAACTAGAAGTATACATGAAGCATGGACATGTGAGGACAGTGAAAAACAGTTCGAGCTATATCCCAGTGCCAACATATCCAACTAGAAGTGCAACTACAAGATACAGCAAGCACAACAAATCAATGATAACAAAGTCAAGGTTTCAAGTTAATCAAGTCATTCAATGCCGAAGACAAAGTGAAACTAGAAGTCAGGTTATAAAATTCAAGTGCCAGAGAAGTTAAAATTCACGAATGAAAAAAAAAATCAAGCGCGTACGCGTATTTTTTTGAAATAGTCAAAGAAAAGTAAATGTAGAAAGTCTCTGCCGTATGAATCAAGGAATCGAACAAGTCATAAATCGAAACCGTGAGTGCCAAGCATCAAATTATACGAATTTGATTAAGTCAAAGAAATCTCAAGCATCAATACATAATCGAACGACCAAAGCAATTTTTTGAAATAATCAGTCGAACGCAAAAATAGGAAATCAAATCCTATTAAAACCCTAGTCACCATCGGCATTTCAATTTGATCGAGTTCAAGTATCAAATTAGAAAAGCAAAAGGAAGCAGCACATACCGAATTCACAAGCATCAAAACTCGATCGAGCAACTGCAAGCAAGCTAGGGCAACAAATCACAAATCAATTGAAGAAACCAGAGCCCTAATTGCAACGAAGAACCGAAGCCCTAATTGCAACGAAGAGCCGAAGCCCTAACTGGATCAAAAGGGAACGAAGCCCTAACTGGAACGAAGCCGCCATTGTTTCTCACGAACAAATAAAAAGAGGATCGGGTGAAATAAAGAAGTGGGCCGGCGTTCAAAAAAACAAAAGGGGGTTTTTGTTTTAAATTAATATTATTAATAAACTTATATTAATAATGTTAATTAGTTTAGGGCTATTTTGTTCTTAATTATTGTTTTTTTTTATTCTACGAATCAAAGAGTTTAGGTAAATCACCACCTAGGTTTTAGGTTGTGTCTGATTGTCTATTTAGAGTTAGTTCAGTAAGCAGGGGTTGCGAGTTTGCAAAACTCTATAGGCGGTAGCAGGGTTTGCAAGTCTGTTAGAGTGTTTGTAAGCGTGATACTGTTTAATTCTAATAGAAATCTGGGAATGCAGCAGTAGGCAGGGGTTGCCGAAGCTGGGTAAATCTTGTGTGTGATTTACTTTTCAGTATATTTATTTCTGCAGTTTATTTTTAAATTAAGAATATTTGCAATAAACCTATTCACCCCCCCTCTAGGGTTAATTTAGATCCTACAGGCACATGGATCTAGAGTACTCAATGGGAGATTTGGTGTTTGTAAAAGTCACTCCTCTAAGAAGTATTGTGAGGTTTGGGAAGTCATGGGAGTTAGCTCCTCAATATATTGGCCCTTTTTCCATACTGAATCGGATTTTAAACTTGTATATAAAGTAGGGATACCAAATAGACTATCAGATGTATGCAACGTATTTCACGTATCTCATTTACATAAGTATGTATATGACCCTTCAGTGATAGTGTAACCGGCACAATAAGTTGATTTGGAGGTTCAATCGATCCTAACCATTCTTAGGAAGCTTATTCATATTGTCACTCGAGGTATAAAACGAATGAGGATGAAGTTTATGAATCTTATTAAGGTTTAGTGGAGTGAAGATGATAGAGATTGTACTTGAAAATCCGAAGACAATATTAGAGATTCTTACCCTGAGTTGACGTAGTAGTCATTTGTATTTTGTTGTTTCTTTTTAATGTACTCACCAGATGTGATGAAGTCACTTTCCTTGTATCTATGTGGTATTTATGAAATATTCTTTGACATTTTTGATATCTTATGTTAAAGCGATTAACTTCGAGGACGAAATTTTCATTAAGGAGTGGAAGATATAACGACCCGTAAATAAAATCAATATGGAATTTGATATTTAATATACTTTTAAATATTTAATTGATGGAATTTGTAACACAAATAAACATGTTTTGTGTGATAAATAATTGAGGAATTTTTTTTTGAATATTTATTTGTATAAATAAGTAGTTCAGAGAAAAATTGAAAATGTGACCGAAACTCGTTTCTCGGATTTTCGACGTTTTATCAATCAAAAGTTGTTGAAACAAGTTGTGTACACTAGTGTACAAATGTACATATATATACCAATAACAAATGCTTTTGCTAATGAAATAGTTTAAGTTAAAAAACAAGTTTAAAAGATTATTTAAGTTAAAAAAAGTTAAGTTTGACTTTTCTTTTATAATTTAAAAAGAATTAAAGTACAAAATCTAAGCAAAGCACACAAAATAAGAAACAAGTGATGACATGATGTTGGAATTGGTGTGTTTTATAAATTATAATGGAGGGTAGTAGAAAAATTTATATTAGTAATTTACCCTTGCTTCCTTAGCTAAACCAAGTCAAAACATACTTTTTCTCTTCTAATTATAACATAAACCTAGAAAATATTGTAAATAACATAATCATCCCAAAGTCGCAAGCTTTGATGTCCAAACCCTTTCGTAGCATTATGTGTGAGAAATATAGGGGATTTCCAGGAGTTTTTATTTTGAAGTAGAGTAAAAGGGTGTTCTCTAGTGGTGTTGCTAGGCTGGTGACATATTGTATTGCTTCAGATTGGTCATAGCTTCCTTTAAGGCGGGCTAAACTCACTTTAAATAGTTTAAAAATCAACAAATTTTGTAGAACATAAAAATGTTGATTTTATTTAGTGTATGTTTGCATGTTTGGATTTGATTCCCGCTTGAAAGCGGATGGCATAAGTAACCATTATTTTATAGGGGAAATGTAACAACCTTGAAAAATTCGGTAATTAAATTTCTTAATTTAATAAGATTTTGGTGACTTGATATTGAATGGAATAAAAATTTAGTGAATTATTAATGGGAATAATAACTTGGATAAGATTGGTAAGTCAATTTAAACGACTTGAATGTAACAGTATAAATGTAAGTTAATTGTTAATAACTTGGATGTAATTCCAATAAGTAAACAATGTAAATGTTAATTATATTCTATTTGTAATAAAGGAATGTTACCAAGATGAAATGATTAATTTGATTTAAAATCTTAATTAATGTGTGCATTAATTTATAATGGGATATAAAAGGTAAATAAAATAAAATAATTTAAATGTATGACTTGGTTATAAGTTGAATATGAGAAAGCAAATGTAATTATTGAATTAATGTGTGAAATAGTGTAATAGGGTGTAATAAGTTGGGAAGAATGAACATAAAAGTAATTAAGGGTTACTTTAACGATAATTAATATAATAATGGAAAGGTGAATGTAAATTGTATAGAAACATAAACTTATTATAAGGTAGTAATTGGTGTAATAGAAGCATGAGACCAAGTAAGTAAATTTATTAGGAATATTAAATGTAATTGGATGTAGATTAATGGAATAACGTTAATGCAAACTAATTTAGCGCAATCACTATTAATTGAAACCTATTACAACAAATGAAATTAAATATTACGTTAGGGTGGATTTAAGGTAATATTTGGTAATAATGTATTGTTGTGGTTTATGAATGAATTGATAATTAAAATTTAAGGTAGTGATGTTAATATAAATTGATTATAAACAAGTTGAATGAAATCCCAATAAAGGAGGAAATGCAAATGCTATTTTTGGAAAAGATTTCAATACGAATGGGAATTATAGTTAATACACAATAAAGAAAGTAAGTTGAGTATATTTATGTAACATAATGTAAAACCAGCATTAACTATATTATTTGAAATTGGTGGATGTGATATAAAAATTTAAATCAAATAAAAACAATTTGTTGGAATAAACATTCCATAATTGGACTAATTGCAAATGAATGAAATTAAATATTTAATTATTCGGTAATTGAAAATTTAGTTGAAATTAGAGAATATTAATGTTGTAGATCTTGAGTCCAAAGTTAATTTCATCCATCTAGCCTCAATGAATTGAATAATAGAATGAAAAGTAAATTAATGGGAATTATTGTAAATTAAATTATAATTTCTGAATGTAAGAAAAATGAAGGTTAACGCTGAAATTTATGAGTGAATCAACGTTAAATTGACATTTAAATTTGTTTAAATTAGTGTAAATGATTAATAAATTTAAAGGGGTAAAATTTGTCAATTATAGAATTGAAATTTAAGATTTGATTTAATTAATTAATTTATAAATTTATTTTATTAATATAAAAATAGCCATTTTAGCCACTGACTCGGATTTCGACGAAACCAGTTTCATCGGATCTGTAACGGTGAATTATTATATGATTTCAAGTTTCGCAGCGATTGGACTTGTAGTTTGATCGTACGGACTCGAAACGCCTTGAAATCAATGAAATTGAAATCAATTTGAAAAATATTGATTTTATCATAACTTCTTCATACGATGGAATTTGGACTTGAAACATTTCCATTGCGTTTAAAATATTTTAAAACATCTATTTTGATATATGGGTTGACCCAATTTCATTCCGGAGTCGAAACGGGCTTTTTGGGGGCACTTTGTCGTTAGCGCATATATTCAATCCGACACATCCATTCTTTTTCAGCCTTGTCTATAAATACTATGTTATAAAACCTAATTTCCCTCATTCTCATTTGTCTGTGCGTACCATTCCTTTCACCTCCTCAGTTCAATGGCAGATAAACACTTAATTCCAACTGCAATTCAAAATCTAAAGTGAAATTTCAAACTCCTCAAAAAAAAATTATATCGAAGCTCTAGACGAGCGCATCTCAGATCCATGATTCGTTTTTCATTCTGTTTCATTGTCTGATCAGTAAAAATCGAAGAAGTTTCAGCCGTTCATCGCTCGACGACGAACCTCGTCTGATCGGGAAATCACTTTTGGATATTGTAGCACTTAGGGGATTGCATCAGCATCATTTGTTTGATGTTTCAACGGTTGGATTTAGCGCAAAATTCGGCCTAGGGTTTAAAATCAAGCGGCGGCCGGTGATGTTTGGGATGACCGAACCCACGGCGGCGTGCAGAGGAGACCTGGGCGAGCTCCTGGTGGCGGCGGCTTGGCCTACGGCTGCGCCTGGTGGCCGGTGGTCGTGGTCAAAGTGCAGCGGGTTTATTTTGGGATCGAATCCGATGCGTGCGCGTTCCTTGCCTTGGTGAGTTACTGGGAGAGGATAATGACGTGACGTGGCATAAAGGATAGGTGAGTTTTGTATTTTTTATTTTTATTTAATTTTGTTTTCAAACGATCTTATGCGTATAATTTTCACTTACGAACTCCGATTTACGCGCGGTTTTTTGTTAGGATCGTATTGAAATTCCGGACATTTTGGCGTTGGTTTGGACGGATTTTAAGACTGGTCAATTTTTGGGTTTAAATTGGATTTAAATTCAATTTAAATTCAAAATGTGAGTGTTTTAACCCACTCACAACTTCTAAAATTTCTGATGTTTGGTAAATTAATTTATGTTGTGATTATTCATTTATTTATGGTTGTTTCGTATATTTTTAATCATCATCTTAGTTAATTGCATTTATTGAAATATAACTGCCAGTTAATTACCTGTTATATATTATCGGTTATATATTGATATTGATTGATTGTTTTGTATAATCATTGTGATGGATGTATGATTTTATGATGGATGAATGGATGTTTTATGTATATCATCATAATCTGCAAGTTGTTATGCATTTATTTTGATTTGGGATTGCGGTTTGATATTATATACAACCGCATTTTTATTTTTAATTGCGGATTGAAATGATAAATATCTGTATCACTTGACCATAGGATAGAAAATTATATACAGGCACCGCGTTATATATATAAAATATTTTTGAAATGATTTTTATGGTTTTGTAAAGAATTATATACGGGTTATACAGGTATTGATTTTAGATGTTATATAAATGCTATTTTATTATTGATTTAGCTATGTATAAATTTGTTTTGAATTACAAAATAAGCTAAATAATAAAGTTTGATTTCTTTTTTATAATATGGTTAAGTATCTATTTAAATTCTATTGTATATAGAGTTTATAACGACTCGAATAAAATTAAGGTTGGAAGATAATGTGAATTTGATTTGAATTAAAGTATTTAAGAATTATCCTCGAAAAATTTGATTTGAAATGTAAATAAATTGAGATTTAATAGGTATGATTTTATAACTTGAATTTTGTTTAGAGGATTTAAATGAATATCAAATTGATTTAAATGAATATTATCAAGTTAATCAAATTGAAAGAATGTCCAGTTATTTGAAGTCTAAAGGTTTTACTAAAATGATATTTGATTTATTGAGTTAACATTTCAAATCTAAATAATAGTAGTTGAAATTGATATATATGAAATTATCAAAGAATAAGTTTTGAAATGGTGGAATAATTAAAGCTTTGAAATATATGGAAACTATATTTGTTTATTTGGGGATTTAAATCTACATTTGGAATTGATTTGTAAAGGTGAAGAAGCAATTTTATTATATAAAGTAATTTAATATTTAAACTATTTAAGTGGTGTAGTATGTTTCAAAGTTATGAAATTCAAAGTTTTATGTTATGAAGGGCTATATTTCAAGTTTCGGTTTCGAAATATTATAACTTTGAAAATGTTATGGTTTTAGAAAATGATATATTTGAAAATGATATTGATTTGGGTTTTTAAAACAGAAATGATATCGTATTTATGTTTTTGAAAGGGATATTATATTCTGTCTGAAGTATAATTATTTTAAAATGACCGCGGTGTTATAATAACGTTTGGTTGTTAAAGAGACCGAGATCGGAAGTTGTCATACTCTCTGCCAACTCCGAAAACCACTTTAACAACCGTGTACGCGGTGGACATTCCAGAATGAAGTAGGATGGCAGCGACGTTTCCTTTGAGGTAAATACGTGGACCCGACTCTCGTGAGTTGGCATAAGGTTGCTAAAATAGGAGCGATTGACGGGTTAAGAAGGTAGCACCATTTATTGGTAACATCCCTTCGATATTATACTCCGAGTTTTGGATTTATTCGGTGGCCACTTTTGATTTCTTTGATTTGGGGGTGTGGCTCGAGGTGGGCGGTAGCTGCGGCTATGCGTTACCACTGACCCGGAGGCGTAATTGGTATATCTACCCTAGAATTTCCTAGTTGTGCCGTGTCACCTACGCTAGTGCCCTCTGAAGACGCCCAGTACAGGGGAGATTACGGTACTGTATAGACTATGGGAATATAAAAGTGTGTTAAGGGCTATATGGGTAACCCCTTAACGCTATTTTCTGTATATTATACTTTACTTTAGACACTATTATAATAGCATATATTACTAGATAGTAAATAGTTTAACGGATTCTTAGGAGACGTGAATCCCGAACATCTCTTAAGTTATTGCACTCACGTTTGACACTGGATAGGAGATGTCAAATCCCGTAAACATCTCCGACGTCGTTTCACTCATATTATTTATTGTTGATTTGACTTACATAAGATCTTTTAGTTCTGACTCGAGTGTTTTGTCTTTTCAATTCGCTCGGTCAGTCCGAGCATTTTAGGATTTGAAAATTTTATTCTGGAGGACGAAGACGGAGATTTTATTACTATTATATATTATATTAGTCCACTACATCAATTTGTTCCGTTGCATTATTAGTTGTTTTCTCTGGTATGTGTAACTCTGATATGTATTGTATAAATATATTCAAATATTTTGTAAACAGCTTCATGAACTGTATATTTGATTACTATATTTTATCGTTCCGCTGCAAGATTCTATTTTGTTTTTCTTTCTCTACTTTTTCTTATTTACCCCATAACAACACACTCTTCTATATGGTTTAAATCTGACGTGTGTGGTTTATCGTCGGTTCGCGAAAAGGCAGGATGTTACATATGGTATCGGAGATTTGGTTTAGCGATAAACCTTAGCTTTGTGGGGTCTGACTCTTTATTAATAGGTTAGTAGTACACTATGATGAGTCGTTGAGTGTATATATATGAGAGAGCGTATTTGTTAGTCTTATAAAAAGGTTTTATATTGTGTTAATTTATTCCGTTTTGTATTTATAAATTCTAGTTGGTGCAAGGGACGCCATGACATCAATAGGGATTTCTAAACACTTCATAGGACAGACCGACACAATATTTGATTTTAATATAGGTGAATGAAATAATTTTGCCTATTATATTTTCTATATAAACAAAGATTTTTTTTTATAAAAGTTATATTTGGTTGTATTATATTGGTTGTTAGATAATGAAATTTATAAATAATAGTTGAAATGAGATTGAAAACAAAATAAAATGAAATTGGAAATTTTAGAACTTAAGTTCCAAGGTTTTGAAAATTTCTTTCAATTGATTTTGGAATATAATAATAATATTATTAGAAGTATTTTCTGAACTAAATATTTCAATATAATTTGAAAGAATTATTTTAAAAAGAAAATTTAAAAAGAAACAAGTTCTGTACTTCCCTCTCTGTCGCTGGAAAATAATTTCGGTGATGGCGGCCCCATCATCGACATTCATTTTCGAGTTTCGAAGGGGAAAGGGCACTGTAGTAGTTTTACTACAGATTTATTTTGATAAACAAATATAAATTTTAAAATATTTTAAATATAATGGGATATATAAATATGTTTATCTATTATTTTAAATTGATTTGAGTTTTAACCCGGTATTTAGTTCTTAAGTTTCCATTAATTAATAGTTTCAATTATTATAGTGAATTGGAACGTAGGCAATTAATAATTGAAACCGCTAAAGAAAATAAGAGATTTAATGCTAAGTTATAAAATAAATAAAAAGAAAATTTAAATTTGTTATGTATAAGACAAAGGATTATTATTGAACAGTAAATTAATTAAAAGAAATGAGAAATTTGTATAACTTTCAATTACACTCTTTAAAAGCATATAGATAACTTACCAAATATTAAAAGTTGAAATGTTTAATAAGAAATGTGATGTAAATTGTACAAGTAAAAGTATGTAATGAAAGTGTTCAATAAATTGCTTTTATTTATAAGAATTGATGTTATAGAGTTATAAACTTAAGTTATAGTGGAAATCTTACTATAATAAAATATGATAGAAGGTAAATGTTGTAAGAAAGTAATTATAGACTTAAGTAAATATTGAAGTTATTTATTTTGAAAATAAGCAGAAAGATGAATACTGTAAATAAATGAAATTAAGTAGTAAATAAATGAATTAATATGTAAAGAAATCGAATTAAAAATGAAAATTTGCAAGAAATAATGTAAAATTAAAAAGATAAATCAGTATATGGATAAAAAGGAAATCAAACAAAATTAGTATGAAATGAAATTAACAAGAATAAACTTAGTTTATTGTTTGGATTTGTTGTTTGTTGGGTTTATGGTTGTTGGTGAAAGAATACTTTGAAATTGTTTAGATGAATAATCTATTTAATTTCATCTAAGACTGTTGAGTAATTGATGCACTTAGTAGTTTATTTTCATTCTGTACAATTTAAAATTTTAAAACCCGAACAACTATTTGTTTTGTTTGATATGAATGAATGATTGATGTGGGTTGATTTTATGTGGTGGTTGTTTGCTTGTTGCAAGTGATTGATGTTTGTATTGATTTGTTTGTTTGTTGTTGAAACCACTTTAAATATTTCATTTTATATAATTGTTAACTCTTTTGGATTTTATAAGTGAAATACAGGTTATGGAAGCAATTGCTATTGCATTTAGTTTCATAATAATAAGCGTAAATTGTCCGACAAATAGGTACGTTTTCGGATTACGGATTTATAGCGCTATTATATTATTTTTCTCGTGTTGGGATATATATTATTTTGGAAACTATATGTGATATATTGTTATATTTGATATTTTATTTCTCCCGAGCTTCTCCGTACAAAGGAGACTCTGCTGAAATTTTCCGTAAATTTTGGACTTAGAAAAAAATTTTGAAAATGTTTTTCCAAACTTTAATAATTTAAGTATAAAAGATTAAATGGTTATAAATTGGTATATATTATTTTAAATTATTAAATTTTGTAAATTTATTTGTGTATAAATCTAATATTTTAAGTAAGATATATTGATTTCTTAATTCTTCTTTTCCCTTTTCGGTGACGAAAAGTTTTGAGTGGGGGAGAGTGTAACGACCCGAAAAAATTCGGTAATTAAATTTCTTAATTTAATAAGATTTTGCCGAGTTGATATTGAAAGGAATAAAAATTTAGTGAATTATTAATGGGAATAATAACTTGGATAAGATTGGTAAGTCAATTTTAATGACTTGAATGTAACAGTATAAATGTAAGTTAATTATTAATAACTTTGATGTAATTCCAATAAGTGAAACAATGTAAATGTTAATTGTATTCTATTTGTAATAAAGGAATGTTACCAAGATGAAATGATTAATTTGATTTAAAATCTTAATTAATGTGTGCATTAATTTATAACGGGATATAAAAGGTAAATTAAATAAAATAATTTAAATGTATGACTTGGTTATAAGTGGAATATGAGAAAGCAAATGTAATTATTGAATTAATGTGTGAAATAGTGTAATAGGGTGTAATAAGTTGGGAAGAATGAACATAAAGGTAATTAAGGGTTACTTTAACAATAATTAATATAATAACGGAAAGATGAATGTAAATTGTATAGAAACATAAACTTATTATAAGATAGTAATTGGTGTAATAGAAGCATGAGACCAAGTAAGTAAATTTATTGGGAATGTTAAATGTAATTGGATGTAGATTAATGGAATAACGTTAATGCAAACTAATTTAGCGCAATCACTATTAATTGAAACCTATTGCAATAAATGGAATTAAATATTACATTAGGGTGGATTTAAGGTAATATTTGGTAATAATGTATTGTTGTGGTTTATGAATGAATTGATAATTAAAATTTAAGGTAGTGATGTTAATATAAATTGACTACAAACAAGTTGAATGAAATCCCAGTAAAGGTGGAAATGCAAATGCTATTTTTGGCAAAGATTTCAATACGAATGGGAATTATAGTTAATACACAATAAAGAAAGTAAGTTGAGTATATTTATGTAACATAATGTAAAACCAGCATTAACTATATTATTTGAAATTGGTGGATGTGATATGAAGATTTAAATCAAATAAACAATTTGTTGGAATAAACATTCCATAATTGGACTAATTGCAAATGAATGAAATTAAATATTTAATTATTCGTTAATTGAAAATTTTGTTGAAATTAGAGAATAATAATGTTGTAGATCTTGAGTCCAAAGTTAATTTCATCCATCTAGCCTCAATGAATTGAATAATAGAATGAAAGGTAAATTAATTGGAATAATTGTAAATTAAATTATAATTTCTGAATATAAGGAAAATGAATGTTAACGCTGAAATTTATGAATGAATCAATGTTAAATTGACATTTGAATTTGTTTAAATTAGTGTAAATGATTAAGAAATTTAAAGGGGTAAAATTTGTCAATTATAGAATTGAAATTTAAGATTTGATTTAATTAATTAATTTATAAATTTATTTTGTTAGTACAAAAATAGCCATTTTGGCCACTGACTCGGATTTCGACGAAACTAGTTTCATCGGATCCGTAACGGTGAATTATTGTAGGATTTTAAGTTTCGTAGCGATCGGACTTGTCGTTTGATCGTACGGACTCGAAACGCCTTGAAATCAATGAAATTGAAATCAATTTGAAAATATTGATTTTAGCATAACTTCTTCATACGATGGAATTTGCACTTGAAACCTTTTCCATTGCGTTTAAAATATTTTAAAACATCTATTTTGATATACGGGTTGACCCAATTTCATTCCGGAGTCGAAACGGGCTTATTGGGGCACTTTGTCGTTAGCGCATGTGTTCAATCCGACCCATCTATTCTTTTTCAACCTTGTCTATAAATACTCTATTATAAATCCTAATTTCCCTCATTCTCATTTGTCTGTGCTTACCATTTCTTTCATCTCCTCAGTTCAATGGCAGATAAACACCTAATTCCAACTGCAATTTAAAATCTAAAGTGAAATTTCAAACTCCTCAATTTTTTTTTATATCGAAGCTCTCGACGAGCGCATCTCAGATCCATGATTCGTTTTTCACTCTATTTCATCGTCTGATCAGTAAAAATCGAAGCAGTTTCGGCCGTTCATCGCTCGACGACGAACCTCGTCTGATCAGAAAATCACTTCTGGGTATTATAGAGGGCACTGAGGGGATTGCATCGGCATCGTTTGTTTGAAGTTTCAACGGTTGGATTTAGCGCAAAATTCGGCCTAGGGTTTAAAATCAAGTGGCGGCCGACAACGTTTGGGATGACCAGACCCACGGTGGCGTGCAGAGGAGACCAGGGCGAGCTCCTGGTGGCGGCGGCTTGGCCTACGGCTGCGCCTGGTGGCCGATGGTCGTGGTCAAAGTGCGGTCAGCGGGGTTATTTTGGGTTCGAATCTGATGCGTGCACGTTCCTTGCCTGGGTGAGTTACTGGGAGAGGATAATGACGTGACGTGGCATAGAGGATATGTGAGTTTTGTATTTTTTTTTAATTTAATTTTGTTTTCAAACGATCTTACGCATATAATTTTCGTTTACGAACTGCAATTTGCGTGTGGTTTTTTTGTTAGGATCGTATTGAAATTTCGGACATTTTAGCGTTGGTTTGGACAGATTCTGAGACTGGTCAATTTTTGGGTTTAAATTGGATTTAAATTCAACTTAAATTCAAAAGGTGAGTGTTTTAACCCACTCACAACTTCTAAAATTTCTTATGTTTGGTGAATTAATTTATTTCTGTGATTATGCATTTATTTATGGTTGTTTCGTATATTTTTAATCATCATCTCAGTTAATTGCATTTATTGAAATTAAATCGTTATTTAATTTATTATTGAATATAACTGCCAGTTAATTACCTGTTATATATTATCAGTTATATATTGATATTGACTAATTGTTTTGTATGATGATTGTGATGGATGTATGATTTTATGATGGATGAATGGATATTTCATTTATATTATCATAATCTCAAGTTGTTATGCATTTATTTTGATTCGGGATTGCGGTTTTAAATGATATACAACTGCATTTTTATTTTTAATTGTGGATTGAAATGATAATTATCCATATCACTTGACCATATGATAGAAAATTATATACAGACACCGCGGTATATATGTAAAATTATTTTTGAAATGATTTTTATGGTTTTGTAAAGAATTATATATGGGTTATACAGATATTGATTTTAGATGTTATATAAATGCTATTTTATTATTGATTTAGCTATGTATAAATTTTTTTGAATTACAAAATAATCTAAATAATAAAGTTTGATTTCTTTTATATAATATGGTTAAGTATCTATTAAATTCTACTGTATATAGAGTTTATAATGACTCAAATAAAATTAAGGTTGGAAGATAATGTGAATTTGATTTGAATTAAAGTATTTAAGAATTATCCTCGAAAAATTTGATTTTAAATATAAATAAATTGAGATTTAATAGGTATGATTTTATAACTTGAATTTTGTTTAGAGGATTTAAATGAATATCAAATTGATTTAAATGAATATTATCAAGTTAATCAAATTGAAAGAATGTCCAGTTATTTAAAGTGTAAAGGTTTTACTAAAATGATATTTGATTTATTAAGTTCACATTTCAAATCTAAATAATAGTATTGAAATTGATATATATGAAATTATCAAAGAATAAGTTTTGAAATGGTGGAATAATTAAAGCTTTGAAATATATGGAACTATATTGGTTTATTTGGGGATTTAAATCTACATTTGGAATTGATTTGTGAAGGTGAAGAAGCAATTTTATTATATAAAGTAATTTAATATTTAAACCATTTAAGTGGTGTAGTATGTTTCAAAGTTATGAAATTTAAAGTTTTATGTTATGAAAGGCTATATTTCAAGTTTTGATTTCGAAATATTATAACTTTGAAAATGTTATGGTTTTAGAAAATGATATATTTGAAAATAATATTGATTTGGGTTTTAAAAACAGAAATGATATCGTATTTATATTTTTGAAAGGGATATTATATTCTGTTTGAAGTATAATTATTTTAAAATGACCGCGGTGTTATAATAACGTTTGGTTGTTAAAGAGACCGGGATCGAAAGTTGTCATACTCTCTGCCAACTCCGAAAACCACTTTAACAACCGTGTACCCGGTGGACATTCCAGAATAAAGTAGGACGGCGGCGGCGTTTCCTTTGAGGTAAGTACGTGGACCCGATTCCCGTGAGTTGGCATAAGGTGGCTAAAACAGGAGCGATTGACGGGTTATGAGGGTAGCACCTTTTATCGGATACATCCCTTCGATATTATACTCCGACGTTTGGATTTATTCGGTGCCCACTTTTGATTTCTTTGATTTGGAGGTGTGGCTCGAGGTGGGCGGTAGCTGGGGCGATGCGTTACCACCGACCCGGAAGCGTAATTGGTATATCTACCCTGGCATTGCCTAGTTGTGCCGTGTCACCTACCCTAGCACGCCTTATACGATTTTGTTTTGTACCATACCTATGGAGTGCCCTCTGACGACGCCCAGTACGGGGGAGATTACGGTACTGTATAGACTATGGGAATATAAAAGTGTGTTAAGGGCTATATGAGTAAACCCTTAACGCTATTTCAGTATATTATACTTTACTTTAGACACTATTATAGTAGCGTATATTACTGCATAGTAAATAGTTTGACGGATCCTTAGGAGATGTGAATCCTGAACATCTCTTAAGTTACTGTACTCATGTTAGATACTGGATAGGAGATGTCAAATCCCGTAAACATCTTTGACGCCGTTTCACTCATATTATTTATTGTTGATTTAACTTACATAGGATCTTTTAGTTCTGACTCGAGTGTTTTGTCTTTTCAATTCGCTCGGGTCAGTCCGAGCATTTCAGGATTTGAAGATTTTATTCTGAAGGACAAAGACGAAGATTTTATTACTATTATATATAATATTAGTCCACTACATCAATTTGTTCCGCTGCATTATTAGTTGTTTTCTCTGGTATGTGTAACTCTGATATGTATTGTATAAATATATTCAAATATTTTGTAAATAGCTTCATGAACTGTATATTTGATTATTATACTTTATCGTTCCGCTGCAAAATTCTATTTTGTTTTTTCTTTCTCTACTTTTTCTTATTTACCCCATAATAATCCGCCATTCTGTATGGTTTAAGTCTGACGCGTGTGGTTTATCGTCGGTTCAAACTGTGCAAAAAGGTGGGATGTTACAGGAGAAAAGTGGAATTCGAAGTGCCTTCGTAGCGAATAGTTTGTTATGTAGCAATTTGAAGCATATACACATAGGTAACTCATAGTGAACTTTTGTAGAGAGAACCTTAGGGGTTTCTCGCCAATGTTGATTCACTTTTATATCTATGTTGATTGTGAAATGTTTGGATGAATGTATATGACATATCTAATATTTTATGGAAGTGTTGTTATAGTGACTCTCGCTATATCAACACTTTGAAAATACCACTTTTCTTGAAACTCTTTGTATTGATCTTATGCTTGGATTTTTGCTAACAAATATTAGTCACATTTTTGCATTACTAGTGCAAAATCATGATGCTCGAAACAAGTTTGGGACCCCTAAAACTAAAGTCTTCGAAAGTAAGAAATAAAATTTTCTTTATCGATTTCATAAAGAGTCAAGTTTTTGAAGAATTTTCAAAGGTGTTTATATGATTTCAAAGCTCTCTAAACTTTTGTGAATGCATACTAGATCCATTGTATGTTGTTCTAAAAATAAAATAGAGTGTTCATACTATGCAAATTTTTGGAAAAAATTGCATTTATAAGGAGACCGATTTAAAGGTATTTTCAATACTATTTAGCGACACTTTTTGCGATGCTTTTCTATTTTTTATAAAAATAGTTCGAACTTGTTTTTCTCTTCTTAAGATTTAATAGTATATTTTTAACTTGTTTCCAAGGGTTTGAAATGTTTTACAAATGATTTGTGATGTGAAAACTAAGCAAAAGTTTGATTTTTAAAAGTATAAAAGTTTGATTCGGTTGTGGAAAGGATAAAAGATTTAATTTCCAAAACAATATCACATATATGGAAAGGATTTACTCATATTCTCAGTACTAAATGTCGATGTATGGAAACTCGTTTCTATCTCGAAGGTTAAAAAGGTCGTCAAGGCAAGGCTTAGAAGTAACACTACTTTAACTGGTCTAGCTTCATTTCTAACCAAGGGATAATATAAGTTTGAAATCGATGAGCAGTGATAAGGATATAAGATTTAATTTCCATATACGATCATTTTAATTATTCCCGATGGTTGATTTATTGACTACTGATTCATCTATCCTTTTGTGTTTCGTCAATCTAAGATGATTCATTGCTCAATGGAGCATTGATATCCTTTATCAGAAATGACTAAAACCCAAGACTGAGTGGACATCAATCTAGGTAGGGCTTCTTCCATTACGGTATCTTCACATCTACTCTAGATTGGATTCAGTTGTAAGCATGTGGAGATGTGAAATACTTGGATACTCAATAAGATTGACGGGGTCCGACATGGACAATTTCCAAGAGCCATCGTAGTTCTTAAGTATTTTTTCTAAAGATATATTTTCGGTAAGGGGGCCCACCTACCTAATCAACGTTGGAAATTTCTCTTTCCTTATTTCTGATGCAAACCTTTGAATTAATTCTTTCTTGCCTACATCGAGAAGTGTCTTGCACACTTCGCGATGTTTAATTATTTTGTCCATTCTTTATGCTTGGATGTTGACCTTGTGAGAGGAAACCCGTTCTGTGTTTTGCTGCGTGGTCTCACAAATTGTTCGTGTGTTTCACTTTTATTTGAAGTTTACTCATACCAGACTTATTATCTGACCCGAGCTGTTTGCTTTCCCTAAACTCTCGGGTACTCATGTCTATTTGAGTAGTCCAGGAATGACAGATTTCTTTGGGGCTCTTTTGAAGATGATGGATGAGCAGAAGGTTCCTTATCTATTTGGTTATCTATTTCTGCTGTTATGAGATGTTTGTTTTATGTATTTGAATTTTGTATCAACAAGTGTAAAGGCAGGTTGTTAAAAGTACCTATGCTGACAGCAGTAGTACTTTTGTTGTAACTCTGATAACTCCTTGTTAAGGAGTAACTTTATATGCTATCTTTTTTGAAAGGCAAGAGCATAAACTCATTTTATTGACTAACATACCATTACAATCAGTTACAATTCACACAACCATTATCTTGACAAGTTACAATGCCAACAATACAACCAAAAACACAAATTTAGAAACAACAAATTCAAACAAAACTGAACCAACCATGAAGTACAGTAAACTAAACTTATTATATTTATCACATGATGCAGCGGATAATCTTCATATGAGACCTGAGTTCATTTGTAGGAAGAACATAATATTCAAGTTAAGGACATAAAAGGATTCAGACCAGACAGCAAATAAGCCAAATGCCAGCATTCCTTGTGATCATCAAACTTCAAAAATTATCAATCTTTAAGTCCCTCAATATATTGCCATGAATCAAGTTATACAGCTGAGAAGAATTCTTGCTTCCAATACCAAATGTTCTATTGTTTCTTTCAGACCGCACAGCATATATCAATTTTTTAAGAAGCTTTAGCAAAAGCCTAGTTGTACGAGTCTTCCATCTAGTTGCTTTGAATACATTAAACCATTCAATTGAACTAATAGCTGAAGGCTTATAAAATCCACCATTAGATAATAGCCTATACCATATTTGATAAACAAAAGGACATTCAAAAAAAAAAGAGTATTAGTTTCAGATTCTGATTTGCAAGAAACACATAAATCCTCTGAAATAATACCCATTCTACAAAGCTTGTCCTTAGTATTCAAAGCATTTGCCATCACTTTCCACAACAACAAATTTTCTTTTGCAGTACATCCAGTTTTCCAAATTCTTAAATGCCGGGGGAACTCAGAAACATTTTGACAAAGATAGTTATAAACAAGCCTGATAGAATGATTTTTACCCTTCCCTGACCAGATTAGAGCATTATCACTAATTATACTTGGATCACTAGTAATGAGATTCCACAAATTTCTAAGCTGAATGGAGCTGGAATAAGGTAATACTATACAATCATCATGTATAAATTCATCAACTCTAGCTTCTTCTGAAATTCCAGAATTCCTTCTCAGGTTATAATCTACTAGAGTACTTAATAGCAGTCCCTGTTTAGCCCATGGAGAATGCCAGAAAGATAGTCCTTTAATCAATGCATAATTACATTGTATGAAAGGTATGAAAGTTTCCCTAAGTTTAAGTATACATCTCCAACTCCAACTACAATTTTGTGGTATTGACATAGTCCAAAAATTCCTCTTGCCAATAAGATTCTCATTAACCCATTGAGACCATAAGTTCTTATCAGTTGCAAAGATCTTGTTGAAATACACTAAGATAGCAGCCTTATTCCATTGAAAAATATTAGCAATACCAACACCTCCATACTTTTTAGCATCAAACAGCTTGCAGAAAGAAATGGGAATTATCCTTTTTGAAAAAGGGTCACCATACCAGAGGAATTTATTTAGCGCACTAGAAATCATATTAATTAGCTTAATTGGAAGAATGTAATGTCTAGTCCAATAAGTAGACATAGCCACAACAATTGATTGAATAATAGTTAGCATACCAGCTTGTGACAATTTATCAGATGGCCATAACTGCAGCCTATCAATTATCTTTTCAAAGAGTGGAAAACAGTTTCGCTTGGTTATTCTAGAGCTAATGATAGGCAAACCCAAATAATATGAAGTTTTAGGTAATTCCGGAAGACCCGAGCACTTAATAATATCATTCTTCTGTAAAGTAGGCAAACCAGCAACAAGAATATTGGATTTTGAAAGATTGATTTGAAGGCCCGTAATGGAAAAGAAGAATTGCAGAGAGGAGATAATACACTGAATATTATTATATGTAGGCTTTGTGAAGATGATCAGATCATCAGCAAAGAGAAGATGAGTAATGAGGGGATGTTTGCATTTAGGATGTAAATTTAGGGCTTTCTTTACAACAAGATCCATCAAAATAGAATTAAGCAGCTCCATGAAAATAATGAACAAGTAGGCAGAAATATGATCACCTTTCCTAACACCCTGTACACCTTTAAAATATATGCTATCTTATTGCTATATTATATTTAAATGTCCTATTGTGAGTTTTTCTATTCTATTTCTTTTATTGTACCCCATGATGTCTCGCCTTTCAGATACTTAGGCTACGACACACGAATTCCGTAGTTGTATTAAGTGTTATTTTCGAGGGTTCAAAGGTTGGGTCATCATACATATGTTAGCAGATAAATATTTAACAACTGAAAACTTTTGACAAACCAAGGGAAAAATCAAAAAAGCTGATCATGAATAAAGAAGATATTGGCGGTAGAAAGAAGAAAAGTCCAAAACAAAGTGACATCGCCATGTTAAAAGGTATTATATCCTAATACGTAAAACTTATACGTTAGGTATTTCCTTGGCAAATATTTGACATACAAACGTTTACTAACCAATGATTCGGCAAAGAATAAGATTATAACATGTAGTCATGAAGTCATATTGAAGAACAAAGTGACATCATCATTCACAAGTTATTATTTTCGCAATATATATTCATAAAATTATAAAGTATAATTAATTATTATAACAAATATCAGATTCAAAAAATGAAAGTCGTGAAGCTTTGGGGTAGAAAAAAGAAGACGCTTTGAAGTAAAAGGTAAGTAACTAACAAAAATATTTCCTTAGGTCAAATAATTTCTAAACACTAATTTTATTGTAGAAATTCAATAAAAACAGGACAATACAAACATTGCACATTAAGAAGCTTCAGTGCATAAGTAAGAAAAAATAGTACAAAAAAAGAAAGGTGTATATTGTAAAACAAAATATATTTTTATATGAAAAAATTAATGTCAAATATTTGATATATACTATTGATACAATTATAACAAATGATCAAAAGAACAATAGACATGGTATCGACTATCTAACTTTTCTTATACTAACATCAAGTTAAAACCAGGAAAGTAGACAAAAATTAACTTAAGAATCAGAAAACTTTCAAGAAAAAATGTGTTTGCAGATTACAAAATCGAACTTGGAAATAAGGAGAAAAAGTTAAAAAGAAAACAAAAAAAGTTTCTCCTTTTTCACTATAAAAAAGAATAAAAATAGAGACACAAGGAGAAAAAACAAAAGATTCGGATTTCCAGTACAAATTACCTACCCAAAAAGGCAATACCAAAGAAAATCATGAAAAAGCAACATTAAAAAAAGATGAAAAAGATCCTCAGCCTAAATTGATATCAGATGAAAACATAGAATCTGATCATGAGAGGATTGAAATTAAAGAAGGCACAAAAATACTGGTCGAAGGAGATGAAAATATGTAGGTCATTTTAATAAAACATAATATGCAAATATACAAACATATATAAATGTATGTACGCCTGACAAATATTTGCTGGACAAATAAATATATAACTGACAAATATTTGTTTAATTAATATTTGCCATAATAATGTATCATTTTCAGACATAGAACCATTAATAAAGTTCATATATTATATTCTGACCTACTTAGCATAATACATATTAATATGCTTTAGCTATTACTAAAATAGGAAAGTTGCGTACTATAATCCAGACAATGACACAAAAATAAGAGGAGTGCATATTTCTAACATGCTATTCAACAGATTCATCGACTCAATGGTATATAACTCAACGTAGTTTTATAAACATTGTTGAAAATAAGGATATAAAATTTAATTTCTATGTAGGCTATAGACCATTTCGTAAAAATAAAACTAAAGCCAAATTATGAAGATATCATATACTTAAAAGTCACAGGTTATGGTATGAAATACTTAACATTACAAATACATTTCACTTGAGAATTTTAAATCTAGTTAAATTGTAAACACGGATTTCAATAATTTAAGACTACAAATAAGACGCATGAAGCTTTGGTAGTCAAAATGTTGGAAGAAAGAATAATGAATTGCACAAAAATAATGGTACCACTGCATAATAAAAATCGCTATACATTGTTAGAGTTTAGTGCAGTTGATAAAATTTGGAAACATTATGAGTCCCAAAGACCAAGAAGGAAAAAGTTCGACTGCCCACATAAATAGGAAGCAAGAATAGTGGCGAGTTTTAAATATATTAATAATTACTGCTATCAAATATTTTCTCGGCCGATATTTCCTTATGGCAAGTATTGATCTACAACTATTTACATGTAATATTCCAGTAGAACTATAAAACAAATATATTAAATTGTTTAACAGAAAGACAATATAATGTGCAATGACCCGTAATTTTAGACATTCGAATAGGAATATTTAATTCGTTTATATATTCATTTTTGATTCAAATTTAGTATATAATAAGAAAATAATTTTTAACATAATGACTCAGTTTTTAATAACGCATTTTTATTTTTATTTATAGGGTTTTTTTCATAATTTTTAATTTTGAAAATATTTAAATTATCGTTTGACATGTTTTTTGACAAACGACGGTATTTTTGAAATTTTACAGAATAAGCTAACCAGTGTATATTATTACTGTTTTGAGATTGTATCGTCTTTTTTATACGATCATATTTTTGTTTTGTAGGTCGCGGATCACATGCGAACGAAATTATATGTGACGGCTTGTTGGAAATTGCAATATAAACGTATCACTACCCTAAGACAAATCAACACACTGTGACTTTTCTTTATTTCTTCTCTTTTCGTTTTCAAACCCTCTTAACCAAAACAAAGTAAGCAACGTGAATTTCAAAATCCAAATCAAACAAAATACTCCGTGAAAAATTATAAAATAAGGATCTTTGGTTCGTGGCTACTAGATCTACAATTCTATATGTGTATTGGAAGTTGCAGTCATGTTGGGGTGGTGAGCACGAAGTGCTGTACACTAGGGTTTGGGGTTGCAGAAGTTGTAGTTGACGATTGGCTAAATGGAGTGTACAGGGTGGGTTTTTCATATCGAAGAGCTTCGAACGGTGTAAAAAAGGGGTGTGCGGTGCTTGATTGGAGGATGCAACTTTTTGAGTGTCACGTGGGTTGTTGTTGGGTCGAAAATGGGTGGCGAGGCCGGAGGGGAAACAAAGGCCATGGCCGGTTACGTTTTGGCATGGGGAGAAGCTCGGTCATGGTCTTGGTGGCTAACAGTGGCCATAGTGGCATGCGTGCTCGATCAAAGTGGGGGTTAAGAGTTTGGGATGGGTTTCGTGATTAACAGGTGCAGGACTTTTAAATTTTGGAGAAGATGGATTAAGGGAATTGATTAATAAGGTGATTATGTGAATTGATTAAGAGATTTTAATTTAATTATATTATTTAATTCAAAATCTTATAAATTGAACATCAAGACATGGTTTTTTGCGTCGCGCTCATAGAAATGTTAGCTACGCAATGGAATTGGTTTGGTCGAGTTAGGAGCAAGTGAAATTTTAGGCTTCGATTTTAGTTCAAATCGCAACACTTAAGCTTCAACTAGAATTTCGATGAGTTAAACCAACCTTTTGGATAATTAGTATGATATATCTTAAAAATGAAGTTTTGTTTTCATGTTTGAATGATTTATTGGTTGATTTGGCTAAATATCCGCTTTTAAAAAACGAATAACATTTAAAATGAAATACATGGAATTTTGTAGAGAAATCTGGATTTCTCGTCATTGTGAAATTTTTTATTCCAGTTATATACCTGTTGATTTTAATTTCAATTATATACTTGTTATATAGATGGTTAAATGCTAAAATTTGATAATTTGACCATACTGGATGTGACACTGACATATGCTAAAAGTCGAACCTTTTTAGTGAAAAAAGTTGTAATAGCATTGGTTAAGAAATATGGTAGCTATTGGCCTCATCATAGTATTTTGAAATACTATTAATTGTTGTTTTGGTAAAAAAAAATGGTTTCGATTTGAACAATGATTTTTAATCCGATCTTTTTAGATTTTCTGTGATATTTTATTTAAAAATAGTTTTTGTACTTCTCTATTTTACTTCAACCTTTTTATTATTCTTTCTAATGTATGCAAATATATAAATGTTTAAAATTCTTTTGGGAGGTATTTATTTTTATAGAAAAGTTATTATAAAAGAAAATAAAGGAGAATTTATTTGTTTATAATAAAGTGATTCTATTTTAAAAGGAGATATATATTTTGGAAAAAATATTTTGTGAGACGTTTTACATGAATTATTGGATAAAGGAATATATCTATAAATGCTATTTTATAAATAAAAATAGTCTTATAAATTGTGTTTTTATAATAAAAAGAACAATTTTATAAATAATATTTTATAGAAGAGCAGTGACGTCGTTTTTATAGTTTGGTATAAAAAATCACATTTGTGGATTTATAGAAATATGTGGAATTATCATTTTATGGAAAGTATTTGGTTCTAATTTGGAAACTGAAAGTTGTGATAAATTTGAAGATTTATAAACGGTATTTTATAAATAGGAATGAATTTATAAAAGGATTTTATAAACAGGGAAGAAGTGTTTAAAAAGGATCAATAATAAAGGAGATTTACAAAAGTGAAATGATCGTTTTATGGAAAGTATTTGGTTCTATTTGAAAACTGAAAGTTGTGATAAATTTGGAGATTTATAAACGTTATTTTATAAATAGGAATGAATTTATAAAAGGATTTTATAAATAGGGAAGAAGTGTTTAAAAAGGATTTTAATAATTATAAAAGGAGATTTATAAAAGAGTTGTAAATGGAAACGAATTTTATAAATGAATTTAGAGTTTTATAATTATATTTGAAAATTTACGAAAGAAGTTTTATAATTATAATTTGAGATTTATAAAGGATAATTTATAAAGGAGATTTATAACAGATGTTTATAAAGAGATTTACAAATGGAGTTTGTAAATATTAAGAAGTTCGTAAAAAGGAACTTCATAAAAAGGAACGTGATTTAATTTTCATAAATGATTATTTTAAATACGGTGGTATGGAAAATATTCTTTTCATACTCAACACCAAATTCTGAAGTACACGACTTTGGGGTATTAAATACGAGGTTGAAGGGAACGACTTTGGGGTATTAAATAGTAACTGATATGATTATTTTGATGACATGAGATAACTTTGAAGCTTTTTTCGATAACATGAGGCACTTGATCAAGTATTTCTAGTGGGAGGGATATGCATAGGACTAGAGTAGTTCGAGAAGGCACGTTCGACAAGATGAAGTGATTTAATTGGACATTAGATGTTTAGAGTCGAGTCGCATGCTGAAGTGATCATTGATAACTCCAGGTATGCGAGATTCTATAGGCCAAGGGTATGCGAGGACGCCTACCTGTGTCCCCTGGACCGTGGGACGGTCTAGCCTGCCCTGGGAGGGTAGTGCCTATGGGATAGGTATCCAAACAAATAGCGAATCCAAATGTAACACGAGGTTCACTGGTCTGGGAAGTCGTTAAAAGAGTTACCACTTATCCAAAGACCTTAGGAAGGTCAAGGTAAAGCAGACTTTGGGAAAGACGCGGTGACAAAGACCTTGGGAAGGTCTAAATGAACGAGACTTTGGTAAATTCGCAGTGACGAAGACCTTGGAAAGGTTGGGATGATGGAGACTTTAGGAAAGTCATGGTGACGGAGACTATGGGAAGGTCATAATATAGCACGACTTTGGGAAAGTCATTGTGGTAGTAGACTTTGGGAATGATCATAGCGAAGTGATACTTCGATGGCGATCATGGTGATGGTGCATAGTGAGGTGAGTCCTTTATGATAGACACGGCAATATGAAATCTCGGGGATGGTTTTCGTTGCATGTTTACTCTGTATTTGTCATGATTTCCATGATTGGTGCGACTGTTGGATGCCTTCTGATTCTTGAGATAGGTACCTGACACCCATAAGATACAGTGTGGTATGCCCATATAATGATAATAGTAGCATAGCATATACTGGTTATGTGCTAGCTTGTTGGATGCAGGGACGAGTCAGGTATGATTATTCAGATTCCATACCCTATGTCCTATGCGCAATACGGGTTTTATAGTGTTTAAAGATTATTTATCGCTCACACTAGACTGTTGCATGACTTGAGAATTTAAGCTTTACTTTTTATTTTCTTTTATACTCTTAAATGAGTAGACTAGATTGCAGGTCTAGGATAATGCATGAAGTTATTCAATAGACGAGCATGATGCTGACACTTATCTAGACTTATGTTTTGAGCTTATTATTATTTCGCCATGCGACACTATGTAGCTTAAGCATGCAGTGCTTTGCTTTATTTAGAGACAATACACTTGGGTTTATTATTTGATGTGTAAACTCTATAATTCATGTATATAACTCTGGTGAGACTAGCACCACTATCCCAGTGGTTAGGCCTTTGACTTTGGTGCAAGAGGTCATAAGTTCGAAACTTGCGTAGCGTGATTTGAACCACTAGACTTATATTTACATGTAGTATATTGTATACTACCTAAGATTTGTAGAACTAATATGTACTACCATCTACGCATCCAATTTTAAAAAAAACCTTTGGTGAACCGATATACTTTGATTATGTGGTTCATTTTAGTTATTACTGTCTCGTCTAATTTATATCTTTGTTGATTATTATATTTTATCCTTGTATTGTGAGATATACGACAGGTTTTATTATTGTTTTTAGTTATTTCACCCTTGGAAATCATCCTACATTGATCGGATACAGTCATAACGCATTCTTTAGGGTATTTGAGTATTGAAAGTGTAGGCGGTCGTCACACATAAGAATGCAAAAGCCAACCGGATGCGCAAGCTAATCGGGTACATATGGATGGATGCAAAATCTAACCGAGTGTATAATCTAATCAGGCACATAAGAATACTAAAACTAAATGCACAACGTAATTAGGTATATATGGATGCAAAAGTTAACTGAATAGAAAACATAATTGGGTATATATGGATGCAAAAGCTAACCGAATGCACAATCTAATCGGTACGTATGCGTGTAAAAGCTAACTAGATGCAAAACCTAATCGAGTATGTATTGATAAAAAATATAACCAGGTGCGTATATAAATTAATCGAGTAAATATGGATAACAAAGTTAGCCAAATGCACAACTTAACCAAGTATATATATAAAAAGCAATCTACAAATGAGTTAGAATAATAGTTAATCGAGCTTAAATTCAAAAATAGCACATAAATAATAAAACATATTATCACGACAAATTATATATATGCATGACAAATATATAACAAGAAAACAACACCTACTATATATATGACTACCAAATATATGTTAGGAAAATATTTGCCATTATTACCAACCTAATCAGGTATATATGGATGTAAACCTAACGAGTGGCACAACTTATTAGATATATACGGATGCAAAATATAACCAAATATACAACCTAGTTAAGTACAAATGGAAAATTATCTATAACTGAATTAGAATAGTGAATAACTGAGCTTATCATCGAAAGCAACACCTAAACAATAAAATATATTATTATGAAAGAACTGTTAGAGTTAGGGGTATGCCCTAAGGGCAATTATGTAATTTGTTATAAATATTTAACTTGATAGCCAATCTTGTTCGAAATAAAGCATGTTTTCTTTCTGTTATATACTTTTTATAATGTGTTATAAATAATTGATTATTCACTTTAAGTACATTGAATAGAAAACCATAAATGGTGTGTTTTGTAGTAGTAATTACAGGGTGTTGAAATCATGAGTCATTTATCATGATATAATAAATACATTATCTTAAATATTCATAGTCAAGATTTATCAAAATTGAATATAGATAAATCCATTAAGACAAGAGTACGTAACACACTCCAAATGTTGGGTAGTGTATTACTCATGACTATTGGAGCCACCAAGGGGTTATGTATTAATATTTATTGGATAACTATGGAATGACACACTCGATAGTATTCTGTTGGGTAGTAGAACTAAGGTCAAATAGAGAGTGACAATATTACATAATTCTCTCGACTTGAGAACACTATCGAGCTTTAACATGGAAACTGCACTTTAATTATAGTTAAACATGGCATGGTGTCTGTTGAACGACTACAGTTAGGTTGAGTGGAAGCATTGCAAGTGAAACACAATTCAATAGAGAATTCGTCTCCTTAGTTATATGGGATTAGAATCACAGGTCAACTTAAGTCAAATAAAATTCAAAGTCCCTTGCTAAAGCAATACGATTAATTATAATTGCTATTATTGAACCAAGGACTTTATATTTGGACTATAAGTCGAATGTGGATGATATATGAATTTTGACTATTACCAAATTCTATAAGTTATAGTGTGATGTGGTTTTAATGAAGAGGATTGATGTAAATAATTGTCACTATCGAGTAATGATTGAATTTTTAAAATTGGATCTACCGAAACTTTGTAAGCAATAAATCTGGTTATAATGTTACACCACTAGCCAAGGTGAAGTGTGAACTTAATATTCGAATTGTTCAATATTATTTGCTGATTGAATTTACATATAAAGAGTCAACACAATTGCAATGTTGAATCCTCCGTCTACCACCTGATTTAATTAGATTATAAATATTATGATTAATTTAAATATTATTTTTGTAGTATTAATTAATTTTATTTATTTGTGTTGATCAATACTAAATATAATATGTGTATAAAAGTTGTATACACACTTATTAATATACTAGATATATATATATATTTAAATTTTAGTTAAATGTAAATTATCTAGTCTAGCTTGAAGTGGTTTTGAGACCCAACAAAGGGGCATGTGTGACCAACTTTGGTATAAGACAGGGCTTGGAATTTGATTCCAAAAGGTATGTAAAGGAAAAGGAAAGAAATGATATCCTTCCATCTTTAAACTTCTTCTTTCATATGCTATTTAATCACCTTTAAGCACTTTTTTCATCTTATTCCATTTTATTATTTTTGATTCCATCTTCCCCTATTATATCAGGCTGTAATCATCCCTCGTCTCTTTGTCCATTTATTCAAGCACCAAACATAAAAATAATTCAATTAAAATCAAAACATAGGTATGTAGCTTTCTTAATTGGGTTGCACCATTTGGAAGTGTTGAATAGAGATTTAAGCGGAGTTCCTAGATTCAATATGAAAGTGTATTCTTAAGCAATTGCAAGGTACTATCCATATTTAAAAATTTATATAATTGTATACTTGATCATCATATGTTTTATGTTTAACCAGATTAGCTTTTAACATGAGTTCCTACATGTATGCGATGTCAACTTGAAATGTGAATGTACACACACACACACACACACACACACACACACACACTATACTATGCATATAGAGTTTGGTTTCTAGAGCTCGAAAGCCGCCACTAACTTATTTTAAACTCAAATGTCACGTTGTTTATCTGTTTCTTTTTGTATGCAATCTCTTTTTCCTCGTTTATTATCTAAACCCTAAATATTAACGTACTCTCAATTTCTTCCTTTTCCCATATGTTGACCTCTCCTCCTATCACCGTTACCAACCCCTTCAACTCCGAATCTCAGCCCGACTGACTGACAACCACCTTCACCTTTCCATCCATTTCGACTTTCCTCATCCCATCGTCCACAGCATTTGTCTTCTCCGCCCACCAGAGTAGTTGTCGACAACGCAGCATGGTTTGTCTTCAATTGTCAGTTGTTCTCCCACTGTAAGTGCTTCTTTCTTCTTCCTATAGCTGCAATCTGCTGTGTGCATAAATGCTCACCTTATTTTACCCTGCCATCTTCTTACTAATTGTGTCTAGATAACTTTTCAGCATTGTGCATGTTTTATTTATATCTTAATAACAACATGAACGTTTTCTTTCGACGAATAGTTATGATTGGCAATGGTAGCTTAATAAGCAGTCTATATTATTTTTCTTCCATCATAATTTGATTAGAATAGTGCATATTCCGATCTTCATACAAAGTGAAAGGAGAGGATTGAGCATTATATCAATTTTATGTTCCCTTTGGTGCACTAACATGGTCTGTTTTAATGAAATAATGTAGCATTTTCAATTTTAGACATGATTGTGGGTTATCAGTTTTCTCCCTAATCATAAACTAAAAATAATGTATTAAAGAGCTTAGTGTTGTTCGGGACGTATTTGTATGTGAATAGGTTTGCAGTTATGTTTAAGGCAAAATCATATAGGCTTAGGATGCATAGATCGATTCTTCTTGAAAAAGTAAAAATATACATTTTCGACACCTAAATAATTAGTTCCATAATTTTGACAGTGAAATTTGGAATGAATGAAAATCACAGGATAGTAAGCTTCTTGGTTGTTAGAGATTTCAGCTAAAAAACATGAAAACTATACCATGTTCTTACTACTATAAATCTGAGCATGTGTCGTATGTTCTCATATGTAAATGAGAACTCGAATTTGCAATTAGAAAACTTCTAATTTATTTGATTTCAACTGCTTCGGTGACATGTCTAAATTGTTATAGCATATCATCTATTTTTCTTAGTTACCCTTTCTTCACTTTACCAAATCTTCTTTTGAGTTTATTCACAACACATTTATCTTTCATATAATTTGATATTTTGGTTTAATCTTTTCTTATTCACGTCATACCCTTATATCCAAACATTCATTCTTTTTAATGATTTATTTGCAGAATATAAAAGAAGAAATTATGATAGTTTCAATTAGCACTTATTCATATATTAGAAATTTAAAATATACTCAAAGTCCTACCAAAAACTTTGCTAAGATGATTTTTAATTACCAGTTGACATTCTTATATCATACTTATATATATCATAAAATTATTTTATAATAAAGTATGAAAGTTCTGTGGAAAATAGAGAACAACAACAAATAATTCAAATCTTTGGACTTTTACCTCAAATGAGATGAATTGATGGAACCTTAATCAACTCCATAATTCATTCCTAGAGAAGGCATAAAATCAGTCATGGTAATTGTTGGTATAATAAATGATAATCTATATTTAGAGAATAATTCTTTGGTAGAAAAATTGACTAAGATGAACGGAGTTGGTTAAAAAGAGCGGTAATATTCAACGCTTAATGAAGAGAAGAAACAAAAAATAAGATCCTTTTTTCGTGTGTTAAGATAAATTAAGGAAAAAAGGGAAAATGCTCAAAATAATACACGTTGACAATGGAGAGAAAGGTTAGCGGGATCATTGAGAGCAAAGGATTCTAACACATATTTAATAGTAAAGTCAAACATGTTAGCAGTCTAAATGGCATATCAAATACTCATTACTTTGAAGCTGTAGGGAGTATGTTTATTTGAAAAAGTTCGATGCTGCACATGTAGCTTCTAGGTATCACTTCATGTTTATTTTTTGTGCACTACTGTGACAAATTAAATGGAGGGCGAACCATAAGTTTCAAATATTGAATTTAAAAAGGATCGCGTTTCCAACTATATTATAGGCTTATAAATTTTATGATTTTTGAGAATTATGTAACATTTTTAGATGATAAAAACTTTAAACATGATTTTTTTGCTAAAACCATGGAGTGACATCTCTGTACCTTGCAAGTTTTTGCATTCACACTACTGATATGATCAAAAGGTGTTTCGGTGAAAAAAAGGTATGTTTGAGATATGTAGTCATGTTCCCAAAATAATTATTGATACGATTCTATACTTAACATATAAACTGCACCGGTAAACATTCCTTTCTATATTTCAATGTTTTTATCTACCAATTACTTTTTTTTATCTGTTTTCATGATTGAAAAAGTTAGCAACCACCAATAACATTAATTGAAATTTGAATGTAGTATATATTATACGTGCAAAATGACCCCTTTTCCTTCGTTTATGAAAATCTATATAATTAAAAATATCAGTGTTCAATATAGTATCTTTTGTTCCATTTGAGTGATCTTAACTCATGTAGCCAATTTTTAATCTTATACCTGACATAGAGTTGTTTTATATGTATATAAAAGAGAAAAAGGGTTACTTATATTATGTTCAATCCAATTTCACCAGTGTTCGATATAGTTTCTATATATATATATATATATATATATATTCAGGTTGTTTTTGAAATGTTACCTATATTGCAAAATTATTTTCATTTGATTATGTGTTAACTAAATATATTACAATTTAAAACCTTATAATATTTTACCCTCAACTATTTTTCATCTTGAGATGTATGTCAGATTTGGAGCTCTTTTATGGACTTAAAATTTGGAAAATTTCGATCAAAAAACGTTTTTATTAAGTATACTATATTGTATCATACTTATTGAAGTGAAAAGTTCTTGATCATTTTTATTTGAATGCTGCTTCATTTTGTTTTAAGCTATATGTAATCCTTCTCATCCTTACACATTTCATTGATTCCTTTAGTTTGTAAAGTTATGGATGTTCGGGTTCCAATATAAAGATTACTATAATAATTGAAACTTGAAAGGATAAGGTAAGGATGTATGAGCTAAGTAAAAAGAACTGAGTCCAACATTTCTAATTTTTTATGTTCTACAGATATTTTATACGAGAAGAGTATATGTGTGAAGTAAATTGGAAGAGTGTACATTTATTTAAAATTTAAGTTAGGGCATCTTTAATTGACAGGCATGAAAGAAGAAATATAATACCCATAGTAGTTCACATCGTCTAAGTTTAAATATATTTATTTAGAGTTAAAGCTGACTAAGTGTTTGTACCAAAATTGGGCACAACCCTCGTCGGATGTAATTGAAGAGATTAGAATGAAGAAATTAAAGGAAAAATGAGGCTAATCTAACAATCACACCAAGAAAAGTATGAGACAAGAAATTATAATGGTTCGGCATTGTATCCTACATCTATTTAGTTTGGTATTTATTGATGAATCTCAACTTGTTACAATAGTACAAATCACTAACAGTCAGGTTATAATGGAGTTGCAGCGGAGTAACAGTGTAGAAGAATAAAAAAAGTCCTTTTTCTGTGGGTGTAAGGGTGCTATTTATAGGAGTAGATCTGAAAATATCTTCCCCAAAACTCGAAATACCCCTTCTCACATGTGGATCTGCCCACCAGATCGATTTGGAGTCATTTGGGATTGATCCTGATCGATCCAAGTGCATTTCGTATCGATCAAGATTGGCTCCATTTGAGCTGCGATCGATCATGGTGATTCTTTAGTTGATATGCAAGATTATGTAAAAATTTCATAACATTTGGGCTTGTAGTTTTTGAGTTATGATCAATCCAAGATTGATTTTGTAGGTAGGCTGATGGCTGCATATCGATGCCTTCGTATCGATAGGCTGTATATCAACCTGTTGTGCATTGATGACGTAGCTTGAGTATTTTTTGGAGACTCGTATTTCATGCTTGTTGATCATTTCTTTTGGTTAGACTACTTCTTTCGTATCGATCCAAGGTTGCTCCATTCGTATCGATGCTTGCATGTTGCCTTCGTATCAATTGATTGGTTACTGGTTTGTATCGATGCTTGTTTGTATCGATCTTTTGGCTGATCGATACAAAACAAAAGCAGGATCGGTACGAAATAGGTAGTAGTTGAGCAAATGAACTTGGATCGATGCTGTTGCTTGATGGATACGAAGGGGCATAGATGTAGAGTAATGGACTCATGAACATTTCGTATCGATAGGATGGATACGAAATGATAGATATGGGTTGATGGATACGAATGGGTCTAATATGGATCTTGATCGATCCATAACTCGAGCATACGAACCCGGATTAACCTAAAATTTGGAACGTTTCCTTTCATAGCTTTGTTTGTTATACCATGCTAGTTGTAGCTTGATCCGCACTCGGACCAAGTTTGCCTGTATCCATCGTGGACCTGTAGATAACCGATCTTTGGGACAGATTGTCTTCAGTCTCTAGTCAAGTCCTTGGTATCATGGCCTTGCCAAAAGGCGGGATAACATTTTCCCTCCAAAGTATGTCTTGTGTGAACATGATGTGCTTTGAAAAGTTGCAATCTTTATTCTGAAAAGGCTCTATCCAATTTGCTGAATAGTTATCGTCCTTTCATAGGTGATGTGACCTTTGGTAGAATTCCAATAGTATAAATGTCAAGTTGTAGATTGTCAATGATCATGTGTTTTTGTTGTAACTGAAGGTCGAGTGCTCGCAATTTGTTTTTCATTACTCTGGTTGTCACCAGGAAAGTATTCAATTCCTGATAACTTTGAAAGTCAAATGTTAATATGTCATACGTGCACGTATTTTAACCTAACTCCCATTTATGCTTGCACGTCCATGTGTCGTTCTCAAGTTCTTTTTCCCTTTTTTTAATGGATCTTGGTGAAAAGAGGTCCTTGTCATCGATTGATGGTTACTTTAGAATTGAATTTAGTACCGTCCTCTCCTGGATCGATGTAAAACCCAAGTGGCAACAACGATCGATGGTTGTTTTGATCCCTTTCTTTGTATCGATCCTCTCTTGGATCGATCCGGCATGCATTAAGGTAGACTTGGTATCGATGATTATCGATACAAGATGGACTTACATAAGGCGTGCTTCGTATCGATGGATACGAAATTTACAAGTGTTAACTCATGGGACTGCTTCATGGAGGATATGCCATTTCTCATTTTTCTGTTCGAGAAGGATTTCTTGTTGTAGATAATCTTTGATGGGAGTCATGTGACTTTTTTTTAGCTCCGTCTCTAAGATCTGGTCGATCTTCATCTATCAATGCTTGGAATAATAAGTATTTCAACTGGAACAAAGTCTATTTGTTGCGCATCCCCAGAACTGGCTAGCTTGGCCAGTGATGGGCTTTTTCATTTTATTCTCTGAGGATGTGTGTAATGGTGTAATACTCGAATTCGGCTAGTAGCTCTTAGCCCCAACTGAGATAAGGAGCAAGATGTTTCCCCCTAGTCAGATAATCTTCCCTGACTTGGTATACCACTAGCTAGAAATCACATAAGATATGTAAAGTTTCCACTCCTAGTTTTCTTGCAAGTTTGAGCATGGCGACCAAGTCTTCATACTTTGCTTCGCTATTTGTTGCAGGGAAGTTGAGTTTCAGGGCATAGCAGATCGATCGCTCCTTAGGAGTCATTAATGCAACTTCATCGCTAGAAAATCGGTTATTGGAAGTTCCATCTGTGTACATTCTCCATTGGTTGGACGGTTCTCCACTGCTCTTTGGATAGTCGTATAATGCAGTGAATTCAGATATGAAGTATGCTAATGTTTGACAATGGGTAGCTCTTCAAGGGGGAAAGTGATATCAAATTGGCTTAGTTCGATATTCCATTTGAGTAACCTTCCGAACATCTAAGGTTGCTATAGGACCTATTTTAACGGCTAGTCAATATAGACATTAATGGGGTGATCTTGTCAATAGCTAGCTTTCATCATATACTGGTCTTTGGATTCATTTCTCTTCACATAGCATTGCGATGCTTATGGATGTGTTGACACAGCCCAATTAATGTATAAATTTTTGCGATACAACGTCTTGGGTAAAATAGGAGGTCTCTCTAAGTGATCTATCAGAGATGGAATTGCATCAACGTAGTTATTAGTCCATTCAAAAGTTCTCTTCCCTCTTTTGGTCGGGTCGAAGAAGAGAATAAACTTATAGATGGCCCTAGAGTTGAATCAACTTAGACGGTAATCTTCCGACTTAGGCTCTATACCTGCTTGGTTGTCCTTGGTACATGGATGTCTCTAATTGTTAGAATTTTTTGAAAATTAGCCTCAATTCCATGAGAATTGATGATGAAACCCAAGAATTTTTCTAACGCAAAGCTGAAAGAGCATTTCAAAGGATCGAGTTTTATTCTGCATTTTTTGGAGGGCACCGAATATCTCCGCCAAGTCATCGATGTAGTCATTTGATAATCATGATCTCACGCGCATATTAACCACTTATATTTTCATTGATCGCCTGCTCTAATTTTTTAACGATCTGTTAACCGTCCTTTGGTAAGTAGCACTAGTGTCCTTAAGTTTAAATCCTGGGATTGCGACATAGCACCTATATGCCCAAGTGAGTAACAAAATTGTTGTATTCCTAGTCTAGGACATGCTTCAGTATCTGATTGTATCTGGAGTTTGCATCCTTGGAAGTGAGTAATTCATGTCTGATGGTTAGGTCCACTGGTTGGTTTATCCATGGAAGTGAAAAACTATGCTTTATCATGCCTCGTGCAAATCGGAGTAGTCGGCGTACGTCCGCCACTCTCCGTTTGTTTCTCTCATAGGAAAAGAATTGGATACTCATTTTGGGTAGACGTAATTATGGATAAACCCATTGGCTTTTAGTAGATTCGCATCCTCTTTAAGTGTAGCAGATCTCTCTGGATCCACATCGTATTGTTTTTATTCATCAAGACATGACTCGAGTCGACATTTAATGTAGGGTTCTCAATGGCTGGCGAGAGTCTACATATATACATGAGATTGAATCCAAGCAAACACATCAAGATTCACCTGGAGCAAAGCAGTTAACTCTTTCATCGTCATTGCGTTGATTGTGATCTGATCTTCAATACCCGTGATGGGTTGTAGGCGCTTCTTGTGCTTATTCGCAATGGTTAATGATCAACCTTTTAGGCACGTTGAACCAAAGGCTTTAGTGGAGATTAGCCTTGTATCGCATGCAGCTGCATAGCTGGCTCCAGCTTTGAGTTCGAATCTGCTTGTGTTTTCCTAGTAATGCCTCTCCATTCAATGTACTCGTGATTCACTGCTCGTTGTAAGGGTCGAAATGATGATTAGTTGCCTATAAGTCTGGGAATCGATCTGATGATTCTATCTCTAGGCATCCTTTCGGCTGTAACCTAGAGTTGTTATAAATTCCAGGCATGGGTCAAAGGATGGAGCTGTTATAGTCAACTCTTGGATAATCACTCTTTTTCCCTCGGCCTTGAGTTGGTGGATGCATTACACGGACGGTCGAGTCTCGTCCCAACCGTGTTTATATTGTAGTTCAAGCTTTAAGAACCAGAGTTGATTGATGAATGGTCGAATCACATTCATCTTATCTTCTCGCTCGTACCCCTAAGTCTGGGTCATACATCGATGAGTGCAAGGAAAATCACATCTTCTTTAATCTAATATTCTTTCCCATCGAACCATACGACCGAGTTAATTTATGGAAGGCTGAGTCGTGCCTACCCTGCATCATATTAAGGTCTTCCTTCTTGGCGGAATACTTTGATGCTCCATCGAATTTCAGGTATGAGCTTGATATTGGATGGTCAATCACGTCCACCTTTGTTGCAGGTGTAGCCATACTCTTGGCTGGATTAGAGAATGGATGGTTATATCATATCCAATATGGGTCGATGCTCTTTTTGTCGAACCAAGGGCAAGAATCCATGCACGGACGGTCTCATCGCATTCATTCGGAGTCGGACAGTTAGTCGCATCCAATTTGATTTATATTCTCCCATTCGGTTATGGGATAAAATTGACTCCTGTGCAGTCGGGTCATGCTCATCAGGTTTCATACTCCTCCTGATAGATCAAATGAGGTACATAGAGAATGAATCGTCAAGTCACACTCATCGATGGTTTATTAACCTACCATGCTATGGTGATTAAAGTTGTTCGAAGGACGTTTGGGTCACTCCCATTTATGGTCGATGTGGATTTATATTAACCGTTGATTCAATGACACGGTGTAAAAAGCTCGGACCATCGATCCAATGGTATGATATGAAAAGTCCAGATCGATATTGCCTGTCGATCCGACGGTACGATATAATTGGTTGCCTATAATTTCAGACGTTATTCTTATTGGTTAACATTAAGGCCTCCTTGTAGTCGTTGCCTTAAGTTATAAAGGACGCTAAGCTGGAAATGTAGTGAGTCACCTTTCTCTTCTTTCTGTGATTTGTACATATGCCCCTAGTCTTGGGTTGGCAGAGTTAGTTTTAGGATGGTCTAATTGCATCTATAGTGAGTTTATACTCCTATCCACACTCTAGGGACTAAGAGTTTTTATAGAAAATGGTCGGACCACATTTTCCTTGGTCAATTCATCTACCCCCAGTCATGGGAAAAAGTCGAAGTGTGGTCAGTCACATTACAACAACTTTAATTTGATGTTTTTCCCACTGAATTGTAGGAAAGAATTGATTGGAGGGTGGTTGGGTCACATCCGTCCATGTTGCACGCATAACCTGTCGAATCATAGGTGAGAGTTAGTGGATGAATGGTCATGTCACTTTCATTTGCGGTAGGATGGATAGTCACATCCATTCAAAATAGGACGTCCAGCTAGGCCCGCTTTACGTATCTATGTCTCCCTGTCGAATCAAGGAAGAAATTTTGTCTTGTAGGGTTGGAGTGCATCCCTATAAATTTATGTTATGAGTCCCATGTCAAGGACAAGAGTTGATGCACAGATGGTCATGTCGCACCCGCTTAGTGCTGGATGGTCGGATCGCATCCAACTTTTTGTGATAAGTGTTCCCCAAGTCAGGGGAAGAGTTGAAAAGAGGACGGTCAAACCACATCCACTTTTTATATTACAGGACCTGTTGAGGAATCATAGTCGATAGATGGATAGTCGAATCGCATCCCTTCTGGTATTTATCTTCCAATCCATGCTTTAAGGACTGGAGTTGGTTGATGGGTGGTCAGTTACACCCATTTGGTGTTTATACCCCAGCCCGTCTCTCGGGACCAGAGTTAGTTAATGGGTGGTCAGTCACACCCATTTGGTGTTTATACTCCAAACCACACTCTCGGGACTGAAGTTAGTTGATGGGTGGTCAGTCACACCCATTTGGTGTTTATACTTCAGTCCACGCTCTCAGGACTGGAGTTAGTTGATGGGTGGTCAGTCACACCAATTTGGCGTTTATACTCCAGTTCGTGCTCTGTGGACCAGAGTTAGTTGATGGGTGGTCAATCACACTCATTTGGTATTTATACTCCAGTCCTACGCTCTCAGGACTAGAGTTAGTTGACAGGTGGTCAGTCACATCCATTTGGTGTTTATTCTCCAGTCCGTGCTCTCGGGACCAGAGTTAGATGATGAGTGGCCAGTCACACCAGTCAATGGTTATACTCCAGTTCGCACACCGGGAATCTGGAGTTGTTTAATAGACAGTCGATCACATCTATTTAGAAAAGATTCTCCTACCCACACTCTAGGATAAGAGTTACTTAAGCTCGTGGATGGATGGATCACATCCTCCTCGAGCTGGAAAGCAAGGTCGTGGATGGACAGATCCATCCTTATCGAGTTGGACGATCGAATCACGTCCAATTTAAGCTTGGGCTGTCAAACTACCCCTTGCATCCGAGAAAGGAGCCGATATATAAATGGTCGTACTGTATCGTCTTTGATTTAGATTATGCTTCTACCAAGCTTAAGAAGTAACAGTAATCCCCTGGAGAACCTTGGTTTGGAGAAAGGGTGGATGGTCGAACCACATCCACTTAGAGTCATGTCTTTACCCTCAGTGTCAGAGGAAAGAATTGGAGAGTGGACAGTCGAGTTGTGTCCACTTGATACTTCTTGCTCTTCCGGTTAGGTCAGAGAAAAGAATTGTAATGATGGCTCCTAATAATTAGCGAGCTGGCAGTCAGTCCATGATGATTTTAATTTGGGGCTTCGGCCTTGACGAAGACAGTTTAGGGCATAATTATTTTGCCGAATCGTAAACGCAAGCTAGAGAGTGAATGGTCAAATCATATCCACTTTAGACTTGTTTTCTCAAACAACCCCAAGTGTCTAATATAGGATTTGATGCATGGACGATCATGTCACATCCACCTCTGGTGTGGTTCTGATCTTACTGGGCATCGAAAGAAGCATAAGTATTTTGGCGAGCTTCAAGTACGAGATGAGAGTGCATTGCTCGAACATATCACTTCAAGTCATTCTTAGATATCCAATTGAATTGCATAAGCAGATGAGTGGAGGGTCGGTAGCATCCACTTTGTACTGGAGTCCTGACCTCGTCGGTCTCTTCCGATTTGATGCCTTGCCCCCAGTCAGGGGCATATAGTAGCTGATGAGTGGTTGAATCACGCTCGTCATGATGATACCTCAATGACCTAATCATAGTCCGTGGAGGTTGTTTGGCACCTAACCTTGAGTACTTAGTTACCTGCACCATTTGCAAGTAGTTTAATCCAAGTTGGTTATATTTCACAACATAAATGAAATTGAAATAGAAATGATTCAAAAAGATCGTATTAAATCTCATTGATAAGTGTACTAGCGTCGTATGCTCGCTATTGCACTTCAGTCCAGCCCTTCTCAGTTGGAAGTCTAATGCAGTTGGTTCAATTTAATCAAAGTTTTTGATTGATAGGGGTCGGGCGTTCCCTGCCCATCATTTATAGGGCTTGCATATACTGTCAAAGCTCTCCTTTCCAAAGCAGCCATATGGCACTGGAGTCCACGGTAGCCATCTAAAGAAGAAGAGTTTCCCGATTTGGAGTATGAAGTAGGTTCCCTCCTTATCTCACCACGTTGATCCTTCATCCAATTCATCAACTCAATATTGGCCTGGATATGTTGGTGTAGTTGTTGGCAGCTATCCAACAGTTCTCTTATCAAAGTCTGGATATGTTGGTGTAGTTGTTGGCACCAGATCGATCCAAGTGCATTTTGTATCGATCAAGATTGGCTCTATTTGAGCTACGATCGATCATAGTGGTTCTTCAGTTGATATGCAAGATTCTATGAAATTTAATAGCATTTGGACTTGTATTTTTTGAGTTATGATCGACCCAAAGTTGATTTTCTAGGTAGGCTGATGGCTGCATATCGATGCTCCTTCGTATCTACAGGCTGTGTATCGATCAACTGTACATTAATGATGTAGCTTGAGTATTTTGTGGAGACCCATATTTCATGCTTAATAGACTGTTTCCTTTGGTTAGACTACTTCTTTCATATCGATCCAAGATTGCTCCCTTCGTATCGATGCTTGTATGCTGCCTTTATATCGATCGATTGGTTACTGGTTCGTATCGATGCTTGTTCGTATCGATCGTTTGGTTGACCGATACGAAACACACAGAAGCAGGATCGATACGATACAGGTAGTAGTTGAGCAAATGAACTTGGATCGATGCTATTACTTAATGGATACGACGGGGGATGGATATAGAGCGATGGACTTGTGCACATTTCGTATCGATGGGATGGATACAAAATGATGGATGTGGGTTGATGGATATGAAATCTATGGGTCCAACATGGATCTTGATCGATCCATAACTCGTGCATACAAACTCCGATTGACTTGAAATTTGAAACATTGCCTTTTATAGCTTTGTTTGTCATACCATGCTAGTTGTAGCTCGATCCAGACTCGGACCAAGTTTTCCTATATCTATCGTGGACCTGTAAACAACCGATCTTTGGGACGAATTGTCATCGGTCTTTAGTCAAGTCCTTGGCGTCGCAGCCTTGCCAAAAGGCGGGGTAACACTATCGTAATAATAGTTGTATGTACCCATTGATTACTTTGTTCAATTTCACATGCCCATACTGAATTGTACTTTAATGCTTTTATGGAATTTTTTCCAATTTAAGCCTATTTTACAAAATTATTACGCAAATAGACCTGTTTTAAAACTATTTACAAAGATAGCCCTGTTTTGGCCAACTCAGTGCTAAGTTGGCAAGAACGTACTAGCGCAATCTCAAATTGCGCCAGCTGAAGCTTTTTTTTCCTCCGATTGAACTGGAGCTATTTGAAGTTGCATCCCAGTATACATGGAAGAAAACATGTGTACATGCACAATTTGAAATTGCACCTGTTCATTTTAGCCAACTCAGTGCCGAGTTGACCAAAATAGAGCTATATTTGTAATTAGTTTTAAAACAGAGTTGTTTGCTTAATAAGTTTGCAAAATCCGGTCAAATTGGAAGAAAAAAAAATCCGCTTTTATTAATTTTCAATATTGGCTTTGGTGGTGTTAAACTTTTCGTGCTTCATGTTGGTGAGCATCTTATGTTAGATTTTTGTTTATGAGTTGTACTTGCAATGCATTTAGTTTCTACTCGACATTCTTAACTTTGATTGAAGTTGGTGATCATTTTGCGTCTAATATTTATTTTGGGAAAATTTTCAGAATGACAATGTATTGACTAGAATTTATATGTTTATGCTATGTTTGTAGTTATTCATTTTAGAAAAGTCTTTCAATGAATCAAGTAACATTGATGGCTTATAATCATAGATTTACATCGTTTTATTTTATGATCTTTCCTTTTCATTACAGTTTATTTAAGGACAAATGAATCAAATCTGATTTAGGCAAGTACGTTTATGTAGTTATGAAAGGTTGCGCAAAAGCCATAATCTTCATATGAATAAAATTAGTTTCCATCTTTTTGAAGCTTATTATATTATAAAATGAAATGAAAATTTCAACCAGTTGCTAATTATTGATGTCAAAATTGGTATTAACATCTAAACATCAGAAGAAAGCACCAATTCTAACAAATAAAGGTAAAAGAAGAATGTGTGACAAATTTTATAGCGGTTCGATGAATTCTCTGGCCTACACTTTAGTCTTTGTCGTTAGTTGTTTTCTCTTCTAATTTTATCAGATCCAATCACAATCTAGTGGATCTCACATTTACAATGGAGTTTTTAGAGTACACTTGGAATGGACATAAAAGTGAAGAAGATGCAGATTATTGATCCAAAAGTATGAGAGAGATCTAGAGTTCAGTCCCCTCTTCGGTTGCTATATGGTTGGTATTTATAGAGAAACTCGCTAGTAGACTTAGGAACCCACATTGATTGAAGTCCAGATGCAAGTCCAACTATATAGGATGGAACATGCCAGTCCAATCTCCAATAAAAACCTCTCGGTATTGAGAGGTAGGTCTTGGTATCGAGAGGTTCCTCTCGGTACTAGGTGGTGTTTTCTGGGTGAAAGTCTTTTATCTTATTTGTTTTACCTTTTTATCACCAATTTGATGCATTCCAAACTCTTTTTCACGAAGATCAATCTGCTTCTGATAACTTCCTTGATATTATTTATCTTATTCTGTTTTCTTTGCTTCCTTCTCATAAACCCTCAGAGTTCCTCGTCTATCGTCTGAGAAAATCACTGGATGATGATTGCAAGACATAGTGCTTAAAGTACAAGAGGTGCAGGAAGTGTAAGTTGCAAGAAAAATCTCTCGGTACCAAGAGGATCCTCTCGATATCGAAAGGTCCAATTTTTCCAATACTTTACGAATTTCTTGACTAACTTCTTTTGGTTCCCCTGATTGTGTTTCCAAGTTTGTAAGTTGTTTCCATCTTCATTCTGACCTTCAAATTCCAGTTCAAATCTACTTGTTTAAAAAGTAGGTTAACACTTGCTCTCCAAAGGATGTACTTTTCTCAAGAATAAGTTTCAGTGGTAGTCGACTTATTACGGCCAAGCTTTCCAGCTATTCATCGATTCAAGTTATGGTGAATCATCTGGTTCCTTTGGATTCCCCTGCAAATCCATGGTCATTCTAGACCGTCATAGCTAAGGACTCTAGTCCTTACTTAAGTGTTAGTCATAAATCATAATTAGACCATTTTCATGACGAGTTGTTATATCGTATATCAAAATCGTCCCGTGTTCTTTCAGGATTTATCTAATCCAGTCTAATCACAAGGCATTCAAATCATAATGTCAAGTCAACATTTATTATAGGGTCTGATCTCTATAGATCGTTCAACATCCAAACTAGGGTCCCATCAATCTAGGACATCATCCAATCTAGGGTGTGATTTCACCAGATCGTTTTCCATCCAATTTAGGATTCGATCTCTTTGGATCATTTATTATCCAATCTAGAGTTCGATCTCTCCAAATCTCTTATCATCCAATATAGGGTTCGTTGTCTCTAGATTGCTTATTATCTAATCTAGGGTCCAACCTCTTCAAATTGCTTATAATTCAATCCGGGGTTCATTCTCTTCAGATCATTTGTCATCCAATCTAGGGTTGATCTCTTCATATCCTTGCTGAATCCAATCCGTTTGCTCTCTAACAAGGGGACTCAATGACAAGCAAGTCCATCCACGCACTTTCCGACAAGGGGACTTACATTTGATCTATTTGTTGAGCCTAATCTGCTCGCCCTCTAGCGAGGGGACTAAATGACAAGCAAGTCCATTCATTTACTCTCCATTATGGGGACTTACTTCTTACGGTCATTGCCCCTCTCTCCATTCGATACTACCACTTTCAATCAGTATTAGCCATTACACTCAAGTGGTTCATAGAATCCTAATCAATTTCAGAGAGTTATCAATCTCCGTTGGTGTTTCCTAATCGTATTGAGCATCTCTTGTAAGGCTTAAATCAGGGCATCTATCAAAACGTCTAATCCAACCAAGGATTGCCTTTAAACATCCAGCTCATCTAGAGACCGATTAGGATCCCATATATATGAGCGGTTTGATTGTAATTTTGCATCATTTACTTTAAAAAAAGGCAAGGTAAGCAAATCAAACATTTCTCCAATCCATCTTGATTATGGGGTTATCATTTAATGGAATTCTTCGATCCATAACTAAGTTTCTTATATAAATTTTTTAGGTTATAAATTTGTTTTCTTATATAAAAGTTAACCGCACATCAAAATGTAGTTAGACAATGAGATGAATAGCTAAATTTATAAAAGAATAACTAAGTTTATTAAAATATAATTAAGTTTTAGACAAATTTAACTTAAGTTGCTTAAAAGTTTATAAAAGTTAACTAAATTACTAAGTTAACCAAGTTTAATAAAAATTAAACAAATTCCTAAAAATTAACAAAATATATAAAATTTATAAAAATTGACCGAGTTATATAAATATTTAAGTAAGTTATATAAAAATGAAATAAATTTATAAAAATTGACTAAACTTAAAAAAATTAACCTAATTTATAAAACTTAACTAATTTTTATATAAGTTAAGTAAGTTTTATAAAAATTAAATAAGTTTTTAACAATAACTAAGTTAATAAAAAATAATTAAGTTTTTTAAAAAATAACGTAATTTTTAAAAATAATTAAGTTAATAAAATTTAGTTTTTAAAGGAATAACTTAGTTTATAACAATAACTTAGATTATCAGGATGCAATATTTATCAATTCGGTTCTCTTCAGTATATATACATGTACAAACAAGGGATTGAGAAGGCAACCCAACCAATCTCAATTTAATCAAAGCAAGTAAGGTAATAATGTCATTGAATCCCAACACTATTCCATTTCACACTATTATAGCGTATGTTAATCTTATATATCACACTGTTATAGCGGATGCTAAGCCATTAGACACAAATCTCTTATTAGATCATGTGTTGCAGGCTAGGAGCAAGCAGAGCAAGCACCAAAAACCTCGGGACAAAGAAGGAGATTTAGGAGCAAAGAGCTAGGATTATAGAGTTGGAGGAGCGAGACCGCCATTGTGCCATGGAGTTGACGTAGTTGGATGAGCGCTTGGCTGTGTATATACATCAGCATGGGCCGTTTCCTTCACCGGGTGGTTTCAGAGGTGATGATGAGGCTTGACAGGTATGCTTTTTGTGTTTGAGTTTGTAAATTGTATTTATATGCACTTGGAGATGGTGAGGATGATGTATTTTCGTATGTTTGATACATTTTGAGGAGATGTTGGATGATGTGTTGGTTTGTTTTGACGTGATTAATACATTTTGAGATGTTGGATGTTGATTATGTACAAGCGTTACGGCATGCGCTTCGTGCATGATGTATGCTTTGCGCTTGAATTGTTCTTCAATAATTTATATATAACTAACACATTCAAGAGAAAAAGATTTGTAAAAATATTTATCCATGTTTTTACATTAAATCATGTATAGTTAATTTAAGTTTTTATTTCTAAGTTGCAACATTTAATTTTTGGTTAGTTTGAATTTTATTTATACTATTTAATAATAAAAAACGAATTTATAAATGATGTTTATTTTTTTAAATGATATTTATTTGTTAGATCATATTCTTAAGCGTAGAGGGATAGTTTGAACTTGTAAAGAAATTTAACCGTTTTAACTTAGTTTGAATTGTTGCAGTCTAGTCTAGAAATAATGGGCTAAAAATAATAGGAATAACATCTTCATTAGATTAGGATTTTACCATTTATTTTTGGGTACTTGTATGTGGAATAATAGATAATAATAAAATTATATATAAGTAATGGGTATTTTGGAAAGTTCACGGTCGGACCAAAAGATTGCGCTTCTAAGGCAACTATTAATAAAGATGTTGGTTTAATATTTTGTTGTATGGTGGATTGTTTAAGTTTTATTTGTTGTAAATAGTGATGTTTTTTTAGTATTGATGTTATATATGTGATTTTGGCTTATCTCTACTACTAATAAAGAAAATTCGTTGAACTAATTTACTCGGCATATTTTTGAAATTCCAAAAATGCCCTTGCTTTCCATTTACATATTTACGCTCAAACAACAACGTATACAATAACACAAACAACCCATGTTTCAAGCAAGGGCCCATGCTATAGAGTGTGTGTGTGTGTAATTTATATATGCAAAATCGGTCTGCGATACATATTGATATGTATGTGTTGTATAGGAGATGAATAACAACAGAAATTAAAAAAACAGGCCGGATTTTCGATGGCTTTCGATGGCTACTGATGGCCTATTATTAGTAATATCCAATTGCTATCGACGGTTATCGATGGCTTATTGGCAAAAAATAATCAATGGCTTGTAATGGTTTCCGACGGATAGAGAGCGATGGCTTGTAACGGCTTCCGACGCATGCAAAGATGAACTATGAATGGTCACGTGTGCATGATGGCCGTTGAAAAGCAGTCGGAATATGCCGTCAGTAGTCATTTCAAAGCCATCAATGAAACCATCGAAAGCACTGTTTGGTGACGGCTTTATTTTTGAAGGCTTTTTCCAATGGCTCTTGCCATCTTTCGGTGGCCGCCGACGGATTTTATCTATAAAAAATTATGCCTTTCTTGTAATGATCCTACCTACATAGTTATTTTACATATCATGCATTTCTACTCCTTGATTTTCTACTAAATCACTATGTTATTCTATCGCAATCTGTGTATTTTCAAATTGAAAGAAAAAAATAAAATAATATAAATTCAAGTTTTACCTCTTTTGATTTCATTAGATTTGTATTATCATCATCACCGTCATGCGATTCAAGCATAACATGTTAGAATGATCTAAAACTATATTATTAGGGTTTATAGGACATGAAGAATGAAAAAAGGAAAATAAGATGAGAGGTAAAAAGGTGGGTGAATGACATAGTAATATTGTCCCAATTGCTTTTTAAAATTTCGGGATGCTACTTAGCAGCTCTGTGGGTATAAATAGAATTAGCCATAATACAAATGCATGGATCCATGATCTTTATATCATATTAAATTTTATTCACACAATTTTTGGAATCATTTTTTTGCATTGGTATAGATATATAACGTAAATACAAGCCATCTTTTCTATTACAAACAGTTATGATATGTTGGGGATCAAAATATTTTTAATGGACAGTGTGTTGTTCGCACCATTATGTGTGTGTGTTTATATATATGATTTTAGGCATGGAACAAAAAATTTGCCTTTTAATTTTCAAAATTGACATTGTTTGAAAGAGGTTTTGATTTGATTAATTTTAATTTACATAAGTATATAGTGGTATATATAATTTATTAAATCATGTGTATACATTTATACTATTGCAAACCTATCCTACAAATACGTGATTCACATAACTATTTACTAAATATTTTTTTAGATTTTTTTATATAAAGGTGAAACACATGCCGTTGAATTGTATTTTTCTTAGATTGCATCTTTCTTGAACATTACAACAAAAATTTAATGATAGATATGCTTATAATTACATTGCGCATAAAGCATATATAATATTTTTTTAGACACGGTGGCTTTATATATAACATCAAACTAAAATTATTTCAAACTTAGAAGCATTACAGTACTGTGAATGTTAATTGATTCACAAATAAAAAATTTAAGGATCTATTCCTTTTGTCAATTAAACGGTAATACTGTTTGATGTTACTCTAATTCAAATCACATAATCAAAATAGATCTTAACTGGAGTTATTTTTTTAAAATTATAAATCATACTAAAATGGTAAATACATTTGTCATAATTTAAAATGTGAAATAAATGACATTAAATTCATTTCAATTTATAAAAACTTGTTGATATTGATGAACTAAAGTGTGTATAATTTTTTTAGTACTAACCAATATAAAATTTGATAACATGTTAGAACTGATATATATTGCCATTACATGCAATGGAGTAAATTATGATGAATATATTTATTACCTTAAATTTTAGTAACTTAAATGGAGATTTGAATAATCATGACTCTGATTAGTTACTACATATATCTCTCAAGTTATATTCCAATTTGAATCAAAGTACCGTTTACTTATTAATTCGATGATTAACCCTGAATGAATAATGATGAGAATATTTGTTTTAATAATAATCAATTAAATGAACATAAAAGATGAGAAAATATAATAATAATTATTTATAATATCAAAATAACCCAACCAAATATAAACATGTTATCAAAACTTTTAAACTAATCGAGTTATGCATATTCTGTATTAAATTTATTAAAACTATTTTTTAAACCTATGCATTTAGGCTTAAAACTAAAAGCATAAAAAGAACCGAACATACCATTATTTTCAAAAATAAAGCATACATGTAGATTAAAAGTTTCACCACTTGACCTATAACCTGTTACAGCTAGCGCACCATGTAAGTTTACATATTATGTAAAATTATGTGTGTTGCTAAAGTCAATCATTTTTTCTTACCAATACCACCGTAATTAAAATTAATTTTTTTACACTTTTTAATACCACAATTACATTTCATCATTCAATAATTGATTAATAAAAAATAAAATATATTATTTTCAAAAATAAATTCATGACTTTTTTTGATAAATATTAAAATTTTGTTGTTGAAATTCGACATCGTTCAATATAACATTACCACCACTTACCTTTTGGCAAAACTTATGAAAATAATGTAGTATAAAAATTGATCAATAACATCTTTGAAAAGTCCATTTATTTTAGAAAGTAACAAAAAATTTAAAATTAATTTTTTTGATTTCTTGAAAAAATGAATGAATTTACCTTTTTATTTTCTACAAAACTACATATATCGTTAAGGAGATTCTTCAAAGCATCTTCTTATTATTTCTACAAAAATACAAATAGTTTGCCGGTGTTTTAAGATATGACATTAGGAATAAAAGCATGTTTAATAGCACACCAAATTTTGAACTAATAATTTTCCATATATGTCCTAACATTTTCACTATATCAGGTTTCCAAATAAACGTGACCCCTCAATTATGCATCTTCCAGCTTTATTATGCAAATAATATGAATACAAATTACATACTATTTAATAAAGTCATTCCTTGTAATATATGTAATTAAGTAAAACTATAAAGCAATTTTGAACTATTACAAATCAAAATTTATTGAAATAAAAGTTGAATATAATTCATTAGAGTTAAAAAGAAATAACATTGTTGATTCACTCATTTTCAATAAAAAAAATATTTTCGAATAATTTTATGTTTTGTTTGAATTCAAAATACATGAAATTAATAGCAAGCATATCCTTTTATTAGTTGCATGGTAGTATACTTTGATATGATCCTTCCAATGTTTACTTAGTTTACTTATAAACATTGTAAGCAAGTATTTATCTAATATACAATTATCTATAAACATCACTAAACTGTATAAAAAAAAGTAAACAAAATAACTCAAACTGAATTAGAAATCATTATTGATTACCTTGTGGTTTCATGGGATCTGCAAAAACTAGGTGGTAGTCATACATTTAATGGAAAACCGTGTTTTGCTTTTGAACATTTCATATTCAATTAAACAATAACACAAAGAAATGTATTAAACACGTAGATTCATTAAGAAAGATAATATCCGAGTTCATAGAAAATAAGTTGGGTTTGGTGATACTATGGAAAACATCCAAATAAGAATTATAGGTTCACAAAGCACAAATTTATAACTAATATTTTTTTGAAAAAAATATTTTAAAGTTGTCTACCATAACAAAAATACCACATGTACATTTATGCTTTTTGACATAACATAGTAAGAAATATTATTTGAACATTATTTTACTTCATTTTTTTGTTCGCCTAACTTGATTTTCTCTTGTACTTACATTTGAGAATGTAAAAAATGATGAACTCTACCACTATTAAACTACACAGAAAATCGAAGATTCTTTAGTATCTATATATTAATAAATAAATTATGCTCTACAAAACAAAAGAATAAAAATTCATATTAATAGAACAAAGATAAGAAGAAAGTCAAATGAGATACAAAACGAAAAAAAATAGTTCATTACATGTAATATATAATCAAATAATGATTTCATGGTACCAATGTATTGATAGATACAATAACATCCTTAAAGTAACTGATGGAGTATAAGTTCATAATCATACTAATTGAAATGAAAAATCATAAGAAAACAAATTTTGGATGTAACATGGTATAACGTATTTTCCTTTAACATATTACTAATTATGAAAAGAATTTATTGCCCTAAACTAATATAACGACATAATTGACTTTAAAGAAGCGATCAGTAGGAATATATCCATTGTCTTGTTGCTAGTATAAATTAAAGATTGATTCTATAATGCGTGTGTTCGTCGTTGGGTTTTTTTTCTCTAAATAAGTAACTTCGGAAATAAAAAGTTCGTTTATGCAAGTTAGCACTATCCTGGAAAGAAAATTAAATCTTAAATTCATGAATGTTTGTAAACTAACAATAGTTCACATAACAAACTAAAGAATATCTACCAAATAGTATTTAGTACGGAGAGTTACTCATTGGATCGCACAAGTATCCTTCATGTTCATTTTTAGTACACGCATAACTACATATATTCAAAACGACACTAAATTAACCATGAAGATTTAATACATACCGAATACCCGATATGTGCGTGTAATACATGCATATATATGTATGTATGTATATATTGCAAAAATTTAATCAACCATGGAGACTCAATACATACTGAACTACTTGATACGTATTTATAAATTAATAAACGTTCTATTAGTTAAATTAAATTTTGCAAAGAAAGTTTGTACAAAAATAATTCTAAATAAATTTAATTTAATTAAATTTTGGTAAAGAAAATTTAGAAGTGAACAAATAGCGACAGTTGTTACGATAAATGAAAAATCATCAAAATTTTAATCTTTCAATTCTCTGACTCAATATAAAACCTATAATAATTATAGTACCAATAAAAAGTGAATCTTAAACAATACTAATAAACATAAAGAAATAAGACAAAAGTCATTATATAATAATTAATTTTAGAATGTAAAACTGAACACATTTATATTATTAAGAATGTAGAACTCAAATCAGAACTAAAACTAAATAAATGAAGTGTAATTATGTTCATACACCAAGAATTATTTAGCATATACTAGAAAATATAAAAAAAACTGTACGCACTAAAAAATACTTTACATACAACATTCTTTTAACAAGATTACCCGTATTAATATCATCATTATCTTCCTTCATTTGGACCTAAAACTCATTTACACAGAATAGAAATTTCTAGCATTACATTAAATTAAATTTAAATAAAATAAACTTTAATCCATAGGGTTAATATTGTAACTTCTTTATTATTGCTTATACTTTATCAATTTCAATCAAGCTAGCTTTAATTTTTAAAAAACACACAACTTTGAGATAGAGCAACAAATAGTAAAAGTTTTTTTTTGAAGGTGGTACTTTATATACAACATGTCACTAAGACAACATATCACATGCAAATAAATGTTCGAATCACGCTGCGCAAGTTTCAAATTTGTAACCTTTCGCACCAAAGTTGAATCTCTTAACCACTAGGACAATGGTGCTTGTCAGACATAGTAAAAGTTGTCTTTACTGATAATTTTGGTTCCATGATAAAAAAATCATCAACTCTTCACCAAAATGCATTGATTTTATCAAATTCCATTTATTTTGAGGTAATAATTTAGTGGAATATTTTAAAGATATATTACGATGCAATTAAGTAGAAGGGTAATTTAGTAATATATTTTTTAGGAAAATAATGGGGTATGTAAAGTTATTTTTGGCATACAAATAGAATTTTCTAGAAATGAAGCAGGGCTTTCACATAAGCGGCTTTACATAGAAGGTCCTTATTTCTTATGCGGTTAAAAGAAAAGTTCCTATAGCAATGAGTATGTAAATTAGGTCCCTTTATTCTAAATTAGAAAGTGCAAATTAGCTTGCGCTTTTCTAATAGAAAGCCCAAATTAACTTGCGCTTTCAAAATTTAAAAAAAAATTCAAAATCGAAAAGCGCAAACTAGCTTGTGCTTTTATGATAAAAACCGCAAATTAACTTGTAAAATTTTCAAAAAAATTTCAAAATCAGAAAGTGTAAACTAGCTTGCACTTTCCTATCGCTTTTCTAAAATTTCAAAAAAAAATTCAAAATCAGAAAAGTGCAAGTTACCTTGTTTTTCTATCAGTTGAATGCAAGACACCATGCATTTTTTATTTTTAAAAAATTGAGACCAAATTTACATATTCATTTCTACAGGGACTTTTCTTGTAACAACGTCTAAAACAGGGATCTATAACTCTTTTCTTATTCACATAATATTGTTACATCAATAAAATTAATTTGTAAATTAGTAATATAATAATTTGAAAGGAATAAACAGAGATAAGTTACCAAAAATTAAGAAATCATCGAAAATTTCAGCTTCAATACTTTGACTCGTTGACCCCATTAATTCACTGTAAATCCTAAAACAATTTAGGTACCAGTTCAAAAAATCAATCACATATATAAGTATAAATAAATAAAGAGAAGAAAAAATTCGAGATAGATATGAATATAAGAAATGAGGTTAATTAAATCTAGTAAGAACTGAAAGCATAAAGAAATATCACGATCGGATTTTAGATGAACTTCGAAATAGATAAGAGAGAAAATTTTGTTAAACTACTTATACATATGGACAGCTTGCAAAATGGTATAGGTCGAAGAAAATGAATACTGATTTGAGTAGACATAGAAGAAATTGGATAAAATTTAACTTTAATTTTTAAAGAACAAATGATAATCATTGAATATTGATTGCATTTCTTAAAATATGTGTAAAGAGGCTTTTGAGATTTTTTAACTTATATATAAGAGATTCCATTACCATAATTGCCAGAGAAATGTTAGTATTCTTTACGAAAGAATTGGATTTTATAAGGAGCTAAAAGTAAAGTTAATTCTTAGTAGAAACTGGAGAAGAGAATAATGATTTAGTTTTTTCTTTTGAAATATCCACAAAGAAGTATTTGAATTTTTTAATGCTACACATAAGAGATTCTTAATCATTAATTTGTAGATTAATATTAATATGGGTACATTTGAATCTTTATTCTAAATAGTATACAAATAATATATATATATATATATATATATATAATACATAATAGATGTATGGGAGAGAGATTTGAGATTAATGTGGAGAAAGAAAATTAAACACATATATATTATTCAAACTTTAAAACTCAAATCAGAACTAAAGCTAAATAAATGAAAGGTGGTTTCCATGAAATATTGAGAAATAAGCAAAATTAATTTGTAAATTAGTAAATACAATAATTCGAAGGGAATAAATAGAGATAAGTTACCACAAAGTTGAGAAATCATGGGAAATTTTATTTTTGATACTTTGACTCGTCGATCCCATTAATTCACTGTAAAAACCTACAACAATTTAGTACTAACTAAAAAAATCAATCATATATATAATAAAAAATAAATAAAGAGAAGAAGGTAAAACTCAAGTCCAAATTAGATGTAAATATATAAAAGGAGGTTATGTAAATTTAGTAAGAATTCAAAGCATAAAGAAATGTCACAACTATATTTTATAGAAACTTTGAAATAGATAAGAGAAAGAGTATACATATGAATAGCTTGCAAAATGTATAGGATGAAGGAAATAAATAGTGATTTGAGAAAAAATAACAGAAACTAAATAAAACTCAACTTTAATTTTGAAGAACAAATGATAATGAAATGAATATTGATCGCGTTTCTTTCTTGAAATATGTATACAGAGGCTTTTGAGCTTTTTTAACTTACATGTAAGAGATTTCGATATCATAACTGCTAGAGTAATGTTAATATTCTTTATGAAATAATAGGATTTTGTAGGGGGTTAAAAATGAGGTAAATCCTTGGTAGAAACGAGGAAGGGAATAATGTTTTAGTTTCTCCTTTGAATTATGCATAAAAAGCTTTTGAGTTATTTGGTGCTACGCATAAGAGATGTTTAAACATTGATTGCTAGGTTAGTATCAGTATTCTGTGTGAAAGCATAACACTCAGTAAAGGGCTAAAAGTATATTTGAAATTTTATTATCAAAATTATGTAGAATACAATAGCCTATGATTTTTGTTTTATGATAATAAACACACACACACACACACACACACACATATATATATATATTCATTAAATGTATTTGTTATTGTACTATTTATTTTTCACATAATTAAATAAATATTTGTTGAATAAAATAAATAACTCCGAATTTATATTTAAACAAATATTTTATTCAAACAAATATTTTATTACAAATTCAAATAGTACAAATTTGAGCTCTCGCTACATTTACACATTTTCAATTACAACAATTTCATATTAGAATACAATTTTCACTATACAATTTTTACATACATTTTCACCTCATTACATTCACTCATCACTTAATATGATCTTCAACTCTATTCCAGCTTGTATCCCGCATCTAAATTATCTACAAAATAAACACTGATGCGGTAAAATTGAAAAGGAAATATTTTTGCAGTTTACAATGAAATGTGTGTTTGAAAATATCATTTGTCTTAGTTATTTGGGTTGTTCGTCATCATTTTTCTTTTGAATTCATCTTACATGAACAGCTTGTAACATGCACAGTGTATCACTGTACATGTCAGAAGACCATGCAGACCGATATACACTTGCATGTAAAACTACAGGAATAGGTGAGCACAAGGTCAAACCTAAGCCATAAGCTGGATTCAACACAGGTGCAAATCCAAAATACGAACCAAAACCAGACTCAAAGAAATCAAACCAGTCAACCAAGTTCATGTGCATATAAACAAAGTGAGGCGACTCAACAATGAAAATGGTCATGAGCAACACACAAGAAAGCATAGTCATCGCACACATATATACATACATGTATGTATATATGTGTATATATGGAGAGACATGTTAGATGGATGCAAGTGCAACATGACAACAACTGGACATTCAAATCAAAGTGAACCAAGACTAGACTCATGCAACCAGGTCCACCAGATCACAAAACAATGTACACATGAACTCAACAAAGCTTCAGATCAAACATCAATGTTCAAGACAACACAAAAACTCCATCAACATATGTACAAAGTTTGGCTTCAAACATGCTTGAACCAGAATGGACTCAACCACAACACGGACATCATGGCGACACATAACAGTTACAATATGAACACAAGGAACAAGAACACATGCATACGACATGAAGATAAGCTCAGACCATACATGAACACAATAGGCCAACGAGTCAAGACAAATGAATTGTAGAGGCTCAAGTGAAACAAGCCAGTGCAACATGAACCTCTTGAACACACATATAACACAATGCAACATGAAGTGCTAAATCAAAGTCAACATGCAACTATCCAGATGAATAGAAACTAGAGCAACATACGAAGAAATGGATATGAAACTCGAAGCAACCAACATTAGTTCTATACATATGAAACATAGCACTCAAAAATACAACAATGGACAAAATCTTAACAATTGTGAACATGGATACAACATAAATTTGAAGACCAGACTCCAAATTCAACTCAATGCAAAGACCACGTCAATATAACAAATATTAGTTTAGGCATGAACATGATGAACAACGGTTCAATTCGAATAAGTACAAGGACATCAATGTGACAGTGTATTACAACAAGCATGAATCAAAAGAAATGCAAGACTAAAGTGGCATCAAATGACACAAAGAAATGAAAAAGGTAGCAGTTTGGTTGGAGTCATTAAGTCAAAGCCAAAAAAGAATGGAACTTGCAGATGAAACACGAATTAACCAAGTTAATTATCTCAAAAAATTCAAAGAACCAAAGTCATAGGAGAAAGAATGAAACTGACTCAGAGAAAATTAAACAACGTCAAGTAATAGACAAGTCAACTTCCATCACATCATTCGATCAAGAATCAATGGCCAAACAAAATTATTTGAAAAATTCAAATCGAAAATACGAATGTATATTTAGGGGTTTTCATCCCTATATAACTCAATTACACCATCGACAGTAAACTCATTTGAGTTCAAGTAAAAACCAAAGAACAAGCATAAAAATAAATTCACGAACTAATTCAAAACTCGAATCAAGTCAAGTATGATTTGAAAAAGGAACACATGTACCAATTCAAAGTCAAATCAAACTTGACAATTAGAGCAGTCACAAGCAAATCAAAGCCTAGATTCAAGTAACGAAGAAAAGAGAAGCAATTTCTTTAATTCAATTGATCAACTTCAAAGTGGCGATTCCAGAACCCTAAGTTTTGAAAGAAGCAAAAGGAACGGCCGCATATATAAAAAAAGGGAGATGTCTCTTTAGTTTAATTTGTTATTGGGCCGGTCTAGTTTATTTTATTTTAGGCTTAATTGATATATAGGGTTTTGTTTAGTTATTTTATTTTATTTTCTTTTGTAATTTTCTTTTAAAATTGTGTAAATCTCTAGTCGTGTGACTAGGTTACGAACTACGGTGGTGTAGTTCATAAATTCGCAACTCAGTGGTTGAGTTGTGGCAGAGTTTTGAGCATATAGCTAGGTTAGTCATTACTCGGTTTCGCAAGTTTACGTGTGTAAGCATCTGACTACTTAATTTCTAGTAGAAACCTTGGGGGCAGCGCGTGGGCAGGGTTTTACCGAAGCTGGGTAAATTTGTGTGTGATCTCATCTACTTTACTTTCTGTTATTATTTTTATTTCCGCATTAATTATTATTATTATTATTAATATCGCCCTATTCAGCCCCCTCCTCTAGGGTGAAAATGATCTTACAAATTATACAAATCATATATAGTAGAATAGATAATACATAATAGATGAGTGAGAGAGAGACCTAAGACTAGAATATATAGTGGGAGAAAAATGTAATTTATTTATTTAAATTACGAGGGATAAGTATATGGATTGAGCTCAATGTGAAGAGAGAAAATGAAAAGGGCATGCATATGTTTTGCAGTATAATTAGACAGATAAATAATATATAATAAATAGATTATAGAGTTATGGACAATAAATTGTATGGGAAAATTAAAGCACCCGAACACGTAGGAGCATAGGGGATTTTTGAAGAAAATGGAAATGAAAGGTCTTCACATATAAACTAAGTGTTCATATAATATAATAGATATATCGTTATTTTGAAATAAAAGAAATAACAATTTTATGTGTATATGTATATATCAATAAATCTTTATGTATACAATATAAAAATTGTTTTCATATGTATGTTAAATGAATTAACACACGCATTCAATAAACATACACACACACACACACACATACATCATGAAATTTATTTTCAAAATAAAATATTATTTTGATAATTTCTGTACATAAATGATTAGTAAAAATTTTGCCTAAAGCTATGAGCTTTTAAATAAAAAAATACTAAATTTTTTTATGGCGAAATGTATATGTATATATATGTTTATATATAAACACAGACTTTTAAATAATAAGCATAGTGGATCTATTTATATATACATATGTGTATGCATGTATTATACAGATGTTATCACATATTAAAAAAACGATTTTGTAAGTATGTGTGTATTTTCTAACTATAATTCATCATTATAGAATTATTTTAAATCTGGAGGTTAAAATTTTAAATTAAAGCTTGAATTTAAATTTGAAGTTTTATATTAGTAATTACAGAATTTAAGTTTTGTAATATTATAAACATATAGTTATGTAAATGTAAACACACATACACATGTAAATTTATGCTATTGTAAATATTATTCTATTCGACAGCCTATATATATATATATATATATATATATATATATATATATATTAGACAACACATATGTATACGAAGGGGCTAACTTATCCATCACGGTGTAAATTTCATTACTTATACATGGACAAATTGAACCATGTACATTGCAATTGTTGCACGTATATGTATACGCACATGTGTATATGATATACATATTTACATTAAATAATTCACATATACCAAAACATCACTTCAAATACAAATGAAATAAATAACGATTTCATTTAAAAAAATATAGATAAGAACTAAATGAAATTTAGACATCGTAGGCTTAAAAGGATACAAAATGATATAAAATAAATTGAAATTCACTCATTTTATCTATTGCGTGCTCAACCAATTCCTTCATAAACATATGCATACAAGACTGATATATAACAAGCATGCACAAACTACTGAATATATCGCTGGCAAATTTTTTCATGGAAAATATTTGCTAGGATGATATTTACCAGGCCAATATTTGCCAAGCCGTTATTTATCTGGCAAACAAAATTGCAGTATTAAGCAAAAAAACAAACAAACAATTTAATTCAATAAAATAGAATATGAAATTACATTAATAGTCTTTATAATATAAAGCCTATAAGGTACAAAAACTACACTTGATTTCTTAACAAACAAGATCTTTTTTTATGACCTCATTTGTGACGACCTGGAATTTCTAACAATTTATATTGAGATAATTAATTGATTTTAAATATTTGAAGTTAATTTTAACTTGAATTTCAAACATCAATATTTATTGGATAATTTAAAATTTTGAATTAAACGATGAAAATTGGGTAAACGCTGAATTTGGAGTTTTAAATCTGTTAATAATAATTTGAAGGATTATAAAATTTATAATGATGATACTGAAGAAAATAGAATGATTAAAATTTAATTTAAAGGGTAATTTGTTCAGTTTTAATAATATATCGTTTAAATTAAATTTAAAAATAGCCTTCCGAGGCACAGTCTCGGAATTCGACGAAACCAGTTCCATTGGATCCGTAATAGTTAGTTATTATCGGATTTCAATTTTCGTAGCAATCGGAGTTGTCGTTTGACCCCTGGCAGCTCAAAACGCTTAGAACTATTTTAATCGATTTGATTTAATATTGATCATTTACTCCCGTAACTCGCGCATATGATCGATTTGGCTTTCGAAACACGTTCCATTATGTTCAGAATGCGGGTAAAACCTTATAAACATCTGTTGGCATGTCTGATTCGGGGTTCGAAATTTCACGATGCGACACGGGATATTTTCAATATTTAATTATATAAGCAAGCGTGCGTGGGAAGCTAACCCTAACCGATATTTATTCACCCCCTCTCTAATCTACAGAAACAAATCATGCTCACTTCTTTTTTTTGTCCTCTCAGTTTGAAACGAAATCAATTCATTCCAAAATCAAATTCAATTTAGTTCGAATCCACGACATTGAATTCAAAATCAAATCCAAATAAGAGAAATCATCGTACATTTGCACGCGCGAGGGAGGCGTAACTCGGCTCTAGGGCAGTGTGCTTGCGCGAAGAATGAGGGTGTCGAATACCTAGGGCGATGGGAATTTGGTCATCGCGTAAATAGGCGAGGTCGAAGGCAGAGCTTTTGAGTCGTGGGTTTCGGCGTTCGAGGTCGATGCGAGTTAGGGCATACGAGGCAAGACATGGACACACGATGCTGGAAGTTGTGCGACGAAGTTTGGTGGCGTAGGATGGACAGCGATGCAGGCAAGTCGAAGGCGGCAGCGGTGGTGCTTTGGGCCGAAGCCATGGTGAGGGAGGAGCAGAGTTTTGGCAGTGAGGTAAGGCTGATTTCCTTTGTTTAAAATAAAAAAATACATGTACAGAAGACAAAACTCTACTTTATTTAATTTTACAGTAAAGGGAATACCCATTTTTGAAAAATATATAGATTCAATTATATATGTATAGGTAATCAGAAAGAAGAAGGAAAGTTAACTTAAAATTTAGTTGTTAGTTCGAATTAAAATTTTCAAATGATAAATGGGTTTGTTCGATTTCTTTGAATATAAATAAATCATTTAATGTTTTTACAAGGACAAAACCGGGAAAACCAAGTCGAATTGAAGTGGATGGAAATCGAAGGACAAAGGTGAGTAAATCTCACGCTTTTGAATTTCTACTTAAATTCAAATGGTTAAAATTTAAATGATTGGTTGAATGATTGGTTTGTTTTGATGTGTTATATTTTATATGGTAGTATATTATATATTGGGTGATTGATATTCTGTGATGGATATTATTGGTAATTGGATGTTCGAATGATGTGGTTTGCTTGAATATTTCGGATATCCTGAGTTATCGAAATATATATAAAATGGGATTTTTGAAAAGAAATATAAGAGTGAAATTTTGAAAGTGGAATAATTATAGATTAAAATAAGAATGATTTGGAAAGAAATAAAAGTGATAGTAAAACTGGAGTTAAATGGTAAGTAGAGATTTAAAACAAGTTCTTAATCAAGTTAAATCTAATAAATAAAGTTTTTAAATATTAAATGTTTAACAACTTGAATGTTAAAGTGTAATTGTAAATTGACTTGAATTTAAAAATAGATTTGGTTTTAAATTCCTTTAAGCTTCTATTATAAAAGAGTAATTAATCTATTTAATGACATAAATAAACGATAGTTAATTGTATGATGAGATTTATCAAGAATGATTACTATCGTGGTTTAAGTAATTAATTTAGATAAGGATAAATTAAAATATAATTGGAAATCAAATTAAGGAAGAAATTAAAGATTGATTAATTAAGATGAATTAATCAATAATAAGTGACTTATGAGAAGTTAACTAATATAAGTAATTAAGAATTAATGTAATTTAAATATTTAATTAATTTATGAAGTAATTAAGATTACTTACTGATTTTGGTTAAGAATAATTAATATCGTGAAATTAATTAAAAATAATTACTTGAATGTAATTGAAATAATAATTACTCCAGGTGATTAATTAAGATGAATAATGATGGGTTGACCAATTAATTGATTTGATTTGGAATTAATCAATGTTAAATGAAGGAATCTAAGTGATTGAGATTTGAAATCCAATTAGAATCATTTGAATTGATTTGGATGTGATTAAAATTTGCTTATGGGTGATTGGATGGTATTGAATGCTATGAATGAGTTGATATCTCTGATATGAAATGTTGTGTATTTCATTTGAATAATTTGGGTTAGGATAGCATGGGATTCGAAGAGACTGGGTCGGGTATTAGGAAATACCCGAAACCACTTCGAATTTTTTTTATAAATTGATTTGTGAAACCTATAGGCAGGAATGAGATGATCTAGGTTTGATACTTAGAAATTTATATGTGAAGTAAGGGTTGTCTATAGCAAATCGTGAATTGGTTAAATTGACATAAGTTACCTCGGGTTTTATATAAGTTGTATACTTTTGTATTCCATGTTAGTTGAGTTTACTCACGCTGGTTTCCAGCCTGACCCGGGTGTTACTTTGGTGTAATGTTCGGGTCAGACCGAGTGTTACAAATTTTCAGGTAAGAACGTTCTGGAGCTCAGGAGACGAGCTGGATGGCAAGTACGTATAGAGTATTTCCGCTGTAGTATATTATTATATATCCGAGACATGATTATTGTGTATATCCAGCGACTGAGTATATGTGAAACTATGATGTATTAAAATATAATCGACAGATATAGTATCCTTTTGTAAGATGTTATTATTTATTATTATATTTTATCCACTGCGATTGTGGGATGTTAATGTTTCTGTTCTTCTTCTTCTATCTCTTTCTTCTTTTCATAACTATCTGGAATTTTCGGGTGTGAAAATTTCGGGTCGTTACATCATTACTTACACTAACTGCTGTACTTATTCACCTCACTAACTGACTTAATCCATTCAAAACAAGGAGGCCTTCGTGCACCATGTCTTCTCTTAGGTGAATAAACTTCAACATCTTCAAGTAAAACATCTTCCATTTAAAAATTAACTAATGCGTGAATCGGGTGAAAATAAGATGATCGAAAATATGTTACTTTGAAATAATCCTCAATGTAAGAATAAGCATTCAAATCAAAACCAAGAACGCATCTAATAGCATGTGCACATGGAAATCGCTCAATGCTCCATAAGTTACAATTACATCCTCGAACGCTCAAATCTACATGATAAATTGAGTTGATTGAACTTCATAAACATGAATAGTAAATCTAGTAACATTAAATTGAATACCCTAATATAAATCCCTTAAACCCTTTCCGATAATAGGAAATAAATGAGTATTCCAAGTTTTACTTAGCTCGTGTCAATTAGACATAATTTTGATCAGCTTCAAACGAAGTCTATCTAACATGAAGTGATAGGTAAATATCTTTTCTCTAGAATCCAATGACTAAAAATTTCTGCACAACTATAAGCCATTTCCCCATATCTAATTTCCAATATAAACACATTAGAAAACTTTTTGAACGGCCATGTAAAAAAAATTCTACTTCGGCCCCACTAGCAGTTTGACTCAGACAAAGCCTAATTAAATACATCTATTGTAGAAGCATTAACAACTTGATAAAACAAAGAAATAATCCATTTCCTTTTTCCTTTAGGACACCTTTTTGTTAAAAAAAACGCTTCAAAATATTCTTCAAACAATAATAACAAGAACCATGAGATGAACCTGAAAATCAATAATAACAAGAATCATAATCATCATCATCATAAAACTAAGTAGGTTCATCTTCACTAGATGCAATACCAAAAGCTAGTGGGAAAAAACATAAAATAAAGAAAAATAAATATGTCACATTCATAAAGTAAAAATAGATGCATGAAATATACAAATTGCAACAACACAGATATGTCAAATATTTTCCCTAAAAATATGACAAATATTTGACAAGCTAAATCATCAAATAGAAAAAATAAATTTAAACATACCAATTTTTTTTTTTGCAAGTTAAATAAAATAACATTTATAACACTAATTTAACAAATAAAATAGCATAATAAAATAGCAAAATAAACAGATAAAATGAATAAACTACAACAACATAGCTTTGTCAAATATTTGCCGGCTAAATAAGGAAAATATTTGACCTGCAAGACTGATTGAAATACCAAACAATTATACTATAAATTTTAGAACATAATCATAACTTGACTACCATGCCTAGCAATAGTAGACATAATACAATCTTGTTCTCTACCTCTTTAAAAGTCCCATCAAGAAAAAACAAAGGACGACAATAATCAAATCCATATTTGCATGCTTCAGACCCAATGAAAACCCTCTCAAATTCATGACTAATAGGACCACCTTGAAGTTCAACAATACTACCAAGATTACAAATAGCCACAACTTTCTAATAAGATTTCAAATGATGATACAAAAGTAAATCATTCCTGTAATGACTTGAATTTTACGTATCGAAGGATCGTAAAATATTATTTTTAAATTCATATTGAGATGTATGACTCTATCACTTTAGATGCTCTCGAGTATTGACATTTTTGACCCATAGTAATTCTATCCAACAATTTCGACGCAAATTTATTTTCTACTTTTTCGGTAGTTATATGTATTAGGTCGATATATGGGAACCATTGCACAAGAGAATTTGGATGAACGGAAAATGTCTTAAAGTCAAAGAGAAAGTGTATAAGCTGCACAGTCGAAAATTTATGATATCGGACATTCCGCCAGTCCGTACAACTTAAAAACTTTCAATAATAGTGTAATGGTATACAGTCTCGGATTTCAATGAAACTTGTGCTATTGTAATGGGATAAATACAACGATTTACGCGTTCGACGAATCATCATAATATGATATTCCTAGAAGCTATATGATCATAAAACGTGCATTGAAGTTTCAAAAATTAGAGAAAAAGGGGTACAAAATCCCTAACCTACCATCTTCCTTATAAATACTTGTTTGCACTCCACCACTTCGGCTGGCCTTATTATTTCCTTCTCTCTTCTGTATCTTCTTCTCCTTCGAGAAAACCCATCCTCTGCCTCTCTTCTCCTCCTCTTTCTTCATAAATCATCACCATTTCTGAAGAAATAAAATCAAGGTCTTTATATTTTTCAGAGGGCTACACATCCATGGCCTTGGATCCACCTGATTTCGACCGTAGTGGCCGAAAACTGCCGATCCGGCAAGGAGGTCATTTTTGGAGGTGATCGGAAATGAATTTTGATGATATGAGTTTGTTTTTCTCCGTGAGAGGGTTATGGAAGTGTAAATGGAAAGGGTTGGAGATAAACACGGTGATGGAGGTTCATTCAAAATGTTTGGGTAAAATATGGTTTTTGTGGTGGCGTTTGTCTCTGTAGTGGTGGGTTGCAGGCCGACGTGATGGCCAAAGGCATGTAGAGTTGGTTTGGTGGAAGTTGATGACGGTAGTAGTATTTAATGCGGTGTGTGAGCATGTAGACAGTGAACGTTTACATGATGGGAAGAAAAAAATAAAAAAGAAGGTCTTTGATGTTGGAGGATGGAGCACAGTCCACGGCTATAGAGGCGGACCAGTCATTAGCAAGCGGGAGCATTCAATGCAATGTTTGGTGATGGTGGCGTCCTTGGGTTGCATGTGAGGTAACGTGCGTGCATGAAGGTTGGGTGAAGGGATTTGGGTTCCTGTGATTGAATATGGATGAGGCTTACTCTCTGAAGCAGGTAGTGGGAAAAAATAATGACAGAGAAAAAGAAGGATGGCGTGGTAGAAGTTAGATGGAAGAATATAATCCCGTGTACAGGAGAAAACTAAATTGTAAAAGGCAATTATGAAACCTACTTAACTTTAGTTAAAATTATGATTAGTAATTAGTATACACACATATATATAGCTAATTCTTATATTGTTAGTTTCTTTTGCATATGAGGTTTGACACGGATGCAGTTCCTTGTATTGCGCTTGTGATTCTTTATGACCTGATGTTGGATTGGTCAGCTTTTGTTGAGGTGGATGATATTTTCTCTCGCCGTACTATGATTGTTGGTATAGTATTAAAATGACGTTTTGAGATGATTTCTAACTTTAAAATGCGTTTTCTAAAATATATAAACCTACACCTCACTTTATAAAAGAATTAAAAAAATTAAATGTTTTTAAATTAAATATCATATTTTTTTCGTTAACACACTATTTTGACAATTTTGCTAGGTTTCGGCTATTTTGGTATTAATCCACATTGGTTGTTTGGATGTATTGTATGTATGTTATTATAGATGTAGGCCATTATAGATGTTTATATACTTTCGGTTGCATATGTGCTTGTTTGCTTAGTTTGATTGAAAATGCCGATCGAAGGCAATATAGTATTAGAAAATATCTCATAGGATATGATTGTGTGTTCAAAGTTTTATGCATGCCAATTGATTTGAGGACAAGGATAGACTCGGTGACGTGCTTCAGATTTTGAGATGGATGCCGAACGTTTTCATTTGGTTTATACTTATCTAGGTTTGGTTAAATACATGACCAAAGTGGTCGTTATCAACTACTTTGGAGTGGTCGGCATCTACCACTATTGAAGATGATGATGAGAGCCGATTTGGCCAATTTGACATGGACGATGGAGAGGCTTCGAACAACATGTGTGATGGTTCGTGTTTGACATATGATTTGGTGCTGCGACTCTTCAATGAGCATTTTTGACTTTAAAGAAAGGTTGCGACAATTCGATGCCATGACCTCACGATTCGGCGATGATGATTTCATGATTAGAAGTGATGGCTTCGATGATGGATAGCTACACTTCGGGATGTAGAGTAGGCAGATGGAAGGAACTATGGGAGGAAGGTTCTGGGATGCACGATGACATTCTATAATGGCTGTCTAAGATCGTTCCTAACCACGACGACTTTGAATGGAATTGTATAGACAGTTTGAGGATGAGGATAAGCTCTGCTATAGATGATGTATGCAAAGGGATCATTGACATTCATAGTGTTTCAATGTATACTCATAAAGCAGGGGCATATGAGGACGCTTGATTGGATTTGCAATGTTGCCCTAGATCATAGGATGTTTCGATCTGTTTACCCTAGACTAAATGCAATAGTAGTCTAGTTCCTTTCCTTCTAAGTAGCATGGATTCGAGTATCTAGAAACCGGGGACGTTGAGTAGTCCCTGACTATTGCGATGGGGTCATACGAGTATCACATATTTAACGCATTGAGTGAGTGAATGTGGAGATGAATGATGGACGATATGTTTGATTGATTGTATATCAACTTAGGGATGTCACACGATGTAGATATCATCAATGCAAATATTTAGACACCCTAGTACTTCGATGTATAGTACACCTATGATGACTATGACGTAGAGTAGCATATATTCGATGTCATGTGTTAACTCTATGGATGTAGGGACAAGTCAAATATGATTCTCCATACCCTCTGGTACATATACTATACTGAATTTTATAGTGTTTTGATAATATTTATCGCTCACGGCAGACTGTTGCCTGACTCAAGGTTTTATATTTTGCTTCTTATTATCTCGGGTACTCTTAAATGAGTAGACTAGATAGCAGGTGCAAATAGCACTTGGAGCTGTGCAGATGAACTAGCAAAAGGGGACGCTTTCTCATATTTATATTTTGGACTTATTATTGTTTATTCCGCTATGTGATACTATAGAGCCTTGACAGTGTTGACTTGCTATTACTAGAAATAGTTTATCAGTTGAGTTTATTTATCAGTTATATAAACTCTATTATTGTTTTGTATAACTATATGAGCCTACGTACTCTGATTATGTGAATCGTGTAGTTATTACTACCTTGCCTATTTTATATTTGTAATGACTTTTATTTTATCTGATGCCCCATGAGATATACAACAGGTTATGTGATTTTGTGATGGTTTATTTCTTTCTCTTTCTCTTTTATTCTATTATCTTCTTTTCTATTCCTCTTCTTTACTTCTATTTCTTTCCCTTAACAATCGTCATATATCGACCAGATGCTCCAATAGTGATTTATTCGGATATATGAGCATTGGATATGTAGGACGGTCATCACAATTCCCACATATTGCTTTAAGAGCTAATCTTTTTTCCATATATGCAAAATAGTAATTTAACATTATATCATACTCGGTCTAAAATAAATGAACAATATCTTTCATTTTCATTAGCGAGGTTCGAATAAAAAAATCAACAATCAATTTCTTAACTAATCTATAGGAATATATGGACGGTTAACATCTACAATACCAGCTCCACATGAATGGTTAGGTTACATAGTTTTAGTAACAAAAAAACCTTGCAGGTTAAATTTACGAGAAGCATGAATACAAAAATTACAACCTCCCCGTGTGCAAATAGCTATAATTTTCTCCCTATCATTTTTAACAACATTAACTTATATTCATTCTTAATACAATATATCATAAGATATAATCAAAACTCTTCAACACCACTAGCAAATCTTTGACCAACACTAGTAAACACTGGATTTCTAAAATTAGAATCGTTTCAAAGTAGAACTATAATCAACGAAAAAACAAACCATTCAAGAACTGGATGAGCCACACATAGCAAAAGATTCAACAAATGAAGAACTACAAGAACCAACATCAATTGAACTACTTTTAACTGCCTAGATATAATCGAAACAAGTAGAAAATCATCACGATTATGAGCAACAAGCATGGTATATTATGCAAATTAGAATTAATTTTAATTACTCCTTCTATATCATCTCTTTCATAAACCAATTCAATAGTACCAGGTGTTAACTCAGGGAAATTATCATTTCTTAATACCAATGCACAATCTCTCAAGCCAAGTCACCTACTATAAGTATCATTACCCAAAATAAAACTGACGAGAACATCAATAGGATCAAGCCTACAAAAATATAGATAAAATAAAAATAAAAATACTACGATGGGAAAAAATAAAAAACTACCATGACAAATATTTCCCAGACAAATATTCGTATGGAACATATTTTCCAGGAAAATATTTACCATACGGATAATGGCTTGCATAAAACTTCATTGACAGATCCTATACTTTTCTTGTCATACAATACCAACAACATAGTTGAACTATAACAGTTACAACATACTTATGCACTAAGTCAATGTGATGCTATAAAAAATATTAAATAAACAAAAATAATTACAAAGAAAATAACTAACCTTGAACTCATTTTAACAATGCAAAATATAAGAAGAAGAAGAAGAAGATGTGAAAATCTAGTTAAATCTACTAAAAAAATTCCAATCAACAAACAACTGGAGATGTGGAAGAGCTTAAGATATAGAAGAACACGAACTTTGTATGCACATGAGATGAAAGCATCACTCAGATCGAGATAAGAAATGGTAAATTTAAAGCGCGAGGGCGTTAATTTTGGAAGGAGAGGGGTAAATATGGGAACAAGAGTTGGTATAGAATTTTGAAAAATAAAAGCTTGGACATAAAAAATAATATAAAATTGGGAGGGGTATAATTTATCAAATAATAAAAAATAAGGACGTAAAACCAATTTCCATTACAATAAGCATCTTTGGTTAGTACAATTAAAAGACAAATGAAAATAGAGTTGAATATCGGGTTTCACATAAAAATTCATGTTATTTTTTCATCTTATTTTTCCAATTTATTTTATATAAACTATGGTGGTTAGCAAAGGGAGAAAATTACAAAATAAAAAATGGATAATGTTAAAAACTCCTAATATGGTTAGGGCATTGTTAAAGAAACCTGAGATATGATTAAGATGGGCATGTTTTGGACTCCCCTTAACATTGTTTCAAGATTTTCAATTTTTGTAACTAAAATTTAAGAGGTCTTCAAAGCATTAACCTCCCAACCATTTCTTTAGCCCTTTTAGCAGTGCCCTAAATAATTTTTGTACAGAGGAAATGTACTTGAATCTAGTTCTTGCCCCTACGTTTTGAAGTACCATAATATGGATCTAATTAATAATATTATGAATAAATAATAACTCAAGGAATTTAGTAATAGAATCGCTCAAAAGGAAATTTAATTAATCAAGCATGGACACTTAAAAGATTAATTGAGTTGAACTGAGAGTAATAATTATCAGGATATTTTAACCATAAAGGAATTGAATTAATGAAGGAGATTGTGTATAAGAAGTGGTTAAAGAATTAATAAACTAAGCATATAGTTTTAGCCTTAAACCAAAACTTATTAACTCTTATATCTCTAAATACACATCACTCTCTTTATTCTTTCAATTCATAAAAAGAAATAGAGCAAGGCCGCTATAACTAAAAGAAAGTTTAAATAGGTTTTTCATTTTTATGTGAGTAATGCTAACCCTATTTACCATCCAAATTTGTTTAGATTCGGGTAGCGTGTGTATTTTACGTGTATCTAAACATGTTTTGATGATGATGAATTGATTTTATATGAATTTTCCTATTAAATGACTTAGTTAATGATAAGCTTAAGAGTAATATGTCAGTTAATCATCTTCAAATGAATCAAAATATTTATACAATGTTCACAATATTATGTCCAAGATGATTTTTGAATTTCATAATTTATGGATGAGGCAAATAATTATTATGAAATTTCTAAGGTGAAAATATGCTACTTTGACTATAAAATGTCATATTCAAATAATAGAAAACATTAATTTGACTCGGAACTATTAATGAATTTTTATGATTTTCTGTGAACTTTTCATAAATTTTCCATAACTTTTCTAGTTAATACAAATTAAATGGTGAGGTAGGGAAATATATAATTAATGGGTTAATTAAGGAGTAAATAAAGGAGAAGATAATAGTTTGTTTTAGAATTTAATAATGCAGTTTAAAAGAAATGAATAGGAATAAGACATGTATAAATACTAGGTCAAAAAATTTGTAATGCAACAATTTTCCACTTAATTATGAATTTGCCATCTATTTTCTACAAGGGTATATCTTCGACATCCATAGTTCTGGTAGCATATAGTTTCATAGCTCCACTAGCATAATAATTTATAATTCCTCTAGCATAAAAGTTTCAGAGCTCCGGTAGCATATAGTTTCCCGATAGCATATACTTTCATAACTGTGATAATATATAGTTTCGTAGCGCTACTAGAATTAACGTTCATAACTTCTCTAGCAAAAATTTCATAAATCCTTTAGCATAAAAGTTCCCATGCTCCAGTAGCATATAGTTTCATGGCTCCGATAGCATATAGTCTTATAGCTCCACCAACGTATAATTCAATAGGTCCACTATCATAAAAGTTTCATTACTCTGATATCATAAAGTTTCATTACTCTAATAGCATATAGTTTCATAACTCCGCTAGCATATGGTTCATAACTTCGGCAGCATATAATTCATATATTTGATAAGACGTTATTTTATACCTTTGATAGCCATACTTTCGATAATAAATGTTTCATATTTCCATTAACAAAATAGGAATACTATCATAAGAATTTTGGTAGCTAACTTCCGTAATGTTTAAATTGAGTTTTATAGCGTAAATTGGGAAAGGAAAAACAACAAAAATAAATGATGAGAAGCTAAACGAAATAACTTATGCAAGGAATGGAAATGGTTAGAACTTAAGATACACCTAAATGTAAAATGTTTTTGTTAACAAAAGTTGAGGAAATTCTACCTAAATGTAAGGGTCTATGGAATGTTTATGATACATCGATAATTAAAGAATAGATTAACCCAAAATTTTGAATCTGTCCACCTATGGAGATATTAAATAACAAGGTTCCAAGACTTCAGTGAAGTCTAGTTCAATGGTTATATAGCAGGGTGCCAAGACTTGAAAGATCTAATTAAATGAGTTCACTTATGAAAAATAACTATAATGTGAGTAAATATCAGTATGGATGTAAATACCAAATAAAACGAATGACTCAACAACATGGAATGAAAGTGTTTTCGAAACTAGAAGGTTATTGACGATTAGTAAGGACGCTTGCTAGAAATTATTCAGGGTGTTTATATTCAATCTCATAGGAGAGTTAGGGTGCCTCTATTCAAATGGCTCCCAAGGTGGATGAGTGGCCATTCACCGGTGACATTGTTGGGGATAAATTAATGATAGGAAAAACTTATATGGCAATCACTAACCAAAGTTAATGATAATCGGTAAATATACATCTAAATAAGAGTCAAGTTAATGCATGTAAATATGAACAATAACTATATGACATGGTTCATAATGTGTTGGTAATAAGTATAGGTTATACTTGCATTTGAGAATGATGACTATATGACATGATTCATAATATGACGACAAGTATGTGGTATACTTATGACTGAAAAATGCTTGTATAAACGTGTTCACAAATTGATGCAATTGATATTTCATTACATATTGTAATCATTGTTAATGAACTAGTGATGGAATATCCATTTTGCTAGGCGCCATAGTCTCACTACATTGCAAGTTTAAGATGAAGTATTACTCATACCAGACTTCATGTCAGACCCACATGTTTGTTTTATTTTCCCCTCCAACCGTAGGTACTCATTTGAGCATGCTAAGTTTATGGAATTAGCTTGGCCACTGTTTGAAAATGAATAAAGCTCCAAAAATGAAGTAGGAGGATTAGTTGTTATTAGTATTTCTATTTTTATTCTGCTAATGTATAACCTTGATAACAAGTTAACTGACATGCTGGCATCTTTATATGTTGGGCATGTCATAATTATCAACGCTTTGTTATATTTAACCCTACATGGGCACGTTTTGGGAAATAAATATGTAAAGACAGATTTTGAAATGGAAAATTTATTTAGCTAATCTGTTTACTTAATGTTGTCGAAAAAAGAACTGATTCGGTTTTGTTGCTTAAAAATAATTATAGTGATGATTTGTAACATCATCAACATTTGTTTTCAGGTCTTGATATGGTTGATGTTACCACTTCATATCAGAGCTTAATTTTAAGGAAACTTAAGTAAAATAGAGCTAAGAAGGTATGAGCAGAAACTAGATTTTTGTGAATGAATTCCTTGGAGAAGGGTATATGCTGTATATAACGTACTTGTCCTCTTGATACAGATATATATGTGGATATATCTACCCCTCCACTATTTCTTTCGTTTTATTTTTGTAACATCCCTCATTTCGAAATTCAAAGATGAAATCCCAATGTGCTGCAATCGGGTTGGAATTAATTTTCGATGAAAGAGATGAGGTCAGTTATAATAATAGTTTCAAGTAAGCAGAGAAGGTGTTAATTAAAACAATGTATGAATGTTATATATTGATTTATCTAAGGAACATACACAAATAAATTTATTAAATAATTTCTTAATTGCTAAATCAAATAGGCTTGATGTTTGGAAGCCCAAATTAAAGGGGGTAGCCATAGCTTTAGATGATGTGGCGGAGACCCAGTCCTCTAGGCTATAGAGATAAAGGGGATAGAAATTTGCGTTCTAGTTGATTATAAATAGCTATTTCGTTCAATCTTTCTTTACCCCCTCTTTCGTTCTCACTTTACATTAAACAAACCCTAACCCTAGCCTCCATTAGTTATCATTGGTGACGCCTTATAGATGAAGTTGCATCCCATGGTCAAGGTGAAAGAAATATAAGGAAGGAAATACTGGAAACCAAGTGTTCAACGATCGACAGGATTAGAAAAGGTGATAGCTTCTTTTAAATCATTTTGTAAATAAATATATATATATATATATATATCATGATCCTGCTTGCTCTTCCCCATTTTACTTTCAGCCGTAAAATAGTAGTTTTCAAAAATTAAAAATTCATTTTTATCAGTCAAACAGTCTAAAACATTTAATTATATCATATTGATGGTTAAAGTTTAATTCGGATTTTATAAAAAATATACACATATGAAACAATATATACATATATACTTACATATACATATATATAATAAATGACTTTAGTTAAATTCCTTTAAAATTTATTTATGGATTTTAACTTTAAAAACTCAAGTTTTTATTCTTGGTTTCAGATTTAAAAAATTAAATTTTATTTCAGATTTTAATGTACATACACATACGTGTGTGTAGGATTTTAGTTTTAAATAAAATAATATTTTTTATTTGCTCATGGCATGTTTAATAAAAAACATAATTTTTTTAGATTTTAAAAACATTATAAAGATTTGAAATATGAATTTTAAATATTAAAATTAAAATTAAACATATATATATATATATTTATGCACTGATTTTTAGTTTTTTTAATTATTCCCTTTATTTTCTCATGGCATTAAAAAAAACTTTTTAGATGTCATAAAGGTCAAATTGATTCAAATTTTTAATTTTCAAAATCAACAAATTTATTTATATAAATAATTAATATTTATAGAAACGAATCATTTAAAATTTAAATAGTATATTCTATGTATGTATTGATAAATAATAATTTATGGATATGAGATCACTATTTTCCCATGACATTAACTGTAATGACCCACCTTTTTGACCCTCAAAAGTTGACACTAATATAACCACGATATTCACATGCTGAGCATCCAAGTGCCGAAAAGATAGATTATTAGAGGAAAAAGAAATAAAAGGAAGAACAGAATCTCATAACATGACAAGTAATCTATAATATAACAATGATCTTTATGAAAGAAAAACTAAATTTTGTTATACGTACATATCAAACAAAGTCAACAAATAAATCAACATGCTGGATAGTTATAACAACCTGTCCTCACAATTGCAGAAAGTATAAACAACCAATGTAGTGGAAAATAGTATATACGTGAATACATCTTGGAGGCATCCAACTCATCTCTTGATGCTCCAAAGTATCCAAACTGAATCTAAAAATATGCTCAATCTGGAACAAGCATTATTAGAAAATAACACCCGGATCAGTCAGGTAAACCAGCGTGAGAAACACACCTCAAATGGATTTTTAATGTTATAAAATCTTTAAAAATTAAAGTTATCTCGTAAAACCACGCCGCACATAAACATGGATGGTTTTTTTATCTTAGATAACCAAATTATTTATACTAGAAATTCCGGTGATATTATAAAAATGTCTAAGGGCGAAAATATCAATAATCAAGTAGCTTTGACGCTCATGAGTGCACATCACAACAATAATAGGTATAAAATCAAAAATCGCTAAGGCGCGTTCACTAATTGTGTCGGATTCAATGGAGGTGCCTTTAGTACTTCGAGAATGGTTCTCTTGTGCAAGGATCAAAGTTATCTTTCCAAAGCAACAATACATCCTTAGTGATGTACAATGGGAAATACATAGCTGGCCCTAAAAACTATCAAGCCGAGTGCATCGTTATATGCATGCATAATAACTATAGGTAACTCTAGGAAGGAGGCGACTGCACTCTTATAAGTTAGCTAACCTTTGGCCATGCATCCTATCTCTGGTTTTAATCATTACCGCTGGTGAGGTTACGTCTGGCATTCCAGCTCATGCACCGCCACCTGAAAAGATCATAGAATCCCACATATATTCTCGTACCCCGATGGGTCTCAGAATCACACATGGATTCTCATATCTCAACGAAGATCTCAAAATCACATATGGATTTCCATACCCCAACAGGTCTTAGAATCACACATGGATTCCAACATCCAAAACAGATCTTGGAGTCACATATGGATTCCCACAACCCAACGGGTTTTGGAATCACACATGGGCAACATCCAAACATATCTTGGTATCAGACATGGATTCCCATACCCTAACAGGTCTTGAAATCACACATGGATTCCAAAATCTCAATAGATCACGAATCTCCTCCATTGAACATGTATATGGTTTTCGAAGTAGTTACGGTATGAGTCATCTCTTACGAGTACATTCCCTCACTTATCGGACGTTATAAAAACCAATCACCGATTTTTCGGAACGCTCAATGCCGGGTTTTTGGAAATAATCAAACAATATATAAGAACGGAGATCACCACCTTATCGATTATGTGCATGGATCTCCTCATCATTTGTCCTAAGAGAACAAAACGAGTTTATACGTACAATATAGCACCACTAACGGTAATTGTACCATATAATCCCCGTGTTTCTCCTAGATATTTCCATAGTTAAAATCTATCGGTGTTAAGTAGGAAATATTTCTGTACCACCAAAATTTAGAAGGATTGCGTATTTTCCCAAGATTTATAGGTCGGTTATTTAACTATCAAATAGACAAACCTTCAAATTAAATAAATTAGAGATTTATTCCCATGGGAACCATGAAGCCTCAATTAACTAATCTTTCATTAATAAAAATCGCTTTGTAAATACTTGGAAATCACTTCCATATACTTATCCCAACAGGATAGGTATACTAAAAAAACACTATATTTTCGATACTTAGAAGATATAACCATATACTTATCTCAACGGTATAAGTATATTCACAAATCATTTCACTTTCAAAACTTAGAAACTTTTCCATGTACTTAACAATAGTATAAATATGTTCACAAAACATTCAGGAAGATTTTCTATTTCAAATCCTATTAATATGATCAAAACCCCATATGTCATAAATGAAGATATTAATAATCCAAAACACTAATTCTTTCCATAAATCTCTTTAATTTCATAAATGCCTCCTTTATAAATTCCCAAAATCTATTTATAAAACTTTTTTACAAATTACCAAAATTTATTTATAAAAATACTCTGTTATAAATCTAAAAACCCATTTATAAACATCTTTTTTAAAATCATTCAAAATCCGACTTCTTTTCTAATTCTAAACCTCTTTCAAATTTATAAACTCCTTTAAATAACCCCTTTTATAAAGGAAATCCTATTATAAAAAATTTATTATTGAATTATAATAAATAAAATGTTTAACATCATAAAGATAAACTTAAACATTTTCAAATAATATAATAATGAACTTTAAAATATTTTAAATAATATAAAAATTAACTTTTAAAACATTTTAATAAGCACAATAAAATAACTTTAAACAACTTTCTAAAAATATAATTAATTAAATTTTAAGTAACATTTCTAATACAATAATTAACTAGTGTAAAGTAAATAATAATAAAATAGTTTATTATCTTTAAACAACCTTGATAAGTAGTTAATTATCTCTAAACAACATTAATAAAATAATTAATTTTAAAACATTATAAATATAATAATTAACTTTTCTAAAGAAATAATTTTACAAAACATGTTGTAAAATAGAAATAGAAATTAAATAAACACTTTGTTAAAATAATAATTAAATAAAATATTTTACTTCAAATTATAAAATTTGAAGTTAATTTAAAACCACAATGGTACTTAAACAAGCTATCATTAAATTAAATTTAACTTTCAAGTTAAACTACAGATATTTACATAGGCAGGCATATATATAAACCAATTCCATAATTAACAATCAAATGTTAACACATCACATATTCAGCAATAATCGACTGACACTTAAATAAATGTCCAAAATAATATAATATCACAACAAGGGTTTATTTTGCTAAACAAAATTCATTTAAAATAACTTTTCCATTTATTATCAGACGGTGTTTATTTGGCCAAATAGATAACACCAAAGCAGTATACTTAAATTAACCACTGTAATATTTAAACAACGAAATCATATTAAATCACTATTATTTTATCACTTTATACATTATCCCTTTTCAAAAATGATAATTACCCAACCAGCAAATAAAACATCCAAGCAAGCAATAAATAATTTTTTTCACTATATAACATATTCATTAACCAAAAAGGTGAGTTCAACTCACCGAAATTCCAATTATTGCCGAAGCGTTCTAATTCCGTTTAAAATCAAACAACTTGAAATTCTACAAACTCCAATCAGCACCAATCCAATTCCATAACTTAGATAACGTTATTACGAATCCAACATGACTGACTGCATTCGGTTTGGATCTTGTATGAGAGAAACACATTTAACAAGATTGAGATTAAATTAATTAATTACTAATTACATTTTTAAACAATAGTTACCCAAATTAACATCTCCTTCCCTAATCACAAACTCTTCCCACTAAATCCTGCTACAAATCACCACCATGGCTGAACTTTTTCTCCTTCTCCCTTGCTCATCTCTCAACGGAAACGATATCCGTCTTCTACGCCAAACTTCTCTTCGTGCCACCTCCGTAACCATCACCACTAAGCTTCACTCGATCACCCCTCATATTCGCGACTTGGCGACCAATTTCTATGACCCCCACATAGTCGCACTTCCCATGAATGTATCGCACTATCCCATATTTTCGGGAACAAGTGTGCTTGCCAAGAGATAATCGAATCCATACTCCATTTTTGTCCGAACCGCCTAAAATTCCCTAAAACCTTAACCCTAGTCGCAAACAAAACACTGCATAACCTCGAGTACCTCAAACTGTAGCCGTGATGAATAAACCCATAACATTATGAAGATCTAGCCAAGAAGAATTCAAAGATCCAAACTTTGAAATTTTAAGATTTTTAATTTTATTTGATATTGAATTTATAAGAGGATTTTTTTGTTTCTTGTTTTTCGTTTACAGGCACATGCGAAAAAGAAAGAGTGAAGGGAGGGAAAGGAAGCATGCTGATGGCTACCACTTATCTCAAGTTAGTTTTAAAATTTAAATTTTTTGGCATCTCGCCGCATAGATTTCCCGTCCGCGTATGAATCCCAAACGATAAAACAAAAATATGGTCGATCTCAGAACAGCGACACGATCCCATAACAATAATACTATACACTAGTTATGGAATTCTTAAAATCACAAAAACACTCTCATTTTTTGAAAAATCATCAAACGATAATTTCAATATTTTCCAAATAAAAAATTATGGAAAAATCAAATAAAATTAACTAAAAAGACGTCAACAAAAATCTAGTCGTAAAAATAAAAATAAATTTTTTAATTATTTATTCGAATTTTTTGTACTACAAATAAGTTATAGAATGAATTCATCGTTTACATTTATTAATTTAAAAATATATAAATAAGACCATTAAACCCATTTAAATAAATATTCAATTCAAATCCAAATATCTAATCACTATTCAAACATTAAGTTCGTAATTTAAATATTTATATAATCTCTACATTTGAATTCAAGTTTAAAACCATTAAAAACCAATTTTTCAATATTTAAAATTAATTAAACATTCAAAATCCAATAACCAACATTACATATTATTACATTAAACCTATTCATGAACCGTGAATTAAAATGTTTATTTATATGTATGTCTCCATCATGTGTACGCTATATTTGTTTGCGGTGTTTTAAGAAATTCAAATTCAAATTCATATTGAAATAAAATTTATGATTAAATTTTAATAAAGAGATATAAATGATTTAACATACAAATCAACTAAACCCCAAAACTCTTTTACTAATCGATACTAAATATGATTTAGTATTAGATTATTATTCATATGAATGCAAACTACGATCTTTGCAAATTAATAAAAAGGTTTTATTTTTATAAAATTCACATTTAAACCCTATTGCAATTGCACCAAACCAACATCAACAACTTGGAAAGAAAGTGTTTTTGGGACTAGTGTATGCTATTGACCCTTAATAAGCACACTTGTTAGAATGTATCCAAGGGCGTTTACATTTAATCGTAGGATCTAGATTAACCCTAGAGGGGGGGGGGGGTTGAATAGGGTTATAGCAAATTATCTCGAGTTAAACACAAAAACAAACTACAGAGAAATAAATATGCTGAAAAGTAAATCACACACAAAATTTACCCAGCTTCGGCAACCCCTGCCTACTGCTGCATTCCCAGATTTCTATTAGGATTAAACAGTCTCCTGCTTACAAACACTCTAACAGACTCGCACACCCTGCTACCGCCTATAGAGTTTTACAAACTCGCATACCCTGCTCACTGAACTAATCCTAACTAGACAATCTGACACTACCTAAAACCTAGGTGGTGATTTACCAAGATTTGAACCTTAAAAGAAAAATTAAAACAAACTTAAAAACAGTTTAAAACTAAAACCCTATTTGAAATAAAATAAACTAAAGCCCCTTTTAACAAACAAGACCGGCCCAACTCTTTTGCCCGTTCCTCTTTCTTTTGGCTTGTGAAGAAAATGGCGGCTCTGTTCGATCTGAATTAGGGCTTTCTTCAAATTCGATTCTCTGGTTTATGTTTCTCTTGCTCGCGGCTTCTCTGATGATCAATTCTCTGGTTGCTTTTGCTTGCGCTCGTTCGCAGCTGCTCCTCTGATCGAGTTCGATAGATTGTGGTATGTAATCTTTTCCCTTTCGTTGCTGGTTTAATTGCTTGCTTGAACTCGATGCCGATGATGAATTTGGGTGTTGGTATTTACATGAATTCCAAGACACTTGAATTTGTTCGTATTCATTTACACTTTCCTAATTCTCGATTGTCTGATGCGCACGGCTTTGATTATGAAACGTTAGATTTTTTCTTGATTGATACGGCAAAAACTTTCCTCTTTTACTTTTTGACTTTTCCAAAGATACGTATTTGATTTTTTTTATACTGTGTTGATTTCTGACTTAATTAAAATTCGACTTGCTTAACACCTTGATTGCCACGGCTTCGGCCATCTTTGTGTTCATCCCTGTGGCTTTCGACTTTACATTCTCTGATCTTTGTTACATTGTTTCTCGGCATTGACTTTTGTTCCATGACATTGTACTTGCTGTTCATGGCCATTACATTCTTACTGCCATGTGACACTAGCTATTCATATTGCATTATCACCTCTGACTGTTGACACTTTACACATGAATTTCCTTGTTGACTAGTTGGTCCCATTTTTGCTGTGTCATTTCTCTGCCTACACTTAGTGTTACTCACCATGTTGCATTGTTGTTCACCTCTCTTGTATCATTGGTGTTTCTGTGTTCATGCTTGTGTGCTAGTTGAAATTCTATGCCTTTGCGTCTCGACCTTGTCTTTACTTCTGATCTGATGCATTTATTGTTGGCATATTGGCTTGTTAGTTTTCATGAGTGATCTTGTGAACTGTTTTGATCACTGGGCACTGCTTGAGTTATTTGTACATGTTGCTTCATTATTGATTTGTTCAATGGGGTCAGTGGTTTGTACTCTCTGTTTTGATTTGCATTGTATCACTGTATGTAGCTCATTGAAGTGTTGCATTGTTGATGCTCTTTGAGTTGCAGTGTTTCACCATACTTTAGTCCGATTTTGATCTGGTATGTTTGTATGCTTGCCATTGACTTGTGTTCCCTGTTGCACATTCACCTGTTTACTCAAGACTATATATGTGCATACATACATATGTATGTGTGTATGCATATATTCTTGGATTTGTACTAAGCTTGAGTTATTTGAATTGTTGTTGCTCTTTGTAGTTGCACTCTGGTTGTCATGCACTATGATATTTTGTAGCCTGGACTGGTGCAAATTGTTTGCTGTGACACTTGTTCTGGTTTGAGCTTTTGTTGTTGCAGTATTCATTTGTGTTGTTGTCTAGACATTTGCTTGAGTCTTGATGTAGCTGGACTTGTTGTTGTATTCATGTACACTACTGTCTTTGGTCATTGATGTTCTTGTTCAAAACTGCTGTTACTTGAAACTGTTTTGTCAATATCTATTGTTGTCATATCTTGTCTGGTTCATATTGATGTTCCGTAGTCATTTATGCATTGATGCTATCCATTGTTGATTTTTGAAATTTCACTTGAGTTGAATCCAGTTTCAAAACTCGGGTTTGACCTTGTGCTCGTGTCGTGATTTTATTTATTTTGCACGTGAGTTGAACCTGGCTTTTCATTTGGGTTTGACCTGTGCTCACCTGTCCCTGTAGCATTATCAAGTGTATATCGATGTGCACGGCCTTGTGGCATGTACAGTGATACACTGTGCATGTCACATTGTTCGTGTATGATGAATTCAAATGTAAATGATAACGAACAACCCAAATAACCGAGGCAAATAATATTTTCAAAAATCCATATTTTATTTTATATTACAAAAATATTTTTTTTTCAATTTTACTGCGTTAGTGAATATTTTTGCAGATTTCTCAGATGCTAGATTCTAACTGGAATGAATTCGAAGATAAACTACAAGTGTGAGTGATATGTAGTGAGAAATTTATGTAAACTGAATTGTGATGTAATTGGAATCAAAATTGTATATGTATAGTGAGAGCTTGAATGTGTACTATTCAAAATTGTAATAAATATTTTTTTGAATAAAATTTCTGTTTGAATTCAAATTCTGTGTTATTTATTTTATTCAACAAATATTTGTTTAATCTATGAAAAATAAAATAGCACATTAACAAATACATTGAAATGAATATATATATATATATGTGTGTGTGTGTGTGTGTGTGTGTGTTTATTATCATCAAACAAAAATCATATAAACGCATATTCAACATTAATCTCTTAGGAAAATCAGGGTTTCTTTTGTAAATTAGTGGCTATTGTTCGGGATAAATTGGTGATATAAACCTTGTGTGGTATTCCCCAACTAATGTAAATAACAAATGGTGTATCTATTCCTAAATATGAGTCTCGGGGATGCATGAAAATATGAATGATAACAACATGACAAGCTTTACAACCTGTTGATGATAACTACAAGTTATACTTATGTTTGAGAATGATTGACATGATTCATGATATAATGATCAGTATAGGGTATACCTATGACTGAAAAATGCTTGTGCATTTGTATCCATTAATTGATGCAATTGATATTGCATGACATGATGTAATATTGTTGATAAACTAGTGAGAGGAAACTCATTCCTTTAGCCGGCATGGTCTCATTACATTATGTGTTTAGTGTGAAGTACTACTCATACTAGGCTTTATGATTGACCGTGTTGTAACACATCACCTCTATATCCATATTACCAAAGAGTATTACCGAGTAATACTATCAGTAATATGGATAATAAGACTATATAGGGCTTACACACGTGAATATTTTCATGGGCTAACATCGATAAATATCTCCAATCATATAACACTTACCATTATGTATACAGTATCGGAACAAAGCAATAAATATGTATGGTTTCCAGGATAAAACAATACACGATGCAAAAATAATAAATAAGGGTCATAGAAACAGAACGCAACAACCAGATATAATAAACCAATAGAACATGTCCACGGTGAGAACCAAAATTCTAGTCTAATGATCACTATTATAAAATACACATATCATAGTCTCGACAAATACATAATCATGAACAAATAAGGCTATAAAAACACATAGAAACTGTCATCCTAAAGTATATATTAGCCTCCAAAAATGTTCTCATGTCAAGCTGGCTACTTTGTACCTAGACCTGAAATATCTTGGACTGACCCTAGTATTATAAAATAACAAACGGGTCAGACTATGTCTAAAATTCATATGTCGATTTGTGATGGCGATAATATAACATATTTTTCATAAAGTGAAGATTAACGTCAAGCATAATGCAATAACCCAAACCAAGGGCTATATCTACGTCATACACACTAACAACATATATTAGTTGCCATCTCAAAGTAAAGCAACCATACATCCATTAAGCAACAATCACACCAAGACAATCAAGGAAAGGGTATGCAAGTACTACATTATGCCACACTTAGGTCATAACTAAGCTCTCAAGAAAGAGATGGGTCAAGCAATGCATATACGGGCTGATTATCTCATAAACTCTTAGTCATAATGATAAGCTCTTCGGCCCTAAGCCACTTTTACCAAATATATATGAGTATGTGTCTCTTTCGCAATATAAAAAACCAGATGTGAGACTAATAAGTCTCAGCCTTCTCCAAGAGCCCTCCTCACATGCTCTTAACGCTACTCTTACAGTCCTTAGTTACCTCGATAGTCATCATTATGTAATATCCATTGCGTGTAAGACAACACTATGCAATGGTCACAACCCTATGAATGCCTCTAATGGTAATATACTACTAGACTTTGTAACAAAGGGGCAGTGGCTCTTAGCCGTACAATATAATGTTTATCATGGATTTCGAGAGCAATTACGCATTAGGGTTGCTAAAGGATGGATACTGCCTAATCTGGTTTTCTTATCACCAAATAACATTAGTACACTACTCTCTCTCTCTCTCTCACACACACACACACACACACACACTCTCTCTCTCTCTCTCTCTCTCTCTCTCTCTCTTTCAGCTTGGTTACTCTCGGTTTGCAATATAGTACACATGATACAAAACCCGGTATGAATGACGTCCACTTGCAAAAAGCAACCGAATAAATATCGTCACAAGCATCCTATACCATCTACAAAAACTCACTCATTCGCCTCATATTTGTATACTATACTCATCTTCCTAAATGATATTCCATGTAACAAGTCCGGAGAATAACTATAGAGGCAATACTGAAAGTCCTCACTAGATGGTTTTATAACTCATTTATTCAAATTTCTTATTACATGGAAATGACAATCTGACATCCAATTTCTATAAAAAGAGTTTTAGTTATAGAAAAGTACATTCATTTATTTCTAGAGCGTTCACATATTTTATTTTATCACTATAATATTCATACTCTTTATTTATAATTAAAAATATAATTTTTAAACCTTCTTTGTTAATTAACAAAAGTAACTGCCCACTAAAATCATAGAAAAATAGATTTAAAGTTCGTACTTCTTTATTTATTTATTAGTACTTCATATCATTTTGATGCAAAAACTAAATTTTATAATTCTTTTTAAAGCTTCCGAATAATTTAGTTTCACTTTTATACTAATTTATATATGTTACTAATATTTACTTTAAATATAATATTATCTACAAACTAATTCCATATTATTAAACCTTCTTGATTTTTATTTGTAAAATATGAAAAGGTTTCAAGATATTATTCCATTTTTATTTTTTGTTTTATAACGATTTTCTTATATAAAAAACTGCATTTTTACTAGCCTGGAGTCACTTTCGGCTGCACATTGGTGCACCAGTCAACTCTATATCAGTCTACCAGCATCATGGCCTGAAGCAGCACTTCCTTCAGGATATGCTTCATTTTTGACATTTTTTGGCCTCCGTACATTCTCCTACCTTAACCCAACTTCACTGCCATCAACTACACTTCATTCTTGCATCCATATCACCTTCCATATCACACAAATTCAATCAAGGAAATTTGTAGTAAATGGTTTCAAGAGATGTAACCAAGCAAATAATTTAAATATTTTAATAATCGTCATGAAAGCATAAATTTCAAACATAGATTGAGAGTAGAGACTACCCACCTAAAGTGGCTAAGCTTCAACTCTAGAATTGCTCCTTATTTCTCCGCCTTTTCTTTTCACTATAAATTCCTAAGCAAGCCAAACACTATTAAAATCATGTCTCGTTCTCACTTAGAGGTGTGGTATGGTGTTGAGAGGGATAAAATCAAATTTAGAATTTTAGGAAATTTATTTCTGGTTTATCTGAATTTTTAAGAAAGGGGTTAGGGTTTTAATAATTAGATTTTGAAATTTATGAGCTATAGGAGCATGCAAAAGTAGTATACGGGAGATTATTTTGTACGCCAAGGAGGGTTCTAGACTTTTCAATAAATGCAAAGAAGAAGATATCTTTTTTTAGTGTAAAAATGGTCTAATGGGTTCAACTTTTCATTATATTTGTTTCTTTCCTCTTTTCTTCGCTAATCTATTTTTCTACCAATTCCAATTAGCTCAAACATCCAAATAAAATTATTATTTATTTGCTATAAGTATTTTGTTATTGTTACTTAATTTTTACAACAATAATTATCCAAAATTTATGCCAATTAAATAATTATTTCTATATTTACCTTTTAAAACCTAATTTGAAATATAAATTTATAAACTCCTTTTATAAGTGAAATAAATTCTCTTTCTTTAGAAATAATTTTCTTTATATTATTTATTTTAATATATTAAATTTCATATAAATTATTTAAGCCTTTTAATATATTTAAAAAAATCATTTTAACCTTTAAATATCCAAACTGATTTAAAAATCATAATTTCCCAAGTAAATTATTTTATTTTTCTATTAATATTTTCCCCAAACAATTTCCAATTTACTCTTATTTATCTACATTTTACACATAAAACACCTATTTAGTTATTTAAATTCATTTAAACCTTGGTTAATCCTTTGTCAACCATGAGATTTTGCACACACCCACTTAAGAAAATTGCATCCCTACAATTTCTCTATGGGAAAAATCTTAGTCAAGCTATTATTTCTAGCTTAACTACACTATTAACAACTTGAGCAAACAAATAGTCAGACAAAACAAAGAAACAAACAATGCATACCAGACTCATGTGCATCTAGAAATAGCTTGAGATAGGTCCCTACCATAAGCTCTCTTGCCCCTCAAGTACAATCCAATGGGTTTTCAGACCATTGCACCTTCGCTAATGGGATCCTCTTGCTTATAAGCCGTCGAACTTCTGAGTCGACTATACAGATTGGATACTGCATATAAGTCAAGTCTGGAGAATTATTGAGTTCCTCCAGGTGACTCGGCTCCATAGCTATCTTGGTACTCCTCAAACACTTCCTTAAGTGGGAAATATTGAAGACATTGTGAAAACCATAGAACCAATCAAGAAGAGCAATTCGATAACCTACATGACCAATGCGCCAAATAATTGGGAATATGCTGATAAAGTGAGGTGCAAGCTTCCCAGACTTCTTGAACCTCATAACACCTTTCAGAGGAGATATCTTGATAAAGACAAGATCATCCACCCTAAACCTGATATCCTTCCTCCTAGTATATACAATCGACATAAGAATTATCCTCTATTTGATCAACTCTATCTTTCCAAAAGCCTCTTCGATAGAATCTGGACCAAGAACAAACTTATCTCTTATCTGAAGCTAACAAGATGATGAACGACGTGCTCTACCATATACAGCTTCAAATGTGTCATGCCGATGCTAGACTGGCAGCTATATTTGAAAGAAAACTCCATAAAATAGATATTATCCTCCAAAATACCACCCAAATCAAGAAAACAAGAACGAAGCAAATCCTCCAATGCCTGATTAATTCAGTCCATCTGACTATCAGTCTAAAGACAATTGCAGTACTGAAGTTTAGCTTTGTAACAACCCGAAATTTAACCCATAATAATTAATTCATTAATTCACTAAATAATAAAATAACTTTGTGTAATTATCAAATTTGAGCTACGGAGTTGCACCATTATGTCTGTGGTAATTTTCTAGTCAATTTCCATATATAGAACGTCCGAATCTGAGTTAATATGAGCTAAGAACGAAATAATCAAAGAAACAAAATAAATAAATAAATGCAGGTCGACCGACTGGTCGACTTGGGCAAGGAAGCGGTCGACCCGCCCAGCCTTTTGGCAAGCGAACGAACGTTTGTTCGTTCAGTGAGAAGTGAACAAGTAACATCGGTTAAACCGATCTGGCCCCTCTGTTTCTACACCCGATGGCCCCTGTTCAGCCTATGATGTGGTTGCATCCAATTCAATCTCCAAATCCAACGTTCTGAGATCCACTTCCACCCCTATAAATAAGACCCTAGGCCTAACACTTTTTCTCATTCTAGATTTTCTCCGCTTGGGTTCACCTTTTCAGGAAGGACCCTAAAAGGAATAATTTTCCAAGGAGAAAATGTTTTTAACAAGAATATTTTAACAACCCCAAGTGGATCCGTGAAGGCCTAAAGGGAAAAGCCAAGGACCAGAGGTGAGTGATTGTAATTATTTTAAGATTTCTTTAAGTATTTTAAAATAATAGGATTTTCAATAGTTGTAGTTTTACTATGATTATTGGAATAACGTTTTTTTAACAGTATTATTTACAGTTTTTAGAATTATTTTCAGTTTATTTCTTTCTAGCTATTCTTTTCCGTTAGTTTTAATTATTTCTGTTAATTATTGCTTTTCATTTATTTATAGTTTATTTAGAGTATTTTAATCTATTTACTGTAATTTATGCGTTATTTATTTCTTCTTCCTACGCGTTGGGATTTTATTCTATTTTCAGTTTTCTTTTATTTCTCCTTCTTCTTTGCATATGGATTAGAATAGAATTAACGCGAAATTGGATTAAATTATAAGAATTCTAAAATAATGGAAGATAAGATGTAAATTACAAATACTGTAATATAAATGGAATTGGACAGAAATTACGCTTAATTATGACGTTAATTGGACTGAATTAAAAAGATTGGCCCAGTTATAACTTAGAATTATAACTAAAAAGAGTAAAAAATGAATGAAGCTTATTTTCACACTTAGACTTTGGGTTAAGTAATAAGCATGATTATAACGTAGGTTATAATAAGAAAAAGAACATAATAAGGTTTATTTTAAGACTTAGGAAAAACTAATAAGCACAGATAGCAAAAAAAAATTTAAAGGCTTATTTAAATAATTTACCTAAGTTAATAAACAAAGATGAAAGTAGGACCTGTACCAAATAGCATTCCCTGTTAGACAAAACGGTGAGCCTAGGGCATGCTTATGCTAATAATGGTAGTAATTAGTCAAATAGAAATTCAAATCATGGGGAATTTGGATAAGAGGTGCAACTAGATATTATTTGGATGAAGGGCCAATACCAAAAGCATTTCCCCTATAGATTCTACGGACACACGGTGATCTCACGTTAGCCTAAAGTGGAATGAGGGGCATGCTTATGCTGGAGTTGGAGGCAATAAGAAGACTCAATAGGTGGAGCAAAAGGTAGCATGGGCATGGTGGCAGTTATGCGTGCGACTTCCATTTGGATGCTCAGTAATAGCTATGAGTTTCAAGCGCTTAGTGTGAGTGTCTTTCGTAGACACCATTGCCTTCTGTGTAGGAAGCTATATATGTCGTCTGGTCCACAGTAACATTTTATATAGGGAGTTATATATCGTATTTGGTCCATAGTAAATAAATGCCTTCTGTGTAGGGAGCTATATATGTTGTCTGGTCCACAGTAGCATTCTATGTAGGGAGTTATATAGCAGCTAGTCCGCAGAAAGGTACTATAGAGTAGCAGGCCGATCAAAAGGGTAGGATTAGGGTTACATACTAATTACAGGATTATGAATTCAGCCTAATTAAAGCTGAAATCAAGAATAGGTGCAAATAATCAAAATTAACTTATCTTATAAATTGAGCAATATTTAATTGTGCTTATTTCTTATTTATTTCTTTCCTACTCTCTTTGTTATCCTTATTCATGCTAAAACTATTGTAGATTCTATTAATTTTACTTTGCTTAAAGATTCTAATAATTACTATCATTCACATATTTTTAGTCTGACACATTCCTCTATTTCCCCTTGCCCCCCATAGGCAATCAGGGGCAAGGATAGTAGGCCGCACCTTCTTGGAGTTTTATTAGAGATTCTATTGTGTATTTCTTTCCTTCAGTTCCAGCTTTTAGTTCTTTTATTGAGCTGGTATTTTGAGAGGGATGTATTGTACTCCGATATTATTTGATACTTTGGGTTTTTAATTTCACTGGACTTGTATGGGTATTTTGTCATATGATGTATTGTATATTTGGTGACTTATTTTTATCATCTTATATTATGGAATTTTATTTTTGGCAAAATACTATAATTGTTTCCACTGTGTTATTATTATTGTTGTTGTTGTTATTTAATTTTTGTCTTGTGAATCTTAGTCTCTGGTAATTTTAGTTATACCTACAACACACCATGCCTTTTAGTGTGTCCTTTCGGGTGTACTAAGAGGTGTGGGGTGTTTCATTTGGTATCAGAGCCTAAGATTATAGGATTCCTAAAAATTTGTTTCAAATATAAAGTATTTTGCAAAAACCTTATTTTAAAAGTATTTTTCAAAAAAGAACTCGTAGAAATAGTTTTTAATATAAAAGAGTTTTTATAAAAATCCCTTCAAAGTACAGTTCAACCTTCTTTCGATTCTTTCGAGCCTAAGTTTCCCTTTCTTTGCATAGCATGGCTGACTTGTTCTGTAGAGTTACGGTACCAGAATGCATGGACAAGCGACCAATAAAACACTGGTAGGAAACCCCTTTAATCCACCTACACCAGTCGATTTTTCTAAGCTATGCAAGGACTTCGCTAGTATAAAAGGCAGAACTTTTTTTGGCATAGAGAATTCAGAGGAGACACGAGTTAGGTTGGAGGATATGGAGTGAAGATTTAGACGGTTAGGATTGGAGGACCGACAGAGTGTTCAACCTATACCTTGGCAGCTGGAAGAAGAGTTTAAGGAGGTTTCTACAAGCCCTAAGAAGCAGTAGGAAAAGGGCAAGAAGGATAAGGACAAGAGGAAGGAGGGAGGACCTCTGAAGCGAACCAAGAAAAGTGGGAGATGTAACATTGTAGAATGATTGGTCATTACGCAAAATATTGTAAGAAGGTAGGAATAAAGGGAAGGTGTTTCAATTGTGGACATCTTGGTCACTTTAGTAAGTTTTTTCCTCAGAAGATAGGGTATGGAGTGAGTGCACCTGTAGTGCAGATTCAGACTTCTGATGCAACACCTTCCATCAGGGGAATGGATCGAGGTAGGAAAATTTGGTTTCTATTTTTAATTTTCCCATTCAGACTCTTTTCGATCCTTGATCATCACACTCTTTCATCTCTAGTTCTTTGGTAGATTGTTTGCACTTAGACATCTTTTTAGTAGTGGACCCCGTTGTTGTTTCAAACTCCATAGGAGGATCGACACTCTTGTTTATGATTTGTAGGGGTTTGCAAAATTTATATCCTAGGCGTAGAATTTGACTATGACACCTACATTTTGGGATTTTTGGGGTATGGGATGATTTTGGGAATGAATTGGCTATCCACATATGGAGCTATATTAGATTGCGAGAGGAGAGTCGTTAGACTAGAGACATGCATCAGTAGGAATCTTGAGATTTCTTACGACCCGTAAGGGTCAGTTATGTTGAGCTTTCTTTATTCCCTCGATTCATCATCATTAGAGTTAGATTCGGTTCCTGTCATCAGAGATTTTTCCAAACATCTTTGAGGAGGTTAGGGGACTACCCCTGCAAAAGAGAGATTGACTTCAGGATTTATTTTGCTAGCCAGTAGCATTACCCGCAGGGCATATGGCACCTACGGAATCGAAGGGATTGAGCAAGTAGACTCATGAGCTTTAGAGAAAGATTTCGTAAGAAGAAACTTATCGGAATAGGGAGCCTCAGTCGTCTTCACTACCAAAGCAGGTGGTTCTCTTCGATTTTTCTTTGACTATAGGGAATTGAATAAGCTCACAAAGAAAGACCATTGTCCACTCTCTAGGATAGATGATCTTTTCAACCAGTTGTTAGCTTTTCGGTATTTTCTCAGCTTGGTCTAGCCATTAGATTTCATCAGCTTAGGGTCGCTGATGACATCATTGATAAGACTGCATTTAGGACACCTGACGGATACTTTGAGTGGTTGGTCAGGCCTTTTAGGCTAACCAATGCCTCAGCCTATCTTGTTGATTTGGTGAGCCATGCTTTTAAAGATGTCCTAAAATAAAGTTCGAGGTGGTATTCGTGATCGACATTTTGGTGTTTTCCAAGAAGTATGGAAGAGCATGTTATTCATCTAAAGGAGGTTCTTTGTATGCTTCGTGTTCGTCAGTTGAGAGCAGAGTTCTTGAAGTATCACTTTTGAGGCGCGTTTATTATGGCATAGAGAATGTCTACACATGATAGGGATTTAAGAAACAGATTTGTACATTTAGAATTAGGACTATGAAAATCCAAAGACGGGTAGGAAAAGGTTAGAAATGTACAATTAAATTCAGTAGATAAGCAAAGAAGAAAGTCCATATGTAGGTAATTGCAGAAATTATAATTGTCTCGGAATATTGGATTTAACGGTGATGCCTTAGAATAAATATGAGCATACAAGAGGAATAGGAGTAAAAGCCTTTAGTTTAAGAAAAGTACTCCTAGGTTAGTAAGGACAAAATCCACTTTATGCCAAGCCCAATAAAGTGAAATTTTTGGAAATTAAAAGTTGAAATAAAAAATATATAATTATTAGAATTGAAAATTTTATCATTAATATTTTCTTTCAGAAAATAAACAGGAGATTTTTGAAGAATGGTATGAAAATTAATTTGGTATTTATATAATGAAAAATCAAAATTCTTTTTCAAGAATTATGGAGTGTGTGTGTGTGTGTGGTCTAACTCGCTATTTCTTCGAAAGTAAACAAAGATTTTAAATATAAAAACCTAGAGTGTATCAAGTATCGAAAACATAGATTAAAACTTTTATTGTTGTGATAAAGGTTTTCATGAAAAATAAGAGGAGCATAGGCTATAACCCTATTGTTATAGTAAGTGGCTCCTAAGAGAAATATATTTACATAGGTATATGAGATTTATTGGTATTTATTTAATTGAATCGATACATTAGTATTCTTTTAGGTTGTAGTAATGATGTTTTACGCAACATCCATTTTAACCCTAATAAAAATGTATTTTTAAAGGTAATTTCTAAGTATAGAAACAAAATTGTTGGATGTGTTTCCACCGAACCTGAATAAGGAAAAACATTGCCGAACCAATTCCTAAGCACTGCCGAACCAACCACTTCCTAAGCACTGCCGAACCAACCACTTCCTAAGCACTGCCGAACCAAACACATATCCTCACCACTGCCGAACCAACTCCTAGCCGAACCAACCCACTTCCCATGTACCACCGAACCAAAGCCACTCTACCTGCCACCGAACCAACCCATCTCCCAGGTACTACCGGACCAAAGTCCTACCGGACCAAAGTGCTACCGGACCAAGGTCTCAACTCCAACCATCTACTACCGAACCAAGTTGTTGCCGAACCAACGTTGCCAGGCCAGATTGCATCAGCCCAGGCCCACTAGCAGCTTTATACATCCAGAACCCCTACCCCCAACCTCACTCTATAAATAGAGGGGCAGGGGTACAACAATGGCAGACAAGTTGGAGAGCTCAAGCAAGGATAGAACTTTCAAACAACTTTCATATACTTGTAATCAAAGCTTTGTACTTGTAATCTGACCAGAAAAGGAGAATAACATATAAAGTGGACATAGGCACATTCTGGCCGAACCACTATAAATCTGTGTGTCTTTTACAGTTTAGTCCCTGCTTTTTACATATTTGTGTAAATCACCCAAATCTCTAAGAACAACATTAAATCGACTAAATCATACGACTTGGAGGTGTTTGCCAATTTTTTGTGCAAACATTTTTGGTGCTTTCACTGAGAACAGGAGCTCGAAGCTTCAGCTTCTCCCACTTAACCTTCTTCCTATCAGCATCGCTTATTGCTTGGAAAACATGCCTCCTAGACAGAAGAAAGATGCTAACAAAGGAAAGAACATCGCAACTAGCAGTATTCCAGACCCAGTGATCACTGATCAAGAGGATCGTCCCATTCCAACAGCGGTACAAAATGGAAGTCGGGTAAATCCGACAGCCCCTGCCACGGAACAACCGACAACAGTTACTAGGGCAGATCTAGACAGGGTTGTGGCTGAAGTGACTGATCGCTTACATCCCAACAAGAAGCCTTGGTGAATCAACTCATGTCACGCTTGAGGGATGCAGAATAATCCAACCGCAACACTGAACATGGGATGAGTCCCAGTCTGGAGGACCTGGGAGGTGACAAAGATCTTTCTTCTTCGAAGAGGCAAACAACAGAAACAACAATGGTAGGAGCGGATCCCGGACTCAGCCCGAATTCCGATCCGAGGAGATGCTTGGAACCGAACCCAATAGGGAAGGTACCAGGCGAGGGTCGGATGTAGCCGAGCCTGTCATGCTACCTAGCCATGGAACACCAATGAAATGGGCCGAGCTAGAGTCCAGCCCGAAGTTGGACCCGAGGAAATGCTTGGAACAGAACCCAGCAGGGGAAGATCCAGGAAAGTGCCAACTGTAGCTGACCCTAACATGCTCCCAGAAGACCAGAGGCAGCCACTGGAAAATATTAGGAGTGATAGATGATACCATCCCTACAGGTCATCTGAACGGAATCAATCCCGCATAGAAGAACCAAACTCATTTCTATCTGCTCCAAATTCTGATGAAAGGATGGCGTGATTGTTCAGAGAGTGCGTCCGACGGGATCGAAGAGATCGAGGGATAGACGCTAGGGTAACCAGCCCCTTCACCCGCAATATCGGAATTGCCATCACCCCCCGAGAATGGAAAATGGCAACAATGGAGCCTTACATGGGAACCTCTGACCCCGTCATACACTTACAGAGATACACACAGCATATGCTCATGAGCGGAGCGACAAAAGGAGTATTGTGTAAATGCTTTCCACTATTCTTGGCAGATATAGCTACCTCCTGGTTCTGCCATCTACCCCAAGGGTCCATCAGCTCATGGGAAATGTTGAAAGAAAAGTTCATCAGCCAATTCCGCATTCATGTGGAACAACCCAAGGACACTTATTCCTTATCCAATATCAAAGAAAAGCCCGGAGAGACAATGCAACAATATCTAACCCGATTCAATGCCGCAGTCCAGGATGCCGATGAGAAACTTATCCTAATGGCCCTCTGCAGTGGTGTGCATCCGGATACTAAATTTGCTAGGAGATTAACGAAAGAAAAGCCAGCTACCTTACCCGATTTCTTCCATGAAGCCAGAAAATATACGAGACTTGAAGACGCTGCCATTGAAAGGCAGACATGGCAACAAACTAAGGCAGCTCATGGCAACACACCCGCAGTAGTAAAGGATGTTCGAAGAAATGACTCCAGAGATAGTGCTGGGGGCAAGAAGGGAGAAAAGCGTCTATATCGTCCAGGACCGAGATTTGACACTTACACTCCTTTGAATGAAACAATCGAAAACATCTTCCTAGCCACCCAAGATGAAGTTAAATACAAACGCCCCCCGCACAAGAAGGAATCAGATAATGCAATTAAATCTGGAAAGTTCTGCCGTTTCCACGAATCTCATGGGCATGATACCAATGAATGTCATCATCTCCGGGACTTAATTGAAGAACACATCAGAAGAAAGAGACTGAAATGCTATGTAAAAAGCCAGAACATGACTCCATCTCCTGCCAATGAAAGCCCGAGGCTATCACCTCCGAAAGTAGGCGGAGGAAATCGCAACACTAGCGGCTCTAGCCAAGAGAAGATAGTGGTCCCTACCATATCGAGAGGACCATACATCGTCGACAGAAGCTGGGCAGAGATGGAAAAATATGGAAAGTCGCTTAGAAACAATGAAGACCGCGTTAATTCCGTTATAGAAGAACGCCACCCAAAGCGGAAAGAGAACAATGACATCACATTCGGTAGGCGTGACCTAGAAGGAAGGCAGTACCCTCACATGGATCCTATGGTCATCTCTGCCTGGTTCGGTCCAAGCAAAGTTTTCCGAATTCTAGTAGACACTGGAAGCTCAGTAAATATCCTATTTAAGCATGCTTTCGACAAAATGAAGCCGTCGATGAAGGATGTGTCTCCCTGCAACAAACCGCTACATGGTTTCACTGGAGATGCGATGATGCCCCTCGGGCAACTGGACCTCTTTGTTGAAATAGGAAGTCATCCCCGCTCCGTTGTGCAGAAACAAACATTTGTGCTAATAGAAAACCACTCGGCCTACAATGCCTTTTTGGGAAGACCAGCCTTGTCCGACTTCCAAATTGTCCTGGCCCCGTGGTGCCTGAAGATGAAATTCCCAACAGACAATGGAGTAGGAGAAGTAGAGGGAGATCAAGACGCTGCTCAAGACTGCTACGTAACTGAACTTCGCAATAACCGCAGAAGGGATAAAGGGAAGAATGCAGAGACTACTCTCTGCATGAAAATCTTGGAAGCATAGCAACTAAAGAGAGCCCCTCCTCTTCGATATACTAGTGATCCTTTCAATGAATTAGACCCCAGGGACAAAGAGGAGGAGGCCACCGCCGAGCCTGTAGAGGCTATGGAGTTTGTATCTGTAGAAAAACATGACTCAAGTAGACTATTGAAAATCGGATCTCAACTAAAAGCAGAATTGAAGGATCAACTCATTGATTTTCTCTGCCACAACTTGGATGTATTTGCATGGACGCACGCTGATACGACTGGAATCTCCCCAGACGTACCGTGCCACGTACTGAACATTGATCCTACCAAAGTGCCAGTAAAGCAGAAAAAGAGAAGCATGGGGGAAGAACGATCAGCAGCCCTCGATAAAGAAGTAAAGAACCTGCTTGCCAATAAATTCATACGAGAAGCCATCTATCCAGAGTGGATCGCTAACCCGGTACTAGTAAAGAAGGCTAATGGGAAGTGGCGAACGTGCATTGACTTCTCCAACTTAAATGATGCTTGCCCAAAGGATTGCTTCCCACTCCCCCGAATCGATCAGCTGGTGGACAGCACAGTCGGGCACGAACTCTTATCTTTTATGGACACATACTCAGGATATAACCAAATTCCTATGCACGCTCCCGATCAAGACCACACTAGTTTTATCACTGACCGGGGATTGTACTGCTACAGAGTAATGCCTTTCGGACTTAAAAACGCCGGAGTTACTTATCAGCACCTCGTCAACAAGATGTTCGCAGAACTAATAGGACGAACTATGAAAGTTTATGTGGATGACATGCTAGTAAAATCAGGGAAAGCCAACGACCACGTAAGCCACCTAAGCAAGATGTTTCAAGTACTTCGCCAATATGGAATGAAGCTGAATCCTCTAAAGTGCTCCTTCGGAGTATCATCGGGAAAGTTCTTAGGATTCATCGTCCATGCCAGAGGAATTGAAGCGAACCCTGAACAAGTCCAGGCTCGGAAAGAAATCAGGATACCTTCCACTCGAAGAGAAATGCAAAGCCTAAATGGGAAAGTGGCCAACCTAAGCAGATTCATCTCTAAAGCAACTGACAAGTGCGTCTCTTTCTTCGAAGCTCTAAAGAAGGACAAAGGAAAGTTCGAGTGGACTGACGAATGCTTAAAAGCCTTCCTTAACCTAATCGAACACCTCCAGAGACCACCAATACTCTCAACTCCAAATGAAGGCGAAGATCTATACTTATACCTTGCTGTGTCATCTCATGCTCTAAGCGCCGCTTTGGTAAGAAAAGACAACCGCGCGCAGCGGCCAGTATACTTTGTAAGCAAGAGGTTTACAGGGGCAGAAGCCAAATATCCTAAACTTGAGAAGCTAGCATACTGTTTACTAATCACATCACGGAAACTGCGACACTACTTCCAATCTCATTCCATCAGAGTTCTAACCGATCAACCGCTAAGGCAGGTACTCCATCGTCCCGACACTTTCGGGCGACTACTTAAATGTTGCATCGAGCTGAGTCAATATGATATCACCTACCATCCTCGCACCGCCATCAAGGGATAGGCCATGGCCGATTTCGTTGCCGAATTCACTACCAACGAAGGAAAGAGCAATCTGAAATAGCGGAAAACATCAAGTGGAATCTCTTTGTGGATGGAGCATCAAACGAACAAGGCTCGGGGGCAGGTATTGTAATAATCACTCCCAGGGGAAGGAAGCTACACTATGCTCTAAGGTTGGAATTCACTGCCACCAACAACGATGTAGAATACGAAGCAGTGATAGCCGGATTAGAACTTTCCCTAGAGGTTGGAGTCGATTCTTTATGTCTCCATAGTGATTCTCAACTTATTGTAAATCAAATACTGGGAGAATTCCAGACTCGAGGAGAACGACTCACAGCATATCTAAAGAAGACCAAGCTACTGCTCGATCAATTGGATCACTATTTAATCAAACACATTCCTCGAGAAGAGAATCAGGAGGCCGACGAACTGGCAAAGCAAGCTAGCATGAAGGACGGCACCACTTTCGGAACAGTAACCATCTCAAAGCAACTAGCCCCGAGTTTTGAGCAAGTGAATCTGATAGCTGCAATCGAAGAGGAAACTTGGATGACTCCCACCAGAAATACTTACAAAGTGGCACACTATCTGACGGGCGTAACGAAGTTAAGAAAATCTTGTGGAAAGCTTCCCGCTACACAATACAAGAAGGCATCGTCTATCGGCGCGGCTTCTCTAACCCCTTATTAAGGTGTGTCGCTGGAAGGGAAGCCAAGGAAATCTTATCCAACATCCATCAAGGAAGTTGCGGAGATCACACTGGAGGGCAGACTCTGGCAAAGAAGATACTCCGATATGGATATTTTTGGCCCACCTTAAACAAAGACGCCTTAGACTTCGTCAAAAAATGCGACAGATGTCAGAAATTTGCTAAGATCCCTCGACTACCAACAAATGAGATTACTGAGATAACCAGCCCTTGGCCCTTTGCAGTATGGGGAATTGACTTGATTGGCGAACTGCCAATGGGCCGAGGCGGAGCCAAATATGCCATAGTGGCAGTCGACTATTTCACCAAATGGGTGGAAGCGGAACCACTAAATAAAGTATCTTCAGCAAAAGTTATTAACTTCTTGATCAAAAATGTTCTATGCAGGTACGGGGTTCCACTCAAAATCATATCGGACAATGGACTTCAGTTTGACAGCAAGGAGTTCGCCGACTGGTGCCAAGAGCATGGAATTTACAAAAGCTTCTCGTCTGTGGCTTATCCCCAGGCAAATGGACAAGTCGAAGCTGTCAACAAAATTCTCAAAACTCTAATCAAGAAGAAGCTTGAAAAGTCAAAATGCACTTGGGTGGATGAACTTCCTACGGCACTTTGGGCCTACCGCACGTCTTTCAGAACATCAACAGGGCATACTCCTTTCTCTTTGGCATACGGATCAGAGGCCATGCTCCCAGTTGAAACTCTAGTGTCTTCCCACCGTAGGATCCACTACAACCCAGAAGAAAATGAAGAACTCCTCCATATGTCTTTGGCTCTAATCGAAGAAAGAAGAAATGATGCAGCACTCAAAGCGGTAGCTCACAAGCAAAAGGTGGCAGCACAATACGACTCCAAAGTCAAGCATCGCAGCTTACAAGAAGGAGATCTTGTCCTCCAGCGAATTTTCCCGCACCCCGGAGTGCTAGATCCAATCTAGGACGGACCATATGTAATTCATAAAGATCTCCACAATGGAGCTTATATTTTGTCAACAGTGGACGGAGATGTATTCCAGAGGGCATGAAATATCCAACACCTTCGTCGATAATTTTCTTAACTTGTACTGCCCATATGAAGTGAATTAACAAAGAGAATCGGTGGACGTAGGCATTTTCGTGCCGAACCACTTTAAAAATCTTGTCTCTTTTTTAACCTGTTCCTTTATATCTTGGATGCTTGTTAACTTTATCCTTTTCTGTTGAACAAAATCCTATGTTTCTATTCAAGGCACATCACAGCGTGACTTCACTTGGACAAGACCTAACAGGTACTATACGAATCTACGCCCTCGCCAATGAGACACTTTTGCTCCAGCATCCCTCTGCTGCGGGTTAACTCATTGCTCGCGACGTCCCTCAAAGCCAAATGTAACGAGCCGATTATAAGCCACCGAGGAGGCCGAAAATAGCCTAGGCAGCTCATTACGGCGTTCGGCTCGCCGGCAACTGTGAACCTACTTCAAGCCCCAACATAAGGTGTGGCCAGTCAGGGGTAGTTCACGGTTGACGATCGACACCCACGCTAGCCGGCCACGGTAAATCGAATAATACCCACGATTACGGGCCATAATGGTCCGGGTAGTTACCGTGCGCGATCTCGGCTCCGATGTGTCTTAAGTACGGTTGTGGTAAAAAAAGAAAACTCCCCGCGGAGGCGTAAGATGGGTGACAAATGTCTCCAAGACCCACAGCTAGGGAAAGTGACTACAAAACCCGTTTGCCACGAACTTGAGCACATCGAAGGCCTTCCGTGATTGGAAGTTTTACTATTTCTTATATTTCTATTTTGTTTGAAAACTTTTCCTCCTATCCTCTATAACAATCCCTAAAGTACAAGACACAAAATAGGAGACGCTCGCCAATGGAAATAAGAACTCACAACTGAATGACATGACACTCAGCTGCATTCCATACTCAGCTACATAAGACATTCAAAGCTACCATCTACAACTAAGACATGAGGGGAGGTACCTTTTCCTCTTGTATATAAATACGTAGCTATAATTTATTCGCACATCACACAAACATTGCAAGATATGAAATTATATTTTAAGCAAGAACTTAGCATCAAACACGATTGAATCACAGACACGTGCACAACTGTATTTCTTATGCAACACATCAAAATAACAAAAGCATTCAAATATAGCAGAATCAGTGTAAGTTAAAAGTTACATGCCAAAAATCAAGTTGTTCGTTACATAATTACAACCTGAAAATTACATTAATGTTTTAAGACTAACATAGACAGCAATGTCAAGTAAACCAAAAAATGTCCAGATCAAACCAAGGAGTCGGCTGCATCGGGGCTTCGCCTCTATCCTGCTGGCCCTCCGAGATCTAGTTAACCACAGGATCAGAACTCCCAGCATGTTGACCAGAGGTAATTGGCACTTCAGAGGTCCCGCCTGTCTAATTCAGGAGAAAAATCCATTAAATAAACAATAAGCAACCAAGTTATGAAAAGGCTAAAAGGGAAGACTTACCAGCATCTGTTCCTTAATCATCATCCTCCAACTGCATACCTACCTCCTCAGCAGCGAGCAGCCGCATACCCTCCTTCACCGCCACTTTCTCCTCCTTGGTGAATTGGGCCGTAACCACATCCATTCTGAAGGCCATGCCACCCTCCTTATCCGCATCAGCCTTGGCCTCCTCCAGAGCCCTGAGATAAATCCTGGCCATGACTCGGGGATAATCATCCATCCAGGATAAGTTGCCCTATTTCCAAGTACGGAAGTACATATCCTGGAGCATCCCATCCATCATCCCCTCGTTCTCCTCGAACTCCCCCATTCGGACCTCAGAAGCCAACAGCTTTGCAACGGCAGCATCCCTCTCCGATCGGTATCGTGAGCGGTCGGCCTGAAGAGATTTCCTCATTGCCTCCATCTCCTCCTTTAGCTTGGTTTGAGCAAGCTCTATGGCTTCAAGCTTCCCGGATAACTCCTCTACCCGCTCGAGATCCGCTTTCCAGACCTCATCCACCGTTGCAATAGCCATATCGATCCGTTCCTTGCAGGTAGCCTCCATTCTCCGTAACTCTGCTCTGCTAGCCTCTTTCATGGTTTTCTTTAGTTGCCTGGAGGCGGCCTCATGCTGAGAGATTTGGATGGCCTGATCGGCGAGTTGCTTGGCCTGGTCGGAAACCATTAACCGCAATCGAATGTTAGCACTCCCGATTTCCTCTCCGGCCTTGACCAGTCGGTCATGATGCCCCATCAGCTTCCTGGTCTCCTCAACAACCCGGTCGATGTTTGCCTTAGCTTCGTCCCCCATAGTTACAATCCGAGTAGTAAGCAAATCAAGGTCCAGGGACTTAGCCTCATCAAGCACCCGTACCATAGGATTGCGGGGGAGAAGGTGCTCACTAGTAGCCTCGTCAAAGGAAATATCATTAGAGCCTGGATCCAGATCCGGATGACCCGTAAACGGATTACGAGCCAAGTCGGGATGATCTATTGGGTAACAGTAGGGTTTTCAGATGGGTGCAGGGAAGGTATAAACTCAATATTCTCCTCCTTGGTATCCCGAAGAGGTTGAGTTGGGTGCTGAGGACCAGGTGAGGATTCAAACAAGGAACGACTCCTCTTCCTCTTTTGGATGTCCTGTTCGATGACCCCAAGAAGAGGATGGTAGCCGACTACGTCTCCGGGGCGGTTAGTCGAAGGCTTCGGCTTAGTAGAAGCTTTGAGAAGTTTGTATTGTTCAAGCCGGTGCCGAACATCTGATGTCTTGGCCGCTTCGCCCGCTCCTAGAATAAAAACCAAGTGTTACAAGCATACATTGAGCTATAATTCAAGAAACGTATCAAGTTAAGAAGAGTAAAAAGACGCTTTTGTTATACAAACCCTGGGGAGGAGTAGGATACTGCAATAAGTCCTGGATCTCATTCCAGGACGGGAGCTGGCCATAAAATATTCCTAAATCCTTATCATAAATGGAGTCGTCAGGAGTCAAAAATTCACCTTGAATCGCAGGGGTTGCCTTGGCTGAAATGCTCTTGGAAGATGAATCGGCACCAGTCCCGGCGTTGTCAGCTTTCTTTGGCTTCTCCACTAAGGCTGATCCTTCCTCTAACCCCTCAAAAGCCTGGCGGAAAGCATCATCTGTCCACTCTTGGATCTCCCCTGCTTGCCCAGAGGACAAATCCCCAGTGCCATCACCGCTCTATCCTTCGCCACCATCATCACCATCACCTTCTCCATCACCTCTGCTCTCCTCCTCGCCTCTTTCCTCCTCCACATCTTCCTCCTCCGGGATGCCTGGACATGTGCTGGGGGAGGGTCCATCGGACTTCTTAAGCTTCTTCCCCCCGGCAATTGGAGGTTTTGAGAAAGGTTTCCTTTTGCCACTCTTCGCCGTAGCCCATCCTTTAGCTTTGGCGGCCCTCTCCTCGGCCGTGTCTCTCTGCTTGACCACAGACTGGCGTGGCAGAATCAAGTTGTTCCCCAGAAGAGTAGCATTCCTGATCAAGTAAGAAGCTGACCTCTCCCTTCCCGGAATGGCTTCTATTTCCACAGCCATCTGAACCAGGCGATTGTTCTCCACGACTGCAAAGCCACCTGTCGCTAGCAAGAAATAAAAACACATAAGAAGGACCATTGCAGTCAGAACAGAAATTATAAATAAGCTTTGACTTACAGCCAGAGGTGAAGCGATGGATAGAAACGGAGTCATCCTTGACGAAAAACCATTCCTTCTTGAACATGCTAAATTTCGAATACAAGTCCAGGACTGGCTTGAAAGACACGGCCGACTCCAAGCTTATGTAGGGAGACCCCTTCTTGTAGCCTCTCAGGTTATACAGGTACTGGATCTCCCGGTTAGAAGGGGGACGCCCGTATATTCTCTGGAAGATAATAAAAAGCACACCAAGATGGCATAGGAGTTGGGCTGAAGCTGGAAAGGAGCCACCTTCAAGTATGTGATGAAGCTGACTATCCAGGCGTTGATCGGAGGGATGGCTCCGCACATGCAGTGATACCTTCTATAAGCAAAATATCCTTCAGGAGGGTCATACGGCATAACTCCTTTCCCTGGCAACACCATGCGTGCTCTGTCATTCCCAAAAGAACGAGATATAACATCAAGCTGCTCATCCTTGAGGGAGCTGGGAAAGCAGTCAGGTGGCGAGTTCAGGAGCTGCTGAGGGCCGTATCCATCTACTAGTGATCTCGGGGTGGGTCCATGTCGTCCTGGTTCCGGTTGAACTGGGGGCACGACGGGGGACTCTCTTCCGTCCGTAGATTTCCTCTTGTCAGAACGAGTTTCGACTTTATGAGACATTATCTGCAAACACAAAAAAGTACGTCGTTAGAACGAGGGAAGTAAACAAGCAAGTGTATGTAGTCTGGAATTTCACTCACAATTCAAAACGTAAAAGTGCATTCGGTAGTTCAAGTCCGAAAGGTCATTCGGCACTCGAACTCCCGAATCCATTCGGTAAAGCAAGGCAAAAGGTCATTCGGCACTATACTCCCCAGTCCATTCGGTAAAGCAAGGCAAAAGGTCATTCAACACTCATATCCTCCGAATCCATTCGGTGGTTCAGGCAAAAAGTTGGTTCGGTGAAAGAAGACCTCACCTGGTCTGGCAATCAACTCTGGTTCGGCACTATGATCGATTCGGCAGCTTGGTTCAGACGGTAAGGAATAACGGAGACATAGAGCCCATACTTATAGAGAAGGGTAGCCGGACCAACCGGTTCGGCACTCGGGCCGAATAAGGGTGTCCAAATAAACAAAGCACGACATATGCAGGCATATGCCCCACTTTGGGGGGCAAATGTTGGACGTGTTTCCACCGAACCAGAATAAGGAAAAACGTTGCCGAACCAACCACTTCCTAAGCACTGCCAAACCAAAGCCACTCTACCTGCCACCGAACCAACCCATCTCCCAGGCACTACCGAACCAAAGTGCTACCGGACCAAGGTATCAACTCCAACCATCTACTACCGAACCAAGGTGTTGCCGAACCAAAATTGCCAGGCCAGATTGCATCAGCCCAGGCCCACCAGCAGCTATGTACATCCAGAAGCCCTACCCCCAGCCTCACTCTATAAATAGAGGGGCAGGGGTACAACAACGGTAGACAAGTTGGAGAGCTCAAGCAACGATAGAACTTTCAAACAACTTTCATATACTTGTAATCAAAGCTTTGTACTTGTAATCTGACCAGAAAAGGAGAATAACATATAAAGTGGACGTAGGCACATTCTGGCCGAACCACTATAAATCTGTGTGTCTTTTACAGTTTAGTCCCTGCTTTTTACATATTTGTGTAAATCACCCAAATCTCTAAGAACAACATTAAATCGACTAAATCATACGACTTGGAGGTGTTTGCCCATTTTTTGTGCAAACAAAAATGGTTTGTAAAGTACACTTATTATTAATATGTACAAGGAAGTGTTTTTGCAGTTATGGAAATATTAAACTGGTTTTGAAGATGAGTATGTGAGTTACATATTAGAAAATATTTGTCATGGAAGAATGCAATTTAAACATATTTTAATCTATTGGAATAATGATATGATTTTCTATAAAACCAATTAAAATGTTTTGTGTAAGTTATAAGGAATACATGAAAGAGATATACAAGGTATGAAAGCACCACATTTTGTATAGCCTATTTCGAAAAATATAAAATAAATTCCTTGTAATTTCACATAAACATGAAATTCTCTTTTTAAAAGGTTCATAGATGATTTTAGCATTAATAAGTTCTCATAAGAGAAAGTAGTTCCAATACATTAAGATACGAGACTGTTAGATGTAATGAGAAACTATTTTGAAAGCACATAAAGGATATTTTAAAAGAAAATGGTTTGGTGAGAAAGTAAATAAGTTTTTGAAATGAAAAACTTAATAAAAGTAAAATTTGAAATTTTTTATAGAAAACTATTAAAGTCTTTAAAAGAAAAAGAGATGTAAGTTTTAGACTTAAAGATTTGGAAGTTTTTCCCTCTAGGTTTGGAAAATAATATCAAGTGACAAAGTATTTTTGAAATTAATAAAAACTGAAAAGATCACACTTTTAAAGACAAAGATTTTAGGAATTGATGTTTTAAAAAAATTAAAAACCTTAGTTTTTAAAACAAGATGATAAATACCAAACCAAACTCTTAAATGTAGTGTAGATACGAATCATTTTCTAGGAGTAACGAAAATGGTGTAAGAAGATAGCAGTAATTACTTTTAGCAGTAATAATGGAAGTTTTCGTAAAGTGTATAGGACACTAGTAAGAACCTAGAAAGTTGATTCATGAAGAATAGTAAAATGAAATTAGTTTGATGGTGAGACAAGCATGATTGAGAATGAGTATTCTTGGTTTTGGAAGAACTTGGGAAAAGCATCTTTCTTTAGTGGAATTCCTATGGTAGTAGTTTTCAAGCTAGCATTGGAATGACACCTTTTGAAGTTCTTTTTGGGAAGGCCGTGTAAGATGTCTTCATGTTGGTTGGAGTCTACGGAAACGTTGCTTCTTGGTTCCGACATGGTTAGAGAGATTTTGGAGAAGACAAATTTGATTAGGAGAAAATTCGTATCTCATATCCATGTCTCTTTGATAATAGGTTTTAGAATTTCCTTTTTCCATATTTAGTTTTGAATAAATTCTTTCCTTTATTATCCTTTGGGAGGGTAAAGCTTAGGATTTAACCTATGGATGGTACGATTTGATGTAAACATGTTAATAGAACATGTTATGAATGATGTATGCTAGTGGTTACAAGTGTTTGCTAGTGGATGCTATGGATGCATATAGGTACACTAGACACAATTATTCCTTAGGGGTCGTCTTAACTAGAACACCAGAGCATACGCATGTGGACGTGTATGCACTTTTATTGTATTTCCATGATTGCTATAAATGGATGTTTATCACATGATTGTAGCATTTGGATGATGTTTGTAGCACGCATATAGAATTATCAGCATCATTAGGAAATTTTTGATTCATTTGGATACATGGTACGGACATGACTGCATAAAAGCAGGTCAGCTGAATTAGTGGATAGCTTAATCTTTTGCATTAGTTAGGGACATTTACACTACACTTATTGCATAAGTATCATAAATTGCATTAGAAAAACTTAAGTATAATGGATGAATGGTCGATGATTGAGTAGTTGGTTGCAGAATTGGATGAAACATTTAGTACATCCTTTTATCCTTAGAGATTTCGGGGAAAAAATCCCTTAACGGGGGTGGGGAGGAGAATGTAACAACCCGAAATTTAATCATAATAATTAATTCGTTAATTAACTAAATAATAAAATAACTTTATGAAATTGTCTGAATTGAGCCACTTTGTGTCCATGGTAATTTTCTGGTCCATTTCCATATATAGAACGTAAGAATCCGAGTTAATATGAGCTAAGAACAAAATAATCAACGAAATAAAAAAATAAAAAAATAACCGGCTGGTCGACCTGGGCAAGGGGGCGGTCGACTGCACAGTCGACCCGCCTGGCCTTTCGGCAAGCGAACATTTCATTCGTTCGAACGATTCAGTGACAAGTGAACATGTATTTTGCATCGGTTAAACCGATCTGGTCCCACCGTTTCTGCATCCTATGGCTCCTATTCAGCCTATGATGTGGTTACATCCTATTCAATCTCCAAATGCAACGGTCTGAGATCCATTTCTACCCCTATAATAAGAACATAGGCCTAACACTTTTTCTTATTCTAGATTTTCTTCGTTTGGGTTCACTTTTTCAGGAAGGACCCTAAAAGGAATAATTTTCCAAGGAGACAATCTTTTTAATAAATATATTTTATCAACCCCAAGTGGATCCGTGAAGGCCTAAAGGGAAGAGCTAAGGATCAGAGGTGAGTGATTGTAATTATTTTAAGATTTCTTTAAATAATTTAAAATAATAGGGTTTCCAATAGTTGTAGTTTTACTACAATTTTTGGAATAACCTTTTTCTAGCAGTATTATTTACAATTTTTAGAATTATTTTCAATCTATTTCATTCTAGCTATTCTTTTCAATTAATTTTAATTATTTATGTTAATTATGGATTTTCCATTTATTTATAGTTTATTCACAGTATTTTAATCTATTTACTGTTATTTATGCATTATTTACATCTTCTTCCTACGCATTGGATTTTCTTTTCTTTTCAGCTTTCTTTTAATTCTCCTACTTCTTCGCGTATGGATTAGAATAGAATTAACACGAAATTGGACTGAATTATAAGAATTCTGTAATAATGAAAGATAAGATGTAAATTATAAAGACTGTACTATAAATGGAATCAGACTGAAATTACGCATAATTATGACGTTAATTGGACTGAATTAAAAAGATTGGTCTAGTTATGACTTAGAATTATAACTAAAAAGAGAAAAGATGAAAGAAGCTTATTTTCACACATGGACCTTGGGTTTAGTAATAAGCATGATTATAACTTAGGTTATAATAAGAATAGAACAGAATAAGTCTTATTTTAAGACTTAGGAGAAATTAATAAGCACATATAGCAGAGAAAAATGTAAAGGCTTATTTAAATAATTTACCTAAGTTAATAAGCAAAGATGAAAGTAGGACCTATACCAAATAATATTCCCTATTAGACAAAATGGTAAGCCTAGGGCACGCTTATGCTAAGAATGGTAGTAATTGGTCAAATAGAAATCCAAATCACGGGGAGTTGGATAAGGGGAGCAACTATATATCGTTTGGATGAAGGGCCAGTACCAACAACATTTCCCCTATAGATTCTATGGACACACGGTGATCTCATTTTAGGCTAAAGTGGGATGAGGTGCACGCTTATGCTGGAGTTGGAGGCAATAAGAAGACCCAATAGGTGGAGAAAAAGGTAGCATGGGTATGGTGGCAGTTACGCGTGCGACTTCCATTCGGGTGCTCAGTAATAGCTTTGAGTTCCAAGCGCTTAGTATAGGTATCTTTCGTAGACACCATTACCTTCTGTGTAGGGAGATATATGTTTCGTCTGGTTCACAGCAACATTCTATGTAGTGAGATATATATAGTATCTGGTCCACAGTAAATAAATGCCTTATGTGTAGGGAGCTATACATGCCGTCTGGTTCGTAATAACATTCTGTATAGGGAGTTATATAGCAATTGGTCCGTAGAAAGGTACTATGGGGTAGCAGGCCGATCGAAAGGGTAGGATTAGGGTTGCATCCTAATTATAGGATTAGGAATTCTGCGTAATCAAAGAAAAAATCAAGGACAAGTGCAAACAATCAAAGTTAACTTATCATATAAATTGAGCAATACTTAATCGTGCTTATTTCCAATTTATTTCTTTCCTACTCCCTTTGTTATCCTTATTCATGCTAGCACTGTTGTAGAGTCAATTACTTTTACTTTGCTTAAAGATTCTAATAATTACCATCATTCACCAGACTTTTAGTCTAACCCACTCCTCTATTTCCCCTTTCCCCCTAGGCAATCAGGGGCAAGGATAGTAGACCGCAGCTTCTTGGAGGCTTATTGGAGATTTTATCATGTATTTCTTTCCTTCAGTCCAGTTTTTAATTCTTTTGCTGAGCTGGTATTTTAAGTGGGATGTATTGCACTCTAATATTATTTGAGACTTTGGGTTTTTGATTTCATGAGACTTGTATAGGTATTTTGTCATATGATGTATTGTATAGGTATTTTGTCATATGATGTATTGGGTATTAGTTGACTTATTTTTATCATCTTATATTATGGAATTTTATTTTTAGAAAATACTATAATTATTTCCGCTACGTTATTATTATTATTGTTATTATTATTTAATTTTTGTATTATGAATCTTAGTCTCTACTAGTTATAGTTATACCTACAACGCATCATGCCTTTTAGCGTGTCCTTTTGGACATACTAAGGGGTATGGGTGTTTCAAGCTTCATAGCCAAAACTAACTGAAGACTCTTCAAGAAACCATGGGTGAATAATAGATTATGATCACACATAATGGTACTGGGAACACCATGAATCTCACAACCTCCTTCACATAAAGCTTGGCCAAATATGGAGTAGTCCAACTTGACATCACCGGTATAAGTGAACTAATTTAGTTAAGCGATCGACCACACCCAAATGCTATCATGACCGCTTTTGGACCGAAAGATTGCAATGCCCTACCACTATGCTAATACCACAAAAGAATATTACATACTAATATTGCTTGGTAATATAGAGAATAAGGCTTGTTAGAGCGACCATATATGTATGTATTCCCTTGGGCTAACACCATGAACAATATCGGCACAAACCAATAAACACATTAGCTAATTCAGAACATAACAATATATATATATATATATACACACATGTAATACATATACATCTAGCTCTAGAAAAGTAACAAAAGATTATTATAACTTAAGTAGCTATCTAATGCAAAACATACAAGCATATACTAGGCAGCTTACAAAAATGATATACCATATATAAATCTATCTCCATAAAAGCTAGCCTGTAGCCGTGGTCACAGAGTTCATGTACCTATCAAGCCTTTGCCCGACCTGAGTATCATAAAATGATAAACATGTCGTACTATCTCTAAATGCAATAATGGTGAGATCATAAAAGTAACCATGGATGAATCTCGATAATATAGCAACAACTATCTAACGTTCCAACATCTCAAATAAAATAAGCATAATCACAATAAGTCATTATGTCATAAAGTCGTATCTTGCCCATCATTGGAAATCATTACAAAAATATGGTGATCGATCAAATCAAAAATCATAAGATTAGAATAAAATCTAGGAAACCCATAAGAAACATATGGCTGCAAAAAAACGAGTCAAACCGCAAAGAAACATTAGACTGCAAGAAAGCAAATCAAATATTAAAGATTATAAGGCTGCATGAAAGCAAGTCAACATCAAAGATGAGCACTGAGCAAGTCAACATTGAAATATGAGCATGACGCAAGTCGAGTAAAAGTAACTAATCATATAGATATCTTCGATATGGAAGTGTAGTCGTTATTCCAAGGGGAGACTGACAAATATTGAGTAATGCTCCAGGAGTGTACTTATCGCAATATCTCTACGGTCTAATGGTTACATGATCATCATAGTGTTGTCTCACCATAATACCTTGAAAATTCGAATAGTATTTTAATTAAATAGTAATAAATATGATAATATGAAAATAATTGAATTTATGAATTAATCAAAGAAATGAAATATAAGAAGGTGAAAAATGAATATTTTTAAGATTTGGAATTTTCCAATGAAACTAGTGCCATTGTGATCGTCTTGTTTTTTGATTTATGCAATTTTTTTTTTGTATTATTTGGAGACCGTACGAATGAGATATGGTCGAAAACGTCATCAAGTCAAACATGCACTACACGATTTGAATTCGAATTTAAAAATTGCCAGACAATTAGGTTTTTCCCTCTCACTTAAAACTAAAAGTACGTATCCCATTTTCTTATTTCAAAAACTTACTCTGTAACTTCTTCCTTCTCCTCCATTCTTCTAAATAAACTACTTCTGCTAAAATTAGGTCATCTTCAAATTGAACAAAACCAAAAGCAACGCGAAGCTAACAGACAAGGCAACTATCAATCAATGATTTGGAGATAGAAATTCAAGGAGAGGAAGTACAATAACCTCGAACAGTGAAGCTTTTGGGCTAGAAACAATGAATTGGCGAGTGATTTATGCTTTCCTCCTCCTATAATGCAATCTTAATGCTATAAGATAGCTAACCTGCCTTTTGGTATGGCAGTACATATGTAGATTTAATCCAACAGACTTCATGATCATCAATGCAGAAAGCCCAGAGAGATGGTTACCAGGATTGGAGATCGATTATATTTAAAACTATAGACTACAGTCGAATGGTTTTGGATGGACATCACTCAAAGGATGGATAAGTATGGAACTAATACTTCCTCTAGAAGAGAGATTTGAATAGAGGGATCAGATTAAACAGGATGCACATAACACAGCTCAACGATGATCGCTTCATAACTTAACAACCACAAGGTCGGTTGAAGTGAAACTTTGGAAATAGGAAGAGGGGACCTTTGAGATTGCATGGAATTTGGAGAGGCTTGGAGGGATCATCCCCTATCCTCAATAGGATCTTCCCTCTTCCTTTTGAGGGATTGGCTAAACCGAACTTTATAGCAAAGATCGATCAATATCTCAACATCTACCCATCCAATTGACATGAAATTTGGAGCATAAGCTTACTACAACATGTGGAATACTCCATAGGGTCACACATAAAATGAGATACTTGGGAGGGATCGGTCCTTATCCTCTAAAGAATCGGTTGAAATTAGAATACATGCAACACCACTTCACGAAAGATGCGATATCTCACAAACTGTAAGTTGGAATGGCATGAAATTTGGAAGGCAAGTAGCTTACATCATGAAGAACACTCCAGAAGGATTGCACCCCATTTAGACACCGACATAAGGAATGGGCCCGATCCCTATTTTGTGCCCCAATGGGCCTAAAAATTCTTGTGTGGCTATGTCATTATTGGAGGTTCTTCTGTCGAAATTTCTTCCTAATCCATGCACATCTTCCCCTGTTATCCCATCTTTTGACAAGGTCGTGACACCAAGGAATTCACTGAAAATTGAAGATAGTCCGTCTTGAAGATTGGTTATACACAGGTTCTCTATGGACACTGGTGAATTTTATCTAAGTCCTGATCGAGTACAATTGACAAGGCACGATAAGCAATGCTATGAGAACCAACGTTCCAAATTTCAAGTCAATCAAAGTTTGTATGTTCAAGATATTGATCGATCCATAAAGAAAGCCTCGTTTCGTATCCATCGTGTACCAGTCTCATTTCGTATCCATCATGTGCCAGCTTCACTTCGTATCCATCATGTACCAACCTCATTTCGTAACCATTATGTACCAACCTCCTTCGTATCCATCAAAGTCGAACTGCTTTGTATTCATGGAAGATTTCCATTTCGTATCGGTCCACCCACTCACCTATTTTTGTATCGATCAGGCATTGATCGATATGTACACATGAAGGATCGATATGAAGTACACATGAAGGATCGATATGATTGTCGTCACTTTGATCGATACGAAGCTAACCTAGAACACCGATTCGAAAAGCAACCTCTAGATCATCAATGTGAAGAGAATTGCTCCAGGTCCATATGAACAAAGCATGTGAAAGTAGAAGACTCGATCACTTGGCATGAAAAGTGGATCAATCCTAGAATATATCACCGCGTCACTCCTGATCGACATGTGCAAGCATGGATACGAACAGACCAATACAAACTAGAGCGATAAGAAGATGCCAGTCCATTAAAACGTCAAACTTGGATCGATCATAACTCAAAATCTATAAGTCCAAATGCCACCAAATTCTCACAGGAGCTTGCGTACCACCACAACTTGGTTTATGATCGATCTCAGCCCAAAAGGATTCATTTTTGAACGATAGGAATTGTATAAGTATCGATCATGGATCGATCCCAAATGTCTAGGGATCGATCATGTGGGCCCACCTACATGAGAGAAGAGGTCTTCCGAGATCTGAGCAAGATATTTTTAGCCTACGCCTATAAATAACAATCCTAGGCCTCCAGAAAAGGGACTTTTGGACTCTTCCACGTCGATACTCTACCAAAAACTCCATTGCATCTTGAATGCTTGAGAGTGTACTGTTGTAATCGGTTGTAATCAGTTAGTAAAGTCGATAAACCAGCAAAATTTCCATAGAGAAAGTAGGCTACATTGCCAAACCACTCTAAAGTTCTTAAATTTCTTTTTGTCTATTTCTAGCGTGTTTATTAGATTAACCTCCGTTTTCATTTATATTCTTCACTTTGATCTCTTCAAACACTCCCGAAGAGTGTTGTTCTCAATTTTGGTACAAACATCCCCTATAAATACCACAGGCATAGCGCTAGAAAAAGGATCTTCTTTCTGCTTCTCTTTATCTTCAACCTAGGCTACGCTTTTCAAATTTTATTCTTGAATTTCAGATTGTAACTGCAAACAAACCATAGTATAATAAAAAGGTTTATTCTGGAGTAAGATAGGCCGAAGTCAGCCGAATCATTATAAATCTTGTCTCTTTTTACCATCTTTCATTTTTAATTCGTTTGTTCTTCATATTATATTCTCTACATTAGATACTGTCTGAGATCGATGACTGGATATTGGTGCTTTCACATAACTGGGTATTGGTGGCCAATTTAGACGCTAACAAAGATGATTTTGCATGCTAATTATATAATCATGTATAAACCATTTTAATTTGAAACTACAAGGTTTTAGGTGGGATTTGGTTGATAAAAATGTTTATAAACTAGGTTTAGTCATAATCTAGAAATTTGAAAGTTTATACTAAAATCTATGAAATAAAAGACATAATCTGACTTAGGAACCTAAAGCCAGGGTCTATGCACGTTCCCCAATGATCTGAGATGAAGCTATGGTGACCAGAGGCAAGAAGATTACCAAAATCATAAAACCGCAAAATTGAAATCTGAAACTGTAACGCACATCGGTGGACCAGTAGCCATAGACCGGTGCACCGGTGCGCATTAAGTCAGCTTGTATGAACTTCGTCCTCATGACCCAATATAAATAAATAGTCTGTAGTTTGATTTGTGTTTCTGTATATATTCTAGAAAGTGATGTGAAATGTGATTATAGGAAAAAATGGTGCTACGAAATGAATGGATATATTGAATGTGACGGTTCTACGAAATGAATGGATATAAGGAACATGACAGCGATACAAAATGAATGAGTATATGTAGTGGTATGGCTACTATATAAACTGAATATATATATATATATATATATATATATATCTCCGTATGTGTGTTGTGACATGATACTATAATGCAATTGTGAATGCGAATGAGAACGAGTCTAGGGTGCGGGTAAACAGCCTAGAGTATGTATGCAAATGCGGTCCTATAACATATTTGTGTGATCCAGGCATGATTTTCTCCCTTTGGTGCTTCGACGGATGAGGTGGAGGGGTGGATATAAGCAACCCTAAAGGGCATGAGTCTAATTAGGTAGAACGAGGAAAATAGGCACCCTTATATGCCATGAGGCTAGTACGAGGCATGAATCTAATATGCAATTAACGTGATGGTGGACAATAGGCGACCATATGGCACATGAGGCGAGTCCAAGGAAGTGAGTCCACATAGACGTGACGCGATATGTCTAGATGCGTATGACAATTGGTATAGAATGGAGACGAAACATATAGTGTATGGATAATAGACTCATATTATGTTATATTATTATTTTTGTAGTATATATAGAGTAGAGTGTAGCTCACTCATCATACTTATGTCAGACCCACTCTTACTATCATTTTTATACAGATACCCATTTTGATGGGGTTTATAGATGAGACGACGTCAAAGACGAAGATTTATTATATATGTGGAGTTCTACTGATTTATTGTATATATGGAATAGATTGATATTGTATCTAGATTTGATTCGGTATTTATGGGATTGGGTTGTATTTAGGTTTATTCAGACATGCGTATTTGACATTCCATACATGTTATGGTGATGTGACTATGGTAGTAATTATGTATCAATTTAATTCATTCCACCATGAGACTTTGAAAGTAGGTAGTGTTAGTTAGAATTATAATTAGCATCTGATATCCATCTATATCTATCCTAGTGGATTCATAGTTTTATATTTTTTGTCTTAATGCCCAAAGACTTGCCTCTTTAATTCTCGGGTGTTGTTGTTGGTTTGGACATCAGATTCGGGGTCGAGAGGGTGGGTTGTTACATTTGGTATTAAAGCATAGGTTATGAACTAGGATAAGACCTAGAAATGTATTGATTGAGCGTGCTTGTATTTTTTATTCGATATGTATGTGTGTTATATATAGAAATTCAAAGTACATAAGTGCATAACCATTTACCATTCTAGTTTTGTTTACTATCTATTGGGAAGTTGCTAATAAATTCCATTTTTACAAATAGCCAAAATGAGTAATTTAGTCGAAATTGGTACAAAGACTAACGCAGCCAATGCCAATGGGATAGAAACCAAGGTATGGATTAGCACCCATGCGGGTGTATTGGATATTCCCAAAGTTAATATTCTTATATGGTTCGGATGCTATTTCAACCAACGTGCCAAGCTAGTACCATCCACACTGAACCCATAGCCACCAATACCACTGCTAATCAAGCTATGATTCCAGCCCCAACATAACACCCTGTTGACTTTCTAAGTTGTGTAAGGATTTCTCCAACCTTGGTGGGAAGCCATTTCTCAGGAATGAACCATACTCAATGAATTGGGCCTAACTTAATGATCGTGAAAAGATTTCCAATCTATTAGGACTTAGTGATGCGATTAAGAGGCGGTAACCAAATTGGCATTTGAAGGGTGAAGCGGCATATTAGTTGGAGGTAGTGAAAACTGAAGTGGATGAGAACACTATTGCATAGAGGATGTTCAAGTCAAGATTCGAGACAAAGTTCCTTTCTGGTGCTGAGAAGGATTTGTTGTTAGAGAAATTTATTCAATTGGAGCAGGGAGAAATGAAATTTGGAGAGTATTTTAGTCAATTTTAATGAGCTGGCTCGATTTGGCTTCGAATTAATGAATACTCCGGCGAAGAGTGCACTAAAGTTTGCAAACGGTTTAGATTCACTTTGAAGGAGTTCTCATATGGAGTGACGTTCAAACGATTGGTAGAGGCAACATTATTTAACTCTTTGAATGGAAATATGGTCAAGGAACATAATAAGGAAGTGGAGGGACAACAATAGCAGGGCAAACATAAAGTAAATAGACTGCAATGAGGTCAAAGAAAAAGATAAGCAACCATTATGTGTGTTATAAAATGGGACACATCGAAAAGAATTGTAGGATGAACCTCTCAAAGGGAAAATATTATAGCTGCAACCAAGTGGGACACATAGCTAAGAATAGTAAGGCAGCCCTAGCTCAGAAGAAGTTCAAGTGTTATAATTGTGATTAGGTCGGTCATATGAAGAAAGATTGCTTAGCTTTGAAGAGCAATGGTCAGATTGTGAAGGCATGTGCTTTGGATGTCGTTCCAACTTCCAGTAAGGATCACCAACAACTCAGGAGAAAGGAAAGAAAATTGTGATAAAAGGTGTGTTGATTTTGTCCAATTCTCTTGTACATACTTTGTTCGATATTGATGCACCTCATTCAATCATATCTAGTGCATTAGTCGATAATTTAGCTCATAAACCTGATCATGTACACGAATCTATTATGGTGTCGAATCATATTAGACGATCGACCCATTTGTCGATATTATATCATCATATAAAGTTAGTCATCCATGGTGTGGAGTTCCCTCGCAACACATATGTACTAAAATTTTCGTGGTACGGGCTGATTTCGAGAATGGATTAGATGCCTCGCTATAGGATAGTATTGGATTGTAACAGGAGGATAGTTCGATTAAGGAAAGGTGATGGACTCGGTTCTTAACATGCTGAAAATATAATAGAAATTTAATAATAAAAATTAAATTAAATTAAATTAAACAAGGACTAAAAAGAAAATTTTCATAGACATGCGAATTTGGCTACGAAATTGCACCTTGCATTCTTAGTTATTTTTCGGGTGGTTTTCATATGTAACACTTTATAATTGGAGTTAATATTGAGAAGTTACGAGTGTTAAAAGAATTGGAAATAGAATAAGAAATTAAAAAATAAATTAAAAACTTCACAAATTTGAAAGGCAATCGATCGACCCAGAGGGGTCAAAGGTCGACCTAGGGTATTGACCAGTCTATCGTGCCTGTGTAAATTTAGGTGATTATTGATTTGCGATGGCATGTTTGAACGACTACGATTGATGCTTAGCTCTGAAGAAACAGATGTGCATGCATATTTAGAAGGAGATTTTCCAAACTGGATCCAATGGCCTAAACTATTTTGTAATCCCTATAAATTCTAGCATAATCTAACCCTAAAACGCACTTAGCATAACAGTGTAATGGAACTCTAGCAAAATTTTCCCTCTTCACTAAACCATAAAATTTGTAATAATAAAATAAAAATCAACCTTGAAGGATACAAGCAATTGGAGATAGACAGGGCAAGAAAAACTAATACACAGAGGGGCGATTCTCAGGCAAACAGAAAGAAAGTGCTTAGGCTGGAGGTGATTGGGAAAATTTTTAGTAAGACGATTGTTACAATTAATTTAATCTATTTTAACTGGTTTAGGGTGCTAGAAATCTAATTTGAACTATATAAACCTAGTTATGCAAACTAGGCTAGAATTGAACCTTAGTAAACTGTTAGCTTGAAATTGATATTTATGCCTCTTTTGTAGCTAAATCCCTGAATTGAATCGCAAACTAATACTTAAATTGGTCATCTAGTAATTAAGGTTTGGAAATCACTGTTAATTACTTGAATTAAACTATAACAAACAAACAAAATTAAAAATATGCAAAAAAAGGTAATTTTAATATGTGATCGGTGAACGAAGAACCCTATCGGTTGGCCGAAGAGGTCAATCTGTCAGCCATTCAAAACTAAAATTGCAATATTGAACCTCAATTTAAGGCCCAATTTTAGAAATGAAAATATATATACACATTGATTGTTTAGAGGCTTATTTAAGGGCATTTGGGTGTATGTTAGGACTTGTAGGGAAGCAAGTTCCTTAGGAGCTAACGCTAGGACATTGCATTATTGGGTAAATGTTGTTTACCCAATTGGAAAGCGAGTAATGGAGTAGAGGTTATGTATTTTTGCAAATGGTACCCACAAGATTTCCCATGGTGAACGTGCAGCACTGACGAGGGTGCCTGATGGGAGTGGTTCGGTACAATAGGAATCCTAGTATGCATGAATACTGATGCGAAACGATACAATTAGAGGAGGATCCTGGAGCATGCAATAAGAGGCCAACACTATGGTCAAGAGGTGGATACAAATGTGGATGATGCAACACTTTGGCATTGTGGGTTCCTCTCAATGCGCAGTGAGGTTATGTGTAGTAACAATTTGGGGGAAATCGTTTTCCTAGCAGCTTAGAGGCAGAGATATTGATAGGAGTAGTTCCCTAGTAGTCTAGTGGTGGTGTTTCTGTAGTTAGTAGCCAAGAGGGCGGTGTCTTACATATTGAATAGCTCTAGGAGTGGTAGCCGATTGTTGATATGAGATTTGATCCTTAGTTTGATCTATTATAGTGGCCTATGCAAATTTTAGTGTAGGAAAATATTAGGCACGAACCCTTAGGTAACAGACCTTACGAATTCACAGACACTTCTATCACACCCTATATCATCTAGAGTAGTATTGAAGTAACTGCACATGATCATCACATATTAAACTTGTACTCATTCACCAAACTTTTAGCAAACTCATTCTCTTTCCTTCTTTTTTTCACACCTTAGGTGGACATGACATCAGGTGATCGGCCCATTCTTGATACCTGGAGAATCATGCTTATCTTTGGAGACTACTTTTTTTTACCATATTTGCTCTCCATGTATTTATCTATATTATCGGTACATTTTTTCTCTTTTATCAGACTTGAAGTGATATTTTATATGTACTCTATACTGGACCATGTAATGATTTTCTAAGATTTTGATTTGGATATTAACTAAGATGGATATTTTTCCATGTTATATATTTTGTTCCTTCTGCTATGAGTTCTGAATGTGCAGTACATCTTGGATTATAACCGTTGTATTAGTCTCTGTGATGTAAAATGTTACAAAACCCTTACGATATACATTTCTTGGCATGATGAGAGTCTGAAAGCCACACCAGGCTTCGGATCTGTGTCTCGAGAGGTACGGGTTGCCATTGTTGGTTTCAGAGCGTATGATCAAGTATCATTAGGGATTAGGACCGTATTGAGAGAACTTATTTGAGAAGTTCTTGAAATTTTTTTTTCTTGAAAAGGACTTAGAAGACCAAATCAAGGACGAAATGATTCGCAAATTTGGAAAGATGATCAGAAGAAGAAGAAGAAAATCAACTTGGTGAAGTTTCAACTAAATTGGAGCTAAGTATATAACTCAACACCGAGTTATATAGATCGCCATCGACCTATTTATCCTCCCTATTTCGCTGTTCGAACTCCACATATCTCCTATACAGCTCCAACTACTAGTGCTCAGGTGATCTTCCCAGAGTCTAAACAAGAAATTCCAAGGATTGATGAGGGGAATGCTAAGAAATTAGGATAACTCAAGTGTTAATATATAGATCACTAGAATTAATTCGAATTCGATAGGAAAGAGCTTAGAACAACTCAAGTGGAAGATAGAAATAGTAAATAAGTGGAAGACTTAACTTTCACCAATAAAGATAGATCGACATCGAGTTATATATGTCGACATCGAGTGATATAAGTCGGCATCGAGTTATCATTTTGACTCATGGGACTCCGATCTCTTTTGTAGAACACAGGGCTATCTTTAGGACTTCACTGCAAGCGGGCTTGTGAACATGTTCACTTGTTTCTCTATAAATACATGCCCTACTGCAACTAAAGGATGGTCTGGACTTTGCTGCTTCTTCACTCCTATCTTCTTCCTCAGGTACTCTAGAAACTCCATTGTAAATATGAGATCCACTAGATTGTGGTCAAATCTGATAAAACTAGTTGTAATTCAGAGAGAAAACAACTAATAACAAAGATTAAAGTGGACGTAAGCCGATAATCACGCCGAATCACTATAAAAATTCTTGTGTCTCCTTTTACTTTCCTGCTATTTTTGCTTGTTCGATTTGGATCTCTATATTTTGGTGCTTTCGTCTGATATTTAGGTATTGGTGCCATTTTTTGAATCAACATTTTGCTGCTTTCACTAAGAGAGAATTAGATCGAAGACTTGATGCTTAAAGCTAAGATTCGGAGAAGATGAAGGGACCTAACACAGTATCTAAAATTGGAGGAAGTCAACCAGAGCATCTGGGCAGCCAGGAGGTATCCTCAAATTTGAATCAATCTATCTATGTGACCAGAGAAGAGATGGAAAGTACTATTACATCCCCCACATGGAGGCCTAAAACTAGTGGCTACGGATGTTGTAGTCATCCGAAGTTATTAATTCTTAGTGACCAAATGCGGTAATGTTAGATACATTGATGTAACAGAAACACATAAATACGAAAAAAATAAACTCATAAAACAAATTTCTCATTCCACTTTGAATCATATTTCAAATTCATTACATAATCTCAATTTCGTAAACAACGTTTAGAGAAATATAATTATTATAAAATATGCCAAGAGCGACATATGAAGATGCCCTCTTGAATGATTAGAGTCTAAACATAGGCAATCAAGAAACTTTGCCATTAAAACCAAAATACAACGAAATCAAACAGAAAAAACTCATAATAGATAGCTTGCCTCGTGAACGTCTCCGGAAGCTTATTTGTGTAAAGGAGAACCTGAAAACTTTAACTCTAAAACAACTCAAAATTAATTGAGCAACTGAGAGTCTAAGAGGAAAACATAAACTTCAAGCCAGACAAAAAGTCTGGTATGAATAATAACCAGCATCTCGAACCATATAGATATCTAGTGAGACCACGCTGCTTAGCGGAATGAGTTTTCTCCTCACTGGTATCTTAAATCAATTTATAACAGCTATATAATATGCACCTGCATCCATAATGGTTAAAACATAAGATAATAAAAGGTATTATGATGTAATGCAAACATGCAATATGCACTGGATTTTCTATCCTCATTTATCAGACTATCTGTTTCAAGTTATAGTTTCTTGGGTCAGTATTAACCTATTAGTTTTCATGGGCTGACTGATAACTTGATAATTCTTTATGGAATTCCTATCCATTTTTGTAGTTTTCATGGGGTCACTACAAACCTATTGGTTTCTACCAATACTATCATCCAGTAATAGTTTTCATGGGGTCTCTATGAACCTATTGGTATCTACCAATAACTTTCTCCAATCATAGTCTTCATGGGCTTACTATGAACCTATTGAGTTATCTAATAACTTCTCTCATGTTATAGTTTTCATGGGATCACTATGAACCTATTGATCTCTTTCAATAACTTATCTAGACATAATTTTCACGGGATCACTAAGAACCTATCTAAACCAATTGTTCTTTAACCAGTCTTTGGGCATCCTACATTTTGGTCTATCTGACATTCTGGATGCAATTCTACTCACACAGGAGTTAACTCGCAATATTTCACTACGGGGTCAACTTAGCTAGTTAATCTGCCCTTAACACCTTAAAATGCAGTTATGGGTTAATTATAAAGTAAATATGTTACAGAAGAAGCATACATGATAACTGATCATAATATAATAATGTAAACATCTATGGTTTAATTTCCTTGTAATCATTTTTCAAATGAAACATGGTTAACACCTTTAACTTATTATCTTTATCAAGGAAAGCTTCTTCAAAAACACCAAAGTTAAATGCCATTTCAAAACTCTTTCATATTGCCATGGATTAATTTTTAAAAATGAGATGATGTTTCTTGTTTGAAAACAAAGGCTTTCAAACCCTTAAGCCTTTTCTTTCGGAAGTAACCAAACCTTCCTTTCAAAACACTTAAAGATATTCCTTTCAAAACACTCAAATCATTCCTTTCAAAAGCATTGAAAACTTCGTTTCGAAACCATTAACGATTTACCTTTCGAAAAGCTTAAAGCTTGTCTTTCGAAGGAACCTAGTTCAAGTAAAATTAATGGAAGTATAGCTTCAAAACCATTTAAGAGTGCCGCTTTCAAAGTCATTGGGTTTAACATTAAATATAACTTCTAGGTCAAAGAAAACAAAAGCGAAAGTAACCCTTTTGAAAGCTTTGATCTTCAAATAAAAGAATTTTGGGAAAAGGACAGCTTCGAAACCACCCTTTTGAAACCATTGATAAATGCAGCTACAAGAACCCTTTCGAAAGCATAGGGAAGGTGGCTTTAAATTTTAGAAGGGCAAAAACTTCCCTTTCGAAAGCATTGGTTCAAAGTTATAAGGAAAACAGCCTTCTATTAATTCGAAAGGCATAAATGTGGCAGCCAGGTTTCGAATAGGTTCAAAGCAGCTACCCATTCGAAAGCTCCTTTTTAAAAATAATTATGCGAAAACTCATTAGAAAGCTTCTTTTAAAACAAAGGCAAACGACAATCCATTTGAAAGCTATTTAAAAGTAACTTCAACCCCTTCTAAAGAATCTTTTAAAAGCAAAGGCAAGTAATATATTTGAAAGCTTATAAAAATAACCATTGTCCGTACGAAAGCATACCTTTGACACATTCCCTTATGCCTTTCTACAATCCACTATGTATCAATAGTTTGACAACATGTGTATTGGTTTTGAATGGGTTTGTAAGCAGAAGTATGGTGACGAAAGGTAGCAATTGGAAGCGATGAAGTCGTAAATTATGTTAAAACTTATTTTATGACTTACAAAGCAACTTCTTTTCATCTAACTTGCCAATTTGTCATAATATAATTTGTCAGAAGTATTTGTTTAAATCAAACATGGCATATAATCAAAGCACATCATTATTTAATCCATCCAGATGGTTTTAAAAGCTTAAACCCGAAATTAAATTGTTTAATAAAATATATATGAGATGGTTTATATTATTATTCACCTTGTTTAGATAAGGAACTTGAGATTTCTTCCTGCTTAATTCTTCCTTACTTGAATCCTTAGCTTCTAATTAATTTTGATCCCCTTTTCCCCTTAGGATTATGGCCGTCCTTGATCTCCTTTAGTTTATATTTTTTTGTGAATGTATGAATGAAAATGAGGTAAGGGTTTAGGAGTTATGGGGTTATTGTATACAACTATTTCCATATTACCCTTTCTTTACTTAATTTAGTTCTCATCTTATAAACCATTCTTATGTATTTACTTATGAGCCATTTTATTAATCCATTTAATTTAGGTACGACGCTAATTAGTTTTCAAATCTCAATTCCCTTATCACTCTAGTCTTTACATTATTCTATTTAATTTCTCTAATTAAATCTCCTGAATAATGTTATTGAAAATTAAGGGTGTTACAGGCTCTCCTCCTTAAAGAATTTCATCCTTAAAATTCAGCAAGGACAAAATACTAATCATAGCAGTCATTTGTAACATCTCCTAACTACCATACCGGCCTATCTGACTAGAAGTCCATATAAACCAAATATAGAACATACCCTTACATTAAATCAGGATATGTATCTCTAATCGTGTCTTCTATCTTCCAAGTATAGTCCTTCTCGTTCTCTCTCCACTGAACTTTCACTAACTTGACTGTCTTATTCCTTAACTTCTTCTCATCTCTCGCTACAATCCGAACTGGTTGCTTAACGAAAGTCAGATCCTGTTCTACTATTAAATCTTCCAATGTAGTTGGAGGAATAGTAGTCTCTGGATCGTGCACACACTTACCAAACTGCTCGGCAACTCTAACCTGTATGCGAGCTTTCCGATCCTCTCTATAACAGGGAACGGTCCAACATATCTCAGTGCTAGTTTCCTTGACTTTTTGAATCGTACCACACCCTTCATCGGTGATACCTTAATGAAAACCCTATCTCCAACTGAAACTCTAAACCTTTATGCCTCTTATCTACGTAACTCTTTTGTCTAGACTGAGCTTCCTTCATCCTACCTCAGATCAACTCAATCTTTTCAGTTGCCTCTCTTAACAAATTTGGACCTAAAACTAATCTGTCTCTAGTTTCCAACCAACATGCTGGTGAATTGCATGGCCTCCCATACAATGCTTCAAAAGGCGCCATTCCTATACTAGTTTAATAATTCTTATTATAGGAAAATTCAACTAAATGTAGGTGATCTTCCCAAGATCCACCAAAATCTAGCACATAAGCTCTCAACAAATCCTGGAGTACCTTATTGACACTCTCTATCTGCTCATCTATCCGAGGGTGATGCACAATACTCATCTTGAACTTACTACCTAACACATCCTGTAGAATCTTCTAGAATTCTCTAGTAAACAAAGTATCTCTATCACTTACTATACTACTATAGCTATGTTCTTCACGAACAATTTGGCTAAGACAGGCGTTGTCCTGGTTGACTTAACTAGCATGAAATGGGCATTCTTGGTCAACTTGCCCACCATGACCCATATGCTTTCATTTCCTCGATTCGACCTTGGCAACCCGTCTAAAAAATCCATGGATATTGAATCCCATTTCCAAACTGGTATCTCCAAAGGTTGAAGTAACCTACTAGGCTTCTGATGTTCGGTCTTCACTTGTTGACAGTTCACACACTTCTTTACCCATAAGCCAATATCCCTCTTCATACCTTCCCAGTAGAAACTCCTTTTTATGTCCTGATACATCTTGGTTCCCCCAGGATGAATTGTAAATTTGGATCACTGACATTCACTAAGAACTTCACTCCTTAAGTCCTCAACATTCGGAACGCACAACCGTCCCTTCTTTCTCAACCATCCCCTTTGGTTAAGCTTAAAATCTATTATATCATCAATCTCCGATCCAACCTCAATCCTTCTATTCTTCCCTCCTAACAATGGGTCTTCTTTCTACTCAGAAGCAGTCCTTTCGATCATAATTAATTGAACTTCCAAGCAGGATAACATGGTAGTGCTCTGACTAGAACTAGCAGTCGATCTTAACTGCGCACTACAAGTAGTCAAAGCCTCTAGATCCTTCCACTCTATAAGCTAACACCACATTATGATGTTTCCTACTAAGAGCATCTGCTATTTTATTTCCTTTTCTAGGTGTATACTCTAGACCAAAATCATAAGCTGCTAAAAACTCCATCCACCTCTACTGTCTTATATTCAACTCCTTCGTAGAGAATAAATACCTTAAGGACTTATAATCTGTGTATAACTCAAATCTCTCCTCTAAGAGGTAATATCTCCATACTTTTAGTGCAAATATCACTACTGCCAACTCTAAATCATGAGTATGATATCTCACTTCATGTGGTCTAAGCTGTCGTGAGGTGTAGGCAATAACTTTACCTTTCTGCATCAACAGAGCTCCTAACCCAGTTCCACATGCATCCATATACACCACTAACCCTTGATTCCCATCTGGAACTATAGTACATGTGCATTGGTCAACAATTGCTTTAACTTAAGGAATGCTTCATCACATTTGTCCGACCAAATAAACTTTACGTCATTCCTAGTTAGCTTAGTCAAAGGCGCTGCTATTCATGGGAAATCTTAATGGATCTCCGGTAATAGCCAGCAAGTCCAAAAAAATGTCTAATCTTAATTACCGTCTCTGGTCTTTTCCAGTTGTTAAAATCTTCGATCTTATCCGGATCTACTGATAATCCCTTCTCTGAGACCACATGACCCAGAAACTTAACCACTTTCTTCCAAAAATGACACTTTGAAAACTTCGCTTTTAATTGACGATGCCTCAGCATCTAAAGCACTACCATAATGCAAAGTCCATGTTCTCTCTCATCCTTGGAGTATATTAAAATGTCATCTATGAATACTAATACGAACTTATCCAACTGCTCTCAAAAAATCCGGTCCATCAAATCCACGAATAAAGCCAGCGCATTCGTTAACCTAAATGGCATTACTAACCATTCTTACGAACTATACCTAGGTCGATACGCCGTTAATGGACTGTCATCTACCACTCTTATCTGATAGAAACATGTCGCCAAATCCAATTGGGAAAATACTTTGGTTCCACCGGCTGATCAAATAAATCATCGATTCTCGGCAAAGGATAACTATTCTTGATCGTCTTCTCGTTCAAATTACAATAATCGATGCACATCCTTAACGACCCATTTGTTTTCTTTATGGACACTGCGGCCCCTCCCCAAGGCGAATTTCTTGGTCTAATGAAATTCTTCCCTTCTAAATCGACCAACCGCACATTCAATTCCTTCATCTTGGTTGGTGTCATTCTCTAAAAGGTCTACTTACAGGTTTTCTTTTGGAACAAGATCTATCCAAAGCTCAACTACTTGTTTCAATGCTAGTCCTGTGACTGGCTCAAAAATGTCTGCAAACTCTTTTCTATCAAGACATGATTCAACACCTTTTCTACTTCGATAACACCCAAAAAAGTACAAGTACTCCGATCTGAATTCTCCACTGAGTATATGATTCGGCTATGACTATTTAGGTGCCTTAACGATATTTCCCTATCTTGGCAAAATATCCTAGCATCATATCTTTCTAACTAGCCCATACACAGAATGATTCCGAAGCCTACGAAATCAAAAAAGTAAAAACTGCTTGCAAACTTATGACCTAACAAAGCAAGTTCTAAGTGGTCACATCTCATCCCCAGAGTTTCATACCCTCCTATCGGATTCGCAACCTTAAGGAAGTGACAAGGTATGAGGGTTCTAAACATAACTTATCTACCAAACACTGAGATATAAATGAAGGTGATGCACCAGTATCAAATAGTGCCCTAACTGGTATACTATGAATTCAAGCGTACCTTCCATCGTAGTCTTTCCCTTCTCAGCAGGGGTTGGTCTAGAAGACGATGGTCCTACAGTAAAGAACCTTCCCTTGTCCGCTTTGACTAGTTCTGGACACTTCTTGTAATGCCCAATATGGTCACAGTTGAAGCACTTCACTCCATTTTTATCTGCAACCTTCTTCTCTTTTCTAGTTTGACATTCATTAGCATAATGTCCCTTCTTATCACACTAAAAGCAAGTTAAATTAGTCTTCTCCATCTTGACAGTCCCTCCCTATTTGGGTTCCTTTCTTCTTAAAAAATTTCCCCTTCTTGCCCTGAAAATCCTGAGTTTCAACCTGCTTCTCCTTCCCATAAGTAGAAAGCATCTCTTCATTTTGGATTGCGTTACGCCTTTTATATTGATTAGAAAAGCACGAATTTTAATTAATTCTGCAAGCGCATAGGCGTGTAGTATGCAGGTCGAACACATGGAATTGTGTTTTAAAATATTTGAAATCCATATGTAGATCTTAGGCGTGTTAAACAAATTCGATGGTGGATCTTGAACAGGAAATAAAAATAATAATATACTCCAAATCGATTTCGAATCTAATCAAAATTGCAATTAAAATATAAAATTGTAGAAATCAGAGCAGAAAATAAAAGTGCTTAAAAGAAATAGTAGAGCAAACAACTGAAATAAAATGAATTGAATTTATTCACTAATTGGAAAGAGTGCAGAAAATGACTAAGAACAAGAATAAATAAATTGCTAAATCTAATTAATAATCCTACGTATTCTGTTCGAAAATAAAAACATTGCTGAAATTAAAAATAAACTAGAAGAAGAGTGATGGGGTAGGAGATGATTTTCCATCTGCATTGCTCTATGCTATTTAAAGACTTCAACCTCCAAAAATAACCCTACTATTCAGGTCCATGTGTTTGATGTTGGTCTTTGCTTTGTTATTTGATTAATAGGTGGCCTTGCTTTGAGAGATTTTTAGGCTAAACTTTGAAAGTGTACTTTCAATATCATTTGATTTCTTGCATGAATAATATACATGTTGGTGACGTGAGTTGCATTTCTTCATGAACGATATGTGCTTTCTCTTCGGATTATTCGGTACTCAAAATGTTGCATTCTTTTTCTGTGTGTCAAATGAACCATTGGACGACACAATAAATTAATTTCAACGTTGCACTTCGGAATCTATAATCTGCAAAACTACAATAAAATACCCGTATATTACCGTTTTTAAAATAAAAATATATAAAACAAACGGTTTAAAATGCAAAAGAAGTACGTTCATCAAATACCCCCACACTAGAACTTTATTCGTCCTCGAATAAGCAAGAAAATAAAACTAACTAAATCCTTTTTCATAGGAAACATGATTGCATTGAGCGTATGCAACAAGCCGTGTCCCTAGTAGGACGAGTGGCGTCTCGTGAGGTTTTTCGGCGGATACTACCCACAAAATCCAAATGCAGTATGTGATGATTCTAATGTACTATATGAACACAAAATTTTAAACTAATGGAGACTCGATTTACTTTAGAATAATTGCTAAAAATAATGTATATCAGTTTTAGTCAACTTCTAGAAATTTTTGGTTCCTCGCTAAACACAAATTTCAATATAACTCAAGTTTTCATACATTAGATTTTAGTTTGGCCAGTTATTTCGGTCGATAACATAGTGCAGCCATGAAATAAATTCTTCACTGTTAATCAAAGTTTTTTTTCATTTCCATTTGTATAACAAGCCAAATTAATAAAATCAAGAAGTGTTTAGGATTCAAAGCTTAGACTCTCTTTACTAATTTTTTTTTTTGTATACACCTAACTTTTGGACCAAGGTATGCCACCCATGCACTGCCTCGCGGGCTTACATGAGAGTTGGGAAAGAGCTTGGCGGATTGTGCAAACCGACATTAACTATGTCAGAAAAGGTCGGTAATCCTTAGGTGATTATTTATTTAATTTCTTTATACACCTAACTCAGAATGCTGAGGCCAGATATACCATCCATGCATTGCCTTGTGGGCTTACGTGAGAAGAGTACAGAGCGTGGCGAGTGCACACACTTTCATAAGTGTGCACACCTATTGACTATTGGTGTTACTTCTTCTTCTTATTATTATTTTGAAATTAACTAAAGAAAGTTATGCAAATCAACTTAGCACCACTTAACTTCAATGATTTGAAATGTCAACGCATGTACTTTAAATCTGCCACTTTTTTTAAACAAAGACTATAGTTTAGAAAGAACTTCATAACCATCACCTACGAATCCCCCTACATACTAACCTCACTATTATCGCTTGTAATTCAAATTTTTATTATATTTTACATTTGAAATTAGTGATTCACAAAAAAATTCATCAATTGACTTCAACTGTTTACTTAATTTGTCTTGACTAATTGAAAATAAATCAAAGTCCTGAAAATAATGGGAAATGAGAAAAAAATTGAAAACAAATAATGAGATGATTTTTTTATAAAAAAAGTGATGCAACACTGTAAAATATGAACAAACAGAATGAGATATGTGTCCCCCCACACTGGAATGGGACAGTGTCCCAACTGTCTAATGGAATGCAAATGCAAAATAGAAAAAAAAACAAAAAATATACAACCTGATATGTACAAGATAGCGAGTGGCTTATGCCGAATAGCTAGGTTCGTGGAGATCCACGAACTCGTCGTCCTCGTATTGATCAAACTCTAGATATGGCTTTAAGCGTTGTCCATTGACCTTTGAAATGGAATCATCCATAGGATTTTCAATTTCAACTGCATGATGAGGGTATGCTATTTTCACAATATATGGACCTGTCCATCGAGATCTCAATTTTCCCTGAAATAAATGAAGTCTGGAATTATATAAGAGAACTTTCTTACCTACTTCGAATGTCTTACGGAGTATGGATTTATCATGATAAAATTAGTTTTCTCTTTATAAATCTTTGCATTTTCATACACTTCATTTCTTAGTACTTCTAATTCTGACAATTGTAATTTATGATGCGATCCGGCTTTTTAATGTGAAAATTAAGGTATTTGATTGCCCAAAGTGCGCGGTGCTCGAGCTCAACGGGTAAATGGCATGCTTTTCCAAAGACTAATCGGTATGGTGACATTACTAGATTGGTCTTATAAGCTATGTGAAATGTTCAAAGGGTGTCTATCAATTTAGATGACCAATCTTTCATGTTGGAGTTAACTGTCTTTTCAAGAATTTGTTTAATTTGTCTATTGGAAATCTCGACTTAACCATTAATCTGTGGATGATATGAAGTAGATAGTTTATGAGTGATAAAGTATTTCTTAAGAAAATATTCAAAAGCACGATTACAAAAATGAGAACTGTTGTCACTTATAATGGCTCGAGGGGTGCCAAACGGAAAAATATGTTTTCTTTCAAAATTTTGACAACAACTTTATTGTCACTTGTTTTAGTGGGAATGGCCTTAACCCATTTAAACACGTAATCTACTACAAGTAGGATGTAGAGATTTCCAAAAGAATTAGGAAAAGGACCCATGAAATGATGCCCTAAACATCAAAAATTTCGATGACAAGGATTGGGTTTAAGGGCATATGTTGCATTTGGAAATACGACCAGTTTGTTGACATCTAGCGCATTTGGAATTCATGCATCTACGTATGATTTGATCGATGCAATATTTGAAGAGATAAGGATCATCCCTGTAAAAGTGTCACCGTGACAAGATAATTTACGATGTCCGCGTACCATGGTGCACTGGAGAGGGAAAGAATTTGTTCATCGGGAAAATGATCATTTGATTTAAGAGTTATCGAAGTTTTCATGAATAATACGAGAAAGAAGATCAAATACGACATTTTCAGAACCATTTTCATCCCGTATTTCTAGGTCAAACTTGTAGGATCGATTTCACCATAGAGGGGGGGGTGAATAGGGTGATGTTATTAATTATAAAAATTATTGTGGAAGCTTATAGAATTATTTCAACACAAATATATCAAAATAATAGAAGCAAAGATAATAGCAAAATAATAAATGCAGAAATAGAACGATACAGAATTTACCCAACTTCGGCAAAATCCTGCCTACGTGCTGCCTCCAAGGTTTCTACTAGAAATTAAGCAGTCAGACGCTTACACACGTAAACTCGCGACACCCGCTATCGACTAGCCTTAACTCTACGCTCAAAACCCTGCCACAACTCAGCCACTGAGTTGCGAATTCTTATACGCCACGTAGTTTGTCCCCTAGTCACACGACTAGAAATTACAACGTTTAAAAGAAGAATTTAAATTTAAAAACAAATTCAAACAATCAAAAACCCTAATTGAAAAATAAATCCCAAATATAATTGTGAACAATAAAGGCCGGCCCCTTTCTTTTATTTCTTTATCGGCCTGGTCCCAGTTTTATTTGCTCCGTTCCTTTCTTTTGTGAAAATGGCGGCCATTCCTTGTGAAAAATATTAGCTTCTTTGTTGCTCGTTCGTTTCTAAAAATTAGGGCTTTTTGAAATGCCGACTTTAAATTGATCGATTAAGTGGATATTCACATGTAGCTTTGATCGATCGTTTCCTCGTTGCTCACTTCGGCTGCTTCGACGAGTTCAATTCGTAAATCTGGTATGTGATCTTTGCTTTTGCTTCTTCTGATTTTCTTACTTGAACTCGATTGATGATTCGGGTTGATTGATAAATGTTCTCTGTTTTGCTCGAACTCGGATGATCAAATTTGCCGATGATGTTAATGTTTATGTAGGGTTTGAATCCCTATTTTTTCGTTCGTATATATTTGTTTGAATTTGTCAATTGATTTGCGTTGGCCATTGATCTTCGTTTGGATGCTTGAGATGATTACTGAATTTTTCAATTTGCTTGAATAACACGGTGTTGATTTTGAACTATTCATTTTTCTTGGTCATTACGGTTTCGATTCTGGTTTGACGATGTTGATTTCGTTTGTGGCCACCACGATTTCAATTTATGTTGACTTCGGTCTATACCAATGATTGTTTTGATTGTGTCCAAATTTTCTACAAATTGTGCACATTGAATTGACTTGATTAAATTCACTCCTAACATTTTCGATTGATTATATCCAAGTCCTTGTCTAACTGTATTAACCGTTTGTTTCCCTAAGAGCATATTCAATGATTTTTCACTTTTGAAAAATTTATCTAAAGTTGTTGACAGTTGTTGGACTTGTGTTCTGAGAGATTCATTTTCGTTTAATAATTGTGTGCACTTTTTAATAGAATTTTCTCTTCTTGTATTTTCTCTCTCTTTCAAAATCAGAATTTCATTTTCAAGCGATCTAATTTTGATTTCTGATTTTTTAATCTCTTCTTCAAATGTTGGACACTCATCACACTTAGGGATCCTACTTTGATAGTTTTTAACTAATGGTTCAAGCTGTTCATTTACTTCTATCAAACTATCTCTTTGTGATTCAATTTTAGCCTATTTCTCCCTAAGTTGTTCAAAATAGCCATTTACTTCGTGGAAATATATAAGTAATTCTGAGTGGGTGAGTTTTTGATACCTTGCTTGGCTCGTCATTATCGCTATCAGTTATATTACCTTGAAGGCGCATATCTGCTTTCTCACTCTTACTGCTAGTACTTTGATTATCTTCATCACTTGTATTCCACGTGGCTGCAAAATTTCTCCTTTTTGATTTCTTTTCAAAACCGCGTCGATTTTGAGGACAATTGGGCTTGATGTGTCCGGGTTGGTTGCACTTGTGAAAATGATCTCCCGTTCTTCTGGATTATCTAGTACTTTGTGCATTCTGCTTTTCAATTTCTGATTTAGAGCTGGATTTCTATATTTGCGGTTCCACCTTTTGAACTTCTTCTTTATTAACGCCAGCTCAGCTGCTCCATCATCATCGTCATCATCATCACTTTCAATTGTTCCTTTGAGAGCTATTGATTTCTTTCGAGTATCTCTTCCTTCACGCTCTTCCTTGAATTTCATTTCTAGCTCATAAGTGGTGAGATTTCTGATGAGTTCTTCAACTTTGATTTGTTTTAAATATTTTGACTTTTGAATGGCAGTCACTTTTGCTTCAAAACTTCGTGGAAGGACTATGAAGATTTTTCGGACTATCTCCAACTCTGTGTATGATTTTTCGAGAGCTTTTGATTTGTATACGATGTTGGAAAGCCGTCCATACATCTCTTTGACATTTTCTTCCTTGGCCATTTTAAAATTCTTGTATTCGCTACTCAGCATGGCAAGGCGAGATTCCTTGACTTGAGATGTTCCTTCGTGAGTCACTTCTAGTGTGTGCTATATTTCCTGCGCAGTTAGACAATGTGACACATGATTAAATTCAAACTGATCTATTGAACAAATAATCGAATTCATAGCTTTGGTATTAGTATTCTATAACTTATTGTCTAGATTTGTCCATTGATCCTTCGGTTTATTTATTTCCCGACTATTTACAATCATAGTTGGTGCTCTATACCCTATCTCAACAATATCCCAAGCGTCAATGGTTTTCAGAAAAATTTCCATCCTATTTTTCCAGTAAGCATATTCACCAATAAACATTGGTCGTCTAACTATGGATTGACCCTCCGCAAAAGCATTATTAAAAGAAGCCATTTTTAACAAATTCAAATTTTTTAAAACAAAAATTGGTTTTTGAAAAAAATTGAATTTTTTAAAAACAAAAATTGACTTCTATTCCTAGCTCTGATACCACTTGTAGGATCGATTTCACCCTAGAGGGGGGTGAATAGGGTGATGCTGTTAATTATAAAAATTATTGCAGAAGCTTATAAAATTATTTCAACACAGATATATCAAAATAATAGCAGCACGGGTAATAGCAGAATAATAAATGCAGAAATAGAACGACACAGAATTTACCCAGCTTTGGCAAAACCCTGCCTACGTGCTGCCCCCAAGGTTTCTATTAGAAATTAAGCAGTCAAATGCTTACATACGTAAACTTGCGACACTCGCTATCGACTAGCCTTAACTCTACGCTCAAAACCCTGCCACAACTCAGCCACTGAGTTGCGAATTCTTATACGCCACGTAGTTTGTCCCCTAGTCACATGACTAGAAATTACAACATTTAAAAGAAGAATTTAAATTTAAAAACAAATTTAAACAATCAAAAACCTAATTGAAAAATTAAGCCCAAATATAATTGTGAACAATAAAGGCTGGCCCCTTTTCTTTTATTTCTTTATCGGCCTGGTTCCTGTTTTATTTGCTCCGTTCCTTTCTTTTGTGAAAATGGCGGCCGTTACTTGTGAATAATATTAGCTTCTTCGTTGCTCGTTCGTTTCTAAAAATTAGGACTTTCTGAAATGCCGACTTTAAATTGATCGATTAAGTGGATATTCGCGTGTAGCTTTGATCGATCGTTTCCTCGTTGCTCACTTCGGCTGCTTCGACGAGTTCAATTCGTAAATCTGGTATGTGATCTTTGCTTTTGCTTCTTCTAATTTTCTAACATGAACTCGATTGATGATTCGAGTTGAATGATTACTATTCTCTGTTTTGCTCGAACTCGGATGATCAAATTTGCCGATGATGTTAATGTTTATATAGGGTTCGAATCCCTATTTTCTCATTCGTATATATTTGTTTGAATTTGTCAATTGATTTGCATTGGCCATTGATCTTCCTTTGGATGCTTGAGATGATTACTGACGTTTTCAATTTACTTGAATAACACGGTGTTGATTTTGAACTATTCATTTTTCTTGGTCATCACGGTTCCGATTCTGGTTTGACGATGTTGATTTCGTTTGTGGCCACCACGATTTCGATTTCTCTTGACTTCGGTCACTTGATTTTGGCATTAAATTGTTCAACTTGCCACTGTTCTTGTTTCTGGCCCTTTGTTCATTAGCTGGTTCACGCTTGGTTTTGAGTTCTGGTAGCACTCGAGTCTTCTTGCATCGAGCTCTGTCCACTGTTCTTCGAGACATGTAGTTCATGTGTACATCACTGACCTTTGCTTTACTTGAGTTCGAGTTGCTGCCATTTACTGCTGCACTGCTTCATTGATACATATGTATGTATGGATTGGTGCAGTGTGCATTTTTGCTTGTAACTGTGTCACAGTGATGCATCAAGTTGTTGTGTTTGAAACTCGAACGCTGTTGGTTCATCATTGTTGTTGCACTATTCTCTGTAGCATATTTGGATGTCTTCATTTTGTTTCACTTGAGTCTGATTTGCTTTATAAGACTGCACTTGATTTCATTACGGCCTTGACTCTGCATATACTCTTTGATGTTGTCACTGCATACCTGTTCATCATGTAGTTCACTGTATTGGTTCGTGTATATGTGCAGTTTCATACTTTGTGTCATCTGGACTTGAGAGCTGGTTCAATTAGCTAGCTCGAGTTGCTTTGAGTTTCTGGTATTTGACATTGTTTACGTTCTACTGCTCTTTGATCATTTTTTGGATTTTAAATATTGATCCATGATTTCGAACTTGCTGTATATCATTAGTTTGGAACTGCTACATGATGCTTGTATTCATCTGGAAGTTTTGCGTTGCTTTGTCTTTGACATTTCCTTTGATATTACTTTCAAGTTAACTGTCTTGTGCAGTTGCTCATTGGAGCTGTTGTGTGATTCAATGATATGCTTGAACTGATCTTTGTTGCCTTCACTGTCGCTGTTGCATTCATGCATACATTATTCTGAAGCTTGTGTTTGTTGTAGCATTGTGTACATGTGTGCACATTGATGTATATGCATTTGTACTGATGCATCACTTGTTGCCATTCACTTGAAATCAGTTGCATTCGTCTGGTTTGGTGCAGTTTCATGTTGCCACCTCTGTTTGCTTTCACCACTTTACACTGTGGTTCCTCTGACCAATCTGGGTTGAACATTTTGATTATCTGGTTTATCACTTGCTATTGCATGGTGAACTTGTTTCTTGAGTTTGAGTCTTCATGTGTACTCTGGTTAGCATATTTAGCTTGGTTGTCTTGAGCATATTTGTATGTATGATGCTTTGACTGCTTAGGCAGTGGCATTGATATTTGAATCTTCATTTGCTCTTCATTATTGAGGCTATACTTTTGTTGGATATTGAACTTGGTCGATGAACTTGGAACTGTAACTCTGGTTCCATATCTGACTAGCTACATTTTATTCTTATGCCCGTCACCTTTTCATTTTTGTTTTCGCTTGAACTTCATCTTGATTTTTGGAATTACACTTGTGTTGAATCCAGCTTTAAAGCTCAGGTTTGACCTTGTGCTCGTATTGTGATTTCACTTGAGTTGAACCCGACTTTTGATTTGGGTTTGACCTTGTGCTCACCTGTCCCTGCAATTTTACCAAGTGTATATCGGTGTGCTCAGCCTTGTGGTATGTACAGTGATACACTGTGCATGTCACAAGCTGTTCGTATAAGATGAATTCAAAATTAAATAATGACGAACAACCCAAATAACTGAGGCAAATATTATTTTCAAAATTTTATTTCATACTGCAAAAATATTTCCTTTTCAATTTTACTGCGTCAGTGTATATTTTTGCAGATTGCTCAGATGTTGGATTCAATTTGGAATGAAGTTGAAGATAAAATACGAGTTGAGTGAATGAGTGATACGTAGTGAGGTCAAATGTAAATGTGAATCGTGATGTAATCAAAATTGTATTGTAATTGAAATTGTATACATATAGTGAGAGCTTGAAATTTGTACTATTCAAAATTGTAATAAATATTTGTTGAATAAAACATCCGTTTCAATTCAAATTCTGTGTTTGTGATATTCCAGAATTTCAACCAAATTTAAATGTGATAATCTCTTTAATAAATTAATTAAAATTGATAAAATTGTTATTTTAAAAACAATAATAATAATTGGGTTGTAAATATATATTGATTTTAATTGAAATTAATATATATAAGTGGAAATGGATTTGTTAAAATTTTGTGTACATATCAAATTTGATTTCTAATTTGAATTTCAAATTTAATTTGAATTTGGGTATTTAAATTGAAATTCAAAATATAATTATTTATATCTTAAATCATACTTTGAGTTTAAAGTATATTTTAATGATTTTATTTAGAATATAAAATTTGTTTTATATTTATTTCTTTTTAGAGAATTGATTTTTTTAAATTAAAAATGTATTTAAAAAATTGAAAATTAAATATAAAAACATTTAAAAATCCATTTTGCATGAGAATTACATTTGTCAAATTTTGAATCACTCTAATAACATGTGTTAAGAGGATAATCATGTTTAGTGACAAGTGTCACATTTATAAATTATTTTCTTTAATTTTAATAAAACAAAATTATATCTATAAAAACTTGTTTCATCTTCTTCATTTAAACTTTCCATCTCAATTTCTAAAAAAAAAAAAGAATAAATCACCACTTCAACTACAAATCTGAAAAATTCACCAATCTTTACTCATTCAACCAAAAATTTAAAGCTAGAATCCAAGTTTATTTCAAACTTCCAAATCCTCAAGCAAAGTATACAAAATCCTGTAAACTCAAGTTCCGGTAAAAATCAAATTACTGTAAGAAGCAAATTCAAAGATCTCACCAATCTAAAGTGCTGATTGAATTCAAGTTGAAAGCAAACAAAACGACTTCATCAGGCATTTCCAAGTTTTAAGACCTGCAGATTCGTCTTTTCTGGATTTTGCAAAAATTTTGGTCTCAGCTTGAAATAGGTTTCAGGTGAGTAAACACTAACTTATTTAACTAAAATCTGGTTGCATGACTAGAAGCTTGATGATGAATATGTTTGCATGTTGTTGAACTAAGTATATATATTTTAAATCTGCTTGCATGTGAATGAAATATCAAAATGTAACTCTGTTTTAAATAAAAAAATGTGTGTAGAGAAAGAAAATTCATTTTCTTTTGGTATTATCTTTATTGGACTATGATTCTTATACAAAATATGTTTGTTTAAGTTTAAACTAAAATTTGAAAATATTTTTAAGTTTTAAAAATAAAACATTTTTTGGAAATAAAATAAAATACAGAGGATCAATGATTTATGTTAAAACTCAGTTGCCTTAATTTGTAAATTTATCTATATAAACTGAATCCTTAATTGAAGACTTGATTTTTAGAACTAAAAATTCGAATTTTAGTTAGGTTATGGTGAGGTATATCGAGGTTGATCAAATATGGGAGTTTGGTCAGAATCTGCTGATGGGGTGATTTTGAGTGGTTGCGGTTTGAGTTAGAGTTTGTCTGGTGATGGATGAATTTGAGAAAAATAGTGGAGGAGGTAATCAATCGTCGAGGAATTGGAATTTGGGTGGATTAGGGTTTCACTGAGGGATTTGGTCGCGTTTGAAGATGTCATGACTGGAAATTCAGTAATGAAACGAGTTGCGTAAGATTTAGGGGATAGTTGCGTGGGAGGCATGCGGTGATGTGGCCGAAGTTTCATGATGAATGATGGTCCGAATCGTGGGATTGAGGGGTTTTCAGGCGAAGTGTTGTTCCAGGTGATGGGTGCGAACTTCTTCGATTGTGATTTTGGTCGCGTGATGACTGATCAGGGGTCGGTGTTAGGTCAGTGACCGATAGAGAGTTTACCTACGGTGTCACTGGTGATGGCGGCGGCGTTCGCACGTCATGCACGTGCACGGTGTCAAGGGGATTGTGTCAAAGGAGGTTGTGTTGTTGTGACTCGTAGTGACGATTGGGTTGGGTAAGTTTTTGCTCGAGTTATGGCACGGGTGATGATGTAGATTTATTCGTGCTTAGGTTTGTGTGAGTAAGTGTTTTCCTTCCAGTTTTCATAAAGTTAAATTTTAACTTAGCTAAAGAAAAAGAAAGGAAGAAGAGGATGGAACTCGAGTTGTTTCGAGTTTGGGTCGGTCGAACCCAAAGCATGTGATGTTTAAAAGGTTTTTCAAAACTTGTTTTAAATTTTAAAATTTAAATTTGTTTAAAATACTTTATGATAATGTTAAACTATTTAATTTAAATAAATTTATACTTTGATAACTAATTTTGAGATGATTTTTGTATTCTTTTAAATTTAACTTTTAAAAGTAGTTAAGTTTAAACAAAATGAAAATGTTTTAAATATGTAATAATTTTAAGTAATAAATGAAATTGATTTGTTTGAAAGTTAATTAAGTTTTTATGGATTAAAGATTACATTAATTAATAAAGTAACTAAAGTTAAATTAATTAATAATTTTAGATTAATTAATTTATAAAGGTCTAATTAATTAGTTGTGGATTAATTAATTGATAATTTAGAATTAAATTAAATTATAATTAATAGATAATTAATTAAATAATCAAGGATTAATTAATAAATGATTAGTAAGTAATTAATTAAGTGATTAGTAATTAATTAATAATTAATTAATTAAATAATTAGAGTTAATTAATTAAGTAATTAAACATTAATTAATTTATAATTAATAGCTTAATTAATTAGTGATTAAGACTTAATTAATTAAATAATTAAGGTTAATTAATTTATAATTAATTAAGTAATTAAGATGAATTAATTTATAATTAATTTTGCAATTAATTAAGATTAATTAATTAAATAAGGATTAATTGGTAATCAATGAAGGAATGATTAATTTTTAATCAAGTTTTAACAATGAATAATTAGAGATTATTAATTGATAGTTAAACGAAAATTAATTAATTAATTAAAGATTAATTAATTGATAATGAGGATAATTAAGAAGTGATTAATTAATTAAATGATTATGATTAATTAATTAATGATTGGTTAAGCAAGGTAAAGTGATTAATTCTTAAGTAATTAATTTAATTTGAATTAATTAAATTAATTATAATATGAATTAGAGATATGCCTGCTTATGGATGATTGTTTTGAATTGAATGTCTGGATTTGGTTGATATCCGTTGAATGATAATCTGAGATATTCTATGATGAGTATTGTATATATCTGTGTTAGATGTTTCTTATTATATGTGGATAATGCTATGTAAATTCAATGTTTGAATTGAATGAAATTGTTTAAACCTTAAACAACTTGGCCTTTAAGACACGTTTGGATTTCGATGAGACCGGGATCGGGAATCAAGTTGATTTTTCGAAAACCACATCGATCCAAGTTAAACGTTAGGTCATGACATCTCAAAGTGAAGATCGAGATGGAGTTTTAAGTGCAAGGGTTATTGTCGTTAACTCTGAGGGTGATTCCAAAACGAATGTAAGAAATAATGCCTTCGATTCGTTCGAACGCGGAATGAACTTGTATGGATTGAATGCTTTCAGCACATCGCCAGGATGACGATGAGCATTCTAAGAAATGTGTTCTATAAAGGTAATCGTAGCCTCAAGCCTCATCAACCGGGAATGGCTAAAACAGGGGAGGTGCGGCAAGGCTAAGTGGGTCATGCCCAAGTAGGACGAGATTTACCCCTGTCTAGAAGTCCCTTATTATTTCGGCTGTGTGGGCAGTTGTTGGCCACAACTGCGGGGTTGTCTTGTTCGGAGCTGTCCAGTGAGGGATGGTTTCAGCCTTATGTTGTAGGGGAGTTAGGGTGGCTCCTCGGTATGGTGATCTAGGCCCCGTACTATGACGGGCGGTACCCTAGTAGCCCTGCCATTGATGGAAACCTATTTTCCCTACGAGACCCTACGGTTTTGATTGTATTACCCACTTTCGTGGCTAGTAACTGGAATTTAATAGATGTAACAATTTCGGCTACTTTCTATTTACTTGAAAACCCTAGACCCTATTATAATATCATTGGATTTCCTATCAAATGTTTTGGTTAGCGTAAGGTAAAAACTTACCCGTGTTTATGTGTGGGGAGTCTTACGTGATACCTTTTGTTTTCAAATGATTTTAAAGTTAAACAACTTTAACTTGTTTACTCACACCAGTCCCATGTCTGACCCGGAGTTTATTTTGTTTCTCATAAACTCTTGGGTACTCAAATTTTTATGAGTAGCCAAGTGATCAGGTTGGAATTGTCGAACGCTATGGAAGCTGGAGCTGGAGTCCAGACGTACTTATCTATCTCTATCCGATGTAGTGACATTTTGATGTTGTATTTTGGGTTGTATGGATTAGCAGAATCTTATAATTGTCTAAAGTAATGAAGTCGTATTATTTTGTGTACTCTGCTATGTAATGGATATGTGTAATATTATATTTTGTTCCGTTTCCGCTGTGAGATTCTGATGTTGTTGTTCTTTTCTTTCTATCTTTCTATCTCTTTCTTTTCTTATTGATGATATGTCTTTCTGAGGATTGGAAAGACGGGTCGTCACAGTTGGTATCAGAGCATAGGATGAGAAACACCTAGGCTCTGGAATAGTATCTATCTTGAGAGTGCATATTTGTAATTTTCTTATATAACTATATCCCTATCTAAATTGGTTGAGTTCCCTGTCCAGGTAGCCAGAATGAGTTCAAGAGGCAGAAGGGGAAGGGTCATAGGAAGTACATCAACCAATAATAGTAGAGAACAGACTGATAATGAGGCTGTTAATCCAGTACCGCCTCTAGTCAGTTTTGCTGCTCTATGTAAGGACTTCGTCAACCTTGGAGGAAAACCATTTAAAGGATCAGAGACTATAATTGAGGTCCAAGCATGGCTACGCTCTTGTGAGAAAATCTTTAGGAGCATGAAATTATCAGATGAGCAGAAGAGGGTAATGGCTTCGTGGCAATTACAAGGAGGTGCTAGAGCCTGGTGGGATGCAGTAACAGAAAATGTCTCTAAGGACGATATGTCTTGGGAAGAGTTTAAGGAGTTGTTTGAGGAGAAATTCATGCCGACGGTAGGGAAAACTCGTCTTTATCAGGATTTTCTGAATTTAAAGCAAGGAAGCATGACTATAGCGGAGTACGAGACCAAATTCAATGAGTTATCTTGCTATGGTCCAGGGCTTATAGACACTCCTCTCAAAAAGAACGAGATGTTTGTGCAAGGATTGAGGCCAGAGTTTCATGAAAGGATGACAGTGCACTTGAAAGGATCTTTTGTAGAGCTAATTGATATGGCGTTAAGATATGAGGATTTGATGAATAAGAGATCAGTGGCATGAGTTGCTGCATCGGAAGGGAATTCTTCTAACCCAAATAAGAGGAAATTCAATCCTAATTGGAAGAGGCAAAACAAGAAGAAGTCAGGAAGCAACAATGGACCTCGCAAATGCTATAATCGTTAGCAAGTCGGGCATTTGGCAAATCAATGTCCTCAAGAAAGAAAGCAGCAGCAGCCGCATTATAGTGGACCAGGTTTAGATTTAGTTCAGAAACTTCAACTGGCATCAACCGGGACATATGATTAAGGATTGCTCGCTCCTTCATTAAGTCCAGCAGAATAAAGTATTTGCTTTGGAAGGTGCACCATTAACTTCATCAAAGGGCAAAGGAGTATTGGAAGGTACATTACTTTTAAATGGAAAGTATATTAAAGTTTTGTTTGATTCTGGTGATTCTTTGAGTTTTATTTCTCTGGAAACTGTAGGGAAGTTCTTTCTTACCCCTAGTACTATAGACAATTCCATCTGTGTATCTAATCCTATAGGGGGTAACCAAATTAGATATGATTTGTAAGGATTTGAAAATCTCCTATCTGTCCCATAGTTTTTCTTGTGACCATTATGTATTGGATTTTAAGGGTTTTGACCTTATATTGGGGATGGATTGGCTTGATAAATATAAGGCTGTCTTAAATTATGATGAGAGAATAGTTTCGTTGTGGGTAGAATTGCTAGAGTAATGTGTAATGACTCTGGGATTCACTTGAGTGGTTTTTCACATGGAGTTGAGACTTCTCAAGAGGAGGTTGATGATATCTAGGTGGTCCAGGATTTCTCAGACGTATTCGAGGAAGTTAAGTGTCGTATAGATTTGGTTCCAGGAGCAGTACCCGTAATTCAGCCTAGTAGGAGGATGGCTCCTAGGGAGAGAGGGGAACTAGTGAAGCAAACACAAGATCTGTTGGAGAAGGGATTGATTAGGCCCAGTTTTTCTTGTTGGGGTTCTGCTGCAGTTTTTTTCACCAAGTCAGATGGGTCGCTAAGGTTCTGCGTAGGCTATCGAGAGTTGAACAAAGTGACTATTCGAAATAAGTATCCTTTTTCTCGTATTGATGATCTCTTCGACCAGCTACATGGAGCTTCAGTCTTTTGTCAATTGGATTTAGCATCAGGTTTCCATCAGTTAAGGGTAGCTGAGGACAGTATTCCCTTAACTGCATTTAGGAGACCTAATTGTTTCTATGAGTGGTTGGTTATGCCTTTCGGGTTAACAACGCTCCTGCCTACTTTGTTGACCTGATGAACCGAGTCTTTCGTGATGTTTTGAATAAGTTCATTTTGGTGTTCATCGATGATATCTTGGTCTACTCTAAGTCAGAAGAAGAGCACAAGTAGCACTTGAGAATAGTATTGGAAACTCTGAGAAGGCATGTTTTAAAGGCAAAGTTCTCTAAGTGCCATTTTTGGAAATCAGAAGTAAATTTTTTGGGGCATATTGTTTCTGGTGAGGGAATTTCGGTAGATCCAGCGAAGGTTGAGACTATTCTGGAATGGAAGCAGCCTCGGACACCAACAGAAGTTCGTAGTTTTCTAGGATTGGCTGGCTACTATAGAAAGTTTATTAGAGATTATTCCAAGATTTCTTCACACTAACAAAGCTGACAAGGAAGGGAGCTAAATTTAAGTGGACACCTGAATGTGAGGAGGCTTTTCAGAATCTAAAGGTAAGGTTGACAAGTGCTCCTGTGTTGGCTATTCCGTATGGGAAGAGCAAGTTTGAGATTTATACAGATGCCTGTATTGTTGGATTGGGAGCAGTTCTAATGCAGAATGGTAGGGTAATTGCGTATGCGAGTCGGCAATTGAAGCCACATGAAAGAAACTACACTACGCACGATCTAGAGCTGTTGGCCATTGTTTTTGCTTTAAAGATCTGGAGGCACTATCTTTCGGGAGAGAAGTTTGAGCTATTCATGGATCACAAACCGTTGAAATATCTTTTCTCTCAAAAGGATCTTAATCTAAGACAGCAGCGATGGGTCGAGTTTTTGGCATCGTATGATTTGGATATTCTGTATACCCGGGAAAGGCGAACGTTGTGGCAGATGCTCTTATATGGAATCCAGTTCTATCTCTTTTGGAAGTGGTTCCATCTCTTCTAGAAAGGATTTAAAGCAAGCAAGAATCTGATAAAATGTTGAAGAGAATCATCAGAAGAGTTAGGAGAGGTCAGTGTCCTAGTTCTGAGATTGATGGCCAAGGAACAGTGAGGATTAATGGGAGGATTTGTGTTCCAAATGATAAGGATCTACAATAGGAGGTGTTGTTAGAGAGTCATCGCTCCAGATTAAGTATCCATCCAGGAATCTCGAAGATGTATAATGATATGAGAAGAGTTTTCTGGTGGCCGAACATAAAGAAAGATGTAGCTGCTTTCCTTAATAGTTGTGCTATTTGCCAGCAAGTTAAAGGAGATCAGCAGAAGTCAGTTGGTTTGTTGCAACCTTTGGAAATCCCGATGTGGAAGTGGGAGATGATTTCGACGGATTTCATCGACGGTTTGCCTAGAACCAAGAAGGGAAATGAAGGAATATGGGTGATTGTTGATCGCCTAACTAAAAGCGCTCATTTTATACCAGTTAAGGCAACCCGTACTGCAGCTTCTCTGGCAGAAATTTTCTTGAGAGAGATAATCAGATTGCATGGTGTTCCAGTTAGCATTGTAAGTGATCGAGATCCTATCTTCACCAGCAAGTTCTGGGAGGCTTTGCAATCGGTTATGGGAACAAGTTTGAGATTGAGTACAGCATATCATCCCCTGACAGATGGGTAGACGGAAAGGCTTAATCGAATTCTAGAAGATATGCTGAGAGCCTGTATATTGGATTTCGGTGGATCATGGGAAGACCATCTACATCTTGTGGAATTCTCTTATAATAACAGTTACCAGGCAAGTATTTAGATGTCTCCCTATGAAGCTCTGTATGGAAGACCGTGTAGATCCCCAGCCTGTTGGATAGAGTCAAAAGACCGTCTTGTGCTTGGACCAGATCTGATCCGTGAAGCATCTGCTAAAGTTGAGCTTATCAAGAAAAGGATGAGAGCTGCTCAGGATCGTCAAAAGAAATATGCAGATAAAAGACGAAGACAATTGGAGTTCGAGATTGGTGATTTAGTCTTTGTTAAAGTTTCCCCTATTAAAGGAGCAGTAAGATTTGGGAAGACAGGGAAACTCGCCCCGAGATATATTGGTCCATTCCGAGTGATCGAGAGGATTGGTGCTGTAGCATACAGGATTGAATTGCCAGTCCGGATGGCTAGAATTCACAATGTTTTTCACATATCTCATCTAAGGAAATACGTGCACAATCCATCTCTTATTATGGAGCCAGCTGCACATGAAGATTTAGAGGTTGAGCCGAACTTATCAGTTGTCAGACATCCTGTTAAAATTGTTGATCAAGACAAGAGGCAACTCAGAAGCAAGATAGTGAAGCTCGTTAAAGTCCAGGGGAGTAAGGATCCTAGAGATTGTACCTGGGAGACTCTGGATAGTTTTAGGAAGGCTTATCCGGATATGTGTCCGGATAGCTAATGATGTTTGTATTGGATGTATTGTTGTTTGGATGTTTTGTTTGTTGGTTGCTAGTGTATGGATGATATGTATGCTTGAATTGTTGAAATGAAATGAAAATTTTGGATAATCTTTTGTTTAAATTTCGGAGACGAAATTCTTTTAAGGGGGGAGGAATGTGATATTCCGAAATTTCAAACCAAATTTAAATGTGATAATCTCTTTAATAAATTAATTAAAATTGATAAAATTGTTATTTTAAAAACAATAATAATAATTGGGTTGTAAATATATATTGATTTTAATTGAAATTAATATATACAAGCGGAAATGGTTTTGTTAAAATTTTATGTACATGTCAAATTTGATTTCTAATTTGAATTTGAAATTTAATTTGAATTTGGGTATTTAAATTGAAATTCAAAATATAAATATTTATATCTTAAATCATACTTTGAGTTTAAAGTATATTTTTATGATTTTATTTAGAATATAAAATTTGTTTTATATTTATTTCTTTTTAGAGAACTGATTTTTTTAAAATAAAAATGTATTTAAAAAATTGAAAATTAATTATAAAAACATTTAAAAATCCATTTTGCATGAGAATTACATTTGTTAAATTTTGAATCACTCTAATAACATGTGTTAAGAGGATAATCATGTTTAATGACAAGGGTCACATTTTTAAATTATTTTCTTTAATTTTAATAAAACAAAATTATACCTATAAATACTTGTTTCATCTTCTTCATTTAAACTTTCCATCTCAATTTCTAAAAAAAACAAAGAATAAATCACTACTTCAACTACAAATCTGAAAAATTCATCAATCTTTACTCTTTCAACCAAAAATTTAAAGCTAGAATCCAAGTTTATTTCAAACTTCCAAATCCTCAAGCAATGTATACAAAATCCTATAAAATCAAGTTCAGTAAAAATCAAATTACTGTAAGAAGCAAATTCAAAGATCTCTCCAATCTAAAGTGCTGATTGAATTCAAGTTGAAAGCAAAAAAAACAACTTCATCAGGCATTTCCAAGTTTTAAGGCCTGTAGATTCATCTTTTTCGGATTTTGCAAAATTTTTGGTCTCCGCTTGAAACTGGTTTCAGGTGAGTAAACACTAACTTGTTTTAACTAAAATCTGGTTGCATGACTAGAAGCTTGATGATAAATATGTTTGCATGTTGTTGAACTAAGTATATTTATTTTAAATCTGCTTGCATGTGAATGAAATATCAAAATGTAACTCTGTTTTAAATAAAAAAATGTGTGTAGAGTACAGATTGAAGAAAGAAAATTCATTTTCTTTTGGTATTATCTTTGTTGGACTATGATTCTTATACAAAATATGTTTATTTAAGTTTAAACTAAAATTTGAAAATAGTATTAAGTTTAAAAATAAAACATTTCTAGAAAAAAAATACAGAGGATCAATGATTTATGTTAAAACTCAATTGCCTTAATTTGTAAATTTATCTATATAAACTGAATCCTCAATTGAAGACTTGATTTTAGAACTAAAAATTCGAATTTTAGTTAGGTTATGGTGAAGTATTTCGGGGTTGATCAAATATGGGAGTTTGGTCAGAATCCGGTGATGGGGTGATTTTGAGTAGTTGCGGTTTGAGTTGGAGTTTGTCTGGTGATGGTTGAATCTGAGAAAAATAGTGGAGAAGGTGATCAATCATCAAGGAATTGGAATTTGGGTGGATTAGGGTTTAACTAAGGGATTTGGTCGCGTTTGAAAATGTCGTGACTGGAAATTCGGTAATGAATCGAGTTGCATAAGATTTAGGGGATAGTTGCATAGGAGGCATGCGGTCATGTGGCCGAAGTTTCATGGCGAACGATGGTCGGAATCGTGGGATTGAGGGGTTTTCAGGCGAAGTGTTGTTCTAGGTGATGGGTGCGAACTTCTTCGATTGTGATTTAGGTCGCGTGATGGCTAATCAGGGGTCGGTGTTAGGTCAGTGGCCTATGGGGAGTTTGCGCGCAGTGTCACTGGTGATGGCGGCGGCGTTGGTGCGTCGTGCACGTGCACGGTGTCAAGGGAATTGTGTCAGAGGAGGTTGTGCTGTTGTGACTCGAAGTGACCTTCGGGTTGGATAAGTTTTTGCTCGAGTTATGGCACGAGTGATGCTGTAGATTTATTCGTGCTTAGGTTTGTGTGAGTAAGTGTTTTCCTTCCAGTTTTCATAAAGTTAAATTTTAACTTAGCTAAAGAAAAAGAAAGGAAGAAGAGGATGGAACTCGAGTTGTTTCGAGTTTGGGTCGGTCGAACCCAAAGCATGTGATGTTTAAAAGGTTTTTCAAAACTTGTTTTAAATTTTAAATTTTAAATTTATTTAAACTACTTTATGATAATGTTAAGCTATTTAATGTAAAGAAATTTATACTTTGATAACTAATTTTGAGATGATTTTTGTATTCTTTTAAATTTAACTTTTAAAAGTAGTTAAGTTTAAACAAAATGGAAATGTTTTAAATATGTAATAATTTAAGTAATAAATGAAATTAATTTGTTTGAAAGTTAATTAAGTTTTTATGGTTTAAAGATTACATTAATTAATAAAGTAATTAAAGTTAAATTAATTAATAATTTTAGATTAATTAATTTATAAAGGTCTAATTAATTAGTTATGGATTAATTAATTGATAATTAAGAATTAAATTAAATTATAATTAATAGATAATTAATTAATTAATCAAGCATTAATTAATAAATGATTAGTAAGTAATTAATTATGTGATTAGTAATTAATTAATTAATAATTAAGAATTAATTAATTAAATAATTAGAGTTAATTAATTAAGTAATTAAACATTAATTAATTTATAATTAATAGCTTAATTAATTAGTGATTAAGACTTAATTAATTAAATAATTAAGGTTAATTAATTTATAATTAAGTAATTAAGATGAATTAATTTGTAATTTGTAATTAACTAAGCAATTAATTAAGATTAATTAATTAAATAAGGATTAATTAGTAATCAATTAAGGAATGACTAATTTTTAATCTAGTTTTAATAATGAATAATTAGAGATTATTAATTGATAGTTAAAGGGAAATTAATTAATTAATTAAAGATTAATTAATTGATAATGAGGATAATTAAGAAGTGATTAATTAATTAAATGATTGTGATTAATTAATTAATGATTGGTTAAGCAAGGTAAAGTGATTAATTCTTAAGTAATTAATTTAATTTGAATTAATAAAATTAATTATAATATGAATTAGAGATATGCTTGCTTATGGATGATTGTTTTGAATTGAATGTCTGGATTTGGTTGATATCTATTGAATGATAATCTGAGATATTCTGTGATGAGATATTGTATATATCTGTGTTAGATGTTTGTTATTATTTGTAGATAATGCTGTGTAAATTCAATGTTTAAATTGAATGAAATTGTTTAAACCTTAGACAACTTGGCCTTTAAGACACGTTTGAATTTCGATGAGACCGGGATCGGGAATCAAGTTGATTTTTCGAAAACTACATCGATCCTAGTTAAACGTTAGGTCGTGACATCTCAAAGTGAAGATCGAGATGGAGTTTTAAGTGCAAGGGTTATTGTCGTTAACTCTTATGGTGATTCCAAAATGAGTGTAACGAAATAATACCTTCTGCTTCGTTCGAACCCGGAACGAACTTGTATGGATTGAATGCTTTCAGCACATCGCCAGGAGGACGATGAGCATTCTAAGAAATGTGTTCTATAAAGGTAATCGTAGCCTCAAGCCTCATCAACCGGGAATGGCTAAAACAGGGGAGGTGCAGCAAGGCTAAGTGGGTCATGCCGAAGCAGGACGATATTTACCCCTGTCTAGAAGTCCCTTATTATTTCGGCTGTGTGGGCAGTTGTTGGCCATAACTGCGGGGTTGTCTTGTTCGGAGCTGTCCAGTAAGGGATGGTTTCGGCCTTGTGTTGTAGGGGAGTTAGGGTGGCTCCTCGGTACGGTGATCTAGGCCCCTACTGTGACGGGCGGTACCCCAGTAGCCCTGCCATTAATGGAAACCCATTTTCCCTACGAGACCCTATGGTTTTGATTGTATTACCCACTTTCGTGGCTAGCACCTGGAATTTAATAGATGTACAATTTCGGCTACTTTCTATTTACTTGAAAACCCTAGACCCTATTATAATATCACTGGATTTCCTATCAAATGTTTTGGTTAGCGTAAGGTAAAAACTTACCTGTGTTTATGTTTGGGGAGTCTTACCTGATACCTATTGTTTTCAAATGATTTTAAAGTTAAACAACTTTAACCAGTTTACTCACACCAGACCTATGTCTGACCCGGAGTTTATTTTGTTTTCCATAAACTCTTGGATACTCAAATTTTTATGAGTAGCCAAGTGATCAGGTTGGAATTGTCGAATGTTTTGGAAGCTGGAGCTGTAGTCCAGACGTACTTATCTATCTCTATCCGTTGTAGTGACATTTTGATGTTGTATTTTGGGTTATATGGATTGGCAGACTCTTATAATTGTCTAATGTAATGAAGTCGTATTATTTTGTGTACTCTGATATGTAAAACTATATAATGGATATGTGTAATATTATATTTTTTTCCTTTTCCGCTGTGAGATTCCGATGTTGTTGTTCTTTTCTTTCTATCTTTCTATTTCTATCTCTTTCTTTTCTTATTGATGATACGTATTTCTGAGGATTGGAAAGACGGGTCGTCACAGTATTATTTATTTTATTCAGCAAATATTTATTTAATCTGTGAAAATAAAATAGTATATTAACAAATACATTTAAATGAATGTATATATGTTTATTATCATCAAACAAAAATCATATACTCGCATATTCAACAAAACTCTTGAAGAAGGAGAATCCAACAGATTAAGCGGGATTTGGCATCCTTTTTCGTGAGTAAATACCGCAATGCGGCATGATCGGTGTAAACTATGACCTTAGAACCTACGAGATATGATCTAAACTTCTCGAGGGCAAAGATAATTGCTAAAAACTCTTTTTCTATGGTTGAGTAATTCAATTGAGCTTCGTTAAGATTTTTGCTAGCATAATAGATGACTTGAGGAAGTTTATCGATTCGTTAACCTAAGATGGCTCCAATGACATAATCAGAAGCGTCACACATTAATTCGAAAGGCAAAGTCCAATTTGGAGGTTGGATGATAGCTGCAGTGGCTAAGATCGATTTAAGGGTTTCAAAAGACGTTTTACATTCATTGGAAAATTCAAATTTAAAGTCTTTAGCCAGAAGATTCGAAAGAGGTTTTGAAATTTTTGAAAAATCTTTAATGAACCTTCTACAAAATCCTGCATGGCCGAGAAATGAGCGAATGTCCTTTATGGACCTTGGAGGAGAAAGATCAACAATAAGATCAACTTTAGATTTGTCAACTTCTAGGCCATTTTTAAAGACAGCATGACTTAAGACTATTCCTCGCTTAACTATAAAACGACATTTTTCCCAATTAAGAACAAGAGATTTCTCCTTACATCGCTTTAAGACACGTTCTAAATGAAGGCGGCATTGATCAAAAGATGACCCATGGATTGAAAAATCGTCCATGAATATTTCTAAGAAATCCTCCACCATATCAAAAAATATACTCATCATACATCTCTGAAAGGTAGAGAGAGCATTACAAAGATCGAAGGGCATGCAACGATAAGCGAAAGTTTCGAAGGGACATTTGAACGTCGTTCTGTGTTGGTCCTCTAGCACAATGGGAATTTGATTATAGCCGGAGTAACCATCAAGAAAACAATAATGTTCATGACCGGCTAAGCGTTCGAGCATTTGATCAATGAAAGGGAGGGGGAAATGATCTTTTCTTGTTGCTGCATTGAGTTTTCGATAGTCGATGCAAACGTGCCATTTTGTTTTGACTTTTGTCGAAACAAGTTCTTTATTCTCATTTTTGGTCACAGTGATTCCAGACTTCTTGAACACAACTTGTATCGGACTTACCCAAGTACTGTCAGAGATAGGGTAGATAATGTTATTGTCTAAACATTTGATAATTTCTTCCTTTACCACTTCTCTCATATTAGGGTTTAATCGCCTTTGAGCTTCGCAAGTGGGTTTAACCTCGTCGACCAAATGTATTCGATGTTCAATGATTGATGGACTAATTCCCTTAATGTCAGTGATTACCCATCCTAATGCCTCTTTATTTTCCCTTAAAATTTTAAAAAGTTGTTCTTCTTGGTCCTTAATGAGATCGAAGGCCAAGATTACAGGGAAATTTTCTGAAGAATCTAAGTATGCGTACTTAATATCGTTTGGAAGAGGTTTGAGGTCTAATTTAGGGCGTTCTTCTTTTGAGGCTTAAGTAGACATCAACTGATTGAATTCTAGCAAATTATGAGAAGAGCAAAGCATATCATTTAATTAATAAATGTATTCATCTTCATTTAAATTGGAATTAAAATGTTCTAGGCACATGTTAAGAGAGTCCTTAGTATCACTAAAATCATTTTCTACAATTGTTTGGATCTTGTCAACTTCTTCTGTTTCAAGATCCCTTGGTTCTCTGTTAAGATTGAATATATTGAGTTCAATGGTTAGGTGCCCAAAGGAAAGTCGGAGTTGACCATTCCTACAATTTATGATAGCATTTGATGTAGCTAAAAATGGACGACCTAATATCAAAGGAATCTGACCGTTAGGATTTGAGACAGGTGCAGTCTCTAGGACTATGAAATCGAGTGGGATATAGAATTGCTCGATTTTTATCAAAACATCTTTAACTATGTCCAATGGTTTTTTGACAGATCGATCAGCTAGTTGAATTATGATGTTTGTAGGTTTTAATTCCCCTAGTCCAAGTGACAGTACACGGTATAAGGAAAAAGATTTACACTCGCTTCAAGATCGAGTAAGGCATGACTAATGTGAGTGTTACTGGTTTTACAGCCGATTGTAGGACAACTGGGGTCCTTATACTTGATTAGGGAGAGATTTGAAAGAACAGAGCTAGTGTTTGCAGTTATAAATGCAGTCTTAGGAATGTTAGTGGCACATTTTTGAGTACATAGATCTTTTAGACATTTGGCTTATTGAGGAATTTGCTCGATGGTATCAAGAAGTGGAATATTGATTCGAACTTGTTTGAAGATTTCAAGAATTTGGTCAAAATTAGCGGGCTTCTTGTTTTTGTTGAGACTATGAGGAAATGGAGCTACGGGTTTATAGACTCATTCGGTAGTTTTTTCATTTGAAAAGAAGGTGTGATATTAGAGGATAAAGATAAGGGAGCTGGAATGTTGAGGTTGCCAACATCAGAAAGCGAAGAGTGGTTGGGATTTCCAACCTTGGATGAAGAATTAGAGTTGTTTGGATTAACAACAGTGGGTGTTGACTGAGTTTCAGAATTTTGAACAGGGGAAGACTTAAAAAGGACGTCGGGATTGCCGACATGGTTACCCCTTTCTTTCCATACCTTAATGTGGCGACAGCATTAACTGGATTTAAATTTTCGTCCTCTCAAAGATTTACTCCTTGAGAGTTATAGTTGGATTCACTTCGGTTTGACTAGGCAATTTACCTTTCTCATTTATTTTCATGAGATACTTCATCATTATCAACATTTGTTCATTTTGTTTAGTGATTTGCTCAATTCTCGCATCTTGGTTAGTGATCTGTTCATTTTGTTTAGTGAGTTGTTTTTCCAATCGAGCAATTTCTTGTGAAGGCTGAGAAGGTTGGGTTGAATGATTGAAATTAGGATGCCTATATGGTTGATTTGAAGATTTTGTTTGAGGAGTGGGTTGACAATTTTAAGCATTAGAAGTTGCGGCTCGATAATTCCGATTTGGTATCATCAGATACATATGCGATGGATTTGCCACATTGTTAGGATTTGACCATGAAAATTTGGGGTGGTGCTTCCAGTTATGATTGTATGTGGATGAAAGAGGACTATTTTGAGCTATAGCATGGATTTGGTCTTGTGTGTAGTAATGGGGTAGTCCTTCTCCTTCTTGAGGAGTTTGTGGATCTATAGGAAGATGTGATGGGTCAATGGCATGTACTCCTCTGTTTGGAGTACGAATTGGAACACGAATAATTTCCCCTTGCATATCCTTTTTCGAATATTCTACTAAAAATTCCCAAGCTTCTTCGTTTATTTTTACCATGAATTCTTCTCCGCACATTGATTCGAGTTGGGATCTTGTTTGATAGTTAAGCCCTTCATAAGCAATTTGGCGCAAAAAGTGTTTAGGGATTGCATGATGTGGGCAACTATATAACAATTGATTGAACCTTTCAAAATATTTTGAAAAAGTTTCTCCTTCATTCTGAGAAAATTGGTTGATTTCAGTTCGAATTTTAAGAGTTTTATAGAAAGGAAAAAACTTTTTTAAAATATAGTAACGAAATCATCCCAACTTTAAATGGAATTTTTAGGAAGAGAATTGAGCCATCTTTTTGCACTTTCTAGAAGTGCAAATGGAATAAGCCTTAGCTTGATGGATTCATTAGAAAGTTGTTTCTTTTTAGTTGTAGAAGCATGTAACTCAAATTCACTAAGAAATTCATATGCATTTTCAGACCCAGTGAATTTTGGTACCCCTTGGATAAAATAATGTTTTAGCTCAAAATTATCTCCCTCGGCAGGTGGAAATGAAATAACGGAAGGTTGAACAGTCCTAGTTGGATAGCATCGGTCTCTAAGGGATAATGGCCGGTTCTCATGAAATTCATTATTTCCAACATGTGATTTAGGTGACGATTTTAGTGAACTATGATGTGAACTATGATGTGAACCGTGATTTCTCATATTTGTTTGATTTGAAATTTCCGTTGATTTGTTTAATGGGATATTATGGCTTTCTAAACGGTTTAAATTATTTCTTGCCCAAATGAACATAAACAAATCAAGGTGTAATAGCTAAAAGTAAATATAAATAGTTTTTAGTTGGGTACCTGCAGAGTAGAAAATTACTTACAGAGGGGTATGGCAGTCCGTCCAGTGCAACTGAGTAGCGCTAGTGAATGTTTGAGATTTACTGAGCTGGAGATATTTGAACAACTTTTCTTAGCTTTTAATTTCACTGACTTGGTCTACTCCTTATGCCTTAAAACCAGGACAAAATGCGAATATGTTACATGTTGTGAATAGCAAATATGATACTGGAACTTGAGGTTACGTGAATGCAGCAAGTGAATGCAAAGCTAAAATAAAGGAACGTGAATATATGCACATAAATATATGCATATGCGTAAACCTGAAACGAGACTAAACAAAATGCAACTACGTGAATATGGTGAGTGCTAACATAACAGGTGAATGAATATGAAACTGACGTGTGAATGAAACCAAAATAGCAATTGTGTGAAAACAAATTAAACAGGTTTTTGGTTACGTGAAAACCAAAATAGCAATGCAACTAACGAAAGGAATTGAAATAGCGAAAATATGCAGCGAACGAAAAGAAAAAACGAGTTTTCTTTGAAGTAAAACGCTATTTTAGCGAAAGGAATTGGAAAACGGAATTTTTTTTTTAAATAACAAAAAAATAAATTAACACGAATAGACTAAAAAACTAGAAAAATCAAAATTTTCAAAATAGCAATTCCCTGGCAACGGCGTCAAAAACTTGTTGCACATTTTCTATTGATTAGAAAAGCACAAATATTAATTAAATCTGTAAGTGCCAGGCGTGTAGTATGCAGGTCGAACACAGGGAATTATGTTTTAAAATATTTGAAATCTGTTTTAAATCTTAGGCATGTTAAACAAATTTGATGGCAGATCTTGAACAGGAAATAAAAACAGTAATATACTCCAAATTGATTTTGAATCTAATCAAAATTGCAATTAAAATATAAAATTGTAGAAATCAGAGGAGAAAATAAAAGTTCTTAAAAGAAAATAATAGAGCAAACAACGGAAATAAAATGAACTGAATTTATTAACTAACTGGAAATAATGCAGAAAATAACTATGAACAAGAATAAATAAATTGCTAAATCTATTTAACAATCCTACGTATTCTGTTCGAAAATAAAAACACTGCTGAAATTAAAACTAAACTAGAAGAAGAGTGATGGGGTAGGAGATGATTTTCCATCTGCATTTCCCTATGCTATTTAAAGACATCAGCCTCCAAAAATAACCCTACTATTCAGGTCCATGTGCTTGATATTTGGAGAATAATAAGGCCACCTCACTTTGAATTGGTCTTTGCTTTGTTATTTGATTAACAAGTGGCCTTGCTTTGAGAGATTTTCAGGTTAATCTTTGAAAGTTTACTTTCAATATTTGAATTTGATTTCTTGTATGAATAATACACATGTTGGTGATGTGAGATGTATTTCTTCATAAAAGATATATGCTTTCTCTTCAAATTATTCGGTATTCAAAATATTACACTCTTTTTCTACGTGTCATTTGAACCAATGGACGGGACAATCGATTAATTTCAACGTTGCACTTGGGAATCTATAATCTGCAAAACCACAATAAAATACCCGTATAATACCATTTTTAAAGTAAAAATGTATGAAACAGATTGCCATCTCCACTACAACTGTATTTTGATCACAGAGATGTGGAATCTCGGGTCTTAACCCTCGAATAAACTTCTCATTTCTTTCAATAATGGTGTCATATCTATATCTGGATAACTCATCAAACTTCGTAGCATACTCAATCCTTGACATCTTACCCTGTACTAAGTCCATGAATTTTCTCAGCAATACTGACTGGCAACTTCAGAAAAAACCTCTCTTCAAATCTCTTTAGGAATTCTTCCCAACTCAACTCTTCCTTGCGAACTCCTTTGGTAACACTATTCCACCAATGAAGTGCTACTCCTTACAACTTTTTAGAGGCAAGTCTCCTCTTATGCTCATCATTTGATCCTAAGTAAGCAAAAATCCTCTCATAGTGCAATAACCAGTTTTCTACATCAAGAGCATTCCACGTTCCCAAAAATGGCTTTCCACCAAGACTGGTATAATCTCTGCTTAGTTTGGTATAGTTATTACCAATTAGTGCTATGGGATTAGCTCCTCCAACATTCACAGCATTTCCCCCAACTACTCCCGCGGCTGCTCCAACTTGCATTAAATTGACAAAGAAATGATACATCATCCCTATATCTACTGGTGGGGTTTCTACGTTGGCATTTGCATTTGGATTAACATTTGCCTGTCGACCCGGATTCCTCCTGGTGTTGGGTCAAGCATTTCTGTTTGTTGTGGTGCTTCCACCACCTAGAATTCTTTTTCTATTTCCTGCCTTCATATCTTCCTTTCTTGTAAATCTACATACGAGCCCTAGTAAGATACAAAAGAACAGTCTAAGTGAGAGCAGAGTATGTTCATATAAATATATACATAACAAACACAAGTATGTTACTATAGCGTTAACCAAAACCCCAGTCTCATTTTTTGATTCATTGGATTATGTTTTGAAAATCTTTTAAGTTCAATTTCTTTTAAATATGCATAAACCTATGCTCTGATACCAACTTGTAACATCCCCCACTTGGAGGTCCTAAACTAACCGCTACGGATGTTGTAGTCATCCATATTATTAATTCTTAGTGACCAAATATGGTAATGTTAGATACATTGATATAACAAAATAAATAAATATGAAAAAATATAAATCATAAAACAAATTTCTCATTCCACATCAAATCATATTTCAAATTCATTACATAATCCCAATTTCGTAAACCACATTCAAGGAATTATAATTATTACAAAATACGCCAGAAGCGACATATGAAAATGCCCCCTTGGATGATCAGAGTTTAAACATAGGGAATTGAGCAACTTTGCCATTACAACCAAAATACAATGAAATCAAACAGAAAGAACTCCTAATAGCTTGCTTGTATCCTGCACGTCTCCAGAAGCTTGTTTGTCTAAAAAAGAACCTAATAACCTTAACTCTCAAACTAATCAAAATTAATTAAGCACTCGAATGTTTAAGGGAAAAACATAAACTTCGTGTCAAACGAAAAGTCTGGTATGAATAATAACCTACAATCTTGAACTATATAGATATCTAGTGAGACAATGCCGCTTAGCGGAATGGGTTTTCCATCCACTAGTATCTCAAGTCAATTTATAATAACCATATATTATGCTCCTGCATCCACAATGTCAAAACATAACATAATAAAAGGTATTATGATGGTATGCAAACATGCAATATGCACTGGATTTCCCATCCCCATTTATCTGACTATCTGTCTCAAGTCATAGTTTCTAGGGTCACAGTTAACCTATTGGTTTTCGTGGGCTGACTAACAACCTGATAATTCTTTACCGAATTCCTATCCACTTTCATAGTTTTTATGGGGTCACTATGAACCTATTAGTTTCTACCAATACTATCATTCAATCATAGTTCTCATGGGGTCTCTATGAACCTATTGGTATCTACCAAAAACTTTCTCTAATCATAGTTTTCATGGGCTTACTATGAACCTATTGAGTTCTCCAATAACTTCTCTCATGTCATATTTTTCAAGGGATCACTATGTACCTATTGATCTCTTCAATAATCTCTCACATGTCATAGTTTTAACGGGACCACTATGAACCTATTGATCTCTTTCAATAACTTGTCCGGACATAGTTTTCATAGGATCACTAAGAACATGTCTAAACCAATAATTCTTTGATCAGTCTTTGGGCATCCTACATTTTGGTCTACCTGACCTCTTGGATGCAATTCTACTCGCACAGAATTAACTAACTATATATTCACTATTAGGTCAACCGAGTTGGTTATTCTTCCAATAACACCCCATAATGTAGTTATGGGTTGATTATAAAGTGAATATGCTTACAGAAGAAGCACACATGATAACTAATCATAACAAGATAATATAAACATCTATGGTTTAATTTTCTTGTAATCATTTTCAAATGAAACATGGTTAACATCTTTAACAAGGAAAGCTTCTTCAAAAACACCAAATTCAAATGCCATTTAAAAACTCTTTCAGATTGCCATCGGTTAACTTTTAAAAATGAGATGGGGTTTCTTGTTTGAAAACTAAGGCTTTCAAACCATCAGGCCTTCTCTTTTGAAACCACAAAACATACTTTTCGGAAGTAATCGAACCTTCATATCAAAACACTTAAAGATCTTTTAAAACACTTAAACCATTCCTTTCGAAAGCATTGAAAACTTCCTTTCGAAACAATTGAAGATTTACTTTTCAAAATGCTTAAAGATTATCTTTCGACGGCTCCTAGTTCAAGTAAAATTAGTGGACGTATAGCTTTGAAACCATTTAAGAGTATCCCTTTTGAGATCATTAGGTATACATTAAATATAACTTCTGGTTCAAATAAAACAAAAGCGAACCCTTTTGAAAGCATTAATCTTCAAATAAAAGAATTGGGGAAAAGGATAGCTTCGAAATCACCCTTTCGAAAGCATTGATAAAAGCGGCTACAAGAACCTTTTTGAAAGCATAGGGAAGGCGGATTCAAATTTTACAAGGGCCAAAACTTCCCTTTCGAAAGAATTGGTTTAAAGTTATAAGGAAAGTGACCTTTAAATAATTCGAAAGGTATGAATGCAGCAACTAGGATTTGAATAGGTTCAAAAGCAGCTACCCATTCGAAAGCTCCTTTTTAAAACTAACTATGCATCAATTCATTTGAGAACTTATTTTAAAACAAAGGCAAGCGACAATCCATTCGAAAGCTATTTTAAAGTAACTTCAACCCCTTCTAAAGCATATTTTAAAAGAAAAAGCAAGTAATATATTCAAAAGCTTATAAAAATGATCGCTTCCGCTCCAAAAGCTTGCCTTCGACACGGTCCCTTCCGCCTTTCTCCAATCCACTACGTATCGGTGGTTTGATACCACGTGTATTGGTTTCTAATAGGTTTATAAGCAGAAGTATGGTGATGAAAGGTAGCCATTGGAAGCGACAAAGTGAAATTATGTCAAAACTGATTTTATGCCTTACAAAGTAACTTCTTTTCATCTAACTTGCCAATTTAACAAAATATATTTGATTGTCATTTCTTTATTTAAAATCCTTTTTTCTAAAATGGCTGCTGAATTCAATGATTTATAATTGAATTTTTTTTTTTAAATAAGCCATTCCCTTCCATGAAACATTTAAACATTTAAGTCCTTTAACTTAAATCATTTAATATCCATATTAAAACACCTAAGAAAAATCCCTAAAAATCATCACAATTCACTTTCATTATGTTTTATAAAATATGTAAATTTCTAAGCCAAAAACTTTAATTATTGGCCTCAAGTAATATAAACCCAAAATTATCCGTTTCTTCCATTCAAAATTCATAACAAATTATCCATGGGTTTGAATATTACGAAAATTTACACCCATCTCCAAAATAATGTCTTATATCATATATTCAACCATTACGGCATTCAAACCCATTTTTTATATGATTTCAACCTTAAATTGAATTGTACCTTTACACAAAAATACTAGTTTAAATCAAACATGGCATATAATCAAAGCATATCATCATTCAATTCATCCAAACGGCATTAAAAGCTTAAACCCGAAATTAAATTGTTCAATAAAACATATATGAGATGGTTTAGATTATAATTCACCTTGTTTGGGTAAGTTACTTGAGATTTTTTTTCTTGTTTAATTTTTCCTTGCTTGAATCCTTAGCTTCTAATTGATTTTGATCCTCTTTTCCCCTAGGGTTATTGCTGTCCTTGATCTTCTTTTGTTTTTTTTGTGAACGTATGAATGAAAATAAGGTAAGAGTTTAGGGGTTATGGTATACAGCTGTTTCCATATTACCCTTGCCTTACTTAATTTAGCTTTCATCTTATAAACCATTCTTATTAATTTACTTATGAGCCATTTTATAAATCCATTTAGTTCAGGCATGACCCTAATTAGTTTTCAAATCTCAATTTCCTTATCACTCTAGTCTCTACATTATTCTATTTAAGTTATTTAATTAAATCTCCTAAATAATGTTATTAAAAATTAGGGGTGTTACAAGTATGATGAAGGAAATGTATGAAGGAATGATAGCTAGACAATAGGAAATGATGGAAGGATTTCTCCAAAGGATGGGACAATAAGGAATAGATGAAATTGTTGGAATTTTTAACCGTGGATATGGAACTAATGCAGGAGCATCTAGAGTTGGAATGGAGCAGACTGGAATAGTGCCCCCATGATAAAACCACTCAATACCGACCAGAGTCCTCCTAGTACCGGGAGGATTTTACCCAAGGGTAATGCTGGATTGGACTTATGGCAAGCTGGGATGCTAAAAACAAACGATGCTAGAGTCAGATATGTAAGATAGAACATAAATGCAAAGCAACCAAAGGAATATATGCTAGAGCTTACTCATATGAATGGAGGACAGAATGAAACCAGATGTGTGCATCAAGACGTAGACGCTGCCAGAGGAGTATGTACCAGATTTCCCCTATAGGAATAGGCAGCAGACTATAGCTAGTGGTTAAAAATTTCTGCTAAACGACAACTACCGAATGGCTGAAATGATTGGAAGGATAGTTAGAGGTGGAATCCCAAACTAGAGTTTGGAGGGATTAAATAGGAATCCATTTACTGTTAACATCTGAAATGCATGGAATCTTGCCGGTTTCAAGCTTCTGACGTTGGAGATGTACAGTAGGCAATCTGATCCAATAAATCACTTAATGAGATACACCAAAAATATGGAGGTTTTGGGTGCTTCTAAGAAGGTGGTGGAATGGTGCTTCTTTCTATATCTAATAGATTTAGCACCAATATGGTTAATACAGTTGTAGAATGGATCCATAAGCACTTAGACCGACCTCGTGAAGAAGTTCATAAGACAATTCAAGGTTTACATCGCTCGACCAAAGAATGTGATGATGCTATCAAGTGCACAAGAAGGCTTAGAGAGACCTTAAGAAGCTATTTGATGAGGTCTAACGTGGCTACTGCCACAGTAGATAAGCTGGATCCATCAATAATCTAAATGGCAGTAGTATCTACAATCGCAAGTAAAACAGAATTCAAAGTTGCACTAGAATGGGATCCATCTATGGATCTTGTGGAGTTTACCATGAAGTTGAGAGATATTTGCGTCAAGAGAATGCCAAAGCTGATAATTCTGATGTCAATACTATGGATGGTGGAGGACTACCCAGAGTAGGATATGGAAAAGACAAAGGGAAACAAAAAGCAGGTAATAACTTCAGAGAATCGAAATGACAAGGAAGAGAGTTAAATTTCTCTTCTTACAGTAGCTTAACCGAAACCCCAGAAAGAATATATCTACTAGAGGACAGACTCTGATCGAAAACCAACTAGGAAGGAACCCGTTGATCGGGAGAGAAGACTCGGAAAATTTTGCCTCTTTCATGAGCTAGATGGACATAAAACGAACGAGTGACGACATCTTCGTGATCTAATAAAAGAGCTGGTTTGGGGAAACTAGTTGCAATGGTACGTGAGGAAAAAAATTGCGATGGTATAACTAAACAGTCGCTATTTGTAGCAAATGCGTTAAGAAACAACCAGGGATTTGGGTCGAGGATGGTAATCCCATGATCAAGATGGATGGGACGTAAGATTGCTTTCGGCACTTTGCCTTTTTCTTTGAATAATTAAGATAATAATAACCTCAGATCGTTTTCACGTGTATGAGGCTTAAATTCGTTTCTAGATATGCTCTGTCGGATGTCTGGGATGACTTGTTAGGACAATAATAAACTCAGACCAATTACACATGTGCGTGGCCTAGATTGGTCTCTAGGTATGCTCTAAGTTGGATGTTTGGGATGAACAATAAGGATTTCCATTTGCTTGTTTTCCTTGATTTGAATATTTGATTTTTGAAAAATCCACTTGAATGTGATTACTAATATTGATCGCGTGAAGTCCCAACCAGAGAGTCAGGACCAGAGTGTAGGGTGCAAGTTCCCTTATCGGAGAGCGAGTGAATGGACTTCTATCATATTTGTCGCGTTAAGTCCCGTTCGAAGAGTCAAGAACAGAATGCAAGGTGCAAGTTGCCTTATCGTAGAATAAGTGGATGGAATTGTATGAAAGGTAGTCCCCTCACCAAAGAGTGAGCAGATGGGATTGCTTGGTCATTGGGTCCCTTCGTTGGAGAGTGAACAGGATTGGGCTCAACAAGGATCTGAAGAGATCGAAACTCTAGATTGGGACACTAAAGATCTAGAGAGATCGAAACCCTAGATTGGGAGACTGATAATCCAAAGAGATTGAAACCCTAGATTGGGTGATAAATGATCCGAAGAGATCAAACCCTAGATTTGAAGATGAACGGTCGGGTAAGAATAATCCCCGGAGCAATTGCAAATTTAATAAAAGGATTAAACACCTTGCAATCAAAAAAAGAAAGATAAATCCCTAGCGAATACGGGATGGCTTGGATGTGAAATGATACCCCATATGGAGACATCTTGATCATGATCCAAGGTAGAGGCATAAGCAAGGATGGATCCTTGAATAAACCAGGTTTGGAACAGCCTTTTATTTGCAAGAGAATCTGAAGGAACTGGATGATTCATCGAGATAGAGATTGATGGATGGCCGGAGAGCTCAACTATCAATGACTGGTTATCAGAACATGTTCTTGAGAAAAGCACACCTTACATTCGAAAGGCGTACCTTGTAGGTCGAGTGATAACTCACTTTTTAGCCAATCAGATTTAAACTAGACTTAGAAGATCAAAACAAGGATGAAATTATTCACGGACTTGGAAACACGATCAAAAGAAGAAGAAAACAAATTGGAGAAGTTTCAACTAAACTGGAGCTATGTATATAACTTGGCAACGAGTTATATAGGTCGACACCGACCTATTTATCCTCCTCATTTCGCATTTCAAACTCCACACGTATCCTATACTACACCAACTACTCGTGATCAGGTGATTTTATGAGAGTCTGGACGAGTAGTTCCAAGGATTGATGAGGGGAAAGCCAAGAAAATAGGACAACTCAAGTGTTAACTGAGAGATCACTAGAAACAACTCATAGCCAAAGAGCTTCGAACAACTCAAGTAGAAGATAGAAAGAGCTAACAAGTGGAATACTTAACTTTTCACCAATAAAGATAGATCAGCACCGAGTTATATAGGTCGGTACCGAATTATCATTTTCACTCATGGGACTCCAATATCTCTTGTACAACACCAGGATAGCTTTTGGACTTCACTGCAAGCGGGAATCCGAACTTATTCACATGTTTCTCTATCAATACTAGCCCTATTACAACTAAAGGGGGGGTATGGACTCTGCTTCTTCTTCCCTCATATCTTCTCCCTCAAATACTCTAGAAACTCCATTGTAAATCTGTAATCCGTAAGGTTATGGTCAGATCCGACAAAATTAGTGGTAATCTGGAGAGAAAACTACTAATAACAAAGATTAAAGTGGATGTAGGCTGAAAATTACGCCAAACTACTATAAAAATTCTTGTGCCTCCTTTTACTTTCTTGCTATTTTTGCTTGCTTGATTTGGATCTCTACATTTGGTGCTTTCATATGATATTTGGGTGTTGGTGCTATTTTTTGCATCAACGCCTATGTCATCTCTTAATTGTATTTATGCTATCTGTGGAAATCTACTAATAAAATCCTTAAAATTCATAGATGGAAGATGAGTGATCTCGTAGGTTCAGGCTCAAGCGATTCTGCCATGATTTCGGGTGTAAACATCCCAATATGGTTCCACCAATATCCCTGGGCGAGGGGACAGGCTGAGCTTAATCACACTATAAGACCAGCAAAGGAAGTTACAGGTGTCACTTCTACCCACCCACCTATCGCTATAGACTTTGCAAAGCTATGAAAATATTTCTTAAATCTTGGAGGAAAGCCATACATAGAGATAGTCATATTGATGCAAGGTCATGGATCCTCATTTATGAGAGGATCTTTAGTTTAATGGGTTTGACTGACGAGGCAAGGATGCAGTTAACTACATGGCAGTTACAAAGTGAGGCAATTATCTAGTGGGAGGTAGCTGAGGCCGAGACTGATGGTGAGGAGGTCAATTGGAAAGAGTTCAGTAGGTGATTCGAGGTGAATTTTATTTCTAGGTAAGAGGAAGGTGTGCATTTAGAGAAGTTCATTCACCTGAAGCAAGGAAATCTGTTAGTTAAGGAATATGTCAACTTGTTCAATAAGCTATCTAAATTCAGTATGAGGCTAATTTACACACCGCACAAGAAGATTCTCAAATTTTCTAAAGGGCCAGGGTAGCCACTTCAAGACTTAGTTCAAAGTCGTATTCCTATAGGTGCTGCGTATGACGGTCTAGTGGAGACGGCCTTGCTAAATACCATCTATAAGGGGAAAGCCAAGGAGGAGGAACCTAAGAAGTCTATTAGGAAAGCGTAGCATAGCCAGCATAAAGGTGGAGATGGACCTAAAGGAAAGGTACAAAAGAAGGATATGCATCATAGGAAGTGTGGCAGGAAGGTGAATTTTTTAAAGTAGTGCTAGACAGATCTTTCAAAGGTCAAGTGCTATAACTGTGATTAGTATAGACATCTCAAGTGAGCTTGAACAGCACCACCGAGTGCTTTTACTTAGGGTTCTACTCCGGAGGTTCCATCTTATGCACTAGAGGCAGCTCCTAGCTCGAGTCCACAACCAGTATCAGATAAGGGTAAGAAAGTGGCGATCGAAGGTGTATTGACTCTTGTTAGTTTCTTTATCCGCACTTTATTTGATATTGGGGTTTCACATTCTTTCATTTCTAATAGGGTTGTTGATGACCTACACTTATACACTATAGTTACAGACCTTGTAGTTGTGTCAAACTTCAAAAGAGGATTGGCATATTTGTCCATGGTATGTAGGGGTTTGAAGTTGTTTATCTTAGTGGTCGAGTTTGATTGTGATGCCTTTGTATTGGGATTCTTTGGGTTTAGGTTGATGTTAGGTATGGATTAGATACCTATGTATAGGGCTATTTTAGACTATGATAGGAAGATCATTAGAATGAGCACGTATGGTGGACGTATCTATAATGTTGAGCTGCTTATATTCTTTAGACGTATCATATGATGAGCTAGATACGGTGCCTGTATTTAGAGATTTACCAGATATTTTTGCTGAGTTTACCGGTCTCCTGCCCTAGAGAGAGAATGAATTTAGAATCTTCTTGTTAAGGACGCTAAGCCTATCGTCTTACCGTTAAGGTATATGGCTCCAAAGGAGAGATGCGAGTACAATAAGCAAGTTAATGTTTTTTTGGAGAAGTTTTTATTAGGAGGAGCATTTTTGAGTGGGGAGCACCAGTCGTCTTCGCCACCAAGAGGAATGGTTCTTGGGACTCTACGTTGATTATAGGGAGCCGAATAACATAACAAAGAAGAATCATTATCCACTGCCCCATATAGATGATCGCTCTAATAAGTTAGTTGGAGCTAAGGTATTCTCACAGCTTGACTTGGCTACTAGATTCCATCAGTTGTGTATAGGTGAGGACAGTATCCAAAAGACGGTGTTCCATACAACCGACAGATTATATGAGTGGTTAGTCATATCCATCGGATTGATCAATGTACCGACCTACTTTGTTTATTTTATGAGCCGAGTATTTAGGGGGTTGCTAAAAAATTTGTCATAGTATTTTTGGATTCTCTTTTACTCGAGGTTTAGCATTGCTTTTAGGAGAAGTGCTCAATACACTCCCAGCACATAACCTAAAGATAAAGTATTTGAAGTGCCACTTTTGGAGAAAGGAGGTACACTTTTTAGGACACATCATCTTGGAAAGTGGCTTAGAAGTTGACCCTAGTAAAAAGATAGTAGTTTAGAATTGGCATGCGTCGAAGAAGCCACGGAGGTGCGAAGTTTCCTTGGTTTGGCGGGTTATTATCGAAAGTTCATTAAGGACTTCGCGAAAATCTCTTCCCCTTTAACCCTTCTTACCAAGAAGAACCTAGTTTTCTTATGGGATGGTAAATGCAAATATGATTTTATTAAGTTGAAGAAGGCATTATATAGTGCATCATTTTAGTACAATCAGATGGGACGAAGCCATTTACAGTTTATATCGACGCTTGTGGTATGGGGTTAGGCGCGGTTTTGATGCAAGACGGAAGAGTTGTGAATTTTGCAAGTTGATAGTTGAAAACCCATAAGAGAAGCTACCCTACCTATGATCTTGAGTTGGCAGCTATTGTCTTTGCGCTCAGGTCATGGAAGCATTATCTTTTAGGAGAGCGATTTGAGCTATATACGGATCATAAGTCCTTGAAACACTTGTTCTCTCAAAAGGACCTGAATTTGGGGCAGCAAGGATGGATGTAAATCTTGGAATCATATGACTTTGATAGCTCTTATACCCTAGGAAAGGTAATGTAGTGGCAGATGCTTTGAGTCAATAGCATGCAGTGTTGAGTCCTTTATTCCTTGAGTGGGGACATTTGGAGAATATTTCTACCTTTGATTTCTGACCACCATCAGATATCACCCCAAGATTACTAGTAGCTTTAGATGTTCGTTCAATATTGATGGAGCGTATTGGATCTAGGCATGAAGAAGATAAGGAGCTAGTAGACATTATCATGAGGATTAGTAGCTGAGAGTCATCGATTCATTTGAGGTGTTATGTTATTGACTCGAGAGAATGGTTATAGAAGGATGCTAGGCTTTGTGTTCCTCATAGTATGGATTTGGTAGATAAGATACTAACCGAGTCTCACCGTTCTAGATTGACCATCCATCCTAGTGGTGACATGATGTATCACAACATAAAGAAGGTTTTTATTGACCTAGTATGAAGAAGCAAGTAGTGGAATATGTAGCTAGATACATAACTTGCTAAAGGGTAAAGACGGAACAGAAGAAGCCAGGAGGATTGTTGCAGCCATTAGATATTCCACAGTGGAAGTGGAAAAGTATTTCCATGGACTTTATAATGGTTTACCGAGGAGTAGAATAGGGAATGAGAGCATTTGGGTCATAGTTGACTGGTTGACTAAGTGCGTGTAACATCCCATAAAATGAACCATAAATAAATAAAGTAAATTGAACGAAATATGAGAAGGGTTGAATATGGAATTTTTTTTAAAGTTGGAATTTGACAACGAAAGTTATTTCGCTGCATTTTTGGTGATATTCTGATCTGTTTCCATATATTATACGTTGAAAACGGAGCTCAAGCAAAGAATTATGAGCATTTGAAGTTTTTAGATTTATATTAATTTAGTTTGAATTCAAATTCAAACGAGAAATAAAATTTAGGGTTTAAATTTCAAAAAATTTCTTAGGGGCTAAGTAAATGTTTAATTAAAGTTTAACGTTAAAAAGTTAATTAGGGAATAAAATAACTGTGCAACGGAACAAAATAAACGTTCCCCAAAACAGAGGAGCGGTCGACCAATATAGGTCAACCGGTCGACCGCTTGGCGACTAAAGTTGCCAGTGGCGGCTAAGGGTTGAAGCTATGTTAAATTGAATTCTACGCTCCAAATTTATCTGTTTCTTCCCTACTTTCATCCTATATTACTGGTGCATTCAACCCATATAAGTAGAATATTATCCTCTCCACTTTTTATTCATATTATTTTGGGGAATATGATGAAATTCTACCATTGCTATCTCTCTAATAAGATTTAGAAACTCCATAGGAAATTCAGGTAAGAATTCAACTTATTTCTTATTCGGTTTTTCTTCTTTCAATCTATTCTTATTATATTCTTCACTAATTATTCTGAATCTGACGAATATATATATATATATATATATAAATCTTCCCTATTGTGTGTGTATACCAAAAGAGAGAGATTTTGGAAGAGATTGGAAGGCTAGAAATCCATTTAAGTGGAGCAAAGGCTAATCTGTAAGTTGAAACGTTTTTCTTTTAACAATTGTTCAATGTATTTCTTTTTGGATTTGAGTATGCCTTAGGGATTTTAGGATTATAAAATATGATAGATAAAATCTCCAAAATTCCTTTTTATTTCGATATGTCAATTCTATGTTGAGATTCTCGATTGTTTACATTAATTTGATGGAATTTGTTTCGTTTATGTAATTTTTAACAATTTCATGGTGTATTTCACTTCTCCTTCTTCTATGGATCAAAGTGTGGTTATTCAATAAAATAAGGCGTATAAATTACAAATTCTACTCGTAGTTTATACCTTTTATTTTCATCTATTTTTTTGTAGAAGAGAAGTTGAATAGAATATGGGGTTTAGATTGCAATTCTCATAATTTAAGATATTCCATTGAATTAGTGTAATAAATTGAGTTTCTATTTTATTTACAAGTCTGTTATTGCAATTTTGGTTATGAATATTTATTCCCTGCTTTAGATATTAGAATATCGTGAAATCTTAGGAATTTGAAGGAAAAGGACTTGTAATAATATTCGGTTAGGGAATTGACACTTAGCGTTAGTTTAGAGCGTAAAATCCGTGCATTTAGAACTTATTAGGTGCAGATATTTATTTATCTCTCTCTGCATAATTAATATATATTTATTGCGTATATGACATAGTTAATTAGTCATTTATTTCTCCCATTAGGATGGTAATTGATTGTTAAGCGAAAATAAGAGGAAACTCTTATATAGCCTAATTATTATTTTAAGGCGTAATAAGGAAGATTCCTTATAAGGCCTTATTTATGTAATGGTGAGATGAGAGTGTGTGCGCATGTGTGTATGGAGAGTAATTGATGTATGGCTAAGTCATAGGGATACGAGGTTAATAGAGTTACATGAAGGAAGTCTGCACTTCACTTTAAGGCTACCAGTAGTAACATACACTTTGATTGACGTGATGACACCATTCGAGATGTTGTAAGGTAGACCCTATAGATCACCGTCATGTTGATAGGATATGACTAATAGGATTGTTCATGGGCCAGACATAGTGAGGGAGACATCCGAGAAGGTGGATCGGATCCATAGAAGAATGAAACCGCTTAGGATAGATAGAAATATTATATTTACAGAGATGTATGGAATTATAGTTCATAATGGGAGATGTGATCTTTATGAAGGTTTCACAGCTTAGGCGTGTAATGAGATTTGGTAGGTTGGGGAAGCAAGCATTGAGATTTGTAGGGCCTTTCCCGATAGTTACTAGAGTAAGTAAGTTTGCATTTAGATTAGAGCTTCCATAAAAGTTAGCGGGGTGCATGATGTTTTCCATGTATCATACTTGCGGAAGTGCTTGCACGATACAGATACCATAGTCGAGCCGAGTTAGTTGGAAGAGGTTGAGATAGAGCCAGAGTTACTTGTTCATTGTGCACCCACTTGTATTCTAGAGCATGGTACAAAGCAACTCCACAACAAGAAGATCAGATTTGTTAAAGTCAATAGGGAGACAACCCAGTGGAGAGCACATGGGAGCCTGAGGAGAAGATCTGTGCTACCCACCCATAACTCTTTAATGGTACATTTCCAATTTAATCCTCATAAGTATAGGTTACTTATTTGTAAGACTTAGGTGGTGTACCCTTTAGGTAGAGACATTGGATGGTAGGAATGGTTGTAAACATGTCGATAGGATGTGTTATGGATGATGAATGCTAATGGATGTATTTATACGTATTGTTTGAGTTGTTCTCATTTTTGCACGTTTAGATAGTATATTCTCTAGGTATACACACACTCACAGTTGATAGAATGTTATCTTTTGTTCTAGTGGATGTTATGCATATGAATGTTGCATATGAGTTGTTGAGCATACATAAAGAATTACAAATATATTTAGTTAGGGCGTCGAATATATTTGGATGCGTGGAATGAGCATTTGCATGATAGGATATCGACCGAATCAGTAGACCGCCTACTCTTTTGCATTAGTATAAATTCATGTGCATTTCATATTGCATATATATACTCGTGGATGATGGATCAATATATGATTGTAGCTATTGGTTGCTATGTGTATGAGTTACATTTTTTCGTCCTTTGATATTTCGGAGATGAAATCCTTTTAAGGGGGAATGTAAAACCTTGAAAATATAACAGATATTTAATCATAAAATTTAAATTAAACAAAACAAGGACCCAATTTTTTTTCAAAAACGTCCGAATTTGACTACAAACTTGCACTATTGCATTCATAGCTGTTTTCTGGATTATTTTCTTATATAACACTTTGCCATCGGAGTTATTACAAAGAAGTTATCAGTGTTAAAATTATTATAAATATAATAAGAAATAAAAAAATTTGACAAATTTATAAGGCAACCGATCGACTAAGAGATGTCGAAGGTCGACCGTTAGCGGTCGACCGAGGGTATTAAACGGTTGACCATGCCTGAGTAAAATTGGGTGATTACTAATTTGCGATGACCTATTTGAATGGTTTTGATTGATTCTTAACTCCAGAGAAACATATATGCGTACGTGATTAGACTAGAGATTCTCCAAACTAGACCTAACAGCCTAAACTATTTTGCAAACCTTATAAATTCTAGCCTAATCTAACCCTTAAACTCATTTAACAGAATACTGAAACCAAACTCTGTCAAAAAATTTCCTCCTCTCTAAACCCTAAAATTCTTAAAAATTAAATAAACGTCAACCTAGAAGGATATAAGCGATTTAAGGTAGACGAGACAGGCAAAGCTAACACACTGAGGGGTGATTCTCAAGCAAACGGAAAGAAATAGCTTAGGCTTAAGGTGAGTGGAAACAATTTTAGTAAGATGATAGTTACAGTTAGTTTCATCTATTTTAACTGGTTTAGGGTGATAAAAATCTAACTTGAACTTTATAAACCCTAAATTGGAATATGCAAACTAGGCTAGAATTGAACCACAACAAACTGTTAACTTGAAATTGATATCTACACCTCATTTATTGTTAAATTTACGAACCCTAAATTGAATTGCAAATTGATACTTAGGTTGGTAATTTAGTAATTAGGGTTCACCAATCACTGCTAACGACCTAAATTAAACTATAACAAAAGATTGACATTAAAAATATGCATAAAACCTTAATTTTACTATGCAACAGGTCAACCCTGGAACCCTAGCGGTCGATCGGTAGCGCTTCATCAGAGAGGTTCAGTGATTAACCCTTCATAATGAAAATTACAGATACTGAACCTTAGCCTAAGGCCCAATTTTACTAATAAAAATACGTACAAATGTTGATTTTTTGGAGGCTTGTTTAAGGGCATTTAGGTGTATATTAGGAATTGCAGGGAAGCTAGTTGCCTAGGAGCTAATGCTAGGTCGTTGCGGCATCGGGTAAATGTTGTTTATCCAATTGGAAAATGAGTAATGGAGTAGAGGCATTGTATTTTCACAAACGGTACTCATAAGAGGTTCCACGGTGAAACCTCGGCACTGACGAGGATGCCCGATGGGAGTGGTCCGGCGCAACGGTAGTCTTAGTATGCATGATTACTGAAGCAACGTGATACAGTTCAGATGGAGGATCCTAGCGGGTGCAATAAGTGTCCAACACTACAGTTGAGAGGTGAGATGGATAATGTAAGACTTCGACAAGTCGGCATTGTGGGTTCCCCTCGATGCGCAGTGAGGTCATGTATAGTAACAATTAGAGGAAAATCGGTTTTCCAGTGCTTAGAGGTGGTGATATTGATAGGAGTAGTTCCCCGGTAGCCTAGCGGTAGTGTTTCCATAATTAGTGGCCAAGAGGGCAATGTCTTACATAATTAATAGCTCAAGGAGCGGTAACCCATCATTAGATATAAGATTCGATCCTTAGTTCTGTCTGTTATAGTAGCCTATGCAAATTCAAGTGTAAAAATGTATTAGACAAGAACCCTTAGGTAATAGAACTTAGGAATTCATGGACATTTGTATCACACCCTCTATCATCTAGAGTAGTATTGAAGCAATTGAACATGATCATCGCATATTAAACTTGTACTCCTTTACTGAACTTTTGTTTGACCTACTCTCTTTCCTTCTTTTTCCCCACCATAGGTGGATAGTGCAGTAGATGATCAACCCATTCTTGATACGTGGAGACTCGAGCTTATCTTAGGAGACTGCTTTTTATTACATTTGCTCTCCATGTATTTATCTATCTTATCATTGTAGTGTATCTTTTTTTATCAGACTTGGAGTGATATTATTTGTGTACTCTATACTAGAACACGTATTGATTTCTAAGACTGTGATTTGGATAATTTTTGAGATGGATATTGTTCTGTCATATATTTTGTTCCTTCCATTGTGAGTTCCGAAAGTGTAATATATCTTAGATTATAACTACTTATATTAATGCCTATGATATAAAATATTATAAAACCCCAACAAAATTTGCATTTCTAGGCACGAGAGAGTCTGAAAGTCATACTGGGCTTTGAATCGGTGTGTCGAGAGGTGTGGATGTCACATGGTCTGATTCTATATTGTGAGTATGATATTTCTGCTATGGAGACGTATTTGTATTCACTCTGTCTATCACAGGATGTACACCCATAGTGAAGGACAATCCTGATGTATCCTTATAGGTTTTCGGTCTTACTCTGAGAAATCAAATTTCATATTAATCTTGAGAAAGATGTTATATTGATTGTTATTCCTCTTAGGCATATGGCTTCGAAGAAAAGATGAGAATTGGATAAGCAAGTATTGAATTTTTTTAGAGGTGATTTATTTGGAGAAGTATTTCAGAATGGAGAGCGTACGTCATTTTCGCTACTAAGGCTCCTTGAGGTTATGCATTAATGATCGAGAATTAAATAAGCTGACGAAGAGAAACCGATATCCACTACCTCATATCGACGACCTCTTCAGTCGGCTTGTCATGGCAAAGGTTTTCTCGCAGCTTGACTTGGCAACTGGATATCACCAGTTGAGAGTTGCAATGGGTAGTACCCAAAAGACCACTTTATGTACACCTGATGGATTGTTTGAGTGGCTGGTGATTCCATTTGGATTGACTAATGCTATGGCTTATTTTGTGGATTTGATGAGTAGAGTATTTGGGAAGCAATTGAACAATTTGTAGTGGCATTTATAGATGATATTCTTGTTTATTCTATAAGTGAAGTGGATCATGAAATTTATCTGAGCTAAGTGATATATGTTTTCAGAAGGAATCATTTGAAGGCTAAATTTTCTAAATGACACTTCTGAAGAGATGAAGTCTTAAGCATGTAGTATCAGCGGATGGATTAGCAGTAGACCCAGAAAAGTAGCTGTAGTTAGGGATCGGAAAACACCAAAAAATGCTTCAGAGGTCCATCGCCTTATGGGTTTAGCTGGATTTTTTTCAGAAATTCTATTTTGCAAAAATATAGTATGATTTTGTTATTTCTTATACTCTAGCAAAAGGAAATATAGTTGTTGACGCTTTAAGCAAAAAACATGTAGAGACAAATGCTACGTTGGTAGAACAAAGAAGTTTGGAGTTTATATCTAAGCTTGATTTAACACCGTGGTCAGAGTACGCACCTATATTGTTAGCAACATTGGAGACTGGGCTAGTGTTAATGGATCATGTTGGAGTAACTCAAGGGTAGGATGTGTCGTAGTTGATATTATAGAGCAGTTAGGACTGGGAAACAAACGAGCCATTTGGATTGTTACACCAAAGGTTAGAAAGGTTGTCTATGGAGAAATGGAAGTCTATGTATACCATAGGTTAAGGAATTGGTAGAGTAAGTCTTAGGTGAGTTTCATCGCTCTAGAATGACTATACATCCAGGATGGGATAAGATGTCTCAAGATCTAAAAAGAGGATTTTATTGGCCAGGAATGAAGAGACAACTAGCTGAATATGAGGCGAAGTGCATGACATGCCAAAGGGTGAAGGTTGAATAGAGAAAAAGCTAAATGAACTATTATTTCAATTAAACATGCCATAATGGAAGTGGGAGTGAAAATATTTGGATTTTGTTGATGGATTACCCAGGGATAGAAGAGGAAACTAGAGTATATAGGTGATAGTAGATCGTCTTACGAAGAGTGCACATTTTATTCTGGTAAAGAACACGAGAACCGCTGCGATTTTAATGATACAGTATATTAAATAAGTGGTCTGACTACATCGAGTTCTAGCTAGTATAGTAAGCAACCGAGATCCGCTTTAATGGGTGAGTTTTGGAGGAGTTTACAAGAGGCATTAAGAATGAAGTTGAATTCAAGCACCGTGTACCATTTGTGATGAAAATACAGAGAGAGTAAATAGGGTGTTAAAGGATTTGTTGAGGGCTTGTATACTAGATTTTTGAGGGACTTGGGAGGACCATTTACCTTTAGTGGAGTTTGAATATAATAACAGTACCAGGCTAGTATAGGCATGGCATCGTTTGAAGTTATATAAAAGATCATGTAAATCACCTTTGTGTTGGTCGGAGTCTATATACAAGTTTATTTTGGGTCCAGAGTTGGTTAGAGATACAGTGGAGAAGATAGAGCTCATAAGGAAGAGGATAAAGACTACACGGGACTGACAGAAATCATATGCACACAGAAATAGAAAAAATTTGTAGCTCGAAGTAGGGGATGTAGTATTTATTAAAGTTTCTCCATTAAATAGGGTAGTAAGATTCGAAAATTCTAGGAAGTTAGCATCTAGCTTTGTCAACCCACTCCTTGTTTTGGAAATGAAAGGAAGTTTGGTGTATAAAGTGAAGTTACCAAAGAAGATGGAAGGAGCTCATAGTGTATTTCACATGCCATATTTACGAAAATGTGTACGCTACCCAATGATTGTGATAGCTCCTAGCCAAATGGAAGAAGTGGAGTTGGAGTCTAAGCCGAGTTCATCTTATGGACCAAACTGTATTAGGGAACGGGGGATAACCGACTTAGAAACAAGACTGTGAAATTGGTCAGAGTGTAGTTGGGAAACGACCCAGTAGAGAGCACATGGGAGCCTGAAGAGAAGGTGAAGGCAACACATCCTCAACTCTTTTCTAATAGGTTTCTCAACATTGGTTTGGTTTCCTTAGTCGGATTACTCTAGGATTAGGATTTGGATGCGTTAGATGGATTATTGTTAAATTTTATATATACATATATATATATATATATGACTTATTTGCATTCATATAGAAATATATATGTGCTTATACTAAGATTTGTGCATCATGCCTAATATGCTATTTTACCGCATTCATATAAGATGCATTAGCTGCATTTATGCATTTTAGGATTAGAAACTGCAAGTTCATGGCAGGCCTACCTATATCATATTCATACCATTATATTTTAATTGTTTAAAAATAAATTGGATGTTATATTTATATCATGGTTGGTTTATATACCGGCGAATAATCATTATATTATGTTCTCCATTCTTTAGGAATTTTAGGGAAGAAATTCTTTTAATAGGGGAGGGGAACGTAATATCCCAAAAATTCAATTAATATTTTAATTAAATAATAATAATACGATTATATGAACATAATTGGAAATTATGAATTCATTAAATAAATAAAATATTAGAAGGGGTTAAAATGGTCATTTTTAAGATTTTGGAATTTGACAATGAAACTAAAGCCATTGCGACCGTCTTATTTTTTTGATTCATGATGTTTGTCTTATTTGGAGCTCGTATGAAGGAGATATGGTCAAAAAAGTCATCGACTCGAATGGGAGCTACATAATTTAAGTTTGAATTTTATAATTAGCAGACAATTAGGTTTTTCCCTCGTTTGACTTAAAATTAAAAGTTTTCTCATTTCAAAAACTAACTTTACAACTTCTTCTTCATACATTCTTCCAGTAAACTACTTCCACCAAAATTAAGATAACTCACTTAGTTCTTAATCAAATCAAACGAAACCAAAAGCAACACGAAACAAATAGATAGGGCTATGACCCAGCAATGATTTGGATTAAAAAATTCGAGGAGAGGAAGTGCAACAACTCCAGATAGCGAAGCTCCGGGTTGGAAACAGCGAATTGGTGGATATTTCTTTCCTCCTCTTATGATGTAATCTTAATGCTATAAAATGATTTACAGGCTATATTAGATTAGATAATCATGTATAACTTTGAAATGACAAGGGTTTGGGAGGGAGTTGGTTGATATAAATGTTTAGAAACTATGTTTAGACATAATTTGGAAATCTGAAAGGTTTACATGAAAATCAGCAAAATAAATGACATAATTTGACTTAGGAACCTAAAATTAGGTTCTAGGCATGTTCTCGGATGATTTGAGATGAAATGGTGGTGAATAGAAGTGAGAACAACGACCAAAATCACAGAAGTCCAAAACTCAAATCTAAAACTGAAATCTAAAACTGTGACACACACCAATAGACCGGTGGCCTTAGACCGGTGCACCGATGCACGTTAATTTTAATTGTATGAACCTCAGCCTAATCGCCCAATATAAATAATACATAATTTGATTCGTGTTTTCCTTTATGATATAGAAAAGTGTCCCTAAATTTGACTAGATGAAATTATGGGGCTATGAACTGAATGGATACATGGAATGTGATACGAAATGAATAGATATAAGGAACGTGACAGTGATACGAAATGAATGAGTATATGAAGTGTTTTGTTTGTTATATAAAATGAATATGTATCTATGTGTTATGATATGATATTATGACATAATGGTGTATGCAGACAGGAACAAGTTTGGGCACAGGTAGATAGCCTAGAATATGTATGTAAATGCGATCCTGTGACAAATTTGGCTGATCCAGGCATGACGATTTGCTCCCCCGTTGTAGTGCTTTGGCAGACCAAGTAGAGGGGTGGATGTAAGCCAATCATGTGGGGAATGAGGCTATTCCATGATGTTAGTCCAATTAGTTAGCATGATGACAACAGGCGGACCTATAGGGCAAGAGGCTAATCCTGGGCGTGAGTCCTATACGCGATTAACGTGACAATGAACAATAGGTTAATCTGTGGCACATGAAGCAAGTACAAGGAAGTGAGTCCACTAAGACATGATGTGATATGGCTATATGTATGTGATAGTTAGGTATGGAAAGAGGATGGAATATATGGTGGCCAGACGATAGAGTCATATCATTTTATAGTATATGTAGAGTATAGCTCACTCGCCAGACTTATGTTTGACCCACTCCTACTTTTGTTTTTATACATATATCCAGGTTATTGGAGTTCAGGAATGAGACAGTATTAGAGATGGAGATTTATTTATGTAGTTATATGCAGAATTGATCAACATTATATTTGGATCTGATTATATATCAAACATGTATATTTGACATCTCAGACATGTTATAGTGATTTGACTATGGTATTGATTATGTATTATATTTTATTCATTCCCTTGTGAGACTCTGAAAGTAGATAGTGTTTGTTAGAATTATATTTAGCATCCGATATCTATATGTATATATCCTAGTAGAACCATAGTTGTATATATTTTATCTTATCCCCCAATAACTAGCCCCTTCGGTTCTAAGGTATCAGTTCGAGCATCAGATCCGGGGTCGAGAGGGTGGGTTGTTACACTAGTCTACTGGAAATGCACTGAAGTGCCATGTCTAATAACAAGTGATGCAATCGCATGATATCAATAGCCCTAGGTAATAGACTGTTGGCTTTGTGGTATTGGCCAAATAACAAAAGTAAAGTCGAGCACAAAGCAAGACATAAGAAAACCACGACTAGGGGAGTGACCACCGCAGTCAAGCCACCATGACAAACAACCAGCCTATAAGGTCAAGCCACAAACTACACATTCCAATATCATAAGCTATAGAAATAGCAAGTTACCCCAAAGACACTATTAACCAAAAAGCGTTATATACTTCCAAATAGTATTTCGAGTATCGTCCGAGCATCGCATACCACTCGTTGTTACTAGAATATTTACTACAATTAGAAAATTCCACTCACTCAAAATATTCTACACAATAAGTAGTGTAACCGATGAAGCAATATCCGATGTCCCATAAAACTCAGTACTATTAAATCATTTAATTATATTTTTCATTCCACGAAAAGAATATTAGCTTGAATGCTAACTTTAAAAATCATTGAAATGTGTGAATATTTATTTATAAAAGCGTATATTAATTTTTAAAATGTATGTATAAATTTTCAAATACTAAAATCAATACCCTTTCTGAGGTACTTCTTTGTAAATGACTTGGATATGTGTGTTTATAGTGTGTGTGTGTGTATGGTTATAAATATCAAATCCTAAAATATTATTCTTAATTAGTTCACAAAAATCATTTAAATCCTTTAATTTATTTTTCAGAGGCTTTTGAACTCTTTCAAAATTATTTAAATAGCTTTATAAATGAAATCACGTGAAATTGAAATTATTACTTTCATAACAGTTTTATAAACTAGTAAAAATTTATTTTTGCCTCTAAAACCTTTCCAAAATTATAATATAAATATAATTATGATTTATTTTTTTAGTAAATATTTCTCATTTTAAAAAGCTTAGAATATAATTTTAATAAATAAATAAGTTAAGATTTTAATATAGTTTAATAATATTTTATAAAATGAATTTCAATATGAATCAAAATAGATAAAACCGCATTTTGAAATCTTTTTTAAAAATTTAAAACAATTCAAACAATAAAACAATCAATAGTGCAAATTCTAGATCCAACATCGCTCCATAAAATATCATTCCATAATATAGAATTATTTAGCGATCCAAGTTGCTTTTCGATGAACTTCGAACATATAAACAATGTACTTGCATTGCTATATATCAAATATTAAATTGACTTTGCATTTGGACAAAGTTCCGTCTGCAAATTGACCTCTTCCAATCCATATAACAAATCAACATGTCACAGACAATCAAATTTTAACTCAACTATTCGATGAAAAAAGTAAATCATAACATGCAATTATATTTCAATCAATTCATTCATACACAACAAATATTCATCGAAATCCATAAACAGAGAAGAGCATGCAAAGAAATTCGTATACTGCAAAGATACATACATACATACATACATACATACACACATATTTATGTAAATATGTGTGTAAGGTTAATAATCACCTTAACCAATAGCTTGCCTAAACTTCCACTGCAGAACCCTACACTCCAAACTCATGCTACCTCCAATTGTTGTTGCAACTGCATGCACAATCGTCGTAGTTCCTCATCGCTGCTAGCCTTACCGATGCCGGGGACATCACAAGTCCTTCATATTGTCACTTTTTCCTCCTTCAACCTCCAGTTGCTAACACCACTTCATGCGCTTATGCCTAATGTTAACCATTGAAACTTCCTCCCCATTGTCATCGGCCATACATGAGACCTTGCATCTGCATTTATTTTTCATTCTTTTTCTGATTGTCGAATTTAGGAAATCAGGACAAGGGTAGGCTATAGGTTTTGATTATTTGGAAGGGAAGGGAAGGGAAGGGAAAAGGGTTAACCAATTTATCATTTTGTGAATAGTATAGGCTTAGGCTTAGTTGATTTAGGGTTTTGTTTGTTAAAAGCTAGCTTTAAATTTATGCTTTGCCCATTTGTTTGTTTTCGTTTTTATTCTCTAATTTTCCTTTAAATAACCTTTTTATTAATTTGTAATTAATTTCAATTTGATTTAAGTTGATTTACACTTCATTTTACAAATTATATTTCGACAACTGGATAATTTTATTCAATTCGATAATTGTTTATTTTTTACTTAACTAGTCATTATATTAATGTAAAATAAATTTATTTCTCAACTATTTCAATAACATAAAAATTATCATCACTTCAAAAATTATTTTGTACTTATTGAAACATTTTGTTTGAATTTAAATATATTATCCAAAGGGAATATATTAACTAACTCGATTTTTTAAAACAAATCTTTTATTAAATAGACTTTAACTGAATAAATTTTATTTTCAAAAATAATAATTATCATAAGTGGAATTCAAATATTTTTATTTTTATATTTTTTTAGTATTATGACGTAGAAAGCAGGGTTATTACACAGACCATTAACAAAGTACATCAACACCTAAAAAGAATGCAATATTAGAGAAATCCTTACTAGATTTCATACTAGGATTTATTTAAGTGAACTAGTGTAAAAATTAACCATAGCTGGGTCTCCAATGGCTAAAGAAGACCATTGGGCCTCTGATGTTCAGCTTCAACAAGCTGACAAGTCATACAACCCCTCACATATTTGCCAATGTCATGCTTCATCCCTTTCCAATAATAAAGACGCTTCATATCCATATGCTTCTTACTTCCTCTGAGGTTAATAGTATAGTATGAACGATGGCAATCATTCGGTACCTCCTTACGGAGACCATCCAAATTAGGAACAACAAGTCTGCCAATTCTCCATAAGCTACGAGCATCAAGAGTACAACCTACAAGATAACCATTTACATCTCCAGACTCCAACCTCTAAATTAGAGTAAGAATAGTTGGATCTCTCCTCTGAGCATCAGCGACCCCATCAAGCAAAGATGGTCGAGCAACAAGACCAGCCAAGATCGCACCCAAACCAACTGCAGAATCTCTATCTCGAATATCACATATAGATAGTAACTCCAAACCCTTTCATTCTGCTATCATTATGGAGACAACATCTTCATGCATGTTATTCAATGCATCAACTACTCTATTCCCCTTCCTAGGGGTGTATTGGATCTCCAAGTTACAAACCACAAGAAACTTAAACCACCGATGTGCCTCATGTTGAGATCCTTCCATGTGAACATATACTTCAATGACTTATGGTTTGTATAAAGATCAAACCTCTCTCCAAGCAAATAATGTTGTCATATCATTATCGAAAAGATGATATCGTCGAGTTCCAAATCATGAGCGGAAAAACGAATTGCATTAGGCCTCAACTGCCTTAATGCATAAGCAACCACTCTACCTCCCTACATAAGAACCGCCCCCAAACCAGAACCACATGCATCTATATAAATATTAAGATCCCATAACCCCTAGAATAATAAGAATGAGTGCATGAGTAAGTTACTCCTTCAACTTCTAAAAAGCAATCTCGCATTTATCTATCCACTAAAACTTCAATCCCTTCCTAGTAAGATTAGTACGAGGTGGCACATCTTTGAGAAATTTTTATGAAGCATCAATAATAACTAGCTAAGCTTAGAAAACTACGAATCTCGATAGCTATCTTAGGTCACTTCCAATGCCGAATAGCTTCCATCTTAGCCGGATCAACAAAAATACTATCCTCTAATACTATGTGACCAAAGAACTTCACCTCTTTCTTCTCAAAATGAAATTTAGAGAACTTGACCTTTAACTAATTCCACCTAAGTCAGCAGAACAACTCTAAGGTGTTGCTCATGCTCTAACTATGACTTGGAAACCAAGATATCATCAATGAATACCATGACGAACTTATCAAGATAGCCTCTAAAAATCAAGTTCATCTGATCGAATAAATATGTAGATGCATTCGTCAATCTGAATGGCTTCTCAAGCCAATCATAGAAGCCATATCATATCTAGAAAGTTATCAATGGAATGTGTTACTCAAATGTTTTTAAGTAAAAAGGTAAACTAATTAAGGTATCTTAGCCTGGTCGGGTCCGTCTAGGCCAATTGGATCCATGTCAGCTCACAATCCAACCACGGTTAGGAACAGGTCGACCGGCGTTCTCGTGTATGATGATAGCCCGAAATCCAACCTAGGCCCCCATCGGCTCCTCTTCTCAATTGCATATCAAGCCTTCTATTAGTGAAGCCTCTCAATGAAATAACCCTAGTGACCAATTTGCCTATCAATACAATAGGAAAGTCCAGCTCAGCCCATATCCCATTAATCGACCAAATCTCTCTATCCCACTCGCAACCTAGCAACAGACTAGCCAGTTACTCAAGCATCTTTCCCTTAGCTATCTCCTTTTCGGCATGGTTTGGGACTCTCTCAAGGATGGCCCATCATTGATTCGGCTATAATATCACCACCTACAACATGTACTCCATCTCATTTCACCGTGCTTGGCATGCCTGAGGCTCTCATTAGCCCTCCATCCTTCTTATGGTCTCAACAAACCAGCTCGGCCCGTCCTGCCACCTAGGCATGTGGGAGCAATGCAGTAAGGGGTACACATAGATGTACCTATTTCTGAAAAGAAGCGTGTCTTATTTCCTATAAGCATATTGCAGGTACAGGTGCATTTAATATAATGCATGGTAGAGTATACTCGTAATATAGTCCTATTGGCCTTCATCTTAGCCAAATACTCATTTCTTTCTTCAGCCATCCTTCATCAAATCAATATGATAAGATCAATGGCCAGTATCGCTTTATGCTTTTCAATGGCATAATCTTAGCCATCCAAACATCAATTCAACTTCCATAAGAGTCACATGCATGTCCACTACCAAGGGATTAGTTAGTTGGACCCTGGTGAAGAGGATCTTAGGTTGGTGGGTTGGGCCCCCCGTGTTGGGGACCCTAGGTTAGTTGGGCCCTAATGGAGGGCACCCAAGGTTGGAACCCATCGTCTACCACTCATGCTCCTTGAGATCAGTGGCTCACTGAGATTAGCAGCTTCATTAGGCTTATACGTATCATCTTTTATTATTATTCTCTCGTAATTCCTTGTAATTATAAGAGAGTCATATAGTAAGAGAACTTTTGGATGAACATAGGCAACTTGGCGAACCACTCCACATCTTGCGTCATTTTACCCATGAATGCTCTTTTCACTTCATTTTTCCATCATTAAGCCAAGCGATTAGCAAGAAATCTTTTCTCTTTATAAAACATTATCATAACTCCATGGTTGGTGAAAAATATCATCAACATTTTAGTGCTAGAAGGAGGGTCAACCTCCAATCTTATAGCTAGAAGTTTCATATGCTAGCTCTTTCCTTGCTTGATGCCTTGCATCCAACATCAATAATGGCAACTGTGGACTATGGTCCATCGCCTCCTCCAGTCACTAAGAAGATTCCTCAATTATCACAGTTTGGCTTCATGTTGTGCGTAGTTATTGAGCATGCCTACTCAACTCCTTAATAGATGCTACTATCAGCCAACTTATGGTAGCCTTGCACATGCCTAGTTTGAGGGTCGTGCCCATCCACTTAGATGTATACCTCAAGATTCAAACCATCTTGGTCTGCCTGCTTCATGGCAAAACCTGGTGCTAAGATACCTCCCTGCGAAGTCTTGGCCATCCGCTAAGCACTCCCGAATAGAATTCCTAAAGACCCAGCACTAATGTTAAAGCTTGAGAAAGCCACCCTCCTCCCTTCCTCGAGGATCGTCAAATGGTTCTCTCATTCTTCTTCGCCCTCAACAATGTCTGAAAGTGGTTGGATGTCCACCTTCATGTCTCGGGGTGGCCAGATTCCACCACCATTGCCTTTCGCAAGCTCGCCTGTGAGCTTGTAACCTCTTATAAAGAATGCCTCGCGTGATAACCCGAATTTTTGGACATCAGTTAATCGGTAATTAACAGGATTAAATTATTAGTAATACTGGTTTTCAAATTGAACAAATGAATTTTGATAATTAAAATATTTGGATATAAATATTTATTTGAAAATTTTCTTTTATAATTATTTAAATGTGCCAATTTTTTTTTCAAACAAACAATATATATGCTTTCAAATTTTTATTGTAAATAGAACTTGCATTTGAAATTCAAAGAAAATATCTTAAAAATAATTTAGATGTGAAACTCTACATTTTAAATACTAGTGTATATATACATATACATACATACATATATATATATACTTAGTTATTGATTTAATATGATCTTAAGTTAAAATTTAAATAAAAATAAATAGAAAGGTTTTAATAAATCTCTTTTGAATTTTACATGAATAAATATAATTAAGTAAACATATAAACATAAAAGGGTTCTTTTCATACGTATGTAGTATGTGAATATATATGTAAGAATATATATACATATAAAAACTTTGGGAAAACATAGTATCAAATGCATACAGTAATCAGCCTTATAAAAAAAATGAATCAACAAATTAAAGGCCTGAACAAGAGGAGCTATCTCCACTTTCAGCCTTGTTGAAGCCTGGCATTCGAACCTAATCACATGCAACTTTAATTGTTGATAATATATACATATATCCATATTAATGAAGGAATATTGTAGATTATGAAAAGATATGCATAATTATGGATAAGTATGTAAACATGGAAGGAGACAAGAATTTAATGCATATTTAACTCAAGCATACCCTATATCAATTCAAGTTTACAAAAAAAATAAAATCAAAAGAAGCTTGCTGTGTACACCAAGAGCAGCCTATATACCTCTACTTTGCCTTCTTCATTTCTGCCTGGATTTGAGAATTTGTTAAGTACAAACAAATTAAAAACCTTTATTCAATCTCAAACCAGAGATCAAAATCAAAGGGAATCCAAACTGAATTAGATTCAACTCTAACATCAAGCAAGATTTAAGCTTCATCTCAAAAAAAAATTCCAGAGCAAGGATCATATCAGAAGCTTACTGTTTTCAAGCTCAAATTTAACATTTTCCAGTTCAAAGATCAAAGTTTTCAAGAACCAATTCCAGTTCCTCTGTTCAAACATTACAAGGTGAGTAAGCTACATCTTTTAAAAAAAATATAAAGGTAACAAAACAATTTATAGTGTTGCCTGCCTGGATATGAAATATAGATGCCTGTATAAGATGTTATCATCTCTTCTCTGTTCAAGTTGTACTGTGAGTAAACTAATCTTAAAAACAGTTTAAATTGGATTCTTGTGGTAGATGTTTGAAGTTATATTGTGATGCATGTTTGAAAATATGTATGCATATTTGTTTTAAGTTGAATACATATAGTATATATAGAGAATTGAGAGTGTGTATTAAACTGATGTTCCGTGTTTCTGGTTCAGGTCTAAATCGGACAAAAATTTATATGTTCTTCCTTCCTGATATTCTTTAGGCTTTAATATGTAAAGAAAAATCGTTCAATACAACAAGAATTAAGTGTTAAAAATATTTTTAAATAGGAACTGAACACAGTTTTAACTGGAAAGTAAAGATTACAGCGAAAAATTAAAATGGCATAATTTCGATTTGAATAATTGGTGAATTCATGATTATAATCTAAATTGTCTTCAAAAATGAGGATTTTTAAGAAAGGAATCATGAATTTTAAGTGTGTAATTCAAAAGGAAATGCATGATGAACGGAAAATGGGTTTCAGGCAATTTCTGGTGAACGGTGTGGTTTTGGGTGTCGGGGTTTCTACTGACGCAAGCTCGGTGATCGACGATGTCGGCAAAAATGGTCAGGGTTTGAACTCGGTTTTAGATGAGGATAGATCATGGGTCGCTGCGCCGTCGATAAGGCAACAGAGAATACCGGTCGTGGGGGAAATCTGAGAGAGGGTCTTCGGTGAGGATCTGGTCAAGGTAGCGGGCACTCCGATGAACGGAATTGATGTATTGAGGATTTTTGGCGACCTGTTTCATTTCCAGGTTGGACTTTTGAGCTCGAATTGGTTTTCGAGTTCGATCATTCGATCATGTGGTCGGAAGGGAAGGGGATGGTCTCCGACGACTTGTTGGCGTTAGCTTGGATGGTCAGAGATCCACCATGGACCGGTGCACGGTGTGTCATTGATATCGGTTTTGTCTTGAGAGAAAGGAAAGGAGCCTTCTCTGGGAAAACATGGGTAAGGATTGGGGAAGAGGCACTGTGACCCGAGTTGGTTTTCGAGTTTCCACGTGTGTATTTTTGTTTCCCAGTTTTTTTAGTTAAAAGTAGCGCTCAGGTCTGGACTCGAGTGAATACCAGGATGGACCCAAAGTAAATATAAACCAGGTTAAAACGGGGTATAAGCACGGTTTTAAACAAATTTCCAAACTATAACAAAAAAATTTAATGCAAATTGTTGTTTTAAGGTGAACTAAAGTTGTAATTAAAGTATTGTACAAATTATTAATGTATTAGGATGGATAATTGATTAATAAATTAAAGGTTAATGTATTTGTGAAATCACTTAATGTAATTAATTAATGATAATTATGGTAGTGTAGAAAAAAATTGCTTAATGCCATTAAGTAAAGTGGATAATTAATGATATATTACTAAGGTAATTTGTTACTTAATGTAATTAAAAGATTTATTGATTTAATTAGTAATTAAAGGTTAATCACTTAATAAATCAATGATAAAATGAAGGTAATTACTTAATGCCATTAATTAAGATAGGTAATTAATGGGTAATTACTAAAAGTGATTTATTTAATGGTAATTACGTAATGGGATAAATTAAGGGTTAATTACTTAGTATAATGAGTTAAAAGATTGATTAATTTGTGAAATTAATGAGTGTGAATTAATTAAAGGATAATTAATCAACGTGATTGTCGGAAAAATCAAATTTGGGTAATTAAGTAAGATGGTAATTGGAGGTTAATTAATGTGATGGGTTTGAGAATAATTAATTTGTGTAATTAATTAAGGGCAAATTACTTAATGTAATTAAAGAATGATTAATCAAAAATAATTAATCAAGATGAATAATTAAGGGATGATTAATTAATTAATTGAATATAATCAATTAATGTTAAATAAGCAAGATTATAAGTATTAGGTAATTAATCTAATTCATTGGTAGATAATTAAATTAATTAGGAATAGTATGACTAATTTATCTTGCTTAAGGATGATTGAATGATATGTGAATGCCTTTGATTAATTGTTGTCCCTGGTATGTGATCGTGATGCTATGTGATATGAAATGTTTCTGTATTATGATATGTTGGGTTGAACAGTGACAATTTGGTTATCTATGATGAAATGCTGTGTAAAGAAACATCCAGTGTTTAAAAGTAAATGGTATGCACTTGAATAACTTGGGTTTAGATGACATTAGATTCAAAGAGAACGGGGTCGGATATTAGAAAATACCCGAAACCACTTCGAATTTTTATAGATTGATATGTGAAATCAAGACGCTGGAACGAAATGATTTAAGTGAATTGGACTATTTAATCTAAATTTTGGTACTTAGAAAATTGATGTGTGAAATAAGTGATGTCTATAACAAATTGTGAACTTGTAAATTTGATACGAGTTACCCTGGGTTTTATACAAGTTGTATGCTTTGAATTCTTTTTTAGATGGGTTACTCACTCTGGTTTCCAGCCTGACCCGAGTGTTATTTTAATGTAATGCTCAGGTCAGACCTAGTATTACAGATTTTCAAGTAAGGACGTTCTGGAGCTCAGGAGGCGAGCTGAATGGCAAGAACGTATGGAGTGTTTCCGTTGTATTATATTGTTGTATATCTGAGACTTGATGATTGTGTATATCCAGTGTCTGTATATATGTGTAACTCTGATGTATTATTAATGTATTTGATAGACACAGAATTCCTTTGTAAACTGTTATTATTTGATATTATATTTTGATCCGCTGTGAACGTGAGAATCTATGTTTCTTTCCCGTTTCTTCTTCTATCACTTTTCTTTCTTTCCTAACTATCTGGAATTTTTGGGATCAAAATTTCTGTGTCGTTACATTTGGTATCAAAGCCGAAGGTTAAGCAAGAACCTTGGCTCTGGTAGGATTGCTCATTAAGGATAGAGTCAATGGTACCCTAGAATGAGTTGAGTGTGTGTGTGTGTGTATGTGTGTGTGTGTATGAGAGCGTACTTGTTATTTTCTTATATAAAGATTTTAAATGATTTTATATAAGATTATAGTTTTATATACAAAGCAATATTTCATTCAAATAAATATTAAGTTAATTGGTTGTTTAATCATTGGAATTAAATAGAAATATTGAGAACTAAATGGCACCAGAAATACAATCAAACTGAAATTGAATGAAGATAAGTTTGAAATGAATTCAAACTGAAATTAAAATCTTAAATTTGGAGAAGAGTTTTCAGAATAAGATAATAGTGAATTGGTTTCCAGTTGTAATAACCTTGGTTATTATCCTAAAATAATGGAAGGTTTTAAGGAAGTAAACTTAGTTGAGTATAACTTGTGAATTAAAGAGGGTTTTAAATTGTGAAGTTTTAAAAACCTAAGTCTAGAAACATTTGAATGGTTTCAAAATGTTAAAAGAAATTTGTTTAAATTTAAAACCAAAGGTGGTTTAAAATTTAAAGGTAACCTGGTGTGTAAAGGAAATAAATATGAAATAAACTCTAAGGTTGAGTTTTCCTTAGAATGTGATGTAATACCCAAAGTGATAAGTTTTTGAACTTATAAATGGGAAGATTATTAAAGTGAAGTTTAAAATTTGAAATGGAAATTCAGATTGGGTAAAGTTGGCTGGATTAAGTAAATTGAAATTATCTTTGGGAAAGTTAAATAGATTAATAAACAACCTGATTTGGAAATTGAAAATGGATACTGTTAATTGATGTTTGGATAAATTTGGTTGTTTATTTATCCTGTTATCATTCCATTGATATAAATAATTTATTAAACTGTGAATTGATTTGCTTTAATAAATGAAGAAATGGATTGTGGTAATATATCCATTATAGAGATGAATGGAATTTAATTCAAATTTGGAACTAAGGATATGGAATTCCTTTGAACTTAAGATTTGAACGTTAAGAATTGAATTTGTAAATTAAAATTGTTTTGATCTCTTACTTGAACCTTGTAATGAGTTAAGTAAAGATAATTTAAAATGGAATTTTGAATTTTGGACTCAGAATTAAATTGTTTAAAGATTTGGATTGTTGATTTAAAATAATAATAATAATAATAATAAAGGTTAATTTGATGTAAGGGGTTAAATCAACATTTGAAAATTTAACTCAAATTTACATAATTCGAAATGGTTTAAAGTTGAGATTTAAATTGCATTAGTTCAAAACGAATTTAGTTTAAATTACTTTGAATTGAAGATGGATAAGTATAAAATACAAAGGGAAAATTTGAATTGGATTGATTTGAAATGAAGTTGAAGATGAATAAGTTCAAAGTCAAATGGGAATTGGGATTAATTCAAGCAGAAATTGAAATGACTTGAAATAGAAGTGGATTCAATTTGGAATTAGTCTGAATTGATTTGAATAATTTGAAATTGTGATTCAAGTTGAATAAGTAAATTCAAATGGAATTTGATTTGAATTTAGAAAAGACATTGAGGATTAATTCAACTTGAATTGGGGTTGAATCAATTTCAAGGGAAATTGAAGTTACTCAAATTAGAATTGAGTCAATTTAAATATATGTGGATATTTAAATTGAATTGATTGGAAATGGAGGTTGGGAATTGAACAGTTTTGACTCTGAACTATTTTCAAAATAAATTGTTTTAATATAAATCTATTTTTTCAAACTATTTACTATACAACTTTTCTTTTTAAATCTAAAACTATTTTATACTTGTTTTACAATTATTTTTGAAACTATTTAACAATTTTTCGACTGTTTTATAAACTAATCACTATTTTTCAACTATTTTATAAATTAATTACTATTTTACAACTATTTTGCAATTATCTAAAATTTCTGAAACTATTTAACTATTTTCCAATTATTTTACAATTACTTAACTATTTTACGACTATTTTACAAACTATTAATTGTTTTTCAACTACTTATCTATTTTTAAACTTTTCAAGCTATTTTCTAAATTTATGCTGGACAGAGTTTAAACTGTTTATGATTGAATATCCATTTGGGATAAGGATTAAAGTGCTAATCCAATGGAATTGAAACAATTGTGATTATGTGGATAGAAATTAAAGGAAATGTGAATAGAAAAAGAAATTGATTTAGTTTATAATTAATGAAGATAAATACGTAGGATGTACGTATACTATTATATTCGCATAGTGATTTGATCCAGATTCGAGCACAGAATTTCGAGATAGTTATATCGATCCGAGTTGTGATTTTTTACTCGATTTTTGATGGCGAACCTGGATATAGATTGTTGATTGGTTCTAGATATTCTCTATTATACTTATGGCTATGCAAGAAGAATGACGGTTTTTGATCAAGAAACCAGATCTGAGTCCACATTAGAAAGTCGGGTGGACGATACTAGTTCGGAAGTGAAATTGTATAATCGTGTGAGCGATCAGATTGGTATAGCATACGGATGATATGTGTACATCATACGGATTTGAATGAAATTGATATTGAAAATTTGTGAATAAGAAATGTGAAATGATTTCTTTTGAAATGAAAGTATATTTTGTGAAATATACAATGGATAAAAGTGAAAGTTGGATATTTTTATGATGATAAGTAAGATGGAAACAACTTCATAAAAAATTATATATATATATAAAGGATCTTATAAGGATTTTGGAAAATGTTTTGGGAACCTTTGGATTTGGAAAGGCTTTTGGTTTTTGGGTAAAATCAATATTGGTTTTGGAAAGCCTAGTTTGAGAATTATCGATTTTGGGATAATCGATTTTGTGTAAAGGAGCTTTGTATGAGATCATACTAGGTGTATGATTTGAAAGTTACTATTTGTGTATAGTATAAAGTGTTTTGAAAATGGCTCTAGAGAAAAAGTCGCTCCCTTGAAATAAACTTCTCAGGAGTACCACAGGGTGGTACTGCCTTGAATCCTAAAGGGGGTTCTAAAGTTGATCCTGTGAGGAGTTCGGAAAAAACTAGTTCCTGAGGATTATGAGTAGTGTGTAGCGAAAGTCGAGGGCGCTGATGCCTACAGAGGCATTTGAGTTATGCTGTGACGATAGTGTAACTCGATGTCACCGCGATCTACTACAGACCATAGCGAAAGTCGTGTGTGCCGCTGAGAGCCAATAGTCTACGTTTGATTTTATATCGGTAGACTGCGACCTATGGTAACATAGCGAAAGTCATGTGTGCCGCTGAGAGCCAACAGTCTGCGTTTGATTTTACATCAGTAGACTGCGACCTATGTAGGAGTGGAGAAGTTTCATTTTTGACAGCGAAAATAAAGGGCGCTGATGCCTACAGTTACATGGACTTTCGCAGGGATGACAACGTAACCTTAGAATGTAACTACGATCTGTTGTAAGTTCCATGGCGTAATCACGGGGCGCGGAGTGCCTACAATAACATGGAATTTTACTGCGATGGCAACGTAACCCAGGATGTAACTGCGACCATGGATGAGGGTGATGATTTCCAGAGCATTCTCACCGAAGATATTTCCTCTATTTTCAAAATGTTTTCGATAGTTTCAATAAAATTATTTTTCAAGGTATTTTCACTGGTTGTTGAAAATGGGTCTGCCAAGCACTTATAGATTTTCAGTTGTATGCCTGATCAACGTATGACCGAATTTCTGTAACGACAAGGATGGACTAGTTGAGACATCGAGTTATAAAAAGTATTTTATAAAACTATTTTTGTAATATTATATGGATTTTAAAGTGTTTTAAAGATTTCTAAGTAAAAGAGTTTTAGTTAAAATTGATCAAAGAATAATTTGACTGATATTAAGTATTTTAATAAATTCTGACTTCGTTCCTTTTCGAGGACGAAAAGATTTAAAGGGGGAAGGAATGTAATAGCCCGAATTTTTGGACATCTGTTAATCGGTAATTAACAGGATTAAATTATTAGTAATACTGATTTTTAAATTGAACAAATGAATTCTGATAATTAAAATATCTGGATATAAATATTTATTTGATCATTTTCTTTTATAATTATTTAAATTTTTTCAAACAAATAATATATGTGCTTTCAAATTTTTATTGTAAATAGAAATTGGATTTGAAATTCAAAGAAAATATCTTAAAAAAAAATTTAGATGTGAAACTCTACATTTTAAATACTAGTATATATATACACTTAGTTATTGATTTAATATGATCTTAAGTTAAAATTTAAATAAAAATAAATAGAAAGGTTTTAATAAATCTCTTTTGAATTTTACATGAATAAATATAATTAAGTAAATATATTAACATAAAAGGGTTCTTTGCATACGTATGTAGTATGTGAATATATATGTAAGAATATATATACATATAAACACTTTGGGAAAACATAGTATCAAATGCATACAATAATCAGCCTTATAAATAAATAAATAAATAAATAAATAAATAAAGGAATCAGCAAAGTAAAGGCCTGAACAAGAGGAGCTATCTCCACTTTTAGCCTTGTTGCAGCCTGGCATTCGAACCTAATCACATGCAACTTTAATTGTTGATAATATATACATATATCCATATTAATGAAGAATATTATAGATTATGAAAAGATATGCATAAGTATGGATAAGTATGTAAACATGGAAGGAGACAAACATTTAATGCATATTTAACTCAAGCACACCCTATATCATTTCAAGTTTACACCAAAAAAATCAAATCAAAAGAAGCTTGCTGTGTACACCAAGAGCAGCCTATATACCTCTACTTTGCCTTCTTCATTTTTGCCTGGATTTGAGAATTTGTTAAGTACAAACAAATTAAAAACCTTTATTCAATCTCAAACCAGAGATCAAAATCAAAGGGAATCCAAACTGAATTAGATTCAACTCTAACATCAAGCAAGATTTAAGCTTCATCTCAAAACAAATTTCCAGAGCAAGGATCATATCAGAAGCTTACTGTTTTCAAGCTCAAATCTAAACATTTTCCAGTTCAAAGATCAAAGTTTTCAAGAACCAATTCCATTTCCTCTGTTCAAACATTACAAGGTGAGTAAGCTACATCTTTTAAAAAATTTTAAAAAAGTAACAAAACAATTTATAGTGTTGCCTGCCTGGATATGAAATATAGATGCCTGTATAAGATGTTATCATCTCTTCTCTGTTCAAGTTGTACTGTGAGTAAACTAATCTTAGAAACATTTTAAATTGGATTCTTGTGGTAGATGTTTGAAGTTAAATTGTGAAGCATGTTTGAAAATATGTGTGCATATTTGTTTTAAGTTGAATACATATAGTATATATAGAGAATTGAGAGTGTGTATTAAACTGATATTCTGTGTTTCTGGTTCAGGTTTAAATCTGATAAAAATTTATACGTTCTTCCTTCCTCATCTTCTTTAAGCTTTAATATGTATACAAAAATAATTCAATACAATAAGAATTAAGTGTTAAAAATATTTTTAAATAGGAACTGAACACAGTTTTAAGTGGAAAGTAAAGATTACAGTGAAAAATTAAAATGGCATAATTTCGATTTGAATAATTGGTGAATTCATGATTATAATCTAAATTGTCTTAAAAAATGAGGATTTTTAAGAAAGGAATCATGAATTTTAAGTGTGTAATTCGAGAGGAAATGCATGATGAACGGAAAACGGGTTTTAGGCAATTTATGGTGAACGGTGTGGTTTTGGGTGTCGGGGTTTCTACTGACGCAAGCTCGGTGATCGTCGATGTCGGCAAAAATGGTCAAGGATTTTTTTGACTATCTGGGTGACGGAGAATGGTCAGAATAGGGTTTGAACTCGGTTTTAGATGAGGATAGATCTTGGGTCGCTACGCCGTCGATAAGGCAACGGAGAATACCGGTCGTAGGGGAAATCAGAAAGAGGGTCTTCGGCTAGGATCTAGTCAAGGTGGCAGGCATTCCGATGAACGGAATTTTTGTATCGAAGATTTTTGGCGACCTGTTTCGTTTCCTGGTTGGACTTTTGAGCTCGTATTGGTTTTCGAGTTCGATCATTCGATCACGTGGTCGGAAGGGAAGGGGATGGTCTCCAGCGATTTGTTGGCGTTAGCTTGGATGGTCAGAGATCCACCGTGGACCGGTGCAGGTGCACGGTGTATCATTGATATTGGTTTTGTCTTGAGAGAAAGGGAAGGAGCCTTCTTTGGGAAATCACGGGTAAGGATCGGGGAAGAGGCACTGTGAACCGAGTTGGGTTTCGAGTTTCCACGTGTGTATTTTTGTTTCCCGGCTTTTTTTGGTTAAAAGTAGCACTCGGGTCTAGATTCGAGTGAATACCAGGATGGACACGAAGTAAATATAAACCATGTTTTTAAAATGGGGTATAAGCACGGTTTTAAACAAATTTCCAAAGTATAAAAAAAATGTAATGCAAATTGTTGTTTTAAGGTGAACTAAAGTTATAATTAAACAGTTGTACAAATTATTTAATGTATTAGGATGGATAATTGATTAATCAATTAAAGGTTAATGTATTTGTGAAATCGAATTTTAAAGATTGATCACTTAATGCAATTAATTAATGTTAATTATGGTAGTGTAGAAAAAAATTACTTAATGCCATTAAGTAAAGTGGATAATTAATGATTTATTACTAAGGTAATTTGTTACTTAAAGTAATTAGAAGGTTTATTGATTTAATTAATAATTAAAGGTTAATCACTTAATAAATCAATGATAAAATGAAGGTAATTGCTTAATGCCATTAATTAAGATAGGTAATTAATGGGTAATTACTAAATGTGATTTATTTAATGGTAATTACTTAATGGGAGAAATTAAGGGTTAATTACTTAGTATAATGAGTTAAAAGATTGATTAATTTGTGAAATTAATGAGTGTGAATTAATTAAAGGATTATTAATCAATGTGATTGTCGGAAAGATCAAATTTGGGTAATTAAGTAAGATGGTAATTAGAGGTTAATTAATGTGATGGGTTTGAGAATAATTAATTTGTGTAATTAATTAAGGGCAAATTACTTAATGTAATTGAAGAATGATTAATCAAAAATAATTAATCAAGATGAATAATTAAGGGATGATTAATTAATTAATTGAATATATTTAATTAATGTTAAATAAGCAAGATTTATAAGTATTAGGTAATTAATTTAATTCATTGGTAGATAATTAAATTAATTAGGAATGGTGTGACTAATTTATCTTGCTTAAGGATGATTGAATGATATATGAATGCCTTGGATTAATTGTTGTCCCTGGTACGTGATCGTGATGCTATGTGATATGAAATGTTTCTGTATTATGATATGTTGGGTTGAACGGTGACAATTTGGTTATCTATACAACCTTGCTTCCATACAACCTTGCTAAGGAGTAGACCATCACTCCAACCATGGCAGTATTAGTATCTACCCTTTCTAGCAGGGTGTTGAAGCGTCCAAACCGGTCTGAGGTCGGGAAGGCTAGAGCATCAAAGCAAGGAATCCCTCTAGCTTCATCCAGATCATTAGTCCAAGATTGATGAGCAATCACTAATGGAAGGGTGGTCAGGAATCACAAGCATAGGTCCAAGCCAAAGGCAAGGTCCATCTCGAGAAGTAAAAATCCAAGCAAGCGGTTTGCACTCCAATTGGCAAACACGGTTCAGCCCTCAAAGAGTTACCTCCTTCCTTTTTAATCCCAGCCAAATTTGATAAAACTCAAGAGCTCAAGAACAATGGAAGAGGAAAAGGAAGGTGAAGTAATCTGTTTTTATCAATAGAAAACCATGTAAACTTCAAGTTTTCTAAAGAAATTGCACATTGATAGCCCCATAGTTTCAAAGGGGAAGGAAAAGGGGATGTTCATACAATTCTTCTTTCAATCATAGCTATTATGATCAAAAGGGCTTTAAGGATCTTAACTATTCAAGAGTGATAAATTTTTGTCATCACACAAATGTGGGTGAAAAGACACATCTATGACATGTCTAGAGAAGCACAGCCTTTACAACCAATGGTGCAACGCCACTTGGGTGGTGCATTAATTGCCTACCATAACCGTTAATTATTAGAGTCCTCTAGATGTTACAAGCCTGCGCCTTCTTATAGGCAAAGACATGGGTGTAGGGAAAAATGTTACTTAAATTTTTCATAAGTAAGAAGGCAGGCTAATTAAGGCATCTCAACCCATCACGGACTGATTCAGACCGACTAGGTCCAAGTCAGCTCGTAACCCATCCATGACTAGGAATAGGTTGATCGGTATTCCCGTGTGTGACAACACCCTAAATCCAGCCTAGGCCCGCATCGGCTCCTCTACTCGGTTGCACGTCAAGTCTTCTATCAGCGAAGTCTCCAAATGCTATGACCCTAATGACCAGCTCACCCATCAATGCAAGGCGCAAGCCCGATTCGGCTCATCTCTCATTAGCCGATTGACTCTCTTTGTCTAGCCCGCTCGTAGCACAGTAGCAGGCTAGACTAATTACTACTCAAGCATCTCTCCCTTATCTATCTCCCGATTGGAATGGTTTGAGACTTTCTCAAGGGTGGCCCTTTATTGATCCAGCTTTGATACCACCACCTATGACCTGTATACCATCCCGACTCACCCAGTTCTGCATGTCTTTGTCTTTCGCCAATCTCTCGTCCTCCTTATGTTCTCAGCAGACCAGCTCAGATAGTCCTTCCACCCAGGAACACGGGAGTAAAGAAGTAAGAGATACATTCAGATGTTCCTATTTTTTACAAGAAGCATGTCCCATTTCCTACACGCATACTGCAAGTACAAGCGCATTTAATACAAAGTATGGTACAACATGCTCCAGGTACAGCCCTGCTAGCCTTCATCTCAACAACACAGTCCTTTCTTTCGCTAATTGTCCTTCATCAAATCCATTCGATCATAAATAGCCAGGTGCACTTCAAGCCTTTTTTAGAGCATGAACTTAGCCCTTCAAACATTAGTTTAGATGCTACAAGAACTCCATGCATGGCTATTTCCAAGGGGTTGGCTGGACCTCTGGTGAAGCGGAGCTCAAGTTTGTTGGTTGTCCCCCGATGGAGGGTACCCCATATTGGTGGTTGGGCCCTTGGTGTAGGGTACCCCAGGTTGGTTGGGCCTCTGGTGGAGGGAGGCCCAGATTGGAACCCACGACCGCCACTCAAGCTCCTTGAGATTAGCGGCTTCCTAAGATTAGCAGCTTCATTAGCCTTAGGTGTACTATTTTTTCTTATTATTCTCCTATAATTACTTGTAATTGTAAGAGAGCCATGTAGTAAGAGAACTTCACAGTGGATGTAGGCATCTTGGCTGAACCACTTCACATTTTGTTTCATTTTACCCTTGAACGCTCTTCCCTACATTTTTCCATCATTAAGCCTGATGACTTGCAAGTAACATTTTCTCTTTAGAACGCATTATCATAACTCTAAGGTTGAAGAAAATTATCGTTAATGGAATGTTATCCTTTGCAATACGATGCTGACGGAAATCAGTTGCAAGGTCAAGCTGAGAAAAGACCTTGGCACTACTAAGTTGATCAAACATATAATCAATGTTGGGAAAAGTTTTTTTTTCTTTATGACGACCTCGTTTAGCTTCCAGCAATTGATGCACAACCTAAGGGAATCATCCACTTTATTCACAAACACTGTTGTGGTGCCCGAAGGTGAACTACTTGACCGGATAAAATGCTTAGTTTCAAACAATGACAACTACTTCTTCAATTCTTCATTCTCCTTGGCAGACATCCTCGTAGGAGGACGACTGGCTTAAACCGCAAAAATAAGATCAATTCAGAACTCAATGGCTTGCCTTGGAGACAAATCAGTGATAAGATTGAAAACATTAAGATAATCTCTAATGATATGGATTCTGGCAATGCCGTCTTCTTCTTGAGACTCGAGTGAAAATAGAGAACCATTGAAGCTTTGACCAAGGTTTCTATAACAATATGCTTCCACGTCATAAAACAAATGAATTTAGTTAAAATAATTTTTTTTAATAATTGAATTAGACCAATGAATTCTTTTTGGGTAATTTACTAAAATCGAATAAATTATTTTGATTAAATATGGAATATTTTAAAAGTATAAATAATTATTATGTGATTAAACTAGAGAAAATAAATAAACAAGCATTGATCAAGTTGTGTAGCTGCCAAAATATAATTTGAAAAATGAAGGATAAATCAATTGAAATCAAATTGAAATAAAATTAGAGACAAATTTAAAGATAGAAAAGCAAATTAATAAAAGTTGGCCTAAAAATCAATAATAATCCAAGCCCGTTTATATTCCTTTCTTTCTTCTTTTGTGGATAACTCCTCCACATTCGAGGCTTTGACCAAAGAGACCGGGCCCTATTTGAATTAAGCCCTAATCCCTCTTCGAGATGGAACTCAATCGCTGAAAAAAAATGAAATTGCGTAAGAGCTGGGTAGGGTCGATTGATTTGACGGAAAGCAAGCACGTCATCTCACGTGTGTGATAACGCCTAGCCGCAGGCGACGTGATTTGGGGAGGCGACTTGGTCGAGCAATTACGATGCCGACCTAGGTTGAAGGCGATCGAACTTCAGTGACCACGACTTGGAACTAGGGTTGGCACATAGGCGCCAAAGTGGAGCTGAGTGTGTGGTGTTCTGGCGGTTGTGCGTGCAGTGGAGATGACTATATGATTGTTGGCGATTTTCTTTGCACAACAGCAAGTTGGAGTTTGGGGCTGTGAAGGCACAGCGGTGAGCTAGGATGGTGTCAGTCTTAGTTGATGCGCCATAGTTGAGATGACAATGACTTTGGGGCTAAGATGAAATTCGCCTTGATTACATCATTTTGGTGAGTACTCTACGCTCACAACTATGTCGTTTTAGTTATTTCGTTTTAGTTATTCATTTAGACAATCGTCCCATATATTGTTTAAATTATAGAAGTAAATGATTGGTTTGATTGATGGTTTAGAATCGATAATTATTTGGATTGTGTATGGGTTGAAAGTGTCAATTTACAAATAGAAATCTGTCTATTTGCGAATTGAACTACATCGGTGATCGGTGAACCCTAAGGGTCGACTGGTGTCAGTGTTGTTTATATAATCTTGTGAAAATTTGAATGGAATTTTATTGAAGTGCTTTGCTGTATTATTAAGAATAATAATAAAAATAATTCAAAAAATGAGTGGAAAAAAATAGCACCTCCGTTTGTAGTGATAGAAGTATTGGAAACTTATCTTGTTATCGAAATCAAAACTAATGCTATTACTAAGAGTTGGAAACTCATTGAAATTATTATAATAATCTCTTGTTGAACAAGTTACACCCTAAAAGAAGTGAATTGATTTTATTTGAACTATTACCAATAATGAACAAATAAATGGTACTACCGATATTTTTATGACTGTTTTGATGCATCATCACAACGATGCAGCTAAACTAAATAGAAGTTACTTATCATCAATTATTAGTTTTAAAAAAAGTTTTGCTGCCTGTAAAGCTGTGGCTATATGCGTGTGACCTGCGTTTTGAAGAAGAGCTTGTGACCTGCGTGTTTTATTATCATTGTATAAATACATAGAAATGATAAAGCAAGCTCATGTTGGATTTACAATGTAAATATAATGAACTTGCCGTTTCATCTCCTCTTGTGCCTTTAAGTAGGTTCCATGAGCTTTAATAAATTTCTTGACTTTGATTGTGTGATAATCCATAAGTTTGCATGTTGCATGAGCAGCAGGTCATTCAAATATGGCATGGAAAAGAATAAATAGTACATATTGCATTCTTTTTGCTTTTTGTTTAGTTGGGTTTCTACCTCCATCCATTTACAAATTTGAATTAGTAATCATTTCTCTTTATCGAAGTTGCTGTTACTGTCATGGATTTACAACATATGGGTAACATTTTATTAGATTTTAGGCTTATCTAATTCTATTTTTTTTATGAGACAGATTCGCATGCATACTTACATATATTGTTGTTTTGAATTGTTCATATAACTACTACATCATTAGTGCGTTTATATCTTGGCAAATTGTTATAATTAAAATTATAATCTAAACTAGTTTGACGAATATATCAAACAATGACAAGAATATAAAATAAGGCATACAATGCGAATTAAATATACCCAAATAACATAGCATGGACTGTATTATTTTTATTCTATTAGTTTATAGTCTGTAAAAAAAAATTAATGAATGTATACTTCATATGCCTCTTTATTTGTGACTAATGGTTATATCAAGTTAAGTATAGGTACATGAAGACTAATTGGATTAAATTTGGCGCGTGGCTGCATAAAAATTAAGCGAACTCGCTTAATAATGCAAACTAAGGTATATTTTACTTAAAAGAGTGAAATATATTGTGGAATATGCCGTGTGGAAATATATATATATATATATATATATATATATATATATATATATATTTTCCGACCATGTTTTGGTCTATGTATATTTATTTTATCATGTTGTAATAGTTGAAAACGCTCTCTGTACAAAGAAAACTCTATCAAAATTTTCTGGAAAATTCGTTAATTTTAATCGTACGCGAAAATAAAAAGTCAGGTATGAATGGTGTATGATATTTCCCCTATAAGAAATTGCGAGGACGCAATTTTTTAAGGTGTAAGTCTATAACAATTCCGCTTTCTACATCATAAAATAAATAAATTTAATTAAAATAAAATATCTTTGTTCTAAATAATCGAATTAAATTAATGAATTCTTTTTTGGGTAATTTATTGAAATGGAATAAATTGTTCTGATTGAATATGGAATACTTCAAGAGTATAAATAATTATTATGTGATTAAACTAGTGAAAAATAAATAAACGAGCATTGAATAAATTATGTGGTTACCGAAATATAATTTGAAAATGAAGCATAAATCAATTGAAATCAAATTGAAATAAATTTGGAGAAATATTGAAAAAGGGTAAAACAAATTAATAAAAATTGGCCCAAAAATCAATAGTAACCCAAGCCCATTTAAATTCTTTTCTTTCCTCTTTTCTGGATAACTCCTCCACCTTCGAGCTTTAGACCAAAAAAACCTGACTCTATTTGAATTAAGCCCTAATCCCTCTCTAGGGTGGAATTCAATCGCTGGAAGAAAAAATGGAGCCGCGTAAGGGTTAGGTAGCACCAATTAATTTGAAGGGAAGCGAGCACATCATCTCGCGTGTGTGCGATGGCGCCTTGTTGCAAGCGACGTGATTTTGAGGAGGCAACTTGGCCGAGCAATTGCAATGTTGACCTGGGTTGAAGACGATTGAAATTCAGTTACTGCGACTTGGAACCGCGACAGGTATATAAGCGCCGAAGTGGAGCTGAGCGTGTAGCAACCTGGTGGCTGTGCGTGCATGGGAGATGACAATGTGGTTGTTGACGATTTTCTTTCTACAACAGCAGGTTGGAGTTTGGGGCTTTGAAGGCACAACATTGAGCTGGGATGGTGTGCAGTGTCTGGTGATGCACCACAGTTAAGATGACATCGATTTTGGGGGTGAGAAGAAATTCGCCTTGATTGCATCATTTCGATGAGCACACTACGCTCACAACTATGTTGTTTTAGCTATTCATTTAGACATCTCATATATCATTTGAATTGTTAGAATTACACAATTGGTTTGATTGATGGTTTAGAATCGATAATTGTTGGATTGTTGGTATATTGGTTTTGGAATTAGTTGATGATTGAATTGGTTGATTGTGTGGGTTGAAAGTGTCGTTTACAAATGGAACTTTGTCCGTTTGCGAATTGAACTGCACCGGTTGATCGGTGAACGATAAGGATCGACCGATATTAGTGTTGTTTAAAAAATAATAAAAATAAAAATAAAATGTAATAAGAATAGGAATAAATTAAAATAAAATAAAATAAATTAAATTCAATAAAAGTAATATAACATGAAAATGGAATTATGGAAGTCGATATAAAAGTTTATAAATATAATATTTATTGGTTTAAAGAAATTAATTAATAAAAGAATAAATTATATATTTGCTAAAGAAAAATCATTTAAATTTGTACAAATATTCTAAAAAATAAGAAATATAATCAAATTAATATTTTAAGTGTTTTAAAGTATATCGAGAGGTTAATAAATTTAATCGGGGTTCTATTATATAAGCATTGATACTTTTATGTATTTTTTTTTTTGCAAATATTCAATTAAATTCTAAAAGTTGAATATTATTCATTTTCTATATTCTCTTGGCATTATTAAATGTTGATTGATTAGATGCGTAAGTATATGAATTAATATTTTATTCAAAATTTGAAAATATATCATTTAAAAACTATTATTGTAGGAAATATATTTTGGTTTGAACTGTTTAATTTAAAAGATGTATATCTATATTGTTTGGAAATAAGTAATTATTATTAACTAAGGGTTTTGATAATTATAATTGATGAAATATTAATATATAAGTTATGAATTATTAACTTGAGCTGTACATGTACATACACACACACATTCTTATGTTTGTTTTATGAGTTTTCTGATTTCTCATGTTCTCGATACTTATTTCGATGTTATGAATGATTCACCATTGATATGTGTTTGTTTAGAGTTTCAAGATGATATGGTGACGACATCTTTGATATGATTTTGTGTTATAATTCTATATAACGAGAAATATGAAAAAACGAAGTTATAATACCGTTTGGGATGAGGCATTCGGTAATATTCCTTCGGAAATTCTTTGGACTCGTTACATAGAATATTAAAGAGATAATTGTAATTTATAAGCTATGAGTGAATGTTTAAGTATCACACAGTGGTATGGGATGTTGTTGTGATATTTATCTGATTATTCATTGTAAGTAGATGACAGTCTGTGACATGAATTGAGTAGATAGTGTGAGGTGATGAGTAGTGATATATGGCTCTGTGCCTATAGTTAGTGAGACTTCGGGTCTATATGTGTTTTTCCTTTATGTCACTACCATGATGTACTCCTATTATGTTTGTTGGAGAGGACCAGATGGTCAATATCCACCCTGGTGGCTTGATCGTGAGGTCGCACTTTAGATCCATGACACTATATATATATATATATAACATAGTGCTTCAGCTTTGTGCTACCCTTATGCATGCATTAGCCCCTATGTCGTCTAGGTCAGCAGTTTGTTACCTATACGTTTGTAGTACTACATGGGCAATTTGGAGTGTCATGACTGATTTGTCTATTCGTTGACGAGATTCCAGTGGGTATATATCACGATGACTGAGAGGTAACTAAGACTGTAGAGACTCCATGTCTTTGGAGCTTGCGTGTGTGCTATCAGTCTTCCTTCTAATACTAACAGAGTAGTAGATTGGCGTATATGATTGATACACCCCATTGTAGTACTGATATATGCCAGGTACACGTTTATTATTATATATATGGCTCTAGGATTTCGGGTCTGTCGTACGGCCATTTCCCATCATGATACTTTTAGATAGATATGAGGAGATGAGATTATACCTGAGATATATGATCAGGGTACAGTGGATTATCATTTGTGTAGATAGCCTATCCAATTTTATATATGTTGATGACATTGTTTTATTTATTGAGATTGAGATATATATATTTGGGCAATGTTTCGTGCTAGCCTGATTATACTTGGTGATATCTCAAATATTTATGTTTTTGGATTTGATAATGTTTTCCGAATATGAGTATTCACCCATTAGTGGTTGAGTTTGTGGTATTTCTATATAGGTGATGACATCTTTTGCTATCAGTGCTGCGTGTTTCATATGGATTTAAATACGGATAAAATGATGCCTTGATGATTATCTGTGGTATTACATGTACATTCAAGGCATTCATCTCTATATTTATATGTATCTATCGACCGATCATTAATATTGTGTTATAATATTACTATTCCATGTTTATATCATGTTAACTTTATTGTATACTATTTATTAGACATAGTCTGACCAGTGAGTTATTTTATAATACTCGGGTAAGTCCAATACATTTCAGATGCATGGACGACGTGGCCAGCATGTATTTTATTGGGCTTAGAGGATCGTATATTAGGGTGGATATATAATACTTACAGGACATTGAATTACTGTATATACATGATACTGAGTGTATATTGTTATTTTGATCTATTATATTGAGACTGTTGACATCTGAGACATTTGTATCTAAACTATTCCATATGAAATATACTATATTATATGTTATTGGTGCAATTGATTCTGTGTTCTTTGTTATATACTGTTATGTATTTTTCTATCCTGGAGATATACATATTTATTACTTTGTATCGATACTGTATATGTATAGATAGGTTATTTAATGTTTCAATACGTACCAATGTTAGTTCAAGTACGTGCGTATCATATACAGCCTTATTCTTCATATTATCTGACAATACTACTCTATAATACTCTATGATCGTATGAGTATAAAGGTGGGGTGTTCACAATTTCCAAGAGCTGAGAGTGATTAGTCTTTTAGAACATAAAACTCGAACCTCGTACCAATTCAGCCAATTCAATTAAGAAAAATACCAAATCCCAAAATACTAATATGTGTAAATCATACAAGAAGGAGAAACTATATAATTCCAATGCAACATCCTTACACAACATCCCAATGGTTGCATAAATCCCAATGGGAATGGCCATCTTCAAAGATGCAATCAAGCAAACAACATCAAGATTAAATCTACCAAGTAGTTCCTTCGACACAAACGAACGAGATGCACCCATGTCAAAAAGGACTCTAATGGGAGAATTTATAAATAAGATATTACCTTCATGGATAGATGGAGTTTTCCATTAGTCTAAGATGGCCCACTAGTAGCTTCTATAGCATTTGGCCTTCCAATTTTCTTCAGCCAAGAGTAACTAAGATGCTCACCCTCTCCTGAGAAGCTGGAGAACGTGGCTTGCTATGCATTCTAGAATAATATCCATGCTCTTCACAATTGAAGCACTCCACTGGATCATTGGGTTGTCTTTTGAATTCTGCGTCTTCCCTTGAACTTGCTTCTTTTGAAAGCTGCTATTCTTCTTATGAAATGGGCACTTCCCCTTCTGACCAATACCACTCTTACGCTTCTGAACCACATCACCACTCTCTCTATCTCCCTTCTCCAACCTCAAAGTTGTATCAATAAGCTTCTCTAAAGTAATCTCAAGCTGTGGTAGTAAGGTTTTCCTTAAAACGTTAGTCATACTATAGATAAACTTTTGATTCTTCTTGAGAGGAGTGTTGATCAAATCCATGCCATACTTAGAAAGAGCCTTAAAAATAACCACGTACTCTACCACTGACATCTAACTGTACTGAAAATCAATAAACTTCCTAGCCACAACTCCTTTCTCTACTTCGGGGAGAAAAGCGTACCTTAACTGATCTTATGTCAGATCGACCTCACCACCTCAGCCAACAACAACTCATACCAACCAAGAGCCCTCTCTTTTAGCTGACTAGATGTAATTCGAACCTTCTGATGATCTAAGACCCCCATGCGAGTAAAGATGCACTCACATATCTTGAGCCAAGCCTACACTTTTATAACTCCCTCGGTGCCTTTAAAGGTCTTTCCTCCAAAGCCAGCATAGTCACTACACATCAAGCAAAATCAAAGCAGGGAGTGGGAGGATTAGGAATTGTGGAAGCACTGGATGCTTGGATGCTTCACACAAGCTCCATCAATTGATCAATGATTATAAACACACCTTTATTACCGAAACCACTGGACTATCCGGCATCTACTCGAGTAAATTGACCGTTGTCCATTCTCGCTTCTACATTGAAGTGAGACTTACATTTAGAAAGAAACAAATTGAATATATTTGCATATTAAAACATAAAAATAACAAGTATGCATCCAGGTGACTATCCTAATAATCACCATGTATTCCAAACATATAGTAGTCTACCCAACACCCAAGGGACAGAGGCTCCTAAGTCCAGCCGAGGCCACAGACGGATGTCTCTTTGTATTATATATTTTTCTAAACCCGCTCATATGCCAATTGTAACACCCACCTCTATACCCATATTATTAAGGAGTGTTACTAAGTAACATTGTTTGATAATATGGAGAATATAATTATAAGAGGCTTGCACTCGTGATTATTCCCTTAGGCTAACATCGATACATATCTCCAATCATATAACGACATCGATACAAAGAAATAAACATATGTGGTTTCTAGGACAGAACAATACACAATGAAAAAATTATAAATAGGGATCACAAAATCGAAATGCAATGACAAATAATAAATCAATAGTACATGTCCAAGGTAAGCAACAAAATGATAGTCTAATGCTTACCATTATCAAATACACATATCATAGTCTCAGTAAATACATAATCATGAATAAATGAGGTTACAAAAACACATAGGGAAACTATCATCCTAAAGTGTATACCATCCTCCAAAAATGTTCCACAAGTCAAGCTGGCTACTTCATAACTCGACCTAAAATATCTTGGACCGACCCGAGTGTTAAAAAATAACACATGAGTTAGACTACATCTAAAATCCCAATGTCAATATGTGATGGTGATAATATAACGTATTTTTCATAAAGTGAAGATCAATCTCAAATAAAATGCAGTAACTCGAACCAAGAGCAACATCATCATCATACACACTAACAACATAAAGAAAGCAACCATACATCCATTAAGCAAACATTACACCAAGACAGTCAAGGAAGGGGTATGCAAGCACTACATTGTGCCATGCTTAGGTCACGGCCAAGCTCTTAACAAAGAGATAAACACGGGGTTACATATACTCAATACAGTACTCTTAGTAGTTTCGAAGATCATCCTACTGATGACGGGTCAAGCATGCATATACGAGTTAGTTATCTCATAAAATCTCAGTCATAGTGATAAGCTCTTCAGCCATAAGTAACCTCTATCAAATATCATATGACTATATGTCTATCTTATAATAAATAACTAAAAGGGAGACTAATAGGTCTAAGCCTGCTCTAGGAGCCCTCCTCGCATGCTCTCAGCGCTACTCCTACAGTCTTTAGTTGCCTCGACAACCATCACAATGTAATATACATTGTGTGCAAGACAACGCTATGTAATGGTCATAACCGCACAAATGCCCCTAATGGTAACATAGTACTAGACATTTCGACAAAGGGGCAGTGGCTCTCAACCTTGACACTTAGCCATACAATATAAGCTAAGCTGTTAACAAAGAGATAAGTGTGGTGTTACATATACTCAATACAATACTCTGGTAGCGTCGAAGATCATTATAGAGTTAGGGGTATGCCCTAGGGACAATTATGTAATTTATTGTAAATTAATTAACTTTATAATCAATTTTTATTCGTAATAAAAGTTTTTTCCTCTTTCTGTTATAAATTTGGTATAATGTGTTAATTATAAATATTAATTAAAATCTATTTAATAGGAAATCCATAAATGGTGTGTTTGTGATAGTAATTACAAATGGTTGTGATCATTAGTATTGTGTCAAGATATTATAAAACACATAATTTTAAATGTTACTAGTCAAGATGCATCGAGACAAGATATGGATGTTCCCGTTGAAACTAGAGTACTTAACGCTCTCCAAATGTTAAATAGTGTATTACTTATGACTATTGGAGGTGCCTAGAGATTACGTAACGATAGTTATTGGATAACTATGGAATAGCTCATTCAGTAATTTTCGGTTGATTAACATTATTAAGTCAAACAGCGACTTGATTGATTTAAACAGTTCTCTCGACTAAGAATATCATCGATCTTTAATACGTGAATTCCGCTTTGGTTATATTTAAATCATGGCACATTGCCCATTGAGTGAATATAGTTGGGTTCGGTGGAAGTATTGGAACTGAAGTATTATTCAAGAGAGAATTTGTCTCCTCGGTTATATGAGGTTAGTATTACGGTCAACTCAAGTCAACTCAAAGTCAAAATCTATGACCAAAGTAGTTCAGTTAATAATAACTGTTATTATTGAACCAAGGACTTTGTGTTTGGGCTATAGAGTTAAATATGGACGATATTGGAATTTTGACCGTTACTAAATTCCATAAGTCTAAAATGAATAGTTTTGACAAAAAGAATAGCTGTGAATAATTGTCACAACCGGGTAATGCTTAACAAAGTAAAATATGATTTTACCAAAAACCAAGTAAGTGATAAATTTGTCCAAAATGTCACACCACCTACTAAGTGACATATGAACGTTAATATTCAAATATTCTGATATTAATCACTAACAAAATTTACACTAATTGTTGCACAACCGAAACGATGAATGCTCATTTGACCAAAACGATTAATTAATTTACAATTGTTCTAAATTAATTAAATTACTTAATATTTATGAAATATTAATTGTAAAATTTTATTTTGATTCGATATATAAATATTATTAAATATGTTTATAATAGTTATAAATATATTAATCGGTATATGATATCGATAAGCATTAATGCAAATTACTTGTTCGGGCTTTAAAAGAGTTTAAAGCCCATATAGGGGCTAATTATATTCGATCATAATGAGGGCAAGTGCAGTCATAAGATGGTGCAACAAAGGCTTTGAGATGGAGGGCTAAGATGGAAGCGAATAGGCAAGAGATGATGTAGAATATTGACTCTAAAATATCTCCAACTTCTCCTCTATGTAAGCATCTCTAACTATACTAGTTTGTTATCATTTTTAGCATCCACATCCCTCTTGGTCTGGCCGAATCCCCCACCATATCACTAATTTCCTAAGCTCAAATAAAAGCAAGTGCTATTCAATAGCTGGTGATCAACAGTTCAAGGATCGACACTCTTTTGAACTGAAAATCGTTTCAAGGAGTTTATATCATCATTTCAAGGTGTGCTTTCAAGATATGGTAATGAGGTATAGATCTAACCTTTTTACTACCATTTATGTTTATATACAACACACACACACATATATTGTTAGTTAGATGACGATTCCGATATATAAATTTATTGTCACAATTAGATTGGTTGAGTATTTGCATATACTTAGAGCAACTCCAATCTCACATAATCTGAGATGTGCACTACAAAGCAGTTCCAACAGAGTACAGATATTAGGATAGTATGGAAATGGGGGGTCAAAGTGTGGAGATATCGGATTTGTTCAGGCGCCTGGGAACTAGGCACCCGTTCAATAGGCGCCTTAATTTACCCATCCCAAATGCCCCCAATGGCTACCCACAATGGCTATATGGAACGACCATATTCCACCCCAACCCCTCTATTCCACCTTCAAATACAACCTCATTCATCTTCTTTCCTTTACAACCAATTTCCTTCAACAATCCAAATTTTTTACTCTCACTTATCGCAACTCAACATGTACTCCGATTTCGACGTTGATACTGCAAGGTGCAGTTTCGAAGGCTACGATTTACTAGACGTTACGGTTCCGATTGGCGGAGCGATAACTAAAGCAAGTTGGAGTGCTTGAAAGACTATAATCTTTGCTACATTTACTGTGCACTCTCAATAGATCCTATTCGAGGTGCCGATCAAAGTGGTGAGACTTTTTAGGGCAAAATTACTAATTGCTACAATCGGATGGACATCGATCGAAAAAGAACGTTATCTTCAATCAAATGTCGTTATGGAAAAATCAATCGTCAAACACAAACATTCGATTCTAAAATTTTCAAGTTAAAGCAAACGAATCCTAGTGGATTTGAAAATGAAACGCACTTGGTAAGATTTAATTTCATTGGTCTAATTTTTATCGTAGTTCTCTAATTATACTAATGTTTTTTAATTACAAAGAATGGTCTCAAACAAGTTGTTTAAACAAATTTATAAACCTAACAGTAAATAAGCACCACATTTTTATCAGTTCATGCATGTTTATGACATGTTGGTTGAGCATGTTAAATGGAATCATCACTTTAGAAAACCGTTCAAGAAATCCAATCAAACAGTGGTCATGGTAAAACGCCTAGAATTGGAGAAAACTCTAGTCCTAGGGAATTGCTGGGAAGCTATGGTTTAGGATCATAAGAAGACCTAATACCTACCAAAGATCATTTTGTTAGGCCATAGGGAGCAAAAGTGGCAAAAAAGAAGCATGTTGTTGGAGTGGATCAGGCAGAAATTAAAAAACACCTACTTGAGTCTGAACATAGATATAACCATGCAATGGAACTCAAGCAATTCAACACCAAGAAAATTTGTCAAGAATGGATCAACTTCTTGCTGGAAATCGACAAAGAGATGAATATGCAATAATGTTCATGGATACGTTGCACATGCCTGAAGAACAACTAGAGTATACGGAGCATAGAAGGAGAGAAATTATGAGACGTAGACGTGAAGAGGGTCATTAACTGTTTCTGTTTTTCTAGAACCTTTATATCTTTGAATTACCATTAGTTATATTGTATTATGAATGTAAGAAATTATTTTTATAAGTACTACCATTGAAATTGCATTACATTGAGAAAAGATTAACAACATTATGTTAATTAAACATAAACAGATTACAATAATAATAAGAAATAACAACAACATAAACAATAGTAGCAATAACAACAACAGAAATATAGTTTCATTGATTTCCAAAAAAGTTCCAAAGATGATCTATGAGATCATTTTGCAATCTTCGATGTAGTTTAACACTACGGTAGGACATTTGGCTTTCTACATGAAACTCGAGTTCTAGTGCGCTTCCAATCATATCGTTGTGCCAAACAGGGGGTGGTGTTGGAGCACCCTCATAAAAGTAATCTTTCTTCCATGTATCTTTCATCCTCTGTAATCATATTATGTAAAATATCACAAGTACATTATTTTTGTCATTTTAACTAGTGGCCAAAGTCTGCACGGATTATTGACTATGGAAAACCTAGATTGAAGAACTCCAAATGCTCTTTCAATGTCCTTCCTCTGGGTTGGGAATTGTCTTGACAGTGGTACTCCATTTAGGATATATATCATCGCCAAGATAATATCAATAATCGTAGTGTTACCTCCTAAAGTAAAGTAAAAGGAATTGATCTACCATTTGCTAAATCATTGAACAACGTAGATCGCTTGACTACGTTAAGATCATTGTTCGAACCCGACATTTCGAAAAATGCATGTCATATCCATAAGTCATATAATGCTACGGCTTCAAGAATAATAGTGGACCTATGAGACTTACCCTGATAAGCTCTGGCATACACCTTTGGACAATTCTTACACTCCCAATGCATGTAGTATATACTACCTAACATTTTAAGCCACCCTCTACTACCATGCATATTCAATAACATTTCTATATCCGTCTCGTTTGGTCTGTGTAAGTATTGATCACCGTAAATATCTACAATAGCTTAATAGAAATACCCCAAACACTCTAATACCGTGCTTTCTGCCACTTTCAAATTTTCGTTAAGCGCGTTTGCCGGTCCTGCATACGCAAGCATTCTTAGTGCAGCTGTCATTTTCTAAATTCCAGGTCAATCCCATCGTACGAGATGCATTGGGTTTAAAGACAAAATATTTATCATGTTGCTTCATACATTGTAGGATTCTAAGAAACAGAGGTCGTCGCATGTGGAATCTTCTCCTAAAATTAGCATCCGTGTAAGTAGGATTTGGAATAAAATAGTCTTCCATCAGTCTGTCATTATGCCATGAATGTCTACGATTTTATACCGACCAACAACTGATCCACCATGTTGCCTGCTGGATTGACCAACTTGTATTGCAGCCGTAGTTATTAGCTCATTTTCGTGACGAAAATGATCTTCCATCATTTTATCAAATTTGTCATCGCTATCATCGAAAAAATATAATCTTCGGCAGCCATTTTTTATCTTTGAAATTGTATGAGATATGAATGAGCAATAAAACTTCTAGCATTTAACAAGTTTTTTATTGCTTAGATCACAAGATGGCCATCATAACAAAACAAACAATCATAACTAGTTGGCAGGTAGCATTAATTCAAGTGGAAATTAGGGAGGCATCCCTATCATACTTTCATATTGTAAAGCGGGTCCCTGTCAAAGTTTCATTGTAAAGCGGGTCCCTGTTTTCTGGAAACGAAGAAAAATTATTGCTGAAATATCAGCAACTTTTATAAATAAGTGCTGATATTTCAGCAACTTTCCCTGTCAAAGTTTCATTTTAAATCCGGTCCCTATTTTCTAGAAACAAAGAAAAACTATTGCTGAAATGTCAGCAACTTTTATAAATAAGTACTGATATTTCGGTAACTTTCATAAACTGTGTTTACAGTGTACATAAATGTTGTTGAAATGTCAGCAACTTTTATAAATAAGTGCTGATATTTCAGCAACTTTCATACACTATGTTCACAGTGTACAGAAAAGTTGCAGAAACGTCAGCAACTTTTATGAAAAGTTACATCATGCTCTGCAATAATCGTGAATAAAAAACAGGGACCTAATTTACATTGAAATTTAGTGAAGGACTTTTCGTGAATTTTGAAACTTAATAAGGACCTGTACCAAAAGTACCATTAATTCAATTCAACCACTATCTATAAAGTAGATTCTATTTATGTGACGCCTACAGTGTCCCATCCCATCTGCACACTATTGACTAGTGGTGATGTGTCTCATCCCATGTAAACACTGTAGCCACATCCTCAAAAGAAAACAATGAGATATGACTAAGCAATAATACTTATAGCATTTAACAAGCTTTTTGTAGCTTAGATCACATGATGGGCTTCATAACAAAACAAACAATCATAACTAGTTGGCAGGCTGATTAATTCAATTCAACCACTATCTATAAAGTAGATTCCATTTATGTCACGTCTGCAGTGTCCCATCCCATCTACACACCGTTGACTGTTGGTGCAGTGTCTTACCCCATCTAAACACTGTAGTCACGTCCTCACAAGCCAATAAGGAGATATGACTGAGCAATAGAACTTATAGCATTTAACAAGTTTTTTATAGCTTAGATCACATGCTGGCCTTCATAACAAAACAAACAATCATGACTAGTTGGCAGGTAGAATTAATTCAATTCAACCATTATCTATAAAGTAGATTCCATTTATGTCGCGTCTGCAGACTGTTGATTGTTGGTGTATATCTCGTCCCATCTATACACTATTGACTGTTGGTGCAGTGTCTTATCCCATCATACAATTGTAGCCATGTTCTTAACGACTCTATGATGCTACTAAACAATAATACACTGAAAACTTTCTACGGCAATAATACAGAAAGAAATAAGACAATATTACTGAAATACACAAACATTAATACAATCAACAATAATACATAAACAAAAAATAATATAGTCAACAATAATAACTCCACAATAATACAACCAACAATAATACCCTCACTAGTACTTAGAACTGACACAAAGAAACTACTGGTTACGGCCAAATTGCAAGTTTTGCAGGACATTTCTAAGACATCTTATTTCTTTTTCCAGCTCGTTGGCATATGTTATGGCCCTTAGGCACAGGCATTCATCAACCATTCTGCATAATTGCACCCTTCAAGCCAGAAGGGACACAATTGGATTCGACGACCAATATCTTCGTCATCGGCTCTAACCACCACTTTAACATTATAACCACAGTGACAACATACTGCGTAAGATTCAACGTCTTGTTAAACTAAAGGTTGCAAATTTGGCACTTGATCAACCTTCTGTTCTTGTTATTGTTGATGAGCCAACTGTTCATGTAGTGGTTGGACAACCGCACCTTAATACAGTGGTTGAACATCTTCCTGAAGTGTGAATTGGTCAAGATTTGAGAATTCACAAGAAACGTCCTCGTAATGCTGGTCTTGGTAATTGATATTCCAATCTTCATCGGTGTGTTCGCCATTGGAACGTAGCCGAAGTCAGAGTCAATAGATTATGGCCATGAAGGTATTGGTATGAGGAATAGAAGAACGAAGGAGTGGAGGACTGAATTGTGTGTTTGGGAAAAAAAACTCTTATGTATATATTGATGTGTGTGAATGCTTAATTTTTTTTTAATGTTGAAATGTGAGCATTGTATTTTGATTTGATAGTACACTAGAATCTGAGTACTGTTTTTGATATGTTCGTGAAATCTGAGCATTGATTTTGATTTGACATTACAATGAAATTGTTTTTATTAGACACAAACAAATAAGACAATAATACATATGCATACACAGAAACAATAATACACTCAACAATAATACATTCACCATAAGCCTCATTACATAACTCAAATTATGGATATGCAAATCGTTCTAGCCAATTTTAACGTATGATATAAGCCTCATGTCCAGTGAATGTTATGTGATATTTGAGAAAGTAAGGACCTTCAAATGTGGAACGGGTGGTTCAAACAAAATTTCAAATATAACCTCATTGATAACCATACTGTATCGTACACAGGCATTACAGAAGTTTCCATGAGCAGTCCTTAACTCTTCCTTCGTACGTCTACAGTTACACTCAACATTGCTATCGTAAATTTGAGCAATAGTTCAAAAGTGAGTTACCATTATCTCCTCATCTCGCACATCTGATCAGTTTTTATACTCGGATTTACTAGCAGTTTTGATTCGTTAACTGAAAATATTACGTTGGACATTGATTGAATTTATCGAAGTTTTAAATGTTGCGACCTCATAAAAAAATGAAGCATGAGATGAACGTCCACGTTCAAACATCCATAAACGTTTCAACAAACAAACATAACTGTGTTTGTTACTCCAACAGTTTTGCGTCATATAAGTTTAATAATAAATAAGCATAAATTATAATCAACACAATGCCATACTCACCGCAAATAATGTACACAATGCCATACTCAACATAAAATATAATTAACACAATGCCATATTCAACATAAAATATAGACAAACACATATAACAATAGCATCATCACCAACATAATATGCAGCCAACTAACGTAATGCATGAAAAATAATAGCATAAACTAAAACATCTATATGTAGCACATCAGTCTATGTGATCGAAACCGCTATCAATCTCCTCATCGTCGTCACTGTCGTCGTCACTTTCATTTTTGACATCATCAAGGTCGTGAGGCCCAGGTCCCACTTGGAGCTGCTCCTAAAGTTGTTGAATCTGGGTTTGTAATCCCTGTATCTACGCATCATACTGAGTCTACTGCTGCTGGACCGTGGTTTGGTAACTCTGATACATCATCTGTATATATCAAGCGTCATACGCTCAAATGCAGCAATCATCCATTTATCATAATCCATGTACTGAGAAAACTGATATATGCACAAGAAAAATTATACATAGGTGGAGTGTATAAGGACAAGTAATTTAAACAAAATTTAAAATTAATACAAACCTGACGAGGCTGATATAATTCGATGGATGGTACACCAATATTAGCATCATCTAGAGGATAACCATGCACATCATACGCTCTAAATGAATTAGGAGGGGGTCGAACATAGGAGGCTGCATGTACTGAGACGATGTAGCCTCAAAGGTGGCAGGAGGTAACGAAACTCTACCAGAAGAGGTGCGCGGACAATATGATTGGAGTTCAAACCCCAAATATAATCAGGTAATGCGTAAGCACGTGGGGCTACTCGAGCCTAATATAAATCAAAGTCTCTCGAAACTGTAAAAGGCTCACCATCCACCTATCTCACACCCCTCATTGAAGAATATAAGTTGTTCCAATCCTAATATCACCTTACATATCATCCCATGGTAGCGGATCCGATGGAATGCGAACTATACCATACAACTGTAGCCAAAACCGCTCCCTTAAATACTATATGAATGGACATGTAGGAACCTAAAGCAAACCCTACGTCGCAACATAGCAAACTAAAAAGTGAGTGGATGATCAGGACCGGGCTCTAGGAACTGTAAGTACTGATCCCAGGGACAAATGATAATGTTACCGCGCCGCCTCGTATCCATCTGCTGTCTAGCCTCCATCAGCGTATTGCGCACCCCTTGTGCAACACAGGACAAATGGATAGGAGGATCCCAATGACTAATCTAGGGAAGTAAGTATAAGCTGTAGCATTCGCTTCTGCAATAAGTCGGGGGTGCATATTGGTAGTATATTCGTAGTACCAAAATGGAAGAATGTACCAAATCCGTACATTTGTCTAGACCGTTGTAGCACATAAGTGTCCAATGCTACGTGCAAATAACCAAGAATAGCAGTACCTTAATCATATATATGCAGTCCATCCACATCTACTAATCCGACCAAAAAGTCAAGTCTAATAGTACCCTTATTGTTACTAAAATATGTAGATTCAAAAGGTATAATATAAAGGCACGGATAACCGAAGTGTGCATATCCTCGACGGTCATGTACTCTGCTATATATCGCTATAGACAAAGGAGAGTAACAACACCTCCTCTAACCTCCTCATCGGCCAAAACTGGTAAACAAGTTGAATACGACTCGAATTCCTCAATGAACTATCAAATGGAACAGGGAGACCATTCGGTCGACCAACCTCTATGCTAGTGAGCATAAAAATCTAAAGGAGTCGGTCCTAGCTCAAAATCAGGGAAATGAAATGTGTGAGTGGTAGGCCACCATCTCTCAGTGAGGGCCTCTAAAAGGCAGCGATCTACGTGTGCAAATTTAGGTAAATCTAGAAATTCACCAAAAGGTGACGCATATAGCCTATCCAAAATCGGTTGTGGTAATTTATCAAAATACTCAAACATACATCTATACCAACTACCTCACATCGCTACGTGACGAACCTAAATATGTGATTATTAAATGTTAAAATAAACAAACAATTAACATTCATATACACTTACAAGGTTGTTCATCAAACAATAAAAAATTAAATGTATACCTGTGGCATCTCTATAGCTGTAGTAATTTGATGCAAAATAGTGGAGGACAAGTCGTGCAAGGATCGATGAACATGTACAGTCACGATAGCATCAGGAGGGACATGAGCAGGAACGATATTGACATCTGTCGTATATCGAACAATACGTCTACCAGTTTTGATCGAACAGGGAGGCATTTCGACGCAAAGCGAATTTTAAAAAAATTAAAAGGAGAGTTTAAATGTGGAAAAAAAGAGGAATTGGGAATTTTTTCAATCCAAACATAGCAAACTGAAATTTGCGGAAAATCGTATATCCACACTCCGAACTGTTGGAGTTGCTCTTAGAAATAAATAAAATATCACATATGTATCAAATCAATACGGTGCTACAAATAATAAAACTTTTTTTAAAATTTTTAATGATTTAATATGTAATATTTAATTAGATATATGTAGTTTACAAGTTAATTATAATATCATACTTTAATCAAATATGGTCAAAAAAATTTTATGTACAGTATTAATGATATGATAGTTTCGACAATGTTTACGCCAAAAGTTGACCCAAACAACCAAAGATTGATAGCAGATAATAAAATGAAAAAATAAATTAGAAATATGGAAAATAAGAACACACAATAATTATAATGTTTAGCTAATCAGATGCCTGCATCCACTTAAACTTTTGTTGAAGTTTATACTAAGTTTTTACAAAGCTGTTCTTGTGGATCGACCTACAATTACATAAGGAATACAAGGACTTATTAAACAGGCAAAAGAAGATCCTTCAAACAATGCCCCGTCCCCCTTTATTTACAGCCGCGGGTTGATGGAATTATCTCCACTATGTTTTAGCCCGTGTTTCCCACATTTTAGAAAAGTTAAGCTGAAGAGATCATGGCTAACTCAGCAATACTCAGGAATCGATACTGAACCATGAATAAGGATCGGTACCAATTCATGAGTTTGCTCCATGGACCTTGATTTCCCTATTGTGTAAGCTTGGTTGATTTGTATATTCATCTTTGACGTTTTGACTACTTTGCTATGGACATGAACTTGAGCATATTTCTTGGTTCGAAGGTAGGGCATAAGCACCTGATTGGTTATTGATCGTTTGAGTTATCATGACTTGTGATCCATCTCACATGGCATTGACTAGCTTATAATACGTCTAACTTTTTACGGATTAGGATAAGTTGATGATTTAAGGAAGAATCAATTATCGATACCGATCCATGATCACAGTTCGGTACCAACCTATAACTCTACTTATATTTTGGGGATTTTGACCTTGTATTTAGATTGATAGTTGTGTGAGCTATCCTTGAAGGTTCAAGGAAAATTTGTGGCTTCCCTTCATGGTCTCGCCTGACATTTGAACTTGGTTGTTATGGAATTTCAGTTTGATAATTTTTCAGTTTAACTGACCCGATACGTCCAAATATGGCCTAGTTACATGGCTGGATAACACTTTCCCCGTAAAGTATATCTTATTTTAATAAGATATTCTTTAAATGAAACATACTAAAGATTCTTCATCGTTGGTTTCAACTTTTACTTTGAATAGACATTACCTTTCCTTTGAACCGCTTTTGTGAAGTATAGCATCTTTTATTAATTGTTGCATCACTCCAATCACATTTGAACTTGTAACTTCTACATGTTGTAAAAACTGAAGCATGTTTTTCAGCTTCGTCATTTCTAAGTTTACAAAGCTTTCAATCATCTCCTTCTTCGAATTAATCAGGTAAAACTTTGGTCCTCTGAAATTTTGGTTTTATATTGTCATGCATGCGCATGCACATACCCACACATACATTCATTGTCATATACATATGTACATTTTTTTATGTGGTTCGATACTGGTCCATAAAACAAGGATCGGTACCAACCCACGCTTTCTATTCTCTAGATGATTATTTTGCCTAAATCCTTGGTTCGATTATTTCAAATGCATCGAACCCTCACTTCACTTCTATTTCGAGCCCTTATCTTTCATAGCCCTACTACCAAGCTTCAGTTGTCGATCCAATCTCCACTCTTTTATTGGTATACCATCTTCCTGCCTCCAATGGACGCACCTTCTTGCCGTTAGCACTGCCGAGATCGTCAATTTCCAACCCTAAAACATACGTCGATTTGTCCAAGTTCATAAGCATCGATCAATTAAAACAACCTCGAGCCTTGAACGTTAATTTCCTTTAGCTTTGGTTAACTTAAGTAGGCAGTCATCCACATTCAATCAACCTTGTCATTGATTTGCCCTAATCCATGCTCAACCAAAAGAAAATGAATAAAACATTTTCTTCCTCACATGGATTCTACCAATCTTGCACTTGGGAGAAATTGCACTTGAAAACTTGATTTCGTGATTGCTCTTTGCACAAAACATAGACAAGCTCGAGTTTTGATCCTATTTTCTCGAAGGATGGCCTTAGCTCAAGTCTTAGGGCCTCATGTCGTGTTGGCTTCGGGTATTACTCGGGGAAAGCTCAGTTTATCCAAGTGATTCAATTTTTTATGAAAAATTCTCCTAAATGTTCTCAAAAAATTATAAATGGAATTCTATAATAAAATTTGATCGAGTCGTACATCATGGTGTACGATCTGTTGGGACGGTCATGATGTCAACTTGGATAATAAGTTGGCGCTTCAACGAACTTTCTGTTGATCTTTTATCGAATGGTAAATATGAACTACATGATGTTGGATGCACGCACTGTGCAAATACTACACAATCATAACTATACTATACTGCCTCCCATCAATGTACGAGACTTTGTTGATCAACACACGTTGATATCCATCGGGTATGGTATATTGACATTACAGGGCTCTCTTTCTAGCATAAAGATTACAGCTTTTAATATGCCTATCATCCTTATGTGTTAAGCTTTGATGTTATGGATCGATGACACTCCGACCATCTCTCTGCTATAGTCGTAGGTCCATCGACATCAATATTTACTGAATCTGACAAAGAAATCTAGTTCTACTACATTACTTGTAGCAAGGCATACACCTCCTTTAACTGATCACCAAGCAGCACATCCCCTAGAAATGACCCTCTTTGTGCCGACTGAAGGGCCTATAGTTGGGTTGCCTCTGATGTTGATATGGGTGATGCCATCATTTTGGACCATCCTCAGGATTCCCTAGCCTCGAAAGTTGATGAACCATCCCTCAGGAGGATAAGTGAGAGGCGCAATATTCCTTATAAGAATGTGTTGATTCTGTCACGCTATCAATGAGCGTATCTCCCGCCAATAAGATACACATCTTGCAATCGATATATATGCATGACCAGTTTTATTCCACCATTCAACTATTTTATTTGCATAATACTGCAATTCATGGAAGTAACTCCGACCCAACTACATCCCAATAGCTATGCTTTCCTAAATAACATGCATATTATCTTTTTTAATCGTATGAACCATAAGCCCCACACTTGGGAGATTTACTATCTGTATAGCTTCATATATCAAAAAGGATATTCCTAACTTACCTACCTAGAACCCTCCAAGGGTTGTCTTATAGTGACGGGTCTCTAGAACAAGCTTAGTTATTTCAAGGATGAATTTTTCTTTGTTCGCTTCCCACATGGAATTGCTCAAATATTGGCTATCTAAATGTAGGTTTTATTTTTCATCTTGTTTATAATGTGGGTGTCGTAGCTTCATCTACTCATAAAATTATCCGTTGCTTTTACAAACACCTCAAGAAGGCCCAGTGGTGCGGTCTTAGTGAGCAACCTTGCATCTCTTCACCAAGTCCCACTCAAAGAAAGGGAGATGAGGGCACTCCTCGGTAATGAGAACTTAAGAACCTATAACCTTTTGGAGGAGAATTATAGTGTTAGCGACGTTCTTGAAGTTAGTGATGAGGATGATGATAGATATTAATCAAAGAATGATGATGAAGGCAAAGAGAAGCCCTCGGTTTCAAGTCCTCTATAGAGCCCGAGGGGTGGAGTGCGAACGTAGAAGAAGAAGGAAGTGGTGGCGAGAACAACAATGGTGCCGATGTTGGTTGCGAATGTCCCAGTGATGAAAGTGATGGCAACCACGCATTTTTTTTTTGCTTGATGGCCCAAAATAAAGATTATTCCATTAAAGACTCCTATACAACCGCCATCATCCATTTGCGATAGAAGAAACTCCTATTCAACCCTCTGGAGATATTTACAGGTCCCTCGAACCAATCCTAGATGAATTCAATTCATTTGGCTTGGGAAATATTAGCATCAGGGACATAGGATGCCCTATCCATATATTGAATTAAGTGCCTGTAACTCGAGCAGGGGAAATCATCCCTGTTAGCAAACTTCAAGTCCATGGTCCGTAGGGGACATTTGGACACATATACACAATTACACGATAGTGCACCTTGCTTTCATTTATGTTTCACTTGCAGATTCAATATAGCATAGGGATATGTATGACACTATCAAAAGCCAAGAGATCAAGCATAGGAAACAAGGATCATATCTTCGTCTCCATCGCTCTTCTTTTGATTTTGATCCAGGGAGGCACTCAGGTAAAGACCATAGAAGCCAAGACAGGGGATATACATCTTGTGGGTCGTCCTCGCGACATAGGTTTTGCTCTCCTTTGCCACGTAACATGGATAGACATTCTTCGAGAGTTGATTATACCTCATTGATCGATGTAGCACTGCTCCTTCTTTCATTCCTCTATCAACACAGCCTATGACGTCTTTTCGAACCATGATACTCCAAGCAACCATTAAGACCGATCACTTCGTATATTCATAATTTGAGGCCTGACAAGAGACCAGTTTAAACAAAGAAGGAGATTGTTTCTAACCCTCATATGGACGCTTTGAAATGTACTTTCCCAAAAATCTTTTTCAGTGTGACCTTAAGTTAATGCACAATCTAAAGGACATCCCTTAGCATATTAGAAGTAACACCGTGGCTTATGTTGATGATGTGCACGATCAGTATTTCAAATGGAGATGTTTAGTTGAGGTTATTTCTAAGGTGCATACAAAAGTAAAGTGAGGCTCGATGGGGTAGAACTGCAGCAAGAACAAGACAAATGCATCATCTCCCATTTCGAAGGGAAGTTAAGGAGCTCAAAAAATCAATTGCCGGAGACAAGAATCAAGTGGAAGAAATGACTAAGTCTACCGAGTTAGAGTGTTAAAATTGAAAATAATAATTTGAGGCTGCCACCAAAGGATCCAAAATCTATCACTGGAGAATGAACAGCTAAAGAAAAATGTAGAGAAGTTGAAAAAACAGCTGAAAAGCGAGTAGAAAGAGAAAGATGATGCTCTTTTCCAAGTCTAGTGATACTATAAGGAGTTTTTAGATGCTTGCCAAGCGAGAGACGATGTAGAGGCCCATGTGAAAGATGTCGAGAAGCAATTTAAAGCTACAGAAAAGCAGGTTAAGAATGACCTCGAACCCATACACATCCGCTGTAATGCAAATGTGATTAAGTTAGGAAACTTGAAGTGGCATGAAGAAGGGTATCCCAAGGCTTTGGCCCTGGCATGGGAGGAGATATTGAATCAAGAATGAGAGCTCTATGGTGAGGCTGTGATCGATGTAGAAGGTTTAAAGCTCAACCTCCTCGATGAAGAAGATATAAAGGTGCTCAAAGCTTGACCTCCTATATTCCACTTTTAACGATTCAATGGTAGATATTAATGCTCCTTTGACTACAAAGGCGATAATCTCTAAGACCGTAACTTCTCTTTCTAACTCTATTATTGCTCCCGTTTCTGGAGCGGTCTCTAGAGTTTCAACGGCTTCGACACCTTCATTTAATGCCCAATGTAATCCGATGAACCTTCACCCCTAAAGCTACCAATTTTATCTCCCATTCTAGAGGAAGGCTTAAGCGGTACTCTCGCTCACAACGAATCCATATCTCCTAAAGGTATACCATTGACCTCGCATGTATTTGAGATTGCTCATATGACACTAGTCGATGTCACTAATCTCTATTTTTATATTTATCAAGTTTTATGTTAGCCTTCCATCATCCCTTTGCCTAAAGAGAGCCTAACACTGGGTACGTATGTTACTTTGATCGGGTCGATCATCGTGTCCGCCCTAATGCCCATTCCAACTTCTAATATGAGCACTACCTCCATCCCGGTGTTGAAATGATTCATGCTCTGGATGAAGAAACTAGAGGTGATGATCATAGGGCTCAGGAAGAGGAGAACATCACCATAATTGGGGCTTTAGATCCTTCCTCGAGGCCTACCATGGAAGAGATGCTTTGTACTCAAGTCCTACTAACCAAGGAGATCAATAAAGAAAAGCATGTTGATATACCTCCTCCAGTATCTATCTCGTTACCCAGTCAGCTTATCTTTGCTCTCATCACCATCCCTACCTCTGAAGGTGTTCAAAATTTGCCTTTTGAATCCTCCAGGAGCGACCTTCTGAAGGACCATAAAGGCAAGGAGAAAAAAAAAGGAAGCATGGAGAGTTTGGCATGTACTCCTTTGGGGAAGGGAAGAAGGAGATGAAGAGGAAGAAGAAAACTTAATCCCACATTCCTTGTTTTTTCTATGTTTTGTATTGTTCGAATAACTTTGTAATAGGGTGAAGTTATGCGAGTACTGTGCTCGTGTTTTGTTTAGTCGATATGTTAATAATATTTGACTTTTTTTATTTCAAACATTATCTCAATTTTTCACAGCACTGAGAAATGCATTTATTATTTTTGCTCATATGTGCGTGAGTCATTTCTCTGTTATCAGTTAGCTAAGTTAATAGCTTATTTTCTTTATCTTCGATCGAGTTCCCTCCGACCAATGATAGTGATTGATATTACTTTATTTATGTAACCAAGAAATAGTGGCCTAGATGTCTATATAAGGGCTTGCTCGGTCATGCCTACCTTCTGGCCTCGATTGGGTTTGGTCATTAAAAATGGTGATTTGAACATATGTTTCATGATGTTTTAATCCAACTTTGCCTAATTCTGGGCATTGATCGGGATCGATCACCTGGAGTGGTGATTGAAGCGTTTGTTTCTAAACTTTTGCTTAAATTCTTTCCTAACTCCGGGTATTGACATTTTTCCTTGCCATCCTTCGAGCAAGGTATCGATGCTCTGCCAGTCTTTAAGGATGAGCTGTTATGGTGTATTGTCTTGTTCCACCCTTGAGAGTTTATACTCTCCCCCCTAAATCATGCGTTAAAGGAGCTAGTCTCCGGATACGTGGAATGGTTTTGTTCCATAGGTACGATTATGGACTATGAGGCTTTGATTGGCACTTATCTCCAGGCACCCACTTACTAACATTATTCATATGCATTTTATTTGATTCTGCTGTTGTTCATAGTGTAAGATTAGGCTAACTGGAACACAAATTCATCAATTCGAAAAGCTAGATTGCTTTATATTCACATGAAATGACATATTCTGTCTTTTACATTAAAGCCAATTAAATATATGCAAGTCTAATTCAAGTGAAATAACATCGTAGATGCTTGCTATTCCATGCCTGTGGGAGCAAAATCCCATCAATCGTTACTAGCTTAAATGTTCCATCTCCAAGCTTGTGTTTGATTGCATAAAGACCTTCCCAGCTCAGGCCTTTGATTAAGGACAAGGTTGCCGATCTCAAAAGTATGATTCCTAACCTTGGTGTTGTAATGTCGGACTACTCGATTCTGGTGAGCATCCGCTCTCAAGTCGGCTTCATCGTTCTTCTCATCAATCACGTCGAGCGACTCCAGCAAGAGCCTCTCATTCATACTAGGGTTGTAATAAGTCATCCAATGAGAAGGCACTTCCAATTTGATTAGAATCATGACCTCTAATCTATAAATCAATGCAAATGAAGTGTGACCTATTGCGGACATATGGGCTGCTCATTAGGCCTATAGTGTCAGTTGTACCTTATTGACCCATTTTCCATTGGCCTTCTACAATCATTTCTTTAGAATGGACTTGATTATCTTGTTCATTTCCTCAATGTATCCATTCGCTTATGGGTGTGCTGCCACTGCAAACCTTTTCTCAATGCGATGTTTGTTTGCAAAAGGTTTTAACTCAACGTTGTCGAATTTGGTCCTATAGTCGGGGAAGATAGGATTCCAAATTGGCATATTATGTTTTTAACTACAAAGTTGATCAATTTCTTCATCATGATAGTGGCCAATGGTTCCTCTTCGTCCCATTTCTTGAAGTAATCAAGGGCAACAATGGCGTACTTTACACCACCCTTAGACATTGGTAATACACCAATAGTATCAATCCCCTAGACTGCAAACGGCTATAGATTGGCCATCTGCATGATATTTATCGATGGAGCTCTAGGAATCTTTGCAAACCTTTGGCATCAATCGCACCTCTTAGTGTAATCATCCACATCCCAGTTGATGGTTGTCCAAATGTATCCGTAGCGATGAATTCTTAAGCTAACGTCTGCCCCTCGGTATGATCACTACAAGCCCCTTCATGTACATTTGCTAGGATCCTTTTCATTTCTTTATTGGAAACACATCACAGTAGGGGAACAAGGAATCCTTTCCTATATAGCACTCCTTCTTGTGTGATGAATCATGAAGCTTTGTGGAGGAGCTTCCATTGTTCATTCCTTCTATCGGGAAGGGTTCCTCTTAGCAAATACTTCTTAATCGGAGTTATCCATGACCCCTTCTCACATTCAGCCTCTAAGATCCAATCAACATCCATCTAATCAATTCTTAAAGTTGATAATACTTCCACTGGAACTAAATTATTGAGTTGTATATCCCCTATACTAGCCAGTTTGGCTAGTGAATCAGTTTTCACGTTCTCTTCTCTAGGGATATGCATTATCGTATAATATTTAATATCACTCAGCAATTTCAGGGATTTGGTTAAGTAAGGAGCTATCATTACCCCTTTGTCTTGAAATTCTTTCCTTACTTGGCACATCACCGGTTGGGAGCCACAATGAACATGGAAAGCTTTATTTCTCAACTCCCTTGCAATCTTGAGTCCCATGATTAAAGCTTCGTATTTAGCTTTATTAGTTGTTACAGGAAAATCAATTTTTAGAGCGTAGAAGGTCGATCGCTTCTCGGGGGTTATCCTGACAACCCCTAACCCCTGAAGAATGCTCATTGGATTCTCCATTAGTATACTATTTCCATTTAACACATTGGTTCCCCTCATTCTCTATAGATCACCCCAAGCAGTATATTCGACAATGAAGTCCGCGAAAGCCTGGCATTGAATGGCTCTCCAGGGATGATACGCTATATCGTACTGACTCGGTTCGATGTTTTATTTCAATAGCCTTACAGAAGTCTCAGGTCCCTGCAGAACCTGCCGCAAGGGTTAATTAGTCAGTGCTTTAGTTAAATGAGCTTGGAAATATGGATGGAGCTTCCTTAAAGCGATTAACGGGTAATAAGCTAGCTTCTCCAGCTTTGGATACTTCCTCTGCCCTTGTTAGTCGTTTGTTGATGTAGTATACATGCCTCTAGATCCTGGAATCCTCACATAGAAGTGTTGCAATTAAAGCATGCACCAAAACTGTTAGATAAATAAACAAATCCTCTTCCTTTTAGAGGTTTTAGCTAGATTGGAGGCCTCTCCAAATGATCCATAAGGCATGAAAAGAATCTTTGCACTCCTGTGTCCAGGTGAAGTTTCTCTTTCCTCTCTTAAGAACATTAAAGAAAGGTATACATTTATCTGTGGCCCTTAAGATGAATCGATCAAGGCAGCCACTTTCCCATTCGAACTCCTAACCTCTCTCATCGACTTTAGAGCCTTGATGTTCCTCAAAGCTTCGATTTTTTTGTATTAGCTTATATTCCTCTCGAGCTTACTAAGAATCCCAAGAACTTTCCTAATGTGACTATAAACGAGTACTTCAATGGTTTGAGCTTCATCACATGTAACGACCCGTAAATTTTGATAGATAAATTGGTTAATTTAATTAAATTTTATAATTAAATAGTAGTTGTTGTGAAGGATAAACATGCAAGTGCTATAAAGGGGTATGATGGTGACAGATGTTTGTCGTTACCAGTAATTTACCAATTTAAAATTTAAAAGTAATTAAAGGTTACTTTAATGATAATTAATATAATAATGGAAAGGTGAATGTAAATTGAATAGAAACATAAGTTTATTTTTAAGGCAGTAATTGATGAATAAAAAGTTTGAAACCAAGTAAATAAATTTATGGAGAACATTTAATAGTAATTAATGTATATATTAGGCAATTGACAATTTATGGATTTGTTAAAATTGTAAAGTTATAATTGATTGTAAATAGGAATATTTGGCAATTAATTAAAATAAGAAAAATAAATGTAAATGTTATAAATTGATTACAAAATTTATATACGGAAGTGGATGTAAATATGAATTAATTAATGTGTGCATTAATTTATAATGGGATATAAAAGGTAAATTAATAATTTAAAAAGGATGACTTACTAATAAAATAATGTATAATAAATGGAAAGCAAATTAAGTATGAATGTGAGAAAATTGGCAATAGTGCAAAACTTTAATCATTTACCCATTCATTTAATGCATTGAATTAGATCTAAATCAAATTACAACATTTGGTTATTAATAATAGCGTATAAGGGAAGTTTAACGTTTATGGTAATTTAGCGCAATCACTATTAATTGAAACCTATTGCAATAAATGGAATTAAATATTACGTTAGTGTGGATTTAAGGTAATATGTGGTAATAATGTATTGTTGTGGTTTATGAATGAATTGATAATTAAAATTTAAGGTAGTGTTGTTAAAATAAGTTGACTATAAACAAGTTGAATGAAATCCCAATAAAGGAGGTAATGCAAACATTATATTTGGAGAAGATTTCAATACTAGTGGAAATTATAGTTAATACACAATAAAGAAAGTAAGTTGAGTATATTTATGTAGTGTAATGTAAAAATCAGCATTAACTATGTTATTTGAAATTTTTGGATGGGGTATAAAGATTGTAATCAAATAAAAACAATTTTATTAGAATAAACATTCAATAATTGGAGTAATTGCAATCAATTGAAATTAAATATTTAAATATTACGTAAATATTAATTTAGAAGAAATTGAAGATATTTATGTAATAAACTATGAATCCGATGTTAATTTTATTTATAAAATGACAGTTGGTTGAATAAAAAGGAATGCAAAATAAAGTTTTGTCTATATGGGAATTTAATGTATGATAATAGTATTAATTGCAATTAAATGTAATTAGATAGTACGTTAATTGGAATTAAGTTAAAATGGAAGAATATTAAGAACCAAGATTTAAAAGTAATGTTAGCTACATTCTTATTGTAAAAAAGACTCGAATAACAAGGGTTAAGAATTTAATAAATGGATTTTGGAGTTTTATTTTAAAATTTCTAAATTTAATGAAATTGAAATTAATTATTAAAATTGAGGTTAACATTGGAATTGATGAATTAATCAACTCTAATTTGACATTTAAAATTGTTTAAATTAGTGTAAATGATTGGAAAATTAAAAATGATAAGAATTGTCAATTATCGATTTGAAGTTGAAAATTTGATTAAATGACTAATTTTTAATTTATTTAATTAATATAAAAATATCCATCTAGACCAATGACTCGGATTTCGACGAAACTAGTTTCATCGGATCCGTAACGGTGAATTATTGTAGGATTTCAAGTTTTGTAGCGATCGGACTTGTCGTTTGATCGTACGACCGCGAAACGCCTTGAAATCGATTTAATTGAAATCAATTGAAATCAATTTGAAAAATATTGATTTTAGCATAACTTCTTCATACGATGGAATTTGGACTTGAAACCTTTTCCATTGCGTTTAAAATATTTTTAAACATCTATTTTGATATATGAGTTTACCCAATTTCATTTCGGAGTCGAAACGGGCTTTTTGGGCCACTTTGTCGTTAGCGCGTATATTCAGCCCGATCCATCTATTCTATTTCAGTTGTCTAAATACCCTGTTATAAACCCTAGTAGCCTCTATTCCTCATTTCTATACGTATAGAAACTTCTGTGCTCCTCTTCCTCAATGGCTGTAAACCCTAATTTATCCAATTCAAAATTCAATTCGAAAACCAAATCAAAATTTCCAACTCCTCAAAAAAATTTAGAAAAATTATATATTGAAGCTCTTGACGAGCACAACCTAAATCTACAATTCGTTTTTCAATTCGGTATATCGGTTGCCCAGAATTTGCGAATCAATTCTGACCGTTCGTGTTGGATTTTCATTGATCCAACGGTGGATCGTCGACCGTTTGTCGATCGGATGGTGCCGTTGCGAAGCTTGTGACGAGCAGCTCATAGATCTGCCATTCGTTTGTCGTAATTTGACCATGGTTCGCCAGAAAATTCCTTGAGGGGTAGCGTCGGCGAACAGTTGGGCGGCGTCATGGAGGGTCGGCGTGGCAGTGGGGAGCTCGGATTTGGGAGGGGAGGTCGGCGGTGGTGTCTGATCTGGATGGAGGTGGCTGTGGGTGAGGTAAAAATTGCCTAGACGTGGCGGCTATAGTTCGGTTCGCTGTTTTCACGTGAGTACTGCTGGGTTCTGAGAGGAAACATGTGCGTGCTGTTGACGACGTGGCTTTGGTAGTTTATTTTATTTTATTTTAAATTAATTTCAACATCGTTTAATTGTCATAACCTTTGCATTCGAACTCCAATTCATGCGCGGTTTTCTCCGCTAGGTTCTATTGGAATTCCAGACATTTTGGCGCTGGTTTGGACGAATTTGAAGACTGTCAAATTTTTGGGTTTAAATTGGATTTAAATTCAATTTAAATTCAAAAGGTTGGTGTTTTAACCCACTCACAACTTTTAAATTTTTTTATGTTCTTAAATTTAATTATGTTGTGATTCTGAATTTATTACGACCGTTTTTTTATATTTTAATCATCATCTCAGTTAATTGCATTTATTTAAATTAAATCAATGTTTAATTTATTATTGAATATAATTGCCAGTTAATTACCTGTTATATATTATCAGTTATATATTGATATTGATTGATTGTTTTGTATGATGATTGTGATGGATGTATGATTTTATGATGGATGAATGGATGTTTTATTTATATCATCATAATCTGCAAGTTGTTATGCATTTATTTTGATTCGGGATTGCGGTTTGAAATGATATACAACCGCATTTTTATTTTTAAATTGCGGATTGAAATGATAAATATCTGTATCACTTGATCATAGGATAGAAAATTATATACAGGCACCGCGGTATATATATAATAATATTTTGAAATGATTTCTATGGTTTTGTAAAGAATATATATATGATTTTATGAGATATTGATTTGGATATTTGATATAGGTTATTTTATATATAGTTAAATTTTCGGTTTTAAGCTATGTATAAAATTTGTTTAAAGTATAAAATAAGGTTTGATTTTATTAAATATAATATGGATAAGTATTTAATTAAATTATATTTAATATAGAGTTATATTTATTTTTTTAAATCAAGGTTGAGAAGATAGTTGAAATTGATTGAGATTTTATTTAATTAAGAATTATATTTAATAAGAATCCATTTGGAACTTATTGAAATTTATATTTAAAAGAATATGGTTTTATAATAAAATTCGAGGTTAAGGTGATTTAAGTGAATATATCAAGTCTAAATAAATTGAGGAATATTAAATGGTTGAAATTTGAAGTTTATATAAAGGATACTGATTTATTAATTAAATATTTCAAAAACTAAATAATAGTAAAGTAAATTTGGTGTATATATATATATAATAAAATTTAGTTTTGAAACATTGAATATTAAAGCTTTGAAAGATATGAAATTTGAAATGGTTTATTTGAGGATTTAAATCTGTATTGGAATTGATTGCAAAATTAAAGAAGCTAATTTATTATATAAAGTAATTTAATAGTAAACCATTTAAATATTGGAAGTTATGTTTCAAAGTTATGGATTTCAAGGTATTATGATATGAAAGTGCTATGATTTTGGAAAAAGGATATATTTGAAATAAAAATGATATTATATCGATTTGGGATTTCTTTAAAATGATATCATATTGATTTGGTTTTAAAATAGAAATGATATCGTATTTATATGGTTTTGAAATGGATATTATATTCTGGTTTTGAAGTATAATCATTTCAAAAACGACCGCGGTGTTATAATAACGTTTGGTTGTTGAAGAGACCGGGATCGGAAGTTGTCATACTCTCTGCCAACTCCGAAAACCACTTTAACAACCGTGTGCGTGGTGAAGATTCCAGAATGAAGTAGGATGGTGGCGACGTTTCATTTGAGGTAAATACGTGGACCCGAATCCCGTGAGTTGGCATAAGGTGGCTAAAACAGGAGCGATTCTCGGGCCAATGTGGTAGCACATTTGATCAAACACATCCCTTCGATATTATACTTTGACTTTTGGATTGATTCGGTGGCCACTTTTGATTTTTTTTATTTAGGGGTGTGGCTCGAGGTGGGCGGTAGCTGCGCGCTACGCGTTACCACCAGCCCGGATAGCAATTGGTATATCTACCCTGGTATTGCCTAGTTGTGCCGTGTCACCTACCCTATCGCGCCTTGTACGAGTTTGGTTTTCTTCCGTAGCCCGTGTGGTATCCTCTGGTGGCTTCCCAATCAGGAGGGACCATGATATTGGATGGACTACTGGGACTATTACGTGTTAAGGGCTATATGGGTAACCCCTTAATGCTATATTAAAGTAAGTTTATTTTACTATTAGATACTATTATAATAGCGAAATATTACTACATAGTAAATAGTTTAACGGATCCTTAGGAGATGTGAATGCCGAGCATCTCTTAAGTTACTGCACTCACATTAGACATTGGATAGGAGATGTCAAATCCCGTAAACATCTCTAACGCCGTTTCACTCATATTTATTCCTGTTGATTTAACTTACATAAGATATTTTAGTTCCGACTCGAGTGTTTTGTCCTTTCAATTCGCTCGGGTCAGTCCGAGCGTTTCAGGATTTGAAAATTTTATTCTGGAGGACGAAGATGAAGATTTATAGTACTATTATCTACTATATTATTCCACTACACCATTTAATTCCGCTACATTAATTATTATTCTCTGGTATGTGTACTCTGATATGTATTATATAAGTATAATCGAATATTTTGTAAACAGCTTCATGAACTGTATATTTGATTATTATATTTTATCGTTCCGCTGCAAGATTCTTTTTTCTTTTTTTTCTTTCTCTACTTTTTATTATTTGCCCCATAACAATACGCCCTTCTGTATGGTTTAAGTATGACGTGTGTGGTTTATCGTCGGTTTAAAGCGTGCGGAAAGGGCGGGGCGTTACATCCCATACTCTTGGAGCACACCAAACATCTCTTCCAGGTCTTCCACGTGGTTCACCGATCGCCGTGACTTCACAAGCATATCGTCCATGTAAACCTCCATGGAATGCCTGATTTTCCATCTGAACATTGAATTTACTAGCCTATGGTAAATTACTCCTACATTTTTTGAAACAAACGATATGATAAGGTAATAACGCGGTCCTATGTCGATTATGAAGCTAGTGTGTTCCTAATGCAGAACGTATATTAGCTCTGGCTGTAACCTGAATAGGCATCCATAAATGATAGCAACTCGTGTCCAGCGTTTGAGTCCACCAATTGGTTGATCATCGATTTTGGGAAATTGTCCTTTAGACAAGCTTTATTCAGATTTGAATAGTCGATGCATGTTCTCCATTTCCTATTGGACTTTTTGACTAGGACTAGATTTGATACCCATTCTAGATATAGGACATCATGGATAATGTCCTTACCTTTTAACCTATCCACTTCCTCTTTCAATGTAGCGGATCGCTCCAGACATAGGCTGTGCCTCTTTTGATTCATAGGAATGCATTTGGGGGTTCACATTTATTGCATAGCACGCTATCTCCGACAATATTTCACACATGTCAGAATGCATCCAGGTGAACACATCTAGGTTCGCTTAGAGAAGACCCATCAATTATTTCATCATCGTCATGCTAAGTTGAGATCCGATCTTCAAGACTTGAGTAGGATCATCCTGACTAACCGAGTTGTTGATTGTCAACTCGACGGAAACCGCTCTCGCATCCTCTTTATCTTTCCTTGAATCCATAGCCTTGTAGAATCTGCTATGTCGACCAAAGTAGGGTTTGGGCAATGGTTTTTATACTTCTAGTGGTTTGACGCAGAGAGCTTTCTCTACGTCCTTTTTCTTTTCACATCGCTTAGCTCTGTGATGTAGTACTCACATCCGATACTCTAATCTCCTTGAATGGTTCCTACCCCATTATATATAGGAAATTTCATTGTCAAACACCATGTGGTAAGGACCACCTGAAGACTAGCTAGGGCCGGTCGACCCAAGAAAGCTTTATTGGTAGGGAAATACGTCCAGCATTATGGAGGTTTGCGATCACCATCACCTAGAACCACTGGTAAATCCACACAACCCACAAGCTCTATTGCCTTTCCATTAAGTCCCTGAATTTGGGATTTTCATGGCTTCAAATCCTAGCCATCCATTAGTAACTGATCGTAAGCTTTTTTTTAAAAAAAATTTATCGAACTAACACAATCAACTAACATCTTCCTCACAATCGTCGACCCATTCAGGGCTTATAACACCAAGGGATCCAGCATAGGTGCTTTGATCCTATTGATATCCCTGCTTATAAACATAATATCATCAATCATGGTTTTGAGTTACTTTGCTGGACCACGGTCTTCAAAAGCAAACTAACTCTCATTCATCGCATGCTACAAAGAACTTGTGTACCCCTCTAACTCATTCCATCTCTTCGCAGCTGGATGAGGTCCAGAAGAAATCGTGCTAACGACCAACCTTTTTCCAAGCCGCCTAGGCTTGTCATCACAATACCCAGCTTGGCCCCATTGGAACGACTGTTTTTAGGGATGAGCACTTCCTTACCCACCATCCTATGGGGCTTTAACATATTTTTGCAACTTCTTCTTTATAATTAAGTCCTCTATCACATCATGCAAATACCTGCACTCATTTGTGTTATGACCATGGGTCTCAGAAAATGGCAGTACTTACCAGATCTCTGCCTTCATCGACTCCCTTGGAGGTGGCTTCTTGCATTGTTCCGTACCTTATGTGACAAGGTATACATTCTTAACCATGTTATTCAATGATGTGTAGTCCTCATATTTTGGAAATCTAGGATGCTCCTTGGGATTCAATTTTCTATCTCCATTCCCTTAGTTATCCCTTTTCTAGACATTGCCTTATTCTCAACATTTATATCTACATTTCCATAACTTCCTTCGGTTTGTTTCACTGCAACATTGCTTTGAACAACTTCATTTAACTGCTTTCCGTCATCTCTTCTAGCCGACGAATTAGCCTCTTCCAAGTGCAAAACCACGTCACCTTCGTATATAATTCATCCATAGTTGGAGAGAATTTCGTCTTCAATCATCTTCCGAAATCGGTGTGTGGATGCATCCCCTAATCAGTACCATCAGCATAATATCCTCCTTTGCATTGCTGACGTCCGTCGACATGTATTGAACCTTCTTAAAATAATCTTTCAATGTCTATCATGCTCCTTGGAAGAGGTTTGATAAAAAATCATGTCTTTCAGATGGGTAGTGTCCAAACAAAACTTCTAAACAAACTTTTTGGTCAGCTGATCGAAAGATGATGTGGATCTCAACAGAAGCTGAGTGAACCACATTGTTGCCACACCATCAAGAAAAATTGGAAAACAACAACACTTGTTGGCATCTATTACCCTAGCCATATCCATGTGTCATTTGTACTTCAACCAGTGTTGCATCAGTTCAGTCATTCCACTATAGGATGGCATCATCTACATCATGAACCTCAAGCGTACTCTTCACACAATATCTCCTCGATGAATGGATTTCTGTTAAAGGAAGAGCCTCATTCACGTTGCTTCTATGCTAGGTTTCATTTATTAACTTCTTTACCATCTCTGCCAAAGATTCTAGTTCTATCAGATCTACTGGATGACAACAACCATAACCTGCACCAAGTGTTTGGCTTTGCAATAGGTTTCGGTTAGTTTCACGATACCTATATTCTCCAAATGTTGGGAGAACCATTCGTCCAGTTGTTGGGTTATTATAGTTTCTACATAGAGGATCAATAGTAGCCATACAAACATCAACCTTCTGGCCATCAACAACATGACCAACATCACCATTCAAATCAACAGCACCTCCACTGCCCAAGTTGAGACTGTGGGGTTCGGTGTCGATCCCTGAGTGTGGATCGGTACCTATCAATAATCCTTCATTTTTAGCATTATTCAACCTATCTTTCGAAGTGTTAGTTTTCTTTCATTTCATTTTCTGTTTCTTATCTCTGTGTTTTTCACCAGATGAAGAACTATCCTCCTCCGAATCAGAAAACGATGAATTTATCCTACTCAGTCTACGACTATGGGCTAACTGGTTCGGCTAGTCAAGACATTCCTCATCTGCATCTTCAACTCGTCTTGACTTTCATGCACCTTATAATTCATTTCCTTCATCGTCTGATCCATATCAACCCTCTTTATCATATCCGAGGGATTCTGAGCTTCAACGGTATTAAGTTGAATGACTTCTTTAACTTTTGAGAACCAACATTCTCAACATCATTAGCAGGCCTAAAGGCGGTGGATTTCTCCTTTCGTGGGGCCATAAATTCAGTTAATCCTATGATAGATTCTATGAAATCATGAATAGTCATGGATTATAGTAACAAAATTAATGAATCTACCTCGTAGGTTAGAGCAATCCAAAAGTAGAAAATAGATCCAAATAGTCTGAGAAGAGTCTCTCAGTAAAAGCACCAAATATTTACGTCAAAAGTTGGTACAAGCACCCAAAGATTAATAGTAGAGAATAAAATAAAGAAGATATAAAACGAAGTAGACAAATTGAAAATGAAGAAAATAAGAACACAAGGCAATTATAGTGGTTCGGCTAATCAAAGGTCTACATCCACTTAAACTTTATTAAAGTTTATATTGAATTTTTACAAAGCTGTTCTTACTTTATGATTATCCCTAGAATTATAGAAGGAATATAAAATTCGTTAAATAGGCAAAAAGAGATCCTCTAAATATTGCACCTCCTCTATTTATAGCTGCAAGTCGATAGAATTCTCTCTACTACATTCTAGCCGAAGTTTCCTAAGTTCTAGAGAAGTTAAACAGAAGAGATCATGGCCAACACATCAACACTCAAGGATTGGTATAATCTATGAGTTGGCTTCATGGATCTTTGTTATTTCCCTCTTATGTAAGTTTGGTTGGCTTATTTATTCATCTTTGACGTTTTGATTACATTGTTATGGACATGAAAATTTCGTGATTCGGAGGTAGGGCTGTAACACCCCAGATTTTCAATAACATTATCTAGGAGATTTAGTTAGATAAATTAAATAAAATAATGCATTAATTAGAGAAATGAGATTTAATTTATTTAAGGTGGCCGGGCTTTTTAAACAAATGAATTAAAAAGGGTTTAAAATGAATTAGAGGAGGGGTATTATGGGAAAGAGGCCATTCTTATATTATCTTCCTTAGGCCGTGTATCTTAATACACGTTCGTTCTCATTTCTAAAATTTAAAAGCAAGGCTGGCCACCATTAACATGGAGAGAAAAAAAGAAACTGAAGAAAAGCTTAAGGATAAGTAAACTCAAATCAAACTCATTCAAATCCCAAACTTCTTAATATCTAAAGCAAAGGTGAATAATGTTTACATCCTTAAACTTTTATGTTTTCGGTTTTAGGATTAAATCCGAATGATTTTTCAAATGTTTTCCATGTTTTTGAATGATAAAATGACACACACACACACATGTTGATGACTTGCGTATGTTCATATAGAGTTTATGACATGTTTTAAGATGAAAACCCTATTAAATGACATCCATTAGCCTTGCAAATTTTTATGATGATCTAAAAAGTTATTTTAGAGATGGGTTTCAATTTTTAGAATTTTTGTGGAATTGTTATGAATTTTCTAAGGAAAAAATGGTATTTTCAATTATTAAATTATTCACGGGAAAAATAATTATTGTTTGGATCCGAAAATTTTATATGTTGATAGAACATACAAATTGATCTTCTGGATTTTTTTCAAAATTTTTCAAGGTGTTTTTGTAGTTATATAAAATTATTTAAGGAATGAGACTTAAATGTTTAATATAATTATAAAGGAGAAAGGGGCTTTTTCAAAATTATATAAATTTCCAAATAAGGAAAGACGACCGCATTTTTTAATACAATTTTGGCAACCATTCAGATTTAGACAAACAAGGCAGTTGCGGTACAAAAGAACTATTTTAAAGTATAAATAAATAGTTTTTCTAGTATTTCAACTCTTTCGGTAAGAGCTTCCACCTCCATTCCAAACCTTTTGACAAGGTCAGAAGGTATCAAACTTTTCGACTAGGTCAAATACCAATGCACAAGGTAACGGGCAACTGGTACTTAGTGAATTGGATGAAGTCGAAAGGTTTAGGGATGAATGGTTAGAGCTTTCGAAGGAGATGAAACTTTGTTTTGGTTTTCAAGAAAATACACCTGCTAGCTTTCGACAAAGAGCTTTCAACATTTCCAAATGTTTTAAAATAAAAATGTTTCAATTGATTTCTTTCTTGTTTTAATTGAAACCTTTCGACAAAGTCGAAAGATTTGGCTTTCAGCATGGTTGAAAGCTTAGTTGTCACTTCCAAACCTTTCGATATAGATGGAGTCAAAGGTTATCTTTTGTTTTATAAAACTTATCGCCTCTCTCCATTGATTTCGCAGGGTTGGTTCCAACGTCAACACTTTATTGTTTTTGGATAGTTTTGAAAGGTTTTACAAAGGTTTTGAAGTAGTTGCTTTCGACTCTAATGTTTTCTGGTCCTTTTTCTCTACTTGAGGCATAATCCAAAAGTTTTAAGTCAAAACGATTTAAAGGTTTCAAGGTAGTTAACTTGAATGGTTTTGAAAGGTTTCCCATTGTTTTAAATTAAGTCTAATGTCTTCGAAAGGTTTTGAGTTTCACTTCTTTCGAAAGGTTTATAAATGGTTTTATAGGGGAGGTACCATAGGTTTTCGACAAAGTCGAAAGGTGAAACCTTTCAAATAGGCCGAATAGAAACATTTCGACAAGGTCGAAAGGCATGGTTTTGAAATGATTTCGAAAGGGTAAGATTAAAGGTTTTAAAAGGTGGATGTCATATGTTTTAAAGCTTGTAAAAGGAAGGCTTTTTAAAAGGTTTTGAAGGAGTTACCTTCAATGATTTCGAAAGGTTTATTAAAGGATATGAAGGAGTTATCTTCAATGTTTTCAAAGGGTTTTATTAATGGTTTTGAAGGAGTCACCTTCAATGTTTCCAAAAGGTTGTTAAAGGTTTTAAACAAAAGTTTCGAATGGAATGACTAGGCAGATAGCCTAAGTGTTTTAAGTTATAAAGCACTTTAACATATTTTAAAAGGATAGAAAATTCTCATTGAACATCATCCACGTTATTTTGAATAAAGTATATATAACATGGAAAAATGGCTTCGAGTAAAGCTAAAGATATATTTTCCTTGTATATATATGGTTTGACGGACTAAATCATTTTGAAAAGTTTTCAAGAAAAATTTGAAGGGGAGTTAGCCTAAATATTTTGAATGGTAGTTAAACCAAAATAAAATTTGGGCAGTTATCTCATTTAAATTCCGACAGTCAATCCATTTTGACGGTAGTTATCCCAGAGGACAGTTAGTCCAGATAAGCGTCATTTAGCCCTAATATTAACAGTTAGTTCATTTATTAGCATAATGGACCTTGCTACTTTTTAAGGATAGTTAGTCCACCCTTTTACTTGTTTTGGGCAGATAGCCTATTATCTAGCATAACAGATATTGCTATTATGGTATAATCAGTTATGGGGTAGATAGTCCAAAAGAGAGCAGTTAGCTTAGAATTTAGGATAGATAGTCCAGTATAGAGCAGATAGCTCGAATTTTAGACGAATTATCTATTTTATTTCTTGTTTTAGCGTAATGGATATTGCTATATTATTATTATAATCGGTTGATTAACTAGTTTGGTTGTAGGAAAGGATTTGCAAAATATATGTTTTGAAAAGAGATATTGGTGAGGGAAAACCCGTTCCGCTAAGCAGCGTGGTCTCACCATATATTAATAAATAGAGATGTAACAAAAATTATTCATATTAGGCTTTGTGTCTGATTCGAAGTTTTTATTTCCCCTTAAACTCTCAAGTGCTCAATATTTGATTCAAGTAGGCTAATAGTTTAGGTTTTCCGGTTTTCGCAGATTTTGGCGAATAAAGCATCCGAAGACGAGCAGGTGGCTGACGGATTATAATTTAGGAATTCTATTTTCATTTTTTCCACTCTGTATTAAGATAGTTATGTCTGTATTGCTTTAATCATCTAAGAAGGCATCTTCATATATTGCTCTTGGCGTATTGTTGTAAATTATATTTGATCAATGCCTGAGATTATGTTTGGGGATTTTTGTAACTTGGATATGGTATTATTTGAAACGTAATCACCGATAATTATTGTTTTTGGAAATTTGTGATTTTGTTCATATTCAAGTGCCTCTGATATTAAGGATACCATTAACATTATCACAACATCTATAGAGCTTAGCTTTTGTCCTTCAGACACAGGATGTTACAACTTGGTATCAGAGCATAGGTTTATGAAAAATATAACTTAAAATTGGTTATGAAAACAAAATCCAAAGAAATTAGAGTAAAATTTGGGGTTGGGTTAACGCTATAGTAACGTACTTATATTTCCTATATATCTCCATTCATCTATCTTTGATTAGGTTATCTTTCGGTATATCATGAGGTTTGAATATGGATATAAATGGTAGAAGAAGCAGAGTTAACCAAGGAGGGGAAGCATCGAAAGGAATGCCAGACCTAATGCAGGGAGAGGCCAAGGTCAGGCAGAGAATGTCGGTGTTGAAGTTCCGCAGCACGGAATGGAAGCCATGTATCAGTTTTTTAGGAATGTGATGCAGGTAGGAGTTGCAGCCAGAATGTTAGGAGGAAATGCTGTAGGAGTAGGGGTTCTAGAAGTTCTGGTAATTAATCATTTTGCCAAGATGAGTGGTGATTATGTGAAGCTAGGAGGGAAGCTATTTGTGGGAACAGATGATGTCATTGGAGTAGAGAACTGGTTGTTGCACTGCGAAATGATTTTTGCATATATGGGGCTCAATGATGAGCAGAAGAGGAGGTTGGTGTCTAAGCAGCTTCATGGAGCCACGTTGTTCTGGTGGAACAGTGTAACAGTGACAGTAGACGAGGAGACGGTAACCTGGGAGGATTTCAAAAGGAGATTCTAGGGGAGGTATATGTTTGTAGTGGCACAGTCAGCTTTGATTAGGCAGTTTGTTGAGCTAGTGCAGGGTGAGATGTCTGTTGTTGAGTATGCTAGGAAGTTTGAGGAGTTGGCCTAGTATGGGTATGCTTTTGTAAGTACCATGTTGAAACAGAATGAGAAGTTTATCAGAGGATTGTAGTCAGAGTTGACTAGTGTTACTTTGTCTCATCTTAGAGATCCTTCTAATATTGTTGTAGAGATGGCTTTGAGGCAGGAAGAAGTCCTTGAGTCTCATGAGAAGAGTAAGGAAAAAGGCGTCCAGGTTGTGCAGGGCCATAAGAGGAAGTTCTTTCTCAAGAAAGGTGCTCAAACGGATAGAGTGGCCAATAAAGAGATGTTTGAAGTTATCCGCTATAAATGCGACAACAAAGGACACTTTGCTAATGAGTGCCACTCAAGGAAAGCAAAGGATGTGGATAAAGGGAAGAATGTCAGGTGCTTTAACTGTGACCAGATAGGCCATTATAAGAACCAGTGTAAGGAGCCCATTAGAGATGGTAAAGGCAAGGTGTATGCATTGGAGCCTTCTGCTTCCAAGCCAACAACCTAGGAGAAGGGGAAGGCAGTTCTTGGGGGAACGCTTCAGATTCATAGTATGTTGTTAGCGTTTTATTTTGATACTGGTGCGGCATTATTTTACATCTAGATGTTTGATAGATAAGCTTAACCTTGAAACCATTTATTTAGTTACTTCCTTTTGGGGTTCGAATCCAATAGGAGGGTATGCAACTCTAGGGTTGAGGTGTGACCAGTTTGAATTTGACCTATTAGGTCATACTTTTGTGTGCAGTTTGCATGTGTTTGATTTTGTAGGGTTTGTGATCTCCTAAGTATGGATTGGTTAAGTGAGCACGATGTTAAGATATTTTTCCAGGGTAGGAAGATATCTCTTAAACGCCCAGATTGTAGTAACCAGATTGTTTTCACCATATGAGGTTCTAGTGGTGGAGTGTTTGCTTTGTTGGGTGCTTTGCATTCAGATGATGATTCGAGTCGAATTTTCATGGTTAGAAAATTCGCAGATGTGTTTGAGCTTGTAGTTGGATTGCCACCAAAGTGAGCCATCGAGTTTCGAGTATATTTGGTTCCTAGAGCCGAATCAGTGAGTAGACTGCCAAGCAGGATGACCCTTCAGAGATGAGGGAGTTAAAGGTGCAGTTGGTGGATTTAGAGGGCAAGAGTTTTGTCAAGCCGAGCAGTTCACCATGGGGTGCGTCGACTGTGTTTGCTAAGAAATCAGACGGATCATTCAGGCTATATCGATTATCGTAAGTTGAACGAAAGGATGTTAAAGAATCGATATCCATTGCCCAGAATTGACAATTTGTTCGACCAACTAGTGGAGCAAAGGTATTTTCTCAGTTGTATTTGGAAACAGGTTTCCATCAGCTCAGGGTAATAGAGGATAGTATACCTTTGATAACATTCAAGACTATGTGTGGATCGTATGAATGGTTAGTTATGCCGTTAGGACTAATGAATGCTTAATCCTTCTTTGTAGATTTTATGAACCATATTTTTTGAGAGCACTTGGATAGGTTTATGCTTGTTTTCATGGATGATATCTTGATTTACTCTAAGGAGGAAAGAGAGCATGAGGTTCATCTTAGAGTGGTGCTTGAGACGCTGAGGCAGTTCAGCCGAAAGCGAAGTTTTCAAAGTGTCACTTCTAGAAGGAGATGAAGTTTCTTGGTCATGTAATCTCAAAGGAAGGGTTATCAGTAGATCCATCTAAGATCGAGGTAGTGAATAGTCGGAAGAGACCCGAGATAGTAACCGAGATTAAGAGTTTCCTTGGATTGGCTAGTTATTGTCGGCGATTCATTAAGGATTTCTCATGGATAGCAACACCGATGACCAGGCTGACGAGAAACGAATTGAAGTTTGTATGGACCGATAAGTGTGAGGAAGCATTCTAGAATTTGAAATGCTTATTGACCCATGCACCGTTTTGGTTGTACCGAAAGGGAATCAGGATTTGGTAGTTTATACCGATGCGTGTGGAACAGGATTAGGAGTTGCGTTAATGCAGAGAGGTAAAGTGATTGCCTATGCTTCTCGATAGCTTAGACCGCATGAGGTCAGATATCCAACTCATGATTTAGAGTTGACTGTAGTGATTTTTTCTTTGATGTTGTGAAGACATTACCTTTTGGGAGATGGGTTTGAGCTATATACAGATCATAAGTCGCTGAAGTATTTGTTCTCTCAAAAGGAGCTAAACATGAGACAACAGAGGTGGTAAGAGTTTATAGTCGTTTATGACTTTGGGATTGATTACACACCAGGTAAAGGCAATACATTTACAGGTGCACTTAGCAGGAAGCATCAGAATGTAGTGTTTGCACTGTTGGCCGAGTGGAAAGATTTAGAAGCATTAGCAGATTGTAGAGTGCGTTGGAGATCCGAGGCTGGGTCTAGTGGATATACAGTTGTATTGTCTTGTTTGGAAGTTCGACCAGTGTTGATCGAACAGATTGCTTCTAAGAAGATAGAGGATCCTTTATTAGTTGAACGGATCTTGAAGCTAAAAGGAGGAACCAAGAGCGATGACTTGAAAGATTCAAGTCTTGACCAGAACGGGTGGTTGAGAAAGAAAGGAAGATTAGGTGTTCCGAGTGTAGGAAACATAAGAAAGGAAGCGTTGGATGAATGTCATCGTTCAAAGTTCACTATACATCCCGGAGGTACCAAGATGTATCAGGATATGAAGAGAAGTTTCTTCTAAGAAAGAATGAAGCGGGATATTGGTTGTGTGTAAGGCAGTGCTTGAATTTCCTGCAGGCAAAGGCCAAATGACAAAAACTAAGTGATTTGCTTCAGCCATTAGATATTCTAGTATGTAAATGGGATTCTATTTCTATGGACTTCATAGACGGGATGCCAAGGTCGAACTGAGAAAATTAAAGTATATGGGTCGTAGTGGACAGTTTGACCAAGAGTGCCCATTTCATCCCAGTTAGGTCAGCCAGGATGGTACATGTTTTAGCGAGATTGTTCATGAAGAATGTGGTTAGGCTGCATGGGATTCCTAGCAATATAGTTAGTAATAGAGATTCCTTGTTCACTAACGAGTTTTGGAAGAATATGCAGGAGGTTTTGGGAACCAAGATTAAGATGAGTACCACTTACCATCGAAGACAGATGAGAAAACGGAAAGAGTTAACAAGATCTTGGAAGATTTGTTAATAGCTTGTGTTCTAGATTTTGGAGGATCATGGGAGGACCATCTGCATCTAGTCGAGTTTTCATATAACAGCAGTTATCAGATTAGCATTGGGATGGCAGCGTTTGAAGCTTTGTATGGAAAGCCATGCAAATCTCCCATATGTTGGTTGGAGACCGAGGATAGGGTTATTCCTGGTCCAGATTTGGTTAGAGAAGCTGTAGAAAAGATTGAGGTTATTCGGGCTAGAGTAAAGGAGGCTCAGTCTAGGTAGAAGAGTTATGCAGATAAGAGATGGAAAATTTTGAAGTTCTCAGTTGGCGACCAGGTTTTCGTCAAAGTATCATTGATGAAGGATTTGCTCAGATTTGGGAAGTCGGGGAAGTTATCTCCTAGGTTCATTGGACCTTTTCCTATTCTTGAGAGGATCGAAAAACTCGCGTATAGACTTGAGTTACCGAGAAGTTTGGTAGATATCCATGATGTTTCTCATATTTCTCATCTCAGAAAGTGTGTTAGAGATCCGAAGACTATTGTTGCACCTATAGCGCTAGATGATTTACTGGTAAAATCGGACTTGACCATAGTGAGGAAGCCAGTTCGCATTGTTGCGAGAGATGAGAAGAGGCTTAGAACAAAGACGGTAAATTAGTCAAAGGCCAATGGAGTAATGATGATAGAGACTACACTTGGGAGGTTGAGAGCAGGATTAGAGACACTTTTCCTGACTTGTTTGATGGTATATTTTACCTTCTTGTTTGTTTTGAGCCTTAATGTAATTTCGAAGATGAAATTCTTTAAGGAGGGGAGTCTGCAACACCCTAGATTTTTGATAACATTATTTAGGAGATTTAGTTATATAAACTAAATAAAATAATGTGTTGATTAGGGGATTGAGATTTGATTCATTTAAGGTAGCCGTGCTTTTTAAACTAATGAATTAAAAAGGGTTTAAAATGAATTAGAGGAGGGGTATTATGGGAAAGATGTCATTCCTATATTATCTTCCTTAGGCCGTGTATCTTAATGCACGCTCATTCTCATTTCTAAAATTTAAAAGCAAGGCCGTCCACCATTAACAAGGAAAGAAGAAGAGGAAACTAAAGAAAAGCTTAACGATATGCAAATTCAAAACAAAATCATTCAAATCTCAAGCTCCTTAATCTCTAACACAAAGGTGAATAATGTGTTCAGTTTTAGGATTAAATTCGAATGATTTTGCAAAGGTTTTCCATGTTTTTGAGTGGTAAAATGATATATATACATATATCTCTGCTACTAATAAAAAAAATCGTTGAATTAATTTACTCGGCGTCTTTTTGAAATTCTGAAAATGCCCCTGCTTTCCGTTTACAATAATATAAACAACCCATGTGTGAAGCATGTACTAATTCTATATATATATATATATATATATATATATATAGACACAAACACTTGTTGATGATTTATGTATGTTCATATAGAGTTTATAACATGTTTTAAGATGAAAACCCTATTAAATGACATTCATTAGCCTTGTGAATTTTTATGATGATCTAAAAGGTTATATTAGACATGAGTTTCAATTTTATGAATTTTTTTGGAATTATTATGAATTTTCTAAGGAAAAAAATGGTATATTGGATTATTAAATTATCTACAGGAAAAACAATTATTGTTTGGATTCGAAAATTTTATATGTTGATAAGAACGTATTAATGGATCTTTAGGAATTTTTCCAGAATTTTTCAAAATGTTTTAATAGTTATATAAAATTATTTAAGGAATAGGACTTAAATGTTTTATAAATTTATAAAGGAGAAAAGGGCTTTTTCAAAATAATTTAATTTGCAAATAAAAAAGTCGACAGCATTTTTGAATATAAAATTCTGGCAACCAATCAGATTTAGACAAATAAGGCAGATGGGGTATAAAAGAACTATTTTAAAGTACAAATAAATAGTTTTTCTACTATTTCAACTCTTTCGGTAAGAGCCTCCGCCTCCATTCCAAACCTTTTGACAAGGTCGAAAGGTATCAAACCTTTCGATTGGGTCAAATACCAATGCACATAGTTTCAGGCAACTGGTACGTAGTGAATTGGATGAAGTCGAAAGGTTTAGGGACGAAAGGTTAGAGCTTTCGAAGGAGACGAAACTTTGTTTTGGTTTTTAAAAAAAATACGTCTGCTAGCTTTTGACAAAGAGATTTCGAAATTGTCAAATGGTTTAAAAGAAAAAGGTTTCGATTGGTTTGCTTTCTTTTTTTAATTAAAACCTTTCAATTAAAGTCGAAAGGTATAGCTTTTGACAAGGTTAAAAGCTTAGTTGCCGCTTCCAAACCTTTGACACAGATGGAGTCAAAGGTTATCTTTTGTTTTATAAATCTTGCCGCTTCTCTCCATTGATTTCGAAGGGTTGGTTCCAACATCAACACTTCATTGTTTTCAAAATGTTTTGAAATATAAAGGTTTCAAAGTAGTTGCTTTCGACTCTAATGTTTTTCTGATTATTTTGCTCTACTTGGAGGCATAATCCAAAAGTTTTAAGTCGAAACGTTTTAAAAGTTTCAAAGTAGTTAACATTGAATGGTTTCGAAAGGTTTCCATTTGTTTTAAATTGAACCCAATGTCTTAGAAAGGTTTTGAATTTCATTGCTTTCAAAAGGTTTATAAATGGTTTTATAGGGGAGGTACCCCAGCCTTTCGACAAGGTCGAAAGGTATGGTTTTGAAATGATTTCGAAAGGCTAAGGTTTAAAGGTTTTAAAAAGCAGATGTCATATGTTTTAAAGCTTGTAAAATGAAGGCCTTTTAAAAGGTTTTGAAGGAGGACCTTCAACGATTTCGAAAGGTTTATTAAAGGATATGAAGGAGTTACCTTCAATGCTTTCGAAGGGTTTTATTAATGGTTTTGAAGGAGTTACCTTTAATGTTTCTGAAAGGTTGTTTAAAGGTTTTCAACAAAGTTTGCCAATGGAATGACTAGGCATATAGCCTAAATGTTTAAAGTTATAAAGGACTTTAACTTATTTTAAAAGAATAGATAATCCTTATTGAACATCATCAACATTATTTTGAGTAAATTATATGTAATATAAGAAAAATAGCTTAGAGTAAAGCTAAAGATATATTTTTCTTGTATATATATGGTTTGATGGACTAAATCATTTCGAAAAGGTTTTCAATGAAAATTTGAAGGGCAGTTAGCCCGGATATTTTAAAGGGTAGTTAACCCAAAAGAAAATTCGGACAGTTAGCTCATTTAAATTCAGATAGTCGGTCCATTTCGATGGCAGTTAGTCCAGAGGACAATTAGTCCAAATAAGCGGCAGTTAACCCAGATTTGAACAGTTAGTTCATTTATTAGCATACCGGACCTTGCTACTTTTTAAGGACAGTCAGTCCACCCTTTTTACCTCTTTTGGGCAGATAGCCCATTATCTAGCATAAAAGTACTTCTATTTTGGTATAATCAGTTTTAGGAAAAAATAGTCCAGAAGAGAGCATTTAGCTCAAAATTAAGACAATTAGCCCAGTATAGAGCAGATAGCTCAGATTTTAAACGAATAGTCTATTTTATTTCCTGTTTTAGCATAATGAATTTTGCTATATTATTATTATAGTCAGTTGATTAACCAGTTTGGTTGCAGGAAAGGATTTGCAAAATATATGTTTTGAAAAGAGATATTAGTAAGGGGAAACATATTCTGCTAAGCGGCGTGGTCTCACTATATATCAGTAAATATAGATGTAACAAAAATCATTCATTCCAGGATTTATGTCCGACTCGAAGTTTTTATTTCCCATTAAACTCTCGAATGCTCAAAATTTGATTTTAATAGGCTGTGGGTTTGGGGTTTCCGCTTTCCGCATATTTTGGTGAATAAAGCATCCAAAGACGAGCAGGTGGCTGACGGATAGCTAATTTAGGAATTCTGTTTTAAATTATTTCGCCTATGTATAAAGACAGTTATGTCTATATTGCTTTAATCATCCAAGAGGGCATCTTCATATGTCGCTCTTAACGTATCGTTTTAAATTATATTTTGGTCAATGCCTAGGATTACGTTTGGGGATTTTGTAACTTGGATATGATATTAGTTTAAATGTAATCACTGATTGGAAATCTGTGATTTTGTTCATACTCAAGTGCTTCTGATATTATGGATACCATTAACATTACCGTATTTCATCACCAGAAGTTTATACTATGCTACTATGGATGACTGTAGTATCTGTAGCGTTTAGCTTTTGGCCTCCAAACATGGCATAAGCACCTGATTTGCCTATTGATCATTTGATTCATGATGTGCTTGCGATCCATCTCACATATCATTGACTAGCTCGTAATCCCTTTAATTTATTATGGATTAGGATAAGTGATACCGGGTGCCTTGACCCGGCTGCATCGGGTTGATTACGAAGGCCAGACTCGCCTGCTAATGGGAAAGATGATCATGAGGCAACTACCACATGACTATAACATAATGTCTGGGCGGTTATATCAAGCTAGGATGAATAGAGTTAATAGACAGACGATGCAGGATGTCGGATAATGGGGTTTTGTTTGGTTGGAATATGGATCGGCATGAATGTTGGTCAAATTAGATGAAATATGGATAGGTCGTTATATATGTAATATGGTAATGGGTCGGCATAATATTTGTGGAGGATATGGTTTTTCATATGATATAAATGGTGGGAGATCGGCATGGTTATATGGCAAGATGATTAACTTGAATGGAAGTGGAGAGGGATCGGCATAAGTTGTAAAACCAAAGGGATCGGTATTTTGATGGTCATGGGAAAGGAATCGGCATGGTTTGTTCATAGGTTTAGGATCGATACAGAACATTCAAGGGGTACGGGTCGGCATAGCATGACTCGTGAAGTATGGATCGGCATAGCATGGCACGAGGAGTATGGACCGGTATGGAATATTCAGTAGGTATGGATCGGAATTACATGGCATGTAAAGAAGGGATCGACACACGTTTGGGATACCAGAAGGGATCGTCATAAGCTAGACCAGATTAAGATTTGAACTAAAGTATTGCAAGAACTAGAGCCTCGTACATCCAATCGCCTTGATAATTGAAACATCATCATTATAGGCCAAGACGGAATCGCTATCCCAAACTCGACTCGTGAAGGGATCGGTACCAATTCCTATCCATTGAGATTTGGACTTGGCCCTCCCTATGGTGGGCCTATATGGTTGAGGAGGTCCAGATGCCGAAGTTTCAATCAGATGGTAGGATGCCTTCATCTATAAATACAGGCATAATGGGCCATTTTAAGAGAACTTTTTTGGTTGCAAGTGAAACTCTTCCATTATTGTAACCAAGTCCCTTTACTCTTTTCTAATCCCTTGCTATTTCTTACTGATTGTAATTGTAATCAAGTGAATTGTGAAGCAATAAAGATAATATTCAAAGTAGACGTAGGCAATCGACGCTGAACCACTATAAATCTTGTTGTTTTTCTTTCTGGTGCATTTTTCTTGATATTCGGTGTTTTTCCTTTGTTTTCATTTAATTTTTTAAATTTTTGGTGCTTTCACTAATAACGTTGATTCTCGGGCTATTAGGATCATCTTTGCTACTATTGGATTGAGGAAATCCCCCAAAAGAGATCCAGGTTCATCTTTAGAAGCTTACAGATACTATTCAGATTTATCAAGATCTAAGCAAAGAAATTCAGAATGGTAAGGCGCACCGAATCTACTTCCCATAATGTTGATGCCCATGATACCACCATTGTCCAACAAGGGGGTCTAAGCATCCAACTTACTAATGCGAATGTGGAGCCTACCGCAGTGCAGAACCCCGCTAATTCCATAACTCAAGCTGAATTCAATGACTTGATGAGAGAGCTGATGGAAAGCCGTAGCAGTAAATGAGCAAATCCAGGCTAATGCCAATTTGTTGCACCAGATTGCTCAACAACGACGCCAAAGTGCCAGAAGGGATCTCGCTTCTTACTCGGCATCGGATAGTTCAACCTCAGCAAACGAACATCACAAGCGAAGGCTTCACAGGGTTGAAGCAGCACGAACTAGAGTGATGGAACAACGCTCGACAGACCAACGTGGTCTACCAAGACGGTTCGATGTCGTTCCCTCTATAGGGATCGGTACTGATCCCTCAACTAGAGGGATAACTCACCAAGTGCAACTAGAGAACTGTGCTCATGCTGGATCTAGGAAGTTAGACACTGGATTGTGTTTGGATGCTGATCAAGTACCTCTCGGGATGATAATGAAGTGAATTCTCAAGATACACATCAGGAGGATGATTGGCCAAGGAGGCATGAAATGCCCTGGAGACACCGGTCGGAGCATTCACGCAAGGTAGTGCACAAACACCACTTTGCGCCACCTATCCAAACACCGAATTTGTCTATAATGGTCAGACATCTATTGAGGGAGAACCAAGTCTTGACAAATGATGACTAGGGAGTCTCTAAGGGCCATACCCCATTTACCAAAGTATTTTGTAGGAAAAGTATCCTAGAAGGTTCAACATGCCTACGATGCTTGCTTATGAAGGGAAAACCGATCATAAGCAGCACATCATGAGGTATGAATGGTTGATGGACTCAGTAAGAGCGAATGATGCTACCAAATGCAGATGCTTCCCCATAACTCTTTCTGGGATCGCTACGATGTGGTTTACAAGATTACCCCTGCGATCGATCTTGAGATTTGACGAGCCAGCAACAAGATTTGTCGATTAGTTTCGAATTCATGCTACTCGCCCTAAAGATGTGATGTCATTGTCCAGTATAATCTAGGATCTAGGGGAATCACTAAAGGAATACTTGCAGAGATTTCATGTTGCTGCCATTGAAGTTAGTAACCCTAATGACCATGTAATACTTATGGCTGTGACAAGGTGGGTTGACCCCGAACCCAAGTTCGATGATTGGCTAGTTGGAAAACCGTCGGCCATACTGGAGCGTTTCTACTCAAAGGCTTCCCAGTTCATGAAAAAGGAAGAGGCCGGATTGTCTAGAAAAAGCAACGCTATAGGGCCAAGCGGAGAAGTGGTACATAGCAACATTGCAATAAAGCGGTCTAGGGAAAGTTCTGGAAAGGTTCAGATCAATGTTCTAAACAAGCCGGATCAACAAAAAGGAGTGGAGAAGGGAATCGTGACCAGAAGTGGAGCCCAGAAAGTGGAGGTCCACGTTTTCTATATATGAAAACTATACACCTTTGAATGCATCCCTGGAGAACATTTATCTGTCCACCTGTGATACTTTCCTATATGAGATGCCACGTCCAAAAGAATCGACTTAGGCACAAAAGCAAACTGAGAAGTATTATCGTTTTCATAAATGTTACGAGCACAATACGAATGACTGTAGGCATCTCTATGATGCTGTTGATAAATTGATTCGGGAGAAAAAGTTGCGACAATTTGTGAAAAATCCGCAGGATGGCGGACATGGGACGTCTGATAACAATCAAGGGCAGGCTTCATGCAAGGCCGAGGAGCCTGCACGGACTGGTGGAAGGTTGTTAATAAACACGATAGTTGGTGGACCACAACCTACGGATAGAAGTTAATAGGAAATGGAGCATTATGCTAGTTTAGTGAGACATGTGGATTCGAATGTTGCTCGAATACGGAGGATGCAAATCCGGCCAAGCAACAGCGTACAGTGACGGATGATGTAGTATTTAGAAGCTGAGATACCGATACATTTGAGGCCCCAACTATTGATCCGATGGTTATCTCTGCCATGATTGGACCTACTCTGGTGAGAAGAATTTTGATTTATTACAGAAGCTCTGTGAACATTATCTTTAAGAAGGTATATGATCAAATGAGGATGGAGGCTAATGATTTGAAACCATCTAAAGCTCATATACACGGTTTCAATAGTGTGGCTACCGAGGCAGTTGGTTATGTAGAATTACCAGTCGAATTGGAGGAAGGTGAATATAGGAGGGTGAGGATCCTACCGTTCATTTTTTTGGATGTTGACTACCGTACAATGTTTTTTTGGGGAGTCCGGCCTTGCCTGAATTTTGGGCAGCTCTTTCCCCATGGTGTTTGACATTGAAATTTCGGACTGATAACGAAGTAGGTGTTGTGCATGGTGATCAGGAAACTAGGTGTGCCTGTTATGTAGCTGATTTGAGAGAGGATCAGTGGAAGGAGAAGGGAAAGGGCATGGATAAGTCTGTCCGCATCCAAGTCACTGAAGATTGACAAATGGAGCCCAAGCCTTGGCTTAGGCATCACAATCGGTTCTATAGAGATATAGATCCGAGGAATGATGAGGAGGAACCCAAGAAGGCCAAGATAGCACCGGCTGAGCTGATGATTGATATCACAGTCAGCTATGATGACCCGTCGTGGGTACCGAAGATGGGATCGTAACTCAATCCTTCGATGATGAGAGAACTTACCAATTTCCTCTGAGTGAATCTAGATGTATTTTCTTGGACTCATTCTAACATTTGTGGAATCTCACCTACCATTATGAGCCATGCACTAAACGTTGATCCAAAGTATGTTCTGTTGAAACATAAAAGACGAGGCATGGATTTGGAGAGATTCATTGCTCTTAAAGAGGAGTTGGATAAACTTAAAGCCAACGGGTTTATTCACGATACCCTCTATCCCGAATGGATATCTAACACAATGCTGGTGAAGAAGGCAAATGGGAAATAGAGAATGTGTATTAACTATTCGGGCCTGAACAAGGCATGCCCCAAGGATTGTTTCCCCGCCTAGAATTGATCAGCTAGTTGATTCAACCGCAACGCATGAATTATTATCATTTTATGGATGCGTACTCGAGGTATAACCAAATCCTGATGCACATCCCGAATCAGGAACAGACCAGTTTTTTCATGGATGTTGGGTTATAATGTTAGGTAGTAATGTCGTTCAGATTAAAGAACGCGGGAGCAACCTATCAACGTTTGGTTAACCGAATGTTTAAGGATCAGATCGGAAGGATGATGGAAGTCCATGTGGATGATATACATGTGAAGTCTCAGCGATCAAACAACCACATTCGAGACATAGCGGAGATGTTCAATGTCCTTCGATTTTTTAGCATGAAAACCAACCCTTTGAAATGCTCATTCAGTTTGCATCAGAAAAGTTCCTGGGTAGTCAATGCACGAGGAATTGAAGTAAATCCCGAAAAGATTCAAGCCATTCGGGATATACAAGCACCCAGAACTATTAAGCAAGTCCAGAATCTGAGCGAGAAGGTCACTGCTTTGAGTCGGTTTATCTCTAGGGCGACCGATAAATGCATTCCTTTCTTCGATTTGATAAGGAAAGGAAAGAGGAATTTTGAATGGATGCAATATTATGAAGGTGCATTTCGAGCTTCTATGAATCATTTGGAGAGACCACCTATTTTGTCAAAGCCGGTAGATCATAAGGAGTTGTATATTTACTTAGTTGTTTTACCACATGCCATAAGTGCCACTTTGATTCATGAGGAGAACCGGATTCATAGAAAGGTATACTACATTAATAAACGATTAATGGGGGCAGAAAGAAACCACCCAAAGATAGAGAAATCGGTGTACTTCTTGGTGACCGCATCGTGCAAACTTCGCTCGTACTTTCAGGCATATCCAATCAATGCTTCACCGACCAGCCCTTACGATAGGTCCTACAATGACCCTAGATAGTTGGAAGGATGTTTAAGGGAACATCAAGCTCAGCCAGTTCGACATTACATATCTGTCTCGAAGAGCTATCTAGAGACAAGCGTTGGCTGGCTTCTTAGCCGAGTTTACCATGCAGGATGAGACCTCAAAGAGTGGTGCAATCCCTACTATACGATGGAAGTTGTATGCCGATGGAGCATCCAATGATCATTGTTTCGGAGCAGGCATCATTCTTGTAACCCATGAGAACTGGTCAATTTGCTATGCTTTGACGCTTGATTTTCCTACTACGAACAAACGTAGCTAAGTATGAGGCATTAATTACTGGACTTAAACTTGCTAGAGAGCTCAGGGTGAAATCTATTGAAATCTTTTGTGACTCGCAACTGGTGGTGTGTCAGGTTAGAGGGGACTACCAAGAAAAAGGACAACGAATTGCCCCATATATTACCCGAGTTCAGGAGTTGCTGGCGGATATCGAATACTATGACATTTCACAAATCCCGCATGAGCAAAACGGGGAAGTCGATTCATTGGAAAAGTTCGCGAGTACTGGTGATGCATAATAGATGGGCTTAGGTTCCAGTCGAGATACTACATACCCTAAGTATAAATGTGATGGAAGTTGATTGAGTACTAGAGACGGAGCCCGAAAGGGAACAATGGATGGCTCCATTTAAAGAATACATGTTGCATGGAATCTTGCTTGAGAAGAGGAATGAAAAGTAGCAAGTCCTGCATAAAGCTTTACGGTATATTATGCTAGAAGGAACTATGTATAAAAAGGGGTTCTCCCTTCCCTTACTTTGGTGTATCTCTCATGACGAGATAAAGTGTGTCTTGAAAGAAGTCCATGAGGGAGAACGTAGCGATCACACTGGGGGGAAAATGCTAGCAAAATAGATACTCCGTTATGGGTACTACTGGATGACTGTGAAGCGGGATGCCGTTGATTATGTGAGGCGATGTGACAAATGTTAGATGTACGCGAAAGTCCCAAGAGCTCCGCTGACAAAGATCACACAAATGGTTAGTCTATGGTCATTCGCTATGTAGGGAGTTAATATCATCAGCTCTTTGCTAATTTCCATAGGTGACGTGAAATATGCAATTGTCGCAATTGACTACTTCACCAAATGGGCCGAAGCGAAGCCGTTAGCAACGATCATAACCAAGAAAGTTTTCAACTTCGTTGTTCGAAACATTATATGTCGTTTCGGTCTTCCACGAACTATGATGACTAATAATGGAACTCAATTTGATAGTGCTGAGTTTAAAGAGTTTTTTTTTGGAGATATCACATTGAAAAGAGATTTGCGGTGGCCTCTCAGCATCGGGCGAATGGACAAGTTGAAGCTGTAAACAAGATTATAAAGTCTATCCTGAAAAAGCATTTGGAAAAGGCTAAAGGCAAGTGGGTGGATGAACTTCCTACGGTGCTTTGGGCCTACAGGACCACTCATAAGTCTGTGACTGGCCACAATCCATTCTCTCTTTCTTACGGAGCCAAAGTAGTTATCCCGGTAGAACTCGAAGTCCCCTCTCATCGAGCGACTTACTATGATCCTAGAACAAACCAAAATCTCTTACTGGAATCATTGGACTTTATCGATGAGAAGCGCGAGGAGGTCGATTTGAGAGCAGCTGCACACGGACATCGAATTTCTCGGTACTGTAACAGAAAAGTTCAATCAAGAACCTTCGAAGTTGGCGACCTTGTCTTGAAATGGATTTCCCGATCCCATCGCGCATGAACCCGACATGGGAAGGGACATATGTCATTGAACAAAGGCTCTGAGAAGGAACTTTCCAACTTTCGACTATTGATGGTGTGATGCTTCCAAGAGCGTGGAATAACGAGCATTTGTGACCCTATTTCACCTAGACGATTTCTTTTATATTTCAGTACTAGCTGCTTTCAATATTTTCTTTGGTGTTTGACTTTTCTTATACGTAATAAGACACGTAACTATGTTCCTCTTCTTGTGATGAATAAAATCGTGAAGCTTCCTTTTCATAAGCTACAATTATTGCATATTACACTAAGTATGTGTTGGAACTAATTGATATCGACATCTGCAATGTATGAACAGATTGGCAAAGTTTGAAGTCGATTTATCATACCGATCCCCGATAAGATCGAATAAGGTGGGCTTTGTAAGTTTGCTCGACTGGATATTCCTGTAGATGAATCAAAAAGAAAAGCTCGCAATAAAGAAAAAAGGTGTCGACCGTAGGAGCATGACGAAATTTCTAAGTCCCTAACGCGGATTGAAAAATTCTAAGTCCTTGACTGCGGACTAGAAAACTCTAAGTCCCTGACTACGGACTAAAGTACAAACCATTTGGGCGGAAACATGATTTCCCAAGACAAAATTTCTAAGTCCCTAAATGCGGACTAGAAAATCCTAGGTCCCTGATTACGGACTAAAAAAATTTCCTGACTGCGAACTAGAAAACTCTAAGTCCCTGACGGCGGACAGGAGTATAAACCATTCGGGCGGAAACACGATTGCCTACGATGAAATTTCTAAGTCCCTGAATGTGGACTAAAAAATTCTAAGTCCCTGACTGCGGACTAGAAAACTTTAAGTCCCTAATTACGGACAGGAGTATAAACCATTCGGGCAAAAACATGATTGCCCACGATAAAATTTCAGTATCCCTAACTACGGACAAGAAAATCCTATGTCCCTGACCATGGACTAAAAAATTCTATGTCCCTGACTGCAGACTAGAAAACTCTAAGTCCCTGATCATGGACCGGAGTATAAACCATTTGGGTGGAAACACTATTGCCCACGATGAAAATTTCTAAGTCCCTGACTGCGTACTAGAAAATCTTGAGTCGCCGACTACGGACTAACAGAATTCGAGTCCTCAACTGCGGATTAAAGGATAAATCATCTGACAGAGGAATGACTGCCATGGGAAAAAATGTGACTGCCCACGTTGAAAATGCCGAGTCTCCAGGGCATGGAATAGAGAATGGGCGATTGGAACTTAGCTAACCACCTACGAAAAATTCTAAGTCCCCAGACCATGGGCTAACTCGAAAAGCCAATGGATGGATAGATGGATTTCGACTGTTCTTTATCCATGAATTCCGACCTCAAATCAACAGAAGAAACTTGAATTGTTAACGGCAAGACACAACAGTTCGTTATATTTCCGGCTTGGCATTGCTCACGACTTAAGATGGCATCTACAGAGAGGCTTTGAGATAGAGATACTGGATTATTAACGAGACTTGTGAAAATTAATATAAGTACATTAAATGGGAAGTAATTACTCTATTGTTGAAGTAATAATTCACACGATGATTAATCAAAAGACAAAAACTTTTATTCACTATCTCAAAAATTCCTTACAAATTATTCAAAATTTCGAGATCCACGCCTATACACCTACTAGCAAGAAAAGAAACACATGCCTAACTTATCCAAACTATGTACAATGACACAAAACACTAACTACTACTTTGATTTCTTCTCCTTCTATGGTTTTTCAGAAGTTGAATCGGTCGAGTGTCTTTTCCAGGATCCTTTGCTGCCCTTGGTGGAGATGCTTAAAGAAGAAGGAGGAATTTCAACAGGAATCGTAGGATCTTCAACGCGACCACAATGGGCTCTGTTTTAACTTCCTGCTTCGATCTCTCTTCTTCTTCAATCTGCTCCTTCATACTGCTCTTGGAAGCGTGCTTCGTGGCGCCCATGATCACTACATCTTTCCACTCCTCACTATGGGACGGGTCCTCAGGCTTATCCTTCTCGAGCATATCGATGACCCATGCATCGGGTCTCGGAATTCTGCAACAACTGGAGCCTCGGCCACTTTCTCTAGCTGCTCCATGGCGACATTGCTCCTAAGAGTTTGCTCGGGACCAGGGTAACCTACGAAAGTTAGTTAAAAAAAAGCGTTAATCTATAGTCGTTATGTATTGAAAAAAACAATTTTTTTAATTCGAAAGAGTGCAATACAGTACCAGGATGCAACATCTTGTTGGCTCTCGGTGGTCTTTGGGGTGCTCACTTCAATGATGGGAGACAGCATGTGTAGGCAGAGTCTGGGCCTGTTCGGATCATAACCGACGTGTTGCTCCTGGGTTGAGAAGATGATGTTCCAACTAATTGAGTAGGAGAAGGACCCTTAGGTTCGGTTCCATAATATTTTGTAATATTTTCTCTTTCTTTAGCAGGTGTAGGAGTTTATAGAATTGAAGTTTTGCGATGACTAAATCAGACGGTTCGTTTCCTCGGAGCACTTCTTGCACAAGTGCCTCTTCATCAAGCTCTGCCACACCTAACTCTTCCTTCTTGATTTTGATGATAATCTCCCAGGCTTCGGCAAGTGATTCAAGATAGCCTTCACCTAGAAAGGTCATGTCACGATGAAGGAGAACTTTTGCATTATATTCGGCAATGAGAGGATTGAACAAGTTCTGGATCTCTTCCCTACCAGAATCAATGGAAGCCTCTACCTGGGAGTTGGCTTCTACGAGCACCTCTTTCTTGCCCTCTTTGCAGGCTGCTTTTTTCAAGACTTCGATCTGGGTAAGTTGCTTACTAAGTTTCGTTTTAAGTTCCTTGTTTCATCAATCTCCTCGCAGTATTTCTACGACTATTCCTATGCCTCGATTTTTTTCCTCGATCTCTTTGAACAATAATTTTTCTAGCTAATCAACGCTACAAGCTAATACATCTTTCTCCTTTTGTAAGGAGTCCTTCTCTAAGTCTAGAGTGCCACTACGATGGAGCATTGCATCCAGTTCCTTTTTGTGCGAAGCTTCTAACCGAATTACAGCCCTGCCATTTCTTTCGCATTCTTCGCTGCCATTGTAAGTTGGGCTTTATATTTGAGCAGCTTATCATCTTGAAATTTGATGATATCTTTGTCATGAGCGGCATCCCACTTGAGGCGATTAATTTCATGATGGTGCTCGATGAAAACTTTGAATGCTTTCTCAACTAAGTGAATGAACGCTTCATGCTGGACATACACGTCATTCATGCATGCTAATAAGCTCTCTTTGGCGCTTCTAGGAATGAGTGTATGGAGGGGAGGAACTTGAGTCCATCAAAGTAGATTCTTGAAAAAGTAGCTTTAATTCAGCCAACTTTTTCAGTGTGGTAGGATCATAAGCAGGAACCGACGGAAGCAGATCAGAAGTAGCAAGCGGATGCTTGCCAGAACGGTGCTCATGTGATTGCCTTGAACCGAATGACCCGAAAAGTTAGTCGTGAGGCGTGGCAATTGAGAATCCCAATGTGAGGACTTGTCTCTGCTATGAGCAGGAAAGTGTGATTGATTATCATGGCGAGGTGTATGTGGTTGAGACTTCCGTTTGGATGAGGAAGAAGACTCTCGAGAATAGTAGTTTTTATCTCGTCCTTCTCTGTGTCTTCCAGAATCGGAATCTCGACCTAAACGACAATAAGTGGAGGAGCCTTGGAGATGGTCAAAAGCATGAGAGTGTGACATTGCACCTGTAAAGGAACCAAATAAGAGCATATTAAAAGTTGAAACATGAGAAATTAATCACAAGTGGATAGTGGAGTGCAAGTGCTTGTGTGTCCTAGTGCTTCCCCCCGATGGACCAGTAACATTAGCTTTACTCATTGGAGTTTCCTCCCCTCTATTGAAAGGTTGCACGCCTTCGCCACTTGTTGCGGGGTATTTAAGCCCTTCGATGTCAATATTAGCAAAATTGTAATTTAATAAATCATCCGACATTGGAATGTCGTGGAGTCCCTTCAACGAGCTTTCCATTTGTTGAGAAGATGACTCTTTTTCAACTGAAGTTATGACGAATTTTGATTTTTCCCCAGCCTTACTATTTCGTATCTTGTACACTAACTTTTTACCCCTCTTCAGGGGAGTTTGCAATTGAATAGTCTGTAGCGCTTTGACTGTTGGCACTTTTCTAGGGCCTATGTCTTCGCCTCTCGGCCCTACATCTTGTGATTCCCTTATCTCTCCCTCTTTGATGTCTTCTCGAGTTCCTTCGATAGGGGGCACCGTAGGGTCGTTTACTTATTCTTTCTCTCGACTACAATTTTTGGAACTGCTTTACAACTAGGAAGTCCGATTTTGTGGTCATATTCCAATAGCTCGAATAACGATATCAGCTCATCAGTGACAATGATTTTGATGTCCCGATCCTCCATAGGAGTAGCGTGACTAACTACGACAGCCCTGGAATACTCGATGCCTTCACGTCGACGGCGGACAGTTGAAAAATTGGATATATTAGTATGATTAAGAAAGAAGTTGCAACTTGTATCTTTAAACTAAAAACAAAGACAATAATAGCACTTACGTCCTTCCAACCATCTCCTTGCAAAGTCGGGAGGGCACTGTACATAGAACCACTCGTACTTGAATAGGGAAAGCTTGTTCCATGCGCCTATTAGGACTTGGCATTTGGGCAAAGGTTCAAGAAAGACATATAAAGGGCTTCCATGCCGTCTTTTAAAATTGTAGATGTATCTGATGTCTTTTGGAGTTGGCGGACGAAATAGGACGGTCATGATGAGAAGAAAAGTGTCATGGATGAAGGCATAACCGTTGTGGTGCAGTGTGGTAGAAGCGATCCTTAGGTATCTTAGCATTTCCCGAACAAAGAAGTTAAAGGAAGGCACACATCCAGCCTAGCATATGAACTTGTTACAAGTAGTATACCTGGCTGGGGACAAGTGAGGTCTATCTTGTCTCGATGGAACTAGAACGTCTTCAAAAGGAATTCCGTGGATGGAACATAATTGAAGTGCGGCTTTGTCGATTCTAGACGCTTGCGAATCAACCAAATTGTTTAAGATGATGGAACCCTCAATGGCATCAGGAGTTGGGTTAATAACTTATGTAGGAAAAATTGGGATATCAGAAAAGAGATTTGTTTGTGGGTCAGATGCCCCTACTTGTTCTATTGGAGGACTCATAGCGGGTTTATCAGATAAGGTGGTGGAGCTTGATCTCACAACTGATTCAAAAGACATTATGATTGAGCGCTCCATGTAGATTGATATCTATGTTAGCTATATTCAGTAGACAATCAATATTAGAAATAATAACTTCCCACCCTAACCCCTACCCCCCGTGTCGTGTGTGAACTAGTGCGGTGCAATATGAAATAAACATAAGCAGTTTGAAATTAGAAAAGCAAGAATAAAATGTCAATGGTTGGGGGTTTCATCCAAAGAGACCATCATCGCTGACCATCTCAATCGACGCGAAAGTTGACTAGCAACCGAAGCTTTTAAATCATATGTTGACATTCTAAGTTATGAAGTCCATTGTTCATGTATTTTTGGCCAATTTATGCTTTGTTCATGTTTAATAGACTAGAAATTAGTTCGTTCAAACTTGAGTCTGTTGTTCCAAGTATGAAAGTCGCGTTGTTCTTACTCGTTATATGTTCGGGTAAGGTAGTGTGTAGTTAAATGTTCGAACGACTTGAGTTAAGTTGGTCTTTATAGTCAACACCAATCCCTGCCTTGGATAATAATCCCTATACCCTAGCCTCACAGTCGATCCCTATACTTAAACTCATCTGGCAACACCGACCCCTTCCCGTTAGCCTACATACTGATCCCTATGTTTTAACCATCAGTACAGATCCCTATGATTCTTTCTAGCCTATATGTTGATCCATATACTCAAACTTTCAGGATGAACCCTACTTTTTAATTCCTAAGCCGATCCCTATGGATAAGCCTTCACACCGACCCCTCACGAGATCCTTATCTACACCGATCCCTAATGCTAGCGGTTCCCATTTCAGCACCAAATAGCCAGATACCGAACCCTCCTTTTACCTCCTTTTTTCATCATCCCTCTTTCTTCCTTATTCCCTATTCCTTTCTCTTCCTTATCTAGCACCTTCTTCTCCTTCCTCGATCTCACCTAACCCAACCAAGCCCACTAATTCGCTCACCTAGGATTAAAATGTAAGTGAACCCATAATCCCATGACTCAACTGATGCAATTATGAGAGCAAGTCATGCCTATTTGGTATAGATTACGAGGTTAGAAACTTGGATTAAGGACGAATTGATGGTGGTGGAGATCGAAAATGGGGTCTCGCACTCGATTTTGAGTTTAAAGAAGATGCTTGTCTTACTTCAAAGTGTTCGGTTGGGTAAAGAGCAAAGGAAAAAGGGTTTAGGTGCCGAAGGTAAAGTGAAGAGAGAAAGGAGAGAGGCATGTTTTTTTACATGGGTGATGAAGAAGGGAAGGCGAACCAGTCATACCAAGTGACTCAATCACGAAATTGAAAAGGGATCGGCCTCAAGGCTCGCCGGCCCCTATTGTAACAACCCGATTTTTAGGGATACTAAATTGGGAATCAACTTAATAAATTGATAATTAATTAGGTAATAATAAATAATTAAATATTTATGGAGAAAATAAAATAATAGAAAAAAAAATTAATATGGTTGAGAGCAAGGTATATTGTAACGAACTCATTTGCTTGGCGTTATAAATTATGCATTTTTAGTGGTAATGAAATTTAAAAATGAACAATTTTATTAAACCAAATTATTTGAAAAGATAAAAAAATAAAAAATAAATAAATAAGTAAATAAAATAAAATATAGAAAAGTTGTTTTTAGTTAAAAAGTTTTTTCCCATGTTTTGCATTAAAGAAAAAAAAGGAGAGAAAATGAAATTTTCATACTAATTTACAAATTTAACATAAATAATGATAATAATAATATCATTTTCATGATGCCATGTAGGAAAGTTCTAGAATTGAATAAAATAATGTTGAGGAAAGAAAAATCTAGAACAAAAACATAATAAAATGATTACACTTTATTAAAAAAAAGAAATAATAAAATAAGGGTTAATTGGAAGAAGATTCTAGAGGAGGGACTTTGCAATAAAAATACCATTCCCTCTCCTCAACCCTCTTTTTTCTGTACGTACAGTTCAGAAACAGAAAGAAGAAAGAAAGGAAAAAGGAAAACCTAAAATCTAATTGCTAGCCCTCTCATCCAAATCAAAAAAAAAAAAAAAGAGAAACAATTAAATCTAAGATTTTCAATTATGAAAGTAAGTATCCCTAAATCAATTCTTTTCTATTTCATTCTTTTGTTTTATATGTAGTTATTTAGGGTTTTTCTCTTTTGATAGCAATTGAAAGGAGAAGCTTCAGCAATCAAAGGCTAGCTGATTTAGGGCTTGAAGATTGCTAATTGGTGTTTAGGTGAGTGAAGTTACAATCATGTTTTGTTTTATTTTAATGTTTATGTGTGCATGCAAATGTAGGATGAAATTCTGGAATTATTATTCTTTATTCATTTCTTACATCATGTGGTTAAATGAATTATTGGATTGAAAAAAATGAGAATGAAAATAAATGCATGCAAGATGTTTGTTTATTTGTCACAATGAGCTGCAGTTTTCTTTCCATGCAAAAAAAAATTCTTTCGGAACTGCACTGCGCAGCCCAGACGAGCCTGCAGGTGCAGCCTAGACGGGGCTGCCTGCTCAAAAGCTGCCCAGATTGGGCTGCACAGGTGCAGCCTGGGGCTGCACAGAGGTGCAGCCCAGACGGGCTGCAAATGTGCAGCCAGGGGCTGCACAGGTGTGCAGCCCGGGCTGCCTGCCGGGCGCCGCCAGGGTGAAGCCTGGGCGCAGCCCGGGTGCGGCCCGAGGCCGACCCGGGCGGTGCATCCCAGGGCTGCACAGGGGCATCCCGGGCGGGCTGCACTGTGCAGCCCAGGGCTGCCCTGGTGCAGCCGGGGCAGGCTGCACAGTTACAGCCCAAATCGGGGCTGCACCAAAGGTAGTAAAAAAAATTAAATTATTAAAATTAACTTAAATGGTTGAATTAAATTTATTTTGGTTAAATAAGAAAAGTATTGTATTATCGATAAATGTGTTTAGAAAAAATAAATAAAAATAATAATAACAATACGTAAATAGAACATTTTAGGATTTTGATTACGTTTTTGAGTACTAAAGCTTGCCTTTTTAATTAAATTAATTGTTATCAAAAAAAAATTTTAACTTAACGAATTTTTAATAATTTTAATCCAATAAATGAGGTTTTTGCGTTTCGTCTTAATACATAAGTATTATGGGGTACTTGTGTGTTAATGCGAAACGGAGATGTAATTATTTTCTTTTATACACACAATTATTTGCTAAATTTTATTTGCTTTTGAATATTATACTGGGTTTATTAATGGAATTTTTGGAAGGCGATTGTCATTGTTGACTTTTATTTTTAAGAAGTGTTTTAAAATTATAAACACTTTGATTTTTGGGTCGGGATAGATTGGACTCTGTTGTACCAATGGGTCAAAACTCCACCTTGGCCGACCTGATTCAGGATTGCTACCTGAATCGGTGGTATATTACATGCCCTTTTACCACCAAAGGTCAACGGTCTGCTACATTGGGCTAATCTTATTTTTGATCGGGATCTCCGATCTGCGGGTCACGGACTATGAAGGATGGAGGCGTGGGCGTCCCACGTGTAGATCCATGAACGGGTAGCATACGGCCTTTGCCTTAGACCGTCTTGGTTATCCTGGGTTGATCGCCAGGTGTATTATGGCGTTATGAGTAGGTTACGGGGTTGATATCTCCGCGCGCGCACGAGCTCTACCACTGTGATTTTACAATACTAGCGGCTGTTTATTTGGTATATTCTATGAGTCATGTTATATTTATCCCATAATTCCCATAATGCAATTTTCTTTACTTTATGATTTTTGGAAAGTATTAAAGTTGATTTTGAAACCCAGTATCTTTGGAGAATGTGTGTATGAACTTATTCTTTGTGTTACAAATGATAATTGGGTTGGTATCGTATTGAATTACATACGATATGTTTGGCCTAAAATCATTATTTGATTAAGGAAATTGTTTATGAAACCAAATTTGCATGCTGGTTCTCACACACATATATGCCTCATGTTGGTTTATACATGCGGCGCTTTCTTTTCCTTTTGTTGATTGAGACAATTATTGTTCATAAACCTTACTTCACTCACACTAGAAATAGTCTGACCCGTGTGATTTGTTTTATAATCCTCGGGTCAGTCTGAGGATTATGGTTGCAGTTTAGGTTGCGTGGACTGTAGCAGCACTCATATTATTTTCCACGTTTTGGGGTTTTGGACTTTTCAGCATGGACTTAGGGGTAGTTAATATATGTAATATGGTATGTATGTTATTATGTATTTTGGAAGTAATGTGTATTATGGACTATGTATTGTGGACATTACTATTATGATATGTATTATGCATTATGCTGTTTTTGTGCTGAATTGTACATTCTATTATATTCTATACTATGTAACCTGAAAATTTTTTATCTTGTACCATTGCTTTGAACCAACACTGCGCACAAATGGTAAGTAGAAGGAAAAAAAATCAAAAAATTTCTCATGCCAGTGTTAGTTCAAGGGAATGAGTACAACATTTAGCCCTATCGAGTCCCATTCTCCGTGCTTTCCGACAGTAATACTAGTATTGCTCTTGGTTGGCATGGGTATAGGGGCCGAGCGTTACATTTTTGGTATCAGAGCCCAGGTTAACAATAGTATCGAATATATTTAGAATATAAGTTAGCACAAAGCAGTAGAAGCATTGTACATGTCTATATACCATAAGTATCACTTCCATAATATAATAATAGTCATACATACCTAAACCAAAACCCCAAATCTTTGATCTTTTTAGTATGAGAGCTATTTTGATTCCAGCATAATAACATTTCTCACTATGCAGAGTAGTGAGAAAGATGGCTGGAAGAACTCCCCGTCTGACTATGGAGCAGTGGTTAGAGTTGATGTGGAACATGCCACAGGCCGCACCTGCTCCTAATGCTGCTCCTAGAGTTGATTTCGCTCGTATGTGTAAGGATTTTGTGAGCCTTGGAGGGAAGCCCTTTCATGGTAATGAAGGTGTGGTTGGAGTTCAGGCTTGGTTGAAAACTTGTGAACGAGTCTTTGGACACATGGGTGTGACGGACCGTCGGAAGGTCCAGATTGCTTCCAGCTTCCTCCAAGATGGTGCATCTGACTGGTTCGATGTGGTTAGTGCCGAGATAGGAGAGGAGGAGCTTACATGGGAGAGATTTAGGGAACGATTCGAGTTAAGGTTCATTCCTGAGGCGGAGAAGGCCATCCTTGCTCGTAGATTTATTGAGCTGAAGCAGAGAGATATGGCAGTTCAGGAGTATGTCAATACTTTCAACTCCCTCTCTAAGTATGGCCACGATTTGGTCAACACTCCCTTCAAAAAGAATCAGAAATTTGTGGATGGTCTACGTAGGAAATTGAAGGAACAGCTTTTGACTCAGCTTCGCTCCACTTTTGATGAGATAGTTGATTTGGCCATGAGGTATGAAGACTTGTATCGGGAAAGAGATGATGATGCACCACCGAACCGACAGAGCTTTGTGCCTAAGAGGAAAGCTCCATTCTTCCCTAAGAAGAAGCAGAATCCTCAGAAGAAGCAAAAGAAAGGCCAAGCTTCAGGCTCCCAGAAGCAATATAAAAGTGGAGTGAAGTGCTATAAGTGTGGAGTAATGGGGCATTTTGCTAATAATTTCCCCCAGAGGCAGTTCTATGAGTGTCACCAGACTGGTCATTTGAAGAACAACTGTCCATAGCTTATCAAGAAGAAGCAAGCAGCTAAGCTGAATGTGATGGAAGGGGATCCAAGCCCGAGTCAAAGGAAGGGAAAGCAGATGGCGGTCATGGAAGGTACGATTCCTTTTAGAGATACTTTTATTCGTATACTCTTTGACACCGGTGCCTCCCATTCTTTCATATCTAAGGAATTAGTTGATAGATATGATTTGGAAGTGGTTTACCTCGTGACATCTCTAAGGGTTGCGAATCCCATTGGTGGGTCCGCAACACTTGGAATGTTGTGCAAAGGCTTTGAGCTTTCCTTTTGCGCGCTCTCTTTTCTCTGTGATTTGCATGTATTTGAGTGCCTTGGCTTTGATATTATCTTGGGGATGGACTGATTGGATCGTTATGATGCACAGCTTTCCTGCTCAGACAGAGTTATTACTTTGAAGCATCCATCCTATAAAGGGGCTGTTAATATGACTCTCGATGTACCGAGCTCTAGTGCTTATGTTTATTTATTTTCCATGGAGTCACGAGAGGTAGATGAGATAGCCAGTGTACCAATTGTCAGAGGTTTTGGTGATGTATTTGAGCCTGTTACTGGCTTACCACCAAAGAGGGCCGTGGAGTTCCACATAGATTTAATCCCAGGTGCCCAACCAGTCAGTCGACCACCTACTCGTATGCCTCGAGTTGAGATGGAGGAACTTTGTAAGCAGTTGACTGAATTGGAAGGGAAGCAATTTATCCGATCCAGTAGCTCTCCTTGGGGAGCTGCTGCTGTTTTTGTAAAGAAGGCGGATGGCTCTCTTCGTTTATGCATCGACTACAGGAAGCTTAATGAGCTGACCATAAAGAATAAGTATCCATTACCTCGTATTGATGATCTTTTTGATCAGTTGAGTGGAGCAAAGGTCTTTTCCCAGCTGGACTTAGCCACTGGATTCCATCAGTTGAGAGTAGCGGAAGATAGCATTCCCCTTACTGCTTTCCGCACTCGTTATGGTTCATACGAGTGGCTGGTGATGCCGTTTGGGCTTACGATTACTCCTGCGTATTTTGTTGACCTAATGAATAGAATATTCAGAAGCTATCTTGACCAATTTGTCCTGGTCTTTATTGATGACATCCTAGTGTATTCCAAGTCTGAGCAAGAGCATGAAGGGCATTTGAGGATGGTTTTGGAGACCTTAAGGGAACATAAGCTAAAAGCTAAGTTCTCCAAGTTCCACTTTTGGAAGAAAGGGGTAAAGTTTTTGGGCCATATAGTCTCTGAAGCCGGTCTAGCAGTGGATCCTTCTAAGATTGTGGCCATACAGAATTGGAAGAGACCAGAATCTGTTACCGAGATACGGAGCTTCTTGGGACTAGCTGGTTACTACCGGCGTTTCATTAAAGATTTCTCCAAGATTGTGACTCCTTTGACGAGTCTGAAGAGGAAAGGAGTTAAGTATGAATGGACAGATAAATGTAAAGAAGCTTTCACAAAGTTGAAGGAGATGCTCACTAACGCCCCAGTTTTGGTGGTTCCAGAGGGTAATCAGGATCTTGTGGTCTATACGGATGCTTGTGGCTCTGGCCTGGGAGCGGTACTTATGCAGAAAGGGCGAGTTGTGGCTTATGCATCCAGGCAATTGAGGCCCAATGAGGTTCGGTATGCTGTTCATGATTTGGAGCTAGCATCCGTGGTTTTTGCTTTGAAGTTGTGGCGACACTATCTTATGGGGGAGCGGTTTGTTCTCTATACAGACCATAAGTCCTTGAAATACCTATTTTCCCAGAAGGAACTGAACATGCGCCAACAAAGGTGGTTGGAGTTTTTGGCAGCCTATGATTTTGATATTCAGTATACTCCTGGGAAAGGAAACCGTGTTGCGGATGCCCTCAGTCGTAAACACCAGGCAGTTGTATCGATGATGGTGGCTGAATGACGTGACTTGGAGGTGTTAGCTTCTAGTGGGATCTGTTACAGTATGCCTACTCATAGCTCAGGGAGGATGTTAGCTAGCTTGGTTGTGAGACCAAGTTTTATGGACAGGATTTCTCTTGCTCAGAAGGAAGATTCTGTTACTCTAGATCGTATTCATCGGTTGAAGAATGGAGAGGAAGCTGATGATCTGAAAGGTTTTGAGATGGATGCTCATGTTTGTTTGAGGAAGAAGGGTAGAATCTTTGTACCTAATGTTGCAGGGCTTAGACAAGAGGTGATGAAGGACTGCCATTGTCCGCGATACACTATTCACCCAGGTGGCAGCAAGATGTACATGGACGTGAAGCGCCTATATTACTGGAAAGGAATGAAGCGTGATATAGGTGAATATGTTAAGAATTGCATTACTTGCCAACTGGTGAAATGCGAGCATCAAAAGCCTAGCGGTCTTCTTCAGCCCTTGGAGATTCCATTATGGAAATGGGATTAGGTATAAGTGAATTTTGATTTTATAACGGTTCACTTATATAAACCCTTATTTGTGATCCAATTAGTGTTCCATTAATACTTTATTTAGGTATCAATGGATTTCATTGATGGCTTGCCTCGATCGAAGCAAGGGCATGATAACATATGGGTAGTAGTGGATCGTTTGACGAAATCTGCCCTTTTATCCCTGTCAAGGCAAAGAGGACTGCATCTTATTTGGCGAAGCTGTATGTGAAGGAAGTTATTCGTCTCCATGGTGTACCTAGTGCTATAGTTTGTGACAAAGATAAATTATTTACTAGTGGATTTTGGAGGAGCTTACAAGCAGCTTTGGGGACGAAGTTGAACATAAGCTCAGCCTATCATCCTCAGTCCGATGGACAAACTGAGCGAGTCAACAAGATATTTAAGGATTTGTTGCGATCCTGTATTCTGGACTTTGGAGGGTCTTGGGAGGACCACCTGTACTTGGTAGACTTTTCATATAATAACAGCTTTCAGTCTAGTATAGGCATGGCTCCTTTCGAACCACTGTATGGAAGACCATGTAGATCTCCTGCATGCTGGCTTGAGACTGGAGATAAGTTAGTTCTTGGTCCCGACAATGTACGTGAAGCTTCAGAAAAGGTAGAGATTATTAGAAGGAGGATGAAGGAAGCACAAGATAGACAAAAGTCCTATGCAGATAAAAGGAGAAAGGACTTGGAGTTTAGCGTCGGCGATCATGTGTTCGTGAAGATTACTTCTTTAAAGGGGGTAATGAGGTTCAGCAAGACTGGTAAGCTTGCTCCTAAATTTATTGGGCCTTATCCTATTATGGAGCGGATTGGGAAGCTTGCCTATAGAGTTGCTTTACCTGAACACTTATCAAGTGTGCACAATGTCTTTCATGTGTCACACTTGAGAAAGTGTTTGAGGAATTCTGAGGAGGTGATGGAGCCAAAGCAGTTGCAGCAGCTTGAAATCACTCCTGATATGACATTTACTCGAGAGCCTATTCGTATCATTGCCTCTGAGACGAAGAAGTTGCGTAGTAAGGTGGTTCCACTAGTCAAGGTGCAATGGTCGAGCAATTCGAAGGACTGCACCTGGGAAACACAAGAGTCGATACAGAGGCATTATCCTGAATTGTTTGGCGCTCGAGTAAGGTATGTCTTATTCTTTTAGAATTTAAATCAACTAATAAAGTTACAGAAATCTCCCTTACGTAAAAATTGCGAGGACGCAATTTTTGTAAGGGAGAAGTCTGTAACAACCCGATTTTTAGGGATACTAAATTGGGAATCAACTTAATAAATTGGTAATTTATTAGGTAATAATGAATAATTAAATATTTATGGAGAAAATAAAATAATAGAAAAAAGATTAATATGGTTGAGACCAAGGTATATTGTAACGAACTCATTTGCTTGGCGTTATAAATTATGCATTTTTAGTGGTAATGAAATTTATAAATGAACAATTTTATTAAACCAAATTATTTGGAAAGATAAAAAAATAAAAATAAAATAAATAAATAAGTAAATAAAATAAAATATAGAAAAGTTGTTTTTACTTAAAAAGTTTTTTTCCTATGTTTTGCATTAAAGAAAAAAAAAGGAGAGAAAATGAAATTTTCATACTAATTTACAAATTTTACATAAATAATGATAATAATAATATCATTTTCATGATGCCATGTAGGAAAGTTCTAGAATTGAATAAAATAATGTTGAGGAAAGAAAAATCTAGAACAAAAACATAATAAAATGATTACACTTTATTAAAAAAAAGGAAATAATAAAATAAGGGTTAATTGAAAGAAGATTCTAGAGTAGGGACTTTTCAATAAAAATACCATTCCCTCTCCTCAACCCTCTTTTTTCTGTACGTACAGTTCAGAAACAGAAAGAAGAAAGAAAGGAAAAAGGAAAACCTAAAACCTAATTGCTAACCCTCTCATCCAAATCAAAAAAAAAAAAAAAGAGAAACAATTAAATCTAAGATTCCCAATTCTGAAAGTAAGTATCCCTAAATCAATTCTTTTCTATTTCATTCTTTTGTTTTATGTGTAGCTATTTAGGGTTTTTCTCTTTTGTTAGCAATTGAAAGGAGAAGCTTCAGGAATCAAAGGCTAGCTGATTTAGGACTTGAAGATTGCTAATTGGTGTTTAGGCAAGTGAAGTTACAATCATGTTTTGTTTTAGTTTATTGTTTATGTGTGCATGCAAATGTATGGTGAAATTCTGGAATTATTGTTCTTTGTTCATTTCTTACATCATGTGGTTAAATGAATTATTGGACTGAAAAAAACGAGAATGAAAATCAATGCATGCAAGATGTTTGTTTATTTGTCACAATGAGCTGCAGTTTTCTTTCCATGCAAAAAAAATTCTTTCGAAACTGCACTGTGCAGTCCAGACGAGGCTGCAGTTGCAGTCCAAGCGGGGCTGCCTGCACAACAGCAGCCCAGATTGGGCTGCACAGGTGCAGCCTAGGGCTGCACAGAGGTGCAGCCCAGACGGGCTGCAAATGTGCAACCAGGGGATGCACAGGTGTGCAGCCCAGGGCTGCACAACGGCAGCCCGAGTGCGGCCCGGGCGGCCTGCCGGGTGCGGCCCGGGCGCCGCCCGGGTGCGCCAGGGTGAAGCCCGAGGGCAGCCCGGGTGCGGCCCGGTGCCGGCTCGGGCGGAGCAGCCCATGCGGGCTGCACCCGGCGGCCCGGGGCAGTGCTGCCCAGGGCTGCACAGGGGCTGCCCTGGTGCAGCCCGGGCGGGCTGCACTGTGCAGCCTGGGGCTATACAGCCCAGGGCTGCATAGGAGCAGCCCAGGGCTGCACAGGTGCAGCCCTGGCAGGCTGCACAGTTACAGCCCAAATAGGGGTTGCACCCAAGGTAGTAAAAAAAAAAATTAAATTATTAAAATTAACTTAAATGGTTGAATTAAATTTATTTTGCTTAAAGAAGAAAAGTATTGTATTATCGATAAATGTGTTTGGAAAATAATAATAATAACAATATGTAAATAGAACATTTTAAGATTTTGATTACGTTTTTGAGTACTAAAGCTTGCCTTTTTAATTAAATTAATTGTTATCAAAAAAAATTTCTAACTTAACGAATTTTTAATAATTTTAATCCAATAAATGAGGTTTCTGCGTTTCGTCTTAATACATAAGTATTATGGGGTACTTGTGTGTTAATGCGAAACGGAGATGTAATTATTTTCTTTTATACACACAATTATTTGCTAAATTTTATTTGCTTTTGAATATTATACTGGGTTTATTAATGGAATTTTTGGAAGGCGATTGTCATCGTTGACTTTTATTTTTAAGAAGTGTTTTAAAATTATAAACACTTTGATTTTTGGGTCGGGATAGATTGGATTCTGTTGTACCAATGGGCCAAAACTCCACCTTGGCCGACCTGATTCAGGATCGCTACCTGAATCAGTGGTATATTACATGTCATTTTACCACCAAAGGTCAACGGTCTGCTACATAGGGCTAATCTTATTTTTGATCGGGATCTCCGATCGGCGGGTCACGGACTATGAAAGATGGGGGCGTGGGGGTCCCACGTGTAGATCCGTGAACGGGTAGCATACGGCCTTTGCCTTAGACCGTCTTGGTTATCCTGGGTTGATCGCCAGGTGTATTATGGCGTTATGAGTAGGTTACGGGGTTGATGTCTCCGCGCACGCTCGAGCTCTACCACTGTGATTTTATAATACTAGCGTCTGTTTATTTGGTATATTTTATAAGTCATGTTATATTTATCCCATAATTCCCATAATGCAATTTTCTTTACTTTATGATATTTGGAAAGTATTAAAGTTGATTTTGAAACCCGGTATCTTTGGAGAATGTGTGTATGAACTTATTCTTTGTGTTACAAATGATAATTGGGTTGGTATCGTATTGAATTACATACGATATGTTTGGCCTAAAATCATTATTTGATTAAGGGAATTGTTTATGAAACCAAATTTGCATGCTGGTTCTCACACACATATATGCCTCATGTTGGTTTATACATGCGGCGCTTTCTTTTCCTTTTGTTGATTGAGACAATTATTGTTCATAGACCTTACTTCACTCACACTAGAAATAGTCTGACCCGTGTGATTTGTTTTATAATCCTCGGGTCAGTCTGAGGATTATGGTTGTAGGTTAGGTTGCATGGACTGTAGCAGCACTTATATTATTTTTCACGTTTTGGGGTTTTGGACTTTTCAGCATGTACTTAGGAGTAGTTAATATGTGTAATATGGTATGTATGTTATTATGTATTTTGGAAGTGATGTGTATTATGGAATATGTATTGTGGACATTACTATTATGATATGTATTATGCATTATGCTGTTTTTGTGCTGAATTGTACATTCTATTATATTCTATACTATGTAACCTGAAATTTTTTTATCTTGTACCATTGCTTTGAACCAACACTGCGCACAAATGGTAAGCAGAAGGAAAAAAAATCGAAAAATTTCTCATGCCAGTGTTAGTTCAAGGGAACGAGTACAACATTTAGCCCTATCGAGTCCCATTCTCCGTGCTTTCCGACAGTAATACTTAGTATTGCTCTTGGTTGGCATGGGTATAGGGGCCGGGCGTTACATTTTTGGTATCAGAGCACAGGTTAACAATAGTATCGAATATATTCAGAATATAAGTTAGCACAAAGCAGTAGAAGCATTGTACATGTCTATATACCATAAGTATCACTTCCATAATATAATAATAGTCATACATATCTAAACCAAAACCCCAAATCTTTGATCTTTTTAGTATGAGAGCTATTTTGATTCCAGCATAATAACATTTCTCACTATGCAGAGTAGTGAGAAAGATGGCTGGAAGAACTCCCCGTCTGACTATGGAGCAGTGGTTAGAGTTGATGCGGAACATGCCACAGGCCGCACCTGCTCCTAATGCTGCTCCTAGAGTTGATTTCGCTCGTATGTGTAAGGATTTTGTGAGCCTTGGAGGGAAGCCCTTTCATGGTAATGAAGGTGTGGTTGGAGTTCAGGCTTGGTTGAAAACTTGTGAACGAGTCTTTGGACACATGGGTGTGACGGACCGTCGGAAGGTCCAGATTGCTTCCAGCTTCCTCCAAGATGGTGCATCTGACTGGTTCGATGTGGTTAGTGCTGAGATAGGCGAGGAGGAGCTTACATGGGAGAAATTTAGGGAATGATTCGAGTTAAGGTTCATTCCTGAGGCGGAGAAGGCCATCCTCGCTCGTAGATTTATTGAGCTGAAGCAGAGAGATATGGCAGTTCAAGAGTATGTCAATACCTTTAACTCCCTCTCTAAGTATGGCCCCGATTTGGTCAACGCTCCCTTCAAAAAGAATCAGAAATTTGTGGATGGTCTACGTAGGAAGTTGAAGGAACAGGTTTTGACTCAGCTTCGCTCCACTTTTGATGAGATAGTTGATTTGGCCATGAGGTATGAAGACTTGTATCGGGAAAGAGATGATGATGCACCACCGAACCGACAGAGCTTTGTGCCTAAGAGGAAAGCTCCATTCTTCTCTAAGAAGAAGCAGAATCCTCAGAAGAAGCAAAAGAAAGGCCAAGCTTCAGGCTTCCAGAAGCAAGATAAAAGTGGAGTGAAGTGCTATAAGTGTGGAGTAATGGGGCATTTTGCTAATAATTGCCCCCAGAGGCAGTTCTATGTGTGTCACCAGACTGGTCATTTGAAGAACAACTGTCCACAGCTTATGAAGAAGATGCAAGCAGCTAAGCTGAATGTGATGGAAGGGGATCCAGGCCCGAGTCAAAGGAAGGGAGAGAAGATGGAGGTCATGGAAGGTACGATTCCTTTTAGAGATACTTTTGTTCGTATAATCTTTGACACCGGTGCCTCCCATTCTTTCATATCTAAGGAATTAGTTGATAGATATGATTTGGAAGTGGTTTACCTCGTGACATCTCTAAGGGTTACGAATCCCATTGGTGGGTCCGCAACACTTGGAATGTTGTGCAAAGGCTTTGAGCTTTCCTTTTGCGCGCTCTCTTTTCTCTGTGATTTGCATGTATTTGAGTGCCTTGGCTTTGATATTATCTTGGGGATGGACTGGTTGGATCGTTATGATGCACAGCTTTCCTGCTCAGACAGAGTTATTACTTTGAAGCATCCATCCTATAAAGGGCCTGTTAATATGACTCTGGATGTACCGAGCTCTAGTGCTTATGTTTATATGTTTTCCATGGAGTCACGAGAGGTAGATGAGATAACCAGTGTACCAATTGTCAGAGATTTTGGTGATGTATTTGAGCCTGTTACTGGCTTACCACCAAAGAGGGTCGTGGAGTTCCGCATAGATTTAATCCCAGGAGCCCAACCAGTCAGTCGACCACCTACTCGTATGCCTCGAGTTGAGATGGAGGAACTTCATAAGCAGTTGAATGAATTGGAAGGGAAGCACTTTATCCCATCCAGTAGCTCTTCTTGGGGAGCTGCTGTTGTTTTTGTAAAGAAGGCGGATGGCTCTCTTCGTTTATGCATTGACTACAGGAAGCTTAATGAGCCGACCATAAAGAATAAGTATCCACTACCTCGTATTGATGATCTTTTTGATCAGTTGATTGGAGCAAAGGTCTTTTCCCAGCTGGACTTAACCACTGGATTCCATCAGTTGAGAGTAGCGGAAGATAGCATTCCCCTTACTGCTTTCCACACTCGTTATGGTTCATACGAGTGGCTGGTGATGCCGTTTGGGCTTACGAATGCTCCTGCGTATTTTGTTGACCTAATGAATAGAATATTCAGAAGCTATCTTGACCAATTTGTCCTGGTCTTTATTGATGACATCCTAGTGTATTCTAAGTCTGAGCAAGAGCATGAAGGGCATTTGAGGATGGTTTTAGAGACCTTAAGGGAACATAAGCTAAAAGCTAAGTTCTCCAAGTGCCACTTTTGGCAGAAAGGGGTAAAGTTTTTGGGCCATATAGTCTCTGAAGCCGGTCTAGCAGTGGATCCTTCTAAAATTGAGGCCATACAGAATTGGAAGAGACCAGAATCTGTTACCGAGATACGGAGCTTCTTGGGACTAGCTGGTTACTACCGGCGTTTCATTAAAGATTTCTCCAAGATTGTGACTCCTTTGACGAGGCTGACGAGGAAAGGAGTTAAGTATGAATGGACAGATAAGTGTGAAGAAGCTTTCACAAAGTTGAAGGAAATGCTCACTAACGCCCCAGTTTTGATGGTTCCAGAGGGTAATCAGGATCTTGTGGTCTATACGGATGCTTGTGGCTCTGGCCTGGGAGCGGTACTTATGCAAAAAGGGCGAGTTGTGGCTTATGCATCCAGGCAATTGAGGCCCAATGAGGTTCGGTATGTTGTTCATGATTTGGAGCTAGCAGCCGTGGTTTTTGCTTTGAAGTTGTGGCGACACTATCTTATGGAGGAGCGGTTTGTTCTCTATACAGACCATAAGTCCTTGAAATACCTATTTTCCCAGAAGGAACTGAACATGCGCCAACAAAGGTGGTTGGAGTTTTTGGCAGCCTATGATTTTGATATTCAGTATACTCCGGGGAAAGGAAACCGTGTTGCGGATGCCCTCAGCCGTAAACACCAGGCAGTTGTATCGATGATGGTGGCTGAATGGCGTGACTTGGAGGTGTTAGCTTCTAGTGGGATCAGTTACAGTATGCCTACTCATAGCTCAGGGAGGATGTTAGCTAACTTGGTTGTAAGACCAAGTCTTATGGACAGGATTTCTCTTGCTCAGAAGGAAGATTCTGTTACTCTAGATCGTATTCATCGGTTGAAGAATGGAGAGGAATCTGATGATCTGAAAGGTTTTGAGATGGATGCTCATGGTTGTTTGAGGAAGAAGGGTAGAATCTTTGTACCTAATGTTGCAGGGCTTAGACAAGAGGTGATGAAGGACTGCCATTATCCACGATACACTATTCACCCAGGTGGCAGCAAGATGTACATGGACATGAAGCGCCTATATTACTGGAAAGGAATGAAGCGTGATATAGGTGAATATGTTAAGAATTGCATTACTTGCCAACTGGTGAAATGCGAGCATCAAAAGCCTAGCGGTCTTCTTCAGCCCTTGGAGATTCCATTATGGAAATGGGATCAGGTATAAGTGAATTTTGATTTTATAACGGTTCACTTATATAAACCCTTATTTGTGATCCAATTAGTGTTCCATTAATACTTTATTTAGGTATCAATGGATTTCATTAATGGCTTGCCTCGATCGAAGTAAGGGCATGATAGCATATGGGTAGTAGTGGATCGTTTGACGAAATCTGCCCATTTTATCCCTGTCAAGGCAAAGAGGACCGCATCTTATTTGGCGAAGCTGTATGTGAAGGAAGTTATTCGTCTCCATGGTGTACCTAGTGCTATAGTTTGTGACAGAGATCCATTATTTACTAGTGGATTTTGGAGGAGCTTACAAGCAGCTTTGGGGACGAAGTTGAATGTTAGCTCAGCCTATCATCCTCAGTCCAATGGACAAACTGAGCGAGTCAACAAGATATTGGAGGATTTGTTGCGATCCTGTATTCTGGACTTTGGAGGTTCTTGGGAGGACCACCTGTACCTGGTAGAGTTTTCATATAATAATAGTTTTCAGTCTAGTATAGGCATGGCTCCTTTCGAAGCACTGTATGGAAGATCATGTAGATCTCCTGCATGCTGGCTTGAGACTGGAGATAAGTTAGTTCTTGGTCCCGACACTGTACGTGAAGCTTCAGAAAAGGTAGAGATTATTAGAAGGAGGATGAAGGAAGCACAAGATAGACAAAAGTCCTATGCTGATAAAAGGAGAGAGGACTTGGAGTTTAGCGTCGGCGATCATGTGTTCGTGAAGGTTACTCTTTTAAAGGGGGTAATGAGGTTCAGCAAGACTGGTAAGCTTGCTCCTAAATTTATTGGGCCTTATCCTATTATGGAGCGGATTAGGAAGCTTGCCTATAGAGTTGCTTTACCTGAACACTTATCAAGTGTGTACAATGTCTTTCATGTGTCACACTTGAGAAAGTGTTTGAGGAATTCTGAGGAGGTGATAGAGCCAAAGCAGTTGCAGCAGCTTGAAATCGCTCCTGATATGACATATATTCGTGAGCCTATTCGTATCATTGCCTCTGAGACGAAGAAGTTGCGTAGTAAGGTGGTTCCACTAGTCGAGGTGCAATGGTCGAGCAATCCGAAGGACTGCACCTGGGAAACACAAGAGTCGATACAGAGGCATTATTCTGAATTGTTTGGCGCTCGAGTAAGGTATGTCTTATTCTTTTAGAATTTAAATCAACTAATAAAGTTACAGAAATCTCCCTTACGTAAAAATTGCGAGGACGCAATTTTTGTAAGGGGGAAGTCTGTAACAACCCGATTTTTAGGGATACTAAATTGGGAATCAACTTAATAAATTTATAATTAATTAGGTAATAATAAATAATTAAATATTTATGGAGAAAATAAAATAATAGAAAAAAATTAATATGGTTGAGAGCAAGGTATATTGTAACGAACTCATTTGCTTGGCGTTATAAATTATGCATTTTTAGTGGTAATGAAATTTATAAATGAACAATTTTATTAAACCAAATTATTTGGAAAGATAAAAAAATAAAATAAATAAATAAGTAAGTAAATAAAATAAAATATAGAAAAGTTGTTTTTACTTAAAAAGTTTTTTTCCCATGTTTTGCATTAAAGAAAAAAAAGGAGAGAAAATGAAATTTTCATACTAATTTACAAATTTTACATAAATAATGATAATAATAATATCATATTCATGATGCCATGTAGGAAAGTTCTAGAATTGAATAAAATAATGTTGAGGAAAGAAAAATCTAGAACAAAAACATAATAAAATGATTACACTTTATTAAAAAAAGGAAATAATAAAATAAGGGTTAATTGGAAGAAGATTCTAGAGGAGGGACTTTGCAATAAAAATACCATTCTCTCTCCTCAACCTCTTTTTTCTGTACGTACAGTTCAGAAACAGAAAGAAGAAAGAAAGGAAAAAGGAAAACCTAAAACCTAATTGCCAACCCTCTCATCCAAATCAAAAAAAAAAAAAGAGAGAAACAATTAAATCTAAGATTCCCAATTCTGAAAGTAAGTATCCCTAAATCAATTCTTTTCTATTTCATTCTTTTGTTTTATGTGTAGCTATTTAGGGTTTTTCTCTTTTGTTAGCAATTGAAAGGAGAAGCTTCAGCAATCAAAGGCTAGCTGATTTAGGACTTGAAGATTGCTAATTGGTGTTTAGGTGAGTGAAGTTACAATCATGTTTTGTTTTGTTTTATTATTTATGTGTGCATGCAAATGTAGGGTGAAATTCTAGAATTATTATTCTTTGTTCATTTCTTACATCATGTGGTTAAATGAATTATTGAATTGAAAAAAATAAGAATGAAAATCAATGCATGCAAGATGTTTGTTTATTTGTCACAATGAGCTGCAGTTTTCTTTCCATGCAAAAAAAATTCTTTCGGAACTGCACTGCGCAGTCCAGACGAGGCTGCAGGTGCAGTCCAGGCGGGGCTGCCTGCACAACAGCAGCCCAGATTGGGCTGCACAGGTGCAGCACAGGTGCAGCCTGGGGCTGCACAGAGGTGCAGCCCAGACGGACTGCAAATGTGCAGCCAGGGGCTGCACAGGTGTGCAGCCCGGGTGCAGCCCGGGGGCCTGCCGGGTGCGGCCCGGGCGCCGCCCGGGTGCGCCAGGGTGAAGCCTGGGTGCGGCTCGGGGCCGGCCCGGGCGGAGCAGCCCATGCGGGCTGCACCCGGGCGGCCCGGGGCGGTGCAACCCAAGGCTGCACCCGTGCAGCCCAGGGCTGCACAGGGGCAGCCCTGGTGCAGCCCGGGCGGGCTGCACTGTGCAGCCTGGGGCTGTACAGCCCAGGGCTGCACAGGAGCAGCCCTGGCAGGCTGCACAGTTACAGCCCAAATAGGAGCTGCACCAAAGGTAGTAAAAAAAAAATTTAAATTATTAAAATTAACTTAAATGGTTGAATTAAATTTATTTTGGTTAAAGAAAAAAAGTATTGTATTATCGATAAATGTGTTTGGAAAATAATAATAATAACAACAATATGTAAATAGAACATTTTAGGATTTTGATTACATTTTGAGTACTAAATCTTGCCTTTTTAATTAAATTAATTGTTATCAATTTTTTTTTCTAACTCAACGAATTTTTAATAATTTTAATCCAATAAATGAGGTTTTTGCGTTTCGTCTTAATACATAAGTATTATGGGGTACTTGTGTGTTAATGCGAAACGGAGATGTAATTATTTTCTTTTATACACACAATTATTTGCTAAATTTTATTTGCTTTTGAATATTATACTGGGTTTATTAATGAAATTTTTGGAAGGCGATTGTCATCGTTCACTTTTATTTTTAAGAAGTGTTTTAAAATTATAAACACTTTGATTTTTGGGTCGGGATAGATTGGACTCTGTTGTACCAATGGGTCAAAACTCCACCTTGGCCGACCTGATTCAGGATAGCTACCTGAATCGGTGGTATATTACATGCCCTTTTACCACCAAAGGTCATCGGTCTGCTACATAGATCAATCTTATTTTTGATCGGGATCTCCGATCGACGGGTCACGGACTATGAAGGATGGAGGCGTGGGGGTCCCACGTGTAGATCCGTGAACGGGTAGCATACGGCATTTGCCTTAGACCGTCTTGGTTATCCTGGGTTGATCGCCAGGTGTATTATGGCGTTATGAGTAGGTTACGAGGTTGATGTCTCCGCGCGCGCTCGAGCTCTACCACCGTGATTTTACAATACTAGCGTCTGTTTATTTGGTATATTTTATGAGTCGTGTTATATTTATCCCATAATTTCAATAATGCAATTTTCTTTACTTTATGATTTTTGAAAAGTATTAAAGTTGATTTTGAAACCCAGTATCTTTGGAGAATGTGTGTATGAACTTATTCTTTGTGTTACAAATGATAATTGGGTTGGTATCGTATTGAATTACATACGAAATGTTTGGCCTAAAATCATTATTTGATTAAGGGAATTGTTTATGAAACCAAATTTGCATGCTGGTTCTCACACACATATATGCCTCATGTTGGTTTATACATGCGGCGCTTTCTTTTCCTTTTCTTGATTGAGACAATTATTGTTCATAGACCTTACTTTACTCACACTAGAAATAGTCTGACCCGTGTGATTTGTTTTATAATCCTCGGGTCAGTCTGAGGATTATGGTTGCAGGTTAGGTTGCGTGGACTGTAGCAGCACTCATATTATTTTCCACGTTTTGGGGTTTTGGACTTTTCAGCATGGACTTTGGAGTAGTTAATATATGTAATATGGTATGTATGTTATTATGTATTTTGGAAGTGATGTGTATTATGGACTATGTATTGTGGACATTACTATTATGATATGTATTATGCATTATGTTGTTTTTGTGCTGAATTGTACATTCTATTATATTCTATACTATGTAACCTGGAATTTTTTTATCTTGTACCATTGCTTTGAACCAACACTGCGCACAAATGGTAAGTAGAAGGAAAAAAATCGAAAAATTTCTCGTGCCAGTGTTAGTTCAAGGGAATGAGTACAACATTTAGCCCTATTGAGTCCCATTCTCCGTGCTTTCCGACAGTAATACTTAGTATTGCTCTTGGTTGGCATGGGTATAGGGGCCGGGCATTACACCTATTCACATAGGCTCACCAAGGGATCGGCATACCGAATGCAGATCCCTCCTAAAAAAATTAAAAAAGTGTATATGTAATAATGTAATATGAAAAAGAAAGAGAAGGAGGGATATGCATGAATGATGGATACAAGTGAAATAAAAAGGAGGGTGGAAGGAAATGGCAGATATTTGAAAGCCAAATGGCAACCGATATCGTGAAGGTTAAACTATAAACGAAGCATACAAAATAAAACAACTTGGCAAAGACCAATAAACGTCCGAACGCGTCAGGAAGTCAACGGCAAAAACATGTATATGAACATGCACGGAAGAAATTTATGAATTCAACTTTTTGAATGTAACTGAAATGGCGGTTTAGTTTGAAAAGATCAAGCTTGATGTCAAATCAAAGAAAACCTGAAGATCTCATATGACCAAATCTATACATACTAATGGAGTATAACATCAGACTTGTATCATTAAAGGTTAATAAAGTAATAGTGATAAACTAGGAAGTTGGATATACTTGTTCCCGAGAACCTGGGTTTTTCCATTTCAAAGCATGTTATGTCATTCACAAGACGCACTTTGGGGGGAAATTGTTACCTGGTGCCTTGATTCGGCTACGTAGGGCTGATTACGAAGGCTAGACTCGACTGCTGATGGGAAAGATGATCATGAGACAACAACGACATGACCAAAATATAATGTTCGGGTAGTTGTATCAAGGCCAGGATGAATAGAGTTAATAAATAAACGACGAAGGATGTCGGATTATGGGGTTTAGTTTGGTTGGAATATGGATCGGCATGAATTTTAGCCAAATTGGATGAAATATGGATGGGTCGGCGTATATGCAGTATGGTAATGGGTCGGCATAATATGTGTGGAGGATATGGTTTGGCATATGATTGAAATGATGCATGATGGACATGGTTATATGGGAAATATGATTAACTTAAATGGAAGTGGAAAGGGATCGACATAAGTTGTAAAACCAGAGGGATCGGTATGTTGATGGTCATGGGAAAGGAATCAGCATGGTTTGTTCATAGGTTGTGGATTGGCACAGAACGTTCAAGAGGTATGGATCAGCATAGCGTGACTTGTGAAGTGTGGATCGGCATCGCGTGGCGTGAGGAGTATGGACCAGTATGGAATATTCATGAGGTATGGATCGGAATTACATGGCATGTAAAGAAGTGATCGACACACGCTGGAAGACCAGAAGGGATCGCCATAACCTAGACTAGGTTAAGATTCGAACTGAAGTATTGCAAGAACTAGAGCTTCGTACATCCAATCGCCTTGATAATTGAAACACCATCATTATAGGCTAAGAGGGAGCTGCTATAGATATCGCTAGCCGAAACTCGACTCATGGATGATCGATAACGATCCCTATCCATTGAGAGTTGGGCCTAGACCTCGCTATGGTGGGCCCATATGGTTGAGGAGGTCCTGATGTTGAAGTTTCAATCGGATTGTAGGCTGCCTTCATCTATAAATACAGGCATATGGGACCATTTTAAGAGGACTTCTTGGTTAAAAGTGAAAATCTACCATTATTGTAACCAATTCCCTTTATTCTTTTCTGATCCCTTGCTATTTCTCACTGATTGTAACTGTAATCAAGTGAATTGTGAAACAATAAAGGGAATATTTAAAGTGGACATAGGCAATCAACACTGAACCACTATAAATCTTGTTGTTTTTGCTTCCAGCTGCATTTTTCTTAATATTCAGTGTTTTTCCTCTGTTTTCATTTAATTTCTTCATTTATTTCACCACTTAAACCTATTTTTAGGTGTTTGTGGCCAATTTGGTTGCAAACAGTAAGTGAACAATTTGAGAAAGAATCAAGGATCAGTACCGATCCATGGTCATGGTTCAGTACCGACCTATAACTCCACTTATATCTTGGGGATTTTGACCTTGTATTTGGGTTGATAAATTGTGTGAGCTATCCTTAAAGTTTCAAGGCAAGTTTGTGACTCCCTTCTCAGTCTTACCCGACATTTGAGCTTGGCTATTATCGCTCTAGATTTTCTACTTGATAATTTTTCAATTTAACTGACTTGATACATACGAATATGGCCTGATCAAAAGGCTGGATAACAAGCAATGATAAAAATATTATACACACACACAATATATGTATTATTTAAATATTTTTTAAGTTTATTAATTAATTAATTATATCAATATAACTATATCATGAAATTATGTACTATATTTTATAAAATAATATAGGCATAAAATGTACTCTTGGCAAAAAACAATTTTTTTAATTTTTACATATTTATAAATATAACCGAGAATAGAAAAATCAATTTTAAAAATTATTTTAGATCATAAAATTATGTAGTAAGTTTTCAAAACATAAATATCGTTAAGATGTACTGAAAATTTCAAATTCAAAATAAAGTTTCAAAATTGATTTTTATTAATGTATTTAATTTTTATATAGATATTTAAATAAAATATGTAATCTAAATTTTAAAAATTATATTATTTAGAGTCATGCACCAGACTTGGTCATATATATTTATCAAAATATATATTTTATGTACTTTATAAGCATTAATATATATATATACATAATTTAATATATGTGTATATGTACATTTATATATAAATATTTTATTTGATATATGTATATACATAAATTAAAAAAATTAATACATTTGTATATATTACTTTTGGCTTTATAAAAAAATATATTATAATTGATTTAATTATATTTATATATATAATGTTAATATTCTATACATATGTTTATATAAAATGATTTAAATAAATATGTATATCTAAACACGAACATGTTATACTCTGCATGGATTGATATGTTACACATCCACACATAGACATATACATACATATACATACATACATACATACATACATATATATATATATATGTGTGTGTGTGTGTGTGTCTATGTCTGTGTGTGTATGATACATACACACATATATGCATACATACATATGTATACATACATACATATATATATTATAACATAAATTAAATAATGTTGTATCATTATATAAAATTAAATAAAATAGAGATTTTATAAACTAATTTAGAAATGTTCTAAATAAATTTGACATCATAAGCCCAATAAAGATCCAATATGGTAAAAAAAATCACTCATAACTTTCGTTACGGACTAGCCTAGATCCAACAATGATATCGAAGCCTTATAGCACATACAGTCTAATTTGTCATATTAGGGTTAATTATTAAGCTTACAACCCAAATAGTAGGATGTCTAGAAAGGTAGTGTCTAGGATTATGTTTCGGTAATCAAATACTCTGTCCTACCTGGGTACCGGCCTTACCCGAATAGATATGCAAGTCCAAAGATTGTCCCTAATTAAAAAGGCCCAATTTGAATTGGGCCTTGGGCTAATTTTAAAATTTGTTTAAAAAGTTAAAAAATATAAGATTTTAAATTTAAAAGTTAAATTTAAAATAAGATATAAAATATGTTATAAAGGCTATAATATGATAAAAATTTCAAAATGTTTGAAAAAATATATATGTTAATTTCAATTTTTTTTTTAGATTTATCAATAAGCTAACTTAATAAAATAAGTTAATCAATTAATAAATATTCATATATTATATATTATGATAAATGTTATGTTGTTTTAAAATGTTTAAAATAACATAAGCGTATGTGTATGTATATAATATAAATTTTGAATTATATAATTTAACAAAAATTATTTAATTAAATAAATTAATTCAAATGTTAATTAATCAAATAGCGTACACATATATATGATATATGAGCTATACTATAAAGGTTATAGTATATAATAAATATTAAATACAAATGTTATATTAAGATAATAAAATTAATTAAAATGTTAATTACTTAAATTTAATTAAATAATATCTAATTAATGTAGTATTATATATAAGACTATTGTATAAGTAATTTGACATATAAAAGTTATATATTAATAAAACTTTTATAATATGAACGTATAAACTAAAGGTGGAACATTTAGAAATCCTAATAAGACTTAAGGAATAAATATATATGTAAATGTACGTAACTATGATTTTCAATGTGTCCGACACTTAAATCAAGAGAGCAATTAATAAGAATTTCATTAATCCATAAGCCGATATCACTCGATATACATATATTGAAGATTATGAATCTTTAATACAATGTTGTCTCTGTCATATATATTAATAGTTTACTTCCATACTCCTTAGTCGTTGAGCAAACTTATGTTAGGGATCTTATGTGTTGTGTTATAAATATATTAAATAGACGAGGTAAGATAACCATATATATTTATTGAGCAAACCCAAGGGATATATACAGTACTTAGGTCATCGCGATATGATAGGTACAAGTGAATAAATTTGTTTTGATTTGTTAAGCAAACTCAAGGTGGAACTAAAATTAGGTCAAGGTACCAAGGGTTAGGAGTTGCATACGATACAACTAATATGTAATTATCCTTCACCCATGGAGCTATGACTTCTTGAGAAAACCCAAGGTCAGTATTCCAAGACAAACGAGTCATAATACCACTAGTGAACACGAAAGACTTCTATATTTCGGCTTAGGATTTGGCAAAACATAAAATACAATTGGAAGCTTATTAGTAAAATGAAACATAAAGTTTAACCTTACTAATATTATAAGAACATTTACTATAATTGGTCGTAATAATTGACCACTTAAACTTGTAGAAAACGCCAAATCCAAAACCTTTTTCTAAAAATAACAAGTAACCGAACCTAGCTATATCGATTGGTTAAAAGCAATTAAAATAACGTTGGATTACGAGCGCCTTTGGATTACTATTACATGTGAAACTAAATAACAACATGTTGATGATGCAGACCTCGAAATATGACCTGCTTATGAAAAATAGGTGTCAAACCTAGAGATCACATATGTTTTCATACTATCTACACTAGATAAGTCGTTGTAGAGGTAGCAAGAAAATATGTCAGTCCATGAGATATTTGATAGTCTCAAGGCACAGTTTGATGAATAGTCACGTTCCACAAAGTAGGAGCCCACGAAGAAGCTATTCAATACCAAAATGACCAAAGGATAGAAAGTGGACGATTGTATGCTAATGTGTAATAACCCACTATTTTGGACCACTCAAATCGACAATAAAACCACACATGTCAGACTTGAATAATTCAAAACAGTATATTGTAATATAATTTGTAGCAAATAAAACAATCATAGACTCACAGACATAGATAAATCAGAATAACTCACAGCGGAAATAAAATAACAGTAGTAGTTCATGAAGCTACCACAAATACAGTCTAAAACACATTCTCAAAATAGTACAAAATACCATAGTCTGAAGGATAAATACAACAGAAATCCCAGGACATAAATGTTCATTAGTGCATAAGCTGAATAGAAAATACTGAATGGAAATAGATAACAACTAGATAGAATCATATATAGTAGCTAGCAAATCCTAGCTCCAAAAGGTGAAATCCAAAGCTGATACTCAAGCTGATCCAAGCGTAAGAAAATAAACACAAATACTCGAGTCAGGACATACATACTTATAAAATGTAAACCAAATCAAGTGAACTGTAATAAAATGCACGAGTAACTTAAAGGATACTTGGGACCGCCCATCCTTTAAGGATCCGTTAAACTATTTGCTGGAATCTCGATTTTGATTGTGACAAACTATATAAAATATTATGTATATACTAACCATCTTTGCAGGAGATTTATTGCAGATTCCTTTTCAGATGTTTAAAGCTGAGTATTGTGTGTCTAGAGTCTGTACTTTACTTAGAAATTTGTTAAAATCTCTCCTGAAACGATATATATATAAATATATGCACACACATGCACATTCATGCACAAAAATCCAAACTCAGACGTCTGAAACCATTCATTTAGACGTCTGAATGCTAAAACCTGAATATTGTTTCACAATATTCAGACATCTGAATGATAATTTTCAGACATCTGAATATAGTCAAAAATTACCTAAAAGCTTGCTGTTTGCGTTTCAGTCTAATTTAGAAGTTTGAAAATTTTAATTCAGACGTCTGAGTATTTCCAACTGCTATGTTCTTGAAAAGACACTTCTCTTCACCAAGAGAAACATTTTTAAAATCGACAGTTGCATCCGTTCTTTTTAATATAACTTCTCATTTGAAGATGCAACTCTTTATATACTATAAATAGATTACAGAATTCAACAAATAACTCACCAAATTTACTCTTAGCGCTCTTGAATTCTCATCTATTCTCAAGGTTTCAAATTGCATTCAAATTGCATTCAAATTTCTTACATACTTTGATCATTAATCACTTTATCTTCCACAATTCTCAAAGCACATCACACTATATATCACAATGGAGAAGATAATAAGAAGATTGTACTCAATTGACTTATCGGTGTTATTTAAGAACACACTACAGTCAGATACATTTTTTATTTGTAAAAGAAATCCTGTTCGGTTGCTCAGGCAGTTGAAGTCCTATTCGGTTGCTTTGGCGGGTAAAGTCATGTTCGGTTGCTCAGGCAGTGTAAACTAGAGGTGGGCACGGTCGGTTAACCGAACCTTCGGTTAATTAACCGATTTAACCGATTAAAATCCCATGGTTCAGTTAACCGAATTGAAACTACAGTTGGGTTATTCATACCGACCGAACCACCAATTCTTAACTGCGGTTAAGCACAAATAGTTAGCGGTTAACCGCTTAACCTTGACCAGTTAACCAACAACCGATTAACCATGGTTAACCGAAATTTTAACTGCATTTAATGATTAAAAATCAACCGATGCCTAAAGCCTTTCATTCAAAACCAAAGCAGTAAATGTCACGACAATGCTTACTAAGCCATTCATTCAAAACCAAAGCAGTAAACGTCACAACAATGCTTACTTCAATACATTACTGATTACACTTCAACAATTACAAAATAGTTCAGCAATTATAAAATAGCTCAGACAGTTCAGTAATTTGTTACAGTTCAGCAATTACAACACATTCATACAGAGTAATTGCTTACAGCAAGTTTGGACAGTTTAATACTTAAATACAAAACATAAATAAAAAGACAATGTGAAAGTTTGTTGTTATATACACTATAAAACAATTCGGTTACATGCTTCATTTCATTGGCATGCGGCAACAATATAAAATAGAAGTACATAGTTGAAATAGAGCAGCAGTTGCCATACAGTTGAAAACAAGACCATAGCCTCTGCAAGTTTATAAACCATCAAAACTAAAGTTTATAAATATACATGATATTTATGATATGTATGAAAATTAAAGTTCATATGTCACTGGAAGACCCCAAGTCCACTGTCACCCCAAGATATTCATTATATATTTATGATACATTTTAAAATATATGACCTATTAAAGACTCAAAACTGAAGGTATTTTATTAAAATACATTTCGAAACATATGAACTAAGAACATATAAACTGTCAAACCTAAGTTTATAAACTGTTGAAACTTATGAACTAAGAAAATATGTTCATGAACTGTCACAGCAAGTTTATGAACTGTCACACCTAAGCAAGCAAGACCCCAAGGCTACTGTCACAACAAGTTTATGAATTGAAATTCTGACAGGTAAGCAAGCTTAAAAACTGAGATTCTTATGACTGGTTCTTCTTCATTCCCACTATCGTCGTGATTTATTTCTTCTTCCAACTCATCATCATGGTTACCTATTTCACCCGATAATGGTAAAAACATTGATCCAGACCTTTGCCTAATGAATCGGCATATGGTGTTTAAATTCAATATATTAAATCCGTTGGAACTTCGGTATTAAAAATTGTCAAATTCAGTATATTAAAAGACTATCTGCATATTTGATTCAATTGAAGTATCTATCAGTATTTCAATTCATCTGATTTCAATTTTCATCTAATTTTCAACTAGTTTGTAGCTTTATAATTTTCAATTCATCTATAGTAAGTGAAGGAGGAGGAAAAAATTAATTATGATAAACATTTTTCCACTACAAACCATGTTTAATTCATTTTATTTCTGCTATGACTATGCGCTAACACATATATTCACCGACATACAAGAAAGTGTGAACAAGAAAGAAGAAAATATGCTTGGAATTTAAATTCCAATTTAATTACATTGGACAACTAACTGTGCATGTTCGACATAAAATTAGTAACAATATTCGACAAATAACTATGCACTAATCACCGCAGTCAATACTCGATAGAAAGACAACACAGTACAACAAAATCAGTGTATTAATCTGCTCAAATACAAATCAATATTTTGGCTTAGATATGAAGAACAACAAAACCGTAGAAAAATAGAACAAATAAAATCAACAATCACTCACATGCGTTCTCTTCGTTCTTAATGGCATGCTTTCTACAACAATCGAAGGCCAGCACTTAGTGGCATCACTACCGCCGAACTACCGATCTTGGGTTTTGATGAAGTTTGAAGATGATTATTTTCAATTAGTAGATCTAGGGTTTTGAGATTCTCGTTATATTTTATTTTCTGAGTAGTCGAGAGAAAGAAAGAGAGCAGATTTATCTAGCATGGGATATTGACGATTTGGTAGCGGGTATGGGTTAATTTTGGGTCGGGCTGCCAGCCTACCGTGTTATTAAAAAATTCTGGTAGGTTAACGGTTAACCGATGACCAAGTTTTCATTAACCGTAAACCGAACCGAAAATATTCGGTTAAGATCGGTCGGTTAGCCAATGACGTCGGTTAACCGTATTTATCGGTTATGTCGATTCGGCGTATGTCGGTTAAATCAGTTAAGTCGGTTAAATCAGTTAAATGCCCACCCCTAGTGTAAACCTGTTCCTCCGGGTTAAGTGAGGGTTGTGTTAGTGAAATTCCAGAAGGAGTGGGACTGGACGTAGAACGGGAAGTTCGAACCAGTATAAATATTCCTGGTGTGCTTGTTTTATTTTACTTATTCATATTGCTATAGTAACTTAATTTACTTCCGCACTAATTTAGTATGATTCCATAAAGCATGATATGCACTGTCTTTTCATTTGATATCAGAGCAAAGTTTTCATCTAACCGTAACATAGTTATTTGATCCCTTGATAATATGGATGATAACACTACTACTAGTTCTATAAGCACTAACACCAGTTTTATAGAAGGTCAATCCACTATACGCCCTCCATTTTTCAATGGTTTGAACTATAATTATTGGGCTACTCGTATGAGAATCTATATGCAATCATATAGCTTTGAATCATGGAATATCACTCAAAATGAATACACTCTTCCTACCGGAGAATACTCCACATGGACAAACATACAAAATTAGATGCTACTGCCAATGTTAAAGCTATGAACATGTTATTTTGTGCTCTAGATAGAAATGAATTTAATCGTATTAGCATGTGCCAAACTGCTTATGAAATATGGAGAATGCTTAAAATCACTCGCGAAGGAACTAACAAAGTCAAACAAAGCAAAATCTTCATGCTCAAAAATCAGTGTCAAAATTTTAGAATGAAACAAGATGAATCCAGTAATGATATGTACTCAAGATTGCAAGATATTTATCATTCACTATTAGGACTAGGAGAAAAGTACACTAACTTTGATATTGTATAAAAAAATCCTAAACTAACGGATGAATGGGAAAGAAAAGTCTTAGCTAGTGAAGAAGCTAATGACCTCTCTACCATGAAACGTGAAGAGTTAATAGGAAATTTAATGTCCCATGAAGTGAATTTGCAGGCAAAACGAGTACAAGCATAAGACAAAACGAACATAGCTTTCCATCCTGAAGAAGAAAAGGATGAAGATTCAGATGAAGTAGATCTAGCATTTATTGCCAAAAATTTCAAAAAGTTCTTGAAACTCCGGAAAAACAACATAAACGATGAAAAAAAGGAAATTTCCAAGCAAACCATCATCTTCAGTTCTAGAATGTTTTATTTGTCATAAGAGAGGTCGTATGCAGAAAGAATGTGCAGAACTAAAGAAAAAGTACTTCAATAAGGGAAGAAAAGAAAAGAAAACGAAAGCATTTTCTATTACATGGAATGATTCTGATACATCTTCATCAGACAGCAGTAGTGACAGTGAAAACGAGCAAGCTAATGTTTGTTTTATGGCTACCGAAAACTAATTTTACCTTGGATGATATGATAGAAATAAATTCAGAGCTTGTTAACACTCTCAAAAAAATCAAAAGAAAATATAAAGAGACTCGTGAATATCAGAACAAAGCAGAATTCGAAAGAGATATGCTTAAAGATGAGAAGAAAATACTAGAGGAAGAACTTGAAAAATTACAAGAATCATACTCTAATATTAATTCTCAACTCACTCTTTTGAGTCAAGAATTGAAACTCACAAAGAAAAGAATGACTCTCTTGTTTTTGAAAATCATGAATTAAAGACAAAAGTAAAATTGATAGAATTAGATAATACTAGTCTCAAAACTAAGTTCGATAGCATCACCAAAAATGTTTCAAACTTTAATAAAGGAAGAGAAACTCTATCTAAAATTATTGATAGCTCTCAATCTATTTCAAGTAGGAAAGGATTAGGTTATGATAAGAAAACAAAAACTCTACATAAAAAGAAAATTAGGAGAAATATTAATCCTACTGAAAAACAGTCAAAAAGGAATACTTACCCGAAAACATAAGAGTTTGGGTTCCTAAAAAACAACAGTCTAATTAGGAAGAAATATATTAGCACATTTTTAGAAACTGTTCATAAAAATAAAGATTACATTTTCAAATGGGATACTGAACCCTCTTGGGTTTGGTTTACTAAGACTTAACTCTTAAGACCCTATTAAAAAGGTGGGTACCAATGTTGTCTCATATTTTTTGCAGGTCCCACTCAAGAAAAGAGGAAAATGGATACGCGACAGTGGTTGCTCAAAACATATAATAGGAGACAAAGATATGCTATCAAATATTATTTACTCAGATGGAGGCTCCGTCACATTTGGAGACAACTCCAAAAGCTATATCATCGGCAAAGGCGATGTGAGCAACAACGGTATTTCAAATTTGCCTCTTATTTCAAATGTTTTACTTGTTAAAAATTTAAAACATAATTTACTTAGTATCAGCCAATTATGTGACAAAGGATTCAAAATCACTTTTTCGAAAAAAAATGTAGTATTTTGATCAAAATGAAAATCTTATCTTTGAAGGAAATAGAGACAGAAATATCTACGTTCTGAATATGAAAATAAATCATAATTCAGATATATGTTTAATAGCCAAAGAAAATGATCCTTGGTTATGGCACAAATGATTTTGTCACATTAACTTCAAAGCTATAAACAAGCTTTCTAAAAATGATTTAGTAAAAGTTCTGCCAAAAATGAATTTTAAAATCGATCATATTTGTGGTGCATGTCAGTTAGGAAAATTAACTAATTCGTCTTTTAAATCTAAAAAGGTTATTTCAACTTTACAACCACTTGAATTACTATATATGGATTTATTTGTACCAACACAAGTACAATCCATTAATCATAGTAGATATGTGTTTGTAATTGTTGATGACTTTTCTAGATATACTTGGACTATTTTTATGAAAAATAAAGTGATACTTTTGATGATTTCAAATCTTTTGTCAAAAGAATTCAAAATTTTAAAGGATTAAAAATCAAAAATATAAGGAATGATCATGGAGGTGCATTCAAAAACGAAGCCTTTGAACATTTTTGTAAGAAGAAGGGAATATTCTATAATTTTTCGTTTACTAGAACTCCACAACAAAATGGAGTTGTAGAACGTAAAAATAGAACCTTACAAGAATGTGCAAGGACCTTGTTAAATGGAAGTACGTTACCAAAACATTTTTAGACTGAAACAGTTGCAACAGCTTGTTATGTTTTGAATTGTGTTTCTATTTGACCATTAACTAAGAATACTCCTTATGAACTTCTTAATGATCGAGAACCAAATATTTCATATTTTAAATCTTTCGGTTCAAAATGTTTTATTTTAAACACATAAGATCGGCTTGGTAAATTTGATTCAAAATCCGATGAAGGAATCTTTGTAGGATATTCAGATCGAAGCAAAGCTTATCGAGTTTATAATAAAAGAACGAATATCATCAAAGAAACGATTCATGTATCCTTCGATGAAAATTTTAATCAAATACCAAGTATAAGAAATGATGAAGAATTCCCTAATAATATCACAAATACAGAAATTTTGAATTTTGAAAATAATGAAAACATGATTTACAATAACAATGAATTAAGATCTCCACTTAGATTATTAAGAGACCATCCTTCTGTTAATGTTATTAGAGAACTCAATTCATCTGTTAGAACAAGAAGTCAATTAAATCAAATGGGTCATGTAGCTTTCCTTTCTCCTGTTGAACCTAAAAATATTAAAGAAGCATCCACCAATGAAAATTGGTTAATCACTAGGCAAGAAGAGTTAAATCAATTCGAAAGAAATGACGTTTGGGATTTAGTTCCAAGGCCTAGTGATCAATCGGTTATTGGTATAAAATGGGTCTTCAAAAATAAAGCAGATGAACAAGGAATTATTACTAGAAATAAAGCTAGATTAGTTGCACAAGGATATAATCAAGAAGAAGGGATTGACTATGAAGAAACGTTTGCTCCGGTCGCTAGACTAGTACGAATCTTACTGGCCTATGCATGTTTTCATAACTTTAAATTATTCAAATGGATGTTAAAAGTGCCTTTTTAAATGGTTTTATAAAAGAAAAAGTTTACGTTGAACAACCTCCTTTATTCGTACACGAACGATTTCCTGACCATGTCTATAAACTTAAGAAGGCCTTATACGGTCTGAAACAAGCACCCCGTGCTTGGTACGAACGTCTTAAAAGATATTTAATAGATTCTGGTTTTGAAATTTGGAAGGTTGATCAAACTCTTTTTATTAAAAGAAACAAGCAAGATATTTTAATTGTTCAAATATATGTTGATGATATTATTTTTGGATCTACAAATGAAAAACTATGTCAAGAATTTTCTAACATAATGACCAAAGAATTTGAAATGTCACATATGGGTGAATTAAATTATTTTCTTGGCTTACAAATAAAACAATTAGAAAATGGTATTTTTATAAATGAAGAAAAATATTGTAACAATCTAATTATAAGCTTTGGTATGGAAAATGTTTCTACTAAATCAACTCCTATGAGTACAACTATACATCTTGATAAAGATGAAAAAGGCAAAAGTATTGACCAAACATTATATCGACGTATGATTGGTTCGTTACTATATTTAACAGCAAGTTGACCTGACATATGATGAGTGTTTGTTTGTGTGCACAATTTCAAGCAGATCCCAAAGAATCACATTTGTGAGCAGTGAAACGCATACTATGGTATCTTAATCAAACCAAGGATTTTGGACTATTCTATCCAGAGGAATGTCCTTTTGAATTAGTGTCCTATAATGATGCTGATTTTGGAGGAAGCCGGACAGATAGAAAAAGCACAAGTGGGACTTGTCATTTTATTGGACGGTCTCTTGTATCCTGGATTAGTACGAAACAAAACTGCGTTTCATTATCGACATGTGACGTAGAGTATATTTCTGCAGCTTTGGCATGTTCTCAAGTTATCTATATGCAAAAAACGCTACAAGATTTTTTTTTAATTTATCCAAATCAACTATTTACTGTGATAATTCTAGTGTTATAAATTTATCTAAAAATCCTATTAATCACTCACAAACAAAACATATTGACATTCGTCATCATTTTCTTTGTGATAATATTGAAAAAGATTTAATAAATCTAGAATTTGTGTCCTCTGACAAACAATTGGCAGATATCTTTACAAAACCATTAAATGAAAATACTTTCATCAATTTAAGACGAGAACTTGGAATCGTCTCTTATAAAGATTTATAAGTTCACTTTTTTTAATACATATGGTTTTTATATTTTTAATTCTTAGTTACTTTTAAAAAAATAAAAATAAAAATTTAGAGGTGTTTTTCAAGCACTTGAACTCATGATCTCATACTCGATAGTCTTTTGCTCTACCACTTCACTCTCTATCTTTTTTTGAAACATGAGGTTGTTGTTGAATTCTTATTTACCTTTCATTCTCACCTCTTTTTCCTATGGCCATTATACTTTAAACCATACATTGTTTCTCTATTTTTATCTTGTTGCTAACTATATATTCTCTGTTTTTTCTTAATTCTTTGCACCAGAAATTCATTCATATTTAAAAATAAATTGTTTCAACATTTCATCTCAATAAAACTCCGAATCGTTTGAGCTTTCTTATACTTCTCTTTCCTCGGGATCGGATAATCTACCAACTCCTACACCAATCTATGAACCGGTTCCGATTGTTGCACGCTCAGCTCATACTAGATATACTCCACTAACTAAAAGAACAAGACGGTCTCTCTTTTTTGGATCACCATCCACAAAAGAGAAAATAGGTGATATTCATCACTATCAAAGAGAAACATTAGAATTACAACGTGAATTATATTATGAACAAAAGGTTAATGCCAAACGGCTTAGCTTTTTGGAACAAATAGCGTTAAAATTTTATGGTTCTTCATCAAAAGACAATGTCCATCAACCATCTACAGTTCGTTCTCTATATCGTCGCAATCCTTGGGAACTATCACCACAACGTCCACCGACATCACCAAATTCTTGGGAATGTGGCAACAGATGGTCTCCACTTCGATAATTTGTAGAGAACACTAAAATTGAAGAAGGGCTATATCATACTCCATCCTCTACTTCAAAATCTCTTTAATTATTTCTTGTTGTTTATATACTATTGTTAATTTTTAATTTCATTCTGTTTATTCTAATCTTGTATTTTGTAAAATTATTCAATATATTGTTGTCTACTCTCAATAAAGCCAATATGTGCCTCTGAACAAAATTCAGACGGCTGTTCTATTACAAACAAACGTCTGAATATTCATAGCAAAAAATTTTTGCCCCAGATTCAGACGTCTGAATCAAATACAACAGACGTCTGAATAAGGCCAATTTTGAACTAATTCCTTGCGGGTTGCTTTTCAACCCAATTCAGACGTCTGAATCAAATGATTTAGACAGCTGAATTTTTTTCGAGCTTTTTTTAACCTTTCTTCCTTACTTTCTTTCCCATTATACCCTTGCCTTTTCACCCTTCATATAATGCCTTTTTCACTTCATTCCTACTTACTTCAACACCCTAGCCCCATTTTCATCTCTCTCAAATCTTTACCTTTTCTCTAACTCTCCAATAGCACCAAGATCAAAAAGAACTAAAGAATCAACTTTCGGACCATCCGAAGACCAAATCCGGCAATGGCTATGGAACGATGTTGTTGTTTCTCGATTTAATTCCATGAATAATTCCAACATCTTCGAAGGAGCATTCATGAAATTCCCGTATTTCGCAGCATATCGTATTAGAGAGTCAGTACAGAAATTCCACTTCGATAGCTTGATTGGGTATACTCCTAACAATGTTAAGATTAATCATCTTATGATTAAACTTTTTCTTGCTAACTTAAATTTGGATCATCATAATCCCTAAAACCGACAAGATTGTGTTTGGTAGATAGTTTGTGGCGTTAGATCTTCTTACCTTTATAAAGACTAGGTCATATTTTAAATTGCCCTTATCAAGGAATTGATATTAATGAAAGTGAAGTTGATATGGATCATCGGGATGAAGTTTCACATCAATTTTTGTCCGATCAACTTATAAATTTGGGCAATTTAAAATCAACCTTCTTAAGGCCACAAGCTAGGCTCATTCACCGTGCACTTATTCGTTCTCTCCAACCAAGGACGGGAAGTTATGAAAAAGTGTATAAAGAAAACTTCAAAGCACTTTATTGTATCTATTTAAATCAACAAGTGAATTGGGGAAAAATTATTTTAGATGAATTTCAAGTCATCACAATCCGGAGAAAATATAGAATCATTCATTATGGTGCTTATATTATGTGCATCCTCCTAAATGTCGGTGTACCAATGCTCGACTCCGATTTCACTACCATTAGTGAGTTAGGTGCTAAAACTCTAGGATTGATGGGTCTACCTACGTGGCCTCCTCCTCAACAAATTATTTCCTTCCACCAATGGTCGCAAAATGTTCAACAAGGTGTTCCTCAACCTCGAGACACTAGTATTTCTTCTTCTTCTCATACTCAACATGAAGAAGAGGAGGACGATGACATCATCCAGGAAATTGGCTCGGAAACTTCTTCAAAACAAGCCATCATCACTCTCTCCCGAAATTAATCAAAGATTCATCGGGAAATTAAGGCACTTGAGAAGAAGACGGAAAGAAAGTTCAACTCTATCAAAGGCTTTCTCAATAAAATATGGGATCGAATTTCTTATTCCGGCTCTTCATCCACTCAAGCTTACAATCTGTCTCCATTTGAGTGGTCTTCCTTAAGCTCGAGTTCTAATCACAATGATCCGTCTCTTTCAACCCAATTTTAATTACCATTGTCTATTTCAGTTGTTATCTTATGTTTTGCTTATAACTTTGCTTGACTAGTTATATGAGAAATTTCCGAGTTATTATCTCTTCATGTATTATTAACTACTACTATCATTTCTTTAATGTAATGAACTATCTATTATTATCTATGCTCTTTTTATCGATGTCAAAGGGGGAGAGATATATAATTGTGCATATTGACAAGTTTTAGAAATTTAAAATTATGCATATTGACAGGGGGAGTAACAATACTTTAAATGTTTATTATTGATTATATAGTTGTCATCATCAAAAAGGGGGAGAATGTTGAAATCTCGATTTTGATTGTGACAAACTATATAAAATATTATGTGTATACTAACCATCTTTGCAGGAGATTTATTGCAGATTCCTTTTCAGATGTTTAAAGCTAAGTATTGTGTGTCTAGAGTCTGTACTTTACTTAGAAATTTGTTAAAATCTCTCCTGAAACGATATATATATGTATAAATATATGCACACATATGCACACACATGCACATACATGCACAAAAATCCAAACTCAAACGTCTGAAACCATTCATTCAGACGTCTGAATGTTGAAACCTGAATATTGTTTCACAATATTCAGACATCTGAATGATAATTTTCAGACATCTGAATATAGTCAAAAATTACCTAAAAGCTTGCTGTTTGCATTTAAATCTAATTCAAATGTCTGAAATTTTTAATTCAGACGTCTGAATATTTCCAACTGCTATTTTCTTAAAAAGACACTTCTCTTCACCAAGAGAAACATTTTTAAAATCAACAGTTGCATCCGTTCTTTTCGATATAACTTTTCATTTAAAAATGCAAATCTTTATATACAATAAATAGATTATAGAATTCAACAAACAACTCACCGAATTTACTTTTAGCGCTCTTGAATTCTCATCTATTCTCAAGCTTTCAAATTACATTCAAATTGCTTGCATACTTTGATAATTAATCACTTTATCTTCCATAATTCTCAAAGAACGTCACGTTGTATATCACAAAGGAGGAGATTTTAGGAAGATTGTACTCAATTAACTTATCAGTGTTATTTAAGAACACACTACAATTAGATAAATTTGTTATTTCTACAAGAAGTCATGTTCGGTTGCTCAGGCTATTGAAGTCCTATTCGGTTGCTTAGGCGGGTAAAGTCCTGTTTGGTTGCTCAAGCAGTGTAAACCCGTTCCTCCGGGTTTAGTGAGGGTTGTGTTAGTGAAATTCCAGAAGGAGTGTGGGATTGGACGTAGAACGGGAAGTTCGAACTAGTATAAAAATTCCTGGTGTGCTTGTTTTATTTTACTTATTCATATCTCTATAGTAACTTAATTTACTTTCGCACTAATTTAATATAATTCCATAAAGCATGATCTGCACTGTCTTTGCACTATTTACTATGTAGTAATATACGCTATTATAATAATGTCTAAGGTAAAGTATAATATAACTGAAAATAGCGTTAAGGCTTATATTTTCCACTTTATCACATTTTATATATTCCCATAGTCTATACAGTACCGTAATCTCCCCTGTACCGGGTATCGTCAGAGGGCACTCCATAGGTATGGTATAATAAAAATCGTACAAGGCGCGCTAGGGTAGCTAACACAGCACAACTAGGCAATGCCAGGGTAGATATACCAATTACGCTTTTGGACCGGTGGTAAAGCATAGCAGCCACTACCGCCCACCTCGAGCCACACTACAAAAAATCAAAGGTGCGCACCAATCAATCACAAAGTAATAGAATAACATATGAAGAAGTGTGTCCGATAGGAGGAGCTACCTCATTAGCCCGTCAATCGCTCCTGTTTTAGCCACCTTATGCCAACTCACGGGAGTCGGGTCGACGTACATACCTCAATAGAATGTTGCCACCATCCTATTTCATTCTAGAATCTCCACCGCGTACGCGGTTGTTAAAGGGGTTTTCGGAGTTGACAGAGAGTATGACAACTTCCGATCCCGGTCTCTTTAACAACCAACCGTTATTGTAACCCATGGTTATAAATTTCAAAAATGGTTTATATTTAAACCATTTAAATATGAAGTCGTTATGCTTTCAAAACAAATATTCAATTTCTAGAATTGTAGCATTTTCTAAGTTCATTCGTTCAATTACAATAATTTCAAAACATTATATTTTTCAGAAACAGTAGCACTAATAAAGTGTTGCAATCGATATATTAGTATTTCACAATAGTTCAATTTCAGAAATAACAGCACTTATAAAGTGCTATACCAGATAAAATTAGTATTACAAAACAGTTCAATTTCAGAAACAGCAGCACTTATAAAGTGCTACAACAGATAAAATTTATATTTCAAAAATAGTTTAATTTCAAAAATAGTAGTACTTATAAAGTGCTACAATAGATATTTTAGTATTTCAGCAAAACCGTGCATTTTAAGAATTGGTAGCACTTAGAAAATGCTGCCTTAACCCACAGCATTTTGGAAATGCTACCAATACAAATCTAAGGTTTATTATAACATTTCAAAAACCTTATAAATTTCAGTTTCCATCATTTGTAACTTATAAAACATGTCTCACTTTTCAAAAATATTTATTTGGATATCATTTAATTTATGATTTAAATAAACTATAATTTTATAACTAAAATATCCAAATTAAACTATAATTGATTTATTTAGTCAAAATACATTATTTTACTTAACTTTTTAACTTAACAAATAACTTAACACTTTATTTTAAATTACCCATTTCATAAATAAAATATTCTTATTGTTAAGTTAAGCTTAGAATTTCCATTTGAAAAGTAAATTTTCAATTATCAAGTTAAGTCATATTTAAATTACATTTTAACCCATTTATTTACTTATACATTTTTAACATATAGAAATCACAATAACATTTATCTAAATCATTTAAATCCGATTTAAGTTAAAATTTCATATTTTATATTTCAAAAATACTTAATAGTTTTCAGAAAATACTTAAAATTAACCACGGGTCTGCATATAATTTTCTAACCTAGGTCAAGTGATACGGATATGTATCATTTCAATCCCTAATTTAAAATAAAAATCTGGGTTCTACATTCCAAACCCACAATCCCAAGTTAAATAAAATAAATAAAAATCACTTGAGCCTATCATTTCAGCTCATAACGATTTTTCCCTATTCTAAAGTCCATTCGGTTATGCATCATTTCAACCCATAGTGATTCTATTCTATAGGGAACTTGCAGTGTGAGAAACAGTAAATAAAATAAACAGCATAATATGGCATATAATATTTGGTGATGTAACAAATCAATATCAGGTTATAACATCATGAAATATCATATCGCAGGCATATATAAATTACTATCATATCATCAACTACAATTCATATGCATTGTTTCACAATTATATAGGTACGAATGTCGAGAGTGATAAACTCACCACCTAAAGCTGGAGATAACAATTCAAGACACATGAATAAACTTCGAAAAGCACGACTCAAATTCGTGTGGATGGAGAGCCAAGATTCAAATCTTGTAAATGAAAAAATGTAAACATACATAAGTATATAATTCAACACAATATTTTAAATCAAATCAATGGACAAATAGGAATCAAAATGGAACAATTATTGGCTTAACCAATACAAGTGGCTCGGCCACCATCGCTATGGGATAAACCATCATCAAACAAGCTCGGCCATGGTTAGATTTGAAGCACCTAAGCTCGGCCAAGGTCACATATGCATGGCTAGGCAAGGGTTTTGTTGAAGAGTTGGCTTGGAAGGCAAATTGGTATTTGGGTTCGGCCTTAAGGCAAAGTGGCTTGGCCATATGCTAAAGTGGCTCAGCCATGGGTCCATGCTTGGTCAGGTCAGATCTGGTCACCATCATCTGGTCAGGGATAGGCATGGGAAGGAGGAGATGGTGAGGGGATAGGTGGTGGCCAACGTAAGTAAAGAGGAATTGGATGCATATGGTGGCTCGGCTAGGGTTTCAAGTATGTTTTGTTGATGGGTTTTGATCTAGGGTTCACGGCCTTGGTGGGGTATGGTGGTGAGATGGTGGAGATGGTCGGCCAAAGGTGGTTGTATGGTGGTGGTGATCGGCTATAGGATGACGGCCGAGCTTGTTTGAGAAGCAAACCAAAAGGAATGGGAAAAATAAAATGAAAAAGAAGGAGAAGAAGCCATGAAAGCTTACTGTAATATTTGTTTCAGGAACGCAAATGAGAAAGAGATGAGATGGGAATAAATTTTGTACATGAATGACAAAAGGAGTGGTGGCTAGGGTTAGAAATGCACGGCTAGGAAAATGAAGATGCTAGAAAAGGAAAAGTCACACATTAAAGAAAAAGATACCAAAGTCTCTTGAATTTCCAAACCCAAAATCCAAATAAAATCAAATAGAAAAGTCCAAACAAAATAGAAAATAGAAATTAAAATATACAATAGAGATGAAGTAGAAAATATAGAATAGAAAATAAACAGAAAAATGCTGAAAATAATCGCGTGTAAAATGCTGAAATTGATCAAATTTAAAAAGTATAAAATGGAATCTTACGAAGCGAAAAGCGGCACGAATATCAAAATCAAATACAGTTTCAAAGAAAAAGATTAGAAATTAAAATTTAAAATTTAAAATTTTCAACATAAAGTCAAAGTTTGACCACAGTTGACCAAAATATAAAAATTTCAAAAAATATTTATTTTATTATGTTTGGAAAATAAATTACAAACAAAATCCAAAATTATATTGGAAAATTCCAAAATTTCAAATTTAAATGATTTAAAAAATCAAAGCCCTTACTTAAATTGAAATAAAAATATTTATAAAATTATGCGTTGTTATACTCTCTCCCACTTAAAACTTTCCATCCACGAAAAGCAACGAGACACGTAAACAAGGAAAGATAAGATAGAAAAGCAAATAGTACCTGAAACAAACAATTCTGGATTTGAAGCATGCGTGCTCTCCTCCGTCTTTCCGGTACAATCTCGATCATCCGTACTCCACTGCACTTTGACCAAGTTGACAGATTTCCTTCTCGGCTGCTTTGTACCTCTTTCGATAACACAAAGTGGCTTCCTCTCGATAATCAGATTAGGCTCAATATCCAAACTCTCGTAAGCAGAAGGTTGTACAATCAAAGATGGATCATGCAGATAATGATGAAGATGCGAAACATGGAATACATTATGCACTCCAGAAAACTTCTTAGGCAAATCCAGAAGATAACCCAAAGAACCAATCCTCTCTAAGATACGGAAAGGATCAACAAACCTAGGAGCAAGGTTCCCTCTCCGACCAAACTGAATCACATTCCTTAAGGGAGAGACCTTAAGGAAAACCAAATCATCAACAACAAACTGTAAACTCCTCATACGATGATCAACTACTTCTTCTGTCTATCCTGAGAAATCCTCATCTTCCTTTTAATCTCCTTAACCTTCTTAGAAGCCTCTAAAATCATATCAGGACCAAGAACCAAACGATTACCGGATTCAATCCAGCAAGATAGAGATCTATAAGGTCTTCCGTAAAGAGCAGTAAACGGAGACATCTCAGTACTAGCCTGAATTCAAAGATGAAATGAGATAGGTAAAAGACTAAGATAATATTAAAATAGAAGACGGAAAATATACCTGATAACTGTTGTTATAGGTGAATTCAACAAGATGGAGATGATCTTCCCAAGATCCTCTATGATTAAGAACACAAGCACAAAGAAGATACTCGAGAATCTGATTCACTCTTTCCGTTTGACCGTCAGTCTACGGATTGTAAGCAATGCTCAGATTCAGATTAGTACCCAACGATTCCTGAAAAGCTTTCCAAAACTGACTGTTGAAGATAAGATCTCGATCACCAGCAATACTAAGAGGAACACAATGGACACGAACAATCTCCCTCATATGGAACTCAGCCAAACTGGAAGCAGAACATGTAGATTTGACCTGAATGAAATGACTTGATTTGGTCAATCTATCCATAATAACCCAAATTCTCTCATTACCCCTCCGAGTCCTCGGCAATCCATCAATAAAATCCATGGAAAACTATTCCCATTTCCAATTGGGAACCTCAAGGGGCTGCAACATACCAGGGGTCTTCTGATGATCTGCCTTGACTTGCTGACATGTCGCACACCTACTAACAAAGATTGAGGTGTCTCGCCTCATACCTCTCCACCAATAAAGCTTCTTCATGTCCTGATACATCTTCATCACACCAAGATGAATAGAAAGTCTGGATCGATGGTGTTCCTGAAGTAACTCTTGCCTCATTCCATCAACATTCGAGACATATATCCAATTATTAATCCTCAAAATACCTCTATCATCGATCTGAGCTCCACTACCATCAGGACTACTAACACCAACTATGCTATGAACACTCTCCTTAATTAATCTGATGATCCCATCCTTATCCTACTTAGCAACGATACGATCCAAAAGAGGGGAAGAAGAAACAACAAGATGACACAATAAAGCCTTCTTCCTACTCAAAGCATCAACCACAACATTAGCCTTCCCAGGGGTATAGCTAATGTCGAGATCATAAGAAGCAAGAAACTCAAGCCACCGAACCTGACGCTGATTCAAATCCTTCTGGGTGAAGAAATATTTCAAAAACTGGTGATCAATAAAGAGCTCAAACTTAGCACCCAAAAGATGATGCCTCCAAAGCTTCAAAGCAAAGACAACAGCAAGCAATTCCAAATCATGAGCTTCATAATTGGCCTCATGGGTCTTCAGCTGGTGACTAGCATAAGCAATCACCTTCCCATCTTGCATCAGAACATCTCCCAAACCCTCATGACTAGCATCCGTGTATACCGTTAATCCCTCATTTCCATTTGGAACGGCAAGCATCGGTGCGAAAGTAAGCTTACGCTTTAATTCATTGAATGCAGCCTTACATTTATCACTTCATATAAACTTAGCATTCTTTCAAGTTAAAGAAGTGAGAGGTGCAGAAATCCGAGCAAAGTTCTCAATGAATCTCTCATAATAACCAACAAGGCCCAGAAAACTACGGGTATCAAATGGAGTCCTAGGAGTTTCCCAATCTTGTAATAGAATAGGGAGACATAAGGACCACAGAAAAGATAGAATGATCAAATTACAAAAAGAAAAGATAAGAAGACTTACACAGATCGCAGCGATCTTGACTGGATCAACAGAAATTCCATCACTAGAAATAATATGCCCAAGAAATCAGATTTCATCTAGAAATGACATTTCGAGAATCTAGCTTTCAACAGATGACTCCTAAGATTCCCTAGAACAAAGTTCAAGTGGGATTTATGCTCTTACTCAGACTTAGAGAAAACCAAAATATCATCAACAAAGACTAGAACAAATTTGTTAAGCACATCACGAAAAACACGATTCATCAAATCAACAAAGAAAGCAGGAGCATTAGTCAAACCGAAAGGCATGACCAATCATTCATAAAAATGATTCTCAGTACGGAAAGCGGTCTTGGGAATACTATCCTCAACAACTCTGAGCTGGTGAAAACCTGTGGCCAGATTAAGCTAAGAGAAAGCAGTAGCTCCAGGGAGCTAATCAAACATATCATTAATGCGAGGAATTGGATATCAGTTCCTCATAGTGAGCTTGTTCATCTCCCTATAATCAACTCATGTCCTCAAAGAACCATCAGACTTAGTGACGAAAACCACTGCTGCTCCCCATTCTGAATGGCTAGGTTTGATCAGACCCTTGGAGAACAAGTCCTCAATTTGCTTCCTTAACTCAACCTTCTCACGAGGTGCCATTCTCATAGGAGGAAGAACTACAGTTCGAGCTCCAGGAATAAGATCAATACGAAACTCAATTTCTCGCTTAGGAGGTAAAGAAGTGACTTCACCAAATACATCGGGATAGAGTCTGACTACAGGAATAGAATCAAGATCATCCGGAGAAGAGTCAAGAGAATAAATAAAACTACTAGCATAATCCTAAGGCATGCAACACTGAATCACCAAAGAATTACCAAAATCATCAACAAGAGAAACAATCCGGGTTTTACAGGAGATAACGGCATCATGCCTCTTTAGCCAATCACCCCCAAGCAATAGATCAAAAGCATCAAAACGCAGAACATAGAAATCACTAGAAAACCAATAACTAGAATGGAAGAGTTTCATATTTCTACAAATCCTACTAAGGTTTGTAGGACCACTAATAGGATTTGAAACACTCAAAGGCATAGGAGCAAACTCGGGAGAAAGAAGATGCTCAAATTTATTACACAGATCCACTGAAATAAAGCTATGGGAAGCTCCAGTATCAAACAGAACACGGACAGGAAAATAAAACAGAGAAAAATTGCCCTGAAGTGTACCTTGTGAATCACTACGAGCAGGAGCAGGTGTAGGTGCAGGAGGTGGAGCTGGTGAAGATGCAGAGGTAACAGCAAAAATACCAGAGGACTTGCCCTTCTACTGAGTAGGACAATCCTTCTTGAAATGGTCAGGCTGTAGACAAATATGATAGAGATCACACCTAGTCAACTGAGCTGGAGGAGGAATATCAACACCAAATAAAGTAGGACAACTATTAGCATAATGTCCCTTCTGATTACATCTGAAGCAAGTAATGGAGGATAGGTCGATCGACTGCCTTTGAGATGAAGAAGATCCCAAGCCTAGAATCTTATTCCAATTCTTCCTCTGATGATGAAAGTTAGGCTTTCTCTTCTTAGGATTACCATAAAAAGACTGAGATGAAGAATAATGAGCAGCTGGAGGATCCTCAGAAGTAGGATTCTCATATTTAATGGCCATATCCATCAGATTGGTGAAAGGGCTATGCACATGAGCGATGAGACGATCATAGTACTTAGGACGGGCACCAGCAATGAACTTCTCATTCTTTTTGAGAGGAGTGTCAATCAGATTAGGGCCAAACTTAGAAATTTCATTGAACTTCCTCTCATACTTAGCAAAAGACATATCACCCTGTTTGAGATCCATGAATTCCCGATACAGCAGAGACTTCCTTGCCTTGGGCATCCATTTCACAACAAAAGCATCCCTAAAGCACGATAAGGAAACGTAAGACAGATTTCAAAAAGAGAAAACTGAACCAAATTCAAGACAAACAGAAGATGATACCTAAACTGCTCCTAAGAAATGTCAGCCTCAGCAATGTGAGTTGTGACGGACTACCACCAATCCAAGACTGCTCTCTTCAACTGCCAAGCTGTCAACTGATGTTGTTGGGCATTAGTGGTCTCAAGACGAGAGAAAATCCTCTCCAAATCCTTCAAACACTGCTAGGCCTCAATAATGCTCTCAAATCTGGTAAACTTGGTTCCACCAAGTTCAGTGTATTCCTTACAGAGTTTAGTGAACCTAACTGGTGCAGCAGGCTCAGGAGCTGGGGCAATACCACGACCCCTACCTCTAACATCCTTACGACTCATCCTGAAAAAATCAAGAATGAATTTTAGAACAGAGGTAATTGAGAAATAAAGACAAGATTAGATAAGATAAGATGCAATGACCCAAACAAAGAAATTACTAACAAGGTGGATAAGGAAAAGAAGGAAGTTAAGAAAAATTTGATTTCAAAACAAGAAAAGATTATATCAAAAATAATTTTGAAAATCCTTTGAAAAATCATTTTATACTTTTAAAATACGTTCTCTCACAAAGAAGGGATTATAAGATTTATTTCACTCATTCTAGGGTATTTCTACCCTATCTCTAATGAGTTTTTGCTCCGCAGGCTAAGGTTTGCCTAAAACCAAAGCTTTGATACCAAATGTAACGACCCACACTATTTTGGACCATTCAAATCGATAATAAAACCACACATGTCAGACTTGAATAATTCAAAACAGTAGATTGTAATATAATTTAGAGCAAATAAAACCAATCGCAGAATCACAGACACAGATAAATCAGAATAACTCGCAGCGCAAATAAAATAAGAGTAGTAGCTCATGAAGCTACCTCAAATACAGTCTCAAACACAGTCTCAAAATAGTACAAAATACCATAGTCTAAAAAGTAAATACAATATAAATCCTAGTATATAAACGTTCATTAGTACATAAGCTGAATAGAAAATATTGAATAGAAATAGATAACAACTAGATAGATAGTCTCAGCAAATCCTAGCTCCAGAAAGTGAAATCCAAAGCTGATACTCAGGCTGACCTGAGCGTAAGAAAATAAACACACAAACACTCGAGTCGAGACGTACATACTTATACAATGTAAACCAACTCAAGTGAACTGTAATAAAATGCACAAGCAACTTAAAGGATGCATGGGACCGCCCATCCTTTAAGGATCCGTTAAACTATTTACTATGTTGTAATATATACTATTATAATAATGTCTATAGTAAAGTATAATATAATTGAAAGTAGCATTAAGGCTTTAATTCCACCTTAACACATTTTATATATTCCCATAGTCTATACAGTACCGTAATCTTCCCCGTACTGGGCGTCATCAGAGCGCACTCCATAGGTATGGTACAAAACAAAATCGTACAAGGCGCGCTAAGGCAGGTGACACGGCACAACTAGGCAATGCCAGGGTAGATATACCAATTACGCTTCTAGACCGGAGGTAACACATAGCAGCCACTACCGCCCACCTCGAGCCACACTCCCAAGAATCAAAGGTGCACACCAATCAATCACAGAGTAATAGAGTGGCATACGAAGAAGTGTGTCCAATAAGAGGAGCTACCTCATTATCCCGTCAATCGCTCCTGTCTTAGCAACCATATGCCAAACCACGGGAGTCGGGTCCATATACATACCTTAATAGAACGTCGCCACCATCCTACTTCATTCTGGAATCTCCACCGCATACACGGTTGTTAAAGTGGTTTTTCGGAGTTAGCAGAGAGTATGACAACTTCTGATCCCGGTCTCTTTAACAACCAACCATTATTATAACCTGTGATTATAAATTTCAAAAATGGTTTTTATTCGAAATCAAAATAATTCATTTAAACCATTTAAATATGAAGTCATTATCCTTTCAAATCAAATATTCCATTTCCAGAATTGTAGCATTTTCTAAGTTTATTCGTTCAATTACAACAATTTCAAAACATTGTATTTTTCAGAAACGACATCACTTATAAAGTATTACAATAGATATATTAGCATTTCAAAACAGCTCAATTTCAAAAACAGCGGCACTTATAAAGTGCTACAGCGGATAAAAGTAGTATTTCAAAAACAGTTCAATTTCAGAAACAGCAGCACTTATAAAGTGCCACAACAGATAAAATTAATATTTCAAAAATAGTTCAATTTAAAAAACAGCAGTGCTTATAAAGTGCTACAGTATATATTTTAATATTTCAGCAAAACAGTGCAATTTCAGAAATGGTAGCACTTAGAAAAAGCTACCTTAAACCCACAGCATTTTGGAAATGCTACCAATACAAATCTAAGGTTTTTTATAACATTTCAGAAACCTTATAAATTTTAGTTTCCATCATTCTTAACTTATAAAACATATCTCACTTTTCAAAAATATTTATTTGGATATCGCTTAATTTATGATTTAAATAAAATAAAATTTTATAATTAAAATATCCAAATTAAACTATAATTCATTTATTTAGTCAAAATACATTATTTTACTTAACTTTTTTACTTAACAAATAACTTAACACATTATGTTAAATTACCCATTTCATAAATAAAATATTCTTATTGCAAAGTTAAGCTTAGAATTTCCATTTGAAAAGTAAATTTTCAATTATCAAATAAAGTCATATTTAAATTACATTTTAACCCATTTATTTACTAATACATTTTTAACTTATAGAAAATCACTATAACATTTATCTAAATCATTCAAATCCAATTTAAGTTAAAATTTCATATTTTATATTTCAAAAATATTTAATGATTTTCAGAAAATACTTAAAATTAACCACGGGTCTGTATATAATTTTCTAACCTAGGTCAAGTGATACGTATCATTTCAATCCGTAATTTAAAATAAAAATCAAGGTTTCTATCATTTCAAACCCGCAATCCCAAGTCAAATAAAATAAACAAAAATCGCTTAAGCCTATCATTTCAGCTCATAACCATTTTTCCCTATTCTAAAGTGCGTTCGGATATGTATCATTTCAACACATAGTGATTCTATTCTACATGGAACTTGTAGTGTGAGAAACAAAAAAAAATGAAATAGTATAATATGGCATATCATTTCAGGTGATGTAACAAATAAATATCAGGTTATAACATCATGAAATATCATATCACAAGCGTACATAAATTACCATCATATCATCAACTACAATTCACATGCCATTGTTTCACAATTATATAAGTACGAATGTCGAGAGTGATAAACTCACATCCTAAAGCTGGAGATAACTATTCAAGACACACGAATAAACTTTGGAAAGCACGATAAAGCACGACTCAAATTCGAGTGGATGGAGAGCCAAGATTCAAATCTTGTAAACGAATAAATATAAACATATATAAGTATATAATTCAACACAATATTTTAAATCAAATCAATAGACAAATAGGAATCAAAATGGAACAATTATTGGCTTAACCAATACAAGTGGCTCGGCCACCATCACTATGGGCTAAAACATCATAAAAAATGCTCGGCCATGGTTAGATCTGAAGCACCTGCGCTCGACCAAGGTCACATATGCACGGCTAGGCAAGGGTTTTGTTAAAGAGATGGCTTGGAAGGCAAAGGGCTAGGCAAATTGGTATTTGGGTTCGGCCTTAAGGCAAAGTGGCTTAACCATATGCTAAAGTGGCTCGGCCATGGGTCCATGCTTGGTCAGGTCAAATCTGTCACCATCGTCTGGTCAGGGATAGGCATGGGAAGGAGGAGATGGTGAGGGGATAGGTGGTGGCCGAGGCAAGTAAAGAGGAATTGGATGCATATGGTGGCTCGGCTAGGGTTTCAAGTATGTTTTGTTGATGGGTTTTGATCTAGGGTTCACAGCCTTGGTGGGGTATGGTGGTGAGATGGTGGAGATGGTCGGCCAAAGGTGGTTGTATGGTGGTGGTGATCGGCTATAGGATGACGGCCGAGCTTGTTTGAGAAGCAAACCAAAAGGAATGGGAAAAATAAAATGAAAAAGAAGGAGAAGAAGCCATGAAAACTTACTGTAATATTTGTTTCAGGAACGCAAATGAGAAAAAGATGAGATGGGAATAAATTTTGTACATGAATGGCAAAAGGAGTGGCGGCTAGAGTTAGAAATGCATGGCTAGGAAAAATGAAGAGGCTAGAAAAGGAAAAGTTACACATTAAAGAAAACGAAACCAAAGTCTCCTGAATTTCCAAGCCCAAAATCCAAATAAAATCAAATAGAAAGGTCCAAACAGAATAGAAAATATAAATTAAAATGTACAACGGAGATGAAATAGCAAATATAGAATAGAAAATAGATAGAAAAATGCTGAAAATAATCGTGTGTAAATTGCTGAAATTGATCAAATTTAAAAAGTACAAAATAGAATCTTACGAAACGAAAAGCAGCACGAATATCAAAATCAAATACAGTTTCGAAGAAAAGATTAGAAATTCAAAATTAAAATTTTCAACTGAAAGTCTAAGTTTGACCATAGTTGACCAAAATATAAAAATTTCAAAAAATATTTATTCTATTATATTTGGAAAATAAATTATAAACAAAATCCAAAATTACATTGGAAAATTATAAAATTTCAAATTTAAATGATTTAAAAAAAATCAAAGCCTTCACTTAAATTTAATTAAAACTATTTATAAAATTATGGGTTGTTACATAATGATAAAGAGATATATTGATAGTCTTTCGTAGTTGGACATACAGATAAGCAAATAATTGCAAGTGGATTTGATCATCGGTTCTCTTACTTCTCAGTATGAACCGTTCATACTGAATTATAAAATGAACGAATTGAATATGAATATTGTGGAGCTCCTTAATATGTTGATGTCGATCGAGTAACGATCTAAGGATCAAGGGACAATACTCGCAGTAAAGGGTAGTGCATCATCTTTAAAGAGTTCGAAGAAGCGGAAAAGAGAAAAAAAGAAAATTAAGAAGATCAATGGCAAGGCTGAATGTCATCACTACCACAAGAAAGGTCACTAGAAAAGGAATTGTCTGAACTACTTGAAGATTATTGGAGAAAATAAGTAGAATGGTTTTGCAGCTCCATCAAGTACATTAATGATTCAATTTAATCAATAAAGTGTATTAGATCTTAGATACTGGATCTGGTAATTATATTTGTAATCCTTTATAGGGCTTAGGAACTAGCATCGCATGGTAAAGGGAGAGATGATGATCCAAGTTGTCGATGGATATATTGTAGATGCAACAATAATATGAGACTATCATTTAATTTTTCTTAGTGGAATAGTATTAGTATTAAATAATTGCTATATTGTAAAAGACTTTATTTGTGAGATTATCTCTGTTTCTAGATTTTCTAAGATGGAGTGTATATTTCACTATGCAAAAAATGTTATGAACATTAGTTTGGATGGAAATAAAGTTTATGATGATATTCTTGAAAATGGTTTTTATGTGATTGATACTAATTATGTTTGTTCTATGAATAAATCTTTCAATAACGAAGATGATAGTTGTATTTGGCATTATAGGCTATGTCATATTAGTGAGAAATGACTACACAATCTGAAAACCGAAGATTTTCTTTCGTCAATTGATTTTGAATCATTTGACATGTGTGAGACGTGTATCAAAGGTAAAATGACCAAGCATCCCTTCAGTGGGAGAAATAAAAGAGTTATTGAACTCTTAGGGTTAGTACATAGTGATGTATGTGGCCCGATGCCTGTATTTACCAAATATAATATTTCTTACTTCGTTATCTTCATTGTGATTTCTTGAGACTATGATATGTGTATCTTATAAAGAATAAATCCGATGTCTATAAGAATTTGTTAAGTATAAAAATGTAGTCAAAACCAAATGGGTTGTAAGATTAATATATGCGATCAGGTCGAGGAGGTGAGTATGTTGGACAGGATTTCCAATACTATTTAATAGGATTATCTCTCAGGTTATTCAACTATATTCTCGGCAACACAACCGTGTGTCTGAGTGAAGAAAATTAACCTTATTATATATGTATGGTTCGTTCCATGATGAATAAGACTATGTTACCTCTATCCTATTGGAGATATGTGCTAGAAACAGCAGTTCATATGTTGAACTTGTTAATCACTAAATTTATGCCTAAAACACTATATGAGATATGGTATGGCAAGAAACCCAAACTCAAATATTTGAAGGTGTGAGGTTGTACGACATGCATTAAGAACATTGGTCCAAATAAACTATAAGCAAGATCGGTAGTGTAAATTTGTAGGATATCCCAAAAACTCGATGGGATATACATTCTACAATACCAAGGAATAAAAGTTTATTATTTCTCGACACACTCACTTTTTAGAAAAGAAATTCCGTCAAAGGAAATTAATAGCGAGGTTGTAGACTTTGATGAGATCTAAGAAATTAACACTAAGGTCGAACTAGTTGGAAAACTAAGTTCATCCGTATTTGAAAACGGCAACCTATTAGAAGGTCTAATAGGGAATCTCGTGCACCAATGAGATACTACAGTTCTCTCATGGATGGAAAGAAGGACTGTCTCTTAGACGACGACGCTCCTCTATCCCTCCAACAAGCACTGCAAATTAAAGACTATGCACTCTGGCTTGGAGCAATGAAATCCCATATGGATTCCATATACGATAACAAAGTATGGACTTTGTTGGACATACCCCAAAGGATAAAACCCATCGGTTGCAAATGAAATTTTAAGAAAAATTTAAATCTAGATGGAGATACAGAGACTTATAAGGTAAGACTAGTTGTGAAAGGATTTTGTCAAATTCAAGTTGATGATTATGACGAGACCTTTTCAGCTATAGCAATGCTTAAGTCCAGGCAGATTATACTAGCCATCACTACATTCTATGATTACAAAATATGGCAAATGGATATAAATATGGATTTTCTAAATGGCAATTTAGAAGAAAACATTTATATGTCGCAACCCGAGAGTTTTATGGTCACTGGGAGTGGGAGCAAGGCTTGCAATTTATTAAAGTCTATTTATAGACTTAAATAAGCTTCAAGGAGTCAAAATAAGTGTTTTGATAATGTAATCAAATTGTTTGGTTTTTATCAGAACATGGAGGAAGTGTGCATATACAGAAAGGAACAGGGCAACGCTATCATATTCCTAGTGCTCTATGTCGATGACTTATTATTGATTGGCGATGACATTTCATTGTTGCAATCAATAAAAGCTTGACTTTCTAAGAATTTCTCCATGGAGAATTTGGGAGAAGCAGCCAATGTACTTGGTATAAAGATCCATAGAGATAAATCTGTCTATTAGGATTGTCCCAGTCAATGTACATAGATACCAATTGGCGTGAAAACATTCCAACGCAATCTCGAATTGTCCTTTATAAAAAGGACGATCTTCATACCGATGAGGAAAAAGAGTGTATGAAGAGGATCCCCTATGCTTCAGATATAGGATCCTAATGTATGTTATGCTCTATACTGCGCTGGATATGGCATATGCATTAGGATGCATAACCTGATACCAGTCTAATCCAAAAGAAAAACATTGGACGTCATGAAATGTATACAGAAGTATTTAAAAAATACTTTGGACTTATTACTTGTATACAAGAATGGAGACCTCTTTATGAAGGGGTATACAAATTCGAGCTTTCAAAGTGATATAGATTACAGTAAATCGATGTTCGGTTATGTATCTATCCTTAACAGTGGAGTCAATAATTAGAAAATTTTCAACAAGAAACAATTGTTGGTTCCGCGATGGAGGCCGAGTACATCGCCCTCAATGAAGCAGCTAAAGAGGCGGTCTAGATGCACAAGTTTTTGAGTAAGCTCAAAGTAATTCTTGATACCCAGAATCCTATGGCATTATTTTGTCTTAACAATGCGGCAATACAGCTCACAAAGAAGTCTAGAGTACACAAGAAGTCACAGCATATTCTTCGAAAGTTCCACCTGATTAAAGAATTCATTGAGAAGAAAAAGGTCACGATACAAAGGGTAGATACCAAGGACAACATACCAGATTCATTCACCAAGGTACTAGCTTGATTGCTCTCGAGAAACTGATTAAGGGATGGGATTGAGATTCCATAATTAGCCTTAAGTGGAAGTGGGAGATTGATAGAGTTAGGGTATGCATTAGGGGAAATTCTAAAATCTATTGTAAATTAATTAACTCCGTAATCAATTATCATTTGTAATAAAGGTGTTTTCTTTCTATCATATATTCATTATACTATGTTATAAATAATTAAAATATATTTGATAGAAAATCCATAAATGGTGTGATTGTGATAATAGTTACAAATAGTTGTACTCGTGAGTGATGTATCGCGATATTATATAACACATTATTTTAAAGTTCCTAGTCAAGATGCATCGAAACTAGATATCGATGTATCCATTGAGACTATAGTACCTAACGCTCTTTAAATATTAAGCAGTGTATTTCACATAACCGCTGAGAGCACCTAGGGGTTATTTACTGATAGTTATTGGATGACTATGGAACGACCCACTCGATAGTGTCATTTTATTGTTAATATAACTAAGGTCAAACAAAAAATATCGATGTGACTGATTTACACAATTATCTCGACTTGAAAATACTATCGATCTTCAATATGAAAGCTCTGCTTTGATTTTAGTTAAATTATAGCATGGGGTCCACTGAGTGACTATAGTTGGGTTGAGTGGAAGTATTAGAAGTGAAGCATTATTCAGGAGAGAATTTGTCTCCTCGGTAATATGGTATTAGTACCACGGTCAACTCAAAGTTAAAATCTCTAGTCAGAGTAGTTCGGTTAATGATGGTTGTTATTATCGAATCAACGGCCTTGTTTTTAGACAATGGAGTTGAATATGGATGATATTAGAATTTCGACCATTACATAATTCCATAAGTCCAAAGTGATATAGTTTTTATGAAGATAACTGATGTAAATAATAGTCACAACTAGGTAACACTTAGCAAAGTTAAATTCAATTTTATCAAAATCCCAGTAAGTGGCCAAAATGTCACACCACATTCTAAGTGACGTGTGAACGTTAATATTCCAATAGTTCGAGATCAATCGCTGATCAAATTTGCACCTAACGAGTCACACAACTGAAACGATGAATAGTCCTTTGACCAAACGATTTAGTTTATTTGTAATTATTATAAATTAATTAATATTTATAAAATATTAATAATAAAATTTTATATTTAATTTTATAAACAAGTATTATTAAATATATTTATAATAGCTATAAATATACTAATCGATATACGATATCGATAAGCATTAAATTAGATTTAACTGAAAATTATTTGTTCGGGCTTTAAAAGAGTTTAAACCCACATAGGGGCTAATCATATTCAGCCGTAATGAGGAGTAGGTGTGGCCATAAGATGGTGCAACAAAGGCTTTGAGACGGAGGGCTAAGATGGAAAGGGACTGGTAAGAGATGATGTAGGATATTGATCCTAAAATATCAACCACACCAATTTATGATCTTTTTTAGCCTCCACATCCTTCTGGCCGAGTTCCCCCTTCCATATCACTAATTTGCTAAGCTCAAATTAAATCAAATTAAGTACTATTCCATAGCCAATGATCAACAGTTCTAGGACCAGCAGTCTTTTGAATTACAAATCATTCAAGGAGTTTATATCATCATTTTAAGGTATGCTTTCAGGCTTTCGTTATATGGTAGATCAAACCATTTTACAATCATTTATGTTTACATGTAATATATGTGTAATATATATTGTTAGTTAGGTGACGATTCAGATATACAATTTATTTATCACAATAAGATTGGTTGTGTATTTGCATGTACTTAGAAATAGACTAAAAAAACTTGTCATATATTTATCAAATCAGTGCGGCTATACAAATAAAAAAATCATTTCTTTAATTTTAACGATCTAATATATAATATTTAAAAAGATATAGATTTTATATAATTAAATTATAATATCATACTTCAACCAAATATAGTCAAATACATTTTATGCAAAGTACTAAGTAATATAATAGTTTCGACGAGGATAAAAATATTATTTATATATATTATTTAGATTTTATTTAAGTTAATCATACATTAATAAATACTAATATAAATATATCACAGAAACTATGTATTATATTTTATAAAATAATATTAGCATAAAACATAATCTCAGTTAGGGAAAACATTTTTTATTTTTAAAATATTTATAAATAAAGACGAGAATAAAAAATCAATTTTAAATATTATTTTAGATCATAAAATTATGTAATAAAAATTCAAAACATAAAATGTCATTTAGGATTTGCTAAAAATTTAAAATTCAAAATAAACTTTTGAAAAGGAATTTTGATCGATGCGAACAGTGCAACGATAACCGATGTGAACAATACAACAATGATCGATCCGAACAATGCAACGATGATCAATGCGAACAGTGCAACGTTGATCGATGCGAACAGTGCAACGTTGATCGATGCGAACAGTGCAACGTTGATCGATGCGAACAGTGCAACGATGATCGATGCGAACAAGGAAGAGGTGATCAATGCAAACAAGATACACTCCAATGAAAGACTTAGTCACTCGGCATGAAAAATGGATCGATCCGAGGAGTTAGTGCCATGTCAACTTGCAAGCACATGCCCAAAAAGCGATACGAACAGATCGATACGAAGGGGGTCGATATGAACTAAACAGCCTACATAAAACTCAAACTTGCATCGATCATAACTCACAATCTACAAGTCCAAATGCCACTAAATTTTCACAGGAGTTTGCGTACAACCTAAAGAATTTTCATGATGATCTCGACTCGATTGGACAAGATCTTGATCGATAAGAAATTCGTTCGCATCGATTACGGATCGAGTCGAATCACCTAGGATCGATCGCATGGGCCCACGCACATGCAAGAAGAGGTCTGCTGAGATCTGAGTGAGATATTTGCAGCCTACTCTCATAAATAGCATCCCAAGAGCTTCAGAAAAGGAGATCTTTTAAATCTTCTATGCTGCTACTCTGCCGTAATCGTCACTACACTTCAATTGTACTGTTGTAATCAGTTGTAATTCATTGTAACCAATGAACAAAAACCAATAAAGCAGCAACTCTTCAAAGTGGACGTAGGCTGCAACGGCGAACCACTATAAATCATGTGTTTCCACTGCTTTTCTTTGACATTTTGAGTGTTCTAGATATTTATGTTTTCTACATACTTGCTATCTGAAATCTGTGATTGTGAACGGGTGCTTTCGTTGACAATTGGGTGTTTGCGACCATTTTTAGCGCAAACACATTCAATCATCCAAAATGTTGATAATTAAGCATCCATCGCAATCATCATTCAAATCAACCAGTAAATCACATCAATTAACTACTAATCAGATCAGCTATTTAACTAACAATTTAAACTCAATATTAATTTAAATGGAAATTTAATTCGATATAAATTCAAACTAAAACTAAATGACAATTCAAAATACCAGATAGTAATTAATAAATTTCTAATCACATCATAAATTTAATTTAACTAACATAAGATGGTTTAGTATTTATGAGTGGGTAAAATCACTCACCTTTGATTTATAACCCATTAAAAATCCAATAAAAGCCCAAAATTTCATCGTCTCTAAATTCAACCAAACTAACTTCATATTGTGTGGAATTTCGATACGATCCCAACGGAGGAATCCCCGCGTCAATCGGAACTCGTATGTAAAAGTTATTCAAATTGCAACAAATATTATTAAAATATTCATTTGGTACACATTTAATATTAAAATAATCAAACATTATTGTTTACTTACCATGCATGCACGCACGAACAGTCACCAACACCCCAAACTTTGACCATAATATTCTCTTAGCTCAGATCATCTGAAGCCACGAAACCACTTGCAATCGGAAGAACATCATCTACTCCATTAACGTCTACCAATGTCACCGCCTAATTTGATGTCAGTCGTCGGAATTTGTTCCCAAAGTTGACGCAACTGTGACCTTTCGAGGCCAATTTCCATTGCATTGTTGCTTCGATCATCAAATCGAAACTAGATCTAAAATCTACTCATCGAGCTCTACAATACCAAGAAGCCGATTTCGCCAATTGATGCTCCGATCAAAAACCCCCAAATTTCCCCCTTTGACTTCGCCGCTAGCATCTTTGATCGTGATTTCCAATTAATTCGAGCGTTGTTTCCAAAAATGAATACCGCCCGCTGACTCCATTCGTCAAGAGCTTCAAAACGATATATTATATGATATGATTTGAAGAGTTTGAATTTTAACCACTTTATTTGATTTGCTAATTGCCATTAGACTGCAATTATGGTTGATTTCGAGATTAGTAATGAGAAAATGAAGTGGAGGCTGCTGCTAGGGTTTCAAAAAAATATACATATAGGTAGCAGAAAGCCTAACGTAGATTATTGGGCCAAATCTAATTACAAAGCCCGAAAACCCCAATCTATGCACCGACATACAAATAGGTTGTATAGTATATCAATTATATATTTTAGACATTTCTGAATTCAATAAAATAAGTTTTAGAACTTAATTCCATTGTAAATAGAAGTTACTTTCACAATCAAATTATATTTATTCAAATTCCATAAATCGATTTCTACGTGTTTCAAGCTCACACGATCAAACGATAAGTCTGATCGCTACGAAACTTGAAATCCTACAATAATTCACTATGGATCCGATGAAACTGGTTTCATCGAAATCCGAAACAGTGGCCAAAGTGGCTATTTTTCACGTTAATTAAATAAATCATTATCAAATAAATCTAATCACTTTTAAATTCAAATTTAAAAGTTAACAATTTTCATCATTCATGATTACATAGAAAATTATAATATTTTAAAAATAAATTTCCATATCAAGTCTAAGATTTAAATATTATGTTAATTTCAGCGTTCAATCACAACTGTAATAAAACTCAGTTAATTATATTTTTATTTTAATCAAATCCTTTTATTTCGATTTACACTCTTATTATTGAATCAACTATTTCCTTATGAATATAATTAACATTAGTTTACATTTTATTACATTCGTATTCTACTGTTATCATCATAACCCATATTAACTACAATATCTAATTACATTAAATATCAACAATTTGATTCCAACGATTATTTTATTCCTTATTTTCAAATTCTACCAAATTAACTTTACAATAATTTTAATTAATTGAAACTACATTAAAATAATTGTCATTAACATTCAAATAACATTATTAAATAATATTCTGATTATTTTCTCATTATTAAATCATAAATTTAATCTCTCACATTATTGAATTTCAAAATCTTATTAAATTTAATAGTCTTAATTATCAAAAATTATGGGTTATTACAAAATGTTTCAATTGTGGATAGTTGGTCACTTTAATCAGATTTGTCCTCAGAAAACAGGGCAGATGACGAGCACACTTGTTGCAAAAATTCAGATTTTGGATACAACACCTTCCAGCAGTAGACCAAATCGATGTAGGAAAATTTGATTTCTATTCCTGATTTTTCCAAAGCATCACACTCTCTCGTCTCTAGTTCTCTAGTAGGCTATTTGCACTTAGACATCTCTTTAGTAGTAGACCCCATTGTTGTTTCAAACCCTATAGATGGATCGGTACACTTGTCTATGGTTTGTAGGGGTTTGAAAGTTTTTTATCTTAGGCGTAGAAATTGACTGCGGCGCCTATGTTTTGGGATTTTTGGGGTATGGGATGATTTTGGGGATGGATTGGTTATCCACGTATTGAGCTATATTAGATTGCGAGAGGAGAGTCGTTAGTCTAGGGACACGCAGTGGTAGGACTCTCGAGGTTTCTTGCGACCCACAAGGGTCAGTTATGTTGAGTTTCCTTTATTCCCTTGATTCATCATCATCGGAGTTGGATTCGGTTTCTGTCGTCAGAGATTTTCCAAAGGACTTCGAGGATGTTAGGGGACTACTCCTAAGAGAGAGATTGACTTCAACATTTATTTAACTGATAATGTTAGACCAGTGGCACTACCTGTTAGGCACATGGCACCTAGGGAGAGGATGGAGTTGAGTAAGCAAATCCGTTAGTTTTTAGAGAAGGGTTTCATAAGAAGGAGCATATCAGAGTGGGGAGCGCCACTCATCTTTGCTACTAAGGCAGATGGTTCTCTTCGACTTTGCATGGACTATAGGAAATTAAATAAGTTCACAAAGAAGAACCGTTATCCACTCCATAGGATAGATGATCTTTTTGACCAACTATTTGGCTCTTCAGTATTCTCTCAACTTGATTTAGCCACAGGATTCCATTAGCTTAGGGTCGCTAATGACAACATTGATAAGACCGCATTTAGGACTCTAGACGAATTTTATGAGTGGTTGGTTATGCCTTTTGGGCTAACCAATGCCCCAGCCAACTTCGTAGATTTGATGAGACGCATCTTTACAGAAGTCCTAAATAAGTTTGTGGTAGTATTCGTGGACGACATTTTTGTGTTTTCCAAGGGCAAGGAGAAGCATGCTATTCATCCAGAGGAGGTTCTTCATTCACTTCGCATTCTTCATCTGAAAGCAAAGTTCTTGAAGTATCACTTTTGGCATAAGGAATTGTGTTTCTTGGGGCATAGAGAAGGTCTACACATGGAAAGAGTTTAATAAATAGTTTTGTACATTTAGGCTCGATTGTGAAAATCCAAAGAGTGGTAGGCAACGAATAGGGACGTACAGTAGAAGAGGAGGTAAGCCACATGTAGATAATTGTAGGAATTATAATTGTTTCAAATAAGTGGATTTAAAGGTGGTACCTTAAAATAAATATGAGTATAGGAACAGAAGACTTTAAGTAAGCAAATGAGATTTTCAAGGTGTAGGAAGGATACACCTAGGGTAGTAAGTAGAAAAATCCACTTTATGTCTAACCCGATAAACTAAAATTATTAGAATTGGTAAAAATTATATAATTGTCAATATTTTTAAAAGTAAATATTGGGTTTTTGGGAATATGATAAGAAATTTAAATTGGTTTTTATATGATATAAAAAAATTTAAAAGTGAAATTCTTTTTAAAGAATTACAGAATGTATATAGTTCACTAGTTTCTTTTTAAGCAAACAAAAACTTTAAATACAAAAACCTAAAAGGTATTAAGTACCAAAAACGTAGATTACAACATTTATTGTTGTAGTAGATGTTTTCGTGAAAATAAAGGGAGCATAAACTATAACGCTACCGTTATAGTAAGTGATTCCCAAGAAAAATGTTTTACATAGGCATGGGTTATTAGTATTTATTTAATAAAGTCAATACACTAGTACCTTTAGGTTGCAGTAATCGTGTTTTACGCAACATCTGTTCTGAACCCAAATAAAAATGAATTTTAAAATATAAATTCTAAAAGTAGAAATAGAAGTGGTTTGTAAGTACATTAAATATCTAAATAAGTATGAGGAAATGTTTTCTAGTTATGGATATATTAAAAACAATTTTGAAAATGAGTTTTCCTGAAAAGAAAAGTGTAAGTTAAATATTAGAAAATTAGTAAATTTCATGGACATTGTCTATGGTAAGAGAATATAAATTAAAAATCCATTAATCTACTGGAACAAAATGATAAAATTTTCTATGAAACCAAAACATAAATAAAGTTGTTTTGTGCAAGTTATAAAGAATATGTGAAAGAGATATATAAGGTATGGAAAGCACCATATTTTGTATAACCTATTTCGAAAAATATAAAATAAGTTTCCTGTAATTTCATATAAACATAAAATCCTCTTTTAAAGGATTCGTAGAAAGTATTTCTGATACATTAAGGTATAAAACTGTTAGGATAATAAGAAAATGTTTAAAACAAAGACGTATAAGGACAATTTAAAGTTATTTTAAAGGATAATGGTTTGGTGAAAAAGTAAATAAGTTTTTGGAAATGAAAAACTTAATAAAAGTTAAGTTTGAAAATGCAAATTTTTACACAAAGGTGTAAAGTCTTTAAAAGAAAAAGGAGGAATAAGTTTTAGACTTAAATTTTTGGAAGTTTTCCCCTCTGAGTTTGGGGAATAATGTTAAGTAACCAAGTATTTTAGAATTTAATAGGAACTTAAAGATAACACTTTTAAAGACAAAGATTTTGAGATTTGATGTTTTAAAAATTTAGAAACCTCATTTTTTTTTAAAATAAAGTGGTAAATACCAAACCAAGCTCTTAAATGTGGAGTGGATAGGAATCATTTCCTATGTGTAAGTGCAAGAATATAGCGGTGATTATTTTTAAAAGTAATGATAGAAGTTACCCTGGAGTGTCTAGGACACTAGTAAGAACCTAGGAATGTTGATTCATGTGTGTAGACTAAAGGAGAGCAGTAAAGTAAAATTAGTAAGATAGTAGGACAAGCATGGTTGAGAATGAGTATTCTTGATTTTGAGAAACTTAGGAAAAGCATACTCCTTTAGTGGAATTCCCATATGATAGTAGTTTTCAAGCTAGCATAGGAGTGGCATCTTTTCTCTTTATGGAAGACCGCGCTAATCGCCATCGTGTTTCTTAGAGTCTATAGAGAGCTACTTGGTCCCCACATGGTTAGAAAGACTTCGAAGAAGATTGGTTTGATTAGGAGAAAATTCGTATCTCACATCCTCATCTTTTTGATAATAAGTTCTAGAATTTCCTATTTCCATCTTTAGTTTTGAATAGGTTCTTTCCTTTATTGTCCTTTGGGAGGGTAGAAATCGGGATTCAACCTATAGATGATAGGGTTTGATGTACGCATGTTATTAGAACATGTTACGTATGATGTATGCTAGTGGTTGCAAGTGTTTGCTAGTGGATGCTATGGATCCATATACTTACACTAGGCGTTGTTATCTCTTAGGGATCAGCCTAACTAGGACACTAGAGCATATGCATATGGATGTGTGTGCATTTTTATCCTATTTTCCATGGTTGCTATAAATGGATGTTTATCACATGATCGTTGCATTTGGATGATGATTGAAGTATGCATACAGAATTATCAGTTACCATTACAAATTTTTGCATTCATTTGGATACATAGCACGGACATGATTGCATGAAAGAAGGCCAACTGAATCAGTAGACTGCCTAATCTTTTGCAATAGTTAGAGACATTTATACTACACTAATTGCATAAGTATCATAAATTGCATTAGAAAAAAAAACCTTAAGGACAATCGATCAATGGTTGATGATTGAGCAGTTGGTTATAAAACTTGGATGAAAAAATTTAGTTCATTCTTTTATCCTTAGAGATTTCGGAGGCGAAATCCCTTAAGGAGGGGAGAATGTAACAACATGAAATTTAATCCATAATAATTAATTCGTTAATTATTGAAATAATGAAATAACTTTGTAAAATTATCATAATTGAGCCACGGGAGTTGCACGATTGTGTTCGTTTCTTGTCAATTTCCATATATAAAACGTCAGAATCCGAGTCAATACGAAAAAGACATGCACGAAACAAGAATCAACGAAGAAAAAATATAATACGCAGGGAGGTCAACCCAAACCTAGCCTAGGTCAACTGGTCGGTCGACCAAGCTAGAAGGGCGGTCGACCCCCAGGTCCGCCTACCTACGAGTAAGAAGCGAAGAAGCTTCTTTTTCGTGCTGTGTGATTTTAATACGTCATTTTCATTGTTTTGCTCAATCTGGTCCCTTCGTGCTTCTGTCCAATGGCTCTTATTCTGCCTATGAGGTGGTTGCATCCTATTCAATCTCTAAATGCAATGATCTGAGCTCCACTTCTACCCCTATAAATAAGACCCTAGGCCTAACACTTTTCTCATTCTGGATTTTCTCCGCTTGGGTTCACCTTTTTAGGAAGAACCCTAAAAGGAATAATTTTTCAAGAAGAGAATCATTTTAATAAAAATATTTTAATACCCTCAAATGGATCCCCGAAGACCAAAAGGGAAGAGTTTAGGACCATAGGTGGGTGATTGTAATTATTTTAGATTTCTCTAAGTAATTTAAAATAATAGGACTTCCAATAGTTGTAGTTTTACTATGATTTTTGGAATAACCTTTTTAGTAGTTTATTTACAGTTTTTTGAATTATTTTCAGTCTATTTATTTTAGCTATTCCTTTCGGTTTATTTTGTTTTATTTCTGTTAATTATAGATTTTCCATTTATTTATAGTGTTTTAGTTTATTTACTGTTATTTATGCGTTATTTACTTTTTTTTCCTACACTTAGGATTTTCTTCTATTTTTAGTTTTCTTTTATTTCTCCTTCTTCTTCACGTATGGATTAGAACAGATTAAACGTGGATATGGATTAAAATTATAGGAGTACTGAAATAATGGAAGATAAGGTGTAAATTGTAAAGACTGTAATAAAAATGGAATTAAGACTGAAATTGAACCTAATTATGATATTGATGTTAGAATTGGTCTAATTAAAGATAGTTGGCCTAGTTATAACTTATAATTATAACTAAAAAGAGTACAAGATGAAAGGAGCTTATTTTTACACTTAGACCTTGGGTTAAGTAATAAGTGTGATTATAACGTAGGTTATAATAAGAAACAGAACAGAGTGAGGCTTATTTTAAGACTTAGGATAAATTAATAAGCACAGATAGTAAGAACAAAAGTAAAGGCTTATTTAAATATTTTATCTAAGATAATAAGCAAAGCATTAAAGTAGGACCTCTACCAAGTAACATTCCTCTATTTCTATGGACATGGTGTTTCACATAATCCCGAAGTCCGACAAGGGGCATACTTATGTTAATAAAGGTAGTAAATGGTCAATAAGTAGAAGTCCAAATCATGGGGATTTGGGCAAGAGGCGCAACTAGATATTGTTTGGATGATGGGACAGTACCAATAGAATTTTTCCTATTATTTCCATGGACACCGTGTTTCACATAACTTTGAAGTGAGACGAGGTGTCTCACATAACCCTAAAGTGAGACGAGGTGTCTCACATAACCCTAAAGTGAGACAAGGTGTCTCACATAAACCTAAAGTGAGACGAGGGGCACGCTTATGATGGAGCTTGAGGTAATAAGAAGACCCAATAGGTGGAACAACATGTAACATAAGCATGGTGGCGGTTACGCGTGCGACTTCCATTCGGGTGCTTAGTAATCATTATGAGTTCTAAGCGCTTAGTGTATGACTTTCGTAGGCGCCAATGTCTACTGCGTAGGGAGCATTAGCATCTGGTCCACAGTAGATTCTATGGAGTAGCAAGCCAATCAAAGGGTAGTATTAGGAATTCAGCCTAATCTAAGCAGCTATCAAAAAAAAGTGCAAACAATCAAAGTTAATCAATTATGTTGATCTAGTTAATTCGTATTTATTTCTAGCTTATTCCTTCGCTCTATTTCCTTTGTTTCCTTTTATATACTAGAACTATTGTAAAGTTTATTACTTTTACTTTGCTTAAAGATTCTAGTAATTACTATCAATCATAAGACTTTTAGTCTAACCCACTCCTCCATTTTCTCATTTCCCCTCATAGGCAATCATGGACAAGGACGGTACACTACAGGCATTTGGAGATTTCTTCGGAGGAGATTCTATCATGTATTTCTTTTCTTCAGCTTCAGTTTTTAGTTCTTTTGTTGAGCTGGCATTTTATAAGGGATGTATTGTACTATGATATTATTAATACTATTGATTTTATTTTGCAAGACACATAAAATTGTATTTTGCGACTATTTGATTAATAAAGTAATTCTGAGGTTTTGTTCTAAATAAATTATTATTATTATTATCATTGTTTTCGCCTTTTATATGTTTTTGTCTTATAGAACCCGGTCTCTGCTAGTTTTAGTTATACCTACAACGTAACATGCCTTTTAGTGTGCTCTTTTGGATAAAATAAGGGTGTGTGGTGTTACATGAAGTATTGGAAGTGAAGCACTATTCAAGAGAGGATTTGTATCCTTAGTTACATGGGTTAGTATCACAGTCAACTCAAAGTCAAGGTCTTTGGCCATAGCATTTCGATTAATAATAATTGTTATTACTGAACCAAGGGCTTTTTGTTTGGATTATAAAGTAGAATATGGACGAAATTGAAATTTTGACCATTAACAAATTCCATAAGTCTAAAGTAATATAGTTTTAATGAAAAAAATTGGTGTAAATAAATGTCACAATCGAGTGACGTTTAATAAAGTAAAATTGGATTTTTACGAAAATTAAGTAAGCGATAAATTTGGCCAAAATGTCACACCAACTACTAAGTGACATGTGAACATTAACATTCAAATAGATCGACGTTAATCGTTGACCAAATTTACACCCGATGAGTCATACAACTGGAAAGATGAATTCTTTTTAGACTAAACGATTTAATTGGTTTATAATTGTTATAAACTAATTAATATCTATGAAATATTAACTATAAAATATTGATTATAATTTGAGGAATAAATACTATTTAATATATCTGTAATAGTTATAAATATATCGATCGATATATGATATCGATAAACAACTAAATTAGATTTAATTAATATTATTTATTTAGACTTAAATAGGATGTTAGCCTAGGATGATATGATGACAATTCGGCTGTTATAAAGGCGATAAGGGGAAGCTAGAAATAGGCTAGAAAGGTTGTAAATGGATGGCATAAATTTAGTGAGAATTGGTATGAGATATGAACCATATCTTTCTCTCTTTCGTCCACTATAAAAAGACATCTGTTAGCTCCAAAATTAGTCACTAACACCCTTGAGTAGAATTATGTAGAGAGGTTAATGAAGAAAATATATTAAAACAGAGGAATGTATTCAAAACTAACTGCACAAACAAGAAAACCAGGATTATAGTGGTTCGGCGTAACTGCCTACGTCCATTGTAATTATAATCTTTATTGCTTTCCTCAAAAACTTGAATATAGATACAATCCGTAAACACAAGTTTGAACTCAAAGAAAGCTAGTGTAGAAAATGGCAGAGTGTCCTCGGAGTTCTCGAAAAAATGTATATTTTCACTGCACCCCTTCCCCTCTATTTATAGAAGAACATAAGCTGGACTTCCTTCTCAGGCCTAGGAGCAAAGTACCTTGGCCCATATATAGGAACCTCAAGTTGACCGATCCAAGCATGCTACACCGAACGACAAATGCTGATCCACGACGGCCAAACAATGGTCATCCGGTAACTGACTCGAAGCAAACTCTTAAAGGACTTGGAGTAACTCGCAATGGACCTTAAAGTAAAGTAGTGCCGGCTTTCTCAATTCATTGTTGGTTCCACGGTCAGGCTAACTTCCTCTTCGTGCACCGAACCAGATACACTGACAACGCACGCCGAACGACTTTTGACCGAACACAATAACTCTTCTTTTACGATCAATACCTGCTAACCCGTATTGGCCGAGCCACATGTGACTTACATCATTGACCGAGCCACATGTTCCAATTCAATCTGACCGAGCCATGTGTGACTTCACTCCCTTGACCGAGAGGTACATGCCGAGCGACGATGACTCAACTGATGGACTGATGTGTGCCGAGCGATCTTGACCAAGCGACGTGTGTCGAGTTACCCAGGTCGAGCGGCACACACCAAACCGTACCTACCGAACCGCACATAAACGCTGAAATATGTCGATTGCTTCAAACCCTTATATCTTCAGGCTCTTCTTGGTCAGAATCTTGTCTAGTGTTAATGATAATATCTTCAACTGTCATTTTGTTGCCGTGCCAAGGTGCCGGGTAAGTATGTCGTGTGGAGCAACACGACACGCTTTGAATCAGTAATCAGTTCCTGCTTTTAGAAGTTAGCTCGTTCAGAATGATAGCTGATTACCGTTTCCCCTTAGCCTTCGAGGTAACTTGCTTCACCTGATCGCACTGGTCCAGTTTCAAATTCATTCTTGAATCCGGTCTTGACCTTTCGAAAGTGAGATATTTGCAGCCTTTCAAAGGATGAATCATGATAGTATCTTTCCCTTCTTGGGATTACCATCCACAATCTTATGTATTTGTTCTCACATACACATTTCATTTTATTATCCACTATCATTTTATCGCCATTTATGGAAAATTTTATTTATCGTTAATATTATTATTTATATTTTTCAAACAAAGGGTGGCTCGGCGTACAGAGATCGGTCCACAAAATCGGTTTAGTTTATTGACGTTCGGCGTGCCCACTTACTGACTGGGCGATGCAAAGTGACCGGGTCCATAGGAAGATGTCGGTACGCATCCCCCTATGCCATATATAAACCTTGGTCGTTGCTCCTTCTTCCTCTTCTTTCTTTCACTTCACTCTTACGAGCCCGATTATCTATTTCACTTCGATCCTTGTTTACCATCATACTCAGCTATCCTCCTTTCGTACCTATACCTCCTACCTTACAACTCTAGACACCGTTGAACCTGAATAACATTTAGCTCCTAACCCCATAATTTTCACAAACTTTTAATTTCCGTTATAGGTATGAATTCCCTCTTTAACTCATCTCCTTTAGCTCGGAGTCTCGTTCGAGGTCTGAATATATGGGTTCCTAGATAGGAGTTAATGGGAAGCGACGAATAGATGGATGAATTGGAGATAGGAGTGTGCTCTAGGCTAGGTATTTGACTCGGTCTTAATGGAACAAGGGAAAATTACTAGAAGAAGTGGTTGTAGCCCTAACTTCGAAGTCGGAGAAATAGAGAAGGAGAAGTCTGATGATCCGTAGGAGTTGGTGTAAGTTTGTAGCATTCGGTTTATCATACGATCGAGGGAGTACAGTTGGTAGCCCAACGTAGTGATGCTGGGTTGTTAGGAATTTAAAACAAAGTAGGTCGAAACTGTGAAAGGGAGTGGCTCGACATAGGCTATGATGAGGCCGCTTGGTAACTTTTTACGGAAGTGGCACTAGAGAGAGAAAATTATAACCCCTCAAGGTGTTATGAGTCGGTAGGACTTAGGAGCTTGTAGGAGTAGTGGACGTAGGTTAAGTAAGGTGCTCAGCATGTAGAGTGGGAAGTTGGTAGTATGTGGTTTGGTTAGTTATTCGGTGGAGAGTTGTTTGATACCGAACAGTGTAATGCGGCTGGGTGAAGGACCACTAGGAGTGTTTGGTATACCGCGTGAGGATGTCGTTTGGTAATTATAGAGTGAGAGTGAGCGGGATGGTGTCGTTGGTCTAGTGGTCATTCAGTAGCCAATGGATAGGTGGTTCGGTACGGGGGTTCAGAAAGGCGATCGACCTCGGACTTCGGATCGGCATTAACAACCAAAATATTATGCACTTAAAGATAGCACATTTAAGATCGCATACTTCCACGCCTAACCATAGGACAATGGATAATGACAAGAACTTAAGCACATGGACATATGGAACTAGTTTGGATTAACGACTCCGTAGTTTTCAGGGTCTATAAACGCAAGTTCAACTTAACCAAAACAAACAACAGCCTTCAATATATAATGCCACTGTCTGATTTCAAGACCCCTACTATCGAATCATAGGACGAGCTCTCAGAGACGGTCAGCGATGACAATCTTCGAAGATGATAGCTTAATGCTCAATCACACTTCATCGGTTTTTAAAGCTTTAATTCTTTTATACTCATGCTTGAATGATTGCACTAGTCCACACACCACACGGGGGGAATATTTTTGTCGTTATATCTAATATCAATTGTCTTTCAAGTATAGTTCAAACAGGATTTTATCCACATTCATTGCTTTTTAATGATGTCCAGAAAATCAAGCTCTGCATCAGTTTTCGATAAGCCTGATCCAGGCTCTCAGCAGAAGGTCGTAGGTACTTCGGACCAACCAACAACTTCCACATAGGGTATTCCTAGATGCTATAGATGGAGCAATTATCCTAGATAATTCGATTGATTCTCAAGCTTCAAAAATCAGTGAAACCGCTCTTTGTCGGCTATGTTCGATCCATGGAATCCCTTTTGACGACGTATTTGTTCCATCGGGACAAGCTCGTCCTCACCTGCCCCCAGCTGGATATATAGCTTGCAAAAAATTCTTGTGCTAGGTCAGTAGCGTGCCACCTTTCAACTCCTTTCTTCGTGAGGTGCTACAGTATATCGTGATCGCCTCGATATAACTACATCCCAATAGTTATGTGTTAATTTATGGCACTTGTATTCTCTTTACCCACATCCTATTCAGGCTCCCCACTCCCGGTGACATCCGCTACATCTATCGCTTCAAAAGACGGTCTGATAGTCCATCTTTCATATTACTCGAGCCACACTCCAAGTGTCAGATCCTAATGGGACATGGAGTAAATTCATCCAATATAAGCAGGAATGATTCTATATATGTTTCCTCCCGGGCTTTGCGAGAAGATGGCTGGAAGGGAGTAAGTTCCTTTTTCGGATCAATATTTGTCTACGGTAGAAAGTGCATTCTTTCTAAACCTTTTTCGATTTTTACAGGTATCGGCCCACGTCTCGAAGGCACCGGGTATTCTCCGGCCGTCGAAACCATTCGAGTTATCCCATGGGAAACCGGGAGATCAAATCAGTCATTTCCAACGAATCGCTTTTAAAGTTCGAATTGTTGGCGGAAGGCCGTCGAACAAGTCTTTCTCCTAGTGCCACTTCAACCGGACTTGCCTCGAAAAAAGGCAAAGGGCAAACTGGGCCTTCGATGCCCTCTACAGGGAAACCCTCGATATATTTGAAGAAGGTGAAATAAAGAAGGCCATGGCGCCAAAAACGAACGATGAGAACTTAGGTTCTAATATTGCGCCTGTAACCGATGTACCTGACGTCACAAAATCGCTTCCCTCTTCGAAGAGGCAAAAAAGCTTATCCTATAAATTGAAGAAGAAAACAGTTGGCGGGACTGCTAAAGTTACCATCACTCCGGTCGAGAAAAATCATCTCCTCAACATCCAGAGGGTTCACTAAAAGGTCTTTCAGACCTGACAATCCTCGATGACTTGCTGAATTATGGTTTTAACGATCCAGGAGATATGGGGCTTAATTCGCCCATGAGACGCGATGTAGGCAATTCGTCCGGTCGGCATAGAGAGTCAACCCCAATTTGTAAAGAAAAAGAAACTGGTTCGTCTGGGGCAATTGCTAGGACACACACGAACACTTACACTTCACCCTGCACTCAAACTTCAGCCATCATGTTATTCTTGCTAACTTCTCCTCACTTAATTTCTATGCAGGTGATATGGGGCGCACTCACAGATTCAACCGCCTTCGTGGGTCTTCTATCTTTCATCACTCCAGCCGAGATTCGGGGTCCAGTAGATGACGAGATAGAGACGACAACAGCGATAGAGACTATCGTCCTCGAGATTCGTCGTCGTCTCGAAGAAAAATTTATAGCCATTCTTCGTACCCCAATGATCCTACTCCTCAACCAGAACAAAGTAGGGATAAATCTTCTCAAAGGGAATTTCAATCTGAAGCTCCTCGCGACCAACACTCTAGTTCATCAAGCACTAGGAAATCTTGTGAGCCTCACAAGTACATGGCTTCGGCTAAACAAACTTCCTTAGCCCCTGACACGATCCATCGATAGCAGAAAAGCTAGCTAAGCTTAAAGCCACATTTCCAAAAATATGCTTTGATGGATTAATATTTCTTCCTATGATCCATCCTATTCCAAGGCATGTTAAACAAAGTGCCATTGCTTGCAATAATGATGTCTATGTCTAACACGATGCGTTTGTTCATTTGGCGGAAAAGTTTTAGAAGTTTCTATGGAATGTCAGCATGAAATCGATCGTCAGAAACTTGAGGCCATCCACGATAAAGATATTATCAAAGCCTAGGATGAAGAGCTTTCCTTGTATAAATATCATCTTGAGGCCACCCAGAAGAATGCTAAGGATACTGCTGAGGTAGTTAATCTCCTGGAGGCCACACACAAAAAGGAAATTGATGACGCGGTCCAACACTGTGGTGCTTTAGCCTTAGAAAAGGACTCCATCTAAAAAGAAAAGAATGTCCTCACTTTGCGAGTTAAGGAATTGGAGGAGCTACTCCTTAAAGAAAAAGAAGAAAAAACTACTGCTCAAGAGGAGTCATAATGATATTGTGATGAGATTGTCGCTACACGACTTCTAAAAACAAAGCTTGATGAGGAGCTCTCCAAAGCTGAAGCGTTGAAGGACGTAGCCCATGAGGAGGGTAAAAGAATGGCGCTCTCGAAAATCGATTCTCGCCTCGAGGCTGCTGATGAGGCTGTTAAAGAGGAAATTAAGTGCCTGTTTGATCCACTCATTGCCGAGTATAATGCTTGAGTTCTCATGCATCGTGACCTAACCTTTCTTAGAGAGGGCTACCTCGAATTTTTGGCCGAAGCATGGGACACTTTAGTAAAAATTAAAAAAGGTCGAGTTGGGAACTGAAGAGGTTGATAAAGATTCTCTTGTGAAAGAAGTGCTTCGTGATAATGAGCACACCAACCTATCTGCGGCTAAGGCACTTTACGGAAGAAACTCCTCATCAAAAGAAAAAATGACACTACTGGTCTGTCCGAAACCGAGTCTCTGGTTCATCCTCTTGTTCAGCCGACTGGTCGCCCATCATTCGATTCTTTTGAACATCATATTGGCTATAATCTAGAGGAGCCTGGGCTCGATATTCTTGCTTTTTACCCTATCCCATAGGGTGAGGCTCCCAAAATAGCTGAGAGTCAGACAATGACTGGTACTTAACCTCCCTTTCTAAAGTTCAAATAACCATTGCTTCTTAGCGGGCAATAAATGTATTCTAACATTTGTCTTTTATAACTTCGTATAGGCCATTCTGACCTCGAACCTAATCCAAGGAGCAATGTCGCCACGAAGAAGGAAGAGAAATTGGGAGAGGCATCTCACACTAGGAATGCCTCTGGACTCGATGCTCAAATGATCAGGGCGCTCCATGAGGACAAACTCGAGAACCCTCACCTATAGAAGAATATGATGAAGTCGAAATCACAGGCGCCTCCCAACATACTTCGAAACTGAGCATGGAGGAACAAATCATGGAAGAGGGGAAGAAGAAAGCTAAAATTAAGGCCGAGCCCTAAGTGATGGAACTGCATGATCCCCTAAACAGGCCCTGAAGGTTATTCTCCCAGACGCGACTAAGCCACTAGAAGTTCCTCCTCCTTCCCCGAGCACCATCTTACTAGGAAGTAAAGCATCCAAGAGGAAATGCTCGGGTGAGGAGCCTTCGGAGAAGCCGATAAAGGAAAAGAAATCAAAAAGGTAGCCATTTGAACGTTCCTTATCCAACCCGAATAAGTCTGAATTATGTAGTTATTTCTATTTATTTTCATAGTCATTGTAAATAGACTTTTTTCTCTGAGTTCAGGAGAAGTTATAGTGAAACTGAATCTTCGATTATTAAATAAAATTTTGTTTCTTTGTTTTAGATGATCTTTGTTGTTTAGATTACTGCCTAACTTGTAAATTCAAAATCTTGTGGGTTACACAAACTCCAGTCCGCTTCCGCATGACTCCGAAATTTTTCGAATCGCAAATTTTCTAGTCCACGCTCTGGGGACGTAGAATATTTTTAGTTCACTCTCCAGGGACTTAGATATTTTTTGAATCATTTATACTATAGTCCGTACCCTAGGGACTTAGGGATTTTTAAATTGTTTATACTATAGTTGCACTCTGGGGACTCAGAGTACTCTATTCCGTAATCTGAGAACTTAGAGATTTTTAAATCGTTTATACTCTAGTCCGCACTCCGGGGACTTAGAGCACTCTAGTCTGCACTTTGGGCATTTAGAGATTTTTTTGAGTCGTTTATACCCTAGTCCACGCTCTGGGTACTCAGAGTACTCTAGTATGCACTCTGGGGACTTAGAGATTTTTAAATTTTTATACTCTAGTCCGAATTCGGGGACTCAGAGCACTCTAGTTTGCACTCTGTGGACTTAGATATTTTTAAATCGTTTATACTCTAGTCCGCGCTCTGGGGACTTAGAGATTTTTAAATCGTTTATACTCTAGTCCATGCTCTAAAGACTCAAAGTACTCTAGTCCGCACTCTGGGGACTCGGAGATTTTTAAGTTGTTTATACTCTAGTCCGTGCTCCGGGGACTCAGAGTACTCTAGTTAGAACTTTGGGGACTTAGAGATTTTTAAGTTGGTTATACTCTAGTCCATTCTTCGGGGACTCAGAGTGCTTTAGTCTGCACTCTACGGACTTAGAGATTTTTAAGTCATTTATACTGTAGTTCGTGCTCTGGGGACTCAGAGTACTCTAGTCCGCACTCTAGAGACTTAGAGATTTTTAAGTCATTTATACTCTAGTCCATGCTCTGGGGACTCAGAGTACTCTAGCCTGCACTCTGGGGGATTAAAGTTGTTTAAGTCGTTTGTACTCTAGTCCACGCTCTGGGGACTCATAGTACTCTAGTCTGCACTCTGGGGACTTAGAGATTTTTAAGTCGTTTATACTCTAGTCCGCACTCTGGGGACTCAGAGTACTCTAGTCCGCACTCTGGGGACATAGAGATTTTAAGTTGTTTATTGATTGATTTTTAATTTTGTGCATACGTTCATACGCTGGATAAAATAATGTGATTTAATTTTTTCCATGGAATTATAACACATGGAACATCGATAGTTCATAGAAAAGCGGCTTCAAGACTTTATTATCAATAATCAAATAGGAACAACTGAATTGTCTTATTACATGTCAAAAACAAAAGAAAAGTATATTGGAAACAATTGCCACTAAAATGCAAAGGAAACAACTAAGTGTAATAACGACGCAGATGCTCGCTATTCCATGCTCAGAGGAGTGTCGCACCATCGACGGTCGCTAGCTTGAAGGTTCCCTGTCCAAGCTTCCGTTCAATGACGTATGGACCTTCCCATATGGGATTCATATGCGACGGGATCGGAAAAACTCGCTTCAAAATGAGATCGCCTACATCAAAGATTCTCGATCGGACTTTTTCATTATAATATCGAGCGACTAGATGCCTATATGCAGCCGCCCTTAAATCGGCTTCTTCATGTTTTTCATCACAAAGTCCCGTGATTCCAGTAAGAGATCCTGATTCGTCTTAGGATCATAATGAGTTACCCGATGTGAAGGAACTTCAAGTGCCACGGGTATAATAGCTTCTGTGCCATATGCCAATGTGAATGGAGCGTGGCCAGTCGTGGACTTGTGGGTGGTTGTGTAAGCCCGAAGTGCTGTCGAAAGCTCATCCACCCACTTGCCTCTAGCCTTCTCCAAACGTTTTTTCAATATGGATTTGATTATTTTGTTTACGGCTTCTACTTGTCCATTAGCTTTTGGATGAGCAATTGCTGCAAACCTTTTCTCAATGCCATACTTTTGACAAAATTCTTTGAACTCCCTACTTTCGAACTAAGTTCCATTGTCCGTAATGATAGTTCGCGGGAGGCCAAAACAGCATATGAGGTTTCGCACAATGAAATTAATGACCTTTTTGGTGGTGATTGTAGCTAAGGGCTCTACTTCCGCCCACTTGGTAAAGTAATCAACTACAACTATTGCGTATTTTGCACCACCTTTGGAGATTTGCAAGGAGCCGATTATATCGATTCCCCAAATTGCAAACGGCCAAAGAACTAACCATTTGTGTGAGTTCTGTCGGCGGAGCTTTCGAGATTTTCGCATATTTTTGACATTTTTCGCATCTTCGCACATAGTCCACGGCGTGCTGATTCACGGTTAGACAATAGTATCCATAGTGGGGGATCTTTTTTGCTACCGCCCCATAGTATGGTCGCTACATTCTACTTCATGAACATCTTTCAAGACTAGTTTTATCTCATCGTGGGCAATGCACCGAAGTAAGGGGACCGAGAATTCCTTCCGATACATTATTCCGTCCTGCATTACATATCGCCAAGCTTTACGAATGACTTGTCGTCTTTCGTTCTTTCTTTCGAGCAAAACCCCGTGTAGCCGGTATTTTTATCCATGACTCCTTCTCGATTTTCTGTTTCTAACAAAAAATCTACTTCCATCTCATTTGTACTCGGAGCATGTAAGATTTCGACGGAAACCAATCCCATCTACTGTGCATCACCGGTACTCGCGAATTTTGCCAATGAATCGGCTATCCTATTTTGTTTATGTGAGATGCATGAAATATCGTAATATTCAAGGTTTTCCAACAGCTCTTGAACCCGAGCAAGGTATGGGGAAAGTCTTTGCCCCTTTGCTTGATAGTCTCCGTACACCTGGTACACCACCAATTGTGAGTCACAAAAGCTTTAAGCCGATTTTACTCCAAGTTCCTTGATAAGTTTCAAGCCAATAATCAATGCTTCATACTTGGCTTCGTTATTTGTAGCTGGGAAATTGAGCTTCAAAGCATAACAAATTTATCGATTTTCAGGAGTTTCAAGAATTTCACCAACCATAGAACAACGGTCATTGGATGTCCCATCGGTGTATAGTTTCCATCGAATGGGGGGAATAACATCATCATTGTTTGGCTCATCTGACATGGTGAATTCTGCAATGAAGTCCGCTAGCGCCTGCCCTTGGACAACCCTCCGTGGTAGGTAGGTGATATCAAATTGACTCAACTCAACGTTCCACTTTAATAACCTTCCAGAGGTCTCGGGTCATTGGAGCACCTGTCGTAGAGGCTGATCGATATAAACACTGATCGGGTGTGCTTGAAAATATGGACGGAGCTTGCGTGATGTAATCATCAAAAAGAAGGCTAGCTTCTTAATTTTACGATAATTTCTCTCTGCTCCTGTTAGACGTTTACTGACATAGTATACTAGTTTTTTAATTCAGTCCTCCTCGCGAACCAAGGCTGTACTGAAGGCATGCTGAGACATGGCCAGGTAAACATATAACACTTCATGGTCTACATGCTTTGACAAAACCGGGGGACTTTTCAAATGTCTCACCAGAGCTCGGAAGGCATCTTCACAGTCGGGTTTCCATTCAAAATTTATGTTTCCTTTCTTTATCATATCAAAGAAGGGAATACATTTATCGGTCGCTTTGGATATGAACCGACTCAACGCGGTGACCTTTCCATTCAGGCTTTGTGCTTGGTTTATAGTTCTGGATGCTTGTATGTCTCGAATAGCCTGAATCTTTTCTGGATTAGCTTCAATTCCCCGTGCATTGACAATAAAGCCCAAAATCTTTCCCGACGCAATACCAAAGGAACACTTTAGTGGATTGATTTTCATTCCGTAGTATCTAAGTATATTAAACATCTCCGCTAAGTCTCAAATGTGGTCGTTTGACTGCCTTGACTTCATAGCATGTCATCCACATAGACTTCCATTGTTCTACCAATTCGGTCTTTAAACATCTGATTTACCAAGTGCTGGTAAGTCTCTCTTGTGTTTTTCAACCCAAAAGGCATCACCACATAACAATACAGTCCGACATCCGTGACAAAACTAGTGTGTTTCTGATCTGGAATGTGCATAGGGATTTGATTGTATCCCGAATATGCATCCATAAACGACAATAACTCATGTCCAGCAGTTGAGTCAACTAGCTGGTCAATTCTGGGTAAAGGGAAACTATCCTTATGGCAAGCCTTGTTCAAGTCTGAGTAATCGACACGGGTCCTTTATTTCCCATTCGCTTTTCTCACTAGCACAAGGTTAGACACCCATTCAAGGTAGAAGGCGTCGTAGACAAACCCATTGGCTTTGAGTTTGTCCACCTTCTCTCTGAGAACAGCAGACCTCTCCGGGCCCATACCACTCCTTTTCTGTTTCATTGGTACATAATTTGGGTAAATATTTAATATAAATGTTATATTAAGATAATATGAAATTGATTAAAATGTTAATTGATTAAAATTAATTAACAAGTTTTAATTAATGCAATATTATACATAAGACTATTATATAAGTAATATGAAATATAAAAGTTATATAATAAAACTTATATAATATGAATGTATAATGAAAGGTGGAACACTAAGAAACCCTAAATAGACTTAAGGATAAAATATATGAATAAATGTATGTGTATCATGATTTCTGATGTGTCTGACACTTGAATCACGAGGTTATTTCATAAGAAATACATTATTCCATAAGTTAATATCACTCAATATAATATACTGAAGACTATAAATTTTAAATAAAGTTGTCAACTATCATTTATATATTAATAGATTACTTGCATACTCTTTAGTCGTTAAGATTTCCTCAAGCTAGGGATGTTCTGTGTAGTAATATTAATATATTGAATAGATGAGGTAAGATAAATGCACACATTTGTTGAGCTTTCCTTAAGGTATGTGCATTATACTTAAGCCATTGGGAAATGATTGGTTCGAGTGAATAGTCCCACTTGTTGAGCTTTCCTCAAGGTAAAGGCAGGATTAAGACAAGGAAGCATGGGTTAGAAGTTGTATATGAAACAACAGATAAGGGGTTACTCATCTTATGTGGACTTATGGTTAGTTGAGCTTTCCTTAAGGTCCAAATCCAAAGGCATGGGAGTCGTAATACCCACTAGTGATTAGTTAAGTCGAAAGAATTCTATGTTTTGCTTAGGGTTTGGTGAAACATAAAAGACTAGTAGGAGCCTTATTAGAAAAATAAAACGATAACATTTCTAATATTATAAGAACTTATGCTATATATTTTATAACAATCTACTTGATAAATTTATGCATTTAAAATGATTGATTAAACGTTTATTGATTAAGATATACAAATGAAATGAATTGAAGATTGATAAATAGAAATACAACATATACTTACTAATAAATGCTTATTGCATATTAGCGTTTCAATACCTATGGAAGTGCCTGATTTTACAACTACTAAATACATTCGTAATTTGATCGCTTACAAATTTATTTGGTTGAAACCATGTATTACATTCCATGGGTTTCAAACTCTAAAGCAATATAAGACTATGGATATTTGATCCATATACTATCGCATATACGTGTTATATAGGGAATGGTCATAATTTGTAATGTACGATACTTCGATAAGTTAGTTCATTTGAAATAAGCCAATAACAAGTCCAGTGAGATCAAGTATTCAATTTCATTGATTACAAAAGGATCGCACTATTTTAAATGTGACACAAAACCAAAACTATAATATAAATCTAAGAAATTGATCATTGAAACGTCAATTTGATCAGTTTACGCAAAGTGCAACATATTTGATATCCTTAAATGTTAAGGATAATCGAATGTGCTTTTGTAAAGAGTTTATCAGATATTGTAGCAGGGGATTTCATTTTAATGGTTCAAGCATTTTGAAAGGAACCGAGTGTACAAGTGCAGATGTGATTTAAGATATATTATGGTTTTAAAAGAGTGAATAGTACTTCTTCTTCATAAAGAAATATCGAAAATGAGAATTGTAATAACGATGATTGATATTTAATATTGGAATAAGAAATTTGATTTCTATTTCAAAATGTATTTTTGGATAAAAATATGTTTCTATGAGATTTATTTCATCGAGTTCAAGATGTTTAATCAAAGAACTCTCCGCTATAAACTAGTTGCAGTACATGAATAAATAATTTATAATAAGTGAATGATGGACTCCAAATTTGGTATGTTGTTATAGTAATGGCGAAAATAGTAGGAGCATGCCATATAGCACTTATTGAATGCATCAAATTATGAAAAAAAAATCGTAAAACACACTGAACATTATTTATAAAATAATGACTATATTTAGGTGTTGACTGAAAAAATAGACATAGCTATATTTCAATGAGAATATTATGAATATTCGTTATGAAATAAAACTATAATATCGTATTTGTTTTCACAACAAAAGCGATGCATTGGAAAATACTGAAGTATCTAGAATTATTTACAATTATTTTGGTATTATAGACTAAGCTGTAGTTTTGAGAAATTTTTTATTATTATATAATCATGAATCATATGATACTAGTTAATTATATCTCTAACAAGTAAGGGCCATGTATCCATTTAGTGGGAGTGTCATAAGAGTTGATGAACTCTTTGGATCGATGCATATAGATATATGCAATCGTAAGTCTATTAATACCAAAACGATTCCACGTATTTCATCATATTCACCGAAGAATTATCATAGACATAAACATGTGTATTTGGTATGCATGAATAAAGTTTATGATAAATTCACAAAATATAAAATGAAAGTAAGTAATGTGACATGCGATATAAATGATTCGATTTGATCAAATGGGTGAGTATATTAGAAAGAGTTTGGAATATACCTAAAAATGAATAAAGATTCAAACTCAAATGTCACTTCTCCTGATGATACATAATGATGCATCTATAAGAAGTAATTAACTTATCGGACAAGGTACAATTTCTGGTCAATCTCCATCCCGGCTTGTGCAAGCTGGAGTTGGCAAAATATCCTCATGCTATGATCATCCTTCCTTCCTTTGGTCCAATGCAACCCTCTAACAAATCCTAACCTGAACTTTTGGACTGCTCCATAGGCTAATCCTGGTATTATCTTCTAATAACTCATGACACATGCTCGAAAATCAACTATTGGTATATCTCTATCAGCCAAAGTGTGCACTTATATCTTGAATAACACTATTGAGCTACTTTACTATTGTTCAGCCCATGTAAGATAGGTGTGGAGCAACATTTCATCCAGTGCCTTGCCTCAGTCAGAGCATAAAGTATTATGGACAAGCAAAAGAAAAAAGCATTATGTTGCTCTAGTATATAATGGGTAATTGTGCAACGATGCCATGCATAACTTCCCATAGTCAGTAAGAATAGGAAACACATGCAATCTAGTAAAGGAAAACCTTCTTTGGAAAATCATGGCAAATGCAATACACACTAAGAAAAAAATTATATCTCTTGGAGTTACAAATAATGAAACTTGTGTTCTATGTGGAACCCACCTTGAAAGCAACATACACATATCTTTTGAATATTCATACACCCATCAGATTTGGTGTAAACTTCTTACCAACGGAAACTTTCACAAGCCTACCTCAAACTCTAGGGACGAATGGTTTAACATATATAAAGCTACTAGATTGCAAACTCACCAAACCTTAACTCTTCTAATCATTTTGAAACTTTTGCCTTTGATGTTTGGAAGGAAAGAAATGATGGGGTCTTTGCATCATCACTTTTGTGTGCTTGAATCTTATTTAGTATAATACACGGGCGAATTCTTTTGAGAATCTGAAGGCTAACATGACTGTATGACTTCTGTTTTCGTCTAAATATTTTTGGTTAATATTTTGGGCTATTTTTGAAAGCCATAGTTTTAGATTGTAGCTATTTTTCTGCAGAATAAATAAAATGGTTGGTCTCTTTTAGACCATTATCTTTCAAAAAAAATATGAGTGAAGTTGAGTTAATTTACTTCTATAAGGTCATGTATTTAATAGTAGTACGTAAGGATAATATGATTTCATTTAAATAATAGTTTACAAAATATACAAGATAAGGGTTTCTAAGAAACCCTAACACATCCTAGGGAAAAAAGTTGGCAGGTGTGCGAGTCGAAAATCTATACATAATAATTGTTAATGAGGAATCTTATATGAATCTCCCTAAAAGGATTTGGAAAGACTACCATTGGATCACATATTTATATTTTGAACATAAGTTTTGTAAACTAAAAAGGGAAATCAGCTTTATATATTAGCAAGTTCATAAAATGTTTATGAATACCTATTCCATTGTACCGAGTGACAGTTGTTGTTTCAAGAAACACCAATTTCACACTAAAGAAATTTCTTTAAGAAATTATTGGTAGTAAAATGAAACTGGATACAATCCAAAGCTAAAATTGATTACATAAGGTGAAATGAAATCAATTAACCTAAACGAACATATTGCATTGGAATGTCTAATAAGTATCCTCGCACGTTGAAGAGAAACCATGAGTTTTTTGTCAATGTTGAAAATATATATAATCCCCGGCTATTTAGTTAAACCATTAAGAGTGTTGACTCTATAATATTTTATGATGTGCAAATTCAAAAAATTCCAAGTATATTATCAAAATATGATCTTGGTAACCATAGTCGAATGAATGTGATTCATCGGCAGCGATTGTGTCTTATAAGCAAGACTAATGGAGTTGGAATTAAATGATCAATGCTAATAAGAATAATCTCGTAAATTTCAGTTGTTGAAATTAGCTAATAGATTCATCACTTGACGTGATCAAGTTATTTCAGTTTTACTCACAAGATTATCCCTTAATAAGACTTGGAGTTTTGGTACAAATGTGCTGAAATATAAAATTATAACTAATTATTTAGAATAGACTATTGCTCATAACAATCAAAGTATCCGGAAGTCAGTAGGAGCAATGTAGAAGTTGTGAGTTTTTGGATATCATCTAAGAAATGATACAAAAATATCATCTTATAAACAGCAAATTGAATAAGTATATTGATAGATATATCAAATAGTTTGATTTTTCAATCAAAATGCAGGGGAAGCATGTGTTTGTAGGAAAGAATGTTGAAAGGTACATTGATATTTCTAAACAATAAGTAAACAACACATTATTGATTTTTAACAATGTATTTTGTTAAAACCAGCCTTAATTATTCTAAGCTCAACGTTAGATTTGTAAATGATGTCTTTTATAGTAAGTATAAAAGATATTAGGAATGTCCCAAATCAATATGAAAGGACACCTTATTAAAATGTTTAATACGGAACGTGTAAGATTTATTCTTCATGCATTGGCAATATGAATTATCATACATGTTATTTTATCTATGATATTGTGATTTGTTTATGTATTTCATACATGAAGCAAATATCAAATCCAAATTGTTATCACTAAACGGTCGTTTGAAGTGTTCTCGTGTATTTATGAAATGCTAGAGAATTGTTTATAGAAACAACAAACTCATTATGAAGGAGTGTTCGGACTCAAACTTCATAAGTGATATTGAGTATAATATGTCAATAATAAATTCAAGTTAAGAATTTTTAAGTTGAAAATGTTCCAAATAAAAGACCGTGATTGATTCAATGAAAAAGACTAGGTACATTACCTTGAGTAACGCCATAATAAAAAGCAATGCATATAAATATAAATACACATACTTATGGCTGAGCTAAGGGTAATTTCAAATGTTGAGAATCTCGTAACACTGTTATATGATAACAATGCCACGATATAGTTCGTGATAGAACTTAAAGCTTGCTGGAAGGCGAGAGACATGGTAGATAATTGAAACATAATAGCATACTCGTTCACTGAGGGACTGACCAAATTGGTTTTTAAGAAAAACGATCGAGGAAGTTGGAATAAGATTCCATAATTGACCCTAAGTGCAGGTGAGATATTGATAGAGTTTGGGGGTATGCCCTAGGGCCAATTAAGTAATTTGTTACATATATCTAACTCGTTGATCGATCTTGTTTGAAATAAAAGGTATTTTCTTTCTATAGTATACTTGATATAATGTGTTATATGAATTATCAATTTAATTGAAAGTGTATTTAATAAAAAAACAATAAATGTTATGTTTTATGATAGTAATCACAAAGTGTTGTAACCATGAGTTATTTATCACAATAAATATAAATATACCATTTTAAATGTTTCTAGTCAAGATGCATCGAGACTAGATATCGTTGCATCAGTTGAGACTAAAGTACATAACGCTCTTCAAACATTTGACAGTGTATTACTCATCACTAGTGGGGGCACCAAGAGGTTGCGTACCGATAGTTATTGGATAACTATGGAATGACTTACTCGGTAGTTTTCTATAATATAACTATGGTCAAACAAAAAATATCGATGTAACCGATTTACACAATTCCCTTAACTAGAGAATACCATTGATCTTTAATATGATAGCTTCTCTTAGATTATAATCAAATCGTAGCACAATGTCCATCAAGTGACTATAGTTGGATCAAGTGGAAATAGTGGAAGTGAAACACTATTCAAGAGAGGATATGTCTCCTTGGTTATGTGGGGTTAGTATCACGGTTAACTCAAGTCAACTCAAAGTCAAAGTCTCTGGTCAAAGCATTTCAGTTAATAATGATTTTTATTATTGAACCAATGACTTTTTGTTTAGACAATAGAGTTGAAAATGAACGATACTGGAATTTTGGCCATTACCAAATCCCATAAGTCCAAAGTGATATGGTTCCGATGAAGGGAATTCGTGTAAATAAATATCACAATCGAGTAATGCTTAATAAAGTAAAATTGGATTTTATCGAAATTAAGCGGTAAATTCGGCCAAAATATCACATCACCTGCTAAATTACATGTGAACATTAACATTCAAATAATTTGATGTTAATCGCTGACCAAATTTACACCTGATGAGTCACATAGTCGGAATGATGAATTCTCTTTAAACGAAATGATTTAATTAGTTTATAATCACTGTAAATCAATTAAATCAATTAATATTTATAGAATATTAAGTATAAAGTTTGAATATGATTGAGGTATAAATATTATTAAATATATTTATAATAATTATAAATATATCGGTCGATATGTGACATCGACAAGTAATTAAATTAGGTTTAATTAATAATGTTTATTTGGGCATAAATGGTAATTTTAGTGATAGTTCGGCTGTTATGAAGGCTATAGAAGGTGGCTAAAAATTGGAAGAGGGGTTGTAAGTGGATGGCTCAGATTTAATGAGAATTGGCATTAGATATAACTCATATCTTTATCTCTTTCATCCACTATAAAAAGACCTATAACCCCAATTGTTCAAATATTTTTTGGCTGTCAATATCTCTTATATTGTTGGTCAATCACATCCGCTAGGAGCTTAAGAAAATCCAACTCAAATTAATTCAAAATAAGTACCATCTGATAGTTAAAGGTATACGGTTCAAGGATCAGTAATTTGCCGAATCGAAAAGCTTTCAAAGGAGAGAGAGAGTTCATCATTAGTAGGTGTGCTTTAAGGCATTAGTTTCAGGTGCATCTTTACTATGTTATATTGCTTATAATTCAGAATATTATATTATTATACATATATATGCATACATATACATATACATAATATCTACATACACACACATATATATTATATTGTTAGTTAGGTGACGATTCTTATATGTATTGATATTGTAACATACTAGGTTGGTAATATGTATATAATAAAAAAAACAATTTTTTTCACATATAAATTAGATATGCACAACCAAATATTTTATACATAAAATTATTATATATATATATATATATATATATATATATATATATATATCTGTGTGTGTGTGTCATTTAATTATAATTATATGATTTGTATTTATTTACATCATCATATCATGCTAATAATTGAACATATATTTTATTCATGTATATTTACTATAATTGCAATTTTCGGTAACATTAAGTTTTTTAAATAATTTTTTACTATCATTTAAATTAATATATTATTTAAATAATTTATATAAAATAAAATATGTTTTGAAATTAATTTTTAAATTTTTAAAAATTATTATCATGAAGTAAGCTCTCGGCCAATAATTAAGAATTTAGCAATCAATTTTTATACTTTATAAAATTAATATAATATATGGCCGAAATTAATTAATTATTGAAAACTAAATTTTGACTAAGAAAAATTATGGAAAAATTTTCAAACCTCAAATATCAAGCTAGATTTTATGAAAATTTTAAATTTTAAGAAATATGTTTCCAAAATAATTTTATTAATATTTTATTATATTTTGACTAATTAATTAATATACGTATATTTTAATATAATAAATTTATAATAAATTTTTTTACACTATGTATACAGTCTGGAAGTAGTTTTTTTAAATTTTATTAATACATACATATATATATATATATATATATTATAAATATGTTTATATGTATATGAGATTTTTAGGCATAAGGAAGAAATTGCAAAAAAAATTAGTTTCAGGGACAGCAAATTTGTTTTTTACTCTGAAGGACACTTTGTAGTGTAAATCACAGAATGATAGTTGCAGCTATCATTTTCTATTTACACTATAAAATGACCTTCAGACTAAAAAACAAACTTGTCGTCCCTTAGACTAAATTTTTTTTATAACCTTTTTCCTGTGTCTATTTTCCTGTAAATATATTAGAAAAACTTTTATATATTGTCCATATATAAATATTATTTAATATTTATAAATAATATATAACTATATATATAACTAATATTATTTATATATACACAAATATATATGCATATATACATATATAAACGACAGAGTAAGCGACACCTTATCAACTAGAGGTACCAGAGTAGTAATAGAAGGTGGAGAACATGCCTCCTTAAGGTGGCCAAAAGTCTTAGATGCTGTGCAAATATCAGGTTTCCATCTATATCAAACGAAAACCTCCGAAAAAATTCCCTCAGCAATAGTGACTTTAATAGATGATGGCAAAAGCTTTGTTGAGATGATTTCAATCAAGGCTCTAGCATAAACTAAACTCTTCCTAGCAGTAGTATTAGAATTAAATAAAATCACCTAACCAATTGTTCCAGCGAGCTAATTCAACCCAACCATGGGTTGCAAAATGGAAGGGGTGTGAGAGAAGTGCATCCATACAGGAATAGATAATACCTGAGACTTAGCTTGGTATTATCTTCATCAAAGCTATATCACTTTGGACTTATGGAATTTAGTAATTTTCAAAATTTCAATATCATCCACAATCAACTTTATAGTCCAAACACAAAGTCCTTGATTCAATAGTAACAATTATTATCAATCGAACTGCTCTAGCCAGAGACTTTGACTTTGAGTTGACATCAGTTGACCGTGATATTAACCGCATATAACCAAGGAGACGAATCCTCTCTTGAATAGTGTTTCACTTCCAATGCTTTCACTCGATCCAACTATAGTCGTTCGATGGATATCATACCGCGATTTAACTATAATCAAAGCGGAGCTGCCATATTGAAGATTAACGGCATTCTCAAATCGAGAGAACTATATAAATTTGTTATATCGATATTTTCTGTTTGATCTTATAGTTATATTAACCAATAGAAAACCATCAAGTGAGTCATTCCATAGTTGTCCAATAACTATCAGTACGTAACCCCTTGGTGCCGTCAACAACCATGAATAATACACTGCCTAACATTTGAAGAGCGTACGCACTTTAGTCTCAACGGATGTACCGATATCCATTCTCGATATATCTTGACTAGGAATATTTAAAATGGTATATTTATTTTCATTGTAATAAATTACTCACGGCTATAACAATTTATAACTACTATCACAAAACATATCATTTATGGATTTTCTATTAAATACACTTTTACCTAAATTAATTAATTAGTATAACACGTTATATCAAGTATATAATAGGAAGAAAGCACCTTTAATTTTGAACAAGATTGGTTATCAAGTTTGATATATATAACAAATTACATAATTTTCCCTAGATCATATCCCTAACTCTGTCAAATACTATATTTCACCTAGGATGTTCTACAAGTGTCTGTGAATTACTTGTTTTCTTTATTTAATGGGTTTAGTTCAATACACGCCTACACTAATGACTTATGTAGGCTCATACTTAGGGTCGGATAATTAATTGAACCTTAAGATAACTAATGATTGGCTAATAGCTACTAGAACTATTCCATATAGGTTTTTCTATAATTTTCAACTATGAGAGTACATTTCTCACAACTACAACTGCATGTAACTATTCCAACATAGGTTTTCTTACAATTTCCACCATGGGACAACATTTTCCACACCGCGACTACACGTGTCCTAGTTACACATTAAAGGGGAGCCAGTAATGCTGACCCGTCGAAGTGTCTCGTCATCGCTATATTCATGTCCACCTCTTAATGGCAACGTAACACCTCTTATTGCACTACGTCGAGATCCATCAACAACACAATATCACGTTGCATCACTATGAATATCAAGGATCTCTAGTTGGTGCCAGGCTGCATACTCCATCTGGCATCATCGGCAGTGTTGCGCGTCAACCATATAACCTACTATGAGTGCAATTTGTGATTGAATCGCCCAAGTCGAATATCGACCCTGTTGGATAAATAACGTTTATCCAGTACCATACGTCTTAGCGTTGTTCTTACAGCGAACTAACTTCCCTACTTATACGAACTCTACACACACACACGCGCACGCATGCAACAAACTATTTTATTTATAATGTGGGCCTTAGGTCGAGGTTTAGGCCATGCCCAGTTTCGGTAACCGGTTGACTGATTGCTCCTGCAGCAGTCGACCGGTCGTCGTCGTTTACTATTTTTAATTAACAAAAATTATTCTTTTTGTTTATTAATCGTTGTCATTCCAATTACAATAAAATTAAATTATAATTTGACATATAGTAACCTTAACTTATACATTTACAATTCATAATTGCCCTAATTTCATATATAATATTTCCAACTTTTGGTGAATTGATTTAACATGGGTTTAACATCAACAAGATTACCAATTCATATTAATTTGACAAAAGAGTATATTTAACTTGAATCATTTAATTAATAGATTTACATTAACATATTTAGATTAGAAGAAAAGGTGTCATATTCATATAGATTTTAATCAATGTTAAATTCCCAATTTAATTTAACAATACTTCCAATTCAACTAAAAACAATTCTAGGTCAAACTAGAATATACTAAAATTAATTATATGTAAATCATTTAACTAGCAATGAAACCACTCACCTCAAACCAAAGCTATCCCCCTAATTATGCCTGGAATCTCCTCTGTTTGCTAGACCTTTGCTTGGCTTATACTTATTCAGTCTCTCAATTTTTATTTTTATTTGATTTGAAGAAATTCATGATTCGAAGAGAAAGAGGATTTCAATTTTCAAAGGAGCATAATTTAGACATACGAGTTGTAATTTTTTGAATTAGGATGATATTTATAGGGGTGCAAACTAATATTGACCATTCAAAATATACGATGTCATCCAAACACTGAAAAAAAAATACGATCAAATCCGGGCTGCTAGCCTTACCAAACCCTAGCTGCATAAAGTCTACTCGTTGGCTACTTTCTTTGGAACGGTCGACCGTTACGGTTCAACCGATCAAAGCCATGGGGTCGACTGGTGGAGCTTTGTATTTTTATAAAATTTTCTTCCTTAATTGTTTATTTTTTAATTTTGGTTTCAAATTTTCAAATATTTATAACTTTTTCATACTAGCACCATTTTCAAAAAATTATATATGAGAATTGTTCAGAAAATCACTACGAACACAATGGTGCAAATTTCATAACCAAATTCGAATGTATGTGAAAATTTCATTTTTTCCCTTATTATAATTTAATTTAATTTTTGTATTAGTTAAATTTTTGGAGTGTTATACATATATAATATATATATGTATATACATTATGTATATAAACTCTACTTGTTAACTCTCAGTTTGCATCACGGTATGCACAATAACCCATGATACAAAACCCGTATGAGTAATGTCCACTTACAAAAAACAACTGAATAAATATCGTCATAGGCATCCATACTACCTGGCAGTACTCACCCGTTTGGCTCATGCCTATAAACTACACTTATGTCACTAGATGATATTCTATATAACAAGTCCAAAGAATAACCAAAGAAATGATACCTAACGTCTCGTACCAAACAGTTTTTTAACCCTGTTTATTCAAATTACTTATGACATAGAAATGATAATTTAACATCCAATCTTTATAAAATAAGTTTAGTTATATAAAAGTATATTCAATTATTTCCAAAGTGTTTACATATTTTAATTTATTAAGATAATATTCTTACTATACATTTATAATTAAAAATATATTTTGTTAACCTTCTCTATTAAGTAAAAGCAACTACCTATTGAAATCATATAATATTAGATTTAAAATTCATATTTATTTATTTATTAATACGTCATATCATTTTCAAGCACAAATTAAATTTTAGAATAAGTTTAAAGCTTCTAAACAATTTAGTTTCGCTGTCATGCTAATTTCTTTATGTAATTAGTGCTTACTTTAAATATAATATTATCCATAAAGTAATTCCATATTATTATAACTTCTTCATTTTTATTTCTAAAATAGGATTATGGTTTAAGATATTTTATTCCCTTTTCATTTTTATTTATAAATATATTTTTATTATTTTTTTACAAAACAAACCTACATGCACATAGGCCTGGAATCGCTTCCAGACTGCACACACGTGCAATGGTCAACTCTAGATTGGTCCACTAGTGTCGCGGCCTGGAGCAATACTTCCTCTAGGTCATGCGTTGTTTTCGACGTTTTCCAACCTTCTTTTACTCTCTTACCTGAACTATAACGACTCAGAATTTTAATGCTTTGTTTAGTAAATATTTAATTAATTTTAAATATTCAATGCACGGGAATTATAATGAAAATAAACTCATTTTAATTAATTAATAATGATGGTAAGATTGTTTTCAAATTTTTGTATCAAATTAAATAGTTTGTAGAAAAATAGAAAATGTGACCGAAGAACGTTTTTCGAAATTTCGACCTTTGGACACCGAAAAGTTGTCGGGAACGTATTCGTTTTTGTGCATTATATGTACATATATAAGAGTTAATTAACTAAATAATAATAAACTTAGAAATAAATTACCTTGTGTTAATTTAGATTTGGATTAGTAAGTGATGTGACAAGACATTGTTTTAAAAATAATAATCTTATATAGACATAGATATATATATTCCTCTCTTATCACCTTTTAGATTTGTAATGATTAACCATAACTATCTCTTGTTGCATCTTAGATTTGTAATCATTAATCATACTTATCTCTTGTCACATCTTAGTTGATTAATAACTAAACTTTTATATATATATATATATATATATATATATATATATAAACTAAGTGATGCGACAATTCATAAATTTAAAAATAATAAACTTACATATATATATTTAGTTATCTCTTCTCACATCTTAGGGTTATCATCAGTAACCATTATTACTTAGGTGATATGACTAGAAAGGAGAAAGAATGTGACATATGAGGGGAAGAAGAGAGTCATGTGACTTGACAAAATGATGAGGTGTGAAATCTTGCTTATAAATAGCCCATATGTGTTTGTACTAAAATTGGGCACAACACTCTTTGGAAGTATTTGAAGAGATTAAATGAAGAAAGTAAATGTAAAAAGAGGATTATCTAACAAACACTTCAAAAATAGATAAGAAAAGTACGCAGAAACACAGAGATTTAGGGTGGTTCGGCGTATGGCCTACGTCCACTATGAAATTGATGATTTTATTGGTTTTTTTTGCTGATTACAACTGGTTACAATGGATTACAGCAGTAGATTTCGAGTACAACAGTGATCTTTAAGTGCAAAAATGGTTTCGGCAGAGTGTGGATGCAGGAGAGCTAAAAATGTCCTTTTTCTGTAGACTCTAGATGCTATTTATAGGCGTAGGATGCAAATATCTCGCTTGGATCTTGGGAGACCTCTTCTGGCACATGGGTGGGCCATGCAATCGATCTCATGTGGTTCGCACTCGATCCGTGATCGATACGAACAAATGTCATATCGATCAAGATTTGGCCCAATCGTGTCAAAATTGAGCATGAATATTCCTTAGGTTGTACGTAAGTTCCTGTGAAAATTTGGTGGCATTTGGACTTGTAGATTGTGAGTTATGAGCGATGCAAGTCTATGTTTTTCGAAGGCCATCTCCTTCATATCGATGTTGTTCATATCGATTTTTGGGCATGTGCTTGGAAATTGACATGGCGCTAAATCCTCGGATCGATCCACTTTTCATGCCGAGTGACCGAGTCTTCCAAAGGGGTGTACCTTGTTCGTACTGATCCAGTTAAATCATTTTCGTATCGATCGAAGTTGTTCTGTTCGTATTGATTGCCATGGCCTTGTTCGTATCGATACTTATAGGCCATTTCATATTGATCGTTCGAGGTTTGTTCGTGTCGATCGAAGTTGTTCTGTTCGTTTCAATTCCCATGGCCTTATTCCTACCGATACTCATAGGCTATTTCGTATCGATAGCTGGTGGTTATTTTTGTATCATTCGTTTGATGTATTATTCGTATCGATCATTGATCGACCGATACGAACTGTGCGATTGGGATCGACGCAAACTGACTCCACTTGATCGATACGAAGTTGAACCAATTTGATGTATATGAAGTAGACCAAGCTGAGTGGACATGCAGTTGCGTGTATGTGAAGGATATGAACAACAGATAGCGTGATGGATACAAACAACAGACAACGTGATGGATACGAACAACATACAAAGTGATGGATACGAACAGATGGATGCGTGTGAGAGTGATTTGATTTCCTTTGATTGCATCGATCGTATCTTTAGCACATGAACTCCGATTGACTTGAAAGTTGGAACATTAACTTTCATAGCTTTTCTGGTCCTATCACATCAATTATAGTTCAATCCGGACTCAGACAAAATTTATCGACATCCATAGTGAACCTGTGTACAATTGATCTTCGGGACAGACCGTCTTTTGTTTCTAGTCAATTCCTTAGTGTCACGGCCTTACCAAAAGGCGGGATAACATTTGCTCCCCAAAGTTCGTCTTGGGAGAACATGAGTGCTTTTTAAAGTTGCAATCTTCATCCTGAACAGTTTCATCCGACTTGTTGAACAGTTGTTGTCTTCTTATCGAAAGATATAACCTTTGATCGATCTTCTGTAATATGAACTGTTGACTGCTAATTGTTGTACCGTGTACCGTTGTAACTGAGTGTTTTATGATAGTGATCCATTGTTTGTTGTTGTAATCGTCACAATACGAGTATTCAATTCTTGTGAATTACAAAAATTGGATGTTAGTTCGACATACATGTACGTATGTTAGCCTGACTCCCATTAACATTTGCACATTCACGAGCCGTTGTCAGTTTCTTTTTGTTCAAATTCCGTATTGAACCTCTCCTAAGTCAATGTGAAATTTGATTTGAAACAATGCTTGACGGTTGTTTTTAAAGTACCCCCTCTATCGATCCTCTCCTGGATCGACTTTGAGAAGCTGAAACTTTTTCTTTGTATCAGTGATGATCAACATGAATTTGGTTGGAGTCTCAATGCAGTTCATATCATTGGATACGAATCTCTGAGCCTTTGACTAAAGGGATACAAAACTAGCACTTCGTATCGATGGAGTGTTGATTGGTTGGAATGATCCAAACATGTTTATGTTGTCTCGTTCGTATCGATAGGCTACTGATGGATACGAATGGTAGCATTTTGGATCGATTACAAATAGATACATGCAGTTTTGTTGGGATTGAAGTAGGTGGATACGAATAGAGCTCTCGTATCGATGACATTTTTGATCATTCTAACCAGTCATTTTAACAGGGAGACGAATCATTTCTGACCTTTACCTCATGTCCACATAAATACCGTTAAGACTTAGAAATTTTTTGTTTGTTTTCATTTCTTCTGCCTTACTTCGTATCGATTGAGAAACCGAGAAAAAAAAACCGTCTTCATCCAAACTAATACACCTCCTTAATTCCTCAAATTAACTTTTCAATATAGGTAATAAGTCAATGAATTCATATTAAAAATGATGAGATTCGAGTTCAATCACTAATCCATCCATGTTCAAGGCCGATTTCGATGATGCCAAGACTAGAATTAGGACGGAGCTTGGTTGAGAAGGCCATAGTGGCGTTCGCATTGATTGGAGAAGATGAAGTATGGATGGATATGAGGAAGAGATCTGTACCGATGATGGATGGTGGGTGAGTTCGTATTGATCCGGATGCAACAATATCTTGTTCCGAATGAGTGAATCGTTTCGTATCGATAGATGGTGAGTATTCGCGTCGACTAATTAACAATGGCTATTTGTATTGATTTGCAGTGATTGGTACGAACATTGTACCTGGCGATCGATACGAATAAGAGGACTCCAATCGGTACAAACTGAATTTTAGGTGACCGATATGAAACGCCGCTCAAGGACCGATACAAACTGCTGCCTGCCATGACCGATACGAACTCATCCCAAGTGATTGATCCAAGTACACACTGTGATGGATACGAAACCTTGCACAATCGAACATCTGACTCCGACGAGCTTCAATCTTGCATAATTGGACTTTACCATTTCACTGCATATTTGACTGCCTATCGAAGCTTGTCGACGGAACTGTAACTTAACAAAATTTTAACAAACTTTAACTCGGATCGGTCTCTAAAGCCTGGATGGCACGGTTGTGACTGTCAGTGATGACGATCACTCCAGATGAATTTCGAAGTCTTGTCGTTCGAACATTCCTTAAATTTTATAGAATTTCTTAAGTATTATGTAGCATTGCACTACACTGTACAATACATCCATGCACTTCACACTGGGAAACACTTGAGCTTATTATCGTCTAATGATGGTTTTTGATAAGTTGTTTAGCTATGGAATCCGCAAGTTCTCAATAGCAAGAAAACCAAAGTTCATCCCTTCAAATAATAGAGTTGTCGGCCATCGCGGCCGAGGTCATCGATCCAGCTCTGGACGAGCTGCTAGGGGCAACTTTTATTGCAAACCCACAAGATTTTATGTCGTCCAACGTCTTCGAAGATATGTTGGGATAGATATGCCTAAGATATGGCTTGTCGTTGGATGGCGTCTTATTACCGGGGACGAACGATAGACCATATGCTCCCCCGGAAGGGTTTACTGCTTTCAACGGGAATTCATGCACAGTTTGAACACTTCCCCCATTCAACCAATTCATATGGGAAGTGTTGGCTTTTTTTGGAATTGCCCCCTCATAGCTACGCCCAAATGGATACACGCTGCTGAATAGCCTATTCATTATATGCATGGAGCATCTTTTCCAACCCTCGACTTCGATCGAAATCAGATACCTATTTAATGTTAAAAGTTAGGAGATAGTGCTTCATTCATAATCCTGGAGGGAGTTAGGAGCTGTCAAGTGGTGATGAGCTCTTAGACCAGGCTCGGCTATTTCAAGATAGAATGGTTCTATGTCCGACGCCCTCCAGATTCGCCAGTTGATGGTTAGCCAGATGTAAGTATCACAATTTTCTTCGGTAATTCATGAATTTATCACAACCAATGCTGAATCTCATATTTTCTTTTCTTTTACATTCATAATTCCATGACCTGAAGGCGTACATTTCAAAGAAATAGTACAGGTCCTTCAAGAAGAGCCGAGTGAAATGAGGGACATAGACTCGGTGCTAATAGAAAGAAATTTGAGGACCGTTGGGCTAATCGAGCGAAATCAGAGCATTAGGCTTGAAGGAACAACGAGGGTGGCTCCGATGAAAGGGGCTAAACATAGAGCACCCAAGATCGTAATAAACGAAGAGGGTGAGGAAGAAAATACGTCCACCGATGATGAACCCGTAATCGGGCCCTTTGACAGCTTTCAAAGTCTTAAGGAAAGGAGGAAAGGCAAGGTTGCAGCGCATAAGCGTCGTAAATCTTTGAGATGGAAATCCATAATTGTGTCTTTGCCTATTCCCGATATTAGAATTTCAGAGGCTCCTCCCTTGCAAGTGGAGAACCATTTCGAAGGGCTTGCCGATATCTCAATCCTGGATTATGTGTCACTTCAACATGACGCTGGGTTGGAGGAGCTTCAGAGTGCTTTAGACTTAAGCGAGTATCTTCCCACAAGCGTGGCCGACATTTTCGGTTGGTCAGGGGGTTGCACATACATATTCACTTCACGGTACTACACGATTTTCGATCACAAGCTGTTTACTTCAGGAGATTAGTAACTTTATTCTTCTTTCGTCTTTACAGATTCAATGACCAGAAGAGGTTCTATGTTGGGAAGTCTCCGCGCTACGTGATAATCATCCAGCTTGTATTACGCGTCCCATCAGAGGAAGGATGATAGAAACCATGATCGCGGTTATTCTAGCCAAGAATATCACGAGAGAGAGAGAGGGATAGGGATTATAGACATTGATCCCGATCGCGATCTCCTCCTTGAGCCCCTATATAACCTTCGAGCCATGGAAAACATACGGTAGAGCCTCCTCGCCAAAAATCATCTTCTCAAACCTCTAGGCCTGAATCACAGTGTCGTAGACATGAGGCCGAAACTCCTATTATTGCAGAACAAGCAATTACCGAGCCCACCAAGAAAGGGGCTATTTGAATCGCCCAGTTGAAGAAAGATTTTCCAAACTTATGCTTTGACGGCTTCGTCTTCCCCTCACTTAAAGAGAGTTCCATCGGAGGCAGAGCACACAATGCATGATTGTATTCATGATATCTATACCCAGTACAAGAAGTGGGGGAAGTTGTAGAAAAAGCATCGAAGGTGGCCTTTGAGCGGGCTGATACCACAGAGAAATTAGAAACTGAGCTCGCTCAAAAGGATCCAGATTATTAAAGTGCTTAACAACAAGGCCAAATCCTCTCGAAAATCAGAAATAGAGGCCACCCAAAAGGCCAACAAGGCGAACCTGGCAATGGAGAGGATGCAGCAAACATATTTTGCCTTAGTGGAGGAGATAGGCCACCGAAACACAACTGTCACAACCGAACACGATGCTGCTCTTAAAGAACTTAACGAGCTCAAAGTTAAATTTTTCGAAATCATTAAGGAGAGGGATGATGCAAATAGCGCTGCTTAGGAGGCATGTGAACAGGCCATAGTGCTTCGGGGCGAACGGGATGCGGCTACGGCTAACGTCCGGGAGGTGGAGACTAAGGTCGAGGAGAAGGTCCAAATGGCGGAGTCCAGGTTGGAGGCTAACATTAAAGATCTCCTCATTACCTATAATGCTAATGTCTTGTAGCATAGGAACCTAGCCTGGCTCGATAATTATCCGACACATCTACACAATGCCTGGGGCCGATTAGCAGAAGATGAGAAGGCTGCCCATCATGGTGAACCGGTCGATGAATTCGAGCTTGAGAACCAAGTCCTGAATGAAGACGAAAGGAAAATTCTCTATGATGCCATGATTTCATATGAGAAGGAGAAGCTTGGCGCTCATCACTCGGAGGTCAGAGAAGGTTCTGGTATTGAGCACCGTGATACAAGCCCCAAAACTCTTTGTGCCAACTCAGCCTGAACCGACTCCTACGGTTGATTCTCAATCCACTCCTCCTTACAACCTGGATCAGCCGTAGATATCTCAAGTTAGCGAGAAAATTTCTGAGGACGTTCAGCCGCTAACGAGTTGAACTGAGGAAGGTACTCTAAACATTTTGTATGCTTGTTCATGATTAGGAGCTTTATTTGAAGTGATTATTAATAGCTTTTCTTTTGTCTTTTTCTAGTGATTGGGGCCACATCAGTCGCGCCTCCTACAACTCAAGAGTCGCCTCATGCGCAGGAGGCGATAATTACATAAGCGATCACGACAACGGCCACTGCACCTACAGATGATGTACAAGGGAGCACACTTTCATTCGATCAACAGATGATGAAGGAACTTCTCAGTCATCACAGCGACCCTTTCTCTAACTTGCCGTTTGTCATGAGTGGAAGCGCACCCGCAACCAGCTCTTTAGGCCCAACCTCGAGCATTTTCGATGAAGCACAAACACTTCACGAGGAAGAAATTATAGCCGAGATTAACATAGAAATGGAAATAGCTACTAGGGCCAACATGTTTGGAGGTGGAATGGCGGACCCTGGTCCAGCCCCGTTACAAATGATATCTCCTGGTGGCACTGTTGTTGACGGTAGTGTGCTTATTTCGCCTCCTATAGTGGACCCGACCCCTCCGAATCCGCCTGTTGGAAGTATTCCCATACACCTGAGTTCAGAGGAGGAAGTCGATATAATTCCCCCCGAAGGAGATCAGCCGTCGAAAGGCAAAGGCTCAAAGAGGAAACTTGGTGGCAGCTCTAGCGGGTCTACGCCGAAAAGGAAACCAAGAAAGAAGAAAGAGTAGATATGCTTCTTCGGCTCATTTTTGAGTATATAGGAATTTCTTTAGCTTTTTTTGGCCATGTATAGATGCGGGTTCAGCCCCTGCTAGTAGGACTTTTTGAAATAATTTGTACATAAATTCTTTCCATAGATAGTTGAAATGAAATTCTATTTTGTCTTCAACTCAATTATCATTTATTTGCTTAAGTGTTCCAGCATTTGAATTCTTGTTCAGTGAACTTATGAAGTCTCTGACCTTTGGATCGAGTTTTTTAGTATATTTGTTAAGTCTTGGAATCACGGCCACGGGTCGTGACTGGACACTAAGCTGAACTCCGATGCTGCACTTCTTCAGTCAGCGATCGACACTTAAGTTCTTCCCCCAATTTCAGGGATGAGTTGTCAAGATTGGCTAGCGGTTGCATTTCGCTTTCAACGCATTGGGCTTAGCATCGCTAAATCGATGCTGGAAAAAGTGAAGGATGAGTGGTCGAATCACACTCACTCACTTATTGATGATCACATCCACACTCCGGGGATTTGCATTTGTGCGTCGGCGGTCGGTCGCGCTTGTTTAAGTTTTAAGTATATGTCCATGCTCTAGGGACTTAAGTCATTGTATGGGTGGTCAGTCACACGTGAGCTGTGTTTACACTCTGACCACACTTTGGGGACTCTGAGTTGGGTTACAGATGATCGATTCGTATCCGGTTTGTATTTAAGCTCTAATCCACTCTCTGGGGATTTAGAGTTAGTCGATGTTTATTCTCAAATCTGCGCTCTAGGGACTTAGAGTTAATTGTGTTCGATACTCGGGTTCGCACTCTGGGAATTTGGAATTAGTTGACGTTTGTACTTCAATTCGCAGTCCGAGAACCTGAAGTTGGTTGATGTTGACACTTTGGTTCACACTCTGGGAATCTGGAGGTAGATGATGTTTATATTCTAGATCGCACTTTGGAAACTTGGAGTTGGTGTTTATACTCCAATTCGCACTCTGGGAATTTGGAGTTGAAGTTTATACTCCAATTTGCATTATGGGAATTTAGAGTTGATGTTTATAGTCCAATTCGCACTCTGGGAATTTGGAGTTGGACGTCATATGGTCAGTCACATCTGTTTAGGCGTTTGAATTTTGTTCGCACTCCGGGAATGATGGATTTATGAGGATCGTGGATGATCGATTCACATCCATCCTAAGTTAACAAGTGAGATCATTAGACGGACGTGTCCATCCTCCTCAAACTTGGTCAAGATATGGGCGAAGTCGTTAGGTGGACGGATCCAACCTCTTTGAAACCGCATTTATAAGTTTATACTCTAGCTCTCACGTTGGGAGACTGGAGTTAGTTAAAGGATTGTCGTGTATCAATCCTATTTTGGCTTCAGTGTGGTGACTTTTCCCTAAGCTCGGGTTTCACATAGCAAGTAACCGGTCGTATCATAGTTACTCCCTATTTGAATAAATCCCACCTTATGATGGAACTTAGCTCTTCGTTCATCATGATGATTGTATGACACATTCAATAAATCACAGCTTTGGCTCGAAGAGATTGCATTTTATTGCTGAAATAAGAAAACACGACAAAGTTAGTTGCCTTATTACAAATTAAAATTTCGAAATGCAGAAACAAATTACTAATGAAAAGTAGACTAAATAAAAAAAGCCTATCATGTGTAGTAGCGACGAAGGCTTTCGCTGTTTCAGGCTCTTGGCAGAGTAAGACCGTCAACGGTCGATAATTTAAATGTGTCATCTCCAAGCTTTCGTTCAATCACATACGGCCCTTCCCACGTCGGTTTCATGTGTGAAGGAACCAGGTAGATTCTTTTGAGGATGAGATCGCTGAGTTTGAAGGTTCAGGGTCGGACCTTGGCATTATACAATCGGACGACTCGACTTCGGTATGTAGATGCCCTCAAACCAGCCTCTTCGCGCTTCTCATCCAATAAATCCAAGGACTCAGCAAGTAATATGGCATTTGTCTTCGGATCATAATAATTCACATGATGAGAAGGTACTTCCATCTCGATTGGAATAACGGCTTTTGAACCGTAGAAAAGAGAGAATGGAGTGTGTCCAGTCGCGGATTTGTAGGTTGTTCGGTAAGCCCATAAAGCCATAGGAAGTTCATCGACCCACTTACCCTCGGCCTTTTCCAGTCGTTTCTTTAGAATAGACTTTATTACTTTATTCACAGCTTCAACTTGTCCATTCGCTTGAGGGCGTGCAACTGCAGAGAATTTTTTCTGAATGTGGAATCGTTGACAGAAATCCTTGAACTCGACGCTGCCGAATTGGGTTTCGTTATCGGTGATGATGGTATGCAGGAGACCAAATCGACAGACAATGTTGCGGACTACAAAGTAGATCACTTTTTTCGTCGTGATTGTAGCAAGGGGTTCAACTTCTGCCCACTTAGTAAAGTAATCAACTACGACGATGGCGTATTTCACACCGCCTTTGACCATAGGTAGAGAGCCAATGATATCGATGCCCTAGACTGCAAACAGTCATGGACTGATCATCTGGGTTATTTCGGTAGGAGGGGCTCTAGGAATCCAAGCATGTTTTTGACATCTGCCACATATTCTGGCGTAGTCTGATGCATCACGATTCACGGTCGGCCAATAGTTTCCATATCGGAGTACTTTCTTAGGTAGAGCTTGCCTCCTTATGTGATCGCCACATTCTCTTTCGTGTACATCATGCAATACTCGTTTAATTTCATCGCGAGCGATACACCAGAGTAAAGGAATAGAGTATCCTCTTCTATACATGAATTCATTCTGAATGGTGAACCGCGAAGCTTTTCGAAGAACTTGCCTTTTTCACTCTTGCACTCTGTAGTGTTACATGCTCAAGACAATTTCTGAAAGGAGTCATCCATGACTCCTTAATGGGTATGACCTCGAATACCCTATCTGTATCCATTCGATTGATGCTTGGGGAAGACAATGTTTCCATAGGAACGAATCCCATTTGTTGTGCTTCACCTGTGCTGGCTAGCTTTACTAATGAATCATCATTTTGATTAATCTCTCCGAGCATGCAATGGATGGCATAATAATCGAACTAATTTAGTATCTCCTGGACCTGAGCTAGGTAAGCAACCAATCTTCGATCTTTGGCCTGGTACTCCCTACGAACTTGACACACGACCAGTTGCGAATCACAATAGATCTCCACAGCAATGACTTTTAAATCTTGGGCAAGTCTCAATCTGGCAATTAAGGCTTCGTACTCAGCTTCATTGTTGGTCGCACGAAAATCAAAATTCAAAGCATAGCATATAGATCGACCTTCGAGAATTTCAAGTATAACCCCGGCACCTGAGAAACGGTTATTTTTTCACCATCAGTATGCAACTTCCAGATATACTTAGGAGATTCACTGATTTCAGGCAAGTCCTCTGAGATGGTAAATTTAGCTATGAAATCTGCTAGGACTTTTCCTTGAATGGCTCGCCTTAGAGTATAGGTAATATCAAACTGACTTAGCTCGATATTCTACTTGAGTAACCTACCACACGTCTCAGGCCGCGTAAGGACCTATCGTAACGGTTAGCCGGTGTAAACGGTGATAGGATGAAGTTGGAAATATGGACGTAGCTTCCTTGAGGCAATAACAAAACAATAAGCCAACTTCTCTAGCTTTGGATAATTTCTCTCAGCTTCGGTTAGTCGTTTATTAATATAGTAGAGCGGTTTTTATACTCGGTTTTCTTCCCAAATTAAGGCAGCACTGATCGCTTTTTCCGATACCGCCAAGTAAAGGTACAATTTCTCGTGATCGATAAGCTTTGACAAAATAGGCGGTGTTGAGAGGCGTTGAATTGCTCCGAATGCGCCCTCACATTCCATGGTCCATTCAACGTTCCATTTTCCTTTTCGGATCAAATCAAAGAAGGGAATGCATTTGTCAATGGATTTTGAAATGAACCTGCTCAGTACTGCTACTTTCCCATTAAGGCTTTGGACTTGCTTTATGGTTCTTGGAGTCCCAAGATTTCTGATCGCCTAGATCTTTTCGAGATTGGCTTTAATTCCTCAAGCATTGACGATAATCCCCAGGAATATTCCAGATGCAACCCCAAAGTGACATTTCACTGGATTGATCTTCATTCTATATTCTCGGAGGATATTAAACATTGACTCCAAGTCTTTAATGTGATCAGTGGAGAATCGAGATTTCACTAGCATGCCGTCCACATATACCTCCATGGTTTTTCCAATTTGGTTGGCAAACATCTGATTGACCAATCGTTGGTAAGTTGCACCGGCGTTCTTGAGTCCAAAAGGCATGAGTTTGTGGCAATAGAGTCCCAGATTGGTCTTGAAGATGGTATTCTCCTGGTCAGGCCAGTGCATGGGTATCTAATAATAGCCTAAATACGTATCCATGAAGGATAGGAGTTCATGTCCAATCGTTCAATCTACAAGCTGATCAATTCGAGAAAGTGGAAAACTGTCTTTGGGGCAAGCTTTATTCAACTCTGAATAGTCGACACACGTTCTCCATTTCCCATTTGGCTTTCGGACGAGTACAGGGTTGGATACCCATTTCGAGTACAATGCATCTTGAATAAACCCATTCGATTTAAGCTTATCTACCTCTTCCTTAAGGGCACCAGATCTCTTTGGATCCATACCACGTCTTTTTTGTTTCACCGGGATGTGCCGCGGATCAATGTTCAATGTATGGCTCGCGATGTCCGGGGAGATTCCACACATGTCAAAATGTGTCCAAGCAAACATGACAAGGTTTGCTTAGAGAAATTCAACCAATTCCTCTTGCATTTGATGGCTTAACTGAGATCCAATCTTTATCATTCCAGAATCGTCGCTATTGTCAATCAGGACATCGATCGTCAGTTCGGCCGGAGAAGCTTGACTGTCTTTACATTCATCTTCACTTTCGTTATTTCCCGACTCAAGATCTCTTTGGAATTGGTTGGGGTGCCCGGGCCTGGGCCCAGGCATCAATTGTCAATTTTCGACAAAGCAAACGCAGAGAGATTCATCTATGCCCTTTCCTTTGTGCCTCGCACAGCTTAGCAACATAACAGGCTCTTCCAGCAGCCCCATCTCCTTGAATGACTCCAACTCCACGGTCAGTGGGGAACTTTGGAGTCAAACACCATAGGGCAATGGTAGCCCTAAACTCAGCTAGGACCGGTCGGCCCAAGAAAGCATTGTACGGTGAGTTGATGTCCAGTACAACAAATTGTAATATTCAGACCCTTCAGCGTTCTTCGGTTCCTCACTCTACTGGCAATTCCACCACTCCAGTGGGTGTGGTTGCACTTCCGTTGAAGTCATGAATACAGGATTGACAAGACATCAAATCTTCAACCTCCATCTTCATCAGGTCATAGGCTTGCTTAAACAATATATTCACAGAACTTCCACTGTCGACTAAGATCCTCTTCATCCAAGCAGGACCTGTTTGAGCTGATATGACAAGTGGATCAATAGTGGGGGCTTCGACCCTATCAGCATCTCTATTTCGAAACATGATGTCGCCAGTCATCGTCTTCTATTGTTTGGCTAGAACCCCATCTTTCAAATTACTACAACACTTGAAGTTTGCATGCCTAATAGAACTCATATACGACTCCATGTCCTTCCAGCTGCAGTCTGCTGGATGAGGACCATCACTAATAGTATTTATTACCAACCTCCCGCCGATACAGGCGGGCTCCTCCATCTCAACTAATTAAGTACATGATTCTGATTTGATGGGCCCGCACCTCCAGACTGCGGCGTCCGAACAAACTATTCCAACTTCCTTTCTCTTATCAACTTTTCAATGAGATCCTGCAAGTGACGACACTCGTTCGTGTTATGGCCATAACTATCGTGGAATCTATAAAACTTTCTCGTCTGGATTTGTTTCTCTGATGATGGTCTTGGGCAGGTTTCTCATATTGAATGGTATTACAAGTCTGTAAGCACACATTCTCCAGCGACGTATTCAAAGGAGTGTAATTATCAAACATGGGAGCCCTGCGTCATGGACCAAGATTCTGGTCCCATTTCTTATTACGATCTCCACTACCTCTCTGTTGATTCTGTTTATTTTGAATATTCAATTGCACTTTTCCAGAGCTCTCCTTGGATTGTTTAACAACTACATTACTTTGGATTCTTTCCACACTAGGCCTTGCATCATCCTTTTTCCTTGAATGTTTCACATCCTCCCTTCTCAAGAATTGGGCTGCCTTGGAATAGAAACGGTCCAATGACAAAGGGAGTTTTCCAGCCCACCAGTTGCCGAATTCTGAATCAGGATCAATTCCCTTAGTTAGTGCCATCAGAATAGAGTTATCGTTGGGATTTCTAATCTCAGCACACGCAACATGAAATATTTCTAGATAACGTCTGAGTGTCTCTCCAGGAGCTTGAGTGACACTAGACAAAGTGTTAACATCCTTCGGCCTCGTTACATGCATTTGGAACTGCTCAACAAACTTTGGCACCAACTGATCAAAACATGAGATAGATCGAGGTGGCGACGGGGGTAAACCACATGGTAGCTATGCCTCCAAGAGAGATCGGAAAAATCAAGCATTTAACAGCATCTTCATCTCGTGCAGCATTCATCGACCATTCGTGCTTCAAAATATGCTGATTGGGATCTGAGCTTCCTTCATAGACGGGTAGAGTTGGCATCCTAAATCGCCGAGGTGGTTCAGCATAGAGTATTTCATTAGCGAAAGGGGTATGACTTTCGGAGATTCCCTAGTCGTCGTTAGTAAGACCCTGACTTTCACGGATCATTTGACGGATCATTGTCAGTATATCTAGCATCTGGACATTTGGAGCGCACTGGGCCAAGGTTTGGTCGGGTTCCACAACACGATGTTGGCTCGGATGTGGTCGATGGTCCAGGTCTCGCCTCTTTGGTTCTAAGTCTTCAGGGATGTAAGGTTCGGGAGTATGCTGACGTTGGATCAGATCTGTCTGGTTTCGGGCATCAACTCCCAGTTCAGCAGCAGAGGTGGTAGCTCGGTTGTTTGTAACATAGTATGGCATAGTATATCCTTTGGAGGAGGGTCTAGTTTGATGGCTGGTGGATGGGCCAACTCTTGGTTGCCCAAGGCTAAGTGCGCGTTGATGTCCAGTAGCTTGGGTATAACTTCAATCTAGCCGTGGGCGCATGGATTTGCGATGATAGTTTGAAGAAGCAGAACTTTCAATGGATGAATAAGAAGCCTGATCCCTCCTGGATCTCCTACGCCTTTGGCGATTCAGCTGATCGATTAATTCTGCATTGGCGTGCAATTGTTGAGTAAGTTGCTGACGGTTCTGTGTTAGCTCTTTCATTAGCATATGAAACTCTTCCCTGGTGACAGGGCCTTGCAGATCTGATGGTCCAGCGACATTCTAATCAATCGTAGGTAGTTGCATAGGATTTTGTTGATCCTGTCCTTCAGAATCTGCAGCAATAGAAGTGGTCCTTGTGTTTACCATGTTGAATAGCGAAGCTCTTTCCTAGATTTGATGAAAATCTGAATAGGATGGAAGAACTTTGATCTTGGGATCTGGATCTTCTTCTTAGATTTATGCAATCTGATATCGATAGTAGATCCAACGAGTAGGAGAAAAATTGTGTTTTCTCAGTGAAAGCACCAAAGTGTTTCTGCCAAAATTGGTCACAACACTTTTTGGAAGTATTTAAAAAGATAAAATGAAAAAAGTAAATTTGAAAAGAGGATTATCTAACAAACACTTCAAAAATAGATAAGAAAAGCACGCAGAAATACAGAGATTTAGAGTGGTTCGGCATATGACATATGTCCGCTATGAAATTGATGATTTTATTGATGTTTGTTTACTAATTACAACTGGTTACGACGGATTACAGTAGTAGATTTCGAGCACAGCAGTGATCTTTGAGTGCAAAAATGGTTTCGGCGGAGTCTGGACGTAGGAGAGCTAAAATAGTCATTTTTCTATAGATTCTGGGATATTATTTATAGGCGTAAGATGCAGATATCTCGCTCAGATTTCAGGAGACCTCTTTTGGCATGTGGGTGGGCCCATGCGATTGATCTCATGTGGTTCGCACTCGATCCGTGATCGATATAAACAAATTTCGTATCGATCAAGATTTATCCCAATCGAGTCGAAATTGAGCATGAACGTTCCTTAGGTTGTACGTAAGCTCTTGCGAAAATTTGGTGGTATTTGGACTTGTAGATTGTGAGTTATGACCAATGAAAGTCTGTGTTTTTCGAAAGCCGTCTCCTTCATATCGATGCTGTTCGTATCGCTTTTTGGGCATGTGCTTACAAATTGACGTGGCCCTAACTCCTCGGATCGATCCACTTTTTATGTTGAGTAACCGAGTCTTTCAAAGGGGTGTACCTTGTTCGTTTCGATCTAGTTGAGTCCTGTTCGTATCGATCACAGTTGTTCTGTTCGTATCGATTTCCATGACCTTGTTCGTATCGGTACTCGTAGGCCACTTCATATCGATCATTCGAGGTTTGTTCGTATCGATCGAAGTTGTTCTGTTCGTATCGATTGTCGTAGCCTTGTTCGTACCGATACTTATAGGATACTTTGTATCGATAGCTGAGGGCCATTTTGTATCTATAGCTAGAGGTTGTTTTCATATCATTCGTTTGTTGTTTTATTCGTATCGATCGTTGATCGATCGATACGAACTGGGCGATCGGGATCGACGCGAACTGACTCCAATTGATCGATATGAAGTTGAACCAATTTAATGGATACAAAGTAGAACCAGGCCGAGTGGATACACAGTCGAGTGTATGTGATGGATATGAACAATAGATAAAGTGATGGATACAAACAACATACAACGTGATGGATACGAATAGATGGATGCGTGTGAGTTGATTTCCTTGGATTTCATCGATCGTATCTTGAGCACACGAACTCCGATTGACTTGAAAATTGTAACATTGGCTTTCATAGCTTTGCTGGTCCTATCACATCAATTATAGCTCGATCCGAACTTGAACAAAATTTATCGACATCCATAATGAACTTACGCATAATCGATCTTTGGGATAGACCTCTTTTGTTCCTAGTCAATTCCTTGGTGTCACAGCCTTGCCAAAAGGCAGGATAACAATATGTTTCTTCATTTTTCCTTATCATCTCACCAACCTTTTCTTCCTCATTTCGAACTCAAATGGAGTTTTTCTTTTTTTAAACCACGTGAAATTTTAATGGATACAACATTCTAGTCGACCACGTTTTCAAATTTCTATCATAGCTATGCCAAAATACCAATACTTTACAGAGTAATTTTGTGCTTAGAATTTAAATTTCGAAAATGATCCATCTCTTTGGACCATAACTTCTTCAGACCAAACCAAAAACGAGTGGTTCTTTTTTGATATATAGAAAAGAAATTTCAACAACTTTCTCTTTGAGTTCATTTTGAAATTCCATGAGTAGGTAGCCCAAAAATTAGTTGCAAAATGATCTATTTTCGAGTTTATTATTGAGATTCGATGTTTATCCGAAGTCATTCCACCTTACCAAAAAAAGTCCCGCTTCGTCTTCCCTTCAAGGCCGAGCCTACATAGTGCATTTATGGTTCAAGACTCCATCTTGTTGCTTAAGAACGGAAGTGCTATGTCATACTCTAATTTAGTGAGATTTGCATAGCTTTCGGTGAGTAAATTCCTAATCTTTTGGAAAGGACTTTCCTTTATATGTTGTGTTGATCCTTAGCTATATGTATGTTATATATATGTTGGATTTTGACATGTTTGAAATGTGATGATAAGTGCTAATGTATGGGTTAGTGTTAACACTCGAACGGATGTGTTATTGCAAAGATAGTAATTGTATATATATTAGTATATGTATACAATTTTTTATATGAATGTGATGTGTGAATATAAAGGGTTGATGATGAACTTGACTATAGTCATGATGAGTGGAAAACAAAGTTGAAACTTTGTATGTAGTCGCGATGGATTTGAAATCAAACTCGTTTCAAGAGTTTAAAGTTTAGGTTTTGGTTAAAGTTTACGTAATTGGTTTTAAAGTGTGAAAATTTACTAAGGTATGAGAGTATGGTTTTAATAAAGTGGCTTCGCTTAAAGGTGGGTTAGAACAAACTGCACCCATATCAACAGTCGCTATGGATGCAGTTCGACAAAGGTTTGAATTTCTATTTCAAATTTGTTTTATTTTGCAATTAGTTTACAAATTTTTTCGTACTTTAATATTAAAAAGTAATCAAGTTGTAATATAATTAATTAATTAAAAGGTAATTAGCACTTAATTGGTTATTAAGAAGGTGATTAAAGGTTAATCATCACTTAAGTTGAGTTAATGACTGTTAATTAATTAATAAAGTTTTAGTTGATGTTTTATATGATCGAGAAGCAATTAAGAGATTGATAATTATTTAATTAATACTAACGGTTAATTAATTATTAAGTAATTAATGGATTATTTAATTAATATTTAATTAATCAGGGTTTAACTTTTAAATAATTTGGTTTAACCTTAACCAAGTTGCATTAGTAAGTTAATTAGCACTTAATCAAGTTCATTAAGCCTAATTAGAATTTAATTATGACTGAAGCTTGATTAAAAAGGGTTAATTAAGATTTAATTGGGGTTTAAACTGATTAAATCTATTAAAATCTTTTCAAAGGTGATTTTCAAACTGAACCAAATGTGTTTTAAATCAATCTTTTTTTTAAAGTGAACTGATTCCAAATCCAAGGATTTCTTGTATGGACCTTAAGTGACCCTATATGATTAGGAAGATTAAATCACATTTATTAGCAGAAATAACACCATTCTGCTATAGTGTAAGTAATTTGATTTTGTCGACATGTGTTAGCAGAATAAATCCATGTTCTGCTATGAATTGATTGAATTGTTTGGACATATGTTTAGCACGACAAATCACCCTCCTACTATTATGTTATTTGGACATGTAGATGATAGTTCATATTGACATGTTATTCGCTAATTTGGATATGAGTTGTGTTTACAAACATCTTGCTTATGTAAATAACTGTTAAGTGAATTGGAATTGAAATTGATGGTAATTTAAATTAGTACCATTGAGATTGCTAAGCCTCCTTTTGAATTTATAAAGTATGCTCTTGAATTAACTTCAATTCTTAAATAAATTTAGAGTTTAATTTATAAATGATTTCCAAGTTGTGTTATTATGTTGTAAAGTTATTTATAAGTAATAACCTGTTTATAAAGGTACTTAAAATGTTTTACAAAAGATAATTTGTAAATGATATTTTATAAAGGAAATCGTATAAAGGTATTATAAAAAAGTTTAATAAAGAGTTTTAAATTAGAAAGAGATTTATAAATCATTTTAGAGGTTTTAAAGGAAGTTTAAATCTAGTTTGGAAATTTATAATGAGGTTTGGAATGTGAAGTAAATGGGTTTAATTGAAGGTGGTGTTTTTAAAAGGGAATTGTTGGCCATTTAACATGGAATTTTGAAGCGGGAATTCCCAAAGTGTTTTTGGTGAATAATGTGAATTATTTCCAAGTTTAAAGGGAACGTAGGGGTTTAGGAAAAAACGTTTTTAAAGAACTTTTGATTAGGTTTTATAAAGTGCTTTTATTAATTAAAGATTAATTGATAAAGGCTTAAAGGATTTAATATGGAATTGAATCAATGTTTGATTGTTTTGTTTAATTTGATAGTTAAATTACTATCAAATCTAGACCAAAACGTGACTTTGGAAATATCTAGGAGAAATATGAGAATTTTATGGTATAGTTACCGTCAAAGGTGCTATAATGTACGTATAAACTCATTTGCTCTTCTAGGACAAATGATATGGAAAACCATCCACAAACGTTTAGGAGGTGAACTCCGCTCTTGTCATTTATTTGTTTATTTCCTAAAGAACAGGGGTTGAGTTTACTGAAAAATATTGGATGTTATTTCGAAGAGATAGGGATTGGATATGTTATCCGAAAACCACTTCGATCCAACTCAAACATTTCGGAATGAAGACGCTTGAAGCAAGGGATCGAAGACGGGGCTATTTAAGTACAAGGGTTGCTTTCTACTAATCCTTAGAGTGATTCCAAAATGGATGTAGCAGAAGTAATGCCTTCGATTTGTTCTTATCCTGGAAAACTTGTATGGATGAATATTGGCATTGCATTACTGTTGGGAGGGTAGAAGAGACTACTATTCAGAAAGGTAAAACGCAGCCTCAAGCCTCATCAACTAGGAATGACTAAAACATGAGAGATGCAACAAGGCTGTATAGGTCGCACCCATTAGGGTATATTGTCACCCTTCTAGATATGATATATCTACATATTTATGGATTAGTTGTGCAATGAGATCTCGATGGAAAGGTTTGCAAAGCAACCGGGGTGATGAAATATTCGGTACTATCCAGTAAGGAGTAGGCCGGTCTTGTGTTGCAATAGATTGATAGGTTCGACCTTAGTACATTTTTTGGATGTGTACTGTGATGGACAGTACTTCGGTAGCCCAATCATTAATTGGAATCTATTCTCCAATACGAGCTTTACAGTTTTAGTTGTATGCTAAATATGTTAGAATGTGAGATACAAGCATTCCAGTTATTTTAATAATTTACTTTAAACCCTTAGACATTATTATAATACACTAAATTTCTATAAATTTTTTTGGTTATCGTAACGTAAAAACCCGTGGCGTGGTCTTACGAGATACTTTTGATTTCAAAAGAGTTTTTAACTTAATAATTCAGTTGTTTTGAGCTTACTCACACAAGACCCATGTCTGGCCCGGATTTTTATTTTCTTTCTTTAAAACTCTTGGGTGCTCAAATTTTTATGAGCAGCCAAGTAGTTTAGGTTTCTGCGATACATTTTGGAGGAGCTTGGAGCAGGAGGCTTCATCGATAAATAATTATCATCTTGTTTCCGCTATATATTAAGTATTCTATATCTATGTATAAGGACATGCTATTATAACAGTCCTAAGTTAGAAATTGTATTAGTATGACTTTGATGTATCATTTTGCAAATGACTTTGTAAATATTATGTAGATTAATACATGTTATTCCGTTGCGCTGTGAGACTCCGTGTTTGATCCTAGTTCTTCTATTTTCTATTTCATTTCTTTCCCCTAACAATCTGTCTTTCCGGCATTTAGTCGTTCGACATGTTAATACCGCGGATGTATTAATGTCGACTTCTCGGGTTCGGAAAGATGGGTCGTTACTGAACCCAACTTTGATGCCGTCCATCGCACTTCATTCTAGCATCCATATCACCTTCCATATTATACGAATTCAATTAAGGAAATTTATAGTACAAGGGTTTAAGAGAAGCAAGCAAGCAAACAATTCAAATAGTTTAACAGTCATCATGAAACCATACATTTCAGACATAGATTGTGAGTATACTCACCTGAAGTGGCTAAGCTTTAACTCTAGAATTGCTCATTCTTCCTCCTTTTTTGTTCATCACTGTAATTCTAAGCAAGCCAAACATTATCAAAATTATGACTTCTTCTTGCATAAAGGTGTGGTAAGGTGTTTAGAGGGATATACTTCAAATTCGGGATTCTAGGAAATTTATTTTTATTTTATTTGAATTTCTAAGAAGGGGTTAGGGTTTTGATAATTAGATTTTGAAATTTATGAGCTATGGGAAGATTTTAAAGTGGTACACGGAAGACGATTTTGTAAGCCAAGAGAGGGTTATAGACTTCTCACGAAATGCAAAGGAGATTTTTTTTCTTAGTGTAAAGATTGGCTAATGTGCTCAACTTTTCACAATATTTGTTTTTGTTCCTTTCTTTTTCTTTGCCAATCTATTTTTCTACCAATTCTAATTAGCTCAAATAGCCAAATAAAATTCTTATTTATTTTCCATAAGTATTTTACTATCATTACATAAATTTTATACCAATCATTATCCATAATTTATAGTAATTAAATAATTATTTCCATATTTACATTTTATGCCTACAAAAATAAATTTATAAACTTCTTTTACAAGCGAAATAAAATTCCCTTTCCTTAGAAATAATTTTCTTTATCTTATTTATTTTTAATATTCAACTTTACAAAAATCATTTAACCACATTCAGTATACTAAAAAAAAAAAAATCATTTTGACATTTAATATATTCAAACTCATTTAAAATCTTAATTTTGCTAAGTAAATTATTTTATTGTTTTATAAATATTTTTGCCATATAATTTCCAATTTACTCCTAGCTATCTATATTTTAATATTTAAAAACTCCTTTTAATTGTTTAAATCACAGTTAATCTCTTTTCAAGAATAGGTTGTTACGCTATATCTTTTTTCCACCATAAACCCCACCGATACTCATTCAAGCGGGTCAGTTTTTTGGATCAACCAAGTCACTTTTTGAAAGCGAATAAAGCTTCAAAGCCATAGCAAGAGGCTTAGTGGTTATTAGCATTTTTTTTCATTTCACTGTTGTGAGACCATGATATATAACCGATTAAGTGAACATGCTGACATCTTTATATGTCGGGCATGTCACTATTATTTATTTATGTTTAATTATATTTACCCCTACGTGAGTATGTTTTGGAAATAAATATATAAAGACAATTTACGAATGAAAATTTTATTTAGCCGTCAATTTACTTAATGTTGTTAAAAAGAACTAATCATATCTTATCGCTTTAAAATAGTTTTGACGATGATTGCATCATCATCACTGGTATTCATTTTCGGGTCTAAAAATGAAGGACGTTATAATAGCAGTTTTACTTTATAGATAGAACAGTCCTTTTGTATTTCTTACATTATTAAAATCTAGAATACAATGTGCCAAAGACCAAAATAAAAAATGTTGAAAATTTTATGAGTGAAATTTTAAGAAAAACGATAATATTGTTTAAACTGAAATCAAATTAGAAAATGCAAATAAAAGAATAAAAATTCAAAAAGTTCTGATTCGAAAAAAATTCAAACCTAAAACAAGAAAAAGAAGTTGGAAGGAAAAAAAGGAATGGAAAAAAAATACTAAAATTTAAACATGCACGTTTAAAAAATGAATCAAAAAAGACTAAAATTTTAGTCTAGATTGAAAAAATAAAACACTTTTAAAAAGTATCTTACTTTTTTTTGGTTAAAAATATAAATTGTAAAAGATGAAAATACAATCAAACATTCAACAATCTAAAAAACTAACACTTCGTCATTTTTGATATCTTTTTTCTTTCAAAACTAATAAAAAATAAGAATTTAGACGTACGGAAGGAGAGAACTATATTTTATTTCTCTCTTTAATGAGAAAACTTCATTAGCAATTTTTTTTACTCCGACGCCTCCTTGTAAACATATGCCTGAGAGTTAAATGCTTCTTCAATAGACGGTTTGATCATTTGGGTGAATCAACCAAAAATTCATCCTAATACCAAGAGTTAAATCCCCCGGAGTTGCTCTAATATTTTTGATCCAGTCCTGGAAGAGCTGGATGCCCAATGCGGTTACAGAAAGCCCATCCCCTTTCCAGTCCATGAATAACCATAGCCGTCCGATTTATTTTGAGATTCGCATAGTATATATGCTCATTGTTGATAAATTCTCTCAGCTTTATTCTGCTAGGAGATATATTCTATTTCCCTTCCCCTCTCCCTCTCTTTGCAAGCCCTAGCAAAAGCAATTGATAAAATCCCTCAGCTGCTTTAATTCTTAACCCATTTCTAATTTCAGCTGATTTGATTAATCTAAAATAATGGGAAGAGGAAAGTTCAAAGGAAAGCCTACGGGTAGAAGAGTATTTTCTACTCCCGAAGAGATGGGTAATTTTCTGGTTTTACTTATTTTTCAATTCGTAACTTACACTTATTAGTTTCATTTCATGTTTGTTGCTGTTTCTGGATAATTTGTTGATACCGAGAGAAGATGCATAATTCTCACTGACTTAGAGAAAAAAAAACCTGTTTTTTTATTTTTAAATGATTTCTATCAGTAAATAAAGGATGAATTTGACATCGATTTATTTAATGAGGTTTATTTTCCTGCTTATTAAATCATAGGTAGGCAATAAAATAAGCAAGAAATGATTTTGTGATGCATTGTTTTAATGACATCACCAATTAATTTTTACATTGCACGACTCATTTCTTCACTTATTGAAGTACTTTTTTCCAAATCTTTAGATCTATGGCATATTCGTGTCATACAATATTAATACTTCACCTTAATATGCATCACACTGTTCCAATATATATTTGGTTTTCACCTTCAATCAAACCGCATCTGCAAATAGATCATATAAAAGCGACTCAATCAAAATATAAGCAACACAAACCATATTATCTCTAAATCAATTACAATTTTTTGCTTAATAAAAATAAGATCACAAACGACTATCTTCGTTTGCAAATGATGCATCTCTCATCATTTGATGTGTCACGCTGATTGGTTTAAAAACGTTTTGTCATAAAGATCTTTGTACAGCCTTTGTGGATTCTCTTTGTATTCATCTTTCATTTGATCTAAGCTCATTATGCAATCAACATTAAGAACTCAGTTGTCAACAAGACTGAACTCAGTCGTCAACAAGACCTTTGTTGAAAACATAATCATCCACATGATTATCCAAGCAGTGTATATACTAACCTTATCATTTGAGTGTGGACTAGGCGATTCACTTGTCATTTGCTTTATATTGTTGACCATATGATCCACCAATGTATAGTGATTTCTCTCATTCATAATTTTTAATTACTCGCAATACTCTATTTCAAATTTTCGTTAGTTCATTATTGTATATCACATCAAAATCCTCTAGAACCACATCATCATTTGGATTAGATTTACTATAAATTTTTAGCTTTGTTTCATCAGTTGGTTTGATGATGCTAACTTTTTTCATTATAAGAAACTAACTCAAATCACTATATATGCGAAAATTGGTTTTTGAATCCACGTTTCAACGGTTATCATCACTAATAGGGGCTTCATGTATAACGTATCTATTTTTGAGTATTTTAGCATGAGTTTTACCATTATTTTTATTGTCATTGTGTGCAATTTATGATATTTTTTTGTAAGCATCACAATCGTTACACATATAATTTTTTTTACAGCAAAAGCATGTAACAATCCTTGACATATTTTTATCATTATATATTTTTTATTTCAAATTTTTTATTTTTGAGTTTTTTGCTACACTAGCTACAATTTTATCGATTGTGTCCTTCTAAACTTTACATTTAAAAGACTGCTATGAATTGCTTCTAATGAGACAACTCCATTGACATTGGAACTCAATGATGGAAAGAAGCTTTCTCAACTTTTTGAAGGAGAACGCTTCAACAAAAAAATTGCTAATTCTATTGACACATCATTTTCCTCCTTTTCCACCCAAGCATTTTAAAAAAATAATACACAATCCATCTTTTTCTTTTTTCACCCTAGTTTCTTCCAAAATTATCCCTAGCTTCATTTAACCCTCTCTTTTATTATTTTGTCAGCAGAAAAATCATATTTTCCCCGAAAATTCATTTTTCAGAAAACCTCACAACCACATCGATATTTTAAACAACAAAAATCTTCAATTTTCGATTCTAATGGAGAAAGAAGTCAGATCTAAACATAAACAAAGTATTTTTCACTTTAATTTAACGTTTTTAAGTTATTTTTTTTTCAACGTTTGCTTTCATTTTCGTATTCCTAAAAAAACCTAATTTGATTGACAACGTTTGATGGGAGCGTGGTTTTTGGCTCCTCCAAGTGCAAACGTAGCGAGGTTACGCAAGTGACCACGTTCACACAAGGTGAGGTAAATGAGACAACCTAGTGCGACCATAGCATGGTAAGTGAGACAACCTAGTGCATTTGGTTGCTATCCAATTCTAGTTTCTTTAAAATAAACCCTTAAAAAACTCACATTCGACTCTAGAAACCCGAGAATCTTGTTTATTTCACCATCTTCTTTCAAAAAATTATCTTCTTCATATATTCTGTCATCTTTAAATTCATCCATAGTTACCGTAAGACTAAGAAAAAGAAAACACAGAGAATAGGAAAAGACAAAAGCCATTTCAGATTAAATAATTACAAGGGCAATTTAGTCAATTATTAAAAAAAATTAGTGGGGTAGGAAAAGATGAAAATAGCGTGCCAATAGAATTAAACCAAAATAATATGTAACTCATCATATTGGATACTCATCCTTATCAATTGGTCATAGACCATATTATGGAACTAATTCAAATGTTCGACCATAGATTTAGGATGCTACTATATACATTTACTTCTCTTCTTTCATCCACTTCTTTCCTCACTCATCAAGATTTTATAAAATATTTCTCTCATTCTTAGATATCCATCTCTCGTTCTCTTAATTTTTTAACAAAACAAACATTCGTTTATCCTTTTAAAATCATTGCTATAAGCATCAAATGTGAACTCAAATCCTATAGCCTTCATTCTTTTTGTTACAACGTTTTATCGTTTCAAAGTTTAATTAGAAAATTGTGTAACTAATTAGACAATTTTAGAACTAGATGCTCTTTCCGAACGATGAAAATTGAAGATATGACAGGAACGACCTGAAAAAAAAGTAATGTTTGTGGAAAATTATTTGCATCAATGTTTGAAGTGTTTTTTTTATTCCTCTAGTATATCATTTAAGTGCCATTAGGAAGTGTATTAGTGATTAGTGAGTGCATATAGTAGCACTCTAGATTTATCCTCATTTAGTCTTAAATTAGTCAGTTTCAAACAAGTAAAGTCTTAACTATTATCACCATTTGATTCATGCATGGCTATTGTCATGCAAATCTTTGCAGATTTACAATTAATCGAGAAATCAACTAATTCTAATAGTAGCTAATCATTTCGGTCACCTTTCTTTTCACTACTCTCATCTATATTCAAGAGCTTCATTCCATCGGTCTCAATCGGTGCTTGAAGATCATTAAAAAATAAATAGTTTTCATATTAGATTTTAAAACATCTCTCCTTTTCTATTTAAAATAATTGAATTCACAATTGTAATTTTTCTCGGCATTTTAAAATTTTATAATTCCAAAATTACCTTGTGTTTTTGCCATCATATATCTTCGATGGTATTTGTTAAGATTTAGTTGCAACGAACCTAATACATTAACAAAATTTATTAAATATTTTTCAAGTTCTCAAATTGTAATTTCTCGATTAAAACTGAATATGAAACACTCAAAACAACGGTGAAAATCATACAAAACAAACTAATCCAACATGATAATATTTTTGTACAACCATTTACAATTAATCTAGGAAATAAAATCAAACAGACAAAATGTTACAATGGCTTATATTGAGGAGATATCAAATCAATATGATGATGCTTTCTTTGTGGCTTTTTGCAAGAAGAGAGACTCTAGTTTTCCTTTGCAATGGTAAACTCACGGCTATTCTTGATTAATTTCCATGCAACCAACAAAAAATGGTTGTCATTTTGGTATAATAATATTTATAGCACCCAGCTTGCCTTGATATAAAATAATGGGGGTCACATAGTATTTGCATGTCTTGATTGTTGTTTTCATTTTCATTTTTAGTCCATTCCAACCACTTTTCATTCAAAAGAAATTTGGTTTTAATTCACTTATTTGAAATATTGTGTTGCTATCATTATGATGACGATGATGAGTATCACCCAAGTTATGGAAACAGTAGTCTGCTAGATATTGGAAGGATGTGGTTATCACACAGATACCCAACACGCTCTGAGATAAAATTCTGGTGCCACACACGTGGTATTTTAAAAAAAAAATCTCAGTGCATGTGCGGTATCCATGCGATACATAACATTTTTTATGTCGAAATTTTTGCATGTATACTAATATTGAAATTAGATGAAGAAGCTGACTTAATTCAAAGTTAAATCATACACACTTGCACATTTGTTTTACCATTTGATACTATTAAGATCCGTATATTTCATAAATACTTTTTTTCAGTGTAAAATACAATTTAAATTATATTTTTTCCAAATTGAAACTAACTTTGATCGATTTGGTGTAAATTGGAAACTGCTTCTTTCATATGTATTCTTAATGTTCAAAATACATTATTTTGGCATTTCCAAACACAAGGTTACAATTATACCTTTGAGGGGAAAAACTATATTTTAGCTTGACGATTTAATTTGCAATCTTTTAGTTCTCTAGTGTTCAGTACCAATTTGTTTCTAGTTGTATTTGTTGATCTGCTTTTGAATATTTGCACTTCTAATATTGTGAATGTTCATGAACGATTTCAGCTGCTGGCACTTCATCTCGTCCTCGCACCTTTAAGAAGGTACTTGATCATATTTTTGATATAATATTATTGTATGTCATGAGTAATTGTCATTTAAATTAGTTTTGCAGTTCTGCTTGAAAGATCTTACAACCTACTGTTCTTTGTTTATGCTATTATCTTACCATATAACTTACTGCCTATAGGGCATCTATACCAGCAAAGCTCCTATTTCCAGTGGGTTGGTTTTAATCTTAGGTTGTGTTCTTTATGCTGTTTTGTGCAATTGAAGTGGAGGAATACTGTTAACCCCAATTTTTAAATGTACATTTGATATTTTATGCCTGGTTTATTGGAACTGAATTCTACCTTCCAAGATATAAAAATAAGATTTTTTGAAGGTGACCAGCACCATTGTCTAGTGGTTAGGCAATCCGACTTTGGTGCGAAAGGTCACAGCTTTGGAACTTGCGTAGCGTGATTCGAACTGCCGAACATACATTGACATGCAGTCTACCTAAGACTTGTTGTACTAATATGTATTACCATCTAAGTATCTAATTTTAAAAAAGAAGAAGAAGAAGATTTTTTTGACGATATGTATGAATATTTTCGGTTTACATTCTTGTGTTCAATTGTTATTCCAAGGGTCACATCTCAATTAATGTATGATTTTTTTCTTCCAGTTGAAGTAAATGACTTTTAAGATGTTTAGAGACAATAGAATGGTACATAATGAGAGGGTATTTATGCAACTTTGATGATGGTTGAAATGGCAAACATAGATGAATCTTATACAAGCAATTCCCTTTATCAATAGTAGAGATAAAAATAGTTACCACTGTATGTTCTTTAAATTCCCTTTATTGATGGTTGAAATCCATCAGTATGTTCTTTGAATTCTTACTCGTTAGTCATACTTATCCAAGCGATTAACTATTGTCAATTCTACAATGTAGCGTATAGTCTTTATTCAATTGTTTTCCCTATGAACTATTAACTACCTAATCATGGTTTTCATAATGGCATCTTGATTACCTACAACTAGAGCTGGATCCTTTAGTGTTCATTGTAGAACTTTTCCTACTCCCTATCTATTTAAATTTTCTTCCTTACATTTGATTTTTTAACCAGGAGGAAGCTGAATACATTTCAGAGGAAGAATCAGAAGAGGAACTTGAAGTGGATAATGAAGTAACATTTTGCTTAATGACTAGTGCATGTTGAGTTTAGTAGCTGAATAATGACGATTGCTTGTTGCTATTTATTTTGTTACAGAAACACAAAGGTACTGAAGGTATTATAGAGATTGAGAACCCAAACTTGGTAAAACCGAAGAGTATCAAAGCTAAAGATGCAAATGTAAGTATCTCATATACTTCCCTAATTATGTTGTTTAAAAAATAATAATAATTCATTGGACCACTGACAAAATAACTGTATAACCGTGAAGAGTTTATAAATCTGAAATATGGTCGTGCATTAAAGCTGAGGTACAGTCTAATGTGTGTGTGGCATGGTTCAAAATTCCGGCCGGCACGTCGGAACTCCATGCATCCTGCTCTGGTTCCGGTGTTGACTGGGTCGAAATTCGCCTAACAATCCGATTCTGGACAAGACAATTGAATTAAAGAAGAAAAAAAATTGATTTATAAGTTATGTCTAAAAATACCTGCGTGGAAGAGAGAGAGGAAGTTCGAGGAACAGCTCAAGCAAAAAAGATAGACAAATGCAACATTAAAGAAGAGAGATGAGATTTTGTTTGTCGATTAGGTTTTTTTTTCCTTTTCCGTTTTTTTTGATGCAGCAAAGTGATGGCTTTTGTATTTTAGAGTTAGTAGTTAGAAACAATATTTGGCATGGTTATTAAAGCGCCAACAATGCGTAAGGCAAAAAAAAAGCCCCAAAGGTGTCAAAGCCCTCGAGCTTTGAAGCGTTGAAAAAGCACGCCTTGTGCAGCGTTATTAAGGAGAAAAAAGGTTCAGCATTTGGCTCAATATGGATCTCAATTACATTTCGAAATCCATCAGCAAGAAAAAAAAATCATCTCCACTTAAATATCGAATGGTAAAAAAACAGTGTTTTTCCAATATCAAACGTAAAAAAACTTGGATTGAAATCGTTGCCGCCGCCGCTAGCCTATTCGTGCCAGCATTTATACGGCTTCGTACCTTCTTAGTTTGATTTTTGATTACCGTATGATGTTTTATTCTCAATATTCATTTACAAAAAATCAAGTTTTAGTGCATTTTTTAACTGCAGCTTTTTTAGCCGTAAAACAGAAAAAGTGATACTCAGGGCATCCAAAAAAACCCTAGGCGCAAAAAAGGCTAGGCGAGGGCCTAGGGCCTTTTTGTCTTGACAACCATGGTATTTGGCATGCTGTGTGTGAAGTCTTTGGATATGGGCCTGTTGTGTAGTGTATTGGGCTATAAATTTTTTAGTTCATGTGTTTATATCTAGATGTGGTTTATATATGAATTGTTTTAAATTCCAGTAAAAAAAGAAAACTACATAAATAAAAATTATAATTAAAGTTAATACGAATTTGAAATATCTAACCATTTGATGTAGTTATATAAAAAGGTTTCAAAAAGAAAAAAAAAATCCGGAAATGGAATTGAGACGGAATTCCGGAATTTTCAAAACGGAATCGAAATTTCAAATATTTTAGATTACCGGAATGGAACCGGAAACAGAATTTTGAACCTTGGTATATGGTAGCTTTATTATTCAACATTTTGTTGCATCAAAATGTTTAGGTTGGGTTTACAGACCCCAGAAATATCGTGCTAGGCACTTTTATCTTTACTGTCGCTGAACTCATAGTGATATCCCATTTAGGAGTTGTTACTTATTGAAGTTAAGAAATTTGACATACCATTCATCGCATTCAACTCTTACTATCTTTCGTTAATCACAGCACCATTAGTAACCTATATGAAATATGACTAGAGATCTAATCCTAAATCATATGATTGCTTGTGGCTTTTCATGCATGCTAAGCCATCTCACCTTTATCGTGGTTACTCGTTCTTATTTGAGCAATATTATGTCATCATGCGTAGCTAATTTGCTACAATATTTTCAAAGTTTGTTTTTTTCCTTTACATCACTGGGCCATCCTATTGTTAACCACTTCACTTTGAAATATGAACTGCAAAGCCCCAGTCTTTATCTAATAACTGTTTATGTCCTCGTTCTTATTTGAGCGGTATACAAATGGTTGGGCGCTTTGAGTTTCAGTTTATTGATCTAATACAATAACGAAGTATGGCATTTTTCTATAACCCCTTTACATTTCTTTTTGCAGCTAGACAAAACAACTGAACTGTCAAGACGTGAAAGGTATGTTATGCAAATCGAGTTAACCATTTTCGATACATTTATCTGTGATTTGGTGTCTTGTAAATTATATTACTTATATTACTTGAAATATTAATTTCCCAGCAGAAATTATACCCAAAATTTTTGTGTGGATTAGTTGGAATAAAAATTACCCTTAGAATAACTTCTAACCACTGTCTTGGTAACACTGCCAAATGACTGTTATGTAACGGCGGTCAGATCAAGCTCCGCATCTCCAACACGTGAGATACACACATGGGTTATAAACACTTTGTTGTAACAAAAGAAATCCCCAATGTACGTGTCCATCAAATCATATTTATACATCACTTCTTCAAGTTATTTAGCAATGCAGGACTATTCCAATTCCAAACCGTCGTTCCTCCTTTTATTATGTAACGGCGGTCAAACCAAACTCCCCATCTCCAACACGTGACGTACGCATACGGGTTGGCACATATTTTGTTGTAACAAAAGGAATCTCTAATGTTATGTGCCTACCAACCCATATTTATATTCCACTTCTCCAAGTTATTTAGCAACGCGAGACTATTACAATTTCAAAACGTCGTTTTTCCTTTTAACACACGAGACAACCCTAACAATGACTGCATTCAGCTTTGCATGGGCCTGGTATGCCAAATGGCTGCATTAAGCAATGTTTTAGTAAGTGCATGTCTTCGTATCACCAACTTTTTCTTAGATTTTCTGAAATAGATGAAGGTGGATGATAATAAATATTATGGAATTTTATTTTAATTCACGGATTTGAACATAACGACCAATTTATAGAGACAAATGAAATAGGCATGTTTTCCAGAACGCCTAGCGTTTTGCATTCCCTAAACAGTTATAAATTCTTATTTTCATCTTTATTTGTTTTTTTCCTTTTCCCTAATCCATCTGAATCCAGTAGTTAATGGTTCGTTGATAAGGTAGTTACAGTAATAACAAATATAAAATGTTTAGAATATGGATTTAAAGACAATTTTTTTCCAAAGCACTGTGCAAGCCATAGTGCTCGTGGCCTAGGTCACTCTATCACGTGTTAGCCTTTTTAGGGCATTATGTCATAATTTTTTTTTGTTTTTTTTGTTTTTTTTTGTTTTTGTTTTTGTTTTTGGCTCTCTTCATTATCAGACTCTTATTAATATCTTATGTTTTTGGTTGAACTGCCAACATTTTTATAGGGAGGAGCTTGAGAAACAAAGAGCTCATGAGCGGTACATGCAATTGCAGGAGCAGGGGAAAACCGAACAGTCTAGGAAGGATTTAGGTACGAATAAGTAATTTTTGTACTTCCTAACATGCTCAAATGAAGTTTGCTTAATTGATCTATGTTTTATTATCTTCGTTCTATTGTTGTATTTTTACTTTTATTTTGGGCACTTGAATAAGTTTCTTTTGATGGCATTTCAGCCATTTCTCGTGTTGACTTAAACAATTAAAAGGGTTAGCTCGTAAGGTAACTATGGAGAACTGTAAGAACCGAATAGGTGGTTTTTGGATTGCATGTATTCTCAGAGTTTATGCTTAGTCACGAAATTGAACAAACAAGCATTTAAGATTTAAAGCCTTCAATGGTTTCTTATTTTGTTTTAAATGGCGACAACTTTATTGGAAAGGTATAAATTTTAGCAAGGTTGCTATGCTAATGCTTGATCACGCTAGCCTTGTTTTTTTGCATCATAGTGCTTCAACTTGGATAGCTAGAGCTATTTTTATGTGATGTGTGTTTGGTTTACTTAGAGAACTAGTATTGTACTTGGGTTATTTCAAGTTGGTACAAAAAACCTATTCCTACTTCAGAAACTAGTTGAAAAAATAATTTAGCGGAAGGAATATGAATTCTTACACAAGAAATTGAGCAAGTCAACAACTGATTTTCCAGTTGTTAATAAGGAAATACAATTGAAGTTCCTAAATGGTTTGGTTCTTTTAGTTTATTCGGTGTATTTTTAGTTTTTATGACATGAATTAATATTTTGTTTGCAGATCGTCTAGCCTTGATCCGGCAACAAAGGGCAGAGGCTGCGAAGAAACGGGAAGAGGAAAAGGCAGCAAAAGAAAGCAAGAAGGCGGAAGCTCGCAAGTAGAGATTTGTCATATTTATTATGGGCATAAATTTATTTTCCAGATTCATGTTTACTCTTTGATCACATGCAGTTTGCAGAACATGTTTGAAGTTTTATATTCAGTTGGTATTACTATGATGCATATTATTCCATTATCAATACTGTTATGGTAAACCAAGAAAATTACCTGTTTAAATGCTGGTGATATATGCATTATTAGCAGATGAAAATTTTGTTATTTTGGAACAAATCTTTGGTTGATAAGTCCCATTTGGGTATGCACCAATGTTGTTGGTTGTGCATTATATGGGTTTTATGTACCGTTGCAGAGCAAATATGATATTTGGTGACAAACGGAAAGTTAAAAATAATAGTTGCTTGTAACTTTGTCATTCTTGTCCAGGAATTTTAACAATGAACGGCTAATATGCAGGCCTAAATCCATTAGTATGAAACATATGCTGGGGGCGATTGTTCTAAACAAGGAAAGCATGATTCATGTTTCGAACAGAAAACACAAGCAAAATATACTACCATATGATCACACAACTAAATTCAAAAATTTTGCATCTTTTATTCTGACTGAGATGGAGATGGGAGGCACGCAAGATTGAGGATCCTACTTTGGAATTAGCAACATCGATCACTGAGAGGGGTATATTCATTGTAGCATTCCCGTGCACAAAATCTAGAGGTGTAAGTGTACATAAAGATGTTCGTGAATCGTTACTTTTTCTGTTGACAATGTACGATTAATTATTTTATTAATCGTGTGCTGATAGAAATGAAATTCAACGAAGAAAAGTTGTAATGGAACTAATGGCTATGGGCATCGTTGGTCATGATCAACTGGATTGGATGTGTAGGTCATTTGGACATTGCTTGGGTAGTTTGATGGGCTAGGTCCAACTGACTGCAGCCTGGGGCGGTCCCCTTACACAAGCAAAGTTAGAGCGTATATTAAAGTAATGTATTAATTTTAATGAGTGCAATTATACTACAAATCTTAGGTGGTATATATCAATATATGTAAGTAGTTTCAATCATACGCTACACAAGATTCGAATTTATGACTTTATGGATCAAAGTTGGAACGTCTAACCACTGAGTTAGAGATGATGGACGAGTCAAACAATTTCTTACCGTGTAAAAAGTTTAAAAAATTCTTTATTTGATCAGTATGAAAATGGGTAGAAAATAAACAAAAAATGAAACTGATAGAAATCGAGTTAGATTTCGGAATCAAAACTCCAAAGATTACAATAAAAGAATTAAACAAAAGAAAGACAGCTAGCAAAATCATTGGTTCACTCAATTATTTAATATGTTACAAAGAAAACTAAAAAGAGTTCTATCTTCAATTTCAAGTAGAATTCAATAAGAAAAGGGTAAAAATGAAAAATTGATGAGAATGTTGAAGCTAATACTTATGCGGAGAATATTTACAACAAAGATGACAATGTCAATGAAAAGGCACAGATAATAGAAATAATGCAGACGAAAGTATTGGTGATTTAATTGCGCTTGATCTTTAAAAAGATATTGACCTTAACTATTAACTATGATTTGACTTTTGGGGAACGATAACCGATACGTAAAGGGCTATGTTGGTTGAAGCTGCTCCTGTTGAAAAAGAAAATGATAATTTTTCAAAGAACGAAAATGGTTGCAGACTTTTTTTTACACATTAAATTGGTTTCTATCCACGTGCACAATTGCATTAAAGAAATGTGGTTAATTTACTCAAATGAAGACATTACTAAATTTCCTTGCAAGTATAATTAGCCGGCCATAATATCACGACCCAGTCCAGACCTAGGTCGACCGGCCCTATTCAGATCTACCCATGTTCAATCTGGCTTCATCTATACAAATCCAACAAGAAAGTCACAGATGGATCGGCCAGAATTCCTATGCCAGACCCGACACAAGTCAACATAGCCAACTTATTTAACCAGACCCGGCTCGAATGCGACCCGTCTTCAGTGTCGCTTCATCTCAGCACGCCTTCGAGTGGTCTCAGGCAGCCTATCTCATCATCCCATGAATGGCTCATCATATCTCTTGCGATTTGGTCCTTAGAAATATTCAGCTTCCCTCAGCAACTTTCAGCAATAAGGGATCGGTCGCTAAGCTTCCCATCCCCCTTGTCAACCGGCCAAACAAAAGTAAACGACAAATAGTACGTCCAATCGTACTAGATACTTTAGCATGTTTCCCAAAATCATGCATACTCCTATAGCATGCCTCCACATCATAATGTAATGCACGCGTCTGGTATGGAATGTCAGCTGGAAAGAATCCAAACCATGCTATTTCACCACCTTTACAGCTGTCTCCCATCAGCCAATGGGGCCATATCGATGGTAGGAGCGTTTCCCACCTATTCTACTAGGCAATCTTATTCATCCACAATCCACGTCAATTGCTATAAATACCCATGCCATACAACATCAAACGAGTTGGAATTTAGCCAATCTATAAGCTCAGAATCCATTTGTAGTAAGCATCACCTCTCAAAGCTCTGAATTTAGAGTCATTGTAAACTAAGTGCTAAATTTCTTATTATTATCTTGTAATTCCTTATAATTGTAAGAGATAAAAATATTAAAAGATCTCTATAGTAGATGTAGACAAATCTCCATCGAATCACTCTTTATCTTTTGTCATTTACATTATTTGCCCGTTTTACTCATCATTTTACATTTTTATGTCTAGTATTAATAAGTCGTAACAGCTCCATATTGAGGAGCAACTAATTAAAATTAAAAACAGTGACTAATTAAAATGGAATTTTAAATATTTAATAAGAATAGTATTGGATTAATTTAAAAATATTGAAATTTGATTGTAAAATAGTTATTGGTGAAATTTACTTATTTTAGCGAAATTGTTTGTCAAAAAGCTTATGGAAAATAATTTTGTAAAAATGTAAATAATATTATTTGAATGTTAAGATAATTAAAAGTGGTTTTATTTGATTAGTAAATGGGCTAGGAGAAGAATAGAAGAATTGTTAGATTAAAGTTCATTTTCTGGTTAATGAATAATGGAGAAGAAGCTTGTTCAAAATATGATATCGGATGGCAAAACAAATTATTATGACCCCAAATTATTCAGGTAAGTTTTATGGACTCACAACTCTATCTATTATGGTTGCAAATTTGATTGGTGATGATTTCGTTAACGTGCATGTGTGTTGAGAAATTATGTGATTTAAAACCATCTTCACTGTAAAATTCATATTTAATTCATATAAACTTTAAAAATAAAACAAAATTGTATGTTGTTCAGACATGTTCCAACACCGTTGGTCTAAATTTCAAGAATATTTATGGAGCACTACGCCATAGATGGCCTATTGCAACGAAAATACAATATGTTGCTAGCTATAATGTAACGATAGCTATGCTGATTTTTGTCTATTACAACATTAGCTTCAGAATGTTAGCATAGATATCAAAACTATGTTGCAGTAGCTATAGACTTATAAAAATATTATAAAAAATGAGTGCGGGCTGGAAAAAAAAGCGGGCTGAAATAATTTTTAACGCGGGAAGCAAAAACAAAGCGGCAAAAGTTAGGGTTTCACTCAAACACTTAAACAAAATACGCACTCCGCCGCTCAACCTCTCAAACTTCTTTAATTCACGTTATTATAAAACGAAACTTCTCAATTTCGTGAATATCCAAATACGATTCAAAATCAAATTTCTGAAATCAAAATTCAATTCTTGCCTATCATGAATTCATTGCTTTCAGGTGATTCGAATTCAGGTGACGGTGGATTAGGTTTCGAGTTATGGAATTTGTGCTGAAGGTCGCGGGTTGTGGTGATGGAAGAGTTTGTTTTTCTATGGAGGTTGGTTGAAACAATTGGGTTTTCGATTGGTTGTGGTGATGGAAGAGTTTGTTTTCTATGGAAGTTGGTTGAAACAATTGGGTTTTCGATTTGTTCTCGGGTTTGGTTGCGGTTATTTGTGGTTTTGGTGATGGTTCACAGTTGCAATTGGCTGCTCTTAGAGGTGGAAGTGGTATAGAGTATGAAATTTTACAGACTAACCCTATGCTCAAAGCATTTGGTAATGCTAAAACGTCAAGAAATTATAATTCAAGCCGATTCGTAAGCCAATATAAACAAATTGCTTGTTTATATCAAACCTATGCTGTTTTATTTTATTTTTTGTTTTTAAGTGATAAGTCATGTTACAGGGAAAGTTGATTAAGATTCATTTTAGCACCACTGGAAAAATATCTGGTGCTAAAATCCAAAAATGTAAGAGGACAATCTTTTATAATTCTTTTCTGTTGGCTATTTTTCTTCTTTAAGCTAACCTAAATAGTGGTGTCTTTGTTTTGTATCGGTAACAATGGCTTGCTATATGTGATGGACAGTTTTACTCGAAAAGGTATGTATGTACTTGCTTTTCAATGTACAATAATGTCATTATATATATTATCATTTTCCATCATGTTGGCAGTGATGATGAAGTGTTTGTTGAAGTCAGTGAGTTTATTTGATGGTGGCAGGAAGGTTGTAGTGCAGTGCAATGGTAGCAACGGGTTGTTTAAGGTTGTGGAGCAGTTCTGATTAGCAGGCAAGTTGTAGCAAGCTGGAGGCGGTATTGAAGTATTGAAGTGCTACTGGTTTGAAGGCTAGAGGCAGGTTATAGCAGGTTGTGGAGACAGTGGTAGGCTGGAGGCAATATTGGAGGTGAAGTGAGTTTGTGTGTTGCTGAAGCAGAAGTTGTTGAACTGGAAGTTGGTGAACTGGAAGGAGAGAGCAAGCAAAGAAGTGATGAAGTTGAAGAAGTGGTGGTTTGCAAGTGTGGTTGCAGTGGTTGACAATGACAGTAGTGGATGAATCGGAGCAGAGGTTGTTTAGAGTTTTGATTGCAATTGTGGATGTTGTGGAGTAAGAAGCTGATGTGTAGTTTGGTGAGGCAGCGAGTTGTAGGAGCAAAGTTGAGAAGTTTTATTGATGATGGAGTATGCAGGGTAATGTACACGGTTTGTGTGCAGGGTAATGTGGTTGTGTTTTGTTTTGAGGTGTACACAGTTTGTATGCAGGGTAATGTGGCTGTGTTTTGTTTTGAGGTGTACATTGTTTATATGCAGTGCAAAGATGAAATGTATGCGGAATGTATGCAAAACAGCTGAATATATGCAATATAACAACGAATGTAAATGTAAAAACTGAAATGTAATAGTGAATGGAAATGTAATGGTGAATATATGTAATAGAAGAGAATGAGAATGTAAATTGGATTCAGAAAATATATGTAATAGAAGAGAATGAATTGTTAATGAATATGGTAATAAACTGGCAAAGTGTTGCCATTGGATGGTAAAAGTGTTAACACAAATTAATGAATATGGACCCCACAATAGGATTACGTAAAGGTGGGCCACAGAATTAGTGGGCCCCACAATGTGGGTACACATGTTGGGGCCCAGATTGTGAGGCCCACTTTTTAGTAAATTTGGTACCTGTGGCAACAACAGAACCGATGTTTCCCTAGGGCCGCAAAGATGTTGCCTTTGACTCTCCGGCAACACGGCAAAATGCATTACCGAGAAAGTGTTGCCTTTGCCCTTTTTTAACCTACAGCAACATTTTTTGGCACTTCCTGCATCACTTCTTGGTGTTGCAGTATGCAATCTATGGCGTAGTGGAGTTTTAATGTGCTAAATATCGTTTTTATAGTAAGCCTTTTGTGGAAAATTTAGACTGAAAATGCTAGTTGGTCCGAAATTCATAATAAACTATAGAAAATTTCTAAAGTTATAACATTTGGATATGTTATTCTCGGCTCAATTTTTAAAACTTTATCAAATTTTCATTTAAAAATATCATGCTTTGATCCCCTAAATAATGGATTTACAGAGGTGAAAATATTGTGTTTTATGGAAGGAAAATTGAAATGCGAAAGTAATTAGCAATTGTGTAAAGTATGTATTGCAAGCCCAAGTCCAAAAATCTAAACCAATCCTTACTTTATCTAGTCTTTTCCTATGTTAGAAATATCTATCGTCTTCACAAATTCTCTTCACGTAAAAAAGCTTCCCTTCATCATTTTTATCTTCTGACTTCATGAAAGAAATTATGTAAACTCTTTTCTCCTCCTTCTAAAATTCAAATAAAATAGAAATAAAATCCTATAAATTTACAAATTAATATATGTGCATCTCAACACCATACAACACCATTATCTGTGAAGAAGTTGTGAAATTGATCAAGTGTTTGGAGTTATGGAAGTTTTCAAGTGAGAGGGAAATTGGAGGAAGGAGTATTATGTAAGCTATGAAGAATTTGGAGCTTAGCAAGCTTAAGGTGAGTAATTATACTCACAAATCTATGCCTAAACTTGTACTAGTATATTTTGCATTATGATATGATTACATGAGTTAGTAGATTATTCTCTAGAATCCACTATTTGCAAAATAGGTTTTCGCTTTAATTTTGAATCCAAGTATGATGTAGGTTATTGATGATGAAATTGTGTTGTGCATCGGTCGCTATAGTGGATGTATGTATGCATGTTTATGATCAGTGAAGAAATTAACATAGAAATTGAAAAGGTGAAGAAATTGGATTACCGGGGGAATTTGGTTTCAGGAACTATGACCGATGGCTCTGTGATTTGCTTAAATTTAGTATTAAATATTAGTAAAGAATATTTATTTCAATAAGAAAATTTATTAGGTGTTAAATAGTTATTTTGGATTTAAAAAATATTCAAAAAATATTATATACTTTTATAAAATATAATTATCTGATATGGTAAGTGTTGCTAAGTGATTTTTACTACGTTTTATTAATGATTTTACAAAGAAAGTAAAGATTTTGTACTATATTTTATAGATAGAAATATAAAAAATTATTTTGAAGTTTGTAAATTCATTTTAAAAACAGTATTTAAATACGAGAAATTGAAGAAAGGCTTTTGTAAGTTTTATTTAGATTTGTAAAGCGATTTCTAAAGTTTTGAACATACATACGTACATACATACATCATACATACATACATACAAATGCCAATAAATTTAGTGAATTGAATTATAATTATTAGTCTTTATTTTGGTGTTGAATGAATATATATGTAGGTGTGTGCGCGCGCGCACACACACACACACAATGGTATGTTTAACATATAATTGTTTTAGAAAGTTTTATTATATTATTAAATCCCATTTTCTAAATTGAATTTATATGATATGAATGATTTTGTTTTTGTTTAACGATGAATTTGAATAAACAAAGTTACAATACTGTCTGATAAAAGACTTTTGGTAATATTTCTTTGGTTATTCTTTGGACTCGTTATATAAAATAATATTAATTAGATTTTCTAGATTATGAGGAATTTGAATAAACGAATTAGTAAAACCATTTAGTATGAGACATTTGGTAATATTTTTTCGGTTACTCTTACGACTCATGATATAGAATATTATAATGGAGCGAGTGCGACTTATTACTGAATAAACGAACCAGTAATGCACGGTGGTATGGGACGCTATTGTGGTATTTTTTTTTTGGTTATTCTTTGCTCGTGGATGACACTCATATGAAGATAAGCATGATGAGATTATGATGCAGGGCTTGCTGCGGTGAGTAAGGCATTGAGCCAAATGTCGTGTGTCGGGCTATTATATATTGATGTGTGTCGGTGAACATATAGGTCATATATGTTTAACTATCACCATCCGACTCCTTTTATGTGTAGGCGTGAACTAGATTAGACTAGCATATCTTAATGGCCTAATTACGAGGTCACACATCGAATTTGTGATACCCTTATATTTATATAGTTGTGCGCTATCGTTGTGTGTGTTTTCCCCAGTGTCATATTGGCCAATGATCTATTACCATTAGGAGCATGTATAGGGTCATGACCTAGTGGGCACATTGACGGGAATTCTGAATATGAGTCATGATGGCCTTCAATGTAACTAAAGACCGAGGAGCCATGTTAGACAAACACGTGTATAGTCTCTTAGAGAAAATGTGTGATGTCGGTCTCCTTAGACTATGTCCAGTGTATAATTAATCCATGCGTCTTTCATTAGAGTGTATTGCCAACTCTATTTTTGATATGCACACATCACCAATTATATCTTTCGTTGGTGTGTGTCACCATTTGTATGTTTTGATATATTGATGATTATTTATATCATTTTTATGAGTATGAAAAACCAGAGAATGTCTATTTCATATTTATTCGGGGCATTGTTTCGTGCTAGCCCAATCTTACTTGATGGTTTCTATATTATGAAGATGATTTTTTGTATGGATGATTCATCCATTTAACACCGTTTCTATGAATTATTATTTGATGTGATTTTATGTAGGTGATAATATTCTTGTGCATGGTTTTTTGATATTTATCATTTTGTGATACTTTGTGGTTGTTTATAAAATTATTATCACATGCCATTGCATATACTATAATATATATGTGTGTATATATATATTAACCTTTACATTTAGACATAGCTTAGCCTGTGTTATTTATTAAATACTTGGGTCAGTCTGAGATATTTTAGGTTCAAGAACAAGATGACCATTTTGCGGATTTTGGGCGTAGATGGAGGATAATGTATTACATTTATTCATGCATGTATTCTATTGAGATGTATGTTAGAGTTTGTATATTTTGAGATGATGGGAAATTTGAATCATTTTATATCCCACATATTTGTATATACTTGTATCATATATTATCAACATGTTAAAAACTCCATGTTCTCTGTTATTTATTATATATTGTGTATTGTTCTATCCTGTAGACACATGTATTTATTACTTTGTATCGATGCTGAGTACGTGCAAGGGAGTATTATTTGATTTTGAAATATATACCAGTGTTAGCCTAAAATCTCCCTCGCACTGAGTACTAATGCATTGTATTAGTTTAGTTTCGAGTTTGGTCAATATTTGGTTCTAAAAGGAGGGCCTCCCTTAAAATCTCTCGCCTTTATTCACTTTTTCTTCTCTACACATCTCTTTTCATGTTTCACCATGTCAAATCCTAATAGTGAGAACAAAGTCATCAAATCTTATGACCATGATACTAACGGTAACATTGTCGCCGTCATTGCAAGCCTCATCCCTAGATCACCAATGACATATGGTGAAGTGTGCTTCAAGGCCTGACCAACGTGGAAACTCTAGCCTGTGAACTGAGGATGAGGTTGGACACTTAGACAATTGTGAACTTTATTCCACCCCCTAGTCCATTGGTTGAACTAACTTCTATCCAACATGTTCTCTCCAATACATATGACCTTATGAACACCGCAAAGGCCCGGGGTAAGTTGGTGCCTAAAACCCTAGTCGTGAATATTCATGCTCATCCAAGAATACATATTGTGCATGTGCCAAGTCACATTATTGACATTGAACCAGAGATAGTTGCACATATGAAATCAAGGCATCCCCGCTCTCCTTTAGTAGAATGGTTGTCAGATTTTGAATGCCTTCGAGCAAAAAATAGAGCTTAAGACTTAAGGTTTAAGCATCTTAGTGATGCTGCTCATGCCCTTGGCAAAAAGCCAAGGGCCTTATAGTGCACTCCAGGTCCCATACGGTGCAACCATACCTAGATCAAAAGTGGGGAGGGTCGGTCATTCATGGTCTCCCTCTACACAAAGGGAAAGGAGGCCTCCCACTCTATCTCACATTCACCATCGCTCTCTAGCACCTTATTGTCATCGATCTCCAACTCTACAGCTATGCCTGTCGAGCCCACATCCTATAGTTGGCCGAACAATCCCGCAATAGGCCAACCCTGACCTCTGTGAGGAAATGAACATATTTTTCCAGTAACTTAATAGAAGCATGTAACATCCTACCTGTATATCCATACTACCAAAAAGTATTACTAGGTAATACTATCTGATAATACGGAGAATGAGGAGACATTGGACTGCCACACATGAGTATTCCCTTAGGCTAACACTGGTACATATTTCAAAAATCATAATGACTCATATATACGCACAATATCGATACAAAGCAATAAACACTTGCGATTCCAGGATAAAACAATACACAACATAAAATAGATCACAGAGATCACAGAGTCATCAATGCAAAGATATATAAAATAAATTATACATGAGTCCAAGTGGGTCTATCAAAATAGTCAAACACTCACTACCATCCATAATTTACATGACATCTCCAATATATACATCTCAACAACACATAAACACATGTAGATATGGATATACGAACTATATAAAAATACTATATTCTTTATCTATGACGAACATCCACAAACTAGTCAACTCATCCTTAAACTAGAAATACCTTGAACTGACCGGAATATTATATGAATAACACATATTTTAGACTATATCTAGAATGTAGATAATAATATAACATATCATCTGGCAGGGTATAAACAAGTACAACACAAGACGCATGTGCATATCTCAAAAGACGACAAATCTCGAAAACCATGCACATAAAAGATAACCCATCTCTAAATAAAGTCGATCAACACATCAAACATGCATATAATCAAGTGGGTGAAACAACCAAATATCCAATCATCATCCAACACATCCATAACACAAAAGGGAATCAAGCATCAACAAGCACACAATCAAGTAATGTGCTATAAGTATATGTCATATGTCTATATATCTCAAGTCACGTAATCCAATTGGGAGTCTTACAGCACACAACATGCTCCAGTGGGTTAAGAGGTCCTCACCTCTGAATTGATGTCTAGAAGGGGCATCTAAATAATATAGTATAATCATATAATCTCACATATTCCAAATGAGAGCCTCACAACACACAACATGCTCTAAGAGATAGCACATAACACTTACATCACACCCACAGTCTTAGTTACTCCCACACATCTTGACACCACGTCCATCTATACAATATGGTTATGAGCCTATTGCCTAATGGTAACAGACTATTTAGCTAGTGTGGCATCGGGGCATACGATCACACAATCTAAATATCAACACACATCACGTATATATAATAAGGTGATACCACAGATCCAGGGTGTGACCCTACAATCAACAACTAGGATGGACACTAGTCTATTTAAATAAACAGCACACAACAGACCTTCCTCTAGACATTAACCTAAAAATAAGAGTGTCCCTCACTTACAGAAAGTAATCAAACAAATATCACGCATGCATCCTATACCACCTAATGTTAATCGCTTATTCGCTCAATGCCCATAAACTACACTTCTTACCTATAATAATTTCATATACCATAAGTTAAAAGAGTAATCGGAATAATATTACCGCATATCCCATACCGCACGGTGTTATTAATCCTTTTACTCAAAATTTTCACCATCTAGAATTTTACACAATATTATTCTATATAACAAGTCCAAAGAATCACGGAAGAACTATTACCGAAAGCCTCATACCAAGCGGTACTATAACTCTATTTATTCTAATTCCTTGTTGCACAAGAAATATAATCATCTTTTATTCAATTGATTTGAAAGAGCTTTTAAAATTTACTATTCGTAAAATCTTCAGTATAATTTTAAATATCAATATTCAACTGAAAAAAATAAAATTGTAAAATTCTTATTCTCTTCTAAATCCATTACAGTTTTATAAATGAATATTTGCAAATCTCTTAATTAATTATAAAGAAATCTATAAATTAAACTTCATTCAATTCCAAATTCCATATAACTCCTTCTAAAATAATTCATACTTTTTAAGGTTCTTCTTTAATAATTGAAAATAATAATATTCGTAAATAAGTTTTATAATTCAAGATTTCCTTTAAATAACGAATTTAATTAATTCTACTTTCCTAATAAGGATTTTCAATTAAAAATACACACCTGGAGCCATAATATAAAATTCCATAACGAATCAAAATAAATTCCCAAAATATTTTAATAATCAAACATAAGAATATAATACTACCAAAAATTCACTTATCAATATATATAGCAAATGCAATAGATATTTTAATTCAATAGATAAATTGCATTTAACGTATTTTGCTTCAAATATTATTTTATAAGCTTCCAATCTATTAAATCCAAATAAAATTAACTTATCACTTTAAAAATTATAAATTTCAAATATTATTTCATAAAACGCCATTTAAATATTTTTATGATCAACGATAAATAAAAATAAATAAAAGCATTGTAGAAATTCATTTATTTAGTAAAATCCCAAAACTCGTCATTTACCAAATAATTTCTATTCACACAATCCTTAAAATTATTCCATTTTATATTTTTACAAAATCAATCAACTTTCAAATTTTCTTCAATTGCAAATATCCTCAAAACAATTCACTTAAGTATTTTCTATCAATAAATATTTCCAGTTTTAAATGAAAATCATTCCAAAATACGTTATTTATTTCCAAAAATACTACATTTCTTCCAAAACCTTCCATTCATTCACAACCATAATTCGTCGCAATCCATAATCAAAGGCATGCAAGGGAATAATTGTTCTGGACATAGAAATGCGAGTTAAATGGAATAACTCACCTAATTGAAACTTGAAGTTCTAACCTAAAGTTACAAATTGCTTCAACCTTTAATATTATAGCCTTCATACTACATCACCTAAACTCCAACCACGCACACCACGTACAGTGCCAATGTTCACATTGCTTCATTTTCCTGCCTTAATAGTTGCTGCAAAGACCTCTGCCATTAACGTCTTCGCCAGGTACCATCACTAGCTCAATTGCTCATGTATTTTCATCCTTCGACTAGATCGCGGCCTCCCACTGCACATCCACCTTGTGTCGTCGTCAGACCCTCTTTATGTCGCAGCCGTCTTCGAATGTTGCTAACATGTCAGGGTCGCCCCTTATGTGCAATCCTTTCTTTTCTTTTTTCCGTGAATCAATTTAAGCATTACGGTTGATGATGGGAAAAAGAAAATAGGGTTACGGGCTTGATTTTTGGGTAGAGAGGAGTTTTCTAGAAGAAGGGAGAAAGGAATTTTGAATGGGCTTGGGCCAAAAAATTTGGACTCTTTAAATTTGAATTCAATCTAGTTTTAATTTTCCATTTCATTTCATTTATTTTCATTTCTTTTCATAGCTCCTTTTAATTTATTTGTAAATAAATTTCAGTTTGATTTAAATTAATTTACACAGCATTACACAAAATATATTTCGATAACCGTCCAATTTCATTTAATTCGATGCGCGTTTATTAATTCTCCACTATTTTAATCACATAACGATTATTTACACTTTGAAAATATTTTATATTCGATTAAAACCATTTATTCACTTTCAATATATTATTTAAAAAGAATTAATAAATTTAATTTATTAAAATAAAATCTTTAATGAAATAGACTTCAAGAATTTTTTTCAAAATAATAATTATCAAAAATCAAATTCAAATATTTTTATTTCAATAAATATATCTATTTTTATGGCATAGAAAACATGGTTATTACAGACTTCCCCTCTTAAGAAAATTCCATTCTTACAATTTCTTATAAGGAGACGTCATATGCAACTCAAACCCTAAGCTTTCTTTGAATTTACAAACTTCGATCATGCTTAAGCTACTCAATCCTCCATGTGGCTCACACTCCAACTTACCTTATCGTATGCTATTATTTTAAATATATTTTGATGACTTTTTATTTTCGCATACGATAATTTTGTTGTGAAATTTTTTCTAAGTGTCAGATTTTTTAAAAAATTTCGATAAAGCCTCCTTTATATGGAGAGCGTTTCAGAAAATCAAAATACAGTATAATCACAAAATTAATATGCATCCCAACATGCGGCGTCCCAACCACGGGGAAATAAGATAATATCACAATATATATCACTATAGCATAAAAACGTATCTTTATTTTGCATTTTAAGCAAGTTAGTTTATTATAAAGCGTGCAAAAGCGAGACAACGTCGCCAATTTGTCTAAACATGTCTCTTGAATACCGACACTTAACTGAAGTTTGAATATTGGCTTCATACACTAAAGAATTATAATTATACATTCATGTAATGTAAAAGAAACATGACAATCATATATAACCCACTTTTCAATAAAATTTCCAAGTTCAAGAACACCAAATAAATTTATATTTTCAACGAATGAATTGTTGCATAATGTGTTAAATTTTCAAAACAACTTCTGGATTGCAAAACTATCATCTATAACTTGAGTTATATCATTTTTACCAAAGATATCAAATTCTGAATTAGCAAAATAAATGCAGGTCCATCCTTAAAATATGTATTTTTAGCTTAGTAAATATCAAAATTTTGCAAAACTCCTAAAATAAAAACTGTTGCTTAAGTTATAAGCTTTCTGAAATGGGAAAAATCATTGAAATTAGACAAATCGGTTGAAAATTATGATTAAAACAATTATGCGCTATTTTAAATAATTAACATTTTTCGAACAACGAATCACTTCTTTACTAACTTATGCCTTATCCTTAGTTAAGTTCAAAATTTTACATTGCACTTTAATAAAAATTGTTCTCTAATGTCATAGCTTTCTAATAAAATTAAAATCATCGCAAATGGATCAATTTTTTGAGATTTATCGTCAAAACCAATCATAGCATTTCAAAAAATACTATAAAATAACTTCACTTTCAAAAATATTTCCAAAACCATTTATCAAATAATCATTAAATTTACAAATATCTTCCGTTAATAATTTATATTTCTTCTAAATATACCACCACCATTTCAAAATTTTCACATAATTTGAAACCAATTTTTCAAAACTTCCATCAAATCTTTTCAAAATATTTTTTTTTCTTGCTTCAACACAAAACTATTTCAATATATTTCATTAACACCAAAAATCCATATTTATTTTAAATTACCAAAAATTTCTTTTCTTAAAACTTGCTTGTTCACAATTCAAATTTATATACCCTTTTCTAATATAAATCAATTCCAATGTAAGCCAACAATGATATGTATAATATTAAACTCACTTTACTTAAACCGCATTTCTTTAAATAATTCTCTTACAACTCAAATTTTAAACATAGAATAATTTGTTTTTTCCTTAAATTTTGCTTTTCTATAAAACTTTCAAAATCAAAACTCTATTCCAAATATATATGAAATACTTTCTCATTTTAAAATTATTTCTTCTAGTTTTATAAAAATTACCCCAAATATTATTCACTTTTCTTTGAAGACATTCCAAATTCTTGTTTATTCATAACGTAGTTTCCTCAAAACAATAATATTACTGTTTAAATTTTGTAACACTATATTGGTTTCAAAGTTTATTTTAAGTTAAAGCTTTTGCACACAAATTTTTATATCACAATGTATTGTATAATGAATATATTAACAAAATTCATCCAAGTCACAAAAACTCACTTAACATAGCAAACATACAATTACACGTCACATACCAAACAATTTCAAATTCTAATCTATAAATACATTGACGATGTCTCACCATAAATTTCTAGCAGCTCACTTTCTCGATTAGCTGTAATGTTGACCGTGTGATCAACATTGTCTTGCCGTCGACTTCGGTAATCCACTAATTCTCAATGATCGAAATCATCACATCAAAAATGTAGACATAGAAAAATATTTTTATTATTTTTCAAACAATAATCTCCATTTTCTAAAATTTTGCAATCCTTTCAAAACTTTACATATAGCTCCTTGGAAACATTAGTTTTAAGATAGCTTAAATATTTTACTTCTTCACTTCCCAAAACTTTGTGCGTATATGTCTCGTCCTAGTGTTTAGGAATCTCTATCGATAACGTTGATCAGATGCATCGACCAAAATTCTTAAATCACTAAACAGATGGATTGACATGAAATCAACTTCAATTTTTTTAAATAAATAAATATAAATATTTTCATTTGGAAACGTTTTCTAGTATCATACAAAATAAGTACCTTTAATCGAAAATGATCCAATCTCAAAATTTTCTTGCTTTTAAAATATAATTCTATCTTCAAATCATCCTTTCCAAAATTAATACTAATATTTATCATCCAAAATTTATATTTCTTTCAAATTAATATCAACTTATCTTAAACTATTCATTTTTCCAAAATCTCAAACATCATTCAAAAATATGATTTTCAATAACTTTATAAAATGATATCACTATTTTATTAATTATACGCTTGTCTAAATAAAAATATTTATTTTCAAAACTATATAAATTCAATTCAGCAACCATTGACAACAATAGAAACCATCCATAATATCAAACGAGCATCATATAACAATACATTCATTTCTAAGCAAACAAACAAAAGCCTCTAGCAAAAAAATATCATCAATTTATGTTGCACAACTCTAGTCACTACCGGATCCACTTACTCAACTCGCTCATCACAATTTGGATTTTTGAAATATTCAGCACGAAATTCGAATTAAAATCTTTTACAGCTTTCCTAACCAAGAAACTCCATTCTTACTTCAAAGCCACATAGAGGTCAAAACTCATCATCTATAATGACGCCACTGGATGGACTAATTATTTCTACCTTCACAACCTCAATAGTTTCTCTATGTCTCATATAGAGACTTACACTTAAAAAATGGTAGATGAAATATTTTATATAATAAGAAGATTACCAATAAGTCCTCAGATAACTACCCCAGTAATCATCGTATACTCCTACTATCACTTAAATATAAACATTAATCTACCACACACCTATGTGGACATGGACTCTAAGTTTCATCTAAGGCCAGGGCTCGTGTCGCTTATACTCTATATTGTTCTAAACCTACTTTGATACCAACTGTAACACCCCACCTCTATACCCATACCACTAGAGTATTACTAAGTAATACTGTCTGATAATACTGAGAATGAGGCGATATTGGGCTATCATATATGAATATTTCCTTAGACGAACACCGATACGTATTTCAAAAATCATAAACAACTCACCTATACTTACACACTATCGACACAAAGCAACAAACACATGTGATTCCAGGATAGAACAATACACAATATAAAATAAATCATAGAGATCACAGAGTTATCAATGCAATGATAACATACAATAAAAGATATACACAAGTCCGAGCGGGTCTATAAAAGTAGTCAAACACCCACTATCATCAATAATATACATAACATGTCCAATATATATATCTCGATAGCACGTGACCACATGTAGATATGAATGTACAAATTATATACAAATACTCTATCCTCCATCTATGCCCAACATCCAAAAACTGGTCAACTCATCTCTAAATCAAAAATATCTTGAACTGACCAAGTATTATATGAATAATACACAGATTAAACTATAACTAGAATGTAGATGATGATATAAAATATTATCTGGTAGGGTATAAACAAGTACAACATAAAAGGCATGTGCATATCTCAAATGTCAACAAATATCAAAAACCATGCATATAAAAGATAATCCATCTCTAAGTAAAGTCGATCATACATCAAACGGGCATATAATCAAGTAGGTGAAACAACCAAAATATCCAATCATCATCCAACACAACCGTAACACAATCAAGAGATGTGCTAAAGGTGTGGTACCAAGTCATATAATCCAATTGGAAGTCTCACATCACATGACACGCTCCAATGGGTTAAGAGGTCATCTCCTCTGAATAGATGTCTAGAAGAGGTATTTAAATAATATAGTATAATTATATAATCTCACATATTCCAGATGGGAGCCCCACAACATACAACACACTCCAGGTGACAACACACAACACTTGCATTACACAATGCACCCATAATCTTAGTTACTCCCGATCATCGTGACGCCATGTCCATCTATATAGTGTGGTCACGATCCTACCGCCCAGTGGTAACAGAATATTTGTTGTGGCATCGAGGCATATCATCACACGTTTAAACATTAGCACATAACATGTATATATAATAAAATGATGTGATGGGTCTAGGGCGCGACCCTTCGACGAGCCAATTGTGATGGACACTAGTCCATCAGGATAAACAACACATAATAGACCTTCATCTAAATAATAACCTAAAAATAAGCGTGCCCCTCGCTTATTGAAAGTAATTGAACAAATATCACGTAAGCGTCCCATGCCACCTGGTGTTACTCACTCGTTTACTCAATGTTCGTAAACTACACTCCTTACCCACGTAATATCATATACCATAAATCAAAAGTGTTATTGGAATAATATTACCAAACGTTCCATACCAGACGGTGCTATTAATTCGTTTACTCAAAATTCTCATCATCTAGAATTTCACACAATATTATTCTATATAGAAAATCCAAAGAATAATCGAAGAAATACTACCGAAAGTCCCATACCAAATGGTTAACTCTATTTATTCTAATTCATTATTATATAAAAATATAAATCATCTTTATTCAATTAATTTAGAAGTGGTTTTAAAATACACCTTTCCCAAAAAAGTAATATAATTTTAAATATCAGTATTCAATTGAAAGAAAATTATATTATAAAATTCTTATCTTCTCAAAATCCATTACAGTTTCATAAATGAATATTTTCAAATCTATCATTTAATTATAAGAAATATATAATTAAACTTCATTCAATTCCAAGTCTCATAACACTTCTTCTAAAATAATTCATGCATTTTAATGTTCTTCTCTAACTGAAAATAATAATATTAGTAAATAAGTGTTATAATTCAAGGTTTCATTTAAATAATGAATTTAATTAATTTTACCCTTTCAATAAAGATTTCCAATTAAAAATAATCTCCTAGAGCCATAATATAAAATTCCATAACCAATCAAAATAAATCCCCAAAATAATTCAATAATCAAACACAATAATATATTACTTCCAAAAATTTACTTAACACTATATATAACAAATCACATTAATGTTAATTTTCATTCAATAGATAAGTTGCATTCAACTTACTGTTACTTCAAAATATAATTTTATAAACTTCCAACTATTAAATCCAAATAAAATTAACTTACACTTTAAAAATAGAAATTTCAAATATTATTTCATAAACACCCTTTAAATATTTTTGTAATAATGGATAAATAAATAAAAATGTAAATATTAAAAAAATTCACTCATTAATAAAATCCCAAAACTCATCATTTACCAAATAACTTCAATTCATACCATCCTCAAAATTATTCCACTTTTATATTTTTATAATATCATTCAACTTTCAAATCTTTATTACTCACCAATATACTCAAAAAATGTCACTTAAATAATTTCAATCGATAATAATATTTCCAATTTTAAATGAAAATCATTCCAAAATTCACTATTTATTTCCAAAAACACTACATTTCTTTCAAAACCATGCATTCATTCGTAACCATAATTTGTGGCAATCCATAATTAAAGGCATGCAACGGGGACGACTTTTTTGGATTTAGAAATTTGAGTTATATAGAATAACTCACCTATCGTAGCTTGAAATTACTAATGAAGCTACAAATTACTTCTGCCTTTAGTATTATAGCCTTCCTACTACATTACCTAGACCTCCAACTATGCAAAGAGCCAACGCCCACACTCCTCCACTTGCCTGCCTCAAAAGTTAGTTGCATAAACCTCTGCCTTTAATGTTGTTCACAAGGCACCCTCGCAAGCTCATCTACTCGCATATCCCTATCCTCTGATTATATCGTGACTTCCTAATTCACAGTTGCCTTATTCGTTGGCAGCCCATCCTCATGTCATAGTCATCTTTGAATGTCACTGACATTGTCAGGGTCATGCCTCATGTGCGATCCTTTTCTTTTCGTGAATCAATTTAGGAATTATGGATGAAGATGGGAAAAACAAAACAAGGTTATGGCCTTGTTTCCTGGATAAAGATGAGGTTTCTAGAAGAAGGGAGAAAGGAGTTTTAAATGGGCTTGGACCGAAAGAAATTTGGGCTCTTTAAATTCAAATTCAATTTAGTTTTAGTTTTTCATTTCATTTCATTTATTTTCACAATTCCTTTTAATTTACTTGCAAATAAATCTTAAATTGATATAAATTAATTTACACCTCATTATACAGAATATATTTCGATAACCATCTAATTTCATTTAATTCGATGCTCACTTATTATTTTTCCACTGCTTTACTCACATAACAATTATTTACACATTATAAACTTATTTTATATCCAATTAAAACAACTTAGTCACTTTTAATATTATTTGAAAAGAATTTATTAATTTAGTTTAATTTATTAAAGTTAAATCTTTTATTAAACAGGCTTTAAATAAATAAGAATTTTTTTCAAAATAATAATTATCGAATTTCAAATTCGAATATTTTTGTTTTAGCTGAATGTATCTATTTATGCGGTGTAGAAAGCAGGGTTGTTACAATGTAAGTCTAGAAATCCTAGGCAAAGATTCTTCTAATAACGGGGATGGAAAACCATAGAGGAAATCCTGAATGCTTACATCCACCGGCGATCTACCTTGCCACCAATTGACAAGTATGACGGGAGTGCTGACCCATCAAATGACACTGCCGCATTCAACTCCATCAATCATGCCGGCTAGCTTTCTAGTACAGCAAAGTGCCTACTCTTCCCCTCCACTCTCACAGGGCCTGTGGGATCTGTGCTAGCCTGTAGCAGAAGTAATGAGTGATTTCAAAAGAAATTCCCTTATCGGATCTATATATAATCCATTTAGAACATTTATAAATATTATTTAAATAAAATATTTTATTTTATTTAAATTTATAAATTATAAATTATATATAATTTTATTTAATTTATATATAAATGTATATATGTATCATATGCACATATTATGTGTATGCATGTGTAACATGTCAGCCTGTGTAAGGTATAATATGTCCGTATGTAGACGTTGTAATTTACATTGCAATGAACACGTGATATGTAAATATATGTTGTCTAAATATATGTATATATATTAAATATTGCTTTTCTTATTAGTGAAGCTAGCCGGCATCTAAAGTGGGTTGTCCACGTATATAAATGAACAAGAGACTAGGTGTTCGGTACATGCACCAAAATAACTTTAAGTAAATGATTACATAAGAATTTGGCAAAAGTACCAAACTACTAAAAAATAATAACACAAGCAACCAATCGCCCTCCAAAGAGGAAGAACCACTCCTCTGAATCAAAGATACAAGCCTAATAAGATGTACGAACCTTGAAAAAAGATAAGCTAAGGTGGGAATAATAGTTCAACTGAATCAGGGTAGTAACGGTATTTCCTATCCTAAGAGACATCTGCCAAAACTGAGCGATTCAAATCGCCAAAATAATGAAGCACCATTAGGGAAAGGCCCTCTTTGTTTTTCGGTACAACTGTTACTTATATGTAAACTAGTGTGAATCCATGCTTTGCACATGGGCAATGGAAAAATATTGTAGAAAATTAAATTATTTTGTAAAATAATCAAAATATACTATTTACAGGAAGGAGTTAGAAACATTATTACAATATCATATGATATATTGTTAGTTTTTCTCTAATTACATATAAAAGCAAGGTAGCTTTGTATTGAAACTAATAATTAGGTTAGTAATCTGCAATCGATAGCACGTGGTTGTATTTATATATTTTTCTCTAGTTACATATAATCTTTCTTTTGTGTAAAATTATTATGGTGATGAAAATTAAGATGAGTATTACATTGAATATATTAGTTGGAAACCATTTTAAATGTTAATTATTTAAGCCCTAATATTTAATATTATAGAGTTTATTTTTAGAATTAAATTGTTCCCATAACCTAAATGTTTATTTTACCACCAAATTGGTTTCAGCTTGGACTGTTGTATTTAATTGCACCTAAAACAAAAATAACATCCAAATGTTAGACACAAACTATTCAAATAAGAATAAATTTACCTATTTATTTTTTAGATCAGTTGCCTTCTTTATGCTAAATTCTATAATTTTTGCTAAGATATATCTCTTGAGTACAGTCACAATCGCTACTAAAAATCAAAGAAGATAAATACCTATGAGAAAAAATGCAACTATCATAAATAAACTAACCCCATCTTAGTACATCTAATTAAAAATAAAGAAGAATAATACCTAAGCGCAAAAATGCAACTACCATGAATAAAATAATCCTATCATAGTACAATTAATAGAATGCATTATGCATGTAATAGTAACTCCAATTATATTTTTTTTGTAAAAATAAGTAGCAAAATGACCAGTATCATTAGGCAACTTTTTTTGATAATTACAACTATCTCTATACATAACCGTAAAACTTGATCCCATACATTTGTATTTTCTTTATTGCACATATGGAACTTAAGCAATATGAATCATCAATATGAAAGAAAGCTATTCACATGATGCCTCAGTCCTTACTCCATCAATGATGACAATCCCATAGAAATAAACAAACAAATATGATCATATTAAACATAAAGAAATGGGATGGAACACTGAAATAATCAAGAAATGATTACAAATGTAACATGATGTTGTTCTCCATGAACCAGTGTTACCCTACCTTTTGGACAAGGCCGGGCTACCAATAAATCGACTAAGATGGATAAAAATCAGGATTGAAAATCGATTGGGGACAAGGCTACGATCGGTACCATCAAAATTGGACCAAGTTCTAATCAAGGTAGGATCGATCAGGAAGGATGTGCATGGCTCGGTGAGGCTGTGCTTTGTATTTCAGATCAAACGGAGTTCATAAGCTCGAATGAAGGATGGATTAACGATTGTGGAAAACTGGTTCATATTGATCGTTTTGTATTAATCATTTCATATCGATCGAGATGGATACAAAGTTGGTTTGGATCGATACAAACGAGTTAATACTGGATCCATACCACAATGTATTGGATCAATGTTAAACTTCATGGATACCAAATATTCGATTTCATGAATACGAAAATAGATCTGTTCTTGGATATGAGTAGCTATCTGGGAAGGTGGATACAAAATGAATATTACTGGTACAATGCCGCGAATGTTGATATATACGAAGCACTGATAAATGTTTGTGACGGATATGAATGTATCTGCTAGTGGATATGGAAATATGCATATATTTTGATGGATGCGTTGAATATGAAATGCACATATTCTGATGGCTACAAATTTACTTAAGGTGATAAATATTGACCAGTTAAGTATGTTTAGCTCAAATTAATGGATACGTATAAATACATCTACTTTGGAGGACACATGTCCTATAGAACACGAATATGTATGCTTCAATATCTGGTGTATACGAAATATGCATGTCAAAATTTATGTATGAACGCACAGTCTAATTGCACGATTGATGGACATGTAGTACATGTAGTTTGATGGACGCAAAGTCATTTACATTGTTTAGCATATGTTCATGGATACGAAGTCGTTCAATTTTATGGGTACGAAATGCATGTCTATGCATGGACATGAAAGCAACTAATATGATGGATATAGGACACGTGTCCCCGTTGGATACAAAATATACACATTATGTTGGATGCAAATGTACATATTTGAATATGAAGCTTTGCAATGGTGCATACGTAAATTCTGCACCTTAGTGGATACGTGGCTTGCATGCAATGATGGAAATGAAGTTGTTTTCCATGGATGGATACGAAATAATTTATTCTTGGATACGTAAGGTGCTTGGTTCACACTAATGGATACAAAGCCTATGTTGATGCTAACAGACACGTGTCCTATATTTTGATGGGTACGAAAGTGTATATTAGTAGATGGATATGAAGTATATACATAGACTTGTCTATATGGATGCAGGAAACGTATATACGAAGTAATGTAAGTTACGAATGGATGCGAAAGTGCCTGGGTTCATGGATGTAGAACAAGGTATGTTGACAAAAATGGCCAGATCATGGATACAAGACGATCTAAAGTTCATGGATACGAAGTGGCTTCAACTTAATGGATACGAGTTACATAATTATATGGGTTGAAAATAGATACGAAGCAGTTATGAAGGATCGATACGAACAAGATCGATAAGAGTGTATCAAGTTCAGCAGCATACAACAAACCTAAACCTGCATCGATTATATCTCACAATCTGCAAGTCCAAATGCCATCAAATTTTCACAGGAGTTTGCGTATAATCTTAAGAATGTCCATGATCGATCCCAACCCAAAAAGAGAAATTTTGGATCGATATGAATTTGGTATGTATCAATCATGGATCGAGTCGAAATGACAGAGGATCGATTACGTGGGCCCGCCGACATGAGAGAAGGAGTCTTCCAAGATCTGAGTGAGATATTTGCAGCCAACAACTATAAATAGCTGTCCAAGGTCTTCAGAAAAGGGATCTTTTGGCTCTTCTATGCCGATACTCTGCCGGAATCATTGTTGTAACTTGGTTGTACTATTATAAACCTCTGTAACCAGCAAGTTATAATCAATAAAACAATAACTCTTCAAAGTAGACGTAGGCTACAAAGCCAAACCACTATAAATCTTGTTTTTCTATTGCTTTCCTTTTAAATTTTGAGTGTTCTTCATATTTATATTCTCTATATACTGGCTATCTGTGATCTGTGATTTTGAACGGGTGCTTTCATTGGCAATTGGGTGTTTATGACCAATTTTGGCGTAAATATTTTGGTGTTTTCGCCTAGAAGGCTAGCACTTAGGCATTCTACAGCTTGGATTTCAGATCTAAAGGCTTAAAGACTTGAATTTGGAAAGCTACGACGAAGCAATCAACAAGGGGCAAAGAGTGGAAAGGAGTTAGCATGAAGGGAGTCAGGAGGCTTCCTCGGGAGCAAATTAGTCCTCAGTTTTCATCATCAGAGATGAGATGTAGATGATGATAGGAGCTATGTATGAAGAATTGTTGAAAAGGCAGAAGGAAACGACACATAACATTCTTTGACAGTTTGAACAGGCAGAAACAATAGGAGCTGCTGGAGTTCAGATCCACGGAGGTAGACCAGAAGGACCTAATAGGAAATCAGATAGAGCATGACCATCAGGAGCAACCCCTGAGTTGGGGGGCACTCCCCAGGAGCACGTTGGTCCAATCTCAGAAGGGATACTAGCCGAAACTGTGCAACATGGTGTTGATAGAGTAACGGATCCCCGTTTATAAGAGCAGATTCTAGGATTCCCTCATGAACTCAGGGTGCAGATCGGAGGCAACAGACAAGGATTACCGCTTGGTGACAGTGACAGATTGGCAGAAATGGTTAGACGAGCCATGATGGGAGGACTAGTGAATAGAGATATGGAAGATGTGAACAGGAGTCCCTTCGCTCCTGCAATCAGGCAAGCTCGGAATCCACTTGAATTCAAACTACCGACATTGGAGATGTACAATGGAGGGACAGATCATACTATTCATCTGACAAGGACATGAGGCACATGGAAGTACTGGGGGCATCAGAGGAGGTCGTGGCCCGGTGTATTCCATTGTATTTGACAGACATAACAACACTATGGTTCAGGAAATTGGAGAACGACTCCATTGGAACATGGACCAAGTTGATTGAGAAGTTTATGAGGCAGTTCAGAGTTCACATTTCGAGACCCAAGAATGTGATGAGTTTGACAACATTGAAGCAAAGAACCGAGGAATCTTTGAGAAGTTTTCTAACACGATTCAATGCAGCAGCAACATCGGTGGATCGACCAGATCCATCCATGGTTTTGATGACAGCTGTATCTGGCATGGCTGATGGCATAGAATTCAAGAATTCATTGACAAGGGATCGACCCTTGGATATAGGAGAGTTTTACCACAAGGTAGAAAGGTTTCTGCGATAAGAGGGTGCAGATGCTTAGATAGAGAGAAAGGAGAGGGAGTTGAAGTTTATGCAGTCAAAAGCGGAGATCCACCTGGGAAGGATTCCGGCAAGGATAAAGGGAAAAGGAAAAGGAAAGCAGAAGATAGTTGTGATTAGCCAAAGCGGCCGCGAAAGGAGCCAAGATTCGCCTCTTATTCAGAGCTGAACGAGACTTTGGAATGAATCTACCAAGACACTAGGGGGCAGGTTCCCTACCGGAGGCTAATGAGGAGGGATCCGACCAACAGTAAGATGAAATCAAATAAGTACTTCTTATTCCATGAGCTAAGCGGCCATAGCACGAATGATTGTAGGCACTTGAGAGATAAGATAGAAGGGCATATCCGAAACAGCATGCTATTATAGTATGTGAGAAGGCAAACAACAACGGTGGAGTAGGAGCGACCACCAACTGCACCAAGTGAGGACGGCTCAAGATCTAGGCATCGTCATCTTATCATCGACTGATTGGAATAATGATGAATAAGTGGCAAACTCTGCACTAACATTGTTAAGTTGCTTACACATGTACGGGATCACGAACGGTCTTTAGGCATGCTCTAAGTGCCTATAAACTACAGCGGTGGAGGTGTTTGCACTTTGATGTTTCTGTTTTGTTTTTGTATTCTATTTTTTTGCATTTGGACTTGATTTGGTTGGATATTTTGTTATAAGATTCATTTGAATGTTAATCTAGTATTTATAATTCCATAACGGCCAAGTCACTTACACATGCACGGGGTCGCGAACGGTCCTCAGACATGCTCTAAGATAGCGATAAACTGCTAAAACAATCGATTCAGAAACTCATTCAAACGTGAAATCCGACATTAATGGTACTAGGGCATACACAATTCACCTCGAAGGGCACCTGACCACGAACAGTCACCATTCGCCATAAACGGCACTCCAACCGCAAACAGTCATAATTCTCCTCGATCGGCACCCGACCACGAACGGTTACAAGTTGCCTTGAACGGCACCGGACCACGAACGATCATAACTCCCCTCGAACAACATTCGACCTTGAACGGTCACATACTGTCCCGAATGGCATATGATCTCGAATGATCGCTATTCATAGTCAGGTAAGATTATCAATCTCTTTATAGGTCATTAATAGGATACGAGCACCCGGCTTATCAAACTACAAAACACACCTCCCTATAGTAAGGCATGTTTTGGGGGGCAAATGTTACCCCGCCTTTTGGACAAGGCCGAGCTACCAACAAATCGGCTACAATGGATAGAAATCAGGATTGGAAATCTATTGGAGACAAGGCTACGATCGATACTGTCAAAATTGGACCAAGTTCTAACCAAGGTGGGAACGATCACGAATGATGTGCATGGCTAGGTGAGGCTATGCTTTGAATTTAGGATCAAATGGAGTTTGTATGCTCGATGAAGGATGGATTAACGATTGTGAAAACTGGTTCATATCGTTCGTTTCGTATCAATAATTTCGTATTGATCGAGATGGATACGAAATATTCGATTTCATGAATGCGAAAATAGATCTGTTCTTGGATACGAGCAGCTACTTGGGAAGGTGAATACGAAATGAATATTGCTGGTACAAGGCCGTGAATTTTGATAAATATGAAGTAGTGATAAATGTTTGTGATGTATACGAATGTGTCTGCTAGTGGATATGGATATATGCGTATATTTTGATGGACGCGTTGAACACAAAATGCACATATTCTAATGGCTACAAATTTACTTAAGGTGTTAAATATTGACCAATTAAGCATGTTCGGCTCAAATTAATGGATACGTATAAATACATCTACTTTGGAGGATGAAAGGGCGTATGCCGTATAGCTAATACTTAGGATCATTTAATACGGAATGTATTAGAATCTAAATGCGAAAACAGATAATAATAGTAAAGTTAATAAGAATAAGCACATCAGAAGTTTTTATACTGGTTCGAACTTCCTGTTCTGCGTCCAGTCCTAGACTTTCCTCTAGAATTTCACTTAATAACCCCTCACTTAACCCGTAGGAATAGGTATACAACACCTAAGCAGCCGAACAGGATTTTTCCACCTCAGCAGCCGAAAAGGACTTTTCCGCCTGATACAAACTAACACGACTTCTATAATTTCGATAAAGTTGTTGATGCATTGTGTTCTTGATAACACTGATTTGTTTTGATAGTACACCCTTCCTATAATCAGATCCTTAAGTATATATTGTGTGTGTGAAGATTAGAAAGGAAGATATTGCTTTGAATCGAAGTATATAATAATTAACCCTGAGATTCAAACAATATATCTTTGATTAGAAAGCTTTAGAACGTAGAAATATAGTCATGAAATATAGGTCAGAGAATGGAATAGATTGAAGTAAATCGGATGATTAAAATCATGGATTTAGATCTATATATATAGTATATAAGGTTGCTACTGTTCATGAAGAGTTTCAATCAAGAGTTACATTCATAACTCTTCGAATTGGATCTTTACTCTTCGCAAAGAGAAGAAACCCTTCAGAAAATATGGAAGTTGCGTACGGTAAGTTGACTGGTAAAAGATATCTAGTTGACTGAATATTCAAAGTGGTGTGCACGTGTGCATGTCTGCGCAAAGAACACAGATTTAGTAGAGAGGTGAATCCAGTCCAGTCGACTGAGCTGTGCTTTTTTGCACAGTGAGCATTTGTGCACACTATTTTGTGTATACATATATTCAAAATTTTGTATAGTGTGTGTAAACTACTTGAGGAGTGATTTTAACAGTTATGAACTATAACTACGACTCAAACAATAATGATTTTTATAGCGTACTCAGGTTTGAAGTCTACTTTCCTTTATAGTACACCACATGTGTATAGCTTTCTCTTTTTGTCGCTTTGATCATATAATATCATCGTTGATCATTGAAGCCTATCATGAATCAAAACTCACGATTCAACGTTCTCCCCCTTTTTGATTGATGACAACCAATTTTGACGATTCTTTACATATGTAAATATATAACTTAGATTATATATTCCTCCCCCTGAATGTGTGGCGTCTTTTCTATTGTTGCATAAAAAGTTGGTACACAAATTTCTCCCCTTTTGTCATTGTAACGACCCTGATTCGATCTTCGAAAATTGGAACCAAATATATCACCTGTATTCGAATGCCGCAGATTCAAACATCGAATCTGGTTCAGAGGAACTTATAACACATTAAGTACAACAACGCAGCGGAAGAAAATGAATATACAATTGGTATACAACAGTTCATTACAACAATGATACAACATCAGATACAAATGAGATATCAATACATATATCAGAGATAGACAAAAGCGGAAGACAAACGACAGTGGCGGAGAGATAACGACTTCAATGCCAAACTCAAACTCTAAGACACAAGCTCGAACCACCATCACGTTGGACTTAAGCAAGGTCGGTCTAAGAGAAACAAATGCGATCACCAAATCCAAAAGCTTCGAAGATTTCCAAAAGCTACCAAACCTGAGACTGAAAGCTACCAAATCTACATCTACTAGCTGATTATCTGAAAATCTAACTCTAGACTGCCCGTGTGTAAAATTATGGGTACTCAGAGTTTAGAAAGGGAACAATAAACTCCATGTCAGTCATGAGACTGGTGTGATCAAACGAAAATAGTTTTCTTTAAAACAAAAACAAACAAAAGAATTTAAAAATGAATCCATAATTCTTTTTGAAAAATGAAGCTACCATAAGGCCCCCTGCCACACACGCAATGCAAACACACAATTGGAGGAGATTTCTCCTTATGATAGTCAAACATGCTTGATACGCAAAATTCTTTTGATATTATTATTTGTGAATAGTGCAAAAAACATTTCGAAAATATAATATTAATCTTAGCCAGCATACAACCATTATTGTATGCCTACTATAGCTACCATCTAAACAGTGGTGACCACCATAAGTAAATGGCAGGTTATACAACTAAAATCATAAAAGGTGCGTATTGATGATTGGATTTCTAACAAATGGTCAGGCAAAGGAACTTCCTGGGCCACATGGGTACGCCTCTAGAGGGACGCCCCAAGAACTTAACCAGCTCTCTGCCAACACAAGGCTGGGTTATCTTTATAACTAGGTAACTACTACACGAATATGCTATCCCTTAGTCGTTTGTGACCTTTATCCGAGGATCCTCAACCACAAAGAAAAACCACAAAGTAATAAATTTGCAGCAACAAAATGGGTTAAATATCTAGGCTCTATACAATGATACCACCTTTTACCAGAAGAAATGGACATACCCTAGGGGTGCGACCCCTAATAACCTTGCCGCATCTTTCCTGTTTCAACCATTTCTGAGTTGTGAGGTCCGACGAATTCATGTCCACAAAGCTACGCTTTACACAAAAGTCACGCTTTGATCAAAAAATGATCAGTAGCACTTCGTATGCCACATTACCAAATTGGGAATGTATCACTAGTAACCATCAACTACATAACCTCTATGCTCATACGTCTCAGAGAAGGGCGTTAAGCTAAGAGAATAAATTCTCCGCCACCAAACAGAAATGTATTTGATAGAAACCAGCTTTACATCTCAAAGTGTAATATTAAACACACATCCATACAAGTCAGTTCCGGGTTTAAACAAAGCCGAAGGCACTTCAAAAGAACCCCTTGCAATTCGGGTATTCACAATCCCGATCGGACTCCTTATCACATACGGAGATCTCTATATCGACATGACTCAGTGCAGAGACATTCAATGGGTTATCCTTTCATTCTTGAAAATACCCAGTATTCTCCATCAGTCTTCAATTGCTATCCATTTCATCGTATCATTATTCGGAATGGGTTATATGATACAAAGTCCTCTTCCAGCTAAACCGAATAATGAGTGCAATATTTTAAAACCATATGGATAATGGGATCTCAGTTAAGTCACAACTTATTACCCAAAACTTTTCTTTCAAATGGTTTAAACAAATTACCATTTTCAAATCTTTAAACAAAAAAGATTCACTTCACAAAGTTCACCAGTTTTTCACAAAGATTAATTCATTGTTTTTGTAACGACCCAGGATTTTGACAATACATTTTAATAAGTATTTAATCTAATTTAAATAAAATACAAGCTTTTCATTTTATAAACCGATAGATTTTTGGACATTTATCAGTTATATATGTATATATAAGTTTTGTGAAGGATTTTGATTTGAAAATTTAAAAAAGATTCTTTCAAAAATATTTATAATAAAATCTGTCTTATTCAATTAAATTAAAGGCTCTATATTAGTGACATTTGATATAATACATATATGAATATAAATAAAATCTTTAATAATAATGTTTAAAAATAAACAATCCAATCAATATGAATATAAATATATGATATAAGTATAAATATAAAATATATAAATACAAATATATGTTATAAATCAAATATTTGAAAGTTAAACTACAAATAAAAATAAAACTAGGAAGTTACGTTAAGAAAACTTATATTAAATGCAAAGGCAAAATAAAATCTTTGACCAAACATATAATGTTTGCTGTACATAAGCAGGGCAAAGGGAACAAAGAAGAAATAATATATATATATATATATATATATATATATATATTAACACATATGTTGTTGTGTAATACATGTGTGTAATGCAAAGAGACAAATTATTCACATAATATATGCAAAATATCTTTGTTCAGGAAAGAAAAAAATAATATAAATATCAGCAATAATAATTATGTGTAAACATATATGAAGACATATACATTAAATGCTAGCACAACCTTTTGTCAATTCGAATTTGCAGGAAAATCTTTCAGCCTCGATATACAAAAATCTTGTCTGATCAAAATAGGGTAAAGACTTGTACCAGAAGACACTTTTTCGTTCAAAGCTATTTCTATAGATATATATATCATCCTATTTTAGTTCATTCCATAACTTAGCAAAACTGAGATGAGAAAAAAAATAAACATCATCTTTACAAACTCAACTTCATTCAACAAGGCAAAAACAGATTTATAAGAACTCAAAACCGCAGCTCTTCAATACAACCATTATTCTCTGTTTCAACAGTAATTTTAGGTGAGTAAACATACTATCTTTGAAAGTTAAATCTTGATAATTATTTCATGAAATCTTATGCTTGCTATATATTGTAAATAAGTTGTTCTGTGATGTTTGTTGTTTTACTAGAAGCTTTACTATGTTATGTTCATCAGTATTTCAACGTTCCTGAGCAAAGAAAGTAGAGAAAGGTTTATACTTCTTCATATAAAACATTTAAAACTTAGGAATTTAAACTAAATAAGTTTGTTTACACTTAAAATCATAGCCTGGAAATGGTTTAAAGGTTGACAGTGCAACATAGACAGTGCATATTCAAGTTTACAGTAAAAAAGTAATCAATTGTTAAAATTCGAATAATTTAAATTGTTGATTTGATTTCATATCTTGAATAAACATACAAAAGTAGGATTTTTAAAACAAAAACGAGGATTTTTAGATAAGTATACAAGGTGCAGTTCCTATTTGAACCAAAAATGCATTTTTATCAATTTCTGTTAGTTTAACAAATCTTAAATGCTGAAATTTGTTGTATAGCTAGCTTGAGGATTCTCAAATATAGGAGAAATGTTAGAAATTTTTTCTAATGCAAGATTTGTTGTGTCGAAACGAAAATAGGGTTTTAGGTTCGAGTTTTCTACGGTCTGTAAATTCGTTGATTTTGTCACCGTGGATTGATTGAGCTGTTCGAGTTTCTAGGAGATGGTCGAGGAGGATATGGTCGAGGTGTGGCCAGAGTCGCGTCGCCACTGGTGGCCGCGTTGGTAGGTTGAGGCAATTGCTTTTGGGTATGTTCGAGTAGCTAGTTCGAACAAATGAGTATATTTTTGATTTCGGGTTTTCGCGTCGAATTGGTTATTGAGTTCGAGCGTGGTGTCATTTTGTGGCTTGCCAGAGGCATCATGGTTTGCCGAAGTGACGGCGAAATGCCGTGCACGTGCACGATATCGATGGGTGGCAGCAGCTTCGTGTGTTGGTTGTCTCGAGTTATTACTCGAGAAAGTGGGATGGTTGCTTTGAGTGATGACCTGGGTGCGTGCGTGAGTTTGAATAATATTGTAGTTATAACTTAAAGCTTAAACTAAAAAAAAAGAATGAATAAGTAGAAGAAGAAGAAGGGTATGAAGAAGAGAAGGGACTCGGGAAAGAGTAGATGAAAACACGAGTTTCACTCGGGCAAACGAGCTGTTTTCCTCGGATTCTTTTTTTAGCGGTTAGCTTAACAAACCTGTAAGTTGAAATATTAAAACAAGTTTAGTATTAATTAAACAAATAATGTTGTTAAGATTTAAGCTAAGATTTGATTTAAAATTTATTAAGAAAGGTCTGTAAATGTAAGATGATTCATTAATTTTAAATATAAGTTAATTAAGAATGTAATTAATTTATAATTGTAATTAAATAAGTAGTTTAAGATTAAATAAATTTGTAATTAAAGATTGATATTAATACTCTTTGTTTAATCAATTTGAACTTAAGAATTTAATTAACTATTTAAAGTTTTATTAATTAATAATTAAGGTTATTAATTAATAATTAAGAATTAATTAATTAAGTGAGTAATTAAGTGAGTAATTAAGTAGAAATTAATAAATTTAATAAGTTGATTAATTAGTGATTAATATAGCAGAATAAAATGGTTTATTATTAAGTAATTAATTAAGTTTAAATTAATCAAACTATTTTGATATGAATTGATGATTCTTGACTCTGATATCTATTTGATGATATTCTGTGATACTTTGTGATATATTCTGGATATATTTGTGATGGCAGTGTATGATTAATCTGTGATAAATGTTATTGGAATTCAAAGTATCGAATTTAAATTGCTTGAACTATCAAACAACTTGGCCTTTAAAATGACATTTGGATTTCGATGAGACCGGGATCGGGTGTCAATTTGATATTCCGAAAACCACATCGATCCAAATTAAACGATAGGTCGTGGCATCTCAAGTGAAGATCAAGATGGTGTTTCATAATGAAAGGGTTATCGTCGTTAACTCTGAAGGTGATTCCAAAATGAGTGTAACGAGATAATGCCTTCGGTTTCGTTCGAACCCGGAACGAACTTGTATGGATTGAATGCTTTCAGCACATCGTCAGGCGGACGATGAGCATTCTAAGAGATATGTTCTATAAAGGTAATTGCAGCCTCATGCCTCATCAACCGAGAATGGCTAAAATAGAGGATGTGCAGCAAGGTTAGGTGGGTAGCACCTAAGCAGGACAAGATATACCTCTGTCTAGATGTCCCTTTTTATTCGGCTGTGTGGTAAGTTGGATCTGCAGCCAACTGCGGGGTTATCTTGTTCAGGTCTGTTCAGTAAGGAATGGTTCCGACCTTGTGTTGCAGGGGATTTAGGGTGGATCCTCGGTACGGTGATCTAGGCCCCGTACCGTGACGGGCGGTACCCCAGTAGCCCTGCCATTGATGGAAACCCATTTTCCCTACAAGACCCTATGTCTTTGATTTGTATTACCCACTTTTGTGGCTAGTACCTGGAATTTAATAGATGTAACAATTTCGGCTATTTTCTGTTTACTTGAAAACCCTAGACACTATTATAATATCACTGGATTTCCTATAAAATGTTTTTGTTAGTGTAAGGTAAACACTTAGCCGTGTTTGTGTATGGGGAGTCTTATGTGATACCTTTATTTTCAAATGATTTTCAAGTTAAACAACTTTAACCCGTTTACTCACACCAGACCCATGTCCGACCCAGAGTTTATATTTTGTTTTTCATAAACTACTGGGGTACTCAAATTATTATGAGTAGCCAAGTGATAGGTTTTTGGATTGTTGAGTTCTGGAGGAGTTGGAGCAGAAGTCCAGACGTATATATCTATCTATCTAGTTCCGCTGTGTAGTTGATATATGTTGTATTTTGGAAGTATGTAGTGACAGATATGTATATGACTGTCTTGTTGTATGATATTGTATAACTCTGATATATGTAAAAACTATGTAATAGTTATGTTGATGTATTTTATTTTGTTCCGTTCCGCTGTGAGATTCTGATGTTGTTATTCTTTCTTTCTATCTTTTCTATTTCTATCCCTTTCTTTTCTTATGATGATACGTCTTTCCAGGGTTAGAAAGGCGGGTCGTCACAGTTGGTATCAGAGCATTGGTTGAGATAATACCTAGGCTCTGGGGTAATATATACCTTGAGAGTGTGTATTTGTATTTTCATATAATTATATACCTATCTAAATTTGTTGAGTTACCTATCCAGGTGGCTAACATGAGTGCTGGAAGAAGAGGCAGAGGTAGGGGCAGTACCTCTACTGATAATGGACGAAGTCAAACTGCTAGTGAGGCTGTAGATCTAATACCGCCTCAGGTTAGTTTTGCCGCCTTATGCAAAGACTTCATCAACCTTGAAGGCAAACCATCTAAAGGGTCAGAACCGATAATTGAAGTTCAAGCTTGGCTACGCTCTTGTGAGCGCACCTTTAAGAGTATGAAGTTGTCCGATGAATGAAAGAGGGAAATGACATCATGGCAATTGCAGGAGGCGCAGCAGCCTGGTGGGATGCAACGGTAGCAAATATTTCTGAGGAAGACATTTCACGGGAAATATTTAAGGAGTTATTTGAGGAGTAATTTATGCCAACGGCAGAAAAAACTCGTCTATACCCGGATTTTCTGAATTTGAAGCAGGGAAGCATGTCTATAGCGGAGTATGAGACCAAATTCAATGAACTTTCGTGCTTGGACCAGGGCTCGTTGATACTCCCCTCAAAAAGAATGAAATGTTTGTGCAAGGATTGAGGCCAGATTTAATGAAAAGATGACGGTGCTCTTGAAAGGATCTTTTGTTGATTTAATTGATATGGCTTTGAGATATGAGAATTTGATAAACAAGAGATCGGTGGCACCGGTAGCAACTTCGGGAGGGAATTTTGCTAACCCAAATAAGAGGAAGTTTGATCCACATTGGAAAAGGCAAGGCAAAGGAAAGAAACCTAGAGGAAGCAACAATGGGCCTCGCAAGTGTTATAATTGTCAGCAAGTTGGGCATTTAGCTAATCAGTGTCCTCAAGGAAGATCTCAGCAAAAGCAACATCAGAGTGGTCTAGGATCAACAATGGTTCAAAGATCGTTGTGTTTCAATTGTCATCAGCCAGGTCACATGATCAAGAATTGTCCACTTTTGTAGAGGGCGCCGCAGAATAAGGTCTTTGCTCTGGAAGACGGCCATCTTCTTCTTCTCAAGGCAAAGGGGTATTGGAAGGTACATTACTTTTAGATGGCAAATATATTAAAGTTTTTTTTTTGATTTGGGGTGCTTCTTTGAGTTTTATTTCTCTGAAATCAGTAGAAAAGTTCTTTCTCACCCCTAGTACTATGGATCGTCCTATTCTTGTATCTAATCCTATAGGAGGGGCAACCAAATTAGATATGATCTGTAAGGACTTGAAGATTTCTTATATGTCCCATAGTTTTTCTTGTGACCCTTATGTGTTAAATTTTAAGGGATTTGACCTTATATTGGGAATGGATTGGCTCGATAAGTATAAAGCAGTTCTGAATTGTGATGAGAGAACAGTTTCGCTGGAAACTGATTTAGGTAGGATTGCCAGAGTGACATGTGATGATTCTGGATTTCACTTGAGTAATCTTTTGCAAGGAGTTGAGACTTCTCAAGAGAAGGTTGAAGATATCGATGTGGTCCAAGATTTTCCTGATGTATTTGAAGAAGTTAAGTGTCTGCCTCTACATCGAGAGATAGAGTTTCGCATTGATTTGATTACAGGAGCAGTGCCAGTGATTCAGCCTAGTAGGAGAATGGATCCTAGGGAGAGGGAAGAGTTAGTTAAGTAGACATAGGACCCTTTGGAGAAGGGGTTGATTAGGCCCAGTTTTTCTTGTTGGGGCTCTGCTGCGGTGTTTGTCACCAAATCGGATGGGTCGCTTAGGTTCTGTGTTGATTATAGAGAATTGAACATACTGACCATTCGTAATAAATATCCTCTTCCTCGTATTGATGATCTCTTTGACCAGTTGCATGGAGCTTTTGTCTTTTCTCAACTGGATTTAGCTTCAGGTTTCCATCGGTTGAGGGTAGCTGAGGACAGTATTTCCTTGACTGCATTTAGGGGACCAAATTGTTTCTATGAGTGGTTGGTTATGCCTTTCGGGTTAACCAACGCTCCTGCCTACTTTGTTGACCTGATGAACCGAGTCTTTCGGGATGTATTGAATAAATTCGTTCTAGTGTTCATTGATGATATCATGGTCTACTCTAAGTCTGAAGAAGAGCGCAAGCAGCATTTGTGGATTATATTGGAGACTCCGAGGTGGCATGTTTTGAAGGCAAAGTTCTTTATGTGCCATTTCTGGAAATCGGAAGTTAAATTTTTAGGGTACATTGTTTATGGAGAAGGTATCTCTGTAGATCTAGCGAAGGTTGAGACTATTCTGGAATGGAAGCAGCCGGAGACACCGACTGAGGTTCGTAGTTTTCTGGGTTTGGCTGGTTACTATAGAAAGTTTATCAAGGATTATTCCAAGATTTCTTCGCATCTGACTAAGCTGACAAGGAAAGGAGTTAAGTTCAAATGGACACCCCAGTGTGAAGAAGCTTTCCAGGAATTGAAGACGAGGCTAACCAGTGCTAGCTATTCCGGATGGAAAGAGAAAATTTGAAGTTTATACAAATGCTTGTATAGTTGGACTGAGAGCAGTTCTGATGCAGAATGAAAGGGTAATTGCGTATGCGAGTGGGCAATTGAAGTCACATGAAAGGAACTACGCTACGCACGATCTAGAACTGTTAGTCATTTTTTTTCTTTGAAGATCTAGAGACATTATCTTTAGGGAGAGAAGTTTGAGTTATTCACGGATCACAAACCGTTGAAATATCTTTTCTCTCAAAAAGATCTTAATCTGAGGCAGCAGCGGTAGGTCAAATTTCTTGCATCCTATGATTTGGATATTCTATATACCCCGGGAAAGGCGAATGTTGTAGCTGATGCTCTTAGCAGGAGTGCAGTCCTGTCTCTTCTGGAAATTGTTCCATCTCTTATTGAAAGGATTTCAAGCAAGAAAGCATCTGATAAAATGTTGAGAAGAATTATCAAAAGAGTTAAGAAGGGTCAGTGTCCCAGTTTTGAAATTGGTGGCCAAGAAACATTGAGGATTAACAGGAGGATTTTGTTCCAAATGATAGGGATCTGAAACAGGAGGTGTTGTCAGAGAGTCATCGTTCCAAATTGAATATTCACCCGGGAATCTCAAAGATGTATAAAGATATAAGAAGAGTTTTCTGGTGGTCGAATATGAAGAAAGATGTAGCTAGGTTCGTAAATAGTTGTGCCATCTACCAACAAGTTAAAAGAGATCAACAGAAGTCAGCCGGATTATTGCAGCCTGTGGAAGTTCCGAATTGGAAGTGGGGGATGATCTTGATGGATTTCATCGACGGTTTGCCTAGAACCAAGAAAGGAAATGAAGGAATATGGGTTATTGTTGATCATTTAACTAAGAGCGCCCATTTTGTACCGGTTAAGGCAACTCGTACTGCAGCTTCTATGGCAGAGATTTTCTTGAGGGAGATAGTCAGATTGCATGGTGTTTCCGTCAGTATAGTAAGTGATCGAGATCTTATCTTCACCAAAAAATTCTGGAAGGCTCTGCAATTAGCTATGGGAATGAGTTTGAGATTGAGTACATCCTATCATCCTCAGACAGATGGATAGACAGAGAGGCTTAATCATATTCTTGAGGATATGCTGCGAGCTTGTGTTTTGGATTTTGGTGGATCATGGGAAGAACATCTTCATCTAGTGGAATTCTCTTATAATAATAGTTACCAAGCGAGTATTAAGATGGCCCTGTATGAAGCTCTGTATGGAAGATCGTGTAGATCCCCATTCTGTTGGATAGAATCGAAAGATCGTCTTGTGCTTGGACCAGATTCGATTCGTGAAGCTTCTGTGAAAGTTGAGCTTATCAAGAAAAGAATGAAAGCTGCTCAGGATCGTCAGAAGAAATATGCAGATAAAAGGCAAAGACCATTGGAATTTAAGATCTAAGATTTAGTTTTTGTTAAAGTTTCCCCGATCAAAGGAGCTATAAGATTCGAAAAAACAGGAAAACTTGCCCCAAGATATATTGGACCATTCCGAGTGCTGGAAAGAATTGGAGTTGTAGCTTACAGAATTGAATTGCCAGAACAGATGTCTGGAATTCACAATGTATTCCATGTATCCCATCTAAGGAAATTTGTGCATGACCCATCACTGGTTGTAGAACCAGTAGTTCAGGAAGATTTGGAAGTAGAACCCAACTTGACTGTGGTTAGGAACCCTGTTCGTATTGTGGATCAAGACGAGAAGCAACTCAGGAGCAAAGTAGTGAAGCTCGTCAAGGTGCAGTGGAGCGAGGATCCTAGAGGTTGTACCTGGGAAACTCTGAATAGTTTTAGGAAAGTCTATCCGGATTTATGTCTGGATAACTAGTGATGTTTGTTAGAATAGACGGTTTGATTATTTGTTTTTGTATGGATGATATGTATGTTTGGATTGTTGATTTAAAAGCTTTTGAATTAACTTTTGTTTTAAATTTCGGGGAAGAAATTCTTTTAAGTGGGGAGGAATGTAACGACCCGGAATTTTGGCAATATATTTGAATAAGTATTTAATCTAATTTAAATAAAATACAAGCTTTTCATTTTATAAACCGATAAGATTTTTGGACATTTATCAGTTATATATGTATATACATGTTTTATGAAGGAAATTTTGATTTGAAAATTTAAAATAGATTCTTTCAAAAATATTTGTAATAAAATCTGTCTTATTCAATTAAATTAAAGGCTCTATATTAGTGACATTTGGTATAATACATATATGAATATAAATAAAGTCTTTAATAATAATGTTTAAAAATAAACAATCATATCAATATGAATATAAATATAAGATATAAATATAAATATAAAATAATAATTACAAATATATGTTATAAATCAAATATTTGAAAGTTAAACTACAAATAAAAATAAAACTAGGAAGTTATGTTAACAAAACTTATACTAAATGCAAAGGAAAAATAAATTCTTTGACCAAACATATAATGTTTGCTGTACATAAGCAGGGCAAAGGGAACAAAGAAGAAACAAAAAAATATATATTAACACATATGTTGTTGTGTAATACATATGTGTAATGCAAAGAGACAAATTATTCACATAATATATGCAAAATATCTTTGTTCAGGAAAGAAAAAAATAATATAAATATCAGCAATAATAATTATGTGTAAACATATATGAAGACATATACATGAAATGCTAGCACAACCTTTTGTCAATTCGAATTGCAGGAAAATCTTTCAGCCTCCATATACAAAAATCTTGTCTGATCAAAATAGGGTAAAGACTTGTACCAGAAGACACTTTTTTGTTCAAAGCTACTTCTATATATATATATATATCATCCTATTTTAGTTCGTTCCATAACTTAGCAAAACTGAGATGAGAAAAAATAATAATAAACATCATCTTTACAAACTCAGCTTCATTCAACAAGGCGAAAACAGATTTACAGGAACTCAAAACTACAGCTCTTCAATACAACCATTATTCTCTGTTTCAACAGTAATTTTAGGCGAGTATACATACTATCTTTGAAAGTTAAATCTTGATAATTAGTTCATGAAATCTTATGCTTGCCATATATTGTAAATAAGTTGTTCTGTGATGTTTGTTGTTTTACTGGAAGCTTTACCATGTTATGTTCATCAGTATTTCAAGTTCCTGAGCAAAGAATAGAGAAAGATTTATAATTCTTGATATAAAACATTTAAAACTTAGGAATTTAAAATAAATAAGTTTGTTTACACTTAAAATCATAGCCTGGAAATGGTTTGAAGGTTGACAGTGCAACATAGACACTGCATATTCAAGTTACAGTAAAAAGGTAATCAATTGTTAAAATTCGAATAATTAAATTGTTGATTTGATTTCATATCTTGAATAAACATACAAAAGTAGGATTTTTAAAACAAACACGAGGATTTTTAGATAAGTATACAAGGTGCAGCTCCTATATGAACTAAAAATGCATTTTTATCAATTTCTGTTAGTTTAACAAATCTTAAATGCTGAAATTTGTTGTATAGCTAACTTGAGGATTCTCGAATATAGGAAAAATGTTAGAAAATTTTTCTAATGCAAGATTTGTTGTGTCGAAACGAAAATAGGGTTTTGTGTTCGAGTTTTCCGTGGTCTGTAAATTCGTTGATTTTGTCACCATGGATTGATCGAGCTGTTCGATTTTCTCGGAGATGGTCGAGGAGGATATGGTCGAGGTGTGGCCGGAGTCGCGTCGCCACTAGTGGCCGGCGTTGGTAGGTTGAGGCAATTGCTTTTGGGTATGTTCGAGTAGCTGGTTCGAACAAATGAGTATATTTTTTATTTCGAGTTTTCGCGTCGAATTGGTTCTTGAGTTCGAGTGTGGTGTCATTTTGTGGCTTGCCGGAGGCGTCGTGGTTCGTCGGAGTGGCGGCGAACTACCGTGCACGTGCACGGCATCGATGGGTGGCAGCAGCTTCATGTGTTGGTCATCTCGAGTTATTTCTCGAGAAAGTGGGATGGTTTCTTCGAGTGATGACCTGGGTGCATGCGTGAGTTTGCATAGTACTGCAGTTATAACTTAAAGCTTAAACTAAAAAAAAGAATGAATAAGTAGAAGAAGAAGAAGGGTATGAGGAAGAGAGGGGGACTCAGGAAAGAGTATACGAAAACACGAGTTTCACTCGGGTAAACGAGGTGTTTGCCTCGGGTTGTTTTTTTAGGGTTTTGCTTAACAAACCTGTAAGTTGAAATGTTAAACAAGTTTAGTATTAATTAAACAAATAATATTGGTAAGATTTAAGCTAAGATTTGATTTAAAATTTATTAAGAAAGGTCTGTAAATGTGAGATGATTAATTAATTTTAAATATAAGTTAATTAAGAATGTGATTAATTTATAATTATAATTAAATAAGTAGTTTAAGATTAAATAAATTTGTAATTAAAGATTGATACAAATAATCTTGTGTTTAATCAATTTGAATTTAAGAATTTAATTAACTATTTAAAGTTAATTAATAAATAAATAGTTGTTAACTAGTTGAGTAATTAATTAAGAATTAAGGATTAATTAATTGGTAATTAATGATTAATTAAGTAATTAGTGATTAATAAATGGGTAATTAAGTTTATTAATTAATAATTAAGGTTATTAATTAATAAATAAGAATTAATTAATTAGGTGAGTAATTAAGTGAGTAATTAAGTAGAAATTAATAAATTTAATAAGTTGATTAATTAGTGATTAACTAAGCAGAATAAAATGGTTTATTCTTAAGTGATTAATTAAGTTTAAATTAATCAAACTATTTTGATATGAATTGATGATTCTTGACTCTGATATAAATTAATCAAACTATTTTGATATGAATTGATGATTCTTGACTCTGATATCTACTTAATGATATTCTGTGATACTTTGTGATATATTCTGGATATATCTGTGATGACAGTGTATGATTAATCTGTGATAAATGTTATGCGAATTCAAAGTATGGAATTTAAATTGTTTGAACTATTAAACAACTTGGCCTCTAAAATGGCGTTTGGATTTCGATGAGACCGGGATCGGGTGTCAATTTGATATTTCAAAAACCACATCGATCCAAATTAAACGATAGGTCGTGGCATCTCAAGTGAAGATCAAGACGTGTTTTAGAATGCAAGGGTTATCGTCGTTAACTCTGAGGGTGATTCCAAAATGAGTGTAACGAGATAATGCCTTCGGTTTCGTTCAAACTCGGAACGAACTTGTATGGATTGAATGCTTTCAGCACATCGTCAGGTGGACGATGAGCATTCTAAGAGATATGTTCTAAAAAGGTAATCGCAGCCTCACGCCTCATCAACCGGGAATGGTTAAAACAGGGGATGTGCAACAAGGTTAGGTGGGTAGCACCTAAGCAGGACGAGATATACCCCTGTCTAGATGTCCCTTTTTATTCGGCTGTGTGGGCAGTTGGATCTGCAGCCAACTGCGGGGTTATCTTGTTCGGGACTGTTTAGTAAGGAATGGTTCCGGCCTTGTGTTGCAGGGGATTTAGGGTGGATCCTCGATACGGTGATCTAGGCCCCGTACTGTGATGGGCGGTACCCCAGCAGCCCTGCCATTGATGGAAATCCATTTTCCCTACGAGACCCTACGGTTTTGATTTGTACTACCCACTTTTGTGGCTAGTAGCTAGAATTTAATAGATGTAACAATTTCGGCTATTTTCTATTTAATTGAAACCCTAGACGCTATTATAATATCACTGGATTTCCTATAAAATGTTTTGGTTAGCGGAAGGTAAAAAATTACCTGTATTTATGTGTGGGGAGTCTTACGTGATACCTTTATTTTCAAATGATTTTCAAGTTAAACAACTTTAACCCGTTTACTCACACCAGACCCATGTATGACCCGGAGTTTATATTTTGTTTTTCATAAACTCTTGGGTACTCAAATTTTTATGAGTAGCTAAGTGTTAGGTTTTTGGATTGTTGAGTTCTGGAGGAGCTTGGAGAAGAAGTCCAGACGTTTATATCTATCTATCTAGTTCTGCTGTGTAGTTGATGTATGTTGTAGTTTGGATGTATGTAGTGACTGATATGTATATAACTGTCTTGTTGTATGATGTTGTATAACTTTGATATATGTAAAAACTATGTAATAGTTATGTTGATGTATTATATTTTGTACCATTCCGCTGTGAGATTCTGATGTTGTTATTCTTTCTTTCTATCTTTTCTATTTCTATTCCTTTCTTTTCTTATTGATGATACGTCTTTCCGGGGTTAGAAAGGCGGGTCGTCACAGTTTAAGAAATATTTACAATTCCAAATCTTTTATATGAAAGACGCACCTTCAAGATCCTCTTCAATTTGGAAATAAAGTTCACAAATCTTTCACAAAGACTCAATTATAGCTTTCGAAACAATCACTTTCAATTTCGAAACCCTTTTTAACAAAACTGGAAATCCTTTCTTTCTTTGAAAGCTATTATCATTTGAAAATTAAGAGTTTTTGTTTCGGAAAAATCTAATTACATTTGCTTAAGTTAAAGCCTTTCAAGTATAAACTTGGGTTAAATTTAAATTCCCAATATATTCAACATACTTTAAAGATTGTTTTAATATCCATATATATATTATATAACCTATATAAACCTTTCAAACCAAATGTCCAAAACAATTTCAAAACTTATAAAGATATAATCTTATTCAAACTAAATTTTAATTTCAAACTTCCTTTCAAAAAGCTTTCTATATTCGACCCAATTATATTTCCAAACCATTTGGATTCAAAATTCAACTTTAAAACCATTTCATTAAATTCAAATATTTGTGACTTAACCAATTTCCTCATGCAATCCATATTTGTGTGTAAGGTGTAGTCCAGGGGTTTTACATGATAGTGCAACGTCAATCATCATGGATTTAATCATATCAATATTAATAAGCGGTATAATCCATAACGCTTATCTTTCATTCACAGATTCATTGATAAATAACATACATTCATTACGGATAAATAAATTACATTCATCACAGCTCAAATCAAAATAATTCATATCACAAAGCATCACCCATCAGGGATGTCAAACAATTTAATGCATTTCATACAATTCAAACATCTATAAGTAAGATTAATTACTCATCTGATTAATTTAAATAAGATTAATCACTTATGAATAAATTGCTAATCCTGGTTGATTAATAGTAATTAATTACAAACCATCTTAATTAATTAACCTTTAATCATTTATTAATTAACCTTTAATAATAAATTAATCAACTTTGAATTATTAATTTATCAACCTTAATTAATAATTTAATCAACCTTCAATCATTAAATAATTAACCTTTAATTATTTAATTATCTTTAATTAATTTTTCTTAATCACCTCAATTAATTAATCCTTAATTAATTACCATTTAATTAATTATCCTTAATTAATTACAATAAGTGATTATCCTAATCACGTATATTAATAAATCACAAATTAATTACATTGGGTAATTATCTTTTAATCATTTGATTAGTCAACCCCTAATCATAAATTAATTATCTTTAATTAATAACATTAACTAATTAATCAACCTTTATTTAATCACATTAATTAATAAATTAATTATCCTTAAATTAATTACCTTAATTAATCAATCACATAAATTAATTATCCTTAAACAATTACACAAAATAATTACCCTTAATTAACCTTAAATTAATTACATAAATTAATCAACCTTTAATTACATTAAAGCAATTAACTTTTAAGTAATCACATTAAGTAATTAAACTTTAATTACTTACATTACTTAATAAATCTTTGATTAATTATGGGTTAACTAACATTAATTATTTTAAAAGTGGTGGTTAATAATTTGTTTAAACTTGATTAAGCTTTAACTTAAAATACCTTATTATTTCTTTTCACCCATACTTGATATCATCACAACACCTGAGCCCCACCAACGTTTTCCCGAGCTCATTCCCGAGCAACCCACTCCCTCATTTTTCTTCGAGACACACCCGCAACGACATCGAGTATAGCCCCGAGAACACCTTGTCTTCTTGACTTTCAAACAACACAGATACAACCACCTACGTGTGCACGTGCACGCTTTAATTTCATCGCTCTGACCATTGTCGTACCCTCTGACATGTCAACGATGATCGCCCCTGCCCAAACAATCATCCAGTTCGATCGAATTCATTCGGAATGAAAATCGAGTATCCTGAACAAAATGGCTAAAACCAAACCAATCAGAAAAACCACCCTAGCCATCTCCCCTGACCACCGGAGGTCACGCGACCACGAACCATGCCTCGTCGGACTTCCCTCTTTCCTTTCCCCTAGACCAGTGCAACCCGATGCGACATTGATGACGATCAAGCTACAAATTCAACAGCCACTCAGACTGGTCTTTAAGCCCTAAATCATCATCGATCTACAACCTCGATCATCTATAAATGCTTCGAGTATTTTTCCTATGACCATACATCCACAACCTTCCTCCAGCGTCGAGCACGGCATCCAATTCATCGCCGATCAATGAGATTCGACAAAAACAAGTTTTTCGTTCAACCCCGAAATTCTCATTCAATATAGCTCTAAAAATCTTGATTTTGTTCTTAAAAATCATCAATTTTGAAGGCGATTCAGATTATATAATCGAATCAAAAAGCTTAATAATTGAATTTTTTTGGGATATTTAAATCATTACTATTATATTTCATTTGCCTGATGATATCCAAAATTATCATTCTTAAATATACTTTTAAATCTTTGTTTAGTTTTAAACAAACATACTTCATTCAAATTCCAAAGTCTATAAGGGATTGGATAAGAAGATTTGATCTTTTTGTAAACTTACTTAATCTGTAGGAAATAAGTAGAGACTTGTATACTTAAATCCAGGCATGCACACAGACACCTATATATACACATATACAAGCATACAAGCACATTTCACATTCATACAAACATATTTCATAACTTTCATCAAACACTTATCACATGCAAACCCAGACTTAAACAAATTTGATTTTTTTAGAAGTTAGTTTGCTCACCTGGCCTCCAAAAAACAGAGATAGCAAGTTTCAGCTTGGAACCAATTTTTTTATCTGCATTTTTTGACTTTCTTTAATCTTTTGAAGATGTTGTTGTATGATTAATCTGGGTTGAGCTTGCATTTGTTTGAAACTTTTATCTCAAGTTGATTGCTTACTTTGATCGAGTTTTAATTTGGATCTTGCATGCTTTCAGGTTGAAAGCTTGAAATAGATTTTTGATCTTTACTTTGGCTTTGATCTTTGAAAACTGTTTGTTTTTAGGATGATCTTTACTTTGATATTGATTTATTATTGTATTTTGTTTTTGAACTGGAATCTTGTTTCCTGGTTTATGATTTTGTTTACATTTTCTTTTGCTGGTTTTTGGTTTCTAACAATTGTAGATGAGAAGTTTAAAGCCTGGTTTGCATATTCTCAGATTTGTGTTTTTGAAAGGTATCAAAGGAAAATGAAGAAAGAAGGGAATGGATGTATTTATATATCTTATTTTCCTTTTTATTCATTAATTTCAAAAATAAAAGAAAAATAAAAACAAGTATGACACTTGTTAATCTCATGCTTTTAAAATCTTACATTTGTTTATTTGCTTGTTACAATGATTACACATGTAATTTTCATGCATTAATAATTTTAATATGTTTTTTTGTTTATCTTCCAAATGTTTAAATGTAAGATATTTGTGTTTAAATGTAAAAATTCTTTATTTTATTTAATTTATAAATTTTATCTTAAACTCTTATGTTATTAAAATTTACATTTGTTCATTAACATTTTAAAATATTTACACATGTCTTTTACTTGTAATTAAATGCTTTTAAATTTTTTATATTATATACAAACCACATTTATTCATGTTACGTTTTTAAAAATGTTAATTCTTTTATCAAATCCTATTTTTAGTTAAAACTATTATACCTTTAAATGAATAAATATTTATTTATATACATTTTCTCTTGTTTCTATACACACACACACACAATATCATCATATTATAAATACAAAAATAATAATTTCTATTAGTATTAAATTTTAGAGTCTCCAAATCCAATATATTAATTAAAACATTTACTTTCAAATTTCAAATTCAAAAATTAATATACAAACAATTTGTATTTATAAATGAATAAACAAACAATATCTTTTTATAAATATATATTTTATTCATTCACAATCTATAAATATTTATTTTCAACATATATGTATTTGAATTTCAAATTCAAATTCCAAATTATAATCTATTTATAAAATATTTAGATTTTCAAATCAAATTCTTTATTTAAAAACTTACATATATATTTTCATTCCCATATTTTCAAATTAATTCACAATTAAATTCATAATTTAATCCAAAAATTTATTTTAATTACCAATTTAAATTCGACTTAAAACCGAGATCGTTACAGATTCCCCCTTAAGAAAATTTCATCCTTTAAATTTGTTGGACGTGAAGACAACAAAGGATAGATGAACACACAAAGATAGAGAAACAGTTTTTCAAATCAAACTGAATACCTATTTTGCATTTGGTTTAACAAATCAGAATATCATTAATAAATACGAGAATGAACTCCTTCAATATTTCACAAGATACTCGGGTCATGAGGTCTACGAATATGCAGGGGCATTGATTAGTTCAAAAGACTAACTAACCATTCGTAGAATGTATCTGGACCTCAAAAGAACAGACAAATAGATTCAATTTTCCACAATTCTCAAACACTAGGTATGGATTCCAAACTCAGGTCGGAATATCCCAAAGTTTACACCCGCTTGTCCCTCTTCGGACTTTGATCCTCATAAGAAATTATAATAGAATTTCAAATTTGGTTTAATTCGAAATTGTTTTATCTATACAAATTAATTTAACTTCATATTTAATTTACCAATTTGTTCCAATAAATTTCAATTTCGTTAAAGTTAAGAATGAAAAGCTGATAGAAATTTGATGAAGAGAACACGAAATAGAAACTTATTTACACGATTCGCAGGGCCACCATCAAACCGAAGCTTCTCCCTCGAGCTGCCACGAAGTCATCAAAGAATGGAAAGTGAATGATGGTCAAAAGAGATTGATAGAGAAAGGATTGTTTTCCTTGTTGTTGCAGGGTATCGACCATTTGTAGTCGTACTCCCCTGTCCCCTACCTTGACCTCTTCTTGCACTCATACTTACCATCAGTGGATAGTAAGAGAATTTACTCATGCATACGAACGGATATCTTAGGGATATACTCATTCTAGGGTATACTTCACCCTATCTCTAATGAGTTGCCTAATGTGTTATACTCCTGAGCTAAAGTTCAACCTTCAGCCCTGATACCACTATAACAACCCTGTTTCGACCTTCGAAAATCGGCACCAAATACATCATCCGATTCGAATGCCACATATTCAAACGTCGAATCTGGTTCGCTGGAGCTTATAACACATTAAGTACAACTACACAACAGAAGAAAATGAATATATACAATAGTTGAATACAACAACGATACAACATCAGATACAAATGAGATACCAAATACATATATCAGAGATAAACAAAAGCGGAAGACAAACGACAACAACGGAGAGATAACTTCTTCAATGCCAAATTTAAAACTCCAAGCCACAAGCTTGAACCACCATAACGTTGGACTTAAGCAAGGTCAGTCCAAGAGAAACAAATGCGATCATCAAATCCAAAAGCTTCGAAGTTTTCCAAAAGCTACCAAACCTGAGACAGAAAGTTGTCGAATCTACATCTACTAGCTGGTTATCTAAAAATCTAACTCTAGACTATCCGTGTGGAAAATTATGGGCACCCAGAGTTTAGAAAAGGAATAATAAACTCCAGGTCAGTCATAGGACTGGTGTGAGCAAACGAAAACAGTTTTCTTTAAAACAAAAACAAACAAAAGAATTTAAAAAGAAATCCGCAATGCTTTTTGGAAAATGAAACTACCATAAGGCCTTCCGCCATATACACAATGCAAGTGCACAAGTGGAGGAAATTTCTCCTTATGATAATCAACATGCTTGATATGCGAAATTCTTTTGATATTTTTATTATTGCATAGTGCAGAAAGCATTTCGAAAATATAATATTAATCTTAGCCAGCATACAACCATTATTGTATGCCTACTATAGCTACCATCTAAACAATGGTGACCACCACAAGTAAATGGCAGGTTATACAACTAAAACTGTACATGGTGCACATTGCTGATTGGATTTCCAACAAATGGTCAAGCAAAGGAACTTCCTGGGCCACATGGGTACGCCTTTGGAGGGACGTCCCAAGAACTTAACCAGCTCTCTGCCAACACAAGGCCGGGTTACCTCTGTAACTAAGTAACTACTACACGAGTATGCTATCCCTCGGACGTTTGCGTCCTTTATCCGAGGATCCTTAACCACAAAGTAATAAATTTGCAGCAACCACATTGGTTAAATATCTAGGCTCCATAACATGATACCACCTTTTTCTAGAAGAAATGGTGCAACGACCCCATTTTAAGATGCCTAAAAGTCGACATTGATACGTCCACTGTATCAAATGCCGCACAGTCGAATGCCGGAAAACCGAACCGTTAGAGTTTAAGAAGAAAAAGGTAGAAGAAGAAACAGAAATAATAACAGAATCTCACATATCGCAGTGGAACAAATATAATAGATAAGTGAATATCTTTCAAACAAAGAACTATATCAGTTGTTACATTACATCACATTACATTATCAGAGTGTTACAACAACAAATAGTGGAAAAGAATGTAACATATACTAGTGATACGCTTCCCCATCTAGCTTGCTTCTGATCTCCATAGCATCTCTTTTTTGACTTCGCTCCCGAATAATGATAACCTGACTCTAGGCTGCTCGTGTGAAAAAATTATGGGCACCCAGAGTTTAGAAAGAGAACAATAAACTCCAGGTCAGTCGTGGGACTGGTGTGAGATCTTAAAAACAGTTATTTTTCACAAAGAAAATAAAAAGGAATTTCGCTATGTTTTTTTGGAAAATGAAACTACCATAAGGCCTCCCGGCACACACACAATGCAATCGTAGACTTGGGAAAGATTTCTCCTTATGATAGTCAAACATGCTTGATACGCAAAATCCTTTTTAATATTATCATTAGTGCATAGTGTGGAAAACATTTCGAAAGTATAATATTAATCTTAGCCAGCATAGGTACCATTATATTGTGCCTGCTATAGCTACCTCCTTAGGAGACAGGTTATACAATTGCAATCGTAAAGGGCTCATATTGTTTCTTTGGATTTCCAACAAATGGTCAGGCTAAGGAACTTCCTACTGCCACATGGGTACGCCATTGGAGGGACGCCCCGAGAACCTAACCGGATCTCTGTCAACACAAGGCCAGGTTACCTCTGTAACTAGGTAACTACTACACGAGTATGCCATCCCCCGGTCATTTGCGACCTTTATCTGAGAATCCTCAACCACAAAGCAACAACCATAAAGTATATTAAATTTGCAGCATTAATGTAGGTAAAATATCTGGGCTCCATACCATGATACTACCCTTTGAAGGAAATGACATACCTTTAGGGGGCGCTACCCCCAAATAACCTTGCCGCATCTTTCCTGTTTCGACCATTTCCAAGGTGTGAGGTCCGACGAGGTCTCGTCCACAAAGCTACACTTTTCACAAAGTCATGCTTTGATCAACAAATAATCAGCGACACTTTGTATGCCACATTACCAAATTGTGAGTGTATCACTAGTAACCGTCAACTACATAACCTCTGAGCTCATACGTCTCAGAGAAGGGTGTTAAGCTAAGAGAATAAATTCTCTGCCACCAACAGAAATGTATTTGATAGAAACCAGCTTTACATCTCAAAATGTAACGTCAGACACACATCCATACAAGTCCGTTCCGGGATTGAACGGTACCGAAGGCACTTCAAAGAAGCCCTTGCAATCCAGATATTTTCTAATTACGTCCGAAATCCCCATCACGAAGGGTGATAAAAGTCTCTATACCGGAGCAACCCATTTGTTAATTTATTTAACTAATAATTTAATTTAAACTAATTATTTTACCTTTTTAAAAATCTTTTGGTGACTTAAAATAATTAAACAAGTTAATTAAACAATTTTCCACCAAATCCATATTTTTAAAATAAACTAGTAGGTTTAGAAAAATGTGTGTGTGTATATATATATATATGTCTATATTTTTTTTTCAAACTGGCTAAAAATAATCTACATAAGTTTTAAAAAAATCTAACTTTTATATAAATCTTTATATTTTCCAAAATATTACTCCAATAAAAAAAAAATTCCCAAACTTTATCTGAAAAGATTTGTTTTCTTCAGTTTAATATTTTTTTTCCGCATGTACATTTAATTAAAACTAACAAAAAGTTATACCTCACTGCTGAATCTCGAACTCAGAACTTTCGCCCCTTTCGAGCTCACAGACATTCAACGATTCGCCGACCTACTCCAACGCCTCGACCTCAGCCTCATTGCGTGCGCCATTGCCTGGCATCACGAAATCACCGAACCCATACCCAAATCCCAATCGCGATCTCTGTGATAGCCCACAAATCCGTACCCCTTGAATCAACACCATTCTACCTTTATTAACTCAAGTGGCACAGAATTACAAACCATTAGGGTTAAAGAAGAAGAGATAGAAGAAGAAGAAACTAAACAACATCAGAATCTCACAGTCGCAGCGGAATAAAATATAATAGTAAATATTTAACTTTACACAAAAATGAAATCTATCACTGTTTTATACATCATATCATCAGAGTGTCTCATACATCAAATCACCATTCAGACATACCATACAATCACAACGGCGGAATACACATATATATAGGTAATACGTCTCGGACTCCAGCTCCTCTGCTGCTCCAAAGCATCATGTCCTGTACATATAATACTCGGTCTGACCCGAGCATTATAATGAAATAACACCCGAGTCAGTCTGAAATACCAGCTGATAATAAGTCATCCAAATTGATTATTAAAGTTTCAAAAATCCTTTGAAAACAAAAGCATCTCGTAAGACCACGCCACAAATAAACATGTCGGGTTTTTACCTTACGATAGCTAAAACACTTTTTATAGAAATCCTCTAATATTATAATAAGGTTTATTTACAAATACTTATAAAATAGCCGAAATTGTTATATGATTAAATTCCAGCTACTAGCCACAAAAGTGGGTAATACAAACAAAACTCGTACAAGGCTCATAGGGAAAATGGATTTCCATTAATGGCTGGGCTACTGGGGTACCGCCCGTCACAATACCTGGCCTAGATCAGAGTACCGAGGAGTACGCCCGCTCCCCTGCAACACAAGGCCGGAACCATTCCTTACTGAACAGTCCCGAACAAGATAACCCCGTGGTTGGCGCGACCAACCACCCACTAAGCCGAATATAAAGGGACATCTAGACAGGGGATAATCTTGTCCTGCTAGGGCATGACCCACCTAACCTTGCTGCACCTCCCCTGTTTTAGCCATTCCCGGTTGATGAGGCTTGAGGTTAAACGTTACCCTTTAAGAATGCATCACTTAGAATGCTCATCGTCCACCTGACGATGTTTCGCAAGCATTCATCCATACAAGTCCGTCCCGGATTCGAACGGAACCGAAGGCACTACTCCTACTACATCCTTTTTGGAAATATCCTCAGGATTAGTAGCGACTAGCCCTTGCACTTCACTGCTCCATCTTCGACTCCGAACGCGTTTTCGCACGAAACGTACAAACCGGATCGAAGTGGTTTTCGAGAAATAAATCTCGATCCCAGTCTCTTCGAAACGATCAACGCATTTGTCCAATATTGATAGTCGGTGATTTAACTATCAATTTATATTCACAAACATCCATCACATAATAAATAATTCCTACGTTATTTATTTGCCTCAGATATCTTTAAAAAATATATTTCCAAATTTCCAAAGCTCATTTGAAAACAATTTCCCAAAGTTCTTCCTTTATAAAGTAAATCCTTTACCATTAATTCCCATTGGAAATAACCAAGTTCAAAGACATTTAAATTTAAAATAGTTAAAACATTTAATACTGAAATATACTTTTAAAATACCTAAATTTACTTCTAGTTACTTACTCAAAAATATAAATTTAAAATAAGTGAAGTAAAACTATTTATTAAGAATCTAAACTTGATTTTTACATAAAAGTTTAGTTAAACTAAATTTAAAGGTAGAGTTTTAAAAAGGATTCTTAATAATTCAAATAACTTTATTCAAAACTAGCCTTTAAATAAATCCATTTGTAAAAATGATTACTAAGATATTCATACAAATTTACTATTGCTAATTTATAAATATTTACTTTAAAATAATAATTTTTCAACACACTCTTTAAAACAAGTTTGAACTTTAGACTTCCTTTTTTAATAAATCTATTTAAAACTCGAACTAGGTTTTTTCCAAGGAAACTCATTCCCACTTAAACATCCCAGAAATCATTCTTATAATTTCTGTCGATTATTTTTCAATTCAGACTTATGTTTAATAACATAGATCTCCTTTCCAGGTTAAAAATAACTTCTTACGAAGCTTAACCACATTTCCATTTCCGGAAATTCACTTCCAAAGTATAAGTTTTAAGGCCTTTTTAAATAAACTATTATAAATTTATTTAATGAAATCATACTTAAGGAATTGCTTAACTAATTACCTACTTAAATTTTCAATGGTTTTAAATAATATTTCTGCAACATTCTAATTTGCAATTTATTTCTAATTTAATTTGAAGGGTTTCCTTTCACATCATATTTAATTTCCATGGAACATTATTATCAAAATAACCCCATTGTTACTTTTAACAATTTATAATTCCTTATTGAAATTATCACCAGAAATCCCTACTTCCTCATTTATCAACTAATAAATGTTTCCCTTATTTTTTTTATTTCCAACTTTGCAAATTTTCATTCTTCACTCAACCCAGATTCCAAATTTAAATTCCCTTAAATTCTTATTTAACAATTTCTTTTATTTCTTTAAAAATCCAATTTATTTTATTTCATTCTTAAAATTCTGTGTATATTCTCATCCAGCAATATCAGAGTACAACTAAATTTCAGAGTTATCAATCACAATATATAACAGGTTACAACATCAATTATAAAGATAATTACTATAGTGTGAGGAATCCAGTTGGATCCCTCCAACCTGTTTTCCCTGCATCCACAAATGTTAGCACAACAACATATATCAATCTAGGCTGATAAAATAAACATTTCAACCAATCACACAATTATTTAAATATCACTACTTAAATCAGCTAACATTCCAGATGTGAGTGAGATTAACTCACCTTGAGTTTCGGCGAGCGTTCGAAATTTAAATTAAACCGAACGACGTTCGATTTAACCTAAATTTCTACTTGCCCGAAATGATTCCGGATCTGCACCATCGCGTTGTGCTCTTCTCTGCGATTTCAACGCCACCAAAATCACCGAAATCTGACATCGTATGTAACCGTTATGAACATTTGAAGTTTGTATATAAAATTTTAAACAATTTCCTTTATTAAATTTTATTATTTTACCAAAAATAACATCAAGGCCGTTCATCACGAAACATACCCGCCCTCCTCCTTCCCGCTCTAGCACGCGAACACGGCTCCAGTAAAAACAAACCCAAAATCGCGATTTAGGGTTTCAAACCACCCCCTTCTCGGTCGACGAAACCACGATCAAGCATCATCACCGCGTGCGCCCCACCTCGCTTCCCTCTCGGCTCAGATCCCATCGAACTCGGCGCTAAACCCGAGGCGAAAAACGAGCATGAACCCTATCCAAACGCGGCCGATAATCACCTCCTCTGGTCGACTAACCAACATCTCAACCGTACGGATCTAAAGTACTCGATGGGATCTTTGATTCTCTAGTTGGAGGATTTCACTAAGAATTAGTGGATTAGGAGATTTTGGAGGAAGAATCGCAATCGTTTCCGGCCATTAAATGTTTTCTATGCGGCGGCCGGTGCTATTAGCTAGGGTTTAGAGAGAATTTAATATATATATATATTGTTTAATATTATTTTAATCAACAAAATTCTCAATTTAACCTCATATGCAAACGAACTCCAAACTACGCGTTCCGACAGGCGTTCCTAGGGTTTTTCCCGCGTTCCGGACATAATGGAACAGGTCTCATAAGCTAATTCGATCATACGTGCGAGTTACATAATTAAACGATCAATTAAAAATTAAATCGGTTAAAACGATTTCTATGCGTTTTAAGCTGCCGGGGTCAAACGACAACTCCGATTGCTACGAAAATTGAAATCCGACAATAACTAACTATTACGGATCCAATGAAACTGGTTTCGTCGAATTCCGAGACTGTTCCCCGAAAGGCTATTTTAACTCGTCTATTAAATCGAGCAGATTTCAAAATTAACGAAAACGCTTAAAATTTCGCTTTTAAAATTTTAGTACTTTAATAATAAATCATATAAAATTTATAAACACAATAAAAATCATTCTGGCTCATTCCGGACCAAAATCTGATTAAATTGCATTTTAATAATATTAATTCATTTTTAAATTAATATAAAATCCCAAATATTAATTTGTCAACTTTAAAATTCTTCTAAAATTCCCACCATGCTATTTACACTCAAATAACTCAAAATAAATTTTTAAAATCATTTTTATCACTATTTACATCCAGATTTACTTTTATTTCAATTCCGAATATTTAAATTATTAATTTTCCATTATTCAAATTCAACCGGAATTGCTATAATTAAAAACTATAGCTTATTTCATTGATTGAACTCGAATCCATTCATTTCAAAATCAATTAAGAATCCACATTAAACATTTAAAACGAATTAAATGTTCAAATTCATTGGCTTAAAAATACGGGATGTTACATTCCTCCCCCCTTATAAAAATTTCGTCCCCGAAATTTGCTAGGGTAGAAAATACTCTCCAACCCATTTACTTACCCAATTTGCTTAGTTAAAAGCTCATATTCCTTCTTAAATCCTTTAGCGTAATTTCAAACTCATTTGCTCCATTTACTCTAAAGCTTTGATTTTAACTTATAACTTTCCAAGTTAATAAGTTTCCAAAATCCAAAATAAAATTCCAACTCCCAAAATTTCCGGAAAATTTTGGCAGAGTCTCCCCTGCACGGAGGAGCTTTCGCGATATCGCGATACAGATAAATATATATACATCGACCCACACGGTCGGAAACCAAAATATATCACAATATATATATCATTTCCCAATTATATTTGCGTAGGCGTACCTTTTAAGCACATTTTAAAAGCAAACGGCTAATATTTTAGCATATATGCGCTCCAACTCTCTCGAACGCCTCCCGCACCTGTACTATACTCAACAAACTCATTAAGTTTCAAAGATATGAACATTTTAACAACATTTCCAATATAAATGTAAGCCAAACATAACCATTTCATAATCCAATCAACAATTTGCATGATTCCATAAGTAAACCATATTTTATAACATGCACAAGCTCCTTTTCTAATACCAAATTCCATTTTATTTCACTCAAAAGCTTTACAAACAAGTTTCGCCATTCCAATTCATACTTCACCCAATTTTCGAATTGATTCACCAAGCAAGTTTTACTTCAATTTGCTACTTTTGCATTTCTATTATGATTCCCTTACATTTATACTCAAATCCATTTACCAATATTTTTAACCCATTCTAAATTCATCCAAACTAACTTCATTTTATTTCACTTGAATGATTTACATTCAAGTTCATTATATACCATTTATATTAATTACAACCAATTCATTTCTATTTCAATATGATTAACATATGCTTCACTAACATCAATCTATTCCAATTCAATTCCAAATTGATTTACAAACCAATTTTATTTTCAGTTTTGAAGCATTTTCATTTCTTTTATGATTTATTTTCATTCTTATGCAAAAATTACTTAATAACATTTCAATCCATTCCAATTTATTCAAAACCAATTCAATTGTTGTTTAAATAACTCAATTCTGAATACATGCAAATATTCATGTCATTCAAGCCAAAAATAATCACCACTTAAACTCATAACCATTAAAATTAATTCTAGTTTAAATTTATATTAATTTTATTCCATTCTGAATCGTCCATTTAAATTTTTAAATCACATTCTTATTCTCACTCCAAATTCATCATTTTACTTAAGTTTATATTGATATCATTCCATCCTGGATTATTTACAACCCACACATCCTTTCTTTATCACAATAATTAATTAATACCATTTCACTTGTAATTCAGTTTTAATTATCTAACAGATTGCATTCAAGATTACTTAATAAAGCTCATCCATCATTATTGTTTTCAATTTTCTTATGTTGTTTAAATCATACAATATTTCCATTATCTTCTTATATCAATTCTATTTTTTTCTTCATTTGATTCTCATTCAATCAAATTCCAATTCCATTAAACTTGATTAGTATATTCATCCAATTTTAGTTTATATCCAATAATTTAAATTTTTTTAGTGATAATAAGGTCACTTTAAATCATTTCACACACTTTAATTAATTTACAATTCCAACCATCGCTATTATAATCCAATTCCATTTTTCATTCACACTTCATTATTTGTTATCACAAATTTGAATCCCATGCCACAATTGGATTTCTATTTACTTTCCAAATTTTGATCAAACTATCAAACTTCCATCCATTACCATACACATTCCATTTAATTGTAATTCAATTTAGTCCCTAACCTAATCCATATTAGGTTTTAATTCACTTCCTCAATTCACTCTGAATTCATTTATAATATGGCCATTTTCCAATTATTTCATTTAGCAAATTTAAATTTCTACCTTTCCTTTTCACTCCTTTAAATAGAATCTAAATTTCTTTCAATATGATTTACTACACCACTGAAACTTAATTTCAATTTCATTATCAAAACAAATTTCATTTTCCCCCCATACATAAGTTCAAGACTTATTTTACCTTTATAGTCTCACTTACTTCATTACCCTTTACATTTCATTTATGGTCAAGTTTTGAATTTGCCACACCACCAATCAACTCTTTCCATTAATGAATTACAATTTCACTTCCATTCAGAATTTAGATTGCTTACTTAAGTCCATTTCCATTTTATAATCACAAATTCAAATTCTAACACTTAATAACTTAAGAATATGAATTTCTTTTATGTAATTATAAGCAATTTTACATTTCACCTTTATATCCAATTTATTTCTCCATAAATAAGTTCAAAACTTATTTTCTAACTTAAGTTCATTCACTTCCTTTATATCTCACTTTATTCACATTTTATTTGAAATTAAGTTTGAATTCACCATACCATTCCACTATTTCCCATCTGTGATTATAACTCCATTTCTATTTTTTTTTATAAGTTCACCAACTTATTTATTTTAAAGCCCATATTGCTCATTTCAATCTTATAATCACAATTTCAATTTTCTATATATATGCATCACTGAATTTTTAAGGGTACAAATCTTCTTCCAATTTAATTCCTTACACAATTTTAAATCCTCAATCTCAAATTATAAGTATACAACTTAATAACTTATGGGTCCAATCCATTTCACAATGACCCACAATTTCAGACCAACTTACCTTTTCATTTAACCCCAAATCCATTTAATTCGAAATCCAATTTTTTTTTTTTTAACTTATCCAAGTTAAATTCAAATTTCCAATTCACTTTAATATATTTTATTCATTTCCAATTAATCAAGTTAAGTTTTAATTCCAAGATTAAAATTTTCATTTCTTCCTTCTTATGGATATCAACTTCACTTAATAAGCTCAATAGTTGATTCATTTTATTCTACACATTATTTAAATAGAATTTTCCAGAATTCTATTACCCGGTTTTATTTCAAAACCATTTTGAAATAATAAATAACTCATACACCCCTGGTATCAAATCAAATCTCCCAATTCCAAAACACTTGGTTTTATTAAAACAAATTTCCCTTTGAAATTTATAAAACCACTTGTATACCCAACAAGTCCAAACAATGCCATAACCAAGTACTAGGGAAGCAATCCATCACTTTAGAAACTCGAAAATGAATTCTAATGATGTGGCCAGCATCATCAGGATTATTTTCCAGCGACTGAAGTGAGTTCAATGCTTTCTTACTTTCTCACATCCATTTCGAAACAGTTTCCATTCAAACATATTACCCCAAAATAATATTCCAACATTGCCTTCAAACACTTTAGTAACATTTCAAACTTCCCAGGATTTTATATTTCCAAACTTTAGTTTTCAATACAATCAAGATCCTTTCCAAAACTTCCGGGATTAAATTCTGGTTTAATTCAAATTTAGTTATTCTTCTTTTGCATAATTCATACTTATAGAATTTATTTTGTTATAACCATTTCAAAGTTTAGATTAAATTTTAGATTCTTATTTAATTATAGATATCCACATCCAAACAATCAAATATATAATAATATCAAAAAATTATTCTTTTTATATCAAAATAAAATTTTGGGTAAAATTATTTCATTTACCCATTTTAAAAACAATACTATGTCGGTTCATCTTGTTTAAGAGTTTAGAAACCCCTATCGATACGGTTGTACTTCCCGTACCGACCAGAATTCATAAACACTCAACCGATAAGTCAACATAGTATAAAAACAATTTTATATGCACTAACAAGTACGCTCTCATATCTATTAATACACTCAACTCATTATAGAGTACTATTGACTCTATTTAATGAGTAATTTCCCCACCAAAGCCTAGGTTGTCGCCAACCTAAGCTCTGATACCAAGTGTGACAGCCCGCAAATCCGTACCCCTTGAATCAACACTATTCTACCTCTATTAACTCAAGTGGCACAGAATTACGAACCATTAGGGTTAAAGAAGAAGAGATAGAAGCAGAAACTAAACAACATCAGAATCTCACAATCGCAGCGGAATAAAATATAATAGTAAATATTTAACTTTACACAAAAATGAAATCTATCACTGTTTTATACATCATATCATCAGAGTGTCTCATACATCAAATCACCATTCAGACATACCATACAATCACAACGGCGGAATACACATATATATAGGTAATACGTCTCAGACTCCAGCTCCTCTGCTGCTCCAAAGCATCATGTCCTGTACATATAATACTCGGTCTGACCCAAGCATTATAATGAAATAACACCCGAGTCAGTCTGAAATACCAGCTGATAATGAGGCATCCAAATTGATTATTAAAGTTTCAAAAATCCTTTGAAAACAAAAGCATCTCGTAAGACCACGCCACAATAAACATGTCGGGTTTTTACCTTACGATAGCTAAAACACTTTTTATAGAAATCCTCTGATATTATAATAGGGTCTATTTACAAATACTTATAAAATAGCCGAAATTGTTACATGATTAAATTCCACCTACTAGCCACAAAAGTGGGTAATACAAACGAAACTCGTACACGGCTCGTAGGGAAAATGGATTTCCATCAATGGCTGGGCTACTGGGGTACCACCCGTCACAGTACCTGGCCTAGATCAGAGTACCGAGGAGTACGCCCGCTCCCCTGCAACACAAGACCGGAAACATTCCTTACTGAACAGTCCCGAACAAGATAACCCCATGGTTGGCACGACCAACCACCCACCAAGCCGAATATAAAGGGACATCTAGACAGGAGATAATCTTGTCCTGCTTGGGCATGACCCACCTAACCTTGCTGCACCTCCCCTGTTTTAGCCATTCCCAGTTGATGAGGCTTGAGGTTAAACGTTACCCTTTAAGAACACATCACTTAGAATGCTCATCGTCCACCTGACGATGTTTCGCAAGCATTCATCCATACAAGTCCGTCCCGGGTTCGAACGGAACCGAAGGCACTACTCCTACTACATCCATTTTGGAAATATCCTCAGGATTAGTAGCGACTAGCCCTTGCACTTCACTGCTCCATCTTCGACTCCGAATGCGTTTTCACACGAAACGTACAAACCGGATCGAAGTGGTTTTCGAGAAATAAATCTCGATCCCGGTCTCTTTGAAACGATCAACGCATTTGTCCAATATTGATAGTCGGTGATTTAACTATCAATTATATTCACAGACATCCATCACACAATAAATAATTCCCACATTATTTATTTGCCTCTGATATCTTTATAAAATATATTTCCAAATTTCCAAAGCTCATTTGAAAACAATTTCCCAAAGTTCTTCCTTTATAAAGTAAATCCTTTACCATTAATTCCCATTGGAAATAACCAAGTTCAAAGACATTTAAATTTAAAACAGTTGAAACATTTAATACTGAAATATACTTTTAAAATACCTACATTTACTTCTAGTTACTTACCCAAAAATATAAATTTAAAATAAGTGAAGTAAAACTATTTATTAAGAATCTAAACTTGATTTTTACATAAAAGTTTAGTTAAACTAAATTTAAAGGTAGAGTTTTAAAAAGGATTCTTAATAATTCAAATAACTTTATTCAAAACTAGCCTTTAAATAAATCCATTTGTAAAAATGATTACTAAGATATTCATACAAATTTACTATTGCTAATTTATAAATATTTACTTTAAAATAATAATTTTTCAACACACTCTTTAAAACAAGTTTGAACTTTAGACTTCCTTTTTTAATAAATCTATTTAAAACTCGAACTAGGTTTTTTCCAGGGAAACTCATTCCCACTTAAACATCCCAGAAATCATTCTTATAATTTCTGTCGATTATATTTCAATTCAGACTTATGTTTAATAACATAGATCTCCTTTCTAGGTTAAAAATAACTTCTTACGAAGCTTAACCACATTTCCATTTCCGGAAATTCACTTCCAAAGTATAAGTTTTAAGGCCTTTTTAATAAACTATTATAAATTTATTTAATGAAATCATACTTAAGGAATTGCTTAACTAATTACCTACTTAAATTTTCAATGGTTTTAAATAATATTTCTGCAACATTCTAATTTGCAATTTATTTCTAATTTAATTTGAAGGGTTTCCTTTCACATCATATTTAATTTCCATGGAACATTATTATCAAAATAACCCCATTGTTACTTTTAACAATTTATAATTCCTTATTGAAATTATCACCAGAAATCCCTACTTCCTCTTTTATCAACTAATAAATGTTCCCCTTATTTTTTTTATTTCCAACTTTGCAAATTTTCATTCTTCACTCAACCCAGATTCCAAATTTAAATTCCCTTAAATTCTTTATTTAACAATTTCTTTTATTTCTTTAAAAATCCAATTTATTTTATTTTATTCTTAAAATTCTGTGTATATTCTCATCCAGCAATATCAGAGTACAATTAAATTTCAGAGTTATCAATCACAATATATAACAGGTTACAACATCAATTATAAAGATAATTACTATAGTGTGAGGAATCCAGTTGGATCCCTCCAACCTGTTTTCCCTGCATCCACAAATGTTAGCACAACAACATATATATCAATCTAGGCTGATAAAATAAACATTTCAACCAATCACACAATTATTTAAATATCACTACTTAAATCAGCTAACATTCCAGATGTGAGTGAGATTAACTCACCTTGAGTTTCGGCGAGCGTTCGAAATTTAAATTAAACCGAATGACGTTCGATTTAACCTAAATTTCTACTTGCCCGGAATGATTCCGGATCTGCACCATCGCGTAGTGCTCTTCTCTGCGATTTCAACGCCACCAAAATCACCGAAATCTGACATCGTATGTAACCGTTATGAACATTTGAAGTTTGTATATAAAATTTTAAACAATTTCTTTTATTAAATTTTATTATTTTACCAAAAATAACATCAAGGCCGTTCATCACGAAACATACCCGCCCTCCTCCTTCCCGCTCTAGCACGCGAACATGGCTCCAGTAAAAACAAACCCAAAATCGCGATTTAGGGTTTCAAACCACCCCCTTCTCGGTCGATGAAACCACGATCAAGCATCATCACCGCGTGCGCCCCACCTCGCTTCCCTCTCGGCTCAGATCCCATCGAACTCGGCGCTAAACCCAAGGCGAAAAACGAGCACGAACCCTATCCAAACGCGGCCGATAATCACCTCCTCTGGTCGACTAACCAACATCTCAACCGTACGGATCTAAAGTACTCGATGGGATCTTCGATTCTCTAGTTGGAGGATTTCGCTAAGAATTAGTGGATTAGGAGATTTTGGAGGAAGAATCGCAATCGTTTCCGGCCATTAAATGTTTTCTATGCGGCGGCCGTTGCTATAAGCTAGGGTTTAGAGAGAATTTAATATATATTGTTTAATATTATTTTAATCAACAAAATTCTCAATTTAACCTCATATGCAAACGAACTCCAAACTACGCGTTCCGACAGGAGTTCCTAGGGTTTTTCCCGCGTTCCGGACACAATGGAACAGGTCTCGTAAGCTAATTCGGTCATACGTGCGAGTTACAGAATTAAACGATCAATTAAAAATTAAATCGGTTAAAACGATTTCTATGCGTTTTAAGCTGCCGGGTTCAAACGACAACTCCGATTGCTACGAAAATTGAAATCCGATAATAACTAACTATTACGGATCCAATGGAACTGGTTTCGTCGAATTCCGAGACTGTGCCCCGGAAGGCTATTTTAACTCGTCTATTAAATCGAGCAGATTTCAAAATTAACGAAAACGCTTAAAATTTCGCTTTTAAAATTTTAGTACTTTTATAATAAATCATATAAAATTTATAAACACAATAAAAATCATTCTGGCTCATTTCGGACCAAAATCTGATTAAATTGCATTTTAATAATATTAATTCATTTTTAAATTAATATAAAATCCCAAATATTAATTTATCAACTTTAAAATTCTTCTAAAATTCCCACCACGCTATTTACACTCAAATAGCTCAAAATAAATTTTTAAAATCATTTTTATCACTATTTACATCCAGATTTACTTTTATTTCAATTCCGAATATTTAAATTATTATTTTTCCATTATTCAAATTCAATCGGAATTGCTATAATTAAAAACTATAGCTTATTTCATTGATTGAACTCGAATCCATTCATTTCAAAATCAATTAAGAATCCACATCAAACATTTAAAACGAATTAAATGTTCAAATTAAATGGCTTAAAAATACGGGATGTTGCAATCTCTGACCACTGCCATGCTCGACCTGCGAACATCTTTCGAGACAAAGCACGCGATTGAAATCGCCTCACGAACCAGTTCCACCTTCCAAGTGTCGTATGCAATCCGCGAGCTTCGACTCGATGCTCCCACTCGCTCGGTCGATCTCCAAGATACCTACCACCACATTGCGAATTGAGGGAGAGGAATTGAAGGCGTTTGATTTTGGAATACACGGAGAGCGCGGCCATGAATTCTCGAACGATTTTGATTTTGAAAATTGTTCGCGGCCATTATTTCCTTTTGAATATAATTTCATGAATTTCATTTATCTGAAATGAAGAGGAGAATGAAATCGTTCGGCCATTGATTTCAGAAGCTAGTGCGTTTTCTTTTGAACGACAAAGGGTTTTCGCGATTTAGTTGCGGCCATTATTTTCTTTGTTTGCAAATAATTTCGAATTGAGGAAAGGAAAAGAGAGTACTGCGTGATTTAACAAAGTAAAAGAAGAACGGACTGAAAGAAAAGAAAGGAAGCAAGCATCTCGAGCACGTTTGCTGGTCGGCTAGGATGCCTGATGGGATGTAATAGGGTTTGACTTAGGAATTTATAATATTATTTAATTCCAAAATATCTCGTTTAACGTATCCCAAAATTCCAAACCCCTACCGAGGTATGCTGACAGTAGTTTACAAGGTTTTATCCGCATTCCGAACACAATGGAACGTGTTTTCGGAGGCTAATTCAATCATATGCGCAAGTTACGGAAGTAAACGATCAATTTTAAATCAAATCGATTAAAATAGTTTCTATGCGTTTTGAGCTGCTAGGGTTAAACGACAATTCCGATTGCTACAAAAATTGAAATCCGATAATAACTAACTATTACGGACCCAATGTAACTGGTTTCATCGAATTTCAAGACTGTTCCTCGGAAGGCAATTTTTTAAAATATCAATTTAAATCATATAATCTCAAAACTGAAGAAAGCATTTCCAAATTCAATTCTGAACCTTCCATTAACGTCAGTATTATCAATACAAATTTTCTAAGCCATCAAATTATTTTTAACAAGCTTAAAATTAAAAAATTCAAATTTTTACCCATCATTAATAAATTAAATTCAATAATTTAATTGCCAATTTCATAGTTATATTTGAAATTCAAGTTAAACTAACATCCAAATATTTAAAATCAGTTAAATATTCCATTTCAAATGTTAAAAATTCTGGGTCGTCACATCCTTCCCCCTTAAAAGAATTTCGTCCCGAAATTATTAGTTAAGAAGAATGGACCTTAACCCATTTATTATTTTCCCAAAACAAACGGTTTTATCAACGTGCCCAAAACAAACCTTTTATTAGAGACCCACAATCATTTCATCTAACTTTCCAAAATCAATCATAGATTCCAAACAACATTGTTTTCTCAACTATTCGAATTTAAATTTAAATTCATATTTGAAATTTCCAAAATTTTCTCAAAATTTTTCTAACTCCCTAAATTTTTGGAAAATTTTGCTAGCGTCTCCTTTGCGCGGCTAGCTCGGTACGACTACAAAATGGCACCACGGGCCCCCAAACTCCAAAAAGAAAACAAAAAGCCAAGCGGCTAGACAAGAAAATCACCAAATTTCATACTGAAATTCAAATACATACCTTTTTGTCGAGCAATTCAAATTATCTTCAGAATCAAAATCCAATTTATCATTTGTCTTTAACATACCTGTATATCCTGATATCCATAATGTCCAATTTCAACATTCAAAAATCATTTTTTGCACATTTCTTTACAAAAGTTTGAATACTTACCTCTTATACCATTTTTACTTCTCTATTGAAGTTATATATCCATTTTCATTCAATCTTACTCTTTCAATTTTATCTGAATTCAATTTAAACTTTCAACTTAATTTGGATTCAATTTACCTTCTGAATCTTAAATTATATCAACTATCTTTCATTCACAACTGACTCATCTCGCTATTTTAAATTAGTTTCATTTACTAATTTTTTACAAATTCTAATTCATTTTATCTCAAACCACCTTTTTTCCCACCTTTATTTTCTTTAGTTCACTTCGAACTAATTTTACAACTTCATTTTATTTCACGCAATTCAAATTGGTTTTCAATATTCAGTTTCAATTCCAGTTTTATTCTTTTATTCATTCAAAAATTTATTTTCAATTCACCATTTTGGTTTATAACCACTTATATTTAAACCGGATTTCAAATTCCATATGAATTTAATTTATCTTTCATTTATAAATATTGAATTCAATTTATTCCAAACCATATCTATTTGGTCATTTCTTCAATTAATTTCACTTACTAATTTTATTTTAATACTTTGCTTTACAAATCAAGTTCAATTCTAATTCTAGTTCTATTTACTTACAAATTCGAAATGAATTTCAACATTCAATTTCACTTTCATTTAATTGCAATTGTAAATTTATTCATTCATTCACAACTTTATTTCCCACCTTATAAAATTTTATTCCATATATATCTATTTTCAATAAGATTCCAGAGTCTTTCCGCCTTTTCCAAAACCATTATTGAAAACAATTCAAATTATCCTTTGAATTTCAAAACCAAACCTAAATTTCCCAAACAACTTCCATTTAAAACAATTTGGCAGTAATTACTCTTTTGAAAACTCGAAAATAAACACCGATGATGCTACAGTCATCATCGAAATTATTTTCCAGCGGCTGAAAAGAGTTTAGAGCTTTCATCCCTTCAAAACACTTTTCCAAAACCTTTGAAAATCATCTTCAAAATCAAAAGGGATTTAAACTTTCCAAATCTCCAAAGTTTTCAAATTCTTTTCAAAACATTTCTCTGGAATTCCGTTACAAATTACATTTACAATTTATATTCTCAAATTCCATTCGTATGTGGATTTATTTCTTAACCTTTGATTATGATTTCAATTTCTTATTCAATTTCAATGATAATAATTTAATATTATCACTTTCTAACAATCAAGCAAGCATATACTATAATAATTTACAAGGATTATTTCCTTTATCTACTAAAATAGTTTGGGTAAAATTATTTCATTCACCCTATTTTAAAACAACATCGTGTTGAATTGTTCTGTACATGTGTTTAGAGATTCCTATCGATAGAGTGGTACAGACTATATCGACCAGAATCCATATACCACTCAACAATCCAATCATCATAATATAAAACAATTTTGTATTCACTAACAAATGCGCGCTCATATCTATTATTACACTCAAACTCATTCTAGATGTACTACTGACTCTATCTCTAATGAGTATTACCCAACAGAGTCAAGGTTGTCGCTTAACCAAATGCTCTGATACCAAATTGTAACGACCCCATTTTACGACCCCGGAAAGTCGACATTGATACGTCCACTGCATCAAATGCCGCACAGTCGAATGCCGGAAAACCGAACCATTAGGCTTTAAGAAGAAAGAGGTAGAAGAAGAAACAGAAACAATAACATAATCTCACATATCGCCGCGGAACAAATATAATAGATAAATGAATATCTTTCAAATAAAGAACTATATCAGTTGTCACATTACATTACATTACATTATCAGAGTGTTACAACAACCAAACAGCGGAAAAGAATGTAACATATACTAGTGATACGCTTCGCCATCCAGCGTGCTTCTGATCTCCACAGCATCTCTTTTCTGACTTCCATCCCGAATAATGATAACCTGACTCTAGGCTGCCCGTGTGGAAAAATTATGGGCACCCAGAGTTTAGAAAGAAAACAATAAACTCCAGGTCAGTCATGAGATGGTGCGAGATCTTAAAAATAGTAATTTTTCAGAAAGAAAATAAAAAGGAAATTCACTATGTTTTTTTGGAAAAAGAAACTACCATAAGGCCTCCCGGCACACACACAATGCAATCGCAGACTTGGTGGAGATTTCTTCTTATGATAGTCAAACATGCTTGATACGCAAAATCCTTTTTAATATTATTATTAGTGCATAGTGTGGAAAACATATCGAAAGTATAATGTTAATCTTAGCCAGCATAGGTACCATTATATTATGCCTGCTATAGCTTCCTCCCGAGGAGGCTTGTTGTACAATTGCAATCGTAAAGGGCTCGTATTGTTTCTTTGGATTTCCAACAAGGTCAGGCTAAGAAGCTTCCTACTGCCACATGGGTACGCCTTTGGAGGGACACCTCGAGAACCTAACCGGATCTCTGCCAACACAAGGTCGGTTACCTCTGTAACTAGGTAACTACTACACAGTATGCCATCCCCCGGTCGTTTGTGACCTTTATCCGAGGATCCTCAACCACAAAGCAACAACCACAAAGTATGATAAATTTGCAGCATCAACGTAGGTAAAATATCTGGACTCCATACCATGATACCACCCTTCTCCAGAAGGAAATGACATACCCTCAGGGGGTGCTACCCCAAATAACCTTGCCGCATCTTTCCTGTTTTGACCATTTCCGGGGTGTGAGGTCCGACGAGGTCTCGTCCACAAAGCTACACTTTTCACAAAGTTATGCTTTGATCAACAAATGATCAGCAGCACTTCGTATGCCACATTACCAAATTGAGAGTGTATCACTAGTAACCGTCAACTGCATAACCTCTGAGCTCATACGTCTCAGAGATGGGTATTAGGCTAAGAGAATAAATTCTCCGCCACCATTAGAAATGTATTTGATTGAAACCAGCTTTACATCTCAAAGTGTAACGTCAGATACACATCCATACAAGTCCGTTCCGGGATCGAACGGAACCGAAGGCACTTCAAAGAAGCCCTTGTAATCCGGATATTCACTAATCACGTCGGAATCCCTATCACAAAGGGTGATAAAAGTCTCTACACCGGAGTAACCCGGTGCAGAGACATTCGATGGGTAATCCTTTCGTTTTCAAAAATACCCAGTCTTCAACACCGTCTTCCAATGCAATCCCATTTCATCGTATCATTATTCGGAATGGGTTTTATGACACAAAGTCCTCTCCCGGCTAATCCGAATAATGAGCGCTTATTTTTTTTAAAATAAGTGTTTCAATCAGATTTAAAATAAATCACAACAATTTCCACTTCGATCTTTTAAATAAAAGATCCATTACAATCACAAAGGTTCGATGTGGTTTTCGGACATCCACTTGGAATCCGACCCCGGTCGCATCGAAATTCAAATGCCATTAAAAGGCCAATATTAATAGTCGATTATTTGACTATCAATCATCATTCACAGCCATCACTGGATTTCAAATAATTTTCCCAAATCATTTATTTCCAAAATATCTTCACAAGGTATACTTTTATCACTTTAATATTTTGGAAACAAATTTCAAATCACTATTCACATTTCAATCCTTTGGAAAAAAATTTTCAAAGCATTTTCCTTATGCGGAATATATTTTCAAATATTTATTCATTTCCATTGGAAATCTGCCGAGTTAAAATAATTCAATTATCCAAAATATTCTTGGGACATTTAAATTAAAACCATCTTAAATAATTACTTAAAATATTGGTTATGAAAACATTATACTAATCATCACATATAAGATTTTAAGTCCCAACTAATTTTAAAATAAAATTAGTAGATAAGGTATAACTATTTAAATAATCGTTTCCTAAAAAAATATCAATTTTAATCTTTAAAATAATCCCTTCTATAAGTAATTAAATAAATCCATACTTTAAAGATTTGAAACCAGTTTAGAAAATAATTTATCCAAAGTATCCTTTCTTTAACCATCCTTAAAATTTTCAGTTTATATTTATAGGCTACGTAAAAATCATACTCAGCTTTTCGGGGAAAATACATTTTCCATTTCAAAATGGTTCATTCAAATCAATTAATAAATCTTTCTTAATTTTTTTTAAATTTACGTTCCAAATCCGTAAATTCCTTTCATACTTTTAAAAATAACCAAATGTTTATTTTTAAAACAAATTTCACTTTCCTTTATAAATTCCCATTTTGAATTTAAACTTCTAAATATCCATTGATATACGATTTTCAAATCGATTTTCAAATATTCATTTTCAGCACCAAATTAAATTCTAAATTGATTTTCAAATTTATTTTCAAATACCAAACCAATTTCCAAAATTTATTTCTAAATTTATTCCAACACCAAATTAATTACCTTTTGCAACAAATTCCTTCTTTTAAATTTATTCAGTTTTCTAAAATTAATTTACTATAAATTCTCTACTAAATTTCAAAAATCCAATTTTATTTATTTCTGATATCCTACGATATCAAAAATATATTCGGCTAAATTACAGCCTTCAATAGTTTCAACCACCAATAGTGACACACAAATTGCAAATAATCAACACACAATATTGAAACTAATTCAAATATTTGAGGAATCCAGTTGGATCCCTCCAACCTGTTTTCCCTGTATCCACAGACATTAGTACAACAATTAGATACCAATTCCACTTCGAGGTGGAATATCGCGATATATGGGATTTATAAAATATCATCCGCTATTATACGGCGCATAGGGTCTCATCCGCTATATAATGCGGGAAATCAATCACTCCAATATACGATATACTACTATATATGTAATATCATCTAGTGAATAAATTATTATAAATCAATCATCCAAGCACACAGTCAATCAATTTTAAATCTAACTATTGAAAATTCAAGTCAGAACAATATTTGATTGAGTGAGAAGATCTCACCTTTGCTTTTATTTTGCAATCCATTTCCATTCTGACTTGTTTCTTCACAGTTTAAGACCTTGTATAAATATTTATACAGTTTATTAATACTTGAAATAAATCGAACAAATTACCATTTGTTAATTTATTTAACTAATAATTTAATTTAAACTAAATATTTTATCCTTTTAAAAATCTTTTAGTGACTTAAAATAATTATACAAGTTAATTAAACAAATTTCCACCAAATCCATATTTTCAAAATAAACTAGTAGGTTTAAAAAATGTGTATATATATATGTCTATATTTATTTTATTTTCAAATTGCTAAAAATAATCTATATAAGTTTTAAAAAAAAATCTAACTTTTATATAAATCTTTATATTTTCCAAAATCTTATTCCTATAAAAAAAATTCCCAAACTTTATCCGAAAAGATTTTTTTTAGTTTAATATATATATATGTTTATATTTTCTACATGTACATTTAATTAAAACTAACAAAAAAGTATACCTCAATGACGAATCTCGAACTCAGAACTTTCGCCCCTTTCGAGCTCACAGACGTACAATGATTCACCGACCTGCTCCAACGCCTCGACCTCGGCCTCCTTGTGTGCGCCATTGCCTGATATCACGAAATCGCTGAGCCCATGCCCAAATCCCAATCGCGATCTCTGACCACTGCCATGCTCGACCTGCGAATGTCTTTCGAGACAAAGCTCGCGATTGAAATTGCCTCATGAACCGGTTCCAAATTCCATGCGTCGTATGCAATCGCCGAGCTTCGACTCGATCCTCCCACTCGCTCGATCGATCTCTAAGATGCCTGCCACCAGATCGCGAATTGAGGGAGAGGAATTAAAGGCGTTTGATTTTGGAATACACGGAGAGCGTGGCCATGAATTCTCGAACGATCTTGATTTTGAAAAGGGTACGCGGCCATTATTTGCTTTTGAATATAATTTCATGAATTTCGCTTATCTTAAATGAAGAGGTGAATGAAATCGTTCGGCCATTGATTTCAGAAGCTACTGCATTTTCTTTTAAACGACAAAGGGTTTTCGCGATTTAGGTGCGGCCATTATTTTCTTTGTTTGCAAATGATTTCGAATTGAGGAAAGGAATAGAGAGTACTATGTGGTTTAACAAAGTAAAAGGGGAAATGTCGGACTGAAAGAAAAGAAACGAAGCAAGAATCTCGAGTACGTTTCCTAGGTCGACTAGGATGGCTGATGGGATGTACTAGGGTTTGACTTAGGAATTTATAATATTATTTAATTCCAAAATATCTCGTTTAACAAATCTCAAAATTCCGAACCCCTATTGAGGTATGCTGCCAGGCGTTTATAAGGTTTTATCCACATTCCGAACACAATGGAATGTGTTTCGGAGGCTAATTCGATCATATGCGCAAGTTACGGAAGTAAACGATCAATTTTAATTTGAATTGATTAAAATAGTTTCTATGCATTTTGAGCGGTCAGGGTTAAACGACAACTCCGATTGCTACAAAAATTGAAATCTGATAATAACTAACTATTACGGATCCAATGGAGCTGGTTTCGTCGAATTTCGAGACTGTGCCTCGGAAGGCTATTTTTTTAAATATCAATTTAAATCATATAATCTCAAACTGAACAAAGAATTTCCAAATTCAATTCTGAAGCTTCCATTAACCTCAGTGTTATTAATATAATTTTTCTAAGCCATCAAATTATTTTTAACAAGCTTAAATTGAAAAATTCAAATTTTTACCCATCATTAATAAATTATATTCAATAATTTAATTACCAATTTCATAGTTATATTTGAAATTCAAGTTAAACTAACATCCAAATATTTAAAATCAATTAAATATTCCATTTCAAATGTTAAAAATTCTAGGTCGTCACAAATGGACATACCCTAGGGGCGCGACCCCTAATAACCTTGCTGCATCTTTCCTATTTCGACCATTTCCAGGCTGTGAGGTCCGACGAAGTCACGTCCACAAAGCTACGCTTTACACAAAATTCATGCTTCGATCAACAAATGATTAGCAGCACTTTGTATGCCACATTACCAAATTGGGAATGTATCACTAGTAACCATCAACTACATAACCTCTGAGCTCATACGTTTCAGAGAAGGGTGTTAAGCTAAGAGAATTAATTCTCCGCCACCAAACAGAAATGTATTTGATATTAACCAGCTTTACATCTCAAAGTGTAACGTCAGACACACATCCATACAAGTTTGTTCCGGGTTCGAACAGAAATGAAGGCACTTCAAAAGAATCCCTTGTAATCCGGGTATTCACAATCCCGATCGGACTCCCCATTACATATGGAGATCTCTATACCGGCGCGACTCAGTACAGAGACATTTGATGGGTTATCCTTTCGTTCTCGAAAATACCTGGTCTTCACCACCAATCTTCAATTGCTATCCATTTCGTCGTATCATTATGCGAAATAGGTTATATGACACAAAGTCCTCTCCCGGCTAAACAGAATAATGAGCGCAATATTTTAATACCATATGGATAATGAGATCTAGTTAAGCCACAACTTATTACCAAAACTTTTCTTTCAAATGGTTTAAACAAATTACCATTTCAAATCTTTAAACAAAAATATTCATTTCAAAAAGTTCATCAGTCTTACATAAAGATTAATTCATAGTTTTGAAAACTATTTACAATTCCAAATCTTTTATATAAAAGACACACCTTCAAGATCCTCTTCAATTTGGAAATAAAGTTCACAAATCTTTCACAAAGATTCAATTATAGCTTTCAAAAACAACCCCCTTTCAAATTTGAAACCCCTTTTAAACAAAATTGGAAATCCTTTCTTTCTTTGAAAGCTATTATCATTTGAAAACTAAGAGTTTTCATTTCGGGAAAATCCAATTACATTTGTTCAAGTTAAAGCCTTTCAAGCATAAACTTGGGTTGAATTTAAATTCTCAATATATTCAACATACTTTAAAGATGGTTTTAATATCCATATATATATATATATATATTATATAACCTGTATTAACCTTTCAAACCAAATTTCCAAAACAAATTCAAAACTTAACAAGATATAGTCTTATTCAAACTAAATTTTAATTTCAAACTTCCTTTCAAAAAGCTCTCCATATTCAACCCAATTACATTTCAAAAACCATTTGGATTCAAAATTCAACTTTAAAACCATTTCATTAAATTCAAATATCTATAACTTAACCAATTTCCTCGTGCAATCCATATTTGTGTGTGTAAGGTGTAGTCCACGGGTTTTACACAATAGTGCAACAACATCAATCATCATAGATTCAATCATATCAATATTAATGAGTGGTATAATTTATAACGCTTATCTTCCATTCACAGATTCACAGATAAATAATATACATTTGTTATTACAGTCATCACAGCTCAAATCAAAATAATTCATATCCAAAGAATCACACATCAGGGATGTCAAAGAATTCGAAGTATTTCATACAATTCAAACATCCATAAGTAAGATTAATTTAAATCAGATTAATCACTTGTGAATAAATTACTAATCCTGGTTAATTAATATTAATTAATTACAAACCATCTTAATTAATTAACCTTTAATCATTTATTAATTAACCTTTAATAATAAAGTAATAAACTATTAATTATTAATTTATCAACCTTAATTAATAATTTAATCAACCTTCAATCATTAAATAATTAACCTTTAATTATTTAATTATCCTTTACTTAATTTTTCTTAATCACCTTAATTAATTAATCCTTATTGATTACCATTTAATTAATTTCCCTTAATTAATTACAATAAGTGATTATCCTAATCACATATATTAATAAATCACAAATTAATTACATTGGGTAATTATCTTTTAATCATTTGATTAATCAACCCCTAATCATAAATTAATTATCTTTAATTAATAACATTAATTAATTGATCAACCTTTAATTAATCACATTAATTAATAAATTAATTATCCTCAAATAAATTACCTTAATTGATCACATAAAATAATTATTCTTAAATAATTACACAAAATAATTACCCATAATTAACCTTAAATTAATTACATAAATCAATCAACCTTTAATTACATTAAAGTAATTAACTTTTAAATAATCACATTAAGTAATTAAACTTTAATTACTTACATTACTAAATCAATCTTTGATTAATTATAGGTCAATTAACATTAGTTATTTTAAAAGTAGTGGTTAACAATTTGTTTAAACTTGATTAATCTTTAAATTTAAAAAACTTATTATTATTTTACCCAAACTCTATATCATCACAACACCCGAGCCCCACCAACGTTTTCCCGAGCTCATTCCCGAGCAACCAACTCCCTTATTTTTCTTCGAGACAAACCCGCAACGACATCGAGTAAAGCCCCGACAACACCTCGTCTTCCTCACTTTCAAACAACAGGGATACAACCCCCCACTTGTGCACGTGCACGCCTGAATTTCATCACTCTGGCCATTGCCGTACGCTCTGACATGTCAACGATGTCTCCCCTGCCCAAACAATCATCCAGTTCGAACGAATTCATCTGGAATGAAAATCGAGTATCTCGAACAAAAAGGCTGAAACCAAACCAATCGGAAAAACCACCCTAGCCATCGCCCCTGACCACCGGAGGTCACGCAACCACGAGCTAAACCTCGCCGGATTCCCCTCTTTCCTTTCCCCTAGACTGGTGTAACCCGATGCGACATTGATGGCGATCAAGCTTCGAATTCAACAGCCACTCAGACTGTTATTTAAGCCCTAGATCATCATCGATCTACAACCTCGATCATCTATAAATGCTCCGAGTATTTTTCCTACGACCACCGTCCACAACCTTCCTCCAGCGTCGAGCACGGCATTCAATTCGTCGCCGATCAACAAGATGCGACAAAAATAAGTTTTTCATTCAACCCCGAAATTCTCATTCAATATAGCTCTAAAAATCTTATTCTGTTCTTAAAAATCATCAATTTTGAAGGCGATTCAAATTATATAATCGAATCAAAAATCTTAATAATCGAATTTTTTTGGGATATTTAAATCGTTACTGTTATATTTCATTTGCCAGATGATATTCAAAATTATCATTCTTAAAAACTTTTAAATCTTTGTTTAGTTTTAAACAAACATACTTTATTCACATTCCAAAGTCTATAAGGGATTGGACAAGAAGATTTGATCTTTTCTACACTTACTTAATCTGTAGGAAATAAGCAGAGACTTGTATACTTAAATCCAGGCATGCACACAGACACCTATATATATATACATATATACAAGCATACAAGCACATTTCACATTCATACAAACATATTTCATAACTTTCACCAAACACTTATCACATGCAAACCAAGATTTAAACAAATTTGAGGTTTTTATAAGTTAGTTTGCTCACCTGGCCTCCAGAAAACAGAGACAACAAGTTTGAGCCTGGAACCAGATTTTTGAACTGCATTTTTTGACTTGCGTTGAAGTCAGGGTAAACCACAATCTAGAAACGTTGATTCCTTCATTTTGTTCCACCGTTAAATCGCTACATGATTGCAAAGAAACTGACCAATTTGAGTATCAATTGGTTCTTGAGAGGTTTAGGTTGCTCTTCGTTGTATTTTCTAAGGTCTAGGAGCCATGATGTTGAATGATTTGGATAATTTTTGATTTGGGAATGCTTTGGAGTGTTTTAGGGAATTTAAAGTTTTGAGTTTAGAAGAGTTTATGAAAAAAATGAACGTGATTGGTTTATAAACTAGGGTTTTCTATCGCCTCTGTTACATCACTCAGTCGACTGAGCTAAAAGTTCAGTCGACTGAACCCTTTTCCTAAAGCTATTTGCTCTGGAAATGAGTTCAGTTGACTGGACATTTTGGTCTAGTCGACTGACTTCTGCCAGTGACTTTTGCTTGTTTTGTAACTAATTTTATACGATGATTTCATATAATATAACAATAATTTTACAAAATATAATACCAAAAAAAGTTTATCTATATATTTATTGATGATTTCACGAAAATATGCATTAATAATAAAATTTCAAAAACACAGTGATCATCAACGAATATGATTTATTTTGAAGGTGATTTCTTTGGAGTCTTAGATTTCTTTTTATTATCCTTCTTTGATGACGTGATCGCTGGTGATTGAAATTTGCGATCCCATGAGTTTGGAGTTCAAGGAGAGTATCGTGCAGAAGGATCCCACGGATTTCGATATCCAGCTGATGGGTCGAGCGATGAACACGGCTTTGGTAAAGGTTCATATGGTCGAGCGATGAACACGGCTACGAAATTTCATTCACATTGAAGGTCCATTTTTGTTGTTGGTAGTGATGAATATTGTCGATCTTCTCTATAGTCTATGGCGAGATGAACGTAGCTTGTTTTCCCTTTTTATTATCCGGTGTATAACCGGTATAATAGCTTTCCCACTTACGTACCGGTTTATATTCCGGTGTTGAAGTAGGTGATAGATGGTCGCAGCTATCTAAGGAAATGTTGCGTAGGAGAGGTGTGTGTTATCTGAGGATTGGGACAGCATTACAATGTGATAATAAAATATATAAAGTTTGTATTTCAATTGTATTTAAAAAGTGTAGCAACATTTCAAAAATACATGTATATATAGGAGTAGAATCATGTATTTTCTATGGTCAGAATATGAAATTAGTTTTAGACCATATATAAATAAGTTAATGATTTAAGGTAGGAAAATGATTTGAAAAATGTACGGTCAATAGAATTTCATGCTAATTCAATGTAGGATGAGCTGGTTTTTACTACTAAACAAGAAATAATAACTACCAAACTGGTAGACACATGAGACTTCCAATAGAGAGACAATAGTTCAATCCTTGTCAGCTTCAATATTTTTGAATTCGAAAATTTTGTTTTTAACAAAAGGTGAATTCTATATTGTGACAAGAAACACCCATAGCTTAAGTGGCTATAGACATTAGAAATTTAGGAAAGGATGGAGTTCGAATCCCGTCATGGTTAGAAATCATATTGTTTCTGCCTTTTTATTAATAAATATTTTTATAACTCTTTTATTGATATTATTCCAAGTTCTCTTCTTAGTTTTATAAATATATTTTCATTTAATGGTCTATTGAAAATATCAGCTAGTTGATTTTCTGAAATTTACAAATTCTAAATTTAAAATATAAATATTTCTATCTCGTATACCTTCAAAGATTAACTCTTGGTTTTTATTAGTATTATTGCATTTATTTTTTGAAAATGATATATTAAAACCTTTATCACATAATTGACTTATAATTAGCAACTTATGTTTTAAATTTTTAACTAATAAAACTTCAGCAATGGGAGGTAAATTAGAGGTACTGTTGCTGCTGACATCGCCTTTGCCGATGATATAGCCTTTGGAGTTATCTCTAAATATGACCGATCCTCCATTTGAGTAGATATTGTTGGTTAGCATATCTATATTTCCAGTCATGTGTTTAGAGAAGCCGTTGTCCAACATCCATTTTCCTCTCTTTTTAAGTGGTACCTGCAAAAAAAAAAGAATAATGTTGACCCACTTCCTCTGTTAGGGTCCTAAGGGTTAAATCTTAGGAAGCCAAATCCAACAGGGTTCAGAGTTCCCTTTAAAAATTATAATTATCATTATAATGAACAGTTTCCATGAATGATTTAATATATTTATTCCTAATCAAATTATTATTTGTTTTAGGAATCCATATTTTTATAGTTTTAATTTCCTTAGAAACTGTTGATTTATTATCCATTTTAAACCTATTTTCAATGTTATTCAAACCTTTTCCAAATTCTGTTTAAATAATTTTTTATATCATAGTCTTGATTTATTTGAGGTAGATTATGAATTTTCTATAATTTTAGAAAGATTCTCTCTTTCTTTATTAAAATTAGAAGTATTTTTGAAATATTTTCTAATTTTGTTTTGAGATTAGAATTTTCTAATTCTAAAATTTTATTGCCAGATTTAAAATTTTTAATATCTACCGATAGATCTTCATTCTTATTTTTCTAAATTTCTAATTCTTGAATAATTATAGATATTTGGGAAGTAAAATTAGAATTATATTCTTGAGTATTCTCAAGTTCCTCTTCTAGAATTTTCTTCTCATCTTTTAGCATACTCACTTCTAATTCTGATCTATTCAGTTTTTCTATTAATTCCTTATTCTTCGTTTTAATCTGTTTTACTAAATCTATTAATTATGAATTAATCTCTACTAAATCATCAAAACTTAAATCACTTACAACGTCTTTTGTGGCCATGAAGCATACATTAGCTTGTTCATTGTCGCTGTAACTATCACTATCTGATGAGTCTGATTTGTCCCACGTGACTCAAAAAGCTTTCTTTCTGAATTTTCCCTTCTTGAATTTGTTATTTTTATGTTCTGGACAATCTCTCTTCATATGGCCCTTCTTATGACATTTATAACATTCCACGATTGAAGATGATGGTTTATTGCTATCAGTTTTGTTGTTGGAGTTACTTTTGTTGCTTCTAAACTTGTTATTCATTTTGAATTTCAAAAAAAAAAATTTTTTTGCAATAAGTGCCATATCCTCTTCATCTGAATCTGAATCATCTTTTTCCGCTTGAATGCTAGATTCTTCTTATCCTGTGCTTAAACTTTCTTTGCCTGCAAATTCACTTCATATGACATTAGATTTCCTATTAACTCTTCTGGTTTCATAGTGCAAATATCGTTTGCTTCTTCAATAGATAAGACCTTTCTTCCCCATTCATCCGTTAAAGAGTTTAGGATTTTTGATACTATATCAAAATTAGAAAAAATTTCTCCTAGTCCTAATAATAAATGATAAATATCTTAGAATTTGGAGTACATATCATTACTGGACTCATTTTCTTTCATTCCAAAATTTTGAAATTGATTCTTAAGTACAGATATCCTGCTTTGTTTAACCTTGTTAGTACCTTCATGAGTTACTTTGAGTGTTCACCATATTTCATATGTAGTATTGAACATGCTAACACGATTAAACTCATTCTTGTCCAAGGCGCAAAACAACATATTCATAGCTTTAGCATTTGCAATAGCATCTAATTTTTATGTGTTTGACCATGTAGAAAATTCAGTTGTGGGTATATGATATTCAGATTATGTGATATTCCATGAATCAAAATCATTTGCTTGCATATAAATTCTCATATGTGTAGACCAATAAGTGTAATTCATGCCATTGAATAGTGGTGGTCATGTAGTGGATTGGCCTTCTATAAAACTGTTGTTAGTGTTATTTTCCATATTACTAGAATATATCAAATAACTATGTAACGGTTATTAGACGATCGTGCTCTGATACCAAATGAAAGAGCGTATGCCATATAGCTAATACTTAGGATCGTGTAATATGGAAAAATGCGAAAAAAGATAATAATAGTAAAGTAAATAAGAATAAGCACGCCAGGAGTTTTTATACTGGTTTGAACTTCCGTTCCACGTCCACATCAAGACTTTCCTTTGGAATTTTCTTAATATCCTCTCATTTAACCCGGAGGAATAGGTATACAACACCTAAACAACCTAACAGGATTTTTCTGCTTCAGCAGCCGAAGAGGACTTTTTCGCCCGATACAAACTAACATGACTTCTATAATTTCGATAAATTTGTCGACGCTTAGTGTTCTTGATAGCACTGATTTGTCTTTGATAGCACACCCTTCCTATAATCAGATCCTCAATTAAATATTGTGTGTGTGAAGATTAGAAAGGAAGATATTGCTTTGAATCGAAATATACAATAATTAACTCTGAGATTCAAGCAATATATCTTTGATTAGAAAGCTTTTAGAATGTAGAAATATAGTCAAGAAATATAGATCAGAGAATAGAATAGATTGAAGTAAATTGGATGATTAAAATCACGGATTTAGATATATATATATATATATATAGTATATAAGGTTGCTACTGTTCATGAAGAGTTTTAATCAAGAGTTGCGTTCGTAACTCTTCGAATTGGATCATTACTCTTCGCAAAGAGAAGCAGCCCTTCAGGAAATATGGTAGTTGCGTACGGTCAGTCGACTGGTAAAAAAATATATAGTTCGCTGAATATTCAAAGTGGTGTTCACGTGTGCATGTCTGTGCAAAGAACACAGATTCAATCGACTGGTGAATTCAGTCCATTCGACTGAACCGTGCTTTTTTACACAATGTGCATTTATGCACACTATTTTACACCCACAAACGCACACACACATATATATATTTAAAACTTTTGTATAGTGTGTGTAAACTACTTGAGGAGTGATTTTAATAGTTATGAACTATAACTACGACTCAAACAATAAAGATTTTTATAGCGTACTCGGGTTTGAAGTCTAGTTTCCTTTGTAGTTCACCACGCATGTATGGCTTTCCCTTTTTATCGCTTTGATCGTCTAATCTCACCGTTGATCATTGAAGCTTGTCATGAATCAAAACTCATGATTCGATAGAGGACACGTGTCCTATAGAACACAAATATGTATGCTTCAGTGTCTGGTACATACGAAGTATGCATGTAAAAATTATATATGAACGCACAGTCTAATTACACGATTGATGGACACGTAGTACATGCAGATGGACATGAAGTCATTTACATTGACTAGGGTTTGTTCATCGATACGAAGCGATTTAGTTTTATGGGTACGAAACATATGTCTGTGCATGGATACAAAAGCAACTAATATGATGGATATAGGACACGTGTCCCTACCATATAGAAAATATACACATTTTGATAGATGCGAATGTTCATATTTGAATATGAAGATTTGTAGTGGTGCATACGTAAATTCTGCATGTCGGTGGATACGTGGCTTGCATGCACTGATGGAAACGAAGTTGTTTTCCATGGATGGATACGAAACAATTTATTCTTGGATACAAACTTGTTTGGCTCACATAATGGACATGAAGCCTATGTTGATGCTAATGGACACATGTCCTATATTTTGATGGGTACAAAATTGCATATATGTAGACGGATATGAAGTATATATATAGACTTGTGTAGGTGGATGTAGGACATATATATATGAAGTAATGTAAGTTACAAATGGATGTGAAAGTGCCTAGATTCATGGACGCAGAACAAGGTATGTTGATGAAAATGGTCCAGTTCGTGGATATGAGACGGTCTAAAATTCATGGATATGAAGTGGATTCAAATTTATGGATACGAGTTACATAATTGTATGGGTTGAAAATCGATACGAAGCAGTTGTAAAGGACTGATATGAACGAGATCGATACGAGCTTATCGATACATGTTCAGCAACATACAACAAACCCAAACTTGCATCAATCATATCTCACAATCTACAAGTCCAAATGCCACTAAATTTTCATCCCAAAAAGAGCAATTTTGGATCGGTACGAATTTAGTGCGTATCAATCATGGATCGAGTCGAAATGACAAGGGATCGATCACATGGGCCCACCTACGTGAGAGAGCAAGTCTTCCGAGTTTTGAGCGAGATATTTGCAGGCTACACCTATAAATAACAGTCCAAGGTCTTCTGAAAAGGGATCTTTTAGCTCTTTTACTCCTATACTTTGCCGAAATCATTTGTAACAGCCCAAATTTTAGCAATATTTTATTCTTTATTTATAACTCCGGGGTTTTATTTTTCGAAAATTTGATTGTCTAAATTTAATTATAAATAATCACCCAAGATTTTTATTAATGTGAAAATTCTACAATTCTTATTTTGGTTAACATTTTTTTGAACTTATAAATCTTTAAATTTTAATCTTTTGGTTTAATTTAATATTCGTAACAACATTTATTTCACCTTTTGTTCTTAAAAAAAATTGATTTTATACTTTTAAAAATTTAATATTTTATATTTTACTTACATACATTTTTGAATAAAAAATTTCTTAGTAAATGTGTAAACAAATCATATTTTTATATAAGTAATAAATTTCCAAAACTTTGTGTATAAATAAACTGTTTAATTTCGCGTTTAAAAGGCGCGTTATTTGATGGAATAAATAATGTATATACACATACAAGAAAACATATAAAATTTAAATCCGTTATTTTCTTTTTTTTGGACAAAAATCACTTCTTCTGTTGTACGCATTCTAATTTTGTTCACTTTCCTTTTACTCTCCTGATTTAATAGGAACGTTATTTACAAATTTTACAACCGTTCACCTTTTTAATTTCTTGCCATTGTTCCCATCAACGCGAGCTTTAAATTTTAAACGCATTCAATATTGTTTAAACTTATTCCAAAATCTAATCTTAGCTGACTGTTTCATCTGCTTTAATTTCGAAACCCATTTGCTTAAAATTTGTTAAAAATCTATTAACCGTGTATAACAAGAAAAATCAGTGCTCAATCAAAATCGTGGCCTTTTTTTTAAAAATCAATATCTTATTTCTTGCCTATAACTGCTCATTAAAAATCAACGCTAGTTTAATTTCCTTTCCATTTCAAAGCAAGTTTATTTATTGTCGTTCTTTCTTCTCCTTAAATCACGCTACCTCTCTGATCAAACCTATATAACTCACGAAAATATTCTTTTCTCAACAAAATTTTATTTTTCTAACCTTTCCTTTCCTACGCTCCCTGTTTCCACTTCTTTCTTTATGACCATTCATTATATATATACACTACAGCTGGAAAGTTATAAACGTATAAACTTAGAAACGTTTTGTATTTATTAAAAATTTAAAGCTTACCTTTAATTGTGACTTTTCTCTTTCCTTCCATTCAAATTTAAACGCGCATCAATCAATTGCTTTAATAAATAATGCAGAATCAATGCACAGACGTTATCAATTTCATTTTATGGTGGTACGTTTTTTTACGTTTCCTACCGTTTAAATTTTAAATAATTTGCTTTTATGGGTCAGCTGAATCAAGCAACGTGACCGTTGCTATTTATTTCTTTTATTAATTGCTACAATTATTTTCACCAAATCAAGGGTTGACCGTTACAATCACTTTTATTTATTTATTCACTTAAAATTTAGTTGCCTATTCATTTTCTTCCTTTATATTTGCCTGAAAACATGCGGTTCATCCCTATTTATTTTCGCTTTCACTTCTCTTTTCTCTAGATCTGTTCGTTCCCCTCCCTGCTTTTCTTTGAAAAAAAAGCAAACTGAAGCATGCGGCTGTCACCATTATTTGCATCCGCCACTTTACCTTTCTTCCAAACCTCCCCATCAAATGAAACCCATCACCTCGCCTTCCAGTTGCTTCTGTTTGATCAGTGAGGTATAGGCGTGTAAGCACATATATGTTTTGATTTATATTCGTAATTACATTTTTTTTTGTTTTTTGTTTGTTTTTGTTTTGTTAGTTGTGATATACATACTATTTATATAAGTACTGAATACTATTTTTTCAAAAGTTTATTTTCATAACATGACAGTGTATATTTATATATAGTTTCTATTTGATATTCCTCATAGCTTATAAGTCATGTTAATATTTTCAATTATGTATGCGACATTTTGAAGGGAACATACTATAAAATAAGTATCTTTCATTTTTAATAAGAATATATATATATATATATATATATATATATATTGTGTTTTATATTTTAATATGGGTCAGCTTCTATTTGTTGATATCGGGTTTCCTATAATACGGTTATTCGCTTATGTAAGTCATATATTTGTTTTGTTACAGACTATATAAAATACTTTAGTATATGTATATTATGCGGTTTATTACCATATGGGTTTCTATGTGGTACTGACTTATTTAGTTGATGATTGTATATATTTTGTTACAGTATTATATTTATACTATTTTGGATTTAAGATGATTCTATAAATACTCTACTTTATAAATTATTTTAATACACATATATAATTTGGAAATTTATATAAGTTGAATATAATATGTTATTGAATGTAAAAATATGGATGGATTTAAATTATATATATATATATCATTTAATATATATAGAAAAAAAAGTTTTCTTTTAGGTATTCATATTTAAACATTTATTTTATCTGTTTGAGAATATATATATATATATACTAGTTATATAAGTTAAGTATAAAGGTGTTAGTATATATATAATTTTTTAAGTGTATGTTGATTTTATAAAAAAATGCAAGCTTGATTTATTTATTTATTTATATGTTTGAAAAACATGTAAATTAAATTTGTGATGTTTGAACTTAGAATATAAATTTCATATGTGTATATATAGTTATAGGTGGTTATAAAAGTTCGCTTATACCATTTATCTTCATCGTTCCAGTTCTGATCTGATCCGTTTCATCACTTCAAGCTAATCAGCTTTGATCGTTGAATTCGTGCCTATTTTGCTTTGCTTGGATTTGAAATTTAATTTCTGTGTCTGTATCAGTGTGTGTATCCGTGTCTCCTTCTATATTCTCTAGCCTCGAAAGGTGAGCAATCACTCACGATTAACATTTTTTTATTCATCAAATTTGATTTAAATTGAAACGACAATTGAAATATGCTGCTGTAGTTATTTAAATTTGTTATATATGCTATCATCTGTAACTGTTCACCTGCGGGATATGACACCATATCCTGTTGTTTATATTATATTGTTATTGATGATATATGCCTGTTATTTTATTGTATTTTCTGTTATCGCTCTGCAAATTCCCTGTAGTTTAGAAATCACTATGGGTTGAAATGATACATACCCGAACTTACTTTAGAAGAGGAGAAAATCGTTATGGCTTGAAATGATAAACCCAAGCGATTTTCATTTAATTGAATTTAGGATTACGGGTTGAAATGATATCCACCCATATATATTTAGTATACGGATTGAAATGATAAATATCCGTAGCACTTGACTATATGATAGGAAATATACACACACCGTTGGTCCATATAAATATTTTGAAAATAATTTCTATAATTTTGGAAAGAAATATATGGTTTCATAAATTTGATTCTTAAGATATTATAAAAATGAAAATTGTATATATAGATTTAGTAGTAATATTTGATTTAAATTAGATTGATTTAATACATATAATATGGTTAAGTATTTATGTAAATCTATATTTCAAACAGATTCTCTTGTAATAAATTGAATAATTAAGATTGGGAGATAAATTTGGGTTTATAAAAATGGTATTTAAATAAGGATTTATTTAATCAAATCGATTTGAAATTTTTGAATGGAAAATTTAAAGGGTATGATTTTATAACTGGATTTTTGATTTAAGTGATTTAATGAATATTTCACGTTTAAATAAATTAAAGAAAATATTGAGTAAAATGTAATTTAAGGTTACTTAAATGATATTGAATCTAAAAAGGGAGTATTTCAAGACTAAATAATAATGAGGTTAAATCGAGATCTATATGAAACTGTTATATAGAACATTTAAATATTAAAGCCTTGAACTATATTGGAATTTAAATGGTTTATGTTGAGATTCGGATCTGTATTTGAAATCAACGTAGTTGAATTTGTTATTTAGCAACTAAATTGAATTAAAATGAAAATTTAGGTTGAACTAAATTTGAATTTATTATTTAGAAAACTAAATTGAATGAAAATTTAGATGAAATGTTGAATACTTAAAGTTTTGAAATATATGGAAATATAAAAGGGGTATTTGTGATTATAAATCCGAATTTGAGATCGATAAAATTTAAGTGGTTATTTTTGAAATTGAGTTGAATTTAAATTGATAAATTGAGATTGAATTTAATTTGAATGGGAAGGTCGGGTTGATGTTAGAACGATTTATTAAGTTGAGGAAATTGAATATACTTTACTGTATAAATTATTTAATATGTATAAATACTATTTTGGGAAATATAGAGATATTTGAAGTGAAATTGAGATTTGGTTTTGAAGTATAAATTAAGTTGAAATGACCACGGTGTTATAGTGTATATTTCTACCTTGTAGAAAGTTCCATGGACCCTTAGAGGATGGTTATCCCAAACATCCTTTAAGTTATTTGTATTTCAGTTGATATTTCACTTGAGTTGGATTTATTGATATAAAAATGTTAATCCCGACTCGAGTGTTTTGTGTTTTGCTTTACGCTCCGGTTAGACTGAGTGATACTACATTTGAGACTCACCTTTGGAGTTTGGAGCTTCATTTGGAAATCCAACTATCGATTCAGATTCCAGCCTTTCCAATTGATTGGTTCAGAGAAGTCATCTGTTGCATTGGAGACTTCACAGCATTTGAACTATTTGGTTGTATTTTTCTAACTCTGATGTATATAGTAGCTTCATGAACTACTATTCTTTATCTATTCCACTGCATTGTATTACTCTGTGATCTTTGATTGATTTATTTACTATATATTTTAAGTTTTGTCAAATTTTAATTGACAATTCGGTATTTTGAATTATTCAAGTCAGATATGTATGGTTTTATTGTCAATTTGAATGGTCCAAAATAGCGGGTCGTTACATTTGGTATCAGAGCTTTGGCTCTAGGCAAAACTTAGCATATATGATAAATTTATTTACAGAATCACTTTCGTTCGAGTTGAATCTATTCCTTTTGACTCGATTTCCTTTGAACTTTGGAACGTTCCCTGTAGTTCAAAAATTCATTCTTTTCTCTCTATTTATATTCTTTTGATTCTGGAGCATCCAATGACTCCACTGAATGATTTGTAAAGGGGGTGAAACTCCTTTACAATTGGCATTGATTCACCGGAGATTTATGCATCCCTCGGTTTAGATGCTACTATCTCTTGTTATTCCGAATTATATCTCTGGCGATCGAACGTCGAATTGCCTTAGAATTCTACACCGATCTAATTTTGGAATCACGGTTGACCGGTAAAGGTCGCCCGCGATTTATAGAAGTATATCCATCTTCTATTTTGTAATTTAATTATCTCATCTTCGGTCGAGTCTATCTTCGAATCAGGATTCTATTGATTGGAGTTCCTCTAAATTAAATCTCTATCTTTGTTTTAAAATCCATTCTTGAATCATCCTTTGAAAATCGGGTTTTGTTTGTATTTTAAAATTGTTTTATATACCGAAATTTTATTTGGGTAACTATGATTTTGTTCTATATATAAAAGAGAAAATGTTTTCGATAAGGATTATATACCTTTAAAAAAATGAGAATTTGAAGTTTCGAAAAGATTTGAAAATTTGAAATATTAAAAGAAAATTTATTTATATAAAAATGATTTATAAATGAAAGGTTTTGAATTTGAAATTCGAGAGATTGGACTCCGGTATTTTTGAAAATTGGTTTAAGATTTTGAAATATATAATAATAAGATTTGAAAGTATTTTCTGAATAAGAAATGTTTCAAATGACTTCAAATGAGTTCCAAGGATTTTGAAAAAAAATTCAAAGAAGTTTTCAAGAAAATAGAAGTCCAGTACTCACTCATGTCGCTGGAAATAATTTCGGTGATGAGTGCACGCATCATCGACATTGATTTTCGAGTTTCAGAGTGGGGAGAGGCCACTTTAATAGCTTTGCTATGTGAGTGACTTTGTGAAACCAATTTTGAATCCAAATTTCGAAGTATGATTTGATATTCGAAAGATATAGGTATATATATTTGAAACTATTTAAAGTAAGCCGGTGTTCAATCCTCGAGTTTTCGATTTGATTTAGTATAACTCTATTTATATTTTTTTTTTGATTTACTGATTTGTTGCTGATTTCCAACTCTTGGATTTTAAATTTGATTTCACCGACTATTTTGAAGGTTCGAGCACTTCCAAATCATGGTTTAAAATTTTAAAACTAAGAAATTTCGAAGAGTATAAAATATTTGATAAAGAATATAAGTTTAGTTTTGCATGTTTAAAGTATGAATAGTATGACTTAAGTAAATTTGAAACTTTTGTTAAATAAATAATTTGAAAAGCGAAAGTTGGATTTTTCATATAGAAATTATTTGCACCAAAATTGGACACAACACCCTTCGGGAGTCGTTGAAGAGATAATAATGAAGAATATAAATTCAAATCGAATATTATCTAGCATAAACTCCAATCAATAGTAAAGTAAATGCATAGACAAGCGGTTTATAGTGGTTCGACGTGTTGCCTACGTCCACTGTGAAGTTTTTTGATGTTTTATTGATTCTTTTTCAATGATTACAAGTTGTTACAGCAATCAACAGCAAGTTACAACTAGAAATTCGAAATCAACAGCGAAGTTTTGATGTAAGATGGTGGAGATCTCGATCCGGCAGAGTCTGCGCGCTTGAGACTCGAAATATCCTTTTTCTGTTGGCCCTGGGGCTCTATTTATAGGTGTAGGATGCTGATATTTCGCTGAAAACTCGGAGACTACTCCTGGCACGTGAGGGGGCCCACGCGCCCGGTTTCAGGAAATTTGGGCCCACTCTGGCATCGATTCGAACTCCATTCGAATCGATCATGATTCATCCAATCGAGGTGAAATTTGGTGTGGACATTCTTCAACATGAATGCAAGCTTCTGTGAAAATTTCGTGGCATTTGGATAAGTAGATTGAGAGATATGATGGGTTCGAGATGACGTTCTTCGGTTGGCTGTTTGGTTCGAAACCATCCCTTCGAATCGACAGTTTCGAATCGATGGCGGCACGTGTCTTCGTGTTGACGTAGAGCGCACACTTCGCTTCGATCCGGGTTTTGCTCCGAGTTGACTGTTTCGACTCCATATATCTTGGCGCATTCGAACCGATGAAAGACACGTCATCATGGCTAGTTGACCCAGTGGATTCGAACGAAGCTTCACAGATGGGTTCGAACAAGGCTTCAATGATGGGTTCGAACAAGGCTTCACGGATGGGTTCGAATAAGGCTTTATGGATGGGTTCGAACAAGGCTTCATTGATGGGTTCGAACAACTGATGCTTGATGGATTCGAACTTGCGTTTCTCTGATGGATAAGAGCTTAGTAACTTCTCCATGGATATGAGGTCCATCGATACGAACTCGATGGATTCGAAGTTGATGGAGTCAAACCGAGGCACTCTGATGGATTCGAAGCTAATCGATACGAAGGTGATCGGTTCGAACGGTGTTCGGTGATGGATTTGAAGACACCTATAACGATGGATTCGAAACCAGTGTTTTTCCCTTCAAGTTGAATCGATCATAACTTGAGCGTATGAACTCGGATTGGCTTGAAATTTGAGATGCAGACTTCTATGATCTTTTCTGTCATGTCCTATCAATTGTAGCTTAATCTGGACTCGGACAAAATTCAGTGATATCCATAGCGAAACGAAGTATGACCAATCTCTAAGATGAACTGTTCTCCGTTTTCGATCAATCTTTTGGTATCGCGGCTTTGCCAAAAAGCAGGATAACATTTTGCCCCCCAAAGTAAGTCTTGTGGGAACATGACGTGCTTTGAATAGCTGCAATTTCTCCCCGAACAATCATTACTCTCTTTTTTGTTGAGACTCGTATTCCGTATTGCTGTAACCTTGTGCTGATATGGTTGATTGCTGTATAATAGCACTCAGCCGTTGGCTGTTGCATTTGTAACAAGATGAGCATTCGATCCCTGTGAATGTTTAAAATCGAATGTCAGCTCGACCTTTATGCACATATGTTAGTTTGACCCTTGTTAACGTCGTGCGTCCATGAGTCGTTGTCAGTTTGGTGTGCTATTGAATTTCGTATCGATTCTCTCCTAAACCGATATAGAAGGTTGAAGGAAACGACTTCGGGTTGCGCGAATGTAATACTTCGAACCGATGTGTTTGAGCATCAATGGATTCGAAATCTACATTCGTATGGATGGAGTACGCTTATGTTATGATGGGTACGAATCTGACATTCGAACCGATGGCTTGGACGAGTATGAAATGTTCATTTGTACCGATGAGAAAGAATGGATACGAAATAGTAGTTCGCATCGATAGGAAATGATGGATACGAAATAGTCGTTCGTATCGATAGGTTGTGGATGGAGTCGTGAATCTGTTGATGTGAACAGGGGCTTCAAATCGATGTGCCCACTGTTTGTTTCGCATCGATGCAACTCGTCGCCCTGCTGTGTGTTTCGTATCGATGAAGTGTGAGGGTAACTTCGAATCGATAGGGCCTTAGGCCGATGGGTTCGAAGGTTGACTGCAAACCGATCTGATAATTGACCGGTTGTGACCGATTGAGTTAACTGGGATGCGAAACGGCCCGGTCACTTCCTAGACTTCATATAAATAGCAGAGGGTTTGTCACTTTTTCACTTTTTACTTTTTACTCTTGCCTTGCGTTTACTGTGTTCTGCATCATCCCGAAGCTTCAGAGAAGAAGGCACTGTGTTACATATTCGAACCATTCAAGATCCAAGTCTTTAATTCTTCGAATCCATCACTCAAATTTGGTAATTAGCTTCGAATCCAAACGGAAAAGCTATTTCGAACCTACCTCTTCTTCATAGATTGGCCACTCTGGTGATTGGTAAAACCAGATCTGGTTTGGGAGAGCTTCGAATTGATTCGTGGACTCGAGTTCGAATCGATGATGCCGGCGTCATTTTTCCTTGGATTTCGCATCGATCCCTGGAATGACTTTTTGGGGGTGACGCAGTTCGCACCGATTGACTACCTTTGATGGGTCCATTTGAATTGATGGATTCGAATCCATCAGCTATCGGTTCGAAGTTCTCAACTTTACATCGATACGGAGGGTATCGATTCGAACGTGATCGATGTTAAGTTGAGGGTTTCCTCATCGGTTCGAACCAGTTAACCAAGGATCGATTCGAAGTCATCCTTCATCGATCGATTCAAACTTGACACCTGATCATTGATTCGAAGCGCGCCTTTCTGCATCGATTCGAAGTGATGTTAGGATGGGTTCGAATGAGTTCCCTGTGATCGGTTTGAACCCTCTATGATGGATACCAAAGTTTGACATTTTCTAAGCATAATTCCGACGAGCTTCATCCTTGCATATTTGGACTTGACAATTAAACTGCATACTTTACCACCCTTTGAAGCTCGTCGATGGAACCACAACGACTTCCATCCAAATCAACTTCCATCATACAAACGGTTTAGTGGTGACGGTCAGCGACGACGGTCATTATAACTGGACCTCGTAGCTTTGTCGTTTGCATATTTCCTTTAACTCTGCGACATTTATTCAAGTAATGCATGGCACTATACAACATACATTCATACACTTTACACTGGGGGAACGCACGGGTCCTTTGTCGTCTAACGATGGTTTCTCATGAGTTAGCTAGTCATGAAACCTTCAAGTTCGCAGCAGCAGGAGGTTCAAAGCATAGTCACTCCGAGACTAGAGGTTCCGGATATTGAACCCAAGATCGTCGGTCCAACCCCGGACGAATTCCCCAATGCGTCTTTTATTGCCAACCCATCGGATTCCGTTCAATCCAATATTTCTGAAGATACGTTGGGGAGAATATGCTTGAGGCACGGCCTATCACTGGATGACGTGTTATTGCCGGGGCCGAATGATAGACCACACAACCCGCCGGAGGGATATACAGCATTTAATCGCCACGCGTGCGCGGCTGGGACGCTTCCTCCGTTCAACGAGTACATAAGGGAAGTGTTGTCTTTTTTGAGGATCGCTCCATCTCAACTACACCCGAATGGATATGCCTCCGTGAACAGTTTATTCATCGTCTTCATGGAGTACCTTCATATACCACCGATCCCGACCGAGATCAGATATCTATTTAATTTCAAAACCCGAGGTGATTATCCTTCCTTCACGTTTCTGGAAGCAGTGAGGAATTGCCAAGTGGTCACTGGGTCCTGGACCAGGTTGAGTTATTACAGGACGGAATGGTTCTATGTCAGATGTCCTCCGGGGTTTGCCCGGCGATGGTTATTCAGACGTGAGTGTAGCTGAGTTATCAAGTAATTACTAAGGCAATTGCGGTCAAAGTGAAACTTATGTTTTTTCCATTTTTACAGCGACGATTCAGCGACCTGAGGGCGAACACTTTAAGGAGATGGTGCGAGTACTTCGAGAAGTCCCGAGTAAAGATAGGGATATCGAGTCGCTTTTGACCGATAGGAATCTCCGGACTTACGGGTTGATTGAACGAGGGCAGAGCATAAAGTTTGACGGGGCATTAAGGACCGTTTCGAAGAAGCGAGTCAAGCACAAGAAGCCCAAAGTTATTATAGCCGAGGAGGCTGATTCTGAAAGAACTCATACTGACGACAAGCCGCTGTTGGAGCCTACAGACGTGGTTCAGGATGTCGCAGGGCAAAGAAAAGGCAAGGCAGCCGTCGTCACGTCAACTAAGAAGGGGAGATGGAAATCGGTTGTCACGGCCCAATCCTCTCCCGGAGTTAGAATTCGGAGATGTCTCCTCCGAGAACTGAAAGTCTTTATGAAGGGCTCGCCGATGTTCCAATTCCGGACGATGTGTTCCTGCAGCATGATGCCGGATTGAAAGAACTTTCAAAAATTTTAGTTTTGAGCGAGTCTTTTCCCACTGGTGTGGCAGACACATCCGGTTGGTCGGGGGATTGCACATTCATACATATTTCACAACACTGCATAACCTTTGACTATAAACTACATGTATCGAAGGGTGATTAATCCTGCTTTATTTTGCTCTGCAGATACCATGTCCGGGCGAGGTTCAATGTTAGGGATTCTCCGACACGCACGCAAGTCTTCATATCATGGGTCGCGCAGACGGGAAGGGGACAGAGACTACGACCAGGGACGCTCTGGGTACTCTGGTCAAGAGAGATATGATACAGATAGAGGCTATAAGCGTCAATCCCGATCGCGTACTCCTCCTCCTCCCAGAGATCCCTTACAACCTCCTGCTCATGTCTCTCGTCCCTCTGAATCCTCACACTACATATCGGCTTCTCAATCTTCTAGGCATGAATCCCGCCATCCTAGGAGCGAAACAATAACTGCTGCCATTACAGAACAACCCCCCGTGGAAATTTCAAGGGAAGGCGCAATCAAGCTTGCTCAGCTAAGGAAAGACTTTCCCAATATCTGCTTTGACACTACATCTTTCCTCCTCATTTAAAAAGGATTCCAGAGGAAGCCGAGCAGCTAGTTCATGACTACGTGCATGATTTTTATGCCCAGTACAAGGCTTGGGCAAAAGCGGCTGACAAAGCGTCGGCATTAGCCTTTGAGCGTGGGGCCACCATCGAGAGGTTGCAGGCTGAGTTAGCTCAAAAGAGCCGTATTATTGAGGTGCTAAACACTGAAGCTGAATCTTCTCGTAAATCTAAAATGGAGGCTATCAAAAAAGCCAACGAAGCCCAAGCAACGATGGATAGGATGAAATGTGAGCATTATGCCACGGTAGAGGATATGGGCCATCGAAACACCCTGGTCACTGCCGAGAGGGACGCGGCCCTGAAGGAGTTAAACGAGCTTAAGTCCAAATTTGCCGAAATCGCCAAGGATAGGGATAATGCGAATAATGCAGTCTAGGAGGCGTGTGAACAAGCCGTGATTCTCCGAACTGAACGGGATGCGGCAGTAGCCAAGGTCCAGGCGGTCGAGATGGAGGTTGAGGAGAAAGTTCAACAAGCGGAGGCCAGGCTGGAGGCCGATATTGAAGATTTGCTCATCACTTACAATGCCAATGTGTTGAGACACAGAAATTTGGCCTGGCTCCAAGATTAACCGGTACACCTCCGCAGCGCTTAGGGTCAATTGGTTGAGGAAGAAGAGGAAGCGCATCCGGATGAATCGGTCGACCGATTCGAGCTCGAAAACCGGTTGCTGACAGATGATGAGAAGAAGATCCTCCATGACGCTATTATTGCTCATGAGAAGGAGATGATTGGTGGCCGATCTCTGGAGGTTGGAGAGGGATCAGGTGTTGAGCATCACGCCATTGTTACTGAAATCACCGCTCCACTTTCGTTAGAGCCTGTATCTGTGGTTGGTTCACAATCTGTTCCTGCTTATGACCCAAAACAGCCGCGGTTATCTCCAATTCGGGAGCACGTCTCTGAGGCCGTCCAACCGTCAACGAGTCAAACTGAGGAAGGTACTTTGAACATATCTCAAGTGTGTTTCTATTAAAGTGTTTGTTTTGAAGCGATTACTAATAACTTCATCTTATCTTTGCTTATTAACTGAGACTACTCCGGCATCTTCGGCTCAGGAGTCAATTCAAGGGCAAAAGGCCATCACCACCGAAACGACTGTCGTGACGACGGCAGTGTCTACTGAGATGGTGCAGGGGAGATCCTTATCTCTCGACGAAAAAATGGTGAGTGAGCTGCTTGGCCAACAGGGTGACCCTTTTACAGACTTGCCATTTAACATCAGTGATCTTCCGCCGACCTCTAGTTTTGTGACGCAGACCACAGCTGCCCCTAGCCAGGCCAATCAGCCCGAGACGAGGAAATCTTGGCCGAGATCAACGCTGAAATAGAAGCTGCGGGGCGTGAGGGCAGTGCTGGAGTTAGGACTACGATGCATAGTCCAACACCTCTAAATGTGATATTGCCAAGTGGCTCTGTGGCCGGTACTCGGGTATCCGCCTCGTCTTCTGTTGCAGGTCCGGTCCCTTCAACTCCTCCGGCGGGGAGCCTTCATTTAAGTTCAAGTTCTGAGGAGGACGTGGACATTATGCCCCCGACCGAAGAGCGGCCACCGGAGAGGAGACCCTCCAAAGGAAGGATTTCTGTTCCTAGTGATTCCGATGACGAACCACTGATAAGAAGGTCGAAAAAGAAGAAATAGATTGGCCTCTCAAGTAGATTTTTTGGTAGATAGGAACTTGTTTTCGTTTTTTGTTAGTAGGCCGTGTATAGATGCAGGTTCGGCCCCTGCTAGTAGGGATTCTTTTTTGGAAGAACTTTTTTGCATGTAAGTTCTTGTCTCCAGTTAGTTGAAATAACATTTAATTTCTTTGTTTCAATTCTCATTTCATTTGTGCTTGAGTACTTGCAGTGTTTAGCTTTTAGTCCGGTGTACTTGTGAAGTTCTTACCATCAAGTAGAGTTCATTTTATTTGCTAAGTTTGAAAATCTTGGTCATATGCTGTTATCGATGAACAAGTTGAACCTCAGACATTATATCACTTTGGCTAGTGACAAACACTTAGCTTTTTTGACCCCCGGTCTCGGGGAACAACATTTTTATTTTGGTAGTTTGTCACATTTATTGCGCATCTGAAGCACATGTCCACATTCTAGGGACTTAGGATAATTTGAGATCGATAATCCAGTTCGCACTCCGGAAATTTGAGAGTTATCGATGTTTATAACACGATTCGCGCTCCGGGAAACTGGAATTGATGTTCATACTCCAATTCACACTCTGCGAACTTGGAGTTAGTATTGATATTTCGGTTCGCACTACGGGAACTTTGACTTGGTATTTGTGCTCCAATTCACATTCTGGGAACTTGGAGATAACATGTATGTTTGGGTTTGCACTCCGGGAACCTGGAATTGATGTTTGTACTCCGACTCGCGCTTCGGGAATCTGGAGTTAGCCGCTGGATGGTCAGTCACATCTATTTGGGCTTTTTAGGAGTCCGTTCACACTTTGGGAACGATAGATTTGACGTTTATACTCCAATTCACGCTCTGGGAAGTTGGAGTCCGTTCGCACTCTGGGAACGAGTTGTTGAATGTTTATACTCCAATTCACACTCTGGGAAGTTGGAGTCCGTACGCACTTCGGGAACGAATTATTGAATGTTTATCTCCAATTCACACTCTAGGAAGTTGGAGTCCGTTTGCACTCCGGGAACGAATTATTGAATGTTTATACTTCAATTCACGCTCTAGGAAGTTAGAGTCCGTTCGCGCTCTGCGAACGGATTATTGAATGTTTATACTCCAATTCACGCTCTGGGAAGTTGGAGTCCGTTCGCGCTCTGGGAACGAGTTATTGAATGTTTATACTCCAATTCACGCTCTGGGAAGTTGGAGTCCGTTCGCGCTCTGGGAACGAGTTATTGAATGTTTATACTCCAATTCACGCTCTGGGAAGTTGGAGTCCGTCCGCGCTCTGGGAACGAGTTATTGAATGTTTATACTCCAATTCACGCTCTGAGAAGTTGGAGTCCATTCACGCTCTGGGAACGAGTTATTGAATGTTTATACTCCAATTCACGTTGTAACGACCCGTTAAATTAATAATATTAAATGAATTGAATTAATATAATTTCTAATCTAATTGAGAATAAATGTAGAAATTTGGTATAGTAGTTGTAATTTAGTGTAACAATAAAATTTTATGACAATAGATTTGGATAATGTAGATTGTCACAATTTGATTTAAAGTTAAATATAAGAAACCAATATAAATGTGAATCAGTGAATATTAATAAAAATATTTACTAGAATGGAATTCATTTAATATAAAATAAATAGTGGAGATTGTACATTTGGTTGTAATAATAAATAGTGACTAAATAAAAGTGTCCGTTGGAATAAATCAATGCAATAAGTGTGATAAGTAATTTTATTGAATGTTGTCTCTAATAAATGTACTTGATTTGGTAATTTAGATATTTATACGTAAAGTATATATATAAAGATATATTGATTCCAATAGAATTAATTGGAAATCTAATATTAAATATAATGTTGGTAGCAATTGAAATTTACTGTTTTGCAAAAAAAATGAGAAATCAAGTCAAATGTGAATTATACCGTAAAGGATCAATTCATTTAAACAGTAGGATTGTAAATAAATAAACATTCTACGTAGGTTGCAATTGGACAATTTATGTAGTTTAATGGAAAAGCAATTGGAATTAATTACCATAAATTGTGTAGTTAGGGTAGTTTTGATTTGTCACTTAAGATGGAGGATTTTTATAAAATGTAATAAATGCAGTTTAAATTAAGGCATTGACGTTTGGGTATTTAAGAAGTGATAAACTAAAATTTATTTATTTATTTGAAAATTTGAAATCCAATTTGTGGATTTATTGCAAATAAGTGAAATTTGTGTTTAACCATTACATCGATAGGAATAAATTAAATTTAAGGTTATATTAATAAAATTTGGACTAGAGAAATGATATGAATCGGTTTTAAAGCCTTAAATATAAAATGGGAAGTAGACGAGATTTCACGTTACAACCATTTTTAAAAATCCTGATGTATGTAGAGATATTAATGAAATATAACGTAAACCAATGTTGAATCAAAAGAATAGAGTCAACACTTATTTATTCATTTAATGTGATATAACTATGAGTATGATTTATTGCAAATTACATGGAAATCTAATATATAGGACATTACCTAAAAAGGAAGAGTAGATAAAATTTATGATAAACATATTTGTATATGAAGGTTATTGATTTAAGGAGAAATTGGGCAAGTTTTATGTATTTGGGTTAAGTGCAACCTTTAATAGATAAATTTAGTGCAATTAAAGAAATTGACGTTTAATATTTCGATAACTTAAAATTTGATGGGATAAGAACATTTGGGTAATGAAGGGATGACAAATATTAGCTATGATTCTAGAAGGAATTAAATAGATAATGGGAAGATTAAAATCAGGTTCTAAGCAATAATTATTAAATAACAGGATTTATTAAATTTAACGTTGAATACTACGTTACTGAAATTTAAAATGGACTTTAAGAATAATATTTTGAATCATGAACCAAAGTATGTGGCATCCCTATTTGGATAAAGAATGAGTATATAAAAGTTAAAATCTAATATATATGGGGTTTTGAGCATTTAATTTTATAATTCTTAAATATAGGAAAGTGCAGAAATTTACACTGCAAACTGATATACTTATAATTTTAATTCACATCCAAGCTTGTTAAATCATTTGAAATTGATTAAATTATATAAGTAATAAAATTTGGACAATTTTAGAATATAATATAAAATTTGGATTTTTGTAATTTATTTTAATTTAATTAATGAATATTAAAAATAGCCATTTTGGCCACGGACTCGGATTTCGATGAAACTAGTTTCATCGGATCCGTATCGGTGAATTATTATAGGGTTTCAAGTTTCGTATCGATCGGACTTGTCGTTTGATCGTACGGGCGTGAAACGCCTTGAAATCAATTTGAAATCAATTTTAATAAAATCAATTTGAAATCAATTTGGAAATTTTGTTTTCAGCATAACTTCTTCATACGGTCAAATTTGGACGTGAAACTTTTTCCATCGCGTTCAGAATATCTTAAATTACCTATTTGGATATATAGATTTAACAAATTCGGTTCCGGAGGCATAGCAGGCTTTTTGGGCCATAGTTTATTCCGCACGTTCATTCTACGGTCTATCTACGCTACCTCTAGCCCTCTATATAAACCCAGCTATTCAGCCCTAGCCTCCGCCTAATTTCTTTTATCTGCGCGTATTTTCTTCAAGCTTCTCTTCTTCTTCAATGGGAGCTAACCCTAGATCCAGTCAGTTCAAAAACAAAATGAAAATTCAAAATCTCCAGAAAAATTCCACAAAAATATATGTCGATGTTCTCGAAACACGTAATCTCATGGTGAAATTCGTTTTTCAAATGGAGTTATCGTTTACCCAGAATAAATTGAAACAGTCCGTGACCATTCATCATCGTCGTCGCAAACTTCGTCAGATCGTCAAACGGTTTCTGGGTATTGTAGAGTGGACGATGGGGATCGCATCCATATGGGTATTGAGGCGAGTTGATGGTTGGATCGTCGCAGAATTTCAGTTAAGGTTTCGAAACCCTTATGTATGAGCTGCGGCCGGTGGTGGTTCTCGTACGTGATGACTGGGCTAACCGAGGGGGGGGGGGCTCGGGATGGCGTAGGGTGGCGTGTGGCACGCGCAGCAGGGGGCCAGAGGGAGTGGCGTTCTCCCTAGGCACGGTCAAAGGCTGTAGCGCGTGCATCTGATGGGTTGCGTTCGATCTCTTCTTCCTGTAGCTTGGGGAAGATTGTCACGTGACGTGGCATATAAATATTAGGTGAAATATGTGTCATTTTGTTTATTTTTAATTTTGAATTCAATCACCATTTTTCGCCATAACTTTCTCATACGACCTCGGATTCAAACGAAATTTCTTTTGTTAGGATCGAAATTAAATTCCAGATCTGATGACGCTGGTTTGGACGAATTCCGAGACGGGCGAATTTTTGGGTTTAAATCGAATTTAAATTCGATTTAAATTCAAAAGGTGAGTGTTTTAACCCACTCACAACTACTAGAAGCTTTTATGTTTGTTAAATTAATTTTAGAAATGAATAGAAATTTATTTATGAGTATTTGGCATGTTTATTTTATTCATATCTGTGGAATTGCATTTATTAAATTTAACTGTTAATTTAATTAATTTATTGCGTATAAATTTACAGTTAAAATTTATTTGTTTGGATATGAACTGCTAGTTAACAGTTATATAATTTATTACTGAATATAGACTGTAGATTAATAGCTGTTAAATTTAATTTGAATAAAATTGCCAGTATTACCTATTATGTAGTACCAAAAATAATATTGTTATTGATTGATATTGATTTATGATTGCGATTTGGATGATGGATGATGTTGATGAATGGATGTTTATTGTATATCATTAAATTGCAAATTATCATGCATATTTCCTTTCATTCGGGATTGTGGTTTGAAATGATATACAACCGCAAAATTTCATATCTTTTAAATTGCGATTGAAATGATAAATATCCGTATCACTTGACCATAGGATAGAAAATTATATACAGGCACCGCGGTCTATATATAACTATTTTAATGTGATTTCTATGGTTTGGATGGAATACGGTTTCTAATAATCTTAAATTTTATATTGTATAAATATTATTCTTCCATATATATACATATGAAGTTGAAAATTTTGAAATTAAAAGGTGTATAAATCTCTTTAATAAAAATGGAATTTTTTTTTAAGAAAATGGAGTTTGATAATTTATATCATATGTTTAAATGTTAAGTTTGGAAATTTTAAGATATGATATTTATAATTGGATTTTTCCTAAATACATTTAAAAAGGAATATTCTAGTATAAAGTAAAATTGAGAAAATATGTAATTACTAGAATTGGAGTTTTATTTATGGATTTGATGTGAATATTCAAGACTAAATAATAGTACGTTTAATTTGCTGAAGAATAAATTCCAACTTTAGTTTTGAAATATTAATACTCCAAATGGATATATATATAGAAATTGAAATGGTTTTTGGAACTTGAAAGTGATATTTAAATTATGGTTTAGACCTTAAAATAAAGAAATATATTTGTAAAGCCATGGAAATTATTTTTCTTTACAGAGTAACCTTAAAAGTTAAACCATCTATTTTATATGCCGTTGAATATCCAAACCATTCAAGTTAGAAGTTATGGGTTTAAAATATATGAATTTCTAAATATTATGCTTTGAAAGTATAATTCAAATGTTCGGTTTCCAGATATTATAGATTTTAAAGCAGTATGATTTTGGAAAGAATTATATTTGGATAAAATGATATCATATTGTTTTGGGTTTTAAAATGATATCGTACTCATAGTTTTTGAAATGGAAATTTTTATTCTGGTTTTTAAGTATAAACTATTTTAAATGACCGCGGTGTTATAATAACGATGGGTTGGCAAAGAGACCGGGATCAGATATCTGACATACTCTCTGTCGATACCGAAAACCACTTTGACTAACCGTGTACGCGGTGGAGATTCCAAAATGAAGTAGGTGGTGGCGACGTTTCCTGTAAGGTAAATACGTGGACCCGACTCCCGTGAGTTGGCATAAGGTGGCTAGAACAGGAGCGATTCTCAGGCCAATGAGGTCATTCCTCTGATCGGACCCTCCTCTTCAATATTATACTTTGATTTTGGATTGATTCAGTGGCCACTTCTATATTTTGATTTTGGGGAGTTAGTCCGAGGTGGGCGGTAACTGCGGCTACGCGTTTCCACCAGCCTGGATAGCAATTGGTATATATACCCTGGCATTGCCTAGTTGTGCCGTGTCACCTACCATACCGAGCCTTTACTACGAGTTTCTATTTGTGTCGTACCTATGGAGTATCCTCTGATAGCCTCCCGATCAGGAGGTATTACGGTACTGTATAGACTATTGGCATTTTACGTGTTAAGGTGGAAAATGTAAAGCCTTAACGCTATTTAAAAGTAAGTTCATTTTATAAATAGACACTATTATAATAGCGCAATATACTACATAGTAAATAGTTTAACGGATCCTTAGGAGATGTAAATCCCGAACATCTCTTGAGTTACTGTACTCATATTTATTTCTGTTAATTTAACTCACATAAGACCTTTTAGTCTGACTCGAGTGTTTGTCTTTTCAAATTTGCTCGGGTCAGTCCGAGCGTTTCAGGATCGAAGACTTTAGCTTTGAAGGACGAAGACGAAGGAGTCATATTATTATTATCTATAGTATTGCACCACACTCATACTGTTCCGCTGCATTGTTTGTATTGGTATGTGTAACTCTGATATTTATTGTATAAAGAAGAATTAACTGCTTTGTAACTGTTTATGAACTGTATATTTATTATTATATTTTATCCTTCCGCTGTGAGATACTATTTTGTTTTATTTCTTCTCTGTTTTTCTTATTTACCCCATAACAATCCGCCCTTGCGTATGCTTTTAATTGGCACGTGTGTCGGTTTAAAGTGTGCGAAAAGACGGGATGTTACAGTTGGTATCAAAGCTTTGGTTTAGCGATAAACCTTGGCTTTGTGGGGTTTGACTCTTTGTTAATAGGGTAGAAATATCCTATGGGAGTCGCTGAGTGTATATATATGAGAGAGCGTATTTGTTAGTGTTAATAAAAGATTTTGATACTGTGTTAATCTGTTCTGCTTTGTATTTATAAATTCTGGTTGATGCATGGGACGCTATGTCATCAATAGGGATTTCTAAACACTTAATAGGACAGACCGACATAATATTTGTTTTATATAGGTGAATGAAATAATTTTTCCTATTATATTTTCTATATATATAAATATTTTTATAAGGATATATATTTGGTTGCTATAGATTGGGTGTTAGGTAATAAAAATATTTATAATAAATTAAAGCTAAGTTGAAATTTTAATAAATCAAATTGGAGATTTTAGAAGTTAAGTCCGGGATTTTTGAAAATCTTCTTTCAAAGGATTTATGAAATATAATGATTTGGTTTATAAGTACTTCCTTATATAAATATTTAGTATAATTCGAAAGAATTGGTTTAAGAGGATCTTGAAGAAAATAAGTTTGTACTTTCCTCTCTGTCGCTGGAAAATAATTTCGGTGATGACGGCCGCATCATCGACTTTCATTTTCGAGTTTCGAAGGGAAAGGCCACTGTAGTAAATTCTACTGCAGATTTGTTTTGAAATCATTTAAAATTTTAATTATTTAAAGGTAATTAGAGATATAAAAGTTGTAAGAAATTAATTATCTATTATTTTAAAGAAATTTTGGAATTTGACCCGGTATTAATTCTTGAATTTCCATTAATTAGTTGTAAAAATTTAGGTTAGTGAAATAAAAGAAGTAATCAATGAATTAAAAGAGTTGAGATTAAACTTGCATAAGTTCTTTTGCTTTTTCTTTAACATAAATAACTTACCAAGTATAAAAAAGTTGAAATGTAAATTAAGAGTGGAATAGAATATTATGCAAGTAGAATTTTGAAAAAAAATGAAGTATTCAATAAATTACTGTTATAAATAAGAATTTAATGGTATTAACTTAAGTGATGATTGGAATTTTACTAAAATTAAAGGTTGTATTATTAATAGGTGATTTTAACCTTAAGAAAGTAAAAATGAAATTCCTTAATTTATAAAGTTTGATTGTAGGGTTATTAACTTAAGTATGCTTTAATTCCCCCTATTCTAATATAATAGAAAGTAAGTAATATATAAATGACTGTAAACCCTAAGTAATTAATTAATAAAATTCCTTATTTTTAAGAATGAAGGTTAAAGGGTTAATAATTTAAGTGTAATTAAAAAGGGTTACTGTAATTAAATATTATAGAAAGTGGGTAATTAAACTGTTACTACTATTAAATATAATGGAAACTTCCACATTAAATAAATAAATGAGATTAAAGGTAAGTTGAAATTGTAGGAATGAAAAGAAACTTGTAAATTTTCACTTACATTCTTAAAAAATACATAACTTACCATATAATAAAAAAGTTGCAATGTTAGTAGGAAAATGTAAGGGGAAATCTTACAAGTGAAGAATAAGGTAATAAAGGTATTCTATTAATTTGCTATTATTAATGAGAATTAATTGTATAGACTTAAGTTAAATTGGAAATTTTACTATAAGTAAAGGTAAGTAGTATAAATAGATGATAGAAACTTTAGTAAATAAATTGGAATACAAATATAATGAATTTTGTGATAAATGGAAAATGAAAATTTGTAAGAAATAAAGAAATCACTCCATAAATGAAAGAAAGAAAATCAAACCATTGAAGCATGAGATAAATGTATAATAAATAAATTTGGGTGTTGGTTTGAATTGTGTTGTTTGATTTATGTTGTTGGGTAAGAAATTTGAAGTGGTTAAACGAATAAGTATCTATCTTTGTTCCATCTAAGACTGTTGAGTAAAGGATGCACTTGATAGTTAATTTCATTTCATACAAATTTCAAGTTTGAACCCAAACAACTATTTGTTTGATGGATTAAATGGTTGCTTTGTTTGTGTATGTATGTTGTTTGTAAGGTTGATGGTTGTTGAATTGTTTGGTTGATTAATGATTGAATCCACTTGAATAGTTCACTTTAAAATAAATATTTGACCTTTTAGATTATATAAGTGAATACAGGTGATGGAAACAACTGCTACTGCTTTTGGTTCCAAAATAATAAGCGTATATTGCCCGACAAATAGGTACGTTTTCGGATTACGTTTAAAGCGCTATTTTTCCCGTGTTGGGATATAATATTTTGATAATATATGTAATATATTTGTATATTTTGATATTATATTTTCTCCCGAGCCTCACCGTACAAAGGAGACTCTGCCAAAAAATTTCGTATATTTTGGACTTAGAATTTTGTTGAATATTTTCCAAACTTTAATGATTTAAGTATAAAAGGTTGTAATAATTAAAAACGGGTATATTTCATTAAAGGAAATTAATTCAGTAAATTATTGTTTATAAGTTAATATTTGAAATAAAATGTACTGTTTATTCTTCCTTCTTCCTTCTTTTTCCTTTTCGAGGACGAAAAGTTTTGAGTGGGGGAGATTGTAACGACCCGCTAAATTAATAATATTAAATGAATTGAATTAATATAATTTCTAATCTAATTGAGAATAAATTTAGAAATTTGGTATAGTAGTTGTAATTTAGTGTAACAATAAAATTTTATGACAATAGATTTGGATAATGTAGATTGTCACAATTTGATTTAAAGTTAAATATAAGAAACCAATATAAATGTGAATCAGTGAATATTAATAAAAATATTTACTAGAATGGAATTCATTTAATATAAAATAAATAGTGGAGATTGTACATTTGGTTGTAATAATAAATAGTGACTAAATAAAAGTGTCCGTTGGAATAAATCAATGCAATAAGTGTGATAAGTAATTTTATTGAATGTTGTCTCTAATAAATGTACTTGATTTGGTAATTTAGATATTTATACGTAAAGTATATATATAAAGATATATTGATTCCAATAGAATTAATTGGAAATCTAATATTAAATATAATGTTGGTAGCAATTGAAATTTACTGTTTTGCAAAATAAATGAGAAATCAAGTCAAATGTGAATTATACCGTAAAGGATCAATTCATTTAAACAGTAGGATTGTAAATAAATAAACATTCTACGTAGGTTGCAATTGGACAATTTATGTAGTTTAATGGAAAAGCAATTGGAATTAATTACCATAAATTGTGTAGTTATGGTAGTTTTGATTTGTCACTTAAGATGGAGGATTTTTATAAAATGTAATAAATGCAGTTTAAATTAAGGCATTGACGTTTGGGTATTTAAGAAGTGATAAACTAAAATTTATTTATTTATTTGAAAATTTGAAATCCAATTTGTGGATTTATTGCAAATAAGTGAAATTTGTGTTTAACCATTACATCGATAGGAATAAATTAAATTTAAGGTTATATTAATAAAATTTGGACTAGAGAAATGATATGAATCGGTTTTAAAGCCTTAAATATAAAATGGGAAGTAGACGAGATTTCACGTTACAACCATTTTTAAAAATCCTGATGTATGTAGAGATATTAATGAAATATAACGTAAACCAATGTTGATCAAAAGAATAGAGTCAACACTTATTTATTCGTTTAATGTGATATAACTATGAGTATGATTTATTGCAAATTACATGGAAATCTAATATATAGGACATTACCTAAAAAGGAAGAGTAGATAAAATTTATGATAAACATATTTGTATATGAAGGTTATTGATTTAAGGAGAAATTGGGCAAGTTTTATGTATTTGGGTTAAGTGCAACCTTTAATAGATAAATTTAGTGCAATTAAAGAAATTGACGTTTAATATTTCGATAACTTAAAATTTGATGGGATAAGAACATTTGGGTAATGAAGGGATGACAAATATTAGCTATGATTCTAGAAGGAATTAAATAGATAATGGGAAGATTAAAATCAGGTTCTAAGCAATAATTATTAAATAACATGATTTATTAAATTTAACGTTGAATACTACGTTACTGAAATTTAAAATGGACTTTAAGAATAATATTTTGAATCATGAACCAAAGTATGTGGCATCCCTATTTGGATAAAGAATGAGTATATAAAAGTTAAAATCTAATATATATGGGGTTTTGAGCATTTAATTTTATAATTCTTAAATATAGGAAAGTGCAGAAATTTACACTGCAAATTGATATACTTATAATTTTAATTCACATCCAAGCTTGTTAAATCATTTGAAATTGATTAAATTATATAAGTAATAAAATTTGGACAATTTTAGAATATAATATAAAATTTGGATTTTTGTAATTTATTTTAATTTAATTAATGAATATTAAAAATAGCCATTTTGGCCACGGACTCGGATTTCGATGAAACTAGTTTCATCGGATCCGTATCGGTGAATTATTATAGGGTTTCAAGTTTCGTATCGATCGGACTTGTCGTTTGATCGTACGGGCGTGAAACGCCTTGAAATCAATTTGAAATCAATTTTAATAAAATCAATTTGAAATCAATTTGGAAATTTTGTTTTCAGCATAACTTCTTCATACGGTCAAATTTGGACGTGAAACTTTTTCCATCGCGTTCAGAATATCTTAAATTACCTATTTGGATATATAGATTTAACAAATTCGGTTCCGGAGGCATAGCAGGCTTTTTGGGCCATAGTTTATTCCGCACGTTCATTCTACGGTCTATCTACGCTACCTCTAGCCCTCTATATAAACCCAGCTATTCAGCCCTAGCCTCCGTCTAATTTCTTTTATCTGCGCGTATTTTCTTCAAGCTTCTCTTCTTCTTCAATGGGAGCTAACCCTAGATCCAGTCAGTTCAAAAACAAAATGAAAATTCAAAATCTTCAGAAAAATTCCACAAAAATATATGTCGATGTTCTCGAAACACGTAATCTCATGGTGAAATTCGTTTTTCAAATGGAGTTATCGTTTACCCAGAATAAATTGAAACAGTCCGTGACCATTCATCATCGTCGTCGCAAACTTCGTCAGATCGTCAAACGGTTTCTGGGTATTGTAGAGTGGACGATGGGGATCGCATCCATATGGGTATTGAGGCGAGTTGATGGTTGGATCGTCGTAGAATTTCAGTTAAGGTTTCGAAACCCTTATGTATGAGCGGCGGCCGGTGGTGGTTCTCGTACGTGATGACTGGGCTAACCGAGGGGGGGGCTCGGGATGGCGTAGGGTGGCGTGTGGCACGCGCGGCAGGTGGCCAGAGGGAGTGGCGTTCGCCCTAGGCACGGTCAAAGGCTGTAGCGCGTGCATCTGATGGGTTGCGTTCGATCTCTTCTTCCTGTAGCTTGGGGAAGATTGTCACGTGACGTGGCATATAAATATTAGGTGAAATATGTGTCATTTTGTTTATTTTTAATTTTGAATTCAATCACATTTTTCGCCATAACTTTCTCATACGACCTCGGATTCAAACGAAATTTCTTTTGTTAGGATCGAAATTAAATTCCAGATCTGATGACGCTGGTTTGGACGAATTCCGAGACGGGTGAATTTTTGGGTTTAAATCGAATTTAAATTCGATTTAAATTCAAAAGGTGAGTGTTTTAACCCACTCACAACTACTAGAAGCTTTTATGTTTGTTAAATTAATTTTACAAATGAATAGAAATTTATTTATGAGTATTTGGCATGTTTATTTTATTCATATCTGTGGAATTGCATTTATTAAATTTAACTGTTAATTTAATTAATTTATTGCGTATAAATTTACAGTTAAAATTTATTTGTTTGGATATGAACTGCTAGTTAACAGTTATATAATTTATTACTGAATATAGACTGTAGATTAATAGCTGTTAAATTTAATTTGAATAAAATTGCCAGTATTACCTGTTATGTAGTACCAAAAATAATATTGTTATTGATTGATATTGATTTATGATTGCGATTTGGATGATGGATGATGTTTATGAATGGATGTTTATTGTATATCATTAAATTGCAAATTATCATGCATATTTCCTTTCATTCGGGATTGTGGTTTGAAATGATATACAACCGCAAAATTTTATATCTTTTAAATTGCGGATTGAAATGATAAATATCCGTATCACTTGACCATAGGATAGAAAATTATATACAGGCACCGCGGTCTATATATAACTATTTTAATGTGATTTCTATGGTTTGGATGGAATACGGTTTCTAATAATCTTAAATTTTATATTGGATAAATATTATTCTTCCATATATATACATATGAAGTTGAAAATTTTGAAATTAAAAGGTGTATAAATCTCTTTAATAAAAATGGAATTTTTTTTTAAGAAAATGGAGTTTGATAATTTATGTCATATGTTTAAATGTTAAGTTTGGAAATTTTAAGATATGATATTTATAATTGGATTTTTCCTAAATACATTTAAAAAGGAATATTCTAGTATAAAGTAAAATTGAGAAAATATGTAATTACTAGAATTGGAGTTTTATTTATGGATTTGATGTGAATATTCAAGACTAAATAATAGTACGTTTAATTTGCTGAAGAATAAATTCCAACTTTAGTTTTGAAATATTAATACTCCAAATGGATATATATATAGAAATTGAAATGGTTTTTGGAACTTGAAAGTGATATTTAAATTATGGTTTAGACCTTAAAATAAAGAAATATATTTGTAAAGCCATGGAAATTATTTTTCTTTACAGAGTAACCTTAAAAGTTAAACCATCTATTTTATATGCCGTTGAATATCCAAACCATTCAAGTTAGAAGTTATGGGTTTAAAATATATGAATTTCTAAATATTATGCTTTGAAAGTATAATTCAAATGTTCGGTTTCCAGATATTATAGATTTTAAAGCAGTATGATTTTGGAAAGAATTATATTTGGATAAAATGATATCATATTGTTTTGGGTTTTAAAATGATATCGTACTCATAGTTTTTGAAATGGAAATTTTTATTCTGGTTTTTAAGTATAAACTATTTTAAATGACCGCGGTGTTATAATAACGATGGGTTGGCAAAGAGACCGGGATCAGATATCTGACATACTCTCTGTCGATACCGAAAACCACTTTGACTAACCGTGTACGCGGTGGAGATTCCAGAATGAAGTAGGTGGTGGCGACGTTTCCTGTAAGGTAAATACGTGGACCCGACTCCCGTGAGTTGGCATAAGGTGGCTAAAACAGGAGCGATTCTCAGGCCAATGAGGTCATTCCTCTGATCGGACCCTCCTCTTCGATATTATACTTTGATTTTGGATTGATTCAGTGGCCACTTCTATATTTTGATTTTGGGGAGTTAGTCCGAGGTGGGCGGTAACTGCGGCTACGCGTTTCCACCAGCCTGGATAGCAATTGGTATATATACCCTGGCATTGCCTAGTTGTGCCGTGTCACCTACCATACCGAGCCTTTACTACGAGTTTCTATTTGTGTCGTACCTATGGAGTATCCTCTGATAGCCTCCCGATCAGGAGGTATTACGGTACTGTATAGACTATTGGCATTTTACGTGTTAAGGTGGAAAATGTAAAGCCTTAACGCTATTTAAAAGTAAGTTCATTTTATAAATAGACACTATTATAATAGCGCAATATACTACATAGTAAATAGTTTAACGGATCCTTAGGAGATGTAAATCCCGAACATCTCTTGAGTTACTGTACTCATATTTATTTCTGTTAATTTAACTCACATAAGACCTTTTAGTCTGACTCGAGTGTTTGTCTTTTCAAATTCGCTCGGGTCAGTCCGAGCGTTTCAGGATCGAAGACTTTAGCTTTGAAAGACGAAGACGAAGGAGTCGTATTATTATTATCTATAGTATTGCACCACACTCATATTGTTCCGCTGCATTGTTTGTATTGGTATGTGTAACTCTGATATTTATTGTATAAAGAAGAATTAACTGCTTTGTAACCGTTTATGAACTGTATATTTATTATTATATTTTATCCTTCCGCTGTGAGATACTATTTTGTTTTATTTCTTCTCTGTTTTTCTTATTTACCCCATAACAATCCGCCCTTGCGTATGCTTTTAATTGGCACGTGTGTCGGTTTAAAGTGTGCGAAAAGGCGGGATGTTACACACGCTCTGGGAAGTTAGAGTCCGTTCACGCTCTGGGAACGAGTTATTGAATGGACTGTCGTGTGTTGGTCCAGTTCAGCTTTTAATGTGTTGGCTTGTCCCCGAGCTGGGGTTTCACTTAGTGAGTGGCCGGTCGTATCACAGTCACTTGCTATTTGAATAAATTCCATTGTTTGATGGAATCTAGCTCTTCGTGTGTCGTGATTGTTGAACATTGTATTAGGTGAATCACAGCTTTAGCTTGAAGAGATATTACTTTATTGCTGAAATACGAAAATATGGCAAAGTCAGTGCCTTATTACAAATTCGAATTTCAGAATGTAAAAGAAACTGCAAAGTATTCATAGATTGAGTGAGCCTGTCATGTGTGACAGTGACGAAGATCTTCGTCGTTCCAGGCTCCTGAGAAAGTTGGTCCGCCACTGATGGCGTTGATCACCAATCTTCCACGGGGATAAGTCGAGTCCTCCTGTCTCGGTCGATTGGGTTCATTGTTCTGATTTGATGGGCCCGCTTCTCTGGGCTGCGGTGTCCGCACAAACTGTTCCCGCTTCCTTTCTCTGATCAGTTTTTCAACGAGATCCTGTAAGTGACGACACTCGTTCGTATTGTGCCCGTAGCTTTCATGGAACCTGCAAAACTTTTCCGTCTGGATTTGTCTCTCTGACGACAGCCTTGGTGCAGGTTTTTGGTACTGAATTGTATCACAGGTTTGTAAGTACAAGTCCTCTAGTGATGTATTCAGAGGGGTGTAACTGTCAAACATTGGATTCTTGCGCTGCGGGCCAGGATTTTGATCACTTTTTCTGATTGATTCACTCTCTCTCTTCGCCGAGCTTGTTTGTTTTTAACATTCAACTGAACTTTTCCGGATTTCTCGCCGGACTGTTTCATTGCAACGTTGCTTTGGATCCCTTCCGTACTTGGTCCTGCATCAGTTTGCTTCCTAGACTGTTTCGCATCTTCCCGTCTCAGGAATTGAGCCGCCTTGTTGTGGAAACGGTCCAATGATGCAGGTGGTTTTCCAGCTAGCCAGTTGCCAAATTCAGAATCGGGGTCGATTCCCTTAGTCAACGCCATAAGGATGGAGTTATCGTTTGGATTACTAATCTCCGTCATGCAGTGTGGAATCTCTCTAAGTAGCGTCTGAGTGTTTCCCCAGTAGATTGAGTGACGCTAGACAGAGTGTTGACATCTTTGGGCCTTGCGACGTGCATGCGAAATTGTTCAACGAATTTTGTGGCCAACTGGTCGAATGAAGAGATGGATCGAGGTGGCAGTCGAGTCAACCACATGATAGCGATGCCCCCCAAGGATATGGGGAAACTACGATATTTCACTGCATCGTCAGCTCTGGCAGCGGTCATTGACCATTCATATTTCAGAATGTGTTGATTGGGGTCGGAGTTTCCTTTGTACATGGGAAGAGCTGGCATTCTGAATCGCCGTGGAGGTTCAGCAGTAAGGATATCGTCTGTAAAAGGAGTGTGACTTCGGGAAACTCCCCAATCGTCATTTGTGAATCCCTGGCTCTCACGGATCATCTGACGTATCATAGTTGAAAGATCCAGCATTTGCGCCGGAGTATGGTTACGTTCCATACTTTGGGTTTGAATCGGATGTCGTCGACGGTCCAAGTCTTGCCTTCTTGGCTCATAGTCCTCTGGGACGTATGGTTCAGGAGTACGTCCGCTATGACGACGATCCAGGTCCGACTGATCTTGGACGTCGACCCCCGGTTCAGCCGCAACGTTAGTAGTGCGGTATTCTGTAGTGTGGTGAGGGATGGCACCTCCTCGGGAGGAAGGTCCGGTTTGGAAACTGGCCGATGGACCAACTCTCAGTTGTCCAATAGTCAGTGTGGGTTGATCTCCAGCAGCTGGCATGCGTCTCCCATCTATTCGGGGTCGTGGAGATCGATTGTGATAATCAGAAGATGAACTTTCGCTGGATGAGTGAGAAGCATGGTCTCTCTTGGATCTCTTTCGCTTCTGACGATCCAGTTGGTTGATCAGCTCGGCGTTAGCGTATAGCTGTTCTGTTAATTATTGCCGACTCTGGGTCAGCTCTTGGAGTAGAACTGTAACTCTTGTCGGGTAACCGGACCCGACGGTTCCGAGTGTCCAGTAGCATCTTGATTAGATGGAGGTAGTGAAGCAGGATCCTGTCTACCCTGTCTTTCTTGATTGATGGCGTTAGAGGTGGTTCTCGTACTAACCATCTTGAAAGTCGAATTCCTTTCCTAGACTTTATGCAAATCTGAATTGATGGGAAGGAACTTGGATTTGTTAATCTGGATCTCTCTCTTAGTTTTATTCAATCCGGTATCGATGACAGGTCCAAAGAGTAGGAGAAAATCTGGGTTTTCTCGGTGAAAGCACCAAAGTGTTTGCACCAAAATTGGTCACAACACCCTTCGGGAGTCGTTGAAGAGATAATAATGAAGAATATAAATTCAAATCGAATATTATCTAACAAAAACTCCAATCAATAGTAAAGTAAATGCGTAGACAAGCAGTTTATAGTGGTTCGACGTGTTGCCTACGTCCACTGTGAAGTTTTTTGATGTTTTTTTGATTCTTTTTCAATGATTACAAGTTGTTACAGCAATCAACAGCAAGTTACAACTGGAAATTCGAAATCAACAGCGAAGTTATGATGTAAGATGGTGGAGATCTCGATCCGGCAGAGTCTGCGCGCTTGAGAGTCGAAAGATCCTTTTTCTGTTGGCCCTGGGGCTCTATTTATAGGTGTAGGATGCTGATATTTCGCTGAAAACTCGGGAGACTACTCCTGGCACGTGAGGGGGCCCACGCACCCGGTTTCAGGAAATTTGGGCCTACCCTGGCATCGATTCGAACTCCATTCGAATCGACCATGAATTCATCCAATCGAGGTGAAATTTGGTGTGGACATTCTTCAACATGAATGCAAGCTTCTGTGAAAATTTCGTGGCATTTGGATCAGTAGATCGAGAGATATGATGGGTTCGAGATGACGTTCTTCGAGTGGCTGTTTGGTTCGAAACCATCCCTTCGAATCGATTGTTTCGAATCGATGGCGGCACGTGTCTTCGTGTTGATGTAGAGCGCACACTTCGCTTCAATCCGGGTTTGGCTCCGAGTTGACTGTTTTGACTTCATATATCTCGACGCATTCGAACCGATGAAAGACACGTCATCATGTCTAGTTGACCCAGTGGATTCGAACGAAGCTTCACAGATGGGTTCGAACAAGGCTTCAATGATGGGTTCGAACAAGGCTTCACGGGTGGGTTCGAACAAGGCTTTATGGATGGGTTCGAACAAGGCTTCATTGATGGGTTCGAACAACTGATGCTTGATGGATTCGAACTTGCGTTTCTCTGATGGATACGAGCTTTGCAACTTCTCCATGGATACGAGGTCCATCGATACGAACTCGATGGATTCAAAGTTGATGGAGTCGAACCGAGGCACTCTGATGGATTCGAAGCTAATCGATACGAAGGTGATCGGTTCGAACGGTGTTCGGTGATCGGTTCGAACGGTGTTCGGTGATGGATTCGAAGACACCTATAACGATGGATTCGAAACCAGTGTTTTTCCCTTCAAGTTGAATCGATCATAACTTGAGCGTATGAACTCGGATTGGCTTGAAATTTGAGATGCAGACTTCTATGATCTTTTCTGTCATGTCCTATCAATTGTAGCTTAATCTGGACTCGGACAAAATTCAGTGATATCCATAGCGAAACGAAGTATGACCAATCTCTGAGACGAACCGTTCTCCGTTATCGATCAATCTTTTGGTATCGCGGCTTTGCCAAAAAGCAGGATAACTGAAATAAATAGTTTAAAGGTTTTAAAGGGATAATTATAAATTTAGAAATCATTTTGAGTATAATTGATTTTGGGAAAATATTTGGTTTTGAAATTAAATTCGAATTAAAAACCAGTACTTATATGGTGATTTTTGGAAATGAATTTGTTTGACTTGAATTATTTTAATTTGGAAAATGGGATAATTTTCTAAACCTATTATTTTGGGAACTTTGAAATTTAGATATTTAATTTGGAAGAAAATTTGGTGAAATCATATATGATTTTGAAACTGAATTGATATTGAAATGATTTGAAATTTAAGAACCTTATATTATTAAGCACTTGATTTGGGAGTGGTCGAACTTATATAAAATGGATTGTATAATTATGAAGTTGATTTGAAATCTATTGATTTGAAAGGTACTCAATCTGGAAAGAGATTTTATATAATCGAAGTCTATATAAGTATGATTTGATCTACTATTGATTTTGGAAAGTATTCGATTTGGGAAAAATGGAATCCTATATATATAGACTTTATATAAGTACGATATTTGAAATTGATTTGAAAAGGTACTATATGATATATATTTTTTCGAAGTAAAGATATGGAAAGTGCCTTCTGCTTGATATCCGCTTTGTGGCCACATCGTGGATTCATTCTATCGATATTATTCTCTCTGATTTTTGGTTTTCCGGATGTAATACTCGAGTGTTCCCACCATGGCGTAACCCATGGTTTTTTTTCTCGCGACTGCATAGCGCAATTGCCTGGCTGAATCTAGCCTAGGGGTACGGATTGTTTCCTGGGGGTTCCGGGCGTAACCATTGTGTATCCTGCAATCTGTGTAGGTCGCGAATAGTAGCCAAACTGCTTGGCTGAGACAGCCTAGGGGTACAGATTGTTTCCTGGGGGACCCAGGCGTAACCATTGTGTATCTTGCACTCTACTAGTCATCATGGCGTAACTCGCAGGGCTGAGAAAGCTTACGGATACGGATTGTTTCCTGGGGGATCCAGGCGTAACCATTGTGTATCTGCGAACCATGGTCGGACAAAGGTTTTGGTTTGGTTGTTTTGTTTGGATTGTACTTTCCATATCTGTTTTAAAGGTTTTTCAAGTATTTTCACTGGGTGTTGAAACAAGTCTACTAAGTACTTGAAGAATTCTAGCTTTGCGCCTGATCAACGCATGGCTAGAGTCTGCAAGAACGAGGATAAACTTGTTGAAACATCGAGTTATAAAAGTATTTTCGAAAGGAAAATCTATTTCGATATAATTGTATTTTATTATAAAAGTATTATTATATTATAAAAGTATTTTTCCCAACAAAGAAATATTGAATTAATATTTGAAATTTAAATTCTTATGGTTCTAGATTAATTATTCGTGCCCGATACTATTCCTTGCATCTACCTTATCTGCTCGGTTTAGTTATTCACCTTGATTCTGTTTTCCAAATCTACCTTCCTTCCTTGTTGGATATATCCTTTTTAAATATTGCTTATTTGTATACTACATTGTTTAATAGAAAATTTTAGTGTTATAAATATTTTGAAGTTATTAATTTAATAAAACATGTTTAAATAAAATGATTATTGATGTATCTATAATGTTGGAAGTATCTTAAGATTTCCAAGTGAAGTTTTCAAATGAATATTTCGAGTAAAATTTATATAATTTTAAAATTTATTGTTTATCTTGTCTTTCAGTCTATTTTCTTTCTGGTTGTTTTAATTCTCCTACCTCCTTCCTTTTCGAGGACGAAAAGTTTTGAGTGGGGGAGAGTGTAACAGCCCAAATTTTAGCAATATTTTATTCTTTATTTAGAACTCTGGGTTTTATTTTTCGAAAATTTGATTGTCTAAATTTAATTATAAATTACCACCCAAGATTTTTATTAGTGTGAAAATTCTAAAATTCTTATTTTGGTTAAAACTTAACATTTTATTTAAAGTTATAAATCTTTAAATTTTTAATTATTAATCTTTTGGTTTAATTTAATATATTCGTAACAACGTTTATTTCACCTTTTGTTCTTAAAAAAATTGATTTTATACTTTTAAAAATTTAATATTTTATATTTTACTTATATACATTTTTGAATAAAAAATTTCTTAGTAAATGTGTAAACAAATCATATTTTTATATAAGTAATAAATTTCCAAAACTTTGTGTACAAATAAACTGTTTAATTTCGCGTTTAAAAGGTGCGTTATTTGATGGAATAAATAATGTATATACACATACAAGAAAACATATAAAATTTAAATCCGTTAATTTCTTTTTTTGGGACAAAAATCACTGCTTCTGTTGTACGCATTCTAATTTTATTCACTTTCCTTTTACTCTCCTGATTTAATAGGAACGTTATTTACAAATTTTACAACCGTTCGCCCTTTTAATTTCTTGCCATTGTTCCCATCAACGCGAGCTTTAAATTTTAAACGCATTCAATATTGTTTAAAAATCATATTCCAAAATCTAATCTTAGCTGACCGTTTCTTCTGCTTTAATTTCGAAACCCATTTGCTTAAAATTTGTTAAACATCTATTAACCGTGTATAACAAGAAAAATCAGTGCTCAATCAAAATCGTGGCCTTTTTAAAAAAAAAAATCAATATCTTATTTTTTGCCTATAACTGCTCATTAAAAATCAACGCTAGTTTAATTTCCTTTCCATTTCAAAGCAAGTTGATTTATTGCCGTTCTTTCTTCTCCTTAAATCATGCTACCTCTATGATCAAACCTATATAACTCACGCAAATATTCATTTCTCAACAAAATTTTATTTTTCTAACCTTTCCTTTCCTACGCTCCCTGTTTCCACTTCTTTCTTTATGACCATTCATTATATATATACACTACAGCTGGAAAGTTATAAACGTATAAACTTAGAAATGTTTTGTATTTATTAAAAATTTAAAGCTTACCTTTAATTGTGACTTTTCTCTTTCCTTCCATTCAAATTTAAACGCGCATCAATCAATTGATTTAATAAATAATGCAGAATCAATGCACAGACGTTATCAATTTTATTTTATGGTGGTACGTTTTTTTTACGTTTCCTACCGTTTAAATTTTAAATAATTTGCTTTTATGGGTCAGCTGAATCAAGCAACGTGACCGTTGCTATTTATTTCTTTTATTAATTGCTACAATTATTTTCACCAGATCAAGGGTTGACCGTTACAATCACTTTTATTTATTTATTCACTTAAAATTTAGTTGCCTATTCATTTTCTTCCGTTATATTTGCCGTAAAACATGCAGTTCATCCCTATTTATTTTCGCTTTCACTTCTCTTTTCTCTAGATCTGTTCGTTCCCCTTCCTGCTTTTCTTTGGAAAAAAAAGCAAACTGAAGCATGCGGCTGTCACCATTATTTGCATCCGCCACTTCACATTTCTTCCAAACCTCCTCATCAAATGAAACCCATCATCTCGCCTTCCGGTTGCTTCTGTTTGATCAGTGAGGTATAGGCGTGTAAGCACATATATGTTTTGATTTATATTCGTAATTACATGTTTTTTTTGTTTTTTTGTTTTTGTTTTGTTAGTTGTGATATACATACTATTTATATAAGTATTGAATACTATTTTTTCAAAAGTTTATTTTCATAACATGATAGTGTATATTTATATATAGTTTGTATTTGATCTTCCTCACAGCTTATAAGTCATGTTAATATTTTGAATTATGTATGCGACATTTTGAAGGGAACATACTATAAAATAAGTATCTTTCATTTTTAATAAGAATATATATATATATATATATATACATTGTGTTTTATATTTTAATATGGGTCAGCTTCTATTTGTTGATATCGGATTTCCTATAATATGGTTATTCGCTTATGTAAGTCATATATTTGTTTTGTTACAGACTATATAAAATACTTTAATATATGTATATTATGCGGTTTATTACCATATGGGTTTCTATGTGGTACTGACTTATTTAGTTGATGATTGTATATATTTTGTTACAGTATTATATTTATACTATTTTGGATTTAAGACGATTCTATAAATACTCTACTTTATGAATTATTTTAATACACATATATAATTTGGAAATTTATATAGGTTGAATATAATATGTTACTGAATGTAAAAATATGGATGGATTTAAATTATATATATATATATATATATAACATTTAATATATATAGAAATAGTTATATATAAAAAAAGTTTTCTTTTAGGTATTCATATTTAAACATTTATTTTATCTGTTTGAGAATATATAAACTAGTTATATAAGTTTAGCATAAAGGTGTTAGTATATTTTTTTTTTAAGTGTATGTTGATTTTAAAAAAAAATGTAAGCTTGATTTATTTATTTATTTATATGTTTGAAAAACATGTAAATTAAATTTGTGATGTTTGAACTTAGAATATAAATTTCATATGTGTATATATAGTTATAGGTGGTTATAAAAGTTCGCTTATACATTTATCTTCATCGTTCCAGTTCTGGTCTGATCCGTTTCATCAATTCAAGCCAATCAGCTTTGATCGTTGAATTTGTGCCGATTTTGCTTTGCTTGGATTTGAAATTTAATTCCAGTGTCTGTATTAGTGTGTGTATCCGTGTCTCCTTCTATATTCTCTAGCCTCGAAAGGTGAGCAATCACTCACGATTAACATTTTTTTATTCATTAAATTTGATTTCAATTGAAACGACAATTGAAATATGCTGTTGTAGTTATTTAAATTTGTTATATATGCTATTATCTGTAACAGTTCACCTGCGGGATATGACACCATATCATGTTATTTATATTATATTGTTATTGATGATATATGCCTGTTATTTTATTGTATTTTCTGTTATCTCCCTGCAAGTTCCCTGTAGTTTAGAAATCACCATGGGTTGAAATGATATATACCCGAACAGACTTTAGAATAGGAGAAAATCGTTATGGGTTGAAATGATATACCCAAGCGATTTTCATTTAATTGAATTTGGGATTACGGGTTGAAATGATATCCACCCGTATATATTTAGTATACGGATTGAAATGATAAATATCCGCAGCACTTGACTATATGATAGGAAATATATACAGATAACGTTGGTCCATATAAATATTTTGAAAATAATTTCTATAATTTTGGAAAGAAATAAATGGTTTAATAAATTTGATTCTTAAGATATTATATAAATGAAAATTGTATATATAGATTTAGTAGTAATATTTGATTTAAATTAGATTGATTTAATACATATAATATGGTTAAGAGTTTATATAAATCTATATTTCAAATAGATTCTCTTGTAATAAATTGAATAATTAAGATTGGGAGATAAATTTGGGTTTATAAAAATGGTATTTAAATAAGGATTTATTTAATTAAATCGATTTGAAATTTTTGAATGGGAAATTTAAAGGGTATGATTTTATAACTGGATTTTTGATTTAAGTGATTTAATGAATATTTCACGTTTAAATAAATCAAAGAAAATATTGAGTAAAATGTAATTTAAGTTACTTAAATGATATTGAATCTAATAAGGGGGTATTTCAAGACTAAATAATAATGAGGTTAAATCGAGATCTATATGAAACTGTTATATAGAACATTTAAATATTAAAGCCTTGAACTATATTGGAATTTAAATGGTTTATGTTGAGATTCAGATCTGTATTTGAAATCAACGTAATTGAATTTGTTATATAGCAACTAAATTGAATTAAAATTTAGATGAAACGTTGAATACTTAAAGTTTTGAAATATACGGAAATATAAAGGGGTATTTGTGATTATAAATCCGAATTTGAGATCGATAAAATTTAAGTGGATATTTTAGAAATTGAGTTGAATTTAAATTGATAAATTGAGATTGAACTTAATTTGAATGGGAAGGTCGGGTTGATGTTGGAACGATTTGTTAAGTTGGGGAAATTGAAAAATAGTTTACTGTATAAATTATTTAATATATATAAATACTATTTTGGGAAATATAGAGATATTTGAAGTGAAAATGAGATTTTGTTTTGAAGTATAAATTAAGCTGAAATGACCACAGTGTTATAGTGTACATTTCTACCTTGTAGAAAGTTCCATGGACCCTTAGAGAATGGTTATCCCAAGCATCATTTAAGTTATTTGTATTTCAGTTGATATTTCACTTGAGTTGGATTTATTGATATAAGAATGTTAATCCGGACTCGAGTGTTTTGTGTTTTGCTTTACGCTCGGGTCAGACTGAGTGATATAGCATTTGAGACTCACTTTTAGAGTTTGGAGCTTCATTTGGAAATCCAACTATCGATTCAGATTCCAGCCTTTCCAGTTGGTTGGTTCAGAGAAGTCATATGTTGCATTGGAGACTTCACTGCATTTGAACTATTCGGTTGTATTTTTCTAACTCTGATGTATATAATAGCTTCATGAACTACTATTCTTTATCTATTCAGCTGCATTGTATTACTCTGTGATCTGTGATTGATTTATTTACTGTATATTTTAAGTTTTGCCAAATTTTAATTAACAATTCGGTATTTTGAATTATTCAAGTCGGATATGTATGGTTTTATTGTCGATTTGAATGGTCCAAAATAGTGGGTCGTTACATCATTGTTATAACTAGGTTGTGTTGTTAAAACTTTGTAACCAGCGAGTTATAATCAATAAAACAATAATTCTTCAAAGCGGACGTAGGCTACAATGCCGAACCACTATAAATCTTATGTTTCTACTGCTTTTCATTTAAAATTTGAGTGTTGTTCATATTTATATTCTCTACATACGGGCTATCTGTAATCTGTGATCGTGAACGGATGCTTTCATCGGCAATTGGATGTTTGTGATCAATTTTGGCGCAAACAACTGGAATGTATAAAAACGATAAAAATTAAGAGCCAGAGTATAGTAGAATGAGTGGCTGAAAAACAATCATCAAATTAGAGATGTAGTTGGTCCATAGAAAGTAATACTTAGCATAACTTGGAAGTATATTGATGTCCATCGAGTAGCCGTAAAACAGTGTTTAAGTTGTATCGAAACAGAACAATTTGCATTGCTCATCACTTTTCAATCATACCAATTGAAACAGAACACTGTTTTATGCGAAAAGCATGAGAGTACCAAAAAATATGGAAAATTAATTAGTTGTATAAGTGGGAAATTATGAGTTTTATAAAAGACATTTAAAATAATTTAACATATTTTGAAGATCACAATTTTCCTTTAGTACCACAAGTAATGCAATCCAAAATGTTCCTTATAATTATTTATGCATATTTTTGGTTAGTAATACATATATTTTGGGCTTAATAATTTTACAGCATATCCATGGGTAAAGGAAGGGGGAGAAGCGTCAGAGATTCAATTAGATATATCTGTTTTATTGAACTTGCATCAGTTTGTAAAGTTCAGCCGTTTCAAGCGGTTTGCACTTTTGGTAGAAATTTTTAAGTCATATCCAGGCATGTTACAAATACAGTCAATTTGAGTATTTGGGGAGTTTTTTTTCCTAGAAAATAAAATGAAATAAAATATGCAGGCGATTGCAAGTACTCTAAATGCAGCAGGGCTGGCTGGTATTCATGATCAATTTGATGCTATTAATGCTGATAAAAATGGTACAATCAGTCTAGAAGAGAAGAAACATGTAAGTTCTTTGAATTACAGATATCATATAGCGGACTCAATGTCTTCTATACTTTCTTTCAGGATGCTAATGTTATTCCATTCTTGATGCTTTTTTCTCCTTTTTTCGTTTGTAATGGATTGAATTTATTGATCATATGTACTATACTATGTTTTTCGGAAAATAACTACAGTCTTGGTAGGAGTCCAAAATTTTCTATTGCTTTCTATTGCAATGAGATCTCAAGTTGAGAGAAAAATATATAGTTTTTATCATATGTAGATGCACACTTAAGTAAATTGCAGAGGCTTTTGTGTATCCCATGCTTGTAACTGATAATTCGTACAAACATAACATAGTTTACATGTTCTCAAGGGTTTGGGTATATGACCTCATGTTTGCAGCATTGCCATATTAAAGAAGTCCAAAATCTAGAGAGAAAAAATTATCAGCTCATACTTAGTCTATTTATGACAGTATAAAGAATATCCATTTTTCACCAAGCAGATGATTTTAAAATGACAGTATGCTAAATAATAGACATGACGATTTGAATAACCATGTTAATATTTTTTTCAACTAAGATACTTTTCATATTGTCATGACATGTTAGAAGGATATTCGCTAACTTTAGGATAGCATTGTCGGGTTGTAGCTATATATTGTTTTTGCAACTTCAGTTGAATCCTTATTTTGTTCCCTTGCTATAGTAAACTTTAACTTAAACGAAATGAAAAATGTCTTTTTAAGTGCCCCAAATTTGGAAAACTTGGCAAAATATTAGACTTTTGAGGCTTTCGAACCATAATTATGAAGTTGAAGGTTAACCTATGTTTTATTTGGTCGTATGCGTAGACTAAATTTTGAGTAGCTATCCACAAAATTAATTGTAGATTAAAACTATAATTATATTCGAGCGATGCTAAATCTCATTCAGAGATTATAGGATTAAAAATTATGTACCTCTCGTCACTTATATGTTCTTGTGGCATGAATATTTTCTGGTGCGATGGTGAAGTATATGCGTCATGACCAATAGGCAGAGGATGGAGCAGGGAATGCAGGTGAGAAATTCTCTCACAAAATCTATGTTAATCAATTGCGGTGTTTGAGTTGATTATATTGCTTCATACTTGCACTAAAATTGAACTGGAAACATACATTTTACCTCATACAACGTCATGGAACCTGATCTCCTTTCTTGCATGCAAATTTATGAATATATACACACACACACACACACACACACACATATATATATATATATATATATATATATATATATATATATATAATTGGAATGTACACATGTGCAACTTCTTTTATAATTTAATGTTTTTGGTTCTATAAATGTTCTTGATCATAAATGCTCTACACAAATTATTTCACAAAATTTCCTAATTGTTGATGCATCTATGCATATCAAAATATACATACGAGCTACAATCCATTCTAACCTTGAGTGCGTGGACCATAATAGTGTCTGAAGGACCTGCTCTTGCTTTTCTTTGGTTCTTCCTTGTTATCTACGTGATAATGCATTTAGTACTTGAGGCCTTATCAAGGCTTGCGTAGACCGTAAAATGGGTGAGGTTGGGTCATAAATGGGTCGGATAAAATGTGACCTGAATCCTTCAACACATAAACAAACCCAACCCGTTTGACTCATTTTGTAAATGGGTTGACCCGACCCGATCCATTTATTGAAAGGGTCAACCTGATCCAGCCTATTTAACAAAAACTGCACCAATATGATATCAATAACGCATCAAAGATTAAATAAACTGTATTAAAAAATAGAAAAATTAAATTAGATGATCCAAAAACATGAAATAATTTGGCAACATATGAATACAAAAACATAGTATAATTTTAGCTTTGCCGCATATGGATATTTCTGCATTGAAGAGTCGGCAGAGGATAATTTTAGTCACAAACTCCGTAGTTGAATACAAAAACTCATCAAATAACCTAAATAAAATACTACAAAAACAAAACATGTCATATAAAAGTAATAAAACTGCAAAATATTTTAAAGTTCTGCAACTTATGAGCATAGTCTTGTAGTCCTGAAGCTCTTAACTAGAGAACCTTGTAATCCTGAAGAAAATGACACAAATTCTTAGTCCATGAATGTTGTAATACCAAAGCATGTTTTGCCTAATGCATACAGAAGATACATACATACATACAGTGAAGTTATATTATCTTAGACTTTATTGTTGTTTAATAGAAAGAAGTATTTAAAATATAGAGATCATAACCTACATATTTCTGTTCCTAGTTATGTTAGTACAAAATCCTATCAGTGCTACACAATGTTAAGATAATGCCAGTGTCAAATGTAAAGTATTCAGAATGTATAGATACATAAGCAATCAGTTTTAAACATATTTCAAAATTGTTTTACATTATAAAGGAGCTAAATTCTTTTACAATAATTACTATGCTAGTACACAGTGAAATATAAATGGATATGCATAAATGATTATAGAGTATAATCCTAGTGTACTAAAAGGATCCACTGGATGAGAACCCAACCTTACAGAATGTTAGATTTATGAAAAGCTATTTTTGAATTTATATTAATAAACTAATGCTAATCATTATAATCCTTTCACATGAAACTCAACAGATTGGTCATTTTTGTTTTTTCTGTTGTATTTTGCTCTGCATGAAATTTATATTAGAAAAAGAATTGTTGGAGTATTATTCATGCATTATATTTCATGTACACATAGGCAGTATCATATAGTTATATAACTGGTCGTACTAGTAAAGCAAATTCATGACTTGGCTAATGATAAGCACCTAGTTTTGCCTTCTATAGAAAAGTTATTTGGAAGGAAAAGTTAAACGAGCTTAAAGCATTAGTTTGCCTTAAGAAAAATCTAATTTTCTTTTGGACTAAAGTACATAAGAATACAATAAAAAGTTAGACAACATTTCAATAATCCAAGTAATATAATCTTTGATGCTTAACATCAAACTTGTATCAATTACATATTTGCAATACACTTATAGATTAATGCAGTGTGAAACTTATAATCTTTGTATAAGTTACTTACTTAAGATAATATATTAGGCACAGATTAGTTCACTTATAAATTAGTAATGATGTAATAATGGATTGCTTTCAAAACATAAGAATTCAAGGCAGAAAACTATAGAATTTTATTTTGTATGCCATGGTTGGTTTTTTATTTTGAAAAGATCAATAACTAATCGTTTTTGTAATGGGCTATTTGTTCTGCGCTATTTGTTATGACCTTTTTTAAACCATATGAATAACTTTCTAAAAATAAAAAAAATACAAACTACCACCCTCAAGCTTCCAAATTTCTTCATACCGTGACCTCCTAATATGAATTCTACACTATGCCTTTTTTCTTAATTTCATTTATACTGATACTAGAAACTCCATGCAATAACCCAATTGGACTTAAAGAGACTAATTTATACTAGCATTAGCAGGTTGATTGCTTGTTTTCTCAAATTCACTATACCCACTTTATTAATTTTTTAATTAAGTGTATAAATGTGTAAATATTAAATTTTGGTACATAAAAGACACGCTATTCATTAAAATTACCAGCAACGTCTAACTCCAACGTTCACATAGTAGAAGACCATTCAACTGCTTTTTAATGATTTTGAATCTAATTATAATTGGGATATAAAATAAAAACTCATCATAATTTTTTGCATATATTGAATCTAATGCCAATTTAGTCGTATAATCCTTCCTAAAAAAATAACAGCAAATAACATAAGGAAATCAAATATTAAGAGACGTCCGAATCTCACGTCCTAATCAAAACAAAACAGAGAAGAAGAATTTTTAATTAAAACACATTGTAAATTTCCATACCTAACCACCACACTTTTGAAATCTCTCAAACATAAGCTTGAACAAATACATGTTCAGATCCATCGTTTTCAAATCCTGCCTCATAGTCCTGATTTTATGTAACGAGTAGAGCTCTTTGGACGGCAGAAACCTAAAAATTAGATAGACTAGTGACTCACTGTTCTTAGTTAAGCATTTACACAAACAAATAGGTTACATGGTACATAGGAAATCTAAGCTTTAAACTTTCAATAATGTTAATCAATTGGGTATTATTGTAAGCAAGCTGAAACATGTTTTTGCGATGCTGAATCTATAGAGCAAACAGAAAGATTTATAGCTAATCTAGTAGGAATAAATCAAGTCTCCTTTATTCCCTACAAAATTTAAAAACTTAAACTTCTCAAACAAGGTTTCATACCTAATACATAACAAAGTTCGATTTAAACTAAAATCGAATTAGGAGAAATTAGCTTTGTAGATTTAGAGATTAGGAGAGGAATCATCTTTTGAAGATTTGGAGATCAAGAGAAATTGCCTTTAGTCAACTTGTAGATTAAGAGAGAATCTCCTTTTTCTTATTTAAAGATTTGGAAAATCGCTATGTGTAGATTTGCAGCGATGGAGAATTAGAATTAGGGTTGATGGGAAAGCGGTTTGGATTGCTTTGGATGTTTTCTTCATGGGTTGTAAATGGGTTGGGTAAAAAGAAGGTAAACTTCTGAACGGTTTAGACCCGACCCTTTAAATATTAGGGTTATTGGATTGGGTAAATGGATTAGGGCCCATTTTAACAGGTCTAGGCTTGCGTGCATTACCTGAGAGCTTATTTCCCTTTTTTCTTGTTATTACTTTCTTGAGCTGTAATATAATATTACATACATCAATACTTGCGTGTTCCATTCCTATTTTTTAGGCCTGGCTTCTATTGCAAGTTTACATGCCTAACTAAAAATTCTAAGTTTGGATTAAAGAATGTGTAGTGTATTGTAATTGTAATTGTAATTAAAGAAATCGATGAGTTTCCCAAAGTGGTTTTGAAATGTAAAATATTAATAAATTTATAAAAGGTTGTGAGACTAGTAATTTATGGAACAATGAATTTTTAACCTTTCAAGGATGATAATAATCAAATAAAATAAGTAGAAATGTAAGTTACTAATAACAACTTTCCTAAAACACAAATGTAACTTACTTATATAGCAGCACAATGAAAACCATATGATTATGCACTACAATTTTCAATCATAGCTCTGTTAGTGTGGTAAGCATGTGGTAGAAGGAAAGAAGAACACAGATTTAAAATCTTCATCTCAAATACAAATTTATATATTTAAGTATCCTAGTCGAAATGTGCATATGTATTTATAATTACCCAAAATTTCAAATACAACACACTGACTTAAATGTGTATATATCATTGTTAACAAAGTTATCCAGACTAAAATCAATGGGCATACAGACTGAAAATATCAACTACCATATAAAATAGTAAGGCATAAGCATATTAGTCAATGAAAACAAAACAACACACCAATTATTGCATTAGGAATGTCATGTGTTGCTGCTATATATTTATGCAAAAAAGTTAATATCATACTTAATTGCCGATTCATAATGAATTAAGAGCAAAGTTGACTACTTAAAAAATAATGTTCAATGGCAGTTTAAGCATACCATCTCATTTTAATATAGTCTTTCAATCCAAGCCAGACATTTGATATGAAATTTGAAGCCATGAAATTCGTATCGAGAATTTTGAAAGAGGTAAAAATAAATTCACATAAATCGAGTCTAAATTTAACATAATCCTATATTTATGTTGTTATTCGTTTATCGCAAAACATTGCATGGATGCTTCAAGGATTTCATAAAAGTTTAACAACATCGCATTTTTTCTTTATAAGAGTTTAGAGGCGGTAGTCTTATATTACAGACCAAGGGTATTTGGGCCCAACAATATTACAAACTTCTTATTAGAATGAGTGAAACAACCATTTTAATTAGCATGAAACCAGTATCATCTATCTCAATAATTTGAAAAATGGAACCAAATATTCGTCAATCAACCATAGTATTGAATAGCTTAATGAAAAGAGAAATAAAACGTCAAAATTTACCTACTTCGGTATTCAGTAGCCTAACAAAATTAGAGAAGTGATGCTTGAAATGCTCAGGAAGAATACGTGTGGAAAATTTCATTGAAACCCAAACCCTATAGCTCCAGAACTCTATGAAACAATTGGATGCTAAAGACATAAACCATAAAAAGAAGAGGGGAGAGGATAATACCTAAACGTTACTACCTTTGCACAGGTTGGGAATATATCGATGGTCGGTGGGGAAAGATTGGTATCCACTGCTGGTGGGGTGAAAAATGGCCGTCAAAAAACAAAATCATGATGGTCAACCTGGGATAACTTCTTGAATTTGAACGAGGATTACCCTAGATTAAAATTAAGATTAGGAGTAATGGGATGTGAAGTAATGCGACGATTGAGTTTAAGAAACATGTGTTGCAAATTCATTCAATCTCACTAAACAATGGAGGGTGAATAATGGAGAGGGCTTCAGAGCAGTTGAAGCTCTACTTGGTAATAATAGTGATGGGTAAAAGAAGGGGAGTGGGACGATGGAAGAAGAAGAAAATCAGAACTAACAGAGGAGGCTACTTTTTTTACTTTACGCCAAAGAATGATGAAGCGGGGAGAAAGGTCGGGAAAGGAAGAAATATAAAAACCGAACGTTCATTTCATAAAATACAAGGAGCTTCTGTGCCCTTGAAATGCAACTCAGTAATAACATAATAGTATATATGTTTCGTGTGTGTGTGTATTAGGCTTTTTGTAAATAATTTTATGCAAATGAATATATATTTAAATATATATATACACGCACATGCATATAATTTTGTAAATAAAATAAAATAATATATATATTAATTTATATTATTATAATGTATATCTATTTACGTGTAAATAAGTTATTTAAATATTGAATAAACAATAATTTTTTATAAAACTATAAATAAACATGTACTCGTATATACATAATATTAAAATAATATTTTATATTTATTTTAAAATATATGCATACATATATATATTTATAACATATATATATATATATATATATAAATATTAATTAATAAATTTAATTTATTTAAATTTCAAATCATGTTACAACACAAAATAATTTTATTATCATTTTTATTATTTTAATTATATTATAATAAAATATTCATTCGAAATTACAAAATATTAATAAAAAATTATATTTAAACCTTTTTTCAAAATTTAAATTTTTAGTAACTCACAAATGATATTTTGAAGTTTGGAAAAAAAATCCATAATTTGTTCGGTTAAATTTTATTCTTAACTGGTTTATAAATTTTCGGTTGATTTGAAAAATAATTTTTAAAACTAATTTTTTTTTATTTTTAATGTTTTAATTTCTCGCTGAGAGCTTATCTAATATTAAAATAATTTTAATAAATTAAAAAAATTCCTTTACATATTTGATTTTATATGATTTATTTATATAGTATATTGATTTAAATAATTTTAAATAATAATAAATAATAATAATTTCGAAAATTACTATTAACATGAATTTACATATGCAAAATTATATGATCAATTTTAACTATGGTATAATGTTGTAATTAAATATAAACCAAATATATGTAATTAAATTATATATATAATAAAATATTAATTAATATATACATTATGTTGTTGTATTGATTTGATATGTAAAGTAAATTTATTTATTTATTTATTTTATAAGTATATACATAAATATAACCAACCAATTTGTAATCAACATTAATTCATATCAGAATCATCACCTAACTAACATTATAATAATACATACACGTGTAATAAAATATTATTCAAAGAATTATAAATTATAATTTGATAAAACATACCTAAGGACTAAATCCTTGAAGCACACCTTGAAAGAATGAACTCTCCCCTTTGAAGCTTTTTTCGATTCGACAAATTGCTAGTCCTTAAACCCTTGATCTTTGACTATTGGGTAGCTATCGACTTTGAGTTTATTTGAACTTGATATGATGGATCACTGATGGAGTAATTTCGGCTAGCAAGATATGATGGAGATGATAGCCAAAAGGTCATAATCAAATTAGTTTAGAGTCTCATATACATTGGATAGAAAGGAGGAATAAATGAATCTCATCCAAGACTATTTCTCCCTTGATCTTAGCCATCCAAAATCTAGCATTTAAACCATATTTTGTGATGCCCCCATGTCATGTTGTTGTCAAAAATTTCATCAATTGTGGTGGGCTAAAAACCTACTTAAGTCCAAAAAAATATTATTTAATTAAATCTAATTTAATCGCTTATTGATATCGTATATCGATTAATATATTTATAATTGTTATAAATTTATTTAATAAAATTTATTTCCTCAAATCATAATCAAAATTTTACGATTATTATTTCATAAATTTTAATTAATTTAGTTAATTATGAAGAATTATAAACTGATTTGATCATTTGTTCAAAGGAGAATTCATCGTTTCGGTTGATGACTCGTGAAGTGTAAATCTGGTCAATGATAAATATCAAACCTTTTGAATATTATTGTTCACATGTCACTTAGCAGGAGGTGTGACATTTTGGCCAAATTCATCGCTTACTTGTTTCGATAAGATCCAATTTCACCTGGTTAAGCTGTATCTGGTTGTGATTTTTATTTACACAATTCTGTTTGTCAAAATTATATCACTTTGAACTTATGAAATTGGGTAACGGTCAAAATTCCAATATCATTCATATTCAACTTTATAGTCCAAACAAAAAGTTCTTGATTCAATAGTAATAATTATTATTAGCCCAAATGCTCTGACCAAAGACTTTGACTTTACATTAATTTGAGTTAACCGCTACCATATAACCAAGGAGATGAATCGTCTCTTAACTAGTGCTACACTTTTCATGCTTTCACTTGACCCAACCAGTCACTTGTGGTCTCCATGCCATGTTTGGCTCTAATCAAGGTGGAGCTTTCATATTGAAGATCGATAATATTCTCAAGTCGAGAGAACTTTGTATATTAGTCACATCGACGTTTTCTATTTGACCTTAGTTATATTAACCAACAAGAAATAATCGACGGAGTCATTCCATACTTATCCAATAACCATCTGTACATAACCCCTAGGTGCCCTTAGTAGTCATGAGTAATGCACTACCAAACATTTGGATAACATCCTCTAGTCTCGACGGACACATCGATGTCTAGTCTTAATTTATCTTGACTAGGAACATTTAAAATGGTATATCTGTTTTCATTGTGATAAATTACTATTGGTTAAAACACTTTGTAAGTACTATCATAAAACATACCATTTATGGATTTCCTATTAAATACACTTTTAATTAAATTAATTAATTAATACAACACATTATATCAAGTATATAATAAAAAGTAAATACCTTTTATTTCAAGAAAAAATTAGTTATTAAATTAGATATATGTAACAAATTATATAATTTTCCCTAGGGCATACCTCTGTCAATCTCTCACTTACACTTGGGGTCAATTATGGAATCTTATTCTAACTTTTCCAATCGATTCCTCAAACCAATTGGTCCAGTCCCTTAATGAACTGTTATGCATTATATTTCAATTATCTACTTTGTCAATCAACTCTTTCCAACGTTGATAAACTACCTTTATCATATGGAATAATCCAGAGTACGTCTCTCGACATCCAATGAGCTCTAAGTTCTGTTTGAAACATATTATGCATTGTTATCATATAAAAATGTAATGTAATTCTCAACATTTGAAATCACTCTCAGCTCAGTTATAAATTTGTGCATTTATATTTATATACATTGCTTTTGTTGTGGTGCTATTCAAGGTGATATACTTAGCTTTCGTTGAAGCAGCCACAACCTTTCATTTGATACATTTCTAACTTAAAGGTTCTTAACTTGAATTTATTATTGACATATTATACTTAATATCACTTATGAAGTTTGAAGTTGAACACTAAGTAGTTTGTTATTTTTAAAATGGTTCTCTAATATTTCATATTTCATTAGAACACTCAAATAACCGTTTAGTGGTATCTATTTGGATTTGATATTTGCCTCATAAATAAATCACGACAGGGCAGACAACATAACATGTACGATAATTTCTATCGCCAATGCTTAAGGAATCCATCTTACATGTCATGTACTAATTTTCTTAATAAGGTGCCCTTGCATGTTGTTTGGGACATTCCCAGTATCTTTTATACGTACTATAAAAGACATCATTTACAAAACCAATATCGAGTATTAAAACAACAAAAAATGATTTTAACATAAGCACATCGTTAATAATCAGTAATGTGTTGTTTAGTTATAATTAAGAAATATCTATGTAACTTTTAACGTTCTTTCTTGTGGACACATGCTTCCTCTACATTTCTACAGATAACTAAACTATTTGATATATCTATTAAAACACTTGTTCAATTTTGATGCTTTTCAAAATGATACTATTGTATATGTTCTCGGATCGTATCCAAAAAACCATAAACTAATATTGCTCCCATTGACTTCAAGACACTTTAGTTTTTATGTGCAAACAGTCTAGTCTAAATTTGTATTTAGAACTTTCTATGTCAACACATCACACTAAAACATAAAGTCACCCTAGCGATAATTTTGCGAGTAAAATCCGAAATAACTTGAGCACATCGAATGGTGAATCTGATACAATTATTTCAACAGTTGAAATTCACGGCAATATTTTTATTAATGTGGCTCACTATATTCCAACTGCATTTGTCTTTCTCATAAAGACATATATGCGGTAACCGATCAGGTCCTTTTGGGTATAAACATTATATTTTGATAATGCACTTGGAATCTATTTCAGATCTACGCGTCATACCGTACCATAGAGTCAATACTCTTAATGGTTTAATTTAACAATCGTGGATTATTTATTCTTGATATTGATAAGAAAATCATAGTTTCTCTTTAATGTACCAGAATACTCATTGGACATTCTAACGTATTGTGTTCATTAGGTATGATCAATTTCATTTTATCTCTTATAATCAGTTTTATCATTGGATCGTATCCAAATTCATTTTATACCAATAATTTCTTAAAGAAATTCCTTCACTATGCATTTAGGTTTTCTTGAAATAATAGTTGTTTCTCAATGCAACAGAATGGGCATTCATAAGCATTTTATGAACTGCCTTATATAAAATTAATTTTTGCATTAGTTCATAATATATTTCTTTTCACAACATAAATTAGTCATCTAATGACTATCATTCCCAAAATTCTTTTGGGATAATTCATATAAGATCCTTACTTACAATTATTATGCGCAGTCTTTTGACTCCCATAATCTGCTAACTCCTTGATCTAGGATATGTAGAGGTTTCTTATAAACCCATATATTGTTTTTTAATCTATTCTTTGAATGATATTAATTTTAATCTTGTGTACCACTCTTAAGTATACACCTTATAAAAAGAGTTTAGCTCAACTTCACTCATCTTTAGTCGTGCTTTGTCCAACAAAATTCGATTACTCCTTATCAATATATCATTATGTTTATAAGGAGGAGTGACTTTTGAAACTGAATGTTTATTTTGAGAAACGTTCGAAACTCTTTCCGATATACTCACCTATTCGATCAAATCGAATTATTTTATTTCATAGCGTGTTATTTTATTTACTTTTGTTTTATACTCTGTGATCTTATCATTGATATACAACAAGTGAATCAAATACATATGTCTATGCCGATGATAAATCATTGATGAATGTAACATCTTAAGAGTTTATCAACTCTTATGATACTCTCATTAATTGGGTGTATAGCCTCAATTGTTTTTGATACAACTAACTAGTATCATATAAATCATAATTATATAAAAGTATTTTTCAAAACTACGGCTTAGTCTATAATTCCAAAATAATTATAAATGATTTTAGATACTTCTGTATTTTCCAATGCATCACTTTTGTTATGAAAAGAAATACCATATTATAGTTTTATTTTATAATGAATATTAATATTGAAATATAACTATATATATATATATATATTTCAGTCGACACCAAAAAATGACCATTATTTCATAAATAATGTTTAGTATGTTCTATGAAACAATTTTCATAACTTGATACAATCTATAAGTATTGTACGACATGCTCCCACCATTTCTACCAATACTGTAATAGCGTACTGAATTCGAAGGCCCATCATTCACTTAATATATATTATTAATTTCATATACTACAACTAGTTTACAGCAGAGAGTTCTTTGATCAAATATCTTAAAATCAAAGAAATAAATCGCATAGAAAACATTTTTCTATATGAAAATACATTTTGAAATAAAAATCATATTTCTCATTCCAATGTTAAGCATCAATTATTATTATGACAATTCTCATTTTCGATGTTCCACTATGAAGTAGAAATGATTATTTACTCTCTTAATTCCAACTGTATCTTAAATCACATCTAATCTTGTAACTTCGTTATTCTTTCTAAATGGTTTAACAGTTCAAAAGAAATCATTTACTACAATATCATAATGAAATCTTTATAAAAGTGCATTCAGACATCCTTAACGTTTAAGAAAATCAAAATATGTTGCACTTTTCGTAAATTGATCAATTAACATATCAACGATCGAGTCTTTAGATCTATATTATAGTATTGGTCTTCTGTTATATTTAACACAATATGATTCTTTTGTAATCAATCAAATTGAATACTTGATCTCACAATAGTGTTTATTAGCTTATTTCAAATGAATTGACTTCATCGGTGTATCGTACACACGAGCTCTGACTGTTCCCCATATAACGCTTATATGTGATAGTATATGGATCAATATCCATAGCCTTGTATTGCTTTAAGAGTTTGAAACACAATAGAATGCAATACTATCTCTATCAAATAAACATGTAAGCGACCAAATTACGAATGTATTTAGCAGCTGTAAAATCAGGTGCTTACATGGGCACCAAAACATTAACATGCAAGAAGCATTTATTAGGAAGTATATGTTATATTTCTATTTGTTAATCTTCAATTCTGTTTTATATATCTTAATTGAGAAATGTTTTATCGACCATATTAAATGCATAAATTTTACAATGTGGATTATTATAACATTATATTGCATGTTCTTACAATATTAGAAAGGTTTAATGTTAACATTTCTTTTTTCTAATAAGGCTTTCGCTAATATTTTGTGTTTCATCAAATCCCAAGTCAAAACATAGAAGTCTTTTGGCTTCACTAGTGGGTATTAGGACTCCTATGCCTTGAGATTCTAACCTTAAGAAAAGTTAACAAATCATAGGTCCACATACGATGGATAACTAATTATCGGTTGTATAACATACAACTCCTAACCTATGGTGCATTATCATAATCCTACCTTTACCTTGAGGAAAGCTCAACAAGTAAAGTGGAATTATTCACTCGGACCGATCATTTGGCGCCGACCTAAGTATAAAGCACAAACCTTAAGGAAATCTACACAAATATATGTAGTTATCTTATCTCGTTTACTCAATATATTAATAGTACTACACGTAACATCCCTAGCTTGAGAAAAGCTCAAAACCAAAGAGTATGCAAGTAATCTGTCAATATATATAAATGATAGAGAATAACTTTATATTGAAGATTCATTGTCTTCAATGTATTATATTGATTGATATTGCCTTATGGAATAATGTATTTCTGATGAGACATCATCGTGAATCAAGTATCAGACATATCGATAATCTGCGTACATTAACGTATATATTTATTCCTATGTCTGTTTAGGATTTCTTAATGTTCCACCTATAATTTAGACATTCATATTATATAAGTTTGATTATTATATAGCAATTATACTTTATATTATTTATATAATCATCATATGTATAATATTATATTAATTAAGTCTTATGTAATTAATTTTAATTATTTTACATTTTAATTAATTTTATATTATTTTAATATTACATTTATATTAAATAATTATTATATACCATAACCTTTATAGTATAAAATATATATCATATATATATATATGTATGTATGTATATTATTTAATTAATTAACCTTTAATTAGTTTATTTTGTTAAACAATTTTAATTAAATTTATATTAATTTTGAAAAAACATATTATATACATACATGTATACTTATGATATCATAAACATTTTAAAATATCATAACATATATCAATAATATATAATACATGTGTATATTTATTAATTAATTAACCTATTTAATTAATATATTTTATTAATTTTATTAATAAAGTTTATAGATTTTGTTAACCATAAAATATTCAAAAGAATGAAGGTAGGAAAGAAGGATCACGAAAGCATGAGTTTGGGTCAGAAAGCATCGAGATATTCTGGATAATCATACCTTCCGACAAGAAGCTTCCAACGAATTCTAAGGCTGTTTTTCAAAGTTGATATGCAGGATGATGCTCCAAGAATCCACCTTTCGACTAGGTCGAGAGAACTTTCAACAAGAGCAAAGGAAAAGAAACATAGCCCAAACTTTTCAAAAGAGTCGAAGGGATGCAATCATCAAATTTCATTAGCATTAAACCTTTTGAAGGAGTCGAAAGGTTCCATCTCTAATATCCAAAGTGTTCTTACCTTTCGAAGGGGATGAAGAAGTCAAAGCAAGTGTGAGCAAGTTCTTAATGACCTTTTCAAAAGCATAGCAAGCCTTTCGAACTGGTTAAAGCACATCCAAGGTACCTTTCGACAATGGCGAAAGATTTATGAAGATAGCATCACTTACAAGTTAGCAAAGAATGGTAGACAACCATTCAAAAACATAGAAGGCAAACACAGCAATTGACAACAATCAAGTAAGAAGAAACCTTTCGACAAGATCGAAGGATTCAGAACAAACACGCGAAGTGCAACCTTCCGATAAGGTCGAAAGATTCGCATAAATTAGGAGAAGAGCTACCTTCCGACAAGATCGAAGGGAGCACAAGAGTAGGAACAACGAAAGGCTTTCGAAAACATCGAAAGGTTAATGAAAGCTTCAAAAAGGCAACCTTTTGACAGAGTTGGAAGGTTCATGAAGACGTCAAAAAAGCAACCATTCTTCAAAGCCGAAAGTTCATGAAGGCATCGAAAAGACAAACCTTCCAATGGTGTCAAAAGGTTTATTATGGAATATAAAGGGCAAAACTTTCGACAAAGACGAAAGGTTTGTAGTTGCATATAAAAGGGAAACCTTCCGTCCCAGCCAAAAGCATGGAGTCGAAAGGGGGGCTGCCTGCGTCTATGAATAGGACCCAATGGGTCATGTTTTAGGGCCAAGTTTCCCTCATTCTAATTTTGTAACTTCTTGATTAAAGGATTGAAACCCTAATTGAGTGTGATTTAGGGAAATCTAATAAAGTGAAGCTTTTTCTTGAATAAAAAGAGAAGTACTTAGCTTTGTTAATTACTTTACTACTTGTATAAATCTTTGTCGGGTTAACCCATTTTTGTAGGTTCAACCTCATCGAAAGGTTCTTGTTGACAAGGTCAACAACACTGTTGAACAATCAATAACTGCAACTTTTCAAAGTCTTAAACCCTTTAACCTAAACCTTTTGACAAGGCCGACAACCTATTTGGTTACAGAAACCTTCTGAAGCTATCGAATCAATTGTTTAATTCGTTCAACAAGGTTGGAATCTACTTAATATAAGTGATCATACCTTTCGTCCAGGTCGGAAGCTACTACCTTCTCACCAAAATAATTAATTTCCTTCCCTAATTCAAGGAAGACCGTCTCCTAACTTTGGGATAAGATTGAATCCTACCTTTTGTGGACTCGATTCAGGAAAACCTAATCTAATCAAAAGAAAAGCCTTTGTGGAAGACTTCAAGCGAGCTCAACGAAGCCGGAAGGTCACTTAGCCCAAGCTCTAAACCTTTCAATGTCAACAAAAGGTCTAATTCACAAGATACTTACGAGTGAGGACACAAAAACAATCCTTAAGGGAATCACACCCTTTAAACTTACCACACTACTTGGAATAGCTTTGGAGTGTTGACCATAAATTTGGTTAACATTTTTGGCACTAGGAGGGTCCGAATCGCCGATCTTAGATAACTTTCATCCTCGATCGGTTATATAAAGAGCTTTGACTAAAAAAGGAGTATGGATAAAGATAAAAGTAGTAGCAACGATCCAAATGATGAGGCTACATCACAGTAAACTTTTAAAGGTCATATGGTCTCAAATCCTAACTTAAGCAAAATAAAAGTTGGGAAACATTCAAAACTAACAAAATTGGAAAGCAATATGATCAAGGATCAGAATCAACGGCCACAAAAGATGGTAACAAAGGAGTATTAATAAAGAGCCTTAACCCTGGAATCGATGAGGATTATGGAAATGGAGAATGAAGTTCAACCTCCAAATGAGACGAGGATCAAGGGTTAAACCGAGATAGTCAAGTAAATAAACCTCTTGAGCGATCAAATAGCCTTATCCCAGAATACAACAGGAGAAGTTACAGAAATGAGACCAACCAAACTGACAACCTACACCATATAGTAGTTATTGCACAAAGAGAAAAAGAAATTTATGATCCTGAAGAATATGTTACCTTGCAAAAAGCCGCCTTTTCTGAAGAAATAATGGTGACAAATCTTCCTCCACACATTCAAATTCCTTCACTAAAATGTGCGACAACTGATCGAGATGATTACCTTGTCATCTTTGAAATTAGATGAACTTATACAATGCTCTGGAGGTAGTTCGCTGTAAACTTTTTCCTATTACTTTTCAAGGAACAGCAATCAAATGGTATAGGAGTTATTGAATGGGAACTATCTATACTTGGGAACAATTTACTTGCGACTTCATGGCTCAATTTTCTATATTCATAGATACAACTATGGACTTTAGCTTTCTAGCAACCATTAAAAAAAAGCCAGTGGAGCTACTTCGTGAAAATTTGAACAGATTCAACATAGAAGCATTAAGGGCAGAAAGTACAACTTATATAGAAAAGCTTATGGTTGTTCGATCAAGGTTAATTGAAAAAACCCCATTCTAGAAAGACCTTTATATCAATAGGTGCAGAGATCTACAATATTTCTTTCTCCGACTGAGAAGTTTATTCAATTGGACGAGATGCACCATGCAAGAAAGAATTCCATCGAGAATCTAAGGAAGAGAAATCTAATTTTAGGTGCCATGACGAGACGCCAAGGGAAAGTGAAAACCCAAAGGGAAGTGGAAGAAAGAGTTCTAAAATGGATTGTGAAGTCCTGAGCAAACCCCACTCCTACGTATATGCTAAGATAAAAAGAAATAAGAATTTTATTGTGCCTCAAAAAGTTTGAAGCGCCCAGAGCTAAATAAAGGAGGAAGTTACTGTGAGTACCATAAAGCAAATGGTCATGAAACTGATGAATGTCGTATCTTGTCAGATAAAATTCATGGCATGGTACGATCAGGATTTTTATGAAAGTTCATCAGAGAAACTTGAAAGACATCTTATTCGAACTAAGAGGAAAATAATTCAGCAACTCCAAAATGCAGATTCCTATCAAATCATGAGGACTCGCGACATCAGTTCAACCATGAACTTTCTCTTTCTTTTCATAGCTCTTTAACTTGATACTTAAATTTGTATTGTGCATTAATCATGTACTGATTAAAATTTGAGTGCAATTATAGGTAAAAACAAAATCAAGCCTAAGCACTCTACAAAAATCCAGAACACTTAAAGAGGACAACTCAAACGCTTGACACGAGGCAATTTTCAACATTTTAGTCAACATCAAGACTAATCTGTATTTAAAGAAATGTTGAATCACTGCTAAACTCAATTCCAATTTAGGAGATAACCCATATATACCAAATCTATTTTTAGCAAGTGATTTCAAAAAGAAACTTCTCGAATTTTATCCTCTTAAGAAAACTATTTTCAATCACCCCATGGCCTGGGGGAAACAAATACTTCTTTATCTCAAAAGCGGATTTATGCAACTAATTTGAGATATTATATAGCATTAATAAATGCGCACCAAAAGACTTCAAACTGAACAATAATAATATTTCAAAGTTTACTAGAATCATAGGTGGAAATAAGCTTATTCATAATTTTTCAAGAAAGATTTTGAAAGCATAAAATGTTTATTGGAACGAGAACCTTGTTCTCGATTAAAAGGCTGTTGGTTCATGGATAATGACCTCCTAGTCTCCTATTTGAAATTTGTGTTTCCACTATGAGAACAGCAAGAAAGTTCTTGCAAAAGATTTAAAATAACTCTTTCATAAAAAGGTTCATGAGTCCAAACTATTTTAAAAAGGAACTCTTCAATGTAATAGAAGGGTTTAATTACAACGTTCTTTTTTTTAAAGGAGACTCCATTTTAATTGGCCAAAAATTATTTTCATTTATAAATACTCAAGCCTATGATGTTATTTCGTAGCACCTCCTATAGGGAGGGACATTAGCCCACGACACTATTCCGTAGCACCTCTTAGAGGGAGGGATATAAGCCTACGATGTTATTCCGTAGCATCTCCTTGAGGTATAGATAGAACCCCTAACGTCCATATCACCTCTTAGGTGAGGGTCAAGATAAGCGCCCGCAAAATGAAAATACCCTAACGTCCATATCACTTCTTAGGGGAGGGCCAGGATAAGCACCCACAAAATCAAAAGCCCCTAACGTCCAAATTACTACTTAGGGGAGGACCTAGTAAAGTGCTCATCAGCGGCCTTCTAGAGAAAGGTCAGCTATGTATATATCCCATTGAGACAAGGGAAGCCCAAAGAGAAGCTCATCAAAAAATGGACTAAGATGTCTAGCACAAAGATAGGCATTTAATAGATTAAGATGTTCGAGCCCAGAGAGTGGCGCATCAAAGAGTAGACTGAGACGTCCAAGCCCAATAGGGGGTCCAAATAAAAGAATAAAGACAAAAATGTCTACAACTCAAGAAGAAAGTCGGATCCTAAGAGAATTAAAGGTTAAAGAAAGAAGCATATCCATCATCTGAGGTAAAGTTGGAATCCTAGAAGAGGATACACACAGAGGCAAAGGATATGCTAATTAATTACAAAAACCTTCAATCTTAGGAAAATGATTTCTAATTACGAAACGTTCATGCCACAAAAAAGCATGAGACTAGAAAATGGAAGAAGGAATCCATAACATGCAAACAAGAGTAAAGATCGATACGAAAACAAAAGGAAGGGAATGGGTGACAAATTTTTAGCTACAAAGATAAAGTACTTCACTCCAAGAGCAGGATAAGAATGCCACTCTTGAATTCTTTGAGATAATGTGACCGATTGGATGAAATAGTCTATTATACCTATATATACATATATATACTACCAAATTATAGGCACTTTAGGAGCAACACATTGATTAACAGGAAACTTTCCTGTGAATAACTGTAGAATTAAGGTTAGATAGAATTAGCTATCTTTTATTGGAAATCTACTAAATATGCTATTAGTAGACATATCTATGTCTTCGTACTTATATTGATTGAAGTTTCGAATGGTTAATTCATTAGATGAGATCCTAACGAGACTTTGGATAAATTCTTGATTTCGTGAATTTTGAGTTTCATCATTTCTATCGATGCAGATTTCATTTTGAACTTCGTGAATTTTGAATTTCCATATTGCTTTTTATGATGATTTATAGATTTCATATTCATGTTTTCCTTGTCGAATTTCCATGGTAACTTTAAATTGAGTTCCTGATTCACTCTTATGATGGTTTACGAATGCCAGATACCGAGTTTCTCCCCATTGAATTTTCGTGATGATTTCTTGTTAGTTTCTTGGTTTAATGAATTCCATTCTTCCTTATGGATTTTCATGATGATTTATGGACTTTCAATTCCTTTTCGTGAAGATTTTGTTTATGACGATTTATTAATTTCACTAACTTCATGATGACTTATTGATTTCATTGGAGAATTTCTATAAAAGCTTCATATTGAATTCTTAGTTTCAAGGTTTCATAATTCCTTCATTAACTTTCGAAATGGCTTATGAATTTCACATACATGAATTTTCATGATGATTTCTCATCTTTCGTTTGTTTATTGAGTTCGTAGATTCTTAACTCATTTGTGGAGTTTTATAATAATTTATGGATTTCCCATTGATATTTATGATAATTTGCTGATTTTATATTCATGATTTCTTTATTAAATCACCGTGGTGATTTCCTGCTAAACTAATAATTTAATGAATTTCCTCTCTAATTTCGCTAATGATTCATGAATAATACTTGTAACAATTCCCCATTGATCGCTTGTTTTATGAGTACATGATTTCTTGGTTTCCTTTTGCTGATTTTCCATTATAATTTATGAATTTTCCATTGATCTTCTGATTTTGAACAAGAATGGATGAGTTTTAGATCACGTTGTTGATTCTTGGATTTTTAATTCCCTGATTTGATGGAATTTAAGCATCCTTGCTGATTTTTGTGATGATTGATGAATTTCTTATTTCTAATTTACCTATTGGAAATTTTGGATGATCTTTATTGGGGTTTTGAATTGATGAATTATGAAATTGCTTGATGATTTTCATGATGATTTATGAATTTCTGATTTCCTTATTGGGTATTTGGTAATCCTTTATAATATTTCTGATTTAATGAATTTCGAGATTTCCTTCTGGACTTTATGGCGATCTGTCAATTTTGCATTCATAGTGGATTTTGGATAATTTCTTATTTGGTTTTTGATATAGTGAATTTTGAATTTCCTTGCTGGTCTTCGTAATAGTTTATGAATTTGGTTCTCTATACTTCCATGGTAGAATTTGGATGGTTTCCTGCCTGTTTTTCGATTTGTTGAAATTCATGTTTTCCTTTGGAATTTGATGAGAGTTTATGATTTTTCTGTTCCCTGCCGTTTTATTGGAATTCGGGTCCCTGATTTTAAACATCTCGCGTTTCCTTGATCATATTTATCATGATTCATATGTTTCATATTTCTACTGTCCTTATTGAGGATTTTGATGATCACTGTATGGATTTTTGATCAAATGAATTCTGAAATTTCCTTAAGGGTTTCCCTGATGATTTATGGATTTTCCATGCTTGATTTTCTCATTGAATTTTGAATGATCCTTTGTCAATTGACCAATTTCATGGACTTTGAAATTTCTTTATGGACTTTGATGATAATTTATGAATACATATTCGATTCCCTTATGGGACCTTTATTGGATTCCTAACTTATAAATTCTATATCCTACTATTGAATTTTATGAGGATATGTGAATTTTCCATTGAATTTAAAATTTGATTTCAATACGAGATCTTCATGACACCAAATGGAAACATTGTCAAACTACTTTCTACCTTTTCACTAAATGAGAATTATCAATCAGTGGTTTAAGGATGAAAACAAAGGAAACTTAGATGGGCAAGGAAAAGTCCCTGATAGCATGAAATTGATTTTCACGGGTTGAAAAGATCTGAATTGAGAAAGAAATATCAATAATATGTAATAAACTTTCTCTAAAGGTTCATTTATTTGAACCGATATCTGCAAATCAGGTGATATTACTCCACACTCTTAAGGAAGTTTAATCATCGTTGTTACAAAACAACTTATCTGAAAATGTTACCCTTACGACATCTTGAATATTAGCTTTATAAATTTAAGATATTAAGATTTCATAACAAAGTTACAACCTTAATAGAAGATATGATCTATTTTGCAGGAAGAAAAGAAGGAAGTTCATTGGATTTTTCTCCTAAAGAACAAATGCTTCTTTCATATAGGGGAGGGGCTAAATGTTAACCATAAAATATTTAGAAGAACGAAGGTATGAAATAAGGGTCACGAGAGCATGAGAAAGGATCAGAAAGCACTGGGATGTTATGGATAATGATATCTTCCGACAAGAAGATTCCAGCGAAGTCCAAGGCTATCTTTCAAAGTCCATAAGCAGGATGATGCTCCAAGAATCCACCTTTCGACTAGGTCGAGAGGACTTTTAATATGAGCAAAGGAAGAGAAACACAGCCAAACCTTTCGAAAGAGCCGAAGGGATGCATTCATCAAATTTCATTAGCATCAAACCTTTTGAAGGAGTCGAAAGGTTCCATCTCTAGTATCCAAAGTGTTCTTACCTTTCGAAAGGGAAGAAAAAGTCAAATAAAGTGTAAGAAAGTACTTGATGATCTTTTCAAAAGCATAATAAGTCTTTCGATCCGATTGAAGCACATCCAAGGTACCTTTCGATAACGACGAAAGGTTTATGATGATAACAACACCCACTAGTAAGCAAAGAATGGTAGACAACCATTCAAAAACATTGAAGGGAAACATAGCAATCAACAACAATCAAGTAAGAAGAAACCTTCTGACAAGATCAAAGGATTCAGAAAAAACACGCAAAGAGCAACCTTTCAATAAGGTCGAAAGATTCGCATAAATTAGGAGAAGAGCCACCTTCCGACAAGGTCGAAGGGAGCATAAGAGTAGGAACAAGGCAAGCCTTTCGACAACATCGAAAGGTTCGTGAAAGCTTCTAAAATGCTACCTTTTGACAGAGTTGGAAGGTTAAAAAAGACGTTAGAAAAGCAGCCTTTCATCAAAGCCGAAAGGTTCATGAAGGCATCAGAAAGACAAACCTTCGGACGGTGTTAAAAGGTTCATTACGGCCTACAAAAGGAAAACCTTTTGACAAAGACGAAAGGTTTGTAGTTGCATATAGAAGGGAAACCTTCTGTCCCAGTCGAGAGTATGGAGTCGAAAGGGAGGGCCGCCTGCGTCTATAAATAGGATCCAAGAGGTCATGTTTAGGGGCCGAATTTCTCTCATTCTAACTTTGTAACTTCTTGATTAAAGGATTGAAACCCTAATTGAGTGTGATATAAGGAAATTTAAAAAAGTGAAGCTTTTTTCTTGAATAAAAAGGAAAGCACTTACTTAATACTACTTGTATAAATCTTTGTCGGGTTAACCCATTTTGCAGGTTCAACCTCATTGGAAGGTTCTTATCGATAAGGTCGGCAACACTCTTGAACAATCAATAACTACAACCTTTCGAAGTCTTAAACCCTTTAACCTAAACCTTTCGACAAGGTCGACGACCTATTTGGTTAACAGAAACCTTCTGTAGCTATTGGATCAATTGTTTAAGTCGTACGGCGAGGTTGGAATCTACTCAATATGAGTGATTAAACCTTTCATCCAGGTCAAAAGATGCTACCTTCTCACCAAAGTAGTTGATTTCCTGCCCTAATTCAAGGAAGGCTGTCTCCCTAACTTTTCGATAAGATTGAATCCTACCTTTTGTGGACTCAATTCAAGAAAACCTAATCCAATCAAAAGAAAAGCCTTTGTGGAAGACTTCAAGCGAGCTCAACGAAGCCGGAAGGTCACTTGGCCCAGGCTCTAAACTTTTCGGAGTCAATGAAAGATCTGATTTGCAAGATACTTACAAGTAATGATACAAAAACAATCCTTAAGGGAATCACACCCTTTAAACTTACCACACTACTTGGAATAGCTTTGGAGTGTTGACCATAAATTTGGTTAACAGATTTCAAAATTAATTTATATTACTTTTTAAATATTTTGAATTTTTTAATACTTTATAACATTTATAATATGCATATATTATATTTTAAATTTGAATTTAAAATTTATAAATATTATATTTTCAGCTTTTAAAATAATTTAACATTAATATTATAACATTTATAATATTTAATTTTTAATCTTTAAATTTAAAACTTATATTTTTAGTTTCAAAGCAATTTTGAAATTAGCCTAAGGCCCAATTCTAATTGTGTATTTTCAATTAGGATAACCTTTTGGGCTTGCCACATCATTTCAGGCCATGCTAGTAGCCAAGGGCAGAGTACTTAATTACCCAAACTCAACCTTAGATACTACTTTTCCAGTCACCTTACTGGGTAGGCTTCAATTAGTTAACCCTAACGCGAATTAAGACCGCACTAGCTATTGAGCTTAGGTACCATTGTGGAAACTGGGCTAGCCCGCAATAGAAGTGATAGATGAATTTCAAAAAAAATTCTCTTATTGGACCTATATTAGGCATATTATTGGATCTATATTAGGTATATGAAGTCTAATGTATTTAGAATATTTCTAAATATTATTTAAATAAAATATTTTATTATACTTAAATTTATAAATGATATGTTATTTTATTTAATAATTTATGTATGTATCATATACACATATATATGTGTGTGCATGTATAACATGTCAACCCATGCAAGGTATAACAAGCCTATGTATAGATGTTGAGATTTATATCGCAACAGAAACGTTAACTCATTCGATATGCTAATATACGTTGTCCCGATATATGTATGTATATAAACTATTCCTTATATATAAATGTTGTATGCATGTGTGCGTGTGTATAAATATATATTAAGTTTGTTTAAATAATTTTATGCAAATGAATATAATTTTATATATATGATGTATATTATTATAATATATTCGTTTAAATGTCAGTAAGTTATTTAAATATTAAATAAATAATATTTTTTCTATAAAACTGTAACCAAACATGTACTAGTATATAAATAATAATAAAATAATATCTTATATTTATTTTAACATATGTATACACATAAATATATTTATAATATATATATTAGTTAAATTTTTTTAATTCTAGATCACGTGTATAATATATATATTTTTTATTTTGAAATATATTTTAATTGAATATTCATTCAAAATTACATAACATACTAATAAAAAATTATTTTCTAAAGCTTTTGTCAAAATTTGAATTTCTAGTAAATCATAAATGATGCTTTGAAGTTTTGAACAAAAAATATTTTTAGTTAATTTAATAATTTTTGGCTTATTTGAATAAAAAATTTCAAAATAACAAAAAAATGTTTTAGGTTTTTATTTTCAGGCCGAGAGCTTATCTGATATGAATATAATTTTCATAACATAGTTGATTTTATATATTTTGTTTATGTAGTATATTGATTTAAATAATATTAATAATAAATAATTATAAAATTATTTTTTCTACCAAAAATTGCTATTACCATGAATTTACATATATAAAATTAAATGATCAATTTTAACTATAGTATAATATATTAATTAAATATAAACCATATATATGTAATTAAATATATATATATATATATATATATATATGTGTGTGTGTGTAATTTAATAAAATATTAATTAATATGTATATCATGCTGCTGTACTGATATGATATGTAAAAAGGTTATATTTTTATTTATTTTTATAAGTATATACATACATATAACCAAACCAATAAGTGACAACATTAATAGATATCAGAATCGTTACCTAACTAACAATATACTTACACACACACACACAGAGATATATATATATATATATATGCACATACATAGTAAAATATTATTCGGGGAATTAAAGATTATACTTTTTAAAATCATACCTAAGGACTAAAGCCTTGAAGTACACCTTGAAAGGATGAACTCTCCCCTTTGAAACATTTTCCGATTTGGCATATAGCTAGTCCTTGGACCATTGACCTTTGACTATCGGATAACGGTCTACAATGAATTGACTTGAAATTGATATAATGGAGCACTAATGGAGCAATTTTTTTTGAATATGCTAGTATATGATTTTTATTCGATGATAATAAACACACACACACACACACACACACACACACACACACATATATATATATATATATATATTCATTTAAATGTATTTGTTGTACTATTTTATTTTCACATAATTAAATAAATATTTGCTAAATAAAATAAATAACACAGAATTTAAATTCAAATATATATTTTAGTCAAACAAATATTTTATTACAATTTTTGAACAGTACAAAATTTGAACTCTCACCATATATACAAAATTTTAATTACAATACAATTTCAAATTACAACACGATTTTTCCCTATTCAATTGTTACATGAATTTGCACCTTACTACATATCACTCCTTCACTCGTGTTTGGTCTTCAACTATATTCCAATCTGTATCCAGCATCTGAGCTATCCGCAAAATAAATGCTGACGCAACAAAATTGGAAAAGAAATATTTTTACAGTGTAAAATAAAATGTATGTTTTTTGAAACTATTATTTGCCTCGGTTATTTGGGTTGTTTTTCATCATATTTATTTTGAATTCATCGTACACGAACAACTTATGACATGCACAGTGTATCATTGTACATGCCACAAGGCCGTGTACACAGATGTACACTTGATAAAATTGGAGGGACAGGTGAGCAGAAGGTCAAACCCAATCAAAAGCTAGGTTCAACTCAAGTGCAATACAAATAAAGTCACGATATGAGCACAAGGTCAAACCAGAGCCAAAGCTAGGTTCAACTCAGGTGCAATACAAAAATAAAAATAGAATGGTCAAGTTTTGACGACTGGAGCAAGCTCGAACACACTAAGATCACACACACACATCGTGTTTAGACTTGGTTTTGATTCATGACACAAAGCTATCACTATAACATACATATTTGACGTCTGTTACGAAATAAAGAAAATATATACTACATGGAGACAAGATATCAAAATCGGTGCATCAATTTTTATATTATCTTGTTGAATCTTAAGTCAATTTTGTTAAGATCTCTTCTCGTTTAACGTATATATTAGCTTATATATAATCTTCCTAATGATTTATACATATACATATATATATATATATATTATCAAAGTTTCTCTTTAAAACCATATTATATATATATATAAACCTGGGAAAACAATGAAAATTGCACAGAAATCACCAGGTCAGTCGACCAACCTGGTAGGTCAGTCGATTGACCTGACAATTTCTATACATCATGCACTGGTGCACAAATAAACAAATATATATTAAAAAATACGTTTGAATGTCCAATCGACTGACCCAGAGATTTAGTTGACTGAATTTATACAACAACTATTTTCTGAAAAGATACGACTATTTGTGAAGAGTTACAAATCTCTACAAAAAGATTTGGACGCAACATTTCAACCGAAACTATTCATCAACAGTCGCTGCTTTTTAACATCTATAAATACATACTCTAACTTGATTTCAAACTATTGAATTTACTTATTTTTATTATCTAACTCTCTTGAATCTACTTGCAACTATATCTTCAAATATTCTGCATTAAAGCAATATTTGTAATATCCCGGAATTTCCAGGAGTTTAAAATGCTGATAATCTCTAATTTAATTATTTGAAATTGATAAAATTGTTATTTTCACAAATAAATTGACCAAGTAATATTTTGATTTTGGTTATAAATTGGTTTTATATTAAGATTAATCATTTTATTGTATAAATAAATTCTAAATTGATTTATTGTTTTCAAAATTTATAAGTATGTTTAAATACATTTAAATCTGTATATTTAGATTTGTGTAATTTAAATTGATTTTAAAATAGGATAAATTATTCGTAAATAATAATGAGCTTATTTTAAAATAGTTGTTTATATTCATTTAAATTTATTTTAGATTTGGTTTTTAAATTTGACTTTGAAATGAATATAAATTTGAATTCAAAGATATACATGCATCTTAAAATATAAATAATAATATGGTTTGGTTTTAAATATATAAATAATGTTTTTAATATAAAATAAGATTTGTTTTATATAAATTTGATTTGTATATGTTTAATAAAATAAATGAAAGGTTTTTGAAATAACATTTTAAAGTAAGGTTGAAATGTTGTATAATTTTATTTAAAATTTTATTTAGTTGCATTTCTTTTTTAAAAGATTGTATTTATAAACTAGCATACATTTATAAATATATAAATGTATTTGTTTACTTGCAATTTAATTAGAAAAGTACTTTTAAATGAAGAAAACATGTTTACTTTTAAAACACACTTGTAATTAGGAAGATAATTTTAAAAGCTTTTAAATTTCTTTATAATTAAAAAAATAAACTTAATAGTGAAAAATGTTTAAATTCTAAAACACCTTGATAACAAGTGTTAAACCATTTGTGTAAATAGAGACAAGTGTCCTTTGTTTTTCTAATTTCTTTTTAATTTATTAAATCTGAAATTTATTCTATAAAAACCCTCTTTATCATTTTCTCAAACCTTTGTTCATTTCTAAAAGAAAACCTAAAATCTTCATGCAATCTTCATTCATTACTCAAAACCAGAAGAAAAAAAAATCAATCCTCAAAAACAAATCAAATATCTGAAATCCATTAAACTCAAACACATTCAGTAAAACAAAGCTTGCAGTTTTTCTTAAATCAAAATCTGCATTTAATTTCCTCAAACCAATATCTGTAATCTCAAAAAGCCTGAAACAATCCTCAAGTTTTAAAACCTGAAGCACTCCTCAACTCAAAGATTGTTCAATTCAAAAGAAAAACATAAACCTGATCAATCCTAAAAAACAATTCTGCATCATGATTTCAAGAATCTGATGCAAGCCTCCAATTCAGGTCTGCCTCAATGTTTCAAGTACATGCATGTTTCAAACTCCAGTTTTTAAAAGCTTCAGGATCAAGTCTTTTGAAGTTTCAAGTTCAATTCTTTTGCAATTTCCTGCTCTTCTTCATGAGGCTCTGCACTTCATAAATAAGGTGAGTAAACATTTTTACTAAAATTTAATTAGTTAAGTAACTGATTTCTATGAGTTTATGATGATATTTATGTACATATAGGTTTGCTCCTGTTTAGATATAATGTTAATATGTTGATTATAAACTGTGCATGTTTGTTGCTTTGATCATCTCTGTTTTGTTACTACAGAATTAAGTTCATATCAAAACTTCAAGCTATTTTGTTTAGGCAACTATTATAACATAGATTTAAAACTGAATAAGTAGTTTAAGTTTAAATTTTAGAACTAAAAATAAGACTGAGTTCTGAAAATTTAAAGTTATCTGAAAGAAAAAATGCAGTAAACAATTTATCTGCAATGTTGGAAACAAGTATTTAATTTGACTAAAACAATTACATAAATCAAAGTATCATTGGTGATTATGAATTTTGAAAAGAAATTCAAAATTTTTAAAACTGTTTTAAGCATGAATTTGGGTTTTTTCTGCAAATTGGGTTTTGGTCTGTAACTTATGATCTTTGTAACTGGAATACTTGAGATTCTTCAAGGAGTTAGGTGATTCATCAGAGAGTATAGGAAAAATAGCAGAATGATTTTTAAATCATTGTGGAAATTGATTTTGATAGGAATTTGATTTAAACCTAGTCTAGAAGATGTCTGGAAAATTGATCACTGCAACCTCATTTTTGCATCGAGTTGAATGAAAATTGAAGTGAGGGAAGCTTGGTGGGTCGGTGGACCATGGCCGGAGTTGTGGCCTGTGTAGTTGATCGGAGTTGTGAGAATTTGGGGTTTTTCTGGTGGTGGTTTTAGGGGTTCTGTCCATCTCATATGCTCGATTTTGTATTGGGATGAATTTGAGTTTTGATGGGTCGTGGAGGCTTGTAGGGTGGTGGAGTGACTCGGTGGTGGGTTCGCCGTTGGCCAAAGGAGGTCCGGCGTTGGTGCAGGTTGCACGATGATGGGGAGGAGTCTGCTGTTCTTTTTGTTGGGTTGCGTTGTTTTTCTCGAGTAAGGTCTCGGGTTATAGGGTAAAAGACTCGGGTAGGAGCACGTGTATGAATTGGTTGTGGCTCGGGGAAACTCGCGTGGCTCTGGGTTGAGTTGCTGTGTCAACTGTTTTGGTTTTAACACTTTATTTTAAGTTTTAATTTAAATAGTCTTTAAGGGTCTAAAAAAAAATCCTTGTGCTTTGTTTCTTAGGTTCCAGTAAGGGTTGAACCCACATTAAAGTGTTAACAAATATTTCAAAATTTAAATAAAATAAGTTTTAAAACATTAAGAAAATTTTAAGTTAAATTTTAAGTTTTGTTTTAGAAATTGAATTGTTTTTATAAGTAAACATATATAATGTTTTAAATATCTTAAAGTTAAAATCTTAATATTATTTCAAATCTTATTTTGAAATATAAGGAAAATTTAAGTAAATGTTTTATTAAAATTAATTAGAGGAAAATGATTTATTACTTAACAATTATGTTTAAGATAATTTATTTCTTGGAATTAAAAATTGTTAATTAATAATTAAGGGAAAAGTAATTAATGACTTCTTTATAATTTAACTTAATTTAATTAAGTATTAATAAATTGTAATTAGTTGATTAATTAGGGAATTTCAAGTTTAATTAAATTATTTAATTATTATTTTAAAAGGGGTTAATTAAGTAATTAATTAAGTATAATTATTTATTTAATTAACTATTAATTAAGATGATGATTTAATTAATGACAAATGATTAATTAATTTGTAATTACTTATTTATTTAAGTAATTAAGGATTAATTTAAAATAGTAATTAATTAATAAATTAATAAAGGTTTTATTAAGTTTTAAATGGGTTTTCTTAATTAATAATTAAAGGATAATGCTAGTTAATTAAGAATTAATTAACTATTTTTATTTAAGGTTAATTAATTTTAATTAAGGATTAGTTAATTACATTTGTGAATTAATTAATTGGTAATTAAGATTGTTAATTAATAATTAAGTTTATTAATTAATGATTAAGAGATAATTAGTTAATTAAGTTTAATTAATTAATTATAAAAGTAATTATTGATTAATTACTTTGTATTAAAGGATTGATTAATAATTAAGGTTTATTAATTAATAATTGGAGATAATTAATCTATTAATTAAAGATTAATTTGGGTTAATGAGTAATTAATGAATAAATTACTAAATTTTGTTTTATGAGATGATTGAAATTAAATAATTAATTAATTTGTTAATTAATCAAGTATGGTCACTTGATAAATGGTTAAGTATGATTACTTAATAAAGTTTTGGTAAGGCTAATTACTTAAGACAAGTAATTGATTAATTACAGAGGTAATTGAGTTAGGTAAATTACTGATTTGGAAAGTAATTTTAAATGGGTAAATTACTTGTTAAAGTAATTAAAGGTTTATTACTTGGTGTAACAAATCAATGAATTTATGAAGTAATTAAAAGTAATTAAGAAGTAATTAAGAATAATTAATTACTGTATTTAAGTTGATTAATTAAAAGCAATTAATCTGAGCATGATTAATTAATTAAGGTTCATTAATTGATATGATTAATGAAAATAATTAAGGATTAATTACTTTAGTAAGAGTTAATTAATCAAGGTTGATCGGGATTAATTAATTGATTTAATTAATTTAGGCAAGATTTATTGTGACAAAGGTAATTAATTTAATTAATTTTAAATTAATTAAGTGATTAGGTAATTAATTTAATTCACTTTAAATTAATTAGAGATAGTTAATTTAATTCAGTTTAAATTAATTATATCGGTATGAGTTGAATTGTTGCTTATGTATGATTGGATGACATTGATTTTCTTGAATGCTACGTGATCTCAGTAATGAGATAAGTATGGTTGTGTGATATGAATGTTTGGTTGAATTGTGATTATCAAGTGGAATATTGATATATGGATTATCTATTATAATATGGATTATAGGAATTACCTGTTATTTGATAATGTTGATTATCAATTGTGGCATGTGAATTATCTATTCTGTATGTATATAGATAGTTGAATTAAATTGTTTTAAAACCTTTAAAACAACTTGGACCTTAAAAGACACGCTTTGGATTTTGATGAGACCGGGATCGGGTTTGCTTCATTACAGCGTGATAGGGGGTTCTCGCTTCGCGTTAGGTGGCGAACGGGAGACTCTTACCCCTACATGTCCCTTTTGGGTAGTATAAGGCCCTGGGTTGATTGCGAGTCGAGAGGCTGGCCGTAAAAGCAAACCCGAGGTATCACTGTCAGCCACGGCGGGGCTGAGATGGTTGAAAAGCCTACCAGTCGAGTGAGCCGCTTCCCGATGGTTGAAAAGCCTAAGGTCGTGACAGTTGGTATCAGAGCATTAGGTTGAGTGAATACCTAGGCTCTGAAGTGTATCTTTCTTTAGGGAGCATTAGGTTGAGTGAATACCTAGGCTCTGTAGTGGTGTCTTTCTTGAGAGAGCGTACTTGTAATTTTTATATAACTATATATATATATATATATATATATATATTTCTACCTATCTATTGGGTTACCTGTTCGGGTTTTCCAATATAAGTTATAAAGGTGGATAGGGTAGTAGTGTGTGTAACACGACTATCAATGGTTGAAGTTTGAATGTTTGAGGTTGGAAGTGTATTTGTCGAGACTGTAGACCTAGTACCGTCTCGAGTAATCTTTGTAGTTTGGTGTAAGACTTCATTTGATCTCTGAAGGAAACCTGTTAAGGTTCGGAGTTCATCTTTGAAGTGTAAGTTTGATTGCGCTCGTGAGAGCGGATTTTTGAGAATTTGGATCTGTTGTTTGGGCAGAAGCGAGTGATGGTATTTTATTATCTCAGGAAGTAGTATCTGCGTGATGAGATGCAGTGACTATGGATGTCTCCGAAGACGTTTCTTTCGGAGCAAGTTTAAGGAAGTGTGTCTGCTTCGGAGTTGAAGCCAAGTTCTGCAGGATGTTTTTATTTAGTTGGAAGTCCGAGTTTCTCCAAGAGCTTTAGATAAGAAGTCTTTGGCATCCGAGTTAGCATTTTTTCTAGAATGGAATTCAGAAGTAGATAAGTGGACCCGTTTCTTCGATGGGTTAGCTAATTAAGTTTAAGCTGTTCTGTTTGGTAAAGAGAGAACAGTTTTACTTGGATTTGGTTTGGTTTGATCGCAAAAGTGACTTGCGATGGTTTGGCGATTATCCTAGATAGTCTTTTGCATGGATTTATGGCATATCTAGAGGATGTGAGAGTTATGGGATTGCTGAAGATTTTTCTGGATATATCTTCAGGAAAGTTATAGGGTTTTGGCCACATTGGAGTTTGAGTTGTGAATCGACTTGATGTCAGGAGTGATACTGGTGATTCAGCTGGATAGAAGGTTGTTTCCTAGGTTGGTTGTTTGGTGAAGAAACTCTGTATTTCTTGGAATTTCTGTTGAACCATATTTCTGAGATGAGATGTTTGGTCTGAGCCTGTGTTCTTCTATGGCATTTTCATCTGCTCCAGTTCAGAGTTGTGCAGCGGAAGCAAGGTGACTGTTGTTCTTGAATAGAAGCAACTGGATGTTGCAGTATTTTGGATTAGAGAGTTTCTTCTGAATTTATTTTTCAGAATCTGAGACAAGTTGGCGTGTGATTCTGTTCTGTCTTTTCCGGATAGGAAGAGTAGTTTTCTTCTGTGGATAATAAAGTTTGGTTTTGATTGTGGATTGATCTTGTGAGGATCAGTTTGTGAGTTGATCCAGTTTGTTTGTAGAAGTATCAGCGAAGGTTGAGCTGATCAGAAAGGATCTGTTGGCAGCCCGGATCATCCGGTAAGTTTTGAGGATAAGTAAAAGAAGAATTTGGAATTCGAAGTTGGAGACTTCGATGTTGTTGAGTTTCCTCTGGTAAAGGAAGTAATAAGTTTTGGTGAGCTTCGAAGTATATTGGATTTTGAGGTGATCTTCGAGGTATTGGATTCTTTTGGGTTTGTAGGATCAATGCTTTGGTTTGAAGAGTTGAATTGTCAGTTTGGAAGACTGAAATTCAAATTATTTCACATATCTCTGAGAGAGTACGTGTTTGGTCATCACTGGTTTTGAGACCAGTAGTTCTGTGAAGTTTTAGATGTTGATCAGACTTGTCTATGGTCTGGTATCTTGGGTAGATTATAGATCTAGCTGAGTGGGAACTCAGTAGCTTATAAGTATAGCTAGTTTGGATTTAGTTGAGCGAGTATCCCTGTGTCTGTACTAGAGGGACTCGAGATATTATAGGAAGTTTATCCGGATCTGTGTCCGGATAGCTAGTGTTGTTTAATTAAATTGGTTGTTTGGATGAAATTGTTTGTTTGATTGATAGTGTATGGCTGTTATGAATGTTTGAATTGGTTGAAAATAAAATAAATTTTGGATTATCTTTGTTTTAAATTTCGAGGACGAAATTCTGTTAAGGGGGGAGGATTGTAATATCCCGGAATTTCCAGGAGTTTAAAATGCTGATAATCTCTAATTTAATTATTTGAAATTGATAAAATTGTTATTTTCACAGATAAATTAACCAAGTAATATTTTAATTTTGGTTATAAATTGGTTTTATATTAAGATTAATCATTTTATTGTATAAATAAATTCTAAATTGATTTATTGTTTTCAAAATTTATAAGTATATTTAAATACATTTAAATCTGTATATTTAGATTTGTGTAATTTAAATTGATTTTAAAATAGGATAAATTATTTGTAAATAATAATGAGCTTATTTTAAAATAGTTGTTTATATTCATTTAAATTTATTTTAGATTTGGTTTTTAAATTTGACTTTGAAATGAATATAAATTTGAATTCAAAGATATACATGCATCTTAAAATATAAATAATAATATGGTTTGGTTTTAAATATATAAATAATGTTTTTAATATAAAATAAGATTTGTTCTATATAAATTTGATTTGTATATGTTTAATAAAATAAATGAAAGGTTTTAGAAATAACATTTTAAAGTAAGGTTGAAATGTTGTATAATTTTATTTAAAATTTTATTTAGTTGCATTTCTTTTTTAAAAGATTGTATTTATAAACTAGCATACATTTATAAATATATAAATGTATTTGTTTACTTGAAATTTAATTAGAAAAGTACTTTTAAATGAAGAAAACATGTTTACTTTTAAAACACATTTGTAATTAGGAAGATAATTTTAAAAGCTTTTAAATTTCTTTATAATTAAAAAAATAAACTTAATAGTGACAAATGTTTAAATTCTTGATAACAAGTGTTAAACCATTTGTGTAAATAGAGACAAGTGTCCTTTGTTTTTCTAATTTCTTTTTAATTTATTAAATCTGAAATTTATTCTATAAAAACCCTCTTTATCATTTTCTCAAACCTTTGTTCATTTCCAAAAGAAAACCTAAAATCTTCATGCAATCTTCATTCATTACCCAAAACCAGAAAAAAAATCAATCCTCAAAAACAAATCAAATATCTGAAATCCTTCAAACTCAAACACATTCAGTAAAACAAAAGCCTGCAATTTTTCTTAAATCAAAATCTGCATTTAATTTCCTCAAACCAATATCTGTAATCTCAACAAGCCTGAAACAATCCTCAAGTTTTAAAACCTGAAGCACTCCTCAACTCAAAGCTTGTTCAATTCAAAAAAAAAAACATAAACCTGATCAATCCTCAAAAACAATTCTGCATCATGATTTCAAGAATCTGATGCAAGCCTCCAATTCAGGTCTGCCTCAATGTTTCAAGTGCATGCATGTTTCAAACTCCAGTTTTTAAAACCTTCAGGATCAAGTCTTTTGAAGTTTCAAGTTCAATTCTTTTGCAATTTCCTGCTCTTCTTCATGAGGCTCTGCACTTCATAAATAAGGTGAGTAAACATTTTTACTAAAATTTAATTAGTTAAGTAACTGATTTCTATGAGTTTATGATGATATTTATGTACATATAGGTTTTCTCCTGTTTAGATATAATGTTAATATGTTGATTATAAACTGTGCATGTTTGTTGCTTTGATCATCTCTGTTTTGTTACTACAGAATTAAGTTCATATCAAAACTTCAAGCTTTTTTGTTTAGGCAACTATTATAACATAGATTTAAAACAGAATAAGTAGTTTAAGTTTAAATTTTAGAACTAAAAATAAGACTGAGTTCTGAAAATTTAAAGTTATCTGAAAGAAAAAATGCAGTAAACAATTTATATGCAATGTTGGAAACAAGTATTTAATTTGACTAAAACAATTACATAAATCAAAGTATCATTGGTAATTATGAATTTTGAAAAGAAATTCAAAATTTTTAAAACTGTTTTAAGCATGAATTTGGGTTTTTTCTGCAAATTGGGCTTTGGTCTGTAACTTATGATCTTTGTAACTGGAATACTTGAGATTCTTCAAGGAGTTAGGTGATTCATCAGAGAGCATAGGAAAAATAGCAGAAGGATTTCTAAATCATTATGGAAATTGATTTTGATAGGAATTTGATTTAAACCTAGTCTAGAAGCTGTCTAGAAAATTGATCACTGCAACCTCATTTTTGCATCGAGTTGAATGAAAATTGAAGTGAGGGAAGCTTGGTGGGTCGGTGGACTATGGCCGGAGTTGTGGCCTGTGTAGTTGATCGGAGTTGTGAGAATTTGGGGTTTTTCTGGTGGTGGTTTTAGAGGTTCTGTCCATCTCATATGCTCGATTTTGTATTGGGATGAATTTGAGCTTTGATGGGTCATGGAGGCTTGTAGGGTGGCGGAGTGACTCGGCGGTGGGTTCGCCGTTGGCCAGAGGAGGTCCGGCGTTGGTGCAGGTTGCACGATGATGGGGAGGAGTCTGCTGTTCTTTTTGTTGGGTTGCGTTGTTTTTCTCGAGTAAGGTCTCGGGTTATAGGGTAAAAGACTCGGTAGGAGCTCGTGTATGAATTGGTTGTGGCTCGGGGAAACTCGCGTGGCTCTGGGTTGAGTTGTTGTGTCAACTGTTTTGGTTTTAACACTTTATTTTAAGTTTTAATTTAAACAGTCTTTAAGGGTTTTAAAAAAAAACCTTGTGCTTTGTTTCTTAGGTTCCAGTAAGGGTTGAACCCACATTAAAGTGTTAACAAATATTTCAAAATTTAAATAAAATAAGTTTTAAAACTTTAAGAAAATTTTATGTTAAATTTAAAGTTTTGTTTTAGAAATTGAATTGTTTTTATAAGTAAACATATATAATGTTTTAAATATCTTAAAGTTAAAATCTTAATATTATTTCAAATCTTATTTTGAAATATAAGTAAAATTTTAAGTAAATGTTTTATTTAAATTAATTAGAGGAAAATGATTTATTAATTAACAATTAAGTTTAAGATAATTTATTTCTTGGAATTAAAAATTGTTAATTAATAATTAAGGGAAAAGTAATTAATGACTTTTTATAATTTAACTTAATTTAATTAAGTATTAATAAATTGTAATTAGTTGATTAATTAGGGAATTTCAAGTTTAATTAAATTATTTAATTATTATTTTAAAAGGGGTTAATTAAGTAATTAATTAAGTATAATTATTTATTTAATTAACTATTAATTAAGATGATGATTTAATTAATGACAAATGATTAATTTGTAATTACTTATTTATTTAAGTAATTAAGGATTAATTTAAAATAGTAATTAATTAATAAATTAATAAAGGTTTCATTAAGTTTTAAATGGGTTTTCTTAATTAATAATTAAAGGATAATGCTAGTTAATTAAGAATTAATTAACTATTTTTATTTAAGTTTAATTAATTTTAATTAAGGATTAATTAATTACATTTGTGAATTAATTAATTGGTAATTAAGATTGTTAATTAATAATTAAGTTTATTAATTAATGATTAAGAGATAATTAGTTAATTAAGTTTAATTAATTAATTACAAAAGTAATTAGTGATTAATTACTTTGTATTAAAGGATTGATTAATAATTAAGGTTTATTAATTAATAGTTGGAGATAATTAATCTATTAATTAAAGATTAATTTGGGTTAATGAGTAATTAAGGAATAAATTACTCAATTTTGTTTTATGAGATGATTGAAATTAAGTAATTAATTAATTTGTTAACTAATCAAGTATGGTCACTTGATAAATGGTTAAGTATGATTACTTAACAAAGTTTTGGTAAGGCTAATTACTTAAGATATGTAATTGATTAATTATAGAGGTAATTGAGTTAGGTAGATTACTGGTTTGGAAAGTAATTTTAAATGGGTAAATTACTTGTTAAAGTAATTAAAGGTTTATTACTTGGTGTAATAAATCAATGAATTTATAAAGTAATTAAAAGTAATTAAGAAGTAATTAAGAATAATTAATTACTGTATTTAAGTTGATTAATTAAAAGCAATTAATCTGAGCATGATTAATTAATTAAGGTTCATTAATTGATATGATTAATGAAGATAATTAAGGATTAATTACTTTAGTAAGAGTTAATTAATCAAGGTTGATTAGGATTAATTAATTGATTTAATTAATTTAGGCAAGATTTATTGTGACAAAGGTAATTAATTTAATTAATTTTAAATTAATTAAGTGATTAGGTAATTAATTTAATTCACTTTAAATTAATTAGAGATAGTTAATTTAATTCAGTTTAAATTAATTATATTGGTATGAGTTGAATTGTTGCTTATGTATGATTGGATGACATTGATTTTCTTGAATGCTGTGTGATCTCAGTAATGAGATAAGTATGGTTGTGTGATATGAATGTTTGGTTGAATTGTGATTATCAATTGGAATATTGATATATGGATTATCTACTATGATATGGATTATAGGAATTACCTGTTATTTGATAATGTTGATTATCAATTGTGGCCTGTGAATTGTCTATTCTGTATGTATATAGATAGTTGAATTAAATTGTTTTAAAACCTTTAAAACAACTTGGACCTTAAAAGACACGCTTTGGATTTCGATGAGACCGGGATCGGGTTTCCATATTTGGATATCCGAAAACCACATCGATTCCAAATAACGTTAGGTCGTGAATCCAAGTGGAGCGAGTGAAGACTCGAGGTGTAAGGACTATACGTCAGTATAACTCTGTGGGTGATTCCGTAATAAGTTGACGGAATTAGTTCTTATAGATTCGAGATTGTGGTTTAAGGTGCAAGGGTTATTGTCGTTAACTCTGAGGGTGATTCTAAAATGAGTGTAAGGAGATAATGCATTCGGTTTCGTTCGAACCCGCAACGAACTTGTATGGATTGAATGCTTTCAGCACATCGTCAGGTGGCCGATGAGCATTCTAAGTGATATGTCCTATAAAGGTAATCGTAACCTCAAGCCTCATCAACCGGGAATGGCTAAAACAGGGGAGGTGCAGCAAAGCTTCGTGGGTCGCACCCACTGGAGAGTAAGATTTACCCCTCTCTAGAGGTCCCTTTTATTTCGGCTGTGTGGACGGTTGAATAGCTACAACCGTCGGGGTTGTCTTATTCGGAACTGTTTAGTAAGGAACGGGTCCGGCTTTGTGTTGCAGGGGATTGGGAGTAATCCTCGGTACGGTGATCTAGGCCACATACTGTGACGGGCGGTACCCCAGTAGCCCTGCCATTGTATGGAATCCAAAATCCAATAAGTGCCAACGGTTTTGATTGTATTACCCACTTTTGTGGCTAGTAGCTGGAATTTAATAAATGTAACAATTTCGGCTATTTCTTATTTATTTGAAAACCCTAGACACTATTATAATATCATCGGATTTCCTATCAAATGTTTTGGTTAGCGTAAGGTAAAAACTTTTCCATGTTTATGTGTGGGAAGTCTTACGTGATACCTTTTCTTTCAAAAGGTTTTTAAAGTTAAGCAACTTTAACCCGTTTACTCACACCAGACCCATGTCTGACCCGGAGTTTATTTTTGTTTTTCATAAACTCTTGGGTACTCATATTTTTATGAGTAGCCAAGGGAATTCAGGTTAGGATTTTAAGTTGGCTTGACGAATTCTGAAGGAGCAATGGAGCAGGAGGCTTCTGCGTATAGCTATAGAGTATTCCGCTGTGTGTTCTCTGAGTTGTTGTATTGAGTTGTATAACTAGACAGGTGTTTATAACTGTTTAGTATGAGTTGATTATGTTGTGTATCTCTGATGTATATGATATTACGTAATGTATTATGTGATTAATATAATTTATTCGTCCCGCTGTTTAGATTCTGATGTGTTGTTTCTTTCTTCTTCTCTATCTTTTCTCTTTTCTATCCCTTTCTTTCTTAATTCATGACGCGTCTTTTGGGTAGTGGAAGGCGGGTCATGACAATATTATACCTTTCTATTCTTCATAAACTTCAAATATATATATATTTTACTCAGGAGAAGATCATAGGATGAGTGTACTATAAACAGACTTATCCGTGTTATCAGAACATAAAAAGTCAAATAATATTTTGTATTTGTTGAAGTCCTGTTCTGCTGCTCAGGCATGTAAAGTCCTCTTCAGCTACTGAGACAAAATCATGTTCCGCTGCTCAGGTCTTTGTTTGGCTGCTCAAGGGTTGTATAGACGTGTTCCTCCAGGTTAAGCGAGAGTCATTGTTTTAGTGAAATTCCAGAAGGAGTCCGGGACTGGACGTAAGACGGAGCTCTGAACCAGTGAAAAAATCTCTGGTGTTATTTTATTATACAGCTTTTATATTCCTCACTATTTACTGTATATCTATCATCATTACACTCTATATTATCGTATATCCATATTACACGATCCATAGCACATTTTCATTTGGTATCAGAGCAATGTCATCATATAACCGTAACACAGTTATCTGATGAACTAATAATATGGAAACTAACACTAGCGCTAGCATTAACACTAGCTTCATTGAAGGACAATCCACTGCATGTCCACCACTATTTAATGGCATGAATTATAACTATTTGACCACACGAATGAGAATATATATGCAAGCACTTGGTTTTGATACATGGAATGTAACTCAGACATAATATATTATTCCTACTAAAGAGTATTCTACTTGGACAAATACGCAGAAACTAGATGCAACAGCAAATGCAAAAGCCATGAATATGTTGTTTTGTGCCTTAGATAAAAATGAATTTAACCGTGTTAGCATGTGCAATACCGCATATGAAATATGGCATACACTCAAAGTTACACACGAAGAAACTAACAAGGTCAAACAAAGCAAAATATCCATGCTCAAAAGTCAGTTTGAAAACTTTAGGGTAAAAGAAATGAACCTATAAATGATATGTATTCAAGATTTCAGGATATCTACCATTCATTGGTAGGACTGGGAGAAAAATATTCATATTCTGATATTATATCCAAAATCCTTAACTCTTTAATAGAGTAATGGGAAAGAAAAGTTCTCGCTATTGAAGAAGCGAACGATATTTCCAATATAACTCTGGAAGAGTTAATAGGAAATCGAATGTGCTATGAAGTGAATTTGCAGGCTAAACGAGTTCAAGCTTAAGATAAAAAGAATATAGCATTCCATGCAGAACAAGAAGAATCAAATTCAGACAAAGACGACCTTGCTCTTATTGCTAAAAACTTCAAGAAATTCTTAAAGTATAGAAAAGAAAACAGAAATAATGGCAAGAGAAGCTCAAACAACAATAAACCACCGTCTTCATCATTTTTGGAGTGCTTTAACTGTCACAAAAAGGGGCATATACATAAGGGCTATCCGGATAAAAAAGAATACCACAATAAAAGGAAGGACAAATTCAGAAGGAAAGCTTTCTCAATTACATGGGATAATTCAGACTCTTTTTCTTCTTCTTTTGAAAGTGAGAGTGACAGCGATAATGAACAAGCCAACGTATGCTTTACGGCCAAAGATAATGAGGTTAATGATTTGACTTTTGATGATATGATAGAGATAAACTTATAATTGTTAGATACTCTAAAAAGTCTCAAAAGAAAATATAAAGAGGCTGTTGAAAATCAGAACAAGGAAGAATTCGAAAGAGATATGCTTAAAGATGAGAAAAATATATTGGAAGAAGAACTTGAGAAAACTCAAGAATCGCTTTCAAATGTTAATTCTCAACTGATATTATTGAGTCAAGAAATTAAGACTCAAATAGAAAAGAACGATGTTCTTGTTTATGAAAATCATAATTTAAAAACTAATATTAAAATGGTAGAACTAGAAAATTCAAGTCTAAAGACCAAACTAGAAGGAATCACTAAAAACGTTTCAAATTTTAATAAAGGCAGAGAAAATTTATCTAGAATTATTGAAAATTCACAACCTGTTAACAATAAAAATGGTGGTTTAGGTTATAAGAAGAAAGTCAAGAATTCACAATCTATAATTTAAACAATGTTAAGTCTAATAAAACATCCATATCTTCAAAAAAACAAGTTTCTAAAACTATAAATACATGGGTTCCTAAACTAATAACAAGTTAATAATGAATAAGTGTATTAGATCATTCATAGAAAACGTTCATAATAATAAGAATTATATCTATAAAAGGGATACTAAACCCTCTTGGTTTTGGTTTCTAAGATCTAACTCCTAGGACCCTATTAAAAAGGTGGGCAGCAACATTATCTCATATTTTTTACAGGCCCCACTCAAGAAGAATGGAAAATGGATACTCGACAGTGGTTGCTCAAAATACATGACATGAGACAAAGATATGTTGATAAATATTACATATTTAGACGGAGGTTCTGTCACTTTTGGAGATAATTCCAAGGGCTATATCATCGGCAAAGGCGATGTGAGCAATTACGGTACATCTAATTTACCTCTTGTTACAAATATTTTATCAGTTAAGAATCTAAAACATAATCTATTGAGTATAAGTCAATTATACGATAAAGGTTTTAAAATATACTTCTTTGAAAATAAATGTAGTGTCTTCGATCAAAATCAGAATCTTATTTTCGAAGGAAATAGAGATAAAACATTTACTTTTTGAACATGAAAGTTAATCATAACTTAGACATGTGTTTAATAGCCAAAGAAAATGATCCTTGGATATGACACAAATAAATCTGTCATATCAATTTCTAAACTATAAATAAAAATTCTACAAATAATCTCATAAAAAGATTACCAAAGATGAGTTTTAAAGTTAATAATATATGTGACGCGTGTCAATTAGGTAAACTAACTAAATTTTCGTTTAAATCTAAGAAAGTCATTTCGACATTACAACCACTTGAATTACTTCATATGGATTTATTTGGACCTACCCAAGCTTAATCCATAAATCACAATAAATACGTATTTATAATAGTTGATGATTTTTCTAGATATACATGGACTATCTTTATGAAAAATAAAAGTGATACTTTTGAAAATTTCAAAACATTTGTTAAACGAATTCAAATTTCAAAAGGTACTAAAATTAAAAATATCAGAAGTGATCACGGAGGTGAATTTGAAAATGAACTGTTCGATAACTATTGTAAAAAGGAAGGAATATTTCATAACTTTTCATTTCCTAGAACTCACAACAAAATGGAGTTGTAGAACGAAAGAATCAGACTCTATAAGAATGAGCAAGAACCTTACTACACGAAAGCACATTACCAAAACATTTTTGGGCAGAAGCCGTTGCAACTACCTGTTATGTATCAAATCGTGTTTCGATCAGACCCCCCACTAAGAATACACCCTACAAACTTTTTAACGGTAGAAAACCAAACATATCTTATATTAAAATATTTGGATCAAAATGTTTTGTACTAAATACCAAAGATCAGCTTGGAAAATTCGATTCAAAATGCGTAAAGGTATATTTCTTGGATATTTGAATCGAAGCAAAGCTTATCGAATTTTCAATAAACGAACTAATACTATTGAAGAGACACTCCATATATATTTTGATGAAAACTCTAAACTTAATTCAAAAACAGATGATGACAATGATTTACTTGATAATAACACGAATATAGAAATAAATAATTCAAGCAAAGATGAAGATATTGTTTATAATTCTAGAGAAGATGAAAACATTGTTAACAATATAGAAAATAGAAATATTACTACTACAATAAGATCTCCTCGAAGAATCTTATGAAATCATCCTACATAAAATATAATTGGAGAAATAAATTCAAATGTTCTAACTAGAAATCAATTAAATTTAATGGGTCAATTAGCCATTCTTTCTACTATAGAACTTAAGAATACTAAGGAAGCATCATCCAATAAAAATTGGATTATTTCTATGCAAGAAGAACTAAATCAGTTTGAACGAAATGAAGTTTGGGAACTAATACCCAGACCAACCGATCAGACTGTTATAGGAACTAAATGGGTTTATAAAAATAAAGTAGACGAATTAGGAAATAAAACTAGAAATAAATCGAGATTAGTAGCACAAGGGTATAACCAAGAAAAAGGAATAGACTATGAAGAAACGTTTGCTCCAGTTGCTAGACTAGAAGCAATACGAATCTTATTGGCTTACGCATGTTTTAATAACTTTAAACTCTATAAAATGGATGCTAAAAGTGCATTTTTAATTGGTTATATTAAAGAAAATGTTTTTGTTGAATAACCCCCTTTATTTGTTCAAGAAAAATATCCAGATCATGTCTATAAACTTAAGAAAGCTTTATATGATTTAAAACAAGCACCACGTGCTTGGTATGAACGTCTTAAAAGCTATTTAATTGAATCAGGATTTGAAATAGGAAAAGTAGATCAAACTTTATTTATAAAACATTCTAAAAATGATATTTTGATAGTTCAAATATATGTAGATGATATTATATTTGGTTCAACTAAAAATAAATTATGTAAAGAATTTTATGAAATAATGACTAGAGAATTGAAATGTCCCATATGGGAGAATTATCGTATTTTCTAGATCTTCAAATAAAACAAGTTTCAAATGGAATATTTATAAATCAAGAAAAACACTATAATGATCTTATCAAGCGATTCAGAATGGAAAACACTTTGCCAAACCAACACTTATGAGCACAACGGCACATCTTAATAAAGATGAAAATGGCAAAAGCGTCGACCAAAAACTTTATCGAAGTATGGTAGGATCATTACTATACCTAACAGTGAGTCGACCAGATATAATGATGAGTGTATGTCATGTGTAAGATTTCAAGTTGACCCAAAAGAATCACATTTACGAGCTGTAAAACGAATACTACGTTATCTTAGTAATTCTAAAGACTTTGGACTTTTCTATCCAAAAGATTGCTCGTTCGAGTTAGTGTCATATAGCGATACTGATTTCGGAGGATCACGAACGGATAGAAAAAGTACAGGCAGTACATGTCACTTCATTGGTAAATCATTAATATCATGGTTTAGCAAGAAACAAAATTGTGTCGCACTATCAATTTGTGAAGCAGAATATATTTCTGCTGCATTAGCTTGCGCACAAGTAATCTATATGCAACAGACACCTAAAGATTTCGAAGTCAATTTATCAAAATCAACAATTTACTTTGATAACTCCAGTGCAATAAATCTATCCAAAAATCCAGTAAATCACTCTAGAACTAAACACATAGATATTAAACATCACTTTCTACACGACAATATAGAAAAAGATGGGATAAATTTAGATTACGTTCCATCTGAAAATCAATTAGCTGATATTTTTACTAAACCATTGTTAAAGAACACTTTTATAACTATGTCGAGAACTCGGTATGATGTCAATTAAATATATATAAATGATAAAATACGAAATTTTGACTAAAAACTCGAAAATAAAAATTTTGACAAAAATTCATTTTTTAATAAATCATTTCTTTTCCTTCATATTATCATCACATATTCTGGTTCTAATATTTAAATAAATAAATTAACAAGCTTCATATGTATGAATATATAAAATATTAATCAAAACAAAGATGATTGGGAAAATTTACACAAGTCGGTCGACTGAACTAGTGTATCAGTCGATTGACACTGATATAGATTTTTTTTAAGACCAGCCTCAGTCGACTGTCACAATGGATCAGTCGACTGGACCAGAAAACAAAATCCAAATGACCAAGATTCAGTAAACTGACTTAGGTCTTCAGTTGACTGAATCAGAAGTTTGAAAATTTTGAATTTCAAGTTCAGTCGACTGAACAACTGATTCAGTCGACTGATTCGTGATCTGAGCAAAATTACCGCTTCTACCCACCCATTTTTCACCTTTTAACCTTCACTTTCCCCTTTACACTTCACTGTCATTTTATATTTTCAACTCTTTTAAAACCCTAGATCTTCAAAACCTAATTTTTACCTCCAAACAATCAAATTAAATGGCACCAAAAAGAAAAGGATAAGCATCTTTATCCTTCCAACCTCCTTCCAATGAGGAAATCCAACAATGGCTCTTCGATGATACCGTAGTTAGAAGATGGAGGAGAATGCAAGATTCTCGTATTTTTGAAGGTTCGTTTGTAAAATTTGCCGATTTTCTCCTTATCATATACAAAAATTGGCGCTATAAGCAATTTGGAGTCTTTGTATATTGACGAAAATAAGCATAAAATAAAAAAAATTATGGTCAAGCTATTCTATGCTAATCTTAATTTAGGTCGCCAAAACATTCAAAACCAAGAAGATTGTGTATGGAGTTTGGTTTGTGGAAAACCGATATTTTTCTCGTTAGATCGAATGGCTCACATTTTAAGATCTGAAAATGATGGTATTGAATTAAGCAATATTGATTGTGATATGGTCGTTCGTGACTGAATAAGTCATTTATTTTTGGAAGATGATATGCACCAACTCAAGTCTATGTCCTTAAGGCCAAAAGCTAGAATTATGCACCGTGCATTAATGGAAAACCATAACTCTGCGAACTGGAAGTTACGAACTTGTTTATGAACACAACTTCAAAGCCTTATACGCCATCTTCGGAAGTATCTAAGTTAATTGGCTTCGGTTAATTCTTGATGAGTTCTTAAGCTTCAACGATGGTCGAATGAATGTCATATACTATGGCGAGTATATTATGTGTTTGCTAAAAGAATGTGAGATTCCGAAGCCTGACCGATTTCTACCGTCGGCTATTTAAACTCTCATACTTTAGCATTAATGAAGCTACCGGCTGCTTGACCTCCTCCTATCATTACCTTTGAAGAATGGACGCAACGCTAATTACCTCAAGATCAACCACAATAACAACAAGGTGAACTATCTCACCGTCCAACTCACCAAAGATCAACTATTCGTCAACAAGACGAAATTTTGATTCCTAATCCAGGCCTTCCTCCACATGAGTCTATTTCCATGATATGACGTAACCAACAAATTCTTCAATCCCATATCACTAAAGTTGACAAAAAGCTTGATAAAAGTTAAACGATTTTTCACAAAGTTATGGCAACCTATCTCATGTTCATCCGACACTTCCACGGCTACACTAGGTGATCCGGGTAAGCAACCCGTCTTCGCTTGGTCTTCCTCTTCCAATGATCAAGCAAGTAGTAGCGACAACGGTGGAAATGGAGGCGATAGTGGGAGTCAAATATCACATGGTGATAGAGGTTAGCATAGAATGGAGTAGGTTGCTACTTTTCTTATATTATAAAAACATTAGTCTTTATTTCACAACATTATGGCTTGCATTAAATAGCCACTCTTTTCGTATTATTTCAAGATTCTTGTTTGTGATATTGTAATGTATGAATGTTCGGTTCCTTCATAATATCTATCTATACATCATACTTTTATTCTTTATTCCTTTTTGTCGATGAAAAAGTGGGAGAAATATTATCACTAACATTAAGAATGCATGATATAGATCGTCAAAGATTCAGGAGGAGTAAGTATTTATAATATATATACAGTTAAAATTTATATCTATTTATAGGTTGTCATCAATCAAAAAGGAGAAGAATGTTGAGACTTGGTTTTGATTCATGACACAAAGCTATCACTATAACATATAGATTTGACGGTTGTTACGACAAAAAGAGAATATATACTACATGGAGACAAGACATCAAAATCGGTGCATCAATTTTTATATTATCTTGTTTTGAGTCTTAAGTCAATTTTATTAAGATCTCTCCTCGTTTAATGTATGTATTAGCTTATATATAATCTTCCTAATGATATATATATATATATATATATATATATATATATTATCTAAGTTTTCTCTTTAAAATCGGATATAATATATATATATGTATACATACATACATACATACATACATATATATATTTAAACCTGGGAAAATTGTGCAAATTGCATAGAAATCATCAGGTCAGTCGACTGACCTGACAATTTCTGTGCAACATGCACAGGTGCATAAATAAACAAATATACATATATTAAAAAATACGTTTGAATATCCAGTCCACTGACCCAGAGGTTCAGTTGATTAAATTTCTATAACAGCTATTTTCTGAAAAGCACGACTATTTGTGAAGAGTTACGAATCTCTACAAAAATATTTGGACGCAACACTTCAACCGGAACACTTCATCAACCGTCGCTACTTTTTAACATCTATAAATACATACTCTAACTTGATTCCAAACTACTGAATTTTTATATCTTTCTTATGTAACTCTCTTGAATCTACTTGCAACTATACTTTCAAATATTCTGCATTAAAGCAATATTATACCTTTTTATTCTTCATAACTTCAAATATATATATATATATATATATATATATATATATATACATACATGTATATTTATATATTTACACTTGAGGAGAAGATCATAGGAAGGGTGTACTATAAACAGACTTATCCGTGTTATCAGAACACAGAAAGTCAAACAATATTTTGCATTTGTTGAAGTCCTGTTCTGCTGCTCAGGCGTGTGAACTCATCTTCGGCTGCTGAGGCAAAATCATGTTCCGCTACTTAGGTCCTTGTTCGGCTGCTCAAGGGTTATATAGACCTGTACCTCCGGGTTAAGCGAGGATTATTATTTTAGTAAATTCCAAAATGAGTCTAGGACTAGACGTAGGACGGAGCTCCGAACCAGCATAAAAATCTCTGGTGCCATTTTATTATACTGCTTTTATATTCCGCACCATTTACTATATAGCTATCATCACCAACTCTGTATTATTGTATATCCATATTACACGATCCATAACACACTTTCACATCGAACCAGTTCAAAACATGCAATGGACACAACTGTTCTGGAGTGAACCAGATTACAAGACTACCAATGAAACAAAGGCATTATATATATGTACTCGAAGCAATTAGACTACAAAGTACCAGATCAACTAAACCAAATTTCAAGTGAGAACTCAGAATACACCAGATACAAATGGTCAGGTGCATAACAATGGAGCAACAAATATATATATGCAGTGCACAGCATTTCAGTGCAGGCTTGACTGCACGGACCAACTCAATGTACACTTGAACCCAGACTGGCCAGAGAAACCAAAATGCACATGTCAACAGTGGTGACTTCAAGAACAAACAAAACCTTAAACGGCTATACTCACAAGTCCAATGACAACATGCATGAATGCAAAAAGCCTCAGACATGTCAACTACAAAAGGAATCCAACTATATGCTATGAGAAATGCGGATTACGGATCTTAAGGCTAGAATTAACACTAGAGGAGGGTGAATAGTGTTTATAAAGAATTACTAAATCTTTTGGATTTATGTTAATTTAAACACATATGTGTGCAACATATAGACACAGATATGATCACAGAAATAAACACAGATGCAGAAATAAAATAAAAAATAGTAAACGAAAGAACACACCGGATTTTATACTGGTTCGGAGTTACCCTACATCCAGTCCTGCACACAAGTACAGATTTCCTTTCAAAAGCAATTGTACAATTACACCCTCGATTTCAAGGCTACGAGTTACACCCTCCAGAATCACAATCCTCTGGGTAGAGATACTTGATTTTATGGGCAACAAGCTCACCCACTTGATTTTACGGGCAACAAGCTCACCCAATTGATTTCCCAAGGCTACAATCACACCTTATCACGCTTGATTGATTTTCAAGGCTATAATCACACCTTTTCTCGCTAAGTTGATTACAAAAGCCATAACTCTGAATAGCACTGAGGATCTTGTTGAGATAGTGATAAAGAATCAAACTACGAATGATCGAGTTCGATTCAATGTAAATTTCGGCAGAGTAATGGTAAGAATATGTATTAAGAAAAGTGGAAGAAGAAGAGGAGTGAAAAAACAAAAAATCTGATATAAAATTCATTGAAACTAACCCCTGTTTATAGAAGAACAACAGCGGTGTCCATTCGTGAAGAGTTATGGCGAATAGACACTTCTTTTGAAATTGAAATTTTAAACTCAGCTGACACCATGTCGACATGGTCACTATGAGTATGTCGACATCCCAAAGCATTTTCTAATGATTTGATGTTCTTTGAAAATAACCTTTATCTTATATTAAAACTATTTTAAACTTTATAAAATATACTTGACTATAGTTAAAATTCATAAGTAAATATAGAGAATAATATATTTAGAATTTAACTATAATTTTATATTTAAATTTAAGTATAAATATTTAAAAGTTAAATATATTATATTAAAAGATAGTTTAAAATCAGGAGTAATTTGACTTTCAATTAAAGATGATTTTGAGGCTAAAATTATTTAAAATCAGGATAGAGGTTTTTGAATCTTTTAAAAGGAAAGTTTTGAAATCATTTTGAAAACAAGATATAATTTTGAAAAATCATTTTGAATAAAAAGTTAGCGGATACAAAACAATGTTCCACTAGATTTTTTTCGTAGGTTCCATCCTACTTAGGGTTCCATCCCTTTAACGAGCTCGAAGTGGATTCCATTCCATGAATAAATTGGATTTTAAGATGCCAGTGCTTTTCTAGGAGCTTTAACAAAATTTTCTAATTAAAGGATAAATTACTTGAATTCTTGAACTCTTGATAATCTTGATACTCATGAATCTTCAATTTTAATATCTTGAATCTCTATACTGTACAATCTTTATTCTTGGTGCCTGCATGGTTAGATCCTACATATACATATATATCTAAACTTATAATGTTAGTATTTATATTTTATAATTTATTCTAAGGTTGTTGTCATCAAAATTATCATCCCACGGACTAACATATGCAACCAAGACAGCAACTCACCACATAATGCAACACAGACCAGGAAATGAAATAACTCGAAGCAACTGGAAATTTAACTCGAAACAATCCAAGTTTTATCAACCCAGACCAAAATTGGACTCGATGCAATAAGGAACCAAATAAAGCAGTGGAACAAGTCCAGCTACAACATGAACACCTTGAACTAGCACATGTGGTCAGAGAACACAACAAACTGTTTGAAACAGAAATACACATACAAACAAAACGAAGACAGCAGCTCGAATGGGCAAGTGCGGACTCAAACATAATGGCGTCAGGGCAGTGCAATAGTGGTGACACACACATACATCAGTGTAGAGCATGATATGATCAACCATTCCACAAGTTCAGGCATCAAGTTCACCAAACAAAATGAAACAGTGATGCAACATTGATGCCAGAGAAACACCAGTGACAATATAGGATGCAGTGAAGCAGTAAATAACAAATGCAATGGCAATATGAGATATAATGGAAGCAGTTCAATATGCAAGCAAGGCTACAACTCAATACAAAACAACCACCACATATAAACCATGGACAATGTTACCAGACATCATCATCATCATCAATGGATCAAAATGCAGACCCAAGTGTTTCTAGTGCTTCAATACAGTGAATTAATGAAGCAACAACTTCAACCAGAACTAATACTGTAATCAAACCGAACAACTCAACAAGCTAGTAAACCAAACATAATGCAAACATGTCCATATCACTTCAAGTCAACATGTCAACTCAATCAAGCTACAAATATGAATACATTGGAGCTCAAATAATGCCAATCACACACATACATATATGTATGTATATACATGGTAATACCCACCAAAAAGTGAAAGGAATACAAGGAAATAGATATGTAATTCGACAGCAACAAGCAACATGTTTAGAAAAAATCATAAAGGGTAACACAATTAACAAGTCAAACTTCATCAAGTCAAATGTATCTCAAATTCAGATGACACGCTCAAGAAACCGATGAACAAGTCATAAGAAAAAAGAATGGAACAATTCAACTAGGATTATGAAAATTCGAATTCATCAGAAGTGTATGGAGCAACACATATGAACGAAAAAAATCAAAAAACCAAACAAGCCGTGGTAATCCAGTAAAGGACATCAGAAAAATATTCCAAATTGAATCAGTCAGGATTAATCGCAAGCAACCAAGCAAAATCGAGCGGTAGAGAAAAATTATCCGATGAATTCAAGTAAACGGAAATTAAGGGAATCGATCTCTATTTATACCATCAACATCACCGGCATACAAAAATCATCGAGTTCAACCATATAAATGAGAATAAACAAAGGAAATCGCATACCAATTCATTAAATTTGAACTCGATCGAGAAGCAGCCGTATGCAAATCAAAGCGACAAGTTAATTGACGAAATAAACCAAAGAAAGATCATCTTTGAATCAACAAATTTGAAATTGACGGCCTTAAGTTTCTAGAAGCCCTAAATCGTCAAAGAGGAACGAAGAGAAGCAGACATTCCAAAGCAAAAGAGAGTGGCCAGAGTTTACAACAGAGAAGATAAGCCTTTCATAAATTTAATTGGGTCGATCTCTGTTTTTTCTTTGAGCTGATTTTTTTTATTTGGGTTAAATTTATATATAGGGCTTAAAATTTTTAATTAGGGTTTCTTTTTTTGTGTTTGTTTTTTTATTTGTATTTTTCTTTTAAAATTTTGTAAAATTATAGTCATGTGACTAGGGGACGAACTACGGTGTTGTAGTTCGAGAATTTGCAACTCAGTAACTGAGTTGTGGTAGGGTTTTGAGCGTAGAGTTAGGTTCTTCGATAGCGGGTGTTGCGAGTTTATGTATGTAAGCGTCTGACTACTTAATTTCTTGAAGAAATCTTGGGGACGACACGTAGGAAGGGTTTTGTCGAAGCTGGGTAAATCTGTGTTGTTCTATTTCTGCTTTTATTATTCTGCTATTTATCTATGCTGCAATTATTTTATATATTTCCGCATTAATTTTTTATAATTATTTGTATCACCCTATTCACCCCCTCTAGGGTCTAGTCGATCCTACAATTTCGACCAGGAGATGGTATCCAAAAAGTCCTAATAATTTAGTTTAGGTTTGCTTATAAAGTGGATAGGAAGGATGAAAAAGTGGAAAAGTGGATCTCTTCCCATCCTATTCTCCCATGATCTGAGCCATCCCAAATCAAACATCTAAACCTTATTTTGAGCCACCACCCATGTCATGTTGCTGTTAAAAATTTCACCCATAATGACAGGCTAAAAACCTATTTAAGCCCAAAGAAAATATTATTTAAATAAATCCCATTTAAATGCTTATCAATATCATATATTGATTAATATATTTATAACTATTATAAATATACTTAATAATATTTATTTCTCAAATCATAATCAAAATTTTATAATTAATATTTTAAAAATATTAATTAATTTATTAATTTATAACAATTATAAACTAATTAAATCGTTTGGTCAAATGAGAATTCATCGTTTCGACTGTGTGACTCGTCGGGCGTAAATTAGGTCAGCGATTAATATCGAATTATTTCAATATGAATTTCATACGTCACTTTGTAGGTGGTGTCACATTTTTCCATATTTATCGCTTACTTGGTTTTGGTAAAATCCAATTTCACTGTTAAGCGTTACCCGATTGTGACTTTTATTTACACCAATTCTCTTCGTCAAAATTATATCACTTTGGACTTATGAAATTTAGCAATGGTCAAAATTCCAATATCATCCATATCCAACCTAATAGTCCGAATACAAAGTTCTTGGTTCAATAATAACAATTATTATCAACCGAAATAATATGGTTAGAGACTTTGACTTTGAGTTGACTTGAGTTGACCATAATACTAACTCTGTATATCGAAGAAGACGAATCCTCTCTTGAATAGTGCTTCACTTCTAATACTTCCGCTCGACCCAATTATAGTCACTCGATGGACACCATACCATGATTTGACTATAATCAAAGTGAAGTTTTCATATTGAAGATCGGAAGTATTCTCAAGTAGAATTCTGTAAATTAGTTGGATCGATATTTTCTGTTTGAACTTAGTTATATTAATCAACATAAAACTATCGAGCGAGTCATTCTATAATTATCCAATGACTATCATTATTCAACTCCTAGGCGTCCTGAGCAGTTATGAGTAACACACTGCCCAATATTAGGAGAGTGTTACATACTTTAGTCTCAACGGATTCATCGATATCCAATCTCGATGCAGCTTGACTTGGAACATTTAAAATGGTATAATTGTTTTCATTGTGATAAATTACTCATGGTTACAACACTTTGTAACTACTATCACAAAACACACCATCTATGGATTTCCTACTAAATATACTTCTAATAAAATTAATTAACATGGGACATTACATCAAGTATATAATAGAAAGAAAACACCTTTTATTTCGAACAAAAATGGTTATTGAGTTATATATATCCAACAAATTACGTAATTGACCTAGGCATACCCCTAACTTTATCAGGGCCTTCCTTTCGTTGCTTCTCGTGTCTACAACCAACAACATCCATTCTTGGACCCATCAATGTGCAAACCTCAAGACTGGATTCTTCACCTCAAAGACCCATGTTATGATGGCTAATGAACTAGGTAACATCATACAGGGACCGATCGAGATTCTTCGGTCATATGTGAATCACTTCAATAAAGTGTCCGCTTATGTTAGAGATGCTGACAAGAATAGCCTAGTTGTGGCCCTTTGCTCGAAGGTCGGATACAAGTTGAGAATGTGGATGCATCTCCAAAAGCCACCGACTATGTCTCTATCGAATTTAATCAATGAGCGAACAACATTACGAGGATGCAGGACGCCGATCATGTTGACAGCGATAATGAAACTGAGGTACCAGCCAGACCAGTCCCCTCAATTCTACCAATAGTCGAGGTAATGGTCAGTAGAGCAACATCAAAATACGAGCAAATAATGGCACCCCATGCAAGTCTAGGTACACTAGTTATGCTACTTTTAACATGGATATAGAAACAATATATATCACAACCAGTGGTCGGGTGCAATTTCATATATCAACTGTCACTAGAGGTGGTAGAATAGAGGACCTCAAATAAACGACCACTCCACCAATGAGTGTCGGGTTCTTAAAGATGAGATAGAAAGACTAATTTAGGAAGGAACACTTTTAGAGTTTGTTCGGCATCAAGTGGAACAAAGGACGGCTCGTGATAACCACCCGGCACCATCCAGCTGCCTAACAATAACGTCGTAGTTATGATCAACATCTTGACCATATGAAGCGCTTGCATGTGGCTAGAAATAACTAGAGAGCACAATCCCGGTATCAGAGAGAACTAGGTTCAATGGGCCAGATCTACTCTTCAGAGCACCAAGTCTCCAAAACACCTAGATTGGAAATAGATAATCCATTTTGTTCACCGCCAAAGGTAAGAAGCCATCTCTTAGTGATATCCTATTGTTATCACTCTTGCAATGGCTAGCTCGACAGTGTATCAAGCCTTTATGGATGGAGGCAGTTTAGTCAATGTCATGTTTAAGCTTATTTTCGAGGCCCTCAAACTCCATGCCACCAGCCTAACCCCCTATGCCTTGCCCTTTTACGATTTTGGAGATGTGGGAATTGTTCCAATGGGCACTAGTGTAGGAATTAGGCGGCACGAAGCGGGTTAATAGGGTGAATTTCATTTTTTTTAACCATTTTAGATCTTATTGTGCTTATGAAGTCTAAATTAATTTTGGTCCAATCTAAATAAGTTTAAAATAAAATCTTAATTTTATTAAATTAAGTTATATAAAGATTTGATTTTGCATAATTATGTAACATATAAAGTATAAGTATGTATCAAATACACATATATTGTAAGTGTGCATGCAACATATAAATGTGCACATGATATAAAGTGCCCGTATATAAGTGTTGGAATTTACGCCGTAAAGGACACATTTGCCCTTTATATGCACACTATTATCCAAAACAAATTTGAATTATAAATATATACATAAATATAATACTTTAAATATTTATTTTTTAATAAAATAAGTTATTTTGAATAACTCCATAATTTTGAACCATAATTCTGAAGTTCAAAATTCATTTTAAATATCTAATTTGTTAATTAGTAAAACAGTTTAAAAATAGATCTGGAACTATAGATTTAAATTAAATATACACACACACACTTATAATATTAATAAAAATATCATAAATATAAATAAAATAATTTATTTTGAATAAGTTAATACTTTTAAAATTCAAAAATTCATTTTCAAAACATGCAATTTATTTAATTAGTAAAACAGTTTAAAAAAAGATCTGGATCTATAAGTTTAAATTAATATATATATATATATATATATATATATATATATATATTATAAAAAGCATCATAAATATATTCATATCATATAGTTTCTAAAAATGAATTTTTAAATATATTTAATAATAATACATTAAAATAATTAATTAGATAATTAAAACCTAGGTGTTTATATAGAATGCCTTTCATCCAAAATAAAAAATAAAAAATATAAATATAAATAAAATTGTTTTTCTAATTCTGTAAACAATAAAGCATAATTTCATAATATATATAATACTAGTCAATACATGTTACACTAAGATTAATACATGTGTGTGTACAAACTTTAAATAAAATAAAAATAAATTTTGACTTTTTTCCTATAAAATTGTTGATACATAATAAAACAATTTTGGATATCTAATTACTTACTATTTATTTATTCATTTATATTTATAGTTAGGACAGTGTTAAATCAATTTAAAATAGTTTTTAATGTTTTGAAAATCAAAAGCGAATGAGTGGAGGATCAAGTGTAGTGATTTGCAAAAACATTTGGAACTTATGCGTGATGATATTTCTGCCAAAGAGCTCAAAATAGCTAAATTAAAATTATATCAGGATTTGAGGAGAGAATACACTGATACTACTCAAAATTTCAAATGCGACCGGTTCCTATATAGAGATGAACTATCTGTATACTTTCGTGCAAAAATGTCTAGTAGGAGAAGTAGGAATTCATGGAACATGAGTATTAAGATTAATGGCCAGTTTTGTAATGGTGTAATAGATTTCAGGAAGAAAGTTGCTAATTTCTTTGAAGACCTTTTCACACAAGGTCATAATTATTGTTCTTTCCCTGAGGTTACTTGTAAGAAATTTATTACGGACTATGGTAGGAACTTCTTGAATGATGATTTCAAGCTAGTAGAGATCAACTAGGTAGTTTTTCAACCGAAGATTATTCTTTGGATGGCTCTGATGGTTTTAATGCAAAATTTTATAAGGCTCACTTGGATTTAATCATATTAGATTTGCTGGAAATGGTAAAAGATGTATTGACAACCGGTAAGCTCTTGAAAGAAAGCAATCACTCTCTGATAAGCCTTATACTAGAGTAAAAACCCCATTGAACATCAAAGATTTCAGATTGATATCTTGTTGCAACCCCGTTCACAAAATAATTGCAAAGGTTTTGATTAACATGCTAAAACCTTTCCTTGATGACTTAATTTTCAAAAATCAATGCGCGTTTATTTAAGGAGTGTTTGTGCCAAAATTGGTCACAATCCCTGAATACCGTGAAAGCACCAGTGTATGAATATAAATCAGCAATATTCAAAACACAAATCTCAGATCCCAGCAAATATTCAACAGCAGTCCAAAAATAAAGAACAGAAACACAAGTTTTATAGTGGTTCGGCTATCTCCGGCCTACGTCCACTCCAAAGTTTTTATCCTTTTATTGATTATCCTTGATGATTACAGATGATTATAGCAGTTACAAAGTCCAAAACTTGAAATAAATAGCAGTAATGATGTTAAGGAATGATTCTGGCAGCGTCCGGGTGTGCTTTCTCTCTCCAAATTCTCCGACCCCTTTTCTGAATGACCAGGGGCTCTATTTATAAGCGTAGGAGGCTGATATTTCTCCTAAAATCCGGGAAGACCGCTTCAGGCATGTGAGGGGGCCCGCATGCCCGAAATCTGGAGGTCCGGGCCCACATCAGGATCGATTCGAAGTAAGGTTCGAATCGATCAAGAAATCATCCAATTGATCTGAAATTTGGTGAGAACATTCTTCAACATGTATGTAAGCTCCTGTAAAAATTTCATTGCATTTGGATCAACGGTTTGGAAGATATGATCGTTTCAAGTTCAAGGATCCGTGCGTTCTGAATGGTTCGAACCCATGCTTCGAACCCACACTCTTCGAAGCCACCTTCTTCGAGTCCATACCCTCCGAGTCCATCCTCTTCGAATCCATCCCTTTCGAATCCACGTCCTTCGAATCCATGTCCCTCGTATCCATCTCCTTCGAATCCACGAAGCTGACTCCCTTCCTTCGAATCCCTCTCCTTCGAATCCATGGAGTTCCCATGGATTCGAACCACCATCGATGCGAACTAACCAATATACACCTTTATGCCTCTCCATCGAGTCGAAGTCCATCGATTCGAAGAACCATCGATGCGAACTTTACCAAGCCGAGACCATGCCATTCGATACGAAGTGTATCGATTCGAACTGTCCTTGCGCAACGCCTCTTGATCGATGCGAACCTGTTGGGTTCGAATCCATCCTGGTGGGTTCGAATCTGATCGATTCGAACCGAGCGCCACTTTGTCCCTTTTGATGGATTCGAACAACATGCATTCTCCATCTTGAACCCATCATATTTCCTCCATACGAACTCCGATTAACTTGAAATTTGAAACATAGCCTTTTTTAGTCCTTATCATCGTCTCCAATCAATTTTGTCCCGATCGGAGTTCAACAAAATTTTGACGATATCGATCGTAGCCTTGATTCCAACCGATCTCCAATCCTGATATTCACAATTCCTTGCCAATTTGTCGATATTCCAGTTTTGACCAAAAATGGGATAACAAGGAGTATTTTTGATGGGATTCTAATTGCTCGTGAGTTTACTAGAGAGTTTGGCAGAAGCACTAATGGCAGTATGTGCATAAAGATGGATACTAGGAAAGCATATGACATGGTCAACTGTAGTTTTGTCATGCACATGCTGGAAACTATGGGGTACACAAGTAGATGAGTAACTTGATTAAAGAGATGATGGGGACGGTCAATTTCTTAATCAAATTGCAAGGTAACAATTTTGGTTTTTTTGAATAGTTCCAATGGTTTGCGTCAGGGAGACCCTATTTCTTTACTTTTAGTTATCATAGTTATGCAATATTTTTCATTATTGATGGATAAAGTGAGCAAAGAGGGGAAGATTAGAGCAATTTCCAAAATAGAGACAAATATTAATCACTTGATTTATGCGGATGATATAATGATTTTTGCATATGTGCTAAAAGAAGTTTTTGCACAATTCTTTCAAATGACAGGCTTGCGAGTTAATGTGTTAAAGTCAAGTATATTTTTCAAAAAGGGTTGTACTGACAGAGAAGAAATTTGTTCAATCTTAAACATGAGAAAAAGGCGAGCTATCGCAAAAGTACCTTGGAATTTCGTTGTCTAAAGTTAGTTTGAAACATCAAAATTTTTAGTCCCTGATAGATAAAATCAAAACAAAGGTTGAAGGTTAGGAAGGCAAAATGTTAAGTCTAGCTGGTAGGGTGGAACTTACAGATCGATGGTGTACCAAATGGTATGGTAATGGATACACCGCTTTAAAGTCCTTGATGCCACTCTTCGTAATATTATTCAAATTTGTTCGAGTTTTCTTCGGAAGGGTAAAAGAAGTTAAACCCCATGGGAAATAGTTTGTAGGAATAAAAAGAAGGGGATTAGGATTAAGAAATCTATATGATATGCAAATGTCACTGGGCATAAAATTGATTTGGAAAATTCTCAACGAAGAGGGTGATTGGGCCAAAATTATTGTAGACAATAGAAGAGTAATTCCTTTTAAGAATGCAATAATAGAAGGGTGCGTTTGGCATACATGGACTCCTCCTTCTCCTGCACCATTTGATTATACGAGCTACGATGAGATTTTGGAGACTCGAACAAAGACGAATCCAAATGATCGAGATCTCACTCTTCAAAATCAACATATCTCATCTCGAAATCAAAAAGTTTTTGCTAAGCGTATTGACAGCTTCGAAACATCTCTTGCCACACGCCTAGCCACAGTTGAAACATCACTTTCAACTGTATTATCGGTTCTCAAAGAGGTTCTTCAAAGGGTTCGTGGCCCTACCCCCTTTCGAAGATTGGCCAACCCCAATGCTTTCTCCTCCTTTGAAACATTCTAAACTTTTTGAGGAGGACGAACCTCTCAAACAAGCTCCGACATCTCCTACAAAGCAACCTAGCTCTTCCAAAAATGAAGATAAAGGAGATGATTAAGAAAAAGCATCCCCAAAAGATTCATAGATTTTTAGGACTTCATCTAATGTACAATTTAAAAAAAAAATCAATGAATGTACTCGATTACAATTGTTAATGAAATTTCTCTTTTGGTGTGTTATCTCTGTATGTATCTTCATCTTACAACGATTGGTCGATATTTAATAATTTCTACATTTAAAGAGTTAGATATCCTTTTTGATAATGCCAGAGGGGGATAAATAAAAAATAATGATAAGCACATATTCATGGGAGATTTATAAAATTATATATAAGTACATTGTATAGTTGTCATCATAAAAAAAGAGGAGCTTGTTAGGAAATCAAATCTATGGTTTCAACTACAACAACTATACAATTGAAATCGAATATGCATATATATTTTTATATAAAGGTACTTGCTAGAGTAACATCACTAGAAAGATAAGAACAAGGCTCAAAGAACATTACAAGAGACTACAAGTTGATAGGATCAAAGAAGCAACAAGAAGGATGCACATAGAAGACATACGCGCTTTCAGACGTCTGGGTGCACTAGCCAGACATCTAGAAAAACCCTCTGGAACAATAAAACAGACATGATCAGACGTTTGGAAAATGCACTCAGATGTCTAAAAGACTACTATATACAAAAATAGTATCAGACATCTGATACAAATACCAAACGTCTGATTTTGAACTCGGAATTTATATTCAAATTTCAACTGCCACATTTGAAAAGACATCTTTGCTTCTTTTTGCTGCAACTCTTCATCATCATCAGAAGCAACTGTAGAGCACTTGTTAATGGATGCAACTACTCAAGGAACCTCTCTACAACTGTATATCATCAAGAATCAAATAGAACAATCACTTTACTTACTTGTGCTCTTTACTTACATACTCTATTATATTCTTGATCTTAGCAATCTATACTTATATTTCACTCTTCCATATATTCAGTTCTTCACAATCAATACTCTCGAGATATATATTGAAAGCATTTGTACTTATTAGTCAATAACAGTGTTATAGAACACAAACTTGACAAGAACAAGCTATTGTAACCGAGCCTATTCCTCCGTGCGAAGTGAAGGTGTTTGATAGTCGAATTCCGAAAGGGAGCTTCGGGACTGGACGTAGGAAGAGAGGTCCGAACCAGTATAAAATCCTGGTGTGCTTTTTCTATATTTACCAAGATTAATATTATTTTAGTTGCATCATATATTTTTTCACATATACTTGCATATACACTACACGATGCACCCTGTAGACTTTCAATTAGTATCAAAGCAAGGTTGGATCAAAATACAGTAACACGTTTCTGAATCACTAAAATATGGCAAGTATTTTTCAAGAAGGTCAATCCACAGCACGACCTCCACTTTTTAATTGTTCTAATTATGTATATTGGTCAACACGTATGAGAATTTTTATGGAAGCTAATGGATTAGAAATTTGGTCAACCACTCAAAATAAATATGAAGCACTTGACACTCCTATTAATACATGGACCGGTGCATAAAAGACCGCAGCTTCTACTAATGCCAAAGCTATGAATGTTCAATTTTGTTAACTTTATAAAAATGAATTTTCACTGTCATGTTATGTAACATTACATTTGATATTTGGCGTACCTTACAAGTTACACACGAAGGCACAAACAAAGTTAGACAAACTAAGATTTCAATTTTACAAAATCAATTTTCATCTTTTAAAATGAAAAAAACGAATCTATAGTAGACATGTACTCTAGATTCCAAACTATTCAACACGATTTAATGGCACTTGGAGCCAAATTCACAAACTTTGATTTAGTATCTAGAATACTCAATTCTTTAACTCCAGAGTGAGAAAGAAAAGTATTAGCTATCGAAGAAGCTAATGATCTCTCGGCACTCTTAGTTGAAGATTTGATACAAAATTTAATGTCTTATGAAGCCAATTTGCAGGCACGAAAAGAACTAATTCGACAAAGAAGAACATAGCATTCGCAGCAACAAATGAAGACTCCGATTTAGACGAATAAGAAATTGTATTTATTGCCAAAAACTACAACAAATTCAAGAAGTTAAGGAAAATGATTAAATTTCATAAAGAAGAAAAATCAAGCTCAACAAACCAAATATCAATCAAATTCTATGAATGTGATCAGTTTGGACATATGAAGAAAGACTGTCTCAAGCTCAATAATGATAAAAAGAAGAACAAATTTGAAAAATTCAAAAAGAAGAAGGCTTTCAAAGTAGCATAGGATGACTTGGATTCTTCATCATCATCAGGTAGTGATAGCGATAGTGACAGAGAACAAGCTTATGTGTGCTTTATGACACAAACTGATGAGGTATGTCCCGAACTTAGCTGTGATGAATTATTAGAACTTAGAATGGAATTAGATGATAAATTTAAACAAACTAAAAAATTGAACAAAGAACATACAACCGAAATAAATAGATTAGAACTTGAAGTAAGAATGTTAAAAGATGAAAAAATTATTTTAAAAGAGGAACTAGAATTATCTCAAGAAAAAATTAAAAATAATTTGATCCAAAATGAGGTTATTGCTATTGTTTTTGATAAAACTAAATTAGAAAAGGATAACTTGTTAAAAGAAATTGTCAACTTGAAGAGTAATATTGAAATATTGAAAATTTAGAATTAAAACAAAAATTAGATAAAATTACAAATAATGTTTCAAAATTAAATAAAGGAAAACAGGATTTGGAAAATCTTATCGAAACTTCAAAACCATCAGGTAATAGAAATGGAATAGGATTTAAAAATACTCCTAAACAAAGAGGGAATGATATTAAGAAATATAGTTGCATTTATAAAAAGACTAAAAGTTCATCTAAGTCTAATACGGATACCAAAAATATAAAAATTAGGATTCCTAAGACAAATAATAATTTGATTAGACAAAAACATATTAATATTTTTTTTAGAAAATGTAGTCTATAATAAGAATTATATTCATAAAGGTATTAAACATCCTTGGGCATGACTACCTACTTCTCCTAACATCTAGGATCCTAACAAAGTATATGGGTGCCAATTAAATCATCTTTTATTTTGCAGGCAAATAAAATAAAAAATAAGGAGAAATGGATACTAGATAGCGGATGCTCCAAGCATATGACTGAAAATTAAAAAATGTTATCAAATATAACATACATCGATGTTGAAACAGTAACTTTTGGAGATAACTCAAAAGGATATGTCGTGGGCATTGGAGAAGTCGTCAACTCTGGTATTTCTATCTCTCCTATTATTACAAATGTTTTGTTAGTAGAAAATCTAAAACACAACCTACTAAGTATTAGTCAATTATGCAATAAAGGTTTTCAAATCAATTTCAAAAAAAAATAGATGTAATATTTTCGATAATAACAAACAACTTATACTTGAGGGTTTCAGAAACAAAAATATTAATGTCTTAAACATGAATATAAACAAAAATTCAAATTTGTGTTTAGCCGCCAAACATGACGATCCATGGTTGTGGCATAAACAATTTTGTCATATTAACTTTAAATATATTAATAAATTAGCAAAATATGAGCTAGTTAAAGATTTACCTAAAATAAATTACAAAGTAAAAAGTTTATGTGACGATTGTCAAATTGGAAAACTAAAGAAAAACTCTTTTAAATCTAAAAATAATATTTCTATAAAACAACCATTAGAATTATTACATTTAGATTTATTTGGTCCAACGCAAATACGATCTATAAATCACAACAAATATGTTTTCGTAATAGTTGATGATTTTTCAAGATATATATAGACTTTATTTTTAAAACATAAAAATGACACCTTTGGTATGTTTAAAATTTTTGCTAAAAGAATTAAAACACAAATGGATTTGAAAATTAAAAACATTCGAAGTGATCACGGTGGAGAATTTGAAAATGATCTTTTTACTAATTTTTGTAATAAAAATACAAATAAGCCATAATTTTTCTTTTCCCCGCACACCTCAACAGAATGTGTAGTAGAAAGAAAAGATCGTACGTTACAAGAATGTGCACGAACACTATTAAATAGTAGTGGTCTATCAAAACATTTTTGGGCTGAAGCTATTGCCACAGCTTGTTATGTTTTGAATCGAGTAACCATATGTCCTATGACTAAACAAACTTGTTTTGAAATATTTTTTGGAAGAAAACCTAAAGTATCATACTTTAAAACTTTCGGATCAAAATGCTTTATATTAAATACAAAAGATAATTTAGGAAAATTTGACCCGAAGGCCGATGAAGGAATCTTTGTTGGATATTTGGATCGCAGCAAAGCATATAGAATTTTTAATAAATGAAATAACACTGTTGAAGAAAGTTTACATGTTTCGTTCGATGAAAATCTTCTTAACCATCATACTAATGACGATGAAGAAATAATTCCAATAACAAATACAACGAATTCTTTTAATAATGAAAAAAATGCGCAAAATAATGCCTTAATATCATCTCCTAAAATTCTTAAGGATTATACAAAAGATAATATCATTGGAGATCTCAATTCTAGAGTAACTAGAAATCAACTAGATCAAATAAGCCATATAACATTTATGCCAAATTTTGAACTAAAAAATTATAAAGAAGCTTCAAATGGTAACTTTGGGGTAACAGCTATGCAAGAAGAATTAAATCAATTTGAACGTAATAATGTTTGAGAATTAGTAACAAGACCAGAAAATCAATCGGTTATAGGAACAAAATTGGTATTTAAAAACAAAGCAGATGAAAACAAAAATATAGTTAGAAATAAAGCACGTTTAGTTGTTCAAGGCTATAATCAAGAAGAAGGTATCGACAATGACGAAACCTTTGCTCCAGTAGCAAGACTAAAGGCCATACATACAATACTCGCTTTTGCAAATCATCACAATTTTAAACTATTTCAAATGGATATCAAAAGTGCTTTTTTAAATGGTTTTGCTAAAGAAAACGTATATGTTGAATAACCTCCATTGTTTGTAGGCCCGACATTATGATGAGTGTATGTCTTTGTACCTGATTTCAAGCAAAACCAAAAGAATCTCACCAAAGAGCTGTGAAACGTATCTTACGGTATCTATCTAGTATTAGAGATTACGGTTTGTTTTACCCTAAGGGATCATCGTTTGAACTAGTTTCATACAGTGATGCGTATTTCAGTGGACGTAAAACAGATCGTAAGAGTACTAGTGGAACATGTCACTTTATCGGACAATCATTAGTTTCATGGTTTAGCAAAAAGCAAAATTGTGTCTCCTTATCTACTTGCGAAGCCGAATATATTTCAGCAACTCTAGCATGCGCACAAGTGATATACATGCGACAAACACTTATGGATTTCGGCAAAGTTATCATTAAATCACCAATATATTGCGATAACACAAGTGCAATAAAATCTATCAAAAAACTCTGTAAATCACTCATGTACTAAACATATAGGTATACGATATCATTTTTTACATAACACTGTAGAAAAAGGAATTATTACATTAGAATACGTAAAACCCGAAAATCAAATAACATATATTTTCGCAAAACCGCTAAACGAACAAACTTTTGTTAAACTGTGACACGATTTAGGTATATACTCTCTTAATGATCTTCTAAACTAATAACCACATCTTCATTTATTCTATATGTTTAGCTATAAAAAAAATTTATCCACAAATTAGAATAGATAACTCCTTCACCTTAAATTTTTGAGGTGGTTAGTTTCTGAAAATTACCTATAAATAATTTTTGAAATTATATATAAATCCTTACACAACAAGATGAAAATATATATACATTTCATATTTTTTTATAACAAGAAAATATAAGCATGTCTTCTGAAAATTCTCATCTATCCTTCTCGACACCTACAATGGATAGCTCAGCAGATACACCTCAACGGCTTCATATACCGACACCAAATCAGGAACCGACGTATAGGTGGTCCTCCTATCACACGGGATTCACTCTCGATAACAAGAAGTCCAAACGAGCTCTATTTGTTTCTCCTAACACCAAGGAGAAAATTGATGAGATACATCATTATCAAAACAACAAATAAATCTACAACGAGAACTATATTTTGAACAAAAAGTCACGACGCGACGACTAAGTTTTCTAGAGCAAGTAGCGATAAAATTTTGTAATTCACGGAAGAATGATGTACATGAACTACTTCCGATTCCTTACAGTTCATTGGATCCCTCATCCTTGTATTGTACACCTTTGGACCCATCACCAAGGCGATTCTTTGGTTCCCCAAAAACCCATGAACGTGGAAATATATAGTCTCCACTCATGCCATGGAGGGATGACAATTCAAAAGATCGCAAAACTTCATCGCCGTCTAAATAGATTAAATTATATTTTGTATTTGTATCTACGTATATTTATAATTCTGTTTCACAAAAATAATACTACATTTTTTTCAAACAATAGAAGGTCGAAAAATAAGCGATACTCTTTAAATTTAGGCTATTTTTAGAAAAGATTGGTCATTTCAGACGTCTCGATATTGACCTCTAACGTCTGACACTCTGATATCACACAAATTTTACATCTTCGTGCATATGTCAAATGGCTGGTATAAACTTCCAAACGTTTGAAAATTGTCTCTGCTTACTTAAAAATAGATACCAAACTATTTCAAATGTCTGAACTATGAACCAGACGTACGAACAAAGTCTCTACCACCATATTATAAAAATTCGATCTATTTCAGACATCTGAAATTTAAATCAGATGTCTGAGAAAACTATCCATCATTTAGAAATAACAATTCGATCTATTTCAGATGTCTGACAATACAAATAGACGTTTGAAAAATCTCTCTGACTATCAAATTTTGCAACTCGACCAAATCCAGACGTCTACCAAAGCAAACCAGACGTCTAAATCTATTTAATGTGTTAAAATTAGGTTAAATCAGACGTCTGAATTATCTTCCAGACATCTGAAATTCAATTGACACAATAGTTCGCCCAGATAAAGTCTATTTTTTTACTCTTTCTTATTTCGTTTCATTTTATTCTTCCTTCAATATCGATTTTTTTGCCAAAATCTTTTCTCTTTCAAACTTAAACGAATTTGATGGCTCCTAAAACAAAAATCCCTAAAATCTCCAAGAGAAATCAAGACCAACCAACTTCCTCAAACCCTCAAGTTTGCTCAGATGATCAAATCGAACGATGGATAAATCGAGCACCACATTCACTCAAGAGATATGAGGATATTCGAAGAAGAAACTCCATACATGTCCATTTTATAACTTACTAAAGTTCCCAATGTACGATTTAGATGAAATGTGTGAGAATGCTGGTTTAGAAACTTTGATATCCTTCAATCCCAATAACATCTAAATTGTTTAGTTGGTTATATTTCTCTTCTACGTTAATTTGGACAGCACAACGGTTTGGAACATCGAAAACGAAGATAACTGGCTATAATCTAGCGTTTATGGAAACACGATTAGGCTCACTCCAGGAATCATAGGCAGAACTCTCGGATGTTTTGACACGGGAGAAGATTTATATAACATTCCCGATATGCGTTTCAAACCAAAGGACAATATAACACATCAAATATGCGAGGATGAAATGCTTAAATTCGCATCTAAATATCTACGACTTAAGGCGAGACTTCTTACTTGAACGATCATCAACACTATCATTCCTCGCCTAGGTAGTCATGAGCAGATAACGGAGTTAGAACACAAGGCCCTATATGCTCTATTTTGCGGAAGAAGGGTAAATTGGGCCAAATTTATATTTGACGAGCTCAAACATTTTTGGACTCGATCATGGCCATCGATTATCTACCCCACATACATCATGAGACTTCTACGTGCTCACAATATCCCCTCCTATTTATCCACTTTTGAAGAAATTTCTCCAAAATATGCTTCCACGAAGTTTTACTCACTAATGCACCTACCGAAAAATCCTTCGGAGTTTAAATCTTTTGAAGAGTAGAAGCAACGTCGTCAAGACATACAAGATGGGCCTCCACCTCAACCACACCATGAACCATCACAAGAGGTGGAACAACATCGTGAGATTACTCCTCCTCCTCCTGCACCATTTGATTATACGAGCCACGATGAGATTTTGAAGCCACGAATAGAGACGAATCCAAATTAAATTATTCAAGATCTCACCCTTCAAAATCAACATATCTTATCTCAAAATCAAAAGGTTTTGGCTAAGCGTATTGACGGCTTTGAAACATCTTTTGCCACATGCCTAGCCACAGTTGAAACATCATTTTCAACTGTATTTGAAGAGTTGCAGCGTACGAGTGCACGTGCTAATATAGTACACACGGATCGTGTAATATGGAATATAATATAAATGCGGAAATAGATGATAATAGCAAAGTAAATAAAAATAGAAAAATCACACCAGAGATTTTTATACTGGTTCGGAGCACCGTCCTACGTCCAGTCCCGGACTTCTATCTGGATTTTCATTATTAACTACCTCGCTTCACCCGGAGGAACAGGTTTACAACACCCGAGCAAACGAACGGGATTTCACGCCTTTAATACACTAAGGACTTCAACACTTGCCTCTTACAACACCGAGGACTTCAACAAAGACGAATATAATTGTTTGTTGACGGTATGTGTTCTTGCTAACACAGTTTTGTCACTTGTAGTACATACTTCCTATAATCTTATCCTCAAAATATGTGAATGATGTTTTGTGAAGATTAAGGGAAGTATATTACTTATTGAATCAAAAGATATGAAATAATTTCAATGATTCAATAAGCAATTAAAATAATTGAGAGCTTTTAGAATGCAGGAGTATTAAGAAAGTAAGATCAGAAATTAGAGTAAAAAAAAATATGTTTTCATATATTTTGAATCAATGATTTAGATGAGTTTATATAGAGAAAAATGGTTGTAACTCTTTGTGAACAGTAGCCATTAATAGATATGATCATTGATGAAAGGTAAGAGATGCAACCATTGGAGAAAGAAGTGTCTTTTGAAAAAGGTTGCTCTCTGTTTAAAAACGGTCGACGGGTCAAAAATTGGCCAGTAGACAGGATTTCAAATATATAGTCGTTATGTGCATGTGTGCACGTTCATTGTGCATTTTACACAGAAACGATCGACCGCCTGATTTATTACCGGTCGACCGGTCCCTGTTAATTTGCTCAATGAATGTGCAATGCTATTCAAACGTATATATATCGATTATATTGAGGTGCAAGATTATTTGAGGATAGATTTTAACAAGTTTATCACTATTACAATATCAAATAATCAACCTATAATCTAGAGTACCATATGTAGCTCTTTTGTGCCTCTTTATAGCCATGATGTTTGTGTTTTGTCGATCGCCTTTATTTCTTTGTCAGAAATCAAAAACTTCATAGAACCTGTGACTCAACATTCTCTCCCTTTTTGATTGATGACAACATATATCTGAAGTTCTGAATCTCCCCCTGAATATGTGATCTCCCCTTGAGATTTTGTTTGTTTTCTTTATATATATATATATTCCTGCAAATAATATATATATTCCTGCAAATAATTGTTAGCACTTTCTCCCCCTTTGTCATCGACAAAAAGGAATAATAGATAATGGAATAATATAGGAGTATATCAACCAGAATATTCATGCATAGCAAAAAATATAACATATCCAAACATACCAGAGTATCATACACACCATAATATCATACGAATAAAAGTAACGACACTATTTAGTACAAGTGTCGAATGATGTTTTAAATTACTAAACCAAAATATAGAGATAGAAAACAGAATCTAGGATGAGTCAGATGCTGTCTCCTCTTGATCATCTTCTTCCTCATCATCATCATCTTCATCATCATCGTCCTCTCTAGATGATTCTCCATGACCATGTCCACTAGTACCAGCAGACTCCTCAGTTGATGACCAGTTGAAAACAGGAGGAGCAGGACGTTTGCCTGGGTCCTGATCTTGAGCAGAGATGGATGTGCTACAAGAAATAGCATCCCATAAAATACCAAAGAATGACTTGACTTTGTTGAAGCGTTTATCAATTTTTGTGTCCATGCGCTTGAGTCTTGATTCAAGCAAGAATTGATTACGCGCGATAGTTTCAAGTGATTCTTTTGTGGTGGATTTTGATTTCAACATTTTTACTTCTTCGGAACGAGGTCGAGAGGAGGTAGCTTTTTGTTTTGCTGGACCTCTTTGTTGCCATTGTTCAAACGGCATAATCTGAAGGTAAGGAGGAGGAAGCTTCATGCGTTTGATGGTTACGGAATCAATACATTTTGGTTTCGAGGTGGCAGAGTCAGGAGGTCTTACGCCACAAGCGAGCAAAATACGTATGATATATTCATTGAAGAAAAAGTGAGGTCGCATAGAGTTGTTCACCTTGAGAATCTCGTCAAACAGCATATGAATCCAATTGATTTGGATATCTCCATAAATAGCATAAAGGGCCTTGAAGTTTTCTTTGTATACAGCGTCATAGTTTCCTAGTCTAGGAAACAAAGAAAACATCAAGACGCGATGTAATAGTCGGGCGGTGGGTCGAAGTCCAATTGATTTTGTGTCATCACTGTTGTCCTCCATGAATTGATGGCTGATGCTATCGCGAGTGAAGACTTCGCAGAAATGTGATGAAAACTCATCGCCTTGATTTGGAATACCCGGTATAGAAGCTATCCTATCATGAGTGATAAAAATTTGTTTGCCACATACGACAGACCAAACGACTCCGTTCGGATAATCAGGTTTGTACTCGTCGAGGTTCATGTTGGCATAGAACAATTTTATCATCAAGTGATTTATTTCCACATTGTTATCTGAAAAATCGACAATGGAGTAAGATTGGAGTTATTTGCTAACCTACGGATTCCATAAGATGTGAAATCATCAAACTTGATGAAAGAACCCGGATGAAATTTGTAGTTAGTCATTTGATTCCATCTTGTGATAGCTACCGGATTTTCGAGCCATTTCTTAGCGGAGATATTGAGTGATGAAGTTCCGGAGGATGACCCTCTCTTGGGTTTCTTTTGCGGAGGAGCCATTGTTAGAAAATTTGGAGATTTGAAAATTGAAATTGAGAGAATAGGGTTTTTCGGATTTGGGGATAAATGATCGGTTTGAAACAAATGAGGAAGAGGAAGGGAAAGAAAATGACGCAATGTATATAAAAACTGAATTTACGTATACCGATCGACCGTTTATAATAGGCCGGTCGATCGTTTTCATCCAGAGGCTAAACGGTCGACCGGTACTATTATAGGTGGTCGACCGGTTTTGTTGCCTGATGAAAAACAGTCTGTTTTGCAGTTTTTTTTGAGAATATGTCGAGCTATATAATTCATATTTCACTCTTATTATAAAATACAAACGTTATTACATGAGTGATAGAGAGAAAACGTTACAACATGTATATATATATATATATAAATCTAATGAGGAGTGGAAGAATCGTCATTAGAATTTTGTTTATTATCTTTAATACGATGTGTCCATGGACTCCAGTTTTTTTGAGCACCTTCATTCCTGTTGTAATTCCGATCCCAAGAGTTAGGACTCCTAGATGTTGACGGCCTAGACGGCATTGGTTCATGCACATCATGCTCGTTTGAACCGCAAAAAAATGATGCCATTTTTTCTAAAACAGATAAACGTGCCGATGTCCGTTGTTGTTCATGATAAAGCTGGCTTTGCCCATAATGAAGCTGTCTTTGAAGATCTATTTGATGTTTCTGATAGTGGTGAATCTCGTCGATCTGTGCTTTGGTACGAGGAGAACAAAACAGCGCCTTCTTTACTCGTTTTGAGGTTGGTGTACTGCCAGGAGTACGAATGCATTGGTGATGATATTTCGGTTTTTGTTTTGGTGTTTCAGGAGAATAATACTCCTCTGGTTCAGAAATTGTAACGGAAATGTGTGATTTTTGAGCACACTCATCACAAATGTGGGCCATAGAAAATTATGTATAGAGCCTTATGCTCAGATAAGAAAAGATGAATAAAGAGAGAAATTTTGACAAGCTTATAAAGAAATTCCTTATACATAAGCCTGCGGATGAGAATGAATAAAGAAATTTGACCGTAAAAGCAAGCAAAGGCTCTTATTCAAAGAAAATAAATAGCTTTTCTTAGAAAAAATGCTATAGTTAAAATATAACCAAAGGAAAAGACAATCATTAGTAATTGCTAGTCAAGATCTTTTCTTGAAATTAAACCAAGCTCTCTTCGTAATCTAATAAAACTAGATTCGAGCAGAGGCTTAGTAAAAATGTCCGCTAATTGATTATCAGTTTGGACATATTCAAGACATATATATCCTTTTTCAATATTATCTCTAAGGAAAGATGACGGATATCAATGTGTTTGGTTCTAGAATGATTCACTGGATTCTTAGAGAGATTTATAGCACTTGTGTTATCACAGTATATAATAGAATTTGATAAATGAATATCAAAATCTTGAAGTGTTTGTTGCATATATAGTACTTGAGTACAAGCGAGAGCTGCTGATATATATTCAGCTTCACATGTTGATAGTGAAACACAATTTTGTTTCTTACTAAACCAAGAGACAAGTGATTTTCCAATAAAATGGCACGTACCACTTGTACTTTTCTATCCGTTCGCGAGCCGTCAAAATCAGCATCACTATATGATACTAATTCAAATGGACATTCTTTTGGATAAAAAGACCGAAATCTTTGGTATTATTAAGATAACGAATTATACGTTTCACTGCTCGTAGATGTGATTCCTTTGGATCTGCTTGAAAGCGTGCACATAGACAAACACTCATCATTATATATGGACGACTGGCTGCAAGATAAAGAAGAGAACCAATCATGCTTCGATATAATTTCTGGTCAACACTCTTACCATTTTCATCTTTTTCAAGATGTCTAGTTGTATTCATAGGAGTTGGTTTACCAGATGTATTTTCTAATCCGAAGCGTTTGATAAGATTTCCGCAATATCTTTCTTGATTGATAAAGATACCACTCGAAATTTGTTTGATTTGAAGTCCAAGAAAATATGACAGTTCTCCCATATGAGACATTTCGAACTCTTTGGTCATAATACTTGCAAATTCCTTGCAGAGTTTATCGTTTGTTGAACCAAAGTGATGTCGTCTACATATATCTGGATAACTAGAATATCCTTTTGAGAATGTTTAATAAACAAAGTTTGATCGACTTTGCCTATTTGAAATCCTGAGTTAATAAGATAGCTACGTAATCGTTCATACCAAGCACGAGGTGCTTGTTTTAAACCATACAGAGCTTTCTTAAGTTTGAACACATGGTCATGATATTTTTCATGTACGAACAAAGGAGGTTGTTCGACATAGACATTCTCTTTGATAAATCCATTGAGAAAAGCACTTTTGACATCCATCTGATAAAATTTGAAATTATGGTGACAAGCAAAAGATAATAGGATTCTAATAGCTTCTAGTCGAGCAACTGGTGCATAAGTTTCTTCATAATCGATACCTTCTTCCTGATTATACCCTTGTGCTACTAATCTTGCTTTATTTTTGGTGATATTTCCTTATTCGTCAGCCTTATTTTTATCGACCCATTTAGTTCAATAACTGACTGATCAGTTGGTCTTGGAACAAGTTCCCAAACGTCATTGCGCTCGAACTGATTTAGTTCTTCCTGCATGGCAATGATCCAGTAATCGTCTGTAGCAGCTTCTTTTGGATTCTTAGGTTCGTTATTTGAGAGAAAAGCGACATGACTCATTTGATTGAGTTGACTCCTTGTTCTGACATGTGATGTTACTTCACCGATTATATTTTGGGCCGGATGGTCTCTTAATATCCTTGGTGGTGATTGTAACTCACATATTTGAGGAATAATCTCAATAATTATTTCCGAGTCAGAATCAATATTCGTGATAATTGGATTGTCAGTGACTATTGATTCGTCATCATCTGATATAGTGTGAGGATGCTGATAGAATTCATCAAAAGAGACATGAAGTGATTCTTCAATAGTTTTGGTTCGTTTATTAAATATACGATAGGCCTTACTTCGTTCAGAATATCCGACAAATATTCCTTCATCGGCTTTTGGATCGAATTTGCCAAGCTGGTCTTTCGTATTTAAAATAAAACACTTGGAACCAAAAACTTTGAAGTACGAGATTTTAGGCTTTCTTTTGTTAAATAATTCATAAGGAGTATTCTTGGTAAGAGGTCTTATGGACGCACGATTTAAAACATAACAGGCAATTGCGACGGCTTCTTCCCCGAAATGTTTTGGTAAGGTGGTTCCATTCAATAATGTTCTTGCACATTCTTGTAAAGTTCGGTTCTTCCGTTCTACAACTCCGTTCTGTTGTGGAGTTCTGGGAAACGAAAAATTATGATATATACCTTTCTTTGTACAAAAATGCTCAAATTCATTATTTTCAAACTCTCCGTCATGATCACTTCTTATATTTTTAACTTTAATCCCTTTTGATTTTTGAATTATTTTGACGAAAGATTTGAAATGGTCGAAAGTGTCACTTTTATTTTTTAAGAAAATTGTCCATGTGTAACGAGAGAAATCATCAACAATTACAAGCACATATCGACTGTGATTTATTGACTGAACCCTAATAGGTCTAAATAAATCCATGTGTAGTAACTCAAGTGGTTGTAATGTTGATATGACTTTCTTGGATTTAAAAGATGATTTGGTCAATTTTCCGAATTGACATGCATCACAAATGTTGTTAACCTTAAAACTCATTTTGGGTAGTCCTCTAACTAGATTGTTTTTGACTAGTTTGTCAATAGTTCTGAAGTTTATATGACAGAAGCGTTTGTGCCATAGCCATGGATCATTATCATTAGCCACAAGACACATATCTGAATTATGATTAATATTCATATTTAGAATATATATATTTCTGTCTCTATAACCTTCGAAAACTAAATTATGGTCTTTATCTAAAATACTACACTTATTATTTGAAAAGGAAATTGTAAATCCCTTGTCACATAACTGACTAATACTAAGCAAATTGTGTTTTAAATTTCTAACTAGCATGACATTAGTAATAAGAGGTAAGTTAGATGTACCGTAATTGCTCACATCGCCTTTGCCGATGATATAGCCTTTTGATTTATCTCCAAAAGTGACGGAGCCACCATCTGAGTATGTAATATTTGTTAATAAGCTCTTGTCTCCAGTCATGTGCTTCGAGCAACCACTGTCCAATATCCACTTTCCTCTTTTCTTAAGTGGGACCTGCAAAAAATAAAATTAAGTCCATGGTACCCACTTTTTATAGAGTCCTAAGAGTTATGTCTTAGGAGTCCAAACCCATACGGTCTGGTATCCCCTTTATATACATAATTAGTATTATGATGCACAGTATTCATGAAATTCTGAATATATTTGTTCCGAATCAAATTGTTATTTGTTTTAGGAACCCATATTTTGATAGTCTTGACATTTTTCTTTTGAAATTTCACAACTGGTTTTGGTTTGGAATATAATAAACTAAGATTTTTCTTAGCTTCGGTTTTTTGTACTTTCTTCTTCCTTTTATTTCCAAGATGTTTCTTGGTTTCTTGTTTCTTATATCCCAAACCTTGTTTATCCGAAATAGATTGTGAAATTTCAATGATTTTTGTCAAATTTTCTCGACCTTTGTTAAAGTTAGAAACATTTTGAGTAATGTTATTTAACTTAGTTTGTAAACTAGCCTTTTCTAGGTCTAGAATTTTGACTTTTGCTTCAAGCTCATGATTTTTAGTAGTGAGAGCATCATTTTTCTCTTTTTGAGTTTCAATTTCTTGACTCAAAAGAACTAATTGAGAGTCAACATTAGATGATGATTCTTGAAAATTTTCAAGTTCTTCTTCTAATATTTTCTTCTCGTCTTTTAACATATCTCGTTCAAATTCTGCTCTACTCAAATCTGCTTTGGCTTCTTTTAGCTGTCGTTTTATGTCTTTATATTTGACTATCAATTCAGCATTAATATCAAGCATTTCATTGAATGTAGGAATTTGTACATCATCTTCTGTTGCCATGAAACATACATTAGCTTGTTCATTCTCCGAATCACTTTCACTTTCTGATGAATATGAGTCTGAATCATCCCATGTTACTGAGAAGGCTCGTTTCTTTGATTTGTCCTTCTTATATTTGAATCTGTCATTTTCTGACTTCTTCTTTTGATCTGGACAATCCTTCTGCATGTGCCCCTTTTTGTGACAGTTGAAGCATTCTATAGAGGATGATGTTGGTTTATTTGATCCAGATTTCTTTCTGTTATAACGACTGACTTTTTTCTGTTTTAGGAATTTTTTGAAACCTTTTGCTAAGAATGCCAGATCTTCGTCTTCAGACTCTGAATCATTTTCATCTTTTTCAGCATGAAATGCCACGTTTTTCTTTTCTTCTTTTTGTTCCTTTCTAGTCTGCAAGTTAACTTCGTAGGACATTAGATTTCCTATCAATTCATCTGGCTTCATGACGGAAAGGTCATTAGCTTCTTCAATTGTTAATATTTTTCCTTCCCATTCACTAGTCAGAGAATGTAGGACTGTTGAAACAACATCAAAATCAGAATACTTTTGTCCTAAGCCAATAAGTGCATGGTGGATAGTTTGAAACCGTGAATACATATCATTGATTGTCTCATTTGGTTTCATTTTGAAATTTTGAAATTGACTTTTCAGCATGGCTATTTTGGCTTGTTTAACCTTGTTAGTACCTTCATAAGTGATTTTTAGCGTTTGCCAAATTTGATATGCAGTAGTGCAGATACTAACACGGTTATATTCATTTTGGTCTAATGCACAAAACAACATATTTATTGCTCTTGCATTTACGGTTGCTGCCGTTTTATCAGCTGCGGTCCATTCTGAATAATCAGTTGTTGGATTCACTATTTCTTTTTGAGTTGCATTCCAAGCATCATAACTATTTGATTGCATAAAGAATGACATACGTGTTGCCCAATAACTATAGTTAGTACCATTGAAAAATAGAGGTCTTTGTGTCGATTGACCTTCTATGTAAGTGGTGTTTTGAGTGCTAGTACTTGCGTTATTTGCCATATTACAAGAATATATCAAATAACTATGTTACGGTTATATGATGGCCATGCTCGATACCAAATGAAGAGTTGCAGTGTACGAGTGCACGTGCTAATATAGTACACACGGATCGTGTAATATGGAATATAATATAAATGCGGAAATAGATGATAATAGCAAAGTAAATAAAAATAGAAAAATCACACCAGAGATTTTTATACTGGTTCGGAGCACCGTCCTACGTCCAGTCCCAGACTTCTATCTGGATTTTTACTATTAACTACCTCGCTTCACCCGGAGGAACAGGTTTACAACACCCGAGCAAACGAACGGGATTTCACGCCTCTAATACACTGAGGACTTCAACACTTGCCTCTTACAACACCGAGAACTTCAACAAAGATGAATATAATTGTTTGTTGACGGTATGTGTTCTTGCTAACACAGTTTTGTCACTTGTAGTACATACTTCCTATAATCTTATCCTCAAAATATGTGAATGATGTTTTGTGAAGATTAAGGGAAGTATATTACTTATTGAATCAAAAGATATGAAATAATTTCAATGATTCAATAAGCAATTAAAATAATTGAGAGCTTTTAGAATGCAGGAGTATTAAGAAAGTAAGATCAGAAATTAGAGTAAAAAAAAATATGTTTTCATATATTTTGAATCAATGATTTAGATGAGTTTATATAGAGAAAAATGGTTGTAACTCTTTGTGAACAGTAGCCATTAATAGATATGATCATTGATGAAAGGTAAGAGATGCAACCATTGGAGAAAGAAGTGTCTTTTGAAAAAGTTGCTCTCTGTTTAAAAACGGTCGACGGGTCAAAAATTGGCCAGTAGACAGGATTTCAAATATATAGTCGTTATGTGCATGTGTGCACGTTCATTGTGCATTTTACACAGAAACGGTCGACCGCCTGATTTATTACCGGTCGACCGGTCCCTGTTAATTTGCTCAATGAATGTGCAATGCTATTCAAACGTATATATATCGATTATATTGAGGTGCAAGATTATTTGAGGATAGATTTTAACAAGTTTATCACTATTACAATATCAAATAATCAACCTATAATCTAGAGTACCATATGTAGCTCTTTTATGCCTCTTTATAGCCATGATGTCTGTGTTTTGTCGATCGCCTTTATTTCTTTGTCAGAAATCAAAAACTTCATAGAACCTGTGACTCAACAGTATTATCGGTTCTCAAAGAGGTTCTTCAAAGGGTCCATGGCCCTAGAACCTGTGACTCAACAGTATTATCGGTTCTCAAAGAGGTTCTTCAAAGGCTAACTCCGATGCCTTCTCCTCCTTCGAAACATTCCAAACTTTTTGAGGAGAACGAACCTCTAGAACAAGCTCCGACATCTCCTACAAAGCAACCTAGCTCTTCCAAAAATGAAGATAAAAGATATGATCAAGAAAAAGCTTTCCCAAAAGATTCATAGATTTTTAGGACCTCAACTTATGTACAATTGAAAAAATCTATGAATGTACTCGATTACAATTATTAATGAAATTTCTCTTTTGGTGTGTTATCTCTGTATATATCTTTATCTTACAACGATTGGGTGATATTTAATAATTTCTACATTTAAAGAGTTAGATATCCTTTTCGATAATGCCCCGGGGGGAGAAATAAAAATAAAATAATAAGCACATATTCAGAGGGAGATTTATAAAATTATATATAAGTACATTGTACAGTTGTCATCATCAAAAATGAGAGATTGTTAGGAAATCAAATCTACGATTTCGATGACAATAACTATACAATGAAAATCGAATATGCATATATATTTCTATATACATGTACTTGCTAGAGTAACATCACTAGAAAGACAAGAACAAGGCTCAAAGAACATTACAAGAGACTACAAGTCGATAGGATCAAAGAAGCAACAAGAAGGATGCACAAAGCAGACATGCACAACTTTCAGATGTTTGGATGCACTAGCTAGACGTCTGGAAAAATCCTCTGGAACAACAAAACAGACAGGATCAGACGTCTGGAAGATGCACTCAGACGTCTGAAAGACTGTTATACACAAAAAAAATATAATGTCAGGCGTCTGATACAAATACCAGACGTCTGATTTTGAACTCGGAATTTATGTTCGAATTTCAACTGCCATATTTGAAAAGACATCTTCGCTTCTCTTCGCTGCAACTCTTCATCATCATCAGAAGCAACTGTAGAGCACTTGTTAATAGATGCAACTACTCAAGAAACCTCTCTACAACTATATATATCATCAAGAATCAAAGAGAATAATCACCTTACTTACTTGTGATCTTTACTTACATACTCTATTATATTCTTGATCTCTAGCAATCTATACTTATATTTCACTCTTCTGTATATTCAGTTCTTCACAATCAATACTCTATAAATATATATTGGAAGCATTTGTACTTATTAGTCAATATCTGTGTTATAAAACACATACTTGACAAGATCAAGCTATTGTAACCAAGCCTGTTCCTCCGAGTGAAGTGAGGGTGTTTGATAGTCGAATTCCGAAGGGAAGCTTCGAGACTGGACGTAGAACGGAAGGTTCGAACCAGTATAATATCATGGTGTGCTTATTCTATATTTACCTAGATTAGTATTGTTTTAGTTGCATCATATATTTTGTCACATATACTTGCGTACACACTACATGATCCACCCTGTAGACTTCCATAATTGTAGATATTTCTGCAATTATTGCATTAACTACTGAATTGTCTGTAGACATTCTATATAGCTTGTCCTACCGTTGTTTTTACATATGCACAATGCTACTCATTAGAAAAATGATAAAATGTATGATTTAATGATGAAAACGGTTTGTTAATCCGTCATTCCTACAAGAAATTATTGTGTTTTAAAGATTGATAGTTAATGGAGTGCAAATTATAATTATGGATGTGATAATAACATCCATATGTGAAGAAATTAAAATTGCTATAATGGAGAAGAGAGATTTATTGTAGGGAAGAAAACTGTAATATTTGAAAATATAGATGTAATTTATATCTTTTTTATGAGGAATATGTTATGTGTATTAAGTTTGATTTTAGGGATGTGTCCCTTATTTTCACATAATAGAAATGATGACTTGGGTGTTTGGAATTTTTTGTCGAAAATTACATCAGATGCTTTAAAATATTTTGGTCGAAGGATTGTTGATGGTAAAGCACAAAACTTTGGTTTGATCCTTGGTTAAATGGCAGCAGTTTATTTTGTAAATTTGGAAGGGATACTATGATGAGGGTTAGGGGCGATTTTTTTTTTATAGTAAAAGTCATTATCGACAATGGTAATCCGAGGAGTGATGGACTTAGCTATCTCAGTAGTTTGCGACATGAAATAGATTCAATTAAGCTCGATGAAAATGCTAAGGGTTTCCAGATGTGTGTGGGGGTTCATGATGGTAAATTTAAACTTAAAATGGTTACTGAGGTTTTGCGGCGGCGATGTAATAATGTAACTTGGCATAAGTGGATTTGCGGAAACATCAATTACTCCAAATCAGCTTTTTATTCACATGAATCAGTTACTAATTTACTACCCACAAAGGATCGATTAATATAGAAACATATACTAGTCGATCCAGTGTGTATTTTTTGCAACTTGGTTCCTAAATCAGCAGTACATTTGTTCTTTCAATGAAAATATATTTCCTACATGTGGAAATGGACTAGAATCAGTTAACTATGGTGGGCTAGTCGTACCGAAGTTTTATCTATCAACTCAGAAATCAATGGCATTCAACATAAATTTCATCTTAAATGTAAGAACAGCCACATTGCTAAGCTAGCATTTATGACATGCATATGGTGCATTTGGCAAGAACGAAACTCAAGAATTTATTAGAAAAGCAAATCCAAATTAGAAAGTTAACTATGTATGCAATTGGCGTATATGGTGAGGATTTGACTATCTAGATCCAAACACAGTACGTTTATAAACCAACATGATAAAGATATTGGCAATCAGTAGTGTTAAAGTGATTTACCCCTAGTCTCTTAGAGGTTAGGCTTCGTTGATAGTTTTTGATTGAATCTTACGGGAGTAGGTTATATCCTGCCAGTTCATCCTTTTTTAGGTACGAAGTTACTTGTATCTCTTTTGCCTTGTACGCTATTTTATTGCAGGTCCCAAATTACAAAATACAGATCTGTTAATTGATACCACAACAAAGTAGAGGGTTATCTACAATTGTGAAGATAAATACGACACTTACCTTAGTGTTTGGTGATGGATCTTTAAGAAGGGACATCAATACTGACAGATACATCATCACTCAACTTCAATGGTTTGCGTTTTGGTATTTGACTGCATCAAATAACTACTAATACATAGATTCGAAAAAATATACATCGCTGTTCAAGCTGTGAAACTCCACAACTTGTATTATCAACTCAGTACAGAAGTTTAAAGCTGGACATAACCTGAAAAAGAGATGGTTAGTAAAAAGCAAGAGAATCTACATCAAATTGAAAGAGTTAGTTCTAAAGAACCGTAGATAAGATCCAACTTTTATGAATTTTGATTCAGATATTTGCAGATGGTTTTTGCTAGATCCATGTCAAATAGCATATACAAACACAGATCTAGTGTTTATCTTGCTTGATTAAAGGTTTTATGATGAGACTATTTTTCGTTTTTGGGTGATAATAAGAATCTACTTGAATGGAGCTCAATTTGGGAAAGTAGATTTTTAAAGTGAAATAAGAATAGTTCGACATTTAGTTTCAGTCGGAAGCTTTGAGGTTAAGGTTTGGGCTGAGTGTGTACGTAAATTATGGTTGTAAACTGAAGTGTATTTGTTTTATTTGTGTTTTGGGCCATAATAGGCTGGTTTTGTAAATAGACTATTGTATTTATTTTAGTTATCAAGAAAATTTGAGCACATTTTTCAAAAACATTATTAAAAATTATACTTATAATTTGTTGCCATGATATATATATAGACGCACACACATATACATACATACATATATATATACACACGTATACGTATACGTGGATGTATATACCTACATACGTATATACATGGTATATACGTATACGTATACATGTATATGTTATATACGTATATGTATACATATATGTGTATATATAACTGTTTTTTTAATTTTATTAATTCAAGAAAATAGAATCGATAGATGGTGAAATTTGTAGATTTATACTACATATGCATATGTATAACAATACAATTAAACATGACAAAGATTATGAACATAAACCTTTTCAAATGTAAATTAATTAACTATATATAATGACATATTTTTCATAGATTATAGGATGTTACCTCAAAAATGTTGTCTTAGATTTGCACTTTGATTGGCAGACTTTCTAAATTCGATCCTGGTTCGAGCTCTTAGCATTGCAATTGCTTTGAGAACCACCTTTCAATTTTTTTTAATGTTTGGATCTAATATATTTGGCCTAAAGGGGATAGAATGGCGGCTTTCAAAGAAAGAGGAGAGGGAGAGCCAAAGTCCCCTATACAATAAGGGGTAAAGTGGCCTTTTATAGAGGGAGTAAAGAAGATATTCTCTCCTTGATTTACTCCTTTGATTCAGAACGTTTTTCTATTCATTAGAAAACCATTGAATTTTATCGTTATAATTATTGCAAGTGTACGACGTATAATTGTAGCACATATGGAAGTACAAGTTAAAACATGGGGAAAACATGAATTTCAATTTACTCAATCAAATTATCCCAAATAATTTTAAAATGTTTTTTAACTAAGAATTGTAGAAAAACTAGAGTAAAATTAATGAGATTAAAAGACAATTTAGAGGTAGATTCACTCTCATATTCATGTAAATCAACACATAATAAATTTATATAACCCAAGTAGAATTAGCTATAGTAATTTTTAAGTATGGTTTATTTGTGTAAGTGAAACAACATAAACTATCAAATTTTAATACATCAACCAAACCCACTTACTAATGCTCATGAAAATGATATGAAATTAGCAATAAAATCTATTTTAAGCACGATCTATTTACATTCTTAGATCAAGTAACATAAACCATCAAAAGTTTTCTTCTGCATTTAACTACATTATCAAAATCAAATAGTTGGATGATGATGTAATTGAGTTTATTATTGACTAAGTCTAGCCTATTTATAGTTAACAACATAGGCTATCGAATTCATTTATAAACATCAAACTTTCATGTCTATATAAATTTACATTAAGCCCAAAAAAAGAGTTAATAAATAAAACCATTATGTTGATTTTACATGAATTATGAGAGCTTCATTACCCCCAAATTGAAGGAGTTTAACATCTCATCCTTGAATTAATTTCAACAAAAAAGATTTCAACATTAACAAGATGAAAGGAAGTGCTAACTAGAGAGAAAGAGAGCTAATTAATTGCATAAAAGTAAATTTACTATAATCTGCATAAAGGAAATCTAATCTACTTGCATGAAACAAAAGAGAAGCATGAAATAAAATAACATAAAAAGAGAAGCATGAAACAAAATTGCATAAAATAAAAGGCCACACTACCAAAATAGTGAGTAGTAAGGATGCATGATTATTAATAATTAGTTAGGGACAAATATAAGTCAGGCCTCTGTTAATCTTTATTAAGGCAGATTAAAACGCCGCTGCTGTATGGTATTTATTGATTACATGTATATTTTGTTAATTAGGGGCCCGAAAGCAGTAACTCGTCATTTTTTTCGTCGCCATTATCTTTTCCTCTTCCATCTTATTCCTCTTTCAAACCCTAGAATTCTCGACAATACATAATATCCAGATCAATCCAATACTGCGAAAAGATTATAGAGTTTATACCTTAGCCAACTTTAATAATACTAGTTGCTGGAAAGAGAAGGCACATCGGAAGAAGAAGGCTATGCTACTTTTGATCAGTATCTGCCGAAATCAAGGTCTCACCCTAATCTGTATTTTAGTTTCTTTTTAATGTACTTCCCATAGGTTCTGGATTCAATCTTGCTGCAAATCAAATTAATAAATTTTACCATGGATATTCATGTCCTCTACTTGATACCAAGTAAAATTGTGGATATGTTAATTACAACATATGACTATAGTCCCATATCTTCATCTGCTCTAATTGAGCATAATTGACTAATTTTAGTTCCTTTAAATTAGCAAAATCTTTTATTATTCCTTTCAAATTTGCTTCATAGTTTTAGTAAAATAGAGAAAATCAGCAATTCATTATAGGTCAAATTTTGATTCCTAATACGTTCACCCTAATGAGGAACGAAGAAAACAAATTTTAACAATTTGCTCTAAAGATATTTGAAGTTATATATGTATATTTGGTTTCTTAATACATATGTTGCATTTTGATGGCTGGTGCATGCATTTTGATGACCTAGGTAGATGATACCAAGCTATTAAACTTTTTTGTTCCCTAAAAATATCCTTCTTAGCTTTAATTTGTTGTTATGTCAAATGAAATATTAATACTTTATCTTCAATAATCTCAGATATAGCTAGAAAAAAAATTAACACCAATTTGGAGGTGTAGTGATTATGATTAAGAATGTCCACTAAGTAATAATTTATATTTACAATGGGCAATTCAACTCAAATGTTATAAGGTATAAAAATGTAATCACCGATGTATATGATTCAACCATTTATTTCATGGTTTGTTCTTGACTTTTTGATTTAGCAGATTTTCAGATTAGTGCTGTTTTTTATTGAACAAGAAAATATTTCACAAAGTCCATAGTATTTTAGCCTCTTATTAGGTAAAAGTTATGTTGAACATAATGCACTAAGGAAAAGAGTTTATTTGGATTGTATTATTTAATTAATTTACTTTAATACATCAAATTTTTTTAATCATGGGCATACACCATGGTTTAATACATGCGAATGCATTAATTAGGAGATGAAGACATTAAAAAAGGATTTAAGTAAGAATAGTATGATGACATTTAGATCCATTCATTTTACATCTCACTAGAATTCATTTTTATACCGGGTGGTGAAATTGAAGTTTGTATCAAGGAAAATATTCTTTGCAATACAAGGAAAAAAAGATCCATATCTTTTGGCTTAGATTCTAATGTTTTAAACTTCTTTTAACATGCAAATAAAGCAAATATTATCCAGAAGCTTCTCATTAAGTTGTTGGAGTGGCAAATAACCGATCCTATTTTATCATGTTCTACTCTATTAGGACATTAATAACCCTTCAAAAGTGAATTTACAATGCTTATTTCCTACCATGCATATAATATTTGGGTTCAATCATCAAATTCAGACATGATCTTTGATTTAGAAGACGAACTGAGGCATTTTACATGTATGTTTATGCACATTTATGTATATTTAATTGTATATATTTCTTTCATTAGACAAACACATGCACATATATGTCATCGCACAAATAATGAGCATTTCTAAGTGATCGACCCTTACTTGGATGAGCATCTCAATAAATATCTCTTGTTTGTTCTTTGTTTATTTTTTCTTTTTTAGTGTTGCAAGCTGCATGAATTTTACCAAACACTTGAAAATTATTCATCACTTTTACCCATTACAAAAGCTAGCTGAAACTTCTAATAAAATCATGGTAATGTATGCTTCTTTGTGCTTCTCAAATTTTTAGGTATTTTATCAATAAATATGTAAACATTTTATTTTGTTAATACTCTACTGCACCTCTACATCATGTGCATATGCACCATTTCAAATCTCGTTTATCTCAACCGAGATCTTGCTTAAGCTTTCATTTTTAAACCCGAGCGAGATAAGATTAAGCAAAGTGCGACCTTATCATTTTTGTATCATGTTTTTTCACTCATCTCGTCAAAGATATTAAGATTTTAAGCAAAATTTGATGTTGGTTAACAATATCATACAATGTTAAGTTTTTTCATTGCCTCTTTTTTGTGCTTCTTATTTGTGTCCAAAATTCAGTCCGCTCTAATGATTTTTTACTAACTGCTAAATCGATTTTTCTTTAAAATAGTGAGCAAAAAAACGAGTTTATATTTTCTATTTTTAATACTTTGAAAGAAAATTTAATATTATCATTTTATATAAATTATGTACGTTAAAGTGTTTATATTTGATCACAATAATTTTATTAAATCTTTAAAGTGTCAATTTTAGACATTAAAGTTACTTTGAGGTAGTTCCGAGATGGATTTTAAGATCTACGATGAAGATCTATGATATACATCCTAGATACATTCATGTCACCCAAGATCTCTTTCGAAACGAGAGAATGTGTATAAAACTCCAAAGGAGACGCGGTCAAAATCAATGATTTAAAACCTCGTGCATACGTGCATGCCATGCATTAGTATTTACGATCAATTCTTAACAAGAACAAACCACCTCCTATTTCTAATCCATTTCAAGTATGTGTAAATTTAAGATTTTAACTCAAAATAATTATCTACCAATGGCGTTTGAGTGAAATTTTCTGGCATCCATAATCTCCGCCTTTCCTTTCATCTGAATTCAGTTTGTCCTTACCGTGCTTTCTCCTCGATTTTCCCCCTCCGCTCTTTCCTCGCTTCTTCATCATCTGCCCCTCATGCCGCTGAAAAAGAAATCGTTAGTTGTTTCTATTTTTCCGGATCTGGGTGAATCCATTACTCGCTTCGCATCGTTAGTTCGTGCTTCTACAATCGAGACTTTTTATGGGACAACGACGCCTCCAAGTAGCAACCCTTTGGTCGTTGTCCTTGATTTGGATCTGTCTACCGTTGGTAATCCTCTTTCTAGGCATATGAACGATTTGAACTCCACTTCAATCGATGCACCTATGCTCCCACACAACGCCTTAGATCTTGGTATGCATCCTCTCTCCCCTCTATTAGCCACTGTAAACAGCGCCACTTAGTCAGTGAATGACATTGGCTTGGTCGATAATATAATTGGGCATAAGTTGGTTTCTACTGTTCAGTCTGTGGAGCATGATTCACATGATAGTTTGGAATGTGATACTCAGGAAATGGTGCTCATTTCTAATCAGTTTGGTAAAATTAAAGCATGGTCTACTGGTGTTTGCATAAATGTTGAAATACCAAAATCTAGTTCTTCTCCTACTAGTGCTCAAGCAGTTGATACAAGCTCTAGTCCGTTGGCTTCTCCAACTTTGCCTGCTACCAAATCATCGTCTTTATTCACCAAATTGCCTAAGAATGCGGGTGTTCATTCCCCTCGGTGTTTTGATAATGTTGAGCTTGATGGAATCATGGTTCCGTCAAAGGAAGTTATTGATGCAGGCCTTGATCATTGGAAAGATTATTTGGTCGGTTTTTTTCTTGATTCCAATCCCACATATTACCTTGTAAAAGCGCGTTGCAACCAGGTTTGGAAGCCGGCCGGGGGGTGGGGGTTTGAGTGTTCATTATGATAATGCTATGTTCTACTTCAAATTCTCCTGCTCTGATGAAAGACAATGAATTTGGAAGCAGACCCTATTCTCATATAAGGTAAACCGTTCATTATTACGATCTGGATCTCGTTAGTTGATCGGACCATTGATCATGTTTTATCTATTCCTATATGCGCACACTTTTCTCACATCCCATCTGTTCTACAGCCTCCCATTAGGCTTAATTGGCTTGCTGCCCTTGTTGGTAAAGTCATTTGTTATGACACTAACATTGTGGCCAGAAACAGACTACTATATGCCAAAGCTCTGATTGAAATAACTCCTGCCAAATCCTTACCTTCGGTGTCAAAAGTCAAACTCGATGAGAGCCATTTTGCTGAGGTCAAAGTCTGTTACAGTTGAAAACCTGATATTTGTATGTTATGTTAGTCTTTGGGCATCTTGCAGATGCATGTTCTAGTTCGGCATCCTATGCCCATGTTCCACTTGCTGATCAGATTTCTCTTCCCCGTCCTCCGATCCGAAAATGGGTTCCAAAGGTTTGTCACCTACATTTGATCTGATTACCACCTCCCCTATTGCAGTGAGACCTATTGATGATGCTCCTGTCATACCTTCCTATTACAGTTTGTCTCATAATTTGATTGAGGTTTACATTACCACTTCGACCGATTCTATTATTTGGAACTCGAACGAGCGGGTCTGGTTACATGTTCCTTCTGATATGAGGTACTTTCCTAAGACTGACACTTTTAATGTTTTTATCAAAGATATTGAGGGAGAGAGTCGTAGTCTTACATATCACATTGAGTGTGAGGGTCTGTCCCTTACTAGGGTTGGTGAAATTGGTGAGGCAAACAAAAGTTATTTTTATGATGTAAGCTGAGACAAAAAATTCATTCACTCTCCGTATTCTTTGGGCTATGATCTATTACTGGCTACACTTTTCTCTGGTTTGTCTCATGTGTTTGGATCTACGTTGACTGATTGTCGGGCCAGCTCTCCCTCCTCTGAGGGTGCTTAGTCATGTTCTTTTAGTAGTTTAGACACTTTTGTCTAGCTCCCATGCTTTTATTTTTTTTCTGGTTTAGTCTCTAAACCCTAGTAGTTGTTCTATGCTTGTACAGAACACCTATTTTCTTATTTTTATATAATGCCACTGTTATCCCGCTTTTTGGCAAAGCCGCGATACCAAAAGATCGGTCGAAAAACGGAGAATAGTTCGTATCAGAGATTGGTCATGCTTTGTTTTGCCATGGATATCGCTGAATTTTATCCGAGTCCAGATTGAGCTACAATTGATAGGACTCGACAAGAAAGACCATAGGAATCAGCATCTCAAATTTCAAGTCAATCCGAGTTCATATGCTCAAGTTATGATCGATTCAATTTGGAGGGGAAAACCAAAGTTTCGAACCGATCACCTTCGAATCCATCTACTTCGAACCCATCAACGTGCCTCGGGTTCGACTCCATCACATTCGAATCCATCGAGCGTCAGTTGTTCGAATCCATTGACAGAGCCTCATTCGAACCCATCACAGAAGCCTTGTTCGAACCCATCACAGAGACCTCATTCGAACCCATCCACGAAACCTTGTTCGAACCCATCACAGAGGCCTTGTTCGAACCCATCACAGAGACCTTGTTCGAACCCACCTGTGAAGCTTCATTCGAACCCACTGGGTCAACCAACCATGATGACGTGTCTTTCATCGGTTCGAGTGCGCCGAGATATATGGAGTCGAAGCAGTCAACACGGCGTGAAGACCGGATCGATTCGAAGTTTGCGCTCCACGTCAACACGAAGCCACGTGCCACCATGGTTTCGAAACCATCAGTTCGAATGCATGGTTTCGAACCAAACAGCCACGCCGTGAACCCTATTTCGAATCCATCATATCTCTCAATCCACTGATCCAAATGCCATGAAATTTTCACAGAAGTTTGCGTTCATGTCGAAGAGTCTCCACGCCAAATTTCACCTCGATTGGACGAATTCTTGATCGGTTCGAATGGAGTTCGAACCGATGCCAAAGTGGGCCCAAACTTCCTCAGACCGGGCGTGTGGGCCCCCTCACGTGCCAGAAGTGGTCTCCCGAGTTTTCAGCGAAATATCAGCAGCCTACGCCTATAAATAGAGCCCCAGGGCCAACAAAAAAGGGATCTTTCGACTCTCAAGCGCCCAGACTCTGCCGGATCGAGATCTCCGTCATCCTACATCATAATTTCATTGTTGATTTCGAATTTCCAGTTGTAACTTGCTGTTGATTGCTGCAACAACTTGTAATCATTGAAAGAAAAGCAATAAAACGTCAAAACACTTCACAGAGGACGTAGGCAACACGCCGAACCACTATAAATCGCTTGTCTACGCATTTTCTTTACTGTTGATTGGAGTTTTTGTCAGATAATATCTGTTTTGAACTTACATTCTTGACTATTATCTCTTCAATGACTCCCGAAGAGTGTTGTGCTCAATTTTGACACAAACACTTTGGTGCTTCCACTGAGAAAACCCAGCTTTTCTCCTGCTCCTTGGATCTGTCGCCAATACCGGATTGCATAAATCTAAGAGAGAGATCCAGATCATTGAATCCAATTTCCTTCCCTTCTATTCAGATTTGCATAAAGTCTAGGAAAGGAATTCAACTCTCAAGATGGTTAGCACAAGAACCACCTCAAACGCTGTCAATCAAGAAGAACAGGATAGACAAAATCCTGTGCCCCACCTCCATCTAATCAAGATGTCGCTGGGCACTCGAAACCATCGGGTCCGGTTACCACCCGACAAGAGTTGCAGTTGCTACTCCAAGAGCTGACCTAGAGTCGGCGACAACTAGAAGAACAGCTACGCGCTAACGCTGAGCTAATCAACAAGCTGGATCACCAAAAACGAAAGAGATCCATGAGAGACCATGCCTCTCGCTCATCCAGCGAAAGTTCTTCATCCTCTGATTATCATAACCAGCCTCCACGACCCCGGCTAGATGGGAGTCGTATGCCACCCATTGGAAATCAACCGACATTGACCGTTGGACAAATAAGAGTTGGTCCGTCAGCTAGTTTCCAAACCGGACCCTCCTCCCGAGGAGGTGCCGTTCCTCACCACGTCGCAGAATACCGCACCACTAACGTTGCGGCTGAACCAGGGGTCGACGCCCAAGATTAGTCGGACCTGGACCATCATCATAGCGGGCGTATTCCTGAACCGTACGTCCCAGAGGACTATGAGCCGAGAAGGCGAGACTTGGACCGTCGACGATATCCGGTTCAAACCCAAAGTATGGGACATGATCATACTCCGACACAAATGCCGGATCTTTCAACTATGATACGTCAGATGATCCGTGAGAGTCAGGGATTCACAAACGATGATTGGGGAGTTTCCCGAAGTCACACTCCCTTTACGGACGATATTCTTACTGCTGAACCCCCACGGCGATTCCGAATGCCCACTCTACCCATGTACGAGGGAAACTCCGACCCCAACCAACATATTCTAAAATATGAATGGTCGATGACTACTTCCAGGGCTGACGATGCAGTGAAATGTCATAGTTTCCCCATATCCTTGGGGGGCATCGCTACCATGTGGTTCACCCGACTGCCACCTCGATCCATCTCTTCCTTCGATCAGTTAGCCACAAAATTTGTCGAGCAATTCCGCATGCACGTCGCAAGGCCAAAAGATGTCAACACTCTATCTAGTGTCACGCAAGCTCCCGGAGAGACACTCAGGCACTACTTAGAGAGATTCCATACTGCATGCGCGGAGATTAGTAATCCAAACGATAACTCCATCCTCATGGCATTAACAAAGGGGATCGACCCCGATTCCGAATTCGGCAATTGGCTAGCTGGGAAACCACCTGCGTCATTGGACCGTTTCCATGCCAAAGCAGCTCAATTCCTGAGACGGGATGACGCGAAACAGTCTAGGAAGCAAACTGACGCAGGGCCAAATGCGGGAGGGACCCAAAGCAATGTTGCAACAAAACAGTCCGGTGAGAGCTCCGGAAAAGTTCAGTTGAACATTAAAAATAAACAAGCTCGGCGAAGAGAAAGCGTGAATCAAATTAAAAAACAAGATCAAAACCGTGGCCCGCAGCGCAAGAATCCAATGTTCGACAGTTACACTCCTCTAAATACATCACTAGAGGACTTGTACTTACAAACCCGCAATACGATTCAATATCAAAGACCTGCACCAAGACCGTCGTTGGAGAGACAAATCCAGACGGGAAAGTTTTGCAGGTTTCACGAAAGCTACGGGCATGATACGAACGAGTGTCGTCACTTGCAGGATCTTGTCGAAAAACTGATCAGAGAAAGGAAGCTGGAACAGTTTGTGCGGACACCGCAACCCAGAGAAGCGGGCCCATCAATCCAAAACAATGAACCCAATCGACCGAGACAGCAGGACTCGACTTGTCCCCGCGGGAGATTGGTGATAAACGCCATCAGTGGCGGACCCACTTACTCAGGAGCCTGGAACGACGAAGATCCTCGTCACTGTCACACATGACAGGCTCCTTCAACCTATGAATATTTTGCAGTTTCCTTTATATTATGAAATTTGAATTTGTAATAAGGCACTGACTTTGCCGTATCTTCTTATTTCAGCAATAAAATACTATCTCTTCAAGCTAGAGCTGTAATTCACCGAATGCAACGTTCAGCAATCACCACACACGAAGAGCTAAGTTCCATAAAACAATGGAATTTATTCAAATAGCGAGTGACTGCGATACGACCGGCCACTCACTAAGTGAAACCCCAGCTCGGGGGCAAGCCATCACATCAAAGGCTGAACTGGACCAACACACGACAGTCCATTCAATAATTCGTTCCCAGAGCGCGAACGGACTCCAACTTCCCAGAGTGTGAATTGGAGTATAAACATTCAATAATTCGTTCCCAGAGCGCGAACGGACTCCAACTTCCCAGAGTGTGAATTGGAGTATAAACATTCGATAATTCGTTCCTAGAGCGCGAACGGACTCCAACTTCCCAAAGTGTGAATTGGAGTATAAACATCCAATAATTCGTTCCCAGAGCGTGAACGGACTCCAACTTCCCAGAGTGTGAATTGGAGTATAAACATTCAATAATTCGTTCCCAGAGCGCGAACGGACTCCAACTTCCCAGAGTGTGAATTGGAGTATAAACATTCAATAATTCGTTCCCAGAGCGTGAACGGACTCCAACTTCTCAGAGGGTGAATTGGAGTATAAACATTCAATAATTCGTTCCTAGAGTGCAAACGGACTCCAACTTCCCAGAGCGTGAATTGGAGTATAAACATTCAATAATTCGTTCCCAGAGTGCGAACGGACTCCAACTTCCCAGAGCGTGAATTGGAGTATAAACATTCAATAATTCGTTCCCAGAGTGCGAACGGACTCCAACTTCCCAGAGCGTGAATTGGAGTATAAACATTCAATAATTCGTTCCCAGAGTGCAAACGGACTCCAACTTCTCAGAGCGCGAATTGGAGTATAAACATTCAATAATTCGTTCCTAGAGTGCGAACGGACTCCAACTTCCCAGAGCGTGAATTGGAGTATAAACATTCAATAATTCGTTCCCAGAGTGCGAACGGACTCCAACTTCCCAGAGCGCGAATTGGAGTATAAACATTCAACAATTCGTTCCCGGAGTGCGAACGGACTCCAACTTCCCAGAGCGTGAATCAGAGCATAAATGTGGATTCCAGGTTCCCGGGGAGCGAACCGAAGCATCTGTGCGAACTCCTACTTCACAGAACGTGAATGGAGTATAAACATCAAATCCAAGTTCCCAGAGAGCGAACCCAAGCATACATGTTATCTCCGAGTTCCCAGAGTGTGAATCGGAGCGTAAATACCAAGTCGAAGTTCCCGGAGTGCAAACTGAAATATCGACGCCAACTCCAGGTTCCCGGAGTGCGAACCGTACTACAAACTTCGATAACTCTCGAGTTCCCGGAGTGCGAACCGGATTATCGACTGCAAATTATCCTAAGTCCCCAGAATGTGGACGTGTGCTTAATGATTGCAATAAACGCACTCAACCACCAAAACACAAATGCTATCCCCCGAGACTAGGGGCAAAAAAAAGCTAAGTGTTAATCGCTAACCAAAGTGATACAATGTCCGAAGTTCGATTATTCATCGATCACAACTTGCGACCAAGATTCTCAGACTTGGCAAATAAAAAACAAACTCTACTTGATGGTAAAAACACCACAAGTGCATCGGACTGAAAACGAGACACTACAAACACTTAAGCACAAAAGAAATGAGAGTTGAAACAAAGAAACTAAATTTTATTTCAACTAACTGAGTACAAAGACTTACATGCAAATAAGTTTTCCCAAAAAAGAATGCCTACTAGCAGGAGCCGAACCTGCATCTATACACGGCCTACTAACAAAAAACGAAAACAAGTCCTATCTACCAAAAAATCTGCTTGGGAAGCCGATCTATTCCTTCTTCCTTGGCTTCCTTATCAGCGGTTCGTCGTCAGAATCGCTAGGAACAGAAATCCTTCGTTTGGACGACCTCCTCTCCGGTGGTTGCTCTTCGGCCGGGGGCATAATATCTACGTCCTCCTCAGAACTTGAATCTAAATGAAGGCTCCCCACCGGAGGAGTAGGAGGGACCGGACCTGCAACGGAAGATGGGATAGTGCCACCCGACGATACTATCCTCGCAGGTGCTGGACTCTGCGCCGTCGTGCCACCGCCAACACTACCACTTTTGCCCTGCAGCTTCTAATTCTGCCTGAATCTCGGCCAGAATCTCTTCATCGTGAATCGTCTGGGCTTGGCTGGGGGCATCCGCAGCCTGCATTGAAGAGCTAGAGGTCAGCGGAAGGTCACTAATGATGAACGGCAGATCTGAGGAGAAGCCACCCTGCTCACCGAGCAGCTCGCTCACCATTTGTTCCTCAAGAGATAATCCACTCCCCTGCGCCGCCTCGGTTGATACCGTCGTTACAACAGTAGTCTCGGTGGTGATGGCCTTATTCCCTTTGCTTGACTCTTGGGTCGCGGCAATCGGAGCAACTCCAGTCGCTAAACAAAGATAAGAAGAGGTTATCAGTAACTGCTTCAGAACAAACTCTCTATTTGGAAAACACTTGAGATAAGTTTGGAATACCTTCCCCAATTTGACTTGCGGACGACTGAGCGGCCTCAGAAGTATGATCCCGAATGGGAGATAACCGCGGCTGTTCTGGGTCATAAGCAGGAACAGATTGTGAACTGACCACAGATACAGGCACTACCGAAGGTGGAGCGGTGACTTCAAGAGCAGTAGCGTGATGCTCGATACCTGACCCCTCTCCAACCTCCAGAGATCGACCACCGATCATCTCTTTTTCTTGGGAAATAATAGCGTCATGGAGGACCTTCTTCTCATCATCAGTCAACAACCGGTTTTCAAGTTCAAATCGGTCGACCGATTCATCCGGATGTGCTTCCTCTTCTTCCTCAACCAAACGATCCCAAGCGTTGCGGAGGTGCACCGGGTAATCCTGGAGCCAGGCCAAATTTCGATGTCTCAACACGTTGGCATTGTAAGTGATAAGCAAGTATTCAATATCGGCCTCCAACCTGGCCTCCGCTTGATGAACTTTATCCTCAACCTCCATCTCAACCGCCTGGACCTTAGCCACTGCTGCATCCCGTTCAGTCCGGAGAATCACGGCTTGTTCACACGCCTCCTGGGCTGCATTATTCGCATCATCCCTATCCTTGGCGATTTCGGCGAATTTGGACTTAAGCTCGTTTAACTCCTTCAGGGCTGCGTCCCTCTCAGCAGTAACCAGGGTGTTTCGATGGCCCATGTCCTCCACCGTGGCGTAATGCTCACGTTTCATTCTATCCATCGTTGCTTGGGCTTCGTCGGCTTTTTTGATGGCCTCCATTTCAGACTTCCGAGAAGATTCGGCTTCAGTATTTAGCACATCAATAATACGGCTTTTTTGGGCTAACTCAGCTTGCATTTTCTCGATAGTAGCCCCACACTCAAAGGCCAATGATGACGCTTTCTCGGCCGCCTTGTACCACGCCCTGTATTGGGCATAAAAGTCGTGCACATAATCGTGCGCCGTCTGCTCGGCCTCCGGCGGAATTCTTTTCAAGTGAAGAGGAAAGATATAGTTATCGAAGCAAATATTCGGAAAGTCCTTCTTCAGCTGAGCAAGCCTGATTGCTCCTTCTCCCGAAATTTCAGTGGGAGGTTGTTCCGCAACTACTGGAGGCATTTCCTCAGATTTGGGGTAGCGAGATTCATACTTGGAAGATTGAGAGGCCGACTGGTAGTGTGAGGAATCAGAAGGACGAGAAACATGGACAGGAGGCTGTATAGGAGCTCTTGGAGGAGGAGTGCGCGATTGAGACCGATGTCTATAATCCCTATCTCTCCGTTCTTGGCTAGAATACCCGGAGTACCTGCGATCGTAACCCCTGTCTCCTTCTCTCCGTTGTGACTCGTAGTATGAGGAAGATTTGCGAGCGTGTCGTAGGCTCCCTAGCATCGAACCACGTCTAGTCATGATATCTGCAAAGCGAAATGAGAATAAAGTTAGTGGTTTCTCGAAACCGATAACCTAAAACTCGGGACTATGTAGTGTCGTGAAATGTGTATGAATATGTATTCCCCCCGACCAACCAGAAGTGTCGACTGAGCTAGTAATAAAAGGCTCACTCAATTCTAGAGTACGATGAAACTCCTCCAACCCGGCGTCATGCTGAAAAGACACATCATCTGGGATTGGAAGGTCGGTAAGCCCTTCGTAAAGACTTTCGGTTCGCGGAGGAGACATCTCGAAAATTCTAACTCCGGGAGAGGATCGGGCCGTGACAACCGACTTCCATCTCCCCTTCTTAGTTGACGTGACGACGGCTGCCTTGCCTTTTCTTTGCTCTTCAACATCCTGAGCCACGTCTGTAGGCTCCAACAACGGCTCGTCGTCAGTGTGAGTTCTTTCAGAATCAGCCTCCTCGGCTATGATAACTTTGGGCTTCTTGTGTTTGACTCGTTTTTTAGAGACAACCCTTAGTGCCCCGTCAAACAGTATGCTCTGCTCTCGTTCAATCAACCTGTAAGTTCGAAGGTTCCTATCCATCAAGAGCAGCTCAATATCCCTATCTCCACTCGGGACCTCTCGAAGTACTCGCACCATCTCTTTAAAGCGCTCGCCTTCAGGTCGCTGAATCGTCGCTGTGAAAAGAGGAAAAACATAAGTTTCGCTTCGACCGCTATTGTCTTATAAATAACTTAATAACTCAGCTACACTCACGTCTGAATAACCATCGCCGGGCAAACCCCGAAGGACACCTGACATAGAACCATTCCGTCCTATAGTAACTTAACCTGGTCCAGGATCCAGTAACCACTTGGCAGTTCCTCACCGCTTCTAGAAATGTGAAGGAAGGATAATCGCCTCGAGTTTTGAAGTTAAATAGATATCTGATCTCGGTCGGGATCGGCGGTCTATGAAGGTACTCCATGAAGACGATGAATAAACTGTTCATGGACGCATATCCGTTTGGGTGTAGTTGAGACGGAGCGATCCCCAAAAAAGACAACACTTCCCTTATGTACTCGTTGAACGGAGGAAGTGTCCCGGCCGCGCACGCGTGGCGGTTAAACGCTGTATATCCCTCCGGCGGGTTGTGTGGTCTATCATTCGGCCCTGGCAATAACACGTCATCCAGTGACAGACCGTGCCTCAAGCATATTCTCCCTAACATGTCTTCAGAAATATTCGATTGAACGGAATCCGACGGATTGGCAATGAAGGACGCATTGGGAAGTTCGTCCGGGGCCGGACCAATGATCTCAGGTTCAATATCTGGAACCTCTAGTCTCGGAGCAGCTGCCTCCTGCTGTTGCGAACTTGACGGTTCCATAACTAGCTAACTCATGAGAAACCATCGTTAGACGACAAAGAACCCGTGCGTTCCCCAGTGTAAAGTGTATGAATGTATGTTGTGCAGTGCCATGTATTACTTGAATAAATATCGTGGAGTTAAAGAAAATATGCAAACGACAAAGCTATGGAGTCCAGTTACAATGACCATCATCGCTGACCGTCATCGTTGAACCGTTTGTATGATGGAAAGTTGATTTGAATAGAAGTCATTATTGTTCTATCGACGAGCTTCAAAAGGTAGTCAAGTATGCAGTTTAATATGTCCAAATATGCAAGGATGAAATTCGTCGGAATTATGCTTAGAAAATGTCAAACTTTGGTATCCATCATAGAGGGTTCGAACCAAACAAAGGGAGCTCATTCGAACCCATGCCAACGTCACTTCGAATCGATGCCGAAAGGCGCACTCGAATCGATCGATGAAAGAGGACTTCGAATCCAACCTTGGTTAACTGGTTCGAACCAATAAGCAAACCCTCAACTTCACATCAATCACGTTCAAATTGATGCCCTTCGTATCGATGCAAAGTCGAGAACTTCGAACCGATGGCTGATGGGTTCGAAACCATCGATTCGAATGGACCCATCAAAGATGGTTTATCGGTGCGAACTGCGTCACCCCATAAAGTCCTTCCAGAGATCAAGGCGAAACCAAGGGGAAGTGACGCCGCCATCATCGATTCGAACTCGAGCCCATGTATCGGTTCGAAGTCCCCCCAAACCAGATCTGGTTTTGCCAATCTAGAGACTAAGCAATCGATGAGGATGAGATAGGTTCGAAATAACTTTGCCGTTTGGATTCGAGGTTAGTTACCTAGTTAGAATGATGGATTCGAGAGATTGAAGACTTGAATCTTGGTTGGTTCGATAACGCGACACAGTGTTTTCTCCTTTAAAGCTTCGAAACGATGCAATGCACAGTGAAAGCAAGGCGAGAGTAAAAAGTAAAAAAATGAAAAAAGTAAAACCCCCTGCTATTTATATGAAGCCCGGGACGTGACCGAGTCGCTTCGTATCCCAGTAAACCCAACCGGTCATAACCGGTCAAGACCCAGGTCGATTCGAAGTCAGCTTTCGAATCCATCAGCCTAAGGCCCTATCGATTCAAAGTTCACCCCATATTCCACCGTTGCGAAGCACACAGCAGAGTGACAAGTTGCAACGATGCGAAACGCACAGCGGGCACATCATTTCGAAGCCTCTGTTCGCGACTCCATCCACAACCTACCGAAACGAACTGCTAGTTTGAACCCATCCTTTCGCATCGGTTCGAATGTCAGTTTCGAACCCATCACAACACAAGTACACTCCATCCATATGAATGTAGAATTCGAATCCATCGATGCTCCAGCACATCGGTTCGAAATGTCACATTCACGCAATGCAGAGTCGTTTCCTTCAACCTTCTACATCGGTTCAGGAGAGGATCGATACGAAGGGGCTTTTCAAAACAACCATCGAGCGTTGTCTCAACTTAAATTTCAAAATTGGTTCAGGAGAGAATCGATACGAAATTCAATAGCAAACCAAACTAACAACGACTTGTAGACGCACGGCGTTAACAAAGATCAAACTAGCGTATGTGCATATATATCGAACTAACATTCGATTTTAAGCGTTAGCAGGGATCAAGCACTTATCTTGTTACAAATGCAACAGCCAATGGCTAAGTGCTATTATACAGCAATCAGTCATGTCAACGCAAGGTCGCAGCAATACAGAGTACGAGTCTCAACAAAAAGAGAGCATTGATTGTTCGAAGAGAAGTTGTAGCTATTCAAAGCACGTCATGTTCCCACAAGACGTACTTTGGAGGGCAGAATGTTATCCCGCTTTTTGAAAAAGTCGCGATACCAAAAGATCGGTCGAAAAACGGAGAATAGTTCGTATCAGAGATTGGTCATGCTTTGTTTTGCCATGGATATCGCTGAATTTTATCCGAGTCCAGATTGAGCTACAATTGAGAGGACTCGACAAGAAAGACCGTAGGAGTCAGCATCTCAAATTTCAAGTCAATCCGAGTTCATATGCTCAAGTTATGATCGATTCAATTTGGAGGGGAAAACCAAAGTTTCAAACCGATCACCTTCGAATCCATCTACTTCGAACCCATCAACGTGCCTCGGGTTCGACTCCATCACATTCGAATCCATCGAGCGTCAGTTGTTCGAATCCATTGACAGAGCCTCATTCGAACCCATCACAGAAGCCTTGTTCGAACCCATCACAGAGACCTCATTCGAACCCATCCACGAAACCTTGTTCGAACCCATCACAGAGGCCTTGTTCGAACCCATCACAGAGACCTTGTTTGAACCCACCTATGAAGCTTCATTCGAACCCACTGGGTCAACCAACCATGATGACGTCTCTTTCATCGGTTCGAGTGCGCCGAGATATATGGAGTCGAAGCAGTCAATACGGCGTGAAGACCGGATCGATTCGAAGTTTGCGCACCACGTCAACACGAAGCCACGTGCCACCATGGTTTCGAAACCATCGGTTCGAATGCATGGTTTCGAACCAAACAGCCACGCCGTGAACCCTATTTCGAATCCATCATATCTCTCAATCCACTGATCCAAATGCCATGAAATTTTCACATAAGTTTGCGTTCATGTCGAAGAGTCTCCACGCCAAATTTCACCTCGATTGGACGAATTCTTGATCGGTTCGAACGGAGTTCGAACCGATGCCAAAGTGGGCCCAAACTTCCTGAGACCGGGCGTGTGGGCTCCCTCACGTGGCAGAAGTGGTCTCTCGAGTTTTCAGCGAAATATCAGCAACCTACGCCTATAAATAGAGCCCCAGGGCCAACAGAAAAGGGATCTTTCGACTCTCAAGCGCCCAGACTCTGCCGGATCGAGATCTCCGTCATCCTACATCATAATTTCATTTTTGATTTCGAATTTCCAGTTGTAACTTGCTGTTGATTGCTGCAAAAACTTGTAATCATTGAAAGAAAAGCAATAAAACATCAAAACACTTCACAGTGGACGTAGGCAACACGCCGAACCACTATAAATCGCTTGTCTACGCATTTTATTTACTGTTGATCGGAGTTTTTGTCAGATAATATCTGTTTTGAACTTACATTCTTGACTATTATCTCTTCAACGACTCCCGAAGAGTGTTGTGCCCAATTTTGACACAAACAGCCACGACCCATTTCAAAGCCAGCTAGCTTTGCTAAAAAGTATATATTTTAGAATGGTCATGATCCTCGATGAGGTGATTTTCGACATCTTGATTTTGTTTTATATTATTCGAAGTTATTCAAAATAAATAGATGCCGATTTGTTTTTCAATTCAGGTTGATGGTGATTTTTAGTTGGGCGTATTGGTGTTTATGACTGTGCTAAATGAAAGTTTAGATGAATAAAACCATGTTCATTATATGTCACTAAACTTATTACATTATTGTAAAAATCCATATATAATTTTATGAAAATTTAATATTGTTTTGTATTAGCAGATTTTCAGCATGGGTTCAAACTTTTGGAATGCTACTAGGCCAGATGTTCTATTTTTCAAGGTATAAATCTTTAAACTTTTGTATGTTTTTTACAGTAGGTTTATCATTTAGTCAATTTGCAGTATCAAATGCAAGATTTTCTTCTTATTTCAATCATTATCTTCTTGGCCAATGAAATGAAAAAAAAATAGAGGCCAATAATACACTCAATTCTATAATTAACCATTGTTAACGACTTTCTAGATCACTTCTATCTTTTCTATTTTTGGATGAATTGAATTTCAAACACCACATGCTTGAAAAAGTGAGCAGTAATATAATATTCCAAATGGGGAGCAAGAAAATTACAAGATTAATTGGTCTACAAAGATAAAATAGTATTTCAATTTTGCCTCTTTGGACCAGTGTACCAACATTATAGTGCTTCTCAACAAATTATTTATTGTATGCAGTTTTCTTACAAATACATCAAAATATAGCTCTGTCTATATTGGGTTTTACTTTTAGGTTTCATACACCAACATCACACATACACACCAAATTCCTACAAACCCGAAATATGACAATTTATAAATCACTTTTTTTCTTCTCTTATATCAGATTAAGACATGAACTAGTACTATAATTATTCTAGCAACAATAAAAAGTTTAAAATCCAAATAATCAATGTAAAATAAAGCCTTAGTGTTATGCTTTATGTGTTAATCTTAATCGGCTAAGTCAAACATGAACTAAAATAATATGTTTGTTGAGGCTAGAACTGAACTCGGTATGATATTTAGCTTATTGAATCCTACATCACTTGTTTTTATGCAGATAATTTGTTAAGATTGAAACTAAATTCTTTTATTGTACAGACTTTATATCTTCAGCAATGATTCATAAAATACCAACATCTTCAGTAATGCTTATCCTTTGGCATTTGGATCTTACAACGGTGCTCATGTTCTGTCAATGTGCTTCCCTTGCTAAGAAATTTAATTTTTAACGTTAGATCTCTTTACCACTTTGTTATAACCTACTCGAAGATAACAAGAAGTTATCTCTATCTGATTATTTTTGCATAATATGCTAGTTATGCCGTTTTAATAAGGCTGTTTGATGCGTTCAATAATTGAAGATGTTGTTATATGTTCTTGTATTAATATAATACTTCAATATTTGGATATTGCCTTATATATTTATTATTCAAATTTATGTTCAGTGTCATGTTGTTTGTGTCAAAATTGGGCACAACACTCTTCGGAAGTTTTTGAAGAGATAATAAATGAAGAAGGCAAATTAAAATGAGGATTATCTAACAAAAACTCCAAGCAACAGAAAGTAAATTGCACAGAAGACAACAATTTAGAGTGGTTAGGCGATGTGCCTACGTCCACTATGAAGCTTTGTTATTTTATTGCTCGATATTCGGAGAATACAACTTTTATATGGCTAAGTACAGCAGTTCTTAAGCAAAAATTCGAAGTCAAAGCTAGCGGCGGTGCTCTGAAGTGATTCTAGCGGCGTCCGGGCGTGCTTTTTCTCTAGAAATTCTCCGATCCCCTTACTGAATGACCAGGGGCTCTATTTATAGGTGCTGGAGGCTGATATTTCTCCTAAAATTTGGGAAGACCACTTCTGACACGTGCAGGGGGCCCACATAGCTGAATTCTGGAGATCCGGGCCCGCTTTTGGATCGATTCGACCCTTGGTTCGAATCGATCAAAAAAGTGTCCAATCGGGATGAAACTTGGCGTGGCCATTCCTCAACATGTATGCAAGCTTCTGTGAAAATTTCATGGCATTTGGATCATAGGATTGAGAGATATGATCGATTCAAGATTGCGTCTTCGTGTACCCTGTTTGCTTCGACTCGATCCTATGGATTCGTTCGAATCCATATGGTTCGAATCCATATGGTTCGAATCCATAGGTTCGAATCCGTAGGGTTCGAAGAAATACATGCTTTGAATCCATGGTCTTCGTGGCTTTCCTACTGAATGGTTTCGAGGCACGCCGTGAGATGGAATCGAAGTGAAGTTTCAGGATGGATTCGATGCACTGCATCCAGATAGATTCGAAGGAGTATCTTACCTCATGGATTCGACCTTGAGATTCTCTTGATGGATTCGAAGTAAGGTGACTTGGATGGAGTCGAACTAAGGCTTGCTCAATGGAGTCGAGGCGAGGTTTAGTTCATGGGTTCGAAGTAATGCATGGATTCGAGGTAAGGCTCCGGGAGGATGGATTCGAAGCACGGCTAAGGTTCTTGGGTTCGAACTAGGGAAGGTTCCGGATGGATTCGAGGTGATGGATTCGAACCGAGCAAGGTTCATTTCTCTCAACTTGAATCCATCATAACTTGAGCATACGACCTCGGATTAACTTGAAATTTGAAACGCGGACTTCTATGTTCTTTCTGGTCATGTCCTATCAATTGTAGATCAATCTGGACTCGGACAAAATTCATCGATATCCATAGCGAAGAGAAGTGCAACCAATCTCTGAGACGAACTGTCCTTTGTTTTTGGCCAATCTCTTGGTATCACGGCTTTGCCAAAAAGCGGGATAACACATGTTGATAGTCTATTTGTTAAAATATTATATTACCGCACAGTTACATTCTGTTCCATAGTCTATTTATGAAACTGAGTTTTTATTTTGGTACTAAATGTGTGTGCAGCAATTGAATTTATAGGGGCATTTTTAAGTGCCTTTAGTGCTTTAATTTAAATGAACAAATCCAACGTGGCACAAGCACGATAGAGGCCATTTTAGCAACAAATATGCCTCTATATACTATTAGAGGCTTGATTTTCAGAGGTCTATCTTCTTCTACCTCTCATTCTTTTAGAGGCGTTACTATCTAATTATTTTCCTCTATCATTTATAACAGAGGTGTTTGTAAATGCCTTTAATAATCTTATTTTTGGTAGTGCCAAGAAGCCATTAAAGAGAAGAGAATTTTTATTTCTATTTTGTAGGTACAATTATGCATCTCTAATATCTTTTAGGGTGCTACCAAAACTACCTTCTACTTTGTGTGGCCACCAAATAATCATTAATGATTAATTAATCCCCACTAACATGTACTTTTTTATATTGTGGTCCATTTGCAAGTGGGTAGGTGTGCTCCTCTATGAAGAGTTAATTCTTTCTTTTGGCTTCCAAAATGTGTGCATGCATCCATGATGCTTCTTCCAATTTGCACTCAATTTTTTGCAATATAAAATTAAAATGTACAAATAAATTTTCTCAAAATTAATACATATACAAAATTACCATTTTACCTAGATGTAGATGAGTGAATGATTTTAAAAAGACTTTTATATTTTGGTCAAAACATGTAAATATATCCTAATATGTCCTTTATATTGATAGAAGGAGATTAATTATGAGAGTAAAATATATAATACATGTACATCAAATACCCCCACACTTATCTTTTTATTCGTCCTCGAATAAAATAAAACTAAAATAAATCTACCTTTATATAAAGCACGATTGCATTGAGCATATGCAATAAGTCGTTAAACCTCTAGGTGTCCCTAGTAAGACGAGTGTTGTCTCGTGAGGGTTTTCAACTAATATTATCCACAAAATCCAAACGCACTACGCAAAGTTCCTAATGCGAAAGATACGAACGTAGGTTTTATTTATAAAATGATGAAATTACTTTTAAATTAACATGAGATAGTGATATTCAAGTCTTGGTCATCGTCCGGAATTTTCAATCCTTTACTAATCAAAATTTCCAACTAAAATTAAGTTATGATTACGTATGGACTCTAGCTTAGCTAGTTGTTTCGGTTGATGACGTAATGTAACTATGAAATAAATTCTTTAATTGACTGTCAAAGTTTACAAAGTAGTATATTCAGTTCTTCTTATATAATAAGTCAAATCAGTAAATTTAAGACAGTGCTTGGGTTTTAATTGCTTACTCTCTCTCTCCCTCTCTTTTTGTAAAAGAAAATTTATTAATGTTATTATTATTTATATACAACTACTTAGAATACCGAGGCTTGATATACCATCCATACACTACCTGACAGGCTTACATGAGAAGAGTAGAGAGCATGGCGAGTGTACACACTATGTGTGGACTCTTGACTCTAGTTCTTTATTATTTTTATTATTATTATTTTTGAGGAGAGAGTTATGCAAAATCAACTTAGCACCACTTAACTTAAAAGATTCAAAATGTTAGTACACGTACTCTAAATCAACCATTTTTTAATCGAAGACTACAATTTAGAATACACTTCATAACCATCACCTATGAATCACTTTATATACTAGTTACACCAAAATTGCTTGTAATTTAAAATTTTCTTTCTTTTATTCATCGAGATAAGTAACTTCCTAAAAACTTCAATCAACTGACCAAAACTATATGCTCACTCTATCATGCCTGTTTAAAGGTATATTAATATGAATTTTTTTGTTTTTGTACATTTTTTCGAAAAAAAGGAAAAGAAAATGCAAAAATCAAACCATGTAAAATCAAAATAAACTTGAGACCACCACGATACACTTGATTTTTACTATATCCCTACAATCAATGTACGATGTAATGTGTGTAAAGGAGAAGAATATATACATATTTGCAAGAGAGGGTTAACATTCCCTAATAGACGTAGTGTGGCTTATGAAGAATCATGAGCACCTCTTCTTGGTCACTTGCCAATTCCAAGTAAGGCTTCAAACATTGACCATTGAACTTAAAATCAATCCATCCTTAATATTTTTTATTTCCATAGCATAGTTGGAAAAATAGTACGTACCACATGTGGTCTTGTCCATCTCGATTTTAATTTAACAGGAAAAAAATGAAGTCGAGAGTCATACAAAAGAACTTTTTGCTATAGCAAAACTTTTTTCTTAGGATTGACTTATCATAAATTTATTTTTTGTTTTTTCCTTGAAATTTTTTCACATGTTCATGTGCGTTGTTCGTAATCTCTTTTAATTCATTGAATTGTAATTTTTATTTTCGTCGGCCTTCTCAAGATAAAGTTTATGTTCTTTAATATCCATAATGCTTTATGTTCAAGCTCGACTAATAAGTGACATGCTTTACCATGTACTAGTCTAAACGAGGACATCCCAAGATTATTTTTAAAAGTAGTTCTGTAAGCCCAAAGCATATCCGTCAATTTTTAAGACCAATCTTTCTGATTTTTATTAATAATTTTTCCTAAAATTTATTTGATTTATCGATTTAAAACTTCAACTTGACCACAAGTTCGAGGATAAGAAGTGAATTACTTGTGGGTTATCAAGTATCTCTTTATTAGAATTTTGAAAGATTGATTAAAAAATGGGTTCCTTTAATACTTATTATTGTGCGAGGTACGCCAAACCTAAAAAATGTTTTCTTTCAAAAATTTCACATGTAACGACCCGCCTTTTTGGACAGTTTAAACAGACGATCAAATACACATGTCGATTCCAAGTTATTCAAAAGGGCAGATGGTTATTGGGGTAAATAAGAAAAGAAAAGAAGAGAAATAAAGGAAATGAAATAACACAGAATCTCGCAGCGGAACGATGAAATATAATAGTCAAATAAACAGTTCATGAAGCTGTTTACTATACTTTGACAATTATTTATACAACATTTATTAGAGTTATACATATACAACAGAACAATTAAAATAATGCAGCCGACAGCATGATGCAAGGGTAATAATAGTAATAGTATACCAAATCTTCGTCTTCGTCCTCCAGAATAGATCTTCAAAATCTGAAAAACTCAGGTCTGACCTGAGCGTAATGAAAATACAAAACACTTGAGTCAGGACTAAAATACCCTTATGAAAGTTAAATCAATCGTAAATAAATATGTGTGTAACGGCGTCGGAGATGTTTACAGGGTTTGACATCTCCTATCCAGTGTCAACGTGTGTGCAATAAATCAAGAGATGTTACGGGATTTTCCATCTCTCAAGGATCCGTGAAACTATCTACTATGTAGTAATATACGTTAAGTAGATAATGCCTATCAGTAATATAAATTATCAAAATAGCGTTAAGGCGTTACCATAATCCCCCTTAACACATTTTTATAATGCCATAGTCTATACAGCACCGAAAGCCCCACTGTAAACTGGTGGTTATCAGAGGGTACCCCATAGGTATAACACAAAGCATAACGTAGTGGTCGCAAATAGGATAATCAGTATGACAAGGTACATGAGGCGATACGAACTAGGATATTAGTAGTTGCGTGATCCGGACTGATGTTGGGCATAGCCAGCAGCCACCCTAACACCGCGAAACAACACTCCCAAATCAAGGGGTGCACCCAAATCGCATCACAAATGTAATAGAAATGGTATCGAAGAAGCGTATCCGCTAGAGGTGGCGAACCTCAATGGCCCGGCGCGGCTCCTGTTTTAGTCATGTCAGGGGTCATCCAATATCGTTCTCTTTCTTCAGTCAATGCGTTCACCAAATCATCCACTTCATTCTGGATCAACACTCCGCGTATAATAGTTATTAAAGTGGTGTTCGGTATTGACAGAGAGTATGTCCATATCTGATCCCGGTCTCTTTAATAACTACGTATTACTACACCGTTGTCTCTTTTACATTTCAAATCGATTCATAATTGATATCAAAATATCATATTCGCTTCAAAAATCAAATCCATTTCAAACATCATCGTATCTATTCAACTGTAAGATTTCGTTTCAAAAATCATTTTTCGCATCAATATCTCATTTCGTTTTCAAAATCATTTCGAATTTCAATTTAGGTTGCAACTTCATTTAACTCAATTCGTATTTAAATTCAAGACTTAAATATAAACATTTCACCTTATTGACCAGCTTAGGATTTTAGAAAAATAGTTTTAAGTAGTTTAAAAGTAGTTTTAAATAATTAAAATAGCTAAAATACTTTAAAATCTTAAAATGGATTTGAAATAGATAAATTTAGTTTAAAATAATTTAAATTGGGTTAAGTAGATTTAAAATAGATTAAAATAGTTAAGTATTCAAAATGGTTTATATAACCGAGTAATTTGGAAAACAAAATAAAACAGCTTCAAAATCAATCCATTTCAATTATAACTTCCCAATTCAAATCAATTCCAATTTCCATTCTACCGATTCAATTTCGATTTCAATTCAATCAACGTCAATTTTTACTTCGAATTAATTCAATTTTTCATTCACCTTTAATTTATTCAATTTCAATTTATATCGATTTGGAGCTTGATTTCTCAAAATATCAATTTATAACACTTAACAAAAATTTCCAACAATATTCAAGTTTAAATCCAAATTCCAAATATGATTCAATTCCAAACTCGATTTCAAAATATCATTTTTATATCACTTTTACTTAGTAATATTCAAAGCTCGAATTAAGGTTAAATCTTTAAACAAATCAATTTTCGACATTCAGTCATATCCAATTTCAAATTTTAAAGTCTCGACTTAATTATTTAACAAAATTCCTTTAACCAAAATTTATTTCAACATTCCAAACTCAATTTTTTCGATGAATTCAATTTCTATAAATCGATTTCTATTTATAACTCTTAAATCAAATAATTAAAATAAATTTCAAATCGACGATTTCAAAAATTATTAATTTAGCCAATTCGGTGTCCGTATATAATTTTCTATCCTATGGCCAAGTAGTTGTTTATTTCAATTGAATGTCAGGGATGAATATATATATCACTTAAATCAATCATAGTGGCATATGTATGCATAACAGGTTATATATAAGCAAATAAGCATCCAAACATTTAAATATCAACCAATAGCATCCATCGAAATAAATCATCCAATAGACAATACAATTCATAGCAATTTCATAGTTATCAATGTCAGGTAATTTAATCGCAATTAAATTTTAATTTCAATTTATCTGTCAATTTAATTTCAACGGTTAATTCAAATGACAATCTATATGACAATTAAATTTCATCAAACAACGACAAATAAAATCATAGCACTTCATAATGTCAAATTTAACTAGCATAAAGATATTTAGTACGGTGTGAGCGTTATAAAACACTCACTTTGATTTCAATGCAGTTCCAGAGTTTTATTTCGAATAAAATTAAACGAGAGTTTATTTTTATCCGAAATTTCCACTAGCTCCAAACGACTTCAATCCAATTCCATAGCGTAGTGCTCGACAAAACAAAGCCAACGCAATTTGTTTCGTGCGTATCCGACCTCGTATGAAAGAGAAACATCATTTTAAACATTTACAAATCAATTTACATTTTAATTTTAATTTCAAAACCCTAAATCTAATCTCGGCCGCACACTACCTCAATCTCAGATCTGGGCCGCCCTTTTTGCTTCTCCTCACATCGCGAAATTTACGTACGCGTTCCAATAAAGGAACGAACCCATGCCGCCACCCCTCATCGAATTATCGCGACCAACACAAGCATCTCCCACTCGATCAGAGACTACCATTGCAAAGCTCTCACTCGACTCCACCCTCACCCTCATTTGCTTGAAGCTCGGCTATCACATGGGCTCGGAATTCGTGCCTAAAGTCTCTGCCTTCATCTCCATTTTGCCGTTGATTCATTCGCCTAAATTCGATCTCCACCGTTGAACTCGTAGAACTCGTTGGCCTCTTCAATATTGTAGTCGATGATTTTGGCTAATTGTTCACGGATTGGAATTAATCGAGGGAAGAAGGAAACTAATTTCTGGCCATTCATTGTATAAGAGGCGGCCGACATTGTAACCTAGGGTTTGAGTTTTGTTTTGAAAAAAAGAGAATAATGAAGCGCCTTTATAGAAAAATAACGAACACTATTCAACCCAACTTTTCCGAACTCCGATTTACGCGTGGTGACCGGCGTCCCTAGGGTTTATCCCACGTTCCGGACACAATGGAACAGGTTTCGGAGGCTAATTCGATCATTTGTGCGAGTTACGGAAATAAACGATCGATTTAAAATTAAATCGATTAAACCGATTTCTATGCGTTTTGGCTCGCCCCGGACAAATGGTAAATCCGATTGACTTGAAATTTGAAATCTTATAATAATATCACATTACGGATACGATGAAACTGGTTTCGAAATCCGAGACTGTTTGAAAAATGGCTATTTTAACTCGCCAAATTAATATTAAAACAATTTCGATGCGTTCTGAGCTGCCACGGTCAAACGACAACTCCGATTGCTACGAAAATTGAAATCCGATAATAACTAACTATTACGAATCTAATGGAACTAGTTTCGTCCAATTCTGAGACTGTTCAAAATTTGGCTATTTTTCAATCGATAATTAAATATTAAAATATTCAATTTTCACAAATAAATTTTAAATTCAGTTTTAAAAGTTCTATAACATCACTATAACTCCAATATGATAAAATAAAATTTTATAAATCATTTTCAATCATATTAAACCCGTTATTCAATTATCCAATAATTTTCAATTTTAATTTTTTTTTTTTGAAAGAAATATATATAAACAAAAACCAAGAGCTGTCAACAAGTTCAATTTTAAAATCTTATTAACTCTATTATAATCCCGATATAACTGGCATTCACTTTGGAAACCAATTTGAATCATATTAAATCAAATTTCAATTATTCACTCTATTTTCGTATATTTAATTTCAATATCAAATTAATTATATCAAATTCGAAATTTAATTATTCAAACATTTGTAATATTAAATTTAACAAATTTTATTATTCTTGAATCACTATCTTTTGAGATATTCAAAATGAACTTAAAAATTTAACTTTTGAAACGAATTAAAATTATGGAACAACCATTTCCATTATACGGTTATTCAATTCCCATTATTAAATTATTCAATAAATTCCAAATATTAAATTTAAACAATTTCGCTTATCCAATAATTCATTATCTTTTGAAATATTGAAATTGAACTTATAAGATTTAACTTTTAAAACCAATTCACAATTTATAACACTACTTCATTTTACAGTTATTCAATTATTCAATAAGTTTTAAATATTTAATTTAAACAATTTACCTTTTCAATATTCAATATTTGATTTTAAATAGATTTTACTTATCAATCAATTACTCTATTATACCCAATGAATTCGACATTTTATTATCCTATTCAACTTTTGATTGCAAAGGCATTCACTAAGTAGCTTTTATTTTTCATTACTTGGATAGTTATTGTTGCAATTCATTCCAGTTATTTTTATTCCAAACGAAATTACAAATTTTTTTCTAACATTAAATCACGAAATCTTATTAAATTAGCTATTTTAATTATCGAAAATTTACGGGTCGTTACACTCTCCCCCACTCAAAACTTTTCGTCCCCGAAAAGGAAAAAGAAGGGAAAAGGAACTAAGTATAGAATTCAACATTAGCTATATTTTATTCAAAGTTACTAACTTATAAAACAATGAAATTTCATTTATAAAGTCATAACTACGCTTCCACTAAGTTACTCCGAACGGCTTTCTAACTTTAAAAGTTAGTTATCAAAACAAGTTATAAAAAATTTTAAAACTTGAAAAATTTTCTAACACCCGGATTTTACGGAAAATTTCGGCAGAGTCTCCTTTGCGCGGCTCGATCGGAAAAAAAAATATAACAGTATATATTACAAATATACATCTCATCAAGTGATGAGGCATCCCGCAGGGAAAAAGTGTAAAAAATACGATATGTAATCCGAGATATGTACCTTATATATTGTTAGCGAGCATATACGGCTAATATAGCGCGAAAGCGAGCTCCAAATGCGAAGCAAGCGAAATTCTCACCTACTAAACACTCAATAACTAAGTTAGAACCATGCATATAAAGATAGATCGATATACTTAGCCTACACAACATATATATAACATATTTAGCTTCAAAACTGAGATTCCAATTTCAGGACAGCAAACAAATCTTAGTATTAGGACACATAAACGATAAAATTCGGCAACAGAATCTAAACAAAAATTGTTGCATTCATTTCAGGCTTTCCGGAATGTCCAAAATCATCGAATTCGGACCATACGTTCAAAAATTATGGCCGTTTTACTTAGAGAATACGCCTCAGCCTGGGTAATGAATTGCGCAGGTCAGCGACGTTCACCCACGTTTTCGACCTTCTAAACGACATCAAAAAGCAAAACACCTAAAACAAAAGTCTTAGATTAAGTTATTAGCTTTCCAGAAAGTGCAAGATCATCAAAATACGATAAACAAGTCAAAAGATATGGCAAAAATACTAAGGGTGTATACTACTGATTTTACTTATTTTTACACAGGACAGCGAGTAACATTCAAGTTTTAAACCTAGTAGACGAAGGAATTTTCTCAAATTATCTAAACAAAAGTTGTTCTATAATTTCTAAGCTTTCCGAAAAGTCCATGATCGTCAAATTTCGTTCATCCATTTAAAAGTTATGGTTGTTTTCGTTTCAGTATATATTGGACAATTTTGGATTTTTCCCAAAAATTTGCTTTTATTATTTCAAAGTGCAAACCATCAAAACTTCAAATTTTGTAAAGAACAATCATAAACACAAAGTCATTTTTTTTTTTTATTCATCCATGCAATAGATTTACATTCAATTTGTTTCCGATTTATTCAAGTTTGTTTCATTCACATTTTAAATTCAAGTCAATTTGCTTCAATTTAAATTGAATTCAATTATATTTAATTTCACTTTGCTTCAAATTCGAATTTAATTATTTTAAAATTTTATTCCGTTTATTCAATTCCATTAACACTAATGAATTCTACTTAATCAATTTTCATCCATCTAACAACCAATGCATATCAAACATTAACATCCATCCAAAATCTACACTAAATCAATTTACATTTCCAAGTCAAATTTTAATTTCATACACTTCCAAGTTTATTGACATTTAGTTATATTCAAATTTAATTAGTTTCCATTTACCAATTTTATATTTCATTAATTTTAAATTTTATTTATTCACTTAGATATATCATTCATTTTGCAGCTTAAATTTCTTTTATATTTACAACTATCAATAGATCTTCACATTTTATTATTCACTCTCACACTGGTATATTATTTCTCTACTTATCCTTATTAGCATTTTAAACCTTTTAAGTATTTGGTAAGTTATAGTTATGCAAATAGAATGTAGTTAAACAACATACAACTTCCTTTCATTTAAAGTTGAATTTTCAATTAATTAATTCTTAAGTCATTACTTAAATTTCACTATAATTTAATTTCACATTTACATTCACATATAGTATTTCCATTTTATATTGACATAATTGTGAATCACCTTTAAATGTTAATTTAAATTCCAATTATTTACTAACAATTTTATTTATATTTGCAAACCATTAATTAAATGCATATTTCATTATTCAAACCTATACTTGTATATTATCCAATTAACAATTCATATGACATTTTTGAACTTCTTAAATATTTGGTAAGTTATATCTATGTTATAGAATGAAATTTAATACTATGCGAGTTTTACAGTTTCAATTTTATTTTAAGTTCCTAATTTCCTAATTCTAAGGATTTCTACTTCAATTGATATTTTCACTTAGCTCTTAGGTTCATTTCTCATTTCACAATTCAAAAGTTCCTTAATGATTCAAGTCTAAATTCATTTCAATCAAAAAAAAAATCATTAATTATTAAAGGACTTAAGAATTCCAATCCCGGTTTCATTTCAAATCAAGTTTTCAAATAATATATACTTATATAATTTATATATCAAATCATACAATAGAGAATACAAAATAAAATAAAAGTTGAATCAAAACAAGGTTTAGACAAGCTATTAAGTGGTCTCCCCCACTCGGACTCTCGAAAATAATCGCCGATGATGCGTGCACTCATCACCGAAATCATTTTCTAGCGTCAAGAGAAGGGAATATAACACTTATCATAAAAAAAATCCTTCGAAAACAATTTCAACTCAATTGTACTATCATATAATACTTATATTATAATTTTCAAATTCTTGTAAGTCAATTTCAAACACCGGAATTTGAATTCCCAAATCCAAGTTAAAATTCATTTATATTCATTATCAATTGTGTTTACAAGATTTTATTTTCCTAAATCCATTGTTATTTAATCAATTGTTGTAAATATTGACTGATCAAACAATAACGATAATAATCTAATATTATCATCTCCTAACAATCAATTCAATCAAAATGAATAAATATTCGAATAATTCTTGTATATAAAATATATTCCAAAACGATATTGTGTTGGTTTGTCCTATTCGAGTGTTTAGAAATTCCTATCGACGCCTTGGCGTCCCAAGTATCGACCAGAATTCATAAATACTCAACGGAACAAAGTTAACACAATATAAAACCATTTTATATCAAATAACAAGTACGCTCTCTCATATACGCTCAACTCAGTCATATAGTTTACCTCTATTTCAATGAGTTATTCCCCACTAGAGCCAAGGTTTATCGCTAAACCAAAGCTCTGATACCAATTGTAACAACCCGCCTTTTTGGACAGTTTAAACCGACGATCAAATACACATGTCGATTCCAAGCCATTCAAAAGGGCAGATGGTTATTGGGGTAAATAAGAAAAGAAAAGATGAGAAATAAAGGAAATGAAACAACACAGAATCTCGCAGCGGAACGATGAAATATAATAGTCAAATAAACAGTTCATGAAGCTGTTTACTATACTTTGACAATTATTTATACAACATTTATTAGAGTTATACATATACAACAGAACAATTAAAATAATGCAGCCGACAGCATAATGCAAGGGTAATAATAGTAATAGTATACCAAATCTTCGTCTTCGTCCTCCAGAATAGATCTTCAAAATCTGAAAAACTAAGGTCTGACCCGAGCGTAATGAAAAGACAAAACACTCGAGTAAGGACTAAAATACCCTTATGAAAGTTAAATCAATCGTAAATAAATATGAGTGTAACGGCGTCGGAGATGTTTACGGGGTTTGACATCTCCTATCCAGTGTCAACGTGTGTGAAATAACTCAAGAGATGTTACGGGATTTTCCATCTCTCAAGCATCCGTGAAACTATCTACTATGTAGTAATATACGCTAAGTAGATAATGCCTATCAGTAATATAAAGTATCAAAATAGCGTTAAGGCGTTACCATAATCCCCCTTAACACAATTTTATAATGCCATAGTCTATACAGCACCGTAAGCCCCACCGTAAACTGGTGGTTATCAGAGGGTACCCCATAGGTATAACACAAAGCATAACGTAGTGGTCGCGAATAGGATAATCAGTATGACAAGGTACATGAGGCGATACCAACTAGGATACTAGTAGTTGCGTGAATGGCTCTCCTTGGAGTATAAGTGATGTCGAATTGACTCAGTTCGATGTTCCACTTCAGTAACCTACCAGACGTCTCAGGCCGCGTAAGGACCTGTCGTAACGGCTGATCGGTGTACACAGTAATAGGATGAGCCTGGAAATATGGCCGGAGCTTCCTCGAGGCAATGACTAGGCAATATGCCAATTTTTCAAGCTTTGGGTAATTTCTCTCAGCTCCGGTTAATCGTTTACTCACGTAGTAGACCGGCTTTTGCACTCGGTCTTCCTCCCGAATCAATGCAGCACTGATCGCATTCTCTGATACCGCCAGGTAAAGATATAACTGTTCGTGATCTACAGGCTTTGAGAGGATTGGTGGTACGGAAAGATGCTGGATTAGTGATTGAAATGCGCCCTCGCAGTCTGTGTTCCATTCGAAGTTTCGTTTTCCCTTTCGAATTAAATCGAAAAATGGGAGGCATTTGTCGGTCGATTTTGAGATAAACCTGCTCAGTGCTGCCACTTTCCCGTTAAGACTCTGAACTTGCTTTATGGTTTTCGGAGTTTGTAGATTTCTGATTGCCCAAATCTTTTCGGGGTTGGCCTCTATTCCTCGGGCATTGACAATGAACCCAAGAAATTTTCCGGATGCGACTCCGAAATGACACTTGAGTGGATTAAGCTTCATTCCGTATTTCCGGAGGATGTCGAACATTGATTCCAGGTCCCTGACATGATCACCAGAGTATCGTGACTTCACCAACATGTCATCTACATATACCTCCATAGTTTTTCCAATCTGATTGGCAAACATTCGGTTGACTAAGCGTTGATAGGTCGCGCCAGCATTCTTTAACCCAAAAGGCATGACTTTGTAGCAGTACAACCCCAAGTCAGTTACGAAGCTTGTATGTTCTTGATCCGGTACATGCATGGGTATCTGGTTGTATCCTGAGTAAGCATCCATGAAAGATAACAGTTCATGTCCGGCAGTTGAATCTATCAGTTGATCGATCCGGGGGAGTGAAAAGCTGTCTTTCGGGCAGGCTTTATTCAGGTCAGAGTAATCGATACACGTTCTCCATTTTCCATTCAGTTTTCGGACAAGTACGGGATTGGACACCCATTCTGGGTATAAAGCGTCTCTAATGAACCCATTTGATTTCAACTTATCGACCTCTTCTTTCAGGGCAGCAGATCTCTCTGGATCCATACTACGCCTTTTCTGCTTGACCGGGATATATCGCGGGTCAATGTTCAAGGTGTGGCTCGCAATGTCAGGCGAGATTCCGCACATATCAGAGTGTGTCCAGGCGAACACGTCAAGATTCGCCCGGAGAAAATCAACCAATTCTTGTTGTGTCTTTCGGTCAAGTTGAGACTCAATCTTCAATATTCTCGAGTCGTCGTGATCATCACTAATCGGGACATCAATGGTTAGCTCGGCCGGAGAAGCCTGACTTTCCGTAGATTCTTCTTTATTATCATTATCCCTTGGATCAAGATCCTTTTGGAATTGGTTGTGGTGCCCAGGCTGGAGCCCAGGCGCTAGTTGTCAATCGTCAGTAAAACGGTTCCTCTACGCCTTTTCCTTTCTCTTTCCGCTGCGCCTCTCGCAGCTCCGCAACATAACAGGCTCTTCCAGCAGCCTGATCTCCTCGTACAACTCCTATTCCGTGGTCAGTAGGGAACTTCAGAGTTAAACACCATGGGGCGATAGCAGCCCTAAATTCGGCAAGGGCCGGCCGGCCCAAAAAAGCATTGTATGGGGAAGGAATATCTAAGACAACAAATTGCAACATCCGAACTCTTCGGCATTCTCCCGCTCCCAACTCTACTGGCAATTCGACTATTCCAGTTGGTATTGTTGCACTCCCATTGAAGCCGTGGACGTGTGACTGACAAGGCTTTAAGTCCTTAGCTTCCATTTTCATTAAATCATATGCTCTTTTAAATAAGATATTTACGGAACTTCCGCTCTCTACCAGGATCCTCTTCATCCAAGCAGGACCAACTTGAGCGGATATAACCAATGGGTCAATTGTGGGAGCTTCGACTTTATCAACATCTCGATTTCTAAACACTATTTCATCAGTCATTGTCTTTTGTTGCTTAGCCGGTGTTCCGTCTTCCGAGTTGCTGCAACATTCAAAGTCTACATGCCTGATTGATCTAGCATATGATTCCATTTCTCTCCAACTTCTGTCAGCCGGATGAGGACCACCGCTTATCGTATTAATAACCAACCTTCCGCCTGTGCGAGCAGGTTCACCGTTTCTTTCCTGATTCTGCGTTCGATTTTGATTAGATGGACCCGCTCCACCAAACTGCGGTGCCCGAACAAACTGGTCCAACTTTCTTTCTCTGATCAACTTTTCAATGAGGTCTTGCAAATGTCTACACTCATTGGTATTATGCCCATAACTTTCATGAAACCTACAGAACTTCCCTGTCTGAATTTGCTTCTCCGATGAAGGCTTCGGAGCAGGCTTCTTGTATTGCATAGTATTACGAGTCTGTAAGTATACATTTTCCAGCGACGTGTTAAGCGGTGTATAATTGTCAAACATTGCGGCCCTACGCCTCGGACCACGACTTTGATTTTGCTTCTTGCTTCGGTTATCACCATTTCTTGATCCTTGGGCCTGTTTATTTTGAATATTCAATTCGACTTTTCCCGAATTTTCTCCGGACTGTTTAATCGCAACATTACTCTGAATCCCTTCACTGCTGGGCCTTGCATCGTCCTGCTTCCTAGACTGTTTCGCATCCTCTCGCCTCAAGAATTGAGCAGCTTTGGAATAGAAACGGTCCAACGATGCGGGAGGTTTCCCGGCTAGCCAATTTCCAAATTCGGAATCAGGGTCGATTCCTTTAGTCAGGGCCATTAGTATGGAATTATCATTAGGGTTGGTAATCTCTGCGCATGCAGCATTGAATCTCTCCAAATATCGTCTAAGTGTTTCTCCGGGAGCTTGAGTGACACTTGATAGGGTATTAACATCTTTAGGTCGGGAAATATGCATGCGAAATTGTTCAACAAATTTAGTAGCTAACTGATCAAACGAAGAAATAGATCGGGGTGGTAATCGGGTGAACCACATTGTCGCAATTCTCCCTAAGGAAATAGGAAAACTGCGGCACTTTACTGCGTCATCAGCTCTTGCAGCAGTCATTGACCATTCATATTTCAGAACATGTTGATTTGGGTCGGAATTTCCTTCATACATGGGAAGGGTTGGCATTCTGAATCGGCGAGGAGGTTCAGCATACAATATGTCATCAGTAAATGGGGTATGACTCCGGGAGATTCCCCAGTCGTCATTCGTTAGGCCTTGACTCTCGCGAATCATTCGCCGCACCATGGCTGAGAAGTCTGGTATTGGAAAATTCTGTGGGTGGTGAGCCAAAGTATGGTCGGGTTCCATAGTGCGAGGTGGGATCGGACGCTGTCGACGATCCTCATCTCGCCTCCTTGGCTCGATATCTTCTGGGATATATAGCTCTAGAGCCTGTCCCTGCTGATGATAATTTTGATTGGAGTGATCTCGAGCATCAACCCCTATGTCAATTGCAGCGGTTGTAGCAGCTCGACCATCTGCAGTGTACTGAGGAATAGTGCCTCCTCGGGAGGAGGGTCCGGTATGGAAGCTGGTGGAAGGGCCAATCCTTATCTGCCCAACGGTTACTGCCTGTTGACAGTCAGCGGCTTGCGTATGATTTCCGTCTAGCCTGGGACGGATAGATCGGGTATTGTAATCTGAGGAAGCGGAGCTTTCGGTGGAAGAACGAGGAGCTTGATCCCTTCTGGATTTTCTTGGTTTTTGGTGATTTAGTTGATTGGTCAACTCAGCATTAGCGCGCAATTGCTCAGTTAGCTGTTGTCTGCTTTGGGTTAATTCTTGAAGTAGTGCTTGGAACTCTTGCCTCGTAACCGGACCTGACTGATCCGTATGCCCAACAGCATCTTGGTTAGTGGATTGTAGTTATATGGGGTTTTGCCTATCCCGGCCTTCCTGATCACCAATGTTGGAAGTGGTTCTTGTACTCACCATTTGAAACGTTGAATTCTTTCCTAGACTTTTGACAAATCTGAGTAGAATGGAAGGAGTTTGAATATTAAATCTGGATCTCCCTCTTAGATTTATGCAATCCGGTATCGAAGATAGATCCAAGGAGCAGGAGAAAAAACTGGGTTTTTTCTCGGTGAAAGCACCAAAGTGTTTGTGTCAAAATTGGGCACAACACTCTTCGGAAGTTTTTGAAGAGATAATAAATGAAGAAGGCAAATTAAAATGAGGATTATCTAACAAAAACTCCAAGCAACAGAAAGTAAATTGCACAGAAGACAACAATTTAGAGTGGTTCGGCGATGTGCCTACGTCCACTATGAAGCTTTGTTATTTTATTGCTCGATATTCGGAGAATACAACTTTTATATGGCTAAGTACAGCAGTTCTTAAGAAAAAATTCGAAGTCAAAGCTAGCGGCGATGCTCTGAAGTGATTCTAGCAGCGTCCGGGCGTGCTTTTTCTCTAGAAATTCTCCGATCCCCTTTCTGAATGACCAGGGGCTCTATTTATAGGTGCTGGAGGCTGATATTTCTCCTAAAATTTGGGAAGACCACTTCTGACACGTGCAGGGGGCCCACATAGCTGAATTCTGGAGATCCGGGCCCGCTTTTGGATCGATTCGACCCTTGGTTCGAATCGATCAAAAAAGTGTTCAATCGGGATGAAACTTGGCGTGGCCATTCCTCAACATGTATGCAAGCTTCTGTGAAAATTTTATGGCATTTGGATCATAGGATTGAGAGATATGATCGATTCAAGATTGCGTCTTCGTGTACCCTGTTTGCTTCGACTCGATCCTATGGATTCGTCCGAATCCATATGGTTCGAATCCATATGGTTCGAATCCATAGGTTCGAATCCGTAGGGTTCGAAGAAATACATGCTTCGAATCCATGGTCTTCGTGGCTTTCCTACTGAATGGTTTCGAGGCACGCCGTGAGATGGAATCGAAGTGAAGTTTCAGGATGGATTCGATGCACTGCATCCAGATAGATTCGAAGGAGTTTCTTACCTCATGGATTCGACCTTGAGATTCTCTTGATGGATTCGAAGTAAGGTGACTTGGATGGAGTCGAACTAAGGCTTGCTCAATGGAGTCGAGGCGAGGTTTAGTTCATGGGTTCGAAGTAATGCATGGATTCGAGGTAAGGCTCCGGGAGGATGGATTCGAAGCACGGCTAAGGTTCTTGGGTTCGAACTAGGGAAGGTTCCGGATGGATTCGAGGTGATGGATTCGAACCGAGCAAGGTTCATTTCTCTCAACTTGAATCCATCATAACTTGAGCATACGACCTCGGATTGACTTGAAATTTGAAACGCGGACTTCTATGTTCTTTCTGGTCATGTCTTATCAATTGTAGATCAATCTGGACTCGGACAAAATTCATCGATATCCATAGCGAAGAGAAGTGCAACCAATCCCTGAGACGAACTGTCCTTTGTTTTTGGCCAATCTCTTGGTATCACGGCTTTGCCAAAAAGCGGGATAACACATGTTGATAGTCTATTTGTTAAAATATTATATTACCGCACAGTTACATTCTATTCCATAGTCTATTTATGAAACTGAGTTTTTATTTTGGTACTAAATGTGTGTGCAGCAATTGAATTTATAGGGGCATTTTTAAGTGCCTTTAGTGCTTTAATTTAAATGAACAAATCCAACGTGGCACAAGCACGATAGAGGCCATTTTAGCAACAAATATGCCTCTATATACTATTAGAGGCTTGATTTTCAGAGGTCTATCTTCTTCTACCTCTCATTCTTTTAGAGGCGTTACTATCTAATTATTTTCCTCTATCATTCATAACAGAGGTGTTTGTAAATGCCTTTAATAATCTTATTTTTGGTAGTGCCAAGAAGCCATTAAAGAGAAGAGAATTTTTATTTCTATTTTGTAGGTACAATTATGCATCTCTAATATCTTTTAGGGTGCTACCAAAACTACCTTCTACTTTGTGTGGCCACCAAATAATCATTAATGATTAATTAATCCCCACTAACATGTACTTTTTTATATTGTGGTCCATTTGCAAGTGGGTAGGTGTGCTCCTCTATGAAGAGTTAATTCTTTCTTTTGGCTTCCAAAATGTGTGCATGCATCCATGATGCTTCTTCCAATTTGCACTCAATTTTCTGCAATATAAAATTAAAATGTACAAATAAATTTTCTCAAAATTAATACATATACAAAATTACCATTTTACCTAGATGTAGATGAGTGAATGATTTTAAAAAGACTTTTATATTTTGGTCAAAACATGTAAATATATCCTAATATGTCCTTTATATTGATAGAAGGAGATTAATTATGAGAGTAAAATATATAATACATGTACATCAAATACCCCCACACTTATCTTTTTATTCGTCCTCGAATAAAATAAAACTAAAATAAATCTACCTTTATATAAAGCACGATTGCATTGAGCATATGCAATAAGTCGTTAAACCTCTAGGTGTCCCTAGTAAGACGAGTGTTGTCTCGTGAGGGTTTTCAACTAATATTATCCACAAAATCCAAACGCACTACGCAAAGTTCCTAATGCGAAAGATACGAACGTAGGTTTTATTTATAAAATGATGAAATTACTTTTAAATTAACATGAGATAGTGATATTCAAGTCTTGGTCATCGTCCGGAATTTTCAATCCTTTACTAATCAAAATTTCCAACTAAAATTAAGTTATGATTACGTATGGACTCTAGCTTAGCTAGTTGTTTCGGTTGATGACGTAATGTAACTATGAAATAAATTCTTTAATTGACTGTCAAAGTTTACAAAGTAGTATATTCAGTTCTTCTTATATAATAAGTCAAATCAGTAAATTTAAGACAGTGCTTGGGTTTTACTTGCTTACTCTCTCTCCCCCTCTCTATTTGTAAAAGAAAATTTATTAATGTTATTATTATTTATATACAACTACTTAGAATACCGAGGCTTGATATACCATCCATACACTACCTGACAGGCTTACATGAGAAGAGTAGAGAGCATGGCGAGTGTACACACTATGTGTGGACTCTTGACTCTAGTTCTTTATTATTTTTATTATTATTATTTTTGAGGAGAGAGTTATGCAAAATCAACTTAGCACCACTTAACTTAAAAGATTCAAAATGTTAGTACACGTACTCTAAATCAACCATTTTTTAAGCGAAGACTACAATTTAGAATACACTTCATAACCATCACCTATGAATCACTTTATATACTAGTTACACCAAAATTGCTTGTAATTTAAAATTTTCTTTCTTTTATTCATCGAGATAAGTAACTTCCTAAAAACTTCAATCAACTGACCAAAACTATATGCTTACTCTATCATGCCTGTTTAAAGGTATATTAATATGAATTTTTTTGTTTTTGTACATTTTTTCGAAAGAAAGGAAAAGAAAATGCAAAAATCAAACCATGTAAAATCAAAATAAACTTGAGACCACCACGATACACTTGATTTTTACTATGTCCCTACAGTCAATGTACGATGTAATGTGTGTAAAGGAGAAGAATATATACATATTTGCAAGAGAGGGTTAACATTCCCTAATAGACGTAGTGTGGCTTATGAAGAATCATGAGCACCTCTTCTTGGTCACTTGACAATTCCAAGTAAGGCTTCAAACATTGACCATTGACCTTAAAATCGATCCATCCTTAATATTTTTTATTTCCATAGCATAGTCTGGAAAAATAGTACGTACCACATGTGGTCTTGTCCATCTCGATTTTAATTTAACAGGAAAAAAATGAAGTCGAGAGTCATACAAAAGAACTTTTTGCTATAGCAAAACTTTTTTCTTAGGATTGACTTATCATAAATTTATTTTTTGTTTTTTCCTTGAAATTTTTTCACATGTTCATGTGCGTTGTTCGTAATCTCTTTTAATTCATTGAATTGTAATTTTTTATTTTCGTCGGCCTTCTCAAGATAAAGTTTATGTTCTTTAATATCCATAATGCTTTATGTTCAAGCTCGACTAATAAGTGACATGCTTTACCATGTAATAGTCTAAACGAGGACATCCCAAGATTATTTTTAAAAGTAGTTCTATAAGCCCAAAGCATATCCGTCAATTTTAAGACCAATCTTTCTGATTTTTATTAATAATTTTTCCTAAAATTTGTTTGATTTATCGATTTAAAACTTCAACTTGACCACAAGTTCGAGGATAAGAAGTGAATTACTTGTGGGTTATCAAGTATCTCTTTATTAGAATTTTGAAAGATTGATTAAAAAATGGGTTCCTTTAATACTTATTATTGTGCGAGGTACGCCAAACCTAAAAAATGTTTTCTTTCAAAAATTTCACATGTAACGACCCGCCTTTTTGGACAGTTTAAACCGACGATCAAATACACATGTCGATTCCAAGTTATTCAAAAGGGCAGATGGTTATTGGGGTAAATAAAAAAAGAAAAGAAGAGAAATAAAGGAAATGAAACAACACAGAATCTCGCAGCGGAACGATGAAATATAATAGTCAAATAAACAGTTCATGAAGCTGTTTACTATACTTTGACAATTATTTATACAACATTTATTAGAGTTATACATATACAACAGAACAATTAAAATAATGCAGCCGACAGCATGATGCAAGGGTAATAATAGTAATAGTATACCAAATCTTCGTCTTCGTCCTCCAGAATAGATCTTCAAAATCTGAAAAACTCAGGTCTGACCCGAGCGTAATGAAAAGACAAAACACTTGAGTCAGGACTAAAATACCCTTATGAAAGTTAAATCAATCGTAAATAAATATGTGTGTAACGGCGTCGGAGATGTTTACGGGGTTTGACATCTCCTATCCAGTGTCAACGTGTGTGCAATAAATCAAGAGATGTTACAGGATTTTCCATCTCTCAAGGATCCGTGAAACTATCTACTATGTAGTAATATACGTTAAGTAGATAATGCCTATCAGTAATATAAATTATCAAAATAGCGTTAAGGCGTTACCATAATCCCCCTTAACACATTTTTATAATGCCATAGTCTATACAGCACCGAAAGCCCCACTGTAAACTGGTGGTTATCAGAGGGTACCCCACAGGTATAACACAAAGCATAACGTAGTGGTCGCGAATAGGATAATCAGTATGACAAGGTACATGAGACGATACGAACTAGGATATTAGTAGTTGCGTGATCCGGACTGATGTTGGGCATAGCCAGCAGCCACCCTAGCACCGCGAAACAACACTCCCAAATCAAGGGGTGCACCCAAATCGCATCACAAATGTAATAGAAATGGTATCGAAGAAGCGTATCCGCTAGAGGTGGCGAACCTCAATGGCCCGGCGGGGCTCCTGTTTTAGTCATGTCAGGGGTCATCCAATATCGTTCTCTTTCTTCAGTCAATGCGTTCACCAAATCATCCACTTCATTCTGGATCAACACTCCGCGTATAATAGTTATTAAAGTGGTGTTCGTTATTGACAGAGAGTATGTCCATATCTGATCCCGGTCTGTTTAATAACTACGTATTACTACACCGTTGTCTCTTTTACATTTCAAATCGATTCATAATTGATATCAAAATATCATATTCGCTTCAAAAATCAAATCCATTTCAAACATCATCGTATCTATTCAACTGTAAGATTCCGTTTCAAAAATCATTTTTCGCATCAATATCTCATTTCGTTTTTAAAATCATTTCGAATTTCAATTTAGGTTGCAACTTCATTTAACTCAATTCGTATTTAAATTCAAGACTTAAATATAAACATTTCACCTTATTGACCAGCTTAGGATTTTAGAAAAATAGTTTTAAGTAGTTTAAAAGTAGTTTTAAATAATTAAAATAGCTAAAATACTTTAAAATCTTAAAATGGATTTGAAATAGATAAATTTAGTTTAAAATAATTTAAATTGGGTTAAGTAGATTTAAAATAGATTAAAATAGTTAAGTATTCAAAATGGTTTATATAACCGAGTAATTTGGAAAACAAAATAAAACAGCTTCAAAATCAATCCATTTCAGTTATAACTTCCCAATTCAAATCAATTCCAATTTCCATTCTACCGATTCAATTTCGATTTCAATTCAATCAACGACAATTTTTACTTCGAATTAATTCAATTTTTCATTCACCTTTAATTTATTCAATTTCAATTTATATCGATTTGGAGCTTGATTTCTCAAAATATCAATTTATAACACTTAACAAAAATTTCCAACAATATTCAAGTTTAAATCCAAATTCCAAATATGATTCAATTCCAAACTCGATTTCAAAATATCATTTTTATATCACTTTTACTTAGTAATATTCAAAGCTCGAATTAAGGTTAAATCTTTAAACAAATCAATTTTCGACATTCAATCATATCCAATTTCAAATTTTAAAGTCTCGACTTAATTATTTAACAAAATTCCTTTAACCAAAATTTATTTCAACATTCCAAACTCAATTTTTTCGATGAATTCAATTTCTATAAATCGATTTCTATTTATAACTCTTAAATCAAAACATTAAAATAAATTTCAAATCGACGATTTCAAAAATTATTAATTTAGCCAATTCGGTGTCCGTATATAATTTTCTATCCTATGGCCAAGTAGTTGTTTATTTCAATTGAATGTCAGGGATGAATATATATATCACTTAAATCAATCATAGTGGCATATGTATGCATAACAGGTTATATATAAGCAAATAAGCATCCAAACATTTAAATATCAACCAATAGCATCCATCGAAATAAATCATCCAACAGACAATACAATTCATAGCAATTTCATAGTTATCAATGTCAGGTAATTTAATCGCAATTAAATTTTAATTTCAATTTATCTGTCAATTTAATTTCAACGGTCAATTCAAATGACAATCTATATGACAATTAAATTTCATCAAACAACGACAAATAAAATCATAGCACTTCATAATGTCAAATTTAACTAGCATAAAGATATTTAGTACGGTGTAAGCGTTATAAAACACTCACTTTGATTTCAATGCAGTTCCAGAGTTTTATTTCGAATAAAATTAAACGAGAGTTTATTTTTATCCGAAATTTCCACTAGCTCCAAACGACTTCAATCCAATTCCATAGCGTAGTGCTCGACAAAACAAAGCCAAGCAATTTGTTTCGTGCGTATCCGACCTCGTATGAAAGAGAAACATCATTTTAAACATTTACAAATCAATTTACATTTTAATTTTAATTTCAAAACCCTAAATCTAATCTCGGCCGCACACTACCTCTATCTCAGATCTGGGCCGCCCTTTTTGCTTCTCCTCACATCGCGAAATTTACGTACGCGTTCCAGTAAAGGAACGAACCCATGCCGCCACCCCTCATCGAATTATCGCGACCAACACAAGCATCTCCCACTCGATCAGAGACTACCATTGCAAAGCTCTCACTCGACTCCACCCTCACCCTCATTTGCTTGAAGCTCGGCTATCACATAGGCTCGGAATTCGTGCCTAAAGTCGCTGCCTTCATCTCCATTTTGCCGTTGATTCATTTGCCTAAATTCGATCTCCACCGTTGAACTCGTAGAACTCGTTGGCCTCTTCAATATTGTAGTCGATGATTTTGGCTAATTGTTCACGGATTGGAATTAATCGAGGGAAGAAGGAAACTAATTTCTGGCCATTCATTGTATAAGAGGCGGCCGACATTGTAACCTAGGGTTTGAGTTTTGTTTTGAAAAAAAGAGAATAATGAAGTGCCTTTATAGAAAAATAACGAACACTATTCAACCCAACTTTTCCGAACTCCGATTTACGCGTGGTGACCGGCGTCTCTAGGGTTTATCCCACGTTCCGGACACAATGGAACAGGTTTCGGAGGCTAATTCGATCATTTGTGCGAGTTACGGAAATAAACGATCGATTTAAAATTAAATCGATTAAACCGATTTCTATGCGTTTTGGCTCGCCCCGGACAAATGGTAAATCCGATTGACTTGAAATTTGAAATCTTATAATAATATCACATTACGGATACGATGAAACTGGTTTCGAAATCCGAGACTGTTTGAAAAATGGCTATTTTAACTCGCCAAATTAGTATTAAAACAATTTCGATGCGTTTCGAGCTGCCACGGTCAAACGACAACTCCGATTGCTACGAAAATTGAAATCCGATAATAACTAACTATTACGAATCCAATGGAACTAGTTTCGTCCAATTCTGAGACTGTTCAAAATTTGGCTATTTTTCAATCGATAATTAAATATTAAAATATTCAATTTTCACAAATAAATTTTAAATTCAGTTTTAAAAGTTCTATAACATCACTATAACTCCAATATGATAAAATAAAATTTTATAAATCATTTTCAATCATATTAAACCCGTTATTCAATTATCCAATAATTTTCAATCTTAAAATCTTATTAACTCTATTATAATCCCGATATAACTGGCATTCACTTTGGAAACCAATTTGAATCATATTAAATCAAATTTCAATTATTCACTCTATTTTCGTATATTTAATTTCAATATCAAATTAATTATATCAAATTCGAAATTTAATTATTCAAACATTTGTAATATTAAATTTAACAAATTTGATTATTCTTGAATCACTATCTTTTGAGATATTCAAAATGAACTTAAAAATTTAACTTTTGAAACGAATTAAAATTATAGAACAACCATTTCCATTATACGGTTATTCAATTCCCATTATTAAATTATTCAATAAATTCCAAATATTAAATTTAAACAATTTCGCTTATCCAATAATTCATTATCTTTTGAAATATTGAAATTGAACTTATAAGATTTAACTTTTAAAACCAATTCACAATTTATAACACTACTTCATTTTACAGTTATTCAATTATTCAATAAGTTTTAAATATTTAATTTAAACAATTTACCTTTTCAATATTCAATATTTGATTTTAAATAGATTTTACTTATCAATCAATTACTCTATTATACCCAATGAATTCGACATTTTATTATCCTATTCAACTTTTGATTGCAAAGGCATTCATTAAGTAGCTTTTATTTTTCATTACTTGGATAGTTATTGTTGCAATTCATTCCAGTTATTTTTATTCCAAACGAAATTACAAATTTTTTTCTAACATTAAATCACGAAATCTTATTAAATTAGCTATTTTAATTATCGAAAATTTACGGGTCGTTACACTCTCCTCCACTCAAAACTTTTCGTCCCCGAAAAGTAAAAAGAAGGAAAAAGGAACTAAGTATAGAATTCAACATTAGCTATATTTTATTCAAAGTTACTAACTTATAAAACAATGAAATTTCATTTATAAAGTCATAACTACGCTTCCACTAAGTTACTCCGAACGGCTTTCTAACTTTAAAAGTTAGTTATCAAAACAAGTTATAAAAAATTTTAAAACTTGAAAAAATTTCTAACACCCGGATTTTACGGAAAATTTCGGCAGTCTCCTTTGCGCGGCTCGATCGGAAAAAAAAAATATAACAGTATATATTACAAATATACATCTCATCAAGTGATGAGGCTTCCCACGGGGAAAAAGTGTAAAAAATACGATATGTAATCCTAGATATGTACCTTATATATTGTTAGCGAGCATATACGGCTAATATAGCGCGAAAGCGAGCTCCAAATGCGAAGCAAGCAAAATTCTCACCTACTAAACACTCAATAACTAAGTTAGAACCATGCATATAAAGATAGATCGATATACTTAGCCTACACAACATATATATAACATATTTAGCTTCAAAACTGAGATTCCAATTTCAGGACAGCAAACAAATCTTAGTATTATGACACCTAAACGATAAAATTCGGCAACAGAATCTAAACAAAAATTGTTGCATTCATTTCAGGCTTTCCGGAATGTCCAAAATCATCGAATTCGGACCATACATTCAAAAATTATGGCCGTTTTACTTAGAGAATACGCCTCAGCCCGGGCAATGAATTGCGCAGGTCAGCGACGTTCACCCACGTTTTCGACCTTCTAAACGACATCAAATCGCAAAACACCTAAAACAAAAGTCTTAGCTTAAGTTATTAGCTTTCGATAAAGTGCAAGATCGTCAAAATACGATAAACAAGTCAAAAGTTATGGCAAAAATACTAAGGGTGTATACTACTGATTTTACTTATTTTTACACATGACAGCGAGTAACATTCAAGTTTTAAACCTAGTAGACGAAGGAATTTTCTCAAATTATCTAAACAAAAGTTGTTCTATAATTTCTAAGCTTTCCGAAAAGTCCATGATCGTCAAATTTCGTTCATCCATTTAAAAGTTATGGTTGTTTTCGTTTCAGTATATATTGGACAATTTTGGATTTTTCCCAAAAATTTGCTTTTATTATTTCAAAGTGCAAACCATCAAAACTTCAAATTTTATAAAGAACAATCATAAATACAAAGTCATTTATTTTTTTTATTCATCCATGCAATAGATTTACATTCAATTTGTTTCCGATTTATTCAAGTTTGTTTCATTCACATTTTAAATTCAAGTCAATTTGCTTCAATTTAAATTGAATTCAATTATATTTAATTTCACTTTGCTTCAAATTCGAATTTAATTATTTTAAAATTTTATTCCGTTTATTCAATTCCATTAACACTAATGAATTCTACTTGATCAATTTTCATCCATCTAACAACCAATGCATATCAAACATTAACATCCATCCAAAATCTACACTAAATCAATTTACATTTCCAAGTCAAATTTTAATTTCATAAACTTCCAAGTTTATTGACATTTAGTTATATTCAAATTTAATTAGTTTCCATTTACCAATTTTATATTTCATTAATTTTAAATTTTATTTATTCACTTAGATATATCATTCATTTTACAGCTTAAATTTCTTTTATATTTACAACTATCAATAGATCTTCACATTTTATTATTCACTCTCACACTGGTATATTATTTCTCTACTTATCCTTATTAGCATTTTAAACCTTTTAAGTATTTGGTAAGTTATAGTTATGCAAATAGAATGTAGTTAAACAACATACAACTTCCTTTCATTTAAAGTTGAATTTTCAATTAATTAATTCTTAAGTCATTACTTAAATTTCACTATAATTTAATTTCACATTTACATTCACATATAGTATTTCCATTTTATATTGACATAATTGTGAATCACCTTTAAATGTTAATTTAAATTCCAATTATTTACTAACAATTTTATTTATATTTGCAAACCATTAATTAAATGCATATTTCATTATTCAAACCTATACTTGTATATTATCCAATTAACAATTCATATGACATTTTTGAACTTCTTAAATATTTGGTAAGTTATATCTATGTTATAGAATGAAATTTAATACTATGTGAGTTTTACAGTTTCAATTTTATTTTAAGTTCCTAATTTCCTAATTCTAAGGATTTCTACTTCAATTGATATTTTCACTTAGCTCTTAGGTTCATTTCTCATTTCACAATTCAAAAGTTCCTTAATGATTCAAGTCTAAATTCATTTCAATCAAAAAAAAATCATTAATTATTAAAGGACTTAAGAATTCCAATCCCGGTTTCATTTCAAATCAAGTTTTGAAATAATATATACTTATATAATTTATATATCAAATCATACTATAGAGAATACAAAATAAAATAAAAGTTGAATCAAAACAAGGTTTAGACAAGCTATTAAGTGGTCTCCCCCACTCGGACTCTCGAAAATAAACGCCGATGATGCGTGCACTCATCACCGAAATCATTTTCTAGCGTCAAGAGAAGGGAATATAACACTTATCATAAAAAAATCCTTCGAAAACAATTTCAACTCAATTGTACTATCATATAATACTTACATTATAATTTTCAAATTCTTGTAAGTAATTTCAAACACCGGAATTTGAATTCCCAAATCCAAGTTAAAATTCATTTATATTCATTATCAATTGTGTTTACAAGATTTTATTTTCCTAAATCCATTGTTATTTAATCAATTGTTGTAAATATTGACTGATCAAACAATAACGATAATAATCTAATATTATCATCTCCTAACAATCAATTCAATCAAAATGAATAAATATTCGAATAATTCTTGTATATAAAATATATTCCAAAACGATATTGTGTTGGTTTGTCCTATTCGAGTGTTTAGAAATTCCTATCGACGCCTTGGCGTCCTAAGTATCGACCAGAATTCATAAATACTCAACGGAACAAAGTTAACACAATATAAAACCATTTTATATCACATAACAAGTACGCTCTCTCATATACACTCAACTCAGTCATATAGTTTACCTCTATTTCAATGAGTTATTCCCCACTAGAGCCAAGGTTTATCGCTAAACCAAAGCTCTGATACCAACTGTAACAACCCGCCTTTTTGGACAGTTTAAACCGACGATCAAATACACATGTCGATTCCAAGCCATTCAAAAGGGCAGATGGTTATTGGGGTAAATAAGAAAAGAAAAGATGAGAAATAAAGGAAATGAAACAACACAGAATCTCGCAGCGGAACGATGAGATATAATAGTCAAATAAACAGTTCATGAAGCTGTTTACTATACTTTGACAATTATTTATACAACATTTATTAGAGTTATACATATACAACATAACAATTAAAATAATGCAGCCGACAGCATGATGCAAGGGTAATAATAGTAATAGTATATCAAATCTTCGTCTTCGTCCTCCAGAATAGATCTTCAAAATCTGAAAAACTCAGGTCTGACCCGAGCGTAATGAAAAGACAAAACACTCGAGTAAGGACTAAAATACCCTTATGAAAGTTAAATCAATCGTAAATAAATATGAGTGTAACGGCGTCGGAGATGTTTACGGGGTTTGACATCTCCTATCCAGTGTCAACGTGTGTGCAATAACTCAAGAGATGTTATGGGATTTTCCATCTCTCAAGGATCCGTGAAACTATCTACTATGTAGTAATATACGCTAAGTAGATAATGCCTATCAGTAATATAAAGTATCAAAATAGCGTTAAGGCGTTACCATAATCCCCCTTAACATATTTTTATAATGTCATAGTCTATACAGCACCGTAAGCCCCACCGTAAACTGGTGGTTATCAGAGGGTACCCCACAGGTATAACACAAAGCATAACGTAGTGGTCGCGAATAGGATAATCAGTATGACAAGGTACATGAGGCGATACCAACTAGTATACTAGTAGTTGCGTGATCCGGACTGATGTTGGGCATAGCCAACAGCCACCCCAACACCGCGAAACAACACTCCCAAATCAAGGGGTGCACCCAAATCGCATCACAAATGTAATAGAAATGGTATCGAAGAAGCGTGTCCGCTAGAGGTAGAGAACCTCAATGGCCCGGCGCGGCTCCTGTTTTAGTCATGTCAGGGGTCATCCAATATCGTTCTCTTTCTTCAGTCAACGCGTTCACCAAATCATCCACTTCATTCTGGATCAACACTCCGCGTATAATAGTTATTAAAGCGGTGTTCGGTATCGACAGAGAGTATGTCCATATCCGATCCCGGTCTCTTTAATAACTACGTATCATTACACCGTTGGCTCTTTTACATTTCAAATCGATTCATAATTGATATCAAAATATCATATTCGCTTCAAAAATCAAATCCATTTCAAATATCATCGTATCTATTCAACTGTAAGATTCCGTTTCAAAAATCAATTTTCGCATCAATATCTCATTTCGTTTTCAAAATCATTTCGAATTTCAATTTAGGTTGCAACTTCATTTAACTCAATTCGTATTTAAATTCAAGATTTAAATATAAACATTTCACCTTATTGACCAGCTTAGGATTTTAGAAAAATAGTTTTAAGTAGTTTAAAAGTAGTTTTAAATAATTAAAATAGTTAAAATACTTTAAAATCTTAAAATGGATTTGAAATAGATAAATTTAGTTTAAAATAATTTAAATTGGGTTAAGTAGATTTAAAATAGATTAAAATAGTTAAGTATTCAAAATGGTTTATATAACCGAGTAATTTGGAAAACAAAATAAAACAGCTTCAAAATCAATCCACTTCAATTATAACTTCCCAATTCAAATCAATTCCAATTTCCATTCTACCGATTCAATTTCGATTTCAATTCAATCAACGTCAATTTTTACTTCGAATTAATTCAATTTTTCATTCACCTTTAATTTATTCAATTTCAATTTATATCGATTTGGAGCTTGATTTCTCAAAATATCAATTTATAACACTTAACAAAAATTTCCAACAATATTCAAGTTTAAATCCAAATTCCAAATATGATTCAATTCCAAACTCGATTTCAAAATATCATTTTTATATCACTTTTACTTAGTAATATTCAAAGCTCGAATTAAGGTTAAATCTTTAAACAAATCAATTTTCGACATTCAATCATATCCAATTTCAAAATTTAAAGTCTCCACTTAATTATTTAACAAAATTCCTTTAACCAAAATTTATTTCAACATTCCAAACTCAATTTTTCGATGAATTCAATTTCTATAAATCGATTTCTATTTATAACTCTCAAATCAAAACATTAAAATAAATTTCAAATCGACGATTTCAAAAATTATTAATTTAGCCAATTCGGTGTCCGTATATAATTTTCTATCCTATGGCCAAGTAGTTATTTATTTCAATTGAATGTCAAGGATGAATATATATATCACTTAAATCAATCATAGTGACATATGTATGCATAACAGGTTATATATAAGCAAATAAGCATCCAAACATTTAAATATCAACCAATAGCATCCATCGAAATAAATCATCCAATAGACAATACAATTCATAGCAATTTCATAGTTATCAATGTCAGGTAGTTTAATCGCAATTAAATTTTAATTTCAATTTATCTGTCAATTTAATTTCAACGGTTAATTCAAATGACAATCTATATGACAATTAAATTTCATCAAACAACGACAAATAAAATCATAACACTTCATAATGTCAAATTTAATTAGCATAAAGATATTTAGTACGGTGTGAGCGTTATAAAACACTCACTTTGATTTCAATGCAGTTCCAGCGTTTTATTTCGAATAAAATTAAACGAGCGTTTAATTTTATCCAAAATTTCCACTAGCTCCAAACGACTTCAATCCAATTCCATAGCGTAGTGCTCGACAAAACGAAGCCAACGCAATTCGTTTCGTGCGTATCCGACCTCGTATGAAAGAGAAACATCATTTTAAACATTTACAAATCAATTTACATTTTAATTTTAATTTCAAAACCCTAAATCTAATCTCGACCGCACACTACCTCAATCTCAGATCTGGGCCGCCCTTTTTGCTTCTCCTCACATCGCGAAATTTACGTACGCGTTCCAGTAAAGGAACGAACCCATGCCGCCACCCCTCATCGAATTATCGCGACCAACACAAGCATCTCCCACTCGATCAGAGACTACCATTGCAAAGCTCTCACTCGACTCCACCCTCACCCTCATTTGCTTGAAGCTCGGCTATCACATGGGCTTGGAATTCGTGCCTAAAGTCGCTGCCTTCATCTCCATTTTGCCGTTGATTCATTCGCCTAAATTCGACCTCCACCGTTGAACTCGTAGAACTCGTTGGCCTCTTCAATTTTGTAGTCGATGATTTTGGCTAATTGTTCACGGATTGGAATTAATCTAGGGAAGAAGGAAACTAATTTCTGGCCATTCATTGTATAAGAGGCGGCCGGCATTGTAACCTAGGGTTTGAGTTTTGTTTTGAAAAAAAGAGAATAATGAAGTGCCTTTATAGAAAAATAACGAACACTATTCAACCCGACTTTTCCGAACTCCGATCTACGCGTGGTGACCGGCATCTCTAGGGTTTATCCCGCGTTCCGGACACAATGGAATAGGTTTCGGAGGCTAATTCGATCATCTGTGCGAGTTACGGAAATAAACGATCGATTTAAAATTAAATCGATTAAACCGATTTCTATGCGTTTTGGCTCGCCCCGGACAAACGGTAAATGCGATTGACTTGAAATTTGAAATCTTACAATAATATCACATTACAGATCCGACGAAACTTGTTTCGTCGAAATCCTAGACTGTTTGAAAAATGGCTATTTTAACTCGCCAAATTAATATTAAAACAATTTCGATGCGTTTCGAGCTGCCACGGTCAAACGACAACTCCGATTGCTACGAAAATTGAAATCCAATAATATCTAACTATTACGTATCCAATGGAACTAGTTTCGTCCAATTTTGAGACTGTCCAAAATTTGGTTATTTTTCAATCGATAATTAAATATTAAAATATTCAATTTTCACAAATAAATTTTAAATTCAGTTTTAAAAGTTCTATAACATCACTATAACTCCAATATGATACAATAAAATTTTATAAATCATTTTCAATCATATTAAACCCGTTATTCAATTATCCAATAATTTTCAATTTTAAAATCTTATTAACTCTATTATAATCCCGATATAACTTACATTCACTTTGGAAACCAATTTGAATCATATTAAATCAAATTTCAATTATTCACTCTATTTTCGTATATTTAGTTTCAATATAAAATTAATCATATCAAATTCGGAATTTAATTATTCAAACATTTGTAATATTAAATTTAACAAAATTTTTAATTCTTGAATCACTATCTTTTGACATATTCAAAATGAACTTAAAAATTTAACTTTTGCAACGAATTAAAATTATAGAACAACCATTTCCATTATACGGTTATTCAATTCCCATTATTAAATTATTCAATAAATTCCAAATATTAAATTTAAACAATTTCGCTTATCCAATAATTCATTATCTTTTGAAATATTGAAATTGAACTTATAAGATTTAACTTTTAAAACCAAATCACAATTTAAAACACTATTTCATTTTACAGTTATTCAATTATTCAATAAGTTTTAAATATTTAATTTAAACAATTTACCTGTTCAATATTCAATATTTGATTTTAAATAGATTTTACTTATCAATCAATTACTCTATTATACCCAATGAATTCAACATTTTATTATCCTATTCAACTTTTGATTGCAAAGGCATTCAATAAGTAGCTTTTATTTTTCATTACTTGGATAGTTATTGTTGCAATTCATTCCAGTTATTTTTATTCCAAACGAAATTACAAATTTTTTTTCTAACATTAAATCACGAAATCTTATTAAATTAGCTATTTTAATTATCGAAAATTTACGGGTCGTTACATCACAACAATTTTGTGGTCATTAGTTTTGCATGGAATGGCTTCAACCTATTTGAATACATAATTGACGGTAAGGAGAGTACAAAATTTTTCGAAAGAGTTAGGAAACGTTCTTATAAAGTCAATTCACCAAACACCAAAGATTTCAATTGTTAGGATTGGGGTGAATGACATCATGTTTCTTTTCGTGACTTTACCTAACATTTGACAACGATCACACGATTGGTTATGACAAAACTTGAACGAATCTTCGAAAAGTGTGGGACAATAAAAGCCACATTGAAGCATCTTTTTTGTAGTTTTCTTAGGACCAAAATGTCCATCATAAGATTGATCATAACAAAACGAAAGAACACTCTTGATTGCGCTATCCGGAACACATCGTCGAATGATTTGGTCGGAACATACTTAAACAAATATGGATCACTTTAATAGAAATAGTTTACTTAGGATAGAAATTTGTATTTATCTTTTTTGGACAAAAACAAAGGAGTTTCCTTAGTGACTAGATAGTTCGCTATATCGGCAAAGCACATATTGATGGAAACTAAAAAGAGTTGTTTTTCGAGAAAGTTACCATTGATGGGTAACGAAGATGGTGCGTTTGGGAGGCGAGATAGGTGATCAGCTAGGACATTATCAGATCCCTTTTTATCTTTGATTGTAAGATCAAATGACTAAAGTAACAAGATCCAACGAATCAAATGAGATTTAGCAACCTTTTTAGCAGAAAGGTCCCTAATAGCGGAACTATCAGTGTAGACCATAATGTGTGCACATATCAAATAAGGTCTAACCGTTTCTAGTGTAAAAACCACAGTTAGAAGCTCTTTTTTAAGTGGTTGTGTAGTTGATTTGAGCATCGTTCAAAGTTATACTAGCATAATAGATGACATGAAGGATTTTGTTGATGCATTGTTTTAGGCAGCACCAATAACCAAGTTAGAAGCGCTAGACATAATCTCGAAGGGAATATCCGAATTAGGCGAGCAGATGATTCGAGCAGAAATGAGTTCATTTTTAAGAAGTTTAAAAGAAGAGATACAATCAAATTGAAATCGAAAGGAACGTCTTTTCCTAAGAGCATGGTCATGGGCCTAGTAATTTTACCTAGTCCTTTATAAAGCGTCGATAAAAACCACTATGCCATAAGAATAATCGAATGTCTTTAATGGATTTAGGAATGGATAGATTTGAAATAACATCAACTTTTGGTTTATCAACTTCAATTTCCTTATTTGAAATGTATTAACCATAAATGGCATTTTTTCTATTTTAAAGTTAAGTTTTTAAAATTTAGAACCAACTCGAGATGATGTAAGCATTCGAAAAAAGAATCTCTAAAGATAGAGAAATCATCCAAAAAAAACTTCTAAATAGCATTCGATCATGTCAGAAAAGATGCAAACCATGCATTATTGGAAAGTTGTAGGGGCGTTAAAAAGTCCGAATTGCATATGCTGATAAGAAAAGGTAATGAAAGGACACGTGAAAGTCATTTTTTCTTGATCTTTAGGGGCGAGTGGAATTTGGTTATAATCAGAATAATCACTAAGAGAATAATAGAATTTGTGGAAAGCTAATCGTTCAAGCATTTGGTCGATGAAAGAAAGAGGAAAATGATCTTTTCATGTTGCAACATTTAATTTTCGACAGTTAATGCACGCCAACCCATTTGCGTATAGATCCGAATGGGTTCATTTGCTTCATTCTTGATTACGGTAATACTAAGCTTTTTAGACAGACATGAATTGGGGGTAATCCGTGAACTGCCGAAGATGGGATATGTGATACCGTTATCAAGGAGTTTAAGAATTTATTCTCGAAGCGCATCTTTCATTTTGGGATTAATCCTTCATTGCACATCATGAGTAGGCCTGGCTTCATCAATTAAGTAAATGCGATATTGAACAATTACAGGGCTAATTCCCTTAATATTGGTAGTGGACCATCCAAATGCTTCTTCTTTTTTGAAAGAATCGAAAGAAGAGAGGCTTCTTGGTTAAGAAAAAGATTGGTAGAAAAAAAGATGGAAAAAGTTTTGTTATCACTTAAGTATGCATACTTAAGGTGACAAGGAAGAGGTTTGAGCTCTAACCTAGGAGGTTTCACAATTAAAAAAATCGGTTGAGTTTCGAACTCAACCGTGAGAGGTTTGAAGGGAAGCGTGTCTATGATCTCTATAATGCCATTGAATTTTAATTAACATTATTAGGGATATTTGTTTGGATAAATTAAATAGAATAATGTGAATAAGTAGGGAGATGAGATTAATAAATCTAATGGCCGTGTCTAAAAGAATGAACTAAAATAAAAGGACTTAAATAAATTAAGGAGGAGGAATCTTCCTAAGGGGTAAACTGGGAAATGGGGCTACATATCTTGGTATATATCTCTTCCTCCACTTGAATAAATTTCCACTTTCTCATTCTTAACTCCTCAATAACTTCGGCTAGCCATTTAAAAGTTCCAGGAAAAGTTTACATTGAAGAAAAAGCTAAGGAATCAAAGCTAGGAAATTATCTCATTCTCCAATCAACTAATCAAGGTGAATAATCATGTTTATCATCTCGTTTTCTGTGTTTGGATCGGTTATGGGTTATACCCAATTCATGTTTGTAATTTTGGTTAGGATATAACCATTTAAACCTTTGTTTAATTAAGACATAGATGTTTTAAAATGTTAATGGGTTAATCAACACGTTTTCATTCGGTTTTGGTTAAATTCCAAGTGGTTTTGATCTTCATGTGCTTAAATTTTTTATTATGTTGAAGTATGTGTAACATCCTGATATTTTCATCCATTCGCATCTACACATGTCGGACTTGAATTGCTCAAAATATCAGATTGTTAATTTAAATTTGGCAAACTTAGCATATACAGTGAATTAATAAATTATAGAATCACAAACATAGAGTAATATATAATATGCAGCGGAAACAAAAGAATAGTATGTCATGAAGCTACTATATAAATAACATAGTTAAATAAGATACAACAGAAATCTCAAATACAATAGTCAAATACAAGATCAGAATACATCACAGGAATGAACTGAATAACTGCAAGCTGAAAAGATGTAGATGGCTCCAACTTCAAAGGTGAGTCTTAAAAGCCGTATCACTCAGTTTGACCCGAGCGTAAAGCAAAACGCAAAACACTCGTGTCAGGATTAACATTCATATATCAATAAATCCAACTCAAGTGAAATAAAAATTGAAATACAAGTAACTCAAAGGATGTTTGGGATAACCATCCTCTAAGGATCCGTTAAACTATCTACTATGTAGTAATTACGCTATTATAATAATGTCTATAGTAAAGTAAACTATTAAAATTGCGTCAAAGCGTTACCCATATCCCCCTTAACACATTTTATAGTGCCAATAGTCTATACAGTACCGTAATACCTCCAGATCGGGAGGCTACCAGAGGATACTCCATAGGTATGACACAAAATAAACTCGTAGTGGTCTCGACAGGGTAGGTGACACGGCACAACAAGGCAATGTCAGGGTAGATATACCAATTATTCGTCCGGACAGGTGGTAACGCATAGCAGCCACTACCACCCACCTCGGAACACACTCCCAAATCAAAATCAAGGGCGGCCATCAAATCAGTCTCAAAGTGAGAATATAATATCGAAGGAATGTGCCCGATCGGAGGAATGACCTAACTTGGCCCGAGAATCGATCATGTTTTAGCCATCTTATGCCAACTCATGGGAGTCGAGTCCACATATATACCTCACCATCCTACTTCTCTGGAATCTCCATCCTGTACATGGTTGTTAAAGTGGTTTTCAGTATTGGCAGAGAGTATGACAGTATCCGATCCTGGTCTCTTTAACAACCAATCGTTATTATAGCACCGCGGTCATTTCAAAATAGTTTATACTTCAAAACCAAAATATCGTTGCCATTTAAAAACCATATCAATACGATATCATTCCATTTCAAATATATCCCTTTCCAAAATCATAGCACTTTCAAAGTTATAACACTTTTGAAACCAAACATTTGAAATTATAACACTTTCAAAACATAATACTTTGAATTCGTAACTTTGAAAACATAACTTCCACCATTTAAGTAGTTTAGATATTAAAATAGTATATATAATAATATAGTTTATAAAGTAAAATAGTTTATATAAAAGAGCTATAAGTTAAAATAATTTATATTAAAATAGTTAGTATATTAAAATAGTTTATATTAAAAACGATGTATATTAAAATAGTTTACATTAAAATAATTTATAAGGTGAAATATAAAATAGTTTTAAATATGATTTAAAAATACTTTATATAATAAAATAGTTTCCTTAAATTTCACAAATCCATTCTAAATCAACTCGAATTCCAAAATTCAAATTTAATCCAATCTCAAATCATCAATTTCAATTAAATTCAGTTTCTCAATAAACCATTTCAAATTACATCGATTCAAATACAGATTTTAACCACAAAATAAACCATTTCAATTTCAATATATTCAAAGCTTTAAGTATTCAAACATTTCAAAACTAGATTTGATGATTCCATATATATATATATATCAAATTCGCTTTACTATTATTTATTTTGAAATATGTACTTAATCATTCAAATAGCATTTAAATAAAACTTCAAACTTCAAATTTAAATAAAACTAAATATACCATTTCAATTTATGTAAACTTGAAATATTCATTTAAATCACTTTTAATCAAAAATCTAGTTATAAAATCATATGTTTAAAATCCCAAATTTAATAAATTTCAAATCAAACTTATTTGAGTATAATTCTTAAATAAATTCAATTTCAAAACCTTGGAAATCATTTCAATATATATATATGTATATGTATATGTATATGTGTGTATACATATATATTGATTAACCGTGTTTGTATATAATTTTCTATCCTATGGTCAAGTGATACAGATATTTATCATTTCAATCCGCAATTTAAGTATATACAAGTATATATCATTCTAACCCCCAATCCCAAGTTCAATTCAATGAAAATTGCTTGGGTGTATCATTTCAACCCATAACAATTTTCTCCTATTCTACATATCGTTCGGGTATGTATCATTTCAACCCATAGGGAATTTTATACTAATAGAAAACTTGCAGAGTGATAACAGATATGTTAATAATATAACAAACATATATCAACAATACAAATAACAGATAATGGTGTCAGATGTCACGGGTGAGCAGATATAGATAATAGCATATATATATAGCAATGTAACTAACTAACAACAGCATATTTCAATTGTCGTTTCAAGTGAAATCAAATTTAATAAATATAAGAACGTTAATCACAAGTGATTGCTCACATTTCGAGGCTAGAGACATATATAATAAAGTTGAGTTATGAAATGCAAGCATGACTTCCAAAGCAAAGCTAGATGGACACGATATGGCGAGCAAAGCTATAGGTAGAAATCAACGAAACAAATCAAATCAGTTTTGCTATAAATTGAAAATATATATATTATTATATTAAATATATAAATCTAGTATTTAGTTTAAGATAAATATTAAAATAATATAAAGATTTCAAAACCATTATTCTTAAACCCAAATGTTGAAAATCAAAGATATATATATTTTAAAAACCCACACTTATATCTACTTACCAATATAAATTAATATATGAACATATACAAACTCACATATATATTATATTCGAAATCAATATTAAACATATGAAAATTACAACATATTATATAACTTAGAAAAACTAACATTTATATATACACAGAGTATATTATAACCAATATAACTTTATATAATTTAAATTATATAAACTGCAAAACTGTATACACTATCATAATATAATACCCAGCAAGCCTACATACTGTCCTGATATGTATAGGTATATAGTACTATATTGTATACTTATTTAATAAATATGTTTATACAAACATACCTTTATCAATATACCAAACATATGTAAATGTATGTACTATAAAATCAACCAACAACCAAAAGATAAATATAACTTAGGAAACTATATTATATATGTGTGGGTGTATATAACAGCAGCCAATACAACTTGTACAAACCTTTACATAGTACTATTCTATAGTTTATATACTTTTTCATATTAATGACATATAATTTACTTTATATATATATATATATATATCCAGCACCATACCATTTTTTTTATCCTTTATCATACAAACAGAACATATCTTCTATCATATTTATAAACAATCCTAGAACATACCCTGCTAGATTAAAAATTACCATTCTTAAAATAGAAATTAGAAAAAAGACTAAATCGAAGATATTCATACCAGAGGTATTTGGGAAACAAATTCGACAGTACTGTGGAGCGTTGAACAGAATAGACAATATACTATCTCTCAAAATAATAGTGTAATCTGAAGAAGAGGACGTACTACTGACAAATGATGAGGAAATTTAGGCAGCCATCAGAGCACAATATAAACTCTTTTTATTATTATAAGTTTTTCATATATCTTACAGACTAGAAGATGACTCTTATAGTGTGTGTCTGGGATACAAAACCTCGCAACACAATATACCTTATCATACATCAACGCACTTAAAATAGTATACAGCTCACTAATGCAAAACAAAGATAATAATAATTAGATTCCCACTTATCTTCTGATGTGGATAAAGTAAATGCTTTCGGCCTAATAATCGATGAGTTGGAAAGTGGACCGTCCTTTAATAATGTTGAGAAGATTCTGACTTTATTTCTTGAGATTCGTGCCAAAGTAAAAATCTATGTCTAATTTGCTCTTCTACTATATCCATTAGTTGTCAATCGGACTGGTTCATATCATCTTGTTCATAGGCTTCTAATTCTCTCCTGGTGGATTCAAGACTACTTTCACCTTCATCTTCTGAACTAATTATATCATATATAAGTACATCTTGATTAGGATTAAACATATCAATTGCTGCTGGAAGAGCTAATAGAACTTTTAGTTCCATTTCACCCCAAATCTGATAACGTGAAGTTTCTGCCTGTAGAACTAATTTTTCTTTCCAACTTGGGGGCGGACTTAGCGTTGTTGGGTGTTGATGATATTGCCATGGCATATGAGCTTCGAACCAAATTGGAGTTCCTTCATATAATTGATAATAACTATGAAGACTACGGCTGTCATGTAATCCCGTATAGCCTTTATGCCAAAATATTGCCATACGATGAGTAGCTGGTTTGTAGTAATAATTTGGTCCTGGAAGTATTAGTGGGGTAGTGGAACAAATACATACTATAATACTTGAAAACTGTGTTAAATATTGAGATGCTATAAAATAATACCTTTCACCAAAACGCTTAAGGACTGAAGTTGGAGTAGTATTGTAAAATGTAATTCTAGAGACCATACCATGATCAAACATATTTACCAGCTCATCGACATCCTTTGGAAGCAGGTTAATGTCGGTTTGAAGTCTTAACATGTTTGACCTTCTGTCATGTACAACTTTAAATTGAATACCCTGTACTTTGTCTCTATAATAACCTTTAAGAATTCTTGAAGGTTCTTCTGATGAGCATTCCAACTTTCATGAACTAACTTCTCAATCTTTAGTTTGATGTCTATGCCCGACTTCTTGTAAAACTCTTCTAAGATCGGCATCGGTTTTAGCTTTAAGTGGTTTGAAAGTTGTTGAAAGCTTAGGGTTTTTGGATATTTTGGCAGATTTCGTTTAAGCTGATCCCTTTCTTTTACTAGATGCTTTATTCTTTGTTCTAAAAGCCTTGCTGTTTGTTGATCATAATGAATCTGGCTAATTTATTGTTTTAACTGCTGATTTTCATTAAGAAGGATTCCTAATTGAGACTGAGACTTCTGATAAAGATTTTGTAGATCATTAATTTGTACTGTCTGGTCATTTATGATTCTGTCAGGAGTTTGAGGAGTGGAAGAGGTCATTTATGAATAGGTTTTATAGCAATCTTCCTCCACAAAATAGCTAGGTCCAAATGCTTTTCTTGCTTCATCTAAGGCTTCACTAAGCTGATAGTATCCTCTAAACACTGGATTATAAAAATTTTGGGTTGCAAGCTGAACTTGAGAATAATATTTGAAGACCCCTGTAAAATTTCCTTTAAAAACCACGTAACAAGAAAATTTCTTTGAAAGCGGTTTTTGCTGTATTTTTGAAAAATAATGGGCAAAACAATTACTTAATTTCTGTTTGTTTCGCTTTTCTTGTTCTATGGTTTTCAATTTCCATAGATGATCTAGCAAGCATTGTTGTGAAGTATCAAGACGAACTAGGGGTTTAAACCTCCTTGGGTCATCTGATCTGTAAATCACCAATTCTTGTTGTCCAAAAGACATACAAGGAATATTGGTCTGTTTATTATTTTCTTTTCTAACTGGAGTAATAGCCTTTGAGCTACTTGGGGAATTACCACCCATACTGTTTTTACTTGTTGTGTTTTCTTAGGATGGTGTTTCTTTTTTGATAACATCCACCCTTTGTAAAGAAATTTCTGGAGATTCTACTTCTGCTTTTACAGGCTCTATTCTTTCTGTCATTTCCTGATTCATAAAACAAATGTTAGTAGAATCAAAAACTGATAGTAATTTTCTACTTAAAATATCTGCTAAATGATTATTTTTTCCTTTGATGTGTTCGAAACATATATAATAACCATTTCCTTGAATTAGATTCTGCAAATTTAACCATCTAGTTTTATCTATCTTCTTATTGTTTTCATTGGAAATGAATTTAACAATTTCTTCGCAATCTGTTTTAACAGTAAAGTCTTTATTAAGGAAGATTTTAAATTTATCTAGACTGTTAATTAATGCTTGAATCTCATAGTCAATAGATGTCCATGAGTTGACCGAGTTAAAGTTACCACTAGCATAGGCAGAAATTTTTTCTGTATTTTTATCTGCATATTTGGATGGTTTACATTTTAGGATGGCTCCCCATCCATTCTTGCATCCATCACATTCTATAATGATGTAGTCTGTCGTTAGAGGTAATTCAAGTGGTTTAATTCGCTTAACTTCTTCTTTTATTTTTTGTACTAACTTGATATCTTCGGAATAAAATCTGGCTTCGCCGTTTTTTAAATTTTTTTCATATAGTGGACCAACTAATTTGGCCAGATTTGCAATAAATTTTCTGGCATAGTTTACTAATCCTAAAAAGGCTTGAATTTTCTTTTTATTATCAAGCTTGTTTGGAAAATCACTAATCTTTTGAGAAATGTAAGGTTGGAGTTCTATTTTTCCATTCCCAATTTCAAGACCTAGAAACGAAATTTTTAACTTAAAAATTTCCATTTTTCTTTTACTAACTACTAAACCATTCTTTTCGATTTTTGAAAAGACTATTTTTAAATGTTGTTGATGTTGTTTTAAATTATCTGATGCTACAAGAATATCGTCTATGTATACTAAACAAAATTCATATTTTTTGAATATGTTGTCCATAAACCTCTGAAATATTGAAGGGGCTGTTTTGAGTCCAAAACTAAGAACATTCCATTCGAAATGTCCTTCTGAACACATAAAAGATGTCCAAGGCTTAAAATCTTCTTCTAGTTTTAACTGGTTATATCCACTTTTTAAATCAAATTTACTAAAGAATTTTTTATCTTGGATTAGGTTAATCGGTGTATCTTTATTAGGAATGTTATAACCATCATCCTCTGTATTGTCGTTTAACCTTTTATAGTTGTAGACAATTCTGGGTTTTCCTCTTTTTTGTTCAGAATGATTCTGTACAAGGAAAGCAGCTGATCTGTGTTTTGAGTCCGATCTTCTAATAAGGTTTTGTTTTAGCATTTCTGATATTTGAATCTTAAATTCTTTAATATCAGCTGGAGAGTAATCAATATTAGCTGTCTTAATTGTAAGATCAGTATTTATTATTTTGATCTTACATGTATAATTAACTTTATTTTTGGTTACATCGTCTCCAATGAAACCAAGTTTTTCTAGTTTAGAAATTATTTGATAAGGTATAAATTTTGTTTCCTTTCCTTTCTCTAATTCTCTGCTATTTTCAAATGCTAAAATGCTTAAAGCATTCTTATATTCTGAAGTAATCGAAACGTTTTCTGGTTTTAAAAAATCTAATTCACCTCGCCCACCACGCTTTCGAGCAAGCTCTGAGGAATAATTATTATAATTAGTAGGTAATGTATGATTATGTTTACTAAAGGTAATGCTATTTTTAATAATGGTGATCGCACCTCTGTAATTTAATATGAAGTTTAGACCTAATAAAAATTCTGTTGATTTAATATCTTTTGGAGCAATAATACAGTGGCCAAGTTCATATTTATTGCTGTAATTATTGCTGAAATATTTAAATTGTATTGTACCATTATCAGGTATTTTATGTGTCATTTTCATAAAACTTTGATTAGTTGTTTTACTTGTAATAATATAACTTAACGGTACATGATGTTGTAAAGGAACTAAAGAGTGTCCAATGAGACTCTTTGTACTTCCTGTATCTATAATTGCTATAGTTTCTATAAAACTTTTTTCATCAAACCAGATTTTACAAGTTAATGTAAGTTGATTTGTGTTATACTTATTTATATTGGCTGTAAACAAATCTGTTTGTATTTCATTATTCATGGTTTGAATAATTTCTGTGTTTAATTCTGTATTACTTTGTTCAGCTATATCTTGTGGTTTATTTAATGAATAATTCTTTATCTGTTGTAATTCTTGTTTTATATGAGTTAATTCTAGTTGTAATAACTGGATCTGTGCATCATGTTTATCTAGTGTTTCTTGAAAAATACTTTTTTCAATAACATTTTGTTTTCTAGTTGTTAGTTCTAATTTAAAATTCTCTTTGGCGCATAGAAAACATATTTCGATAAAACATAAGTCACATTGAAATCGTTTTGAGATTTCTGGATATCTATTACAGAAATCACATGGAGCATGATCGTTTCCACGACCTTGAATCCAACTATGAGTGCATTCTACGAATTTTCCTGTGTTCATTAAGGTATATGTAATTGGGGTTGAAGAACTAGCTTCTTCATTATCTGAAATTGTACTATAAATTGAGTCTGTGTCATTAAATTCATTTTCATGAACTGATTCTAGGTCATATTCTCCAATTTCATCTACTAAATTAGAGCGCTGTTTATTATTATGTCTATTGGGACATTTATCTGCAAAGTAATTAGGATCACCACAGATAAAACAATGACATTTCTTATTAGGACGTCTTCGTCTAACGTATCTATCTTTTTTATATTCATTATATTTTCTCGATTTCCATAAATATTTTTTAGGTTTATGATATCCATATGCCTGAGGAGTATAAATTGCTGTTCGGCAAAATGCCCAAGCTTGACGCTTAATCTGTTCTGGTAAGGTAGCTTCCCTACAGCGTTTTTCTAATTCGTCAAAAACAAACATGATTCTTGGTCCAATACCGAGTTTTGGTATATCTCCATACCTTTCATTCCAAGTTTCATGCAACTGTCTACCTAATTCTCCTGGTAGTTTAGTAAAATATCTATTACAAAGTTCTTCATCTCGAGCTTTGCCTGTTTGTGCAATCATTGTTGCAAAATCTTGTGAAAATTCTTTTATATATTTAAAGTCTTTTATTGTTAATTGTTCTAAATTTCTAAATGCAATTTCTTGTAAAATAGTTCCTTTTTTAGCTGGATCAGTTCCTAAAATTAGCTGCCTTACAAAACTGGTAAAATTATAGGCATTGCTTCCTAACGTTTTTTGTTCTGTAATTAGTTCTGGAACTTCCTTTTTAGTAGACATATAAATTCCTAAGGCTAATGGTCCTAGGGTTGTTTCTAAAACTCCCCACATATCCATATCTGCTTTTTTATTTATTTTCCAAAATCTTACTACATTCTGTTCCCAAGCCAAGATTTCTTCTGGCCATAGTTGGGGGGACTGGTTTTCTAATAATAACATATCTCGACTATAGAGTTTTCCTACTGGTTTTCTATTTCCTTTTCGTATAAAAGGACTTTCTTGGTATTGCCAATCTATTGGTTCCTAAGTTTCTCTTTCTAATGGACCTGTTCTATACTCTGATCCACTAGGTTCAGCATCCCATTTACCTTTTTTTTTTACTAGGTATCATGGCGTGGTCCATAAAACTGGTGTCTAAGAAAAAATCGTTTAAAGGAATTTTTTGACTGGTATATCATTTATAAGAGGCATATTGTAATACTTATTAAGAGTATTAAATGATTCTTCATAAGTCATATTTAAATCTGACATGCATGATATAATCATATCATCAAATTCTTGTGTAATGTTTTCTACAGTTATCTTTCTGTTTATTATATCCTGTAAACTTTTTTTAGTTTCTGTTTCAAAATTATTCTGTTCGCATGACTGTTCAATGTCTTCATATTCTTCGTCATCTATCAAATAACCAAGAATGTCTTCTTCTTCGATATTTAATTTTACTAATTCTTCTTCTAATTCTGACTGACTATCATATATAGGACCATTATCCCAATTCATATGGTTGGATTGTTCTAATGGTTCTTCTAAAATTATTTCATTCAGACTATTTCTAATTGATCCATCTATTTCGGATTCTGTATCTTCTTCATTTTGCTTAGATCTATAACTGCCAAAACGAAGACTAGGTTCTCCAAATTGATTATTGTATATTACATGACTTTGTGGTATTAAAATACTTTTTTCATTTTTTACAAAATTTTTAAGATCCCATTCAAGTCCAGCTAAGTCTTTTGGATCAAATCTTCTGGGTTCTATCATCTTAATTCCCTTAGATGATATGTTTTGTACGGTTCCTTCTAAATTAATTTTAAATTTCATTCCCGAACGATTAGAAGCTTTTCCTAGGATTCCAATACTAATAATTAAATTGTTTCCAATATAGTCATCAAATCCGGCCGTTGAGAATCCCAGTTTTAAATTTTTTAAATCTTTAATAGATTTAAGAATGTCTGGAACACAATATACTAATGCAGATTTGTCATTAAGATCAATCTCCATTCCGGATAATAAGGCTTTTTCTATATAGGCTGTCCAACTTTGATCTAATACTAAGGTTAAAAGTTTGGTTCCGGTTCCTTTTCTGGTAAGTACTTTTATTCATGTTTGGATGTTTATTTGCTTATATATATATATATCCTGTTATACATACATATGACACTGTGATTTGATTTAAGTGATATATATTCATCCCTGTCATTTAATTGAAATAACTAATCACTTGGCCATAGGATAGAAAATTATATACGGACACCGGATTGGTTAACTTAATAATTTTTAAAATGGTTGATTTAAAATTTATTTAAAATGTTTTAATATAAAGTTATAAATAAAATCAATTTATAGAAATCGAATTTATCGAAAAATTGAATTTGGAATGTTGAAATAAATTTTGGTTAAAAGAATGTGTTAATTAATTTAAGTTGAGACTTTGAAATTTAAAATTGGGATATGATTGAATTTCGCAAATTTATTTGTTTAAAAGATTGAACATTATCTCGAGCTTTGAGTATTACTAAGTAAAGGTGATATAAAAATGATATTTTGGAATTGAGCTTGGAATTGAATCATATTTGAAATTTGGATTTAAATTTGAATATTGAAGGATAAATTTAGTTAAGTGTTATAAATTGATATTTTGAAAAATCAAGCTCCGAATTGATATAAATTGAAATTGAATTGATTGAAGGTGAATGTAGAATTGAATTAATTTGAAGTCAAAGTTGACATTGATTTGAATTGAAATCGAAATTGAATCGATAGAATGGAAATTGAAATTGATTTGTATTGGGAAGTTATAATTGAAATGGTTTGGTTTGAAGCCTTTTCATTTTGTTTTCCCAATTACTCGGTTATATAAACCATCTTTAAATACTTATTTTTTTTACCTATATAACTATATTAAGTTATTTTTAACCCATCTTAAACCATGTTAACTTATTTTAATTATATTTAATCTATCTTAAATCCATTTAACTAAATTAAATTAATTTATCTATTTGAAATCCATTAAAAGATTTTAAGTATTTTTAACTATTTTAATTATTTAAAACTACTTTTATACTACTTTAAACTATTTTATAAAATTTCAAGCTGGTCAATAAGGTGAAATGTTTATGTTTAAATCTTGAATTTAAATACGTATTGGGTTAAATGAAGTTGCAACCTAAATTGAAATTCGAAATGATTTTGAAATCGAAATGAGATATTGAGGCGAAAAATGATTTTGGAACGGAATCTTACATTTTGAATAGATATGACGATGTTAAAATGGATTTGATTTTTTTGAAGCGAATATGATATTTTGATATAAATTATGAATCGATTTGAAATGTAAAAGAGCCATCGGTGTAATAATATGTAGTTATTAAAGAGACCGGGATCGGATATGGACATACTCTCTATCGACACCGAAAACCACTTTAATAACTAGTATACGCGGAGTGTTGATCCAGAATGAAGTGGATGGCTTGGTGAACGAGTTGACTGAAGAAAGAGAACGATATTGGACGACTCCTGACATGACTAAAACAGGAGTCGCGCCGGGCCATTGAGGTTCGCCGCCTCTAGCGGACACACTTCTTCGATAGCATATCTATTACCTTTTGTGATTCGATTTGGGTTCAACCCTCGATTTGGGAGTGTTGTTTCGCAGTGTTGAGGTAGCTGCTGGCTATGCTCAACATCAGTCCGGATCACGCAACTACTAGTATCCTAGTTGGTATCGCCTCATGTACCTTGTCATACTGATTATCCTATTCGCAACCACTACGTTTTTTTTTGTGTTATACCTATGGGGTACCCTCTGATAACCACCAGTTTACGGTGGGGTTTACGGTGCTGTATAGACTATGGAATTATAAAAATGTGTTAAGGGGAATTATGGTAACGCCTTAACGCTATTTTAATACTTTTATTTAATACTTTTACTTTACTGTAGTCATATTATAATAGCGTATTGTACTACATAGTAGATAGTTTAACGGATCCTTGAGAGATGGAAAATCCCATAACATCTCTTAAGTTATTGCACGCAAGTTGACACTGGATATGAGATGTCAAACCCCGTAAACATCTCTAAAGCCGTTACACTCATATTTATTTACGATTGATTTACTTACATGAGGATATTTTAGTCCTGACTCGAGTGTTTTGTCTTTTCATTACGCTCGGGTCAGACCTGAGTTTTTCAGCTTATTGAAGATCTATTCTGGAGGACGAAGACGAAGATTTGGTATACTATTACTATTATTATCTTTGCATCATGCTGTCTGCTACATTATTTTGTTTGTTCAGGTGTATATGCATAACTCTGATAAATGTTGTATAAATAATGATCAAAGTATAGTAAACAGCTTCATGAACTGTTTATTTGACTATTATATTTTATCGTTCCGCTGCAAGATTCTGTATTGTTTCATTTTCTTTATTTCCCTTTCTTTCATTTTCTTATTTTCCCCAATAACCATCTGCTCTTTGGAATGGTTTGGAATCGGCATGTGAATTTGATCGTCGGTTTAAACTGTCCAAAAAGGTGGGTCGTTACAGTTGGTATCAAAGCTTTGATTTAGCGATAACCTTAGCTTTGTGGGGTCTGACTCTTTATAAATATGGTAGTTATACCCTATGATGAGTCGCTGAGTGTATACATATGAGAGAGCGTATTTGTTAGTGATATAAAATGTTTTATATTGTGTCGGTTGATTTGTTGAGTGGCTTATGGATTCTGGTCAATACGAGTAATTAATGTCATTGACATGGATCTCTAAACACTTAAACAGAACAATTCGACATAGTATTGTTTTGAAATTGGGTAAATGAAATAATTTTGCTCTAATTATATTTTGAATATAAAGAAAAATTTCAGAAATTATTGTGACTTATCTAGCTTACCTAGTTGTTAGAAATGGTATATTGGTTATTATCATTAATTGGATATTGTAATTTAATAAATAAGGTGAATTACAAAATGAACAGTAATAAAACAACTTGTGGAATGTTTTAAGAAAGAAAATCTTATAAGAATATTTTATAAAGGTGACTTATAAATTAAAATAGATTTAAATTGGAAAATATTGAATTTAAGACCCGGAGGTTTTGACAATGGTTCTCAAAGCTTTGAAGAAAATATATTATGATATTAGTTGGAAAATATTTATGGGAAATATTTTTAAAGGATTTTAAGAAGAATTGAATTCAGTACTCCTCTCTTCTGTCGGTGGAAAATAATTTCGGTGATGACTGCACAGCATCATCGACGTTCATTTTCGAGTTTCAAAGTGGGGGAGACTTCTAAGAAGCTTTGCTTTTCTTAGAAATTATTTTGGGTAAATGGGTTTTGGTTTAAACTCCAAAGGTATGATTTGATATATTAAAGATATAAGTGTATATGATTATTTCAAACGATTTGAAAAGAACCGAGCATTTAAATTTCTAAGTTCTGTTAATTAATAATTTTCAGATTATTTGAATGAAATGTGAATAACCAGAACTTATAAAATAATAGGATTAAGATATCTAAGCTTAATGTTTTGGGAAAACTTTAGAGTTGAAGTGTACCTTTAAAGTTGAAAGGTAGAGAGGATTTAAACAATTTAAATTTGTGAACATTCTAATTAAGTAAAATGAAATTCTATAAATTTGTATAATACCAAATTTGCATTCTAATAACATATAATATGACTTACCAAATATTAAGAAGTTGAAATGATGTTTTGGATATGTAATGAGATGTTGTACAAATAAACAGAACCTGAAAATAATTGAAGTATACAAGTAAGGAAAACTCAAAAGGGATTAAAATGTGTATAAATGGAAAACTTGGTTGTGATAAAAATTATATATACTTAAATATAGCATGAAATGATGAATGGATAAATGGAACAAGTAAGTGAACTTAAGAAAGAAGACAAATGAATTGTATAATATCTTTGTAGATTGGATAGAAAAATAATATAAATTGCATAGGGATTGTAAAAAATATATATAAAAAAAATTGAATTTGTAACTTTTGAGATAACTGTAAACTAAGAAAAGTCATATATAAGAAGTTAGACTTTTATAGAATGACTATAAACTAAAGTGATGATTAATAAAATGTTCCACAAATAAATTTGTTATTAACTAAAACTATGAAAATGAATTAAATGTAAACAAGAGAATTTGGTATAGCTAAGAATCAATTGGAAATGAAATTGAATTTAATTAAATTATATAGAATGTTTAAAATGAACTTGAGTAAGCAAAATTCTATGATATGATGTTTAAGAAAAGATAATGTTAAAGAATATGCTATGTAAAGAAATGAATATACTAACTGAATAATGGATTGTGAATAATTAATTGTAAATAAAAATAAAAGTCAATAAAATAATTTAGTATAGATAAATTGGATAGAAATCCATTGGAAGCTAGTTCTTCAACCCCAATTACATATACCTTAATGAATACAGGAAAATTCGTAGAATGTACTCATAGTTGGATTCAAGGTCGTGGAAACGATCATGTTCCATGTGATTTCTGTAATAGATATCCAGAAATCTCACAACGATTTCAATGTGACTTATGTTTTATCGAAATATGTTTTCTATGCACCAAAGAGAATTTTAAATTAGAACTAACAACTAGAAAACAAAATGTTATTGAAAAAAGTATTTTTCAAGAAACACTAGATAAACATGATGCACAGATCCAGTTAATACAACTAGAATTAACTCATATAAAACAAGAATTACAACAGATAAAGAATTATTCATTAAATAAACCACAAGATATAGCTGAACAAAGTAATACAGAATTAAACACAGAAATTATTCAAACCATGAATAATGAAATACAAACAGATTTGTTTACAGCCAATATAAATAAGTATAACACAAATCTACTTACATTAACTTGTAAAATCTGGTTTGATGAAAAAAGTTTTATAGAAACTATAGCAATTATAGATACAGGAAGTACAAAGAGTCTCATTGGACACTCTTTAGTTCCTTTACAACATCATGTACCGTTAAGTTATATTATTACAAGTAAAACAACTAATCAAAGTTTTATGAAAATGACACATAAAATACCTGATAATGGTACAATACAATTTAAGTATTTCAGCAATAATTACAGCAATAAATATGAACTTGGCCACTGTACTATTGCTCCAAAAGATATTAAATCAACAGAATTTTTATTAGGTCTAAACTTCATATTAAATTACAGAGGCGCGATCACCATTATTAAAAATAGCATTACCTTTAGTAAACATAATTATACATTACCTACTAATTATAATAATTATTCATCAGAGCTTGCTCGAAAGCGTGGTGGGCGAGGTGAATTAGATTTTTTAAAACCAGAAAACGTTTCGATTACTTCAGAATATAAGAATGCTTTAAGCATTTTAGCATTTGAAAATAGCAGAGAATTAGAGAAAGGAAAGGAAACAAAATTTATACCTTATCAAATAATTTCTAAACTAGAAAAACTTGGTTTCATTGGAGACGATGTAACCAAAAATAAAGTTAATTATACATGTAAGATCAACATAATAAATACTGATCTTACAATTAAGACAGCTAATATTGATTACTCTCCAGCTGATATTAAAGAATTTAAGATTCAAATATCAGAAATGCTAAAACAAAACTTATTAGAAGATCGGACTCAAAACACAGATCAGCTGCTTTCCTTGTACAGAATCATTCTGAACAAAAAAGAGGAAAACCCAGAATTGTCTATAACTATAAAAGGTTAAACGACAATACAGAGGATGATGGTTATAACATTCCTAATAAAGATACACCGATTAACCTAATCCAAGATAAAAAATTCTTTAGTAAATTTGATTTAAAAAGTGGATATAACCAGTTAAAACTAGAAGAAGATTTTAAGCCTTGGACAGCTTTTATGTGTTCAGAAGGACATTTCGAATGGAATGTTCTTAGTTTTGGACTCAAAACAGCCCCTTCAATATTTCAGAGGTTTATGGACAACATATTCAAAAAATATGAATTTTGTTTAGTATACATAGACGATATTCTTGTAGCATCAGATAATTTAAAACAACATCAACAACATTTAAAAATAGTCTTTTCAAAAATCGAAAAGAATGGTTTAGTAGTTAGTAAAAGAAAAATGGAACTTTTTAAGTTAAAAATTTCGTTTCTAGGTCTTGAAATTGGGAATGGAAAAATAGAACTCCAACCTTACATTTCTCAAAAGATTAGTGATTTTCCAAACAAGCTTGATAATAAAAAGAAAATTCAAGCCTTTTTAGGATTAGTAAACTATGCCAGAAAATTTATTGCAAATCTGGCCAAATTAGTTGGTCCATTATATGAAAAAAATTTAAAAAACGGCGAAGCCAGATTTAATTCCGAAGATATCAAGTTAGTACAAAAAATAAAAGAAGAAGTTAAGCGAATTAAACCACTTGAATTACCTCTAACGACCGACTACATCATTATAGAATGTGATGGATGCAAGAATGGATGGGGAGCCATCCTAAAATGTAAACCATCCAAATATGCAGATAAAAATACAGAAAAAATTTCTGCCTATGCTAGTGGTAACTTTAACTCGGTCAACTCATGGACATCTATTGACTATGAGATTCAAGCATTAATTAACAGTCTAGATAAATTTAAAATCTTCCTTAATAAAGACTTTACTGTTAGAACAGATTGCGAAGAAATTGTTAAATTCATTTCCAATGAAAACAATAAGAAGATAGATAAAACTAGATGGTTAAATTTGCAGAATCTAATTCAAGGAAATGGTTATTATATATGTTTCGAACACATCAAAGGAAAAAATAATCATTTAGCAGATATTTTAAGTAGAAAATTACTATCAGTTTTTGATTCTACTAACATTTGTTTTATGAATCAGGAAATGACAGAAAGAATAGAGCCTATAAAAGCAGAAGTAGAATCTCCAGAAATTTCTTTACAAAGGGTGGATGTTATCAAAAAAGAAACACCATCCTAAGAAAACACAACAAGTAAAAACAGTATGGGTGGTAATTCCCCAAGTAGCTCAAAGGCTATTACTCCAGTTAGAAAAGAAAATAATAAACAGACCAATATTCCTTGTATGTCTTTTGGACAACAAGAATTGGTGATTTACAGATCAGATGACCCAAGGAGGTTTAAACCCCTAGTTCGTCTTGATACTTCACAACAATGCTTGCTAGATCATCTATGGAAATTGAAAACCATAGAACAAGAAAAGCGAAACAAACAGAAATTAAGTAATTGTTTTGCCCATTATTTTTCAAAAATACAGCAAAAACCGCTTTCAAAGAAATTTTCTTGTTACGTGGTTTTTAAAGGAAATTTTACAGGGGTCTTCAAATATTATTCTCAAGTTCAGCTTGCAACCCAAAATTTTTATAATCCAGTGTTTAGAAGATACTATCAGCTTAGTGAAGCCTTAGATGAAGCAAGAAAAGCATTTGGACCTAACTATTTTGTGGAGGAAGATTGCTATAAAACCTATTCATAAATGACCTCTTCCACTCCTCAAACTCCTGACAGAATCATAAATGACCAGACAGTACAAATTAATGATCTACAAAATCTTTATCAGAAGTCTCAGTCTCAATTAGGAATCCTTCTTAATGAAAATCAGCAGTTAAAACAATAAATTAGCCAGATTCATTATGATCAACAAACAGAAAGGCTTTTAGAACAAAGAATAAAGCATCTAGTAGAAGAAAGGGATCTGCTTAAACGAAATCTGCCAAAATATCCAAAAACCCTAAGCTTTCAACAACTTTCAAACCACTTAAAGCTAAAACCGATGCCGATCTTAGAAGAGTTTTACAAGAAGTCGGGCATAGACATCAAACTAAAGATTGAGAAGTTAGTTCATGAAAGCTGGAATGCTCATCAGAAGAACCTTCAAGAAATTCTTAAAGGTTAATATAGAGACAAAGTACAGGGTATTCAATTTAAAGTTGTACAAGACAGAAGGTCAAACATGTTAAGACTTCAAACCGACATTAACCTGCTTCCAAAGGATGTCGATGAGCTGGTAGATATGTTTGATCATGGTATGGTCTCTAGAATTACATTTTACAATACTACTCCAACTTCAGTCCTTAAGCGTTTTGGTGAAAGGTTTTATTTTATAGCATCTCAATATTTAAGACAGTTTTCAAGTATTATAGTATGTATTTGTTCCACTACCCCACTAATACTTCCTGGACCAAATTATTACTACAAACCAGCTACTCATCGTATGACAATATTTTGGCATAAAGGCTATACGAGATTACATGCCAGCCGTAGTCTTCATAGTTATTATCAATTATATGAAGGAACTCCAATTTGGTTCGAAGCTCATATGCCATGGCAATATCATCAATGCCCAACAACGCTAAGTCCGCCCCCAAGTTGGAAAGAAAAATTAGTTCTACAGGCAGAAACTTCACGTTATCAGATTTGGGGTGAAATGGAACTAAAAGTTCTGTTACCTCTTCCAGCAACAATTGATATGTTTAATCCTAATCAAGATGTACTTATATATGATAGAATTAGTTCGGAAGATGAAGGTGAAAGTAGTCTTGAATCCACCAGGAGAGAATTAGAAGCCTGTGAACCAGATGATATGAACCAGTCCGATTGACAACTAATGGATATAGTAGAAGAGCAAATTAGACACAGATTTTTACTTTGGCACGAATCTCAAGAAATAAAGTCAGAATCTTCTCAACATTATTAAAGGACAGTCCACTTTCCAACTCATCGATTATTAGGCCGAAAGCATTTACTTTAGTCACATCAGAAGATAAGTGGGAATCTAATTATTATTATCTTTGTTTTGCATCAGTGAGCTGTATACTATTTTAAGTGCGTTGATGTATGATAAGGTATATTGTGTTGCGAGGTTTTGTATCCCAGACACAAACTATAAGAGTCATCTTCTAGTCTGTATATAACAGAACCTAGATAAACTTTATATACAAAACAAATAATGCTTTAGGACCAGAGCAAAATAGGAAGCTTCGGACAATTACTATATATATGTAGACTTATCTCATATTTTATAAACAACTGACATAAAGTTATCATATCACATAAATATAATATGCTAGCATATACAAAAAAACAAACTCATATAACATTTGTTATAACAGACTTTATATAAGCTATATATATACACTTTTAAATATCAATCACTTAAAACTTCCAGCAAATAGAATGTATAAGTTATATGTATATATAATTTGCATAATATAAACAGCAACACTTAAACTTGTATATACAAAGTACTAAAATATTACAACTAGAACTTATATTCATTCATATCTTAAACGGCAAGATCTATACAAAAGGAAAATAACGTAGCTTGTATATAAATCTATATTAATATATAAATAAATTGAATAACTCAATATATATATAAATTTCATAAACTAACCTATATATACAAACTTAAAAGAGTAAGTAGGAGCACGGCTGGCTAGCTTCGGCTGCTAATGCCAAGGCCAGGGAGGAAGGCACATGGCGAGTCAAGGGAGGAGACTCACGGCGAAGAGGAAGTAGGTGGCTGACGAGGGTCAACTGGTTTGTCCCTCGTGTGGAGGCTGTGGCAAAAAGAAGCACGGTAGGGACAGTTCGTTGCTGACTATGAGAGGAAGGCACGGCTTATTTTCTTGGTGGCCGTTCTGCTCTATGGTGATGTGTTGCATGGAAAAAGGCCAGAGTCAATGGGAGAGGAGTAGTTTGGTTATGAAAATGGGTGAAAGATTGACAGAGTGGCGACCGTGCTATGGGAAGATGGGAAGAGAACAGGAGAAGGTTAGCAGATAAAGATAAGCATGGTGGCCATGCTTTGTTTGTGGTCGGCAACAGTGGTGAGGCGTGAGGCATGGGTTTGAGAGAGAGCTGGAATGAAGATGCAAATCACAGAGAGAAGATGGTATTATATTTATTTATATAATAAAAGAATAACGTTTCTCTTTTCTTTCAAATGGAATTGACAGAAGGAAGAGCGGAAGAAAATGAATGGACCAACGTATAAAAAATGGATATAGGTAATAGGTAAATCCACAGCTTAAATTCTGGGAATTTAAAATGGCAGCAACCATTGTTTTTAAACAGGTGAGGAATGAATGGTTATAGAAAATCCAAAAGCCAAATTGCGGAACCGATACGGAAATCGTTTCCGTAGATTTTACCTTCTCCTGGACTTCGAAACACATAAACGAATATGCTGCGGAGATCAACACCGATCAAAATGGTATACAAATATCAGCGATCTGATCATCCGATCAAAAATCAATATTCGGTACCAGAAATGCTGCTAATTTGTCGAAAATAAGATAAACGGAGCAATAGCAGTTCAAATTTGGCGAAATGAAATATGACATCTCACTCAGAAGATGATTTACAAATTTATTGTATAAAAATATTCACGTTTGGAAAACATTTTATTATCACCAAATATTTACTGATTTAAATTGAAATAAAATTACACAAAAAAATAAAGTTGCATATTATCTGATGAAAATTTACCAGTTGCTATGTTAAAAGAGACGTATTTCAAATATCAAATTTTTATTTTAAAATTTCACAAAATTTAATTAATTACGTAAATAAAATAAATAAAAATTTACGGGTCGTTACACTCTCCCCCACTCAAAACTTTTTGTCCCTAAAAAGAAAGGAGGAAGGAGAATAGAACAACCAGAACGAAAACAGATTGAAAACAAAATAAAACAATTAGTTCAAACCATATAAATTTCAATTTTAGTTAATTACTATTCAACAATTGATTTTAAATTCAAGGTATTTCATTAAGTTGATTAAATTTCAATTTATAAATATTTGATACAAAAAGGTTTTATTCAAAACAAAATTTTAATTTATCTCATTTATTATTTAATTAACTTATTATTCTATTTATCTCTAATAACATTTTTATAATTAAAATTTAAGTGTATAACATTTATTATAACAACTCAAATTTATTAATGTTTATTACAAAATTTCTTCGAAACAAACTTTTTTTAATTTATCTCATTTGTTTAATCGATTTATTTTACTTAAGTTAATTTCACTAAAATTGAATCTTAATTAATTCTAAATTTATATTCATTTACTTCCTATTATTCCCAGTTCAATTGTTTCAAGTTTAAATATTTATTCAAAAATTTGGCTTCATTTATAATTGAGATCATCTTTTAACATAAAATTTAAGAGTTAAATTTCTCATACACTTCAAACCATTTAGATGTGTGTGTGTGTGTGTGTGTGTGTGTGTGTGTGTGTGTGTATCAAATCAATCTATAAGCATATACCTATATATATTATAAATCAAGTCGTACTAAAAATTTAAATCAATTTATTTTTCAAAACAAAAGTGTAGCAAAGCTATGAAATGAGTTTCTCCGCTTCTAAATTCGAAAATGAATGTCGATGATGCGACCATTACTGAAATTATTTTCTAGTGACAAAAAGGAGAGCACTGATTTAAACATTTAAAAATTCCTTGAAAACAATTTATATTAGAAACTACTTTTAAATAATATACATTTTAAAACTTTAAAACCAAAGTTTGAAATCACCGAAAATTAAATTCTCAGTTCTAAATTAATACTCATTTCAATTCCAAATTAAAATTTTAAACCATGTTCTATAGTTTCAATTATTTGTCATATTGGAATAGTCAATGGTTTACAAAACAATAAATAAATAAAAATAAAATATTATCCTTTTAACAATCAATTCAGTTAACCATTTAGTTTTAGAATTTTTTTATACTGAAATATAATATAATCATACAAATTTATTCCAATTACCAAATTTGAAAATAATATTGTGTCAGTTTGCCCTGTTCAAGTGTTTTGGAAATCCTATCGATATCGTTGATCAGACGAATCGATCAAAAACCCAAATCAACATTGACAACTCAAACAACACAATATATAAAATATTATATATATATATATATATATTAATATAAATACATTCCCTCACTCGATTAAATAGAAGGGATTTCAAATAGGGATAAAGATTCAAATTAGAGGGACTCAAATCAAAAGAATTCCAAACAAAAATAAGCTCGATATGGAGATAACTATATTACTATATAAATTGGGGATGGCCTTAACCGGGTCAAACCGAGACTTTAAGAACAAGATCGATGTAGAATTCTAGGCAAACCGACATCTGGTCGATAGAATTCGGGCATAGCAAGAATAGCATCATCGTAAGTCGAGGATATAGAAATCTCTGGTGAATTAATGCCTATTGTAAAGGAGTTTCATCCCTTTTTCAATTCATATAGTGGAGCTATGGGATGCTCTAGAATAAAGAAAATACGAATAGGGAGAGACCATAATGGATTTTGAAACTGAGGGGAACGTTCCAAAATTCGAAGGAAACCGAGTCAAAGAAGAAGGAATTCAAGCTCGAATGAAAGTGATTCCGTAATTAAATTTACTCTATATGTTAATTTTTGCCAACCAAAGCTCTGATACCATATGTAATATCTTGATATTTTCAACCATTCGCATCACACATGTCGGACTTGAATTGCTCAAAATATCAGATTGTTAATTTAAATTTGGCAAATTTAGCATATACAGTAAATCGTTAAATTACAGAATCACAGACATAGAGTAATATACAATATGTAGCAGAAACAAAAGAATAGCAATTCATGAAGTTACTATATAAATAATAGAGTTAAATAAGATACAACAGAAGTCTCAAATACAATAGTCAAATACAAGATTAAAATACATCACAGGAATCAACTGAATAACTGCAAGCTGAAAAGATATAAATGACTCCAACTCCAAAGGTGAGTCTCAAAAGCTGTATCATTCAGTCTGACCCGAGCATAAATAAAAACACAAAACACTCGAGTCTGGATTAACATTCTTATATCAATAAATCCAACTCAAGTGAAATGACAACTGAAATACAAGTAACTCAAAGGATGTTTGGGATAACCATCCTCTAAGGATCCGTTAAACTATCTATTATGTAGTAATATATACTATTATAATAATGTCTATAGTAAAATAAACTATTAAAATAGCACTAAGGCATTACCCATATCCCCCTTAACACATTTTATAGTGCCAATAGTCTTTATAGTACCATAATACCTCCAGATCGGGAGGCTACCAGAGGATACTCCATAGGTACGACACAAAACAAACTCTTAGTGATCTCAATAAGGTAGGTGACACGGCATAACAAGGCAATGCCAGGGTAGATATACCAATTATGCATCCGGGCTCAAATCAAAATCAAAATCAAGGGTGGCCACCAAATCAATCTCAAAGTCAGAATATAATATCGAAGGAATGTGCCCAATCGGAGGAATGACTTCACTTGGCCCGAGAATCGCTTCTGTTTTAGCCACCTTATGCCAACTCGCGGGAGTCATGTCCACATATATACCTTAATAGAACGTCGCCACCATCCTACTTCATTCTGGAATCTCCACCGTGTACATGGTTATTAAAGTGGTTTTCGATTTTGGCAAAGAGTATGACAATATCCGATCTCCGTCTCTTTAACAACCAATCGTTATTATAACATCGTGGTCATTTCAAAATAGTTTATACTTCAAAACCAAAATATCATTGCCATTTCAAAACCATATCAATACGGTATCATTTCCATTTCAAATATATCTATTTCCAAAATCATAGCACTTTCAAAGTTATAACACTTTCGAAACCAAACATTTGAAATTATAACACTTTCAAAACATAACACTTTGAATTCATAACTTTGAAAACATAACTTCCACCGCTTAAACAATTTTGATATTAAAATAGTATATATAATAAAATAGTTTACAAAGAAAAATAGTTTATATAAAAGAGTTATAAGTTAAAATAATTTATATTAAAATAGTTAGTATACTAAAATAGTTTATATTAAAAATAGTTCATATTAAAAACGATTTATATTAAAATAGTTTATATTAAAATAATTTATAAAGTAAAATATAAAATAGTTTTAAATATGATTTTAAAATACTTTATATAATAAAATAGTTTCCTCAAATTTCACAAATCCTTTCCAAATCAACTCGAATTCCAAAATTCAAATTTAATCCAATCTCAAATCATCAATTTCAATTCAATTCAGTTTCTCAATAAACCATTTCAAATTATATCAATTCACATATAGATTTTACCCACGAAATAAACCATTTCAATTTCAATATATTCAAAGCTTTACATATTCAAACATTTCAAAACTAGATTTGATGATTCCATATATATATCAAATTCACTTTACTATTATTTATTTTGAAATATTTACTTAATCATTCAAATAACATTTAAGTAAAACTTCAAATTTCAAATTTAAATAAAACTAAATATACCATCTCAATTTATGTAAATTTGAAATATTCATTTAAATCACTTTTAATTAAAAAATCAAGTTATAAAATCATATCTTTAAAATCACAAATTTAATAAATTTCAAATCAAACTTATTTGAGTATAATTCTTAAATAAATTCAATTTCAAAACCTTGGAAATCATTTCAATATATATATATATATATATATATATATATATATATATATATATATATATATATTGACCAACGGTGTTTGTATATAATTTTCTATCTTATGGTCAAGTGATATGGATATTTATCATTTCAATCCGAGATTTGAATATATACGGGTATATATCATTTCAACCCATAGCCCAAATTCAATTCAATGAAAATCGCTTGGGTTTATCATTTCAACCCATAACGATTTTCTCATATTCTACATATCGTTTGGGTATGCATCGTTTCAACCCATAAGGAATTCTATACTAACAGGGAACTTATAGAGTGATAACAGATATAATAATAATATAACAAACATATGTCATCAATATAAATAACAGATAATGGTTTCAGATGTCACAGGTGAATAGATACAAATAATAACATATATATGGCAATGTAACTAACTAACAACAGCATATTTCAATTTTCATTTCATTTGAAATCAAATTTAATCAATATAAGAACGTTAATCGTGAGTGATTGCTCACCTTTCGAGGCTAGAGATATAGGTAATGAAGTTGAGTTACAAAATGCAAGCACGACTTCCAAAGCAAAACTAGATGGACACAATTTGGCGAGCAAAGCTATAGATAGGAATCAATGAAACAAATCAAATCAGTTTTGATATAAACTGAAAATATATATTATTATATTCTATATATATATATCTAGTATTTAGTTTAAGACAAATATTAAAATAAAATAAAGATTTCAAAACCGTTATTCTTAAACTCAAATATTGGAAATCAAAGATATATATTTTAAAAATCCATACTTATATCTACTTACCAATATAAATTAATATATGAACATATACAAACTCACATTTATATTATATTTGATATTAAATATATGAAAATTACAACATATTATATAACTTAGAAAAACTAACATTTATATATATATATATATATATATATAGAGTATAGATATAACCATTGTAACTTTATATACTTTAAACTATATAAACTGCAAAACTGTATACACTATCATAATATAATACCCAACAAGCCTACATACCGTCCTGATATGTACAGGTGTATAATACTATATCGTATACTTATTTAATAAATATGTTTATATATGTTTATATAAAAATACGTTTATCAATATACCAGAAATATGTAAATGTATGTACTATAAAATCAACCTACAACCAAAAGATATATATACTTACTACAGGTAAATAGGCACAAGGAAGAAGTTTTAAAAAAAATTAGTCTCAGGGACAAAAAGTTTGCTTTTTAGTCTGAAGGACACTTTCTGGTGTAAATTGAAAATGATAGTTACAACTATCGTTCCGTGAATTACACTAAAAAGTGTCATTCGGCCTAAAAAAAAACGTCTTGTCCCTGAAACTAAATTTTTCTCTAACTTTTTCCTTAATCCAAAAAACCCCTATATACTATTATATAAACTACTGCTTAAACTGCGGCTAAAAATATAACTTAGAAAACTATATATATATATATATATATATATATATATATATATATATAACTACAGCCAATACAACTTGTACAAACCTTTACATAGTACTATACTATAGTTTATATACTTTTTCATATTAATGACATATAAGTTACTTTATATTTATATATATATATATATATATATAACTTAATATTTTGTTATATAACAAACAATAAAAGAAATCAATAACAAAACGTAGATAAACTTTATATACGAAACAAATAATGCTTTAGAACCAGAGCAAAATAGGAAGCTTCGGACAATTACTATATATATGTAGACTTATCTTATATTATATAAACAACTGACATAAAGTTATCATATCACATAAATATAATATGCTAGCATATACAAAAAAACAAACTGATAAAACATTTCTTATATCAGACTTTATATAAGCTGTATATATATGCTTTTAAATATCAATCTCGTAAAACTTCCAGCAAATAGAATGTATAAGTTATGTGTATATATAATTTGCATAATATAAACAACAACACTTAAACTTGTATATATAAAGTACTAAAATATTACAACCGGACCTTATATTCATTCGTATCTTAAACAGCAAGATCTATACAAAAGGAAAATAACGTAGCTTGTATATAAATCTATATTAATATATAAATAAATAGAATAACTCAATATATATATATAATTCATAAACTAACCTATATATACAAACTTAAAAGAGCAAGTAGGAGCGCGGCTGGCTAGCTTCGGCTGCTAATGCCAAGGCCAGCGAAGAAGGAATATAGCGAGTCAGGGAAGGAGACTCACGGCGAAAAGGAAGTAGGTGGCTGACGAGGATGAACGGGTTTGTCCCTCGTTTGGAGGCTGTGGCAAAAAGAAGCATGGCAGGGACAGTTCGTTGTTGACAATGGGAGGAAGGCATGGCCTATTTGCTTGGTGGCCGATCTGCTCTATGGTGATGGGTTGCATGGAAGAAGGCTGGAGTTAATGGGAGAGGAGTGTTTTGGTTATGAAACATGGGTGAAAGATTGAGAGGGTGGAGACCATGCTATGGGAAGAGAGGAAGAGATTTGGATCGGTTATGGGTTATACCCGATTAATGTTTGTGATTTTGGTTAGGATATAACCATTTAAACCTTTTTGGATAAGACATAGGTGTTTTAAAATGTTAATGGGTTAATTATCACGTTTTCATTCGATTTTGGTTAAATTCCGAGTTGTTTTGATCTTCATATGCTTAATTTTTTTAATATGTTGAAGTATATGATTTGTTAGATTTTTGATGATTTTTTGAGGATTTTCCTTAGTGATTTGCAAAGGTAATTAAATTATTTAAGCCCAAGGGCTAAACTGAAAAATGGCTTTCGAATTTATTTAAAACCAGAGGAGAATTGCTTTTGAAAAATGTTTGGGGAAGAAGAATAATGTTTTAATAAAAAGGTTGAATTTTGACTACATTTTACTATTTGGAAGTACAAGAGAAGGTCCCTCAGCCAATTCAAATTAGACAAACAAGATAAAACATCACTTCAGTTGGCCCAGTTCTACCTTCGACTCCAATAAGTCCGCTTTTACCCTTTTGATGGAGTCAAAAGTTACCTTTTGCATAAGACAGAAGGTAAACAATTATCCTTTGCCAAAATCGAAAGGTAGGAACGGTGTCGAAGGGAAGAGAAGGGTGAAGGGATGGGGAGGCTGCTACTTTTGCTTTCGAATAGAAATACAATTGCTTTCGAATAAGTTGAAGGGGGATCCTTCGACTCTATCATTTCATAAAGACTAATTTTTTATGTTTATTCAAGAAGGGGTTTCGAAGGGGATCTTCGGAAGCTTAAACCTTCAAGAGTATTGTTTTAAAATGTTTCCTATAAAGGTGTATGAATATCTTTCGGTGAAGCCGAAGGGTAAATATTCCGACATGGTCAGAAGTATGCTCTCAAAGGATTGGTTCCAACACCAACACTTCATTGTTTTTGATTAGTTTCGAAAGGTTTTTATTTTGAAAGGTTTTTATTTCAAAAGGTTTGACATTGAAAGGTTTATTTTCGAATGATTTTGAAGGGGCCATCTTCATTAATTGCGAAAGGTTTTTATTTCGAAAGGTTTGACATCAAAAGGTTTATTTTTGAGGGTTTTGAAGGGGCTACCTTCAATAGTTGCGAAAGGTTGACATCGAAAGGTTTATTTATGAAGGGTTTTAAAGGGTCTATATTCAATAATTGCGAAAGGTTTTGATTTTCAATAATTTCGAGAGGTTTGATTTCGAAAGGACTATAAATTTTATGATACTTTCAAAAGAAAGGTTTCCGAAGGGGCTTACTTTGGATGTTTATTTTCTTTCGAATGGGACTTCATTCGAAGGGCTTTAAAGGGCTGTTTTTAGCCATTTTTGTTAAGTAAAACTTTTCTAAGTCCAAGGGGTTATTTTGAAGCGTTATGGCATAAATATTAATCTTTATTTGAATATGTAAAGGGGTCCTCATATAAAATGAATGTTAATAATCTTGGGGACACAGGGGTGGGTTTAATGTTTACGACGCATAGTTTGGGGTTACAAATAGAAATATGCTTTGGAAAATATACATTGGGGCTATCAATGTGTTTTATTTGATTGTACCTAATTAGGGCTACCAATGGGAATAGGTTAAATAGATAGTATACCTGAGAAAAATAATTACGGGTCATGAACTTTTATAAATAATCATCGAATCATGATATTTTAATTAGCCAAGTGATGGGTTCTTGGTCAACCTAGGAAAATCATGAAATGTGCGGTGGACATCCCACATCAAATTTATAAAGTAAATAATGTCTTTCCAGAGGTGGTTAGCTTTGGGATTTGGCACCCAAGGGTTCATAGTCATCCTAGGAAAACTATGTAGTGTGTAGTAGATAGCCCGCGCTATCTTTTATGAAACAATGCATGATGGATAATTTGTATTTATTTTAAAGGGATCTGGGACGAACAGTCCTATTTAATTATGATGGATAGTCATTTTAAATATTTTAGAGGGGAACTTTAATAAATTGATTTTAGATGGCATATCTAATAAATGGGGGCATGGGATATCCAATACATATGATTTATGGCTTTATTTCATATTATGTTAAGACTAATCATTTTGGGTGCAGGAGCATAGTAAATATTTGCATGTTTATTTTGGATACCAGTGAGGGGAAAACCCGTTCCGCCAAGCATCGTGGTCTCACTAGCTATCTATTTATGATAAGAGATGATAAGAGATTCTTTATACCAGACTTATTGTCTAACTTGAAGTTTTATTTCTTCACAAACTCTCGAGTATTCAAAATTAATTTGAGTAGTCTGAGAGTTGGAGACTTTTAGGTTTATGGACGTATAAGCTTCCGGAGACGTGCAGGAGGCAGTGTTAGCTATATAGGAGCTATTTTGTGTTTTCCACTATAATGTACTAAGAACTATAAAGTTCATATTTATTAGTTCTTTGATGATCATAAGGAGACATCTTCATATGTCGCTTTTATCGTATTTTGTACATGCATATGTGATCTGAACGTGGTTGACGTCTGGGATTATGTAATTAAATCTTAAATTGAAATTCATAAGAAATAAGAAATTCTATTTTGTTGAAGTTTAAAATTTTTCACGTTCTCGTGTTTCTGTGTTGCCAATAGTTTCAAGATTCTGATTTTGGTCACTCAGAAATAACAGCTATGGCTGACTGTAGCATCCATAGCAGTTAGTTTTGAGCCTCCAGAAGCGGGATGTTACAATCTCGTTTGGCATGTCTTGAAACAATTGTTCGTACTCTACCTCGTGTTCGTTATTAAGGTCAACTATTTCATTTTCGAAGTGTTCATCAATAGCGCTAACTTCGAAAGTGTAGTTGAATGGTTCGTTTGATTGATTTTCAAACTTGAAGATGTTAAGATCTATGGTCATGTCACCAAAGGAAATTCTCATTGAATCATTTCGACAGTTGATCAAGGCATTCGAGGTGGATAAGAAAGATCATCCTAAAATCTAAGGAATTTGGTTAGTGAGATTATTTATAGGTGGTGTTTCTAAGATAATGAAATCGACATGGAACATGAATTCTCTTATTTTAATCAGCACATCCTAAACCTCAACTATTGGTTACTTTACAAAACGATTTACCAATTGAAGGGTGATTTTTTTTGTTCAAGCTCACCTAAACCTAGTTACTAGTAAACTATATATGGGAGCAAGTTTATGCTAGTGACTAGAACTAACAAAAACATTTGTTGATTTTCTTGTCTCCTATCATGCTCGAGATCATTTTATATTTGCATCTAATTAACTACTATTGCGCTAAGAAAAAACTAAAGGCACCCAGTACACTAATTAAACAAATAAGTAATATTTCATAAATATTAACTAATCTATAATAACTATAAATCAATTAAATCATGTGGTATATCAAATAATCTAATAATACGGTTACGCAACTCGTAGATGTAATCTCAGTCAGTGATTAATATGGAACAATTCAGATATTAATGTAACGACCCACATTTTTGGACAGTTTAAATCGACAATAAACCACACATGTCAACTCAAACCATTCAAAAGGGAGGATTGTTAATGGGGTAAATAAGAAAATAAGAGAAAAGGAAGGAGAAAACAAACACATGATCTCGCAGCTGAACGATAAAATATAATAATCAAATAAATAGTTCATGAAGCTGTTTATATAATACATTTGATTATATTCAATACAAAATTTATCAGAGTTATATATATACATCATAGATACATAAGTAATGCAGCGAACAACATGATGCAGGATTAATAATAGTACTAATATACCAAATCTTCATCTTCGTCCTCCAGAATAAGTCAGCTGAAAAACTCAAGTCTGACCCAAGTATAATGAAAAGACAAAACACTCGAGTCAGGACTAAAATATCCTTATGTAAGTCAAATCGATATTGCATATAACATGAGTGTAACGGTGTCAGGGATGTTTATGGGAACATCTCCTATCTAGTATATGACATGCATGCAATAGCTCAAGAGATGTTATGGGATTTTCTGTCTCCTAAGGATCCGTCAAAATATTTATATGTAGTAGAATACGCTACATATATAATGTGTGATCAGTAAAATAAATATTTTTCTTAGCGTTAAGGCTTTTCATCGACCCCCCTTAAGGGGTTTTTAAGCATTGTCATACAGTTTGCATTTGATACCACCAGTACTCGATAGTCAGGGATGCGCCGTGATACGGCAAAACTAAACCAAAATCGTATGGGTCTCGTATAGGGATCAAAGTATGACAAGGCACGTGAGGTAATGCCCAAGATAGGATACTACCAGTTCGGGTCATAGGGCTGGTGGTAATGCACATACCATGACCGCCCACCGCGTCCGTCCATCCTATATCGAGTCAAAAGAGGCTATCCCAATCAACGTGCACCAATAAAAACCAACAACAAGAGTAATGATATGGAAGTGTCCAAAAAAATCGAAGACTGGTGTACGCTCGGGGTAATTAGCCCACTTGGCCCTGTCAAGCCGTCCTGTTTTAGCCATTTCAAATTGACACAAATGCCGAGGTCCATCCATCATCGTTCTCTTTCTTCGAATCCAGAAATCGCCATCAAATCCAGCCACTTCATTATGGAGTCTCCTCGGCATACACAATTGTTAAAGTGGTTCCGGTATCGACAGAGAGTATGCCCATATCCGGCTCCGGTCTCTTTAACGACTAAACATCGTTTTACACACCGGTTGGTACTTTTACATTTCAGAAACAGTTCATACCTGGTATCAAAATATCATATTCACTTCAAAATTCCATTTGAAATCATCATGTTTACTCAAGATATACAATTTCAGATCAAAATTATATTTTCCTTCATATCTCGATTTCGATTCCAAAGTTGTTTCGAATTTCAGTTTGGTTTATAACTTCACTTAACTCAATTATTATTTAAATCCATGATTTAAAAATAAACATTTCACCCTTGACCAGTTTGAATTTTTGAAAAATAGTTTGACTAATTTTAAAATAGATTAAATAATAAAATAGTTAAAAATAGTTTAAATAGTTAAAAATAGTTTGAATGGTTAAAATAGTTAAAATGAGTTTAAATATTAAAATGGTTTATATAGTAAAATAATTTGGAAAACCAAAATAATTTAAAATTTTAAAGAATATAGGCTTAAAACTGTTTATACTAAAATAATTTATTTGAAAGTAGTTTCAAAGTCAAACTAATTCAGTTTTCAAATCTTATCAATTCAAATCCATTTAATTTTCCATTTTGATTTATCGATTCAATTCCGATTTCAATTTTAATTAACTTCGATTCCTGTTTATATTCAAATCAATTCCAATTTCGTTTCCAATTAACTCAATTTCGATCTCTATTCCAATTAATTCAATTCAATTCCAATTTGAATTAATTTCAATTCAATTCTCAATTTAAATTACTTCGATATATATATATATATATATATATATATATAAGTTCGAGTTTGATTTTCAAAAATATCGATTAAAATAATTAATCAAATTTACCTTCGATATTCAATTTAAAATCCAATTTCACATAAAATTCGATTCTGATCTCAATTTTGAAATATAGTTTTATAACACTTTTATTTGGCAATAATTAAAAGTCTGAATAAAAATCCAATCTTTTAAAACAAATTAATTTATGAAATTCAATCATATTTTGATTTTAACTTCAAAATCTCGACTTCAATTATTTAACAATTTCTTTTAACCAAAATTTTATTTTGACATTTCAGGCTTGAGTTCGTGAATAATTCGATTTCTTTAAATTTGATTTTTATTTCTTTTCAATCAAAACCATTAAATAATTTCAAATTTAAGATTTTCCAAATCATTCAATTTAACCGATCTGGTGTCTGTATATAATTTTCTATCTTATGGCCAAGTGATCGGTTGTTTCAATTTAATTTAAAGGATGGATATATGTCATTTCAATCCAAATCACAGTGTAATAAGTATATATCATTTAAACCTATTTCTTAATTATTCGAACTAGTCCAATTTACAGTTTTATACACTGTAACTAATATACAGGGTGATAACATGATATATATATATATATATATATATATATATATATATATATAATAAAACATCCAAATATCCAAGTATCAACCGATTTGCACCTATCACAATTAATCATACAAACATACAATATAATTCATAATAATTTCATAGTTATTAATATTGGTTAATTTAATGTAATTCAATTTCAAATTTAACTGTCAGTTTTAATTTATAGCGGTTAATTCAAACGACAATCAAATTTATCAAACAACGACCAATAAATCCATATCAGTTCATAAATTCAAATTTAACTAGCATAAAAAAAATATATTCTAATACGTTGTGAGTGTTATAAATTACTCATCTCGATTTTCCGTTGTTGTCGAGACGTTCCCGCTTGGAACTAAAACCGAACAACGTCCGATTTTAGCTCAAATTTCACAGTCTTCAAATCCGTCCAAACCAGTTTCATTGTGAAGCTCTCGTCATCACCATCGCAACGCAAAAGGTTTAATTCCAATCGGACCTTGTATTCCGGAGTTATACATTTCATAAGTCATCGATGTATAAATTTATAAAACAAGTTAATTACATTTAATAAAATTCATCACCAAATAGGCCTGGCCTACTAAAACTTCATCTTTTCTTCCCTTTAACCTCTATAGCCACTGCCTATACAAAAACAACCCATCCAAGCCATGCACAATCCAAGTGATACGGAGCTCCGATGCTCCGTTCGACATGCCATCATCGCCAAACTAGTCTTCTCCGAAATCTCCATCACCTCGACCACAAGATACAAGCTCGGTCGCACCGTGGGAATCGCGACAATGCACTCTCCACGAGCATACAGTAAAATAATGTACTCCCCACGCATGATCACATGCTCTAAACTTTCCCATCGAAATGCTAAATCGCCTCGCGATCACGAATCCGATCCCCAGTTCAACCCATTCGGCCTCAAACCCAAGAAAGCCGAACCCTAGATGAATCCTCACAGTCGACCACCAATTAAAGATGCCACACCCTACAAATGTTATATCGGATCGAAGCTTATACAAAAACATGATTTTAAGAAGTGGTTTCAAATTTTTTTGTTGAGTGGATTATGAGAAAAGAATTTTTGAAGTTTGATTTATGCTTTCTATTTACTGTGTATGTTGTGTGTAGGTATAAAAAAAGGGGAACGTGATTTTTATGTGTTAGAATGGTTAAAGTCACGATCCTAGGTTTCAGAGGAAAAGACAGGTTTGACTAGAATATATACATATATATATATATATTAAATTTTCAAAATATCTCGATTTTCGTAACTTAAAATTTTGAACCCCTAACGAAGCATGCTGCTAGGCGTTCATAATTTTATACCCTTATTCCAAATGCAATGGAAAAGGTTTTGAGTCTTAATTCGATCGTATGGAGAAGATAGCTTTTTGGACCCAATTATTACATTGAATTTTCGATATTAAATTCAACGCGTTTCTATACCGTACGACCAAACGATAACTCCAAACGCTACGAAATTTGAAATTCGATAATACACACTATACGAATCCAATGGAACTGGTTTCGTCGAATTCCGAAACTGTGCCGTGGATCACTATTTTTGTATGTCAATTAATATGTAATATTTTCAATTTCTAATTATTCACTTTTAAATTCAATTTAAATGTTAACAATCTTCATTGTTGTTTAAATAAAATTTACGTCAACTTTTGATTTCATTTTCAGTCATATTAAATTCATAATTCAATTATTCAATTAATTTCCCAATATTGAATTTAACAATTCAATTGTTCAATATTCAACATATTTCAATATTGGATCTTTAAATGAGTTTTAGTTATCAACATCATTTTATTTCTATCTAAATAATTCAAAATTATTATCCAACTTTAGTTATTGATTATAAATCCAGTTATATATATAATTTCATTTCAAACCTCTTTATTGCCAAATCTTCGAAATTTGTTTATTTTAAAATTTTATTCAAGTTCAAATCCCATGCATTACACTCAAAATTATTAAATTTATATTTTTAACCATTTTTATTTGATAATTACACTAAATTTAATAATTTAAAGTTTCTAAAAATACGGGTCGTTATAATTTCCTCCACTCAAAACTTCTCATCCCCAAAAAGGTGTTAAGTAGAGAATTTAACATTTAGTATATTTGTGACGACCCAAGCTCGATGTCCGACAAACGACATCAATTTCGTATCGTCGGAGCTTATAACAACATCAGATGAATGTAAAATAGTGGAACAAAATGAATATCATGCATACATCACAGGTACAACATCAGAATTCCAATAATACATCAGAGTATTTAATACATACACTACAACTCCAAATAACATCATAATAATACATCGATGATCATATATCCAAAAGTCTCCAAAGGAATGAAGTGATAACAATCTCCCAAAATCTAGACACCTGAGATCCGAAAAAGCTCCTAAGATATCTCCAAAGCAAGAGCTCCAAAGTACTGCTAACTCCAAAATACGGAAACCTGCTACTAGGCTGCCCGTGTGGAAATTAAGGGCACCCAGAGTTTAGGAAGGAAAACAATAATCTCCGGGTCGGTCATGGGACTGGTATGAGTAAACAAAAAAACAGTTGCTTTTAAAGAAACTAGATTTATGAACGAATTTTCAGTATGCTTTTTAAAAATGGAACTACCATAAGACCTCCCGCCACACACGCAATGCAAACGCAGAATTGGAGGAGATTTCTTCTTATGATAGTCAAATATGCTAAATACGAGAAAATTTCTTTGATATTATCACTAGTGCATAGTGTAGAAAGCATTTCGAAGATAGAATATTAATCTTAGCCAGCATACAACCATTATTGTATGCCTACTATAGCTACCATGTTTTGTGGCAGGTTACCGCCACGCTGCATGACAGGTTATACAACTAATACCGTACAGGGCTCGTATTGTTTCTTTGGATTTCCAACAAATGGTCAAGCTAGGGAACTTCCTACTGCCACATGGGTATGCCTCTAGCGGGACGTCCCGAGAACTTAACCAGCTCTCTGCCAACACAAGGCCGGGTTACTTCTGTAACTAGGTAACTACTACACGAGTATGCTACTCCTCGGTCCTTTGGGACCTTTATCCGAGGGCCCTCTATCACAAAGCAACAACCACACGGTAAATGAGATTGGAGCTACCACACAGGTAAATATCTGGGCTCCATACCATGACATCACCTTTTTCCAGAAGGAAATGACAAACCCTAAAGGGTGCGACCCTCATAACCTTGCCGCATCTTTCCTGTTTTGACCATTTCCGGGTTGTGAGGTCCGATGAGGTCTCGTCCACAAAGCGATGCTTTACACGAAAGCCTTGCTTTGATCACAAATGATCAACAAATGATCATCAACACACAGCAGCACTCAGTATGTCACACTACCAAATTGGGAGTATATCGCTGATAACCTTAAAGTACATAACCTCTGAGCTTGTACGTCTCAGAGAAGGGTGTTAAGCTAAGAGAATAAATTCTCCGCCACCACAGATACGTATTTGAAAGAAATCTGCTTTATATCTCAAAGTGTAGTGTCAGACACACAACCATACAAGTCTGTTCCGGGTTCGAACAGAACCGAAGGCACTTCGTCCAATAAAGGAAGAAGCCCTTGCAAATCCGGGTATCCACAATCCCGATCGGACTTCCCATCACTTGGGGAATCTTTATACCGGAGACCCTCAGTGCAGAGACAATCGATAGGTTATCCTATCGTTCTCGAAGACACCCGGTCTTCACCACCGGTCTTCAAATGCTATCCATAACGTCGTATCACTCATTCAGAATGGTTTATATGACATAAAGGTCCTCTACCGGCTAAACCGAATAGTGAGCGTCAATTTTTAAAACACGTGGAAGTATCAATCACAAAGATTCATATTCAGGGTTCGATGTGGGTTTCGGATAACTAACTGAAATCCGACTCCCTGTCGCATCGAAGTTTAAATGCCGTTTTACGGGCAAAAAGGGTTTTCACATCAATATAGAACAAACCACAATCACAGTGCAGTACATGGCAATCTACATCACACAGTATCACAAACAGAACAGAAATATCAATATAGTGCATAGCAATAGTTAATTTTTTTTTCCAATGTGGTCCAAATAAATTTACTACAAAAATTATTTTAAATCAATGATAAGAATTTGGATAAATAATTTAAATCTTGATTAACTCGTTTTATTGTTTCAAAATTAGTTATTTTAATTAACCGCTAAATTTGATTTGTCGACTTTAATTTATCTGAATAACAAATTCTTAATTTACAAATTAATTTGAACACTTAATTGTTTATTAATCAATTTTAATTTCAAATTGTAAATCATTCATAATTTTTAAAATCATTTGTTAATATAAATTATTTACCTTAATTATCATTTGAAAATCTACGTTACACTTTAAAAATTAATTTATTGTTACATTGAAATTTTAATGTAAATTAATTTTAATTCTTGTTTTAAATTTAATCGTTTAATTAAAGGGTTAATTAAATTTTATTTTAAACTTTCAATACTTAATTAAAGAATTAACAAAATTCTAAAAATATTGTTAAATAATTTAACTTATAATAAGTTTTAACTTAACAAAATCTACATTTTTTTACCTTGTAAATGCCAAAGGTTTACTTAACATTTGTTAACTTGAAAATTTTGTTTGGGCTTAACCCAATTTTTTTAACACCTCATTCCACCATTTCCCAGAGTTTCGAGAAGCTCGTTCGATCGTAGGAGACGAACTCGTCTCGTTTTCCAGCCACCTCAATTTCGAACCTTAAACCCTAACATTGATTCGATTCATCAATCTACGCAATGAAAAAAATTTCTGATAATTTTCTCGAGATCCCTGGTGTCCAAGCTTACTTCAAACAAATTTTCATCAATTTACATTCAATCGATCATTGGAAAAAGGGAAAAGAACAAAATTTGTTCAACTGTGAATTGCTCTCGAAACACTTAAATAAAAAATACCATATTGATTTTAAAAATCAACTCTTTGTGTGTTTATTCAGGTTATATAATCAGAACAACGATTTAAGACAGTTGAATTTATCATAAAACTTTGTTTTTTACTGTAAAATTTTAGTTACAGGGTTAACTCTTCATAATCAAACTTGATAAAAATCCTAGGCTATGATTCTAGTTGAAAACAACTTGTTTTGTTTAAGAATCCTAAGCTAAAAATGTCCGTATGGAAATGTTTTGATTTTTTTTCTACTTCACTCTGTTTTGAAACCAAAACAGGAAGAACAGGTCATATACAATTTCCAATGACTCAGAAAACATACAGAACTATACATTTTTATTTCTTTACACAGCAAAGCACAAGTTCCATAACTAAATACTTAGATTTCAATTTAATAAAAACAAGTTTACTCACCTAGCAAATATCTGAAACAGAGAGTTGCTTTTTTTTTTTACTTGTTTTGGAAAATCTGCAGTTGATCTTCTATGTTTTCTTTTTTTTCTTTCTTCAGCAAATTATTTTCAACGTTGAATAAAAATGATGTTTGTTTTCCTTTTTAATTCCTATTCTTTAATATTTTGTTTTCTTTGAACGAATTACACTAATATGGATGTATACATATATAGAGGAGATAGTTTGTACTAAGGGCAGGTTATAACTGTTGCAAGCAAGTCCTTTGATTAGATTTTTTTTTATTGACTAAACCAACCTAATTTCGGCTGAAATGATTTTTTGACTTTGAGCTAGAGGTGATGGCATTTAATGCGCATGCTTCCTTTGTATGTTACAGCCAACTTATTTTAATTCCATGCAAGTACTATTTTATTTGGTCAATAGATTTTTTTCCTTTGCCTTGAAATACTTACATCATATGCTGTTAAAAAAAAATCATGTACTATTGGGACTTGTTTTACTTTGCTAATTGAAAGTGTTTGTATCTTTTTTTTTGTTTGTATTTACCCAATATCATTTAATAGAGAACATTTCAAATTTAAATACATATGAAACGAATTACAAAGGTATACTTTATCAATTCAAAAATTTAGACTCAAAGGAAATTGAAGTTTTATTAACACATATTTTATTTATTTTATAACTTTTCAATTTAAATTTCAAAAAGTTCAAATAAATTACCGTATTTTAAATTAAGAAAATTCTGGAATGTTACAATATCCCCTCCTTAAGAAAATTTCGTCTTCAAAATTTGAAAGAGAGAGAAAACCAACAAAGAATATAAGAATTCAGAAACAATAAGGAAATGGCTTACCAGTTTAAGCCGAGATGTCTACCCTGCAATTGGGATATGATTTCTTCATATTATCTTCAGTTTCCCAAGTACAGTCCTTTGGATCGCCAATCCATTTAACTTTGACCAGTTTCACAACTTTGTTTCTCAATTGCTTCTCATCACGATCTACAATTTTTATCGGCTCTCTTTTAACTGCCAAGTTAGGAGTGATTTCTAGATCCTGCAAAGCAGCTTCTTCAATAATATCATCTGGATCGTGCACATACTTCCGAAGATTAGAAATGTGGAACACATCATGCATGCCAGACAGCCAGCTGGAATCTGTACTCGATATGCTAGAGGACCCGATCCTTTCCAGGATAGAAAAAGGACCAATATAACGCGGTGCTAGCTTTCCAGTTTTCCCAAATCTCAATACATCCCGCATCGGAGACACTTTCAAAAATACAGAATCCCCAACTTGAAATTCCAAATATCTTCTTCGACGGTCATAATAGCTCTTCTGTCGACTCTGAGCAGTTATTAATTTCTTTCGAATAAAATCTACCTTCTCTGTGGCTTCTTTAATCATATCTGGTCCAAGGACGAGTCTATCACCTGATTCGATCCAACGTGCAGGTGATCGACACAGACGACCGTATAAAGCTTCGAAAGGAGCCATTTCTATACTGGCCTGATAGCTGTTGTTATATGAAAACTCGACCAGATGTAAATGGTCCTCCCAAGAACCACCAAAATCGAGAATGCAAGCCCACAAAAGGTCTTCTAGAATCGGTTAACCCTCTCAGTCTGCCCATCAGATTGTGGGTGATAAGCAATACTGAAATTTAATTTCGTTCCCAAAGCGGTTTGGAATGCCTCCCAAAATCTACTAGTGAAGATCAAATCACGATCACTCACTATACTGCTGGGAATACCATGGAGACGAACAATTTCCTTTATATATAGCCCTGCCAAGTTTGCAGCAGTCCGAGTGGATTTCACTAGAATAAAGTGAGCAGTTTTGGTTAGACGGTCCACTATAACCCAAATTGCTTCATTTCCCTTCTTGGTTCGTGGCAATCCATCGATGAAATCCATCTATACCTGATCCCATTTCCATTTCGGTACTTCCAAAGGTTGAAGTAAACCAGCCACTTTCTTTTGATCGCTTTTGACTTGTTGACAAGTAGCACAGCGACTCACATAAATAGATATGTCTCTTTTCATTGTCTTCCACCAGAAAGTTCTTTTAATATCTCTATACATTTTATTAACTCCTAGATGGATACTGAGTTTGGTTTGTGACATTCATCTAAAACTTCATGTTTCAGCTCCGGAATGTCAGGGACACAAATTCTTCCTTTTAATCTTATAACTCCATGATCATTATTGCAAAACTAGAATCTTCACCTCAACATATTCTTCTACGAACTTCCCGAAGAAACTTGTCTTCAGTTTGCTTGCTGGCGATCTTCTCTAGGAGAGTAGGAGTTACAACAAGATATGCAAGAACAGCATGTCTCCTACTTAAGGCATCAGCAACTACATTGGCTTTTTCCATCGTTTATTGGATATCTAGGTCATAAGATGCCAGAAATTCCAACCAACGTTGTTGTCGCAGATTCAGATCCTTCTGGGTAAAGAGATATTTCAAGGATTTATGGTCGGTAAATAGGTCAATTTTTCACCTAAAACAAAGAGAGTTTATTAAGTATATTTCTTTAGTTAATTTCATAAATTGTTAAGAAAGCTGAAAAGATTCATACCCAGAAGACAGTGTCGCCAGATTTTTAAAGCGAAAACAACATCCAAAAGCTCCAAATCATGTGTTGGGTAGTTTCTCTCGTGCGGACATAATTGTCTACTCACGTAGACAACCACCTTTCCATTCTGCATTAATACTGCACCTACCCCATCACCACACGCGTCAGTATAAACAGATAAGCCTTAGTTCCCGTTGATAATAGCGAGAACAGGAGCGGTGGTTAATCTCTTCTTTAACTCTTGAAAAGCTTCATGCATTTCGGAGTCCAATTGAATTTTACATCTTTCATTGTTAGCTTGGTCAGCGGACTAGCTATCTTAGAAAAATTCTGAACAAACTTCCGGTAATAGCCTGCTAAACCCAAAAAGCTTTGAACTTCTTTTGGGGTAGTAGGTCTTCTCCAATCAAGAATAGCGGAAATTTTGCTAGGATCAACCGAAATTCCTTCTTCATTAACAATATGGCCAAGGAATTTGACTTCTTTGACCCAAAAGTAGCATTTGGAAAATTTTGCAAATAAGATGTTCCTTCTCAAAATTTCCAAAACGATTCTAAGATGTTCGGCCTGTTCCTCTTCGGTTTTGGAGTAGATTAGGATATCATCAATAAATACAAGAACAAATTTATTCAGCACCTCCTGAAACACACGGGTCATCAAATCTACGAAGTATGCTGGAGCATTGGTTAGCCCAAAAGACATGACTAACCATTCGTAGAACATATTGGGACCCCTGAAAGCAGTTAAATGTACGCAATCTTCGGCGATTCGTAGTTGATGGAATCCTTGGGCTAGATCCATCTTTGAAAAGAAGCGAGCGCCGTGTAATTGATCAAATAGATCATCAATTCTGGGTAAAGGAAACTTATTCTTGAGAGTCATTTTATTGAGATCGCGGTAATCTACACACAATCTCAAAGATCCGTCCGATTTAGCGACGAACACAACGGCTGAACCCCATTCAGAAACACTGGGTCGAATTAATCCTTTTGCTAGTAGATCAATAGTTTGTTGAACTAATTCAATCTTTTCCCTGTGTGCCATCCTGCGACTTGCGTGAACAACAGGACGAGCATTGGGTACGAGGTCAATTCTAAATTCTATTTCCCAATGTGGGGGTAAAGATTTTACTTCTCCGAATACGTCTGGAAAATCTCTGACAATGGGAATGGACTCCAAACTGGGTTCGGGATAACCCAAATTATACATCAATCCTTCCCTTTTAGGACTAGGATCCTCATAAGAAATTTCAATGAAATCTCCAAATTCGGTTTTAATCGAAATCAATCGATTAATGCAATCCAATTTGGCTTCGTATTTCGCTAGCCAATCCATTCCGAGTAAGACTTCAAACTCGTTAAAAATCAAGAACGAAGAGACCGATAGGAAACTGGTAACAAGAATATGAGATAGGAACGTCTCTACATCGAAGACAAAGATTCGCGGGACCTCCAACTAGATTCCTTACGCATATAGGCTTATCAACAAAATCAGGTTCAAGATTTAATTCATTAATGGCTTGCTGAGAGATAAAACTATGTGTAGCGCCCGTGTCAAATAGAACTCTAACAATTCTATCATAAATGATAAGATTACCTTCCAGAACTCCTTTTCCTTTTTCTGCTTTGGAAGATGCAGGTTGGTCTTTGACTGTGTACACCTTTGCTGTTTGAGCTTGCTTCATGGTTGGACAGTCTTTAACTTCATGCCCCTCTTTCTGACAATAATAGCATTTCCTGGGCATCGCTTGAACGGATTGACTGACTTGTTTCTTAGGCTTCGTACATCTGCTCGAATAGTGGCCCTTCTCCAAGCAATTATAACAAGTGACATTCTCTGTCGCGCTTCCCTGAATGTTCCTCTTTTTCTCCTTGCTTTGCCATGGTTTCTTGCCTCCAAATTTCCTTTTCTTCCAATTTTGATTGCCCGAATTTCCTTTCTCCATCGGGGCTTCTTGCATTTCAAGTGTAGCATATTTGTACACTATATCAACTAAATCTGAAAAAGATTCCTTAACGTGGCCCGTCATTCTTTTGTGGAATTTCTTATTCATCCCGCGAATGAATCTTTCATTCATCTTTAAAGGCATATTCACCAATTCGGGACCAAAACGAGACAATTCATTAATTTGTTCAGATACTCTTCGAATGATAAACTTTCCTGCTTTAGGTCCATAAATTCCTGGTACATTCAAGAAATTCCAGCTGATGGCAAATATCGCTTCTCAAACACTTCTTTGAATTTCTCCCAAGAAAACTCGTCTTTTGTTTATCTACCGTGATTGTCTCCCACCAGGCTGAGGCTTCATCTTGAAGTTGCCAAAAAGCTATAAGTCGCTTCTGATCGTCTTGCAGGTTTAGCCCTCTGAAGATTTTCTCACATGATCTGATCCATGCTTGAGCCTCAACAATTGTCTTCTTGCCGGTGAACAGCTTACCACCAAAATAATTTTTTTTTGACTTAAAAATCAAACCTTGGAAAACTTATTATTTTCCAAAGAAAACTTGTTTATAAATTTGAATTTGAAAGGTTGTTAAGGTTTTTCCTTTACTTTTAAAACTTGGATTTCTTTGCTTTTAATATCTGGACACTTAAAAATGGTACATATACTTTTTCCAAAACCTGCTGTGCTCAGAGTAACTCGATGCTTTCTTCGAGCAAGAATCAAAATTTCACGAGCCCCACATAGATTCGCACGAGTTCAGCTTCGAGAAAAATTGGCAAACCCAAATACTTCGAGAATTCCTTACAACTGCTTCGAGTTAAACCCCGTGACGATGCCTTCATCTTCCCCAAACTCCACATTCCCAAATAAATACGCGAGTGCACGTATACGTGCACAGCCACGTCGATCGCCTGCGACAATCGCCGAGGCCACCAAAAGCTCACCCATGATCATTAGAGACGAATCAATCACCCACAAACAAGAAATCACGTTGAAATCAAAATCGAGCTTCTTCGAACAAGTTACCATTTCCTGCAACCACATACTCCTCTGAAAAACTCCTCCGCCCCGCCACTACCGGCCACCGGAACCCGTGCCCCTCTGGCTAAGGGTACTTCGATCCACCATGCATCTATCGCCACCGATGCGATGGCCTCCGATTTCCCCTAGCCTCCCCAATTGCCTCGCGAACGTCGCCAACAAACTTGAATGCTTAAACCCTAAAAACGCTTTGTCCCATCATCTCCTTTGGTAGAAAAATTATCGAACATTTTTCCCAACTTCAACAATGGTCCAGCAAGCTTCAAGCAAAATCCTAACACTCAATGATTCCTCGATTGATGGCAATGGAGGATTGAATCCCACCACATAGGTAAATATCTGGGCTCTATACCGTAATACCACCCTTTACCAGAAGGGAATGACACACCCTAAAGGGCGCGACCCTCATAACCTTGCCGCATCTTTCCTGTTTCGACCATTTCCGGTTGTGAGGTCCTGATGCAGTCTCGGAGAATTAGTTACCTAGTTACAGAGGTAACTCGGCCTTGTGTTGGCAGAGATCCGGTTAGGTTCTCGGGACGTCCCGCCAGAGGCGATCCCATGGACAGTGGGAAGTTCCTTAGCCCGACCATTTGTTGGAAATCTAAGCGAAACAATATGCGCCCTGTACGGTTTTAGTTGTATCACCTGCCATGGAATGTGGCAGTAACCTGCTATTGAACATGGTAGCTATAGTAGGCATACGATAATGGTCGTATGCTGGCTAAGATTTATATTATACTTTCGAAATGTTTTCTCCACTGTGCACTTATAATAATAATATCAGAAATTTTCTCGTATCAAGCATATTTGACTATCATAAGGAGAAATCTCCTCCAAGTCTGCGTTTGCATTGCGTGTGTGGCAGGAGGCCTTATGATAGTTTCATTTTCTAAAAAGTATTGCGAATTTATTTTAAATTCTTTTGTTGTCTGTTTTAAAAGATAAACTGTTTTTGTTACTCACACCAGTCTTATGACTGACTCGGAGTTTATTGTTCCTATCCTAAACTCTGGGTGCCCACTATTTTTCTACGCGGGCAGTCTAGAGTTGGGTTTTCGTATAGTCAGGTTTAGTAGATTATCTGGAGTTAGTCCCAATCTTGGGATGTGGACGAGACCTGCTTATCTAGGTGTCTCGTGATGTTGGTTCGAGCTAGCTTTGGATTGGAGCACTAGATTTGGGAATGCATTCTATTGAAGATCTTCTTTTCCGTTGCTGTTGTTATCTATTTCCTTTCCGCTGCTATTTCTTGTATCTATGATACTATTTATATTCAGTTGTATCATTCTATTGTACCATCATTGTATCTGGATATTGTATCTGGTGTGTATGATATTATCTATTTTTTCTTCCGCTGTGTTTGTACTTAGTGGTGTTATAAGCTCCGGCACACCAGTTTCGACGTTTGGATCTGCGGCAATTGAATATGAGTGTTGTATTCGGTGCCGATTTTCAAAGGTCGAGTCAGGATCGCTATCAAAAATTCTTTCATAAATCTAGTTTCTTTAAAAGCAACTGTTTTTTTGTTTACTCATACCAGTCCCATGACTGACCCGGAGTTTATTGTTTTCCTTCCTAAACTCTGGGTGCCCTTAATTTCCACACGGGCAACCTAGTAGCAGGTTTTTGTATTTTGGAGTTAGCAGTATTTTGGAGCTCTTGCTTTGGAGATATCTTAAGAGATTTTTCGGATCTCAGGTGTAGTGTCAGACACACAACCATATAAGTCTGTTCCGGGTTCGAACAGAACCGAAGGCACTTCGTCCAGTAAAGGAAGAAGCCCTTGCAAATCCGGGTATCCACAATCCCGATCGGACTTCCCATCACTTAAGGAATCTCTATACCGGAGCAAATCAGTGCAGAGACAATCGATAGGTTATCCTATCGTTCTCGAAGACACCCGGTCTTCACCATCGGTCTTCAAATGCTATCCATAACGTCGTATCACTCATTCGGAATGGTTTATATGACACAAAGGTCCTCTATTGGCTAAACCGAATAGTGAGCGTCAATTTTTAAAACACGTGGATATATCAATCACAAAGATTCATATTCAGGGTTCGATGTGGGTTTCGAATAATTAACTGAAATCCGACTCCCTGTTGCATCGAAGTTTAAATGCCGTTTTACGGGCAAAAAGGGTTTTCACATCAATATAGAACAAACCACAATCACAGTGCAGTACGTGGCAATCTACATCACACAGTATCACAAACAGAACAGAAATATCAATATAGTGCATAGCAATAGTTAATTTTTTTTCCAATGTGGTTCAAATAAATTTACCACAAAAATTATTTTAAATCAATGATAAGAATTTGGATAAATAATTTAAATCTTGATTAACTCGTTTTATTGTTTCAAAATTAGTTATTTTAATTAACCGCTAAATTTGATTTGTCGACTTTAATTTATCTGAATAACAAATTCTTAATTTACAAATTAATTTGAACACTTAATTGTTTATTAATCAATTTTAATTTCAAATTGTAAATCATTCATAATTTTTAAAATCTTTTGTTAATATAAATTATTTACCTTAATTATCATTTGAAAATCTGCGTTACACTTTAAAAATTAATTTATTGTTACATTGAAATTTTAATGTAAATTAATTTTAATTCTTGTTTTAAATTTAATCGTTTAATTAAAGGGTTAATTAAATTTATTTTGAACTTTCAATACTTAATTAAAGAATTACCAAAATTCTAAAAACATTGTTAAATAATTTAACTTACAATAAGTTTTAACTTAACAAAATCTACATTTGTTTACCTTGTAAATGCCAAAGTTTACTTAACATTTGTTAACTTGAAAATTTTGTTTGGGCTTAACCCATTTTTTAAAAAAAAAAACCCGAGTAAAACCCAGGTGTCACTTGAGTCAATCTCGAGTTTATTTACATTATTCCCCGAGCCATCCTCCTTTCTTTCCCGTGCCCTATTTCTTCTTTTCCCTGTTCTTTTTTTTCGCTTAAGTATATAAACTCAAACAAATCTGCAGAACAACTTCAATTAACCGCGAGCACCCCCTGACACGAGATCATCCTCGTGTACGTGCACGCCACCCGCGCCGCCGTTCCGGTGGCCATCGCGCCCTCTAGCAAGTCGCGCTTCATCCCTATTCTCGAAACCAATGATCGATTCAACGCTAAAAACTCCAGAGAAAAATCGAGCTTCCAGTTCGAACTCGAACCCATCCTCACCCAGCAAATTCGCTTCGCCCTCATCGCTCCAACCATCGGAGAAGCTCGAACTCCTTCATCGTCACGTAACACCTCATTCCACCATTTCCCAGAGTTTCGAGAGGCTCGGTCGATCATAGGAGACAATTTCCAGCCACCTCAATTTCGAACCTTAAACCCTAACTTTGGTTCGATTCATCAATCTACGCAATGAAAATTTTTTATAATAATTTTCTCGAGATCCCTGGTGTCCAAGCTTGATTCTAACAAATTTTCATCAATTTACATTCAATCGATCATTGGCAAAAGGGAAAAGAACAAAATTTGTTCAACTGTGAATTGCTCTCAAAAAACTTAAATAAAAATTACCATATTGATTTTAAAAATCAACTCTTTGTGTGTTTATTCAGGTTATATAATCAGAACAACGATTTAAGATAGTTGAATTAATCATAAAACTTTGTTTTTTATTGTAAAATTATAGTTACAGGGTTAACTCTTCATAATCAAACTTAATAAAAATCCTAGGCTATGATTCTAGTTGAAAACAACTTGTTTTGTTTAAGAATCCTAAGCTAAAAATGTTCGTATGGAAATGTTTTGATTTTTTTTCTAATTCACTCTGTTTTGAAACCATAACAGGAAGAACATGTCATATACAATTTCCAGTGACTCAAAAAACATACAGAACTATACATTTTTATTTCTTTACACAGCAAAGCACAAGTTCCATAACTAAATACTTAGATTTCAATTTAAGAAAAACAAGTTTACTCACCTATCAAATATCTGAAACAGAGAGTTGCTTCTTTTTTTTACTTGTTTTTGAAAATCTGCAATTGATCTTCTCTGTTTTCTTTTTTTCTTTCTTCAGCAAATTGTTTTCAACTTTGAATAAAAAATGATGTTTGTTTTCCTTTTTAATTCCTGTTCTTTGATATTTTGTTTTCTCTAAACGAATTACATTAATATGGATGTATACATATATAGAGGAGATAGTTTGTACTAAGGGCAGGTTATAACTATTGCAAGCAAGTCCTTTGATCAGATTATTATTATTATTTTATTGACTAAACCAACCTAATTTTGGCTGAAATGATTTTTTGACTTTGAGCTGGAGGTGATGGCATTTAATGCCCATGCTTCCTTTGTATGTTACAACCAACTTATTTTAATTCCATGCAAGTACTATTTTATTTGGTCAATAGATTTTTTTCCTTTGCCTTGAAATACTTACAGCATATGCTGTTAATTTTTTTTGTCATGTACTATTGGGACTTGGTTTACTTTGCTAATTGAAAGTGTTTGTATCTTTTTTTTGTTTGTATTTACCCAATATCATTTAATAGAGAACATTTCGAATTTATATACATATTAAACGAATTACATAGGTATACTTTATCAATTCAAAAATTTAGACTCAAAGGAAATTGAAGTTTTATTAACACATATTTTATTTATTTTATAACTTTTCAATTTAAATTTCAAAAAGTTCAAATAAATTACTGTATTTTAAATTAACAAAATTCTGGAATATTACAATACTTGAAAATTTTGTTTGGGCTTAACCCAATTTTTTTTTAAAAAAACCCGAGTAAAACCCAGGTGTCACTCGAGTCGATCCCGAGTTTATTTACATTATTCCCCGAGCCATCCTTCTTTCTTCGCCGTGCCCTGTTTCTTCTTTTCCCTGTTCTTTTTTTTCGCTTAAGTATATAAGCTAAAACAAATCTGCAGAATAACTTCAATTAACCGCGAGCGCCCCCTGACACGAGATCATCCTCGTGCACGTGCACGCCACCGCGCCGCCGTTCCGGTGGCCATCGCGCCCTCCAGCAAGTCGCGCTTTATCCCTACTCTCGAAACCAATGATCGATTCAACGCTAAAACCCCCAGAGCAAAATCGAGCTTCCAGTCGAACTCGAACCCATCCTCACCCAGCAAATTCGCTTCGCCCTCATCGCTCCAACCATCAGAGCAGCTCGAACTCCGTCACCATCACGTCAACACCTCATTCCACCATTTTCCAGAGTTTCGAGAAGCTCGGTCGATCGTAGGAGACGAACTCGTCTCGTTTTCCAGCCACCTCAATTTCGAACCTTAAACCCTAATTTTGATTCGATTCATCAATCTACGCAATGAAAAAATTTTCTGATAATTTTCTCGAGATCCCTGGTGTCCAGGCTTGCTTCAAACAAATTTTCATCAATTTACATTCAATCGATCATTGGCAAAAGGGAAAAGAACAAAATTTGTTCAACTGTGAATTGCTCCCGAAACACTTAAATAAAAATTACCATATTGATTTTAAAAATCAACTCTTTGTGTGTTTATTCAGGTTATATAATCAGAACAACGATTTAAGACAGTTGAATTTATCATAAAACTTTGTTTTTTACTGTAAAATTTTAGTTACAGGGTTAACTCTTCATAATCAAACTTAATAAAAATCCTAGGCTATGATTCTAGTTGAAAACAAATTGTTTTGTTTAAGAATCCTAAGCTAAAAATGTTCGTTTGGAAATGTTTTGATTTTTTTTCTACTTCACTCTGTTTTGAAACCAAAACAGGAAGTACAGGTCATATACAATTTCCAGTGACTCTGAAAACATACAGAACTATACATTTTTATTTCTTTACACAGTAAAGCACAAGTTCCATAACTAAATACTTAGATTTCAATTTAAGAAAAACAAGTTTACTCACCTAGCAAATATCTGAAAAGAGAGTTGCTTTTGTTTACTTGTTTTGGAAAATCTGCAGTTGATCTTCTCTGTTTTCTTTTTTCTTTCTTCAGCAAATTGTTTTCAACTTTGAATAAAAATGATGTTTGTTTTCCTTTTTAATTCCTGTTCTTTGATATTTTGTTTTCTTTGAACGAATTACACTAATATGGATGTATACTTATATAGAGGAGATAGTTTGTACTAAGGGCAGGTTATAACTGTTGCAAGCAAGTCCTTTGATCGGATTTTTTTTATTGACTAAACCAACCTAATTTCGGCTGAAATGATTTTTTGACTTTGAGCTTGAGGTGATGGCATTTAATGCCCATGCTTCCTTTGTATGTTACAGCCAACTTATTTTAATTCCATGCAAGTACTATTTTATTTGGTCAATAGATTTTTTTCCTTTGCCTTGAAACACTTACAGCATATGCTGTTAATTTTTTTTTCATGTACTATTGGGACTTGTTTTACTTTGCTAATTGAAAGTGTTTGTATCTTCTTTTTGTTTGTATTTACCCAATATCATTTAATAGAGAACATTTCGAATTTAAATACATATTAAACGAATTACATATGTATACTTTATCAATTCAAAAATTTAGACTCAAAGGAAATTGAAGTTTTATTAACCCATATTTTATTTATTTTATAACTTTTCAATTTAAATTTCAAAAAGTTCAAATAAATTACCATATTTTAAATTAAAAAAATTCTGGAATGTTACAATATTTTTATATATTTTAATAATCAACTTATAAACTCTGATCGGCTTATGGAAACCACAATTTAATTATAAAATAAGTTATAAAAATTTTAAAAGATCAAAAATTTTCTAACTCCGTAAATTTTCAGAAAATTTCGCCAGCACCTCCTTTGCGCAGCTAAATCGAAACAACTACAAAATGCCTCATTGGTCCCAAACCAACAAAAGAAAACAGAAGCCAAGCGGCTCAATCATAAAACCATCAAATACAATGACAGAATAAACACGTACCTTTCTGTCGGGAAATCCAATTTTAACTTGACTTTAAGCGCCTGCACCTTATTTACCATGGATATCCAATCATAAAATATAGAATCAATTTTATATTTTGCATTTTAAATTTCCAATACTTGCTTCACTTAAGTTCGTACGATGTACATATATCATTCATGCGAAATATCAAATCTAATCGCTAGCTCGATCATCCAATTTCACTTCTGAACTAGTATCGTTCACAACTCTCTAGGGCGGACTCAGATCTAGTTCCATGATCAAAATCCGTTATTCTTCTTGCATAGCCATATACTGTGATAGAGAATTCCAAAATCATCAAAAACCAATATCCAGGGTTCGTCATCGAAAATCGAGTGAAAAATCTAAACTCGAATCGATATAAATTATCTCGAAATTCTGTGCTCGAATCTAGATCAAATCGTCATGCAAATAAAATAATATAGGTACAACTTGCGTATTTATTCTAATCAATTTCTTAGTTATACCAAATTATTTTCATTTACATTCAATTCATTTGTTACAATTGATTTACATTCATTCTATGGCTTGAGCTTACTTCCAATTTTAAGATAATGTTATTTCATTCAACTTATTTCATTTATTCTTTTCATTTTACTTCACTTAGATTAAATTTCCTATCTCATTTCGGATTTTCTTTTTCTATCATCCAATATAACAAATTTAAAATTTTTGTTTTACTCATATTCATCAAATCCACAAGTGGTATGAGTTGCAACACCTTTAATTCTTATGTTTTCACAAAATACTTAAATTGCAATATTCATTGTTTGCATTAACATTATTAATGAACATTCTCCTATATCTATAATCATTTTACAATGGCTTATTTCCTTTTATTATAACTTATTCAAGTTCACATTTATCTCCAACGGCTACAATCTAGTTTAAACCATTGTTTGCAAGTTTATTTGTTATTTCCCTTATTTATTTCACATCAGTTAGATAGAAAATTTCAGAATCTAAACACCCGCTTTAATTCCAAATCAATTTGAAATCATATATATATGTGTGTGTGTGTGTGTGTGTGTGTATCACTTTTATATCAAATCAAGATTTAAATTTCTTAAAATCAAAACTCATTTATCAAAACAAAACTCCATCAGCAATCATTGAGGTAGCTATCTATCACTCAGAAACTCGAAATGAACACCGATGATGTCGCGATCATCATCAGAATTATTTTCTAGCAACCTAAGTGAATTTGGTTATTTTATCTCTTTTAAAAACCATTTTCAAATACTTTTATTCAAAACTACTTCCAAAATAATGCTATCATTATTACTTTTCCCAAAACACTATGAAACATGTTTCCAAATCTCTTAAGATTTTAAAATTTTCAAATATTTAATCCAAATTTATTCGAAACATTTTCCATTCCAGGATTTTAATTTTGGTTTGAATCCAATTTTAGTTACATTTGTATGTATAATCATTCTTATACAATTTCTATTTGGTTATATATCCCATTCCAAATTTTAAATTAGATTTTGATTATAATATTAACAATCAACATTTCAATATACTATTTTAATTTCTGAAAAATATTTCTTTTATACCGAAATATAGTTTGGGAAAATTATTTCATTCACCCTCATTTAAAATAATGCCATGTAAATTTACCTTGTTTAAAAGTTTAGAAACCCTTATCGATACGGTTGTACTTCCCGTACCAACAAAAATTTAAAAACACTCAACCAATAAGTCAACACAACATAAAACATTTCATATTCACTAGCAAATACACGCTCATGTCTATTAATACTCTAAAACCCATTCTAGTGTCCTACTGACCCTATCTCCAATGAGTTACCCCATAAAGTTAAGGTTATCACTAAACCAAAGCTCTGATACCAACTACAATGACCCACCTTTCTGGACTGACCCGAGCATAATGAAAAGACAAACCACTCGAGTCAGGGCTAAAATATCCTTATGTAAGTCAAATCGATATTGCATATAACATGAGTGTAACGGTGTTAGAGATGTTTACGGGATTTCACATCTCCTATCTAGTGTATAACATGTGTGCAATAACTCAAGAGATGTTATGTGATTTTCCGTCTCCTAAGGATCCATCAAAATATTTATATGTAGTAGACTATGCTACATATATAATGTTTAATCAGTAAAATAAATATTTTTCTTAGCGTTAAAGCTTTACATTAATCACCCTTAACGCATTTTTAAGCATTATCATACAGTTTGCATTTGACACCACCAATACGTCGGTAGTCAGGGATGCACCGTGATATGACAACACTAAACCAAAATGCACCGTGATATGACAACACTAAACCAAAATCGTATGGGTCTCGTAAAGGGATAAAAGTATGACGAGGCACGTAAGGCAATGCCCAAGGTAGGATACAACCAGTTCGAGTCACAGGGCTGGTGGTAACACATCATGGCCATGACCGCCCACATCTTCCATCCATCCCATATCGGGTCAAAGGGAGGCTGTCGCGATCAAGATGCACCAATCAAACCAACAACAAGAGTAACGATATGGACCGAGTCCAAGAAAATCGAAGAGCAGATGTCTGCTCGGGGAAATTAGCCCATTTGGCCCTATCAAGCCATCATGTTTTAGTCATTTCAAATAGATACAAGTGGCAGGGTCTATCCACCATCGTTCTCTTTCTTCAAATCCATAAATCGCCGTCAAATCCAACCACTTCGTTTTGGAGTTTCCTCTGCGTACACAGTGGTTCAGGTATCAATAGAGAGTATGCCCATATCTAGCTCAGGTCTCTTTAACAATCAAACGTCGTTTTACACACCGGTTGGTACTTTTACATTTCGAAAACAGTTCATACTTGATATCAAAATATCATATTCACTTCAAAATCAAATCAATTCAAAATCATCATATCTACTCAAAATATTCAATTTCAGTTCAAAATTATATTCGCCTTAATATCTCGATTTTGATTCCCAAGTTGTTTCGAATTTCAGTTTGGTTTATAACTTCACTTAACTCAATTCTTATTTAAATCCATGATTTAAAAATAAACATTCCACCCGTGACCAGTTTGAATTTTTAAAAAACAGTTTGAATAATTTTGAAATAGTTTAAATAATTAAAATAGTTAAAAATAGTTTAAATAATTAAAATAGTTAAAAATGTTCGAATGGTTAAAATAGTTAAAAATAGTTTAAATATTAAAATGGTTTATATAGTAAAATAATTTGGAAAACCAAAATAACTTGAATATTTAAAGAATATAGATTTAAAACAGTTTATACTAAAATAATTTATTTGAAGTAGTTTCTAAGTCAAACTAATTCAGTTTCCAAATCTTCTCAATTCAAATCCATTCAATTTTCCATTTCGATTTATCAATTCAATTCCGATTTCAATTCAAATTAACTTTGATTCCAGTTTATATTCAAATCAATTCCAATTCCATTTCCAATTAATTCAATTTCGGTCTCAATTCCAATCAATTTAATTCAATTGCAATTTGAATTAATTTCAATTCAATTCTCAATTTAAATTATTTCGATTTATATAAGTTCAAGTTTAATTTTCAAAAATATTGAGTAAAATACTTAATCAAATTTACCTTCAATATTCAATTTAAAATCCAATTTTTTACATAAAATTCAATTCTGAGCTCAATTTCGAAATATCGTTTTATAACACTTTTATTTGGCAATAATCCAAAGCCCGAATAAAAATCCAATCTTTTAAAACAAATCGATTTATGAAATCCAATCATATTTTGATTTTAACTTCAAAATCTCAACTTCAATATTTAACAATTTCTTCTAGCCAAAATTTTATTTCGACATTTCAAGCTTGAATTCGTGATTAATTTGATTTCTATAAATTTGATTTTATTTTAAATCAAAACTATTAAATAATTTAAAATTTAAAATTTTCAAAATCATTTAATTTAACCAATCCGGTGTCCGTACATAATTTCCTATCATATAGTCAAGTGATCAGTTATTCAAATTTAATTTCAGGGATGAATATATATCATTTCAATTAAAATCACAGTGTCATAGGTATTTCAACCTATTTCTTAATTTATTTTAATTTAGAGTTTTATACAATGTAAATAATATACAGGGTGATAACATGATATATATATATATATATATATATATATATATATATATATATATATATAAACAATTAAACATCCAAACATTCAAATATCAACCTACTTGTATCCATCATAATCAATCATACAAACAGACAATATAATTCACAACAGTTTCATAGTTATTAATATTAGGTAATTTACTGACAAATCAATTTAAAATTTGACTGTCAATTTTAATTTATAACTGTTAATTCAAATGGTAATCAAATTTATCAAACAACGACCAATAAATTCATATCACTTCATGAATTCAAATTTAACTAGCATAAAAGAAATATTCTAGTACATTGTGGGCGTTATAAAACACTCACCTTGATTTTCCGTTGTCGCCGAGATGTTCCGGCTTGGAACTAAAACCCAGCAACGTCCATTTTAGCCTAAATTTTCACAGTCTCCAAATCCATCTAAACTAGTTTCATTGCGAAGCATTCGTCATCATGATCGCTACGCAAAAGGTTTCTTTCCAATTGGACCTCATATGCTGGAGTTATACATTTTATAAGTCATCGATATTTAAATTTATAAAACAAGTTAATTATATTTAATAAAATTCATTACCTAGGCCCGACCCACTAAAACTTCATCTCTTCTTCCCCTTAACCCCTGTAGCCATTGCCTGTACAGGAACAACCCAATCAAGCCATGCACAATCAAAGTGATACAGAGCTTCGATGATCCACTCGACATGCCATCTTCGCCAAACTACTCCTCTTCGAAATCTCCATCACCTCGACTACAAAGATACAAGCTCGGTCAAACCCCGGGAATCGCAACAATGTCCTCTCCATGTGTGTACAATAAAAATACATACTCCCCACATATGATTGCATGCTCCAAACTTTCCCGTCGAGATGCTAAATCACCTCGCGATCACGAATCTGATCCCCAATTCAACCCATTCGGCATCAAACCCTAGAAAGCCAAAATCCTATATGAACCCTCACGGTCGATTGCCAATTAAAGATGCCACACCCTACAAATATTATATCGGATCATAGCTTATGCAAACACATGATTTTAGGAAGTAGTTTCAAATTTTGTGTTGAGTGGATTGTGAGAAAAGAATCCTTAAAGTTTGATTTATGCTTTCTCTTTACTGTGTATGTTCCGTGTGGGAAGGGGAACATGATTTTTAAATGTTAGAATGATTAAAGTCACGATCCTAGGTTACAAAGGAAAAGAAAGGTTTGACTAGAATATATATATATATATATATATATAATTTTCAAAATATGTCGATTTTTGTAACTTGAAATTTGAACCCCTCACAAAGCATGCCACTAAGCATTCATAATATTATATCCTTATTCTAAACGCAATGGAAAATGTTTTGAGTCCTAATTCGATCGTATGGAGAAGATAGCTTTTTGGACCCAACTATTATATCGAATTTTCGATATTAAATTCAACGCATTTCTATACCGTACGACCAAACATAACTCCAAACCCTATGAAATTTGATGTCCGATAATAATACACTATTACGGATCCAGTGGAACTGGTTTCGTCGATTCCGAGACTGTGCACCGGACCGCTATTTTTATATAACAATTTAAATATAATATTTTCAATTTCTAATTATTCACTTTTAAATTCAATTTTAAATGTTAATAATCTTCATTTTTGTTTAAATAAAATTTACGTCAACTTTTGGTTTCATTTTTAGTCATATTAAATTCATAATTCAATTATTCAATTAATTTTTCAATATCGAATTTAATAATTTAATTGTTCAATATTCAATAAATTTCAATATTGGATCTTTAAATGAATTTTAGTTAACAACATCATTTTATTTCTATCTAAATAATTTACAAATATTATCTAACTTCAGTTATTGATTATAAATCCAGTTAAATATATAATTTCATTTCAAAACTCGTTATTGCCAAATCTTCAAAATTTGTTTATTTTAAAATTTATTCAAATTCAAATCCCATGAATTACACTCAAAATTATTAAATTTATATTTTTAACCATTTTTATTTGATATTTACACTAAATTTAATAATTCAAAATAGCTTAAAATACAGGTCATTACAATTAATGTTCACATATCAACTTAGCTAGCGGTGTGTCATTTTAGCCGAATTTACCGCTTATACATTTTTTCAGTAAAATTCAATTTTACTATTTTAAGCGGTGCTCGTTAGTGATAATTATTTACACCAGTTCTCTTTGTCAAACTATATCACATTAGGACTTATAGAATATGGTAATGACCAAAATTCAAATATCGTCTATATTCAACTTTATAGTCCAAACACAAAGTCATTGGTTCTATAATAACAATTATTATTAACCGAACTGCTCCAGCGAGAGACTTTGGCTTTGAGTTGACTTTGGTTGACCATGATACTAATCTCATATAACCGAGGAGGTGAATTATCTCTTAAATAGTGTCCCACTTCCAATGTTTCCACTTGACCAAATTATAATCTTTCAATTAACATCGTTCCGTGATTTAATTATACTCAAAGCGAAGTTCCATATTGAAGCTCGACGATATTCTCAAGCTGAGGAATCATGTAATATTGTCACATCGATATTTTCTATTTGACCTTAGTTATAATAACCAACTGAAAACTATAGAGTGAGTCATTCCATAGTTATCAATGACTATCATTATGTAACCCCCTAATGCCCCTAACAACCATTTAATACATTGCCCAATATTTGGAGAGCATTACATACTCTAGTCTCTACGGATGTCTTGTTATCCAATCTCAATACATCTTGACTAGAAAAATTTAAGACGATATATTTATGTTAGTGTGATAAATCACTCACGGTTACAACACGTTATAACCACTATTACAAAACATACCACTTATAGATTTTTCTATTAAATGCACTTTAATTAAATTAATTATTTAATATAACATGTTATATCAAGTATAGAATAGAAAGAAATATCTTTTATTTTGAACAAAATTGGTTATCGAGTTAGATATATGTAACAATGACATAATTATCCTTAGGACATACCCCTAACTCTATCAATCTCCCACTTGCACTTGGGACCAATTATGGAATCGCAATCCCTTCCCTTTGATCAAGTTGATGAGAACCGATCGACCTAGACTCTTCATAAAAGGGTTTGCTATATTGTTAAATTATCTACTCTTTCGTTCAACTCTCTCCGATGCTGATAAACTAATTTTATCATGTGGAACTATTAAGAGTATATTTTTCAAATTCTAGTAAGTTCTTATTATTACATTGTTATCATATGCCAATGATGTAGTATTATAAATGCTTGGAGTTACCCTAAGCTCAGTTATAAATTTGTGTATTTATATTTATACACCTTGCTTTTATTTTATAGCTGTATAAGGCAATGTGCTAAGCCTTTCGTTGAATCAACCACAACTTTTTGTTTGGAACATTTCCAACTTAAATCTTCTTAGTTAAGGTTTGAACATGAACTTAATATTGACATATTATACTTGTTGGCACTTTGAAGTTCGAGTTTGAACACTCCTTCATAAGGAGTTTTTTTGTAAACAATTCTCTAGTGTTTTTTAAATACTCTTGAATACTCTAAACTACCATTTAATAATCATAATTTGGAATTAATATTTGCTTCATGCATTAAATACATAGGCAAAGTACAATATTGTAGACAACACAATATGTATGATAATTTGTATTGCTAAAGCATAAAGAATCCATCTTACATTTTCCTTATTAAACATTATAATAAGGTGTCTTTACATATCGTTTGAGACTTTTCCAACATCCTTTATACTAAATATAAAAGATATAACTTACAAATCCAATAAAGAGTATTAAAAACCAAACTATTACAAATTTTAACATAACATCATCAACAATTAGTAGTATGCTGTTTACTTATAGTCTAGAAATATATCATGTACCTTTTAATGGTTCTTTCTTATGGGCACACGCTTCTTTTGCCTTTAGACAGAAAATTAAATTATTTGATATCTCTATCAAAATACTTACTCAATTCAATGCTTATAGAATGATACCTTTGTATCATTTCTTAGATTATATATGAAAACCCACAAACTCAATATCGCTCCCATTTACTTTGACACACTTTGATTGTTATGTGCAAATAGTCTATTCTAACTCATGACTTGGAATTTTCCATTTCAACGCATATGTACCAAAATGCTAGGCATTACCAAGTGATAATTTTGTGAGTAAATTTAAATTAATTTGAGCATGTTGAATAACGAATCTATTGCTCTAATTTCAACAATTGAAATTTACGATGTAATTCTTATCAATATTGTTTACTGTATTCTAACCGCATTAGTCTTGATCTTGAAAATTCATTTGTAGCCGATGGATCATATTCCTTTGGGCACAACTATCAAAATCATATTTTGGTACTATACTTAGAATCCCTTTCGAATTTGTGCATCATTCCATATAGTAGAGTCAATACTCTTAATATTCTAATTGACTCTGAGATTATCTATTCTCGACATTGATAAGAAACTCATATATTTTCTTCAATGTGCAAGAATATTTATTAGATATTCTAATGTTTGTGTTGTTTAGGTTTGGTAGTAATCAGTTTCATCTTTGGATCGTGTCCAAGTCCATTTTACAATCGAAAATTTCTAAAAGAAATCCCTTCGCCACGAATTGGCATTTCTTGAAATAACGGTTGTTTCTTAGTGTAACGAAATATGTATTCATAAACACTTTATGAAGTGCCTTATATATTAATCTGATTTGTTTTTAGTTTCGAACACTTTTGTTCAAAATATAAATTGATCATCCAATGACAGTTGTTCACAAACTCCTTTTGGGGAGATTCATTGTAATAACCCATTGTTAAGTTGAAATTAATTAATGATAATTAATAATAATTAATGAAGTAAATGTGGTTTTGAATTAGTTATTATGCGATTAAAGAAATGATTTGGAGAATTGGATGGAAAATAATGCATTATAAATAAAAAGAAAGTAATTTGAAAAGACTGTTAATTTAATAATTCATTTAATTAGTTTAAAAATGTGAATTTATGAATTATTATTTGAAATAAATTGATAAAACAAGATCTTATGGGGTTTTATAGTAAATAATAATTGAAATAAATTGGTAAAACAAGATCTTTTGGGGTTTTACAGTAAATAATAATTGAAATAAATGTTTTAGAATTTATTTAGATGATAGAAAGGATTTTATAATGAGAAAAGAATTTAAAATGAATTTGAAATGATTTTGAATGGATAAGAAAGAAATTTAAATCAAAATAAAGATATTAATTCATAGTCCATCACCATGTAAGTCCAAGCCCAATTTGATTTCATGTATATGATGTAGGTTGGTAAAGTATTGGAATTATTTCTATGTAAACAAAGTAAAAGAAGCAAATGATTATAAATTAAACAAGCCCAAATTGGCTAGCCCAAAATAAGAAAATAAGAAAAAATTATTTTCATGAAGGATGAGTTCTAGAGTTTTCTTTCTCATGATTTAGACATAGTCTAACTCGTGTGTCATTTATAATACTCGGGTCAGTCCGAGACATTTCAGGTACATGGTCTATGAGGCCAGCTCATGTGTTTACTGGGCTTAGAGGAGATTAGATATATAATATTGTGGATTATAATCCTATATTTCATAATCTCATGTGTGTGTATTATTATGATGTATATTGAATATATACTACATTGGATATTATATATATTATACTGCTATGACTGACTATGTGTTCTCTGATAATCACTGTATATTATGTATTGTTCTATCCTGGAGGCACACATGTTTATTGCTTTGTGTTGATACTGTATACGTTTGTTGGAGAGTTATATCTGATGTTTAAATACGTACCAATGTTAACCCAAGGGAATATTCACATGTGTACCCCATATCATCTTATTCTTAGTTTTATTCGATAGTATTATTCTATAGTATTCTTGATTAGTATGATTATAGAGGTGGGGTGTTACAAAATGGTATTAGTGTAAGGTTCAAAACAGTTCATTGTATATATAAGAGATAGAGTGTAATGACTCGCCCTTTCGACCTTCAAATGTCGACACTAATACATCCATGGTATTCGTGTGCCGAGCATCCAAGTGCCTGAATGGAGAATTGTTAGGGTGAAATAAAAAGAAATATAACAAGAAAGCAAAGAAGACAGTATCATAATCTCACAATGGAATGATAATATATAATATCAAAGGAACAATACAAATGGGTTACTCCGATACAGAAATTTCGAAGTTACGAAACATAAGTACCATCATCAGCCTGGACAATTATAATAACATGTCCTCACAAATGCTGGTATGTACAATATATTAATGCCACTGAAATAGGAATACTGTGGTAGGTGAAACATCCAACTCGTCTTCTCGAGCTCTAAAGAACATCAACAAAAACCTGTCTATCTCAAGCTGCTTGAAAGAGAACGCGAGGAATTTAGGAAAAATGAAAACCAAGCATCAGATATAAGTCTGGTATGAGAAACTCAAGAAATATATGATCAACATATAACTTTATTTTTGAGACCGCATGAAATGCTATAACGATTATACCCTCAAAAGAATCACCATCTAATAGGACATAAGGTGATATAATAGGTAATGCCTAGGGTGTAGAACATAAACATTATAACATAGCTAAATAGTTACATTCAATAGCATATTAGAAATACAATCAAATCGGATAAGGAACGTTCGCATAATGGATTTTCCTTGGAGATCTTTCCGATCAAGCCGAATCCAAACTCTATGCACAAGGATCAGAAAACTCCATTCGAGCACCTATCTCTAGGTAAAATATACCACAAGGAAAACACAAATGCCCACTTCCGAACATAAACATGAACAATGTGAACCAAATACCATCAACTTTCGCATGCAATATCGATAAGCATACTCTAGCTAAAGTTGACAATATCCTGTCAAAGGTTAGCAAAACCCTAGATTGTGCAGCCTACTCTATCTTTAGCCATTTTCAATGTCGAGGTTATGTTCGGCATCTTTCACACAAGTCATCATCACTCGAATAGAACAAGAACCCAAATTGGATCTCCACATTTCGAATAGATCCCGAAATCACACATGGATTCCCATATCTCAATAGATCTTGGAATCGCACATGGATTCCCACATGTTGAATAGATCACGAACAAATACATGGGTTCAAGCATCTTAAACTGATCTCGAATCTCCTCATAGATTCCAACATTCCAAAGAGATCCACCTCCAAGAGATAGAATACGTATCTTGTAATGCCCGCCTTTTTGCACGCTTTAAATCGACGATAAACCACACATGTCAGACTTAAAACATATAGAAGGGCGGATTGATATGGGGTAAATAAGAAAAAGAAAGAAATAAAAAAAATAGAATCTTGCAGCGGAATGATAAAATATAATAATCAAATAACAGTTCATGAAGCTGTTTTAAAAAACATTTGATTATATCTATACAATACATATCAAAGTATACATACCAAAAAATTATAATCGATGCAGCGGAATACAGTGTGAAGTGGACTAATATATAATATATATAATAGCAATAAAATCTTCGCCTTCGTCCTCCAGAAGTAAGGTCTTCAAATCCTGAAATGCTCAGGCTGATCCGAGCGAATTGAAAAGACAAAACACTCGAGTCAGAACTAAAAGATCTTATGTAAGTTAAATCAACTGAAATAAATATAAGTGTGACGGCGTCGGAGATGTTTACGGGGTTTGACATCTCCTATCCAGTGTTTAATGTGAGTGCAGTAACTTAAGAGATGCTTGGAATTCACATCTCCCAAGGATCCGTTAAACTATTTACTATGTAGTAATATTTTGCCATTATAATAGTGTCTAAATAATAAATAAGCTTACTTTTTTCATAGCATTAAGGGGAAACCCATATAGCCCTTAACACGTAATAGTCCCAGTAGTCCATCCAGTATCAGCGCATCTCCAGACCAGGAGACTACCCTAAATACTCCATGGGCTATGGGAGAAAACCATACTCGTACAAGGCGCGATAGGGTAGGTGACACGGCACAACTAGGCAATGCCAGGGTAGATATACCAATTACGCTTCCGGGTCGGTGGTAACGCGTAGCGCGCAGCTACCGCCCACCTCGAGCCACAGCCCCAAATAAAAAAAATCAAAAATGGCCACCGAATCAATCCAAAAGTCAAAGTATAGTATCGAAGGGATGTGTCTGATCAAAGGTGCTACCTCATTAACCCGTCAATCGCTCCTGTTTTAGCCACCTTATGCCAACTCATGGAAGTTGGGCCCACGTATTTACCTCAAAGGAAACGCCGCCACCATCCTACTTCATTATGGAATCTCCACCGCGTACACGGTTGTTAAAGTGGTTTTCGGAGTTGGCAGAGAGTATGACAACTTCCAATCCCGGTCTCTTCAATAACCAAACGTTATTATAACACCGTGGTCTTTTCAAAATAGTTATATACTTTAAAACCGGAATATAATATCCATTTCAAAAACTATAAATACGATATTATTTCTGTTTTAAAACCTAAAATCAATATGATATCATTTTTATTTCAAAATATATTCTTTCCCAAAATCATAGCCCATTTCAAATCCATATAACTTGAAACCCATAGCTTTAAAACATACTTCTAATACTTAAATGGTTTAAATATTAAATTACTTTATATAATAAAATAGCTCCTTCACCTTCACAAATCAAATTCCAATTTTAGATTCGAACCCCCAAATAACCATCTAATTCTATATATTTCAAAGCTTTATATATCTCACCATTTAAAAACTAATTCTTTGATAATCCCATATATATCAAATTCATTACTATTATTTAGATTTGAAATGTTTACTTAATAAATCCAACAAAATTTAAGTAAAACTTTTAACTTCAAACAACTGGATATTCTTTCAATTTATTTCCTTGATATATTCATTTACCTCAAATTTATATTCATTTGAATCACTTAAACCAAATCAAGTTATAGAATCATACCCTTTAAAATCTCCACTTTTATTTATATTTCAAATCATCTACAATAATTTATTCAAGTAAATTCTTAATAATTCAATTTAAACCAATTTCGTATTTATTTTCCAACTTAAATTTCGTTTAAGTCATTTAAAACTCTCTATATATAATATCTTAAATAGGTACTTACCCATATAATATAAACCATCAAACTCCATTTTTTGAACTCATTTTTATTAAACAATTTTATACACAGCTTAAATTCAAGAATTTAACTATATATATATATATAATATTTATATAACATCAAAATTAATATTTATTAAACCGTATATTCCTTTCCAAAACCATAGAAATCATTTCAAAATATTTTTATATATAGACCGCGGTGCCTGTATATATAATTTTCTATCATATAGTCAAGTGATACGGATATTTATCATTTCAATCCATAATTTAAAATAAAATCACGGTTATATATAATTTAAAACGTAATCCCGAAAGAAATAAAATGCATAATAACTTGCAGTTTAAAATAATATATAATACAACATCCATTCATCCATCATAAAATCATACATCCATCATAATCATCATACAAAACAGTCAATCAATATCAATATATAGCTGATAATATTAAACAGGTAATTAACTGGCAGTTATATTCAATAATAAATTAAATAACGATTAAATTTAAATAAATGCAATTAACTGAGATGATGATTAAAACATATGAAACAATCATAAATAAATACAAAATCACAACAAAATTTAATTTAACAAACATAAGAAATTTTGGAAGTTGTAAGTGGGTTAAAACACTCACCTTTTGAATTTAAATTGAATTTAAATTCAATTTAAACCCAAAAATTTGACAGTCTTCGAATTCGTCCAAATCAGCATCAAAATGTTTGGAATTTCAATACGATCCTAATAAAAAAAACCGCGCGTAAATCGGATATAGTATGCAATAATTATTCACGTTAGAACTTTACATGATTTAAATCGAAATAAATAAAAAAAAATAAACAATGCACCGTTACCCCCAACACGTCAGCACGCGAACATCGCAACTTCCCTTCTGATCCTAAACCCTAGCACGAACGATACTAACAGCTGCCACAAAGCTTGAAAATAACTGACCACCGCGCGTACCTCCACTAAGATCGGACCACGCTAGCACGCCTCCCTCGCCGAGCCAACCAGGCCGAGCCCACCGTGACACGCCCTATCGGTAAGAACGGCCACCGCCTCCATCGTTTCATATGGCCAAATCTGGCGACTTCGGTGACCATCTCATCGAACCAATAACACAGATGCATGTTACTCATCGACCTCTACGATTCTGCACTTCTCGATCGAACCCTCGTTGAAGATCCACCATCGAAACCAATAACTCAATACGAACGTCTGAGGATAAACGGCAAATTTCTGAGCAAACGATATCTCTAATTGAAAAACAAATTCCACCAGAAGATTACGCTCATTGAGAGCTTCAATATATATTTTTTCCAGATTTTTCTGAGGACTTTGAAATTTATGCTTTGGATTTGATTTGCAATTGGATTTGGAAATATAGAATTTTGTCTGCCATTGAAGTGAGGAGGTGAATAGAACATATAGAAATGAGGAACAGAGGCTGCTAGGGTTTATAGCAGGATAGATATAGGCAGGGTTGACATTTGAGTGGATGGATAAGATAGATTTACGCGCTAACGCCAAAGTGACCCAAAAAGCCCCTTTCGACTCCGGAATGAAATTGGGCCAACCCATAAATCAAAATAGATGTTTTTATATATTTTAAACGCAATGGAAAAGATTTCAGGTACAAATTACATCGTATGAAGAAGTTATGCTAAAATCAATATTTTTCAAATTGATTTCAATTGATTTCAATTTTATTTATTTCAAGGCGTTTCAAGCCCGTACGATCAAACGACAAGCCCGATCGCTACGAAACTTGAAATCCTACAATAATTCACCGTTACGGATCCGATGAAACTGGTTTTGTTGAAATCCGAGTCAGTGGCCAGAATGGCTATTTTTCCAGTTAATTAAATAAATTAAAATTAATTAGTTAAATTAACTTTCAATTTCAATCCTATAATCGACAATTCTTGTCATTCTTAATTTCTTAAACATTTATACTAATTTAACAAATTTAACTGTCGATTTAAAATTTATTAATTCCTCAGTTTCCTTAAATTTAACAATTATAAATTAAATTTCCAAAATTCTATTTAATTAAATCAATCAAAAATTATTCCATTCATTATTGTTAAATAGATGGCTTAAATATTGGATTCAAAACTGTTACATAAATTTTCTCATATTATCATTATTTCAAATTACATAACCTTTAATTTCAATTGCTACAAAAATTACACTTACTATAATTTGGATTTCAATGGATTGATTTGTTTCAATCCAAAACTTTTATTAAGTTCATTACTATTCTATAAACTTAGTTACCTTGTTTTCTTTTCATTCATTACCTTTAAATTTATTTCCTTCAAACCAATATTATAGTTACCTACAGAACATTGATTATATTCGATGACCATTTATTAAAATTTAAATTCATTGAATTAATTCAATGCTTACATTTGTTTTCATATATTCAATTTGTAGCTAAGTATAAAATCTACATTGTTTCCATTGATTTGCATTTCATTCGATTTATTAATAATTACCTTAGTTAACCTTAACTTAATATTAGATTAAAATTTTCATTGGTTACATCCTATTAAATTAGCATTCCCCGATTACCAAATTAATCTACATTAAATTGCACTAATTAAGTAAATTAACTGCAATTGATTTCAAACTAAATTTTATGAACTAAATAAATAGGTAACTTATAACCATTGTTACCCTTAACTTTTAATTACATTTAGAAGTTCATTAATTACAACAATGTTCCAATCAGCTATATATAATTCTAATTTCATCTTTTATTTGTGTTAACTATTTTATTTCCATTATGCTGAAATTTAGTCACTTATACACATTTAATATCCCGATTCATTTATTTATCTTGGTTTCAATCTTTTACTAAATCAATTGCCATCTTATGCATGTAATTAACATTTTTATTGATTTTACATTCAAAATTTTCAGTTATTATCTTAACTTACATAAGGTAATGTTTAATTACATTTAATTGCTATTGATTAAATACATTGGTAACGAATAATAGTTGTCACCATTATACATTTTATAACATTTGTAAATTTATTCTTTACAAACAATTATTACAACAACTCGCATTAAAATACATTTATTCCATTTCCATTTATTCATCATTAATTCATTGATTAATTCCATCATTACATTTATTTTCTTATATTAATTTATTACCAGTTATATCCTCTTACATTATCTCATTTATTGCAATTTCATTCAATTTACACAATTCAGCTTTAATTAACTTCATTGTTATATTCCATCCTTTTATTCTTTCATTATTTATTATAATTACTCATATCATATGAATTCATTCTATTACCCTAAATCAGACATAAATTCATATATTCATACCATACTTACATTTATTTACTTAATTTGTATTTATTGAAATTTGTTCAAATTTATCAAACACAGTCATATACAACCTTACATTGTTTTTAATTGTTTGGGATAGCACTAAATTAATCATTTATTAACCTTCATTAATATAATCGCATAAATTTACATTCAGTTACAATTAATCCATATATTATCACACATTAATACATTGATTGCATTTGTTTTTATTATATTCTATTTAAAACTAAGTCATAACATTTGAATTATTTTATTAAGTTGGAATGTTCATTCTTCCCTACCAATCACCATTTATTACATTATAACTTTACAATTTTAAATAAATTCATTAATTGTCATTTCATTCATCATATTAATTATTAACCATAATTAGCATTGTTACGTTTTGATTTACTTATTATTTCATTAATAATTTCGCAAATTTATTTCTCCAAATATTAAATCACAAAGTCTTATTTAATTTACCATTTCTACTTTACCTTTTTAACGTTTGCTTCATTATGAATTATAAAATTATTATTTCTACCTAAACTTAATTACAAAATTTTATAAATTCAACCATATTAAATTATCGAATTTTACGGGTCGTTACACTCTTTCCCACTCAAAACTTTTCGTCCCTGAAAAGAAAAAAAAGGGAAAAGAGGAACTTAAAAAAAACATTATATTCATAAAAATAAATTTACAGAATAGGATAATTTAAATAAAATATATAGATTTATAACAACTAAATCCTTTATATTCAAATTAGTAAAGTTTGGAAAACATTTTCAAAATATTTCTAAGTCCAAAATTTTACGGAAAATTTTGGCAGAGTCTTCTTTGTACGGAGAGGCTCGGGAGAAAATATAATATCAAATATACAATATATAACATATATTTCCAAAATAATATATATCCCAACACGGGAAACAATATAATAAGTCTATAAACCGTAATCCGAAAACGTACCTTTTCGTCGGGCAATTAACGCTTAATTATGAAACCAAAAGCAGTAGCAATTGCTTCCATAACCTGTATTTCACTTATATCCAAAAAGGGTAACAATTATATAAATTGAAATATTTTAAAGTTGTTTCAACCATAAGCAAACAAATCCATACAACATCAATCACTTGCAATCAGTCATACAACCATCACATAGAGTCAATACAATCAGTCATTCATTCCTATCAAACAAATAAATAATTATTCGGGTTCAAAACTTTAAATTGTACAGAATGAAAATAAACCATCAAGTGCACCATTTACTCAACAGTCTTAGTTGAAACTAAATAGATTATTCATACATCCAACAAATTTTAAAGTATCCTTACCCAAACAACCATAAACCAAAATAAACAACAACAATTTCAAACAACAGATTTAATTTATCCTTATTTATTCCATTCATACATTTGTTGTTTGATTTCTCTTTTTCATTCATATAATGGTTTATCTTTTTTTTTACATTTACTTCTTACAAATTTATTTAGAAATAACTTCAACTTATTTACTTAAGTTTAAAATTTCTTACTTACAATACCTACCTTCTATTATATTTAATTAGTAGTATTTCAATTATACTTAAGTTTATAACAATTACAACGCCAAATTCTTATTTACTTTCATTACCTCAAGTTTATTTCTTGTATAATATCTATTACATTTTCTTATTAACATTCAACTTTTTATATCTTTTGGTAAGTTATATATATGCCTTTAAGAATGTAATTGAAAGTTATACAAGTTTTTCTCAATTAATTAAACGTTCAATAATAATCCTTTGTTTTATATATTACAATTTCAAACTTCTTTTAATTTAATTTATAACCAGGCATTTAATCTCTTATTTTATTTAAAGCTTCCAATTATTAGTTAACTTCCATTCACTACCCTAATTAAAACTATTAATTAGCTGAAACTTAAGAATTAAATACCAGGTTTAATTTCAAATTATTTTAAAATAATAGATAAATATATACACTTATAGTTTATATATCCAATTTATATTTAAAAAAAATTAAAATTTATATTCGTTTATCAAAAATGAATCTGTAGTAAAACTACTACTGTGGCCTTTCCCTTTCGAAACTCGAAAATGAATGTCGATGATGCGGCCATCATCACCAAAATTATTTTCCAACGACCGAGAGGGAAGTACAGAACTTATTTTTTCCAAAATCTTCTTTAAAACAATTCTTCCAAATTATGTTGAAATATTTATATCCGAAATACTTCTAAATAAGATTATTATTATATTCCAAAATCATTGAAAGAATTTTCAAAACCCTGAGACTTAAGTTCTAAATTTCCAATTTCATTTATTTTATTTTCAGTCTTATTTCAATTATTATTTATAAATTTCATTACCTAACAATCAATATATTGCACCCAAAAATATATATCATTTATAAAAATTTATTTTATATATGTAGAAAATATAATAGGCAAAATTATTTCATTCACCTATATTAAAACAAATATTATGTCGGTCTGTCCTATTAAGTGTTTAGAAATCCCTATTGATGTCATAGCGTCCCATGCATCAACCAAAATTTATAAATACAAAACGGAATAAATTAACACAATATTAAAACCTTTTTATAACACTAACAAATATGCTCTCTCATATATATACACTCAGCGACTCCCATAGGGTATTACTACCCTATTAGTAAAGAGTCAGACCCCACAAAGCTAAGGTTTATCGCTAAACCAAAGTTCTGATACCAGATGTAACGCCCGCCTTTTTGCACGCTTTAAATCGACGATAAACCACACATGTCAGACTTAAAACATACAGAAGGGAGGACTGTTATGGGGTAAATAAGAAAAAGAAGGAAGAAATAAACAAAATAGAATCTTGCAGCAGAACGATAAAATATAATAATCAAATAACAGTTCATGAAGCTGTTTTACAAAACATTTGATTCTATTTATACAATACGTATCAGGGTACACAAACCAACGAATTATAATCGATGCAGCGGAATACAATGTGAAGTGGACTAATATATAATATATAATAGTAATAAAATCTTCGCCTTTGTCCTCCAGAAGTAAGGTCTTCAAATCCTGAAATGCTCAGGCTGACCCGAGCGAATTGAAAAGACAAAACACTCGAGTCAGAACTAAAAGATCTTATGTAAGTTAAATCAACTGAAATAAATATGAGTGTAATGGCGTCGAAGATGTTTATGGGGTTTGACATCTCCTATCCAGTTTCTAACGTGAGTGCAGTAACTTAAGAGATGCTCGGGATTCACATCTTCTAAGGATCTGTTAAACTATTTACTATGTAGTAATATTTCGCTATTATAATAGTGTCTAAATAGTTAAATAAACTTACCTTTTTCATAGCATTAAGGGGTTACCTATATATCCCTTAACACGTAATAGTCCCAGTAGTCCATCCAATATCAGCGTATCTCCAGATCAAGAGACTACCCTAAATACTCCACGGGCTATGGGAGAAAACCAAACTCGTACAAGGCGCGATAGGGTAAGTGACACGGCACAACTAGGCAATGCCAGGGTAGATATACCAATTACGCTTCCGGGTCGGTGGTAACACGTAGCGCGCAGCTACCGCCCACCTCGAGCTACACCTCCAAATAAAAAATAATAATCAAAAGTGGCCACCGAATCAATCCAAAAGTCAAAGTATAATATCGAAGGGATGTGTCCGATCAAAGATGCTATCTCATTAACCCGTCAATCGCTCCTGTTTTAGCCACCTTATACCAACTCACGGGAGTTGGGTCCACGTATTTACCTCAAAAGAAACGCCGCCACCATCCTACTTCATTATGGATTCTCCACTGCGTACACGGTTGTTAAAGTGGTTTTCAGAGTTGGCAGAGAGTATGACAACTTCCGATCCCGGTCTCTTCAACAACCAAATGTTATTATAACACCGTGGTTTTTGCAAAATAGTTATATACTTTAAAACCGGAATATAATATCCATTTCAAAAACTATAAATACGATATTATTTCTGTTTTAAAACCCAAAATCAATATGATATCATTTTTATTTCAAAATATATTCTTTTCCAAAATCATAGCCCATTTCAAATCCATATAACTTGAAACCCATAGCTTTGAAACATACTTCTAATACTTAAATGGTTTGAATATTAAATTACTTTATATAATAAAATAGCTCCTTCACCTTCACAAATCAAATTCCAATTTTAGATTCGAACCCCAAATAACCATTTAATTCTATATTTTTCAAAGCTTTATATATCTCACCATTTAAAAACTAATTCTTTGATAATCCCATATATATCAAATCCATTACTATTATTTAGATTTGAAATGTTTACTTAATAAATCCAACAAAATTTAAGTAAAACTTTTAACTTCAAACAACTGGATATTCTTTCAATTTATTTCCTTGATATATTCATTTACCTCAACTTTATATTCATTTGAATCACTTAAACCAAATCAAGTTATAGAATCATACCCTTTAAAATCTCCACTTTTATTTATATTTCAAATCATCTACAATAATTTATTCAAGTATAATTTTTAATAATTCAATTTAAACCAATTTCGTATTTATTTTCCAACTTAAATTTCATTTAAGTCATTTAAAACTCTATATATATAATATCTTAAATAGGTACTTACCCATATAATATAAACCATCAAACCCCATTTTTTGAACTCATTTTTATTAAACAATTTTAAACATAGCTTAAATTCAAGAATTTAACTATATATATATATAAAATAATATTTTTATAACATCAAAATTAATATTTATTAAACCGTATACTCCTTTCCAAAACCATAGAAATCATTTCAAAATATTTTTATATATAGGCCGCGGTGGCTGTATATAATTTTCTATCCTATGGTCAAGTGATACGGATATTTATCATTTCAATCCGTAATTTAAAATAAAATAACGATTATATATCATTTCAATCCGCAATCCCGAATGAAATAAAATGCATAATAACTTGCAGTTTAAAATAATATACAATACAACATCCATTCGTCCATCATAAAATCATACATCCATCACAATCATCATACAAAACAGTCAATCAATATCAATATATAACTGATAATATAAAACAGGTAATTAACTGGCAGTTATATTCAATAATAAATTAAATAATGATTAAATTTAAATAAATGCAATTAACTGAGATGATGATTAAAACATACGAAACAATCATAAATAAATGCAAAATCACAACAAAAATTAATTTAACAAACATAAGAAATTTTAGAAGTTGTGAGTGGGTTAAACCACTCATCTTTTGAATTTAAATTCAATTTAAACCCAAAAATTTGACAGTCTCTGAATTCATCCAAACCAGCATCAAAATGTTTGGAATTTCAATAAGATCCTAACAAAAAAACCGCACGTAAATTGGATATCGTATGCAATAATTATTCACGTTAGAACTTTACATGATTTAAATTGAAAAAAATAAAAAATAATAAACAAAGCACCGTTACCCCCAACACGTCAGCACGCGAACATCGCAACTTCCCTCTTGATCCTAAACCCTAGCACGAACGATACTAACAGCCGCTACCAAGCTCGAAAATAACCGACCACCGCGCGCACCTCCACTAAGATCAGACCACGCTAGCACGCCTTCCTCGCCGAGCCGACCAGGCCCAGCCCACCGCGACACCCCCTATCGGTCAGAACGGCCACCGCCTCCATCGTTTCATATGGCCAAATATGGCAACTTCGGCGACCATCTCATCGAACCAATAACACAGATGCGTGCTGCTCATCGACCTCTACAATTCTGCACTTCCTGATCGAACCCTCGTTGAAGATCCACCGTCGAAACCAACAACCCAATACGAACGGCCGAGGATAAACGGCAAATTTTTGAGCAAATGATTTCTCGAATTGAAAAACAAATTCCATCAGAAGATTACGCTCATTGAGAGCTTCAATATATATTTTTTCCATATTTTTCTGAGGAATTTGAAATTTATGCTTTTGATTTGATTTGCAATTGGATCTGGAAATATAGAATTTTGTCTGCCATTGAAGTGAGGAGGTGAATAGAACGTATAGAAATGAGGAACTAAGGCTGCTAGGGTTTATAGCAGGATATATATAGGCATGGTTGATATTTGAAAGGATGGATAAGATAGATTTACGCGCTAACGCCAAAGTGGCCCAAAAAGACCGTTTCGACTTCGGAATGAAATTGGATCAACCCATATATCAAAATAGATGTTTTTATATATTTTAAACGCAATGAAAAAGGTTTCAGATACAAATTGCATCGTATGAAGAAGTTATGCTAAAATCAATATTTTTCAAATTGATTTCAATTGGTTTCAATTTTATTTATTTCAAAGCGTTTCAAGCCCGTACGATCAAACGACTAGCCCGATCGCTATGGAACTTGAAATCCTATAATAATTCACCATTACAGATCCGATGAAACTGGTTTCGTCGAAATCCGAGTCAGTGGCCAAAATGGCTATTTTTCCAGTTAATTAAATAAATTAAAATAAATTAATTAAATTAACTTTCAGTTTCAATCTTATAATCGACAATTCTTGTCATTTTTAATTTCTTAAACATTTATACTAATTTAACAAATTTAGTTGTCGATTTAAAATTTATTTATTCCTCGGTTTCCTTAAATTCAACAATTATAAATTAAATTTCCAAAATTCTATTTAATTAAATCAATCAAAAATTATTCCATTCATTATTGTTAAATAGATGGCTTAAATATTGGATTTAAAACTGTTACATATATTTTCGCATATTATCATTATTTCAAATTGCATAACCTTTAACTTCAATTGCTACAAAAATTACACTTATTATAATTTGGATTTCAATGGACTGATTTGTTTCAATCCAAAGCTTTTATTAAGTTCATTACTATTCTATAAACTTAGTTACCTTATTTTATTTTCATTCATTACCTTTAAATTTATTTCCTTCAAACCAATATTATAGTTACCTACAGAACATTGATTATATTCAATGACCATTTATTAAAATATAAATTCATTGAATTAATTCAATGCTTTCATTTGTTTTCATATATTCAATTTGTAGCTAAGTATAAAATCTACATTGTTTCCATTAATTTGCATTTCATTCGATTTATTAATAATTACCTTAGTTAACCTTAACTTAGTATTAGATTAAAATTTTCATTGGTTAAATCCTATTGAATTAACATTCCCCGATTACCAAATTAATCTACATTAAATTGCACTAATTAAGTAAACTAACTGCAATTGATTTCAAACTAAATTTTATGAACTAAATAAATAGGTAACTTATAAGCGTTGTTACCCTTAACTTTTAATTACATTTAAAAGTTCATTAATTACAACAGTGTTCCAATCAGTTATATATAATTCTAATTTCATCTTTTATTTGTGTTAACTATTTTATTTCCATTATGCTGAAATTTAGTCACTTATACACATTTAATATCCCAATTCATTTATTTATCTTGGTTTCAATCTTTTATTAAATCAATTGCCATCTTCTGCATGTAATTAACATTTCTATTGATTTTACATTCAAAATTTTCAGTTATTATCTTAACTTACATAAGGTAATGTTTAATTACATTTAATTGCTATTGATTAAATACATTGGTAACGAACAATAGTTGTCACCATTATACATTTTATAACATTTGTAAATTTATTCTTTACAAACAATTATTACAACAACTCTCACTAAAATACATTTATTCCATTTCCATCTATTCATCATTAATTCATGGATTAATTTCACCTTTACATTTATTTTCTTATATTAATTTATTACCAGTTATATCCTCTTACATTATCTCATTTATTGCAATTTCATTCAATTTACACAATTCAGCTTTAATTAACTTCATTGTTATATTCCATCCCAGTTATTATTTCATTATTTATTATAATTACTCATATCATATGAATTCATTCTATTACCCTAAATCAGACATAAATTCATATATTCATACCATACTTACATTTATTTACTTAATTTGTATTTATTGAAATTTGTTTCAAATTTATCAAATACAACCTTACATTGTTTTTAATTGTTTGGGATAGCACTAAATTAATCATTTATTAACCTTCATTAATATAATCGCATAAATTTACATTCAGTTACAATTAATCCATATATTATCACACATTAATACATTGATTGCATTTGTTTTTATTATATTCTATTTAAAACTAAGTCATAACATTTGAATTATTTTATTAAGTTGGAATGTTCATTCTTCCCTACCAATCACCATTTATTACATTATAACTTTACAATTTTAAATAAATTCATTAATTGTCATTTCATTCTTCCTATTAATTATTAACCATAATTAGCATTGTTACGTTTTGATTTACTTATTATTTCATTAATAAGTTACACAAATTTATTTCTCCAAATATTAAATCACAAAGTCTTATTTAATTTACCATTTCTACTTTACCATTTTAACGTTTGCTTCATTATAAATTATAAAATTCTTGTTTCTACCTAAATTTAATTACAAAATTTTATAAATTCAACCATATTAAATTATCGAATTTTACGGGTCGTTACATATCTCAGCCTTGAAGTGGTTTTCGGTAAGTAAAACACTTACCGATCCCAGCTCTCTAAGACTGAATCGATAAATTTTGGGCATTCAATGATAGTGAGAGCAATCGCATATGGAAACCAAGTCTCATGCACTTATCACGTTTCTGATATTTTCCTCTCATAGTGTTCCTCGATCAAGAGTGAAGCCAGCAGGTTAGAGCTCTATTGCTCATATCCTCACAAGAACATCAGTCTTAATTCTTAAAGATAGACAAGCCTACTTCATCGGCTTTTAGTTCTAAGTTTACAAATAAATGTTTTCCATAAACAAGGAAACAAACAAAGCATGATCAAGTCATACAAGCGACTTTAATTCCCTTTTTGTTTAATTAATCATTTATTAATTAAAATCTCTATTATTGGTGAAACTTCTTTTACTTAATAAAACATCGTTTATGAATTTCCATTTATTCATTTGTACTTCTTGAATACTTCAAAAAGTATCCATATACTTATCTCAAATGATATAAGTATATTCACAAATCATTAACAAGATTTCTTCTTTAAACCTTTACTCGTTTTATACTTCAAAATGTATACATAGACTTATCCTAATTGGTATAAGTATATTCACAAATCATTAACACGATTTCTTTCTTTAAACCTTACCTTTTCTATCTTTTTCGAAAAGATTTCTTACTTATAATTTCCTTCAAAATTTCTATTTTAAGGATCTAAGTACTTTCACAAATCCATTCAAAAGGTTTAAGACTAATGTTACTCAAACATTGTCACTACAAATCCAAAACCATTTCACTTTTTCTTATCTTTAAAACATTATTTGAAAGATTTATTTACATTTATAAATATAATCAAAAAAGGTTAAAGGCGAATGTAATTAACACATTGTCACAACAAATCCAAAACCATTTCGGTAAGGCTTATCTTTAAAACATTATTAAAGATCTATTTACATTCATATGTATAATCAAAAAGGTTAAAGATGAACGTAATTAACACATTGTCACAACAAACCCAAAACCATTTCATACTTATCTCATCTTTAAAGCATCCTTTTAAAGATCTAAGTTTAATAATAAGTTAAATTCGATAGTCGATTAATCGATTATCTAGTTAAAATAGTTGATTATACAAATCAATGTTTGTATACTAACTTGTTTCCAACATTCCCGACTTAACTATTCTTTGTTCAAGTAAGGAGCATGATAGGTTTGAGCTTTATTGCTCCGTCCCCACTCGACATCAATCTTTAACTCTCAGAAATAGATAAACTTACTTCGTCACTTTTAGAGTTAAACAAAGTTAATTACCTTTTTTAAACAAGTAAACAACAAGGTTAACACCTTTCTGATACTTCAACTTATACCGTTCCTCATTCAAGAGTGAAGCCAAATAAGTTTGGACACTGGTTGCTCCAAGCCTTGCCTAGATATCTCATTCTTAATTCTCACAAACATACAAGTTTACTCGTCGACTTATTGTGCTAAGCCTAGTCAACCACCTTTGTCAAAAATTATATATATATATATATAAAATTATACTTTAGAAATACTTATAAATAGAATTTAAATGTCTATGTAAAATATTACTTGAAAATAACTAATTTAGAAGTTTGATTAAAAACATGTTTCACATTTTGTGGTACTTTGCTCTCAAAATTCATAAACAATCATTCAGACTATATTTATACTTCCGTTCTTTTTTTCGTACTCAAATGCATTTTACAAGAACTTCCATAAAAAGAATTTAGAAACCATTTAAATCATGAAAAACTAGCTAAAACATCGCATTTTAAACACTTAAAACAATAAGTGACTTATTATAGCATTTATAAGTGCTATTATAAGTCCTTGTTAAATCAACATTGAAAATCACAATTTTGCGACTAGTTTTAACCACTCAGACAAATGATTTGAGACTTGATATTTGTATAGTAAGTACTGCCATTGGGGTACTTTAAATCCATTAAAATAAATCCCTAATAATATCTTACCATTTATTTATAAAAATTCCTGAAAACAAGGGATTACGAAGTGCACTTATAACGACCATTCTTGTTTCAAATACTTTCAAACTTACTTCAATTTAACATACAAATTAGACAACCATTTAAACATCAATTCAAGGCCACGCTACATGTTTAAGTGGGTAATAGAAGTGATGTTATACAATATAAATATATATTTATTATTTTCTTTCAAAAGCAAGATGGGTCCAAAGTATATAACTTTACTTTATTAATGTCACTTTAACTTTATAATTCGCACACAACACACACATACACACAAAATATACTTAAGAGATAGTGAGATAACTCACTTAGATCCATCCTAACCCAAAACAAACCTACAAGAACCAAAGAACCACCTTCTTCCATCAACACAAGCCTAAAGGTCCAACCTTTAGCACGTCCAAACCAAAGCCACCACCTTCTTCCTCCTCCTCTATGCTCACGGCCCATCATGGATCCCCCTCTTCCTCTTATCTCCACCCACTTATTACTTGCTAATCATGCTACCTATGATGTCTTAAGTCCAAAGCCAAAGTTTAAAATAGATTAGAGAAGATTTGGTTAATTTTGAAAAAGTTAGAGAGTAATTAGTGGATTAGTGCTTAAACACTTCCACCATTTTCAACCCTCCTACTTCATCTCAAGCGTAGGAATTTATTTGTGATTATTAAGTGAACATCTCCCCTATATTTATAGGTTTTAAATAGTGGATGATAAGCTTACTCTTACCCTCCTTGGAAAGCTTACCTCCCATCACATTTACTTTATCATTTGCTTAACACTCAAGCATTTCCATTTATGCTTACTTTTACCTTATGTCACTTCTCCTTTAGGCTAATTACTATTATACCTTACCATAATTTCATCTCTTATCCTAATAGAACTTTTTAGAACCTTCCATTCTTTTTGAAGAGAAGTGTATTTAATTAGTGGCTAATATGTTCAATAGATATTAGCTTAGGAGTTAATCATTTTCCTTATTTTCTCATTTTCCTTATTTTCTCATTTTCCTATTTAGTTAGCCATAAAAATGAAATATTTTTAGATGTTAGTTAACTCCTTAATGATTACATAGACATATGTAAAAATTTTGAACCACTTTTGTTGAGAAAATAGTTGTTTGTCGATAAAACGATTTTCGGTCATATTATCGATATTTTTTCAAAGTGCACATTTTTGTAAACATTTTTCCAAAACAAGTTTACCATCATTAGTTATGACTTAAAAAGGGGTTAAGATTCTTATTAAATCATTTTAATAACATTTAATCAAAGATTCAAATATTTAAATAATTCAGATATTTAAATACGAAGTGCCCGAAATTCCGAGTCGTTACATAGAGTCATTGTCCTGGATGAGACTCAGTGCCCCTGTCCCTTGGGAGCGTATTTGTATTTTGTAAATATAATATTATATTTTACTAATATTTATCGAACATGAATATAAAATGATTGACCTATGGTAGCTAGGAAAAAATTATTATATTTCGATTCATTAATGATTAGAGTGAGTCGTCGAATTTGTAGAATTATTTTCCACTGGGAGTATTGATTGTTTATTTTTATGTATGTTTATTCGTTTTTGATTGCTTGTATCAATTAGTAACTATTGGTATTAATACCTTGTAGAGTCTTCAGTGGTAAAGTTACCGCTAGAAAATTTAAAGATTGTATTTTGTAGCATAATATTTTATCTTTAGATATTTATATGTAATGTAATTTTGTACTTTTAATATTGTTCGATAATGTGTAATGTTTAAATTGTAGAAAGTAATTTGGTATTAGTTTAAAAGAAAGTTTTGGTAAATATTTCAATGTAAGTAAGTTTATAGTTTTTAAAATTTATACACATGATATTCGAAAATATTTTATGTAAGTAAGTAAATATATTCATTAGAAAATCTATGTTTCTAGGTGAGATATTTGATGAAGATTTATCTGAATGATTATTTATAAAGAAATATTTTATAAAAAGTATGTATATAAAATATTTGAGAAAATTTTGAAAATAAATTGGTGTTAATTTGCCCATTGAATATTTTAAGAATTCTAGTCGACACGTCTTCCCAACATTGTCGATATGGATTCCTAAACACAAGACAAGACTATGGACACGAGGCTTTGGATAGTTTTGAAAAACCTAAAAAGTTTGAAACGTTTTGTGAAGTTTAGTAAATTGATGAAATATTTTGAAACCTCTAACTCCATAACACCCAACAAAGCGTTCACCTCACAACTAGGGCCTCTACGGTATACAAAATTCGATCATTACAGCCAGGGTGTCTAAGTGATATTTTCCTACCATGGAAAAATATCCTAGCATCGTACTTACTTAGCCAATCCATACCCAAAATAATTTCAAAACCTATAAAGTCAAACATATGCAAACTGCAAACAAAGGTATGACCTAACAAATCAAACTCTAGGTGGTCACACTTCATCCTAAGTGTCGCATACCCTCCTATCCGATTTGCAACCCTTAAGGAAGTACTAAGTATAAGGGTTCAAAGTTAAACTTATCCACCAAACAATGGGACATAAAAGAATGCGATGAATCTAAAGTGTACCTCCCAACGCTGCCTTCCCTTTCTCCTACACTGTTGGTCCCGATGTAGCAGGTCCCAATGTAAGTACTTTGCCCCTTCCATCCTTAGTAGGCTCATTTCGCTGATTCTTATAATGGCCGATCTGATCGTAGTTGAAGCGTCTAATATTCTTCTTCCCGATCACTTCCTTCACCTTTTCAGTATGACATTCATTAGCGAAATGTCCTTTCTTATCATACTTAGAGCAAATAACCTTTGACTATCCTTTCTTCATAGCTCCACCTTTCCGAGCTCCTTTCTTATGGAAGAGCTTCAGTTTCTTACTTTTCCTCACCTGGATTCCTTTGCCTTATTTCCCTCTAGGAAAGTAAGCATCTCTTCGTTCCTCAAAGCCATCTCTACTACAACATTACATGGATCCCTGATATGCGGTAACATTGCCCTAGCAAGCTCAGGCTTCAACCCCCTGATGAAATTCTCATTTCTCTTAATATTAGTATAAACCGTAGCATAGCCATATCTGTAACAACCCTGTATTTTGTAATTATTTTAATTGTATATTTTAATTATTTTAATTAAAATTTTGATTTAAAAACTTATTTTACTTATTTGTAATGATTAAATTTTGTTACTTTAAGTATAAACTTTGATTTTGATATGAATTACCATTCCAAAGCATGACTATAAAGAATATTTCCAAAAGGTGAATTTTAGTCAATATGGTCAAACTTTGACTTTTAAATTTAAAATTTGAAAGTTTGAAAATTTCAATTTTATCTTTTATTATGAAAGTAAATAAAATTTTAAGAACACTGCTTTTCGTTTCGTTGAAATCTGATTCATAATGTGAAAGTTGTGCCCTTTTAACTGTTGTGTGTAAATTGATGTATTTTTATTTTAAATTATATAAATAAATTGGTCATGTAATGTTCTAATTTTATATTTATATGGGTAAAATAACATGTTATGTATATATTTTGGTTTTCAAACATTTTTAAAAGTGTAATTGACATTTTCCAATGTCAGTTGTATTCTGTTTATAATTTTAATTTCTAGTTTCAATTTATTAAAGAAATTATTTATTTATTTATTTTATATTTTTCTTAAGAACTTATTTTCTTCTCATTCCTACTTTATTTTTTTCCTCATTTATTTTATTTATTTGACTTTTTATTTGTTTTAAAGTGACATAGAAATTTTATAAGGATAGTGATATTTTATTCGTAAATTTTAAGTCCTGTTTCCAATTTTTTAACAATTTCTTTAGTTCTTTTTCTATTTTTCTCCAATTTAATTAATTATTTTATTTTATAAATGATAAATAAATTATTTTATTTCAAATTTTTACTTCATAATATTTTTAAAATGAAGTGGATATTTTTCCAAGACCAGTAGTGATTTTTTGTAATTTCTGGACACTGTTTTGGATTTTTAAGCAATTTCTTTTATTCTTTTCTATTTTCCTTTAAATTTAATTATTTATTTTCATACTATTTCACTTGGTTTCGGTTTTTAAGAGTATTTTCTGAATTATTTTTGTTTTTTTTTTAAAGAGAATGGAAATTGAAGAGGCAAAGACTCTTCCATTTCTTTTGGCTTTTCACTTTCTAGACTTTTCATTTTTCATAACTCCTCATTTATTTTCTTTTAGCCGTGTAATATTCTTTGGTAAGCCGTGTAACTCATTCATCTTTTCACATAAAAAAAATATCATCTTTATCTTTCTTCATGGCTAGAAGAAAATTTGGGTAATGGCTTCACCTCTTTTATGCTTTTTCTTCTTATTTTCTATGAATATTTGTCTTGTTTTCTCATGGTAATTGATAGGCCTCTCCTCCATACCCATGTCCACCACTCTCTAAACTTCTTCCTTGCCACCACCACCACCTGTACTCCGGACCATGACCATGGTCGTGCCCTCCATGGTGACCAAACCCCTCAAAATCCAACCTAAAGCCATAAAAACATGCTATTTGACCATTACTTTCTCATCTACTTCAACCACAACCCCGGCTGCCACCACTCCTTTGACCTGACCACCACACACCCCTCCAGCTAATGTCTAGCCATGGTGCACCCACAGGCCGACCCCACTCCCCATGGCCGAACCATTTTGATGACCAAAACTCCACAACATTGCCTAGAACCTCTTCACACTTCATGTTGTAACCTTCTCCACCATATTCCACGACCTAGGCCGTGCATACACATGACCAAACCTGAGCCAAACTTGTTCAGACCAAAGACAAACAACATCCCTAGGCCATTCCAAATAGTAGAGAACGCAAGGCAAAAGACTGTGCATTCATATCTCTTTTTATTTAAAAGTTATTTCATTTCAAATTGGTATTGTATTTATAATTTGTTTTGGTGTTTGTTTTGGGTTGTAACACAAGATTTGTAGCTTGGATACGCTCTCCACTCAAGTCCGTAGTCTTGCTATCGTGCTTTTGATTCTGTTGTGTCATTGGTTTTGTTATCTCCAGCATTTAAAGGTGAGTAAATCTCACACGACATTTTATACTTATGCAATTGTGAAGTGACAACATTTCAATGTGTAGAATTGTAAATGATGCTATAACTACCTGTGATTATTTATGTATGATGTTAAACTTGTAAATTACTTTTCATGTAACCTGTTACTGTTGTATATTGTTAACCGTTCATTTATATATGTTTATCACACTGCAAGTTCCCTGTAGATTAGTTTCACTATGGGTTGAAATGATACATACCCGAACGGACTTTAGAATAGGGAAAAATCATTATGGGCTGAAATGATAGGCCTGAAAGATTTTTATTTATTTTGTTTTAACTTGGGATTGCGGGTTTGAAATGTTAAAACTCAGATTTTTCTTTTTAAACTGCGGATTGAAAGGATATATATCCTATCACTTAACCTAGGTTAGAAAACTATATACCGGCCCGTGGGTATTTTATAAAGTATTTTGAATATTTTTACGTATTCTAAAAAGTGTAAATTTATGAAACTTTGATTTAAACTGGATTTTTAATGTTTAAATAAGAAATTTTTATTTTTCTATAAGTTAAAAATGTTGAATAATTAAATGATTAGACTGAATTTTTGAAATATAACTTAAATCTTGAAATTTGGACTTTGACTTTTAAAATGACATTTAAGTTATATAAATAAAATTTTAAGTGATTTAAAATGTAAATTTATGATAATTTGATTTAAATAGATTTTAAAGTGTTTTAAATAAAGGATTTATGATTTTTTTTCTATAAGTGGAAATGTTAAATAAATAAATGGTTAAGTCGAAGTTTGGAATATAACTTAAGTTTAGAAATTTGGAGTTTTGGTTAAAAATGATATTAAACTTATATAAATAAAATTGAAATTTAATTTAATTTGGAAAATGGTAAATATGATAATTTTATTTAAATTTGAATTTAAGTGATTTATTAAAGTATTATTGATTTTTCTATGAATTTAAATGGTTAAATAAATGAATGCTTAAATGTGAAATTTTAAAATACAACTTGACTTGGAAATGTGAAATTTGGTTTAATTAAAGGTTTTAGTTAAATGAAATCAATTGGAAGTTTAGTTTAATTTGTGAAATGGAAATTTAAAAATGTAAGTGTTAATAAATTGCATATGTGAAGCGAAGGAAATTGTACACTTGAATTTGTTAAGTAAATTTATTGAAAATTTGATTTATTTATAAGAAATTTATTTTATAAAAATCATATGTTAAAGGTATGTTAGTAAACACTTTTGGATGTTAAAATATGATTTTATAATGTTTAAATGGTTTAAATTGAAATTTATTATTTTTGGAAATTGAATACTTAATTTGAAAGTATAATAACTCCACTTTTAAATTGTTTAAATCAATTAATTTGATGGAATATAAATCATTTTAAAATGTGATTTGAAAGGATAATAAATGAATGTTATCTTGAATTTAGAAGGTATTTAAAATTGAATATTTGGATTTGAACTTATAAGAATGATTGGAAATAAAGTTTTGAAAGATATGATATTTTTATATTAAAATGATTTCAAAAATGAAGTTTTGGAAGATATGATATTTTGACATTAAAATGATTTGAAAAATGAAGTTTTGGAAGATATGATATTTTGATATTAAAATGATTTGAAAATGAAGTTCTGAAAGATATGATATTTTGATATTAAATGATTTAAAAACGAAGTTCTGAAAGATATGATATTTTGATATTAAAATGATTTGAAAGGAAGTTTTGAAAGGATATGATAATTTAATATATTGAAATGGTTTGAAATGGTTTGAAATGACTTGATATTTATTTTGATAAATATTTGAATTTGAAAGATATGGTACGTTGATATATTAAAATGGTTTGGAAATGATTTAATCTTTATTTTGATGAAGATTTGGATTGAAGTGATATTTTATTTTGAAATATAAAATATTATTTTGAAGTTATAACCATGGGTTATAATAATGATTGGTTAGCAAAGAGACTGGGATCGGATATGGGCATACTCTTTGTCGATACCGAAAACCACTTTGACAACCGTGTACGCGGTGGAGATTCCAGAATGAAGTAGGATGGTGGCGACGTTCTTGAGGTTTATTGCCTGGACCCAACTCCCGTGAGTTGGCATAAGGTGGCTAAAACAAGAGCGATCTCAGGCCAAAAAGGGTAGCTCCTCTGGTCGGACACATTTCTTCGATACCATTTATTGCTTTTGTGATTGTTTGGGCGCCCCTTCGATTTTGGGAATGTGTTCCGAGGTGGGCGTATGTGGCTGCTGTGTTACCACCAGCCCGTGTGCGTAATTGGTATATCTACCCTGGGATTGCCTTGTGTTCCGTGTCACCTACCATACCGAGCCTTTACTACGAGTTTGCTTTTCTTCCGTAGCCCGTGTGGTATCCTCTGATAGTCTCCCGATCTGGAGATATCATGATATTGGATGGACTACTGGGACTATTATGTGTGAAGGGTGATATGGGTAAGCCCGGAACGCTATTTTAAAGTAAGTTTATTTTACTGTAGACATTATTATAATAGCGCAATATTACTACATAGTAAATAGTTTAACGGATCCTTAGAGGATGGGGGTCCCAAGCATCCTTTAAGTTACTTGTACCTTTACTACAGTTCACTTGAGTTGGTTTACATTGTATAAGTATGTATGTCCTGACTCGAGTGTTTGTATTTTTATTTACGCTCGGGTCAGCCTGAGTATTCACAGATTTGGATTTCCACTTTCTGGAGATTAGAATCGCTGGAGATTATCTGCTTGTCTTGTTTATCTATTTCACTTCCAGTCATCCTGTTGATTTCAGTGTTGTATTCGGCTTGAATTTGGTTATCATGTTTAGACTTCTGCTGTACTTTATTTCTTCTCTTGTATCTTATGTAACTCTGATATATTTATATAGTAGCTTCATGAACTACTATTTCTTTTAATTCCGCTGCACTATTATTACTCTGTATCTGTGATCTGTGATTTTATTTACTGTATATTCTGATATTTGCCAAATTTTATTTACAACACGGTATTTTGAGCAATTCAAGTCCAACATGTGTGGATGCGAATGGTTGAAAATACCTGGTTGTTACATTTGGTATCAGAGCTTTGGCTTTGAGGCAAAACTTAGAATATAAGATAAATTATTTACAGAATCACTTTCGTTCGAGTTTGAATATTTTCTCTTTGATTTGAATTTCCTTTGCATTTTGGAACGTCCCTATGGTTCCAAAATCCATTCGTGTCCCTCATTATCCATCTTATTTTGATTCTGCAGTATCCCATAACTCCGCTTCGAATGATCTTTTTAGTGAGACGGCGGTCTCGCCAATATCCTAATGATTTGTAAAGGGGGAAACTCCTTTACAATTAGCATCGATTCACCAGGGATTTATATCTATCTTTGGTTTAGATGCTAATATCTTTTGTTATTCTAAACTCTATCTCTTGAGATGGAATGTAGATTTACCCTAGAAAAATCCACATTGATCTTATTCTTTAAGTCACGGTTGACCCAGTTAAAGTTGCCCGCGATTTACTTAAGCTTACCCATCTCCCTACTTTGTTATTTAATCATCTTGTTTTTTGTTTCCAATCTATTCTTCCAAACGTTTTGAATTGTACTTGTAAATCTATATTTTGTTTTATATATTGTGTTGTTTGAGTTGTTGATGTTGATTTGGATTTCCAATCGATTCGTCTGATCAATGCTATCGATAGGATTTCTAAAACACTTTGACAGAACAAACTGACACAATATTATTTTAAAATTTGGTTAATGAAATAAAATTTGATATATAAGTAAATTTATGGAACTTAATAAATTGATTTAAATTGATTATTTGAAATGATAATACTTGATTTATCATTTATTGTTCTATAAATGAATTTATAAATAGTTGTTTATAAATTGATTTGGGAACTGAAATGAATTTAAAACAAGAAATTTGAGAATTTAATTTCCGATGGTTTCAAACCCTGTGTTTAAAGTTTTAAAAGGTTATATTATTTAAAATATTTTCGAATAAGAATATGTTTCCAAATAATTTTAAAGTTTAAAAATCAATGCTCTTCTCTTTGTCGCTTGGAAATAATCTCGGCGATGACTACAGCATCATTGACATTCATTTTCGAGTTTCGAAGTGAAGAGACTCCTCTGTAGTATTGCTATAGCTTTGTTTTGGTAAATCAAATTGATTAGAATTTCTAAATATGACTTGATTTATAATATATATAGATATATGAGTTAAATTTGATTTGATAAATTATGTACATACATTTATTTATCCCTAAATGGTTTGAAGAAATCGGAAATTTAATTCTCAAATTTTACTTTAAAGAATAATTTCAATTATAAAAAGAAAATCAAAATTTTAGATGAATATTCAAGCATGAAATGATTTAATTGGAAAGTTTTATTTGTATAATACAATTGCATTCAATTATAACTTACCTTAATTTCCGAAGTTAACAATGTAATTGGATAATATACAATATAAAAAGATTTTATAAATAAAATTTGAGTGGTTATAATAAAAGTTATACAGTTAAATTTTAGTTACAAAATGATTAATAGAGGTAAATATTATAAAGGGGCTTACAATAAAATAATGTTAAAAGAACTAAGAATAAAATAAAGCAGTTATAATAAGTGTAAGTATATTTAACATAAGTGATAAATATATTGAGAGGAATAAATTTAATTTTTGTTAGGAATAAAGAAGACTTAAATTTATTAAGTACATTATGAGTATAATAAATGATTATTTTTCACACCCATGGTTTTAAAATGGTTAATTTTAGATGATTGGATAATAAGATAGTGAAATTTGAGATAGTTAAGATTTATTTAACTTATGTAAAAAAATTATTTTCTATCTAAGTTGAAATTTCCTTGGTTTCAAATTTATTTCCTTATTTTATATTTTAAACTATCTTTTGGTTGTCCTTATTATCCTTATCTTGCTACAAACTGGTATAGGCATCTTTCTATAACCTTTCTATTTAGAAATCTCTCTATAATCTTTGGTACTCGTTTTGAATCCACCTTTTTCGTGCTTGTGTTCTTAATTCTGAAGGATCTTGGAAAGATCATCTCCACCTTGTTAAACTTACCAATAACAACAGTTATCAGGTATAATTCCAATCTTCTTGTCATCTTATCTTAATCCTATTTCACTCTATCTTTTCTATGCTTTCCCGTACCTCATTCCTTTTCGGGGACGAAAAGTTTTTAGTGGGGGAGAGTGTAACAACCCTGTATTTTATGATTATTTTAATTAGATTTTTGATTTAAAAACTTATTTTACTTATTTGGAATGATTAAATTTTTTTACTTTAAATATAAACTTTGATTTTGATATGAATTATCATTCCAAAGCATGACTATAAAGAATATTTTCAAAAAGTGAATTTTAATCAATATGGTCAAACTTTAACTTTTAAATTTAAAATTTAAAAGTTTGAAAATTTGAATTTTATCTTTTATTATGAAAGTAAATAAAATTTTAAGAACGCTGCTTTTCGTTTCGTTGAAATCTGATTCATAATGTGAAAGTTATGCCCTTTTAACCGTTGTGTGTAGATTGATGTATTTAACAAAATTGTTATTTTAAATTATATAAATAATATTTTATTTGGTCATGTAATGTTCTAATTTTATATTTATATGGGTAAAATAACATGTTATGTATATATTTTGGTTTTCAAACATTTTTAAAAGTGTAATTGACATTTTCCAATGTGAGTTGTATTCTGTTTATAATTTTTAATTTCTAGTTTCAATTTATTAAAGAAATTCTTTATTTATTTTTTTATATATTTTTCTTAAGATAATTCTCACTTTATTTTGTTCCTCATTTATTTTATTTATTTGACTTCTTATTTTTTTTAAAGTGATATAGGAATTTTATAAGGCTAGTGATATTTTATTTGTAAATTTTAAGTCCCGTTTCCATTTTTTAACAATTTCTTTAGTTCTTTTTCTATTTCTCTCCAATTTAATTATTTATTTTATTTTAGAAATGATAAATAAATTATTTTATTTCAAATTTTTACTTCATAATATTTTTAAAATGAAGTGGATATTTTTCCAAGACTAGTAGTGATTTATTTGTAATTCCTGGACACTGTTTTGGATTTTTAAGCAATTTCTTTTATTCTTTTCTATTTTTCTTTAAATTTAATTATTTATTTTCATACTATTTCACTTGGTATCGGATTTTAAGAGTATTTTCTGAATTATTTTTTTTATTTGTTTTAAAGAGAATGGAAATTGAGGAGGCAAAGACTCTTCCTTTTCTTTTGGCTTTTCACTTTCTAGACATTTCATTTTTCATAACTCCTCATTTAATTTCTTTTAGCCATGTAATATTCTTTGGTAATCCATTTGTCTCATTTATCTTTTCACGTAAAAAAATATCATCTTCATCTTTCTTCATGACTAGAAGAAAATTTGGGTAATGGCTTCACCTCTTTTATGCTTTTTCTTCTTATTTTCTATGAATATTTGCCTTGTTTTCTCATGCTAATTGATAGGCCTCTCCTCCTTACCCACAGCCACCACTCTCTAAACTTCTTCCCTGCCACCACCACCACCTTTACTCCAGACCATGACCATGGTCGTGCCCTCCATGGTGACCAAACCCCTCAAAATCCAACCTAAAGCCATAAAAACATGTTATTTGACCACTACTTGCGCATCTACTTCAACCACCACCCCTGGCTGCCACCACTCCTCTGACCTGACCACCACACACACCCCTAGCTACTGTCCAGCCATGGTGCACCCACAGGTCGACCTCACTCCCCATGGCTGAACCATTTTGATGAACAAAACCCCACAACATTGCCTAAAACCTCTTCACACTTCATGTTGTAACCTTCTCCACCATATTCCACTGCCTAGGCCGTGCATACACATGACCAAACTTGAGCCAAACTTGTTCAAACCAAAGCCAAACAACATCCCTAGGCCATGCCAAATAGTAGAGAAGGTAAGGCAAAAGACTGTGCATTCATATCTCTTTTTATTCAAAAGTTATTTCATTTCAAATTGGTATTGTATTTATAATTTGTTTTGATGTTTGTTTTGGGTTGTAACACAAGATTTGTAGCTTGGATTCGCTCTCCACTCAAGTCCGTAGTCTTTTCATCATGCTTTTGATTTCGTTGTGTCATTGGTTTTGTTATCTCTAGCATTTAGAGGTGAGTAAATCTCACACGATATTTTATACTTATGCAATTGTGAAGTGACAACATTTGAATGTGTTGAATTATAAATGATGGTATAACTGCCTGTGATTATTTATGTATGATGTTAAACTTGTAAATTACTTGTCATGTCACCTGTTACTGTTGTATATTGTTAACTGTTCATTTATATATGTTTATCACACTGCAAGTTCCCTGTAGATTAGGTTCACTATGGGTTGAAATGATACATACCCGAACGGACTTTAGAATAGGGAAATATCGTTATGGGCTGAAATGATAGGCCTGAAAGATTTTTATTTATTTTGTTTTAACTTGGGATTGTGGGTTTGAAATGATAGAACTTGGATTTTTCTTTTTAAACTATGGATTGAAATGATATATATCTGTATCACTTGACCTAGGTTAGAAAACTATATACAGGCCCGTGGGTATCTTATAAAGTATTTTGAATATTTTTAAGTATTCTAAAAAGTGTAAATTTATGAAAATTTGATTTAAACTGGATTTTTAATGTTTAAATAAGAAATTTTGATTTTTCTATAAGTTAAAAATGTTGAATAATTAGACGATTAAACTGAATTTTTGAAATATAACTTAAATCTTGAAATTTAGACTTTGACTTTTAAAATGACATTTAAGTTATATAAATAAAATTTTAAGTGATTTAAAATGTAAATTTACGATAATTTGATTTAAATAGATTTTAAAGTGTTTTAAATAAATGATTTATGATTTTTTCTACAAGTGGAAATGTTAAATAAATAAATGGTTAAGTTGAAGTTTGAAATATAACTTAAGTTTAGAAATTGGGAGTTTTGGTTAAAAATGATATTTAAGTTATATAAATAAAATTGAAATTTAATTTAATTTGGAAAATGGTACATATGATAATTTGATTTAAATTTGAATTTAAGCGATTTATTAAAGTATTATTGATTTTTCTATGAATTTAAATAGTTAAATAAATGAATGCTTAAATGTGAAATTTTAAAATACAACTTGACTTGGAAATGAAATTTAGTTTAATTAAAGGTTTTAGTTAAATGAAATCAATTGGAAATTTAGTTTAATTTGCGAAATGGAAATTTAAAAATGTAAGTGTTAATAAATAGCATATGTGAAGGAAAGGAAATTGTACACTTGAATTTGTTAAGTAAATTTATTGAAAATTTGATTTATTTATAAGAAATTTATTTTATAAAAATCATATGTTAAAGGTATGTTAATAAACACTTTTGAATGTTAAAATATGATTTTATAATGTTTAAATGGTTTAAATTGAAATTTATTATTTTTGGAAATTGAATACTTAATTTGAAAGTATAATAACTCCAATTTTAAATTGTTTAAATGAATTAATTTGATGGAATATAAGTCATTTTAAAATGTGAATTGAAAGGATGATAAATGAATGTTATCTTGAATTTAGAAGGTATTTAAAATTGAATATTTGGATTTGAACTTATAAGAATGATTTGAAATAAAGTTTTGAAAGATATGATATTTTGATATTAAAATGATTTGAAAAATGAAGTTTTGGAAGATATGATATTTTGATATTAAAATGATTTGAAAATGAAGTTATGAAAGATATGATATTTTGATATTAAATGATTTAAAAACGAAGTTCTGAAAGATATGATATTTTGATATTAAAATGATTTGAAAGGAAGTTTTGAAAGGATATGATAATTTAATATATTGAAATGGTTGAAAATGACTTGATATTTATTTTGATAAATATTTGAATTTGAAAGATATGGTATGTTGCTATATTAAAATGGTTTGGAAATGATTTAATCTTTATTTTGATGAAGATTTGGATTGAAGTGATATTTTATTTTGAAATATAAAATATTATTTTAAAGTTATAACCACGGGTTATAATAATGATTGGTTAGCAAAGAGACCAGGGTCGGATATGGGCATACTCTCTGTCGATACTGAAAACCACTTTGACAACCGTGTGCGCGGTGGAGATTCCAGAATGAAGTAGGATGGTGGCGACGTTCTTGAGGTACATTACCTGGACCCAACTCCCGTGAGTTGGCATAAGGTGACTAAAATAGGAGCGATCTTGGGCCAAAAGGAGTAGCTCCTCTGGTCGGACACATTTCTTCGATACCGTTCTATTGCTTTTGTGATTGTTTGGGTGCCCCTTCGATTTTGGGAATGTGTTCCGAGGTGGGCGTATGTGGCTGCTGCGTTACCACCAGCTCGTGTGCGTAATTGGTATATCTACCCTTGCATTGCCTTGTGTGTCGTGTCACCTACCATACCGAGCCTTTACTACGAGTTTGTTTTTCTCCCGTAGCCTGTGTGGTATCCTCTGATAGTCTCCCGATATGGAGATATCATGATATTGGATGGACTACTGGGACTATTATGTGTGAAGGGTGATATGGGTAAGCCTGGAACGCTATTTTAAAGTAACTTTATTTTACTGCAGACATTATTATAATAGCGCAATATTACTACATAGTAAATAGTTTAACGGATCCTTAGAGGATGAGGGTCCCAAGCATCCTTTAAGTTACTTGTACCTTTACTACAGTTCACTTGAGTTGGTTTACATTGTATAAGTATGTATGTCCTGACTCGAGTGTTTGTATTTTTATTTACGCTCGGGTCAGCCTGAGTATTCACAGATTTGGATTTCCACTTTCTGGAGATTGGAATCGCTGGAGATTATCTGCTTGTCTTGTTTATCTATTTCACTTCCAGTCATCCCGTTGATTTCAGTGTTGTATTCGGCTTGTATTTGGTTATCATATTTAGACTTCTGTTGTACTTTATTTCTTCTGTTGTATCTTATGTAACTCTGATATATTTATATAGTAGCATCATGAACTACTATTTCTTTTACTTCCGCTGCACTATTATTACTCTATGTCTGTGATCTGTGATTTTATTTACTGTATATTCTGAGATTTGCCAAATTTTATTTACAATGCGGTATTTTGAGAAATTCAAGTCCGATATGTGTGGATGCGAATGGTTGAAAATACCAGGTTGTTACAATATCTTGCTAGCTCCTCAAACCTCCTCGCATACTCAAGTACAATCATGTCTTCCTGCTGCAATTCAACAAATTTCCTAAGCAGAGCAGACTTAGCAATCTCCGACATAAACCTTTACTCAAATCTTCTTTTAAACTCGGCCCATGTCGTCCTTTCCTTATTAACTCCTACCATCACACTATTCCACCAAAGTAAAGCCACTCCCTAAAGCTATCTCGATGCAAGCCTCCTCTTATGCTCATCATTGAGCCCCAAATCCGCAAAGATCCTCTCACAATGCAGCAACCAATTCTCCACCTCAATAACATCTTCCATTCAGAAAAATGGCTTTCCTTCCGGCCTAACATAGTCTCTACTCAAAATAGCATAGTTGTTGACCAAATGAGCTTCCTAAACTCTTCCTCCAACTACTCTAGCAGCAACACCCGCTTGCATCATGTTGACAAAGAATTGTTACATAGCTTCCATGTTAACTTGTGGGACTCCAGCACTAACATTTCCAACTTGTGCCAAACCTAGGTTTCTTCTGGTATTTGGTTTGGCATTTCCATTTGTTGTGGTGCTTCCCCCAAGATTCACTCTTCCACTTCCAATATCCATATATGTATTCAAGTCTTGTGAGATACAGAAGAATAGCCTAAGAGAGATAAGAGAATATAGATTTAGCGTATACTTATGTATAACAAATACAAGTACGTTACTATAGCATTATCCCATACCCCTATCTTATCTATAATTCCTTAGGATTATGTTTTGAAAAATCATTTTAATTTAAAGTTTTTCATAAACCAATATTCTAATACCAAGTTGTAACATACCCTATCTGGAGGCCCGAAACTAAGCGCTATAGATGTTGTAGTCATCCATATTATTAACTTGCGGTGACTAGATATGGTAATGTTAATGGTATCCATAATATCAGAAGCACATGAATAGGAAATAAAATCACAGATTTCAAAAACAACTTTTTTGATTACATTTCACAAAACATGTTCAATATTCCATTACACAATCCTAATCATTTTCCAGGTTCAGATCAAATATAATTATTACAAAATACGCTAAGATCGACATATGAAGATGCCTCCTTGGTTGACCAAAGTACTATATAGTCATAACTGACATAATATAACACAACGAAATCAAACAAAATAAAATAGCAACTCCTACATAGCTATCTGTTAGCCACCTTCTCATCTTCGGAAGATTTTTTCGCCAACCTACTAAAAACCTAAAAATCTCAACCCTCAGCTTACTCAAATCAATTTTAAGCACCCGCGAGTTTAAGGGGAAAAACATAATCTTCGAGTCGGATATAAAGCCTCGTGTGAATAATACTATACATCACGGTTATTTGATATTAAGTGAGACCACGTCGCTTATTGAAACGGCTTTTCCCTCACTAATATCCTTTTAAAACAATCGTTTTCAAATCATAATCCAGCAACCAAAAATGGTTAAAACTGTAAAGGATTACCATGTAATCATACATATCAGGTAACAATAGACTATCTGTCCGAACACTATAGTTTTGTTTGGCTAACTACTAACCTTTAGCTGACTCGGGCCTACTAGAAAAAATTAAAAAATAATCTAACATCTGTTAGATCCTCCTCTTTTGGACGGTCTGTCCCTAACTTACTTCTCCAGATCAACCAATCCTAATAGTTTTGCGGGCCCACCAATAACCTACCTTTGTACGAATACATTCCCTTATGTGCGTAACATCATTTTAGTCTTATCTGCGACAAAGCCCTACACACTAAAATTTTGAACTATATTAGTTAGGGGCTAATAACTAAGTATAGGGTGTGACCCTATACCAGTCCCATCTGGTATACAAATATCCAAGTCATTTTACTTTGGGTAATCTTCCCTTAAATTTTACTTGAAAACCTTTTCTTTTCAAATTGATTTATAACTTTAAATCAAACTTTAAACAATAAAATAAACTCTATGCTTTACTCAAATCACCTTGCTATGTTATATATACTTTACTCAAATCTTTGTTGATGAAAACATTTAAACATTTGAAAGTACCCCTTTCGAATCCATTGAAAGTATCCCTTTCCAATCCAAGTAAACCCCTTTTATAAGCCAGGCCGAAAGTCCAAAACATTCCTTTCAAAACCATTCATATAAACCATTCGAAACCATTGAGAAACCTTTCCTTCGAAAGCTATAAAACCTTAGACATCCTATCTTTAAAACACTTAAACATTGCCTTTCGAAAACATTGAAAAACCTTTCCTTTCAAACCTTTCCTTTCAAACCTTTCCTTTCAAACCTTTTGAAACCATTGGGGAACCATCCCTTTGAAACCTTCATTAAAACTTTCAAAAGCATTAAAACATCAAACCTTTCGAAACCATTTGGGTTCAAGTAAAACATGTGGAACAACCCTTCGAAGCCATTTAAAGCTATCTCCTTCAAAACCTTTAGGTTCTACCTTCAACAGAGCAAAAGGGTCTTAAAGCATTTAAGTCGAATGCACTCTTTCGAAAGCATTTCCTAAGTAAAGAAGTGATGGTGTGAAACCAACCTTCCGAAAGCATTAGGGAAGCGACTAAGTTTTAAAATGAACAACCCTTTCGAAGGCATTGCTTTGAAAGGAAAAAGGTGGCACCAAAGGGGTTTCGACCCCGACGAAAGCATTTACTTAAAACAAAAGGTGCAACCTCTTATAAACCATCCCTTTAAAAAATTTGACCCAGTCGAAGTCAACCAGGTCAAAAGCATATTCTTTGAAAGCAAAGAAAATGCATTTTCATTTAAAAACAAAGCAACGTTTCGACCTCGTCGGAACCCATAGCTTCGACCCAGCACCTTCCGCCTAATTCCAATTCACCATGTAACGAGTCTTTGATACTATGTGCATTAGTTTCGATGGTGATGGAGGTGGAACTACTAGGTCGGCACTTAGGTGCTATAAGTGGCGAAACATGCTTAAAGCATGTAAAAACTGATTTTAACTTTAAAAAGAAATTCTTTTCAACTAACCTGCCTTGTTTCTCAAAATATTATTAGTTGCTAATTTTATTTTCTAAAAGTGCTACCAATATTTCAAAAATAAACAATTTAATTTATTTATAAAATACCCCTTGTCCTTTTATAAATACATAAAACATTTAAATCCTATACCTTAAATAATTTGATATATCTATTAAAAAACTTAGGAAAATTCTACAAAAATTCAAAAAATCATTTTTAATATGTTTTCTAACATATAATAATTTCAGACCCAAAACATATATTATTTAACCGTATATAATTTTCAAACCCAAATAATTAATTTCTTTACTAGAAGATTAATAATAAATCCACATTAATTCAAAAAAATTATGAAGATTGAAACCCATCTTTAAAATATCATTTCTGATCTAAATCTAAAATTGCAAGGTATTTGGATAAATATAATAGTGTTTTAACATTAAAACATGTCATAAAAGCTATATAAATAAGCATAAATCATCAACAAGCATATATAAACATTTCATCATTAAAAAACATATCTAAACTTTACAAGATAAATCGGGATTAACCTAAAACTGAAAATAATTCGAAAACATGAGATGTAGTCAATATTCACCTTGGCTTTGAGATTAAGGAGTTTGAGATTTTAATGGATTTGATTTTGATTAATCTTCTTCCCTTTGATTTTCTTTATCTTTTTCCTCTTGCTCTTTCTAATGGTGGTCGGCCTCTATTTAGTTTGGTATTGCAAATGAACATATGAAATGAACTCCGAAGGGTTTAGGGTATTAGAATACACTTATTCCAACTTTTTCCCCTCATCTATTTCCTTTACTCATTTTATTTTAGTTCATTTCAGTTCATTGATCTTCTTAGGCAAGGCTACGCCTTATTAAACAAATCTCAATCCCCTAATCATCATATTATTTTATTTTATTTAGCTAATTAAATATCCTAAATAATGTTACAAAAAATTAGGGTCATCATAAGTCTATAGGATATCTTAGGTACCAAGCTTAAGATGAGTATTGAGTATAACCCTCAAACGGATGAGCAGACAGGGAGAGTCAATAAAGTATGCGAGGATTTATTGAGAGCTTTGTATTGGACTTTGGTGGACCTTGGAAAGATCACTTACACTTGGTGGAGTTTTCCTATAATAATAGCTATCGGACTAGTATATAAATGGTGCGTTTTGAAGCTTTGTATATAAGGCCATGCAAATTACTATCATGTTGGTTGGAGTCTGGAGACAGATTAGTCTTAGGTTTAGATCTTGTCAGAGAGGAGATAGAGAAGATTATTCTGATCCGAGAAAGGATGAAGGAAGCTTAGTCCAGATAGAAGAGTTACGTAGATAAGAGGCGTAAAGACCTATAATTCTTAGTTGGAGATAGGGTTTTCATTAAGGCATCACCGATGAAGGGTGTGGGGTGATTTGGAAGGTCAGGGAAACTGGCACCGAGATATGTTGGTCCATTCCAAGTTTTATCGAGGATCAGGAAGCTTGCATACAGAGTTGAGTTGCCTAACGGTATGACAGTTCTCCATAATGTGTTTCATGTGTCTCATCTTCGTAAGTACGTGCATGATCCATAGACTACTATTCCTCCGATAGGGTTGGAAGAGTTGCTAGTAGAACCGAATTTGACTTTTCCAAATAACCAGTTCAGATTGTAGAGAGAGATGAGAAAAGGTTAAGAAACAAGATAGTCAAATTGGTGAAAGTTCAGTGGAGCGACGACGAGAAGGACTGTACTTGGAAGACAGAAGACAAGATTAGAGATACTTATCCTGATCTTCTGTGATGGTATGTTCTACATTAGCTTTATATAGAAAGTTGCTAGTCAAGTAGGCTGGTACGTTTGTTAGGAACTGTTATAGATGATTGCTATGTTTAGCATTTAGTCCTTACTGAATTTCAAGGAAGAAATTCTTTAAGGTAGGGAGCATGTAACACCCATAATTTTTACTAATATTATTCAGGAGATTTAATCAGATAAATTAAATAGAATAATGTAAATATAGAGTGATAAGGGGATTGAGATTTGAAAATTTAAAATAGAGGCCAAGCTTAATTAAAAAAATGGGCTATGAAAGGTTTCATATGTTAATTAATAAGAAAACAATTAACGCAAGGGTATTATGGGAATTGCCACCATTATGATCCTCTTACCCTTAAAATTATCATTTCTTTTTCTTTTCACATTCATTTTTTAAAAACTATTAAACGCAAACAAAAGAAATCAAGCCAGTCATTACCTAGGGAAGAAAAGGGGAAACATCAAATTAAAGCTAAGGAATCAAGATAAAGTAATTAATCAAGGATCAAATCTCAAATTCCTTATCCTAATCAAGGTGAATGATAATTAAAGCCATCTCTATGTTTGTTTTTAAGATCATTTGATTTTGGCTTTATGTTTAAACCATGTGTGGTGATTTTAATGATGATGTGCATAGATTACATGAAACGTTAGATTCAAACAAGATTGTTTGATAAAGGTTCAATTCTATTTTAGGAAAAAATTGTGTTTTCAAGATTTTGAATTGCTATTAGGAATTTACATGTTGTGTAAAACATTATTTTACAGTTTCGTTTTAATTTTTATAATTTTCCAAGCTATGAAAAATTTATTATGAATTTCCATAGGAAAATATGAACAATTGGGTTTAGAAATTAATATCGGCTATATTATCAAGAATTTGGGTCTGAAATTTATATATGTTAGATAACATATTAAAAGTGAATTTCTATGATTTTTGGGGATTTTTTCTAAGTATTTTACTATGAAGATTAAATTATTTAGATAAAGATAAAGGACTAAAATGTTTTATTGATTTAGCTTAAGGAAAGGCTTATTTTCTAAATTATTTTAATTAGATCTAAAATAATTGCGATAGTTTTATTTTGAAAAGAACTTAAAAAGTTTATGGTAACCAATTAAATATTTGCAAATGGCAGGTTAGTTAAAAAACAATTACTTAAAAAGGCATTAAAATAGTCTTTACTTAGAAATTGTGTTTCGCCTCTTTCATATGCTACCTTTCGACTTTATACTTCTGCCTCAAAACCAACCAAGTCGAAACCAATACACAGGGTATCAATATATTAGTACGTGGTGGATTGGAGAAAGATGGAAGGTGTGGAGTCGAAACCTTGCTTTCGAAGGGGTTGAAGCCTATGTTTTACTCTCTAATGATATGTGCTTGCCTTGTTTTCAAAAAGATGCTTTCGTAGGATTCGAAACCCATTTAAATAGCTTTCGAAAATGTTGCCGCCTTTTTGTTTCAAAAAGAATGCTTTCGAATGAGTTGCCTTGTTTTAATTCAATGCTTTTGAAAGGAGTAGGTTCAACCCAGTCGATTTCCTACTGCCAATCTTATGCTTTTCGAATGGAGTGGAGTCATCAACTAGATCGAAATGTAGCTTTTGTTTTATAAATGAAGTAAGACACATCCTTAAGTTTTCGAAAGGGTTTATTGCTTTCGAATGTAATGGCTTCAAAAGGGGTTTTAAGCTATCCTTCCAAGTGTTTTAATTTATATGATTAATGCTTGCGAAAGGATGGTTGTGAAACCATCAGTTTTCTCCAAACTCTTTTATATGAAGTATAATAGTTTCGAAAGGTGTACTTTCATTTATATTCACTTTGACCCCAAATATATTTTTAGAATATAACCAATGGTTTCGAAAGGGATACTTTCAAATGGTTTTGAAAGGTGTACTTTCAATGGTTTCGAAGCTATGCTTCTAAGAGTTAATAAGTAATACTTTAATACTTTTGAAAGTAATGTTTTGAGGGTTTCGAAAGAGATGTTTTAAAGTGTTTTGAAAGGCATATGCTAAGTGTTTTGAAAATAAGATTTGAATGGTTTCAAAGGAGGTTATTCAATGGTTTTGAAAGTAAATATTTAAGGTTAAGAAAGCCTTAGTTTTCAAAATCAAAAACCCATTCTCATTTTAAAGGAAAAACCATAGCATAAATAAAGTACTTTTAAAATGACTTTTAAGTATGAAGATTTTGAAGAAGCTTTCGTTAATAAAATAATAGGTTAAAAGGATTAACCATGTTTCATATGAAAATGCATTCAAGGATATTAAACCACAGATGTTGGTGTTATTATATTATTGTGCTTGCTTCTTATAATATATATATATATATGTTCACTTTAAATGGACCCATAACTATATTTTGTGGAGAAAAAGGGCAGAATAACTAGCTAGGTTGACCCAGTAGTGAATATAAATTAAGTTAACTCCCATATGAGCAGAATTGCATCTAGAAGGTTAGATAGACCAGAATATACGATGCCTAAATATTGAATACAGAAGTTGTAAGATAGATAGCTTCATAGTAAACCCATGAAAACTAAGTTTAGAAAAAGTTATTGGCAGGGGCCAATAGGTTTGTAGTGAAACTTTGAAACCTATATCTGGATAAAATTATTGATAGAAATCAATAGATTCCTAGTCAATCCATGAAACTAGGATATGAGGAATGTTATTGGAGATACCAATAAGTTCAGGGAGAACCCATGAAACAATAAAGTTATTTGCATATGCCAACAGGTTCTTAGTGATGCCATGAAAACTATGAAGCCGGACAGGGAGTCCATAGGTTTTAAACAGGTTATTAGTAAGCCCATGAAAACTAATAGGTTAATGGTGGCCCTAGAAACTATAGCTGAGACAGATAGTCAAAATGAATGGTGATGGGTAATCTAGAATTGATTTACTTGTTTGCATATCGTCATAATATTTTGAATTGTTATGTTTTAACCATCATGGATTCAGGGGCACAATGTATGGTTTTTATAAAATTTTGGGTAAGATACCAGTGAGTGGAAAACCCGTTTCGCTAAGCGGCGTGGTTTCACTAGTTATCTAAAAGGTTTGAGATGATAGATCATTATTCATACCAGGCTTTATGTCTGACTTGAAGATTATATTTTCTCCTTAAACTCTCGGGTGCTCAATTGATTTTGAGTAGTTTGAGAGTTGAGGTTTTTAGGTACCTCTTTGGATGAATAAGCTTCTAGAGACATGCAGGAGGCAAGCTAGATAATAAGATTTCTTTTCTATTTTGATTCTGTTGTGTTTTATTGTAAATGCGAAGTTGTTTAATTGCCTAGTTATATATACTCTGATCATCCAGGGGGCATCTACATATGTCGCCCTTGGCGTATGTTGTAATAATTATATTTTCTTTGAACGTAGTTCTCAAATATGAGATTATGTAATGAATGTTGAAATGATTTGAAATGGAATATGAAAGCTGTTTTATGATTTTTAAAATTTTCCATATCCATTTGTTTCTGTTATATCAATGTACTAACATTACCGTATTTGATCGCCGATGATTAATAACCATGGATGACTACAGCATCTGTAGCCGTTAGTTCTGGTCCTCCAAGTGAGGAATGTTACACATTCATAGCAGACTCAAAGTCCTTTTCAGCCTTTTGCTTAAACACTTTAATATCTTCCTCAATCTTAGCCTTCTCAAAAGCAATGTTGGTCTTCTCGAAAGTAGCAGAAGTGAGATCTACTTTAAGTTTGGCAACTGAGAGTGGTTAACGAACTACTTGCCTTCCCACTTCTGCTCCTACATCGTCAAAGTGGCACAATCGAAAGGGGAAAAAAGAAATAGCAGGTAAGGGGAAATTAGATAACCAACCAACAAAAAATAAAATAATAATACTTACATGGGACCAGGACTTTTCCATCTTGGATGTAAGCACCGAAGGAGAAAGTTTTGGAAATGGAAGGGGAAGGAGAGAAGGGGAAGATGAGACAATACAACATAATGTATCATGTGCAGTCTTCCTCACCTTTTTAGCTTATCAAATATAGCACCCTCGGGCAAAGGCAAGTATCGATTGTCGATTGCTAAAACTAGAAATATGTTGTAGAGCAGAAATAGGAATAGCTACTAAAGAAGAAGCAGGAGGATCCGTCAAAGGAAGAGGAGTGAAAGAGACTAGTTTCTTAGGACTTCGATCATAATCAATATCAGATTCAGGCTTCTTCTTTTGGATACTCCCCTTCAACGGTTATTGCCAAGCGCTTTCAAGGCCTTAGTATCCATTTTGCCCTTATAAAAAAGGCAAAGGCTTCAAGATCGAAAGAATTTCCCCAAGAAGGTCTGAATCATAAAAATAATAAAATTTATTATTAGCAAACAATACCCTTAGACTAAACCGAAGTTGGGGAAGCTTTAAAAATATCGTGAGAGTATATGTGATGTGGATGCAGAAAATCATGCTTCTTTAGCATCATTTTGGTAAAAAATATATGAGTTATTCTCCCTCCACCCCCAGTCCTAGAATTTAGTTTATGCAAAGTTCATACGATGGCATCATCAGAAAAAATAGGCCGAGTAGGATGAAGGCGGAAGGAAGAAGGGAAATTGTAGAAGTTTGAAGTAAATAAATAAATGTAGCCCCACCACTGAGTCTATTAAAAGACATCCATAAGGATCGCCTTTTTGGCTTGGATGCAATAAAATCCAACATCGCCTCATGTGGCACTCTTACCAATATCAAGTAAAAATTAATGCTCTTTGCAAGTAAGGGTGTAACCATTCTCCGCATAAAGGATGAAGGTGGTATTCAAAAGAAAATATAAAAGGGGCATGAGCTGAACCCAAACGACATCAATGGCAGTCATTCATTGACGGAGGACTGAGTGTAAGAGAAGATAAAATTCACATTGAATATGTTTAAGGGTTAAGGGGTAAACCCATCTTGAAGGGTGTAAATACGCTCGTGAGGTTCAGAAATCTTAACCTCATAACCTACGAACTTAAATTGGTCTAAAATGCCTTTAGATCACTTAGATGAGTTATTTTGGAAGGCAGAGACACAGAAGAAGAAGAAATCATTTCAAAATCACCGAGTTAATTGTGGAAGACAAAGATTTATATAAAAAAACACAAGATCCTTACTTTGATTTAAATGGAAATCTGAATTCAGGAATGAAATCAATTTAACAGATAAAGATCTTCTATTTTCTTTCTTTTTTCTCTTAGAAGACAAAAGTATAAGAAGAATAAGAAAAAATATATATATACCTCAATTCAAATGTTTGCCACACAATCAGAATAATGAAAAAATTCGCAAAACGTCAATTAGTTAAACAATGAGGATAATAAGTGTAAAAATCAAGATAGATTTGCCTAGAGAAATGAAAGGATTGATTTAACAACAATCCAGTAAGTGGCCCAATAATGGAATGACACGTGTGTATCAGCATTAAATGCGAATGTAACTAGCAAGACTTTTTCCAAGTATGAATAATGACAAGTCTTCACTGATCTACGATCGCTGCAGGCTTGAGAGGCAAGTGTTCCATCTATATTTCCCTAAACTTATTGAAGGTAAAGGGACATAACATCCATATTAGAACGGGATGCCCTCATGATATAACTTAGACTGTGAAGAAGAAAAGCAGAGAATAAAGCAAAGTCAAAAAAATACTATGTTCGGAAACTATAGGACGATGGAAAAATTCAAGTCGCGTCTATCCCTAATTCTGATATCACGTTATGATATTGGGGACAAAATTAGATACAACCATATGGTGTAATAAGCAGTCTATAATCATGATACATGGAACTATAGCGTAACCAAAACCCCAAGATAACACTAAAACGTTAAATGTTATACCGCAACACAAGGAGTTATATAGGTGGCATCAAAACATAACACACCTTTCTTAAAAAGAAACAACGTGCTGTCGCAATAAACAGGTAGTAGAACTGTGCTAACAATCTTGTCGTGAAGGAAAATAAGGATGTGTTGCCCCCACTTTCTTTTGACACTAAGAAAGAGTGAAGTGGCACAACGTGCCATTGTCAAAACATGAGCATAGAAAGAGGACTGCGCTGCACTCAAAGGGGTTGAATAGACCCTAATATCATTCCAAAACTTGTGCGTTGTTGTTACCCCTTCTTTTGGTCAAGGATGGGATATCAACAAATTGGCTAGAAAGGATGGATATCAGGATTGGAGATCGATTGAAAACAAGGCTATAATCGATACCGCCAAAAATGGACGGAGCTCCAATCAAGGTGGGATCGATTGGGAATGATGAACAAGGTTTGGAAAGGCTAAACTTCAAATTTCAGGTCAGTCAGAGTTCGTACGTTCGAGTTATGGATGGATCAACATTGGTGAAAAATGGATTTGGATCGATCTCTTCTTATCGATTTTAGTGATCGTTGGTGTGGATCGATCAAGATTTGGTATGGAAACATACTTTGGAACAATGGCTTTCGTATCGATGCAATGCGATTTGATTTGATTGGATACGACATAAGTTTGGCAAAATACTTTGTATCGATCAAGCTGGGATCGACACAAAGAACGGAACAATGGTTACATGGGGTCCGAATGAGCATCTCGTATCGATCATGTATTGATCGATACAAAGGATATACATGGAGAATGGATGCGAAAGACACACAAAAAGCTGCATCGTTGGATGGATACGAAGACACACTTCGTGTCAGCCTTATTCATATCGATTGACAATGAAGCTTGGATCGATATACACAGCATAGATACGAAGGAGGGTTGGTTGATGGATACGAACAACACATGCCGATGGATACAAAGTATGGATATGAAAGGCTATGGATTGGTGGATACGAAGACGGTGATTGATATGAAATTGGGGTATACGAGTCATGGATACGAAATTGTTAGTCAACACTCGAAGGTTGAAACTTGGATCGATCATAACTCGCAAACTACAAGTCCAAATGCGATGCAATTTTCACAGGAGCTTTCTTATGCACTCAAGAATGTTCATGATCGATCTCGGCTTGATTGGAGCCAATTTGGATCGATACGAATTGTACCTGGATCGATCCAAAATAGATCGATCTAGTGGGACCATCCGCGTAAGAGAAGAGGTATTACAAGTTTCAAGGCGGATATTTTTGGATCTGCACTTGTAAATAGCAGTCCTATGGCAACTAAAAAAGGGATCTTCTTCTCCTACTTTCCTAGGCGAAACCCTGCCATTTTGTTTACTGATTTCAAAGGCTTGTAACTGTAATTATAGTATAAAAGGAATAAAAGGATTGATTCAAAGTGGATGTAGGCCAAAGATAACCGAACCACTATAAATTTTGTGTCTTTTTCTGTTTTATTTTGTTTTAATTTATCTATTTCTTCTTTTTTGTTCTCTGTTATCTGGATCTCAGATCTTTGTTTGGATATTGAGGATCTGTGTGTAAACACTGGTGCTTTCACTACTTCTGGGGTTTGTGACCAATTTCGGCATAAATACTTTGGTGTTTTCATTGAGAACAACTAGCACCTGCTATATTGGATGGAGTAGCTCAACAAGGCGTAGCCCCCAATCAACACATAGATATCAATCTGGATGGATCCAAGCTTGTGGGTACACCACCAGTCAACGATCGACCGATTCATGGAGGGATTCCAAGTGATACTGCACAACATGGAGCTGATAGGAATGCATGTGTGCGTGATGAAGAGTACATACAAGAATTCTCTCGAGGACTCAGGGGGCAACCCTTGGTGGACAACGCATGACTAGCTGAGATCATCAGGCGAACTATGCATAGAGGTTTAGCAAACAGAGATTTGGGAGGAGTAAACAGGAGTCCATTTACCCATGATATCAGAATGACTTGGAATCCACCAGAGTTCAAGCTACCTACTCCAGAGGTATATAACGACAGGGCTGATCCTACCGATCATTTGATGAGGTACACGAGACATATTGAAGTGTCGGGGACATCGGAGGAAGTTATGGCCCGGTGTTTCCCTCTGTACTTAACGGATATAGCTGCTATGTGGTTCAGGCAGTTGGAAGATGGATCTATTGGGACATGGACAGAATTGGTGGACAAGCACTTGAAGAAGTTTCGGGTTCATCTCAAAAGGTCGATGAATGTGGCTCAGGGCTTTCTTAACTCGGTTCAGTGCAGTGGTTGCTTCGCTGGATCGGTCGGATCCATCGATGGTTTTGATGGCGGCAATGTCAGGAGTCAGGGATAACTCGGATTTCAAGGTATCATTGATACAAGATCCACCAATGGATATCGGGGAGTTCTTTCTCGAGACCGAATGATTTCTTCGACAGGAGGATGCATGTTCAGATATGAATATGAAGGAAGTAAATGTGGTTAAGGATGGAGAATCATCCGATGAAAGCTCGGGTAAGGATAAGGACAAAGGGAAGAGGAAGCTGAATGACAATTCTGGTAGGGCAAGGAAACACTAAGGATAACCAAAATTCTCCACTTGCACAGGATTGAACGAAACATTGGAGTAGATATATATGGAAACCTGGGATTGCCTTCCCTACCGAAGGCCGGCAAGGAGAGAACCCTTGGAACGTTAGAGGGCATCCGGAAGGCACTGTCTCTTTCATAACCTAAATGGGAATGATACCAATAGCTGTAGGCATCTAAATGATATAATCGAGGAGCACATAAGAAGTGGTTAGCTGTGGAAATGTTGGGGATTAAAATGCGACGGTGGAACAAGAGCAGCCACTATCTACCTCAAATGACGATGGCGCGAGGCTCATGAATGATGGTCGATTGGTTATCGACTTACAGAGATGATGTGGAATAAATAGCAAACTCTGGTCACACGACCAGGTCACTTACTTACGAATAAGTAGCAAACCATGACGCTCTGGTTTGTGAAATCTGCCTTTTCTTTTATGGTTTGGACAATTGCTTTTTTCTTTCTGTTTGGTTTCGGAGTTCGGTTTTAACTCCTTGTTTTGTTCATTTTATGGTTTGGACTTTGGTTTAGATGCTTGTTTTTCAATTTAGATATTAGTTTGGATTTCTGGTATGGATTTTTGGTTTTCTAGATTTAATCTGGATTTCAGATTGGATTTCGATTGGATTTTTACCTGGTTTTTAGTAAATGGTCGTCGGGTATGGATTATGCCTGGCAAGGGGTAAGTCGCTTAATTCAAACGTGGTGAGTCAGCTTATTCAGGTCGTTGAGTATGGACAATGCTCGACAAGGGTTCGGAGCGACCAGGATTCGACTTAGGACTTAATTGACAACATTACTTAGCGTTCATGGACACTAAACTTGGATCACCATTGGTCTAAGACTTAGGTCGGGACATTGCTTACAGATCGTCGAGTGTAGATTACGCTTGACAGGAACCTGGAGTGGTTATGGATTCGGATATCGGCTATGAATAGCTAAGGATTTGGGTATGGACCCGAAGTGGTCTCGAATTCTGCTAAGGGCTGGGAGTGGTTACGGATTTGAATATCGACCCGGAGAGTTCATGGATTCGGTTATTGGTTATTGGATATGGATGGGTTAGAACTTGGTTGTTGGTTCAGATGGATATGGAATTGGCTGAGGATTTAGTTACTTCATTCGAAATCGGACATCGACTCGGAGCAATTGCGTATTTGGGTAAGGATATGGCTACGACACTTGATAGGATGGCTTGGTAATAGATTTGATTATGGATCGAATGGTATGGCTATGGATGGAAAATGGACATTGGATGTCGGATTCGAAGCTATTCAAAACACGCCTTCTTACTGCAAGGCATGTTTTGGGGGGCAAATGTTACACCGCCTTTTGGTCAAGGCCGGGATATTAACAAATTGGTTGAAAAGGATAGATATCAGGATTGGAGATCGATTGGAAACATGGCTATGATCGATACCGTCAAAATTGGACCGAGATCCAATCAAGGTGGGATCGATTGGAAATGATGAACAAGGTTTTGAGAGGCTACACTTCAAATTTCAGGTCAGTTAGAGTTCATACGCTCGAATTATGGATGGATCAATATTGGTGAAAATGGATTTGGATTGATCTCTTCGTATCAATCATGGTGATCGTTGGTGTGGATCGATCAAGAATGCGCATGGAAACATACTTCGGAACAATGGCTTTCGTATCGATGCAATGCGCATCGATTTGGTTGGATATGGCATAAGTTTGGCAACATACTTCGTATCGATCAAGTTGGGATCGACAAGAAGAACGGAACAATGGTCACAGAGGGTCTGGATGAGCATCTTCTATCGATCAAGTATTGATAGATGCAAAGGATATATGGATACGAAAGACACATAAAAAGCATCAACATTAGATGGATACGAAGACACACTTCGTGTCGGTCTTGTTCGCATCGATCCAAAACGAAGCTTCGATCGATATGAACAGCATGGATATGAAGGAGGGTTGGTTTATGGATACGAAAAACACATGCCGATGGATACAAAATATGGATATGAAAGGTTATGGATTAGCGGATACGAAGACGGCGATTGATATGAAAGTGGGTTATACGAGTCATGGGTACGAAATTGTCAGCCAACACTCAAAGGTTGAAACTTGGATCGATCATAACTCACAAACTACAAGTCCAAATGCGATGAAATTTTCACAGGAGCTTTCTTATGAAATCAAGAACGTTCATGATCAATCTCGACTTGATTAGAGCCAATTTGGGTCGATACGAATTGTACCTGGATCGACCCAAAATCACTCTGGATCGATCTGGTGGGCCTACCCACGCAAGAGAAAAGGTATTTTAGGTTTTGAGGTGGATACTTTTGGGTATGCACCTATAAATAACAGTCCCATGACAACTAAAAAGGGGATCTTCTTCTCTTTCTTTCCTAGGCAAAACTCTACCATTTTGTTTACTGATTTCAAAGGCTTGTAACTGTAATTACAGTATAAAAGGATTGATTCAAAGTGGACGCAGGCAGGAGATAGCCGAGCTACTATAAATCTTTCGTCTTTTCCTGTTTTCTTTCATTTTAGTTTTTATTAATTCCTTCATTTTTGTTCTCTACTTTATCTGGATCTCGGATCTATGTTTGAATATTGAGGATTTATATGCAAACACTGGTGCTTTCACTTCTTCTGGGGTTTGTGACCAATTTTGGCACAAATAATTGCTAATATCTCCAAGAACGAATCTGCACTTCACACACTGAGGGCTACCTAAGAAGTACCACACGGAGTCAAAACGATCCAAAGGCTGCACATAGGGCTACTCAAACAGTGCATTAGCACAGATCTATGCTCACGAGTAACCGACAAAGATATAAGTCTCCTTTATCGATAACCCACGCAGTCCATTGCTAAGAGCAGCTTGGCACGAAATCACGTAAAGCGTGTAACACCCCTAATTTTTATTAACATTATACAGAAGATTTAATTAGATTAATTAAATAGTATAATGTAAATCTTAAAGTAATAAGGGGATTGTGACTTAAAAATAAACTAGAGGCCGAGCTTAATTAATTATATAAATGGACTTATAAATGGTTTTGTATGTTAAATATGAGAGTAAGTAACGTAAGGGTATTTAGGGTAATTGCATACCTTAATCCCATTACCCTTATATATCCCATTTTCTTTGTGCTACACGTTCATTTTTCATTTCACAAAAGCGTAAATCAAAAGGAAAACAAAGCCATCCATTACAAGAGAAAGAAAAAGGAGAAAATCAACCTAAAGCTAAGGAATTAAAGCACGGAAGACTAATCTCAATCAAATCTCAAAGTCCTTATCCTAATCAAGGTAAATAATAATCTAAGTCATCTCTATTTTGTTTTATGATCATTTACTTTTCGGGTTTAAGATTAAATCCATTATAAGGATAATTTTGATGATGATATGCTTGGATTTTATAACATGTTAGATTTAAACAAGATTGTTTGAATAAAGTTTAAACGCTTTTATGGGCAAAACTGATTATAATGAATTCTGAATGCCATGAGGAAATTATATGTTATGTAAAACATGATTTTGGAGATGATTTTTAGCTTTTATAATTTTCTAAGCTGTGCAAAATTTATTATGAATTTTCAAAGGAATATGAATAATTGGGTTTAGAAATTCATTTCAGTTATTGTATGAAGAATTGCGGTCTGAAATTTTTATATGTTAGATAACATATTGAAAGTGAATTTTTATAATTTTTGGAGATTTTTCCTATGTGATCTACTATAGAAATTAAAGGACTTAAATAATTTAATTGTTTTGCTTAATGGATGGGTTTATTTGTTAAATTAATCCTTATTTAAATCTGAAATTATGGGGCAGTTATTTTGGTAAAGAACTTGAAAAGTTCATGGCAACCAATTAAATGTTTACTACTAGGCAGATTAGTTATAAAGCAATTACTCTAAATGACATTAAATCAGCCTTTACCAAGAAAATTAGGTTCTACCTTTTTAGAAGCCACATTTCGACCCTATGCTTCTACCTTCAATCAAGTGGAAACCTACCAGGTCGAAACCAACAAAGCCGAAACCAATATACAAGGTATCAAACATTGGTATGTAGTGGATTGGAGAAAGGCAGAACGCATGACATCGAAAAATAGCTTTCGAGAGAGTCGAAACCTTTGTTTTACTTTTAGAAGAAATGCACTTATTTGTTTTATTAAATGCTTTCAAAGGAGTCTAAACAGATGCTTTTGAAGGGATCTTTCCAAATTGTTTTCAAAAGGGATTGCTGCCTTTTGTTTAAATTGTAGCTTCCGAAGGAGTTACTTATTTTTAAAACTAAAGCTTTCGAAAAGGATGGGTTTGACTAAGTCGAAACCCTTCTGCCATTCCTATGCCTTTCGAAGGGATTGATGTCATCAATGCTTTCGAAAGTTAGCTTTGTTTCATATTTGTACTAAGCCACTTCCTAAAAGCATTCGAAAAGATTCAAGGGTTACGAAGGCAATGGCTTCGAATGGGGTTACAAAGTTATGCTTCAAATGTTTTACTTAAACGTTTTGAGCTTTCGAAAGGATGGTGTCGAAGCCATCTGGTTTTACCCAAACTTTTTTTAATGGTTTCCAAAGGTGCACTTTCGCTTGTATTCACTTAAACCCAATAAGATATGTTTTAAATTAAACCCAATGGTTCCGAAAAAGGCACTTTCATATGGTTTCAAAGCTATGCTTCTATAATTGAATGGTAATACTTTAATACACTTGAAAGGTTTTGAAAGAAAGGTTTTAAAGTGTTTCGAAAGGTGGATGCCCAGTGTTTTGAAAAGAAGATTTGAATGCTTTTGAAAGGAATTTTTCCAATGGTTTCAAAAGTAAAGATTAAAGGTTCCAAAAACATTAGTTTTCAAAACAAAGAACCCAATTTCAATTTTTAAAGGTAAAACCCATGGCATTATAAAAGAGCTTTTAAATTGGAGTTTTTGAAGAAGCTATCCTTGCAATAGGTTAAAGGGATTGACCATGTTTTGTATGAAAATGATTTCAAGAATTAAACAACAGATGTAGGTGATTATTATGTTAATATATTTGCTTCTTCTAGTTTACATATTCAATTTAACATGGACCCATAACTGTAGTTTGGGGGAATGAGCAGAATAAACAGCTAGGTTGACCCAGTAGTGAATATAAATTGAATTAGCTCCTAGATGAGTAGAATTACATCCAAAAGGTCAGGTAGACCAGAATATATGATGCCTAGATACTAGTTAAAGAAATTGTTAGATAGACAAGTTCATAGTAAACCCATGAAAACTTTGTATAGGAAAAGTTATTGGCAGAGGCCAATAGGTTAATAGTAAACCCATGAAAACTATGATTAGAAAAAGTTATTGGCAGGAGCTAATAGGTCTATAGTAAACCCATGAAAACTATATCCAGATTAAATTATTGATAGATGTCAATAGGTTCATGGTCAACCCATGAAAACTAAGATGAGAAAGAAATTATGGGAGATACCAATAGGTTCAGGGAGGACCCATGAAAGTTGAAGTTATTGGCAGGGTCAATGGATTGTTAGTGATCCCATGAAAACTGTGAAATTGGACAGCGAGTCCATAAGCTTTAAACATGTTATTAGTCAGCCCAGGAAAACTAATAGGTTAATAGTAACCCTAGAAATTATAACTGAGACGGATAGTTAAAAATGAACGGGGATGGGAGATCTAGAATTGATTTACTTGTTTACATATCATTATAATGTTTTGAATTGTTACGTTTTAACCATCGTGGATGCAGGAGCACAGTATATTGTTTTTATAAGGTTTTGGATAAGATACCAGTGAGGGAAAAACCCGTTCCGCTAAGCGACGTGGTCTCACTAGATATCTAAATAGTTTAAGATGGTAGATCATTATTCATATCAAGCTTTATGTCTGACTCGAAGTTTACGTTTTCTCCTTAAACTCTTGGGTACTCAATTGATTTTGAGTTGTTTAAGAGTTGAGGTTTTCACGTACCTCTTAGACGAATAAGCTTCTAGAGACGTGCAGAAGGCATGATAGTTATTTGGAGTTCTTTTCTATTTTAGTTTCCATTGTATTTTGTTGTAAAAGCAAAGATGTTTAATTTCCTAGTTATATGCTTTGACCATCCAAAGAGGCATCTTCATATGTCGCTTTTGATGTATGTTGTAATAATTATATTTTCTCTGAACGTGGTTCTCGTACTGGGATTATGTAACGAATTTGAAATGCTTTAAAATGGAACGAGAAAGTTGTTTGTTGATTTTAATTTTTTTCCGTGTCTATATATTTCTGTTATACCAAAGTATCTATCATTACCGTATTTGAACGTCGATGATAAATAACTATAGATGACTGCAGCATCCATAACCGTTAGTTTTAGGCCTCCAAATGGATGATGTTACAAAGCGGTTTCCTTCACAAATGGCGGACCGATCACCTTAACCAACCTCGTAGGTTTCACCTTTGCTTTGTGCGGACCAAAGGAGAAACCATCCTTCGAGGTAAAAGTAATAAGAGCGGTGCAGTTTATCCCGAAGAAAAAGGGACAACGATTTTCATTCCCACACTCAAAGGTAATGCCCGAGCCATTCACCCTTCGAAGCGAGGGAATCAGAGCCCATTCAAATTTGGAAACCTCCTTCTACAGATTGAAGTATTCCCGTCTCGATTTCAAACTTCCTGCTATCTACCAGAATGTAACCGTTCAAAGTATGGTTTCTTGCCATAGACATGTCAGCAGTCTATGCCAACCAAGCAAACGATGCAGATGGATGACGCATGACATGATCCAATTGTGAAAACTAAAGCAGCGGTAGAAGAGTGATTTCGGGAATTAGTGTACATTTTCTACACTACAAATAGGAAATAGTCTGGAATGAAAGGGGGATCCTTTTCTATTTTGAAGAAAAAATCAAAAGAATTGTATCTTTTATTTTTGCTCTGATTCTTGTAACACTATAACAAGGAGGAAATATATAATCAAAGATTTGAGCCATCGATGTAGGATTTCGAAAGATTCCGAACCACGTACAACTTCCGTGTCTTTTATTTTTATACATTATTACTTAATTATTTTACTTAAAACGCATCCAACCTCGAATCGTTAGTAGAATACAAATTCGATTTGATATTTTAACAAACAGTTAGAGTGCAACCACTTGATTATGTATACTTCCAACAACACAATTAATACTCAATGTCAAATTTAATATCACTAAAATTCGCCGATTCTAAAGTTGTGGAAGTTATCGAAAGCTCCCGCTACTCCCTGATCATATGAGGTATTGTGAGACGAATAATTTCACTAAAAATAGTTTATGCACATTTTCATTTTTCCGCCACTATATCATTAAGATATTTAGAGCTTACTCAATGATCACAAATTCCATTGATATCCCAAGTTAATTGCATAGTGCCACATTAAGATCCCTATTTTAATCCGACAATATTTATTGATTCACCATTTTACTACGGCCAAAGATTTTGTCTTTGAATTAACTACTAATTGCGGTGATACTAAACTTATACAATGAAGGAGACGTGCTTTCTCTTGAGTAGTTTTTTAATTCAGATAGTTCAACGTGTACCCAATTAATGATCACGACGTCATGTGATTGACAGTAATCAAAGTATACTTTATAAGCTATTTAAAGTCATATTTGATTTGGAAAATGTGGAAAAGCAATGGGTTTTCCAATTTGATTTGATGGACTAGTGGAGTTAAAACGACAATCACTTTGATGTTTTATTGTTTTACAGCAAATCGTCAATCTTTTTTCGTTTTAAAGTCTTATTTGATAAATCGGTGGATTGTTTTGGCTGGGGCGTCTATAGTTTTGTTCAATTTTTTAGTATGGAGTGAACAAAACAATTGGTGAGAATAATAAGTTATAACTCTTGAACTTCAAACTAAAAGCCCCACCTCACTTCCACCGTAATGTAGTGCTTAGTCCCCCCCAATTAAGTTTCATAGATTCGGTATTTTTTTTTCCAGCCCAATATGATTTCCATCCTAATTTGTTCACGTCTAGAACGTAAAAGGAATTGAACAAATTAAAGATTTAATCAGTGAGAAGTCAAACGGCAGCAGTTGATTTGATGACCAATCTGGTGAAGAAGGATACGTACGATGGTGAGGAAGACAAATGGAAGGACGAAAAACAACGGAGAAAACGGCAAAAAGGAGTTCTAATCTATTGAAATATAATAATGGATATAATCATCAACTTATTTGAAAGGTAACCATATTCAACCTATTAGATTCGACAACTATATTTATTAGTCGCTTCATTGTATTATTTTTTTGAGGAAAAGGGTGGGAAAACATTCCCAACCTATAAATAGCTTCATTTTATTTTGAATATATATTTTTTAATTTTAGTTTGAGGGATATTGCAATTGAGTTTTCTACATTCCTCAAACTAATTTAGAATGCAAACAAAAGCATATAGACAAATGTTTTCATTTTTCAAAGAAAATCAATCACAGAATTAGTGCGTGTTCCGGATATACAGGAATGCATTCTTCTTTCAAACGTATGAGCAGCCGCAGGTGTTCTACTTCTATACATACAGAGAACTACTGTAAATACGTACATATTGGTAGTCCTAGCTAGGGTCATTTTATAGCTCAGACCTAAAACGTGTACACTTAATCCTACACGCCCTATTATTCCTACATAAATTCTACATGAACCCTACTACTACGGCCATTTTATATATCTAGGACCTATTCATATGCATATATAGTTGTGCCTAATGCATGCACACATTCTTGGGTGCGGTTAATGGATTAACTGCTTTATGCATATTGCCTTGTCCTTGTGAAATGTCATTTAGTTTAGTCATGGTATTTTGAAAATGCAACTTCGAAAATAATGAAAATAACATGTAGTCTAAGTTTGAATGTACTTTTTGACTAATACCAACAATCTTCCATAATGACGTACTTTTGAGAAAGAAAATAAATCCTAAAACAGCATATATAAGTACGCAGTACTAAATCTATTGTTCATATATCGAGTCAAACATAAGTTTGATTGGTCAATTTACTGGATGTTGTCAATATCAACTGTGTCAAAAGCATAGTTTGCATCACTGTATGTTTGATAAGATATATTGTATTATCATATCAAAGCAAAACCTTCTATTTTGTAGCTATTGCATATCTAGATAAATATTGCCATGCCATTCATTCATATTTGTACTTTGTATTACCACATTCAAGGCTCCTTAAAACAAAAAAACAAAAATGTGAATGCCAGATTAATTTCCACATCTTATAGCTAATAATAGTAGAAGTTCATCTGATTTAACATAATCCCAAAATTACATAAATAGCTCAAGCTAATACTGTATATGTATAGGCTTGAGTTAAACAAGCTATATATAAATATAGGCCATTAACCACATGGCATTTGCTAGATATATTTTATATAATCTCTAAAATTATCTACTTACTCAACAAAGAAGACTACTAAATTAAAACTTTGAAGAACAGTGAGACCGATGATCAGTGCCTGCATTCTTCATATCTACAACAGAAATGAAAAAAGAAAATATCAGTGCAAATTTGAGGTCAACAAAGTAAATGAAAATGTGTTTCGCCAAGTCAGTAAACATGAAAGTTAGATGGCAATGTGTGTTCTTATTGAGTGACAATACAAAGTTTTTTCTTTTTTTTTTTTCTTTTTTTTCTTTTTTTCTTTTCATTTCTTTGAGGAATCATTTATGAACTATCGGCACTACCAGTAAATATCATCCTAATAAAAATACACTAACAAATTACGTTAACCTCATGATAGATACTAGATAAACAAACAAACAATACATATAACAATTACCAAGTAGTAAGAAGCACCATGTTGAAGAGGATGGAGAGTGAAACCCCATTCATCAGTAAGCACCGGATGACCGGAAGAATGAATGAGTACGAGCTCTCCAAACACTTGTCGAACATTCAAAGGCCCTTCCATTATTTCAACCATAACTCCATTGATAAGCACCATCACTCTCCTAGGTGGAACATTACCAACTACTTCTCCTCCTAATGCTATTACAGTCAAAAAAATAAACAACAGATAAAATAATTAATGTGCATTTGATTTTAGAGTTTCAAAAGTTTGAATCATGATTAAGTGGCTATCCCTGCGAGGAAAGAAATTCGAAAGAATCAAATATAATGAATTGTTTAATGCCATGCACACGTCCAATCTTGATTGTAGAGCTTAATGACTTAGCCTAAGGTGAATACAGAAACATATAATAAATGAGATTAATCAATATTCTTTGACAAGTCTCTTGTGATGTGGTACTATTATTCAATCCTTTCTAGTTGTCATCCTCGGTTATTTCTCCATGACATGACTATTCAGTGAGCCAGATTGTTCATCTATCCCTTTATTTTCTTCCATTAATCTGTGCATTTAATGGCATAAACAGTTCATAAGTTTCTCATTGTTTTTTCTTGCCTTCTATCCAAAATGGCCTGAGTCGTGAAAATCCCTATTGATATAATATCGGAATTGAGATCCACGTATGAATTGCAACTTATAATTCATTTTATATGTCTCAACCTTTTGACATCAACAGATTCTTTTAACCTAACTAAATTAAAGTAAAGCCGTAAAATCAAACATAATTAAACTGAAATCAAACATTGAATTAAAACGTACCAAGAAATTCATTGACATCGTGACCAGCACCTATATTGGCAGCAGCAGAAACACAATCATTAGCAGCAATAGTAACACCACACGCTACACCTCCAAAATTAGGGCTTGGATCAGGGTTAGGGTTTTGCAATTTACTACCAATTCTATTACCACCTCCATCTCCTTGCCCAATCATAAGATCAGTCCACAGACTGGGCACCAACCCGATCCCTTGCTCGACCAACAAATTCTCCATCGAAGTACTCCCAAAATAACTGTTCTGATTCACCGAAGCAGTAGGCGAATCCATCATGCTACTAAACCCACCCGAAACAAGCGGTAGAACCTTCCTGTTCGAACCAGTAGACATTTCTGAAGACGAGGAGGAGGAGGAAGTTGCTGCAGCAGCAGCAGCAGTCAGTGGCACTGACGTAGGTACTGGAAGCAGTGCATTCTTAGCATTAGCATTCATAGCGTTCGTAGTGCTGTTGTTACGAGGCTGGTTTCGAGAAGACTGGGTGCGCTGCTTGTGCTTGGTCCTAGACTTACGGTTCTGGAACCAGTAGAAAACGTTGGCATCCCCCACCTGTCCGTACTCCTGCAGCTGTGCTCTTATCTTTCTTATTTCATCGCGTGGTGGGTTCACCATTCCGGAGTTGAATATGGATTCGAGAATGCGGATTTGTTCGGGTCTGGGGTTCCACCTCGGTTTCGGCTCCGGGGTCCTCTCTTCTCCTCCTCCCAGTCCTGATCATATTGTTGTTTGAATTTAAATTATGTATTGGAAACTTAAACCCTAATTTATGGTAATGAACACGAACATTTATGTAACTGATAGTTTATGATACTGCTAAAATTAAAGTGGCAGTCAAACCCTAGACAGATGTAAAATTATATACAGAAATGTGCAGACTGAGTTGATTAAATAATTGATGTAAATGTAAAGACCTGAAGCAAATGTAGATTTGTGGCAATTAGCAGAGCCTGATAGGAGGGAGGATTGATTAATGTCATGGTGCCATTGGTGAGGCTTGGATTTGAACATGCTAGGCCAGTGTCTGTTTGATGAAGCCATGATTTCCAAATTATGATGTATAGTTTTCTTCTTTTTTTGGAAGTGCAATGAGAGAAAAAGTAGGAAACAAGTTGGGAATTAAGGAGGAAAAGGTTGTAGTAGATAGGGGACCTCTTTGAGAAGTGAAAGATCTTCTTTGTCTATCTATGTATATATATGATTCTAGAATAGCAATGCTTTGGGGCTTCTAGCACTGGAAAACTCATTTTCTTCTTCTTATAAATAGACCTCACCTACCATTTTGTTTGCATTTATTAACACTTGTATTTAGATGGGTTTGAATAAGCATGAAGATAGAATTAGATAGACATGTAGACATAAAGTATTGGATTTGAGTTAAATGTCCTTTGGGGGCGTGTACCGGAAACATTTGTTTTATATTTTAACCTTTTAAGTACCTTTTCATACTACGAAGGCAAACCAAGTTAGCTAAGCAAATTTCTATTTGAAGCGAAGTGATGGATAAATTTCTGATAATTAGCCAAAAACTGAACTCCGTTTAACAAAATTTATCTATGAAATAATTTTGTAGTCGTTTTTCTTCTTTCCTTTTTTGTTTTTTTTTTTTTTTTTTTTGATTTTAGAAAAATGAGTGATCTTTATTTGAGAAAAGCACCAAGCACCCATGTACTTTTATTTTTTACTTAAAACACTAAAAAAGTAATTACCAACATGTGTGCTATCTATGAACTCATATAACAGAAACATAAACTAAAAACCCCAATTTTTTTTTTTGAAAAGGTAAAAAAGCCCAAGACCTGCTTAGTGAAAGGATATCAGTACACAACCAACTCGCGAAGCAAAACAAACACCACAACTTCATACCCTAGTCGCAAGCTTAAAAAGAAAAAATAAAAAGAAGAAAATAAATGACGGCCGACAGTGGCAAAATCAGCCACCACCACACAAACATCTCCTCACGGGGGTTTCCAAACCCTCTCCTTCGCACTAAAATCTTCTTTGACTATGCAATTATGAAGCTTTTCACTGAAATATGGAGATTTGATGAAGTTGTGTCTCTCCTTCTTCTGGAGCTTGTTGCTTTTCTCCATATCCATGCTTTCTTCTTCAGAAAAATGACGATTGGTAAAGTAAGCTGCTTTACCCTTCCAAATATCGTTGTTATTCTCCAGATCTTCTATTGAATAGCAGCGATTGGGAGGATGGAAGCCGGTTTGAGTGGAATCTTCTAACATCTTGCTACTTTCACCCTTGCTCCAGCAAGATACGTGATATACTTTATAGTTTAACAAGATTTTGTAGAAAAAGTTCTCGCTTTTATTGTCACTGATATTAAAATTGATGTAATCTTCCATGGACAGCAACTTGATCTCCTTGGAAACGCTGCTGGATGCGCGGTAGCTCCTTCGAGCTGAAACAGGTAAAAAACCAGTATACTGTTCATAATATAATATGAATAAGAATTATTACTAATTGTATTATGGTCGCTTCCCTTCCAGTAATTAGAATTGTTCTCAGCTCTGGAATGACCGCCTCCAGTGAGATAGCTCCGGGAGTGGCTGTCGTGGCCGAGGAAAGAAGTGATTTTGGTATTTGTGGGAGCACAGATCTGACAGTAACTGTATTTTCTTTGGGGAATATCAGTAGAGTGTTTCCCCCTAAGTAAGAAATCTTCCACTTCTGTTTCAAACATATCCAGCTTGCTTTTTTCTTGATGATTGATTGTTTTCCTACTGAGAATTTGAAAGTCAGTGTAAATGATGTTTCAAAGTTGATTACTGTTCCTCTTAATATTTTTATGAAATCTGTGATTTCTTTCTCTCCATATATGGTAGATGACCGTGGTTAGCATGATAGATGCATTTTTGAAGTCCTTTGATTTTGGATTGTATCTGCTTTGGATATAATGAATACTTTCTTCTATGTTTTGAATGGACTGATGTTGATTAAATCTTAAAGAATAACCCCAATCTAAAGACAAGAATAAAAAAATGTGTTACATACACACATATATGGAAAAAATAAATAAATAGATAAGATACATCCTATGTAAAACTCAACGTAGATGTGAAGACAAAAAAGAGATAAGAGATAATGAGGCCACCATCATCAAAGCCTCAACAAACACAAGTAATCGTCAAACCAAGCAAATGTTAGAAAAACACGCGCGTGCACACAAATACTCATGCACATGTACGTAGAAAAAGAACCGACTTTTTTTTCTTTTGAAAAAAGCTTTTGGTAAAAAAAAATGGTGAAAATTTGTAGCTCTTTTGTTGTCTCTGGAGTTTGAAAACAAAATCTCTAGAACCCTAGGATACAGTGCTCATTTAGCATTGCTATTTTCATGATTTTAAAAGCTTCAAATAAAAGTATTATCATGATATGTAGAAGATATATAAACATATATTTTTATTTAAGTATCAATATGTATTTAACAGCTTATTAGTCAGTATATTAACAATTAATATACATTCTAGCATATAATTAAAATATATCAATAACCATACACACACGCATGCACACTCATGCCCACGCACACGCACATGCACACACATGATAAAGACAAAATAAAAATAATGATAATGCATGAGATAAAAATGAACAAGCTACCGTAAGATGCCAGAAGTTAAAATCTACTAATAGCATCTCCAGTCGTATAGGGTGCATATATTACAAAATCTGCACTCTTAAAATGTAATCGCATGTTTTGGCCAACAATTTCGAGCTCAAACACCAGTTCAACAGATGCCTGGAGCCAGGTGCTTGTTGAACATGCGCCCAAGTTCTTTTGAGCTCGGTCGCTTGTTAAACAAACATTTGGACTCCAGGCATCTGTTGTACAGACGCTTGAAAGCAGCGCATATATCAGGCGCCAAAATCTATTGTTCGCTCGCATTTGTACTTTACCTCACTTTTTTAATTTAATTTTCATATATTTACCGACTTGTCGAAATGCCGCCACGACTCGTCAAAGTAGCTAGACGGACCATACGTTACACGACCGATGCCAATACTGGTGCAACTCATATTATTCCCGATCCTGACATGACTGCAGATGGCCTACGAGTATTTCTTGAGCTGCCCCCAACTAGAGCACATCGACTTACTACGATGCTAGCGACGCCACAAGTATAATTTTAATACGTAATCGTTAGATTAACATGTCTGCCATATACAATGACTGTTATTAGTTTGCATAGTTTATTAATGTTAAAGTTAAATAATTACTTATTACGGTTCATCGCAAAGCTATGCGTGGTAGTTGTCATAGGTGCGTTACCGAGTATTTTGTCACACAACCTGTAAGTATGTAACAACCCTGCTTTTAGCGATTACCTGAAAATAATAAATTGTAACGGCAATTATAATTTAATAGTGTAAATTAATAATTAAAGAGGAATTTAAATTTTTTATTGGGAATAAACAATATATTTGAGAATAAAAATGGAAAAATAAAGTTTTGGAAACTTTATTAAGATGGTTTGAGACGGTAAAATGAGAAAATGTGTTTTATTTGGAGTTAATGCAATAATTTTGATAAATTATTGCTATTTACTTCTTTTAATGATTTTTCTTTTAAAAAGAAGTAATTAATTTTAAGATGAGATATATTTAAAATAATGATGGAATTGAGTTTAAAAATATAATTTAAGTGAAATTTTTTATTTGTAATGAGTTCTAAAATTTTATTACACAAAAATGTGATTTTGTGTAATTTATAATGTTAACTACAATGAGGTTTGTAATTAAAAATGTAAAATTGTTATTTATTTTAAATATAGATAAATATGTTAATAAAATATTTTAAAAATATAAACAATCTTTTATTTGTGTGTAAAAACCATTTTATTAACATGAGATTAAAGTTTCATAATTTTTAAATATGAAATGAAGCTTAATTTTAGGATTTGAAATTGCAAGCGTATAAATTGTAACATGAGATAAGAGATTAAAGGGCTATGTAATTGATATAAGCAAACCTTCTTTTATTAATGGACTTTAGCCCATTAAGCTAATTAATTTGTTCTGGCCTTTGCAAATTAAGAGATGAGAAAGAAGAGTAATACCTGTACGTACATTTTCTACTTTCTTCCTCAAAGCTCCAGAAACCTGTAAATGGCAGCCTCCCTCATCCCTCTCCAATCTATGCAAAATCCATAAAATTAAAAGAAAAATTGATGATTTAAAAGGTTAAAGCAAGAGCTAAACCCAGGTAATCGATTTCTAAAACTCTTCTCTTCATCAAAAATCTATTTTTATAGTGATAATTGTTGATTTGCTTCTCTCCTTGTTTGCATGTACTTGTTTTTAGTTTTACTGGTTTGGATGCTCTATTCTTGGCTAAAAGCATCAATCTTTGGCATCTAAATCATAATTCAATCTTCATGAAGGCAAGGTGAGTGTAAAACTCACAAACCCTAGCTCTTTATGTGATTAAAATGTTTTAATTAGTGAATTACTGAAGCTGAAATAAATTTAGGCATAACTTTCTCGTTTTTGATCTGATTTTGATAATTTTGATGTTTCGGAAAGCTAAATTCATGTGCTACAACTTTCATATTTTGAGTTTTCTGTGATTTTGATGTTAGTTATGTCAAAATCTAATTTTTCTATTGTAAACCCGAGAGCAAAACCAATATTTGCTCTGTCATTGAAGCTGAAACGAATTTGACTATAACTTCTTCGTTTTCTTAAGCGATTTTGATAAATTTAGATACTTCGAAAAGCTTAATTCATGTGCTATAACTTTCATGTTTTGAGCTTTCTGTGATTTCGATGTTAGCTATGTCAAAATCTAATTTTTCTACAGCAAACCCGAGAGCAAAACCAATATTTGCTCTGTCATTGAAGATGAAACGAATTTGACTATAACTTCTTCGTTTCTTAACCGATTTTGATAATTTTGGATGTTACGAAAACCATAATTCATGTGCTACAACTTTCATGTTTTGAGTTTTCTATGAATTTGAGGTTAGCTATGTCAAAATCTAATTTTTCTACAGTAAACCCGAGAGCAAAACCAATATTTGCTCTATCGTTGAAGCTGAAACAAATTTGACCATAACTTCTTCGTTTCTTAACCGATTTTGATAATATTGAATGTCCCCTAAAGAGTAATTCATGTTATACAACTTTCATGTTTTGAGTTTTCTGTGGATTTGAAGTTAGCTATGTCAAAATCTAATTTTTCTATTGCAAGCCCGAGAGCAAAACCAATATTTGCTCTGTCGTTGAAGTTGAAACTAATTTGACCATAACTTCTTCGTTTCTTAACCGTTTTTAATAATTTTGGATGTACGGAAAGATTAATTCATGTGCTATAACTTTTATGTTTTGATTTTTTTTGTAATTTTTACGTTAGCTATGTCAAAATCTAATTTTTCTACGGTAAACCCGAAAGCGAAACCAATATTTGCTCTGTCATTGAAGCTGAAACGAATTTGACCATAACTACTTCGATTCTTAACCGATTTTGATAATTTTAGATGTTCCGAAAAGCTTAAATCATGTACTACAACTTTAGTATGTTAAGTTTGCTGTAATTTTGAAGTTATCTATGTCAAAGTTTAATTTTATTTCAGCTATCCCGAGGGCAAAATCTATATTTGCTCTGTGTTCGAAGCTGCAACAAAATTAGCCATAACTTCTTCGTTTCTTAACCGACTTTGATAATTTTGGATGTTCTGTAAAGCTTAGGTCTTGTGGTACAAGTTTTATTCATTATGTTTTCTAGAATTTTGAAGTTTGCTTGGTTGAAATTATGGTTGTATGTTGCTGTCTTGAGAGCAAAACGACAGCAACAACAACCGTTGACCTTAGAATTATATTAGCTCATTTTTTTGCTCTCATCTCTTCTTTTGATGATGTTTTTGGGATATTTGGAGAGGTATGATGCCTATCAGTAGGCTAGCTATATTTGAAGAATGTAAAATTCAAATTTAAATGGAATTTGAATTGATTTTGGGTTAAATTTGAATTGAATTCGTATTGAATTCAAGTTATCAGTTTTGAGATATCCCTCTTAGTTTTCATTACTTTCTAGAATGGTTTTCACTAAACCATTTTTAAAATACATAGACATTTCGAATTATTATTACATAGTATTTTTAAAAATTATTTTTCTAAATAAAGATAGATTTATTTCCTATAATAAAGGAATTTCAAATATTAATTTTAATAATCGTTTTTGGAAAATCGTTTTACATTTCTGTTTTCTCTAATAAAATTATTTTATAAATAAAATTACTTATTTTTATGAATTTCGAATTTATAAGAAAGACAATTAAATGGTAAAGTAAAACATGTGGTATGGGACACATGTATTTGCTTTATCGCTTAATATCAGACTTATACGATCGAAACCCTTTCGATGAACTGTTTGAGATGATTTAAGATGTTATTAAATTTTAGGTAGATTGTATGGTTCGAGGACTCCAATTTAGGAGTATATTCGATGAAGGACCATTCAAGACGTGATTCTTAATCGTCGATGAAATGAGGTGAATTGAGAGCTAGAAATTCCTATTTGGAATTATGGTTATAAATAACCATCTAGATGTTATTTTTACTTCCCGATGAGATAAGGTAAGCTTCTTTATGATGATTTTACGATGTTGAGATGTATTATGATTGTTTTTACTTGTTGATGAGATGAGACAAGTCGCGATGCCACTAGTACTCGTCAATGAGACGAGACGAGAAGGATATTGTATTTACTAGCCAATGAGACGAGGCTGAGTATATTTTCATGATGTTTATGATGTTTTACTAGTGTGGTACCAACTAATGGCTAGTAATCCATTGGGTGCGAACGTATGGTATGGAACATACGTTAACACCTATTGGGTTCCTATCCGAGAATTTGAGACACATTCACGATGTTTACTAGTACTACATACCACGAGTACTCGATTGGAGTCATCACGATGTAGTTGCTACTCCGATCATCATGATGTTATTAACTCGGGTCTTTGTGGCTGGGAGTCATTATGATGTTATAAACTATAGCCATCATGATGTTCACGATGTTAAGATGTTATTTGACTCCAGTCATCGCGATGTTTATGGTATCAAATAGTAGTACTAGTCACGATGTAGCGCGCGTAGCATTGCTTCGGCATGCAATCGAGGATCTGGCCAATCCGAGATTTCTTTAAGTTTTGATGTTTTAGACCTCATCATCTTTAGATGATTATTACATTGATAGCCTAGTGCCAGATGAGATGTATACATATATGGTGAAATAATTTATGATGTTACTCTTTGATTGAGTTATTTGCATTATGGATTGATGATTTGATGATTTTATAAACTAATTGATGTTAAGATGGAGTTGAGATGTATTTATATATTTATACCGATGAGATGAGGTATAAATGATTATGAAGAATCTTTGATGATGAGTTTTAGTGATGGATTTGAGATGTATCTATATTCATAAGGATGAGATGAGGTATGAATAAGTTTAATGCTTCTTTTATGTTTGGGTTTTATATTTCCTTGAATGATCCTTGGGATGTGCTAATGAGATGAGGCACATCCATATGCGCTTTATTCTATGTATAAAGGATACATACCTTTGATGTATTGTTATATTGACAACCACTTCTAAGAAGATGGTTGAATCATTTGAAGTCATTATCTATATTCCTTTATATTGCTGACGATATGAGGCGAAAGCGGTGTTTATTGAGTCTTATCTTTAAAACTTTGCTCGTCGATATTCCATTTTCTTAAGTGTCAGTTATGCCACTTAAGTATGACTTTATCATCATTATCTCTTCTACTTGCCAAGAAGAGATATTGTCCTTTCTTATGATGTTGAAACCCTGTTTAGGGCATGACATCTTTTAAGAAAAAGGATATCATTGCTTTCACCTACTTATACTTATCGATTATTCTGTTTAACTGATAATTTTAGCTAGCCTGGCCCGTGTGTTTTCACTCGGGTCAGACCGAGTTGTTTCAGGTATCATCTATTGGGCTTAGCTTTAAGTTGATGTTGGATATCAGCTCTTCTTTCTCTTGAGTAGTTTCTGTTCTTTCGCATACTCTGATGTAGTTATATTTGACGATGTATACAGTGTGGTCAAATACCACCTTTATTGTATTCATATTGTATTGTACTAAACATGTATCAGTGTATATGTATATATATATAATATTGATTACTGTTCTGTGATGTGCTTTTCATCTAATTATTGTATTTTGTTCTAATAGATCCGTTAGCCGCCTATAGTTTTGAATTAAGCATTTAGTGGGTATGTCGATCCACTTGAGATTGAAAAAAATCATATTGCATTTATTGACGTATTTAGTAGATTTCTAAGACAAAATTATAGATGGTCGCCCTTAACTAGCCCTATTCTCCACTTTAATAGACAGAATTACTCGTTAATTCTCTTTACTAAGGTGGACCTCGGGTGGGGCGTTACACTACCTGACCTGATTATGGCTAGACTAAAAGCATCACCTTTGGGTGAATTTCTACAATTACCTACATTTGCACACGTCGATCGTTACATAGTAGAGGCCCTTAGTGAGAGATGGTGGCCTACCATTCACACGTTCCATTTTCCTGATTTTGATTTAGGATTGACTCTTTTAGATTTTTATATGCTAACTTGTATAGAGGTTGATCGACCAGAGCACGCACCGGCACCATTTGATAGCTCATTTGAGGACTTTGAGTCATATACAGCTTACTAACCTGCTTTAGTCGGTACCATCTAAAGAGAGGATTTCCATTTTTCTGCTCAATTAGTAGGTCGTAAACAATTTATTTGCTGCCATCTTTTGCAAGAAAATCAGTTAAATAATTAGAAAATATTTAGACATATGATAAAATTTAGAAAATCTTACCAAATGCATTTCATTTCAAAATCCACTAGGATTCGTTTGCTTTAACATGAATATCTGTGAATCAAATATTTACGTTGACGGTTAATTTTTTTCAAATCGATCTTTGATCAAAGAAAGCGATCTTTTACAATCAACGTTCTTACGGCTGTAGCATTTTGTAATTCTGCCTCAGAAGCTATCACTGCTTTGGTCGCATCCTCGGATCGAATCGTTAGACAATGCACAACAAATGTAACATAAATCACAGTCTTCCGTCAAATTCCAACTACCGGTAGTGAATGCTTCGCCAGTCAGAGCCGTGTTATCTTCTAAATTGAATTGTTCAAAACTCCATCTCGCGTAATCAACATCGAAATCGGAAAACGTTTTGAAATGAGAGAATTGAGAGTAGAATGGTTGGAAATGTGATAGAGTGTTGAGTGTGAGAAGAAGGGTTGATGGTGGTTGATATTTGTAGTGGAGGAGTGAAATATAGTCGTAGGAAATATAGTTGTTTATGGCTGTTGGGGGAATATAATTGGGCATCTGTCGAACAGACGCCTAATTCGTAAGTGCTTGTTCACAAACGCCTCATTCCAAGCATTTGTTGAACAGACGCCTGAGACTTAGGTGTCTATTCATTAGACGCCCAACTTTATTACAGATATATAACCAAATTGGCCCCAAATGTAATCGGTTCAAGAATATATACTCCGCTGGAGGACGATGTCGATGTATGTTACAAATGTAATTTCTAACCAGTTGTTGGAGAGGTTCTAAGTTAAAACTAAAGTCCTATTATTCTTATATATATATTATTGATAAGTATTCTTATTTCTATATGATATTATTAATAAGTTTTCATAGTTAGCTGTAATAATATAATTAAATATATTAATATGGTGATGTATATATAAGTAACTCATATATTATTAAAAATATGTTAAATATTTATGTTAAAACAAACAATAACTAAAAAAAAAACAAAGACCTTTTAAACAAAAACTTATGTGAAAAATAAAGAAAGAAAAAGCATGAAGATCATCTATGATCTGTTATCACATATTTCTAAGGGAGGAAAGCAAAGAAATCAATGCCAAAACTAAGGATTTATGTTGAAGTTCAAGGCTCTGAAACCTAGGATAAGGAAACTATAGATATCAAAAGCCTATAGCTATAATGATACCGCGTGTTATCCAATGCCACATTGATTCCATGCTGCAATCAATCAATGCTGCATTGATTCCATGCCGCACTCAATCTATGTCGCGATTCCATGCGGCATTCAGTCAATGCCGCATGTTGTTGGACCAGTAATGATGTCATACAACAGCATGTCAAAAATCACCAGTGAATGATGAAGCCGATGCTATCACTTATCAATACTGCCTTTCCTCAATGCCACATCCTATAAGTGCCACACTTGATCAATGTCGCATCTCATTAGTATCACATCTCTTCAATGCCCCATTTAAAGTAATGTTGCCTCTCTTTAAAGCCTTCTATCACCAATTTCGCATCTTATTGATCTCGTACTTCATTAACCATGACAAGTCATTAAAAAGCATGTCACCAACATAATAATAGGCATCATATGTTAATCGATGCCAAATTTCATGAATATCGCATATTATTGATGTCGTGCAACATCAATGCCGTGGAAATGTAAAAGGCCATGTAAAGAAAGGGGATTAAAATCATTCACAACAGAAAATTCAAGAGGATTTAGTGTATTTTCCTTCTAAAGCTCCAAAGGCATTCATGACCAAGATAGTAATCTATGTCCCACATGATCCATGGAAGCAAACCTACCTCAATTCAACCACTATAAAGAAAGATGCACCCCTTCATGAAAAAGGATCATTAACCTGTTTCCCGCTCTTATCACTTTTTCCAATTAGGATCTTGTTCAAGTTCTCTTTGTTGAGAGCTCCAGGACAAACAAATGGTAGAAAGGCTAACGTAGGAGAAAAGAATGTACAATATTTGCAAACAAAGATTGAATAATTTGAAAATTGCATATTTTCACATTTTATAACATGTTCATAATTGAATAAAGGGACACGACTTGAGGATATTGCCTATTATTATTTTGACTTGCTTATTGTATTTTTTTGAACTCGTGAACAATGTTGTAAACAACCTCGTGAGTTATCATTAAACCAAGGGGTATACTGGAATTTCTTCGAACATGGCTCCTTGTACATATACCTTGAACGTTGGACAAAATTTTGGTTTAACATTTTGATGTTAAAAGGATGGCTTGAACCTTTGAATGTTCGTAAAATGACAAGAATACACTATAAGGGATTTTTTTTAACTTCGTAATTTAAATTGATTTTGAATTTAAATTTGAAGTTTGGAAACTAACTTTATTAGTGTTTAAACGTTTTCAGGTAGATGGGCGGTAGCAATGCAAATCTGGTAGCAATCGAATAACGATTCTGCTCGGCTTCCCCCTGTTTCACTTAATAAAGCCAGCCAAGAGTTTATCCAACTTCGATTCATCATCAATATCGCTTCAACTTTTATCTCGTCCATCTTGGACACAAATTTCCTCGTTCATTTTTTCCATTCAACTCCAATTCTTATATATTCACCCTCAATCACGCATTTATTCGACACCAATTTTGATTTAGATAAAATAAAATTTCTAGGTCTTGTTGGTATTGAATTTATAGATCTAGATAATTTTGAATTAGAGGAATCAGGTGATATTGGGTTCATAAATCTAATGGCAATGAATATAAAAGATCTGGTGGGTCTTGAATTTATAGACAACAATCAGGATCTCACAAACCTTAGATAATGTCAAAATAAATGATGTCGATGGTCGGAGTGATGTCATTAGTATCTTATGTCTTGATATTTTATGCCATGTCTTTTATAATAACAAAAGAAAGTTATGTCGCAGGTTGAGTAATGCCGAAGGTATCCGATATTGTAGATTCTAATGTCGATGTAATTAATGCCTTAGACTTATTTGGTGTTGCTAGATAATCAATGCCTCAGAGTTCTCTGCTGCTATAATTAGGTAATACCGCAAGAAATGATGGCACAAGTTAATTAATACTAAAAGTTGTTGATGTCGGAAGGAATGATGCCGCAAATATTGATGCCATAAGTAAGCTATGTCGCAGGGGGCAATGTTGCAACTTCTAATGCTATAATATTTAATGCCGTAAGTAATCTATGTCATAAGAACAATAATGTCGTAGAGCAAATGATGCCGTTGAGCTTAAACAATGTTATGATATATGACGCCGTAGTGTTTTATAAATGCAAAGAAAGTCATGTTGTGGATTGGATAATATCGAAAGTTAATGATACAGGCCACATCTCAATGCCAAAAGTCATTAATGTCAGTGACATCTCAATGCCCTAAGTCATTAATGTCGACCACATCGAAATGCCGTAAGCCATTAACCTAGCCATATCTCAGTGCCGCAAGCATTTGACGTTGTAAGTAGGTAACATCATAAGTATTTGACACCGTAAGTATTTGATGCCGCAAGAAGGTGATGTCGCAATCTAAGTTCAGAGTTTCATATCAAAGCTCAAATCCATGTTGAATCTCAAATCTATATCAAAGCCCAGCTCCATATCAAGACCCAATAACTCAGGCCAATGATTTACAGGTTTCAAAATTAATTATTTTGAGTTTCATGAGGATGAATTTTTTAAAGCTTCAAACTTCGAAAAAGCATCACTTTAGATTTTTCATATTTTGAAAATATGCACACCAAGTTTCTAGAAAACACATAAGGTAGATTTGAAAATTATTTGATTTCGAAAAATTGCAATCTATCGATTTCATAACTAATAGATTTCAAGCATACTAATTTCAGAAGATGAGGTATCTCGAAGAAATTCGTTTTAAATCACTTGGATTTATGTTAAAATCATGGATTTCAATTTGAGGATAATGAATGTATGAGCTTTCAAAGAGTATATATTGATTCAGCTTACAAAAAATAATAGACTCATGGTTTTATGCATCTGGGATTTCAGATATATCAGTATCATATATACACACATTTGGTTTCAGATATATATGTCTTGTACAAACGGTTTTGGAAAGGTTGATTTTAAAAACAAATGGTTCTGGAAATGTAAAGTCTCACACATCTTAAATTTTGAAAGTGTATCATATTCAAGTGTATAAGTGGCTTAATCTATATGGGATTTTGAAGATATAATTTCAAATATATATGATTTCGAAGGAACAAAAGCTTTAAACATATAAGTGTCATGACAGTAGTACATGGAGTTACACACACATATATACATATATAAATATATACATATATACATATATATGCGTGTGTTAGATTTTGTATTTACTTGGTTTTCAAAAGCATAATCCTTTAAATATATATGATAGATTTTAAAAGAATTAAATTTCAAATACCTGCCAACGTCAAGTTTTAAAATATAAAAGTTTTATATACATGTATATATGTAGTTTTAAAGCCTCAAATATATTTAGTTTCATATATATGTGTGTGTGTGTATGTATGCATATATGTATAAAGATTTTCAAATACGTATGATTTTGCATATATATCCAGTGTATATAATTTGGCTTTAAAAGAATGAGGTCCAACACATATGTGATTTCAAGATTTATGTGCGTACAATTTTGAATGTAGTAGGTTCATAAAAATGTAAGCCTTAAGTATATTTGGATTTCAAATATATGTATATATATATATATGATTTTAAAGAAGCACAATTTAAAGTATATTGAGTTTTTCATATATGGGAGTTTTCAAATTGGCGTAGCTTCATATATACAGATTTTATATTGGTTTTGTATATTTGTTGGATATTAAAATATATATAGTTTTATATATTAGATTCCTGAGTGTGTAATAATTTCAAACTCATTGAGATCTCAAGTATTTATAGTCCTTTCCATATAAAATTTTTATATGTGAGTTCTGGGTAGATAAGTTTTGATTTTGGATGCATTTGGCTTCAAATCATAGAGTTTTATGTATATCAAGTTTTCGAAAATGTATAATTTTCGTACACATTAAAGTTCTAAATACACCAAGCTTTCAAAAGTTTACAGACAATTTCATACACACACACATATGTTTTCGAATGCACGGGGTTTGAAGTAAATAAGCCTTAATTACATAAGGCATCATGTACACAGTTTAAATATGTACAAGCTTTTGAAAATATAAAGGCTAGATTTTGAAAATATTCAATTTCAAATATATGAAGTTTTACATATACATGGTTTCATATAAAAAATTCTATTTATATTGAAAATTCAAAGGCTTAAAGATTCGAGTACATGGCAGAAGTAAAAGATTGTCGGTTTCATAAATATAGATGTTTAGTATATGTCAATCTCATGTGAACATATTTCAATATTGGTTTCAAATGTTTCTTATGCATAAGCTTTGAAATGTATAAATCTCAAATGTACAAGTTTAAGTACATCAGAATTTTGAAAATGTATAAGTTTTGTATGCATAAATAAGTTTCGGATATTTGTGATTTCAAAAAGCACCAAGTCTCAAAAATATATTTGTTTTGGTTATGTATTTGAGCTTTGAGGAGATATTTGGCTTTGAATATATTTAGGTTCTAATGAATGATAGGCTTTGGAAAATATGAGTTCTAAATATACATGATTTTGAAAATGTAGCAGGTTTCATATATCTCTCCAATTTTATATATATGTTAGGTTATCAAAGATATATTGCTTTGAATATATATATATATATATATATATATATATATATATATATAGGAGTTGTACATACCATTGTTTTGAGTATATCAAATTTTTAATATATAAGTCTTGGACAAATATAAACTTCAAGTTCCTTTAATTTCAATATATATATAGATATAGTTTCCTATATGTATAGTTTTGTACATGCGTGAATCCAGATGATGCTTATTAACTTTGGATATATAAATTTCTGGAAAAATGCATAGTTTTGTATATATGATTTTGAACATGTGAAATTTCACACGTATTTGTGTTAATATGTGAGATGATGGTTTTGATGACAACAACCTTAGAATAGGATTATAAACTATAAACACTAACATTATAGTTTAGAAATATATGTATATGCAGGATTTAACCATGCAGGTACCAAGAATGAAGACTGTACAGTATAGAGATTCAAGATATCAAGAATGAAGACTCATGAGTATCAAGAATATCAAGATTATCAAGAGTTCAAGATTTCAAGAATAAGTAATTTTAATTAGGAATTTTGTTAAAACTCCTAGAAAAGCACTGGCATCTTAAAATCCAATTTATTCGTGGAATGGAATCCATTTCGAGCACGTTAAAAGGGATGGAACCCTAAGTAGGATGGAACCTACGAAAAATCTAATGGAACATTGTTTTGTATCCACTAACTTTTATTCAAAATGTTTTTACAAAATTATATCTTGTTTTCAAAACCTTCCTTTTAAAAAGATCAAAAACATCTATCTTGGTTTTAAATACTTTTAGCCTCAAAATAATCTTTATTTTCAAAATCAAATTATCCTTAGTTTTGAACTATCTTTTAGTAATAATATATTAATATTTATACTTAGATTTAAATATAAAATTATAGTAAATTTTTATATATATTGTTCTCTATATTTACTCATGTATTTGAATTATAGTTAAGTATATTTATAAAGTTTAAAATAGTTTTAATATAAGATAGAAGTTATTTTCAAAGAAAAATGAATCACCAAAATTTCCTTTGGCACGTCGACATACCCAAGGTACCTATGTCGACATGGTAACAGTTAATTTCAAAAATTTGAATTTCAAAAGAACTGTCTATTCGTCACATCCTTTCACGAATGGACATGCCTGTTGTTCTTCTATAAATATGGGCTGTTTTGAATGAGTTTGCAATCATATTTTCTGGTTTTCATTTCTCTTCTTCTTCCATATTTCTTTGTACATATTCCTACATTACTCTGCGGAAATCAACATTGAATCTAATTAGATTATCTCTGGTTTGATTCTCTATCACTATCTCAACAAGATCCTCAGTGCTATTCAGAGTTATAGGCGTCTTTGTAATAAATTAAACGAAAAAAGGTATGATTGTAGCCTTGGAAATCAATCAAGCGAGAAAAGCTGTGATTGTAGCCTTGGAAATCAATTGGGTGAACTTGTTGCCCGTGAAATCAAGTATCTCTACCCAGTGGATTGTGAATCTATAGGGTGTACCTCGTAGCCTTGAAATCGAGGGTGTAATTGTATAATTACTTTTGAAAAGAAATCCATACTTGTGTGCGGGACTGTACGTACGGTAACTTCGAACCAGTATAAAATCCGGTGTGTTCTTTCCTTTACTTCTTTTATTTTATTTTTGCATTCGTGTTTGATTCTGTGGTCATATCTTTGTCTGAATATTGCATACATTTGTGTTCAAATTAACAAAAGTTCAAAAGATTTAATAATTTTTAAAACACTATTCACCCCCCTCTAGTTTTTATCCGAGCCTTAAGATCCGTAATCTGCATTTCTCACATCTAGTATCAGAGCAAGGTTTTCAAAAGTTTCATAACCTGAATTTTGAAAAGTTTTCAAAATGGCTACCAACACTGGTACGTTACTAACACTAGTATCCCTGTCACTAGTTCATTTGTAGAAGGTCAGTCTACTGTCAGATCACCATTTTTTGATGGTAGTAACTATGCATATTGGGCATGTAGGATGAAAATATATTTACAATCTGTAGGATTAGACACTTGGAATATCACACAAACTAAATATTCTGAACCTACAACTGATTTTGCACAGTGGACCGCTGAGCAAAAGACTGTTGCACAAAATAGTTCTAAAGCAATGAATATTCTATTTTGTTCACTTGATAGAAATGAATTTAATAGAGCGTTAGTTTATAAGTCTGCATATGAAATCTGAAAAACTTTGCAAGTTACTCACAAAGGAACAAGCAAAATTAAATAGACTAAAATTTTCATGCTAACAAATCAGTTTCAATTATTTAAAATGAATTCTAATGAGTCTATTTCAGATATGTATAGAAGATGTCAAGATATTGTGCATTCTCTAATATCCTTGGGAAAGGAATTTTCAGAAGAAGATCAAGTCGGAAAATTTTTAAATTCCCTTATTCCAGAATGGGATCAAAAGACACTTACGATCGAAGAGGCAAATGACATCAGTATCTTAAAGATAGAAGAATTAATTGGAAATCTAATGTCGTATGAAGTCCAAATGATCGAAAGAAGAGAAAGCAAAGCATCTGAAAAGAAATCAGTGGCATTTAATGCACTGATTGATGGATCAGACTCAAACAACGATAATGATGAAGAGATAACCTTAATGACCAGGAATTTTTGGAAATTTCTGAAATACAGAAAGATGAATAATCTCAAGAGAAACAACTATAAGAACTCTAGAAATCAGAATGCAGTGCCAAACAATGTCAAATGTTTCAACTGTGATGAAGCATGCCATATCAAAAGAGATTGTTTGTATGCAGAGAGGCAAAATCCTCCTATAAACAATGATTCATTAAAGAAACCGAAGCGTGCATTTACTGCTACTCTAGATGACTCAGACTCGTCCTCAAGCGATGATGATCAGAAGACAGATAATTCAAATTTGTGTTTCATGACAGTTCACGACTCCGACGAATTCAGAGAAACGGACTCAGAAAAAGGTACACATTTATAATACAATTGGTTGAAATTGCATGCTTAGAATTAGATGCTTGATTGATTGATTTTGAATTGGTGTGTTATTTGAATTTTAATTTTTTTTACTATTTTTTTATTATTGTTTTATTATTATTTTTATGATTATTTTTATTCGTATAATAATATATTATGGAATATACTATAATTTTAAAAATACTCCAGATATATATATGGACATTAAAAATAATAAGTGTGTGTGTGTATTAGAGTATTTAGGAAAAATAAATCATAGAAATTCACAAGCACATGTCCGTATGGTCCCTACCATGATGTCAACATAGGTACAGAATTTGAAATTCAAAATTTGAATTCAAATGGTTGAATTTCCCTCCACCTTTTCACTTCATTGAATTCTCTGAAAAGACATCTTTTGACCAGAGAACATGTCATTTGAGAATCTATTTATTCACTATCTTTTATCACATCTTTTCACTCTCATTTTCAAATTCATACCCTCTCTTCAAAACTTCAAGCTCTCTACTCTAATGGCTACTTCAAGCAACCCCTCCACCATGAGAATTTCCAAAAAGATAAAAGAGCTACTTTTCATTGATCTGGAGGCTATAAAAGCATACATCAATTATGCTAACTATGCAAAAGTCCATCCCGGAAAGTTTGCTATATTTCAAGATTTCTCTTCTTATGAAATTGATTCTCTTTTTGCAAATAATCAAATTCTTAGTCTTGTTGATGCTTCTCAAAATGATTTTGTTTGTTATCCAAATCTTGTTAAAATTTTCTATGCAAATTTAAACCGTGGTTTTATATTGGAAATGATGATGAAATTTGGAGTAGTGTCAAAGGCACTAGAACTGTTTTGAATTGCGATCTTTTGGGTACCATTCTCAATTGCAAGAGTACGAGAATAGATCTTTCTAATTTTAAAATCGATGAAAATGACCGTGAGACATTTCTTCACATTTTCAAAGGGAATGATAATTTTGAATTCAAAAATCAAAACTTTCGACCAAAAGCTAGAATTGTCAATCTTCTTCTACAACATACTTTGACCCCAAGATCGGGAAATTATAACAATCCTACTTCAAAAGTTTGCAAAGTACTTTTTTCTAGTTTTGGAAATTATGATATTAATTGGGTGCAAGTTGTTTTGGATGAATTTTGTCCCAAAAATCTTGAAATGGGTGAGAATACTTTGTATCATGGAATCTATCTCACTCGGATTTTTCAATATTTTGAAGTGGATTTCAAAGGAGAAGAATTTGTTTCTAGAAAAGTTTTCTATCATTCCAACATTTCGCTTATGAAAATTCCATTTGTTTTTCAACCCTATGAGACTCTTGTTGAAAAGGAAGAGCATTTGGATCATGAGAAGATGGATGAAGAGGAAGAGGAAGAAGAATAAGAAGATGATGAAATGGAAATTGAAGCAGAAGAAGAAGGTGAAACTTCTTTGGAAAGCATCGACTATCCTCCTAATCCATCCAACAAAACCCTTCTCAAAAACCAAAAACCATTGTTGAGAATCAACGGATTCTTAAACAATCCGTTAGTAAGAAGTTGAACAAAATTTCATCCAAGATGAACAAGTTAATTTCCAAAGTCAGCAAGAAGCTTGGATTATCTTCATCGTCATCATCCTCTAACTAGTTCTACCTATTCGTACCTCGTTGTATTTGTTTTAATTTATTTTGATTTGAATGTTCGTGTAGTTCTTTGTGTTTAATCGTTGTATCGTGTTATCATGAAATGAAATTGAACTCCTTTTTTGTTATCTAGCTTATCTTATTTCCAGAATAAATGTTAGTATATTTGGTAAATATATATATACATACACAATTATTCACAAAATCAAAATAAGCCATCAAAATTCACTACACCATGTCGACATCCCCCCTATGACCATGTCGACGTGTATTGGTCAGAAATAACATTTCATTTTGAATTCAAAATTTGAATAACTACCTTATGTCTATTCATTTCAAACGAATTTCTACACCTATAAATACCTATTTCTTCCAGAATTCATCACTGAATATTATTTCTTATCCACATTGTCTCTCATTCTTGTCACAAACTCGAATATGGCCAATCCAATTCATAATCTATCGAAAAATCTTGAAGAGACACTTAATTCTTTCAAGAATATTCTTTCGTTTATTCTCCGTGACCAGCGACACTTAGAATTGAGTCAAATGCAGATGATTAAAGTACAAGAAAGGCATTTCGATGCAATTCGATGGATGATTTCCTCCCTGCACAAGGATGATAACGAAGCACATCCTCCAGTCTCACTCGCTAATGATAATGAAAATTGGGATGCCATTAAAACAGACCCTATATTTGGAGAAAAAGGATGGGTGGAAGTTCCTTGTAATGTTTGATTTGATTGATTTGTTTGATTTGGTTTATTTGATTTGAATTGTTTGATTTGAATTATTTGATTTGATTTGATTTGATTTGAATTGATTTAGATTGATATTTGGTGTAAAAAACATATATAAATATGCATTAATATTTATCTGATCTTTAATTAATTATCATGTCTATCAGTATAATTATCTCTTAATCTATTTATTATACACTCCATTTGTATAGTTTATTAATACAGGTACTTTAGTGCTAGAATGAGGGGGAGATATATAGTTTGGAGATTATATAGTTTGGAGTTAGTTTTTGTTGATGACAAAGGGGGAGAAGTATAAAATAGGATAGGTAGGCATAGATTAAGGGGGAGTTATTAGGATAGAAGTAATATTTTATAAACAAAGGTTGTCATCATCAAAAAGAGGGAGATTGTTAGTCCGTGGGATGATGGTTTGATGACAACAACCTTAGAATAGGATTATAAAATATAAATACTAACATTATAGTTTAGAAATATATGTATATGCAGGATTTAACCATGCAGGTACCAAGAATGAAGACTGTACATTATAGAGATTCAAGGTATCAATAATGAAGACTCATGAGTATCAAGAATATCAAGATTATCAAGAGTTCAAGATTTCAAGAATAAGTAATTTTAGTTAGATTTTTATTTTAAAACTCCTAGAAAAGCATTGGCATCTTAAAATCCAATTTACTCGTGGAATGGAATCCACTTCGAGGCCGTTAAAAGGGATGGAACCTTAAGTAGGATGGAACTTACGAAAAATCTAGTGGAACATTGTTTTGTATCCACCAACTTTTATTCAAAATGTTTTTACAAAATTATATCTAGTTTTCAAAATGTTTTCAAAACCTTCCTTTTAAAAAGATCAAAAACATCTATCCTAGTTTTAAATACTTTTAGCCTCAAAATAATCTTTATTTTCAAAATCAAATTATCTTTTGTTTTAAACTATCTTTTAATATTAATATATTAATATTTATACTTAGATTTAAATATAAAATTATAGTAAAATTATATATATATTATTATCTATATTTACTTATGTATTTTAACTATAGTTAAGTATATTTATAAAGTTTAAAATAGTTTTAATATAAGATAGAAGTTATTTTCAAAGAAAAATGAATCACCAAAATTTCCTTTGGCATGTCAACATGGTGACAGTTAATTTCAAAAATTTGAATTTCAAAAGAAGTGTCTATTCGTCACATCCTTTCACGAATGGATATGGCTGTTGTTCTTCTATAAATAGGGGCTGTTTTGAATAAATTTTCAATCATATTTTCTGGTTTTCATTTCTCTTCTTCTTCCACATTTCTTTACACATATTCCTACCATTACTCTGCCGAAATCAACATTGAATCTAACTAGATTATCTCTGGTTTGATTCTCTATCACTATCTCAACAAGATCCTCAGTGCTATTCAGAGTTATAGGCTTCTTTGTAATCAATTAAACGAGAAAAGGTATGATTGTAGCCTTGGAAATCAATCAAGCGAGAAAAGGTGTGATTGTAGCCTTGAAAATCAATTGGGTGAACTTGTTGCCCGTGAAATCAAGTATCTCTATCCAAAGGATTATGAATCTGGAGGGTGTACCTCGTAGCCTTGAAATCGAGGATGTAATTGTACAATTGCTTTTGAAAGGAAATCTGTACTTGTGTGCGGGACTGGATGTAGGGTAACTCCGAACCAGTATAAAATCCGGTGTGTTCTTTCTTTTGTTGCTTTTATTTTATTTCGACATCGTTTGTTTCTGTGATCATATCTGTGTCTGAATATTGCATACAATTATGTTCAAATTAACAAAAATTCAAAAAGATTTAATAATTTTTTAAAACGCTATTCACCCCCTCTAGTGTTTGTCTGAGCCTTAGGATCCGTAATCCGCATTTCTCACAATTTGGTCATAAATATTTAAGTGGTTTCAAGTATATATAAGTTTCTAATACATGACAGTTTCAAAAATATATTTGAATACGAAGTTTTATATATATAGTTTCTTGTATATATAAAGAGCTTCAAAGTTAAAAGCTTCACATCGAAAGGCTTCATTTCAAAGGTTTAGAATGTATATGATTTTGAATATCAACTTTTCAGTATAAAGCATTCCAAACAAACGAGCTTTCTATGTACACCAAATTCCAAGTACTTATATATAAGTTGTTGAGCATACCAATTTTGTATATAAAGGTTTCGGGGATGTCAGGCTTTTGAAAAGGTATTAAATTTCAGAAACAAATAAACCCCGTGTAAATTTAGTTTCATATATACATATATAAAATTTTAATGTATATAGTTTCATTTGTTTGGGTTTCAAATATAAACAGTTCCCTATATGAATTATTTTGAAATATGCATTAAGTTTCACATATATAGTTCGAAATGTATAATATTGATTTCAAATAAATATGAATCTTGAAAATTTGCAACCTTGTGTATGTGATAGTTTTGAATACATGCAGTTACAAATACATTCGGCTTCAAACATATACATCTATATATATATATCAAATCTTGGTGTGTGTATATATTTCAGATGCTATCATTTTCATAAATGTATGGTTTTATATATACAATACTTTCAAATATATAGATTTTAGAATACATGAATCCCAGTTTCAAGCATATATAAAGCCTCGATTTTATGAGTCAGTTTCGTATATATGAGTCAGTTTCAAATATAAAAGGCTCTACACATGATTTCAATTATATCAAGCTTTTAGAAGGAAAAATTGTTTCAAAGAATGATTTTGAAATTTTACAAATTTTGAAAAAAAGAATTTGGAATTTCATGATTTCAAAATTTTATACGTCATAGATTTTGGAACTCATGTCTATTAGGATAAAATGAAACTAATCTACCAAGAATAGATATCGAAGAAGCTTTGGATTTTCAGGGATTTTCATTATCAGATAAATTTCAGGATTTCTATATGAAAACACATTGTAGATCGTGCTATATGGAATTATATTAAACTAGTGCAGAAATAAAATAAGTTACTATAGCAATGTGAATAAGTAAAATAAAACAATCACACCAGGAATTTTTATACTGGTTCGAACTTCCCGTCCTACGTCCAGTCTCAGACTCCTTCTGGAATTTCAACTACAATAACCCTCACTTAACCCGAAGGAACAGGTTTACGCTGCCTGAGCAACCGAACAGGACTTCATCCGCCTAAGCAACCAAATAGGACTTCAATCTGCTTGAGCAACCGAACATGACTTCTTTACAAATGGCAAATGTATCTGACTGGAGTGTATTCTTAAATAACACTGATAAGTCAATTAAGTATAATCGTCCTATAATCTTCTCCTTTATGATATATAGTGTGATGTGCTTTGAGAATTATGGAAGATAAAATGATTAATGATCAAAGTATATAAGCAATTTGAGTGCAATTCAAAATCTTGAGAATATATGAGAATTCAAGAGTGCTAAAAGTAAATTCGGTGATTTGTTTGTTGAATTCTGTAATCTATTTATAGTATACAAGGAGTTGCATTTATAAATGAAAAGTTATATTGAAAAGAGCAGATGCAACTATTGATTTTAAAAATGTTTCTCTTGGTGAAGAGAAGTGCCTTTTCAAGAAAATAGCAATTGGAAATATTCAGACGTCTGAATTAAAAATTTCAGACTTCTGAATTAGATTGAAATGCAAACAGCAAACTTTTAGGAAAATTTTGATTATATTCAGACGTTTGAAAATTATCATTCATACATCTGAATATTGTGAAACAATATTCAGGTTTCAGCATTCAGACGTCTGAATGAATGGTTTCAGACATCTGAGTGTAGACTTTTGTGCATATGTGTGCATATATATATATATATATATATATATATATATATATATCATTCCATGAGAGATTTTAACAAATTTCTAAGTAAAGTACAGAATCTAGACACACAATACTCAGCTTTCAACATCTGAAAGGGAATCTGCAATAAATCTCCTGCAAAGATGGTTAGTATACACATAATATTTTATATAGGTTATCGTAATCAAAATCGAGATTCCAACATTCTCCCCCTTTTTGATGATGACAACTATATAAACAATAATAAATATTTAAAGTATTGTTACTCCCCTTGTCATTATGCACAATTTTATATTTCTCCCCCTTTATCATCGACAAAAAGAAAGAGCATAGATAACAATAGATAGTTCATTTCATCAAAGCGATTAGAGTAGTTAATACATGAAGATAAAAACTCAGAAATTTCTCATACAACTAGTCAAGCAAAGTTATAAGCAAATAAAACATAAGATAATAAATAGACAAAGATAATTAAAATTGGCTTGAAAGAGATGGATCATTATGATTAGAACTCAAGCTTGAGGAAGATCACTCAAATGGGGAAGGATTGTAAGCTTGAGTAGATGAAAAACCGTAACAATAAATTCTATCTCATATTTTATTGAGAAAGCCTTTGATAGAGTTAAACTTTCTTCATCTTCTTCTCAAGTGCCTTAATTTCCCAATGAATCTTTGATTGATTTTAGGTGAGAGTGATGATGGCTTATCTTGAAGAAGTTTCCGGGCAAATATCTTGAATGGTGTCATCGTCCTCCTCTTCTTCTTCATGTTGAGTATGAGAAGAAGAAGCAATACAAGTGTCCCGCAGTTGAGGAACACCTTGTTGAACATTTTGCGACCATTGATGGAAGTAAATAATTTGTCGAGGAGGAGGCTGCATAGGAAGGCCCATCAATCCTGGAGTTTTAGTGCCTAACTCACTAATGATTGTAAAATCGGAGTCGAGCATTTGTACACCGACTTTTAGGAGGATGTGCATAATATAAGCACCATAATGAATGGTTCTATATTTTCTTCGGATTGTGATGTCTTGAAATTTATCCAAAATAATTTTTCCCAGTTCACTTGGTGATTGGAGTAGATCGAATAAAGGGCATGGAAGTTTTCTTTATACACCTTTTCATAACTCCCCGTCCTTGATTGGAGAGAACGAATAAGTGCACGGTGAATGAGCCTAGCTTATGGCCTTAAGAAGGTAGATTTTAAATTGCCCAAATTTATAAGTTGATCGGAAAAAAATTGATGTGAAACTTCGTCCAGATGATCCATATCAACTTCAATTTCATTAATATCAATTCCTTGGTAAGGGCAATTAAAAATATGACCCAGTCTTTGTAAAGTTAAGAAGATTCTTTTGCCACAAACTATCGACCAAACACAATCTTTTCGGTTTTGGGGATTATGATGATCCAAATTTAAGTTTGCAAGAAAAAGTTTAACCATAAGATGATTAATCTTAACATTGTTAGGAGTATACCCAATCAAGCTATCAAAGTGGAATTGTTCCGCTAACTCTCAAACATGATATGCTGCGAAATTCGAGAATTTCATGAATGCTTCTTCGAAGATGTTGGAATTCTTCATAGAATTAAATCGAGAAACAACAACATCGTTCCATAGCCATTACCGGATTTGGTCTTCTGATGGTCCAAAAGTTGATTCTCTAGTTCCTTTTGATCTTGGTGCCATTGGAGAGTTAGAGGAAAGGTAAAAGCTTTGAGAGAGATGAAAATAGGGGCTAGGGTTCTGAAGTAATTGGGAATGAAGTGAAAAAGGCAATAAATAGTGGGTGAAAAGGCAGGTGTATAATTGGAAAGAAGAAAGGTTAAAAAAATAGGCTCAGAAAAAAATTCAACCGTCTGAATAATTTGACTCAGACGTCTGAATTCGGTTGAGATACAACCCGCAAGGAAATAGTTCAAATTGGCCTTATTCAGACCTCTGCTTTATTTGATTCAGATATCTGAATCTGGGGCAAAAAATTTCTGCTATGAATATTCAGACGTCTATTTCGAATACAACAACCATTTGAATTTTTCTCAAAGGCACATATTAGCATTTTGAGAATAGAAAGCAATATATATTATCAAATAAGAATAAACAGAATGAAATGACAAATTAATAATAACATATAAACAACAAAACATAATTAAAATGACTTTGAAGAAGAAGTTGGAGTATGATAAGGCTCTTCTTTAATTTTAGTGTTCTCTTCAAATGGTCAGAGTGGAGACCATCTGTTGCCACATTCCCAAGAATTTGGTGATGTCGGTGGTTGTTGTGGTGATGGTTCCCAAGGGTTGTGACGATTTGGAGAAAGAATGGTAGACGGTTGATGAACTATGTCTTTTGATGAAGAACCACAGAATTTTAACGCAACTTGTTCCAAAAAGCTAAGCCGTTTGGCATTAACTTTTTTTTCATAGTATAATTCGCATTGTAATTCTAATGTTTCTCTCTGATAGTGATGAATATCATCTATTTTATCTTTTGTGGACGGTGATCCGAAAAAGAGAGACCATCTTGTTTTTTAGTTGGTGGAGTATATCCAGTATGAGTTGAGGGAGGGACAATCGGAACTGGTTCGTAGATTGGTGTAGGAGTTGGTAGATTTTCTGATCCCGAGGAAGGAGATGATTCGGAGTTGTATTGAGATGACACGTTGAAACAGAAATTTGGAAATTAAAAAAAAATTGAATGAATTCTGGTGCAAAGAATGAAGAATTGCAGAGATTATATAGTTAGAAGCTAGATAAAAATAGAGAAACATTGTATGGTTTGGAGAATAATGGCCATAGGAAAAAGAGAAGAGAATGAAAGGTAAATAAGAATTTAACAACAAACTTATGTTTTAAAAAAAGATAAAGAGTGAAGTGGTATAGCAAAAGACTACCGAGTATGAGATCCTAAGTTCGAGTGCTGGAAAACACCCCTAAAATTCTTTTTTTATTTTTTATCTTTTTAAAAAAATTTATGGATATAAAAATATAAAAACCATACATTTAAAAAAATATGTGAACTTATAAATCTCTAAAAGAGATGATTTCAAGTTCTCGTCTTGAATTGATGAAAGTATTTTCATTTAATGGTCTTGTAAAGATATTTGCCAATTATTTGTCAAAGGACACAAATTCTAGATTTGTTAAATCTTTTTCAATATTATCACGAAGGAAATGATGACGAATGTCAATATATTTTGTTTGTGAGTGATTAACAGGATTTTTAGATAAATTTATAGCACTAGAATTATCATAGTAAATAGTTGATTTAGATAAATTAAAACCAAAATCTTGTAGTGTTTGTTGCATGTAGATAATTTAGCACATGCCAAAGCTATAGAAATATACTCTACTTCACATGTCGATAATGAAACACAGTTTTGTTTCTTACTAAACCATGATACAAGAGATCGTCCAATGAAGTGACAAGTCCCACTTGTACTTTTTCTATCTGTCCGGCTTCCTCCAAAATCAGTGTCACTATAGGACACTAATTCAAAAGGGCATTCCTTTGGATAGAATAGTCCAAAGTCATTGGTTTTATTAAGATACCGTAGTATGCGTTTCATTGCTCGCAAATGTGATCCTTTGGGATCTGCTTGAAATCGTTCACACAAACAAACACTCATCATTATGTCAGGTCTACTAGCTGTTAAATATAGTAATGATCCAATAATACTTCGATATAATTTTTGATCAATACATTTTCCACTTTCATCTTTATCAAGATGTATAGTTGTACACATAGGAGTTGGTTTGGTAGAAGTATTTTCCATACCAAAGCATTTAATTAGATTGTTACAATATTTTTCTTGATTTATAAAAGTACCATTTTCTAATTGTTTTATTTGTAAGCCAAGAAAATAATTTAATTCACCCATATGTGACATTTCAAACTCTTTGGTCATTATTTTAGAAAATTCTTGACATAGTTTTTCATTTGTAGATCCAAAAATAATATCATCAACATATATTTGAACAATTAAAATATCTTGTTTGTTTCTTTTAATAAAAAGAGTTTGATCAATCTTTCCAATTTCAAAGCCAGAATCTATTAAATATCTTTTAAGACGATCGTACCAAGCATGGAGTGCTTGTTTCAGACCGTATAAGGCCTTTTTAAGTTTATAGACATGGTCAGGAAATTGTTCATGTATGAATAAAGGAGGTTGTTCAACATAAACTTTTTCTTTTATAAAACCATCTAAAAAGGCACTTTTAACATCCATTTGACATAATTTAAAGTTATGAAAACATGCATAGGCTAGTAAGATTCGTATTGCTTCTAGTCTAGCGACTGGAGCAAACGTTTCTTTATAGTCAATCCCTTCTTCTTGATTATATCCTTATGCAACTAATCTAGATTTATTTCTAGTAATATTTTCTTGTTCATCTTCTTTATTTTTGAAGACCCATTTTGCACCAATAACTGATTGATCACTAGGCCTTGGAACTAAATCCCAAACTACATTTCTTTCGAATTGGTTTAGCTCTTCTTGCATAGAGATTAACCATTTTTCATCAGTGGATGCTTCTTTAATATTTTTAGGTCCAATATGAGAAAGAAAAGTTACATGACCCATTTTATTTAATTGATTCTTATTCTAACAGATGAATTTAGTTCTCCAATGACATTAACAGAAGGATGATCCATTAATAGTCTAGGTAGAGATATTAATTCATTGTTATTGTAAACCATGTTTTCATTATTTTCAAGATTTGAAATTTCTGTATTTGTGATATTATCAGGGAATTCTTCATCATCTCTTATACTTGGTATTTGATTAAAATTTTCATCGAAGGATACATGAAGTGTTCCTTCGATGATATTATTTCTTTTATTATAAACTCGATAAGCTTTGCTTCGATCTGAATATCCTATAAAGATTCCTTCATCGGATTTTGAGTCAATTTACCAAGCCAATCTTTTGTGTTTAAAATAAAATATTTTGAACCAAAAACTTTAAAATAATAAATATTTGATTTTCGACTATTAAAAAGTTCGTAAGGAGTATTCTTAGTTATTGGTCGAATAGAAACACGATTCAAAACATAACAAGCTATTGCAACTGCTTCAGCCCAGAAATATTTCGGTAAGTACTTCCATTTAACAAAGTCCTTGCATATTCTTGTAAGGTTCTATTTTTACGTTCTACAACTCCATTTTGTTGTGGAGTTCTAGGAAGCGAAAATTATGGAATATTCCCTTCTTCTTACAAAAATGTTCAAAGGTTTCGTTTTCAAATTCACCTCCATGATCACTTCTTATGCTTTTGATTTTCAATCCTTTAAAATTTTGAATTCTTTTGACAAAAGTTTTGACATTATCAAAAGTATCACTTTTATTTTTCATAAAAATAGTCCAAGTATATCTAGAAAAATCATCAACAATTACAAACACATATCTACTGTGATTAATGGATTGTACTTGTGTTGGTCTAAATAAATCCATATGTAGTAATTCAAGTGGTCGTAAAGTTGAAATAACCTTTTTAGATTTAAAAGATGACTTAGTTAATTTTCCTAACCGACATGCATCACAAATGTGATCAATTTTAAAATTCATTTTTGCTAGATCTTTTACTAAATCAATTTTAGAGAGCTTGATTATAGCTTTGAAGTTAATGTGACAGAATCATTTATGCCATAACCAAAGATCATTTTCTTTGGCTATTAAACACATATCTGAATTATGATTTATTTTCATATTCAGAACGTAGATATTTCTGTCTCTATTTCCTTCAAAGAAAAGATTTTGATTTTGATCAAAAATACTAATTTTTTCATAAAAAGTGATTTTGAATCCTTTGTCACACAATTGGCTGATACCAAGTAAATTATGTTTTAAATGTTTGACTAGTAAAAATTTGAAATAAGAGGTAAATTTGAAATACCGTTGTTGCTCACATCGCCTTTCCCGATGATATAGCCTTTGGAATTGTCTCCAAATGTGACAGAGCCTCCATCCGAGTAAGTAATGTTTAATAGCATATCTTTGTCTCCTGTCATATGTTTTGAACAACCACTGTCAAGTGTCCATTTCCCTCTTTTCTTGAGTGGGAACTACAAAAAATATGAGATAACATTAGTACCCACCTTTTTAATAGGGTCCTAGGAGTTAAGTCTTGGGAAACCAAACCTAAGAGGGCTTAGTATCCCATTTGAAAATGTAATCTTTATTTTTATGAACAGTTTCTAAAAAGGTGTTAATATATTTCTTCCTATTTAAACTGTTGTTTGTTTTAGGAACCCAAATTCTTATGTTTTTCGGGTAAGTATTCCTTTTTGACTGATTTTCAGTAGGATTAATATTTCTCCTAATTTTCTTTTTAGGTGGAGCTTTTGTTTTCTTAACATATCCTAATCCTTTCCTAGTTGAAACAAATTGAGAGCTATTAATAATTTTAGATAAAGTTTGTAACATCCCGGAATTTTGGACAATATAAATTTAATAATCTGGATTTAAATTTATATTGAAATGATAAATTTTGTTAATAAATTGTTTTCTATTTAATAATGTATATGTATTTATGTATATATTTTAAATAGACAATTTGTTTAGTTAAATTAGTATAGTATAATTTTAATATGTTTTGAAAATAGAAATGGTGATTTATTTTTAATTTGAGCTTTTCAAAAATATTTAATTAAAATACTATATGATTTTAAATAAGAGATAAATGTTTAAACTAGTTTAAAATTCATTTTAATTCAAGTTGTATATTAAAATATGTTATAAACCCTTTTATAATTTGTTTTAAAAAGTTTCTTTTCAAATGAACTACTTGTATATTGTAATAATACTTGCTTATTTCTTTAGAATTATTTATATTCATAATTATGCGTAAGAATTCATTAACTAGGCTTAATGCTTATTAACTCTAATTAAACATGTTTATTAATTCATAAAGACATGTGTACATATATTAGAACTTTAAGCTAACAAGTGTCTCTATGTTTACAAGTGTCAAATTTATTTTCTTTTTCTTTTAATTCATTTTCTGAAAATACATTCATATCATTTTTGTTTCTTCATTCATATGCATTTTTATTCATTCCTTAATCAAGAAAAGATCAACTTCATCCTCATTCATGTTCAAATCTGAAACTCTTCAAATATTCAAAACTACATTTTTCAAATCTGCATACATTTGCATTCATGTCTGAAACCCAAACAAACCTTCAACTCCTCTTTTCAAATTCAACAAATCTGCATTTCATTAAAACCTGTAGCTCCTCTTTTCTAACTCCTCTGTTTCAAAACAAATTGCATTCTTCAAACCATATACAAACCTGCACAACAACTGGAAGCTCTGCAATTTCAAGCAAGTCTGCATACAACTTCTACAAAATCTGCAAATTCAATCAAAGACCTGCATGCAACAGATTTAAACAATTGCATTCACACTCCTCTTTTCCAATATTTAAAACCTACACAACAGTTTGAAAGGCCTGCATGCATCAATTATTAATCAAGTTAAAGCTCTGTATTACAATCTGGATTCCTTTGCATCTACAACCTGTATTAGAATCTGGAAGCAAATTCAGGCCTACATGCATCATTTAAAAGCAAGACAAAGGGACTGCATTTCATCTTTTAAAATCTGGAATGGAACCTGTATAGTTGATTGTGCTCTGCATTCTGCATAATTAGGTGAGTAACACTAAATTTAAGTAAAGTAAGGTAGGAATGCATGTTGCTTATTTGCTGAGTTAAATTGTGTTCATGTTTTCTACTGCCTGTGCATATATGAATGCAATACATGTTTTAATTCCAAGGTTCTGATTCTTTTTAGTTTGAGTTCAAAACTGATAAACAGATTTCCTTCTTGATCTGGATGTTATCATGGATTAGAATTTGAGTGGAATTTGTTTATTTCATGATAACATAAAATTTAAATGTCTCTTATTTGTTTTAGTGACTGTGTTGTTTGAATACATAAAACATAAACTAAATTCTGTAAAAATTTAGAAAATGTAGGTATCATAAATTAATGTTTCAGGTTTACTAATTTAATCATAAGCAAATTCAAGAATTTTAGATCAAAAAAATTAAAGTTTAAAGTGTCAAGGATAAAGGGCAGTTTTAATATTACAGTATTATACATATTTGGTAAACACTGGAGATATTGGCATTTGTTTGGAATGAATTTGCTACTGAAGATAATGTAGCTACCAATAAACATAGGAAAATTATTGAATTGGTATGCAAATCAAGTTTGGGATTGGAATTTGGGATTTGAGGTGATGAACCCTAGTTACTGGGCATAGGGAAAATTAGGGCTGTTGCTTCTAGAGTGAATCGAGTTCAAGGATTCTTTGGTGAATGATAGATGGTGTATTAATGAAGCTAATGCCGGAGTTCGGTCGATGATGGTGGTCGGAGTTGAGAGATAATGATGTTGACAGGTTAGGCAGTGGATGCATAGCTGTTTCAGGTTGTGTTATTTTGTTTTAGGTGCAGGGAATTGTGACTCGGGTGCATCTCGGGGAAAATGGGAAAAAACTCGAAGCATGTAAGTAACTGACTCGAAGCAGAATGGATTGCCTCGAGTTGCATTGTTCAGGTTTAGCTAAACAGAACTGTTCTGTTTATTTAAGAATTTTTTTTAAAAGTAAAGTTTGAATTTAAACTGGAAATTTGAACTTAGGGTTAAACCTGAATCTAAAAATGAATTCAAAAAGTTTGAATTTTAAATTTATCATAATTTAAATGCAAAATTCAAATTTGGTTTGAAAAAAAAAAAACAGGGAATCTGTTTCCAGATTTATGAAGTTTGAATCAAAATGCAAACTATATTGAGACTCTGGATTTTAAAAACTGAATTTAATAATGAATTCAAATAAGTTTAAATTTTGGTCTTTTGAAATAGTTTAAATTCAGAAAATCTCAAAGTTGATTTTTTTTTAAAAACAGAAAACTGTTTCTGTTTTAAAATGAGAAGGGAAGTTTAAATTTCAAATGGAGTTTGAAATGGAGTTTTTAAATCTGGAATTTGAATATGAATTCAAATTTAATTTGTCAGATATTTGAAATCATGTATGTTTTCAAATTCAAATTTGATTTTAAACTCTCAAGTATAAATGCATTGTGTTTTGGCATATTGAATTGAAAGGCTTAGTATTTAAATTAGGAATTTAAAAATGAATTCAAATTCTGAGTTTTTTAAATCTATCTTTTAAGCTTCAGTTTTAAAATAAAGATTTAAGTTTAAATTGCTTTCAAAAGATTTGCATTTGAATTGTAGGTGTAAATTATTGAAAGAGTTTAAAGAATTAAAACTAAAATGAGTTTAGAAGTTATATTTCAATTTTGAGATTTTAAAGAAATTTTTAAATTGATTTGAATTGATTTGAATTGAAATTTAAATTCTTTTCAACTTATTAATTAAGTATATGTTTCTTGTAAACATATAAGATTAAGTTGTATTGTTTAAAATCTTATTTTAGATAAATTGAGTTTTGAAATTTAAAAGAATGTTAATTGGAATTTAAAGTAAAAATTTAAAAGCATTTTGTTTTTAAATGCATAATTTAATAAGAAATGTTTTATCTAAAGGATAAATAAAAGATTAATGATTGGATTCATTAATTATTAAGGTAATTAAGATAAATATTAATTATTTAATTAATTAAATAATGGGAAGTTTAATTAAATAATTAATGATATTTAATTTAATTTGAGATTAATTAAATTAGTTTAATTAATCTATGATTAAGAATGGTTAATTAAATTTTAATTTATGATTAAGATTTATTTAATCAAGTGATTAATGATAATTAAGGTTTTCATTAACACTTAGTTAATTAATAATTAGAGGTTAATTAAATAGTAATTAAATATTAATTACTTAATAACTAATGATGATTAATTTAAGTTAAATTCTTAATTAAAAAAATTAAGAAATGTTAATGAAGTCATTAACAAATAATTAATGTGATTAATATTGATAATTAATTAGATTAATTAATTATTAATCAATTGATTAGGTTTAATTACTTAATGAAAGTAATTAGTGAATTAATTACTTAATGTAATTAATTAAGATTAATATGATTTGTTTAGATTAATTAATTAAGTTTAATTGATTTAAACATTTGTTGAATTGTTGATAACTACTTATGTAATTAATGAATTTGTAATTACTTAAGGAAGTAATTAATTTAATAATTACTGAATGTAATTAAGAATATTGTTATAAAGGTAATTTAGATTTTAAATTAATTTGAAATTAATCAAGGGGATTAATTTGGATAATTAATTAAGAATAATTAATTATTGGAATGAGTAATTAATGTAGTTAATTACTGAATGGTTATTAATCAAGGGTGATTAATATATATGTAGGGTTTAATATAATTAACTTGTGTGATCAATATTAAATGCTAATTACTTATTGTAATTAGAGATAGTTAATCAATAATGATAAATTGAAATGAGATGATGATTTATAAATTGATTTGTAATCAATGGATGGTTAAGTTAAGCAAAATTAATGATGAAGTAATTAATTTAATTCATTTTAAATTAATTGGAGATTTAGTAATTAATTTAATTCATTTTAAATTAATTAAAGATTGAGTAATTAATTTAATTCATTTTAAATTAATTATAGAAGTGTGATCATTTGATCATTTGCTTATGTTTGATGATTGGTATTGGTTGACTGGTTTGGTTTGTAATCTCAGTGGTGAGATGAGTAGTGTATGTGATATGGATGCATTGGTTGCTCTTGGATGATAATATAGATTATCTGATTTGATATGATTATCTGTTGATAATGATAAGGTTGATTATCTGTTGTGTTGTGAATTATCTATCTGTGTATATTTAGATAATGAATTGAATTGTTTTAAACTTAAAACAACTTGGACATAAAAGACACGCTTTGGTTTTCGATGAGACCGGGATCGGGTTTCCATATTTGGATATCCGAAAACCACATCGATTCCAAATAACGTTAGGTCGTTAATCTAAGTGGAGCAAGTGAAGACTCGAGGTGTAAGGGCTATACGTCAGTATAACTCTGTGGGTGATTCCGTAATGAGTTTGACGGAATAGGTCTTATAGATTCGAGATGGTGAATCAGAGTGCAAGGGTTATTGTCGTTAACTCTGAGGGTGATTCCAATATGAGTGTAACGAGATAATGCCTTCGGTTTCGTTCGAACCCGGAACGAACTTGTATGGATTGAATGCTTTCAGAACATCGTCAGGTGGACGATGAGCATTCTAAGTGATATGTCCTATAAAGGTAATCGTAACCTCAAGCCTCATCAACCGGGAATGGCTAAAACAGGGGAGGTGCAGCAAAGCTTCGTGGGTAGCCCCCACTTGAGAGTAAGATTTACCCCTGTCTAGAGGTCCCTTTATATTTCGGCTGTGTGGGACGGTTGATCATGACAACCGTCGGGGTTGTCTTATTTGGAACTGTTCAGTAAGGAACAGGTCCGGCTTTGTGTTGCAGGGGAGTTAGGGTGGCTCCTCGGTACGGTGATCTAGGCCACGTACTGTGACGGGCGGTACCCCAGTAGCCCTGCCATTGATGGAATCCAAAATCCAATAAGTGCCGTACGTATTAGTTGTGCCCAACTATGTTGGAATGTGAGATGTAAGCATTTCAGCTATTTCTGTATTTTATTTGAAAACCCTAGACACTATTATAATATCACCGGATTTCCTATCAAATGTTTTGGTTAGCGTAAGGTAAAAACTTTTCCATGTTTATGTGTGGGAAGTCTTACGTGATACCTTTTCTTTTCAAAGGTTTTTAAAAGTTAAGCAACTTTAACCTGTTACTCACACCAGACCCATGTCTGACCCGGAGTTATTTCTGTTTTTCTTTAACTCTTGGGTACTCAAATTTTTATGAGTAGTCAAGGGAATTCAGGTTAGGATTCAGGATTGCTTTGACGATTTGTGGAGGAGCATATGGAGCAGGAGGCTTCTGCGTATAGTTATATAATTCCGCTGTGTTTGGTATCTCTGAGTGTTGTGTTTGATTTGAGTTGTATAACTAGACAGGTGTCTATAACTGTCTAGTATGTGTTGTATATGACTGTGTACTCTGATAATTGATGTATACTATGTAGTACTTTGTTATTAATATAATTTATTCGTTTCCGCTGTTGAGATTCTTGTGTTGTTTCTTTCTTCTCTTCTTTCTTTTCTTCTTCTATCCCTTTCTTTCTTATTTCATGACGCGATTTTCTGGGAGTGAAAGTCGGGTCGTGACAGCTTGGTATCAGAGCTGTAGGTTGAGTGAATACCTAGGCTCTGAAGTGTATTTTTCTTTAGAGAGCATTAGGTTGAGTGAATACCTAGGCTCTGTAGAGGTGTCTTTCTTGAGAGAGCGTATTTGTATTTTTAATATATTTATATATATATTTATTGGTTCTACCTATTTGTTGGATTACCCATTCAGGTTTTTTCCAATGTAAGTTATAAAGGTAGATGAGGTAGAAGTGTGTGTAACACGACTACCATTGGTTGGTGTTTGATGGATGAGGTTGGAAGTGTATTTGTCGAGACTGTAGACCTAATACTGTCTCGAGTGAGTTTTGTTTGGTTTAAAGACTTCATCGATCTCTGAAGGTAACCTGTTAAGGTTCGGAGTTCATCTTTGAAGTGCAGAATTGAGTTTTGATCTGTCGGTTGGACAGAAGCAAGTAAGTGATGATATCTTGATATCTCAGGAAGTAGTAGCTGCGTGATGAGATGCAGTGACTATGGATAGTTCCGAAGATGTTTCTTTGGAACAAGAGTAAGAAGTGAGTCTGACGGTGATGTGGCTGAGTTTAGCAGAGTGTTCTGAGTTGGTAGGGAGTCTTCTGGTTGAGTAGTTTTTTCTGAAGTGGAGTTCAGAAGCAGCAGAGTAGATCTTTTCTCTGGTAAGTTGGCTAAGTCAGCATAAGCTGTTCTGTTTGGTTGAGAGAGAGCAGTTTCTTTGGATTTAGGCTGAGTTGATCGCAAAAGTGACTTGCGATAGTATGTTCTCTTGTGTTTGTTGGAGATTGTCTGGATGTCTTCCAGGAAGACAGAAGTTTGTCTGCATCTGGAGATCGAGTTTTCTTTCCAGGATTGGAACTGATGGTTCAGTTAGTAGTTGGATGGTTCCTTGAGATATAAGTTGGTGAAGCAACTCAGGTTTGGAAGGAACATCTAAGTTTTCTTTATGGATCTATGGAACCATATTTCTGTGCTGGGTTGTTTAGTCTGTGCTTGTGCTCTTCGTCAGCATTTTCTTCTGTTTCGGATCAGAGTTGTGCAGCGGAAGCAGTTTGGAGGTGCTTCTGTTTGTTTCTCGGATAAGGAGAAGTTGTTCTGTCTTCTGTTGTTGAGAAGCAGGGTTTGTGTTCTTGGTTTTTGAGTGATGTTGAGGAGATCATTAGATTGTTTTGCTTCAGTCTGTTTCTTTTGGAATCAGCAAGAGTTGAGCTGATTAGGATGGATGTTGGTAGCCCAGGATCGTCCGAAGAATTTTATGGATAAGAGACAGAGGAATTTGGATTCTGAAATTGGAGATTTGATTTTGGTTAAGTTTTTCTCTGATCCAAGGAGCTATAAGTTTGGGAAGCTAGCTCCATAGTGTTTTGGTTTCTTCTGTGATTGGTAAGATCAGTGTTTGGTTTTCTGGAGTTGAATTGCCAGTTTGGATAACTGGGATTCAGGGTGTTTCACGTATCTCTGAGGGAGTTTGTGTTTGATATTTCTGGTTGTAGAACCAGCAGTTTAGGTTGGTTTGTTTGCTGAGTCAGACTCGTCTGTAGTCTGATATTCTGTATAGAAATTGTTGTTAGGAGCTCTATAGCTTAGTAGTATTGATTGATTGGATTCGATAGAGCGAGTACTCCGATATATATATACCGGGGAAACTCGTGAAGATTTTATCCAAAATTCTTTTGGATAATTAGATTTATTCTGATTGTGTGAATTGGTTGCTTTGGTTGTTGGCATATGTTTAACATATGCCGTGTTTTAAAATAAAATCTGTAAATAGATTATTAAATTGCCTTTGTTTTAAATTTCGGGGACGAAATTCTTTTAAGGGGGAAGGATTGTAACATCCCGGAATTTTGGACAATATAAATTTAATAATCTGGATTTAAATTTATATTGAAATGATAAATTTTGTTAATAAATTGTTTTCTATTTAATAATGTATATGTATTTATGTATATATTTTAAATAGACAATTTGTTTAGTTAAATTAGTATAGTATAATTTTAATATGTTTTGAAAATAGAAATGGTGATTTATTTTTAATTTGAGCTTTTCAAAAATATTTAATTAAAATACTATATGATTTTAAATAAGAGATAAATGTTTAAAATAGTTTAAAATTCATTTTAATTCAAGTTGTATATTAAAATATGTTATAAACCCTTTTATAATTTGTTTTAAAAAGTTTCTTTTCAAATGAACTACTTGTATATTGTAATAATACTTGCTTATTTCTTTAGAATTATTTATATTCATAATTATGCGTAAGAATTCATTAACTAGGCTTAATGCTTATTAACTCTAATTAAACATGTTTATTAATTCATAAAGACATGTGTACATATATTAGAACTTTAAGCTAACAAGTGTCTCTATGTTTACAAGTGTCAAATTTATTTTCTTTTTCTTTTAATTCATTTTCTGAAAATACATTCATATCATTTTTGTTTCTTCATTCATATGCATTTTTATTCATTCCTTAATCAAGAAAAGATCAACTTCATCCTCATTCATGTTCAAATCTGAAACTCTTCAAATATTCAAAACTACATTTTTCAAATCTGCATACATTTGCATTCATGTCTGAAACCCAAACAAACCTTCAACTCCTCTTTTCAAATTCAACAAATCTGCATTTCATTAAAACCTGTAGCTCCTCTTTTATAACTCCTCTGTTTCAAAACAAATTGCATTCTTCAAACCATATACAAACCTGCACAACAACTGGAAGCTCTGCAATTTCAAGCAAGTCTGCATACAACTTCTACAAAATCTGCAAATTCAATCAAAGACCTGCATGCAACAGATTTAAACAATTGCATTCACACTCCTCTTTTCCAATATTTAAAACCTACACAACAGTTTGAAAGGCCTGCATGCATCAATTATTAATCAAGTTAAAGATCTGTATTACAATCTGGATTCCTTTGCATCTACAACCTGTATTAGAATCTGGAAGCAAATTCAGGCCTACATGCATCATTTAAAAGCAAGACAAAGGGACTGCATTTCATCTTTTAAAATCTGGAATGGAACCTGTATAGTTGATTGTGCTCTGCATTCTGCATAATTAGGTGAGTAACACTAAATTTAAGTAAAGTAAGGTAGGAATGCATGTTGCTTATTTGCTGAGTTAAATTGTGTTCATGTTTTCTACTGCCTGTGCATATATGAATGCAATACATGTTTTAATTCCAAGGTTCTGATTCTTTTTAGTTTGAGTTCAAAACTGATAAACAGATTTCCTTCTTGATCTGGATGTTATCATGGATTAGAATTTGAGTGGAATTTGTTTATTTCATGATAACATAAAATTTAAATGTCTCTTATTTGTTTTAGTGACTGTGTTGTTTGAATACATAAAACATAAACTAAATTCTGTAAAAATTTAGAAAATGTAGGTATCATAAATTAATGTTTCAGGTTTACTAATTTAATCATAAGCAAATTCAAGAATTTTAGATCAAAAAAATTAAAGTTTAAAGTGTCAAGGATAAAGGGCAGTTTTAATATTACAGTATTATACATATTTGGTAAACACTGGAGATATTGGCATTTGTTTGGAATGAATTTGCTACTGAAGATAATGTAGCTACCAATAAACATAGGAAAATTATTGAATTGGTATGCAAATCAAGTTTGGGATTGGAATTTGGGATTTGAGGTGATGAACCCTAGTTACTGGGCATAGGGAAAATTAGGGCTGTTGCTTCTAGAGTGAATCGAGTTCAAGGATTCTTTGGTGAATGATAGATGGTGTATTAATGAAGCTAATGCCGGAGTTCGGTCGATGATGGTGGTCGGAGTTGAGAGATAATGATGTTGACAGGTTAGGCAGTGGATGCATAGCTGTTTCAGGTTGTGTTATTTTGTTTTAGGTGCAGGGAATTGTGACTCGGGTGCATCTCGGGGAAAATGGGAAAAAACTCGAAGCATGTAAGTAACTGACTCGAAGCAGAATGGATTGCCTCGAGTTGCATTGTTCAGGTTTAGCTAAACAGAACTGTTCTGTTTATTTAAGAATTTTTTTTAAAAGTAAAGTTTGAATTTAAACTGGAAATTTGAACTTAGGGTTAAACCTGAATCTAAAAATGAATTCAAAAAGTTTGAATTTTAAATTTATCATAATTTAAATGCAAAATTCAAATTTGGTTTGAAAAAAAAAAAACAGGGAATCTGTTTCCAGATTTATGAAGTTTGAATCAAAATGCAAACTATATTGAGACTCTGGATTTTAAAAACTGAATTTAATAATGAATTCAAATAAGTTTAAATTTTGGTTTTTTGAAATAGTTTAAATTCAGAAAATCTCAAAGTTGATTTTTTTTTAAAAACAGAAAACTGTTTCTGTTTTAAAATGAGAAGGGAAGTTTAAATTTCAAATGGAGTTTGAAATGGAGTTTTTAAATCTGGAATTTGAATATGAATTCAAATTTAATTTGTCAGATATTTGAAATCATGTATGTTTTCAAATTCAAATTTGATTTTAAACTCTCAAGTATAAATGCATTGTGTTTTGGCATATTGAATTGAAAGGCTTAGTATTTAAATTAGGAATTTAAAAATGAATTCAAATTCTGAGTTTTTTAAATCTATCTTTTAAGCTTCAGTTTTAAAATAAAGATTTAAGTTTAAATTGCTTTCAAAAGATTTGCATTTGAATTGTAGGTGTAAATTATTGAAAGAGTTTAAAGAATTAAAACTAAAATGAGTTTAGAAGTTATATTTCAATTTTGAGATTTTAAAGAAATTTTTAAATTGATTTGAATTGATTTGAATTGAAATTTAAATTCTTTTCAACTTATTAATTAAGTATATGTTTCTTGTAAACATATAAGATTAAGTTGTATTGTTTAAAATCTTATTTTAGATAAATTGAGTTTTGAAATTTAAAAGAATGTTAATTGGAATTTAAAGTAAAAATTTAAAAGCATTTTGTTTTTAAATGCATAATTTAATAAGAAATGTTTTATCTAAAGGATAAATAAAAGATTAATGATTGGATTCATTAATTATTAAGGTAATTAAGATAAATATTAATTATTTAATTAATTAAATAATGGGAAGTTTAATTAAATAATTAATGATATTTAATTTAATTTGAGATTAATTAAATTAGTTTAATTAATCTATGATTAAGAATGGTTAATTAAATTTTAATTTATGATTAAGATTTATTTAATCAAGTGATTAATGATAATTAAGGTTTTCATTAACACTTAGTTAATTAATAATTAGAGGTTAATTAAATAGTAATTAAATATTAATTACTTAATAACTAATGATGATTAATTTAAGTTAAATTCTTAATTAAAAAAATTAAGAAATGTTAATGAAGTCATTAACAAATAATTAATGTGATTAATATTGATAATTAATTAGATTAATTAATTATTAATCAATTGATTAGGTTTAATTACTTAATGAAAGTAATTAGTGAATTAATTACTTAATGTAATTAATTAAGATTAATATGATTTGTTTAGATTAATTAATTAAGTTTAATTGATTTAAACATTTGTTGAATTGTTGATAACTACTTATGTAATTAATGAATTTGTAATTACTTAAGGAAGTAATTAATTTAATAATTACTGAATGTAATTAAGAATATTGTTATAAAGGTAATTTAGATTTTAAATTAATTTGAAATTAATCAAGGGGATTAATTTGGATAATTAATTAAGAATAATTAATTATTGGAATGAGTAATTAATGTAGTTAATTACTGAATGGTTATTAATCAAGGGTGATTAATATATATGTAGGGTTTAATATAATTAACTTGTGTGATCAATATTAAATGCTAATTACTTATTGTAATTAGAGATAGTTAATCAATAATGATAAATTGAAATGAGATGATGATTTATAAATTGATTTGTAATCAATGGATGGTTAAGTTAAGCAAAATTAATGATGAAGTAATTAATTTAATTCATTTTAAATTAATTGGAGATTTAGTAATTAATTTAATTCATTTTAAATTAATTAAAGATTGAGTAATTAATTTAATTCATTTTAAATTAATTATAGAAGTGTGATCATTTGATCATTTGCTTATGTTTGATGATTGGTATTGGTTGACTGGTTTGGTTTGTAATCTCAGTGGTGAGATGAGTAGTGTATGTGATATGGATGCATTGGTTGCTCTTGGATGATAATATAGATTATCTGATTTGATATGATTATCTGTTGATAATGATAAGGTTGATTATCTGTTGTGTTGTGAATTATCTATCTGTGTATATTTAGATAATGAATTGAATTGTTTTAAACTTAAAACAACTTGGACATAAAAGACACGCTTTGGTTTTCGATGAGACCGGGATCGGGTTTCCATATTTGGATATCCGAAAACCACATCGATTCCAAATAACGTTAGGTCGTTAATCTAAGTGGAGCAAGTGAAGACTCGAGGTGTAAGGGCTATACGTCAGTATAACTCTGTGGGTGATTCCGTAATGAGTTTGACGGAATAGGTCTTATAGATTCGAGATGGTGAATCAGAGTGCAAGGGTTATTGTCGTTAACTCTGAGGGTGATTCCAATATGAGTGTAACGAGATAATGCCTTCGGTTTCGTTCGAACCCGGAACGAACTTGTATGGATTGAATGCTTTCAGAACATCGTCAGGTGGACGATGAGCATTCTAAGTGATATGTCCTATAAAGGTAATCGTAACCTCAAGCCTCATCAACCGGGAATGGCTAAAACAGGGGAGGTGCAGCAAAGCTTCGTGGGTAGCCCCCACTTGAGAGTAAGATTTACCCCTGTCTAGAGGTCCCTTTATATTTCGGCTGTGTGGGACGGTTGATCATGACAACCGTCGGGGTTGTCTTATTTGGAACTGTTCAGTAAGGAACGGGTCCGGCTTTGTGTTGCAGGGGAGTTAGGGTGGCTCCTCGGTACGGTGATCTAGGCCACGTACTGTGACGGGCGGTACCCCAGTAGCCCTGCCATTGATGGAATCCAAAATCCAATAAGTGCCGTACGTATTAGTTGTGCCCAACTATGTTGGAATGTGAGATGTAAGCATTTCAGCTATTTCTGTATTTTATTTGAAAACCCTAGACACTATTATAATATCACCGGATTTCCTATCAAATGTTTTGGTTAGCGTAAGGTAAAAACTTTTCCATGTTTATGTGTGGGAAGTCTTACGTGATACCTTTTCTTTTCAAAGGTTTTTAAAAGTTAAGCAACTTTAACCTGTTACTCACACCAGACCCATGTCTGACCCGGAGTTATTTCTGTTTTTCTTTAACTCTTGGGTACTCAAATTTTTATGAGTAGTCAAGGGAATTCAGGTTAGGATTCAGGATTGCTTTGACGATTTGTGGAGGAGCATATGGAGCAGGAGGCTTCTGCGTATAGTTATATAATTCCGCTGTGTTTGGTATCTCTGAGTGTTGTGTTTGATTTGAGTTGTATAACTAGACAGGTGTCTATAACTGTCTAGTATGTGTTGTATATGACTGTGTACTCTGATAATTGATGTATACTATGTAGTACTTTGTTATTAATATAATTTATTCGTTTCCGCTGTTGAGATTCTTGTGTTGTTTCTTTCTTCTCTTCTTTCTTTTCTTCTTCTATCCCTTTCTTTCTTATTTCATGACGCGATTTTCTGGGAGTGAAAGTCGGGTCGTGACAAAGTTTCTCTTCCTTTGTTAAAGTTTGAAACATTTTTGGTGATGCTATCTTACTTAGTTTCGAGACTAGTATTATCTAATTCTATCAATTTTACTTTTGTCTTTAATTCATGATTTTCAAAAACAAGAGCGTCGTTCTTCTCTTTTTGAGTTTCAATTTCTTGACTCAAAAGGATGAGTTGAGAATTAATACCAGAGTATGATTCTTGTAATTTTTCAAGTTCTTCCTCTAATATTTTCTTCTCATCTTCAAGCATATCTCTTTCGAATTCTGCTTTATTCTGATGTTCATGAGTCTCCTTATATTTTCTTTTGAGTTTTTTGAGTGTGTCAAATAGCTCTGAATTTATTTCTATCATATCATCAAAGGTAAAATTACTAACCTCGTTTTCGGTAGCCATGAAACAAACATTAGCTTGCTCATTTTCACAGTCACTGCTGCTATCTTATTAAGAGGTATTTGAATCATTCCATGTAACAGAAAATGCTTTCTTTTTCTTATATTTTCCGCCCTTGTTGAAGTATTTTTTCTTTAGTTCTGGACTTCTTTCTGCATATTACCTTTCTTATGACAATTAAAACATTCTAGAACGGAAGATGATGGTTTGCTTAGAAACTTCCTTTTTTCATTGGTTTTTTTGTTTTTACGGAATTTCAAGAACTTTTTGAAATTTTAGGCAATAAATGCTAGATCTTCTTCATATGAATCTTCATCCTTTTCTTCTTCAGCATGGAAGGCTATGTTCTTTTTGTGTTGTGCTTGTACTCGTTTTTCCTGCAAATTCACTTCATAGGATAATAGATTTCCTATTAACTCTTCAGGTTTCATGATAGAGAGGTCATTAGCTTCTTCAATAGCTAAGACTTTTCTTTCCCATTCATCCGTTAAAGAGTTTAGGATTTTTGATACAATATCAAAGTTAGTGTACTTTTCTCCTAATCCTAATAGGGAATGATAGATATCTTAAAATCTGGAGTATATATCCTTGATGGATTCATCTTGTTTCATTCTAAAATTTTGAAACTGATTTTTGAGCATGGAGATTTTTCTTTGTTTTACTTGGTTAGTTCCTTCATGAGTGATTTTAAGCGCTCTCCATATTTCATAAGCTGTTTGACACATGCTAATACGATTAAATTCATAGCTTTAGCATTGGCAGTAGCATCTAATTTTTGTGTGTTTGTCCATGTAGAGTATTTTCCCGTAGGAAGAGTGTATTCATTTTGTGTGATATTCCATGATTCAAAGCTATTTGATTGCATATAGATTCTCATACGAGTAGCCCAATAATTATAGTTCAAACCATTGAAAAATGAAGGTCGTGCAGTGGATTAACCTTCTATAAAACTGGTGTTAGTGCTTATAGAACTAGTGCTGGTGTTATTATCCATATTAGCAAAGAATCAAATAACCATGTTACGGTTAGATGAAAACCTTGCTCTGATACCAAATGAAAACACAGTGCAGATCGTGCTATATGGAATTATATTAAACTAGTGAAGAAATAAACTAAGTTACTATAGCAATGTGAATAAGTAAAATAAAACAAGCACACCAGGAATTTTTATACTGGTTCGAACTCCCCGTTCTACGTCCAGTCCCGGACTCCTTCTGGAATTTCAACTTCAACAACCCTCACTTAACCCGGAGGAACAGGTTCACACTGCCTGAGCAACCAAACAGTACTTCACCTGCCTAAGCAATCGAATAGGACTTCAATCTGCCCGAGCAACCGAACAGGACTACTTTACAAATAACAAATGTATCCGAAAGTAGTGTGTTCTTAAATAACACTGATAAATCAATTAAGTACAATCTTCCTGTAATCTTCTCCTTTATGATATGTAGTGTGATGTGCTTTGAGAATTGTGGAAGATAAAATAATTAATGATCAAAGTATGTAAGAAATTTGAGTGCAATTCGAAATCTTGAGAATAGATGAGAATTCAAGAATGCTAAAAGTAAATTTAGTCAATTGTTTGTTGAATTATGTAATCTATTTATAGTATATAACGAGTTGCATCTATAAATAAAAGGTTATATTAAAAAGAACGGATGCAACTATTGATTTTAAAAATGTTTCTCTTGGTGAATAGAAGTGTCTTTTCAAGAAAATAATAGTTGGAAATATTCAGACGTCAGAATTAAAATTTTCAGACTTTTGAATTAGATTGAAATGCAAACAGCAAGCTTTTAGGCAAATTTTGACTATATTCAAACGTTTGAAAATTATCATTCAGACGTCTGAATATTGTAAAACAATATTCAGGTTTCAGCATTCAGACGTCTGAATGAATGGTTTCAGACGTCTGAGTGTAGACTTTTGTGCATGTATGTGCATGTGTGTGCATATATATATATATATATAATATTCCAGGAGAAATTTTAACAAGTTTCTAAGTAAAGTACAAACTCTAGACAACAATACTCAGCTTTAAACATCTGAAAGGGAATCTGCAATAAATATCCTGCAAAGATGGTTAGTATACACATAATATTTTATATAGGTTGTCATAATCAAAATCGAAATTCCAACACTATATAGAAGAATGGAGTTTGGAGGGAGTCTTTCTTTATGGCCTAGATTTTAATACCAAAAGTGGGGATTCAAGTTTCCTTATATGAGACGATAAATTGCCTTTGGATCATCTATATCAAAAGGTTAACTCCTGCAACCATGCTCATTACTTCCAATATAGCAACTGATTTAAATCCATAGATTAAAGGTGTCGCTAACCCCTCCTATTGGATCAATTTCCAAAAAGTATATTTTTATGGTTCTCCAATTTAATGAAAAGGTGCTTTCTAAAAATTTCATAATTTTTGAGATTTGCTATTCAACCCGATTATATGGGTTAATATGCTCCATTTTTTATTTTCATAAAACTTTATTACCATCAAACAACCCTCTAACCCAAGAAAATGTGCTTGCCAGAAATAGCTCATTAAGTGATGTATAGTTTTTGTCACCATAATATTAACCCAAAGAATAACTTGATAAAATCATTTTAAGATTTGCAAATTACTAATATTAACCAAAAAGGGAATGACTACTTACTAAGGTAATCTAATGAGGTGCAAGACCCAAGTTTAAAACTTCAAGCAACCGAAATAGAATCTCTAAATTTAGGCCATCATAGTGCCCCAAGTACCTTTTGGAAAGATGAAAAGGCATTCGTCAAGAATCATGATAATGAGAAGTAAAAAGGGACAAATCCATCCAATCAATGCTTACTGAGAAGGAAAGGATCCAAGGCCATTAACAAATCACTTAATTATCGAAAAACGAGAAAACGTTTAAAGAAGTTACACTTATTTTTCAAGAAATGGTTTTTATATGGATTATCTTAGCCAGGGAGATCACATAAAAAGATAAGAAATCATTAGTAAAATAATCACTACATCGCGAAAAAATAAGCATTAAAAGAAAACCACCTTTCGACTAGAAAAGGAAGAAATTTAAGTAAATTCACAACTCAAGAATTGGATCATTATCCAATATTGTAATTATAGGTTGCTAGATTCAGATTAGATCTACAAGGATCATCTGAAGATGGACTAGCAACATTGCATAGCAAAGAGGGATTCTTCGATCATGACTTGTTTTGAATTCTAATGCACTTATGATTTTGATCATAAATTGTATCGAATTTTAAAAGCACTTATGGTTCCAACATTACTAAGGGTTCGACATGAGATTGTGCATTCCTAATAAGCTAAATTGGATTTATCTAAGTCTCCTTTCAACCAAGTTCGACCTTCCTCCCATTTCTTGAGATCAACAAAGAAGTTCTTTAAAAAAATCTATATTTCCAAAGTCTTAAGTAATGTTAAGATAATGAAACCACTTTGGAATATCCCAGATAATTATGAGATTTTAATCTACATGATCAAGAATATCAATTATAGAAATCTAGTTTTTGATTACCAATGAAACCTGATGTGCATCGATTATGGGATTTTAATCTACAAGATCAAGAACATGATTTGCATCAAGAATTATCTTTAAATGTATGGATTCATTAAAGAATTATGTGTATTCTCTATCAAAAAGAGAAATAATAAATAGTATAGACCAAAAGAGGATCATTCATATTGAAAATGATTGGATAACGCCAAGCAATGGATGCTTTGCGTAAAGAAAATTGGGTGGAAGAACCGCCACTCACAATTTGAACAAACCAAACCATGATAGGATGTATCCCATACGTGTAAGAAACAATGCTTCTAGTTAAAGTTGGAATAAAGTCTCATCGGCGGGTTAAGAGAATAAAAAAATCCTCGAATTTGATCAATGAACTAAGGAAAGACGGTAAAATAAGTGCCTAAGTATTAACAATGATATCAAAATACAATGGCCATGAGTTTTAGAAAAGACTATCATAAAAAGAGATTTGATATTTTGAAAATTATTCATGGAATATTATCATCAGAAATTTACCAACTACGTTGATATAATGGCAATATGATAACAAAAGGCGAGACGTCGAATGTATGAGGCCAAATTTCCCAACAATATATGAATAAAGAAGTTGAAACAGTGGATCAATCATGAAAAGAAGTAAGAATGTCCTAAAATTAAATGAAAAACCGAAACCACTACCTAAATTGGTAGAAAGGGAAGCAAAAGGCTTTGTCCTTACCAAGATGGCTTGGTCAAAGCACCTCCTAGAGGGAGGTCAGAGTAAGCCTTTGTTCCCGTCTTAAAAGGATTGATCAAAGCATATGCAAGCCTTCCACCTCGCCTATGTGACCTGGCCAGTGCGCCATCTAGAGGGAGGACGGAGTAAGCCTTTGGTCCTATCTAGGATGGCATGACCAAAGCAACAACCAGCCTTCAGTACTGTCTCCATGGCCTTACTGAAGAGCGTCCTAAAGAGAGGTCGGGTGTCTTTGGTTTGCTTAAGATAGCCATCCAAAGCACAAGACTAGCCTTTTGTACCATCTCTAAGGCTTTGCTAAAGTGTCTTCTAGAGAGAGGTTGGATAAGATTTCGATTTTGCTTGAGGAAAGCTAACCAAATGCAACGGGCAATAGACCTAAATCATCACCTAAGATAGTGATAAGGGGTTATATCCAAGTTGAGATCATCACCTAAGATGGTGCCAAAGAAATCAGCCAAGTCAAGCTCTATCCAAAAGAATGGATTAAATCAAATCTTCTAGAGGAAGATCAATAAAAAGATGAGCCATTTGCGCTCCAAAGAAAAATCAATCTTCTAGAGGATGATCATTGTGCTCCTAAGATAAAACCAATCAATCTTCTAGAGGAAGATCTATCAAATATGAGCTGTTGTGCTTCATAGAAAAGAAAGCGGGATTTCTCCACAAAAGAAAGTATTGTTGCCATATGGATTTTTTGGTCCTCTATCATTGCCAGATTGATTTTTTGATCTTCTGTTACTACCAGATGAATTTTCTGGTTTTTGTTATTATTATTGCCAGATTGATTTTTTGGTCTTCAGTTATTATTGCTAGATGGATTTTTAAGTCTTTTGGTATTAACGGATGCATTTTTTGATCTTCTATTATTATTATTGCCAGATGGATTTTCTGGTCTTCTAATATTGCCAAATGGATTCTGGTCTTCTATTATTATTGCAAGATGGATTTCTGGTTTTTTATTATTTTCAGATGGATTCTTTGGTCTTCTATTAGTATTACCAAATGGATTTCCTGGTCTTCTATTATCATTACTAGATAATTTTCTGGTGTTTTACTATTACCGGATGGTTTTCTTGCCTTATATTATTAACAAATGATTTGCTAGTCTTCTATATTACCAAATGGTTTACTGATCTTATATTATTACCGAATGGTTTGTTGGTGTTCTATTATTACCTAATGGTTTCTGGTCTTTTACTTTTGCCAGAGGGTTTTATGGTCTTCAATCATTATTCCTTGATAGGTTTCCAATTTTTTATTATTGCCAAATGATTTTCTGGTCTTCAATCTAGAAATTATTACCACCAGATGATTTTCTTGGAAGATTTCAGGTCTTTTATTCAAGATATCGCCAGAAGAGTCTCTGATTTTTCCTCCTATGATATTTCCAGATAGTTTTCTATCCAAGAAACTATAATTAATTAATAAATTTTCTAGTTTTATATTAATAAAATCATTATTTTTAAATAGTTTTCTAATCTTGATCCTATGGGATTTTATTTAAGTAAACTGCCGACAGACAGAATTTTGGCCACTGCAAATAAGTCTATAGATTCTAAACGTAACATTGGATTACAAACGAAAGATCCTTTATGATCTTATCAAAATCTTGAAAGATTTGCCTAAAATCAAATTTAAAACTTTAATAATGAAAATCATAGCTTGCTTTATGTATTGCAGGAAAATAGGATTAGAAAGAAAACCTAGCAAAAGAATAAGAAAAATGGCAAAATTCTTGGTTTTAACTAAATTGTAAATGGTTTATTTTAAATAAGGACGAGGAAAATGTTATCCGCATATTTTCTATGGGAGAAAAGCAAAGGAATCAATGACAAAAGTAAGGATTTAAGTAGAAGTTCAAGGCTTCGAATGCTAGTGCAAAGCGAATAATAGATATCAAAAGCCTACAGCTATAGTGATACTGCATGTTATCCAATGCCACATTGATTCCAGGTCACACTCAATCAATGCCGCATTGATTTCATTCCACACCCAACTAGTTCCACATTGATTCCATGCCGCATTCAACCAATGTCGCAATTTCATGCCGCATTCAATCAATGCTATATGCCAATAGAGTAGTACTGATGTCATACAACAACATGTCAAAAATCACCAGTGAATAATGAAGCCGATCCCATCACTTATCAATACCGCCTCTCCTCAATATTGCGCCATAACAATATTTTACCTGATTAATGTCGCATCTTATCAATACACATCTCTTTAATTCAACATTTCAAGTAATGGTATCTCTCTTAAAAGCCGCCCATAACAATGCCACATCTTATTATATTGTACTTCATCTACCAAGGAAATTCATTTAGAAGCATATCACCGACATAATAAAAGGCAGCATATGATGCCATATTTCATAAATATTGTGTATTATCGATGTTGCACAATATCAATACCATCGAAATGTCAAAGGCCATGCAAAGAATGGGGATTAAATCATTCATAAGAGCAAATTCAAGAGGATTTATTGTATTTCCCTTCATAAAGCTCCAAAAGCATTCATAACCAAGATTTCAACCCAAGTCCTACATCGCCTTATGGAAACAAGCCTCCTCTTTCCAACCACTACAAATAAAGATGCACCGCTTCATAGAAAGGGGCCCTTAACCTCTTTGTCACTCTTGTCACTTTTTCCAATTAGGATAGTCTCCAAGTTCTCTTCATTGAGATCTCGAGGACAAGCTAATGGCAGAAAGGCTAATGATGGAGAAAATGGTACATAATATTTTCAAACAAGGGCTTGAATAATATAAAAATTGCATATTTGCACATTTTGTAACATGCTCATAATTGAACAAAGGGACATGAATTGAGTATATTGCCTGTTGTTATTTCAACTTGCTTATTTTTTTGAAGTTATGAATGGTATTTTAAATAACCTCGTGAATGATCACTAAACCAAAGGGTATTATTGGAATTTCTTTGAACATGCCTCCTTGTACATATATCTTGAACATTGAACCAAATTTCGATTTAACATGATCCATTACTAAATTAATTTTTTAGTAAAAGTAAAGATCGTAATTAACATCATTAAAACCATCCAAAATACATTACTTACAACATCGATAATATTTCTACTTAAAAATAATTTTTTCTTTAAAAGAACCAGTATAGATTTTTACTTTATTAAGGAACATTATAACCTAGCTTATAATAGGGTTAACTACCTAGTTATAATAAAATAAAGCAATACGGTAAATCAAGTTAGCAGCAGTTCTTCAAATTTGTAGTTCTAAAGCACATCTTTACTTGAATATGATGTAATTTTTTTGTGTAGGAGGTGTTGATTATTAAGAACTAATTCGTTGGAAGAGGTACACCCATCTATTTTTTGGTATTTAAAAAACGTTCGACTCTCATGCGGTTATTTAATAAGCATCCGGTCATCAAACACTTATCTAACAAGAGTTCGATGCTATTGCGCTAATTAAAAAATCGCATAAGGCTAGACACATATAAAAATCATCTTCCTTTTATTTTTCTAATTTCAATAATTTCTCTTTGGATGTTTTTTAATCATAAAAACATTGAAATAGCATCGCATTTAACTAAAATTACTAAGCGAACAGTTCGTAAGCAGGCATATGATGATGTTTGTCTAATTCACATCGCTCCAACCTTGGAGGCAATAATTGATTATTTATGAAATTTAAAAGAGCTTCTATTCGAATATGTGCATTGGATAGATACAATTGGTCAAAAACACCTACAAACATGAATACTATCTTGAAAGTGTACTATGGATCGTGTAATATGGATATATAATGATACAGAGTATAGTGATGATAGTTATACGTTAAATAATGCGGAATATAAAAGCAGTAAAGTAAAATGACACCAGGAATTTTTATACTGGCTCGGAGCACCGTCCTACGTCCAGTCCCAGACTCCTTCTGGAATTTCACTAAAACAACAACCCTCATTTAACCCGGAGGAATAGGTCTATACACCCCTAAACAGCCGAATAGGGACCTGAGCAGCAGAACATGATTTTGCCTCAACAGTCGAAGAGCACTTCACTCACCTGAGCAGCAGAGTAGGACTTCAACAAGTACAGAAGATAGTTTTGACTTTTGTGTGTTCTGATAACACGGATTTGTCACTTGTAGTACACCTTCCTATAATCATCTCCTCGAGTATAAATATATATATTTGAAGTATATGAAGAATAGAAAGGTATAGTATTGCTTTAATGTAGAATAATTGAATGTATGATAGAAAATAGATTCCAAAGAATTAGATCAGAGGGATAAGAAAATTTGATTGTGATTAAGTGATTTGGAATCAAGTTGGAGTTTGTATTTATAAAGGTTAGAAAGCAGCGACTGTTGATAAAGAGTTTCAATTGAAGTGTTGCGTCCAATCTTTTCATAGAGATTCATATCTCTTCACAAAAAGTCGAGTCTTTTCGAAAATTGGCTGCATAAATTTTGCAGTGTCAATCGACTGGACCTCTGGGTCAGTCCATTAACTTGGCGAAATTTATGCAATATGCACAGTTTACATAGGTATATTAATTTCTATAACTTTAAAACGCTTTTATAATTTAATTATATGCTTATATATGTATAAAATATTTGGGAAATAGAATGATTAAGTATATAAGCTAATATATATGTAACCGGGGAGAGATTTTAACAATATTGACCTAAGACTTAAAAATAAAATGATGCACCGGTTTTAAAGTCTCGTCTCCTTGTCTCTTTTTTTCATAGTAATCGTCAAATCTATATGTCGTAGTGATAGCTTCATGTCATGAATGAAAATCAAGTCTCAACATTCCCCCCTTTTTGAATGATGACAACTTGTAAATAAATATAAATTTCGAATGTACATATATATAACATAAATACTTACTCCCCCTAAATTTTTGACGCTTTATATCCTGCATTCTTAATGTTAGCAATAATATTTCTCCCCCTTTGTCATCGACAAAAAGGAATAAGCAATATGAAGTCATAATGTCATGGATATAATGAGAAAAACAATCATTCATACATTAAACTTCCATAAACAAGAGTGTTTGAAATAAATAAAATAGAGTGGCCATTTAGTACAAGCCATACGAAATGAATACTAATGTTTTAATAAAATGAAAAAGAACATCTTAAGACATTGGTTGTTTACCCCTACCACTATGCGATGTCTGACTACCACTATCACCTTCATCCCCGTCATCGTCACTACTACTTGCTTGATCATCGTTAGAAGAAGACTAAGTGAAGAATGGGTTTCTTACTCGGATCGCCTAAAGTAGCCATAGAACTTCCGGAAGAACATGAGATAGCTTGCCATAATTTCGTAAAATCCTTTGATCTCTTATCAAGCTTCTTGTCAACTTTTGTGATATTGGATTGAAGAATTTGTTGATTACGGCATATTATAGAAATCGATTCACATGGTTGAAGACCCGGATTCGGAATCAAAATTTCTTCTTGTTGATGACGAGTTGATCTTTGACGAGATGGGTCTTGAGATGGTTTGCCATGTTGTTTTGGTTAGTCGTGAGATAATTGCCATTTCTTCGAAAGATATAATAGGTGGTGGTCGAGCAACCGGTAGCTTCATTAACGCCAAAGTGCGAGAATTTAAATATACAACGGTAGAAATTGGTGAGTCCGGTTCCAGAATCTCACAAGCCTTTAGAAGTCGCATAATGTATTCACCATAGTAGATTACATTCATTCTACCATTGTTGAAGCTTAAGAATTCGTCAAGAATTAAACGAAGCCGGTTGACCTTAATGTTTCCGGAAACAGCGTATAAAGCTTTAAAGTTATGTTCGTAAACACGTTCACAACTCTCGGTTTTTGGAGTTATGGTTTTCATTAGAGCGCGATGAATAATTCTAGCTTTTGGTCGTAGAGACATGGATTTGTGTTGAAGCATGTCGTCTTCTAAAAATAAATGACTTATATTATCACGAACAACTAAGTCACAATCAATATTGGCCAATTCCATACCATCATTTCCTATTTGCAAAATATGAGTCATGCGATCTAATGAGAAAAAGACGGGTTTTCCACACACTAGACTCCATACACAGTCTTGTTGATTTTGAATGGTTTGGTGACCCAAGTTTAGATTTGCGTAGAATAGCTTCCCCATTATTTGATTGATTTTGTTCTTGTTATCATAAATGTTGAATAATGATTCCAAATTGCTCCTTCGAGCTAACTCTTGGATGTGGTATGAAGAGAAATCAGAGAATTAAGCAAACGAAACTTCAAAAATCCGTGAACCTTGCATTCATCTCCACCTCCTAATCGTGGTGTCATCAAATAGCCATCTTTGGATTTGCTCGTTTGATGGAGGTTGAGATGATGAGGAAGCTTGTCCGTTTCGTTGAGGAGCCATTAATTTGAATTTTTGGAGAATAAAATGGAGTTTTTGAAAGACTAGGGTTTTGGTAAATTTTGAAATCTGAGATGAGAATGGTGAAAGAAGGTGAAGTAGAAGATAAAAGGACGAAAGTAGGTGGGTAAAAGCAATAAAGTGACTCGGATCACCGATTCAGTCGACTGGCTCAGTGCGTCAGTCGACTAAAGCTGAAGATCGAAATTTTTCATCTTTCTGGTCCAGTCGACCGAGGCCCTAAGATAGTTGACTTGCTATGCTTTTTAAAAAAATTTGTTTCTGTGTCGGTCGAATGACCACCTGGTCCAGTCGACTTACCTGGATTATTTTTTATAGTCAATGTATTTTGAAGTAAAACGTTACTATATTATATATGTGAACTTTGTAGGTTTTATTATTCAATATTATAATTAGTTTTCTTATTGATAAATGAAACAAAATAAATTATTCAAAGACCAAAAAACGTACATACTTATTAGAATTATTCGGAAAAAGAACAAAAGATAATGACAACTATGTTTATTTCGAGGGGCTAGGCGTCTTGTAACCCTTTAGTTGCTTGCGACGAGCATTCGATTCTTCATTGCGATCACATAAATTCGGTGAGAACGGTGGTCGCGGTGGGGACGAAGTCCAAGGTCATCTAATAGGAAAAATAGCATGTTCGTCTATCGGTTGTGACGATGCCCCCACAGAACTTCATAGGAATATGCTTAATGATTCCTAGTCGTCTGGAGTAAATATTTTGTTCGTAGTACATTTTACGTTGTAGCATTAGTGATTCTTGTTGATAATGGTGCAGATCATCTATCTTTTGCTTCGTGTTTGGAGATATGTCAATCGACTTCTTTCATTTCTTTTTATCCAGAGTATATCCGGTCTGATAGGCTGGAGATGGTTCAAATGGTGAAGTTTTATGAACTGGAGTCTTTGGTTAATTGTTCGAGGCCAGAATTTCAATAGAATCGGTGGATAAGGAGGACGGGATCTTGAAAAAAAAGTTGTTGAGAGGAAAACGAATGAAAGCTTTGTTTTTCACTTCAGTTTGATTGTATAAAGAAAATGGAGTCTATTTATAGCCTAAGTTTTGAGAAAAAGTAGGTAGATTTAAGTGGCTTATATTGAATTTATCCAAGAATTAGGGTAGTATGTTAGTTTTTCTGTTGTCTATTTTATTTTTTGTAATTTAATGTTTATAGAAGTAGTAATGTATATTTATAAAGTTAAATGTTACATATATGTTTAGTATTTATTGGTGTAACCATATAATAAAATCCCCATACTAGACTGTAACAGAAAAAATCAATAACTCAGGTAGTTATGACACTTGGGCTATTTGCAGCAGGTCATGGGTTCGAGTCTCAGCATGGTCAGAATTTCGAATTTTTTGTAAAAAAATTATTTTTGAGATTTTAGTCAAAAATTTTGTTTTTTATTTATATATCTTTAATTGACATTATATCAAGTTCACGACGTAATTTTATAAAATATTTTCTAATAACGGCTTAGTAAAAATATCGGCTAATTAATTTTCTGATGGTACGTAGTCAAGATTTATCACTTCTTTTTCTATATATCTCGTAAAAATGATGTCTAATATCTATATGTTAAGTTCTTGAGTGGTTTACTGGATTTTTAGATAAATTTATCGCACAAGAATTATCGCAGTAAATTGTTGATTTTGATTGATTGATTCTGAAATATTTAAGTGTCTGTTGCATATAAATTACTTATGTGCAAGCTGATGCTGCAGAAATATATTCTGATTCACAAGGTGATAGTCAGACACAGTTTTGTTTCTTGCTAAACCATTATATTAAATATTTTCCAATGAAGTGACACGTACCGCTTGTACTTTTTCTATCTGTTCGTGATCCTCCAAATCAGCATCGCTTTATGATAGTAATTCGAACGAGCACTCTTTCGGATTGAAAAGTCCAGAATTTGTAATTTTACTAAGATAGCGTAGTATACGTTTTACGGCACGTAAATGTGATTCTTTTGGGTCAGCTTGAAATCGTGCACTTAAGCATACACTCATCATAATATCTGGTCTACTTGCTGTTAGATAAAGTAGTGATCCTGTCATGCTATGATATAGTTTTTGGTCTACACTTTTGCCATTTTCATCTTTATCAAGATGTGCTATTGTTCTCATAGGTGTTGGTTTGACAGAAGTATTTTACATTCCAAAACGTTTGATAAGATTATTACGGTATCTTTCTTGATTAATAAATATTCCATTTGAAACTTGTTTTATTTGAAAATATGATAATTCTCCCATATGAGACATTTCAAATTCTTTAGTCGTTATTTCAGAAAATTCATTACATAACTCACTATTAGTTGAGCCAAATATAATGTCGTTGATATATATTTGAACTATTAATATATCATTTTTAGAATGTTTTCTAAATGAAGTTTGATCTACTTTTTCTATTTCAAATCCTGAGTCAATTTGATAGCTTTTGAGGCGTTCATACTAAGCATGTGGTGCTTGCTTTAAACCATATAAAGCTTTCTAAAGTTTATATACATGATCTGGGTATTTTTCATGAATAAATAAGGGGGATTGTTTAACATAAACGTTTTCTTTAATATACCCATTAAAAAAAAGCACTTTTAGCATCCGTTTGATAGAGTTTAAAGTTATTAAAACATTCATACGCCAATAAGATATTATGAAATAACACAAATAATATTTATTCCATGATGCTCAGCCAATTTGCTTGGTAATCGGCCCATTAACCCATTTGATTTCTTTGCATCGTACTGTAGCGTGCGTATATATCAGTGTATCTGTTTTGCTTGGATAGGTTTTTTTTCGAACTTCTATTCATTACTTCCTCTCTTTTCTGATATAAATCGATAATCAATGGTGATTTCATATGTTTTCAATCTGATTTCTATATTTCTGAGAAGTTGATTACATGGTATCAGAGCAGAGTTTATCAATCTATAGTTTATCATATCTTGATTCAGATCTATTAGATCTAGGGTTTTCTCAAGTTTCACCATGACAGAAAATAAAAGCTCAGCGATGATCGACGTATTACCAGTCATGTCAAAAACAACAGATCAAAAGCTAACTAACTCAAATTATCTGGAGTGGAGTAAAACTATTGGGCTTTATCTCCGCAGTATAGACAAGGATGATCATCTGATTAGTGATCCTCCAACAACACAGGAACCTAATGATCTGATTTGATTAAGAGAAGATGCAAGATTATTTTTATAAATACGAAATTCAATTGATAATGAAGCGATCAATTTGATTAACCATTGTGAATTTGTAAAAGAGTTGATGGAGTATGTTGAATTTCTCTACTCCGGTAAAGGAAATTTAACTCAAATGTTTGATGTATGTAAAGCTTTTTACAGAGCAGAGAAAAGAGATCAAACTCTCACCAGCTATTTCTTGAGTTTTAAACAAACTATGAAGAATTGAATGATTAGTTACCTATGAGTATTGAAATCAAGATTCAACAAGAACAAAGGGAACAAATGGCTATAATGAGTTTTCTTGCTGGATTACCATCAGAATTCGATTCAGCTAAATCACAAATCTTGTCTGGATCTTCAATCTCTTCACTTCAAGACGTTTTTAGTCCCATACTTCAAACTAAAAACTCATCCACTTCATCTAATAACAATGTTAGTAATAGTGCCTTGATTAGTTCAAGTAATAATCCTACTGCTTATCACAATTCATGGAAACCACCACCAGATTTCAGACCACCTTGGAACTCCTCACAACAACCAGAATCATGGAGACCCCCACCAACACAACCATGGAGACCTCAAAGAAATATGTGGAGACCAAATAATTAAATCTTTTCATATTGCAAGAAGCCAGGCCACTTAATTTCTTAATGCAGAAAACTTCAATACAATAATCAAAGAAATCAAGGAGCTTCTAATGCTAATAAAACAGTGCTCATGGCTGCTGAGGAATTTGATAAATACTCAAAGGATCAAGAATCTTTGCAAAATCCATCTAGTACCTCTTCATCATCTGTATCAGCATCTGCTCTAGCTAATACAGATAAGCCAACGCCTAAATAGATTATCGATTCTGGAGCAACTGATCATATACAGATCTTAAAATGTATGAACATGGTCAAGCTATTATTTTGATAGTAATAACCATATAAATATTGTGACTAGCATTTCCCTAAGTTGTGCAGTATTTCCAGATATATCACGGAGACATTTACAGAGATAAATAAGAACTCAACAAATGAGTTATATGTATGAAGATTAATTAGAGCAAATGGAAGAACAAAACGAACTCAAGGCTAATGTAACACATATACTTTAACAAGAGTGAAATTTAAAGTGTTTAATAAGTCCTTCCGAGTCATAGAAATTTTATTAATGACTCGGTAGCGTATTATTAAAATTTCTCTCTTACAAAGATCTATTTTCATCTATAATATTTTTTATAAAATTATAGATTTAGTTTTAAAGTTTTAAAGATTAAAACTATTTTTATAAAGTGTTTTACAAAAATCAACAAGAGTATATCGACATACCCTCATAGTATATATCGACATAGTGATCATTGATAAGTTTTTCAAAACCAACATGAATAAGTCAACATACTCATGAAGCATATTTTATCATATTGATCGTTGGTGAGTTTTTCAAATTTTAAATTGATAGACGCTTCTTTTCATCCTTTCATCAAAAGTCATATCTCTTTATATTTTGTATAAATGGTTTGGAAAATTAATTTTTAACAATAATTCTCCCTTTGCACTTATATTTTTGTATTTTTGTGAGAAAGATCTATTAATATTCTTCCACTCTCTTTTTAAATCCATACTTAGTCATTCCTATTCTTTAAGGATTTGCGATCTACACGATTAAAGAATTTTTATTTTAATCTTCAATCACTTTCTCTCTTATTTCATCCTTTTACTCAAAGATTTCAAAGATATATTATTATTAAAGATCTATAGGATCATTATAGTAAATCTGCATGTATCTTTATTGAAGATACAACTACTTTCCATAGTCTAATGGTTATAAAGGGAAAGATGTTCTTGCCACATGAGGAAAGTTGTATGCAAGACTGTAAAGGTTACTTACCACCCAAGGAAAGCAACTTGTTGAAATTCTATTTTGGGAGTAAGGAGTGGTGTAGGATCATAAAAATTCTTGACGTTTACTTTTTAAATTTTTCTTTGATTTTTATTTACCCTTTGATATTTTCTTTATTTGTGATTTGATTACTATTAGAGTAGATAGGCATTAATTTTTCATGCAAACTTTTAAATGGTTGATATACACTATTCGCCCCCTAATGTAATAATAGCCTTAAGATCCGCTTTGCATAAACGTATTAGTGTAACTCACATATCTCACATTTGGTGTGTTTAAAATTACATGTAAAGGAACTCACATTTAGGACTTCCAATTTCTTTGGAGAAAGGAAAATCGAAGTCCTATTGCAAAGGATTATGCATCTGACCCATCCTTTGTTACGGTGCTTAGTCTATAGCTAAAATTTACATTTATGCTTACTTACTTTAGTAATTCATCATAAGATTAAGATACAATTTTCCTTACTTAGTTTGAACTTAATTATTGATGCTTTTGGTCTTCTTAGATCAAAAATTGGTTCTTTCATAGATTCATAACAAGTACTTGATAGGATCCTACATGATTTTGGTATTACGAAATTAGAAGTTATAGCTCCAGGCCCGATGATAGTTTAGATGCTCCTCCAAAAGGATGTTTTCCATGGGTCGTAGAGTACTTATCGAATGGAATATCCCTTCCTTGGCTCCATTCTTTATTGAATAACTATAGGTCTTTAATGTCAACCCGTATCATCTTCCATCCATGTTGTATAATACTCCTAAGACATTGAAAGTAATGCACTTTTGGAAGGGTTATACAAAAATGTCGATGTTTGAGGTTAATTTTTAATTTGATTTAAAAGACACAAAATCAACTTCTCGGTCCCAATGTATTACTTAAAAATTCAAAAGAAAATACCTAGATTAATCTCATTAGCATGATCGCTATGAAAAAATGATTTTATGTTAAATCCAACAATCCTTGGATCATCACTGCTTTTCTAAAGGCTCATAAATTTGTCTTATACTTCAATACTTCCATTTGTTAGTTAGGTTCTGATAACTTTGGTATTCATTTATTACTAAGGAAACCCAAAGAACTGAGTAGATTGAATAGTTAATATCTCATTTTAAGAATGTTTTAGACCTTTTGAAGAGTCAATGACAATGTCAACAAGTGTTGATGGCTAATAAGTTGAAAGATTTTGGTTTGATGCCCCCAAATGCTTTTTACAAGGGATATTTACAACCAAGAGTTTTGAAAGCTTCTCCCAAGGTGATAGTGGAGAAATCAAGTATACAAGAAGGGGATATTTCGTACATCCTCGTATGTTCCTGTGAAATACATTTTGGAATTACACTATTAGATTCTTATCGAGTTGTAAGCAACCGAGTTATAAGAACAACTTTGTAAAAACAAAAGATAATAAATAAAAAACGACTAAGTGTACACAAGCCAGATTATTTGCCGAATCACTGTAAAAATTATGTGTTCTTCTCTTTCTTTTATTCATTTTTCTTTTTAATTTTTATATTTGATATTTCATTGGGTGTTCGCGTCATTTTTGTTCCAAACATTTTGGTGCCTTTACTCCGAAAAATCGAATCCAAAGAATTGAAACATGATTTGAAGAAGAAGAAGAGGCATGATGCAAGAATAGTTGTTGGAGGAAGCCAAGGGGAAGCCATAAAGTGTCCTTAGGATCAAAGCCTCATCCAACTATGTAATTAAATAGGAGATGGCGAGAATGATGAATGAAATGTAAGATAGGATCGTAGTTGAATAAGAGAAAATGTTGAATGGATCCATCAGAAGAAAGGAGTAGTAGAGAATTGTTAGAGTTACTGGAAACTAGAATTAGTGGGTGGAAGGCAGAACAAGTGCACTGGGAAATGAAGTAGGAGTTAGAGTCAGCCCCATGGCAACCTCATAACTTAGTGCCGACCCAGTATTTCAACTTGGCACTGAATCATGGAGTCAGCCAACACGACTGATGCTGACTTGTTATAGGATGGAGCCCGTCTGAGGAATGATATTAAGTTATAGAATGAAGGTCAAGGTGTGAATGGGAATCCATTAATCCCAAACATCCAGTACACGAGGAGATCATCTAATCTCAAGCTACCAATGCTAATGACGTATGACGGAAGGCCATTTCCAATTGTTCAGTTGATTGGATATATCTGACATATGGAATTTTTTTGGTGCTTCAAAGAAAATAATAAGATAGTTCTTCCTATTATATTTTATAGATTTGGCAGCAATATGGTACGAACAACTGGAGAATTGGTGCATTAGCACATGGACTGAGTTGGTAGACAGATTTATAAAACAGTTCGAAGTACAATCGAACAATGTGATGACGCTTTCGATCATGAAGTAGAGGGCGACTAGATTCAATGCAGTAGTTGCTATAGTCCATAAGGCAAATCCATCGATAGTTGTGTCGGTGGTAGTTTCAGGAATTACGAGTAAGACTGATTTCAAAATTGTTTTAAAGTGAAACCTGCTAGTGATCTAGCAGATTTTTACAATCAAGCGGAGAGAAACTTATACTAGGAGGGCACAGAAGCAAAACTGTTGATCTGAATGTTGTGGACGGTGGGGGAACATCCAAAATAGGATAAGAAAATGACGAAGGAAAATATAAAGCTGATGATAGCTTCAAGGGACCGAAGCAGATGAAGAGGGAACTGTTTTCCTTCTACATTGAACTAACAAAGACCCAAAAACGAATTATTAGGATAACAAAGGCAGTTTCCTACCAAAAAGTAGCAAAAAGGGAGCATACAAATTAGAAGAAAAAGGTTTAGAACGTTTTGCCTATTCCATAAGCAAGTTGGACATGAGATGAATGAATGCAAACATCTGCGACATCTGATTAAGGAGTAGATATGGAGCAACTAACTACAAGAATATGTGAGGAATGAATTGGAAGTGGAGCGGTAGGAACAACGACCACTCGTAGCAACCACATCTGGACACGACCATGGATCTAGGCCGAGATTGTTTATCCCCTAATTAGGACGGAGTGAAGTCAGATTTGATTCCTACACTTTATATTTGTTTGAAGTAATGATGCATACCAGATAGCATACATATGTGTGGGATGTCGAGTGATCCCAAGACACGCTCTGAGTTTAGAATCTAGGAGCCTCGATTGGATAGAGCTTTTAATTGTTCATTTGTAGCTTTTGATTTGGAGAGTGAATGATCTATGGATAACCGGATTTGGAAAATATTCAAACACGATAACCGATATTGTTACTATAGTGGGATACCCAAAGAGATTGATTATTCCATAAAATTTATATGTATATCGATCGGTTCCCCCAACTGAAGGGATATAGAGATGAACCATTAAATGTAGGTTCCCCTATAAGAGTGGGTAGATGGATTTATGCCAGATAGCGGGTTCCTTACCAAAGAGTGAGTGGATGGACACACTCAGATAAAGGGTCCCCTCATCGAAGGGTGAATTAATGGGCTCACACTAGATAGAAGTCCCGTTACTGGAGAGCAAGTGGATAGACATGCTTGGATAGACAACCCCTTCGCTAGAGAGTAAGCAGATGGGCTAGCTCGAATAGTAAGTCCCTTCACTAGAGTGTGAGAGGATGGATTGGCTCAGATATTGGGTCCCCTCACCGAAGAGCGAGGGGTTTGGTCTCAATTTGGATATATGATCCAAGAGGTTAGAAATTAGATAGGATATATGATCTAAAGAGTTCAAAGATTGGATCGGGTATATGATTACGCAATCTAAAGAGGTGTGAATCTATACCGGATTTTGGTTACATGATCCAAAGAGATCGGAACCTAGATTGGATGTCGATTATGTGATTTAAAGAGATCACAAACTAGATATTTGGATTTGAACACCACCTAACTTTAAAACGATTAGATAATGATCACTAGATAATGTCATAGCCTTTATTCGGTTGGACTTATTTATGATGGGATGCCATGCGATTTCGGATGATTTAAAAATGATGCTCCAATTCTCAGCAATGAACTTCCATAATTGAGGACTTATGATAACCGAATCATTAATGAAAGTCATTGCTTCGATTCAATTGGGCATTCTTACAATGGGATACTAGGCAATGCTAGACGACTTATAAGTAATGCTACAACCGGTGGTGACGAACTTCCATAATTATTGCTTCATGATTACCTGACATATTACTTACTTATGATAATGAAATCCCGGGGGAACATGAGACAACACCGATATTGATTTATGATCTGATAACTTAATCCTAAGCGAACACGGAACGATATTGATATATGATAGTTAGCTCCTGGGAGAACACATGATAATTTTGATGTATATATATGATATGAGAATTCCAAGGAGCATGGTTTGATTATGATTTTTGACTAACATATGAGTATGGACCCAAGTCCTTAGCTCTAATGGTTTGGAATGACCTTTGTTTTACGGCTGAGTCCGAAGGAATTGGACGATTCACCATGATTGGTTCTGCCGATAGCAAGAGAGCTCAACCACTAATGATTTGCCGACTTCGATATTTGTTCTTGAGCAAAGCACACCTCATATTTACAAGGCAAACTTTGGGATTAAAGTGTTGCCGAAAAATTTCCCACGGTCTCAGATTAGACTCAGATGATTAAATGATTGAACTGGACTAAGAAGCAATGAAGAAATGGACCTAAGGACTTGGAAAACATTTCACAAAGGGAAAATAAAGGAAATAGCAAAAGATTTATGGAATATAACAACTTGACCACCTTACCTCGGTGGCCACTACTTGGGTCAGAGTTGACCCTTGATGAATTTAGAATTGATCAAGTTGGTGAGCCTATATGGAACGGTTCAAGTGAATGGAAAGGTAAAATCTTAAAGGAAGGGGTGAAGGAACAGAAGTGCAAACACTGTACCGACTCAAAAATTTAACGCTGTTAATATTAAAGTAGTTAAAAACAAATTTTTAATAGAAGAGTGAATTGGGTTTCGTATTCATAACTTTTGCAAAGGTCATTTTGAGATTATTAATTTGATATATAATTTTGATATAATTAGAGTTATAGTTTGCAAAATAGAGATGATATAGTGTTAAAATAGTGTATGCAGATGTTTTTGGGGCAAATAGTTACATATAATTGAACCCACCTCATTGCCTATAAATAGACCGCTATAGGGAAACCCAAGCAACCGCCATACCATTCTTTATATTCTTTTAGATCCCTTCTTTCTTCTTAGTTCTAACCTCTTACCTTCTAATGGATATTTTCTCTAATTACATCAACTAATTAAAAAATACGATTAATTACAAATCATTTCAAAATCATGCGTTATAATATATCTTTTAATGTAGAGATGAAATAAATGAAGTGGTAGGGTTCATTTCTCAAAATTCAACTATGTTTAGGTTGAATCTTTGATAGAATGTGAAGAACTATCAAAAAAAGAGGACCATCACATTTAGAACTTGCGATTCAATGGTGGATTTGCAATTATATGATGATCGGAGAGTACTTAGATGACGAGGAGTTTATGAATAGTCGATCCACCAGGTCGGATCGAAGAGATTGCGCTGGGATTTTGGCCAAAAATTCAAATTGGTTAGGAATTTAGTTGTGGCGGCATCCTTCTTAGCGATATGAATGATGTTAGGGAAGAGCAGCTTGGTGGAAGGCGAGGCGTTGGAGGCTGCAGTGATGTGGGATTTGATCGGCATGGCCTATGAGGCGGCGATTTTGGTCAAAAGTAAGGCCCAAAATTGGGTTCAAATGCGTTCGTACAAAGAGGAGAGGATGAAAGATAAAGTAGGGATACATATTGGTGGTATACTCTATTTTCATTTTTTTTGTGAATATTATGTATCTTATAACCTTTGTATCTTCCACATGCGAACCTTGATTCTTCTCCTATTAGGCTTGTGGCGAAATTCCAAACGATATGGTACCTGTTTTACTGAGTTTTGGAGACAATTGGAAAAGACACAATGACATGATTATTTGTTTATTTAATTGAAATTTAAAATATTAAATGCATATCCGTTGATGGAAAATTATAATTGTTGATTTCTGTTATGATATATTGATAATTATGCGGATATTATGAATATTTGGACATGTAATGCCATGTTGGCTATTTATTGTCTATTTTTTTTATTCTTTATTGTTAATTGTAATAAATTTTTTATTTAAATTTTTGGTATAGTTGATTGATATAAAATGGATGAAATTGCTTAGTTTGGATAAATAAATGATAAATAATGTGATTTATGGATTTTGTGTAGTGTTTGTAAATTACAATGTTTAAATGAAATAAAATGAAATTAACTGGAGAAATTTAATAAGGTTTTTATATGAATTTCTAGGGAAGTCCATATATAATGATGAAGAACATACTTTAACCTTATTTTGGAATGTTTGTTATTGTTATTCAATAAAGTGAAATTTTATAAATAATAATATGGCTTTTGTGAAAATTATACTGTTTTAAAATAAATAGTAATGAACTGGTTTCGAGGTATATTAAAGAGATTTAATACATACAATATTACTTTGATGAAAAATAATAATGATATAATCGAACAAATAAATAATAAATAAGGTTATTTTTAGATTTTAGGTGGTATTTGCAAATAACGGTGAGTTAATAACTTTATTAAAAGAAAATGTATGGAACTAAATATGAACATTATTTATGAATTTCTGGAGAAATTCATAAATAACAACATGAATTACCTTTAGACAAGACTTGGGAAGTTATTATTATTAATAAATAGAAGGAAATTTTAAATAATAGTAATATGAATATTCATTAACATTGTATTGTTTTGTTGAAATGACAAAATGATTGATTTGCAAAGTTTATGGTATGAAATATTATTGTTATTGCTTGAGTAATAAAATAAGGAAATGTTCTTTGAATGATAATAATTGTTGTAATAAAAGAATATTTCCCAAAAATGTTTTCTTCTTTGAGGTGAATAGAAATAAAAAGGAGTTGTAGTGGTTTAAACTAGAAGAGTTATTATTGATTTTGAAGATAATTAAATAAAACTGGACTTACAATAAACATTGATAAAATGATTTACGAGAACAATGAATGTAAATATATTACTTTGATGGTTATTGAACGTGTGATTGATTGATTGTTTGCTGTAATTATCACATATATTTGATATCTGATGATGGTATTGCATTTTGATAAGTGTATGATATTTTACCATTATTGCTACTAGTTATGGGTAGTTAATTATAGTTAAATGGTGATGGATGTTGTGTTACTAATGTTGATTTGATTTGTACACATTTAATGCTTGATGTAGAGTTACTATTATGAGGTGATTAGTACATGTTTGTTGATATATATTTACATTGTTGATGCATTACTATAATGAATGATTAGTATGGTGTAAGTATATTTGTGCTATTGTGAATTCCTTGTCTGATGGATTGGGGTCATTATTGAATATTGTTGATGTTTTGTTGGTTTTTGCTGTTATGCTTTTACTATTTGCATTAGTTGCGATGGTTGTGATGGTTGCATTAGTTGCATTGATCGCATTAACTATGATGGTTGCATTGGTTTCATGGATATTGTGGTTGCAATGTACTAACAAGTATTTAGATGCATGACAAGAGCAGGAAGTAGAACTACGTGGGCTTAATCACCCAAAAGGGGTACGTACGCAGTCTTTTCCTATGCAATAACCACCGGAACTCTTAGATTAGGCTGTAGCATATAGAGTTAGGGGGTAGTCCCAACATAATCGAAAACTTTTATTTTTGTGCATATTTGTGAAGTTGGCAGGTGAGAGAAAACAAAAGGAAAAGGAAAAGAAAGGAGCTTAGGTTGTATGCTGCATCCACAGGTTGCTTACCTAAGATTATTTCTTATATATCACCATGATATTGCTTTATAAATGCTTAATGTATAGAAAGATTGAATATACATTATATGTCCTATAGTGATATGTCTATTATTTATTTTATCCCTACATGAGGTCTATTTTTAATGGTCACTTTATAGACTCTTTTTAATTTTATACACCCATGGCTCATAATCTTTAATGTTTGAAACTAGCCGCAAGTGTATTTTGATGTCTATATTTATTTTTAAACGTTGAAAATAGTGGGTTGTCGCACTTGGTATCAAGGCTTAGGTTTAGGGATTCCCTATGCGTTGGGTAGGTTTGAACATTAAGTTAAAATGATGTACACCTTAGGTTAGGTTAGAATATAAAATGAGAGAGATTTTTGATTGCTTATTGTATGCTTTGTGTGTATTAGTTTTTTGTTTAACCACCATTACCTTACCATCAAATGATGCTGATTTATTAGGACCCTTGTGTGGAAGATAAGTAATGTAGGAGTGAGATAAGATGAATACTTATAGGAGGGGTTAAGTGTTTCGCTATAACTCGTGTGATGTACAAACATGATGTTAGATTATATTCGAAGCCAACCTTAGTAAGATCGAATTATTTTTATTAAGCGAATATTATGTTTTTGGAAAATATGTAAAATACAATTTTGATTTTAAAATCCCTTATTAAAAGAAAACTGCCTATTTGGGCATAAATGTGATTTGTTGAAATTTTTGGTAAAGATAAAGTATATAATTTGGAAGATAAAATACTTTTATGAAGATATTATTGTAAGGAAAAGTGAATGTTGGAAAAATATTTTATTTTAAAAATTATTTAATAAAAATATGGTTTGATTAGGTATTGAAAGTTGAATCCAGTCATGAGAAAATGATTTTTTTGCGTTAGAAACTTCAGTTATTTCGAAAAATGTTGTCGTCGAAATTGACCACCAACACCAAATTATGTGGAAGCGTCAAAATCCAATCCCGTCACAGAAATATGAACAGAAATAAGTGAAGAATTATTTTAAAACAATTAGAAAGCAAGCAAATAGAGACATAGGTTTATAGTGGTTCGGCTAACTCTAACCTATGTCAACTCCAAAGATTTTCCTTTTATCAGTTTATACTGCTGATTACAGTTACAAATCTACGAAATTCAAGAACAAAAATGATAAATTATGGCCTAGGTAGAAGATGAAGAGAAGTAGAATCAAGATCCCATTTTCTAAAGCCATGCATGCTGTATTTATAGGTGAAACTTCGGCTACAGGGCCATCTTATCCATATAGCCCACATAGGGGTCGTTAGGCCCAAATCTCCATAAGAAGGGATAGGTACCAATCCCTTACTTAGTTGATTCCTGGGTCATGACTCCTATGGTGGATTCTTCATGATGAAATATGCTTAACTGCCAAGTTTCACATTATTGGGAATAAGAGGGCTCGAGTTATTGATTGTCGAGTGATAGAGCACCCTTGATTTTAGTCACATGTCGATCCCTCCTTGGTGGTCTTACGTGTGCCGATCCATCCATCTATATGCTATGTCGATCCTTCACTTCATATGCTACACCGACCCATCCTTCATAGGCTATGCCCACCCCTTGTCCATCCATCCATACCAATCCCTTCATGACATAGCCTGTCGATCCATCTTTTTTCGACGCCTTGAGCCTTACCATGCCATCGATCTGTGGTGCTCCATCATGTCATGCCGATCCAAGCTATGCCGATCCTTGGGCTTCCATTTAGTAGGCTATTGAAGTGCACCGAACCTTATAAGAGCGAACTCACGCTGATCCATCCTCTTGAGCAACACATGTCGATCCATGCTATTCGATTATGCCGATCCCTCCTACATGGAATGAAATATGTGAAACCCTCTCATCTGTTGAGCCATATTCCATACTTTGAACATTCTGTCTTACATATCTGCAAATTTTGTTCAATCCCGACTTCAGTAGCCATCTATACCTAATTTTTGGGCCCCACGATCGTCGCTCTGTACTCATCGGCCTTGATAATCGTGAAGTCCATTGGGTTAAATCTGCCTATGTACTGCCTTGCCGAATGACAGGTTGAATAAAAAAAGAAGATAACGTTGATAAATTGTTTTAATTATGAACATTATTATGATAGGATATTTAGGTCAAATATATATTATTTTGATAGCAATGTTTTTATAAGAACATCTTAGCTAAAATTATTTTTAATTAGGGAACATCCTTTGAAACGATATAGCTTGAAAGGTGTTTTGTGACTGCATCAAGATTTAAAATGTTTTTTGGCATAAGTACCTTATTGGGGAATATATAGTGAGAACCCTTATTTTAAAGAAAATAATATTTTGTTGAAACATTACTTATGATGAATATTATATGATTTGGAGAAGAATTATTTTGAAGATAATTGATAGAAATGTTATTTCCACAAAAAGAGATTTCGTTTTGAAAGAACTATTTTCTCAATATAAGCATTTGAAAATTATATAGTGGAAATATTTTAATCTCGAGAATTATTTTATCGCTAGTAATATTTGAAAATAGTTTGATGATAGTATTTTTATTTGAAAAGCATCTTTCTAGGTAAAGAACTCTATAAAGTGTTCATTTGAGAGAGAAGTTTCATCAAAAGAGTATATTGATTTCAGAAAATTTTTATTGAAAGATTTTTTTTGGTTTGAGGGATTTCCATTCAAAGATTACTCTTTAATAATTAATGTTTTGAAAAGAAAACAATTTTGTGTAAACAGTTTTTGGTGAAAAACCTAATTGTAAATTATTTAATTGAGCATATATTTGATAATATATTATTAAGACACAATGTATTATAAAATATCTAGTTTCAAAATAATTGAGAAAATATTTTATTAAAATGAGGATTTTTTGCTTTAGAGGTAAATGTTGGAAAAAGTAAAATTTTAAATTGAATAACGAACTCTAAAGGTTTTTGTTAAAAAGGATTTTATTAAAAAGATGTTTTATTAGAGAAATTTAACTAAAAACTATAAAATTACACTTTGTAACATACGGTGTAAGGCAATGGGTTAACATGAGTTTTGAGTTTGCCCGATACCCATTATGATGATGTTACCTTTATGACTATTGAGTGTAATTTTCTTTAATGACATGTAGGGACGTCTAATTATTCCCTTCTAACAGAGATTTGGTAGGTGAAGAAGGACTACCCATTTTAATATGTGGAATAGTGAGCTTTTTGTTGTATTGACTTGTTTTAGTTGAATTGCTTTTATCGCATTGTTGGCCATTAAATTATTTGAAATTAAGAAACGTTGCAACTTATTCCCCATGTCTATTTATATACTATCCCATTTGAATTGATTCCTTATGTTTGTATTATGTCGTTGATTACTTGTTTACTATGATTGATTTTTAATTATTTATATGCTTTCTTGTTTGTTTGATGTACACATATTTATTCATGTCATGTTTTCTGGATTAATCTCTTTTGCTTGTGTTGACTATTATTTGTCGATTTGTTAAAATAATTTCTTTGTTAACTTAGCATTTGTTTTGATTTGTTATTTTTTGTTTGGCTGTTTACTTATTCACTTAATTTCTTATTTTTTATAATATTGTAAATGTAAATACCTTGTTTTACGAAGAAATGCAAAGAGGTTCCATGAAGATTAGTAATGGTGCTTAGAGGATTTTAATGAAAAAAGGCTTGATGGATACCATTGAGGAAATAAGGATAGTTGGGAGGTCCATTATATAAAATTTTAAAATATACATTATAAAAACCTATTTCTGGCTTCCATAAATATTTTAAAAATAAATATTTTCTATTTTGAAGAATAATTTTGTTTCTTATACAAAACGGTGTTTTCTCAAAAATTATTTCGAGTTGGTTTAAATTTGTTAACCCAAAAATGGATCAACACCCTGGGTTGAGTGCGAAAGCACCAGCCCTGTTGATCAAGGAAAATAAAATAGAAATAAGAGATATTAACTTCCAAATAAAGTAAGAAACAAGGGATATTTATAGTGGTTCAGCTGTTAACGAAGACTGCGTTCACTTTATAATTTTTATTACCAACTGACTACAATTACAGGTTGAATCTAATTACAATGCGATTGAATCTTGTAAGTTAGACCAAGCCACCAGTGTTAGAGTTCACTGGAGAATCACAATCCTGTAGATGACTATTGTGTGGGAGAAGAGGAGTGAAGAGTAGTTTCTGTAGAGTTTCAACAGCCATTCTAGAAGATCCTTTTTATGCTGCATGTAGGATTATATATATATATATATATATATATATATATATATCGGTTAGAGAGATATTGGGTTAGGCCTGCTTTGCCAGTGGCCTGCATATGATGCCATGAAGGAGCTTAGAAAGTTTGAAGGCCACCCGAGCCAATCTAACAGATTGCTAGCGATCCATGGGTGATGGATCACTAGCGATCTAATTACTTGGAATATTTTTGCTTCATCCTTTCTAAAAATGTCATAAGAATCCAACATAATTCCATGGATCACTAGCGATCCATAGGTCCCAAGTACTTAGGGGATTTTAAGTGATCTCCATTTAGTTGTGTTCCTATCTTTCATTTGAGTGCATTGTCCAAATATCAAGTCGTTTGGAGTTTTTTGATCATCCGTCTTCATGGGTCATCTGGTCTGGAAAAATCACCCATTACTTGCTCAAAACTTAACAAAATCAGACAAAACATTGCAAGTACACTCTAGAGGGTGTTTGGGAAAAATTAAGGCAGTGGGGCCTACTCTACATTAGTCGCTAGCGATCCATCTAGTTAGGTCGCTAGCGGGTCATCTAGCTTCATCCAATCAAGCTCATTGTTGGTGAGTGCCTTCTTTAATGTCTTCGAAGTGTTCTTCCAAAATTTCAAGTCAATCTGACTCTGTTTGAGCTTCCTAGCTCCGTTTTAAGTTAGCTGCTTTGGTCAAAAAGCGGGTAAACAGTTTGAATCAGATGAGTCTTTACTCCTTGAACTGCGCTGCTTGGAATGCTATGAAACTTGGCCAGTATTCTTTGAAGAGGTAGTAGATCATTATGCAAGAGGCTTTGACAACTCATGATGCTTCCTTTTAGATTGCTAGTGATCCATGGATGATGGATCGCCAACGATCCATCTACTCAGTGGATATTTGGCTTGTTTCTCTTAAGTTCCATTGGCTTGTTCTTTTAGATGCCTAGTTCAAGTTTCAAGTCATTTTAGATTTGTCTGGATATTCTAACTCCTTTTGAATTCTTCTGGGTTAAAAACCCAGTTAATATTTGCCCCCTAGAATATTATTTCTTGGAAACAAAGTGTGCTCTAGAATATGACAAGTTTTGGATTACTATTCTATGAATTCCAGTGAATCGTCTGAGTCCATCTCAAGATGTTGTTTTCAAATGATTGTCCTCTGAAAGCCATTCATTTTTTAATTTCAACCCGAATTTCAATTCCTAGTAATAACGATACAATATTCGCTCCACAGTTAACACAAGGGTTTAGGTCGGTAAGTGGGTGCATGACGTAGATTTGGAGTCGACCTATATAGTTTTAACCCAATCGACGGTGAAGCTAAGTTTTTTCTTGAACAACTCTGTGCCATTCTGGAGCAAGGTATTGCTTTTTGTCTTAACTGTTTCTTTCAAGGAATTGGTTAAGTTTATGTCACCATCTTAAATTCTAATGCGATGAATTATTCCAAAATCATATATAATGGATGATTCGATCGTATTGCTCTTCCTATTTTTGTACTCCGGTAATCCTAAAAGGAAAAACTTCCTGCGTCGCTTCGGACAGCGGCTCCATTACCGACCATTGATCGTAAGTGTGGAAAAGATAATTTCAAAGGACAATATGGATTTTTTTTTCAAATGTAAGCAAGTTATCTACACTAGATTGTTCATTTACCGTATTCGCACTACTAGATTCTTCTCATGCGGACACTACATCTGTCTCAATCAACGCTCAAAACCTGACTAGTCAACGTACGCCGACTTTCCTTGGATTCCAAGCACTGATTATATGAGGATATTATTTAATGTAAAACATACCTGATAGGGTCGGTTGTCAAGTTTTATCGTTGAAATTGACTTTCCGGTCATCTAATCTTTAGTCTGACGGAGGGACATCCACTGCTCTACAAGCTGGGTCCTTCGTAATTTGGGCTTCGCTTATTACTCCTATCATATTGGGATGATAGAATACAGTTAAATTACAAGGTACAGCCGCTCTTGTAGAGTTGTAGTTGAAGTTCGATCAGGCGCAGTTTCAGTCTTTCGAAACAAGCGCATGACTTGTTCGATTGTGATTTTCCTTCCTTTGCGTTTCTTAGAATTCGTCCTGCACACCAGCCTCTATCTCGGGGACTATCGGTTTAATTGCTCGATTTCGAGCATTGGTATTTCTCGTTGCTACACCTCTTGTGTTCATATGCAGCATACTCATTTACTATAATTCTATACATGTAAGCAATACTTCTGCGGTCATTTCAACGTATTCTATTTCATCGCTTTGTTCCGAACTATGAGGTTGCTTGGTCTAAATAGTTCTATAGCTAATCCCTACATATGCTTAATTGAGTTTATTTCAAAAAAGTGTCGGTCTATCTTACCTAGTCTATAAGGCTGATTTCTCTTAATACTAGGTCTGTATGTTTTCGAGAGACTAGTTCTCCTGGGCAATACGTTGCCGCGAAGCATCGCGGTGACTCGACACGAAGAGGCGCAGCGGCTCGACGCGAAGCAGCGCAGCCGCTGCGCCACTGCGCCGCTTCGCATCGATAGGTCCTATCTCCAGAACTAGGGAATTTTCTGCTTGATCCCTAGCTCTGATTTTTTTCAACGATGTATGTTTCCTGAATGTAATTGAATTCCTCTAAGTTGAAATCTTCATCCAATGTCATTTTGGGTACATGTGCTGCAAAGACGCATTGCCGTCATCTTTTGCTAGAGTGAATTTTTCCAAGTCTAGTGTTGAGACCCTAATCATGTATCAGTTTCTATCTCTAGAAACTCGTATGTGGTTGACTCAATTCTGTGGATTTTTCCTTAATGTTGTGAATCTCAGATAGCATGAGATGCCAAAAGAAAGGGCTAAGGATTCAATCAAACTCTTGCTCCTGTTTTTGAAAGTAGATGTACCCATAGTATCATTTTGGGGTATCTTCTTAGCATCTCCAAACTTCAGGTGATGGCATATTCCTGCAAGTTGGAACCAAATGATCTAGTTAGACCGTAAGTAGGTCAACGGTCTTTCTCGTCATTGCCAGACTGCGAGCGATGGTTAATTTTTGAACGTTAAATCCTTCATTTCCTTTATTGGCGATTTTGTTGCCAGAATGCTCTATTTTGAAATACAGAACCAGTGTCTAATCAACCTCGCAGTTATTTGTGTTTGGACTTTGCAACATTTCTTTTGATCAAGTGCCTATAAGTCTATCCCTACTCGAGGGACAAGCTATTTCGAATGCCGGTAGTTGGGTGATTGTGAAAGATAGAGAGGTTTGTGACAAATGATTCAATTACCCCTGGTCTGGCTTTCAACCCTATTCTAGGATTGAGGAAGTATGATGGTTTTAGTTCCAACCTTCCGTGATTGACCCAAATGTCCTTAGTTACGCATGCTTTGCTTGATTGTCGTCATCATAGAAGTTATGTTCGTACGCTAATTCCCGTCTTTAGGAATGATTACCCGGCTGCTTGGTTCCAAGCAACATTTTTTTGAGGCTACCCATCTTTTGGCTATATCTAAATTCATTTTAAGTTGAATTTAGGAAATTCGGTTTTGCACCAGCTTTCATCCCTAGAAATTAGCACACAAGCAATTCAATCCTAGGATATCCCTTCGGTGCTGCTTTATTCCTTTGCATCGGCCGATTTTTATGATGAAAGGTACCATCCGGCTAACCTGTAAAAGGTTATGTCTTCCTATTATTGCCTATTTTCGGGCAACGGTAGTTTTTGGAGACAAGGGTAGAATCTCAGTTGAGGACCAACTTCTATCTCTAGAACTAGTGTGTAACATCCCACCTTCTAAGGCCCAAAACTAACTGCTATTGATGTTGCAGCCATATACAATTGTTATTTCTTAGCGACCGAATGCGATTAGTTAATATTGATATACAGGAACACATGAATATGAAAAGTTTAAATTCCAATAACAGAAGTTCGCATTTCGTGCAAATTATAATTTAAGATTAAATTGCATAATCCCAGACGTTAACCACGTTCAGATCACATATACATGTACAAAAACAATAAGAGCAACATATAAAGATGTTCCCTTATGATGATCAGAGAACTAATAATATGAATATTACAGATCTTAGCACATCATAGAAGAATACACAAAATAGCTCCTCTATAGCTAACCCTGCCTCTTGCACGTCTTCGTAAGCTTCTTCATCCAAAAATCTGAAAGTCTCCCACTCTCAAACTACTCAAATTAATTTTGAGTACCCGAGAGTTTTTGGAGAAACATAAACATCGAGTCGGACAATAAGTCTGGTATGAATAATTTTCTATCATCTCTTATCATAAATAGATATCTAGCGAAACCATTCCGCTTAGCGGAACGGGTTTCCCTCTCACTAGTATTCAAAACAAAACATGCAAATCATTTACTATGCCCCTGCATCCAAAATGATCAGTCTTAACATATTATGAAATAAAGCCATAAATCATATGTATTGGATATCCCATCCACTCATTTATTAGATATCCCATCTAAAAGCAATTTTTAGATTTCTCATCTAAAAGCAACTTATTAGATTTGCCATCTAAAATCAATTTATTAGAGATCCCCTCTAAAATCTCTAAAATGATCATCCATCATAATTTAATTGGACTATCCGTCCGAAATCCATTTAAATTAAATACAGATTATCCATCATACATTGTTTTATAAATGATGGAGTAGACTATCCACCACACACTACATAGTTTTTCTAGAATGACTATGAACCCTTGGATGCCAAATCCCGAGGCTAACCACCTCTGGAAAAACATTTTTTCTTTACAAATTTGATGTGGGCTATTCACCGCACATTCCATGGTTTTTCTAGGTTAACCCAAAACCCATCATTTGGCCAATTAAAACATCATAATCCCCATGATTATTTATACAAATTCATGATCCCCATGGTTACTTATTTTTCCCAGGTATACACTTGTTTAACCTATTCCCACTGGTAGCCCAATTAGGTTAAATTAAATAAAAAAGCATTGGTAGCCCTAATGTATATTTTTGAAAGCATATTTCTGTTTGTAACTACAAACTATGTATTTAAAACATTAACCCACCTCGGTGTCCCTAAGGTTTATTAACATTCATCCTATATAGGGATCTCCCCTACATATTAAAACAAAGATAAGTATTTTATACTATAACCCTTTGAAGTAACCCCTTTGACTTAGCATAATTTTACTTAAGAAAAATGGCTAAAAACATCCCTTTAAAACATTTCGAACGAAGTCCATTCAAAAGCAAATAAACATCTAAAGTTAGCCCCCTCGGAAACCTTTCTTTTGAAAGCATCACAAAATCATACCTTCCAACCTTGCCGAAAGGTCTTACTACCTTTCGACCTTGCCGAAAAGTCCTACCTTTCGACCTTGTCGGAAAGTTTCTTTTCGACCTAGTCGAAAGGTTCTACCTTTCAACCTTGTTGAAAGCCTAGGGTATCCCCTCTATAAAACCATTTATAAACTGTTTGAAAGCAACGAAACTCAAACCTTTCGAAATCATTGAAGGTAAACCCTTCAAAACCTTTCGAAATCAAACCATTTGGAATCAGAACCTTTCGGAATCAAAACTTTCGAAATCATTCAAAAACAATGAAGAGTTGGTGTTAGAACATATCCTTCGAAAATATACTTTCGACTTCATCAGAAGGTTTACCCTTCGACTTTTTTGAAAGATAATAAAGCTTTTATTTAAAAACAATGGGAGGTTCAGAAGTAACTCCTTCTTCTTCCCCTTCTTTCCCTTCGACTTTGTCGAAGGCATCCTTTTGACGTAGTCAAAAGGATTAAAATGCCTTTTTAGAAAAATTTCAAAACGATTCTCTGTTAGGTTTAAACTTTTGAAGATCCCCTTCGAAACCCCTTCTTGAATATAATTTTTCTCCGACTTCTATAAAATGATAGAGTCGAAGGATATCCGAAGGCAATTATGTTTCTAGTCAAAAGCAAAGGAAGAAGCCTCCCCATCCCTTCGCCTCTCTTTCCTTCGACACCATGCCTACCTTTCGACTTAAGTGGAGGGTAATTGCTTACCTTCCGTCTTAGACGAAAAGTAACTTTTGACTTCGTCGAAAGGGTAAAAGCGGGCTTATTGGAGTCGAAGGCAGAACTGGGCCTACTAAAGTGATGTTTTATCTTGCATGTCTAATTTTAATTGACTAGGTAGCCTTCTCCTGTACTTCCAAATAGTAAAAGTACACAAAAGCCAACCTTTTTCATAAAACACTATCATTCTTCCCCAAATCAATTTCAAAGCAGATTTCCCACCGAATTTCGAAAGCAAATTTGTAGTTTAGCCCTCAGGCTTAAATAATCATAATCCCTATGATTATTTATACAAATTCATGATCCCCATGATTACCTATTTTTCCCAGGTATGCCACCTATTTAACCTATTCCCATAGGTAGCCTCAATTAGGTTGAATTAAATAAAAACACATTGATATCCGTAATGTATATTTACGAATGCATATTTCTGTTTATAACCCTAAATTATATATTCGAAACATTAAAACCACCCCGGTGTCCCCAAGGTTTATTAACGTTCATCTTGTATAAGGATCCCCCTTACATATTCAAACAAAGATAAGTACTTTTGCTGTAACCCTTCGAAGTAGCCCCTTCAACTAAGCAGAATTTTACTTAAGAAAAACTGGCTAAAAAATCCCTTTCAAATTCTTCGAATGAAGTCCCGTTCGAAATCAAATAAACGTCCAAAGTTAGCCCCTTCGGAAACCTTTCTTTTGAAAGCATCACAAAATCATACCTTTCGACCTTATCGGATGGTTTCTTTTTGACTAGTCCAAAGGTCCAACATTTCGGCCTTGTCAAAAGCCTGGGGTATCCCCCTTACAAAACCATTTAGTTCGTGAAAGACCTTTGTGTTCACGAAGGGCTTTTGGAATTAAATAACCGCTGATCTGCCGGTTCGCCTTCACCATGGTTTAATTATGAAAGACCGTTACGTTTATAAAGGGTTTTTGGATCAGATAACCGCTGATCTACCGGTTCACCTTCACGATGCTTTAGTTTGTAAAAGATCTTCACGTTCATGAAGGTTTTTTTGGATCAGATGACCGCTGTTCTATTGGTTTGCCCTCACGATGCTTTAGTTCGTGAAAGACCTTCACGTTCGCAAAAGGTTTTTCTGATTAAATGAACGGTAATATACCGGTTCGCCTTCACAACGCTTTTGTTTATGAAAGACCTTCACGTCCGTGAAGAGTTTTTTGGATCAGATGATCGTTGATCTATCGGTTCGCCTTCACGATGCTTTAGGTCGTAAAAAACCTTCACGTTCGTGAAGGGTTTTTGGGATCAAATAACCATTGATATACCGGTTCGCCTTTACGGCGCTTTAGTTCATGAAAAAACTTCATGGTGATATAGCTCTTGAAGGAGTTTTTGTGATCGGGTGTCTGGCGAACAGACAGCCTTAAAACGATTACGAGGGAAATTTTAATCGGATATCCGATGAAAGATGGCCTTGGAGTGATAATTTATCAACTCCAAGAAGATTTTTGGGTCGTGTGTCCGACGGCCTGGCGGTTTTAAAGCAATGATTCATCGACTTCAAGAGAAATTTTGGTCGGATGTCCGACGACTAGATGGCATTGGAACGATAATTCTTCGACTCCAACAAGAGTTTTGGGTTTTTTGTCCTATAGCCCAACGATATTTAAGTGATAATTCAACGACTTTAAGAGGAATTTTGGGTATTCACTTGCAGAAACACAGTTTTATCATTTCTTGGAGATTAAGTGGTTGGATCTGCTTGTTAGACGATCCTTTTGACAAGACTTATCGGCGCTACCAGAGCAACGTCGGTCTTAGAAGGTGGATTGACATGATTTGTCGAGGACATAGATGCATTTCTTTCACTGTGCTGTCCACAATGCCCCTAATGTCACGGTACAACTCATTTGGAAAAGGAAATTAGACAGGATGAATGAGAAGGCATCACTTTAGGTTGCTGCCCTTTTTCTTAGTTGCTAGAATATTATTTGATAATCATCATTTTATTTGATTTCGTCAGCTAGCTGAGGTGCGTTTCTATTGGGTCTTAGTAGCCTTTCTTGGGTAGAAGGTCCCTGCTGTCCTGTAGCTCCTTCACCATTCGGTATGTTCTTTGGAAAATTGCTAGTTTTTCCTTCTTCTAATTGCACTTCTTCTTGTCTTTAGAGCCAATTTTCCTTCCCATTGAATTCTTCTAGGATAGTAGGTTGTTTCATCCTTTAATGATCCCCGAGGGCCTTATAGTAGATTGCATCCGTCACCCTCGCTTTATCCATATGCTAGTCATATCTGTAAAAAAGTAATTTTGAATCAGTTGTACAGTTGTACCAAAGGTATAGTTGGCGTGATAAACTTCTTTGGATATTTTGCATGTTGAACGGCTTCGGTAAATGGGTTTCAATTCGGGAAGATGCTCTAATTTTTGTAAGACCAATCCGCTTTCAAGTTCGACTGTTTATAATGCTTGAGAATGATATATGCATGATTGCATTATGCTTGAATGATTAGAAATGTCGATTGAATGACAAATCACTTATGATAGGGACATGGATCAAGGACGATCCTTAAAATTTTCAAACTAGGTGAGAACAGTCTTAGGTGACAAAGAAGGCCCCATAAGGTTGTGTTCAAAATTTCAAAGCATTTTGAGTTCGTATGTTCAAGTTATGGGCAAAAGAAGATGAATCGGCATTGATGGATCAGTGGTATCCGATCTGAGAAAATTTCCATTTTCTTGGAGTCAGCACATGGTTCGCTTGGAGTCACAGAATTTAAAATGCTGGGTTAGTAACAAATGTTGCTTGGAGTCATTTGCATGTTTGCTTGGAGAAAATCTTGGTTTTACCTGAGTCTGATTTCGGGTCGGAACTTTTTAGGTTTACTTCGAGTCAAATGGATGATTACTTGAGTTCGACTTCGAGTCAGGACTTCCAAAATCTTCTTCGAGTCAAGTAGGCGATTACCCAAGTACGACTTCAAATCAACACTGAAGTGGGTTTCTCAACGACCATTTTGATGAGTTTTGATGATTTTCGACGACGATAGCTCATGATTCGACGATGGGAGCTCCATGATGGGATTAGAAGATGGTCAGTTGGGAGTGATCATAATATATCATGGGAGCTTGGCCTTGTAATCGATCTCAGTTTGTATCATATGTTCTTGGTTCTCATGCCCCTATGAGTATCTTTTGAGTACCAGTTCCTTGTCCATTGCTTAGGACCGCGAGATAAAGTTTAGAACTTCTTATAATGTTTTGCACGTTGGCGTTTTCATTCAATTTGTCTTCCTCAAATTTTTTGTCATCTTCAGAGCCAGAGAGAGCCGTATATCCTCCCATGGGGTTTGCGCCCCTAAGTTCGGGTTTGTTGTAGGTGCACTTGCAGTTGATGGAGTGTTAACATTTTCTTCCATCATGGTTCTTGGAGCTCTTCCCATTGCTTCATTTTTCTTTTGCATTCTGTTTCTTCCGTTCAAGCCAGAAACAAAAGAATGCTCTTGCTCCCTTGCAACCACGGCTTTAGGTGAAAGAATATATGGATCGTATTTGAATATTAAATATGCAAATGTTATGAGATATTATCTATCAACAAGCAAAGTAGGATAAGTAAGGTAAGAAAATGATCACACCTGAATTTTTATACTAGTTCGGATCTCTCGTCCTACATCCAGTTTTCGAAGCTTCACTTCGGACTTTCAACTATCGAAACTGCCCACGCTTCTCCCGAAGGAAAAGGCTTACAATAAAAGAACTTTCTTTGACATAAGCGTGTTCTTGACAACACAGTTTTTAACTGCTCAGTACCATCCTTCTTATAATCTTCCTTAACTAGTATGTAATTTGAAGCTTTGATATAAGGAAGAAATAAAAGTATACTTTTTTGAGTACATTTAGAAATTAGAGAAAGCAAGAGAATAAAGAGAGAAGAGTTAAGAAAATCAAGTAAGTTTTACTATTCAAATTCATGCTTATTAAATGTTGAAGAGTTTGTTTGAGAAGTTAAAACCTTTGGTACATTCTATTTCAGTTCAAGAGTTGCAATGTTCGAGGAGGAAGAGCTATGACCAGGGATAGTGGATGCAACTCTTTTTTGAAGAAGATGTCTAATAAGGAGTGCTAGCCGTTACCCAGGTCAGACATATGGATGCTTAGCTCAAACGTTTGGCCTGTATTGAAAAAGTTTAACAGATAACATTGTCAGACGTCTGAATATATGAGCCAGACGTCTGACCCATGTACAACCTGATAATTTCCCTTCTTGAGCTTGTAAAACCTTTTTAATAGTTTGTATGTGCTTATGCTTGTAAAAACTACTCAAGGAAATTGTACATATCAACTATTTAAGATACTAACACGATACACTAATATTTCTTGATACAACTATCCTCTTGTGTTTGTCTTCAAGTCTTGGTCGCAATAATTTTCTACATATGGTTGATATATATATATATATATATATATATATATATATATATATATTGCATGCTAGTGATTTTATAGTTTTTATCATCGAAATCATAGAACAGAGGTTCTAACATTCTGCCACTTTTGATGATAACAACCATACAATCAAGTTTATAAGAATGCTCCACCTGAGTTTTGTGATTCCTCCTCCTATTTATAGGTTGTATAAAATCTCTACCCCTTTGTCATTATCAAAAATATTTTATGAAATAATATGAGGAAACATCACAACAACATAATGTCACTAATCACAATGTCATAGCACTAAATCAAAATATCACAGTCATACACGGTAAGAATTCAGAATAAATTTATTCAACATTGATAAATAACTTACTGATAGGAAAAATAACCCCATAGGTTAGAAGCGTTTTCATCATAGTCGCTATTCTGCCATTGTGACTAATCATGATACTCTTCATCTTCCCAAATGGAAAGTCCCTTAAATGATAGATAGTGTCTGTAATGTGGAGCTCCCTGTAGAGGCCATGTCTTTGATCTCCTCGGTGTATATATTCATTGGATCTTTTCCAGGAGTATGGGTCTGTAAAGGCTCTTCGGGCGTGCGAGGTCTTAGTGGATATTCATGTGGTGCAGGAGGTGGAGACGAAGAAGATCGTCCGCAAACCTTTCCCATAACCTTTCCAAGAGTAGAAACGACCTTTTCTAAAGTCTTTTCTACTTTAGTCATTCATATAGAAAAAGTTCGTTCGAGTCGGAAAACTTTCTTATCCAAGACCTTTTGATTTAGAGATAGGTGACATTAGTTTTGAAGTGTCATATCTCAAATACTTTTCCTTGTCTTACTGCAATTCGAGCCTGCTGAATTTTAGAATCAGAATAATAGCCCATTGATTCAGAAGGCCCTGTGTAGAAGTAGGTCATGTAGGAGCACGCTGTTGGTGTTGTTGTTGTTAGTGTTGGTGTTGTTGGCGCTGTTACTTGAGAAAAGGTGTAATATTTGGTGGATTTTCAGGAAGACTCATTAAAGAAAGGAAAAGAATTCCACTATCCATAACAGAAAGTCCTTCGTATTGTGATAAGAATAAAGAAACATTATGTGCTCGAAGAATTCGAATAATATATGGTGCATAGATGATTGTTTGATGAATTGGGGTCCAAAAACTTTTAATTTGTTCAAAATATATTGAACTCAATTCACTTTGGTATGGCCGAAAATAGCATATAAACTTTATGGTCATGGTCATACACTTGCTCATGACTACCTAACCTAGGGAGTATGGTATTTATAAGCATTCAGTTAAGTAATCTAACTTTTGGATGAAAATTGAATGGTGATAATTTCCGCGTGTCATCTTCCCAAATGAGATGTGTAATTTCATCTCTTGGCATGTGTCTCATATCAGGAATATCTTGCAATCTAATTCCAAAATATGAGCACCGTAATATTTTGCCCAAGCATTTCAATATTGAGTTTTATAACTTTCCCATAAATGCTCATTCAAATCCAATATTCCAGATCAAACGGATTCCAAATATGAATTGAACATAAATCGATAAAGAATAAAAATACCGTAAGTTGATCAATTTGGCCAGAGTTAGAATCATAATCTATAAGATGGTGAACCTCCGCATTGCTAACCGTCCATTTTGTATTTAAAAAATTTACGGAGTGGATAGAATGGACCATAATGTATCTTCTTCTTTTCCAATTCCTGAAGTTTTTGTCTTCCATCTTTTTCTACCATTCATTGATCAATGATTTCATCGGTGAGAAATTGCTAAGAGGGAGGTTGAGAGCTGGAGCCTTGGCCTATCTTCTTGCGCTTGAGAAAGGGTTTCCTGGCTTTGGGTGCCATTGATTTGAAGGAATTAAAAGAAAAATAAATTGATTTGGGGGTTTTGTTTTAGGGTTAGGAGATGATGGTAAAAAAATGTAAGAGATGATTTATAGATGAGGTTGAAACTGTGATTCCGAGCACGGTCGGACGTCTGCATTTTGGATCAGACGTCTGGTTATGTGGGGATTTTTAAGGCATAGTCTTGAACCAGATGTCTGACATAGAATCAGACGTCTTTGCTGAGTTCGGTAATTTCCTAAAGAATTGTTCTAAATGTTTGGTCAAACTGACAGATGTCTGAGCTGAAATAGAAAAGATTTTTAGGATGATGGATCTAGATGTCTGTTCGAAATACCAAATGTCTGCTCTGTATCGTATTTGTTCAAACACCCCACTTCTTTTTTTTAATCAAAAATGTAATTTTTTTTTCATTAAAAATATACAAATCACATGCACGAATAATCTTGCTTAGTATGACAAATAATATATATTGTATTAATTGTCCCACGAATTTGGTTCAACCTTTGTATCCTCTTTCAGCGGTCGTAGCAGAGACCAGTAGGGAGGTACCAGACTCTGTTGAGCTTCTGACATGGCTTCTCCCTATAATTTCAATGGAGTGATCCGTTGAGCACGTGCAGGGGTTTCGTTTGTTTGCACGAAGAAAGCGTACATGAACACATGAAGGTCCGCATATTGTAAGGATGCATTTCTCCAAAAAAATTAGATGAACTCCCTGGTGCCTTTGTTCATAATACATCTCCTTTTGTACATCCATTGTTTCTTTTTGATAGTGATGGATTTCATCGGCTTTGTCAGAAAGAGAGGCTGTTTGAAAGTTAATACCATTCTTGGCTTTCTTTCCTTTTAGAGAATAGCCGGTATGTTATGTATGGGAGGGAACAATGTTTGGGGATGGAGATGATTTAGGAGTTGTTTTGGTAGGAGAGGTGTATGTACAACCAAATGATGTTAGTGAAAAATCAATGTAGAGTATGTGGAGTCGGGGTCGGACGACATGTTGGAAAATTTCTTTTAGTTTAAAAAGATATATACTTGAAACTTTTGCCTATGATTTGGTAATAAATTTTCATATATACAAGATCTAGATTTTATATTTTAAAAGGCTGTTTGTTTTATTTGTTATAATAGTAGTGGTTTTCAGAGGAGTTTTTACGTTTGTTATTTAAAAAAAATAAAGGGTATAGAAATTATATGATTTCTTAGCCATTAATATTGAGAGGTAGGAAAATAAACAATTACGAACATTGTTCTTGTTCTTTTTTTAAAGTTCAGGTAAAGAGCATATTCCTAATTCTCTTCTAAGTTTTGTAAATGATGCATCATGTAAAGGTTTTGTAAAAATGTCTGCTATCTAGTTTTCGATGTTAATTAATTCTAATGATATGACACCTTTTTCTACGTAATCTCTAAGAAAATGATGTCTGATATCAATATGTTTAGTTCGAGAATGATTTATAGGATTCTTAGATAGATCAATTGCATTTGTATTGTCACAATATATTGGAGAGCAAGTTACAGTTTTACCGAAATCTTGAACCGTTTGCTGCATATATACAACTTGTGCACAAGCCAGTGCAACAGAAATGTATTCTGCTTCACAAGTTGAAAGAGAAACCGAATTCTACTTTTTACTCAACCATGATACTAGGGATTGACCAACTAATGACAAGTACCACTCATACTTTTTCTATCTATTTTGCAACCTCCAAAATCAGCATCACTATATGGCACGAGTTTGAAAGAGCCGCCTTTAGGATAAAAAAGACCGTAATCTGTAGTGTTAGTTAAGTATCTCAAAATATGTTTAACTGCTCTATATTGTTATTTTTTTGGTTGTGCTTGTAATCTTGCACATAAACATACACACATTATAATTCAGGTCTACTAGCCATTAGATATAACAGGGAGCCTATTATACTTCGGTTTCCCATTTTCATCTTTATCCGTATGAATGCTTGTGCTCATTGATGTTGGTTTACTAGAGTTCTCCATTCCAAATCATTTTAATAAGTCATCACAATATTTTTCTTGATATATGAAAATATCATTTTTTTAATTGTTTAATTTGTAATCCTGAGAAAAAGTTTAATTCTTCCATATGGGACATTTCAAGTTCATTTTCCATGATATTCGCAAATTCGTTACATAATTTTTCATTGGTTAACCCAAAAATTATGTCATCTACATATATTTGAACAATTAAAATATCGTTATAATCTCTTTTTATGAATAGTGTTGTGTCTATTTTACCAATTTGAAAGCCAAAACTAATTAAACGAGTTTTTAATCTATCATACCAAGCACGAGGTGCTCGTTTTAAATCATATAATGCTTTCTTTAATTTATATACATTTTTAGGAAATTTCTCATGTGTGAATAATGAAGGTTGTTCAATATAGGCTCTTTCTTTTATAAAACCATTTAAGAAAGCACTTTTTACATCCATATGAAAAAGTTTAAGATTATAATGACAAGCAAATGCAAGTAATGTGCGGATGGATTCTAATCGTGCTACCGGAGTAAAAGTTTCTACATAACCAATGCCTTCCTCTTGATTGTATCCTTGTGCGACAAGTCTTGCTTTATTTCGAACAACGTTTCCATTTTCATCAACATTATCCTTATAGATCCATTTTGTTCCAATTACATATTGATATATAGGTTTCGTAATAATTTCCCATATGTCATTTCTTTTGAATTGATTGAGTTCTTCTTGCAGTTCCATAACCCATGATCCATCATTCGAAGCTTCTTTGTAATTCTTTGGCTCAAAGTTTGAAATAAATGCAATGTGACTCATTTGATTGAGTTGGTGTCTAGTGGAAACTTTTGTGTTTAAATCACCAATTATGTTATTAATTGGATGAATTTTCTGAAGAAGAGCAGGTGGTCTCGCAATATTTTCATTGTTAATGAAGGTCTCACTATTGTTACTTTAAACAGCAGTATGTTCTGTAGGTTTTATTGAAATTTCATCTTCAACACTTCTTTTGTTAGTCAAAAAGTTTTCATTAAATGAGACATGTAAAATTTCTTCAATAGTATTGGTACGTTTATTAAAGATTCTGTAATCTTTGCTATGATCAGAATACCCGATAAAGATGCCTTCATCAGCTTTTGAATCGAATTTCCCGAGATTGTCTTTAGTGTTTAAGAACCAAATATTCTAAAATACGAGACTTTAGGTTTCTTGCCAAAAAACATCTCATAACAAGTATTTTTGGTTAAAGGACGTAATGTGACATGGTTCAATACATAACATGCAGTAGCTACAGCTTTTGCCCAAAAATTCTTTGGTAGATCACTACTGTTGAGCATCGTCGTGCACATTCTTGAAGTGTGCGATCTTTCCTTTCTACAACACCATTTTGTTGCGGTGTTCGAGGGAATGAGAAATTATGTGAGGTATCTTTCTTGTTACAGAAATTTTAAAAAATTTCATTTTTAAATTGCCTCCATGATCACTTCTTATACTTTTTATCTTAGTATCTGTTAAGTTTTTAATTCTTTTAGCAAAAATTTTAAACATCTCAAAAGTATCACTTTTACATTTTAGAAAAAGTGTCCATGTATATCTTAAAAAATCATCTACAATAACTAGTGCATACTTATTATGATTTATTGATCGTACATGAGTAGGTCCATACAGATCTAGATGTAATAACTCTAATGGTTGTTTAGTTGAATTTTTTTTTAGGTTTAAAAGAACTTCATTTTAATTTGCCATATTGACATGCATCACATAGACTCTTAACTTTATAATTTATTTTAGGAAGACCTCTAACTAAATTATGTTTAGTAACTTGTTTAAAAACTTAAAATTTATGTGACATAACCATTTATGCCAAATCCATGGATCATTAAAATTTGCAAATAGAAAAAAATCACTTGAGTTATTAACTTTCATATTCAAGACATAGATGTTTCTATTTCTTAATCCTTCAAAATCAAATTTTCGTTTTGATCAATATGTTATATCTATTCTTTTCAAAATCTATTTTAAATCCATTGTCATAAAGTTGACTAATACTAAATAAATTATGTTTCAAATTCTTGACTAAGAGAACATTAGTAATAATAGGTAAAGCGGACATACCGATATTGATAACATCTCCGATCCCAATAATAAAGGATTATCTCCAAAAGTTCCCATCCCGCCATCAATATACGTTATATTTGATAGCATATCTGCATTGCCAGTCATGTGTTTGGAGCATCCACTATCGAGTATCCATTTCTCCTTATGTTTTCTTTTGGGTACCTACATGATAAAAATAATTTAATTGGTACCCACTTTCTTCGTTAGGGTCCTAAGTGCTAGAAGGAGAAGGTAGCCATACCAAGAAGGGTTTGGGACCTTTAAAAACATAAATTTTATTTTGAACAACATTTAATTTTTTTATTTATATGCTTTTGTTTAATTAACTTATTGTTAGACTTAGGAATCCAAATCTTTATTTTCTTAGAGTTTAATCCTTTTTGTTAGAAGATGGCTTTTTGATCATTTTGTAGAGAAAGCTATAATTTTTATGTTTAGGAGCTTTCTCGAACCTTAATCCGTCGCGATTACCAAATGGTTTAGAATTTTTGATTATGTTATCTAAATTCTGTTTTCCTTTGTTAAATCTTAAAACATTACTTGTAATCTTTTCCAACTTAATCTTAAGATCAGAAATTTTGGATTTTGAAGCTTTTAGATTATCTTTTAAGATAATGTTTTTATTGCTAATTTTATTATTTTCTAGTTTAACTTTTCCTATTTCACATAAAAGAGAATCATTTTCAATAGAAAGAATCTTGCATTTTCTTCAGTAATTTCTAATTCTTCTTCTAAAATAGATTTATCATCTTTTAGTAACCCTATTTCAAATTCCGTTCGATTTATCTAGCGATATGCTCCTTATTCAAATTCTTAGTTTCTTTATATTTATCACCAATTTCCATGCTTCATTCTAATTTTTCATCATAAGTCAGATCGGGACGTACCTCTTTGATGTTTGCCATAAAGCAAACATTTGCTTGCTTATTATCACTGTTGCTATCGTTGTCTGATGATGATGATGAATCTGAATCATCCTAAGTAACTTGAAATGCTCGTCCCTTTTTCTTGAATCTTTCAAATTTGCTTTTCTTGTTGTTCAGTTCTAGGCATTGCTTTTTCATATGTCAAAACTTATTGCATTCGTAACATTTGATTGAAGTTTGTCCAAATGAGATTGAATTTTCTCCGTTTTGAGACTTTGACATCTTTTTGAACTTTTTGATTTTGTTGTAGTTTTTGGCTATAAATACTATCCCATCTTCATCTAAGTCAAAATCTTTATCATTAGCTTGAAAGGGTATATCTTTTTCTCACGATTTTGTTCTTTTCTTGCTTGCAAGTTTTCTTCGTACGACATTAAGTTTCCTATCAATTCTTCAACTTTAAGTTAGGATAGGTCGTTAACCTCTTCAATGACTAATAATTTTCTTTCCCAATCATTTATTAGAAAATTCAAAATACGTGTATTTAAATTGAAACCTGTGAACTTGACTTTAACTGCCATGAAATCATGTTAAATAGCTTGAAACCTAGTGTACATGTCACTAATAGACTCATTTGCTTTCATTTTAAATGTAGAAAATTGATTTTGCAAAATTGTAATCTTTGTTTGTTTGAATTTATTTGTGCCTTCATGCATGACTTTTAAAGTGTGCCAAATATCATATGCTGTAATGCACATGACACGTGAAAATTCGTTTTTATCTAGTGAATAGAAAAGAACATTCATGGCTTTAGCATTGTTAGTAATAGTGTTCTTTTGTGTGTCTGTCTAAGTGCTTATGTCTGTTGTTGGTGCTATATATTGAACTTGTGTTGCTTGCCATTTTACTAGACTATTTGCTACCATAAAAATACACATATGTGTAGACCAATAAGCATAATTTTAACCTACGAATAGTGAAGGACGTGTAGTAGATTGTCCTTTCTGAAATGTGCTTGCTATATTAAATATGTTTCAAATACGTGTTACTGTAACTTAAAAGAACCTTGCTTTGATACCAAATGAAAGAATATATTGATCGTGTGTATACATTTAATGTACAAGTGCTATGAAATATTATCTATCAACTAGGAAAGTAGTATAAGCAAGGTAAGAAAACGATCACACCAGAATTTTTATATCGGTTCAAATCTCTCGTCCTACATCCAGTTCTCGAAACTCCCATTGGGAATTTCAACTATCAAAACTACCATCGCTTCGCTCGGTGGAATAAGCTTACAATAAAAGAACTTTCTTTGACAATAGCTTGTTTTTGACAACACAGTTTTTAACTTCTTAGTACACTTATAATCTCCTTTGAATAGTATGTAATTTGAAGCTTTGATATAAGGAAGAAATAAAAGTATGCTTTTGAGTACTTTTATAAATCAGAGAAAGCACAGGAATATTAGAGAACAAAGAAAGAAGAGTTAAGAAAATCAAGTAAGTTTTACTTCTCAAATTCATGCTTATTTATTGATGTTGAAGAGTTTGTTTGAGAAGTAACGACCTTTGGTACATTCTATTTCAGTCCAAGAGTTGCAATGTTTGAGGAGGAAGAGCTATGACCAGAGATAGTGGATGCAACTCTTGGATTGAAGAAGATGTCTATTGAGGAGTGCTGGCCGCTACCCAGGTCAGAAGTCTGGACGTTTAGGTCATACTTATGGCCTGTATTGAAAAGTTTAAACAGATAACATTGCCAGACGTCTGAATATATGAGCCAGACATCTGATACATGTACAGCCTCTTAATTACCCTTCTTGAGCTGGTAAAACCTTTTTAATAGTTTGTATGTGCTTATGCTTGTAAAAACTACTCAAGGAGATTGTACGTATCATCTATTTAAGACACTAATACGATATACTAATATTTTTTAATACAATGATTCTCTTGTGTTTGTCTTCAAGTCTTGGTCGAGATAATTTTCCTGCATATGGATGATATATATATATATATATATATATATTGCATGCTAGTGATTGTATAGTTGTTATCATCGAAATCATAGAATAGAGTTTCTAACATCAGGCAACGTTCTTGGAGTAGTTAATGATTGGAGCGCTAAGAGAGCATATATCTTTTCCATAAGAGCCTTTTATTTGTTTGCCATTTTATAGTTAATTTCATCAACCATCTTGTTCAATTCTACCTTAGTCACAGCTTCATGCTATGTGGAGAATCCTACAACCTGATCTCTGGAGTTGGCTCCTAACAGCCGGTTGTTGGGGTTGTTGACTTCAATTTGCCAAGGGTTTATTTCTTCTCCAACAATGGTAATTCCTATGGATCTTCTAGAGGTAGTTATTTTTCTTCCTAGTGTCATTAATTCTCAACAGCAAATCTTCTAGCAGAGATTGAGGATCTAACTTCTAAACCTATCCGATCCAAAGTAGATAGAAAGATCTAAGTCTGAGTTGGATTCTTAGTGAAAACGCCAGAATATTAAACCAAAAAATGGATCAAGACCCTTGGTTGAGTGTGAAAGCACCAGCCCTGTTGATCAAGGCAAATTAAATAGAAATAAGAGATAGTAACTTCCAAATAAAGTAAACGAATAAAGGATTTTTATAGTGGTTTGACTATTAACAAGGTCTACGTCCACTTTATAACTTCTATTACCGACTGACTGCAATTAAAAGTTGAATCTAGTTATAATGCGATTGAATCTTGTAAGTTAGATCAACTCACTAGCGTTAGAGTTCACTGGAGAATCATGATGAACCATGTCGATGACTGTTGTGTAGGAGGAGGAGAGTGAGGAGTAGTTTCTGTAGAATTTCAACAATCAGTCCAGAAGATCCTGTTTATATTGTAGGTAGGATTGTATTTATACGGGTTGGAGAGCTATTGGGCTAGGCCTGCTTTACGAAATGCCTGCACATGATACCATGAAGAACCTTATAAAGTTTGACGGTGACCCAAGCCAATCCGATAGATCGATAGCGATCCATAGGTGATGGATCGCTAGCGATCCAATTACTTGGAGTATTTTTACTTTATCCTTTCTGAAATGTCATAACAATCCAACATAATTCCATAGATCACTAGTGATCCATAGGGCATGGGTTGCTAGCGATTCATATACTTTGGGGATTTTGGACTGATCACCAGTCAGTTGTCTTCCTATCTTCTATTTGAGCGCCTTGTCAAAATATCAAGTGGTTTGGAATTTGTTTGATCATACATTTTCATCTGTCATCTAGTCTATAAGAATAACCTAATACTTGCTCAAAACTTAACAAAATCATACAAAACTTTGCAGATACACTCTAGAAGGTGTCTGGGATGTACAATAATTTTTTTAGGTGGTGCGTCCCAATCTACATGTATCTCTAGTGATCCATATAGTTAGGTCTCTAGCGACCTATATAGCCTTATCCAATCAAGATTATTTTTGGTGAATGCCTTCTTTTATGTCTTCTAAGTTTTCTACCAAAATTTCAAGTCAATCCGTTTCCATATGAGTTCTATAGGTCTGTTTCACGTTAGCCGATTTGGTCAAAAAGCGGGTAAACAGTTTAAATCAGATGAGTCTTTACTTCTTGAACTATGCTGCTTGGAATGCTATGAAACTTGGTAAGTATTCTTAGAAGAGGTAACAGATCATGATGCAAGAGGTTTTGACAACTTATGATTCTTCATTTTGGTTCGCTAGCGATCCACAGATGATGGATCGCCAGCGATCCATCTACTTAGTTGATATTTGGCTTATTTATCTTAAGTTCTATTGGCTTGTTCTTTTAGATGCCCTGTTCAAGTTTCAAGTCATTCTGGCTTAGTCTGGATGTTCTAACTCCCATTGAGTTCTATTGGTTGATGAAAAATATTAATGATTGAGCAGGTGGGATAGCGGAATGAACCAAGAACAATTTTTTTACTCGGAGAGGTTATGGATTGATCCTACGAATAAAACTGGAAAAGGAAAGAATCAATATTTGCCCCCAAAACCCTTTGAGAAATTGTTTTATAAATTGATTGTGTATGTTTGGAACGAATTTTTTTTATTTTAAAAGGGAGATGGAAGCTTTGGTTTAAAAATAAAAGTGTTTTGGTAAATTTTTGGATAACTGGAACTCTCCTCGCTAGTAGTTGGTATTTTGGGTTGGCTGTCCCAGTCACTGGATGGAGAAACCACTATAAGAGGATTAGAAGGAGATGACTCTATGATGGGTCATGACGATGATCTGTAAGGACAATTTCTAGGATGTGAGCTTATAAGTTGTGTTAGGACATGCACTACTGCGGAAAATGAAACGAGGACAAATTCTAGGACATGAAATTGTGAAGTGGAGATACGATGCACTCTACTATGGAAAATAAACGATGAAGGGTTCCATTATGGAGAATGGAAACAAATACAGCAAGGAAGGGCTTAATGCTATATGCAGTGGGATCATTGATACTTGGAGTGTTTCGAAGTGTGCTCATAAGGCAGGGGTATGTAAACAAACTCACTGGGTATTAAGATGTGTTCCATCGATCTAGAACATGATCTATATACCCTAGACAGTTAGGACATTAAGTTTAGTCGCTGAGCATTTGAGTGGCTTGGGTTCAAACACCAAGAAACTAAGACTTTTTCATTAATCTCTAGCATATGACAGTCATATGAGTTACCATGTATCCAACAGGTGATGCAAGGATTGATGCAGTTGAAGCACAAGTGGATGACCAAATCATTCGAGGAGTATAGTTATTACTAGACACATACTATTTTGAGGATGTGACCAGATGTAGGCACGCATGATGTTTGGAATGTATAGATATGAGATGCCACACCAGTTACCTTAACGATGAGACTTTGAGGAAGTTTATTGATTGTTTTGACGATATGCATACTATGAAGGATGCATAGTGAGCGTATGAATTAACACACTTGTATTGGTTAAAAAGTTAATGTGGTAATAATACGATATTATTTTAAGTTGTGATAATGACTGATTTATATTTATTTAATTATACATGCATGTTTAGATTTACCTATGTGTCATTGTGGACTTTAATTATAGTCAGTTATGATTGAATTATTGAAATGCATAAGATGAAATAAATTATGATTGATATTGTTTCAACCTTATTGATGGAATGATATTTTACGTACTATAGTTTGGATTGTATGGTTGAGAATGCATGTACGTTACTAAAGTTCGTATGAATGAAAGTTTGAATTCTGTTTATGGATGAATTTAACTGTATCCCAGTTAATGTTATATGGTCGTTATATACAACTTTGTGATTGGTGTATTCTCCAGACTTTATGATCATTATTAATTTTGATTAAAAGTTGTATTTTAGGAAATTACGATGGCGCAGTCCTTCTAAGAGGGATTATAACGGATTGAAAATTTAATACTGTTAATATTGAAGTAATTAAAAATAATTTTTTAATAGAAGATGAATTATGTATCATATCTATAACCTTGCGAAGGTCTTTTCGAGCTGATTAATGTGATATATAATTTTGATACATTTGGAGTTAAGTTTTACGAAGCAGAGGCGATATAATGTTAAAATAGTGTACCACTTTTGGGCCAAATGATTACATATAACTGAATCCACCTCATTGCCTATATGTAGACCAATATAGAGAAACCCTAGAAGCCACCATACGGTTCTTTATTTTCTTTCGGATCCATTCTTTCTTCTTAATCCTAACATCTTCCCTTCTAATGGAGATTATCTCTATTTATAAATCAATTCAAAAGTATTCCTTATGATACTTCGTTTAATATGAAGCGACGATGCAAACGTAGTGGTAAGGTTCATTTCTCAAAATTCAATTGCGACTGAGCTATAACTTCGATAGTATGTGAAGAATTGTTAGAAAATTTCGAGCATATGTTTCTCGTTTTACTGAGATGGAGGATGTGGAAAATGCATGATGGTATAATTTTTATTTATTTATTTAAAATTTAAATATTAAATGCATATCCGTTGATGGAAAATTATAATTATTTATATGTGTGGTGATATATTGATAATTATTTGGATATTGTGAATACCTGGATATGTTATGCCCTGATGACCATTTATTGTTGATTTTATATTATTTGGTGTAAACTATAATCAATTTTTTATTTATATTTTGTGTGTAATTGGTTGATATAAAATGGATGAAATTGGTTAGAATGGATATATAAATGATAAATAATGTGATTCAAGGGTTTTGTACAGGGTTTGTTAGTAATATTGTTTAAATGAAATAAAATGAAATTACTGGAGAAATTTAATAAGGTTAATATTTATGAATTTCTAAGGAAATCCATATAAAATAATGAAGAATATACTTTCAATTTATTTTGGAATGTTTATTATTAGTATTCAATAAAGGGAGATTTTATAACTAATAATATAGCTTTTGTGAATATCATACTATTTTGAGATAAATAGTAATGAACTGGTTTTGTGGTATGCTAAAGAGATTTAATATGAATATTATTGCCTTGATGAAAGATAATAGTGAGAGAAATAATAAATAAATAATAAATAAGGTTATTTATAGATTTTAGGTGATTTCTATAACTAACAATGATTTAACAATTAAACTAAAACTAAAAATATGGAACTAAATAAGCTGAAATTCATAAATAATAACAAGAATTACTTTTAGTGCAACAACCAACACCTTAATGGTCCCGAATTTTGACTAAATCAAAACCAAAATACATTACGGCACAGATTGTTGGTTTTGGTAATCTATGTTAAACATAAGCATATTAGAGAGCGATCCATATAAACTCAAAATTGAATACAAAAATATAATATTACATAAAAGCTGATTGAGATTACTATCTTTGAATCAATAGTATTCCTTGGATATCTATTTGCCTTGTCAGCGTCGAGCATGAATAAGTAGACTTCTCCATCTATCATTCTCATCTTGCTCCAATAGCTTGTCCCTCAAAATCTATCATGTGGTTCGTAATGAGGAGGGGTCAGAACAATGTTCTAGTGATTGGGAAATTACATGCTTTATTCATAACGCTATTTTAGGCCGATTGATTTTCATTTAAGTGTCATGTCTATTATTCACGGCTATTCTGTATAATTCAATCTATGTGTACAATATGTCTAACCTCCTCTAAGGTATAATTGTTAATAATAATTAAGATTTGGGAAGTTATTATTACTAATAAATAAAATTGAATTTTAAATAATAGTAATATGAATTTCAATAAAACTGTATTGTTTTATTGAACCAAATTATTAATTTGCGATGTTTATGGTATGAAATATTATTATTTGCTCGTGTAGTAAAATAAGGAAATGTTCTCTGAATAATAATAACGGTAGTAATAAAGGAGTATTTAACCATAAAGGTTTTCTATTTTGAGGTAAATAGTAATAAAACGGAGTTGTGGTGATTTAAATTAGAAGAATCATTATTATTTTTGAAGATAAATAAATAAAGATGGATTTACAATAAACATCAATAAAGTGATTTAAGAGAACAATGAATGTAAATATATTACTTTGATGGTTATTGAATGTGTGATTGATTGTTAGTTGTAATTATCACATATGTTTGATGTCTGATGATGGTATCATATTTGATGAGTGAGCGGTATTTTACCGTTATTTTACTAGTTGACGGGTAGTTAATTATGGTTAATTGATGGTGAATGTTGTGTTGCTAATATTGATTTGATTATTACATATCTAATGATTGATGTTGTGTTACTATTGTCAGATGATTAGTAAACGTTTGTTGATATATACTTACGTCGATGATGCGTTACTATAATGTATGATTAGTATGGGTATAAGTATATGTGATTTCCTTAATTGATGGATTGGAGTCATTACCGAATATTGTTGAGGTTTGATGGTTGTGTGTTGTTATTGTTGTAGTTGTCTCATATGATGATTTGTTGAGATAAATGAGTATGAATACTATTTTCTACTTTTACCTTTTACATTGATTGCATTAGTTGTGATGGTTGAAATGGTTGCACTAGTTGCATTATTTGTGGTGATTTCAATGTTTCATGGATGGTATGGTTGCAATGTACTAACAAGTATTTGGATGCAGGAGAAGAGCAGGAAATAGAACTACGTGGGCTTAATCCTCTAAAGGGGTATGTAGGCAGTCTTTTCCTATGCAATAAACCATTGGATCCCTTAGATTGCGCTGGGGTATATAGGATTAGACACAATCCAAATATAATTGAAACCTTTTTCTTTTGTACATATATGTGAAGTTGGCAGGTGAAACAAAGCAAATGGAAAAGGATGGAGCTTAGGTTGTATGCTGCGACCACAAATTGTTTAACTAAGATTATTTCTTATGTATTACCGTTGTATTGCTTTTACAAATGCTTAATATATAGGAAGATTGAGATGATTTATTTATTTAATATATAATGTAGGTCTGGTAGTGATATGTACTTTATTTATTTTATTCCACTTTGAGGGTTTTTTTTATTTTCACTGTCATAGACTCATTTTAATTTTACATACCCACGGTTCACTATCTTTAATCTTTGTAGCTAGCTTGTAAGCTTATTTTATTGGTATTTATAATTCTTTTTAGATGTTAAAAATAGTAGGTCATCACAAGCACAAGAGTTGAAGTGTCAATTCTGATGCACAAGTCATCACCGGGTCAAGCATGGGTACACTTAGGAAAGATGGTGAAAAGCTCGAGTCAAACTCAATGGAAATGGTGGCAAACACAAAAGACAATACAACTTCAAGATGAACCAAGGCAAGCCCAAAGCAAACTTTAACTTAGCCTGAGTCCACTTCAACTCATCATCGAGTTGAGATCCACAACTCGTCACCAAGTTGTAAACTTTAGGTCGTTTGATCATGAGACTTTTGTGGAGCAACGTAGTGAATGTGGAGAACATGCTGAAGCATTTTCAAAACTAATTTTAGGTATTTTCATCTATAAATAAGAGTAGAGATCACTTAGAAATGGAATTTTGACTTCTTCTTCCTCGTAAACTCTTGATTTCTATGAGTTCTAAACTACACTTTGAAATTATACTCTTTTGAATTCTTACCGAGTTGTAGGCAATCGAGTTGTAAGAATAGCTTAATAAAAATAGAGGATAGTCAGTAGAAAATGATAAAGTGGATGTAGGTCGGTATTTGCCAAACCACTATAAAAATCGTGCGTTCTCTCCTTGCTTTAGTTATATTCTTTTCTAGTTTTCATAAATATTTCATTGAGTGTTTGTGCTATTTTTAGACGAAACAATAGGTCCCTACTATTCCACATACACTGATCTTTTTACTTGAAATACACTAGCAACCTATAGGTTTTACCCTTTTGGGTACATCTTTCGAAGTCAAGTTTTTTTAATCCACTTTGAACTTCATAGCATCAAGCCATAGGGCAGAGTCTTTACTATCCAATGCTTATTGGCAATCGAGGTGATTGTCGTGATGACTTACATAATCTTATTTCTTGGCATTAATGAAACCCATAGTACCTCTCTAGTTTGCCAGATTCACTACTAGACTTTTCAATGGTTTGCATGCAGAGGTGGAGTTAAATTAGTGTTATCTAAATTATCTATTTTTTTTATGTTAGTTTATTAGCATTCATCCAAATCTAATTTACAGTTTGATTTGTTATGGATCGAGTATGAATATGTCATTTTTTTGAGAACTATTGTATTGTAAGGCTATGAATGTCATAATTGATTATGCTGGTATTGTGTTTTTCAATTATTTGAATATAATGATTATGTGTAGTATAAAAGAAACACTACAAAAAATATGACTGTAGTTGAAAAATATTATAAAAAGTTTATGTTGCATAAAAAACATTACAAGAAATGCTACTAAAAATTGATATCTTTTGTAGCGTATATCAATCACTTCAAAAATTCTTACAGTCCATGGTAGGAAGTCATATTAAGGGAAAAAAAACAAATGCTTTGTAAGACTTTGGTAGCAGAAAAAACCCTACAAAGTCCAAAATTTTTATAGCATAACAAACTGCTACAATACGTTAAATTTTTTGGGGATTGTATCGTACGGCTACAAAAAATTCTCTACTTTTAGTAGAATGTCGTATTAAGCATTCACCAAAATGATATTACAAGTTAAAGTAGCATTTTATATGCTACCCAATACCTATATTGGTATAAGGCTGTGACTGGGCCTCAAGCAAAGCATGCTTCATATCGACAAAACATAATTTTAGGGGAAAGAGTAGGGGTAAAATTTGGCACGGTCTCAAAACAGACCCAAACTGTTAGGAAAATATGCTTAAGATGAGGACGTGCACCTCTGTCGAAACTGCATCTCAATCCAAACTTCTAATTGAAAGATATGATTATCTTAAAATCGGTCCACTACCTAATTGATTTGGACGCCACCATGAAGAGTTGCTATTTACTTCACGCAAACTGAACATCCAAAGGCATTGAAGTGTTCTATTCAATGATACAAAGTTATCAGTTCTAGTTTTACTCGGTTTCGATTTAGTATAAATGAGTTATGATATAAAGAAGATTGGTTCAGAATCAAACATAGAGAAATGGTTTGGTAAGGAGTTGTAACGAACAGGAAAAATGGTCTGGCAGTGTGTTGCTGAACCAACTTCTATCGAATCGAACCAACTCCTACCGGACCAAATCAACTCCTACCAAAGCGAACCAATTTCTACCGAACTAAATTGACTTTTACTGAACTGATTAAGTCATACATATTCCTTCACATCTTTACAACTGTAAATACCTTATAGATGAACAATAATGGTGGACAAGTTTGGAGCACTAGAAACTACTTAACCGAGTCAGCGAAACTGAATTACTGGGGTACTTTTGGACAACAAGGAATCATGTAAACCTTACTTAATTACCTTTAATCATCCAATTTGTCATTCAACATCGAGTTACGGTGGATCAACCACAAAAGCTATGGCATCATAGCTTTGTCAGTCAAAGGTCTAACAACCCACAAGTCTTGTAACTAATCTAGAGTGACCTAAAATGTGTTATAGCAATTATAAATCAGAGAATCATAATAAAAGATATAAAGTGGATGTAAGTCAGAGATTGCCGACCACCATATAATTCGTTGCGTCATTTACTTTTCCTTCACTTTACTTCTTACTTTCTAGCATAGTTGCTCGTGATTCATGACCTAGTTTAGAGTAAAACTTAACATATTTGATGACTAATGATCCCACACAAAAATAGCTCTAAGATCACAATCAAGATCCTAGACTTTTAGATCTATGTTCTTGGGTATTTGGTCATTTTCGAGCAAATAGCGACATTGCAATACCACGTGAAATCCCTACAATAATTTTTATTGAATTAAAATTATACCATATCATTATAATAAGTGATAGTCCTTACAAAGATAACCGACATTGGTTGGAACTGGGCCAACCCGTAGTAGAGTGGTTAGGTGAATTTCAATTTTTTTTTATATTCTTGGATCTTTATTGGGCCTATATAGTCTAAATTTATTTTGAACTTTTTAAAATTTTCATTTTAAATAAAATCAATATTTTATGTAGTTCATAAATAATATTTTATTTTATGTAATTTGTATTATAATATATATGTGTGTGTATGTGTCATACACATGTGTGTACATTTATGTGCAACATGATAATGTATACATAGTTTGTCATGCCCATGTATAAATGCCGAGATTTACACTGCAACAGACATGTTAGTCTCTCCTGTATACAAATAAATTGTCTCAGTGTGTGTACGTGTGCGCCGGCGTGCATCAAAATATTGCAAACGTATGCATGCAACATTATAATTATATAATTATTATAAAATGTTGATTATAAATTGTTTGCAAAAAGTACTTATAAAATATACATACATACATACATACATACATATACATATATATATATATATATATATATATATATATATATATATATATATATATATACACATACATACATACATACATATATATATATATTTCAAATTATATCAAATATTTTTTTTAATATATGAAATCCGAACTGAAGTCATTTATTTATAATATTTTTAAATTATATCACATACATTTTACATATAAATATTTAACTAGGCGTGTTTGTGCAAATAAATTTATAAATATATATAGTTTGATGCTGCTCTCAACCAAAAAAGAATTGATTTTTTTAAAATTAACATTTTGGTTTTAAATAATTTATTAATATATACGTATATTCAATTAAAATATGTACGAAATTAATTACAAGAATTTCAAAATTTCATTTTCAAATTATAATGTATATTTTATATTACATAAAGTTTTACAGAATTTTATGTCATATATAAATGTGTGTACATTTTTTTTATTTAAACAACTTTTAGTTAAGTTAACAATTAAATTATATGTGGGTGTATCTGTATATGTATACACACATGCGCACACACGCACATACATACATACACGCACATACATACACACATATGCGAACAATTCTGAAGTGATTCTTAGAATATCATCTGCTTAACTCGTAACATGAATCAAAGTATATAGCTGCTCGCTCGGAGCGATCCTCACAAAATCTAATGGTCAACATGAGCACAAGATGCTTGAGATATCAAAGATCTCGAGCTTGACCCGAAGCTTTTTACTTCTTGACCCGACTTCAAAAGTGCTTGAACTCGAGACCTAGCGTAGGATGCTCGATTTTAACATTCCCCTTAGTTGAATTTCGACCAGGGCCAAAATCAAGCTCGGTCTCTCTTCTGATATTTCTCAGGCCCCTTCAACCTGAACATCCAAATACTCAGTAAATATTTTCAATCAGTAGAGCCAATAAGTATCAAGGAGCATCTTAGAATAAATTATCTTTTGGAACTTCATATTTCTTTAGAGTTTTAGGAAGCTGAAAACCCATTTTCACTTGAAAGATTCTTCATCTTCTATCTATATAATTGTAATCTGTTTGAAGTCAGTTGTAAACAAATATAGAGCGAAAGATATCAATCAATAGTAATAGAAGAAATGGATGTAAACACAAAATTTTGGCGGAACCACCATAAAAACTGTACATGTTTTGCACCCTATATCATTTTACTTTATTGTTTATAGCGTCTGTGATCTAATTAGTTATGTTATCTCTATATGATATTACACTTGATTTGCTTAAATAGATTGCAAATTTTCTTCATATAAAAAAGTATCTTTGGTTATCGCCCAACGCCAAAAATATATGCAAAATTACTCTAACCTTAACATGTAAAGCACGTGCACATCTGTGTGTATATCTCGGTATCTATAATTTGGTTAATAACGGTTAATGGTCCCTATTTTTAAGTATAGATCTTAAGTCCCCGATTCCTTATTTCCTATACGCTCAATGAATCATATCTATACGATTCATTGTATTGCTTAGAAAAATTTAATGGAATGGATGATGGATATAAGGAGGGAAAGGGATCACATGATTTGGGAAGTAGTTTTTTTCCACACAGATAATTTTGGACGAAAAATCAGTTTAAAATCTTTGACCCTACTTGTTTGATGGACTAAAACTGCCTTTACATAACTGAAGAATTCTTTCTCATCAAACAAGCAACTTGAAACCTCTGTGAGACAGAGGAAATAAATGCAAAGCATGTTATATATGACAATAAAATAAAGTAAAAATATTTCTTTAAAAAAACAATAGAGAGAAATAAATATTAAGAATAGAAAGATGCAAAGACAGGAAGAAAAGAGAGGACAGAGCAAGAGAATAGCAAATTGAGGGGGTGGGTAGTACACTATCCCATACCTCCCAATTGCATTTGCATTTAAGTTCGACTACTTTTATTATTTCCCATACAAGTACACTGCAATTCCTTTAGTATGCCTACCACTGATACAATGTTGAAAAAGAAACCTCTGCTTGTTTCTTCTTTATTTAGTGCTGAAGTAAAGGAGACGAAAAAGCTAGATTGCGATGGTTGTACTTTTTCTTTTTAAGTGAACGAAGCCTTCTTGATTTTTTTACTCCAATATATTACATTCCTTCATTTCTTTGATTGTTATTTACTTATTAAAAGTTTACTTAGAATTTGGTCGGTAAAATGATCAAAGAACATGCATTAATCATAAAACAACTGTTTCTGTAATGAACAAAGTTTGCAAAAGTACTTTTGCCATCTCTTCATCTCTCATTTCTCATCCCATTAACCTTAATATGCTCATGAGTAAATATGTAGGTACTGATATGCAAATGAATATCATCTTAGTTATGAAATTAGAATATATATATATAACATATGCGAACTATATTAAAATAAGAACTACACATGTGTACAGGTTTGTAACTATAAGCTTAGGTAACATGTCTCTTGGTAGCTTGCAAAAAACAGAAGCAATAAATATTTGGAAGCTTTTGAGTGTGGGATTATTCTAAGGAAACATTAAAAGAAAGTTGTTGCAAGAAATAAATGCAAAGGAGGCTCAATTAAAAAGGGATTGAAAGTCAATAAAATTTAAATTAAAAGAGGAGATAAAAAGTGACTTTATTTTGATTGGAAAATTGTGAAGAGGAGTAATTGCATGGTTTGGGTTATTTTGGGCACGGTGAACATGGTCTTGGATTGACTCGAGGCCCCATATTTATCTTCGTATTTGCTTACGTTTGTGGTTCTGTGAACATAAATAGTTACTTTGTAATCTTGACTAGTTGGATTCAAAGAATTTCAGCTGAAAACATGCAAGTGTATAAATATGTGTTGATTTCTAAACCTTTCTTCGTTTCAAGCTGAATACATGCAAGTATGACAAAACGTACGACCGGGGCCAGAAATGTGGACTGAAAAAGAAGGTACTTGCGTGTTATATATTGAGAATGTACAATGAATTAATTTAACTGTAGCGTATAGAAGAGTGGTTGAGTTCTTCAGTAGCACAGTGCGTGATTTACATATGTGTTCAAATTTGGAAATAAATCTCATTCAAGAAATCTAAAAATGATCCAAGGAAAATTATACAAAATTTTGAAATGGTAGTGAACGAATAAATGCAGGACTGCAACTAGTGTCGGGAATCTTTTCTTACTTTGTGTGGCGTGTGTAATGAATCTATTGATGAATGATATATATTACAGATTGCATACATATACGAATTGATGAAATTTATGTCATGTTGATATGCACAAGGAAAAAAAAAAGAAAAAGAATAATGGTTGAAGAAAGCCACCACGTTAGAATAAAGTAGCTTAAAAATGAGAGGAAGAAAAACTCAGATTCTGGAGTCCTAATCGATCAAAATACCAAACGGAAAAATGCAGGATATATAGTTAAAAAATACTCTAGAAAAAACATTAAGCTATTCAGAAATTTTAATAACTAACTTTTGGGGTAAAACATTTTATTTAACAAAACTTCTTTCTTTCTTCTCTCATCTTTCTTTGTTTACTATTATATATACATACTTTATGTGTACACACATAGCCTCCCTTGTTTAGCACCTTCATAAGTCTTCCAATACCAATCTATGTATTTATATTAAAATAATCCATCCATAGTACAAAAGAGAAACGTGAATTATTTAAATAAAACATATAACTGATATCAGAAGGCTAGATGATGATGTTAAACAAAAGGACTCACTGTGTGTGTATTTATATATAATTCCTTTTTTATTTATTCCATCAATGATTTTCAATACTAGTTTTTGTTTAAATCATAGCATATACATAGGTGATAGTATTTAAATATATTTGTGCATTTATAGGGAAAGAAACAACTTATATATTTGAATAAGAGAAATCAGAAGAACGGGGAGGTGATATACACTGGATATGTGTAGTATATACATACACACACAGTAGCCATAGCAACTGAGGGACAAAGCAAGAACATGGGTCAAATTTTAAGGTTATAAACTAGTGACATGGGATGCAGATCTGAACTTTAAGCTTATATTTATCGATTGAGCATCAGAAGTTAGTTTGATAAAATAGAAACGTATACGTACATACGTTTCCTACATTCATTTGCGCTTGTTATCTGAATATATACACAGGAGTGCAGAGACATTCACTGCACATGATGAAGCACGTTATACAACTTAATGCACTCACATGCACAAATATACGATATGTGCGTATAATATATTTGCATAATGCACGCACAAGTTATAAATGCAACTTTTGTTACACATGAACAGTTATCTACACTATCTTGTTCATACTTGTACACATTATATGGACATAGCTTTGTTTCATTTATGGAATTTTGCCGGGATTATGAGATACTTGCGATAAAATAAAGTTTTTTTTTAAATCTTTGTTTAGGTTACTTTTGCTAATATAATACATGATATAAACATACTTTCTTGCTTTAATGCTTTTTTTTTTGTTCCAGTGAAACTTTAATGTTCTAAATCAAAATTTTCAATTGGTAAGAGCATTACCAATAGAGATGTGGGTCATTAGTTTAAAATAATATTTTCTTGCACTGACTTTGACCGACTCAACAGTGTCTCGAACAATACACTGAGTTATCTGACCTAAATAACTCTAGATAAACTTATGTGGATAGATTTTCAATGCATGCGATTAATAATTAAATCCAACTGCATAAGTTATCCGACACATAACGATGGATAGCCCAAAGTGATCCTAGCACTCAGTGGCGAGCTTAATTTTGGGCTTACCCACCCATGCTGGGTCAGTCACTCCCTGACTGACCCAGGTTGGGAATACTCTAAGCTTTAGTGGCGTGTATGTGGATTTTTATTTATTTATATATTTATTTTTTGAGAAAGATCATTTTTTATAATTGCCACTAAACAAAATTCAATTAGGTCACCCTATATAAAAAAATATATATAAAAAACTGTACACAATAAAAGCAAGTCCAACATATCATTTTTATACTCCGTATAAAGCTTTTGTTTTAAGGATAAGTTATTTACTGCAGCTCACTATTGACTATGCTAGTATATGATTTTTGTTTGATGGTAATAAACATATATGTATATATTCATTTAAATGTATTTGCTATTGTACTATTTTATTTTTCACATAACTAAATAAATATTCGTTGAATAAAATAAATAACACATAATTTAAATTCAAAAAAATATTTTGTTCAAACAAATATTTTATTACAGCTTTTGAATAGTACAAAATTTGAGTTCTCACCATATATACTGCATTTAAAATTATAACACAATTCTTCTCTATATAATTATCGTTTACATTAGCACCTCACCACATATCACTCGTTCACTCATATTTGTTCTTCAACTCTATTACAGATTGAATTCAACATCGGAATTATCTTCAAAATAAACACTGATGTTGTAAAATTGAAAAAGAAATATTTTGCAGTGTAAAATAAAATGTGTGTTTTTGAAAATATTATTTGCCTCGGTTAGTTGGAGTGTTCGTCATCATATTTATTTCGAATTCATCATACATGAACAGCTTGTGACATGCATAGAGTATCATTGTATATGCCACAAGGCCGTGCACACCGATATACACTTGATAAAACTGTAGGGACAAGTGAGCACAGAGTCAAACCCAACCAAAAGCTAGGGTCAACTCAAGTGAAATACAAATAAAGTCACGACATGAGCACAAGGTCAAACCCGAGCCAAAGATGGATTCAACGCAGGTGCAATACAAAAGCATAACAAAATTATCAAGTACAATTTCTCAAGCAACAACCAAAAGCAGACCATGCTAACAAGTGCACAAATGTGTACACATGAGAACAAACTCGACAGTGGAGTCATGAAGCAGCCAACCCGGACTTGTGCAGACCAGTGTGTACAACAAAGCAGCAAACAGTTCAAGTGTTCATAATCAAGTGATCAGAGCAAGTTAAGACCAAACCCAAGTGCAACATCAACACAAATGAACACAACCAGACCTGGCAACATGAAAGCATGGCAATACATATGGCACCAGAGCAATGCAATGACCAGAGGCAACTCCAAGAAGACCACATATGAACCAAAGTTCAAAACCAAGTTTAAAGCGATTACATATTGCAATGCAGACTACAAGACCAAATACAACTTTAATTCAAGTATGTGGAACAAAACCAAGTGCAAACTCAAGTGAAACAAATGACTCAGTAAACCAGATAGTATGTATGCAACAGAAAATACATAACAACCAGAATTCAACCGCAACTCTGAAAACCAATGAAACAGAAAACTACATACATATGAAACAGAGATGTATGCATACACTTGAAACTAGAATTGATGCCAATCTCATACACGTATATATATGTAAACATACACACACACACACACTCACACACACACACACACACACATATATATATGCATGGAGACCATCAACCAAAGTGCAGACAAATTCCAAAATGAAGACGAAGTTCAAATGAAACCAAAATGCACATGTAAACAGTGGCGACTTCAAGAATAAATAAAACCTCAAATGGCCAGATTCACAAATCCAGTGACAACATAAATTGATTTGATGAACTAGGTGGTGTAGTTCGAGAATTCACAACTCAATGGTTGGATTGTGGCAAGGTTTTGAGCGTAGAGTTAGGTTGGTCGATAGCGGATGTTGCAAGTTTACGTACGTAAGCGTTTGACTACTTAATTTCTAGTAGAAACCTTAGGGGCAGCACATGGGCATGGTTTTGCCGAAGCTGGGTAAATATGTGTTGTTCAATTTCTGCTTTTATTATTCTGCTATTATCTGTGCTGCAATTATTTTATAAATTTCCGCATTGTTTTTATAATTATTAGTATCACCATATTCACCCCCCCTCTAGGGTGAAATCGATCCCACGAGTGGTATCAAACCTAGGAACAAAAGCAAATTTTGTTTTAAAATTTTGATTTTTCAAAAACAAATTTTTATTTTAAATTTTTTTAAATGGCGTCTTTAATAATGCTTTTGTTGAGGGTCAGTCCATAGATAGACCACCAATGTTCAATGGTGAATATGCTTACAGGAAAAATAGAACGAAATTTTTTCTGAAAACCATTAATGCTTGGAATATTGTTGAGATGGTTATAGGACACCAACTATGGTCATAGATAATTAGGAAATTGAAAACTAATGGATCAATGGAGAGATATTGAAATAAACTACGGAATGCTAGTGCTAAAGCTATGAATTTTACTATCTGTTTATTGGATCAAATTGAACTTAATTGCGTCCCACATTGTCTAACACACAGGAAATCTGACACACACTTGAAATGACTCGTGAAGGAACATCTCAAGTCAAAGAATCACGCCTTTCCATGCTTAGTAGCGAATACAAAAAATTCATAATGGCCAAGGATGAAAATGTCAAAGAGATGTATGGATGAATTTCCAATCTGCATACAAATTAAAAGCTCTCGGAAAACCATACGTAGAATTGGAAATAGTCCGAAAAATCCTCAGAGTCCTTTCACGAAATTTTGAAGAAAAAGTTACTACCATTCAAAAATCAAAGGATTTGAGTTGAAGAACTCATCAAAAATCTCACCACTTATGAGCTAGAAATGAAATTCAAGGAAGAACAAGAAGGAGGTGATACTCGAAAGAAATCAATAGCTCTTAAAGGAACAACGAAAAGTGATGATGATGATGGAGAAGCTGAGCTGGCGCTACTAATGAAGAGATTCAAAAAGTGAAACCACAAGAACGGAAATCCAGCTTTAAATCAACAATTGAAAAGCAGAATAGTCAAAGTACTAGAAAACTCAGAAGAGCACGAGATCATTTGTCACAAGTGCAATAGACCCAGTCATGTCAAGCCCAATTGTCCTCAGAATCGACTCAGCCAAGGAAAGATACCGAAAAGGAGAAGTTTTGCAGCTACTTGGGATGAAACCGATGAAGCTGATAAAAGCATTGGCAGTGAGAGTGAAAAAGAAAATTTCTGCCTTTAAGGAGAAACAACTGACAGTGATGATGACGAACCAAGCGAGGTATCAAAACTTACTCACTCAGAATTGCTTATATATTTTCACAAAGTAAATAGCTTTTTGAAAGACATGGGGAGAAGTAAGCAAAAACTAAATCATAAAGAGATAACACTACAACAAAATATGATATTAATAACGCTATTTAATAACGCGTTATTCTGAAGCGTTATTATTGACCCTAATTATCTAGTTACCGATTGATTTTTGTTCTCCCTACAGGTGTAACACGCGCATCTCCCTTCCCCTTCACACGCTGCCCAAAACATCTCCCTCCGACTTCCCAAATTATTTTCCCTCTCCTTCCAAAACCATTCCGCCTCCCTCCAAAATGCGCGCATCTTCCTCCTCCAAATTATGTTAGCGATTCGAAGACTCCAAAACACGCATAGCTCCCTCCTCCAAATTACGTTAGCGATTCGAAGAAAGTAGAAACCCTCTCAAGTTTTTTCGAAGAAAGCAAACTCCTTCGATTTTGAAGCTAGGGCTTTGCGTGTAGCTCCGATCTGTCGAAGCTAGGGCTTCGCATTTTTGATATAATCTTCGATTTTGATTCTTGTAAGCGATATAATCTTCGATTTTGATTCTGGTTTGCAGCAGCGTTTTTGCCAACAATGCAGCAGGTCTCTTTAATTTTTCTCCTCGCACTCTTTCTTGATTTCTTCATTTTATGAGCTTTTAATCTTCAGATTGCTTCATTTTTTTAAGGTTATGATATTGTGTTCAAATACTGAATTAGAGAAGTTTTATAGATACAAATCTTTGGAGCTTATCATATTTGATATTAGCAGTTAAATTGGTTTTTTTACACGAACAAATTGATTTTCCATGCTTATTACATGTAAGTAAGATAGATCCAGTTCTTTATTTAGGTTTATCCTCAAGATAAAAGTTCTATGATTAGAACAGTGGACAATTTTCAGCTTTGTTGATACAATTAATCTTTGGATTATTTTTATATTAGCAAATTATAGATAATAAATGTGCAACTTTGTCATCATATTCCATACTGGCAACCAAATTAATTTTTTTACACAAACGAATTGATTTTTCTTGCTTATTACATGTAATTAAAACCGATCCAGTGCTTTATTTTTAATTTATCCTCAAGAAAAAAGTTTCATAATTAGAACAGCAACAACTTTCAGCTTTGTTTATACAATTTAGTTACGAAATTTGTGCACATGATTTTTAGCATAAGACAATGAGTTTGGAATAAAATTTTGCTTATTATGTCTTAGGTTTACTTTGGAGATTTAGTACATTGTAGTATCTGAGTAAGGTTACAAATGCAAATATTTGAAGTATTTCTGTACCAACACTACTTTAGTTCTATTTCTTAGGTCAAATGAACAGAACTGGTTTCAAAACATTTTTATAACTGTTCTTGAACATAAAAAATATTTTGCAGAAGCATAATGTTAAATAAGAAATCAACAGTACATAGTAAGATTTACCAACTAATGAATTTTGCAACATCTGGTATAATACTATTGATTGTTTTTGTAAACATTACAATGATTATTTGCAGGTCCTCTATATAGCAGTAGCATTACATTGGTTAGCTATCTAAATTTTCATAGTTAACTAGAATGGAGATGGTCACATAGTAGGAAAATTTAACTTATAGATTATCATTATCACCTTTGTCTTTTTTCCAAATGAATAGGTTGGTCACTTGAATTATTGTGTTACCTCGTCCTGTAATTGTACCTCCTATCAGCCATGACATGGTTTGTTCCCCTTCAAAAGCCTCCCCCTCATGTTTGGTGTGTTAAGGACAATATAGTGACTCTTATCGAATTTTCCCCCTCAAGTGAAATCCTTTCTGAGAACACCAAAAACTGAAGTCCTTTGTAGTTGTAGCCGCTGCTTCAGGCAGTTTCTCCCATGGTGGTTATATGCTAAAAAAAGATCATAAGTCATTATTATACTCCTGAACCAATAATGAAAATAACAAAAATGAATATCTTACATCTATGTCAAACCCTCGGATAGAATAATACTTTCAATTATTCGTATATATAGGATTAAATGTTTGTCATGTTGATGCAACTTTTGTGTCTACTCTGTTTGTTTAATGAACAAGATGATAGTTTGGTTTTTCAGGTGAATAAGTGTATCCTTAATTATATGCTAATGGAAAAAGATTGGGTTCATTTACAAAGGTAAGTAGATGGAAGTTAGCTTTGTTAGGGAAGATTGTGAAGAAACCGACATGGATATTGATTCCATGGAGAATGTTAGCTATGTTAGAGAAGATTGTGAAGGCATATTGAGTAGATTTCCAGTTTTATTTGCTTATGAGATTTGTAATTCCTACTTATTTGCTAGTGATAGATATACGATATGAATTATCCCCTTAACGGTTGTATTTTGTTTCGAGTCCCTCTAAACTTCTTTTCCATATCAAAAAAGCAGTCCCTTCAACAACTTGTCTCTGCTTATTCTTATTTCAGCCTAATTTTGTTGGTGATGGTTCTTGCTCTCTGCATATACTTGTGTCTTGTGTGCCAACTTATTTTTCTTTTCTCATATGTCAGGTCTTAAACAATTTCTCAGCTTTAAAGAATCATATTTTGGTTACAACTTAAACAATTTGTGTTCTTTTAAAAAAATAACACAAACTAGCCCAAGGTATATACATACATGTAGCAACATCCACACACACACGCACATTTTAACATGACAAAGCCTTAAACAAGATATGTACACACTTGTAACAGTGATCATGTATGCAAGTACTGTTTTCTTTTTGATAATTAAATCAATTATTTTGATAGATCTGATTCCTTTACGACATTTGAAACATCCAACAATCCAAGTTAAACCAAATTCATGTTTTCATTTTTATTTTACATAATTTCGTTCAACTTCAAATGCAAACTTACCTCTACTGACCACACTTGTAGTTGTAATAAATTTTTTACTTCATATAAATTTTTTGCTTCATATTTTATTGTACCGTGCATAAATGAAAATACTTTGATCATTTTATCTATTTGCTATTAATAAGATATTCATCATAAATAAGTTGTTCATTGTGATTACATAAGGTTGGTATATTTTATTTTTGTTCATGTCAACATCATTTGCATTAAAATATGTCATTTGCATTTAAATTTTCTTTTATAACAAAATAACTCATGCACTGTTCATTTTTGCCCAGGATCTGCTCACTGGAATTCAAAATGAGCAAGATTAGGAATGTGATAACGAGAGCTCACATGCAAAAAAATGTCGACGAACAAAAAAAGAAAGGTGCAAGAAATAAGCAGCTTGAAGACAATCAAGTAGACGATGAGATTCATAACGAAGACAATCCACAAGCATTAGAAAAAAATCAAGTACAAACTTTTCTCATAATAAATCTTGCTTCATTACTAAATAATGGATTTATTTCAATTTACTTGGCGATTTTCCTGTTCGGCTACTAAATAATAAATTAAGTACAATCTGAAACCGGTTGCTGAAATCATTTTGAGAAATTTCAGTCTAGGGTTTATCTGTAGTTATGCTTATGCTTTTGTTTCCTACCCCTAGGGTGGATTCTTTTCAATATCTCTTGTTCTGTCTTCAAAATCCTTTCAAACTTTGATATTCATTTGAAATCCTGTCATATGTGTAATCTGAAACTTCTCACTTTCAAAAATATATAGTTTAAGTACTCGAATAGGTATATACTTCGGTGAACTGGTTTTTGGAAGTATAAAATCTTCTGTCTAAGGTCAAGGATTTGTAGTTATACATGTTCCATTTTCTACTTAAGTTCTGAAACTCGAGCAAAATCTAAAACCAAGTTTAATGGGAGCATATATGAAACTCGAACAAAATTTAAGCCGTATATTTTTGAAAGTGATAATTTTATGGGCTTTTATAATCTAATTTGTAAATTATTTTTTTTATATACAGAAAATAAGGAAGAAGAGTAAGGCTATGGAAAAGAGAGGTCGCATGCAAAAAGAAATCGACGAACATAGGAAGAAACGTACAAGAGAGGAGCTGTTTGAAGACAATCAAGTAGAAGACGAGGTTTCTATTGAAGACAACCCACATGCATTAGAAAAGAATCAAGTGCAAATCGATCCAGAAAACAATGCTGAAATACAAGACAACCCACAAACAATTGTAGACAAGATAGTTCAGTCGGAAGGAAATCCGAGAAGAAAACCTAGAGGGCCAACCAAAGTTAGAAGACTTCCATTCAATTCTTTGGAGCAAATAGAAGTTCAATTTAATACCGCAGGCGAACCAATAGGACTGGAGTTGGTCAAATTATCTTCTGACTTAGGACCACTTGTACGAGAAATTGTTCTGGTTACACTAAGTAATTGGAAGCAACTTAATACCGAATTGAAAGATGTTTTATGGGAAAGCATTCAGGTGACACTCTCTTTTGCTTTAAGATTAAATCTTATATTGATTGCTTACCTCAAACACTGTAATATCCCGGAATTCCCAGGAGTTTAAAATGCTGATAATCTCTTAATTTAAATTATTTGAATTGATAAATTATTATTCTCAAAGATAATTAACTAAGTAATAATAATATAATGTTTTAATTATGGTTATAAATTGGTTTTAAAATAGGAATAATTATTTTATTTGTGTAAATAAAATTCTAAATAGATTTATTATGTTCAAAATTTATAAGTGTGTTTAAAATGTATTTAAATCTATGTATTTTAAATTGATTTTAAAATAGGATATATTATTGAAAATAATAATAAACTTAATTAAAAATAGATATTTATATTCATTTAAAATTTATTTTAGATTGATTTTTAAATTTGACTTTGAAATGAATATAAATTTGAATTCAAAGAAATACATACATATTACTAATATAGTTTGAGTTTAAAATATATAGATAATGTTTTTAATTAAAAATAAGATTTTGTTTTATTTCTTTTTATAAAAATTTGTCTATAGAAATTTGGATTTGTGTTTATTTAATAAAATAAATGCAAGGCTTGGAAATAACATTTTAAAATAAGTTTGAAATATTGTATATAAATTTTATTTAGATTATCATTGATTCTATTTTATGTTCTTTTCAAAGATTGTACTTTATATAAATTTAGCAAACATGTGTAAATTTTATAAATGTATTTGTTTATTTGATATTTAATTAGAAAGTATTTTTAAAATTTAGAAAACATGTTTGTTAATTAGGAAAATAATTTTAAAAGTCTTTTGAATTTTCTTTTAAAACAAATACATAAGAAGTAACAAATGTTTAATTTTAAAACACCTTGTTTACAAGTGTTACAACATTAAGGCAAAGTTGAGACAAGTGTCCATTTCTGTTTTTAATTTTATTTTTAATTTATTAAATCTGAAAACTTACCAATATAATCACCATCTTCCTCCATTACCTTTTTCTTTAACTTTTTGATTCATTCCTAAGAGAAATTAGAATGTCCTTACAACTTTCACTCATTCTAAAATCAGAAAACATTCCTCAATTCAAAACAAATACTCAAATCAAAAACCAGAAATATTAATTCCTGTTTACCAAAGCCTGAAACTTAATTTCCTCAAACCAATATCTGTAATCTCAACAAGCCTGCAACATTCTGTTTGTAAAAGTTCAAACAAACCTGTAATGTTCAAACCTGAAATCAAGACCTGAATTATCTCTTCTAAAAACCAAGACTCAACCGGAAATGAATCAAATCATGTAATCTTTTCCTCAAAACAAATGCAATTCAACTCTGTAAACTGCTTATGCCTAAACCCTGTAACCTGATCAAACAAAACCCTGAAACATTTACTCTCTGTTTACCAAAAGCCTGAAGTATCACAGTTTAAACCCATTCTGTTATCAAATCCTGGAAACACTTTCCAAAAAATTGCAAGTCTGCATCATGTTTTCAAATGCATGCAAGCTATAAATTGAGATCTGCAATTATCCATGTCTACACCAAATTATTCATATGCATGCAAACCTGAAACAAAATTATTGAAGCAATCTGGAGCTTTCTGTTTCAAAAAAAAAGGGGATCATCTTCAAGATTCAAAGCATTTTGCAATTTCCTGTTCTTCTTCATAACTCTGCACTGCACTTCTTATTGAGGTGAGTGAACCTTTTTATTAAAATTTAAAGTAAATCTTGTTGCTTGAAAAATTATGGTTGAATATGCTCTGCATTGTTATAACAGCATAATTCTGAATTAAATTGACTGTTAATGAATGTGTATGTTTTACCTATCTTGCCTTCTTGTTTCTGTTACAAGATTTTCATGTTTAAACAAATTCCAAGTTGTTCTTCCTCTGATTTCATTTAGGTTGTGATCTTCAAACATTGAATGTTGTGAAATCTTAGATTTAATACTAAAAATGAATTTAAGTAAAAGGATTTAGCAACTCATCTGAAAAATGAAATCTTTATAAAAATTCCTTTAAACAAGACAAATTTTGTTACTTAAGTTTACAGTTTCAAGTTTACAACTTGAATCCATTCTAAAGTTTAGAATTTTTAAAATCAAATTTAGGATTTTAAATAAGGTAGGGAGTAAGAATATGAATATTGTTTGGATATTGGGATTTTGCAAAAATCAATTGATTTATGCATCTGGAATGATTAAGATTATTGATGGAGTTAAGGATTGAATCAGTAAGTGTAGTAAAAATTGTTAATAAATTTTTAAATCACTGAGAAGCATTTAATTTGCTCAAATTGATTTTAAACCTAGTTTTTGAATTCTACTGTAAAGCGAACCACTGTGTCTTCCTCTCTGCATCGAGCTTGAAGGGGGTTTGAGGCATGGATGCGTGGTGAGTTAGCAAGCTTCGACCGAAGTGGTGGCGATTATTGATGACCGGCGGCAATGAATTTTGGGGTTTTGCTGATGATGTTGGGTTTCAGTAACCACCAAAATGCTTGATTTTGATTCGAGGCATGAGTTGTTGTTCGGTGGGTCGTAGATGGATGTAAGGTGCTTGGATGACTCGGCGGTGGGTTCGATGTTGGCCAGAGGAGGTCCGGCAACGGTGCAGGTTGCATGGTGATGGGGTGGTGTCTTCAGTTTTCTTTTTTTTGGGTTGCTTTGTTTTCTCGAAGTGGGTCACGGGATTTAGGGGAGGTGGCTCGGGTTATAGCTCGTGTGTTATCTGGGTTGTGTGTAGAGTTAACTGTCATGTTTTAACAGTTTTAGTTTTAACTTAAACAGTTTTAAAATTTAAAATCCTATTTAACCGTGAACTGGAAACTATAAGAAAGAAGAACAGAGTTGTACTTTGTACTGGGATTCATGTAAACATAGGTTGAACCCAGATTTTTGTTCCACCTGATATTTAGTTTAAATAAAAAAAATAGGTTTTAAAGCTTTTAAAATTTTTTAAGTTAAATTAAAATTTATTGAAATTGAATTATTTTTATGGATAAATTTGTATAATGTTTTAAATAACTTAAGTAACAATCTTAATATTATTTCAAATCTTATTTTGGAATATAAAGAGAATTTAAGTAAATGTTTTATTTAAATTAATTAGTGGAAATGATTTATAAATTTATAATTAAAGTTTAAGATAATTTATTAACTTGAATTAGGAATTGTTAATTAATGATTAAAGGAAAGTAATTAATGATTTCTTTATTATTTAATTTAATTAATGAATTAAGTTAAATGAAGATTTCAAGATTTATTTAAGATAATGTTTTATCTTAAAATAATTAATTATGTATTAATAACTTGTAATTAGTTAGTTAATTAAGGAATTTTAAGTTAATTAATTTATTTAATTATTGTTTTAAAAAAGGGGTTAATGAAGTAATTAATTAAGTATAATTAATTATTTAATTAACTATTAATTAAGATGATGATTTAATTAATGACAAATGATTAATTAAATTGTAATTACTTATTAACTAAGTAATTAAGAGTTAATTAAAATAGTAATTAATTAATAAAGGTTTTATTAAGTTTTAATTGGGTTTTCTTAATTAAAGGATTATTAATTCATAATGAAAGTTAATTAAGAATTAATTAACTATTTTTATTTAAAGTTAATTAATTTTAATTAAAGATTAATTAATTATATTTATGAATTAATTAATTTGAATTAAGATTGTTAATTAATAATTAAGTTTATTAATTAATGATTAAGAGTTGATTAATTAGTTAATTAAGTTTAATTAATTAATTATAAAAGTAATAAGTGATTAATTACTTTGTGTTAAAGGATTGATTAATAATTAAGGTTTTAGTTAATGTTTGAAGATAATAAATCTGTTAATTGAAGGTTAATTTGGGTTAATGAGTAATTAGGGATGAATTACTCAATTTTGTTTTATAAGATGATTGAAATTAAGTAGTTAATTAAATTGTTAATTAATAAAATATAATCACTTGATAAATGGTTAAGTAGGTTTACTTAATAAAGTTTTGATAAGGTTAATTACTTAAGATAAGTAATTGATTAATTACAGAGGTAATTGAGTTAGGTAAATTACTGATTGGAAAGTAATTTTAAATGGGTAATTACTTGTTAAAGTAATTAAAGGTTTATTACTTGGGTAATAAATCAAAGGATTTATAAAGTAATTGAGAAGTAATTAAGAATAATTAATTACTGTATTTATGTTGATTAATTAAAAGCAATTAATCTAAGCATGATTAATTAATTTAGATTCATTAATTGTTATGATTAATGAAAATAATTAAGGATTAATTACTTGATTAAGAGTTAATTAATCATGGTTGATTATTTAGGATAGTGATTTAGTAATTGGTTTAACTAATGTTTATTTAAGCAAGATTTATTTTGATGAAGGTAATTAATTTAACTAATTTTAAATTAATTAAGAAGTAATTAATTTAATTCACTTTAAATTAATTAGAGATAGTTAATTTAATTCAGTTTAGATTAATTATATTGTGGTATGAGTTAATCATTGCTTATGAATGATTGGATGACATTGATTGTCTTGAATGCTGTGTGATCTCAGAAATGAGATAAGTATGTTTGTGTGATATGAATGCTTGGTTGCATTGTAATGATTACATAGATTGTCAATTGGGATGTTGATATATATTATGATATTGATCATGTGGATTACCTGTTATTTGATAATGTTGATTATCAATTATGATTTGTGAATTATCTATTCAGTGTGTATATAGATAGTTGAATTTAATTGTTTTAAAACTTTTAAAACAACTTGGGCTTAAAAGACACGCTTTGGATTTCGATGAGACCGGGATCGGATTTCCATAATTGGATATCTGAAAACCACATCGATTCCAAATAACGTTAGGTCGAGAGTCAAAGTGGAGCTTTGTGAAGACTCGAGGTGTAAGGGGCTATACGTCAGTATAACTCTGTGGGTGATTCCATAATGAGTTGACGGAATAGACCTTATAGATTCGAGATGGTGATTTAGAATGCAAGGGTTATTGTCGTTAACTCCGAGGGTGATTCCAAAATGAGTGTAATGAGATAATGCCTTCGGTTTCGTTCGAACCCGGAACGAACTTGCATGGATTGAATGCTTTCAGAACATCGTCAGGTGGACGATGAGCATTCTAAGTGATGTTGTTCACTAAAGGTAATCGTAGCCTCAAGCCTCATCAACCGGGAATGGTTAAAACAGGGGAGGTGCAGCAAAGCTTCGTGGGTAGCCCCCACTGGAGAGTAAGATTTACCCATGTCTAGAGGTCCCTTTTATTTCGGCTGTGTGGACGGTTGAATAGCTACAACCGTCGGGGTTGTCTTATTCGGAACTGTTCAGTAAGGAATGGGTCTGGCTTTGTGTTGCAGGGGATCGGGAGTGGTCCTTGGTATGGTGATCTAGGCCACGTACTGTGACGGGTGGTACCCCAGTAGCCCTGCCATTGTATGGAATCCAAAGTCCAATAAGTGCCGTACATATTAGTTGTGCCCAACTATGTTGGAACGTGAGATGTAAGCATTCCACCTATTTCTGTATTTTACTTGAAAACCCTAGACACTATTATAATATCATCAGATTTCCTATCAAATGTTTTGGTTAGCGTAAGGTAAAAACTTTTCCATGTTTATGTGTGGGAAGTCTTACGTGATACCTTTTCTTTCAAAAAGGTTTTTAAAAGTTAAGCAACTTTAACCGTTTACTCACACCAGACCCATGTCTGACCCGGAGTTTATTCTGTTTTTCTTAAACTCTTAGGTACTCAAATTTTTACGAGTAGCCAAGGGATTCAGGTTAGGATTTTAGGTTCGCTTGACGAATTCTGAAGGAGCAAATGGAGCAGGAGGCTTCTGCGTTTAACTATAAAGTATTCCGCTGTGTGTTCTCTGAGTTATTGTATTGAGTTGTATAACTAGACAGGTGTTTATAATTGTCTAGTATGTGTTGTTTTAGCTGTGTAAATCTGATGTATATGATACTATGTAAAGTATTATGTGATTAATATAATTTATTCATTCCGCTGTTTAGATTCTGATGTGTTGTTTCTTTCTTCTTCTCTATCTTTTCTCTTTTCTATCCCTTTATTTCTTATAGATGATGCGATTTTCTGGTGGTAGAAAGTCGGGTCGTCGCACTTGGTATCAGAGCATTAGGTTGAGTGAATACCTAGGCTCTGTAGTGGTGTCTTTCTTGAGAGAGTGTACTTGTAGTTTTTATAAATATATTATATATATATATATATATATATATATATATATATTTCTACCTATCTGTTGGGTTTTCTGTTCGAGTTTTCCAATATAAGTTATAAAGGTAGATGAGTAGTGGTGTGTGTAACACGACTACCATTGGTTGGAGTTTGAATGTTGAGGTTGGAAGTGTATTTTTCGAGACTGTAGACCTAATACCGTCTCGAGTAATCTTTATATTTGGAGTAAGGATTTCATTTGATCTCTGAAGGAAACCTGTTTAGGTTTGGAGTTCATCTTTGAAGTGTAAGTTTGGTTGCACTCGTGAGAGCGGATTTTTGAGAATTTGGATCTGTCGGTTGGGCAGAAGTAAGTAATGGTATTTTGATACCTCAGGAATTAGTAGCTGCGTGATGAGATGCAGTGACTATGGGTATCTCCGGAGATGTTTTCTTTCGGAGCAAGTTTGAGGAAGTGTGTCTGCTTCAGTGTTGTAGCTGAGTTCTGCAGGATGTATGTGTTTTGTTGGAGGTCCGAGTTTCTCCAAGAGCTTTGGATAAGAAGTCTTTGGCATCTGTGTTAGCAGTGCAGCTCAGGAATGTTCTATGTTTTAGCAGGAATATTTTTTTTGGCTTAGCATTTCCTGGAGGTAGAATTCAGAAGCAGCAGTGAGGATCTGTTTCTACGATGGATTAGTTGCTCGAGGATAAACTGTTCTGATTAGTGGAGAGGGAACAGTATCTTGGATATTGGATTGGTTGATCGCAAAAGTGACTTGCGATGGTTTGATGATTATCTTAGATAGTCTTTGCTTGGATTTCTGGCATTTTTTGAGGATGTAGGAGTTTTGGGATTGCTGAAGATTTTTCTGGATATATCTTCAGGAGAGTTAGAGATTTCCCGCATTGGAGATTGAGTTCTGAATCGACTTGATGTCAGAAGTGATAATGGTGATTCAGCTGGATAGAAGGTTGTTTCCTAGGATTGGTTATTTGATGTAGAAGTTCTGTATTTCTTGGAATTTCTGTTGAATCTTATTTCCGAGATGTGATGTTTAATCTGTGCATGTGTTCTTCTATGGCATTTTCATCTGCTCCAGATCAGAGTTGTGCAGCGAAAGCATGGTGGCTGTTGTTCTTGAGTAGAAGCATCTGGATGTTGCAGTATTTTGGATTAGAGAGTTTCTTCTGAATTTATTTTTCAGAATCTGAGGCAAGTTGGCGAGTGATTCTGTTCTGTCTTTTCAGGATAGGAGAAGTTGTTTTCTTCTATTAATAGTAAAGTTTGGTTTTGATTTTTGGATTTATCCTGTGAGGATCAGTTTGTGAGTTGTTGTGATCCAGTTTATTTGTAGAAGCATCAGCGAAGGTTGAGCTGATCGGTAAGTTTTGAGGTTAAGTAACGGAAGAGTTTGGAATTCGAAGTTGGAGGCTTCGATATTATTGAGATTTTCTCTGGTAAAGGAAGCAATAAGTTTTGATGAGCTCCGAGGTATTGGATTCTTCTGAGTTTTTGTAGAGATCAGTGTTTTGGGTTGAAGAGTTGAATTGCCAGTTTGGAAGACTGGAATTCAAAATTGTTTCACGTTTCTCTAAGGGAGTACGTGTTTGGTCATCACTGGTTTTGAGACCAGTAGTTTTGTGAGGTTTTTGATGTTGATCAGGCTTGTCTATGGTCTGGTACCTTGGGTAGATTATAGATCTAGCTGAGTGGGAACTCAGTAGCTTATAAGTATAGCTAGTTTGGGTTTAGTAGAGCGAGTATCCCGGTGTCTATACTGGGGAAACTCGAGATATTTTAGGAAGTTTATCCGGATCTGTGTCCGGATAGCTAGTGTTAATTATTTGTTTGAATTGGTTGTTAGGATGAAATTGTTTGTTTGATTGATAGTGTATGGCTGTTATGAATGTTTGAATTGGATAAAATAAAATTAAACTTTGGATTATCTTTGTTTTAAATTTCGAGGACGAAATTCTTTTAAGGGGGAAGGATTGTAATATCCCGGAATTTCCAGGAGTTTAAAATGCTGATAATCTCTTAATTTAAATTATTTGAATTGATAAATTGTTATTATCAAAGATAATTAACTAAGTAATAATAATATAATGTTTTAATTATGGTTATAAATTGGTTTTAAAATAGGAATAATTATTTTATTTGTGTAAATAAAATTCTAAATAGATTTATTATGTTCAAAATTTATAAGTGTGTTTAAAATGTATTTAAATCTGTGTATTTTAAATTGATTTTAAAATAGGATATATTATTGTAAATAATAATAAGCTTAATTAAAAATAGATATTTATATTCATTTAAAATTTATTTTAGATTGATTTTTAAATTTGACTTTGAAATGAATATAAATTTGAATTCAAAGAAATACATACATATTACTAATATAGTTTGAGTTTAAAATATATAGATAATGTTTTTAATTAAAAATAAGATTTTATTTTATTTCTTTTTATAAAAATTTATCTATAGAAATTTGGATTTGTGTTTATTTAATAAAATAAATGCAAGGCTTGGAAATAACATTTTAAACGAAGTTTGAAATATTGTATATAAATTTTATTTAGATTATCATTGATTCTATTTTATGTTCTTTTTCAAAGATTGTACTTTATATAAATTTAGCAAACATGTGTAAATTTTATAAATGTATTCGTTTATTTGATATTTAATTAGAAAGTATTTTTAAAATTTAGAAAACATGTTTGTTAATTAGGAAAATAATTTTAAAAGTCTTTTGAATTTTCTTTTAAAACAAATACATAAGAAGTAACAAATGTTTAATTTTAAAACACCTTGTTTACAAGTGTTACAACATTAGTGAAAAGTTGAGACAAGTGTCCATTTCTGTTTTTAATTTTATTTTTAATTTATTAAATCTGAAAACTTACCAATATAATCACCATCTTCCTCCATTACCTTTTTCTTTAACTTTTTGATTCATTCCTAAGAGAAATTAGAATGTCCTTACAACTTTCACTCATTCTAAAATCAGAAAACATTCCTCAATTCAAAACAAATACTCAAATCAAAAACCAGAAATATTAATTCCTATTTACCAAATCCTGAAACTTAATTTCCTCAAACCAATATCTGTAATCTCAGCAAGCCTGCAACATTCTGTTTGTAAAAGTTCAAACAAACCTGTAATGTTCAAACCTGAAATCAAGACCTGAATTATCTCTTCTAAAAACCAAGACTCAACCAGAAATGAATCAAATCATGTAATCTTTTCCTCAAAACAAATGCAATTCAACTCTGTAAACTGCTTATGCCTAAACCCTGTAACCTGATCAAACAAAACCCTGAAACATTTACTCTCTGTTTACCAAAAGCCTGAAGTATCACAGTTTAAACCCATTCTGTTATCAAATCCTGGAAACACTTTCCAAAAAATTGCAAGTCTGCATCATGTTTTCAAATGCATGCAAGCTATAAATTGAGATCTGCAATTATCCATGTCTACACCAAATTATTCATATGCATGCAAACCCGAAACAAAATTATTGAAGCAATTTGGAGCTTTCTGTTTCAAAAAAAAGGGGATCGTCTTCAAGATTCAAAGCATTTTGCAATTTCCTGTTCTTCTTCATAACTCTGCACTGCACTTCTTATTGAGGTGAGTAAACCTTTTTATTAAAATTTAAAGTAAATCTTGTTGCTTGAAAAATTATGGTTGAATATGCTCTACATTGTTATAACAGCATAATTCTGAATTAAATTGACTGTTAATGAATGTGTATGTTTTACCTATCTTGCCTTCCTATTTCTGTTACAAGATTTTCATGTTTAAACAAATTCCAAGTTGTTCTTCCTCTGATTTCATTTAGGTTGTGATCTTCAAACATTGAATGTTGTGAAATCTTAGATTTAATACTAAAAATGAATTTAAGTAAAAGGATTTAGCAACTCATCTGAAAAATGAAATCTTTATAAAAATTCCTTTAAACAAGACAAATTTTGTTACTTAAGTTTACAGTTTCAAGTTTACAACTTGAATCCATTCTAAAGTTTAGGATTTTTAAAATCAAATTTAGGATTTTAATTAAGGTAGGGAGTAAGAATATGAATATTGTCTGGATATTGGGATTTTGCAAAAATCAATTGATTTATGCATCTGGAATGTGTATGTTTCTCCACAATTCAAATTTAGATTTAAATTCAAATTTCAAACTTTCAAAATTTTCTCAAAAATTTTCTAACACCCTTAATTTTCGAAAAATTTCGCCAGCGTCTCCTTTGCGCGGCTAGCTCGGTACGACTACAAAATGGCACTACGGCCCCTCAGAATCAAAAAAGAAAAGAGAAAGCCAAGTGGCTGGAGAAGAAAATCACCAAATTTCATACTGAAATTGAAATACGTATCTTTTTGTTGAGCAATTCAATTTTATCTTCGAAATCAAAATCTCAATTCCATTTCTTTTAATACACCTGTATATCCTGCTAGTCATAATATCCAATTCCAACATTCAAACCATTTTGCCAATTCCATTACAAAATTTTTAACATATGCTTCTTATACATTTTTACTTCACTATTGAAGTTACATATCCATTTTATTTTATTTTCTCAAAGTTTTGATTTTTATTCAATTTGATCAAATCAAATCACATTTCATCATTCCTTTCCAATTCATTTATTTACAATTTATTTTACAAATCCCAATTGTATATGAATTCATTTCCTTATATATTTTTAATTCATATTTATAAATTTCATTTGTTAAATGAATTTATCTCTAATCTTTGGTTATACATTTCATTTCTGACTTAATTCCATATAATAATGATAATAATTTAATATTATTACTTCCTAACAACCATGCAACCATATACTATAATAATTCATAGAAAATCATTTCTTCTCTACCAAAAAATAGTTTTGGGCAAAATTATCTTATTTACCCGATTCAAAAACAATATCGTGTCGGTTTATCTTGTTTAAGAGTTTAGAAATTCCTATCAACACAGTTAGCTGGACTGCACCAACCAGAATCTATAAACAATCAACCGATAAATCAACACAATACAAAACAATTTTTATATTCACTAACAAATACGCGCTCATATCTATTATTGCACTCAAACTCATTCTAGAGTACTGCTGACTCTATCTCTAATGAGTAACACCCAACCGAGGCATGGTTGTCGCTTAACCATATGCTCTGATACCACATTGTCAAGACCCGATTCTTCGACTCCCGAATATCAACATCAATACGTCCTCTGTATCGAATGCCGATCAGTCGGATGCCGGAAAACCGAACCATGAGGGTTTAAGAAAGAAGAGGTAGAAGAAGAAAGAAAGAAAAACAACAGAGCAATAACAAAATCTCACAATCGCAGCGGAACAACATATAATAAATAAATGAATAATCTTTAAACAAAGAACTATATTAGTTATTACATTACATCACATTACATTACATTATCAGAGTGTACAACAACAAACAGCGGAAAAGAAATACTATATACTAGTAATACGCCATGCCATCCAGCTTGCCTCCAGCAACTCCTAAATTCCAGAATATCCTGATAAACCTGTCTCTTGACTGCCCGTGTGGAAATTGGTGGGCAACTAGAGTTTAGGAAGGAAAACAATAAACTCCGAGTCAGTCATGTGACTGGTGTGAGAACTCAAAACAGTTTATTTATCTTAAAAATCAAAATAGAGGAATAATTTTAAAGTCAATTCGCAATGCTTTTAAAAATGAGACTACCATAAGGCCTCCCGCACACACACACAATGCAAACGCAGAATCGGAGGAGATTTCTCCTTATGATAGTCAAAGATGCTTGATACGTATTAAAAAAATATTTTATATTATTACTAGTGCATAGTGTAGAAAACATTTCGAAAGTAGAATATAAATCTTAGCCAGCATAGACATTTCGCACTTATGCCTACTATAGCTACCATGTTCAACAGTAGGTTACCGCCACATTCCATGGCAGGTTATACAACTACAACCATACAATATCGTATTGTTTCTTTGGATTTCCAACAAAGAGTCAGGCCAAGGAGCTTCCCATTGCCACATGAGAGCGCCTCTGGAAGGACGTCCCCGAGAACCTAACCGGATCTCTGCCAACACAAGGCTGGGTTACCCCTAACTGGGTAACTACTGACACGAGTATGCCATCCCCCGGTCCTTTGGGACCTTTATCCGAGCGCTCGTAATCAACATCACACCAAAATAATAAGTGTTTCAACATGAGTAAGTATCTGGGCTCCATACCATGATACCACCCTTTTCCAGAAGGAAATGCACATACCCTAAAGGGAGCTACCCCTCATAACCTTGCCGCATCTTTCCTGTTTTGACCATTCCGGGGTGTGAGGCTCGACGAAGTCTCGTCCACAAAGCCACGCTTTATACAAAAGCTGTGCTTTGGGTCAACAAATGATCATAGAAATGATCACAAAGATAAGTGATCAAACAAATGATCATATCACAAATGGTCAATCAATGATCATTTCACAGCAACACTCAGCATGTCACATTACCAAATTGGGAATATATTGCTAATAACCTTCAACTACATAACCTCTGAGCTCATACGTCTCAGAGAAGGGTGTTAAGCTAAGAGAATAAATTCTTTGCCACCAACAGAAATATATTTGAAAGAAATCAGCTTTATATCTCAATTTGTAATGTCAGACATACTATCCATACAAGTCTGTTCCGGGATCGAACACACACAATGCAAACGCAGACTTCGAGGAGATTTCTTCTTATGTTAGTCAAAGATGCTTGATACGCATTAAAAAGAAACATTTGATATTATTATTAGTGCATAGTGTAGAAATATTTCGAAAGTAGAATATAAATCTTAGCCAGCATAGGTACCATTATATTATGCCTACTATAGCTACCATATTAGATGGCGGGTTCTACAGCTAAAACTGTACAAGTCTCGTATTGTTTCTTTGGATTTTCAACAAATGGTCAGGCCAAGGAACTTCCCATTGCCACATGGAAACGCCTCTGGAAGGACGTCCCAAGAACCTAACCGGATCTCTGCCAACACAAGGCCGGGTTACCTTTCAAACTAGGTAACAACTGACACGAGTATGCCATCCCCCGGTCCTTTGGGACCTTTATCCGAGAGCTCTCTAACCAACATCACACAATGATAAATAGAGTGTTTCAACATGAGTAAGTATCTGGGATCCATACCATGATACCACCCTTTTCCAGAAGGAAATGCACATACCCTAAAGGGAGCTACCCCTCATAACCTTGCCGCATCTTTCCTGTTTTGACCATTTCGGGGTGTGAGGCTCGACGAAGTCTCGTCCACAAAGCCACGCTTTGGTACAAAGCCATGCTTTGGGTCAACAAATGATCATAGAAATGATCACAAAGATAAATGATCAAACAAATGATCATATCACAAATGATCAAACAATGATCATTTCACAGCAACACTCAGCATGTCACATTACCAAATTGGGAATATATTGCTAATAACCTACAACTACATAACCTCTGAGCTCGTACGTCTCAGAGAAGGGTGTTAAGCTAAGAGGAATAAATTCTCCGCCACCAACAGAAATATATTTAAAAGAAATCGGCTTTATATCTCAATTTGTAATGTCAGACATACTATCCATACAAGTCTGTTCCGGATCGAACAGAACCGAAGGCACTTACAAAGAAGTCCTTGCAATCCGGATAATCTCTAATCACGTCCGAATTTCCCATCACATATGGAGATCTCTATACCGGGGATCAGCCAGTGCAGAGACAATCAATAAGAAACCCTTTCGTTTTCGAAAACATCCGGTCTTCAACACCGGTCTTCAAATGTAATTCATAACGACGTATCACATATTCAGAATGGGTTATACGACCCCAAGGTCCTTTCCCGGTTAACCCGAATAGTGAGCGCTTATTTTAAAAAAAAATAAGTGTGGCATTCAATTTCAAGCAAATCACAACAAATACCTATTTAAAGGTAAATATTGATAGTCGGTTATTGTACTATCAATGGATATGCACAACATCACCAGATTCCAAATGATTTTCCATTATTTTCCAAAAATATCTTTACAAGATATAAATTTTCAATACTACAACCATTTGAAAACAAATTTCAAATCAATTTCCTTAAACGGAAACACTTCCAATTATTTATCCATTTTAAAATTTAAAATGGTTCATTTAAATAAATCAAATAAATCCTTACCGATTTACTTTATATTTACGTTCCAAATCCGTAAATTAATTCCCACATTTCAAAAATAAATCAACGTTTATTTTTAAACAAATTCCCCTTTCCTTTTATAAATTCCATTGTGAATTTATATTCTAAAATATCTATGAATATACGTTTTCAATTATTCATTTTCAATTTATCTTCAAAAAGATAAATTCAAAATATTCACTTGATATTGAAAAAACATTTCCATACTTATTTATTTATAAGTAATTCACAAGTCGTTTTATTTTCTACACTTGGAAAATATTCAATATACTCTAATCGAAATTAAGTATATATTTCATTCTTTAAGGAAATCATTCTCTTAAACATATTTATTTGGGCCAAAACAAATGTTGCGTAAAACATCGTTACGACAACCCAAAATCACTAGTATAGGGATTCGAAATTAAAATAGATATATAAATCCCAATACTATACAAAACATTTCCTTTCGGAAATCATTTACTATAACAACAGTGTTATAGTCTACCATTTCCTTCTATTTCTCGAAAACGTCTATTTCAACAATGAATGTTAAAATCTATGGTTTCGATAGTTAATACATTTTAAAACATCTTTAGATAGTTTTAATTCTATTTAAAACATCACATCCAAAACATTTTCTTTAATATATTATTCACTATTCAAAAACGAGAATATACTTGTTAACCAATTTCATCATTTCTATTCATTTTATTTTAAAGGATTATTCACTGTCTAAAACGTGAATATTACTCCATTAACAAGTTACAACAATTTACTTATCAAAATAAGTCGTTGCGGATTTATAAAACAATGTTTATAAATTCCATTTCTATTTATTTTATAACAACTTCCTTTTATAATTTCCTTTATTAATCTATTCAATTTCATATCTCAATGATATACTAAAAGTTCATATTATAAGTTAAATACTTATAATTTATTTGTTTGCGAAAACGTTCTTTTAAACTTTCCAAATTTATAGATCTTATAACTTATAAGATTCATTTATTTATCCAAAATCTATTCTTTTAATAATTTTACAAATTTTATAAACCTACTGCTTAGAAAATTCTATTTATAACTTTACCGTTTATAATTCTATAAATTTCATTCATTTATGGAATTCATTCACAATTCATTCTAACACTTATAAAAGCTCGTTTTACAATTCCAATACTTTAACTTATAAAATATAATTTTATAAATCTTTTATATAAATCATTTTATATTATTCTTTTTAGACGTCTTTAAACTCCTTTATAATTTCATCATTTTGATTTATAAAATAATCAAATTTCATAAATCCTATTTTAAAACTTTTTATAATAAATTCAGAAATCCCAATTTAAACTATTTTATAAAATCATTAATCTCATATTTTCAAAAAATCAACTTTTAACTGTATTTCTCAAAAATCAAATTTTTATAACATTAAAATTTTAACGTTTATTTATTTAAGATGAATCAATTCCAAAAATATTTTATAAACGTATACTTTCAAAAATCACTTTAGAAATCCCTTAAAAATCAAAATCGTTGTTTTTAAACTTCAAAAATGGATCCGATGATGCAACACATCAAATAGTCAATTATGACTTCCAAACATCATATATCAATATGATAATCAATCAAATATCACAATATCTAAAATCAAATAAATATTGGTGAGAAATCCAGTTGGATCCCTCCAACCTGTTTCCCTGCATCCACAGACATTAACACAATACCCATTCCATTTGAGGTGGAATATCGCGGTATATGGGATTTATAAAATATTATCCGCTTAATAGGCGGCGCAATAGGGTCTCATCAGCTATACAATGCGGGAAATCAATCAACCGCAATATATACATATGCCAATATATATATATATATATTGCTATATATATAGATATATCCTCCTATATCTAATATCACAATCAAATAGCAATCAATCAATAAATGGAAATCCAACTTATAAATTTTTTTGAGTGAGAAGTTCTCACCTTTGCTTTTTATTTTGCGATCCATTTCCATCTTGGCTCGATTTTCTTGATTTATAGACCTTGTATAAATATTGTACAATTCATTAATATTCGAACAGATCGAATAATAAATTTTCATTTGATAATTTTTTGATTCATCGGTGATTTCATTTTTTTTTTCCGAGTACGAACGAATTCGAAAATAGGGGTGGCCATAAATATTGAGGTCGCGATTTTGATTTGTTGATTTGGGGAAAGAGGAAATAGGAGAGAGGGAGACGGCTTCGGCCATTATTAATTTGAACGAAACAGAAGGGGGTGAGGAGAATGAGATATTTAAAGTTGAACGAGGCATGGTTGCACGATTCTTTTCCACGATCTCTTCACGATTTCAGGCGTGATTTTAGGCTTAATTTTAGCAGAGGAACGTGGCTGATGTTTGACTAAATTTAAATTGAATTCGACTTAAATTCCAATGCGTTTACTCACCGTGTGCTCACATATCAACTCCGAAAAATACGAAATTTGAAATCCGAGAATAATTCAATATTACGGACCCAATGGAACTGGTATCGTCGAATTCCGAGAATGTGCCTCGGAAGGCTATTTTTAAATATCGACTTAAACGATATAATTTCAAAACTGAACAAAGCAGTTTCGAATTCAATTCTGAAGCTTCTAATATCTTCAATATTATCAATATGGATTTTACAAGCCTTTAAAATATTTTTAATCAGCTTAATTAAAGATTCAAATTTTTATTCAACTTTCAATAGATTAAATTTTATAATTTAATCACCAAATTCAAAGTTACATTGAAATTTCAAGCCAAACCATCATTCAAATATTTAAAATTAATTAAATATTTCAATTTAAACTGTTCAAAATTTCTGGGTCGTTACATCTTGCGTTATATTTGTTGATTATAATCTTTATTCGTTTATGAAGAATTAGTTTGATTGCTATTATTAAAATGTAATATATAGGCATAGCTCTTGAAAAGTGTATCTACGATTTTTATAGCGGCATATATGAGCTGTAAAAGAATTTATCAATACTATAACATGTTGATTTAATAGCGTGAAATAACCGCTATTGAATAAATATTTTGTAGCGGCAAAATGGTGTTATAAAGATTTCCAATTCCGTTGAGATTTAGCTGTATTATAGCGACTACAATGAGCTATTGAATAAATATTTTATTAGCGACAAAATGGTGTTATAAAGATTTCCAGTTCCGTTGAGATTTAGCTTTATTATAGCGGCTATAATGAGCTATTGAATTAACGTACCATAGCGGCGAATTTGCGTTATAAAACTAAGCTCAACCATAGCGGCATATTTTGTGTTATAAATATTCAACAGTTTTTTTTATAACATGTCGATATACAATGCTTATCAAACCACTATGGTTGTGATTAATAGCGGCTATATGCCGCTATAAAAGACACTTTTTGTTGTAGTGTAATTCTATAGAACTAAATAAACAGCTTGATCAATTGGTTAAAAACTATCAAAACAAGTGCCCTAAGTGTGATAAGTGTCCATCATTCAAAGAAGAAATTAAAAACAAAAAATTAAAATTAAATCGCTTTAAATTGAATTCTAATTTTGAAAGAAAGTAAAAAATACTAGGAGAGAAAATTCAATTAAAAAGTGCACTTAATTATTGAATAAAAATGAATTTCTCAAAACACAAGTTCAAAAATTGTCTATAACTTTAGGAAACTTTCTAAAGGAGAAAGATCGTTAAATATGCTATTAGGGAAACAAATTGTTAATACTGTTAGACAAGGACTTGGGTATAATCAATCTGAACATGTTAGAAGTGAAATTAATCTAGTCATTTCCAAGTGCACAATTTGTGGAAAAACTGGATACAATCACAATAATTGTTAGTATAGAACCAAACACGTGAAAACAATTTCAATTTTGGTTCCAAAAGGCACGAATATAAAATCCCTTAAAGTCAAACAAGTCTGGGCGCCAAAAGGAACAAATATAAATAGTCTTAGGTCTATATAAACATATTTTTCAAAATCGTTTGCCACTAACAACCATGGACCTATAAAAACAAACGGGTCACAAAAATCTTTTCTCGTGCAGGTGTGGTGGCAGGCTGAGAAACAACAACAGTGTTACCTGCGTTCTGGCTATTCCAGGCATACGAAGGGCGATATACCAAAGTTCCTTAGCCTAGTACAAAGGTGGCAGAATCACAATGAGTAACAACAAAAAATTATCGTGAAGGTAAAATAGGTAACGATACATTTATCTTGAACGATATATTAAATGTGAAAATTTGCACCATAATCTGAATTAAATCAACCATTTATGTGATAATGAATGTTGATTTTGATTCTGATTTATGCAGAAATGTTCACCAATCATCTTTTCATCTTTGAACTGGTTCATATAGATTTGTTTGGACTAATAATGTTTGTTGATGATTACTCTAGGTAAATGTGGATATATTTGTTTATCTTAATGCATCTGGATCTGGCACTATGTTCACTAGTTGCTCATTTGCACGGGTTCAATTCAAATCCAAAAGAATTTCATTTAAAAGTTGTAAAAAGATTTTAAGGTATTTGTTGCAACTTCATGGTTTGGTCTATAACATCCAATTAACGATAATCTAGAGTCAAAGGAAAATTCAGATGTAGATTACACTAGTAATCTAGTTGGTAAAAAAATTACTGGTGGAACATGTTTTATATAGAGACATTCATTAATTGCATCACATTTTCAGAGAAAATATTTGCATATTTTTCATTTCAACTGATTTTCAATTAGCAGACATTTTTTTTATAAAACCCTTTCCAGAAAATAGTTTTTTTTGTTGACCTTGTTTCAGATTAGTCATTTTAGAATATTTTATTTTATAATTTTTTTTTGAATTTGATCTCAAAGGACTATGTTAACTAATCCGACTTCCTAGTGATTATCAAAGATAAATAGTGACTGAAATATAAATGAGTGTTGTTGTTATTAACCATATATTATGACTTGAGACGGTATATTTAGCAAATTTCTTTAAAAATTTAAACAAGATTTATGATAACTTTTGTTGGTAAAAATTCCATGACCATCTCTACTTCTATCATATTTATAATGACCATCACTCATCAAAATCCAATATAGTATGTCAAGATGTGGTATTTTAAACATGAAATTATTCATTTTTATTTTAATAAAAAAATTCAAAGTATTCACTCTCATTTAAAAGTCCTCACAGTTATGTATGGGTGAATTACTTGGAATATTTGTATATATGCTTTCATGCTCGTTTAAAAGTCCTCATGGTTATGCATGTATGAAACACATATCCAAAATTGATTATTAAATAGACAAGTTGATTCTAATCCCATTTAAAAGCCCCACTGTTATGCGTGGCTAGATGATGCTTGAAATTCATTTTTTTAATAAATATTTGGAATACTACTAATCTCATTTAAAAGTCCTAATAGTTATGCACGGTTAGTAGATAATCAAATTCCTAATATAAATTACCATAAATAGACACAACTATATTGTTTTATATGCCGACATCATCCCTATCATTCTAAAGTGAAATATGCGCCTAACAGAGTATTTATGATTTTTGTTTGATTTTTTTATTGAAATTTAATATTTATACTCGATTTGGTATTAATATTTAATTAATTCCAATCACTTTATCTCTATTTTTCTAACACTATTACTCTTTTGCTGATAACAAAAGAAGGAGAGAAAAGTTAAGATTTTAGAAAATAAAGGTCAAATTTTTTATTTTTTATTTGCATCTAGGCTCATTTGCGTATTTTTATTTATTTTCATGCATATATGAAGGGGGGCTTTGTTGTTGAGAGGGAGCATTCAAATAAGGGGAGAAATTAGAGTCCATCAATTACATTTAATAAATTCAAAATCTTAAATATATGTTTGTTATCATCAAAAGAGGGAGATTGTTGAATACGTTAGTATATGATTTTTGTTTGATGATAATAAACATACATACATACATATATATATATATATATTCATTAAATTTATTTGTTATTGTACAATTTTATTTTTCACATAATTAAATAAATATTTGCTGAATAAAATAAATAACACAGAATTTAAATTCAAACAAATATTTTATTACAATTTTTGAATAGTACAAAATTTATGCTCTCACCATATATACAACGTTTCAAATTACAACATAATTTTCACTATACGATTATCGTTTACATTAGCACCTCATTACATATCACTCGTTCACTCATATTTGTTCTTCAACTCTATTCCAGATTGAATCCAGCATCTGAATTATCAGCAAAACAAAAATGACGCAGTAAAATTGAAAAAGAAATATTTTGCAGTGTAAAATAAATATGTGTTTTTAAAAATATTATTTTCTTCAGTTATTTGGGATGTTCGTTGTCATATTTATTTTGAATTTATCATACACGAATAGCTTGTGACATGCACAGAATATCACTGTACATGCCATAAGGCTGTGCACATCAATATACACTTGATAAAACTGTAGGGACATGTGAGCACAAGGTCAAACCCAACCAAAAGCTAGGTTCAACTCAAGTGCAATACAAGTAAAGTCACAACATGAACACAAGGTCAAACTCGAGCCAAAGCTGAATTCAACGCAGATGCAATACAAAAGCATCAAAAAATTGTCAGGTACAAGTTCTCAAGTAAAAGAAACCAAAAGTAGATCATGCTAACAAGTGCACAAATGTTTACACATGAGAACGACTCGATAGTGGAGTCATGAAGCAACAAACCCGGACTTGTACAGACTAGTGTGTACAACAAAGGACCAAACATTTCAAGTGTTCAGATTCAAGAGATCAGAGCAAGTGGAGACCAAACCCTAGTGCAATATCAACACAAATGAACATAACCAGACCTGGCAACATGAAAGCATGACAACACATATGGAAACAGAGCAATGCAATGACCAGAGGCAACTCCAAGCAGAGCACACATGAGCCAAACTTCAAAACTAAGTTTAAAGCAGGTTACATATTGCAATACAGACTACGAGACCAAATACAATTTAAATTCAAGTATGTTGAACAAAACCATGTGCAGACTCAAGTGAAACAAAGGACTCAATAAACCAGACAGTATGTACGCAACAGAAAATACATAACAACCGGAATTCAACTGCAACCCTGAAAACCAATGAAACAGAAAACTACATACATATGAAACAGAGATGTATGCACACACTTGAAACCAGAACTGATGCCAATCTCACACACGTACATACATACATACATACATACATACATACATACATATATATGTGTGTGTGTGTGTGTGTGTGTAGACCATCAACCAAAGTGCAAACAAATTTCAAAATCAAGATGAAGTTCAAATGAAACCAAAATGCACATGTCAACAGTGGTGACTTCAAGAACAAACAATACCTCAAATGGTCAGACTCACAAGTCCAGTGACAACATGAACTAGCTCGAAGCAACATGACAAACATCGTATACATACATGCAACCAAGTTGGATATTAAAATTAAAGTACATCAAATTAGACCAGAACCAGAACTCCAACCAGAACCAGACCTTATGTGACAAAGGATTTGACATGAAGGCAACTCAGACTGAAGTGGAACTCAAGATAAATATAAAGCGGCCTGAAAATCAAACCAGACTACAAACAACCAGACTATAACATCAATGCACAAGACTGCAACTCAAAAGGAGACAGCAAATACAAGGCAACAAATGAAGCAACATAAATAAATAGTTCAGATATTTCAAAAATCGTGAAGCAGCATGTATATTCATATGCAACAGCAATAAGCAGAGCAAGGCATCACAATACATATATACACACACACATACGTGTGTATATGTACACACATGATGAACACACTTGAACTAGACTTGTATGCGAGACATGAACAAAACTATATTCCAAAATATATAAAATAGAAGCAGTTCGACGAGTCATGGTGGGGATAAAAATTAACAGAGGTCAGAACCACAGACCAGACTCAAGAGGAACCACAAAACTCAATACAATGACTTCAACATAAAAATAGACAAGTGCAATCAGTTCAAAATTCAACAACAAAGCCTCAAGCAGTCAAATAATGTCATGTTTCAAAAGGAAATGATATGCAACAGTTCAAACAAAATAATGTCGCAAGGGATTTCAAAATAACCAAGTCAAGTCAAAATGCCAAAGAATCAAAGTCATGGTGACCAAGGTAGAATCACATAAGTCCAGATTATCAGAAAATTCAAACTGAAAAAGTGGTAAAAGTAAAAGAAGGAACCTACTCAAGCAAATAAAAATGTATCAGTTATGTGTATACAAATGAACCGGTCAATATTAATCACAAGCATTCCAGCAAAATCGAACGGACATGTGTAAATAACGTGAAGAATTCAAATGAAATATACGAATGTAGTTACAGGGTTTTCATCCCTATTTAAACCATTAACATCATCGACAACAAAATCATTTGAGTTTAAGCAATTATCATAGCAAGGCATTGGAATAAATCACAAGCCAATAACTTGAATTAAGGTCGAGTATTATCGAATATCGCAAAAGGGAAAAATCGCATACCATTTTAACAATCGAACTCGACAAATTGGAGCAGCCGAAGACACTCAAGCCAGAAGTCCATTGATGAATCAACGCAAAGAAAATTCCTCAAAACAATCGATCATAAAGTGACGGCTTCTTCTCAAAGTCTTAAATTTTTGAAAGAGGATCGAACGTTCTCGAGCAAAAGAAAAAGAAGTAGACATGAAGTAGAGGATTCGAGGCGAAGACATAAACAAGAAAAATGGGATTTCTCTTTATTTTATATTGATCCGGTTTCCTTATAATTCATTTTGGGATTAACTTACTAAATAGGGTTTTTGAGTTGTTATTTATTTGTAATTTCTTTTTAAAATTTCTAGTCGTGTGAATAGGGGACGAACTACGGTGGTGTAGTTCGAGAATTCGCAACTCAGTGGCTAAGTTGTGGCAGGTTCTTCAGCGTAGAATTAGATTAGTCGACAGCGGGTGTCATAAGTTTGCGTGTGTAAGCGTCTGACTACTTAATTTCTAGTAGAAACCATAGGGGAAGCACGTAGGTAGGATTTTGCTGAAGCTGGGTAAATCTGTGTTGTTCTATTTCTGCTTTTATTGTTCTTCTATCATCTGTGCTGCAATTATTTTATATATTTCCGCATTAAATTTTATAATTATTAGTATTACCCTATTCAACTCCCTCTAGGTGAAATCGATCCTACACTCACTTCTAAGTTAGTGTTTTAAAGACCCAACCCAACATCGGTTCAACTATGGTTAACCTTCAACCTTGAATTGCTACGGCTCTGAAAATGAAATAACCCTGCACATGCATGAGCCTGCGGTCTAACCTCAAAACCTACAAAAAACCTCTAGATCGGCCTTTTTGAACTACACGTTTCTTCAAATTTAAGGAAAAACTATCTCTCCACTCTTTATTTTTTTGCATAATCAATATAAAAAAATAAATTTATAACATCGACCACTAAATTATTGGCTTATCTTATCAATTTAGGATGATATGACGCATTATTAGTGTATATTCTATGAATTATTTTTGAATAGAACCTTTTTCATCTGAAAAATACTCCAAGAACAATATATGAAGATGCCCCCTTGATTTATTATATTTTATTACTAGATGGATATAGATTCTGCCATTACATGCATATAACAAAATAACATCACACAGCGAACATAAACAGTAGACAGATTCTAACATAGATTGCTTTGCCACTTGCACGTCTCCAGAAGCTATATTCGCCAAAACCTTCTTAACTTGAAAACCCTACTCTTAAACTACTCAAATAAACAACTGAGAGTTAAAGGAGAAAAACAAAAACTTTGGGTCAGACAAAAAGTATGATGCGAATAATAATATGTCACCGCGGTTAATGGATATTTAGTAAGAGCATGCAGAGCTGAGTGGAATAGGTTTCCCTCACACCAGTATCGTCTAAATATGTCTTTTACAAATCATGCACCTGCGACCACAATTGTTGAACTAAACAATATAGACAAATATATGCATGCATGCAACATGGGTAATCATGACCAATATGTCTAAATTAATGGATTATCTGTCCCAACGTCATAGTTTTCTCAGGGTGACTACATACCTATATCGCTGACTCGGGCCTGCCAGATATATCAATTTTTCTAACTTACTATTAGAAGGAAACTGGACGGACTATCCATAACTTACTATTCCTAGGGTTACTCTAATCCTAATAGTCTTGTGGGCTAACTAATAACCTACCTCATCTTTGTGTAATTTCTTATGTGCGTAAACCTAGTCTTATTCTTGACAAAGCCATACATACTGGAATTTTGGACTTATATCATCTAGGGGCTAACAGCCAAGGCATAGGTTGCTACCCTACACTAGTCCTTTCTGGTTTTCTTATATCTAAGTCAATTCACCCTATCACAATTTATCTAAAGGTGATAAGTACAACAATCTCTTTAACAAAATCCTGGGCTAAATACTCTTTTTATACTTTCTTGAAAACATAAACCTTTACAATTGATTTACCATTGTAATCATCTTTTAAAACAAGGAAAATATAGCCGTTTACTCTATCTAAATAATTATGCCAAGATATATGCTTTATAAAATATCATTGATGAATTTTTGAAAAACTTAGAAGTCGTTGTCCCCTAACATTATTATCTATAAAGACAAAACAATAAAACTCTTAGATTGATAAAGTGGTGAATAGGCATTGTTGACATGGGTCATCACACCCCTTTATTATCGAAAATTATGTCAAGTAATCTGATTTAACAATGCATAAGGCCATAAGGCCGATATAGATTATGTTACTTGATATATGTCAAATTTCATAGGTTTTGCATAATATAAAGTTTTAAAGTTAAAAAATATGGGAATGGCGGCATAAATGAATGGCGGCATCAACGTCTTAAAGAAAAATGCGGCATCACTAGGGCCGAAGTTGATAACATGCGGCATCGTTATAGCTGATGTGAAAATAAGCGGCACCATTACCTTATATTAATAAAGAAGATAGGCTGTCATTACCGCTATAGCTATCAATACCGATATGGATAGGAGTGGCCTCACCGAAATAAGTATGGTAATAGGCGACTAGCAGCATAACTGCCTTATGGAGTCGTGGACAATATTGAAAAAAGGCGATAATGCATTACATCGAAGTTCATGACTTCGACCTTGATGTTTGATTCGTACTTCATCCCCGGCCAATCCATTTCATAACAACCGGAGTTGATATCCTATGCATCATCCATGATTGATGTCGAAGTCGAAGACAGTAGACGCAACATGATGGAAGGCGGTATCATTGACTTTGGCGTGACATACTTGCAACTACCTTAAAAACTTCTAATTTTCTATTAAAAGTAAATTGTTTTCACCAGCTCTTATGGTTTGTTAAAATCTCATTGGATAATGATTTTTTAACAAATACTTTTCAGAAGTCTATCAAAAACCATAAATATCATTCCCAAAACATTTGCAAACCTATTACTTTTTATTAATATTTTAATATAATTATTATGCTTTTCTAGCCTACTAAATTCATAATAAATCATAAAGCATAGAAAAATTTTTCAAAAATCACAACAATCCAAATTTGATAGATTCTTTAACACATAAAAATTTTGGGACAAAAAAATTGTTTAATTATTTTTAATAATTAAACCCCGAAATAAACCATTTTGTCACTTATGAAAATCATAAAATATTCATACTTAATTAGAAAATTATTAAATTAAAAACCCACCTCTAAAATAATGTTTTTAACATCATATCAAAATTTCAAGTTGTTTTGATGCCATATGATAGGTTTTCAACTCAAAATATCAACTAAGTTGGTAAGTAAACTTCATAATTCATCAATAAACATATAATCATCCAAACATTCAAACGTGGCATAACATCAATCATATTATTTTTGGTGTAATACTAAAATCGAAGGTAATCAAGTATATTATGAGATGAGTATCACTATTCACCTTGATTTGATAGTGGAATTTGAGATTTGAATGTTGATTTGATTCTCCTAAGCTTTAGATTTAGTTTCCTTTGCTTTCTTCTCTTGATTTCTCCTAGCAATGGTTGGCCTCAGCTTTCTTCTCTTGGTTTCTCCTAGCAATGTTCGGCCTCGGCTTTCTTTTGTTTATGTGAAGTGGAAATGAAATGAAGGCAAGAGAGAATAAGGGTTTATGTGTAGGAAATGGAGCTTATTCCTATTTTATCCTTTTCATAACTCCTTCTTATTTAATGTTCTAATCAGCCTTATTAGTTCATTAATTAAGGCTCGGCATATAAACTTTCAAATCTCAATCTCCTTATCTTTTTACATTATTTTATCTAATTTAGATAATTAAATATCCTAAATAATTTTAATAAAAAATAGTGGTGTTACAGACTTCCCTTTTTAAAGAATTTCGTCCTCAAAATAATGATAAGGTACATGACAAATACATAACACAGGCATAAGAAATACCATCGAAGCAAATCAACGTAAGTGTCACTAATCTTGTCCTCTGTCTTCCAAGCACAGTCTCTCTCATCATCACTCCACTTGACTTTTATAATCCGTCTATCTTGTTTCTTAGCTTCTTTTCATCTATAGCTACAATACGAACTGGATGTCTAACCATAGTCATGTTCGGTTCCACCATTAAGTCTTCCAATGCAGTCAGAGTGATATTGTCTCTGGATCTCGAACGCACTTTCTAAGATGAGAAATATGAAAGACATTGTGGACTTCTTCCAAACTACTCGGTAACTCTATCCTGTAAGCGAGTTTCTTGATCCTTTCTATAATAGGAAACGGTCCAACAAACCTTGGTGCTAATTTACATGACTTCCCAAATCTTACTGCACACTTCATTGGCAATACTTTGGCGAAAACATGATCTCCAACTAAGAATTCTAAGTCCTTGCATCTCTTATCTGTGTAACTCTTTTGCTTAGACTGAGCTTTCTTCATTCTTGCTTGAATCAACTCAATCTTTTCTGCAACTTCTCTTACCATTCTGTATCAAGAACTAACCTATTTCCGATCTCTAGCCAACATACGGGTGATTTACATATGCTTCCATATAAAGCTTCAAAAGGCAACATTCCTATACTAGTTTGATAGCGATTATTATGCGACAATTCAAGTAAGTGTAGATAGTCTTCCCACAATCCTCCAAAATCAATCACACAAGCTCTTAACAAATCCTCCAAGACATTGTTAACTCTTCTATTTGCCCATTGGTCTATGTATGGTAAGTGGTACTTATCTTGAGCTTGGTACCTTAAACCTCTTATGGACTCTTCCACAACTTGCTATTGAATAGCAAATCTCTTAAGCTGACTATACTACTAGGAATCTCATGCAGTCTTACTATATTCTTCATAAATAGCTCAGCTAAAACAGATGCCGTCCTTGTTGACTTAACATGTATAAAGTGTACACTCTTAGTTAATCTATCAACTATAACACAGATATTTCATTTTCTCTACTCGACATTGGCAACCCGTCTATGGAATCCATATGTATAGAATCCCATTCTAGACTAGTATATCTAAATGCTTAAGCAATCCATTTGGCTTCTGATGCTCGGCTTTCACTTGTTGACAATTCAAACACCGTTTTACCTATAAGCTTACATCCCCTTTCATACCTTCCCCAAAGAAACTTCTTTTCCTATCCGGATACAGCTTAGTTCCTCTAGGATGAATAGGGAACTTTGATCGACGAGATTCCCTAACAACATCTTTCCTTAGTTCTCCCACGTTTGGAACGCACGGTCGTCCTTTCTTTCTCAACCATACATTTTGGTCAAGATAAAAGACTTTCAAATCATCAATCTCAATTCCACATTCCAGTCTTCTAATTCTTTCAACTAGTAATGGATTATCACCTTTCAATCTTCTAATTCTTCCAACCAACAATAGATCATCATTTTGCTTGGAAGCAATCCTTTCAGTCAATACTGGTTAAACTTCTAAGCAAGGTAGCATTGCAATACTCGTACTAGAACTAGATATTGACCTTAACTACACTCTACATTTAGTCAGTGCTCTAAATCTTTGCATTCAGTTATCATTACTACCAATGCATTCTGATGTTTTCTACTAAGTGCACCTACTACTTTGTTCCCTTTTCCTGACGTATACTCAATTCCGAAATCATAAGCAGCTTAAAACTCCAACCATCCCTGATGTGTCATGTTTAAATCTTTCTGAGAGAATAAGTATCTTAAAGGCCTGTGATCCGTATACAACTCAAATCATTCTCCCAAAGGATAATGTCCTTACACTTTAAGAGAAAAAGTTATAGCAGCCAACTCTAAATCATGTGTCGGATATCTAACTTCATGCGGTTTAAGTTATCGAGAAGTATAGGCATCCACTTTATCCCTTTGCATCAATACAGCTCCTAGTACTGTTCCCCAAGCATTGGTATATACCATCAAATATTGATTTTCAAGGACAACTAACGCGGGTGCATTGGTTAATAAATATTTCAGCTTTTGGAACGCCTCCTCACATTTATCAATTCAAACATACTTCACATCCTTCCTTGTCAACTTAGTCATCGATGCTGCTATATGGGAGAAATCCTTGATAAATCTCCGGTAGTAGCCAGATAACCCAAGAAAACTCTTTTATCTTAGTCACTCTCTTGGGTCTCTTCCAATTATTACAACTTCTATCTTTGATGGCTCTACTAACAAATCTTCTTTTAAGACTACGTGACCAAGGAAGTTCACTTCTTTCTTCCAAAAATGATGCTTCGAAAGCTTCACTTTCAGTTGATGCCGTCTTAATGTCTCAAGCGCTATTCTAAGGTGAGTTCTTGTGGTCTTTCTTATTTATAGAATATATCAGAATGTCGTCTATTAAAATTAATATGAATCTGACTAAATCCCTTAGAAGATTCGGTTCATCAAATTTACAAAGAATGTAGAAGCATTAGTTAGTCCAAATAACATTACTAACCGCTCGTACGAACCATATCTTGTTCTAACCACCGTCAAAGGAATACCATCCTTCGACACTCTTAATTGATGGAACCCTATCGCTAAATCCAAATAGGAAAACACTTTGGCTCCACTCAACTGATCAAATAAGTCATCGATTCTCAGCAAGGGATATCGGTTTTTATCGTCATTTCATTTAACTTATGACAATCGATATACAATCTTAACGACCCCATCCGGTTTCTTCACGAATATCGTAGCCGCTTCCCAAGGTGAACAGCTTGGCCTCATAAAACTTTTTCCATCTAAGTCCACTAGTTGCACATTTAACTCCTTTATCTCTGTAGATGTCATTCTGCTAGGCGGTTTACTAATGGGTTCAGCTCTAGGTACAAGATCTATTCGAAACTCAATAGCTTTTTTTGGTGGTAGTCCTATCGTTAGCTCAAAGACATTAGCAAATCTCTCTAATGACAAAAACTCAGTTCAACTCATCTTCTTCCTCCATTACACCCAATAAAGCACAGACATCAAAATTCGAGTTCATTACCGAGTATGTAATTCGATCGCTTCTATTATGGTCTCTTAGTGATATTTTCCTGTCTTGGCACCAACATCATATTTTCCTAACCAATCCATAGACAAAATAATCCAAAAGCCTAGGAAATCAAACACATGAAAACTGTAGGCAAATATACAACTTAACAATTCAAACTCTAAATTGTCACATCTCATCCCAAGAGTTGCGTACCATCATATTGGATTCGAAACCCTTAAGGAAGTAACTAAGTGTGATGTTACTAAACGTAGCTTCTCTACAAGTAATGGGATATGAAATAATGTGATGCACCAATATCAAATAGTACTTTAATAGATATACCATGAATCAAAAGCATACCTCTCATCACAGCTTTTCCTTTTTCCTCAGCTCTTGGTCTCAAGGAAGATGGTTCCAAAGCAAACACCTTTCCTTTCTCCACATTAGCCGGTTCCTTGCACCGATTCTTATAGTGTCAAATCTGTTCATAGTTAAAGCACTTGATGTTCTTTCGCCTAATCACCATGTTCCCATCACTGGAATGACATTTGTTTGCAAAATGTCCTTTCTTGTCGCACTTGTAACGATTAGCTTCGATCTTTCCTTTCTTAGCAGCTCCACCCTTCCAAGCTCCCTTTTTATGAAGGGACTTTTGATTCTGCCCACATATGAGTCTCCATTACTTTATTACCACCAAAGAAAGCAAGAATCACTTCATTCCTTAGTGTCATCTCCACTATCACGTCATATGGATCACTGAGATGTGGCAAGGTTGCCCTTGCAAGCTCTGGTCTTGATATACAGATAAAATTTTCACTTCTCTTAATCATAGTATCCACCGTTGCATATCCCTATCTGGATAACTCCTCAAATCTTGTTGCATACTCCAACATGCTGTTGTCTCCTTGCACTGTTAACCCGCCTTTTGCCAAGGCCGTAGGCAGGAGGATTTAACCAAATTGGTTGCTCGGTTGTCAAGACTGGAATACGATGGGTTTTAGTCTATTGGATAGATAGACAATCAATCACAGATGGTAATCATGATTATGTAGCCAGGATTCACATATTCAATGGACAAAAGTCGTGGGATACTCGAAATACGAGTTTTGACAAAAGTTGAGTTGTCGCGGGTTGCCTGGAGTTTGCTTTGAGTTGTATTTGGACTTGCTTTAGGTTTTCTTGATGGTTTCGCTGAGTCATCCAGGGTAATGCTCCAGGTCGGCATGTTGGAGTCTGGAGAGGGTCAGCATGTTGGAGTCTTGAGTGGTTTGGCATGTTGGTGTTTGGAGTGGGTCGACTTGTTGGAGTCTCAAGTGGTTCGGCATGTTGGATTCTGGAGTGCGTCGGCATGTTGGAGTCTGGAGTGGGTCGGCATGTTGTAGTCTCGAGTGGGTCAGCATGTTGGATTCTAGAGTAGGTCGGCATGTTGGAGTCTAGAGTGTGTCGGCATGTTGGAGTCTTGAGTGGGTCGGCATGTTGGAGTCTCGAGTGGATCGGCTTGTTGGAGTCTGGAGTGGGTCGGCATGTTGGAGTCTGGAGTGGGTCGACATGTTGGAGTCTGGAGTGGGTCGGCATGTTGGAGTCTCGAGTGCATCGGCATGATGGAGTCTGGAGTGGGTCGGCATGTTGGAGTCTGGAGTGGGTCGGCATGTTGAAGTCTGGAGTAGGTCGACATGTTGAGTCTAGAGTGGGTCGGCATGTTGTAGTCTGGAGTGGGTCGACATGTTGAGTCTAGAGTGGGTCGGCATGTTGTAGTTTGGAGTGGGTCGGCAATTTACATAATCTAGGAAAGCAATGGTCGGTTATATGGACTTGACTATGGTCCCAGTGGGCCTGGATCACTCAGGAATCCTAGTAACTCGGATTTAGCCTATAAATACAGCAAGCGGGGCTTCAGAAAGGGATCTTCTTCATTCTGTTTCTCTTCTTCTTCCTCATTAAGGCTACTTTGGCATAATAGTTTTTAAAACTCCGGATTATCACCGTAATTGATTCTCATATCAATAAAAATAAAATTTTAGAGTGGACATAGGCCAGAGTCAGCCGAACCACTATAAATCCACTGTTTTTTCTGCTTTCTTTTTAATTTTTACCGCTCTTCATATTTATACTCTCTACATACACTTTATATGTTATCTATGACAGTTAGTTGGTGCTTTCATTTACGTTTGAGTGTTAGTGACCAATTTTGGCGCTAACATTTTGGTGCTTTCACTTTGAAAACTAGCACTCAAGGATTCTAAAGATTGGACTTTGGATTTAAAGGCTTAGGAACTCGGATTCTTAGGAACCTATGGCAAAGTAATCAATAAGGAGACAAAGATTGGAAAGAATTCAGCATGAAGGAAGTCAGGAGGCTTCCTTAGGAGCCAATCAGACCTCGGTTTTCATCACGAGATGAGACGGAAATGATGGATGCTATGAAGGATGGGATACTGAAAAGGTAGGAGGAAATGATAGAGAACCTACTCCAACAGATTGGACAAGTTGGAGTGCAAAACCAAAGGAATAGAGTAACAGGTGATGCTAAAAATGAGGATCATGCAGCTAGAGCGATAGGAATGGAGGCAGCCCGAAATCAGGACCAAGGGCATGAAGCGACCAGAGTATGGGATAGAGTCGGACCATTAGGAATGGCTCCTGAACTAGAGGGCATGCCCCTGAATCGTGTAGGCTTCATTCTAGTAAGGATACCATGTGATGCTGGGCAATTTGGCTTTAATAGGGCAGTGGATGCTCATCCAGAAGGATAGGTTCTAGGATTCCCTCATGGACTCAGGGCAGGTTGAAGACAACAGGCAAAGGCCGTTACTTAATGACAATGACAGGTTTGCGGACATAATCATATGAGCTATGAGGGGAGGATTGGTGAATAGAGATTTGGAGGGCGTGAACAGGAGCCTCTTTACTCCTATGATCAGGCAGGTAAGCAATCCGTCGGATTTCAAGCAACCATAGTTGGAAACATATGATGGGAAAATAGATCCCACTGTTCACTTAACAAGATATATGAAGCACATGGAAGTACTGGGGGCATCGGAGGAAGTCATGGCATGGTGCTTCCCTTTGTCTTTGATGGATATAGCGACACTATGGTTCAAACAACTAGAAAGTGACTTTATTGGCACATGGACGAAGATGATTGATAGGTTTATGAGGCAATTTTTGGTCCACAGCGTGAGATCTAGGAGTGTGATGATTTTGACATCGAGGAAGCAATGGAAGGGAGAACCAGTTAATGATTTCTTAACCAGATTCAATGCAACAGTGGCTTCGGTGGATCGACCTAATCTGTCGATGGTTTTAGTGGCGGCAGTCTCAGGAATTATGGATAATTCAGATTTCAAGATATCGTTGGAGCAGGATCCACCGATAGATCTCGAAGAATTTTACCATGAAGTAGAAAGGTTTCTAAGATAGGAGGATGTGAAGGCTGAAAGAGAAGAGAGACAGGTAGAGGTTTATGCGGTAAAAGGTGGAGGTCCACCCAGGGAGGATTCAAACAAGGACGACGGAGGCAAAAGGAAAATGGATAGCGAAAACACATCGAAAAGGCAATGAAGGGAATCAAAATTCTCTTCTTATACGAATTTGAATGAGAGACTAGAAAGAATTTATTTAGATACTCGAGGACGCCTCAAGTATCGAAGGCCAGCAAAGAGGGAACCCTCCGAACACGAACATGCATCGGGAAAGCATTGCCTATTCCATGAGCTGGATGGGAATAACACAAATGGCTGTAGGCATTTGAAGGATATCATTGAGGAACATATAAGGAATGGTCATTTACAATAGTACATAAAGAATCGAGCTGTGGTGGTGGAACAGGAGCAGCCACTACCCACATTAGACGAAGCTGGCACTGGATCTAAACATCGTCGCCTTATTATCAGCTGAATGGATTTATGGCTTTGAATAAATAGTAAACCCCAAAGTAAGGCGGCTAAGTCACTTACACATGTACGAGATCGAGGACGATCTCTAGGCATGCACTGAGATGATGATATACCGTGTTGCTCGGGTTTATGAAATATCGTTTTTTTTCTTCTGTGAACTCTAGTTTCTTTCTTGGTACTACGGTCATTTGATTTTCTTTATTGTATGGACTTTTATTTTATCAATGGAACTATGTGTTGATTGGATTTGGAATATTAATGTAATAAATAGTACTAGTCACACGGTTACGGTCCCGATCGGAGAGACGGGGCAGAAATCGAATGTCACGGGTGCCTTCACCGGAGAGCAATGGAATGGACTCAAGAATATAAAAGTCCTCGACCGAAGAGTCGAGGCCGAACAATATAAAGACCTCGACCGGAGAGTCGATGGAACGGACTCAAGAATATAAAAGTCCTCGACCGGAGAGTCGAGGCCGGAGAATATAAAGTCCTCGACCGGAGAGTCGAGGCCGGCGAACGTGGAAGTCCTCGACTGGAGAGTCGAGGCCGGAGAATATGAAAGTCCTCGACTGGGGATCGAGGCGGGGGAAGGATACCCCACGAATTAATTCCTTAACCGGAGAGTCGAGGCCGGAGTAGGATAAAATAACCCGGATTTGAGTTACAGGACCCAAAGAGGTCCTAGATCTGGGTATGGACCCGGTGAGGTCTTGGATATGGATTATAGGACCCGGCGAGGTTCTGACTTTGGATATGGACCCGATAAAGTCCCGGATATGGATTATTGGATCCGGCTAGATCCCGGCTTTGGATATGGACCCAGCGAGGTCCCAGCTATGGATTATAGGACCCGGAGAAGTCCCAGGCTTGGATTTTGTTAATGATCGAGAGATATCATGGATTCGATTAATGGATATAAGGCTATTCAAAACACACCTTCCATAGAAAGGCATGTTATGGGGGCAAATGTTAACCCGCCTTTTGGCAAGGCCGTAGACAGGTAGATTTAACTAAATCGGTTGCTCGATTGTCAAGACTGGAATAAGATGCGTTTTAGTATATTGGATGGATAGACAATCAATCATAGATGGTAATCATGATTATGAAGCCAAGATATGACATATTCGATGGACAAAAGTCGCAGAATACTCGTAATACGAGTTTTGACAAAAGTTGAGTTTTTGTGGGTTTCTTGGAGTTTGCTTCGAGTTGTAATTGGACTTGCTTCGGGTTTTCTTAATGGTTTCTCTGAGTCATCAAGGGTAATGCTCCAGGTCGGCATGTTGGAGTCTGGAGCGGATCGACATATTGGAGTCTCGAGTGGTCCGACATGTTGGAGTCTGGAGTGGGTCGGCACGTTGGAGTCTCAAGTGGTTCGGCATGTTGGATTCTGGAGTGGGTCGGCATGTTGGAGTCTCGAGAGGTTTGGCATATTGGATTCTTAAGTGGCTCGGCTTGTTGGAGTCTGGAGTGGTTTGGCATGTTGGAGTCTGGAGTAGGTTGGCATGTTAGAGTAGGGAGTGGGTCAGCATGTTGGAGTCTAGAGTGGGTCGGCATGTTGGAGTCGGGAGTGGGTCGACATGTTGGAGTCTGGAGTGGGTCGGCATGTTGGAGTCTGGAGCGGGTCGGCATGTTGGAATCTCGAGTGGGTCGGCATGTTGGAGTTTGGAGTGGGTCGACATGCTGGAGTCAAGAATGGGTCGACATGTTCGAGTATGAAGTGGGTCTGCATGTTGGAGTTTGGAGTGGGTCGACATGTTGTAGTCCGGAGTGGGTCGGCATGTTGGAGTCTGGATTGGATCAGCATTTTACATACTCTAGGAAAGCAGTGGTCGGCTATATGGACTCAACTATGGTCCTAATGGGCCCGGATCACTCAAGAAGCCCAGTAACTCGGATTTAGCCTATAAATGCAGCAAATGGGGCTTCAGAAAATGGGTCTTCTTCACTCTGTTTCCCTTCTTCTTCCTCGTTAAGGCTACTCTACCATAATTGTTCTGGATTGTAACTGTAATTGATTCTCATATCAATAAAAAGGAAATTTTTGGAGTGGACGTAGGCCAAAGTCAACCAAACCACTATAAATCCACTAATTTTTCTGCTTTTTTTTTAATTTTTACTGCTCTTCATATTTATACTCTTTATATACACTCTATCTGTTATCCTTGACTGTTAGGTGCCAATTTTGGCACTAACATGCGCTAACTTAACAACTCCCTTAGTAAGGTTGACTTGGTAATTTTAGATATAAACCTCTCCTCTAACCTCCTCCTAAAATCTGCTAAGTCAAGTTCTCCTTTGGCACCCCAACAATTACACTATTCCACCAATACATTATAGCTTCTTGCAATTTTCTAGATGCCAACCTTCTTTTTTGCTCATCATTCAGAACTAAATCAGCGAAAATCGTTTCACAATACAATAGCCAATTCTCCACCCTGATGGTGTCTTCAGTTCCAATAAATGGCTTTCCTCCAAGTCTTGCATAATCCCTACTTAAAACAGCATAATTATTGACAACTCGAACTTCAGGATTTGCTCCTCCAGCATTTCCACCAACTAATCTTGATGCGACTCCTACTTGCATCATATTGATGAAGAACTGACATAGTTCCTATATCAACCTACGGTGTTCCTACACCCACATTAGCAGCTGTTTGTCAAACCGGATTCCTCCTAGTGTTAGGCCTGACATTTCTATTAGTTGTGGTGCTTCCTCCGCTGAGATTTACTCTTCCATTTCCCGCCTCCATATCTTACTTCCTTAAATCTGCATTCAAATCTTAGGAAGATATAGGAGAACGACCTAAGAGAAAGGGAGACTAGAGATAAGATGCATACCTACATATAGCAAATACAAGTACGTTACTATAGCGTTATCCCATACCCTCAATCCTATTCTTTAATTCATTTAGATTATGTTTTCAAAACTCTTTTTAAGTCCAAAATTCTTTTAGTTTTACATAGACCTACGCTCTGATACCAAGTTGAAACATTCCCCATTTTGAGGCCCGAAACTAATCGCTATAAATGCTATAGTCATCTATAGTATTAATTTCCAGTGACAAAATTTTGGTGATGTTAATTGTATTAATAACATCAGAAGCACAAAAATATGAATTTTTTTCTAATACAATGTCAAAACAACTTTCACATTTTATTTCAAAGATAACATTTCATTTTCATTACATAATCCCAAACGTTGCCCAAGTTCAGATAAAATATAATTATTATAAAATACACCTCGAGCAACATATGAAGATGCCCCCTTGGTTGATTAGAGTTCACTACTACACAGATACAGTTTTTGCCACTGCATGCATACAATAAAATAACATCACACAGCGGACATAAATAGTGGACATATTCCTATATAGCTAGCTTTGCCTCCTGCAGCATCTCGGAAATCTTTATTCGCTACCTACATAACCTGAAAACCTTACTCTCAAACTACACAAATGAGCACTTGAGAGTTAAAGGGGAAAAAACTTCGAGTCAGACAAAAAGTCTAGTGTGGATAATAATACCCAATCTCCGTTAATGGATATTTGGTGAGACCACATCGATGAGCGGAATGGTTCCGCACCAGTACCTTTAAATATATCTTTTACAAATCATGAACCTGTAACCATAATGGTTAAACTAAACAATATAAACAAAAATATGCATGCATGCAACATGGGTAAACATGACCAATCTATCTAAATTAATGGACTATCTGTCCCACTATAGTAATTTTCTCAAGGTGACTACAAACCTATATGGCTAGCTTAGGCCAATAAGATATATCAAATTTTCTAACTTATTGTAGAAGGAAACTGGATGGTCTGTCCATAACTTACTATTCCGAGGGTCACTCTGATCTGAATAGTTTTGTAGGCTAACCAATAACCTGCCTTATCTTTGTGTATTCCTTTATGTGCGTAAACCTACTTTTAGTCTTACCCGTGACACAGCCCTACACACTAGAAATTTGGACTTATTTCAGCTAGGGGCTAACGTTTGAAGTATAGGGTGTTACCCTATACCATTCCTACGTAGTATTCTAATCTTTGAGTCCATTCATCCCATCACAATTTATATAAAGGTGATAAGAGCATCAGTCACTTTAGCAAAATCCTGGGATAAATACCCTTTTTATAATTCCTTGAAAACATAAACCATTACTATTGATTTACCCCTGAAATCATCTTTTAAAACAAGGAAAATATAACCTTTTACTCTATCTAATTATTATGCCAAAATAGAGGTCATCGTGCCTCAAAACTATTGGCTGTAAAGCCAAAACAATAAAATTCTTGGATTTATAAAGTGCGGCATATGCATTACTGACATGGGTCATCGCACACCTTTATTATCAAAAATTATGTTAAGGAATCTGATTTAACAATGCATAAGGCCATAAGGCCGATATAGTTCTATGTCACTTGACATAGCATCGAGTTTCATAGGTTTTGCATAATATAAAGTTTTAAAGCTTAAAAATATAGGAATGGTGACATTGTTGAACGATGGCATCAACATCTTAAAGAAAAAAAACGAGGAATTACTAGTGTCGAACCTGATAACATGCGGCATCGCTATAGCCGAGTGAAAATAAGCGACACCATTGCCTTGTATTAATAAAGAAGACAGACAGTGTCATTACCGTTGCAGCTATCAAGGTCGATATGGATATGAGAGGTGTCACTAAAACAAGAATGGGAATAGGTGACTAGCGGCATAGCTGCATTATAGAGTCGGCGATAATATTGAATACGTGCACCAATGCATTACGTTGAAGTTCATGACGTTGACCTTCAAGCTATGCTTCGTACTTCAAGCCAGGCCTATCCATTTCATACCAACCGGAGTTGATATCCTATGCATCGCCCATGATTGACATGGAAGACCCTAGATGCCGTATGATAGAAGGCAGCATCATTGACTTTGGCGCGGCATACTCGTAATTACCTTAAAAATTGCTAATTTGTTATTAAAAGAAAATTCTTTTCACCAACTCATTGTATAATAATTTTCTTTATCACATACTTTTCAAAAATCTATCATAAACTAGAAATATTATTCCTAAAGCATTTGCAAACCTATTACTTTATATTAATATTTTAATATATTATTAAGCTTTTCTAGCTTACTAAATTCATGATAACTCATAAACCATGGGAAAAATCCTAAAAAACCACACTAATTTAGATTTTATTTACTCTTTAACATATAAAAATTTGGCTTCCAAAACCATTATTTAATTATTTTAAATAACAAATACTCAAAATGAACCATTTTCTCCACTTAAGAAAACCGTAAAATATCCATACTTAATCAAAAAATTATGAAATTAAAAGCACACTTCTAAAATAATGTTTCTAGCATTATATTAAAATTTCAAGTTATTTGGGAGCTATATGATGGGTTTTCCAACTCAAACTTATCAAATAATTTCATAAAATAAATTTTTTAATTCATTAATATGCATATAATCATCCAAATATTCAAACATGGCATAACATTAATCATATAATTTCATGTTTATACTAAAACAAAGTTAAACAAGCATATTATGAGATGGGTATCATCATTCACGTTGATTTGATAAAGGAACTTGAGATTTGAATGTTGATTTAATTCCCCTAAGCTTTGGATTTATTTTTCTTAGCTTTCTTCTTTTGGTTTCGCCTAGCAATGGCTGACCTAAGATCTCTTTAATTTACGTAGAGTGGAAATGAAATTTAGGTAATGAGAGAATAAGGGTTTATGTATAGGAAATGAAAATTATTCCTATTTTTCTCTTCTTATAATTTTCCTTTTTATTTAAAGTTCTAATCAACCTTATTAGTTCATTAATTAAGGCTTGATCCATATAAATTTTCTAAACTCAATCTTCTTATCTTTTTACATAATTTTATTTAATTTATCTACTTACATATCCTTTAAGTAACTTTAATAAAAAATAAGGGTGTTACGTATACCCATAACTCTACGGATTCCTTGTAGATTTGACAATTTGCTGCTTGTTTTCTTGATTTAGTCATGAGCAATTTAAAATAATACTCCACTTCTTTGCATAACCCCAAATTCGTTGAAGATCCACCATCGAACCCTATGTTATGACGTTCTTACCGAGTTAACAATACCGTTATTGATATGGCCAGTCATGTCATATCTCTATCTTAGTCATTAATGCTGTAATTTGATGAAAGTTATTGAATTTCATAAGCTATAGCTGTTGCTTTGTTGTAATTTTAACTTCATCTTACACCAACCCCACATGTAGTAGTGTAATTGCCATTGAAGTATAGATAAGATATTATTTCTGTGTCACTTTTACAAAAAGGACAACTATTATCATCAAGTATAATGCATCTTTGAATCAGTCCGTGCTTTTTAGATAGTCTATTTGTTATTTCTTTCTTTTTAGATAGTCTATTTGTTATTTCTTTATACATTACATTGACACCTTAGGGCTGCGAATTTTTTAGTTTGTACCATTGAACCGCTAGAGCACATCAATTTAAACTGTTAATGGATGATTTGAGCGTAAAAGTACCTTGTGTGTTATTTCTCCAAAACTAGTAATTCAAATTCCCTTTGATTTGATTTCATCTGAAAGTGTTATAGTGCGTTGTAATTTTCCAGGCTGTCATTGCCCATTTTCAATAATAGAGCTAGCTGTCAAGTTTATTCCAACCAATAATTCCAAACTAGCTACACTTAACTCCTCTATAAGTTTTGATCCACCAATCCAGGAGTTGAACCAGAAATTGTTGTTTTCCCATACGCGATCCTTCTGCAACGATCCGTATTTTATATATCAAAGGCTCGTAAAATATTATTACTTAATCCTTCTAAGGTTGTATGACGTTGAAATTTTGGGAAATGACTCTTAGGGACATTTTCCACATCTATAAGTTTTATCAAATTTCTATCTGACCATTTTGACATTGAAAATCTTGTATGGAATATAAATGTTGATATGAGCCGAGTAAGGGTTTGAAACCAATTTTTTAAGATGACGGTTTCTCATTCCATAGAGTGGTTATGATAGTAAAATGGACTTACCATTTGATAGTTATGGCTGTCTAAAGTTTTGGCTGCTGCTGGTTAGAACTATTGTGCAATTAGACTAACTTACACTTAGGCCCACTAATCTATTTTGGAAATAGAGCCTAAGGAGGACCGGTGGGACTGTTCCAAGTCATTTCTTCCCTAAAATAGTTTTAAGCCTCCGTTAACCATAATCTCTCAAAAAAATCGTCCATATTTCTTGCTAATCTTAGCCTAAATCATCATTAGAGAGGTAACTAGTGAGGGGAATAGTAGATCTACCATTTTAGGTATCTTGAAATCCGTGTTCTTGTTGTCTCATCTCAGATTTGAAGAATTAAAAATTGTAATTAAGTAGTAGGTTGAAGTGGTTCTTGACCTCTCACTACCCTATACGTGTTCATATAGTTAAAATTGATGTTTTTAACACGATTTTGATCCTATAATATTTTCTAACTTTAATCACATTCTTATACATGTTTTGGATGAAAATAAAATTATTTGAAATTGTTATTAAATGGTTTTGCAAAACCTTTTGATCATATTGTTATGCTAGTGTAAAAGTTAGAACTAGGCTGAATTTTAGATGATAATCTTGATTGGATGTGTTATATATGTTGAATGCATGTTTTTGGATGATATTATTTTTTGGATGTGTTTTCTTTAATATGGTTTGTTAGTACTTTTAGTTACTTAGGAATTGGTCGATGAAACGAGCAAAATGATGTCAACTTGGCTCGAAATTGGACGAAATTTGGAGGAGAGGCTCTAGGGGATATAGGGAGCTTGTACTTTAGATCGCATGTGGTTTGGGTGGAGGAATTCAACTCAGTGACGAGTTTAAATTCAGGTCAGTGGAGTTACTTCAAGTTGGGGTTGAATGCTATGGGTCATATTTCGGGCAATTTGCTGGAAAACTTAGGGATGACTTTGGGTAAAAGTGTGAAGGAGTTAGGGTTAAATGATAATGAATTAGGTTGGTGGATTTCACTTGGGGATGTTCTTCGAGCTAGGAGATGGAGTGCTACGGGCTTTCTTGGGGAATATACAAGGATGCTTTAAGTCAAACTCTAGGTTGGCGAGGAAATTTACTAAGGTCGAAAATTGAAAATTTTGGCGAAATGTTTAGGTCAGTATCGACCTAAACTAGAGGAGAGATGGACTTGTATCTTAGCATGGGGACTTAGGCTTGGGAAGAGGAGCTCAAGTAGAAGTCAAGGAAGCAGAAATGGTTTAAAGTTTAGCTCGGTAACCATCTCTTTTGGTCGGTTTCAATATGAATTTCTTGTTCAGGTTGGGATATAACTTCTAAGGGTTGTGTGTGAAATGGTGTTGTACCAATGTGAATGGATTTTAATGCCACTTTAACACTAGAGGGGGGTGAATAGTGTTTTATAACTTATATGGAACTTTTCTAATTTATTTCAAGATTTATGTTCATACACAAAAAATCAATACACACACACACACACATATAAATCTAGTAAAAGTAATGTAAACGCAAGAGATATGACACCAGGAGTTTTTAACTGGTTTGGATTAACCAATCCTACATCTAATCCTATACAGTGTATGTATAGATTTTTTTTGTCAACACTTGCTTTGAACAAGTAGCAAGCAAACTAGAATACAGTCTCGATTTCAAGGCAACGAGATACACCCTCCTAATTTGTGAGTTTAGGTCAAAATCTTGATTTAATCGAGCAATAAGGTCACCCACTTGATTTAACCAGGCAACATGTACACTCACTTGATTTGAACGGGCAACAAGCACACCAAGACAAATAATAGTAGAGAGTTGATTCCAAATAAAAATGGTTGTATTTTGGATACATAATATCCTATATCCTTTTAATAGCACTTTGATCTTTGAATTGATGAGACAATACTTTCAAATCAGTGAGTAGATTATAGAGAATGAATGTAGTAAAGTTGAGATTGAATTTGATTGAATTAGAGGAGTATAGAAAGTTGATTTTGTGAAATATATAATGAGAATTTAGAATAGGAACAAGGTAGAGAAAGTAGTTAATAAAATTCATTTTCGAATCCCCTTTATATAGTGAATGAAGAGACATGTCTATTCATGAAGAGATGTAACCAAAAATCACAGTTATTGAAAATTCAATAGGCATCTCTCCATCGGTCGGGTACCACGACATACCCTTGTTAATTTTGAAAAATAATAATTCATTTAAAGTGTTTTATATAATTTTAACGACTTGTAAAAATTTTAAACATAGTTTTAAATACTTTTAATATATAGAACCCATATAAAATATTTGTAAAATAACACTTTGAAAAATATTTTGATAAAAACTATTTTGATAAGAGAGTATTCAAAGAAAAGACTATTGCTATCCAAGGATTTAACAAATTAAACAACTATTTACCAACTATAATTAGTAGTTTTGAACTCTTTTTGTCTTTATCTTTAAACTCATGAGTCTTTAATTATCTTGATCGTCACTGAATCTTGATTTCTAGTCTTTTTACTAATCAATCTTCAAACTCGATTATCCTATTCCTGTCTAAACATATGTAATATTCTGTAAAATATTGTATACAACTTAGAAAAACATCAATATCTATATTTATATAGTTGTTATCAAAATCAATATCTATGGTATTAACAGGTTGAATTGTGTGGTGCCTAGGTCATGCTGGAGGCGTTTGTTCATTCATCGTTCAATAGTGATGTGACAGCACTGTGAAGAATGATGGTTAAGAAACAAAGCAATATTGGAGTGCTTCGAAGTGATGTTTTTGGGATTTTGTGATATGGATTTTACGAATGATGAGGAAGTTTATAAATGTTCCGATGATGATGAGTATAGGACCGAGTCGTGATGGTAGCCCATAACGGGAAGTTCTAAGATGTGAACTCATGAAGTAGAGCTAGGACGTGTGCTATTATGGAAAGATAAGATGAGACAAGTTCTAGGACGTGAGACTGTGAAGTGGAGCTAGGACATGCTCTACTATGGAAGTGGAAATAGGTAGGATAAGGAAGGATTCTATGATGACGATAGAATGAATTGGACTAGCATGGGTTCAAAGATGTGTGTAAAGAGATCATTGATACTCAGAGTGTTCAAGCATGCTCGTAAAGCAGGGGTAGCTGAGGATGCTTATTGGGTATTAGGGTGTGCACCCATGGATCTTAGATGTTATCTACATACCTTGTACTCCTAGGACGTGTAGTTTAGTTTTCCTAGCCTATTGAGTGGCAAAGATTTTAATCCCCAAGGAACCGAGACTTTTCCATTGGTCTTTGGCATTAGGATGGTCATATGAGTTATCATATATCCAAAGCACTTCAGTGCTAGTTAGGATTGTTCAATCGATGCAATGTTTGCTTTGATAATTTCTCCATAGTCTACCACTCTAGGAATGTTACCTAATGTTGGTACTTAGGACATGGATACCTAGATACCCGATACTGTAACGACCCAGAATTTCAGTCATTTGAAATTCATATATTTAATTGATTTTAAATAGTCACATGTAAATTTTATAAGCTGAATAACTTGTATTAGAAATGTTGCAAGTTAATTGGATAATTAAATTGTTAATTTAATATTTGAAATTGCGTAAATAATTGGAAATTGGATTTAATGTGAATAAAAATGATTTAAAAAGTTATATTAAATTCTATTTGAATTAGAATGATGTTAGAGAACTTTTAAAACTGAATAAAAAGTTATTTCGTAGAAATTGAATATTTTAATATTTAGTTTACGTGTAAAAATAGTCATTTTTCAAACAGTCTCAAATTTCGACGAAACTAGTTTCATTGGATCCATAATGTTATATTATTGTATGATTTCAAATTTCATGTCAATCGGACTTACGGTCTGTCCGGGGCAAGCTAAAACGCGTAGAAATCTGTTTAAGTAAATTTTATTTAAATAGTCGATTCAAAAACCTATCTTCCAAATATGATCGAATTTGCTCTCGATATATATTCCATTGCGTTCAGAAAAGGGGTAAAACATTATAAACGCCAGGCTACACGCTTCGTTTGGAGTTCGAAATTTTTTCGGATGAATAGTGCGCGCAATTTTCTATAAAAGGCCATCATTTTTCTTATTTTTCAAAAATCCTAGCAACAATTAGGGCAGGCCGCCATTTACATTTTGATGGCCAGAATTTTTTTTCAATCTTCCTCCTTTTTCTTCCAATCCATTCAATAATTTGGAATACTTTCTAAAGCAAAAATGTAGAGCTAAGCAAGATCTTTAAATCCATACCGTGGATCATCGTAAAACGCAACGTAGAGGAGGATATTGGCTCGCATTCATCATCGTGTCATGCATGATTTTCATGGCCATTTGGTGACCGAGCTCATCTAAATTCAGAGTGAAGGTGGAGTAAAGGTTGGTCGTTCGAATGGCTATGGTCTATCGTCTTCAAGCATCGAGAATTGCATGCGATAATTCAATGAAATAGGCGACTATTGGGTTTAGAACGTGCGTGACTTTTGCCTGGGGAAGAAGATGCAATCTACGGTCTAGATCTAGGGCAAAGGAATGTGCGGCCCAATTATCAAAAGGTTTAAGATAAAAAAATGGGGAAATTGATTTATTATATATATTATAATTCGCATAAACTTCTAATATGAATAACTTTGTCATACGAGATCCGTTTTTGACGAGACGAACTGCGTTGGGTTCGTTTTAACGAGCACCACAGAATGGAGCTAGTTTGGAGTTGATTGGTGCTAGTGTGAATTTTGGATAAAATTAAACGCGGTTTTAATTTTAATCGGAATAAATCGCTATCGCGACGACTACAAGCAATGTGAGCACAACTCGCTCTTTTTGACTCACTGATATTTTTATATACGTGAGAATACATTTAATTTATGCAGATTGATGATTGTTTGGATGGTATATGATACATTGATTGGTATTTGGATATATACCTGCCAAGTGGAGCAGATGACCCTGTACGTTCCCGTGTATGAGCAGATGACCCTTTGTACGCGCGTCGGCCTTGAAGCGGACATTATACACATATTCTAATATGTATATTTGTTGCAAGTAACAGTTTGGAGGGATCCAACTGAATTCTTCAACAATATTCATTTATTTGCAGATATTATGATATATGCTATTATCACATTTTGTATGATATTTTAGATGCCATGATTGATGTATTTGGTGCTGTTGCAGCATAGGGCCATATTTTGGAAATTTAAAATTGTTAAAGTGATGGTTTCAGATTTAAAAGGATTTTCAAATGATTTTGAAAATATATGTTTTGTGTAATTTTAAAGTGTTAAAGGAATGGATTTATTTTAAATAAATAAATGTTATAATTTTATGTCATAAACATTATGATGTTTCGGGAAATACAATTGAAATGTGATTTTTGGAAATATGAAGTTGATTATTTTATAAAATAGTTTAAATGTTGATTTTTGAATTTATTATAAAAGGTTTATATGTAATATTTATAAAAGTGATATTTTTATAAATCAAAATGAGGAAATTATAAAGGAGTTTCTATAAGTGTTAAAATGAAGTTATAAATGGAGTTTATAAGTGAATAATATTTATAATTGCAAAGTTATAAAATGAATGAATTTATGAAATAAGAGATTTACAAGTAACTGACTTGAAATTTGGATTTGGCATATAAATGAGATGTAAATGGAATTGGTAAATAAAAATGTGAATTTATAAACATTGTTTTATAAATCCGAAATCAATTGAATTTGTTAAATATAAAAGTTTATTAAAGGAGATATATCCATGATTTTGGACACTGGATTATCCTTTGATAAATGTGTAGAAATATTGAATTTGGTTAGAGAACTATATTTACGGTTTTGGATAGTGAATATTCTTTTAATAAATGTTTTGGAAAGTGAATATTTTTAATTTGAGTTAAATGGTTTAAAGATGGTTTTAAAATGTGTTAATAAATATCGAAACCATAGATTTCAACATCCATTGTTGAAATAGACGTTTTCGAGAAATGAGGAAATTGTGGACTATAATACTGTTGTTATAGTAAATGATTTTCGAAAGGAAATGTTTTTGTATAGTATTGGGAATTATATATCTATCTTATTTTCGAATCCCTATACTATTGCTTTTGGGTTGTTGTAACGATGTTTAATACAACGTTCGTTTTGACTCAAATAAAAGATATTTAAGTGAAAGTCTTCCTTCAAGAATATAATATATACTTAATCCTGATTTAAGTATATGGAATATTTTCTAAGTGTTGAAAATAAATTGATTTGTGAATTACTTATTATTAAATAAGTATATGGAAATGTTTTCCAATATTGAAATGTTTGAGATTATATCTTTTTAAAGATAATTTGAAGTGAATATTTGGCAAGTAATTTAATTAATAAAAGATTAATTAAAAGGGCCAGTGATTGTTATGTTGCTGAATATTTGTTTGTTTGCTTTGATAGTCAAATAACCTACTATCAGATTTGGCCAAATTTCAGTTCCTCTACTTGATGTGGGAAATATTTAGTTGTACACTTAGTATGTAGCCTTCTATGTAGGCTTGATTATCATTTGTGTTGAGGATGTTGATTCGTATAGTGCGGAGTATTACTCCAATCTATCGAGCTTCCTTCTTGGCCCGAAGGATAGCAAGTTGAAAGTTGGAGACGTGATAAGTCTATGAGACTTAGTTTCTATGTGAAGTTGAGAAACGCTTTTGCATTGTTGGTGCGAAGAGACCGGGATTAGATTTATCTGAATACCACTTCGGACCAACGTATATGCGACGATTGTGCAGGTTGCTTTATGATGATATTGATATTCCGGATTTTCATAATAGGGGGCTGCTTGTTGATCGTTTAGGGTTAAAATCCCAATATACATATAGTAGCAGTGGTCTCTTCATTATGAAATATCCAATGCAAGGACTATTCGCTACTAATCCTAGGGATTTTCCGACAAGATGTGGTAGGAAAGTACCTTCGGTTTGTCCTGTTCCTGGACAACTTGTATGGATGTTTGTTTTACATTGCATTTCTAAAGATTACGTACATTGGTTTTTTACAATCGTACATCAATAGTGGCGGTGAAGGCAACTTTTCTTAGCTTAACACCCTCCTTGAGACGTATGAGCTTAAGGATTGTATTTTTGTAGAAGGCAATTAGTAGTCAACGGAAATGGCCGTGTGACATTCAAAGTTATGTGATATGTGATTGTCAAGGGTAATCGTTACCTCGTCAGGCCTCATTAATCGGAAATGACCAAAACAGGGTTAGATGCAGCAAGACTAAGTGGGTCATTCCTAATTAGGATACGATCATCTTCTTATAGATATATCTTTGCACGCTATAACGTCGTGTATCTGATTATTATGGTTTGTATGCTAGAGGGCCCTCGGTAAAGGTCGGTAACGACCGGAGGATGACATATACAGTACCATCTAGTTATAGTGGTGGGCCAGTCTTGTGTTGGTAGAGGGTAGATGTTCTGTGCCTCGGGACATCCATCTAGAGGTGTACCCGTTCGGAAGATAGTCCCTTCACCTAGTCATTTTTATGGAAATTCAAACTCCACTGCGTACCTGCCATTTTATTTGTAGAGCATAGTATGCTGGAATTTAATAACGGTAACAATTTCGACTATTTTGAATATTATTTGTATACTAGACACTAGTATAATATCACATGAGTTCGGTATGAGATGTTTTAGTTATTGTAAGGTAAAAACATGCCCGTGTTTATGTGTGGACTTGTCTTACGAGATACTTTTGTTTTGATAGAGAAAAAGTTCGGTAATTTAATAAATTCAGTTGAGTGTGTTTTCTCACGCTCGTTTAGCAGACCGATCCGGGCGTTCTTCCCTTTCAATGCTCGAGTCAGACCGAGTATATTTACAGGTCTAGATTTGATGCTTTTGGAGCTTCAGCAGGAGAGCTGGAGATCTTCATTTTCGTACATCTGTATTTGCTTGATTATCCGCTGCACTGCTTAGTTTTTGTCTAAATTATCGGCATTTGTAAGGACAGGTTATTATAACTGTTTAGGAAGATAATTATTGATTTATTGTTGAACTCTAATTGATGTATGTATGTACAGTTTCTGTTTTGTAAAGATCATTGATACGATATTATATGTTTTCCACTTCGATGTGAGACTCTGTATTGTTCTGTTTAGTTCTATCTTCTCTCTTTCTTCTCTTCTCTTCTTCCCTCTTCTTTTCTTCCTCTTGACTTTCCGTCAGTTAGTGCTTTTTAGGTCGGACATGTGTGGATTATTGTCGATTCAAAGGGTATGGATTTTTAGGTCGTCACAGTGGTATCAGAGCTTAGATTTTGTATATTCCTAAGCTTTGATGTGTACTTAGCATAGATAGGGACAGTAGCACCCTAGATTGAGTTTGAGTGTATTATATGTATGAGCGCGTATTTATCATTGAATATAAAATGTATTATATTGTGTTTTCTTATCCGTTGAGCTGTTTGTGAATTCTGGTCGGTACGTGGGACGCCATGTTATCGATAGGGATTTCGAAACACTTAAACGAGGCCAGTCGACATATTATTATTTTAAATTGGTAAATGAAATAATTTTACCTCGATTATATTTTATATATAAAGGAATAGTTTTTCAGGAATTATTAAAGTATATATAAATTGCTTGTTTGAAAATTTAAATATATATAAGTTAATGAAAGATGTTTGAATAATCTAAATAAAAATAATAATTGTAAAGGAATAAATTATATAAGCAAATGAATCATAAAGTATGGAAGTATAATTAATATGATTTACAATTGTGAAATAATCTTATATATAAGAAGTAAAACTATATGAGTATATTTATAAATATAAGTTGTAAATGAAAATGGATTTAAATTAAGAATTGGTAACCGTTTATTTTGAAAGTTATTTTTCAAAAGTAAAAGAGATTACACTATTATAAATCTAAACAAGATGAGTAAATTTGAAATGATATTACGTAAGTAAAGTAAAATAATAAAATTATATAAGTGAGAGATTTATAAATAAAACAATTTTTAAAGAATATAAAGCACTGAATTCACTATTGTTGCTGGGAAATAATAAGGGTGATGACTGCAGCATCATCAGTATCATTTCTGTGTGATGGATTTGCTACCAATAGTAAATTGGAAATTTTAGTTTTGTTTTGATCAAAATTTTTGATTTAAAATCCAAGTTAAAATTGATAAAAATAAGTAAAATGAGTTTTGGACTTATAATATTTGAGATAATAAAATTTTAGCTTTGGTAAAGTTGAAATAAATGTGAGTTAGCATAATAAATATATGCTTTGAAATTAACTAAAGGAAAGTTAATAAAGTGAATTGGATTTGAAATTATAAAAATGTGAATGGAAGTGAACTTAGGTAGATGTTCATGGAAGTTTGAATAAATAAGATTTATAACTTATAAAGTGAGAAAATGTAAGTAAAACAAATTGTCAAAATGGTTAAAAACTTTTGGTTAAGCAAAACAAAATTTGAATAGTAATGTGAAATTTGACTTAAGTAAAAGTTAAATAAAATAGAATTTGAAATGAATTAGAGATGAACTTAAGTTGTATAGTGAAAGTGAAGGTAAATGAAATTGAAATGAAACATAACTTAAGTAATGTTGAATGAAGTTGATTTTGGTATCGAAGTAAATTAATAAAGTGAATTAATTAAATGAAGTGATGAATATGAATTTGAGTTATATAATGAAATTCAACTTTAGGGGAAAAATGAATTAGCATTAGAAATGTTGTTGATAAGAATTGAATAAAACTTATGTTAAGAAGTTGTGAATTGAATAATTGAATGAAATTTAGTTGAATGTTAAACCAATTGGAATTAAAATGTTGAGCCAAATTGAATGGAAATGAAGTAAATAAGAATGTTGAGAGTAAATTAAACTAACTTGGTTATGTTGGATAAACAATGGTTGTTAGTTGATTGTATGGAAATTCATATGGAATTGAATTAACAAAATTCAAAGCTACATAATTGAATTTGAATATGAATTAATGTTAGTGAAATCCAATGTAAATGAATCAAAATGAGATTAGATTGAAAATCAATTCAAGGAATATTAATAAGAAATGAATGTATATTGATTTGGTTATGGATTTATTGGATAGATATTGGTTAGTAGGATGATAGTTGTTTGATGGTTTGATTTGTTGTTTTTGTTGCATTTTCTATAGTGGCATATATTATTGTTGTATTGGTATATGTTGTATATTGATATTATTTTCATATATACATGTTTTTCATCTGTTTATTGAGTGTATAGTAGGTGCGCACTGCGCTTGCTTTGCATTTGGAGCTCGCTTTCGCGCTACCATATATGCTCGCTAATAATATATAAGGTATATATCTCGGATTACATATCGTACTTCTACACCTTTTTCCCTTCGGGATGCCTCATCCTGTAGATGGGATGTATATTTGTGATAGATATATTGCTATTTTTTCGGATCGAACCGTGAAAAGGAGACGCTGGCGAATTTTTTTGAAAATTCAAGGCGTTAGAAACATTTTGAAAATTCTTGGAAAATTTTTGATAACTAATTTTTTTTGATTTTGAGTTAAAAGTTAAACGATATAGTGGGTTTTGAAAAGATAACTATATAGGTTTTGAAAAGATAACTATATATGGATTTGAAAACTTAGAAAAGTTTTTGTAAGTTTAACTACTGGATTTTGCGAAAGTTAAACATTTAAGTGGTTTTGGTAAATCTAAATTGAACGAATTGTTTTGAAATTTTAATGGATATTGTGACTTTCTCTTACTTGATAATTTCGAGGACGAAATTCTTTTAAGTAGGGGAGAATGCAATAACCCTTAATTTCAGTAATTTGAAATTCGTAAATTTAATTGATTTTAAATAGTCACAAGTAAATTTCATAAGCTGAATAACTTGTATTTGAAATATAGCGAGTTAATTGGATAATTAAATTGTTAATTTAATATTTGAAATTGCGTAAATAATTGGAAATTGGATTTAATGTGAATAAAAATGATCTAAAAAGTTATATTAATTCTATTTGAATTATAATGATGTTAGAGAACTTTTAGAAATTGAATAAAAAAGTTAATTCGTAGAAATTGAATATTTTAATATTTAATTACCGTGTAAAAATAGTCATTTTTCAAAAAGTCTCGGATTTGGAAGAAACCAGTTTCATTGGATCCGTATATTCTATGATTTCAAATTTCGTGTAATAGGATTTACGGTTTGTCCAGGGCAAGCCAAGACGCATAGAAATCTGTTTAAAAAAATTTTAAATTTAAATAGTCGATTCGAAAACCTATCTTCCAAATACGATCGAATTGGCTCTCGATATATCTTCCATTGCGTTCGAAATAAGGGTAAAACATTATAAACGCCAGGTGGCACGCTTCGTTTGGAGTTCGGAAAATTTTCGGATGAATAGTGCGCGTAATTTTCTATAAAATGCCATCATTTTTCTTATTTTTCACAAACCCTAGCAACAATTAAGGCAGGCCATCATTCACATTTCAATGGCCAGAATTTCATTTCAATCTTCCTTCTTTTTCTTCCAATCCATTCAATATTTTTGAATACTTTCTAAAGGAAAAATGTAGAGCTAAGCGAGATCTTTAAATCCATACGGTGGATCATCGTAAAACGCAACGTAGATGAGGATATTGGCTCGCGTTCATCATCATGTCACGCATGATTTTCACAGCCATTAGGCGACCGAGCTCGTCTAAATTCAGAGTGAAGGTGGAGAAAAGTTTGGTCGTTCGAATGGCTATAGCCGATCATCTTCAAGCATCGAGAATTGCGTGCGATAATTCAATGAAATAGGTGGCTATTGGGTTTAGAACGTGTGTGACTTTTGCCGGGAGGAAGAAGATGCAATCTATGGTCTAGATCTAGGGCAAAGCAACGTGCGGCCCGATTGTCAAAGGTTTAAAATAAAAAAGGGGAATTGATTTATTATATATATTATAATTCGTATAAACTTCTAATATGAATAACTTTGTCATACGAGGTCCGTTTTTAACGAGACGAACTGCGTTGGGTTTGTCTTAACGAGCACTACATTATGGAGCTGGTTTGGAGTTGATTGGAGCTAGTGTGAATTTTGGGTAAAATTAAACGCGCGTTTAATTTTAATCGAAATAAATCGCTATCACGACGGCTACAGGCAATGTGAGTACAACTCACTCTTTCTGACTCACTGATATTTTTATATAAGTGAGAATAAATATTATTTATGCTGATTGATGATTATTTGGATGATATATGATATATTGATTGGTATTTGGATATATACCTGCCTAGTGGAGCAGATGACCCTATACGTTCCCGTGTATGAGCGGATGACCCTTTGTACGCGTGTCTGCCTTAAAGCGGACTTACATATTCTAATATGTATATTTGTTGCAGGTGACAGGTTGGAGGGATCCAACTAGATTCCTCAGCAGTATTGATTTATTTACAAATATTGTGATATATGCTATTATCATATTATATATGATATTTTGGATGTCGTGATTGATGTATTTGTTGTTGTTGCAGCATTGGGCCATATTTTGAAAATTTAAAAATGTTAAAGTGATGATTTCGAATTTAAAAGGATTTTCAAGTGATTTTGAAAATATACGTTTTGTTTAATTTTGAAGTGTTAAAAGAATGGATTTATTTTAAATAAATAAATGTTATAATTTTATGTTATAAGCATTATGATGTTTTGGGAAATATAATTGAAATGTGATTTTTGGAAATATGAAGTTGATTATTTTATAAAATACTTTAACTGTTGATTTTTGAATTTATTATAAAAGGTTTATATATAAGATTTATAAAAGTGATATTTTTATAAATCAAAATGTGGAAATTGTAAAAGAGTTTTTATAAGTGTTAAAATGAAGTTATAATGGAGTTTATAAGTGAATAATATTTATAATTGCAATGTTATAAAATGAATGAATTTGTGAAATAAGAGATTTATAAGTACTTGACTTAAAATTTGGATTTGGGATATAGATGAGATGTAAATGGAATTGGTAAATAAAAGGAATTTATAACTTGAAGTTTTTATAAAATAAAAATGTGAATTTATAAACATTGTTTTATAAATCCGAAATCAATTGAATTTGTTAAGTTAAATATTGAAGTTTATTAAAGGAGATATATCCATGATTTTGGACAGTGGATTATCCTTTGATAAATGTGTAGAAATATTGAATTTGGTTAGAGAACTATATTCACGGTTTTGGACAGTGAATAATCTTTTAATGAATGTTGTGGAAAGTGAATATTTTTAAATGGTGTTAAATGGTTTAAAGATGGTTTTAGAATGTGTTAAATATCGAAACCGTAGATTTCAACATCCATTGTTGAAATAGACGTTTTCGAGAAATAAGGAAATGATGGACTATAACACTGTTGTTATAGTAAATGATTTTCGAAAGGAAATGTTTTTGTATAGTATTTGGATTTATATACCTATCTTATTTTTGAATCTCTATACTATTGATTTTGGTTGTCGTAACGATGTTTTACGCAACATTCGTTTTGACTCAAATAAAAGATATTTAAGTGAATGTTTTCCTTCAAGAATATAATATATACTTAATCCTGATTTAAGTATATGGAATATTTTCTAAGTGTTGAAAATAAATTGATTTGTTAATTACTTATTAAATAAGTATATGGAAATGTTTTCCAATATTGAAATGTTTGAGATTATATCTTTTTAAAGATAATTTGAAGTGAATATTTGGCAAGTAATTTAATTAATAAAAGATTAATTAAAAGGGCCAGTGATTGTTATGTTGCTGAATATTTGTTTGTTTGCTTTGATAGTTTAATAACCGACTATCAAATTTTGGCAAATTTTAGTTCCTCGACTTGATGTGGGAACTATTTAGTCATACACTTAGTACGTAGCCTTCTGTGTAGGCTTGATTATCGTTTGTGTTAAGGATGCTGATTCGTATAGTGTGGAGTATTACTCCAATCCATCGAGCTTTCTTCTTGGCCCGAAGGATAGCAAGCTGAAAGTTGGAGACGTGATAAGTCTATGAGACTTAATTTCTGTATGAAGTTGAGAAACGCTTTTGCGTTGTTGGTGCGAAGAGACCGGGATCAGATTTATCTGAATACCACTTTAGACCAACGTATATGCGACGATTGTGCAGGTTGCTTTGTGATGATATTGGTGTTCCGTGTTTTCATAGTGGGGGATTGCTTGTTGATCGTTTGAGGTTAAAATCCCAATATACATATAGTAGCCGTTGTCTCTTCATTATGAAATATCCAATACAAGGATTATTCGCTACTTATCCTAGGGATTTTCCGACAGGATGTGGTAGGAAAGTACCTTCGGTTTGTCCTGTTCCTGGACAACTTGTATGGATGTTTGTCTGACATTGCATTTCTAAAGATTACATACATTGGTTTTTACAATCGTACATCAATGGTGGCGGTGAAGGCAACTTCTCTTAACTTAAAACCCTTCTTAAGACGTATGAGCTTAAGGGTTGCATTTTTGTGGAAGACAATTAGTAGTCAACGGAAATGGCCGTGTGGCATTCAAAGTGATCTGATATGTGATTGTGAAAGGTAATTGTTACCTCATCAGGCCTCATCAATCGAAAATGACCAAAATAGGGTTAGATGCAGCAGGGCTAAGTGGGTCATTCCCAAAGGATATGATCATCCTCTTCTAGTTATATCTTTGCACGCTATAATGTCGTGTATCTGATTATTATGGTTTGTATGCTAGAGGGCCCTCCGTAAAAGTCGGTAATGACTGGAGGATGACATATTCAGTACCATCTAGTTATAGTGGTCGGCCGGTCTTGTGTTGGTAGAGGGCAGATGTTCTGTGCCTCGGGACATGCATCTAGAGTTGTACCCCTTTGGAAGGCAGTCCCTTCACCTGGTCATTTGTATGGAAATCCAAACTCCACTACGTACCTGCCATTTTATTTGTAGAGCCTAGTATGTTGGAATTTAATAATGGTAACAATTTCGGCTATTTTGAATATTATTTGTATACTAGACACTAGTATAATATCACATGAGTTTGATATGAGATGTTTTATTTATTGTAAGGTAAAAACATGTCCGTGTTTATGTGTGGACTTGTATTATGAGATAATTTTTTTTGATAAAGAAAAAATTCGGTAATTTAATAAATTCAGTTGAGTGTGTTTCTCACGCTGGTTTACCTGACTGATCCGGGCATTCTTCCCCTTCAATGAATGGGTCAGACCGATTATATTTACAGGTCTAGATTTGTTGATTTTGGAGCTTCAACAGGAGAGCTGGAGATCTTTATTTTGGTATATCCGTATTTGCTTGATTATCCGCTGCATTGCTTAGTTGTTGTTTAAATTATCGGCATTTGTAAGGACAGGTTATTATAACTATTTAGGCTGATAACTATTGATTGATTGTTAAACTCTGATTGTTGTATGTATATACAGTTTCTGTTTTGTAAAGATTATTAATACGATATTATATGTTTTCTGCTGCGATGTGAGATTCTGTATTGTTCTTCTATCTTCTCTCTTTCTTCTCTTCTCTTCTTCTCTCTTCTTTTCATTCTCTTGACTTTCCATCAGTCGGTGCTTTTTGGGTCGGACATGTGTGGATTATTATCGATTCAATGGGTACAGATTTTTGGATCATCACAGATACTGTACTTAGGATGCAATACATTTTGATAATGATAGTAGAGTAGCATATTATAGATGTTATGTGCTAACTCTTTGGATATAGGGACATGTCAGGTATTTCCTTACTATATCGACTTGTATATTATTTTGAGATTTATTTATTGCTCGCACTAAGCTGTTGTTTGGCTCGAAGTTTTAATCATTTCCTTTTATTATCTCGAGCACTCTTAAATGAGTGGATTAGATAGTAGGTCTAGGTTTACGTAGTGATAGTGCATAGGACAAGCATGATGGAGCTTTCTTGTATTGTATATGGATAATATGCTTAGTCCACCGTGCAATACTATGGAGCCTGGGCAGTGTTTGCTGTACTATTATAAGACAACTTATTTGAGTTTATTTATGCTTTGTATAAACTCGATTACTATTTGTATAACTTTGTGGATCTGTGCTCTAATATTTGGTTCACTTTTTTATTACCGTCTATGATGATTATTATATTTTATTTGAAGTGCTATGAGATATACGATAACTACTATGATGTTTTATTTCTTTATCCCTTGATAATTGTCCTACATCAATCGAGCGCGGGCAGCAGTACACTATTCTGTTATATAGGGTGCCGGTGATGTAGGGTGGTAGTCACATTTGGTAATAGATCTCTATGTTGCACAATTAACCTTTGTTGATACTATGGTCTAGTAGAGGTAGGGAAGGAGTTATCACCCATGATTGAATTAAGAGAGAAAATGTGTGTGTATGAGAAAGTGCATACTTGTTATATATTTAGGTTTTCAAAACTATACTGTAGTATATGTAGTATATAATTCACGTGCACATGAGTAAAATTGATGTAGTTTTCTTTTATGAGAGACTGATCATTCTTGTTACAGATTAAGAGTGATCTAGTATACAAGAAACACTATGAGGAACTCCATCTCTGGAGTTGAAGAAGGAGAAGGTTCTAGGGCTGCTAATCTTGACTTGCAAACCATGTTCGATATTATGATTGAGAACATGCTCTAAAATGCCCAAGTAGCCGCATCAAATGTTGTTGTAGGTAGTGGTGCTCAGGTGCAAGTGTCTAAAGTTGATTTTGCTAAGCTAAATAAGGATTTACAAGTCATAGTGGCAAACCATTCCAAGGAACGAAATCATCCATGGAAGTGCAGGATTGGTTGGACACCTACGAAATAATCTTTGATGACCTTGAATTGGACGATGCTTTGTAGAGGAGGCTGGCTTCCCGATAGCTTCAAGGGAGATCCATAAACCGGTGGAATGCCATCAGAGTTTCTACCCTCAATGATCAGTTTACTTGGACCAGTTTGTTGGATCATAGGTTTTGATTGCTGACAAGACACAACAATTCACGAGTCTACGACTATGATAACATCCAGACTCATCGGCTCAATATATGGTTTGTATAGTTATATATGTTAACAAGAGTCATCAAATGTGTACATAAAGTATAGTTTAGTGTTTTATTAAAATCTTTCCTCAAGAATAATCATTCACATTCAAATAAATTTGCATGCATATTTTAATCAAAATCAAGTTTACAAAAAATGCATGGAGTGGGGATCGAACCCGGGTCAATAATTTGAAAGGCAAGTACTCTAACCAAATGAGCTACTATAGTTTTTGCTTAACAACAGAACTCAATCGACTGAATACATTTGGTCAGTCGACTGTACCTGTGCATTTTAACATATATGCGCATGTTCTTAAATTCGGTCGACTGAATGACCTGAGTCAATCAATAGCCTTCTTCTTCCCCAAGGGTTGCAACCATTGCTATTCGTAGATATCTCTTCACCAACAGTTGCAACTCCTTAACTACTATATACATGCTTGAATTTCAAGATCAAATCACTTCACTTACTTGTTTATACTTGAATCATATTTTTTGAATTAACTACTCTCTTGAATTCATATATTCATTGTATGCGTATTCATTTCCATATTCTTTAAGCAATTTGAAACTTTCTAATCTTCATATACACACAACTACACACAACTACACACATCATACTTGAGGAAAATATTATAGGAAGGGTGTACTACAAGTGACAAATCCACATACAATGTCAAAATAATATTTTGTATTTGTTTAAGTCCAGTTCTACTGCTCAGGCGTGCGAAGTCCTCTTCGGCTGCTGAGGTGAAATCCTATTCTGCTGCTTAGGTCCCTGTTCGGCTACTCAAGAGTTGTATAGACCTGTTCCCCCAGGTTAAGTGAGGGTTGTTGTTTTAGTGAAATTCCTAAAGGAGTTTTGGACTGGATGTAGGACAGAGCTCCGAATCGGTATAAAAATCTCTGGTGTTATTTTTATTATGCTGCTTTTATATTCCGCACTATTTACTATATTGCTATCATCACTATACTCTGTATTATCATATTTCCATATTACATGATCCATAGCACACTTTCGTTTGGTATCAAAGCATAGCCACTGTCATTTGGTATCAGAGCCTGGAAATCTATCGATCATCACAAGATCATAGAACAATGACTAGAAAAAAACGATCCAATCGAAATACAATAGGAAAAATCGCTGTAAGAGCCACTAGTGAGGACTACAAAAAGGTACTTTCTGATTTACAAATTTCAATAAAAGATAATAATGAATTTGTTAATATAAGAAATAAGATTTCAAAGCTTAATTTTATTATTTTAGAAAAAATGAAATCTGTTGAACTTGAAAATGAGAAATTGAAAAATGAGAAGTTAAATTAAGAAAATCAACTGGGTATTTTGAAGAATAATTTTATAACTGTTAAAGATTTTTTAGATGAACAAAACACCATATTTGAAAACGAGAGAGAAAATTTTCAAAAGAAATTTTTGATTTGAGAATACAAAATGAGTTATTACAATCATCTTTCCATAATTCAGAATCTCAAAATTCCCTTTGACAAAATGAGTAATATTTCTTTTGAAAATAATAATTTTGACTTTAAGACTAAATTTTATAAACTTAACACTGAATTCATAAAATTTAATAAAGGTCAAAACGATTTAAACATGATTTTATCCAGTTCTAGATCTTTAAATGATAAAAGTGGTTTAGAATATAATAAAACAGATCGTAGAAATAGCACTAGGCACGCTTTCATGTATAATAAGTATGCTAGTGCTAGTACTAGATTACGAGAAATGTCTAAATCCAATTTTTATGGAAATTCAAATACTACTATGACCAATAATGTTTTTAATTTCTTTAGTAGTACAAAATTATTGACAGGAAATATGAATAAAAATTATCTAAATATTTGGGTTCCTGTTAATTGGAAAAATAGAGAAAAATACATTGATGATTATTTTAATATGGTAGTTGATAATGAAAATTATATTTTTAAAGGTTCAACCACACCCAAATGGGTATGGTTTCTAAAATATTAGGAAATTATAAGAACCTTGGGTATCGCATGTGTTAAATGTTAATTTTTTTTCTGATTCCTTACAGTATAAATAGTACTTATTTTGTTTTATGTTGTTCTATGTTAACACTTATGTAAAATATAATTTATATCATCATATAAACTCTTCTTTTTGTCGATGATAAAGGGGGGGAAAGATATTGCTCTAACACTATTTGCAGGAATAAACCATGCAAGCATAGATTAAGGGAGAGAAAAGATTAATTATTTATAGGAATACATAGCATGGATTCAGGTGGAGAAATCTATAGCACAATTACAGGAATATATTTAGTGAGAGAGATAAGATAAACAAAGCTTGTCAAAGATTCATTCGTAGAAAATAAAGTTATCATCATCAAAAAGGGGAGAATGTTGGATTATAGGTTTTGATTACTGACAAGACACAACAATTCACGAATCTACGACTACGATAACAACCAGACTCATCGGCCCATTATATGGTTTTTATAGTTATATATTTTAACAAGAGTCATCAGATGTCTATATAAAGTCTAGATTAGTGCTTTATTAAAATCTTTCCTCAAGAATCATCATTCACATTCAAATAAACTTGCATGCATATTTTAATCAAAATCAGGTTTTCAAAAAATGCATGGAGCGGGGCTCGAACCCGGATCACTAATTTGGAAGGCAAGTACTCTAACCAAATGAGCTATTGTAATTTTTGCTTCACAACAGAATTCAGTCTACTGAATATAGTCAGTCAGTCGACTGAACCTGTGAATTTTAACATATATGTGCATGTTCTTAAATTCAGTCGACTGAATGACCTGAGTCAGTCGACTGAATTCTGCAACAGTCATATTTTGGGAAAAGACGCTTCCTTTTTGAATAGCCTTCTTCTTCCCCAAGGGTTGCAACCATTGCTATTTGCAGAGATCTCTTCACCAGCAGTTGCAACTTCGTAACTACTATACATATGCATGAATTTCAAGATCAAATCACTTCACTTACGTGCTTATACTTGGATCATATTTTATGAATTAGCTACTCTCTTGAATTCATACATTTATTGCTTACGTATTCATTTTAATATTCTTTAAGCAATTTGAAACTTCCTAATCTTCATATATACACAACTGCACACATCATACTTGAGGAAAAGATTATAGGAAGGGTTTATTACAAGTTACAAATCCGTGTTATTAGAACACACAAGACCAAAACAATCTTTTGTATTTGTTGAAGTCCAGTTCTACTACTCAGACGTGCGAAGTCCTCTTCAGCTGCTGAGGCGAAATCCTATTCTGCTGCTTAGGTCCCTGTTCGGCTGCTCAGGGGTTGCATAGACCTATTCCTTCAGGTTAAGTGAGGGTTGTTGTTTTAGTGAAATTCCAAAAGAAGTTTGGGATTGGATATAGGACGGAGCTCCGAACCAGTATAAAAATCTTTGGTATTATTTTTGTTATACCGCATTTATATTCCGAATTATTTACTGTATTGCTATCATCACTATACTCTGTATTATCATATTTCTATATTACATGATCCATAGCACACTTTCATTTGGTATCAAAGCATAGCCACTATCACAGTTCAAACCCTAATTCAAGGAGAAATTCATTCCGACTGCTCAGAAGTTGGTGTTATTTAAAAAGTTTGCTGATTTGAAGCAGGAAGACATATATGTCTCCGAGTATGTTGTTGAGTTTGATGCCTTGTCGAAATATCGGATGTCTTTCATAGGCGATCCGTTAAGGAAGAATGAAAAGTTTCTTATGGTTTTGGATGACTACCATGGGGAGAAGTTAGTGATACATATCGACGAGCCATTTGAGAGACTTATCGAGAAAGCTCTTCGCTAAGAGAGTTTGTAACCCAAGTCCAAATCTGCAGTCATTGTCAAGAAAGAGCCAAAATTGCAAAAAAGATGGTGAAGGTAATGGAACGGTAAGAGAAAGTAATTCTAGAATGAAGATGCTAAGAAGAAGGGCAAGTGGAACCTATTTGTTTTAACTATAGGGAGAGTGGCCACTTGAGTAAGAATTGTTAAGTTGAGGGCAATAAGTGTTTCAACTGCAACAAGGTAGGGTATATGTAGAAGAATTGTCCAGAACAATAAAGTAGAAGCAGATGGTGAAGGAATATGCTTTGGACGATGTACGAACTTCGTCGAGTGCTTCCTTGTGAAAGAGAGGAGGAAGGGCGTTGTTAATCAAAGTATGCTTTCCATTTATGATGTTCTTAGACATGTTTTGTTTGATACCGGGGTTTCACATTCCTTCATATCTAGTGACTTAGTTGACAGATTGGGATTGTAATCCAAAATAGTTGACCGACCTTTGATTGCGACGAACCCTGTTGAAGTCTCTAATAGCCTATGTATGGTTTGTCATGATTTGGTTTTATCAAGTCATGGATGCTCCGTTGTTTGTAATTGCTATGAATGCTCTTTTTTTGTGATTGCTTTGTATTCAATTTCATTGAGTTCGGGATTATCTTAAGGATGGACTAACTGAGGAAGTATGCGGTAGTGGCGGATTGCGAAAAGCTGTTGGTAATGATTGGAGCTATGGAGGGCCAGATGGTAGTGATATGTTACCTTCCAAAGGATGGGGTTATGGTTAGCTTTCTGTATTTGCTTAAGTTTCCACATGATGAGTTGCATCTGTACCTATCGTGAGAGAGTATTTGGACATGTTTGAGGAGGTGACTAGATTGCCGCCACACTGAGAGATTGATTTTTTCATAGGTTGAGTGATTGATGCCACACCGATGGTTATGTCTATAAGGCATATGGCACCCAGAGAGATGAAGGAGTTAAAAGTGCAAGTAAATGACCGGTTGAAGCGAGGGTTCATTCATAGGAGCATGTTTGAGTGGGGTGCACTTGTAGTATTTGTTACTAAGGCAGATGACTCTCTGAGGTTGTGTGCAGATTACCATAAGCTGAATAAGGTGATGGGAAAGAACAAGTAACCAATCTTGCGTATTGATGACTTATTCGACTAACTCCATGGTGCGAAGGTGTTCCCTCAATTAGATCTGGCGACTGGTTTCACCAGCTGAGAGTAGTAAAGGAGAGTGTGCCGATCACTGCGTTTTGTACATTATTTGGTATCTATGAGTGGTTGGTTATGCCGTTTGTGCTAACAAATGCTCAAGCATTCCTTGTTGATCTCATAAATTGTGTCTTCATGGATTAGTTAAATGTTTGTGCTTGTGTTCATGGATTATACTCTGATCTGCCTAGGACAGAGGAGGAACACATGATGCACTTGAGGATTGTGCTTGAAGTGTTGAGGAAGCACATATTTAGAGCGAAGTATTCGAAGTGTTACTCATGGAGGAGGAAAGTGAGATTCTTGGGTCATGCCGTCTTTGATCAGGGCATCACAGTAGATCCTACAAAGGAGCCGGTGGTTTAGGATTGGAACCAACCCAAGAACTCTACCGATGTGAGAAGCTTCCTAGGATTGGTGGGATATTATGGATGATTCATCAAGGACTTCACCATAGTAGTAGCACCATTGACCAATTTGACAAAGAAGAATCGGACTTTTTTTGGGAATGTGAAGTGTTAGCATGCATTTATGAGTTTAAAGGAGAGATTCACAAGTGCACTAGCATTGATCATTCCAAGCGAGAATGAGGAGCTAACAATATACATAGGCGCCTATGGTACTAGACTTGGTGCGCTGTTGATGTAGAGGGTAAAGGTTATCACTTACACCGGTTGACAATTGAAGCAACATAAGAGGAAGTATCAGCCTCATGATTTGGAGTTGGCGGAAATAGTATTTGCTTGGATTATTTGTTAAGAGAAAGGTTCGAGCTATTTGTTAACCACAAATTCTTGAAGTATCTTTTCTCTCAAAAGGGTCTCAACCTTCACCAATAGCGATGGTTTGGATTCTTGACCACCTACGATTTTGACATTTCCTAGACACTTGGTAAGGGAAATGCGGTTGTCAATGCATTGAGTAGAATACATGCCAGTTTAGGAGCGATATTCCTAGAGTGAAAGCAATTGGAGTGTAATGCCAATTATGACTTCAGACCTCGTTGTGAGTTAGAGCCAGTGATGTTGGAGAGTTTGTCGAGTAGACTACTTTGATTGAGTTGATCGATACTAGTCAAACACAAGATGCTAGACTAGTAAAGATCTTACCAAGAATAAAAGGATGAGTAGAGTCTGAAGATATGAAGTAGCATGGACTCGATCAAGATGGTTGGCTCCACGAGGATAGGAGATTGTTTATTCCCGATGTTGATGGATTATGAGATGAGGTGCAATGGGAGTGCCACTATTCTAGGTTGACTTTACATCTAGACATTAATATGATGTACTGTGATATGAAGTAGACCTATTAGTGGGAAGGGATGGAGAAGGACCTTGGGACATTCATTTTGAAATGTATAATCGGCTAGTTAGTGAAGGAAAAGTAGAAGATGCCAAGTGGATTACTACAACCACTTGAAATTCACAAGTGGAAATGGGACTAGATATTGATGTATTTCATTGACAGATTGCTAAGGAACAAAGAAGGGTACAATATGTACAATTTAGTTCATAGTCCAGAGATTAATGAAGAGTGCCCGATTCATACCCAGAATAGCATTCTAATTGTTTGAGTTGTATGTGAAGTGGATACCGCGATTCCATAGTGTGCCAAAGAGCATTATGAGCGATTAGACCCTTTGTTCACTAATGGGTATTGGAAGAGATTAAAAGAGGCACTTGGGACTGAGCTGCATCATAGTACAGTTTATCACCGACAAATTGATGGGCAGATCGAGAGGTTGAATCATATATTAGAGGATCCTTTGTAAGCTTGCATTCTCGATTTTGTAGGCTTATTGGATGATCGCTTGCATTTGGTAGAATTCGCATACAACGATAGCTATCAGTCTAGTATCGATATGAAATAATACAAAGCATTGTATGGCCAACTGTGTAATGCTCATTTATGGTGGTGGAAAGCGGACAAGAAACTAATACTTGGGCCAGATATGATTACAGAAATATTGGAGAATATTGAAATCATTCGGCAATGAGAGAAAGCTGCTCAGGATAGGCAAAATATTTACACTGATAAGAAACATCAAGATTTAAGCTCTCTATTGGCAACATGGTATTTATGAAGATTTCTCCATTGAAGAATGTTATTAGATTCGGTAGTAAGGGGAAGTTGGCGCCAAGATTCGCAGGTCCTTTTTTGATAGTAAAGAGGATCAGAAACCTAGCTTATAGGGTCGACTTACCTCAGAAGACGGCGGGCGTGCACAATGTCTTCCACGTCTCTCATTTGCGGAAAGTTGTGCATGACTCATTTTTAATGATCGCATCGAATTAACTTGATGATATCGAGATTGAACCTGAAGCTTCGTGACCTCGTAGACTGGTTCGTATTATTAGACCAGATATGAAAAACTTAGGAAGAAGATGTTGGAGTTATTCAAGGTTCAATGGGGCGAATGTGAAGATCATTGAATGTGGAAAACCAAGGAGAGCATGAGGGCCGCAAATTCAAAGCTCTTTGCGTGGTAAGGCCTACTGTTTATAGTATTTACTTTCACCTTTGATATCATATAGGATAGTTTAGTATCTTGCATGTTAGGATTGGTTTATCTATATTATTGATTGCATGGCTACTTGTTTAATATGGTTGGTGGTTGCACATGGTTTTTAGGCATGCTGGATAGCTACGGTTGACTATTCTTTGATTTGTTTGGGGATTTTGCGGGTGAAATTCCTAGAAGGGGAGAGTCTAACGACCTGTATTTTATGTATCAAAGAATTGTTAAATATTGTTACTTAATTCATATGAGATCAGATGACTCTATAATTTTAGAAAATGACTCTTAGGGATAATTCCCATATATATAGATTTTATCGAATTTCTATGTGATCATTTTGACACCAAAAAATCTTGTATGGACTATAACTTTTGATATCAGCCATATTAGGGTCTGAAACTACTTCCATTATTTCAGAATGACGCTTTACCATCTCATAGAGTGGTCATAATAGTAAAACAGACGTACCATTCGAAAGTTACGATCGTTTAAATTTTGACTATTGCTGGCCAAAATTATTTAGTAATTTGGCTAAACCACACTCAGGCCCACTAACCATTTCGGGAATATAGCCTAAGTGGGACTGACGGGATTGTTCTTAGTCCTTTCCATCTTCTCGAAAATAGGTCTAAACCTCCATTAACCCTAACCTCTTCGAAAATCATCTCCTTTTCTTACTAATCTTAGCCTAAATCATCATTAAAGAGGTAATTAGTAAAGCAAATAGTAAATCTACCATTTTGGCTGTTTTGGGATCCATGTTCTTGTAGTTCCATCTCAGATGCGAAGAACGAAAAGTGGTAATTTGGAATTAGGTGAGCGGTTCTTCACCTCTCACTATCATATGCATGTTTATATAGTTAAAATTGATGTTTTTCACATGATTTTGATCTTGAAATTTTTTCTACTTTAATCACACTTTCATACATGTTGTGGCTAAAATTAAAAAGATTTGAAATGGTTTTTAAATTGTTTTGCAACAATTTGTGATCATATTGACATGGTAATGTAAAAGTTAGGTCTAGGTCGAATTTTATATGATAATCATTATTGGATGTGCTATATTTGTTGAATCCATGTTTTTTGATTATACTACTGTTTGGATGTGTTTTCTTTGATATGGTTTGTTAGTACTTTTAGTTACTTGGGAATTGGTCAATGAAACAAGCAAAATAAAGTCAAATCAACTTGTAATTGTATAAAATTTTGAGGAGAAGCTCTGGGGATGTATGGAGCTTGTACTTTATACCACGCGTGGTTTAGGTGAGGAATTCGACTCGGTGATGAATTGAATTCAGGTCAGTGGAGTTACTTCAGGTCCTGGTCGATTGCTTTGGGTCGTACTTCGAGGAATTTGCCGGAAAACTCGAGGTTGACTTCAGGTCGACGTGTGAAGGAATTGGGGTTGAAGGCTAAAGAATCAAGTCGGTGGAGTTCACTAAGGGACATGCTTCAATTCAGGAGTTGGAGCGCTTCCGGCTTGCTTAGGGAGAACACAAGGATGCTTTGGGTCAAACTCTGGGGGAAATTGAAGGCTAAAAATTAGAAATTTTGGCTAAGTGTTCAAGTCGACACCAACCCGAACTAGGGAATTATAGACTTGAATCTCGGCATGGAGGCTTAGGCTTGGGATGAGGAGCTCAAGTAGAAGTCAAGGAAACAAGGAGTTCAAACTTCAATTCGATACTGATCGAAATATTTATTTCAGGTTAGGATGAAACTTGTAACACCCGTAAAACTTAATAAGAAGTTAAGTGATTAAAATAAGTATAAAATTGGAAATTTTGTAAATGTCCGGATTTGGTCACGGAAGTTGCATCATTGCGTTAATGGTGATTTTCCGATCACTTTCCATATATAATTTGTTGAATTCGGAATTCAACGAAGAAGTTAAGGATGTTTGAAGTTTTTGAATTAAAATTTTAAATATTTGAATTAGATTATTTATGTGAAGTTTGAATATTAAAATTTGAATGCAAATCTAAGAATTGGCGTAAGTTAACATTCAAGAGAACATTAGAATAAATTGAGTAATGTAAGAATTAAATGGTTAATTAAGTAAAGGAATTATGGAAATAACAAAATGGTAAAATACATGTTAAACATGTAAACCGGTCGACCCAGGGTCACTATAGGTTGACTGGTATCGGTCGACCTATGATTGTGTTAGGTCGACCGTGGAAGGCTGGAAAATAGATGGCGGCTAGGGTTTTAATTTTTTGAATGGCTTGGATTTGATTGTTTTCAATCCTAAGTTCTGGTTCCTTTTCACCTCAATAAATAGACCCCTAGACCGCTACTTTTTCGTTATAAAATTCTGTAGCAACGACGAAGCTCTGTCAAATTCTTTCCCCTTAGGATTTCAAAAATAGTAAACTTTCTAGTAAGTAATTATAATTTCTATTCTCTAGTTCAAATTAATCCTTCTTCTCCCTATCTTTTGAAATCTAATACACACACACTTAATCTATTGTTCTATATTAAAAAAGGGGAAAGATCAAATAGTGAATTAAGAGCGATATGAATCGGATCTCATCATCATTTTCTTCTTAGATTCCAGAGTCAGTCAGGATTTTCATGTAAGAGATTTAAATGTTTAATTCTTTAATTTTTGATTCTATTCCTCCCTAATTTTCGATTCAAGATCTAAGTTTTGGGAATTAGGCATGATGGAATCAAGTCGAGTTAGGAAGCAAAGAATTTTTCGTGAGTGGAAATAAAAAGTTTTTTTCTTTACTTTTTTGTAATTGAATAGTATTTAATTGGGATTTGATGCATGCCTTGGGAAATTTCGATAAACAAAAGTACAGCATCTAAAACCCCTAGAATTTCCCTAAGTAAATAAAAATCTTTGTACATGTTGAAATTGTAATTTTTTGGTATTAATATATTAGAATCTAGTTATTTGTTTAGAATTATATAATCTATGGTCCATTCAACCTATTTCCCAACGTTAAATTGGAGTGCTCAAGGGTTCAAAAAGAATATAAATTAGAAATGGTGTGTGAAGTATAAGTCAAATTGTTTGTAGTTTGCACCACATATTTCTATCACTTAAATAAATAAGGATCTCCTTTCTTACTCTAAAATGATGTATATAAAGGTTGAATTGAACATGGGCGATCAAATTTGTGAAGATCTGTCTTTAAAATAGACAAGGGATTTTTATTAATATGGAACAAGTTGTAGGTATTCCATGTTTGTACGAATCTATTTTATTTGGCTATGGTAGCAGCAGTTCTTGTTGGAATTGTAGAATTATATGAGAATGGTATTTCAAATAGCTTGTAAATTAATTATTGTAATGTAATGATTAGGACTTAAATTCCACGTGTAAAAGTATATGTATGTAATATCAAAGTATTACTATTATTAGAATAGTTAGGTAATTTTAATTTGTAGGAAGGAAGTTAGTGTAAATTAGGGAGTTAATCCCTAATTAGAGGTGTAATAAAGGGATATCTGATATGACCTCATTTATTAATCACGTAGGATGATATATGTATATAGTTGGTATACAAATAAGGTATGAGTAGGTTATAAGGATGCGAGGTTAGCCCAAAGCTACAGGGAAGTCTACCCAGTTAAATCTAGCTATCAGCAGTGTGGCTTTACGAACTAATGTAGGACATCGCCTTAAATAAATACCACACTGGACGTGAGGTTGGTCCCATTCTATAGGGTAAACCTGTCCAGTCAATTTGGCTATCAGTGCCTACAAATAGTCAGACTAATGTGAAATGTCACGAGTGGTTATGCTTCATAAGTTGCACTTTTGGATGCGGTGGATGAAATCCTTAGAAAAGGTCTGCTTCGGGTTGGAGGTATATGTAGCTATGGTAGGGTCCGCCTCTTTCTTAGCAAAGTATTAAGCGGCCTGATTGAATTTCATATGATGCCATTAAGGAAGAATAGTGTAGAGACCTGCCTTGGAGGTTAATTCTTAAATGACAGGAATCTACTTGTTTTATAGGTCCTTAATGATGAGAGTCTTCCTAAGTCTCATTAAAAAGGTATTAAGTTGTTTAGGTGATTCCTCTTACATAGATATTTCTAATTACGTTAGAGTTGTATAGTCAAGTTGGAAGAGCCTTCGAGCTTACAATTAACATTCGTATAGTCAGACTGGAAGAGCCTACGGGCTTATAGTTGACTTTTGTATACTTGGACTAGCAGAGCCTTCATCCGTTCAATTAATTTTATACTATGTTATATAGTTGGACACAAAGAGCCTTCAACTTACAGTTTGGCTTCATATGTATGTTATATTTTAATACGTAAGACATATTTCTTATTTAAATAAAACTGCCTAAGTACAATTATGATAACGCACGTGATTTCCATTTCACCGGATATTTGTTGTTCTGACTCACTCCTTGTTACAGTACTGGTTAGAGAGAGTAATGCTATGGTGGCGGCGAAGACTTGTGGCAGTTATATATCTATTTATGCTTTTTAATTATTATTTTTAAACCTAGTTCAAATATTTATGTTATTTTGGAATATTGTACTATGGAGGCTTTATGTAACCATGTTGTAATGTTTAACATATCATGTTTCTAAGATGGTTTTCCTTATGAGATGAGTACTTGTTTTTGATATTATTTTTTATCTATTTCACTATGAGATTCTGAAAGTATAGGTAGATAGCCTTATATATTGTATATTGTTTTAATTTTATCAACCTAACAGCTCGTCATGGGATGGGCCTAAGTTTCGACGAGTTTTTATTAGGTCGAAATTAGGTCTGTTTCAGGGTAGGATTTTACAAAACTTCTAGGGGATTGAAGTATGTAGTTTCTGGGATGTTTTTAGAGGCTCGTTCATTAACCACTTGATGGTCATGTGGCAGCACGATGAAGGCTATTGGTTAAGAAACGAAGTGATATTGCAGTGCTTCGATACAGGTTAAGAACTTTAGGATGTGTATTTTATGACCGACGAGGAGGTATAGAAGTGCTTTGATGATGACTTTAGGATAAGAATCATAATGGTAGCCCTAATGCACAAATTCTAGGACATGAAATTATGAAGTGGAGCTAGGACGTGCCCTATATGGGAAAAAATGATGAGATAGGTTTTAGGACACAAGCTATTGAAGTGGAGCTAGAGCGTGCTCTACTATGAAGTGGAAATAGGTAGGACAAGGAAGGGTTCTACGATGATGATGGAATGAATCAAACTAGGAGGGTTCAAAGATATGTATAAAGGGATCATTAATACTCGAAGTGTACCCGTATGCTTTTAGTGCAGAGGTAGGTGAAGATACCCATTGGGTATTATGACGTATACCCATAGGTCTAGGACATGATCCATATACCTTGGACTACTAGGACATGCAGTTTAGTTTTTTAGCCTACTGAGTGGCGGGGATTTTGAGCACCAAGAAACTGAGACTTTTCCATTGGCCTTTGGAATTAGGACGGTCATATGAATCATCATATCTCCAATGCACTTAAGTGATAGTAAGGATTGTTTAATGGATGTTATGTTTGCATTGATTGTTTCCCCCAGTCTTTTACACTAGGGATGCCATCTGATGTAGGTATTTAGGACGTGGATACTTGGATATACGATATTGTACGTAGGACGTAGTACATTTTGATGATAGCAACGTAGCAAGCTATAAATGTTATGTGCTAACTTTTTAGATGTAGGAGCACATTTGGTATGACTTTATACCTTTTGTTCCTTACTATATCGATTGTACAGTTTAAGATTCACTTATCGATTACACCAGAGTGTTGTCGGAATCGAGGTTTTACGCTTTACTTCTTATTATTTTGGATGCTCTTAAATGAGTAGACTAGACGACAAGTTTAGATGTACATAGTGGCAGTGCAGATGATAAGCAGGATGGAGCTTTCTCATATTTTATATGGATATTATGCTTATTCTACTGTGCAAGACTGTGGAGCCTAGGCAGTGTTTACTTTACTATTTTGAGATATATTATTTGAGTTTATTTCTAACTTGTATAAATTCTGTTACTATGTTGTATACCTTTATGGATCAGTGCTTTAATATTTGGTTCACTTGGTTATTACCATCTCTCCTGTTTTATATTTGTGACGATTATTATATTTTACTCGAAGAGTTGTAAGATATACCATAAGTTCTGTGATGCTTTATTTCTTCTAACCCTTAATAATCATCCTATATCAGTAGGGCACGTCAACAGTGCACTATTCGCTATATTAGGTGCCAGTGTTGTAGGACGGTCATCAGATCTTCTCCCTAATAATTGCACTATTTTTTTATCTAAGACCAAGTATCCACTTCCATGTTCCCGATTGATCGTACTTTGCTTTTTATCCAGTTGGACCATAAATTATCTTTATTAGGAAAATTCCATATGATTTTAAACTATATGCCTCATTCATTTGTTTGAAATTATAGACACCCAAACCACATTCAGCTTTACTTCTGCAAACTTCTTGCTAATGAATTTTTTGAAATTACCTTTCCACATGAATTTAGAGCATATTTTAATAACTTTGCTTTATCGTTGTGGTAGGAATTCTAAAACTTTGATACCAATACAGTGAATAAGGGTGATTGTAGACTTAATAAGCTCTAACCTTCATGCAATGCTTAACAACTTACATTACCGGTCATTCACTTTCTTTATAAAGCTATCAATCAACCTAACATAAAATTTACCTTGGTTGTATAAAGTAGATAGTGGTAGCCCTAAGTATCTGACTAGAAGCTCCCTTTCTATAGCTGCAAAATACCACATACTTCATTTTTACACTTGCAATTTTTGCTAAAGAGAATCTTTGTTTTCTCATTATTCATTAGTAAACCATCAAATTTTCTAAGCCTCCAAAATAATTTCTTTATGGCTTGTGTACTTGTAACATCTGCTTTAGCAAAAAATAATACATCATCAGCATATATCAAGTGAGCGATGCGTGTTTCATTTTTGATGATTGGCTTTACTTTACCACTATATTCCTTTGACTACATTCGCACGGAAAAGTATTCCATAATTATAGTAAAAGGATAGGGTGATAGTGGGTCACCTTGTCATTTACCATTTTTTCTTTCAAAGTATCCCATTAATATGCCTTTTGTACAATACAGAAAATTTTATGGTATTGACCATTTCTTCGACTATTTTAATCCATATAGAAGGAAAATCCATAGCTTTGAGCATGTGAATCAAAAATTTTCTATTGGCCATGTCGTAAGCTTTTTTAAGATTTATTTTTATGCATATTCTATCAGCCTCACTTAAGTTAAAACCTCTAATTTGTTCGTGTGCTAACATTGTACCTCTGAGATATTCCTATTTGGAATGAATACGTGTTCATTAGGTGAAATGCGAAACTTTGGTGCTAGTTTTAGTCTATTTCATAGAATATTTACTAGAACTTTATAAATGAAATTTCAACAAGAAATAGGATCGTAATCATTCATTGCCAAGGTGTTTTTTTTGAAACCAATGTCAAGAATGTATGATTTGTTTCCTTATCCATGAAACAACTTTGCATAGTTGTTTGCAAATTATGTTTCAGTTTATCGTAATGAATTTGATGGAATTTAGAGGTATACCTATCAGGACCAAAGGCTATTCTACATCGTTGTTAAATTATAACAACCCGTCCTTCGCAATACCCAAAAAATCATCGTCTCACATCAATGACTGACTTTCGAATACCACAAAGGATAGATTGTCGAGGTAAAATTAGAATGAAGTGACAAAACAAGACCTGGATAAGGTCTCACAATGGAATGATAACATATAGTGCAACGAATATACATGAATAGAACATGAAGAGAATATATAATTAACCGCACTAGTGAAAGCAACTAGTGAATAAATATCAATACAGAAAGTCAAATTATATCAACTTCCAACAACACAGAGTTATGAAAAAAAATGATATAGTAGGTCTAATATATAAATGATAGGTCTGCCATGTACTAATAAAATATCATCTACGTATCCAAAATATTGATACCACGCCTCCAAAATGCTTCAACTACACCTTCTGATGGTGTATCCCTAAAAGTACTTGACCCCTAAACTACTCAATTGAGTACCCGAAAGTTTTCACAACATAAACGGACAAAGACAAAATGTGGGTCAGACATAAATCCTGGTGTGATGTCTATTATCTCAAAGTACCATATATCAAAACTATGTCCAAATAAACAGGAAACAACTAAGGCCTAACTGGTCCTCTCCAGTGCGAATTACACCATAACATTCATGGCGATTTTCTAATCGACTTTCGTATATAAGGTTTTGTAACTTGAGCTCGAATGGGAAAGTTATTAGCATTTGAAGTTTATGAATTTAAAATAATTCAAACAAATTCAAAATTTGAATTCAAAAAACGTTAAGGTGGAAATTAAAATGGGTAATTAATAATTTAACGTTAGGGCAAACTAACGTTCGAGAATAACTTTGATGATAGTGATGGAATAAGAATTAAATAAAAAGAAAAGGCAAGCAATAATTCACATTCCAAATAAGAGTATCAGTCAACATCCTTACCTTGACCGGTCGACTACTAGCAGTCACCACTTGAGGATAAGCTGTCGACCGATGCTTGGGAGGCGATTAGGGTTAGGAAAGGCACTAACGACCTAGATTTTATCATTTTAAACCGAATTAAATCCAACGGCTCTAGTGCATTCCAACCACTATAAATAGGAGGCTAGTTTCCTCACTTTTATTCATAAATTATTTGGAACGCCAACGTAGCTCCGTCAGCCTTCTTCCTCAATCAGATTCAAGAGTTTAGGTCAAAGGGGAAAAGGTAATAGGTTTATATGGATATGCATTTTTCAACTTTTATTCTTCCTCAATCTCTCAATTCACAATCAACAAGTATTGACTTTTTTTACATATGAAAGAGTGGAAATCTGCAGAAGCATTTCAGAAACATCGTGAATTGAACCCATAGGGAAGCACGATGCTTCTATGAGTGGAATTTTTTTCTTTACATTTTCGTATTTGTACAATAGGTTGGATCTATTTTATGCCTTTGGGAATTTTGTACATGAAACCCTAAAATCCCTCAAACAAAATGTCAATTCTTAAGCTTATTTGAATCTAAATTGTCTTATATTGAAATAGTATAATTTGTTTTATTATTGCAATTTGAATATTTATATTCTATTCCCCTTCTAACTTTTCTGTATTGATGTGCTAAAGGTTTCTAAAAGAAAATAAGTTAGGAAATGGTTTTTTTAACCAAATTTATGGTCGAAACTCCAAAGAATCCAAGCTGAAGAAGTTATTGGGAAAAGGTGGAAGATGGAATCTCTGAAAGGATTGATGAATATTCAGTGGATAACTCTGAGCTATTCGGGGTGAAAGGATTAGTCTGGGTTATGCCAAAAGGTTAATAGTATGTAGACCTTTCTTTACTTATCTACTTCGGATTATACTTAAAACCTGACCTTTTGATGGGGTCAAGAAGGCTTAGATACAAGATTTGGAAGGATATAAGTCTTCTCGGTCTTATTGAATTAGCATAGAAGGGTATCTGATTTGATTAAACCTATATATAAGACTCCTCCCGAAAGCTTTTTCCTTGACCAAGATCAGATTTCCTTAGTTTATCTTACTTAGAGTGTTAAATTGGTTCTTCGCCGAAAGGCAGGACAAGCAGCTATTGGGATTCAGAGTGATGTTAAGGTTGATGAGATCCAAAAGGTGATGATACTCGGCGAAAGGTTTGACCTTTAGGATTTATGATTCCGGAAGGCTTTAGGCATACCAACTCTAATAAGCTCCCTTTAGGTCCGAAGGTTTGGGTTACAAACGAGAGGTTTTCGAAGTGTTTTGAAGATTGCTCAAGAAAGAATATCACTATTTCTATTGACATGAACCTTTCCAAGACACTATACCTAAAAGTTGTAATTAAACCAGCGAAGATTAATGTAAACTGTAATGAAAATGTACAAAATTCAAGGCATCCCTCCGATCCTTGAATGGACTCCTTTTTTATTAATTTTTCCCTAATCTCTACCCAATTAGGGTTATAGAGCTTCGATTTTAGAAGTTACAAAAATGGAATAAGGAAAAATCTGCACCTCAAACAGGACTCCTTTGGTCTTATTTATAGGTGCTGGCGTCCATGCTTTCGTCCTTATGCCTTCGGTTGGGTCGAATGGTTAGGTCGAAGGGTTCCCTTCTCATATACAGTTGCTAACCTTTCGACCTAATCCAAAGGTTTTCCTTTTACATGTCATTTTGGATCCTTAAGCACTGCCAAAAGGTGATTTCTTCTATTTGTTGTTAGGAACCTTTTTTCCTTGCTGGAAGGTTTGTCATCTGTACGGTATGTGAACCCTTCGTTGATGTCGAAGGGTTCCTGGCTATTGTGAGCCCTTAGATTTTGTTGGAAGGCTTCTTTTCACCCGGATGTTGCCGAGGGCCAAACTTTCTTCGAACATTATCTGAAGGTTGCCTCATGCTCTTTGCTGACTTATTATTGTCACCTTCATCTTTCACCCTTCGACACCTCCGAAAGTGTTCAGTAAGTGTCCCGAATGACCCTAAAGGCCTATCACGCTTTCAATAGGGTTGCCATAGGGTGGCATGTCATTGTCTTGACTCCTTTCCCCCCCTTATAGGGTCGGATGTCTAAGATTCTATGAAATTATATCCTCCATCTCTCACGAAAGGTCTGGAGCCACCTCATACTGCTGACTGAATTCCTTCGACCTCTTCGGAAGGTCTGATTTGGATTCTTTTCCTTTTGCCCTTTGCTTTAGGTCTTCTGACTCATGTAGAAGATGAATTTTTTAAGTAACAGTATCCCCCATGCGAAGGGATGCTCTTTACTTTCCAAGTCATCTCCTCTAAAAGTTATAAAGTCTCCAGCTTCATTTTCCTACAAATATAATTATCACTACAAGTAAATGATTTCTTACACAACTTAGCCTTTTTCAAAGTAAAGACGTTACTTTCTAAACTCGATTTATAATCTTTTTATACTATTCTTCCTACATACTCATTTTCTAGGCAGGATTTTAATCTACACTTAATACTAAATTAATACGTTAACTTGGGATCCAATTAAGTATTACATTGGTAACCTTGAATATCCTTTTTATGTCCCTTTAAAGGGAAACATAGCCGTAGTAATGAATTTGCTCTTTTTTTTGAACCTTCCGACAAGATCGAAAGGAACTCTTACCTCAACTCTCTTTCACTGTCGGATGATCTAAATAACTTAATGGCTAGACCTTCCATCAATAAGCTTTCGTCGAGGTTCGAAAGTTTTAACCCTTTCGATTCTTTGTATAGCATAACATCATTTATCAAGGTAATAAACACATAAATATATTTTTAACTACACAACATAACTTCAGAAATTCAACTAAAACATCTAAATATTCATACATACATATATTATTCCATATTACACTTTCCAAAATGATTTGTCAATATGTATGTATTCAAAATGACAATAGCATCCTAAAATCGAACATCGAAGGCGATCAAAACCAACAAAGTGTTTTCATCCCCCTTTTCCTAAAGCTTGTTTGGAAAAGGTAGAAGTTCTGGAGCCAAATGGGATTGATGACTACGGGTTTAACCCAAATTAGCTGATAGGGCGAGAAGGTTATTAGCGCAACGTTTTCTTCATAAGCTTACCATATTGCCAAATTCATCCAGAAGGTGTTTGTAGCAAGATCAAAATGCAAGGAGTATATGGCTTTTATACGCGGATTAAGTAAATTAGGCTGTAGGTGGTTTACAATACTGGATTGTGAACTATTGACCTCCTCTGCCTCTTGCAATTGGTTCAATAAGCTCAATGTGTAGGAGCAACAACAATGTGGTGCTTTTTCGTTGATAAATTCAGTATGAATTTGGTGGAGATTACAAGCAGCCATGGATGTTTCTCTCTTTTGTTTAGTTTAGTTTTTTTCTTCCAAAAAAAATGTTTGTATAATGAAAGTTAGAAGAAAAAGTGGGAGATGAAGAATGGATTTCTAACAAAGATTTCGATGCGAAGTTTTGGACGCTCTCTTTCATATTTCTAGAGATTTACCATTAATGGTTTTTGTATTTTTGCTTGATTGCCATTCCATCCTTGATTTGAAAGCAAATGTTGGTTTGGAACCATCTGGTGAAGTTATACAAATGATACCCTGGGCATGCCGTTTTTTTTTTAAAAAAGAGCGATGATTTCTTAACCTTCTGCTGGATGACATGTAGAGAGAGATACTTTGGCTATTTCTATGTAATGTGCCATTTTAAAATTTAGCCATGAAACTTTAATATTTTGGTAAACCTCAGTATGCGTTTACTTTAGTGTTCCCATTTTTTTGCAAATTTGGACCAGATCTAAATCCTAGTGCATGCTACAATTTTGCCTCGAACCAGACTATTTGTTCAATAAAATTTCCTTAAATAGTTCGGGTGTTATAAGCACAAATTTGTTTTTGAATTTCTCTCTAGGTCCATTTCATATGAATAGGAGGGACGATTATAAACATGTGACATGCAGTTTTTCTATGAATATACGTTTCTCGTTACATATTATGTATTTAGATTGTCTATACTATGTTATTTCGGATTATCTGTCCCTTAACTCAAGTAACCTTGAGAGACCAACCTGGCTAATATGCTATATATGGGAAATCTTTCTTCAAAAATGACTTGATATTGAGGATATTAGGGTAAATAACTTTCGCATTTGGAACATTCTAACTTCTCACCTGGCTTCTTTTGAAGGTAGAAGAGATTTTTTTTTAAAGGAGATCAAAATATTTTATTATCAATAATAGGTCTCAACAAATACATTTTAATATGTGTTCTTATTACTGATATAAAGAAATTTGATTTCCGTTTCGTTTGTTGATATGAGGTACTCGAGCAAGGCTAGCTCTACCTTTCAAAGTCCTTATTTCAATACATGTAATAACCTAGGATCGGTTAAGAGTAGAGTTCAATTGAGGCCAATTTTCCTAAAACCATTTAGATTCTAAGCTCAAATGACAGACCATTTAAAAATTGTTTAAGAAATTGAGATTTTTAAGCTAGATCATTAAGAAGAAAGGGGAACTGAGATATCGAAGTTTTAAAGCATTTCATTGGTGGAGATACTTGCATCAATTTCAACTTGGAACGACCAAGTTTCATAAGAGGATAATTATCTTGGAAATAAAATTTTAAAAGTTAGCTTGGTACCAAAAATCTTTAGAATTAATAATCGATAATTTAGTTAGAGTTCCGATTCCATGATATCTATAGGTTTTATATGAACGGTTGATCAAATCACAAGCATCTTAATAGATATATATATGATAGTTCTCATACCTTAGTAATGCCATGTAGCATGATGCAATGTGACATTTATAATATCGTAAGTACTACATGTTTTTTTGCTTTTCGTTTGCACCTTCTTTATCTCTAATTCGGATATTCCCCTCGGAGATCAATGTGTTTTTCCACTTTCTGTTTTAGTTTAGGACTCCTCTCCTGATTAAGTGAATCTGAATCCCCTGCCATTCAGGTTTTTCTACGAAACATGTAGCACATGGTATTCTTAATTGTTAGCTCGAAATTGAAAAACAAACCTATAAAGGCATCATTTGCCTAAATTAGCAAATCATCATGGCTATTATATGAAAAGGAATTCATTCAAAATGTTAAAGTCTCATCTTTATCCATAATGGGGGATGTTTGAAGATTTAGCTCTTTTCAGTTGTTCAGCATTCTTGAAAATAGTTAACATTGAGATGCACACAATTATCGAAATATAACATTTACTTAATAAAGTCCTTGAAGGGACATTTATAATTGGGATCTTGACACTGTAGTTTTTGGATACTTTCCTTGTTATTAAGGGAATCTGAGAATAATAAGGTTTGAAGTTCCCATTTGCAGAATCTTTTGGCGGCAACCTTTTTTCCAATAATATTCATTGACTTGAGTCAAATTACTTGAGATGGGTAGAAGGCCTAAGATTTTGTACCTAGATTAGGGATTTCAATAGTCAGTAGTCTTGGCATCCTAACCTTTTGGTATTAATAGACTCTTATAAGACATCACCGGACCTAGATTCAGTTATTAGGAAATATTAAAATAACACAGTAATCACTTTCTAGTATATTTTGATAATAATTGATGGGGAATTAGAATGTCAGCTTTAGTAAAAAGGAATGTTTAGAATATTGAGATGCCCTTCCTTGACAATATGCGGTAGAAACTTATCGTGTCATTTTCGATGATGGACGTCATAAGGAAAGAAATTTATATTTGCTGATAAGAGATCGGGATCTCTAATCTGGAATAAACAGAAAGTCCAGAAGGCCATATGTGGTAGTTAAATGCCAAAGGTCCAAAATTCTCTGTGCAACACTTAATAATTAGTAGAAGACCAGGAATTTACCCTGGTATTAAATATTAGAAGACCAAAAATCGAATCTTGAAATTTAGGTAAAAGATGTTTAGGATACCATATTTGGCAGTTAATAATAAAGGACTAGGGATTTATTCTGGTGATGAGCAATAAAAGACTGACTACCATTCTCAGTAAAAAGTGATAAAAGACTAGAATGCTACTTTTAGAATCTCTTTTTTGGTAATAGAATTCTAGATTATCATTAATAATGAAAGGTTAGGATACCATTCCCGATAGCAAGCAATTAATGGCTAGAATATCATTTTTGGAAATAAGTAATCGAAGACCAGAATACCATTTCTAGTAAATAATAGAGGACTAGAATACCATTTCTGGTAATTAATAGAAGACCAAAATACCATTTTTGATGATTAATGGAAGACCAGAATACCATTTTCGGTAATTTATAAAAGATCAAAATATCCATCTGGTAATTAATAGAAGACTATAATATCCATCTGGCAGATGTTGACGAGGAGAATTCTTCCCGATTCTATCTGTTGAATGTGGCATCTTCAGGCTGTGAGGATGTCTTGCATGCTTTTGTTCTCTCGGGCCCAAGTATTCTTTTTCCATATGTTATTTTTTTTGGCCTATTTCAGGTATGGACTCTTTTGCCCAATTTTATGCTTATTTAAGCAGAGCCCATTTCAGGCTATTTGTCATTCCGAACATTACCGACCTTTTAATGGTTGCTATTCTTAGCGATGTCGATTTCTTGCAGTGGTTATTTTAGGCAAGGACTTTTCTTTGTCCGTCGGACATTTCGTCTGGTTTTTCGGTGCGCTCAGCTAGCTTATTCTGAAGCAGGGACCGAGGACTTACCCGATTTCCCTCCAAGAGGCGCCTTAACCTGGCAATAGTGTGATGCGGCTAAGGGTTTGTTTGGTATCTTGGTCAGGCCATAGCATGGTGGGACCGAGGGATTACCCGTCCTTCCTCCAGGAGGTGCCTTATCCTAGTCATAGTGTGACGCAGATAAGGGCTTGTTCCGGTACCTTGGCCATGCTGTAACATTGGCGGGACCAAGGGATTACAAGTCCTCCCACTAGGAGGTGCTTTATCTGGCCATAGTGTGACATGGATATGGGCTTGTGCTACTTTAACTTGGCCATTTTTGGTTTTGGCGCGGATAAAGGCCTATGCCCTCCCACCAGGAGGTGCCTTGACCTTGCCATCATGGCGCGGCCAAGGGATTTCTACCATTTTGAGTAGTCCAAGTTTAAGGAGAATTTCTCCCTTGATCATGTAGACTTTTTGCATTGAAAATAGAGACTTTATTTCATGACTTGGTCAATCCCTTACAAATTGTTTCAGCTTTCCTTGTTTTAGAAAATGTAGGACCATTTTCCCGAGTACTTTACATTGATTGGTATCATGTCCATTTATGGGATGGAAGTCAAAATATGCTTCTTTGGATCTTCTTTCAAACCTTGGTTTTTTCATTTGAGAAGGCCAATAATTCGGTTCCTCCCTGGTTTTAACATAGATGTATTCAGTTGATGTTCTAAGATTATACTCTCTAAGAAGCATTGACTTTTGAGTTGTCTTTGACTGGTGTCTAATTCTTTTGCAGCTTGGTTCATTCTGAGGAGCAGCTTTTCTTTTTATCACCCATCATTCTTCTTTCAAAATAATTTCTCTTAGTTTTAAGGTTTCGGTTGGAAATTCCTTGATGATTCTTATATTTCCACCGGTTAGCTTTTTTTATCTTCCTTACTTCTTCAATTGAGGATTTTTTCTATATATCCATGGGTTTCCCTTAAATGGCAAGCCTCGTTTATAATCCTTCTCCACTTATATGTGAAACTTATCATAGTCTTTTATCATCTCTTTTTCAAAGATTTCTCCCTAGGAGTATGACTGAATAGTTCTCCTCATTCGATTAAAAATGTTGTCACTTCCACACATTTTCCTTCCAAGTTCAAAAATTGGGGTCGGTCCCACATGGAAAGGATTTAAGCCCCATTTCTCAGGGTTATAAGAATCTGCCTTCTTTCTGTTTATAAATTTCAAGGCTTCAAGCCTTAACCTTTGTTCCTCATCATGATTGGAGTATTTGACATTCACATAGGAAAGCCTTATTTAGTGTGGTTCGGAAGATCCTTGTTCAGATGTCTTAAATTTCTTATCCATCATGAAACTAAAGTGGGTGAAGTTAAAGTGGAACTGGTCTAATGGGAATTAGAGAGCTGCAGTGTTAGAGAACTGATCAAGTAGGAGGTTTGAGCCCTCCTTCTAGCGCCAAAAATGTTAACCGAATTTATGGTCAACACTCCAAAAATCCAAGTAGAAGAAGTTATTGGAAAAAGGTGGAAGATGGAATCTCTAATAGAATTGACGAATATTCAGCTAATAACTCTGTGCTCTTCCGAGTAATAGGATTAGTCTAAGCTATGTCGAAAGGTTAATGGGACGTAGAACTTTCTTTACTTCTCTACTTAGGATTAGACTTAAAACCCGACCTTTCGATGGGGTAAAGAAGGCTTAGATACAAGATTTGGAAGGAGAAAACTCTTTTTGGTCTTGTTGAATTAGCGTAGAAGGGTATCTGATTTGATTAAACCTTTATAAGACTGCTTCTGAAAGCTTTTTCCTTGACCAAAATTAGATTTCCTTAGTTTATCGTACTTAGAGAATTAAGTTGGTTGTTTGCCGAAAGGCTGGACAAGCAACTGTTTGGGATTCAGAGTGATGTGAAGGTTGATGGGATCCGACAGGTTATGATGTTCGATGAAAGGTTTGACCTTTAGGATTTATGACTCCGAAAGGTTTTAGGCATACCAATTCTAATACGCTCCCTTTAGGTCCGAAGGGATAAGGTTACAAACTAGAGGTTTTCGAAGGGTTGAGAAGACTGCTCAAGAAAGAATATCATTGTTTCTGTTGATATGAACCTTTTGGAGGTACTGTATCTAAAAGGTGTAATTAAACCGGCAAAGATTAAATTAAAATGTAAAGAAAATATACAAAATTCAAGACTTTCCTCCGATTCTTGAATGGACTTCTCTTTTTATTAAACTTTCCCAAATTAGGATTACAGAGCTTCGATTTGAGAAGTTACAAGAATGAAATGAGGAAAAATCCACCCCTCAAACAGGACCCCTTAGGTCTTATTTATAGATGCCGATGGCCATGCTTTCATCCTTATGCCTTCGGTTGGGTCAAAGGTTTCCCTTCTCTTATACAGTTGCTAACCTTTCGACTTCATCGAAAGGTTTTCCTTTTACATGTCATCTTGGATCCTTGAGCGCAGCTAAAAGGTCTTTTCTTCTATTTGGTTTTAGGAAACTTTTGTCCTTGTCGGAAGGTTTGTCATCTGTACTGTATGTGAACTCTTCGGTGATGTCGAAGGGTTCCTGGCTATTGTGAGCCCTTCAACTTTGTTGGAAAGCTGCTTTTCACCCGGATGTTGCTGAGGGCTAAACTTTCTTCGAACGTTGTCTGATGGTTGCTTTATGCTCTTTGCTGACTTATTATTGTTGCCGTCATCTCTCACCATTGGGCACCGCCGAAATGTGTCCAGTAATTGTCCCAACTGACCGAAAAGGCCTGTCATTCGTTCGAAAGAGTTTCTATAGGGTGGCATGTCCTTGTCTTGACTCCTTTGCCACCCTTAGAGGGTTGGAATTTCTTAGATTCTGCAAAATAATACCCTCCATCTCTCGCGAAAGGTTTAGACCCGCCTCATACTGCTGATTGCATCCCTTCGACCTCTTCAGACGGTCTGATCTTGATTGTTTTCCTTTTTCCCTTAGTTTGAGATCTTCTGACTTATGCGAAAGGTGAACTTTTTGAGTAACAGGTTTGTAAGGTACAAATTCTCCTATTCGTAGTTTGCACTGCCTATTTCCATAATATAAATATGAATCCCCTTTTCACTTTAAGTTTGTTTATGTAAAAGTTGAATAGAATACAAATGATTTAAATTGTAAGTTTTAATCCTTAAAATAGACGCACTGATTCTACTATATTAATATAAAATAAGCTTGGTATTTGACTCTGTTTTATTAATGAAAGTCTATTTGTTTGGCTAGGGATATTAGCTATCTGTATGTTATTATATGGAGTTAGACTTGTATGAGTTTAGAAGTTTTGGAATTTTAAAAGATTAGTATAGGAAGAGAAAACCTTTGCCTGCTTAGGAATATTTAAATAGCTTAAATTACGTATGTATAAATACATTAGCATATAAATATTTAACTAGTGTACAAGTAATAATGTATTAATTGTATATAGTAAATAGGTTGTAAATAGCATTAAAACCCGTAGGAAAGAAGTTAAAGATATTCATGGAAGTTAGTCCATAATTAAGGGCGAAATAAGTAGTGATTCTTTATATGGACATAGTGTGTAAATGCAGGTGAGGTATGTTATATACTAGTGTATATTTATTGTAGTATGTTAGGAGAGTGGGTTATATGGATGCGAGGTCAAATAAAAGCACACAAAAGTCTAACCTGCTAATATGGGTACTAGCAGTGTGACTTTTGGATTGATACGAATTAATATGGGAAAGCAGGTTATAGAGACATCACCTATAATAAGCAGCCACTATGGATGCGAGTTTAATCCCAATTCTGTTTGGTAAATCAGGCCAACTAATCTGGCTACCAGTATCTACGAATAGGCGGTCTAATGTGAGTTGTCATGGTTTGGGTATGGGCCATAATATGGATTATCTATTAGGTGTAGTAGTGGGAAATCTCGAAAAAGGCCCGCTTCAGAGTCGAGGTATTAAGTAGCTATTGTAGTGTTTTCCTTTACCAATAAATGAATTATCATGTGGCTGTATAGGATCTTTTAGATGTTAGCAGGAAGTACTAGACAGGGTTCCGCCTTAGGTTTGGTATTAAATGAGCGGATCTGCCTAAAGTATAAGTAATAAATGATTAGAGTCTACATAATTCCTGTTAAAGAGGTATTAAGTTGCATAGGTACTTTCTCTCACATTGTTAGGACATGATTGACCGTAGTTGCGCCCCACTGGGAAGGACATTTGGCCTATAGTTGAAGTTACATTTTGGAGTTAGACTGGAAAAGTCTTCAGGCTTACAGTTGGAGGTATATGTGGTAGGATATAGTATGTGGTGCATAAGAAATATTTATCTAAATGATACTTCCTAAATAATATTTGGTAGGACTAGAGATTTTCATTCACTGGATATTTTGCTCCAACCCCCACCTCACTACCACATATAAGTTATTGATGTACCTAGTTTTAGGCATGTTGATGTTGTTTTTTGGGATATTGTATTTTAAACATTTGAGATTATATGTTCGATTTTTGATATTTGAACTTTTGCAAAATGGGTCCTTATTTCTGATATTATATTTTGTCCTTTCCGCTGCGTAATCCTGTCAGCATAGATAAATAGCTCTATATATTGTTTATTATATGAATTTTACAAATCAACATCATCTTGGGAATGGGCTTTTACTGGGTCGAATATTAGGCCATCCTGAGGTGGGTTGTCACATTGGATATCAAACCTTAGGTTACCCAATCAACAGGGATAGTTATACATAAGAGTGCATATTTTTCATTTTTAATTGTATTTTTCAAAACTCTATTATATATATAAATATACTTATTCGAACATTCGCAAACACACCAGGTAAATCTTTATTTCAAAAAATGATACTATTTTAGGAAGTTGTAACAAAAAGTTTAAACCTGCAAGTAGTTGATTACGGTTAAAAACCACACTTTTGAGGTTTGGAACCCCTCCATCGAGGAAGTACCCACTATTAGAGGATACCAGAATGGTTCAAGTTTTACCTAAGGCATGTATGGAAAGTTCCCATTCCTCAAAAAGCTGCATCAGCGAACCCATCGTTAAACCTATTGAAGCAGCCCCTCAGCTACCAGACTTCCCGAAAATGTGCAAAGAGTTCTAGAATATGGAAGGATGGGTGTATACAAGAGTTGAAGGTTTCATAGAGGCAAAGGCTTGGATTATTGATAATCAGTGCATATTTAGGGAACATGGATGGGAAGAACGGATCAAGAGGAGGATGATTACATGATAACTTAAGCTGGAGGTGCTAGATTGATGGACCACAGTAGCTGAAGAAAATGCCGAGGAAGGAATTACTAGAGCTGAATCCAAAACTCACTTTAAATCGCGATTCATGTTCAAAACTGTAGTAATTTTACAATTGGAAATGTCAAACTACTTAGGTAGGGATAGGCCACATTAAAGGAGTATATCAGTAAGTTCACAGAGCTAGGTAAGTTCTGATTGAGTCTGATTGATAACCCCATAAAGCAGGCTATGAAGTTTGTTAAAGGCCTAAATTCCCCATTTAGGGAGCTACTTTTGACCTAAGTACCTGTGGGGACCATTTATGAGATGATATTTGAAATGGCCCTATTGTAGAATACTGGTATTGAGAAGAAGGAGAAGGTGTAAACGGTGCAAAATCAAGGTGGAGCCGAGAAAGGAAGATTTTGGACGGATAAGAAGGCCATGGGGAAGATCAAGAAAGTAGGTATGACCTGCCGTAGATGTCAGAAGAAGGGACATATTGCTAAGGATTGCAAGGTGAGGTTAAAGAGAGAGGAGTTCAAAAGGAGATGCTACCACTTTCATGAGGAGGGACAATATAAGAGTCAGTGTTCAAAGCTTGCAAAGGAAGGACAAAGTGTGCAAGCTTATGCCACTAAGGTTGTACCTATCTCAAGTAAACCTCATTCTAGAGATCAAGGGAAAGCTGCAATGGAAGGTACCTATGTTATTTTCAAAATACTATTCGTACCTTATTTGACTAGGGAGAATCACATTCATTCGTACCCAGAGATGCCGTTAAATCCTCGAGTCTAAAATCCTAAGTTGTCATCGACCCAATAGTCATATCAAATCCTATTAGGGTCGAAATAACTTACTTTGACATATAAAGACCTAGCTGTGGATATATGTAACGTCGATTTTATATATAATGCGTATGTTCTTGACTTTTAGGGGTATAGACTTATCTTAGGGATGGACTGGATATCTTACTATGGGGCTATCTTAGCTTGTGATATAAGGATCTTTTGGTTGGGAGTTGTATGAGATGAGAGATAGATGTTCAATGTACATCCTAAAACTCAGTCAAGTTAAGCTATTTATATTCTCTTAGCCTATCACAATTTGAACTCTCATCCATGCCCATAGTCTGAGACTTTCCAAATGTTTTTGAAGAAGTCTCCAGACTCCCACTTCGAAGGAAGACCGAATTTAGAATTTATTTGGAGAAGGACGCTCACTTGTCGCACTGCCATTTAGGCATATGACACCTAAAGAAAGGGGAGGGTTGGATAAGCAGATTTCATAGCTATTGTAGAAGAGATTTTTTCGTCGAAGTACTTTTCAGTGGGGAGAACCAAATCTCTTTGCCACTATGGTTGAGGCCTTTTTAAGGCTATGTGTTGACTATAGAGAGCTTAACAATCTAACCAAGAAAAATAGGTATCCCTTATGTTGAATAGGTGAATTATTTGTCAAGCTTCTTAGCTATAATCTTTTATCTGTTGGACTTAGCTAATGGATTTCACCAATTGAGAATAGCTGAGGATAGCAAGGAGAAGGCCGCTTTTTGCACATCGAACGGACTGTATGAATGAGAAGTGATGCCTTCGTGGTTGACGGATGCCACTATGTGGATTTGATGAGTAGAGTCTTTAGGGCAACCATATAACTTCGTTTTTGTGTTTTTTGAGGATATCCTAGTATTCTCTAGAAGTGAAGGTAAGCATGGAAATCACTTAACAAGGTACTAGGGACCCTAAGAATGCACCAACTTAAAGCCAAATTATCAAAATATCGCTATTGGAAGAAGGAGCTGAGATTTCTCTGTCATATTGTTTTCGAGTAATGATTGTCTATGGGTACTACAAAGTTGGAAGCTATTCATGTTTGAAAGATTTCAAAGAACACTATGGAAGTTAGTAGTTTTCTTAGGCTGGCGGGTTACTATCGAAAATTCATCAAAGATTTTGAAAAGATAACATTCCCACTAACTCGTTTAAATAAGAAAATCTTAGTTTTTGCATGGGATGAGAAATGCATGGAAGCTTTTGAGAAGCAAATTGTGTTGTTGTCTAGTAAGTCACTACTCACTATTCTGGATGGGATGAAGCCTTTTACTGTATATACCGACGCATGTGGTATGAGATTAGAGCTATTCCTGTGCAAGAAGAAAGAGCGATAGCCTATGCAAGTAGACAATTGAAGGACCATGATAACTTATGACTTGGAGTTGGCGACTAACCAAAAAAATGGATCAATACCCTGGATTGTTTGTGAAAGCAACAACCCTGTTTATCAAAGCAAATAAAATAGAAAAGAAATACAAAAGGAGTAGAAATAGTAAAGAGAGAAGAGAATTTTATAGTGGTTCGGTTGTTAACGAAGCCTATGTAACTTTTCTTGTTAACTTACTACTATTACAAGTTGAATTGGATTAAAATATGATAGAATATCCTAAGTTAGATCAAGTCACAAGTACTTTAAGACAACTGAAGAATCACGGTCGCTCCTTGTTGATTATTATGTGGGAGAAGAAATGTGAAGAATAAAAGTAAAGAACAATCTCCGCAGAGTTCCAACGGCCAGTCCCTAAGATCCTCTTTATGCTGCATATAGGGTTTTATTTATAGGGGTTGGAGAGCAGTTGGGCTATGACTACTTTACCAAAAGCCTATAATTGATGCTATGGAGGAGCCAAGAGGGTTTCACTATGACCTGAGCCACTCTGATGGTTCACTAGCGATCCATAAGTGATGGATCGCTAGCGATCAAATTACTTGGAGTATTTTTGCTTCATCCCTTTTGTGTTGTACTCCTCATTCCATCTGGATGCTCTACATGCAATCACATAGTTCATTGTTTAGTTTTGGTGATGATTCATACATGAGTTCGATTTACCTATGACTAGAATCAAATGGGTCTTCGCTTCTCAAACTAGGCCGCTTGGAAGGTTATGTAACTTGGCAAACTTAATTAGAAGAGGCAATTAATTGAGATGTAAGAGGTTACGATGACTCATGAAGCTTTCCTATGGGTTGCTAGCGATCCATAGGTGATGGATTTCTAGAGATCCATCTCTTTAGCTTATTTTTGGCTGACTTTCCTTGAGTGCTTTTGGCTTCTTCTTTTGGATGCCTTGTTCAAGTTTCAAGTCATACTGGCATAGTTTGGATGTTCTAAATCCTATTGAATTCCACTGGGTTAAAAACCCGGTTGAATTCCTATTCTGTGAAATCTAGTCGATCGTATTAGGCTTACCATAAAGAATTGTTTTTGATTTTCAGTTTTTTGCTGGGTTTGAGATGCGAGTTATCGTTATTCATCGAAACATATCAATTTCGTCATTGTAATTTCCAAACTATTTATGAACGACAAGGGTGTTGAGTCTGAAAAGTTTGGGTGAAAATTAACGTGAAATGATGGATCGCTAGTGATCTAATCACTTTAATTTTTTCGCTGACATATTTTCCACTTAATTCTCTTTTCGAGGCCATCCACTTTACTTACTTTTTTCTCACGTTCTTTCTTTGCGTCCTGAACCCACCATGACCAAAACCCTAACTAACTTCTGCCATCGCCTCCGATGATCTTCACTGGTAGAGCCTACTGCCATCGACCTTAGTTACCTCTGCCATTACCTCGAGCCAAGTCCTAGCACTACAATCACCGCTCGTTAGGATCGTTGCCGATCGTGTAGAACGATAACCCTAGCTTGGATCGCTAAGAACCCAAAATCTAACCCATTTGCCTTTGATATAATGTTGGCGATGACGTGGTTATTGTATTAGTCGCGGCTGCTAATGAATTTGGGGCTACCGATGACAATGGTGAATGAAGTGGGTTGATTGTGATTTATTGGAGGTAAATAATGGACTCGTGTCTTGCACTTGACGCATTCCACTATCTTCATCCAATAAATCAAAATTAATTAGTGCATGGCCTCGATGGTTCCGATGAGGTGGTTTACTAATGACTTGACCATCCTGGATTTGTCTACTATCGCATGCTCGGTGTACTTGAGAATAGAATGATCTTTCCGTCTCTCTTTGGACAATAGATCTGTTATCCATCGTCGACCGATAATGGGTAAGTGTAGGAGGAATAACTTCAATCAATGCTATAAAAAGCTTTTTCCTTTTTCTACTGCATGTGAACTACATAGGTAGAGCATTCATAATGTTCAGGACATCAAGCCCATATCACATAGATAAAACAATGCAGTTGCCCAGTCAACACTTGTAATCCGATTAGTTGGCACAAGTTAACGTCTTTTTGGAATTCAAGCATTAAACATACGTGTATTTCTAGTTAAAAGTAAAATTACCTGACCATGCTGCATACAAGTTATGTTGTATAGAATGAAGAATCCATCCTCTCGACCTATATCCAGTGGAGGAAGCCCGGCACTTTCAGAAGCGGAATAATAATCAATTATGCCTTTGCAAATGATTCCAGCAGCGCCTACTTATTCGGCACCATAGACTCAATATGATCAATTCGTGTCGATTGGTCCATTCATCGATCGAGCTCCTTCAAACTTTAGAGTTTTACTTAACCCTCTGGAGAGAGCTTCTACTATCATTTCTACTAAAGTTCTACACAATATTTGTTTACAATGTGGTATTTCGAAAGATGATGTGCACCTTCCATAGAAAAACAAGTTTGCACACACACCACCTTCGAGGTACACCGTCTGCCATCAGTACATGTGCTTGAATGGTGTAGTGCCCCCATTCAACCATTTCTTAAGAGACACTCTTTTGAATTTAGGAATAGCCTTATTCAGAATCATCCCAATGGTTATGCAATTTGGCTTGTCTTCATATTTTGTTTATGTGGACATTCAACCGTACCCCATGCATCGATGAATTGAGATACTCTCTTTCATTTAGGAAGAGAGAGGAATGTCTTTCTCTTATGATTATTAAGGCTCAGTGAAACTGCAAAATCATGTTGCAACTCCAAAGAAAATATCCCAGTTTAAGATCTAATAGTTCTTCGTTAATCATCCTGAAGGATTTAATCGTCTTTGGATGACAAAGGGTAAGTTTCCTCTTGTCTTGTTGAGATTTATTATGATGGTGCAAGGTTTTAATGGATTAAATGCTTCTTACAGTTATTCCAAAGCCAAATAAAGATCCAACACTTGACTCTTTCTTCCATACTCTAAAGGCCATAAATGTTAGAGAGAGATCGGTCAAACTTTGGCTAATGGATGAGAATTTGCATCGGCATGGATTGTTACATCCCAGGAGGTCTGTCGTCGCTATTGATGTTCCATCCCATATCCATTTCAGGATCAGTACACACTCCACTTCTTCATCGCCTGACTGTCTATAAGGAGAAGAAAGTCCATCCGGTAGATCAACTCAGGAAATTCATGAAGAAAAGAGTGTTACGACCGGAGCAATTAGTCCAAATAGGATGGCCCCGATCGCGGAGGAATGAGAATAGGAGTTCAAATAATGAGAAGGCAAGGCTACGGTGATCATAAAAAAAAGGAAGGTGAAATTGAGAGTGGAAGTGACAATGACCCCTCCTCCAGTGATGAGGAGTTTGATTTACATTCTAGTAAAGAAGATCTTGAATCATGTGGTGAAATTCCAGGAATGAGTTCTATTCTCTGAGTTCGCCTCCCCAAGAGGTTATTGCTAATGATACTCCTCCATCAACTGAACGACTTCATGGTTCTCCGTCTAAGGAAACCAATATCAACTTTTGGGACTTCAACAATGTTTATGTGGACATTGCATAATTCATGAGAGATGATTTTGAGTTTGAGGGGTTGTCTTCTCACTCCAGTCATGTTGTTTTCATATTTAGCCTAACACCCACCGTAGTCGCTTCCCGACCCAGTTTGTGAAATCCTTTTAGGGTGCATATGACATGTTACATATTTCACTAGGGTCACATACACTCATATATGCATAATTTGATCTCACTTTTTTCCACTAAAGTTAATTCATTTTTTATTACCATGGGAGGTCGTGGACACTATGAAGATCTTGAACAATTTACGGATGCACAACAAGGGTCGAAACGAACTTTAAGCCACCACCAGTTCCGAGAAATTGAGGAAGAATGGAGGAGGAAAAAAGATTGGGAAGCTGAAGCTTGTCAGGGGGATTACAAGGACCGAGGCAGAGTTTATAGGAGTGGCTATAAGAATAGGAAGACTCTCGATGATCAAGAAGACCATCTAAAAATTCGAAAGTTGATTGTGATCCTCATCCTTCCGAGCACCATACATCTGCCTTGGCTTTAATTTCTATCGGAATTGAGATACTGACTTCTACTATTCAGGTTGCTCTATCAACCCAGATTCCGTCAACTCATGTTATGCCTCCTTCTGGTTTTTCATGCCCTCACAGGAGGCCTTTTTATATTCTTCTATCTGGTCCACCTAAACTTGAAGACACATTCCCTGGGTGGTTCCTTAAAGGAGTCAAATTCGAGGATAACATGCGTCCGATTCGTAAGGATTCTTATACACCCATCTCCAGGCGATTTAGAGCAACTTGGACCAAGCTGAAGGATAGGAGAAATTATGTAAGCAGCTGGTGGACACATATAACAACAACTATCAAGTGATTCTTTTTTAAAGTCGGAGAAGGAGATCACAAAAGGATGCTAACAGAATGTGACACCAGGATTGATTAATTAAGAGAGTGATGTTTCCATTCGAGATAGTAAGAGTAACACTAGTTTTCTCAAGGAGTTAAAGGAGGCTCATGCAAAAATAGAAATCATGTTCAGAGATGAAATCAAGAAAGCCCATGCTGATGAATTCAAGTTGAAATAGGAGCTTGTAAATTGAGATGAAATCATCAATGCTCAAAAGAGAACCTTGCTGGTCAAAATGAAATCATCGAAGCTCATAAGAAAACAAATGCTGATTATGCGGGTATGGTGGAATCCTGAGATAAGGCCATCTCTAACCAGGTTCAGTTGATTGCTTTGCTTTGAGAAAATGTTGTGCAACTCGACATTGAAAGGACCAAAATCAAAGTTGAGAAAGCCGCTATAACTGTGGACTACTTGGAGCTGCAAGATAGCTTCGAAAAGAAGATAGTGAAGATGGATAACACCATCTTGAACTTCTACGTCAAATCTCTATTGCATTAAGGCAGTCTCTATTATCTGGGCCTCTAATTCCCACGCGCTCTTCCTTTGGTTTGGGAAGAAATCCTGACCCATTTTCAAGAAGACAAGGATGTGTGTTATGAACAAGAGTTGGCGGATGCCTATCCGAAGGAAGAATTAAAGAAAGCTTTGGTAGAGGGCTAATAGATTATTCAGGTTGAAAGGGAGCGAGAAGCTATCGATGCTTGCGCAGCTGCAGCAGCAACGCACTAATAGAGCCTTTTAGTTTTGGGCCTGGCGAATAGTCTAAGCATCTTTATGATCAGTCAGAAAACATTCCGGCTTCGAGTGGTACTACTTTTTTATCTGCCCCTTTAGCAGCTGTCTTGGAAGCCTTTGGGTGGTCCTGAAACTTCGCATAAGATCATGCAACAATCCAAAGAAGGAAACAATGGGAACTATGAGGTTTAGATTCATAGTCACACTTCTGATGAAGGTAGCTTTCTTGTTTCTCCCGAGCATGAGGACTTCCAGCTTACGCCGTAAGAACAAGATGAGCTAAATACTATCCTTTTTGATCTGATAGGTCCGTCTTCTTCGCCTATCGAACTGCTAGTTTCTCCAGTCTCGAGGCCTACTGCTATTTTGACTGTTTCGACGCTTGTTTCTGTAGCTGTATTGATGACCATGCCCATGTTTGGTTCATAATTTGGCTGGAATCTAAGAAGGTCGCTGTGTTGCATGGCCTGGACGACCCCTCCATATGTCTAGAGGGAAATTTAAAAGCAGCCGACACTTGAGAGTAAATAGACCAAGCTAGCCAGTCAGGTAAAATAGAGCAGCATATGGTTGCAGTTAAGATGGAAAAGGTAGAGGAGAGAAAGTCTTCGAGGATCTCTCGCAAGTCCTTCAAGCACAAGACCAAGAGGGAGTCTTTCGAGGGGGCCAAAGAACAAGAAGGAGCCATGTGCTTGGAGAATATAATCAATATCTCTGGGAACGATACGACTCCCGGTGGGGATGCATATGGGAAGAAGAAACATTTGACCAAAGGCAGAAAAGGAAGTGGTGGCAAGAAGCACTGATGGGATTGAGTGATAGTATAGCCGGACTTTGTAGCATTTTGATTTGTTCGACATGTACTTTGAGCAAGTGCAGAGTCTGCACTTGGTACCTTTGTTATTGTAGCATTTGTGCTTTTCTTTTTATTAGCCGATATTGTGTGGGTATGGCCTCCACATTTTTGAATTTGTACAGAAAATGTTATGAGAAATGAAAAGATTAATGTTTCCACCGCTATCTCTTCTGTGTTCTTTTTTATTTATCACATACTTTGCCTTTTTTGTACCACTTATGTGTGTATATGACCCGATTGCATGTTCTGAAATTTCTATACTTCATATTGTCGTGCCGTGTTTTGTGGTATACGAGGCCTTTATTTCCGTTGTGATTGCCAAAATTCTTTGGTCGGTATAACATGACTATGGAGTAGTTTTCCTTTCAACTAAATGTTGGCGTGTGTGCCCCCAACTTCACCGGTTGTTTACATCGAACACTTGATAAACGACTGGTTGATCCAAGCAATTCCTCAAATGTCTGTAGCTAAATTTAATTTGCGGTTCTACGGGAACTTGTGATTCGAATGTCTTGACTCTAGAGATTTTGTCGGTCGACGATTGGAATTCATTGCTGATTTCTAGTTTTGCAACATTGCTGGACTCACGTCAATTCTTTTTTATAGTGGGAATTGAGCCATGTTAGTCCCGCAATAGACAAGTTTCCCAGTATTGTCATGACAATACTAATACTTAGAAAATATTAATGGTTTACTGATGATGCCGGAGCAAAATTAAGAAGTGTTTGCGCATAAGCACTGCTTTCGAGAGCGAGTGGCTTACAAAATGCATGGCTTTTGAGAGTGCAGCTTATGAAATGCACGACTTTTGATTTTGATTCGTTTTACTATCGTCGACTTAGCAAGTAGGCACATCATACTTGAGTGTGGTTTCACTTTTTAAAGCAAGTAATGAATGATTTTGAGTCGGTTTACTTTCGTTGACTCGGCTAGTAATGAATATGAACACAATTTTACTGGTTCATGTAATTGAAGAGATTTCATTGATAAAACGAAAAGCACAGAAAATTTTGCCTATTTACAGTGCCCCCAGTGTAGCCGGGCGGCTTATTTGCGAAAAAAAGGAAATAATTGATAAAAGCAAAATAAAGTACTGATGGGGCAAGTCGCTGTTCCAACCATGGGGAGCTTGAAAGTGCCGTCTCCAAGCTTTTCCCCAATTGAGAAAGGTCCCTCCGGTCCGAATGTTCCTTAAGCCGGATAGATTCGTTTCACAATGAGATCTTCCACATCGAAGGTACGGTTGTAGACCTTTGGGTTGAAGTGCCGTGTAACCCTTTTCTGGTAAGCCGCAGTCCTTAGCTCGACTTCCTCCCATTCTTATCAATCAGATCAAGTGAATCGAGTAGGAGCTGCTCATTCTCTTTTTGATTGATATGTCATTTTCAATGGGAGGGAACTTCCAATTTGATCGGGATCATTGCTTCAGATCTGTTTGCTTAGGTGAATGGTGTGTATCTAGTTGCTAACTTGTGCATCATCTAGTAAGTCCATAGTGCAAGTAGGAGCTTATCAACCCAATTTCCTTTGGTTTTCGTCAGCTATATCTTGATGGTGGACTCGATTATTTTGTTTATCCCCTCAACTTTCGCAATGCTTGAGCGCGTCCCACTGTGGAAAAACTCTTTCCAATGCCGAAATCCTAGCAAAAGTCCTTGAATTCAACGCTTTCTAATTGAGTTCTGTTATCTGTAATGATTTTCTGTGGCACTTCAGACCTACAAATAATGTTTTTTTTATTGATAAAGTTAATTACTTTCTTAGTGGTAATAGTAGCCAATGGTTTCACTTTGTCCCATTTTTTGAAGTAATCAACAACAACGATAGCATATTTGACTCCTCCTTTAGCAATTGGGAGCGCACCGATTAGGTCAACTCCCATACGACGAACAGCTATGGACCAACCATTGGCATAATTTCTATGGATGGAGTTGTCTATATTACAGTAAAATTTTCGCATTACATACATCACCTCAGCGTAGTCCGCTGCGTCACGATTGATAGATGGCCAGAAGTAACTGTATTAGAGGATCTTTTTTGCTAGAGTTTGCCCTACAATGTGGTTTCCACAATCATCTTCATGGAATTCATTGAGGATCCTTTTAGCTTGGCTGTTGGTTAAACATCTGAGCGTGGGAGTGGAGTATCCCCTTCTGTAAAGAATTCCATCCTGCAAGACGAACTGTGGTGCCTTTCGAAGTAGCTTTGGGAAGTGTGCCTTTGATTAGGTTAGCTTTGATCGACATCATCGATGATTGCTCTTCCTCTATCGTTTTCATAATCCAGTTGATATCCATATCATATATGCTGGGTTATGTAAGCGTTTTGATTGGAGCCATTCCCATTGACCGAGCATGTTCGGAACTGGCAAGTTTGGCTAGGCGATCCGCTTGCATATTCTGTTCTCTCGAAATGTGACTTAGAGTGTAGTGCTCAATGCCCTGTAATAATTCCTGCACTTTTGACAGGTAGAGAGCGAGGTTGCCTCTTGTATGGTACTCCCCTTTCACTTGGAAGACGACTAGCTCAGAATCGCTGTAGATATGCACAACTTTTATTACTAATTCTTTAATGATTTTTAATCCTACCACTGAAGCCTTGTATTATGCTTCATTATTGGTGGAAAGAAATTCCAGTCTTGGAGCATAGCAAATAGACCATCCTTTAGGGGTTTTAAGTACTACGCGTGCACTTGAACAAAATTCATTTTATGCAACATCAACAAAAAAATTCCATTGTGGCACCATGTTCGAAGTTCTTTCTCCTCACTGTCCCGCTTAGTAAATTCAACATGAAATCTACTAGTGCCTGTCAGTTGATAGCTCTTCAAGGGTGATATGTGATTTCATATTGGCTTAACTCGATAATCCATTTTAGAAATCAACCTGATGTCTCTGGGCGATATAGCACTAGCCTCAGAGGTTGATCCATCAAAAAATTAATGGGATGAGCATCGAAGTACGGTCGTTGTTTCCTCGACGTGATCAACAAGAAATAGGTTAGTTTTTCCAACTTTGGGTAGTTCTTTTCAGCTCCAGTGAACCGTTTACTGATGTAGTAGATGGGCCGCTAGAGACTAGCCTCTTCGCCTTCCAATGCTGCACTCAAAGCATGGGTTCATACAGTGAGATAAACAAACAAATCTTCCCCATTTATCGGCTTGGATAAGACCGATATGGTTTCCATATGATGGAGTAATTCTTCAAAGACCGTTTGGCAAGCTTCATTCCGTTCGAAATTCTTCTTTCCCTTCTTCAATGCATCAAATAACGATATGCATTTGTTAGTCACTCGGGAAACGAATCGGCTCATCGCTACGATCTTTCCATTTAGACCTTGCAATTCCCTTTTAGTCATGGGGGCTTTGACATTTCTTAGAAGGGTAATCTTTTCCGATTAGCTTCAATGCCACTTGCACTCACAATGAAAACAAGGAATTTTCCAGAAGCTATGCCAAAAGAGAATTTTAATGGGTTGAGCTTCATTCCAAATTTCCACAATATTTCAAACATCTCTACGAGATTGTCTAAGTGATCCTTTGATACACGTGATTTGGCAAGCATGTCATCCATGTATACTTCCATCGTTTTCCTAATCCGATCTTTGAAAATTATGTTTACTAGTCGTTAGTAGGTTTTCCTTACATTCTATAATCTAAAGGGCATGACTTGATAATAGTAACTACAAGGTTGGCAATGAAACTATAATTCTCCTGATTGGGTTCATGCATCATGATTTGGTTGTATCCCGAGTAGGCATCCTTAAAAGATAGTAGCTTGTTGCTTGCCATGGCGTCAACAAGTTGATCGATGGCAATGGAAAGCTATCCTTTAGGCATGTTTTTTTCAAATCTGAGTAATCAATGCAAGTCCGCCACTTCCCATTGGACTTCTTTAATAAAATCAGATTTGGTACCCATACGGGATAGGTTGCATCGCAGATGAATCCGTTTTCCAACAGCTTATCCATTTCCTCTCTTAATTCTTCAAACCATTCTAATCCCGTGGTGCGCCTCTTCTACCTCACTAGAGCGTTCTTGGGATCGATATTAGGTGCGTCACACCCTATCTTCAACGATATCCCACACATATCGAAATGCATCCAAGCGAACACGTCCAGATTGGCACGAAGAAACTTGATCAATTCTTATTGCATCTTGAATCTAAGATGTGTTCCTATTTCTAGTACTCATGTCAGGCCATTCATATCTATAAGGACAGGCACCGTAGTCTCTACCGGTGCTGCCCATTCCTCCCCTAAACTTCCATAGCCTTATCGAATCAGCTGTAGTCCCCAAGTCAGGGCGGCTCTGTAGTTGTTATGCTAAAAATTCGTGAATGTAGAGAATTTTCTCCACATTGTACCCCTTTTCTTTCATTCTTGTTTCAAACAATTTAGCGATGTAGCATTCCCTTACGACATATTGGTCTCCCTTTATCATTCCAACACCATTTTACATAGGGAATTTCAAAATTAGACACCATTGTGCTAGGATAATTCAAAAATCGACGAGGGCTGGTCGTCCCAAGAATGCATTATAGGCCAACATCTCATCAATTATCACAAAGGTTTGGGTGAGAACCACTTTCCGATCTTCTGTTCTGAGTTCAACAGGCAGATCGATTATGCCAATCGATTGTACTGGATGAATGATGAATCCTTGGATTTTGGTTTGGCATGTGGAGTCATCCTTCAAATTAAGCTTTGTTTGGTTGAATGTATTTCAAAACATAATGTTTACTGATCCTCTGGCATCAACCAACACTCGATGTATGACTGCGGGTCCAATTTCTATCACCACCACCATTGGACCGAATGTTGGAACTTCTATTCCTTCACTATCTCGATTTGAAACATGATGTCACTATTGAGAATCCTCTGCTATTCAATGGGGGTCCCATCTTCGATTGTAAAGCAAGTTTCTTTTAGAGCATGTTTGAGTGAACTAGCATAAATTTCCATCTCGCCCTAACTTTTCAGTGCTAAATGAGGACCTCCTAAAATGGTACTGATGACAAGTTTCTGTTCAGCTTGTTTGGATCCCTCTCCATTAGACCAAGATTGGTTTTATTAGGTTTCAGGAGCATGCAGTCTAGTTAGTTGATCGAAATATCAGGGCTTCTTCACATACTTTTGGAGCTTTCTCTAATAAGTTCTTTGATCATGTTCTTCAAATGGAGACATTCGTTTGTGTCATGATCGTGGATTTCGTGGATGCGACAGAACTTCCTCAACTTCCTTTGTTGCTCAGACTCTTCTTTCCGAGGCAGCTTCAGGTACTCTTTTGTTCCCTGAGTTGCTAGGTAAAGTTCTCCAAGTTGTCGTTCAACGGAGTGAATTCTCCGTGTTACAAACCTTTGAGTTTTTTCTCCCTCCATTGCCCTTGCCTGTGTTTTGATCTTGATTCTTCCTTTTGTGGTTTTCATATTTTCCACCAGTTACTCCAAAATTATTATCATTTTGATTGACTGTCACATTCCTTTAAATTGATTCATTTGGTCACATATTAGTATTTTTACCTATTAATGTATTTGCCTCTTCCAACCTCAATTACTGCTGGCCTTTCGATTGAATTCTTTCATGGTGGTCGTTTGCTTCATTTTAATCCATCTCCCAAAATCAGTCATCGGATGGATCAAGCGGACTAATGCCATGAAAATCATATCCTCATTTGGATTGCTCACTTCGGTGACGGATGTGTTAAAGTGGTTCATGAATTATTTTAGTGATTAGTTGGATCCTTGGAAGTAACCGGATAGAGACATCACACATTTTGGCTAAGCTATGTGCAGTCTAAATTGTTCCAAGAACATCCTGGCTAGCTCATCAAAGGTTGAGATAGATCGTCGAGAGAGTCTGGTAAACCACAAGGAGGAAACTCCTTCCAAATAGATAGGGAAATATCTGTAACGAATTTCATCTGTTGCCCTTTCTCCATCCATATTCCAAATGTACGTGTACAAGTCCTATTGAGGGTCAGTAGTTCCATTATAGGAGGGCATAGTTGGCAGCATGGTGAATTTCTAAAGGCACTCTACCCATAGAATACTATCAGCGAAGGGAGTTCGGCTCAGGGCAGAACCCCAATCATCATCCTTTATACCCTTGCTTTCTTCCATCAGGCATCTAACCATGTCTACAATGTATGCCTCACTTGTCTGTTCATCCACAGGTTGGTTGTTAGTAGCTGCGCTAAAAGTCTAACTTTGCAAACGATCTTAGTTGGCTGGTTGAAGACTAGGCTCTCTGGTCTTTGGGTGAGTCACTCCTGCAGAGGTCCGTTGGCAGGCTGTTGGTCTTGCGGGTGCAGTTTGAGCATTTGAGTTCAATTCACCTTCCTTAAGTTGCTTGCCTTCCTCAGAGTCAGTATTAGCTACTAATATGTCGTCCTGTGGTGTTTTCACTTCTAAGTTTAGGTTTACAGCAGGAACTTTTACAGTTGGTAGAGAATTATCAGTTTCCATTATCATGACGCCTATGGCTCCACCCATTACTTCTTTTAGGTTTGTTTTTTTATTTCTTCTATTTGATCCAGAAACAGAAGAAAGCACTTGCTCCGTAGCAGCCACGGCTTCGGGTGCCATTCTGGGAGCAGTTAGTGATTGGGGCGCTCAGAGAGCATCTATCTTTTCCATAAGAGTCTTTTGACACGATTGCTATTTTCTGGTTAATTTCATCAACCATATGGTACAATTCTCCCTTAGTCACAACTTCATGCTTGGTGGAGGATCCTGGCACTTGATCTCCAGTATTAACTCCAAGTTGGAGGTTGTTGGGGTTGTTGACTTCAACTTTCCAAGGGCTTGTTAGCTCCAAGTATCTTCTCCATCAATAGTAGCTCCTATAGATATTCCGAAGATTGTTCTCTTCCTCCCTGGTGTCAGTGGTTTTCAACGACAAATCTCCTAAGTAGAATTTGATTATCTAACTTTTAGACCTATCCGATCCAAAGTAGAGAGCTAAATTTGAGCCTAGTTTAGATTTCTCAGTGAAAGGACTAAAATGTTAACCCAAAAAATGGAGCAACATCTAAGATTGAGTGTGAAAGCACCAACCCTGTTTATCAAAGAAAATAAAATAGAAAAGAAATATAAAAAGAGTAGAAATGGTAAAGAGATAAGAGAATATTATAGTAGTTTGGCTGTTAATAAAGCCTACGTCCACTTCATAACTTTTCTTATTAATTGACTGCTATTACAATTTGCACTGGATTAAAATATGATATAAAATCCTAGGTTAGATCAAGTCACAAGTACTTAAAGATGATTGGAGAATCATAGTCGCTCCTTGATGACTATTGTATGGGTGAAGAAGAGTGTAGAATAATAGTGAAGAACAATCACTATAGGGTTGGAGAGAAGTTGGGCTACGGCTTCTTTACCAGAGGCCTATAACTGATGCTATGAAGGAGCCCAGAGAGTTTCATAATGACCTGAGCCACTCTAATGGATTGTTAGCGATCCATAGGTGATGAATCTCTAGAGGTCCAATTATTTGGAGTATTTATTCTCATCCTTTTTTTGTTTTACTACTCATTCCATCGGGATGCTCTCTGTGCAATCTTGTAGTTCGTTGTTTAGTTTTGGTGATGATTCCACCATGAGTTAGATTGATCCATGACTAGAATCAAATAGGTCTTGGCTTCTTGAACTAGGTTGCTTATAAGGCTATATAACTTGGCAAACATACTTTGAAGAGGCAATGAATAAAGATGTAAGTGGTTACGATGACTCATGAAGCTTTCCTATGGGTTGCTAGCGATCCATAGGTGATGGATTGCTAGTGGTCCATCTCCTTAGCTTATTTTTGGTTAACTTTCCTCGAGTGCTGTTGGCTTGTTCTTTTGGATGCCTTATTCAAGTTTCAAGTCATTCTGGCATAGTCTGGATGTTCTAATCCCTATTGCATTCTACTAGGTTAAAAATCCGATTAACATCTATCTTCTTTGTTTGAAGATGTGGATGTACTATCTTTTGGGTGAAAGGTTTGAGTTATTCACCAACCACAAATCCCTAAAATACTTATTTCCTAAAGAGACTTGAATCTTAGGCAGCAGAGGTGGATTAAGTTTATAGCATTATATGACTTTGAGACACGGTATACCCCTGCAAAAGGAAATGTTGTTGCTTAGCCGGAGGCATTCTAATCTTAGTGCTATATATGAGTGGAGGAAGTTAGAGTTCATCTCAAATTTCAATTTCCAACTGCCATCAGAACCCACTCCAGGATATTTGGTAGCAATGAGGTTATGCTGGCATTGGCAGATTGCTTTGGGAGAGAATAGAAGAAAGATGTGGCAATAGTCATTATTTGGTAAGCTAAGTGGAGGAGAACTTTCCCCACATATTGGTAAATATGCAATAGACAAAAAAGGATTATTAAGAAGAGATGGACGTCTATTTTTTCTAACGGTGGAGAATGTTCTACATGAACATCTAGCAGAGTGTCACCATTCTTGGATGACCATTCACCTCAATGGAGATAAAATGTATAGGGATATGAAGCGAATTTTCAATTGGCTGGAGATGAAGAAAAAGGTGGTGGTTTATGTCTCTAGGTATTTGACATGCAAAAAGATAAAGGCGGAATAAGAGAGGCCCGAAGGACTATAATTACTGTAAGAAGTGCCAACATAGAAATGGGATCATATTGATGGACTTTATTGTTGGGTTGTGTAAAGACCCAGAATTTTATTGCTTTAATTTGTAAATATTTAATTAATTTTAAAAATTCAAATAATGATTTTTAATGATCAAATAACCCTCTTTTAATTAATAAATAATATTGGTAAACTTGTTTTGGAATTTTGTATACAAAAATAAATAGTTCGACGATAAATTGAAAATATGACCGAAAATCGTTTTTAGGATTTTCGACATTTTATCGAACAAAAGTTGTCGCAACATTGTTGTACACATTGCACACTTTTGTAACATACACACATATATGTAATAAGGTTGAAAATAGTAGAAAAAAAGATTAAATTAAAACTAAGATTCCTTAAGTGTTTTAGTAAAGTAATTTAAAAATTAATAAAGTAAAGTAGACTTTTCTTTCTTATTTGAAGTGTTGTACTAAGAAGTACATATTATTACGATAGAAGTACATAGCCATGTGAGGGGGGTCTCGTGCATGAGTTGGCACTTAGGGAAGTGTAAGGAAGAAGGCATTTTTGGAGGGGTAATTAAGTAATTTGGCTAAGGGCATTTGAAATGATTTGCCATTTTTATCATTTCTATAAATGGACTTCTTCTCTTTAATTTTCCATCTTTCTTTCATTTTCTACTTTTGCAATCTTTTCTTCATTTATCCTTCACTCTTATTCCAATAATTTTCCATAAAAGAATTCACATTCAATACACCTCAATTTCCTACCAAACTTTAGTATAAACCTTATTACATTATAGCTAACAACTCTACATCCTCAAAGATCCAAAATTTGGAGTTCATCTCTCCATTCCTCACCATGGTCGTACCTATGTAGGTGCTACTGGAGGGCATTGGCTGAGCATGTAAGTGGTGGTGTGATGTTGTGTTGGTTGTTGGGTCGTTGGATGTAGCGGTAGCTTCATGCAAGGGTTCGGTCATGATTAAAAGTGAGATTTCTCACTATAAAATGGTTTTAGAATTTCTAAATGCTGTAAAATATTAATTGTTGCTTATGTTGTTTATATTTGTGTATATCGATGATTCGTATTTGATTTCCACTTGGTAGTAGTAAATGTATAGGTAATACTTTTTTGTAGAGGACTAGCAAAAGAAAAATGGAAGTTAAAGTGCCTCCATGGCGAATAGGTTGCTATAGAAGCATTTCGAAGAATAGAAATTTCATGGAGGGATCATAAAGGGTTTTTCGCCTTGTTGACTTTTACTTACATACATTCTTGGTTATGTAAATTCTTGTGTATGCGAAAAGTGAATATTGCTTAGTTATAATCTGCCTTCTTGTTGTTGGTCTTGTGACATTGAAATTTCGTGGTCTCTTTTAAGCGGTTTACCGCTTTGTTTTCTAAAATTATTTTGAAATAGTTTTCAGACTTGATTTTTATTTTTATTTTCAAACTTTTCCACAAGGTATGAACATAGTTTAAATATTAGAAGAAATGTGGTTTAAAAGCTATTTGATTTATAAAAAAGTTGTAAAAGTTACGATCCATATAGCGATAATCGCTATGAATGCACATTAAAAATTTATGATTTTAGTAAAGTAAAAAAAGGATTATATATTTTAGATATTTTGGAAATTATTTTCGAATGCGTTTTATAAAATTTACATAAGTATTTGTAAAGGAGTTTAAATATTTAGATATATTTTTAAGAACTATTTAAGTTCTTTAAACAAGTGGTGTAAATTTTATAATGGAAACTCCTTTATCTTCAATGTCAAGTTTTATTTAAAGTGACCATCTTTAAAGAGATGCTTTGGATATAAGTTTTCAAACTATGTTTTATATAGCTTTATTTTGATGAATGAGAGATATCTAAGAGAAGAGCATATATCTTTATTATGGTATGATCCATAAAGATCGTTCAAAAGTGCTTACAAAATTACATAAACATAACTACATAGGTGATTATCACATAGACTGTCTTATGATAAAAATACAGATGCATTTATACTAAAAGCAATACAAAGCAAAACAACGTGGAACAATTCATGTGCAGGAGGCAGCCGCGACCAGCAAGAGCAAATGAGGCATTGTAAAAGAGAATGTTCTGTGCTAGCGTATGGATTTGTGTTAGATGAGGTTGTCTAAATATTGATAGTTGTGAGCTGAAGCAAGCATCTGAAATTGAGATATTTGAGTTGCACGAAAATGCCTTACAATGAAAGACAGGAAGCATCAATTAATATATGAAGCCGGTAAACATGGCAAGCAACACACATCCAATAACACATGCAATATAGCCATACAGTGCAAAAGGAGCATGGATGCCAAGTGTTGACATAATAAAACACAGAGATAAATTATCCCATGCATTGCATGAAGCATAGAGGTGCGATCTAATACATGTATCAAGAGGTAACGTGGGTAGCTGTCGAAACTACTCTGGTCCTAGATGCGATCCAAAAGTTGCTTCAAGTGGACAATGCAATCCAGTAGCTACTAAAGATTTTGGTTAGTGCATAGAAAATTTATTGATGCATAATTAAAGCCTGATGACAGGAAGAAGGTGGATAAGAGATGGTGCAATTATAGACCAAAGTGAGCAGGAGCAATTTATGCGGACAGATGAGCCATTGAAAAATTAGACTCATGAGTTACGATTAGACCTTAGCAGCGAAGTCGTCCGTGATCCTATAAGTGTTCCTTCCAACTTGATTGACCACTACAGAAATCTGTCTAAAGTGAAAGGTGTCAGGCAATAAAATACAAAATAGCCAAGGAATTTTTGTACTAGCTGTTGAATATCTTTTGGTTACATTCATACTTATACCCTTATATGTGATAGAATAAGAAGTGTCCAGTATTTTCCTAGTGGATTTATTATATTTGAATCTAAAACTAGTCCAGTAATCATTTGTGGGGGGGGGGGGGGGGGGGGGGGGATAGTGCTATTGATGTCAGTACAAAAAATGTTCAATAGTTTGCGTATTATATTTTAAGTAGAGTGACGCTCAAAGAAAATGTGTGTATGTAATATTCTCTATCTAGAGACCCAAAGCTAAGCGCTATAGATGCTACATCATCCGTAGTATTAACTTTCGGTGATTAAATACAACTATGTTAATGATATTCATAACATCAGAAGCAAATGAATATAAAACCAAATCAGAGATTCAGAAAAATACAATATTTTTTTGATTACCCTTCAAGACACGTGTTTCACATTCAAATTTCATAATCCCATCGCTTTCCCAGGTTCAGATAAAGTTTATTTATTACACTATTTTGTCAAGAGCAACATATGATGATGTACCCTTGCTTGACTAGAGTACTTTATATACAATATAGCGGAATCAATCCAAAATATATCAACAACTATAAATTAGCTATCCGTCAGCCACCTGCTCGTCTCCGGAAGCTTTGTTCACCTACCGACTAAAACCTCTATCCCTCAACTCTCAACCTACCCAAATAAATTTTGAGCACCCGAGAGTTTAAGGAAAATAAACTTCGAGTTAGACATAAAGTGTAGTGTAAATAATACTATACATCTCAGTTATCTGATATTAAGTGAGACCACACTGCTTGGCGAAATGGGTTTCGCCTCACTAATATCCCATTTTAAAACATATCTTTTGAAAATTTTAATCTTGCAACCAAAAATGGTTAAATTTGTAAAGCAATATAACGTATAAGCACATTTCAATTATTATATGGAGTAACTGTCCATATAGTGTAGTTTTGTTTGGCTAACTACTAACTCTTGGCTATCATGGGCCTACCAGAAAACATAGAAATTCTAACAACTGTTAGATACTCCCCTTTTGGACGTCTGTCCTTACTTACTTCTCCAAGTCCATTTGATCCTTATGGTTTTATGGGCTTACCAAAAACCTATCTTTCCTTTTTAGACTCCTTTCTGTATGTAATATAATTTTAATCTAAATTCTGACAAAGCTCTATATACTAGAATTTTTGGACTATATTAGCCGGTGGCTAATAACTAATGAGTATAGGGCACGACCCTACACAAGTCCCATTTGGTATTCAAATCTGAGTCATTTTTTTAGGGTTAACTACCATTTAAATTTTTCCTTGAAAAATACATCAAAATGATTTAAATCTTTAAATCATACATATATAAGGAAAATATACTCTTTGCTTCGCTTTAAACTATTTCCATGTTATAAATATACTTATCCAGATTAATGTTAAGGAAATTATTAAATACTTCCCATCCCTCCAAAATAAGTTTAAACCCTTTTTATCTTAAAATAACTTAGGCTATATTGCCAAAACAAATCATTCGAAACCTTTGTTTAAAACCTTTAAACAACCCTTTCAATATCATTGAAAGAACCCCTTTTGAAACTTTCCGAAAGCATCCCTTTCAATAAAATTAAAACCTTGGGCCAAAGGCCAAAACATACATTTCGAAATCATACCTTTCGAAGCCATTTATCTTTATCTTTTCGAAAGCATTGAAAAACATCTCCTTCGAAAGGTTTAAAACCTTAGACATCCTCTTTAAAACAATTAAACATTGCCTTTTGAAAGCATTGAAAAACCTTTTCTTTTAGACATTTTAAAACCATTGAAAAACCCTTCACTTAAACCTTTCAAACGGATTAAAACATCAAGCCTTTAGAAAGCATTTGGGTTCAATTTATAACATGTGGAAACACCTTTCGAAACCATAAATCCATCTCTTTTGAAACCATTGGGATATACTTTTTATAGAGCAAAAAAGTTAATAAAACATTTAAGTCGAAAGAATCTCTTTCGAAAGCATTCCTAAGTAAAGAAATAGTGATGCCGAAACCATCCCTTCGAAAGCATTGGAGAAGCGGCTTAGTTTTAAGAATAAGGTAACCCTTTCGAAACCAATCTAGGCCGAAAGGTAAAAAGTGGCAGTCAGGGACTTGACCTAGTCGAAAGCAGTTAGTTAAAACAAAGGCGCAACCTTTTAAAAAAAATTCTTTTAAAATCATTGACCCAATCGAAAGCATACCAAGTCGAAAACAATGCAGTCGAAAGTAAAGCAGACGCATTTTCATTAAAAGCAAAGTAGTGCGTCTACCCCTTCGGAACCTCTGGTTTCGACCCAATACCTTTCTCTTTGTCCAATTCACTATATACCAGATATCTGATGCTATGCATCGAGTCGAAGGCGGAGGAAGAGTTGGAAGCTTGTGCCGAAAGCATTGAAACAAGAAAAAACATGCAGATTTGACTTTTTAAACTATTTCTTCGTACCTATGCTGCCTTGTTTGTCAAATTACGATTGGTTGCACATTTTTCTTCTCAAAAAGTACTGCTGATTTTCAAAGACAAAGATTTGAATTATTTACAAAATACTCCTTCTCCTTTTTAAAAATATATAAAACATTTAAGTCCCATACCTAAATAATTTTATATATCCATTAAAACACTTACGATAATTCTACAAAAATTCCAAAAATTCACTTTTTATATGCATTCCAACATATATAAATTTCAGATCCTAAGCCAATATAATTTGGCCGTAATTATTTTTTTAACCCAAAATAATATTTTCTTTCCACATCAATTCGAAAATTATGAAAATTGAAATTCATTTCTAAATTATCATTTTTGATCTAAATCTAAATATGTAAGGCAATTGGATGTCATTTACTAGGTTTTCTAAATCAATTCTCATCATAAAATGCATATAAATTAGCCTTAACCATCAACAAGTATATACGTATCCATTTATCATCCAAAATATGGCAAAACAATTGCAAATACTTTCAAAATTTATCAAAAACCAAAATCAATCAAAAATATGAGATGTAGTCATTATTCAATATAGATTTTTGATTAAGGATGTGAGACTTGTTCTTGATTATGTGATTTGATTCTTCCTCTTGAACTCTTCCTTTTCTTTAGTCTTCCTAACGATGACCGGCCTTAGCTAGTATTTTTGAATTGTGAAAAATGAAGTGAACATGAATGTTGCGAGGTTAAGGGTTTAGGGTATAGGATATGCCTTGTTCCTATTTTTCCCTTGCATATTTCCTAACCTTTTATTCTCTTTCTATTCTTTAGTTCACGTATTAATCATGGCCCAACTACCCCTTAATTAATCACAAATCTCAATTAATTAATCATCTTCATTACTTTACTTTATTTAATTTAACTAATTAAATATCCTAAATAATTTTATTAAAAATATGGAGTGTTATAGTGTATTAATCTCAAAAGCTAACATGCAAACATAGCATGTATTCTGGTTAGCATTGTTTACTAGTTTAAAATTTAAATTGCTAATATTATTTAAATGGTCACGAAAAACGATCCACATAGGAAATTTAACTCTAGGTGTAGTGTTCATCTTTTGAATTGGACAAAAATATTTAAACATGGCAGAAGCAAAGAAAGTCAAGAAATTGTACATGCATTTAGATGTGTACATTTTTATCCTAGCTCCAAGTCGTTTGATCTGAATGATTGTCCATATTAATGTTATTAATAATATTAACTAATTTCGTGTATTGAATTAAAACACTTCCAATTAAGTTTTGGTGAAATGAAATATTTAATTTAAATACCTCCTATAGACTAAAAATATTACCTATAAGGTCATAGTTATTATTAGAAACCAAGTAGAGATCAAGGAATTCATCTTTTAAAGCAATAGTGGAATCCTAGTGATCGTTCCAAAAGAAGGTTTTATTCCCAAATCGAACTTTAATATTAAGCCCAATCTTAAATATGTGATGAAGCTTGGATATGTTTTTCCAAAAGAAAGATAGTCGATTATTGTTTGGCATATATAAATTTTTGGTTCTATTATAATAAAAGGTTCTAATTATTTCTTTCCTTATTGCATTGTCACCGTCAAGAAATTTCCATATCTATTTACATAACAGAGAAACATTGAGTATTTATAAACTTATAATACCTAATACGCCTTGTAATTTAGGCTTGCATACAAGATCCAAGTTAATTAAACAGTTTAAATTAGGGAATTTAGAATTCCCTTTTTAAAGAAATTTGCACCTAATAATATCGCTTTTTTAATTACCCATGAAGGAAACTGAAAATAGGATAGCCAAGAAATCAAAATTGCAGATAGAATCGAGTTAATGAAAATAGAGCTGATAGAATATTTGCTTTCCGAGTGGGTAATCTTTTACTAAATTTCTCGATGACAATGTTCCAATCTTCTTTTTTGGGTTTCGTTGGTCTGATGAGAATGTTTAAATAGTTAATTGGGAAATTCATGATTTTGAAATTGAGCGTATGAGCTACCTTGATTATCAAGTTTGTAACGTCATTGATGATTAAAACCGAGCTCTTGTGGAAGTTTTTTTTCAAACTCAGAAGTAATTCAATGTTATAAAGTATCAGTTTGAGTGATGCGATATAATGTGGAAGATGGGAGTAGAATAGCAGGGTGTCGTCTGCATATTAAAGTATAGACACTCCATCGTTAGTAACATCTCCCTTGGTTTTAGGAAGTATATTATTATTAATAGCTAAATTAATTATATTTTTAAAAAGGTCTATAATTAGGACAAAGGGAAGAGGCGAGAGGGGACCTTCTTGGGGAGACCCCTTTTATATTAAATTTTGTTGCCCTTAATTCCATTTATTAAGATAGAAGACACAACGGACCTTAGGATAAGATCAATACAGGAGATCCACTTTTTAGTGAAGCCTCTAGCTTTTAGAGTGTCTATCATAAAGCTAAAGTAGATCAAGTTAAAGGCTTTAGCAAAATCTAGTTTAAGGATAGTACACATGAAATTCTCTTTATGACTGAAGTTAATAAATTCTTAGGCAGTGGCGATACCATCAGTAATGTGCCTGTTTGCACAAAAAAATGGGCAAACACCTCCAAGTCGTATTATTTAGTTGATTATATGTGATTTTCGGTGATTTTAGATGAGTATGTAAATATGAAAGAAGTAGGGGCTGAAATGTAAAAGACACACAGATTTATAGTGGTTCGGCCAGAATGTGCCTACGTCCACTTTATATGTTATTATCTTCTTTCTTTCAGATTACAGGTACAATGCTTCGTATATCAGTATATGAAAGTAGTTTGAAAGTTCCTTCCTTGCTTGAGCTCTCAAACTTGTCTGCCATTGTTGTACCCCTGCCCCTCTATTTATAGAATGAGGTAGGGGGCAGGGGTCTTGGAAGTATATAACTGCTGGTGGGCCCGGGCTGAAGCGATCTGGACTGGCAGTTGTCTGGTTCGGCGGAGGACATTCGGCATGGAGCTTGGTCCGGTGGTAGGCGTGGTCCGGCAACGAGTGTGGACCGGTGATTATTTGGTTCGGTTGTGAAGATGGTCCGGTAGATAAGTGGTTCGGTGGTAGCATGGGAGTTGATTCGGTAGTGGGGTGATGGTTGGTTCGGAGGAGTATGGTGGACCGGTATGGCTGGTCCGGTAGTAGTAGGGGATGTTTGGTTCGGTTACCGGATGGGCATGCCGAATGGCACTTGTGATTTGCCCGAATATGGTTGGTCCGGCTACCGGATGGACATGCCGAATGGAGTCATGGGGCCGAATGGGGATGGACTTCTAGCTTTGTGTTTGTCGAACGAGGTGGAGGTTGCGAGCTCGGGTAAAACTGTGACTTCTTGGTCTCGAGAGCTTCTGGGTGAGAATTCGCCCAACATTTGCCCCCCAAAGTGGGGCATGTGCTTGCACGTGTCGCGCTTTGTTTCCTGGTGATAGAAAGGCTTGTTTCGTAACGCCATGGGCTGGACGTTCGTATCCTGCGGATGTCCTGCAAAGGAATTTACAGTTTTAGTGTGGTTTCAAATAACGACCGTTCGTGGTTGGAATATTTGAGATGAAGTGAATTGTGTCTCTCGGGACGAGCAAGTGTGCCCCGAAGGGGCTTAGCATCGTCGATGTCAGGTTTACGTTAGAGTGGGTTCCTGGGTCGTTTGCCATGGTGGTTTATCGCCAGCTCAGAGCATGCCTAGGGATCGTTCGCGACCCCGTACATGTGTAAGTAGCTTAGCCATTTCATAATAATTATCAAATATCCATATGACCGATGGGCTTAAGAATGCGTGTCAAAGTGTAAATTCCCACGATGGTAGGGTTAATAACCATTCAGAGCGTGCCTGTGGACCATTCGAGGTCGCGTACACGTGTAAACGATTTAATCCACGTCGGTGAGCATTTTACGACTTATTCATCGTTATCATAATCTTATTTTATTAGTTAGTTCTGGAGTTCGGTACTTATCTGAGGGAGGCGCTTTGCGCGCCACTAGTTCCTGGTCTTGGACGGTAGAGAGAGAGTTCCATTCGGTTCTTGGTTGGTCCGGCTATTCTCATTCGGCTTCTGGTGGTCCGGTATTATTGGTCCGGTTGGGCGAATTGTTTGGTTCGGTGGTTGTGAGTTCGCCTATATATAGAGGCCGTACCCCCCTTGTTTTTCTTCACCGAACCAACAAGCGCCGAATCAATCTATTGCCGAACCAAGTGTTTTGCCGAACCAAGTGTTTTGCCGAACCAACCTTATACCAGACCAGGTATACACTTATTGCCGAATACACACGTACGTCTTCGTTTCACCGAATGGGACTACGGCCTTGGGGTCGAATGCCTTGCGTACCGAATGCCCCTGATACAGTACCACCGAATGAACATGATGACCGAATGAGATGGAAAACCGAATGAACATGATGACCGAATGAACTTGATGACCGAATGAGATGGAAACCGAATGAACACGATGACCTTGAAAACTTTAGTTTGCGAATGAAATCCCACACTTGCACGCACTTGTTTGTTTACTTTTCTATGCTCCCCGTTCTAATGCCTTGCTTTCCTTGTGTTGCAGAAAATGTCTCGCAAAGCGGAAACACGATCGGATAGAAAGAAGTCTAGAGGCACAGGAGAGCCTTCTTCTTCCTTGCCCCCAGTCCAACCAGGATCCGGGCAACACCGACCTATTCCGAGGTCTCTAGTGGACGGATATGGTCCACAGGAACTTTTGGTCTCTCCCCCGGATTGCTTTCCTAGCTCCCTAAAGGAGGAGCAACTTGACGTCATATCCCGTTCCTTCGGGATAGATAGGGCTCTTATGCTGCTGCCGGGAGATGGAGTGATGCCATATAATCCTCCCGAGGGCTACTTCGCTTTTAGCAGATACCATTGCATGTGCGGCGCTATCCCCCCTATCAACGCTTGGATAGTAAGCTTCACCACATATTTGAAGGTGGCTCCCTTCCAGCTTCAGCCTAACTCATATGCTATCCTGGTGAGCCTCTTTGTTATCTTCCAGAGGAGGTACGGGCGTCCTCCTTCTAACCGGGAAATCCGATACTTGTACAACCTGAGAGGCTATAAGAAGGGGTCTCCGTATATTAGTCTGGAGGCGGCCGTACCCTTCAAACCAGTTCTGGACTTGTATTCCAAGTTCACCATGTTCAAGAAGGAGTGGTTCTTCGTCAAGGACGATGCTGTTTCTTTCCGCCTTTTCACTTCCGGCTGTAAGATTGATTTCATTTATATTTTTCATGTGTTTTGACTGTAGTGCTTTTTCTGACATGCTTCTATTTCTGGCTAGCGACAGGTGGTACTGCAGTCGTGGAGGATGATTCCTTGGTGCGAATGGCTGCTGAACTAAAGGCTATTCCGGCACGGGACCGGTCGGCCTCCTTCTTGATCAGGAACGCAACCCTTTTGGAGTATAATTTGATCTTACCGCACCAGTCCGTGGTTAAGCAAAGAGACACGGCTGAGGAGAAGGCTGCTAAAGCTAAGGAGGGGGATAAAGTAAAGAGCGGTAAGAGGGAGCCTTTCGCAGAGCGTCCCGTGGTCGGGGGGAAGAAACTGAAGAAGTCCGATGGCCCTTCTCCAAGTACTTGCCCGACTGTCCCGGAGGAGGAAGGTGTAGAAGAGGAGGAAGGAGGCGAAGTTGGAGAAGGGTCGGAGGGTGGAGGAGATGGCGATGGTCAAGGTGGTAGTGGGGTTGCTGCTCTAACCTCTGAGCAAGACCTCGAACTGGATGAGGCTCTCCGTCGGGCCTTCGGGGAGTCGGAGGGAGAGTCGGAAACGGAGAAGGAAAAGGAGAAGGAAACGGAGAAGGCAAAGGAAACCGGCAAAGCTGTGGCTGGCACTGACCCATCCTCTAAGGGTTCCTCAGCTAGGGTGACTCCGGCGATGCAAGGTGAACTTTTGTCTTCTGCCGATTCCATTTTCGATAGGGACTTAGAAATTTTTTACGGTTCACTTCCGTCCTGGAATGAGATCCAGGACTTATTGCAGTATCCGACTCCTCCGCCGGGTTTGTATAATAGATGTGTCCTCCCACTTTTCTTTCTTTTTAACTTAGCACATTTTTTTTTTTGAACTGTGGGTTATTGTATGTTCATAACACTTGTTCTTTATCCCAGGGGCAGGCCAGGCAGTTAAAACGTCGGATGTTCGACATCGCCTTGAACAATTTAAGTCGAGGAGAGCTTCTACGAAACCTTCTACCGATCGCACTGGGGACGTAGTCAAGTACCGCCCTCTTCTTGGGGTCATCGAAGAGGGCATTCAGAAAAGGAAGCGGAGCCGTTCCTTATTTGAGTCGTCCCCTGGTTCGTAGCATCCTACTCAGCCTCCTCGTGATACTACGGAGGAGAGCACGGAGCCCGGCCCCCCTCCTCCTCCTTCCAAGAGTCCTACTATCATTCATATAAGGCGTCCCGATGCGCCTCGCCCCGTGCCTCGTGACCCTTTTGCTGGTCATCCTGATTTAGACCCAAGCTTTCGGGACATTTCATTCGATGAGACCACGGGAGAGCACCTCCTTCCCCGCAACCCCATGGTAAGAGTGCTGGACGAGGCCAAATCTTTAGATCTTGATTTACTTACTACACGGGTAGTCACCATGGGGGATGAGGCCAAGGCTAATATCGACCGGGTGGCCGCAGAGACCAAGAAGTTAATGGAGCATCATGCTAAGTTGGTCAAGGCCGGGGAAGAGATCGGGAGTGCTAACATTCGGTTAAGGTTAAAGGTTGCCGATCAGGCCAAGCAGCTCGCCGACCAAGCCATCCAGATTTCTCAGCATGAGGAAGCCTCCAAGCGTCTGAAAGAGACCATGGAGAAGGCCAGTAGGGCGGAATTACGGAAGATGGAGGTCGCTTGCAGGGAACGGATTAACATAGCTATCGCAACGGTGGATGAGGTTCGAAATGCGGATCTCGAGCGGGTAGAGGAGTTGTCAGGGAGGCTCGAGGCTGCGGAGATGGCTCAGGCTGAGTTGAAGGAGGAGATGGAGGAGATGAGGAGGTCCCTTAAGTTGAAGGAGGAGGAAATGAGGAGGTCACTCCAGGCTGATTGCTTGAGATACCAATCAGAGAGGGACGTTGCCGTCGCCAAGTTGCAAGCTTCCGAGGCCCGGGTGAGGGAGTTTGAGGAAAACGAGGGGATGATGGATGAGATGCTGCAGGATATGTACTTCCACACTTGGAAGGAGGGCGGCTTGTCTTGGATGGACGATTACCCTCGGGTCATGGCCAAGGTGTATCTCCAGGCTTTAGAGGAGGCCAGGGTGAACGCGGGTAAGGAAGGCGGAGAGGCTTTCAACTTGAGTGCGGTTACTGCTCAGTTCTCAAAGGAGGAGCAAGCGGCGGTGAAGGAGGGGATGCGGCTGCTCGCTGTGGAGGAAGCGGGCGTGCAGTTGGATGATGAGGATCAAGCGGCGGATGCTGGTGAGTTATTCTTTTCCCTTTCTTTTCTTTCCGTGTTTTCATAACTTGATCGTTCGTTTAATGAATTCCTCTTCTGATCTGGACAGGTGGGACTTCAGATCCACACGCTGGGGGCTCTGATCCTGCGTCTAAGTAGGCTGGGGAAGTTGGTGGTGGAGTGTGGAGGCATCCGCCATCTTTTTGTTTCTTTTTTTATCACTATTTATGTTAGTCTTTGATATGCAACTGTAATAAAATTATTTGCAAAGAATAACTTCGTGTGATCTTATAATATAAGCTGATTTTGTCATGTTTAAATGTTGTTGCTATCTTTATGTGCTGTGTGAGAAGTATAATTATGTATATGCCTGTGATTCCAGTTGTGTTTGATGTTAAGTTTTTGCTTGAAATATAATTTCACGTTTTGCAATGTCAGTGTATGAATAAGCTATAGTTACGCATTTATGTACAAGAGAAGAGAGTACCGCCCTTTATGCTTTATTCGCAGGCGGTAGCTTTGAGTGTCTTGTGTAATTGTTCACGGGTATAGCTGAGCGCCCTGCCACCCAGTACGCAGGCTTAGAGCCTCATGAGTGAATGCTTCCTATTTGGTTTCCTGTACTTTAGAGTTTGTTATACAGGATAGGAGAAAAATATTTAAATGAAATGGAAACATAGTAAAAGTAAAACTTCCAGTCACGGAAGGCCGTCGACGTGCTTAAGTTCGTGGCAAACGGGTTTTGTAGTCACTTTCCCTAGCTGTGGGTCTTGGAGACATTTGTCACCCATCTTACGCCTCCGCGGGGAGTTTTCTTTTTTACCACAGCCGCACTTAAGACACATCGGAGCCGAGATCGCGCACGGTAACTACCCGAACCATTATGGTCCGTAATCGTGGGTATTATTCGATTTACCGTGGCCGGCTAGCGTGGGTGCCGTTGGCCGTGAACTACCCCTGGCTGGCCACACCTTATGTTGGGGCTTAAAGTAGGTTCACAGTTACCGACGAGCCGAACGCCGTAATGAGCTGCCATCGGCTATAGTCGGCCTTTATGATGACTTATAATCGGCTCATTACAGTTGGCTTTGAGGGCAGGCGCGCAATGAGTTAACCCGCAGCAGAGGGATGCTGGAGCAAAAGAGTCTCATTGGCGAGTGCATAGAATCGTAGCGTACCTGTTAGGCCTAGTCCAGATGAGGCCGCGGTGCGTCTTGAGGGGAGATGCCATAGGATTTTGTTCAACAGAAAGGGATAAAACTTAACAAGTAGCCAAGACATAAAGGAACAAGTTAAAAAGAGACAAGATTTTTTAAAGTGGTTCGGCACGAAAATGCCTACGTCCACTGATTCTCTTTGTTAATTCACTTCATATGGGCAGTACAAGTTAAGAAAAGTATCGACGGAGGTGTCGGATGTTCCATGCCCTCTGGAACACCTCTCCGTCCACTGTTGACAAAATGTAAGCTCCGTTGTGGAGATCTTTGTGAATTACATATGGTCCGTCCCAGATGGGGTCCAGTGCCCCGGGGCGCGGAAAGATTCGCCTGAGGACAAGATCTCCTTCTTGTAAGCTGCGATGCTTGACTTTGGAATTGTATAGTGCTGCCACTTTTTGTTTGTGAGCTGCTGCTTTGAGTGCTGCATCGTTTCTCCTTTCCTCAATCAGATCCAAAGACATGAGGAGGAGTTCTTCGTTTTCTTCTGGGTTGTAGTGGATCCTACGGTGGGAAGGCACAATAGTCTCAACTGGGAGCATTGCCTCCGATCCATACGCCAAAGAGAAAGGAGTATGTCCCGTTGATGTTCTGAAAGATGTGCGGTATGCCCATAGTGCCGTAGGAAGTTCGTCCACCCAAGCGCCTTTTGACTTTTCAAGTTTCTTCTTGATTAGGGTTTTGAGAATTTTGTTGACAGCTTCAACTTGTCCGTTTGCCTGAGGGGAAGCTACTGATGAGAAGCTTTTATGAATTCCATGCTCTTGGCACCAGTCGGCAAATTCTTCGCTGTCAAATTGGAGTCCGTTGTCTGATACGATCTTGAGGGGGACTCCATACCTGCACAAAATGTTTTTGATCAAGAAGTTGATAACTTTTGCTGAAGATATTTTATTTAAAGGTTCCGCTTCCACCCATTTGGTGAAATAATCGACTGCCACTATAGCATATTTGGCTCCGCCTCGGCCCGTTGGCAGTTCGCCAATTAAGTCTATTCCCCATACAGCAAAGGGCCAAGGGCTGGTCATTTGAGTAATTTCGTTTGTGGGCAGTCGAGGGATCTTGGCGAACTTCTGACATCTGTCGCATTTCTTAACGAAGTCTAGGGCATCTTTGTTTAGTGTGGGCCAGTAATATCCATATCGGAGTATCTTTCTTGCCAAAGTCTGTCCTCCAGTGTGATCTCCGCATCCTCCCTGATGGATGTTTGTTAATATCTCCTTGGCTTCCCTTCCGGCGACGCATCTTAATAAGGGGCTAGAGAAGCCACGCCGGTAGAGGATGCCTTCTTGTGTTGTGTAGTGGGGAACTTTCCTCAAGATCTTCTTGGCTTCGTCACGCCTGTCGGGTAGTATGCCATCTTGCAAATATTTCCGGATAGGAGTCATCCAGGTTCCTTCTTCGATTGCAGTTATCAGATTCACTTGTTCGAAACTTGGGGCCAGCTGCCTTGAGATTGCTAGTGCTCCGGAAATGGTGCTGTTCTTCATACTAGCTTGCTTTGCAAGTTCATATGCCTCTTGGTTTTCTTCTCGAGGAATGTGTTTGATTAGATAATAGTCCAATTGATCGAGTAGCAGTTTGGTTTTCTTTAGGTATGCTGTGAGTCGTTCTCCTCGAGTCTGGAATTCTCCTAGTACCTGGTTTACGATAAGCTGAGAATCACTATGAATACATAAGGAATTGATTCCAATTTCTAGGGCCAGTTCCAATCCTGCTATTACTGCTTCATATTCAGCATCGTTGTTAGTGGCTGTGAACTCCAATCTCAATGCATAGTACAACTTTCTTCCCCTGGGGGTGATGATCACAATACCTGCCCCCGAGCCTTGTTCGTTCGATGCTCCGTCTACAAAGAGGTTCCACTTGATGTTTTTTGCTACTTCGGATTGTTTCTTGCCTTCGTTGATAGTGAATTCGGCAATGAAATCAGCCATGGCTTGTCCTTTGATAGCGGTACGAGGATGGTAGGTGATATCATACTGACTTAATTCGATGCACCATTTGAGGAGTCGCCCAGAAGTGTCAGGACGATGGAGCACTTGTCTCAGTGGTTGATCGGTTAGAACTCTGATGGAGTGAGACTGGAAGTAGTGTCGCAGTTTTCGTGACGCGATCAATAAACAATACGCTAATTTCTCAAGTTTAGGATATCTGGCTTCTGCCTCTGTAAATCTTTTGCTTACAAAGTAAACCGGGCGTTGTGTGCGGTCTTCTTCTCTTACCAAGGCGGCGCTTAGAGCATGAGATGATACAGCGAGGTATAAGTATAACACTTCACCTTAATTTGGAGTTGAGAGTACTGGTGGTCTCTGAAGGTGTTCGATTAGGTTGAGGAAGGCTTTTAAGCATTCGTCAGTCCACTCCCTTTGTCTTTCTTGAGTGCTTCGAAGAAAGGGACACACTTGTCAGTTGCCTTGGAAATGAATCTGCTTAGGGCGGCCACCTTTCCGTTTAGGCTCTGCATTTCCTTTCGAGTGGAAGGTATCCTTATTTCTTTTAAAGCCCGGATTTGTTCAGGGTTTGCTTCGATTCCTCTGGCGTGGACGATGAATCCTAAGAATTTTCCCGATGATACTCCGAAGGAGCACTTTAGAGGATTCAGCTTCATTCCATATCGGCGAAGTACCTGAAACGTACCGTCCAGATGGCTTACATGGTCGTTGGCTTTCTTGGACTTTACCAACATGTCATCCACATATACCTCCATAGTTCGTCCTATCAATTCTGCGAACATTTTGTTGACGAGGCGTTGATAGGTAGCTCCAGCATTTTTGAGTCCAAAAGGCATGACTTTGTAACAATATAATCCGCGGTCGGTGATGAAGCTAGTGTGGTCCTGATCGGGAGCGTGCATGGGGATCTGGTTATATCCGGAGTATGCATCCATAAAAGATAGGAGTTCGTGCCCAGCTGTGCTGTCTACGAGTTGGTCAATTCGGGGAAGTGGGAAGCAGTCTTTCGGGCAAGTGTCATTCAGATTGGAGAAGTCAATACATGTTCGCCACTTTCCATTGGCCTTTTTTACTAGCACTGGGTTAGCGATCCATTCTGGGTAGATGGCTTCTCGTATGAAGCCATTAGCAAGTAGATTTTTTACTTCCTCATCAAGGGCTGCTGATCGCTCTGCACCCATGCTCCTCTTTTTCTGCTTTACTGGTACCTTGGTGGGATCGATGTTCAACATGTGGCATGCTATGTCTGGGGAGATTCCTGTCATATCGGCGTGGGTCCACGCAAATACATCTAAGTTGTGGCGGAGAAAGTCAATGAGTTGATCCTTCAATTCCGTTTTCAGCTGAGATCCGATTTTTAATAGTCTACTTGAATCATGCTTATCTACCGATACGAATTCCATAGCCTCTGCAGGCTCGGCGGTAACCTCCTCCTCTTTATCCCTGGGGTCTAGTTCATTGAAGGGATCGCTTGTGTATCGAAGAGGAGGGGCTTTCTTTAGTTGCTATGCCTCCAAGCTTTTCATGCAGAGAGTGGTCTCTGCACCTTTTCCTTTATTCTTTCTGCGGTTATTGCGAAGTTCAGTTACGTAGCAGTCTCGGGCAGCATCTTGATCTCCTTCTACTTCTCCTACTCCGTTGTCTGTTGGAAATTTCATTTTCAGGCACCAGGGGGCTAATACAATCTGAAAGTCAGACAAGGCTGGTCTTCCCAAGAAAGCGTTGTAAGCCGAGTGGTTTTCTATTAGTACGAACGTTTGTTTTCGCACAACGGAGCGGGGATGACTTCCTATTTCGACGAAGAGGTCAAGTTGCCCGAGGGGCATTTTTGCATCTCCAGTGAAACCGTGCAGTGGTTTGTCACAGGGGGATACATCCTTCATTGATAACTTCATTTTGTCGAAAGCATGTTTGAACAGGATATTTACGGAGCTTCCCGTGTCTATTAGAATCCGAAAAACTTTAGCTGGACCAAACCAGGCAGAGATGACCATGGGATCCATATGTGGGTACTGTCTTCCTTCCAAATCATGCCTACTGAATACAATGTCATTGTTTTCTTTTCGTTTCGGGTGGCGTTCCTCCGTAATGGAGTTAACATATCCTTCGGCATTTCTAAGCGACTTGCCGTACCTTTCCATCTCTGCCCAACTTCTGTCGGCGATGTGTGGTCCTCCTGAGATGGTAAGGACCACTATCTTCTCTTGACTAGAGCCACTGGTGTTGTGATTGTTGCGATTCCCTCCGCCTACTTTCGGGAGGGGTTGCTTTGAGTTCTCATTGGCAGGAGTTGGAGTCCTGTTCTGACCTTTCACATAACGTTCCAGTCTTCTTCTTCTAATGTGTTCTTCGATCAAGTCCCGAAGATGGTGGCATTCATTGGTGTCATGTCCGTGGGATTCGTGGAAGCGACAGAACTTTCCGGACTTGAGTGCGTTATCTGATTCTTTCTTGTGCGGGGGGCGCTTGTATCCGAGTTCGCCCTGAGTGGCTAGGTAGATGTTTTCGATTGTTTCATTCAAAGGAGTGTAGGAGTCAAATCTTGGCCCTGGTCGATATTGGCGCTTCTCAACCTTTCTGCCCCCAGCATTGTCTCTAGATTCATTTCTTCGAGCGTCCTTAGCTGCAGTGGGAACCTTGTCCTGAACTATCTTGCCTTGTTGCCCTGACTGCCTCTCCGTAGCAGCGTCTTCAAGTCTCATATACTTTCCAGCTTCATGGAAGAAATCAGGCAAGGTAGCTGGTTTTTCCTTAGTTAATCTTCTAGCAAACTTGGTGTCTGGATGTACGCCACTACAGAGGGCCATTAGAGTGAGTTTTTCATCGGCGTCTTGAACTGCTGCCGCTGCGGCGTTGAACCGTGTTAGATATTGTTGCAGCGTCTCTCCGGATTTCTGTTTGACATTGGATAGAGAATAAGCATCCTTGGGTTGTTCCACATGGATGCGGAACTGGCTAATAAACCTTTCTTTTAACATCTCCCATGAGCTGATGGATCCTTGGGGTAGATGGCAGAACCAGGAGGTAGCTAGATCTGATAGGAATAGCGGAAAGCATTTACATAATACTCCCTCTGTTGCTCCACTCATGAGCATATGCTGGGTGTATCTCTGCAGGTGTACGATGGGGTCGGAAGTTCCTTTGTAAGGTTCCATGGTTGGCATTTTCCATTCCCGGGGAGTGATGGCAGTTTCGATATTTCGGGTAAAGGGACTGGTGACCCTAGCACCTATTCCCCGGTCCCTTTGCTCCCGTTGGACACATTCTCTGAATAATCGTGCCATTCGTTCGTCAGAACTTGGAGCGGACAAAAATGAGCTCGGTTCTTCCCTGCAGGATCTATCTCGTCTAGATGACCTGTAGGGATGGTACAGTCTATCACCTCTAGCATTATCCAGTGGTTGTCTTTGGCTGCTTGGATGCACGCTAGGACCAGCTACAGTTGCCCCCTGCCTCGATCTTCCCCTGTGGGGTTCTGTTTCGAGCACATCCATGGGGTCAACTTCGGGCTGGGTTCTAGCTCGGCTCCGTTCAGCGGGGTTTCTATGATTAGGTGGCATGACTGGCTCAGCTACATCCGACCCTCGCCTGGTGCCTCCCCCGCTAGGTTCGGCTCCAAGGGCTTCCTCGAGTCGGAATTCGGGCTGAGTCCGGGCGCGGCCCCTATCATCGTTTTTCCTGTTGATAGCTTGTTCGAAGAGTGAAGACCTTTGTTGCCTCCGGGATCCTCCGGATTGGGATTCACCCCGTGATTCAGTGTTGCGGTTGGACTCTTCAGCATCCCTTAAGCGTGTCATGAGTTGGTCCACCAAAGTTTCTTGTTGGGATGTGAAGCGGTTAGTTACTTCAGCCACAACCCTGTCCAGATCTGCCCTAGTGATCGGTTGTTCCGTTGCGAGACCAGTTGGATTTTCCTGATTTTCATCTGGTACTGCTGTTGAAGTGGGCTGATCTGTGATTGCTGGATCTGGAAGGCTGCTAGTTGCGATGTTCTTTCCTTTGTTAACATCCCTTCTCTGTTTGGAAGGCATGATTTTTCTAAGCAACGAGTGATGTTATTAGGAAGAAGGTTGAGTGGGAGAAGATGAAGCCTGAGTTCAGCTCTCAATGAAAGCACCAAAAATGTTTGCACAAAAAAATGGGCAAACACCTCCAAGTCGTATTATTTAGTTGATTATATGTGATTTTCGGTGATTTTAGATGAGTATGTAAATATGAAAGAAGTAGGGGCTGAAATGTAAAAGACACACAGATTTATAGTGGTTCGGCCAGAATGTGCCTACGTCCACTTTATATGTTATTATCTTCTTTCTTTCAGATTACAGGTACAATGCTTCGTATATCAGTATATGAAAGTAGTTTGAAAGTTCCTTCCTTGCTTGAGCTCTCAAACTTGTCTGCCATTGTTGTACCCCTGCCCCTCTATTTATAGAATGAGGTAGGGGGCAGGGGTCTTGGAAGTATATAACTGCTGGTGGGCCCGGGCTGAAGCGATCTGGACTGGCAGTTGTCTGGTTCGGCGGAGGACATTCGGCATGGAGCTTGGTCCGGTGGTAGGCGTGGTCCGGCAACGAGTGTGGACCGGTGATTATTTGGTTCGGTTGTGAAGATGGTCCGGTAGATAAGTGGTTCGGTGGTAGCATGGGAGTTGATTCGGTAGTGGGGTGATGGTTGGTTCGGAGGAGTATGGTGGACCGGTATGGCTGGTCCGGTAGTAGTAGGGGATGTTTGGTTCGGTTACCGGATGGGCATGCCGAATGGCACTTGTGATTTGCCCGAATATGGTTGGTCCGGCTACCGGATGGACATGCCGAATGGAGTCATGGGGCCGAATGGGGATGGACTTCTAGCTTTGTGTTTGTCGAACGAGGTGGAGGTTGCGAGCTCGGGTAAAACTGTGACTTCTTGGTCTCGAGAGCTTCTGGGTGAGAATTCGCCCAACAGTGCCTACCTTGAATGAAGGCTATTTGAGATTTATCGATTAACTTATCCATGTTATTTCTTACCTGTAGCTGCAACTTAAATGATGATTTTTATTAAGTAGTTAATAAGAGAAATCAATCTAAAGTTAGTAAGATCTTGGGGATTTTCCCTTTTTAGGATGAGAATAACATATACAAAGTTAGACCAGCCTGCTTAAAGTCTATGGGTATAAAGTTCATCAAATAAATCTATTATACATCTTTAATGACGTGCTAAAACATTTGATAGAAAACCATTGGAAAACCATCTGTTCCATGAGCTTTCTCTCCGACTAAACCTTTTATAGCTACTATGACCTCCTCTTCTATGAATGAAAAGTCTAACTCCCAAAAAGAGGAATCCACCGTTGGATATAACAGCGACCAGTCGGATTGAATTCTACGACGAGAACTATTTCCAAAAATATCGGTATAATTATGGGTGAAAGCAGAATTTAATTCATATTGATGAGAAATTTCTGTTTCATTAATTATAATATGATTGATAGTATTTTGACGTCATCGACAACCAGCCATTCGATGAAAAAAAGTTTGTGCTTTTACCCCCTTTGTTGATCTAGTTAATTCGGGAGCGTTATATCCACATAATTTCTTCCTGATCCATTAGTTTATCCAACTCTATTTTCAAGTAGTTTAGTTTGATCTCCTCATCATAATTTAGGTCCTATTCTTACCTATCATGTCCAGTTGCAAAATTTCATTTAAAATCCTATCTTTTTTAACAAAAATATTCCCGGGCACATTAGTGTTCCAATTCTTTAAGAAGCTACTTAATTCATGAAATTTGTAAAATAATTTTTTCTGCATTGTGGCGAATATGAATATTCATAGAGTTTCTGTGATGACCCACAAATCCATACCCATCGAATCGACAATAAACTACACATGTCCGACCCCAAAAGCATAAACCGATGGAAAGTCGGGAGAAAGAAAAGAAGAGAGAAGAAGAGAAAAGAAGAAAGAAGAAGAGAAGAGAATAAATAGAGAAAATAGAACAAAACAGAAAAATACAGAATATCACATCGTAGAGGAAAACATATAATATCATATAAATGATCTTTACAAAACAGAAACTGTATATACATACATCAATCGGAGTTCAACAATCAATCAATAATCATCAGCCTGGACAGTTATAATATATGTCCTTACAATTGCAGATAGTATAAACAACTAAGTAGCGAATAATCAAAACAGATACGTGTATACGAAATGAAGATCTCCAACTCTCCTGTTGAAGTTCCAAAAACACCAAATCTGAACATATAAATATACTCGGTCTGACCCGAGCATTGAAAGGGAAGTACGTCCGGATCAGCCGAGTAAACTAACGTGAGAAAAATACTCAACTGAATTTATTAAATTACCAAACTTTTCCTTTACAAAACAAAAGTATCTTTTAAGACATGCCCACACATAAACACGCATGTTTTACTTTACGATAACCGAGACATTTCATGTCAAATCATCTGATATTATAATAGTGTCTATTGCACAAATAAGATTAATCATCGCCGAAATTGTTACATTGATTAAATTCCAGCATATAGCCCAAAATGGATAATACAATCAAAATGGCAGGTATGTAGTGGACTTTGGATTTCCATACAAATGACCAGGTGAAGGGACTAACTTCCGGCAGTACAACTGTAGAGAATGTACCGATGAACCATCACCAAGTTCCTCTACCAACACAAGACTAGCCCACCTCTATAACTAGATGGTACTGAATATATCATCCTCTGGTCGTAACTGACCTCTACCGAGGGCCCTCGAAGCATACAAACAACAATAATCAGATACACGACGTCATAGCGTGTAAATATATATCTAGAAAAGGATGATCATATCGTACTTGGGAGCGACCGATTTAGCTTGCCTCGTCTAACCCTGTTTCAGTCATTTCCGGTTGATGAGGCATGAGGTAACGATTACCTTTCAAATATCACATAACACATCACTTAGAATGCCACACGGCCATTCCGTTGAATACTAATAGCCTTTCAAAAAATTACAACCCTTAAGCTCATACATCTCAAGGATGGTGTTAAGCTAAGAGAAGTTTCTTTCTTCGCCACCACTGATGTACGTTTGTAAAATCCAATGTACGCAATCTTTAGAAATGCAATGTCAGAAAAACATCCATAGAAGTTGTCTAGGAACATGACAAACTAAAGGTACTTTCCTACCACATCCTATCGGGAAATCCCTAGGATTAATAGCGAATAGTCCTTGCATTGAATATTTCATAATGAAGAGACTATTGCTACTAAATGTATATTGGGATTTTAACCCCAAACGATCAACGAGCAACCATCCACTATGAAAATCCGGAATATCAACATCATCATAACCAACCTACACAATCGTCGCATAAATGTTGATCCGAAGTGGTTTTCAGATAAATCCGATCCCGGTCTCTTTGCACCAACAACGCAAAGACGTTTCACAACTCACAGAGAAACTAAGTCTCATAAACTTATCACGTCTCCAACCTTCAACTTGCTATCATTCGACCAAGAAGGAAGCTTGATAGATTGGAGCAATACTCCGCACTACACAAATCAACATCCCCAACATAGATGATAATCAAGCCTATACAGATAGCTACGTACTATGTATACGACTAAATAGTTTCCACATCAAGTCGAGGAACTAAAATGGTCAAATTTGATTGTCGGTTATCTATCTATCAAAGCAAACAAACAAATATTCAGCACTATAAGCAATCAATAGGCCCTTTTTAGTTAATCTTTTATTAATTAAATCACTTGCCAAATATTCACTTCAAATTATCTTTAAAAAGATATATTCACAAAACCATTTCAACTTCTATATTGGAAAACATTTCTATATACCTATTTAAAAATAAATAATTCACAAATCAAGTTATTTTCAGCACTTAGAAAATATTGCATATACTTAAATAACGATTAAGTATATATTTTATTCTATGAGGAAAACATCATCTTAAACATATTTATTTGGGTCAAAACGAATGTTGCGTAAAACATTGTTACGACAACCCAAAATCAGTAGTAGAGGGGTTCAAAAATTAGATAGATATATAAAAATCTCATATACTATACAAAATATTTCCTTTCGAAAATCGTTTGCTATAACAACAGTGTTATAGTCCATCTTTTCCTTGCTTCTCGAAAACGTCTATTTCAACAATGAAAGCCGAAATATATGGTTTTGATATTTAACACATTTTAAAATATCTTCAAAATATTTTACTTCATTTAAAATGCCATTTCCAAAACCTGTCTTTTAATTTAAAAGATCAATTCCAAAACATATCCATTTTATCCAATATATTATTCACTGTCAAAAAATCATGAATATCCTAACAAATTTGAATACTTCTACACATTTAATTTAAAGGATAATGCACTGTCCAAAATCATGAATGAGATTCCTTTAATAAACTTCTGATTTAACTTATCAAATTCAATCGATTTTGGATTTATAAAACAATGTTTAATATATCTCATTTATATTTTACAAAAACTTCAATATGCAAAATTCCTTTATAAATCAATTCCATTTAATAACTTAATTACATTCCAAAAATACAACCATAAGTTAATTAATTATAAATCCTTTATTCCCAAATTCATTCATTTTATAATCTTATTAAATTATAAATCTTATTCACTTATAATATCTATTTATAAATTCATTTTAACACTTACAAAAATCCTCTATAATTTCATTACTTTTGATTTATAAAAATTGAATTTTATAAATCTTATATATAAAGCGTTTATAATAAATCGAAAATCTCAATTTAAACTATTTACAAAATAGTTAACTCCATATTTCAAAAATCACATTCTGATTATATTTCACGAAAATCATAATGTTTATAACATAAAAATTATAATATTTATTCATTCAAAATAAATTCATTTCTTAACAATTCAAAAATTAACAAAACATCTATTTTCAAAATCATTTGAAAATCCTTTTTAATTTGAAATCATCACTTAATATTTTTAAATTACCAAAAATAGGTCTGATGCTGCAACAGCACTAAGTGCATCAATCACAGCATCCAAAACATCATATATCATATGACATCATATATCACAATATCTGTAAATAAACCAATACTGGTGAAGAATCCAGTTGGATCCCTCCTTTCTATCACCTGTAACAAATATACATATTAGAATATGTATATAATGTCCGATTTGAGGCAGACGTGCGTACAAAAGGTCATCCTCTCATACACTGGAACGTATAGGGTTTCATCTGCTCCAATAGACAGGAATATATTCAAATACCAATCAATATATAGATAATATATCATATATCATCCAAACAATCATCAATCAGCATAAATATAATTTATTCTCACTTATATAAAAATATCAGTGAGACAGAAAGAGTGAGTTGTACTCACATTGATTCCAATAGAAGATGTAGTGTTTTATTCCGAATAAAATTAAACGAGCGTTTAATTTTACCCAAAATTTACATTAGCTCCAATCAACTCCAAACTAGCTATAAAATGTAGTGCTCATTAATACGGACCAAATGCAAATCGTCTCGTACGAAATGGGTCTTGTATGAAAAAGATACAATGTTTTGAAGATTATACAATTTTAATATATATAATTTACATTTTCTTTTATGTTTTTAACCTACTTCAGTCCGGCCCTTAGATTTTGAGTAAACAGATCGTGGCTATCGTTTTGCTTCTTCTCCATCGCCAGGTTACCACGCACGAACAAAACACAATAGCCGCCTTTTTTGATCAATTATCAAGCCTTCTATACTCGTCTTCAGAACAATCCAACACCATCAACTTGTAGCCCTTCGCAAGCTCTACCATCACCGTGAACACCACTGCACTCGGTCGTCTCCTTGCCTTGAAATTCATGCACGAATGCCACTCGTTTGAACGCTTATTGCCGAAGATTGGCTTCGTTTTAAATGATCTCCACCATTGGATTTATAGTTCTCGACGTGCTTGACATTTTTCTAGTTGAAGGTTTCTATTAAATAGTTACGCGTTGGAAGATTTTGAGGAGAAATGTCACGTTCCAAATTTCAACGTTCGAAAATCGACACCCGTACTTCACTTATACTCGAATGCCGTAGATTAAACCGTGAAATTTGACGCATGCCGGAGCTTACAACTCATTAAGTATAACAACACAGCGGAAGAGAAAGAATAATATCATATACATCTCCAGTGATACAATATCCACAATATGATATACAACAAAGATATCAATAATGCTCAACAATATTAGAGCGACATATACAACAGCGAAAACAAATAGCCCCGGAACATAACTCCAATAGAGAAAATAGTCTTCAAAAGAGAACTCCAGTATCGGTAATCTCCATCTCCAAGGCACCAATCCAGAAATAGCACGAAATCCCAATAACGATGCACTAAGCTAAGCAAGGTCAGTCATGATCCAAAGACTAAACTAGCTCCAGATAATCTACTAAACCCTACTATCTGAAAAACCCAACTCTAGACTGCCCGTGTGGGAAAATTGTGGGCACCCAGAGTTTAGGAAGGGAATAATAAACTCTGGGACAGTCATGCGACTGGTATGAGCAAACAAAAACATTTTACCTTTAAAACAAACAAAAGATTTTAAATTTTGAAATTTGCAATGCTTTTTGAAAAATGAAACTACCATAAGGCCTTCCACCACACACACCATGCAAATGCAGAATTGGAGGAGATTTCTCCTTATGATAGTCAAAAATGCTTGATACGCGAAAACCATTTGATATTATTATTAGTGCATAGTGGAAAACATTTGCAAGTATAATATTAATCTTAGCCAGCATACAACCATTATTCTATGCCTACTATAACTACCATCTAAGTAGTGGGGCGCCACCATAAGTAGATGGCAGGTTATACAACTACAACCGTACAGGGCGCGTATTAGAGATTGGATTTTCGAACAAAAGGTCAGAACAAGGAACTTTCCAATGCCACATTGGTCCACCTCTGGAGGGACGCCCTGAGAACTTACCCAACTCTCTGCCAACATAAGGCCGGTCTACTCCCTTCCCAAGAGTAAAACCTAAGATACGCCACCCCCGATCGTTTGCGACCTTTATCCGAGGGCTCTCAATCACAAAGCAACATCACACAGTAATAAAATTTACAGTGTTCACATGAGTTAAGTATCTGAGCTCCATACCATGATACCACCCTTTTCCAGAAGGAATCGACATACCCTAGGGGTGCGACCCCTGAAACCTTGTTGCATCTTTCCTATTTCGACCAGTACCGGGTTGTGAGGTCCTGATGCAGTCTCGTCCACAAAGCAATGCTTTTTCACAAAGCCATACGTTGATCAACAAATGATCAGCAGCACTTTGTATGCCACATTACCAAATTGGAAATGTATCACCAGTAACCATCAACTACATAACCTATGAGCTCGTACGTCTCAGAGAAGGGTGATAAGCTAAGAGAATAAATCTCCACCACTAAACATAAATGTATTTAATAGAAACCAGCTTTATATCTCAAAGTGTAATGCCAGACATACATCGATACAAGTCTGTTCCGGGTTCGAACAAAACTGAAGGTACTTCAATAGAAGCCCTTGAGAATCCGGATAATCCTAATCACATCTGGATTGCCCATCACATATGGAGATCTCTATATCGGGGATCAGCCAGTGCAGAGACATTCGACGAGTTATCCTTTCATTTTCGAAAATATCCGGTCTTTACCAACGGTCTTCAAATTCTATCCATATCGTCGTATCATTATTCGAAATGGGTTATATGACACAAGGTCCTCTCCCGGCTAAGCCGAACAATAAGCGTAGCTCATTTTAAAAACATATGGATATGGGATTTCAGTTAAGTCACAACTTAAAATCCAAAACTTTTTTTTCCAATGGTTTAAACAAATTACCATTTACAAATCTTTAAACAAAAAGATTCACTTCATGAAGTTCACAAAGATTCATTCACAGCTTTTCAAAACAATTCCATTTCAAACTGGATTAACTCATCCAATATTTAAATCAAAGAATTAACTTATAGTTTCCAAATCCGTTTTCCAAAGATCTGTTCATAAGTTGGAAAACCATTTTCATTTCAAACTTGAAATCCCGTTAACACAAATTGGAAATTCATTTCTTATATGACAGCTTTTATTGTTTAAAAAATAGTTTTCATTTCGAAAAAATCCGATTGCATTTGTACAAGTTAAAATCTTTGGGTTAAATTCAAATTCCCAAAACAACACCTTAAAAATGGTTTAAAACCCATATAAACTTTATAGCCTTTTTAAACCATAATTTCCAACCATGGAATTCAATTTCAAATCTTGAATTCAAATTTAAATCATATTATTTTAGTTTTCAAAACTTTATCAAGTTATTCAAAATAACTTTTATCTTTGAAATCCCTTTTCAAAAGCTCTTCATTTTTAATCCAATTCCATTTCAAAAACTATTTGAATTCAAAATTCAATTTTAAAACCATTTCAAAAACTATGACTTAACCAATTTCCTCGTGCGATCCATGTTAGTGTGTGTATAGTGTGGTCTAGGGGTTTTACACACAATAGTTCAACAACATCATCAATCAGCACAGATTCAAATAGGGCAATATATTTGATAAGTGGTATAAACTATAACGCTTATCTTTCATTCACAAATCACAGATATATATATATATATATATCACAGATAACAAGTTACATCACAGATAATTAATTACATCACATATGAATAAATTACATCACAGTACATAACTTCAAATGATTCATATCACCAAGCAACATATATTTGGGATACCAAACAATTCAAAGTATTTCATAAATCCAAACATCCATAAGTGAGATCAATTAATCATTTGATTGATTTAAATCAAATTAATTACTAATCCTAGTTAATTAATATTAATTAATTACAACCCATTACAATTGATTATCCTTTAATCATTAATTAACCATCACCAGCAAATAAATTAACCTTTAATTATGTAATTATCCTTTAACTAATTATACTTAATTAATTACATAAATTAAATTAAATTAACCTTAAGTTAATTACATAATTAATTAACCCTTAATCAATTACCCATTTAATTTTATAAAATTAAATAAGTAATTATTCCTAATCACTTACATTAATTAATTAACCTTTAATTAAATTAATCATTCTCAAATTAGTCATATTAATTTAATTATTTTTAATTAATCATTTGATTAATCAACTTAAATCATTAATTAATTACTTTAATTAAGTAATTATCTCTAATTAATCCATTACGCTTAATTTACTTATCATTAATTTACTTTTAATAACAAATTTATAAATCAACTTTTAATTACTTTAAAGTAATTAACCTTTAAGTAATTACATTAATAAATGATCCTTTAATTACTCAAGGCCTTAATTAACTTTAAAAAAACCATTTATCTTAATTACTTATTTTAATCACCTCATCAAATTCTATTTTAAATACTTAAGAATATTTTAAATAATTACCCAACCTAATTACTCAAAATCTTAAATAAATTTTAAACACATTTTTAAATTTTAAAAATTAAATATTTAGAAACTTGTTTTGAAACCTGATAATTGTTTATACTTTGAAAACTTGTCACTGACTAGCTTTGAAAAACTTTGTTACTAAATGTATTTTGCTTTTAAACTTCAAAACTAGAGTTTCCTTTTATTTTTAAAATCCTGGATCACATTTTCTTTCTAAATTTTTAAAATTTGAAAACTCAAAAATAAAACCCCCGAGCCAAACTTGAAAATTCCAGAGTGCAATCCCGAGACCAACTATTGTTTTCCATCTCACTCTTGCCTTCGAGTCAACTCATCACTTTCACGTGCTCGTGCCCGAGGATTTCCTCGTCTTCCCTAATCAACGTCATTCCCTGATACACTGGCCTTACATGTGCACGTACACGCCTGGTTGGAACGTTTTCGACCAACCTCGTCTCCTTCGACAAGTTAGCAACCACCTCCCAAAATCGCCAGACCACTTAGATCATCGAGATCCACCAGAATTCAAAGTTGCGCTACCAAGCATCAACCTGTAACCAATTCGATCACCTACAAACGCCACTTCCCATAGCCTCAGGCTATTTGAAATGTCGAAACTCCAGCCATAGCTGCTTTGATGATCCACGAGACTTTTCCCTCTAGTCCGATCCTCTCGAGTTCACCAGAGATGACGTAGTGCTCACAAAAATGTCGTCGACCAAAACTGCCATTCGATCCCCACTCCGGCCCTTCCCGGCCACCACTGTCATCTTAAGAATGATCCACCATTTTTCCATAGAATCTCATCACATCGGCCACCTCCAGCCTTGGTCCCGACCAACACCATCACGTCGTTCGCCGCAATTCGACAAATACCCAATTTCTGATCATCTCAGAAATTCCTAACATATACTAATCTAAATTTTTTGATTTCAATGCCTAAATTCATTTTTTCCCATTATGAATTGAATCATGAAATCCAAATTTGAAATTAAAATACTCGAATTTTCATTTTGAAATGATTTTTACTGTAAAGTATATATTTTGAAAAAAATTGCATAACATATCTGCTTAAAACTATTTTTAAAAATCAGAAGTTGTTATTATTAACAAATTTCTTCTAGAAATCAAACCCTAAAAAGAATTAGAGAATGATATTTCCAATTTTGAACAGGTTTTATGACCTGTATTTGAAAACAGAGGAATAAATAGCACGCACACAAGACATATAGACATGCATGCATTATGTCGACACATTTTCAAGCATGATCACGTATATAAACCAGACTTAATAAATTCTAGATTTTATATGGGAAGTTTGCTCACCTCAGAATGAAGAACAGAGCACAGCGAAGCCTGGAAAAATATTTTGGGCCTGGAACTACTTTTGAAATCTGAAAGTAGATTATGATTCACTTGAGTTGATCTTTATACTTAGTCTTTCACGTTGAGTTTCTTTTCTGTTTTCAATTCTGTAGTTTTTTTTTAATTTCTTCTTTTGATCAAATTTGAGTCGTTTGAGATTTTATTCTCAGATTTGAAAATGGAAATGAAAAATCTGTTTTCCAGGTTGAAGACTTTGCTTGATAGCTTCAGGTTTTGATTTTGCTTTGCTTGATTCCAGATTTTGATTTGGTTAATGTTTGAGATGATCTTTGTTTTTCAGGTTTATAATTTCAGTTTGATTTATTTTTTAGTTCTCAGGCTTAAGAATTTTTTTTGAGAAAGATGAAAACAGCCTGACCATTTTTCTTCTATGCATGTTTTATTTCTTCTAAATTTTGATTCAAAATAAAATAGTTTCCTTTTGCCACTTGTCCCAATTCCTAACACAATCACTTAACAAGTGTTATTCATGCTAAATTTTTATGTACAAGCGTTACAAGTTTATAATTTTACGTTTCAATCCCCAATGTAAATTATTTTGTGAATTTTTGTTTTAGACCTTCTTAGCTTTGTATTTGCAAAACATTTCTTTTCATATTAACATATGTTTTATTAATTCAAAAGAACATATGTGTATATTTAAATTATACTTATTATGGTTTAAATGTTATACAATTTATAAATAATCATACATATATAATTCTTAATTTATAAAGCTTTTTAAAATCTAATTTATTTGTTAAATCAAATTCCAAAATATAACTTTCACATATATCATATATTATAATTATAAAACAAATTTTCATTCATCTTAAAATATAGAGTATTCTGAATTCAATTTTATTTCTAAAATATTTAATCTTCAATTTCAAACTCCAAATTCGATTAAAAAATCCATTTATATACATAAGTAAACATATATCTTATTCAATTTGGAAAGTTCAAATAATTACACAACTTTATAAAATACTTATTTTTGAATTCCAATCCAAAATTCTATTTTCACAATCTATTTATAAAACACATATTTTAATTGTTTTTAGAGAAACTCAAATCAATTTACCAATTAATCTCACAATTTAATTCGAAATTTTATATTAATTACGAAAATTTCAAAGTTTAATTCGAAAGATCAAATTAACTATTGAATTAATCTTAGCTAAATTCCAAGAATGTTACAAATTCCCCCTTAAGAAAATTTTTGTCCTCGAAATTTGCAAGATGGGGAGACAACAAAAGAATATAGAAAGATAGAGAGATGAATCACCGGACCAAGCTGGATATTTATTCTGCATTTGGCTTACCAAATCAGAATACCAACAATAGATACGAGAACGAATCTATTTATCACTTCACAAGATACTCGGGTTATCCTGATCTATGAATATGTAGGGCACCGGTTAGTTCAAAGAGATAACTAACCACTCGTAGAATAAATCGGAATCCCAAAGAATGGACAGATATAAGGATAAAATCCCAACACTTTTTCGTTTACTAACCAAGGTATACCTATCAACCATAGCAACCAAAGCAAACAATAAATCCAAACAAACAATCCTGACCCATCTGGAGTTTATGTCCCATACTAATATATCAAAGCTTTTTCCTGGAGCTGTCAGGAACCAACAACGAATTGAGAAGAGATGATGAACAAAAGAGATTGATAGAGAAAGATTGTTTCCGTTATCGTACGGTATCGACCATATGAAGTGGTACTTCCCTATCCCCTATCTCGTCTTCTTCTTGCACTCATATTCACTATCAATGGATAGTAAGAGGATTTACTAAAGCACTCGGACGGATATCTTAGGGATATACTCATTCTAGGGTATACTTCACCCTATCTCTAATGAGCTACCTAATGTATTATACTCCTGAGCTAAAGTTTCAACCTTCAGCTCTGATACCAAAATGTCACGTTCCAAATTTCGACGTTCGAAAATCGACACCCATAATTCACTTGTACTCGAATGCCGTAGATTCAGTCGTGAAATTTGACTCGTGATGGAGCTTACAACACATTAAGTATAACAACACAACGGAAGAGAAAGAATAATATCATATACATCTCCAATGATACAATATCCACAATTTTATATACAATAATGACATCAATAATGCTCAACATTATCAGAGCGACATATACAATAGCGGAAACAAATAGTCCGGAACAATAACTCCATTAGAGAAAGTAGTCTTCAAAAGAGAACTCCAGTATCGGTAATCTCCATCTCCAAGGCACTAATCCAGAAATAGCTCAAACTCCCAATAACGATGCACTAAGCTAAGATGGTCAGTCATGATCCAAAGACTGAACTAGCTCTAGATAATCTACTAAACCTGACTATCTGAAAACCCAACTCTAGACTGCCCGTGTGGGAAAATTGTGGGTACCCAGAGTTTAGGAAGGGAACAATAAACTCCGAGTTAGTCATGGGACTGGTATGAGAAAAGAAAAACATTTTATCTTTAAAACGAACAAAAGATTTTAAAATTTGAATTCCACAATGCTCTTTGGAAAATGAAACTACCGTAAGGTCTCCCACCACACACACCATGCAAACACAGAATTGGAGGAGATTTCTCCTTATGATTGTCAAAAATGCTTAATACGCGAAAACAATTTGATATTATTATTAGTGCATAGTGGAAAACATTTGCAAGTATAATATTAATCTTAGCCAGCATACATCTATTATTGTATGCCTACTATAGCTTCCATCTAAACAGTGGGGCGCCTCCATAAGTAGATGGCAGGTTATACGACTAAAACCGTAGAGGGCGCGTATTGGAGATTGGATTTTTCAACAAATGGTCAGGCCAAGGAACTTCCCATTGCCACATGGGTACGCCTCTAGAGGGACGCCTCGAGAACTTACCCAGCTCTCAACCAACACAAGGCCGGTCTACTCCCTTCCCGGGAGTAAAACCTAAGATATGCCACCCCCGGTCGTTTGTGACCGAGGGCCCTCAATCACAAAGCAACATCACACAGTAATAAAATTTATAGTGTCCACATGAGTTAAGTATCTGGGCTCCATATTATGATACCACCCATTTCCAGAAGGAATGGACATACCCTAGAGGTGTGACCGTTGAAACCTTGCCGCATCTTTCCTGTTTCGACCATTACCGGGTTGTGAGGTCCTGAGGTAGTCTCGTCCACAAAGCTACGCTTTTTCACAAAGCCTTGCTTTGATCAACAAATGATCCGCAGCACTTCGTATGCCACATTACCAAATTGGGAATGTATACTAGTAACCATCAACTACATAACCTCTGAGCTCGTACGTCTCAGATAAGGGTGTTAAGTTAAGAGAATAAATCTCCGCCACCAAACAAAAATGTATTTGATAGAAACCAGCTTTACATCTCAAAGTGCAATGTCAGACATATATCCATACAACTCTGTTCCGGGTTCGAACAGAACCGAAGGTAATCCAAAAGAAGCCCTTGCAAATCCGGATAATCCCTAATCACGTCCGAACTTCCCATCACATATGGAGATCTCTATACCGGGGATCAGCCGGTGCAGAGACATTCGACGAGTTATCCTTTCATTTTCGAAAATATCCGGTCTTCACCACTGGTCTTCCAATGCTATCCATATCGTTGTATCATTATTCGGAATGAGTTATATGACACAAGGTCCTCTCGGCTAAACTGAATAATGAGCGCAATATTTTAAAAACATACGGATATGGGATTTCAGTTAAGTCACAACTTAAAATCCAAAACCTTTTTTTAAATGGTTTAAGAAAATTACCATTTACAAATCTTTAAACAAAAAGATTCACTTCACAAAGTTCACAAAGATTCATTCACAGCTTTTCAAAACAATTCCATTTCAAATTGGATTAACTCATCCAATCTTTCAATCAAAGATTTAACTTATAGTTTTCAAATCCGTTTCCAAAGATTTATTCATAAATTGGAAAACCATTTTCATTTCAAATTTGAAATCCGGTTAACACAAATTGGAAATTCAATTCTTATGTGAAAGCTTTTGTTATTTGAAAACAAATAGTTTTCATTTCGAAAAAATCCGATTTCATCTGTACAAGTTAAAATCTTTGGGTTAAATTCAAATTCCCAAAACAACACCTTAAAAATGGTTTAAAACCCATATAAACTTGTATAGCCTTTTTAAACCATAATTTCGAACCATGGAATTCAATTTCAAATCTTGAATTCAAATTTAAATCATATTATTTAAATTTGCAAAACTTTATCAAGTTATTCAAAATAACTTTTATCTTTGAAATCCCATTTCAAAAGCTCTTCATTTTTAATCCAATTCCATTTCAAAAACTATTTGAATTCGAAATTCAATTTTAAAACCATTTCAAAAATTATGACTTAACCAATTTCCTCGTGCGATCCATATTTGTGTGTGTATAGTGTGGTCTAGGGGTTTTACACACAATAGTGCAACAACAGCAATAATCAGCATAGATTCAAATACAGCAATATATTAGATAAGCGGTATAAACTGTAACGCTTATCTTTCATTCACAAATCACAGATATATATCACAAATAACAAATTACATCATAGATAATTAATTACATCACATATGAATAAATTACATCATAGTACATAGCTTCAAATGATTCATGTCACCAAGCAACATATATCAGGGATACCAAACAATTCAAAGCATTTCATAAATCCAAACATCCATAAGAAAGATCAATTGACCATTTGATTAATTTAAATCAAATTAATTACTAATCCTGGTTAATTAATATTAATTAATTACAACTCATTACAATTGATTATCCTTTAATCATTAATTAACTATCACCAATAAATTAATTAACCTTTAATTTTGTAATTATCCTTTAATTAATTATCATCAATTAATTACATAAATTAAATTAGATTAACCTTAAGTTAATTACATAATTAATTAACCCTTAATCAATTACCCATTTAATTTAATAAAATTAAAATAAGTGATTATTCCTAATAACTTACATTAATTAATTAACCTTTAATTAAATTAATCATTCTCAAATTAATCATATTAATTTAATTATTTTTAATTAATCAATGATTAATCAACATAAATCATTAATTAATTACTTCAATTAAGTAATTATCTCTAATTAATCCATACCCTTAATTTATTTATCATTAATTTACTTTTAATAACAAATTTATAAATCAACTTTTAATTAATTTAAAGTAATTAACCTTTAAGTAATTACATTAATAAATGATCCTTTGATTACTCAAGGCCTTAATTAACTTAAGACAAACCATTTATCTTAATCACTTATTTTAATCACCTCAACAAATTCTATTTTAAATACTTAAGAATATTGTAAATAATTACCCAACCTAATAACTCAAAATCTTAAAATAAATTTTAAACACATTTTTAAAATTTAAAAACTAAATATTTGGAAACTTGTTTTGAAACCTGATAATTATTTATACTTTGAAAACATGTCACTAACTAGCTTTGAAAAACTTTGTTACTAATTGTATTTTGCTTTTAAACTTCAAAACTATAGTTTCCTTTTATTTTTAAAATCCTGGAACACATTTTCTTTCCAAATTTTTAAAAGTTGGAAACTCAAAAATAAAACCCCTGAGCCAAACTCGAAAATTCCCAAGTGCAATCCCGAGACCAACTACTGTTTTCCTTCTCACTTTTGCCTTCGAGTCAACTCATCACTTTCACGTGCTCGTGCTCGAGAATTTCCTCGTCTTCCTAAATCAACGTCATTCCCAGATACACCCGCCTTACGCGTGCATGTACACACCTGGTCGGAACGTTTTCGACCAACCTCGTCTCCTTCGACAAGTTAGCCACCACCACCTAAAATCGCTAGACCACCCAGATCATCGAGATCCACTATAATTTCCTCGTCTTCCCAAATCAACGTCATTCCCAGATACACCCGCCTTACGCGTGCATGTGCACACCTGGTCGGAACGTTTTCGACCAACCTCGTCTCCTTCGACAAGTTAGCCACCACCACCTAAATTCGCTAGACCACCCAGATCATCGAGATCCACCAGAATTCAAATTTGCACTACCAAGCATCAACCTGTAACCAATTAGATCACCTACAAACGCCACTTCTCATCACTTCAGTCTATCTGAAATGTCGAAACTCTGGCTACAGCTGCTTTGATGATCCACGAGACTTTTCCCTCTGGTCCAATCCTCTGGAGTTCACGAGAGATGACGCAGTGCTCAAAAAAATGTCGTCGACTAAAACTGCATTTCGAACCCTACTCTGCCCCTTCCCGGCCACCACTGTCATCTTAAAAATGATCCACCGTTTTTCCAGAGAATCTCATCACATCGGCCACCTCCAGCCTTGGTCCCGATCAACACCATCACGCCGTTCGCCGCAATTCAACAAATACCCAATTTATGATCATCTTAGAAATTCCTAACATGTACTAATCTAAATTTTTTGATATCAATGACTAAATTCATTTTTTCCCCATTACGAATTGAATCACAAAATCCAATATTGAAATTAAAATACTCGAATTTTCATTTTGAAATGATTTTTACTGTAAATTATATATTTTGAAAAAAATTGCATAACATATCTGCTTAAAACTATTTTTAAAAATCTGATGTTGTTATTATTAACAAATTTCTTCTAGAAATCAAATCCTAAAAAAATGAGATTTCCAATTTTGTACAGGTTTTGTGACCTGTAACTGAAAACAGAGGAATAAATAGCCTGCACACAAGACATACAGACATGCAAGCATTATATCAACACATTTTCAAGCATGATCACTTGTGTAAACCAGACACAATAAATTCCAGATTTTATATGGGAAGTTTGCTCACTCAGAATGAAGAACAGAGCACAGTGTAGCCTGGAAAAATATTTTGGGCCTGGAACTGCTTTTGAACTCTGAAAGTAGATTATGATTTACTTGAGTTGATCTTTATACTTGGTCTTCCAGGTTGAGTTTCAATTCTGTTTTCAATTCTGCAGTATTTTTTGATTTCTACTTTTGATCAAGTTTGAGTCGTTTGGGATTTTGTTCTCAGATTGGAAAATGGAAATGAAAAATTCTTTTTCCAGGTTGAAGACTTTGCTTGATAGCTTCAGGTTTTGATTTTGCCTTGCTTGATTCCAGATTTTGATTTGGTTAATGTTTGAGATGATCTTTGTTTTTCAGGTTTGTAATTTCAGTTTGATTTATTCTTTTAGTTCTCAGGCTTGAGAATTTTTTTTGAGAAAGATGAAAACAGCCTGACCATTTTTCTTATATGCATGTTTTTTTTCTTCTAAATTTTGATTCAAAAGAAAATAGAACACAATAACTTAACAAGTGTTATTCATGCTAAATTTTTGTGTACAAGTGTTACAAGTTTATAATTTTATGTTTGAATCCCCAATGTAAATTATTTTGTTAATTTTTGTTTTAAACCATCCTAGCTTTATATTTGCAAAACATTTCTTTTCATATTAACATTTGTTTTATTAATTCAAAAGATACATATCTTGAATAAATCTTTTAGTTCTAGATCTCTTTAAAAATGACCCTAGACCTTTGATATTTTAACTTAATATCTTTATCTATCGATGTTAGAAGCCCTGTCAAGTTCCATTTTTTTGATGCATTCAAAATCATCATTAATTTGATTGTAAATTAAATTAGTATTTTTAGCAATTTGTTATGCTTGGTTAGGAGTTAATGTGTTTAAAGAATAGGTGTACAAGTGCTTTCGAAAAGAACGTGGTCGCCTGAGGTTGATAAATGCCTAAGACTTCTACGCATGAACTTGTTGGTGTTACTTTTGGATTTGTGGCTATGCCCGAAAATTCCGGATCTATAAGCTATCTCAAAGGTAATATCAATAACCGAAAAATTAGTTTCATAGTGATCGACAACAGATGCTGAAGTCTGGACTACAGGATCTGCTAGCGATACTACATTATCTGCAAATGCTTCAATAACTCTATCGGGTTGAAAATCAGCAACATTGACATCAAGGGTGGAAATTCTTGTGCCTGCGCCATTTTAGCCAATAGATTCGTTTTTTATTCTAGTTTATCGATGCACTTCTATTTTCCTTGGCTCACAAGGATTTTAAACATCTGGGTCTAGTAATAACACATCCTTGTCTAAAAGCATTCAGAAAAATTATTGGATTCACCAAAGAAAGAGTCATGCTAGTGATCATCTTCATAAATTACAGAATTAACAGAACTCGAGATAGCAGGGGCAATTTATCAGGAACCTCCATATTCTCTAGTAAAGATTCAAAATTCTCAAGAAAAATTTCAGATTGACTTAGCAAGGGACCCGGAGTGATCGAGAGTGAGTGAATCATTGAGCGAAGTTTTAGGTATTTGATGTGGAATTGGAAGCGCAAGTCGTGGATAGAAGACATGGGCAACATATAAGGTGATGAAACCATCTGATGTTGAGGTTGACATGTTGGAAGCTCTTGATTCCTCTTATAGCTGATTCATTTATGTCCAAATCTATCACATTGAAAACATTTATTCGGGTCATGACAATTAAAAGGCAAGTTACCGAGCCCCCTACATCTAAAGCAATAGGGTTTACCAACTTTTCGCTTGATCCATGGCTCTATCCGATTTGGTCTTGGCCATAGTTTTGGGAGTTGCAAAGACGAGGTGATTACGAACTTGATACCGAATCAGATAGCATCAGTGTAGCTCTTATTGTTGGTGACTTCTGCGAAACTTTGGCAAGGATCTATAGCAAGAATGTGTGTACTAGTGCGAGGTAAATGAGAATGGAAAAGAGGTCGAAAGACATGGTGATTATTATGAATGTTCTATTGATAATGAAACAAAGGGTTTGTAGAGACGTTCAGTATTTTTGAGAATTTGGTCACCATTGATCTGCTTGGAAATTTTATATTTCAAAGAGTATAAAATTATTTTTAAACGAGGAAGAAAGCATGGATTACGACACTACTGTTGTAATAAATGTTCTCAAGAAAAGGAAAGAGGTCATGGACTATACATTTTTGTTGTAGTAAATGACTTCGGGAAAATGGAAAGGAAATTTTGATTGTAACAGTGATAACCTAGATTTTTGGGCATCAGATAATTGGATAATTATCCGAATTAACTATTAAAATACTGAGTTATAGATTGGACAAATAAATGTGATAATCTCCTTTATAAATTATTTATATTTGACAAAATTATTATTTTCATACAATAACGATAATGGGTTGTTTTAAATATAGATAAATTTTTAAGTAAAATTATTAATTACAAGTTGAATTTGGGTTTATTTAAAATATATGTATTATTTGAATTGATTCATAAATTTGATTGGGCTTAAATTTGAATTCAAATTTGAAAATCTAAAAGAAGTATATCTCAAATATAGTTTGATTTAAATAGTAAAATAAATACCAAAGCTTTATAAAACATTTTAAATAAAGGCAAGTGTTAATATGTTAACACCCAAATTAACAAAAGTAAATCATTTAACATAAAAACACAAAAGTGTAACAATTGAAATATAAAATTTAAACAAGAACTTATCAAAGAGTTAATATTCTTCTTTCTTAATTACACATGTGCTAAGTATAGTTTATAAATAATTTAAATACATAAAACCCAAAATTTATAAACATAAGGAATTTATAAATAAGGAATTAAACATAAAACCTTTTATTTAACATTTCTAAGACCCTTATAACATGCAGAATACACTTGTAATAATAATAGGTTGTTTGTACATTTGTAAGCCAAAGGAGAATTTACATTTACAAGTGGCATACTTATCCTCTTTCAAAATTAATTTTATGTACAAAAATGAATTAGGAAAAAGGAATAAGCTGCTCATTTTTTTCCTTCATCTTTAAAATAAAAAGAAAATAAACCTGAAATCAAAATTAAACAAAATTTTTTTTTGAAGTGTTCAACATGATTCAAGAACAAAAAATCTGAAGCAAGAAAAAACATTTAAACCTGGAAAGATTAAACCTGAAATCATAGACAAGCAGATCAAATCAAACATTGCAATTTCAAAAGTCTGCGTTAGTGCAGTTTTCTTAAGTTCAGCACAATTCAATTAAGTCCAGATCAAGCTCAAATGATAGTTCTAGTCCCAAAGGCATAACAAGATTTCGGTTTTTAGAGCTTTGTGTCATCTGTTCGACATTACTAAGGTGAGTAAACTCTGAAATCTAGTGTATCTTGGAATTACATGTGTGGTCCTTGAAATATGATATGTATTATGATGTGCATGTCACAGAAAAATGATTTTTTTGTGTATATATGTGTGATAATATCTGTGTTTATGTTTGAATAGGTATAACATGCCTCTGTTTAAATCAATACAGGTTTTAAAAACCTGATTCAATAATTCAAACCTTCCACTTAGATGATTCTTAAGCTTTGATTTCTGAGTAAAATTGTTTGTATGGAAGCAACATCATTTTAAAAAAAATTGATTCAAGAAAATGTTTAGCAAATATCTCAAAAGTTAAATATTAGAGTAAGGAATAGATTAATGTCAAATTAAATTTTCATGCTTTGATTATACAATCGAATTCGTTTACGAAATTGTTTAATTTTAGTAATAAGATGGTTATTTTTAAGATAGTGGATGTCGAGGATTGCTGAGTTGAACGCAAATAGATTTTCATTCAAATTGTGGCTATCGGCGATATGAAGGAGGTCGTGCTCGTTGGTGAAGAAGGTTTGAGCGGCTAGGATCTTTAGAAAAATAGTCTAGTATTTTTTTGATCGCCGGAACAACCTGGCGACGCTAACTTAGGGTTTTAATATTGTTGAGGTTGAAGTCGAATTTCGTGGCTTACTTGATCTCAACACAGCGTCGAACTCGATCGGAGTTGCGAGGAAAAGGAGAGGAAAGGCAGGCGAACATTCAGGAGGAAGGTCGGGGTCTCCGGTGATTGGAATGAGGAGACAAGGAGGATCTTGGCGACGGGTTTGGCGATGTTTGTTGTTCTTTTGCTCGATTCTGAAATGGGCTTGTAGTTCATCAAACTGGGTGGTGGGACGACGTTGGGAAAAGATAGCTGACGTGTCGATGGACAGAACATGTTTCGATGCCGACTAGAAGTCGCGTGCATGCGCACCGTATCACACTGTACACGGTAGAAGGAAGAATAGGAGAAGCAGAAGATTTTAGGGAAGATGAAGTAACGAGCCGAGTAAATCTGGGCCAGGGGAAAATTATTTGTAATGAGGAGAGATATGAGGGGATAAGTTTGAGTTGTACGGGCTTATAAGGATCGGCTCGGGAAATTTTCGTTTGGGCCGGTAGTTTCAGTTTGATTTTAACCAAGATTTCTAGTAATGATTTAATCTAGTTTTAAAAGCAGAAGATAGTAAAAGTAATTAATTAACCAAGTTTACATAAATTGTTTGGTTTAATATAATTTTGTATAAGTTGATTATTTAATTATATTTCTATGAGATTTCAAATGAATTTTAATAATGATTAATTAATTAAGATAAGGATAATTGATTTAAAAGTTGTTAATTAATTAAGGGTTTATTAATCAACTTAAGTAATGGAGGATGAATAATTAAAGTAATTAATTAAGGATAATTACTTAAGATAATTAATTAAAGAACTAATTAATGTAATTAATTAAAGGATAATGAAAGTAATTAGTGGATAGTTAATAAATATAATTAACGAAGGAATCATTCACTAATGATTAAGTGATAATTAATTAACTAATGTAATAAATAAATTGATTGATAATGAAGAAATTAAGGGTTAATCATTGATTTATTCATTATGTAATTGAAGGGAAAATAATTAATTAATGGTTAAGGATTAGTTAATAAAAATATAGGGTTATCAGTTAATTAATTAGAGATTGGTAATTAGAGATTAAGGGATGGTGTGACGACCGCCCATGACTCCTGCACGAAACAAGGGAATGGTGCGCTGAAAAGTGTGCCAGGCAGCCATGGACGATAGTCAGGATAAGATAAAACAGAATAGTCTATCGTATTACTCACAGCGCATGGATAAAATACAATAGAAAATATACATAGTGAAGCTCTATAGAACAGAAGTCTCATCATATAAACTCATAATAGTTTTATACAATCATCTGAATAGTCAATACGTCAGGCCTCACTACATAACACTCAGAGTATCAAACAAACAGTGGAACATCCAGTATATATAGTAGGAAAACAATATGCAAAAGCCCCACTCGTCTTCGTCATCAACAGCGTAGGTAATCAAGAAACGTCACCTGTCACCTGCTACCTAGTCTGCCCATCCCAACATGGATGAACAGCCCAAGGTAATAAGAGTTGAACATAAAACCTTGAGTCAGACAACAGTCTTAGTGAGCAGTAAATTAACTATCAAACATACCAAAAGAGCATAAAGGGTAAAAGGAATAGGAACTCAACCATCCCACTCCACCTCATTCTACAGTGATAGCCCCCCAGACCCACTAAGCAAAAACAAGCATAACAAAGCAGACATTTAAAGTAAAGTAATTATCACTCGAGTCAAGGTCGATGTTTTCCGAGTACAAACCCCCAAGGCCTAAACCAAGATCAGATAAGCACTCTGAAAACATCGCTCTTGAGTCCGATTGACGATACAACCAAACATCCATGACTCTGGCTATCACTGTAATCATTGCCTCGATATCACCATTAATTGAATGGCCGGCACCTTCTTTCAGCCGTACGTCAAGGGCTAATGGTAACCCCGGTTCTAGATAAACTCCGCACGTCATCGTGACCCGTGCCTAGGACTTACCTACTCTACCCAGAGTACTCGACCACCTACCTGTAGTCTTTTGGGTGTCCCGACCACCTACCTGTAGTCGTTTGGACATCCTATGTACTCTTGCTTTGAATTTACTAGAACCTTCAATAACAATGAAATCCAAGCCTCCTAGTCATCCTCCTCGACGACTATTCTCATACTAGCCCAAGCTACTTCTCGAGCAATCCATTATCAACCAACTCGAACCATCCCTCGAGTTATCAACATGCTTGGAATGATCCCGTCTGGATTATGCTAAGGCTACATCACATCATGCTTCGCCTCATCTTAACATAGCAAAGCTCCATCACAACATCGTCATCTTATCCGTCCATATGAGCTTCATCATCCGCTACATATACCACAAGCATCTTTTCTCATCCCTTAGCCTCTCCCTTAGCTTTCGAACCATTTTCGACCATACTTGTCTAGATCCAACCATAAATCAACTAACTCTAAACAATCAATCAAGACAATCATTAATCCAAGGAATCAAATATTCAAACAAGGTTTAATAAGCAATTATACAAGGAAATGGCAATTTGGTAATTAAAGTGTCCAAATCTAATAAGCATGAATAATAGGCAAATGTCTCTAAAACTTGATGAATAAACTTGCATAAGTTAACATGTAGTAAAATGGGTGTCAAAACTTCATAGATGATAGATCTACATGCATACTTAGGAAAAATGCAAGAAATCACTATCTTTAACACATAAACAAGCCACCAATCCAATATACTCCCTTGGGTCCGTGTGAGAGATAACTACCACTCACCGAATCACCTAAACACCTCAAAAACAACCAACTCCAGATCTGGACAGCAAAGATCTAAGCTTGATCCGGCAAAATCTCACTTCAATCAATGAAATCTCTCTTTGTTGGATGAAGATCTTCAACTTTGGCTCTTGGATCTTCGATTTGATCTTCAATTTAGATGGAAGGAATCACTAGATTAGAGTGGAGAAAAGAAGTGAAGAAGTGTTGTAGTCGAGCTCTCAAAATGGCAGCACTTCGTCGCTTCAAAATCCGGTGCCAAAAAGTGAGGCGAACCCCTTCTATTTATAGGCAGAAATCTCCCTGAGTCGGTCGTCCCCATGAGTCGCCCACGACCTAACTGCAGCCGACTCACGACTTAGCAACCCCATACGACCTAATGACCTAACCAACACGGCCTAACGACTCATGCTTCATGCGACTCAACGTCTCATGCCTTAACACGACTCAACACAAACACAGCTCAACGCGGCTCACAGCTCACGACTTAAGCCCAAGCGCCGACCTAACGACTCAAGCCCCTAACGACCCAAGCCTTCGAACGACTTATCACCTATACGACCTAAAGACTTACACGACCTAGCGACTTAACTATATTGCCGACTCACGACTTAACGGCTTAGCCCTTCCCACGACTCAACAGGTACTACGACCACACACAGGACCAAATGACTTATCCTATGCGCGACCTAACTAAAACACGAATTACGACCTATGACTCATCGGAGAGGCCGACCCAACTACTCAAGCCTTAATCACATGACTGACCTAACTACTCATCTATACTGCCGACCTAACACCATCACAGCATCTCAACGACCTACGACCTATAACATGACCCGTCCACGACTTAACTACACACCCTATCACCATAAGTCGTGTACGATTTAAGCCTTAGGTCCTATAAATCGTTGGCTCCTATTGGTCGGTCTACTCTTAAACCGGTCAGTACTTAAGTCGTTAGTCCCTATAAGCCGCTAATTCTGTTAAGTCGCTATCTCCTTAAGCCATTAGCCACCAACCCGCTAACCTCCTTAGGTCGTTCCCAAAATCCCACCGACCTAACTGTCACACGACCTTACCCCCTTACGTCGGTAACTCCTAAGTCGCTCCTTTACGCCACAAGTTCATTAAGTCGGCTAATTATTATCTCCTTAGGTCGCATACTATTTTAACTCGGTCGATACTTAGGTCGGTCAGAAAACCATAACTCGCTCACACGACCTAAGCTAACGTCCACACGAGTTAACTATCATGCGACTTAGGCTTTGGTCGACTCATACTCTAAACGACTTAACAACACCAACGACCTAATGCAACTATTTCACGATTTATCGACACGTAAAATACGAGTCGTTACATTCTCTCCCCTTAGGAATTTCGCCCCCGAAATTCCAAACAAACAAGAGCAATCAGAATTATTCTGCATGCCTACCATCCATAGCAATCAACAAACTATGCATCCAATTACTAGCCTAGCATGCAGAATTCTAAGACTAGAACAAGTTACAAATTCGTGAGATGTCACGACACCTTAGGGCCATACCTCGAAGAGTTCAGGATGAGCTGCCTTCATCCTCTCTTCCTCCTCCCACGTACAGTCGTCAACATCATCACTCCATTGTACCTTGAGCAACGTAATCGTCTTCCTCCTAAGCTGTTTCGTGTCGGTTTCAACAACACGAAGCGGCTTACGAGGTCTCGTAACAACTGGATCAACCTCTAAATCTTCACAGCTACCAGCAGAAACCACCGTATTCGAGTCATGCACATACTTCCGTAGGTAAGATACATGAAAAACATTGTGCACACTCGCCATCTTTTCTGGTAACTCCAATCTATAAGCAAGCTTTCCAATTCGCTCGATGATCGGGAATGGTCCAACAAATCTCGGAGTCAATTTCCCTTTCTTTTCGAATCGAATAACACTTCAGTAGAGAAATCTTCACAAAAACCATATCACCTATGTCGAATTACAAATTCTTACGACGCTTATCGGCATAACATTTCTGACGATCTTGGGCTGCCTTCATTCGTCGCCGAATGATCTTTATGCAATCCGAAGTCTGTCGAATCATTTCTGGCCCAAGTATCAGCTTTTCTCCAGTTTCCAACCAACATGTCGGAGAGTTACACGGTCTTCCATACAATGCTTCATATGGTGCCATACCAATACTTGACTGGTAACTGTTATTATATGCAAATTCCACCAAATGAAGATGATCTTCCCATGATCCCCCGAAGTCCAAAACACATGCTCTGAGAAGATCTTCCAAAATTCGGTTGACTCTCTCGGTCTGACCATCTGTTTGGGGGTGATAAGCTGTACTCAAACACAACTCGGTTCCCAAAACTTCTTGGAAGCTCTTTCAAAATCCACTAGTGAACAATGGGTCTCGATCGCTCACTATACTCTTCGGAATACCATGGAATCGAACTATCCACTTAACATACAACTCAGCCAACTTCGATGTAGTCCTAGTTGATCGAACAGGAATGAATCTTGCATTCTTAGTCAAACGATCTACGATGACCCAAATCCCTTCATTCCCTGCCCTGGTTCTAGGTAGACCATCGATAATATCCATCGATATCTGCTTCCACTTCCATGTAGGAACCTCTAATGGCTGAAGCAATCCACTGGGCTTCTTCTGCTCGGCTTTTACCAACTGGCAGTTAGTTCATACACTTGGAAATAAAATTTCCAACATCATTCTTCATACCTTCCCAGTAGTAGGTTCTCTTCATATCCCTATACATCTTATTTCCACCTGGATGAATTGTCAACTTCGAGTGATGACTTTCCCTCAGAACTTCATCTCTCAATCCATCTATATTGGGAACAACTAGTCGTCCTTGTTTCCGAAGCCAACCCTCTCGATCGACTTCAAATCCTTTATCCTTTTCTGGATTCAATCTAGATTCCAAATCGCGGATAATCTTGACAAGCTTATCGTCTCGCTTTTGGCTCTCGCCAATTCTCTCCATAAGAGTAGGTCTTATCGATAAGTTTGCCAACATCTCAGATTCCAATTCACATCTAGGCCTGAAGTCAAATCCAGCCAAATAATCAAGATTCTTCCATTCCGAAAGCATGGCTCCCAAACTTGCATGTCTTCAACTTAACGCATCCTCCACTGCGTTAACTTTTCCCGGAGTATAGGCTATACCAAAATCATATGATGCTAAGAACTCTAGCCACCGTTCTGTCGAAGATTCAAATCCTTTTGGGAGAACAGATACTTCAACGACTTATGATCTATAAACAACTCGAATCGAGCTCCGAATAGATAATGTCTCCACATCTTCAGAGCAAAAACAATCGCCGCTAACTCCAAATCATGAGTCGGATAATTCCTTTCATGCGGCTTCAGTTGTCGACTTGCATACGCAACAACTTTATCCTTCTGCATTAGCGCTGCTCCAAGTCCAGTACCACATGCATCGGTGTAAACCACCATCTCATCATTCCCACTTGGAATAGTCAAAACAGGAGCACTCGTTAGTCGATCTTTCAGGATTACGAAAGCTTGCTCACACTTATCATCCCATATGAATACCTGATTCTTTTTCGTCAATCCTGTTAACGGTGCAACTATCTTGGAAAAGTCTTTGATAAACCGACGATAATATCCTGCTAATCCAAGAAAACTTCTCACATCAGATGCATTCTAAGGTCTAACCCAATCCTGGATTGCTGCCACCTTAGCGGGATCAACCGCTATTCCATTTCCAGAGATAACATGGCCTAAGAACCTCACTTCACTCTTCCAGAAGTGACACTTCGAAAACTTAGCCTTTAGCTGATGTTTCCGCAAGATTTCCAAAACAATACGCAAGTGTGTCTTGTGCTCTTCCTCAGTTCTGGAATAAATTAGAATATCATCCACGAACACAAGTACGAACTTGTTCAACTGATCTCTGAACACTCTATTCATAAGATCCACAAAATATGCTGGTGCATTGGTCAATCCAAACGGCATTACCAGCCACTCATAAAAACCGGATGGTGTCCTAAAAGCAGTCATCGGCACACTATCCTTAGCCACTCTCAACTGGTGAAATCCCGTTGCCAAATCCATCTGAGAAAACACCTTAGCTTCGTGGAGCTGATCAAACAAGTCATCTATTCTCGGCAATGGATACTTGTTCTTCTTAGTCACCTTATTCAGCTCACGATAATCCACACACAACCTCAACGATCCTTCCGCTTTGGTTGCGAACACAACTGGTGCACCCCATTCGGACACGCTACGCCGAATGAATCCTTTCCGTAAAAGGTCCTCAACTTGCACCTTCAACTCTTGCTGCTCCCTAGGCGCCATCCACCTAAGAGGCATCATAGCAGGTCTGGCTCCCTCAACTAGATCGATACGAAAATCGATCTCCCTATGCGGCGGTAACCCTTTGACTTCATCAAAGACGTCCTCAAATCCATTCACAACCGGGCATCGATGACAGTCCATCCCGTGGAACAACCAGCGAATAAATGAAGCTCATGAAGACGCCTTCTTCATGCTTACATCGTATCACAACCTTTTGCTCTTCCACATTCCCGACTGTCACCTCCAGCCTCTCACAATCAATCCTTGCCGCATATTTCCTAAGCCAGTCCATTCCCAAAATAATTCCGAACCCCGCAAAGTTCAGAACAAAGCAATCACAAACAAAAGTGCAATCATGACTCGATACAACTAGACCACGGCATATCATACACAAACAAGACGAACCCCCAACTGGATTAGTCACAACCAATGGTCTATCAACAATATCCGGTTCCAAACCCAACCGGTCTACCGGATCATTACAAACAAATGAATGCGACGCCCCAGTATCAAACAACACTCTAACTGGAACACCACAAATGGAAAGAGTACCTTGAACCACCACACTCTTCCCCTTCTCCTCCGCAGTAGGAGCTTTCAAAGATGATGGAACAGCCCCCAAAGCATAAGCTTGCACAATCTGCTTATCTTTCCTCGGTTCTGGACAGTCCTTCTTGATATGTCCCAGCTTATCATAGTTGTAACACTTTCCCGATACCTTGGGATTCCTACAATCTTGGAGAGATGGCCCTTCTGCTGGCAGTTGTAGCAGGTCACTTCGCCCTTTGGCTTCTTCTGGCCATTCTTACCCTTCTGCTGTTGCTGCTTCCTCTTCTTGTTTCCACCCTGCTGTGGTTTGGACTCTTCCTTCGTCACAGCAACAACAGACCCCTCCTTAGGAAAAAACTCTCGTGCCTGAGAGCTTTCTCCACAAGCTTCTCAAATGGATCGTCCAAATGATCCACTAACTGCCTCCCAAGATAAGTGTCCAAGCCTGTCACAAACTTCTCGTTCTTCTGGTAGGGAGATTCAATATACGATCTGGCATACTTGGACAAAGCTTCAAACTCCGAAACATACTCAAGAACTGATCTTCCACCTTGCTTGAGCTCCACAAATTTATTAAACAAAACAGATTTCTGAGCCGTAGAGATGAACTTAGCTTCAAATCTAACTTGGAATTGCTCCCAAGTAATCTCTTCTTCTGGAGTATCAATGGTGATAGAATTCAACCAATCCGAAGCTCTCCCTTGAAGCTGTCTTGATGCAAGCTTCCTCTTAGTTGCATCCTCAATTCCGAAATCACCAAAGATCCTTATACAAGCATCAATCCATCTCTGAACTTCTATGGTTGATTCTGTTCCCAAGAAAACCTTCCCTCCAAGAGCAGTATAGTCTTTGCACAACTTAGCAAAATCCACTGGTTTTGGAGCTTGAACTTGAACTCCAACATCTACTGACTATCCTGAAGTTGGTATCCTTCTCATGATCGAAGTCATCATAGCTTCGAACAATGCAGCATAGTCAGTAGCTCCCCCAACAGCACGGCTTTCCCTAGCAGCTTGTCTCTCACTTCGACTCATCCTTAATATCTACAAAAAGGAATGATTTAGAACACCTTGAGAAACAACTACATAAGGAGTTCAAATCCTTCTAAACTACTATATTATATATAGTAATCATCCATCAAAATACAATTACGTCTCTCATACGTAGTTACGTCAGCGAGCGTTGGCTAAAATCGATTAACCAAAGCTCTGATACCAAATGTGACGACCGCCCATGACTCCTGCACGAAACAAGGGAATGGTGCGCTGAAAAGTGTGCCAGGTAGCCATGGACAATAGTCAGGATAAGATAAAACAGAATAGTCTATCGTATTACTCACAGCGCATGGATAAAATACAATATAAAATATACATAGTGAAGCTCTATAGAACAGAAGTCTCATCATATAAACTCATAATAGTTTTATACAATCATCTGAATAGTCAATACATCAGGCCTCACTACATAACACTCAGAGTATCAAACAAAAAGCGGAACATCCAGTACATATAGTAGGAAAACAATATGCAAAAGCCTCCACTCGTCTTCGTCATCAACAGCGTAGGTAATCAAGAAACAGCACCAGTCACCTGCTACCTAGTCTGCCCATCCCAACATGAATGACCAACCAAAGATAATAAGAGTTGAACATAAAACCTTGAGTCAGACAACAGTCTTAGTGAGCAGTAAATTAACTATCAAACATACCAAAAGAGCATAAAGGGTAAAAGGAATAGGAACTCAACCATCCCACTCCACCTCATTCTACAGTGATAGCCCCCCAGACCCTCTAAGCAGAAACAAGCATAACAAAGCAGACATTTAAAGTAAAGTAATTATCACTCGAGTCAAGGTCGATGTTTTCCAAGTACAAACCCCCAAGGCCTAAACCAAAATCAGATCAGCACTCTGAAAACATCGCTCTTGAGTCCGAATGATGATACAACCAAACATCCATGACTCTGGCTATCACTGTTATCATTGCCTCGATATCACCGTTAATTGAATGACCGGCACCTTCTTTCAGCCGTATGTCAAGCGCTAATGGCAACCCCGGTTCTAGATAAACTCCGCACGTCATCGTGACCCATGCCTAGGAGTTACCTACTCTGCCCAGAGTACTCGACCACCTACCTGTAGTCTTTTGGGTGTCCCGACCACCTGCCTGTAGTCGTTTGGACATCCCATGTACTCTTGCTTTGAATTTACTAGAACCTTCAATAACAATGAAATCCAAGCCTCCTAGTCATCCTCCTCGACGACTATTCTCATACTAGCCCAAGCTACTTCTCGAGCAATCCATTATCAACCAACTCGAACCATCCCTCGAGTTATCAACATGCTTGGAATGATCCCGTCTGGATTATGCCAAGGCTACATCACATCATGCTTCGTCTCATCTTAACATAGCAAAGCTCCATCACAACATCGTCATCTTATCCGTCCATATGAGCTTCATCATCCGCTACATATGCCACAAGCAGCTTTTCTCATCCCTTAGCCTCTCCCTTAGCTTTCGAACCATTTTCGACCATACTTGTCTAGATCCAACCATAAATCAACTAACTCTAAACAATCAATCAAGACAATCATTAATCCAAGGAATCAAATATTCAAACAAGGTTTAATAAGCAATTATACAAGGAAATGGCAATTTGGTAATTAAAGTGTCCAAATCTAATAAGCATGAATAATAGGCAAATGTCTCTATAACTTGATAAATAAACTTGCATAAGTTAACATGTAGTAAAATGGGTGTCAAAACTTCATAGATGATAGATCTACATGCATACTTAGGAAAAATGCAAGAAATCACTATCTTTAACACATAAACAAGCCACCAATCCAATATACTCCCTTGGGTCCGTGTGAGAGATAACTACCACTCACCGAATCACCTAAACACCTCAAAAACAACCAACTCCAGATCTGGACAGCAAAGATCTAAGCTTGATCCGGCAAAATCTCACTTCAATCGATGAAATCTCTCTTTGTTGGATGAAGATCTTCAACTTTGGCTCTTGGATCTTCGATTTGATCTTCAATTTAGATGGAAGGAATCACTAGATTAGAGTGGAGAAAAGAAATGAAGAAGTGTTGTAGTCGAGCTCTCAAAATGGCAGCACTTCGTCGCTTCAAAATCCGGTGCCAAAAAGTGAGGCGAACCCCTTCTATTTATAGGCAGAAATCTCCCTGAGTCGGTCGTCCCCATGAGTCGCCCACGACCTAACTGCAGCCGACTCACGACTTAGAAACCCCATACGACCCAATGACCTAACCAACATGGCCTAATGACTCATGCTTCATGCGACTCAACGGCTCATGCCTTAACACGACTCAACACAAACACAGCTCAACGTGGCTCACAGCTCACGACTTAAACCCAAGCGCCGACCTAACGACTCAAGCCCCTAACGACCCAAGCCTTCGAACGACTTATTACCTATGCGACCTAAAGACTTACACGACCTAGCGACTTAACTATATTGCCGACTCACGACTTAACGGCTTAGCCCTTCCCACGACTCAACAGGTACTACGACCACACACAGGACCAAATGACTTATCCTATGCGCGACCTAACTAAAACACGAGTTACGACCTATGACTCATCGGAGAGGCCGACCCAACTACCCAAGCCTTAATCACATGACCGACCTAACTACTCATATATACTGCCGACCTAACACCATCACAACATCTCAACGACCTACGACCTATAACATAACCCGTCCACGACTTAACTACACACCCTATCACCATAGGTCGTGTACGATTTAAGCCTTAGGTCCTATAAATCGTTGGCTCCTATAGGTCGGTCTACTCTTAAACCTGTCAGTACTTAAGTCGTTAGTCCCTATAAGCCGCTAATTCTGTTAAGTCGCTATCTCCTTAAGCCATTAGCCACCAACCCGCTAACCTCCTTAGGTCGTTCCCAAAATCCCACCGACCTAACTGTCACACGACCTTACCCCCTTAGGTCGGTAACTCCTAAGTCGCTCCTTTATGCCACTAGTTCCTTAAGTCGGCTAATTATTATCTCCTTAGGTCGCATACTACTTTAACTCGGTCGATACTTAGGTCGGTCAGAAACCCATAACTCGCTCACACGACCTAAGCTAACTTCTACACGAGTTAACTATCACGCGACTTAAGCTTTGGTCGACTCATACTCTAAGCGACTTAACAACATCAATGACCTAATGCAACTATTTCACGATTTATCGACACGTAAAATACGGGTCGTTATAGATGGGTAATTAGAGATTAGTTACCCAATAATAAATTACTTAATATAAGTAATTAAAGGATAAATTTGTTAAGGATAAATTTAATTAGAAATTAAATGTTAAATTAATTAATAATTAAAGGATAATTAATTGAGGATAATTAACCAATTGAATAATCACTTGATGGAAGTAGTTATGGATAATAAATGGGTAAAATAAAAGATGATTAATTATTTGGGTTGTAATTAATTAATGTTAAGTAAGCAGGAATAAAGGTGGTTAAAGTAATTAATTTAATTGGAATGGTGTGCTAATTAATCTTGTTTATGAATGATTGAATAATTTTGAATGTCTTGGAATTATTGGATATTTCTGATATGAAATGTTTTCTGTTATGATTGGGTTGGACAGTGAAAATGTGGTTATCTTCGAAATGAATTCTGGTGTAAGTGACATTGACGCATCGGTAATATGGAAAAACAGATGTAACTGTGAAAGTGGCGATCGATGGATTGAAGTATACCGAAAGGCCCAAATTCGTTGATCCGAAGATACCGAATTCTAGCTATCTCTGATACTTTGATCGCGCGCGATACCGTGGAAAGAGATCTACAATTCTTCGAGCGTTGATCAAGCGCACTTGATTCCGCGAATTGGCTTCAACAAACGTTGATTCGAGCGCACTCGAATACTGTAGGTGGAGATAGGAGATTACACTCAACTACCAATTTAATGAAAGAACAAAGATAACAAACAAGAATTTTATTCAAAAATGAACCAACCTTACAACTGACCATTCCATGCCTGTTTATAGGCTTACAATATGTACACGACTCATCTACGTGACTTAGCATAGGTCGGCCATGACCTATTAATGAACGACTCAACATCAGAGACAGGCGACTTAACAGACCCAAACGACCTAAAAACACACGGGTTACGACCTATACAACCCCACGACTTAACAGTTACAACACACAAACAATACACGACTTAAAATTAACACGTCTTAACGACTTAAAAATGACACGACTTAACACGACCTAAGTACAAACACAGTACAAACAAAATTACACGGCCTACGACTTAAAGTAGCTCGGCTCCAGAAAGGCTTCAGCGACACATGGCCTGAGCGACTTAAGCTCTGAACGACATAAGGAGATGGGATGTGGCATAACATTGAGTGACCTAACATAGGTCGTAGCTTGATAAGGTCGTGGACGACCTATCTTGTCTTAACAACAGGACATTTTATGCGACCTAACTAGGTCGTAGGTCGCTGGCAATGACAATAATAGTTTGGCTTGCTTAGTTTGCTTGTTAACTTGTAAGTCGCTAGGTCGGGGCTCTTTTAGGTCATGACTCGCAAGCTCGTTAGGTCGCGAACTCAGTACAACTTCCCCCTCTGGTTCCCGGTTAGGTCGCGAGCGACCTTCATTGGCTTCCACTGTGCCATCTACGTTCCCTAGCTCGTTACCCTTCACTCCGTTAGGTCGTGAACAACCTAAAGCTTCTTCATTTGGTCGTGAGCGACCTAAAACTTCTTACTTAGGTCGTGAGCGACCTAAGTCTTGTGATTTTGTAGTTTGCGCTGCATCATCCTCCCCCGGTTGACAGAAATTCGTCCTCGAATTTTCACTATCTTCTTCAACTACAAGTTCACTTTCATGATACGGAATTAAGTATTTGACGCTGAAAACATCAGAAGTATGCACATCCTCCGGCAGCTCCAATTTATACGCGTTTTCATTGATTCGTTTCACAATCTTTAGAGGACCAATCTTTTGAGCTTTAAGTTTATTATATGTTCCCACCGGAAAACGATCCTTTGTTAGCACAGCATATACTAAATCTCCTTCCTTAAATTCAACACTTCGTCGCTTCAAATCCGCAGATCGTTTATACTTCTCATTCGACTTTTCCAATCGCTCCTGAACGATTTTATGGCATTCTGTCAAACCATCCACAAAATCAGCAGCTCGTTTAACTGTCCCCTTCGGTTGTGACACTATCGTCAAATCCAACGGTCCCTTCGGCAAGCTTGAATATACAATCTGAAATGGACTGAAACCTGTACTACGATTCACCGCATGATTATGAGCAAACTTCGCTTGACATAATTTCACATCCCAGCTCTTCAGATTATCTTTTACAAGACATTGCAATAAATTCCCCAACGATCTGTTCACAACCTCCGTTTGCCCATCTGTTTGCGGATGATAAGCACTACTAAATTTCAGCTTCGTTCCGACCATCTTCCACAAACTCAGCCAAAAATGACTCAGAAATCTGGTATCCCTGTCTGAAACTATAGATTCTGGTAAACCATGTAGACGATAGATCTCTTTGAAGTACATCTGTGCCACATGAACTGCATCCGCCGTCTTCTTACAAGCAACAAAATGTCCCATCTTCGAAAATCGATCAACCACCACATAAATGGAATCGTTCCCCCTTTTAGTTCTAGGCAACCCCAAAACAAAATCCATACTCACATCAACCCAAGGTTTATTCGGTACAGGTAACGGCATATATAATCCCGCGTTGGTCGCTGTTCCCTTCGAAACTTGACAGATATGACATCTCTCCACAAACCTTTTAACCTCTTTCCTCATTGACGGCGAAAAGTAAGATTGAGAAATCAACTGTAATGTGCGATCCCTTCCTACATGTCCTTCCTCGTGCAACTACTTGATAATCTTCATTCTCAAACTGCTATCTGGTATACATAATCGATTTCCCTTAAACAGAAAACCATCCACCAACAAAAATTCATCAGAATTGCCCTTCTTGACCTTTTCAACAAATTTCATAAAGTAAGGATCTTCTTCAAGCAGTTCGGGCAATAATTCAAAACCTGTCACCTCTACCTTCATTGTCGTCAATAAATGGCTCCTCCTACTCAAAGCATCAACCACACGATTTGTTACCCCAGATTTGTGCTTCACAACAAAAGTAAACTGCTGCAAATAGGCGATCCACGATGCATGCCTTGCTGAAATCTTGTCCTGCCCTTGCAAATGCTTCAAAGCTTCATGATCCGTATAAAGAACAAACTCTTTCTGGAATAGATAATGTCTCCAGTGCTTTACAGCTTGAACAATCGCGTAAAACTCCACATCGTATGTGCTATATCTCAACTTAGCTCCCGACAATTTCTCACTGAAATAAGCAACTGGTTTTCCCTTCTGACTCAAGACTCCACCAATCCCGACCTTCAAGGCATCAATATGTAACTCAAACAACAACTGAAAATCCGGCAAAACTAGAATTGGTGCTGAAGTCAAAAGTGTCTTGATCTTCTCAAAAGCAACCCCTGCTTCCTCTGACCATGCAAACTTCTTTCCCTTCATGCAATAGGTTACAGGTGCCATTACACTGCTAAAGTGTGGAATGAATCTTCGATAAAAAGATACCAACCCATGAAAACTACTCACTTCAGTAATTGTCTTTGGCTGTGGCCAACTCCTGACAGCTTCTACTTTACTTTCATCCACTTGAATGCCTTCCTTAGACAGAACATATCCCAAAAAAAAAACACTGTGCGTCATAAACACACACTTCTCTGTTGCAGCATAAAATTTCTCCTGTCGTAGAATCAACAGTACTTCACGCAAATGCCGGACATGCTCTTCCATACTCCCACTATAGATCAAAATATCATCAAAGTAAACTACCACGAACTTCCCAATAAATGGTCTGAAAATCTGGTTCATAACTCTCATAAAAGTACTCGGAGCATTTGATAAGCCAAACGGCATAACCAACCATTCGTATAGACCTTTCCTGGTTTTAAAAGCAGTCTTCCACTCATCACCTGGTCTAATACGAATCTGATGGTATCCACTCTTCAAGTCAATCTTTGAAAACACAACAGCTCCACTCAACTGATCAATCAAATCATCGAACCTCGACATAGGAAATCTGTATCTCACAGTGATCTTGTTTAGAGCTCGACTGTCCGTACACATCCTCCACGAACCATCCTTCTTTGGTACCAATAAAGCTGGCACTGCACATGGACTCAAGCTCTCCTGAACACGTCCCTGTTCTAACAACTCCTCCACCTGCCTTCTGAGTTCTTCATGTTCCTTAGGACTCATCCTGTAATGTGGCCTATGTGGTAATACTGCCTCTGGAACAAGATCAATCTGATGCTGAATATCCCTCAACGGTGGTAACTCCGTTGGTAACTCCTCAGGAAACACATCTCTGAATTCTTCCAATACCGGCTTTACTTCCTCTGGAACTGCAACAGATTTAGTAGTTTCATGTCCAATCAAAAAAAACACCTCTGGACTCTCCTCTACTTCTTCGATGAATTCCTTCAAAGTCAATAAAGTTTTAAGCTCCTCAATCTCTTCTGACTTGCTCTCTTCCTGCTGTCTCTTCTTTGGAACTAAAATAATTTTAACGCCTTCAAACATAAAACTGTAGCTATTGGTTCAACCGTCATGCTGCACTGCTCGATCATACTGCCACGGTCTTCCCAAAAGCAAGTGACAAACATCCATCTCCACAACATCACACCAGATCTCGTCTTTATACTTCTTCCCAATAGAAAATGGAACTTGAACTCGCCTGTCCACCTTCACCTCTCCTCCTTTTCTTAGCCATGCTAACTTGTAAGGATTTGGATGCTTCTCCGTTTTCAGCTTCAACTTTCTCACGGCTTCGGTAGAAACAATATTGTCACAACTTCCTACGTCAATCACAAATTTACAAACCTTCCCCAGAATAGTGCACGTTGACTGAAAGATATTACTCATCAACCAACTAGCTTCTTCTTCCTGCTTCGGTGTTAAGCAAGACCTCCTCATCATTAGATTACATCCTTCATCTCCTGACGCGATATCATGTTCATCCTCCTCAACTGGACTAGAATAACCTTCACCATCCTCACCTCCAACCTCAGCAATCATAGTTCGTTTCTTCGGCTTCGGACATTCATTACTCTTGTGAACCACTTTCTGGCAATTATAACATTTGAAACTGTTGTTGACCTTCGCCTTCGCAACTTCATTCACAACTGGTCTACCGACAGTTTTAGAAACATTGGAACTTCCACTAGCCCCTTTGTTCTGAATATTGGAGCTTGTAAACACACCACCTCCACGTCTTCCCTGCTTCTCCCAAGCCAACGCTTTCTGATGTGCTTCAGCTACAGATGTAGGATCAAACATATTAACCATGTCTTGAATCTGCATTCCCAACCCTCCAACAAACCTAGTAGTCAATTGTTCCTCTGTCTCCATAATGTCATTTCGAGCAATCAGTGGATAAAATTCATCAGCATAATCATTAACAGTCTTCGTCCCTTGCCTCAGATTCTGCAACCTTTGATACATAAGTGACTGATAATTGTAAGGTAAGAATGTAGCTTTCATTAACTTCTTCATCTTCTCCCATGATTCAATCTTCGACTTCCCCATTCTTTCTCGTGTAAGTTTAGTCTGCTGCCACTATGTCATAGCTCTACCTCTCAAACGAGTAGCAACCAACTTAACTCTTCGATTCTCAGGAACTTCTTTAAAGTCAAAAATTTCTTCAACATTAGAAAACCAGTCCAAGAATTCTTCTACAACCATTCCACCCTTGAATTCTGGAATTTCCATATTCATACCCGATTCCCATCGACGATCATCATCTATATCCCGATATGAATTTCGTACTTGGTCACGATCTCGATAATGAAGGCTAGCTCTATCACCATCTTCATCAAAATCAAATGTATGTCTATATCGATCTCGACCATCAACATCCCTTCGATCACGCATGTCTCTTCTACTATGTCTCTCTTCATCTCGATATGGCTCATCTTCAAACTCGCGTGGAGTTCTTCTCTCTTCGTGTCTATAATCATGGTGATCTCTTCTCGATGAAATTGATGTTTCTCTTCTTTCTCTAAAAGATTGTGGCGACACTCTTCTCACTTCCGTAACCGATGGCGAAACTCTATTTCCTCCATGGTTCGAGATTGGCGACCTTCTCCTTTGACTTCGATTCAAGTCATCAATTTCTCTAACTTCCCATTACCTTCATCAAACTTCTCATTGATACATTGTTCCATTTGCTCAGCTTCTTCTCTTCTATACAACGCTTCAATATTTTGATGGCGGTTAGCTCTTCTTGGTGGCATGATTGAATCAAATAATCTTCAACACAAATCACAAGTACTTCAACAAACTCAAATACAAACTTCAATCTTCAACTTAAACTTCAACTCTCGGCTTGGTTCAAACAAAATGATACACGGCTCAAACATCAACACAAAGTTATGCTCGGCCTTCACTTCAACAAGTGATGCCAAAATGATGCTTCAATTCTCGACTCAAACACTTCAAACTCCTTGGCTCCAAGACTCGTCTTAGCTACGATTGTCTAAGTCTAGCTCCGATACCAAACTGACGCAGCGGTAATATGGAAAAACAGATCTAACTGTGAAAGTGGCGATCGATGGATTGAAGTATACCGAAAGGCCCAAATTCGTTGATCCGAAGATACCGAATTCTAGCTATCTCTGACACATTGGATTCTGAAGTGGGAGATTTGATTTTGGATAAGTGTTTGGTCTTCAGGATTGAATTATCAGTTTGGGTAATTGAAATTCGTTGTGTTTCACGTATCTCCAAGGGAGTACGTGTGAGATCTATCTCTGGTTGTTGATTCAAACATTGTCTATAGTCTGATATCCTGTCTTGTTTTGTAGATCTAGATGAGTAGAAGTTCTGTTGCTTAGTAGTATTGGTTGTTTGGATTCTTTAGAGCGAGTATCCCGGTATTTTTATTTGGGAAACTCGAGAAAATTCTATCCGGAATTTTGTCTGGAGAGTTAGATTTGTTGATTAGGTAAATTGGTTGCTATGATTGTTAGCTTATGGTTGATATATGTTTGTGTTTTAAAATTTAAATCTTTAATTAGATTATTAAATTACCTTTGTTTTAAATTTCGGGGACGAAATTCTTTTAAGAGGGGAGGAATGTGACATCCCAGAAATTTGGGGCAATATCAATTTAATAATCTACATTAAAAATTAAATTGATCTGGTAATATGTGTTAATAATATTTAGATTGATTTAATAATATTCTTTTAAAATAAATATTTAACGGATGATTTATCTTTAAAAAGCTAGTAAATTGTTTTCTATTTGTAGTATGTATATATTTGTATATATTATAAATAGATAAGCTCTGTTTTAAATTAATAAATAAGGACATGTTTTCTAATTCTAATATTTCTGATAAATTAGAAATTTGATTTAATTTAGTATTAAGCTATAAATATCTATATGGTTTTAAATACTTAAGATAAATGTTTAATAGTTAGAACTTATTCTAGCTTAAGTTGAAATTTAAAAATTTATTAACAAAAAGATTGTTTATTTTCTTTTTAAATATAGTTTGATTAAGTAAGTAATTTATTAAATAAGAGACAATTTCTTTAATAATGAGTTTGTTAATCATGTAATATTTTTACAAATGAAGATTGCTATTTCAAATTTATTTGTATAAATAGCTATAATTTGAAAGATTAAAAGTAAGTCTTTTTAAAATGTTAAATTAAAATAAACCTTATGAATACTAACACAAGTATAAATATAATAGATGAATTTAGTTTTTGATATTTATGTTAAAATATAAAAGAGCTAAAGTACTTAAGTAAAAGAACTTGCTAATATACATAAAGTACAACAAAATTATGCAGGCTAAAGAATAGATAAAACAAAATATATATGTACATGAAGTGATAAGAAATCAAACAAGGCTTTGTATAAATATGAGTGTAGCCTGTAAAGAAAAAATATGCAAGGCAAGAATATAAACAAAGTAAACTAAAGCATGAAGTACTTAAGCATTTAATGCTTGCATAAGCAAGTCAATTCAAATTGTTTTGGAGATCATCTCAGCCTCCAAATCTCTGATCAAAGGAAAATGAAAAAAAAAATTAAAGAAAGAAAAAAGTACTAGGCTTTGTGTATTGACTGTAAAGCTTAAAAATGAAGGCAAGGTTTAAAGTAATAAAATAAAATAAGGCAGGTAAGAGAAGTGCAAAGCTAAAAAAAATATCTATGGATAAAAATGAGTAATAGGAGACATTAAGTACATTAACATTAAATGTTTCAAATTCTCAGCAAATAATTCTGTCAATTCGAACTGTTTTAAAGATCAACTCAGCCCCCTAATTAAAAGATTTTGCCTGATACAAACAAAACATAATCTTTGAAAATAATAATAATAATAAGGTTTTACCTGCAAACTTGCTTAACCAGCTATCACCTTCCTTTATAAACTTCTTTATATACATGCCATCTTATTTAGTTCGTTCAAAACATATAACCTTAAGCTTTATACAACAACAACACATAAATGCAAACTAGAGGAGTTAACAGAGGAGATTTCAGTTTCAAAGCTGTTTCAATACCAAGGTGCTCTGTTTATTTTCAAAACTTTGGTGAGTAACACATTTAAAATTACTTAAGTTTAAAATCTGTTGCATGCTAATATTTGAATGCTTAAATATATATTGTGTGAATATTTATACATTCCTTTTTCTCTGGGTATTGGTGAGATGAAATTTCTGTATATTTTCAAGCCTGCAAATCCAAACTGTTTCATTATAAACTTGCCTTGTTTTTCATTTGTTGTGAGTAACATTCTTTTGTTTGAACTAAACTAGTTGCTTATGTATAACTGGAAAAAAAATTTGTTTATGTTGTAACATGTGAAAGTGTGAATGTATACATCCTGTACAAATTTTGAGATGCCTCTGATTGTTTTTCCCAGGCCAGAATGTGCAAACAAATGTTTATCTTTGTTCTAATCACAACTAGGAGTGAAAATACAAACCAAGGTGGTTTGTTGGTACATGAATTTAACTTTAAAAATCGGTTTAGGCTAAAACAACTTATTAATGTCACTGGAAACCAAAATGCTTGAGCAAAACTATAGACAAATTAAAATATAAACTTTTTAATTTACGAATTCAACGATATATACTGAATTCTTATGCTTTAATATGATTTTTAAAACAAAATTTATAATTTTTAGAATGGGCATTTATGAGCAGTTTGAGTTTATCTGATTCGAGCATTTTGGGTTGCTCGGGCAATACACTTGATCGGAGAGGTTGGGATTCGCTTGGGAGGAAGATGGGGGATCAGAGAGGCCATGAAAAATGGCCGGAGGCACTATCAATCACTGTGGCGATGGTGGCTTTCGATTTCAGTGGGGAAACCTAATTTATTTGTTAACTAGGCTTGTTTGTTTGATCAACTACACGTTCTATGATTGATCGAGCGTTTCGTGTTTTTGGGAGATGGTGGTTGGGTTATAGAGGAAGGCAAGGCCGAAGTTTCAAGACCCCTGATGGTCGGAGTAGCAGCGGCGAGCCGTTGATAGGTTTGAGAGAGGGAGGAGATGTTGGGTTCCAGGTTGAGTTGGATGCTCAAATTCGTTTTCAGGGATGCATGGAAGTCTAGGTGATTAGAACTGCATGAGGTGGTGACGGATGACCCGTGGAGGTCGTCAAAGATGGACGGAGTTGGCTGTGGCCACGGTGCACGTGCACCGTGCCCATTTGCAGTGCTGTAGTGTTTTGGTTGGGTGCAGGGTTTTTGGCCTCGAGACGTACTCGAGTCACTCAAGTAGGTGACTCGAAGCAAGGGGGGTGAAGTCTCGGAGCATATTTTGGTTTGCGTCGCGCCAGTATTTGTTCAGGCATTGTAAACCTGGAGCAGAGTTTGTTTTTTTTAAACAAGTTCAAATGAAACCTATTTAAAAATAAATAATAGATTTAAACTAAGTTTAAATTCAGTTTGCAAAATGAATTCAAACTTATATTTTGAAATCTAAAATAAAGTTTAAATATTTAAATAAGTTTTCAGGTTTACAAACCTGGTAATTTCCAGATTTTTAAAAAAATATTTAAATCTGAAATAAAATGTAACGACCCAGAATTTTATTTAATTAAAATTTGAATATTTAATTAATTTTAAATATTAATAAGTGAATTTATAAGTCGAATAAATTTTATTTCGAATAATTGGATTTAATTGGATAATTAAATCGATAATTTAATATGTGAAATTATGGAAATAATTGAAAATTGAGTTAAATATGATTGAAAATGATTTGTAAAATTTTATTTTATCATATTGGAGTTAGAACGATATTATAGAACTTTTAAAATCGAATTAAGAGTTAATTTGTGAAAATTGAATATTTTAATATTAAAATCGACTAGTGAAAATAGTCAATTTTTGAACAGTCTCAGAATTGGACGAAACCAGTTCCATTGGATCCGTAATAGTTAGTTATTACTGGATTTCAATTTTCGTAGCAATCGGAGTTACCGTTTGATCGTGGCAGCTCGAAACGCATCGAATTGTTTTTAATATTAATTTAGCGAGTTAAAATAGCCATTTTTCAAAAAGTCTCGGATTTCGACGAAACTAGTTTCATCGGATCCGTAATGTGATATTATTGTAAGGTTTCAAATTTCGTGTCAATTGGATTTACCGTTTGTTTGGTACAAATTAAAACGCCTAGAAAATCGTTTAAATCGGTTTAATTTAAATCGAACGTTTATTGCCATAACTCGCACAGATGACCGAATTAGCTCCCGAAACACGTTCCATTATGTTCGGAACGTGGGGTAAACCTTAGAAACGCCAACCGGCACGCTTCGTTTGGAGTTCGAAAAATTTCGATGAATAGTAAATTGGGCGATTTTCTATAAAAGCCCCTCATTTATTCATTTTTTCACAAATTATCAAACCCTAGGGCAAATTTCTGCAGCCGCCACCCCCTTATCATTCAATGGCCAGAAATTTGTATTCTTCTCTCCTCAATCACTCTCAATCTACAAGGAATTACGCGAAGTGTTCAACAAGAAAGTCGAAGAGCTCGACGAGAGCTTTGATTCTATACGGTGATGATCGGAATTGGAGCGACGGGAAGGGGGCTACGTACCCACGTTTACCATCAGGTCGGCACGTATTTCGAGTTTCCTGGGCAGGCCGAGCTTCATGTGTTCATGGCTGTGGGTAGCTCTCACGTAGGCGGAGGGAATGGCACTCTCGGATCGAGCTAGAAGGGAGTGTGGTGGCCGTAAAATGGAATCCTAGTTGCTACGTGATGGGTTCATGTTACATTTGGTTTACTGGAGATTAACGTGAGATGGGGAAGGAGAAGCACGCACGGTCATGATGATTTTGGGTGAGATCCTGTGGCTAGGAATGGTTGTAGGTTTATAATTATAAAATTAAGTTATATAAAATTCGTGTAAACTTCAAAAATGCATAACTTTTTCATACGAGGTCGAAAACGCACGAAACCAGTTGCATTGGAATCGTATGGACGAGCACTACGTGACGGAGTTGGATTGGAGTCGTTTGGAGTTAGTGAGAATTTCGGGTAAAATTAAATGCGCGTTTAATTTTATTCGAAATAAATCGCTAAAACGAAATTAAATCAAGGTGAGAACTTCTCACTCGATCGAATAGTTTCGATTTTATTTTAAATAGTTAGATTTAAAATATTTGAATGCATGTTTGAATGATGATTGTTATCTATTGATTGTTAAAATAGACATTATGCGCCGTTAGTAAGCGGAGGTTATTTATTAAAAACATATACTGCGAATATTTCATAAACAGTGAAATTGGTATTATATATAATAGCAATATATATATATATATTGGCATATGTATATATTGGAGTTATTGATTTCCCGCATTTTGTTTAGCGGATGAGACCCTATTGCGCCGTTATTAAGCGGATAATATTTTAAATCCCATATACCGCGATAATTCCGTACTGGAGCGGAATTGGTATTGTGCTAATGTTTGTGGATGCAGGAAAACAGGTTGGGGGGATCCAACTGGATTCCTCAACAGTATTTATTTGAATTCAGATATTTTGATATTTGATGGATTATCATATCGATATATGATATCGTTGTTGTCGTGATTGACTATTTGGTATGTAGCATCATTGGACCAAATTTTGGAATTTTAAAACGGATTTCAAAGTGATTTTTGAAAGTATACGTTTATAAAATATTTTTGGGAATTTATCCATTTTAAATAAATAAACGTATAATTTTTAATGTTATAAAAATTATGATTTTTGAGAAATATAGTTAAAGGTTGATTTTTGAAAATATGAGGTTAATGATTTTGTAAAATAGTTTAATCGGGATTTTTGAATTTATTATGAAAAGTTGAAAATATAGGATTTATAAAATTTAATTATTTTATGAATCAAAATGGTGAAATTATAAAGGAGATTAAAGATGTTTTAAAATAATAGTATAAATTGATTTTATAAAGGATTTATAAATTGATATTTATAAATTAAAACATTTGAATTATAAACGAGTTTTATAAGTGTTTGAATGAAGTGAAAATGGATTGCATAAGTGAATGGAATTTATAAAATTATAAATGGTGAAGTTATAAGTGAAATTTATAAATAATAATATTTATAAATTTCGTGAAGTTATTGATAGAATGGTTTTGGATAAATAATTGAATCTTATAAGTTATATGATTTATAATTTAGAAAGTCTTAAAAAGAACGATTTTGTAAAATAATCGTTTTATAAGTATTTAACTTATAATATGGACTTTTGGTTCATAATTGAGATATAAAGTGAATAGGTTAATAAAGAAAATTTATAAAGAAAGATGTTATAAAACAAATAGAAATGGAGTTTATAAACGTTGTTTTATAAATTCGAAAACGACTTATTTTAAGAAGTAAATTGTTGAAACCTATTAATGGAGTTATATTCACATTTTTGACTGTGAATAATCCTTTAAAATGAATTGTATAAAAGGATGAAATATGTTAACGTAGTATATTCACGTTTTTGAATAGTGAATAATATGTTAAAGAAAATGTTTAGATTTGATGTTTTAAATAGAAATTAAAACGATCTAACGATGTTTTAAATGTGTTGAGATTCGAAACCATAGATTTCAACATTCATTGTTGAAATAGACGTTTTCGAGAAATAAAAGGAAATGGTGGACTATAACACTGTTGTTATAGTAAATGATTTCCGAAAGGAAATGTTTTGTATAGTATTGGGATTTATATATCTATCTTAAATTCGAATCCCTATACTAGTGATTTTGGGTTGTCGTAACGATGTTTTACGCAACATTCGTTTTTGCCCAAATAAATATGTTTAAGAGAATGATTTCCTTAAAGAATGAAATATATACTTAATTTCGATTTAAGCATATTGAATATTTTCCAAGTGTTGAAAATAAATAAAATTTGTGAATTACTTATGAATAAGTAAGTATGGAAATGTTTTCCAATATAAAGTAAATATCTTAAGAATTTATCTTTTTGAAGATAAATTGAAAATGAATAACTGAAATCGTTTATTCATAAATATTTTGAATTATAAATTCACTAAGGAATTTATAAGAAGAAGTGGAATTTGTTTAAAAATAAATATTGATTTATTTTTGAAGTATTGAAAATAATATATCTTGTAAAGATATTTTGGAAAATAAATAATTTGGAAAATTATTTGGAATCTGGTGATGTGTGCATATCCATTGATAGTTTAATAACCTACTATCGATATTTCCCTTTGAATGGGTATTTGATGTGATTTGTTTGAATTTGAATGCCACACTTATTTTTAAATAAGCGCTCACTATTCGGGTTAACCGGGAAAGGACCATGGGGTCATATAACCCATTCCGAATATGTGATATGTCGTTATGAATAGCATTGAAGATCGGTGTTGAAGACCGGGTATTTGCGAGAGCGATAGGATGACCTGTCGATTGACTCTGCACCGAGTTGCTCCGATATAGAGTTCTCCATATGTGATGGTGAATTTGATCAGGATTGTGGATATCCGGATTGCAAGGACTTCTTTGTAAGTGCCTTCGGTTTTGTTCGAGCCCGGAATAGACTTGTATGGATTGTATGTCTGACATTACAAATTGAGATATAAAGCCGATTTCATTCAAATATATTTCTGTTGGTGGCGGATAATTTATTCTTTTAGCTTAACACCCTTCTCTGAGACGTACGAGCTCAGAGGTTATGTAGTTGAATGTTATCAGCGATACATTCCCAATTTGGTAATGTGACATGCTGAGTGTTGCTGTGAAATGATCATTGTGTTGATTATTTGTGATAGGATCGTTTATTTGATCGTCTATCCTGGTGATCATTTCTATGATCATTTGTTGACCCAAAGCATGGCTTTTGTATAAAGTATATTTTTGTGGACGTGACTTCGTCGAGCCTCACACCCCGGGAATGGTCAAAACAGGAAAGATGCAGCAAAGTTATGAGGGGTAGCGCCCTTTAGGATGTGTGCATTTCCTTCTGGAAAAGGGTGGTATCATGGTATGGAGCCCAGATACTTACTCATGTTGAAAACACTTTATGATTGTGTGAATTGATTGCGAGCGCTCGATTGAAAAGGTCCCAAAGGACCGGGGGATGACATATTCGGTCAGTTGTTACTCAGTTAGGGGTAACCCGGCCTTGTGTTGGTAGAGATCCGGTTTGGTTCTCGGGGATGTCCATCCAGAGGCATTCTCATGTGGCAATGGGAAGTTCCTTGGCCTGATCATTCGTTGGAAATCCAATTCCCAATACGAAACTTGTACGGTATTAGTTGTAGAACCTGCCATTCACTTATGGTGGTCACCACTGTTTGGATGGTAGCTATAGTAGGCATACGATAATGGTCGTATGTTGGCTAAGATTTATATTCTACTTTCGAAATGAATTTTTACCTACACTATGCACTAGTAATAATATCAAATGTTCTTTTAAATGCGTATCAAGCATCTTTGACTATCATAAGGAGAAATCTCCTCCGATTCTGCGTTTGCATTGTGTGTGTGTGCGGGAGGCCTTATGGTAGTCTCATTTTTAAAAGCATTGGGAATTGAATTTAAAAATATTCTTCTATTTTGATTTTTAAGATAAATAAACTGTTTTGAGTTCTCACACCAGTCACATGACTGAGTCGGAGTTTATTGTTTTCCTTCCTAAACTCTGGGTGCCCACCAATTTCCACACGGGCAGTTAAGAGTTAGGCTTATCAGGATATTCTGGAGTTGCTGGAGGCAAGCTGGATGGCATGGCGTATTACTAGTATATAGTATTTCTTTTCCGCTGTTTGTTGTTTTTGTTGTTGTACACTCTGATGATATGATGATGTTATGAAATGTAATGTAATAACTGATATAGTTCTTTGTTTAAAGATTATTTATTTATTAGTATATGTTGTTCCGCTGCGAATTGTGAGATTCTGTTGTTTTCTGTTCCGTTCTATTGTCTATTCTCTCTATCTTCTTATCTTTTCTGTCTTTTTCTATTCTCTTTCTTTTTCTTAAACCATAACATTTCGGGTTTTCGGCCTTCGATTTCTCGGCAGTCGATAAAGTGAGTATCGATGTTGAATTTTCGAAAGTCGAAAATTTCCGGGACGTTACATTTGGTATCAGAGCATATGGTTAAGCGACAACCATGGTTCTGTTGGGTATTACTTATTAGAGATAGAGTCAGTAGTACTCTAGAATGAGTTTGAGTGTAATAATAGCTATGAGAGCGTATTTGTTAGTGAATATAAATTGTTTTGTATTGTGTTGACTTATCGGTTGATTGTTTATAGATTTCGGTCGATGTAGTCTAGCTAACTATCGTAGAAAGGGGTTTCTAAACTCTTAAACAAGATAAACCGACACGATATTGTTTTAAATTGGGTAAATGAAATAATTTTACCTTGATTATATTTTATATATAAAGAAATAATTTTTCAGAATTATTAAAGTGTATATAAGTTGATTGTTTAGTTGTTTGTATAATCCAAATAAAAGAATTATAAGAATTGAATTATAATTAAAGTGATTTACAATTGAGAAATAAACTTATATATATATATGAGAAGTGAAACTATATGAATATATTTATAAATATGAGTTATAAATATAAAAATGAATTTAAAGTTAAATGGAATATGACTTAAGAAATTGAATTGAATGAGTGAATGGAATGAAAATCAATTTAATTGAACCAATTGAAAGAAAAGGTGTTAAACCAAATTGAATGAATTTATAGCAAAGGAATTTGGTTGTAATTAATATACATTGGTTGTTATATGGTTGTTAGTTGATTGATTGTATATAATTCATTAAGTATTAATGAAATTGGAAGCTAAAGTAATTGAAATTCAATTGGAAGTTAAGTGAATCTTAAATAGAATTGGATTTGATTTGGAAGTGAACCAACTTGAATATGAATTAGTGAATATAAACTAATTGAAAATGAATGTTAGTAAAAAAAAAAAAAAAAAAACATCCACTGTTAATGAATCGAATGTGATTAAATTGAAAACCCAAATTCCTTGAATATTAATGAGAATATGAATGAATATTTATTGGTTATGGATGATAATTGGTTGATGTTTGCATTTGTTGCTTTAGTTTCATTTGCTATGTTGGCATGTATAGTTATTATGTTGCTATATGTTGTATATCGATACTAGTGTCTACATGCATGTTCTCATGTTGTTTGTTGAGTGTTTAGTAGGTGCGGATCACGTTTGCTTCGCATTTGAAGCTCGCTTTCGCGCTATATTAGCCGTATACGCTCGCTAATAAAATATAAGGTACATATCTCGGATTACATACCGTACTTTTACACTTTTTCCCTACGGGATGCCTCATTACTTGATGAGATGTATATTTGCGATATATATACTGTCATTTTTTTTTTCGGATCGAGCCGCGCAAAGGAGACTATGGCGAATTTTTTCGAAAATTTAAGGCGTTAGAAAAAATTTGGGAATATTGGGAAAATTTTGAAAACTTAGACTTTTATTTGGAATTGAAAGTTAAACAATAGTAATTGTTTTTGACAAGAAAACTAAGTATGATTTGAAAACTTAGTAAAATATTGTAAGAAATTTAATTATGAATTTTGGAAAGTTAATAAATCCTGTAACTTTTCTTACTTGATAATTTCGAGGACGAAATTTTTTTAAGGGGGGAAGATTGTAACGACCCAGAATTTTATTTAATTAAAATTTGAATATTTAATTAATTTTAAATATTAATAAGTGAATTTATAAGTCGAATAAATTTTATTTCGAATAATTGGATTTAATTGGATAATTAAATCGATAATTTAATATGTGAAATTATGGAAATAATTGAAAATTGAGTTAAATATGATTGAAAATGATTTGTAAAATTTTATTTTATCATATTGGAATTAGAACGATATTATAGAACTTTTAAAATCGAATTAAGAGTTAATTTGTGAAAATTGAATATTTTAATATTAAAATCAACTAGTGAAAATAGTCAATTTTTGAACAGTCTCAGAATTGGACGAAACTAGTTCCATTGGATCCGTAATAGTTAGTTATTACTGGATTTCAATTTTCGTAGCAATCGGAGTTACCGTTTGATCGTGGCAGCTCGAAACGCATCGAATTGTTTTTAATATTAATTTAGCGAGTTAAAATAGCCATTTTTCAAAAAGTCTCAGATTTCGACGAAACCAGTTTCATCGGATCCGTAATGTGATATTATTGTAAGGTTTCAAATTTCGTGTCAATTGGATTTACCGTTTGTTTGGTACAAATTAAAACGCCTAGAAAATCGTTTAAATCGGTTTAATTTAAATCGAACGTTTATTGCCATAACTCGCACAGATGACCGAATTAGCTCCCGAAACATGTTCCATTGTGTTCGGAACGTGGGGTAAACCTTAGAAACGCCAACCGGCACGCTTCGCTTGGAGTTCGAAAAATTTCGATGAATAGTAAATTGGGCGATTTTCTATAAAAGCCCCTCATTTATTCATTTTTTCACAAATTATCAAACCCTAGGGCAAATTTCTGCAGCCGCCACCCCCTTATCATTCAATGGCCATAAATTTGTATTCTTCTCTCCTCAATCACTCTCAATCTACAAGGAATTACGCGAAGTGTTCAACACGAAAGTCGAAGAGCTCGACGAGAGCTTTGATCCTATACGGTGATGATCGGAATTGGAGCGATGGGAAGGGGGCTACGTACCCGCGTTTACCATCAGGTCGGCACGTATTTCGCGGTGCCTGGGCTGGCCGAGCTTCATGTGTTCATGGCTGTGGGTAGCTCTCACGTAGGCGGAGGGAATGGCACTCTCGGATCGAGCTAGAAGGGAGTGTGGTGGCCGTAAAATGGAACCCTAGTTGCTAAGTGATGGGTTCATGTTACGTTTGGTTTACTGGAGATTAACGTGAGATGGGGAAGGAGAAGCACGCACGGTCATGATGATTTTGGGTGAGATCCTGTGGCTAGGAATGGTTGTAGGTTTATAATTATAAAATTAAGTTATATAAAATTCGTGTAAACTTCAAAAATGCATAACTTTTTCATACGAGGTCGAAAACGCGCGAAACCAGTTGCATTGGAATCGTATGGACGAGCACTACGTGATGGAGTTGGATTGGAGTCATTTGGAGTTAGTGAGAATTTCGGGTAAAATTAAATGCGCGTTTAATTTTATTCGAAATAAATCGCTAAAACGAAATTAAATCAAGGTGAGAACTTCTCACTCGATCGAATAGTTTCGATTTTATTTTAAATAGTTAGATTTAAAATATTTGAATGCATGTTTGAATGATGATTGTTATCTATTGATTGTTAAAATAGACATTATGCGCCGTTAGTAAGCGGAGGTTATTTATTAAAAACATATACCGCGAATATTTCATAAACAGTGAAATTGGTATTATATATAATAGCAATATATATATATATTGGCATATGTATATATTGGAGTTATTGATTTCCCGCATTTTGTTTAGCGGATGAGACCCTATTGCGCCGTTATTAAGCGGATAATATTTTAAATCCCATATACCGCGATAATTCCGTACTGGAGCGGAATTGGTATTGTGCTAATGTTTGTGGATGCAGGAAAACAGGTTGGGGGGATCCAACTGGATTTCTCAACAGTATTTATTTGAATTCAGATATTTTGATATTTGATGGATTATCATATCGATATATGATATCGTTGTTGTCGTGATTGACTATTTGGTATGTAGCATCATTGGACCAAATTTTGGAATTTTAAAACGGATTTCAAAGTGATTTTTGAAAGTATACGTTTATAAAATATTTTTGGGAGTTTATCCATTTTAAATAAATAAACGTATAATTTTTAATGTTATAAAAATTATGATTTTTGAGAAATATAGTTAAAGGTTGATTTTTGAAAATATGAGGTTAATGATTTTATAAAATAGTTTAATCGGGATTTTTGAATTTATTATGAAAAGTTGAAAATATAGGATTTATAAAATTTAATTATTTTATGAATCAAAATGGTGAAATTATAAAGGAGATTAAAGATGTTTTAAAAATAATAGTATAAATTGATTTTATAAAGGATTTATAAATTGATATTTATAAATTAAAACATTTGAATTATAAACGAGTTTTATAAGTGTTTGAATGAAGTGAAAATGGATTTCATAAGTGAATGAAATTTATAAAATTATAAATGGTGAAGTTATAAGTGAAATTTATAAACAATAAGATTTATAAATTTCGTGAAGTTATTGAAAGAATGGTTTTGGATAAATAATTGAATCTTATAAGTTATAAGATTTATAATTTAGAAAGTCTTAAAAAGAACGATTTTGTAAAATAATCGTTTTTTAAGTATTTAACTTATAATATGGACTTTTGGTTCATACTTGAGATATAAAGTGAATAGGTTAATAAAGAAAATTTATAAATAAAGATGTTATAAAACAAATAGAAATGGAGTTTATAAACGTTGTTTTATAAATTCGAAAACGACTTATTTTAAGAAGTAAATTGTTGAAACCTATTAATGGAGTTATATTCACATTTTTGATTGTGAATAATCCTTTAAAATGAAATGTATAAAAGGATGAAATGTGTTAACGTAGTATATTCACGTTTTTGAATAGTGAATAATATGTTAAAGAAAATGTTTAGATTTGATGTTTTAAATAGAAATTAAAACGATCTAACGATGTTTTAAATGTGTTGAGATTCGAAACCATAGATTTCAACATTCATTGTTGAAATAGACGTTTTTGAGAAATAAAAGGAAATGGTGGACTATAACACTGTTGTTATAGTAAATGATTTCCGAAAGGAAATGTTTTGTATAGTATTGGGATTTATATATCTATCTTAAATTCGAATCCCTATACTAGTGATTTTGGGTTGTCGTAACGATGTTTTACGCAACATTCGTTTTTGCCCAAGTAAATATGTTTAAGAGAATGATTTCCTTAAAGAATGAAATATATACTTAATTTCGATTTAAGTATATTGAATATTTTCCAAGTGTTGAAAATAAATAAAATTTGTGAATTACTTATGAATAAGTAAGTATGGAAATGTTTTCCAATATAAAGTGAATATCTTAAGAATTTATCTTTTTGAAGATAAATTGAAAATGAATAATTGAAATCGTTTATTCATAAATATTTTGAATTATAAATTCACTAAGGAATTTATAAGAGGAAGTGGAATTTGTTTAAAAATAAATATTGATTTATTTTTGAAGTATTGAAAATAATATATCTTGTAAAGATATTTTGGAAAATAAATAATTTGGAAAATTATTTGGAATCTGGTGATGTGTGCATATCCATTGATAGTTCAATAACCGACTATCAATATTTCCCTTTGAATGGGTATTTGATGTGATTTGTTTGAATTTGAATGCCACACTTATTTTTAAATAAGCGCTCACTATTCGGGTTAACCAGGAAAGGACCATGGGGCCGTATAACCCATTCCGAATATGTGATACGTCGTTATGAATAGCATTGAAGATCGTTGTTGAAGACCGGGTATTTGCGAGAGCGATAGGATGACCTGTCGATTGACTCTGCACCGAGTTGCTCCGGAATAGAGTTCTCCATATGTGATGGTGAATCTGATCAGGATTGTGGATATCCGGATTGCAAGGACTTCTTTGTAAGTGCCTTCGGTTTTGTTCGAGCCCGGAACAGACTTGTATGGATTGTATGTCTGACATTACAAATTGAGATATAAAGCCGATTTCATTCAAATATATTTCTGTTGGTGGCGGAGAATTTATTCTTTTAGCTTAACACCCTTCTCTGAGACGTACGAGCTCAGAGGTTATGTAGTTGAATGTTATCAGCGATACATTCCCAATTTGGTAATGTGACATGTTGAGTGTTGCTGTGAAATGATCATTGTGTTGATTATTTGTGATAGGATCGTTTATTTGATCGTCTATCCTGGTGATCATTTCTATGATCATTTGTTGACCCAAAGCATGGCTTTTGTATAAAGTTTGTTTTTGTGGACGTGACTTCGTCGAGCCTCACACCCCGGGAATGGTCAAAACAGGAAAGATGCAGCAAGGTTATGAGGGGTAGCGCCCTTTAGGATGTGTGCATTTCCTTCTGGAAAAGGGTGGTATCATGGTATGGAGCCCAGATACTTACTCATGTTGAAAACACTTTATGATTGTGTGAATTGATTGCGAGCGCTCGGTTGAAAAGGTCCCAAAGGACCGGGGGATGACATATTCGGTCAGCTGTTACTCAGTTAGGGGTAACCCGGCCTTGTGTTGGTAGAGATCCGGTTTGGTTCTCGGGGATGTCCATCCAGAGGCATTCTCATGTGGCAATGGGAAGTTCCTTGGCCTGATCATTCGTTGGAAATCCAATTCCCAATACGAAACTTGTACGGTATTAGTTGTAGAACCTGCCATTCACTTATGGTGGTCACCACTGTTTGGATGGTAGCTATAGTAGGCATACGATAATGGTCGTATGTTGGCTAAGATTTATATTCTACTTTCGAAATGAATTTTTACCTACACTATGCACTAGTAATAATATCAAATGTTCTTTTAAATGCGTATCAAGCATCTTTGACTATCATAAGGAGAAATCTTCTCCGATTCTGCGTTTGCATTGTGTGTGTGTGCGGGAGGCCTTATGGTAGTCTCATTTTTAAAAGCATTGGGAATTGAATTTAAAAATATTCTTCTATTTTGATTTTTAAGATAAATAAACTGTTTTGAGTTCTCACACCAGTCACATGACTGAGTCGGAGTTTATTGTTTTCCTTCCTAAACTCTGGGTGCCCACCAATTTCCACACGGGCAGTTAAGAGTTAGGTTTATCAGGATATTCTGGATATTCTGGAGTTGCTGGAGGCAAGCTGGATGGCATGGCGTATTACTAGTATATAGTATTTCTTTTCCACTGTTTGTTGTTGTTGTTGTTGTACACTCTGATGATATGATGATGTTATGAAATGTAATGAAATGTAATGTAATAACTGATATAGTTCTTTGTTTAAAGATTATTTATTTATTAGTATATGTTGTTCCGCTGCGAATTGTGAGATTCTGATGTTGTTCTGTTCTTTTCTGTTCCGTTCTATTGTCTATTCTCTCTATCTTCTTATCTTTTCTGTCTTTTTCTATTCTCTTTCTTTTTCTTAAACCATAACATTTCGGGTTTCCGGCCTTCGATTTCTCGGCAGTCGATAAAGTGAGTATCGATGTTGAATTTTCGAAAGTCGAAAATTTCCGGGACGTTACATAAAAGCTCTAACAATAGTTTAAATTTGAATTTTAAAAGTATTGATTCAAATGAATATTTGAATCTTAAGGTTTTAAAATAGATTCGAATTTGAAAAAAAATCAAGATTTTAATTCAAGTTGTAAAGGGAAGTTTAAATCAAAGGTTTTTTTAAAATCAAAGATAAATTGATGGATTCGAGTTTACTTTGAATTCAAATCTGAAAGATTAAATCAGTTTTTAAGCATGAATGTTTTAAAAAAAAAATAGTTCAAATAAAATAGTTTTGAAAGTAAATCTGTTGAGAATAGTTTTTAAATGGAAAGTAAATAAATTGTTTAACTTGAACTTGCAAGTTAAAACATTAATGTATTTTGGAAATTTAAATTTGAATAAAAGTTAGGTAGTTGAATTTAAAAAGGCTTTTCTTATATAAGTTTCATATGTACGTAATTAATGTTATTTACAAGATTATACATTGAACTTAAACTTGATTAATGTTTAAATAAATAATCCTTTTGAATCTTAAATTCAGAATGGAAATTGAATTTTAAATTTAAAAGTGTAATGTTCTAATACACTTTTATATTAATTAAGTCATTAAATAAGAAATAAATTATCTTAAGAATAATTAAGGCATTAAATGATTTAATTAATAAGATAATAAAGGAATGGTGTATTTATTAAATTTATAAATTAATAATTTAGATTAATTTATAAATAAAGATAAATTAAAAAGTAAATTAAGAGATGGTATTAGTTAATAAGATAATTAACTAAGGATTATTAATTAATTAATTAATGTGATAAATTTTGATAATTAATTAAATTAATTAGATAATCATTTGTAAAGTGGTTAAGTGTAATTACTTGATAAAAGTAATTAAGAGATTAATTACTTATTAATTTTAATAAAATGTTTAATTTAAGTTAATTAATTTAAGAAAATCATTTGATGAATTGATAAGTATAATTACTTAGTGTATTCAGTGGAGCATAATTACTTAAGGAAGTAATTAATGTTAATTACTGAATGTAATTAGTGAAAGATGATGTGTTAATGAAGTAATTTGGATAGTTAGTTTTGTAATTAATCAAGGGATTAATTAATGGAGATAATTAATTATGGGATAATTAATTTATTAATATAAGTAATTAGGGATAGTAATTACTGGAATGTTTTTAATCAAGGGTGATTAATAATTGTGTTTAATTGAAGTTTAATCGCTTAATGTAATTTAATTTAAATAAAGTAATTTAATTTAAATCTAAATTAGAGATCATTAAATAATATAATTAATGATGTAAATTAAGAATTGTTTAATTAAGGAATAATTAATAATGTGGTAATTTATTTATCCAATTAATTAAGAGTGAATGTAATTAATTATATTTAATTAATAAATAAAGTAATTAAATGTTAATTACTATAAATAATTTAAGATAATTAATTTGGGAAATTAAATAAAGACTAATTACTTATTGTAATTAGAAATGACTAATCAAAGGTGTTTAATCATGATGAATATCGATAGATTAATTAATTAATTTGATTTACAATTCATTAATGTTTTGTATAAGCAGGATTTATGGAATGGAGTAATTAATTTAATTTACTTTAAATTGATTAGAGAAAGAAGTAGTTAATTTAATTCATTTTAAATTAATTACAAATGGTATGATTATAAATCATTGCTTATGGATGAATGATATTGATGTTTCATTGATGATTGTGATCTCAAATATGAGATGAGTAATATCTATGTGATATAGATGCATGGTTTAAGTATGATAATATTTAATTATCTGTTTGGAGGATAATATGATTTATCTGTATATGATGATGATGTGATTATCTATTGTGATATTATGAATTATCTATCTGTGTATATATAGATTATTGAATTAAACTGGTAAGACTAAATAGACAACTTGGCCTTAAAAGACACATTTTGGATTTCGATGAGACCGGGATCGGTTTTCCACATTTGGAACATCCGAAAACCACATCGATTCCAAATTAACGATAGGTCATGAATCAGAAGTGAAGATGAAGATTCAGAGTGCAAGGGTTATTGTCGTTAACTCTGAGGGTGATTCCAAAATGAGTGTAACGAGATAATGCCTTCGGTTTCGTTCGAACCCGGAACGAACTTGTATGGATTGAATGCTTTCAACACATCGTCAGGTGGGCTATGAGCATTCTAAGAAATATGTTCTCTAAAGGTAATCGTAACCTCAAGCCTCATCAACCGGGAATGGCTAAAACAGGGGAGGTGCAGCAAGGTTAGGTGGGTCATGCCCAAGCAGGACAAGGATATTCCCCTGTCTAGATGTCTCTTTATTTTCGGCTGTATGGGCGGTTGATTGCAACAACTGCCGGGGTTATCATGTTGGGGACTGTTCAGTAAGGAATGGTTCCGGCCTTGTGTTGCAGGGGGTCGGGAGTGATCCTCGGTACGTTGATCTAGGCCACGTACTGTGACGGGCGGTACCCCAGTAGCCCTGCCATTGTGTGGAATCCAAAATCCAATAAGTGCCAACGTTTTTGATTGTATTATCCACTTTTGTGGCTAGTAGATGGAATTTAATGAATGTAACAATTTTGGCTATTTTCTATTTACTTGAAAACCCTAGACCTATTATAATATCACAGAATTTCCTATCAAATGTTTTGGTTAGCGTATGGTAAAAACTTTTCCATGTTTATTTGTGGGGAGTCTTACGTGATACCTTTTATTTTCAAAGGATTTTCAAAATTAAGCAACTTTAACCTGTTATTCATACCAGACCCATGTCTGAACCGGAGTTTATTTTTGTTTTTCATAAACTCTCGGGTACCCAAATTTTTACGGGTAGCCAAGGGATTCATGTTAGCTTTGATGAATTCTGGAGGAGCAATGGAGCAGGAGGCTTCAGCGTTGTAGATATACATATAGTTCCGTTGTGTTGGTATCTCTGAATTTGTTTGAGTGGTATCGAGTTGTATAACTAGAAAGGTGTTTATAACTGTCTAGTATGTGATGTATTATCTGTATAACTCTGATTGGTATTGTATATTATGTAAATACTTATGTGATTACTATAATTTATTCGTTCCGCTGTGAGATTCTGATGTTGTTGTTCTTTCTTCTCTGTCTTTTCTATTTTCTCACCCCTTTCTTTCTTCAAGACGAAACGGTTTTCTGGGCGTAGGAACCCGTGTCGTCACAAGATTAGAAAGGATGTAAATTAAAGTGGGATTCAAATTGCAAAGTTCAGAATACTAAATTTATACATTTGAAATTGTTTTCAAAATGTTAAAGAAAATAATATTATTCAAACTATTTTGAATATGATCTTATTTTAAAATAAGAGATGTTATTTAATATATTCGAATGAAAGGGTCCTATTTCGAATAAGGGTTGTTTGAAATTTTAAAGGAATTTGTTTGAATTTAAAACCAAAGGTGGTTTAAAATTTGAAAGTAACCAAGTGTGTAAAGGAAAAAAACTCTAAGGTTGAGTTATGAATTTTCCTTGGAATGTGATGTGAAACCCAAAGTGAAGTAGATTTTAAACTTAAGTGGGAAGGATATTAATCTGAAGTTTAAAATTTGAATGGGAATTCAAATTGTGTAAATTTGAATGGATTAAGTAAATTGAATTTAACTTGGAAGAAGTTAAATAAGTTTGAATGATCAACTTGATTTGGAAATTTCAAGATGAAATTAAGATTTAACTTGGGAAGTTAAATGGTTAATTGAGTTGGGAGTTTGGGTGATCTCAAATGGGTTTGAGATCCGAAAATTGGAAATGGATGGATGTTTTAAAATAATTTGAATGATACCATCCTGTTGTTATTAATAATCTTTAAACTGTAAATTGGATTTGTTTAAAGAAATGGGGTGTGGTAATATATCCATTATTAGGGTAGATTGGAATCATTTTGGACTAAAAATTTGAATGTTTAAAATAAAAGTTCGAAGGTTTGGTTTCTAAATTGAAATTCGATGATAAATTGAATTTCAAAGATTTAGTTGTTTAAAAGGATTTGAATTATTTGAACTTTGAAATAAGTTAAAAATGGAATTTGAATTCTGAATTAAATGAATTAAAGATATAAGTTGATTTGATTTAAAGGATTAAATCAACATTTAAAAAGTTAACTCGAATTTATAATTCGAGATGGTTTAAAATTGAGATTTAAATTAAATTAGTTCAAATTGATTTTAATATGAATTAATTGGTATTGTGGTTGAAGATGAATGAGTTTAAATTCAAATGGGGAATTGGGATTAATTTAAACTAGGATTGAAATGATTTGAAATTGAACTTGGTTCAATTTGAAATTAATCCGAATTGATTTGAATAATTTGAAATTGTGATTAAAGTTGAATAGATTTGACTATTTTTCAGTTATTTTACCATTACTTAACTGCTTTACAACTATTTTACAAACTAATAATTATTTTTCTACTATTTATCTATTTTACACTTTTCAAGCTATTTTCTAAATTTAAGCTGGACAGAGTTCAAACTGTTTATGATTTTTTATCACTTGAGATAAGAATTGAAGTGATAATGCAAATGGGATTGAAGCAATTGTGAATAAGTGAATGAAATTAAAGTGAATGTGAATAGAAAGGGAATTCATTTGATAAATAAAGATAAATACGTAGGATGTACATATATTACTCTATTCGCATAGTGATTTGATCTATATTCGAGCACATAATTTCGAAATAATTATATCGATCCAAGTTGGGATTTTTCACTCGATTTTCGACGACGAACCTGGATTTGGGTTGTTGATTGGTTCTGGATATTCTCTATCATAGTTAGGCTATGCAAGGAGAATGACGGTTTCTGATCAAGAAACCAGATCTGAGTCCGCACTAGGAAGTCGGGTGGGCGATACTAGTTCGGAAGTGAAATTGTGTGATCGAGTGAGCGATCAGACAGGTATAGCATACGGATGATATGTGTACATCGTACGGATTGGAATGAAATCGATATTGAATGTTTGTGATAGGAACTGTAAAATGGTTTTTGAAGTGGAAAATATATTTTGTAAAATATATGATGGAATAAACAGAAATTGGATATTTCTGTGGTAGAAACTTACTTTATGAAAGTAAATAATATGGTTAATGACTTTATAGAGTAATCAAATTTGAATATTTGATTTGGAATAAACAAAGTTATACATCTTTGTTATATAAGATAAATCTTCACTTATTGAATCTTTTGCAAGAAGAAAAGGGTTTTGAAAGTTTTTGAAGTATAAAAATGGAATTTATACAAGTTTGAAGTGATCCAAAGATTTTTAAAAGTTATATGTACATATCTATTATATGTATATGTAAAGGATCTTATGAGAATGATTTTGAGAAAAGGTTGTGGAACCTATGGATTTGGAAAGGCTTTTGATTTTTGGATAAAAATCAATTTTGGAATTTGGAAAGCCTTATTGAGAATTATTGATTTTGGGATAATCGATTTTGAGAAAGGAGATTTATATGAGATTCATACTAGGTGTATGATTTGGAAGATACTATATGTGTATAGTATAAAGTGTTTTGAAAATGGCTCTGGAGAAAAAGGCGCTCCTTTGGGATGAACTTCTCAGGAGTACCATAGGTTGGTACTGCGTTGAGCCTCTAAGGGGAAGGTTGTAAAGTTGATCATGTGAGGAGTCCGGACAAAACTAGTTCCTGAGGATTATTGGGTAGCGAAAGTCGAGGGCGCTGACGCCTACTGAGGAATTTGGGTTGTGTTGTGGCGACAGTGTAACTTGATGTCGCTGCGATCTACTGTGTGGACCATAGCGAAAATTGTGTGGAGGTGAGTGTCAACGGTCTACGCTTGATTTTGCCGGGAAGGCAACGTAACATCGGTAGACTACGATCTATGGTCGAGTGGAGTGGAGAAGTTTCATTCTTTTCGCAGCGAAATTCGACGGCGCTGAGGCCTACAGTTATATGGGTTTTTTCTGTGATAGCAACGTAAACCCAGTTGTAGCTGCGATCTGTAGCGGGTTCCATGGAGTAATCGAGGGGCGCTGAGGCCTACAGTTTTTTATGGATTTTGTCGGGATGGCAACGTAACCATCGGGTTAGCTGCGACCATGGATGGGGGTGATAATTTCCAGAGCATCTCACCAAAGATATTTCCTCTACTCTAAAAAAAAAATGTTTTCTATATTTTCAGTTAAATTATTTTTCAAAGTATTTTCACTGGATGTTGAAAACGGGTCTACCAAGCACTTGTAGATTTTCAGTCTTACGCCTGATCAAAGTATGACCGAATTTCTATGAGAACAAGGATGGACTGGTTGAAGCATCGAGTTATAAAAAGTATTTTCATAAAAAACATTTTATAATATTATGTAAATTTAAAAAAAAGGGTGTTTTAAAATGATCAAAGAATTATTTTTCTGATAAGTAGTATTTTAATAAAAATTCTGGTTTCATTCCTTTTCGAGGACGAAAAGATTCAAAGGGGGAAGGAATGTGATAACCTAGATTTTTGAGCATCAGATAATTGGATAATTATCTGAATTAACTATTAAAATACTGGTTTATAGATTGGACAAATAAATGTGATAATGTCCTTTATAAATTATCTATATTTGACAAAATTATTATTTTCAAACAATAACGATAATGGGTTGTTTTAAATATAGATAAATTTTCAAGTAAAATTATTAATTACAAGTTGAATTTGGGTTTATTTAAAATATATGTATTATTTGAATTAATTCTTAAATTTGATTGGACATAAATTTGAATTCAAATTTGAAAATCTAAAAGAAGTATATCTTAAATATAGTTTGATTTAAATAGTAAATTAAATACCAAAGCTTTATAAAACATTTTAAATAAAGGCAACTGTTAAGATGTTGACACCCAAATTAACAAAAGTAATTTATTTAACATAAAAACATACAAGTGTAACAATTGAAATAAAAAATTTAAACAAGAATTTATCAAAGACTTAATATTCTTCTTTCTTAATTACACATGTGCTAAGTATAGTTTATATATAATTTAAATACATAAAACCCAAAATTTATAAACATAAGAAATTTATAAATGAGGAATTAAACATAAAACCTTTTATTTAACATTTGTAAGACCCTTATAACATGCAAAATACACTTGTAATAATAATAGGTTGTTTGTACATTTGTAAGCCAAAGGAGAATTTACATTTACAAGTGGCATACTTATCCTCTTTCAAAATTAATTTTATGTACAAAAATGAATTAAGAAAAAGGAATAGGCTGCTCATTTTTTTCCCTTCATCTTTAAAATAAAAAGAAAATAAAACTGAAATCAAAAGTTAAACAACGGTTTTTTTTTGAAGTGTTCAACATGATTCAAGAAAAAAAAAATCTGAAGCAAGAAAAAACATTAAAACCTGGAAAGATTAAACCTGAAAGCATAGACTAGCAGATCAAATCAAACATTGCAATTTCAAAAATCTGCATTAGTGCAGTTTTCTTAAGTTCAGCACAATTCAATTAAGTCTAGATTGAGTTCAAAAGACAGTTCTAATCCCAAAGGCATAATAAGATTTCGGGTTTTAGATCTTTGTGTCATCTGTTCGACATTACTAAGGTGAGTAAACTCTGAAATCTAGTGTATCTTGGAATTACATGTGTCGTCCTTGAAATATGATATGTATTATGATGTGCATGTCATAGAAAAATGATTTTTTGTGTATATATGTGCGATAATATCTGTGTTTATGTCTGAATAGGTATAACAGGCCTCTGTTTAAATCAATACAGGTTTTAAAAACCTGATTCAATAATTCAAACCTTCCACTTAAATGATTCTTAAGCTTTGATTTCTGAGTAAAATTGTTTGTATGGAAGCAACATCATTTTAAAAAAAAATTGATTCAAGAAAATGTTTAGCAAATATCTCAAAAATTAAATATTACAGTAAGGAATAGATTAATGTCAAATTTTGATCTTTAAATTTTCATGCTTTGATTGTACAATCGAATTCGTTTACGAAATTGATTAATTTTAGTAATGATATGGTGATTTTTAAGATAGTGGATGTCGAGGATTGCTGAGTTGAACGCAAATGGATTTTCGTTCAAATTGCGGCTATCGACGATATGAAGGAGGTCATGCTTGTTGGTGAAGAAGGTTTGAGTGCAAAGGATCTTTAGAATAATAGTCTAATGTTTTTCTTATCACTGGAGCAACCTGGCGACGCTAACTTAGGGTTTTAATACTGTCGAGGTTGAAGTCGAATTTCGTGTCTTATTTGATCTTGACACAGTGTCGAACTCGATCGGAGTTGCGAGGAAAAGAAGAGGAAAGGCAGGCGAACATTCAGGAGGAAGGTCGGGGTCTCCGGTGATTGGAATGAGGAGGCAAGGAGGATCTTGGCGACGGGTTTGGCGATGTTTGTTGTTCTTTTGCTCGATTCTGAAATGGGCTTGTAGTTCATCAAACTGGGTAGTGGGACAACGTTGGGAAAAGATAGCCGACGTGTTGATGGACGGAACATGTTTCGATGCCGGCCAGAAGTCGCATGCATGTGCACCGTATCAGCGTGTACACGGTAGAAGGACGAATAGGAGAAGCAGAAGATTTTAGGGAAGATGAATTAACGGGCCGAGTAAATATGGGCCAGGGGATAATTATTTGTAATGAGGAGAGATAGGAGGGGATAAGTTTGAGTTGTATGGGCTTATAAGGATCGGCTCGGGAAATTTTCGTTTGGGCCGGTAGTTTCAGTTTAATTTTAACCAAGATTTCTAGTAATGATTTAATCTAGTTTTAAAAGCAGAAGATAGTAAAAGTAAATAATTAACCAAGTTTACGTAAATTGTTTGGTTTAGTATAATTTTGTATAAGTTAATTATTTAATTATATTTCTATGAGATTTCAAATGAATTTTAATAATGATTAATTAATTAAGATAAGGATAATTGATTTAAAAGTTGTTAATTAATTAAGGGTTTATTAATCAACTTAAGTAATGGAGGATGAATAATTAAAGTAATTAATTAAGGATAATTACTTAAGATAATTAATTAAAGAACTAATTAATGTAATTTATTAAAGGATAATAAGAGTAATTAGTCGATAGTTAATAAATTAATTAACGAAGGAATCATTCACTAATGATTAAGTGATAATTAATTAACTAATGTAATAAATAAACTGATTGATAATGAAGTAATTAAGGGTTAATCTTTGATTTATTCATTATGTAATTGAAGGGAAATTAATTAATAATTAATGATTAGTAAATAAAAATAGAGGGTTATCACTTAATTAATTAGAGATCGGTAATTAGAGATTAAGGGATGGGTAATTAGGGATTAATTACCCAAATAATAAATTACTTAATATAAGTAATTAAAGGATAAATTTGTTAAGGTTTAATTTAATTAGAAATTAAATGTTAAATTAATTAATAATTAAAGGATAATTAATTGAGCATAATTAACCAATTGAATAATCACTTGATGGAAGTAGTTATGGATAATAAATGGGTAAAATAAAGGATGATTAATTAATTGGGTTGTAATTAATTAATGTTAAGTAAGCAGGATTAAGGGTGATTAAAGTAATTAATTTAATTGGAATGGTGTGACTAATTAATCTTGTTTATGAACGATTGAATAATTTTGAATGTCTTGGAATTATTTGATATTTCTGATATGAAATGTTTTGTGTTATGACTGGGTTGGACAGTGAAAATGTGGTTATCTTCGAAATGAATTGTGGTGTAAGTGACATCCTGTATTAAGAAGTTTGAATTGTAATTTCATTTGAATAACTTGTGCAAGATGACATAGGACTCGAAGAGACCAAAGTCGGGTATTAGAAAATACCCGAAACCACTTTGATTCTTTATAGATTGATATGCGAAATTAGTAGGTTGTAATGGAATGATTTAAGTGAACTGGATCATTTAATCTAAGTTTTGGCACTTAGAAATTGATGTGTGAAATAAGTGATGTCTATAACAACTTGTGAAGTTCTAAATTGATATAAGTTACCAGGGTTATATATAAGCTATATGATTTTGTAATTCATGTTTGATGGGTTTACTCACACTGGTTTCCAGCCTGACCCGGGTGTTACTTTGATGTAATGCTCGGGTCAGACCGAGTATTACAGATTTCCAGGTAAGGACGTTCTGGAGCTCAGGAGACGAGCTGGATGGCAGGAACATATGGAGTGTTTCCGCTGGGATATATAGCTGTATATCTAGGACATGTTGTTTTAAACTGTCCAGTAATTGAGAATATTGTAACTCTGATGTATAAAAACATAAGTATACAGATACAGTTCTTCTTCTTTGTAAAACTGTTATTTATGTGATATTACATTTTGATCCACTACGAATGAGTGATTTCTGTGACTTGTTTCTGTTTCCTCTTCTTTCTCTTTTCTTCTTTTCCTAACTATCTGGGATTTTTCTGGATCGGAAATCCTGGGTCATTACATTTGGTATCAGAGCTGAATGTTAAGCGAGAACCTTGGCTCTAGTGGGATTACTCGTTATGGATAGGGTCAATGGTACCCTAGAATGAGTTGAGTGTATATATATATATGAGAGCGTACTTGTTATTTTCTTATATAAAGATTTTAAATTATTTTATATAAGAATATATTTTGATATATAAAGAAACATTTCTTTATAATAAATATTATGGTAATTGGTTGTTAAATTTTTGGAATTAAATTAAGTCGTAATAAAAATACAACCAAATTGAAATTAAATTAAAGATAAGTTTGAAATGGATACAAACTAAATTTAAAATCTTGAAGTTGGGAAAGAGTTTCAAAATAAGATGAATTAGAAATAGTTTCAAACCGGAAAATAGTATGGTTATTGTGTTTAATTATGGGATGATTGTTTTCCAATAAACAATAAAATGTTGTAAGGAAGTAACCATTTGATGAGAATAACTTGTAAATTAGAAAGGATGTAAATTAAAGTGGGATTCAAATTGTGAAGTTCTGAATACTAAATTTAAACATTTGAAATTGTTTTCAAAATGTTAAAGGAAAAAATATTATTCAAACTATTTTAAATATGATCTTATTTTAAAATAAGAGATGTTATTTAGTATATTCGAATGAAAGGGTCTTATTTCGAACAAGGGTTGTTTGAAATTTTAAAGGAATTTGTTTGAATTTAAAACCAAAGTTGGTTTAAAATTTAAAAGTAACCAAGTGTGTAAAGGAAATAAACTCTAAGGTTGAGTTTTGAATTTTCCTTGGAATGTCATGTGAAACCCAAAGTGAAGTATGCTTTAAACTTAAGTGGGAAGGATATTAATCTGAAGTTTAAAATTTGAATGGGAATTCAAATTTTGTAAATTTGACTGGATTAAGTAAATTGAATTTAACTTGGAAGAAGTGAAATAAGTTTGAATGATCAACCGGATTAGGAAATTTCAAGATGAAATTAAGATTTAACTTGGGAAGTTAAATGGTTAATTTGAGTTGGGAGTTTGGGTGATCTCAAATGGGTTTGAGATTCGGAAATTGGAAATGATGGATGTTTTAAAATAATTTAAATGATACCATCCTGTTGTTATTAATAATCTTTAAACTTTAGATTGGATTTGTTTAAAGAAATGGGGTGTGGTAATATATCCATTATTAGGGTAAACTGGAATCATTCTGGACTTAAAATTTGAATGTTTAAAATAAATGTTCGAAGATTTGGTTTCAAAATTGAAATTCGATGATAAATTGAATTCCAAAGATTTCGTTGTTTAAAAAGGATTTGAATTATTTGAACTTTGAAATAAGTTAAAAATGGAATTTGAATTCTGAATTAAATGAATTAAAGATATAAGTTGATTTTATTTAAAGGATTAAATTAACGTTATTAAATTTAACTCGAATTTATAATTTGAGAAGGTTTAAAATTGAGATTTAAATTAAATTATTCAAATTGATTTTTATATGAATTAATTGATATGTGGTTGAAGATAAATGAGTTCAAATCAAATGGGGAATTGGGATTAATTTAAACTAGTATTGAAATGATTTGAAATTGAAGTTGGTTCAATTTGAAATTAATCCGAATTGATTTAAATAATTTGGAATTGTGATTAAAGTTGAATAGATTTGAAATTCAACTGGAATTTGATTCGGAAATGGGAAAGAAATTGAGAATTAATTCAAATTGAATTGGGATAAATCAAGTTCAAGGGAAATTGAAGTTACTCAAATTGGAATTGAATCAATTTAGACGAATGTGAAAATTTAAATTGAATTGATCGGAATGGAGATTGGAAATTAAACAGTTTGGCTCTGGTCTATTTTTAAATAAATTATTTTAAAATAAACTGTTTTAAATCTATTTTCCTAATTATTTACTATACAACTTTTCTTTTTTTTTAAAAAAAACCAAGACTATTTTATACTTATTTTACAATTATTTTTGAAACTGTTTAACTATTTTACAACTGTTTTATAAACTAATTACTATTTCTCAACTACTTTATAACTGATTACTATTTTACAACTATTTTGCAATGATTTAAAATTTCTATAACTATTTGACTATTTTTCAGCTATTTTACGATTACTTAACTACTTTACAGCTATTTTACAAACTAATAATTATTTTTCTACTATTTATCTATTTTAAACTTTTCAAGCTATTTTCTAAATTTAAGCTGGACAGAGTTCAAACTGTTTATGATCTGTTATCACTTGAGATAAGAATTAAAGTGATAATGCAAATGGGATTGAAGCAATTGTGAATAAGTGAATGAAATTAAAGTGAATGTGAATAGAAAGGGAATTCATTTGAGAAATAAAGATAAATACGTAGGATGTACGTATATTATTCTATTCGCATAGTGATTTGATCCAGATTCGAGCACAGAATTTCGAAAAATTATATCGATCAAAGTTGGGATTTTTCACTCGATTTTCGACGGCGAACCTGGATATGGATTGTTGATTGGTTCTGGATATTCTCTATCATAGTTAGGCTATGCAAGGAGAATGACGGTTTCTAATCAAGAAACCAGATCTGATTCTGCACTAGGAAGTCGGGTGGACGATACTACTTCGGAAGTGAAATTGTGCGATCGAGTGAGCGATCAGACAGGTATAGCGTGCGGATGATATGTGTACATCGTGCGGATTGCAATGAAATTGATATTGAATGTTTATGGATAGGAACTGTAAAATGATTTTTGAAGTGGAAAATGTATTTTATAAAATATGTGATGGAATAAACAGAAATTGGATATTTCTATGTTGGAAACTTACTTTATGAAAGTAAGTAATATGGTTAATGACTTTATAGAGTAATCAAATTTGAATATTTGATTTGGAATAAACAAAGTTATACATCTTTGTTATATAAGATAAATCTTCCCTTGTTGAATCTTTTGCAATAAGAAAAGGGTTTTGTAAGTTTTTGAAGTATAAAAAGGGAATTTATACAAGTTTGAAGTGATCCAAAGATTTTTAAAAGTTATATATATATATATCTATTATATATATGTAAAGGATCTTATGAGAATGATTTTGAGAAAAGGTTTTGGAACCTATGGATTTGGAAAGGCTTTTGATTTTTGGAGAAAAATCAATTTTGGAATTTGGAAAGCCTTATTGAGAATTATCGATTTTGGGATAATCGATTTTGAGAAAGGAGATTTATATGAGATTCATACTAGGCGTATGATTTAGAAGATACTATATGTGTATAGTATAAAGTGTTTTGAAAATGCCTCTGGAGAAAAAGGGGCTCCCTTGGAATGAACTTCTCAAGAGTACCCTAGGTTGGTACTGCCTTGAGCCTCTAAGGGGGAGGTTCTAAAGTTGATCCTGTGAGGATTCCGGACAAAACTAGTTCCTGAGAATTATTGGGTAGCGAAAGTCGATGGCGCTGATGCCTACAGAGGCATTTGGGTTGTGCTGTGACGACAGTGTAACTCGATGTCGCTGCGATCTATTGTGTGGACCATAGCGAAAATTGTGTGGAGGTGAGTGTCAACGGTCTACGCCTGATTTTGCCAGGAAGGCAACGTAACATCGGTAGACTGCGATCTATGGTCGAGTGGAGTGGAGAAGTTTCATTCTTTTGGCAGCGAAATTCGAGGGCGCTGAGGCCTACAGTTATATGGGTTTTTTCTGTGATAGCAACGTAACCCCAGTTGTAGCTGAAATCTGTAGCGGGTTCCATGGTGTAATCGAGGGGAGCGGAGGCCTACAGTTTTCTATGGATTTTGTCGGGATGGCAACGTAACCATCGGGTTAGCTGCGACCATGGATGGAGGTGATGATTTCTAGATCATTCTCACCAAAGATATTTCCTCTACTTTCAAAAAAAACGTTTTCTATATTTTCAGTAAAATTATTTTTCAAAGTATTTTCACTGGATATTGAAAACGGGTCTGCTAAGCACTTGTAGATTTTCAGTCTTACGCCTGATCAAAGTATGGCCGAATTTCTATGAGAACAAGGATGGACTGGTTGAAACATCGAGTTATAAAAAGTATTTACATAAAAACTATTTTATAGTATGATGTAAATTTAAAAAAAAGGTGTTTTAAAATGATCAAAGAATAATTTTTCTGATAAATAGTATTTTAATAAAAATTCTGGTTTCGTTCCTTTTCGAGGACGAAAAGATTCAAAGGGGGGAGGAATGTGATAATCTGGATTTTTGAGCATCAGATAATTGGATAATTATCTGAATTAACTATTAAAATACTGGGTTATAGATTGGATAAATAAATGTGATAATCTCCTTTATAAATTATTTATATTTGACAAAATTATTGTTTTCAAACAATAACAATAAAGTGTTGTTTTAAATATAGATAAATTTTTAAGTAAAATTATTAATTACAAGTTGAATTTGGGTTTATTTAAAATATATGTATTATTTGAATTGATTCTTAAATTTGATTGGACTTAAATTTGAATTCAAATTTGAAAATTTAAAAGAAGTATATCTTAAATATTGTTCGATTTAAATAGTAAAATAAATACCAAAGCTTTATAAAACATATTAAATAAAGGCAAGTGTTAAGATGTTAACACCCAAATTAACAAAAGTAAATCATTTAACATAAAAACATACAAGTGTAACAATTGAAATATAAAATTTAAATAAGAATTTATCAAAGAGTTCATATTCTTCTTTCTTAATTACACATATGCTAAGTATAGTTTATATATAATTTAAATACAGAAAACCTAAAATTTATAAACATACGGAATTTATAAATAAGGAATTAAACATAAAACCTTTTATTTAATATGTGTAAGACCTTTATAACATGCAAAATACACTTGTAATAATAATAGGTTGTTTGTACATTTATAAGCTAAAGGAGAATTTACATTTACATGTGGCATACTTATCCTCTTTCAAAATTAATTTTATGTATAAAAATAAATTAAGAAAAAGGAATAGGCTGCTCATTTTTTTCCTTCATCTTTAAAATAAAAAGAAAATAAAACTGAAATTAAAAATTAAACAACATTTTTTTTGAAGTGTTCAACATGATTCAAGAAAAAAAATCTAAATCAAGCAAAAACATTTAAACCTGGAAAGATTAAACCTGAAAGCCTAGACAAGCAAATCAAATTAAACATTGAATTTCAAAAATATGCATTAGTGTAGTTTTCTTAAGTTCAGCACAATTCAATTAAGTCCAGATCAAGCTCAAAAGAAAGTTCTAGTCCCAAAGGCATAATAAGATTTCGGGTTTCAGAGCTTTATGTCATATGTTCGACATTACTAAGGTGAGTAAACTCTGAAATCTAGTGTATCTTTGAATTACATGTGTGGTCCTTGAAATATGATATGTATTATGATGTTCATGTCATAGAAAAATGATTTTTGTGTGTATATATGTGTGATAATATCTGTGTTTATGCCTGAATAGGTATAACAGGCCTCTGTTTAAATCAATACAGGTTTGAAAAACCTGATTCAATAATTCAAACCTTCCACTTAAATGATTCTTAAGCTTTGATTTCCGAGTAAAATTGTTTGTATGGAAGCAACATCATTTTTAGAAAAAATTGATTCAAGAAAATGTTTAGAAAATATCTCAAAAATTAAATATTACAGTAAGGAATAGATTAATGTCAAATTTTGATCTTTAAATTTTCATGCTTTGATTGTACAATCGAATTCGTTTACGAAATTGATTAATTTTAGTAATAATATGGTGATTTTTAAGATAGTGGATGTCGAGGATTGCTGAGTTGAACGCAAATGGATTTTCGTTCAAATTGCGGTTACGACGATATGAAGGAGGTCGTGCTCATTGGTGAAGAAGGTTTGAGTGGCAAGGATCTTTAGAAAAATAGCCTAGTATTTTTTTGATCGTCGGAGCAAGCTGGCGACGCTAACTTAGGGTTTTAATACTGTTGAGGTTGAAGTCGAATTTCGTGGCTTATTTGATCTCGACACAGTGTCGAACTCAATCGGAGTTGCGGGGAAAAGAGGAGGAAAGGCAGGAAAACATTCAAGAGGAAGGTCGGGGTCTCCAGTTATTGGAAATGAGGAGGCAAGGAGGATCTTGGCGACGGGTTTGGTGATGTTTGTTGTCTTTTGCTCGATTCTGAAATGGGCTTGTCATTCATCAAACTAGGTGGTGGGACGACGTTGGGAAAAGATAGTTGACGTGTCGATGGACGGAACATGTTTCGATGCCGACCAGAAGTCGCGTGCATGTGAAAAGTATCACCATGTACACGGTAGAAGGAAGAATAGGAGAAGTAGAAGATTTAGGGAAGATGAAGTAATGGGCTGCGTAAATCTGGGCCAGGGGAAAATTATTTGTAATGAGGAGAGATAGGAAGGGATAAGTTTGAATTGTACGGGCTTATAGGGATCGGCTCGGGAAATTTTCGTTTGGGCCGGTAGTTTCAGTTTGATTTTAACCAAGATTTCTAGTAATGATTTAATCTAGTTTTAAAAGCAGAAGATAGTAAGAGTAGATAATCAACCAAGTTTACATAAATTGTTTGGTTTAATATAATTTTGTATAAGTTAATTATTTAATTATATTACTATGAGATTTCAAATGAATTTTATTAATGATTAATTAATTAAGATAAGGATAATTGATTTAAAAGTTGTTAATTAATTAAGGGTTTATTAATCAACTTAAGTAATGCAGGATGAATAGTTAAAGTAATTAATTAAGGATAATTACTTAAAGTAATTAATTAAAGGATAATGGAAGTAATTTGTGGATAGTTAATAAATATAATTAAGGAAGGAATCATTCACTAATGATTAAGTGATAATTAATTAACTAATGTAATAAATAAATTGATTGATAATGAAGTAATTAAGGGTTAATCTTTGATTTATTCATTATGTAATTGAAGGGAAATTAAATAATTAATTGTTAAGGATTAGTTAATGAAAATAGAGGGTTATCAGTTAATTAATTAGAGATTGGTAATTAGAGATTAAGGGACGGGTAATTAGAGATTTATTACCCAAATAACAAATTACTTAATATAAGTAATTAAAGGATAAATTTGTTAAGGATTAATTTAATTAGAAATTAAATGTTATAATTAAAGGATAATTAGTTGAGGATAATTAACCAATTGAAAAATCACTTGATGGAAGTAGTTATGGATAATAAACGGGTAAAATAAAGGATGATTAATTAATTGGGTTGTAATTAATTAATGTTAAGTAAGCAGGATTAAGGGTGATTAAAGAAATTAATTTAATTGGAATGGTGTGACTAATTAATCTTGTTTATGAATGATTGAATAATTTTGAATGTCTTGGAATTATTTGATGTTTCTGATATGAAATGTTTTGTGTTATGATTGGGTTGGACAGTGAAAATGTGGTTATCTTCGAAATGAATTATGGTGTAAGTGACATCCTGTATTAATAAGTTTGAAATGTAATCTCATTTGAATAACTTGTGCAAGATGACATAGGACTCGAAGAGACCGGAGTCGGGTATTAGAAAATACCCGAAACTACTTCGATTCTATATAGATTGATATGTGAAATCAATAGGTTGTAATGTAATGATTTAAGTGAATTGGATCATTTAATCTAAGTTTTGGCACTTAGAAATTGATGTGTGAAATAAGTGATGTCTATAACAACTTGTGAAGTTGTAAATTGATATAAGTTACCAGGGTTATATATAAGCTATATGATTTTGTAATTCATGTTTGATGGGTTTACTCACGCTGGTTTCCAACCAGACCCGGGTGTTACTTTGATGTAATGCTCGGGGTCAGACCGAGTATTACAGATTTCTAGGTAAGGACGTTCTGGAGCTCAGGAGACGAGCTGGATGGCACGAACGTATGGAGTGTTTCCGCTGGGATATATAGCTGTATATCTAGGACATGTTGCTTTAAACTGTTCAGTGATTGAGAATATCGTAACTCTGCTGTATAAAAACATAAGTATACTGATACAGTTCTTCTTCTTTGTAAAACTGTTATTTATGTGATATTATATTTTCATCCGCTTCGAATGAGTGATTTCTGTGACTTGTTTTTGTTTCTTCTTCTTTCTCTTTTCTTCTTTTCCTAACTATCTGGGATTTTTCTGGATCGGAAATTCCCGGTCGTTACAGTAACACTTAGTTATTATTAAATAAGTTTTTTACTTTATATAAAGAAAAGATCTTGCCTTTTAAAATTGAAGAATAGTAATAAGTTTATGGAGTTGGTTTTCAGATCATTTTAAAGTGACGTTGTTTAATGCAAGGCATTTCTTAGTCAGTGCCATTAAGTAAGATAAAACAAATATGATAGGTATTGTTAAAATGTTGACACATTTATGGAAATTAAGTCGTCTTATATTTTGGCGCTAAAACGCAATAAGTGAATTTTCCTACATCCGTGAGATCTAGAATCGGAGTGCTTTAACTTAGGCAAGGCCATGTGGAACCAGTGCGCTGACTACCTAGCTTCGATTCTGGACCAGGGATAGAGAAGTTGAAATGTCATAAGTGTGATAAGTATAAGAAGGTTAATTTCTATAAATAGGTCATGATTCATTAAGTATGTTGAAGGTACTTCATCTTATACTTGACACTAAATTTTGAGGTATGAAAGCCAGTTTCTATATATGAAAATTAAGAATATCATCGAAGCAAGTGCAGTACTCTAACTTATTCGACTTCATTGTTAACCGAGGTATAGTACAGGGTTGAAATCGAAAAGTGGTGATAAGTATATGATATTCAATTTTTCATATGCACGCTATATACTTACACTAGATAATGGTTTATCCACTATCGATAACTTGACCTGTTAAATCCTTCTCATGCTTAAAAGGGTTGAGATTCCCTTCGAAAACCCATTCCGGTGAAATGTCTCTCGGTTTAAAGGGGAATATTTGAGATCTCCTAGGACTTTTATATCATCCCCTTGCTTCTAAAAGAACTGAGATTGAGTTGATCGAAAATTATCGATTGTTGGTTCAGAGAGACTAGGATCAGATAAGCATGAGTTATCTGAAAACTACTTCAAAGTTTGGCATATGTATTCGAATGGAAGATACTTTAAAGATGATGGAATTAAAGACTGAGTTCTTTGAAGTGAAAAGACTACTTTCTACTAATCCTGAGGACGATTTCAAATGAATGTAGTATAAGTAGTGCCTTCGGTTTACTCATATCCTGAACAACTTGTATGAATGAATGCTGACATTGCATTGTTGTTTGGAGGGCAGCGTTAATATTCCAAGTGGGATTTGCTAAAAAGGTAAAAAGTAGCCTCAAGCCTCACATCCAAGAATGACTAAAACATGGGATGTACAACACGGTTGTGTGGTTCACTCCCATTAGTGTATGGTCATCACTTGATCTAGAACAATATTTATGGAATTATGTATGCTAAGGTCCCGGTACGGTTGTAAGCTGCAATTAAGGTGATAACATGTTCGGTACTACCCAAGAAGGTTAGACTAGTTCTTTGTTGGCTGGAGGTGCATGTGAGGCCCTTGGTATATTTTTCTAGAGGTGTACTACGGCAAGCACTACCCCAACAACCTTATTATTGTATGAAATCCATTTTCCTGTACGTGCCTTATGCACTTAGTTGTATACAAAATATGTTATTTAATGTGATTAATGTAACCATTTTGGCTATGTTAAATGTTTATTTTAAAACTTAGACATTATTGAAATATCACTAGATTTTCCAATAAAATGGTTTAGTTACCTTTAGTTAAAAAACCTGTCTATGTTTTTGTGTGGCAGGTCATATGAGGTACCTCTAATTTTGAAAGGTTTTGTAACATTAAATAATCTAAATGATTTGATTTTCTCACGCTGCTTTATCGAATTGATTCGAATGTTATTTCCTATAATGCTCGGTCAAACCCGAGTACTTTTCTAGACTTAGCGATGGATGCTTGGAGCTTTAGGAGATGGGCTAGATGCCTTTAAGACTTGTCATATTTATCTTCCTCTATATTTCTTGTTTGTATTTATTAGCATTTGTGAGGACTGGCTATTATAACCGTCCAAGCTGATGATAGGTTAGTTACTCTTATGGTTGTATGTATATTAAAGTTTTCATTTGTAAAGATTATTTGGATGCTATAGATTTTGTTCTGTCTTTTCTTTCTTTCACCCCAACAATCTGTCATTCCGGCACTTGAATGCTCGACACGTGGATACCTTGGATGTATTATTGTCAATTTTTTAGGGTTAGAAAGGCGGGTTGTTACATTTGGTATCGGAGCTTAGGTTGAGCTAACACCTAGGCTTTAGTAGGGAAACTCGTTAGAGATAGGGTTAGTAATAGCCTAGAATGAGTTAGGTGTATTATATATGGGTGCACGTATTTGTTTGTGATATAAAAATGTTTTATATGGTGTTTGAAATTGGTAAATGAAATACTTTTATCTAAAATTATATTATATATATAAAAGAATAATTATAAAAATTAAATTATAGTTATTTTTTTAATTGTTTTTTTGAAAATGATGATATTTATTTATCATAATTTGTTGACTAAGTATTTATGCTCGACTAGTTTAAGAGCGTTTGTTGTTTGGTTAAGTTAAATTGTTTGTTGTTTTGTTATAAAATAAAGAGGATCTTCGAGAATCTAAATCATGGTGTCTTTGAAAAAGGTTTCAAATGATTTTTGAAAAAAAATAGTATTACTTAAAAGTATTTACAAGTATAAATATGTCAAACAGAATTTTAAGCTACAACTTTTTTGAATAGTTCGAAGATTGAGTCCCAATTTATCTTGTAATGATCTAAATAATCTTCTGTGTAATGATCATTTGTTTAAGCGAACGTTGTAGTAAATTTAATAAATTATCCCCTTTTTCATTATACGATAGAAACGAGTTAGAATCCAAACGAACCTAAATCAAGTTTTAGTAAATAAAGTGCTGAAGCTATTATATATATGTATAAGAAATATATATAATATTGTTTCAGAATGAGATTACAAACAAACGAAGTATTTTTATGTTAACTAATTCGAGTAGCGAAAATAACTAAAAATGGGCAAGAGATGTGTTCAGATGGTAAGCCACTTCTCTTAAATATTAGCCTTCTTGGTAAGAGGATGTATGATATTACTTGGTAAGACCTAGTTCCTTGGTATCATTTTGGGGTTACTCGGTCTCTATGTATATTTTCTATAGATTAAAATATATAGTATCACTTCAAAGGGTTTTGAAAATAAAAATCGGGTATTTAGATCTTAAGTTTCCATAGAGAAAAAAGATATAAAATAAAAAGTATTTTGAGACAAAAATGTGTTGATAAATGAAATTTTTAATATGGGTTTATATCACTCATGGTTGGAAAAGAAATAATTTAATGCTAGTTTTTAAAACAGAGGTTAAATTGAATAAGATGGTTTTAATAAACTTTGTTTTATTAAAACTGTGTCTTTTGTTTTAACATCTAAGTTGTATAAACTATCCGATGTTATTTGTTCGACTAATAAAACATCATTACCATAGAGGTGCATAAGGAAAAATAGACTCTAGAACCGAATCTAAATCCTAGCATCCCACTCTTCTTAGCTACTTACCGGATTAGGAGGCAATGAGGTCGAAGAGGTCGAATCAGTTTGAAGATCCATATTTATTTTAGGCCTGCATCTGAATTTATGGAAAAATGAAAGGTAAAAGATTAAATTAGATAGTTGTATATACCCCCAGGATATAGTAAGGTATTATACAAGTTCAAAATTTAGTTATGTTTTTGTGAAATGTTTTCAAAATAATTTTTAGAAATAAAAAGAATTAGAGTAATATAATTAATAAGTTATCCTAAATGGGTAAATCCATAAGTTGAACTTGGATCATTTAATTTGCATGACTTTCTTGATCAAGTGTTCGGGCACATGATTTGCAGGTGATATACACCAGTCCGAACTAGGCATTTTCACTTGATTTCTCGATGCCGAGAACTTGAAATGGATTCATGGGATGATGTGAGTGTTTTTTTAACATAGTTTAGGACTACATAAGGAAAACATAAGTATCAGATCAAGGAACCGATCAACGTTCCATAATGGAGAAGTTAAGTGATCAATACTAGTTTGGATGAGAGATTTATATATTCGAACAGGTGATCAGATATTGCAAATGGACGACACTTTATGGGCTTAAGTATAATTGCCTTTAATGTTTTATGGTTTATGAGGAGTTGGTTAGACGACTCTACGATTTTTCATGAGGTAGTGTGAATAATCAATTGAGTAATTACCTATGGCTGTTGAGTATAAGGTATGCTCAGTAGATTGTTAGTCATCCTTATGTGACGAGAAGGTTGTAAAACTCGATAAACACTAAGTTTGTTTGTTAGTCATTTAATATTTTGGGAAATGTTAAGGATTGGTATGGCTTGTTTATAGGTTGTTGGTTTGGGATGAAATTTCGGGATCAAAATTCTGTTAAGGCAGAAGGATGTAACGAATCGAAATTTTATCGCTTTGATTTGTGAATATTTAATTAGTTTTGAATATTCAATTAGTGGTTTTTAATGATCAAATAACCCTCTTTTAAATAATAAATAATGATGATAAACTTGTTGTGGAATTTTATTTACAAAAATAAACAGTTCGATAAAAAATTGAAAATGTGACCGAAAACCCTTTTTTGGATTTTCAAATTTTTATTGAACGAAAGTTGTCGCAACGTAAGTGCATGCATATGCACGCTTTTGTAGCATATACATTTACATTTGATAAAGATGAAAATAATATAAAATGGATTAAATTAAAACTTAGATCCCTTAAGTGTTTTAAGTAACGTAATTAAAAAGTAATAAAGTAAGGAAGACTTTTTTCTTTCTTATTTTATATGTTGTAGTAATAAGAGTTACATATCTTCATGATAGAAGTACATGACCATATGAAGGGGGTTGGGGCATGAGTTGGCACTTAGGGAAGTGTATAGAAGAAGATATTTTTGGAGGGGTAATTAAGTAATTTGGCTAAGTGGCATTTGATTTAATTTGCCATTTTTCCCATTTCTATAAAAGGACACCTTCTCTTCATTTTTCCATCTTTACTTCATTTTCCACCTTCGCTCTCTTTTTTCTTTTGTCCTTCACTCTTCTTCTACTAACGTTCCATAAAAGAAATCACATCAACATACCTCAAATTTCTACCAAACGCTAGTATAAACATTAGGACATTATAACTATCATCTCTACATCCTCAAAGATCCAAAATTTGGTGCTCATCTCTTCATTCGTTACGATAACTGTACCTATATAGGTGGTAGGGTGAGGTTTAGCTAAGCATGTAAGGTGGTGGTTTGATGTTGTATTGGTTGTTGTGTCATAGGATGTAGTGGTAGCTTATTTCAAGGGTTTAATCATGATTAAAAGTGAGATTTCTCACTTTAAAATGATTTTAAAATTTCAAAATGTTGTAAAACATAATTTTTTTATACTTATGTATATTGATGATTTGGATTTGATTTCCACTTTGTAGCAGATGGAACATGTAACACTTCTTTGTAGGGGACTAGCAAAAGAAAAATGGAAGTTGAAGTGTCTTCCTAGCAAATAGGTCGTAATAGAAGCACTTTGAAGAATAGAAATTTTATAGAGAGATCCTAAAGGATTCTTCGCCTTATTGATTTTTATCTATATACATTCTTTGTTATGTAAATGCATATGTATGTGGAATGTGAATATTGCTTAGTTATAATAAACCTTTTGTTGTTGGTATTGCGACAATGAAATTCCATGCTCTATTTTAAGTGGTTGACACTTTTTTCTGAAAGTTTTTTGAAATGGTTTTCGAACTTGAATTTTGATTTTGAGAATTTTCCGCAAGGGTATTGAAGTGGTGTAAATTTTAGAAAGAAATATGGTTTAAAAGCAAACAAATTTTTAAAAGTTACGATCAATATAGCGATAGTCCTTATAGACGCACTTCGGAAATTTATGATTTTATTAAAGTAAAAAGGTTATCTATTTTAGATATTATGTAAATTCTTTATGAATGTGTTTTATAAAATTTGTATAAGTGTTTTCAAAGGTGTTTGAAGATTTAAATATATTTTTAAGAATTTATTTGAGTTATTTAAATATGATGTGTAAATTTTATAAGGAAACTCCTTTTTTTTCAAAAGTCAAGTTTTGTTTAAAGCGACCATCTTTAAAGAGCTATCTTAGATACAAGTTTTGAAACTATGTTTTAAATAGTTTTAAAAGTATCTTTAAAAGAAGAAGAAAGCATGGATTATAACACTATTGTTTTAATAAATGTTCTTGAGAAAAAGAAAAAGATCATGGGCTGTACATTTTTGTTCTAGTAAATTGTTTCAGAACTTGGAAAGAAAGTTTGGTTTATAACACTTTGTCATTATAAATAAGCTGTTTACTTTACAAAAAGAAAAGATCTTGCCACTTGAAATTGAAGATGAGCAATGAGTTTGTGGTATTGGTTTTTAGATTGTTTTATATTGATTTTGTTTTATGCAAGGGATTTCTTTATCGGTGCCATTAAGTAACATAAAAAATGTGATATGTAGTACTAAAATGTTGACCCATTTATGGAAATTACCCAATGAGTAGGCTTCACTTTATCTATGAGATCTAGAATCAAAGTACTTTCACTAAGACAAGGCCAGGTGCAACCAGTGCCTGACTTATCAGGCTTCAATCCTGGGCAAGGGTTAGAGAAGTCGAAATGTCGTGATAAGTATTAGAGGTTTAATTTCAATAAATAAGATGGAAGGTACCTCACCTTATATTTTAAATAAATTTCGAGGTATGGAAACCAGTTTCTATCTGCGAGAATTAAGAATGTCATCGAGGCAAGGGTGGTACTTCAACTTGTTCGGCATCATTGTTAATCAAGGTATAGTACGGGATTGAAATTGTAACAACTCGCTGTTCGTAATGCCAAAAAGTCATCGCGTGACTTTTGAATATCACAAAAGACAGATCGTCCGAGTAAAATTAAAACCAAACAAAAAACTAAGACATCAATAAGATCTCAAAATAAAATGGCAACATATAATATACTTAATATGCATGAATAAAATAGAATTTGAGACCGCACCAGTGGAATTAATTAAAAAATAAATATCGGTACAAAATATTCAGAAAATATCAACTCCAAAAGCATAGAGCACTGAATATATATCCGATATAACAGTCTGATATATAAATAACAGGTCTGCCATCTACAATGAAATATCATATATATATATATATATATATATATATATATATATATATCTCAAAACATTAATGCCACGCCTTCAAAATGCTCTAGTTGTGCACTCTACTAGCGTATCCCCAAAAGCACCTGAGTCTTGTATTACTCAATTGAGTACTCGAGAGTTGTCATGTCATAAGCAGACAAAGACAAAACGCGGGTCAGATATAAAGTTTGGTGTTATGGGAACTATCTCAAAATACTACAAATTACAGCTATATATAAATAAACATGCATTACCAAATCGCAGCAGACCCTTTCGACAAACGTGGCTCAAGGGTAATCCGGACTTTATATAAAAAAGTATAGTAAGTCCATCTCAAATGTAAGGGATCATTACCATAACCTGCTCTTCTCCTATAACAACAAGTTAGCAAAATATCTTCCATTGCAATAAGCTAGCCCAAAAATACTAATAATATAGTATAACTATACCACGATTAAACCATGATCCCAAACAGTGATCACTATTGCTAAGATCGATAAGATGCGCCCCAGCACGTATAGTCACTGCTACTAAGATCGAATAGGTACGCCCCCATGCTTATGGTCACTACTACAATGACCGAATAGGTACGCCGTAATGCGTATGGTCACTATTGATAAGACTAATTGTTCGTAAGATTACGAACATATGAACCAAAAATGTTCAAGCGATCACAACAAGATAAAGCAATTCATGACCCCTTTAAAACTGTGTCGAGCTTGTCATAGCCATCAATAACACTCTTGGCGTAACCACCCTGCTTTCTACGTGGTAATTATATGTAAATTTAATTAAAAAAACTATTTGAATTCGATATTCAATAATTATTGTTTGGAAAGTAAATATTTATTTAATCGAAAAATATTAATAAAAGATTTTGTTTTAATAATTGAATATAATTCATAAGTTCTTTTAGAATGATATAGTGGAATCGTACAGAACATTTTAATTAATTGAAATATATTTTCTATAATGAAGGATGAATTAGTTTGAACTAAATTGAAATAAATTGTAACTAAATCGAAAGAGTGAGTAATGATCAAATTAAATTAATTGAACTAGAATAACATAGAACTTAAAGGCCGAAACAAATATAGCTCTAGCCCATCTTTATTTCTAGAACTCTCCAGTTCTTCAGTAATATAAAACCCGAAGCCAGTATCCCCATTTTTTTTGGAATTGAACCCTACAATCCAAAAACATGATTTTATGATTAGAAAAATGAAAATGAATGAAGCTGCGTTCGATGGTGCTTGGACCGAGTAACATCATCGATGTCCATGCGAGTTCGATGGCGGGGCTCAAGTGTTAAAGGTCGCATAGCTTTCATCGATTGAGAAGGCAAACTAATTAGAGTCGTGTTCTTGCTCGTGTGTGCTGGAAGAAGGAACGCGTGACACTATTGAGTTGCTATCAATGTTGTTGGATGGTCATGACTTTGAGATAACAGCTGGAGGTGATGACATGTGCTCAAGGGCTACAAGCGGTATGCATATGAGTGATGGGTGGCTGATGATAGTTAGAGGTTGACTGCAATGTGGCAGTTGTAGGTGAGGTCGGCTGGAAGCAACGACGACGAAGACGACGCACGAAACATGAACGTGATTGTTTGCACTTCGCTTGGTAATTTCGATGAGTTTTTATTTAAGCTAACAACTATATCTATATTGCATTGAGGATATATATAAATATATATCCTCAATGCAATATAGATAGAGTTGTTAGCTTAAATAAAAACTCACCGAAATTACCAAGCGAAGTGCAAACATATATATAATCTCGATTGATGATCGTACTGCATGGTTGAATTATTGGTTTGGTATTGTAATGAATTTAGTCGGTATTGATGGCTTGTTGCGTTATTGGATGAAACCGAGTTGTTTGATTTACAATTAATTTTTGTGTCATGGATTATTTATTGTTGGATTGAATTGATTGTGCGAAATTGGATATGATTATGGATTAATTGGGAGATTTTGATTTAGTTAGATGAATCGATTTACAAACAGAGTTTTGTCTATTTATAAATTGAATTAATAATTATTCGTAGGTTATTCTATAAATAATTTACTAAATATTAATTATTCAATTTAGCTATTTTTAATTTTAGAAATATATTTTGGTTATAATTAAAATTATAGTTTTCTATTGGTTATAAAACCCTATTTCAAATCCATATGGTAATATATTATAAGAATTAGAATTGTTTTTGAAATGGAAAATATAATATCTTAATATTTTTATAAAATATAATATAAAATCAATAATATTATTTTAGAGCGATATACAAATGATTATTAATATATTAAATTGTCTTTGATAGTAAATATTTCTTAATAATCGTAATTGATTATATAAAAATAAGAAATAACTTTTATATGTAATAGTTAGGTTTATAAATTATTTTGGAAATTTAAATTGAGTTTTCTAATGTTATTAGCAAATATTTAATAATTGTCTAATTTTATGTAAAATTGAGAAATTAATTATTATTGTAAATATTAAATTATATTAGAGTTTAGATGATTACTTAATTAATTTTGGAATGTGAATTTATCATCCATCTCTTAGCATTCGTTTTACTTTATAAACTTATATGTTGTAAATGAATTTTGTTACGTATTATTTAAGTATGAACATATAGAATTGATTTTGATTGGTTTAAAGTTGCTTAAAGTAATAGTTGTCTTAGAAAACTATGAAATAAGAATTATATAAAATGTTTAACTTCTAAAACTATTTCAGAGTTTGAAAAAAAGCATATTTACTTTCCGAATATGCAAATAATTATCAAATTAATTTAGTTTTGAATACCTATTTATTGTTTATTTATAAGTATTTATTTTCTTATATGAGATAAAATGATATAAATGATTTAATGAGATATAAATTTAGTAGTTTTAAAATTATATTGATTTGGATAATCTATTTTATAATTCTCTAGATCAATCATTCCCTATATATTGATTTAGAATATATAAATGTTTAGTAATGATTTTCGAGTTTTCAATTTCTCATCTTCTTAATATTAGTTTGGATAATATAAATGATTCACCGCTGATATAGATTTTTTTGATGATTTTAGTATGATATGGTGGTGAATCCTTCTATTTGATTTGTGAGATTTTATTTCCATGTGATGAGAAATCTGAATAAACAGATTAGTAATATCGTTTGGGATGGGGCATTCGGTAACACTTTTCGATTATTCATTGGACTTGTCATATAGAGATATATTATGTGGATCGAGTGTAGTTTATGGGATTTGAATTATTATCCGAATAACATGTGGTGGTATGGGACGCCATTATGTTATTTGTTGATTATTTGTTGTAATTAATGTCACTCAAATGGGGATTACACTCATGGGTCCATGAGATACATGGTGAGGAGTATCTTACTGATAGGCATTTGTATGAGAGCTACGTGTCGCCTTATTATTAGAGATATGAATTGCGATAGGATATGAGTACTATATGACCATCAAAATTGTGTCCAACTTCCTTTATTTTTTGGAAATGAACCAGATTGGCCAGTATCCACCCTGGTGGCCTGATCAAGGAATCCCGCCCCAGATTCACGACACCGTAGATATATTTTCCTTTAATGTGCATCACAATATTGGTAGTAGTAGATGGGTTGTTGCCCATAATCCCTTGTGTCGCTTAGGCCAGCAGTTTCTTACCATTAGAAGTAAAGCAGTATCATGACTGGGGCTATGCGTTGATGAGTCACTAGTGGATGGAGTCAAGATGTCCGTGGAGGTAACTGAAGACAATAGGAATAAACCGTACTCTGTGATAGGCAGGTAGACTTGGGTTCCTGGAGTAAGCTAGCAGTAGGCAATAGTCAGTCTTCTTATCTTGTTCAGGGTATTTGAATACAGTAGATTGACATATACCTTGAAGACTGTAGGAATAGACGGTTACTCTACGGTTGGCGAGTAGACCTGTGTTTTTGAGTAGGCTTGTGGTAGGCAGCTATTATTCTCCCATTAGATTCATAGTATATGTTTGTAGTGGATTGGCATACATATCTCTTTCCTATAATGAGTTGACTAGGCTAGAGACAGGTTGAGTCTAAAGTGTATTCACTCCCCGTATATCCATGCTTTTCTGAATTGATATTTTAGAGATAGCCTTTGTTTATTGATGTGATTTGGTATGTGATTGATTCATATTTTTCATTTTATGATGTTGAATTCATTGGGATAATACCGTACGCTATCTCAACTTATATCTCATGATAATTTTTGGATATGTATGGTTCACCCATTTGAGTTGATTTTGTGGATTCTGGTTTGATGAGTTTGGGACCCTGCAGATCCATTCTTTTTCCTATTCAAAGATCGGCCCTTTGTCTCTGTGTTTTTTATATGGGTGATGAAATTTTTATACATGGTTCTATGATATTTGAGATTATGAGATGTTTTTGTGATTGTCTATGATATGTAGTTATACACACACACACACTCACACTCCATGCATACACTACTGCATACTTTTGATCTTATGCATGTTATCATATTATTTTACTCCTATTTTAGATATAGTCTGACCCGTGTATTATTTAGATAATACGAGGGTCAGTCCGAGACATTCTAGGTACACACACGATATGCTGACATTTGTTTACTTTGGGCTTAAAGGAGTAATATATTAGGATGGTTGCTTGATATTTGTATGATTCTAATTCCTCTGTATATATATGTATGTATATATATATATAGTTGACATTTGAGCTGTATTGTATTGTTATAACATTATATATATATATATATATTACATGTTATCACTGTGACCAACTCTATGTTCTCTATTACTCATTTTATGTTGTGTATATTTCTATCCTAGAGGCACACGTGTTCACTGCTTTATGTTGATACTATGTAAATTTATTGGAATGTTATACATATATACATTTATATATATGATGTTTTAATACGTACCAATGTTAGCGCAAGGGAATATTCACGTGTGCGCTCCATATCGCCTCATTCCTCGTATTATCTGACAGTATAACCTAGTAATACTCTTGGATATAATATAGGTATAGATGTAGGGGCATTACACTTGGTACAACGAATAAGCTCGGAATTTGGGTAGATCACCTATGTCCATGCCCTAGGTAGGTCAAATCAGTCCGTACCCTCGGTGTGCCACAATAAGTCAGCATCAATTTTTTTTATATTACTCTAAAGTTGAAATCTTAGAGTACAGACCTACTCCGTATTGTAGGATCTAAATTAACCCTAGAGGGGGGGAGGGGTGAATAGGGTTATAGAAAATTTTCTTGATTTAAACACAAAAATAAACTGCAGAAATAAATATACTGAAAAGTAAATCACACACAAGATTTACCCAGCTTCGGCAACCCCTGCCTACTGCTGCATTCCCAGATTTCTATTAGAATTAAACAGTATCACGCTTACAAACACTCTAACAGACTTGCAAACCCTGCTACCGCCTATAGAGTTTTGCAAACTCGCAACCCCTGCTTACTGAACTAACTCTAAATAGACAATCAGACACAACCTAAAACCTAGGTGGTGATTTACCTAAACTCTTTGATTCGTAAAATAAAAACAATAATTAAAAACAATATAAAATAACCCTAAACTAATTAACAATATTAATAAAACCCTATAATTAAACAAAACCCCCTTTTGATTTTTAAGACCGGCCCACTTCCTTATTTCACCCGATCCTCTTTTTGTCTTCGTTCGTGAGAAATAATGGCGGCTTCGTTCTGATTAGGGCTTCGTTCCCTTTTGATCCAGTTAGGGCTTCGGCTCTTTGTTGCAATTAGGGCTTCGGTTTCTTCAATTGATCTGTGATTGGTTGCCCTAGCTTGCTGCTTCTCTGATGGTTGACCTTTGCTTGTTTGCAGTTGCTCGATCGAGTTTGATGCTTGTGAATTCGGTATGTACTGTCTCCTTTTTCTTTTCTAAGTTGATACTTGAACTCGATCGAATTTAAATGCCGATGATGATTAGGGTTTTAATAGGATTTGATTTCCTATTTTTGCGTTCGACTGATTGCTGCAAAAATTCTTGTTTTGCCGTTCGATTACGCTTTGATGTTGAGGATTAATCTGACTTTGTCAATTTCGTATTTCTAGTAACTTGATTCACACGGCTTTGAATTGATTTCGTGATTTGAGATATTTGACTTTGTCAATTTCGTATATTTTCGACTGTTGATTTTGGGTATGTGAATCCACTACTCTGTATTAGCTTCGATCATCACCATTGCTTTTTAAATTTTCTCTGCTGCATACCACTGCATTTCACTGCACTGTTGAAATTTGTGTCTGCATTTGTTATTTCTGGAGCTCGATTTGCACTTGCTCACTGCTTGATGGTCTTGTGACTATAACTGGACATTTTGAGTTTGTTGCATTTGCTGGCTTGTACTGTCCACTGCCCTGATCTTGTTTGTTCGATCACTTTGCTGTTTGCATTGATGCTGCACTTGGTTTTGTTGAGTTTGCACTGCTTCACTATATATGTAGGTTGCTGCACCATGTTGTTTGCTGTGGATACTGTGTTCATGTTTGTCGTGCTTGTAGTCTGGTCCATTGAGTTTGATTATCCATTGTAGCTTTTGTGCATTTCTGTCCACTGAGTTATTACAGTTTCACTTATATACTTAAGTCAGTGCTGTCTTTGATGTTGTACTTTGGTCTTTTGGACTGCATTTGTGTATATTTGATCATTTTTGCTGTTTACTGCAGTTTGTAGTGATATTGAGCATTGCATATTTGAAGTCTTGTATCATTTCTTGGTCATTGCATCGATTCTTGATGGCATTTTGTTCTGCACCATATTGTATGCAGTGTTGCAGTTGTTTGTATGCACTTCAACACTTCAGCATTCCATTTCACCTCTGACCTGTTGGTTCATTGTGATGTTCATTTTCATTGTTGCCTTGTTGACTGTGTTGTTGCATTGTATTCTGGTCAGTGGTGCTTTGAGTCAGTGCTTCACCATACTTGTTGTTGCAGTATTCTGGTCAGTGGTGCTTTGAGTCAGTGCTTCACCATACTTGTTGTTGCAGTATTCTGGTCAGTGGTGCTTTGAGTCAGTGCTTCACCATACTTGTTGTTGCAGTATTCTGGTCAGTGGTGCTTTGAGTCAGTGCTAAATTGTTGTTGCAGTATTCATGTGGTTGTTGGTGGCAATCTTGTATGCTGCTGTTTGTATTTGTAGTCTTGGCCAGTTGACTGATGCTTTGAGTTGTTCATTGCTTGGTCTCTGTTGCCTTGAATTTCTGGTTGAAGCTGTGCACACGAGTTGGCGAGACAGTGCACACGTATACGAATGTACACGTGTGTACTGCAGCCACTCATAGTTACCTGTCCCTGATAAAAAATACTGATATGCACAGATATTGCACAGTCAAAAAATGATGACGAACAACCCAAATAACTGAGGCAAACAATGTTTTCAAAATCATCGTTTCTTTCAAATTTCAAAAATATTTCTCTTTCAATTTTACTGCGTTTGAAAATATTTTTGCAGATTACTCAGATGCTGGATTCAAACTGGATTATAGTTGAAGACAAAAATATGAGTGTGAGTGATATGTAGTAAGGTTTTGATGTAAATGTGAAATGTCATGTATTGTAGTCAAAATTGTATATGTATAGTGAGAGCTTGAAATTGTACTATCAAAGTTGTAATAAATATTTGTTTGAATAAAAATTTCTGTTTGAATTCAAAATCTGTTTAACTTGTTCTGTTTGAATTCAAATTCGAATTCTGTGTAATTTAATTTTATTCAACAAATATTTATTTATTCTAAAAAATAAAATAAAATAGTACATTACCAAATACATTTAAATGAATGTATATATGTTTATTATCATCAAACAAAAATCATATAGCGCAAGGCGCATATTCAACAATCTCCCCCTTTTGATGATAACAAACATATATTTAAGATTTTGAATATATCAAATGTTATTTGATAATTTCAATTTGCTCCCCCTATTTGAATGCTCCCTCTCTACACAATACTCCCCCTACATATATGCGTAGAAATATATAAATGAGCCTATATGCACAGTGAAAATTATTTGACCTTTGCTTGATTCTATTCGACAAAATCTTAACTTTTCTCTCCCCCTTTTGTTATCAGCAAAAGAATAATAGTGTTATAAAATAGGGATGAAGTGATAGATATGAATCAAACATTTAACTCAATTAAATATAAATATCAAATTTCAATAAAACTCAAACAAAAATCATAATTACCCGTGTCAAGCACATATTCCACTTTCAGAAGTGATGGGGATAAAAAATCATCAAAAATCATACAATTCTGTCTATTTGTGGTACATTTATTTCAGGAAATTTGAATCTCTACTAACCATGCATAACCGTTAGGACTTTTAAATGAGATTAGTAGTATTCACAATTTTTAAAAAAAAAAACGAAATCAAGTATCTTCTAATCACGCATAACCGTGAGGACTTTTAAATGGGATTAGAATCAACTTGTCTATTTAATTAATTAATTTTGATATGCGTTCCATACATGCATAACCGTGAGGACTTTTAAATGAGCATGGAAGCACATAATCATAAATCCAAGTAATTCACCCATGCATAACCGTGAGGACTTTTAAATGAGAGTGAATACTTTGGATATTTATTTTTAATTGCTGAATATTATAAGTTGAAGCACAAATAATTTCCTTCATAGATTTAAAGATATTGAAGAACAAATGATTTCCTTTGTAAACTACCACAAATTTACATACTAAATATGATCTTGAAGAGTGATGGTCGATAGAAAGATGATAGAAATAGAAATGGTCATGGAATTATTACCCAACAAAAATTTTATAACTCTTGTTATGAAATTCTAAAATTTTTTTCTAATTATACTTTCTCGAGTTATAATATATGATAAATATCAACACTCATCACTTTTTCAATCACTATTCATCTTTTCGATAATCATTAGGGAGTTAGATTAGTTAAAAAAAATTGTCATTTAGAATCAAATTCAAAAATCAAAATTTAAAAAAAAAAATGATTAGTCAACCTCTATAATTCCCAAATCTAAACGTAATTTGGAAAATCTGTCTTCGGGGAGAGGTTTTGTGAAAATATCAGCAAGTTGAGTTTCTGTTGAAATATATTCAATGCAAATGTCTTCTTTAGCAATGTGATCTCGAAGAAAGTGGTGTCTCACATCAATGTGTTTTGTGCGAGAATGATGGACAAGATTATTTGACAAATCTATAGCACTCTTACTATCACATTTTAATGGAACTTGTTTATAGACTAAGCCAAAATCAGAAAGAGTTTGCATCATCCATAGAATTTGAGCACAACAACTTCCCAAAGCAATATATTCTGCTTCAGTGGTGGATAATGCAACACAATTCTGTTTCCGACTTGACCATGAGACTAATGAATGTCCTAGCATGAAACATGTCCCACTAGTGCTTTTTCTGTCAACTAATGAACCAGCATAATCAGCATCAGAATAACCTACTAAATCAAAATTTTCACAAGAAGGGTACCATAGTCCAAATTTGTGTGTGTGTGAAAGATATCTCAAAATTCGTTTAGTAGCTTTTAAATGAGATTCTTTGGGATTAGCTTGAAAACGTGCACACAAGCACACAGAAAACATAATATCAGGTCTAGAAGCAGTAAGATAGAGAAGTGATCCGATTATCCCTCGATATTTCTTTTGATCAATTGCAATTCCATTCTCATCTTTGTCCAACTTAGTTGATGGGCTCATAGGAGTTCTCAATGGCTTGGAATTTTCGACTCCAAATTTCTTCAATAGCTCCAACACATATTTGGATTGTGAAATGAAAATACCATCACTACTTTGCTTAATTTGAAATCCAAGAAAGTATTTCAATTCACCAACCAAACTCATCTCAAATTTAGCCTGCATGACTTGTTCAAAATTCTCACACAAAAGCTCATTAGTAGCACCATAGATAATATCATCCACATAAATCTGAACAATCAAAAAATCATGTTCTTTATGTAATAGAAACAGAATCGTGTCAGCACTTCCCTTTTTAAAACCATTTTCCAAAAGATATGTACAGAGGCAGTCATACCAAGCTCTTGGTGCTTGCTTAAGACCATATAATGCTTTTTCTAGCTTATACACATGATTTGGAAATTCATGATTTTCAAAACCGGGTGGTTGTTCAACAAAAACTTCTTCTTTTAAATCACCATTCAAAAAGGCACTTTTTACATCCATTTGTTTAAGTTTGAAACCCTTGTAGCATGCAAAACTTAGCAAGATTCTAATGGCTTCTAACCTAGAAACTGGAGCAAATGTTTCATCAAAGTCTATGCCTTCTATTTGGTTATAACCTTTTGCAACCAACCTAGCCTTGTTTCTAATTACATTTCCTGATTCATCAAATTTATTTTTAAACACCCATTTAGTCCCTACAATTGGATAGTCATTAGGCCTAGGAACTAAATTCCAAACTTTGTTTCTCTCAAATTGATTAAGTTCATTTTGCATTGCTAAAAACCAATTTTCATCATTAAGAGCCATTTCAACAGAATCAGGTTCAATTTCAGAAATAAAACCACTATGACAACAAAACGCACACAAATTTTCATCAAATGAGGAACGAGTACGTATACCTTCCGTAGGATCACCAATAATTAATTCAGGAGGATGATTAGGTTTGAACCTTAATTTATCAGCATCAACAGTCCTTCTTTCAGTTTTCTCACTAAATGTCCCTTCTTCGGTGCCTTCAGGATCTACTCCATCGTCAACCATCCTTTCAGTCGTTTTTTCCAGATCAGATTCATCAAATTTCACATTGATTGACTCAACAATTGTCTTTGTTCGTTTGTTATATATCCTGTAAGCCTTACTCCTTGTTGAATAGCCCATGAAAATTCCATCATCAGCCTTTGATTCAAATTTTCCAAGTTGATCACCTGTGTTAAGAATGAAACAAGGACACCCAAATATACGAAAATAAGAAATGTTAGGTTTCCTTTCATGCCACAATTCATAAGACGTTTTGCCAAGTATTGGTCTAATCATTACTCTATTCATTACATAGCACGAAGTATTCACTGCCTCTGCCCAAAAGATTAGAGGTAGCTTATACTCACTTAACATGGATCTAGCCAATTCCTGTAATGTACGATTTTTCCTTTCAACCACCCCATTTTGTTGAGGTGTTCGTGGAGCAGAAAATTCATGTTTTAAACCATTTTCTTCACAAAAATTTTCAAATTCAAAATTTTCAAATTTGCCTCCATGATCACTTCTCAAGGTTTTAATTGTAACTCCTTTTTCATTTTGAACAAGTTTTGCAAATTTTGAAAAATATTCGAAAGATTCGGACTTTTTGGCTAAAAAGTAAACCCATGTAAATCTAGAATAATCATCAACCAATACATAACAATAACGTTTTCCATTCAAGCTTGAAATTTCATTTGGACCAAATAAATCCATGTGGACTAGTTCAAGGACCCTTGTTGTGCTAACAATGTTTTTAGGACGAAATGATGATCGACTAAGCTTGCTCAAGGAACATGCTTTACACACTTTATTATTTTTAAATTTCTGATGTGGTAACCCTCTGACTAATTCTTTTGATTCGAGTTTTTCTAAGAGACTCATGCTAGCATGTCCAAGTCTCATATGCCATAAATATGCCTCTTCGTTAGTGGCTACCAAACATCTAGAAAGATTTAGATTATCAAATGAAAGTGAGTAAACATTCCCTTTTCTTTTGCCCATAAAAACAATGTTATTAGAAGATTTATCAATGATTTTGCAAGTATCACTATCAAAAATTACGTTCATACCTTTGTCACATAGTTGGCTAATAGAAATGAGATTGTGATGCAGATTTTCAACGTATAAAACATTAGTCAAGGAAAAAATACCGTTACCAACTTCACCTTTGCCAATAATCTTACACTTGCTATTGTCTCCCATGATCACATTTCCACCTTTAAAATTCTCTAAGCTAAGGAACTTCGATTTGTCACCTGTCATATGTCTAGAACAACCTGAATCTAGAAACCATTCTTGTTGTTCCTTAGCCCGCCAACAGACCTACATAAGAAGAGAGGAAGATGACCTAGAGAAACTCTTAGGTCCAATGTTATTAGTGATAGAAGCATTGTGAATAAACAATCCCTTTGGAATCCATACTTGTTTAGTCCTTTTATTTTTATTCCAATAAACATGAAATTTGTTTGTAGAATTCTTAGGAACCCAAACTTGTATAAATTTTGTGTTCTTGTTCCTATGACTATAATTTTCAGCACGACATCTAAATATTTCACATCTATCAAAGACATTCTTATATTTTGCATTATCATCAACTTGTGTTTTCCCAAAACCTAGTCCTTTCCCGTTGTTAGCAAAAATTTGATTTCCCAATAGCATGTTGAAAGATTTTTCGCCTCTTGAAAAGTTATTCAAAGATTTCTCAAGATTTTGGACTTTGGTTTTTAATGTTGAGTTTTCAGTAACAAGTGAGGTGCATCGATTAATAAAATCCTTTCTCCTAGTGTCGATGGTTTCCTTAAGATTCAAGTTTTCATTTTCAAGACTTTCAAAGTTATTCCTCAGTTTTGATAATTCTGAATCTAAAATCTTACATTTTTTACATTCTAGGTTTTGAATATTTTCAATTTCAGTTTCTAACCTAGAATTTTCATGGACAAGTTCTCTCCTATCAGATTTTAGTTTTTCAATTTTAGATTCAAGAGTATCAATCATTTTAGTAAAATCACAACACATTGAAACAAGTTCTTTATAAGAATAGTTACTTACCTCACTAGATTCCTCTAAGCTTGCTTCTGAATCCGATTTTGACATAAGACACAAGTTAGCCTCCTCTGAGCTATTATTTGAAACTTCCTCTCCTTCTTCATCATCCCAAGTTGCTGCAAAGGCCTTCTTTTTTCTTTTTCTTTCCTTTGTTGTTTTTGAGAAGTGGACATTTTTGTTTGAAGTGGCCAGGCATCTTGCAGTTATAGCATGTCAATTCATTATCGGAATCGTCAGAATTCTTTGACTTATTACCACTTATTTTCTTCTTTCGTGACTTGAATCTTGACCATTTTTTAAGATTATTGACAGCCATTGCAAGCTCTTCAATTGGATCTTCTTCTTCTTCATCGCTTTCTTCTTTGCTCTTTAAGGCAATCGTCTTCTTCTTTGGTTCGGAGTTGTTGCGTTCTTCCTTTGCTTTTAGCTCAAGCTCATATGTCATCAAGTTGCCAATCAACTCCTCCATGCTTAGTTTGCTCAGATCTTTCGATTCTTGGATTGCTGTGACTTTTGCCTCAAATTTCATTGGTAAAACTCATAGTATCTTCCGCAAAAGCTCTACCTAAGTGAATACCTTCCCAAGCGCTCTAGCATTGTATACCAAGGTTGAAAAGCGTCCAAACATATCCTTTATGCTCTCGCCTTTGTCCATCACAAAGTTTTCGTATTCATTGCTGAATAGGGCTAGCCGAGACTCCTTGACTTGAGAAGTTCCTTCGTGTGTCACCTCCAAAGTATGCCATATTTCCTGTGCTGTTGTACAATGAGAAATTCTATTAAATTCATTTTTATCAAGAGCACATATCAAAGCATTCATGGCTTTAGCATTTGTTGTTTTCAATTTCTTATCGTTAGCATCCCACCTATCCTTAGGTTTAGGAATCTCAGTATCACCAACGATTATAGTGGGGGGTTTATAGCCAGTTTCAATAATATCCCAAACTTCATAATCAACAGAACTGAGATAGATACCCATCCTAACTTTCCAATAAGCATAATCGTTCCCGTTAAACATGGGTGGCTTAGCAATAGATTGCCCCTCAGAAAAAGCATTATTTTGTAGACTCATGACTCTAGAGTTAAAAAAAAATATACCGGGCTCTGATACCACTTGTAGGATCTAAATTAACCCTAGAGGGGGGGGGGGGCTGAATAGGGTTATAGCAAATTTTCTTGATTAAAACACAAAAATAAACTGCAGAAATAAATATACTGAAAAGTAAATCACACACAAGATTTACCCAGCTTCGGCAACCCCTGCCTACTGCTGCATTCCCAGATTTCTATTAGAATTAAACAGTATCACGCTTACAAACACTCTAACAGACTTGCATACCCTGCTACCGCCTATAGAGTTTTGCAAACTCGCAACCCCTGCTTACTGAACTAACTCTAAATAGACAATCAGACACAACCTAAAACCTAGGTGGTGATTTACCTAAACTCTTTGATTCGTAAAATAAAAACAATAATTAAAAACAATATAAAATAACCCTAAACTAATTAACAATATTAATAAAACCCTATAATTAAACAAAACCCCCTTTTGATTTTTAAGACCGGCCCACTTCCTTATTTCACCCGATCCTCTTTTTGTCTTCGTTCGTGAGAAATAATGGCGGCTTCGTTCTGATTAGGGCTTCGTTCCCTTTTGATCCAGTTAGGGCTTCGGCTCTTTGTTGCAATTAGGGCTTCGGTTTCTTCAATTGATCTGTGATTGGTTGCCCTAGCTTGCTGCTTCTCTGATGGTTGACCTTTGCTTGTTTGCAGTTGCTCGATCGAGTTTGATGCTTGTGAATTCGGTATGTACTGTCTCCTTTTTCTTTTCTAAGTTGATACTTGAACTCGATCGAATTTAAATGCCGATGATGATTAGGGTTTTAATAGGATTTGATTTCCTATTTTTGCGTTCGACTGATTGCTGCAAAAATTCTTGTTTTGCCGTTCGATTACGCTTTGATGTTGAGGATTAATCTGACTTTGTCAATTTCGTATTTCTAGTAACTTGATTCACACGGCTTTGAATTGATTTCGTGATTTGAGATATTTGACTTTGTCAATTTCGTATATTTTCGACTGTTGATTTTGGGTATGTGAATCCACTACTCTGTATTAGCTTCGATCATCACCATTGCTTTTTAAATTTTCTCTGCTGCATACCACTGCATTTCACTGCACTGTTGAAATTTGTGTCTGCATTTGTTATTTCTGGAGCTCGATTTGCACTTGCTCACTGCTTGATGGTCTTGTGACTATAACTGGACATTTTGAGTTTGTTGCATTTGCTGGCTTGTACTGTCCACTGCCCTGATCTTATTTGTTCGATCACTTTGCTGTTTGCATTGATGCTGCACTTGGTTTTGTTGAGTTTGCACTGCTTCACTAATATGTAGGTTGCTGCACCATGTTGTTTGCTGTGGATACTGTGTTCATGTTTGTCGTGCTTGTAGTCTGGTCCATTGAGTTTGATTATCCATTGTAGCTTTTGTGCATTTCTGTCCACTGAGTTATTACAGTTTCACTTATATACTTAAGTCAGTGCTGTCTTTGATGTTGTACTTTGGTCTTTTGGACTGCATTTGTGTATATTTGATCATTTTTGCTGTTTACTGCAGTTTGTAGTGATATTGAGCATTGCATATTTGAAGTCTTGTATCATTTCTTGGTCATTGCATCGATTCTTGATGGCATTTTGTTCTGCACCATATTGTATGCAGTGTTGCAGTTGTTTGTATGCACTTCAACACTTCAGCATTCCATTTCACCTCTGACCTGTTGGTTCATTGTGATGTTCATTTTCATTGTTGCCTTGTTGACTGTGTTGTTGCATTGTATTCTGGTCAGTGGTGCTTTGAGTCAGTGCTTCACCATACTTGTTGTTGCAGTATTCTGGTCAGTGGTGCTTTGAGTCAGTGCTTCACCATACTTGTTGTTGCAGTATTCTGGTCAATGGTGCTTTGAGTCAGTGCTTCACCATACTTGTTGTTGCAGTATTCTGGTCAGTGGTGCTTTGAGTCAGTGCTAAATTGTTGTTGCAGTATTCATGTGGTTGTTGGTGGCAATCTTGTATGCTGCTGTTTGTATTTGTAGTCTTGGCCAGTTGACTGTTGCTTTGAGTTGTTCATTGCTTGGTCTCTGTTGCCTTGAATTTCTGGTTGAAGCTGTGCACACGAGTTGGCGAGGCAGTGCACACGTATACGAATGTACACGTGTGTACTGCAGCCACTCATAGTTACCTGTCCCTGATAAAAAATACTGATATGCACAGATATTGCACAGTCAAAAAATGATGACGAACAACCCAAATAACTGAGGCAAACAATGTTTTCAAAATCATCGTTTCTTTCAAATTTCAAAAATATTTCTCTTTCAATTTTACTGCGTTTGAAAATATTTTTGCAGATTACTCAGATGCTGGATTCAAACTGGATTATAGTTGAAGACAAAAATATGAGTGTGAGTGATATGTAGTAAGGTTTTGATGTAAATGTGAAATGTCATGTATTGTAGTCAAAATTGTATATGTATAGTGAGAGCTTGAAATTGTACTATCAAAGTTGTAATAAATATTTTTTTGAATAAAAATTTCTGTTTGAATTCAAAATCTGTTTAACTTGTTCTGTTTGAATTCAAATTCGAATTCTGTGTAATTTAATTTTATTCAACAAATATTTATTTATTCTAAAAAAAAAATAGTACATTACCAAATACATTTAAATGAATGTATATATGTTTATTATCATCAAACAAAAATCATATAGCGCAAGGCGCATATTCAACACGTATGTAACGTATGAAATTGCCACGCAAGTATCCAATCATCACGGCCTAAAATCCCATCGAAAAGCTCTAACAAAACCTCATACTAACCCAAATCATATTCTAAATGGAAGTGTGACCTCAATATCATAACAATCTTCCAGTTCATCCTCCCGATGTACCATAAAATATATGGTTTTTGAATATGTGGCGGGGTGGGTCTCACATAGGCCATGAAATCAAAGTACTTCAAAACCTATCAAAATTTCCAAATAGTAGCGCTCCAAAATCATGACCACGGGTCAAAACCATGCCTCAATCCGAGTTCGTTTGCGAAAAATATCGCTTTTTGAAATTGTGATTGACCGATTAACAATATTCGAACAACATGTATTCACACATATGAATTTTTAGGGCCAGACGTATAAGTAGTGTTTTAGAAGTCTGAAACCCGCTAAAATTCCCTATTTCAATTTTGTTTCTCCCTAGGACTTATCCAGATATATGGCTACTAAACCCAAACATTTGGATGCTTGTCATTGTTAGAAGCAACCTTTAAACATCCATAACTTCCAATCCGTAGCACCAAACGACTCATCGTTTCTTCCATTATACCATGGCGAACTCCTCTTCTATCTAGAGACTTCAAATCATGAATTTGAGTAAATTGACTTTTCCTCTTTCCCTTGAGTGCTTTCGACTATGGCTCTGTATTACCAAGATACATTGCATGACTTCCTCCAACATGTATAGAGTTCAGCAGGTGATTCTTGCGACACGACTTCCTCCAACATTTCAAAACAACATAACCATCTCTTTTCCTTATGCGTGGCTCATATGTGTGTCGATAAACTAATTCATGCATGTGTATGCACACACGTTCATGCAAATGCACAACAAAACAAAATCACATTTCAGACTTCACCGAGATGATTACTCAGTGTAGTATACTCTCACGCAACATAGCGCACGCGATAATCACTATGGCTACGTAAAATGCCTACAACAGACTTGAAATCAATTATATTTCTATATAATCAAACACTTGCAAACATATATAAACAACCCATACACAAAAATTCTAGTTAAAATACTAAATTTGTTTTAATTATTGCTTAGCTCCAAATGCACATTTACGTACACCCTCTCATACACATATACATACATCTGTATTTGGATAAGTAATTCCTTTACTACATAAATCAAAATTTACTTTATTTATGAAACTTCTTCAATAAAAGTGAAACATCTCCTTATATCATTTTATAAATCTCTTACCATTTTACCAAATATCATACTAGCTTATAAATCACTTTATAGCCTTTTACAATACTTAATCCCTTCATTAAAATCAAGAATTCCTCATTATACTATTTTATAAAATGTCATCTCTATTTCATAAAATATATACTTCTTTTATAAAACTTTCAAACCATTTTGTAAATACTAATTAAGGCTCATCGAGTTTCTAATCATTTTAATGATGGGTGTAGAACTCCTAAACCTCTTAATTAGTTTACTACGATTTTTGTAAATCAATTCAAATGGATTAATTAGTTATTATAATGTGGTGCACATCATTACTTTATAGTTATTCCAAAATCAAATAATAACATTATGACCAATAACCAATTTATCCCAAATCAATTCTAGGGCTTACTATTATTTTCGAAACATAGTAATTAAGGTATTAGATAATTAATTGACTAAGGGAAACATGTTTATAAGACGAATACAAGTCTAAACCCTAGCATAGAAATCTCTATATCATTCCATTATAATTCATAAGTTTAAACGAACGAAGTAATGAAGTAAAATACACAAATTTAATAGGAGAATCATCCCACTCACCTCTTCTTCTCCAAACCAAGCTCAAAATTACAAAAAATCACCGTTTTTCTCTCTTCAAATTCGTAATCTCCACCAACACTCCAATTCAAGCCAATTCCTTTATGGGGTTTGTAGATAATTGGATGAGAGGAACTATAGTGATTTTTATTCGATTCTAGAAAATTTATTTTATTTTATTATTAGGGTTTGGGGATTAAGGAGGTGATTAAGGGGAAATTAGAGAAGCCATTAGAAGATAGGAAGAATAATGAACACGGAAATGAAAGTGGGAATGAAAATTTGAAGGGGTTAGCTTCATATAGGCTAAGTAAATGGATATAGCCCAAATTCATCTCTTTTCCCAAAATTACTATTCGCCTCGGACGATCATTATTAACCCGCCTTTTTGGCAAGGCCTTGAGTAGGCGGATTTAAGTGAATCGACTATTCATTCGTTCGGTCATGTTGGGTCGGTCTTTAAACTGATCGGTATCGGGTATGTATCAACTTGGTGATTAGGCATGAAGCGATTCGGCACTGGGGATCGCTCGGCAAAGGACACCGTTCGGCATAAGACACCACTCGGCACAGGACACCGTTCGGCATAAGACACCGCTCGGCACTGGACACCGTTCAGCATAGGACACCGCCCAGCATAGGATGCCACTCGGCATAGAACATCGTTCGGCATATGACGTCGCTCGGCATAGGACTACATTCGGCATTTGGATGGCTCGGCGTGGTGGTGAGGCCATGTCACTCGGCATTATGGCTCGATCAGGGTCGCTCGGAATTGAGGTTCGTCAGGGTTGCTCGGCATTGGAGGTGGCTCAGCATGGTTTGGATTGGCAAGATGATGTGGGTCAGTTTCGATCTAGACTTCATAGTTTGGCGTACTAGAGTTCACAAGTGGGTTGGCATAAGGTAGTGGTTCGGCATTAAGGTCGTTCGGTCTGAATGAAGTGGATCGAGATCAGCACTCATCTAACTCCGAGTTGGCAAGCAAGTGGCTTCGAGCCGCTGAGCACTCTCGTCGCCAGGGAAACTCCCGTTTGGCATGTTGACTACGTGGGGTCGGTTATGATGACAATTCTGGTTCGGCCATGGTCTTAATGGGCAAGAGTTACTCAGGAAGCCCAACTACTTGGATTTGCCTATAAATGCAGCATGTGGGTCTTCAGTTGGGGGGGTCTTCTTTCGGCTCTGTGACCTTTTGTTTTCTAAGGCTAAGGCTACTTTACCATCTTGTAACTGTAATCGATTGTTACAACAATGAAAAGGGAATTTCTGGAGGTGACGTAGGCCGAAGTTAGCCGAACCACTATAAAATTTGTTGTTCTTTACTGCTTTCATTTTAATTTTGACCGTTCTTCACATTATTACTCTCTACATATATTCTATCTGTGAGCTATGACTGAGATTTGGTGCTTTCGCTTGGATTAGGGTGTTAGTGACTAATTTTGGCGCTAACATTTTGGTGCTTTCACCGAGAAGGCAAGCATTCGGGAATTTTAGAGCTAGGAACATGGATTCTACGAAGTAATGGCTAGGCCATCGGCGAGGAAGCAAGTGACAAAAAGAAGCCAACATGTAGGAAGTCAAGAGGCTCCCTTTGGAGCTAATCAGGCCTCAATCTATATCATGAGAGACGGGATGGAGATGATGTTGAAAAGAAAGAAGGGCATGATACAGAACCTACTTCGATAGGTTGGAGAAGTTGGAACACAAAGTCAAGGGAATGGACCAATCGCAGATGCTGGCAATGCAGAACCAAGAACCGGAGCTACAGAAGTTTTTGGAGGTCAAAACCAGAACCTGACTGGAGAAGCTGGAGGAAATCAACCAAGGCGTGGGGGCAGACTTCTAGGATTGGATACTGGGAGAGCGGTGATGAAGCTCGGCAAGCAGGGACCAATGTGAACGTAAATGGCCAACGTGAAGAGTACTACCCGGAGTACTCCCTAGAACCCGGAAGGCAAGGTGGAGATGCAAACAGGGGACTACCCCCAGATGGAGATGAGCAGATGGGTAGATTAATAAGAAGGATTATGAGAGGAGGACTACTAAGCAGAGGCTTGGAGGAGGCCAGTCGAAGTCCATTCACTTTGGAAATCAAGAATGCAAGGAACCCTCCAGAATTCAAACTGCCAATATTGGAGGCCTATGATGGAAAATCAGATCCATCTATGCATGTAACCAGATATATCGGACATATGGAAGTGTTAGAGGTATCTAAGGAAGGAATGGAAAGATGTTTCCCTTTATACTTGACGGATTTGGCTGCGCTTTGGTTTAGGCATTTGGAGAATGGATCGATCAGGACATGAGGCAAGCTAGTGGAACGCTTCATGAGACAGTTTAGGGTCCATGTGACATGACCCAAGAGTGTAATGACATTGGCATCAATGAAGCAGAGGTCAGGAGAGTCCGTGAGATGTTTTCTTATGCGATTTAATGCAGGTGTGGCCCCGGTAGATCGCTTGGAATCATCAGTGATTTTGATGGCGGCAGTAGCAGGGATTACCGGAGGCACAACACTCAAGGGTTTATTAGCACAGGATCCACCACATGGTATTGGAGAATTCTATCTGGAGGCTGAGAGATTCATTCGGCCGGAAGATTCATGCATCGAGAGGCAGGAAATAAACGTCGTCCAAGGCGAAGGAACCTCCAAGGAACAGTCTGGGATAGACAAAGGAAAGCGAAAGCAGGATGATAGATACGATGGTCCTCAAAAAAGGAAGAAATTCCGAGAACCCAGATTCAAACAATATGCTGATTTGACAGCAAACCTGGAATGGATTTACACGTATACTTGGGGGTAGCTCCCCTATCGGAAACCACCCAGGATGGATCCCACTGAACGAGAGCGCAGAAGTGGGAAGTGCCGCTTATTCTATGAGTTGGAAGGACACTCCACGGATGAATGCCACCACCTGAAGGACGTGGTGGAGGAACATGTTAGAAGTGGCAGGGTGCCACAGTACGTAAGGAATCAGACAAGAGCAATGGAACACGATTTACTGCCACTTGGATCAACCAGGAATGACCCTAGGAGGGGGTCACGACTTGTCATCAATTGATCATGATGGCATGGGCCAAGTTCAGGACTTCAACTTTGGTCGATTACATAAAATTCTTATATTTTGATTTCAAAATAAAATGGCTATTCCACTTACAAATGCAAGGGTACCGGAGAGATCCCCATACATGCTCTGAGATGGTAATAGACCGCTTTGTCCAGAGTGGAAGTATCTAGATTTTTCCTCTGTTTGTGATTGAACGTTTGGAATTTTAATTTAATAAATGAACTTTAATTTAATAAAATAAACCTTTGACCGGAGAGACAAAAGATGAATATTGGAAGTCAATTTGAGACTAATCGCTTTATGACCCTACCCAAAGAAATGGGGTCCATAGTGCAAGAAGTGAGTTGCTTCGCCGGAGAGCGACAGAAACAACCCACTTAACGTCATTTCCCATTCACCGGAAAGTGACTGAATCAGGGTTCGATAAGAGCTGGAGTGGCAGTAATTGGCCTAGGATTTAGGCCATGACATCGCTTAATGTTCAGGGACGCTGAACCGGAGTGCAAGGGGTGTTGTCGCTTCATTGAAGAGCGACATGATCGGCTCACTTGGCGCTGTTTCTACTTTACTGGAGAGTGACAAGATGGGATCCAGAAAGAGCCCGGAGAGGCTATGATCGATCTAGGATGAGCAATACATCGATGAATTCCCAAGCTGGGGGCAGGGTACAAGGGATAGAAAGCAACACCGGAGAGCGACAAGATCTTTCTATTCGATCGTTAAGTTTGGAATGGACTTAGCAAGGGTTCCTAGTGGTCATCAATGGTCCAGAGAGGCCATAGGATTGTATTACTGATTTCTACAAGTTGAAATGGATACTGATTCGGCTTCGAACAGCCACGAACCTAATTGAGAGTACTACAGCTAAGGATAAAACATGGACTTTGGACATGGGGTTTGAGACTATTCAAAACACACCTTCTGATAGTAAGGCATGTTTAGGGGGGCAAATGTTAAACCACCTTTTTGGCAAGGCCTTAAGTAGGCGGATTTAACTGAATCGACTATTCATTTGTCAAGATTGAAATGCAATGGGTTTGAGCTGGTTGGATGGATAGATGGTCGGCCATGGGAGGTTCGGTGTGTGTCATTTGGTCAAGGTGGCTTGGTCTTTGAATGGATCGGTATTGGGTATGTTCGACATTCGTGACTCGTCATGGAGTGGTTGGTCACTGGGGGTCACTCGGCACAGGACACCGTTGGGCATAGGACACCGCTTGGCACAGGACACTGCTCGGCACCGGACACCGTTCGGCATAGGATGCCGCTCGGCATAGAACACCATTTAGAATAGGACACCGCTCGGTATAGAACACCGTTCAGCATAGGACGCCGCTCAGCGTAGGACACCGTTTGGCATTTGGATGGCTCGACATGGTGGTGAGGACATGTCGCTCGGCATTTTGGCTTGGTCAGGGTCGCTCGGCATTGAGATTCATCAGGGTTGCTCGGCATGGTTTGGGTTGACAAGATGATATGGATCGGCTTCAATCTGGACTCATGATTTGGCGTACATGAGTTCACGAGTAGGTCGGCATAAGGTAGTGCTTCGGCATGAAGGTCGTTCGGTCGGAATAAAGTGGATCTGGATCAGCACTCATCTAACTCTGAGTTAGCAAGCAAGTGGCTTCGAGTCGCTGAGCACTCTACTTCAAGTTGTCGCCAGGGAAACTCCCGTTCGGCATGTTGATTACAAAGGGTCGGTTATGGCGATAATTTTGGTTCGGCCATGGCCTTAATGGGCCGAGGTTACTTAGGAAGTCCAACTACCTGGATTTGCCTATAAATGCAGCATGTGGGTCTCTTGTTGGGAGGTTCTTCTTTTGGCTCTCTGACTTTTAATTTTCTAAGGTTAAGGCTACTCTACCATCTTGTAACTGTAATCGATTGTTACAGCAATATGAAGGAAATTTCTAGAGTGGACGTAGGCTGAAGTTAGCTGAACCACTATAAAATTTATTGTTATTTACTTCTTTCATATTAATTTTGATTGTTCTTCACACTATTATTCTCTACATATATTCTATCTGTGAGCTGTGACTGGGATTTGGTGCTTTCGCTTTGATTTGGGTGTTTGTGACCAATTTTGGCGCTAACAACCATTGACTCCTAACATAGATTTTATACTCATTTTACTCGCATCGAAAAAGCGAACCAAACCATAGGTGTATCGAGTCCTAATTAGCGCATTTGTAAAAATCAAGTATAAGAGGCATTCCATCGCTTAACGGCCAAATATTTAAATTAATCATTTAAAAATTCGATTGTTAAAATATCAAGGTGTTACATTTTCCCTTCCTTAAATAAAATTTTTCTTGAAATTCACATTAGTACGAGGTAGTGACATGACTAACCAAGTTTTCGAATCTCAATTTCAAAAAGTTTCAACAGTACCTTCCCTTTTGCTTTTAGCACTACGGAACTCCCAATCAGAATGCATCACTCATTAATGCCTAAAATTAGTACCACCCTTATGAATGCTTCTTACAATTTAAATGCCAATCCAAGCAAGTAAGCATTTAAACAGCTAGCTCTTAAGTACCTAATTGTACTATACAAAGAGGATTGTGCACTTATAAGGAATTCAAATATGTATAAATATGTATAACCTCAGTGTAGTAACCGGTACTACTATAGTCATATACGTTAATCAGTTGGAGAGTAAGCTCAACGGAGTCAGTCTCAAAATATACCATTGACTCCGAGTCACATTAAATGGCAGTGGATTCATATAGATCACATCTCGCCCCACAGCGGGCCTGGATAATAGGTGATCTATTCCAAATAGCTATGGAATACAAATCGATACCTGTCATTACTAACAATGTGCACCAACAATTGACGCTTATGGCAATCGGACAATTTCTGATAAACATGGCTAGTACAATAACGAACTCAAACATCTATCAGGATCCAATAATAGGTATGACCACTAATATAAGGTCCATACAATGTATGATTATCGATTCATACCACAGTCACTAATATAAGACCGATACGATATATCTAACTATATGTACTGGAGTAAACCCTCGAATGTAGGAATTCATTATTGCCAATCAATGGTATGAACTTAATTATATCATATAATTAACCTCTAATAAATTAATAACAATCAGCAACAAAAGTGATGATGCTAAAAATTGGCATCAACACCTATATAATTTTGTAGAGATTAAAATGATGAATGAAATTAAAACACAGCAGAGAAAATGAACATATAGATTTTTATAGTGGTTCAACAACCATTGCCTACGTTCACTTTTTATTTTTATCAATCTTACACTTGATTATGATTATAAGAAAGTATGGATCGGTGGGGATCCATTAGTAAAAGAATGAAGAATAAATTTGCAGAGCCAGGGCCACAAAAAGAAGGATCATTTTTATGGATAATGGTCCTTGTATTTATAGAGGAAGATGTGCATGGATCGAGCTAAAAGTTCGCTAGAAGAATCTTTAGATCCGTTGGCCAACATAACGATCGACGGTCTAATTCTACAAAAATAATAACCACGATCGTTCATTATTTTTGCTTCCAATTAATGTGCGATCGTTCGTGGGTTGTCCCCTAGGCCCCAAGACCTTGCTCCCAAAATATGGTGTCATTTTTCTTTGTAGAACACCAATCATTATGCTGATCGTCCAATAATGACCGATATGTTTTTATGTTTTTCTTGAGTTCTATTATGTGACTGATGATGTAGGCTACTCATGATGTAAATTACTCGCTCTTAAAATTTTGTGCAATTCCGACATATCGTTTGTGATATATCATCCAAACTTTATTGAATATGGACTGTTTTGGTGATTTTTACGATTGTTCCAATAACGATCGGCTTCTGTTTCCAAGATTTGTGAGTTTTGTCGTATGATCGTTTTTGTAGGCTCCGTTCTTCAATATATTAATGCTTTACAAGTGTCAAGAGCATTGGCTTTGTAAATTTTGAGATATTGATCTATCTTCGTCAATTTACGCTGTTTAATGGATCGTTCTAGATTGATCCATATAAATTCATCATTTGTCCATAACTCGAGCATACGAGCGCCAATTGGCTTGAAATTTGAAAGGTAGCCTCATAGGGTCTTCCTTGTCGCTTCATATTGGTTACACCTTGATTGGGACCTGGACTGTTTGACCATTGTCCATAATAATATATATAGTTGATTCTCAAAGCCAGTAACCAACAATTCTTAACCAAATCAATGGTATAACGGCCTTGCCAAAAGATGGTACGAAAAACAACAATCAGGAAACAAGCAACAATCAAATCATATCAAGAAATAATAAGTAACAATAATTGGCAACAAAATTATTACACATGCAAACAATCAATTGACAAGAATCAACCAAAAATAGAAATCATCAAATAAAAATATTAAACAACGACAAACAACATCAAATAATATCAAGCAAACATAAGCAGTAGCAATAATAGCAAGCAACAAAACAATTAAATATTTAAAAGATTCTACACCAACGTGCTTGGTAATCATCAAGAGTCTAACGTGCATGTTGAACCATAAACTCTAATGAGTCCGTTCGTCAATCATAAGGAATGAACGCCTAAGTGGTGTAGCCCCTTTCGTGAATACAATACACGAAAGACTATGACACCTCATGCTATGAAAAGGAAAACTTGTATGATATGCAGGATCATTGAGTCTCAAAACTCTCGAATAAACCCAGCAATCAATGCCTTGACTTTCCTTTTCTTTCGAACAAAACTCATTCTCTAAAAGAGAAAATTATACTAATTAAATCATCATTAAATGAAGATTTACAATTGCCTGGGCTTGCTTGGGTCCAAACTCATCGCGACTATACAATGTTAATAAGAATAATATAATAAGTGTATTACAACACCTGCCTAGGCGAGTATTATCTCGTCACTTAGGAGTTTATCCAAATCGTCACTAAAGTAGTTGAGAAATCCTTCCCCGAACTCTTTTGTGCAATAGTCATAATACATTAAAAAATTTCTAAAGATCATTTCAAATGATACGAAACTCGTTCCAACCCTTTGTCTGCCCACAAGATTTTCTTTGTTAAATTAGGGTTAACCACCTGACGCCATCTATGCGAACTCCGATCTGGTTCCATGATCCAACTACTGAAAGCTCCTGGCACAACTAAGATCATGTTTTAGAAATCTCTCAGTCATCCTAAGAATTTGATTCAAATGCTCTATCAGAATCAAGTGAAAACCCCTATCTTAACTTGTCTAAATCATCTAGAAAATCCGTGCTCGAACTATAGGTTAAGAAATACTGCATAAATGGGAAAATCTTTAGAAACTATCCCTTTCAGCACATGGGATTACTCCCACCACCCGAGGTTTACTAATACAAAGGATACCAATTATAACATGAATGACTCTAGACAAATACCTATAAGTCAACCGCACGATCTCTGCTTATTACTGGGCATCCACTGAACCCTACTTAGATACAAATCCAACTCACACTTCATCGACCGAACCTACTTAACTTGAAAGCTCGTGCATTAAGTTCGAGTGGTAACACTTTAGTCGCTTCACTCAGCCTTGCAACTAAGGTGACCCATATAAGATTTATCTCTACCGAAGAATTTATCTACTATGAAAGGTGTTAAGTTTAGCCATCTATAGCAACAGATAGAATATACCACTCAAGCATCGGAAGGAACAGAGGTGATTTTCCAAAAATAGAGCATACCTCACTACATTAGCTCCTTCCAATTTTCCTAAGCTATAAACAAGCTAGGACCGAATAATGCTTGAAAGGAACAAGTCATCATCACTTACACATCCTTCGAAAATGTAGGACAATCCTTCTTTAAGAGATCGATCCGATCGCAAATAAGGCACATACGCTTCACTCTAACTGAATGAAAATTCATAGCAAAATGCTTTCCATATGCCATAGCAATGACATACTAGGCCAGTTTTCTTTTTGAATAAGCTCGATCTTATCATGGCCATTACACCTCGGTTTAAGTTTCGGGTTGTATCCACTTTCATTACCTCGAAGGTATCTTATAGGCATTCTCACAAAGAAGAACCATCCAAATGAGATATCAAAAAGTAGACGCTAACAGGGATAAGGCTAAGCAATGAACCTCCAACCAATGCTTAAGATGCAACAACCCGTATCTAGAGACCAAAAGCTAAGCGCTACAGATGCTGTAGTCATCCATAGTATTAACTTCGGGTGACAAAATATGGTAATGATAAATACATAATATTCGAAGCACTTGAATATGAACAAAAGCATAGATTTCCAAAAAATGTTTTATTGATTGCATTTCAAAACCAATTCATATCCAAGTTACATAATCCTATATCGTTTCCTAGGAAAATAGTAATTATAATCATTACAAAAATATGCCAAGAGCGACATATGACGATGCCCCTTTGGTTGATCAAAGCAATATAGTAATATCTGACTAAATATACACAATGGAATAAAAAAATGAAACTGCAAATCCTAATTAGTCATCCGTCGGCTACTTGCTCATCTTCGGAAGCTTTATTTGCTAAAGACTAAGACCAGAAAACCTTAACCCTTAGCCTGCTCAAATTAATTTTTGAGCACCCGAGTGTTTAAGGGGAAACACAAACTTCGAGTCTGACATAAAGCCTGGTGTGAATAATTCTATTACATCTCAATTTACTGTTAACAAGTGAGACTACGCCGCTTAGCGGAACGGGTTTCCCTCACTAATATCCTCTTTAAAACATATATATTGCAAATCTTTTTCTACAACCAAACTGGTTAATCAAACTGATTATATCAAAATAGCAATACCCTTTATGCTAATAAATGGACTATCTATCCAAAAATATGTAATAAGTAGACTATATTCCACAACATAATACCAAGGTCCGTTATGCTACAAATGGGCTATCTGTCCATACAGCTGGGCTGACTGCCCGCAAACTGGAATAATTATCCGAATCAAAATGGACTAACTATCTGAATTGTTTTCTTAGGGTTAACTTCCTATATCTGTTTTCTTTGAAAACCTTTTCAAAATGATTTAACCTTTTAAATCATACTTATAGAAGGAAAATATATTCTTAGCTTTACGCTAAGCTATTTTTTCATGATATGTATACTTCACTCAAAATAATGTTAATGAGATTAATGAGGATTAACTATCCTTCCAAAACAATTTAAAACCATTTTTAACTTGAAAATAATTAGGCTACATTGCCTATTTAATGCTTTTGAAACCTTTGTTTAAAACAGTTAAACAACCTTTCGAAACCATTGAAGGTAACCCCTTCTAAACTATTGAAAGACCCTTTTGAAACTATTATATATTGCCTTTTGAAAATATTGGAAAACATTTCCTTTCTTTCTCTGAAAGCTTCAAAACATTAGACATCCTCTTTTAAAATCTTTAAATATTGCGGTTCAAAAATATAGGAAAAACCTTCCCTTTCGACACTGTCAAAACCCTGGGGGACCACCCCTTTCAAAACCATTCATTTAAACCTTACGAAACAGTCAAAACTCAATCCTTTTGAAAGCACTTTAGATTCAATTTAAAATATATGGAGACCTTTTGAAACCATTCAAATATTTTCCCCTCGAAACCTTTGAAAAATGTCTCATTGAAACCATTTGGATTTTGTCTTTCGAAATCATATAAAACTATCTCTTTCGAAACCTTTTGAGTATTACTTTTACTTATAAAAAAGGGTCTTAAAAACATTTGAGTCGAAAGCATCTGCTTCAAAACCATTTCCTAAGTGAAAAAGTAATGCTGCAAAACCATTCCTTTTGAAGGCATTGGAGAAGTAACCCAAATTTTAGAAAACAAAGTAAACATCCCTTTCAAAACCGTTTGGCTCGATAAGTAGAAGTAGTAGTCAAAAGGCTTCGACTTAGTCATATGCATTGGTATCGACTGTTCCGGAAGTGAAGATGAGGAGGCGGAACCTGGTGCCGACGGTGTCAAAACACTGAAAATCATGTAGCAAATATTTTTTTTTCACCTCTCCCGCTTCACGTGTTTAATTATGATTAGTTGCCTCTTTCTTTACTAGTAAAAAGTACTGAAATATTTCATAAGTGCTACCAACTTTCCAGATTTAATATTTTAGATTATTTTACAAAAAGACCGTTCTCCATTCTTAATTATATAAAACATTTAAGTCCCATACCTTAAATAATTTTATATAACCATTAAAATACTTAGGAAAAATATATAAAAATTCCACAAAATCTCTTTTAATATGTTTTCCAACATATAGTAATTCCAGACCCAAATTTTTTTTATTTAACCAAAAATAATTATTACAAGAAAATTCATATAAATTCCACACAATTTTAGAAAACTCTGAAAATTGATATCCATCTCCATAATATTATTTATGATCTTTATAAAAATTCGCAAGGCATTTGGATGTTTATTAACAGGGTATTCACCTTAAAACATATCATATATTCAACATGAACATTCATAATTCATCAACATGTATATATAATTATTCCATCGTTCAAAAACAGGAAAATCAATGCAAAATATTTGGCATTCATCTAAAACCGAAAATACTATAAAAATTGAGATGTAAACATTATTCATCTTAGCTTTAGAGATTATAGAGATTGAGATGTGGATGGATTTGATTTGAATTAGCTTCTTCCTTAGCTTTTCTCTACCTTCTTCCTCTTGTTCTTGTTACTGGTGGCCGGCCTAGACATATAAAAAAATTTCAAATGAAAAATGGGCATGTATGAATACATGGCCTAAGGGTTTAGGGTACAAGAATGGCCTCTTTCCTATTTTACCCCTCCTCCATTTCAATTTAGATTTCTTAGTTTAATTCATTGTTTAAACGGCATGGCTACCCTTAATTAAAATCATATGTATGTATGTATGTACGTATATATACTTAAAGTATATCAAGATATCATCTACGAAAACCAATACGAACCTATCCAAGTAATCTCGGAAAACTCGGTTCATCAAATCTACAAAGATTGCTGGCGCATTAGTCAGTATGAATGGTATAACTAACGATTCATGTGACCCATATCTGGTCCTAAACGCCGTCAAAGGTAAACTATCCTCTACTACTCTGAGCTGATGGAAGCCTGTCGCTAAATCCAACTGCGAAAATACCTTGGCTCCACTCAACTGGTTGAACAAATCGTCATCCTCAGCAATGGATATCGAATCTTTATCATGCTCTAATTCGACTTACGATAATCGATATATAGCCTTAACGATCCATCCAACTTCTTAGCAAACACTATGGCTGCTCCTCAAGAAGAACTACTTGGCCTGATAAAATTCTTGCCTTCTAAATCCACCAACTGCACCTTCAACTCCCTCATCTCTATAGGAGTCATCGAGCTCGGCGGCCTACTCACTAGTTCTACTCCCGGAACCAAATCCATTCGAAACTCAAAGTCTTGTTTTGGTGGAAATCCAACTACAGACTCAAAAACATTTCTGAATTCTCTAACCATGAAAACTCGACTCAACTCATCATCCGATTCCAAAGCACCCAACAAAGAATTCACTTCTCTGCTAGAATCTTCTACGGTATAAACAATCTAATCACTACAATCTGGGTATCTAAGTGATATTTTCCTATTCGGGAAAAATATCCTAGCATGGTACTCACTTAACCAATTCATACCATGAATAATCCTGAATCCTACGAAATCAAACACATGTAAACTGCAAACAAAAGTATGACCTAACAGGTCAAAATCCAACTGGTCAAATCTCAACCCTAGAGTTGCATACCCTCCTATTGGATTCGCAACACGTAAGGAAGTTACTAAATATGTGGGTTCTAGGTTAAGCTTGTCTATCAAACATCTAGATATAAAAGAATGTGATGCACCCGTATCAAATAGAACGCAAACACTCCGACCATTAATCTGAAGTGTACCTCCCAAGACTGCCTTTCCTTTCTCTTGGGCTGTTGGCTTCGAAGAAGCAGGTTCCAATGCATACATCTTTCCCTTTCCAACCCTAGCGGGTTCCTTGCACTGGCTCTTATAATGTCCAATCCAGGCATAGTTGTAGCACCTGACATTCTACTTTTCCAGCCACCTCCTTATCTTTACTAGCACGACACTCATTAGCAAAGTGCCCTTTCTTGTCGCACTTAAAAAAAACAATTTCAGACTTTCCCTTCTTAGCTGCTCCACCCTTCTAAGCACTCTCTTAGGAAAGAACTTCCTCTTCTGATTCTTCCCAACTTGGACTTATTTAGCCTTACTCTTCTCTAGAGAATCGAGGATCTTCTCATGCCTTAAGGCCATCTCCATAACAAAGCCAAAAGGATCTCTAATATGAGGTAATGTGGCCCTAGCTAACTTAAGCTTTAATCCCTCGATAAACTTCTCATTCCTCTTCATTACCATATCCACCGAAGCATACCCAGACTTGGCCAACTCCTCGAACTTTATAGAATACTCCAGAACAGACATCTCTCCCTGCTCTAACTCAGCAAATTTCCTGATCAGAGTAGACTGTGCCATTGCAGACATAAACCTCTCCTAGAATCTTCCCTTGAAATCTTCCCAAGACAAATTTTCCTCGTCCACACCAGCAGTCACACTGTTCCACCAAAACAAAGTGGCTCCCAAAAGCTGTCTGGATGCCAACCTCCTCTTCTGCTCATCATTGAGCCCCAAGTTTGCAAAAACCCTTTTGCATTGCAACAACCAATTTCCCACTTCTATAACATCCTCTGTCCCCAGAAAAGGCTTCCCTCCAAGTTAACGTAATCTCTGCTCAGCTTGCATAGTGGTTAACTACCGGAACTTCCGTAACTTCTGCCCATGCAGCATCTCCTTCTACCATTCTAGCTATAACTCCAAATTGCTTCATATTAACTAAAAACTGATACATAGTCCCTATGTCCACTCGCGGGATTCCAACACCTACATTTTATGCTTTTGGCTGACCTTGGGTTCTCTTTGTACTAGATCTGGCATTCCTATCGGTGCCCTACCCTCCTAGATTAACTCTTCCTCTTCTGCCTTCATATCTGTGTTCATACCTCATGAGATACAGAAAAATAACCAAACAATGATAGGAGAGTAGAGATAAAACGAATACTTATATATAACAAATAAAATTACGTTACAATAGCATTATCCCATACCCCAGTCGTACTCTAATTCCTTAGTATTATGTTTTGATAACCATTTTTAGTTTATATTTTTCATAAATCATGCTCTGATACCAAATTGTAACATTTCGTATCTAGAGATCAAAAGCTAAGCGCTATTGATGCTGTAGTCATGCGTAGTATTAAATTCTGGTCATAGAATACGGTAATGATAATTGTATCCATAATATCAGCAGCACTAGAATATGAACAAAATCGCAGATTTCCAAAAAAAAGCATTTTGCTGATTACATTTCAAAAAAAAATTCATATCCAAGTTACATAATCCCGTATTGTTTCCTAGGTAAAGATTAATTATAATCATTACAAAAATACGCCAACGGGGACATATGATGATGCCCCTTAGTTGACCAAAGCAATATAGTCATATCTGACTAAATATACATAGCGGAATCAAAGCAAAATGAAACTGCAAATCCTAATTAGCTGTCGATAAGCCACATGTCGTCTTTGGAAGCTTTATTTGCCAAAAGACTAAAAAATGAAACCTTAACCCTTACCCTACCCAAATCAATTTTTGCGCACCCGAGAGTTTAAGGGGAAACAAATCTTCAAGTCAGATATAAAGCCTGGTGTGGATATTCTGTTACATTTGGGTTTCTGATATTAAGTGAGACCACACCGCTTAGCAAAACGGGTACCCCCTCAGTAATATCCTCAAAACATATATTTTGCAAATCCTTTCCTATCACCAAACTAGTTAATCAAACCGATTATACCAAAGTAGCAATATAATTTATGCTAATAAATGGACTATCTGTCCAAAAACATGCAATAAGTATACTATCTGTCCACAATATAATAGCAATGTCCGTTGTGCTACAAATGGACTACGTCCATACAACTGGACCGACTGCCCGTAAACTAGAATAATAGTCCGAATCAAAATGGACTATATAACAACCCATTAATTTCCACCATTTAAATCGACAATAATCCACACCTGTCGGACTTGAATAGTACAAAGTTACAGATTGTAATAAAATTCAGAGCAAATAAAAATCAAATCACAGAATCACAGACACAGAACATTAGAATATCTTGCAACGGAAAATAAAATACCATAGTTGTTCATGAAGCTACTATCACAAAGTGTCAAAACCAAATACATAATATCAGCCTGAAAACAGATACAACATAAATGACAAATATAAAGAAGTCCACTAATGCAAAGCTAACAACAGAACAACAAAACTGACATAGACAAACTAGGTTAGGCGGATAATCTCCAGCGATTCCAGACCTCCAAAGAGTGGAAATCCAAATCTGTGAGTAACACAGGCTGACCCGAGCGTAAATAAAACACAAAAACTCGAGTCAGGACATACATACTTATCCAATGTAAACCAACTCAAGTGAACTGTAGTAAAGGTACAAGTAACTTAGAAGATGCTTGGGACCTCCCATCCTCTAAGAATACGTTAAACTGTTTAATATGTAGTAGTATATACTCTATTATAATAATGTATAACAGTAAAATAATCATACTTTTAAATAGCGTTAAGGCTTTAAATTTTCCACCTTAACACGTAATAGTCCCAGTAGTCCGTCCAGCATCTGCATATCTCCTGATCGGGAGACTATGAGAAGATACTCCATGGGCTAGGGGAGAAAACCAAACTCGTATTAAAGTTCGCTATGGTAGGTGACACGACACACAAGGCAATACCAGGGTAGATATACCAGTTACGATACCCGGGCTGGTGGTAACGCAGCAGCCACATAAGCCCACCTCGAAACACATTCTCAAATCGGAGGGTGGCCACCAAACAATCACAAAGTAATAGAATGGTATTGAAGAAATGCATCCGACCAGAGGAGCTACCCCTTTTGGCCCGTGATCGCTCCTGTTTTAGCCACCTTATGCCAACTCATGGGAGTTGGGTCCGCATAACATACCACAAGAACGTCACCACCATCCTACTTCATTCTGGAATCTCCACCACATACATGGTTGTCAAAGTGGTTTTCGATAGCGACAGAGAGTATGTCCATATCCGATCCTGGTCTCTTTGCCGACCAATCGTTATTATAACCCGTGGTTATAACTTTTAAAACTAATATTTTATATTTCAAAATATAATATCCTTTCAAATCTAAATCTTCATCAAATAAAGATTAAATCCTTTCCAAATCATTTCAATATATAAAAATATCATATCTTCCAAAACTACCTTTTCAAATCATTATTTGAATTCAAATCCAAATATCCAATTTAAATACCCTTTTAAGTTCAAAGATAACATTCATTTATTTAAAATTCAAATCAATTTTTAAAATGATTAAATTTCCAATTAAATTTATTCATTTAAATCATTTAAAAGTAAAGTTATTATTCTTTCAACTCAAGTATTCAATTTCCAAAGTTTCAAACCATTCCGAGCTCATTTACTAAGTCAAAAACCATAAACATTTAAAGTTTCAGCCTTCTGCAGCGTTTAGAAAAAGCCGATATAAGTTATACTTGAAAACATTGTAATTCAGCAAAGACAGCATATAAAAATTGGTGTTAAAACTCAGTTTTAGTTGAAATTTAGTTTAAAACAGCAAAGACAATATTTCCAGAAATGCTGTAATAGCTTAGGTTTCCAAATTAAGGTTTTAATGAATTTCAGCAAAGACAGTAGACCGCTACAGCATTTACAGAACTGCTGTAATAGGCTTTTATTAAGTTTTAGCCTTAAATTTACTACAGCAACTACAGCATTCCAGAACTGCTGTAATAGCCTCTTTTATTCAGTTTTAGCTCATTTACAGAAACCATAGCATTTCTTAATGCTATAAAAAGTATTTTCCCGAATTTAGTGTATTTCGAGCAAATAATAAACTTCAATTTAAACTCTTTAAATATTATAAAAACCATATTTTAACATTCAAAAATGTTCATTTAGCTTACTTTTAACTTATGATTTTTATAAATAAATTTCTTATAATTAAATCAAATTTTTCAATAATTTCACTTGACAAATTCAAGTGTAACATTTTCTTTTCTTCACTTTTTAATAAATAAACTTAACACTTATATTTTTCTTCCATTTTCCAATATAATTAAATTTCTATTTTGTTTATATAACTTAATTTTAATTTTAAACCAAAAACTCCAAATTTTCTAACTTAATTATATTTCCAAAAATTCACTTTTACCATTTATTAAGACATTTAAAACCCAATTTAATCAAATTTTCATAATTTTACACTTTTAAAAATATTTAAAATATTTAAAATACTTTATAAATTTAACCACGGGCCTGTATATAGTTTTCTAACCTAGGTCAAGTAATTCAGATATATATCATTCAATTCGCAGTTTACAAAGAAAATCCGGGTTTTATCATTTCAAACCCGCAGTCCCAAGTAAAATAAAATAAATAAAAACCGTTCATGCTGGTCATTTCAGCCCATAACGATTTTTCGCTATTCTAAAGTCCGTTCGGGTATGTATCATTTCAACCGATAGTGATTTCTAATCTTACAGGGAACTTGTAGTGTAAGAAACAGATAAAATATACAGTTTAACAACATATGTCAATAACAGATGAGATGGTAGGTAATTTAACAAGTTAACATCATATATAAATAATCATAGGCAGTTATAACATCATACACAATTCTACACATTCAATTATTATCGCTTCACATTTGCATAAGTATATAATGTCGTGTGAGATTTACTCACCTCTATAGCTGGAGATTGCAATACAAATGACATAACGGAATCAAAGCACAATGACAAGACTACGGATTTGAGTGGAGAGCTAGATCCAATGCTACAAATCTTGTGTTACAACCCAAAACAAAATCAAAACAAATTATAAATTCAATACACTATGAAATGAAATAACTTTGAAATGAAAAGTGATTTGAAAACAAAGCCTTTTGCCTTGCTTTCTAAATTCTTTTGCATGGACTAGGTATGGTTTAACTCGGGTTTGATCAAGACATGGCTCGGGTTTGGGCTAGCATGGCTCGAGTACAAGCACGATCAAGGTGAGGAGTTACAACATGAGAACATGAAGGGTTTTAGGCAATGTAGTATGGGTCTTTGTCAACAAAGAGGCACGACCATGGGGTTGTAGACTCGGCCTGAGGAGTGTAGGGTCAGTTCAGGGGCTGGAGCGGTGTGTGGTGGTCTGGTCGGTGAGGTGGCGGCGGCTATGGTGGTGGATGAAGTGATGAAGCATGGGGTGGTCAAACTAGCATGGTTTCAATGCTTATGTTGGATTTTTAGGAGTTTTATCATCATGGTGGGCTCGTCCATGATCAAGGCCTGGGGTATAGGTGGTGACGATGACAAGGAAGAGGTGTTGGAGGTGGTGGCCATGTCAATCAAGTGGTGGCCGAGCAATACACATGAGAAAACAACACAAAATATATGAAAAATAAGAAGAAAAATAAGAGAAATAAGGAGCCATTACCAATATTTTTTCCTAGCCGTGAATGAGGAATAAAGATGCAATTTTTTGTGCATGAGAAGTAAATGAAACTCACGGCTAGTCATAAAAAAATACACTTCCAAATTAAAGTTAATGAAGAGTTATGGAAAAATGAAAATTCTAGCATTTGAAAAGTCATAGGAAGAGTAAGAGTCTTGTCTCTTCAATTTACCATTTCTTTTAAGTCAAATAAAACCAAATAAAATTCAGCAAACGAATTTAAAAACTAAAACAAAGTAAAATAAAATGAAAATAAATAACTAAATTTAAAGGAATAGAAAAAAATTAAAGGAATTGCATAAAAATTCAAAACAGGGTTCAAAAATTACAAATAAATCATCACTAGCGTTGGAAAAATATCTACTTCACTTTAAAAATATTATAAAGTAAAATTTTGATATAAAATAATTCATTTATAATTTTAAAATGAAATAAATAATTAAATTGGATAAAAATTGAAAAAGAACTAAAGAAATTGTTTAAAATTTGAAAATAGGGCATGAAAATTACTAAAGAATTACCATTAACTCTATAAAAATTCCTACTTCACTTTAAAAATATTGTAAAAAAAATTCCAAGTAAAATAATTTCTAAAACATTTTCAAAATGAAATAAATTTAATTAAAAATTAATTTCAAAAATATTGGGTTGTTACACTCTCCCTCACTCAAAACTTTTCGTCCTCGGAAAAAACAAAAATAAGGAAATAAGGAAAACAAGATAGAAAAACAAAATAGTACCTAGAATAAACAATTGCGGATTCGAAGCACGAATGCTCTCCTCCGTATCCTAAGTACAATCACAAACATCAGTACTCCACTGTACTTTGACTAGACTAACAGATTTCTTTCTTAGCTGCTTCGTAACTCTATCGACAATACAAAGTGGCTTCCTCTCGACAGTCAGATTTGGCTCAATATCCAAGCTGTCAAGAGCAGAAGGCTAAACAAATAGAGATGGGTTATTGAGAGACAGGTAATGATGTGAGACATGGAATAGATCATGCACCCCAGAAACTTCTCGGGTAACTCCAAACGATAAGCCAAGGAACCAACTCTTTCCATAATGCGGAAAGGGCCAATAAACCTAGGAGAAAGCTTCTCTCTACGGCCAAAGCAAAGAACATTCCTTAAGGGAGAGACCTTAAGGAAAACCAGATCACCAACAGAAAACTCCAAACTCTGCCTACGCCCATCAGCATACTTCTTCTGCCTATACTGAGCAACCCTCAACCTTCTCTTAATCTCCTCAATTCTCTCCGAAGCTTCCAAAATCATGTCAGGACCAAGAACCAGATGATTACTAGATTCAATCCAGCAAGATGGAGATCGACAAGGTCGTCCATACAAAGCAGTAAATGGAGACATCTTGATACTGGCCTGAATTCAAAGATAGAAAGAGATAGATAAAAGATTAAGATAACTTAAAACAGAAGATAAGATTGTACCTGATAACTATTATTGCAGGTGAACTCGACAAGATGCAAATGATCTTCCCAAGATCCACCATAATCAAGCACACAAGCATGAAGAAGAACTTTGAGTATCTGATTCACTCTTTTCGTTTGACCGTCGGTCTGTGGATGATAAGCAGTGCTCAGAGTCAGATGAGTACCCAAAGATTCCTGAAAAGCTTTCCCGAACTGGCTGGTAAAGATAGGATCACGATCATAAACAATACTGAGAGAACACCATGGAGACGAACAATCTTTCTTATGTAAATCTCAAACAAGCTAGAAGCAGAATGGGTAGACTTGACCGGAAAGAAATGAGCAGACTCGGTCAGCTTATCCACTATAACCCAGATACTCTCATTGCCTTTTTTAGACCTCGGCATTCCATCAATCAAATACATGGAAACCGGTTCCCACTTCCAGTTGGGAATCTTAAGAGGCTGCAACATACCAGGGGTCTTCTGATGATCGACCTTGACTTGCTGACAAGTCGCACATCGACTAACAAAGATAGAGACATCCAGCTTCATCCCTCTCCACCATTAAAGCCTCTTCATATCTTAATACATCTTTGACACACCAGGATGGATAGAAAGCCTAGATCGATGATTCTCTCGATGTAGCTCTTGTCTCAAACCATCAACATTCGGGACACAAATCCTGCCATTAATCCTCAAAATATCACTATCATCAATCTGAGCCCCACTACTACCACTACCTGGATAAGCCTAAGCATCCTATCATCATCTTGCTTAGCTATGATGTGCTCCAAAAGAGGAGAAGAAGAGACAACCACCTGACACAACAAAGCCTTCTTCCGACTCAGAGCATCGGCCATAACATTAGCTTTACCGGGAGTATAGCTAATATTGAGGCCATAAGAAGCCAAAAACTCAAGCCAACGAACTTGCCTCTGATTCAAATCCATCTGGTTGAAGATATATCTCAAAGATTAATGATCAGTGAAAAGCTCAAACTTGGTTCCTAGTAGGTGATACCTACAGAGCTTCAAAGCAAAGACAATAGCAAGCAACTCAAAATCATGAGCAGCATAATTTTCCTCATGGGTTTTCAATTGATGGCTGGCATAGGCTATGACCTTACCATCCTGCATGAGAACAACACCCAATCCCTCACAACTAGTGTCAGTATATAACGTCAATCCTTCACTTCCATTCAGAACGGTAAGAACTGGTGCGGAAGTTAGCTTGCTCTTTAACTCGTTGAATGCAACTTCACACTTCTTATTCCGGATAAACTTAACATTCATACGAGTCAAAGAAGTGAGAGGTGCACCAATCCGAGCAAAATTCTCAATGAATCTCCGATAGTAACCGGCAAGGCCCAGAAAATTACGAATCTCAGAAGAAGTTTAGGAGTTTCCTAATCCTGTAACAGAAATAAGGAAAATAAGAACCATAGAAGAGATAGAATAATTAAATGACGAAGGAAAAGAGAAAGAAAGAAAGACTTACATTGATCGCAGCGTTCTTGGCTGGATCAACAGAAACTCCATTACCAGAAACAATATGTCCAAGGAATCGGACTTCATCTTTCCAGAAATGGCATTTAGAAAATTTAGCCTTCAACTGATGATTTCTGAATCTCAAGAACATATTTCAAATGTGACTCATGCTTCTCCTTGGTCTTAAGGAAGACAAGGATATCATCAACAAAGACTAGAAAAAAAAATTTAAGCATATCATGAAAAACACGATTCATAAGATCCACGAAGAAAGCATGAGCATTATTCAAACCAAAAGGCACGATTAACCATTCATAAAATGCATTCTCAGTCCGGAAAGCAATCTTGGGGTTACTTTCCTCAGCAACTCTGAGTTGGTGCAAACCTGTGGAAAGATCAAGCTGATAGAAACAAGTGGCACCATAAAGCCGATCAAACATTTCATTGATACGAGGCATTGGATATCATTTTTTCAAAGTGAGCTTGTTCAGCTCCTTATAATCAACACACATCCTCAAAGATCCATCGGACTTGGTGACGAAAACCACCGCCGCTCCCCATTCTGAATGGCTAGGTCTGATCAGACCTTTGGAGAATAAGTCTTCAATTTTCTTTGCTAACTCAACCATCTCACGAGGTGCCATTCTTCTAGGAGGAAGAACAACAGGTCGAACTCCAGGAATAAGATCAATCTGAAAATCAATTTCCCGCTTGGGAGGTAAAGAAGTGACTTCGCTAAATACATCGGGAAAGAGTTTGACCACACGGGTCGACGGAAGGTCACCAGGAGCAGAATCCAGAGAATATATAAAAATGCCTGCAAAATCCCGAGGCATGCGATACTGAATAACAAAGGAAGTACTCAGATCATCCTCAAGATAAACAGACCGGGCTTTACAAGAGATATGGGCATTATGCCTACCAAGCCAACCACTACCAAGCAATAAATCAAAAGCATCGAAGCCTAGAACATAGAAATCACCACTGAAGTAACGATCAGAATATATAAGTTCCATATGCTTACAAATCTGATTAAGATTTGCAGGACCCCCAATTGGATTTGAAACACATAAAGGTACATAATCATACTCAGGAGAAAGAAGATGCTCGAACTTATCACACAAATAAACATATGTAAAACTGTGGGAAGCTCCAGTGTCAAATAAAGCACGAACATGATGCTGAAATAAAGAAAAAGAGCCCTGCAGAGTACGTTGGGCATCACTAGGAGCTGGAGGAGCTGGAGAAGAGGCAGAGGTAACAGCAAATATACCAGAAGGCTTACCCTTCTGCTGGGTAAGACAATCCTTCCTGAAATGGTCAGGCTGGTGACAGATGTGGCGAAGATCGCGCCTAGCTAACTGAGCAAGGGGAGGAATGGAAGCACCAACAATAGTAGGACAACTATTCGCATAGTGTCCCTTCTGGTCACACTTGAAGCAGGTGATGGAAGAAAGGTCAACTGGCTGCCTTTGATATGGAGCAGATGATGAAGATCCCAAACCCGGATTCTTGAGCCAATTCTTCTTCTACTGCTGGAAACTGAGCTTTCTCTTCTTAGAATTTGCAGAAGAAGTCTGAGATGAAGGAGCGCCAACTGAAGCATGACCCCTTAGAAGTAGGGTTCTCATAACGAAGAGCCATATCCATAAGCTGGGTAAAAGTGCCATGAACATGAGAAATGAGATGGCTATAGCACTCGAGACGAGCACTAGTAATAAACTACTCATTCTTCTTCAGAGGAGTGTCTATCAGACCAGGTCCGAACTTAGAAAGTTCGTTAAACTTCTTCTCGTACTCTGAAAAAGACACGCTTCCCTGCTTGAGGTCCATAAACTCCTTATAAAGCTGGGATTTCCCAGCTTCGGGCATCCATTTAGAAACAAAAGCCTCCTTGAAAAGAATGATAGATAAGCTTAGAAAGGGCACGAAAAGATAGAAAAATAGAATTCAAAGAAACACAAGAAGATACCTGAACTGTTCCCAAGTAAGATTAGCCTCAACGGTGTTAGCCGTGACAGACTCCCACCAATCTTGGGCAGCCTCCTACAGCTGCCATGCGGCTAACTGACGCTTCTAGGCATTATTAATCTCAAGACCCGTAAATATCCTCTTCGATACTCCTCAGCCATTGTTGAGCCACAATGATGGACTCGGAACCAGTGAACTTGGTACCACCAAGCTGAGTAAATTCTTTGCAAAGAACAATGAAACGAACAGGAGCTAGGGCTGGAACTAGGGCAGCACCATGACCCTGACCTCTAGCATTCCTATGATTCATCCTGAAAATTCATGAATAAATATTAGGACAAAGGTAAAGATAAGATAAAGACAAGACAAGATAGGACAAGATAAATACACTTGGATGAACATCCTAATTATAGAAATTTCTAACAAGGTAGATACGAAAGGAAAGAAGTTTAGAAAAATTTGTTTTTAAAACAAGAAAATTTTTATATCAAAATAATCTTTGAGAAATCCTTTGAAAATCATTTTAAAATCATTTTATACTTTGAAAATACGTTCTCTCACAAAGAAATGGTTCTGATGTTGATTTCACCCATTCTAGGGTATTTCTACCCTATCTCTAATGAGTTTTTGCTCCGCTGGCTAAGGTTTGCCTAAAAACCAAAGCTTTGATACCAACTGTAACGGACCGCGTTAGTGGGATAACGCCCATCGTAGCATACATTTGTACCTGTGTTCTGCCTTTACGGCCAGCCTCTCGACTACAACACCAACCCCCACGGGGACATGTAGGAGTAAAAGTCAACCGTTCGCTACTAAACCAGAAAGCGAGAACCCCCTATCATGTTGCACCCTCCAAGTGCAATGGCAGACACACATGTCGGACTTAAATAGTACAAAATAACAGATTGTAATAAAACTCGAAGCAAATAAAAAACAAATCAAAGAATCACAGACACAAAACATCAAAATATCTCACAGCGGAAAATAAAATACCATAGTAGTTCATGAAGATATTATCACAAAGTCTCAAAACCAAATACATAATATCAGTCTGAAATAGATACAACATAAAATCCCAAATACAAAGAAGTCTGCTAATACAAAGCTGACAACAGAACAACAGAACTGAAATAGACAAAATAGTTGAAATGGATAAAACTAGATAGGATGATAATCTCCAGCGATTCTAGACCTCCAGAGAGTGGAAATCCAAATCTGTGAATAACCCAGGCTGACTCGAGCGTAAATAAAACGCAAACATTCAAGTCAGTACATATATACTTATCCAATGTAAACCAACTCAAATGAACTGTAGTAAAGGTACAAGTAACTTAGAAGATGCTTGGGACCGCCCATCCACTAAGGATTCGTTAAACTATTTACTATGTAGCAGTATATGCTATTATAATAATGTCTAACTGTAAAATAAACATACTTTTAAATAGCGTTAAGGCTTTAAATTTTCCACCTTAACACGTAATAGTCCCAGTAGTCCATCCAGTATCTGCATATCTCCTGATCAGGAGACTATGAGAAGATACTCCATTGTGTATGGGAGAAAACAAACTCATACTAAAGTTCGCTATTGTAGGTGACACGACACATAAGGCAATGCCAGGGTAGATATACCAATTACGATACTCGGGCAGGTGGTAACGCAGCAGCCATATACGCCCACCTCGGACCACATTCCCAAATCGGAGGATGGCCACCAAACAATCAAAAAGTAATAAAATGATATCGAAGAAATGCGTCCGACCAGAGGAGCTACCCTTTTTGGCCCGAGATCGCTCATGTTTTTGCCACCTTATGGCAACTCACGGGAGTTGGGTCCACGTAACATACCATAAGAACGTCGCCACCATCCTACTTCATTCTGGAACCTCCACCGCGTATACGGTTATCAAAGTGGTTTTCGGTATCGACAGTGAGCATGTCCATATCTTATCCCGGTCTCTTTGCCAACCAATCGTTATGATAACCCGTGGTTACAACTTTTAAAACTAATATTTTATATTTCAAAATATAATATCCTTTCAAATCTAAATCTTTATCAAATAAACATTAAATCCTTTCCAAATCATTTCAATATATCAAAATATCATATCTTTCAAAACTTCCTTTTCAAATCATTATTTGAATTCAAATCCAAATATCCAATTTAAATATCCTTTTAAGTTCAAAGATAACATTCATTTATTTAAAATTCAAATCATCTTTTAAAATGATTAAATTTCCAATTAAATTTATTCATTTAAATCATTTAAAAGTGAAGTTATTGTTCTTTCAAGTCAAGTATTCAATTTCAAAGTTTCAAACCATTCTGAGCTCATTTACTAAGTCAAAAACCATAAACATTTAAAATTTCAGCCTTCCGCGGCATTTAGAAAAGGCTGTTATAAGTTATTCTTGAAAACATTCTAATTCAGTAAAGACAGCATTTAAAAACTGCTGTTAAAACTCATTTTAGTTGAAATTTAGTTTAAAGCAGCAAAAACAACATTTCCAGAAATGCTGTAATAGCTCAGGTTTCCAAATTAAGGTTTCAATGAATTTCAGCAAAGACAGCCGACCACTATAGCGTTTACAGAACTGCTGTAATAGGCCTTTATTAAGTTTTAGCCTTAAATTTACTACAGCAACTATAGCATTCCAAAACGCTGTAATAGCCTCTTTTATTCAGTTTTAGTTCATTTACAGAAACCATAGCATTTCTGAATGCTATAAAAAGTTTTTTTCTAAATTTAGGGCATTTCCAGCAAATAATAAACTTCAATTTAAACCCTCTAAACATTATAAAAATCATATTTTAACATTCAAAAATGTTCGTTTAACTTACTTTTAACTTATGATTTTTATAAACAAATTTCTTATAAATAAATCAAATTTTTCAATAATTTCACTTAACCACTTCAAGTGTAACATTTTCTTTTCTTCACTTTTTAACAAATAAACTTAACACTTATATTTTTCTTCTGTTTTCCAATATAATTAAATTTCTATTTTATTTATATAACTTAATTTTCATTTTAAACCAAAAATTCCAAATTTTCAAACTTAAATTATATTTCCAAAAATTCACTTTTACCATTTATTTAAATTACATTTTTAACTTACAGAAAATTCAAATTTCTTTATTAAAACATTTATAATCCAATTTAAATCAAATTTTCATAATTTTACGCTTTTAAAAATATTTAAAATATTCAAAATACTTTGTAAATTTAACCACGTGCCTATATATAGCTTTCTAACGTAGGTCAAGTAATACAGATATATATCATTTCAATCCGCAGTTTACAAAGAAAATCTGGGTTCTATCATTTCAAACTCGTAGTCTCAAGTAAAATAAAATAAAATAAACCGTTCAGGCCTATCATTTCAGCCCATAATGATTTTTCCCTATTCTAAAGTCCGTTCAGGTATGTATCATTTCAACCCATAGTGATTTCTAATCTAACAGGGAAGTTGCAGTATGAGAAACAAATAAAATAAATAGTTTAACAACATATACCAATAACAGATGAGATGACAGGTAATTTAACAGGTTAACATCATATATAAATAATCATAGGCAGTTATAACATCATATATAATTCTACATATTCAATTGTTATCGCTTCACATTTGCATAAATATATAATGTCGTGTGAGATTTACTCACCTCTATAGTTGGAGCTTGCAATACAAATGACACAACAGAATCAAAGCACAATGACAAGACTATGGATTTGGTTGGAGAGCGAGATCCAATGCTACAAATCTTGTGTTACAACCCAAAACAAAATCAAAACAAATTATAAATTCAATACACTATGAAATGAAATAACTTTGAAATGAAAAGTGATTTGAACAAAAAGTCTTTTGCCTTTCTTTCTAAATTCTTTGGCATGGCCAAGGGTGGTTTAGCTCGTGTTTGATCAATATATGGCTCGGGTTTGGGCTAGCATGGCTCGGGTACAAGCATGAACAAGGTGAGGAGTTACAACATGGGAACATGAAGGGCTTTAGGCAATGTAGTGTGGGTCTTTGTCAACAAAGAGGAACGGCCATGGGGTTGTAGGCTCGGCATGAGGAGTGTGGGGTCTAATCAGGGGTTGGACGGGTGTGTGGTGGTCTGGTCAATGAGGTGGCGGCGGCTATAGTGGTGGATGAAGTGATGAAGTAAGGGGTGGTCAAACTAGCATGGTTTCAAGGCTTATGTTGGATTTTTAGGAGTTTTATCATCATGGTGGGCTCGGCCATGATCAAAGCCTGGGCTATAGGTGGAGATGATGAAAAGGAAGAGCTATTGGAGGTGGTAGCCATGTCAGTCAAGTGGTGGCCGAGCAATACACATGAGAAAACAAGGCAAAATATAAGAAAACTAAGAAGAAAAAGAAGAGAAATATGATGCCATTACCAATATTTTTTCCTAGCCGTGAATGAGGAATGAAGATGCAATTTTTTTGTGCGTGAGTAGTAAATGAAACTCACGGCTAATCATAAAAGAATACATGGCCAAATTAAAGTTAATGAAGAGTTATGGAAAAATGAAAAGTCTAGCATTTGAAAAGTCATAAGAAAAGGAAGAATCTTGTCTCTTTAATTTACCATTTCTTTTAAGTCAAATAGAACCAAATAAAATTCAGCAAATGAATTTAAAAACTAAAACAAAGTAAAATAAAATGAAAATAAAAAATTAAATTTAAAGTAAATAGAAAAAGAATTAAAGGAATTGCATAAAAATTCAAAACAGGGTTCTAAAATTACAAATAAATCATCACTAGCCTTGGGAAAGTATCTACTTCACTTTGAAAGTATTATAAAGGAAAATTTTTAAATAAAATAATTCATTTATCATTTTTAAAATGAAATAAATAATTAAATTGGAGAAAAATAGAAAAAGAACTAAAGAAATTGTTTAAAAATTGAAAACAGGGCATGAAAATTTCAAAAAAAATTACCATTGACTCAAGAAAAATTCCTACTTCGCTTTAAAAATACTGTAAAAAAATTTTTAAGTAAAATAATTTCTAAAACATTTTAAAAGTGAAATAAATTTAACTAAAAATTGATTTCAAAAATATTGGGTTGTTATAGACTAACTGTTCGAATTATTTTCTTAAGGTTAACTGCCCTGTATCTTTTTTCTTTGAAAACCTTTCCAAAATTATTTACCTTTTAAATCATACTTATAAAAGGAAAATATATTCTTAGCTTTACTTTAAGCTATTTTGCATATACTTTACTCAAAATAATGTTGATGAGATTTAATTAGGATTAACTATCCTTTCAAAACAAGTTAAAACATTTTTAATTTGAAAATACTTAATCTACATTGCCTATTTAATACATTCGAAACCTTTGTTTAAAATCGTTAAACAACCCTTTCGAAACCATTGAAGGTAACCCCTTCGAAACCATTGAAAGACCCTTTCGAAACAATTAAATATTACATTTTGAAAACATTGGAAAAACCTTTCATTTCCTTTCTATGAAAGCTTCAAAACATTAGACATCCTTTTTTAAAACCTTAAAATATTTCCTTTCGAAAACATGGGAAAAACCTTCCCTTTCGACCGTGTCGAAACCCTAGGGAACCACCCCTTTCGAAACCATTCAACAAAAGCTTCCGAAATAGTCAAAACCCAATCCTTTCCAAAGCGCTTTGGGTCCAATTTAAAATATATGGAAACCTTTCGAAACATTCAAAAAAATTCCCCTTCGAAACCTTTGTAAAACGTCTCGGTCGAAACCATTTGGATTCTTCCTTCCAGTAGAGCAAAAGAATCAGAAACCCATTAAAGTCGAAAACATCTGTTTCGAAACCATATAAAACTATCTCTTTCGTAACCATTTGGGTTTTACTTTTTCTTATAGAAAAAGGGTCTTAAAAACATTTGATTTGAAAGCATCTGCTTCAAAACCATTTCCTAAGTAAAGAAGTGATGGTATCGGAAGCATTGGAGAAGTGGTCAAAATTTTAGAAAACAAAGTAAACACCCATTTTGAAACTATCTACGTCGAAAGGTAGAAGCGACGGTAAAAAGGCTTCGACTTGGTCAAAAGCTATCATTTAAAAACAAAGACACAACCTAGCCGAAATCATTTCATTTAAATCGTTTGGCCAAGTCGAAAGCTAACCAAGTCGAAAGCATCTTAGTCGAAAGCAAGCAGGTGTATTTTTAATTTAAAAACAAAGTACCACCTAAATCCCTTTGAAACTCTTAATTTCAACTCCCTACCTTCCATATTCGTCTGATACACTACGTACCATTTCCCTCGTACCATGTGCATTGGTTCGACTGTGTCAAAAACAAAGTTAAGGAGGCGGAACCCAATGTTGACGGTGTCTAAACAGTGAAAACATGTAGCAAATTGTTCTTTTCACCTAGCCTTCTTTACGTGTCAGTTGTGATTGTTACCTCTTTCTTTACCAATAAAAATTACTGCAATTTTTCAAAAGTGATGTCGAGTTTCCAAATTTAATAATTTAAATTGTTTTACAAAAAGCCCCACCTCCTCTCTTAATTGTACAAAACATTTAAGTTAGAAACCACAAATAATTTTATATAACCATTAAAACACTTATGAAAAATCTACAAAATTTTTAGACCCAAATCTTGTATTATTTAACCAAAAATAATGATCAACCCAAATTAACATTATCTTTACTAGAAAATTCATATATATTCCGCATAATTTCGGAAAATTCAGAAAATTTAAATCCACATCTAAAATATTATTTATGATCTTCATAATAGTTCGTAAGGCATTTGGATATCTATTTATAGGGTTTTCACCTTAAAACTTATCATATAATCAATATGAACATACATAAATCATCAGTATGTATATATAATCGTTCCATCAGTCAAAAACATGGCAAATCAATGTAAAATATTTAGCATTCATCTAAAACCAAAAATCCAATAAAACATCAGATGTAAACATTATTAAACTTAGCTTTAGGGATTATAGACATTGAGGTGTGAATGGATTTGATTTGAGTTAGCTTCTTCCTTAGCATTTCTCTATCTTCTTCCTCTTGTTCTTGTTAATGATAGCCGGCCTTGAGTTATAAAAAAAATTCATATGAAAAATGATTGTGTACGGATACACAGCATAAGGGTTTAGGGTATAAGAATGGCCTCTTTCATATTTTACCCCGCCTCTATTTCAATTTAAACTTCTTATTTTATTTCGTTCTTTAAATGGCATGCCTACCCTTAATTAAAATCAAATATCAATCCTCTAGTCAACACATTATTTTATTTTATTTCGCTAATTAAATATTCTAAGTAATGTAACCAGAAATCTGGGGTGTTACATAAGACGTAAGGAAAATCTCTTTGCCCATGACAACGGACTACCGACCACCTCAAACCCTAAAACAAAAAGGTTAAACCAATCAACCTCCTTCATGTTTAGTATGGACATAATACTCAAGCTACATGCTCTTTTTGATCTTAGAAATGAAGCAAGAACTTAAAACCATGTTTGAATAAATTCTAAATCGCAAGTTTGCTTATCATCCAGGCAAATACTGCATTATACCTAGCCAATGTCTCCCTTCTCAAAATGCCGAGAAACAATCTCACTTATGAGAACATTCCCTAGACTTATATCGATGGAAGACTTCTTATGCATATGTCTGCGATCGTATTGCAGCAAGAGTCTCAGGACTTAGATATGGCTCCCCTCCAAAGGTAGGGAAGTTTCGATCCTGCTTCGAAGAGTCTAAAGTTGGTGGAGCTAAAAATACTAATGCCCAAAGGGCCACACCATTTTTGGTGCTAACCGCAATCAGCTGGAATGTTCACGGGCGACGGAACATCTTTTGTAGTAGCTAAATAGTCTCTGAACTAATCATGTATCTCAAACTGCCTATCCATAGTCGCTACTGTATTTTATCTACTCATACAGATAGCTTGACTAAAATAACTTAGTAGCTTGTGGTAGAAACATATCAAGTCCAAAAGGCAAGCGGTTTATACAACATTATACAATAGAAAAATACAATTATGCGCTCTCGACATATCTCCTACTACCAGGTTGATTAAATCAAACCGGATTACTTGGTTCGAGTGTTGATCCTAAGCTCTGATACCTACTTTGACAACCCACCCTTTCTAATACCCAAAAGTCAATGCCCTACATCATCGCATGACTTTCGAATATCACAAGAGACATATCGTCACGGTAAAATTATAAACAAACAAAAAACTAAGGCATCGATAAGATCTCATAAATAAATGACAACATATGTTATACTAAATATACATGAACATAATATAATAACAATATATAATAGATCACACTAACGAAAAAAATGACAAATTAGTATCAGTGCATAATAGACAGAATAAATCAACTCCAAAAGTACGGAGTTCTGAATAAATATCTTATACAACAGTCTCGTATATAAATAACAGGTTCGTTATGTGTAATAAAAAAAAGTACATATATCTCAAAACATCGATACCATACCTCCAAAATGCTCCAGCTACGCATTCTGCAAGATTATCCCTAAAAGCATCTGACTCCCTAAATACTCAATCGAGTATCCGAGAGTTTTCATGACATAAGACAACAATGAAAAAACATGGGTCAGACATAAAGTCTGGTGTGAGGGATCCATCTCAAAATACTATATATTAAAACTATATACAAATAAACAGGAACTACTAAATTACATCCGGTCCACTCCATAAACGTGGCTCAAGGGTAATCTGGAATACCTATAAAGAAGTATAGTAAATCCATCTCAAAATTAGAGGATCATACCATAACCTGCTCTTCTTTGGTAACAACAAGTTAGCACAATATCTTCCATTGCACTAGCCCAAAACTACTCATAGTATAGTACAAATATACCATGATCAGTCCATGGTCCCAAAACAATGATCACTACTGCTAAGATTGATAAGGTACGCCCCAATGCATATGGTCATTATTGGTATGACCGAATAGATAGGCCACCGGACTTATGATCACTACTGCTAAGACCGAATAAGTATGCCACAACTCATGTGGTCACTACTCTTTGCGCCAAAAATGGTAGTATTTTTTTCAAAAGAGTAGAAGATAAAGAGGAGCCGAGAAAAGACCACTTTTAGTTGCAATGGAGATGATATTTATAAGTGTGGAGCTGGAAATATCTGCCTTGAATCTTGGAATACTCTTTCTTAAGCCCAGATGGACCCGCATGATCAATCTAGAGTCATTTGGGATCGATCCTTAATGATCCTTAGCGAGTTTGCATCGATCATAAACAAATTAGATCGAGCTTAGATCGATCATAGTGAAAGATGATAATGCAAAATACTTGCTCTCCAAATTTCATGAAGTTCCAAGACGTAGATTATGAGATACGATCAATCCAAGTTCGAGTTTGCATGTGTAGGCTGATGATTTCGTATCCATCAACTCACATCCATCAATTGGTATCCATCATATGGTATCCATCACATGTCCATCACCTAGTATCCATCATCTGGTATTCATCAGCTGTATCCGTCATTTGGTATCCATCAACTCGGATCCATCATCTGGTATCCATCGTCTGGTGTCCATCGTTTTGTGTCCATCCTCAGGTATCCATCATTTCGTATCCATCATCTGGTATCCATCATCTGTATCCATCATCTGGCATCCATCATCTCGTATCCATCATCTGATATCCATCATTTCATATCCATCATCTCATATCCATCATCTGGTATCGACCATCCGGTATCTATCATTTGGTATCCATCATTTCGTATCCATCATCTAGTATCCATCATCTGGTATCCATAGTGATTGATACGAAAGCATCGATACGGGCTAGTTTTTCACGAATATTGATACTTCCATAACTCGAGAGTATGAACTCCGATTGACTTGAAATTTGAAGTGTGACCCTACCCTAGCCTTGTTTATCATTCCCGATCGATCCTACCTTAATTCAAGCTTGGTCCAATATTGATGGTATTGATCATGGCCATGTTTCCAAACGATTGTATGAATATTGATCCATCCATAACTCGAGCATATGAATTATGACTGACCTGAAATTTGAAATATAGCCTCATCGAGGCTTGTTTATCATTCTCGATCAATCCCGCCTTGATTGGAGCTTGGTCTAATTTTGACGATATCGATCATAGCCTTGTTTCCAATCGATCTCCAATCTTGATATCCATCCTTTTTAGCCAATTCGTTGATATCCTGGCCGCGACCAAAAGGCGGGGTAATAAATAATTTGAAGACAATTTTTTCATAAGATTACGAATGTAGGACCCAAAATTGTCCAAGCGATCACAACGACATAAATCTATTCACGGTCCCTCTAAGACAATGTCAAGTGTGTCATGGCTATCAACAACACTCTAGATACACCACAACAAGGTCGTTACCTGGGTAGGTCACCTAAGTCCATACCCTTGGCATGCCTAACAAGTCAACACCAAACAAATTGTATATTACTCTAAGGTCAAAATCTTAGAGTACGTTCTCATTTCGTATGCAACGTATAGAACGGCCATGCATGGATCCACTAGCCATGACCTTAAAAACTACCAGACAACTCTAAAAAAACCTCATACTAACCCAAATTGCATTCTAAATGGAATGCATGACCTAAGTGTCATAATATTCCTCAGGTATTTCCTTCCGGTTTGCATCAAAATCTACGGTTTTGGAATGCATGCCGAGATGGGTCCCACATGGGCCCCAAAATCAAATTACTCTAAAACCTACCAAAATTTTTTGTATAGCAACTCTTCAAAAATGAAGATCTTTGGTCCAAACCATACCTCAATTCGAGTAAGTATGCGAAAGATATCGCATTTTGAAAGTTCAATTAATCGATCGACAAAGTTCGAACAGTAGGTATTCAAACATCTGAAACGTTATTCAAACATTTGAATTTTTAAGGCTAGACATATGAATAGTGTTTCATATGCTCGAAACCCTTTGAAAATGCACTAATTAAATTTTTTTTCCCCAGGACTTATCCATACGTCTGTTTACTAAACTAAGACGTTTGGATGCTTGTCATGGGGAGGTGAAACCTTCAAACATCCATAACTTCAATCCATAGGTCCAAACGACTATCGTTTCTTCCCTTGCAACCATGGATAAGTCCTCTTTGATCTAGAGAATTTGAATCATGAATTTAAATAATTTTAGTTTTCTTTTTTCCCTTGAGTGCTTTCGGTGTACGACTATGTATCACCGAGATATGTACGACCAACATCCGACTCGAATTCATGTGTAAAGTTCAAGGGGCGATTCCAGTGGTTCGGATTCCTCCAATATGCCAAAAAAGATAAATGAATTCCTTTTCCCATTGAGTAGCTCATATGTTTGTCGATACACTCATTTGTGCGTGCTTATGCACACACGTTAACGCAAACGCGCAACAAAACACGAGTCACATTTCGAACTTCACCGGGATGATCGCTTGATCCAGTATACTAACGCACGCGATACTCACTATATTATGTGAAGTGCCTGCAATGGATTTGAAATCAATTATATTTATATTGATCAAACAATCGTAAAAGTATATAAATAACCAAACACACAACAATTCTAGTAACAATACTATATTTGTTTCAATTATTACATAGCTCCAAATGCACATATACGTATACTCACTCGTGCATATACATGTACACCCATATTTGGATAAGTAATTCCATTATTACTTAAATCAAAACTTACTGTTATTTACAAAAATTCTTCAACAAAAGCGAAAAATCTCCTTATATCATTTTATAAATCTCTTACCATTTTAAAAAAATATCGTACTTGCTTATAATAACTTAATAGCCTTTTAAAATACTTAATCACTTCATTAAAATCAAGTATTCCTTATTATACTATTTTATAAAATCTCATCGCTATTTTATAAAATATATACATCATTTATAAAACCATCAAACCATTTTATAAATACTAACTAAGGCTCATTGGGCTCTAATCATTTTAATAATGGGTGTAGAACTCCTAAAACCCTCAACTGGTTTACTAACCTTTTTGTAAATCATTTCAAATGGATTAAGTAGTCATTTATAATGTCGTGCACATCATTACTCTATATAATTAAACCCACATCAAACAATAACATCACAACCTATCACCTAACTAGCCTAAATTAATTCTAGGACTTACTTACTATTTTCAAAATATAATAATTAGGGCCTTAAACAATTAATTAAGGGAAACATGTTTATAACATGAATACAAGTACAAATCCTAGCATATATATCTCCATATGTAAGTATAAACTTATTTTACTCACGTTGAAAAGGCAAACTCAATAACTGTTGTATCAAGGACTAATTCGCTCATTTGTAAATGTCGAGTATAAGAGGCATTCTATCGCTTAAAGATTAAATATTCAAATGAATCATTTAAACATTCGATCTTTAAAATTACGGAGTGTTATAGAAATCGAAAAGTGGTTAAGTATATGACATTTGGCTTTTATACGTAAACTATATACTTACACTAGATAAACTATTGATAATATGACTTATATGACTTAGGAAATATATGAAAGCTTACTGTGTTCATACGGGTTAAGATTCCCTTTGAAGAACTCATTGCAGTGAAACATCTCTCGCTTTAATGGTGGATATTTGAGATCCCCCTAGGACTCTTATATCGTCCACTTAGTTCTGAAAGTAGCAGAATTGAGTCGACCAGACACCATTGATTGTTGGTTCTAAGAGATAGGGATCAAATAAGCATGATTTATCCGAAAACCACTTCGAATTGGCATGTGCATTCAAATAGAAGACATTTTAAAGATGATGCATTCGAAGATGTAGTTCTTCGAAGTGAAAGGGATACTTGCTAATAATCTTGAGGGTGATTCCAAAACGAATGTAGTAGAAGTAGTGCCATCAGTTTGTTCATGTCATGAACAACTTGTATGGATGAACACTGACATTGCATTATTGCCTAAAGGGCAGTATTAGCATTCCAAGAAGGATTTCCCAAAAAGGTAAAATTAAAATGTAGCCTCAAGTCTCACACTTGGGAATGACTGAAGCATGGGATATGCATCAGGGCTATGAGGTTCGCTATCATTAGGGTATGGTTCTCACCCGATTGGATCGATATTCATGGATTTATGCATGCTAGAGGCCCGGTACAATTGTATGACACAATCGAGTTGATGATATATTTGGTACTATCCAGAAAGGAGTAGGCCGGGTTCTGCTGCGGCGAGGAGTCCTTGTGAGGCCCTCGGTACATTTTTCTAGAGGTGTACTATGGCAGGTGGTACCTCAGTAGCCTTGTCATTGTACCGAATCCAATTTCCAATACGTGCCTTTATAGACTTAGTTATATACTAAATATATTGTTGAATGTAATTAATGTAACCATTCTAGCTATGTTAAATATTTATTTTATATCCTAGATATTATTATAATATCAACTAGATTTTCTAATAAATTGGTTTGGTTATCGTAAGGTAAAAATCCATCCATATTTCGGTGCAGCACAGTCTTACGAAATACCTTTAGTATTGAAAGATTTTACGACATTAAATAATGCAAATGATTTTAGTTTCTCATGCTGGTTTACTAGACTAATCCGGTTGTTATTTTCTTAAATTGCTTGGGTCAGACCAGATTACTTTATTTCTGTTAGGAGCAATAGGACTACGACATCCCTTGCGCTAGTCTATTTTAAAGAAGTGGTATGACATTATAGAGTTCTCATTAGCATTATTAGCGATATGGACCCCTATTCACTAGCGAATTTTGAAGGAGTTTGCAGTTATGTCTAGGAACAACGTTGAATCTTAGCGCTGGTTATCACTCGTAGACTAACTGACAAATAGAAATAGTGAATAAGATTTTGGAGCATTCATTGAGAGCTTACATTATGGATGTCGAAGGACATTGGAAGCAATAATTACCTTTAGTAGATTTCACATACTATAATAGTTACCAAGCTACAATTGACATGCAGCCTTTATAGCGTTATATAGGAGGCCATGCCAATCCCTAATTTTTGGTGGGAAACCACTAATAAAATTCTACTTGGACAAGATTTGATTCACGAGACCCTGGGGAAGATAGAGACAATTAAACAACGAGTGAAGGCAACACATGACAATCAAAAGTCCTAGGCTGACAAGCGAAGAAAGGAATTAGCATTTGAGGTAGGAGACATGGCGTTTATTAAGATTTCCCTTTATAGGAAGGTTTTGAGGTTTAGTACATATGGAAAATAGTGTTTGGGTTTGTTTGGCCTTTCCCAATCTTGGGAATAATAAGGAAACTTTCATATCGACTAGAGCTATCAAATAAATTAGCATGCATTCATGGCATTTTTCATGTTTTGCACTTGAGGAAATGCCTTCACAACACCGCCACTATATTAGGACCTGATCATTTAATAGATATAAGGACAAAGCCAATAGCACCCTGTACCACCTCACATATTATGGAACGTGGAAGAAGGAAGCTTTATAACAAAGAAATTATGCTGGTGCGAGTGCAATGGGGAGATAATGTAGGGAAAAGCACGTAGGAAGCCAAAGAGAAAATGAAGGCTTCTTGTCTTGAGCTTTTCTCTAGTAAACTTTCTCTCTCCAAAATTTAGGTTCTTGGTTGCATCATATTTGTTAGATTGGATGGTAGGAGATGGTTGCCACACTTTTTATATTATTTTTGCACTCACGTAGAATCTTATGCATATTTAGGATTCTTGCATATATGTCTATATAGCACGATCTTGCATTCACACTAGGATTGAGCTCACTTGTTGTGTGCTGCATACATAATCACAATGCATTTTTGGTTGAGTAGATGTTTGTGTATATAACTTGATTCATTTTACTTAAAACCAAATTTTATAACCGTGAGAAGCAAGGCCGGCCATTAGGAAGAAGAGAAAAGAAAATCAACTTAAAGCTTAGGATTCAAGTTAGAAGAATCAGTCTCAACCAAACTTTAATTTCCTAATCAAATCTAAGGTGAATAATAATTTCCACATCTCTATTTTGATTTTAACATCATATGGTTTCAGATTTTTGGATAAATCTTTTTTATGATATATTGAACGATGATATGCTTGATTTTGATTTATATATGGGTTAAACAAGGTTATTTAAAAAAGTAGATATACACGGTTTTAGGGTAAAATCGAGATGAAATTATTTTTAAACGCCATGGGAAAATTTTGTGTTATAAAAAACATGATTTTGGAGATGGGTTTCCATTTTCGTAATTATTGGAACTGAGATGGATTTTATATTAATTTTCTAGCGAAGAAATAATTTATTGAGTTATGAATTATTTACGGCTAAAATAATGATTATTGGGGTTCGCTAGCCATTCGACTTCTTTACCAAAACTGGGTTCGCTAGCCACTTTGGTTAGTAGATCTCCCAAATGAGTTCATTTTCGAGGAGCCATTTACTTCCTTCTTTAGGGCGTCGGGCTGTAATTCATTCAATCGTCTCTTCTTTGTTTGATGGGGATCGCTTTTGGATTAATGTTTAGTGCATGGCATATAACCGATGGATCAATCCTTATTATATCTAAATGAGACCATGCAAACACGTCTTTATTGGATTTAAGAAAATGAATGAAGTCTTCCTACAAGCTGCTTTTCAACTCCTTTCCCACTTTGACTACTTTGGTGGAATAATATGGGTTTATGCATGTCTCCTAACGATCTTTTATAGGTTTTATTCTTTCCACTTCCCCATGGCAATTGAATTTGTAATAATTTCTCCTTCTTCCACGGAGTTAGCATTGGTCCTCTTTCTCTTGCTTCCAAGGGGAATGTACCTTTCAAACATATGTTTATAAGTTTTATTAGATCTTACTTTTGCTTCAAATGTTGAATTTCAAAGTCCATCATTTGAAGGCTGAACATTAGAAAAATCAAAGTAAGCAGAATATTCCATCTTATATTAATCAAGCGTTGCAAAATACATTTCATGGGAGCTTAATTATTCTTCATAGATTGTTCCCTAAACCCTCTTAGTTAAGAATTTTACCATCACATATTTTAGCGAGACAAAAGCATCCACCTCATCGAGTGCGGTTCGGTTAAAGAAAATATTGTAGTATGATGGTTGGTTGATGATTACGTAGAGAATTTCAAAAGTTTGGCAGTATGGAGGTACTAACAACTGCACTAGCAAGTTGACTTGTCCCACTAGGGTCGATCCCTTGTTGTTGAACACAAAGATTGGTTCAAAGCTGGGTTCTAGCTTGTCTTCTGGGATGCTCATTTGATCAAAGGCATGTTTGAAAATAACATTGACTGTGCTACTTGTGTCCATGAGAATCTTGGACAATAAGATAGTCCAATTTGAGTCGTGATCATTAGGGGGTCATTATGAGGGTAATGGATCCCTTTATTCAACTCTTAGGGAGTAACAACAAGATTTTGCATCGGTACATTGAGTTGTGGACTTTTAAGTGGGGGCTCTTCTTGAGTAGAGAATACTCCCTCTTTTGCCTCTTTAATGTATCTATTCCTAGCCCCTTTCTAGTCCCTGCTGGATGTGGCCCCTTATGGATTACATCAATCCTATTCAGCGGCGGACTCAGGCTCTATGGGTCTTCTTCTTCCAAGACGTTGATAGCATTATTAGGAAACTTTTGTGGACGATCACTAGTCTATGGTGCCTTTTGCTTGTCTTAGATGAACTCCTTTAAATTACCTTCATGAATTAATTTCTTAATGATTCCAGCCAACACTCTACATTCATCAGTTTTGTGGCCGCTTTATTTGTGATAAGCGCAATAATCATGCCCTTTCCACTATTTGAGGTAATTTCTGGCCTTAAATGAGGTCGGGAAGTTAACCTTCTCTTTAGTCATAGCATAGATATAAGACAATGCCTTGTTTAAAGTGATCGAATTAGTGTTAGGCTCCTTCCAACTTGTTCTTTTATGTCCCTGATCTAAACCAAACCTTCCACTTTTCCTTTTAGGATTAGATTTCACTTTACCGTGATATAACTCATCCATTCGAATGAATTTATCAGCCTGAAAATGGAAGTCCTGTAGGTCCTTACAGCCAAGAATAAAGAGTTGCTTCCAGAATGGTGTATTCTCTATCAGCCCAGAATGTACTACAATGAGCCTATCCCTATCATTCATATATTTAGCTTTTAATGCTTCTGGGTTGAACCGCTTGAGGTAATCACCCAGTAACTCTCCCTATCTCTGCTTAATGTTGGCTAGAATAGTTCAATCGATTGTTGAGTCCTTGCATATATAAAATTGGGCAGAGAACTCATGAGAAAACTATTTCTATAAATAGATCATGTTTTTAAGGTATTGTCGATACCACTTAGCGGTTTGCTCCTCGAAGCGTTACCAAAAATAATCTGCATCGAATAGCTCCTGAAGCATTGTACAAATCCATTTGACAATCGAAAGCCATCAAGTGACCATCAAGGTCAGTAGTTCCATAATACCTCAGGGTTGGGATCATTACATAAGATGGGATAACCGTTGACTTGATTTCATCTATGAAAGGTGCCACTCATTCATTATAATTTTCTCTCTCATCCAAAGTCCTCTTTGCCTTAGCATTTAGCATGTCCTTGATTTCCTTTTCTGCTACATCTTCCAAATAAGCTTCGATGTCATGATAACTTTTTCGATTTGGGTTGTATTCTTTTCATGTCGAGCTTCTAGGTTACTAGAAGGATTTGTTCAGTACCACCCCTTGATGGTCGAGTTTATTCAGATGGCTTTCTTTTTTTGATAATGTCAAGTCTATTTTGCTCTTGTCGACATTGGTGTAAGTCCTTAAGTTTCTTCTTGGAGAGATCGCCTCTTCCTAGTCATTGGTTTTGCTGTTTTGGAAGACTTTTAAGATGGTGCTGCTTTGAGAAGATCTTTCATCTCCTGCAATTGTTGTTCCAAGTGCTTTATTTTTGTTCCATTGTTGTCTTGTTGAGCTAGGGTTGATGTTTGCCCTTGCACAACTCCCTCTAAGTTGAAAGTTGGTGTTATGTTTTCTTTTTAAGTTGTGGTGTGTATGACCTCTTCGTCCATTCGACTAAGCCTTTTAGATTTCATTTTCCTACATCAAGTTAAACAATCCATACTGAGTCTATAAGGTAGCCTCAGGGTTAGAGGTTCGGGCCTTCCTTCTAGCACCAGAAATGTTAGCAAGAAAACTTTTCAACATCGCCGAAGCTAAGTGGTTAACAAGAAATATTAACACCTCAAAAGAAAGTTTTTGAAGTGACCACTCTCCTCGAAACCCCTTCCAAATGAGTTGATAAGAGCATATTGCTTGTAGAGAGTGGTCTTATGAAAATATTAATTGTAGTTAATAAGCTAATCAACCCTATCGAATGAAGGAGAGAACACCCACTTCGTAGCCCCTTTTTGAGCGAGTCAAAAGGGATTATTTATATTGGACATTTATCTCTTTCCATTGTGTCGAAAGGACAATTATTCCCTTTAAAAAGAGAATTCCCTTTCGATAATATCAGTTCTTTTGGAATCAACTTCTTCGAAAGGGTTGCATGTATTGTAATATATGTGTACAACTTTCAAAGATATTCGTCCAGATAGCATAGCTTAGAATACACACATCAAATCCCCTCCGAAGCATCCTTTTCGATCAGGTCGAAAGTGTGTTTGCTTTTTTGAAGTGGACATACGAGCTCTACGTCCTATATATATTGAAATAACATCTCGAACAATATAAGTTCCATGAACTTATTAATTTGAAAACACTATCATCATCCTTGTTTAATATTTGATATCATTAAACACGATGATAGTGTGATTCGTACGCATATTAACCTAATTGATTTCATTATATCGCATAAGTCAAATATGAATTAAAAGTATAAGCATGCATCATGTGCAATTGGTCATTGGTCAAGCCATTGGCCGAAATGATCCTTCTCATGATCAAAATCTTTATTGAATCTATGTGCTTCCTCTTTTAGCATTAACCTAAATTGATTTGCAAGTAAGAGAGCTTTTCACTAAATTGATTTAGGGTTACAAAGATTTAATTTTCTAAGAAATTGGCAAAAGAATTTAGAATTACCAAAATTCTCTCTCCAAACTCGAACCACTGGGGTCGTATTTATAAATATAGGTTGAACCCCTTTCGCGCCTATAGTTCCGCTTCAGTCGAGAGGCCGCCCTTCCATCTTCTGCATGCATCCTTTTGGCATGGTCGAAAGGCCTTTATTCATCCTTCTATGTGCCTCCTTTCGATGCGATCGAAAGGCTTTTCTTTTAACCTTTGTTATTCATCCTCACGTCTAGTCCTTTTCGTATTAGACCTTATGACCCATTCAAAAGGATCACCATGACAACCTTCCATCATCGTTAAAGCTTTAGTTTTTCTTTAACTTTTCTTTTTACTGGACTACTTCGACTTCATCGAAAGGGGGTATGAGTGCTCTTCACTTTGTGTTGCTATGCTTTTGCAAGTGAGAGATAAATTGAGCTGGAAAGGAATAGCAACTGCTGACTGGATTTTAGCGAAAGGACATTGGGCCTTCATGTAGAGTTTTCATCATGCCTTTGAAGGGTTTCAACCGTTTTAAAAGGCTTGTTCTTGATTTCGAAAGGTGTGTATTGGAATCTTTTCTTTAAGTAGTAGATTTACAATGATGAAACCCATTATTTCGAAGGAATTGGTTCTTATATGCAAGCTTATCGTCCAACACCTTCGAAAGCTGTTTTGGACCCGTACCAACCTTTCTTATATATGTGAATCCATTTGCGTCGAAAGATGTAGATGAGGCAAAATGATAACCTTGGCTTCTTTTCTACCCTTTCGAACGCTTTTGTTTTTCTTGTCATTTATAATGGCAGCTGGCTCTTGCGACTCCTTCAAATGTCATCTCAATATCTTCAAAACACTGCTTTTAAACTTCGACGAAACCCATGTCTTCAATTCTTGTAGAGCCCATCACTTTTATATGCCTTCATTCATACCTTTGTTCTTAAGTAAATTTTTATGGTTAACACATATGTCTCTATGTGTATGTATGTATGCATGTATGTATATGTATGTAGTATGTATAAAACTGATGAATATTATTATCATACGTGATATTTTGGTCTAACATATAAGATGTTATTTTAGAGCTGAGCTCATTTCTATAATTAGTTGAGAACTTCTATACCATGAATTATAACTAACACACATACATATAAAACAGGTAAATATAAGCAAAGTAAATGATATTTTGGTTTATCGTATCAATTGTCTTTTTTAAACTTCAGCAATGTCTTACATTCAGAACAGAACTGTTTTATGCATCTGTTTAAAGTAATATACATACGTACATAAATGCCGTCGAAGCCAAAATATGGCATAACACCCCAACTGAATATAAGAGAGTAAATATAAGCTTTAATAACAACAACCATAGTAAAGGCACACAAACTTTTATTGTGGTCCGACAAATTCTACGACCTGTGTCCACTTTATTATAGTTTGTTTTATCATGAGTACAAAGGTTATATAGTTCGTTTCCATGCCAAGAACAACAAAAGCAAGCCACTAGGTGATAAGATCCAGGTAGAGATAAAAGATAAAGAAGATAATGGCAAAAGTTCTCTAAAAATTTCTCTACGCTTGCCATTTATAGGACAATTTTCCACTAGATTTGCTAGATTGCTGAAGATTCGGTAAGGATCCACAACTATGAGAATAGAGGCGAAGAGGAAGTCGTCCCTTAGACAAAAAATACTCGATGCCGGCTTGGATCATGTCGATACCGAGAGATTTTACCTTGTGCAAGCCATTATCTTTCTCCTTCACTTCATCTTGCATCTTCTAATTTTCGATCTTAGATTACTTTTTTTTCATATGAAATCCTCTTAGTATTGGAAGACTTGGCTTCATCCACCACTTATCCTTTTCTGCATAGCTTTAGAGTAGTTTATCTACAGCTTTGGAGTTGTTCGCCTACTTCTTTAGATATGGGTCCTAAGGCAACCACATTATGGCCCCTTCATCTGTTCACAACAAAATTACTCAAAATAGTGCATGATATACCACTCGATACCGAGTACTTTTATGGACTTCTTAGTACCGAAAGGTTTCCTTGTCACTTTGGGACTTCAGAATTTCCAAGTTATCTTCCAAGTCCATCTCAAGCTTGCCCTCGAGTTAGCGAACCACTTCATCATTATCCAAATGTCTAGATTCATTCGAAAACTTCTTGTTTTAAACATTTGATAACACCTTCCCCCTAAAGTATTCTTTTGTTGGAATGAAGCATGATTTGGATTAAGACAAGTGGTATATACTCGTTTGCATGAGTCTGTTAGTTATCGAGGAATCAGCTCTAGGATTCATTCCTATTCTATGAGCATCCACTTAGTCAAGTTATATAGTTGATGAACCTATTTCCGCACCAAGGTTTAGAAGTATATCACTCTAAAGATCATTCTATGCCTTTGCCAGGTGAGACGGATTTCCCTTCTCTTCATACTTATTTTTTTAATCTTTTAAACAATGTCAGTACCAAGAGGTGCCTGTCTGTACTGACATTAATTCCCACTTTAGTTCAGTCACTATATAACCGTGGACTTAGAAGATTCCATATCACTTTCAACCTTTTCTTTTCTGCTCACCCTTGAATACTTTTGCTTTTATAATTTTATTTCTCAATCGCCACCTTTGATCTCGATTCTAACTCCAGGTCACTATTGCCAACTCTCTCTTAATAGCTTCCACCTTTGGCTCAAGTGAACTTCATCATCTAAACAATTCGGCCTTGATCAGTTGGGATTTTAATTTCCAGAACTAATCCAATTTAAGGTCAGTCCTTACAAGATGGCACAAAAATGGCTGTGATGGGGCATGGTTAGAGTTTACTAATGGCCAAGGAGTGTTTCGGCTCTGAATTATGATTGGCCATCATTTAAGTTATTTGGTTAAGGAAAGACCTGGGTTTTTATAGGGTATAACCTAGATCTTACCTAAAGTTAACACAAACACCTAAGTTTCTCAATGTCCTAACTTGCTTTTTGTTGGCTTTGTGTTTCCATAATCCTTGCCTTTGGTCCTTCATAAGACACTTTTTGTCTTGCTATGGTCACAAGCCCTCATATACTAAGTTGTTTGGAATAGTCCTAGCAATTTTCTGTCGATCACGATTCAGCGTTTAAACTTCAATGAATGGTTCTTCAAGGAGAACGATTGCATCGAAAGCACTCCAATGCCTGAATGCCCCTGCTGTCTAGCATTCTAAGTTAGTACAATCTTGTATTCCTACAAAGAAGACTCTACGACACTACAGATAATGATTATGTTATCGTTCATTTTGTGATAACTGGTAAAATCTAACACATGGTACCATCATGCTATGAAGCTCATTTGCTAGCACGAAAGTGTGATGACTTGCCTTTTCAACCCCAAAATGTCGACACTAATACATCTATGGTATTCATGTATCGAACACTTAAGTGCTAAAATTATGAATTATTAGGGTGAAACAATAGAAAAAGAAATACAATAAGGAAGAGGAGAACAAATATCATAATCTCACAACGGAATGATAATATATAATATCAAAAAACAATATAAATTGTCACTCTAAGATACGTACCATTACAGAGTTATAGTAATAAGTACTATCATCACCCTAGACAATTATAGCAACCTATCCTCACAAGTACTGATATATACAATATAGTAATGTAGTGGGAATAAATACTACGGTAGGTAGTCAACCAGCTCATCTGCATAAGCTCCAAATTATCCACCTCTAAATTTGTAAATAAAAACGGGGCTCTAAGAATTATAAGAAAATAACACCTGGATTAGTCTAGTAAACCAGAATGAGAAACTTAAGAAATATGGGTGACATATAACAACACAATTTGAGACCAACCGTATCATCGGATTTGGTTTTTTCCTCAAAAGATCCAACCATTCATTTAGGTAATATAGTGATATAATAGATAATTTCTAAAGTGTAGAATATAATATATCAAATAGAAGCGATGCTTAGGTTGGTCACAGTACAAAATATTTAGGGTAAAATCCAAACCGATAAGGTAAATACACATAATGGATTTTTCCGTTGAGATATCCTCAGTCGAGGTCGAATCCTATCTCTAGCATAAGGGTCAGAAAGTACCTATCAAGCACCATATATATCTCTATAAAAAATATACTGTTAATGTAACACAAGCGGCCCATCATTCGAACATAAACATGAACAATTTGAACCAAATATCATTAATTCTTGTCAACCAATAATCGATAAGTATCTGTAAATTTGGATTTAATATTACTGTAACGCTGGTTAGCTAACTCTAGGTAAAGCATCCTACTCTAGTTTTTGTAATTTCCGATGTTGAGGCCACATTCGGCATCTATCACATGAGTCTTCATCACTCGAACAGATTACGAATTCCCAAAGAATTCCAGTATCTCAAACAGATCACAAATCACTATATGGATTTGACCATCTCGGTAGATCTCGAATCTCCACATAGATTCCCACATAAGTCCTTTGATGAATGCTAACATTGTCCTCTCTTTTGGTATATTCCTTAAGATAGATACTCCCATATGATAACATCATTTGAAATATTAACGCTGACCTCTCCCTTAAACTTAAGCTTTGGATAGTTAGCTCAACTCTATAACATTTCACTTCAAACTACTCCCAAAACATAGATAACATATATGGTTTTGAAGTGGTTATGGTTTCAAGTCATCTCATAAAAGTACACTGCCCCACTTACTTAGCGCTTCAAAACCAATCGATGAATTTTCAGTCAACTTAACCCCGGTTCTTTGAGTAATAAATAGATAATACATAAGTGTGGAGATATTCTCCTATCCAGATGGATTTCCTTATCATTTGCCCTAGAATAGCAAGGCGAGTTTATACATATATATAGTATAACATCTAAAAAAACTGTATTATATAGACCTCGTGCTCCTTCTATAAATTTCCTTAGTCTCATAGATTATTATTATTGGAAACCAAGTCTCATAGACTTATCACAAACGAATAAACCAACAAAGCATGATCAAGTCACACAAGCAAACTCTACTCCCCTTTTTATTTAATTAATACTTTTTGTTAATTATGTTTTATTAGTAAAACTTCCTTTTATCTAATAAAACCTTATTTATCAATCACTGCTATTCATTTCATTTCAATACTTCAAAAAGTACTCATATACTTATCTCAATTGGTATAAGTATATTCACAAATCATTAACAAGATTTCTTAATTTAACCATTAATTTTTGTATCTTTTTTCAATAATTCCATACTTATAATTTTCTTCAAAATATCCATTTTAAGGATCTAAGTACTTTTGCAAATCCATTCAAAGGTTTAAGACTAGTGTTACCTAAACATCGTCAATTAAAATCATGTTTTCAATATATTTTAAATACATCCTTCTACTTTAAAAATTCATATCTAATTCTAAAAAATTCATAAAAATGTAAAACCTATTTTAAAATGCTCTAATAAGAGTTGTAAAAAAACTTGTAAAAATAATGAAATAAAATACTTAAATTTAAATATCTTTTCAGACCTTTAAAGTCCTAATCAAAGACTAAAATGGGACAGTTTTGCATAAGTGTAAGTTTAACACATTTTGATATGTTACTCAACTTTTTAACATCAAAACTTTTTCTGATAGTAATAATATATATAAAAAATTATAAATATGGTGAGAAATCCCTAAGGTTATCTCTATAAGGTTTCATAGAAATTTCCCACTATAAGATAACTCCTAAGTGTATCTTTAGGGACTATCGCAGTAAGAGAACTTTCAAATCCATGTCCAATCTAAACCAAAGTCATTTACAATCTATATGCTTTGTTTCAAGGACTTGCTAGAAGTCATACAAGTCCTTTTAACTCCATTCATGTCCATACATATGGATCAATTATGCCATTTTCTTTTAAAGAAAGAATCTAAACCAATATCATAACATATGTCAATATCAATTCAAACAATATATACACAAACAAACATAAGAATATATACCCCATGTTTTAATTCAATGTAGTGAGTAAGATCACCTTTATGCAAACAACAAGTAAGCCCAAGTAACCTAAGTCCAACCTCCACCTTGCAACCACCTTCCTTCTCCTTGTTTTCACTTGATTTTTCCCTCCAATAACCCTTTAATGCTTAAGGCCTTCCAACATAGGAGAATTCGGCTTCATTTCTTCAATATCTTACATGGTAGAAGGTGTTTTAAAGTTGTCTTAAGGCCTGTGGTAAATTTGGAGTTGATTTGTGGGAGTTATGCAATTATCTTCGACATTTTGTAAAGAGGATGACACTAAACAGAGCTTGTTTTTTCTTTGTAAATTTGTAATTATAATTCATGGGTATTCCCCTCATTATATAGGCTCAAGATGGTGCTTCCTAAGCTTTTTCACAACCTACCTCCATCATTCCATGGAAGGCTCACCCCTCAAATGCCCCCTCATTTCTCCTTTACACCTCTGACTTTAACAAATAACTATCATACCCTTTTCATTTGAATATCTCTTATCCCCATGGAAGTTTCTAAAATGTTCTATTTTCTTTATGGATCAAAGTGTTAATTAGTTACTAATTTGTTCATTCAGTTATTGGACAAGTGCATAAGAGTTCGAACAACTTATAGCAATCAAAAAGCTGTTTATCGATAAATCGATTTTCGGTCACATTATCGATATTTTTTTGAAGTGTTTATTTCTGTAAACATTTTTCTAGGACAATTTTACCATCGTTAGTTATAGTTATCATTAAATCAATTTAATAACATTTAATCCATGATCAAAATATTTAAATAATTTATATATTTAAATACAAAGTGCCCTAAATTCTGCATCATTACAAATGGGCTATCTACACATAGCTTTCTACACAACATGATTTGGACATTGGACGTACACTACATAGAGTGTTCCTTCACACTACTCTAATCAACGTTTAGGATCTAAATGGCCAACGCATGTTGAATTCTATTAGATTCTGCATGTCGGGCACATTGGCATTTATTAAAGCAAGAATTCAAAATAAAACATACCTGACTATGTTCACTATGAAGCTTCCCAATCTAGGATGATTCATCGATCGCCACGTTTCAAAATTACTTCTAAACCTTCAACTCCTTTTGAGGATGGCACTACTACTGCTTAGGCTTCCACATCTACTCCATCTGGAGTTAGGCATTCGATCAAAGCTAAACTTCAAGGACAAGTTATTCCAATGGTGTCCTTTGGAGCCATCCTCTCCACTAAATAAGCAACCCGAGGTAAGAGTACTGGATGACCTTCCATATCAAACAAGTATTTATTAACTACATAGAAACTTCGAATGATCTACTACTCTTATGGAATTTTTAAAAGCGATGTACTTCTTTGGACGATCGACCAGTAGGCTCACAATAGTCAAAATAACTAAGTCAAAATAGAAGATATCAAGATAGCAAAATACAATAGTCCTCTAACGTGAGAGTACTTTCGAACTTAAGTATGTGCACATACTTTGACTATGGTCAAGTACACGGTATGGAGATCATGTTTCAGCTATAAATGGGTACATGTTGAAACACTTGAAGTGAAATTCCACTTAGGGAGGATTCGCCTCTTTTATTATAAAAGATCAGTATCACCATAATTGGAAAGTCAAACTAAAGTCCAAATCTTTAGCCAAAGTAAATCGTAAATCGATAGATGCTGTCAAATTGAACCAAGGACTTCAAATTGACCTACGTAATTAATACGGATACTTATGGATTTTTTTGATTTTAGACTAAACATTAGATATCTAAGCGATAAAGTGATGATGAAAAGGATACATATACAAAATTTTGTTACTATGTAAGCTTATTTTGAGGTTACAAATACGATTTCACTTAAATAGTCTGTATATGGTTAATTTAAGTCTATGTCATGCTTTAGCAAAGTCCACATATGCTTTGAAAATAATTTAAGTACCGGTCATGAATTAGAGTTAACACTACAGAGTCAACACAAGCGTGCCGTTAATTTTTTTTTCAAATTCGACCAATGGTAAAATTAATTTATAAACATTGTAAATTAATAAATAAAAATGATTCATTAAAATTCGAATGGCATTGGTTATTCATTTTAAGGCTGAAAAATTATTTAAACAATGTATAAACGTTGTGCATTAATTTTAATACGTATAACTTAAATAGATTGAATATATGATTTAAATGTGAAACATTGTTGGCATGGAACATGGAATCCCAAAGGGGATTATATCAGGCCAAACATAAAAATGATAGAGTTAGGTGTATGCCCTAGGGACAATTATGTAATATGTAACATATATCTAATCGATGACCAATCATGTTCAAAATTACAAATGTTTTTCTTTCTATTGTATAATTGTTAAATAGTGATACAAATAAAGTAAGCAATTAATTTAAAGTATGTAGGTAGAATATTTTTAAATGATATGTTATGTGATAGTAATCATAATATTTTGTTACCATGAGAATTTTCACACATTGAAAATAACATATTTTTTTAAATATTCCTATTCAAGATGTTTCGAGAAAGGATATCGATTCATCCTTTGAGATTAGAGTATGTGATGCTCTCTGAATGTTGGGCAATATATTTCTCATGGCTACCGAGTGGCACCAAGGGGTTACATATCGAAAATTATTGGATAACTATAGAGTGACTCACTCGAGAGTTTTTTGTTGGTTAATATAGCAAAGATCAAAACACAGAATCTCAAAGTGACGATGTTACATAGTTCCCTCAACATAAGCACACTGTGGAACATCAATGTGAACACCCTACGTTGACTAAATCATACCATGGTGTCCATCAAACAATATAATTAGTCTAAGTATAAGTACTAGAAGAACGAGTATTTAATAGTGGATTCGTCAACTCAGTTATATGAGGTCAGTATCGCAGTCAACTATAGTCAACTCAAAGTCAAAATCGCTAGCAATGTAGTGCAGTTAATAATAAATATTATCATTAAACTATGAACTTTTTTTTATAGACTTACAAAGTTGTATGTGGATAATATTGGAATTTTGACCGAAAGGAAATTCCATAAGTCCTTATGTGATATAGTCTCGATGAAGAGAATTGGTGTAAATAATCAATGCCAAAGGTACCGACTTATAAAATGTTAAATTTGATTGTATTGAAAAAGTTTATAAGCGAAAATTTGGCCAAATTGTCACACCACTAGTTAATATGACATGTGAATATTAATAACTAAATTGTTCGATATTAATTGCTACTGAATTCACACCTTTTCGTCACACAGCCGTATTTGTGAATTCGTTGAAAAATAAATCTTTTTAAATAATTTAAAAATGTTGTAAACTAATTAATATTTGAGAAATATTAATTATTATTTAATTTATTTGATGTTTGGGAGTTATTGAAATTATTTGAATGCATATATAAAAGTTTTATTAGTGCGCATCTTTATATGATATCTATGTATTTTTAAATAAGTTTAAATAAAAGATAATTGTATGAAGGGATTTATGGAAATTTTATACCATTTGATGATAAGTAATATTAGCCATACCATGTGAACCGGGATGAATGGAGAGGGAGAGAAAATCAAGGGAATTGATTGCAGAAGTTCTAATTAAAAAATGAGAAAGATTTCATTCTTTCAATTAAAAACAAATTCACTAATTCATTCTGACATTCATTTTTTTATTCATTATGCTTTTCTCTCCTCCTAACTTTCCATGGCTAAAAATCAAATCAGTATTTCAAAAAATTTATCAACTCCAACACCAAATGCCTTCGCTATCAAATAAAAATTTTAGTCGTTCATTCTTCTCTTGCAAAGTTGGGTGGTGATCTACTTGATTTATGAGGAGAAATATGAAATCAATATGTCACAAAGGGCAAGACTTTTTCACATATATAAGATGATCTACTATGCAAGGTACAATGAATGATGAAACCTCCAAGTTATTTCTCTTATTTATATTCTATTTCACATATATTGTTTGTTAGGATAACTTTTAGAACGATTCCATTTTCGTATTTCACCCGTTTATCTATGATTAAATTGAGAAGTTTTGCTCATTTGGTAATAATGATTATAGATCTTTGATTGAAAAAAACACATTTGTACTCATTTTTATAAATATATATGTACATATTTTTGTATTTTAAAACTCAGTAAGTATATATTTCAATATCTTAAATCAATATTTTAATTTTAATTTCAAAACTAATATTCTATAATTTACTTTACGAAATGTTTTGATCATATATCCACAATTGAATTGAAACTTAATATTTATAATTAAGTATTTCAAATAGCCTAATAAACGATAGTTATGATGTAACACCCCGTAAAAATCAACAATAAATGAATTGAGTAAACTAAATTAAATAAAGAAGCGCTGAAAATGGAAATTTTATAAAAGTTGGAATTTGATCATGAAAGTTATTTCATTGCGTTCGTGGTAAAATTCTGATCTATTTCCATATACAATATGTTGAAATGGAGCTCAATTGAAGAAGTTATTAGCGTCTGAAGTTTCTAAATTAAAATTAATTTAGTTTGAATTCGAATTCAAATGAGTATTTAAATTTAGGGTTTGAATTTCAACAATTTACTCTAGGTTCACTTGAAGGTTAGGTAAAGGTTAAGTTAAACAATTAACATTAAATGTTAATTAGGGAATAAAGCAACGGAAATAAATCAACGCTCCCCAAATAAGAGGAGCGATCGACCTATAAGACCCAACCTGTGGAACCCTAATGGTCAATCGGTTGAGCATAGGCGTTCGACCGCTATCTCACACAAGTGGTTAGTATTTTGTGATGTTAAATGGTCTAGATTTATCCGTTTTTAATCTAGTTTCATCTAACATGTAACAACTTGATATTTTTAACCATTCGCATCCACATATGCCGGACTTGAATTCCTTAAAATATCATATTGTTAATTATATTTTGCAAAATTCATCATATAGAGTAAATAAATGAATCAAAGAATCATAGACATAGAGTAATATAACAATAAGCAGAGGAAACAAAAGAATAGTAGTTCATGAAGCTACTTTATATATAACAAAGTTAAAAAAGATACAACAGAAGTCTCAAATACAATAGTCAAATAACAAACTGAATATATCAGTGAAGTCAACAGAATAACTGAAAGTTGGATAGACAGATGGATCTCCAATCGAAGCTCCAATTCCAAAGGTGAGTCTCAAATGCTGTGACACTCAGTCTGAATCGAGCGTAAAGCAAAATACAAAACACTCAAGTCAGGATTAACATTCTTATATCAATAAATCCAACTCAAGTGAAATATCAACTGAAATACAAGTAACTTAAAGGATGTTTGGGATAACCATCCTCTAAGGAACTATGGCACTAACTACTAAGCAGTAATATACGCTATTAACAACCAAACATTGTTACAACACCGTGCTCATTTCAAAATATTATACTTCAAAACCAAAATATCATATCCATTTCAAAACCATATTAATACAATATCATTTCTCACTTAAAATAATATTCATTTCAAAAATCATAGTACTTCAAAATTACAAAACTTTAGAAATCATAACTCTTCGGAATTATAATACTTTGAAATTCACAACTTTGAAATCATAACTTCCCACTTGAACAGTTTAGATATTAATAATAGTATATATAATAAAATAGTTTATAAATAAAGTAGCTTATATTATAGTAGTTATAAGTTAAAATAGTTTATATTAAAATAATTAGTTTATTTAAAAAGGTTTTCTAAAATTTCACAAATCGATTCAAATCAACTCAAGTTCCAAAATACCAATTTATTTCAGTCTCAATCCATCCATTTCAATTCAATTCAGTTTCTAAACAAATCATTTCAAATTATATCGATTTCAAATACAGATTTGAATCACAAAATAAACCATTTCAATTTCAATATATTTCAAAGTTTTACATCTTCCACGATTTTCAAAACTAAATTTGATAATTTCATATATATATATATATATATATATATATATCTTAATTTAACTTCTTTATTATTTAGTTTTGAAATATTCACTTAATAAATCCAATATCAATTAAATAAAACCCCAAATTTCAAATCACAAAATATTTCCTTCTACTTATTTAAACTTGAATATTCATTTAATCACTTTGAACAAAAATTAAATTTTAAAAATCATATCCTTTAAGAATCTCAAATTCAATAAGTTACAAATCGATTTGACTAAATAAAATTCTTAATTAAAAACCATTTCAAATCAATTGGAAATCTATCTTCCCAACCTTAATTTATTAAAAATTATTACATACTTTATATTTGAAAATATAATTTTAGAAATCAAGAATTTGAATATATAAAATAATATTTATATATAATATTTTAAAAATCAACATTTATTAAAACCATATATTTCTTTCCAAAATCATAGAAATCATTTTCAAAATATTTATATTAGACCAACAATGTTTGTAACGACCCGTGAATTAATAATATTTAATAAATTAATTTGATATAAATTTTAATTTGTTTAAGAATAAATGTAGAAATTGATATAGTGATTGTAATTTAATGTTGACAATTAAATACTTATATGGCATGGATTGAATTAACGTAAATTGGTGGGTGGCTATTAGTTATAATTAGCTGATTAAATGGTATTAATGAAACGATAACTGGATTGGATTGCAATTTAATAAACATTAGAAAATTTATTAAGTGAACTAAATTTGTTAAAGTTCATAAGTTGTGTAATTCAATTTAGTAGAAACTCTAAATGTATAAACGAAGATTTAAATAAACGCTAAATTAAACTATGTGAATGGGTGATTTATGTGGATTGAGGAAATTTGTAATTTAATAAATGAATGCACTAAGTATGTAGAAATTTATGCACCAAAATATTTTCATTTATAGGATTATTGCAGAAGTGTACCCATTTATCTAATGTATATAAATGAATCTAATTAATTATTTTGGTTATTGTTGTGTCTAGTCAATAAAAGGAGAACTTTCAGACAATAAATTTATAAACGAATAAATTTATAGAAACGTAGTAACGGAAGAGTGGATATTATAGTAACGTAAACGTATTGTAGGGTGATAATTAAGTATAGGCTTGTAAATTAGATTTTATGACGATAAATGTGGATAATGCAAATTGTCACAATTTGATTTAAAGTTAATTTTAAGAAACAAACAAATGTTGAATCTGTGAATGTAGTACAAATATTAACTTGAATGGTGTTCATTAATACAAAGATGTAATTAGTAAGATAGTAATAATTTATGCCTGTAGTGAAAAGAAATCTAATAGAGACATAAACTCTAATTATATAAAGGAGTATAGATCTGAACAAATATATGAAGATTGATAAGGACAGTGTTTGTAATCAAGTTTGGTTATTGATATTTGAAAGATAGAGATGTGTAAATACGTTAATGAATTTATAATGGGAAGGAATGGTAGAATGAAAAGAATATATATAATAATAAGCAATTGATTCAATTAAGGGAATTAAATTATAATAAATGGTCATTTAATAAATTTAACGTTCTGTGAGAAATCATAATAATTGTGTAAAATCAGTACAAGTTGGAAATGCATAAACCTTAATAAACATTCTAACTTAATAAATTTATGCAAATGTGGGAATTAGTTATAAGCGTGTAATTATGGGTATGATAACAATTAGTATAAAATACCTATATATTGGAAACACATTTGTAAAGCATAATTAATTGAGTTGGTGAATTGGGAATGAATTCAAAGTATATGAACATTTATGTTATATAAATAAGAATTAATGCAGTAGCTAAATTTGTGAAATCAAAATCTATGGAACAAAGGGTGTAAGATCTTTACTGATGGAAATTAATGTTACAGGTAGTGTAAATTCCTATTTTAATAAGACTATGGGTTATAGTAAAGATTTTAAATCAAGATTTGGCTACGTGAATAAAAAGAATGAAGGTAATTGAGTTATTGCAATTAAGAAAATTTAAACGTTTATTTATACGTTAAGTAAAACTTAAGTTGGGATTTAAAATATTTGTGTATATTAATTTCATGCATTTGGCTATAATGGATTTAATAATAAAAATGAAACAGTGAAATCAAATGGATATAAAGATTTCAATTATACCTTGAAATTCATATTCACCATAAAAGGTTAATTGGAACCAAAGTAGTTAATATAGGAATCAAGCCTTATTTATCAATTTGGATTTATTGCAATAGTTAATTCCATAAAATAAAGTTAAAGCTAATTCAAATTTAGTTGGACCATTGTTGATATAACTTTAGAAAGCAAGATTTTATTCATAATTTGAATATTAAATCCAACAAAGGGTATTTACTACAAATAAAATAGAATTAAACGTAAAATATTACGTTATTGAATTTAAAATTGAATTTGTAAACAATTGAGTGAATTTAATAAATTTATCAAACTTATAATGTTGAATTCGTTAAGATTGGAATTAATAATAGTAAAGAAGAATGAGGGAAGAATAATTTGAAAACATAGCAATAGATATTAATGTAAGGTTACCTTAAATAAGTTAAGGCAAACCAATGGAGAATAATGTAGATACCTTTATAATACGATGTTTGTGTGTAAAGGAAATGGGAATAAAGTAATTAATAATTTGGAATTTTATTTATGGTAAAAAGTTTATTTGCAATCAAATGAGTTGGAATGGAAGTCAAATCTATTTATCTAATTGGATTTAAGTGAGAGTATAAGAGTATATGATTTAATAATTGGGTTTTTGCGAATAAAATTTATAATTCCCAAATAATAAGAAAACGCAGAAATTAACACTGCAAAATTGATATACTTATAAATTTTAATTCACATCCAAGCTTGGAAAACCATTTGGGATTGTTTGAATTATATAAGTCACAAAATTTGGCCAATATTAGAAGTTGAAACATAAAAACTGGATTTATAATTTATTTTAATTTATTTAATAAATATTAAAAATAGCCATTTTTGGGCCATAGTTTATTCCGTACGTTCGCGTATCCAGTCTAGCTACCCTACCTCTAGCCTATCTATAAATATACAGTTATAAACCCTAGCTCCCTTCTTTTTTCATCTGTTGTACTTTCATTTTCTTCAACCTTCTTTCTTCCTCAATGTATACATCTCAGATCCAATTTCAAATTGCAAAATTCAGTGAAAATTCAAACACCTCAGAAAATTTTCAAAAAAATTTATGTTGATGTTTTCGATACGCGTAATCTCATGGTGAAATCCGTTTTTCAATTGGAGTTGTCGTTCATCCAGAATAAATTCAAACAGCCCCAAAACCGTTCATCATCATCGCACAAAACTTCATCGGATCGAGAAACGGTTTCTGGGTATTGGAGAGGGGACTGAGGGGGTTAGATCTATATGGTTCGTTGGTCGAATCGACGGTCGGATTTTGGTCAAAAAGGGACGTGTTGGGTTCGTTTCTCACTGTTGCGTGCAAATTTGTGCCTGCGCGTGAAGCCTGGGAGAGAAGGTGACGTGGCGTAGTAAGTTGTTAATTGTGTGTCGTTTCTATTTATTTTTCAATTTGAATTCAATCATCATTTTTCGCCATAACTTTCTCATACGAAGTCGGATTCACACGAAATTTCTTTTGTTAGGATCGTAATTTAATTCCGGACTTGATGACGCTGGTTTGGACGAATTCCGAGACGGGCGAATTTTGGGTTTAAATCGAATTTTAAATTCGATTTAAATTCAAAAGGTGAGTGTTTTAACCCACTCACAATTACTAGAAGCTTTTATGTTTGTTAAATAAGTTTTAGAAATGAATAGAAATTTATTTATGGGTATCTGGCATGTTTATTTCATTCATATCTGTTGAATTGCATTTTATTAAATTTAACTGTTAATTTAATTGATTTATTGCGTATTAATTGACTGTTGGAAATTATTGTTGCATATGAATTGCTAGTTAACAGTTGTATAAATTATTACTGAATAAACTGTTAGATTAATAGTTGATAAATTAAATTTGAATAAACTGCCAGTTATCACCTGTTATATATGATCACATATATAATTGTTATTGATTGATATTGATCGATGTGTGATTGGATGATGGATGTGTTGTTGAATGAATGTTTTATTTGGATATCATTAAACTGCAAGTTAGTATGCATTTACATTTCATTCGGGATTGCGGTTTGAAATGATATACAACCGCAGTTTTATTTTTTTTAAATTGCGGATTGAAATGATAAATATCCGTATCACTTGACCATAGGATAGAAAACTATATACAGGCACCGCAGTCTATATATAACTATTTTTAATGAGATTTCTATGGTTTGGATGGAATACGGTTTATAAAAATCTTAAATTTTATACTGAATAAATGTTTTCTTCCATATTTATATACATATGAAGTTGAAAAATTTGAAATAAAAAGGTGTATAAATCTCTTTATTAAAATGGAAGAAAATTTAGAAAATGGAGTTTGATAATTTATATCCTATGTTTAAATGTTAAGTTGGAAATTTTAAGATAGTATATTTACAATTGGATTTTTCCCAAAATAAATTGAAATGAATATTCTAGTATAATTTGAATTGGAAAATATATATTTTATTACTAGAAATTGAAGTCTTATTATTTATGGATTTTATGTGAATGTTCAAAACTAATTAATAGAACATTTGATTTGTTGAAAGAATAAAAATCCAACTTTAGTTGAAATATTAACCCTCAAGATGGATATAAAAATATATAAAATTGGAATGGTTGGGACTTGAAATAATATTTTGGATTATGGTTTTAACATTGAGTAAAGAAATATTCACAAAGCCATGTAAATTATTTTCCGTACAAAGTAACCATAAAGTTAAATCACTTATTTTATATATTATTGAATATCCAAACCATTTAGTTTTGAAAGTAATGGTTTTAAAAACTATGGATTTCGAAGTATTATGTTGAAAGTTAATGTTCAAATATTTGGTTACAAGGAATTATAAATTTTAAAAGTGGCATAATTTTTGGAAAAGATTTATATTTGGGAAATGATATCATTGATTTGGGTTTTATAAAAATAATATCAAAATGAATCTTTTTGGGTTTTAAAGAAGAAATGATATCGTAATATTATGGTTTTGAAATGGATTTTATTTTGGTTTTAAAAGTATAAACTATTTTTAAATGACCGCGGTGTTATAATAACGATTGGTTGGCAAAGAGACCGGGATCGGATATGGACATACTCTCTGTCGATACCGAAAACCACTTTGACTAACCGTGTACGCGGTGGAGATTCCAGAATGAAGTAGGTGGTGGCGACGTTTCCTGTAAGGTAAATACGTGGACCCAACTCCCGTGAGTTGGCATAAGGTGGCTAAAACAGGAGCGATTCTCAGGCCAATGAGGTCATTCCTCTGATCGGACGCTCCTCTTCGATATTATACTTTGACTTGGATTTGATTCAGTGGCCACTTCTATATTTTGATTTTGGGGAGTTAGTCCGAGGTGGGCGGTAACTGCGGCTACGCGTTTCCACCAGCCTGGATAGCAATTGGTATATCTACCCTGGCATTGCCTAGTTGTGCCGTGTCACCTACCATATCGAGCCTTTACTACGAGTTTCTATTTGTGTCGTACCTATGGAGTATCCTCTGGTAGCTTCCCGATCAGGAGGTATTACGGTACTGTGTAGACTATTGGCATTTTACGTGTTAAGGTGGAAAATGTAAAGCCTTAACGCTATTTAAAAGTAAGTTTATTTTACAATTAGACACTATTATAATAGCGCAATATACTACATAGTAAATAGTTTAACGGATCCTTAGGAGATGTAAATCCCGAGCATCTCTTGAGTTACTGTACTCATATTTATTTCTGTTTATTTAACTAACATAAGATTTTCTAGTCTGACTCGAGTGTTTTTGTCTTTTCAAATTCGCTCGGGTCAGTCCGAGCGTTTCAGGATAGCAGATTTTAGCATTGGAGGACGAAGACGAAGAATCAGTATTATTTTACATATAGTATTGCACCACACTCTTTCTATTCCGCTGCATTGCTTGTATTGGTATGTGTAACTCTGATATTTATTGTAAAAGAAGAATCAAGCTTTTGTAAACTGTTTATGAAATTGTATATTTGTTATTATATTTTATCCTTCCGCTGTGAGATTCTATTTTCGTTTTATTTCTTCTCCATTTTTCTTATTTACCCCATAACAATCCGCCCTTGCGTATGCTTTGAATTGGGACAAGTGTCGGTTTAAAGTGTGCGCAAAGAGTGGACGTTACATCTGGTATCAGAGCTTTGGTTTAGCGATAAACCTTGGCTTTGTGGGGTTTGACTCTTTGTTAATAGGGTAGAAATATCCTATGGGAGTCGCTGAGTGTATATATATGAGAGAGCGTATTTGTTAGTATTAATAAAATGATTTTTATATTGTGTTAATCTGTTCCACTTTGTATTTATAAATTCTGGTTGATGCATGGGACGCTATGTCATCAATAGGGATTTCTAAACACTTAATAGGACAGACCGACATAATATTTGTTTTAATATAGGTGAATGAAAGAATTTTGCCTATTATATTTTCTATATATAAAAATATTTTTATAAAGATATATATATATATATATTTGGTTGCTATAGATTGGGTGTTAGGAAAAAAAATATTTTATAATAAATTGAAGCTAAGTTGAAATTATAATAAATCAAATGGGAGATTTTAGAACTTAAGTCCGGGATTTTGAAAATCTGCTTTCAAAAGATTTATGAAATATAATGATTTGGTTTATAAGTATTTTCTTATATAAGTATTTAGTATAATTTGGAAGAATTGTTTTAAAGAAGATTTTGGAGAGAATAAATTTTGTACTTTCCTCTCTGTCGCTGGAAAATAATTTCGGTGATGGCGGCCGCATCATCGACTTTCATTTTTGGGTTTCGAAGGGGAAAGGCTACTGTAGTGAATTCTACTACAGATTTATTTGAAATTTTCTAAAAAAAATTCTTTTATTGCTCTAACTATAATTAGAGATATTGAGTTGTAAGAACTTATTTATCTATTATTTGAAAATAAATTGAAATTTAACCCGGTACTTAATTCTAAATTTTTCCGTTAATTAATTGTTTAAAATTTGTTAGTGAAATAAAAGTTAAGTAATAAATGAATTGAAACCTCTAATTGAAATAAGAGAATAATTGCAAAGCTATAAAGATGAATTTGCATACATATGAGACAAAGAGTAATATGGATAAACATTAAATTTAATTAAAAGAATGGAGATTAAACTTGTATAAGTTCAATTGCAATTTCCTTAACATAAATAACTTACCCAAATATAAAAGTTGAAGTGTTAAATGAGAAACTGGAATTGAATATTTTACAAGTAGGAATTTAGGAAAAATGAAGTATTCAATAAATTACTGTTATAATAAGAATTTAATGGTATAAACTTAGGTTATAATTGAAATTTTACTGAAAAGGGTTAAGAATTATTAATAGATGATATGAACCTAAGTATATAAAATGAAATTCAAAATAAGAATTGATTGTATGATTATTGACTTAAGTATGTTTTAATTTTCCCTATTCTAATATAATGGAAAATAGGAAAAATTAAATGACTGCAATTCATAGTCAATGGATAAATAAAAACTTCCACTTATAAGAATGAATGTTAGCAGATTTAGAATTTAAGGGAAATCTTACAAGTGAAGAATAAGGAAATGAAGATATTCAAATAATTGTTGTTATTAATGAGAATTTATTTTATAAACTTAAGTAATAAAAAGGAAATACAAATATAATGAATTTTGTGATAGTTGGAAAATAAAACTTGTAAGAAACAAAGAAATTCCTCCATAAATGAAGGAAAGAAAATTTAACCACTGAATTATGAAATAAATGTATAATAAGCTATCTTGATGTTGGTTTGAATTGTTTGGTTGATGTATGATTTCAAAAATTTGAACCCGAACAACTGATTGTTTGTTGGATTGAACGACTGTTTGTTGTGGTGTGTGCTGTTTGTTAAAATGTATGGTTGTTGCAATTGATTGGATATGAAGGATTGAATCTACCCAAACATTTCACTGTAAAATAAATATTTAACTTTTAGATTATATAAGTGAATACAGGTGATGGAAGCCACTGCTATTGCTTTGGTTCCATAAAAATATAAGCGTATTGCCCGACAAATAGGTACGTTTTCGGATTACGTTTAAAGCGTTGTTTTATATATTTTCCCATGTGGGATATTTTATTTGGATAATATGTGTAATATATTTGTATACTTGGATATTATATTTTCTCCAGAGTCCCTCCGTACAAAGGAGACTCTGCCAAAATTTTCAGAAAATTTTGGACTTAGAATTTTGTGAAAATATTTTTCCAACTTTAATAATTCAAGTATTAAAGGATATAATGATTATAAAACAAGTGTATTTCATTAAAGGGAATTAATCCAGTAAAATATTATTTATAAGTTAATATTTGAAATAAGATGCACTATTTTATTCTTCCTTCTCCCTTCTTTTCCTTTTCGGGGACGAAAAGTTTTGAGTGGGGGAGAGTGTAACGACCCGTGAATTAATAATATTTAATAAATTAATTTGATATAAATTTTAATTTGTTTAAGAATAAATGTAGAAATTGATATAGTGATTGTAATTTAATGTTGACAATTAAATACTTATATGGCATGGATTGAATTAACGTAAATTGGTGGGTGGCTATTAGTTATAATTAGCTGATTAAATGGTATTAATGAAACGATAACTGGATTGGATTGCAATTTAATAAACATTAGAAAATTTATTAAGTGAACTAAATTTGTTAAAGTTCATAAGTTGTGTAATTCAATTTAGTAGAAACTCTAAATGTATAAACGAAGATTTAAATAAACGCTAAATTAAACTATGTGAATGGGTGATTTATGTGGATTGAGGAAATTTGTAATTTAATAAATGAATGCACTAAGTATGTAGAAATTTATGCACCAAAATATTTTCATTTATAGGATTATTGCAGAAGTGTACCCATTTATCTAATGTATATAAATGAATCTAATTAATTATTTTGGTTATTGTTGTGTCTAGTCAATAAAAGGAGAACTTTCAGACAATAAATTTATAAACGAATAAATTTATAGAAACGTAGTAACGGAAGAGTGGATATTATAGTAACGTAAACGTATTGTAGGGTAATAATTAAGTATAGGCTTGTAAATTAGATTTTATGACGATAAATGTGGATAATGCAAATTGTCACAATTTGATTTAAAGTTAATTTTAAGAAACAAACAAATGTTGAATCTGTGAATGTAGTACAAATATTAACTTGAATGGTGTTCATTAATACAAAGATGTAATTAGTAAGATAGTAATAATTTATGCCTGTAGTGAAAAGAAATCTAATAGAGACATAAACTCTAATTATATAAAGGAGTATAGATCTGAACAAATATATGAAGATTGATAAGGACAGTGTTTGTAATCAAGTTTGGTTATTGATATTTGAAAGATAGAGATGTGTAAATACGTTAATGAATTTATAATGGGAAGGAATGGTAGAATGAAAAGAATATATATAATAATAAGCAATTGATTCAATTAAGGGAATTAAATTATAATAAATGGTCATTTAATAAATTTAACGTTCTGTGAGAAATCATAATAATTGTGTAAAATCAGTACAAGTTGGAAATGCATAAACCTTAATAAACATTCTAACTTAATAAATTTATGCAAATGTGGGAATTAGTTATAAGCGTGTAATTATGGGTATGATAACAATTAGTATAAAATACCTATATATTGGAAACACATTTGTAAAGCATAATTAATTGAGTTGGTGAATTGGGAATGAATTCAAAGTATATGAACATTTATGTTATATAAATAAGAATTAATGCAGTAGCTAAATTTGTGAAATCAAAATCTATGGAACAAAGGGTGTAAGATCTTTACTGATGGAAATTAATGTTACAGGTAGTGTAAATTCCTATTTTAATAAGACTATGGGTTATAGTAAAGATTTTAAATCAAGATTTGGCTACGTGAATAAAAAGAATGAAGGTAATTGAGTTATTGCAATTAAGAAAATTTAAACGTTTATTTATACGTTAAGTAAAACTTAAGTTGGGATTTAAAATATTTGTGTATATTAATTTCATGCATTTGGCTATAATGGATTTAATAATAAAAATGAAACAGTGAAATCAAATGGATATAAAGATTTCAATTATACCTTGAAATTCATATTCACCATAAAAGGTTAATTGGAACCAAAGTAGTTAATATAGGAATCAAGCCTTATTTATCAATTTGGATTTATTGCAATAGTTAATTCCATAAAATAAAGTTAAAGCTAATTCAAATTTAGTTGGACCATTGTTGATATAACTTTAGAAAGCAAGATTTTATTCATAATTTGAATATTAAATCCAACAAAGGGTATTTACTACAAATAAAATAGAATTAAACGTAAAATATTACGTTATTGAATTTAAAATTGAATTTGTAAACAATTGAGTGAATTTAATAAATTTATCAAACTTATAATGTTGAATTCGTTAAGATTGGAATTAATAATAGTAAAGAAGAATGAGGGAAGAATAATTTGAAAACATAGCAATAGATATTAATGTAAGGTTACCTTAAATAAGTTAAGGCAAACCAATGGAGAATAATGTAGATACCTTTATAATACGATGTTTGTGTGTAAAGGAAATGGGAATAAAGTAATTAATAATTTGGAATTTTATTTATGGTAAAAAGTTTATTTGCAATCAAATGAGTTGGAATGGAAGTCAAATCTATTTATCTAATTGGATTTAAGTGAGAGTATAAGAGTATATGATTTAATAATTGGGTTTTTGCGAATAAAATTTATAATTCCCAAATAATAAGAAAACGCAGAAATTAACACTGCAAAATTGATATACTTATAAATTTTAATTCACATCCAAGCTTGGAAAACCATTTGGGATTGTTTGAATTATATAAGTCACAAAATTTGGCCAATATTAGAAGTTGAAACATAAAAACTGGATTTATAATTTATTTTAATTTATTTAATAAATATTAAAAATAGCCATTTTTGGGCCATAGTTTATTCCGTACGTTCGCGTATCCAGTCTAGCTACCCTACCTCTAGCCTATCTATAAATATACAGTTATAAACCCTAGCTCCCTTCTTTTTTCATCTGTTGTACTTTCATTTTCTTCAACCTTCTTTCTTCCTCAATGTATACATCTCAGATCCAATTTCAAATTGCAAAATTCAGTGAAAATTCAAACACCTCAGAAAATTTTCAAAAAAATTTATGTTGATGTTTTCGATACGCGTAATCTCATGGTGAAATCCATTTTTCAATTGGAGTTGTCGTTCATCCAGAATAAATTCAAACAGCCCCAAAACCGTTCATCATCATCGCACAAAACTTCATCGGATCGAGAAACGGTTTCTGGGTATTGGAGAGGGGACTGAGGGGGTTAGATCTATATGGTTCGTTGGTCGAATCGACGGTCGGATTTTAGTCAAAAAGGGACGTGTTGGGTTCGTTTCTCACTGTTGCGTGCAAATTTGTGCCTGCGCGTGAAGCCTGGGAGAGAAGGTGACGTGGCGTAGTAAGTTGTTAATTGTGTGTCGTTTCTATTTATTTTTCAATTTGAATTCAATCATCATTTTTCGCCATAACTTTCTCATACGAAGTCGGATTCACACGAAATTTCTTTTGTTAGGATCGTAATTTAATTCCGGACTTGATGACGCTGGTTTGGACGAATTCCGAGACGGGCGAATTTTGGGTTTAAATCGAATTTTAAATTCGATTTAAATTCAAAAGGTGAGTGTTTTAACCCACTCACAATTACTAGAAGCTTTTATGTTTGTTAAATAAGTTTTAGAAATGAATAGAAATTTATTTATGGGTATCTGGCATGTTTATTTCATTCATATCTGTTGAATTGCATTTTATTAAATTTAACTGTTAATTTAATTGATTTATTGCGTATTAATTGACTGTTGGAAATTATTGTTGCATATGAATTGCTAGTTAACAGTTGTATAAATTATTACTGAATAAACTGTTAGATTAATAGTTGATAAATTAAATTTGAATAAACTGCCAGTTATCACCTGTTATATATGATCACATATATAATTGTTATTGATTGATATTGATCGATGTGTGATTGGATGATGGATGTGTTGTTGAATGAATGTTTTATTTGGATATCATTAAACTGCAAGTTAGTATGCATTTACATTTCATTCGGGATTGCGGTTTGAAATGATATACAACCGCAGTTTTATTTTTTTTAAATTGCGGATTGAAATGATAAATATCCGTATCACTTGACCATAGGATAGAAAACTATATACAGGCACCGCAGTCTATATATAACTATTTTTAATGAGATTTCTATGGTTTGGATGGAATACGGTTTATAAAAATCTTAAATTTTATACTGAATAAATGTTTTCTTCCATATTTATATACATATGAAGTTGAAAAATTTGAAATAAAAAGGTGTATAAATCTCTTTATTAAAATGGAAGAAAATTTAGAAAATGGAGTTTGATAATTTATATCCTATGTTTAAATGTTAAGTTGGAAATTTTAAGATAGTATATTTACAATTGGATTTTTCCCAAAATAAATTGAAATGAATATTCTAGTATAATTTGAATTGGAAAATATATATTTTATTACTAGAAATTGAAGTCTTATTATTTATGGATTTTATGTGAATGTTCAAAACTAATTAATAGAACATTTGATTTGTTGAAAGAATAAAAATCCAACTTTAGTTGAAATATTAACCCTCAAGATGGATATAAAAATATATAAAATTGGAATGGTTGGGACTTGAAATAATATTTTGGATTATGGTTTTAACATTGAGTAAAGAAATATTCACAAAGCCATGTAAATTATTTTCCGTACAAAGTAACCATAAAGTTAAATCACTTATTTTATATATTATTGAATATCCAAACCATTTAGTTTTGAAAGTAATGGTTTTAAAAACTATGGATTTCGAAGTATTATGTTGAAAGTTAATGTTCAAATATTTGGTTACAAGGAATTATAAATTTTAAAAGTGGCATAATTTTTGGAAAAGATTTATATTTGGGAAATGATATCATTTATTTGGGTTTTATAAAAATAATATCAAAATGAATCTTTTTGGGTTTTAAAGAAGAAATGATATCGTAATATTATGGTTTTGAAATGGATTTTATTTTGGTTTTAAAAGTATAAACTATTTTTAAATGACCGCGGTGTTATAATAACGATTGGTTGGCAAAGAGACCGGGATCGGATATGGACATACTCTCTGTCGATACCGAAAACCACTTTGACTAACCGTGTACGCGGTGGAGATTCCAGAATGAAGTAGGTGGTGGCGACGTTTCCTGTAAGGTAAATACGTGGACCCAACTCCCGTGAGTTGGCATAAGGTGGCTAAAACAGGAGCGATTCTCAGGCCAATGAGGTCATTCCTCTGATCGGACGCTCCTCTTCGATATTATACTTTGACTTGGATTTGATTCAGTGGCCACTTCTATATTTTGATTTTGGGGAGTTAGTCTGAGGTGGGCGGTAACTGCGGCTACGCGTTTCCACCAGCCTGGATAGCAATTAGTATATCTACCCTGGCATTGCCTAGTTGTGCCGTGTCACCTACCATATCGAGCCTTTACTACGAGTTTCTATTTGTGTCGTACCTATGGAGTATCCTCTGGTAGCTTCCCGATCAGGAGGTATTACGGTACTGTGTAGACTATTGGCATTTTACGTGTTAAGGTGGAAAATGTAAAGCCTTAACGCTATTTAAAAGTAAGTTTATTTTACAATTAGACACTATTATAATAGCGCAATATACTACATAGTAAATAGTTTAACGGATCCTTAGGAGATGTAAATCCCGAGCATCTCTTGAGTTACTGTACTCATATTTATTTCTGTTTATTTAACTAACATAAGATTTTCTAGTCTGACTCGAGTGTTTTTGTCTTTTCAAATTCGCTCGGGTCAGTCCGAGCGTTTCAGGATAGCAGATTTTAGCATTGGAGGACGAAGACGAAGAATCAGTATTATTTTACATATAGTATTGCACCACACTCTTTCTATTCCGCTGCATTGCTTGTATTGGTATGTGTAACTCTGATATTTATTGTAAAAGAAGAATCAAGCTTTTGTAAACTGTTTATGAAATTGTATATTTGTTATTATATTTTATCCTTCCGCTGTGAGATTCTATTTTCGTTTTATTTCTTCTCCATTTTTCTTATTTACCCCATAACAATCCGCCCTTGCGTATGCTTTGAATTGGGACAAGTGTCGGTTTAAAGTGTGCGCAAAGAGTGGACGTTACATCTGGTATCAGAGCTTTGGTTTAGCGATAAACCTTGGCTTTGTGGGGTTTGACTCTTTGTTAATAGGGTAGAAATATCCTATGGGAGTCGCTGAGTGTATATATATGAGAGAGCGTATTTGTTAGTATTAATAAAATGATTTTTATATTGTGTTAATCTGTTCCACTTTGTATTTATAAATTCTGGTTGATGCATGGGACGCTATGTCATCAATAGGGATTTCTAAACACTTAATAGGACAGACCGACATAATATTTGTTTTAATATAGGTGAATGAAAGAATTTTGCCTATTATATTTTCTATATATAAAAATATTTTTATAAAGATATATATATATATATATATTTGGTTGCTATAGATTGGGTGTTAGGAAAAAAAATATTTTATAATAAATTGAAGCTAAGTTGAAATTATAATAAATCAAATGGGAGATTTTAGAACTTAAGTCCGGGATTTTGAAAATCTGCTTTCAAAAGATTTATGAAATATAATGATTTGGTTTATAAGTATTTTCTTATATAAGTATTTAGTATAATTTGGAAGAATTGTTTTAAAGAAGATTTTGGAGAGAATAAATTTTGTACTTTCCTCTCTGTCGCTGGAAAATAATTTCGGTGATGGCGGCCGCATCATCGACTTTCATTTTTGGGTTTCGAAGGGGAAAGGCTACTGTAGTGAATTCTACTACAGATTTATTTGAAATTTTCTAAAAAAAATTCTTTTATTGCTCTAACTATAATTAGAGATATTGAGTTGTAAGAACTTATTTATCTATTATTTGAAAATAAATTGAAATTTAACCCGGTACTTAATTCTAAATTTTTCCGTTAATTAATTGTTTAAAATTTGTTAGTGAAATAAAAGTTAAGTAATAAATGAATTGAAACCTCTAATTGAAATAAGAGAATAATTGCAAAGCTATAAAGATGAATTTGCATACATATGAGACAAAGAGTAATATGGATAAACATTAAATTTAATTAAAAGAATGGAGATTAAACTTGTATAAGTTCAATTGCAATTTCCTTAACATAAATAACTTACCCAAATATAAAAGTTGAAGTGTTAAATGAGAAACTGGAATTGAATATTTTACAAGTAGGAATTTAGGAAAAATGAAGTATTCAATAAATTACTGTTATAATAAGAATTTAATGGTATAAACTTAGGTTATAATTGAAATTTTACTGAAAAGGGTTAAGAATTATTAATAGATGATATGAACCTAAGTATATAAAATGAAATTCAAAATAAGAATTGATTGTATGATTATTGACTTAAGTATGTTTTAATTTTCCCTATTCTAATATAATGGAAAATAGGAAAAATTAAATGACTGCAATTCATAGTCAATGGATAAATAAAAACTTCCACTTATAAGAATGAATGTTAGCAGATTTAGAATTTAAGGGAAATCTTACAAGTGAAGAATAAGGAAATGAAGATATTCAAATAATTGTTGTTATTAATGAGAATTTATTTTATAAACTTAAGTAATAAAAAGGAAATACAAATATAATGAATTTTGTGATAGTTGGAAAATAAAACTTGTAAGAAACAAAGAAATTCCTCCATAAATGAAGGAAAGAAAATTTAACCACTGAATTATGAAATAAATGTATAATAAGCTATCTTGATGTTGGTTTGAATTGTTTGGTTGATGTATGATTTCAAAAATTTGAACCCGAACAACTGATTGTTTGTTGGATTGAACGACTGTTTGTTGTGGTGTGTGCTGTTTGTTAAAATGTATGGTTGTTGCAATTGATTGGATATGAAGGATTGAATCTACCCAAACATTTCACTGTAAAATAAATATTTAACTTTTAGATTATATAAGTGAATACAGGTGATGGAAGCCACTGCTATTGCTTTGGTTCCATAAAAATATAAGCGTATTGCCCGACAAATAGGTACGTTTTCGGATTACGTTTAAAGCGTTGTTTTATATATTTTCCCATGTGGGATATTTTATTTGGATAATATGTGTAATATATTTGTATACTTGGATATTATATTTTCTCCAGAGTCCCTCCGTACAAAGGAGACTCTGCCAAAATTTTCAGAAAATTTTGGACTTAGAATTTTGTGAAAATATTTTTCCAACTTTAATAATTCAAGTATTAAAGGATATAATGATTATAAAACAAGTGTATTTCATTAAAGGGAATTAATCCAGTAAAATATTATTTATAAGTTAATATTTGAAATAAGATGCACTATTTTATTCTTCCTTCTCCCTTCTTTTCCTTTTCGGGGACGAAAAGTTTTGAGTGGGGGAGAGTGTAACGACCCGTGAATTAATAATATTTAATAAATTAATTTGATATAAATTTTAATTTGTTTAAGAATAAATGTAGAAATTGATATAGTGATTGTAATTTAATGTTGACAATTAAATACTTATATGGCATGGATTGAATTAACGTAAATTGGTGGGTGGCTATTAGTTATAATTAGCTGATTAAATGGTATTAATGAAACGATAACTGGATTGGATTGCAATTTAATAAACATTAGAAAATTTATTAAGTGAACTAAATTTGTTAAAGTTCATAAGTTGTGTAATTCAATTTAGTAGAAACTCTAAATGTATAAACGAAGATTTAAATAAACGCTAAATTAAACTATGTGAATGGGTGATTTATGTGGATTGAGGAAATTTGTAATTTAATAAATGAATGCACTAAGTATGTAGAAATTTATGCACCAAAATATTTTCATTTATAGGATTATTGCAGAAGTGTACCCATTTATCTAATGTATATAAATGAATCTAATTAATTATTTTGGTTATTGTTGTGTCTAGTCAATAAAAGGAGAACTTTCAGACAATAAATTTATAAACGAATAAATTTATAGAAACGTAGTAACGGAAGAGTGGATATTATAGTAACGTAAACGTATTGTAGGGTAATAATTAAGTATAGGCTTGTAAATTAGATTTTATGACGATAAATGTGGATAATGCAAATTGTCACAATTTGATTTAAAGTTAATTTTAAGAAACAAACAAATGTTGAATCTGTGAATGTAGTACAAATATTAACTTGAATGGTGTTCATTAATACAAAGATGTAATTAGTAAGATAGTAATAATTTATGCCTGTAGTGAAAAGAAATCTAATAGAGACATAAACTCTAATTATATAAAGGAGTATAGATCTGAACAAATTTATGAAGATTGATAAGGACAGTGTTTGTAATCAAGTTTGGTTATTGATATTTGAAAGATAGAGATGTGTAAATACGTTAATGAATTTATAATGGGAAGGAATGGTAGAATGAAAAGAATATATATAATAATAAGCAATTGATTCAATTAAGGGAATTAAATTATAATAAATGGTCATTTAATAAATTTAACGTTCTGTGAGAAATCATAATAATTGTGTAAAATCAGTACAAGTTGGAAATGCATAAACCTTAATAAACATTCTAACTTAATAAATTTATGCAAATGTGGGAATTAGTTATAAGCGTGTAATTATGGGTATGATAACAATTAGTATAAAATACCTATATATTGGAAACACATTTGTAAAGCATAATTAATTGAGTTGGTGAATTGGGAATGAATTCAAAGTATATGAACATTTATGTTATATAAATAAGAATTAATGCAGTAGTTAAATTTGTGAAATCAAAATCTATGGAACAAAGGGTGTAAGATCTTTACTGATGGAAATTAATGTTACAGGTAGTGTAAATTCCTATTTTAATAAGACTATGGGTTATAGTAAAGATTTTAAATCAAGATTTGGCTACGTGAATAAAAAGAATGAAGGTAATTGAGTTATTGCAATTAAGAAAATTTAAACGTTTATTTATACGTTAAGTAAAACTTAAGTTGGGATTTAAAATATTTGTGTATATTAATTTCATGCATTTGGCTATAATGGATTTAATAATAAAAATGAAACAGTGAAATCAAATGGATATAAAGATTTCAATTATACCTTGAAATTCATATTCACCATAAAAGGTTAATTGGAACCAAAGTAGTTAATATAGGAATCAAGCCTTATTTATCAATTTGGATTTATTGCAATAGTTAATTCCATAAAATAAAGTTAAAGCTAATTCAAATTTAGTTGGACCATTGTTGATATAACTTTAGAAAGCAAGATTTTATTCATAATTTGAATATTAAATCCAACAAAGGGTATTTACTACAAATAAAATAGAATTAAACGTAAAATATTACGTTATTGAATTTAAAATTGAATTTGTAAACAATTGAGTGAATTTAATAAATTTATCAAACTTATAATGTTGAATTCGTTAAGATTGGAATTAATAATAGTAAAGAAGAATGAGGGAAGAATAATTTGAAAACATAGCAATAGATATTAATGTAAGGTTACCTTAAATAAGTTAAGGCAAACCAATGGAGAATAATGTAGATACCTTTATAATACGATGTTTGTGTGTAAAGGAAATGGGAATAAAGTAATTAATAATTTGGAATTTTATTTATGGTAAAAAGTTTATTTGCAATCAAATGAGTTGGAATGGAAGTCAAATCTATTTATCTAATTGGATTTAAGTGAGAGTATAAGAGTATATGATTTAATAATTGGGTTTTTGCGAATAAAATTTATAATTCCCAAATAATAAGAAAACGCAGAAATTAACACTGCAAAATTGATATACTTATAAATTTTAATTCACATCCAAGCTTGGAAAACCATTTGGGATTGTTTGAATTATATAAGTCACAAAATTTGGCCAATATTAGAAGTTGAAACATAAAAACTGGATTTATAATTTATTTTAATTTATTTAATAAATATTAAAAATAGCCATTTTTGGGCCATAGTTTATTCCGTACGTTCGCGTATCCAGTCTAGCTACCCTACCTCTAGCCTATCTATAAATATACAGTTATAAACCCTAGCTCCCTTCTTTTTTCATCTGTTGTACTTTCATTTTCTTCAACCTTCTTTCTTCCTCAATGTATACATCTCAGATCCAATTTCAAATTGCAAAATTCAGTGAAAATTCAAACACCTCAGAAAATTTTCAAAAAAATTTATGTTGATGTTTTCGATACGCGTAATCTCATGGTGAAATCCGTTTTTCAATTGGAGCTGTCGTTCATCCAGAATAAATTCAAACAGCCCCAAAACCGTTCATCATCATCGCACAAAACTTCATCGGATCGAGAAACGGTTTCTGGGTATTGGAGAGGGGACTGAGGGGGTTAGATCTATATGGTTCGTTGGTCGAATCGACGGTCGGATTTTGGTCAAAAAGGGACGTGTTGGGTTCGTTTCTCACTGTTGCGTGCAAATTTGTGCCTGCGCGTGAAGCCTGGGAGAGAAGGTGACGTGGCGTAGTAAGTTGTTAATTGTGTGTCGTTTCTATTTATTTTTCAATTTGAATTCAATCATCATTTTTCGCCATAACTTTCTCATACGAAGTCGGATTCACACGAAATTTCTTTTGTTAGGATCGTAATTTAATTCCGGACTTGATGACGCTGGTTTGGACGAATTCCGAGACGGGCGAATTTTGGGTTTAAATCGAATTTTAAATTCGATTTAAATTCAAAAGGTGAGTGTTTTAACCCACTCACAATTACTAGAAGCTTTTATGTTTGTTAAATAAGTTTTAGAAATGAATAGAAATTTATTTATGGGTATCTGGCATGTTTATTTCATTCATATCTGTTGAATTGCATTTTATTAAATTTAACTGTTAATTTAATTGATTTATTGCGTATTAATTGACTGTTGGAAATTATTGTTGCATATGAATTGCTAGTTAACAGTTGTATAAATTATTACTGAATAAACTATTAGATTAATAGTTGATAAATTAAATTTGAATAAACTGCCAGTTATCACCTGTTATATATGATCACATATATAATTTTTATTGATTGATATTGATCGATGTGTGATTGGATGATGGATGTGTTGTTGAATGAATGTTTTATTTGGATATCATTAAACTGCAAGTTAGTATGCATTTACATTTCATTCGGGATTGCGGTTTGAAATGATATACAACCGCAGTTTTATTTTTTTTAAATTGCGGATTGAAATGATAAATATCCGTATCACTTGACCATAGGATAGAAAACTATATACAGGCACCGCAGTCTATATATAACTATTTTTAATGAGATTTCTATGGTTTGGATGGAATACGGTTTATAAAAATCTTAAATTTTATACTGAATAAATGTTTTCTTCCATATTTATATACATATGAAGTTGAAAAATTTGAAATAAAAAGGTGTATAAATCTCTTTATTAAAATGGAAGAAAATTTAGAAAATGGAGTTTGATAATTTATATCCTATGTTTAAATGTTAAGTTGGAAATTTTAAGATAGTATATTTACAATTGGATTTTTCCCAAAATAAATTGAAATGAATATTCTAGTATAATTTGAATTGGAAAATATATATTTTATTACTAGAAATTGAAGTCTTATTATTTATGGATTTTATGTGAATGTTCAAAACTAATTAATAGAACATTTGATTTGTTGAAAGAATAAAAATCCAACTTTAGTTGAAATATTAACCCTCAAGATGGATATAAAAATATATAAAATTGGAATGGTTGGGACTTGAAATAATATTTTGGATTATGGTTTTAACATTGAGTAAAGAAATATTCACAAAGCCATGTAAATTATTTTCCGTGCAAAGTAACCATAAAGTTAAATCACTTATTTTATATATTATTGAATATCCAAACCATTTAGTTTTGAAAGTAATGGTTTTAAAAACTATGGATTTCGAAGTATTATGTTGAAAGTTAATGTTCAAATATTTGGTTACAAGGAATTATAAATTTTAAAAGTGGCATAATTTTTGGAAAAGATTTATATTTGGGAAATGATATCATTGATTTGGGTTTTATAAAAATAATATCAAAATGAATCTTTTTGGGTTTTAAAGAAGAAATGATATCGTAATATTATGGTTTTGAAATGGATTTTATTTTGGTTTTAAAAGTATAAACTATTTTTAAATGACCGCGGTGTTATAATAACGATTGGTTGGCAAAGAGACCGGGATCGGATATGGACATACTCTCTGTCGATACCGAAAACCACTTTGACTAACCGTGTACGCGGTGGAGATTCCAGAATGAAGTAGGTGGTGGCGACGTTTCCTGTAAGGTAAATACGTGGACCCAACTCCCGTGAGTTGGCATAAGGTGGCTAAAACAGGAGCGATTCTCAGGCCAATGAGGTCATTCCTCTGATCGGACGCTCCTCTTCGATATTATACTTTGACTTGGATTTGATTCAGTGGCCACTTCTATATTTTGATTTTGGGGAGTTAGTCCGAGGTGGGCGGTAACTGCGGCTACGCGTTTCCACCAGCCTGGATAGCAATTGGTATATCTACCCTGGCATTGCCTAGTTGTGCCGTGTCACCTACCATATCGAGCCTTTACTACGAGTTTCTATTTGTGTCGTACCTATGGAGTATCCTCTGGTAGCTTCCCGATCAGGAGGTATTACGGTACTGTGTAGACTATTGGCATTTTACGTGTTAAGGTGGAAAATGTAAAGCCTTAACGCTATTTAAAAGTAAGTTTATTTTACAATTAGACACTATTATAATAGCGCAATATACTACATAGTAAATAGTTTAACGGATCCTTAGGAGATGTAAATCCCGAGCATCTCTTGAGTTACTGTACTCATATTTATTTCTGTTTATTTAACTAACATAAGATTTTCTAGTCTGACTCGAGTGTTTTTGTCTTTTCAAATTCGCTCGGGTCAGTCCGAGCGTTTCAGGATAGCAGATTTTAGCATTGGAGGACGAAGACGAAGAATCAGTATTATTTTACATATAGTATTGCACCACACTCTTTCTATTCCGCTGCATTGCTTGTATTGGTATGTGTAACTCTGATATTTATTGTAAAAGAAGAATCAAGCTTTTGTAAACTGTTTATGAAACTGTATATTTGTTATTATATTTTATCCTTCCGCTGTGAGATTCTATTTTCGTTTTATTTCTTCTCCATTTTTCTTATTTACCCCATAACAATCCGCCCTTGCGTATGCTTTGAATTGGGACAAGTGTCGGTTTAAAGTGTGCGTAAAGAGTGGACGTTACAATGTTAGTTTATAATTCTTCCGTATGGTGAAGTGGTACATGTATATTATTTCAATCCACAGTTAAAATATATAAGGGTATATAACCTTTCAACCCGCAATCCCAAATTCAATTCAATGAAAATCGCTTGGGTTTATCGTTTCAACCCATAACGATTTTCTCCTATTCTACAGATCATTCGGGTATGTACCATTTCAACCCATAGGGAATTCTATTACAACAGGGAACTTATTGAGTGATAACGGATATGATAATAATACAACAGACATATATCATTCGTATAAATAACATATAATGATGTCAGCTGTCACAGGTGAACAACTTCAGATAATAACATATAAATATAGAAATGTAAATAATTAACAGCAGCGTATTTCAACTGTCGTTCAATTGAAATCAAATTTAATGAAATAAGAACATTAATCATGAGTGATTGCTCACCTTTCAAGGTTAGAGAGAAGCTTGCGAATGAGATGAATTACGAATCCAAGCAAAGCAAAGCTAGATGGATACGAATTCAGTGGACAAGCTGATAGATATGGAATCGATGAAACAATCAGAATCAGTTTGATAGAAACAGAATATATATATATATATATATATATATTATATAATATTTAAAAATCAATATTTAATTTGAAACAAATATTAAAATAACATATATATACCCAAACCAAACTGAAATATATGTAAACTTAATATATTATACTTTAAGATCCATCCTTATTATAAAACTAATATTAAATTTAAAAAACAGCATGTTAAAATAAAAATATATATTTATATATACATATATATCTCAAAACCAAGTTCACTTTATTTTACAATATTTACATTTTATAACATACAACACACACAAAATGTAAATTTTCTTTTTCTTTCACATGTATATGATTTAAACCAACTCGTATTAAAAGCATATTTATGTCTATATTAAAAATCAACATAAAATCTTTTTACACGTACCAAACTAAATCTATATATATAATACATACTAATATAAAACTGTAATAAAAGAAATACAAGACTGTATAACATATATGTAAGTATAATGTATATAAACTAACACATATATATAAAGCTTTGAATAAACAAGTATACATATATATATATAAATCTTATAAACAGAAAATGTAAACAAATGTATATATAAATCTTAAACATAATTATAATTATACTTCAAATATATTATAACAACGTATATACTCATATGTATATACACTTATACACTACATAAACAAGCTCTAATTTATCACGTAAACAAACATATATTCTATGTAAACTTATATAATCATCTGTATAAACCAAAAATATATATAACTAAAATATTATAAAAATCTATTAGATAACATAAAGCTATAACTTCATTTATCATATAATATATAGAAATCTATTATATACAGCAGCACAATAATATATATAAATATTCATCACAGAATACTATCATCTACAAATATATATATATATATATATATATATAGTCGCTAAACCTTATAAGAAATATAATATTTTGGATAGAATACATATATACCTTCAAAATATATATATACGCTGATGTATACAGCATACGCTAAATATGACTTATATTATAGACCGAACTTTTATATTATATTAACATATATATATATATATATCGTCATCATCATCATCAGATAACTAATTAACACAGCCTATACATTGAGCAACTATATATATATATTTATATACCTACAGGTGTAAGCTATTAAAGAGTTAGATATTACATAGATATTTTATTTCAAAACATTAATATACATAAAATATACAACATACAAAAGTCTATATAATACGAGCGACACGAACAACAAATATAGTATATATAAACTAATATATATACTCACCTAGATAAATGCACAAAGGAGGAGAGAGGAACTCGACCGAGATGCAAGAGATCTGGGCGGTGGCACTTGCATAGGCAAGTGCGGGTCAGTGTGATGTGGCGCGTGGGATGAGGAAGTCGGTGCAGCTAAGCTTCAGGTAGATGAAGGCCGGGCTAAGGAGGTGTGGCCGAGGTTGTTGTTCGATGCTCTATGGAAGGTGAAAAATTGGAGAATGGAAGATGTGTTTACAAATGAAGAGGAGAATCCATTAACCAAGTTCTCAGGAAAATAAACAAACATTATGCTAAAATTTTGTTTTTTTAAAGAGGTGATGGCCGAACAAGAAGATGGAGATATGAAGGAGAATGGAGAAAAGTAGAATACGTAAAAAATGAACCGGCACAAAATATTGGGAACAACAAAGTAAGAAATGAAACAACAAATATTTTAAAATGGTAAGAATATCAAAAGTTAGATATCGATTACTAGGAAGAATAAAAGTTGATGTCTATTCGTATTACACAGTGGAAAACGAATGATCACAACAAAACAAAAGGACGGACCATTACGGTTGACCATTTCACATGCATCACCGCGTGCCAGAACCGAAACATAGAATTGAATATACAGTAGAGGTTAGCACGACGAGATGATCAAAATGGTATACAAATATCAGTGGTACGATCATCCTATCAAAAGTCGATAATCGGTACCAAAATGCTGCTAAAATGCAGAAAATAAGACAAATGAAGCAATAGCAGTTCAAATTTGATGAAACGAAATATAATGTCTTAGTCAAAAGGCGATTTAGAAATTTATTATGGAAAAATATTCAGGTTTGGAAAACATTTTATTATCATCAAATATTAACTGATTTAAGTTTAAATAAAATTATACAAGAAAATAAATTTCCATATTATTTGATGAAAATTCATCATTTGCTATGTTTAATTATATGTATTCCAAATATCAATTTTCTATTTCAAAATTTTATCATTTAAAATTTCACAAAAATTCAATTAATTACGTTATAAAAACCATTAAAATTTTATGGGTCGTTGCATTAGGATGCTAGTATGTTTCAACTCCTATAAATAGGACCCTATTCTCTCTACTTTTGATTTGTAAATATTTTGGGAATCCTCAACCTCTGCCATTTTCTCTCTTCTATTAGATCCAGAGTTTCAATTAGGAATTCAGGTAAGGAATCTAATCCTTTTCTAATTGCTTTTTAATATATTCACTTCTCCTCCAACTTGTTTGAATCTAAAAAAATTACATATATACCTATCCTTCGCTGTGTATATATATCAAAAGAAGGAGATATGGAAAAGAGTTGCTTTGCCGTTGCAAATCCATACAAGATAAGGATAATCTATGAGTGGAAACCTTAATATTTTTATTTTGGTAATTGATTAGTATGTATCTTTGGATTTTAACATGCCTAAAGGTTTTAGGATTTGTGAAAAAATCCCATAAAATTCCTTTTTATTTCAAAATATCAATTCTAGATGGAGGTACAAAATTATTTATGTTAATTAGATGGGATTTATATTGTTTCTACAATTTCGGATAATTTCATAGCCTATTCCACTTCTCTTCCTTCTTTGATTCAAATTGTGTGTTTTCAATAATGAAACAAGGGTGTAGAGCATTAATCCCGTTTGTAGTTTACACCACTTATTTCATACAAAATTTCTTCGTTTATTTCTTTGTAAAAGAGGAGTCGAATAGAATATGAAGTTAGAATTGTAATTCCTATTATTTAGGACATTCCATTGAATTGATGTAATAAACTGGGTTTCTGTTTCTATTTACAATTCTATTTACTGCAGTTTTGGGTATGAATATTTAATCCTTGTTATGGATATTGAAAGCTTGGGAATATGAAGGGAAAGGACATGTATTAGTATTAGGGTTAAATGAATTGATATTTAACAACTATTTAGGGCATATGAACCACATGCTTAGAAGTTATTTGGTGCGAATATTTATTTATTTCTATTAGCGTAATAAACGTATAATTATAGCGTATAATTGCATAGTTAATGTCGTTGATTCATCCTTAGGAAGGTAATAATATTTTAAGGTGTAATAAGGAAGATTGCTTGTAAGGCCATAATTATGAACTGGTGAAATGAGTTTCTATATACGCAGAGTATCTCAACTATGGCTAAGTCATAGGGATGCGAGGTCAGTCAAAAGCTACGTAGAAGTATGTCCAGCTAATTTGGCAACCAACAGTGTGACATTAGGGTCGATAAGAGACATCTCCTATGATTAATATTTGCGACCACATGAGGTCAGTCCCAAATTATGTAAGAAATAATCTATCCAGCTAATCAAGCTACCTGTCCTACGAATAGTCGGACTAATGTGAGACGTCATTATGAGTATGGGTCATAATATGAAGGGCTTGCTTTGTGGTCTTGAGGTATTAAGTATTTGTTTGAGGGCCCTCCTCCTTTCCCAAATGCAGTGTTAAATAGAAAAGAGGCTAGTTATTAGGCACAATAGATAGCATCTCGACAGGGGTCTCCCTCGTAATGAGGTACTAAGTGACTGATTGAGGGTCCATCTTTCCATAAAGAAGTATTAAATGGCTTAAAGGATTCCATGTGATGTCGACTATATAGTCACTGACGAGGAGCCTGCCTTGGGAATATGTATTAAATAATGGGGTCTGGCACAGCCGAGGTCTTGAATGGGCGAAGTTTGCTTGATTTCCAACAAAAGGTATTAAGTGGCTTAGGTACCATCTCTCGTATTGTTAGATATTTATGATATGGAATTTAGGTTATGGGATTTAGAAACCTACTTCGAGAATGTAAGGCATTAAGTGGTTGATTGTGAAATCGCCGCCTTTCGTTATAAGAACTATTAAATTGATTTATGTACACAAGACATATTCTTATTTTGCAATATACTACCCAAGTACCGAAATGGAAAGACTCGAGTTTTTATTCAACATATATTGTTGTTCTGACCCTCTCCTCATTACAACATAGGTTAAGGACAGATTGATGATGATTATGATGCCAAAGATAGAGTTGCTTGAGCTTGTGGCAGCACTTATTATCTTTTATGATATTTTATTTTATACCCATGTATTTTGACAAATGATGTTACGGATTTTACTTGACAGTTTGGTGACGTTTTGTATTATGACATTACAAATGGTTTTGAAATAAATGGGTACGATATACTATTATATTTTATTCCATATACTGTGGGTTCTGAGAGAATAGTTATTCTTTGAAATAAATGGGTACGATATACTATTATATTTTATTCCATATACTGTGGGTTCTGAGAGAATAGTTATTCCTCTACAGGTTACTTCTTTTTCCAACCAACAGCCAGCCTTAAAATGGATATAAGTTTTGATGGACCATTTTTAGGTCAAAATATAGACCCGTTCTGAGGTGGATTGTTACATATGATATAATGTTTTGAATTTGTTGTATTTAAATCATTAAAAATATTATTTTAACACACACACACACACACACACACACACACACATATAGTGTTAGGATCCTCAGCTCCTTTATTTAGCACCATCACTAGCCTCCTAATAACAACCACATGTTTATATCTAAATAATTGTCCCATGTAACAAGAGAGAGAAAGGGCATTTATTTCAATATAAACATTTGTTTGATGTCGGAGGACTAGGTGATGGTGCTAAATAAGCAGGATTTCGGTTCCTAGCTTATATACATATGTGTGTGTGTGTATATATATATATATATATATATATATATATATATATATAAAAGTTTTAATTACTTTTTTTACCAAAATTAGGCACAACACTTTTCAAGCATGTTTGAAGAGATTAAAGTGAAGAATATAAATGAAAAAGGAGATAGATCTAATAAACACACCAAAAACAAACAGAGAGAAGTATGAAAACATAGAGATTTAGAGTGGTTCTGCATTATAGCCTACGTCCACTATAAAAAGTTAGTTGTTTATTGATAACTCTCGCTGATTACAATTGTTTACAACTGGACATTTGAGATACAACAAAGATTTCGACAGAGTATCAGCGTTCCATAGTCCAAAAGTCCATTTTCTAAAGGCCTAGGTCTACTATTTATAGATGTAGGTTGCAAATATCTTGCCCCAAACTCGAAAGACTCCTTCTCTCACGTAGGTGGGCCCATGTGATCGATCCTTGATCATTTTGACTCGATCCATGATCAATACATATCCTATTCGTATCGACCAAGAAATGATCATTTTGGGTCGAGATCAGTCGGGTACATTCTTGAGGTAGTGCATAAGATCCTTCAAAAATTTGGCGGCATTTAGACTTATAGATTTTGAGTTATGATCGGTGCAAGTTTGGTTTTTTGGTACGCTACTAAGCTCATATCGACATGCTCGTACCGATCTCATTCGTCTCCATGTTGTGCACGTAACCACTAGATGACGTGGTGCTATATTCTTGTATCGATCCACTTTTCAACCTAGCTACCAAGTATTTCTCTTGAACGTGCCTTGTTCGTATCCATCTAAGAAATGTTCCTCATATCGATGAGTGTAGGGTCAATTCATATTGATGTAGGCTAAGGATTTTCGTATCGATTGACGAGCGGTACGAAACGCCGTCAAGTGATGGGTACGACGTAGAGTTCTTCCATGGATTCAAACCATCGTTTGCTCGAAGGATACGAAACGCTGTCTGCCATGATGGATATGAAGCATGGCAAGTTTAATGGATATGAACCAATGGTCTCTTAGTGGATACGAAGGAGGTCTTTTGAGGGGATGGATACGAATGCAGTGTCCACTCCATGGATATGAATTGGCGGTGATTCCCTTGACTTTGATCGACCAATATCTTGCGTATACGAACTCCAACTGACTTGAAATTCGAAACATTGGCTCGTACAGCTTTGCTTGTCATACAGTACCAATTGTAGCTCGATTCGGACTCAGGCATAATCTTCCGGTATCCATAGTGAACCTGTGTGTAACCAACCTTAGAGATGGACTATCCTTGGTTTCTAGTCAAGTTCTTGATGTCAACACCTTGTCAAAAAGGCGGTATAACATTTTCCCCCTAAAGTACATCTTGTGTGAACATGAAGTGCTTTGAAAAGCTGCAACCTTCTGTCCGAAAAGTACTATCTAATTCATTGAATAGTTATTGTCTTTTCGTCAAAAGATGTAACCTTTGATTTATTTCTAGTAATTTAAATGTTGAATTGTTGACTGCCAATCATTATGCAGTGCATTGTTGTAACTGAGTGTTGAATGCTAGAAATCTGTTGTTCATTGTTGCTATTGTCACTAGGTGAGCATTTAATTCCTGTGAATTTTAAAAATTGAATGTTAATTTGTCGCACACATAAATGTATGTTAACCTAACTTCTGTTAATGTTTGCACGTTCACGAGTCGTTGTCGGTTTTCTTTTATATTTAATTCGTATCGATCCTCTCCTAAATCGATGTGAAATTCGAGTTGTAACAACGCTTGATGGTTGTTTTAAAGTATTTCTTCGCATTGATCCTCTCCTGGATCAATGTGAGAAGTTGAAAAATTGTCTTCGCATCGGTGGCTATCGACATGAATTAGTTAGTTTTTCAAAGCATTTCGTATCGATGGATATGGGTCTTCATGGGCTTTATGTTGAGGGATACGAATTTTAATTTTCATATCGATGCATTTCTGATGGACTTGAACAACTCAGATAAGCCTTGGCTCATGCTTCGTATTGATTACTAGATGGTTACATATCACGCTTCATACCGGTGATGTTGAAACTGAATTGATTTAAGCTTGGATACGAATTGGTCTTAGTACAGGTCGAGCTGAAGGATACGACCGAGGCATCTCGTATCATTTGATAGAATAGACCGCTTCGATCGGTTAGAGATACTGGGAGACGAATGGACACTTTCCTAGTATAAATACTTTAGTACTTAGAATTTTACCCATTTACTTACTCTCTTGCCTTACTTTCGTATCGCTCTGGAAAAAGGAGAACTCGGAATTGTCTTCGTTTCCTAATCGAATCAGGCCTTCAAATCTCCAAACCAATCACTAATTCTAGGTGATTAATCAATGAATCTTCACTAAAATTGTAACAGCCCAGTATTTCCATCCATTCATATCCACACATGTCAGACTTGAATCGCTCAAAATATCGGATTGTTAATTTATTTTGGCAAAACTCAACACATACAATAAGTACAATAATCACAGAATCACAGACACAGAGTAATATAACAATAAACAGCGGAAACAGAAGAATAGTAGTTCATGAAGCTACTATATATATAACATGGTTAACAGAAGTCTCAAATACATAGAAGTCTCAATACAATAGTCAAATAACAAGTCTGATTATATCATTGGAGTCAACTTAATGACTAAAAGCTAAATAGATAGAGGGATCTCCAAGCGAAGCTTCAACTCCAAAGGCGAGTCTCTCAAATGCTGTGACACTCCGTCTGACCCAAGCGTAAAGCAAAACACAAAACACACGAGTCGGGATTAACGTTCTTATATCAATAAATCCAACTCAAGTGAAATATCAACTGAAATACAAGTAACTCAAAGGATGTTTGAGATAGCCATCCTCTAAGGATCTATTAAAATATCTACTATGTAGTAATATGCGCTATTATAATAATGTCTATAGTAAAGTAAACTATTAAAATAGCATTAAGGCGTTACCAATTTCCCCCTTAACAACTTTTATAGTGCCAATAGTCTATGTAGTACCGTAATACCTCCTGATTGGGAGGCTACCAGAGGATACTCCATAGGTACGATACAAAACAAACTCGTAGTGGTGTGGATATGGTAGGTGACATGGCAACACTAGGCAATGCCAGGGTAGATATACCAATTACACTTCCGGACTGGTGGTAACGTGGAGCCACAGCAATCGCCCACCTCAAGCCACACTTCCGAATCAAAGGTGCACAACAAAACAATCACAAAGTAATAGAATGACATATGATGGAGTGTGTCTGATCGGAGGAGCTACCTCACATGGCCCGTCAATTGCTCCTGTTTTAGCTACCTTATGCTAACTCACGGGAGTTAGGTCCACGTATATACCTCATATAGGATATTCTCTACCATCCTACTTCATTCTAGAATGTCCATCGCGTACACGGTTGTTAAAGTGGTTTTTGGTATTGGCAGAGAGTATGATAATATCTGATCCCGGTCTCTTTAACAACCAAACGTTATTATGACACCGCGGCCATTTCAAAATAGTTTATACTTCAAAACCAAAATATCATTTCCGTTTCAAATCCATATCAATGCGATATCATTTCCATTTCAAAACCAAATACGATATCATTTCCATTTCAAATATATCCATTTTCAAAAATCATAGCACCTCAAAGTTATAACACTTTCGAAATTATAAAGCTTCTAAAACCATAACACTTTATAAATCATAACTTAGAAATCATAATACTTTAAAAATCTTAACACTTTGTAAATCATAATTTAGAAATCATATACTTTGAAAGTCATAATACATTAGAAATGATAATTAGAAATCATAATACTTTGGAAATCATAACACTTCGGAAATCATAACTTAGAAATCAGAATACTTTGTAAATCATAACATTTTGAAATCATAACATTTTGGAAATCATAACACTTTCCACTTAACCGGTTTAGATATTAAAATAGTGTATAAAATAAAATAGTTTATATAAAGTAGTTATAGGTTAAAATTGTTTAAAATAAAATAATTAGTATATAAAAATACTTTATGTTAAAAATAGTTTACATTAAAAATGATTTATATTAAAATAGTTTATATTAAAATAATTTATATTAAAATATATAAATAGTTTTAAATATAATTTTGAAAATACTTTATATAATAAAATAGTTTCCTCAAATTTCACAAATCGATTCAAATCAACTCGAATTCCAAAATTCAAATTTAATTCAATCTCAATTCACCAATTTTAACGCAAATAAGTTTCTCAATAACCCATTTCAAATTATATAAATTTCAAATATAGATTTGAACCACAAAATAAATTACTTCAATTTCAGTATATTTCAAAGCTATAAATATTCGACATTTCAAAACTAAATTTGAAAATTTCATATATATATATATATATATATATATATATATATATCAAATTCACTTTAATAATAACTATTTTGAAATATTTATTTAATCATTCAAATAACATTTAATTAAAACTTTGAATTTCTAATTTAAATAAAACTAAATATACCATTTCAATTTATGTAAATTTAAAATATTCATTTAAATCACTTTTAATCAAAATCAAGTTATAAAATCATATTTTTAAATTCCCAAATCTAATAAATATTGAATCAAATATTTGAATATAATTGTTAAATAAATTCAATTTCAAACCAATTTCTATTTCTCTTTCCAACCTTAATTTCTTAAAATCATTATAAACTCTATATTTGAAAATATAAATTTTAAATAAATACTTAAACATATTATATATTAATTAAATCAACTTTAATAAATCAAATCTTATTATTAACTTATTTTATACATTTTAAAATAGTAAAATTATAAGTAAAATCTTAAAATTTATAATTCCAAAATTAACTTATAATTTTAAAATTTCTAAACATATAATTTTAAAATCAAAATTTAAAACCTTTATAAAAATAATATATATACATATATATCTTTAAATCAATATTTATTAAAACCAAAATATTCATTTCAAGACCTTGGAAATCATTTCAAAATACATATATTGACCAACAGTGTCTGTATATAATTTTCTATCCTATGGTCAAGTGATACAGATATTTATCATTTCACTCTGCAGTTTAAATTATATACGGGTATATATCATTTCAACCCGCAATTCCAAATTCAATTCAATGAAAATCGCTTGGGTCTATCATTTCAACCCATAACGATTTTCTCCTATTCTAACAATCGTTCGGGTATGTATCACTTCAACCCATAGGGAATTCTTTACTAACCGAGAACTTGCAGGAGTGATAACAGATATGTTAATAATATAACATGCATATATCATCAATATAAATACCAGTTAATGGTGTCAGACGTCACAACTGAACAAATACAGATAATAGCATATATATAGCAATGTAAATAACTAACAGCAGCATATTTAAATTGTCGTTTCAATTAAAATCAAATTTAATAAATATAAGAACGTTAATCGTGAGTGATTGCTTACCTTTTGAGGTTAGAGACGAACGAGAATGAGATGAGTTACGAATCCAAACACGAATTTCAAAGCAAAAAAAGATTGAATGCAAATTGGACGAATAAAGCGGATAATCCACAATTGATGAAATTAAATCAGAACTAGATCGATGATGATAAATGGTATAAGTGAACTTATATATATATAACTATATATAGCTATATATCTATAAAGTCATATTCTAAATTTAAGCATATATTAAATTATATATATATATATATGTTTCAAAATCATTGCTTTAATTTAAAACACATATATTAAAATCAACATACATATATAATATATTAAAAATCAACATATATATAAACAAATATATATACACACACTAGTATATAAATATATGTACTTTCAAGAAATAGAGTATTACAAGGACCCCACCTTGACATTGCAATAAATTAGTTTTAAATGTATTATGTGACACTACTATGTATGTATACTAATATATATCTAAACTTACATAAATCCATAAATATCAAACAGAATATATAAAACTAACATATAGACTAGTGTGTATACATATACACTTCCTTCATAAAAAATATATTTTGCAAGTACTTACATATATATAGAAACACTAATATATATATAGTAATCAGAAGTAAGATATATATACCGGTATATGTAAACTAACATATAAAAATACTTACACTCATCATATTTTATAAACACCAATAACTGTACAACCGAGACAATATATATACTAGCCTGTTACAAAATCCTAAGAAAACTTTACATATATAATTAGCATCTATACCTGACATAAATAATATTATATATCTATACTTACATAGGTGAGGAACAACCTATATAACATACGTATATTTAAAATAAAGTCAATATGCACCTACTTTATTTATTATATATAAAACTTAAGTATATCATGTAAACTAATACATACCTCCTATACATTTTGTAGAAACATTATAAACATATGTACTGCAAAATATATTCATTATTTAAATAAATCCAAAACAATATCTACTATACGAAATACATACTATATGAATGCAAATGAATCAATAGTTCAAATTAGTATTTTAAACGCATACTAATATATAAAACAACTTAAGAAAAATATAAAACAAAACAATATATATGTACCTTGTATGAAAGAAGGAGTGAAGGAGGGAGGTGGCGGTTTCAGGGAGCTTTGGCGAGTGGAGGGGGAACTGAAGGCGGTTGGTGGGCTATGGTTGCACGTAGGGAGGAGTGCGGCACTAGTAGGGCCTAAATGCGCACGTCATTGGTGATGGGTCGGTTTTTTGGTGGAATTGTATTGGAGGGGAGAGGTAGTTGAGGGAAGTGTTGCATTTGGTGGAAGAAGAGAAGCCAAGAGAAGGGAAGGCTGGAGATAAAATGACATGCAGTTTTGTGATAAAGAAGATGAGCAGTAGGAAGGACGTGGCTCAAAAGTAAAATGGACAGAACAAAAACTATGAACCGAAACAAAAGAATATGGAATACATTATATTGGAAATAGGAGAAATGATAAAAGTCATGAGTTGAATTCAAAGAATAACAAAGGAAATGATGGTTGAGTTTCAACTAGTAGATACGAATGGGCAAAGGAAACCAAACAGTCACCAATACAGAACCAATACGGTTGACGTTTTTTCGATTTCGCAGTGTATCAGACGTCGAAACATACAAATGAATATACTACGCAGATCAGCATGATAAGTTGATCAAAACAGTATATAGATATCAGTGATACGATCATCCTATCAAAAGTCGATAATCGGTATCGAAAATGCTGCTAAAAGGATGGAAATAAGATAAACGGAGCAATAGCAATTAAAATTTGAAGAAACGAAATATGACATCTCACTTAGAAGAAGATTTACAAATTTCTTGTACAAAAATATTCAGGTTTGGAAAATATTTATTTATCATCAATTGTTAACTGATTTGTATTAAAATATAATTTACACAAGAAAATAGACTTTCATATTTTCTAATGAAAATTTACCATTTGCGATGGTTAAATAGATGTATTCCAAATACTGAATTTTTTATTTTCAAATTTAATTATTAAAATTTCACAAAATTTCAATTAAATATATTATTGAAACCATTTAAAATTTATAGGTCGTTACAAAAATCGATGAGAGATGAAATCTTTTGCCACTCTAGCCGTTTCCGTGACCGATTCTGGTGAATTGATGTCCGTAGATGGTCGGAATGAGATTCAGGGTTAGTGAGGTGATCCCTGCAAAGCTTTGAAGAATATGAAGCATAAGGATAAGAAGGACTCGTAGAGGAATGGCTCGACTTCGATGTTGTATCAATGGAAGAAGAAGGGGAATAAACTTTATTATCAATTTGGGCGGAAAAATTCATATCGATCTTGAACGTAATATAACTTCACACTGATAGAACAGGTTTGTTTCGTATAGATGGTCGATAGATCGATATGAAATTTTGGGCAAAACGATCGACATGAAAGCGCTGTCGATGATCGATACGTGGTAAAGCGTTTTGTATCGATACGGAATATACTATGCTGATCGACACGAAGTGAAGCTTTATGACCGATACGAAATGATGGTTCTTGGACCGATACAAAGCGAATTTTGGTGATCGATCCAAGTTAAAATTTTGATCGTCTTGCATACTTAAACACTTGACTCCGACGAGCTTCTGCCTTCCATAATTGGACTTAATCATTTCACTACATATTTGACTACCTTTCGAAGCTCATCGATGGAACTGCAACTTGATGAAATTTAACAAACTTTAACTTGTACCGATCTCTAATGTCTGGATGGCACAATTGTCACAGTCAACAGTGACGGTCATTCGGCTGAATTTCGAAGCTTTGTTGTCCAAACACTTCTCAATCCTTATAGAATTTCTTATCTAATATGCATCATTGCACTGAACAAAACATTCATGCATTTCACACTGGGGAAAACGATTTTATTGTCATCTAACGATGATTTTTGCTGAGTTGACTAGTTATGGAGCATGGAAGTTCGCAACAACAGGAGGCTCAGAGTCCGCCTCTTCCCATAATAGAAATGCCGGCTATCCAGCCGAAGTTAAAAGTCCAGCTTCGAATGGGCTACCAGGAGCAGCCTTCATCAAGAATCCAAAAGACTCCGTTCCATCCAATATCTTTGAGGAAATGCGAGGTAGGATTTGCACAATGCATGGATTGTCGAGGGATGACGTCCTACTACCAGGTGCAGAAGACAGACCCCACATTCCCTCGAAAGGTATACCGCTTTTAACAGATTCTCGTGCACAGCTGGGACACTCCATCCGCTTAATCAATACATCAAGGAAGTGTTATCCTACTTTAGGAATACTTTGTCATAGATGCACCCGATTGAGTGTGCTTCGCTGAATAGCATATTTATCGTCTTTATGGAGCATCTTTTTCGACCCCCAACTTCAGAGGAAGTCTGGTACCTGTTCAGTATAATGAGTCGAGGGGATAATCCATCATTCACCTTCTTAGAGGTAGTTAGGAATTATCAAGTTGTGATTGGAGTGTAGACCAAGCTAAGTTACTTCAAGATTGAATGGTTCTACATCCGATGCCCACCGAGTATCGCTAGATGGTGGTTAGTCAGGCGCAAGTACTTCAAATTTTATGCCGATTGACTGGATAATCTTATTTGATGTCGAATCTAACACTATCTTTCTTTCATAGCTTCGATTTTGCAATCCAAAGGCGAGCGGTTTAAGGAGATTTTAAAGGTTCTTCAAAGAGTGCACCTTGAGGATAGAGAAATTAATGAAGTTCTAGCAGATGAAACTTTGAGAGTCGTCGTAATTGTCAAGAGTCAAAGCATTGGGCTCGAAGGATCTCTTAGGGCAGTTCCGGCAAGGCAAGTTAGGAGAAGAGTTCCTGGGATAGTGATCACCGAGTAAGGTGCCGATGAGGACACTCCCATTGGAGATGACCCCGCACGCGGTCCTTTACAAAGTCCTTGACACTCCGAGAGGATAAGGAAGGGTAAAGCCACTGCCCACAAGGCCCTAAGATGCAAATCTGTTGTCATGTATTTAACAACAATGGTTTTGGTAATTTTAGAGGCTCCCTCCACGCACATGGAGAGCCATTTCGAGGGATTTGTAAATCTCCCAATTATGGACGATGTATCTCTTCAACAAGACACCAGGTTGGAAGGTATTCAAAGTGCTTTAGATTCGAAGAGCCAACTCCTCTGAGTATGGATGCTACATCTAGTTGGTTGGGGGTTTACAAATGCATGCACACACTTCACGGCAGCACGCACCTAATGTTCATGAGTTATTCAATCTTCGGAGATAACTAATTCTGTTTCTCCTCCCACTTTACAGATGCAATGTCGAAGAAAGGATCCATGGTCAGCAGTCTTTGTGCTGCATGCCAATCCCCCAGTTATGCTGCGAGTCTCGTAGGAACGAGTCCAATTATGATCGCCGCTACTCCAGCAAAGACAAGGATCGTTATGATAGAGAGAAAGACAGAGAGAGATAGAGAAAGAGTGTGGTGAGATAGGTGCTGCTCCCGATCGCACTCTCCTCCATGCGTATTTCCCCTACCACCCTCTGGTTCTAGAATACATGTTGCTAAAACCCCGTGCTAAAAAGTGCCTCCACAAACTTCAAGGCCTGGCGAGCAACGCCATAGAACGGGGGTGGATGCTCCTATTATTACTACATCATTGGCTACAGAGCTCATAGGAGAGGGAGCTGCCCGAATTGCTAACCTATAGAAGGAATTCCCTATCATTTGCTTTGATGGCTTTCACTTCCCTCTAATTTGAAATTGATCCCAGAAGGGGCAGAGAAAACTAGGCATGACTATATCTACTATGCCTACAGCCAATATCGAGAATGGAAGAAACTATTGAGAAAGCCTCGGTTGTGGCATTTGTTCGGGCAAAGGCAATTGAACAGCTGAAAAAAGATCTCACTCAAAAAGACCGCATAGTTAAAGTTATCACCAGTGAAAATGACACCCTAAGGAAGTCAGAAATAGAGGCCTTAAAAAAAAGTCCATGATGCCAATAAGTAAATGGAGAAAATGAGGCAAGAGCACTTGAAACTGGTCGACGATATGGGTCATAGAAATGCCATCGTCATAGCTGAAAGAGACAATGCACTTAAAGAGCTTATGGAAAAGTACGCCGAAGCTGTCAAAGAAAAATAAGATGAATAAGGCTGCTCAGATGGCATGTGATCAGACGGTGGAGCTTAAGGGAGAGCGGGATGCAGCAGTTCTAAAGGTTCAGGAAGCTGAGGCTAGGATTCAGGCCAAAGTCTGGGCAGCGGAGGCCCAGTTAGAAGGTGACATGGAGGACTTTTAATTACTTATAACACCAATTTTCTTAGATACCATGGTCCGAGCTGGCTTGATGATTATCCGACCCATTTGCATAATGCTTGGTGCCGCTTAGTGGATGATAAGAAGGCCGAACATCACACTACATCTGTTGAGGATTTTGAAATAGAGAACTGGATGCTGACGGTAGATGAGTGGAGGGTTCTACATGAGGCCAATGTTACATTTGAAAGGGAGAAACTAGTCACTCAACATCTGGAGGTCAGAAAGGGTTCTGGTGTTGATCATCGTGTCATAAGTTCTGAAATTCCTATGACAACCCAGCCCGAGTCTACCTAAGCAGTCGATCCTACACCTGTGCTTACTTACGATCCCGATCAACCGCAATTATCTCTAGCTCATGAGCACATTTCTGAAGGAGTCCCCGCTCCACCCGTGAGCCTACCCGAGGAAGGTATTTTGAACATTTCTCGAATTTATTCATAAGTCTGGATTTTTATCTCAAGAAGTAATTAATATTTTGTCTTATCTCTATCAATCGTAGGAGCTACGACAGTCGTGCCCTCTACAACCCTAGAGCAGCATCAAGAGCAGGAGGTTTTATTGGCAGAGGCGACGATTAATGTAGCTACTGCATCGACCAAGGAAGTTCAAATGAGCTCTTTTATCTTCAATGAACTTATAATGGAAGAACTCCTTGATCATCAGAGCGATCCACTTATAGATTTTCCTTTTGTCATGGGCGAAGGTGTGTTCATAGCCAGCTCTTCGGCCCTAACTGTCAACATCCTACTGGACACTCAAGTAGCTCATTATGAGGTAATAATGTCGGAGATTAGTGCCGAGATGGAAAGTTCCACACTAGGTAGCGATATTGGAAGTGGAATGTTAGGTCTTGGCCCGGCCCGGCCCCTTTATATATGGTCTCATTGGGTGGTACACTCATCATCGCTGGGGTACCCCCATGTCTCCTTATATAGAAAGTTCCCCCTCCCTTCGACCATGCATTCCAAAAGTGTTCCAATTTCCATGAGTTTGGAGGAGCATATTACAATTCTTCCCCAGTTAGGGATAAGCCGGGTAAAGGCAAGAGCTCGAAATGGCACCATAACGGTAGCTCCAGTGGATCAACGCCGAATGGGGAGAAGAAGAAGAAACATAGGGAGTAGGCATGTATCTTTTTGGTATATAAGTAGGAATTCCTTTTTTTCCTTTTAGTAGGCCATCTATAGATGCGAATTCGGCCCCTCCTAGTAGTAATTTTTGGGATAAATTTTATTTTGTACTTACTTTGTTTCCAAAGAATAAATGGAATAAAATTTCCTTTCGTTTTTTGGCATAATTCTGGGTATATTTTCTTAAGTGTTTCAGCACTTGAATTTTCATTCAATACAATTATAAAGCTTTAATCTTTGGATAGGACTCGTGTTTGGTTGTTAAGTCCCGGAGTCACGGTTCCGAGTCGTAACAGAACATTAAGTCGAGTCCCAATGTTGTACTATCTCAGTCGGCACCGGGTGCTCGAGTTATGCCCCCAGTCTTGGGGACGAGTTGAAGTGGTAGGATGATGATTTCTTTTCGCCTTCAACAACATTTAATTTCACTTAGTCGGAACTGATTTGTTATGAGATGAGTTCGGGTGGTTGGATTACACTCGCTTATGTATTGACAATCGCATCCACATTCTGGGAATTGAGCTCACAAGCTGGCGGTTGGTCGTGCCTGCTTAATGTTAAAAGTTACATCCACTCTCTGAACTAAAGTTGTTTTTTGGGTGGTCAGTCACACTCATTTTAATAATCGAAATTGCGTCCATACTCCGCGGACTTAGGTTGATTTGTGTTTTGGTCAGTCACACCCAATTTGTGTTTATACTTCAGTCCGCACTCTTGGGACTTAGATTTTTTATGGGTATCAGTCACACCTAATTAATGCTTATAATCTAGTTCGTGCTATAAGAATCTGGAGTTAGTTAACAGATAGCCGATCACATCTATTTTGAGTTTTGTGATCTCGTTCACACTCTGGGAACAATAAACCGATTAGGAACATGGATGGTCGAGTCACTTCCACCTTGAGTAAACAAGCAAAGTCGTAGATGGATCGATCCATCCTCTTCGAGTTTAGATTGTATATGGACGAAGTCATAGGTGGACTAATTCACCCTCCTCAAGCCTATATTTTTGGATTTTATGTTTATACCCAGCTTGCGCTCTTAGAGCCGGAGTTAGTTTGAGGATTGTAGTGTATCAATCCTTTTCGGCTTCAGTGTGACAGCTTGCCCCCGAGCTCGGGTTTCACTTAGCGAGTGAGAGATTATATCACAATCACTCCCTACTTGAATAAGTGCTACCATGGTATGGAACTTATCTCTCCATGAATTATGATGGTCGCATGACGCATTTCAAAAATCACTACTCTGGCTCGATGAGATTGCATTTTATTGCTGAAATAAGAAAGTATGATGAAGTCAGTTCCCTTATAATAAGTTCAAATTTAGAAATTCATAAACAAATTGCAAATGGAAAGCAAACTAAATGAATAAACATGGCTTGTTATGTGTAATAGCGATAGACACTTTTACTGTTCCAAGCTCTTGGCAAAGTGAGACCATCAACAGTCGACAATTTGAATGTGCCATCTCCAAGTCTCGGTTCGATAACATATGGTCCTTCCCATGTTGGCTTAATATGCGAAGGAATCAGATAAATTCTCTTAAGCATGAGATCGTCATGTTCAAAGGTTTGGGGTTGGACCTTACCACCATACAATCGTGCGACTCGACTTCAGTGCATGGCAGCCTCTTCACGCTTCTCATCTAAAAAGTCCAGAGATTCAGCAAGTAAAATAACATTTGTCTTCGGATCATAGTAAGTCACATGATGATAAGTTACTTCCAATTCGACCAAAATGTCGGCTTCTATGCCGTAGGAAAGTGAAATTAGAGTGTGACCAGTCGCGGACTTAAGGGTAGTCCGATATGCCCATAGGGCCATGGGAAGCTCATTGACCCATTTGCCTCCGGCCTTTTCGAGCCGTTTTATTAGAATGGATTTGATAACTTTGTTAACAACTCTGACCTATCCATTTGCTTGAGGGTGAGCAACTGCTGAGAACTTCTTCTAAATATGGAAACATTGAGCCGATTTATTAGAATGGATTTGATAACTTTGTTAACAACTCCGACCTATCCATTTGCTTGAGGGTGAGCAACTGCTGAGAACTTCTTCTAAATGTGGAAACATTGGTAGAAGTTCTTGAACTCGACATTGTCGAATTGGTCTCCATTGTCAGTGATAATGGTATATGAGAGGCCAAAACGGCAGATGATGCTGTGGACAACAAAGTTGATTACTTTCTTCATCGTGATAGTTGCAAGGGGATTGGCTTCTGTCCATTTGGTAAAGTAGTCAACTGCAACGAAGGCATGCTTCGTACCACCTTTAGCTAGCAATAAAGAGTCAATTATATTGATGCCCCATATAGTGAACGACCATGGACTGACCATTTGAGTGATTTCGATAGGTGGGGCCCTAGGAATCTGAGCATGTTTCCGATATCTATCACACTACTTAGCATAGTCAAATGCGTCTCAATTCACAGTAGACCAATAATATCCATATCGGAGTATTTTCTTCGTAAGGGCTTTCCATCTAGTGTGATCGCCACATTCTCCCTCGTGCACATCATGCAATACTCATTTGATTTTGTCATGGGCGATACACTGGAGTAAAGGATAAAGCATCCTCTTCTAAACATGACTCCATTCTAGATAATGAATCATGAAGCTTTTTGAAGAACTTGACCTTTCTCACTTATGGACTCGGGAAAAACTCCATGCTCAAGCTAATTTCTCAAAGAGGCCATCCATGACTCCTCCTCGGGCGTGGCTTCATGAACTCAGTGTGTCTCCATCTGATCGATACTCGAAGAGGTAAGTGTCTCAATAAGGACAAGTCCCATTTGCTATGCTTCACCCATTCCAGCCAGTTTTGCTAGAGAATCAGCCTTCTGGTTATGATCTTGGGGAATGCAATAGATGGCTTAATAATCGAACCAATTCAATACATCCTGGATCGAAGCAAGATAAGCAGTCAACATCCGGTCTCTAGTTTTGTATTCTCCCCGAATTTGGCATACGACCAGTTGCAAGTCGCAATAGATCTCCACAGCTATCATTCTCAGGTCTCTAGAAAGCTTGAGTCCGGCAACTAAAGCTTCATATTCGGCCTCGTTATTGGTTGCGTGGAAATCAAACTTCAAAGCATAATGTACAGATCGACCTTCTGGGGTTTCAAGTACAACTTTAACGCTTGAGCAACAGTCGTTTGATGCACTATCTTTGTACAACTTTCATACATATTTGGAAGACTCACTGGTTTCGAGCAAGTCCTCCGGTATAGTGAACTCAGCAATGAAATTTGCCAGAACTTGTCCTTGAATAGCCCGCCTTGGTATGTATGCAATGTCAAATTGACTTAACTTGATGTTCCACTTTAGCAACCTACCAGAAGTCTCAGGCCACATAAGGACCTGTCGTAATGGCTAGTTGGTGTAGACTGTGATAGGATGAGCCTGAATGTAGGGATGGAGCTTTCCCTTGGCAATGATGAGACAATAGGCTAGCTTTTCCAACTTTGGAAGTTTCTCTCTGCTCCCGTCAATTGTTTGCTAATGCAATAGACCGGTCGTTGTATCTGATCCTCCTTCCGAATTAATGCATCACTGATTGCATTCTCTAACACTACTAGATAGATGTATAGTCTCTCATGATCAATCGTCTTTGACAGAATAGGCGGCGTAGCTAGGAGCTGAGCTAGTGCTCGAAATGTGCCCTCACACTCCTCATTCCATTTAAAGTTCTGCTTTCCTTTTCTGAACAGATCGAAGAAGAGAATACATTTGTCGGTGGATTTGGAGATGAACCTGCTTAATGCGGCTACCTTCCCATTGAGGCTTTGTGCTTTATTTATAGTTCTAGAAGTATTGAGATTTTGAATCACCTAGATCTTCTCGGAATGTGCTTCAATTCCTCGAGCATTCACTATGAATCCAAGGAACTTTTCAAATGCGACTCCAAAGTGATACATCAATGGGTTGAGCTTCATTCAGTACTTTGGAGGACGTTGAACATTATTTCAAGGTCTTTGACATGATTGATGGAGAGTCATGACTTTACAAGCATATCGTCCACATACACCTCCATAGTTTTCCCAATCTGGCTGCAAACATTCGGTTGACAAGTCTTTGATAGGTCGCCCCAGTGTTCTCAAACTCAAATGGCATCACTTTTCAACAATAGAGTCCAAGATCGGTGACAAAGTTGGTATGCTTCTGATTGGTTAGGTGCATCGGTATATGATTGTAGCGAAATACACATCCATAAAGTCCAAGTGTTCATGTTCGACCATTGAATCTACAAGCTGATCAATTCTGGAAAAGCAGAAAACTATCTTTAGGGCATGCTTTATTTAGATCTGAGTAGTCCATAAAAGTTCTCCATTTTTCGTTTGGTTTCCTGACAAGCACTGAGTTGGATATATGGATATAATGCATCATGGATAAACCAGTTTGTCTTAAGCTTATCCACCTCTTCTTCCAGAGCGGCAGATCTCTCTAGATTCATACTTCGATTGTTCTTTTTAACCGGGACATGTCATAGGTCAATATTCAATGCGTGGTTTATGATGTTCGTTGAGATCCTACACATGTCTGAGTGCGTTGGAGTAAACACGTCAAGGTTTTTCTGGAGAAAATCAACCAATTCCTCTCTCATCTGTTGGCTTAGCTGAGATCTGACCTTTATCATTCCAGTGTCTTCATCATCGTCGATCGAAACATCGATCATCCATTTTTCCAAGGAAGCCTGACTGTCTTTGGCTACCTCTTCATTATCATCATCTCTTGGATCAGGATCTTTTAGGAATTGGTTATGAAACCTCGGCCTAGGCCCAGGCATTTGCTGTCAATTGTAGATAAACGGATGTAGAGAGATTCCTCTACGTCCTTGCCTTTCTCTCTCCACCGCTCTTTTCATAGCTCATCAACATAACAGGCACGTCTAGCCGCCTGATCTCCTGAAACAACTCTGACCCCGTTCTCAGTGAGGAATTTCAAAGTTAGACACCAAGGGGCAAAAGTTGCCCTGAATTCAGCCAGGCCTGGTCGACCCAAGAAAGCATTATATGGTGAACTGATATCCAACATAATAAACTGTAACATTTGGACTCTTCGACGATCTTCGATTCCCAACTCCACTGGTAATTCCACTATCCCAGTGGTATAACTGCACTTCCATTGAAACCATGAACACGAGACTAACACGGTTTCAAGTCCTTCGCTTCCATTTCATTCGATCATACACTCGCTTGAAAAGAATATTCACGGAGCTTCCACTATCCACTAAGATCCTCTTCATCCAAGCAGGACCTATCCGAGATGATATGACTAGTGGAACAATGGTGGGGGATTTGACTCTGTCGGCATCTCTGTCTCAAAAAATGACGTCATCTGTCATCGTATTCTATTGTTTAGCCGAAGCCCTATCGTCAAGATTACTGCAAAACTCAAAGTCCGCATGCCTAATCGAACTAGCACACTACTCCATTTCCCTCCAGCTTCGATCCACTAGATGAGGACCACCACTAACTGTGTTAATCACTAACCTTCTACCAGTACAAGAGGGTTCTTCTGGTCTAGCATGATTCGATACTTGATTCTGGTTTGATGGACCCACACCTCTAGCCTGCGATGCCCGAACCAATTGTTCCAACTTCCTATCTCAAATTAACTTCTCAATGATATCCTAGAAATGGCGAAATTCATTAGTATTATGGCCATAGAAATCATGGAATCTATATAATTTTCCAGATTAAATCTGCTTTTCAAATGACTGCTTCGGAGCAGGCTTCTTATATTGGCCAGTATTATAGGTCTGCAGGTACGCATTCTTCAGGAATGTATTCAAAGGAGTATAGGTGTCAAACATGGGCGCTCTATGTTGTGGCCCATGATTTTGATCTCGCTTCTTACCTTGACTTCCACTGCGTTGCTGCTGATTCTGCTTATTCTATATATTAAACTGCACTTCACTAGAGCTCTCACCTGTTTGCTTCACAACGACGTTACTTTGAACGCCATCCACACTGGGCCCCACATCATCCTTTTTACTGGATTTTTTAGTATCTTCTCTCCTTAAAAACAAGGACAGTTTAGAGTAGAAACGGTCCAACGATGTAGGGGGTTTCCCAGCCAACTAGTTGCCAAATTCGAAATCAGGATTGATCCCTTTAATCAGTTCCATCAATATGGAATTATCGTTAGGGTTACTAATCTCCACATAAGTAGCATGGAAACTTTCCAAATAACATTTGGGAATCCCTCCAAGAGCTTGAATGACACTCGATAAGGTGTAACATCCTTAGGTCTTGTGACGTGCATACGAAGCTGTTCGACGAATTTTATAGCTAACTGATCAAAGCATGAAATGGGTTGGGGTAGTAGGTGAGTAAACCACATGGTTGCAATATTCCCGAGGAAGATAGGGAAACTCCTACATTTGACTGCATTGTCGGCCCATGCGGCATTCATAATCCATTCATACTTCAAAATGTACGGTTAGGGTCTAAGCTCCCTTCGTAAACATGTAAAGCTGGCACGAGGCGGCTCATCATAAGGATGTCATTAGTGATGTGTGTATGACTCCGGAAAATTCTCCCTTCGTCATTGGAGAGGCCCTGACTTTCATGAATCATGGTTGGGATATCTAGCATATGGACATTCTGAGCATGCTAGGCCAAGGTGTCGTCGAGTTCCATAATGTGAGGATGGCTCAGGCTCAAACTCGGTCGATGGTCCGTACCTCACCTCCTTGGCTTTAGGTCTTCGGACTCATAGGGTTTAAGAGAAGATTTGGATCTGTTCGGTCTCGAATGTCAGCTTCCAAGTCGACGGTGGCAGCATCAGCACGATCTTCAGTAATGTGATAAGGAATCATCCCTCCTCGCGAGGAGGGTCCTGCTTGGTGACTAGCGGAGGGACCAGGTCCTGCTTGTCCGAGATTCAGAGTACGCTGATGCTCTGGAGCTTGCATGCATCCTCCATCTAGTCATGGATTTGTAAATATGTGATGGTAATCAGAGGAGGCTACGCTCTTAGTGGATGAGTAGGAAGCCTGATCCCTTCTGGATCACCTTCATCTTTCTTGATATAGTCGGTTGGTTAATTTCGTGTTGGCATGGATCTTCTTTGTAAGTTGCTGATGGCTTTGGGTCAGTTCTTGCATCAACATTTGAAACTCCTCCCTGGTGACAGGGCTTTTTGGTTCTGAAGGTCCAGCTGAGTTCTGGCCTGTGGCAGGTAGTTGCACAGGGTTCTTCTATCTCTTCCTTCTTGATCTGCAACTGTCGAGACAAACCTTGTAGTAACCATACTGAATGATGTAGCTCTCCCCTAGATTTGATGCACTCTAAATAAGATGGAAGAACTACCGAATGTGAGATCTGGATCTTCTCCTTAGATTCTTGCAACCCAACGATGGTGGTGGAGCCAAAGAGTAGGAGAAAAGCTTGATTTTCTCAATGAAAGCACCAAAGTGTTTTCTCAGTGAAAGCACCAAAGAATTTGTACCAAAATTGAGCACAACACTCTTCAGGCATGTTTGGAGAGATTAAAGTAAAGAATATAAATAGAAAATGAGGTAGATCTAATAAACACACCAAAAACAAACAAACAGAAGTATGTAAACACAGAGATTTAGAGTGGTTCGGCGTTGTAGCCTACGTCCACTAGAAAGTTTGCTGTTTATTAATAACTCTCACTAATTACAATTGTTTGCAATAGAACACTTGAGATACAATGAAGAATGTGGCTAAGCTATGGCTAAGGACATAATGCTTCCAAATAGGGGGCATGTCATAACATATAAATGGCCAAACATACCGTCGGGGACATTACATCCTCAAACAGGAGTAGGTCGAAACAAGTATACGATCCAGGACATTCGGCCCTCTCAAACAGGGGTAGGTCACAACAAAACACACGGCTAAACATACGACTAAGGATATCCCCCAATAGAGTGTAGGTCATAATAAACATACAGCCAAGCACACGACTAAGGAAATTAAGCCCTAAGCGGGGGTTGGTCAAACTCAGCCCGGAATAAGTCAACAAAGCATGCTTTGCTCCTAAACAAAGGAAATGATCATATCATGCATACGATCATATTGATAAAGAATGCTACATCCAGACCAATGCTCGAATCACTTGAACATGCAAGAATAAGGCAGCCCATGCGCAATATCTGGCGTCTCTTTTTCTCCCTTCAAGTAACTCTCTAACTCTTTGATTTTGGACTTAAAATAAATCCTTACATCATTCTTCCATCTAAGAATTTCGTTCGGTTCAGCTTTGGATGGAGGCATAACAACCACATCCGATCTGAGGGGGATGCGTAAGATTGGAGCCATTAGAGAATTTTCTTCTACGCTCATGTGTATCCCATTTATATTTCCATCTCTACAATCCTTTTCCTTAGACATTTGATTTCATCATTATATATGACCCCATATATACTCTTAGCATTCTTTAGTAGGCCTTCTAATTCTGCTACTTCGAGTAGAGCAGAATCTAACTTCTTCTGGAGAACAGCAACATCTGAACCTTAATCGAGAGAAGCCAAACAAAATAAAATAAATAAGCAAAATTGGATTACTAAAAAATATGTAAAGAAATATTAGACCGAAATCTAATTTCTAAGTCAAACTAAGTACTACAAAAATGTTTTCCTCGTACTAAAAGTCTTAACAAAGAAAAATTAAATCTTAGCAGCGTTAGGAAGAGATGGAGCTATGCTAGTTGCAAAGGTCTGTCTAGGGTTATAATGACTTCTGCCTAAGTATTCTCGGCCGGATCAACTATCATTTCGAAGCCATCCTCGTCATTTTGAAAATTTCGATCTACTATAAGGTAGAAAAATCCCAGAACTTCTTGAGACCATTTTAATAGTGTCTCAGCTCCTTTACTTTTAATCTTCTCCTGCTTAAGTTTATTCGAATAAGAAGCAACCCTATCTTGAGAAACCTACAATGTGTCCTCGAGTTCACATACTTCAGTACCATCCTTATTCTAATCTTATTTAATTTCTCAACTAATTGATCCTTTGTTTTCCTACTCTCATTTGAAAAGTCACCAAATAATACCTTAGCAATAGTTTTCTGTTCGACATCGTGGACTCAAGAAGGCCCAAAACACAAGGAATAAACACGGGAAAAATCTAAGTGAGACACTTCTACCAGCCTTCTATATTCTACAGCCTCTTGCTCAACAAGAAATCTTGAAAATTCAGTAGACATATCCTCCATTTGTTTCTTATATTGTGCGATATCTTCTTTGTGAACAATACCATAAAGTTCTTCTCCTGCTCTTACGATCTGCTTTATCCCTTCCAACTCTGATGCGTCATCTCCTAACCATGCATGCAATCTTTTATTACATTCATTCCAACATTCGAGCATGCTCTTGGCACTTGGAAGCTATGCTTGTTTAAGCTTCAGCTCTGTTTCAGGCCTCTCAACGTCATATTTAAATTAAGCAACGTCATTCTCAAAGGCGTCCTAATGACAAATACAATTAATGTTGAGTAGAGCCTAAAACGGAACAACTTTAAATGCTATTGAAGTAAAACTTAGTCATATAATCAAAGCATAACAGATCAAGTTTCGGCACTAAAATGTTTATTATTTACTACATTGTCTCTGCTTGTCTACACAATTTAAAATCATATAAAGATTAACAGACACAGAGAGATCATTCTTTAATCAAAGCCTTGAGCTTAATCCTAAATCATTCTTGATTTCAGACGGGATCAAATTGTTTTCTACTATGTATCTCCATTGTCGAAACATGAAATCACTATTGGCTTCCTTTTCTCGAACTACTTGGTTTATTTGGGCTAATAACTCCTCGATCTTATATATAAGATCCAAACAAGTACAGTCTAATTTTTTTTGCATTAGGCCGTGGTCATGGTGATTAACCCATGACAATCTAAAGTATGTTTTTCGAGCTAGCCACATTCTCTCTTAATAGTTTTGTGAACACATTCTCGCCAAAATACTAAGCAAAACAGTGAGAAAAGTTCAATCATTCGCAAGGAAAATGTAATCAACACAAGATCACATTACAAACACCAAATAAAACTTCAAACTTTTAGGTACAATAGAATACAATAGATGTTTGGGACTAATCATTCAAGTCTATCAGAGGATTTGAGTTAAACTTTTTTGCAGATGTGTTGTATTGTCCTTCAGATTGCATGTTCCCCAGATCTTCATCAGCCCTTGCCATTTTTCCTCCAGAATGACACCCAGAATAGTTCGGACCAACATTCTGCACCTCAACTTCTTCCTCTTCCTTCCACCTACCTACAGATATGCTAAAATTAATGCAACCACAGACTGGTTCTTTAGAAAGTCAGACTTGACATCTATCAAAAAATTACGCCGGGCTGAAATATGAAAACCATAAGTCACTCGAAGTGACATTATCAAGTTCCTTCATTTATTGGGTCAACTCTTCCTCCACCACCCTCAGTTCTTTCTTAACCTTAGCCATCACCTCATCCATCTCCCTCAGCTCGTGCTCCTTTGAACCCGAATAGCCTCAATAGCCTTAGCTTCCCTCTTGGCTCCCTTAAACTTCTCTTGAAGCATTGTATCATCCCCTTCAAACTTGATCCTAGCCTGAGCAGCCTTTCCAATAATAGCGAAGGCAAGGCCAGCTTCAATTTTGGCCATACGGTCCGAAAGTAAGGCCTGTACACTTCCTAATTCACGTATCTTCACCATTATAGTCGTGAACTACAAGAATGCGATGTATGAACAATATAAGCAACAAACTAATACAATTTGAAAGCAAGAAAGTGAAAGAATATGATCACTGCTATTAGAATAGAATTTATCAAGTTCTACAAGATAGCAAAAGTGGATATCTTAGAGGTTAGTGTAGAAAGAACAGGAGGGACTTGTGCAATTCTCCCCACCTTTTCTATTAAAGCAGGGTCGACAATTTCAGATGTGACCAATCCGCTCGCACTAGGGGCAGCATTACTTTATGAAGAAGAGGCAGTCAACTGGCAGGCGTAGGAATGGGAGGGGGAAGAAGTTCTATGTCAGCTCTTGGAAGCCGTGGGAAGACCACCAGACCCATCATGCAGTCTCTTGTAGGCCATTTTCTTCTTCTTCTATTCCTTTATAACCTTATTAAGCTCAGTAGCTGATTCAGCATCCATTGAACCTGAGGCAACTTATACCCTGAGGTATGGTCGAGGAAGGAGTAAGCTTAAACATGTTGTAAGAAATTATGTGATGAGGACCGTAACAACCTAATTTGAGCTATAATAATTAGTTAACGAATTAAATAAATAATAAAATAAGTTTGCGAAATCATCAAAATCGAGCCACAAAAGTTGCACAATTGAGTCCGTGGTAATTTTCTGAGCAATTTCCATATATAACTTGTCAAAATCCAAGTCGATGTGGAGAAGTTATGAGAGAAACAAGAAACAGAATTAAATAAGCAAATACGTCCAGGTACGAGCTGAATACCTTAAAATTTGATTTTTGATTAATCATATGCGTTTGTAGCTGCATCCGATGGTTCCTAGTGAGCTTACGATGTGATTGCACTGGATTTAATCTTCAAATCCGATGGCCTGAGATCCCTAGGCCACACTATGAATAAAACGTTAGGCCTAACTATTTTTCTCATTCAGATTTTCTTCCAATTGGGTTCATTGCCTGAGGATGAACCCTAAACAGAAATTTTTCTAGGGAGGAAATCTTTTTGATAAAATATTTTACGTCCTAGAAGTGGATCCAAGAAGGCTCGGTACTAGAGCTAAGGACCAAGGTGAGTGTTTTGTAATTCTTTTAGATTTGTAAGCAATTTAAAATAATAAGGTTCTCAATAGTTGTAGTTTTTCTACAGTTTTGAGACAATTTTTATGTACGTTTATTTACAGTTAGTTTTTAATTAAATTTCAGAAGTTCTTTTCAGTCTATATTTATTCAGCTACTTTATTCAGTTACTTACAATTAATTATAGTTATTTACAGTTATTTACATATGTTTTAAGTTGCAATTTAGCATGTGAATGTTTGTTTCTTTTTTTTTAAAGATTTACTTCTTTTTGGCGTGAATAAAATATTAAAAAAGAAGAATTCACAAATACGGATTAAAATAGAATAACATTAAATTTATAGAAATCATATGTAAAATGAGAAAAAACTGAAATAAAAATAGAGATGGACTGAAATAGTCAAATTTAACATATTTGCAAGCATAATTACAACTAGTGGTTATAACTAAAAAGAGAAAATAGAAGAGTAACCATTGCAAGAACAATTATAACACATAGATTATATTTAGAAAGAAGAGATAACTTAAGAGGATTATTTTAAAACTTAGACTTGGATTAAGTTAATAAGCAAATATAGAAGTAGGCCCATACGGCAACATTCCCTTTTAGGCCTAGGACTGATGGTTTCATACGTAGGTGAGGCTGAGACACGCTTACGTTGATTAGGGTAAATAAGTGGCCAATCGATAGAGGCTCAAACCTGGGGATTTGGGCAAGGGGCGCAAAGCTAGAAGATTTGTTTGTTAGGACCAACACAAGCAGCATACCCTTATAGGTCAAGGACTAATGGTCTCACCCGTAGATGAGGCTGGGCACGCTTATGCTCATTAGGGTAAATAAAGGGTCAAATAGGGGGTGAGGGTTAGTGTGTACCGACGATGACCGAGCATGCAACATCGATTAGGGTAAATAATTCAATACTACATCCTAAGCGCTAAAGCGATGTCTTTTGCTATGACCAATTGGATTGGCTCACAGTGGCACAATAGAGATAGGAAAGGCCGATCAGTGGGTAGGATTAAGATATCAGCCTAATCAAGTTAGCAGTTGAGATAGTATTAGGATTTCACCTAATCACAGTAGTTTAAGATATGTGCAAACAATCAAACAATCACAGTAGTTGAGATAGTCTTTTTCTGTATTTTCCTTCCAAGTTAGAACTATTGCTTAGTCTATTATCTTTATCTTGCTTAGAAATGCTAGTAATTACTTTCATTCACCAAACTTATTGTCTAACCCACACCTCTGTTTTTCCTTTTCCCCCAATAGGCTAGTAGAGTTGAGGATATTTGATTCAGGTCGCTTGGAGATTCATTTCTGGAGTTTCCTCATTTCAGATGTATTTTTGTGCTTTTCATCCTTTTCATTTAGCTTATGATGGATTGACACTTGTGAAAGGGAATATTATTGTTGTTACTTTTACTCTGATTATGTGAGGCCGAGATGTATTTCCATAAGACATGAAAGATTTCAATTTTTTGAGACATGTTATGTTTTTATGACTTATTTGGAGATGAAAATTAATTCTGAATGATAACTTATGATTTAAATGTTTTCCACTGCTATTACTTATTTGTCTTGTGAGCCTTAGTCTCTATGATGCTTTAGCTATACCAAATGCACGACATCCGTTTGTGTGCCCATTTTGGGAATATAAAGGGGTGTGGGGTGTTTCATTTGGTATCAGAGCCTAAGGTTACAGGATTCCTAAAAACTTGTTTTAAAAGTAAGGTATTTTTAAAAGCCAACATATCTTCAAACTAAAAGTATTTATTAGAAAGCAACTCTTATTATAGAAATAGTTTTCAGGTATATAAGAGTTTTTATAAATATCCTCTCAAAGTCCAGTTCAACTTTCTTCCGATTTCGATCCTAAATTTTCTTTTCCTTACATAGTATGGAAAACGCCCCAAATCTTGCAAAGGGTGTCCAAGTCCCTGGCTAGTTCCGTAAATACCTCCAAGCTATGGCACCAAAGGTGTAAGGGAAAGCACCCAACGTAGCACCGATGGATGGAGGACCCGTTAATCCACCTGCAGCAACCAATTTTTCTAAGCTATGCGAGGACTCGCTAGTTAGGAAGAAAGATGTTTTCTGGCTCGGAGGATTTTGTAGAGGCATGAGCTTGGTTGAGGAATACAAAGCGGATATTTGGGCTGTTAGGATTAGATGACTAGTAGAGAGTTCAACTTGCATCTTGGTAGCTAATGGGAGAAGCTTCTTACTGGTAAGATATTGTAGAAATGGAGGGTACAGACATTGGTTGGTTTGGATTTTGGGAAAGTTTGAGAGAAAGTTCTTGCCACAAGTCGAGGAAAGCATGCAGTTGGAGAAGTTCATTAGTTTGAAGCAGGGGAATTTTTCGGTGAAAGAGTATATAAATCAGTTTAATGAGTTATCACGATTTGGGATGAAGCTTGTTAATACACCACATAAGAAGGCCACCAAGTTTGCCAAGGGTTTGAACTAACCCTTCCAAGGGTTGGCATTGACACATGTACCTATGGGAGCGACATATGAATCACTTGTGGAAATGGCTCTCATATCAGAATTTGCTAAGAAATTAGAGGTTAAGGAGGTTCCTAAGTCAGAAAACTCTAAAAAGTAGTGGTGGAAAAATAAGAAGGATAAGGACAAGAAGAAAGGAGGAAGACCTTAGAAGGTTATAGATCAAGAAGGGCGAGAAATGTCATAATTTTGGATTGGTTGGGCATCTCATAAAGGACTGCAAGAACGACACGATGAAGGGGAGGTGTTACAACTGTGGGAAGCCTGGACACCTTAGTAGAGTTTGTCCTCATAAGATGGGGCAGAGAGAAGGCGCACCTATGAAGCAGGTACAGGCTTTAGATGCAACACCGTCTAGTAGTGGACCTGATCGAGGTAGGAAAGTTTCTATAGAAGGTTTGATCTCTATTTCAGAGTTTCCTATTCGAACTCTTTCTAACTCTAGAGCATCGCATTCTTTCATTTCTAGTTCCTTAGTTGATTGTTTGCAGTTAGATATTTCTCTAGTCATACACCCTATAGCTGTTTCAAACCCCATAAGAGGATAAGAACATTTATCCATGATTTGTAGGGGTTTGAAAATTTTAATACTAGGCGTAGAGTTTTATTGTGACACTTATGTACTTGGATTTTCGGGATATGGGATGATGTTGGGGATGGATTGGTCATCCACTAATGGTGCAATATTGGACTATGAGATGAGAGTTGTTAGACTAGACACATGTAGCAGACGGACTCACGAGGTCTCTTGCGACCCATAAGGGTCAGTCATGTTGAACTTCCTTTATTCCCTTGATTCACTACTTGGAGAGTTAGATTCAATTCCATTTGTTAGAGATTTTCCAGACTTTTTTGAGGAGTTTGGGGGTTACCCCCTAAGAGAGAGATCGACTTTAGGATCTATCTGAATGATAATGCTAAGAAAGTGGCATTACCCATGAGACACATGGATCCTAGGGAGAGGAAGGAGTTAAGTAAGCCGATCAGTAAGCTACTAGAGAAAGGCTTCATCAGACGGAGCATATTTGAGTGGGGGGCTCTAGTCGTCATCGCTACAAAGGCGGATGGTTCCCTTTGACTTTTCGTAGACTATAAAGAGTTGAATAATCTCACAAAGAAGAACCGTTACCCACTTCCTAGGAAAGACGATCTTTACGATTAGTTGGTTGGCTCTTCGATATGTTCTCAGCTTGACTTAGCCACTGGATTTCATCAGCATAGGGTCGCTGACGATATCATTGATCAGACAGCATTTAGGACACCCGATGGATTCTTTGAGTGGTTGGTTATGCCGTTTGGGATGATCAATGCCCCAACCGATTTTTAGATACGATGAGCTGTGTTTTTCGAGATGCCCTAAATAAGTTCATTGTAATATTTTTGGACGACATTCTGGTGTTTTCCAAAAGTATGGAAGCACATGCTTTTCATCTTGAGGAGGTTCTTCACATAGTTTGTGCTCATCCATTGAAAGAAAAATTCTCAAAGTGTCACTTTTGGCGTGAGGAGGTGCGTTTCTTGAGGCATGTAGTCTCAAGAGAGGGTTTAGATGTGGTTCCCATTAAGATAGTGTAGTACCAGATTGGAAGGCCCCCAAGAACGCTATCGAAGTTAGAAAATTCCTAGGTTTAGCTGGTTAATATAGGAAGTTTATCAAAGATTTTGCTAAGATTTCAGCACTGTTTACTTGCCTCACTGAGAAGAATGCGGCATTTGTGTGGGATGTGGATTATGAGGATTCCTTCACGATGCTAAAGAGAGACCTTACTAGTGCACGATGGTTAGTTTTACCCGACGGAGCTAAGCCTTTTATAGTATACTCCGATGCACGTGGGACTGGCCTTGGGGCAATATTGATGCAAGTGGGAAGGGTAGTATGCTATAGAAGTAAACAGTTGAGAACTCCCGATAAGAACTACCCCGCCCATGATTTGGAGTTGGCTGCTATTGTTTTCGCGCTCAAGCCTTGGAGACATTACTTGCTAGGAGAGAGGTTCTAGCTTTTCACTAACCATAAATCATTGAAGTACCTATTCTCACAAAAAGATTTAAACTTAAGGCAGCAGCGTTGGATGGAGTTTTTGGCATCATACTACTTTGAGATAGCTTACACCCTTGGCAAGGGGAACGTGGTTGCAGACGCGTTAGCTAGGACGAGAGCAACCCTTAGTCTAGTGTTCGTCGAGTGGACAATCCTAGAGTTTATTTCCACTTTTGATTTAAAACCCTCTATGGACATCACTCTTGGATTATTGCAAGCACTTGAGGATTAGCTTACCCTCATATATCAAACTGGCTCAAGGCAATGACAGGATTCGGAGCTTGTGGATATTCTAGATAGGATTAGCAGAGGAGAGGTCTCTAGACTTCCCAACACTATTCCATATATAGTAAAGGGTGGCTAAGGAGAGATAGAAGACTTTGTGTCCCCGCATTGGTGATTTGATGAGAGCAGTTGTAGTAGAGGCATACCATTCTAGGATGACTATTCATCCTGGTGGAGATAAGATGTATAAGGACACGAAGAAAGTGTTTTATTGGAGTGGCATGAAGAAGGATGTAGGAGTGTTTGTGGCTAAGTGTCTTGTATGCCAAAGGGTTAAGGCGGAGCGGCAGAAGCCTGGCAGATTGCTTCAACCATGGGATGTACCCAAATGGAAGTGAGATAGTGTTTCGATGGACTTCATAGATGGTTTACCCCGATCTAGGAAGGGTAATACCGGTATTTGGGTGATTGGATATCATTTGACTAGGAACTCCCACTTCATTTCGGTCAAGAGTAAGAGGACAACACCTTATTTGGCATCCATATACGTTCGTGAGATAGTCTGACTCCATGGAGTTTCCTCTAACGTAGTGAGCGACAAAGACCCTACCATTCCTAGCAAGTTTTAGAGGAGCTTGCAAGAGGCTTTAGGGATACAACTTAGATTGAGTATGGCCTATCACCCTCAAACGGATTGACAAATAGAGAGAGTTAAGAGAGTTCTTGAGGATTTGTTGAGGATGTGCATTCTTGATTTTGGTGGAACTGGGAGCAGCACCTTCCTTTAACGGTATTCATTTATAATGATAGTTTCAGGCTAGCAATGGGATGGCTCCTTTTGAAGCCCGTTACGGAAGACCTTGCAAGTCGCCTTCGTGTTGAATAGTATCTACAGAAAGATTGCCACTTTGTCCTAACATGGTTAGAGTGACTTTAGAAATGATCGACTTGATTAGAAGAAGAATGAAGATGAACCAAGATAGACAGAAATCCTATGCAGATAAGCGGAGAAGGGATATTGAGTTCGAGGTAGGAGATTTGGTTTTTATAAAGGTGTCTTCGCTAAGAAAGGTAGCGAGGTTTGGATCAAGTGGGAAACTTGCTTGTAGATTTGTAGGACCGTTCCCCATTGTGGAAAGGGTAGAGAAGATGGCGTATCGGATAAAGCTACTGGAGAAGCTCGTCGGAGTTCATGTTGTTGTTCATATTTCACACTTTAGTGCTTACATGATTCAGCAAAGGTAGTGGAACCTAGCCTACTTGAGGAAGTTGAAGTGGAGAGAGAAGGATCGGTTCGTCGCATTCCTACCAAGATCATTGGGTATGATATCAAGAAGCTTAGAAATAAGGAAGTCCCTTTGGTTAAGGTATGGTGGGGAGCTTGTATTGAGGACGCTACGTGGGAGGCCAAGGAGAAAATACACACCTCTTATCTATATCTTTTTGATGGTACGTCTTCAATTTCCTATTTCCATCTATAGCTTTGAATAGGTTCTTTCCTTCAGTATCCTTTAGGAGGGTAGATCTTAGGATTTAATCTGTGGATGGTAGCACTGAATGTAAACCTGTTACTAGAACATGTTATGTATGATGGACGCTAGTGGTTGCAAGTGTTTGCTAGTAGATGCTAATGGACGCATATGCACACACTAGGCACTACTCTTAGAGTTCGGCCTAATTAGGCCACTAAAGCATATGCATATGGATGTGTGTGCACTTGCATTTTTGTTTCATCTTTGCTATGAATGGGTGATTATCGTGTGATTGTTGCATTTGAATAATGATTGTAACATGCATATAGAACTATCAGTCGTCATTAGGGAATTTGCATTCATTTGGAAACATGGCGTGGACATGAGCGCGTAAAACGGAGGTCGACTGAATCAGTAGACCGCCAAATCTTTTGCATTAGTTAGGGTCATTGACACTACACTATTGCTTATATCATAAATTGCATTAGAAAGATTAAGGACAATGGATGCAATGGATGATGGTCGAATACATGGTTGTGGAATTTGGATGAAAATATTTAATTCATTCTTCTGTCCTTGGGGATTTCGGGGATGAAATCCTTTAAGGAGGGGAGAATGTAACAACACAAAATATGAGCCATAATAGTTAATTAACGAATTAATTAAACAATAAAATAAGTTTGTTAAATCGTTAGAATCGAGCCACGGAAGTTGCACCATTGAGTCCATGGTAATTTTCAGAGCAATTTCCATATATAACATGTTGAAATCCGACTTAGAATGGAGAAGTTATGAGAGAAAAAGGAAATCAGAATTAAATAAACAAAAACATCCAGGCACGAGCCGAACACCTTAAATTTGATTTTTGGTTAATCCTGTGCATTCGTAGCTGCATCCGATGGTTCCTAATGAGCCTATGATGTGGTCGCACTAGATTTATTCTTCAAATCCAAAGGCCTGAGATCCCTAAGCCACACTATAAATAGAACTCTAAGGCTGGTTATTTTTCTCATTCAGATTTTCTTCCAATTGGGTTCAATGCCTGAGGGTGAACCCTAAATATAAAAAATTTCTAAGGAGGAAATCTTTTTGATAAAAATATTCTACGCCCTAGAAGTGGATCCTGGAAGGCTCAGGACTAGAGCTAAGGACCATAGGTGAGTGTTTTGTAATTATTTTAGATCTGAAAGCAATTTAAAATAATAGGGTTCTCAATATTTTTAGTTTTTCTATAATTTTGAGACAATTTTTATGTATGTTTATTTACAGTCATTTTTTAAGTAAATTCCAGAAGTTCTTTTCGGTCCATTTTTAGTCAGCTATTTTATTCAATTATTTACAGTTAATTGCAGTTATTTACATCTATTTTAAGTTGGAATTTAGCCTGTAAATGTTAGTTTCTTTTTTTATATTTAATCCTTTTTGACGTGAATAAAATATTAAGAAGAGAAGAATTTGCAAATATGGTTTAAAATAGAATAACAATAAATTTGTAGAAATCAGACGTAAAATGAGAAAAACTGAAAATAAAAATAGAGATGGACTGAAATAGGCAAATTTAAGATACTTGTTAGCATAATTATAACAAGTGGTTATAACTAAAAAAAAAAAAGAGCAACAGTTGCAAGAAAAATTATAACTCGTTGGTTATTATTAGAAAGAAGATATAGGCTTATTTTAAAACATAGATCTTGGATAAGTTAATAAGAAAATATAGAAGTAGGGCCCATACCTGCAGCATTCCCTTTCAAGTCTATGACTAATGGTTTCACACGTAGGTGAGGCTGGGACACGCTTATGCTGATTAGGGTAAATAAGTGGTCAACAGATAGAGGCTCAAATTTGGGAATTTGGGCAATGGGCGCAAAGCTAGAAGATTTGTTTTGTTAGACCAGTACCGGCAGCATTCCCTTTTAGGTCGAGGACTGATGGTATCACACTTAGGTGAGGTTGGAAATGCTTATGCTTATTAGGGTAAATAAAGGGTCAAAAAGTGAGTGATAGTTAATGTGTACCGGCGATGACCGAGCGTGCATATTGATTAGGGTAAACGATTCGTTACTGCATCATTATCTTTAAAGTGGTGTCTTTTGCTGTGACCAACAGGATTGGTTCACAGTTGCACAACAGTGATAAGAAAGGCCGATCAATGGGTAGGATTAGAATTTCAGCCTAATCAAGTTAGCAGTTGTGATAGGATTAGGATTTAAGCCTAATCACAATAGTTTAAGATAAGTGCAAACAATCAAAGAAAACAATCAAACAGAATCAGAAATAGTATATTATCTGAGTTTTACCTTTTCTGTATTTTCCTTTCTAGCTTGAACTATTGCTTAGTCTATTATCATTATCTTTTTTAAAATGCTAGTAATTACTTTCACTCACTAGACTTATTGTCTGACCTACTCCTTTACCTTTCCTTTTCCCTAATAGGGTGGCAGAGTTGAGGATAGTTGATTTAGGTTGCTTGGAGATTCATTTCTGGAGTTTCCACATTTCAGATGTATTCTATTACTTTTCATCCTTTTCATTTGGCTTATGATGGATTGGTTCTTGTGAGAGGGATTATTATTATTGTTACTTTTACACTGATTATGTGAGGACGAGATGTATTTTCATAAGATATGAGAGATTTCAAGTTTTTCAGACATGTTATTTTTTTATAACTTATTTTGAGATGAAGATTAAGTCTAAATGATAAGTTATGATTTAAATGTTTTCTACTGCTTTTACTTATTTGTCTTGTAAATCTTAGTCTCTGTGACGCTTAAGCTATACCTATATTTCACCACATCTTTTGGTGTGCCATTTTTAGGGATACTAAGGGCTGCGAGGTGTTTCAAGGACACAATAATCCTCCATCCTTTAGCTTTGATTCAAAAATTAACTCTTTTATTTTTCTAACCTCAGTTGGTAATCCTCAAATCTGGTGCCTGTGAGATTCATACAATTTCTCATTCTCCTTTAAAGAGATGGTGTAGATATAATAATGATGAGAAAGAGAAGGAAATCTATCAAAATTCAAAACAAAGAAAATGGATTCGGTCCACTTCTGGGTTCTACTTGGGACATTCAAATGAAAACAATCCCTTAGCCCGAATGTAAAATAGACCCCCATTCCTCTTTCCAAAACTTCTTTTGACCTCAAAAAGAAATCAAAGTTCCTCACCAAAAGATTAATGCCATTTTCCAGCATAAAGGACAAAGGTAGCCAAAGCAAGGGTATACGAATGAGAAGGAAGTTGAACCGGAGCGACATCTACGGTAAGAAGCCATCAACACATTTTTGGATGCATCGGAAGAAACAACCACACCGAATATGTTTAGGAGTAATGGTGATGTATCCCTTAGGCGGTGTACTAATTTGTTTATGAGACTTCGGATCCCTAATTACATGTCTAGGATATACAAATTGATTAAGAACACAAATAACATCTCCTAGATTAGTTATTTTAGAAAGAGGAAGCATGGAGGAGGAGGGAGGAGAATCCATATTTAAATCCCAAAAGTTATTTCAAAGAAAGATAAAGAATCGAAATGATTTTTCTACTTTCAACCTTCCAAATTACCCTCTTTAGAAATTATTCCAAAAGTAGTTCTGTGGAAGCAAAAAGGTAAAAGAAAATTTAGGGAAGATGAAGAAAGAAGATACATACTTTAGTTTGAATAATGAATGCACGATTTAAGTGATCAAAGATTTTTGTGAAAGGTGGATTTGATGTGGAAATAATGGATGGAAAGATCTATAAAAATCCACATTGAAAGTTAAAAAGCCAGAATAAACAGCCATTTGAAGATGGTCCAATAAGAAATCGATGCATGTATTAGAGCATTAAATGCAATGATAACTAAAAGGACTTCTTTCAGCATCGAAAAGATATATTAGATAGAACTGATTAGACATACAAACAGAATGCTTTAGACACTAAGTCTACCTGACGTTCTGTCATAGTAGACTTGGGGGGCAAGGGATATGCCCATTCTTACCATGAATTGTGATGGAGAAAAATGAGACAAATACCACATGCACCCAAGAATAGGGGCCGACAACATCTGCTATATCCAACACCAAATACGAAACGTGGCCCAAGGCGCAAAAGCAATACACGTTATACTGAAATAACCAGACCTTTAAAATTCACAGCTTGCAATGCTTACAGAAACAAGCATGCTTTAACACATACCGATGGTTACCTAGTCAGGGCCACACAATGCCAAAAGCACTCCAAAGGGGCCATATATAGGTCCACTTGGAACATGCTACAAAGAGGAACTGAACTTATGGGCGAATGATAAATGTGAAGTCCCATCTCCCTCTCATCACTAGTGAAGGCACACTTAAACAGAGTGCAATCCAAATCACTAATAGCCTTAGACACAATTAGACATATGCCAAGTCAACCTTAGAGTAGAACGTGGAAACATTACTCCAATTCACCATAACACCTTATTAAGTCAAGAAAAGGTTGTAGGTATGTCAACAGGGTAGTACGAGCTGAATGCCAAACAATATTCACAACTGCACCCTTTTTTATGCATCATCACCATAGCGAAGCATCTGGGTGATCCTCTACCATTCCTCTTAAGACATTTGTTATTTTTAGAGAGACGGGACCGACCAATATAGACTTAGGTTTCCGACCTGATTTCCCAGCATCTCACTTCGAATTTCCAAGATCACATCAATATCTCGATTTCCCACCAAAAACACATCTTCAATTAAGACACAACAAATAGGGTGTGTAGAAAGATGATAAGCGGTAAGATCGAAAGGTAGATATCGAAAAAAAACTATTAAAGATGATTGCAAACAACCGCCGAGGAATTTTTCATAGGAAAGATTAGAGGAGGAAGAAAAGAGATCGTTTAGGATCGTCTTTTGGGGTAATTGACTTTTACTTCATGAATCTTCTTTTACAATAACTTCTTCTCCTTCCATAATCAAAAATCAAACATTGCATGCCTATGAAGCCATTGTAACCTTTTGTGGAAAAATAACAAATGCATAGTGGATTATCTCATGGATGTAGGATTTACAATAATCCAAACCACATAAAAATCTATGTCCTTTACTCTGACTATTCTACTATTTGATTTTTGATCCCCTTTAAATTTATAAAATCATTTCAACATTTCAATATACTATTGAAGTGCGACTACATGACTATATAAGCATCCGGTGATATCGTCGTGAATCTTCAGACTATGGATCTTAAGGGTAAATTAAAACTAAAGGGGGCGAATCGTGTTAAATGGATTATATGAATATTTTTCAATTTTTTTAAGATTCTAATTGGAATGATGTAACTAAAAATAACAAAAACAATCACATAATCAAAACGCAGATAAAAATAAATGTAGCAAAAGTAAAAAGGAAAAAACACATTAGGATTTTATATTAGTTCGGAATTACCATACATACAATCGCACACAATTCCTTATACAGATCTCTTTTCAACTAGTAAATGCAAATACAATCTCAATTTCAAAATGATGAGAAACACCCTCCTGAATCTCGACCTTTTAGGAGATTCACTTGATTTTCGGGCTACAAGCACACCCACTTGATTTACGGACTACTAAACACACTTAATTGATTTTATGGGCTACAATCATACTCACAAGTATAACAATATGATTTGATTGAGTTTTACAAACTCAGATTTTTGATGATTACAACTGATCCTATAACTCTTTAATAGCACATTGATCTTGATTTGAGTAAGAAAGATGAGAAAAATCAGAAAGTAGATAAAGGAGAATTAGACCAGTGATGATTAAATTTGATTCTGGTTGAACTTTGGCGGAGTTTGTGTATATTTTGATTTAGAAAATGAGAGAGTGGAAGGAGGAGAGATGAATGAGAAATGGATGAATAAAAATTTATTTGGAAGTCTAATATTTATAGAGGAACGATGGTTGTATCCATTTGTGAAGAGATACGATGAAAAGACATTTCTTTTGAAATTTAAATATTAAAAAAATTGGCCACTACGTCGACGTACATACATAGTGTATGTCAACATACTCTTTTTAAAATCTAAAAATAATTTAAAACATTATTTTGAAAACTCGTTGTTTTATTAAATAGTTTTATACTTTTTAAAATCATTTAAGCATAGTTTTACATATTTTAATCACGATAAAACCTTATAAAACTCTACATAATAATTTCGATAATTTTAATATTATGTAATTGAAATAAACATAAAATAATATAGCTCATTAAAGTATAAACAAAAATTCAATATACTACATAAATGTAAAAAATTAAAATAATATCTTTATAAATATAAAAGATTGAAAGTCATTTAGAGAAATATCGTGAAAAGATTTTCTTTTAAAACCAGGATATTTGTAAGACAATTTAAAACAAAATTAGAGAAGGAGAGAGAGAGAGATCAAGAAAGTGCTATCAAGGTTTTAACATAAATTCTACAACTCTTTAACTTATCTGGATATCTTGTGATTTTGAACTCTTCAATACTCATGAGTCTTCATTATTTAACTCTTGAAACTCTATATCAGCATCTTGAATCTACTCTTGATACTATACAGTCTTCTTAAGTATGATTGTCTAATATCTTGCACTATATCCACATATAACTTTATAAAACATTAGTATTTTATATAGTGTCTATAGTCGTTAATCAAAACCAATACCTAAGGTACTAACAATTTCTCTCCTTTTGAGATTACAACTACGTATATAAATATAATATAAATCCCTCTGGGTTACGAAATTCCCTCCTAATCTAGGCTTAGGTTTTACATATTTCTCCCCATTTTTCATCAAAAAAAGTAACTCTTACTCTAATTCTAACTCTAACTCCTTCTAAATAAAATACTAATTAATATATATATATAAGGATTATATACAATGATGATGAGAATGATTATGTGAGAACAATAAGTGATATGTAAAATTTGATCATCATGACGTAGTCATAATCAATCTAAATATTCATCCAATCTAACAATGTCAATGTCACACGCCATTCAAACAAATCCACACAAATCAAGACAATCAAATTCAAACCAAAACACATATTATTATTTATATACAATCAAACCTATTTAAACTAGACATTTCAAGGAACTTCAACCCATCCATCAGCGCTAAAGATTGGATCCACTTTGATAGCATCCCAATCATCATCATCTTTGTTGATGGTACACTCTGGATTGGTGGTTGGTTCTTCTTTGCTCAAGGAAGGAATCATCCATCGAATCATGTCAAAATGACTCACTTTCTCCTTGGTCATCTACATTTGACTTAATTCTAAGTCCTCCAGTTTTCTAGGTTTTTGCAGTGTTTTCCATGTAGGGAAGCCATTATTGAAGAGATAAGTTTACATATAAAGGAGTGTGAAGATAGAGACTAGAAATAACGATTTGCTGAGGTAAATAAGTATATATAAGGGTAAGAAGTTATTTGAAATGAATTGGTATTTGGTATCTCCAATTTTTTTGATTTTTTTTTTTGAAAAATTGTTGTTATATGTCGACATATATGATTCGCATATGTCTACATATGCAGTATATTTTTAAAAACTAATTTATTTTACAATTCTATTATTCTGGCCTATACAATTGTATTTGTACGACTTTCCAAAGATTATTAACAATGTAAATAGTATGAAATAGATTGTTTGTTGATAAGAAGGATGAGTATAAGAATAAAAGAAAGATACATGAGATTCAACATAAAATTAAAACTAGAAAATCCAAATACAAAGATAGCTTAAATAAACAACTAGAAAGATGTGGATGAAGTTAGAGAAGAACTGTCAAGCTTGTAGATGATCTTTCCAAAGAATTTATCCATTCTATTGGAAATTCAGGTAAATCTCTTTGAGAATGATTTCTTGTGCTTTCATTGGTTGTGAATGATCTTATCTTGATTTTTTAGAAGATCTTTGTTGAAAGGATTAGGTGGCATATTGATAATTTCCAAGGAAGTAACCTCCTCCTCTTCTTGTTCTTCCTTCTCGTCTTCCATTTCCTCTTCTTCCTCATCCGCTTCCTTCTCTTCTCTTATTTCTTGTTCCTCTTCCCAAGCCAATCTTTGTTCTTTTTCTGCAAGCATTTCATAAGGCTCGAAAAGGGTGAAATATGCGTAAGTGAAATGTTGGCCTTATCAAATATTTCATGAGGACTTGTTTTGTCTCCTTTGAGGTGAACACTAAAATAATTGAAAACAAGAGTAAGATACACACTATGTAATAGTGTATTTTCATGTTTAGAAGGATTTTTAGGAAAAAGTTCATCCAAAATGACTTGAAACCAATTTATGTCGTATTGACTATAAATGGAAAAAAGTGCGTTCAAAACTTTTTGTACTGGGTTATTATAATTACCCATTCTAGGAGTTATACTTTATTGCAAAAGAAGGCTTAAAATTATTTCTTTTGGATGCTTGTTTTTGTTTTTAAATTCAAAATCATCATCACTTTCATAAATGTTATGGATTACTACACGATTTTGAAAATCGATTCTAAAAGTTCAAGGTCCATTCCTTATGATTTGGATCTAAGAATGTGATCCAAAAGTTCATAATATAAGAAAAAATTTGTCCTCTTGACATTACTTCAAACTTCTTCTTCTCTTCCATCATAAAAGTTACCTTTTAAATTTGCATAAAACATCTTAACCAATTTTGGTCAACAAATGATGTTATTTAAGAAGCATCGAGTAATCCAAGAATTTCATTTTGCAAACAAAGATTAAAAAGATCATAAGTAGGAAACTCTTTTAAAATGGCAAATCTTTTGTGAAAGACTTTTGCAAAACATATATACTCAATATAGGCTTACATTGCTTCTTAACCATTAAAAGATATTTTTTTTATTTTCTTAAAAAGCCACATGATTGCCTTAGTATTGCTTAAGGATGCCATTGTACAGTAGTTTGAAGAGATATGGGAGTTTATGATTTTTGAATTTGAAAATGAAAATGAAAAATGAATGGATGGAGATAGAGTAAATAAATAGAGAATCAAAGTACATATTCTCTAGTCAAGAGACATCTTTTCAGAGGATAGAGTTCGTGAAAAGGCGGAGGGAAATTCAAATTTTGAATTTGAAATTAAAATTCAAAATTTGCCTACATATATTGACATATGCAGTGGGGTATGTCGACATATAGGACGAAATTTTCAAAAAATAAGGAAACTTCAACAAATAATTCCTATTTATCTATATTTATAAAATCTTATATTTATTATTTAATATACGCAATAAATAATTTAAAATATATTCAAAATTATTTTATTTAATATGTTATTAAAATGCATATGAATTGTTTAAAATATACGCACACATTATTCAACCAATATTATTATTAATCTATAGGTTATTGCTAGTAATCAAAAACCAATCATCAACGAAAAATTCAAAAATTTAATTTAAATACATACCTATCTTACTTCCACTTCTCTAAATGTCGACGTGAAGCATATTTTAGCATTTTTTGTACCTAGTTCGCTATCACTTGAGGAAGTATCCGAATCATCTACTGTTGCAGCATAATCCCTTCTTCATTTTTTTGGATGAATCAGTATTTGGTGTAGTTTTCAGTTTATTGAGATGTGGATGGTTTGGTTTTAAATGGCCAAGTTCATTACAGTTGTAACATCTAATGCCATTATCGCTTCCATTTCCTCTTCCTAGATTTTTTTTGTTATTTCTTTTGAAATTGTTCATCTACCTATGTTTTAGAAATTTTTCGAAATTCCTTGTCATGAAAGCAATTTCTTAGTTTTCATCGTTGTTTGAATCTAGATTATCCATCATTGCATTAAAAATTATAGATTTTTTTCTATTGCTTTGCTTTCTCTCTTACCCTGCATTTGTACTTCAAAAGACATTAAATTGCCAATTAACTCTTCAACTTTTATAGTGCTAATGTCATTACCTCTTCGATTCCGAGAGTCTTTCGATCCTATTCAATAGTAAGTGAATTGAGGATTTTTCTAACTTAATCCTCCTTGGAAAAACCTTTACATAGTGCAATAAGTGAGTGTACTATGTCTTGGAATCTACTATATATATCAGATATGGACTCATTTGGACACAATTTGAATAATTGAAACTGGTTTGTTAACATGGAAATTTTGGTCTGTTTTTCCTTACTTATGCCTTCATGTGTAACTAGAAAAATTATCCAAATTTCAAATGCAGACTTACATATAGATATTTTATCAAATTCATTTCTATATAGTAAACAAAATAATATATTCATAACCTTAGAGTCACTTTGTGCAACTACTTTTTGGTCAGTAGTCCACTGCGCAAAATTAGCCTCGTGTTCAGTGTACTTAGTTTGTGTGATATTCTAAGTGTCTAAACCAATTGACTATAAATAAATTTTTATTCTACATGACCAATATATGTAATTACTACCAATATAAAATAGATGTCTAGTAGTAGATTGTCCTTCGACAAATGAGTTATTAACAGTGTTACTAATAGTACTATTTCAAGTGTTGGTAGCCATTTAAACTTCTTCAAAAATTAAATAATGAATACTTTGAACAATAATGCTCTGATACCAAATGTGATATAGAGGAATATGAATTTTAAGGCTAAATTAACACTAAAGGGAGGCGAATAGTGTTTACTGGATTATATGAATATTTTTCAAATTCTCTAAGATTCAACTTGGAATGATGTAATTAATAATCATAAAAACAATCACAGAGTCATATTATGGATAAAAGTAAATGCAATTGTTATCCATCTTTTTAACCCATCATGATCCAAGAGAATATGAATCGATTTGATGAAGTCAGAATGGTTCAGACCTCAACCAAAGCAACGACTAAGTTTGAATAAACAAAGAGAATAACATCTGTCCAGTCCAATAAGTAGCTAAATGCAACTAGCTAGTAAATCATCATAAAAAACAAAGCAATATGCAACGGGACTACATGAATAACATCGATACAAGGCAATGAAGGGATTCCAAACAACTAAGTACAGAAAGAACCTAAGTGCATGGATCACTAGCGATCCATACAACATCATTGGATCGTTATGGAACGCGGGAGCAAAGAAGGCTTAGAGAAAAATGTGCAAAATATACTAAGTGTATGGATCGCTAGCGATCCATACACCATGGATCGCCAGTGATCCATACGAAGCCATGGAATACTCACAACCTAGTATAGTAAAGCAATGAAGAAAGGAACTAAGTAACTAGCTCGCATGCGAGATAAATCCATGGATCACTAGTGATCCATGGTTTTGGCTCAGGTCACGAACTAAGGTTCGTCGCATCAGCCTGTGTCCATCAGCAAGTAGTCAGTGAACAGGCCTGGCCCAAAATCTCTCCGATCTCCATAAATAACATCCTACCTCCAACATAAACTGGATCTTCTCTAGACCGATTACTGAAGCTCTACTGGAAACTTTCTTCACTCTTCATCTCCCTTACAACAATCTCCGGAGAAATTCGCTGTGATTCTCCAGTGGATTCTAACCTTTTAGATTCAATCCAGCCAAGGATAATTAAAAGCCTTGTAACCGAACAATACTTGTAACAGTAATCGGTCTATAATAAAACCTATAAATTGGACGTAGGCTTCATTAACAGCCAAACCACCATAAAAGTCTTCTTGTCTTCTTTGTTTTACTATTCTTTTCTATACCTATTGTGTATATTATTGCTCTATAAGAAAAGGGCCGGCTCTTTCACGATCAAACTAGGTTGTTGATCCATTTTTTGGGTTAATGTTTTGGTGCTTTCACTGAGAATCGAACTCAGGATTTAAATCTTGCTATCTACTTTGGATCCCATAGGTCCAGAAGTTAGATCCTTAATCTTTGCATAAAAGATCCATCGCTTGGAATCAATGGCTCCTGGAAGAAGAACTTCTTGTGGAAGGTTCATAGGGGCAATAATAGCTAAAGAAGATGTTAACTTCATCGTACTGAAGTAAATGGTACTAACTTAAGAAACCAAGTGCTTGCATCCTCCAAGTTGAATAAGATGGTGGATGAAATCAACCAAAGGATGAAAATTAGCAAGAAGACTCTGATGGAAAAAACTTAATGCTCTCCTAACCCTACAGTCAAATCCTGCTCCATGAACTATGCTTGAACTCGCGGCTGCTATAGTACAAGAATATTCTTCCGTTCTTGGTCTAAATAGAAGAAACGAAAAACGACGGCATAAAGGGTAACAATAGAAATCATGGGTCATTATGTGGAAGGAAATAAAAATACTCCACCCACCGCAGGGCCACCAAGTCTGAACTTGAATTAGGGACCAAGACACTGCAAGAAGATATAGCTCCGATTCAGAAGATGGAGAGCAAAAAACCAGTTGGAAGAGAATGTCAACGCATTCGACGATGCTAGGAATGTCCAAACTACCCCCAATTAGGCCAACTACAAGCCAATGGGTCCCGTGGGAGTGGCTCTCGTAAAGGCAGGAGAGCCTAGGCTTCAACCCACATGCCAAGATCATTTGCAAAGCCAAACACTTGGTGTAGTAACCGACTGCCGTCCCTTGGATTACCGGACACCATAGGCATACATAGCAAACATGGTCAAATGGTTAGTAGATGAGAGTAAAATAGGAGAGATGATGAATGGGGATCTACTCCCAGCTGCATGTCCTTTAGCGATGAAATCTTGAATGAAAAATATCTAGATAAATTCACAATGCCAAATATCCCATCCGACGACGAAACGAAGGACCCAAAACCCCATTTATACAAGTATAGTTTGTATATGCAAGGAGCCAATGCTTCATAGGTTGTTTGGTGCATATGTTTCCCCATCTTTCTAGAAGGAGTTGTGTCTATGTGGTTCACCAGGCTTCTACCAAGATCTATCTCTACCTTTGACCAATTAGCATCAAGATTCCTTGACCAATTCAAGCTCTATATCGCAGAATCAAAAGATGTTATGTCCTTATCTAGATTGTTCCAGGGATGCAACGAATCACAAAAATCTTTCATTAACCGGTTCAACACCGCCGCGATGGAAGTAAGTAACCCTAAGGAGGATATGGTTTTTATGGCGTTAGTCCGCGCCATTCATCCGATGACTAAATTCAAAAAATGGATTAAGATGAAGCAGCCTACCATAAAGAAAGATTTCAATCGCTAAAGCAAGTCGGATCTTAAGGTTGGAGAAAGCGCAGGAGCTGGAAAGAAAGTCCACTAGTGTGCAACCAATGAACATTGGACAGAGCGATGAGCAATGAATCAAAATGCGCACTCCCCAAGAACTGCTGAATGAGCCACAAGAAAATATGGAAATCAAAATAGGAAAAATCAAAAATCTAATAAAAAATGGCAACGGCGGCAATAAACGCCTTAAGGGGTTTAGGCCTGAAGACTATACCCATCTAAACAACACATTGGAAATTTTTTACCTCACAACATAAGGGATTGAGGAATATAAGAAGCCCCCTAGGAATGAAGCAACTGAGCAGAAAAAACGCTCAGGGAAGTTCTGCCGCTTCCATGAAACTCAGGGTCATAATACAAATGAATGTTGCCACCTGAAGAAACTCATTTAAGAGTTGATTTGGGAAAATAAACTACAGGAGTACGTGAGGAAGTCACAGAACCCCGGTCAACCCAAAGCTCCTCAGCCTCTTAGAGGACGAAGGAATCAAGCCAAAACAAGGGAAGAAAGGTCCAAACGAACTGACTAAATACTCATTATTGGAACAATATCCAGGGGACCAAACCCCGCACAAAGAAGTTAGGGAGTGATAGAGTGATATGCAAGTTTGTTGAAGCATGCTCCAAGGGAATCATGTCTTGCACTAGAAGATGATACCCTAGCCAAGCTGTAGAAAATCGTGAGTGATGACATAGTGTTTCGAAATCAGGACACCGAAGGTATCGAAGCTCTGACTCTCGATCTAATGGTGGTAATAGTGGAAATCGGTCCCGCTGTTTCTCGACGTGTGTTGGTTGGTAGTGGAAGCTTTATTAATATACTTTTCAAAATTTGAATGAAAAGTGTGTCTACAAGCCAAACAAAGATCCAAGGGTTCACTAGCAAATCCAAGAAACCTATGGGAACAATCGACTGGCCAAGAGTAACCCTCGTACAGAATTTTGTAATTTTGGACGAAATGCCCACATATAACGCTTTCTTAGGGGGCCCACTCTAGCAGATTTCAGAATAGCTCTAGCCTAATGTTGTCTAACCATGAAGTTCCCTATCGCAAATGGAATCGGAGTGGTGAAAAGAGATCAGCGCACCACCAGAGATCTTCATTTGCTTAGCGATCTCACCCAATGCATTGAGCGTCGCTCTTGTGTTGGAAGAAGCAAAAATTTAGCGACCCATGTTTTACATTAGCAAATGGTTCACTAGAGCCGAGAAAAACTATCTGAAACTGGAAAAACTAGTGCATTGCCTCTTGATCGCATCTAGGAAGTTACAACCATATTTTCTGGCTCATCCAATTAAAGTGTTGACTGACCAGCCCCTAAAGAAAGTGTTATATCGGCCTAAAACTTTCGAACGACTTCTCATACGGAATTTAGAACTAAGCCAATATGATATCACATACCACCCAATGAAGGCCATCCGTGGGCAAGAGTTAGGAGACTTTATCACCAAATTTACTATATGGGATGACGAAGAAGAAACATAGCTGGAACTAGACACTCAATGGAGACTCTTTGTCGATGGCGCATTTAAAAAACTCTATTTGGGAGCCGAAGTAGTGCTTCAAACCCCAAAAGGAAGAGCCATTGGCTACGCTCTGTGCTTGGAATTCCCTACTACAAATAATGAAGCGGAATATGAAGCACTGATTGCAGGACTAAAGGTTGTGAAATAGCTCAAGATAAAATCTGTTCACATATAGAGCGACTCCCATCTGGTCATCTGTCAAGTAAAAGGGGAATACTAGGCTTGCGGGGAAAATCTTATCCCATACCTATCCAAAATGCAAGAACTGCTAAGCAACGTCGAACACTACACCAGAACTCACATTCCACGAAAGCAAAACAATAAGGCAGATTATTTGGCTAAATTGGCAAGCTCTGGAGAAGCTCAACCATTGGTGCTAGTCCCGGTTGAAACCTTACTAACCCAAGCATAGACGAAATGGAATTCGACGAGATCTTCGAGATCTCTGTCGAAACAGAAACATGGATGACACATATAAAGGAGTATTTACTTGCAGGGACTCTTCTGATAGACCAGAATCAACGGAAAAATCTTGTTCGAAAGGCACCAAGATTCATTATACAAGGCTAAGTACTCTATCGAAGAGAATTCTCAACCCCCTTATTAGATGTGAGTCCAATGACGAAACCCGACGAATTCTGAAGGAAGTGCACGAAAGGGAATGCGGAGACCACACTGGGATGCAAACCCTTGCGAATAAAGTCCTCCGATATGGATACTTCTAGCCAATAATAAACCGCGACACTACAGACTATGCTAGAAAATATGATCGCTACCAAAGGTTCAGCAAATTGAAAGAACTCCTTCAATAGAGCAAATATAGATGGTTAGTCCATGGCCATTTGCAATATGGGGAATTGACTTGATTGGCTTTCTACTAATAACAAAATAAGGGGCCAAATATGCTATAGTTGCCTTTGATTATTTCATGAATGGGCCGAAGTGGAATCGCTGGCCACCATAACCAAAAAGAAAAACATTAACTTTGTTACTTAAAATATTGTTTGTAGGTATGATGTGTAGTAGAAAAGCAAAACGAGCAGCTCCTACTCAAATCGCTAGATATGAACGATGAAAGAAGAGAAGAAGCCGAGTTGACAACCACCGCCCACCAAAAAAGGGTCGAATGGTACTTCAACTCAAAAGTTCAAAACCAAACCTTTGAAGTGGGAGATCTTGTGCTTAAGCGAGCCTACCTTGTTTAGGGGGCCTTCGGACCAAACTAGGAAGGATTGTAAATCATCAATCAAAAGTTAAGGGCAGAACCTTTAAGCATATAACCATCGACGGAATCCAAATTCCTAGGCCATGGAATAATGAATCACCCCGTCGTTAATTCATTTGAAAACTACCTTATGTACTCTCTATTTTTCAGTAAATAAGCTATCATGATATGCCGGAGGCATTGTAAATAGGCAAAAGCCTACCCTGCTTGATAAAATTTGATTCGCTTTTTGAACCAAAAAAATTGTGTTCACAATAACTACCCACCGAGTTAATGGAAGTAAATTGACTCAAACATTTGGATCGGCGGAACCCCATCTTTGCCTTCTAAAAATCCATGTTGCTGTAGCAACATCGGGAAGGCTAAATCAAACACTCCCCATGTTGCTCGAAGTTAGGCAACATCGAGGAGTATGAAAAGCCGCGCACTTCATAAGCCGCGCACTAAGTTTCAGAATACCTACTCCTCATGTTGCCCGAAGATAGGCAACATTTAAGAGTATGAAAAGCCATGCATTTCATAGCCGCATACTAACTCTTAAAAAATTACACTCCTTACGTTGCCCGAAGATAGGAAACACCGAGGAGTACAAAAAGTCACGCATTTCATAAGCCGTGAACTAACTCTTAAAATTGCACTCCTCACGTTGCCCAAAGATAGGCAACACCGAGGAGTATGAAAAGCTATGCATTTCATAAGCTGTGCACTACCGTTAAAAATGACACTCCTCATGTTGCCTGAAGTTAGGCAACACCATGGAGTGCGAAAATCCAAGCCCTTCATAAGCCGTGCACTAACTTTCAAAACTCAAACTCTTCACGTTGCCCAAAGATAGGCAACATCGAAGGGTACTAAAATCATTCCAGACCAATGGGTCGTATCGGTCCCAAAATCCATACATTATCTCTCGAAGTCGTGAAGTCACGCCCCTAAAACATGAACCCCTTACGTGCCTAAAGATAGGCAAGACCGAGGAGTGCCAAAACCGTTCTAAATCGACAGGACGTCTCAATCCTAAAAGCCACGAATCCCCAAGCCGTGCGCACTTTAAAGTCCAGGAGTTTCCCCAGTAACACCAGGGAACTTATCCATACAAAAATAACAAGATTCAATCCACTCCCATTGTTTTAAGAAATGGGCACAACTCCGACAAAATCGGAGTGCTACAAAATATAACATTCAAATTTTGGCAATATGTAACTGCCTACAGCCAACTCATACACTTGCACATCTCAAACATGCATATGCTACATACTTACCAAAATATCACAAAAAAATCGTAATGTATGCTCAAGTCATAGAACTTTTGAAAAAAAAAATCGAGTTGTGATTTAGTAAAATTTCAATTGTTAATGTGTAGACTATTTAAACCCTAAGTTACTAGTCATTTGTTAATTATTTGAAGTAAACAGCCCTGTGAACTAGGGGGAGTACACCGACACTTAAACAAAAATACTTGAATACAATAAGTTCACGAGTTCTTTTACTCCAAACAAAGAATTGTTGCTCCAAATAAAGAATTTTAGCGGTAATCACAAGAACCGGATAAGTGTAAACAAAACAAGAGCATAAAGCACATATGAACAAATAAATAAGAGTATAGTCAAAATATCAGTGTATTATACAGGGTCAAAAAGTAGGGGCCATACCCACATAACATCGGCCAACAAAAGAAACATACAGACTCTACTATAAAAATACTAAGTGCAGACTCTACATTTGAACAAAATGACTCAAAAAGAACCAAAATTAGATCGGTCACCAACCAAATTCCTCAACGATTCTTTCTACCTCTCCCTTTTCCGCCCACTATTTGAAGTTTTTATCTCATCTTGGGAGTGGTGCCACTGCCAATAATATCAACAAACTCCTCAACGCTAACATCCTCCTCTTCCTTTGCAGCCTTCTCAAAAGATTTGCTCTCCACTTTACGCTTCCATGACTTGCTGGAGCTCTTTGAGGCTTTAATCACTTCAGCCTTCTCTTTCTTGATAGCGACCAATTCATGTTGAGTCTTACAAGGCTACTCTTTTTGAACTTCCTACTCCCTAACTTTAACTACGAAGTGCGGCTATCTTTTCAGACTCTGGTCCCGACTGCAAGCCAACCACGGACACGACAGTGGAATAAGAATGGAGATGAGCATGAAAGCTATGGAAATAGCAGTAGGTCTGGGAACTTAAGAAGTTGGCACATTAACAAAAAGATTAGGTAGACCTATAAGATCAAAAAGAAAAGCATTAAATTCTTCCTGCTCTTACAGCATAAGCTAAAGACTGTCGAACTTGAAAGAAGCGAGAGGATTACATGCACCGAAAGAGTGACCAAGAATGTCAACTTCATATTCACCTCCTTCACCCTACTTAGATGGTTCTATGATCGAAAGGGAAGCCCCAAGCCTAGGACTTGTCAATAGATTATGGGGATGCTCCGATCGTTTGTCGGGGCCAGAAATGAAAGGCTCTTTAAGTTCTTTGGCAGTCGTAGTCATAGCGGCATCGGCAGCTTATTTCTTCTTCTCGATCCGCAAAATTTCCTAGCCCTCCAGCAACACCTTCTTGGGCTCTTCACTAAGACAGACGTTTTCTAACTCTCGCTCGGTGTAGATGTCATGGCTGTTATGAAAGCAGGTCAAGATTTCTTCCCAGACCACAACAAGAGTGGGCGGAAATCTCGGGCCCAAGTAGTTAAAGCTCCCCTGATGCAGTAGAGAATTTACATAAAAATTCAAGATGGTCTCGTCCATCTTTTGCATCTTCCTCTCAAAGGTGTTTTGAAGCTCCAGATAATCCACCACAACGATGGCCTTCTCAACCTCAATGCGAGACTTATTAGCCCCAAACTGCGCAACTTGGTCCATAGTCAGGCGATCATCCCAACCTGATCATAGATGGTCTTATTGTGCCCCCCAACGATAAGGTCCTGGTCGGAAATAGCTTTCTTTTGAGCTTCAATCATTGCGCTACATGCAACCACCTGCTCTTTTAATTTTCCTTCCTCGGCATTAGCCGTCTTTATTTCGTCCCTCATGGGCCTCTTTAACTTCTTGCACCAAGTCAACGTTCATTTTTCTTTCTCCTAGCACTGCTTCTTTCTCCTTCTCTAGCTGTTTAAACGTAGCACCGCGTTCTGACAACGCTCTTTCAAAATCATCTTTCTTTGACTCAAAAGAGAGGATTTCCTAGTAGTTGTTACAATTGGTATTTTCCAACTGCTTACATAATTTTTCCCAACCTACGACCTACTCTATATTGTTTTGGATAGCTTGAAGATGTGGCATGTAGGAATCTCTATGGACCAGACAGAGATCACGATCAAACTTAACCCCTCTTAGAAACCGCCTAGGGAGTGTTGCCTCAAGTTTAGGAGGACTGGACAGAAGAATATAGGCAGGTCTCTGTAGGGATGGAGGAACAGACGGAAGGAACAACAAAAGACGGCGGAATGTAAGTTAAAGGAAGAACAGTGTAGAAGTAACGGGGATTTCCTGACCCATTGAAGAATGCGTCGGAGCGAAAGCTTGTTGTTCTAAAGAATGGGGACGGTGATAAATTGTTTACCTCTTTGATGGCTCCTCCCTCTCATCAAAAGTCCTCCTCTTCTCATACCCGCCTTCGTATGACCGGCTCCGCTCTCTTTCATCTTGGCGACGGGTTTTGGCCTTTGGATCCTTTCATATTCTATACTCTTCCTCTGTCTTTCGCGGATGGTAACGGCCGGAAGAGAGATTGGACCAAGGTTAGGAGTCAGTGAATTCCTCAAAGTCATCATAAAGGCCGCATCCTCTCGTCATACCTGACATGAAGCGTAAACAAAAGGATATAGAAAAAGGAAATGGACATGAAAAGTATGTGTAAGTGGGCATGACCCTAGTGAAGCATGTGGTCTGTTTGGGAAGATAGCCTAAAACGACGTCACAAACCGGATCGGGTAGGCGCCGTGAAGGGAATCAGAGTAGTGGATGCGATATGACTCAAACGAGGGGCACCTCCTCAAATTTGAATTCCTCCCCCATGAGCACATCGAAATCGACGTAAACATCGCTTAAATCACCAAAGTCCATGTCAGCATCTTTTCTTGGATAATCCTAATGTCCCCCGATTCCTGGGGCATTGTCTTAATCACTTGTGTCTGTAGGATGTGAGCTCGGAATAATGGGGCTCATCCCTGGAGTCTCATCACATGATTCAGAATCCCCATCATTAGATTCTATGTAGAAGTCATCGCTAGAAGTTGACTCATACATGCTACTTCCGACTTCCCCTTCCTCTCTTTCTAAGTCCAATGCGGCTTTGCCTTCCCTCTGTTTGGACAATTCTTCTCCTTCTTTCAGAATCGAGGGCATTCTGGCCAGGCGCCTAACTCTAGTCACAACAACGTCTCTTCCATCACGAGCCTCTTCGGTTGATTCTCCAGATAAGCACTCTCTCTCTTGAGAAGAGCCATCTTCGAACCTGTGAGAAGAGGAAGTGGATAGCATATGAACCTTGGATCGAGAAAGAGAAGAGGCTTTAACTGGAATGGCGGACCTCCCCGAATTCAATAATCCATATCGAAGTAAGTTCTCATCAGTCAGAAGACTTTAGCTGACCTTCCCTCAGCATCGATAGCCTTTAGGGTTCGAAAAACTTCATCAAGATACAGGTCCCTATTTCGCCTCAGGATAATTGTAAGAAATGTTCAACTTTTTAGAAGCTCTACACCAACATGTTGGAACCCAATAAACAGGGAAAAGAACTTTCCCCCCGTCGTCCACAGATGGTTGAATCCTTCGGGTCTCTTAACGAAGAAATATTGGGTATTAAAATGGGATAGGTTGCTCTATAGATGTAATACGATTTTCTAATTCCTTTAAGCTTCGAGTATGACCAAAGATGGACATTCACCCCATTTCTTGAATGAAAAAAAGTACCGCAACTCGTCGAAGCTTAGGGCACGATTAAATATGCACATGAATAAAACATTCAAAAAAGTAAGGATGGCGTAGCCATTAGGATGAATCTGGAATTGCGTAATGCCTAGATTTGAGATAGTCTCTCACAAAAAGCCATTAAAAAAGGGGCACAACTACATTAAGACACATATACTGACGGCAAGCGGTATATCTTTGGGGAGCATGTAAGCAAACTTGTATTTTTCTAGGAGGCACGTATCCTCCTCTTTTATGTCGTGCTGCCATAGATATTATGCAGAACCTTAGCGGAAACCACGAAAGAAGCTCTCACTGGTAGGTTGAGAAGAACCATAAAATTGGGAGGAGTTCGATCCAAGACAGGACCTACTAGGACCAACTGGCCATATTCTGCCTGTAAAGTGGAAGGAGAAAGGGCAACGGACGACGGCTCGACTACGTAAAGTGTCGGGCTTCCTCCGTTCGATTTACAGCACGAAGATGGATGCTTCATTCTAAAACAACAGAACTCGCATCCAAAATGGTCAGGTAATTCTATTCTAAATTAATAATTTTCGCTACTATAGTTGAATTCTATAGAGACATTGATTCGTGCCGACTCAATGGATTTCAAGTATGTATCGAGGAAAGTGCAGTGTGCTGTCTATAGGGGGTGAGCTCGATGCCCAAAAACATTACAAACGCTCTATCCCATGTAGGTAATTCGCTCGCAGTGGAAAAGGAAAAGGACTACCCATATCATTTTCATTTACTTTTACCTCCTCTACACTTGCCCGTTATCGATCAACGATCGATAATTGATCCGTTTTCCGAAGCAACATGGAAGATTCTTTTCATTACAGGGACACTGAATTTGCTAAAGTAAGTAAGACAGGTCCAAATTCTTCGGAAGATCTAGGACAATTTGCGATATTTCATGCAATATCAGCTCTTGAACTTGGCATAAGTCAATTCTAGCTTAGTGGACGAAGATAGCAAAACGTGTCAAGCACCGGGACAGGGCCCGAATGTCGTTCTGGGAAACTGAAGACTCGAATTACTATCTTCCTCCTTTAAGACGCAATCAACCCAATTTCTTCATGACAAACATCATGAATGCAACCTCGCCATTAAATTGCTAAATCATAGTTATAACCGTGAACCCACTTCAAATTAATGACCTAAATGCAGAATTGGTAGAAGCTTTGAGATTGGAAAACTATAATGAATTGGTGGCGAACTAAGGATAGGTCGGAGGTGGTCTAAAGCATGAGAAAAACTTAGGTTTAGGTTGGAGGTGGCCTGAGAAGCAATGGCGATGCTTCGGTGGTGGCGATGCCGAGGGAATCATGGCAGAAGGCTTGGGCAAGATTAGATCTTAAGAGGCGAGGGATGGAATCGCTGCAAGTCGAAGGATCGATGGCTAGAATCACTACAAATTTTCATATTGCATGAAGAAAAAGAGTGGGCCGCATGAAAGTTAAGAGATTGGTCGACTCAACTGCATAAATAAGAAACAATATACATATGAAACTCGCATCGAGACACAAAAAATATCCCAAGTACTCGGGTCACAGGCGATCTATTAGTTACGGATCGCCAGCGATCCATCAACTATGGATCGCCAGCGATCCATCAACTATGGATCGCCAGCGATCCATAGAATTTTCCATTTCCAACTTTAAATTTGCACCGCAACATCTGCCTACTATTTCAAGGTATACCAAGAAGATATGAAGAGAAATTTGATTCGTTTTGAGAAGCAGTAGAGGCCAAGACAAAAATTAAGTGATCAATATGGTGACCTTGCTCATGTCCGCAAAGCTATAACACGATTACATGAAGTTTAACAAGTACAAACTAAAGGCGATAACTTCAAGAGAACGCCTTATTTCCAACGAAGATGTGTAGGGCAAATGTTATCTGGATTTTTAACCCATCATGATCCAAGAGAATATGGAATGACTTGATGAAGTCATAATGGTTCAGAACTCAACCAAAGCAACAACTATGTTTGACTAAACGAAGTGACCAACGTCCGTCCAGTCCAATCTACAACTAAATTTGACAAGCTTGTAAATCGTCATAAAAAACAAAGCAACGTGCAACGAGACTACATGAATAACGTCGATACAAGGCACTAAAGGCATTCCAGACATCAAAGTTCAAAACTAATCTAAGTGCATGGATTGCTAGTGATCCATATTCTATGGATCGCCAGGGATCCATACAACATCATTGGATCGTTATGGCACGCAAAAGCAAAGAGGGCTTAGAGGACAAAGTGCAAAATATACTAAGTGTATGGATCGCCAGCGATACATACACCATGGATCGCCAACGATCCATACACCATAGATCGCTAACGATCCATAGAAGCCATGGAATATTCGCGACCTAGCATAGTAAAGCAATTTAGAAAGGAGCTAAGTAAGTAACTCACACGCGAGCTAAATCTATGGATCGCTAGCAATCCACTGTTTTGGCTCGGTCGCGATCTATGGTTCGTTGCATCATCCTGTGTCCATCCGATCTCTATAAATAGCATTCTACCTACAACATAAACAGGATCTTCTCTGGATCGGTTGCTGAAGCTCTATTAGAAACTTTCTTCACTTTTCATCTCCCTTACAACAATCTCCAAAGAAATTCGCTGTGATTCTCCAGTGGATTATAATCTTGGAGATTCAATCTAGCTAAGGATAATCAAAAGCCTAGCAATAGAACACTGTTTATAACAGCAATCAGTCTATAATAAAGACTATAAAGTTGACGTAGGCTTCATTAACAGTCAAACTACTATAAAAATCTTCTTGTCTTCTTTCTTTTTCTATTCTTTTCTACATATATTATCTATATGCTTTGTAAGAATAGGGCTGGTGCTTTCATACTCAAGCCAAGATGTTGATCCATTTTTGGAGTTAACAGCGGTAAAAGTAAAGGAAAGAACACACCTATATTTTATACTGGTATGGAGTTACCCGATATTCAGTCCTGCAAAATTCCTTGTATGGATTGCTTTTCCACTTGTAAATGCAAATATAATTTCGATTTCAAAGCTATGATGCACACCCTCCTAAATCTTGACCTTTGGGTAGAGTCACTTTATTTCTGAGCTACAAGCACACCTACTAAATTTTCAAGCTACTAAGTGTACCAAATTGATTTACGGGCTACAATCACACCCACCGATATAGCAGTATGATTTGATAGAGTTTACGGGCTCATATCATCGATCTTGATTACAATTGATGCTATAACTCTTGAATAGAACTTTTATGTTGGTTTGAATTAGAGAGATGAGAAAAATCAGAGTGTAGATGAAGGATAATTAGTGATGATTGAATTTAATTCTGGTTGAATTTCGATAGAGTTTGGGTATAATTTGGTTTAGAAAATGAGAGAGTGGAAGAAAGAGAGATGAATAAGAAAAAGATGATTAAAATTCATTTGGAAGTCTGATGTTTATAGAGGAACAATAGTCATATCCATTCTGGAGTGATACGATGAAAAGAAATTTCTTTCGAATATTAAACTTTGAAAAAATCAGGCACTATGTTAACATGCATACATAAAGTCTGTCGATATAGTCTTTTCAAAATTTAAAAATGCTTTAAAACATTATTTTGAAAACTCGTCATTTTGAAAAATAGTTTAATTGTTCGTAAAATCATTTAAGCATAGTTTATGCATATTTTAATCATAATAAAACTTTATATGATAATTTTGAAAAATTTGACATAATGTAAATAATATATATATATAATCAATATTACTTATTAAAGTATAAAAAAAAATTCAATATTTATGTAAACATAAAAACACTAAATAATATCTTTACAAGTATAAGAGACTGAAAATCATTTTAGAAATGTTTTGAAAAGTTTATTTTAAAACCAAGATATTTGAAAGACAATTTAAATTTAAATTAGAGAAAGGGAGAGAGAGAGACAGAGATAAGGAAAGAGCTATCAAGGTTATAACATAAATTTTATGACTCTATAACTTATTTGCAATATGTTTAAATCTTGAACTCTCCAACACCCATGAGTCTTCATTCTCCAACCCTTGAAACTCTATACCAGTAGCTTGAATCTACTCTTGATACTATACAATCTTCTTAATCAATATCTGTCTAATATCATGCACTATACATAATATATAACTTGATAAAACATTAGTATTTATACTTTACATAATGTCTATAGTTTTTTCATCAAAACCAATACCCAAGGTACTAACAATAGCCGCTTCTCAAAGGTGGACTTAACATAGCTTGACTTTGCTAATTCTGACTCATAGAAGTAAATGACAATTAAGTTGCCCCATGATATTATTGAGTGTGTAAAGCCGAAAATACTTACGGATAAAAAGTTTAAATTTAAAAGTTAAATTTAATTTAAGAAATAAGTTGTAAATGTTATAATGTTAATTTCAAAATTGTTTTGAAACTAAAATAATATTTTAAGTTTACAATAGGAATTGCATTATTAATGCTATAATGTAATGTTCAAAAATGGTTTTGAAACTTTATAAATTATAAATGTTACAATATAATTTTTTGAAGTATTTTGAAAATATAATAAAAGATTATGAAAATTATAAAAAGTTAATAAGATTAATAAATTAAATTAATTAATTAATATCTAACTAATTAAAGTATATACATGTATAATATATAATGCTATACATTACATTATCTTGAATTATTTAAGATGATATAGGTATATATATGTATACATAAGAAATTTCAAAATTAATATTTAGCTATATTTTTTAATTGAATAATAAGTTAATTAAAAGGTAATAAACAAATATTAAAAAAATATTAAAATATATGTGTATAACCATAAATGTTATGGTGTACATATTCTGTTAGTACCTTAGATATTGGTTTTGATGATAACAACTATAGGACATTATATAAAATATAAGTACTAATATTTTTTAAAGATATATATAGTATATAGTGCAGGATAATAGTTAGGTCTTGATTAAGAAGACTATACTAGTATCAAGATGCTGATGTCAAGAGTAGATTCAAGATGCCGATAAAAGGTTTCAAGATTTCAAGAATGAAGATTCATGATTATTGAAGAGTTCAAGATATTGCAGATAAATTATAGATACATATAATTATTGTTAAAACCTTGATACCACTTTCCTGATATCTCTTAACTTCTCTAATCTTATTTTAAATTGTTTTTCTAATATTCTATTTTTGAAATAATTTTTCAAAATATTTCCAAAATGATATTCAAATTTCTTATAATTATAATGATGTTATTTTAATGTTTTTAAGTTTATATATATTTTGAATTATTGTTTATACTGGAACAATTTATAATTATATTGATTTTATATATATTATTTACATTATATTAAATATTCTTATTAAATATTCAAATTATTTTATAAAGTTTTGTTAAGTTTTAATATGATTATAATATGTATAAACTATGTTTAATGTTTGTACAATGTTTTAAAGTATTTTACAAAACTTAATATTTTCAAAACAATTTTTATTGAGTAATTTTTCAAAATATAAAGGGAAACGTCGACATACCCTCTCCAAATATGTCAACATACTAGCCGTATTTTTCAAAATTCAAATTTGAATGGAAGTGTCTTTTTGTCGTATCTCTTCACAAATGGACATGACCGTTGTTTCCCTATATATGCTACTCTTCCAAACGAATTTTCATTAACTACTTTCTTATTTTTCTCTCCCCTTTTCACTCTCTTGATTTCTAAAGCAATTTCGATAAAAACTCTATCGAAATTCAACTATAATCAAATTTGATCATTACTAGTTTTATTCTCTTTCATATACTCTCTGGTTTCTCTCATCTCTCTCAAGATCAAGTGCTATTCAAGAGTTTTACGATCAATTGTAATCAAGATCAAAGACCTGAGTCTGTGAACTCAATCAAATTATACTCTTGTACTCTATGGTGTGTTTATTATCCTTGAAATCCAAGTAGGTGCGATTGTAGCTAAATTAAATTAACTAGGTATGTTTAGTGGCCCAAAAATTTAGCAGGTGTGCTTGTGACTTGGAAATCAAGTAGCTCCACCCGGAGGTTGGGATTCTTGAGGATGTGTCTCATAGCCTTGAAATTAAGATTTTATTTTTATTTACTAGTTAAAAAAAAATCCATAAAACGAATTGTGCAGAACTGGACGCGAGGTAAGTCCGAATCAGTATAAAATCCTATTGTGTTCTTTCCTTTTTTACTTTACCGCCTTCAATTCAAGTGTTTACTTTGGTTCAGTGATTGTTCTGTGATTGTTAATTCCATTATTCCAAATAAAATATTAAAGAATTTGAATAACATTCATATAATTAATTAAACATTATTCACCCTTGCTCCTCTTTAGCGTTAATTTAGCTTTAAGATCCCTATTTCACTTACTCACATTTGGTATGAGAGAATTGGTTTTCAAAATATTCATAACCTTATTTTTGAAAAAGTTTCCATGGTAATTTTTGATAATATTTTTAAAACTATTTTCTGAAAGATAATTTGCAAAATCATCATAATGTTGTTTCATTAATTTTCATTTAATCATTGTAATAAATCACGTGATCTTTTTAAAAGGTATGAATTGCAAGATTAGATGTGTTACATGGCTTTTTATGAATAGACACCTGATGATCAAACTCTATAGATCAAAAAGGAAAATGGATATTGGATAGTGGATGCTCAAGCTAAATGACTAGAAATCCAGAGATTTTGAAAGATATAGTTTACAAAGATGGTGGATCAGTAAATTATGGAGACAACTCTAAAGGATATATGATTGGCATTGTCAATGTCGATAATTCTAAAACTCCCACTATTTCTAGCGTTTTGTTAGTTATCAGTTTAATGCATCATCTGTTGGGTATTGTCAATTGTGTGATAAGGGTTTCCAAATTAAATTCATAAACGATAATGTCATATTGAAGATAATGAGTCAAACTTATCCTTGAAGGTATTAGGAAGCAAAACATCTACATATTAAGTATGAAAATCTCAAATGATAATTTTTGCTTTTTGTTGAATCAGGTGATCCTTGGATTAGGCATAAAAGGTTGGATCATTTGAATTTCAAACTGATATCCAATATTTGCTAAAAATGATCTAGTTAGAGGTCTTCCTAAAATAAATTTTAAGGTCAATAACTTATGTGATGCATGTCAGTTAAGAAAACTTAGACAAAGTTAATTTAAATCAAAAGATATGATTTCTACCTCTCAACCCCCTGAATTTCTTCATTTAGATCTATCGAACCCTCATAGATATAATATACAAATCATAGTAGATACATATTTGTAATCATAGATGATCATTCTAGTTTTACCTACATGATTTTTCTAAAACCTAAAAGTGATTCTTGTGAAATGTTTAAAATCTTTTTTAAATGAATTCGAAATCAAATGTCTAGTAAAATTAAAACTATTTAAAGTGATCACAGTGAAGAATTCGAAAATGAAAATTTTAAGAATTTTTGTAATAAGAAATGTATAACTCTTATTTTTTATTTTCAAGAACACCACAACAAAATGGAGTAGTAGAACGTAAAAATAGGATGATTCAAGAATGCGCTAGAACTATGCTAAATGATAGCAACCTAATTTTTTTGGGCTAAAGCAATTGGTACTACATGTTACATATTAAAATAGAATTTTAATAAGACCTTAACTAAGAAAACACCTATGAATTATTCAATAATGAAAAGCCTAAAGTATCATATATTAGAGTTTTTGGTAGTAAATGTTTTATTTTAAATGCTAAAGATAATTTGGATAAATTTCACACTAAATTATATAAAGGAATCTATATTGGATATTCAAATAGAAGTAAAGCTGAAAGAGCTTTCAATACTAGAACTAATACTATTGAAGGGACATTACTTGTCTCATTTGATGAAAATTTTAAAGTTTACAATCCAAATAATGATGAAGAAGAAAACATTGATAAACCAAACGAAGTTAGTTATAACGAGATTACCGAAAATGAAAATAATAATAATTCAGGGAATTCACATCCTAGAAAAAGAACAAAATACTTGAAAGGTCATCTTATAGAGAATGTACTTGGAAATATTATACTTATTATTAAAACTAGAAATCAACTAAATAAAATGAGTAATATTGCTTTTATTTTAACTACCGTGCCTAAAAATCCAAAGGAAGCATCAACTAATGATTCATGGATTCTTACTATGTAAGAGTAATTGAATCAATTTAAAAGAAATGATGTATAGGAACTAGTCACAAGACCTGAAAATAAATCCATAATAGGTGCAAACGAGTATATAGAAACAAAATGATTGAAGAAGGAGAGGTTGTGAGAAATAAAGCTTGATTAGTTGCATAAGGTAATTGTCAAGAAAAAGGAATAGAATTTGATGAAACCTTTTCATCCCTAGCAAAATTAAAAGCTATATGAATTTTACTTGCTTTCGCTAATCATAATAATTCTAAATTATATCAAATGGATGTTAAAAGTGCATTTTAAATGGTTTTATTAAAGAAGATGTATATATAGAACAGCCCCCACTTTCTATGATGAAAAACTACCTAATCATGTTTACAAATTAAAGAAGGATTTGTATGGTCTGAAATAGGCTCCAAGAGTTTAATATGGCAGACTTAAATTGTATCTATTATAATCAAATTTTTAAATAGGAAAGTAGATTTTACACTTTTTATTAAAAGAGATAAAACGATATTCAGATAATACAAATATATGTATATGATATCAATTTTAGATCCACCAACGATAAATTAAATATACAGTTTTCAAAAGAAATGACTTAGGAATTTGAAATGAGTCATATAGGAGAACTAAATTATTTTCTAGGATTACAAATGAAACAATTAAGTAATGGAATTTTTATTTGTCCAGAAAAATATGCTAAAGATTTAGTTAAGAAATTTGGTATGTCAAATACCAGTGGTAAACAAACCCCCATGAAAACCATGAAAAATTAGATAATGAAGAAAGATCAAAAAATGTAGATAAAAAATTATATAAAGGAATGATTGGATCACTACTCTATATAACTGCTAGTCAACCTAATATAATACATAGTATTTGTCTCCATGCAAAATATCAATCTATAGATAAAGAAACTCATTTAAAATCTATAAAATGAATTTTGAGATCTGTTAATAATGCATTAGACTATGGACTCTTTTACCCAAGAAATGACTCCTTTGAATTAATTTCTTTAATGATGCTAACTATGCTGGTTACAATTCAGACCGAAAGAGTACAAGTGGAACTTGTCACTTTTTGGGCACTCTCTAATTTTCGGGTTTAGTAAGGAGAAAAACTCTATATCTTTATCTACGACAGAAGAAGAATATATTTCAGCAGCATTAGCCTATTCATAACGTATTTGTATGCAGTAAACATAAAAAAAATCTGGTTTAAATTTTACTAAATCACCAATACACTATGATTACACAAGTGCGGTCAGTCTATCGAAAAATCCAACTCATCATGCTAGAACTAAACATATTGATATAAGATACCATTTTCTAAGAGATAATGTAAACAAGGAAATAATATCACTTCAATTTATAAACATTGAAAATCAAATAGCTGATATATTAATAAAATCATTGAATCAAACATCTTTTACAAAGTTAAGAAAAGAGTTAGGAATTTGTTCTCTATCAGAAATATAAAAATAATAAAGTAAAAATTACAAAACGTAAAGAAAAACAAAATAATCAAAATAATACTCTGTATGCCGAGATACCCTACCCTCATATGTCGACTTATAATGGTAAAATCTGAATTTTTCCATTTTCCCTCCAAAATTAAAATTGTTTTTTATATAATGATCGAATTTTGACTTTCTTCTTCATTTTTTATGCTCTCTGTTTTATACTTCTAAAATAAAAAAATCCTAGCTTCACCCAATACCAAACGTTCTAGAGAATAATATCTATCATTTTCCTACTCTTCTCCTCCCCAAGGCCCCTTCCAAAGCACTACTATGGCCAAGATCATTAAAATGTATGGTGAAATAAAGAATATTATGAAAATGCTCACTGAAATTCAAGAGGTAAATTTATTTTTACTGAGGAACAAGAGAAGAAAAGTAGAATTCTTCGCAATTTGCAAAAACATCTATTGGATAGTCTTACGAATCTAATTGTTATTGAAGATGAGTCTAGAAATTTGGCCATTCATAACCCCATTCAAGGCAGTGACGATAAGGTAGAAGTGCAAGAAGAAGAAGAAGAGGACGACTACATGAAATAAGATGACAAAGTTTAATGCATCGGAGAAGTATGTTTCGATCGAGGTAGAAATCTCATCGAACAAAAAGGGAACTTTTGCCTTCATTGTCCTCACTGCCCTATTCACAAATCCTCGATCATTATGAAATCACATTAGGATAGTAGTTAATTTTCTTTGGTTGTTTTAATGTGTGGTATGCATATTTGATTTGATTTGATAGTTTTTACTTTGTACATATATGGATATTTTAGGGTTTGGTTGGATTATGATTATGTTGTATTGTGATATTGAATGAATATATAGTTTGGTATGGTTATTTTTAATGATTTTTTTTATCATTCATCTTTTCTTATATATCCTTCTTACTACTATCTTTGTTAGGGGGATTTATAGTTTTAGTTATTTTTTTACATGACAAAGGGGGAGAAATATATAAAATCTAGACATAGATTAAGGAGGAGTTTTGTAACTCACGGGAAGTTATAATATATTTTATATACAGAGTTGTCATCATCAAAAAGGCGGAGATTGTTAGTACCTTAGGTGTTGGTTTTGACGATAACAACTATATGACATTATATAAAATATAGACACTAATATTTTATCAAGGTACATACATACATACATACATACATATATACATACATATAGATACATATATACACATATTCATATATATTACATATAGATACATATATACATACATACATACATACATACATATATATATAGGGCAGGATATTAGACAGGTATTGATTAAGAAGACTGTATGGTATCAAGATGCTCATATCAAGAGTAAATTCAAGATGCTGATATAAAGTTTCAAGAGTTCAAGAATGAAGACTCATGAGCATTGAAGAGTTCAAGATTACAAGATATTCCCGACAAGTTAAAGAGTCATAGAATCTACGTTAAAACCTTGATAGCACTTTTCTGATCCCTATTACCTTCTCTAATTTTTTTAATTTTTTTTCAAATTTTTTTTTTCAAATTTTTTTTTTCAAAATATTTTCAAAATGATTTTCATGTCTCTCATGCTTATAAAGATATTATATTAGTATTTTTAAGTTTATATATATTGAAGTATTGTCCATACTTCAATAATTTACAACTATATTGATTTTATATATATTATTTACATTATATTAAATATTCTTATTAAACCATTCAAATCATAAACTTTTATTAAGTGTTAGCATGACTAAAATATGTATAAACTATTCTTAAATGTTTGTACAAACTTGCAAAATATTTTTACAAAACTTAATATTTTCAAATCAATTTTAAGTAATTTTTCAAAATACAAAGGGATATATAGACATATCCTCTGCAAGTATGTCGACATACCAACTGTATTTCAAAATTCAGATTTGAATGGAAGTGTCTTTTTGTTGTATCTCTTTGCGTTTGGACATGACCGTTGTTTCCATATATATACCAGTCTTCTAAATGAATTTTTAATAACTACTTTCTTATTTTTCTCTCCTCTTTTCACTTTCTTGATTTCTAAAGCAATTTGTATCGAAACTCTGCCAAAATTCTACCAGAATCAAATTCAATCATCATTAATTTGATTGTCTTTCATATACTCTCTGATTTCTCTCATCCCCTCGTGATCAAGTGCTAATAAAGAGTTACAAGATCAATTATAACCAAGATCGAAGCTCTGCGTCTGTATACTCTATCAAATCATACTCTTATACTCTATGGTATTCTTGGCATCACTAAAATCCAAGCAGGTGTGATTATAGCCTGATTTAATCATTTGGGTATGCTCAGTAGCCCGTAAATCTAGTGGGTGTGTTTGTGGCTCGAAAATCAAGTGGCTCTACCCATAGGCCAGGATTTTGGAGGGTGTTTCTCATAGCCTTGAAATTGAGATTGTATTTACATTTACTAGGTGAAAAGAAATCAGTACAAGGAATTGTGTGGGACTGGATGTAAGGTAACGCTGAACTAGTATAAAATCTTGGTGTGTTCTTTCCTTTTTACCTTTACTGCATTTACTATTATTTGTACTTTGATTCTGTGGTTGTTTCTATGATTGTTAATTCCAATTAAATTTTAAAATTTTAAATAATGTTCATATAATCAATTAAACACTATTCATTCCTCCTCTAGTTTTAATTTAGCCTTAAAATCTCTATTCTGTTAGCTTACATATTCAATTAAAATAGTTAATTGAGTAAGATAAAATTAATTAAAATATTAATTAATTAAATAAGATTTAACTAATATAATGTAAATAAGACCATTATATAAATATATTAAATTATAAAAGGTATATATATATATATATATATATATACATGTATAATATGAATGTAAAATTAAAGATGGAACTGGAATGAAAGCCAAACTAGATTTAGGGAATAAATTCATACGTACGTTATGTATACAGTGATTTCTGATGTGTCCAACACTTAATTCACGAGGGTATTCCATGAGAAATACATTATTCCATAATTCAATATCAGTCAATTAAATATATTAATGATTATAAATAATTAATATAAAGTTATCCTCTACCATTTATATATTAGTATATCACTTGCATACTCCTTAGTTGTTGAGTTTTCCTCCAACTAATGATGTAATGTGTGTTACTATTAATACATAGAATAGACGAGGTACGATAACTGCATATTTTTAGTGATCTTTCCTCAAGGTATGTGCATTATACTAAAACCGTCGTGAAATGTTTAGCATGAGTGGAAAATCTCTCTTTATTTGATGAGTTTTTCTTAAGACGATGACAAGAAACCACGAGTTAGGAGTTGTATATGAAACATATAAGGAGTTATCCATCATATGTGATCCTATAGTTTGTTGGGCTTTCCTCAAGGTCAGAATCCTAAGGCATACGAGTCCTAACACTCACTAGAGAAACCAAAAGATTTCTATGTTTTCACATAGGGTTTTGAGAAAATATAAGCCTAGGGGGAGTCTTATTAGAAAAAATGAAATGATAGCATTTTACCTTTATAATATTGTAAGAACATTTGATATGTAAAGATAAAATAATCTACATCAATAAATTTATGCAACTAACAAAAATCGATAAAAAGATTATTAGTAATATATACAAATGACTTTAATTAAGATTGACGCAGAAATATAAAATATACTCAGCAATTAATCTTTTGTCATGTTACCATCCCAAGGCCTATGCAAGAGCCTAATTCTACAACTAATAAATACGTTCGTACCCTAGTCACTTGAAATTTTATTTACCTAAGACTACATATTGTCTTTTGAATTTTGAACTTGTAAACAATAAAAGAAGATGAATAGTTGATCCATATTCAATCACATACAAAACTTGTAAGGTGAAAATTCGTTATTTGTAATGTACGAAACTTCGATGAAATTAGTTCATTCAAAATAAGAAAAAAAACATAGTGCACGATCACTTATTCAATATGATTAATTATAATTTGGTATTGTATGAATGATTCAGCATGGAAATCGAATGTGCAAGAGTGGATGTATCTTTGGCATGGTTGGAACGAAGAGAGTGATTAGTCATCTCTGCTTCATGAGGAGACATCAAAAATGAGAATTTTATAAAATACTAAAATATACTTAATAGAGAATGAAAAATATGATTTGTATTCCAAAAAGGTATTTTCATATAGAAAATTATTTTCTATAAGATCGTTTATAGTTTAAGATATTTGATCCAAAAATCACGACCATAAACTAGTTACGGTGAATGAAATAAAATCCCATAATAAGTAGCTAAAAGGAGCTTCGTGTTCAGTATACTATTATTAATGGTGGAAATAGTGGGAGCATACCATTTAACACTTATTAGTCGTCGCATTAAGTCACTAAAGATTGCCTTCCTAAATATACCAATATTACTTATGAAATAATAACTATTATTCAACATTGACTAAAAATAGATATTACTTTATTTCAATATGAATATGATGAATATTCATTTTGAAATAAATATATGACTATAAAAAAATGATGCACTAAAGAACACAAAAGTATCCAAAAATTACAATTATTTTGGAATTATGGACTAACCAATCTCTTAAAGAAATGATTCAATAATCATATGATTATGAATCATATGGTACTGATATATTGTATCTCAGATGATTAAAGTTAAAACACCCATCTAGTGGGACCGACATAAGAGTTGGTAAACTATTTGAATCGATAAATTTAGATGTATGCAATTAGAGATCTGATGATACCAAAATGGTTCCACACACTTTTTTAAATTCACAAATGAATTGTCATTGAAATAAAGTATGTATATTTGATATACACATAGTATGTATATAATAAGTTCATAGAATTCCATATGGAAGTAGAAAACATAACATGTAAAGGTAATAAAAAGAATTCGATTGATCGAATATGTCAGTGTATTGGAAAAAGTTCTAGATGTACCAAAAAATGAATGAAGATTAAATCTCAAAAGTCACTCCTTTCTGTGATACATAATGAAGTATTGTAACATCTCATATCTGGATGCCACAAGCTAAGCGCTACAGATCTACAGCCATCCATAGTATTAACTTCTAGTGACAAAATACGGTAATGATAATGGTATCCATAATATCAAAAGCACATGAATATGCACAAAATCACATATTTCAAAAACAACATTTTTCCGATTACACTTCAAGACAATAATTCATATCCATGTTACATAATCCCTTAACATTTCCCAAGCAATGATTAAATATATCATTACAAAAATATGCCAAGAACGACTTATGACGATGCCCCATTGGTTGATCAAAGCAATATAGTCATATCTGACTTACATATACGGCGGAATAAAAACAAAATGAAACTGCAATTCCTAATTAGCTATTCACCGGCCACTTGCTCGACCTCGGATGCCTTATTCGCCAAAAGACGAAAACTTGAAAACCTCAATCCCTCGGCCTACTCAAATCAATTTTGAGTGCTCAAGAGTTTAGGGGAAAACAAAAACTTCAAGTCCGACATAAAGCCTGGTGTGAATAATTTTGTTACATCTCGGTTTACTGATATTAAATGAGGCCATGTCGCTTAGCGAAACGTGCTTCCCCTCACTAATATCCTTTTCAAAACATATATATTTTGCAATCCTCTCTTGCAACCAAACTAGTTAATCAAAATTATTATATCAAAATAGCAATATCCTTTATGCTTATAATTAGACTATCTGTCCGTAAAATTAGTAATATGTGAACTATCTGCCTACATATAATAGCAAGGTTCATTATGCTACAAATGGACTATATGTCCATACAACTGGGCTAACTGCCCACAAACTGGACTAATTGTCTAAAATCTAGGCTGACTGCCCGCAAATGGGACTAACTATCCAAATTATTTTCTTAGCGTTAACTATCCTTTAAATTTTCCTTGAAAACGTTTTCAAAATGATTTAATCTTACAAATTATACATATATACAAGGAAAATATATCTTTCACTTTACTCTAGGCCATTTTGCATGTTATATATACTTTACTCAAAATAATATAGATGAGAATTAATAAGCATTAACTTTCCTTCTAAAAAAGTCAAAACCCTTTTTAACTTGAAAATACTTAGGCTACGCTGCCTATTTATTACACTTGAAACATTTTATTAAAAGTATTAAACGACCCTTTCAAAACCATTTTAGGTAACACCTTCGAAACCACTTGTAACGACCCAGAATTTTATTAATTAAAATTTTAATATTTAATTAATTTTAGATATTAATGAGTGAAATTTATAAGTCAAATGAATTTTAATTTGAATTATTGGATTTAATTGAATAATTAAATCGATAATTTAATATGTTAAATTATGGAAATAATTGAAAATCGAGTTAAATATGATTGAAAATGATATGTAAAATTTTATTTTATCATATTGGAGTTAGAACGATATTTTAGAACTTTTAAAATCGAATTAAAAGTTAATTTGTGGAAAATTGAATATTTTAATATTAAATCGACTAGTGAAAATAGTCAATTTTTGAACAGTCTCAGAATTGAACGAAACCAGTTCCATTGGATCCGTAATAGTTAGTTATTATCGGATTTCAATTTTCGTGTCAATCGGAGCTATCGTTTGATCGTAGCAGCTCGAAACGCATCGAATTATTTTTAATTTTAATTTGGCGAGTTAAAATAGCCATTTTTCAAAAAGTCTCGGATTTCGACGAAACCAGTTTCATCGGATCCGTAATGTGATATTATTGTAAGGTTTCAAATTTCGTGTCAATTGGATTTACCGTTTGTCCGGTACAAATTAAAACGCCTAGAAATCGATTTAAATCGATCGTTTGTTGCCATATCTCGCACAGATGTCCGAATTAGCTTTCGAAACCTGTTCCATTGTGTCCAGAATGCGGGGTAAACCTTAGAAACGCTAGTTACGGCGCCTGAATCGGAGTTCGGAATTTCCGGATGAATAGTGTTCGATATTTCCTATAAATAGCCCCTACCCTTCATAAATAAATAAATAAATAAACCAAATTCTCTAAAACCCTAGCCGCCACCCTAGAAACCAACGGGCTAAAATTTTCAACTTTCTTCCCTTATAAACTTCCAATCCACAAGCTTTCACACAAAGTTGTCAACTGCAACTTCATAGAGCACATCCTCCTCTACGAATTCAACGGTGGTGATCGAGTTTCGAGCAGCGTGGTGGCCAGAAAATAGGGAGGAAGCGCGCGCGTTCGGCCACGTTTCTTGAGCACAAGGCTCGACCGAGCTTGATGATAATGGCGGCGTTGATGGAGTTGGGTGATGGCTACAAGGTGATGGTACTTGATCATCCTGGAAGTCGTCGAGGAGGTGGCAAAAATTGCAAGGGGGATGGCGGCCGTGGGTTTCGAACTCACCTGAGAGTATTCGCGTGTGGGAAGAAAGAATGTGATCGGCCTAGATTTGTTTGACTTGGAACGAAAGGTGGATGTGGATTAGGGTTAGAAATTTGAATATAAAGTTGTAAATCTATATTATAAATTCGTTTAACTTTGAAAATTCGTAACTCTTTCATACGAGGTCCGTTTCGGACGAGATTTTTTGCGTTGGATTCGTATCGTCGAGCACTACGCGATGCAACTGGATTGGAGTCGATTGGAGTCAGTGAAAATTTCGGATAAAATTAAACGCGCGTTTAATTTTATTCGAAATAAATCGCTAAAACGAAATTGAAATCAAGGTGAGAACTTCTCACTCAATCGAATCAGTTTCGATTTTATTTTAAATAGTTAGATTTAAAATATTTGAATGCATGTTTGAATGATGATTGTTATCTATTGATTGTTAAAACAGACATTATGCGCCGTTAGTAAGCGGATGTTATTTATTAAAAACATATACCGCGAATATTTCATAAACAGTGAAATTTGTATTATATATAATATCAATATATATATATTGGCATATGTATATATTGCAGTTGTTGATTTCCCGCATTTTTTAGCGGATGAGACCCTATTGCGCCGTCTATTAAGCGGATAATATTTTAAATCCCATATACCGTGATAATTCCGTACTGGAGCGGAATTGGTATTGTGCTAATGTTTGTGGATGCAGGAAACAGGTTGGAGGGATCCAACTGGATTCCTCAACAGTATTTATTTTATTATGGATATTTTGATATTCGTTGATTATCATATCGATATATGATGTCGTTGTTGTCGTGATTGACTATTTGGTATGTAGCATCATTGGACCAAATTTTGAAACTTTAAAATGATTTTTAAAGTGATTTTTGAAAAGTATACGTTTTATAAAATAATTTTGGAATTGATCCATTTTAAATAAATAAACGTTATAATTTTAAAAGTTATAAAAATTATGATTTTTAAGAAATATGGTTAAAGTTGATTTTTGAAAATATGGGGTTACTGATTTTATAAAATAGTTTAAATCAGGATTTCTGAATTTATTTATAAAAAGTTTAAATATAGGATTTATAAAATTTAATTATTTTGATGAAGTTTTTAAAGGAGTTTAAAGACGTTTTAAAAGAATAATATAAATTGATTTATATTAAGAGATTTATAAATGGATATTTATAAATTGAAATATGGACATTATAAAACGAGTTTTTATAAGTGTTTGAATGAAGTGAAAATGAATTTCATAATTGAATGGAATTTATAGAATTTTAAACAGTGAAGTTATAAATGGAATTTTATAAACAGTAGGTTTACAAAATTTATAAAGTTATTGAAAGAACGAATTTTGGATAAATAAACAATCTTATAAGTTATAAGATTTATAATTTGGGAAGTTAAAAGAACGATTTTGTAAAATAATCGTTTTATAAGTGTTTAACTTATAATGTGAACTTTTATTTTATAATTGAGTTATAAATCGAATAGGTTAATAAAGGAATTTATAAAGGAATTAGTTATAAAATAAATAGAAATGGAATTTATAAACGTTGTTTTATAAATTCGCAAACGACTTATTTTGATAAGAAAATTGTTGAAACCTATTAATGGAGTTATATTCACGTTTTTGACCGTGAATAATCCTTTAAAATAAAAAGAATAGAAATGATGAAATGTGTTAACATAGTATATTCACGTTTTGAATAGTGAATAATATGTTAAAGAAATTGTTTTGAATGTTATGTTTTAAATAGAATTAAAACGATCTAACGATGTTTTAAAAAGTGTTGAGATTCGAAACCATAGATTTCAACATTTATTGTTGAAATAGACGTTTTCGAGAAATAGAAGGAAATGGTGGACTATAACACTGTTGTTATAGTAAATGATTTCCGAAAGGAAATGTTTTGTATAGTATTGGGATTTATATATCTATTTCAATTTCGAATCCCTATACTAGTGATTTTGGGTTGTCGTAATGATGTTTTACGCAACATTCGTTTTGGCCCAAATAAATATGTTTAAGAGAATGATTTCCTTAAAGAATGAAATATATACTTAATCTCTATTTAAGTATATTGAATATTTTCCAAGTGTTGAAAATAAATAGATTTGTGAATTACTTATTTAATAAGTATGGAATTGTTTTCCGATATAAAGTGAATATTTTGAGAATTTATCTTTTTGAAGATAAATTGAAATGAATAATTGAAATCGTATATCCGTAGATATTGTGAAATATAAATTCACTATGGAATTTATAATGAAAGGGGGAACTTGTTTAAAAATAAATATTGATTTATTTTTGAAGTCGAAAATTTTATATCTTGTAAAGATATTTTGGAAAATAAATAATTTGGAAAATTATTTTGAATCTGGTGATGTGTGCATATCCATTGATAGTTCAATAACCGACTATCAATATTTACCTTTGAATGGGTAATTGATGTGATTTGTTTGAATTTGAATGCCACACTTATTTTTGAATAAGCGCTCACTATTCGGGTTAACCGGGAAAGGACCATGGGGTCGTATAACCCATTCCGAATATGTGATACGTCGTTATGAATTGCATTTGAAGATCGGTGTTGAAGACCCGGTATTTGCGAGAGCGATAGGATGACCCGTCGATTGTCTCTTCACTGAGTTGCAACGGTATAGAGACTCCCTAAGTGATGGGAAATCCGATCAGGATTGTGAATATCCGGATTGCAAGGACTTCTTTGTAAGTGCCTTCGGTTTTGTTCGAGCCCGGAACAGACTTGTATGGATTGTATGTCTGACATCACAAGTTGAGATATAAAGCCGATTTCTTTCAAATATATTTCTGTTGGTGGCGAAGAATTTATTCTTTTAGCTTAACACCCTTCTCTGAGACGTACGAGCTCAGAGGTTATGTAGTTGAATGTTATCAGCGATATATTCCCAATTTGGTAATGTGACATGCTGAGTGTTGCTGTTAAATGATCATTGTGTTGATTATTTGTGATAGGATCATTTATTTGATCGTCTATCCTAGTGATCATTTCTATGATCATTTGTTGACCCAAAGCATGGCTTTTGTATAAAGTATGTTTTTGTGGACGTGACTTCGTCGAGCCTCACACCCCGTGAATGGTCAAAACAGGAAGGTTATGAGGGGTAGCGCCCTTTAGGATGTGTGCATTTCCTTCTGGAAAAGGGTGGTATCATGGTATGGAGCCCAGATACTTACTCATGTTGAAAACACTTTATGATTGTGTGAATTGATTGCGAGCGCTCGGTGAAAGGTCCCAATGGACTGGGGGATGGCATATTCGGTCAGTTGTTACTCAGTTACGGGTAACCCGGCCTTGTGTTGGTAGAGATCCGGTTTGGTTCTCGGGGATGTCCATCCAGAGGCATTCTCATGTGGCAATGGGAAGTTCCTTGGCATGATCATTCGTTGGAAATCCAAAGAAACAATACGAGACTTGTACGGTTTTAGTTGTATAACCTGCTATGGAATGTGGCGGTAACCTGCTATTGAACATAGTTAGCTATAGTAGGCATACGATAATGGTCGTATGTTGGCTAAGATTTATATTCTACTTTCGAAATGAAATTTTTTCCTACACTATGCACTAGTAATAATATCAAATGTTCTTTTTAATGCGTATCAAGCATCTTTGACTATCATAAGGAGAAATCTCCTCCGATTCTGCGTTTGCATTGTGTGTGTGTGCGGAGGCCTTATGGTAGTCTCATTTTTAAAAGCATTGCGAATTGAATTAAAAATATTCCTCTATTTTGATTTTAAAGTAAATAAACTGTTTTGATTTCTCACACCAGTCACATGACTGACTTGGAGTTTATTGTTTTCCTTCCTAAACTCTGGGTGCCCACCAATTTCCACACGGGCAGTCAAGAGTTAAGTTTTATCAGGATATTCTGGATATTCAGGAGTTGCTGGAGGCAAGCTGGATGGCATGGCGTATTACTAGTATATAGTATTTCTTTTTCCGCTGCACTATTTGTTTGTTGTTGTTGTACACTCTGGTGATATGATGAAATGTATAAAATGTAATAACTGATATAGTTCTTTGTTTAAAGATTATTCATTTATTATTATATGTTGTTCCGCTGCGAATTGTGAGATTCTGATGTTGTTCTGTTGTTTTCGGTTCTCTTCTATTTTCTATTTTCTTCTCCTTTTTCTCTCTATCTTTTCTATCTTCTTCTACCTCTTTTCTTTTCTTAAAACCCTCAGTGTTCGGTTTTCCGTCGTTCGATTGCTCGGCAGTCGATAAAGTGAGTATCGATGTTGAATTTTCGGAAGACGAAGAATTGGGTCTTGACAATTTGGTATCAGAGCATATGGTTAAGCGACAACCATGGTTCTGTTGGGTATTACTCATTAGAGATAGAGTCAGTAGTGCTCTAGAATGAGTTTGAGTGTAATAATAGCTATGAGAGCGTATTTGTTAGTGAATATAAAATTGTTTTATATTGTGATGATTGGTTTGTTGAGTGGTATATAGATTCTGGTTAATACGAGTAGTTAACGTTGTTGATAGGGATCTCTAAACGCTTGAATAGAACAATTCGACACAATATTGTTTTTAAATTGGGTAAACGAAATAATTTTACCTTAATTATATTTTATATATAAAAGAATAATTTTTTCAAAATTATTAAAGTATATAAGTTGATTGTTTAGTTGTTTGAATAATCTAAATAAAAGAAGAATTGTATAAGCAAAAGAATTATAAAAATTGGATTATAATTAAAGTGATTTACAATTGTGAAGTAAACTTATATATATAAGAAGTGAAACTATATGAATATATTTATAAATGTGAGTTGTAAATAAAAATGAATTTAAAGTTAAATGAAAATTTACTTTAGAATTGGAAGCTGAATTGATTTATAAGTTGGAATTTAAGTTATGTAAAAACAAGTGATGTTTATAAAATGGAATATAACTTAAGAAATGTTGAATGAAGTTGATTTTGGTGTCAAAGTAAATTAATAAAGTTAAGTGATAGATATGAACTTAATTTATGTAAATGAAATTCAACTTTTGTAATTGAATTGAATGAATGGATAAAATGTTAATCAATTGAATATAAATTTAGTTGATATGAAATAATGGATATGAGTGTTAATTCATTAAAATCTAATGTTATTAGAAGTTGAATAATTGAATGAAAATCAATTAAAATTTAACCAAATTGAATGAATATAAGCAAAGGAATTTGGTTTTAATTAATAAACATTGGTTGTTATTTGATTGTTGGATGATTGTATATAAATTCATTAAGTGTTAGTGAAATTGGAAGCTATGAAATTGAATTCGAATTTGATGTAAATAAATTTGAATAGAATTGAATGTGAATTGGATTTGAATTAGTAAATGTTAACTAATTGAATTGAGAATGAATGTTGATAAAATCCAATGTAAACAACTCAAATGTGATTAAAATTGAAAACTAATTCATTGAATATTAATGAGAATATGAATGAATATTTAGTTGATTGATGGTTTCATTTGTTGCTTTAGTTGCATTTGCTATGTTGACATATATAGTTATTATGTTGCTATATGATGTATATCGATACTATTATCTATATGCATGTTCTCATGTTGTTTGTTGATGTTGTTTGTTGAGTGATTAGTAGGTGTGGATCGCGTTTGCTTCGCATTTGGAGCTCGCTTTCGCGCTATATTAGCCGTATATGCTCGCTAATAAAATAATAAGGTACATATCTCGGATTAAATATCGTACTGTTACACATTTTTCCCTTCGGGATGCCTCATCACTTGATGAGATGTATATTTGTGATATATATACTGTCATTTTTTTTTCGGATCGAGCCGCGCAAAGGAGACTATGGCGAATTTTTCCGAAAATTTAAGGCGTTAGAAAAAATTTGAGAAAATTGGAAAATTTTGAAAACTTTAACTTTGATTTGGAATTGAAAGTTAAACAATAGTAGTTGTTTTTGAAAAGATAACTAAGTATGATTTGAAACTTAGTAAGTTATTATAAGAAATTTAATTATGAATTTTGGAAAGTTAATAGATTCTGTAACTTTTCCTACTTGTTAATTTCAAGGACAATTCTTTTAAGGGGGGAAGATTGTAACGACCCAGAATTTTATTAATTAAAATTTGAATATTTAATTAATTTTAATATTAATGAGTGAAATTTATAAGTCAAATGAATTTTAATTTGAATTATTGGATTTAATTGAATAATTAAATCGATAATTTAATATGTTAAATTATGGAAATAATTGAAAATCGAGTTAAATATGATTTGTAAAATTTTATTTTTTCATATTGGAGTTAGAACGATATTTTAGAACTTTTAAAATCGAATTAAAAGTTAATTTGTGGAAAATTGAATATTTTAATATTAAATCGACTAGTGAAAATAGTCAATTTTTGAACAGTCTCAGAATTGAACGAAACTAGTTCCATTGGATCCGTAATAGTTAGTTATTACCGGATTTCAATTTTCGTGTCAATCGGAGTTATCGTTTGATCGTAGCAGCTCGAAACGCATCGAATTATTTTTAATTTTAATTTGGCGAGTTAAAATAGCCATTTTTCAAAAAGTCTCGGATTTCAACGAAACCAGTTTCATCGGATCCGTAATGTGATATTATTGTAAGGTTTCAAATTTCGTGTCAAGTGGATTTACCGTTTGTCCGGTACAAATTAAAACGCCTAGAAATCGATTTAAATCGGTTTAATTTAAATCGATCGTTTGTTGCCATATCTCGCACAGATGTCCGAATTAGCTTTCGAAACCTATTCCATTGTGTCCAAAACGCGGGGTAAACCTTAGAAACGCTGGTTACGGCGTGTGAATCGGAGTTCGGAATTTCCGGATGAATAGTGTTCGATATTTCCTATAAATAGCCCCTACCCTTCATAAATAAAAAATAAAAATAAAACCTAATTCTCTAAAACCCCAGCCGCCACCCCAGAAACCAACGGCCTGAAATTTGCAACTTTCTTCCCTTATAAACTTCCAATCCACAAGCTTTCACACAAAGTTGTCAACTGCAACTTCGTAGAGCACATCCTCCTCTACGAATTCAACGGTGGTGATCGAGTTTCGAGCAGCGTGGTGGACAGAAAATGGGGAGGAAGCGCGCGCGTTCGGCCACGTTTCTTGAGCACAAGGCTCGACCGAGCTTGATGATAATGGCGGCGTTGATGGAGTTGGGTGATGGCTACAAGGTGATGGTACTTGATCATCCCGGAAGTCGTCGAGGAGGTGGCAAAAATTGCAAGGGGGATGGCGGCCGTGGGTTTCGAACTCACCTGAGAGTATTCGCGTGTGGGAAGAAAGAATGTGATCGGCCTAGATTTGTTTGACTTGGAACGAAAGGTGGATGTGGATTAGGGTTAGAAATTTGAATATAAAGTTGTAAATCTATATTATAAATTCGTTTAACTTTGAAAATTCGTAACTCTTTCATACGAGGTCCGTTTCGGACGAAATTTTTTGCGTTGGATTCGTATCGTCGAGCACTACGTGATGCAACTGGATTGGAGTCGATTGGAGTCAGTGAAAATTTCGGATAAAATTAAACGCGCGTTTAATTTTATTCGAAATAAATCGCTAAAACGAAATTGAAATCAAGGTGAGAACTTCTCACTCAATCGAATCAGTTTCGATTTTATTTTAAATAGTTAGATTTAAAATATTTGAATGCATGTTTGAATGATGATTGTTATCTATTGATTGTTAAAATAGACATTATGCGCCGTTAGTAAGCGGATGTTATTTATTAAAAACATATACCGCGAATATTTCATAAACAGTGAAATTGGTATTATATATAATATCAATATATATATATATATATATATATATATATATATTGGCATATGTATATATTGCAGTTGTTGATTTCCCGTATTTTTTAGTGGATGAGACCCTATTGCGCCGTCTATTAAGCGGATAATAATTTAAATCCCATATACCGCGATAATTCCGTACTGGAGCGGAATTGGTATTGTGCTAATGTTTATGGATGCAGGAAACAGGTTGGAGGGATCCAACTGGATTCCTCAACAGTATTTATTTGATTATGGATATTTTGATATTCGTTGATTATCATATCGATATATGATGTCGTTGTTGTCGTGATTGACTATTTGGTATGTAGCATCATTGGACCAAATTTTGAAACTTTAAAATGATTTTTAAAGTGATTTTTGAAAAGTATACGTTTTATAAAATAATTTTGGAATTGATCCATTTTAAATAAATAAACGTTATAATTTTAAAAGTTATAAAAATTATGATTTTTAAGAAATATGGTTAAAGTTGATTTTTGAAAATATGGGGTTACTGACTTCATAAAATAGTGTAAATCGGGATTTATGAATTTATTTATAAGAAGTTTAAATATAGGATTTATAAAATTTAATTATTTTATAAATCAAGAGAATGATGAAGTTTTTAAAGGAGTTTAAAGACGTTTTAAAAGAATAATATAAATTGATTTATATTAAGAGATTTATAAATGGATATTTATAAATTGAAATATGGACATTATAAAACGAGTTTTTATAAGTGTTTGAATGAAGTGAAAATGAATTTCATAATTGAATGGAATTTATAGAATTTTAAACAGTGAAGTTATAAATGGAATTTTATAAACAGTAGGTTTACAAAATTTATAAAGTTATTGAAAGAACGAATTTTGGATAAATAAACAATCTTATAAGTTATAAGATTTATAATTTGGGAAGTTAAAAGAACGATTTTGTAAAACAATCGTTTTATAAGTGTTTAACTTATAATGTGAACTTTTATTTTATAATTGAGTTATAAATCGAATAGGTTAATAAAGGAATTTATAAAGGAAGTAGTTATAAAATAAATAGAAATGGAATTTATAAACGTTGTTTTATAAATTCGCAAATGCTTATTTTGATAAGAAAATTGTTGAAACCTATTAATGGAGTTATATTCACGTTTTTGACCGTGAATAATCCTTTAAAATAAAAAGAATAGAAATGATGAAATGTGTTAACGTAGTATATTCACGTTTTGAATAGTGAATAATATGTTAAAGAAATTGTTTTGAATGTGACGTTTTAAATAGAATTAAAACGGTCTAACGATGTTTTAAAAAGTGTTGAGATTCGAAACCATAGATTTCAACATTTATTGTTGAAATAGACGTTTTCGAGAAATAGAAGGAAATGGTGGACTATAACACTGTTGTTATAGTAAATGATTTCCGAAAGGAAATGTTTTGTATAGTATTGGGATTTATATATCTATTTTAATTTCGAATCCCTATACTAGTGATTTTGGGTTGTCGTAACGATGTTTTACGCAACATTCGTTTTGGCCCAAATAAATATGTTTAAGAGAATGATTTCCTTAAAGAATGAAATATATACTTAATCTCGATTTACGTATATTGAATATTTTCCAAGTGTTGAAAATAAATAGATTTGTGAATTACTTATTTAATAAGTATGGAATTGTTTTCCGATATAAAGTGAATATTTTGAGAATTTATCTTTTTGAAGATAAATTGAAATGAATAATTGAAATCGTATATCCGTAGATATTGTGAAATATAAATTCACTATGGAATTTATAAATGAAAGGGGGAACTTGTTTAAAAATAAATATTGATTTATTTTTGAAGTTGAAAATTTTATATCTTGTAAAGATATTTTGGAAAATAAATAATTTGGAAAATTATTTTGAATCTGGTGATGTGTGCATATCCATTGATAGTTCAATAACCGACTATTAATATTTACCTTTGAATGGGTAATTGATGTGATTTGTTTGAATTTGAATGCCACACTTATTTTTGAATAAGCGCTCACTATTCGGGTTAACCGGGAAAGGACCATGGGGTCGTATAACCCATTCCGAATATGTGATACGTCGTTATGAATTGCATTTGAAGATCGGTGTTGAAGACCCGGTATTTGCGAGAGCGATAGGATGACCCGTCGATTGTCTCTTCACTGAGTTGCAACGGTATAGAGACTCCCTAAGTGATGGGAAATCCGATCAGGATTGTGAATATCCGGATTGCAAGGACTTCTTTGTAAGTGCCTTCGGTTTTGTTCGAGCCCGGAACAGACTTGTATGGATTGTATGTCTGACATTACAAGTTGAGATATAAAGCCGATTTCTTTCAAATATATTTCTGTTGGTGGCGAAGAATTTATTCTTTTAGCTTAACACCCTTCTCTGAGACGTACGAGCTCAGAGGTTATGTAGTTGAATGTTATCAGCGATATATTCCCAATTTGGTAATGTGACATGCTGAGTATTGCTATTAAATGATCATTGTGTTGGTTATTTATGATAGGATCATTTATTTGATCGTCTATCCTGGTGATCATTTCTATGATCATTTGTTGACCCAAAGCATGGCTTTTGTATAAAGTATGTTTTTGTGGACGTGACTTCGTCGAGCCTCACACCCCGTGAATGGTCAAAACAGGAAAGATGCGGCAAGGTTATGAGGGGTAGCGCCCTTTAGGATGTGTGCATTTCCTTCTGGAAAGGGGTGGTATCATGGTATGGAGCCCAGATACTTACTCATGTTGAAAACACTTTATGATTGTGTGAATTGATTGTAAGCGCTCGGTGAAAGGTCCCAAAGGACCGGGGGATGGCATATTCGGTCAGTTGTTACTCAGTTAGGGGTAACCCGGCCTTGTGTTGGTAGAGATCCGGTTTGGTTCTCGGGGATGTCCATCCAGAGGCATTCTCATGTGGCAATGGGAAGTTCCTTGGCCTGATCATTCGTTGGAAATCCAAAGAAACAATACGAGACTTGTACGGTTTTAGTTGTATAACCTGCTATGGAATGTGGCGGTAACCTGCTATTGAACATAGTTAGCTATAGTAGGCATACGATAATGGTCGTATGTTGGCTAAGATTTATATTCTACTTTCGAAATGAAAATTTTTCCTACACTATGCACTAGTAATAATATCAAATGTTCTTTTTAATGCGTATCAAGCATCTTTGACTATCATAAGGAGAAATCTCCTCCGATTCTGCGTTTGCATTGTGTGTGTGTGCGGGAGGCCTTATGGTAGTCTCATTTTTAAAAGCATTGTGAATTGAATTAAAATTATTCCTCTATTTTGATTTAAAAGTAAATAAACTGTTTTGAGTTCTCACACCAATCACATGACTGACTTGGAGTTTATTGTTTTCCTTCCTAAACTCTGGGTGCCCACCAATTTCCACACGGGCAGTCAAGAGTTAAGGTTTATCAGGATATTCTGGATATTCAGGAGTTGCTGGAGGCAAGCTGAATGGCATGGCGTATTACTAGTATATAGTATTTCTTTTTCCGCTGCACTATTTGTTTGTTGTTGTTGTACACTCTGATGATATGATGAAATGTGTAAAATGTAATAACTGATATAGTTCTTTGTTTAAAGATTATTCATTTATTATTATATGTTGTCCCGCTGCGAATTGTGAGATTCTGATGTTGTTCTGTTGTTTTCGGTTCTCTTCTATTTTCTATTTTCTTCTCCTTTTTCTCTCTATCTTTTCTATCTTCTTCTACCTCTTTTCTTTTCTTAAAACCCTCAGTGTTCGGTTTTCCGTCGTTCGATTGCTCGGCAGTCGATAAAGTGAGTATCGATGTTGAATTTTCGGAAGACGAAGAATCGGGTCTTGACACCACTGAAAAACCCTTTCGAAACTATTAAATATTGCCTTTTGAAAATATTGGAAAAATCATTCCTTTCCTTTCTCCAAAAGCTTCAAAATAACAGACATCCCCCTTTAAAACCTTTTAAATATTGCCTTTCGAAAACATAGGAAAAACCTTTGTTTCAATCCTTTCGAAACCCTGGGGAACCTCCCATTATGAAATCATTCATTAAAACTTTCCAAACAGTCAAACTCAATCCTTTCGAAAGCACTTTGCATTTAATCTAAAACATGTGGTAACCTTTTGAAACCATTCAAAAATATCTCGGTCGAAATCATTTGGATTTTGCCTTCTTGTAGAGCAAAAGGACCAGAAACCCATTAAAGTCGAAAGCATCAGTTTCGAAACCTTTTATAACTATCTCTTTCGAAACTATTTGGGTTTTACTTTACTTATAGAAAAAGGGTCTTAAAATAATTTAAATTCGAAAGTAACTGGTTCGTAATCATTTCCTAAGTAATAAAGTGATGGTATCGAAACCATCCCTTCGAAAGCATTAGAAAGGTGGCTAAGTTTTAGAGAAACCAAATAACCCTTTCGAAACCTTCTGTGTCGAAAGGTCGAAAGGCGATACCAAAAAGGTCTCGACTTAGTCGAAGGAAATTATTTAAAAATAGAGGCACAACCCAGTTGAATCCACTTCCTTTAAATCATTTGAATTGGTCGAAAGCTACTGAGTCGAAAGCCATTTAGTCGAAAGCAAGCAGGTATACTTCTTTAATTTAAAAACAAAGGACTACCTCAACCCTTTTGAAACCCCTAGTTTCGACTCCTTACCTTCCACCATCATCCAATACATTACGTAGTAGTTGGCTGATACCATATGCATTGGTTTCAACTGTGTCGAAGGCGATAGTACGGAGGCAGAACCTGGTATTGAAAGAGACGAAGCAGTGAAAACCTTGTAGCAAATAGTTCTTTTCACCTAATCTGCCTTACGTGTCTAATTATGATTGGTTGCCTCTTTCTTTACCAATAAAAAGTACGGCACTTTTTCAAAATGGATGACGACTTTTCAGATTTAATAATTTAAATCATTTTACAAAACTCCCCTTTTCCTCTTTCAATTATACAAAACATTTGAGTCCCATACCTTAAATAATTTTATATAACCATTAAAACACTTAGGAAAATTCTAGAAAATTTCTATAAAATCACATTATTTATGTTTTCTAACATATAAAAATTTCAGACCCAACCAATTAAATATTTACTTTAAATAATTTATAAACTAAAATACCATTATCTTTACTAGAAAATTCAGATTAATTTCATGAAAATTCAGAAAAACATGAAACTTGAAACCTATCTCCAAAATAATATTTGTGATCTTTATAAAATTTACAAGGCATTTTGATGTCACTTAATAAGGTTGTCACCTTAAAACATATCATAAATTCAATATGAATAATCATAGTTCATCAACAAGTATATATATTCATTCCATCATTCAAAAACATGGCATATCATTGCAAAATTCTCGAAATTCATATTGAAGCCGAAAACACAATCAGAAATGAGATGTAAACATTATTCACCTTAGCTTTAGAGATTATGGAGATTGAGATGTGAATAGATTTGATTTGAATTAGCTTCTAGCTAGCTTTTGTTATTCTCTTCCTTGTTAATGGTGGCCAGCCCCTTAATTCAAAATTTTAAAAATGAAATGAACGTTTAAAATTTTACATGGCCAAGGTTTGGAGGATATAGTAATGGCCTCTTTCCTATTTTACCCCTCCTTTATTTCATATTAACCTTTCTTTAGTTCATTGTTAATTGGCACGACTACCCTTAATTAAAAATCAAATCTCAATCTCCTAATCAATACATTATTTTATTTAATTCAAAAAATAAATATCCTAAATAATGTTACCAAAAATCTAGGGTGTTACATTTATCGATAAAGAGTAGTTAAACTTTAGTGGACAATGTACGATTGACGATGAGTGAAGTTGAGTTAACTTCTTTCTATAAGGCCTTGTTCTTAAGTGTAGTACACATGGTTAAAATTAATTTCATCCAAAGAATAGTCTCATCATACATGATAAGGGTCTGTAAGAGAATTCAACATATCATAGATCAAGAAGTTGGCAGGTTGCGTGGGTCGAAAGAACTATGCATAATAATTGTACGCAAGAGAGCTTGCATGAATCATCGAAAAGGAGTTTGGGAACGATCGTCATTGAATGACAAATTCATGTTTTGAATGTAAGTATCGTAAACCAAAATCAAATCATCATTCGTCTTTAACACCAAAAATTACCAAGGCAAAGACAAAGCTTTACCAATGTAAAAAACATGTGGATTAGGGTTATTGCTGCCTCTTCCATCTTCATCTTTTTCCGCCTCTCTGTCCACTGTGCCTCCTGCACTTCTTCACACTTCGGGCCGATCTTATCTTTAATCTTCTCTTCCTTTATTTTCAACAATGCCTTTTTTCGCACTTTTTCCTAAATTGGCCTCATAATCCATCTTGCTCCAAGTCAACCACATATCTAGCTTTTCCTTTAATGTCTCAGATCTTTGCTCGGTTGGCCGCTCTATTTGATTTTGTCCTTTTGCTCCTTAATGCCAGAAGTCCAGCTTTTACTGGAACAACTCGAGTGTTGTCACCTATTAAGCCACTTATCCTCACACAAGTTGCATGTGTCGGGACATTTTGAGTTGTGTAATACCCCATGAAATAAACCATAAGTAAATAAATAAAATAAATAAATTAGATTAAACCAGGGTAAAAATGGAAATTTTGCAGAAGTTGGAATTTAGCCATGAAAGTTATATAGTTACGTTCGTGGTGAAATTTTGACCAATTTCCATATAAAATGCTGAAAACAAAGCTCAAATGAAGAAGTTATGAGCGTTTGAAGTTTTCAGGTTTAAAGTAATTTAAATCGAATTCAAACTGAAATAGGTAGTTAAATTTGAAATTTGAAATTAAAATGTTAAAATTAACAATTTATGGTTGATGTGTAGAATATAGGTAAGGAATAAAATTAATTAAGCAACGGAAAGAAATTAAGCATTTCCAAAATAAAGGAGGGGTCGGCTGCTGACCTCTACCGGTTGACCGGTAGCGGTCGACGGGTGCGTGCAGGGGATCAACCATTAGCAGTTGAAGGGTGTAGGTAGGACGATCGAGCGCTCCTATTTGTGGTGTCTATGGTTTTTATGTAAATAAATGTTCTAGATTTATCTGTTTTTAACCTACTTTCATCCGACGGTTCTCGTGTGTTTCAACCTATAACTTTAATTCACATATATTTTGGAAATGTTAGTAAAGCTCTATCAGTTCATCTCTTCTTAAATTTAGAAAACTACATTATGGTTTCAGGTAAGAAATCCTAACCTATCTTTGTGTATTATTTTATTTCTAAACCTCTTCTCCCCCAACCTTTCTGAATCTAATATGTATACAAATCCCTTGTTGTATATATCAATAAAAAGAGATCAGAAGGAGATTATAAGAGGCATTTCAAATCCGATGAGAAGCAAAGCTAAGGACCAACTGTGACCGAAAATCTTAGCATTTTTATTTTAGTAATTGATTAATATATGTTGGATTTGGATATACCTTAGGGGTTTTGGGATTGTTAAAACAAACACTATAAAACCGCCCCAAAACTCCTTTAATTCGGATTGTTAATTCCAGATGGACATTCTCAATTATTTATGTTGAATTAATGGAATTATATAATTTTTACAAATTTCTAGTAATTTCTAAGTCTATTCCAATCCTTCTTATTCTTTGCTTTGAGTATGAAATTTTCATAATAAAATAAGAGTGTAAAGTTTGAATCTTATTCGTATTATTCACTACTTATTCCCAAAAAAAATAGAAATTTCCTTATTTATTTCTTTGTAAATGAGGAGTTTAATAGAGGATGATATTAGAATTGTAATTTCTATTGTTAGGATTATTTCGTTGGTTTGATGTGGTAGAATGAGTTTATATTTTATATACAAGTCTATTTAATTATAATTTCGGATATGAACATTTGAATCCTTTGTTATGGTTATTAGAAATTTGGCATCTTTGATAATATGGAAAAAGGACTTCTACTATTGTTGTTAAAAAGGAACTAACATTTAATGTTAGTTAGGTTGTAATCCCGCACGTATAGAAAATAATAAGTGTGTATTTATTTATACATTAATTACTGTAAATAGCATACAATTATAATGTATTAAATATGTTGTTAATTAGGTAAAAATTGTCATTAATTCCCCCTTAGGAAATTAATTGATTATTACAGCTAAATAAGAATGAGTTCTTATATAGCCTAAACAATGAACACGGTGAGGTGTGATAATATATATGTATTATGAGTGCTGCAAATATGACTAAGTCATAGGGACATCACCTATGATAATTAATTATTATGACGTGAGGTAATCCCAATTCTGTAGGGTAAATCTAGCCAGCTAATCTGGTACGGGTACCAACGAATAGTCGGACTAACATGAGTCATCACCGTGGAGTACTGGTCATAGTCCAAAGGATCTATTTCTAAGTTTAAAGGTATTAAGTGGCTGTTTGAGGGCCTTCCTTTTTTCCCTAAATGGGTATTGAGTGGTCAAGGGATAGTGGTTAGGCATAGTAGATGGTATCTTTGGGAGAGTCCGCTTAGGGTAAGGTATTAAGTGTTATTTGAGGGCCTGCCTTACCATAAAAAAGTGTTAAATGGTTTAAAGAGATTCAATACAATGTCAACCAGATAGACACCTATGAGAAGTCTGCCTTGGGAATAGGTATTAAAAGATGAGGACCTGCCTAAGTTGAGGTCATAAATGGTCAAAGTCTACCTATTTTCCATTAAAACGGTATTAAGTAGCTTAGGTTCTAAATCTCGCATTGGTAGACATTTATAACAGTATTATGGGTTATGAAATCTAGATACCTGCTTCGGGAATTGAAAGTATTAATTGGTTGTTTGAGGACTCTCCTCTTTTCCTTATATGAAGCACTAAGTGGTTTCTAAAATGGTTTTAAATACGTAAAACATATTTTTATTCTAAAATATAGTGACCAAGTACAGAAACAGTTAGGCTTAAGTTTTTAATTCACCAATCACTTTTTGTTTAAACTTCCTCCTTATTACAACATAGGTTAGAGATGGAGTTAATAATGCTTGAAGACCACAATAGTGGAGCTTGTGGAAGTAGTTATTTATATGTTCATGTTAATTTCTATCGTACCCATAAAATGTTCTTTTGAACAAATTAGTGTAACGATTGTTATTAACATTATGATATGTTTTATGGCATTTGAAATGGTTTGAATAATTAGGCACTATTACTGCTATTATATTTTGTTCTTTCCTCTATAAGTTCTGAAAGAATAGATAGATAGCTCTGTATTGTTTTTCTTTTTACCAACCAGTAGCCAACTTTGGAATGGGTCTAACTTTCGATGAGCCATTTTTGGGTGCGAATTAAGGGTTGTTTTAGGGTAGATTGTTACATTTGGTATCAGAGCTTATGTTACTCCATCAACGAGGATATGTATATGTATGAGAGACATACTTGTTGTTTCTACAAATGTTTTTCAGAAATCCAACCATATACACACTTAATTTAAACATACTCAAAAGAATTAGTTAAATCTTTACTTCGACAACTAGTACTGTCTTAGGAAATGTAGATGGGAAGGATTGTAACTCCAAGGTTAATAAGGCAATAAATACGCATAAATAGAGAGTTATAAGAACTTAATAAGGATATAAACAAATCAACTAAAGAGATCATTAAGGTAATTATGGGATTATGAAACTAGAAAGGTTGTAACTCTAAAAACTAAAAGATGACGAATGTGTAATAAGTGAGGAGTTACAAGAAATTAAACAAATTATTGAGACCATTAAGGTAAAAGTTGAATAACTAAATAAATGTCTTTTGGAAACGTTTATTAGGGTAATAACCATTTAATATGGACTAATTAATGTTTATGAGAATAATAAATAAATTTGTTAAGCATTAGTTAAATATTACAAGGTCGAATATTTGTAAACATCCAAAAGTCAGATGTAAAGAAGGAATGAAACAAGCTTTTGTAAGAAGGTTTACATTAATCGCCCCAAGAAAATAACCTAAAGTTTAAAATGACTGAGAATGAAAGTTCAAAGGAAAGAACAATTAAAGCCAATTTCTATTTCCTACCCCATGAAAAAGAATTTGATAAAATGGTTTTGGAAACTTCTTGAATGTTTTGAATGGCTTTTCAAGAGAATATTAAATAAAGATCTTATGCATTATAAATTGAACTTTTTTTTATAGCAGGTGATTTTAGACAGCTTCGCAAATATAGCACCATTTATTTAGTGAATTTTTTTGGAAAGAGGATATAATTCTAAAAGTGATGAAACTATTGGAAATGTGGATTACGAATCTTAAGGCTGGATTAACACTAGAGGGGGGGTGAATAGTGTTTAATGGATTTTATGGAATTTTTGAAATATTTTCAAATTAAACACATACATATCCAATTTCACAAACACGGAGACAATCAAATATGCAAATGGTAAATGAAAGCATTAAAGGAAAAAACACACCTAAATTTTATATATGGTTTGGAGTTACCCTACATCCTGTCCTACATAATTTATTATGCGGATTTCTTTTCAAATATAATATTGATATTACAGCCTCGATTTCAACGCCACGAGATACACCCTCCTGTCTCCGAGTCTAGGGCAAACTCTCTTGATTTAACCAGGCTACAAGAACACTTAATTGATTTATGGGCTACAATCACACCCCATTGATTTATGGGCCACAATCACACCATTTCCAATCACATTTTGATAGAGAGAGACTCGATACACTTCAATCTTTTGATCTTTGATTACAAATGGTCCTATAAATCTGAATAGCACCGAGATCTTAGGGAGAGAGTGGCAGAGAATCAAACTAGAGATGATCGGGTTTGATTCACTTGTAATTTTGGTAGAGTTTTGTTAAAGCGTTTGAAATATAAGAGAATATTTGAGTAGAGAAGAAGGAGTGAAGAAATGAAGAAAAACTAATTTAAAATTCGTTGAAAACAACTGGTATATATAGGAGATCAATAGTCATGTCCATTCATAAAAGGTTATGATGAATAGACACTTCTTTTGAACATTTGAAATTTGAATTCTGCGGTCACGATGTCGACATGGAGGGATTGTCACGACCCGTCTTTCTATCTCCAGAAAAACGCATCATGATTCAAGAAAGAAAGGGATAGAAGAAGAAAAGATAAGAAAAGAAGAAACATAACAACAACAGATTCTCACAACGGAACGAATGAAATATAATATATCACATAAAATATTACATAGTATCATATTACATCAAAGTACACAACTTATACAACACATATTAGACAGTTATAAACATCTGTCTAACTATACAACTCAGGATATCACAAGATACAGACACAACACATACACAGCGGAACCATAATATATCTCCACGCTGAAGCCTCCTGCTCCAAATCTCCTCCAGAATTCGTCAAAGCTAACCTGAATCCCTCGACTACTCATACATAATATGAGTACCCAAGAGTTTAATAAAACAGAAAATAAACACTCGGCTCAGACAGGGGTCTGGTGTGAGTAAACAGTTAAAGTTGCTTAACTTTAGAAAATCCTTTGAAAAGAAAAGGTATCATGTAAGACTTCCCACACATAAACATGGAAAAGTTTTTACCTTACGCTAACCAAAACATTTGATAGGAAATCCAGTGATATTATAATAGTGTCTAGGGTTTTCAAGTGAAATACAAAAATAGCTGGAATGCTTACATATCACGTTCCAACATAGTTGGGCACATCTAAAACGTACGGCACTTATTGGAGATTGGATTCCATATAATGGCGGGGATACTAGGGTACCGTCCGTCACAGTACGTGGCTTAAATCACCGTACCGAGGATCACTCCCAATCCCGTGCAACACAAAGCCAGGACCATCCCTTACTGGACAATCCTGAGTAAGATCACCCCATGGTTGCCGCGACCAACCACCCACTAAGCCGAAATAAAAAGGGACATCTAGACAGGGATGACCTCACCCTGAAATGGGTGCTACCCACCTAGCCTTGCTGCACCTCCCCTATTTTAGCCATTCCCGGTTGATGAGGCTTGAGGCTGTTATTACCTTTATAGAACACATCTATCTTAAAATGCTCATCGTCCACCTGACGATGTTCTGAAAGCATTCAATCCATACAAGTTCGTTCCGGGTTCGAACGAAACCGAAGGCACTATCTCGTTGCACTCATTTTGGAATCACCCTTAGAGTCAACGACCATAGCCCTTGCACTTTGAGTCACCATCTCGAACCTATAAGTACTATCTCCGTCAAACTCATCATGGAATCACCCTCAGAGTTATACTGGCGAATAGTTCTTACACTTCGAGTCTTCACTAAGCTCCACTTGGATTCACGACCTAACAATTATTTTGGATCAATGTGGTTTTCGGATATCCAAATATGGAAACCCGATCCCGGTCTCACCGAAATCTAAACGCCATTTTAGTGTCCAAGTTGTTTAGGGGTTTAAATAATTTAAACTTATATTCAGGATGATATAAAAGAAAGATGAATCACATTATCACAATAGATATTCATATCAACCATTCTTCTCACAAAACAGCATATAAAATATCAGAGATATCACACCCAAATCATCCAACATCATTCAAACATCCAATATCAACCATCCAATATCAATCATCCAACATCATTCAAACATCCAATATCAACCATCCAATATCAATCATCCAATATTAATCAATCATAAGCAGGTTTGATTAACTCTTAATCAGCTGGATTACCTTAATCATTCTTTCTCAACATTAATTAATTTTAATTAATTAATCAATCATCTCTTAATGATCTTCCTTAATTAATCTCCCTTGATTAATTATCCTTTAATTACATTCAAGTAATTAACCTTTAATTCTTTAATTAATTCCACAAATTAATTATCCTTAACCGTATACATTAATTAACCTTTATTACTATCATTAATTACAATAATTAATGACCCTTCATTAGCTTCCATTAATTAATTAACTATGATTAAATGCATTTATCCTTTATTAATTACAATTAATTAATCATACTTTAATTAATCACTTTTATTAATCACCTTGATTAATTCATTAAATAATTAACTAATAATCCTTATTAATTAATAATCTCTTTAATTAATTAAATAATTAATTTATAATTAATCATCTTATTAATTAGTCTTAATTAACCATGAACAGTAATTGACCAACTTGTATTTACTAATCTTAATTAACTTCTTAATTATATTAATCTTTGATTAATTACTCTAATTAATAAATCTTTAATTGCTTCATTAAGGAATTACCAATTAATTACATCAATTAATAATCCTTAGTTAATTACTTTATTAATTAATCACATTTTAATTAATTACACTTAGTAATTAATCTTAAATTAATCACATTCATTAATAATTAATCACATTAATTAATTAACTATATTAATTAAGTAATTAACCCTTAGTTACTTACGTATGTAATTATCTTCTAATTACTTCCATTAGATGATTACTCCCTTAATTAATTACCTTAACAAGTAATTAATCCCATCATTAATTAACCTTAATTCTTCAATTAATTAATTAATTAATTACTCCATAATTAATTAACTTCAAATAAATTATATTAATTAATCCTTAAATAAATAACATCAAGTGATTATCCCTTAATCACTTCCACTCAATTACTTCCATAAGTAATTTTCTCTTTCTAATTACTTCAATAAGCAATTTCCATTCTTAATTACATTAAGTAATTATCCTCCATTAAATAATTACACTTAATTGATTCATAATTAAGTGATTATTTAAAATTAAACAAACAATTAACTAATCATTTAAAATTAATTAAATAATTAGTTAACTTCTTATATTTAAGAATTCTTAATAAATTAAGAAAATTAAGTATTCTTACATTCATAACAATAATAAATTAACCTTAATTATCCTCACAAATTAATTATTTGAATTAATAAAATTTTAATAACTTAAAGACAAATTATTTAATTTGGTTTACAAAATTATTACGTTAACCTTATTTAAAAATAAAGAATTTAGAAATTAATTTTAAAATTTAAAACAATTTAATCATCTAATTTAAATTTATTCATTTTCCATATAAATTTGAAAACTTAGTTTTTAAAACATTGCTTTAAAATTAAAATTCAAAATTTAATTAAGACAATTACTTTCAAATAAATCATCTTAACAATTTAAATTTTGAAAATAAATTCAATCTACATTTTTGAATGTTTGATTAATATTACTTCAAAGAACAAATTTTTAACTTGAAAATTTATTTCCTGCTGTAAAATCTTAAGCTTTAATTAGCATACACCTAAACCCGAGACAAACTCCTACGAACCCCGTGCTCGCCGCGAGTCACTCACCCACCCTCATCTGCTTCGAGTCGACTATAGGAAAACACGAGAAACACTCCGAGTTCAACTTGTCTTCCCCAACTCCCTTCTTCCAGTGCACACAAATGTACATGTGTGTGGGTGTGCGATCCAACCAACCTTCTCCGATCAACTATCTAATCATCGACCAACCACAAACGACCTCGGGAACCATTCCCTCAACCCAGAATCAAGAATTCTAACTCAAATCGAAATTCGACCCCTAGCTCGAAAAACAGCAGCCACATGATCCAAAAAATCCATCGCCTCCGACGATTGCGCCCACCTGAAACTCCAGCAACCCTTCCAAAGCACCGCCGTATCGCCACGCCTCCATCCCCCAACACGCGATCGCCTCCGGTGATCCTAGGATGAAGCAACAGCCGCAAAAACAACAGCCTTCAAAACTAAAGACGAAACCCTACTCCAATAAAATCCGATCATCTCGGCCCATAAGAAAATCACCACTATTTTTTCTATATTCGCCATCAATTGAACCACCTCCAGACCAAAAATTAATCGACTTCGCCCTGCCGTTCATCGGCAATCGCCAAAAACTCCAATATCGAATAACCAATAAATTTTCGTGAATCACCAAACTAAAAAATTATGATTTATATATTAAAAATCATGATTTTTAACCACTAACACAATCATGAGATTCAAAACAGAAAACATGTTTGTTGATTTTTGACATGCAACAGTGGTTTACTGTAATTTCCATTTTAAAATTTATTTGTGAATTAAAAATTTCAAAAACCATTTTTAAAATTACCATCATACATTAACTCACAACTCTCATTCATATGCTAAGATCTAATATAGTTTAGATTGGAAGATTTTTTTGAATTTTCTTAAGAAATCAACTCCTGAAAAAAAAAGAACAGAGATGAATTTAAACAGGTTTCCTATTCTCAGGCATTCCCTACGTACAACATACATACATGACAGTATTCATGAAAACAAATATTCATTAACATAGCCAAATTCATTCAATGCATAAATAATTCGACTACATTATGATTAAAACTATTATTTTTTAAAAGTTTACTCACCACTTTACAGAGAACAGAGCATGTTTTCCAAACCTTGAATTTTAATATGAAAAATGTTTTAAATTGCCTTTGATTGCTTTGCTAATGAAAACCTTTGCATGCCTTCAAATTGCTGATTTTAAAGGTTGAAACTTGCAGTTGATCATCCGTTGAATTACAGGTTTGCAAATTTGAATTTTCAGATTTACTTTTGCTTTTCAGTTTTCAGGTTAGAAAGTAATTTCTGGTTTGAGTTAAGAAAAGAAGACAAAAGAATGAAAGTGTTTTGTAAAAACTAGTTTTCTTCTTTAAACATTTATTTAAAATTAAAATAAAGCAAATAAAAATGTAGCCACTTGTTTTAGAACTTACATTTGTAACTTAAAAGTACTTAATTGTTCAACACATGTCATTAAGATGTGCTAATATGTTTACACATGTTCCTTAAGTATTTTTAAATAAATTTTCATTTAATTTAAATGTTAATATAAACTTACATACTTAATTTACTAAATAAATAAATACTTACATATGTATATATAAATTTACTTTTTAAAGAAAATATTATAAAACTAATTATAATACAAATAATTCTTATATATGTATTTTAAAATCTAAAACATTTATCTTTATTGTTTAAGAGGTAATTTTTAAACAGAAAGTTAATTAATAACTTTATACATATATATATATATATTATATATATATATATATATATAACCATTTTGATTTAAGCATTTTAAAGAAAAAAAATAAACTTTGTTTAAATCTTATTTAAACTATCACATTCTAAAAATAAATAATTATCTTATATTTTGAAAATAATTGAATTAATCTTAAATTAACTTTTGAAAAATATTGAATTTAAAACAAAGCTTCTAATTACAATATATTCATACATATATATTTTATCAATAAATTATATTAAATTTCAAAACAACTCCAAATTATAACATATACATACATATATATTACAATTTGGAAATACATATTTTATTTAAAATAAAAGGTTTTCGATTCACAATATATATACCAAATATATATACATTATAAATAGAATAAAATTTTATTAACTTTGAAAAATAATCCTGATCAATTTTAAAATTTTAGAAAGATATTGATCAATATTGTCAGATTAAATATTTATTAACCTTTAAAAGATTAAATTTAACAATTTAAATTAAAATTATAAAGGAAAATTATCAAATCAATTTAATTATAAATACAGATTATTAAATTGATATTGCCTAAAATTCCGGGTCGTCGCATTCCTCCCCCCTTAAAAGAATTTCTTCCTCGAAATTTAAAAGCAAAGGTAATTTAATAACCCAACAAAGATTTTAATTTCAAACAGCAAAGCTTTCCTAACATCCAGTAACTAACAACCATAGCAACCTATCAAACAAACAAACCTAACTAATTATCCTGACACAAATCAGGATAAATCTTCTAATACTATCTAGAGTTTCCCAAGTATAAATCACTAGGAGACTCGCTCTACAGAAGCTCAACTAACTACACCACTATAACCCCGAGCTCCTCTCATTCCTAGATCCAACAATCTAAACAGAACATCAGACTATACTCAAGTCTAGCTCAACTTCCAAAACCCAACCGAACTGCAGATTCTACATCCAACAGTGAATCATACACGTACTCCCTCAGAGATACATGAAGTACAATGAATTCCAGCTATCCAAACTGGCAATTCACTCCCATAGACAAAAGAACTTATCCTATCAACACCGATAAGAAATCCCAAATGCCTCAGAACTAGCCATCCAATCTTATCCAATTACTTCTCTCTTAACCAGAGAAATCTTAACAACAATGAAGTCTCCAACTTCGAATTCCAAACTCTTTATCTCATATCTGCATAACTCAACAGACAATCCTGGGCTGCCCATCTTCTTGATCAGCTCAACCTATGCCGATGCTTCCAGAAACAACTAGACCAAAGCAAACCAGTTTCTGGATCCTATCCAACAGAAAGGTCTTCCAAGATCCATCGAAATCTAGAACACAAGCTCTACTTCCCAAGCAATAGAAAACTGAACTTACTTCCTTCGTTGCACAGCTGCTACCTCGCTTCCGCTGCACAACTCTGATTCTGAAATAGATGATAATACTGTTGATGAACACGAGTACAAACTTATCCAATATATCCGGGAAACTTTGTTCATCAAATCCATAGAATCTTAGTGACCCATTTGACTCGGTCACACAACCTTACAGCAGAAATCCAACTCAAAACTAGATCTGACCAACCCAAATTCCAAAAAAATTTGAGCTGCTACACCAACTCTTCCTTCTTCAAGAACCATCCTACAACCAGGCTAACCATTAGTATCGCTTCTGGAACCAAATCAATATGGAACTCAACTCCAGATGCAGACAGCCTTCTGATTGCATCAATAGCTCCTACTTCCACCTGAGAACTCTCAGTCTCAAACAAAAGATTGCCCAAGATAAATTCCCAAGCTAATCGCAAGTCACTTTTGCGATCCTACCCAGTTCGAATTCCAAAGAAACTATCCTCTCTACCAATTAGAACAGCTTTAAGCTTTTCCAAACAAGGTGAAACCTTCAAGAAAGCATTTACCATCTTCCCAGACTACTGAAAGAAGTACCACAAAGATTCATGAACCATCGGAGAAACGGGCCACACTACTGCTTCCAAACTCTACCTCGATGATACTGCAAAGCCAATAGACCTTCTTGTCAGCACACCGAACACTTCGAGCTGCACTGCTACCACCGTTAACCAAAGACTTCTAATCCAAAGGCTTCTTGAACCCCAAAACAATCAACAAACCACACAAAAGACCTTCGAGATGGAAGACATCCCAAAAGAAATTTGAGCTCCAAACCAAGCGTCAACATCTCACTCTCCTTAAGGGATGACAATAAGACCATGCCGAAGCGAAGCAACTTATAGACCTTAGTCTCATATTCTAAAGTAGCTAACCTCCATGCTGAAGATCCAGACAACTTCTACACAGACGAGTCTTCCCTACGGCAGGAAAAGACTCCTCCTCGACTACTTCTAAAACTGCTTCAAGAGAAAACTCCATCGGGAATATCTATGGGTACTGTATCTCACCACGCAGTTATCAAGATACCATCACTTGCTTCTGCACTTTCAACAGATCCAAACTCTAGAAAATCCGCTTACGCGAGCGCAATCCAAACTTACACTTCAATGATGGACTCCGAATCTTTAAAAAAATTCCTTCGGAGATCAGGGAAATCCTTACTCCAAGCTGCAAAGCTCACTCGAGACGTTATTAGACCTACAGTCTTGACAAATACACATCCAACCTCAAACATATGGACTTGTTCCATTAGTGGTAGTCGTGTTACACACACACACCACTACTTCATCTACCTCTAAAACTTATGTTCGAAAATCCGAACAGATAACCCAATAAACCAGGTAGATATGGGTATATAAATATATAGTTATATATAAAAAATTACAAGTACGCACTCTCAAGAAAGACACCACTCCAGAGCCTAAGCATTCACTCAACCAAATGCTCTGATACCAAGCTCTTACGACCCGTCTTTCTATCTCCAAAAAAAGGCATCATGATTTAAGAAAGAAAGGGATAGAAGAAGAAAATATAAGAAAAGAAGAAACACGACGACAACAGATACTCACAGCAGAATGAATGAAATATAATATATCACATAAAATATTACATAGTATCATATTACATCAAAGTACACAACTTATACAACACATATTAGACAGTTATAAACATCTGTCTAACTATACAACTCAAGATATCACAAGATACAGACACAATATATACACAGCGGAACCATAATATATCTACACGATGAAGCCTCCTACTCCAAATCTCCTCCATAATTCGTCAAAGCTAACCTGAATCCCTCGACTACTCATACATAATATGAGTACCCAAGAGTTTAATAAAATAGAAAATAAACACTCGGGTCAGACAGGGGTTTGGTGTGAGTAAACGGTTAAAGTTGCTTAACTTTAGAAAATCCTTTGAAAAGAAAAGGTATCACGTAAGACTTCCCACACATAAACATGGAAAAGTTTTTACCTTACGCTGACCAAAACATTTGATAGGAAATTCAGTGATATTATAATAATGTCTAGGGTTTTCAAGTAAAATACAGAAATAGCTGGAATGCTTACATCTCACGTTCCGACATAGTTGGGCACATCTAAAACATACGATACTTATTGGAGATTGGATTCTATACAATGGAAGGGCTACTGGGTTATCGCCCGTCATAGTACGTGGCCTAGATCACCGTACCGAGGATCACTCCCAATCCCCTGCAACACAAAGCCGGGACCATCACTTACTAGACAGTCCCGAGTAAGATCACCCCGTGGTTGGCGCGACCAACCACCCACAAAGCCAAAATAAAAAGGGACATCTAGACAGGGATGCCCTCACCCTGAAATGGGTGCTACCCACCTAGCCTTACTGCACCTTCGCTATTTTAGCCATTCCCGGTTGATGAGGCTTGAGACTGCGGTTACCTTTATAGAAGACATCTATCTTAAAATGCTCATCGTCCACCTGACGACATTCTGAAAGCATTCAATCCATACAAGTTCGTTCCGGGTTCGAATGAAATCGAAGGCACTATCTCGTTGCACTCATTTTGGAATCACCCTCAGAGTCAACGACCATAGCCCTTGCATTTTGAATCGCCATCTCGAACCTGTAAGTACTATCTCCGTCAAACTCATCACGGAATCACCCTCAGAGTTATACTGACGAATAGTTCTTACACTTTGAGTCTTCACTAAGCTCCACTTGGATTCACGACCCAACGTTTATTTTGGATCGATGTGCTTTTCGGATATCCAAATATGGATACCCGATCCCGGTCTTACCGAAATCCAAATGCCATTTTAATGTCCAAGTTGTTTAAGGGTTTAAACAATTTAAACTTATATTCAGGACGATATAACAGAAAGATGAACCACATTATCACAATAGATAATCATATCAACCATTCATCTCACAAAACAACATATCACATATCAGAGATATCACACCCAAATCATCCAACATCATTCAAACATCCAATATCAACCATCCAATATCAATCATCCAATATTAATAAATCATAAGCAGGGTTGATTAACTCTTAATCAATTGGACTACCTTAATCCTTCTTTCTCAACATTAATTAATTTCAAATTAATTAATTAATCATCTATTAATGATCTTCCTTAATTAATCTCTCTTGATTAATTATCCTTTAATTACATTCAAGTAATTAACCTTTAATTCTTTAATTAATTCCACAAATTAATTATCCTAAACCATATATAGTAATTAACCGTTAATTACTATCATTAATTACAATAATTAATGATCCTTCATTTGCTTCCATTAATTAATTAACTATAATTAAATGCATTAATCCTTTATTAATTATAATTAATTAATCATACTTTAATTAATCACTTTTATTAATCAAAGTTGATTAATTCATTAAATATATTAACTAATAATCCTTATTAATTAATAATCTCTTAAATTAAATAAATAAATAAATTATAATTAATCATCTTATAAATTAGTCTTAATTAATCTTAAACAGTAATTAACCAACTTGTGATTACTTATCTTAATTAACTTCTTAATTATATTAATCTTTGATTAATTACTCTAGTTAATAAATCTTTAATTACTTCATTAAGAAATTATTAATCAATTACATCAATTAATAATCCTTAATTAATTACTTTATTAATTAATCACGTTTTTAATTAATTACACTTAGTAATTAATCTTAAATTAATCACATTCATTAATTAATTAATCACATTAATTAATTAACTATATTAATTAAGTAATTAACCTTTAATTACTTACATAAGTAATTATCTTCTAATTACTTCCATTAGATGATTACTCCCTTAATTAATTACCTTAACAAGTAATTAATCCCATCATTAATTAACCTTAATTCTTCAATTAATTAATTATTCATAATTAATTAACTTCAAATCAATATATTAATTAATCCTTAAATAAATAACATCAAATGATTATCTCTTAATCACTTCCACTCAGTTACTTCCATAAGTAATTTTCTCTTTCTAATTACTTCAATATGCAATTTCCATTCTTAATTACATTAAGTAATTATCCTCCATTAAATAATTACACTTAATTGATTCATAATTAAGTGATTATTTAAAATTAAACAAACAATTAACTAATCATTTAAAATTAATTAAATAATTAGTTAACTTCTTGCATTTAAGAATTCTTAATTAATTAAGAAAATCATTTATCTTAATTCATCTTTTACTTATTAGTAAATCATATTAATTAAGTATTCTTACATTCATAACAATAATAAATTAACCTTAATTATCGTCATAAATTAATTATTTGAATTAATCAAATTTTAATAACTTAAAGACAAATTATTTAATTTGGTTTACAAAATTATAACATTAACCTTATTTGAAAATAAAGCATTTAGAAATCAATTTTAAAATTTAAAAAAATTTAATCATCTAATTTAAACTTATTCATTTTCAACATAAATTTGAAAACTTAGTTTTTAAAACCTTGCTTTAAAATTAAAATTCAAATTCTAATTAAGATAATTACTTTCAAAGAAATCATCTTAACAATTTAAATTTTGAACTTTTGAAAGTTTGATTAATATTACTTCAAAGAACAAGTTTTTAACTTGAAAATGTATTTCCTTCTGTAAAATCTTAAGCTTTAATTAGCATACACGTAAACCCGAGACAAACTCCTACGAACCCCGTGCTCACCTCGAGTCACTCACCCACCCTCATCTGCTTCGAGTCTACTACAGGAAAACACGAGAAACACTCCGAGTTCAACTCGTCTTCCCCAACTCCCTTTTTCCAGTGTACACAAATGTATACGCGTGTAAACCAACCTTCTTCGATAAATTATCTGATCGCTGACTAACCACAAACGACCTCGACAACCATTCCTTCAACCCAGAATCAAGAATTCTAACTCAAATCGAAATTCGACCCCTAGCTTGAAAAACTGCAGCCACATGATCCCAAAAATCCATTGCCTCCGATGATCGCCCCCACCTGAAACTCCACCAACCCTTCCAAAGCACCGCCGTATCACCACGCCTCCTCCCCCAACACGCGATCGCCTCCGGTGTTCCTGGGATGAAGCAACAGCCGCAAAAATAACAGCCTTCAAAACTAAAGACGAAACCCTACTCCAACAAAATCTGATCATCTCGGCCCATAAGGAAAACCACCACTATTTTTCCTATATTCGCCACCAATCGAACCACCTCCAGACCAAAAATTGATCGACTTCGCCATGCCATTTTAACCACTAACACAATCATGAGATCCAAAACAGAAAACATGTTTGTTGATTTTTGACATGCAATAGTGGTTTACTGTAATTTCCAATTTAAAAATTATTTGTGAATCAAAAATTTCAGAAACCAATTTTAAAATTACCATCATACATTAACTCACAACTCTCATTCATATGGTAAGATGTAATATAGTTTAGATTGGATGATTTTTTTGAATTTCTTAAGAAATCAACTCCTGAAAAAAAAGAACAGAGATGAATTTATACAGGTTTCCTATTCTCAGGCATTCCCTACCTACAACATACATACATGGCAGTATTCATGAAAACAAATATTCATTAACATAGCCAAATTCATTCCATGCATAAAGAATTCGACTACAATATGATTAAAACTATTTTTTTTTTAAAGTTTACTCACCACTTTACAGAGAACAAAGCATGTTTTCCGGGCCTTGAATTTTAATCTGAAAAATGTTTTAAATTGCCTTTGATTGCTTTGCTGATGAAAACCTTTGCATGCCTTCAAATTGTTGATTTTAAAGGTTGAAACTTGCAGTCGTTCATCCATTGAATTACAAGTTTGCAAATTTGAATTTTCAGATTTACTTTTGCTTTTTAGTTTTCACGTTAGAAAGTAATTTCTGGTTTGAGTTAAGAAAAGAAGACAAAAGAATGAAAGTGTATTGTAAAAACATGTTTTCTTCTTTAAACATTTATTTAAAATAAAATAAAGCAAATAAAAATGTTGCCACTTGTTTTAGAACTTACATTTGTCCCTCAAAGTACTTAATTGTTCAACACATGTCATTAAGATGTGCAAATATGTTTACACATGTTTCTTATGTATTTTTAAATAAATTTTCATTTAATTTAAATGTTAATATAAACTTACATCTTTAATTTACTAAATAAATAAATACTTACATATGTATATATAAATTTACTTTTTAAAGAAAATGTTATAAAACTAATTATAATACAAATAATTCTTATATATGTATTTTAAAATCTAAAACATTTATCTTTATTGTTTAAGAGATAATCTTTAAAATGAAAATTTATTAATAACTTTATACAATTATTTATATAACCATTTTAATTTAAGCATTTTAAAGAAAACAAAATAAAACTTTGTTTAAATCTTATTTAAACTATTACATTCTAAAAATAAATAATTATCTTATATTTTGAAAATAATTGAATTAATCTTAAATTAACTTTTGAAAAATATTGAATTTAAAACAAAGCTTCTAATTACAATATATTCATAGATATATTTTATCAATAAATTATATTAAATTTCAAAACAACTCCAAATATAACATATACATACATATATATTACAATTTGAAAATACATCTTTTATTTAAAAGAAAAGGTTTTCTACTTACAATATATATACATTATAAATAGAATAAAATTTTATTAACTTTGAAAAATAATCCTTATCAATTTTAAATTGTTAGAAAGATATTGATCAATATTGTCAGATTAAATATTTATTAAGCTTTAAAAGATTAAATTTACCAATTTAAATTAAAATTATAAGGGAAAATTATCAAATCAATTTAATTATAAATACATATTATTAAATTGATATTGCCTATAATTCCGGGTCGTCACGGGGATGAGGGATGTCGACATGCCTAGGTGAATTTTGAAAATTTATTTTGCTTTAAAACGATTTCTATTTTAAAACTTATCAAAAATAATTTCTAAACTTTGTAAACTATTTTGAATATAGTTTAAAATCATAAAAGAGATTTAAAAAGTAATCTTAAAAATATATAATCTATAATATAAAAGTAATAGAAGCTCAATATAAATATTTTGAGATTAAGGCTAAAACCATTAAAACTAAGAGATGGTTTAAAAACAAGAAATGATTTTGAAATTAAAAATTAGTTAAGGCTAAAATATTTAGACCTAGAGAGATAACTTTTAAAAGATTGTTTTGAAAAAATCTTAAAAATAAATCATTTTGAAAATTTTATGGATTCCATTCCACTAGAGTAGGTCGTGTATTCCATCCCACTAAAGAGGTTATGGGTTCCATCCCACTATTAAAGCGAGAAGGTGGATACCATTCCACAATTAAAATCTAAATAATGATTTTAGTGCTATTATGAAGTTTCAACATAAATCTAGACTCTATTACTTATCTTGATATCTTGAACTCTTGAAATCTTGATACTCATGAGTCTTCTGTCTTGATTTCTTCAATTTTGAATTCGTTAGTCTTGAATCTCTATACTGTAAAGTCTTCATTCTTAGTACCTACATATATGTACCCTGCATATACAAAAATATCTCAACAAGAATATTAGTATTTACATTTTATAACAAGTCCTAAAGTTGTCATCAAAAACATCATCTCAGGAACAAACAGTCTCCCTCATTTTGATGACGACAACCTTTGTTTATAAAATATTCTCCACAAATTTCTATTCTACTCCGACTCCCCTTTATTCCAACAAATCCCCCTTAATCTTCTAACTCCGCCTTAATCTAATCCCGTCTAACCAATTTATAATTCTCCCCCTTTATCATCAACAAAAACTAATCCTAAACTTCATAACTCCCCTTATATCTTATGCTATAGCATCATATACTAACACAGTATAATAGAATCTAAATGAGACAGATAATAGCATGAGTAAAACATAGTAAGGTAACTATGAGAGAGATGAAAATTTTAAACACAACAAAATAATTACATACATCATGTTTTTATCAAACCACACTCATAATATTAAAATCAATCCAAACCATACTAAATCAAATCAAACCAAATCAAATCAAACCAAACAATTCAAACCAAATTAAAGTAAATCAAACCACATATGCTAAATCAACATTTCTTGGAACTTCAATCCATCCTTCTTCACCATAGATAGGATCTACTTTTATAGCATCTTATTCTTCATCATCTTTGTTCAAAGTTCCTTCAGGATTCGCTTCAAGTTCTTTGTTGAGGGCTGAGATCATCAATCGAATGGCATAGAAGTGCCTTTCTTGTTCTTTTGTCATCTGCATTCGACTAGTTCTAAGTGAGTTGATTGTGAAGGATAAAAGTAAGTATGTTCTTATAGGAATTAAGAGTTTCTTCAAGATTCTCACTTAGATTATGAATAGGATAAGCCTTTTTTTGATAAAATATAAACAAATTCAATAGACAATAAAGAGAATTGAAAGTATGCATTTTTCTGGAAGAAACGGGTATTTAGATAGTTAAAAATTCGTTCGAAATGAAAAGACACAACGTGTTATGTCTATTTCAATTTCAAAACAAAAACAATTTTCTGGTCGTTACATGTAAACGGGAGGGGTGGGGGGATGTCGACATGCCCTTGTTTATTTGGGCAATTTGCTTTGTTTCTTTACATTATGTACAAGTCTATATATATAAACTTATCTATACTACAATATTATTATTGAGTTAGATTTCAAGAGCACGCATGCCTCCTTCACATTTTTGGAAATGAACAGTCACGTTTTTTATTTTTTTCTATTTCAAACTTTGAAATGTGATAGCTTTTTCTACATTAATTGTATTTAAGAATTGATTTCACTATTAAATCTCAAATTAATATGCTTTCCAATGATATCCATTGTCGATAGCTAAAAATAAAAATTTTAAAATCATAGTTTTTGGAATTTTCATATTATTAAAGTTATTAAATCTGTTTGACTTTATTTCATTTAACTAATTTATGTCGTTGATTGTTTTGAAAATTCCCAGCCTCTGATTTTACTTTCAGAAATTGCAGTCAAGTCTGGTGAAATCCAACATTACCAAAATACAGCAACAATGTTAGATGGAATTAGAAATGGAACCAAAAATCTCAAAAGAATTAAATACAATTATATGCTTCTTATTATATTGAATTTGATTTGACTGCAAAAGAAATACAATGATATTCTTCACATTAAAATAAATATTATTGAATAATGATTTTTAGTTCCAACACTTCGGACATAAAATATGTATGCTTTAGATTTAGCATATTTTTCACAAGAATCGTTCAAAACAGAAAGAAATCTCTTTATCCTCTAACCTTATCTTTCTACAATAATATGATGCTGCATAATGTATTCCTATACACAGTTAGTTATGAGATTATCATCAAAACTTGCGTTCTCATGAATCACGTCAACGTTGCTTTTGGCATTTTTGGATCAATGGTCAAGTGTGAACCAAATGTTATTACCTGCACTACTCTTATAGATAGTTATTACCGAAGCAGCAAATGGAATCAACGACATCAAGTATTAAAGGAAATGATTGATAAAGGTATCTCACCAAATGAAGTTGCATTTAATACAGCTGATGCATGGAGCAACAGCTGATGCACACAATAAATATATGTGTGTAAAATTTGTATGTGTATTGTGTGGAAATTTTATCTTTGAAATCATTTTTGCTCGATATTTTGCAATTGTTTATCAAGCACCAGCACTATCTGCATTACTGTTTTCAAAGATTTATACACGAGTTTTAGACAAAATGCAAACTTATTTGAAAATTGATAAAAAAGATCACTATTTCTTAATCAATGAACCATATAAATCATTTAAACATGCTATGATGATAAGAGGATGAGTGCGGTACGTATGCGAAGCACGGGTTCGCACTAGTATTATATAATAATAAGCATTCCAGAGATATTTTAGAGCTAAAAAACAGAAAATAAAGGATTTTCATTAATAAATTTAGTTAACATTACATAAACGATACATAACATTAACTAAAGAGGGATACAAACTAATACATCATGAAGTGAAACTAGTATTAGTTAGAGGATGATGAAGATGATGATAATCCAAGCTTGGACTCACTTTTCCTAAGAACTTATTCATTTTCATGGAAATTTTGGCCAACTTATTGCTAACGAATCTTTTGAGAATTCCTTGGTTTCCCACGATAAATTTTTTGTTTTTGAGAAGTATCCTGTTGGTTGGATTGTTAGGAGTGACAGGGTATTCAGCGCTTTCCAATGAAGTTTCTTCCTCCTCCTTCCCTTCTTCTTCAATTTCCATCTCCTCCCCTTCTTCCTCCTCTTCTTCTTCTACTTCCACCTCTTTATGAGCCAACCTTTCATCCTTTTCGGCAAGTGTTTCATATGGTTGAAACACAAGCGGAATTTTCATGAGAGAGATATTAGCATGGTTAAACACTTTTCTAGAAACGAACTCCTCCCTCTTATAATCAACGGTAAAATAGTTAAAAATCCGAGTAAGATAAATCCCATAATATAAAGCGTTTTCTCCTAAAGTAAAATTTTTGGGACGAAGTTCATCCTAAATTACTTGCGCCCAATTAATGTCATAGTGCCTAAAAATAGCGAAAAGAGCCTTACAAACTTTTAAGGTCGGGTGATTGAAATTTTATGATCTTGGACTTATGGTACGTTGCAAAAAGAGGTTTAAAATTCTAGCTTTAGGACGGAAATTTTGGTTTATAAAATCAAAGTTATCATCTCCTTCAAAAATGTGATGAAAAGTCTCACAATCATGTTCATCAATTTGAAAATCCGAAAGATCCATTCCCATATACTTACAACCAAGAATGTTACCCAAAATTTCACTATTTAAAACTATATGCGTTCATTTAATGCTACTCCACACTTCCCTTTCATTTCCTTCATAAAAACCACGATTCAAATTTGCATAAATATTTTGACAAGATTTGGATAACAAACAAAATCATTTTGAGAATCATTAATTAAGCTAAGAATTTGATTAACTTCAAAAATAACATTATTTCATAAGAAGAAAAATCATTAAAGATAGAAATTTTTTCCCATACGGACCTTTCCAAAGCTTACATAGCTTATGTAAGCTTTGATAGCTTCAAGATCATTGTAGAGGAAATCTTTGATGGCCTTTGATGGCCTTATGGTGAAGGAATGCTTGAGGAAGCCATTTTTGAAGAGAGCAGTGAACTTGAGAGTTTGAAAAAGAGTTTGAATTTTGAAATGAAACTAAAATGATAAGATAAAGTTAAGGAGATAAATAGATATCTAAGAGTCATGTTCTCTTGTCAAGGGACACCTTTTCAGAGCTTTAGAGTTGGTGAAAAGGTGAAGGAAAATTCAAAGTTTTGAATTCAAATTTGAATTTCAAATTTCTAGTAGGGATGTCGAGATGGGGGTAGGGTCATGTCAACATGGGTCCTTTAATTCATATGACTTATTTTTCCTATTTTAGTTGATATCTAAATATATCCTTTAATCTAATTTATATTTTTTCTAAAATAATATATATAATAACACCTTAATATTTTAATATTAAAATAATATTAGTTTGAAAATCAAAAATTTAAAATTCAAACAATAAGAAATTTTAAAACATGCAAATAATCAAACATTCAAACAAGCAATTTTAATCAATATAATTTAAATGCATACCTATTTTTAGATCCATATTCTCGAGATCATCATATTCATGAATAGTTGTAAAGCACATGTTTGAATTTTCTGTGTCTTGATCTTGATCACTAGAGGATGAGTCTGAATCGTCTAGTTTAGCAGTATATGCCCTCTTTCTATCTTTTGACGAATCATTACATAGAGGAAACTTTTTCTTATCCGAAAGGGGACAATCTCTTTTTAAGTAGCCTGGCTCGTCACAATTGTAGCATCTAACGTTGTTGTGAGTCTCATTATTATTTCCATAATTCTTGTGACATTTCTCTTGTAGTTGTTCATCTTTCTGTATTTTAGAAACTTCCTAAAATTCCTTATCATCAAGGCTATTTCTTCATCATTGTCACTGTTTGAGTCTGAACCATCTGTTATTGCATTGAACGCTATTGACTTCTTTTTGAGGCCTTTCCTTCCCTTCTCTCTTACATTTGTATTTCAAACGACATCAAATTCCCAATTAATTCTTCAATTTTCAGAGTACTAATTTCATTAGCCTCTTCAATTGCTAGAGTCTTCTGATCCCATTTCGGAGTGAATGAATTCAAAAATTTTCTAACTCGATCTTCTTCGAAAAAGTTCTTTCCTAATGCAATTAGTGAGTTCACAATGCCTTGAAACCTACTGTACATGTATGAAATGGACTCGTTTGGATTCATCTTGAATAATTGAAACCGATTGGTCAAAATGGATATTTTGGTCTATTTTACTTTGCTGGTTCCTTCATGAGTAACTTACAATGTTTTCCAGATCTTGTATGCTGACTTATAGACAGACATTTTATTAAACTCATTCCAATCAAGTAAACTGAGAAGAATATTCATGGTTTTGGAATTAATTTGTGCAACAGCCTCTTTCTTAGCAGTCCACTTTGCATAATTAGTCGTGGGTTCAACGTACTCAGTTTGTGTGATATTCCAAGTGTCTAATCCTATTGATTGTAAATAGATTTTCATCCTACATGCCTAATATGCATAGTTATTGCCATTAAAAAGTGGTGGTATGTAGTAGACTTACCCTATACAAATGTACTAGTGATAGTGTTGGCATTACAGTTTTGGCAACCATTTGAAAACTTTCCAAAAACCCGATTATGAATACTTTGAAAACCAATACTCTGATACCGAATATTAGAAACGCGGATTATGGATCCTAAGGTTGGATTAAAACTAGAGGGGGCGGGGGTGAGTAGTGTTTAATGAATTTTACGGGATTTTTGAAATCTTTTCAAATTAAACACATACATATGTAATTTCACAAACACAGAGACAATTATGGAATCAGATACAGATGCAAATAGTAAATAAAAGATGTAAAGGAAAAAATACATCGGAACTTTATATTTGTTCAGAGTTACCCTACATCCAGTCCCACACAATTTCTTGTGTAAATTCCTTTTCAAATATAATGTCGATATTACAACCTCGATTTCAAGGCCATGAGGTACACCCTCCTATCTCCGAGTGCAGGGCAAACTCTCTTGATTTAACCAGGCTATAAGATCACCTAATTATTTAATGGCTACAATCACACCGAATTGATTTATGGGCCACAATCACGCCATTTCCAATACACGTTGATAGAGGGAGACTCGATACATTTTGATCTTTGATTACTAATGATCCTATAACTCTAAATAGCACTGCGATCTTTGAGAGAGAGTCGTAGAGAATCAAATTAGAGATGATCGAGTTTGATTCACTTAGAATTTCGGTAGGTTTCTTTTAAAGCATTTGAAATATAAGAGAATATTTGAGTGGAGAAGATGGAGTAAAGAAATGAAGAAAAACTTGCTTAAAATTCGTTGAAAACAACTGGTATATATAGAAGAACAATAGTCATATCCATTTGCAAATTGTTATGACGAATAGACACTTCTTTTGAAATTTGAAATTTGAATTCTACGGTCACCATGTCAATATGGGGGATGATGGATGTCGACAAGCCTATGTGAATTTTGAAAAATAAATTTGCTTTAAAACGATTTCTATTATAAAACTCATTAGAACAATTTCTAATCTTTTTAAACCATTTTGAATGTAGTTTATACTTGTAAAAGATATTTAAAAAGTAATCTTAAAAATATATAATCTATAATATGAAAGTAATAAAATCTCAATTTATATATTTTGAAATTAAAGCTTAAACCATTAAAACTAGGAGATAGTTTAAAAACAAGAAATGATTTTGAAATTAAAAAATAGTTAAGACTAAAACATTTAAACCTAGATAGATAACTTCTAAAAAGATAGTTTTGAAAAAAATTCTTAAACATAAATCATTTTGAAAATTTTGTGTATTCCATTCCAGTAAAGAAGGCCGTGGGTTCCATCCCGCGAAACAAGTCATGGGTTCCATCCCACTACTAAAGCAAAAAGGTGGATTGCATTCCATAATTAAATTCTAATAAAGATTTTAATGCTATTATGAAGTCTTATCATAAATCTAGACTCTATTACTTATCTTGATATCTTGAACTCCTGAACTCTTGATACTCATGAGTCTTCAGCCTTGATTTCTTCAATCTTGAATTCGTCAGTCTTGAATCTCTATATTGTACAGTCTTCTTTCTTAGTACCAGCATATATATATATATATATATATATATATATATATATATATATATATATACACACACACACCGTACATATACATATATATCTTGACAAGAATATTAGTATTTATATTTTATAACAAGTCCTAAGGTTGTTATCATCAAAACCATCTTCTTAGAAACTAACCGAAACACCATAAAAACAAAATGGAGGATGATTTCTAATTGTAAATCAAATGACTTGAATAGTTGAGAAAAAAAGAGAAGGTTTTCATTTATTAACTTCTTTGTTTAAAATTTGTTGAATTAAAAGGTTTTCAACTTTTTGATTCTTCGTTTTTGGATTCTTCTATTTTCTATATGATGTTTCCTACTTTATAAATTTAAGAAGTTATTTCCTTTAAATTTTTTTTATAGGGTATATAAATGGAAATGACACATGGTTGAAGTAGGAATATAGATAATAGGGAGATAACAGTACCCGATAAGGTAGGTAAGAGGAACATTCCCACATAAGGAAATGCGGAGAATAATAGTTGAAACTTAGGTAGGCATTGGGAATTTTAATCCTGTAATAAATAATATAAGAGAGGAGTAATAGGAATAAGGTAGAAGTTACCTTTGTCTACTCTATTTTACCATCGTTTAAAGTTATAAGGTGTTTTGACAATTGAATGGAATTAAAGGATGGTAATTAATAAATGAGTTGAGATATTTTTGTACATGGAAAAGCATTCATATGAAGATGAGGTTTTATATACATTTTTCCCGTTCAAATTAAGAACTTGTTCGAATAATCATATTATTGAATTTAAAGTGGTAATAAAAGTGAAAGAAATTAGAGATAAGAAGAAAGATTATTGGAGTTTTAAACAAAAATCTAAAAAGAGTTTGGTTAAATGATAGTACATTTTGTGTAATGAAGCAATAAATGTTGATGTATATTTTAAAATGATATAATTATCTTGTAACAAGAAATATCTTTGAAATAAAAATTGTCTAATAAAGGGAAATCTACTATTTTAGAATGATAATTGAGTTTTCGAATTTTACGGGTTAAAAATCCTATTTCAAAACAAGTAAGTCTTTATTATAGTAAACCATTAAAAGGGAAGTGTAATAAGTAAACATGTGAAGAGAATTTTCTATTGAATAGGGATGGAAAAGAAGGTTGGGCAATAGGACCACAGGCGGTTCGAATTCATGGAATTTTGGTTAAAATCATTAGTAATAATAACTCTCTCTCTACCAGCAAATTTTGAAGGAGTTTACAGGCAACTTTAGGAACTTCATTAAATCTTAACACCACTTACCGCTCATTGAACAACGGACAAAATTAATGGAGTAAATGTGAACTTGGAGGATTATTTGAGAGCTTTCAACATGGACTTTAGAGGACATCAAGAGCATCACTTACCCTTAGCAGAATTTGCATATAATAGTAGTCATCAATAAATGATTGTTATAGCACCCTTGAAGCACCTTATGGGAGGCCATGTAAATCGCCAAACTGTTGATGAGAAATCACCAACAAAATTCTTCTTGGACAAGATTTGAATTAAGACACTTTAAAAGTTAGAGTTGATTAGGCAGCCTATGAAGGTCATAAGATTTGGAAAGTTGTAAAATTTAGCACCAGAATCAATCGTGCCTTCCCAATATTCGGCAAAAAAAAACTTGTTAGCTGAAAGGAGTCCATGACATCTTTCACGTTTTTCAATTGAGAAAATACCTTTATAGCATAGGAATTGTGGTAGAGACTAATCAATTAGTGGATATTGAGATGGAGTTAATAGTGTCCCATACCATAGCATGCATTATGGAGCACAGAACTAGCAAGCTCCACAACAAACAAATTAGTTTGGTCTGAATGTAATGGGAGAAAATCCGATGAAATGTATAAGGAGTCATCGACCTAAGCTTTTCTTTGGTAAACATTCCTCTCTAAAATTAGGATTTTGGTTGCATCGTGGTTGCTAGATTGGATAGTAGGAGATGGTTGCTACACTTTCTCATAATCACTTTACACTCATGTAGAAAATTTTATTCATGTTTAGGTTATTTTCTTACATACTTGCATGACAAGATTACAAACTCACTCTAGGGTTGGTTTCGTTTATAATATGTCTGCAGTACATAATCATATTGTTGTTTGGTTGTGTAGATAATTTGGTTGTATAACATGAATGTTATTGCGTGTTAGTTGTTCACCTTTAGAAATATTTCGGCGATGAAACCATTTTAAGGGGGGAAAATATAACTTACCATAAAATCAACAATAAATAAATAAGTAAAATAAATAAATTATATTAAATTATAAAGGGGTAGAAATGGAAATTTTACAGAAGTTGGAAGTTGGCCACGAAATTTATACCATTGTGTTCGTGGTGAAATTTTGATCAATTTCCACATATAATATGCCGAAACGAAGCTAAAATGTGGGTATTTGAAGTTTTCAGGTTTGAAGTTATTTAAATCAAATTCAAATAGGTAACGAAATTTAAAATTTAAAATTTAAAAGTTAACTAAGATTAGACTTGAAGGTTAAATAAACAATAAAGTTTTTGGTTAACGTTAAAACATAATTACGGAATAAAATTAATTAATCAATGGAAAGAAATTAAATGTTCCCAAAGTAAAAGGAGTGGTCGACTAGTGCATGTAGGGCGGGCGACCGCTCTTGTTTGTGGCGGCTAGGGTTTTTCTATAAATAAACATTCCAGATTTATCCATTTTTAACCTAGTTTCATTCGATAGTTCTTGTTCATTTCAACCTCTATAAATAAGACCCTAGATCCCTCACTTTATTCACAAATATTTTGAAAACATTAGTGAAGCTCTGTCAATTCATCTCTTTTTAGATTTAGAATACTCCATTAGGGTTTTAGATAAGAAATCTAGTCTATCTTTGTTTATTATTCAATTTCTTAACCTCTTCTTCTCCAAACTTTCTAAATATTATGTATGTAAATCCCTTTTTTATATATCAACAAGAAGAGATCTGAAGGAAATTATAATCGACGTTTCAATTTAAAGGAGAAGCAAAGCTAAGAACCAACTGTGAATGGAAATCTTAGCATTTTTATTTCAGTAATTGGTTAGTATATGATGGATTTGGATATACCTTTGGGGTTTTGGGATCGCATAAATAAAACACTATAAAACTGCCATAAAACTCCTTTAGTTCGAAATGTCAATTCTAGATGGAGATTCTCAATTGTTTATTTTGAAATAATGAAATTATTTTGTTTTTACAGTTTTTAATAATTTCAAAGTTTATTCCACTCCTCAGTATTATTTGATTTGATTATGAAATTTTTAAAATAAAATTAGGTGTAAAGTATAAGTCTTATTCGTAGTTTGCACCACTTATTCCACAAAAATTAAATAGAAATTTCCTTGTTTATTTCTTTGAAAAAGAGGAGTTGAATAGAAGATGAAATTAGAATTGGAATTTCTATTCTTAAGTTTATTACGTTGGCTTTATGTAATTGAAGGAATACCCTCAGTAAGTATGCTTTAACAAAATAAGGGTTATTTCCTTGATTGCGTTAGGTAATCTAAGTAGGATAGTGAGCAGCTCAATGCTATATCAATGTGTGTAGGTTTTAAAATTGGGAGTAGAATTTGTACAAAGGTTGAGTACATCATTGGTCCTACGTAGTCAATAGGAAAGTCAAAGTTACACATAACGGGTTACACTTACTACTATGATAGATCACATTAGCTCATGCATCACCATATTTATTTGCTAGTTTGGTTGTTAGAGGCTAGGCTAGTTAACTCGTAAAAGAGATCATTAAAAATGAATGGGGTTGTCCATGGAGCTGAGTCCTCTATAGTAAATGGAGTTGTGTCCATAATAGGAATAAGACTAGTAGTTATCACCAAAAGCGAGCTAAAATATGGCTAAACTATTGTGGCGCCTTTATTAGGCACAGTAGGAGTTCCTTGTTATACATGAGGATGAGGACATGATACTGCGTTGATGATGGATTCTGATCGGGTTCTAGGTTATGGATATTAGCGGGGATGGTATCTTTGTCCAAATAAGGACTATGGTACTTTTATGCACACACACACACCTAGTTACGGTTTACTCTGAGTAGACTGGGCATATCGTATGCATACATGGAGTCGAGGAGACTAAGTAAAATGACAAACAATAATATATAATGGAAGATAATTGGCATAAATTAGTGTTACATGTGAAATGTATAATTCACCAATCATTGGAACGTTGTTCTTAGCCCCTCCTCAACAAACCCATAGGATATCTTTAGACGGACAGATACTGGTGCAAGGTGAGAACCATGGAAGGACATATTTCCTAACGCATGCTTGACACTGATAGGAACACTGGATATTGGAAGTGTCAATCTTGGTTAGTAACTATATGTTTTGTTATACTTTACTATTCTGCTGTTCGTTATATCGATGGTGCTTTGATATGAATTCATTTCTTTATTTGCAGGATACCAAATCGGTGATCTATACTTCGGTGGATTTAGGTTTTCAAGTTAGCAAAAATTCAGACCCACTAGGGTGAGGTTTTTCACATTTGGTACCAGATATTAGGTTAGTCGATCTTGTAACATCCCGCATTTTGTATGTTTTGAATTGACAATAAACCACAAACGTCAAACTTAAACCATACCGAAGGGCGGATTGTTATTGGTGTGAATAAGAAAAACAGAGAAGGAAACAAAAATACAGAATCTTGCAGCGGAAAGACAAAATATAATAATCAAATAAGAGTTCATGAAGCTGTTTTATAAAACATTTGATTTTACTAATACAATACATATCATAGTTACACATGTAGAGAATAAAAAATAACAATGCAGCAGAACAATGTGATGCAGTGGAACAATATAGTATATAATAATAATATCTTCGTCTTCGTCCTTCAAAATAAAGTTTCAAAACCTGAAATGCTCAGACCGACCCGAGTGAATTGAAAAGACAAAACACTCGAGTCAGAACTAAAAGGTCTTATGTAAGTTAAATCAACAGTGAATAATATGAGTGAAACGGCGTCAGAGATATTTACAGGATTTGACCTCTCCTATCCAGTGTCTAATGTGAGTGCAGTAACTTAAGAGATGCTCGATATTCACATCTCTTAATGATCCATTAAACTATTTACTATGTAGTAATATTTCGCTATTATAATGTCTATAGTAAAATAAACTTACTTTTAAATAGCGTTAAGGGGTTACCCATATAGCCCTTACCACATAATAGTCCCAATAGTCCATCCAATATCAGCGCATCTCCATATCGGGAGACTACCCTAAATACTCTATGGGCTACGGGAGAAAACCAAACTCGTACAAGGCGCGCTAGGGTAGGTGACACGGCACACAAGGAAATGCCAGGATAGATATACCAATTACTATCCGGACTGGAGGTGACGCATGGCGCGCAGCTACCGTCCACCTCGAGCCATACCCCTAAATCAAAATCAAAAGCGGCCACTGAATCAATCTCAAAGTTAGAATATAATAGAATGATATCGAAGGAGTGTGTCCGATAAGAGGAGCTACCTCACCAGCCCGGAATCGCTCCTGTTTTAGCCACCTTATGCCAACTCACGGGAGTCGGGTCTACGTAGATACCTTAATAGAATGTCGCCACCATCCTACTTCATTCTGGAATCTCCACCGCGTACACGGTTGTTAAAGTGGTTATTGGAGTTGGCAGAGAGTATGACAACTTCCGATCCGGTCTCTTTAACAACCAAACGTTATTACAACACCGTGGTCATTTTCATAGTTTATATTTTAAAACCAAAATATCATTGCCTTTTCAAAAACCAAGTCAATACGATGTCATTGTATTTCAAATGTCCTTTCTAAAACCATAGAACTTTAAAAAATTTAATATTTCGAAACCAACGCTTGGAATATAACCTTTCAAAACATAATACTTCAAATTTCATAGCTTCTAAACCATAACTTTCAAAACTTAAATGGTTTGGATACTCAAACGGTATATAAAATAAAATAGTTTGGATTTAAAATTACTTTATGAAGTAAAATAATTTCCCCGACTTCATAATTTTATTCACTTTAAATTAAATCTCAATTCATAACTTCAACTCACTTTCAGTTTTAAATAAACCATTTCAGTTTCAAAATATTTCAATTTTAAGTATTAAATGATTTCAAAATTAAGGTTTGTAATTTCGATTCAACAATTCCATATTCTATTATTTACTTTTGAAATATTTACATAATAGATCCGTTATCATTTAAATAAACTCAAATGACCATTTACTCAATATTTCCTTCAATTTATCTACTACTTGGAATATGAATTTAATTCATCTTAAACCAAAATCCAGTTATAAAATCATACCTATAAAATCTCAATTTTATTAAATTTCGAATTAATTTCATATTTATCTTCCAACCTTATTCTCCTTCAAGTCGTTATAAACTTCCAGAAATATAATTTAAATAAATACTTAACCATATTATATCAAAGCAATCAAATTTTATTATTTAACTTATTTTATATTTCAAAACAAATTTATACATGGCTAAAGATCAGTATAAAATAACATTTATATAGTGTCTAGATCAATATTGATACAAAACCATATATTTCTTTACAAAACTATAGATGTCAATTTCAAAATATTTTTATATATATAGACCATGGTGTTTGTATATAATTTTCTATCCTATGGTCAAATGATACGGATATTTATCATTTCAATCCGTAATTTAAATATAAATATGGTAATATATCATTTCATACTGCAATACCGAGTGAAATAAAAATCCATACAACTTGCAGTTTATAACAATATAACATACAACATCCATACATCCAATATCAATCATCAACCATTTATCACAATCATCATCCAATTATATCAATAACATCAATATAAACAGAAAATAAACAACAGGTATTTACTAGCGGTTTATATTCAGTAATAAATTAAATAACAAATTAACTGGCAGTTTACATGCAATACTAAATTAAATAATAATTTAACTGGCAGTTTAGATGCAATAATAAATTAAATAACAATTTAATTCAATTTAACTGGAATGATGATGAAAATATACCAAACAGTCATAAAAAATTTCTAATCACATCAGAAATTAATTTAACACACATAAGAAATTTTAGAAGTTGTGAGTGGGTTAAAGCACTCACCATTGGAATTTAAATTGAATTTAAATCCAATTTAAATCCAAAATTTGAACAGTCTCAGAATTGGTCCAAACCTTTATCAAAATAACTAAAATTTTAATACGATCCCAATGCAAGAAACCGCGCCCAAATCTGAGCTCGTATGCAAATGATAATAAAATATGAAGTTACACGATTTAAACTGAAATAAAATAAAATAAAAAGAATATGGCCATGTCACCTCGAAAACGCGATGAACCCTAACATCTGCTACTGTTCACGTGCGCACGAAACCAAGATGCAGCCGCCACCTAAAGCTCACCGTCACCGTCGCCTGATACATCCTCGTCCAGATCAGAGGTTGTCGTTCACCTCCACTCCCCATGCCGACCTCCCCCGTCTGCGTGGCACCACCAGATTCGCTCGAACGACCACGGCCGACGTATGAAAGTACGGCCAATTGCGGTGAAAATGATGACCTCTGACATGAAGTGACCGTACTGATCAAACCTTCTAGCCACCCTCGACCCCCCCCCCCCATGCCTTCCGATCGAGCCAACGCTGAAGATCCACGGTTAATCCATAACTTTGCAAACGAACATCCGAGACAAATTCACCGATTCCAGGAAAAATGATGCATCGAACTAAAAACAAATCACAGAATTGTGATGCGCTCTTCGAGAGCTTTCCGACGATATAAAATAAGATATAGTTTATGGAATTTGAAATTTTGATTTGATTTTGAATTGCAATGGGGAATTAGGGTTTGCAGTCATTGGAAAGAGGAGGAGCTAATGGAATTGAACGTATAGAAATGAGGAATAAGAAGTAGGCTAGGGTTTATAACAACATATTTATAGGTGATTAGAAAAGATAAAGAATTGGATCGAATCGGTTTGAAAGTTGAACGCTCCATGGCCCAAAAAGCCTATTTCGACTCCGGAACGAAAATGGGTCAACCCATATATCAAAATAGACATTTAAAAATATTTTTAAAATCAATAGAATAGGTTTTAGGTCCAAATTCCATCGTATAAAGAAGATATGCTAAAATCAAGTGATTTCAAATTGATTTCAATGGATTTCAATTCCATTGATTTCTACGCGTTTCGAGCCTGTACGATCAAACGACAAGTCCGATTGCTACGAAACTTGAAATCCTACAATAATTCGCCGTTATGGATCTGATAAAACTAGTTTCATCGAAATCCAAGTCAGTGGCCGAAATGGCCATTTTCTAGTTAATTAAATAAATTAATAATTGATTAATTAAATCAAGTTTTCAATTTCAACTCTATAATTAACAAATTTCATCATTTTTGATTTCTTAATCATTTATACTAATTTAACCAAACTAAAATGTCAATTTAGAGTTGATTAATTTTTCAATTTCAGTGTTCGCCTTAATTCCATTAACTTCAGAAATTATAAATTTAATTTCAAATAATTCCATTCAATTTGCTTTCATTCTATTATTCAATTCATTGTTGTCAAATGGATGCATTTAACATTGGATTCATGGTCTATTACCTTAATATTCTTAGATTTCATCTTAATCTCCATAACGTAATAATTAAATATTTAATTTCAATTATTTGCAACTAATCCAATTATTGAATTTTAAATTTCAAATAAATTAATAAATCTTGATTTTCATTCCTTAAATCAACCAATTGTCATATTATAAATAGAATTAACATTGGTTACATCTTATTGAATTAATATCTTCACTTACAAATCTAATCTACAATAACAGCAATAATTAAGTGAATTGATTGCGATTGATTCCCAATTAATTTTTTATATATTAAATAATGTGTAACCTATAATAATGTTAGTCACCATTTACCTTAAATCACATTTATAACACCTTTAATTTTATTATCGTAGACAATTGTTACAACTTACCTCTATAACACAAATTTTATTATATTACCACTAATTATGTAGTAGTTCACAGGTTATACACCCTTACATTTATTTACTTACATTCAATTTATAACCAAGTTATAACCTTTTCAATTAATTGGGATTTCATATGAATTGTTGATAGTTAACTTACATTAGCATTGTTATAATTCATTTTAGTCATTATTTCTACTAACAATTCATTATTTTTATTCTCTTCAATATTAAATTACAAAATTTTATTAAATTAACAAATTAAATTATCGAAAATTTATGGCTCGTTACAGATCTTCAGAAAAATTAGGAAATATTGAGTGAATGTATTTGTATTTTGCTTATAAATATAAATATACTATAGGCCAAATCATATAAATCCGACTATAAAGTAGTTGCAACCATACACTGAAAAGATGGGTAAGTTGGTATGAGTCAAAACATAAATAAAGTCAAAGATGTAAATCTATCCCAATTACTCCATGGGAAATAGGTCATATGGAATGGCGTTGACATAAGAAGGGCATGAGTTAAACATACGGAAGGTCCTTGAAGCTAGATAATACATGACTCCATAGCTGGTCCCCTTATAGCCCAATGGTGCTCCGAACCAGTATAGAAATCTCTAGTGTCATTTTACTATACTGCTTTTATATTGCACACTATTTACAGTATTACCATCATCACTATACTCTGTATTATCATATATCCATATTACACGATCCACACCGCACTTTCATTTGGTATCAGAGCAAGGTCATCATATAACTGTAACACAGTTATCTGATAATCTAAAACCCTGAAATTCTATTGATCATCACAACATCATAGAATAATGACTAGAAAACGATCCAGTAGAAATACAACAGGCAAAATCCCTGTCAATGCCACCAGTGAGGACTACAAAAAGGTACTTTCTGATTTACAAATTTCAAGAAAAGGTAATATGAATTATTTAGTATAAGAAATAAGATTTAAAAGCTTAATTTTATTATTTTAGAAAAGATGAAATCTGTTGAACTTGAAAATAAGAAATTGAAAAATGAGAAGTTAGATTTAGAAAATCAACTTTGTGTATTAAAGAACAATTTTGAGGCTCTTAATTATTTTTTAGATGAACAAAACACCATATTTGAAAAAGGGAGAGAAAAATTTTCAAATGAAAATTTTGATTTGAAAAGACAAAATGATTTATTACAATATTCTTTAGATAATTCAGAATCTCAAAATTTTCTTCTCATAAATGAGAACTATGCATTAAAAAACGAGAATTCTGAATTAAACAAGCAGATTGATATTTTAAAAAACAGTAATATTTCATTTAAAAATAATAGTAAAGCTAAATTTGATAAACTTAACACTGAAGTCATAAAATTTAATAAAGGTCAAAACGATTTAAACATGATTTTATCTAGTTCTAGACCTTTACATGATAAAAGTGGTTTAGGATATAATAAAACAGATCATTCAAATAGCATACTTTCATTTGCTAATCGTAGAAATAGCACTAGACATGCTTTCATGTATAGTAAAAATATTAGTGCTACTACTAAATTTCGAGTAAAATCGAAATCCAATTTTTATAGAAATTTAAATACTGCTATGACCAATATTGTTTCTTATTTCTTAAGAAGTACAGAATCATTGACGGGAAATATGGATAAAAATTATCTAAGTATTGGGTCCCTGTTAATTTGAAAGATAGAGAAAAATACATTGATGGCTATTTTGATATGGTAGTTAATAATGAATATTATATTTATAAAGGTTCAACCACACCCAAATGGGTATGGCTTCCTAAAAATTAGAAAAATATAAGAACCTTGGGTATCGCATGCTTTAAATGTTAAATTACTTTATGATGCCTTACATTATAAGTAGTAGTTATTTTGTTTTATATTGTTCTATGTTAAACACTTATGTAGAATATAATTTATGTCATCATATAAACTCTCCTTTTTGTCGATGACAAAGGGGGAGAAAGATATTGCTCTAACACTATTTGCAGGAATAAACGATGCAAACACAGATTAAGGATGAGAAAAGATTAATTATTCACAGGAATATATAACATAGATTCAAGGGGAGAAATAAGTCAACAAAGCTTGTCGAAGATTCGTCTATAACAAATGGAGTTGTCATCATCAAAAGGGGGGAGAATGTTGGATCATAGGTTTTGATTACTGAGATGAAACAACAGTTCACGAATCTACGACTATGACTACGACAGCATTCGGACTCAATGACTCACAGTATGGTTCATATAGTTTTATATTTTTTAAAAAGAGTCATCAAATATGTTTTTGAGTCTAGTTTAGTGCTTTGTAAAAATCTCTCCTCAAGGATCATCAATCACATTCAAATAAACTTGCATGCATATTTTAATCAAAATCAAGTTTTTAAAAAATGGATGGAGCTGGGCTCGAACCGGGGTCACTAGTGTAGAAGGCAAGTGCTCCAACCAAATGAGCTATGGTGATTTTTGATTATCAACAGGATTCAGTCGACTGAATTCTATAAACAGCCTGCTAAACTTGTGTAAACTATGCATATTACACAGATTTAACCAAGTCAGTCAACTGACCCAGAGGCTCAGTCGACTGACCCATAAAATTGTGTGCAGCATGCACAGTTGCATAAATATACGAATTTAAAATTTTAAATTTACTTTGAATATTCAGTCGACTGACCCAGAAGCCCAGTCGACTAAATTTCTATAACAGCCATAGTTTTGAAAAGACACGACTTTTGTGAAGAGTTGCAAACCTTTAACGAAAAGATTCGGATGCAACACTTCGATCGAACCTCTTCACCAACAGTCGTTGCTTTCTAACACTTATAAATACAAACTCCAAACTCATTTCAAATCACTTAATCACAATCAATTTCTTTTATTCTTTGATCTAACTTTCTGAAATCTATTCGCTATCCTACTCTCATTTATTCTGCATAAAAGCAATGCTATACCTTTCTATTCTTCATATACTTCAAATATAAACATTTATACTCAAGGAGAAAATTATAGAAAGGGTGTACTACAAGTGAAAAATCAGTGTTATCAGAACACACATTAGTCAAACTATTTTCTGTATTAGTTGAAGTCCTGTCTTGCTGCTCAGGCAAGTGAAGTCCTCTTCGGCTATTGAGGCAAAATCCTACTCTGCTGCTCAGGTCCCTGTTCGGTTGCTCAGAGGTTGTATAGACTTGTTACTCCAGGTTAAGTGAGGGTTGTTATTTTAGTGAAATTCCAGATGGAGTCTGGGACTGGACGTAGGACGGTGCTCCGAACTAGTATAAAAATCTCTGGTGTCATTTTACTATACTGCTTTTATATTCCGCACTATTACAGTATTACTATCATCTCTCTACTCTGTATTATCATATATCCATATTACACGTTCCACATTACAATTTCATAGAACCCATATGATTGTCGATTGATGATGTACGATAGGTCCAAATAAGCGGAAAGTAAAAGTTCATATGTTGTAGATATATGAAAGCAATTGAGTTCCCGAAGGAAGGTGTGAAGTAATTTCTCCAAGAAGATAACTAAATTTTAATATTTGAAAAAAAGAAGGTAAGTTAGAAAGTAAGTAAAAAAGAAGAAGAGTCCAAAAAAGGGACAAATAAAAATCCACTCTGAGTCCGGTCCCATATAAAAGAATTTAATACAAAAGTTCAAATGATTTTGATATAAAAATTTGAGAATATATATACATGTGTATAATATTTTTGAAATAATTTTCAATGGAATTATTTGAAGGTAGAAAAATCCTACTTTTTAAAAGTTGATGAATATTAAATTTTTAAGGAAAAAATATAGATAACTATGTTATATGAATAAAAAAGTTTTAGTAGAAAATTTAAAATTTGTTGGACAAAAATAACAATAAATGTTTTTTAATGAAAAATTTAATTCTTTTAAAACAAATATATAGGAGAGCATATGTATCTCATTGATTTTTCTTAAATGAAAATTTTTAAGTTGAAAAATTCTTTTTAGGGTTGGACAATAGGAAGTGGTACAAGGTTTAATGAGGTAAAAAGAATGGGAAATAAGATTAGAACCTGAAATTAAGCAGTAGGCGAACACGTAGCAATGGTTTAACTAAGAAGACAGTGACCAATTGGAATAAGGTTAGTTTAGATAGAGGAAGGTTGAATAGTGATAGCATTGTAAAATATAAATAAAAACAACATTAAGAATTTGTATAAAATAATGCTAGTAATTAGAAATAACGTTAGGAGATTATATTAAAAATAATGCTAGTAATCTAATTAGAAGCAACATAGGAAATTAAAGATAGAACAAAGGCAAATGGACATTTTCCTTGGTTGTGCGCATTTACTGGAAGTATCTTTTAAAAGTCTCCCTCACATGATATTAGAGACTCCACCAAAGACTGGAAGTGGAGACTGTATAAGTGATGAGAAAATGATTGTGCGAGAGTTGTTTTTACTACTTCAAAGATGAAGAAATTAAATACTACGATTTGGATTTTTAAAAAATGGAAATTGAAAGTAATGAGATGGCAAACACATAGAGAACGTTGGTAGGTCAATGGAAAAAAGACAAAATAGAGGGTGCGAAAATTTATTCCGCCAAGCCAGTTGCTAATGAGTTACTCAAAATGCATATGGTTTGTATTTTTCATCCACTATGGTATGGAGCTACATCATTTGTTCCATAATTGGGACTGATAATGGAAGAAATGGATAGACCTCATTCATCGCAAGCCATAAAGGTAAGTTAAGATATGTGGATTAGAGAATGATGGCATGTTAGAAAGGTCTATTTAATTAATAGTAAGAAGTGATAAGGCCACAACATCGTTAATGTTAGTCGCTATTGAATGGCATCTTTCAGTAATTATTTCTTTGAGTTTTGAGTTGTATGCAATTGTTCCTGTAAAACGCATACGATATCATGAGAAATGTTCTTTTTAAAATTGGTTTTTCAGACGGATCGCTATATTAATTGGAAAACCCCATGAATAATTAAATTTTAGGAAAGACACTTAGCTAATGCAGAAAATACAGTAAAAGGCCGGAAGTACAAAATAAATTAATATAATTAATTAGTTAGCTGCTAAAGTAAAGTAATGTTAAGTCATGGAATGTACAAAATTTTTGAAGAATTAATCTTGGCAAGCGAAGCATAGGGAAATTTGTTGCAAAGCCACAAGTCAAGGCCCCTATACCTTAAAAGAAGAAATTTATAAATGAACTTATATGCTGGTTATTATTATAAATCAAAGAAATGTTTTGGAATTTAAAATTAACCGCATAATTAGGTGAATTCCACTATGGACGTTAAGCTATTGACTAAGCCCTAATTTTGTGAGGCGTGGCATAATTATTTTGAGAAGAATATATATGTATACTTTTGAAGTTTTTGTTCAAAATTCTTTATTTTGGAAAATAAAATACCTTTGTGAGATGTTTTTGAAAACTTTTTGATGAATGTTTTTTAATGTTATGTAAAAAGATTTTTGAGCAGAAAATGAAGGAATTTTCTAATTTTCAAAACGTCACATACTTAGCATGAGGGAAAAGTTAACGTGTTAGTTAGTATGGTTTTACTATGCAGTAGAAGTGATAGTAAAATAAAATATGGTTAGATATAAGGGAAACATTTGTTTAACTATGAAGTCGCTTCTCCATACCTTGTCGGTAGATGAACAAAAACTAGTTTTAAAATTGTTCTGTTTTAAAATTTAAAGATTTGAAATAAAATTTACTTACGTGGATTGTACTTGGAAAAGTTGGAAGAGGATTGGGGCTAAAAGAGAAGGTTCTAAGGTATAGTGGAAAAAGAGTGCACAAGAGAAGGATGGAAATAAGAATTTTTCCATCCAAATCCGTCTTCGGCATAATAATATAGGTTTACAAAACTGGATTTATCTGAAATTTGGATGATAAAAACGGTGCACTAGGATTTTGGATGGTAGGAATTGGATGCAAAATTGGTTAAACTACACTTGTAGAAGTGTGGGAAAGTTTAGATGCAAAACAAAAATTTTGATTTTCAAAATTTGCATACACACAGAATTGTCATTATATGCATAGGTTTTTTACATTGTATTATCAAAATAGTTTTTACGATAATTAATCACAAATTAATGGATAATAATGTCGAAAAAGGTTGTGCATCTCTTTGAATATTACTTAAATAACACTTCACTGCCAAAAAGTTTTAGTGAATGGTACCAATTTTTTTTACTAAAAACAACACTTCTAAATCTAAAAATAGAGGAATAAATAATTTTACATAAGCCAAGTTGTTTCTTGATAGACAAAATTCTCGATCTCCAAATGGTAACGTTATTTCTCAAAATGACTAGATTATACAAAGCGGTTGTCTTCATTGCATGTGCTCTAGAAAATAAAATTAGTTGTTTTAGAAAGATCAGTGAATTCATTGCTTGGAGTAATGAAAAAATAAGATGTTAGAGGTTAAAGAAGAACAATATAAGTCAAAATATCAAATGGAGTGGTTTGAACTTTGAAAGATGCAGTGAATGTTTTAATGTTCCGCAACAGATCATCACTAGTCCAATTAGACTCTATAGCTGTATCTTTTTTCAATACAAGGTGTTATCAATGTGTTTATTATGCGAATTCTAACTCAAGACCACTTAAATCAAAACCCCAAATCAAAGTGGAAAATGAGATCATGGTAAGAAGTGCGAAAATATCCATCAAAATCTCAATCCAATCCAAAATCGATCAAAATCATCAAATAAGCAATAGAGAAAATAAATAACGATAAAAATAAATCACACACCAATTTGTAACGGTTCTACTAACATCTTATTAGTGTACATCCACTTTGCGAGGGAGCCTTTATTGATAAAAATGGGAGGAGTATAAATTAAAATGATTAGTATTCAAATAGAATATATTTATGGAGAAGTGAAGTGAAGAAAACTAAGTTTAGATATACCCTATCAATGGTGCATAAACCCTTAATCTCTTGGATCACCCTTTGAATTCAGAAAAACAGCTTACATAGGAAAAATCTTTCCCAGGCAAAATACCCTATTTGCCCCCTTAAGGCTTTCATAAATCAATCCAGCCAGCACAGGCAAAATAGGCATGCATTAGCGGCTCGGACGTCTGTCCAAAGATGACAGACATCTAACAATAAAATCAAGAAAACACATTCCCTACTTCAAAATGTCTATCACAAGATGACAGACTCTGCCACAAATCTTGGGTTACCAAAACCCTGAGCTCAGACATCTGTCACTTTCCCACAGATATTTGTCACCTACTATTCCTAGCAGCACTTTACCTTCTCCGCCATATCTTCCTCCTTCGAACTTGGATTTGCAAACCGTTTTCTCCATTGCCAAGCTACTTCCGACCACTTCAATTCTCTATATGGTGTGGCCAAAATTCAACAGTCCACCATGACACTATGTCCTTCTTCATCACCAACAACCGATATTACCAACTATCACTGCTTGTACCTTCTACCAAACTAGCTTGAATACTTTAACAACGAGCTCCGGCAAAGCCACTGCCTATTACACTCCATCAACGGGCTTTGAAAAAACCACCTTCTGCTAAAGAAATGTTGAAAGCACCCAAATCCAAAACCATCTAACAAAAAGAAAAAAAACACTAAGGAATGTAAACTAGTATTCATGAAGAAATAGAACCACAATCTCTCAAATATACTCTTTATCATCTATAACCAAGCTCCTCCCTCAACTGTGCCACCTGTTGCGCCTAGCACTTTAACGAGCGAAACAAGTTCAAGCAATGCTTGAACTTTTCAACTGATAATGCCTTAGTAAACATATCTGCCATGTTATCCTTTGTATGCACTTTTCAAAGATATACTTGCTTATCTTTATCCATGGCTCCTAAAAATGACTCTCTTACTTTAATATGCTTAGTCCATGAGCTAAATGCCAAATTCTCCACCAAGTGAACAGCACTTTGGCTATCACATCGAACATCAATACTATTATGCTCGAATCCCAAGTCATATAGCAATCACCTCGAGTAAAGTGCATTCTTTATCGCCTCCACCGTAGCTATCAACTCCGCCTCCGTAGTGGATAAAGCAACTACGATCTATAATCTCGATCTCTAACTTACATTCATACCATCAAGGGTGAGACATATCCAGAAGTTAACTTTCTCTGATCCCTATCACCCACATAGTTTGAATCACAATAACCAACCAACTTACAATTCATCACCTCATTACCGCCAAAAAAAGACCATGAAATGATGTACCTCTAAGGTATCTAAATATAAACTTCACAGCTTTCAAATGTGATTTTCCTGGACTAGCTATATATCGACTAATCATCCCGACATCATTTGCAATATCAGGCCTTGTACGCACCATAGCATACAGTAAACTTCCAACCTCACTAGAATATGGCACGTTTTTCATATAAGCCTTGTTTATCTCCAAGATAGGTGATCCCTTACTCGAAAGCTTCACATGCAAAGGTAAAAGTGCATTTGACGCCATTGTATTCTCCATGCTAAATAAGCAAAGAACTTTCTGTATGTACTCCTTTTGAGTAAATTTTAACCAAAATCGCTTTTGATCCCCCTCTATTTCTATACCCAATATCGTCTTTTCTTCTCCAGGATCCTTCATTTCGAATTCCAACTTTTAACTCAATTTTAATTTGTTGATTTCATTTTTATTCTTAGAAGAATTGAGAATGTCATCCACATACAAGAGTAAATACACCTAATAATCATTTTCCGACATCTTGAAATATACAGAAGCATCTTTGTGTATTCTATCAAAACCATTTTCAAACATAAAATGATCAAATCTCTTGTATCATTGTCTAGGTGATTTTTGTAAACCATTAGTGATTTCTTTAACTTGCGAATCAATTTTGACTTACGATCTACAACAAAACCATTAGGTTGCTCCATGTAGATGTCTTCATCCAAGTCACCATGCAAGAAGGCAGTTTTCAAATCAAGTTGCTCCAAATCCAAGTCGTCAATAAAAACTATAGAAAGTTATATCCGGATTAAATTATGGTGCACGACCAGTGCAGATATCTCATCATATCCCTTTCCCTTCCTTTGTCCAAAACCCTTAGCCACCAATCTAGCTTTGAATCTCCTATCATCCTTCACCTTATATATCCATTTGCACCGAATAACATAGTTTCCTTGAGGAAGTGGAACCAAATCCCAATTTTGATTCTTCATCAATGATTGCATCTCGTCCTCCATGGCACAAAATCACTTCGATCTATCACTCGACTCCATGACGTCATCAAGGTCCATCGACTCATCTTGGACGATATGAAGAGCCAAGTCCAAATTATCACAAAAGCTAAGATAATTTGAATCACGAATCTATCGGGTGGCCTTATAGCACATCGACCAACCCTAATAGCAATACCATCACCCAAATACCTTTTTGCTCTACCTTGAACCGAATCCTCTCTGAAATCATGTACGTCACCAACATTACTAGAGGCACCATGTGGACCATGTGATGTAACATCAATAGCTTCCTCCTCACAAGCATCTTCAACTACTCTACTTCTTGGATGGAAGGTGGGAATAACTTCCTTCTCCATTGATTCACTATGAATTAAATTTGAAACATCCGATGAGCTCTCATTCTCCTTGAGCAAAGCCAACTCATCAAAAGCAACATGACGAGAATTCACAAACTTCTTCATTTTCAAATTCCATATCTGATAGCCTTTTGCACCATCTATATAACCTTGAAAGAAAATCCCCTTGAAAGATCTAGGCTTAAGCTTATCATTTCCCTGATCATGCATTTTAATTGGACTAACAAACACACGAAGATAACTCAAGTAATGCTCTTTCCCTTCCATACCGCCTTTAGAATTTTGTTACCAATAGCCAAGCATGGAATTCAGTTCATAGTATGCATCGAGGTTGATAAAGCTTCGGCCCAAAATGCCTTAGAAAAACCCGATGTCAATCTCAAGCATCGAGCTTTCTAAAGTAAAATACGGTTCTTCCTCTCCACAACTCCATTTGACTGGGGATCTCCTGTGTAGTAAAATACCTCTGAATACCATGGTACTTGCAAAACTCCAAGAACTCTCCGAAAACATACTCCATCGACACAAAGCATTACTCCTGTATCCATCAATTCGTGACCCAATATTATGTACCCATCGGTATGAAGCATACATTCTAACATCTCAACTCGATCTAGGAGAGGATCCATAAAGAAGAAGGACTTAAAACAACCATCGAATGTTGTTACAACACGAATTTTACTTCGATCCAGGAGAGGATCGATATGAAACTCAATCCAAACAAAAACTAAAGAACTTGATAACAACCCGCAAATGTACAAACATAAACAGAAGTTAGGTTAACATATGTACATGTATGCCAAACTAACATTCAATTTTTGAAGTTAATAGGAATTGAAAGCTTACCAGATGACGATCAGAAGATAAGCAACAAATCGCAAGTGCTCAACACTCAGTTACAACAAAATACTACATGATCATTGACAATCAACAGTTTGACATCTACATCACTAAAGAACATCCAAAGGCTACATCTTTTGACAAAAAGATAGCAACTACTCACCGAATCGGATAGAACTTTTCAAAATGAAGATGCCAGCTTTTGAAAGCACGTCATGTTCACACAAGACGTACTTTGGGGGGCAAATGTTGTCCCGCCTTCTGGTAAGGCCGTGACACCAAGAACTTGACTGGAAACCAAGGATAGTTCATCCGGGAGATCGTTAATACATAGGTCACTATGGATATCGATAAATTTTGTCTGAGTCCCGATCAAGCTACAATTGATACAATAGGACAACAAAGCTATGAAAGCTAACGTTCCAAATTTCAAGTCATCGGAGTTCGCATGCTCAAGATATTGATCGATCACGATTGAGAAATCCAAACTTGCATTGATCATAACTCGAGATCTACAAGTCTAAATGCCACCAAATTTTCATAGGAGCTTATGTACAACCTAAGGAATGTTAATTCTAAATTTCGACTCGATTGGATCAAATATTAATCGATACGAAATTCGTTTGTATCGATCATGGACCAAGTGCAGATGACATGGGATCGATCGTGTAGGCCCACCCACATGAGAGAAGAAGTTCCCTGAGATTTGGACAAGATATTTTCAGCCTACGCCTATAAATAGCCGACATATACATCCGGAAACAGGACTTTTGTCCTCTCTATACTGAAACTCTGCCGAAATCATTATCAAACTTCAATTGTACTGTTGTAATCTTTTGTACTCAGCGAGTAAAATTCAATAAACATCATCATTTCATAGTGGATGTAGGCAATTCGTCAAACCACTCTAAATCTGTGCGTTTCTATGCATTTTCTTATATGTTTATTGGTGTGTTTGTTAGACCTACTTTATTTTACATCTATTCTCTTCATTTTATCTCTTCAAACACATCCGAAGAGTGTTGTGTCCAATTTTGGTACAAACATTTTGGTGCTTTCACTGAGAAACCCCTGCTTTTCTCCTGCTCTGTGGATATAGTACCGTCATTAGATTGCAAAAATTTAAGGAGAAGATCCAGATCTGTCGATCAGTAGTTCCTTCTATTTTATTCAGATTGCTCTAGATCTAAAAGGAACTGCAATCATCATGAATTTCTTACCCATATTTTCATATATAAAAAATATGATTAATTTCGTATCCATATTTTTGTATCCATGATGGTATGGTTATTTTCAATTCCATGTTTTAGTATCCATGAAAATATGGTGATTTTCGCATCCATGTTTTCGTAGTGAAGATTTTCGTATCCATGCCTTCATGTCCATAAAATATAACAACATTCGTATCAATTGAACTTCGTATCGATTAGTTTTTGTATCGATCGAACTTCGTATCGATCAGTTTTCGTATCGATCGAACTTCATATATCAGTTTTCATACCGATCGAACTTCGTATCAATCCACTTTCATGTTGATCGCTTTTCGTATCGATCTGTTTTCGCATCGATCTGTTTTTGTATCGATCACTTCTCGTATCGATCAATATTCATATTGATCGACTTTTGTATCAGTCAACTTTCACATCGATCACTTTTTGTGTCGATCAGTTTTCGTATCGATCGAACTTCGTATTGATCATTTTTCGTATCGATCAAAATTTGTATCAATCAGTTTTCATATCTGTCGAATTTCGTATTAATCGGTCTTCGTATCGATGCTCAAATGTCACTTTGTATCACCTAGCCGCGGGCATTTCATATCATTCCTCAGATACATTTCGTATCGAACCAACTGCATCCAATTCGTACCGATCAACAGATACCGCTTCGTATTGATCCAGCTGCGTCCAATTCATATCGATCAATAGATATCACTTCGATCCAGCTATGTGCATTTCGTATCGTTCCAAGTGTCCACTTTTCGAATCGTTCATTTTCAATAACGTTCGTATTGTGCAAACATTGCTGAGAACGATACGAAAATTTTAAAAAATTTCGGGTACGACCCAAATTTTCAAAAAGAGGCTGAACAAAGTGAATTCAAAACTCAACTTAATAAAGGAACATCCTGATTGTTCCACGACTGGACGGGATGTAGGGGATTACACCAGCAATTATTGAATTGCAATCGAGGAATGGGTTGAGAAATACCACTCAACCGTGCTCCCAAAGGCTGGAGAACCTAGATAATATGCCAAGAAATAGAGTTGATTAATATATCATACTTCTAAGGTGGACCGCAACTTCCCCCAATTGACCAGCTTTTAAACTCTTGAATACGATGGCTAATGTGATGACTGCCCTACACTGTCGGCTTTGCCAACTGAAAGCACAGCTGATCACCACTGAACCATCTTCTAATGCCCATATCTCAATCATACCGTGTCCATATGACTAGAAGCATTGCATACAACCTTAAGAGAACTTCCTTAATACCGTATATGGGTATCCTGTCTAGATGAAAGTTTGCGACAATCACCCATTTGTGACCCCATCTTAACCAACTCACATCGAATCGACTTACCAACCACTCAAACGTTGGACAGTCTTGTATTCATCATTCACCAATATTACTAGACCCTATATCCTTAAAATTAGACCTGATCATAATGACGATTGGTGAATCTTCCCTAGTCCAGACCTATTCACTGAAACCATCCTACCTGCAAAATTTCCAGTGAAAATTCAATAAGTTGACCATGTCAGTACTACGGAAATACAACTCCTGACACTACCTCGTGAAGTGAGAATGGCACGTAGACCCCACCAAGAGTGATGAATGCCATCAGATGCAGATGTCTCCCCCCATTCCTCAAAGAATACTTTCGGTCATGGTCAGACATACCGATTCTACTTCTCATATTGCTGAAGGGAATAAAGAAGCTGGCAGCCAATGAATTTATCCAAAGCCCACAGCCAGTTGTTGCCAATACCCATAAATGAATTCATCACCAGCGCTTATTTCCAGATATTGATAAGATAATTGGTGACTCACCAATATGTCCAGGCCAATATTGAGTTAATGAATCGGATGAAGGATCAACTTGGCGAGGGGAACCTACTCCATACTCTAGATCGGAAAACTCCTCTTCTTTAGATGGCTACCGTGGTCGCCAATGCCATAAGGTAGCTCCGAAAAGGATAGCTCTGGCAATATGTTCAAGCCCCATAAAACGAAGGGCCAGGAACCCCCGACCCTTATCAATCAAGAACTTTGATCGAACTGAACATTTGCGTTAAAATTCCAACTGTGAAGGGCTGGACCGAAGTGCAATAGGGAGCATATGACGCTGCTTCACTTATTATTTAGATTTAATCTGATCTCTTTTGAATTATTTCTATTTCAATTTTTTTTATGATGTGAAATATGGCCAACTTGAATTAAACTACTTGCAAATGATGCAGGTAACTAAGTACTTAAGGATGGGTGCAAAACAACCTCCGCGGACTATGATCAAATCATTGAGGTATCATCATGACGAGCATGATACAACCACTTATCAGCTGCTATATGCACCTGACTTAAGGTCAGGGCGTCGAAGCAAAAGAGACCGACAAGGTCAGGACTCCAGTACAAAGTGAATGCAACCGACCATCCACTCATCCGCCTATCCAATTTGATTAGGAGATTTGAGAAAGACTTGGAGTTATATGTCCCAACAATGCACTCTCCATCTCGTACTTGAAGCTCGCCAAAATACTTATGCTTCTTCTGATTCCCAGTAGAATCGAAATCACACCAAGGGTGGACGTGACGTGACCATCCATGCATCTAATCCTGCATTTGACACTTGGGTATATTTATGAAACATGTTTAAGGTGGATATGATATGACTATTCACTCTCCAGTTTGCGTCTGTGATTCCGCAAAACAATTGTACCTTAAACCGACATCATCAGGGGCCAACCCTCACTTTATAATCATCAACGACTAACTACCTACTCACTAACTATCATGAGCCATCATTTCAACTCTCTTCCTCAGCTTAATCGGAAGAACGCAAAGTATAAAGTGGACATGACTTGTCCATCCCTTCTTCAGTTCTTGCCCCTGACTTAAGGGAAAATACACAGCTCAAAGTGGATGTAGTTCGACCATCCTCTCCTTTGCTCAAGCTTAAAGCTTTCCAGAACACTAATGTTACTCCTTAAGCTTGGCAGAGGCAGAATCCAAATGGACATGTATGTGATTCGACCGTCCATCAGCTAAATCTTATCCTTCATTGAGGGTGGATAAGTGGAATTTGATCGAGATCTGACCAATCACTTATTAAGTGAAACCCGAGCTCGAGGGCCGATACACTTAAATCAAAAGGTATTGAAACACAACAATCCTCTAACTAACTCTGACTCCAAGAGTGCTAGCTGGAGTATAAACTTACGGACATGGGCTTGAGGAGGATGAATCCGTCCATTTAACGACTTCGCTCATGTTCAACCTAAACTTGAGGAGGATGGATCAGTCCATCTAACAACCCTGCCTTCCATATTTACAAGCTTGTGGAGAGTGAATCCGTCCATCTAACGACTTCGTTTGCTTTACTCAGGGTGGATATGATGCAACCGTCCACGTACCTGATCAACTTCTTATTCCCAGAGTGTGTACGAAATCCTAAAGCCTAAACAGATGTGACTGACCATCTGTCGGCCAACTCCATATTCTCGGAGTGCGAACTAGATTATAAACATCAAAACGAGTGTGACTGATAACTCGTAAAATAACTTAAGTCCCCGGAGTCCGGACATAATCCTAAAATACCAAATGGGTGTGACTGACCATAACTCTAGATTCTCAGAGTGCGAACTGGAGTATAACCATCAACTAACTCTAGTCCCGAGAGCACGGACTGGAGTATAAACATCAACTAACTCCAGATTCGAAGAGTGGGAACTGGATTATAAACATCAACTAACTCTAGATTCCTACAGCGTGAACTGGAGTATACCCATCAACTAACTCTGGTCCCGAAAGCGTGGACTGGAGTATAAATATCAACTAACTCTTGATTCCCAGAGTGCGCACTGGAATATAAACATCAATTAACTCCACATTCCCAAAGTGTGAACTGGAGTATAAACATCAACTAAATCCAGATTCCCCGAGTGTGAACTGGAGTATAAACGTCGGCTAACTCTAAGTTCCCAAAGTGTGGACTGGAGTATAAACACCAACTTGGTGTGAACACCCATCAGCTAACTTTGGTCCTGAGAGTGCGGACTGGTGTTTAAACATTAAATGGGCGTGACTAACAACCCGTCAACCAACTCTAGTCCTCAAAGCATGGTTTGAAATATAAATACCAAAAGGGATGTGATTCGACACTCCTTCTACCAACTTCGATTCATAAGCAGATTCTGAAGTACAAAAAGAGGATGTGGTTCGACTGTCTGCTTTCCAACTCTTCCCCTGACATAGGCACATACTTATTATAAAAAATAGGATGTGATTCGATCATCTAGCACTAAGCGGGAACGACACGACCATCCATACATCAACTCTTGCCCCTGACACGGGACCCATAACATAATTTTATAGGGATGCACTCCAACCCTACAAGACAAAATTTCTTCTTTGATTCGACAAGGAGATGCAGATTCGCAAAATGGACCTAGTTGAACGTCCTATTCTAAATGGATGTGATTGCCCATCCTACCGCAAATAAACGTGACATGACCGTTCATCCGCTAACTCTCTCTAATGATCTGGAGGGTTGTGCATGTAACATGGACGGATATGACCCAACCATCCGCCAATCAACACCTTCCTACAGTTGAGTGGGCAAAGCATCGAATTAAAGTTGTTGTAATGTGATCAATCATACCTTGACTTTTGCCCTTGACTGGGGGCAAAGGAATTGGCCGAGGAAAATGCGGTCCCACCATTTTCTATAGAAAATTTTTTAGTCCCCAGAGTGTAGACATGGGTATAAACATCAAATAGATGTGATAAACGACACTTCAGCTGACTCTGATCCCCGGAGTGCGACTATGAGCATAGATAAATGAACGAATGTGATTTAACCATTCATTCGCCAATTGCGACCTAAAGTCGACGGGAGAAGTATAAACTCGATATAGATGCAATTAGACCGTCCACAAACTAACATTACTAAACCAAGACTAAGGGCAGAAGAACAAACACTAAATGAAGATAATTTTGGCAAGGCCGTGACACCAAGAACTTAACTAGAAACCAAGGATAGTTCATCATGGAGATCATTAATACATTGGTCTACTATGGATATCGGTAAAATTTGTCCGAGTCTGGATCGAGCTACAATTGATATGACATGACCGGCACATCTATGAAAACCAACATTTCAAATTTCAAGTCAATGGGAGTTCGTATGCTCAGGATATTGATCGATTATGGTTGAGAAATCCAAACTTGCATCGATCATAACTCGAGATCTACAAGTCCAAATGCCACCAAATTTTCACAGGAACTTACATGCAACCTAAGGAATGTCCATGCTGAATTTTGACTCGATTAAATCAAATCTTGATCGATAAGAAATTCGTTCATATCGATCACGGACCGAGTGCAGATGAAATGAGATCGATCATTTGGGCCTGCCCATATGAGAAGAAGTCTCCCGAGATCTGGGCGAGATATTTTCAGCATACGCCTATAAATAGCAGCATTATGCATCTAGAAAAGGGACGTTTTCCTCTCTACGATGAAACTTTGCAGAAATCATTATCAAACTTCAGTTGTCCTGTTGTAATCTTTTGTAATCAGCGAGTAATGTTCAATAAACGTCAGTCATTTCATAGTGGACGTAGGCAATTCGCCAAACCACTCTAAATCAAAGTGTTTCTGTGCATTTACTTATATGTTTATTGGTGTGTTTGTTAGATCTGCTTCATTTTACTTTTATTCTCTTCATTTTATCTCTTCAAACACATCCAAAGAGTGTTGTGTCTAATTTTGGTACAAACACATATTTCCTCCTCTGAGCTCCAGTTTGCAAACCGTCTTGTCCGTCGCCAAGCTACTTTCAACCATTTTAATTCTTTGTATAGTGTCGTCAAAAATCAATTGTGTTACTGCAAGGGAGATAAATGTGTTGGATTATTCCGTTTGCTTGAGAAATCTTGTACCTTAAAGTTTTAAAGGAGCAATTTCCATGGGAAAACAAGTATCTAAAGGTTTTCTTCAATAGTACAAAATAGTGATGTCGATTACATATCTTCATACTTCATAACATTGAATAGAAAATTGATACAGGTGAAGCTATCTAGTTAGTGTCTCTTTGAGAGACCAACTGCTAGTATTTGCTGACTTTAAGCAGTTACACCTAGTATGTGCCATTATGGACTAAGGGGAAATAAGATAATATGCAACTGATTTGAGATGTGTAATGTTAAAATTAAACCCATTATATTGCTTTTTATTATAATTAACATGACCATATTATCATGGTTAGATACACAAGTAATCAAACAAGATGTTATTTTGAAAACGCTTACTGGCAACCTATTTGAAGCTCCAACTTAGTTGGTCTAGTCTTTGAAAATGAAAAATAATTGCTACGAGTTATGTTTTTCAGTTGTTGCAACAACACCAGTTCTATTTATTCTAGTTATTGTCTTCATGTCATTGGTTACTTTCGTCAACCCTGTTAACCAAAAGATAACAGAATAGTACTTTTAACTTAAACATGTTGAAATGTGATTCAAATCTTCTGTGCACGTGTGGAATTGCAAGATTTAAATAAATAGACTTAGTAAAAATCTGTTGCTATTATTTAGCATATACAGTTCTAAATTAGTGGTGAGTGGGACCGTGCTCTACAAGCTCATGATCCTAGTTTGTAGCCTTCAATTATGTTTTTTGGTGTCCATTTAATGTACTATGTATTTCCTTTTTTATGAATGAGAACGTAGTAGTTATTGTCCAACATATTTGCTTTACAACTCATCACTTTCTGATCTCTTATTCCAACAAATGGTATCATAGCGAAATGATCCTTAAGGCTTGTGAGGTTAACAAAAAGTTGTGAGTGCTCTTCCAATGTCTACTTTAAACAATTTTTCAATTTCCATTCCTCTATTCAAAGGAGAAAATTATCAATCATGGGCTATCAAAATGAAATCATATCTTAAAGTTTTGAGTTATGGGATGTCATTGAGAATGATATTGATCCCGCCCCTCTTCCACAAAATCCAACAGCTAGCCAAATCAAAAAATATGACGAAGAAATGGCGAAAAAGCCAAGGGCACTTTTGTGTCTACATGGGGCTGTGTCGGAAGAAATTTTCACAACTATTATGGGTTGTGAATCTCCCAAAGAAGCATGGGAGAAAATTAAGGAGGAGTATGAAGGAAATCACCAAACAAAAATAATGCAAATTTTGAATCTTAAGAGGGAGTTTGAAATAATGGGGATGAAAAGTAATGAAGGTGTTAAGGAGTATGGGAGTCGGTTAATGTCCGTTGTAAACCAAATCAAGCTGCTTGGTGGAGAATTTACTAGCCAAAGGGTGGTGGAAAAACTTCTTGTTACTCTTTCGAAAAAGTATGAAGGTAAAATTTCTTCACTTGAAGATACTAAAGATTTGTCTAAGTTAACATTTTCAGAATTGATCAATTCAGTCCATGCGGTGGATCAAAGGAGGGCCATGAGAAATGAAGACGGTGAAAACAATAGTGAAAAATCTCTCATAGCAAAGTCTTCTAATCAAAAGATGAAAGGCAAATCCCTCCAATGCAACAATTGTCACAAAATTGGTCATGAAGAAAATGATTGTTGGCATAAGGGAAAACCTAAGTGTTTCAAGTGTCAAAAATTTGGGCATATGGCAAGGAATTGTAGGTCCAAAGACGAAAAACAAGAGACCATGGCACAAGTGGTCGTGGAAGAGATTTTACTTTAGAGTTTTGAGTGAGAAGTGCACCATGGAGAGAAGTGCTCCAATATTCAAAGAGTAGAGTTGATGAGAAGTGCATCAACAATTGAAGGTGATGAGAAGTGCATCACAAATCGAAAAGAAGTGCTTCGGTTATTATCATAACAACTTTGATTCAAGGGAAGGTGTTGAAATTTGATTCAAATCTTCTGTTCACGTGTGGAATTGCAAGACTTGAATAAATAGACTTAGTAAAAATCTGTTGCTTTTGTTTAGCATATACAGTTCTAAGTTAGTGGTGAGTGGGACCGTGCTCTACAAGCTCACGATCCTAGTTTATAGCCTTCAATTATGTTGTTTGGTGTCTATTTAATGTACTTTGTATTTCCTTTTTTTATGAATGAGAACGTAGTAGTTATTGTCCAACATCTTTGCTTTACAACTCATCACTTTCTGCTCTCTTATTCCAACAAAACAACCGGTAGAACTTCTCTAAACATCTGTAATTTATGCCAGTTGAAATTAGATTATGAACCAGAATTTCATTTATAGGTTCGATATTAATTTCGATGAGCTCGGTTACTTTCTTGGTGGTCGATTTGATTAAATTTGGAGACTTCTATATCTTAAAGTAGAATATGATAAAGATGCGGTTGTAGTTTCGTGGATAAGGGTTTTAGAGAGGATTATCGAAATTGCTTTTGCTTTCTAATTTGTTTAACTTTGACTGGGTTTAAGTTGAGATTTTACATGATATCTGATGCTTTAGAAGCTATTAGGAATCTCAAAGAAGTGGACAACTGGGCTGCTTGAGGCAATGGACTACGGGGTATGAACAAGCAGTGATGCAAGTAATATCAATCGCTTTGGGAAGCAAACGTAAAGTGTAGTTTGAAGAACTTAATCATGTTAGGCCTGGTGGTCGAAGGTGAGTTGAGATGAGTAGCATCATCTGAGGTGACAGGGGCATCATGGAGATTAGTCAAGTATTAGTGAGTAGGAATGAGAAATTTTTGAGGAATTGAGTTGAATTATAGTTCATACATTTTTACAGTTTAATCAATATGGTAAAAAACAAAAAATGAACCATCAATTTAAATGGGGACGGAGTCTTATGTGTCTATAGGAATTGAGAACTTGCAATTTCTGGAGAAATAATGAAACGAAAACATTTTTACTAAAGATATTCTATATACTAAACCAATAGTGTAAGTTTGTTGCCACTACATTTTAAATGATGACTAAATTTTTATTTTAATGCTCGCATTTTACCCTGTCACAAAGCTACCATCTCAGTATATGTGATATCCAGGAAATCAATAAAGCTACAAACCTTATTCTTTGGTGTTAACTACTTAATAGATATGATTTATGGAACACTTAGAAAAAATCATGTAGATAAAGTAATCAAAATTTTCAAGAATAATGTTTGGTTTCTATCAAGTTACTAAAAGATACTGAAATATTTCAGAATCTTGTAACATCAAATATCGAAGACAAGAGTACATATACACATACACATACATACATACATACATACATACATACATACATACATACATACATACATACATACATACATACATACATACATATATATATCACAACACATAACAATCCCAAAACCAAGCTTAAGACATGATTGTTCTAAATCAAATTTAAAATTAGGTTACCTTGAATGGGATAAATAATGAGTAGGATAAGACGGGATCAATGGTAGAGTGAGGTTGAGTTATAGACGGGAGCAGACAACTACAACGGAAACGATGGTTCGTAGTGTGGCCTGCTGCAGTTGTGGAGTGGAATTGAAAAGTGTTAACGAAAAAATTTAAACGCTAACACCCTGGTGTATAAGATGTGATTGTGAAAGCACCACCCGTTTGTACGGGAAACAGAAATAAGCAGAAAGTATGTAGAAAAACGGTAAGAGACACAGTATTTATAGTGGTTCGGCTTATAATCCAGCCTACGTCCACTTTAATCTTTTTATCACTAGTTTGATTACAATTCTTTACAAGATCTTTCAATTACAACACACTTCAAGTGATAGGATATGTGAAACAAGTAGCTCAAGCTTTGATGTTGACAATCATCTTCAAATCCATGGTGAATGTGGATGATTCCTTCATGGAGTTCCTTTAGAAGTTCGTTGGATCTAAAAAGCTTTGAAGTCGTCTGGAATTTGGCAGAGTAATGGCGCTTGAAGAGAATGAGCCCCCCCCCCCAAGGTCCTTTGCATGTTGGAGATGGTTTCATATTTATAGAGAGTTCTGGGCGGAAAAAGTGCTAAGTCCTAACTCGTGGCCGACTTAAGGTAAGTCGTTGCTGACTTAGGATGAGTCGTGACCGACTCATTGAGCTGAGTCTCTGGTTTGTAGAGAGCTTCCTGCCTTTTTCGAACCCACGCTTCAAGTACTAGGTCGTTTACGAGTTATCTGGTTGTAGTTTCTGGCTTGTTTGTATATGTCGTATACGACTCATCATAAGTCGTAGGTCGTGGTTGACTTAACCAGCTGCCTCCGGCTTAAAGCTGAGTTCAGGCTTTGTGAAGGCGAGTCCTAACTCGTAGACGAGTTAAGAGACAGTGTCTTTAGGTCGTACACCTTTTTTAAGTCGTAACACTTGTTAACTCGGTCAAGCTTTAATCTGTTATGTCGTAGCTCCCTTAAGTCGTATAGACTCCTTAGGTCATCAGGGTCTTAAGTCGTTATCTCTTCTTAACTCGTGAGCCGCTTATCTCGTAAGCAGCCTACCTCGGGTACTCCTTAACTCGTAGAGGCTTTAACTCGTAGGAGGTTTCTAATTCGTGTATCCTTTAACTCGTAGATGCCTTGAGTCGTAGGAAGCTTAACTCGTAAGGCTTCCTATCCCGTAGAGGCCTTAAGTCGTACAAATCCTTAGGTCGTGTGTTTCTTTAAATCGTAACATGTTCAAAGCCGCACAATCCTTTTAAGCCGTAGACCATTCATTTCCTTAAGTCGTGAAGCCTTTTGAGTCGTGAGCTGCTTAACTCATAGACCTGTTAACTCGTGAACGAGATAGGGTTAACATTTGCCCCTCGAAGCACACGCTTAGGTCGTAAGTCGTGTGCTTCGACTTATCATAACCCGGGCATGCCGATTCAAATTCCAACATTTCCAGATATAAAAGCCTGAGTCGTCCTTCCTCTTTCCTTCTTCTCATCACTTAACTTTTAAACTGTTTTCTGCCATTAACGCATCTCTGAGCTCTCCAAGGCAATTTCGATCCAAACTTCGTCCGATTCCTTCTAGCATCATACAATCGTAAGTGATCTTGTTCCTTCTTCGACCGTTAGCCATTGTTACCTTACATGTTCAGTCCCTCGTTTTTGGCTTGTCCTTTCAAATCCTACGAGCTTTATCAAATCGGTCATTGACGAACTTAAACTTGTTTGGCTTGACATAAGGTGATTCGCGATTTGAGGCGACTTGTAGTGTGATAGGTTAAGGCTATTGCTGTTGAGGAGGCCGTGGGTGAACAGGTTGAAAGTTAGAAGGGAAGGCAGGTTGGTTGAAAAACTTGATTCGAATAGAGTGAGGAATCGTCCCATATACAACTCAGAGATTTTCCATGCGACCTAGCAATTTTCATGAGCCGTAGCCGAGTTAAGACTTAAGGGATTTCCAGTTGCTTTGAATCAGAGCCTTTCTTCTGTTCCTTGAGTTACGACCTAGGATTTAGAGCATAATCAGCTTGATGTGTTGACGACTTAAGACAGGAACGACTTAACTCTTGAGTCGGTTACGACTTAACTCTTGAGTCGGTTACGACTTAGCACATGTATTTTTTAAACTCCACTTGAACCTTGAACTGCTGCTTGAATCTTTTACAGATTGCTTTAACTTGTAAGCTAATAACCTGTTAATATAACATTCACAGAAAACTGGGACGAATATACTGTCATTGATTGCCCACATCGAACGACAGATTAGTTAATGATAGATGATTAACTTAAATAAATCGTGTGAACGAAGTGCTATCGATTTCAAGTGGAATATTAAAGCAGCACTGGATTAGTCAATTGAAACTGACCAGCCCTCATTAGTATTATGCTTGAGCTTTAAATAACAAGTTCCGAAATTACCGTAGTCAATCAATCGTCAACCAGTTTAATTCCAGTTATCTTTACTTGTTATTATTATTATTTTTTTATTAGCTTTGCACGACACTTCACACTTTTTAGGAAACGTGCACCTTCGCATTTGAACATCCAGTTGTTTGTGTAGAATGACTTCTCAGGAAGGTGATACAACAGTTCGGACTGGAGAGGTAACTGTTCTTCCGGCTCCACTGGTTAATCCTCCCGAAAGAGCTCCTACTTCACTATCATACAAAGTTTTTCGCCAGTTGTGTGCTCAGTTTGGTATCGTTGAATCAGATGCCATTTTTCCCGAAAGAAATAACACTGCCGATATAGCTCCTTCTGGCTTTGTGACAATTAACCGGCAAATGTGCCTAAGTGGAGGCATTCCTCCTTTCAACGACTTTTTCCAACAACTTCTCCGTCAACTGTCCATTGCTCCATCCCAGCTACACCCCAATGGCTATGCCATTCTAATGGGGTTGTGTGTGCTTTTTAGGAGAACACTTGATCGACTTCCAAGCTTTGGTGAAGTTTGTTATCTATGCTCTTTTTCTCGGACTAAGGATCATCCTTCCATTACTGTTGTGAGGAGCGCCCGAAACCGCAAACTGATTGTTGGCCTCCCTGATACTGCTCACGGGTTTTTAACCCAATTCTTCTATGTTCGTTGCCCTCCGGGGTTTTATGGTGTGTGGAGAGTTGGAAGTAAGGGCGTTCAGCTTTATTCCTGACACATGTTTTCCTTATAAAATCTTTTCATAGCCTGAGTAGTTAGATGTTAATTTCCCTTTTTACTTTTCAGCGCTTCCACCTCCTTCTAGAGACCCAGGCTATAAGCAAATTTTTGAAAGATTGAATGCTGTGCCGGTAGAAGAGAGGAATATAAAGTTTTTGCTGAGAGATGACTTTTTACATCAATACGGGCTTCTTCACTCTTCTCGCTATACTCAGCCTCATGAAGCCCCGACTGAAGTTCCCGATTCCCCGACTGAAGCATCGGATGCCCCCGTTACTATCGAACAATCTTCATCAAAAGAGTCTAACATCGAAGCTTCATTGGTGAAATGTTCCACCCCTACCGACATTATGGGGTCATCTAGTAAGACGGCACTTGCCCCGATTGAGGAAGAAGAAGAACCTTCACAGCCTCTCGGGGGATTAGCTGATGTAGGAACTGAGAAAACAAGTCTCACCGAGCATGATGGTGACGATGTTTATGATGGGTTGAGCGACATAATAGTGACCTCACAGGAGCTTTTTAGAGATGACGTGTCTAAAACTATCTCTCCAATGATTGAGGCGACGTCCCTTCTTCGACTAACACCAACACAAACACCAACTCCTCATACCCAAGCTATCATCACTCCTACACCAATGAGTGGTTTGTAGCTTAATGCGCGTAGCTTGCACATCACACAACACTTAGGAATTTTCGGCATTTGTTCATATTTAACTTCTTTTCTTCGGGAGTTTCTAAGACTTGCTATTTTTGCCTTTTCAGATTTCTCTATGGGGCGCAGCGGCAGCGGTTCTTATTACAAGGACTTTCGACGCTATGGAGGGCGTGGCAGCTATGACTACAAGCAATACTATGCCGATCCCAGAGAAACCAATGAGCAGAGAGCTGCGCGAAAAGCTGAAGAGAGGAGAAGGTATGAAGAACGTCATGAGGGAGCGGGCACGCGACATGAATCCTTCCCAAGGGATGATGACTCCCATAAACGTAAAACGCACGATGATAGGGGGAAGAGCCATATTGAGGATTCGAGAAAGCGGACCAAACTTGGCGAGGAGCACGTGCCCGTGACATCTGAGAGACCTGGTGCCTCAGTTTCTATTGACATCCCTTCCGAATCTCCTGCTCTTGAAGGAAGTGCCATCCAAACACTTCTCAACAGGCCTTCATACCACGTTGAAAGGGGGCCCCCGACTTTGCAGAGCCGATTCCCGAACTGGTGTTTGAGGGGGGTACGCTTCGACCTTGATTTGGTCCCCATCGACAAAGAAGCTATGTACAGAAATCTCGATGCTGTCAAGCTTGATATCGATAGAATGTCTGGATGGCAAAAGCTGGTTGATGAACTTCAAAGAGTTAATCGGGCTAACATCGAAGCAATGCTGACCATGGAAAATGACAAATCAGAATGGCAGAAGATTCTTGATCAACACAACGCTGAGATGAGGGAGATAGCCGAATACAATGAAAAACTCGAAGCTGAAGTAAAGCAGCTCAAAGATGATCTTGCCTCTTCTACTAATACTTACACCCAAAGAGAAGAGGTATTGCAAAAACAAGTGCGAGATGCGCACGCCAGCCAGAGGGACGCTGAAGCTAAAGCTGAGAGGTTGGAACAAGCTGTAGAGAACCACCGCACTGATGTCACCCAGCTGCAGAATAAACTGAGCGCCCGGGACATGGAGATTGAAGCGCTAAAAGCCCAACTTGCTCAGACCGAAAAAGATCGAGATGAGGCCATGGCTGGCAAAATTGCAGCCGAAGAAACTGCTCAGACCATGGAAAACGATATCAATTCGACTTTATTCGATTTTTATTTACATTGTGTCTTGGGACGCGGCAGCCTCTCTTTTCTTGGTCCTAAGTATGAAATCACCCTGGCCGAGGTGTGGGAAGCTGCTCTTAACATGTTTAAAGACGCCGGGTATGGCGATGAAGATTTTGAGGCGCGTTACCTGGATGAGGGAGCTCGCGCTGCTCTTGCGAAGGGGCGAGAACAACTTGCCAGGATGAGAACTGGAATGGCGGAAGAAGAACGTTCTGGAAAGGAATTAACGCTTACTTCCTCTGTCCAACCTCCAGTTTCTCCTGTGGTTGACATCACGGGTTCTAGCTCCTCTACTCCGCCTGCAACTAAGACAGTAACTGAAACTACAAGTGCACAAGGCGGGGATGAAGGTGGTGAAAGCAACGAAGCACAGCGATATGAAATCAGCCTCAGAGATCCAACTACCCCAGGTAAACTTGACACCGGACCAGCCCAAGTGGTGAACTGCTCGTTCGCTCCTTGTGAACTTGACGATCTTCTTGATTATTTTTCAAATGTCAATGAATTCCCGACTTTTGATTATTCCTCAAATGTTAATGAATTCCCGACTTTTGACGAGCCGTCATCCCCTCTCTTTTCGAAAGATACTGATATTTTAAGTTTTTTCTCCTTTGTAGAGAAAGCACCGAGTCAAACTCAAGCTTCTTCTCCCCCGGTGATCCTTCCTCCATCTCTTCAAGTAGCGCCTCCTTCTGCCTCGCAACCTGGGTCACAAGAAGAACAAATAGAAGCTCTCCATGGCCTGGATGATCCCATTGCTTCGCAAGAGCAAAAAGATGAGGGACTTGAGGGAGGTGACATATCTCCGGAGCGGACTCCTTCTGACGATACAACTTTATCTAAACTTGTCACTCCAGGAAGTGAGTCTTCCTCAAAGAGGAGAAGGAAGCAAGGAGCATCAAAGAGGAGAGGGAAGATAATCATTGCCACTGAAGAGGAGCCGGAGGTTGGGCCAGCTGCGCCTACCTCTCCTTCCTCCCTTATACCCATTGGCCGACCTGAAAAGCTGATCATTCGGCCGGGTAAAGGGTCTAAAGGCAGCAAAAAGAAGTGAAGATCTTCAGTTTCTAGTTTTTTGTGTTTTGCATGTACTGGCCGAGAATTGTGCGGGTACCGGCCCCCGCTTTTCTTTATTTTGAAACCTGTACCTGCGTTGTAATTGAATAAAATGATTCCTCGTTTGTACAAACTTTTGTTTGAATTAAAGAATACATTTGTTATTCGTTTTGGCATGAGTTTATTTGATATTGCAGCGAGCTTATGGTATGTTACTTGAGCGTTACCTTTTGCTGGTTTAGTTATACCATATTGTGTGTAATTATACTATATTGCCCCCATTCCATAAGTATGCTGCAATATTCTATACCTCGAGGGGACTTACACTCTTATTTGCTAAAGAATAATTATTTTATTCTTTAAAGAAAATTTTATAGAGTACAACTCCCTTCGTATAAGTTTTTACGCTTGGTCGTTCGAAGAAATCACTTTTTTCTTTTGCTTATGTGCATATCTCATCAAGTGAATTCCTCTATGTGGTAAAGCGGACCTCTGAAGGGTACTTTAACTTCTTTTCTTTTTACGATCATTTCCCACAGTAGGCAAATTACTTTTCCTTTGAAAGTTAAAGTACGCTTTTGATGAGGATTTTTTTTTTATAGAAAGTTGTACCTCTGAGGAGGGATTTTTTTTTTTTTTTTTTTTTTTTTTTTTTTTCACGTTTCAACACTTGGAAGTTTTATTTCAATCTCGGTGAAACGTGTACCTCCAAAGAGTTATGCTTTAGAAATCCTTTTCACGTTTCAACACTTGGAAGTTTTATTTCAATCTCGGTGAAACGTGGGTTTCCAAAGAGGTCTTTTTTCTTAATTGTGTTCCCGGGAGGGGGTTGTACCTCTGAGGGGGGATTTCTCACGTTCCAACACTTGGAAGTTTTATTTCAATCTTGGTGAAACGTGTACCCCCAAAGAGTTGTGCCTTTGAAGAAAGCCTTTTCACGTTTCAACACTTGGAAGTTTTATTTCAATCTCGGTGAAACGTGTGCTTTCAAGAAGGTCTTTGTTTTTACATTTCAACTTTGGTGAAGTGAAATTCCGAAGAGCGGCTGCTACACTTCAACTCCTGGCGAAATGGGCCTCCGAAGAGGGCTTTTATTTTGTTTACATTTCAACTCTGGTGAAGTGAAATCCCGAAGAGCGGTTATAACACTTCAACTCCTGGTGAAATGGGCCTCCGAAGAGGGCTTTTATTTTGTTTACATTTCAACTCTGGTGAAGTGAAATCCCGAAGAGCGGTTATAACACTTCAACTCCTGGTGAAATGGGCCTCCGAAGAGGGCTTTTATTTTGTTTACATTTCAACTCTGGTGAAGTGAAATCCCGAAGAGCGGTTATAACACTTCAACTCCTGGTGAAATGTGCCTCAGAGAGGGTTTTCATCGCCTGGAAGTTACTCTCTCATGGTTGGAGGGTCATGACTCCTCCAATCTTTTTTGTTGAGTAGAGAACTTTCTTTTTTGTGGCATATGACCCATTAGAGGTCTTTTATTATCCGAAGAGTTGCGCCTCCGAAGAGGACTTGTGGCGCTGATGGCAGCTTTGGTTGTTCCTCTGTTCACTTGCTTATGCCTTTTCAGCGATCCTCTTTTTTTTTTTTTTTTTTTTTTTTTTTTCTTTTCAAGTTTTCATCTCCCTTTTTCTCACAAGTGGCTTGTTTAATCCAAGGAAGTGTACTTCATTGCCAGGCAAGTTCGTGAGAACGGGCACTAGCTTCCTAATTGGATGTTTGTTTGTTTAAACAATCTCAATTTATCAGCAAGGGCTCGTTCCTATCGAAATCATTAGCCGTTCAATTGAAGCATTTCCTATCTAGGATTTGAATTCGGGGTCTTTGTGACTTGAAATTTGTTTGTTGAATGATGGTGAGAATCGCTCGGTCTTATTATGCGCAAGTTTTATCTCCACTGTCTGCAAAAATTTAAATCGATATTTCAGCAATACATTTTGTGTATTTTTATATCGAAAACAAAGCAAACATATAATGATAATAAGGAACACAAGATTTATAGTGGTTCGGCCATGAAATTGGGCCTACATCCACTTTATATTCTTTCATTATTTACTTGCATCAGTTTCACAATTGCTTTCAATTACAGGAATCATACATTCATAATTCTTTTTACAATGTTTCAACAAAATTTTCAAGTAAAGTATGGACGCAAGTGATTGCTGTTCCATGCCCTTGGAATTTGATCTCCATCAACTGTGGTGAGCTTGAATGTGCCGTCAAGAAGTTTCTGACCTATCACATACGGTCCTTCCCAATTTGGCCCAAACACACCTGTCGCAGTCATAATTCTTTTTAGGACTAGATCTCCAATTTCAAAGCTGCGTTGACGAACTTTGGAATTGAAATGTCTGGCTATCCTTTGCTGATGAGCTGCAACTCTGAGGTTAGCTTCATCTCTTTTTTCATCAAGGAGATCCAGCGCTTCAAGTTGCAGCTTTTCATTTTCTGCTTGATTGAAATGGATTCTTCTGTGTGAAGGGACCTCTGTTTCAACCGGGATCATTGCTTCCGATCCGTATGCTAACGAAAAAGGAGTATGCCCAGTTGCAGTTTTGTGAGTAGTTCTGTATGCCCATAGTGCAAGTGGTAGTTTATCGACCCAACCACCTTTTGCTCTTTCGAGTTGCTTTTTGATGGTTGATTTGATGATCTTGTTCACTGCTTCCACTTGCCCGTTTGCCTGCGGATGAGTTACTGCCGAAAAGCTTTTCTGGATTTTGAATCGTTTGCAAAAATCCTGGAATTCCTCACTTTCAAACTGAGTACCATTGTCTGTGATTATTTTTTGAGGCACACCGTATCTGCAAACGATATTCTTGGTCACAAAGCTTATCACTTTCTTAGAAGTGATAGTAGCCAATGGTTCAGCTTCAGCCCACTTAGTAAAATAATCAACCGCAACAATAGCATATTTAATCCCTGATTTAGCGGTTGGTAGCGGCCCAATGAGATCCATTCCCCAAATTGCAAATGGCCATGGACTGATCATCTGTGTGAGTTCGGTAGAAGGTGCTCTAGGAATTTTGGCATATCTTTGGCACTTGTCACATTTTCGGGAGTAATCTGCGGCATCCCGATTAATTTCTGGCCAAAAATATCCGTATCGGAGAATTTTCTTTGCTAATGTTTGACCACCTGAATGATCACCGCATTCTCCTCCATGCACTTCAGTTAGGATTGTTTTGGACTCTTCCCGGGATACACATCGAAGCAATGGCATTGAGAATCCTCGTCTGTATAATTGACCATCCTGGATTATATATCGAGAAGCTTTTCTCAGTAGCTTTTGTCGTTCTTTAGAGTTTTCTGGTAAAGAGCCATTGAGTAGATACTTTGTTATTGGAGTCATCCATGATTCTTGCTCTTGCGACATACTCATAACCCAATCGATATCCATTTCATCAATGCTCGGATTTGACAAAACTTCCACTGGAACTAACCCTAAGGATTGGGCTTCGCCAGAACTTGAGTATTTTGCGAGAGAATCTGCTTTCATGTTTTCTTCTCGAGGAATATGACTTATCGTGTAATGGTCGAATTCACATAAAAGTTCCCAAGCCTTTGACACATAAGCGGGCAGATTTCCTCCTTTCGTTTGAAACTCCTTCTTGACTTGGCATACTATAAGCTGAGAATCACTGAAGATCTGTAACGCTCGAATGTTTAGTTCTTTAGCAATTTTCAAACCAGCGATCAGAGCTTCATATTCTGCTTCATTGTTTGTTGAAGGAAATTCTAATCTTAGCGCATAGCATAATGACCGGCCTTCAGGAGTTTCAAGAACAATTCCAGCACCTGAACAGTAATCATTTCTTGCGCCATCTACAAACAACTTCCATTGGGTTGGGGAGTTCTCGATTGTTTCTTCCTCGCTGTTACCCTTGTCTGTAAATTCTGCAATAAAATCTGCCAAAGCTTGTCCGTTGATCGCTTTTCTAGGATGATAAGTGATGTCATATTGGCTCAATTCAATATTCCACTTTAAAAGGCGGCCCGAAGTCTCAGGGCGAAACAAGACTTGCTTTAAAGGTTGATCAGTGAGGACTTTGATAGGATGAGCCTGGAAATATTGCCTCCACTTTCTTGAGGCAATCAATAGACAATAGGCGAGTTTTTCCAACTTGGAGTAATTCATTTCTGCCCCAGTGAGTCTTTTGCTGATATAGTAAACTGGATGTTGAATCCTTTTGTCTTCCCGTACCAGCGCTGCACTTAAAGCATGAGATGAAACTGCCAAGTATATAAGAAGATCCTCGCCATCGCCGGGCCTGGAAAGTATTGGAGGCGTTTCCATATGTTGAATCAATTCTTCAAAAGCTTTCTGGCATTCGGGAGCCCAGTCAAAGTTTTTCTTTCCTTTCTTTAGAGCGTCGAAGAATGGAATGCATTTATCAGTAGCTTTGGATATGAACCGACTTAAGGCGGCAATTTTTCCATTGAGACTTTGCAATTCCCTCTTTGTTTTAGGAGCTTTGACTTCTTTTAGAGCAGTGATTTGAGCTGGACTAGCTTCAATGCCCCTAGCGCTCACGATGAAACCCAAGAACTTCCCAGATTCTACCCCGAAAGAACATTTTAAAGGGTTAAGCTTCATTCCGTATCTTCGGAGAATTGCGAACATTTCTGCTAAGTGTTCGATGTGATCCACTGCTTTCTTAGATTTTACTAGCATGTCATCAACGTAAACTTCCATAGTCTTTCCCAACTGCGGTTTGAACATAGCATTAACCAGTCTTTGGTATGTTGCCCCCGCATTCTTCAACCCAAAGGGCATAACTCTGTAACAGTAAAGACCGACATCGGTGATAAAGCTTGTGTCCTCCTGATCTGGCTCATGCATCATGATCTGATTATATCCGGAGTAGGCATCCATAAAAGACAACAATTCATGACCCGCTGTTCCATCTACCAGTTGATCGATCCTGGGTAATGGGAAGCAGTCTTTGGGACAGGCCTTGTTTAGATCTGAAAAGTCGATGCACACTCTCCATTTACCATTGGCTTTCTTAACTAGCACTGGATTTGAAACCCAATTTGGATAGGTAGATTCTCTGATGAAATTATTCTCCATGAGCCGGTCAACTTCCTCTTTCAATGCTGTCGACCTTTCTAGACCTTGGATTCTTCTTTTCTGCTTTACTGGCGTGAACTTTGGGTCAATATTCAGAGCATGTACCGCAACTTCTGGGGATATTCCGCACATATCGGCATGGGTCCAAGCAAAAACATCCAGGTTTGCTTTCAAAAAAGATATCAAGGCATTCTGAACTGACACATTAAGTTGTGAACCCACATTCAGCACCTTGTTTGGGTCCTTCAGATCAACGGGCACCGGTATCGTTGTTTCTGCTGGTACCACCCTACTCTCCCCCGCACTGGCCTTTCTAGGATCCATCACTTTTCGTGCCCCGCTATGCTCGCCAGTGCAGGGTCCGCCCTGTAGTTGCTATAGGGTTGGTGTTTTGATGCGGATTGGGGTTGCCGCATCTTTCCCCATTTCTCTCTTCCTTGTTTCTCGCAGCTCTGTCATATAACATTCTCGCCCAGCGTTCTGGTCTCCTTTAATAACCCCTACCCCATTGTCTGTAGGGAATTTAATAGTAAGACACCATGGGGCAAGGACAGCTTTGAATGCAGCAAGAATAGGTCGACCAAAGAAAGCATTATAAGCAGAAAATTCATCTACTATCACAAAAGTCTGCTTGCGAACTACTTTTCTTTCTCCTTCTCCGAGTTCCACAAGCAAGTCAATGGTTCCTACTGGTTGCTTTGGCTCCCCAGTGAAGCCAACAATCTTCTGAGATGAGGCTTGCACATCCGCCATCGGGATTCTCATCTGGTCAAACGTTTTCTTGAAGAGGATGTTGCAAGATGCGCCGCAATCAATAAGAACTCTTCTGACAATAGCCGGTCCAATACCGGCCGAGATGACTAACGGGTCCAAAGTAGGGGCCTCAATGCCCGTGGAATCTCTAGCCCTGAACACAATATCATCATTAAAAGTCCTTTGTTGTTTCAGGGGTGTAGAGTCCTCTAAAACAAAGACATCCTCTTCAGTTGGCATATGTTTCAGAGCTCGAGTGTACCTCTCCATTTCACCCCAGCTTCTGCCTGCTGGGTGGGGTCCTCCTGTGATGACATTAATAACTGGCCTTCCAGATTCATGTCCTGCGGCCTTCTCGTTTGTCCTGGGCTGATGAGCAAGAGCTTGTTGCCCCTGACTTGACGAAGCAGGATCATTACCACTCTTCTTCACAAATTGCTGCAGCTTATTTTCTCTTAGCAATTCTTCGATTATATTTTTCAATTGACGGCAGTCGTCTGTGTCATGACCAGGCTGATTATGGAAGCGACAGAACTTCCCACTTTGCACAGCTTTTCTTCCGGTTCTGAGAACAGGAGGTTTGGGATACTCAAAAGAATCTTTTGTAGCCAAGTAGATGCGCTCTGGTGTTTCTAACAAAGGAGTATATTCTGATGGCTTGAAGGATCGAGGCTTCTTCGAATTGTGTTGTTTCCTTCCATCATTATTTTCTCTTTTCTGTCCCACAGATCCATTCTTACGTGGCGCAGCAGTGTTGTCTTCAGCTTTCTCTACTGTTGCCTTTGCCGGGACAGGACGGCTTTCCAAACGCATGAATTCATCCGCCTTTTTGTAGAACTTTTCCAGAGAATTTGGCTCCTTCATGTTCAGCCACTTTCCGAATTCACTTGACTTATCAATAGCTCTCATCAAATAGGTCAAGACCATGCGGGGTTCTGCATTATCCACCTCAGCTAACGCTATATTAAAGCGATTTAAAAAAGACTTGATAGTTTCCCCCGGATTCTGTTCCAAACCGGATAACGACATGATGTCTTTTGCCTTTGAAGCATATAGCCTAAATTGCTCTTTAAATTTCCTGGTTAGGTCTGAAAACTGATCGATGGACCGGACAGGTAGTTTTGTGAACCAAAGCAGAGCTACCCCTTCCAAATACACAGGAAAATAGCGGCATTTTATCTCGTCAGAAGCTCTGGCACCTGTCATGTGCCAATCATATTTGTACAGGAACTCATTTGGATCACTTGTCCCTTTGTAAGCTGGAATGGTCGGAGGGACGAACTTCCTTGGGAATTCAGCTTTTAGGATCTTTTCAGTAAACGGAGTCTTGCTCGGAGCGAAACCCCACTCTTTCTCATCTTCGACCCTTTGCATACTTTCTTTCATAATCTGTCGAACCATACCAGAAAGATATTCTTCGTCATTCCTATTTCTGGATCCTCCAGCCTCAGGCAATGTCTGTTCAAAGGGGCTAGCAGCCCTTTCGGGAATGTTTCTAGTTTCAGCATCATGGACATTACCGACAAAGTTCCTTTCATTATTCGCAGGTTGACGGTTTGCCCCGAGCAGATCGTTTAACCTATTCAGAATCAGAGCATTTTGAGCATTCTGAGCTTCCAATTGCGCGTTCTGGGCATTTATTTGCTGATTCAACCCAAAGATAGCAGCGTCCAATTCCGCTTTTGAAACTCCAACAGCTGGAGTGGCTTGATTTGGTGTTGGGGAAGTGGAGGTTCCCTCTTGAATGTTTGCAGATCTCACAGATTTACTTTTCCTTCCAGGAGCCATGATTTCGGATAGACTTCTGGTTCTTAAAGAAACTCTATCTACAAATCTTTCTGAAACAATGATGATAGATGTCCTGAGTTCAATTCTCAGTGAAAGCACCAAAATGTTAACGAAAAAATTTAAACGCTAACACCCTGGTGTATAAGATGTGATTGTGAAAGCACCACCCGTTTGTACGGGAAACAGAAATAAGCAGAAAGTATGTAGAAAAACGGTAAGAGACACAGTATTTATAGTGGTTCGGCTTATAATCCAGCCTACGTCCACTTTAATCTTTTTATCACTAGTTTGATTACAATTCTTTACAAGATCTTTCAATTACAACACACTTCAAGTGATAGGATATGTGAAACAAGTAGCTCAAGCTTTGATGTTGACAATCATCTTCAAATCCATGGTGAATGTGGATGATTCCTTCATGGAGTTCCTTTAGAAGTTCGTTGGATCTAAAAAGCTTTGAAGTCGTCTGGAATTTGGCAGAGTAATGGCGCTTGAAGAGAATGAGCCCCCCCCCCCCAAGGTCCTTTGCATGTTGGAGATGGTTTCATATTTATAGAGAGTTCTGGGCGGAAAAAGTGCTAAGTCCTAACTCGTGGCCGACTTAAGGTAAGTCGTTGCTGACTTAGGATGAGTCGTGACCGACTCATTGAGCTGAGTCTCTGGTTTGTAGAGAGCTTCCTGCCTTTTTCGAACCCACGCTTCAAGTACTAGGTCGTTTACGAGTTATCTGGTTGTAGTTTCTGGCTTGTTTGTATATGTCGTATACGACTCATCATAAGTCGTAGGTCGTGGTTGACTTAACCAGCTGCCTCCGGCTTAAAGCTGAGTTCAGGCTTTGTGAAGGCGAGTCCTAACTCGTAGACGAGTTAAGAGACAGTGTCTTTAGGTCGTACACCTTTTTTAAGTCGTAACACTTGTTAACTCGGTCAAGCTTTAATCTGTTATGTCGTAGCTCCCTTAAGTCGTATAGACTCCTTAGGTCATCAGGGTCTTAAGTCGTTATCTCTTCTTAACTCGTGAGCCGCTTATCTCGTAAGCAGCCTACCTCGGGTACTCCTTAACTCGTAGAGGCTTTAACTCGTAGGAGGTTTCTAATTCGTGTATCCTTTAACTCGTAGATGCCTTGAGTCGTAGGAAGCTTAACTCGTAAGGCTTCCTATCCCGTAGAGGCCTTAAGTCGTACAAATCCTTAGGTCGTGTGTTTCTTTAAATCGTAACATGTTCAAAGCCGCACAATCCTTTTAAGCCGTAGACCATTCATTTCCTTAAGTCGTGAAGCCTTTTGAGTCGTGAGCTGCTTAACTCATAGACCTGTTAACTCGTGAACGAGATAGGGTTAACAAAAAGTGAATTCAAAGTATTTTTGAGACGAAATAGGATGGAATGAAAGAGGGATCTCCAGAAGCACGGTAAACGAAAATAAAGGAAAGTTCGCCTTTAAATATTTTGGAGCCCACTCTCAAATTTTAGGATTCTGCAGGGGTTTTGTTTATATTTTTAATTTACAAAGCTAATATTGGACCAAGAATAGCATTTTACGTTAAAAGCTGTTATTTGGAGTTGTCAAAAGTCATTTTTATTGTAGCGGTATATCTTCCCCAACAAACTACACTTGCGACACCTGTTGTCTCGCATGTCGAGGTAGCACCTCGTCCTATCAATTTCCCCAAATTGTGCATAGATTTTATGAATATAGGAGGAGAAGTGTATTCTAGAAAGGAAAGCTTCATGGAGACGAAGGCATGTATAAATGAATGTATAAGGAAATTTTAGGAGTTTGTTTGAAGGATCAAGTGAAGCGAAGGATGGTAGCATAGCAATTTAAAGGAGAGCCTTAGATTGTTGGACTATGGTGGTTGTTAACAAGAAAATCTTGTCAACGCCCCAAAATTGAGTTATGGAATAAGTCTTATCCCTTAGATAGAAAGAAAGGAGTGTAACGGGTAAATCGTTCTTGAATTTCCTTTTGAGTAGATTGCTGAAGCACCAAGTTGTTCAGATAGACCTTTTGACTCAGTCGAAAGGGTTGGCTTCTTCATTTATCAACCTTTCGATTCTTTTTAGATTGATTGGCTTTCTCGTCAAAAGTTCACCTTCCGAAATCGTTAACATACCTTAGATAAGATTTTCCTTTATTGGCTTCGACCATGTCAAAATTTGTAGGCTTAACTGTCCCAGGTTTGGACTGTGAATCCTAGGTTGGAATGATTTGTTACTAGGTTTTGGCCTTGTCAAAAGATGAACCTTTTGGCATCTTGTATTAATCAAAGGTTTTTCGTAGATTGAGGCTTGGTTTCGACCTTGTCAAAAGCAGAAACTCAAAAGAATGTAGTTTGAAGTATGTAACTGAAGTTATTTAGATCTGCACGGTTTTGACTTTGCGGCAGTGACCTTTCGACATAGATGATACCTGAAACACAAGATTAAAACAGACAAAGCTTTATAAACGGTAAAGTAATCTAAAATATTTGAGACTTCCCTTTCATAAGCTAATAAAGACTTTATTTCTCAAAATCCCCAAATCAATTTGGTAATTAGGGTTTACAATACTTTTGATTAAGAAAATACGAGTTTAGAATGGAAAGAATTGGCTCCCTCAAACCTGACCCCTTAGGTCTTATTTATAGATGAGGGTCAGCACCTTTCGACCCTAATGTTTTCGACTCAGTCGAAATGTAGCTGCCGAATAACTCAAGTACGCTTCTGCCTTTACTAAAAGCAACGGCTGCACTTTTCCTCTTTGTGTTGCCTTGGAAGTTCTTCGATTTTGTCGATAGGCTTTGTTCAATGGTTTCGATGATGTTAGTTACGTCTGAGCTCTTGTTTCTAATTTGATGTCAAACCCTCCTGGATCACATTGGCTTTGAAAGGTTCGAAAGGCTTATTATAGCTTTTGAAGGGGTCATTTAGGATAATGCTTACATTTGTGTGGTCTAAATGAAGGTGAAACCTTTGGTTTCGAACGTTTTGGCGCATATGCATAGAGATGGTCTTCATTGTCTTCGAAAGGTACTACTTTGAATCATTCAAAAGGTCTTCATGCATATGGATTCACCTAGTTGAAAGGTTGTTACTGAAGGTGGAATGGTGCTTTGACTCCTTCGATCCTTTGAAAGGTATGAACCTACTAGATCTTGATTGTGGAAACCTTTCGACACCTTCGAAAGGTTCTGAAGCTTTCAGACTTTGACGATAGCATCACTTCGACTCTTTCAAAAGGTTTAGCTGGAACCTTTTTCTCTTGTTCGTCTTTGACCTCTGCTCAGATTGGTTTTGACTAAGTTGAAAAGTAGATTCTAGGAGTAACATTTGCCCCTCTTGCGAAGGGATGCTCTTGACTTTCCAAGTCAACTTTGTCGAAACCTAGAAACATCCCACCTTTTGGTCTTCCCACGTAAATCTTGGCTATTGATTTAAATCTCATCTAACGGCTGATCGTTCTTGGTGACTTTTCTTATAGTTACAATCTTCTTCTTTCTTCTTCTTCACTTTTCTACAATCAAATTTCAAAAGCCTATAAAGGAATCCTAAATTCTTAAATTTTCTTTCTGCTTCTAGAAATCAAAATATAAACCAAATCTAATCCGTAAGTCACAGTTATTTTTGTTTTTTTTAATTTTTTCCCTTTTTACGAATCCAAAAAAATTATTATTATCGCGAGTCTCACACTCATGATTTTAGTTTTTTTATTTCAATTTTCTTGGAACTTGTTCGAGTTTTCACCTAGCTAGAAGTATCTTTAATTTGATTTTATAATTTGATTATTATTACTCTCTTTTCTGCTAATCCTCGCTTTAAACCCAATTCCAGATTGTATATTTTTCTAGAGAATTGGTATTCTTATTTTACAGATTCCAAAATTTAAAAGGTTAGTCCCTGTTCAAATTTGTTGATTTAATAGGCTTAATTGATTCGTTCATTGAATCTTATAGTTTTGGATTTGAAATCCTGTTTGGTGTATTTGTTGAATAATATTTTTTTGAAATCCTGGATTTACAATCTGGTTTGGGGAATATAGTGGCTTCTGTCTTTTTTGCCCGAAAGTTTTGAGTTGTACGGATTAAAAATTGGCCCCACAAATTGACCTTTCTACCCCTTCAAAAGGGATTAAGGAGGCAACATTGGTTTTGCTTTCTTAACTCCTTTCGATAGGGTCGAAAGTTGTTGTAGCGTGAATTTGATCAACCTTGTCGAAAGGCTATGTAGTTAAGCTGAATGTAGTCACCCTTCTCGAAAGAAAAATGTTTCGACTTAGTCGATACCTTTTGTGCCGATTGCAATCCCTTCTCTTTAGTATGCTTTCAGAACCATAATGCCCCTTCGACCCTTCAAAACCTTTTGTATCTAATGAGTCAAAACCCTCTAAAATCATCCTTCTCAAACATTATCGAAACGTTCTAAGTACCCATGATTTTAACTTAGGACCTTTCGACTCGATGAGTATATAAGGTTTCCACGACATTCATATTTCTCTTAGGAAAACCAAGTCATAGGTCTCAATAATGTTGAAGGATCTTGTTATCTTGTTTGTGAAATGTTTGTAGTGTATATTTTTGTTTAATTTTTTCAGTTACTCTAACTATTTCCTTTTAACAACTTGCCTCCTATTGGCTTTTGACATTATTGAAAAGTGCCACTATATATTCACATCTTTCTTTTCAACCCTATCAAAAGCTCAATGATTGCTCATATTTAGGCTTTCGAAACTTTTGAAAGGTTTTTGGCAAATGTTAATTTCTTCCCCTTTCAACTCTGTCGAAAGCTCCATATCTTTAATTTTTTAACTTTATCATTTTTCCAAGAATTTGAAGTCCATGCTTGGTTTTGTGTTTAAGTTTCTTAAGTAGGTTTTTACCAATTCTTGAAGGAATGCTAAGTTCATAATAAATTGAAAATTTTAACTGAAACATTTTCACCTGGAAAAGCCTTGATATCTTCACAAGATGAGGCAGATGCCATCCTCCTAGACGTTGGGTTTTCTGTTGTGAAAACTATCCCATCTCAAGATTCTGATACCATTAACAACCCTTCTGAAGGGTTCTTCGCCTATACCGCCATCCATGTATGGCTTAGGGGGTTGTTGCCTTTCTCGAAGTTCCTATCCAGATTTCTCTCTTATCTTGGGATTTCTCCAAACTAGTTGTTCCTAAATGTCTACACCCATCTCTTGCCTCTAGAGCTAATGGCACTAGAGTCTGGTCTCCCTTCTCTAAACATTAATGTCTTAAATTACTTGGTTAGACTAGTAATGCTTAGCAATCTCAATCATCGGATCTTCAGAGCCAACCCCAGAGAAGATGATATCTGATGGGGTTAACAAGTTTAAAGACTGTGAAAAGCAGTTTTCCTTTGTTTGACGTTTCTCTAATATTAGTGGGATCTTTTATACTCCTCGTAAGTTAAGATTTTTACTACTTGCCTTTTATTCGATGGTTTTCTTGTGTATTCTTTGTCTTATGTTAGGTTCTCCTGCCAAAGTACTCATTAAGGCAGACAGAAGAACGGTGGAGTCTCTTACTGCAGCCTCTAATAAGATTGGAAATCGATGGAGGCTGCTGATCACATTCTCTCCTTCCTACTGGTCGAAGGGTTTTGGGGCTTCATCCTTTGATCCAACATACATCAAAGGGAAAATGCTTCCTCTCCTTGGGAGATTCTAAAAAATTTTCTCCTATGTCACCTATTTTCTCAAACCACTCTGGTAAGTTATAGGCACAACATTTGTCGTCTATTCTATTGCTTTCTAAAATATTTTGTCGAATTTTAATCTCTTTGAGTTCTTTACAGCCGTTTTACAAGTTACAATGCCTGCTACTGGTGCCACTCCTCTTCCTACAAATTTCGTTGTGCCGTCTATTACCTAATCTCTCACCAAAACTAGGAAAGGCTATCAAATGGAAGTTGGCGCAATCATCTGAAGAAAAACCACCCATGAAGGTTGCTAGAGTTAATTATTATGGTGGGGGAACCCGATCGTGGAAGCTCGTAAAGATAAACTCATACTGAAATCGATCGCGTTTCTCAAATTACTATTTCCAGCTCTCTGGCTGCACTTGAAAAAATGCAAAAAGCTTTGGAATTGACTCCCGCTCCCAAGCGTATTCCTATAAAGCCGTCATCTTCTTCTCCTTACATTAACTTCGAAGAGATTGCCCGGTATATCTTACATTCTAAATCCTTCACTTCTTTCCACCCACCTTCCTCCCTTCCTGACTTGGCGAGGCATTACCGCTCTCTAATAGAGCAACAATTCTTGGTAAGTTTCACTTCAATCACCTTATCATCACTGCTTTTCTCTAAATCTTTAATTTGTGTTACATTTCTTCTTTTAGATTTCTAAGAGTTGGTTAACTCTTCACAAGCAAGCATCAAAATCTTCCAATGAGTCCTCTAAGTTTTAGGAGGAGATCACTCCCTTTAAGAATCAAGTATCTTCTTTATCTACAGCAAAAGATGAAGCAACCTCCGAGCTGGAGCGATTCAGAGCTTCCCTTGCATGGTCAAAATTTTCTCTCTTGGAAGAAAGAAGGGCTCGCCAACTCCTCACCGACTATTTTTTTTCCATGCATCTAACCTTGAAAGAATCCAATGAGGAGAAGGCCCGTACGGCTGCAAAGAACACCTCCTTAAATGAAAAGTTGAAAAAAACCAAGGCCTCCTTGAAGCTTGCTGTCAGTAGCATCTCTAATGCCAAACAACGAATGTCATTGTTTCTCGACACTACATTTGGGGAGATGTTGTTGGGTTCTTTTGAAGATGACTTGATGTTGGCCTATGCAAATAATATTGACAAATGCCCAGAGCTCAGCTTTCCTACACTTGATTCTTCCCTCGTAGATAGAGTTATGGGCAAGATAAACTGGATGAAGCAGGGAGCTGAGAGTGTTCAAGGAAGAGACTGAAGCCTACCAAATTATCCTTTCGAAGTCCTCTCTTTCGAAATTGATTCTGATTCAGAGGATAAGGGCGACAAAGTTGATACCGTCGAGGAAGAGGGAAATGGTGATGGCGATGGAAATAAGGACGACGATGATAACGGTGATGATAAAAACAATGATGGACAAGGCTTAGGTGGTAATGGAGGAAGACACACTGATACCGTTGATAAAGATAGAGATGACAACACAAAAGCTTCTAAAAAAGAGCCATCTCCTCATGAAGCTACGTCGCGTGAATCTGCTGCTCCCTCTGCTCCTCAAGAGGATCCTGCTTCCATCAATGCTGAAGAACCAATTGAAAAGATGCAGGTTTCCCAAACTTCCATCGAAGTCTCTTAGGTATGGGACTCTTTTTTTAAATAACTTTTACTCTGAAATAATTAATAGTGTAATTCTTTTATTTAGATAAGGAAGAAATCCGTCCTCTAGTGTAAAACCAAACTCAGGAGGAAAGAAGCAAAAATAAATAGATTATATAGGGAGTTAGACAAGAAAATAAGAGAGCATAATGTACTTTCATATAAATATCATTAGACTGGTAGAAGTGCGTTGGTGTTGGCATCTTTTAAGCATTAAAAAAACTGCTCCTCTACTAAAGAGAGCACGCCTTCACTACGACGCTCTCTTAAAAGAGAACCGAGAGTTGATCACTTTATTTTGGATGCTGATTGAAGAAAGACATATTTTAATCAACTTCTTATATAAGGTTTACTATAAACACTCAATTATTGATTTTTCATACTTAGGCGAATTTAGTAGGGGTCTGTAGGTGTTTCCATAAGAGATACTTGGACGAATTCAGATCTGACCCGCACCTTGGAGCTTGTTGGAACTTACCATGGGTTAGATCGATTCTCCAATATCGACCCTTTGAAAAGATTAATTACTATAATGACAAATTTGTCTCTGAATTATTTTCTAAGTTTGTTTTGTATGAACCAGATGAATAATAACTGTAAACGTGCAATAAAGTAATGATTTATAAATATTTGTTTTAGTCCTGCTTTTTATGCTTAGATTCATCTTATTATATTATCATAGAATGATTTTACGTCTGGAAAATTTGTTCCTAGAGACCATTTTAGTAAGTACGTCAAATTGAATGATTTTTTCTTGAAAAGGCATCAATTTTAAGATCTTCGAAACTAGAGCGATAGTGCTTCCTTGGAGATTTAAAAAAACTTTACTTGGAATATCCTCGTCTTCGCTTTGATTTTCATGGAGATGAAAAAGAGAAATTCTTAAGGAAATCTAGATATTCTACTCTAAGTTAATTTGTGGTCGTGGTAGTCCTCTAGTTGGAAAGTGAAACAATAGCAAATGTCGACCAGTTATCACTCCTAAAGGAGTTAATATTCCTTTTAATTCAATAGTTACCCTTTCTGCTAACTCATTAGATAAAGTTAGAAAAGTAGATTCTTAGCTTTAGATGTAAACTAATTGTTTATTGTATCTTTTAATTTCATTGTATTTGAGCTGTACTCTGCTATTACAATAATAAAGAGGTTTTTTCATCTTGATTTTGACTTTTTTTTTCTTTTTTTCTTAAATAGGAGTTACAATTATCTGCAGCTTCTCTCCCATTTGATTTAACATCATGCGTTGCTAATCGTAGAGAGAAACTGTTAAACTCATGTGGAAGGAGTGAACTCTATGACGGTATCAACTGGAACGCTTCCATGGCAATGACGAAGCCTTCAAATGGCAAAAAAGATATTTTCTTCAAAAAACCATTACCAGTAATATAAAAGATCAAATTTCCTATCTCGAGGTCGATGTCAAAAATGAAGATGAAACGATTTCATTACTGAAGTGACATGTAAAGTCAAACCCTTCAATAGACTTTGATCATAAGATGTCAGAGCTTATTCAACAAATTAATGATTTGGAGTTGAAATTGAAGGACAGTCAAGCACAATGCGAATCATTGGAATTCATTATGGGAGACAAGATTTCAAGCATTAAATTACCGAATCCTTGTAAGACTCCCTCTTCTTCCAGACCCAGGTGGTCAAATTCTCTTGCAGTTCAAAAATTTCCCTCAATGATTAACCCTCTCTAAGGCTTAGATGAGAATGTTTTGGGTAATTTGTGTAGGAAAGCTATGTTCGAAATAGTTAAGTATTTTGATGAGCAGCAAAAAGTGAAGTATTCTCAATGTATCAATGAGTATGCAACTATGATTTAGAAGCTTGAACGTGATAATTACTTCCTTCTGAAGCATGTCGCGGAATTTGAAAGGGAAAACAAGACCCTTAGGGGTGCACGTAGATTTTTCAACCATGCTATGAAGACAAATATTGATGAAATCAACAACACAAATAGGGTAAGAAGGAAAGAAACTCAAAGAAATTCTCTACAGCACAAGTCGTCACGTAGTTGATCCTTCAATCGATGGGAATCTCAACAGGGCTTATGATATATTGGTATCTTGGAAATATATAGACTTGTCTTGTATACGTGTGAATAACTTCATAAGTTTTATACATAATTTAATGATTTATGTAAATCATATAAACATTGTAAATATCACTGATTTGTAATCCTTTTCTGTAATGTCACTCTAAAATGCTTTTTGATAGCTCATACATTGATTTTTGTACTTGTTGAATCTTTCATTTCTCTTTGCTATGCTGATTACCATGAAAAGTTTGAAGCAAACAACATTTGTAATTGTTAGCTTGAAATTGACATACTAGCCTATGTATATCATTTTCTTAGATTAACAAATCACTTTGTTAATCGCAGGAAAAATAACTTATATTAAATGTCTTAATCCCATCTTTAACCATGATGATAAATAATTAAGAATCCAACTCCAACCATTTTGCTGGAATGTCCAAGTCATGTTGATAGGAAATCCCACCCTCAAATAGGGTAAAGTGTTGGAATGTAATCTTCAAGAGATGTTTAATAATGAGATAAATCCAGAAATCATTATCTGAATACTTGTAGTAGAAACCCATTGACTCATTCTCAGGAATTAATTAAATTTGAAAAAATTCGAGACCCTGATTTGAGAATTAACGGAAACGTGTAGTAATGATCTCCTTGCGAGTATTCTTTGACCCAGATTCGGACATTTGTGATAGTAATCCATAATAGAAATTCATAATGGAAATTCCAAGTCCAGATTAGGGCAATGATAAGTAGTAGCCTCGCAACCCGAATTCGGGTACGATAAAGATGATTAGTGATTGATAAAGACGCAAAACCTAGATTCAGGTCTTACAAGGACTATAAGTAATTGGATTCGACCCAAAACTCAGATTCAGGTATTAGTAGATGAACTACTGGAATAAGAAACCTGAACCCAGATTCTGGTATTTAATAGATGAACTGAAATAAGAAACCCAAAACCCAGATTTAGGTATTTAATGGATGGAGTTTGGCTTACTCTTTAGAATCCATCTTCCTTGACATGTATGAACCCTTCAAGTCATGTATGTAGTTTTAATTTGATCAATTGCCTCTTGGTCTTGGATGTCTCGGTCCATTGGAGATATACCGCCTCTCGGGTTTGGACAAATTGGAAGGTCCATAGGGGCTGTGATAGTTGAAGAAGATGTTAATCCTTAACATACTAAAGTAAATGGCACTAATTTAGGAAACTAAGCGCTAGCATTCTCCAAGTTGAATAAGATGGTTGACGAAATCAACGAAAGGATGGAAAGTAGCCAGAAGGATCTGATGGAAAAATCTTAACGCTCTCCTAAACTTATTGTCAAATCCTATTCCAAGAACTACGCCTAAACTCGGGGCTGTAACAGAACAAGAAAATTCTTCTATTCCTGGTCTAAACAAAAGAAACGAAAAACAGTGGTAAAAAAGGGTAATAACAGGAACCATTTGTCATAATGTAGAAGGAAATACAAATACCCACCTCAATGCAACCAAGTCTGAAGTTGAATCAAGGGGATAAGACCCCACAAGAAGATATAGCCATGGACCTCTCCGATTCAGAAGATGGACAGCAAGAAAACTAGTTGGAAGAGAATGTCAATGCATTCGATGATGCTAGGAATGTCCAAACTACCCCAATCAAGCCAACTACAAGCCAACAATGTCCCAGGGTAGTGGCTCTCCTAAAGGAAGGAGAGCCTAGGCTGTAACCCACGTGCCTAGATCATTTGCAAAGCCAAACACTTGGTGTAGTGATTGACTGCCGTCCCCAGGATTACCGAACACCAGAGACATACATAGCAGACATGGTCAACGGTTAATGAATGAGAGTAAAATAGGAGAGATGATGAAAGGGGATCTACTCCAAGTCGGACTCCCTTAACCGATGAAATCTTGAATGAAAAACATCCAGATAATTCACAATGCCAACTATCCCATCTTATGATGGGACGAAGAACCCAAAACCCATTTATACAAGTATAGTTGGCATATGCATAGAGCCAATGCTTCAGAGGCTGTTCGGTGCATATGTTTCCCTATCTTTCTGGAGGGAGTTGCATCAATGTAGTTCACCAGGCTTCTACCAAGATCCATCTCTACCTTTGACCAATTAGAAACAAGATTCCTCGACCAATTCAGGCTCCATACCACACAACCTAAAGATGTTATGTCTTTATGCCAATTGTTCCAGGGACGCAATGAATCACTGAAATCTATCATGAACCGGTTCAACACTTCAGTGACGGAAGTAAGCAACCCCAAAGAGGATATGGTTATTATGGTGTTAATCCGTGCCATTCACTCGGAGACTAAATTCGAAAAGTGGATTAAGATGAAGCAGCCTACCACAAGGAAATACTTCAGTCGTAAAGCAAGTCAGATCTTAAGGTTGGAGGAAGCGCAGGAGATGGAAAGAAAGTCTACTAGTGTGCAACAAATAAACATTGGACAGGGCAATGTAGCAATGAATCAAAATGCACATGCCCCTAGAACTGCTGAAGGAGCTATAGGAAAAGATGGAAATCAAGAGAGGAAAAATCAAAATTCCAATAAAAAGAATGGAAACGGCATCAGTAAAAGGCTTAAGGGGTTCAGGCTTGAAGACTATACCCCTCTAAACAACACATTAGAAAATATTTACCTTGCAACAAAGGTGACAAAGGAATACAAGAAGCCCCTAGGAAGGAAGCAACTGAGCAGAAAAAATGCTCAGGGATGTTCTGCCGCTTCCATGAAACTCATGGTCATAATACAAATGAATGTCGTCGCTTGAAGAATTTCATTGAAGAGTTCATTCGGGAAAACAAACTCCAGCAGTATGTGAGGAAGTCATAGAACCCCGACTAACCCATAGCTCCTCGGCCTCCTAGAGAACGAAGGAATCAAGCTAAAATTAGGGAAGAAGGGTCAACACGAACTGATTGAAGACTTATTATTGGAACAATACTTGGGGGACCACACCCCATGCAAAGAAGTTAGGGAGAGACAGAGTGATATGCAAGTTCGTTGAAGCATGCTCTAAAGGAATCATGTCTTGTACTAGAAGATGAAACCCCATCAAGCTGTAGAAAGTCTTGAGTGACGACACAGTGTTTCGAAATCGAGACACCGAAGGGATCGAAGCTTCGACTATCGATCCAATGGTGGTAACAATGTGAATCAATCCAGCTATTGTTTGACGAGTGTTGGTTGATAGTGGAAGCTCTATTAATATACTTTACAAACGTACTTTTGATCGGATGAAAATTGGCATGAAAAGTGTGCCTACATGCCAAACAAAGATCTAAGGGTTCACTGGCAAACCCAAGCAACCTATGGGAACAAACAACCTGCCAATGTAGCTTAGAGAGGGTGATCAAAGAGTAACCCCTATTTAGACTTTTGTAATTGTGGATGAAATGTCCACATATAACTCTTTCTTTGGATGGCCCACTCTACTAGATTTCAGAATAGCTCTGGCCCAATGGTGTCTAACCATGAAGTTCCCTACTGCAAATGGAATCAAAGTGGTGAAAAGAGATCAGTGCACCATCAGAGAATATTACATTGCTGAGTTACATGAATCTAGAAGGAGAAAAAAAGGAAGGATGTAGGGAGAACTCTCTACATCCGTGAACCTTCAGAATAGCAATTATAGAGCCGCCCCTTGCTTGGTGACCAAAGCTAATTCGAAAAGGCTTTGGACCATAGATAGAAGAGTTCTAGGGAGGAATAGGAGGCACTGACAGAATTGATGGTGTCTGTCCCGGTTGATATGGACGACCCAACTAAAGTCTTGAAAATTGGATCGCACCTTCGAAACAAGATGCATTTAGAGTTTGCTAAATTTCTTCACGCCAACTTAGATGTGTTCGCATGGACGCATTACAATATGTGTGAGGTGTCTCCAGAAATCGTATGTCATGCGCTCAACATTGACCCCAAGTTCACACCAATAAAGCAAAAGAGATGCAATTTAGGTCCTAAATGGTACAAGGCGCTAAGAGAAAAAGTGGACAAGTTAATGGCCAACGGTTTCATCCGTGATGCAACTTATCTAGAGTGGGTACCTAACCCGGTCTTAGTCAAAAAGTCCAATGGGTAGTTGCGACTCTGTATTGATCACTCAAACTTAAACAAAGATCGCCCGAAAGACAGCTTCCTTCTACCCAGAATAGACCAGATTGTGGATGGAATGGTAGGACACGAGCTGCTATCACTCATGGGCGCATACTCCGTGTACAACCAAATCCTGATCCATGAGCCTAACTAAGAAAACACCAGCTTTATCGCCAACATGGGCCTATACTTCCATAGGGTAATGCCATTTGGTTTGAAGAACACAGGGGCAACATATCAATGGTTGGTAAATACCATGTCCAAGTGTCAAATCGAGAAAACAATGGAGGTTTATGTGGACGACATGTTGGTCAAATCACGAGCAGCTATTAACCAACTGAATAATCTCGTTAAAATGTTTGAAATACTCCAAAAGTACGGAATGAAAATCAATCCACTCAAATGTCACTTTGGGGTAGCCTCTAGAAAATTCATAGGATTCATCATTAGTGCCAGGGGCATCAAAGCAAATCCAACACAAATAACGACACTATGAGAAGTCGAAGTTCGAAGAATAAGAAGAAGCTGCAACTACGAAGCCTGAATGGAAAAGTCACATCACTAAATCGATTTATCTCGAAAGACACTGACAAGTGTATACCATTCTTTGATGCGTTGAAGAAAGGAAAGAAGAACTTCGAATGGAGTGAAGCTTGTCAAACCAAATTAGAAGAACTGCTGCGGCATATGGAGACTCCGCCAATCCTATCGAAGCCCGAGGATGGAGAAGTCATGTTCATTTAATTAGCGAACTCACCCTATGCGTTGAGCGCCGCTCTTGAGCTTGAAGAAGCAAACATCTAGCAACCCGTGTATTATAAGTGGTTCACTGGAGTCGAGAACTATCTGAAACTGGAAGAACTAGTGCATTGCCACTTTATCGCATCTACAAAGTTACAACCATACTTTCAGGCTCATCTAATTAAAGTGTTGACTGACCAGCCCCTAAAGCAAGCGTTATATTGGCCTAAAACTTCCGGATGACTTTTCAAGCGGAATTTAGAACCGAGTCAATATGATATCACATACCACCCAAGGAAGGCCATCAATAGGCAAGTGTTAGCAGACTTTATCACCGAATTTACTATACGGGATGACGAGGAAGAAACATAGATGGAACTAGACACTCAATGGAGACTCTTTGTTGATGGTGCATCTAACAACCTCTGTTTGGGAGCAGGAGTAGTACTTCAAACCCCAAAAGGACGAGCCATTAGCTATACTCTACGCTTGGTATTCCCTGCTACAAATAATGAAGCGGAGTACGAAGCACTGATTTCAGGACTAAACGTTGTGAAATATCTCAACATAAAAAATTTCACATATAAAGTGACTCCTATTTGGTCGTCTGTCAAGTAAAAGGGGAATACCAGGCTCGTGGGGCGGAATCCTGCCTCGTACCAATCCAAAATGCAAGAACTGGCGAGCAACATCAAACATTGCCCCATAACCCACATTCCACAGAAGAAAAACAAGGAAGATTATTTGGCTAAACTAGAGAGCTCTGGAGAAGCTCAGTCATATGGGCTAGTCTCGGTTGAAACTCTAACTAACCCAAGCATAGACGAAATGGATGTCGACGTGATCATCTAGATCGCTTTCGAACCAGGTACATGGATGACACCTATAAAGGAATATTTACTTGTAGGGACTCTTCCAATAGATCAGAATCAATGGAAAAAGCTTCTTCGAAAGGAATCACGATTCATGACACAAGACGGAGTACTCTATCAAAGGGAATTCTCAACCCCCTTCTTAGATGTGAGTCCGATGACGAAGCCCGATGAATCCTGAAGGAAGTGCACGAAAGCGAATACGGAGACCACACTAGGGGGCAAACCCTTGCGAAGAAAGTCCTCCAATATGGATACTTCTGGCCAACAATAAACCGCAACACTGCAGACTACGCCAGAAAATATGATCGCTGCCAAAGGTTCAGCAAAATTAAAAGAACTCCTTCAATAGAGTTAATACAAATGGTTAGTCCATGGCTATTTGCAATATTGGGAATTGACTTGATTGGCGTTCTGCCAATAACAAAATGAGTGGCCAAATATGCTATAGTTACCATTGATTATTTCACAAAATGGGCCGAATTGGAACCATTGGCCACCATAACCACAAAGAAAGTCATTAACTTTGTTACTAAAAATATTGTTTGCAAGTTTGGTGTGTAGTAGAAAATCATTAAGAACAATGGAACTCAATTCGAAAGCACCGAGTTCAAAGAATTCTGCAAACGCTTTCGAATTGAGAAGAGCTTCTCCGTAATAGCTCATCCATATGCAAACAGGAAATTGGAAACGATAACCAGATCATTAATTCTACCATCAAAAAGCAACTGCCAAAAGCAAAAGGAAACAGGGTTGATGAACTTCCACTCACACTATGGGCTTACAGTACTACCCACAAAGTGGCAACTGGCCACACTCCATTCGTTATGGAAAATGGGTCAGAAACAATGATTATTGTTGAATTAGACATCCCCTTGCACAGAACGCAAAATTTTAATCAAAATCAAAATGAGTAGGTCCTACTCAAAACACTAGATATGATCAATGAAAGGAGGGAAGAAGCCGAGTTGAGAACCGCCGCCAACCAAAAAAGGGTCACATGGTACTTCAACTCCAAATTTCACTACCAAACCTTCGAAGTGGGAGATCTTGTGCTTAAGTGAGCCTACCTCGTTTCAGGGGCCTTCGGACCAAACTGGGGAGGACCATACGTCATCAATCAAAAGTTAAGTGGTAGAACCTTCAAGCTAATAACCATCGATGGAATCCAAATTCCTAGGCCATGGAATAGAGAATCACTTCGATGTTACTTCATTTGAAAACTACCTTATGTACTCTCTATTTTTCAGCAAATAAGCCATCGTGGGACGCCGGGGGCATTGTAAATAGGCATAGCCTACCCTGCTTTCCTTAATAAATTTGATTCGCTTTTTGAACCATTAAAACCGTGCTCATAATAACAACCATTTGAGTTGACGAAAGCAAATTGAATCAAACTGTTGGATCGACAGAACCCTATCTTTGCTTTCTAAAAATCAGTATTGTTGCGGCAACATCGGGAAGGCTAAAATAAACATCCTCACATTGCCCGAAGATAAGCAACATCGAGGAGTATGAAAAGCCACACACATCATAAGCCGCGCACAAATTTTCAAAATACCAACTCTCTTCACGTTGCCCAAAAATAGGCAACATCAAGGAGTATGAAAAGCCATGCATTTCATAAGCTGTGCATTAACTCTTAAACAATTACGCTCCTCACATTGCCTGAAGATAGGCAACATCGAGAAGTACGAAAAGCCATGCATTTTATAAGTCGTGCATTAACTCTTAAAAATTACACTCCTCAAGTTGGCCAAAGATAGGCGACACCAAGGAGTATGAAAGTCGCACATTTCATAAGCCGTGCACTACCGTTAAAAAATTACACTCCTCGTGTTGCCCGAAGATAGGCAACACCGAGGAGTGTGAAAAGCCACACACTCCATAAGCCGTGCACTAACTTTTAAAACATAAACTCCTCATGTTGCCCAAAGATAGGCTTCATCGAAGTGTACTAAAATTGTTCCAGACTGATGGGTCGTGTCAGTCCCAAAAATCGCACATTATCTCTCAAAGTCATGAAGTTAAGCCCCTAAAACATGAACTCATTACATTGCTTGAAGATATTCATGACCGAGGAGTACCAAAACCTTTCTACATGGGCGGGACGTCTCAATCCTAAAATTCACGCCTCCCACAAGCCGTGTGCACTTTAAAGTCCTAGAATTTCTCTAGAAACACCAAGGAACTTATCCATACAAAATAACAAGATTCGGTCCACTCCCATTGTTGAAAGCAACCAGCATGACTCCAACAAGTCGGAGTGCTACAAACTGACATTCAAATTTTGGCAATGTGTAACTGCCTATAGCCAACTCATACAGTATGCACATATCAAACATGCATATGTTGCATTCTTACCAAAATATCCCAAAAACTCAGACTACATGCTCAAGTCGTAGAACTTTTGAAAAAAGAAAAATCGAGTCGTGATTTAGTTAAATTTCAAGTGTTAATGTGCAGACTGATTAAACCCTAAGTTATTGATCATTTGTCAATTGTTTGAAGTAAACAGCCATGTGAACTAGGAGGCATACACCAACACTTAAATAAAAACTCTTGAAAACAATAAGTTCACGAGTTCTGTTACTCCAAACAAAGAATTGTTACTCCAAATAAAGAATTTTAGCAATAATCATAAGAATTGGATAAGCGTAAACAAAAAAAGTGCACAAAACACATATGAACAGACGAATAAGAATATAATCAAATATCAATGTATTACTTACAATTTTCCTTTATATAGGGTCAAAACGTGGGGGCCCTACCCCCACAACACTGGCCAACAAAAGGAAAATACAGACTCCACTACAAAAACACTAAGTGCGGACTCTGCACTTGAACAAAATGACTCAAAAAGAACCAAAATCAGATCGGTCACCACCCAAACTCCTCAGTGGTTCTTTCCACCACTCCCTTTTCCGCCCACTATTTAAAGTTTTAGCCTCATCTCGGGAGTGGTGTGGCTGCCAATAATATCAACAAACTCCTCAACGCTATCATCCACCTCTTGCTTTGCAGTCTTCTTAGAAGATTCGCTCTTCGATTTATGCTTCCATGACTTGTGGGAGCTCTTCGAGGCTTTGATCGCTTCAACCTTCTCTTTGTTGATAGCGACCAATTCACGTTGAGTCTAGCAAGACTACTCTGTTCGAACTTCCTCCTCCCTAACTTCAACCATGAAGTGTGATTTTCGGACTTTGGTCTCGGCTGCGAGCCAGCCATGGACACGGAGACTGGAATAAGAATGGAAACGAGCACGAAAGCTATGGAAATAGCTGTAGGTCCAGGCACTGAGGAAGTTGGCACATTAATAGAAAGAGTAGCCGGACCTATAAGATCAAAAACGGAAGCATTAAATTCTTCCTGCACTTGCGGCGTAAGCTAAAGACTCACGAACTTGAAAGAAGTGAGAGGATAACATGCACCAGAAGAGTGACCAAGAACGTCAACTTCGTATTCACCGCCTTCACCCTCTTTAGATTGTTCTATGATCCGAAGAAAAGTCCAAAGCCTAGAACTTGTCGACAAATTGCGAGGCTACTCTGATCACTCGTCAGGGCCAGAAATAAAAGGCTCTTTAAGTGCTTCAGTAGCCTTTGTCATAGCGGCATCGGCAGCTTCTTTCTCCCTCTCGATCTACAAAATTTCCCGGCCCTCCAGTAAGACCTTCTTGGATGCTTCGTTAAGGTAGACATTTTCTTACTCTCGCTCGGTGTAGACGTCAACACTGTCATGAAAGCGGGTCAAAATTTCTTCCTAGACCACAATGAGAGTGCGTGGGAATCTCAGGCTCAAGTAGCTAAAGCTCCCCTGATGTAGTAGAGAATTGACATAAAAATTCAAGTTGGTCTCATCCATCTTTCCCATCTTCCTCTCGAAGGTATTTTGAAGCTCTACATAATCCGTCGTAATGGCGACCTTCTGAACCTCAATGTGTTACTTATCATCCCTAAGCTACGCAAATTGGTCCGTAGTCAGGCGATAATCTCAGCCTGATCAGATATTGTCTTATTGTGCCCCTCAACGATAAGGTCGTGGTCGGAGATATTTTCTTTCGAGCTTCAATCATTGCGCTACAAGTAGCCACCTTCCCTTTTTATTTAGCCTCCTCAGTATGAGCCTTCTTTATTTCGTCCCTATAAACGATCTCAATCCTCTCGTGGGCCTCTTTAACTTCTTTCAGCAAGTCGGCGTTCCTTCTTTCTCACAGCGCCACTTCTTTCTCCTTCTCGAGCTGTTTAATCTTGGCACCGCTTTCTGACAATGCTATTTCAAAATCATCCTTCTCTAACTCAAAAGAGAGGATTTACTAGTAGCTGTAGAGATTGGCATTGGCCAGCTGCTTACATAATTTTTCATACCCTATGGCCTGGTCTAAATCATTTTGGATGGCCTGAATATGTGGCATGTAAGAATCTCTATGGACTAGACGAAGATCATGATCAAACTTAACCCCTTAGAAACCACCCCAGGAGTGCTGCCTCAAGTTTGGGAGGACCAAACGGAATAATATATGTGGGCCTCCATGGGATGGAAGCACGGAGGCCAAGAACAATAGAAGATGGTGGAATGTAAGTTGAAGGTGGAACAGGATCAGAAGTAACGGGGATTTCCTGACCCGTTGAAGAATGCATTGGAGCAAAAGCTTATTGTTCTAAATAATGGGGACGGTGATCGAATTTTGACCTCTTCGATGCCTACTCCCTCTTATTGAAAGTCCTCCGCTTCTCATACCCGCCTTTGTATAAACGGCTCCGCTCTCTTTCATCTTGGTGATGGGCTTCGGCCTCTAGATTCTTTCATATTCTATACTCTTCCTCCATCTCTTAGGGTTAATGACGGCCAGAAGAGCGCTTGGACCAGCATTAGGAGTCGGTGAATTCCTCAAAGTCATCATAAAGGCCGCATCCTCTCATCATATCTGACACGAAGCATAAATAAAAGGACTTAGAAAAAGAAAATATACATGAAATGTGTGTGTAAGTGGGTGTGACACTAGTGAAGCATGTGGTTTGTTTGGGAGGATAGCCTAAAACGACGTCACAAAGTGGATCGGGCAAGCGCCGCGAAGGGAATCGGACTAACGGATGCAACATGACTCAAACGAGGGGCACCTCCTCAAATTCGAAATCTTCCACCATGAGCATGTCGAAATTGGCATAAACATCGCTTAAATAACCAAAATCCATGCTAGAATCTTTGCTTGGAGAATCCTGACGTCCCTTGATTCGTAGGGAATTTTCTTTATCACTTGAGTCTAGAGGAGGTGAGCTCGGAATAACGGGGCTCATCTCCAGAGTCTCATCACACGATTTAGAATCCCCATCATTGGATGCTACGTAGAAGTCATCGCTAGAAGTCGACTCATTCCTACTACTCCCGACCCCCCTCCTCTCTTTCTAAGTCTAGTGCGGCTTTCCTTTCCTCTGTTTGAACAATTCCTCTCCTTCTGGAATCAAAGGCATTCTGGTTGGGCGACTAACTCTAATCGTAGCAATGTCTCTTCAGTCATGAGCCTCTTCGGTTGATTCTCCAGATAAGCCCTCTCTCTTGAGAAGAGCCTTCTTCAAACCCATGAGAAGAGGAAGTGGATCGCATGCGAACCCTGGATCGAGAAAGAGAAGGGGCTTTGACTGGAATGGCAGACCTCCTCGAATGCAATAATCCACTTCGAAGTAAGTTCTCATCAGTTAGCAAGACTTTAACGGACCTTCCCTCAACATCGATAGCATTTAGGGTTCGACAAACTTCATCAAGAGACAGGTCCCTATTCGGCTTCAGGATTACTGCACTAAATATTTAACTTGTTTGAAGATCCGCCACGACATGTTGGAACTTAGTAAATAGGGAAAAGAACTTACCCCCCGTCGTCCATAGATGGTTAAGCCCTTCGGGGTTCTTGATGAAGAAATATTGGGTCTTAGACTAGGATAGGTTGCTCTATAGACGTAATACGATTTTCTGATCATTTTTTGCTTTGATTATGACAAAGACGGACATTCATCCCTTCTCTTGAATGAAAGAAATACCGCAACTCGTCAAAGCTGCGAGCACGATTAAATGCGCACATGAATAAGACATGCAAACAAGTTAGGATAGCGTACCCGTTGGGATGAATCTAGAATTGGGCAATGCCTAGATTTGAGATAATCTCGCACAAAAAGTCATTAAAAAGGAGCAAAGCTCCATTAAGACCTAGATATCGATGGCAAGCGGCATACCTTGGTTGAAGTATATGAGCAAACTCGTTCTTTTCTAGGAAGCGTGTATCCTCCTCTAGTATGCCATGCTACACGCACATATTATGCAGAACCTTAGCGAAAACCGCGAAAGAAGCTCTCACTGGTGGGTTGAGAAGAACCCTGAAATTGGAAGGAGTTTGATCCAAGACCGGACCTATTAGGACCAACTAGCCATATTCTGCTTGTCAAGTGGAAGGAGAACGGGCAACGGACGATGACTCAGCTACCTAAGTGTCGAGCTTCCTCCGCTCAATTTACGGCGTGAAGATGGACTCTTCTTTCTAAAACAACAGAACTCGCATCTAAAATGGTCAAGTAATTGTATTCTAAACTAATAGTTTCCACTACAATAGTTGAATTCCAGGGAGACATTGATTCGTGCTGACGCAACGGATTTCCAGTATGTACCGAGGAAAGTGCAGTGTGCTGTCTATAGGGGGTGAGTTTTATGTCCAAAACACTACAAAACCTCTATCCCTTGTAGGTAGTTCGCTCGTAGTGGAGAAGGAAAAGGACTTCCAGTATCATTTCCATTTGCTTTTACCTCCTCTACACTTGCCCGTTATCAATCAACGATCGATAACGGATCCGTTTGTCAAAGCGACGTGGAAGATTCTTTTCATCACAGGGAAACCGAATGTGCAAAAACTTAGTAAGACAAGTCCAAATTCTTCGAAAGAGACAGGAAAAATTCGCGATGTTTCATGCAATATCAGCTATGGAACTTAGCACAAGTCGATTCTAGCTAAATGGACGAAGATAGCAAAACGTGTCAAGCACCAGGACAAGGCAATACTATCTTCCTCTATTAAGCCGCATTCAACTCAAACTCTTCATGACAAACATCACGAACGCAACCTCGCCATTAAATCACTAAATCACCATTGTAATTAATGAACCCACCTAGGATTGATGACCTAAATGCAGAATTGGTTGAAGCTTTGAGATTGGAAAACTACAATGAATTGGTGGCAATCTAAGTGCACGTTAGAGGCGATCCAAAGCGCGAGTAAAACTAGGGTTTTGGTCGGAGGTGGCCTAAGAAGTAATGGCGATGCTCCGATGGTGGCGATGCCGAGGGAATCATGGTGGAAGGTTTGGGCAAGATCATATGATTCATATCTTAGGAGGCAATGGATCGAGTCGATCGATGGAAGGCTAGAATCGCTGCAAGTTGATGGAATGATGGCTAATATCGCTGCAAGTCGAAGGATCAAAGGCTAAAATCACTGCAAATGTTTAGATTGCATGAATAAAATAATTGGGTCCCGTGAAAATTAAGAGATAGGTCAACTTAACTGCATAAATAAGAAACAAAAAACATAAAAATTATCCTAAGTACGCGGGTCTCTGATGATCCATTAGTTATGGATCGCCAGCGATCCATCAGCTATAGATTGCCAGCGACCCATAGAATTTCCAATTTTCGACTTCAAACTTGCACCGCAACATCTTCCTACTATTTCAAGGTATACCAAGAAGCTACGAAGAGAAATTTGATACGTTCTGACAAGCAGTAGTAGCCAAGACAAAAACTAAGTGATCAGTAGCGTGACCTTGCTCACGTCCGTAAAGCTATAACACGATTAATTGAAATTTAACGAGTAGAAACTAAAGTTGATAACTTCTAGAGCACGCCCTGTTTCCAATGAAGACGTACTCTAGGGGGCTAATGTTATCCGGATTTTTAACCCATTAGGATCCGTGAGAATATGGAATGACTTGATGAAGTCAGAATGGTTCAGAACTCAACCAAAGCAACGACTAAGTTTGACTAAACCAAGTGACCAGTGTCCGTCCAGTCCAATCTGCACCTAAATACAACTAGCTAGTAAATTGTCATAAAATACAAAGCAATGTGCAATGAGACTACACGAATAACGTCGATACAAGGCAATGAAGGCATTCCAGACATCAAAGTCCAGAAATAATCTAAGTGCATGGATCGCTAGCGATCCATGCTCTATGGATCGCCAGCGATCCATACAACATCATTGGATCGTTATGGCATACAACAGAAAAGAAGGCTTAGAGGACAAAGTGCAAAATATACTAAGTGTATGGATCGTTGGCGGTCCATACACTATTGATCGCCAGCGATCCATATGAAGCCATGGAATACTCACGACCTAGCAAAGAAAAGCAATTTAGAAAGGAGCTAAGTAAGTAACTCGCATACGAGCTAATCTATGGATCACTAGCGATTCATGGTTTTGGATCGGCCATGAGCTAAGGTTCGTTGCATCATCCTGTGTCCATCTACAAGCAGTCAGTGAACAAGCGTGGCCCAAAAGCTCTCCGATCTCTGTAAATACCATCCTACCTGCAACATAAACTGGATCTTGTTGGAATAGGTTTCTGAAGCTTTGTTGGAAACTTTCTTCACTCTTCATCTCCCTCACAACAATCTCCAAAGGAATTCGCTATGATTCTCCAGTGGATTCTAACATTGGATATTCAATCTAGCTAAGGACAATCAAAAGCCTTGTACTAGAACACTACTTATAACAACAATCATCTATAATAAAGACTATAACATGGACGCAGGCTTCATTAACAGTCGAACTACTATAAAAATCTTCTTGTCTTCTTTCTTTTTTGTTCCTTTCTATACCTATTATCTACATTATTGCTCTATAAGAATAGGGATGGTGCTTTCACACTCAAACCAGGATGTTGATCCTTTTTTTGGGTTAACAGTAGAAAAAGTGAAGGAAAGAACACACCGGTATTTTATACTGGTATGGAGTTACCCTATATTAACTCCTGCAAAATTCCTCGGATGGATTGCTTTTCAACTTGTAAACGCAAATACAATCTCAATTTCAAAGCTATGAGGCACACCCTCCAAAATCTTGACCTCTGGATAGAGTCACTTGATTTCTAAGCTACGAGCACTCCCACTAGATTTTCGAGCTACTAAGCATACCTAATTGGTTTACGAGCTACAATCACACCCACCGGTATTACAATATGATTTGATAGAGTTTATGGGGTCATATCTTCGATCTTGATTACAATTGATGCTATATCTCTTGAATAGAACTTTTATCTTGGTTTGAGTGAGAGAGAAGAGAAAAATCAGAGTGTAGAAGAAGGATATGTAGTGATGATTGAATTTGATTCTGGTTGAATTTTGGTAGAGTTTGGGTATAATTTGATTTTGAAAATGAGAGAGTGAAAGAAGGAGAGATGAATAAGAAAAGATGACTAAAATTCATTTGGAAGTCTGATATTTATGGAGGAACAACGGTCATATCCATTCTGGAGAGATACAATGAAAAGACCTTTCTTTTGAAATTTAAATTTTGAAAAAATTGACCACTATGTCAACATACATACATAGAGTATGTCGATATACTCTTTTCAAAATTTAAAAATACTTTAAAACTATATTTTGAAAACTCTTCATTTTGTAAAATAGTTTGATAGTTTGTAAAATCATTCAAGTATAGTTTATGCATATTTTAATCATAATAAAACTTTATATGATAATTTTGAAAACTTTGATATAACGTAAATAATATATATATATATATATATATGTATGTATGTATATGTATATAATCAATATGACTTACTAAAGTATAAACATAAATTCAATATATACATATAAACGAAAAAACACTAAATAATACCTTTATAGGTATAAGAAATTGAAATCATTTTGAGAAATATTCTGAAAAGTTTATTTTAAAACCAGGATATTTGAAAGTCAATTTGAAAAAAAATTAGAGAAGGAGAGAGAGATCAGGAAAGTGCTATCAAGGTTTTAACATAAATTTGATGACTCTATAAATTATCTGGAATTTGTTGAAATCTTGAACTCTTCAACATCCATGTGTAATGACTCGCCTTTCATCTCATAGAAAGACGCGTCATTATTAAGAAGAAAGAGATAGAAAAGAGAAAAGATAGAAAAGAAACAACGAAACAATATGAGAATCTCACAGCGGAACGAATAAATTATATTACATCACATAAGATATTACATAATATCATATACATCAGAGTTACATAGCTTATACAACACAAATTAGACAGTTATAAAGATCTGTCTATCATACAACTCTAATACAATACAGACACCATCATAGAGATACAACACAGAGGAACCATTATATATCTATATAGGCTGAAGCCTCCTGCTCCAGAAACTTGTCAAAGCTAACCTGAATCCCTTGGTTACTCGTAAAAAATTGAGTACCAAGAGTTTGATAAAACAGAAAATAAACTCTGGGTCAGACATGGGTCTGGTGTGAGTAAACGGGTTAACGTTGCTTAACTTTGAAAACCATTGAAAACAAAAGGTATCTCGTAAGACTTCCCACACATAAACATGGAAAAAAATTTACCTTACGATAACCAAAACATTTGACAGGAAATCTAGTGATATAATAATAGTGTCTAGGGTTTTCAAGTAAGTAGAAAATAGCTGAAATTGTTACATTTATTAAATTCCAGCATACATAGGTTTATGATCAAAATCGTAAAGGCACGTAGGGAAAAATGGGTTTCCATCAATGGTAGGGCTACTGGGGTACCGCCTATCATAGTACGTGGCCTAGATCACCGTACCAAGGATCCACTCTAAATCTCCTACAACACAAGGCCGGAACCATCCCTTATTGGATAGTCCCGAACAAGACAACCCCACAGTTGGCAGCGCACCAACTGCCCACTAAGCCGAATAAAAATGACCTCTAGATAGGGTAAAATCTCGTCCTACTTAGGCGTGACCCACTTAGCCTTGCTGCATCTCCCCTGTTTTAGCCATTCCCGGTTGATGAGGCTTGAGGCTACGATTACCTTTTTAAAACACATCTGTCTTAGAATGCTCATCGTCCTCCCGACGATGTTCTGAAAGCATTCAATCCATACAAGTTCATTTCGGGTTCGAATGAAACCGAAGGCACTACTCCTTACACTCATTTTGGAATCATCCTCAGAGTTAACAACAATATCCCTTGCACTCTAAATCTCCATCTCGAACCTGAAAGCACTATCTCCGTCAAACTCATTTTGGAATCACCCTTAGAGTTTTAATGACGAATAGTTCTCGCACTTCGAGTCTTCATCTTGATCTTCACTTGAATTCACGACCTAACGTTTAACTTGGATCGATGTGGGTTTTGGATATCCAAATTTGGAAATCTGATCCCAGTCTCACCGAAATCCAAAACGTCGTTTTAATGTCCAAGTGGTTTAAGGGTTTAAACAATTTAGTCTATCATCTATATTCACACAGATAGATAATTCATCTTATCATAATATAGATAATCCATACTATCACAATTCAACCAAAGTATCTCATATCACAAGCAACCCATATCACATATGAGAGATATCACATAATCCAAGGCATTCAATCTCATCCAATCATCCATAAGCAAGATTTATCAACCACACCATCCCTAATTAATTTAATTAACCACCAATGAATTAAATTAAGTACTTAATTACTTTTTAATCCTGGTTATCTAACATTAATTGATTATAACCCAATTAATTAATCATCCCTTAATTATCCATATTAATTAGTCATCCTTGATTAATTATTCTCTAATTAAATTTAAGTAATTGGCCTTTAATTAATTACACAAATTAACCATCCTTAGTCATTTACAATAATTGTCCTTTAATTACTCTCATTAATTATATTAATTAATAATCCTATAATTACTTCATTAATTAATTAACTATAATTAATTACATTGATCCTTAATTAATTCCATTAGTTAATTATACTTTAATTAACCACTTTCCTTTAACTAACCTTAATTAATACAAAGAGTAATTAACCATCCTGTAAATACTTACCTTAATTAATTAACTCCTTAACTAATTATATTAATTAATCATTAATTGATTATACAAAGTAATTAATCCTTAATTACTTCCACTAAGTAATTATTCTTCAATTACTTACCACTAGTAATTCCCCTTTAATTTATTACATCCAGTAACTACCCATTAATTTCTTACACTAAGTAATTACTCTTATTAATTACATTAAGTAGTTATATTTAATCAAACATCAAGTTATTATCTTAAATTAATTAAACTAGTTTATTAACTTAAATTAATCACATTAATTTAATTAATTACATTGAGAAATTAATCCCTTTAATTAATTTCCATTAATTAATTTCCTTTAAATTAATTACCTTTAATTACTTAGGTTAATTAACCCTTAATTTAACAAGTAATAAACTATTCTTAAATAATTAAACCAATTATCTTAAATTAAACACATTAATTAATTATCTCTTAATTACTAATTAATGATCCATAAATTTACATTATTAACCATCCATTAATAACCTTCATAAGTGATTAACTGTGATAACCTGGATTTTTAATATCTATTAATTTGATAATTAACTGATTTTAAATCATTGTAATACTGATTCCAGTTGATTAAATAAATAAAATATGATAAATAGAAGTATTTAAATATATACAGTTTATATACGTTGATTTTAATTTGAATTTGAAATTTCAAAGATAAACATTTTAAGGTAAATTGAATTTAGAAATAGTATACATATGATTTTATTTGCATATAGTTTTTATTTTCATTTAATGATCATATTAAAATAAATAAAGGAAAGAGGTTACTAAATAAAAATTTAATATAAAGAGTTTAGGGAAAAACATTCGAAATATAAATAAAATATATAAAGTATGATTAGTATATTTGTATAACCATAATAAGTGTAATTGGGATTTTATATCATCTACTTTAAAATAGACAAATATAAAATATATATACAATTATGTAAATTAATTTAAGATTTGTAAGAGAAAAGGGATAACATGATAAATATGTATATTTTAAAATGCAAAGACATTTATAAAAATAAAAGCTAAATTTAGAATATCATATAAATTCACATAAAAACATATAAACATGGATTTACAAATGTAAGCAAACTAATAGATTTAATGACAAGTGTAATTGGTTACTTAGCATTTAACAAGTGTCTTTGTTGTTTTTTTAAGATTTAAATTAAGGTTATATATATATATTCCTATATCTTCTAGCTTCCATTTTTTCAAAAGTTTTTACTCACAGCAAGATAATAAAAAAATCAAAACCTGTGGGAAATAAAGATCAGACAGGAATCAAAGATTTAAAACATCAAGCTTTGGCAATCTGAAATCTAAGTTCAACACAATTCAAATCCAACTCAGATCAAGGCATATCCAGATTCAAGTATATTAAAAAAAAAGAAATCCAGATCTAGAACAAATCAAACACTCGAAGCAAAGATCAATCAAAACTGCTTCTCTGATCAAAGTATATATAGGTGAGTAATCTAACCCAGCCTACTCTGTTTTATTTTAGTGAAATGCCTGTCAGTAAACATTTAAATTTAGAAGTTTAAGTAACAAAATATGATGCATGTGAATCAATGTGTTGATGATTGCTAGCATATTTGTTTGCATGTAAGCTTTATGTATTTCTGTTGTTGATTTAAAAAGAATAAACATCTGAGTTCTAGTTTAGACCTATGTTTTAAAAACTGCACACAGGAAATACCATCAAATTTGATACATTTAGTATATGGTTAACTAGTGATGCATGTTATAAAATGTGTTTGTATGATTGTCTTAAGTTCTGAGACAAGTGTATATGAATGAAGATACTGTGAATTGGTTATGCATGTCTAAAAAAAAAATCAAACAAGTGAAGATTTTCCAGGTTTACAGCCCTTTGATTGGTTTAAAAATCAATTCCATTTCTCTGATTCATTTTTTTAATAATTCCTTAACAAAGGTTGTTAATTTAAACAAGATTCAAACCTTAAAGATAGTTTAAAGTTAAACATATCAAAACTTCATGAGAAAATTAGGAATTACAGATAAAATTTCAAATGGGATAAAGTTCCAACATCATAATTTATTTTCCCATGATTACATTTCGAATCCACTTTGGAAGTAATGAATTTTAAAACTAAAATTAAGATTTTTAATATTGCATTGAGTTAGCAATTTGGAAATGTTTGGAAACTTGTTTTTGGGAAATCCTGTCTGATCTAGATGATTAGAGAGGACTTAATTCCCACTGGAGACAGTGGAGTGATCGGGAAGGTTGGAAAGATATTTGGGTGGAGCACCAGATCACTTCAGCGGCGGCGATTGGGTATGGAAGTTTAGAACCCTAGTTTTGGTCAATCTTGTATTTTTGGATGCTATGGCATATCTAAAGCATCGAGTCGCTTGGGGTTTGGAAGGCGGCAGTGTGGATGAATCGCGAAGACATGGCCAAAGTAGGGGAGGCTCTAGTGGTCGGCGACATGGATGTAAGGTTGTTTCTGGTAATGGATTTTGGTTCGAGGTTCACCTGTGACACTCAATTTTGATTTGGATCAGGTGGTGGCGTATGGTTGGTCGGAATCGGTAGGGAGGTGGATCGCTGACGTGTGGGGGGTCTTAGTGATGATCGCGGTGGCGTTGATTGCCGGTGCATATGCACAGGCAAGAGTATCAGTGGATTTGTGTTAGTATGGGAAGATGATAGGAAGATGATGTATCTTGGGGAGTAACACGGGATAGTGGAATGATCGCTCGAGTTTAAACTCGTGTTAATGCCGAATGTTTTTAAAACCTGATAACAGTTGGTTATAGGTTATCATCTCAAACTTTAACTAAATGTGAAAGGGAAGTGAACTCGGGTTATACCCGAGTGGACATCGGGTTTGTCCAGTAGCACGTGTAGGAAATTGTTTATTAAAAGTTTGTGTTGGGAAGAAGTTTAGGTAATAATTACTTTATTTAATTAGTATATGATAAGGGATAATTAATCCATAATAAGTTAAAAGGGATGATTAAATTGATCATTATGAGTTAATTTGTATGGAATTAGGGTTGTTAAATAATTGAGTTTTAGTTAATGGATAATTAATCAGAAATTTAAATATTAAATAATTGAATTATAAATTAATTAATAATTAATTACATTGTGTTAAAGGAAATTGATTGATAATTAAGATTTATCAATTAATAATTAAAGTTAAATTAATTTGTTTACAGGGTAATGAATGGATAAATTACCAGTTGTAATTAATAAGGAAAAAATATATGATTAAAGTAAAGATAGTCACTTGGTAATTGATTAAGTATAATTTACATAATGAAATTGATTAATGAGTATGAAAGCAATTAAAGGATAGTTGCTTAATGTTATTTATTAAGGAAGGAAATATATAGAGATTTCTAAAATGTGATTATTTAATGATGATAACTACTTAAATATTAGTAATCGGGAAGTAATTATTTAGTGTAATTAGGAAGTATGATTTAGTTAAGAAAGATAATTAAAGGGCTAGTTAATTATCTTATGTGATTAATGAAGGAATAAATAATCAATGTAAGTAAGTATAGGATAATTAATTATAGTAATTAATTAAGGATCAGGGAAATAAATTTTGTTAATTGATTTAGGAGATTAATTCAAAGATAATTAATAAGAATGGTTAGGCTAATTAATGTGTGTGATAATTAAAGATTAATTACTTAATGTAAATAAAGATTAATTAGTCAAGGATGATTAATTGAGATTGATGAATTAAGGAATGATCAATAAATTGGAATTGTGGTTAAGTAACATTAAATAAGCAGGATTAAGGATGATTGGTGTAATTAATTTAATTTGTTTAAATTAATTAGAATGGTATAAACTGATTTATCTTGCTTATGAATGATTGAATAATATTGTATGCCGGAGATTAGTGGATATCTCTGATATGTGATTTGTAATGCTATGTGATATGAGATGATTGGTTTAAAAAGTGATAATGTAGTTATCTATCGATGATAAATTGCAGTGTAAGAAGTGACATCCTTTTTGAAGTTAAATTTTATTACACTTGAATAACTTGGGTTAAGATGATATTGTATTCGAAGAGACCGGGATCACGTATCAGTAATACCCGAACCCACATCGATTGGTAACCTATAATGATGTTTATGGGTTGATATGTGAAATTAACAGGCTGAATTGAAATGATTTAAATGACTGGACTAGGTGTAAAAAAGTAAAGGTACTTAGGGATTGCTTGTGGAAATATGTGTTGACTATAGCAAGATGTGAGTTTGTTGTAAATACCGAGTTACCCGGGTTTATATAAGTTGTATGCTTTCGTATTCCTTGTTAGATAAGTTTACTCACGCTGGTTTCCAGCCTGACCCGGGTGTTACTTTGATGTAATGCTTGGGTCAGACCGAGTATTAAAGATTTTCAAGTAAGGACGTTCTGGAGCTAAGGAGGCGAGCTGGTTGGCAGGGACGTATGGAGAGTTTCCACTATGATATTGTATATATCCGAGACATGTTAAATTGTATCTGTCCAATTGTTGTATAAATTGTTGTAACTCCGATATATCGATGTAAATTGATAGATACAGTTTTCTTTGGTATAACTATTATTAATGATATTATATTTTATCCACTGCGAATGTGAGATTGTGTGTTTCTTTTATGTTCTTCTTCTAACTCTTTCTTCTTTTCTCTAACTATCTGGAATTTTCGGGATCGAAAATTTCATGTCGTTACATTTGGTATCAGAGCAGAAGGTTAAGCAAGAACCTTGGCTCTGGTGGGATTACTCATTAAGGATAGGGTAAGTTGTATCCTAGAATGAGTTGAGTGTGTGTGTGTGTGTGTGTGTGTGTGTGTGTATGAGAGAGCGTACTTGTTATTTTCTCATATAAAGATTTTAAATGGTTTTATATAAGAATATTTTGATATATAAAGCAATATTTCTTTCTAACAAATAGAAAAGGAATTGGTTGTTAAATTATTGAGTCAAATTAAGAAGTAATAGAAATACAACCAAACTGAAATTAAATCTTGAATTCAAGAAAGGTTTCAGGATAAGGATAATCAATTAATTTATATAATTAATTAAACTTTATTTAATGAGAATAATTAATGAATAATAATTGGAAATGATAAATTAAGAAAAAGTTACTTAATGAAGTAACTAGAGGTAAGTAATTTAAAGGACAATTACTTAATGAAGGAAAATAAGAAATAAGTTAATTACCGAATGTGATTAATTGGAATTAATTAATGATGTAATTAATTTAAAGAAATAACAAATAATATTATTTAATGCATTTGAAAGAAATGGTCCTATTTCAAACAAGAGTTGTTTGAAAATTTAAAAGAAATTTGTTTTGAATTAAAAACCAAAGGTGGTTTAAAATTTTTAAAGTATAACTTGGTATGTAAAAGAAATAAATATGTATATATGTACGGATATACATGATATGACGGATAATTTGAAATAAACTCTAAATATTGATTTTTCAATTTGGAATGAGATATGATACCCAAAGTGATAAGTTTTTAAGTGGGAAGATTATTATTGTCAAGATTAAGGATTGAATGAGGTTGATTGGATTAAGTAAATCGAATTTAACTTGGGAGAAGATAAAAAGGTTTAAATGAACAACTTGAATTGGAAATTTTAAGGTGGAATTGGAATTTAACTTGGAAAGTTAAATGGTTAAGTTAAATTGGCGTTTGTGTGATCTCAAAATGGGTTTGGGATCTGGAATTGGAAATGGATGGATGTTTTAAAATAATTTGAATAATATCATCCCATTGTTATTGGAAATATTTAAATTGTGAAATTGGATTTGTTCAAATGAATAAGAAATGGAGTATGGTAATCCATTGTTGAGATAAAAGGAAAATTAACCTTTCTTTTGAAACTAAGGGTATGGAATTAACTTGAACTAAAAATTTGAGTAATTGAATTTGTAAATTGAAATTGTTTAAAAAGCTTTTGATAAAGGTTAACTTGGTTTAAGGGGTTAAACCAACCTTAGTGAATTTAACTCGAATTTATATAATTCGAAATGGTTTAAATTTGAGATTGAAATTGATTCTGACTTGAATTAATTGGACTTGAGATTGAAGATGATTAGGTTTAAGATTCAAATGGAAAGTTTGAATCAGATTGATTTGAATAATTTGGAATTGTAATAAAAATTGAATAGTTTTAAATTCAAATGGAATTTGAATTAAATTTGGGAGGAAATCAAGAATAACTCAACTTGATTTGGAAATGGAATTTGAAATTGGGATTAATTCAAACTGGAGTTGAAATGGATTGGAATTGAAGTGGGTTCAATTGAATGGATATTAGTCAAAACTGATTGGAATAACTTGAGATTGTAACTAAAGTTGAATATGTTAAAATCAAATGGAATTTGATTTAAATTTGAAAGTGGGTTGAGAATTTATTCAACTTGAATTGGGAATAAATCAAGTCCAATGGAAATTGAAGTTATTGGAGTTAAGTCAATTTAAATGGAAGTGAAATTTAAATTGAATTGATGAGAATGGAGATTGGGAAGTGAGCAGTTTTGACTCTGGACTATTTTTAATATAAATTGTTTTAAACCTATTTTCTAAGCTATTTGTTATATATACAAATTTTCTTTTAAAAGCCAAATTATCTTATACTTGATTTACAATTATTTTTGAAACTATTCAATGATTTTCCAACTGTTTTATAAACTAGTTACTATATTTCAACTATTGTACAAAACTAATTACTATTATTTTGCAATTATCTAAAATTCCTATAATTATTCTAACTATGTCCTAACTATTTTACACCTATTTTACAAACTAGTAATTATTTTCCAACTACTTATCTATTTTTAAAAAATTTCAAGCTATTTTATAAATAAACTAGTTGGAGTTCAAACTGTTATTGGTTAAATACCCAATCGAGATAAGAATAGAGGTGATAATCCAAATGGATTGAAGCAATTGAGAGTAAGTGAATGAAAATCAAAGTGAATGTAAATAGAAATGGAATTGATTTGGCTAATAACCAATAAAGATAAATACGTAGGGTGTACGTATGTTATTCTATTCGCATAGTGATTTGATCCAGATTCGAGCACAGAATTTCGAGATAATTATATTGATCCGAGTTGGGATTTTCCACTCGATTTTCGACGGCAAACCTAGATATGGATTGTTGATTGGTTCTGGATATTCTCTATCATAGTTATGACTATGCAAGGAGAATGACGGTTTCTGATCAAGAAACCAGATCTGAGTCTGCACTAGGAAGTAGGGTGGACGATACTAGTTCGGAAGTGAAATTGTGTGATCGAGTGAGCGATCAGATTGGTATAGCGTACGGATGATATGTGTACATCGTACGAATTTGAATGAAAATGATATTGAAAGAAGTAATCAAAATTTGGATATTTGATTTTGAGTAAAAAGATTTAAATATCTTTGTTTTATAAAATGATACTCCCCTTGTTGAATCTGTTGCCAGAAGAAAATGATTTTTAAGGTGTTTTGAAGTATAAAAGGAGTTTTATACAAGTTTGAAATGATCCAAAGTTTTGAAAATTATATATATGTATAAAGGATCATATGAGGATTTTGGAAAAAGGTTTTGGGAACCTTTGGATTTGGAAAGGCTTTTGATTTTTGGGTAAAATCAATATTGAAATTTGGAAAGCCTAATTTGAGAATTATCGATTTTGGAATTATTGATTTTGTGTAAAGGAGCTTTGTATGAGATCATACTAGGCGTATCATTTAAAGATACTATATATGTATAGTATAAAATGCTTTGATGATGGCTCTGCGGAAAAAGGCGCTCCCTTGAAATGAACTTCTCAGGAGTACCACCGGGTGGTGCTGCCTTGAGCCCCAGGGGGGTTCTAAAGTTGATCCTGTGAGGAGTCCGAACAAAACTAGTTCCTGGGGATTATGAGTAGAGTATACCATAGCGAAAGTCATGTGTGCCGCTGAGAGCCAACAGTCAGCGTTTGATTTTATATCGGCAGACTGCGACCTATGTAGGAGTGGAGAGGTTTCATTTCGACAGCGAAAATCAAGGCCGCTGAGAGCCTGCAGTTACATGATCTTTTGCTGTGATGGAAACGTAACCCTGGATGTAACTATGATCTGTTGTGTGGGATCCATGGCATAATCGAGAGGCCGCTGAGAGCCTGCAGTTACATGGACTTTTGCTGCGACGGCAACGTAACCCTGGATGTAACTGTGACCATGGATGGGGGTGATGATTTCCAGAGCATTCTCACCAAAGATATATCCTCTATTTTCAAAACTGTTTTCTATATTTTCAATAAAATTATTTTCCAAGTATTTTCACTGGATGTTGAAAATGGGTTTACCAAGTACTTATAGATTTTCAGTCTTACGCCTGATCAACGTATGACCGAATTTCTACGAGAACAAGGATGGACTGGTTAAAACATCGAGTTATAAAAGTATTTTTATAAAACTATTTTGGAAATATTATATAGATTTTTAAACTATTTTTAAATGATTTAAAAAGTGATTTATCTGATTTTAAGCATTTTAATAAATTCTGACTTCGTTCCTTTTCGAGGACGAAAAGGTTCGAAGGGGGGAGGAATGTGATAACCTGGATTTTTAATATCTGTTAATTTGATAATTAACTGATTTTAAATCATTGTAATAATGATTCCAGTTGATTAAATGAATAAAATATGATAAATAGAAGTATTTAAATATATACAGTTTATATAGAATTTGAAATTTCAAAGATAAACATTTTAAGTTAAATTGAATTTAGAAATAGTATATATATGATTTTATTTGCATATAGTTGTTATTTTCATTTAATGATCGTATTAAAATAAATAAAGGAAAGCGGTTACTAAATAAAAATTTAATATAAAGAGTTTAGGGAAAAACATTCAAAATATAAATAAAATATATAAAGTATGATTAGTATATTTGTATAACCGTAATAAGTGTAATTGGGATTTCATATCATCTACGTTAAAATAGACAAGTATAAAATATATATATAATTATGTAAATTAATTTAGGATTTGTAAGAGCAAAGGGATAACATGATAAATATGTATATTTTAAAATGCAAAGACAATTATAAAAATAAAAGCTAAATTTAGAATATCATATAAATTCACATAAAAACATATAAACATGGATTTACAAATGTAAGCAAACTAATAGATTTAATGACAAGTGTAATTGGTTACTTAGCATTTAACAAGTGTCTTTGTTGTTCTTTTTAAGATTTAAATTAAGGTTATATATATATATATATTCCTATATCTTCTAGCTTCCATTTTTTCAAAAGTTTTTACTCACAGCAAGATAATAAAAAATAAATAAACCTATGGGAAATAAAGATCAGACAGGAATCAAAGATTTAAAACATCAAGCTTTTGCAATCTGAAATCTAAGTTCAACAAATCCAACTCAGATCAAGGCATATCCAGATTCGAGTATATATATATATATATATATATATATATATATATATATATAAAAAGAATCCAGATCTGGAACAAATCAAACACTCGAAGCAAAGATCAAAATCGAAACTGCTTCTCTGATCAAAGTATATACAGGTGAGTAATCTAACCCAGCCTTCTCTGTTTTATTTTAGTGAAATGCCTGTCAGTAAACATTTAAATTTAAAAGTTTAAGTAACAAAATATGATGCATGTGAATCAATGTGTTGATGATTGCTAGCATATTTGTTTGCATGTAAGATTTATGTATTTCTTTTGTTGATTTTAAAAAAAAATAAACATCTGAGTTCTAGTTTAGGCCTCTGTTTTAAAAACTGCAAACAGGAAATACCTTCAATACATTTAATATATGGTTAGCTAGTGATGCATGCTAGAAAATGTGTTTGTATGATTGTCTTAAGTTCTGAGACAAGTGTATATGAATGAAGATACTGTGAATTGGTTATGCATGTCTAAAAAAAAAATCAAACAAGTGAAGATTTTCCAGGTTTACAGCCCTTTGATTGGTTTAAAAATCAATTCCATTTCTCTGATTCATTTTTTTCAATAATTCCTAAACAAAGGTTGTTAATTTAAACAAGATTCAAACCTTAAAGATAGTTTAAAGTTAAACATATCAAAACTTCGTGAGAAAATTAGGAATTACAGATAAAATTTCAAATGGGATTAAGTTCCAACATCATAATTTATTTTCCCATGATTACATTTCGAATCCACTTTGGAAGTAATGAATTAAAAAACTAAAATTAAGATTTTAAATATTGCATTGAGTTAGTAATTTGGAAATGTTTGGAAACTTGTTTTTGGGAAATCCTGTCTGATCTAGATGATTAGAGTGGACTTAATTCCCACTGGAGACAGTTGAGTGATCGGGAAGGTTGGAAAGATATTTGGGTGGAGCACTAGATCACTGCAGCGGCGGCGATTGGGTATGGAAGTTTAGAACCCTAGTTTTGGTCAATCTTGTATTTTTGGATGTTGTGGCATATCTAAAGCATCGAGTCGCTTGGGGTTTGGAAGGCGGTAGCGTGGATGAATCGCGAAGACATGGCCAGAGTAGGGGAGGCTCTGGTGGTCGGCGACATGGATGTAGGGTTGTTTCTGGTAATGAATTTTGGTTCGAGGTTCACCTGTGACACTCGATTTTGATTTGGATCAGGTGGTGGCGTATGGTTGATCGGAATCGGTAGGGAGGTGGATCGCTGACGTGTGGGGGGGTCTTGGTGATGATCACGGCGGCGTTGATTGCCAGTGCATATGCACAGGCAAGAGTATCAGTGGATTTGTGTTAGTATGGGAAGATGATGGGAAGATGATGTATCCTGGGGAGTAACACGAGATAGTGGAATGATCGCTCGAGTTTAAACTCGAGTTAATGCCGAATGTTTTTAGAACCTGATAATAGTTGGTTACAGGTTATCATCTCAAACTTTAACTAAATGTGAAAGGGAAGTGAACTCGGGTTATACCCGAGTGGACATCGGGTTTGTCCAGTAGCATGTGTAGGAAATTGTTTATTAAAAGTTTGTGTTAGGAAGAAGTTTAGGTATAATTACTTTATTTACTTAGTATATGATAAGGGATAATTAATCCATAATAAGTTAAAAGGGATGATTAAATTGATCATTATGAGTTAATTTGTTTGTAATTAGGGTTGTTAAATAATTGAGTTTTAGTTAATGGATAATTAATCAGAAAATTAAAGGTTAAATAATTGAATTATAAATTAATTAAGAATTAATTACATTGTGTTGAAGGAAATTGATTGATAATTAAAATTTATCAATTAATAATTAAAGATTAATTAATTTGTTTACAGGGTAATGAATGGATAAATTACCAGTTGTAATTAATAAGGAAAAAATATATGATTAAAGTAAAGATAGTCACTTGGTAATTGATTAAGTATAATTTACATAATGAAATTGATTAATGAGTATGAAAGCAATTAAAGGATAGTTGCTTAATGTTATTTATTAAGGAAGGAAATATATAGAGATTTCTAAAATGTGATTATTTAATGATGATAACTACTTAAATATTAGTAATCGGGAAGTAATTATTTAGTGTAATTAGGAAGTATGATTTAGTTAAGAAAGATAATTAAAGAGCTAGTTAATGATCTTATGTGATTAATGAAGGAATAATTAATCAATGTAAGTAAGTATAGGGTAATTAGTTAGAGTAATTAATTAAGGATCAGGGAAATAAATTTTGTTTATTGATTTAGGAGATTAATTCAAAGATAATTAATAAGAATGGTTAGGCTAATTAATATGTGTGATAATTAAAGATTAATTACTTAATGTAATTAAAGATTAATTAGTCAAGTATGATTAATTGAGATTGACGAATTAAGGAATGATCAATAAATTGGAATTGTGGTTAAGTAATATTAAATAAGCAGGATTAAGGATGATTGGTGTAATTAATTTAATTTTTTTAAATTAATTAGAATGGTATAAACTGATTTATCTTGCTTATGAATGATTGAATAATATTGTATGCCGGAGATTAGTGGATATCTCTGATATGTGATTTGTAATGCTATGTGATATGAGATGATTGGTTTAAAAAGTGATAATGTAGTTATCTATCGATGATAATTGCAGTGTAAGAAGTGACATCCTTTTTGAAATTAAATTTTAATATACTTGAATAACTTGGGTTAAGATGATATTGTATTTGAAGAGACCGGGATCGGGTATCAGTAATACCCGAACCCACATTGATTGGTAACCTATAATGATGTTTATGGGTTGATATATGAAATCAACAGGCTGAATTGAAATGATTTAAATGACTGGACTAGGTGTAACAAAGTAAAGGTACTTAGGGATTGCTTGTGGAAATATGTGTTGACTATAGCAAGATGTGAGTTTGTAGTAAATAACGAGTTACCCGGGTTTATATAAGTTTTATGCTTTCGTATTCCTTGTTAGATGAGTTTACTCATGCTGGTTTCCAGCCTGACCCGGGTGTTACTTTGATGTAATGCTCGGGTCAGACCGAGTATTACAGATTTTAAGGTAAGGACGTTCTGGAGCTAAGGAGGTGAGCTGGCTGGCAGGGACGTATGGAGAGTTTCCACTATGATATTGTATATATCTGAGACATGTTAAATAATATCTGTCCAATGTTGTATAAATTGTTGTAACTCCGATATAGCGATGTAAATTGATAGATACAGTTTTCTTTGGTATAACTAGTATTATTGATATTATATTTTATCCGCTGCGAATGTGAGATTGTGTGTTTCTTTTCTGTTCTTCTTCTAACTCTTTCTTCTTTTCTCTAACTATCTGGAATTTTCGGGATCGAAAATTTCAGGTCGTTACATTAACTTTTAATTAATTTTATTAATTAATTACCTTTAATTAATTGCAACCTTAATTAATTAAAGATAAGTTCTTTTCCTTAATTAAATACTTAATTATTTAATCTTTATTACAAAACATTTAAGAATCAATTATATAATTAAAAAATAAAATTTACTTAAAAACAAAACATTTAATTTTAATATTTAAAATCTTTGAAAACTTTTTTTTTGAAATGCAAGCGAGGTTGACTGGGCCCTACCACTGTTTATTGATAGAAGAAATGAACAAAGAAAATTGTGACAAAACAAGCTTTTGTCACAGCACATACAAATTGGTGAGAATCAAAAGCAATCAAATTACACCCAAAAGTACCACGTAGATGAGGAAATCAGCTACCAAGCAAATAGCCAGTGATACAACATACAACGTGCATAGAGGGATGTAAAAGTAGAAAAATGAAGTAATCTTAACCAAAAGCAATGCCAAGTCAATTCCAAAACCCACAACTGTATGGGGAGAAATCATGACAAGAGAATCTTATCCCAGTTTCAATCTTTAACATAATTTTGAACAATAGTTGCGGAGCAGTAGCTGCATCTCTGTTAAAGCACCGAGAATTGCATTCTAGCCAAACAGTTCTAAAGTATATTTTAAGCACAAAGAAAGTTATATCTCTTTTACCATTCCTATTCCTCGCAGCATACTTAAGATCATTCCATTTTTCTACAGAGCCACCATCATAGCTTTCCATACCAATTTTATTAAACAGTGTACTCACCATGTCGGAAAGAAAGGCACACTTGAAAAATAGGTGATCAACAGATTCTGGAAACATGTTACAGAAGAGGCAATGATGATCTAACACCATACCAACAGATAATAACTTATCTCTGGTTAGCACAGTTTTGTGAATAACACGCCAAAACATTAAATTATCTTTTGCCGTAGAAATAGTATTCCAACACACCCTATCCCAAAGAAAGTTAGGAAGAGAATCAGTATGTTGAAGAATATCATAAACCCAACTAATGCTGTGAGGTCTTCCCTTCCATGGTAGAGCAGATTCATGTCTGATTGGGACCACGTAGTCACGCAAGCTCCCCTATAATGCTTTGACAACTTGATTACTGGTAGTGGGAGTGCACAGCTTCCCGTTTACAATGTACCCAACTGCACATGCAATCCCATGTATTAGTGATTGCAGACGTTCCTGATCACTCAATTTAGTTTCTAACACCAAGCCATCATCCAACTAAGGGTCCTTCCAAAATTTAACAGTGCATCCAGGGGAAATAGTATACTTAGCAAAAGGAAGAAGAATACTTCTGATACCGAGTAATTTCCGCCATATCCAGCTCGTGTTTTGAGAAACTCTCATAGTCCAGAAATTCTCAGTCTTAATACGATATTTCCAGACCCATTTCACCAAGAGGCTATCCTTCTTGTTCAACAAAGCATCCACATGGGTACTGACCGCTGCCTTGTTCCAAATTGAGATATTGATGATTCCTAGGCCACCAATGTTAGAGGATTTTCTAAACTACTGTATGATAGAGGTATAATCTTCCTATTATGTATAGATCCAGTCCAGAGGAATCTTAGCATGGCAGTTCTTATCATAGTGAGAAGTTGAGTAAGTAAAATGAAAGTTCTTGCCCAATACACAGTCATGGAAAAACAAACTGACTTGACTAACACTAATCTACCAGCCATGGACAGCAACTTGGAAGTCCATGAGTTTAGTTTAGAAGTGATTTTATTATACAGTGAGATGCAGTGAGCCTTGGAAACTCTGGAAGTACAAAAAGGAAGGCCGAGATATGTCATCATATTTTCCATTGGTTGCAAACCAGAAAGAGTCAAAAGCCGAGCTTTTTCACTCATGCTCATGCCAGATATTAGAATATGAGATTTTTAATGATTTATCTTAAGGCCAGTAACAAGAAAAAAGGAGTGAAGACACTGTAAGATGCCAGCTATAGAATGGTCATTTGGCTGTGTAAATAGCATTATATCATCATCAAAAATAAGGGAGGATATTTGTGGTTGAGAACACTTTGGATGGTAAGTTATTGATTTATCTTCAAATTCATTGCTAGTATACAGTTCAAAGCTTCCATTACAATTATAAAAATGTAAGAAGAGATCGGATTCCCCTGTCGTACACCTTGTTTCCCTTTAAAGTATCCTGTTGTTTTCCCATTATAGAATAGAGAGTAAGATGGAGTAGATATACAGACATAAAGCCAAGCAACAAAAGCTTTTGGGAAACCCATCAGTGCCATAACTCGAACAATTGAGGACCATTGCAGAAAGTCATAAGCTTTAGAGATATCAAGCTTTAGCATTGTTCTTGGAGAGATCTTACTTCTGCCATAACCATTGATTAGTTCATGAGCCAACATGATGTTGTCAAGTATGCTCCTAGGGAGAAAGGCAGACTGATTGGACGATATAACTTCTGGGAGCACAGATACAAGCCTAGTGGCTAGAATCTTGGATATGCACTTATAAACTACATTACAACATGATATTGGTCGTAAAGATGAGGCATTTTCAATGGGCCTGACTTTAGGAATAAGGACAAGGTTGGTAGCATTTATCTCACCAAGCAGTTTGTAGTTATTAAAAAAGTTGAGAATAGCAGCAATAAAATCAGTTCTTATAATCTCCCAACTAGCTTTGAAGAAGACTACATTAAAACCATCAGGCTCACCACACGAAGAGGCATTCAGAGCGAAAAGTGAATCTTTTATCTCGTTCTCAGTAACCTTAGTCACCAGCTTGTTATACACTGTTGTGCTTAACAGGGGAAGAGATAGATTGTTGAGGATATCGAGATTGGGAACAAAATTTTCATAGTTACCTAAAAGCTTTGAGAAGTGTTGGAATAGGTGCTCAATAACCTCATCAGTCGTTGTTAGATGATTACCCTCATCATCCCACAAGAATGGATGTGGTCACAAGTTTGCTTGTTTTTTATAGAAGCATGGAAAAAAATCAGTATTTCTATCTCCTTCTCTAACCCACTTTTGATGAACCTTTTACTTCATAATGCCGGCTTCAATTTCCAAGGATTCATTAAGCTGATGAAAGAGGATGGATTCATTCTGGGCAAGATTAGGATTGGTAGGATCCCTCTCAAGTAAAGATTATGCCTTCTTAAGCATGTCCTTTAGTGAGTTAGAAGCAAGAGTGCCATTTCCAAATTTACATGATGCCCATTGACGTAATGCAGTCTTAGCAGCTTTCAATTTCCTACACAAATAAACATAGGATTGCCATAATAAGTGTTAGACCAAACTGTTGATATAATTGTTAAGTATTCAGGGTCTTTGACCCACACATTGAAAATTTTAAAAGACTTTTTTCCTCTGCTAGGCATAAGGGAGGGTGAGACGATTATAGGGTAATCATTCAAATAGTGAGACGATTATAAAGTGATTATAGGCATAGTTCAGAGCTTTGAAAACTTGTTCAAACTTGTTTAATAAATCATTCAAATAGTTATTCTTGAAAACTTAATTGTCATTTCTTTTAAAAACTTATTCATTTTAAATATATTTTAAGAACTTGGTTTAAACATTCTTTTTAAAACATATTTAGTCTAAATTCCACCTTAAAATTTGGAACATTCTTACTTAAATCTTGTTTTACTTTTATTTAGCTTTGAAAATTTGTTAAACATTTTCTTCACTTTTTAAAACTTGATTTTTCTTTGCTTTATATACATCAGCTCATGTTTTATTTTCAAAACACAAAAATCGGGAAGCAACAATGATAACAACCCGAGCAAGAAGAACCAAACTTGAACACAACCCCGAGCACAACACGAGTCACTCCCGATCACTCCTGCTTCAAGTCGAAACGAGATTACTTCGGAAAATCCCAAGCCAACTCTTCTTCCCCGACTCTCAAACTCCAGCAAACACCAACGTGCACCATGCATGTGTACGATCTTTTCGGCCTCCAACGATCAATGTCGCGACCTTCCCCAAGTCGACGTCCACATCCCCAGACGACCTGACCCCCAGCTTCGTCAATTCATAAGCGAAATCGAAAACGAGCACTACGACTCAAACTGGCATTCAACTCTGGTTGATAATCCTCCTGCTGCCGATGACCTAGTTAACTGGAACCCACGGCTCTCCTCCTAGAGCGGCACCACGCCTCCACGTCGCGATCCCCCACCTCGCGATCAAGTCCAATGCGCCATAGTCATCGAGATCACTTCGACAACCCACCTGATAAAAGACCACACTCATAGCCTAGGTTAACTTTATCTTGACATCTCGATCACCAGAAAATTCCCTAGCCTTCCAATGTCCACCTTGCTACCCCTATCCTCAGATCAAAGCTCTCCATCAAACCATTTCCCGTTCATCGAAATTTGGCAAAAATGCCCAATCCGATCAACTCAAATTATCACAACATTCACACTCTCTAAAATCATAAAATTTATGTCAAAAATCATCATTCGCATCACAAATCACTTTATGAAATCAAGTTATAAAATTAAAAATATTGGTTTTTGATTTATATTTGATTCCTACTGTTATTTCATGTTCTAGAGTTAATTACTGGATTAAAATATTTAAAACTATTTTTAGAATTGATATAACATTGTTATGAACAATTCTCTTTTATAAATCATAGCCTAAAATTATTTGTATGGGAAATAAAAAATTTTAAAATAAAAATCTAGAGCTTGTGAAAAACAATAAAGGCTTATTTATACGAAATATACACAGATAATCCCTAACAAAACACAATTATACATATATCTGCATTCATATCACACATGCAAACTTCATTCACTACCTTTCTACAAAAAAATCATCTCATTCATCTGATGTAAACATAGATAAAACTTTTTTTAAAGAAGGGTTTACTCACTAGAAAATAAGAACAGAGGGGCATTTTCTTTATATTAGAAATGATCAGGTGATTGTCTTTCGGAAGCTTGAATCTGCTCCATATGGTTGAATTTGAAAGTGAATTCTTGATCACAGGTTGAGGTTTTGAAACCGATGTTGTTGTAGAAAACTATTATTAATTTTCTTTTGATTTTTGGTTTCTAGTTTGATTTTCTTTTGGGAAGAAAGAAGAAAGACAAAAAAATGGTTTGAGAAATGAAAGTGTTTTGCAAATAAACAACCTGGTTTCTTCTTATAATATTTATTTTTATAATTTAATTTAAGAGAAAAATGAATTGCCACTTGTTGATTCAAATGATACATAAGTGACAATTGTATTTTGCATGAATTCCTTAATTGACAAGTGTTTAAACTTTTTTTATATATTAATTCCTTCTATTTAATATTAATATGTAAAGGTTATATTTATATATATTCAAATTATATTTATGCAAATTAATATTAAAAATAAAAGAAATAAACCTTTAATTAAATCTTATTTTAAATTTTTAAACTTAAATTTTCATACTTAAATTGATAATATGTATAAGCTAAATTTATTTCAAGTATGAATTTTAAAGAAAATGTATTAAATTCTTATTTAAGTTATCACAATTTAAAATAAATTTTTATCTTATGTATTCAAAATATAGAATTAAATTTGTAAATAGCTTTTGTAAAGTTTTATAGTAAATTCAATCATAACTTCCAAATTTCAAAATATATATTAAAATTTGGAAGCACTTTTATTAAATTCAAACCAAAGCTTTCCTATTTTCAATGTATACAAATATATATACATTTTAAATAGAAAACATTTTTAATATTAGTTTTGAAAATTATTATACTGAATTTTAAAACATAACTTCAAATCACAATATATACATTCATATATATTATAATTTGAAAACATATCTTTTATTAAATTAAAATCTAAGATTTCCCATTTACAATATATATACCAATATATATACATTATAAATAGAAAAAAAAATTATTAGCTTTAAAAGACAAAATTTACCAATTAAATATTTATAAAAGAAGATTATTAAACCAATTTAAATTACTTATTAACAAAGATTATTAAATAAATATTGCTCAAAATTCCGAGACATCACATTCCTCCGCCCTTAAAAGAATTTCGTCCTCGAAATTTAAAAGCAAAGATAATTTAATAATCGAATAAGATTTTAAATTTTTAAACAACAAGCATAAATTATTAACCATATATTAGCAACCATAGCGACTAATTAAATCAAACAAACAAACTAATTATCCTGACACAAATCATCATAGGCCTTTCTAACACTATCTAGAGTTTCCTAGGTACAAACACTGAGATATTTGCTCTACAGAACCTTAACTAGCTATACTATTCTGATCCTGAGCTCCTACTCACCTCAATCTATAAAACTGAACAGGATATTAGACCACCGATAAGACCCGCTCAATTTCCAAATCTTCCTGAACTGTTGGTTCTACAAGCAGTGATGGATCATACACGTACTCCCTCAGAGATATATGAAATACCATGTGAATCTCAGCCATCTATAATGGCAATTTAATCCTGTAGACCAAACAATTATCCTTTCGGAAAGATCCAATATATCTCGGAGCCAACTTCCCAGTCTTACCAAATCTTACTGCTCCTTTGACCTGAGTAAACCTTAATAAAAAGAAGTCTTCAACTTTGAATTTCAAATTCCTTTTTCTCTTATCCACAAAACTCTTCTGACGATCCTGGGCTTCCCTTATCCTTCCTTGATCGACTCAACCTTCACAGATGCCTCTCGAAACAAATCTGGACCCAGTATAAGACGATCTTTGGATCCTACCGAACAAAATGATCCTCTCAAGACCTACCGAAATCCATATCACAAACTCTACTCTACAAGCATCAGAAGACTTCGGACTTACAATCCCAATCCGGAAAAACCAAAACTGGTGCACTTGACAACTATGCCTTCAGATCTCGAATGAATTTCCTGAAGGAGTTTGAAGTCGCTTTCTTTCTAGAACAACTGCTGCCTTGCTTACGTTGCACAACTTTGGTCTGGAGTAGATGAGAATGCCATCGATGAACATGAGCACAGACTTGTCCAACAAATCCCAGAAGACATGGTTTCTCAGCTCCAAAAGAGAAAACACAGAAGCTCCAAGAAGTCCTGAGCTGCTTCACCAAATTCTCACTCTATGAGCCATCCTTCTGTCTAGTTGAACCACCAGTATAGCTCCATAAACCAAGTCGATATGAAAACTCAATCTCTAGATGCTAAGGAAAACCTTGACTTCTATGAAGATATCCAAAAAATATCTAACCACTTCTATATCTCCAACTTCTTCTTGAGACATCTCGATCCCATGTAAAAGATTACCCAAAAGAACACTTAACTATCACAAGTCACTTTTGCGATCCTAACCAAATCAATTTCCAAAGACACTGTTCTCTCTTCACAAATCAAAACAGCTTATGCTTAACCAATCCATTCAAAATAGGGTCAAATCCCTCAAGAACGCCTTGCCGAACAGAAGAAGCTGACGGTCCACTCTGCTGCTTCTGAACTCTATCACTAGGAAACTGCTTAGCCAAAGACCTTCCTGCTACCCATAAAACACCTCCGAGCTATACTACGGCCAAAAAAACTTCTTATCCATAAGCTCCTCGATCTCCAAAGCCATATCATCCAATTTCCACACAAAGCCTTGAGATGGCAAACATCTCCTTTTAGAATCTCGGGCCTCAAACCAACCACAAACACCTCGTTCTCCTAAAGGGGTGACAATGAGACCATGTCCGTAGCGAGGTAACTCAATGACCTAGTCTCATACTCCAATACAGACAAACTCCTTTGACTGAGATTCAGAAAATCCTTATGCAGTCGAGTCTTCCTTGCGGTAGGTAAAACTGTTCCTCAAAAGCTTGCTCAAAAAGAAAACACCTTCGGGAACATCCATAGTCACTACGTCTCACCACGCAACTGATCTTTTCTAAAGTTGCCAAGATGTCATCATTTGCTTCTGCCTAACCATCAGATCCAAACTCTTTCTCATCCAAACATGCACTTCAATGATGCAAAGCATACTCGAGGCGGTATTGGGTCTACAGCCTCGGCAGATACTCTTTGATCCTCAACGCTCGGACTTCTTCCATTGGTAGTCATGCTAAACACACCACTACCCCTCCTACAACTAGGACTCATGTTGGTAAACCTAAACAGGTAACCCAACAAATCAGGTAGTTATGGATATATACATAAAAATACAAGTACGCTCTCTCAAGAAAGATATCACTCCAAAGCCCAGGTATTCCCTCAACCTAGCACTCTGATACCAACTGTAATAACCCGCCTTTCATCTCATAGAAAGATGCATCATTATTAAGAAGAAAGAGATAGAAAAGAGAAAAGGTAGAAAAGAAAGAACAAAATAACATCAGAAAGTCACGGTGGAACGAATAAATTATATTACATCACATAAGATATTACATAGTATCATACACATCAGAGTCACACAACTTATACAACACAAATTAGAAAGTTATAAAGATTTGTCTATCATACAACTCTAATACAATACAGACACCATCACAGAGATACAACACAGAGGAACCATTATATATCTATATAGGCTGAAGCCTCCTGCCCTATATCTCCTCCAGAAATTTGTCAAACCTAACCTGAATCCCTTAGCTACTCGTAAAAAATTGAGTACCCAAGAGTTTGATAAAATAGAAAATAAACTTTGGGTCAAATATGGGTCTGGTGTAAGTAAACGGGTTAAAGTTGCTTAAATTTGAAAAACCTTTGGAAACAAAAGGTACCTCATAAGGCTTCCCACACATAAACATGGAAAAGTTTTTACCTTACGATAACCAAAACATTTGATAGGAAATCTAGTGATATTATAATAGTGTCTAGGATTTTCAAGTATATAGAAAGTAGCTGAAATTGTTACATTTATTAAATTCCAGCATACATAGGTTTACAATCAAAATCGTAAAGGCGCGTAGAGAAAAATGGGTTTCCATCAATGGAAGGGCTACCGGGGTACCGTCCGTCACAGTACGTGGCCTAGATCACCGTACCGAGGATCCATCCTAAATCCCCTGCAACACAAGGCCGGAACCATCCCTTATTGGATAGTCTCGAACAAGACAACACAGCAGTTGGCCGCGGACCAACTGCCTACTAAGCCGAATAAAAAGGGACCTCTAGACAGAGGAAAATCTCGTCCTACTTGGGCGTGACCCACTTAGCCTTGCTGCACCTCCTTTGATTTAGCCACTCTTGGTTGATGCAGCTTGAGGCTGTAATTATCTTTTTAAAACACATCTATCTTAGAATGCTCGTCGTCCTCCTGACGATGTTCTAAAAGCATTCAATCCATACAAGTTCATTCCGGGTTCGAACGAAACCAAAGGCACTATCTCGTTCACTCATATTGGAATCACCCTCAGAGTTAACCACAATAGCCCTTGCACTCTGAATCTCCATCTTGAACCTGAAAGCACTGTCTCCGTCAAACGCATTTTGGAATCACCCTTAGAGTTTTAACGATGAATAGTTCTTACACTTCGAGTCTTCATCTTGATCTTCACTTGAATTCACGACCTAATGTTTAATTTGGATCGATGTGGTTTTCGGATATCTAAATTTGGAAATCCGATCCCGGTCTCACCGAAATCTAAAACGCCATTTTAATGTCCAAGTGAGTTTAAACAATTTAATCTATCATCTATATTCATACAGATAGATAATTCACCTTATCATAATATTGATATTCCATATCATCATAATTCAACCAAAGTATCTCATATCACAAGGAACCCATATCATATATCAGAGATATCACATAATCCAAGACATTCAATCTCATCCAATCATCCATAAGCAAGGTTTATCAATCACACCATCCCTAATTAATTTAATTAACCACCAATGAATTAAATTAATTACTTAATTACTTTTTAATCCTTCTTATCTTACATTAATTCACTATTACCCAATTAATTAATCATCCCTTAATTATCCATCTTAATTAATCATCCTTGATTAATTATTCTCTAATTACATTAAGTAATTGTCCTTTAACTAATTACACAAATTAACTATCCTTAATTATTTACAGTAATTATCCTTTAATTACGCTCATTAATTATATTAATTAATGATCCTCTAATTACTTCATTGATTAATTAACTATACTTAATTACATTGATCATTTAATTAATTCCATTAATTAGTTATACTTTAATTAATCACTTTCCTTTAATTAACCTTAATTAATTACAAACAGTAATTAACCATCTTGTAAATACTTACCTTAATTAATTAACTCCTTAATTAATTATATTAATTGATCCTTAATTAATTACACAGTGTAATTAATCATTAATTACTTCCTCTAAGGAAATATTCTTCAATTACTTACCATTAAGTAATTCCCCTTAAATTTATTACATCTAGTAATTACCCATTAATTTCATGCACTAAGTAATTACTCTTATTAATTACATTAAGTAATTATACTTAGTCAATCATCAAGCGATTATCTTAAATTAAATAAACTAGTTTATTAACTTAAATTAATCACATTAATTTAATTAATTACATTGAGAAATTAATCCCTTTAATTACCCTTAAATTAATTACCTTTAATTACTTAGGTTAATTAACCATTAATATAACAAGTAATTAACTATTCTCAATTAATTAAACCAACTATCTTAAACCATACATATTAATTAATTATCTCTTAATTACTAGTTAATGATCTATAAATTTACATTATTAACCATCAATTAATTACCTTCATAAGTGATTAACTTTTAATTAATTTTATCAATTAATTACCTTTAATTAATTGCAACCTTAATTAATTAAAGATAAGTTCTTTCTCTTAATTAAATACTTAATTATTTAATCTTTATTAGAAAACATTTAGGAATCAATTATATAATTAAAAAAACGTAATTTACTTAAAAACAAAACATTTAATTTTAACATTCAAAATGTTTGAAAACTTGTTCAAACTTGTTTAATAAATCATTCAAATAGTTATTCTTGAAAACTTAATTATCATATCTTTTAAAAACTTATTCATTTAAAATATATTTTAAGAATTTTGTTTAAACATCCTTTTTAAAAGATATTTACTTTAAATTACCCCTTAAAATTAGGAACATTCTTACTTAAAACTTGTTTTACTTTTATTTAGCTTTGAAAATTTGTTAAAGATTTTCTTTACTTTTTAAAACTTGATTTTTCTTTGCTTTATATACATCAGCTCATGTTTTATTTTCAAAACACAAAAATCTGGAAGCAACAATGATAACAACCCGAGCAAGAAGAACCAAAACTCAAACACAACCTCGAGCACAACATGAGTCACTCTCGATCACTCCTGCTTCGAGTCGAAACGAGATCACTTAGAGAAAATCCCGAGCCGACTCTTCTTCCTCGAAGTCTCGAACTCCAACAGACACCAACGTACACCGTGCAAGTGTACGATCTTTCTAGCCTCCAACGATCAACGTCGCGACCTTCCTCAAGTCGACGTCCACATCCCCAGACGACCTGACCCCAGCTTCGTCAATTTGTCAATGAAATCGAAAACGAGCACTATGACCCAAACTGGCATTCAACTCTGGTTGATAATCCTCCTGCCGTCGACGATTTATTTAACTGGAACCCCCGCCTCTCCTCATAGAGCTGCACCACGCCTCCACGCCACGATCCCCCGCCTCGCAATCGAGTCTGATGTGCCATAGTCATCAAGATCACTTCGACAACCCACCTGACAAAAGACCACACTCATACCCTAATTCATCTTCGTCCCGACGCCTCAATCACCAGAAAATTCCCTCCCCATTTTTCCAACCCCTACCCTCAGACCAAAGCCCTTCGTCAAACCATTTCCCGTTCATCGGAATTTGGCAAAAATGCCCAATCCGATCAACTCAAATTATCACAACACACACTCTAAAATCATAAAATTTATGTCAAAAATCATCATTTAACATCACAAATCAGTTTATGAAATCAAATTACAGAATTAAATGCAACGATCCTGATTTTAAAACAAATTTAAATTGGTAATTATTTTAATTTTTAAAATTAAATTTTGAATTAATTTGTTATTTTCCAAGTTAAACAGATATAATATACATATATGATTTTAAATAGAATTTCTAATTGGAATTTAAAAATAAATATTTTAAATAATATTTTAATTTTAAAATTTGATTGTGAATTAATTTGAAAATTTTGAATATATATATATATATTGAAAGTTAAATTATAAATCAAATTTTAATTTTGGAAAAATTCAAAATGTAAATATTTATAAATATATTGGATTTGGAAACTCTACAAATTTAATACCAATAGAAAATTTGTTTTGTATTTATAATATGATGATTTGAAAATTTTATTTTGAAATTGATTTACAAAAGCTATTTGAAAAGAATAAATTCTAATATGTATATATGCATACATGTTTATTTCTTTTATGTATATCGATAAATGTTTATTTAAAAGTATAATAATTTTGATTTAAATAAGATTTGATAAAAATGGTTTGTAAAAAAAGCTAAATTTAAAATATACATATATACATCTAAAAGTATAATAAAATAAGTTTAAAATAAGATTTGGACATTTCTTTTAAAAATATAGTTTGTAAATATATAAATGTTTTAAAATATAAATTAAATAAAAGTTTAACAATGGGTTTAAAACAAAGTTATAAATAAATTCAAGTAAAGGATTTAAACATAAAATCTTTGTTGTGATATTTGTAAAACAATAAGATTATGTAATTAATAAATGTAAGATTTATGGAAACATTAATTTACAAGTGTTAGTAAAATTTAACAAGTGGCATTATTCATTTTCAAATTGGATTAAAATTTCATTAAAGAGAAATCAGGCTTCATTCCTTTCTTTACAAATTTTTATCAAAAAAATTTAAAAGCTGAAACAAAATAAGATCAAGCAAATCAAAACTTATCAAGTAAGCATTCCAAAGACCAACTCAAAACAAGACTTGAAAACAAAGTAAAGTTCAAACTCAACCTGGATCAAAGCAAGTTCTTCAAACCTGAGCAAGTTTCAAAAGATTTAAAACAAGTAGATAACTTCATAATCTTCAACCTGGAAAGTAAACATAAGGCACAAAACTGATTCCAAGATGCAATTCAAATTCAAAACAACAGTTTGAGTTCAAGTTTGGAAATCAAGGCAAGCAATAAAGTCTAGCTAACAAATTCAAAATCCAGATTTAAATTCAAATGCAAAGCTATTTCTAGATATTCAAATTCCAGGCTCGGAATTTGTTCTCTGCTTCCCCTTTTCTCAAACAAAGGTGAGCAAACTTACCCTTGATATAATCTTTGACTTGATGTGATGATTTATGATTGAATATTTGTAAATATGTTTTGCATGTTTACAAATATTTTTTCAAGTATCTCTGCATGCCCGTATATGTATAAATGTTTCTCTGTTTTAGTCACAGGTTAACCAAATTCAAGAGGAATTCATATCTCTTTATTCAAACAAATCTGTGCTATGATTACTAAATGGAAGTTGTTTATAATAATATAATCCATTTTTAAGAAGTGTTTCAAGAAGAATGATTAAGAAAATATATTAAAAATTTAATACCATAGTGAAATCTCTTTTAAACAGAAAAATCAATGAAAATATTTTCAACTTTTGATTGTATATTTGAATTCGTGTTGTAAATGATTTTTAATGTAGATTTTAGAATTTTTAAGTGCGTGAGTAATAAGGATTTGTCGGATGATCAGAAAATATAAATTTATCGATTTCGGTCGAACGACGATGAGTGGGAAGTCAAGATCGTCGCTGGAGGTAGCTTGTAGGTAGGGTTGCTCAAGAAAAATGATCAAAAAATCCTTAGATCATCAGAGAGGAGTGTTGGCAAAATTTTAGGGTTTAAGAGTATTTTGTTCGTCGATATTCTTGAGTAAATTTCTATGACAAGGGAGCATCGGTCTCGATCGGACCAAGGTGAAAGGTCACGTAGGTCTTTGGCGAATCTATGAATGAGGTTATGTGACCTCTGATGTTCGCTTTTGGTCGGCGAGGCGTTTTAGGTTGGCTGGGTTTGAATGCCTGGGTGTTTGAACTACGCGATTTTAATTCTCGATTTAGTTCGACAGTCTGGGTTTTTGTGATGATGGATTAGATGATCGGTGATGTGTGGGCGGTTGTGGCTCTAGTCGAAGGTGACCAAAATAGTTATACACATGCACAAGTATCCGCACATATCTGGGTTGGTTAGTACTTTGGGGAAGAAGCGAAATCATCGGGTTCGACTCGTAGTAATTAGCATGACGACTCGGGGAAAAGAAGGTGGGGGAATACTTGAAGCAAAGTTCAGGTGGAACAAGTGTTTGTCTCAGGTAATAATTATGCAGGCGTAAATGTTTAAATTAAACAAGTTTTTGAAAATTAAATAATTTCTTACTTAAATTATTTTATATAATGAAAGTCTATTCTTGTTTGGGATGTACTAATGGTTTAAAAATAAATTATTTAAGGTTTAAAATGTTTTTAAATTTTATATATAACCTTGTACTTTAAAATAAACTTGATATTGTAATTATATAGATAAAGTGTCTTTAATCCTTAATTTGACTTAAAGGTCTTAAGTTAATGTGTTAATAATAATTTATTTCCAAAGGTTATTAAATACAATCATAAATGATTTTGTATAAAGATAATTTCAAGTATTTATCTTAATAAGATTTAAAGGATGTAGTCCAGTGGTTAAAGATTTATTAATGTAAGTATCTAAAGTTCAATTACTTAATGTGATTATTTAAAGGTTTATTTACTTAATATTTAAAGAATAATTAATTAATTTGATTAATTAATTAATGGATTAATTTAAGGGTAATTAATTAATGAAAAATAATTAAAGGTAATTAATTATTTAAAGATGATTACTTAATAAAAGTATTTAAGGATAATTAATTGGTGAAATTAGTTTATTAAGGTAATTCATTTGAAGCTAATTAATTAATTAATTAAAGATTAATTAATGAAGGAGATTAAGGATAATCACTTATTGTAATTAATTAAGGATAATTAATTTAATGGTAATTAACTAAAGGTAAATTAATTTATTAATTAATCAATTTAGGGTAACTAGATTAAAGTACAATTAAATAATTAAAGGTTAATTAATTAATGATTAAATGTTAATTGATTTATTAATTAAGGTTGATTAATTAATAATTAATGGTTGATTAACATATTATAAAAGGTTAATTAATAAATGATTATGGGTTAATTAATTAAGATGGTTTCTAATTAATTAATACTAATTAAGTAATTTAATAATTTATTCATAAGTTATTAATCTTATTTAAATTAATCAGATGAGTAATTAATCTTACTTATGGATGTTTGAATTGTATGAAATGCCTTGTATTGTTTGATATTTCTGTGTGTAATGTTTTGTATTATGAATTGTTTTAATTCAAGCTGTCATGAATGTAATTTATTTATCTGTGATAAATTTATATATCTGTGGATCTGTGAATGGAAGATAAGCATTATAAGATTATACCGCTTATCGATATTGATGTGCTTGAATCTATGATGATTGAATGATGTTACACTATTGTGTAAAACCCGTGGACTACACCATACACACACAAATATGGATTGCACGAGGAAATCGGTTAAGTCACAGATATTTGAATTAAATATTTTAAAATGATTTTTAAGTTGAAATTTGAATCCATATGGTTTTGAAAATGAAATTGAATTAAATATGGAAAGTTTTGAAAAGAAAATTATGAAGATAAAAGTTATTTTGAATAACTTGATTAAGTTTTGAAATTGGAATAGTTTGATTTGAATTTGAATTCAAGATTTGAATTATGGTTGAACAAGTTATATAATTATTTATATGGGTTTCAAAACCATTATTGGAAATTTGAATCTAACCCAGGTTTTATATTTGAAGGACTTCAATATGAGCAAATGTAATCGGATTTTTCCGAAATGAAAACTATTTGTTTTCAAATAATAAAAGCTTTCATACGAAGAAGGATTTCCAATTTTTGTTGAAAGATTTCAAATTTGAAGTGGAATTGAAATAGTTTTGAAAGCTATGAATGAACCTTTGTGTAAGATGGTTGAACCTTGTTTTGAAATTGAAGTGGATTTTAAATTGTGTATCTTTTATATAAAAGATTTGAAATGAGAATTGTTTTGAAAGTTATGAATAGATCTCTGGAAATGGTTTTGAAAGCTATGAATTGAGTCTTTGATTTAATGATTGAATGAGTTAATCCAGTTTTAAAAGAAAATTGTTTTGAAAGCCATGAATGAATCTTTGCGAACTTTGTGAAGTGAATCTTTTTTTTTAAAGATTTGGAAATGGTAATTTGTTAAAACCAATTGTTTTGGGTAATAAGTTGTGACTTAACCGAGATCCCATTATCCATATGGTTTTAAAATATTGCGCTCATTATTCGGTTTAGCCGGGAGAGGACCTTGTGTCATATAACCCATTCCGAAAAATGATACAACGTTATGGATAGCATTTGAAGACCGGTGGTGAAGACCAGATATTTTCGAAAATTAAAGGATAACTCGTCGAATGTCTCTCCACCGGCCGATCCCCGGTATAGAGATTTGATCACCCTTTGTGATGGGGAGTCTGGACGTGATTAGGGATTATCCGGATTTGCAAGGGCTTCTTTGTGTAGTGCCTTCGGTTCTGTTCAAACCCGGAATAGACTTGTATAGATGTATGTCGGACATTAACTTTGAGATGTGAAGCTGGTTTCTATCAAATACATTTCTGTTTGGTGGCGGAGAATTATTCTCTTAGCTTAATACCCTTCTCTGAAATGTACGAGCCCAGAGGTTATGTAGTTGATGTTTACTAGTGATACATTCCCAATTTGGTAGTGTGGCATGCTGAGTGTTGCTGAGTGTTGCGGATCATTTGTTGATCAAAGCAAGGATTTTGTGAAAAGCGTAGCTTTGGGGATGAGACCTCGTCGGACCTCATACCCGGAAAATGGTCAAAACAGGAAAGATGCGACAAGGTTTCAGGGGTCGCGCCCCTATGGTATGTCCATTCCTTCTGGAAAAGGGTGGTATCATGGTATGGAGCCCAGATATTTAACTTATGTGGTTAATGCAAGTACATCGCTTTGTGGTTGTTGGTATTGAGGGCCCATGGATAAAGGTCGCAAACGACCAGGGATGGCATATCTTTAGGTGTTACTTCCGGGAAGGGGTAAACCGGCCTTATGTTGGTAGAGAGCTGGGTAAGTTCTCGGGGCATCCCTCTAGAGGCATTCTCATGTGGCAATAGGAAGTTCCTTAGCCTGACCATTTGTTGGAAATCCAATCACCGATATGCGCCTTGTACGGTTTTAGTTGTAGAACCTGCCATTTAACATGGTAGCTATAGTAGGCATACTATAATGGTACATGTGCTGCCTAAGATTAATATTATACTTGAAAATGTTTTCCGTTGCGCACTAATAATAATATAAAAAGGATTTTGCGTGGTAAGCATATTTGACTATCATAAGGAGAAATCTTCCCCAAGTGTGTGATTGCATGGTGTGTGTGCTAAGAGGCCTTATGGTAGTTTCATTTTCTATAATGAATTGCGGATTTCTTTCTAAATTCTTTTATTTTCTTTGTTTAAAGAAAACTGTTTTTGTTTGCTCATCCCAGTCCCATGACTGACTTGGAGTTTATTGTTCCCTTCCTAAACTCTAGGTGCCCACAATTTTCAACACGGGCGGTCTAGAGTTAGGTTTTTCAGATAGTCGAATAGTAGGTGTAGATTCGATAGCTTTTGAATTTTTTGGTTTGGCAATCTGTAACGCTCCACTCCGAGACCCACTCTAGTAAAGAGTATTACGGAGTAATACCATCTACTAGAACGGAGAATAGAGTATAATGGAAGTGACCATGTATAATCAAGCTATAACTAACTACCAAATACGTCGAATAGGTGGTTTTCTTTTCTCAAGTGGTTTGACATATCCAATAGATATTTATAACGAAATTACAATGGCTAAGGAAAATAGGTTCAGAACAAACATAATACTAAATGATAACATCATCATCACAGAACAGTCACATAATAGTCACAGAACATAGGTACAATATATCGTCAATACAGATCCAAATATCAAAAGGTGGGTACAAAGCCACCGCTCACACATGTGAGTCAAAAATATGTACATAAGAGATTGAATAGTCAGAGTATCAAGATAGTGGACAAATATAAAGAGATATCTATCAGCATAGCAGATAATGTCCAAGCGGAAGCACAGAAAGCTAAGTCCAGAGACCTAACCTGAAACAACTCGGTCTTACCCGAGCGAAAACACTCGGGTCAGGCTAGCTAAATAATCAGTAATAACTGAGATATATAATAATGCGGTACATAAACAAAACAGAACATCTCCAAAGAGAAGAATATAATGGACCACATGAATATAATGACGATCCATAATCATCAATAAACAGTAAAAATCTCCAAAGAGAATATCAACACCAAAGTGTGGAATAAATAAAATCGCCTCATATCATCGGCGTAGTCAAAGCTATATAAAGTTGCCCATAGACAATAATCCCAAGAGTGAATAGAGTCTGTAATCAATGCCCAAGCAAAAATCGATGCTCCAAAAAGCAATAGGGATATACTAAAAAGTCAATGAAATCGAATACCGAAAAGCAGTGTCCAGAGACACTGTAAATCCATAAAGTAATCGCACTTACATCGTATGGTTCCATAGAACCAACACTGAATGGCGGTACTCGAATGGATATAAATATCATCAGATAATACAAGTATTGCACGTGCACCGACCAGAGTCATTATTGCCAAGTACTGTAGAGTTGTGATCGATCACTCGCACAGATGCGGAACGCGCAAGACGGCGAGATCCTTCCCAGAAGGATAAAGGCCCAGAGGCACACGCCGAAAAACTGCTCCATAGAGCAGGTGTCCAGAGACGGTTGCCCAGAGGTGTGGTGACCCAGAGGTCCAGTACTGGCCGCCCAGAGGCTAATGTGTCACAAACTTCTTGGAGAGGAACCCGTAAAGTGTTAACAATGAGTCCCATACCCCACGTTTGCACTAAACGGTTTACTAACCAATAGCATGCTCACACTCCAAACAACAAAAAGTCCACCTCGTATCATCGGTAAACTAGACCCAAAGGTCAAAATGATCAATCGAATAGGTCGGGGATTAACCGGAAAGAAAATACACACGGTTCCATAGGCCGGAGATTTCCTAACCGTTTAAGCACCTCTCCACTTCGATCGACGTGCTAAAAGTGAGTGTGAGATTTTTATTATAGAAAATAATGGTGCGAAACGGATTTTTAATTGATCTTGAAATCACTTTAAAACGGCTTTTGAAAACTCTCCTATTATGGAGTAATTAATTTAATAATTAAAAATAATATTATATAATAATTTCGAAAGCCATTTACGAGTGAAAAATCCCTTTAAAACTTTTTTATAAGGCCCGTGTACGAAATCCAAAGACAAATTTCAAAGAAGTCGATAAATCAGAAAATCACTGAAAATATTCTAAGTGTTGGAAAATAGTCAAAAACTGACGCGAACCCAAATTCGAAAAATTATTCGGACTAGCAAACCGAATCCGAATGGCATGAAAATTGGTAGGAACGTAGTCCGACATTCCTACTTCAGAACACAAAAGGAATTACTCGATTCCGACTTGAAACGAAGTCGCAGCGACGCTCCAAAGTCGGACCCGGAAACAGTGAATACACTATTTCAGGCTGAGATCCGGGTCCCTCTTCGACAGCAATTTCGAAGAGTCAAATGAACTCGAATACTAATCAAACTTTCTAGAGATGGAGTTCAGAACTCCAGCTTTCCAACATGTTCAAAAACGTTGGATTTCGACCATGGATGTGACCGTGGCGATGTCACAACGTTTCAGTTCCAAAACTGAAAACAGGGAACTGAAAACAGGATACTAATCAGTTTTTATTTTTATTTTTTTATTTTTCTCGGCCCGCCCCAGCCCGCATGGGCTGGGGGGAAATACAGCCCGCCCGCCCAGCCCATACGGGCTGGGGGGAATACAACCCGCCCCAGCCCATGCGGGCTGGGGGGAAATCCAACCCGCCCCAGCCCATGCGGGCTGGGGGGGGATACAACAGCCCCAGCCCGCATGGGCTGGGGGAAAAACGGACCGCCCCAGCCCATTATGGGCTGGGGAAACGTGGGCCGCCCCAGCCTCTTGTGGGCTGGGGAAAAGGGGCCGCCCCAGCCCCTTGCGGGCTGGGGTCACGTGGGCCGCCCCAGCCCCTTGCGGGCTGGGAAAAAGGGGCCGCCCCAGCGCCTTGCGGGCTGGGGTAAGGGGACCCGCCCCAGCCCACTCGGGCGGGGGTCTTGCGGCCCGCCCCAGCTCATATGGGCTGGGGACTTGTGGCCATCCCGACTAGGGCTAGCCTGCTCCTGGCTAGCCCAACTGGGCTAGCCTGCTGTGCCTGGGCTGCAGCCTGGGTGCAACCAAGACCGATGTTTTTAGCCTGTTTTCAGGCTGTGCATTTCCAGGCAGCTGAAATTGATGATTTTAGTGCTTTAGGGGTGTTTTTTCAAGTTTTTGGCCTCAAATTTCACTAATAACAATCACTAACTACCATATAATGATTAATACACTAAATTAAAGGAAACAAATGGCCAAAGCTTAGCATTACCTTATGAAGCAATATCACAAACACCTTATGTGCAACTACAAATTGAAAGCAAAGATAATCAAAGAGCTATGATTCACATGTTACATAATAAAACATGTGTTACTAAATGATTTAGGACATCAAAAGAGGATTAAACACATATTAGAAGAGGTTTTTAGCGATATACCTCTCTAGAAAGCAACAAGGACCATTATAGCATCAACCCAAGTTAGCAAAAGAGGATTAGGAGGCTAAAAGATCATAAAAACACATAAAACATGTGTTAACAAATTTATTTCAGAAATTAGAGAGATATAAAAGATGGATTTGAGGTGGGTATTTGCATTACATTTGCATAGAATGACTTGCATAAGCTAAAACTTGAAGGAGATGAAGATGGAGACCATTTTTGTTAAGAAAGCTTCATTTTTGTTAAGAAAGCTTTAGGAAATGATTAGGGTTTTGATTAGGGATGAATGAATGAGGTTATAAGAGTTTGAGATAATATATAGAGGAAGTTTAGGGTGGGTTATTAGGTTAAGTTTAGTAACCCAATAAGAAGAGGGTTATTTACATGTTTAAAAAATTAGTCTAAGTGGTCATGTATGTATATAAAATCATTTTTCTTAACCAACCCGTTTTAAATCTCTCCTAAAATATTTAACTTCCAAAAATAACATTTTATCCTCATTTTAAAAATCCCATATTTCCCAATTTAATTAAAATAGCTTTTTTCAAATAAACTTTGTTATTCCAAATCCTTTTATGCTTCATTAAAATAAATAGAAATTATAACTTTTATTTATTAATTGGTAATGCAAATCCCGGGTTGTTACAGACTCCCCCCTTAAGAAAATTGCGTCCCCTCAATTCCTTAAGATAGATGTCGTCTATAACGTCAAATCCACAAAAGAAGTGATAGAGATAAAATAGATAATTCTTACCCGTAGAAGAAGATGGGAGAAAGTCAGGATAAGAGCGCTCGATAGATTCTCTGGTCTCCCAAGTGTAGTCCTTAGGATTTGGTGACCATTGAATCTTCACGAGTGGAACCTCTTTGTTGCGAAGGCGTCTAACCTCCGAATCAAGCATACGGAGAGGTTGCTGCTCCAAAATAAATCATGTAAGATCTCTAAATCCGGCACGACATGCGGCTCAATGATAGACTCAGGATCGCGAACACACTTGCGAAGCTGAGAAACATGGAACACATCATGCATTCCGGAAAAATGAGCAGGTAGAGCCACACGATAAGCAACAGGGCCGATGCGTTCCGTAATAGGAAATGGTCCAACATAGCGAGGAGCCAACTTCCCTGTAGAGATGAAACGCATAACCCCCTTCATGAGAGAAATCTGAATGAAGACAAAATCACCAATGGAGAACTCAAGAGGCTTCCTACAGTTGTCCGCGTAGGATTTCTGGCGGTCCTGTGCCTCTTTCATTCTCTGACGGATAAGAACAATCTTTTCAGAAGATTCCCGAACTGAATCAGGACCAAGAATAAGCTTCTCGCCAGATTCTAACCAACATGCAGGAGAGCGACATGGCCTTCCGTATAGAGCCTCGAAAGATTCCATGCCAATACTAGACTGAAAGTTGCTGTTGTAGGAGAACTCTACAAGCGGTAAGTGATCCTCCCAACTACCTCCGAAATCCAGAATACAACAGCGCAAAAGATCCTCCAAAACATGATTCACCCTCTCAGTCTGACCGTCGGTCTGAGGGTGATAAGCAGTCGAGAGATTCAGCTTTGAGCCCAAAGCTGACTGTAGGAACTTCCAGAAGTGACTAGTAAAGATAGTGTCTCGATCACAGACGATAGAGCTAGGAATACCATGAAGTCGAATGACTTCCATCACATATAGCTTGGCAAGCTGAGAAGCAGTCCGAGTGGACATAATAGGAATGAAATGAGCCGCTTTGGTCAAGCGATCAACAATAACCCAGATAGAAGTATGGCCTGACCTCGATCGAGGCAGACGTCAATAAAATCCATGGATATCTGATCCCATTTCCATAATGGAATCTCTAGCGGCTGAAGAAGACCAGATGGACGTTGATGCTCGGCCTTGATCTGTTGACAAGTCATGCAACCGCTCACATAACTTGCCACATCTCTCTTCAAACCCTCCCAATAATATAGCCTGCACATATCGGCATACATCTTACTCGAACCGGGATGTATAGTGTACTTAGTGCGATGGCACTCGTCCAGAATGTTACCCCTAAGTGATAAATCAGATGGTACAACAATACGGTTCTTCCTACGAAGACACCGATGAAAATCAAGAGAATAATCCAGCAATGTCTCATCACTGGATCCCGACTCGAGAAGATGAATAAGATGCAATAAGTCTGGATCCTGCCGCTGAGCATGGGCAATGCGATCCAATAAGATAGGACGAGCTTTCAAGCTAAATAATAAGACAGGAGCATCAGAAGATGGAGCTCGATCTCTAATATCACATAAAGATAGAGTCTCAAGAACATCCCACTCGGCAATCATCATAGAAACTACCGCCGAGTGCTTGCGACTGAGCGCATCTGCAACACGATTTCCCTTGCCAGGGGTATACTGAATATCCAAATCATATGAGGCGAGAAACTCAAGCCATCGCTGCTGCCTCATGTTGAGATTCCTGTGACTGAATAGATACTTCAGTGAATTGTGATCGGTGTAAAGAGTGAAGCGTTCGCCTAATAGAAAGTGACGCCACGTCTTCAAGGCAAAGACGATAGCTGCTAACTCAAGATAATGAGTAGGATAGCGAACCTCATTCGGACGTAGTTGCCTGGAAGCGTAAGAAACTACCCGATCCTTCTGCATAAGCACAGCACCGAGCCCGCTACCACAAGCATCGGTGTAAACAACCCGATCCTGGTTACTCTCAGGAACCACAAGAATAGGAGCATGAGTGAGAAGTTCCTTCAATCGCTGAAAAGAAGCTTCACACTTATCAGACCAAATAAAGCGAACACCCTTACGAGTCAGCGTCGTAAGGGGAAGTGCAACTCGAGAGAAATCCTTGACAAACCGACGGTAATAAGCCGTCAGACCAAGGAAACTGCGAATATCATGAATGTTCTCGGGCTGCTTCCAATTCTGAATAGCTTCGATCTTGGCAGGATCGATAGAAATACCCTCAGACGATACAATATGGCCCAAGAACTTGACCTTTCTCTCCCAAAAATGGCACTTGGAGAGCTTGGCCTTAAGCTGATGCTGACGAAGAGTATCCAAGACGATCCGCAAATGATGAGCATGCTCTGCCTCGGATCTAGAATAAATAAGAATATCATCGATGAAAACCAGAACGAATCTATTGATGTATTCCCGGAATACTCGATTCATAAGATCGGCGAAGAAAGCCGGTGCGTTCGTCAAGCCGAATGGAATGACCAACCACTCAAAAGAACCATAACGAGTGCGGAAAGCGGTAAGAGAAATGCTATCTTCTGCAACTCGGAGCTGATGAAATCCGATGGCAAGGTCGAGCTGTGAAAAGACCTTCGCACTGCTCAACTGATCAAACATATCGTCTATCCGTGGCAATGGATAACGATTTCTGATGGTCAACTCATTAAGCTTGCGGTAGTCAATGCAAAGCCTAAGAGAGCCATCGAGCTTTTTAACAAAGACCACAGCAGCACCCCATGGCAAAGAACTGGACCGAATGAACTGCTTCGCCTCAAGCTCAACCAACTGCTTCCTGAGTTCCTCATTCTCTTTAGTAGACATCCTCGTGGGAGGACGCCCAACTGGGTGGAAGCCTGGAATGAGATCGATGCGGAACTCAATGGCCCGCTTTGGCGGCAGGCCTGATACTGGCTCGAATATATCGGGGAAATCCTGAACAACAGGAATACGAGATATGTCCAAATCCTCATCTCGTGAATCAAGAGAAAATAAAGTAATATCAGAAATCCCAACATCTTGAAGAACAATAGCTAACGGAGAGGACGAGTCAGGGTGATGAATGAATAATATCCGCTCCGAACAAATAATTTTGGCATCGTACTGAGCGAGCCAATCCATGCCAAGAATCATGTCAAAGCCCAAATACTCCATAACGTGCAGATTCGCACGGAAAGAAAATCCACAAAAATCAATATCCATATCCTCACAAAGCAAGCTAAGGGTCGTGGATCCACCAATGGGATTCACAATCCTTAGTGAAGAAACCAGACAAGTAACATCCAAGGATAAAGCATCTACTAGCTCCTTTGATACGAATGAGTGAGAGGCACCCGTATCAAAGAGAACTCTACAAGATCTACCATGAAATAAAATAGAACCTTCAAGAACGGAAGGATGCGTACCTCGAGGCTGAGCTGAAGATGTAGGTGCCTTGGCAGCATTAAGCTTGCCAGATCTAGGAGGTGCAGTAGGACAAGTGGAGATCCTGTGTCCCTCCTTCCTGCAGAAGGTACAATAGAGAGGTTTGGGACACTCTCGAATAAAGTGATCAGGAGAACCACAGTTGAAGCATTTCTTCGGAGGACGTGTCCCACTAGGCTGAGCAGGAGTCTGGGACTGAGGACGAGTTTGAGGCTGAGTCTGAAAAGTAGAACTGCCGGTCTTCTTCTTCTTGTTCCAAGGCTTAGTATTCTGAAATGGACCCCGCTTCTGATTGGGGTTTTAGAACCCTCACAATCCCCATCGCTGTCTGTCTCATGCTCAACCGCTTCAAGGTGAAGCGCTGCATCAACTAGCTCATCAAAAGGGAGCTTAAGCTGAAGCATAAGCTGTTTCTTCAAATCTTTCTTCGGGCCTTCAACAAATTTGAGATTCTTCTTATAAGGAGTGCTAATGAACTCGAGGCCATTCCTAGACAGGGCCTCGAAAGATGAAGAATAGTCAGCAACAGTGGTTTTCCCTTGCTTAAGGTCAATAAAGCAGCATGCAAGGGCTATCTTCTCGGACTCGGGGACAAACTTGAGCAAGAAGCGCGCTCGGAACTGATCCCAAGTGAGAGTGGCCTCATCGGTCTCAGAAATAAGGAGCTCGTACCAATCCAAGGCACAGCCCTCAAAATGGCTAGAAGCAACATGAACTCTGTCATGGTCAGGAAGGGTCATGCGAGTGAAATTACGCTCGCAAACTCTGATCCAAGCCTGGACCTCAAGAACAATCTCAGAGCCATTGAACGGCTTCCCTCCAAGATGAATAAAGTCGCTGCAGAGGCACGCAAAAGCAGACTTGCGCGGTGCATCAGAAACTGGTGCATGAGACTGAGAGTGCGACTGAGAGTTACGAACCAGCTCCATGATCTGTCCGTGGTCATGTATACGCCCTCAGGATGAGGGTTGCTGGACTGTCCAGCATCAGCAGAACGGAGGTTCCTACCTCTCCCAACCATACTGAAAGATAAGGTAAGATTTGGTTAAGCACGATTCAAAGATAGATAATTCATTAAGGAATATTACGGAATATAATAGATTCCTACACATATTCCCAACTTATTTATCTAAAGATGGATACGTTCAATTTGGATCGTATTATAACGTATTGTACTACGTGTCTGTTCTGTGTTTGTTATGCTTAATTCTGAACCTTAGCTCTGATACCAAGATGTAACGCCCCACTCCGAGGCCCACTCTAGTAAAGAGTATTACGGAGTAATACTGTCTACTAGAACGGAGAATAGAGTATAATGGAAGCGACCATGTGTAATCAAGCTATAACTAACTACTGAATACGTCGAATAGGTGGTTTTCTTTTCTCAAGTGGTTCGACATATCCAATATTATAACGAAATTACAATGGCTAAGGAAAATAGGTTCAGAACAAACATAATACTAAATGATAACATCATCATCATAGAACAGTCACAGAACATAGGTACAATATATCGTCAATACAGATCCAAATATCAAAAGGTGGGTACAAAGCCACCGCTCACACATGTGAGTCAAAAATATGTACATAAGAGAATGAATAGTCAGAGTATCAAGATAGTGGACAAATATAAAGAGCTATCTATCAGCATAGCAGATAATGTCCAAGTGGAAGCACAGAAAGCTAATTCCAGAGACCTAACCTGAAACAACTCGGTCTGACCCGTGCGAAAACACTCGGGTCAGGCTAGCTAAATAATCAGTAATAACTGAGATATATAATAATGCGGTACATAAACAAAACAGAACTTCTCCAAAGAGAAGAATATAATGGACCACATGAATATAATGACGATCCCTAATCATCAATAAACAGTAAAAATCTCCAAAGAGAATATCAACACCAAAGTGTGGAATAAATAAAATCGCCTCATATCATCGGCGTAGTCAAAGCTATATAAAGTTGCCCATAGGGACCAGAGTCTGTAATCAATGCCCAAGCAAAGATCGATGCTCCAAAGAGCAATAGGGATATACTGAAAAGTCAATGAAATCGAATACCCAAAAGCAGTGTCCAGAGGCACCGTAAATCCATAAAGTAAGCACACTTACATCGTATGGTTCCATAGAACCAACACCGAATGGCGGTACTCGAATGGATATAAAAATCATCAGATAGTACAAGTATTGCACGTGCACCGACCAGAGTCGTTATTGCCAAGTACTGTAAAGTTGTGATCGATCACACGCACAAATGTGGAACGCGCGAGACGGCGAGATCCTTCCCAGAAGGATAAAGGCCCAGAGGCACACGCCGAAAAACTGCTCCATAGAGCAGGTGTCCAGAGACGGTTGCCCAGAGGCGTGGTGACCCAGACGTCCAGTACTGGCCGCCCAGAGGCTAATGTGTCACAAACTTCTTGGAGAGGAACCCGTAAAGTGTTAACAATGAGTCCCATGCCCCACGTTTGAACTAAACGGTTTACTAACCAATAGCATGCTCACACTCCAAACAATAAAAAGTCCACCTCATATCATCGGTAAACTAGACCCAAAGGTCAAAACGATCAATCAAATAGGTCGGGGATTAACCGGAAAGAAAATACACACGGTTCCATAGGCCGGAGATTTCCTAACCGTTTAAGCACCTTTCCACTTCGCTCGACGTGCTAAAAGTGAGTGTGAGATTTTTATTATAGAAAATAATGGTGCGAAACGGATTTTAATTGATCTTGAAATCACTTTAAAACGGCTTTTGAAAACTCTCCTATTATGGAGTAATTAATTTAATAATTAAAAATAATATTATATACTAATTTCGAAAGCCATTTAGGAGTGAAAAATCCTTTTAAAACCTTTTTATAAGGCCCGTGTACGAAGTCCCAAGACAAATCTCAAAGAAGTCGATAAATCAGAAAATCACTGAAAATATTCTAAGTGTTGGAAAATAGTCCAAAACTGACGCAAACCCAAATTCAAAAAATTATTCGGACCAGCAAACCGAATCCGAATGGCATGAAAATTGGTAGAAACCTAGTCTGACATTCCTACTTCAGAAGGCAAAAGGAATTACTCGATTCCGACTTGAAAGAAGTCGCAGCGACGCTCCAAAGTCGGACCCGGAAACAGTGAATACACTGTTTCAGGCTGAGATCCGGGTCCCTCTTCGACAGCAATTTCGAAGAGTCAAATGAACTCGGATACTAATCAAACTTTCTAGAGATGGAGTTCGGAACTCCAGCTTTCCAATGAGTCCAAAAACGTTGGATTTCGACCATGGATGTGACTGTGGCGATGTCACAAATTTTCGGTTTCAAAACTGAAAACAGGGAACTGAAAACAGGATACTAATCAGTTTTTATTTTTATTATTATTTTTTTTTTTCTCGGCCCGCCCCAGCCCGCATGGGCTGGGGGGAAATACAGCCCGCCCGCCCAGCCCATGCGGGCTGGGGGGAATACAACCCGCCCCAGCCCATGCAGACTGGGGGGAAATCCAACCCGCCCCAGCCCATGCGGGCTGGGGGGGATACAACAGCCCCAGCCCGCATGGGCTGGGGGAAAAACGGCCCGCCCCAGCCCATTATGGGCTGGGGAAATGTGGGCCGCCCCAGCCCCTTGCGGGCTGGGAAAAAGGGGCCGCCCCAGCCCCTTGCGGGCTAGGGTCAGGGGACCCGCCCCAGCCCACTCGGGCTGGGGTCTTGCGGCCCGCCCCAGCCAGCATGGGCTGGGGACTTGTGGCCAGCCCCACTAGGGCTGGCCTGCTCCTGGCTAGCCCAACTGGGCTAGCCTGCTGTGTCTGGGCTGCAGCCTGGGTGCAACCTAGACCCATGTTTTCGGCCTGTTTTCAGGCTGTGCATTTCCAACCAGCTGAAATTGATGATTTTAGTGCTTTAGGGGTGTTTTTTTCAAGTTTTTGGCCTCAAATTTCACTAATAACAATCACTAACTACCATATAATGATTAATACACTAAATTAAAGAAAACAAAGGGCCAAAGCTTAGCATTACCTTATGAAGCAATATCACAAACACCTTATGTGCAACCCCAAATTGAAAGCAAAGATGATCAAAGAGCTATGATTCACATGTTACATAATAAAACATATGTTACTAAATGATTTAGGACATCAAAAGAGGATTAAACATATATTAGAAGAGGTTTTTAGCAGTATACCTCTCTAGAAAGCAACAAGGACCATTATAGCATCAACCCAAGTTAGCAAAAGAGGATTAGGAGGCTAAAAGATCATAAAAACACATAAAACATGTGTTAACAAACTTATTTCAGAAATTAGAGAGATATAAAAGATGGATTTGAGGTGGGTATTTGCATTACCTTTGCATAGAATGACTTGCATAAGCTAAAACTTGAAGGAGATGAAGATGGAGGCCATTTATGTTAAGAAAGCTTTAGGAAATGATTAGGGTTTTGATTAGGGATGAATGAATGAGGTTATGAGAGTTTGAGATAATATATAGAGGAGGTTTAGGGTGGGTTATTAGGTTAAGTTTAGTAACCCAATAAGAAGAGGGTTATTTACATGTTTCAAAAATTAGTCTAAGTGTTCATGTATGTATATAAACTCATTTTTCTTACCCAACCCGTTTTAAATCTCTCCTAAAATATTTAACTTCCAAAAATAACATTTTATCCTCATTTTAAAAATCCCATGTTTCCCAATTTAATTAAAATAGCCTTTTTCAAATAAACTTTGTTATTCCAAATCCTTTTATGCTTCATTAAAACAAATAGAAATTCTAACTTTTATTTATTAATTGGTAATGCAAATCCCGGGTTGTTACACAATCACATTGGGATCGAGTTTGTTTCACTTCATCATTGACGATGGTTCGAGCTTTGGATTTGGACCGTGGAGTCTTTGGAGCTTTGGCTTTAGTGATGAAGTTGTTGGGATTTCTATCCTTCTTCCTTTTGAAAATTATATTGGTGCTCCTCTGTTGAAGATTATCTTTCCACTGTTATACTTTAGCTTTGATTTATATTGATATTTTGTTGTATCATTATTGTAATCAAATGTTGTATATCAATGATATTATCTTTTTCTTCTGTTATATTGTTGTACTTAATGTGTTATAAGCTTCGACGAACCAGATTCGACATTTGGATCTACGACATTCGAATACGAGTGACATATTCAGTGCCGATTTTCGTAAGTGGAGTCAGGGTCGTTTCATTTGGTATTAGAGCTGAAGGTTGGAACTATAGCTCAGGAGTATAACACATTTGGTAACTCATTAGAGATAGGGTGAAGAATACCATAGAATGAGTGTATCCCTAAGATATCCATTCGTGTGCCTCGGTAAATTCTCTTACTATCCACTGATGGTGAGTATGAGTGCAAGAGGAGGACAAGATAGGGGACTGGGAAGTGCCACTTCAAATGGTCGATACCTGTAACAACAAGAAAATAGCTCCGCTCAATCTCCTTTGATCCAGTTTCTATTCTTTGATGGCTTCGTGACAGCACTAGAAAGAAGTTTTGGTGTGATGGCAGCCTTACGAATCGTTGTTGAAAGTCCTTACTTCGTATCTTCATCCTTTTTTTATCAATCTTCTCGTTTTTAACTTTAACGAAATTAAAATTTTATTGGAATAAATTGGTAAATTAAATATGAAGTTAAATTAATCAATAAACGATTTCAGTCAAAGCCAAAGTTTGAAATTCTATTGTAATTTCTTAGGTGGATCGAAGTCCGAAGAGGGACAAGTTAATATCTACTTTGGGATATTCCAACCTGGATTGGGTATCCATTGTTTGTTCTGTTGGGTCCAGATATATTCTATGAATGGTTAGTTGTACTACAAACTAACTAGTGCTCTGTATATCTTCATAGATCTGGTGACCCGAGTATTTCGTTTAGTATCGAATGAGTTTATTCTCATAATTTTGATATTCTGATTTGGTAAGCCAAATGCGAAATAGATGATTAGCTTGATTGATGAGTCGATTCTCTATCTTTGTGCATCCATCCTTTGTTGTCTCCCTGACAAATTTCTGGGATAATTTTTTTTTAAGGGGGAATCTGTAACGATCCCCATTTTACAACAAATTTAAATTGGTAATTAATCTAATTTTTGGAATTAAATTGTGAATTAATTTGTTATTTTCCAAATTAAACAGATATTTGTTTATTAATATATATATATATATATGATTTTAAATAGAATTTTTAATTGGAAATTCAAAAATAAATATTTTGAATAATATTTTAATTTTAAAATTTGATTGTGGATTCATTTGAAAATTTTGAATAAATATATATATATTGAAAGTTAAATTGTAAATCAAATTTTGATTTTGGGAAAATTCAAAATGTAAATATATATAAATATATTGGATTTGGAAACTCTAAAGATTTAATACTTATAGGAAAATTTGTTTTGTATTTATAATATGATGATTTGAAAATTTTATTTTGAAATTGATTTACAAAAGCTATTTAAAAAGAATAAATTCTAATATATATATATATATATATATGTATGTATACATGTTTATTTCTTTTATGTATATAGATAAATGTTTATTTAAAAGTACAATAGTTTTAATTTAAATATGATTTGATAAAAATGGTTTGTAAAAAAAAATTGAAAATATACATATATACATTTAAAAGTATAATAAAATAAGTTTAAAATAAGATTTGAACATTTTCTTTTAAAAATATAAATTAAATAAAGGTTTAACAATGGGTTTAAAACAAAGTTATAAATAAAATCAAGTAAAGGATTTAAACATAAAGTCTTTGTTGTGACATTTATAAAACAATAAGATTATGTAATTAACAAATGTAAGATGTGTGGCAACATTAATTTACAAGTGTTAGTAAAATTTGACAAGTAGCATTAATCATTCTCAAATTGGATTAAAATTTTATAAAAAATATATTGAAGAGAAATCAGGCTTCATTCCTTAAAAACCGGAAAACAAAGTAAAGTTCAAACTCAGCCTGGATCAAAGAAAGTTCTTCAAACCTGAGCAAGTTTCAAAAGATTCAAAACAAGAAAATAACTTCATAATCTTCAACTTGGAAAGTAAACTGAAGGCACAAACCTGATTCCATGATGCAATTCAAATTCAAAACAATAGTTTGAGTTCAAGTCTGGAAATCAAGGCATGCAGTAAAGTCTAGCAAACAAATTCAAAATCCAGATCTAGAGTTCAAATGCAAAGCTATTTCCAGATATTCAAATTCAAATTCCATGCTCAGAATTTATTCTCTGCTTCCCCTCTGCTCAAAAAAAGTTGAGCAAACTTACCCTTGATCTAATCTTTCACTTGATGTGATGTTTTATGATTGAATATTTGTAAATATGTTTTGCATGTTTACAAATATTTTTGCAAGTATTTGTGCATGCCCGTATATGTACAAATGTTTCTCTGTTTTAGTCATAGTTTAACCGAATTCAAGAGGAATACATATATCTTTATTCACACAAATATAGGTTATGATTCCAAAATGGAAATTGTTTATAACAATATAAATCCATTTTTTAGAAGTGTTTCAAGAAGAATGATTTAGAAAACATATCAAAAATTTAATATCACAGTGAAATCTCTTTTAAACAGAAAAATCAATGAAAACAATTTCAAGTTTTGGTTGTATATTTGAATTCATGTTGGTAAATCATGATTTTTAATATGGATTTTAGAATTTTTAAGTGCGTGACTAATGATGATTTGTTACATGATCGGAAAATATACAACCAATTTCTGTCGAACGGCAATGAGTGGGAAGTCAAGATCGTCGCTGGAGGTAGCTTGCAGGTAAGGTTGCTCAGGAAAAATGATCGAAATATTCTTAGATCGTCAGAGAGGAGTGTTGGCAACATTTTGGGGTTAAAAGTATTTTGGGTTCGTCAATAGTCTTGAGTAAATTTCTTTGACATAGGCGGATCAGTCTCGATCGGACCAAAGTGAAACGTCGCGTAGGTCTTCGACGAATCTGTGGATGAGGTTATGTGGCCTCTGATGTTCGATCTTGTCGTCGGTGAGGCATTTTGGGTTGGTTGGGTTTGAATGCCTGGGTGTTTGAACTACGCGATTTGAATTCACGGTTTAATTATGCAGTCTATATTTTTGTGATGATGGATTAGATGATCAGTGATGTGTGGGCGGTTGTGGCTCTGGTCGGAGGTGACTAGAATAGTTGTACACATGCACAAGTATCTGCACGTATCTGGGTTGGTTAGTACTTTTAGGGAAGAAGCAAAGTCATCGAGTTTGACTCGAAGTAATTAGCGTGATGACTCGAGGAAAAGAAGGTGGGGGAAGACTCGAAGCAAAGTTCAGGTAGAACAAGTGTTTTTCTTGGGTAATAATTATGCAGGCTTAAATGTTTAAATTAAACAAGTTTTTGAAAGTTAAATAATTTCTTACTTAAATTGTTTTATATAATTAAAGTCTATTCTAGTTTGGGATGTATTAAAGATTTAAAAATAAATTATTTAAGGTTTAAAATGCTTTTAAATTATATATATAACCTTGTATTTTAAAATAAACATGATATTGTAATAAAATAAATGAAATATCTTTAATCATTAATTTGACTTAAAGGTCTTACGTTAATGTGTTAATAATAATTTATTTCCAAAGGTTATTAAATACAATCTTAAATGATTTTGTATAAAAATAATTTCAAGTATTTATCTTAATAAGATTTAAAGAATGTAATCTAGTGATTAAAGATTTATTAATGTAAGTAGTTAAAGGTCAATTACTTAATGTGATTATTTAAAGGTTTATTTACTTAATTATTTAAAGAATAATTAATTAATTTGAATAATTAATTAATGTGATTAATTTAAGGGTAATTAATTAATGAAAAATAATTAAAGGTAATTAATTATGTAAAGATGACTACTTAATAAAAGTAATTATGGATAATTAATTGGCGAGATTAATTTATTAAGGTAATTCATTTGGAGCTAATTAATTAATTAAATATTAATCAATGAAAGTGATTAAGGATAATCACTTATTGTAATTAATTAAGGATAATTAATTTAATGATAATAAATTAATGGTTATTTAATTTATTAATTAATCAATTAAGGGTAATTAGATTAAAGGACAATTAAATAATTAAAGGTTAATTAATTAATGGTTAAAGATTAATTGATTTATTAATTAAGATTGATTAATTAATAATTAAAGTTTGATTAGCATATTATAAAATGTTAATTGATAAATGATTAAGCATTAATTAATTAAGATGGTTTGTAATTAATTAATATTAATTAACCAAGATTAATAATTTATTCATAAGTGATTAATCTGATTTAAATTAATCAGATGAGTAATTAATCTTACTTATGGATGTTTGAATTGTTTGAAATGCCTTGTATTGTTTGATATCTCTATGTGTAATGCTTTTGTGTTATGAATTGTTTTAATTCAAGCTGTGATGAATGTAATTTATTTATTTGTGATAAATTTATTTATCTGTGGACCTATGAATGGAAGATAAGCGTTATAAGATTATATCACTTATCGATATTGATGTGCTTGAATCTGTGATGATTGAATGATGTTGCACTATTGTGTAAAACCCTTGGACTACACGATACATACACAAATATGGATTGCACGAGGAAATCGGTTAAGTCACAGATGTTTGAATTAAATATTTTAAAATGATTTTAAAGTTGAATTTTGAATCCAAATGGTTTTGGAAATGAAATTGAATCAACTATGGAAAGTTTGAAAAGAAATTTTTGAAGATAAAAGTTATTTTGAATAACTTGATTAAGTTTTGAAATTGAAATAGTTTGATTTGAATTTGAATTCAAGATTTGAATTTGAATTCAAGATTTGAATTATGGTTCAACAAGTTATATAATGTGTTTATATGGGTTTTAAACCATTATTTTGGAAATTTGAATCTAACCCAGGTTTTATATTTGAAGGGCTTTAGTTTGTGCTAATGTAATCGGATTTTTTCGAAACGAAAACAATTTGTTTTCAAATAATAACAGCTTTCATATAAAGAAGGATTTCCAATTTGTGTTGAAAGATTTCAAATTTGAAATGGAATTGAAATAGTTTTGAAAGCCATGAATGAACCTTTGCGAAAGATGGTTGAACCTTGTTTTGAAATTGAAGAGGATTTTAAATGGTGTATCTTTTATACAAAAGATTTGAAATGAGAATTGTTTTGAAAGTTATGAATAAATCTCTGGAAATGGTTTTGAAAGCTATGAATCGAGTCTTTGATTTAATGATTCGATGAGTTAATCCAATTTGAAAAGGAAAATTGTTTTGAACGCCATGAATGAATCTTTGTGAACGTTGTGAAGTGAATCTTTTTGTTTAAACATTTGGAAATGGTAATTTTTTTAAACCATTTGTTTTGGGTAATAAGTTATGACTTAATTGAGATCCCATTATCCATATGGTTTTAAAATACTGTGCTCATTATTCGGTTTAGCCGAGAGAGGACCTTGTGTCATATAACCCATTTTGAATAATGATACGACGTTATGAATAGCTTTTGAAGACCGGCGGCGAAGACCAGATATTTCCAAAAACGAAAGGATAACTCGTCGAATGTCTCTGCACTGGATGATCGCCAGTATAAAGATTTGATCACCCTTTGTGATGGGGAGTCCGGATGTGATTAGGGATTATCTGAATTTGCAAGGGCTTCTTTGCGAAGTGCCATCGGTTCACTTCGAACCCGGAACGGACTTGTATGGATGTATGTCTGACATTACGCTTTGAGGTGTAAAGCTGGTTTCTATCAAATACATTTCTGTTTGGTGGCAGAGATTTATTCTCTTAGCTTAACACCCTTCTCTGAGACGTACGAGCTCAGAGGTTATGTAGTTGATGGTTACTAGTGAAACATTCCCAATGATAGTGCGACATGCTGAGTGCTGCTGAGTGTTGCTGATCATTTGTTGATCAAAGCAAGGTTTTGTGACAAGCGTAGCTTTGTGGACGATGAGAGAAATGCAGATTACATATTTTAAGGCTAGAATTAACACTAGAGGGGAGGGTGAGTAGTGTTTTAAGGAATTACTAAATCTTTTTGTGTTTATATTAATTTGAACACAAATGTATGCAATATTCAAACACAAATATGATCACAGAATCAAACACAAATGTAGAAATAAAGTAAAAGTGATAAAGGAAAGAACACATCAGATTTTATACTGGTTCAGAGTTACCCTACATCCAGTCCTGCACACAAGTTCAGATTTCCTTTCAAAATCAATTTTTACAATTACACCCTCGATTTCAAGGCCACGAGGTACACCACTCCAGATTCACAATCTTCTGGGTAGTGGTACTTGATTTTACGGGCAGCAAGTTCACCCAATTGATTTCACAAGCTACAATCACACCTTTTCTCGCTTTATTGATTACAAAGAAGCCCATAACTCTGAATAGCATTAAGATCATTTTGAGATAGTAATAGAGAACAAACCAGAAATGATCTAGTTAGATTCAATGGTGATTTCGGCAGAGTAATGGTAAAAATATATATAAAGAAATGTGGAAGAAGAAGATAAGTGAAATCAAAGAAAATATATATATATATATATATATATATATTCATTTAAAACTGCCCCTATTTATAGTAGAACAACAGCCATGTCCATTCGTGAAAGGATATGACGAATAGACACTTCCTTTGAAATTCAAATTTTTGAAATAAACAGCCACCTTGTCGACAAGGGTATGTGGGGGTTGTCGACAGGCCTATGGTATTTTTGGTAATTTATTTTTCTTTGAAAATAACTTCTACCTTATGTTAAAACTATTTTTAAACTTTATAAATATACTTAACTATAGTTAAAATACATAAATAAGTATAGAGAATAATATATAAAAAAATTACTATAATTTTATATTTAAATCTAAGTATAAATATTAAAAGTTAAATATATTATTATTAAAAGATAATTTAAAACCAAGGATAGTTGATTTTGAAGATAATGATTATTTTGAGGCTAAAAGTATTTTAAAACCAGGATAAATGTTTTTGATTCTTTTAAGAGGAAGATTTTGAAATCATTTTGAAAACAAGATATAATTTTGTAAAAACATTTGAATAAAAGTTAGTGGATACAAAATAATATTCCACTAGGTTTTTCGTAGGTTCCATCCTACTTAGGGTTCCATCCCTTTAACAGACTCTAAGTGGATTCCATTCCACGAACAAAATGGATTTTAAGATGCCAGTGCTTTTCTAGGAGTTTTAACAAAATTCCTAACTAAATTACTTATTATTAAAATCATGAGCTCTTGATAATCTTGATATTCATGAGTCTTCAATCTTGATATCATTAGTCTTGAATTCTATATTGTAAAGTCTTCATTCTTGGTACCTGCATGGTTAAATCCTGCATATACATATACACATATATATATATATATAAACTATAATGTTAGTATTTATATTTTATAATCATATTTTAAGGTTGTCATCATCAAAACTAACTTCTCAGGGACTAACAATCTCCCCCTTTTTGATGATGAGTACTTCTGTTTATAAAATATTACTTCTACCCTAGTAACTTCCCCTAAAACTAATAACTCCCCCTTCATCTATGCCTAACTATCCTATTTTATACTTCTCCCCCTTTGTCATCAACAAAAACTAACTCCAAACTATATAACTCCCCCTTATTCTAATACTATATGACATGTGATTATAATGATAGTGTTATCATAAATAATCATCAATTACTGACCATCCTAACTAAGAATCCATATATGATAATACTTATAATAGTGATAATGTGAGAAATCAAATATAAGAACACAAATTATTTATTAATTATATATTGTTATATTTACGTTTGCGTAGAAGATGAAAATAAGATCATATAACAATAAGAAAGAGAGAAAAGAAACTAATGTGTGTCCTTGAAAATGGGAGATCTATGAATTGAGCAATTTGTGTAGCGGAAACAGAAATTTCCACGTTGTTTGACTAGATTTCCATCCTTGTCAAAGCACACTTCGCCAACGCAAACAACTTTGTCATCATCTTCAGCGACGTCTTCTTCCATGAAGGCTTCTTCTTCTTCCTCGCTGTCCTCTTGCACTTGATCTCCTAAAGATTCTTCATCAATCAAGATCGGGTTAGTGTGATTGTCCATTACAAACTTTTGCAAATTTCTAAGGATTTTTCCTTGTCGTTCTTGTTCTTTGGACCTACTGAGTTTCACTACTTGAATTTCAGTCATTAGTTGCAGTGCATCCTTCAAGGAATCCCCCATTTTCATCACTCGTGCAAGCATAGTTCGTTGAAATGGTCCAATAGAAGGAGAGGGGAACAAAAAGGTTGAATTTTGTTTGATTTGGAAGAGGAGGCCATTGTTTAATTGTTTTCAGAAGATAGATCAGAGAAAGGACAGAAAGAATGAACATAATTTTGAAATAACAAGAATATATAACCACTTATTTGAATTTTGGTGGAAAATTTCAAAAGTAGAAAAAATCGTTACATGTCGACAGGGGTAAGGGAGGGTTGTCGACATGGTACTTGATATTTTTGCTATTTGCTTTAATTTAGTTTAATTTTTAATTATACTTTGTTATTTATATTCTATATTTCAGTTATTGAACAAATACCTAATTCTCTCCTTAATTTAGTAAATATAGATTCATTTAAGGTTTTTTTTAAGATATCAGCAATTTGGTTCTCGGAATTGATATAATCGAGAGTAATTACTTCCTTACTTATATTATCTCTGGGAAAATGATGTCTGATATCAATATGTTTAGTTCGAGCATGATGAGTAGTATTTTTGGATAAATTTATTGCACTAGTATTATCATAATAAATTGGTGATTTTGAGATATTTAAACCAAAAAATTTTAAAGTTTGTTGCATATATATTACTTGAGAACAAGCCAAAGCAGCAGAAATATACTCTGCTTCGGTTGTTGATAAAGAAATTGTTTTTTGCTTTTTACTAAACCAGAAAATCAGAGAATGCCCTAAAAAGTGAAAGTTCCACTTGTACTTTTTCGGTATGATTTACAACCAGCATAATCAGCATCACAGTAAGATATTAATTCAAAAGAATCATTTTCAGGATAAAATAAGCCATAATCAATGGTGTGTTTAACATATCTTATGATACGTTTTACAGCTTTTAAGTGGGTCTCTTTAGGTTGGTATTGATGTCTTGCACAGAGACAAACATTATGCATGATATCAGGTCTACTAGCAGTGATATAGAGTAGTGATCCAATCATTCCTCTATATAATTTTTGATCTACATCTTTCGAGAGATCTTCTTTACTTAGGTACTCATTGGTTTCCATGGGAGTGGGTTTTCCACTTGCAGTAGTCAAACCAAATTTACTAACTAGGTCTTTAGCATATTTTTTGACTAATAAAGATACCATTATCTAATTGTTTTATTTGCAATCCTAGAAAGAAGTTTAATTCATCCATATGACTCATCTCAAACTCTTTTATCATTATTTCAGAAAATTCTTTATTCATTTCAAAATTAGTTGATCCCAAAATGATATCATCTACGTAAACTTGTACTAGTTGAATATCATTTTTATTTCTCTTAATAAAAAGAGTATTATCTACTCTACCAATTTCAAAGATTTATTGTAATAAGTAAGATCTTAGTCTACCATACCAGGCTCTAGGAGCTTATTTTACACCATATAAAGCTTTCTTAAGTTTGTAGGCATGATTCGGTAATTTTTCATTTTCAAAAAGTGGTGGTTGTTCAACATATACTTCATCTTTTATAAATCCATTTAAAAATGCACTTTTAACATCCATTTGATATAATTTGAAATTATTATGATTTGCAAAAGCAAGTAGAATCCTAATGGCTTCTACTCTTGCCACGGGAACAAAGGTTTCATCAAAATCTATTCCTTCTTTTTGACAATAACCTTGAGCGACTAACCAGGCTTTATTTCTAACAACCTCTCCTTGTTCATTCATTTTATTTTTATAAACCCATTTAGTTCCAATTATAGTTTTATTTTCAGGTCTAGGAACAAGTTCCCAAACATCATTTCTAGTGAATTGATTTAGTTCTTCTTGCATAGCCAAAATCCATGAATCATTAGTTGATGCTTCTTTTCGATTTTTGGGTTCAATAGTTGATATAAAGGCTACATTGCTCATTTTACTCAGTTGATTTATAGTTGTAACAATAGATTGCTTATCTCCTAGTATATTTTCTATAGGATGATCTATTAAAAGTTTAATATTTTTATTAGGATGATTAATTTCATTATTAGTTTCAGTTGAATCTTGATTTTGAGTGATTAAATCCTCTGCATCATTTGTATCGTCAAAATTTTTGAGACTTTCATCGAATGAAACATACATTGTTTCTTCTATGGTGTTAGTTCTTAAATTAAACACTCCGTATGCTTTACTTCTATAAGAATATCCGATAAAGATACCTTTGTCGGATTTAGGATCTAATTTATCTAAGTTATCCTTTGTATTTAAAATAAAACATTTACTTCCAAAAATTCTAAAATAAGATACCTTAGGTTTCTTTAAGTGAAGAAGTTCATAAGATGTCTTATCAGTTAAAGGTCCAATTAAAATTCTATTTAAAATATAACAGGCCGCAGCAACTTCTTCTGCCCAAAAGTACTTTGATAATTTACTATCTGAAAGCATAGTTCTCGCATACTCTTGAATTGTCCTATTTTTACGTTCTACCACTCCGTTTTATTGTGGAGTTCTTGGAAATGAAAAATTGTGAGTTATTCCCTTTTTATTGTAGAATTCCTCAAACTTTTCATTTTCGCATTCACCACCGTGATCACTACAAATGGTTATATTTTTTAGAGAAAGTTTATTTTGAATCCTTTTTGTAAAGTTCTTAAAACATTCAAAAGTATCACTTTTATGTTTCAAAAATATTGTCCATGTAAAGCTAGAATAATCATCTACAATTACAAAAACATATTTACTATGATTTATTGATAGAATTTGAGATGGACCAAATAAATCAAGATGAAGTAATTCAAGAGGTTTTGAAGTTGAAATCATATCTTTTAATTTAAAGGAACTTTTTCTAAGTTTTCCTAATTGACATGCATCACATAAACTATCTACTTTATAATTCATTTTAGGAAGACCTCTTACTGGATCATGTTTTGACAGTCTAGATAAGAGTTTGAAATTCAAATGCCCAAATCTCTTATGCCAAATCCAAGGGTCACTTGTATTTGCCAAAAGACACAGGTTATCATTTGAAACTTTCATACTAAGAAAATAAATATTCTTTTTCCTAATTCCCTCAAATATTACGGTTGAATTATTATCTTCAATGTGACACTTGTCATTTTCAAATTTAATTTTATATCCTTTATCGCAAAGTTGACTAATACTTAGCGAATTATGTTTCAGGTTCTTAACTAGCAAAATATTAGCAATAATAGGAGTTTCAGAGTTACCGACTTTGCCGATGCCAGTCACATATCCTTTTGAGTTGTCTCCAAAGTTAACCAGTCCTCCGTCTTTGTATATTATATGATTCAGCATATCTGGATTGCCAGTCATGTGTCTAGAGCATCCACTATCGAGTATCCATTTATTCCTTTTGATCTGCACAATTTGTCCATTGTGAATTGATTCCTCAACACCCAGAAAACATGTTTCCTACACATCATACAATTTTGGTAGACAACTTGAATTTGAATATTGATTATATGCAGACTCAAGAGACAATGACGATCTCAATATTTCTAAACTAGTATTAACTAGTTTTTTAAACATAGTGTAACGTCCCGTGAAATTCGATGATTAAAATGAGGTAATTTAATAAGATTTTTAATTAAATTTAGAAAAAAATAAAAATCTTATAATTTATATTGGAGCGAATGTAGAAATTTGATGTAGCAATTGTAACTAAAATTTACAATTTAAAATTTATATTACAATTAATTGAAATAAGGTAAATTGTCATACTTGGTTATAAGTTTAATATAAGAAACAAATGGGAATGTTGAATTTGTGAATTATCAATAAAAATATTAAGTAGAATGGAATTCAAAATTTATATAATAATTGAAATGTGTAAATTGGGAAATGGATTCAAAGTTATAATTAATTGATGAGATAATACGTAATAAGTGCAATTCGAATGAATCAATGTTAGTATAGATTAAAGTAATAATTGGGAATCATATCTATGAAATAATAATGAGAATGCAAGGTAATCAATGCTAATTAAGGTTAATAATTAATGAACTTGAACGAAAATTCCAATTTTATATAAAATAATTTAAATGTTATGTTTGGCTATAATTTGAACATAAGTGAATGAAACTAGAGTATAAAATAAATGCCAAAATTGATTTTAAGTAATAAAAGCTTATTTATGTGACAAAAAGGTAACGGAAATGTTTATAGTACGTTGCCTATTTATTTATTTAGATTATTAATTGAAATTGGAAATAAGTTTGTAATAAATGTAAATAAACGTTACATTAATGTGAAATGTAACAAAATGTTTAGGAGTGTTAAATTGGGTATATTAAGGCAATGAATGGGGAAAACAGGGTAACTAAGTTTATAGAGTGGTAATGAATTTAATAAAAGATTTGATTTGAAACAAATCAATCCATTGAAATCCAATTTATAATAAGTGTATTTATTAGGGCAATTGAAATTAAATGTTATGTAGTTGAGATAAAGAAATTGGAAAAATGTTAAGGTATCTGGATATATACCAAAACAAATGGTACCTAAGATGATACTATGGTAAATAGTGAATTTAAAGAATAGGAATCATGATTTATTTAGTTATTTGAAATTTAAGTCAAATAATCGAGTCTATTGCAAACAGGTAGAATTAAACATTTACTTTTTCGTTATTTGAAATGAAGATGGAATAAGAAAATATTAATGCAATAATTTTGAATCCAATGCTAAGTCCATCTATTTGACAAATATGAATGGAAAATTTTTTGATTTACGTAATTAAATGGAAATTTTGAAGATAAGAATTATAATTTGTGAATATAATGAAATTGAAATTTTAACATTGAAATTGATAAGTTAATTAACTTTAAATTGACATCATAAATTTGTTAAACAAGTGTGAATGATTTGGAAATATAAAAAATGAAAAGAATTGTCAGTTTTAAAAATGGAAATTAGGAATTTGATTTAATTAATTAATTTTTAATTTATTTAATTAATGTAAAAATACCATTTTGGCCACTGACTCGGATTTCGACGAAACAAGTTCCATCGGATAACGGTGAATTATTGTAGGATTTCAAGTTTAGTATAGATCGGACTTGTACTTTGATCGTACAGACTTGAAACGTCTTGAAATTTATGAAATTGAAATCAATTGAAATCAATTAGAAAAATATTGATTTTAGCATAACTTCTTCATACGATGGTATTTGGACTTGAAACTTTTTCCATCGTTTTAAAATATTTTAAAACATCTATTTTGATATATGGGTTGACCCAATTTCGTTACGGAGTCAGAACGGGCTTTTTGGTCCACTTTGTCGTTAGCGCGTATATTCAACCCGTTCCATCCATTCAAATGTCAAACCTGCTTATATATATCCTGCTATAAACCTAGTATCCTCTATTCCTCATTTCTATACACACAGAAACTGCTGTGCTCCTCTTCCTCCCTAATTTATCCAATTACAATTCAAAATCAAAGTCAAAAATTCAAACTCTTCAGAAAAATTCAAAAAAATTATATTTCGAATCTCTCGAAGAGCGTAATCTTCTGGTGAAATTCTTTTTTCAATTCGTTGCATCATTGTCTCTGAAATTCATGTTGAACCTCGTCATCCATTGACCTCGGGTTTAAATCGAAGGTGGATCGCCAATTTCATGGCGATCGAAGGGCACAGCCGAGTAGAGGGGCGCAAGGGGGTTCGATCCATACGGTTAGTTCCTGATATTGGCACCAGAATTCTCCTCGAATTGGCCGAATATCTCGCGGCGACGGTCGCTTTTTGAGCACCGATGGATGGTCGCTCGGCCTTGGGAGGGGCGGCCTGACATGGCGAACCCAGTGGTGATCTCTGATCATCATGAACATGCACGAAGTAGCGGCGACGATCGAGAGGACGGCGGCGGCTTCGAGTTGTTTTCGCGACCTGTAGAGTATTGGGGTTTCGGTCCTATGACAAAGACGATGATGTGGCAGGTGAAAGTGTTCGCTTTTATTTTATTTTTATTTTATATTTCAATCACATTAATCGTCATAACATTTACATACGATATCCGTTTTACGCGCGATTTCTTTTATTAGGATCGTATTGAAATTCTGGACTTTATGACGCTGGTTTGGACGAATTCGAAGACTGTTAAATTTTTTGAATTCAATTTAAATTCAAAAGGTGAGTATTTTAACCCACTCAAAACTTCTAAGATTTCTTATGTTTGCTAAATTGATATATGATGTGATTTGAAGTTTATTTGTGACTGTTTTGTATATTTTTAATCATCGTCTTAGTTAATTTCATTTATTTAAATTAAATTGTTATTTAATTTATTATTGCATATAAACTGCCAGTTAGATAGAGTGTTTAATTTATTTTTAAAGATAAAATGTCAGTAATTACTTATTTATTTTATGAACTATATGGATGTTATTGTTTAAATTGGATGATGACTGAAATAAATAGTTGATGATTGATATTGGGTGAATGGATGCTGTATTTATATTGTTATAAACTGCAAGTTATTATGCATTCTTATTTCATTCGGGATTGCGGTTTGAAATGATATATAACCGTAATTTTTATTTTTAAATTGCGGGTTGAAATGATAAATATCCGTATCACTTGACCATAGGGTAGAAAATTTTATACAGACACCACGGTCTATATATGTGTATATATATATATATATATATATATATATATATATATATATATTGAAAGGATTTCTATGGTTTTGTACAGAAATATACGGGTTATATAAATATTGATTTTTGATGTTACATAAACGTCAAAATTATATTTTGATTCTACCTATATATAAATATGCTTTGAAATATAAAATAAGCCCAATATTAAAGTTTGATTATTTTATATAATATGGTTAAATGAATATTGATTTTGAGATTATATAAATATTATTTCATATATATAGTTAAATTCATGTATTTAAGCTATGCACAAATTTGTTAAGTAACAATAAGTTTAATAATGGAGTTGATTTTTATTTAAATATGGTTAAGTAATTAAATCATACTTTAATATAAAAGTTATGATGATTTTAAAATAAATTAAGATTTGAAGGTAAATTGGAGATTTATTTGAAATTGAGAAGTATTTAAGAATTTAACTCCATAAGTTGATGTAAATGTATTAAACTTTAAATTTTAAAAGGTATGATATTTATAACTAGATTTTCCAAGATTGAATTAAATGAATATTTCTAGTATAAATAAATTGAAGGAAAAATTTAGTTATCGGAAATTTTGAGTTTATTTAAATGATTATGAATTTATTATACAAATATTTCACAACTAAATAATAGGACATTGGAAGTTTGAAATATATTGAAATTGAAATGGTTTATGGAAACTAAAAGTGAGTTGAAATCTTATGGATTCAGATTTCATTTAATTGAATAAATTTGTAAAGTCGTGGAAATTATTTTACTTTATGAAGAAATTTCAAACTATTTTAGTTTATATATTGTTGGATATCTAAACCATTTAAGTTTGGAAGTTATGGAATGCAGAGTATTATGTTTTGAAAGTTATATTTCAAATGTTTGGTTTCGAAGTATATAAATTTGAAAGTGTTATGATGTTGAAAAGGGATATTTTGAAAAATGATATCATACTGATGTAGTTTTGAAATAGAAATGATATCGTATTTTAATGGTTTTGAAATGAAATATTTATTTTAGTTTTGAAGTATAATTATTTTAAATTGACCGCGGTGTTGTAATAACGTTTGGTTGTTGAAGAGACAGGGATCGGAAGTTGTCATACTCTCTGCCAACCCTGAAAACCACTTTAACAACAGTGTACGCGGTGGAGATTCCAAAATGAAGTAGGATGGTAGCGGCATTTCCTTTGAGGTAAATACGTGGACTTGACTCCCGTGAGTTGGCATAAGATGGCTAAAACAGGAGCGATTCTCGGGCCAATGAGGTAGCACCTTTGATCGGACACATCCCTTCGATATTATACATTGACTTTTGGATTGATTCAGTGGCCACTTTTGTTTTTTTTGTTTGAGGGTGTGGCTCAAGGTGGGTGGTAGCAGCGCGCTACGTGTTACCACCAGCCCAGATGTGTAATTGGTATATCTACCCTGACATTGCCTAGTTGTGTCATGTCACCTACCCTATCGCGCCTTGTACGAGTTTGGTTTTCTCTCATAGCCCGTGTGGTATTCTCTGGTGGCTTCCCGATCAGGAGGGACTATGATATTGGATGGACTACTGGGGCTATTACGTGTTAAGGGGAATATTGGGTCACTCCTTAACGCTATTTAAAAGTATGTTTATTTTACTGTAGACATTACTATAATAGCGAACTATTACTACATAGTAAATAGTTTAACAAATCCTTAGGAGATGTGAATCCCGAGCATCTCTTGAGTTACTGCAATCACGTTAGACACTGGTTAGGAGATATCAAACCCCAAAAACATCTCCGACGCCGTTACACTAATATTTATTTCAGTTAATTTAATTTACATAAGATCTTTTAGTTCCGACTCGAGTGTTTTGTCTTTTCAATTCGTTCGGGTCAGTCTGAGCATTTCAGGATTTGAAGACCTTACTTCTGGAGGACGAAGATGAAGATTTTATTACCATTACCTATTATATTATTCCGCTACACTATTGTATTCCGCTGCATTATTAATATTCTCTGGTAAGTATAACTCTGATATATATTGTATAAGTAAAATCAAATATTTTGTAAACAGCTTCATGAACTGTATATTTGATTATTATGTTTTATCGTTCCGCTGCAAGATTCTATTTTTTTCTTTCTCTACTTTTTCTTCTTTACCCTATAACAATCTGCCCTTCTGTATGGTTTAAGTCTGACGTGTGTGGTTTATCGTCGATCTAAACCGTGCGTAAAGGCGGGCGTTACATTTGGTATCAGAGCTTTGGTTTTGCGATAAACCTTAGCTTTGTGGGGTCTGACTCTTTGTTAATAGGGTAGTACTACCCTATGATGAGTCACTGAGTGTATATACATGAGAGAGCGTATTTGTTAGTGTTATAAAAAGGTTTTAATATTGTGTTAATTTGTTCCGTTTTGTATTTATAAATTCTGCTTGATGCATGGGACGCTATGACATCAATAGGGATTTCTAAACGCTTAATAGGACAGACCGACACAATATTTATTTTTAATATAGGTGAATGAAATAATTTTTTCTATTATATTTTCTATATATATAAAATAAAGTTTTATAAATGATATATACTTAGTTGCAATATATTGGTTGTTAGGTAACGAAATCTATAAATAATAGTTGAAATAAGATTGAAATAAAATAAATGGAAATTGAAAATTTTAGAACTTAAGTTCCGGGGTTTGAAAATTTCTTTTGAATGATTTTGGAATATAGTAATAATATTATTAGAAGTATTTTCTGAGATAAATATTTTAATATGATTTGAAAGAATTATTTTAAAGAAATTTTGGATAGAAATAAATTCTGTTCTCCCCTCTCTATCGCTGGAAAATAATTTCGGTGATGAGTGCACGCATCATCGACATTCATTTTCGAGTTTCCAAGTGGGAAGGCCACTATAGTAGTTTACTACGGATTTATTTTGATAACCAAATATAAATTTCTAATTGTTTTGAGTATAATTTGATATATAAGTTTTAAGTATAAACCTCTATCTATTATCTTTAAAATGATTTGAAATTAACCCGGTATCTAGTTCTTAAGTTTCCATCGATTAATAGTTTCAATTATTGTAGTGAAATGGAATGTAATTAATAATTGAAACCTCTAAAGGAAATAAGGGATTTAATGCTAGGTTATAATTGATATTAATGAAATTTGAAATTATAATCTATAAAAGAAAGATATAATTATTGAACGTTTAATTAATTAAAGAAAATGAGAAAACTTGTATAACTTTCAATTACACTTTTAAAAAGCATATATATAACTTACCAAGTATTAAAAGTTGAAATGTTTAATAAGAAAATGTAAGGAAATTGTACAAGTAAGAGTATGTAATGAAGTGTTCAATAAATTGCTTTTATTAATAAGAATTGAGGTTATAATTGTTATATACTTAAGTAAGTAATTATAGACTTAAGTAAATGATGGAAGTTATTTATTTTGAAAATAAGAAGAAAGATGAATACTGTAATAAATGAAATTAAGAAGTGAATAAATGAATGTAATATAATAAAAAGGAAAATTTCATGATATGAACAAGTGAAAATGAGAATTTGTTAGAAATGAATAAAAGTAAATGAAACTGTAAGAAATAAAAGGTAAACTAAAAAGATAAATGAATGAAATTAATAAACTTGATATATTGTTTGAAATTGATGTTTGCTTGATTTATGGTTGTTTAATATTGTTTGGATGAACGAATATCTATTTAGTTTCATCTAAGACTATTGAGTAAATGGTGTACTTAGTAGATTATTCCCCATTCTGTACAATTTAAAGTTTTGAATCCGAACAACTATTTGTTTGTTTGATATGAATGAATGGTTGATTTATATTGATTCCATGTGATGGTTGTATGCTGTTGTTGCAATTGGTTGTTGTTGTATTGGTTTGGTTGGTTGTGATTAAAAAAAACTTAAATATTTCATTTTATATAATTGTTAACTCTTTTTGGATTATATAAGTGAAATACAGGTTATGTAAGCAATTGTTACTGCTTTTGGTTCCATAAATAAACGTTATTTGCCCGACAAATAGGTACGTTTTCGGATTACGGTTTATAACGCTATTATATTGTTTTCCCGGATTGGGATATGTATATTATTTTGGAAAATATGTTATATATTGTTATATTTGATACTATATTTTTCTCCCGAGCCTCTCCGTACAAAGGAGAATGCCAAAATTTTCCGTAAAATTTGGACTTAGAAAATATTTTGAAAAATGTTTTCCCAACTTTATTAATTTAGATATAAAAATGACTTAATGGTTATAAATTGGTATATTTTATTTAAATTAATTAATTTTGCAATTTATTTTTTTATAAATTTAATATTTTAAATAAGATATATTGATTTCTTAATCCTTCTTTCCCTTCTTTTCCTTTTCGGGGACGAAAAGTTTTAAGTGGGGGAGAGTGTAATGACCCATGAAATTCGATGATTAAAATGAGTTAATTTAATAAGATTTTTAATTAAATTTAGAAAGAAATAAAAATCTTATAATCTATATTGGAGCAAATGTAGAAATTTGATGTAGTAATTGTAATTAAAATTTACAATTTAAAATTTATATTACAATTAATTGAAATAATGTAAATTGTCATACTTGGTTATAAGTTTAATATAAGAAACAAATGAGAATGTTGAATTTGTGAATTATCAATAAAAATATTAACTAGAATGGAATTCAAAATTTATATAATAATTGAAATGTGTAAATTGGGAAATAGATTCAAAGTTACAATTAATTGATGAGATAATACGTAATAAGTGCAATTTGAATGTATCAATGTTAGTATAGATTAAAGTAATAATTGGGAATCATATCTATGAAATAATAACGAGAATGCAAGGCAATCAATGCAAATTAAGGTTAATAATTAACGAACTTGAACAAAAATTCCAATTTTATATAAAATAATTTAAATGTCATGTTTGGCTATAATTTGAACATAAGTGAATGAAATTAGAGTATGAAATAAATGCCAAAATTGATTTTAAGTAATGAAAGCTTATTTATGTGACAAAAAGGTAATGGAAATGTTTATGGTAGGTTGCCTATTTATTTATTTAGATTGTTAATTGAAATTGGAAATAAGTTTGTAATAAATGTAAATAAATGTTACATTAATGTGAAATGTAACAAAATGTTTAGGAGTGTTAAATTGGGTATATTAAGGCAATGAATGGGAAAAACAGGGTAACTAAGTTTATAGAGTGGTAATGAATTTTGATAAAAGATTTGATTTGAAAAAATCAATCCATTGAAATCCAATTTATAATAAGTGTAATTATTGGGGCAATTGAAATTAAATGTTATGTAGTTGAGATAAAGAAATTGAAAAAATGTTAAGGTATCTGGATATATACCAAAATAAAAGGTACCTAAGATGATACTATGATAAATAGTGAATTTAAAGAACGGGAATCAGGATTTATTTAGTTATTTGTAATTTAAGTCAAATAATTGAGTCTATTGCAAATAGGTAGAATTAAACATTTAATTTTTCGTTATTTGAAATGAAGATGGAACAAGAAAATATTAATGTAGTAGTTTTGAATCCAACGATAAATACATCTATTTGACAAATATGAATGGAAAATTTTTGGTTTATGTAATTAAATGGAAATTTTGAAGATAAGAATTATAATTTGTGAATATAATGAAATTGAAATTTTAACATTGAAATTGATAAGTTAATTAACTTTAAATTGACATCATAAATTTGTTAAATTAGTGTGAATGATTTGGATATATAAAAAATGAGAAGAATTGTCAATTTTAAAAATGGAAATTGGGTAGTAGCATCTATTCCTCATTTCTATACATACAGAAACTGCTGTGCTCCTCATCCTCAATGGCTGTAAATCCTAATTTGTCCCATTACAATTCTAAATCAAAGTCAAAAATCCAAACTACTCAGAAAACTTCAAAAAAAATATTCCAAAGCTCTTGAAGAGCGTAATCTTCTGGTGAAATTTGTTTTTCAATTCGTTGCATCGTTGGCTCAGAAATTCATGTTGAACCTCGGCCATCCATTGACCTCGGGTTTAAATCGACGGTGGATCGCCAATTTCATGGCGATCGAAGGGCACAACCGAGTAGAGAGGAGCAAGGGGGTTTGATCCATACGGTTAGTTGCTGATATTGGCACCAGAATTCACCTCGAATTGGCTGAATATCTCGCGGCGGCGATCACGTTTTGGGCAATGATGGGGGGTCGCTTGGCCTTGGGGGGGCCTGACATGGCGAACCCAGTGGTGATCTCTGATCATCACGAACGTGCACGAAGTAGCGGCGACGATCAAGAGCACGGCGGCGGCTTCGAGTTGTTTTCGCGACCTGTAGAGTGTTAGGGTTTCGGTCCTGTGACAAAGACGATGACGTGGTAGGTGAAAGTGTTCACTTTTCTTTTATTTTTATTTTAGATTTCAATCACATTAATCGTCATAACTTTTGCATACGATATCCGTTTTACGCGCGGTTTTTTTTGTTAGGATCGTATTAAAATTCTGGACTTTAAGACTCCGGTTTGGATGAATTTGGAGACTGTCAAATTTTTGGGTTTAAATTGGATTTGAATTCAATTTAAATTCAAAAGTTGAGTGTTTTAACCCACTTACAACTTCTAAGATTTCTTATTTTTGTTAAATTGATATATGATGTGATTTGAAGTTTATTTGTGACTGTTTTGTATATTTTTAATCATCATCTCAGTTAATTTCATTTATTTAAATTAAATTTTTATTTAGTTTATTATTGCATATAAACTGCCAATTAGATAGATTGTTTAATTTATTTTTGAAGATAAACTGTCAATAGTTACTTGTTGTTTATTTTATGAACTATATGGATGTTATTGTTTAAATTGGATGATGATTGAAATAAATGGTTGATGATTGATATTGGGTGAATGGATGCGGTATTTATATCGTTATAAACTGGAAGTTATTATGCATTCTTATTTCATTCGGGATTGCGGTTTAAAATGATATATGACCGCAATTTTTATTTTTAAATTACGGATTGAAATGATAAATATCCGTATCGCTTGACCATAGGGTAGAAAATTTTATACAGACACCGCGGTCTATATATATATATATATATATATATATATATATATATATATATTGAAAGGATTTCTATGGTTTTGTAAAGATATATACGTGTTGTATAAATATTTATTTTTGATGTTACATAAACGTCAAAATTATATTTTGATTCTAGCTATATATAAATATGCTTTGAAATATAAAATAAGCACAATATTAAAGTTTGATTATTTTGTGTAATATGGTTAAATGAATATTGATGTTGAGATTTTATAAATATTGTTTTATATATATATAGTTAAATTCATGTATTTAAGTTATGTATGAATTTGTTTAATAACAATAAGTTAAATAATGGAGTTGATTTTTATTTAAATAAATATGGTTAAGTAATTAAATCATACTTTAATATAAAAGTTATGATGATTTAAAATAAATTAAGATTTGAAGGTAAATTGGAGATTTATTTGAAATTGAGAAGTATTTAAGAATTTAACTCCATAAGTTGATGTAAATGTATAAAACTTGAAATTTTAAAAGGTACGATATTTATAACTGGATTTTCCAAGATTGAATTAAATGAATATTTCAAGTATAAATAAATTGAAGGAAAAATTTAATTATTGGAAATTTTGAGATTATTTAAAAGATTATGAATTTATTGTACAAATATTTCACAACTAAATAATAGGACATTGGAAGTTTGAAATATATTGAAATTGAAAAGGTTTATGGAAACTAAAAGTGAGTTGAAATCTTATGGATTTAGATTTAAATTAAATTGAATAAATTTGTAAAGTCGTGGAAATTATTTTACTTTATGAAGAAATTTCAAACTATTTTAGTTTATATACTGTTGAATATCTAAATCATTTAAGTTTGGAAGTTATGAAATGCGGAGTATTATGTTTTGAAAGTTATATTTCAAATGTTTGGTTTCGAAGTATATAAATTTGAAAGTGTTATGATGTTGAAAAGGGATATTTTGAAAAATCATATCATATTGATTTGGTTTTGAAATAGAAATGATATCGTATTTTAATGGTTTTGAAATGAAATATTTAATCTGGTTTTGAAGTATAATTATTTTAAATGGACCGTGGTGTTATAATAACGTTTGATTGTTGAAGAGACTGGGATCGGAAGTTGTCATACTCTCTGCCAACCCCGAAAACCACTTTAACAACCGTGTACGTGGTGGAGATTCCAGAATGAAGTAGGATGGTGGCGGCGTTTCCTTTGAGGTAGATACGTGGACCCGACTCCCGTGAGTTGGCATAAGGTGGCTAAAACAGGAGCGATTCTCAAGCCAATGAGGTAGCACCTTTGATCGGACACATCCCTTCGATATTATGCTTTGACTTTTGGATTGATTCTGTGGCCACTTTTGATTTTTTATATTTGGGGGTGTGGCTCGAGGTGGGCGGTAGCTGCGCGCTACGCGTTACCACCAGCCCTGATGCGTAATTGGTATATCTACCCTGGCATTGCCTAGTTGTGCCGTGTCACCTACCCTGTCGCGCCTTGAACGAGTTTGGTTTTCTCCCGTAGCCCGTGTGGTATCCTCTGGTGGCTTCCCGATCAGGAGGGACTATGATATTGGATGGACTATTGGGACTATTACGTGTTAAGGGGAATATTGGGTCACTTCTTAATGCTATCTAAAAGTATGTTTATTTTACTGTAGACATTACTATAATAGCGAAATATTACTACATAGTAAATAGTTTAATGGATCCTTAGGAGATGTGAATCCCAAGCATCTCTTGAGTTACTGCACTCACGTTAGACACTGGATAGGAGATGTCAAACTCCGTAAACATCTCCGACGCCATTACAATCATATTTATTTCAGTTGATTTAATTTACATAAGATCTTTTAGTTCTGACTCGAGTGTTTTGTCTTTTCAATTCGCTCGGGTCAGCCTGAGCATTTCAGGATTTGAAGACCTTACTTTTGGAGGACGAAGACGAAGATTTTATTACTATTACCTATTATTATTCCGCTACACTATTGTATTCCACTGCATTATTAATATTCTCTAGTATGTGTAACTCTGATATATATTGTATAAGTAAAATCAAATATGTTGCAAACAGCTTAATGAACTGTATATTTGATTATTATATTTTATCATTCTGCCGCAACATTCTATTTTATTTTTTTCTTTCTCTACATTTTCTTATTTACCCCATAGCAATCCGCCTTTCTGTATAGTTTAAGTCTGACGTGTGTGGTTTATTGTCGATTTAAACCATGCGTAAAGGCGGGCGTTACACATAGCCATTTTAAAAGCTTTTTCAAAAATCATATTATGAAACTTTGAAAACCTTGCTCTGATACCAAATGTGAGAAATGCGGATTACGGATCTTAAGGCTAGAATTAACACTAGAAGGGGAGTGAGTAGTGCTTTAAGGAATTACTAAATCTTTTAAGTTTATATTAATTTGAACAAAAATGTATGCAATATTCAGACACAGATATGATCACAGAATCAAACACAGATGCAGAAATAAAGTAAAAGCAATAAAGAAAAGAACATACCGGATTTTATACTGGTTCAGAGTTACCCTACATCCAGCCCCGCATACAAGTACGGATTTCCTTTCAAAAGCAATTTTTACAATTACACCCTCGATTTCAAGGCCACGAGGTACACCACTCCAGATTCACAATCCTCTGGGTAGAGATACTTGATTTTACAGGCAACAACGCCCAATTAATTTCACAGGCTATAATCACACCTTTTCTCGCTTGATTGATTTCACAGGCTACAATCACATCATTTCTCGCTTAATTAATTACAAAAAAACCTATAACTCTGAATAGCATTGAGATCTTATTGAGATGGTGATAGAGAATCAAACCAGGAATGATCTAGTTAGATTCAATGGTGATTTCGGCAGAGTAATGGTAAAAATACATATAAAGAAATGTGGAAGAAGAAGAGGAGTGAAATCAGAGAAAATATGTATATAAATTCATTTAAAACAGCCCTTATTTATAGTAGAACAATAGCCATGTCCATTCGTGAAAGGATATGACGAATAGACACTTCCTTTGAAATTCAAATTTTTGAAATAAACTGCCACCTTGTCGACAAGGGTATGTGGGGGTTGTCGACAGGCCTATGGTATTTTTGGTAATTTATTTTTCTTTGAAAATAACTTCTATCTTGTATTAAAACTATTTTTAAACTTTATAAATATACTTAACTATAGTTAAAATACATAAATAAGTATAGAGAATAATATATATATAAATTTACTATGATTTTATATTTAAATCTAAGTATAAATATTAAAAGTTAAATATATTATTATTAAAAGATAATTTGAAGCCAAGGATAATTTGATTTTGAAGATAAAGATTATTTTGAGGCTAAAAGTATTTTAAAAATAGGATAGATGTTTTTGATTCTTTTAAAAGGAAAATTTTGAAATCATTTTGAAAACAAGATATAATTTTGTAAAAACTTTGTATAAAAGTTAGTAGATACAAAACAATGTTCAACTAGATTTTTCGTAGGTTACATCCCGCTTAGGGTTCCATCCCTTTAACAGGCTCGAAGTGGATTCCATTCCACAAATAAAATGAATTTTAAGATGCCAGTGCTTTTCTAGGAGTTTTAACAAAATTCATAACTAAATTACTTATTATTGAAATCTTGAGCTCTTGATAATCTTGATACTCATGAGTCTTCAATCTTGATATCTTTAGTCTTGAATTCTATACTGTACAGTCTTCATTCATGGTACCTGCATGGTTAAATCCTGCATATACATATATATCTAAACTATAAGTATTTATATTTTATAATATTATTCTAAGGTTGTTGTCATCAAAACTAACTTCTCAAGGACTAACAGACGAGACCTCGTCGGACCTCACACCCCGAAAATGGTCGAAACAGGAAAGATGCGGCAAGGTTTCAGGGGTCGCGCCCCTAGGGTATGTCCATTCCTTTTGGAAAAGGGTGCTATCATGGTATGGAGCCCAGATACTTAGCCTATGTGGTCACTGCAAATAGATTGCTTTGTGGTTGTTGGTGTTGAGGGCCCTCGGATAAAGGTCGCAAACGACCGAGGATGGCATATCTTTAGGTGCTACTTCCAGGAAGGGGTAAACCGGCCTTTAGTTAGCAGAGAGCTGGGTAAGTTCTCGGGGTGACCCTCCAGTGGCGTACCCATGTGGAAATTGGAAGTTCCTTAGACTAGACATTTGTTGGAAATCCTATCACCAATACGCGCCTTGTATGGTTTTAGTTGTAGAACCTGCCATTTAACATGGTAGCTATAGTACGCATAATATAATGGTACGTATGCTGGCTAAGACTAATATTATACTTGCAAATGTTTTCCACTATGCACTAATAATAATTTAAAAAGGATTTTGCGTAGTAAGCATGTTTGACTATCATAAGGAGAAATCTTCCCCAAGTGTGTGATTGCATGGTGTGTGTGCCAGGAGGCCTTCTGGTAGTTTCATTTTCTAAAAACCATTGCGGATTTATTTCTAAATTTTTTTGTTTGCCTTGTCTAAAGAAAACTGTTTTTGTTTGCCCATACAAGTCCTATGACCGACCTGGAGTTTATTGTTCCCTTCCTAAACTCTGGGTGCCCACAATTTTCCACACGGGCAATCTAGAGTTGGGTTTTTCAAATAGTCGAATAGTAGGTTTAGATTCGATAGCCTTTGAAGTTTTTGGTTTGGCAATCGCATTGGGATCGAGTTTGTTTCACTTCAACATTGATGATGGTTCAAGCTTTTGATTTGGAGCTTGGAGCCTTTGGAGCTTGGGCTTTAGTGATGGAGTTGTTAGGATTTCTATCCTTCTTCCTTTTGAAAATAATATTGGTGTTCGTCAGTCAGAGATTATCTTTCCACTGTTATACTTTAACTCTGATTTGTATTGATATTCTGTTGTATCATTGGTGTAATCAAATGTTGTATATCAATGATATTATCTTTTTCTTCTGCTGTGTTGTTGTACTTAATGTGTTATAAGCTCTGGGGAACCAGATTCGATGTTTGGATCTATGGCATTCGAATAAGAGTGACGTATTCAGTGCCGATTTTCGAAGGTCAAGTTAGGGTCGTTTCATTAAAAATATTGGTTTTTGATTTATATTTGATTCCTACTATTATTTCATATTTTAGAGTTAATTACTAGATTAAAATATTTAAAACTATTTTTAGAATTGATATAACATTGTTATGAACAAATTTCGTTTATAAATCATAGCCTAAAATTATTTGTATGGAGAAATAAAAAATTTAAAATAAAGATCTGGAGCTTGTGAAAAACATCAAAGGCTTATTTATATAAAATATACACATATAATCCCTAATATAACACAATATATACATATATCTACATTCATATCACACATTCAAACTTCATTCACTACCTTTCTACAAAAAAACATTTCATTCATCTGATGTAAACGTAGGTAAAACTGTTTTTAAAGAAGGGTTTACTCACTAGAAAACAAGAACAGAGAGCAATTTCTTTATATTAGAAATGATCAGGCGATTGTCTTCATGAAGCTTGAATCTGCTCCATATAGTTGAATTTGAAAGTGAATTCTTTATCACGGGTTGAGGTTTTGAAACTGATGCTGTTGTACAAAACTGTTATTGATTTTCTTTTGATTTTTGGTTTCCAGTTTGATTTTCTTTTGGGAAGAAAGAGGAAAGACAAAAAATGGTTTGAGAAATGAAAGTGTTTCGCAAATAGAACAACCTGGTTTCTTCTTCTGATACTTATTTTTATAATTTAATTTAAGAGAAAAATGAATTGCCACTTGTTGATTCAAATGATACATAAGTGACAATTGTATTTTGCATGAATTCCTTAACTGGCAACTGTTTAAACTTATTTTATATATTAATTCCTAATGTTTTATATTAATATGTAAAGGTTATATTTATATATATTCAAATTATATTTATGCAAGTTTATACTAAAATTAAAAGAAATGAACCTTTAATTGAATCTTATTTTAAATTTTTAAACTTAAGTTTTTATACTTAAATTGATACTATGTATAAGCTAAATTATTTCAAGTATGAATTTTAAAGAAAACGTATTAAATTCTTATTTAAGTTATCACATTTTAAAATAAATTTTTATCTAATGTATTGAAAATATAGAATCAAATTTTTAAATAAATTTTGTAAAGTTTTATATTAAATTCAATCATAACTTTCAAATTTCGAAATGTATATTAAAATTTGAAAGCACTTTTATTAAATTCAAACCAAAGCTTTCCTATTTTCAATATATACAAATACATATACATTTTAAACAGAAAACATTTTTAATATTAGTTTTGAAAATTATTATATTGAAATTTAAAACATAACTTCAAATCACAATATTTACATTCATATATATTATAATTTGAAAACATATCTTTTATTAAATTAAAATCAAATATTTCCTATTTACAATATATATACCAATAAATATACACTAAAAATAGAAAACAATTTTATTAGCTTTAAAAGACAAAATTTACGAATTAAATATTTATAAAAGAAGATTATTAAACAAATTTTAATTACTTATTAACAAAGATTATTAAATAAATATTGCTCAAAATTCCGGGACATCACACCATGAGTATTCATTCTCCAACTCTTGAAACTCTATGCCATCAGCTTGAATCTACTCTTGATATTGTACAGTCTTCTTAATCAATATCTGTCTAATGTCATGCACTATACACTAAATATAACTTGATAAAACATTAGTATTTATACTTTATATAATGTCTATAGTTTTTTCCATCAAAACCAATACCCAAGGTGGACTTAACATAGCTTAACTTTGCTGATTCTGACTCGTAGAAGTAATTGACAATTAAGTTGCTCTATGATCTAGTTGAGTGTGTGAAGCCGAAAATCTTCACGGATAAAAATTTTAAATTTAAAAGTTAAATTTAAAATAAGAAGTTGTAAATGTTAATTTCAAAATTATTTTAAAACTAAAATAAGATTTTAAATTTACAATAAGAATTACATTATCATGTTACAATGTAATGTTCCCAAAACTTTATAAATTATAAACGTTACAATATAATTTTCAGAAGCATTTTGAAAATATAATAAAAAATATGTAAATTCTAAAATGTTAATAAGATTAATAAATTAAATTAATTATTTAATAGTTCAGTAATTAAATTATATGCATGTATAATACATAATGATGTACATTACATTATTTTGAATTATTTAAGATGATGTAAGTGTATTATATGTATACATAAGAAATTTCAAAATTAATATTTAGTTAAATTTTTTAATTGAATAATAAGTTAATTAAAAGGTAATAAACAAATATTAAAATACATATACATAAATATATAAGCACAACCATAAACGTTATGGTATACATATTCTGTTAGTACCTTAGATATTGGTTTTAATGATAATAACTATACGACATTATATAAAATATAGATACTAATGTTTTATCAAAATATATATATAGTATATAGTGTAGGATAATAGTTATGTATTGATTAAGAAGATTGTACAATGTCAAGATGCTGATATCAAGAGTAGATTCAAGATGTTGATAAAGGTTTCAAGAGTTTAAGAATGAAGACTCGTGATTATTGAAGAGTTTAAGATGTTGTAGATAAGTTATAGATACATATAATTTATGTTAAAACCTTGATAACACTTTTCTGATCTCTCTTACCTTCTCTAATTTTATTTTAAATTGTTTTTCGAATATTCTATTTTTGAAATAATTTTTCAAAAATTTCCAAAATGATTTTCAAATTTCTTATAATTATGAAGACATTATTTTAGTGTTTTTAAGTTTATATATATTTTGAATTATTGTTTCTACTATAACAATTTATAATTATACTGATTTTATATATATTATTTACATTATATTAAATATTCTTATTAAATATTCAAAATTATTTTATAAAGTTTTGTTAAGTTTCAATATGATTATAATATGTATAAACTATATTTAATGTTTGTACAAAGTTTCAAAATATTTTGCAAAACTTAATATTTTCAAAACAATTTTTGTTAAGTAATTTTCAAAATATAAAGGGAAATGTCGACATATCCTCTCCAAATATGTTGACATACTAGCCGTATATTTTAGAACTCAAATTTGAACGGAAGTGTCTTTTTGACGTATCTCTTCACGAATGGACATAACCATTGTTTCCCTATATATACTGGTCTTCCAAACGAATTTTCATTAACTACTTTCTTATTTTTCTCCCCCTTTTCACTTTCTTGATTCCTAAAGCAATTTCTATAGAAACTCTACCAAAATTCAACTTTAATTAAAATTGATCATTACGAATTTTATTCTCATTCATATACTCTCTGATTTCTCTCATCTCTCTCAAGATCAAGTGCTATTCAAGAGTTATATGATCAATTGTAATCAAAATCAAAGACCTAAGTATGTGTACTCTATCAAATCATACTCTTATACTCTATGGTGTGTTTAGTATCCTTGAAATCCAAGTAGATGTGATTGTAGCCAAATTAAATTAACTAGGTGTGTTTAGTGGCCCATAAATTTAGTGGGTATGCTTGTAACCCGGAAGTCAAGTTGCTATACCCAAAGACCGGGATTCTTGAGGATGTGTCTAATAGCCTTGAAATTTAGATTTTATTTGCATTTACCAGTTGAAAAGAAATCCATACAAGGAATTGTGTAGGACTGGATGCAGGGTAACTCTGAATCAGTATAAAATCCTATTGTGTTCTTTCCTTTTTACTTTTACTACATTCACTTCTTTCTGTACTTTGATTCAGTGATTGTTTCTGTGATTGTTAATTCCATTATTCCAAATAAAATCATAAAGAATTTGAATAATATTCATATAATCAATTAAACACTATTCACCTTCACTCCTTTTTAGTGTTAATTTAGCTTTAAGGCCCCTATTCCGCTTACTCACATTTGGTATTAGAGAATTGGTTTTCAAAATAATCATAACCTAATTCTTGAAAAAGTTTCAATGGTTATTTTTGATAATATTTTTAATACTGTTTTCTAAAAGATAATTTGCAAAATCGTAATAATGTTTTTTCATAAGTTTGCATCTATTCATTGTAATAAATCACGTGATCTTTTTAAAAGGTATGAATTGCAGGAACAAATGCGTTACATTGCTTTTTATGAATAGACACTTAATGATCAAACTCTATAGATCAAAAAGGAAAAATGGATGTTGGATGGAGGATGCTTAAGATACATGACTAGAAATCCAAAGATTTTAAGGATATAGTTTACAAAGATGGTGGATCAGTAAATTTTGAAGGCAATTCTAAAAGATATGTGATTGGCATTGGCAATGTCGGTAATTCTAAAGCTCTTACTATTTCTAGTGTTTTGTTAGTTAGCAATTTAATGCATCGTCTGTCGAGTATTAGTCAATTGTATAATAAGTGTTTTAAAATTAAATTCGTAAAAGATAAATTTCGCATTGAAGATAATGAGTTAAACTTATCTTTGAAGGTATTAGGAAGCAAAACATGTATATATTAAGTATGAAAATCTCAAACGATAATTTGTGCTTATGGTTGAATCAAGTGTCCTTCGATTGGGCATAAAAGATTTGATCATTTGAATTTCAAACTAATATCTAAAATTACTAAAAAAATGATCTAATTAGAGGTCTTCCCAAAATGAATTTTAGGGTGTCAGGACCCGATTCTTCGACTCCCGAATATCGACATCAATACGTCCACTGTATCGAATGCCGATCAGTCGAATGCTGAAAAACCGAACACTGAGGGTTTGAGAAAGAAGAAAGAGGTAGAAGAAGAGAGAAAGAAAAACAGAACAGAAAGAAATAACAGAAAAACATCAGAATCTCACAATTCGCAGCGGAACAACATATAATCAATTAAATGAATAATCTTTAAACAAAGAACTATATCAGTTATTACATTACATTACATTACATCATATCATCAGAGTGTACAACAACAATAACAAACAGCGGAAAAAGAAAATACTATATACTAGTGATACGCCATCCCATCCATCTTGCCTCCAGCAACTCCTGAATTCCAGAATATCCTAGTAAACCTTTACTCTTGACTGCCCGTGTGGAAATTGGTGGGCACCCAGAGTTTAGGAAGGAAAACAATAAACTCTGAGTTAGTCATGTGACTGGTGTGAGAACTCAAAACAGTTTATTTATCTTTAAAATCAAAATAGAGGAATATTTTTAAAGTCAATTCGCAATGTTTTTGAAAATGTAACTACCATAAGACCTCCCACCACACACACAATGCAAACGCAGACTTCGAGGAGATTTCTTCTTATGTTAGTCAAAGATGCTTGATACGCATTAAAAAGAAACATTTGATATTATTATTAGTGCATAGTGTAGAAATATTTCGAAAGTAGAATATAAATCTTAGCCAGCATAGGTACCATTATATTATGCCTACTATAGCTACCATATTAGATGGCGGGTTCTACAGCTAAAACTGTACAAGTCTCGTATTGTTTCTTTGGATTTTCAACAAATGGTCAGGCCAAGGAACTTCCCATTGTCACATGGAAACGCCTCTGGAAGGACGTCCCAAGAACCTAACCGGATCTCTGCCAACACAAGGCCGGGTTACCTTTCAAACTAGGTAACAACTGACACGAGTATGCCATTCCCCGGTCCTTTGGGACCTTTATCCGAGAGCTCTCTAACCAACATCACACAATGATAAATAAAGTGTTTCAACATGAGTAAGTATCTGGGATCCATACCATGATACCACCCTTTTCCAGAAGGAAATGCACATACCCTAAAGGGAGCTACCCCTCATAACCTTGCCGCATCTTTCCTGTTTTGACCATTTCGGGGTGTGAGGCTCGACGAAGTCTCGTCCACAAAGCCACGCTTTGGTATAAAGCCATGCTTTGGGTCAACAAATGATCATAGAAATGATCACAAAGATAAATGATCAAACAAATGATCATATCACAAATGATCAAACAATGATCATTTCACAGCAACACTCAGCATGTCACATTACCAAATTGGAAATATATTGCTAATAACCTTCAACTACATAACCTCTGAGCTCGTACGTCTCAGAGAAGGGTGTTAAGCTAAGAGGAATAAATTCTCCGCCACCAACAGAAATATATTTAAAAGAAATCGGCTTTATATCTCAATTTGTAATGTCAGACATACTATCCATACAAGTCTGTTCCGGATCGAACAGAACCGAAGGCACTTACAAAGAAGTCCTTGCAATCCGGATAATCTCTAATCACGTCCGAATTTCCCATCACATATGGAGATCTCTATACCGGGGATGAGCCAGTGCAGAGACAATCAACAAGAAACCCTTTTGTTTTCGAAAATATCCGGTCTTCAACACCGGTCTTCAAATGTAATTCATAACGACGTATCACATATTCAGAATGGGTTATACGACCCCAAGGTCCTTTCCCGGTTAACCCGAATAGTGAGCGCTTATTTAAAAAAAAATAAGTGTGGCATTCAATTTCAAGCAATCACAACAAATACCCATTCAAAGGTAAATATTGATAGTCGATTATTGAACTATCAATGGATATGCACAACATCACCAGATTCCAAATAATTTTTCAAATTATTTATTTCCAAAAAAATATCTTTACACGATATATATATAATTTCCATACTTTTAAAAATAAATCGATATTTATTTTTAAACCCATTTTCCCAATTCCATTTATAAATTCCATATTGAATTTATATTTCCAAAATATTTATGAATATACGATTTCCATTCGATTTCTAATATTCATTTTCAATTTATCTTCAAAAAGATAAATTCAAAATATTCACTTAATATTGAAAAAAACATTTTCATACTTATTTATTTATAAGTGATTCACAAGTCTTTTTATTTTCTACACTTGGAAAATATTCAATATACTCTAACCGAAATTAAGTATATATTTCATTCTTTAAGGAAATCATTCTCTTAAACATATTTATTAGGGCCAAAACGAATGTTGCGTAAAACATCGTTACGACAACTCAAAATCACTAGTATAGGGATTCGAAATTAAAATAGATATATAAATCCCAATACTATACAAAACATTTCCTTTCGGAAATCATTTACTATAACAACAGTGTTATAGTCCACCATTTCCTTCTATTTCTCGAAAACGTCTATTTCAACAATGAATGTTGAAATCTATGGTTTCGAATCTTAACACATTTAAAAATATCGTTAGATCGTTTTAATTCTATTTAAAACATCACATCCCAAAACAATTTCTTTAACATATTATTCACTATTCAAAAACGTGAATATACTTCGTTAACCAATTTCATCATTTCTATACATTTTATTTTAAAGGATTATTCACTGTCTAAAACGTGAATATAACTCCATTAATAAATTACAACAATTTACTTATCAAAATAAGTCGTTGCGGATTTATAAAACAATGTTTATAAATTCCATTTCTATTTATTTTATAACAACTTCCTTTTATAAATTTCCTTTATTAATCTATTCAATTTCATATCTCAATGATATACTAAAAGTTCATATTATAAGTTAAATATTTATAATTTATTTGTTTGCAAAAACGTTCTTTTAAACTTCGTAATTATAAATCTTATAACTTATAAGATTTATTTATTTATCCAAATCTATTCTTTTAATAACTCTACAAATTTTATAAACCTACTGCTTATAAAATTCCATTTATAACTTCACCGTTTATAATTCTATAAATTTCATTCATTTACGAAATTCATTCACAATTCATTCTAACACTTATAAAAGCTCGTTTTACAATTCCAGTATTTTTAATTTATAAATCTTTTATATGGATCAATTTATATTATTCTTTTAAAACGTCTTTAAACTCCTTTATAATTTCATCATTTGGATTTATAAAATAATCAAATTTCATAAATCCTATTTTTAAACTTTTTATAATAAATTCAGAAATCCCAATTTAAACTATTTTGTAAAATCATTAATCCCATATTTTCAAAAATCAACTTTTAACTGTATTTCTCAAAAATCAAAATTTTTATACATTAAAATTTATAACGTTTATTTATTTAAGATGAATCGATTCCAAAAATATTTTATAAACGTATACTTTCAAAAATCACTTTAGAAATCCCTTAAAAATCAAAATCGTTATTTTTAAACTTCAAAATTGGATCCGATGATGCAACACATCAAATAGTCAATCACGACTTTCAAATATCATATATCGATATGATAAACAATCAAATATCACAATATCTGAATCAAATAAATATTTGTGAGGAATCCAGTTGGATCCCTCCAACCTGTTTCCCTGCATCCACAGACATTAGCACAATACCAATTCCGCTTCAAGACGGAATATCGCGGTATATGTGATTTTATAAAATATTATCCGCTTAATAGGCGGCGCAATAGGGTCTCATTCGCTATACAATGCGAGAAATCAATCAACTACAATATATACATATGCCAATATATATATATATATTGCTATATATATAGATATATCCTACTATATCTAATATCACAACCAAACATCAATCAATAAACAACTGCAAATCCAACTTATAAATTTTTTTGAGTGAGAAGTTCTCACCTTAGCTATTATTTGCAATCCATTTTCCCATTCCGGCTTGATTTTCTTGATTTATACCTTGTATAAATATTTACACAATTTATTAATATTCGAACAGGTCGAATAATAAATTTTGATTTGATAATTTCGATTCATCGGTGATTTCATTTTAATAGTTAAATTAACTGATAGTTTTATTTAAACCAGTTTATTCTTTAATAAATTTATTTAAATTAAAATTTAATTTAAGAACTAAATTTTCTTTGATACTTTTACTTAACAAAATATTAATTCTAAAACTACATTTCCTTCAAATAATTTTATGTAATCTAATTATTTAATTAAAACCAAAACTTTTCCATTTTAAAAATAAATTTTATTTAGACTACAAATACCTATACTTAAAAATAATAACAGTTTATATTATCATTTAAAATTCCTATATTCTTTTCTTGTCTGTTATAGACATATTTTTAAATTTTAAAACAGTTCAGTTCATTATTATTATACTTTTCTTAGGTTTAAATTAAATTAAAGTTAACTTAAAATTTAAAAACCGTTTTTAAAACTTTACTGTGACCTATGAATTTTCCCTTTTACTGTAAACTAAAATTTATTTTACACGTATATATTTCATAATAAACTGTATAGGGTTTATATTCATTTTCAAATTTAAATTGAACTGAAATTTTTTTGAATATACCTTACTGCAAATCACCAGCTCGAACTCGAGCCTACGACCATCTCCTTGCTGACTTCATCGACAACCACAAAATCACCTTCACGGCCATCACTACCTCCCTCTGGTGACGACGTCGTCATCAACAACAGTGCCCCAGCTGCGTTGGCGAACCCAAAACCCTAGCTTCCCTTTATCGTTCGCCGCCGCTATCCCAAGTGACCGCCGTGCCAGCCTCGAGCGCACGCCACCGATTCCTAAGCCTGCCCTTACTTGGATCGTGACACTGTCGCTTCGGCTAAGTGGAATCCGCTCTAGTCGCCATTGATTTTGAATTCGATTTTTTTTTCTACAGTGAACGAAATAGTTTTTCGTTCGATTCTTAAAGAGAAGGGGAATTCGATTTTTTCTTGGGTTTTGAATGGGAGAAGGGCTTCGGCCATTAATTTTCTTTAATTTGAACGATAAAGCTTTTGTTCGTGGATGACTTCAGGAAAGAAGAGGGAGGAGTTGTTTTAAACGAGTTCGACCATTTCTTTGCACGATCTCTTCCACGATCTCTTCACGATTTCAGGCATGATTTTAGGCTTAATTTTAGGAATGCTGCCGTTTGTTTTAAATTTAAATTTAAATTTAAATTCACTTTGTTTCGATACAACTTTCAACGCGTTTACGTGTCGTATTCTCACACAACAACTCCGATCGATGCGAATTTTGAAATCCGGTAATAATTTAATATTACGGACCCAATGGAACTGGTTTCGTCGAAATCCGAGACTGTGCCTCGGAAGGCTATTTTTAAATATCGATTCAAACGATATAATTTCAAAACTGAACAAAGTAGTTTCAAATTAAATTCTGAAGCTTCGATTATCTTCAATATTATCAATATGAATTTTACAAGCCTTTGAAATATTTTTAATCGGCTTAAAATTGAAGATTCAAATTTTTATTCAACTCTCAATAGATTAAACCCTATAATTTAATCGCCAAATTCATTCTGAAAATTTGAAATTCAAGTCAAAACATCATTCAAATATTTAAAATTAATTAAATATTTTCAATTTAAATTGTTCAAAATTCTGGGTCGTTACAATCTTCCCCCCTTAAAAGAATTTCGTCCTGAAATTACAAGTTAAGAAGAATGCCTTTATCCCGTCTTTCATTTTTCACAATCCAATAGTTTTATCAACTTTCTAACCTAAATTTTTTTATTAGAGATTCATTATCATTTCAACTAGCTTTCCAACTTCACTTATAAGTTTCAACCAACATTGTTCTCCTAACAATTCAAATTTAAATTTAAATTCAAATTTCAAACTTCCAAATTTTCTCAAAATTTTTCTAACACCCTAAATTTTTTGAAAAATTTCGCCAGCGTCTCCTTTGCGCGGCTAGCTCGGTACGACTACAAAATGGCACCACGGCCCCGCAGAATCAAAAAGAAAAGAGAAAGCCAAGTGGCTGGAGAAGAAAATCACCAAATTTCATACTGAAATTCAAATACGTACCTTTTTGTCGAGCAATTAAATTTTATCTTCGAAATCAAAATCTCAATTCCATTTCTTTTAATACACCTGTATATCCTGCTAGTCATAATATCCAATTCCAACATTCAAACCATTTTGCTAATTCCATTACAAAATTTCCAATATATGCTTCTTATACATTTTTACTTCACTATTGAAGTTACACATTCATTTTCATTCAATTCAATTTCAATTCAATTCACAATTTCAATTCTACTTGAATTCAATTCATAATTTCAATTCAATTCCATTTGCTTATATTCATTTATTTACAATTTATTTTACAAATCCCAATTGTATATGAATTTATTTCCTTATATTTTTTTTCATATTTATAAATTTCATTTGTTAAATGAATTTATCTCTAATCTTTGGTTATACATTTTATTTCTTATTTAATTCCATATATTAATGATAATAATTTAATATTTATTACTTCCTAACAACCATGCAACCATATACTATAATAATTCATAGAAAATCTTTTCTTTTCTATACAAAAATAGTTTTGGGCAAATTATCTTCTTTACCCGATTCAAAAACAATATCGTGTTGGTTTATCTTGTTTAAGAGTTTAGAAACCCCTATCTACGATAGTTAGCAAGACTACATCGACTGTAATCTATAAACAATCAACCGATAAGTCAACACAATACAAAACAATTTTATATTCACTAACAAATACGCTCTCATAGCTATTATTACACTCAAACTCATTCTAGAGTACTACTGACTCTATCTCTAATGAGTAATACCCAACAGAGCCATGGTTATCGCTTAACCATATGCTCTGATACCACATTGTCAGGACTCGATTCTTCGACTCCCGAATATCGACATCAATACGTCCACTGTATCGAATGCCGATCATTCAAATGCCGAAAAATCGAACACTGAGGGTTTAAGAAAGAAGAAAGAGGTAGAAGAAGAGAGAAAGAAAAACAGAACAGAAAGAAATAACAGAACAACATCAGAATCTCACAATTCGCAGCGGAACAACATATAATCAATTAAATGAATAATCTTTAAACAAAGAACTATATCAGTTATTATATTACATTACATTACATCATATTACATCATATCATCAGAGTGTATAACAACAATAACAAACAGTGGAAAAAGAAAATACTATATACTAGTGATACGCCATGCCATCCATCTTGCCTCCAGCAACTCCTGAATTCCAGAATATCCTGGTAAACCTTTACTCTTGACTGCCCGTGTGGAAATTGGTGGGCACCCAGAGTTTAGGAAGGAAAACAATAAACTCCGAGTCAGTCATGTGACTGGTGTGAGAACTCAAAATAGTTTATTTATCTTTAAAATCAAAATAGAGGAATATTTTTAAAGTCAATTCGCAATGTTTTTGAAAATGTAACTACCATAAGACCTCCCACCACACACAAAATGCAAACGCAGACTTGGAGGAGATTTCTTCTTATGTTAGTCAAAGATGCTTGATACGCATTAAAAAGAAACATTTGATATTATTATTAGTGCATAGTGTAGAAATATTTCGAAAGTAGAATATAAATCTTAGCCAGCATAGGTACCATTATATTATGCCTACTATAGCTACCATATTAGATGGCAGGTTCTACAACTAAAACTGTACAAGTCTCGTATTGTTTCTTTGGATTTCCAACAAATGGTCAGGCCAAGGAACTTCCCATTGCCACATGGAAACGCCTCTGGAAGGACGTCCCGAGAACCTAACCGGATCTCTGCCAACACAAGGCCGGGATACCTTTCAAACTAGGTAACAACTGACATGAGTATGCCATCCCCCGGTCCTTTGGGCCTTTATCCGAGAGCTCTCTAACCAACATCACACAATGATAAATAAAGTGTTTCAACATGAGTAAGTATCTGGGCTCCATACCATGATACCACCCTTTTGCAGAAGGAAATGCACATACCCTAAAGGGAGCTACCCCTCATAACCTTGCCGCATCTTTCCTGTTTTGACCATTTCGAGGTGTGAGGCTCGACGAAGTCTCGTCCACAAAGCCACGCTTTGGTACAAAGCCATGCTTTGGGTCAACAAATGATCATAGAAATGATCACAAAAATAAATGATCAAACAAATGATCATATCACAAATGATCAAACAATGATCATTTCACAGCAACACTCAGCATGTCACATTACCAAATTGGGAATGTATTGCTAATAACCTTCAACTACATAACCTCTGAGCTCGTACGTCTCAGAGAAGGATGTTAAGCTAAGAGAATAAATTCTCCGCCACCAACATAAATATATTTGAAAGAAATCGGCTTTATATCTCAATTTGTAATGTCAGACATACTATCCATACAAGTCTGTTCCGAGATCGAACAGAACCGAAGGCACTTACAAAGAAGTCCATGCAATCCGGATAATCTCTAATCACGTCCGAATTTCCCATCACACATGGAGATCTCTATACCGGGGATCAGCCAGCGCAGAGACAATCAACAAGAAACCCTTTTGTTTTCGAAAATATCCGGTCTTCAACACCGATCTTCAAATGCTTCATAACGACGTATCACATATTCGGAATGGGTTATATGACCCCAAGGTCCTTTCCCGGTTAACCCGAATAGTGAGCGCTTATTTAAAAAAAAAATAAGTGTGGCATTCAATTTCAAGCAATCACAACAAATACCCATTCAAAGGTAAATATTGATAGTCGATTATTGAACTATCAATGGATATGCACAACATCACCAAATTCCAAATAATTTTCCAAATTATTTATTTCCAAAAAAATATCTTTACACGATATATATATAATTTCCATACTTTTAAAAATAAATCGATATTTATTTTTAAACCCATTTTCCCAATTCCATTTATAAATTCCATATTGAATTTATATTTCCAAAATATTTATGAATATACGATTTCCATTCGATTTCTAATATTCATTTTCAATTTATCTTCAAAAAGATAAATTCAAAATATTCACTTAATATTGAAAAAAACATTTTCATACTTATTTATTTATAAGTGATTCACAAGTCTTTTTATTTTCTACACTTGGAAAATATTCAATATACTCTAATCGAAATTAAGTATATATTTCATTCTTTAAGGAAATCATTCTCTTAAACATATTTATTTGGGCCAAAACGAATGTTGCGTAAAACATCGTTACGACAACCCAAAATCGCTAGTATAGGGATTCGAAATTAAAATAGATATATAAATCCCAATACTATACAAAACATTTCCTTTCGGAAATCATTTACTATAACAACAGTGTTATAGTCCACCATTTCCTTCTATTTCTCGAAAACGTCTATTTCAACAATGAATGTTGAAATCTATGGTTTCGAATCTTAACACATTTAAAAATATCGTTAGATCGTTTAATTCTATTTAAAACATCACATCCCAAAACAATTTCTTTAACATATTATTCACTATTCAAAAACGTGAATATACTTCGTTAACCAATTTCATCATTTCTATACATTTTATTTTAAAGGATTATTCACTGTCTAAAACGTGAATATAACTCCATTAATAAATTACAACAATTTACTTATCAAAATAAGTCGTTGCGGATTTATAAAACAATGTTTATAAATTCCATTTCTATTTATTTTATAACAACTTCCTTTTATAAATTTCCTTTATTAATCTATTCAATTTCATATCTCAATGATATACTAAAAGTTCATATTATAAGTTAAATATTTATAATTTATTTGTTTGCAAAAACGTTCTTTTAAACTTCGTAATTATAAATCTTATAACTTATAAGATTTATTTATTTATCCAAATTTATTCTTTTAATAACTCTACAAATTTTATAAACCTACTGCTATAAAATTCCATTTATAAATTCACCGTTTATAATTCTATATATTTCATTCATTTACGAAATTCATTCATAATTCATTCTAACACTTATAAAAGCTCGTTTTACAATTCCAATATTTTTAATTTATAAATCTTTTATATGGATCAATTTATATTATTCTTTTAAAACGTCTTTAAACTCCTTTATAATTTCATCATTTGGATTTATAAAATAATCAAATTTCATAAATCCTATTTTTAAACTTTTTATAATAAATTCAAAAATCCCAATTTAAACTATTTTGTAAAATCATTAATCCCATATTTTCAAAAATCAACTTTTAACTGTATTTCTCAAAAATCAAAAATTTTATACATTAAAATTTATAACGTTTGTTTATTTAAGATGAATCAATTCCAAAAATATTTTATAAACGTATACTTTCAAAAATCACTTTAGAAATCCCTTAAAAATCAAAATCGTTATTTTTAAACTTCAAAATTGGATCCGATGATGCAACACATCAAATAGTCAATCACAACTTTCAAATATCATATATCGATATGATAAACAATCAAATATCACAATATCTGAATCAAATAAATATTTGTGAAGAATCCAGTTGGATCCCTCCAACCTGTTTCCCTGCATCCACAGACATTAGCACAATACCAATTCCGCTTCAAGACGGAATATCGCGGTATATGGGATTTTATAAAATATTATCCGCTTAATAGGCGGCGCAATAGGGTCTCATCCGCTATACAATGCGGGAAATCAATCAACTGCAATATATACATATGCCAATATATATATATATATTGCTATATATATAGATATATCCTACTATATCTAATATCACAACCAAACATCAATCAATAAATAACTGCAAATCCAACTTATAAATTTTTTTGAGTGAGAAGTTCTCACCTTAGCTATTATTTGCAATCCATTTTCCTATTCCGGCTTGATTTTCTTGATTTATACCTTGTATAAATATTTACACAATTTATTAATATTCGAACAGATCGAATAATAAATTTTGATTTGATAATTTCGATTCATCGGTGATTTCATTTTAATAGTTAAATTAACCGATAGTTTTATTTAAACCAGTTTCTTCTTTAATAAATTTATTTAAATAAAAATTTAATTTAAGAACTAAATTTTCTTTGATACTTTTACTTAACAAAATATTAATTCTAAAACTACATTTCCTTTAAATAATTTTATGTAATCTAATTATTTAATTAAAACCAAAACTTTTCCTTTTTAAAAATAAATTTTATTTAGACTACAAGTACCTATACTGAAAAATAATAACAGTTTATATTATCATTTAAAATTCCTATATTCTTTTCTTGTCTGTTATAGACATATTTTTAAATTTTAAAACAGTTCAGTTCATTATTATTATACTTTTCTTAGGTTTAAATTAAATTAAAGTTAACTTAAAATTTAAAAACCATTTTTAAAACTTTACTGTGACCTATAAATTTTCCCTTTTACTGTAAACTAAAATTTCTTTTACACGTATATATTTCATAATAAACTGTATAGGGTTTATATTCATTTTCAAATTTAAATTGAACTGAAATTTTTTTGAATATACCTTACTGCAAATCACCAGCTCGAACTCGAGCCTACGACCATCTCCTTGCTGACTTCATCGACAACCACAAAATCACCTTCACGGCCATCACTACCTCCCTCTGGTGACGACGTTGTCATCAACAACAGTGCCCCAGCTGCGTTGCCGAACCCAAAACCCTAGCTTCCCTTTATCGTTCGCCGCCGTGCCAGCCTCGAGCGCGCGCTACCGATTCCTGAGCCTACCCTAACTTGGATCGCGACACTGTCGCTTCGGCTAAGTGGAATCCCCTCTAGTCGCCATTGATTTTGAATTCGGTTTTTTTTTATAGTGAATGAAATAGTTTTTCGTTCGATTCTTAAAGAGAAGGGGAATTCGATTTTTTCTTGGGTTTTGAATGGGAGAAGGGCTTCGGCCATTAATTTTCTTTAATTTGAACGATGAAGCTTTTGTTCGTGGATGACTTCAGGAAAGAAGAGGGAGGAGTTGTTTTAAACGAGTTCGGCCATTTCTTTGCACGATCTCTTCCACGATCTCTTCGCGATTTCAGGCGTGATTTTAGGCTTAATTTTAGGGATGTTGCCGTTTGTTTTTAAATTTAAATTTAAATTTAAATTCACTTTGTTTCGATACAACTTTCAACGCGTTTACGTGTCGTATTCTCACACAACAACTCCGATCGATACGAATTTTGAAATCCGGTAATAATTTAATATTACGGACCCAATGGAACTGGTTTCGTCGAAATCTGAGACTGTGCCTCGGAAGGCTATTTTTAAATATCGATTCAAATGATATAATTTCAAAACTGAATAAAGTAGTTTCAAATTAAATTTTGAAGCTTCGATTATCTTCAATATTATCAATATGAATTTTACAAGCCTTTGAAATATTTTTAATCGGCTTAAAATTGAAGATTCAAATTTTTATTCAACTCTCAATAGATTAAACCCTATAATTTAATCGCCAAATTCATTCTGAAAATTTGAAATTCAAGTCAAACCATCATTCAAATATTTAAAATTAATTAAATATTTTCAATTTAAATTGTTCAAAATTCTGGGTCGTTACATCGGGTCAATAATTTATGTGATGCATGTCAATTAGGAAAACTTAAACAAAGTTCTTTTAAATCAAAAGATTTGATTTCTACCTCTCTACCCCTTGAACTTCTTCATTTCGATCTTTCGGTCCCTCATGGATATAATCTACAAATCATTATAGATAAGTATTTGTAATTCTAGATGATCATTCTAGTTTTACCTACATGATTTTTCTAAAATTTAAAAAGTGATTCTTGTGAAATGTTTAAAATCTTTGTTAAATGAATTTGAAATCAAATGTCTAGTAAAATTAAAAATATTTGGAGTGATCACGGTGGAGAATTCGAAAATGAAAATTTTGAGAATTTTTATAATAAGAATTATATAGCTCTTAATTTTTCATTTCTAGGAACACCATAACAAAATGGAGTAGTAGAACGTAAAAATAGGACGATTCAATGATGCGCTAGAACTATGCCAAATGATAGTAACTTAAATTTTTTGGGCTAAAGCTGTTGGTACTTCATGTTACATATTAAATATAATTAAATAAGATCATTAACTAAGAAAACACCTATGAATTATTCAATAATGAAAAGCCTAAAGTATCATATGTTAGAATTTTTCGTAATAAATGTTTTATTTTAAATACTAAAGATAATTTGGATAAATTCGACACTAAATTAGATAAAGGAATCTTTATTAGATATTCAAATAGAAGTAAAGCTTATAGAGTTTTCAATACTAGAACTACAACTATTGAAGGGACATTACATGTTTCGTTTGATGAAAATTTTAAAGTTTATAATCCAAATATTGATGAAGAAGAAAGTTGTGATAACCCAAACGAAGTTAGTAATAACGAGATTACCGAAAATGAAAATGAAAATAACAATAATTCAGGAAATTCACATCCTAAAAAAAGAACAAAATACTTGAAAGATCATCCTATAGAAAATTTACTTGGAAATATTGAACTTGTTATTAAAACTAGAAATCAACTAAATAAAATGAGTGGCATTTTAACTATTCAACCTAAAAATCCAAAGGAAGCATCAACTAATGATTCATGGATTCTTACTATGCAAGAGGAACTGAATCAATTTAAAAGAAATGATGTATGGGAACAAGTCCCAAGACCTGAAAATAAATCCATAATAGGAACTAAATGAGTATATAGAAAAATAAATAATTGAATAAGGAGAGGTTGTGACAAATAAAGCTTGATTAGTTGCATAAGGTTATTTTCAAGAAAAAGGAATAGGTTTTGATGAAATCTTTGCATCCCTATCAAGATTTAAAGCTATACGAATTTTACTTGCTTTCGCTAATCATAATAATTTTAAGTTATATCAAATGAATGTTAAAAGTGCATTTTTAATTGGTTTTATTAAAGAAGATGTATATATAGAACAACCCCCACTTTTTTAAGATGAAAAACTACTAATCATGTTTACAAATCAAAGAAGGCTTTGTATGGTCTGAAACAGGCTCCAAGAGCTTAGTATGATAGAGTTAAATCACATCTATTATAATCAAATTTTTATATAGGCAAATTAGATAGTACACTTATTATTAAAAGAGATAAAAATGATATTCAGATAATACAAATATATGTATATGATGTCATTTTTGGTTCCACCAAAGATAAACCAAATATATTGTTTTTAGAAGTAATGACTTAGGAATTTGAAATGAGTCATATAGGAGAACTAAATTATTTTCTAGGATAACAAATAAAACAATTAAGTAATGGAATTTTTATTAGCCAAGAAAAATATGCAAAAGATTTAGTTAAGAAATTAAGTATGTCAAATACCAGTGGTAAACCAACCCCCATTGTAATATCCCTGAATTTTGGACAATATAAATTTAATAATCTGTGTTTTAATTTAAATTGAAGTGATAATTATTGTTGATAAATTTGATTTGATTTAATAATCTTCTTTATTTAAATATTTAATTTGTGAATTTATTTTTGATAAACTAATAAATCTATTTTCTATTTAATAATGTATGTATATTTATATATATTTTAAATAGATAAGTTGTTAAATTAGTATAGCATAATTTTAATATTTTGAAATTGGAAATTGTGATTTATTTTTTGATTTAAGATATTCAAAAATATTTAATAAAATAACTAAATGATTTTAAAAATGAGATAAATGTTTTATTGGTTTAAAATATTTTGATTTAAGTTTGAATACTAAAATAAGTTACAAAATTGTTTGTGTTACTTTTTTTAAAATATTGATTGATAATTATGATTTGTAAATTAAATATGAAAATTTAAAATATGAAACATGTATTCATTTAAGTTACAACCTCTTTTATAAATTTATTTTAATTGCTTAAAAGTATCTTTGTTAAATGATTCATTTGTATATTGTTTTATTTATAATAGCACTTTGCTTTATTCTTTAGAAATTAATTATATACATAACTAAGTATAAGAAACTAATTAATTTAATTTAAACATTCATTAACTTTAATTAAAATAACAAATCATTTAAAAAGACATGTGTAAGTAATATAAGACATAAGTTAACATGTGTTAAGTATTTAAGCAAGATATCTACAAGTGTTAATAGCTTAAGCCACGTGTCAAAATTTTAGTTTTAATTTTCCTTTAATTTTAATTTAAATCAAAATATTGTTATATAACTTGCATCTTTTCATTTCTTTTTCTTTTCTTCATTTTCATCTAAGAATTTTCAGCTGAAACTTTTTCCTCTAAATGCTCTTCAAAACCATTTTTATCTTCTTCAAAATTTCATATCAACTTCTATGAAAATCTGCAAAGTTCATCTCCTAAAAATTTCAAAATCAAACACTTTAAAAAACTGGTTGATTAGAATCTGGAAATGCAAGACACCTGCATTTTGTTTTCTTCAATCTACAACCTGGGGTATTTGCATCTGCAACCATGAAGCAAGCAAAGTCTGCATTCATGAATTTTCAAATCTGGAAGCATTTTTAAAACAAGCTTAAAAGCATCAAATTTGAAGCAAGTTTCAAAGGGAATTCAAAACATTTGCAAAGGATATTCTGCATGCATACTTAATGGGGATGTGCTCTGTCTGCATAATTACAGGTCAGTAACTCATTTTAAAATTTATTTAATAGGTAAAGTTGTACCATGCTTTTAAATTAGAAATGAATTTATATGAAATTGCTGTGAATATTATACCTGTATATACATGATGATGACTGTTGCATGTCTGTTCTTCAAAATTCCAAACTCCAGTTTGATTCTTGAATTCTTTTCTTTAACTTGTTTGTTGTTATGACTTAAACTTTTGAATAAAACCTGTTATTTTAGAATAGGGTAAGTTTAAATATTATATAAATTAAATAGAATTATCTATAACCTGGAAAATTAAGTTACACAGAGCAACAATTAGCATAGAGTGAAAATTCAAACTTTATAATTTAATGTTTCAGATTTATAAATAGAAACATCAAGTAAATTCATGAATTTTAAATCAAATACTACAATTTATACTGTTTTAAACAAACTGCAGTTTTGAATTTACTGTATTTTACATATTGGTTAAGCACAGTAGATGCTTGCATTTGATTTGATTGAATTTGTTGCTGGTGATAGTGTAGCTATCATACATTATGGGAAAATTACTGAATTGGATTGAAATTCATTTTTGAGGTTGTAATTTGGGATTTTCAGTGGTGAACCCTAGTTTTATTGGGTTACTGTTTTTGTTCGACTGTGGTCTTCTCGGTTGATCGAGTTCAACCATGATTTGTGTATTGGTAGATGGTGGTTTGGGGAAGTCTTCGCTGGAGTATGGAAAGTGATGGTGGTCGGAGATGGGAGGAATTGATGTTGACAGGTTAGGGATTGGAAGGGGGACTGATGTTCCAGGTTTGATGTTTAACTAGAATTCGAGTTCAAGTTGAATTCTAAAGAATCTGACATTTGAAGGGTGATGTGGGGTTACTAGCCGATGGGAGATGGCCATTGATGGTGGCCAGTGATGGCCGGAGTTGATGAATGGGTGCACAGGGATGTGTTGTGCATGTTGGTGTTGATTTTTGGGTTACAGGGTTTTTACCTCATGATGGTCTCGGGTAAATTGGAGGGTGACTCGGAGCAGGAAAGTCTTTTACTCGAAGTAAATATATGGGGAGCTCGGGTTTGTGAAGTGTTTCAGGTTTTAGAATTTGATCAGAAACCTGTTTTCCAGGTTTTATAAAAATTGAAGTGAAAAGTAGAAATGCAAACTAAAAATTTGAAACTAGTTTGGAACCTGAATTTAGTTATAAATTCAAATAATTTAAATCTTGGTATTTGTAATTATTCAGTTTTTAAATTTTAGTTTGGGTTTTAAATCTAAAATCAGAAAACTGTTTTCTGTTTTTAAATTTTAGAAGTAAAAGTTGAAAATGTAAGTTAAAGTTCAAACTGAGATTTTTAAACCTGAAATTTTAAATATGTAATCAATAGTTTAATTCTTGGATTTTGAAACATTTTTGAATTCAAAATTGAAGATGTTTTAAACTAAAACAGGAAACTGTTTTTCTGTTTTAAATTTGAAGGTAAATTTTATAATGCAACTGAAAATTTAAAACAAAGTTTAAATCTGGAAAACTGAAATGTAGAATAGATGAATCTGAGTTTGAATTTAATTTAAATCTAGGAATTCAAATTTAGATTTTAAACTTTTTAAAGTATAAAGGAACATTGTTTTTAATTTAAACTATGATTTTTAATTTATGAAATAAAATTTATAATAGGTTTTAATTCAGTTTTAAAACTGGGATTTGATTTTAATGACAGTTTTTAAAATAAAATAAGTTTTTAAATTTAAATTTGTTGTAACTATTTTATGAATAATTTAAATTTAAAAATGAAGATGGAAGTGTAAGTAAAGTTTTAAATTTTTAAGTTTGAATCTGGTATGAAAATTTAAATTGTGTTTCAGTTTGAAATTTAAAAAGAAATTTTTAAATTGAATTTGTTTGAAACAAATTGTTTAAAATACTTTATATAAGAAGAATGTTTCTTAATTTAGAACTTAAGAAATTGATTTCATTTAAATTATTAAATTAATTTAAAGGAAATATTAATTATTTAATTAATGAATAATGTGGATGTTTAATTAAGTAATTAATAATTTTTAAGTTAATTAATTAGATTTGAGATTAATTAATTAAGGTTAGTTAATCTACAATTAGGGATGGTTAATTAAATTTTAATTAATGAATAAGATTTATTTAATCAAATGATTAAAGAAATTTAGATTTTAAGTAACACTTAATTAATTAATAATTAGAGATTAATTAAATTTTAATTAAATATTAATTAATAATTAATAATGATTTATATAAGTTAACTCTTAATTAAGTAATTAAGAAATGTTAATGAAGGTCATTAACTTAAGATTATTTAACAATTAAGTAATGTGATTAATTTTTGATAATTAATTTAATTAATTAATTAAAAATAATCAATTTTTATGTTTAATTACTTAATAAAAGTAATTAATGAATTAATTACTTGGTGTAATTAATTTGATTAGTGTGATTAGTTTAGTTTAATTTAGTTAAATTAATTTAAACATTTGTGGATTGTTTGATTATCACTTTATGTAAATTAATGAAATTGTAATTACTTAAGGAAGTAATTAATTAATAATTACTGAATGTAATTAAATATATTTATTATAGTAGTAATTTGGATTTAAATTACTTTGGAAATTAATCAAGGGATTAATTTAGATAATGAATTAAGAGTAATTAATTTATGGAATGGGTAATTAAAGGAAGTTAATTACTGAATGGTTATTAATCATGGGTGATTAATATATATGGTTTAAATTGAAGATTAATTATTTATGTAATTAATTTATATAGAGATTGATTAAATGTAATCAGAAATCATTAATTAATTAATTAATGATGTAATTTGGAATTGATTAATTAAGGTATAATTAATAATAAATGATTAATGTAATTAATTTTAGCTAATTAATTAATTAAGCAATCACAAGTTAATTTTTTGCAAAGGGTTTAATATAATTAACTTGTGTAAGTAATACTAAAGGCTAATTATTTATTGTAATTAGAGATGGTAAATCAATAAGGTTAATTGAAATGAATATTGAGATGATGTTTTATCTTATTGATTTGTAATCAATTAATGGTTCAGATAAGTAGGATTTTAATGATGAAGTAATTAATTTAATTTTTTTTTTAAATTAATTAGAGATTAATTAATTAATTAATTCCTTTTAAATTAATTATAGAAGGTGTGATCATTAGATCATTGTTTATATTTGATGATTGGTATTGGTTGTCTGGTATGGTTCGTAATCTCAGCTATGAGATGGAAAATGTATGGATGCATCGGTTGCTTTTGGATGATAATATGGATTATCTGATTTTGATATGAATTATCTGTTGGTATTGATAATGTTGATTGTAACGACCCGTTAAATTTGATAATATTAAATGGATTAACTTAATATAATTTTTAATCTAATTTATAATAAACGTAGGAGTTGGATATAGTAACTGAGATTAAAGATTTAACAATTGAAATGTTATATGGCAATAGGTAGAATAACGAAGATTTGTGTTGTGGTTATACGTCATAATTAGTTGATTAAAATGGTATTAATGAAATAATATCTGAATTGAATTGCAATATATAAACATCAGAAAAATTTAATTGGTGGATTAAATTTGTTAAAGTTCATAAGTTTTGTAATTTAGTTTAGTAGAACTTTAAATTTTAAACGAAGATTGAAATAAACGATAAATTTAATTATGTAAATGGTGACTCAAGACCTAGGTTATAGGAATTGGAACATAATCCAATCATAATTTAATGATAATAACGTTAGTATTAGAGAATAAATATATTTCAATGCAGTACCCGAATGAACGGAATAAAATGAATATATATTGAATAGAAATGAAATGTAAATTGGCACATTTGGTTGAAAGTTAATTTTAAGAAACATATAAATGTTGAATTTGTGAATATTAATATAAATATTAACTTGAATGGGATTCATTAATACAAAGATGTAATAAGTGTAGATAGTAAAAATTTAATGGCTGTAGTGGATAAAAAAAAAATCTAGTAGTAACATAAAATTTATTTATATGGAAAAAGAGTACAGATTTGAACAAATTTATGAAAATTTGATAAGAACAGTGGTTGTAATCAGTTTGGTTATTTAATATTTGGAAGATAGAGATTTGTAAATCCGTTAATGAATTTATAATGGGAAGGAATGGTAAGAATGTAAAAATTATAAGCATTTGATTCAATTAAGAGAATTAAATTATAGTAAATGGCCATTTAATAAATTCAACGTTCTGTGAGAAATCATAATAGTTGTGTAAAATGTGTACAAACTTCGATTTGGAAATTTATTGGATTTATAACGGTTTTGGTATTACATTTATGAGCTTAAAAGTTATTCCATTTTGTAAAGTAATAAAAGCTTATTTAGGTGACTAAAATTTAGCGTAACGACTATTGTGTGGTACCTATTCTTGTTGCTTGTTAATTTAAATTTTGGGAATCAAATTCAATTTATCCGCCAATTTACCGTAGTTAAAGTGAAATGAATTGGTGAATGAGTAATGTTAAATGCAAATAAGATGTAACCAAGAAAATCCCATTTATAATAATTTACGTAGAATAAAGTAAAGAAACCAGGAAATGAAAATGTGAAAATGTGGATGCAATGAGATCTTAAGTAATAATAACTTTGTTAGGTAAGTGATAACGGATTTTTTTTGTATAACCAAATAAAGATCCAAATTTATTTGGAAATTAATTGCAATCAATTGAATTTATTGCAATTAAATGGATTTTATATTTAATAGTTATGTAATTTTTATTTGGAAGAAATTGGAGTTGTTTGTAATGAGTATGAACCTAATGTTAATTTTTCTTATAGGATTGACAATTGATATGGAAAGAAAACAAGAAAATTTGGGTCAGTAAAATTTGGAATTTATGCATAATAAAATGGATTCTAACGTTAAATACTACGTTATTGAGATTTAAATTAGACTTAAAGAATAATGATGTGAATCAGGAACTAATGTTTATGGCATCTTTATTTTAGGTGAAAGTTGAGAATATAAAGATTTAAAAATCTAAAGTATGGGTTTTGAGAATATAATTTATAAAATTCTTAAATATAAGAAAGTGTAGAAATTAACATTGCAATTAATATACTGTCAACTTTTAATTCACAGCTAAGCCTGTTAAATCTTTTCAATTGATTACGAATTATATAAGTAATAAAAATTGGACAATTTTAGAATATAATATAAAATTTGGATTTTTTTGTAATTTATTTTAATTTAATTAATGAATATAAAAATAGCCATTTTTGTCACGGACTCGGATTTCGACGAAACCAGTTTCATCGGATCCGTATCGATGAATTATTATAGGGTTTCAAGTTTCGTATCGATCGGACTTGTCGTTTGATCGTACGGGCGTGAAACGCCTTGAAAATCAATTTTATTAAAATCAATTTGAAATCAATTTGGAAATTTTGTTTTCAGCATAACTTCTTCATACGATCAAATTTGGACGTGAAACTTTTTCCATTGCGTTCAGAATATTTTAAATTACCTATTTGGATATATAGATTTACGAAATTTCGTTCCGGAGACATAGCGGGCTTTTTGGGCCATAGTTTGTTCCGCACGTTCATTCTAGGGTCTATCTACGCTACCTCTAACCCTCTATATAAACCCAGCTATTCAGCCCTAGCCTCCGCCTAATTACATTTATCTGCGCGTATTTTCTTCAAACTTCTCTTCTTCTTCAATGGGGGTTAAACCTAGATCCAGTCAGTTCAAAAAAAAAATTCAAATTTAAAAAAAAAAAAAAAAAAAAAAATCGGATCTGCAGCAGCTTCTGGTCGCGCTTCGGGTTTCAGGGGAGAAAACCCTAAAGCAACTTCGGGTCAGGAAGAAAATGACTCGGGTCGTTCCGGGTCGTTTTGGCGAAAACTCCAAGCAAGCACCGGGGAATTGAGGCGGCGCACCGAAGTCGAACCCGAAGTCGACCCAGGACCAGAATTTTCCATTTTTCAAATTTTCATAACTTTTGCATACGAGCTCGGATTCACGCGCGGTTTGTTTTGCTGAGATCGTATCGGAATTTCTAACGTTTTGACGCTGGTTTGGATGGATTTGGAGACCGTCAAAATTTTGAGTTTAAATTGAATTTAAATTCGATTTAAATTCCAAAGGTGAGTATTTTAACCCACTCACAACTACTAGAAGCTTTTATGTTTGTTTAAATTAATTTTAGAAATGAATAGAAATTTATTTATGAGTATTTGGCATGTTTATTTATTTATATCTGTTGAATTGCATTTATTTAATTTAACTGTTAATTTAATTAATTTATTGCGTATAAATTTACAGTTAAAATTTATTTGTTTGTATATGAACTGCTAGTTAACAGTTATATAATTTATTTCTGAAAATAGACTGTAGATTAATAGCTGTTAAATTTAATTTGAATAAAATTGCCTGTATTACCTGTTATGTAGTACAAAAAATAATATTGTTATTGATTGATATTGATTGATGATTGCGATTTGGATGATGGATGATGTTGATGAATGGATGTTTATTGTATATCATTAAATTGCAAATTATCATGCATATTTCATTTCATTCGGGATTGTGGTTTGAAATGATATATAACCGCAAAATTTTATATCTTTTAAATTGCGGATTGAAATGATAAATATCCGTATCACTTGACCATAGGATAGAAAATTATATACAGGCACCGCGGTATATATATAACTATTTAAATGTGATTTCTATGGTTTGGATGGAATACGGTTTATAATAATCTTAAATTTTATATTGTATAAATATTTTTCTTCCATATATATATACATATGAAGTTGAAAATTTTGAAATTAAAAGGTGTATAAAAATCTTTATTAAAAATGGAAGAAAATTAAGAAATGGAGTTTAATAATTTATATCATATGTTTAAATGTTAAGTTTGGAAATTTTAAGATATGATATTTATAATTGGTTTTTTCCCAAAATAAATTGAAATGAATATTCTAGTATAATTTGAATTGGGAAAAATATATATATATTATTACTAGAAATTGAAGTCTTATTATTTATGGATTTTATATGAATATTCAAGACTAATTAATAGAACAATTGATTTGTTGAAAGCATAAAATCCGACTTTAGTTTGAAATATTGATACTCAAAATGGATATACGTATATATAAATAAATTGAAGTGGTTTTGGAACTTGAGAGAGATAATATAAATTTTGGTTTAGACTTTAATAAAGAAATGTATTTGTAAAGCCATGAGAACTATTTTCTTTACAAAGTAACATTTAAGTTAAACCATTTAATTCATACACCGTTGAATGTCCAAACCATTCAAGTTTTTAGAAGTTATGGTTTTAAATTATGATTTTCAAAATATTATGCTTTGAAATATTTGATTTCCAGACGTTATGAAGTTAAAGCATTATGATTTTGGAAAAGAATTATATTTGGGATAAGTGATAAAATATGGTTTGGGTTTTGAAAAGATATCGTATTCCTGGTTATGAAATGGAATGTTTATTCTGATTTTTAAAGTATAACCTATTTTTAAATGACCGCGGTGTTATAATAACGATGGGTTGGCAAAGAGACCGGGATCGGATGTGGACATACTCTCTGTCGATACCGAAAACCACTTTGACTAACCGTGTACGCGGTGGAGATTCCAGAATGAAGTAGGTGGTGGCGACGTTTCCTGTAAGGTAAATACGTGGACCCGACTCCCGTGAGTTGGCATAAGGTGGCTAAAACAGGAGCGATTCTCAGGCCAATGAGGTCATTCCTCTGATCGGACCCTCCTCTTCGATATTATACTTTGATTTTGGATTGATTCAGTGGCCACTTCTATATTTTGATTTTGGGGAGTTAGTCCGAGGTGGGCGGTAACTGCGGCTACGCGTTTCCACCAGCCTGGATAGCAATTGGTATATCTACCCTGGCATTGCCTAGTTGTGCCGTGTCACCTACCATACCGAGCCTTTACTACGAGTTTCTATTTGTGTCGTACCTATGGAGTATCCTCTGGTAGCTTCCCGATCAGGAGGTATTACGGTACTGTATAGACTATTGGCATTATTTGTGTTAAGGGCTATATGGGTAACCCCTTAACGCTATTAAAAAGTAAGTTTACTTTACAAATAGACACTATTACAATAGCGCAATATACTACATAGTAAATAGTTTAACGGATCCTTAGGAGATGTAAATCCCGAGCATCTCTTGAGTTACTGCACTCATATTTATTTCTGTTAATTTAACTCACATAAGATCTTTTAGTTCTGACTCGAGTGTTTTTGTCTTTTCAAATTCGCTCGGGTCAGTCCGAGCGTTTCAGGATCGAAGACTTTAGCTTTGAAGGACGAAGACGAAGGAGTCGTATTATTATTATATATAGTATTGCACCACACTCTTTCTATTCCGCTGCATTGATTGTATTGGTATGTGTAACTCTGATATTTATTGTATAAAGCAAATCAAGTGTTTGTAAACTGTTTTGAACTGTATATTTATTATTATATTTTATCCTTCCGCTGTAAGATTCTATTTTGTTTTATTTCTTCTCTGTTTTTCTTATTTACCCCATAACAATCCGCCCTTGCGCATGCTTTGAATGTAACCAAGAAAATCCCATTTATAATAATTTACGTAGAATAAAGTAAAGAAACCAGGAAATGAAAATGTGAAAATGTGGATGCAATGAGATCTTAAGTAATAATAACTTTGTTAGGTAAGTGATAACGGATTTTTTTTGTATAACCAAATAAAGATCCAAATTTATTTGGAAATTAATTGCAATCAATTGAATTTATTGCAATTAAATGGATTTTATATTTAATAGTTATGTAATTTTTATTTGGAAGAAATTGGAGTTGTTTGTAATGAGTATGAACCTAATGTTAATTTTTCTTATAGGATTGACAATTGATATGGAAAGAAAAGAAGAAAATTTGGGTCAGTAAAATTTGGAATTTATGCATAATAAAATGGATTCTAACGTTAAATACTACGTTATTGAGATTTAAATTAGACTTAAAGAATAATGATGTGAATCAGGAACTAATGTTTATGGCATCTTTATTTTAGGTGAAAGTTGAGAATATAAAGATTTAAAAATCTAAAGTATGGGTTTTGAGAATATAATTTATAAAATTCTTAAATATAAGAAAGTGTAGAAATTAACATTGCAATTAATATACTGTCAACTTTTAATTCACAGCTAAGCCTGTTAAATCTTTTCAATTGATTACGAATTATATAAGTAATAAAAATTGGACAATTTTAGAATATAATATAAAATTTGGATTTTTTGTAATTTATTTTAATTTAATTAATGAATATAAAAATAGCCATTTTTGTCACGGACTCGGATTTCGACGAAACCAGTTTCATCGGATCCGTATCGATGAATTATTATAGGGTTTCAAGTTTCGTATCGATCGGACTTGTCGTTTGATCGTACGGGCGTGAAACGCCTTGAAAATCAATTTTATTAAAATCAATTTGGAAATTTTGTTTTCAGCATAACTTCTTCATACGATCAAATTTGGACGTGAAACTTTTTCCATTGCGTTCAGAATATTTTAAATTACCTATTTGGATATATAGATTTACGAAATTTCGTTCCGGAGACATAGCGGGCTTTTTGGGCCATAGTTTGTTCCGCACGTTCATTCTACGGTCTATCTACGCTACCTCTAACCCTCTATATAAACCCAGCTATTCAGCCCTAGCCTCCGCCTAATTACATTTATCTGCGCGTATTTTCTTCAAGCTTCTCTTCTTCTTCAATGGGGGTTAAACCTAGATCCAGTCAGTTCAAAAAAAAAAAAAAATTCAAATTTAAAAAAAAAAAAAAAAAAAAATTCGGATCTGCAGCAGCTTCTGGTCGCGCTTCGGGTTTCAGGGGAGAAAACCCTAGAGCAACTTCGGGTCAGGAAGAAAATGACTCGGGTCGTTCCGGGTCGTTTTGGCGAAAACTCCAAGCAAGCACCGGGGAATTGAGGCGGCGCACCGAAGTCGAACCCGAAGTCGACCCAGGACCAGAATTTTCCATTTTTCAAATTTTCATAACTTTTGCATACGAGCTCGGATTTACGCACGGTTTGTTTTGCTGAGATCGTATCGGAATTTCTGACGTTTTGACGCTGGTTTGGATGGATTTGGAGACCGTCGAAATTTTGAGTTTAAATTGAATTTAAATTCGATTTAAATTCCAAAGGTGAGTATTTTAACCCGCTCACAACTACTAGAAGCTTTTATGTTTGTTTAAATTAATTTTAGAAATGAATAGAAATTTATTTATGAGTATTTGGCATGTTTATTTATTCATATCTGTTGAATTGCATTTATTTAATTTAACTGTTAATTTAATTAATTTATTGCGTATAAATTTACAGTTAAAATTTATTTGTTTGTATATGAACTGCTAGTTAACAGTTGTATAATTTATTTCTGAATATAGACTGTAGATTAATAGCTGTTAAATTTAATTTGAATAAAATTGCCAGTATTACCTGTTATGTAGTACAAAAAATAATATTGTTATTGATTGATATTGATTGATGATTGCGATTTGGATGATGGATGATGTTGATGAATGGATGTTTATTGTATATCATTAAATTGCAAATTATCATGCATATTTCATTTCATTCGAGATTGTGGTTTGAAATGATATATAACCGCAAAATTTTATATCTTTTAAATTGCGGATTGAAATGATAAATATCCGTATCACTTGACCATAGGATAGAAAATTATATACAGGCACCGCGGTATATATATAACTATTTAAATGTGATTTCTATGGTTTGGATGGAATACGGTTTATAATAATCTTAAATTTTATATTGTATAAATATTTTTCTTCCATATATATATACATATGAAGTTGAAAATTTTGAAATTAAAAGGTGTATAAAAATCTTTATTAAAAATGGAAGAAAATTAAGAAATGGAGTTTAATAATTTATATCATATGTTTAAATGTTAAGTTTGGAAATTTTAAGATATGATATTTATAATTGGTTTTTTCCCAAAATAAATTGAAATGAATATTCTAGTATAATTTGAATTGGGAAAAATATATATATTTTATTACTAGAAATTGAAGTCTTATTATTTATGGATTTTATATGAATATTCAAGATTAATTAATAGAACAATTGATTTGTTGAAAGCATAAAATCCGACTTTAGTTTGAAATATTGATACTCAAAATGGATATACGTATATATAAATAAATTGAAGTGGTTTTGGAACTTGAGAGAGATAATATAAATTTTGGTTTAGACTTTAATAAAGAAATGTATTTGTAAAGCCATGAGAACTATTTTCTTTACAAAGTAACATTTAAGTTAAACCATTTAATTCATACACCGTTGAATGTCCAAACCATTCAAGTTTTTAGAAGTTATGGTTTTTAATTATGATTTTCAAAATATTATGCTTTGAAATATTTGATTTTCAGACGTTATGAAGTTAAAGCATTATGATTTTGGAAAAGAATTATATTTGGGATAAGTGATAAAATATGGTTTGGGTTTTGAAATGATATCGTATTCCTGGTTATGAAATGGAATGTTTATTCTGATTTTTAAAGTATAACCTATTTTTAAATGACCGCGGTGTTATAATAACGATGGGTTGGCAAAGAGACCGGGATCGGATGTGGACATACTCTCTGTCGATACCGAAAACCACTTTGACTAACCGTGTACGCGGTGGAGATTCCAGAATGAAGTAGGTGGTGGCGACGTTTCCTGTAAGGTAAATACGTGGACCCGACTCCCGTGAGTTGGCATAAGGTGGCTAAAACAGGAGCGATTCTCAGGCCAATGAGGTCATTCCTCTGATCGGACCCTCCTCTTCGATATTATACTTTGATTTTGGATTGATTCAGTGGCCACTTCTATATTTTGATTTTGGGGAGTTAGTCCGAGGTGGGCGGTAACTGCAGCTACGCGTTTCCACCAGCCTGGATAGCAATTGGTATATCTACCCTGGCATTGCCTAGTTGTGCCGTGTCACCTACCATACTGAGCCTTCACTACGAGTTTCTATTTGTGTCGTACCTATGGAGTATCCTCTGGTAGCTTCCCGATCAGGAGGTATTACGGTACTGTATAGACTATTGGCATTATTTGTGTTAAGGGCTATATGGGTAACCCCTTAACGCTATTAAAAAGTAAGTTCACTTTACAAATAGACACTATTATAATAGCGCAACATACTACATAGTAAATAGTTTAACGGATCCTTAGGAGATGTAAATCCCGAGCATCTCTTGAGTTACTGCACTCATATTTATTTCTGTTAATTTAACTCACATAAGATCTTTTAGTTCTGACTCGAGTGTTTTTGTCTTTTCAAATTCGCTCGGGTCAGTCCGAGCGTTTCAGGATCGAAGACTTTAGCTTTGAAGGACGAAGACGAAGGAGTCGTATAATTATTATATATAGTATTGCACCACACTCTTTCTATTCCGCTGCATTGATTGTATTGGTATGTGTAACTCTAATATTTATTGTATAAAGCAAATCAAGTGTTTGTAAACTGTTTTGAACTGTATATTTATTATTATATTTTATCCTTCCGCTGTAAGATTCTATTTTGTTTTATTTCTTCTCTGTTTTTCTTATTTACCCCATAACAATCCGCCCTTGCGTATGCTTTGAATTGGCACGTGTGTCGGTTTAAAGTGTGCGAAAAGGCGGGATGTTACAAGTTGGTATCAAAGCTTTGGTTTAGCGATAAACCTTGGCTTTGTGGGGTTTGACTCTTTGTTAATAGAGTAGTAATACCCTATGGGAGTCGCTGAGTGTATATATATGAGAGAGCGTATTTGTTAGTGTTAATAAAGATTTTGATATTGTGTTAATCTGTTCCGCTTTGTATTTGTAAATTCTGGTTGATGCATGGGACGCTATGACATCAATAGGGATTTCTAAACACTTAATAGGACAGACCGACATAATATTTATTTTAACATGGGTGAATGAAATAATTTTGCCTATTATATTTTCTATATATAAAAATATTTTTATAAAGATATATATATATATATATATATATATATATATATATATATATCTGGTTGCTATAGATTGGGTGTTAGGTAATATAAAAATATTTGTAATAAATTGAAGCTAAGTTGAAATTATAATAAATCAAATTGGAGATTTTAGAACTTAAGTCCGGGATTTTTGAAATCTTCTTTCAAAGGATTTATGAAATATAATGATTTGGTTTATAAATATTTTCTTATATAAATATTTAGTATAATTCGAAAGAATTGATTTAAAGAGGATTTTGAAGAAAATAAGTTTGTACTTTCCTCTCTGTCGCTGGAAAATAATTTCGGTGATGACGGCCGCATCATCGACATTCATTTTCGAGTTTCGAAGGGAAAGGCCACTGTAGTAAATTCTACTGCAGATTTATGTTGGAAATATCTGAATTTGTTTGTTTTTAATATAATTGAGATATAAAGTTGTAGGAAACTAATTATCTATTATTTCAAAATAAATTGAAATTTGACCCGGAATTTAATTCTAAAATTTTCCATTAATTAATTGTTAAATTTTAGTGGAATAAAAAAAAGTAAGTAATAAATGGATTGAAAACCTATAATAAGTAATTTGGTTGTTGGTTTGAATTGTATTGTTTGATTTATGTTTGTTGGGTAAGAAATTTGAAGTTGTTGGGTGAATAAATAATCTATCTTTGTTCCATCTAAGACTGTTGAGTAAAGGATGCACTTGATAGTTAATTTCATTTTATACAAATTTCAAGTTTGAACCCAAACAACAAATTGGTTGATGAATTAATAGTTGCTTGTTTGTGGTGTGTGCTGTTTGTTAAAAATCTATGATTGTTGCATTTGATTGGTTGATTAATGGTTGAAACCACCTAAACATTTCACTTTCATATAAATATTTAACCTTTTAGATTATATAAGTGAATACAGGTGATGGAAGCAACTGCTACTGCTTTTGGTTCCAAAATAATAAGCGTATATTGCCCGACAAATAGGTACGTTTCCGGATTACGTTTTAGCGCTATTTTATATAATTTTCCCGTGTTGGGATATAATGTTTTGATAATATATGTAATATATTTGTATATTTTGATATTATATTTTCTCCAGAGTCTCTCCGTACAAAGGAGACTCTGCCAAAATTTTCCGTAAATTTTGGACTTAGAATTTTGTGAAAATATTTTCCCAACTTTAATAATTTAAGTACAAAAGAATATAATGATTATAAAACTGGTATATTTTATATAAGGGAATTAATTTAGTAACATTGTCAATAAGTTAATGTTTGAAATAAGATGTACTGTTTTACTCTTCCTTCTCCCTTCTTTTTCCTTTTCGGGGACGAAAAGTTTTGAGTGGGGGAGATTGTAACGACCCGTTAAATTTGATAATATTAAATGGATTAACTTAATATAATTTTTAATCTAATTTATAATAAATGTAGGAGTTGGATATAGTAACTGAGATTAAAGATTTAACAATTGAAATGTTATATGGCAATAGGTAGAATAACGAAGATTTGTGTTGTGGTTATAAGTCATAATTAGTTGATTAAAATGGTATTAATGAAATAATATCTGAATTGAATTGCAATATATAAACATCAGAAAAATTTAATTGGTGGATTAAATTTGTTAAAGTTCATAAGTTTTGTAATTTAGTTTAGTAGAACTTTAAATTTTAAACGAAGATTGAAATAAACGATAAATTTAATTATGTGAATGGTGACTCAAGACCTAGGTTATAGGAATTGGAACATAATCCAATCATAATTTAATGATAATAACGTTAGTATTAGAGAATAAATATATTTCAATGCAGTACCCGAATGAACGGAATAAAATGAATATATATTGAATAGAAATGAAATGTAAATTGGCACATTTGGTTGAAAGTTAATTTTAAGAAACATATAAATGTTGAATTTGTGAATATTAATATAAATATTAACTTGAATGGGATTCATTAATACAAAGATGTAATAAGTGTAGATAGTAAAAATTTAATGGCTGTAGTGGATAAAAAAAAAATCTAGTAGTAACATAAAATTTATTTATATGGAAAAAGAGTATAGATTTGAACAAATTTATGAAAATTTGATAAGAACAGTGGTTGTAATCAGTTTGGTTATTTAATATTTGGAAGATAGAGATTTGTAAATCCGTTAATGAATTTATAATGGGAAGGAATGGTAAGAATGTAAAAATTATAAGCATTTGATTCAATTAAGAGAATTAAATTATAATAAATGGCCATTTAATAAATTCAACGTTCTGTGAGAAATCATAATAGTTGTGTAAAATGTGTACAAATTTCGATTTGGAAATTTATTGGATTTATAACGGTTTTGGTATTACATTTATGAGTTTAAAAGTTATTCCATTTTGTAAAGTAAGAAAAGCTTATTTAGGTGACTAGAATTTAGCGTAACGACTATTGTGTGGTACCTATTCTTGTTGCTTGTTAATTTAAATTTTGGGAATCAAATTCAATTTATCCGCCAATTTACCGTAGTTAAAGTGAAATGAATTGGTGAATGAGTAATGTTAAATGCAAATAAGATGTAACCAAGAAAATCCCATTTATAATAATTTACGTAGAATAAAGTAAAGAAACCAGGAAATGAAAATGTGAAAATGTGGATGCAATGAGATCTTAAGTAATAATAACTTTGTTAGGTAAGTGATAACGGATTTTTTTTGTATAACCAAATAAAGATCCAAATTTATTTGGAAATTAATTGCAATCAATTGAATTTATTGCAATTAAATGGATTTTATATTTAATAATTATGTAATTTTTATTTGGAAGAAATTGGAGTTGTTTGTAATGAGTATGAACCTAATGTTAATTTTTCTTATAGGATTGACAATTGATATGGAAAGAAAAGAAGAAAATTTGGGTCAGTAAAATTTGGAATTTATGCATAATAAAATGGATTCTAACGTTAAATACTACGTTATTGAGATTTAAATTAGACTTAAAGAATAATGATGTGAATCAGGAACTAATGTTTATGGCATCTTTATTTTAGGTGAAAGTTGAGAATATAAAGATTTAAAAATCTAAAGTATGGGTTTTGAGAATATAATTTATAAAATTCTTAAATATAAGAAAGTGTAGAAATTAACATTGCAATTAATATACTGTCAACTTTTAATTCACAGCTAAGCCTGTTAAATCTTTTCAATTGATTACGAATTATATAAGTACAATTTTAGAATATAATATAAAATTTGGATTTTTTGTAATTTATTTTAATTTAATTAATGAATATAAAAATAGCCATTTTTGTCACGGACTCGGATTTCGACGAAACCAGTTTCATCGGATCCGTATCGATGAATTATTATAGGGTTTCAAGTTTCGTATCGATCGGACTTGTCGTTTGATCGTACGGGCGTGAAACGCCTTGAAAATCAATTTTATTAAAATCAATTTGAAATCAATTTGGAAATTTTGTTTTCAGCATAACTTCTTCATACGATCAAATTTGGACGTGAAACTATTTCCATTACGTTCAGAATATTTTAAATTACCTATTTGGATATATAGATTTACGAAATTTCGTTCCGGAGACATAGCGGGCTTTTTGGGCCATAGTTTGTTCCGCACGTTCATTCTACGGTCTATCTACGCTACCTCTAACCCTCTATATAAACCCAGCTATTCAGCCCTAGCCTCCGCCTAATTACATTTATCTGCGCGTATTTTCTTCAAGCTTCTCTTCTTCTTCAATGGGGGTTAAACCTAGATCCAGTCAGTTCAAAAAAAAAAAAATTCAAATTTAAAAAAAAAAAAAAAAAAAAAAACTCGGATCTGCAGCAGCTTCTGGTCGCGCTTCGGGTTTCAGGGGAGAAAACCCTAGAGCAACTTCGGGTCAGGAAGAAAATGACTCGGGTCGTTCCGGGTCGTTTTGGCGAAAACTCCAAGCAAGCACCGGGGAATTGAGGCGGCGCACCGAAGTCGAACCCGAAGTCGACCCAGGACCAGAATTTTCCATTTTTCAAATTTTCATAACTTTTGCATACGAGCTCGGATTCACGCGCGGTTTGTTTTGCTGAGATCGTATCGGAATTTCTGACGTTTTGACGCTGGTTTGGATGGATTTGGAGACCGTCAAAATTTTGAGTTTAAATTGAATTTAAATTCGATTTAAATTCCAAAGGTGAGTATTTTAACCCGCTCACAACTACTAGAAGCTTTTATGTTTGTTTAAATTAATTTTAGAAATGAATAGAAATTTATTTATGAGTATTTGGCATGTTTATTTATTCATATTTGTTGAATTGCATTTATTTAATTTAACTGTTAATTTAATTAATTTATTGCGTATAAATTTACAGTTAAAATTTATTTGTTTGTATATGAACTGCTAGTTAACAGTTGTATAATTTATTTCTGAATATAGACTGTAGATTAATAGCTGTTAAATTTAATTTGAATAAAATTGCCAGTATTACCTGTTATGTAGTACAAAAAATAATATTGTTATTGATTGATATTGATTGATGATTGCGATTTGGATGATGGATGATGTTGATGAATGGATGTTTATTGTATATCATTAAATTGCAAATTATCATGCATATTTCATTTCATTCGGGATTGTGGTTTGAAATGATATATAACCGCAAAATTTTATATCTTTTAAATTGCGGATTGAAATGATAAATATCCGTATCACTTGACCATAGGATAGAAAATTATATACAGGCACCGCGGTATATATATAACTATTTAAATGTGATTTCTATGGTTTGGATGGAATACGGTTTATAATAATCTTAAATTTTATATTGTATAAATATTTTTCTTCCATATATATATATACATATGAAGTTGAAAATTTTGAAATTAAAAGGTGTATAAAAATCTTTATTAAAAATGGAAGAAAATTAAGAAATGGAGTTTAATAATTTATATCATATGTTTAAATGTTAAGTTTGGAAATTTTAAGATATGATATTTATAATTGGTTTTTTCCCAAAATAAATTGAAATGAATATTCTAGTATAATTTGAATTGGGAAAAATATATATATTTTATTACTAGAAATTGAAGTCTTATTATTTATGGATTTTATATGAATATTCAAGACTAATTAATAGAACAATTGATTTGTTGAAAGCATAAAATCCGACTTTAGTTTGAAATATTGATACTCAAAATGGATATACGTATATATAAATAAATTGAAGTGGTTTTGGAACTTGAGAGAGATAATATAAATTTTGGTTTAGACTTTAATAAAGAAATGTATTTGTAAAGCCATGAGAACTATTTTCTTTACAAAGTAACATTTAAGTTAAACCATTTAATTCATACACCGTTGAATGTCCAAACCATTCAAGTTTTTAGAAGTTATGGTTTTAAATTATGATTTTCAAAATATTATGCTTTGAAATATTTGATTTTCAGACGTTATGAAGTTAAAGCATTATGATTTTGGAAAAGAATTATATTTGGGATAAGTGATAAAATATGGTTTGGGTTTTGAAATGATATCGTATTCCTGGTTATGAAATGGAATGTTTATTCTGATTTTTAAAGTATAACCTATTTTTAAATGACCGCGGTGTTATAATAACGATGGGTTGGCAAAGAGACCGGGATCGGATGTGGACATACTCTCTGTCGATACCGAAAACCACTTTGACTAACCGTGTACGCGGTGGAGATTCCAGAATGAAGTAGGTGGTGGCGACGTTTCCTGTAAGGTAAATACGTGGACCCGACTCCCGTGAGTTGGCATAAGGTGGCTAAAACAGGAGCGATTCTCAGGCCAATGAGGTCATTCCTCTGATCGGACCCTCCTCTTCGATATTATACTTTGATTTTGGATTGATTCAGTGGCCACTTCTATATTTTGATTTTGGGGAGTTAGTCCGAGGTGGGCGGTAACTGCGGCTACGCGTTTCCACCAGCCTGGATAGCAATTGGTATATCTACCCTGGCATTGCCTAGTTGTGCCGTGTCACCTACCATACCGAGCCTTTACTACGAGTTTCTATTTGTGTCGTACCTATGGAGTATCCTCTGGTAGCTTCCCGATCAGGAGGTATTACGGTACTGTATAGACTATTGGCATTATTTGTGTTAAGGGCTATATGGGTAACCCCTTAACGCTATTAAAAAGTAAGTTTACTTTACAAATAGACACTATTATAATAGCGCAATATACTACATAGTAAATAGTTTAACGGATCTTTTGGAGATGTAAATCCCGAGCATCTCTTGAGTTACTGCACTCATATTTATTTCTGTTAATTTAACTCACATAAGATCTTTTAGTTCTGACTCGAGTGTTTTTGTCTTTTCAAATTCGCTCGGGTCAGTCCGAGCGTTTCAGGATCGAAGACTTTAGCTTTGAAGGACGAAGACGAAGGAGTCGTATTATTATTATATATAGTATTGCACCACACTCTTTCTATTCCGCTGGATTGATTGTATTGGTATGTGTAACTCTGATATTTATTGTATAAAGCAAATCAAGTGTTTGTAAACTGTTTTGAACTGTAGATTTATTATTATATTTTATCCTTCCGCTGTAAGATTCTATTTTGTTTTATTTCTTCTCTGTTTTTCTTATTTACCCCATAACAATCCGCCCTTGCGTATGCTTTGAATTGGCACGTGTGTCGGTTTAAAGTGTGCGAAAAGGCGGGATGTTACATTGATTATCTATTGTGTTGTGAATTATCTATCTGTATGTATATAGATAATGAATTGAATTGTTTTAAACTCTAAAACAACTTGGCCTTAAAAGACACGTTTGGATTTCGATGAGACCGGGATCGGGTTTCCATATTTGGGATCCGAAAACCACATCGATTCCAATTGAACGTTAGGACGTGAATTCAAGTGGAGAAAGTGAAGACTTGAGGTGTAAGAACTATACGTCAGTATAGCTCTGTGGGTGATTCCGTAATGAGTTTGACGGAATAGTACTTATAGGTTCGAGATGGTGATTGATAATGCAAGGGTTATCGTCGTTAACTCTGAGGGTGATTCCAAAATAGGACAAAATAGCGCAAGCGCACGGTGTACGAATGTAGCACGTGGCGAATACGGGTCGATCCGCAGGGAATTGATGATTTTTAAAATTTCTATTCAATCAAATTATACCAAAGTCGAGTGAAATTGTTGGATAGAACTAAAATGAAGCTAAACTAGAATTGAAATGTGATTAGTAAACTATTGAACTAGAGAACAATTTAGAGGCAAATCCACTCTCATACTTTTGTAAATCAACAAACACATAATTTATGATCTCTAACTTTGATATTAAGTGAAATAATCATTGCATTTATCATAAGTATGGTTTGTTTATGTTATTAGTTAACATAACTCAAACCATCAAACTATAATACAACAATTATACCACTTACAATTCTCATGAAAAAGAAGCCAAAGCAAAAACTATTTTAAGTATGATCTATTTACTATTGTAACTAGTAACATAGATCATCAAATTTCATTTTTACTTTCATTTCATAATCAAAAATTAATTAGCAAAAGTTGATGTAAATTGTGTTTATGTTGAGTAAGAATAGCTCATTTGCATAAGCAATATAAGCTATCAAACCCACTTGTATAAACTTACATCAAAATTCACATTCATGAAGCATAAACAAAGAGATCATAAATCATAAAAAATGTTGAAATTACATAAAGTTAGAGAGCTTCATCACCCCTAAATTGAGGGGGTTTAGCTACTCATTTGTGGCATTGAAGCATCACAAGTAAGTTTCAACATTAAAGAAAAGAAAATAGAAAATAAGCAAAGAAAGCAAAAGAGATTAGCTACTACCTACTTGCATAAATGTAAATCTAAGCTATGAACATAAGGAGAAAGAGAGCATATAAATAAACATTAACAATAAAACAAAGAAAAACATGTAGAAAAGAGAGAAGAAAGAGGCTTGGAAGCCATTTTTATTTCATAGAACATTGAGCTTACACTTTGATTTCTTAATTTCCTAAGTAAAATGAAAGAGTAGATGATCCTCTTCATGTACATAAGAGGGCTATTTATACATGTATAAAACCCTAATTCTCTTTTTAGGGAGCTTCCCAAAATACCCTTGAGGTGGTGTAGCCTCCAAGTAATCATTAACATTCACTAATCCCCCACTTAATATGTACATGAAGCTTTAAGTCCTTTTAGCATGTGCTTAGCTTCTAATTGGAAGTTAGGTAAGTGGGTGGGGTCCTCCATGATCTTGAACTTGAATTATTTCCTCTTCATTCCTTTGTATTTCCTTGTGCATGCATGTATCTTCATATAAGCCTCTTCCATATGCATCCAAATTCCTATAAAAAAAATAATCAAAAATGTCCAAGTAAAAATTCTTACATTGACACATGCACAAAAATGACCGTTTTGCCCCTGAATGATGATGAAAATAGATGGTTTGGAAATAAATGAATTTTGGTTTTAAACATGTTAAAATGCCCAAATATGATGATTATTTAAAAAAAGGAGATAAAATATGGATGTAAATATATGCACAATTACGTGCACATCAAATACCTCCACACTTATCTTTTTATTCGTCCTCGAATAAAGGAAAACTAAGATAAATCCGTTTTCGTAGGGAGCACGATTGCATTGAGCGTATGCAACAAGCCGTTAAACCTCTGGGTGTCCCCAGTAGGACGAGTGTTGTCTCGTGAGGGTTTTCAGCGGATACTACCCACAAAATCCAAATGCAGGATGAAAATATTTACAAATTGCAAGATTTATTTACAAAGAGATGAATGCGATTTTTTTGGAAATATTTACAAATGAAGGATTTATTTTTAAATTGACATGAATAAGTTAAATACAAGTTTTGGTCATTGTCTTGAAAATTTAAGTCATTTACTCGTCAAAATTTCCAAGAAAAATCAAGTTGTCATGACAGATAGACCATAGTTTGGCTAGTTGTTTCGGTTGATAACACAATGTAATTATGAAATGGATCCTTAGTTGATTATCAAAGTTTATTAAAGTGGTATTTTCATTTCTTTTCAATAACAAGTTAGGTCAAACAAGTTAAAATAGTGCTAGGATTTCAATTGCTTGCTCTCTCATTATTTGCAAGAAAAATTACACACCTAGCTCAGGTAAACTGAGGCCAGATATACCACCCATGCACTGCCTTTCGGGCTTATGTGAGGGGAGTACAGAGCATGGCGAGTGTACACACTTTCGTGCATACACCTATCGACCGTAGGTGGTTTTTATTAAGTCTGTTCTTTTTTTTAATATGTGTTTCATACATGCATAACCGTGAGGACTTTTAAATGAGTATGAAAGCACATAATCAAAGATTACAAGTAATTCACCCATGCATAACCGTGAGGACTTTTAAATGAGAGTGAATACTTTGGGTGTTATTATTTTGTTTTTTGTTTTTTTTTTATATATATATTTTTTTTAAGAGAGAGAGAGTTTTGCAAAATCATCTTAGCACCATTTAACTTAGAAGACAAAAATGTTATATCCTTTACTTTAAATTTACCACTTTTTAAACAACGATTTTCAATTAGAACATACTTCATAAATAACATAAATGAACCTTCCTATATACTTGTAAAACCATTGTTATTTGTAATCAAACTTCATTTTTATTTTTGTTAAGACAAATAAATTTTCAAAAATTTCAATTTATTAACCAAAACTTATACTTATCCCATAGTGTTTCTTCAAAAATAAATCAAAATGGTAAAAAGAAAATGTTTCTGAGATTTAGGAGTTTTGAGATTTTTTTTTTTTGAAGAAAATGAAAATTCAAAAATGCCATGAAAAACTAAAAAAAAATGAAAATGAGACTCCCCCCACACTTAATTTTGACTGTGTCCCCACAGTCGATGCATGATATAATGAGTGTAACGGGGAAAAATATGTACATATTTACAAAAGAGGGTTAACATTCTTACTAGACGTAGCTTGGCTCATGAAGGATCATGAGCTCCTCCTCTTGGTAACCGGGAAATTCCAAGAAGGGTTTTAAGCGATGACCGTTGACTTTGAAAATCGATCCATCCTTTGGGTTTTCTATTTCTATGGCACCATGTGGAAAAACAGTTCGTACCACAAATGGTCCGGTCCACCTTGATTTAAGTTTCCCAGGGAATAAATGAAGTCTCGAGTCATATAAAAGAACTTTCTGGTTAGGCGAAAACTTTTTCCTTAGGATTGACTTGTCATGAAAAACTTTGGTTCTTTCTTTGTAAATTTTCTCGTTTTCATACGCGTCGTTCCTAAGTTCTTCTAGTTCGCTGAGTTGTAATTTTCGATTTTCGCCAGCTTCTTCATGATCAAAGTTTAAGTTTTTTATTGCCCACAACGCTTTGTGTTCAATTTCAACGGGTAAATGGCAAGCTTTACCGTAAACTAAACGAAAAGGGGACATCCCAAGGTTAGTTTTAAAAGCAGTACGGTAAGCCCAAAGCGCGTCGGTCAATTTCTGAGACCAATCTTTTCGATTTTTATTGACGGTTTTCTCCAAGATTTGTTTTATTTGTCGATTTGAAACTTCAACTTGGCCACAAGTCTGAGGATGATATGGAGTGGATAACTTGTGGGTTATCGAGTATTTTTTTATTAAAGTTTCAAAAGAACGGTTGCAAAAATGGGTTCCGTTATCACTGATTATTGTGCGAGGTGTGCCGAACCTCGAAAAGATGTTTTCTTTAAGAAATTTCACAACAATTCTGTGGTCATTGGTTTTGCAAGGAACGGCTTCGACCCATTTTGAAACGTAATCAACAGCGAGAAGGATATACAAGTTTCCAAAGGAATTGGGAAAAGGTCCCATAAAGTCGATACCCCATACATCAAAGATTTCGATCGTAAGAATGGGGTTTAAAGGCATCATATCTCGTCGAGAAATTCGTCCAAGCATTTGACATCGATCACAAATTTTACAAAATTCAAACGAGTCTTTGAAAAGAGAAGGCCAATAGAAACCACACTGAAGCACTTTTTCCGCAGTTTTTCGAGGACCGAAATGTCCACCGCACGCTTGATCGTGGCAAAATGAAAGAACACTCCTTATTTCATTATCCGGAATGCAACGTCGGATGATTTGGTCGGGACAATATTTGAACAAGTATGGATCGTCCCAATAGAAATATTTCACTTGGGACATGAATTTGCATTTATCCTGTTTGGACCAAGATGAGGGAGTTTCTTTAGTGACTAAGTAGTTCACTATATCAGCGTACCATGGATCGATAGAAATAGAAAGAAGTTGTTCATCGGGGAAGTTTTCATTGATCGGCAAGGAAGATGGTGCGTTCGAAAGACGAGATAAATGATCGGCTATGACATTATCGGATCCTTTTTTGTCTTTGATTGTAAGGTCGAATTCTTGAAGTAAAAGGATCCAACGAATCAAACGGGATTTAGCATCCTTTTTAGCGAAGAGATATCGAAGCGCAGAATGGTCAGTGTAGACCGTAATGTGTGAACCTATCAAGTAAGGTCGAAACTTTTCAAGCGCAAAAACGACAGCTAGAAGCTCTTTTTCAGTTGTTGTGTAGTTGAGTTGAGCGTCGTTCAAGGTCATACTCGCGTAGTAAATGACATGAAGGATCTTGTTGATGCGTTGTCCCAAGACAGCACCAACGGCAAAGTTTGAAGCGTCGCACATTATTTCGAAAGGAAGATCCCAATTGGGTGCGCAAATGACTGGGGCAGAAATGAGTTCGCTCTTAAGACGTTCAAAAGAAGAGATACAATCAGAGTTAAAATCGAAAGGAACGTCTTTTCCAAGAAGGGTCGTCAAAGGGCGGGCGATTTTGCTAAAGTCTTTCACAAAGCGTCGATAAAAGCCAGCGTGTCCTAAAAATGATCGAATGTCCTTAACAGATTTGGGAATGGGTAGATTTGCAATGACATCGATTTTCGCTTTGTCTACCTCAATGCCTTTGTTTGAGATGATATGTCCAAGGACAATGCCTTGTTTGACCATAAAGTGGCATTTTTCCCAGTTCAAAGTCAAGTGTTTTTCTTTACATCGATTCAAAACCAATTCGAGGTGATGTAAACATTGAGAAAAAGAATCGCCGAAGATAGAGAAATCGTCCATAAAGACTTCTAGAAAGCGCTCAATCATGTCAGAAAAGATTCCAACCATGCATCGTTGGAAAGTCGCAGGAGCGTTACAAAGTCCGAATGGCATACGTCGATAAGCGAAGGTACCGAATGGACACGTGAAAGTCGTTTTCTCCTGATCTTCGGGAGCGATTGGAATTTGGTTATAGCCGGAATAACCATCAAGAAAGCAATAGAATTCGTGACCGGCTAAACGTTCGAGCATTTGGTCGATAAATGGAAGAGGAAAATGATCCTTACGTGTTGCGGCATTTAGTTTTCGATAGTCAATGCAAACACGCCAACCCGTTTGAGTACGAGTTGGAATAAGTTCGTTAGCATCGTTTTTTATAACAGTAAGTCCGGACTTTTTTGGCACGACATGAATTGGGCTAACCCATGGGCTATCGAAGATGGGGTATATGATACCGTTATCGAGGAGCTTAAGAATTTCGTCACGAACCACATCTTTCATTTTTGGGTTAAGCCTCCGTTGTGCATCACGAGTGGGTTTGGCTTCATCAATCAAATGAATGCGATGTTGGACAATAGCAGGGCTAATTCCCTTAATATCAGTAATGGACCACCCAATTGCTTCTCTATTTTTCAAAAGAATAGAGAGAAGAGAAGCTTCTTGGTCAAGAGAAAGATTGTTAGAAATGATGACAGGACAAGTTTCGTTTTCACCTAAGTATGCATACTTAAGGTGAGCGGGAAGTGGTTTGAGGTCCAATTTCGGGAGTTTTTCGATTGCAGAATTGGGTTGAGATTCGGACTCAACTTGAAGCGATTCAAAGGGAAGAGTGTGTTCGATCTCGTTGGGGACTTCATGAAACAATTTTTCGTACTCGGCCTCGCGTTCATCGTTAAGATCAAATATTTCGTTTTCAAAGTTTTCATGAATGGCACTAACTTCTAATGTTTGGTCACGAAGTTCGTTCGAGTGGCTTTCAAGATTGAAAATGTTAAGGTCCAAAGTCATGTTTCCAAAAGAGATTTTCATCGAACCGTTACGACAATTGATTAAGGCGTTTGAGGTGGCTAAGAATGGTCGGCCTAAAATCAATGGGATTTGACTCGCAGGGTTTGTCACGGGTTGTGTTTCGAGAACGATAAAATCAACGGGGAATATGAATTGCCCTACTCGAATGAGCACGTCTTCGATTTCTCCCACGGGCTTCTTAATGGAACGATCGGCAAATTGAAGCGTAACTTTCGTGGGTTTGAGCTCACCTAAGCCTAATTGTTCGTATACGGAGTATGGAATCAAGTTGACACTCGCGCCTAAGTCTATTAAACATTTGTTAATCGTCTTTTCTCCAATTGTACACGAAATCGTAGGGCAGCCAGGATCCTTGTATTTAACGGGTATGGATTGGGACAAGACTTCACTCAAACTAGCGGCTAAGAAGACTTTTTTGGGCACTTGAGTGTGTCGCTTTTGGGTGCACAAGTCCTTAAGAAATTTCGCGTAAGTGGGGACTTGCTGAACGATGTCAAGAAGAGGAATGTTAACTTTGACTTGTTTAAAAATTTCCAACATCTTTTCCATTTGGTCCGAGTGTTTCTTTGGTCGAAGACGATGTGGAAATGGAACATGATACTCGGTAGGCGGGTCTACTCGAGTAGTAGAAGAAGAATTTTGATTGTCGTTCGATTCGACGTTTGGCTCCACGTTCTGTTCTGAGTCGTTCGTTTTTTTAGAAGTATCGAGAAAAGTTCCCAGTGAATCATTTGGATTAACGACTTGATTATCGATTTGTTTACCAGAACGGAGAGTTGTGATAGCATTCAACTGGGTGACATTGCTATCTTGAACAACATGGGCTTGATTTGAATTTGCGTTTTGATTTCTGGGATTTGGAAGGGGCTGGCTTGGGAATGTTCCTCGTTCACGTTCACTTACAGACGTGGTTAATTGACTCATTTGCATTTCGAGTTTCGCAATCGATTGGTTTGTGTTTTGCATATATGAAGTCAATAAATTTTGCAAATTGCTGTTTGATTGAAGGCTTTGAGTAGTTGCCTTAGCCAACGTTTCAAGAGTTTTCTCAAGCGAAGTTAAACGTTTATCGTCTTGTGGAGGATGAGTAGAATTTGGTGGAAAATTTGGTTGTTGCGGTTGATTATGAGACAGGCCCGCAAAGTTTGGTTGAAAATTATTGGGCTGAAAGGGAGGATTCGAAGCATTATTCGAAAATGCTTGAAAATTGGGACGAATCGTATTCGTGTTGGGATTGTTTTGGTTCCACGCAAAATTCAGATGATTTCTCCATCCAGGATTGTACGTTGGAGAAAACGGGTCGTTTTTGGTTTTATTGCAAGCATTGATTTGTTCGACGGAATTGGGACACTGATCGGCTATATGATTAGGATCGTTGCATTTATAACACATTGGTTGGGACGCTTGGTTCGTTTGATTCGATGAGAAAACGTTATCGAATTTTTTAATCATTGCGTCGATCTTAGCTTCCAAAGCAAAAGAAGATCCCGTCGAGTGTGCAGTCGATCGTGAGTAGATTGATTTTTCGTTCGAGCGTTCCCATTGGGACGACTTTTCAGCGAGGTTTTCAAGAAATTGCCAAGCATCGTCATGATGTTGGGCAAGAAAATTGCCTTGGCACATTGATTCGAGCATGGTTCGTGAGCTGTTTTCGAGTCCATCATATAAGATTTGGCAAATCGTCCATTTCTCAAAGTTATGGCGTGGACATTTTATCAAAAGCTCTTTGAATCTTTCAAAATATTTTCCAAATGGTTCACCCTTGAATTGATGAAAATTTACAATTTCGTTTCGAATTCTACTTGTTTTTTCTAAGGGGTAGAACTTTTTTAAGAAAGCCTTTACAAATTCTTCCCACGTTTTAATTGAGTTCGAAGGTAAGCTGTACAACCATTTTTCAGCGTAATCCGTAAGAGCAAATGGGATTAATCGAAGTTTGATTCCGTCATCAGAAAGTTGTTGAAGTTTAATGGTTGCGCAAACTTGTTCGAATTTAGTCAAAAAGATGTATGGGTCATCGTGTTCGAAATTGCCAAATTTTGGAAGCGTGGCAATATGGTTCGAATGGATTTCGAAATGGTTACCCGTAGGGGCGGGTAATGTGATGCAAGATGGAATAGAAACTCTATCGGGAAAGATTCTATCCATAAGAGTTCGAGGGGCGTTTTCGTTCGCCATTTCGGGAGGATTGTCTGTTCGAGTTAAACGGTTTGTAGAAGGGTCACGAATCCAAGTATTCGTTGTTGTGTCACGAGTCCAAGTACTCATGCACAAGTGAAAGTCGAGAGGAGAAAGAAATTAGAAACGAGTTTGGAGAATGAAAGAAGATTTGACAATGTTTTTGTTTTTTTTTGTTTTTTTTAAAGGGAAAAAAAAACTATTTACCTAGTGAAGTTTATTTCAAAAGAAAAGTTTGATTTTTGTTTTTTTTTTGAATTTTCAATTTTTTTTTTGAAAAGATTTTACAAATTTTTTAGATTTATGTTTTTGAGTTTTTTTTTTTAAATATGCATGAACTAATGCAACTAAATGAATGCAAAGGACTTAATTACAGTTTTCTGTCCTTAGTAGCTCCTAACCCAAAATTGTATAATCACACTTTGTCTTAAATCAACAAAAATATTTCTCAGCCAGGTAACGGACAGGGGTTATCGGTGCACCATGAATCACCGTAGCAATGCAACCGAAGGTTTAAGTACCTTCAGAGGAACAACCAGTATAATATTTACGAATCACCGTAATTTTTATAACTGGTTATTACTCTGCCGTAGCCTAGACACCAAGAAATAAAATCGTTTAAGTAAAACAATTGTGAAGATACAATTAAGCCCTAGGTGAGCTCGTGACACCCTTAGGTCCAACGTCTAACCTTTATTATTAGTCAAATTCTAAGATGAAATGCGTTTGTGGGCTAAGGAAAGGGTGATGAAATCCCTCACCTTATGTGAATTGGGGTATTGCCCTTAGAAAAGACAAACAAGATGAGATGAATGCAAAACAGAAATTAAACGTGAAATTACAATGCAACTAAAATGAAGTTTGTTTTTGTTTTTGGATTTTTTTGAATTTTTTTTTTGTTATATATAAATGCAAATGCAAGCAACCAACAATGCACTAGAGATGAAAGTATAATACCAGAGCGTGCAGATTATTAGCAAAAAAATTTTTTTTTTTTTAGCGGCGATTTTAGCAAAGCAAAGCAATTATTTTTCCTTTTGGCAAGCAATTCCTTGTAATTTTCTGCTTTGACAACCTGAAATGAAAAACAAGATATATTCAACAATTTTTATTATTATTATTTTTTTGTATGTTTATCAAAGATGAAAAACAAAACAATCGAAAACAAAATAAATGAAAAATGAAAATTAAACAAACTCGTACTTGTTTTTTTTTGATTTTTTTTTTGATTTTTTTTTTTGATTTTTTTGGAGAGGAAATTTAAAAGTAGGGTTTTACTTAAAAAAAAAAAAAAATTGAACAATTTTTTTTTTTTGAATTTAAACTAAAAGAAAAGTTGAAAACAATTCAACTTGACCCTAATCACAACATTTTTTTTAATATAAACAAAGAACAGAAGAAAATTTACAAAGAACTAATGAATGAGATCAACCCAACAATTGCAGCCTTTTTTTTATTTTAATCGGCCCGGCCCAAGTAAAAGATGTATACTTTAATACAGAAAAGTTATTTTTCTTCACCGAATGAAGGAAATTTCAAAATTCACATGCAAAATTCGAAAGTAAGAAAACCGAATCAAATTCACACGCGAAATTCCCAATTCACACTTTACAATTCAAAAGAAAACCAAATGAAATTCCCACGCGAAGGATTGATGTCGCTGTCAGTTCTTTATTGAAGTTGCGTTCGATTTGGGGTTTGATGAAGATTTCGGGTTAAGGTGGTGAAGCCGTGAATTTGGGTAGTAGTTGATTGATTGGGTTGCGATGGAAGCTATTGCAGTGAAGAACGAGGCAGTTGCAGTAACTTTTGAGGTGGCGTCGTAGTCGAGGTTGGTGGGTTTCGAACTGGGGTTTGGGTTGTTGAAGTTTGTGGCGAAGGGAGATGTTGGAGTTGAGGAGTAAAGCAGAGGGTTGTAGAGTCAAAGGTGATGGTGAAGGTGTCTGTTGTATGTCGTATCAGGCAATGTGGAGTGTGGATGGTCACGGTGTACGATTGGCTTTGGAATTATTGCTGTAGCGTTGCACAGAGGCTAGTGAATGGAGAGGGTGGATTGTTGGAATGTTTCTATGTTGGCAAGTAAATGTTGAAATGGTTGTTGTCAATGTTGTGGTGGATGTTGAATTGGTTGGAGTGATTGGAGTGCAGAGAACAAATTGAATGGAGTAGGCGGCAGTGGAGAGGGTGGTTGGGTATTTGACAGTGGTGGCAGGGTATTAAATTATTTGGCAGAGGTGGCTGTTTTGTTTTGTGGCTGATGATGCTTTGTAGTGGTAGGGTGGTTCTTATGTTGAAGTGATGAGCGGTTTTGAAATGAGCAGTTTGGTAGGCAGGGGCTTGTAGTTGCGGGTAGTGGTGATTTGAGTGGATGGAGGGTGAAATGTAGGGTTGTCGGAATTTGTGACAGTTATAGTGATGGTTCAAGTTGAAATAGGGAAGGCACAACAGTGAAGTTGTAAGATGCAGTGGGTAGTTTGATGGTTGTAAGGGATGTAGGAATGGATGTTTCAGAGAGTAATGAAATGCAATAAGTCAGTGAGGTGTATGAATTGCTGGTGCAGCGGTAATGAAGCGTAGGAGTGGTTGAGTAAGGTGGTTAAGGAAGAAAAGAATGAGAAAGGTTGCTGTGATGTAGCATACTAACAGTTAGAATGTTTGTGGAGGAAGAATGTTTGAAGTGAAGGCAGGGGATGTGTATTACAAAAGTGCACAGTGAAATGCACAGTATAATGAAATGTAGTTTTTTTAGATTATGTAAAATGTAGCAGTTTGTAATGAAAAGAGACAATAACAAAAAATTTGTTTTGAAATTGTGTTTGTCCCTGTTTTTTTTTTAATGGTAAATGCAAATGAAAATGAAACTAGAAAAGCAAACACACACAAACAAATTGCCAACAAAAAGCACACAAACTAATTTTTTTTTTTTAATGCACACAATAAAAATCAAATAAAAACTAATTCGAAGAATAGAAAATAAAATCAAAAAATTCCCCGGCAACGGCGCCAAAAACTTGTTCGTCGACAAAATTTCTATTGATTTAGAAATTTGCCGAAAAATTTCAAATTAAAATATAACCGCAAGCGCACGGTGTACGAATGTAGCACGTGGCGAATACGGGTCGATCCGCAGGGAATTGATGATTTTTAAAATTTCTATTCAATCAAATTATACCAAAGTCGAGTGAAATTGTTGGATAGAACTAAAATGAAGCTAAACTAGAATTGAAATGTGATTAGTAAACTATTGAACTAGAGAACAATTTAGAGGCAAATCCACTCTCATACTTTTGTAAATCAACAAACACATAATTTATGATCTCTAACTTTGATATTAAGTGAAATAATCATTGCATTTATCATAAGTATGGTTTGTTTATGTTATTAGTTAACATAACTCAAACCATCAAACTATAATACAACAATTATACCACTTACAATTCTCATGAAAAAGAAGCCAAAGCAAAAACTATTTTAAGTATGATCTATTTACTATTGTAACTAGTAACATAGATCATCAAATTTCATTTTTACTTTCATTTCATAATCAAAAATTAATTAGCAAAAGTTGATGTAAATTGTGTTTATGTTGAGTAAGAATAGCTCATTTGCATAAGCAATATAAGCTATCAAACCCACTTGTATAAACTTACATCAAAATTCACATTCATGAAGCATAAACAAAGAGATCATAAATCATAAAAAATGTTGAAATTACATAAAGTTAGAGAGCTTCATCACCCCTAAATTGAGGGGGTTTAGCTACTCATTTGTGGCATTGAAGCATCACAAGTAAGTTTCAACATTAAAGAAAAGAAAATAGAAAATAAGCAAAGAAAGCAAAAGAGATTAGCTACTACCTACTTGCATAAATGTAAATCTAAGCTATGAACATAAGGAGAAAGAGAGCATATAAATAAACATTAACAATAAAACAAAGAAAAACATGTAGAAAAGAGAGAAGAAAGAGGCTTGGAAGCCATTTTTATTTCATAGAACATTGAGCTTACACTTTGATTTCTTAATTTCCTAAGTAAAATGAAAGAGTAGATGATCCTCTTCATGTACATAAGAGGGCTATTTATACATGTATAAAACCCTAATTCTCTTTTTAGGGAGCTTCCCAAAATACCCTTGAGGTGGTGTAGCCTCCAAGTAATCATTAACATTCACTAATCCCCCACTTAATATGTACATGAAGCTTTAAGTCCTTTTAGCATGTGCTTAGCTTCTAATTGGAAGTTAGGTAAGTGGGTGGGGTCCTCCATGATCTTGAACTTGAATTATTTCCTCTTCATTCCTTTGTATTTCCTTGTGCATGCATGTATCTTCATATAAGCCTCTTCCATATGCATCCAAATTCCTATAAAAATAATCAAAAATGTCCAAGTAAAAATTCTTACATTGACACATGCACAAAAATGACCGTTTTGCCCCTGAATGATGATGAAAATAGATGGTTTGAAAATAATTGAATTTTGGTTTTAAACATGTTAAAATGCCCAAATATGATGATTATTTAAAAAAAGGAGATAAAATATGGATGTAAATATATGCACAATTACGTGCACATCACTACGGCTGTCATGAGGATGTCGGGAAGCTGCGCTCAGGGCGGGTTCGGAGGTGGACATGGTCGTTCCAGGTGAGGCGAGCTGGGCAAGCTAAGTAGCTGGGTGGTGCGGTTTTGGGTGAGTGGTGATTTTGGCTTGCTTCTTTTTTTTTTTTTTTTTAAAGAGGTGGCCGATCAAATGGTGAAGGGAAAAGGCGGAGGGCTGCTGACGATTGGCGGGGAGCTGCGGAGGTGGAATCGGTGGAGAGAGGCCGAGCCATGCTGGGCTGTTGGTGGACGAGCAAGTGATGGACGGCTTTTGGGGTTGATGTAGTTAACAGTGGAGGCTCGGCTGTGTATGCCGATGGGAAAGTCGGCGTAAGGTCGTGGGAAGGACTGGACGGTTGTTGAGGAGGGAGCGGCTGTTGGCGTACAAGGCAGTGGGTTGCGTTTGTTGCGTGTGCTTCAGAAATGCACACGTCCAAACAATACGCCATGTTCATTTCTTTCCCTTTTTTTTTTTTGAAGAAGCAGGTTACAGAGGAGAAGGGGAAAGCATGACTTTGTTTATGGAAGATGGGTTTTGAAAAAATGGAAAAGGAAGTGTCTTGAATTAGCTACTGGCTACGGCAAAACATATCTTTTCCAAGGCAAACCAAGCATATGAAGAGCAAAAGACGTAGGCCAATGAATAATAAATAGTATAGGGAATGGTAAAGGTGGACTCTAGAATTTAGGCAACAGCGAAAAGCTGAAGTTATTAATGTTGATAGCTATTGGTTGTTCAGTAGGAAATGAAAAGGTGTAGGAAACTAAAAGACATAGCTAGCTACTCATACGGTAACCGTTAATGCGGATTCTGCTGTGAACAGGGCTTCCGAGCACAGAATTGAATATACCGTGAAGAGCAGCATGCCGAGACGATTAAAATGGTATACAAATGTCGGTAGAACGATTGAATTATAAAATTCGAAATTTCAACTAGCGGAAAATGCATAAAAATCGCAGAAAAATAAGATCGACGGAGCCAAAGATGTCCGAATTTGAGAAAACGACAAACTAACAACTTGCTCAAAAGATGGTTTAGAATTTTTCTATGTAAAAATATTTTGGTTTTGAAAACGTTTTATTTTCATCGCTTTTTAACTGATTGGATTGAAGTAAATTTACGCGCGAAATAAACTTTCATATTTTCGAACAAAATTTACCAGTTGCTATGTTCAACAAGGTGCATTTCAAATATCAAATTTATATTTCAAAATTTTATCGTCTATAATTTTTCAAAAATTTCAGTTAAATTCGTTACTAAAACCGTTAAAATTTACGGGTCATTATAACCGGGAATGGATAAAATAGGGGAGGTGCAGCAAAGCTTCGTGGGTAGCTCCCACTTGAAAGCGAGATTTACCCATGTCTAGATGTCCCTTTATTTCGGCTTAGTGGTGCGGTTGCTGATCACAACTGCGGGGTGGTCTTGTTCGAAACTGTTCAGTAAGGAATGGTTCCGGCTTTGTGTTGCAGGGGAGCGAGCGTACTCCTCAGTACGGTGATCTAGGCCACGTACTATGACGGGCGGTACCCCAGTAGCCCAGCCATTGTATGGAATCCAAAATCCAATAAGTGCCAACGGTTTTGATTGTATTATCCACTTTTGTGGCTAGTAGCTGGAATTTAATCATGTAACAATTTCGGCTATTTCTTAGTTACTTGAAAACCCTAGACACTATTATAATATCATCGGATTTCCTATCAAATGTTTTGGTTAGCGTAAGGTAAAAACTTTTCCATGTTTATGTGTGGGAACTCTTACGTGATACCTTTTCTTTTCAAAAGGTTTTTTTCAAAGTTAAGCAACTTTAACCTCTTACTCACACCAGACCCATGTCTGACTCGGAGTTATTTCTGTTTTTCTTTAACTCTTAGGTACTTAAATTTTTACGAGTAGCCAAGGGAATTCAGGTTAGGATTCAGGTTAGCTTTGACGAATTGTGAAGGGGCATATGGAGCAGGAGGCTTCTGCGTATAGTTTTATAGTTTTCTGCTGTGTTGGTATCTCTGAGTGTCTTCTGTAATGTATTGAGTTGTAATACTAGACAGCTGTTTATAACTGTCTAGTATGTGATGTATTGTCTGTGTAACTCTGATAATTGATATATACTATGTAATACTTATGTTATTAATATAATTTATTCGTTCCGTTGTTGAGATTCCTGTGTTGTTTCTTCTTTCTCTTCTTTCTTTTCTCTTTTCTATCCCTTTCTTTCTTAAGGATGATACGACTTTTTGTGGAGAAAAAGTCGGGTCGTCTCACCCATGGAAACCAATAAAAATTAAATAAAGAAGAAAATTCAAAAGATGTAAATCAAAAATCGTATAGAGGAATGAATGGATCACTACTCTATATAACTGCTAGTTGACCTAATATAATGCATAGTATTTGTCTCCGTGCAAAATATCAGTTTAAACCTAAAGAAACTCATTTACAATCTATAAAACTAATTTTGAGATATGTTAATAACGCATTAGACTATGGACCCTTTTACCCAAGAAAAGACTGCTTTGAATTAATTTCATATAGTGACGCGAACAATGATGGTTGCAAATTAGACCGAAAAAGTACAAGTGGAATTTGTTACCTTTTGAGGCACTCTCTGGTTTTGGGCTTAGTAAGGAGCAAAACTCAGTATCTTTATCTACAACAGAAGTAGAATATGTTTCAGCAACATTACCCTATTCACATGGTATCTATATGCAGTAAACATTAAAAAAATTGGTTTAAACTTTACTAAATCACCAATATACTATGATAATACAAGTGCGATCTATCTATCTAAAAACCTAACCCATCATGCTAGAACTAAAAATATTGATATAAGATACCATTTTCTAAGAGGTAATGTAAACAAGGAAATAATATCGCTTCAATTTATAAACAATGAAAATCAAATAGCTGATATATTAATAAAACCATTAAATCAAACATCTTTTACTAAGTTAAGAAGAGAGTTAGGAATTTGTTATCGATTAAAAATATAAAAACTATAAGTTAAAAATTACAAAATATAAAGAAAAACAAAGTAATCAAAATAATATTATGTATATCGACATACCCTACCCTCATATGTTGGCATATAATGGTAAAATCTGTTTTTTTATTTTCCCTTCAAAATTAAAATTGTTTGTTATATAATAACCAAATTTTGACTTTATTCTTCATGTTTTGTATGCTCTCTATTTTAAACTTCTAAAATATAGAAACCCTAGCTTCATCTAATACCATACGTTATAGAGAAGAAAATCCATCATTTTCCTACCCTTCTCCTCCCCAAGGCCCCTTTCAAAGCACTACTATGGCTAAGATCACTAAAATGTAAGGTGAAATAAAAAATATTATGCAAATGCTCACTAAAATTTAAGAGGTACAAATTCTTCTAACCGAGGAACAAGAGAAGGAAAGCAGAGTTCTTCACAATTTGCAAAAATATCTATTGGATAATCTAACGAATCCAATTGTTATTGAAGATGAGTCTGGAAATTTGGCTATTCATAACCCCATTCAAGGCAGTGATAACGAGGAAGAAGGGCAAGAAGAAGAAGAAGAAGACGACTACATGAAAGAAGGTACAAAGTTTGATGCATCAGAGAAGTATGTTTCGATCGAGGTGGAAATCTCATCGAGCAAACAAGGAACTTTTGCCTTCATTACCCTCACCGCCCTATCCACAAATCCCCGGTCATTAGGAAATCACAATAGGATAGTAGTTATTTTTCTTTGGTTGTTTTAATGTGTGGCATGCACACTTGATTTGATTTGACAGTTTTTACTTTGTACATATATGGATAGTTTAGGGTTTGGTTGGATTATGATTATATTGTGTTGTGATATTGAAGATATATTGTTTGGTGTGGTTACTTTTAATGATTTCGTTTATCATTCATCATATGGCATTCTTATTACTATTACTATAGTGTCTTTGTTATGGTGAGTTATAGTTTTAGTTAGTTTTTTATGACAAAGGGGGATAAATATATAAAATCTAGACATAGATTAAGGGGGAGTTTTTTCACTCCGGGGAAGTCATAATATATTTTATATACAAAGTTGTCATCATTAAAAAGGTAGAGATTGTTAGTACCTTAGGTATTGGTTTTGAGGATAACAACTGTAGGACATTATATAAAATATAGACACTAATATTTTACCTATATATAAATAGTATATACTGCAGGATATTAGACAGGTATTGATTAAGAAGACTGTATAGTATCAAGGTACTAATATCAAGTGTAGATTCAAGACGCTGATATAAAGTTTCAAGATTTCAACAGAATGAAGACTCATGAGCGTTGAAGAGTTCAAGATTTCAAGATATTCCAGATAAGTTATAGAATCATAGAATCTATGTTAAAACCTTGATAGCACTTTCCTGATCTCTATTACCTTCACTAATTTTGTTTTAAATTGTTTTTTAAATATTCTATTTTAAAAATATTTTTTCAACATATTTCCAAAATGATTTTCATACCTCTCATGCTTATAAAGATATTATATTAGTGTTTTTAGTTATATATATATATATATATTGAAGTATTGTTCATACGTCAATAATTTATAACTATTTTGATTTTATATATATCATTTATATTATATTAAATATTCTTATTAAACCATTCAAAATTATTTTAAAAACTTTTATTAAGTTTATTATGATTAAAATATTTATAAACTATGCTTAGTGTTTGTACCAAGTTGCAAAATATTTTACAAAAATTAATATTTTCAAAACAAATTTTATTAAGTAATTTTTCAAAATACAAAGGGATATATCGACATATCCTCTTTAAGTATGTCGACATACCAACCGTATTTCAAAATTCAGATTTGAATGGAAGTGTCTTTTCGTAGTATCTCTTTGCGAATGGACATGACCATTATTTCCTTATGTATACCAGTCTTCTAAATCAAATTTTATTAACTACTTTCTTTTTTTTTCTCTCCTCGTTTCACTTTCCTGATTTCTAAAGAAATTTCTATCGAAACTCTGCTGAAATTTTACCAAAATCAAATTCAATCATCACTAATTTGATTCCCTTTCATATACTCTCTGATTTCTCTCACCTCTCTCGTGATCAAGTGCTATTAAAGAGTTATAGGATCAATTATAATCAAGATCGAAGCTCTAAGTTTGTAAACTCTATCAAATCACACTCTTATGCTCTGTGGTATCCTTGGTATCACTAAAATCCATGTAGGTGTGATTATAGCCTGATTAAATCAATTGGGTGTGCTTAGTAGCCCGTAAATCTAGTGGTGTGCTTGTGGCCCGGAAATCAAGTGGCTTTACCCATAGGCCAGGATTCTTGAGGGTGTGTCTCATAGCCTTGAAATTGAGATTTTATTTTCATTTACTAGTTGAAAAGAAATCAGTACAAGGAATTGTGTGGAACCGGATGTAAGGTAACTCTGAACTAGTACAAAATCTTGATGTGTTCTTTCCTTTTTACTTTTACTACATTTACTATTATTTTTACTTTTATTCTGTGTTTGTTTCTATGATTGTGAATTCCAATAAAATTTTACAAAATTTGAATAATATTCATATAATCAATTAAACACTATTCAATCCTCCTCTCGTCTTAATTTAGCCTGAAGATCCCTATTCCGCTAGCTTACATATTCAACTAAAATAATTAATTGAGTAAGATAAAATTAATTAAAATATTAATTAATTAAATAAGATCTAACTAATATAATATAAATAAGACCATTATGTAAATAAATTAAATTATGTAAGGTATATATTAATTAAACATATACAATATGAATGTAAAATTGAAGGTGAAATTGGAAAGAAAGCGATACTAGATTTAAGGAATAAATTCATACGTACATTATGTATATCGTGATTTCTGATGTGTCCGGCACATAAATCACGAGAGTATTTCATAAGAAATATATTATTCCATAAGTCAATATCAATCAATTACATATATGAAGATTATAAATCATTAATGTAATGTTATCCTCTACCATTTATATATTAATATATTACTTACATACTCCTTAGTTGCTGAGGTTTCCTCCAACTAGTGATGTAATGTACAGTACTATTAATACATAGAATAGACGAAGTAAGATAACTACATATTTTTGGTGATCTTTCCTCAAGGTATGTGCACTATACTTAAGCCGTCATGAAATGGTCAGTATGAGCGAAAAACCTCTATTTATTTAGTGAGCTTTTCTTAAGACGAAGATGTGATTTGGACAAGAAATCATGAGTTAGGAGTTGTATATGATACAACCAATAAGGAGTTATCCATCATATATGAGCCCATAGTTTTTTGGGCTTTCCTCAAGATCAAAATCCTAAGGCATACGAGTCCTAACACTCACTACAGAAATCAAAAGATTTCTATGTTTTCACTTAGGTTTTGAGAAATATACAAGTCTAGATGAAGTCTTATTAGAAAAAATGAAATGGTAACATTTTACCTTTATGATATTGTAAGAACATTTGCTATATAAAGATAAAAAAATCTACATCAATAAATTTATGCAACTAATAAAAATCGATAAAATGATTATCAATAAAATATACAAATGAATTTAATTAAATTGACATGGTAATATAAAATATACTCATCAATAGATCTTTGGCATGTTGCCATCCCAAAATCGTGCAAGAGCCTAATTCTACAACTACTAAATATGTTCGTACCCTAGTCACTTGAAATTTTATTTGCCTAAGACTATGTATTGTCTTTTGACTTTTGAACTTGTAAACAAAACAAGAAAATGGATACTTGATCCATATTCAATCGCATACAAAACTTGTACGGTGAAAATTCGTTGTTTGTAATGTATGAAACTTTGATGAAATTAGTTCATTCAGAATAAGAAAATAAATCATAGTGCACAATCGTGTATTTAGTATGATTTATTATAATTAGGTATCATATGAATGGTTTTACTTGGAAAGCGAATGTATGAGAGTGGATGTAACTTTGGACGGTTGGAATGAAGAGATTGATTAGTCATCTCTGCTTCGTGAAGAGACATCGAAAATGAGAATTCTATAAAATACTAAAATATAATTAATAGAGATCGAAAAATATAATTTGTATTCCAAAAAGGTATTTTCATATAGAAAATTATTTTCTAAAAGATCGTTTTTAGTTGAAGATATTTGATCTAAAACTCTCGACCGTAAACTAGTTACGGTGAATGGAATAGAATCCCATAATAAGTAGCTGAATGGAGCTTGGTATTTGGTGTACTATTATTGATGGTGGAAATGGTAGGAGCATACCATTTAACACATGTTAGTGGTCGCATCAAGTCACTAAAGACTGCCTTCCTAATATACCAGTATTACTTATGAAAAAAATAACTATTATTCAACATTGACTAAAAATATATATATTTCTTTATTTTAATATGAATACGATGAATATTCATTTTAAAATAAATATATGACAATGGTATTTATGAAAAAAATGATGCACCAAAAACACAGAAGTATATAAAAATTATAATTATTTTGAAATTATGGACTAAGCAGTATCTTTAAGAAATGACTCAATAATCAATAGATTATGAATCATATGGTACTAATAAATTATATCTCAGTAGATTAAAGTTAAAGCACCCATCCAGTGGGACCGACATAAGAGTTGGTAAACTCTTTGAATTGATACGTTTAGGTCAATGAAATCATAGATCTGGTGATACAAAATGGTTCCACACACTTTTTAAATTCACAAATGAATTGACATTGAAATAAAGTATGTGTATTCGATATACAAATAGTAAGTATATGATAAGTTCATAGAATTCAATATGGAAGTAGAAAACATAACATGCAAAGGTAATAAAAGAATTCGATTGATCGAATATGTGAGTATATTGGAAAGAGTTCTAGATGTACCGAAAAATGAATAAAGATTAAATCTTAAATGTCACTCCTTTCTGTGATACATATTGAAGTATTGTAACAACCCATATCTGGATGCCAAAAGCTAAGCGCTATAGATGCTGCAGCCATCCATAGTATTAACTTCTGGTGACCAAATATGGTAATGATAATGGTATCCATAATATAAAAAGCACATGAACATGTACAAAATCACATATTTCAAAAAACAACATTTTGCTGATTACATTTCAAAACAATAATTCATATCCATATTATATAATCCCTTGACATTTCCCAGGCAATGATTAAATATATCATTGCAAAAATATACCAAGAACGACATTTGACGATGCTCCCTCTGTTGATCAAAGCAATATAGTCATATCTGACTTACATACACAGCGGAATAAAAAAAATGAAATGCCAAATCCTAATTAGCTATTCACCGGCCACTTGCTCGCCTTTGGATGCTTTATTCGCCAAAAGACGAAAACCTGAAAACCTCAATCCCTCAGCTTACTCAAATCAATTTTGAGTACCCGAGAATTGAAATGGAACAAAAAATTTGAGTCTGACATAAAGCCTGGTGTGAATAATTCTGTTGCATCTCGGTTTATTGATATTAAGTGAGGCCACATTGCTTAGTGGAGAGTGTTTTCCCTCACTAATATCCTTTTCAAAACATATATATTTTGCAATCCTCTCTTGCAACCATACTGGTTAATCAAAATGATTATATCGAAATAGCAATATCCTATATGCTAGTAATTAGACTATCTGTCCGTAAAATAAGAAATATGTGAACTATCTGTCCACATATAATAGTAAGGTCCATTATGCTATGAATGGACTATATGTCCATACAACTAGGCTGACTGCCTATAAATTGGACCAACCATCCAAAATCTAGGCTGACTGCCTGCAAAACGGACTAACTGCCCGAATTATTTTCTTAGGGTTAACTATCCTTTAAATATTCCTTGAAAACCTTTTCAAACCGATTTAGTCCTTCAAAACATACATATATACAAGGAAAATATATCTTTCGCTATACTCTAAGCCATTTTGCCATGTTATATATACTTTACTCAAAATAATGTAAATGAGATTTAATACGCATCAACTATCCTTCTAAAACAAGTCAAAACCCTTTTTAACTTGAACATACTTAGGCTATACTGCCTATTTATTACATTCGAAACCTTTTTATAAAACTGTTAAACGACCCGTTCAAAACCATTGTAGGTAACACCTTCGAAACCACTGAAAAACCCTTTCGAAACTATTAAATATTGCCTTTGAAAATATTGGAAAAATATTTCCTTTCCATTCTCCAAAAGCTTCAAAATAACAGACATCCCCCTTTAAATCCTTTTAAACATTGCCTTTTGAAAACATAGGAAAAACCTTTCTTTCAATCCTTTAGAAACCCTGGGGAACCACCCCTTATGGAATCATTCATTAAAACCTTTCAAAACAGTCAAACTCAATCCTTTTCAAAGCACTTTGGGTTCAATCTAAAACAGATGGAAACCTTTTAAAACCATTCAAAAACATCTTGGTCGAAACCATTTGGATTTCGCCTTCATGTATAGCAAAAGGACTAGAAACCCATTAAAGTCGAAAGCATCTGTTTTGAAACCTTTTAGAACTATCTCTTTCGAAACTATTTGGGTATTACTTTACTTATAGAAAAAAGGTCTTACAAACATTTTAAGTCAAAAGTAATTAGGTCGAAATCATTTCCTAAGTAGTGAAGTAACGGTGTCGAAACCATCCCATCGAAAGCATTAGAGAGGTGGCTAGGATTTAGAGAAACAAAACAACTCTTTTGAAACCTTCTCGGTCGAAAGGTAGAAAGGCGACAGCAAAAAGTTCTTGACTTAGTCGAAGGAAATTATTTAAAAATAGAGGCGCAACCCAATCAAAATCATTTCTTTTAAAACATTTGACTTGGTCAAAAGCTACTTAGTCGAAAGCCATTTATTTGAAAGCAAGCATGTGTACTTCTTTAATTTAAAAACAAAGGACTACCTCAACCACTTGAAACCCCTGGTTTCGACTCCCTAACTTGCATCATCATCCAATACATTATGTACCAATTTCCTGATACCATATGCATTGGTTTCGACTGTGTCGGAGGAGTATGGAGGTGGAACATGGTATCAAAAGAGACGAAACAACGAAAAACTTGTAGCAAATAGTACTTTTCACTCAATCTGCCTTACGTATCTAATTGTGATTGGTTGCCTCTTTCTTTACCAATAAAAAGTATTGCACATTGTCAAAATGGATGCCAACTTTTTTGATTTAATAATTTAAACATTTTACAAAAAGGCCCTTCTCCTCTTTTATTATATAAAACATTTAAGTCACATACATTAAATAATTCTATACAACCATTAAAACACTTAGAAAAATTCTAGAAAAATTCCAAAAAATCACAATATATATGTTTTCTAATATATAAAAATTTCAGACCCAACCAATTAATTATTTACTCGCAAATAATTTATAAACCAAAATACCAATTTCTTTACTGGAAATTCATATTAATTTCACAGAAATTCAGAAAAATATGAAAATTGAAACATATCTCCAAAATAATATTTATGATCTTCATAAAAATTTTCAAGTCATTTTTATGTCATTTAATAGGGTTTTCACCTTAAAACAAATCATAAAGTCAATATGAATACTCATAGTTCATCAACAAGTATATATATTCATTCGATCATTCAAAACATGGCATATCTTTGAAAAATGCTCTAAATTCATATTAAAACCGAAAACACAATCAAAAATGAGAAATAAAAGTTATTCACCTTAGCTTCAGAGATTATAGAGATTGAGATATGAATAGATTTGATTTGACTTAGCTTCTTCCTAGCTTTTCTTCTTCTATTCCTTGTTAATGGTGGCCAACTCCTTAATTTAAAAATTTGAAAATGAAATGAACGCTTAATATTTTACACGGCCAAGGTTTGAAGGATATAGGAATGGCCTCTTTCCTATTTTACCCCTCCTCTATTTTATTTTTACCATTCCTTAGTTCATTGTTAAATGGCACGGCTACCCTTAATTAAAAATCAAATCTCAATCTCCTAATCAATACATTATTTTATTTAATTCAACTTATTAAACATCCTAAATAATGTTACCAAAAATCTGGGGTGTTACATGTATCGATAAAGAGTAGTTAAACTTTAGTGGACAATGTACGATTGACAATGACTGAAGTTGAGTTAACTTCTTTCTATAAATTATTGTACTTAAGTCTAGTACACACGGTTAAAATTAATTTCATCCAAAGAATAGTCTCATCATACATGATAAGGGTTTGTAAGAGAACTCAACATATCGTATACTAAGGAGTTGGCAGGTTATGTGAGTTGAAAGAACTACGCATAATAATTGTACATATGAGATCTTGCATGAATCGCCCAAAAGGAGTTTTGAAATGATCCTCATTAAATGAAAAATTCATGTTTTGAACATAAGTATTGTAAACTAAAATTAAATCATCATTCGTCTTAACACCAAAAATTGCCAAGGCAAAGACAAAGCTTTACAAATGTAAAAAAATGTGGATTAGGGTTATTGCCGACTCTTCCATCTTCATTTTTTTCCACTCTCTACCCACTATGCCTCCTGCGTTTTTTCACACTTCGGGTCGATCTCATCTTTAATCTTCTCTTCCTTTATTTCAACAATGACTTTTTCCCACATTTCTTCATAAATTGGCATCATAGGCCATCCTGCTCTAAGTCAACCGCATATCTTGCTTTTCCTTTAACGTCTCAGATCTTTGATCAGTTGTTCGCTCTACCTGATTTTGTCCTTTTGCTCCTCTATGCCAGAAGTCCTGCTATTACTGGAATAATTCGAGAGTCGCCGCCTATTCAGCCAATCCAGCTACATGTATCGAGACATTTTGAGGTAATACCCTATGAAATAAACCATAAGTAAATAAGTAAAATAAATAAATTTGATTAAATTAGATAGGCTAAAAATGGAAATTTTGCAAAAATTGGAATTTAGCCTTGAAAATTATATAGTTGCGTTCGCGGTAAAATTCTGACCAATTTTCATATATAATATGCTAAAAAATGCTCAAATGAAAAAGTTGTGAGCGTTTGAAGTTTTTAGGTTTAAAATAATTTAAATCGAATTCAAACTAAAATGGGTAATTAAATTTGAAATTTAAATGTTAAAGTTAACAATTTATGGTTAACATGTAGAATATAGTTAAGGAATAACATTAATTAAGCAACAAAAAGAAATTAAACGTTCCCAAAATAAAAGGAGAGGTCGGCTGCCGACCTCTACCGGTCGATCGGTAGCGGTTGGTACGGGCGCATATAGGGCGATCAACCATTAGCAGTTGATGGGTGCAGGTAGGGCGGTCGAGCGCTCCTATTTGTGGTGGCTATGGTTTTTCTATAAATGTTCTAGATTTATCTTTTTTTAACCTACTTTCATTCGACGGTTCTCGTGTGTTTCAATCTCTATAATTAAGACCGTAGACCTCTAACTTTAGTTCACATATATTTTGGAAACATTAGTGAAGCTCTATCAGTTCATCTCTTCTTAGATTTTGAAAATTCCATTATGGTTTCAGGTAAGAAATCCTAACCTATCTTTGTATATTATTTTATTTCTAAACCTCTTCTCCCCCAACCTTTCTGAATATAATATGTATACAAATCCCTTGTTGTATATATCAATAAAAAGAGATCAAATGGAGATTATAATGGACATTTCAATCCAACGAGAAGCAAAGCTAAGGACCATCTGTGAACGATAATCTTCGCATTATTATTTTAGTAATTGTTTAATATATGATGGATTTGGATATGCCTTGGGGGTTTTGGGATTGCTAAAACAAACACTATAAAATCACCCCAAAACTCCTTTAATTCGGATTGTTAATTCCAGATGGAGATTCTCAAATATTTATGTTGAATTAATGGAATTATATAATTTTTTCATATTTTTAATAATTTCTAAGTCTATTCCAATCCTCCTTATTCTTTGATTTGATTATGAAATTTTATAATAAAATAAGGGCGTAAAGTGTGAATCTTATTCATATTTTTCACCACTTATTTCAAAAAAAATTAAATAGAAATTTCCTTATTTATTTCTTTGTAAATGAGGAGTTTAATAGAGGATGAAATTTGAATTGTAATTTCTATTGTTAGGATTATTTCGTTGGTTTGATGTAATAGACTGAATTTATATTTTATATACAAGTGTATATAATTATAATTTTGGATATGAATATTTGAATCCTTTGTTATGGTTATTGAAAATTTGGCATCTTTGATAATATGGAAAAAGACTTCTATTATTGTTGTTAAAAAGGAATTGACATTTAATGTTAGTTGGAGTGTAATCCCGCACGTATAGAAAATAATAAGTGCGTATTTATTTATATATTTAGTACTTTAAATAGCATACAATTATAACGTAGTAAATACATTGTTAATTAGGTAATAATTGTCATTAATTCCCCCTTAGGAAATTAATTGATTATTAAGGCAAAATAGGAATGAATTCTTATATAGCCTAAACAATGAACACGGCGAGGTGTGATAATATATATCATGAGTGTTGCAAATATGACTAAGTCATAGGGACATCACCAATGATAGTTAATCATGATGATGTGAGGTAAGTCCAAATTCTATAGGGTAAATCTGCTCAGCTAATCTTGCTACCAGTACCAATGAATAGTCAGACTAATGTGGGACGTCACCGTGGAGTACGGGTCATAGTGTAAAGGATCTGTTTTAGGGTATAAAGGTATTAAGTGGTTGTTTGAGGGCCTTCGTTTTTTCCTTAAATGGGTATTGAGTGGTTAAGGGACAGTGGCTAGGCATGGTAGAAGGTACCTTTGGGAGAGTCCGCTTAGGGTAAGGTATTAAGTGTTATTTGAGGGCCCGCCTTGCCATAAAAGAAGTTTTAAATGGCTTGAAGAGATTCCATACAATATCACCTAGGTAGACCCCTATGAGAAGTCCTCCTTGGGAATAAGTATTAAAAGATGAGGACCTACCTCAGTTTAGGTCATAAATGGTCAGAGTCTACTTATTTTCCATTAAAATGGTATTAAGTAGCTTAGGTTCTATCTCTCGCATTGGTAGACATTTGTAACATCTATTATGGGTTATGAAATCTAGATACCTGCCTAGAGAATTGAGGGTATTAAGTGGTTGTTTGAGGACTCACCTCTTTTCCTTATATGAAGCATTAAATGGTTTCAAAAATGGTTTTAAATACGTAAAACATATTTTTATTTTGAAATATACTGCCCAATTACTGAAATGGTTAGGCTAAAGTTTTTGATTCACCAATCACTTGTTGTTTTATCTCCTTCCTTATTACAACATAGGTTAGAGATGGAGTTGATGATGCTTGAAGATGACAATAGTGGAGCTTGTGGCAGTAGTTATTTATATATTCATGTTATTTTCTATCGTACCCATGAAATGTTCTTTCGAACAAATTAGTGTAACGATTGTTATTAACATTATGATATGTTTTGTGGCATTTGAAATGGTTTGAATAATTAGGTGCTATTACTGCTATTATATTTTATTCCTTCCTCTATGAGTTCTGAAATAATAGATAGATAGCTCTATATTGTTTTTCTTTTTACCAACCAGTAGCCAACTATGGAATGGGTCTAACTTTCGATGAGCCTTTTTTGGGTCGGAATTTAGGGTTGTTTCAGGGGCAGATTGTTACATTTGGTATCAGAGCCTATGTTACTTCATCAACGAGGATATGTATACGTATGAGAGGCATACTTGTTGTTTCTATAAATGTTTTTCGAAAATCCAACTATATATACACTTAATTTAAACATATGCAAAAGCACTAGGTAAATCTTTACTTCTACAACTAGTTCTGTCTTAGGAAATGTAGATGGCAAGGATTGTAACTCCAAGGTTAATAAGGAAATAAATATGCAATAAACAGAGAGTTACAAGAATTTAATAACGACATAAACTGATCAATTAAAGAGATTGTTAAGGTAATTTTAGGATTATGAACTAGAAAGGTTGTAATTCTAAAAATAAAAGATGACGAATGTGTAATAAGTAAGGAGTTATAAGAAATTAAATAAAATATTGAGACCACTAAGGTAAAAGTTGAATAAGTAAATAAATGTTTTTAGGAAACATTCATTAGGGCAATAACCATTTAATATTGACTAACTGACATTTATGATAATAATAAATAAAATTGTTAGGCATTAGTTATTACAAGGTCGAATATTTGTAAACATCCAAAAGTCATATGTAAAGAAGGAACGAAACAAGCTTTCATAAGAAGGTGTACATTAATCGCCATAAGAAAACAATCAAAAGTTTTAAATGATTAAGTACGAAAGTTCAAAGGAATGAATAATTAAAGCCAATTTCTAATTACTACCCCATGAAAAAGAATTTGATAAATTGGTGTTGGAAACTTCTTGAATGTTTTGAAATGGCTTTTCAAGAGAATATTAAATGAAGATCTTATGTATTATAAATTGATTTTTTTTATAGAAAGTGATTTTAGACAGCTTTGCAAATATACCACCATTTATTTAGTGAAAAGTTTTGGAAAGAGGATATAATTCTAAAAGCGATGAAACTATTGGAAATGTAGATTACAGATCTTAAGGCTGGATAAACACTAGAGGGGGTGAATAGTGTTTAATGGACTTTATGGAATTTTTGAAATATTTTCAAATTAAACACATACATATGTGATTTCATAAACAGAGAAACAATCACATGTGCAAATAGTAAATAAAAGCAGTAAAGGAAAAAATACACCGGAATTTTGTATACGGTTTGGAGTTACCCTACATCCAATCCCACAAAATTTCTTATGCAGATTTCTTTTCAAAATATAATGTTGATATTACAACCTCAATTTCAAGGCCACGAGATACACCCTCCTGTCTTCGAATCTAGGGCAAACTCTCTTGATTTAACCAGTCTACATGATCACCTAATTGATTTATGGGCTACAATCTCACCCAATTGATTTACGGGCCACAATCACACCATTTCCAATAGCACTTTGATAGAGAGAGACTCGATACACTTTGATCTTTCGATCTTTGATTACAAATGATCCTATAACTCATAATAGCACCGAAATCTTTGAGAGAGAGTGGCAGAGAATCAAACTAGGGATGATTGAGTTTGATTCGCTTATAATTTCGACAAAGTTTTGTTTAAGAATTTGAAATATAAGAGAATATTTGAGTGGAGATGAAGGTGTGAAGAAAGGGAAAAAACTAACTTAAAATTCGTTGAAAACAACTGGTATATATAGGAGAACAACAGTCATGTCCATTCGCGAAAGGTTATGATGAATAGACACTTCTTTTGAAAATTTAAAATTTAAATTCTACGGTCACCATGTCGGCATGGGGGGATGAGGGATGTCGACATGCCTATGTGAGTTTTGAAAATTAATTTCGCTTTAGAATGATTTCAATTCTAAAACTTGTCAAAAAATTTCTAATCTTTGTAAACCATTTCCAATATATTTTAAACTTATAAAAGAGATTTAAAAAGTAATCTTAAAAATATATAATATAAAAGTAATAAACGCTCAATATAAATATTTTGAGATTAAAGCGAAAACCATTAAAACCAGGAGATAGTTTAAAAACAAGAACTGATTTTGCAAATAAAAAATAGTCAAGGATAAAATATTTAAACCTAGAGAGATAACTTTTAAAATGATAGTTTCGAAAAAATCATAAAATTAAATCATTTTGAAAATTTCATGGATTCCATTCCACTAGAGAAGGTCGTAGGTTCCATCCCACTAAAGAGGTTGTGGGTTCCATCCCACTATTAAAGCGAGAAGGCTGATTCTATTCCACAATTAAAATTTGAATATTTATTTTAGTGCTACTATTAAGTTTTAACATAAATCTAGACTCTACTACTTATCTTGATATCTTGAGCTCTTGAACTCTTGATACTCATGATCTTCAAGTTTGATTTCTTCGATCTTGAATTCATTAGTCTTGAATCTCTATACTCTAAAGTCTTCATTCTCAGTATCAACATTTATATACCCTGCGTGCGTGCGTGTGTGTGTGTATCTAGACAAGAATATTAGTATTTACATTTGATAACAAGTCCTAAAGTTATTGTCATCAAAACCATCATCTCAGGAACTAACAATCTCCTCCTTTTTTATGATGACAACCTTTGTTTATAAAATCTTCTCCATAAACTTCGATTCTACTCTGACTCCCCCTTATTCCAACAAATCCCCCTTAATCTGCTAACTCCCCCTTAATCTAGGCCTATCTAACCTATTTTATAATCCTTCCCCTTTATTATCAACAAAAACTAATCCTAAGCTTCATAACTCCCCCTAAATCTTATACTATAGCATCGTATACTAACATAGTATAATAGAATGTAAATAAGATAGATAATAATATCAGTAAAATATAGTAAGGTAAATGTGAGTGATATGAAAATTTTAAACACCATAAATCATTATATACATCATGTTTTTATCAAACCACACTATACAATATTCAAATCAATCCAAATCATACTAAATCAAATCAAACCAAATCAAATCAAACCAAACAATTCAAACCAAATCAAAGTAAATCAAACCGCATATGTTAAATCAAACATTTCTTTGAACGTCAACCCATCCTTCTTCACCATAGATAGGATCTGCTTGTATAGCATCCCATTCTTCATTATCTTTGTTCAGAGTTCCTTCTGGATTCGCTTCAAGTTCTTCTTTGTTGAGGGCTGAGATCATCCATCAAATGGCATCGAAGTGCCTTTCTTGTTCTTTTATCATCTTCATTTGGCGTAGTTCTAAGTGAGTTGATTGCGAAGGATAAAAGTAAGTATGTTCTTGAAGGAATTGAGAGTTTCTTCAAGATTCCCACTTAGATTATGAATAGGAGATGCCATTTTTTTTTATAAAATATGAAGAAATTCAATTGAAAATAAAGAGAATTGAAAGTATGCATTTTTCTAGAAGAAACATGTATTTAAATAATTAGAAATTCTTTTGAAATGAAAATATTCAAAGTCGTTATGTCAATTTCAATTTCAAAACAAAAACAATTTTCTGGCCCTTACATGTCGACATGAGGGGTGGGCGGATGTCGACATGCCCTTGTTTATTTTGGCAAATTGCATTGTTTCTTTATATTATATACAAGTTTATATATAAAAACTTATATAATATAATAATAGGCATTCCAGAGATATTTTAGAGCTAATAAACATAAAATAAAGGATTTTCATTGATAAATTTAGTTAACATTACACAAACGATACATAACATTTGAAAGTCTATGTGGATTGTATATGTATATAGTATATGACAAGTAGGTATATGATAGTATGAATTACATAGAGTAATAATACATGTAAAATAAAAAGATCATACCAGAAATTTTATACTGGTTCGGACCACCCATCTATGTCCAGTCCCGAAGCTCCTATTTGGAATTTCACTAATCAATAATCCACTCTTCACCCGGAGGAATAGACTTGTTACAATAGAGATCATTCGTCAAGAATGTGCTTTGAATAACACTGATATTGACAATATGTACAAGTCTTCCTATAATCTCCACTGGATATGTATAGATATAAATTTATATATGCTTTGAAAACATGGAAGAAAATTGAACCAAAGTTAATGATCTTTGGTTAAAATATTGATAGCAAAAATGAGTAATCTTGAAGTTGAATGCAAATCAATATAGAGAATAGAAATCAGAATGTTAGTTTCTTTGATTGTAAAATTTGTGATGTATTTATAGGTGTGAAAAAGATGGTTTGAAGTGTTATTACCCTTTCTCTTTGTTTCTGGAGATGCTTCTGTTTGAATAGAATTGAATTGAAGAAGAGATGCACAAAGTAGCCTTTCAAATTTTGATAGTTGCATGTTTTAAAAAATTCCCAGAGCCAAATGCAGACTTTTGGATTATGATGACTAGACATCTGGTCATGTGTTGTATGGAAAAATTCCAAAGGCTCAGACCAGACGTCTAGAGTAATAAACCAGACGTCTGGTATATGTTAAATTTTGTTCTATTTGAATGTATGTATATTTTTCTATATACGAAATCTAGGGAGATTTTACATTGTATTTCTAGGATTTGTATACAATGTTTAACTTCCCACTACTGTGATCTATGTTCCATACTTTGATTTTTATCCTTAGAATCTACAAAAACTAAGATACGAGATATATGTAAATAATTATTATGATGTGGTTTGTTGTCGTCAAAACTTGTAGATAGGAGTTCCTAACATTCTCCCTCTTTTTGATGATGAAAAACTATGTATTATAAAATATATTTTACTCCCATATATATGTATATTATATATTATCCTCCCTCTATGTATATGCATATTTTCTCCCCATTTTGGCATTATCAAAAAGAAAATAGAGAAAACAGAAATTGAAATGTTGAACATAAAACTTGGAGTACATGATATCTAAAATAAGAGTACATAAAGTGAGAAAATGCAGAAAAGAAACATATAGTGTAAAAAATTGGAAACTACTGGTAATAGTTAGTTGAGTCAAAAAAACTGCCATAGGTATTATTATAGGACTCCCAAAAAGCTGGAGGATCAGAAGTGTTCTCTAACCAATGACGTTGATCATTTTACTCTTCATCCTCGTGAATAGATAACCCTTGAAAAGACGAGTACCCTTACTGATGGCTGGAAGGATCCTGCATATTAAATTCCTCACTTTCCTCTTCATCTGTGTCCTTTAGTGGTTCGTCTTCCATGGGTTTTTCTTCTTCTCATTATTGTGTTGAAGACCGTGGAATTGAAGAGACATATGGAGCAGGCGGAGGAGCCGATGGTGATAAGGATGAAGACCGGAATGATGATCAACCATGAACTTTCCTCATTATTTTCCCAAGAGTGGATACAACCTTATCTAGTGTTTTCTCCACTTTACCCATTCAAGAAGAAATGCTTGAGACAGATCTATCAAGACGAACAACTTTCTTTGCTAAGATTTGTTGATTACGAGATAAAAGTTGTTGATTTTGAATGGATAAGTCACGATATGATTCTGTTGAAGTAGGTTCTCCTTGGGCTTTCAAAATCTCTGAGTCTGAGTGATATTCAGAAGGATGTTGCTGGAAAACATACAGACCTGTTTGTCGTGGATTGGGTTGTTGCTGCTCTTGTGTAGGTTGCTACTGATGCTGTTGTTATTGCTGTAGTGTCCATTGAGAAAATGATATTATCGGTGGCGGTTCGTCTGGTAGATGCGTAAGTTTGAAGTATTTGGACCCACTTACTTTAATTTGTAGTTCTTCAAAATATGATAGATAAGAAGGAATACCACGAGATTGAAGAATCCACGTTATATAAGGCGCATAAAACATTGTCTGACGCTTTTGAATACAGAAATTTTTAATTTTGTCAAAGAGAAATTGAGCCCAATTAACTTTAATACCACCAAATATAGCATACATAACTTTGTGATCAGTTTCATATATTTGCATGTGACTTCCTTTTTTCATATTGTGGTGTTAATAATCATACATTTAATAATCTTGCCCTAGGTCGATGGTTCTTCGTATTCCATTCTTCCATTTGTTTTATTTGAAATCCAAGAAAAATTTTATTTCATCCATGTGTGACATTTCAAACTCATTTTTCATTATTTCAGAAAATTCAGTACACAAACTTTCATTAGTTGATCAAAATATAATGTCATCAACATATATTTATAGAACTAGTATATCGTTACTTTTATGTTTTATAAATAATGTAGTGTCTATTTTGCCAATTTGAAATCTATAATTTTGTAGATGAGTTTTTAGTCGATCGTACCAAGCATGTGGTGCTTGTATTAAACCATATAAAGCCTTTTTTAGTTTAAAAACATGATCTGGATATTTTTATGAACAAATAATGGTGGTTGTTCTACAAAAACTTTTTCTTTCATAAAACCATTTAAGAAGGCACTCTTAACATCCATTTGAAATAATTTAAAGCTGTGATGACACGCAAAAGTAAGTAGAGTACGAATTGCTTCGAGACGAGCTACGAGAGAAAACTTCTCTTCATAATCAATTCCTCTTCTTGGTTGTAGCCTTGAGCCACTGATCTTGGTTTATTACAAATAATATTTCCATTTTCATCTGCTTTGTTTTTGTAAACCCATTTTTTTCCTATTACAGATTGATTTGATGGTCTAGGAATGAGTTCCTGTACATCATTATTGATTTAATTCTTTTTGCATTGCTAAGATCCTAGAATCATCTATTGATTCTTCTTCATAAGATTTAGGTTCTGTGTTTGAGATAAAAACAACGTGACTCGTTCAATTTAAGTTATTTCTAGTGGCTCGAGAATTTAAGTCTCCAATTATATTATCTAAACGATGATTTTTTTTAATGTTTGTGTGGGTGATCTTAAAACATTTTCATTATTAACAGAGGATGAATTATTCATATTATTTGTATTTTCGGTTTGATCATGAGTTAAAATTTTATTCCTTCTTCTTTAATATTTTGTTGGAAATTTTCATCAAAGGATACTTGTAAGCTTTCTTCTATAATATTTGTTTGTTTATTATAAATTCTACAAGCTTTACTACATTCTGAATAACCAATAAAAATTCCTTCATCCACTTTGGGATCAAAATTTTCAAGACTATCTTTAGTATTTAAAATAAAACATTTTGACCCAAAAGTTCTGAGATACGAAACTTTTGGTTTCTTTCCACAAAAAATTCATAACAAGTATTTTTAGTCATGGGTCGAAGTGCGACACAATTTAATACATAACAAGAGTGGCAATGGCTTCAACACAGAAATGTTTGGGTAGATTACTACTATTTAGCGTTCGTGCACATTCCTGTAGAATTCTATTTTTTCTTTCAACTGCACCATTTTGTTGTGGTGTTCGTAGAAACGAAAAATTCTGACTAATTCCTTTTTTGTTACAAACATTAGTAAAAAATTCATTTTCGAACTCCCCTCTGTAACGACCCTGAATTTTCGATCCCGAAAATTCCAGATAGTTATGAAAAGAAGAAAGAGAGAAGAAGAAGAAGAACAGAAACACCAAACCTCTCACATTCGCAACGGATAAAATATAATAATAAATAATAACAGTTTGCAAAAGAATACTATATTTGTCGATTACATTTAATATACATCAGAGTTTCACATATATATAGTCACTGAATATATACAGCTATCATGTCTCAGAAATACAACGGAAGTACTCCATACGCTATCGCCATCCAGCTGGCCTCCTGAACTCCAGAACGTACCTACCTGAAAATCTGTAATACTCGGTCTGACCCGAGCATTACACCAAAGTAACACCCGGGTCAGGCTGGAAACCAGCGTGAGTAAACCCAACTAACATGGAATACCAAACAAACAACTTATATAAACCCGGGTAACATACATCAATTTAACAAATTCACAATTTGATATAGACAACACTTATTCCTCACATCAATTTCTAAGTACCAAACTTAGATAAAATAACCCAATTCACTTAAACCTTTTCATTCCAGTCCATTGATTTCACACATCAATTTATTTATTTATTTATTTATTTTATTTATTTTATTTTTATTACAATTTATTTTCGGGTATTTCCTGATACCCGATTCCTGTTTCCTCGGATCTCATGTCATCCTAACCCAATTATCCAAATGAAATACACAACATTTCATATCAGAGATATCAACTCATTAAAGCATCCAATACCATTCAATCATCCATAAGTAAAGCTTAAATAACATACAAATTTAATTACCTTTATTCAACCACAATATTAATCATTTTCGATTAATATCAACATGTAATTAACTAACTTATTTACTTCGTTAAATAAATTATTTACTTCTTAATGAACTATCTAAATTAATCTCTTGATTAATTTCTCAAGGTAATCATATTTTATTTATTACATTAAGTAATTACCTATCAACCGATCCTTTGATTATTCTAAATCAATTAAACTTAATAAATTAACTTAAACTTTAATTAATTGATTCAAACCCTCAATTACTAAATTAATCAACCCGAATCAATAATTAATTGAATTAATAAGTTATCCATTTTAATTACCCTTCTTTTTTAACGAATCACAAACCATCAAGTCCTTATTAACATTACAACGAAAAACATTTCTTATTTGTGATTTAAGCTTTAACCAACTTAAAACCTGAATATTGTGAGTCAAGCAACGATTAACTCGAGAACAACCAAAACCAAGGTCACTAGATCATCAGTGCACATTCAATCAATTTAATCATTCAACCGATTATTTAAATTTAACTATTTAAATTTAAATAATAATCCAAATTACTTTCTTTTATTAACCATCCATTTATTTATTGCATCCAACAATTATCACTAATTACTTCACCAAATAATCATACTTTAAAAATCTCATTGAGTAATTATACCAACCGAATTTCACAATTGATCATTCTTAATTAGTTAATAAAATTAATTACCTTAATTTCATCACATTACTGAATCATTTAAAACCCTTCACCAATGATCCTTCTTTTGCTATATTCATTAACCAATCCTTTAATTACTTCTCTAAGTAATTAACGTTAATTTACCACTTTGAATACAAATTAATTAACCCATAACATCAATTAATCAACTTATTTATTTAACCCTTTATTTACCTCACAATTTAATGATTTTCAAATCATTCTCAACACATTTAAAATGTTTACTTCCAACTCACATTTTAAATTCCATTTCAAATTAAGATTCAAATAGAATATAACCGATCGAAGATTTACTCACCTTTGTTTTCGATTTGCAAATCCGATCCAATCTCGGTTTGGCTTCACATTTCGACCTCGGTACCCCACTTTCGATCGACAGCAGCACTCATGCGAAGGTCAGAGACCACCCAAACCTCACGTTGCCTTGCCTCTGCCAAAACTTCTTCCAGATTTTGCCACCAAAGCCTATAGTCTAAGGCTCGCGACAGCTGCCTCCCCTCCAATGCGGCGATGCTGCCGCAACCACTCAAAAGCCTCCTCCATACTTGTTGACCGCGCGAATACGAGACTAAACCTCCACTTCATCGAACAGCCATCCCTCAGCTGCCACGAACCCTAACTCGAAAAGCCCTAGCTACCCTTCGCGCTTCGATTGCGACTCGATCAAGCAAACCCGTGACCTCGTCGCGACGCCTATCCTCCACTAGGACGACCAAAAACCCACGCGCTCAACTTCCCAATCGCGATCCCAAACGGCCTCAAACGGGCGAAGTCGAGTCCTTCCCCCTTGCGTGCAAACGAGATTCAGAGCTCGGAAATTTTTATTATTCATTTCATTTTCTTTTTTCTTTTTTGAAGAGGGACGAGATTTCCCTTTTTCTTTTCGTTTTCGATTTTCAGAAACTGTAAAGGGAAAGGAGTAAATATTGAAGGGGAGGGTGCTAAGGAAGGAAGGAAGAAACGGCTTCTAGAGTACGCTCGTGAATGAAAATATCTTTGACTATTTGACCTTGAATTTTATTATATTGTAAAACTTTCAAAACATCTCATTAATTTCCATTTAAAATTTCAATCTCCTCTTAAGGGATGCCACTAGGCAATTATAAGGTTTTACCCGCGTTTCGAACAGGATGGAACGTGTTTCGAAAGCTAATTTAATCGTATGTGCAAGTTACGGTAGTAAACGATCAATTTTAAATTAAATCGATTAAAATAATTCGAAGCGTTTTGAGCTGCCAAGGTCAAACGACAACTCCGATTGTTACAAAAATTGAAATCCGATAATAGCTAACTATTATGGATCCAATGGAACTGGTTTCGTCGAATTCCGAGACTGTGCCTCGGAAGGCTATTTTTAAATTCAATTTAAACGATATATTATTAAAACTGAACAAATCACCTTTAAATTAAATTTCATCCATTCTATTATCTTCAGTATCATCATTATAAATTTTATAAGCCTTCAAATTATTTTAATAGGCTTAAAACTGAAGAATTAAATAAGTTACCCAATTTCAAATTATATAATTCAATATTTAAACTATATAATTCAACGATTTAATAATCAAGTAAATATTGACATCATGAATTCAAGTTAAAATTAACTTTTAAATATTTTAAAATCAATTACTATTCAAATTTAAATGGTTAGAAATTTCGGGTCGTCACATTCCTCCCCCCTTAAAAGAATTTCGTCCCCGAAATTACTAGTTAGGAAGAATGGTTCGAAACCCGTTTATCTTTCCCAAAATTCCCAATTCAACATCCTACCAACTATCTTTTATTAAAGACCCACTATCCTTAACCAACTTCTCAAAACCTTCTATAGTTTTCATACAGCATCCTTTTGCTCTATCCTTTAAATTTCAATTTAAATTCAAGTTAGTTTTCACCGTTTTATATGAATTCAATTTATTTGCGATTTTTAATATTGAGTTTTATCTTTCATTTACTAGTTTACTTTAAGTTTCCAATTTGTAATCGTTTTGTCGCTAACCAAAATTTTCTAAAAATTTCAAAACATTTCCAACTCCCAAAAATTTTAGAAAATTTTGGCATAGTCTCCTTTGTACGGAGGAGCTTTTGCAATTTGACAATTGATATAAATATGTATACATCGACCCACACGGTCCGAAAAAACAAAAACAGTTCATATTTCCTATTTTTATTACGTAGGCGTATCTTATTTAGCATTTTAAGCAAGCAGCTTATAAATTTAAGCAATTAGCATACCCAAATCTAGCCAAACGGCTTCCCTGTACCTACACTTACTCAATTTAAATATGTAAGTACCATATATAGAAATTCTACTAGTATTTCACTTACTTTCAAAAGCCAAACACATGCATTACATAAACAATAAGCACCAAATGTCTTCCATAAACACTTTATATGATTTAAAGCTAATTCAATTGTTTTCAACCAATTCATAAGCCATTCATTCAATTTTAAGGTCTTACAACACAATTTCATTTTCTTTCAACACATTCATATACCATTCCGTTAAATTTTAAAAACAAGAAGGATCATAAGACATTTTAATCGGCTAATGCATGAATCAGTCAAGAACGTTTCATACACTAGGGTTAGTGTAACTTTAATCTCTTGCTTTTTTTTGTGCATAGGACTTTAAGAATCGGTTTTACTTCCCTAATTCAGTACGTACTCATTCTCCTACAGTTTCTAATATAACTTTAGGACAATAGATTCTTTCTCATTTTCTTTTGTTTTCATTTCCTAACAGGCTTGCTTCTACAAAGGTCATACAAGCCTGCATGAGCTAACAAGCATCACGTGTCATGGTTATCTCAAAGCTTGGACACAAAATAACTTCAGCTCAAAAACTAAAAATGTTGTGTGTATCACTCAACTGGATAGAAGTATATGCATGAGGAGACTGTGAACAGAATGTTCATAATAACCAGCATGTGTGTATTATGCCGGTAGTATTCAGACATCAATCATTGTTATAGACTTACATAAAAGGAAATGCATGATTAAAAGTCAAGTAACAGGTGAAGTAATTGTGTGGGTACCATTAAGAAAACCATATTGACTGTTATGTCATGAAATCAGATAATCGTATTGATCAACAGCTAATATAGTAATATGTCAAAAGCCAAATTCCTTATGAATTATGAACATAAATGTATGCCAAAAAGGAACATAAGAAGAATGAAGCATGTATCATAAACAAATTATGATAACGATAGAACTTACTTGGGTTTTTGTTTGCAATTCAACCATTTCTATTATAATTCAAATTTACTTCATTTGACAACACTTCCATTATATCCAATTTACTTGCAAATTTCATTAAACATTATTCAAATCACACTTGGATTCTATTTGCAATTCATCCCATCACTACTTTGATCTCATTCTATTTTATTTTAATTTACCTCACTTTAAATTTTAAATTCTTCTACTAAATTCATTTTCGAATTTATTTCATTAATAGAAAGCCATTCTCACTTCATCTCTTCTTATTTAATCCATTATCAAACCCAAGTCGAATTCTATTTATAATTCGAATTCATTTCCGAACTCCATTATCAACTTACAATCCATTTTATTTACTCATGTTAAATTTTATTAACATACCGATCAACAATTATTTAGCCAATTAGCTTACTTCCAACTTTTAAATCAATATTCGATTTTTTAATTTAAAGAATCACTTCATTAAATTTTCCTGAGTTTCGATTTTATTTTACCATTTCAGTTTGGATTTTTTTTCTTTCTTTTATTTTCCCAAAATTCCAACACTCCTATTTTACAAATTTAGAAATGCTTTTAAACCCACATCATACTATTAAAATAGCTTTTATAAAAATATTTCTTATAACTCGATGTCTCAACCAGTCCATCCTTGTTCTCGCAGAAATTCAGTCATACGCTGATCAGGCGTAGGACTGAAAATCTACAAGTACTTGGTAAACTCGTTTTCAACACCCAGTGAAAATACTTGGAAAATAATTTTATTGAAAATATAGAAATCATTTTTTTTTGAAAATAGAGGAAATATCTTTGGTGACAATGCTCTGAAAATCATCACCCCCATCCATGGTCACAGTTACATACCAGGGTTACGTTGTCGTCACAGCAAAAGTCCATGTAACTACAGGCTCTCCGCGGCCTCTCCATTACGCCATGGAACCCACAACAGATCACAGTTACATCCAGGGTTACGTTGCCATCGCAACAAAAGTCCATGTAACTGTAGGCTCTCAACGGCCTCTGATTTTCGCTGTCGAAATGAAACCTCTCCACTCCTACATAGGTCGCAGTCTACCGAGATAAACTCAAACGCAGACTGTTGGCTCCCAGCGGCACACACGACTTTCGCTATGTTACCATAGTTCGCAGTTACATCCTGGGTTACGTTGCCGTCGCAGCAAAAGTCCATGTAACTGTTGGCTCTCCGCGGCACACATGACTTACGCTATGGTAAACTCAACTCATAATCCTCAGGAACTAGTTTTGTCCGGACTCCTCACAGGATCAACTTTAGAGCCCCCTTGGACTCAAGGCAGCACCACCCGATGGCACTCCTGAGAAGTCCATTTCAAGGGAGCGCCTTTTTCCCCAGAGCCATCATCAAAACACCTTACACTATACACATGTAGTATCTTTCAAATCATACACCTAGTATGAATTTTATCAAAGCTCCTTTACACAAAATCGATATTCCCAAAATAGGCTTTCCAATTACGAATATTGATTTTACCCAAAAATCAAAAGCCTTTCCAAATCCAAAGGTTCCCAAAACTTTTTTCTCCAAAATCCTCATAAGATCCTTTATACATATACAGATATATATAATTTTTTTTAAAACTTTGGATCTTTTCAACTTGCATAAAATCCTTTTATACTTCAGATACTTTCAAAAACTATTCATTACTGGCTATAGATTCATCAAGGGAAGATTTGCCTTATGTAACAAAGATATATAACTTTGTTTATTCCAAATCAAGTATTCAAATTTGATTACTCTTTCCAATATCAATTCCCTTTAATTCTTATCCCAGTTGGGTATTTAATCAATAACAGTTTGAACTCCGACCAGTTTATATTTAGAAAATAGCTTAAATTTTTTAAAATAGATAAGTAGTTGAAAAATAATCAATAGTTTGCAAAATAGTTGTAAAATAGTTGACTAATTGTAAAATAGTTGGAAAATAGTTAAATAGTTATAGAAATCTTAGATAATTGCAAAATAGTTGTAAAATAGAAATTAATTCGTAACTTAGTTGAAAATTAGTAATTAGTTTATAAAACAGTTGTAAAATAGTTAAAGAGTTCCAAAAGTAGTGGCAAAAACCAATATAAAAATAGTTTGGGTTTTAAAAAGAAAGTTGTATAGTAAATAGATAAGAAAATAGATTTAAAACTATTTATATTAAAACAATTTACATTGAAAATGGTTTAGAGTCAAAACTGTTCACTTCCCCAATAATTCAATTTAAATTTCCACTCCATTTAAATTAACCCAATCCCAATTTCATTAACTCCAATTTCCATTGGACTTGATTCATTCCCAATTCAAATTGAATTGATTCTCAATTTCCTTCCAACTTCAAATCAAATTCCATTTGATCTTTAAACTTGTACAACTTTAATTATAAATTTCAATTTTACATCTTCTATTTATAATCAATTACATTCACATTTAGCTTTTAACTCGGAATTATACATTTTATTTAGCCGATATATTTTTATTATTCCATAAACATTTAATCAAGATTCCAGAGTTTAAACAAATTTCCAAAATTCTTTGGCAAATTCATTCATCCCTTTGAATTTCAAAACCAAACCCAGTTCACAAACAATTCCAATTTAAAATAATTTGATAGCAATTTCTCTTCTAGAAACTCGAAAATGAACATCGATAATGCTGCAGTCATCACCGACGTTATTTTCCAGTGACCGAAAGAGTTCAATGCTTTTATCTCTTTAAAAACATTTCCAAACATTTTTAATTTCAAATCTCCCAGATTTCAAAGAGTTCAATGCTTTTATCTCTTTAAAAACATTTCCAAACATTTTTAATTTCAAATCTCCCAGATTTCAAATTCAACACCAAAATATTTTTGAAATAATACTATTATTTCTCCAAAACCTTTGGAAACCACTTTCAAATCCAAAGGGATTTTTAATTATCCCAATCCATCCAATTCATATTTAAACATTACTCTGGAATTTTCATCTTACTTTATTTTCAAATATTCTTTGGAATTCTATTTCAAATTATAATCTCATTTATTTATGAAGTTTATTTCAACTCATAAATTTCATTTACAATCTATATTTCAAATTCTATTTTGTTATATAAGTTTATTCTTCAACTTTGGTTATAAGTTTCAACTTGGTCATATTTTATATTACTTCTTAACTAAATTCCAATAATTTAATACCCAATCGCCTTAATATTTACTAGAAGGAAATGTTGCTATATATATCAAAATATATTTTTATATAAAATCATTTAAAATCTTTATAAGCAAATAAAAATTACGCCCTCATATATATATATACTCAACTCATTCTAGAGTACTTCGAACTATAGTTAATGAGAAATCCCCACCAGAGTCAAGGTTCTCGCTTAACCTTTCAGCTCTGATACCAACTGCAACGACCCGGAATTTTCGATCCCAAAAATTCCAAATAGTTATGAAAAGAAGAAAGAGAGAAGAAGAAGAAGAACAGAAACACCAAACCTCTCACATTCGCAACGGATAAAATATAATAATAAATAATAACAGTTTGCAAAAGAATACTATTTCTATCGATTATATTTAATATACATTAGAGTTTCACATATATACAGTCACTGAATATATACAACTATCATGTCTCAGAAATACAGCGGAAATACTCTATACGCTATCGCCATCCAGCACGCCTCCTGAACTCAAGAACGTACCTACCTGAAAATCTGTAATACTCGGTCTGACCCGAGCATTACACCAAAGTAACACCCGGGTCAGGCTGGAAACCAACGTGAGTAAACCCAACTAACATGGAATACCAAACAAACAACTTATATAAACCCGGGTAACATACATCAATTTAACAAATTCACAATTTGATATAGACAACACTTATTCCTCACATCAATTTCTAACTACCAAACTTAGATAAAATAACCCAATTCACTTACATCTTTTCATTCCAGTCCATTGATTTCACACATCAATTTATTTATTTATTTATTTATTTATTACAATTTATTTTCGGGTATTTCCTGATACCCGATTCCGGTTTCCTCGGATCTCATGTCATCCTAACCCAATTATCCAAATGAAATACACAACATTTCATATCAGAGATATCAACTCATTTAAAGAATCCAATACCATTCAATCATCCATAAGTAAAGCTTAAATCACATACAAATTTAATTACCTTTATTCAACCACAATATTAATCATTTTCGATTAATATCAACAGGTAATTAACTAACTTTATTTACTTCGTTAAATAAATTATTTACTTCTTAATGAACTATCTAAATTAATATCTTGATTAATTTCACAAGGTGATCATATTTTATTTATTACATTAAGTAATTACCTATCAACCGATCCTTTGATTATTCTAAATCAATTAAACTTAATAAATTAACTTAAACTTTAATTAATTGATTCAAACCCTCAATTACTAAATTAATCAACCCGAATCAATAATTAATTGAATTAATAAGTTATCCATTTTAATTACCCTTCTTATTTGACAAATCACAAACCATCAAGTCCTTATTAACATTACAATGAAAAACATTTCTTATTTGTGATTTAAGCTTTAACCAACTTAAAACTTGAATATTGCGAGTCAAGCAACGATTAACTCGAGAACAACCAAAACCAAGGTCACTAGATCATCAGTGCACATTCAATCAATTTAATCATTCAACCGATTATTTAAATTTAACTATTTAAATTTAAATAATAATCCAAATTACTTTCTTTTATTAACCATCCATTTATTTATTGCATCCAACAATTATCACTAATTACTTCACCAAATAATCATACTTTAAAAATCTCATTGAGTAATTATACCAACCAAATTTCACAATTGATCATTCTTAATTAGATAATAAAATTAATTACCTTAATTTCATCACATTACTGAATCATTTAAAACCCTTCACCAATGATCCTTCATTTGCTATATTCGTTAACCAGTCCTTTAATTACTTCTCTAAGTAATTAATGTTAATTTACCACTTTGAATACAAATTAATTAACCCATAACATCAATTAATCAACTTATTTATTTAACCCATTATTTACCTCACAATTTAATGATTTTCAAATCATTCTCAACACATTTAAAATGTTTACTTCCAACTCACATTTTAAATTCCATTTCAAATTAAGATTCAAACATAATATAATCGATCGAAGATTTACTCACCTTTTTTTTCGATTTGCAAATCCGATCCAATCTCGGCTTGGCTTCACGTTTCGACCTCGGTACCCCACTTTCGATCGACAGCAGCACTCACGCGAAGGTCAGCGACCACCCAAACCTCACGTTGCCTTGCCTCTGCCAAAACTTCTTCCAGATTTTGCTACCAAAGCCTATCGTCTGAGGCTCGCGACAGCTGCCTCCCCTCCAACGCGGCGATGCCGCCGCAACCACTCAAAAGCCTCCGCCATACTTGTTGACCACGCGAAGACGAGACTGAACCTCCACTTCATCGAACAGCCATCCCACAGCCGCCACGAACCCTAACTCGAAAAGCCCTAGCTACCCTTTGCGCTTCGATCGCGACTCGATCAAGCAAACCCTTGACCTCGTCGCGACGCCTACCCTCCACTGCGACGACCAAAAATCCTCGCGCTCAACTTCCCAATCGCGATCCCAAACGGCCTCAAACGGGCGAAGTCGAGCACTTCCCCCTTGCGTGGAAAAGAGATTCAGAGCTCGGAAATTTTTATTATTCATTTCATTTTCTTTTTTCTTTTTTGAAGAGGGACGAGATTTCCCTTTTTCTTTTCGTTTTCGATTTTCAAAAACTGGAAAGGAGTAAATATTGAAGGGGAGGCGTGCTAAGGAAGGAAGGAAGGAACGGCTTCTAGAGTACGTTCGTGAATGAAAATATCTTTGACTATTTGACCTTGAATTTTATTATATTGTAAAACTTTCAAAACATCTCATTAATTTCCATTTAAAATTCCAATCTCCTCTTAAGGGATGCCACTAGGCAATTATAAGGTTTTACCCACGTTTCGAACAGGATGGAACGTGTTTCGAAAGCTAATTTAATCGTATGTGCAAGTTACGGAAGTAAACGATCAATTTTAAATTAAATCGATCAAAATAATTCGAAGCGTTTTGAGCTGCCAGGGTCAAACGACAACTCCAATTGTTACAAAAATTGAAATCAGATAATAGCTAACTATTACGGATCCAATGGAACTTGTTTCGTCGAATTCCGAGAGTGTGCCTCGGAAGGCTATTTTTAAATTCAATTTAAGCGATATATTATTAAAACTGAACAAATCACCTTTAAATTAAATTTCATCCATTCTATTATCTTCAGTATCATCATTATAAATTTTATAAGCCTTCAAATTATTTTAATTAGGCTTAAAACTGAAGAATTAAATAATTTACCCAATTTCAAATAATATAATTCAATATTTAAACTATATAATTCAACGATTTAATAATCAAGTAAATATTGACATCATGAATTCAAGTTAAAATTAACTTTTAAATATTTTAAAATCAATTACTATTCAAATTTAAATGGTTAGAAATTTCGGGTCGTCACACCCTCCATGATCACTCCGTATATTTTTTATTTTTAAATCCATTAAGCTAGTATTCCGTTTAGCAAAGATTTTAAACATTCCAAAAGTATTCCTTTTATGTTTTAAAAATAATGTCCAAGAATATCTTGAAAAATCATCTACAATTACAAACATATATTTGTTATGATATATATTATGTACTTGTGTTGTTCCAAATAAGTCTAAATAAAGTAATTCTAATGGTTGCTTAGTAGATATTTTATTTTTAGATTTAAAGGAACTTTCTTTAATTTACCCATTTGACAAGCATCACATAAATTTTTAATTTTATAATTAATTTTAGGTAGACCACTAACTAAATCATGTTTTGCTAGTTTGTTGATATATTTAAAGTTTATATGACAAAAACGTTTGTGCCAAATCCAAGGATCATCATGATTTGTGGACAGACATAAATCCGAATTATTTTTAATGTTTGTATTTAAGATATACATATTACGATTTCTAAATCCTTCAAAGAGTAAATTTTTGCTTTGTTCGAAAATTTTACATTTGTATTTTTAAAATTTTTATTTCAAACCCTTTATCACATAACTGACTTATACTAAGAAGATTATGTTTTAGATTTTCTACTAATAAAACAGTTGAAATAATAGGAGAGTTAGAGAGGCCGATATTGATAACTTCTCCAATGCTAATGATGAGCATATGAGCATTTCCTGTCATGTGCTAGGAACATCCACTATCTAATATCCATTTCTCTTTATTTTTGTATTTGGATACCTGCAAAAAATAAAAATATTTTAAATTGGTACCCTTTTTTTATTTTTGGGTTGTAAGTGTTAGTTGGTGAGGGTAACCGTACCAAAGTTGGTTTAGTTCCTTTAGAAATATAATTATTATTGTAAACCATTTCTTTCATATAATTACATATATATTTCTGTTTAATCAGGTTGTTATTTGTTTTGGTAACCTATATTTTAATCATTTTTGAATTTGTGGTTAATTTCTTATTTTTAGAAGATGGTTTTATCTTAGTATATATCTTACTATACTTTGTAATTTTTGTTTTATTCTCAAACCTTATTCCATTTCAATTTTTGAATGGCTTTGGAATTTTAATTAAATTTTCCAAGTCTTGTTTTCCTTTGTTAAATTTTGTAACATTATTTGTAATTTTACCCAATTTGTTTTTAAGATCAGTAATTTCGGATTTTGAAGTTTCTAGATTATCTTTTAAGATAATTTTCTCATGACTAATTTCATCATTTTCTAGTTCAACTTTCCTATATTCACAAGATAAAGCATCATTTTCAATAGAAAGATTCTTACATTTTTCTTGAGTATTTTATAATTCTACTTCTAAAATAGATTTTTCATCTTTTAGTAAACTTATTTCAAGTTCTAATCGATTTATCTTAGACACATATTCCTTATTTAATTTCTTAGTTTTTCTATATTTGTCATTAAGTTCCATACTTACTTCTAAAATTTCATCATAAGTAAGATTGGGACATACCTCCTTTGTGTGTGCCATAAACATACATTCGCTTGCTCTGTATCACTTTCACTGTCACCATCGGATGAGGAGGAAGTGCCAGAGTGATCCCATGTGACTTGGAATGCCTTTGTTTTCTTCTTAAATTTCTCAAACTTATTTTTTCTTTTCTTGATGTTGAGTTTTAGGCAACCCATCTTCATATGTCCGAACTGATCACATCCAAAGCACTTAATCGAAATTTGATTTGATGAGTTTGATTTTGCGTTATTTTGGAAACTAGTTATTTTCTTGAATTTCTTAAATTTGTTGTAGTTCTTGGCAATATACACAATTTCATCTTCATCCAATTTAGAATGTTCATTGCTTGCTTGAAATGCTATGTTCTTCTTTTCATGGTTTTGTTCCTTTCTGGCCTGTAAATTTGCCTCATATGACATTAAATTTCCAATCAACTCTCCAACTTTAAGTACAGAGAGATCATTAGCTTCTTCGATAGCCAGTACTTTTATTTCCCACTCAATTGTTAAATAGTTGAGGATTCAGGAGACTAAATCAAAATCAGTAAATTTAACTCCTAGTGCTATAAGATCGTGTTGTATAGTTTGAAATCTTAAATACATATCAATAATTGACTCATTTTGTTTCATTTCGAAAGATGAAATTTGATTTTGTAAAACTGATATTTTGTTTGTTTGACCTTAGTTATACCTTCGTGGGTAACTTGTAAAGCACTCCATATATCATAAGTAGTAGTACATAACATAACATAACATATAAAAATTCATTTTTATCAAGAGAGTAAAATAGTACATTCATATCATTAGCATTATTAGAAGCAGCATTTTTTGTGCATTTATCCATGTGCTAATATTTGTTTTAGGTGTTATACACTTAATTTGAGTTGCTGACCATATTTCCAAACCATTTGCTTCCATAAAAATTCTCATTCAGGTTGATCAATATGCATAATTAGATTCGGTGAATAGTGGTGGACGTGAAGTTGACTGACCTTCTTGAAAGATACTTGCCATATTAACAATTTTAAAACACGTGTTACTGTGATTTGAACAAACCTTGCTTCGATACCAGTTGAAAGTATATGTGGATCGTATATGTATATAGTATATGACAAGTACGTATATGATAGTATGATTTGCACAGAGTAATAATATAGGTAAAATAAAAAGATCATGCCAGAAATTTTATACTAGTCCGGACCTCCCACCCTACGTTCAGTCCCGAAGCTCCTCTTCAGAATTTCACTAATCAATAATCCTCACTTTGCCCGAAGGAATAGGCTTGTTACAATAGAGATCGTTCGTCAACAATGTGCTCTAAGTAACACTGATATTGATAATATGTACAAGTCTTTCTATAATCTCCACTGGATATGTATAGATATAAATTTGTGTGTGCTTTGAAAATATGGAAGAAAATTGAACCAAAGTTAACGATCTTTGGTTAAAATATTGATAGCAAAAAATGAGTAATCTTGAATTTGAATGCAAAGTCAATATAGAGAAAAGAAATCAGAAAGTTAGTTTCTTTGATTGTAAAATATGTGATGTATTTATAGTTGGGAAAAAGGTTGGTTTAAAGTGGTGCTACCATTTCTCTTTTTTTGTAGAGATGCTTCTGTTTGAATAGAACTGAATTGAAGAAGAGTTGTATAATGTAGCCTTTTAGATTTCGACAGTTGCATGTTTTAAAAAATTCCCGGAGCCAAATCCAGACATCTGGGTTATGATGACCAAACGTCTGGTCATGTGTTGTCTGGAAAAATTCCAGAGGCTCAGACTAGACGTCTGGAGTAATAAACTAGACGTTTGGTATATGGTGAATTTTGTTCCGTTTTAATGTATGCATATTTTTCTATATACAAAATTCAAGGAGATTTTACATTCTATTTCTAGGATTTGTATATTGTTTAACTTTCCACTGCTGTGATCTATGTTCCATACTTTGATTTGAAACACAAGCGGAATTTTCGTGACAGAGATATTAGCATGATTAAATACCTTTCTAGAAATGAACTCCTCTCTCTTATAATCAGCACCAAAATAGTTAGAAAGCCACGTAAGATAAATCCCATGATATAAAGTGTTTTCTCCAAAAGCAAATTGTTTAGGACAAAGTTCATATAAAATTAATTGCGTGCAACTAATGTCATTGTGCCTAAAAATAGCAAAAAGAGCCTTACAAACTTTTTAGGTCGGGTGATTGAAATTTCCTGATCTTGGACTTATGGTATGTTGCAAAAAAAGGTTTATAATTCTAGCTTTAGGATGGAAATTTCGGTTTATAAACTCAAAGTTATCATCTCCTTCAAAAATGTGATGAAATGTCTTACGATCGTGTTCATCAATTTGAAAATCCGAAAGATCCATTCCCGTATACTTACAACCAAGAATGTTGCCCAAAATTTCACTATTTAAAATTATACACGTTCCTTTAACACTACTCCACACTTCCCTTTCATTTCCTTCATAAAACTCATGATTCAAATTTGCATAAATTTTTTTGACAAGATTCAGATAACAAACAAAATCATTTTGAGAATCATCAATTAAGCTAAGAATTTGATTCTCTTCAAAAAGAACATTGATTACATAAGAGGAAAATCATTAAAGATAGCAAATTTTCCTGTATGGACCTTTCCAAAGTTTACATAGCTTTGTAAACTTTGATAGCTTCCGGATCGTTGTAGAGGAAGTCTTTGATGGCCTTGGATAGCCTTATGGTGGAAGAAGTGCTTGAGGAAGCCATTTTTGAAGAGAGTAGAGAACTTGAGAGTTTAAAAGAGAGTTTGAATTTTGAAATGAAAGTGAAAAGATAGGATAAGGTTAAGGAGATAAATAGATATCTAATAGTCACGTTCTCTAACCTTTTTAGAGCTTTGGAGTTGGTGAAAAGGCAATGGGAAATTCAATGATTTGAATTCAAATTTGAATTTCAAATTTCTGGTAGGGATGTCGAGATGGGTGGTAGGGTCATGTCGACATGGGTCCTTTAATTCATATTACTTATTTTTTCTATTTTATTTATATATCCTATAATCTAATTTATATTTTATCTGAAATAATATTAAATATAATAACACCGTAATATGTTAATATTAAAATATTATTAAAAATAATATTATTTTGAAAATCAAAAAATTTAAATTCAAACAACAAGAAATTTCAAAACATGCAAATAATCAAACATTCAAATAAGCAATTTCAATCAATATAATTTAAATGCATGCCTATTTTTTTTATCTACATTTCCAAGATCATCATATTCATGAATAGTTGTAAAGAACATGTTTGAATTTTTTGTCTCTTGATCTTCGTCACTAGAGGATGAGTCCGAATCCTCTAGTGTAGCAATATATAACCTCTTTCTTTCCTTTGACGAATCATTACTTGGAGGAAATTTCTGCTTATCCGGATGTGGACAATCTCTTTTTAAGTGGCCCGGCTCATCACAACTGTAGCATCTGACATTGTTGTGAGTCTTATTATTATTTCCATAATTCTATTGATCATTTCTCTTGTAGTTGTTCATCTTTTGTATTTCAGTAACTTTCTAAAATTACTTGTCATCAAGGCTATTTCATCATCGTCGTCACTGTTTGAGTCTGAACCATCTGTTATTTCATTAAACACTGTTGACTTCTTTTTTGAGGCCTTGATTTCTCTTCTTACTATCATTTTTACTTCTAACGACATCAAATTCCTAATTAATTCTTCAATTTTTGGAGTACTAATATCATTAGCCTCTTCAATTGCTAAAGTCTTCTGATTCCATTCCGGAGTGTGTGAATTCAATTTTTTTTAACTTCGTCTTATTTAGAAAAGTTCTTTCCTAATGCAATTAATGAGTGCATAATGTCTTGAAACCTAATGTACATGTCTGAAATGGACTCATTTCGATTCATCTTGGATAATTGAAACTGATTAGTCAAAATGGATATTTCGGTCTGTTATACTTTGCTTCTTCCTTCATGAGTAACTTACAATGTTTTCTAGATCTCACATGCAGAACTTATAGACAGACATTATATTAAACTCATTCCTATCATGTAAGCAGAAAAGAATATTCATGGCTTTGGAATTATTTTGTGCAACAGCCTTTTTCTCAGTAGTTCACTGTGCAAAATTAGTTGTGGGTTCAATATACTCAATTTGTATGATATTCCAAGTGCCTAATCCTATTGATTGTAAATAGATTTTCATCCTACATGCCTAATATGCATAGTTACTGCCATTAAAAAGTGGTGGTATGGCAGTATACTGACCCTCTACGAATGAACTAGTGATAGTGTTGACATTACCAGTGTTGGCAGCCATTTGAAAACTTTTCAAAAATCATATTATGAAAAGTTTAAAAACAAATACTCTGATACCAAATATTGGAAACATGGATTACGGATCTTAAGGTTGGAGTAACACTAGAGGAGGGGGTGAGTAGTGTTTAATGGATTTTATGAAATTTTTGAAATCTTTTCAAATTAAACACATACATATGCAATTTCAAAAACACTGAGACCATCATGGAATCAGACATAGATGCAAACAGTAAATAAAAGCAGTAAAGGAAAGAATACACCAGAATTTTATACTTGTTTGGAGTTACCCTACATCCAATCCCACATAATTTCTTGTGCAGATTTATTTTCAAATATAATGTAAATATTACAACCTCGATTTTAAGGCCACGAGATACACCCTCCTATCTTTGAGTCCAGGGCAAACTCTCTTCATTTAAGCAGGCTATAAAATCACCTAATTGATTTATGGGCTACAATCACACCCAATTGATTAACGGGCCACAATCATACCATTTCCAATACACTTTGATAGAGAGAGTGTGACGCCCTACCTCTATACCCACGCTAGCCAAGAACATTACGGTGAATGCTGTCAACTAGCACTGAGAATAAGGCTGTTGAGGAGCGACCATCCGTGTAATTGCTTTGCGCGAGCATCGATATGTCAGATAGTATAACATGCATTTCTTATCAAGAGGGAAATCCGACATACCGACACAAACTCAAAGCTACTACACAGTGGCTATAATATCTTCAGAAACAAATATAGAAATAAACATAACATAAACCAGTCACAGACAATTCATATCACAAAGGCGGAAATAGATATGAATATAACACATGAAAGTGTACATCAGAGTAGTGGTCAAATAAGATCCACAATATCAAAAAGAATAGATACAAGTGCTAGACAAAAGAATAAGTATACATCATAGAGTCTGTATCTCAAATGTATACAACAAAACTACTAATCTAAGTAGTTAGCCAAAAGTCAGATGATGATTCCAGATAGGAAGCCATGAGGAAGCACCTGTAATATCTCAGTCTGGCCCGAGTATTATTTAATAAGAAAATAATAAACGGATCAGTCTAGCTATAAATATCAGAAGAAATGATATAGAATAAGAGATATGACTAAACGTATAATAATCACAATGCCAAGCTGTGATAAATAAGTAATTGAAAAATCCACAAGAGATTAATCAATATCGCAAAGATCTTCTCAAAGATAAAAAGGAATGTCACACTCCTAATTTCATTCACCAAGCCACAATAAATGACATACATATCAATGCCAATCGTAAAAGTTGGTGAAATATAAATTCCAGAATTCAACACGCGAAATCCAGAAATCACAATCAAAGGGGACAACGACGTCATACAGCGTGACATCCGATGAACCAAATCACAATCAAAGGGAACAACGACGTCGTACAGCGGGACATCCGATGAACCAAATCACAATTAAAGGGAACAACGACGTCGTACAGCGGGACATCCGATGAACCAAATCACAATCAAAGGGAACAACGACGTCGTACAGCGGGACATCCGATGAACCAAATCACAATCAAAGGGAACAACGACGTCGTACAGCGGGATATCCGATGAACCAAATCACAATCAAAGGGAACAATGACGTCGTACAGCGGGACATCCGATGAACCAAATCACAAAGACATTGCTTAATGCTAGTCTAAAACATAAAATGATCGTCATGATCAAAGAGAAGTGTCAATTACACTGAGCTAGTAAATATAAAAGTTTAGCTTCATGTCCCATAACCACTTGCTTAACTTAAACATTTACGTACAAACTGTAAATCTCCACTAGAAAGATGTCACAAGTGGTTCAATCGAACAAGTCCAAAAATTAACCAACGAAGTAAACGCAAGCGTTTCATACCACTTGTTTTACTAAGTCGTTTAATTAGATTTCTCATACGAGTGAGGTAAAGATTGGTATATATACTAATAGATTGGAAATCGGTTGGAGAAAACGAGCTTTGTAATAAAATAGTGTTGAAATCATTTGAAGAAAGAGTTTTGATATTTACTACTAGTATAGAAAACCTTTATATTTAAAATGACAAATCATAGAAGTGATTGTAGAAACAATCGGGCATAAAAATTCACATTCGAAGACGTGAATAAAATCCAAAGAAATCGATATAAAATCCATCAAAGTGGATATATCTAAAATTCCCAAAGAAAAGGTCATCAAAGTCGATAATAAATGACAACAACAAAAGGGAGACAACACGAATCGATTAAAGTTGGATATTCAAACGAATTAGCAATATAGGCTAATCTGGCAAATAGTAGCAGGTCGGTCGACCGGACTCCCTGAGTCGGTCGACCGAACCAGAGGTTGGAAGTGCTCGGGGTACCAGGTCGGTCGACCGGCCCAGGAGGCTCGGTCGGCCGAAGCCTGTAACCAGCACTTCCAAACAGAGGCAGGAAGTGCCTGGACTACAGGTCGGTCGACCGACCCAGGGGGCTCGGTCGGCCGAACCTGTATACTTGCACTTCCTACCCTATTTCAAAGGAGGTGCAAATCCCGACCAAATTGCAATTGCACGAGCAACGGCGCTAAGGGTTTATGCCAATCGACTACCCAGCCCTATAAGCTCCTCGATGCATCACCAAAAACATGTTCAAACATCAAAGTTAGGATTTTTAACGAATTGAACTCAAAACACTAAAAATTGGAATATTCACAAAAGCAATCCAAATCAAAATCAAATGCACATGAATAAGTGTTAGGAATTCATACCTAACAATAGAAGAGAATTATAAGCATAGATGTGAGATTAAAAATCTCACCTTTGAACCCAAATCAATGAAGAAGAAGCTATGAAGCAATGGCAAGAACAAGCACTCTTCAATTCCAACTCAACAAGCTTGAATCAATGGGTTCTCTTAGATTTTGCAGCAAGAACTTGGATTTTGCTATGGAACTAGGGCTTGGAGTTTTAATTTCCACTCTTCTCCACCATTGTTGCTAAAGCTTGAAGGGTTAGAAATTAGAAATGAAATGAAGGTAAGTGGAGAGGGTTGGGACTGAATACATAAGTGGGGTTAATGGGCTCAGCCCAAACCAAAGCCCTAAGTGAAAGAGTGGCAAAAATCAACTTTCTCCAAATATATCGAAGCTTATACTCAAAAAGGTCGCAAATGGTATTTTAAACTCAATGGGAGGGGTCCCGAGTCCTAATTCGACCGTATGCAAAAAGTAGCTTTTCGGACTAAATTCCGAGTATCGATAAAATATTTAAATAAAATATTTAAATATAAAATCGATAAATATGCGGGTTGTTACAGACTCCCCTCCTTAAAGAAATTGCGTCCTCGCAATAATTAAGAAGGAAATATATAGTAACAACCGTGGAAGCATATTAACATAAAAGAAAATTTGAATCAAGAAGTCCACCATAAAGAGCACGAAGGAGTAAATCCGAAAGTTTTCGTTCGATGAATTCTCAAGATTTCACATGAGCAATCCTTAGGATTTGAGAACCGTTGAACTTTTATCAAAAAGAATATCTTTATATCGAAGGCGCTCAACCTCCAAAGCAATGATGCGAATAGAATGTTGCTCAAAAGTCAAATTTGGTGAAACTTCAATCCCTCAATAACACCAGGCTCAAGAATAAAAACCAGAAACATAAAAGCATTTCCATAGTTAAAAGACGTGGAAAACGTCAAGAATAGCAGAAAGTTGAGCTGGTGCAACGGCGTAGTACAAATACGGTATGCCCGAGAAACTAGAAACTCGAATAATTTGGAACACCGACGTAGTACAAAGACGGTACGTCCAATGAACCAAAAAGCCAAGTCATTGATGTAGTGCAACCGGTACATCCAATGAATCAAAAAGCGAAGACATTGATGTAGTACAAACGGTACATCCAATGAATCAAAGACACTGATGTAGTACAAACGGTACATCCAATGAATCAAAAGCAAAGACATTGATGTAGTACAAACGGTACATCCAATGAATCAAAAGCAAAGACATTGATGTAGTACAAATGATACATCCAATGAATCAAAGACACTGATGTAGTACAAACGGTACATCCAATGAATCAAAAGCAAAGAGATTGATGTAGTACAAACGGTACATCCAATGAATCAAAAGCAAAGACATTGATGTAGTACAAACGGTACATCCAATGAATCGAATAGCAAAAACATTGATGTAGTACAAACGGTACATCCAATGAATCAAAAGCAAAGACATTGATGTAGTACAAACGGTACATCCAATGAATCAAAAGCAAAGACATTGATGTAGTACAAATGGTACATCCAATGAATCAAAGACACTGATGTAGTACAAACGGTACATCCAATGAATCAAAAACAAAGACATTGATGTAGTACAAACGGTACATCCAATGAATCAAACAACAAAGACATTGATGTAGTACAAACGGTACATCCAATGAATCAAAAGCAAAGACATTGATGTAGTACAAACGGTACATCCAATGAATCAAAAGCAAAGACATTGATGTAGTACAAACGGTACACCCAATGAATCGAATAGCAAAAACATTGATGTAGTACAAACGGTACATCCAATGAATCGAATAGCAAAGACATTGATGTAGTACAAACGGTACATCCAATGAATCAAAGACATTGATGTAGTACAAACGGTACATCCAATGAACCAAACAACAAAGACATTGATGTACAAACGGTACGTCCAATGAATCAAAATAAGACGGAACATCGATGTAGTATAATAACAGTACATCCGATGAACCGAACACCAAAAAAGAACACCGGACACTAGTCCATAAAAGGAATGAGATAAAGCTCAGTAAAACGAAGTATACCAAAACGTCCGATGAACTTGATAAAAAGATAATTCCATTCCGACATCATCCAAGAATCAACATCTTATTGCCTACGACAAAACGTATTGGCAACACGATTTCCCCTTCGGGAATAAAAAGAATATCAAGATCATAAGATGCTAGGAACTCGAGTCAACATGCAGTTCCTTAAGAGAACATAAATATTCCAAAGATTTATGATCGAGGTAGAGAACAAATTTCTCATCCAAATATGATGATGCCAAATTCCAAAAGCAAAAACAATAGCCGAGAGCACTAGATCATAAGTGGCATATCTAGTCTCGATAATCTATAATGATTTAGAAGCACAAGTGATAGCACGTTCTCTTTTGCAAGAGAACGACACCCAAACCAATACGACTAGTATCGGTACAAATAGCAAAGTCTTGGTTCCCCTCCAGGAATCACAAGAATAAAAGTATCGAAAAGAAAGAATTTCTTTTAAATAATCTTCTTTCCTGAAAAGTTAAAACTTTCAAAATTACATTTATCATTATGTAATAATCATTCTAGAAAAATTTACTATTTTCACGTTAATATACCGTGTCTGATTGTCTCATCAAAGCGTTTAGGAAATTCCTATCGATAACGTTGATCAAGCGCATCGACCAAAATTCTTAAAGCACTCAACGGGCAATACAATCACAAAATCATCTTTTATAGGATATAAATCTCTTAAAAAGTTTTAAGAATATTCTTTGTTCATTTCAAGAACAAAATCCAGTTTTACTTATAAATAAATCTTATGAAAAAGATTTGCAAAATTTTAAATTACTATTTTCATCCAAAATCAATAAATACAAGAATGGTCTCATCGAAATATTCATAGAATATTCGATTTATAAAATGGATGAAATAAGCTGGACAAATTGAATGACATAATAAGCCATTCATAAGAATCATAACGAGTGCGGAATGCGGTAAGTGGAATGCTAATTTCCGTAACTCGTAGCAAACGAAAATCGATGGCAAGGTCGAACTAGAAAGACCTTAACACCACACAAAAGATTTCTTAGGTGATAATCCTAAGACAAACTCAAAAATACCGGAAAATTTCTCAAACTACATGAATGAGAGAAATAACACTTTCCTTATAAGTGGGCTTAAGGAATAAAATGATGCCATCAAGTTGGAATCAAAATCATAAAGGAAAAATAGAAATCTGCTTAACAGATTGAAAATGTCGAAGATGAATAGTCCACTCCAAAAATAGGATATGAGCTTCACAATGATTAAGCCGATCCTTTCAAAAAAATCAATTCCGAAGCCTAAGTAAAAATATCGACTCGGAAAGAAAAGTCTCATAAAATAATTTCGACATTAATAAAAAGCAAATTGAGTGTTGCGGATCCACCATCCGGATTCACAATCCTCAAAGAAGTCATCAAGCCCAATATATTCAAAGAAAAAGAATCGACAAGTTCTTTTGATATAAAATAGTGAGATGGAACCCATATCAAAAAGAACTCAAATAAGAAGATCACGAAATAAAACAATGCCATCAAGGATTGAGTGAAAAGTGCCTTGACCAAGAGAAGAGTTGCTAGGGGCTTACACAATACTTAGCTTTCTCATGTCCTTGTTCAAAAGTTTGGGACACGCAGATAAAAGATGACCCAGTTTCTTGCAATAGCGATAAGAATGGGGTTTTGGACACATATTCGCATAGTGTTCCATAGAATTACAATTGTAGCATCCTCCACGATTAGGGATTGGAGTCTTTGCTACAAAAGTAGTTTGCTTCACTCTCTTATTGGGATTAAGGCTCTTGAACTTAATATGCCTCTTCTTGGAAGCCCCAATATCACAAACACTTCCTTTACCAACTTCTCCATGAAGAAGAGTAACATCCACAAGCTGATTGAAAGAAACTTCAAGTTTCAAAGGTAGAACCGTTTCAGGGTTCTTACTCAAAGCATAGATAAACTCTTGATTCTTTACCAGATCCAAAAGTTGTTGAGCAGACATGAATACTCCATCCAGGCGAGTAGCACTAGATTGACTGGCGCTGGGACGGCCAGGTCTAACCATTTCTCTTCTTTAAGAAAGAAAGAAAGAAGAGGAAAAAGTTATTCTCAAGATAAATATCAAGCAATTCTTGATAGATAAAACAAGGAATCATAAAGGAAAATAGGATGAATCGGTACGAAGACTCGAATAAAATCCTAAAGCACGACTCCTAAGAAAGACTTAGGACGATGATCCTTGTTAAATTATTCTACATTGTTCCAAAGTTTGGCGTTGATACCAAACTGTGACGCCCAACCTCTATACCCATGCTAGCTAAGAACATTACTGTGAATGCTGTCAACTAGCACGGAGAATAAGGTTGTTGAGGAGCGACCATCCATGTAATTGCTTTGCGCGAGCATCGATATGTCAGGTAGTATAACATGCATTTCTTATCAGGAGGGAAATCCGACATACCGACACAAACTCAAAGCTACTACACAGTGGCTATAATATCTTCAGAAACAAATATAGAAATAAACATAACATAAACCAGTCACAGACAATTCATATCACAAAGGCGGAAATAGATATGAATATAACACATGAAAGTGTACATCAGAGTAGTGGTCAAATAAGATCCACAATATCAAAAAGAATAGATACAAGTGCTAGACAAAAGAATAAGTATACATCATAGAGTCTGTATCTCAAATGTATACAACAAAACTACTAATCTAAGTAGTTGGCCAAAAGTCAGATGATGATTCCAGATAGGAAGCCATGAGGAAGCACCTGTAATATCTCAGTCTGACCCGAGTATTATTTAATAAGAAAATAATAAACGGATCAGTCTAGCTATAAATATCAGAAGAAATGATATAGAATAAGAGATATGACTAAACGTATAACAATCACAATGCCAAGCTGTGATAAATAAGTAATTGAAAAAATCCATACGAGATTAATCAATATCGCAAAGATCTTCTCAAAGATAAAAAGGAATGTCATACTCCTAATTTCATTCACCAAGCCACAATAAATGACATACATATCAATGCCAATCGTAAAAGTTGGTGAAACATAAATTCCAGAATTCAACACGCGAAATCCAGAAATCACAATCAAATGGGACAACGACGTCGTACAGCGTGACATCTGATGAACCAAATCACAATCAAAGGGAACAACGACGTCGTACAGCGGGACATCCGATGAACCAAATCACAATCAAAGGGAACAACGACGTCGTACAGCGGGACATCCGATGAACCAAATCACAATCAAAGGGAACAACGACGTCGTACAGCGGGACATCCAATGAACCAAATCACAAAGACATTGCTCAATGCTAGTCTAAAACATAAAATGATCGTCATGATCAAAGAGAAGTGTCAATTACACTAAGCTAGTAAATATAAAAGTTTAGCTTCATGTCCCATAACCACTTGCTTAACTTAAACATTTACGAACAAACTGTAAATCTCCACTAGAAAGATGTCACAAGTGGTTCAATCGAACAAGTCCAAAAATTAACCAACGAAGTAAACGCAAGCGTTTCATACCACTTGTTTTACTAAGTCGTTTAATTAGATTTCTCATACAAGTGAGGTAAAGGTTTGTATATACTAATAGATTGGAAATCGGTTTGAGAAAACAAGCTTTGTAATAAAATAGTGTTGAAATCATTTGAAGAAAGAGTTTTGGTATTTACTACTAGTATAGAAAAACCTTTATATTTAAAGTGACAAATCATAGAAGTGATTGTAGAAACAATTGGGCATAAAAATTCACATTCGAAGACGTGAATAAAATCCAAAGAAATCAATATAAAATCCATCAAAGTGGATATATCTAAAATTCTCAAAGAAAAGGTCATCAAAGTCGATAATAAATGACAACAACAAAAGGGAGACAACACGAATCGACTAAAGTTGGATATTCAAACAAATTAGCAATATAGGCTAATCTGGCAAATAGTAGCAGGTCGGTCGACCGGACTCCCTGAGTCGGTCGACCGAACCAGAGGTTGGAAGTGCTCGGGGTACCAGGTCGGTCGACCGGCCCAGGAGGCTCGGTCGGCCGAAGCCTGTAACCAGCACTTCCAAATAGAGGCAGGAAGTGCCTGGACTACAGGTCGGTCGACTGGCGCAGGGGGCTCGGTCGGCCGAACCTGTATACTTGCACTTCCTACCCTATTTCAAAGGAGGTGCAAATCCCGACCAAATTGCAATCGCACGAGCAACGACGCTAAGGGTTTATGCCAATCGACTACCCGGCCCTATAAGCTCCTCGATGCATCACCAAAAACATGTTCAAACATCAAAGTTTGGATTTTTAACGAATTGAACTCAAAACACTAAAAATTGGAATATTCACAAAAGCAATCCAAATCAAAATCAAATGCACATGAATAAGTGTTAGGAATTCATACCTAACAATAGAAGAGAATTATAAGCATAGATGTGAGATTAAAAATCTCACCTTTGAACCCAAATCAATGAAGAAGAAGCTATGAAGCAATGGCAAGAACAAGCACTCTTCAATTCCAACTCAACAAGCTTGAATCAATGGGTTCTCTTAGATTTTGCAGCAAGAACTTGGATTTTGCTATGGAACTAGGGCTTGGAGTTTTAATTTCCACTCTTCTCCACCATTGTTGCTAAAGCTTGAAGGGTTAGGAATTAGAAATGAAATGAAGGTAAGTGGAGAGGGTTGGGACTGAATACATAAGTGGGGTTAATGGGCTCAGCCCAAACCAAAGCCCTAAGTGAAAGAGTGGCAAAAATCAACTTTCTCCAAACATATCGAAGCTTATACTCAAAAAGGTCGCAAACGGTATTTTAAACTCAATGGGAGGGGTCCCGAGTCCTAATTCGACCGTATGCAAAAAGTAGCTTTTCGGACTAAATTCCGAGTATCGATAAAATATTTAAATAAAATATTTAAATATAAAATCGATAAATATGTGGGTTGTTACAGAGAGACTCGATACATTTAGATCTTTCATTACAAATGATCCTATAACTCTGAATAGCAACAAGATCTTTGAAAGAGAGTGGTAGAGAATCAAACTAGAGATGATCGAGTTTGATTCACTTAGAATTTCGGCAGAGTTTTCTTAAAGCGTTTGAAATAAAAGAGAATATTTGATTGGAGAAGAAGGAGTGAAGAAATGAAAAAAAAACTAACTTAAAATTCATTGAGAATAATTGGTATATAAAGGAGAACAACAGTCATGTCCATTTGCAAAAGTTTATGACGAATATACACTTCTTTTGAAATTTGAAATTTAAATTCTATGGTCACCATTTAGACATGGGGGGATGAGGGATGTCGACAAGCCTATGTGAATTTTGAAAATTAATTTTGCTTTAAAATGATTTCTATTCTAAAACTTGTCAAAATAATTTCTAATCTTTGCAAACCATTTTGAATATAGTTTAAACTTACAAAAGAGATTTAAAAAGTAATCTTAAAAATATATAATCTATAATATAAAAGTAATAAAAGGTCAATAAAAATATTTTGAAATTAAAGCTAAAACCATTAAAACCAGGAGATAGTATAAAACAAGAAATGATTTTGAAATTAAAAAATAGCTCAGGCTAAAATATTTAAACCTAGAGAGATAACTTTTGATAAGATAGTTTTGAAAAAAATCTTAAAAATAAATCATTTTAAAATTTCGTGGATTCCATTCCACTCGAGAAAGTCGTGGGTTCCATCCGACTAAAGTAGTCGTGGGTTCCATCCCACTATTAAAGCGAGAAGGTTGATTCCATTGCACTATTAAAATTCGAATAAAGATTTTAGTGCTATTATGAGTTTTAACATAAATCTACACTCTATTACTTACCTTGGTATCTTGAACTCTTGAAACTCATGAGTCTTCAGTCTTGATTTCTTCCATCTTCAATTCGTCAGTCTTGAATCTCTATACTGTACAGTCTTCATTCTTAGTACCTGCATATATGTACCCTGCATATACATATATATATATCTGATAAGAATATTTATATTTATATTTTATAACAAGTCCTAAGGTTGTTATCATCAAAACCATCATCTCAAGAACCAACAGAAACACCTTAAAAAAAATGGAGGATGATTTCGAATTGTAAATCTAATGACTTGAATAGTTGGGAAAAAAGAAAAGGTTTTCAATTGTTAACTTCTTTGTTTAAAATTTGTTGAATTAAAAGGTTTTCCACTTGTTGATTCTTCATTTTTGGAATTTTACTATTTTCTATATGATGTTTCCTACTTTATAAATATAAGAAGTTGCTTCCGTTAAAATCCTTTTTAAAGGTTGTATAAATGGAATTGACATATGGTTGAAATAGGAAAATAAAGAGATAAGATTACTCGATAAGGTAGGTAAGAGGAACATTCCCATATAAGGAAATGTGGAGAATAATAGCTGGAACTTAGGTAGTAATAGAATTAGGGATTTTAATCTAGTAATAAATAATATAAGGGAGGAGCGATAGTAATAAGATAGAAGTTGTCTTTGTCTACTTTATTTTTCGATCGTTTAAAGTTATAAGGTGTTTTGACAATTGAATGGATTTAAAGGATGGTAATTAATAAACGAGTTGAGATATTTTTTTATATGGAAAAACATTCATATAAAGATAAGGTTTTATATATATATATATATACACACACATTTTTCCCATTCAAATTAAGAACTTGTTTGAATAACCATATTAGTGAATTTAAAATGGAAATAAGAGTGAAATATATTGGAGATAAGAACAAAGATTATAGGAGTTTTAAACAAAAATCTATAAAGTATTTGGTTAAATGATAGTACATTTTGAGTAATGAAGCAATAAATGTTGATGTATATTTTAAAATGATATAATTATCTTCTAAGTAGAAATATCTTTGAAATAAAAAATGGCTAACAAAGGGAAATCTATTATTTTAGAATAATAATTGAGTTTTTGAATTTTATGGGTTAAAAATCCTATCTTCAAAACAAGTAAACCTTTATTATAGTAAGTCTTTAAAAAGGGAAGTGTAATAAATAAACTGTGAAGAGAATTTTCTATTGAATAGGTATGGAAAAGAAGGTTGGGCAATAGGACCACAGGCGGTTCGATTCATTGAATTTCGGTTAAAATCATTAGTAATAACGACCCCTTCTTTGCCAGCAAATTTTGAAGGAGTTTGCTAGCAACTTTAGGAACTTCATTAAGTCTTAACACCACTTACCGCACATTGAACGACGAAGAAAATGAAGGAGTAAATATGAACTTGGAGGATTATTCAAGAGCTTTCATCATGGACTTTGGAGGACATCAGAAGCATCACTTACCCACGATAGAATTTGCATATAATAGTAGTCATCAATAAAAAATTGGTATGGCAGCCTTGAAGCACCTTGGGAGGCCATGCAAATCGCCAAACTGTTGATGAGAAACCACCAACAAAATTCTTCTTGGAAAAGATTTGAATTAAGACACTTCAAAAGTTAGAGTTGATTAGGCAGCCTATGAAGATCGTAAGAGTTGAAAAGTTGTAAAAGTTGGCACCAAAACCAATTATGTCTTCCCATTTTTGGGAAAAAATAAGAAAACTTGTTAGTTGACAGGAGTCCATGATGTTTTTCACATTTTTCATTTGAGAAAATACTTCTATAGAAAAGGAATTGTGGTAGAGCCTAATTAATTAGTGGATATTGAGATGGAGCAAATAGTGTCCCACACCACGGCATGCTTTATGGAGCATGGAACTGGCAAGCTATGCAATAAAGAAATTAGTTTGGTTTGAATGCAATCAGATAAAATTCGATGAAATGTATAAGGAATCCTCGACCTAAGCTTTTCTCTAGTAAATTTTCCTCTCCAAAATTAGAACTTTGGTTGCATCGTGGTTGCTAGATTCGATAGTAGGAGATGGTTGCTACTTCTTATAATCACTTTACACTCACTTAAAAAATTTATTCATGTTTAGGTTATTTTCATGCATACTTGTATGACAAGATTACATACTCACGCCAGGGTTGGTTTCGTTTATAATATGTCAGCAGTAAATAATCACATTGCAGTTTGGTTGAGTAGATGGTTGTGTAGATAACTTAGTTGTATAACATGAACATTATTACGTGTTATGTTGTTCATCCTTAGAAAGATTTCAGCGATGAAATCATTTTAAGGGGGAAAATGTAGCGACCCGACTTTCTATCACCAGAAAGATGCATCACTATTTAAGAAAGAAAGGGATAGAAGAAGAAAAGAAAGAGAAGAAAGAACAACAACACATCAGAATCTCACAGCGGAACGAATGAAATATAATATATAACATATATATAATATCATATACATCAGAGTACACAATCTATACATCTCAATTTAGACAGTAATAACATTTCTGTCTAATATACAATATAAGAGCAACTATACAGAATAACACACAGCGGAAACTATATCTATATCTACACGCTGAAGCCGCCTGCTCCAAAGCTCCTCCAAAATTCGTCAAGGATACCTGAATCACCTGACTACTCATACATAATATGAGTACCCAAGAGTTTAATAGAACAGAAAATAAACACTCGGGTCAGACAGGGGTCTGGTATGAGTAAAAGGTTTAGGATTGCTTAACTTTAGAAAATCCATTGGAAAGAAAAGGTATCACGTAAGACTTCCCACACATAAACATGGAAAAGTTTTTACCTTACGCTAACCAAAAAATTTGATAGGAAATCCAGTGATATTATAATAGTGTCTAGGGTTTTCAAGTAAATAAGAAATAGCCGAAATTGTTACATTCATTAAATTCAAGCTAATTGCCACAAAATTGGATAATACAAACAAAACCGTAGGGTCTCGTAGGAAGAATGGGTTTCCATCAATGGCTGGACTACTAGGATACCGCCCGTCACAGTACGTGGCCTAGATCACCATACCGAGGACCACTCCCGATCCCCTGCAACACAAGGCCGGGACCATTCCTTACCGAACAGTCCCGAACAAGACCACTCTGCAGTTAGCTGCAGATCCAACCGCCTACAAAGCCGAAATAAAAAGGGACATCTTGAAAGGGGTAAATCTCGTCCTACTTGGGCATGACCCACTTAACCTTGCTGCACCTCCCCTGTTTTAGCCATCCCGGTTGATGAGGCTTGAGGCTGCAATTATATTTATAGGACACATTTACATTAGAATGCTCATCGTCCACCTGACGATGTTCTGAAAGCATTCGATCCATACAAGTCCGTTCCGCGTTCGAACGGAACCGAAGGCACTATCTCGTTGCACTCATTTTGGAATCACCCTCAGAGTCGATGACCATAGCCCTTGCACTCTGAATCACCATCTCGAACCTGTAAGTACTATTTCCGTCGAACTCATCACGGAATCACCCCCAGAGTTATACTGACGAATAGTTCCTACACTTCGAGTCTTCACTTGCACTTCACTTGGATTCACGACCTAACGTTTAATTTGGATCGATGTGGTTTTCGGATATCCAAATATGGAAACTCGATCTCGGTCTCACCGAATCCAAACGCCATTTTAACGTCCAAGTTGTACTTAAGGGTTTAAATAGTAGATATTCAGAATATCACTTCAACATCAATGGATGATTCATAACACACAAATAGATAATTTACTATTATCACATTCATCCATACATAGCATATATATCACATCCCAGATATATCATATTCATATCATCACACATCAACCATTGACATACGATATCATCCAATATCATTAAGTCATCCAATGATACTTATCATCCAATCATTAATCATCCATAACAAGTTTGATCAAAACTTAATTAATTTAATTTATCCTTAATTAAATTAATCCTTACTTAATCACATGGATTATCATCAATCCATCTTACTTATTCATTAATTAATTTCAAATTAACTAAACATCACTTAATTATTCATTTCAATTAATCTTCCTTGATTAATTATTACTTAATTACTTTAAGTAATCATTCCTTAATTATAATTAATCATCTTGATTAATTACTTTTCAATTATACCAAGTAATTGTCTCTTAATTACCCTTAAAATTAATCACACTTGATTAATTATTCTTTAATTATTCTTATAATTAATCCTTAATTATCCTTTAATTAATCACACCTGATTAATCACCCTTTTTATTAATCACACTTGATTAATTACTTATAATTAAACACTCTTGATTAATTACTTTTAATTAATCACATTTAATTAATTACCATTTTATAAAATTTAGTAATCAACTTATTTATAGATTAAATACCTTTAATTATTAATTAACAATTAATTAATTATTTCCATTAATTAATGATTTCTTCCATTAATTAAATTTCTTTCTTAATTAATTATTTTAACAAGTAACTAATCACATTATTAAATTCTCTTAAACTTTTCATTAAATAACCATTAATTAAATAATTTAAACTTTTAATTTATTGTATTAATTAATTCTTTAATTAATAACTCAAGTGATTAACCCTTAATCACACCCACTTAATTACTTTCATAAAGTAATTATCTTTTACTTAATTATCTTCAGTAATTAATCAATTAATTACTTCACCCAGTAATTATACTCAATTAACTCAAAAGTGATTATCTTTAATTAATCACTAATTAATTACTTAATTAATTATTTAACTAATCATTTAAATTTAATTACATGACTCCTTAATTTCTTATATTATAAAGATTCTTAATTAAGAAAATCATTATCTTAATTAGGTTATTAATATTAACCAATATAACTTTGATTATTAACAAAAATTGAATTATCTTAATTATTTTCACAAATTTATTTATCTTTAATTAAATCAAAATTCTAAATTACTTAAGATAATCTTTATTATGATTGATTACCAAATTCTTAATCATTATACTTTATTTAAAATAAAATATATTAGAAATCAATTATATTTAAAATAATTCAAACATTCAAATAAACTTTTAAATCTTAAACTTTCCAAAGTTATTAAATAAAATTTTAACACATCCTTATTATTAAAATCACTTATTTTATTTTTAAAACTTTTATATTTCAAAATATAAGAACTTGTTTAAAACCTAACTTTAAAACAAATTTAGTTTTATAAATAAACTTGTTTAACTTTTGGTTTTAAAACTTTAATCATTTACAAAGTCAAATTCCTTTTGTTTCAAAACCTTAAAAAAAACATTGCTGTTAAACTTTTGAAATTTAAACAACACTAAAACCGTACTCAACACAGCAACTTCGAGCCAAGCACCTGAACTTCCCCGATGCTAACACAAGATCCTCCCCTCCTTCTTCTGCTTCGATAAATAACATCAGATACTCGAAGAAAACTTCGAGCTTCCCCTTACCTTCCTGAAACCCAAACTACAGTTGCACAAAACAGTGCACATCAACGTGCACAGCGCCGCCGTACGACGATGAACTTCGCTCTTCGCTCTGACACACCCCTCTCGACCACGGCAACCCTTCGCGTCACCCAGAAAACACGATTCAAACTAAAATAAAAAACGACCCTAAAAACCCAAACTGCTAAACCCAATCACTAGTAGAAAAATGATCACCGTCGACCATCCCCCTCTCGAGACACCTCGCCATCCTTCCCGGAGCCACGTCACAACCACCAGATCCCACGGCAACACTCGCAATCCCCTTCGATTGCTCCTTGTCGCCGCAAAAAAAAATGAACTTCGATGTCGAAACACAGGCCGTTAAACCCTACATCGTCGAATTCCGGCCACCTCAATCATCAAAAAAATTCCAAGGCATTTTTCTGATGAGCTACAACATCCCCTTGACCTTCATCCCCAACCACGGTGCTCAGATCGCCGTCGTTCGCCACCAATTGGCTAAAATGTCCAAAACATTCAAACCACGAATTCACACTAAATACTAAACTAAGATTCGTGATACAACCCTTAAAATTCATGGTTTAACATCACGAATTTAATTAGGTAATCAAAACTTAAAATTGTTTTAATAAAATTTTGACCCAAAATAAAAATTTACTATAATTTTTAAATTCCTGAACAATTGTTTCACTTTAAATTCCTAAAATTATTTTTAGATAAGAGATTACATGATTACAAACAACCTTTGTTTACAAATCATAGTCTAGTTTGGATTAAAAATTTAATTATTGAATTTTATAGAGAAGATGAACCTGTTTATAACTCACAGTAAAAATTTAAGCTATACAGGTGTCCAAACACCAATATTCAGACATGCATCCAATTTAAATTCAAATATTTCATTAACATCAAGATATTCAACACAAGATCCAGATGAATTTTAGAATTAAAAAGTGCTTTTAAAAATTTTCATTTACTCGCCTTTATATGCAGAAGGCAGAAACTAAATTGCAGAGGACAGAACTGTTTCTAGGCTCTGAAATTTATTTGCATGCTGAAATAAAATCTTTTTGCAGAATTTCTAAATTGCTTGTTGATTCTGAATTGCTTGATTGCATTGAAGATCTTGTAGCTGTTGAATCTGAATTTCCAGCTATCTTCCTTTTTGTTTCAGATTTTCCAGATTTCATAGTTTTCAGATTTTCTTTCTTTTTTTAATCTTGTATTCATTTTTTTCTGAAAAGAAGAAAGTATTTTACTGAAAAATAAAACTCTTCTTTTTATTTTACAATTTAATTTTAAATTAAATTTTCAAGAGAATGACACTTGTCACTATAATGCATTAGTTAACTTACACCTATGCACATTGATTTACAAATGTCTTAACATATATTAAAAGGTTTACAAATGTCTTTAATATACACCAATTTGTTTACAAGTGTTATTTAATGTTTTATTAGTGTTCTACAGATGTTTTTAATGTTTATTTAATATTCTAAATGTTATTTTCTCTAATCTATTTAAATTATGAATATAATTATGTAATATTTATGTAGTTGTCTTTTTAATAAAAAAGTTTTAGATTTTAATAAATATTCAAAAGAAAATTCATGTGAACATTTATTAACAAATAACTTATGCTTTTGATCAAATCAATATATCATATGTTTATAAATTTAAGAAATTTATTTTATTTCTTTATGTAATTTTTTTTAAAACAAGCTTATCTTATGTTAAAATTAAAATGAAAGAATATTAAAACAAATGAACCTTTAATTTAAATCTTATTTAAAACAAAAGCTTAAAATATATGTATAAATAAGAAATTATTTTTGTTATTAAAATTTAAATTTCAAATATCATTTTTTAAAAGTATTAAATCAAATTTAAAATTTGAAATTACAAATTATATATATGTATATATATATATTAAAGTTTGAAAACGCTTATTAAATTCAAATCAATATTTTTTTTCCTATTTCTAATATATATACAAATATATATACATTTACGTTATAAATAGAAAACATTTTAGAATTAGATTTGAAAATTACAGTATTGAATTTTAAAACACAATATATATATATATATATATATATATATTCATATATATTACAATTTGAATATATAGCTTTATTACATTAAACACTTCCTATTTACAAGATATATCAATATATATATATATATAATAAATAGAAAATATTTTGATTAGCTTTTGAAAAAAAAATCTTACCAATTTAAATTGCCAAAATAAGTATTTCCAAATTAAAATATCATCAATTTTCAAAATAATTAAACTTGCCAATTTATGTTGTTAAGAAAAATGTTAATAGATATTATCAAATTATTATTATTAGACTTTAAAAGAATTTTAACTTATCAATTTATAATGTAAAATGATCAAATTAATTTAATTTTTAACAAAGATTATCAAATTGATATTGCTCAAAATTCCGGGTCGTCACATTTCTCCCCTTAAAAGAATTTCGTCCCCGAAATTTAAAAGCAAAGATAATTTAATAACCCAGCAAAAGAATTTAAATTTAAATCAGCAATCAAACACTATCAATCATAGCAACCAATTCAAACAAATAATTTTATCAATCCAAACAAAATTTTGAATAGATCTTCCTAATATTATCAAGAGTTTTCCAGGTACCTGTACTGGAATACTCGCTCTGCAGAATCTTAAGTAACCATGCTACTATAACCAAGAACTCCCTCATCTGATCCTACAAATCTGAACAAGATATTAGACTAAACTCAAGATCGGCTCACCCACCAGATCCTTCTGAACTGCTGATTCTATCACTCGATGAATCATACACATATTCCTCAGAGATATGTAAAATACAATGAATCCCAGCTATCCGAACTGGCAATACAATCCTGTAGATCAAAATCTAATCTCCAGAGAACACAGGAAAAATCTCAAAATACTTCCGGACCTTTGATTGGATAAATATAAAATAATATCCAAATTTCAAATTCACATTCCAAATCTCCTCAGTTCTTAACTGCATAACTCTTCTGATGATCCAGAGTCACCTTCAACTTTCCTGATTAGCTTAACCCTTGCTGATAGCTTCATGAAACAATCTGGACCAAAATCAAACCAATTTCCTGATCCTACTCAACAAAATGGCTCTCCCAAAAATTTGCCGAAATCCAAAACACAACTCTATTCCACAAGCATTAGTGAACTTCAGACCTACCTCTCTTATCTGGAATAGCCAAACATTTGCACCTGACAACCTTACCTTCCAAATCTAGAAAATTTCTTCATACTTGAATTTCTTGTAGAAATCCTTTAATCCAAGGAAATTGCAACTCACGGTTGCTCCTATACTAGAATAACTGCTATCTTGCTTCCGCTGCACAATTCTGATCTGGAGTAGATAAGAATGCTAACGAAGAACTCGAGCACAAACTTTCTCCATACCCTGTTCATTAGATCTTAATAATCTTAGTGACCATTCCACTTGGTCAAAACATCCCAGCAAAATCTTAACTAGAACTAGATGATCAATCCCTCCTCAAGAATCCTGAGTTGCCTCACCAACTTCTTTTCGCTCCAAGAGTCATCCCTCTACCTGGTTAAACCATCGGTATTTCTCCTAGAATCCAAGTCGATAAGAAACTCAATCTCCGATGCGGGTAGACCTCTGATTTCCTCAAAAACCTCTGGAAAATCTATGACAGTTCCATAGCTTTCCTAATCGAGATCAATCCTTCCAGAATGGCCTATCTACCAGAAAAATTGATTGATCACTTCCAGCAAATATCCTGCTCTGCTGAGCCTCCCAAAGAAATGGATAAGCCTTCACTATCTTCTCGGTCTGCCGATAGCAGAATCCCAAAGATTTCTAAATCATCGAAGAAACGGATCCACGCTGCTGCTTCCAAACTTCACTTCAATGGTATTGCTAAGACAAAAGATCATCCTTAACCCCAAGCTTCCTGAAACTCAAAACTATAACCCGATTCCACTAAAAGATCTTTGAGACGGGTAGACATCTTCTCAAGAAACTCGGCTCTAAACCAAACACCAACCACTTGTTCTTCTTAAGGAAAACAATGAGACCATGTCCGAAATGAGGTAAATCATCGACCTTAGCCTCATATTTCAATATAGATAAGACACCCTTACTTGAGATCCAGAAAATCTATAAATATCCGAATCTTCCCTTGCAGTAGGCATCACCGTTCCCTCAACACCCTCTAAATCTTGTTCAAAAAGAACATCTTCAGAACCACCTATGGATACTGCATCCCATCACACGGCTATTCCTTCCTGAAGTGACCAAGATACCATCACCTGCTCTGCTCAGCTAACAGAATCAACTTTTAGAAATCCCACTCACTCGAGAGCAAATCAACCTCACACTTCCAAAATATACTCCAATTCTTGAAAAGACTTCGTGGGATCATTGAAATCCTTTCACCAATCTACAAAGCTTATTCGAGACGGTATTAGATCTACAATCTCGACAGATATACCTCCAACCACAACATATGAGCCTCTTCCATTAGTGGTAATCGTGTTACGCACACTCCTACCTTATCTACCTTTATAACTTATATTGGAAAATCCGAACAGATAACCCAACAGATTAGGTAGATACATATATATATATATATATATATGTATATATATATAAATTACAAGTACGCTCTCTAAAGATAGACACCACTCCAGAGCCTAGGTATTCACTCAACCTAACGCTCTGATACCAACTGTAGCAACCCGACTTTCTATCACCAGAAAGATGCATCACTATTTAAGAAAGAAAGGGATAGAAGAAGAAAAGAAAGAGAAGAAAGAACAACAACACATCGGAATCTCACAGCAGAACAAATGAAATAATAATATATAACATATATATAGTATCATATACATCAGAGTACACAATCTATACATCTCAATTTAGACAGTTATAACATTTCTGTCTAATATACAATACAAGAGCAACTATACAGAATAACACATAGCGGAAACTCTATCTATATCTACACACTGAAGCCTCCTGCTCCAAAGCTCCTCCAAAATTCGTCAAGGATACCTGAATCACTTGACTACTCATACATAATATGAGTACCCAAGAGTTTAATAAAACAGAAAATAAACATTCGGGTCAGACAAGGGTCTGGTGTGAGTTAATGGTTTATGATTGCTTAACTTTAGAAAATCCTTTAGAAATAAAAGGTGTCACATAAGACTTCCCACACACAAACAAGGAAAAGTTTTTACCTTACGCTAACCAAAACATTTGATAGGAAATCCAGTGATATTATAATAGTGTCTAGGGTTTTCAAGTAAATAAGAAATAGCCAAAATTGTTGCATTCATTAAATTCCAGCTACTAGCCACAAAATTGGGTAATACAAACAAAACCGTAGGGTCTCGTAGGAAGAATGGGTTTCCATCAATGGCAGGGCTATTGGGGTACCTCCCGTCACAGTACGTGGCCTAGATCACCGTACCGAGGACCACTCCCGATCCCCTACAACACAAGGCCGGGACAATTCCTTACTGAACAGTCCCGAACAAGACCACCCCAAAGTTGGCTGCAGATCCAACCGCCCACAAAGCCGAAATAAAAAGGGACATCTAGACAGGGATAAATCTCGTCCTACTTGGGCATGACCCACTTAACCTTGCTGCACCTCCCATGTTTTAGCCATTCTCGGTTGATGAGGCTTGAGGCTGCGATTACCTTTATAGGACACATTTATCTTGGAATGCTCATCATCCACCTGACAATGTTCTGAAAGCATTCAATCCATACAAGTCCGTTCCGGGTTCGAACGGAACAAAAGACACTATCTCGTTGTACTCATTTTGGAATCACCCTCAAAGTCAACGACCATAGCCCTTGCACTCTGAATCACCATCTCGAACCTGTAAGTACTATTTCCGTCAAACTCATCACGGAATCACCCCTAGAGTTATACTGACGAATAGTTCCTACACTTCGAGTCTTCACTTGCACTCCACTTGGATGCACGACCTAACGTTTAATTTGGATCGATGTGGTTTTCGGATATCCAAATATGGAAACCCGATCCCGGTCTCACCGAATCCAATTGCCATTTTAACGTCCAAGTTGTAATTAAGGGTTTAAATAGTAGATATTCAGAATATCACTTTAACATCAATGGATGATTCATAACACACAAATAGATAATTTACTATTATCACATTCATCCATACATAGTATATATATCACATCCCAGATATATCATATCCATATCATCGCATATCAACCAATGACATACGATATCACCCAATATCATTAACTCATCCAATGATACTTATCATCCAATCATTAATCATCCATAACAAGTTTGATCCAAACTTAATTAATTTAATTTATCCTTAATTAAATTAATCCTTAATTAATCACTTGGATTATCATCAACCCATCTTACTTATTCATTAATTAATTTCAAATTAATTAACTAAATATCACTTAATTATTCATTTCAATTAATCTTCCTTGATTAATTATTACTTAATTACTTTAAGTAATCATTCCTTAATTATAATTAATCATCTTGATTAATTACTTCTCAGTTATACTAAGTAATTATCTCTTAATTACCCTTAAAATTAATCACACTTGATTAATTATTCTTTAATTATTCTTATAATTAATCCTTAATTATCCTTTAATTAATCACACCTGATTAATCACACTTTTTATTAATCACACTTGATTAATTACTTATAATTAAACACTCTTGATTAATTACTTTTAATTAATCATATTTAATTAATTACCTTTTTATGAAATTTAGTAATCAACTTATTTATAGATCAAATACCTTTAATTATTAATTAAAAATTAATTAATTATTTCCATTAATTAATGATTTCTTCCATTAATTAAATTTCTTTCTTAATTAATTATTTGAATAAGTAATTAATCACATTATTAAATTCTCTTAATCTTTTTATTAAATAACCATTAATTAAATAATTTAAACCTTTAATTAATTGTATTAATTAATTCTTTAATTAATAACTCAAGTGATTAACCCTTAATCACACCCACTTAATTACTTTCGTAAAGTAATTATCTTTTACTTAATTATCTTCAGTAATTAATCACTTAATTACTTTACCCAGTAATTATACTCAATTAACTCAAAAGTGATTATCTTTAATTAATCACTAATTAATTACTTAATTAATTATTTAACTAATCATTTAAATTTAATTACATGGTTCCTTAATTTCTTATATTATAAAGATTCTTAATTAAGAAAATCATTATCTTAATTAGGTTATTAATATTAACCAATAACACTTTGATTATTAACAAAAATTGAATTATCTTAATTATTTTCACAAATTGATTTATCTTTAATTAAATCAAAATTCTAAATTACTTAAGATAATCTTTATTATGATTGATTACCAAATTCTTAATCATTATACTTTATTTAAAATAAAATATATTAGACATCAATTATAATTAAAATAATTCAAACAGTCAAATAAACTTTTAAATCTTAAACTTTCCAAAGTTATTAAATAAAAATTTAATACAACCTTACTATTAAAATCACTTATTTTATTTTTAAAACTTTTATATTTCAAAATATAAGAACTTGTATAAAACCTAACTTTAAAACAAATTTAGTTTTATAAATAAACTTGTTTAACTTTTGGTTTTAAAACTTTAATCATTTACAAAGTCAAATTCCTTTTGTTTCAAAACCTTAAAAAAACACTGCTACTAAATTTTTGAAATTTAAACAACACTAAAACCCTACTCAACACAACAACTTCGAGCCAAGCACCTGAACTCCCCCGATGCTAACACGAGATCCTCCCCTCCTTCTTCTGCTTCGAGAAATAACATCAGATACTCGAAGAAAACTTTGAGCTTCCACTTACCTTCCCGAAACCCAAACTACAGTTGCACAAAACCATGCAAATCAACGTGCATAGCGCCGCCGCACAACGATGAAGTCCGCTCTTCCCTCCGACACACCCCTGTCGAGGCAACCCCTCGTGTCACCCAGAAAACACGATTCAAACTAAAATAAAAACGAACCTAAAAACCCAAACTGCTAAAACCAATCACTACCAGAAAAATGATCACCGCTGACCATCCCCCTCTCGAGACACATAGCCATCCTTCCCGAAGCCACGTCACAACCCCCGGATCCTACGGCAACACCTGCAATCCCCTCCGATTGCTCCTTGTCGCCGCAAAAACAAATTGAACTTCGATGTCGAAACAGAGGCCGTTAAACCGTACATCGTCGAATTTCGACCACCTCAATTATCAAAAAAATTCCAGAGCATTCTTCTGATGAGCTACAACATCCCCTCGACCTTCATGCCCAACCATGACTCTCAGATCGCCGTCGTTCGCCACCAATTGGCTAAAATGTCCAAAACATTCAAACCACGAATTCACACTAATTACTAAACTAAAATTCGTGATACAACCCTTAAAATTCATGGTTTAATATCACAAATTTAATTCGGTAATCAAAACTTAAAATTGTTTTGATAAAATTTTGACCCAAAATAAAAATTTACCGTAATTTTTAAATTCCTGAACAATTGCTTCACTTTAAATTCCTAAAATTATTTTTAGATAAGAGATTACATGATTACAAACAACCTTTGTTTACAAATCATAGGCTAGTTTGGATTAAAAATTTAATTATTGAATTTTATAGAGAAGATGAAACCTGTTTATAACTCACAGTAACAATTTAAGATATACAGGTGTTCAAACACCAATATTCAGACATGCATCGAATTTAAATTCAAATATTTCATTAACATCAAAATATTCAACACGCGATCCAGATGAATTTTAGAATTAAAACCACTTTTAAATTTTTTCATTTACTCACCTTTATATGTAGAAGACAGAAACTAAATTGCAGAGGACAGAACTGTTTCCATGCTCTGAAATTTATTTGCATGCTGAAATAAAATCTTTTTGCAGAATTTCTAAATTGCTTGTTGATTCTGAATTGCTTGATTGCATTGAAGATCTTATAGCTGTTGAATCTGAATTTCCAGCTATCTTCCTTTTTGTTTCAGATTTTCCAGATTTCATAGTTTTCAGGATTTTTTTTATCTCGTATTCATTTTTTTCTAAAAAGAGGAAAGTACTTTGCTGAAAAATAAAACTCTTCTTTTTATTTTACAATTAAATTTTAAATTAAATTTTAAAGAGAATGACATTTGTCACTATAATGCATTAGTTAACTTACACCTATGCACATTGATTTACAAATGTCTCAACATATATTAAAAAGTTTACAAATGTCTTTAATATACACCAATTTGTTTACAAGTGTTATTTAATGTTTTATTAGTGTTTTACAAATGTTTTTAATGTTTACTTAATATTTTAAATGTTATTTTCTCTTTTTAATAATCTATTTAAATTATGAATGTAATTATGTAATATTTATGTACTTGTCTTTTTAATAAACAAGTTTTAGATTTTAATAAATACTCAAAAGCAAATTCATGTGAACATTTATTAATAAATAACTTATGCTTTTGATCAAATCAATATATCATATGTTTATAAATTTGAAAATTTTATTTAATTTCTTTATGAATTTTTTCAAACAAGCTTATGTTAAAATTAAAATGAAAGAATATTAAAACAAATGAACATTTAAGTTAAATCTTATTTAAAACAAAAACTTAAAATATATGTATAAATAAGAACTTATTTGTATTATTAAAATTTAAATCTCAAATATCAATTTTAAAAGTATTAAATCAAATTTAAAATTTAAAATTACAAATTATATATATATATATATATATATTAAAGTTTGAAAACACTTATTAAATTCAAATCAATATTTTTTTCCTATTTCTAATATATATATACAAACATATATACGCATTTACATTATAAATAGAAAACATTTTAACATTAGATTTGAAAATTACTGTATTGAATTTTAAAACACAAACCAAATCATAATATATATTCATATATATTACAATTTGAATATATAGCTTTATTACATTAAACACTTCCTTTTTACATGATATATATATATATATATGATTTATTTTTCAAAAGCTAATCAAAATATTTTCTATTTATAATATATATCAATATATATATATATATACATATATATATATATATATATATATATAGATATATATTATAAATAGAAAATATTTTGATTAGCTTTTGAAAAATAAATCTTACCAATTTAAATTGCCAAAATAAATATTTCCAAATTAAAATATCATTAATTTTCAAAAGTATTAAACTTGCCAATTTATATTGTTAAGAAAAATGTTAATAGATATTATCAAATTATTATTATTATACTTTAAAAGAATTTTAACTTATCAATTTATAATGTAAAATGATCAGATTAATTTAATTATTAACAAAGATTATTAAATTGATATTGCTCAAAATTCCGGGTCATCACAGAAAATCCAACTTACCATAAAATCAACCATAAGTAAATAGTAAAATAAATAAATTATATTAAATTAGAAAGGGATAGAAATGAAAGTTGGCCACGAAATTTATACCGTTATGTTCGTGGTGAAATTTTGATCAATTTCCACATATAATATGCTAAAACAAAGCTCAAATAAAGAAATTATGAGTATTTGAAGTTTTCCGGTTTCAAATAATTTAAATCAAATTCAAATGGATAATTAAATTTTAAATTTGAAATTTAAAAGTTAACTGAAATTAGACTCGAAGGTTAAGTAAACGTTAAAGTTTTTGGTTAATGTTAAAATATAATTGCGGAATAAAATTAATTAATCACTAGAAGAAATTAAATGTTCCCAAAATAAAAGGAGTGGTCGACTGGTGCGCGTAGGGCGGTCAACCGCTCTTGTTGGTGGTGGCTTGGGTTTTTCTATAAATAAACATTCGAGATTTGTCCATTTTTAACCTAGTTACATCTGATAGTTCTGGTGCATTTAAACCTCTATAAATAAGACCCTAGATCCTTCACTTTATTCACAAATATTTTGAAAACATTAGCAAAGCTCTGTCAATTCATCTCTTCTTTCTTAGATTTGGAAAACTCCATTAGGGTTTTAGATAAGAATCCTAATCTATCTTTCTTTATTATTTAATTTCTAAACCTCTTCTTCTCTAACCTTTCTGAATATTATGTATAGAAATCCCTTGTTGTATATATCAATAAGAAAAGATCTGAAGGAAATTATAATCCACGTTTCAAATTGAAGGAGAAGCAAAGCTAAGGACCAAATGTGAATGGAAATCTTAGCATTTTTATTTCAGTAATTGATTAGTATATGATGGATTTGGATATGCCTTTGAGGTTTTGGGATTGTGGAAATAAAACTGCCCTAAAACTCCTTTAGTTCGGAATGTCAATTCTAGATGGAGATTCTCAATTGTTTGTATTGAATTAATGGAATTATATAGTTTTTGTAGTTTTTAATAATTTCAAAGTTTATTCCACTCCTCCTTATTATTTGATTTGATTATGAAATTTTGAGAATAAAATACGGTGTAAAGTATGAGTCTTGTTCATTGTTTGCACCGCTTATTCCACAAAAATTAAAGAGAAATTTCCTTGTTTATTTCTTTTTAAAAGAGGAGTTGAATAGAAGATGAATTAGAATTAAAAATCTATTCTCAAGGTAATTACATTAGTTTGATGTAATAGAAGGAATGCCCTCAGTTGAGTGTTCTTCAACAAAATAAGGGTTATTTCCTTGATTGTGTTAGGCAATCTAAGTAGGAGAGTGAGTAGCTCGATGCTATGTCAGTGTGTGTTGGATTTAAAATTGGAAGTAGAAGTTGTACAATGGTTGAGTACATCATCGGTCCTATGCAGTCAATAGGGAAGACAAAGTTGCACATAACGGGTTACACCTACTACTGTGGTAGATCACATTAGCTCATGCATCACCACATTTGTTTGCTAGTTTGGTTGTTAGAGACAAGGCTAGTTAACCCATAAAAGAGATCATTAAAAAATGAATTGGGTTGTCCATGGAGCTGAGTCCATAATAGAAATCAGACTAATAGTTATTACCTAAGGCGAAATAAAATATGGCTAAACCATTGTGACACATTTATTAGGCACTGTAGGAGTTCCTTGTTATACACCAGGATGAGGACATGATACTGGTTGATGATGGATTCTGATGGGGTGCTAGGTTATGGATATTAGCGGGGATGGTATCTTGGTCCCAATAAGGACTATGGTACTTTTATGCACACACACATATATGTAGTTATGATCTACTCCGAGTAGACTAGGCGTATTGTATGCATACATGGAGTCGAGGCGGCTAAGTAAAATGATAAAGCATAATATGTAATGGAAGACAATTGGCCTAAAGTAGTGTTATATGTAAAATGTATAATTCACAAATCATCGGAACGTTGTTCTCAGCCCTTCCTCATTACAACCCATAGGATATCTTTAGAGGGACAAATACTGGTGCAAGGTGGAAACCGTGGAAGGACATATTTCTGAATGCATGCTCGGCACTGATAGGGGCACTGGATATTGGAAGTGTCAATCTTAGTCAGTAACTCTATGTTTTATTATACTTTAGTATTCCACTGTTCGTTATATCGATAGTGCTTTGATATGAATTTATTTCTTTATTTGCAGGATGCCAAATCAATGATCTGTGCTTTGGTTGATTTGGCTTTACAATTTAGCAAAAATTCAGACCCACTAGGGTGAGGTTTGTTACATTTGGTATCGGAGCTTAGTTTAGTCGATCTTCAAAAAAATTAGGAAACATTGAGTGAATATATTTGTATTTTTCTTATAAATATATATATATACACACACACACTATAGGCCGAATCCTGTAAATTTCAAAGATAGATTAGTTGCAACCATACACTGAAAAGATGGGTAAGTTGATATGAGTTAGAACATGGATAAAGTCAAAGATGTACACCTACCCCGATTACTCCATGGGAAGTAGGTCATATGGAATGGCGTTGACTTAAGAAGGGCAAGCTAGATAATACATGACTCCCTATTTGTCCCCCTGTAGCACAATGGTTGTCGAAACGTACATGATTGTCGATTGATGATGTACGATAGGTCTAGATAAGAGGAAAGTAGAAGTTCATATGTTCTAGATATCCGAAAGCAATTGAGTTCCCAAAGGAAGGTGTAAAGTAATCACTCCAAGAAGATAGCTGAATTTTAATATTTTAAAAAAGGAGATAAGTCAAAAAGTAAGTAGAAAAGAAGAAAAGTCCAAAAAAATGGACGAATAAAAATCCACTCCGAGTTCGGCCCCATACAAAAGAATTTAATATAAAAGTTGAAATGATTTTGATATAAAAATTTGACAATATATATATATATATATATATATATAATATTTTTGAAATAATTTTTAAAAGAATTATTTGAAGGTAGAAAAATCCCATTTTTTAAAAGTTGGTGAATATTAAAAATTTTAAGGAAAAAATATAGATAATTATATTAATCAAAAAATTTTAGCAGAAAATTTAAAATTTCTTGGACCAAAAATAGAAGTAAATGGGTTTTAATGAAAAAGTTAACTCTTTTGAAACAAAAATATAGTATAGTGTATGTATCTCATTGATTTTTCTTAGATGAAAATTTTTAAGTTGAAAAATTCATTCTAGGGTTGGACAATAGGAAGTGGTACAAGGTTGAATGAGGTAAAAAAAGAAAACGAAGATTAGTGCCTGAATTAAGCAGTAGGCGAACATATAGCAATGGTTTAACTAAGAAGACAATAACCAATTAAAATAAGGTTAGTTTAGGTAGAGGAAGGTTGAATAGTGATAGCATTGTAAAATATAAATAAAAAAATATTAAGAATTTATATAAAATAATGCTTGTAATTATAAATAATGTTAGGATATTATATTAAAAATAATGCTAGTAATGTAATTAGAAGCCACGTAGGAAATTAAAGACAGAACAAAGAAAAATGGATATTTTCCTTGGTTGTGTGCATTTACTGTAAGTATCTTTTAAAATTCTCCCTCACATGATATTAGAGACTCTACCAAAGATTGGAAGTGGAGACGGTATAAGTGATGAGAAAATGATTGTACGAGAGTTGTTTTTATCTACTTCAATGATGAAGAAATTAAATACCAGGATTTGTAATATAAAAAATGGTAACAGAGGGTAATGAGATGTCAAACACATAGAGAACGTTGGTAAGTCAAAAAAAAGACAAAATAAAGGGTGGGAAAAGTTATTCTGCTAAGCCAGTTGCTAATGAGTTATTCAAAATGTATATAGTTTGTATTTTTCATCCATTATGGTATAGAGTTGCATAATTTGTTCCATAATTGGCTCTGGTAATGGAAGAAATGGATAGACCTCATTCATCACAAGCCATAAAGGTAAGTTAAGATATGTGGGTTAGAGAATGATGGTACATAAGAAAGGTCCACTTAATTACTAGTAAGGAGTGATAGGACCACAATATCGTTAATGTCAGTCGCTATTGAAGGGCAGCTTCCAGTAATTGTTTCTTTGAGGTTTGGGTTATATGCATCAGTTGTTTCTGTAAAACGCGTACGATATTATGAGAAATGTTCTTTTTAAAATTGGGATTCTGGACGGATCGCTATATTAATTTGAAAACTGCATGAATAAGTAAATATTAGGACAAACACTTAGCTAATGCAAAAAATACACTAAAAGGCTGGAAGTACAAAATAAATTAAAATAATTAATTATTTAGCTGCTAAAGTAAAGTAAAGTTAAGTCCCGGAATGTACAAAAGTTTTGAGGAATTAATCTTGGCAAGCGAAGAGTAGGGAAATTTGTTGCAAAGCCACATGTCGTACCTTAAAAGCGGAAATTTATAATTGAACTTGTATGCTGGTTATTATTATAAATCAAAGAAATGTTTTGGAATTTAAAATTTACCGCGTAATTAGGTGAAGTCCACTATGGACGTTAAGCTGTTGACTAAACCCTAGTTTTGTGAGGTGTAGCATAATTTATTTTGGAAAGAATATATACGTATACTTTTAAAAATTTTGTTCAAAATTCTTTATTTTGGAAAATAAAACACCAATGTGAAAAGTTTTTGAAAACTTTTGTGATGAATTTTTTTAAAGTTATGTAAAAAGATTTTTGAGCAAAAAATGAAGGAATTTTCTAATTTTCAGAATGTCACATACTTAGCATAAGGGAAAAGTTAACGGGCTAGTTAGTATTGTTTTACTATGCAGTAGAAGTGATGATAAGATAAAATATGGTCAGATATAAGGGAAACATTTGTTTATCTATGAAGTCACTTCTCCATACCTTGTCGGTAGATGAACAAAAACTAGTTTTAAAATGGTTCATTTTTGAAATTTTAAAGGTTTGAAGTGAAATTTACTTATGCGGATTGTACTTGGAAAAGTTGGAAGAGGATTGGGGCTAAAAGAGAAGGTTTCAAGGTATAATGGAAAAGGTGTACGCAAGTGATGGATGGAAATAAGGAAGTTTCCATCAAAACCCTTTTTCAGCATAATAATATAGGTTTAGAAAACTGGATTTATCTGAAATTTGGATGTGAGCAATGGTGCACTAGGATTTTGGATGGTAGGAATTGGATGCAAAATTGGTTGAACTATACTTGTAGAAGTGTGGGAAAATTTAGATGCAAAGCAAAGATTTCGATTTTCAAAATTCCCATACACATAGAATTATCAGTATATGCATAGGTTTTTAACATTATATTTCAAAATAATTTTTACGATAATTAACTATAAATTAATGAATAATAATGCCAAAAAAGGTTGTGCGTCTCTTTGAATGTTACTTAAATAACACTTCACTGCCAAAAAGTTTTAGTGAATGTTACTTAAATTTTACAGATATACTACTGAGTTATTTTACCAAATACAACACTTCTAAATCTAAAATAGAGGCACAAATAATTTTACATAAGCGAAATTGTTTCTTGATAGACAAAATTCTCGATCTCCAAATGGTAACATTATTTCTCAAAATGACTAGATAATACAAAGTGGTTGTTTTCATTGCATATGCTCTAGAAAATAAAATTAGTTTTGTTCCAGAAAGATCAGTGAATTCATTGCTTGGAGTGATGAAAAAATGAGTTGTTAGAAATTAAAGAAGAATAGTATAAGTCAAAATATCAAATGGAGTGGTTTGAACTTTGAAAGAAGCAGTGAATGTTTTAATGTTCCACAGCTGATCATCACTAGTCCAATTAGACTCCATAGCAGTATCTTTTTTCAATAGAAGGTGTTATCAATGTGTTTACTATGGGAATTCTAACTCGAGACTGCTCAAATCAAAACCCCAAAACACAGCGGAAAATGAGATCGTGGTAAGAAGTGAAAAAACATCCAATCGAAATCTTAATCCAATCCAAAACCAATCAAAATCATCAAACAAGCAATAGAGAAAAAACAATAATGATAAAAATAAATTACACATCGATTTATAGTTGTTCCACTAACATCTTATTGGTGTACATCCACTTTGAGAGAGAGATTTTATTGATAAAAATGAGAGCAATACAAGAGATTGATTAAAATGATCAATATTCAAATAGAATAGATTTATGGAGAAGAGAATTGAAGAAAACTAGGTTTAGATATACCCTATTAATGGAGAATAAACCCTTAATCTCTTGGATCACCCTACATAGAGAAATCTTGTCCAGGAAAAATACCTGATTTGCCCCTTAAAGCTTTCACAAACCAATCCAGCCAGCATGGGAAAAATAGGCATGCATTAGCGGCTCAGACGTTTGTCCTATGATGACAGACATCTGACAATAAACTCGAGAAAACAAATTCCCTGCTCCCAAATGTCTATCACAAGATGACAGCCTCTGTCACAAATCTTGGGTTACCAAAACCCTGAGCTCAGACGTCTGTAACTTTCCCACAGACATTTTTCACCTACTATTCCTGGCAGCACTTTACCTTCTCTGCCATATCTTCATCCTTCGAACTCAAATTTGCAAACCATTTTCTACATCGCCAAGCTACTTCCGACCACCTTAATTCTCTATATGGTGTGGCCCAAATTCAATACTCCACCATGACACTATATCCATCTCCATCACCAACAACCGATATTACCAACCATCACCCCTTCTACCTTCTACCAAACTAGCATGAATACTTTCACAATGAGCTCCGACAAAGCCACCGCCTCTTACACTCCATCAACGGGCTTCGAAAAAATCAATGCCAACCAACGAAGTGTTGAAAGCACCAAAATCTAAAACAGTCTAACATAAAGACAAAAGTTTTTAGGAATGTAAACTAGTACTCACCAAGAAATATAACCACAATCTCTCACCGATACTCTTCATCATAATAACCAAGCTCCTCCCTCAACTGTGCCACCCTGTGGTGCCTAGCACTTTAACAAGCGAATCAAGTTCAAGCAATGCTTGAACTTTTCAACCGGCAATGCCTTAGTAAACATATCTGTCGCGGTATCCTTTGTGTGCACTTTTCAAAGATATACTTGCTTATCTTCATCTATGGCTACTAAAAATGACTCATTCACTTCAATATGCTTAGTCCATGAGCTAAATGCCAAATTCTCCGCCAAGTGAATAACACTTTGGCTAACACATCGAACATCGATACTATTATGCTCGAACACCAAGTCACATAACAATTGCCTCAAGTAAAGCGCATTCTTTGTCACCTCCACCGTGGCTACCAACTCCGCCTCCATAGCGGATAAAGCAACTACGGTCTGTAATCTCGATCTCCAACTTATGTCCATACTATCAAGGGCGAAGACATATCCAAAAGTTAACTTTCTCTGATTCCTATCACCGACGTAGTCCGAATCACAATAACTAGCCAACTTGCAATTCATTGCCTCATTACCGCCAAAAAAAGACCGTGAAATGATATACCTCTAAGATATCTCAATATAAACTTCACAGATTTCAAATGTGATTTTCGTGGACTAGCCATATATCTACTAATCATCCCAACATCACATGAAAAGGTAATGGTGCATTTGATGCCTTTGCATTCCCCATGCTAAATCAGCAAAGAACTTTCTGTATACTCTCCTTTTGAGTAAATTTTAACTCAAATCGCTTTCGATCCCTCTCTATTTCCGTACCCAATATCCTATTTGCTTCTCCAGGATCCTTCATTTCGAATTTCGATTTTAAACTTAATTTTAATTTGTTGATTTCATTTTGATCCTTAGAAGAAATGATCACGTATCCACATACAAGAGTTAATACACCCAATAATCATTTTCCAACCTCTTGAGATATACATAAGCATCCTTGATGCTTCTATCAGAACCATTTTCGCGCATAAAATGATCAAATCTCTTGCATCATTGTCTAGGTGATGGCTTAAACCATTAGTGATTTCTTTAACTTGTGAACCAACTTTGACTTACCATCTACAGCAAAATCTTTAGGTTGCTCCATGTAGATGTCTTCATCCAAGTCACTATGCAAGAAGGCAGTTTTCAGATCTAGTTGCTCCAACTCCAAGTCGTGAATAGAAACTATGGTAAGTAATATCCGGATTAAACTGTGGTGCACAACCGGTGTGAATATCTCATCATATCCCTTTCCCCTCCGTTATGCAAAACCCTTAGCCACCAATCTAGCTTTGAATCTCCTATTTTCCATCACCTTATATATCCATTTACACCCAATAATATAGTCTCCTCGAGGAAGTGGAACCAAATCCCAATTTTGATTCTTCATCAATGATTGCATCTCATCCTCCGTGGCACAAATTCACTTCAACCTATCACTTGACTCCATGACGTCATCAAGGTCCGTCGACTCATCTTGGATGACATGAAGAGCATAGTCCAAATTACCATAAAAGCTAAGATAATTTCAATCTCCATACCTATCGGGTGGCCTTATAACACGTCGACTAACCCGAGTAGCAATACCATCACCCAAACACCTTTTTGCTCCACCTTGAACTGAATTCTCTCTAGAATCATGTACATCACCAACATTACTAGAAGCACCATATGGACTATGTGATGTAACATCAACTGCTTCCTCCTCACAAGCACCTTCAACTACTCTACTTCTTGGATGGAAGGTGGGAATATCTTCCTTCTCCTTTGATTCATTATGAAATAAATTTGGAACATCCGATGAGCTCTCATTCTCCTTGAAAAAAACCAACTCATCAAAAGTAACATGACGAGAATTCACAACCTTCTTTGTTTTTGGATTCCATATCCAATAGCCTTTTACACCATCTGTATAACCAAGCAAAATCCCCTTGAAAGAAAATCCCCTTGAAAGATCTAGGCTCAAGCTTATCATTTCCATGACTATGCATTTAAATTGGACTAACAAACACATGAAGATAACTCAAGTAATGCTCTTTCCCTTCCATGGTGCCTTTGGAATTTTGCTACCAATAGCCAAACATGGAATTCGGTTCACAATATGCAAGGAGGTTGACAAAGCTCGGCCCAAAATACCTTAGACAAACCCAATGTCAATCTCAAGCATCGAGCTTTCTCAAGTAGAGTATAGTTCATCCTCTCTGCAACTCCATTTGACTAAGGATCTCCTGGTGTAGTAAAATGCCTTTGAATAACATGATGCTTGCAAAATCCAAGAACTCTCCGAAAACATACTCTTCGCCACTGTCAAACCTTAGAACCTTCAAAGACTTCCACTCTCATTCTTAATAAAAGCCTTCCAAACTTTGAACTTTGCAAATGCCTCTGACTTGGCCTTCATTACATACGTCCGTACCTTCCTAGAAAAGTCATCAATAAAAGAAATATAATAACGAGATCCTCCCAAAGAAGCTACCAGTGCCAGTCCTTAAACATCCGTGTGAACATACTCAAGAACCCTTCTCGAATCATGTTTTCTCTCACCGAATGATACATTTGTTTGCTCTCCTGTGACACATTCCTTGCAAAACTCTAGTTTGTTGAAACTCTCTCCATCGATCATCCCGCACTTTTGAAGAATACCTAAACTCCTCTTTGAGACGTGACATAACCTCAAAAGCCACAATCTTTTAACCCCCACACAAGTTTTCACCTTCAATGGTCACACCTTGAAGAAAATAAACACCATGAGTTGCTTCATCAGCACAAGCGCACCCTTCAAAACCCGCAAGCTATCACTCTCAATAGTGATCTTACTACCTAAATAATCCAACTGTCCTAAGGAAATAAGAGACTTCCGAAGTCCCAGAACATAATGTACATTAGTGAGAGTATAACCACTCCGTCAAACTTCCGAATTTGCACAAACCAATGCCCTTAGACTTACATATAAAAAATTACCTATAATGACTGAATTTCTCTCTTCGTCAATATAAGAAGACAAAAAATTCTTAATCGGCCTCAGATGATAAGACGCCCTTGAATTAAGCGCCCATTTGCTACCTAAAAGATCCGATGCTACCGTCGTCAAAACATCCACATCTCCCTCACTAATTCCACTCTCCACCGCTATGGAAGAAGATGCTACTTCCTTCTTTGCGCTCTCCTTGTTCGGACACTCATTCTTTCAGCGACTAGATTTCTTACAAGTAAAGCACTTACTATTTCTTTCTTTTCACTTTCCTCTCAAACCAGGCTTTCTTGATTTAGAACGCCCCTGGTTCCCTTTCTTCTCATATCTCTCCTTCTCCATAAATAAAACATGACCACTAATAGCACCACTACTTCCATCATCCAACTCTGTCATTTGATCACAGAACTCATCACCAAGAAGAACCATTTTGATATCATTAAGAGTCAATGTATCTTGGTTGTAGATCAAACTATTTGAGAAACACATATGATGGCAATGAACATAACAACATCGTCGCCTTTTACTCTTCCTCAATATTCAAATCAACTAGCTTCATCTTCATTAGCAAATCAGCAAAGGCATTCAAATGCTCCTTAAGCGATGTACCCTCCTTCATCTTATAGTTGAAGAATATTTGCAACATGATCAAATGATTAATTAGTGACTTCTTCATATACAACTCCTCCAACTTATCACATACAACCTTAGCGATAGTCTCACTTCTAATTTCAGAGATCATATTCTCTCCCGTAGCAAGTTGAAGCATAGTGAATGCTCACTCTTCCATTTCCTCTCTCTCAACGTCCGAGATGTCTGTAGGCAACAAATGTGTATCAAACACTGCTCGATGTGCATGATTCTACCTAAGAACCGCTTTCATCTTCCTTTGTAACTTTTCAAAATCATTATCACCATTTCACTTGTCTATAGCCAATTGTGATCCCGAAGCCACATACTATTCATGTACATATGGCGCTGCACCATTTGGACTAACCATTGAGGGACTACCCAAGGTATTATCTAATTTCAGTATTTCTACTACTACCTACCAACACCAAAGAAGAACGAAAAATGAGATCATGGTAAGAAGTGCAAAAACAGCCAATCAATATCTCAATACAAATCTCAATCCAATCCAAGACCAATCGTAATCACCAAACAAGCAATAGAGAACCACAATAATAAATCACACACCGATTTGTAGTAGTTCCACCAACATCATGTTAGTGTACATCCACTTTGAGAGATAGCATTTATTGATACAAAAGAGAGGAGTATAAGAGATTGATTGTAATGATCACTATTCAAACTGAATACATTTGTGGAGAAGAGAATTAAAGAAAATTAGGTTTAGATAGATCCTATTAATAGAGGATAAACCCTTAATCTCTTGGATCACCCTTTAAATTCAGAAAAGTAGCTTATATAGTAGAATCTTGTCCAAGAAAAATAATCGATTTGCCCACTGAAGCCTTCACAATCAATCCAGTCAACACGGGCAAAATAAGCATGCATCAACTGCTCAGGCGTCTGTCCCAAGACGACATACGTCTAACAATAAACTCCAGAAAATGCTTTCCCTGCTCTTAAACATCTGTCACAAGATGACATGCATCTATCACAAATCTCAGGTTACCAAAACCTTGAGCTTAGATGTCTTTTACTTTCCCACGGACATTGTCACCTGTTGCTCCTAGCAGCACACCACCTTCTTTACCATATCTCCTCCTCTGAGCTCCAGTTTGCAAACTGTCTTCTCTGTCACCAAGCTACTTTCAACCACTTTAACTCTCTGTATAGTCTCGCCAAAATTCAACAGTGTTATTGCAAGGGAGGTAAATGTGTTGGATTATTCCATCTACTTGAGAAAACTTATTCCTTAAAGTTTTTAAGGAGCAATTTACATGGGAAAACACATATCTAAAGGTTTTGTTCAATAGTACAAAATAGTGATGTCGATGACATATCTTCAAACTTCATACCATGTTGAATAGAAAATCGATACAGGTGAAGCTATCAAGTAAGTGTCCCTTTGAGAGACCAACTGCTAATAATTTCTAACTTTAAGCAGTTGCACCTGACTAAGGGGAAATAAGATAATATGCAACTGATTTGAGATGTGTATGGTAAAATTAAACCCATTATTTTGCTTTTATAACTAACATGACCATATTATCATGATTAAATACACAAGTAGTCAAAAAAGATGTTATTTTAAAAATGCTGACTTGCGACCCATTTGAAGCTCCAACTTAGGTGGTCTAGTCTTCAAAAATGAAAAATTATTGCTGCGAGTTATATTTTTCGGTAGTTACAACAACACCAGTTCTATTTATTCCAGTTTTTGTCTTCATGTCATTGGTTACTTTCCTCAACCCTATTAACTAAAAGATCATAGAATAGTACTTTTAACTTAAACAACCTATAGAACTTCTCTAAACATCCGTAATTTATGCCGGTTGAAATCAGATTCTGAACCAAAATCTTCGTTGTTGGGTCCTATATTAATTTCAATGAGCTTGATGACTTTCTTGTTGGGCCGATTTGATTAAATTTGGAGACTTCTATATCTTAAAGAAGAATATGATTAAGATGGGGCTGTTGTTTCGTGAATAAGTGTTATAGAGAGGATTGTCGACATTGCTTTTTCTTCCTAATTTTTTTAACTTCGACCGGGTATAAGTTGAGATTCATACATGATATTTGATGCTTTAGAAGCTATTAGAAAGCTCAAAGAAGTGGACAATTGGGCTGCTTAAGGCGATGGACTATGGGGTATGATCAAGCAGTGACGCAAGTAATATCAATCGCTTTAGGAAGCAAACATAAAGTGCAGTGTGAAGAACTTAATCACGTTAGGCCTGGTGGTCGGAGGCGAGTTGAGGTGAGAAGAATTATCGAAAGTGACACAGGCGCCATGGAGGTGAGGCGAGTATCAATGAGTAGGAACGAGAAATTTTCAGTGAGTTGAATTAAAATTCCTACATTTTTACCGTTTAATCAATATAGTAAACACAAACAAAAAACAAACCAATAATTTAAGATAGGGACGGACTCTTGTCCATATGAATTGAGCACTTGCAATTTCTATGGTGGGGAAATAATGAAAAGAAAACAATTTTACTAAAGATATTCTACATACTAAACCAATAGTGTTATTTTACTGCTACAGCTTTTTATATGATGACTAAATTTTATTTTACTGCTTGCATTTTACTCTATCACAAAGCTACCATCTCAATATAGGTGATATCCAAGAAATCTATAAAGCTACAAAATTTATTGTATGATGGTAACTATTTAATAGATATAATTTACAGAACACTTGGAAAAAAATCATGCAGACAAAGTAACCAAAAATTTCAAGAATAATGTTTGGTTTCTAGTAGGTTACTAAAAGATACAGAAAAATTTCAGAATCTTGTAACATCAAATATTGAAGATGCAAACAAGAGTACATATATATCAAAACACATAACAATCTCAAAACCAAGCCTAAGATTTAGTTGGTCTAATTTAAAAATTAGGTTTACCTTGAATGGGATAAATAACGAGTAGGATAAGACGGGATCAACGGTAGAGTGAGGTTGAGTTGTAGAGGGGAGCGGGCAACTACAGCGGAAACGATGGTTAGTCGTGAGACCTACTGCAGTTGTGGAATGGGATTGAAAAAGGGAATTCAAAGTAGTTTTAAGAAGAAATAGGATGGAACGAAAGAGGGATCTCCAGAAGCACGGTAAGCAAAATTAAGGGAAAGGTGGCCTTTAAATATTTCGGAGCCCACCCTCGAATTTTAGGATTATGCAGGGGTTTTGTTTATATTTTTATTTTGCAAAGATAATATTGGACCAAGAACAAAATTTTACATTAAAAGCTATTATTTAGAGTTGTCAAAAGAAATTTTTGTTGTAGCGGTTCCTCTTCCCCAACAAACTACACCTGTGGCACCTATTGTCTCGTATGCCGAGGTAGTACTAGTCCTATCAATTTCCCTAAAATGTGCAAGGATTTTATGAATATAGGAGGAGAAGTGTATTCTAGAAAGGAAAGCTTCATGGAGACGAAGGTGTGCATAAATTAATGTATAAGGAAATTTCAGGAGCTTGTTTTGAAGGATCAAGTGAAGCGAAGGATTGTAGCTTAGCAATTTAAAGGAGAGCCCTAGATTGCTGGAATATGGTGGCTGTTAACAAGAAATCTTGTCAACACCATTATGGAATATGGTTTATCCCTTAGGTAGAAAGAAAGGTGTGGAACGGGTATATCTGCCTTGAATTTCCTTTCGAGTAGATTGATGAAGCACCAAGTTGTTTAGATAGACCTTTTGACTCATCCGAAAGGGTTAGCTTCTTCCTTTATCAACCTTTCGGTTCTATTGAGATAGATTGGTTTTACCTTCGAAAGCCCACCTTCCGAAATGGTTAAGATACCTTGGACAAGATTTTCCTTTATTGGCTTCGACCTTGTCAAAAGTTGCAAGATGAAATGTCCCAGGATTGGATTGTGAATCCCAGGTTGGAATGATTAGTAACTAGGTTTTGGCCTTGTCGAAAGTTGAACCTTTCGGCATCTTGTATTAGTCAAAGGTTCTAGTAGATTGAGGCTTGGTTCGAGCTTGTAAAAAGAAGAAACTCAAGAGAAGGTAGTTTGAAGTATGTAATTGAACTTATTTAGATCGCACGGTTTTGACCATGCGACATTGACCTTTCGACATAGACGACACATGAAACACAAGATTAAAACTGACAAAAGCTTTAGAAACGGTAAAGTAATCTGTAATATTTGAGACTTCCCTTTCACAAGCTAATGAAGACTTTATTTCTCAAAATCCCCAATTCAATTTGGTAATTAGGGTTTACAACACTTTTGATTAGTAAAATACGAGTTTAGAATGGAAAGAATCGGCTCCCCAGAACCTGACCCCTTGGTTCTTATTTGTAGAAGAGGGTCGACACCTTTCGACCCTAATGCTTTCGACTTATTTGAAAGGTGCTACCGAATAACTCAAGTATGCTTATGCGATTATTGAAAGGAAAGATTCTGCTTTTCTTCTTTGTGTTGCCTTGAAAGTGCTTCGACTCCGTTGATAGGCTTTGTTCAATGGTTTCGATGATGTTGGTTACGTCTGAGCTCTTGTTTCTAGGTTGATGCCGAACGCTCCTGGATCACATTGGCTTCGACAGGTTCGAAATGCTTATTATTGCTTTGAAAGGGGTTGTTAAGGATAATGATTTCTTTCGCATGGTCTAAATGAAGGTGGAATCTTTGGTTTTGAAAGGTTTGGCACATATGCAAAGAGCTGGTCTTTAATGTCTTCGAAAGGTACTGCTTTGACTCATTCGAAAGGTCTTCATGCATATGGATTCACTTAGTCGAAAGGTTGTTACTGAAGGCGGAAGGGTGTTTTTACTCCTTCAAAAGGTACGAACTTACTAGATCTTGACTTTGGAAACCATTCGACGCCTTCGAAAGGTTTTGAAGCTTTCAGACTTTGGCAATTGTATCCCTTCAGCTCTTTCAAAAGGTTTAGTTGGAACCTTTTTCTCTTGTTCTTCTTTGACCTCTGCTCAAATTGGTTTTGACTAAATCAAAAGGTAGATTTTAGGAATAACATTTGCCCCCTTGCGAAGGAACGCTCGTGACTTTCCATGTCAACTTTGTCGAAACCTTGAAACTTCTCACCTTTTGGTCTTCTCGTTAAATCTGGGCCATCCATTTAAATCTTATCGAATGGATGATAGTTCTGGATGACTTTTCTTATAAGTACAATCTTCTTCTTTCTTCTTCTTCTTCACTTTTCTACAATCAAATTTCAAACGCAAGTAAAAGAACCCTAAATTCTTAAATTTTCTTTTTGCTTCCAAAAATCAAGATAGAAACCAAATCTAATCCGTAAGTTAAAATTATTTTTGTTTTTTTTAATTTCTTCCTTTTTTATTTAAGGAAGAATCTAAAAAATTATTATTATTAATATCGCAAGTCTCACACTCGAGATTCAAGTTTTTTTATTTCAATTTTCCTTGAACTTGTTCAAGTTTTCACCTAACTAGAAGTATCTTTAATTTGATTTTGTACTTTGATTATCATTACTCTCTTTTCTGCTAATCCTTGCTTTAAACCCAATTCCAGATTATATATATATATTTTAGAGAATAGGAATTCTCATTTTACAGATTCAAAAATTTAAAAGGTTAGTCGCTATTTAAGATTGTTGATTTAATGGGTTTAATTTATTTTTTCATTGAATCTTAGAGTTTTGGATTTGAAATTCGGTTTGATTTATTTGTTGAATAAATTTTTTGTTTTGAAATCCTGGAATTGCAATCTGGTTTGGGGAAGATAGCGGCCTCGGTCTTTTTTGCCCGGAAGTTTTGAGTTTTACAGATGAAAAATTGGCACCAGAAATTGACCTTTCTACCTCTTCAAAAGGGATTAAGGAGGGACATTCTTTTTGCTTTCTTAACTCCTTTCGCTGACGTCGAAAGGTGTTGTAGCGTGAATTTGAACAACCTTGTCGAGCTGAATGTAGTCACCCTTCTCGAAAGCAAAACATTTCGACTTAGTTGACAACTATTCTGCCGATTGCAACCACTTCTCTTTGGTATGCTTTCGGAACCATAATGCCCCTTCAACTCTTTCAAAACCTTTTGTATCTAATGAGTCGAAACCCACTAAAATCATCCTTATCTAACATTGTCAAAATGTTCTAAGTACTCATTATTTTAACTTAAGACCTTTCATATCAATGAGTATATAAGGTTTCCATGACATTTATATTTCTCTTAGGAAACCTAAGTCATAGGTTTCGATAGTGTTGAAGGGTCTTATTATCTTGTTTATGAAATGTTTCTAGTGTATATTTTTGTTCAATTTTTTAAGTTACTTTAACATATCCTTTTAACAACTTAGTTCCTATTTGGCTTTTGACATTATTGAAAAGTGCCAGTATATATTCCCATCTATCTTTTCAACCCTATGGAAAGCTCAATGGTTGCTTATATTAATGCTATCGACAATGTCGAAAGATTTTTGCTAAATGTTAATTTTCTTTCCCTTTCAACTCCTTCGAAAGCTCTATATCTTTAATTTTTTAACTTTAGCATTTTTCCAAGAATTTGAAGTCCATGCTTGGTTTTTTGTTCAAGTTTCTTAAGTAGGTTTTTTACCAATTCATGAAGGAATGCTAAGTTCATAATAAGTTGAAAATTTTAACTGAAACATTTTCACCAAGCAGAACGTTGATATCTTCACTAGATGAGGTAGATGCCATCCTTAAAGACTTTGGATTTTCTGGTGTGGAAGCTATCCCACCTCATAATCCGATACCATCAACAACCCTCCTGAAGGGTTCTTTGCCTATACCGTCGTCCATATTTGGCATGGGGGGTTCTTTCCTTTCCTGGGGTTCCTATCCAGATTTCTCTCATATCTTGGGATTGCTCCAAACCAGTTGTCCCCAAATTTCTGCACCCATCACTTCCCTCTGGAGCTAATGGCACTAGAGTCTGGTCTTCCTTCTCTAAAAGTCGATATCTTGAATTACTTGGTCAGACTAGTAATGCTTAGCAATCTCAATCGTCGGATATTCAGAGCCAACCCCCCAAAGAAGCTGATATCCGATGGGGCTAATAAGTTTAAAAACTGTGAAAACTAGTTTTCCTTTGTTCGATGTTTCTCTAATATTAGTGGGATCTTTTCTACTCCTTGTTGTTAGTCCGTGAGATGATGGTTTTGATGACAACAACCTTAGAATAGATTATAAAATATAAATACTGACATTATAAGTTTAGATATATATGTATATGCAGGATTTAACCATGCAAGTACCAAGAATGAAGACTGTACAATATAGAGAATCAGGATATCAAGATAGAAGACTCATGAGTATCAAGATTATCAAGAGTTCAAGGTTAAGTATTTTTTATTATTAGGAATTTTGTTAAAACTCATAGAAAAGCACTGGAATCTTAAAATTTAATTTATTCGTGGAATGGAATCCACTTCGAGCTGTTAAAGAGATGGAACCCTAAGTAGGATGGAACCTACGAAAAATCAAGTGGAACATTGTTTTGTATCCGCTAACTTTTTATTTAAAATGATTTTTCAAAATTATATCCTGTTTTTAAATTTTTTTCAAAACTTTCCTTTTAAAAGATTCAAAACCCTCTATCCTGATTTTAAATAATTTTAGCCTCAAAATATCTTTAATTTCAAAGTCAAATTACTCCTGATTTTAAACTATCTTTTAATATAATATATTTAAATATTAAATATTTATACTTAGATTTAAAATATAAAATTAGAATTAAATTCTATATATATTATTCTCTATATTTACTTATGAATTTTAGCTATATTAAAGTATATTTATAAAGTTTAAATTAGTTTTAATATAAGATAAAGGTTATTTTCAAAGAAAATCAAAACATCAAAAAATGCTTTGGGATGTCGACATGCCTATGTACCCCATGTCGACATGGTGTCAATTTCGAAATTTAAATTTCAAAAGAAGTGTCTATTCGCCATAACTCTTCATGAATGGACATGGCTGTTGTTCTTCTATAAATAGGGGTTAGTTTCAACGAATTTTATATCAGATTTTCTGGTTTTCCACTCCTCTTCTTCTTCCACTTTTCTTATTACATATTCTTACCATTACTCTGCCGAAATCAACATTGAATCGAGCTCGATTACTTCTAGTTTGATTCTCTATCACTCTCTATACAAGATTCTCAGTGCTATTCAGAGTTGTAGACTTCTTTGTAATCTATTAAGCGAGAAAAGGTGTGATTATAGCCTTGAAAATCAATCAAAAGAGAAAAGGTGTGATTGTAGCCTTGGTAAATCAATTGGGTGAAATTGTGGCCCGAAAATCAAGTATCTCTACCCAGAGGATCAAAATTCTGGAGGGTGTACCTCATAGCCTTGAAACCGTGGGTGTAATTGTACAATTGCTTTTTAAAGGAAATCCGTACTTGTGTTGCGAGACTGGAGGTAGGGTAACTCCGAACCAGTATAAAATCCGGTGTGTTCTTTCCTTTATTGCTTTTATTTTATTTCTACATCTGTGTTTGTTTCTGTGATCATATCTGTGTTTGTATATTGCATGCATCGGTGTCTAAATTAACATAAATCGAAAAAGATTTAGTAATTCTTTATTAACACTATTCACCCCCGCTCTAGTGTTAATTCTAGCCTTAAGATCCGTAATCCGCATTTCTCACAATTGGTATCAGAGCAAAGTTTTCAAAGTTTCATAATCTGATTTTTGAAAAGTTTTCAAAATGGCTACCAACACTTATACTGTTACTAACACTAGTATCCCTGTCACTAGTTCATTTGTAGAGGGTCGGTCTACTGTCAGACCACCACTTTTTAATGGCTGTAACTTTGCATATTGGGCATGTAGGATGAAAATATATTTATAATCTATAGGATTAGACACTTGAAATATCACACAAACTGAAAATTCTGAACCCACAACTAATTTTGCACAGTGGACTACTGAGCAAAAGACTATTTCACAAAATAATTCTAAGGCAATGAATATTCTGTTTTGTTCACTAGATAGAAATGAATTCAATAGAGTGTCAGTTTGTAAGTCTGCATATGAAATCTAGAAAACTTTGCAAGTTACTCATGAAGGAACAAGCAAAATTAAACAGACCAAACTTTCCATGCTCACAAATCAGTTTCAATTATTTAAAATGAATCCTAATGAGTCTATTCCAGATATGTATTGTAGATTTCAGGATATTGTACATTCTCCAATATCTTTGAAAAAGGAATTTTCTGAAGAAGATCAAGTCAGAAATTTTTTAAATTCTCTAACTCCAGAATGGGATCAAAAGACACTTGCGATCGAAGAGGCAAATGACATCAGTACTTTAAAGATAGAAGAATTAATTGGAAATCTAATGTCATATGAAGTTCAAATGATTGGGAGAAAAGAAAGTAAAGCATCTGAAAAGAAATCAATGGCATTCAATGCATTAACCGGTGGATCAGACTCAAACAGCGATAATGATGAAGAGATAGCCTGTATGACCGGAAATTTTAGAAAATTCCTGAAATACAGAAAGATGAATAATCTCAAGAGAAACAACTATAAGAATTCTGAAAATCAGAATATAGTGTCAAATAATGACAAATGTTACAACTTTGATAAACCAGATCATTTCAAAAGAGACTGTCCGTATCTAGATGGGTAAAATTCTCCTATGAACAATGATCCAACAAAGAAACGGAAATATGCATTTACTGCTACTCTAGATGACTCAGACTCGTCCTCAAGTGATGATGATCAGAAGACAGATAATTCGAATTTGTGTTTTACAGCTGTTCATGACTCCGACGAATTCAAAGAGACGGACTCAGAAAAAGGTACGCGTTTACAATACAATTGGTTGAAATTGCTTGCTTAAAATTAGTTGCTTGATTATTTGATTGATTGATTTTGAATTGGTGTGTTGTTTGAATTTTAAAATTTATTTTCTATTTTTTATTATTATTTCATTATTTCATTATTATTTTTATTATTTTTTAATAGTATAATAATATTTTCTGAAATATACTTGAAGTTCAATAATATTTTAGATATATATAGGCATTAATAATAATAATAATAATAATAATATTTATATATATTAGAGATCTTAGGAAAAATCAATTCATGAAAATTCAAAGGCACATGTCGACATGGTCCCTACCATGATGTCGACATGGGTACCTGAATTAGAATTTTAAAATTTGAATTCAAATGTTTGAATTTTCCTCCACCTTTTCACTTCATTCAATTCTCTGAAAAGGTACTTTTTGACCAGAGAATATGTCCTTTGAGAATCTATTTATTCACTATCTTTTATCATATCTTTTCACTCTCATTTTCAAATTCAAACTCTCTCTTCATAACTTCAAACTCTCTACTCTCAACTTTAATGGCTTCTTCAAGCAACCCCTCCACCATGAGAATTTCCAGAAAAAGAAAAGAGCAATTATTCAATGATCCGAAGGCAATAAAAGCATACATAAATTATGCTAACTATGCCAAAGTCCATCCCGGAAAATTTGCTATTTTTCAAGATTTTTCTTCTTATGAACTTGATTCTCTTTTTGCAAACAATGGAGTTCTAAGTCTCATTGATGCTTCTCAAAATGATTTTGTTTGCTATCCAAATCTTGTCAAAATTTTCTATGCTAATTTAAACCGTGGATTTTATCATGGAAATGAGGATGAAATTTGGAGTAGTATCAAAGGCACTAGAATTGTTTTGAATTGTGATCTTTTGGGTACCATTCTCAACTGCAAGTGTATGGGAATTTTCGAAGGGATTGATAATTTTGAATTCAAAAATCGAAATTTTCGACCAAATGCAAGAATTGTCAATCTCTTTTGCAACATACAATGACCCCAAGATTGGGGAATTTTGAAAATCCTACTTTGCAAAGCTCTTTTTGCTATTTTCGAAAATTATGACATAAATTGGGCGCAAGTTATTTTGGATGAACTTCATCCTAAAAATCTTGAAATGGGTGAGAATACCTTATACCATGGAATTTCTCACTCGGATTTTTAACTATTTTGGAGTGGATTTCAAAGGCGAAGAATTTATTTCTAGAAAAGTTTTCAACCATTCCAACATTTCTCTTATGAAAATTCCTTTTGTTTTTCAACCTTATGAGACCCTTGCCAAAAGGAAGAGCATTTGCCTCATGAGGAAATGGAAGAAGAGGAAGAGGAAGAAGAAGAAGAAGGGGATGAAATGGAAATTGAAGAAGATGAAGGTAAAACCTCTTTGGAAAGCATTGACTATCCTCCTAATCCATCCCCCAAAACCCTTCTCAAAAACCAAAATACGATTGTTGAGAATCAACGGATTCTTAAAATATCCATTAGTAAGAAGTTGGACAAAATTTCATCCAAGATGAACAAGTTCATTTCCAAAGTCAGCAAGAAACTTGAACTATCTTCATCTTCATCATCCTCTAACTAGTCTTATCTTTTCATATCTTGTTGTATTTGTTTTAGTTTGCTTTATTTCGAATGTTCATGTAGTTTTGTGCTTAATCATTGTATTATTGTAGTATGCAACGAAATGAAATTTCCTTTCTGTTATCTATCTTATCCTATCTCCAGAATAAATGTTAGTATAGTATATAAATATATATATATATATATATATATATATATATATATATATAGACACACACAATTATTCACAAAATCAAATTAGTCATAATTTTTCACTGATCCATGTCGACATCCCCTATATGACCATGTCGACATGTACTGGTCAGAAAGGACAATTGATTTTGAATTTGAAATTTGAATAACTACCAAATGTCTATTCATTTCAAACGAATTTCTACACCTATAAATACTTGTTTCTTCCAGAATTCTTCACTGAAATGCATTTCTTATCATCTATATCATTTATTTCTTTCATAAATTCAACTATGGCTAATCCTATTCACAATCTATCCAAAAATCTTGAAGAAATTATTAATTCGTTCAAGAATATTCTCTCGTTTATTCTACGAAACCAACGTCACTTAGAATTGAGTCAAAGGCAGATGATCAAGGAACAAGAAAGGCACTTCGATGAGATACGTTGGATGATCTCCTCTCTGCACAAGGATGATAACCAAGCACATCCTCCCGTCTCTCTCACCAATGACAATGATAATTGGGATGCTATTAAAGCAGGCCCAATCTATGAAGAAGAAGGATGGGTGAAAGTTCCACGTAAAGTTTGATTTTTTATTTGTTTGCTTTGTTTGATTTGTTTGAATTGATTTGGTTTGGATTGATACTCTTTGTGGATTGACTTCTTAATATTGGTTTGAAATTTGTTGTATAAAACATATCTATACATTGAAATGTATATAGTCTTTGATTAGTTATCATGTTCATAAGTATAATTATTTCTTAATCTATATATTATATATTCCGTTGTATAGTTTATCAATGCAGGTACTGATGCCCAATAATGAGGGGGAGTAAGTTTTTTTTTGTTGATGACAAAGGGGGAGAAATATAAAATAGGGTAGTTAGGCATAAATTAAGGGGCAGTTATTAGTTTTAGGGGGAGTTATTAGGATAGAAGTAATATTTTATAAATAAAGGTTGTAATCATCAAAAAAGGGGAGATTGTTAGTCCGTGAGATGATGGTTTTGATGACAACAACCTTAGAATAGATTATAAAATATAAATACTTACATTATAAGTTTGGATATATATGTATATGCAGGATTTAACCATGCAGGTACCAAGAATGAAGACTGTACAGTATAGAGATTCAAGATATCAAGATAGAAGACTCATGAGTATCAAGATTATCAAGAGTTCAAGATTTCAAGGTTAAGTATTTTTTATTATTAGTAATTTTGTTAAAACTCATAGAAAAGCACTAGCATCTTAAAATCCAATTTATTCGTGGAATGGAATCCACTTCGAGCCTGTTAATGGGATGGAACCCTAAGTAGGATGGAACCTATGAAAAATCTAGTGGAACATTGTTTTGTATCCGCTAACTTTTTATTCAAAATGATTTTTCAAAATTATATCCTGTTTTCAAAATGTTTTCAAAACTTCCCTTTTAAAAGATTCAAAACCCTCTATCCTAATTTTAAATAATTTTAGCCTCAAAATTATCTCTAATTTCAAAGTCAAATTACTCCTGATTTTAAACTATCTTTTAATATAATATATTTAACTTTGAAATATTTATACTTAGATTTAAAATATAAAATTAGAGTTAAATTCTATATATATTATTCTTTATATTTACTTATGAATTTTAACTATATTCAAGTATATTTATAAAGTTTAAATTAGTTTGAATATAAGATAAAGGTTATTTTCAAAGAAAATCAAAACATCAAAAAATGCTTTGGGATGTCGACATGCCTAAGTACCCCATGTCGACATGGTGTCCGTTGAGTTCAAAATTTAAATTTCAAAAGAAGTGTCTATTCGCCATAACTCTTCACGAATGGACATGGCTGTTGTTCTTCTATAAATAGGGGTTAGTTTCAACGAATTTTATATCAGATTTTCTGGTTTTTCACTCCTCTTCTTCTTCCACTTTTCTTAATAGATATTCTTACCATTACTCTGCCGAAATCAACATTGAATCGAACTCGATTACTTCTAGTTTGATTCTCTATCACTCTCTCTACAAGATGCTCAGTGCTATTCAGAGTTATAGACTTCTTTGTAATCTATTAAGCGAGAAAAGGTATGATTGTAGCCTTGAAAATTAATTAAAAGAGAAAAGGTGTGATTGTAGCCTTGGTAAATCAATTGGGTGAACTTGTGGCCCGAAAATCAAGTATCTCTACCCAGAGGATCGAAATTCCGGAGGATGTACCTCGTAGCCTTGAAACCGAGGGTGTAATTGTACAATTGCTTTTGAAAGGAAATCCGTACTTGTGTTGCGGGACTGGATGTAGGGTAACTTCGAACCAGTATAAAATCTGGTGTGTTCTTTCCTTTATTGCTTTTATTTTATTTCTACATCTGTGTTTGTTTCTGTGATCATATCTGTGTCTATATATTGCATACATCGGTGTCTAAATTAACATAAATCGAAAAAGATTTAGTAATTCTTTGTTAACACTATTCACCCTCCCTCTAGTGTTAATTCTACCCTTAAGATCCGTAATCCGCATTTCTCACACTAGTAAGTTCAGATTTTCACTGCTTTCCTTTTATTCAAGGGTTCTCTTGTCCATTCTTTGTCTTATGTTAGGTTCTCCAACCAAAGTACTCAATGAGGCAGACAGAAGAATGGTGGAGTCTCTTACTGCATCCTCTAATAAGATTGGAAATCGAATGCGGCTGCTAATCCCCTGTAACTTGAGGAAGCATTCTCTTCTTCCCTCGGTCAAAAGGTTTTGGGGGCTTCCCCCTTTAATCCAACGCACATCAAAGGGAAAATGCTTCCTTTCCTTGGGAGATTCTAAAATTTATTCTCGTATGTCACCTATTTGCTCAGACCACTACGGTAAGTTATAGGCAAAATATTTGTTTTCTATTCCTGTTGCTTTCTAAATTATTTTGTTGAATTTAAACTGTCTGGGTTCTTTACAGCCGCTTTACAAATTATAATGCCTATTAATGGTGACTCTCCCCTTTTATAACTTATGGTGTGCCATCTATTATCCAATCTCTCGCCAAAACTAAGAAGACCATCAAAAGGAAGCTGGTGCAATTATCTGAAGCAGAACGACCTATGAAGGTTACTAAAGTTATTGATATTGAGGTGGTGGAACATTCAACTTTTGATATAGCTCCAGAGAGTCCGATCATGGAAGCTCATAAAGATAAACCTGAGAAAACTCCTACTGCAATCGATCCCCTTTCTCGAATTACTATTTCCAGCTCTCCGGCTGCATTTGAAAAAAATGCAAAAAGCTCTAAAATTGACTTTGCTCCAAAGCGTATTCCTACGAAGCCGTCATCTTCTTCTCCTACCATTTACTTGACGAGATAGCCCGGTCTATCTTACAGTATGAATCCTTCACTTCTTTCCACCTACCTTCCTTCGTTCCTGACTTGGCGAGGCATTACCGCTCTCTAATAGAGCAACAATTATTCATAAGTTTCAATTCAATTGACTTTATCATCACTTCTTTTCTCTAAATCTCTAATTTGTGTTACATTTCTTCTTTTAGATTTCTACGAGTTGGTTAACTCTTAGCGAGTAAGTGTCCAAATCTTCCATTGAGTCCTCCAAGTTTCAGGAGGAAATCACTGCCTTTAAGAATCAAGTACCTTCTTTATCTACGGCGAAAGATGAAGCAACCTCCGAACTAGAGCGATTAAGAGCTTCCTTTGCCTAGTAAGAATTTTCTCTCTCGGAATAAAGAAGTGCTCAACAACTCCTCGCCGACAATTTTTTTCCATGCATCTAACCTTGAAAGAATCCGACAAGGAGAAGGCGCATATGGCTGCAAAGAACACCTCCTTGAATGAAAAGTTGAAAAAAAACAAGGCCTCCCTGAAGCTTGCTGTTACTAGCATCTCTGATGCCAAACAACGAGTGTCGCAGTTTCTCGACACTACACTTGGGGAGATGATGTTGGGTTCTTTTAAAGATGCCTTGATGCTGGCCTATGCGGATAATATTGAGAAATGCCCAGAGCTCAACTTTTGTACACTTGATTCTTCCCTCATAGTTAGAGTTATGGGCAAGATAAACCAGATGAAGCAGGGAGCTGAGACTGTTGAAAAGGAAAAGATTGATGCCTCCCAAATTCTCTTTTTCAAAGTCCTCTTGTTCAAAATCGACTCTGACGTAGATGATGATGGCGACAAAGATGATACTGCGAAGGAAGAGGGCAATGGTGATGGCGATGGTAATGAAGATGATGATGTTAACGATGATGATAACAAAATTGACGAACAAGGCTTAGGTGGTGATGGAGGAGGCCACACTAATACCGCTGATAAAGACAAAGATGAGAGTGCAAAAGCTTCTGAAAAAGAGCCATCTCCTCATGTAGCTACACTGTCGGAATCTGTTGCTCCCTCTGCTCCTCAAGAGGATCTTGCTTCCATCAATGCTAAAGAACCAAGGGAAAAGAAGCAGATTTCCCAAACTTCCATCCCAGTCTCTTAGGTATGGGACCCTTTTTTTTACACAACTTTTACTCTGAAATCAATAATAGTGTAATTCTTTTATTTGGATAAGGAAGAAATCCATCCTCCCATATAAAACCAAACTCAAGGGGAAACGAGTAGAAATAAATAGATTATATTGGGAGTTGGACAAGAAAATAAGTGAGCATAATGTACTTTCAGAGAAATATCATAGGATAGATAGAAGTGCGTCAGCGCATGCATCTTTTAAGCATCAAAAAAGCTGCTCCTCTACTAAAGAGAGCGGGCCTTCACTACGACGCTTTTTTAAAAGAGGACCAAGAGTTTATCACTTTATTTTGGATGTCGATTCAAGAAAGAGATATTTTAATCAACTTCTTATATATGGTTTACTATAGACATTCAATTATTGATTTTTCATACTTATGCGAATTTAGTGGGGGTCTACAGGCGTTTCCGTAAGAGTTACTTGGACGAATTCGGATTTAACCCGCACCGTGGAGCTTGTTGGAACTTACCACGGGTCAGAACGATCCCCACAGATCGGCCCTTAGAAAAGCTTAAGTACTATAAGGACAAATTTTTCTCTGAATTATCTTCTAAGTCTGTTTTGTATGAACCAGATGAATAATAATTGTAAACGTGCAACAATGTAAAGATTTGTAAATATTTGTTTTAGTCTTGCTTTTTATGCTTAGCTTCATTTTATTTTATTATCGCAGAATGATTTTTCATCAGGAAAACTTGTTTCTAGAGACCATTTAAGTAAGTACATCAAATTGAGATGATTTTTCCTTGAAAAGGCATCAATTTTAAATTCTTCGAAACTAGCAAGATACTGCTTCCTCAGAGATTTAAAAAAAATTACTTGGAATATCCTCGTCTTCTATGACGACCCAAAATTTTCAACGTTTGAAATTGAAATATTCAATTGATTTCAAATATTTGAATCGTTAATTTAACTTGAATTTTATATTTAACTATGAATTTAGCAATTTAATTATCAAATTTAATTATAGAAATTTGGGTAAAATTTTTAATCTTCAATTTTGTGCCTGTTAAAAATAATTTGATAGCTTAGAAAATTTATATTGATAATACTAAAGTTGATAGAAGCTTCAGAATTGAATTTGAAACTATTTTATTCGGTTTTGAAATTCTATCGTTTGAAATCGATATTTGAAAATAGCTTTCCGAGCCACAGTCTTGGAATTCGATGAAACCAGTTCTATTGGATCCGTAATATTGTGTTATTATCGGATTTCAATTTTCGTAGCATTTTGAGTGATCGTTTGATCGTACGGTAAGCAAACGCGTTAAAAATTAAATCGAAAATTCGATATTTTAACTAGTTCGAAAAGCTATCTCCTCCATACGATCAAAGATGGACTCGAAACCTTTTCCATCGCGTTCGGAATGGGGGGTTAACCTTATGAACGCCTGGTGGCACGTCTCGATCGGAGTTCGAAATTGTAAGTTGTATTTTCGAGACGATTTGAATTTAAAATTGAATTTGAATTTAAATATAAATAATTACAATATTACTGTAGTATTAAACACGTTTCTTCGTTCTGTAAAACACTTGGCAAATTCCTTCTAACACGCGTTCGTTCAGATCAAAATAAAAAAAAAGAAACTATCTCGTTTAAAAAAATTACAAAAGAAAATTGCCCTTAAATAAAAATATAATGGCCGGTGTAAATGGAAACGAAATCAAATAATGGCCGAGCATTTGTTTTGAAAACAAATCAAAACGAAATCACGTATTCTCCTCCATCCCCAATTCCAAACCTTCGGCCTCTTCTGATTCGACAATCGAGTTCGTTCCAAAGAAGGAAAAAATGTGTGTTGAAGTTCAAATCAAAGTCGCGTTCGTTCGTATGAGGGCTTCGTTCCATTCAAAGCAGAAGGCTCGCGTGTAATCTCATGAATACTGGTGGCTCACGCGCGACATTCAAAGGCGTTTCTACTGACGAAAGTAGGCTCGAGTTCGTTTGGGGATTCATGGGTGGCTGCAGAGAGTTCGTGAGAGAGGGGAGGGAAATGCTGTCTCGACTCGAGGGCATGATAGTGGAGTTTGCTGAGGGGGTGTTGTGGATCTCGTTCAGACGAGTGCAGAGACAGGTGGAGTCATAGCGAAATAGGGTTCGGCGGCGGCGCGAATTGTGGCTAACGGTGGGTCATTATCGAGCAAGGTAAGGTTGAAGGTGATATTTTTGGATTTTAATAGTTGGCTTAAAATTTTATCAGCTGTTTATTGAACTGTAAGGTACATTCTTTTCACCTATTAGATACTAGATGGGTTGATATAAATTATTAGATGACTTCATATAAACTCAGAGGTGTGTATATATATATTAAAGAAGATAATATTTTCAATAAGGTTAAGTTTAAGCAGTTTTAAAATTTTAGTATACTGCTTTTGGACCAATATAAGAAATTAGAAAATTAGGTTATATTAACAGTTGTACAATAAAGGAAAATTAGTTTTGAATTTAATTTTTGGTTAAATAACTTTATTTAAAAGAAATTGGTTTAAATTAAAATCATTGGATAATTAAAATTACTAAGCGAAAAAATTATTTTTCGATCATTTTGAATATTAATAAATGATATAATTATTTATACAATGTCTATAAATCGAGGAATCAAGCCAAAAATGGAAAATCGATTTCATACATAATCCAAGGTGAGAACTTCTCACTCAGAATTTTTGTTGTTTGGTTAATTTTAAATATATAGATTTAAAATTTGGTTGATTGTGTGATTGGATGTTGATTGTGTTTATGGATGATTTTTGTTATTATTCGAATTTAAATAGACCCTATTGCGCCGCATAATAGCGGATAATATTTTATAAATCCCATATACCGCGATATTCCACCTCGAAGTGGAATGGGTATTTAATTGTGTGCTAACGTCTGTGGATGCAGGGAAACAGGTTGTAGGGATCCAACTGGATTCCTCAAATATTTAATTTGTTGCGTATGTTATGTGTTGATTATTTTTAATTCGTGCGAATTTTTGTAATTGAAACCGTGAAGTCTGCAATTTTGCCAAATATATTTTTGGTATCGTAGGATACCATAAATAAATAGTTAATTGATTTTGAAATTTGGATAGAAAATTTATAATGAATTCACGCAAAGGAACTGGGTGAATTTTAAAAGAAGAAAATTTAAATAGATAAAGTTTTATCTTTGAAAACTTATTGAATAAATTCCAAAAATATGGGAAAATATTTTAATAAAGGAATTTTGGTTAATATTATTTAATGGTTGTAGAAATTATTCAAGATACGTATTTTAAATATTTGAAAGAGATAAAGAAATTATTTCAAAAGGAAATAAATTTATAAACTAAATTTTGGAATTTAATTTAGAGTTGAAATAAATTTTAGAAATCGATTCAGGAATTAATTTGGAGTTAAAATAAACCTTAGGAATTGATTTGTAAATTTGGTTTGGTGTGCTTGAAATAAAGTGGAATTCAATTTGGGCTTTGATTTGGGTTAAATATGATATTTGAGAATCGATTTAAAATTCATATATCAGTTGATATTTGGAATGTAAATTCACAGTGGGAATTTTTAAACAAAAGGAAAATTGTTTAAAAATAAATATTGGTTTATTTTTAAAGTATGGAATTTTTTTTACAGAATTTGGAATGTAAATTTAAAATAAATCGAGAAGATTTATTAATTTATTTGAATGGACGAATTTATATTGGGAAAAGAATTCTTCCCTAGAAAGCCTAGTATATTTTTAAAATAGCTTTTGAATAAAAATTAAAAGTTTTAGATTTGGTTCTAAAATAATATTATTGGAGAAATTAGTTTTTGGAAATTGTTTAAAGTGAAAATTTATTTAATAAATTATATAACGGATTATTTTGAATATTTAAATTGATATCTGATTTAGGAAGTAGTTATTTAAATTATTTATACTCTATCTACTAATTTTATTTTAAAATTAGTTTTTTTGGACTTGAATTTTTGTATGAGATATTAGTATAATATTTTTCATAACTAATATTCAAAGAAAATATTCTAAAATAATTTAAATGTTCCAAGTATATTTTGAATAAGTATTTTTATATTATTTTAAAATATTTGAAATCGACAGATTTTCAGTGGAAATGAATAAATGTTTGGAAGTTGATTTGAAATTTATTTTCAAAGGATTGAAGTGTGAAATTTTATGTTGCGAAGATATATTGAAAAAATATTTCGGGAAAGATTTTTTTTTTGAAATCCAGTGACTATTGTGAATGATGATTGATAGTTAAATAATCGACTATCAGTATTGGCCTTTAATCGGCATTTGAATTTCGTTGCGACCAGGAGTCGAATTTCAAAATGGATATTCAAAACCCACATCAAATCTTTGTGATTGTGATGGATCTTTTGTTTAAAAGATCAAAATGAAATTATTGTGAATTGTTTGAATCTGAATGAACACTTATTTTTAAAATAAGCGCTCGTTATTCAGATTAGCTGGGAGAGGACCTTGTGTCATAAAACCCATTCCGAATAACGATACGACGAAATGGGATTGCAACTGAAGATGGTGTTGAAGAATGGATATTTTCGAAAGCGAAAGGATACTCGTCGAATGTCTCTGCACCGGGTTGCTCCGGTATAGAGATTTTATCACCCTTTGTGATGGGGATTCCATACGTGATTAGTGAATATCCGGATTGCAAGGGCTTCTTTTGAAGTGCCTTCGGTTCCGTTCGATCCCGGAACGGACTTGTATGGATGTGTGTATGACGTTACACTTTGAGATGTAAAGCTGGTTTCTATCAAATACATTTCTATTGGTGGCGGAGAATTTATTCTCTTAGCTTAACACCCTTCTCTGAGACGTACAAGCTCAGAGGTTATGTAGTTGATGGTTACTAGCGATACATTCCCAATTTGGTAATGTGGCATACGAAGTGCTGCTGATCATTTGTTGATCGAAGCATGGCTTTTGTGAAAAGCGTAGCTTTGTAGACGAGACTTCGTCAGACTTCACACCCCGGAATGGTCAAAACAGGAAGAATGCAGCAAGGTTATAGGGGGTAGCGCCCCTTAGGGTATGTACATTTCCTTCTGGATAGAAGTGGTATCATGGTATGGAGCCCAGATACTTAACTTATGTGAATATCGTAAAATATATATTACTTTGTGATTGTTGTTGTTAAGGATCCTCGGGTAAAGGATGTTTACAACCGGGGGATGACATACTCATGTCAGTAGTTACCAATTTTTGCAGAGGTAACCCGGCCTTGTGGGTAGAGATCCGGTTAGGTTCTCGGGGCGTCTATCGAGAGGCGTACCCATGTGGCAATGGGAAGTTCCTTGGCCTGACCATTTGTTGGAAATCCAAAGAAACAATACGAGCCCTTTACGATTGCAATTGTATAACCTACCTCCTCAGGAGGTAGCTATAGCGGGCATAATATAATGGTACCTATGCTGGCTAAGATTAATATTATACTTTCGAAATGTTTTCCACTATGCACTAATAATAATAATATCAAAAGATTTTGCGTATTAAGCATGTTTTACTATCATAAGGAGAAATCTCCTCCAATTCTGCGTTTGCATTGTGTGTGTGGCGAGAGGCCTTATGGTAGTTTCATTTTCTAAAAAAAGCATTGCGGATTTCTTTTAAATTCCTTTGTTTTTCTTTTGTTAAAGAATAAATGTTTTAAGATCTCACATCAGTCCCATGACTGACCTGGAGTTTATTGTTCCCTTTCTAAACTCTGGGTGCCCACCAATTTCCATACGGGCAGCCTAGAGTCAGGTTATCAGGTTATTCTGGAATTCAGGAGTTGCTGTGAAGATCAGGAGCAAGCTGGATGGCGTAGCGTATTACTAGAATATGTTATATTTTCTTCTGCTGTTGTTGTTGTATACTCTGATAATGTGATGTATAAACTGATATAGTGATTCTGTTTTAAAAATATTTATTTATCTATTATATTTGTTCCGCTGTGAAATGTGAGATTCTGTTATTGTTTTCTGTTTTTTCTTCTACCTCTTCATTCTTTAAACCATAATGGTTCGGTTTCCCGGCATTCGATTGCGCGGCATTTGATACATTGGACGTATAAATGTCGACTTTTGGAAGTCGAAAAACTGGGTCGTTACATCTTCACTTTGATTTTCTTAGAGTTGTAAAAGAGAAATTCTTAAGGAAATCCGGACATCCCACTCTAAGTTAATTTATGGTCATGATAGTCCTCCAGCCGGGAAGTGGGACTATAGAAAATGTCCACCAGTTATCACTCCTGAAGGAGTTAATATTCCTTTTAATTCAACAGTTACCCTTTTCGCTAACTCATTAGATAAAGTTAGAAAAGTAGCTTCTCAGCTTTAGATGTAAATTAATTATTTATTGTATCTTTTAATTTCATTGTTTTTGAGTTGTACTCTGCTATTATAATAATAAAGAGGTTTTTTCATCTTGATTTTGGCATTATTATTTTTCTTTTTGCTTAAATAGGAGTTACAATTGTCTGCAGCTTCTCTTCCCTTTAATTTAACATCATGAATTGCTAATCTTAGGGAGAAATTATTAAACTCATATGGAAGGAGTGAACTCTATGATGATATCTTACTGGAACGCTTCCATGGCAACACCGAAGCCTTCAAATGGCATAAAAGCTATTTTGTTTAGAAAACCTTTGCCAGTAATCTAAAAGATCAAATTGCCTATCTCGAGGCCGATGTCAAAAATGAAGATGAAATGATTTCATTACCAAAGTGACAAGTAAAGTCAAACCCTTCAATCGACTTTGATCATAAGATGTCAGAGCTTATTAAACAAATTAGTGACTTAGAGTTGAAATTGAAGGACAGTCAGTCGTAGTGTTAATCATTAGAATTCATTATGGGAGACAAGATTTTGAGCATTAATTTATCGATTCCTTGTACAAATACCTCTTTTTCCAGACCCATGAGGTGAAATTCTCTTACTATTCAAAAATTTCCCTCAATGATTAACCTTCTCCAAGGCTTAGATGAGAATGTTGTGGGTAATTGGTGCAGGAAAGTTAAGTTTGAAATAGTTAAGTATTTTGATGAGCAGCAAAAATGGAAGTATTCTCAGAGTATCAATGAGTATGCAGCCAAGATTCAGAAGCTTGAACGCGATAATTACTTCCATTTGAAATGCGTCGCGGAATTTGAAAGGGAAAACAAGAACCTTAGGGGTGCAAATAGTGATTTCAACCATGCTCTAAGGACAATTATTGATTAGATCGACGACGCAAACAGGGTAAGGAAGAAAGAAACTCAAAGAAGTTCTCGGCACCATAAGTTGCCACATAGCTGATCCTTCGATCGATGAGAATCTTAGCAAGTCTGATCAAGACTTATGATACATTTGTATCTTTGAAATATATAGACTTGTCTTGTGTATATATGTGAATAACTTCATAAGTTTTGTACATAATTTCATGGTTTATGTAAATCATATAAACTTTGTAAATATCACCCGATTTGTAATCCTTTTTTATAATGTTACTTCTAAAATGCTTTTTGATAGCTCATGCATTGATTTCTGTTCTTGTTGAATCTTTTATTTCTCTTTGCTATGCTGATTACCATGAAAAATATGAAGCAAACAACATTTCTAATTGTTAGCTTGAAATTGACATACTAGTCTATGCATATCATTTACTTAGATTAACAAATCAGTTTGTCAATCGCACGAAAAATAACCTATACTAAATGTCTAAATCTCGTCTTTAACCACGATGAGAAATAATTAAGAATTCAACTTCAACCATTTGGATGGAATGTCCAAGTCATGTTGATAGAAAATCCCACCTCAAATAGGGTATAAATGTTGGAAAGTAATCTTCAAGATATTTTTAATAATGAGATAAATCCAGAAATCATTATTTGAATATTTGTAGTAGAAACCCATTGACTCATTCTCAGGTATTTATGAAATTTGAAAAAATCCGAGACCCATATTCGAGAATTAATAGTAATGATCTCCTTGAAAGTATTCTTTAACCCAGACGTGGGCATTTGTGATAGAAATCCATAATAGAAATTCATGATGGAAATTCCAAGCCCAGATTAGGGCATTGATAAGTAGTAGCCTCGCAACCCAAATTCGGGCACGAAAAAGATGATTGTGATTGATAAAGACCAAAAACCAGATTCAGGTATTACAAGGACTATAAGTAATTGGAACCGACCAAAACCCAGATTCAGGTATTAGTAGATGAAATGTTGGAATAAGAAACCAAAAACCCAAATTCAGGTACCTAATAGATAAAATACTGAAATAAGAAACTCAAAACCAAGATTCGGGTATTTAATTGATGGAGTTTGGCTTTACTCTTTAGATTCAATTTTCCTTGACATGTATGAACCCTTCAAGTCTTATATGTAGTTGTAATTTGATCAATTGCCTCTTGGTCTTGGATGTCTCGGTCCATTTGAGGTGTACCGCCCCTCGAGTTTGGACATCTTAGTCCATGATTGGAAGAGCCCCCTTTTGGGCTTGGACATCTAGGTCCAGTATTTGATGAACCTCTTATTGGGCTTGGACATCTTAGTCCACTGTTTGACGAGCCTCTTCTTAGGCATGGACATCTTAGTCCATTGTTGTCCGGTGCACTTGGTTAGCTCATCTTAGAGGCTGGAACCAAGGACTTACCCGATCTTCCTCCAAGAGGCGTCCTGCCCTAGTCATAGCATGGCGTAGACAGGGTGTTGTTCAGTGCTTTAACCTAGCCATAGTGTGGCGTGGATAAAGCCTTACCCCGTCCTCCCTCCAAGAGGTGCCTTACCCTTGCCATATCATTGCATGGATAAGGGCTTGTTCGGTGTTTTACCCTGGCCATCTTATGGTGTGGATAAAGGCTTACTCTATTCTCCCTCTAGGAGGTGCCTTGACCTAACTAGAGGCACGACCAAGGGCTTTCCCGGTGCTTTAACCTGGCCATCTTATGGCGTGTATAAATTCTTACCTGCTCTCCCTCCAGGAGGTGCTCTGCCCTGGCTAACTCGGCATGGACAACGGCTTTCTAGAAACTTAGGTAGTGTCCAAATATAAGAAGTCTTTCACTAACCACGTTGATATTTCTTAAAAAGTACCTCTTTATTGATTTTTCTCAAGTTCTCTTAACAAATTCATGATACTTTCCTTGTTGAAGAAATTGATGATCATCCCTTCCAAGGCTTTGAAATGATTGGTTTCATGGCCACTCATCACGTGGTAGTAACAATAGGATCCTTCCATATTCCTTTCATGTTTTGTTTTATTTTTCTGTGATGGCCAATAGGTAAGCTCATTCCTAGTAAGCAAGTAGACATTCTCTATGGATGTTGCTAAATTGCACTCTTTTGAAAGTCTAGACTTGAAGCTTGAATCTTGAGGATGGCTTTTTGAATTTTTGTTTCTTGGCCTTGAGGTTTCACATTATTCTATTGCTTTTCTTTTCGCCACGCTTTGGAGTTCTTGATTTGGAAGTGTTCCTGTAGTAGTTGGTTGCCATTTATGTGCAAAGGCATTGTAATCCTCCATTATTTCTTTTTCAAAGATTAAGCCTTTGGAATAGTGTTGGATGGTTCTTCTCATTTTATTGAATACATTATCACTTCCATTTTTCCTTTTTCCTATGAAAAAATTAGGGCGGGGCCAACATGAAAGGGGTTTAAGCTCCATTTCTCATGATTGTATAATTCCGCTTTTTCCTATTTGTAGTTCTCAGAGCTTCTAGCCTTAGCCTTTGTACTTCATCTCGGTTGGAATCCTCGATGAATTTTGAGTAGAATCTTATATCATGTGGTTCAGAGGATCCTTGTCAGATATTATGATTCTTCTAGCCATGATTTGACCAAAATAAATGAACTTGAGATTGAATTAAGTGGGGTTAGAGGCACGTGGTGTTCGATGTTTAACCAAATTGGAGGTCCGATCCCTCCTTCTAGCACCAAAATATTAACAAGAAATCTTGTCAACACTCCAAAGTTGAGTTATGGAAAAAGGTTTATTCTTTAAGTAGAAAGAAAGGAGTGGAAAGGTTATATCTTCTTTGAATATCCTTTTGAGAAGGTTGATCAAGCACTAAGTTATTCAGACATATCTTTCGACTCAATCAAAAGGGTCAGCTTCTTTCTTTATCAGCATTTCATGTCTATTGAGATGGATTGGTTTTACCTTCGAAAGCCCAACTTACAAAACGGTTAAGATACCTCGGATAAGATTTTCCTTTGTTGGCTTTGACTTTGTCGAAAGTTGTAGGCTTAAATGTCTATGGTTTGGATTGGGAATCCCAGGTTGGAATGATTTGGAACTAGGTTTCGGCCTTGTCGACAGCTAAACCTTTCGGCACCTTGTATTAGTCAAAGGTTTTAGTAGATTGAGGCTCGATGTCGACCTTGTCGAAAGCCAAAACTCAAGGGAAGGTAGCTTGAAGTATGTAGCTGAAGTTATTTAGATCTACAAAGTTTCGACTATGTCGACATTGACCTTTCAATGTAGGCGACACCTGAAACACAAGATTAAACCTGACACAAGCTTTTGAAATAGTAGAGTAATCTAAAATATTTGAGACTTCCCTTTCACAAGCTAATAAAGACTTTATTTCTCAAAATCCCCAAATCAATTTGGTAATTAGGGTTTACAACACTTTTGATTAAGAAAATACAAGTTTAGAATGGAAAGACTCAGCTCCCCTAAATCTGACCCCTTGGAGCTTATTTATAGATGCAGGTCGGCTCCTTTCGACCCTAATGCTTTTGACTTGATCGAAAGGTGGCTGCCAAATAATTCAAGTATGCTTTCACCTTTGTAGAAAGGAATAGTTGCGCTTTTCTTCTTTGCACGCCTTATAAGTTCTTCCGACTCTGTCGATAGGCTTTGTTTAATGGTTTCGATGGTATTGGTTACATCTGAGCTCTTGTTTCTGATTTAATGCGGGACCCTCCTGGATCACATTGGCTTCGGCCGGTTTGAAAGGCTAATCATAGCTTTCGAAGGGGTTGTTCAGGACAATGCTTGCTCTCGAGTGGTTTAAATGAAGGTTATACCTTTGGTTTCGAAAGGTTTGACGCATATACAAAGAGTTATTCTTCATTGTCTTTTAAAGGTATTGTTTTCATTCGAAAGGTCTTCATGCATATGGATTCACCTAGTCGAAAGGTTATTACTGAAGGCGGAAGGGTTCTTTTGAATCATTTGACTCCTTCAAAAGGTATGAACCACCGGATCTTGATTGTAGAAACCTTTCGACACCTTCGAAAGGTTCTGAAGGTTTCAAACTTTGGCGATAGCATCCGTTCGACTCTTTCGAAAGGTTTAGCTGGAAACTTTTTCTCTTGTTTTTCTCTGACCTGTGCTCAAATTGGTTTCGACTAAGTCGAACGGTGGATTTTAAGAGTAATAATGGATGAGGAAGACATTGGTAGGATTGTCACTTGGGATGAGTTCAAGAACCAGTTTGATACAAGGTTTATGTTAAGAGCAGAAGTGAGCTTGCAATTAGAAAATTTTAATAGCATATGTATGGAGATTCCACTTTGAAGGAGTACATTTGTAAATTTACAGCGCTAGCGACGTTCGGAATGAGTTTCATTGATATGCCCATGAGAAAGGCTACGAAGTTTGTCAAGGGACTAAACTCCTCCCTTAGGGAATGGTTGTTGATTCAAATACCCACTGGCACCCATTATGAGATGCTTGTTGAGATGGCTTTACTACAAATGGGTAATGCTAAGGAGAAAGAGATTGAGAAGAAGAAGGAGATGGCAGGACCTACATAGAATCATAGAGGAGCCAGGATAGGAAATTTTTAGGTGAATAAGAAGTCAAAAGGAAAGTTTAAGAAAGAATATAAGCTGTGTAATAGATGCCAAAATGGACATATTGCTAAAGATTGCAAAGTGAATCTATTAAAGGAAGCTTTTAAGGAAAAGTGTTACCGCTACCATAAAGATGGGCAATTTACAAATCAGTGTCTTATGTTGGTGAAGAAAGGATAGAGAGTGCAAGCTTATTCAAGAGAGGCTTCCCCTATGCGAGTAGAGCACTCCCTGGAGGCCAAGGAAAGGCATCTATATAAGGTATATTTAGGAATAAAATTCATAATCTATTCGACTCCGGAGCTTCACATTCGTTCATAGCTAGGAATATGATTAACTTCTTAAATCTTCAAATCCAAACCGTCACCAACCCAATGGTATTTTCATATCTAATTAGGGAAACACACATCTGTTTTTCAGTTTACAAAGGCGTAGTGTTTGACATATGTGAATTTGATTTCATATATAATGTGTACGTTCTAAATTTCGAGGGGTATGGATTATTTTGGGTATGGATTGGTTGTCACACTACGTGGAAATCTTAGACTACAATAAGAGAGTAGTATGGTTAAAGAGTTGTAAAGGGCGAAAAATAGAATATGATGCGCACCTTGAAATTTAGTTGAGTTAATATATTTATACTCGACGGACTTATCACAAAACGTTCTTTCTTCTATACCCATAGTTTAAGAAGTCACCGATGTCTTTGAAGAAGTTTTGGTCTCCCACCTTGAAGGGAGATTGAGTTTAGGATTAATCTAGAGGAAGATGCAAGACCAGTTGCTCTACCATGAAGCTATATGGCCCTGAGGGAAAGATGAGAATCAGATAAGTAGATTTCGAAGCTACTGCCGAAAGGAATCATTCGACGAAGTACCCCAAAATAAAGAGCCTTCGTTGTCTTTACCACTAAGGAAAATGGATCATTGAGGATAAGTATTGACTATAGGAAGCTTAATAAGTTGATGAAGAAAAATATGTATCCCTTACCTAGGATAGACGATTTGTTTGATCAACTTGTAGGAGCTAAAACCTTCTCTTAGTTGAACTTGGAAACTAAATTTCATCAGCTAGGGATTGTAGAGGATAACAAACCAAAGACTGCATTTCGAATAATAGATGTACTCCATGAATGGGAAGTGGTGCCTTTTTAACCAATGCCCCCGTATACTTTGTAGATGTAATGAGTATGGTATTTAGGGGATAGTTGAATAAATTTGTTGTAGCTTTTGTTGATGGCATCTTAGTATTCTCTAAGAGTAAGTGAGAGCATGTGGTTTACTTAAGAGAGGTATTAGTACCTTGAGAAGGCACCAACTTAAAGCCAAATTCTCAAAGTACCATTTTTGGAAGAAGGAATTGAGATTTCTTGGACATATTTTCTCTAAGCATGGATTAGTGGTGGACCCCACAAAGGTGGAAGCGATTCAATAAAGATTCCCGAAGAATGCAACGAAGGTCAGAAGTTTTTTTAGGGTTAGCAGATTATTATTGGAAATTCACAAAGTATTTTGTAAAAATAGTAGTCTGTTTAACTCGCTTAACCAAGAAGAATCTAGTCTTTGCATAGGATGAAAGATGCATAAAAGCATTTGAGATACTAAAGGAACTATATACAAGTGCACTAGTACTCTTCATCCACAATGGAGAAAAACCTTTTATGGTTTACACAGATGCTTATGGCACAAGATTGGGAGAAGTTCTTAAGCAAGTAGAAAGAGTGATAGCTTATGCTAGTAGGCAATTAAAGGACCCTAAGAAGAGATACCCAGTTTATGTTTATAAATTGGCAACAATTGTTTTTGGCTTATAGATATGGGAGCACTATCTTTTAGGGGAACGATTTGAGTTGTTTGCTGACCATAAATACTCAAGTATCTATTTTTCCAAAAAAATTTAAATCTTAGGCAGCAGCGGTAGATGGATTTTATAGTATCCTATGACTTTGGGATACATTATACCCTTGAAAATGGGAATGTCATCGTCGATGCCCTTTTCCAGAGGCACGTTACCATTGGAGCTATATATAGGTGGAGGTGGTTAGCGTACTTAATGAATTTCAACTTCTAACTGCCAACCGAACCGACTCAAAAGTATTTGGCAGCAATGGAGGTCAAGCCGGTGTTGATGGACCATAATGGACTTGAAGAAAGAAGGATGAGGTGATAGTTGATATCTTGGGCAAGCTTATAGAGGAGAATAATTTCCCTATGTCAGTATGTATGTAGTTGACGAAAATTGATTTTTGAGGAGAGATAAATGCATTTGCATTCCAAAGGTTGATACCATGTTGGAGGAAGTGCTTGTGAAGTGTCACAATTCAAGGATGACTATTCACCCCGGAGGAGATAAGATGTATAAAGATGTGAAATGGGTTTTCTATTAGCCAAGGATAAAGAAGGGAGTGGTTGAATTTTTTTTCTAGGTGTTTGATGCGTCAAAGGGTAAAAGCTGAGCAAGGGAAGCCCAGAGGATTGTGATTGCAATTTGAAATTCCAACTTCGAAATGAGAACATATATCGATGGAATTTATAGATGGGTTGCCAAGGATTCAAAGAGGCAATGAAGCAATTTGGTCACAATAGATAGACTCATAAAATGCACCCATTTTATTTAGATAGGAGCTATAGGACCACAGCATCTCTAGTGCAGATTTATATTAAGTTGGTGGTTTGACTTCATGGAATTTCGGTTAGCATCATTAGTGATAGAGACCTCTTATTTACTAGCGAGTTTTGGAAGAGTTTACAAACAGCTTTAGGAACGTCATTGGATGGACAAACTAAAAGAGTGAATAGGATCTTGGAGGACTTATTGAGAGCTTACATCATGGATTTTGAAGGATAATGGGAGCAGCACCTACCTTTAATAGAATTTGCTTACGATAATAGTTACCAATCAATGATTCGTATGGCACCCTTTGAAGCACTTTATGGGAGGCGATGTAAATCACAAAATTGTTGGTGGGAAACCACTTACAAAATTCTACTTAGACAAGATTTAATTCATGAAACTCCGAAAAAGGTAGAGCCGATTAGGCAATGTATGAAGGCAGTGCAAAATTACCAAAAATCCTATGCAGATAAGAGTTCGAGGTTGGGGACATGGTATTTATCAAAGTTTCACGACTTAGGAAAGTCATGAGGTTGTAAAATTGGAAAAGTTAGCACGAAGGTTTGTTAGACATTTTCGAGTTATTGAAAGAATAGGAAACCATGCTTACCGTTTAGAGAAACCCGATTGATTAGCCGGAGTCCATGGCGCTTTTCACATTTCACATTTGAGGAAATCCCTTCATTGCACCGCCACAGTTGTTGAGCATGATCAATTAGGGATATTGAGAAGGAGCCAATAGAATCTTGTGGCACCGCATGCATTATGGAGCACAGAACTAGAAAGCTCCGCAACAAAGAAATTAGGTTGGTTCGAGTACAGTGGGGAGACAACCTAGCAGAAAGCACGTAGGAGATCAAAGAGAAGATGAGGATCTCTCATCTTAAGCTTTTCACTAGTAATCTTCTCTTTCCAAAATTAGATTTTGGTTGCAACGTGTTTGCTAGATTAGATGGTAGGAGAATGTTGCTACTTCACCGCCACTTTGCACTCATATAGATATTTTATGCATGTTTAGGGTGTTTTTTATACATACTCATATGCCACGATTATATACTCACGCTAGGATTGAGTTTACTTATAGAATGTCAACACACATAGTTACTTTGCCCTTTTGGTTACTTAGAAGGTTATATATGTAACTTTGTTGTATAAAATGGACATTTATTGTGCGTTACGCTGTTTAAGTCCTTTGGAAAGATTTCGAGGATGAAATACCTTTTAAGGGGGAGAGTTTAACACCATGTAAAATTATATGATAGATAGATTAGATTAATTAATTAAACAAGATGAGGTATAAAAATAAAAAATTTGCAAAAGTCAGAATTTGACCATAAAAATTATGTTGTCATATTCGTGGTAAAATTTGATTAACTTTCATATATAGTATGCTAAAAACGGAACTCAAATGGAAAATTTATGGTGTATTTTCAAATTCAAAATAATTTTAATGGAGTTCAAATTCAAGTAATTAAATAATTTTTAAATTTGGAACTTGAAAGTTAACAGTAATTAGATGTGGGGGTTAAGCAAGCGTAAAAAATTAATGTTTGCGTTGTAAAGTAATTAAGAATAAAATATGATAAACAACGGCAATAAAACAACGTTCCCAGAGAAGGACCACCAGTTGACTGATAGTATAAGTGTTTGCACCTAAAGTTCATAAAGTACCCGATAGATTGAAAGTAGAGAAAAAAAGTGCAGAATTAAACTTAAACAGAGAGTAAACAAGCAGAAATAAGTACAAACAAATTTATAGTGGTTCGATTGATTGCCTACATCCACTTAATGGAATTGTTTTTTTAGGTACTTGCTTTTCTTGTTCTAGAGGGATCAGATCGTAATAGATCCTTGATTACAATAGAGTTGAAATAAAACAGTAGTGTAAAGATCCTTAAAATAAACAATGAACTCTATATTTATTGGTTTAGATGACCAAATTTCTTCCTCAAACTTTATCAAGACTCCACGATGTAGATGTGGTCACCCAAAAAGTTTCGTGGCCCAACTCCTAAGGATGGCCGATCGGTGTCGAACGCTATAAATGGCCTTGTGGGCCTATGCGATCCTTTTTGTGGGTCTCACTACATGCTAACTTCATGTTTCCAAAGTAATTTTGCATAGTCACCTACATGTTTTGTGGAGATATCGATTTATTCCCATTGAGTTGAATTGTTGGTTTAAGTTGTTTATAGCCAAAGTGATCCTCTTTGATCCCTAACCTAGGTGAAGAGATAGGTACTGATCCCTTGTCTAGCAAAGGCACTAATCCATAGTTAGAATTTTCCGAAGAGCTTCTCTTGATCTCGCTTGATGGTTGCATCGTACCTCTGTCCGTGCTTGATCTTTGGACTCCATGATCATCCCTCAGGGCTACCTTCCTTGTCTACCGTCGAGTCTAACTTATCCAACCAGTCTAGATATAGCCAGGTAAAAAGTCAGAATAACACTTACCCTCCAAAGCACATCTTGTTTCAAACAAGATGTGCTTTGAATCAAAGTAAGTTGAAGTTGCCGGAAAGGATTCCATTCAATTGTCTAAGCATTCATTATCCTTTCGTCAAGTTGTCTTTCCAAAGAGTCGTATCTCTCTCTCTCTCTCTCTCTCTCTCTCTCTCTCTCTCTCTTTGTGTGTGTGTTTAATGCAACGCCTGATTGATATCTATCGATATAAAACCGAGATGTAATCCTTAGTCATTGTTTATGCTTGGTTCCATTGGGCTTGTCCATCAAGTTAGTAGGGCTTGGTTATTTGAACTGTTCTTCTCTCTTAGGAGTTCTTAGGTAATAATTCAATTTCTGTCGAGTCAAGAAATCAAATGTTGAGTATGTACATGTGCACATGTTCATTCATGTTCACTTCTTTTAATTGGCCCGTAAGCACGCTTACACGTTGATGGGTTGTCGCCAATTCTACGTAGTTCAAGTGCAATTACATTGCAATTTTCCATTAGATTTCAAATGTGTGTTGAATCATTTGCATTATTTTTCCTTTTTTACTTTTGTATAGGGATTCAGCACCAATCCTTTAGGATGGGGGATCAGTACCGATCCCTCTGCTTGCAAACACTTAGTCAATCTAAGGCTTTGCGGAAGCGGGCCGTATCCGTATATAAGATACACAAGGCTTGCACTCTTCTCACTTGCGTTATTCCTATTGCAAACCGAACTGAACTCGCATTCTTTCTTATATCCACATTAATGAGTTTAAGCTTGAGCAGTCCAACAATCTCCATAGTATTCCATCTCTTTCTCGATCATCGTTGTTGGAATCTCAATTTAACATGGTTTTGATTAATGACAAGCTATAAAAAATATTTTGTGTATACTAATCATTTATGCAGGAGTTTTGTTGCAGATTCATATGTAGAGTGTTTTTGAAGCTGTTAAGTTCCTTGTCTAGAGTCTATTCAGCCGGCTGAATCAGGCCAAAAATAGCCTATTTCCTTGCTGTTTACGATTTTGTTTCATTCAGACGGTTGAATTAATAATTTCAGCCGGCTGAATATTTTTCAACAGCTTTTTCCCAAAAAGACCCTTTTCTTCGTCGAAGAGAAACATCTTCCAACCAACAGTTGCACCTATTTCTTTTTATCGTTACCTTTCGACAATGGTTGCAACTCTTTAATCTCTAAATATAGATTTCAGAATTCAACAAACAACTCATCGAAACTGATTTATAATATTCTTGAATTTTTATCTATTCTATATTTTCAAACACCACTCAAACTGCTTACATTCTCTGATCGTTGATCACTTTATCTTCCATAATTCTCAAGCACATTGCACTATATATCATAAAGGAGAAGATTATAAGAAGATTGTACTTAATTGACTTATCAGTGCTATTTAAAGAGCATACTCAGTCAGATACTTCTGTTATTTGTAAAGAAGTCATGTTCGGTTGCTCGGGCAGTTGAAGTCCTATTCGGTTGCTTAGACGGTAGAAGTCCTGTTCGGTTGCTCAGGCGGTGTAAACCTATTCCTCCGGGTTAAGTGAGGGTTGCTAGTTTAGTTCCAGAGGGAGTTTGGGACTGGACGTAGAACGGAAGTTCGAACCGGTATAAAAATCTCTGGTGTCATTTACTTTATTGCTTTTACTATTTACTTATTCCGCACAAGTAGTTTATCCATATTACACGATCCTATAGCACAATCAACTTACATTTAGTATTGGAGCAAGGCCGTCATATAACCATAACATAGTTATCTCATATTGTTTTAATATGGAAAACAACACTAGTACTGTTTCTAACACTACCTTTTTAGAAGGTCAATCTACTGCACGACTCCTTCTATTTAATGGAATGAACTATAACTATTGGGCTACTAGGATGAGAATCTATATACAAGCAAGTAGTTATGAAACTTGTAATATTATGCAAACTGAATATATTATTCCTACTACTGAATATTCAGCATGGTCTAACACACAAAAATTAGATAATACTGCAAATGTTAAAGCTGTGAATATGTTATATTGTGCATTAGATAAAAATAAGTTTAATAGAATAAGCATGTGTAAAACTGCTCATGAAATTTGGCGTACGCTTAAGGTTACACATGATGGAAACAACAAAGTCAAACAAAGTAAAATTTCTATGCTCAAAAATCAGTTCCAGACTTTTAAAATGAAATAGGATGAGATTGTAAATGACATGTACTCTAGATTTCAAGATATTGATATTGTTTCAAAAATCCTCAACTCTCTAACGGATGAGTGGTAACTAAAAATTTTAGCAATCGAAGAAGCTAACGACATTACCACCATAAAACCAGACGAGTTGATTGTAAATCGAATGCTTTATGAAGTTAATCTCTAGGAAAAACGAGTATAGGCTCAAGATAAGAAAAACATAGCACTCTAGGAAGAAAAAGATGAATCGGATTCAAATGAAGAAGATATGGTGTTCATTTGTAAAAATTTCAAAAAGTTTTTGAAATTTAGAAAGAGCAAAAAATTTAGAAATGACAAGAACAACTCCAGGAACAATAAATCATCAACTTCTGCTCTAGAATGTTATGAATATCATAGGAAATGTCACATCAAGAAAGACTGTCCTAAGAAAAAGAAAGATAACTATAAGCACAAGAAAGACAAATTCAAGAAGAATGCTTTGTCTGTCGCATGGGACGATGCAGAATCATCTTCATCATCAGTAGGTGACTCGGACGGTGATTCAGAACAAGCCAACATTTGCTTTATGGATACAAAAGACAAGGTAAGTGATCTAACTTTTAATGACCTTTTGGAAATCAATTCAGAATTACTTGACAAATTAAAAGGCAAAAAAGAAAGTATAAAGAAGCTGTTGACAAATTAAATATAACTGAAATCGAAGTAGAAATGCTAAGAGATGAAAAGAAAATTTTAGAAGAAGAACTCCAAGTTACTTAAGAATCTTGTTCCAATATGACATCTCAACTTTCTTTGCTAAGTCAAGAGATAGAAACTCAGAAAGAAAAGAATGATGCTTTATTAATTGAAAATCAAACCTTAAATCAAATATTAAGATTTTAGAGTTAGATAACTCTAACTTTAAAACAAAGTTAGAAGACATTATTAAAAATGTTTCTAATTTAAATAAAGATAGAGAAAATCTTTCCAAAATTATAGAAAATTCTCAAACTTTTTCAAATAAAAGAGGACTAGGATATAAACAATCCTCTAAAATTATTCCAAAGAAAAAGAACTCTTCGTATTAAACTAAAGTTGAAAAACCTATTTCTAAAATTTCAAATTTTACCACATTTATTAAAATTTGGGTTCCTAAAACAGATAACTCTTTAATTAGAACTAAATATATAAAATCTTTTATAAATACTGTCCATAAAAATAAAAATTTTGTTTTCAAATGGAATTCTGAACCTACATGGGTTTGGCTTCCTAAGACCTAACTCTTAGGACCCAAAATAAAATGCTGAGCACAAATGTTAATTCTATATTTTGCACGTACCATCCAAAAAGAGAGTAAAATGGATACTAGATAGTGGTTGCTCAAAACACATGATATGAAATAAAGAGGTGCCAATAAACATTATTTACTCAGATGGAGGTTCTATCACATTTTTATAGATGATTCCAAATGATATGTCATCGGCAAAGGCGATGTGAGCAATAATGGTATATCTAATTCACCTCTTATTACATATGTCTTATTTGTTAAAAAATTGAAGCATAATTTACTTAGTATCAGCCAATTATGTGACAAATGATTCAATATTTCTTTCTTTGAAAATAAGTGTAGCATTTTTTATCAAAATAAAAATCTTATTCTTGAAGGTTATAGAGATAAAAATATTTATGTTTTAAATACGAATATAAATAATAATACAAATATGTGTTTAATAGACAAATAGAATGATCCTTGGTTACGGCACAAAAGATTTTTTCATATTAATTTCAAAATTATAAATAAGTTATCTAAAAATAATTTAGTTAAAGGTTTAACAAAAATGAACTTTAAAGTAAACAATATTTGTGAGGCTTGTCAATTAGGGAAATTTCAAAATCATCCTTTAAATCAAAGAAAAATATTTCTACAATGCAACCACTAGAACTATTACATTTAGATCTCTTTGGTCCAACTCAAATTCAATCTATAAACCATATTAAACATATGCTTGTTATAGTAGATGATTTCTCAAGATATACTTGGACTATTTTCTTAAAAAATAAAAGTGATACTTTTGAAAATTTCAAGAATTTTGCAAAGAAAATTCAAAAAATTAAAAATATTAGAAGTGATCATGGAAGTGAATTTAAAAATGAAGCATTTGAACTTTTTTGTAATAAAAAGGTAATTTATCATAATTTTACATTTCCTAGAACACCACAACAAAATAGTATTGCAGAAAGGAAAAATAGAACATTTGTAACGACTCGGATATTTGACGGTTAATTTGCAATATTTAAACTGGATTTAAATATTTAATTTGAACTTTAATTTTATTTTAATATGAACAATTTGGTTTTATATGATAGAAAGGATTCGGAATTTAAATATAACGACCTATTGAATTAATTAATTATCAAAATAGTAATTGAATATCGGGTAAAATATTTAATCTGGGGTAGTAAGCTTGTTTAAAATATTTTAAAGGCTTACAGAATTTATATTAGTAATACTGAAAATAATAGATGAGTTAAAATTTGGATTTAACAGTGGTTTTTTCGATTTTAAAATTTCATCATTTAAATTGATGTTTAAATATAGCCATCCGAGGCACATTCTTGGAATTCGATGAAACCAGTTCCGTTGGATCCGTAATATTGAATTATTATTGGGTTTCAAATTTCGTAGCATTCGGAGCTATCGTGTGATCGTACGAAATAAAAACGCTTCGAAAATAATTAATCGTTTTAAAATTTAAATATCCTACATCTTTTCATCTGTCAAAATCTTTTGTCATAGCCGACCTATTTCATCTCAGCCGACCTACTTTCCCTCGACTTAATCATACTCTGTGCCTTCCCTTAGAAGCCTATATCAATAGCCAGAAATAAGAAATGGCCGATGAATAAATCACTTATCCTATCTTGATTCCTCTTTCCATGCGTCTCGAGCTTAAAATCAAAATACCCCCTTTTTCCTTCAAGCCGAATTCATCGGCACATTTCAAAAAAAATGAAAAAAAAAACCTAAATCGAATCGATTAGGGCGAAATGGATTCTTGTTCGAGCAGTAGCAGGTTGCGCGAGTTTGGCAGTCACGTGAGGGTTCTCGAGCTCGAGGTGCTGTCGTGCGTGAGTGGCGATGGCTTATGTTGGCGCCTAAGCTTGCCGCGTGCGTCGTGAGGAGAAGCAGGTGGATGCGGCTGCTATCGCGATCCTTCTAGGCCATCGCGACATCAACTTGAGCTAGGGGTTCGAAGTGGAGCGGCGTGTATTCGTGTGTTCAAGAGTTTCAAGAATTTGGGTTCGTTCGAAGCTTTGTTCTTGCTGTTAGGTATATTTACAATTTACCTATTTCAGTTCCAATTTGAAATATAATAATAATATTTATGTGTTTGTGCAGCGAAAGAAATTTTAAAATCAGATTTTTTTTTAGGAATTTTACAAGATAGATATTAAGGAAGAAGCTTTTTACAGTAAATTAGTGTTTTGATTCTGAAAAAAAAATTATTTATACTTTTAGATAGTTTTAGATCTTAAATTTTTTTTATTCTAGTTTAATTTAAAAATATATGTGTATATATATATATATATATGAGATTTTCAGGAGTAAATCTGAATTTTAAACTATTTGAAGTCTATATAAAAATTTGATTTTTGAAATCTATTTACTTATTGTTTTAAATATATATATGTAGATTCAAAATAAAATCAATATATGTCAATTTGAGAGAAGTAGTTTCAAAGAGAAAAATATAAAAATAAAATAAATATACATCTCTACATTTTAAATATTGCTAGTTCATTCAAAAATAACTTACTTAGGTGATTAATTTGTTTAATTAGCTTATTTAATTATTTTACTCACTAAAAGTTTTTTTTATAAAGGAGGATTAGTTTAAAATTTACTTATTTGTTGAAATAAATCATTGGTTAAAATTAAATTATTAGAGTTAAAGAATAAATTTATTCAAACGAAAATTAATTGTTCGATCTGTTCAAATATTAATAAAAACATATAATTGTTTATATAAGGTAAAAGTCGGGGAATTGGGTTAAGTTTGGAAGGGTTGCAACTTAAAGCAAAGGTGAGATTTTCTCACTCGTTTGGATGCCATAAATTTAATTTAAATGTTAATTTAAATCATTGGATGTGTTTGGTTGATTTATAATAATTTATTCACTGAATGATATTATAAACTAGTATACGTGATACCCCACTTTGAAGTGGAATTGATATGTTATTGTGCTAACATTTGTGGATGCAGGGAAAACAGGTTGGAGGGATCCAACAGGATTCCTCAAAGATATTTATTTTACTATATATATGTTCATATGGCAGGTTGGATGGAATAATATAGAATTGCATGTGAATTAAATTATTTAGTGTTAAATATCATGGAAGTTGGAATTTGGTAATTTTTTTAAATAACATAAATAATTTAATTAAAGGAAATTAAATAAGACCTAAATTAAAAGAATATTTATTTAGGATTTGGATTTACTTCTATTGAGAATAAAGTAAAATAAAACGAATATTTATTACATTGGTTATACTTAAAATTGGTTAAAGTTAAGTTTTGGACAATTTAACTTATAGATTAATAACTAAGGTATAAAAGTGAAATTCTAATCAAGGGAACAAAATGAAGATTTATTAAGAGATAAAAGGGAATTCTATTATGGAATAAAAAGGAATTTTATTAAGGAATGAATTACTAAGGAATGATATGAAATTTTATTAAGAAATAAAATTATCAATGATGAAATTTTTGAATAAGACTATTTTATAAATAAATAGAAACTCAGGGAAGCTTATCAAATTTATAAACGGGATTATAAATGGAAAGGAAGAAACCAGTAAATACGGGAAGAGATAAGTCAAGGAGAAATCTTATGTTGAGTTATAAATTTGTTTGAAACGGAAATAGTAGAATACTTCCGAAAGTAAGAAGTGTGAATATGGACAATAGGCATTTATAGATATTGGGTTTTCTAAAATTATAAATTTATTTTAAAAATGGGAATATTTTTAAATTACTATACTATATAAATTTTTATAAACTATTATTTGAATGTAAAATATTTTCGGATTAGTTACTTTGAAGGCTTGGCAAATATTTATTAATAAACTCTAATTTTCTAAAATCAGTTTTGAATTTTATATGAACTTTAATATTATTTTTGAACCATAATTTGTATAAAATCGTACTTCTTATTTTATAAATATAGATGTTTTCAAATTGTTTTTAAAACTCAATTAAAATCCTCTTGCGTTGGTAAGCAAACTAATTTAAATGAGATAAGATTTAGGAGAAATCTTATAAAATGGAGAAATTGAGTTTGGGAATCTATAAGAAGAGTGTAAATTGATTTTTTAGGAAGGAATGGGAAAATAAAGAATACTTTCAAAGGGTAAATCAAAATGTGAGAAGGTATAAGAAATCAGTTAAATGATTTCCTGAAAATAAAAGGGATGTGAAAATTTATTTCAAATGGGTTAAAATGGAAATAATATCTGAATGATATTTGAGATAAATAATTTAAGGAAATTATTTAATGGTTGCTTGTGAATGATTAATTGATAGTTAAATCACCGACTAACAATATTGGACAATGCGCTGATCGTTTGGAAGAGTCCGGTATCGGTATAATTATCCGAAAACCACTTCGATCCGGTTTGAACGATTACGAATGAAGACCGTGAAGAGTTGAAGAAGGTGATTCGGTTTGTCAAGACCCAGTGCAACTTGTATGGATTGAATGCTTTCAGAACATCGTCAGGAGGACGATGAGCATTCTAAGTGGGACTCGTTCTTGAAAGGTAACACTTAGCCTCTAGCCTCATCAATGGGGAATGGCTAAAACAGGGGAGGTGCAGCAAGACTTCGTGGGTAGCCCCCACTGGAGAGTCAGGTTTCCCCTGTATAGATGTCCCTTTTATTTCGGCTTAGTGGGTGGTTGGTCGCGCCAACCATGGGGTGATCTTACTTGGGACTGTCCAGTAAGGGATGGTTCCGGTCTTATGTTGCAGGGGAGTTAGGGTAGCTCCTCGGTACTCTGATCTAGACCAGGTACTGTGACGGGCGGTACCCCGGTAGCCCTGCCATTGTATGGAATCCAATCTCCAATAAGCGCCTGTACGGTTTTGATTGTGCCCAACTATTGATGAAACATGAGATGCAAGCATTTCAGCTAGATTCTATTTTACTTTCTATAGACACTAATATAATATCAGACGAATTTAATAAAAATGTTTTGGCTAACGTAAGGTAAAAACCCGACATGTTTATTTGTGGCGAGATCTTACGAGATGCTTTTGTTTTCAAAGAATTTTTGAAAATATAATAATCCAATTGAGTTTGATTTCTGACGCTGGTTTTCCAGACTGACTCGGGTGTTGTTTTATATGGTGCTCGGGTCAGAACGAGTTAAACAGGTTCAGGTTATATGCTGGAACTCAGGAGACGAGCTGGATGACAGAGCGTTTTTCCGTATTTGTCAATTATTTCCGTTGTGTATGGACATGTATGATTGATTGATGTACTCTGATGATGGTATGTATATATATGTATAACAGTATAGATTTCTTGTATTTAAAACTGTATTCTATATATTATATTTTGTTTCGCTGCGATGTGAGATTCTGATGTTGGTTTTTTATTTCTTCTTCTTCTACCTCTTTCTTCTATTACTCGAAGACTCGTATTTTTGTTCCACTTTGGACTGAACTATTGTGGAATTTTGTTAGTTCAAAGGGGTACAGATTTGCGGGCCTTTACACTTGGTATCAGAGCTGAAAGGTTAAGCGAGAACCTTGGCTCTGATGGGGATTACTCATTAGAGATAGAGTCATTAGTACTCTAGAATGAGTTTGAGCGTATTAATAGATATGAGCGCGTATTTGTTGGTGAATATAAAATGGTTTATGTTGTGTTGATTGATTTATTGAGTGGCATATGAACCTTTGTCGGCATAGTCTGGACAACTGGATCAAAGGGGTTTCTAAACACTTGAATAGAGCAATTCGACACAATATTGTTTTCAAAGGCAGGTGAATTATATAATTTCATCCAAAATATATTTTAATATAAAAAGAAATATTTTCTGAAATTATTATATAACTTGAATGTTGGATGATAGTATTATAGACAAATAAAATTATAAAGATTTAAAATGGCTTATATAGCCAAGGAAAGTATGAGATTGAAGTTTGAAATTAAAATTAAAAGTGAAATATAAAAAAATGAGGATTTAACTTGGATTAAGTTCAAAATTTAATTTTTTTAGAATTTAACTAATAATGAAGGAAAAAATATAATGATATAAATAAACTGATGAAGTAAATCAAATTTAGAATGTAAATGAATTGGATTGGAAAATTTAATAGAAATAAATTTTGGTTGAGATTAACTTAAGCTTAATAATTGGATTTAAATTTAAGATTGAAATGAAATGAATTGAGATATGAATGATATTAAATGAAATTATGTTCTTACATAATTAAATCCAAGTGAATTAGTGGATTGAAGAGCATGGTATGATGCTTGATTTAACGGAAGGTAAGTTAAATAAATTGAATTGAAATAAAATTCAGTTGAGTTATAAATGATGTTAACTAAATTAAATTCTTACTCAAATAAATAAAAGTAAATTGAAATGAAATTGAATTGGAATGAATATATTCCAATAGCTTATAAAGTAAATTGGAATTACATTGATTAAGAATATTTTTAGCTGCAAATGAGTGTTCAATCTCGAGTTAAAATGAAATATGAATATATTCAAGCTTCAAATGGGTAGTAATGTGAAAAATATAAATGTGTGACTTATAAGAGAAAAGTATGAAGAAGTAAAATAGTAAGCCAAAACAAAACTATTTTGTATTTGCAGAATGAAATAAAAATCCAAACTTGAATTATAAAATAAAATTGAACACAGATAAAATAATAAGATGATTTTTGAAGATAAAAATCCAATGTAGAATTGGAAGTGGAAGTGAACTAATTTGGAATAAATTGGTTAATTGAATAGGTTAATGAGATTTAAATTGGGTTAAATAGAAGTTGGATTATGAGGTAATAATGGAATTGGAAATGAAATCCGAGTTATTAATACAAATTCAACTTGGAAGTGTAAGAAAATTAAATATGAATTAAAGTTGTTGTGGAATGGAATTAACATAGGGATAATTTGAATTTGCAAATAAAATCCAATTCAAATATGGATGGAATAAATATGGCCTTGGATTTAATCTTAACAAAATAAATGGAATTTGATCTAGGTGAGTATCAAATAAATTGGAAATGGATTTAAGCATGAAATTGAAATAAGTAAATTAACTTAAAATTAAACTTTATAGAAGCGTAGCTTCGAGGAAAGTGAAAGTTTATTTAATAAAAGCTTGAATAATTTAAGTTGAATGAAAAAAATCTTTATTCGAATAAAAATAATTGGATAAAAATTTAATTTGTATAAATAAACTCCGGCGGCTTATCAAAAGAATTTAAATGCTTGAAATAAAATGTATGCTTGCTTAATAGAGGTAAGATCTGGAGTTTGAAGTGAAATAAATAAGCCAAAATAGAATTGTTTTGAACTTTAGAAATGTAATAGAAATCCAAAATTGAATATGTAAATGAAATTTGAATTGGTCAAATAGAAGTTGAATTGTGAATTAAAGTGAATGGGAGGAATAGACCTTGAGTTATAAATATAAAATTCAACTTGGATTGGTTAGCAAGTAAAATGAAATTGGATTATAAATGAATTGGCTTGAAGTGCGAATAAAATCCAAATGATATAAATAAAGTGGAGATGGTCTTGAAATTAATTAAATAAATACGAGAATGAATCGAACATGGAAATTGAAATTTTTAAATGAATCGAGTAAATAAATTAACTGAGCTAAGTAGTAAATGAAAGAGATTAGATTTAAATAGAATCAAATTAAATTGAAAAAGAATTTATGGGCAAATGAAATGAACTTAAGTTATGAAATTTAAATGATTTAAAGTGAATTTAAATGATTTAAAGTGAATTGATTTAAATATAGAATTGAATGAAGCATGACTTGTATAAATTTGGGAAAATGGTTATTAATCATAAGCATGGAAGTTGTCAAGCTTTATAAAATGGGTTTGAATAAAACTTAATGTAAAAATAAAGTAAATGCAAATATATGGATTTTAAAGAAATTGGAATGGAACGGATTTAAATATAAATTGAGTGGGAATCAATTTTAAAATAGTTATAAAACTAAAGAAACTGTTGTTTGAATGGATATTGTCGAATTTGCATGGAAATAATTGTTGTTGTCGTAAACAAGATTAAATAAAGTTCTATGGAATGATAGGAGTAAATAAACTTGTTTTTTCATCAATTGCCATGGATATAAAATAGATTGAATAAAAAATTAATTGAATATAAAAAGAATGATATTGAAAATCATTCTGAATCAGGATATGATGATATAAATTGAGTAAAAGCAATTGGATTTGATTGGAACCTTATCAATTGTTTATACAAACTGCTTGTATATATTGTTTATAGAATATGACTTTGAATTGATAAGTAGCAGAACTGATTTGAAATCAAGTAAATTGAAAATGGGTTAGTCTGGATTTGAAAAGGAATTGAAGATAAGTAAATGAGTCGTAACTCATTTAAAGTTGAATGCAAATGGTATATGAATTGGTTAAGAAGCCAATTTAATTAGTTTGGAAACTATACAAATTGCTTGTGGAAGTATTTATAGTGCATTACTTATGTTATAATTGTGTTGTAGCTGCTTAAATGAATGAAATGTTGTAAATTTCATAAATATGATACTTATATGTTAAATTGAGTAAGTACAGGTACCAGAAGACTGTATAGCGGGATTTTTGGGCACGTAAATGCTAAAATAAAATACGCCGCTTGCTTAAAATGCTAAATAAGGTACGCCTACGCAATACAAACTAGGAAATATGAACTGTTTTTGGTTTTTCCGACCGTGTGGGTCGATGTATATATATATTTATATCTATTGTCAAATTGCAAAAGCTCCTCCGTACAAAGGGGACTCTGCCAAAAAATTTCGAAAATTTTGGGAGTTAGAAAATTGTAGAAAATTTTGTTAACGATAAATGTTTTCAAATTGGAAATTGAAATAAATTAGTGAAGGAAACTAATTTTAAATAATGACATGAATTTGTTATAAATGAAAAATAGAATTTAAATATTCCGAGTTAAAGATAAATTGAATTCATATGGAAATGGAAGAATCAACTTGAACAGGAATAAATGCAAAGTAAAGTAGTAAGATGGAAATAAATATAAGAAACACATAAAATGCTTATACTAACTTAAGTAAGGAATGATGCATTCTCAATTGGGAATTCATATTTCAAATATAATCTAAAATAATATTTGAATGAATAGATATCGACATTTGTAAGGAAGTCGATAAAATGTTTTTGAATATTGTGATGGGACATATTGCTGTATAAGATATGCGGGTAATATAAAGGTAAAGAGAATTGATCTTGGTTTCAGAAGATAAATTAGAAATGCTCGACAAAAAGGTATGTGTTTAAATTTCCATATGAAATTGATTAGGATTTTGATCGAGCCACTTGGCTTTTTGTTTTCTTTTGGGATTTGGGAGGCCGTAGAGCCATTTTGTAGTTGTATCGAGCTAGCCGCGCAAAAGAGACGTTGGCAAAAATTTTCGGGAATTTAGGGAGTTAGAAAAATTTTAAGAAAATTTTGATAATACAAAATTTGGTTTTAAATTGAAACTTGAATGGTTAAACTAATAGTATAGTTTGAAACTAGGGAAAGGTTTGGAAATTAATAAGAAGGGTAATGCGTCTTTTATTAAAAAGATGTTGAATTGTGGTTTTGGAGAAATAGTAACGGGTATTGGACCATTCTTCCTAACGAGTAATTTCGGGGACGAAATTCTTTTAAGGGGGGAGGAATGTAACGACCCGGGTTTTTGACGGATAATTTGCAATATTTAAATTGGATTTAAATATTTAATTTGAACATTAATTTGATTTTAATATGAACAGTTTGGTTTTATATGATAGAAAGGATTCAGCATTTAAATATAAGGACCTGTTGAATTAATGAATTATCAAAATAGTAACTTAATATCGGGTAAAATATTTAATCTGGGGTAGTAAGCTTGTTTAAAATATTTTAAAGGCTTACAGAATTTATATTAATAATACTGAAAATAATAGATGAGTTAAAATTTGGATTTAACAGTGGTTTGTTCGATTTTAAAATTTGATCGTTTAAATTGATGTTTAAAAATATCTATCCGAGGCACAGTCTCGGAATTCGACGAAACCAGTTCCTTTGGATCCGTAATATTGATTTATTACCGGATTTCAAATTTCGTAGCGTTCGGAGCTATCGTGTAATCGTACGAAATAAAAACGCTTCGAAAATAATTAATCGTTTTAAAATTTAAATATCCTACATCTTTTCATCTGTCAAAATCTTTTCTCATAGCCGACCTATTTCATCTCAGCAGACCTACTTCCCTCGACTTAATCATACTCTGTGCCTTCCCTTAGAAGCTTATATCAATACCCAGAAATAAGAAATGGCCGATGAATAAATCACTTATCCTATCTTGATTCCTCTTTCCATGCGTCTCGAGCTTAAAATCAAAATACCCCCTTTTTCCTTCAAGCCGAATTCATCGGCACATTTTAAAAAAAAATGAAACAAAAACCTAAATCGAATCGATTTGGGCAAAATGGATTCGCGTTCGAGCAATAGCAGGTCGCGCGAGTGTGGCAGTCACGTGAGGGTTCTCAAGCTCGAGGTACTGTCGTGCGTGAGTGGCGATGGCGTATATTGGCGCCTAAGCTTGCCACGTGCGTCGTGAGGAGAAGTAGGTGGATGCGGCTGCTATCGCGAGCCTTCTAGGCCATCATGACATCAACTTGTGCTAGGGGTTCGAAGTGGAGCAGCGTGCATTCGTGTGTTCGAGAGTTTCAAGAATTTGGGTTCGTTCGAAGCTTTCTTCTTGCTGTTAGTTATATATACAATTTACCTATTTCAGTTCCAATTTGAAATATAATAATAATATTTATGTGTTTATGCAGCGAAAGAAATTTTAAAATCAGATTTTTTTTAGGAATTTTACAAGATAGATATTAAGGAAGAAGTTTTCTACAGTAAATTAGGGTTTTGATTCTTAAAAAAATATATTTATACTGTTATATAGTTTTAGATCTTAAAAAAAAATTATTCTAGTTTAATTTAAAAATATATGTATATATATATATATGAGATTTTTAGGAGTAAATATGAATTTTAAACTATTTGAAGTCTATATAAAAATTTGATTTTTGAAATCTATTTACTTATTTTTTTTAAGTATATATATGTAGTTTCAAAATAAAATCAATATATGTCAATTTGAGATAAGTAGTTTCAAAGAGAAAAATATAAAAATAAAAATAAAACAAATATACATCTCTACATTTTAAATGTTGCTAGTTCGTTTAAAAATTACTTAGGTGATTAATTTGTTTAATTAGCTTATTTAATTATTTTAGTCACTAAAAGTTTTTTTTATAAAGGAGGATTAGTTTAAAATTTACTTATTAGTTGAAATAAATCATTGGTTAAAATTAAATTATTAGAGTTAAAGAATAAATTTATTTAAACGAAAATTAATTGTTCGATCTGTTCAAATATTAATAAAATCATGTAATTGTTTATATAGGGTCAAAAGTCGGGGAATTAGGTCAAGTTTGGAAGGGATTGCAACTTAAAGCAAAGGTGAGATTTCTCACTCATTTGGATGCCATAAATTTAATTTAAATGTTAAATTTAAATCATTGGATGTGTTTGGTTGATTTATAATAATTTATTCACTGAATGATATTATAAACTCCTATACGTGATACCCCACTTTGAAGTGGAATTGATATGTTACTGTGCTAACATTTGTGGATGCAGGGAAAACAGGTTGGAGGGATCCAACATGATTCCTCAAAGATATTTATTTTACTATATATATGTTCATATGGCAGGTTAGATGGAATAATATAGAATTGCATGTGAATTAAATTATTTAGTGTTAAATATCATGGAAGTTGGAATTTGGTAATTTTTTTTAAATACCATAAATAATTTAATTAAAGGAAATTGAATGAAACCTAAATTAAAAGAATATTTATTTAGGATTTGGATTTACTTCTATTGAGAATAAAGTAAAATAAAACGAATATTTATTACATTGGTTATACTTAAAATTGGTTAAAGTTAAGTTTTGGACAATTTAACTTATAGATTAATAACTAAGGTATAAAAGTGAAATTCTAATTAAGGGAATAAAATAAAGATTTATTAAGAGATAAAAGAGAATTCTATTATGGAATAAAAAGGAATTTTATTAAGGAATGAATTACTAAGGAATGATTTGACATTTTATTGAGAAATAAAATTATCAAAGATGAAATTTTTGAATAAGACTGTTTTATAAATAAATAGAAACTCAGGGAATCTTATCAAATTTATAAACGGGATTTATAAATGGAAAGGAAGAAACCAGTAAATATGGGAAGAGATAAGTCAAGGAGAAATCTTATGTTGAGTTATAAATTTTTTTGAAACAGAAATAGTAGAATATTTCCGAAAGTAAGAAGTGTGAATATGGACAAGAGGCATTTATAGATATTGGGTTTTCTAAAATTATAAATTTATTTTAAAAAGGGGAATATTTTTAAATTACTATACTATATAAATTTTTATAAACGATTATTTGGATGTAAAATATTTTCGGATTAGTTACTTTGAAGGCTTGGTAAATATTTATTAATAAACTCTAATTTTCTAAAATCAGTTTTGAATTTTATATGAACTTTAATATTATTTTCGAACCATAATTTGTATAAAACCGTACTTCTTATTTTATTAATATAGATGTTTTCAAATTGTTTTTAAAACCCAATTAAAATCCTCTTGCGTTGGTAAGCAAATTAATTTAAATGATATAAGATTTAGGACAAATCTTATAAAATGGAGAAATTGAGTTTTAGAATCTATAAGAACAGTTTAAATTGATTTTTGAGGAAGGAGTGAGAAAATAAAGAATACTTTCAAAGGGTAAATCCAAATTTGAGAAGGTATAAGAAATCAGTTAAATGATTTCCTGAAAGTAAAAGGGCTGTGAAAATTTATTTTTAAATGGGTTAAAATGGAAATAATATTTGAATGATATTTGAGATAAATAATTTAAGGAAATTATTTAATGGTTGCTTGTGAATGATTAATTGATAGTTAAATCACCGACTATCAATATTGGACAATGCGTTGATCGTTTCGAAGAGTCCAGTATCGGCTTAATTATCCGAAAACCACTTCGATCCGGTTTGAATGATTACGAATGAAGACCATGAAGAGTTGAAGACGGTGATTCGGTTTGTCCAGACCCAGGGCAACTTGTATGGATTGAATGCTTTTAGAACATCGTCAGAAGGACGATGAGCATTCTAAGTTGGACTCGTTCTTGAAAGGTAATGCTTAGCCTCTAGCCTCATCAACCGAGAATGGCTAAAACAGGGGAGGTGCAGCAAGACTTCGTGGGTAGCCCCCACTGGAGAGTAAGGTTTCCCCTGTCTAGATGTCCCTTTTATTTCGGCTTAGTGGGTGGTTGGTCGCGCCAACCACAGGGTGATCTTACTTGGGACTGTCCAGTAAGGGATGGTTCCGGTCTTGTGTTGCAGGGGAGTTAGGGTGGCTCCTCGGTACTCTTATCTAGACCAGGTATTGTGACGGGCGGTACCCCGGTAGCCCTGCCATTTTATGGAATCCAATCTCCAATAAGCGCCTGTACGGTTTTGATTGTGCCCAACTATTGCTGAAACGTAAGATGCAAGCATTTCTGCTAGATTCTATTTTACTTTCTATAGACACTATTATAATACTAGACGAGTTTAATAAAAATGATTTGTCTATCGTAAGGTAAAAACCTGACATGTTTATTTATGGCGAGGTCTTACGAGATGCTTTTGTTTTCAAAGAATTTTTGAAGTATAATAATCCAATTGAGTGTGATTTCTCACGCTAGTTTTCCAGACTGACTCGGGTGTTGTTTGATATGATGCTCGGGTCAGACCGAGTTAAACATGTTCAGGTTATATGCTGGAACTCAGAAGACGAGCTGGATGATAGAGCGTATTTCCGTATTTGTCAATTATTTCCGCTGTGTATGGACATGTATGATTGATTGATGTACTATGTCATGGTATGTATATATATATGTATAACAGTACAGATTTCTTGTATTTAAAACTATATTCTATATATTATATTTTGTTCCGCTGTGATGTGGGATTCTGATGTTTTTTTGTTTCTTCTTCTTCTACCTCTTTCTTCTGTTACCCGAAGACTCGTATTTTTGTTCCACTTTGGACCGAAATGTTGTGGAATTTTGTTAGTTCAAAGGGGTATGGATTTGCGGGCCTTTACAACGTTACAAGAATGTGCAAGAACTTTGTTAAATGGAAACACATTACCAAAACATTTCTAGGAGCAACTGCTTGCTATGTTCCAAATCGTGTTTCCATCCGACCTTTAACAGAACACACTCCATATGAACTTTTTCATCGAATAAAACCAAACATTTCATATTTTAAAACTTTTGGTTGAAAATGTTTATCTTAAACACAAAAGATCGGCTTGGAAAATTCGATCCAAAATCCGATGAAGGAATCTTCGTAGGATATTCAAAACGAAGCAAAGCTTATCGAATTTTTAATAAATGAACAAAAATAATCGAAGAAATTCTTCATGTTTCATTCGATGAAAATTTCAAATTTAGTAATAATTATAAGGATGATGAGGGTATACCTAAGACGGTCACAAATACCGTTATTCAAAATAATATTAAAGAAGATGATAACATTGTTTACAAATTTAAAGGAAATGAAAACATTGTTCATAATGAAAATGAATTAAGATCTCCTCCTAGGATTTCACGAGATCGTCCAGTAGAAAATGTTATAGGAGAAACTGATTCACATGTTAGAACTAGAAATCAACTTAATCAAATGGCCATGTAGCTTTTCTTTCTAAAATCGAACCTAAAAATGCAAAAGAAGCATCTACTTATGACTACTGGATTATAGCTATGCAAGAAGAGCTAAACCAATTTGAAAGAAACGAAGTTTGGGAACTAGTTCCTAGACCAAGTGATCAAACAGTCATTGGTGCTAAATGGGTCTTTAAAAATAAAGTAGATGAACAGGGTAATATAACTAGAAATAAAGATAGATTAGTTACACAAGGATGTAGTCAAGAAGAAGGAATTGACTACGAAGTAACATTTTCTCCAGTTGCACGACTTGAAGCAATACGTATCTTACTAGCCTTTACATGTTTTCATAATTTCAAACTTTATCAAGTGGATGTTAAAAGTGCTTTCTTAAATGGTTATATAAAAGAAATTTTTATGTTGAACAACCTCCATTGTTCATTCATGAAAAATTTCCAGACCATGTTTATAAACTTAAGAAAGCCTTATACGGTCTAAAACAAGCACATCGTGCTTGGTACGAACGTCTTAAGAGCTATCTTATAGATTCTGGTTTTGAAATTGGAAAGGTTGATCAAACTCTTTATATTAAAAGAACTAAAAAGATGTTTTAATTATTCAAATTTATGTAGATGATATTATTTTTGACTCTACAAATGAAAAATTATGTCAGGAACTTCCGAAAATTATGACCAAAGTTGAAATGTCACATATGGGAGAATTATCTTATTTTCTTGAATTACAAATTAAACAACTAGAAAATGGAATTTTTATTAATCCAGAAAAATATTGCAATAATCCAATTAAACGCTTTAATTTGGAAAATACTTCTGCTAAATCAACTTCAACGAGTACAATAGTTCATCTCGATAGGGATGAAGATGGCAAAAGTTTTGACCAAAAATTATATCAAAGTATAATTGGATCACTACTCTATCTAACTGCTAGGAAACCTGACATAATGATGAGTGTTTGTTTGTGTGCACGATTTCAAGCGAATCCTAAAAAAATCACATATGCGAGCAGTAAAACGCATATTGCGTTATCTAAGTAAAACCAAAAATTTTGGACTTTTTTATGCAAAAGAATGTCCTTTCGAGTTAGTTTCATATAGTGATGCTGACTTTGGAGGATGTCAAAAGGATCGAAAAAATTCTAGTGGGACTTATCACTTCATTTGAAAATCCTTAGTCCCTTGGTATAGCATGAAGCAAAACTGTGTTTCACTCTCAACTTGTGAGGCAGAATATATTTCTGCTACCTTAGCTTGTTCTCAAGTCATTTATAAGCAACATACACTTCAAGATTTTATCTAAATCAACAATTTTTGTGATAATACTAGTGATATAAACTTATCCAAAAATCCTGTCAACCACTCATGAACTAAACATATTGACATACATCATCATTTTCTTCATGATAATATTGAAAAGGATTTAGTCAGACTAAAATTTGTTTTCTCTGAAAATCAGTTGGTAAATATATTTACAAAACCTTTAAATGAAAATATCTTCATAAAATTAAGAAGAGAATTAGGAATTGTATCCCTAAAAGATTTATAAACTTTTTCAAAGACTCGAACTCGTGATCTCCTCTTAGAAATCTGGTGCTCTACCACCTCACTACTCTTTTCTTTGCATCTATTTTTGATTACATTCTATTTTTTGGTTTATTTTCTACCCTACAATTTTTTTCATCAAACTTTTTTTCCTCTGGTTCCTATCATCTTAACCACCAATGTTCTTTCTATTTATATAAAAGTTTTCATATAAAATGTCTCTACTCCTTATATTTTTTTGCATTCAATTAAAAATAAAAACTGTTTCAACTCTCTTACTTTACAAAAATATATCTTTCCAGCATAATTCTGAATCTTCTGCTCTATCTTATTCTTCTCCTAGTTTGGGATTAGTGAATTTACCTACTCCTTAATCAACTAGTTCGAATTGTTCCTCCTTCTACACATACTGGTTACACTCCACCTGGTAAAAGAACGAGACGATCTCTATTTTTTGGTTCACCATCTACCAAAGAAAAGATAGATGACATTCATCTCTATCAAAGGAAACACTGGAATTACAGCGCGAACTTTATTATGAACAAAAAGTTAATGCCAAACGTTTAAGCTTTTTGAAACAAGTCGCTTCAAAATTTTGTGGTTCTCCATCCATGAACATGGTTCATCAACCATCTCCAATTTTTTCTCCAATCCGACACAATACTTGGGCACCATCACCGCAACTCCCACCAATATCTTTGAATTCTTGGAAACGCGATAATAGATGGTCACCACTCCGGCCTTTTCAAGAGAACCTGAAAATGGACCAGATGAATATCACACTACAACCTCCTCTTCCAAATCTTTTTAAATATTTATCTTGTTATTAATATGTAATTTATTTTTGTATATTAAAAAGAATTATTCATCTTGTTTTTATATAATTATTGTTAAAAATAAAAGGCTGGCATAAGTTTTTGAAAAATTCAGCCGACTGTCTCTTATAAAATAGACCGCTGAATATTAGCCAGGGAATAATTTTTCCCCAAATTCAGATGGCTAAATCTATTCAAACAACCATCTGAATTAGTTCAAAAATGAACTGTTTTCTTGTGGGTTGAGATTCATAGTAATTCAGACGACTGATTCCATACATTCAACTGGCTGAATTCTTTTCAGAACCCTAGCTCATCTTTCTCATTTTTTTTCAACCTTTACTCCTCATCTTCACTCTCTAATGGCTCCTAGATCCAAACGCTCAAGGGAATCCACCTTTGGTCCTTCTGAAGATCAGATTCGTCAATGGCTTTGGAATGATGTTGCAATCTTTCGATTCAATTCTATGAAAAATTCAAATGTCTTTAAAGGGGCTTTCATGAAATTTTTGGATTTTGCAGCTTATAGAATTAGAGAATTGGTGGCGCAATTCCACTTTGACCGTCTAATAGGGTATGCTCCAAATAATGTCAAAATTAATCTTCTTTTGATCAAACTCTTTCTTGCTAATCTGAATTTAAACCACCATAATCCTCAAAATTGACAAGATTGTGTTTGGTCAATTGTTTCTGGCACTAAAACCTTTTGGCCTTTGCAAAGATTAGGGAATATTTAAATTTTCCTTATTAAGGTGTTGACGTTGATGATATTGAAGTTGGTATGGATCATAGAGATGAGGTTTGTCATCGTTTCTTGACCGTTCACCTTACTAATTTAAGTGGATTAAAATCTAGCACCTTAAGGCCACAAGCATGCCTTCTTCACCGTGCTTTCATTCGCTCTCTTCAACCTCGAACGAGATGTTATGAAAAAGTGTATAAAAGAGATTTTCAAGCCCTCTATTCCATCTACTCCAACCAGCAAGTAAATTGGGGTAAAATCATTATAGATGAATTTCAAGATATCACAATCCGAAGAAAATATAAGACCATTCATTACGTTGCTTATATTATGCGTATCCTTCTTAACTTTGGCATTCCAATACCCGACTCCGAGTTTTCAAGTATTAGTGAGTTTGGCGCAAAAACGTTAGGATTGATGGGTCTTCCTCACCGGCCTCCTCCACAACAAATCTCTCATTTCAACAATGGTCTCACAATATTCAACAAGGTGCTCCACAACCTTGTAACACTTATATTGCCTCCTCTTCACATACCCAACATGAAGAAGAAGAAGAGGACGATGATTCCATTCAAATTGTTGGTCCGGAAACCTCTTCCAGACAAGCTATCATCTCTCTCTCCAAAAATCAATCCAAACTTCATCGGGATATTACGGCTTTTAAAAAGAAAACTAAAATGCAAATTGAGAGCAATGCCTATTGTACCCTCTTCAAATTCTACTAATTCACCTGACATTACTTCATCAAGACCAAACTACTCGAAGAAAGGGTAGAATTAAGACAGATACAGAGGAGACCGATCCATTCTATTGGAAGCGGTTTCAACTCCATAAAAGGTTTTCTTAATAAAATATGGGATAAAATTTCTTGTTCCAGATCTACATCCACCGAAGTTCACAACCATCTCCATTTCAATGGTCATCTTCGAGTTTGGATTCCAATGATGATGAGCCTTCTCTCTTTACCTGGTTTTAACTATCTTTGTTTCAATACAGTATGTGTTGTTTTGTTTCAAACTTCTATTATATTTCTATCTAGTTATTTATGTAATGTTATACGAATATTTCTATTCTTCTTTAGTCATGACATCTCGAGTAAATAGCTATATTTTTCTTAACAATGTTTCTCTAAATACATTTTTTATTTTTGTCGATGACAAAGGGGGAGAATGGTATCTAAAGGTAATTAAATATTTGTGCATATTGACAGGGGGAGTATAAATATTATTGTAAGTATTTATTTTATTACTTATATAGTTGTCATCATCAAAAAGGGGGAGAATGTTGGTATCTCAATTTTAATATTGTTTTGATTAATGACAAGCTATATAAAATATTTTGTGTGTACTAATCATTTATGCAGGAGTTTTATTGCAGATTCATATTTAGAGTGTTTTTGAAGCTTCTAAGTTCCTTGTGTAGAGTCTTTATATCATTTAGTATTATGTTAAAATCTCTCCTTAATTGATATATATAAATATATATATATATATATATATATATATATATATATACATATATATATAATCATACACACATATACTCTACCATGAACACCAGGCTGAAAACAAACGGCTGAATACATAAATTCAGCCGGTTGAATGCTGAAACAAATTTATTATTTCACAATATTCAGCCGGTTGAATTAGTCTATTCAGCCGGCTGAATCAGGCAAAAATAACCTATTTCCTTTCTATTTATGACTTTGTTTAAGTCATACGGCTGAATTAATAATTTCAGCCGGCTGAATTTATTTTCAACGACTATTTTCCAGAAAGGCACTTCTCTTCATCGAAGAGAAACATCTTCAAACCAATAGTTACACCTGTTTCTTTTCATCGTTACCTTTTGACAATGGTTGCAACACTTCAATCTCTATAAATAGATTTCAGAATACAACAAAAAACTCACCGAAATTGATTTTAATATTCTTAAATTCTTATCTATACTATATTTTCGAACTGCACTCAAGCTGCTTACATTCTCTGATCGTTGATCTCTTTATCTTCAACAATTCTCAAGCACATTATACTATATATCATAAAGGAGAATATTATAGGAAGATTGTAATTAATTGACTTATCAGTGCTATTTAAAGAGCATACTATAGTCGATACTTTTGTTATTTGTAAAGAAGTCCTCTTCGGTTGCTCGGGCGGTAGAAGTCCTATTCGGTTGCTTAGGCGGTAGAAGTCTTGTTTAGTTGCTCAGGCGGTGTAAACCTATTCCTCCGGGTTAAGTGAGGGTTGCTAGTTTAATTTCAGAAGGAGTCTGGGACTAGACGTAGAACGGGAGTTCAAACCAGTATAAAAATCTCTAGTGTCATTTACTTTACTGCTTTTACTATTTACTTATTCTACAAAAGTAGTTTATCCATATTACACGATCCTATAGCACAGTCAACTTACAATCATCATATCATACATCTTGCGCCGCTCCCTCCTTTCATCAAACTCCAACCCGTTCCCACTGATTGTTGCTTGGATCAAAACCAAGTTCAAGGCTTGATCTATGACTAAGGTTGAACCCCAATTCACCTTAATTCTTTTTTGTTAAAGGTGGGTTCTTATGTTTATTAGCTTGCGACTGAGAGTAGAGTTTGAAAAATGATTTGTAGTAGATGAATGGATTATTACATTGGAGACAAGATTGATTGAGTTTGTTCAAATTATTGGCGAAAAAGATGAGGAGGAGATCTGAACAAGCCTTGTTGATGAGACATTTGGATTACTAACGTTAGTGGACGTGAGGTTCAGAATTGATGGTGGATTGGAGAAGATGAAAGGGAGCCAGGTTTGAGTTAGGATCGGTTTTGGCTTGGGATCGGTGTGGATATGGTCAGAGTGATCGAATATGGCATATAGGGTTTGAGATTGACTAAGGCAATTTTGCATATGCTAGGGATCGATCAGCATCCTATGCCTATGGGGACTTAGGCATTTTCAGCACATGGACTCGAACACTTGAGTTTGAACATAACTTGAGTGTGCACTCTAGCGCTTAAGATTAGTTGCATATGAATCTAAACTTGAACTTGAACATGAACACACATGACTTGTACATATGAATCCCCGACTAAAACTAGAACTCTAAAATGAACGCACACGCCCGCATACATCTAACTCTTTATATGAACTGAAACAAGAATGCCGAATCCCCACTGTTATTACAAAATTCAACTCAATCCCGATGAAGCCAAAGAATAGCGAATGGAAGTATTATGCCATCAACAAAGAAGCAACAGTGATGCCACTACAAGTAAAGTCTTTTCGCGATGGTTGGTTCCACTATTGCTTTCTTTTCGTAGAGGTTGGCTCCGTCAATATCGTCCTTCCGTAAGCCTTATCCTTCCATAGGAGTTTTCCTGCTGCAACTATTGCCTCCTTCTATCGAAGTTCTTCCTACCACAAGTGTTGTTCTGCAACAATCTTCTTCCTACCACAAGGATGCTCTACCACATGCATTGCTTTAATATGAGTTTCCCTCTAACAACATAGATCCTATCCGCAACATTGCTCCACCCACTTGTGTAGCATCACCCTCTGGTGTACTTTCCTCCTCATGTATATCTTCCCTCCACATTCATGGTGCTGCCACCTTCCACAAGTATCGCTCCTTCAAACTCTACTGCATCTATTCAAATAAGTATTATTCCATAGTGGCACGAATGCTCAACAATGACGAAGGGATTCAATATGCCATCCCCTACTTTATTATAGCGTAATACTAAATCAACTCCCTTCCGACAACATCAAAAGCATTCAAACAAGCAGTATGGACAGGGTATTAAGTCAACATCCATAAAGATTTTTTTGTCAACAGTGACGAAGGGGTCAATTCAAGCAAGACGGAAGTTTATATAAGACGTATAAATCCACTTTAACACTTACGCCAAGCTCTTTTCGACACTGTCGACAATAAGCATGACGGAATTATGAAGGCGGAAGGGCCTGTACCTGCCTCTCTTAATACGACCCTAAGGGCCATATTTTGACTAAGATTTCTTTCCCCAAATCACTTCTTATAAAAAATTCTCTTAAACCCTAAATCAGTTTGAGGGATTTTAGTGACTTTTAATTTGTTGTAACTCATATGCATAAAAAATAAAGACTGATTGCTTTTTCAAACATAAACGACTTCAATACTTGTGACAGGGTCACATATAATAAAATATTTGCTTCACGAAGCTACATTAAAACTTCTACTTGATCTCATTTCATCTCCACACTTTGGAGTGTTAGACTATATTTTGGTTTAACATTTTTGGCGCAAGAAGGATGGCTCAAACCTCCTGTTACTTTCAAATCCTAAATTGCTATTCCTTATCTCGAGTTATCCTACCATAACAAGTCTATCTTTAGTTATTATGATTAATAACCATGTCAAAAGATCAAAACAAGGGTCCTCTAAATCTCGGGTAATTAATTCCACTTGTCAAGTCAGTAGCGACCCTTAACATTATGAAGAGCAAGTACTCAGATTTACGGCATTGTAAATCATAAATAAGAAGATATAAGCCGACTAGCACAATTTGGACAATTGGGGTATTATCCATTTCACATGGCTATACACCGACTTTTGCATTAGGAGGAGAGTGCTCCAAGAAGGGCAATCTATTTGTAAAAATGAAGAAAGCCATCCAATTTTATGCTAAAGTAATCATATTTGAAGAAGGGATGATGCCTTATTAATGTACATTTGCTTAAAAATGGCATAAGATCACGGGTTGCTCATTAACCCCAAATTAAGTTTGAAGAGCTTTAAAAAAAAGCTGATTATTGAAAAAGAAGCGCCTAAACCAAGCAACAAATGGGTGAAATACTAGTCAAGGTAGATGGATTTCAATTTGAAGCTTCCAAAAGATTGCAACTTCATTACATCATTGGAAAATATCTATTTCCTGACTAAAAATGAGCTTAATTATTGGCCATCACAAAAGAAAAGGCCCAATTTTAAAAGGAACCTTGGAGGGTCATATTGTTACTACTATACAACCAACATATATGATACCAATCAGTGCATGAAACTTAAAGGAATGATTATCGGCCTTTTTAGATAAGGGAAGTTCAATAACTTTATAAGAAGATCTTAAATGTATTCAACAATAAAGGTCGTTTGAATAAGTAAAACTACATGGATGGAAGTAAGATTCTTCTCGAATTTGGTAACTTCCTAATGGTAGAAAGCTTTTTGATCGAGCCAAGATGGCCAAATCAAAAAGATTCCTAGAGGGCGGTCAAAGTAAACATTTAGCTGCATCGAAAATTGCTGGGCTAAAGCATGTGCAAGCTCTTGATTATGCCTACGTGGCCAGGTCAAGGAACCTTGTTGAGGGAGGATGGAGCAAGCCTTTGGTCCCGACCAAAGACGACTCGGTTAAAGCATCGCATAGCCTTCATTCCCACCTATAAGTCCCGTCGAAAGCACCTCTTAAAGGGAGGATGGAGTAAGCCACCGCTCCTGCCTAAGACGACCGAGTCAAAGCACCAAACCAACATTCATTCCTGCTAATAAGGCCGGTTTGAAGTGCCTTCTAAAGGGAGGTTGGATAAGTCTTTGGTCCTTCTTGATGAACGCTAACCAAATGCACTAGACGCCCTATTGCATCATTTAAGATAGTGGTAAAGGGTCAAATCAAAGGATTGACAACATCCTGAGCCCAAATGTTAGAACCTCCAACTTAATGTTTCAATGAAAACAACTATACAATCATACACATATATACATTTTATCAAATTTGCAAGTATATACTACAAGCAGACACAATGATCGAAGATATTGAGACTTAAAGAGAAACAAAGATTCATCGACCATACTAAGTTTATTCTACTGTAAAAGAGTCGTAGATACAATATTGTTAAGGTCTCCTTGAGTATATATGCATACAAAATTTTGTATACATCAAAAACTAGTAGTAAACTGCATTTTCACCTCATAGACATCTGAGGTATACTCATAGACGTCTGTGACAAATCTCGGGTTAAAAAATAAAACTAGTCATTGATGTATGTTATTACACCACAGACGTCTGTAATGGAAAAAACTATCATATTTGAAAAGATACTTCTTTTTGAAACTAAAGGTTATCATCTTTCATGAAGAGTTGCTGCCATTAAAACAAAACGGTTTCTTCGAAGAGTAATAACTCTTTATCTGCACCTCTCTATCTCTATCAATAGAATTTTGATAAAGAAGTAAAACAACTAACTTAATTTGATTTGATCTATTCTTTACTGATTTCAAAGCACTTTCTTGCATATACACTGATTACATACTCTCAATCCACTATAACCTTTTGGTTAAATCACTTCCTATAACTCAAAGCAATCATATTCATATATTCAAAGGAGATCATAGTAAGATTTGTACTATAAGTCAAAAACTATGATAGTGGAAGATAATATTTTCAAATACATATTTGTATCAAGCGTGTTCCTCCGGGCGAAGTGAGGGTAGTTTGATTTAAAGGAAATACTGAAGGGAGCTTCGAGACTGGATGTAGGACGGGAGGTCCGAACCAGTATAATAAATCTGGTTTGCACGTTTTTATATTTTACTATTTATTGTCTACTATCGCATTGATTTACATACTTTCTTATTATATACAAGTTAGACAGTATACAATCCACTAGACTTTCAATTGGTATTAGAGCTTGGAATTCTATCGATCGTCACAACATTATAGAATAATGGCTAGAAAAAGATCCAATCAAAATACAATAAGCAAAATCCCTATCAAAGCTACCAATAAGGACTACAAAAAGGTACTTTTTGATTTACATATTTCAGTAAATGACAATAATGAATTAGTTTGTATATGCGATAAAATCTCAATGCAATTTTCTTATTTTAGAAAAGATGAAATCAATCGAACTTGAAAATGAGAAATTGAAAAATGAGAAATTAGATTTAGAAAATCAACATGTCGTTTTGAAAAATAATTTTGAGGCTCTTAAAGATTTTCTAGATGAACAAAATATTATGTTTGAAAAAGAAAAAGAAAAAGAAAAAGAAAATTTTTCAAAGAAAATACGGATTTGAAAAGACAAATTGATTTTCTACAATCATCTTTAGATAATTCAGAATCTTGAATTTTTCTTCTCGTTAATGAGAACTGTACGTTGAAAAAGGAGAATTCTGAATTAAATAAGCAAATCTATATTTTGAAAAATAGTAATATTTCTTTTAAAAATAATAATTGTGACTTTATAGCTAAATTTGATAAAATAAAATGAATTCATATAATGGTCAAAACGATGTAAACATGATTTTATTTAGTTCTAGATTTTTATGTGATAAAAATGGTTTAGGATTTAATAAAATTGATGGTAGAAATAACACTAGATACGTTTTAATGTATATTAAAAATGTTAATGCTAGAACTAGATTTAGAGTAAAGTCTAAATCCAATTTTTATAGAAATTCAAGTACTGCTATGACCAATAATGTTTATAATATTACTAGGAGTACAAAATTATTGACAGGAAATATGAATAAAAATTATCTAAGTGTTTGAGTTCCTATTAACTGAAAAAAAAGAGAAAAAATACATTGATGATTATTTTGATATAGTGGTTAAAAATGAAAATTTTATTTTCAAAGGTTCCACCAAACCCTCTTGGGTATGATTACCTTTGACCTAACCCTTATACCCTAACATAGGATGTGGGTACCAAAATATAGAATTTATTTTTTTCAGGTACCCAAAAAGATAAAAGGATATGATGGATTTCAAATAACAAATGTTCTACACATACAATAGAGAACGAGCATTTGTAGATAATGGAACTACAGCAAATTCAGTATATCTAACTCATTATTTTTAAAATGGGTCGGAGTAGGTATTTTTATAGAGTATGAAAAAGGAATATTTTTTGAAATTATAAATTAGGTACTCTTTTTATATAATATGTTGATTTCAAAAGGTTCTAGAAATATAGCATGAAAAAATATTTCAAGGAAAATAAAATTATTCTTAAAAGGCACTAAATATCTTAAGAAAGGTACATATATGCTTAATATTGTTTGAGTCATTTTTGGTACCTAACATCAGCCAAAATTATGTACATTTTGTTAAACTATTTTTTGAAAATTGGCTGGTAGTTACAGATTTACAAACTTTTTGTTAATGACAATGGGGGAGAAAATTGGGCAAGTTGATAGGGGGTATATAATCAATTCATTACACATTATGTTATTTATCTCATTTACCGTGACCGTATATTTAAGTTTTCTCTTATTTTGAACTTTCAATTTGAACTTTCATTTACCATGATCTGATGGGATAACATGCTATGACTATTTACTATCTCTGTATCTTATAATGTTTCCCTCCTTTTTTGATAATGACATAGAGGGAGAAATCTATGCATATACATAAGGGGAGATTCATATACATAGGGGGAGACGAGACATAGACAAACATGATAATACTTCAATTCTATTGTTGATATCTGATTATATGGTTAAATATTTGAATGTATAGTTGATTTGTGATTGTATAGTTATAATCATCAAAACGGGGGAGATTGTTAGAACCTCTAACTTAATGTTTCAATGATAAAAACTATACAATCATATACATATATAGATTATATCAAAATTGCTGGTATATGCTTCATGAAGACATAATGGTCGAAGATTTTGAGACTCAAAGAGAAATGAAGATTCATTTAACATACTAAGGTTATTCTATTATAAAAGAGTCTTAGATAAAATATTGTTAAGGTCTCCTTGAGTATATATGCATACGCAATTTTATATACAATAAAACTAGTAGAAAATTGCATTTTCACCTCACAGACGTCTGAGGTATACTCACAGATATTTATGACAAGTCTCAGGTTAAAAAATAAAACTAGTCACACATATTTGTCATTATACCATAGACGTCTATCATGGATAAAACTATCATATTTGAAAAGAAACTTTTTTTTAAAACTGAAGGTTATCACCTTTCATGAAGAGTTGCTACCATTAAAACAAAAACATTTCTTCGAAGAGTAACAATTCTTCATCTACACCTCCCTAACTCTTTAAATAGCATCTTGATTGACAAGTATAACAAATAACTAAATTTGATTTGATTTATTCTTTACTGATGTCAAAGCACTCTCTTGCACATACACTAATTACGTACTCTCGATCCACTATAACCTTTTGGTTAAATCACTTCCGAATACTCAAAGCAATCATATTCATATACTCAAAGGAGATCATAGAAAGATTTGTACTATAAGTCAAAAACTATGTTATTGAAACACAAGATTGTCAAAGACACATTTGTATAAAGTCTATTCCTCCAGGCGAAGTGAAGGTAGTTTGTTTTAAAGGAAATACCAAAGGGAAGCTTTGGGACTGAATCTAGGATGGGAGGTCCAAACCAGTATAAAAAATCTGATTTGCATGCTTTTTTATATTTTACTTTTTATTGTCTACTATTGCATTGATTTACATACTTACTTATTATATGCAAGTTAGATAGTATACGATCCACTAGACTTTCACCAAAGAGTGGCAGAAGACAAAGCCCGAGGAGTGGCACAGAATGAAGGATTAAACATCAAACACCCAAAAGGCGACATGAATCATAGGATTAAGACGTCCAAAGCCTGGAGAGTGGCGTAAAACAAAGAAATCAAATATTCAAATCCTAAAGCACATCACAAGATAAAAGACTTAACCTATTGTTTCCAAATGATGATTTCTAAACTTCTCTTTTTCTTACTGGTCGTGGATTTCTGGTCTTCCTCTATTATTTCCAGATGATGATTTTTGGACTTCTCTTATTATCACTAAATGTAGATTTTTGGACTTCTCCCATTATTTCTAGATGATGATGATTCTACTAAATGAGATCTCTAGAGAATATCCTCGACTAATTAAACGTTGCTGAATTTATTCTTAAAAGAAAACATGGAAAATTCAGTCGTTAAAAAGAACTGCTAAAGAGCAGGTTTAAGAACAACAACCAGAATTTGGTTTAGAACTACAAATGAGGTAATACCCATTCAATTTACAAAACCATTTACAAAATATGTTGTACAATGTTCCAAGATAAAGGCACAAAATGATCAAAATAAGTTTGTGGCTCAAAGATCCCGCTCCATCTCATCTAAAGTCTTAGAAATTAAGGGATCAACAATATGGCGAATCGCTTAGCTGATAACTCCCTTAAGCTTCTTCTCCTTCTTCCTACGTGTATCGGCATCATCAATATATTCAATGCGAGTCTTTTAGGCATAGTTGTAAGCTTTGTTGGATCTCTTAATGGTTTTGTTTTGACTTTCTAACACAGTAATGTGCTTTTTGAGGAAATATTTCTCATGCTCAAGCTTTTGAACCTTGCCTTCATAATCCTTGAAGTGTCGAGACATCTTTTCTTCCCATTGCTTATTCATGTGTTGCATGATTTTGAATTTAACCTTCCTACAACATTCTCTGACTACCTATTCATTTAAATCTGAAGGAGAGTTTATCATAGAATGAAATCCTCGAATTGCTAAGGAGTGAGATCTTGTTATCCTTCCAACATTTGGAGTGGCAGGAGCAACCGGAGAGTTGAGATTCAGAATGCTTTCCCCAAACAATGAGTTCTAAATATTTACGATAAGCTTGAGTGTCTGATAGCACTTTTTCCACATTGCTTATTCGTTCATAAAGCTTAGATATCTCATTGTCGAAATCAATTGAAGGATTAGACTTTATTTGGCGCTTTAAGCCTGAAATCATTTCATCCTTTTTCTTGGATTTTGTTTCCAAGCTAGTCATCTATTCGTTAAAACCTCTAACAATCACTCTTTGAAATAGGAACTTCCTATGCCATTTTCGCGCTTCCAGATAATCTGGGGAATTTAAATAGGAGAGACATCTTTAGAAGAACTCCGTTGTTTAAAATCAGCAACCAACTTATTCTTAAAATCAATCAATAGAGAGTGAGAGTCTATAAGGGCAGGCACGGTAGTTAACTTCTTTTCCTATTCAAAGTAAGCGAAAATAAGAATTAGCATATGAAAAACTATTTCTTTCATTATGGCAATAAAGGTTACAACATAAAATGAACAAAGTTAAAATTATATCACTCTCCTACCAAAGATAGGTCATAATCATAACTATAACTTAGTTTATAGCATTTAAAGTTTTGAAATGATATTTTTAACCTTCTAAAAAGATTTAGCTAACAAAGTGAGTGACACCTCGAAAGGATCCATAATTACTTATGGAGTACAAACTGGGGGAAATCAACTATAGTCGCATTCCTCAGCTGGAAGAATGTAGCAAACGCATATCGGTTTTATGTGATAAGTTCGAATTTCCCTAAGTATCATTTCCTTTTCTTCACCTAAAATGTCGAAGTGAAACAAATGGTACCACATGTAAATCTCTTATAAATATCTTAAAAAAAGAGTATCTTGCCAACTTTGATGTTTTGAGAAGTGAACATCTTTTAGAAAAATCTCTTCTTCACTTGACATATTCACTCAAAATATCTTTGGGAACCGGGTTGCTCGAGGGGGGTTTGTTCTGTATCACACAATGAATTAAAACTAAGAATAAGAAAACTAACAAAGTATAATTCAAGAGCAAAATCAATTCCATGTTACTATCTTATTATGGTTAATATAAAGATCTCTTCAAGAACTTGAAATAAATCCATTCTTAATGTACTTAAGTTTTCAAGAGGTAGTGAATGAGGAATAGAGTGCACTCTCGCAAGGTTCCAGCACTACCCGTGGTAGGGATCAGATTTGGACTCATCTAAATACCTCTTGTGGAAACGCTCAGTAAACCTCCATTATAGTCGCCTAATTAAGAAAAGTCAGCAGTTTTCACTCTATTGTGGGCCTTGTAGAAAAATTCCACTAAAATGTCTCTATCTTCAACCAGCATTCAAAAGAGTGTTTTAATTTTGAATTTTCTTTTTTATGTGCTGATATCGATGAAAATGCAATTTCTTCAATCGGGGGGCAATCTCTTTGTCCTTAAAGTTGCTCGGCTTTGAAGTCTTTTTTAGAAGATTTTGGTATTCTTCCAACAGCTCATTACACTCCTTTATCTGTTTGTTAAACTCCCTGTTCAAGTGAACTATATCTATATGTCTCTTCTCAAGTATAACATCATAATAGTATTTTGTTCTCCTCTTAGTCTAAAGTAGTCAATGTATTAACTAAGAATCATTCAGTAGCTTAGGACATCTAAAAAGAAAAACATACCTGAGAAACTGGAACTGAAGATGATTGTGCTTCCTTTGTCGTTATGACTTTCACCCTGAGAAAGATCATCTTTCCTAGGAGGAGATATCTTGGGAAGATCATCAGTCTCGGTCGTTGTAACATCCCCCACTTGGAAGCCCAAAACTAGCGGCTATGGATATTGCAGCTGCCCATAGTTATTAATCCTCGATGACCAAATACGGTAATGTTAGATAAATTGATATACCAGAAACAAATGGATATGGAAAATGTTTAAAATTTCAAAACAACTTTCACGTTCCATTCAAAACTCATTTCAACATTCTTCACATAATCCCACAACGTTAACCGCGTTTAGAAAAATATAATTATTACGATATAATCTAAGAGCAACATACGAAGATGCACCCTTGGTGACCAGAGTGTATAATAGGCAATAAAAAACTTTTCCTTAACAAAAAATCATAGCTAAATCACATGACAAAGAACTTAAACAACTACATGCCTTCTGCGCGACCTCGGAAGCTTTTTCATCTTAAGAGGTACCTAAAAACCACAAATCTCAAAGTACTCAAAATCAATTGGGTATCCGAGAATTTAAGGGGAAAAATATAGACTACGAGTTAGACATAAAGCCCAGTATGAATAATAGTATACCGTCTCAAATCATTTAGATATCTAGCAAGACCATGCCACCCAGCAGAACAGGTTCCCCCTCACTAGTATCTAAAACCTTTATAAACCATTTTTTGTGCCGCTTGCATCCACAATGGTTAATTTAATTCAAAACATTATTATATGATGATATGAAAAACAATTGAATTTATTCTGGATTAGTCTCCCAATTCATTTTGATTATCTGTCGTAATTATAGTTTTTGGATTACTATTAACCTAACAGTTTTCCTGGCTAACTAATAACCGGTTAAACTTTTAATGACCCCCTGTTTAATTATATAGTTTTCATGGGATTACTATGAACTCGTTGGTAACTCTATTATCATTTACTTATCCTATTTTTGATGGGCTAACTATGTACCTTTTGAGTAGCAATCAATATCTTTCTTTTGCCCCAGTTTTCATGTGCTAACTAGGAACCTATTGACTATCTTTCAATATTTCATTTTATTATTCGGATGCAGTTTTCATAGGCTTACTATAAACCTGTCTAAATGACATCCTTAATTATATAGTTTTCATGGGCTAAATATGAACCTACTGGCCCTTGCAAATATCTTATTGCTTACATAGTTTTCATTGGCTTACTGTTAACCTATTGGACCCTGCTAATATCTTTTATTTATTCACTACAAGGTCAACCCAACTGGTTATTCAACCTTTTTCCAAAGCATAGTTTTTGGATTTATAATAAAGTAAATATATAAATATATGAAGAAGCAGACAATATAACTCGGTTAATCCACTTAACATATTTAGACTTCTTCATAAGTTTCATTTCAAAATACTTTGTTTATTAAATGCTATGGATTTGCTTTTAAATAAGACTGGGTTATTTGTTTTGAAAACTATACTTTCGAAACCTTCGAAACCTTGCTTTCGACCTCACTGGATAACCTCCTTCGAAAGCATATACGTCATTTTAAAACATTAGGTTTCTTCCTTTATAAACACATTGAAAACTTTCTTTCGAAACCTTTCGAATATAATAAAGTGTTAATTTTTAATTATTAGAAGCATAGCTTCGAAACCGTTGAAAGTATCTATTCCTAAAGCAGTGAAAGTCCCCCTTTCGACATCATTGGGTTTATCTTTTAAAATATCATTTAGTTCAAAGAAAATACAAAAAAAGTTTCTCTTTCGAAACCATTCTTTACTATATAAAAATATTAGGGGAATTATGATGGCGTTGAAAACATCTCTTTCGACAGTCGAAAGCATACATTTAATATATTGAAGGATAGCTTCATAACCCCTTTCGAAACCATTGCCTTCGAAAACCATGACCCTTTTGAAAGAATTTCAAAAGTGACTTAATATAGCTCTAAAATAAATAATATCTTTTGACAGTATTGATGACTTCAATACACTCGAAAGGCACAAGAATCGGCGGTAGGGCTTCGAATAGGTCGAAACCCCTTCTTCTTTTAAAACAAACATAGCGACCTTTTCAAAAGCCACTATAAACTTCTTGCAAAAACATTCGTATTGACAAAGTCAAAAGCTTAGTAAAACAATGGCAGGTGCTTATCTTTTCAAAACAAACCGAGGTAACGACCCCATCGGAAGCTACGCTTTCAACGGCATACCTTTCTCCTTTCTCCAATTCACTACGTACCACCTAGATGATACTCTGTGTATCGAATTTAGCTTAATAGGGTTTTCACATAGTCGAAGGCGAAAGGTACGAGACGAAAAGTACTCTTAATAAAGGCGAAATCTATTTTTCTAGGTTAAATACTAAATTAAGTAACTTATATGAACTAACCTGCCTACATGTAAATTTCTTATTGGTTGCCTTTACTTTTCCCATGCTTTTCAAAACTAATTGCCTTTTTATTTTGGATAAGTATCAAACTTAAACTTTTGCAAATAAAACCTTCCTCTTTATTTATACATAAATCATTTTGATCCTCTTATCAAAATAATTTATTTTGTATATCAAATCACTTAAGAAAATTCCCAAAAATCACAGAAATTACTTTGATCACGCTATCTAACATATCAAAATTTCAAACCCAAGTTCTCAATATATTTTCTAGAATAAATTTATAAATCCAACGCGCTATAATTTCATTCAAAAATTTATAATATTCTTTCCAAAGCTTGGAAAATTATCAAACTAAAAATCCAACTCTAAAATTATATTTTGCCTAATATATAATTTTTCCATGGCATTTAAACATCAATATCACGTGGTTTTGATTTAAAACCATATGAACCATTATCTAAACAATCTTGTCTAAATTTTTAAAAAAAAAATTCAAGCATATCATCATCAAATATCATATATATGAATTTAAACTTAAATCCGAGACATATATTTAACAATTAGAGATGGAAATTATCATTCACATTAATCTTTGTTAGGGAAAGTGGATTAGGATTAGTTTGATTCCCCCTTTTTATTTTTCTCTTCTTTTTATTTGAATTTTCTCTTCTTCTTTTCTTTTTAACGTCCGGCCTTAAATTCTCCTCTTACTTTTTTTATTTTTGTGAAAAAATGAGCTTGAGTGTGAATGGCTTAAGGGTGTGTGTGTGTGTGTGTGTGTATATATATATATATATATATATATATATATATAAAGGTGAGGTTAGGCGTAGTTAAATCCCATTATACCCTTCCATAATTTAATTAGTCCATAAACCATTCTTTAGCTTAATTAAAGTAATAAGCACGTCCACTTAAATTTATTCAAATCTCAATTCCCTTATCACTTAACATTTTCATTATTCTATTTAATTTATCTAATTAAATATCCCGAATAATGTTATTTAAAATTAGTAGTGTTACAGGCTCCCCTCCTTAAAGAATTTCATCTTTGAAATTCAATAAGGACTAAACACTAATTATACCAATCATTTGTAACCACTCCTAAAAACTATTCTAGTTTGTATGACTAGGGATCATCTATATAAATCTAATATAGACATACCATTTGGAACAGATCTGGATAAGTAACTCGAATCCTTTCTTTAGTTTTCCAAGTAGTCCTTCTCGTTGTCGCTCCACTGAACTTTCACCAACTTGACTGTCTTGGACTTTAATCTTTTCTCATCTCTCGCTGCAACCCGAACTAGTTGTCTAACAATTGTCAAATTAGGTTCTACTACCAACTCATCCCATCCTGTTGGAGGAATAGTAGTCTCTGGATCATGCACATACTTGCAAAGATGAAACACATGAAATACATTATGGATACCTGTCGTATTGCTCGACAATTCTACTCTGCATGCGAGACTTCCAATCCTTTCTACAATCTGGAATGGACCAACATATTTCGGTGCTAGTTTTCCTAATTTTCTAAATCGTATCACTCCCTTCATCGATGACACCTTAATAAGAACTCTATGTCCAACCGAGAACTCTAAGTCTTTACACCTTCTATCTGTGTAAATCTTCTGTCTAAACTGAGCTTCCTTCATCCCATCTCAGATCAACTCAACCTTCTCTGATGCCTCTCTAACCATATTTGGACCTAAGACTAATCTGTCTCCAGTCTCAAACCAACATGTGAGTGATTTGCATTGCCTTCCATACAAGGCTTCAAAAGGTGCCATTCTTATAATAGTCTTAAAACTTTTATTATAGGAAAAATCAACCAAATATAGGTGATCTTCCCACGATCCACAAAGTCTAGTACACAAGTTTTTAACAAGTCTTCGAGTACCTTATTAACTCTCTTAGTCTGCCCATCCATCTATTGGTGATATGTTGTACTCATCTTGAGCTTGGTACCTAATACTCTCTGTAGACATCTCCAAAACTCGCTAGTGAATAGTGCATCTCTATCGCTGACTATGGCACTAGAAATTCCATGAAGTCTAACTATGTTCTTCACGAACAACTTCGCCAAAACAAGTGCCATCTTGGTTGACTTGGCTGGAATGAAATGGGTGCTCTTTATCAATCTATCCACTATGACCCATATGCTTTCATTTACCTTGTTCGACCTTGGCAACCCGTCTATAAAATCCATGGATATAGAATACCACTTCCAAACTCAAATCTCTAAAGGCTGAAGCGACCCGCTCGGCTTGTGGTGTTCGGCTTTCACTTGTTGACAATTAGCACATTGTCTAACCCATAAGCAAACATCTCTCTTCATGCCTTCCCAATAGAAGCTTCTCTTTACATCTTAATACATCTTGGTTTCCCCAAGATGAATCGTAAACTTAGATCGAGGACACTCATCAAGAACTTCTCTTCTCAAGTTCTCTACATTCGAAACACATAATCGTCCCTTCTTTCTCAACCATCCTTTCTAGTCAACGCCAAAATCTTTAATGTCATCGATCTCGGTTCACATCTCGAGTCTTCCAATTTTCTTGGATATCTCTGGAACCACTTTATGTTAAGAAGCTATCCTCTCGATCAGTACCAGTTGAACCTCTAAATAGGCTAACAAAGCAGTACTCTGACTAGAATCAGTAGTCGATCTCGATTTTATACTACACGTAGCCATAACTTCTAAATCCTTCCATTCTGCCAATATAGCTAACACCACGTTCTGATGTTTCCTGCTAAGGGAATCCACTACCTTATTCCCTTTTCCAAGAGTATATTCTATACCAAAATCATAAACAGCCAAAAACTCTAGCCACCTCTGCTATTGCATATTCAACTCTTTCTAAGGGAATAAACACCTTAAGGACTTATGATCTTTGTGTAGCTCAAATCTCTCCCCTAAGAGATGATGTCTCCAAATCTTAAATGTGAAGATCACCGCAGCCAACTCCAAATCATGAGTAGGATATCTTACTTCGTGCGGTATAAGCTATCGAGAAGCGTAGGTAACGACTTTACCATTCTGCATCAATACAGCACCCAATCATGTTCCACGTGCATCAGTGTACACCACCAACCCTTGGTTTCCATCTGGAACAACTAACATTGGCGCATTGGCCAACAAATGTTTTAACTTAAGGAACCCTTCCTCACATTTGTTTGACCAAATGAACTTTGCATTCTTCCTGGTCAACTTAGTCAAGGGTGCTGCTATCTGTAAAATACTTTGGTAAATCTCCGGTAATAGCCAGCAAGTCCGATAAAACTTCTGACTCGGCTTCCATCTCTGGTCTCCTCCAATTATTGACAACTTTGATCTTAACTAGATTTACTACCAAACCTTCCTTCAAAACTACATGACTATGGAATTTGACCTCCTTCTTCCAAAAATGACATTTAGAAAATTTTGCCTTCAGCTGATGCCGCCTTAGCATCTCAAGAACTACTCTTAGATGATTCTAATGCTCTCTCTAATCTTTCAAGTATACCAAAATGTCATCTATAAATACTAACACGAACCTATCCAAGTGTTCTTGAAGACCAGATTCATCAAGTCCACGAAGATATCAGATGCATTCGTCAACCCGAATGGAATCACCAACCATTCATATGAACCATAACTAGTTTGAAATGCTGTCAAAGTAATAATTGCCCTCTACTACCCTCAGTTGATGGAAACGGGTCGCCGAATCTAATTGAGAAAACAATCTGGCTCCACTCAACTGATCAAACAGATTTTCAATTCATAGCAAAAGATATCTATTCTAGATCGTCCTTTCGTTCAGCTTACGGTAGTCGATGCACATCCATAATGACATCTGACTTCTTTATGTAAAGCACGGCCGCTCCCAAAGGCAAACTGCTTGGTTTAATAAAATTCCTTCCTTCTAGATCCACTAACTGCACCTTCAGTGCTTTTATCTCAGTTGTAGTCATTTGCTAGGTAGTCTACTGATAAGTTCAGCTCCTGATACCAGATCCATCTGAAACTCAATATCTTGTTTCGATGGTAGTCCTGTAATTAGCTTAAATACATCTATAAACTCTCTTGCAACTTTAAGATGACCTAGCTCCTGCGCTGCTTCTAAGACACTTAGCACAATACAACCACTTTGGTCAGAAATCTCTATTGAGAAGATGATTCGGTTCTGACTATTTGGATGCCTTAATGATATTTCCCCATCCTAGCAAAATATCCTAGCTTCACATCTAACCAACCAATCCATACACAAAATGATTCCAAAATCTGCAAAATCATAAACATACAAACTGCATGTAAACATATGACCTAACAAATCTAGTTCTAACTAGTAACATCTCATCCCTAGAGTTGCAGATCCTCCAATTGGATTTGCAACCCTTACGGAAGAATTAAGGTAAATGGGTTCTAAGCAAAATTTATTAACCAAAATCTAGGATATAAACGAATCTGATGCACCGGTATCAAATAGTATCCTAACTGGAATATTTTGAATCAAAAATGTACCTTCCATCACGGTCTTTCCCTTATCTGCTACGATTGATTTGGAAGAAGACGATGGTCCAATAGAAAAATCCTTTCCTTTTTCTGCCTCAACTGGCTATGGACACTAGTTCTTGTAATTCCCAACTTGATTGCAGTTGTAACACTTAATATGCTTTATATTCGCAGCCTTCTTGTGCCCCTTGTCTGACCATCATTCATTTGTAAAATGACCCTTCTTGTCACATTTGCAGCAGAATAAAGCAACTTTTGACTTCTTGGCTAAATCTCCCTTCAGGGCTCCTTTCTTTTTGAATAACTTTCTCTTCTTTCCCTAAGAACTCTGGGATACAATTGGCTTCTCTCTAGCACAAATTGCAAGCATCTCTTCATGGTGAATGACCATCTCCACCACCATATTACAGGGATCATGGATATGAGTGAGGACCGCCATAGCAAGGTCGAGCCACTGTCCTCAAATGAACCTTTTATTCCGTCTATAATATTGTATCCATATCGAGATAGCTCATCAAATCTATTTGCATACTCGATAACTGACATGTCTCCCTAAACTAAATCCATAAATTTTCTCATTGATGTTGACTTTCCAACTTCAGAAATAAACCTCAATTTGAAACTCCTCCGAAAATCAACCCAATTTACTCTTCCCCCGGAATTCCGGCAGTCACACCATTCCACCAATGAAGTGCTGGCCCTTGCAACTGCCTTGAGGCCAACCTTCTCTTCTATGCTTCTTCTAAACCCAATTCAGAGAAAATATTTACACGGTGTAACAGCCAATTCTCCACTTCTATCGCATCTACCGTTCCCATAAATAGCTTTCCACCCAAATTGGGGTAGTCTCGATTTGGCTTAGCATAATTATTCCCAACTGGAACCATAGGATTTTCTCATCCAATGTTTCTAGCCACTCCAGTAGTTCCTGCTTGCATCAAATTAGCAAAGAACTGATACATCATCACCCCATCTACTAGGCGATTCCCAACACTCACATTAGTTTCCGCATTTTGATTAACGTTAGCCTGTCGACCTTGATTCCTACGGGTGTTAGGTCGAGCATTTGCATCAGTTGTGGTGCTTCCACCACCTAGATTTCCTCTTCTGTTTCGTGCTTCCATATCTTCTTTCTTGTAAATCTGTATACGTGCCTTAGTAAGATACAAAGGAATGGTATAAGAGAAAGGGGAACTACGTACTTATATATATTCCTATATATATATATATCAAATATAAGTATGTTACAATCACGTTAACCTAAACCCCGATCAAATTTTAATTCATTGGATTATCTTTTGAAAATATTTTTGGTTTTGGTTACTTAAATTTTCATAAACCTATGCTTTGATACCAACTTGTAACATCCCCCACTTGGAAGCCTAAAATTAACAGCTGCAGATGCTGTAGCCATCCATATTTACTAATCCTCGATGACCACGTATGGTAATGTTAGATAAATTGATATACATAAACACATGGATATGGAAAAAGTTTAACATTTTCAAAACAACTTTCACATTCCACTCCAAACTCATTTCAACATTCTTTACATAATCCCACAACGTTAACCGCGTTTAGAAAAAATAAAATTATTATAATATAATTCAAGAGCAACATATGAAGATGCCTTTGGTAATCAGAATGTATAATAGGCAACAAACAACTTTGCCTTAACAAACCAACATAGCGAAATCACAAGAGAAAGAACTTAAATAACTACATGCCTTCTGCACGACTTTGGAAGCTTTTTCATCTTAAGAGGTACCTGAAAACCTCAAATCTCAAACTACCCAAAATCAATTGAGTACCCGAGAGTTTAAGGGGAAAATATAAACTTCGAATCAGATATAAAGCCCGGTATAAATAATAGTATACCATCTCAAATCATTTAGACATCTAGTGAGACCATGCCGCTTAGCGAAATGGGTTTCCCCTCACTAGTATCTAAAATCTATATACACCATTTTCTGTGCCCCTGCATCCACAATGGTTAATTTAATTCAAAGCATTATTATGTGATGATATGCAAAACAATTGAATTTATTTTGGATTACTCAACCCCAATTCATTTTGATTATCTGTCGTAATTATAGTTTCTAGGATTACTATTAACCTAATAGTTTTTATGGGCTAACTAATAACCAGCTAAACTCTTAAGGACCATCTGTCCAATTATATAATTTTCATGGGATTACTATGAACCTGTTGGTAACTCCAATATCATTTCCTTTGCCTTAGTTTTCATGGGCTGACTAGGAACCTATTGACTAACAGTCAATATCTTTCTTTTACTATAGTTTTCATGGGCTAACTAGGAATCCATTGAGTATCTGTCAATATTTCATTTTATTATCCAAATACAGTTTTCAAAGGCTTACTCTAAACCAGTCTAATTGGCATCCGTAATTATACATAGTTTTCATGGGCTAATTATGAACCTATTGGTCGTTGCCAATATCTTTTTGAAACGAAGTGCGGATTAAGGATATTAAGGCTAATTTAAAGATAGAAGGGGGTGAATAGTTTTTAATGGATTCTAAGACTTATATCGACTAATCTAAAATTATGACACAAACAAATGCAGAACTTAATCACAGAACAATCACAGAATCTAACATAGATGTAGAAAGTAAATAAAAAGTAGTAAAAGGAAAGAACGCATCAAATTTTATACTAGTTCGGAGTTACCCTACATCCAGTCCTTTACCAAGGCAAACCACCTCATATAGATTTTTATTATACCAATGTCGGGATTACAATCCTCAATTTCTAAAGGCCTTGAGGTACCCTCCTGTCTCACGAGTCCGGGGAAAACTCTCTTGATTTACGGGACTCAAGATCACCCAATTGATTTCCAGGCACAAACAAACCTTATAGAGAGACTCGGTAAACTTTTGATTACAATTTAATCCTATAACTTTGAATAGCACTTTGATCTTCGAGAGAGGCAGAGAATCAAACAAGAATGAAATTCTAATTTGATTCACTTGAGAATTCGACAGAATTTCGGCATGATCTTAAAACTATGAAAATTATAGAATATAGACTTGTAGAGAAGAAGAAGTGAAGAAAATAAAATTTTAGTTAATTAAAAAATTCATTTATGAAGGCTATTTATAAAGCACCCACGGTCATAACCATTCGTGAAGAGATTTAAATGAATAGACACTTCTTTTGAAAAATGAAACTTTTGAATTCAACGGCCACCATGTCGACATGGGATATCCCATGATGTCGACATCCCTATGTTAAAAAAATGTAAAATTTGTTTTGAAAATGAAGTTTAAAACAAGAGTTTATTTTAAAATAAAAACAAATAATATTTTAAGGCTAAAACATCTTTTTGAAAAATCATTTGTGAAGCTAATTTTAAGGCTAAAATATTTTGAAAAGCAGTTTTGAAAATCATTTTGAAAAACCATTTTGAAATTTTTACAAGCTTCTTCCTGTAGAATATCTCATCACATCAGGACTCGAGAACTTGTACAAAATCAGGATGTTCGTGGGTTTGTAAGACACTTGTAGTAGGTTTGTAAGCTACTTGTCGTGGGTTTATAAGCCACTAAGATGGTACAAATGGGTTCCATCCCAAATGAAATTCGAAATGAAGATTTCTATGCTATTATGAAGTTTTAACAAAAACTAGACACATATCTTGAAATCTTGATCTTGATACTCATAAATCTTGAAACTTGGTTTCTTCATTCTTGATCTTTATAGTGTACTGTCTTCAATAATCGATACCTTCCTTATATATATCCTGCATAACAACATTCATATTATCTAGACAATAGTGTTAGTATATAAGTTATAATAAAATAAGTTACAAAGGTTGTTGTCATCAAAACCACTATCTCCAGTTCCTAACAATCTCCCTCTTTTTGGTGATGACAACCTTATAAAATATACTTACCACTTCGATCATACCAAAACCCCCCCTTACACCAATAACCCCCCTTACTCCAACATTTACTCCCCCTTACTCCAAGCTTATAATTTTACATAACTTCTCCTCTTTTGTCATCAACAAAAAATAACCTATAAACCTTGAACTTAATAGAAAATGAGATAAACAAACATATGACATAAGAATAATAACATATGAAATATAGCATCCTAACTAGAATTCATGTTTCTGTACATCGAAGATTGTTTTTAGAAGAACATTAATTAAGATAACACTTATATACAAATTAACAAACTAATATACAATTAAGAAAATGGGAAAACGCTTAACGAGGACCCTTACCTATTGGTGATTTATGGACCAAACAATTTTGGATAGTGGAGACAAAAGTTTCCACGTTGTTCGACCAAGTTCCTATTAGCACCAAAAAGGACCTCTCCAACGTAAATCATGGCATCGTCTTCGTCCATATGAACATTCGTATTCAGCAAAGGATGTTCGTCTTCTTGATCCTCTTGTGGTTCATCTAGAGGCTCTTCTTCTTTAGAATCCATGGCTTGTGATGATTCTTCGATAACAGTGGGATTGGCATCGTTATCTATAAGGAATTTTTTAGATTCCTAAGGGTTATGCCTTGTCTATCTTATTCTCTAGCCATTCATAGTTGACTTACTTGAATCTCCATCATCATTTGAAGTAAATCTTTTATCTTCTCTTGCAATTTGATGACTCGTACGTGTGTGGATCATTGAAAAGGACTAGAATGAGGAGAAGTGGGTAAAGAAGGTTCACTATTAGAAGAGAAACCCATTAATTTACTGTTTTAGAATTTTATTACAGAGAATAGAATAGAGAAAAGGAGTAAAAGTCGAAATATATAAATATATAATTTAACAACTAATTTTAGAGCGGCTAGTTTGTCGACATAGGGGGATGGGTCATGTGGACATGCCTGGTTCAATTTTTTTTAATTTTTTTATATTAGTTATTAACTATACTTGTATTATTTATAAATTATATTTCAGTTAATGAACATATACCTAATTCTCATCTAAATTTAGTAATGTTTTGTTCATTTAATGGTTTGGTAAATATATCAATAATTTATTTTTTAGTATTAATATATTCAAGAGTTATGACTTCTTTACTTATATTATCTCTCAGAAAATGATGTCTAATATCAATATGTTTTGTTCTAGCATGATGAGTTGGATGCTTAGATAGATTTATTGCACTAGTATTATCATAATAAATTAGTGATTAGTTATGGTTAATCCAAAATATTTTAAAGTTTATTGCATATATATAACTTGAGAACAAGCTAAAGCAGTAGATATATATTCTGCTTCAGTTGTTGACAAGGATACAGGGTTTTGCTTCTTGTTAAACTAAGAAACCAGAGAATGTCCTAGAAAGTGACAAGTTCCACTTGTACTTTTTCTCTCTGATTTACAACCAGCGTAATCAGCATCACAATATGAAATTAAATCAAATCTATCATTTTTAGGGTAAAATAAACCATAATATAAAATATATTTTACATATCTTAAAATTATTTTAATAGCTTTTAAGTGAGTTTCTTTAGGTTGAGATTGGTATCTTGCACAGAGACAGATACTATGCATGACGTCAGGACGACTTGCTGTTATATAAAGCAGCGAACCAATCATTCCCCTATATAATTTTTTGATCAACATCTTTTGATTTATCTTCTTTATTTAAAGCTACATTAGTTGTCATTGGAGTTGGTTTCCCACCAGAAGTGGTCAATCCAAATGTATTAATTAAATCCTTGGCATATTTTTCTTAACTAATGAAAATTCCTTTATCTAATTATTTGATTTGTAGTCCTAAAAAGAAATTTAGTTCTTCCATATGACTCATTTCAAATTCATTAGTCATTCTATCTGAAAATTCTTTATTCATTATGTTATTAGTTGATCCAAATATTATATCATCTACATATATTTGTACTAATTGAATATCATTTTTGTTTCTTTTAATAAAAAGAGTTGTATCTATTTTACCAATTTCAAAGCCGAATTGAAGTAAATAAGATCTTAGTCATTCATACCAGGCTCTAGGAGCTTGTTTCAGACCATATAAAGCTTTCTCTAATTTATATACATGATTTGGAAGTTTATTATCTTCAAAAAGTGGAGGTTGTTCAACATAAACATCTTCTTTCACAAAACCATTTAGAAAAGCACTTTTAACATCCATTTGATATAATTTGAAATTATTGTAGTTTGCGAAAGCAAGTAGAATTCTAATAGCTTCCAGTCTTGTACGGGTGCAAGGTTTCGTCATAATCAATTCCTTCTTCTTGACAATAACCTTGCACGACTAAACGAGCCTTATTTCTCTTGACCTCACCAACTTCATTCATTTTATTTTTATAAACCCATTTTGTTCCAATTATATTTTTATCCTCAGGTCTAGGAACAAGTTTCCAAACATCGTTTCTGATGAACTGATTCAATTCTTCTTGCATAGCAAGAATCCATGAATCATCAGATGATGCTTCCTTTGGATTTTTAGGTTCAATAGTTGATAAAAAGCTACATTACTCATTTTATTTAGTTCATTTCTTGCTTTAACTATAAGTTCAATATTTCCTAGTATATTTTCTACAGGATGATCTTTTAATAGCCTAATTTTTTTATTAGGTTGAATGATTTCACCATGAGTTTCATTAGATTCATTATTTAAAGTTACAAATCTTCTTCATCTTCTATTTGTACAGTATCTTTAAAATTTTCATCAAAACATATATGCATTGTTTCTTCAATAGTGTTATTTCTTAAATTATAAACTCTAAATGCTTTTCTTCTATTAGAGTATCTGATGAAGATACCTTTGTCGGATTTATGTTCAAATTTATCTAAATTATCTTTTGTAAAACACTTACTACCAAATTTTTTAAAATAAGCTATTATTGGTTTCTTATTGTAAAATAAATTATATGGTGTTTTATTAGTTAATGGTCTAATTAAAATCCTATTTAATATATAACAAGTTGTAGCAACTGCTTCAGCCCAAAAGTTTTTAGGTAAGTTACTATCAGAAAGCATTGTTCTTGCACACTCTTGAATCATTCTATTCTTACGTTCTACCACCCTGTTTTGTTGTGGAGTTCTTGGAAAAGAGAAATTACGAATAATTCCTTTTTTATTACAAAAATTCACAATATTTTCATTTTCAAATTCTCCACCGTGATCACTACGAATAGTTTTTATTTTTAAAGAAAGTTGATTTTGAATTCTTTTAGCAAAATTCTTAAATAATTCAAAAGCATCACTTTTAATTTGAGAAAAATTATCCAAGTATATCTAGAATAATCATCTACGATTACAAAAACATATTTATTGTGATTAATTGATTGAACTTGAGGTGGACCAAATAAATCTAAATGAAGTAATTCTAGATGTTTAGAAGTAGAAATCATATCTTTTAATTTAAATGAACTTTTCTTAAGTTTTCCTAATTGACATGCATCACATATACTATCTACTTTAAAGTTTAACTTGGGAAGACCCTAACTAAGTCAAGTTTTGATAACCTAGATAACAAATTGAAACTTAAATGAACAAATCTTTTTTGCCAAATCCAAGGGTCACTTGCATTAGCCAAAAGACATAAGTTATCATTTGAAATTTTCATACAAAGGATGTAAATGTTTTTCTTCCTAATTCCTTCAAAGATAATATTTGACTTATTATCTTCGATGTGACATTTATCATTTCCAAATTTAATTTTAAATCCTTTATCACATAATTGACTCATACTAAGCAAATTATGTTTTAAATTCCTAACTAGCAAAATATCAGAAATAAAAGGTGTTTTAGAATTACCGACATTGCTGATGCCAATCACATACCTTTTTGAGTTATCTCCAAAGTTGACCAATACACCATCTTGATATGTAATGTCATTGAGTTTCTCAGGATTTCCAGTCATATGCCTTGAACAGCCACTATTGAGGATCCATTTATCTTTCTCAATTTGCATAGTTTGTCCATTGGTTGTTGATTCTTCAAAAGCCATGTAACATGTCTGTTCCTGCATAACAAACCAATTCGGTAGATAACTTGATTTTTCATAAAGACTATATGCAGACTTATAATACTTTGATGAAATTCATAAATTCAAACTATTATTAACAAAAATTCAAACTAGTATTAACAAAATTTCCTAAAAATGCCATTTTTAACTTTTTAAGTTTTAGACTATGAAAACTACGAAAACCTATGCTATGATACCAATTGAAAGGGAGTGCGGTTTAAGGATCTTAAGGATAATTGAACACTAGAGGGGGGTGAATAGTGTTTAATGGATTCTAAGACTTAGATGGACTAATTTAAAATTATGACATAAACAAATGCAGAACTTAATAACAGAACAATCACAGAATCAAACATAAATGCAGAAAGTAAATAAAAAGCAGTAAAAGGAAATAACACAACGGAATTTACACTGGTTCGGAGTTACCCTACATCCCGTCATGTACCAAGGCAAACCACCTAATACAGATTTTTCTTATACAATATTGAAATTACACTCCTCACTTTCTAAAGGCCTTGAGGTACCCTTCTTCTCACGAGTCCGGGGCAAACTCTCTTGACTTACGGGACTCAAAGATCACCCAATTGATTTCCAGGCACAACCACACCATATAGAGAGACTCGATAAACTTTTGATTACAAATTGATCGTATAACTATGAATAGCACTTTGATCTTCGAGAGAGGGAAGAGAGTCAAACAAGAATGAAATTCTAATTTGACTCACTTGAGAATTTGGCAGAATTTCGGCATGACCTTAAAAATATGAAAATGATAGAATATGGATTTGTGGAGAAGAAGAAGTGAAGAAAATAAGAAATTAGTTAGTTAAAAAATTCATTTACGAAGGCTATTTATAAAGCACCCACGGTCATAACCATTCGCAAAAAGAGATTTAAACGAATAGTCACTTCTTTTGAAAATTGAAACTTTTGAATTCAACGGCCGCCATGTCGACATCGGGTATCATATGATGTCGACATCCTTAGGTTAAAAACAATGTAAAATTTATTTTGAAAATGAAGTTTAAAACAAGAATTTATTTTAAAACAAAAACAAATAATATTTTAAGGTTAAAACAATTTTTCGGAAAATCATTTGAAAAAATAATTTTAAGGCTAAAATATTTCGAAAAGCAGTTTTGAATATCATTTTTAAAAACCATTTTGAACTAGTTTTGGCAGCTTCTTCCGACAGAATATCTCATCACATCAAGACTCGAGAACTTGTGCAAAACCAGGATGTTCGTGGGTTTGTAAGCCACTTGTCGTTGGTTTGTAAGCTACTTGTCGTGGGTTTGTAAGCCACTAAGAAAGTAGAAATGGGTTCCATCCCAAATGAAATTCGGAATGAAAATTTTCATGCTATTATGAAGTTTTAACAAAAACTAGACACATATCTTGAAATCTTGATCTTAATACTCATGAGCCTTCAAACTTGATTTCTTCATTCTTGATCTTTATACTGTACAGTCTTCAATAATCAGTACCTGCCTTATATATATCTTGCATGACAGTATTCATATATATTTAGACAATAGTGTTAGTATATAAGTTATAATAAAATAAGTTAAAAAGGTTGTTGTCATCAAAACCACTATTTCCGGTTCCTAACACTTTTCACTTACACTATTTTCATATAGGCTTACTCTTAACCTATTGGCCCCTGCCAATATCTTTTATTTATTCACTGCCAAATCAACCCAACTGGTTATTCTACCTTTTTCCAAAGTACAATTTTTGGATTTACAATAAAGTGAATGTATACATATATGTAGAAGCAAAAAATATAACTTGGTTAATCCCTTTAACCCATTTAGACTTCTTTACAAGTTTCATTTCAAAATACTTTGTCTATTAATATGCCATCGCTTTGCTTTTAAATAAGATTGAGTTATTTGTTTTGAAAACTGTACTTTCAAAAGCTTCAAAGCCTTCGGCCTCATTGGTAACCTCCTTCGAAAGAATATATCAATTTTTAAAACATTAGGCTTCTGCCTTTGAAAACACTTTAAAAAACTTCTTTTGAAACCTTCCGTATAAAATAAAGTGTTACGTATTAATTATTAGAAGCATAGCTTCGACACCATTGGAAGTATCTCTTCGTAAAGAATTGAAAGTCCCCTTTCAACATCATTGGGTTTACCATTTAAAATATCATTTGGTTTAAAGAAAATATAAATGAAAGTATGACTATCAAAACAATTCTTTACTACATAAAAATATTGGGGAAATTATGAAGGCATCAAAACCATCTCTTTCAACAGAGTCGTAAGCATAGATTTAAAATATTGAGGGATTGCTTCGAAATCCTTTTCGAAAGCTTTTAGAAAGTGACTTAATATAGCTTTAAAACAAACAATACCATTCGACAGTATTGATGACTTCGGTACACTCAAAAGGCACAAGAATCAATGGCAGGGTTTCGAATAGGTCGGAACCCCTTCTTCTTTTAAAACAAACATTGCAACCCTTTCAAAAGCCATTATAAACTTCTTTAAAATGCATTTGTATCGACTAAGTCAAACTTAGTAAAACAAAGGCAGGCGCTTATCGTTTCAAAATAAACTAAGGTAAAAACCCCATCGAAAGCTATGCTTTTGACACCATGCCTTTCGCTTTCTCCAATTCACTACGTATCATCTAGATGATACCTTGTGTATTGAGTTTAGCTTAATACGGTTTCGAGTAGTCAAAGGTGAATGGTAAGGGGCGAAATGTACTTTGATTAGAGGAGAAATCTATTTTTCTGGGTTGAATATCAAATTAAGCAACTTATTTGAACTAACCTGCCTACATGTAAATTTCTTATTGGTTGCCTTTATTTTTCCCATGCTTTTCAAAACTAACTGCCTCTAAATTAAATGTTTGCAAATAAAACCTTCCTCTTTATTTATACGTAAATCAATTTGATCCACTTCTAAAAATAATTTATTTTGTATATCAAATCACTTAAGGAAAATCTCAAAAATCACAAAAATTTACATTGATCATGTTATCTAGCATAAAAATTTCAAAACCAATTCTCAAAATATTTTCTAGAACATATTTATAAACCCAACGTGCTATAATTTCATTCAAAAGATCATAATATTCCTTCCAAAGCTTGGAAAATTATCAAACTAAAAACCTAACTCTAAAATCATATTTTGGCTAACACATAATTTTTCCATGGTATTTAAACATCAATATCACATGGTTTTGATCTAAAACCGTATCAATCATTATCTAAAAATCTTGTTTAAACTTAAACTAACCATAATTCAAGCATATCATCTATCATATATACAAATTTAAACTTAAATCTAAGACATATATTTAACAAATAGAGATGGAAATTATCATTCACTTTAATCTTTGATAAGTAAAGTGGATTGAGATGAGTTTGATTTCCTCTTTTTATTTTTCTCTTCTTTTTCTTTGAATTTCCTCTTCTTCTTTTCTTTTTAATGGTCGGTCTTAACTTCTTTTCTTAGGCTTTTATTTTTATGAGAAAATGAGCATATTTGTGAATGGCTTAAGGGTAATCATGTATATATAAAGGTGAGGTGTAGTTAAATCCCATTTTACCCTTACATAATTTAATTTGTCTATAAACCACGCTTTAGCTCAATTAAAGTAATAAGCACGACCACTTAAATTTATTCAAATCTCAGTTCCTTTATCACTTAACATTTTCATTATTCTATTTAACTTATCTAATTAAATATCCTGAATAATGTTATTTAAAATTAGGGGTGTTACAGTCGCTCCTATATCTTGTGCACTCGATTCAGGATTGGCATCTCTCGATCCATCTTTTTCTTCTGGTGGCCCGAAAGGACAATCTCTACCACCTCTAGGGCCATCATTGTGGCCACCATTGTTTCCATCAATATCCTCATCATTGCCCTTGTAATCATCATCTTCATTCTCTTTTTCCTCTTTATCTGAATCGGTCTCCACATCCACTAGAGAATGTCAAATGCTAATAACTTAGTCGTGTATATTCCCTCCTTTTCAAGTACTATAGACCATTGTTCCATCCCCTTGAATTTAGCCATAAATCTATCATTCAATTTAGGATCTAGAGAAGGGAAATCAAAATTTGGACATTTGTTCGCAGTATCAGTGTAAGCAACGGGAAGTGATTTTCGTAAGATTTTATGATAATCTCATTAAGTGGTCCTCCAATAAAGTGAGAGACCACTTGTTTGGCATCTTTTATAATGCACGTCACCTTGATAAAAATATTATTTTCTTCTCCAATCTCTTCTCAAGTGAAGTGCAACTCTTCTCAAGTGAGGTGCATTTGGCAATAAGCTTGGTCTTCTCTTCTTTAGCCTCTTTAAGCGTTATCTCAAGAACAATGATACTATCATCTAAGATTTTCTTATCACCTCTCTCCTTAGTGATTGTGGATTCAGCTTCTTTCGAAGAGGCACTTGACCTTTTAGTTTCATGCGTCACCATATTCTTGGACGTACAGAGATTGATAACCTAATTATTCAACAAAGAAATATCCTTTTTAAGCTTTGACATTTCATTAGATGCGCTAGAAGCACTTGTAAAGAAAAAAAAATCGGTAACCTGGGATAAGTAGCATATATTTTAGTCATAAGGCTACGTGTAAAATCAATTATCTATGATAATGAAACAGGGAAGAGACATACGAACAATTGTTTCTTGGTAAGACTGATTCAATGACCATCCGTAAAAGTTGAAGGTGATAATGGTTGGAAAGCATCATAAGATGGGGATTGGATAATCTACTGAACAAGATCGTCGAATTTATTTGGAGGAACAGATGACGAAGACCGAGGAGGGAACTGACTTTCTAGAGAAGAAAAGAAGCCAAGATTTTTGTAGATTTTTTAAAGCATTTCAGGAGTGCTTAGAATGGTAATATAAGCCAGTGGATCACCTCTTAGGGGGGCCACCACGGTTGCTTGTTTAGCTTCAAGATCTTGAGAGCCTGAATGTGGCTAATGAGCAGTGGCATTAGTATTGGAATCTTCCAATGTTTGATCAAGATTGGTGACTTCTTCCTCCCCTAGAATTGTAGAGGTATGAACTTCATTGGTTTCGGGCTTCTTATTGGATGCAGCAGCGATAGCATCTTTTTCTTCAAGTTTTCTCTTAGCCTAAGACTTAGACTTAGCCAGAGATCCTAGATGTCCTAGATTGAGAGGATTGATTGTATTTTTTCTAATAATTTCTTTTCCTGTAGAGACAATGGCGGTAGTTTCATCTCCTGTGAGAATTGCTGTTAGGACGGAGGAACCTAAACCAAGAAAATGACACATAAAATAACATTATAGTAAGTTGTAAAATAATGCAAATCTCACCAGATATGTCTTGGACGAGAGGTGTAGATGCAAACGTCGTGGAATCTCTTGCTACCAAAGAGCTTTTTCTCTTAAAGTTGACCTAGATTAAGTGGAGTTTTCCAAGGATCTATTGACCAACTGGAATAATGGAATGTTTCCAGGGCTTACTCGGGGTCAGCAATGTAAGCCTATTTCCGAAAGCTTTAGCAGCGGTAGTCATCAAGGCTATGGTTTTTTGATCCGCTTCATTAAGATTTTTGGGGGTAGGATTTAGGATAGCGATGCTCGTTAGTAGAAGATAAAAACTAATAGTAATAAGGGCAATAAAATATTTACTAGGAGAAGAAAGGTCTCCCCTGATGTTAGGGAAACAGTTGACATAGAAAAATTCTGTTTCCCAAACTTTGAACTTGTTTACACCTTATGATACTAGCTTTTGATGTGGATTAACCTGGAATATTTGATAATCTGATGAGTCACCGGCTTTAGTGATGGGCCAGGCAATGACATACATGAGCATTTAAAGAAGTGATTCCAGATTCTACGGCCATGAGCTCCATATCGGTTAAGTATGCATATGCATTTGGTGGAAGCTGAATAGGAGCAATATTAAGACACCTTAGAAACCTTGATATAAAGTCTAGGAAAGGTAGGAAGCCAGTATGTCATATATGAACTGTAGTATAAAAAAAGTACCCATCCGGTAGACTGTAGATAGTGTTTGTAGGATTAGGAGGAATGGAAACGTTAGTTATTCCAAAGTCCTTGAGAATGCCATCCAATTCAGCTTGGGAAGAGATATATGAGTATTTGGAAACAACTTCTTCTTTTTTACTCTTAAAAGGAGATGCCTGGGGATCTTGGCTGCCCGCCCTAGTAGGTTTCTTGCCAGTTCGATTGTTACCCATAATTAGGCTCGGTGATATTATTCCATACTTAAAAAATGACCAAAGTCTTTATCTAAAATGTGCAATGTATGCAAAGTGAAGTTTGAATTGTTTAAGTAACACTTTATACGCAAAATAAGCGGAAATCCTTGGGAAATATAATTATTAAGGGTTAAACCAAATAAGTATAGACAAAATAAATGTAAAAAGTTAACATTATTGAGTATCATAGCCTTTTGACCGAAACCAATTAAAACTGCTTAAATTCATGTCGCAGTCCTTTAGACTCGCCATTCAACAGGGTCGAAGCCAATTGGCTCTACCATTCAACAGTATCGAAGTTGCTTACAATTGCTCATGATTCCCATTGTAGTTTTTGGTTTCTCCTTCGACGGTGTCGAAGTCATTAAGTCCCTCTTTCAATAAAATTGAAACTATTCACATTATAACCACTTAAAGTAACAATAACAGAACTTTACATTTCAATTAAAATGAAAGGTTGAAAATGAGTTGGCTCTGACACTGTTGGAAGGCATAGTAGCATGCCAATAATGTTTATTATTGAAACAAACAATGTGAATGACTTCACATTTCTTTTAGTTGCAAGTTGTTTCGACTAGTCAGAGGGACAATTGATAGTGCCGACAGTGTCAGAGAAAATCATCTTCCCCAGATTGAATTAACAATGCAATAGATTTATAGCAAGTTCTAAATCCCATTAGGCCTTAATACATCAATTAACTACTATAACTAGTCTGCAACTGAATATAGCGGATTCGGGTTTGAACCCATTTCCAGTATCAATAAGTAACCCCCAAATCAATGAACCCATTTTCCTAAGAAGACTATTGTTACAAATTAATTCATCGCTATAAATTGGTGAATAAAGACTTACAAGCAATATTAGACATTGTAATTGACTAATTCAAATAAAATCAGATTTCAAAATAGAGGAATCGATACCAAACCCTAGAAACAAAAATTCAAAAATTAACTGTGAAATTAAAAAAGATCTAGGCGATAATAATCTTACCTTAAATCAGAAGATTTTCAATCTAACACTTGAATTTGGAAGAAAGAATTTGATTATTGTTTAGGTTTTTAATTGTAGATAAAAGAGGAAGAAGAAGAAGAGTCGGTATTTATAAGAAAAGTAGGTGAAAGGAGAACCGTCAAATTAGATTGAAATAGAAGGTTCAGATCTAATCGGGGATACTAACATGCGGGAATGAATTGGTGTTGAAATAACTGACTTGAAAAGTCAAGTTTTTCCCTTCACTAGTAAGGCAAATATTACTATAAAAATCAAGTCAATCCCATCAAAGCTAAAGAGTGGCGAAGGGAAGTGCTATGCCATCATTAAAGAAGCAATAGTGATGCCACCGCAACTAAAATCCTTCCGCAAAGGATGGTTCCACTTATGCTTTCCTCTCGCAAGGGTTGGCTTTGCCAGTATCGTCCTTCCACGAGCCTTATCATTCCGCAGAAGTTGTCCTGCCGCAACTATTGCCTCCTTCCATTGAAGTTCTTCCCGCCACAAGTGTTGTTCTTCCACAATCTTCTTCCTGCACCCAAATGATGCTCTATTGCAAGCCTTGCTTTAATATGAGCTTCCCTTCAACAACACAGCTCCTATCGTCAACATTGCTCCATCCACTAGTGTAGCATCCCTCTCCGGCATACTTTTCTCCTCTTATACATCTTCCCTCTGCATGCATAGTGTTATTGCCTTCCGCAAGTATCACTTCTTCAAACTCTTTTGCATCTATTCAAATAAGTACCATTCCATAGTGACACTGAAGCTCAACAACAACGAAGGGATTCAACATTCCTTCACCTACTTTCCAATAGTATAGCACCACATCAATTCCCTTTTAACAACATCGAAAGCATTCAGACAAGTGGTATTGATAAAGTATTAAGTCAACATCCACAAAGATTTTGTTGTCAACAGTGACCAATGGGTTAATTAAAGAAAGGATGAAACATAAAATAAGAATCATAAAGGTGTTTTAACACCTACGCCAAGCTCCTTTCGACGCTATCAGCACTAAGCATTATGAAACCATGAAGGTCGATGGGCCTGGACCCACATCTATAAATACGACCCCGTGGGCCATATTTTGACCAAGTTTTCTTTCCCAAACCACTTATTGTAATCAAATTTTCTTAAAATCTAAATCAATTTGGGGATTTTAGTGACTTTTAAATTCTGTAATTCGTATGCATTAGAAATAAAGATTGATTACTTTTTCAACCATGAATGACTTCAATACTTATAACAGGGTCATGTATAAGAAAATATTGGCTTCACCTACCTTCATTAAAACTTCTACCTGATCTCCTTCTCATCTCCACACTTTGGGGCTTTAGATCATATTTTGTCTTAACACCTGCACACCAACAACTGATCCCTGAGCTTATGTAAAATCGATAACCATCGACGTAAAAGCCGGTTGGGATGGTCAATGATGATAGTCACTTAGGTCGAATTCTAAAGTCTCGTCATAGCTATCATTTAATCCTTAATTGTTTATCACTACATTGCATAACACTGCACCACACCGCACTAGTTTACACTATACGTAGGGGGAACATGTTTCTTTCTCTAACAATAACAATTTTCTGAGTGTGATAGTTTATGGGTACCAAATGCTCGGGCCATTTGGCTGCAAAGCAAGCTGCTACACACGATGGATCCGATGTTGAATCAAGCTCTGCAGCACTCTTTGCTTGCTGTTTCCCAGATCTAACAATCAAAAAAACCTGAAAGCTCACATCGAGTTCCTGATTTTCATTCAAGTTCGGAAGCAAAAAATGAGCCAGTCCATCACATTTTAGAGGATGCCATCTTTTTAGAGGATCCTGAAGTTTCTATGGCTTCGAGAATCGATGAGGCTTCTCTTTGTAGAATTTGCAATAAGCATAGAATCCCATATGGGAATGTACTAGTCTCGTCTCGTAATGATAGAGCTCACTTGCCTCTGGAAGGGTACACTTCCTATAACATGTAAATGTGTTGGGCATGAGGTGTTCTGCCTTTTAATCCATTCATTCGAAAGGTGCTACATTATTTGAGATTGCCTCCCATCTAATTGCATCCTAACAGCCACACATTTCTACATTGCACATATATGATATTCCTCGAGTTCTTATATAATGAACTGACCTTAGAGGTCATCGGATTTATTTACAATTTCAAGCATCAAAAGGGAAGTCTCTCGTACACATTTAGGGAGTCGATCAATAATTGCTAGGTTGTAAACGGTGCTTGGAACAAGCTAATGCTTTTAAGAACGAATGGTTTTACTATCATTGCCCACCTGGTTTTGTTGGACGATGGCTAGAAGGAAGTATGTGTCGCTGCGAACTCAACCTTATGTTCATTTATTCAAGCCATACCTTTAACTAATTCTTTGAATCTTGTAGATAACTATCCAAGACCCAATAGTAAAAGGTATTCAAAGGAACTTTTAGAGTTCAAAAATATACCGGTGGAAGATAGGCATGTTAGATCCCCTATTACCGACGAGCATCGTTTTGCTTTTGGCTTGCTATAAGAGAGCTGCAGCACATGTTATCAGGGAACACTGAGGAGGAAGTGGTAAAAGGAAGAGCCGTTGGTCGGAAGGGAGGTGGCGAAGTTAATCCTATCGTACCCGTAGTCGGGGAGGCCTGGGATGATGTCGAAGAAGGTCAAATAAGGGGCGATGCTAATTAGCCTAGTCGCGATGATGCGGGTTCAAGACACGAGCCTATAATTGGGTCCTCTCAAGACACCCATCTCCTTGCTTCAAATAAGAGAAAAGGGAAGAGGCTCGTCAACAAGCTTCGCGGAGGGAAAATTACCAAGCTGCCCAAGCTAATGACTACTATCGTAGATCAGTCCACTTCTTTGCCTCTAAAAGATTTTTTTTAGGGATCAGCGAACATCCTGATACCGGGGGATGTCGTGAGTTATGATTTTTCCAATATGAGCCTTGTTGTGTCTAATTCTCCTATCTGAATTGATTTTGACATTCTTCGCACTAGCAAAGGAGAGGTCACTCTAGCTAGCATAGCTCTAGCACATGGTCCATCCAGAGGGACATTAGGACACTCACATCCATGTGCACTGCACAATAATACCTATGTCCACCTTTAGTTCTAATGATACTAATACATCTTTGTTTTATTTGTTGGTTCAATGGGGCGCTTTTGTAACTTTGACTGCCTAAAGAAGTCATCGTGCTCCCTACCTTCTTATTTCGAGTCCAGTCGAGGTTAGGACTCTAACCGACAGTCTGGCCAAGAGAGGGAAGGCTGTGCCAGAGGGTTGTTTTCGATAGGAAGCTACTAATCCAAGGACTCATCATTAGGATACATGCAAAAATCTCAGTCTTCTCATCATAAGGACTTGGATCCACATCCCGTTGTATAACCGGTGTCAATTCATTACCTATTGCACCCACTTCGGCTATAATACCCGAGCAACATTTGGTTTCTTCCGACACCCAACAATCCTCTAAACACCAATATAGCATAGGAAACCTCGATACATCATTTTATAGGCATGGGAAACAGAACCTCATAGCTCTAAGCACTCTACTTAAACCTCCAACACCGCTTGATATTACTGCTATAGAAAAGATGGCCTCATTTAAGGCCACGTTTCCAAAGTTATGCTTCGATGAGTTCAAATTTGTCCCTGCTATACACTCAATTCCTTCGGAGGCCAAGGACACATCGCTTTCTTATGTCTGTAATGTCTATGACCAGCATAGCACAATTGTACATATGGCTGAGAAAATCTCTAAAGTGTCGAGGAAAAGGAAGCATTAGATCGATTGCTTTACTCTCGAGGCAGTCCATGATAAAGACATCATCAAATATCTAGACGAGGAATTTAAGGTGTAAAACACAAAGCTAGTTAACACTGAGAAGAGAACCAGCAAATCTTCTTAATTAACTCTGTGTATAAAGAAAGAGAACCAAATTGAACTAGACGATGTCGTCCATTACAGCGGTACTTTAGTTATCAAGATGGATGCTTTGCAGAAAGATAAGGATGCTTTAGAAAAGATAACGATGCTTTGACACTTTGTATTTAATAGCTTGAGGAGAATATTGATAGGGAAAAGAAGGAGAATATTGAAGCTCATCAAGAGTCTCAAGAATATTGCATGAAAATCATAGACGCTTGCATGACTAAGGAGGAGCCTGAGAAATAAGGAGGTCAGTAGGATAGAGATAAAGGACGACTTTGATCCCCTTTTGATATATAACAATCCAAGTGTACTCCTTAACCACAATCTCCGATACCTCGGAGAGGGATACCTTGACTCGTTAGTCGAGACTAAGGACTATATCATGGAGCTGAAGAAGAAATCTCTTAGTGCCGCTGAGGTTGACGAAGTGCAGCTTATGCATGAAATCTTGCATGATGAAGAACCTGATGAACTCAAAGTTGGTCGGCTTAGCCTATTTCATGACCCAACGACCACTGAGCAGGAGAAAGAAAACGGTAAAGCCTATGTTTCTAGCTCTCAAGACCCTCTTACAAGTTAGGCAATTAGTGCCTTAACTTCTCACGCCCTTGAAAAGGATAAGGATACAATCTAGATCAGCCTGATATGGATAAGTCTTTTGAGCTATCTTCGATTCTTAAAGGAAGCACTTTGGTTCGAACCAAAGGTCAATCCGATGAAGGTACATCTCTCACCTCCTAGACATTCGAAAAGGTATACATCTTGCGAATGAAAGTCACAGGCTTACCTATTGAACCTTATGAAATTATAGGTTTGTCCACATCCGTTCATGCTCCTGGTTGTGATGTTATCCTAGGGTGGAAAACACTAACCACAGAGTCCACAATAGTCATTACTACATAGATGGCTTGACCATCCAATCCACTGAGACTGCTATCCCAAAAGCTAAAGGTATAGAGGCTTTAAATAAAGAAAAAACCGACAACTAGCCGGCCCAAGATGAAACATAAGATGTCATAGTGACTTATGCCTCTGAGCATACAGATAAGATCAGCTTGAAATAGTGCATCGCAAAGGAGGAGATGGATAAGAAAATCAAGATAGAGTAGGCTAAGGTGGATGTTACTGCACTCCGAACCATACTGCCTAGCGGTGTCATACCTGAGGAAGTCTACCTTTCGATTTCCTAGGGTGCTTTCATTTTTATTTCCAAAAACATATTCCCCAAGAATCACAAAAGCGGAGGAAAATCAGAGAGGAGGGGTAAGAGCGATAGCTCCAGTGAATGTACCACAAAGAAGCCCAAAAAATGACAAGAAATATCAATTGAATTGGCTTGGGTTATGAATAGCTGGGTAGCTAGTTTTCTTTGTTGGACATGATTATGCGGGTACAGCCCTCGCTTTGTGTTTCTAGTTTCTGAAATAAACTTATACTTAGCTTTCCAAGTTTAGTGTGTGAAACAAACTTCTTCCTTTAATTTTAACTTTTATATGAATTCATTTAATTGTTCGAGCTATTAAATTTTCTATTCAAAGTACTTGTAATTTGTCGCTCGTGTTTTAAGATGCAATGTCATTTGCTAGCCCATTACTTCGGATGTCGATTCGATAAGTCTATGTCAAGGCCTCCTTTCGGTCATGGCCTTAAGTCGCATTAAGCACTGGCATGAGCCATGATGTTATGCTATCTTATTTAGTGATTAAGTGATTATACTCTTGCCCTAGTTTCGTGTTGGCAGAGCTAGTTCGTGGATGGTCTGATCCCATCTATTAAGAGTTTATACTCCTCCAGTCAAGTTCAGGTCAGAACTGGCGAATGAATGGTCAAGTCGTACTCATTCGATTGTTTATACTTTCATCTATACCCTGGGAGTCAAAGTTAGTCGATGTATGGTTAATCATAGCTATTTAATGTTTATACTCCGATCCACACTCTGGGATTAGAATCATTCTCATAAATGGTCGAATCACATTTTCCTCGGTTAATTCCTTCGCCCCCAAGTCAGGGGAAAAATTCGAAGAGTGGTTGGTCGTATCACAACCACTTTTACTTATATTCCTCCCATCGAATCATGGGGCGAAGTTAGTTAATGGATGGTCAAGTCGCATCTATTTTATGTTTTATACCCAGCCCATCGGATTGTAGGCAAGAATTATCGGATGAATGGTCGAGCATGTTCGTTTTGATCGATTTGGTCATGGACCTGAGAGCTTTGGCCTCAAACTCTGGGTACTCATTTTTCTATATTAGGCTTACGTAATTTATGTCGATCGCATATCATAACTATTATACAATGCACAAACAATTCAAAGATATGGAAAAAACTTCAAATTTTATTGCAAGTTGAAAGAGAGGACGACACTGTCTATCTTATTACATGGTTTTGAGCTAAAATGCAAAAGTAAATTATAAATGAAATACAACTTAGTGAAATAAAATTAAGTAAAGTAGCACTGTAGATGCTTATTGATCCATGCCCCAGGGAGTGCAATGCCATCGACAGTCGTTAGTTTGAAAGTTCCATCTCCAAGCTTAATGATCGATGACATATGGTCCTTTCCATCTCGAACTTAAGTTAGGAGAAGCTGGGAAAGATCTGTTTCAGAATAGAATCGCCAATGTCAAAGGTCCTAGCTTGGACTTTAATGTTGTAGTATCAGGGGACTCGGTGTTGGTGTGCAGCTGCCTTCAAGTCAGCCTCTTTGTGTTTCTCATCAATCAAATCTAGAGATTCCAAAAGAAGATATCTATTTTTTTTAGGGTCATAGTAAGTAACTTAATGAGAAGGGACTTCAAGTTCTACGGAAATCATGGCTTCACACCCATAAGCAAAGGCAAATGGAGTGTGACCAATCGTGGATTTATGGGTAGTTCTATATGCCCATGGTGCTAATGGGAGTTCATCAATCCACTTGCCTCTAGACTTTTCCAAAAGCTTCTGCAGAATGGACTTTATGATATTATTAACAACTTTGATCGATCCATTAGCTTGAAGGTGAGCAAATGTCGCAGTTCTTTTCTCAATATGTTGTCGGTGGTGGAAGTCTTAGAATTCAGCACTATCGAATTGGGTTTCGTTGTAAGTTATGATTGTTCAAGGGAGACCAAAATGACAGATGATATTTCATACAACAATTTTGATTTCTTTCTTCATAATGATTATGGCCAATGGCTCGGCTTCAACCCATTTAGTAAAGTAATCGACTGATACGATGGCGTACTTCACGCCACCTTTAGAAATCGATAGGGTGCTGGTGATGTCAATACCCTATATAGCAAATGGCTACGGAACGACCATTTGAGTAATCGTTGTTGGTAGGGCTCTAAGAATCTTTGCGCATCTCTGGTATTTGTCACACTGTCTAGCATGATCTATTGTATCTCGATTGATAGTTGGCCAGTAATATCCATAGCAAAGTATCTTCTTTGTTAAGGTTTGGCCCTCGGTGTGATTTCCGCACTTACCTTCATGCACTTCTCTTGAACTTGTTTAACTTCATTATTGGCGATACACGAAGCAGGGGAACGGAAAAACCCTTCCTGCACATGACCCTTCTTAAAGGATGTACCATGAAGCTTTATGAAGGACCTGCCATTTTTCATTCCTCCGTTCGAGATGGATTCCTTTTGGCAAATAATCTTTTATCGTAGTCATCAACAACTCCTTCTCAATCTCCGTCTATTATCCCCAATCAATCTCGACCTGGTCAATGATTAGAGCATTAAGTATTCAATTGGGACTAAGCCCATAAGCTGTACATCCTTGGAAATGGCCAATTCGGTCAGTGAGTCCGCTTTCTCATTCTATTCTCTAAGGATATGTGTAATAGTGTAATGCTCAAAATCGTCTAGCAGCTCTTAGACCGGTCAAGGTAAGGAGCAAGTCATGCTCTCTTGGCCTGATATTTTCCCCTAACTTAGTACATTAATAATCGAGAATCACAGAAAATTCGCAAAGCTTTTACTCCTAGCTCTTTAGCATGTTTAAGCCCGACAATCAAGGCTTCATATTCAGCTTCATTATTCATTGTAGGGAAGTCACGTTTCAAGGAGTAATAGATCGAGCATTACACTGGAGTAACTAGTACGACTCTGATGCCATAATGTCATTTGTTAGGTGCTCCATCCATGTACATCTTCTATTGGAAGATATGCTCTCCACTACTCTTAAGGAGAGTCATCTTGTGCAAAAAATTCATCTTTGTAGTTTGCCAGTGCTTGTCCTTGGATATCTATCCGAGGGGGATAAGTGATATTAAACTAGCTCAGTTTGATATTACCTCCTAGATGTCTCAGGTTATTGTTGGACTTGTCGTAACGACTAGTTGGTTAAGACATAGATAGGCTGAGCCTGAAAATAAGGGCAGTGCTTCATTGATGCAATCAACAAGCAGTATTCGAGCTTCTCCAGCTTTGGATAGTTTCTTCAAGCAATGTAAATTGCTTGCTAACATAGTATACTAGCCTCTAGATCTGATTCTCCTCATGCAGTAGTGCGATACTTACGGCATGTACTGAAATTGTTAAATTGATATACAAGTCTTCATGATCCAGTGGCTTAACAAGACGGAGGTTCTCTCTAAGTTATGTACTAGAGCTTGGAAGCATCAATACATTCCTGCATCCATGCGAAGTTCCTTTTCCCTCTTCTAATCAAGTCGAAGAAGAGAATGCACTTATTTATGGCTCTGAGATGAATCGACTCTGGGCGGTGACCTTCCCATTTAGCTTTGCACCTGCTTAATTGTCTTTGTTGCTCGGATATCTATTATTACCTGAATCTTCTCAAGATTGGCCTCAATCCCATAAGAGTTAACGATGAAACCCAAGAATTTTCTTGACACAATGCCGAAAGAGCATTTCAAAGGGTTGAGTTTCATTCTGTATTTTCGGGTAACGCTGAATATCTCCGCCAAATTACTGATGTTGTCTTTGATCATCATGACTTCACAAGCATATCTTCTATGTATACTTCCATTTATCGTTCAATTTGATCACTGAACATCAGTTCACCGGTCTTTGATAACTAGCTCCAACATTTTTAGTCCAAAAGGCATCATAATGCTGCAGTATAATCCAAGGTTGGTGATGAAGCAGGTGTGTTCTTGGTCCGGGACGTGCATCGGGATGTATTGTTCCTACAGTATGCATCCAAAAATGAAATCAGTTCATGTCTAGTGGAAAAGTTTACCGGCTGGTCGATCCTTGAAAGTAGTAAGCTATCCTTTCGACATGCATTATATAGTTCTGAGTATTTGATGCATGTCCTCAAGTTTCCATTAACCTTTTATACGAGTACAAGAATAAATACCCATTTCGGGTAGAGGGCAGCACAGATAAACCCATTGTTCTTTAGTTTATCCATCTCCTCCTTGAGTGCGCCAAATCTTCTCGGTTCCATACTGCATTGTTTTTGTTTCACCGGTACTCGAATTGATATTTACTGCATGGCTCATGATGGTTGGCGAGATCCCATACATGTCAGTATTGGTCCAAGCGAACACATCAAGATTTTCCCGAAGAAAGCCTACTAATTCCTTCATCATCGTTGCGTTGAGCTGTGATCCGATCTTTAGGACCCATAATGGGTCATCGTGGCCGATCGCGATGTCGATCATCGGGTCAGAGGGTGCAGCCTTAGGTTCTTCTAGCTCCTCTTCCTCATCTCTCAATTATATATCTTTATAGAAGCGACTGTGGTGCCTGAGCCATGACTTGGATGTTGATTGCTAGGCTTCATTAGTTTTGATGCAGAGAGGCCTCTCCGCGTCCTTTTTGTTTTCTTCCCCCCATGAATCCCTCAGCTCAACAATATAGCAGGCCCGTCTAGTCGCCTGATCATCAAGAATAATTCCCATGCCATTCTTTTTTATGAATTTGAGTGCTAAGCACCAAAGCGCGATAGCAGTCCTGAATTCAGAAAAGGCCGATCGGCCTAATAAAGCATTATATAAAGAGTTCACATCCATCACAATAAATGGCAGCACCTGCACTCTCCTATGGCTATCGTCTCCTAGCTCCATCGGTAGCTTGACGTGGCCTAATGCTTTGGTAGCAAAACCACTAAAGCCATGAATATAGGTTTACATGGTTTCAATTCTTTGCCCTTCGTTAATATCTGGCCGTAGGTCTTCTTAAAAGGGATATTGACTGAACTTCCACAGTCAATTAAAATCTTTCTCAACAAGGCAGGGCCGATCATGGTCATGATTACCACTGAATCTATTATAGGGGCCTATACCCTATCTGCATCTCTACTACAAAATATGGTATTGTTAGTAATAGTTTTTTACTGATTTCTAGAGTATCGTCCTCTGCATCCGAGTAGCATTCCATATCAGCATGTCTTAAATCGTTCATGTAACGCTCCATCTTGTTTCAGCTATTTTCAACTAGATGTGGTCCTCCAACAATAGTGTTAATGACAAACTTTCCTCATGCCCATCTAGGTTCCTCAGCACTAGGCGGGGCTTGTCCTCTATTGCGGTCGGATGTCCCCTTCCCACCATCCTATGGGGCTTTAAGGAATTGTTACAACTTTCTTTCACGAATCAACTTTTCAATGACATCATGGAGGTAGCGACACTCATCCATGGTATGACCATAACTTTCATGGAATCTATAGTACTTTCCTATCTTTTTCTGCTTCTACATCAGTTCTTTTGGAGGTGGCTTTCTATACTGAAAAGTATTACAAGTTGATAGATAGATGTTCTCCAATGACGTGTTCAATAGTGTATAGGTGTCAAATGTCCATATCCTTGGCTTCCCTCTCCCAAAATCCCGTCTCGATTGCAGTTTCTATCACCTCGCCTCTTTTGCTCATTTGTTTTGTTTTGAAGAAGGAGGCTTTCTACTCCATGTTACTTTCTACTCCCTCTGCACTCTTCTCGACGAAATCTCTCTTCTTGGTCTGCTTCACCTCCTCTTCCCATAGGCACTGAGCTACCTTCACATATAAACAGCCCAACGTAGAAGGAGGCTTTCCCACCAAGGAATCACCAAAATCAAAATCAAGGTCAACTCCATTAGTCAGTGTCATCAGTAATGCATCATCTTTTGGATTACAACTTTTATAACAATCATATTAAACGTTTCTAGATAATCTTTCAGTGACTCCCTCGAAGCTTGGATCAATTTGGAGAGAAACATGACATCTTTGGTGTAAGCCGCATGCATGTACAACTGCTCCATAAACTTCCTTGGTAACTCATCGAATGAAGAAATTGACTGCGGCGGTAGCTTGGCGGACCATATAGTCGTAACCCCTTTCAGAAAAATAGAAAAACTTCTGCACTTGATTGTATCAGTAACTCGCGCGGAATCTATGTGTCACTCATACTTCATGAGATGCTGCATCGGGTTGGTTTTTCGTGCATAAGCAAGCACCGTAGTCATATTAAACTTATGCAGATAATCTATGCATAAGATGTTCACCGTAATCATATTAAACTTATGCAGATAATCTATGTATAATATGTTGTCAATGAATGGAGTATGAATTCTTGGGAGTCCCCGATTATTATTGAATAGACCTTGACTTTCTTTCACAAGCCGTCTCGCCACAGCTATTAGGTTTGGCATTTGGAGAGCCCATGCCTGGCGATGGTCTTGTTCCACCCCATGTGAATGACCCGATCCATGCCTTCAGGCATCACCACGTTGCCTTAGCTCAATGTGCTCCTCTTACACCTCCTGAGCAGTAATCCTATCACCGTCTCTTGGCTATAGTTCAATCATATTTATCTAGGTTCTAGTGCCTCATTCAGTTGTCGCGCGTCCGAATTCAACTCCTCTATCAGCATGAAGATTCTCCCTTAGGTTGGAAGGTTCGGTGTCAAACCCCCTAGAAGGTTTGGTGCTAATTCAGGCAGTTTGGCGATAGTCAATCGCATAGTTCCTCCTTGATGTTCCAACATCATACACATCTGTCTTGTGCTGTCTTCTCCTACGATAGTCAATGGATGAAGAGGAGTTCTTTGATCATGAGTATGGAGTAGGCTCTCTCCTTGTATTCCAACATTGGTCTTTCATCCGGTTCATCAGGTTGATATTGCCTTGAATTTGTTGATTGAACGACTTATGGTTATCCAACAGTTCCTTCAACAGGACATCAAAGTTGGCTTGGTGATGTAATCAGTTGGATTTCGGGCATCGGTAGCTGCCGGTTGCACATTCCAATCAACATGTCGAATGCTTGTATATCAGCATGGTAAGTAGTGGACTTGTTTCACCTAGCCATGGCTAATAAATTCCTTCTAGATCTTCTTCAAATCTGAGTAGAACTGGAAACATGTTGGCAGAAATCTGGATCTACCTTACCGATATGGGAATCCACTAGTTGATGATGAGATCCAATCAAGCTGGGAATTGATTCTCAAAGAAAGCACCAAAATGTTCGCCCCAACCCATACTTAGAATTTTCCAGAGAGTCTCTCTTGAACTTGCTTGCTCGTTGCTTCATAACTCTGTTTATACTTGATCTCTAGACTCCGTGGTCATCCCTTTAGGCTACTTGCCTTATCTTTCAGTGAGTCTAACTTGTCGAATCAGTTTGTATATAGCCAGGTCAAAAGGTAAAATAACAACAATGGTGATTTACTGGTCCCTATGTATGGCGGCTAGGATTTTGTGCATTTTTAACATATTGGAATATATTATTTTAAGGTGACTTAAATTCGATGGTTCTAATGCATTTCAACAACTATATATAGGAGCCTAGCCTCCTCACTTTTATTCATAAAATTTTCAAGGAGCATAGTAAAGCTTTATCGGTTTAGCTTTTCCAAAGTTTAGAAAACTTCTTTAGGGTTTCAGGTAAGAAATCCTATATGATTATTTTTGTTTGTTGTCTATTTTCTAAACGTATTCTTCTCCAAACCTTTAATTTTCTAAATCTAAGGCATATACAAATTCTTTATTGTATATTTACTAAAAAGCAACATACGAAGGGGTTCGTTAAAGACGTGTCAAAACCAAAAGAATGCAAAGCTAAGGTATTATTTTGAGTAAAAATCTTAGTCTTTCTATCTTAGTAGATTGGTGTAGTTTGGTTTTGAATTATGCCTTGGGGAGTTTTAGTTTATGAAAACATCATACAAAAAATCCACAAAATGCAACCAAAGCGAAATGTAAATTCAAGGTTGGAACCATAATTGTTCATATCAAAATAATGTTAATTGTGTAGATTTGCGATTGTAGTGTTTTTACTTTCTATTCCACTTCTTATTCTTTTTCTTTGGATTTGATTAATAGTTTTGATTAGGAATTTGCATGTAAGGTACGAATCCTTATTCATAGTTTGCACTGCTTATTTCTAAAATTTTAAAAGAAAATCCCTTTGTCTAATTTCATGTAAAAAGAATATAGAATAGAGCATAAAAAGGAATTGAAATTGTATGAATTTTATTTGTATACAAATCCGTTGGTTGGAATTTTGGATATTGAATTTATGGTATATTTGTAATATGGGAATGCGTATTATATAATTTAAAAAGAATTGACTTTAAACGTTAGTTTAGGGTGTGAACTCTACTCGCTTAGAAATTCCTTGGCAAATGTACATACACACACATATATACATACATACATACATACATACATACATACATACATACATACATATATACATACATACATACATACATACATATATATATATATATATATATATATATATATATATTATAGCATAGCATAAACGACATATAACTATAATGTATTAATTGCGTAGTTAATAGGCTATTAGTTATCATTAAATTCCCCCTTAGGAAAGAAGTTAATTATAAAGGCAAAATAAGTTTTTTTTTCTTATAAGGCCTCGATATGGAATGCGGTGAGGTGTGTGATAATATATATAGAGAGTGTTATAGATTATGACTAAGTTATTGGGATGCTAGGTTAGTCAAAAGAGCACAGAAGTTTACACAGCTAATATGGCTACCTGTAATGTGACTTTAGGACTAATGTGGGACATCGTCTATAATAAGTAACTACAAATGATGCGAGGTTAGTACCAATTCTACAAGATGAATCTGCTCGGCTAATCAGGTCACCAGTACCTACGAATAATCGAACTAATATGAGATGTCATTGTGGCCCACAGGTCATAATACGAAGGACCTACTATAAGAACTGAATGTATTAAGTGGTTGTGTGAGAGCCTGCTTCTTCCTTATGTAGCAAGTAGTAAATGGTCGAGGTAATGGGTTAGGCATGATAAAGGATATCTCGAGAAAGGGCCAACATTGATATGAAGTACTAAGTGGTTGAAGAGATTCCATGCAATGTCACCTAGATAGTTATAATAGAGGAGTCCGCATTGGGATAGGTATTAAAGGACAGAGACCTGCCTTAAAAGAGGTATTAAATGGTCAGAGTTCGGCTAGTTCCCATTAAAAGGTATTAAGTGACATGGATACCATCTTTTACATTGATAGGACATTATTGTGATGATAGATATGGGTTATTTTGTTAAAAGCGAGATGGTTGTAGGCTTATATTTGGAAAGCCTTTTTGGCTTATATTTGGAAAGACTTAGGATGTAGTTAAAATGCTAAAGACATATTCCAATTTAAATTATACTACCTAAGTTTTACTATAGTAGGGATCGAGATGTTTATTCACCAAACATATGTTGTTCTGACTCCCTCTTTATTATAGCATAGGTTAGGAAAGATGATTATGTGGCAGCCTATTTTGAACATAATGTACCACAGATATGTATTAGTTATTATTAGTTTTTGTGACATTTTGAATTTATAATAAAATAGGTATTATTGTTATTATTATATTTTATCCATTCGTTGTGAGATCTAAATGTGTTGATAAATAGCTCAGCTCTATATTATTCTTTTTACCAATCAATAGCCAACTTTTAAATAGATCTATGTTCCAATGGACCTTTTATAGGTTGGAATTTTGGTCTGTTTTAGGGCGGGTTATTGCATTTTGTATCAGAGCCAAGGTTACTCGATCAACAGGGATAAATATACGTACGAGAGATGTACTTGTTACTTTGAAATAGTTTTTTCAAAAAACTATATATATATATATATATATATATTATGAACATATGCATACACACTAAAAAAATCTTTATTTCAGCTTATGGTACTATCTTAGGAAATTATACTAATAGTTTAACCTACATATAGTAGACTATGGTTGAAAACCATTCTTCTTATGAGTCTGGGAACCCTGCCAAAGGTATGCCCAACATTCGAGGGATGCCCGAATGGTTTAAACAGTACCTCAGGCATGTATAACAAGTCCTTCTTTCTCAGCAAACTGCAGCAGTGGCACCCGTTGTCTCACCTACTGAGGCAGCACCTCATCCTATCGATGTTCCCAAAATGTGTAAGGATATTATGAATATTGGAGGAAGAGAGTATTCTGGAAAGGAAGGTTGCATGGATAATTGATCGCGGAAGGATATTTTAGGAGCTTAGTCAAGAGGATCAAGTGAAGCGGATGATGATAGTATGGCACTTAAGGGAGAGGCCTTAGCTTATTGGAATATGGTGACTAAGGAGGACGTTTTTAGGATTGTCACCTAGGATGAGTTCAAGAACCGATTTGAGATAAAGTTTATGTCGAGAGCATAACTAAGCTTACAATCATAAAAATTTATACAGCTTAGGCAGGGAGACTCCACTATGAAGGAGTACATTAGTAAATTTATAAAGCTAGCCAAGTTCAGGATGATTTTGGTTCATATGCCCATGAGAAAGGTCATAAAGTTTGTCAAGGGACTAAACTCCTCGCTTAGGGAATGGTTGTTAACTCAAATACCCATCGGTGCCAATTACGAGAATCTTGTGAGATTGCTTTACTACAAACGGCTAATGCTAAGGAGGAAGAGATGGAGAAAGAGAAGGAAGGACTAACACAGAATTATGGAGAAGCCAAGAAAATAAATTTTTGGGTGAATAAGAAGTCGAAAGGAAAGTTTACGAAATAAGGTAAGGTGTGTAATAGATGCCAAAATAAAAAAAGATATATTGTTAGAGGTTGTAGGGTGAATCCATTAAAGGTAACAATTAAGGGAAAGTGTTACCACTGCCACGAAGAAGGGCGCTTTAAGAATCAAGGTCCTATGCTGGTGAAGCAAGGGCAGAGGGGGCAAGCCTACGTGATAGAGGTTATCCATGTTTCGAGTAGAGCACCCGCTGCAGACCAAGGAAAGGCAACTATAGGAGATATAACATTTATTTTTAGGAATACAAATTGTACTTTATTCGACTCTGAAGCATTACATTCGTTCATTGCTAGGAATTTTATTAACTCCTTAGATCTTCGAACCCAACCGTCACCAACCCAATAGTAGTTTCAAGTCCTATTGGAGGGACGACATCTTTTTTCAATTTTCAAAGACCTAGGGTTAGACAAATGTGACGTTGATTTCATATGTAAAGCGTACATTCTAAATTTCTCGGGGTATGAGCTTATTTTTGGTATTGGTTGTTTGTTGAACTACTAGGCATTCTTGTACTACAATAAGAGAGTAGTATAGTTAAAGAGTTATAAAGGGAAAGATATAGACGTTCGATGCACACTCCCGAATTTAGTCGAATTAAGCTATCTATACTCGCTGGACTTATTGCAAAACTAACTTTCTTTTATAGTTATAATTCAAAAATTCCTTGTATCTTTAAAGAAGTTTTGGATCTCCCACCCTGAAAGGAGGTTAAGTTTAGGATTGACCTAAAGGAGGATGCAAGACCAATCGCTCTGCTATGAAGATGCATGGCCCCAAAGGAATGGCGAGAATTAGATAAGTAGATCTCAGAGCTATAGCAGAAAGGATTCATTCAATGAAATATCTTGGAATGGGGAACCCTTGTTGTCTTTATAACTAGGGTAGATGGCTCATTGGGTTATGTGCTGACAATAGGGAGCTCAACAAGTTGATAAAGAAGAATAGGTATCCAAGAGTATTACTAGGTAAAGTAGTCAGATAATATGGAGAATGATACATATTGGGTTGTCTCATAGAATAATCCCTTAGGCTAACACTAGTATCTGTTTTCAAAATTTAATAAATAACTCACATATACGTACACATTATTGACAATAAGGACACGTGTTTCTTGAATAGAACAATACATAGTATAAAATAAATGACAGGGAGAACAGAAAATCATCTAAATGCATTGATAAAATATATAATATAAAATATACAAGGTATGTTTAATATACAACACAAAGATAAATATACATGAGACTACATAATACAAGATGATTTACAAAAATACGTAATACTAGCATCCTCTACACATAAAAATCAAGCTAGTCTCTTCATCCCTGAACCTGAAATGTCTCGAACTGACCAAAGTATTACATACATAACACTTAGGTCAGAATATGTCTAAATGTTGGTGTCAATATACATATGTATCTTAGTATTTGCATGATATAATAATATGATAAACAACAACAAGATAACTCATGACAACATCCATTATGGCACAAAACGTGAAGATGTCGTCACTCATATAAAATCACATCAAATAAGGAATTAAGAAAACAATGTCAAATGGGTGAATCATTCTTATCAAAATCATCATCGAAGTCTAGAAAATATCAATACTTGAGATATCACGAAGTACAATCAGGGTAGCACATAACAATGCCTAAGTATAGTCAGGCTAGCACATATTCAGGCTAACTAATTAGCCTCTATTATGGTGGTTGTGCTATGCAAATATCTCCTAAACTTTGATACGTGGAAAACATTATGAACTCTAGTGAACTTAGCTGGAAATTCTACTCCATACGATAGTCTTCCCACTCTTTCCAGAATCGAGAAAAGCCCAACAAATTTCAGTGCCAACTTGGTTGAATTCTCAAATCTCATCACCTTCCTAAGAGGGGAAACTTTAACAAACACCATGCCTCCAACCGAGAATTCTAAGTTTTTCCTTCGCTTACCAACATAGGATTTCTATTAATCTTGAGCAGTCTACATTTTCTTCTTGATTACTTCAATCTTCCCCTGATCTCTCATATCAAATCTGGTTCAAGTAGAATTTTGTTGGTGTCCTCCCACCAACAATCAGGTGACTTACATAGCCGCCCTTATAAGGCTTTAAAGGGTATCATACCAATCTTTTCCTGATAACTATTGTAATAAGTGAATTTTACTAAAGGTAAAGGCTGCTTCCAATGTCCTCCAAAATCTATAATGCATGCCCTTAATAGATCCTCCAAAATCCTATTCATCCTTTCTGTCTGCCCATCAGTCTGAGGGTAATTAACGGTGCAAAGGTTTAGCGTCGTCCCCAGTGCTGACTGCGGACTCCTCTAAAATTCACTAGTAAATAAGAGTTTCTATCACTAACGATACTAATTGGAATCCCATGTAATTAGACCATACCTCCTTGATGTAAACCACTGCTAGAGATGTTGTGGTCCTATTACACCTTACTGGAATAAAGTAGGCTCTCTTAATGAGCGTTATCCAGCTTTTTGATCCGACTATATTCGGACTGACTAGAGAAGTTAGACCCGACAATTATCAAGGCAAACGATCCAGAGAGATGATCCTAGGGTCCAGAAACAAGGTATATCGAGACCACGAGATGAAGGTAAAATAAGCTTAGAATTGCAACACCATAGAATACGCCAAGTATGAACTGGTGTTCCACCCTATATAGGGGATCAGTACCGATCCCCACGGGTACACCCGAAGTGGCCCCCACTCCTATGGCACTCTTCTCTGTTTACACATAGCCTTATTCAAGTGTTGTCCCAGATTTCTGATGCGTTGTATTGGCAATCTCCATATGCAATCTAAAGCAGCAATTCAACCTTCTGTAGATCCATCGCTTGGGCTAAAAGCCACCTAGTCGACTATTCAAAACAACGTTGGAAACTCGAAGCCATATCGAGAAGAACCACCATGAAGAATTGCAGATCCACTACCTCCATATCTAGGGATCGGTATGGATCCCCAAATAGGAATCAGTACCGATCCCCAACCATAGGGAATATGGAGTCGCGATTTTTAGGAGGACTTCGTCTTTATGAGGAGATTCAATGGGAGAAATATTAGTGAGATATTTGGCTGTCTACCGCTATAAATACAGAAGGCATGGTTAATTCTATGATTCTTTAAACTGCCATTATACTCTCACTCTCTCATATTCAAGGATCTATTCCGATCCCACTCTCTTGTCATAAAAAAAATGTGCAAAAGCAATACAATACTTCAAGTGGACGTATTCCCTAGATTGCCAAGCAATTATAAATTTACTTGCGCTTGTTTTTTACTTGATTTCCTCTACTTCTCATGTATCTTCTTCATTTAATCTCTACCACTTACTTTTTTGGGTGTTTGTGCCAATTTTGGTGCAAACATTTTGGTTTTTTCACTGAGAACGATATTTTCAGGCCATTTGGATCCACCATCTACTATTGAATTTCCTATATACAAGAGGTCAATCCAATTTCCCTACCTTTAAACTCTACAACTTATATTTCAAAATCTACAAGAAACTTTCTGCCATGCCCCCACCAAGGAAGGAAATGTTAGTTTGTGGAAGATGGATCTTAAGGCTAATTTAACACTAGAGGGGGGGTTAAATAGTATTTACTATTTTTTGTGAATCTTTTTAAATTATTTTAAAATTATAATTAAACAATATAGAATCAACACATATGCAAACACAGATAGATATAAATGCAGTAAAAGTAAAAAGTAAAGAGTTGGAGAGATCACACCAGGAATTTTTATACTGGTTAGAGTTACCCTATATCCAATCCTATACAATTTCTTGTATAGATTTATTTTTAAATATCGAAGTTAATACAATCTCAATTTCAAGGAAACCAGACACACCCTCGAGATTTTTCAAGCTCTGGGTATAATCATTGGATTTGGACAGGACATCGACACACCCGCTTGAATTCAAATGCAGTACCAAGCACACCCACTGGATTAATTTGGGGCACAAGCACACCCACTTGGATTTTAGGGACACCAAGCACACCCAAGCGTATAAGAGTATGATTAATAGAATTTATAGACTCGGTTTCTTGATCTTAGTACAAATGATCATATAACCTCTTGAGTAGCATTTTGATCTTGTATTCAGTGGTAGAGATGAGAGAGATCAGAGAGTAATTTATAGAGAATCAAATTAATAGAGTTTGAGTTCGGTTTTGATTGAATTTAAGAATATTCTTAGTAGATTTTCTTTTAATCATCAAGAGAGGAAAAGATAGAAAGAGTGAGAAATTAGTTAAAATATTTGTTGGAAAATCCTCTTATTTATAGTAAAACAATGGCCATATCCATTCGCGAAGAGATACGATGAAAATACACTTCGATTCAAATTTGAATTTTGAAAAATTCGGCCGATATGTCCACTTGAATCGGAGTGTATTTTGAAATTTGAAATTTGAATCGAAGTGTATTTTGAAATTTTTATAAAAATTGTATCGCGAAGAGATATTATATCGTGTAGAGATATTATAAAAATTGTTTCGAAAATATAAAGATTTGTAAAATATTTTAATACTTTGTACAATCATCTAAACATAGTTTATAGATATTTTAATCTTATCAAAACTTAAGAAACTTTATAAAATAATTTTTATATATTTTTAAATATATAAAGGATATAAATATGAATTTCCTTTTTAAAATAATATATATAAGTATAAGTGAACATATATATTTAAAATCTATAATAAATGTTATAATATACTTATAAACATTTAGAAAGCATAAAACTAAAACTATAGCAAAGTATAATAGATTAAAAGTATAATTAAAGTATAAAATAGTTAAAAATGTAATTACTCAAAATATTATAATCTTGTAAATAAAATTATTTTATAAAACATTTGAAGGCCATTTTGAAAGATCATTTTGAAAACAGGGATTCTTTAATATCATTTTTGCAATTCATAATATTTGAAAACCATTTCAAATCAGAGAATAGATTTTAAAACCTTTTTAAAAAATGAAGAGAGAGATCAAAGAAGTGCTATTAGTGTTTTAGCAATAGACTTTATAATTTATCTGGATATCTTGAATCTTCAACACTCGTGAATCTTCAATCTCGAACTCTTGAATCTTTATATCAGCCTCTTGAATCTACTCTTGATAAAATACAGTCTTCTAGATCAAAACTTGTCAAATATCCTATACTATATAATATATATGTATAGCTTGATAAAAACATTAGTATCTATATTTTATAAGATGTCAAATGGTTGTTGTCATCAAAACTAATGCCCAAGGTACTAACAATCTCTCCCTTTTGATGATGACAACCATGCTTTTAAAATATTATATAACTCCCCCTACATTACAACCCCTCCCAGTCTATGCCTAGATATTTTATATATTTCTCCCCCTTTGTCATCAATAAAAATAATAACCCAAACTCCACCTAACTAAGCTACTAGATAATTAATAAAAGTGATAAGAGTAAATAAGTGATATATTGTTTAAAGAAGAGAAGCTTAGTTTATAAATTAATCCAATCCAACACATAAATCAAATCAAACTAAACCAAAGTCAAATCAATTCTAACCCTAATATAAGTCTATACACACCAATCCTAATATCAATGCAAACCAAATCATTAATGCATATCAATCAATCCAATAAACAACAATTCATACAAACTAAACATCCTTATCCTAAACTAAACTAACATGATTTCATAATAATAGGGGATTTATGATAGGGTAGAAAGGATAATGGAGGCAGAAATTCCCTTTTCGCTCGACTAAATTTCATTCTTGTCAAAGCATATTCTCTAACACCCTTGACCTCATCATCATCGACTTCATGTTCTTCCTTTTCTTCCTCCTTCTCGTCTTCTTCCTCTTTCTCTTCGCTATTATTCATAGGATCATGAATGACCAAATTGGCAGCATTATCCTCAATGACTGTTATCCCTCTTTTTGGATAAAACTGGAATATCAACAAATTGGCAAGGAATGATGGATATCGGGATTGGGGATCGATTGGAAACAAGGCTACAATCGATGATGTCAAAATTTGGTTGAGCTCCGATCGAGACGAAATTGATTGGAGATGATGATAAGGACTAGGAAAGGCTATGTTTCAAATTTCAGGTTAATCGGAGTTCGTATGAAGGAGATATGATCGATGCAAGTTAGGAAGAACATATTGTTCGTATCCATCGGCACGCAAGGATGGTTCGAATCGATACAGTTCGTATCGATCAGGTACTTGGGAGTACGTATCGATCGGCCCCGCACCAATCAGATGATGGTTCGAATCGATACACTTCGTATCGATCAGAAAGTGAGGACATCGTATCGATACAGTTCGTACGAATCAGTATGGATTCGGCTCAGTGAAGTTCGCATCGGTCAAGTGTTGGTTTGACTCGATAGTGTTCGTATCGATCAAAAGCAGAGCAGGGTGAAGGACCTCGAATCAATGATGTTCGCATCGATCAGCATGGACACAACTCGATGGCTTCGTATCGGTCAGAGGGGAAGAGGCGGCATGTTTCGAATTGATACTCTCGTATCGATAGCAGATGGACTTTGGCTCCTTCGTATCCATCAGGTAAGAGCCTCCTTCGTATCCATCAGGTAAGGCTTCGCTCGTATCCATTAGATACGGTCTAGTTCGTATCCAACCTCCATCACAACCACTTCGTATCGATAACCTCCATCGTCATTTCGTATCGATTGATTCGTGGCTGATTGATACAAAGTACACTCTAGGAACCGATGTGAAGGAAAACACGAATCGATGGATGCGAGCATGACCGTTGTGAAGTTATGGATATGGACGAAGCATGGAAGATGGATACGAGCGCGTCTTTAGGAAAAGAGGCATTCAACACGGCGACAAAGGTGCACCAACCCAGGGATTTCACAACACGTCATCGATGCGCACGCGTTCTGGATCGAGTCGAAGGCTATGGATTCGAACCAATGGATTCGAAGACGACAGCCAACGGACAACCCAAATTTGAATCGATCATATCTTGAGATCCACAAGTCCAAATGGTATGAAATTTTCACAGGAGCTTGCTTACATGTTGAAGAATGTCCACACCAAATTTCATCTTGATTGGATGATTTTATGATCGATTCAAAAGGAGTTCGAATCTACCCCAAAGTGGGCCCAAATTTCCTGAGGCCGGGCATGTGGGCCCCCTCACGTGCCAGAAGTGGTCTCCCGGATTTTCAGCGAAATATCAGCATCCCACGCCTATAGAGCCCCTGGTCATTCAGAAAAGGGGATCTTCTTCTGGATCTTTAGCCATTCAACCTCCAGACATTGCAGGATTCATTTCTACGCTTCAATACTTCAATACTGCTGTTGTACTGGAAATTCTTCATATTTACTGCTGTAATCATCTGTAATCATCAAGGATAATCAATAAAAGGATAAAACTTTGGAGTGGACGTAGGCTGGAGATAGCCGAACCACTATAAAACTTGTGTCTCTGATCATTATTTTTGAATTGCTATTTGATGTTTGCTGAGATCTGATATTTGTGCTTGAATATCGTTGGTTTGTGTTCATACACTGGTGCTTTCACGGTATTTGGAGTTTGTGACCAATTTTGGCGCAAACACTTTGGTGCTTTCACTGAGATGGACTAGCACCCTCTACATAGGATTTGACATTCAGATTTGTAGAGTTTGAGGAGTCTTGATTTGAGGACAATGACTAGGCAAAATAGTAGAAGACAAAGGGCTGAGGGAAGCCAACAAGGAGGAAGCCAAGAAGCATCCTCCGAAGCTGGAGAAGGGCAAGCTTCCATCTACATCACCAGAGACGAAATGGAAGCTATAAAAAATTCACTGCAAGAGAGGTAGTTGAAGAGTCAACAGGAAATGATGCAGACTTTCTTTGAGCAAATGAGTGCTGTAGGGATGCAGAACTTAGGAACTACTACAGCGGCTGTGGATGCAGGACAAGGGACTAGGGTTGTGGAACCAAAAGAAGGAAAAAACACAGAACCGGAAGGCAATCAACAAGGGCTTGGGGGCAGGCCCACAGGATCCAATACAGGAGGACCTTTGGAAGGAGTTCAACAGGTCAGGGCCAACGTTGCTGCTAGTGAGCCACATGAAGAATATGTGCCGGAGTTCCCTCGAGGGCAACCCCTGACAGACAATACTGGATTAGTGGAGATCATCAGGAAAACTGTGCGAGGTGGTTTGACCAACAGAGACTTGAAAGGAGTGAACAGGAGTCCGTTCGCTCGAGAAATAAGGATGGCTCAGAATCCACCTAAGTTTAAGTTACCTAGCGTGGAGGTATATGATGGCAAGACAGACCCAACTGATCATTTGATGAGGTACACCAGACACATGGAGGTGCTGGGGGGACCGGAGGAAGTGATGGCGCGATGCTTTCCTTTGTACTTGACGGACTTAGCTGCAATGTGGTTTAGGCAGCTGGGAGAAGGATCTATCAGGACTTTGGGGGAATTGGTGGATAAGTTCTTGGGGCAGTTTCGGGTTCATGTCAAGAGACCGAAGAACGTGATGACAATGACATCGGTAAAGCAAAGGATGGATGAATCGCTTAGAGCTTTTCTAACTCGATTCTGTGCGGCAGTTGCTTCGGTGGATCGGCCTGATCCATCGATGGTTTTAATGGCGGCAATATCAGGAGTTAGGGAGGATTCGGATTTCAAGGTGACTCTGATATGAGATCCCCCACAGGATCTCGAGGAATTCTTTCACGAGGTGGAGAGGTTCCTTTGGCAAGAAGATGCGAGTATGGATTTAAAGTTGAAAAAGGTTAATGCAACTGAGGGTGGAGGACCATCCAGCAAAGGTTCAGATAAAGACAAAGGAAAAAGGAAGTTGGAAGATGATTCTGGAAAACATGGGAAGCGATGGAAGGATCCAAAGTTTTCCACATACACAGGATTGAATGAGATGTTGGAGCGGATATACCTGGATACTCGGAATCGCCTTCCCTACCGAAGGCCGGCTAGGAGAGAACCATCAGAACGGGAGAGGACATCAGGAAGGCACCGTCTCTTCCATGATTTGGATGGACACGACACCAACAGCTGCAGGCATTTAAAGGATATAATCGAGGAGCATGTTAAGAAGGGACTGCTGCCACAATATGTCGGAACTCGGAATGCAACGGCGGAACAGGAGCAACCGCCGCCTACCTCAAGCCACGATTGTGGGAGGCCCAGGAATGATGGTCGATTGATCATCCATTGACCAGGATAATATGAAATAAGTAACAAGCTACTTGCAAACGACAAAGTCATTTACACATGTACGGGGACGGAGATAGCCCCTAGGCATGCTCGGAATGATGATAGACCGGGATGCTATGGTTTGTGAAATTTATCTTTTGCTTTTGAATTGGACACTGGTTTTTCTGGTTTGGTTTTGGAGTTTGGATTGAACTCCTAGTTTTGTTTGCTTTCTGATTTGGATTTTCCTTTGGATGATTGTTTTCGGTTTTGGATTTTGAGTTTGGATTTTGGATTGGATTTTGATTGAATTTTTATCTGGTTTTTGATAAACGGTCGTCGGGTATGGATTATACCTGGCAAGGGGTGAGTCACTTTGCCCGAACGTGGTAAATTGACTCATTCAGGATGTCGAGTATGGACTATGCTCGGCAAGGGTCCGGAGTGACCAGGATTCGGCCTAGGACTTAGGCCCATATTATCGATTATTGTTTCAGGTCGTTGAGTATGGACTACGCTCAACAATGGTCCAGAGAGACCAGGATTCGGCTTAGGACTTAAGCCATGGCATTGTACAACGTCCAGGGACACTGGACCACGGTCATCAGGTGTGGATTGCGCTTGGCAAAAACCCGAAGAGGTTAGCTCAACGTCCAGGGACACTGGACCAAGGTCATCAAGTGTGGATTACGCTTGGAAAGAGCCCGGAGAGGTTATGGATTCGGATATCGACCCGGAGAGGTCCTGGATTCGGTTATTGGCTATTTGATAAGGATGGATTAGGACTCGGTTGTCGAGTTCGGATGGATATGGAATTGACTAAAGCTTTGGTTATTGGATTTGGAATTGGGCATCGACTCGGAACAGTCAAGGATGACATACTGTGGCGATATGGCTATGGACTTTGGATATTGGAATCGGAACTATTCAAAACATGCCTTCTTATCACAAGGCATGTTTTGGGGGGCAAAAAGTGTTATCCCACTTTTTGGCCAAAACTGGAATATCAACAAATTGGCAAGGAATGATGGATATTGGGATTGGAGATCGATTGGAAACAAGGCTACAATCGATGACGTCAAAATTTGGTTGAGCTCCAATCGGGACGAAATTGATTGGAGATGATGATAAGGACTAGGAAAGGCTATGTTTCAAATTTCAGATTAATCGGAGTTCGTATGAAGGAGATATGATCGATGCAAGGTAGGAAGAACATGATGTTCGTATCCATCGGCACGCAAGGATGGTTCGAATCGATACAGTTCGTATCGATCAGGTACTTGGGAGTTCGTATCGATCGACCCTGCACCATTCAGATGATGATTCGAATTGATACACTTCATATCAATCAGAAAGTGAGGACATCGTATCGATACCGTTCGTACCAATCAGTATGGATTCGGCTCAGTGAAGTTCGCATCGGTCAGCTGTTGGTTTGACTCGATAGTGTTCGTATCGATCAAAAGCAGAGCAGGGTGAAGGACCTCGAATCAATGTTATTCGCATCGATCAGCATGGGCATGACTCGATGGCTTCGTATCGGTCAGATGGGAAGAGGCGGCATGTTTTGAATCGAAACTCTCGTATCGATAGCAGATGGACTTTGGCTCCTTCGTATCCATCAGGTAAGAGCCTCCTTCGTATCCATCAGGTAAGGCCTCGCTCGTATCCATTAGGTACGGTCTAGTTCGTATCCAACCTCCATCACAACCACTTCGTATCGATAACCGCCATCGTCATTTCGTATCGATCGATTCGTGGCTGATCGATATGAAGTACACTCCAGGAATCGATGCGAAGGAAAACACAAATCGATGGATGCGAGCTTGACCTTTGTGAAGTTATGGATATGGACGAAGCGTGGAACATGGATATGAGCGTGTCTTCAGGAAAAGAGGCCTTCAACACGGCGACAAAGGTGGACCAACGCAGGGATTTTGGCGACACATCATCGATGCGCATGCGTTCTGGATCGAGTCGAAGGAGATGGATTCGAACCAATGGATTCGAAGACGACAGCCAATGGACAACACAAATACGAATCGATCATATCTTGAGATCCCCAAGTCCGAATTGTACGAAATTTTCACAGGATCTTGCTTAAATGTTGAAGAATTTCCACACCATATTTCATCTTGATTGGATGATTTTATGAACGATTCAAAAGGAATTCGAATCAATCCCAAAGTGGGCCCAAATTTCCTGAGGCCAGGCATGTGGGCCCCCTCACGTGCCAGAAGTGGTCTCCCGGATTTTCAGCGAAATATCAACATCCCACGCCTATAAATAAAGCTCCTGGTCATTCAGAAAAGGGGATCTTCTTCTGGATCTTTGGCCTTTCAACCTCCAGACTCTGCCGGATTCATTTCTACGCTTCAATACTTCAATGCTGCTGTTGTACTGGAAATTCTTCATATTTATTGCTGTAATCATTTGTAATCATCAAGGATAATCAATAAAAGGATAAAACTTTGGAGTCGACGTAGGCCGGAGATAGCCGAACCACTATAAAACTTGTGTCTCTGATCATTATTTTTGAATTGTTGTTTGATATTTGCTGAGATCTGATATTTGTGCTTGAATATCGTTGGTTTGTGTTCATACACTGGTACTTTCACGGTATTTGGGGTTTGTGACCAATTTTGGCGCAAACAATGACTATTGGATTTGTGGGGTTTCCAATAGGTATTTTTGAAGATTCCTGAAGATTCTGCCTTATTTCTCTTGTTCCTTCTTCATTCTCAACTAAATAGCTTCCATTTTAGAAAGCATGCTGAGAATATGCTTCAGATCACTCTCAATCTTAGTCACTTTGGCTAATGTAGAGTTTTGTAGAGGGCCTAGAGTGGGAGAATCGAAGGAAAATGATGTAGATTCATGCCTTCGACATTTGGAATGGTTAGGATCCATTAATTTTATTTTATTTGAGATTTCAAAAGGAAGTAGACTATAGGTTTAATTTCAAAATAAAGTGGTTATATATAGGAACTATTAAATTTTGAATTAAGGAGGGAATTTGAAATCTGAAAATAACTTCATATGTCGACGTACATTGTACGGATACATCAACATATCTAGTGTAATTTTATTGTTTTGATTTTCTTTTTAATTTTAAATTTACATGCTATTTTTTATATTTCTAAGAAATAATGTATTCCTAACTCTCTACTTAGCCTAATAAATGATGTTTGGTTTAATGGTTTTATTAATATATCAGGTATTCATTTTCAGTATTTATAAATTCGAGTTGTATTATTTCTTTATTTACATTGTATCTTAGAAAGTGATGTCGTGTATCTATATGTTTAGTTCTTGCATGATAAATTGGATTTTTAGATAAATTAATCGCACTAGTATTGCCGCGGTATATTGGTGGTTTAGTAAAATTTAGACCAAAATATTTTGATGTTTGTTGCATATAAATAACCTGAGAATAGGCTAATGCCACTGAAATACATTCTACTTCTGTTGTGGACAAAGATATAAAATTTAGCTTTTTTCTAAATCAGGAGACTGGAGAGTGCCCTAAAAACTGAAAATTTCACTTGTACCTTTTCGATCTGATTTGCAACCAGCATATTCATCATAATTTGCATCACTATATGAAATTAAATCAAAAGAATCTTCTTTTGGATAAAAGAGTTCATAGTCTAACATGTTATTTACGTATCTCAATATTCATTTCATATATTTTAGATGAGTTTTGTTAGGTTGAGAATGATATCTTGCACAAAGACATACACTATGCATTATATTATGTCTACTAGTAGTTATATAAAGTAGTGATTCAATCATACCTCTATATAATTTTTTGTCTACATGTTTTGAATTTTCTTCCTTATTTAAATTTTCATTTGTTGCCATGAGAGTTGGCTTACCACTGGTATTAGACATACCAAATTTCTTAGCTAAATCTTTAGCATAATTTTCTTGATTTATGAAAATACCAGTATTTAAATGTTTTGTTGTACTCCTAAAAAGTAATATGTTTCTCCTACATGAATCATTTCAAATTCCTTGGTCGTTATATCTTAAGATTATTTATTTAATTGTTCGTTGGTTGAACCAAAAATAGCATCATCTACATATATTTGTATTAGTTGGATATTATTGTTATTTCTTTTAATAAAGAGGGTATAATCTACTTTACCTATTTAAAAATTAGATTGTATTAAATAAGATTAAGGTCTATCATTCCATGCTCTAGGAGCCTGTTTTAGACTGTATAGAGCTTTCTTTAATTTATAAACATGTTTTGGGAATTTTTCATCTTCAAATAGAGGGGGTTGTTCCACGTAAACATCTTTAATAAAACCATTTAACAAAGCACGATTAACATCCATTTAAAATAATTTAAAATTATTATCATTTGCAAAAGCGAGTAAATTCTTATTGCTTCTAATATAGCTACGGGTGCAAAAGTTTCATCAAAATCTATGCCTCCTTCTTGTCAATAGCCTAGAGCGATTAACCTGCTTTATTTCTTACAAATTCACCTTGTTAATTCATTGTATTCCTATGTACACATTTAATTTCTGTTATAGATTTACCTTTAGATCTTGGGACTAATTCCCAAACATCATTTCTTCTAAACTGATTAAATTCCTCTTGCATAGCAAGGATCCATGAATCATCTGATGATACTTACTTTGGATTTTTAGGTTCAATAGTAGAAATAAAATCAACATTACTTATTTTATTTAATTGGTTCCTTGAGTTTAAAACATATTCTATATTTCCTAGAGTATTTTCTACAGGATGATCTTTCAAATTTTTTTCCTCTTATTTAGATGTAAATTTTTCGAATTGTTATTATTTTCATCATTAGTTGTTTCATTATTAGTGATTTTATTTGTTTTATTAACATTTTTTTCTTCATCAATACTATTATTGTTAATTTTAAAATTTTCATCAAATGAAACATGTAATTTCTATTTAATAGTATTAGTTATAGTATGAAAACTACATAAGCTTTACTTCTATTTGAATATCCAATAAAAATAGCCGTATCTAATTAGTATCAAATTTATCTAAATTTTCTTTAGCATTCAATATAAAACATTTACTGTCGAAAACTCTACAGTGTTATACTTTTGGCTTTCTATTATAAAATAATCTATATGGTGTTATCTTAGTCAAAGATCTTATTAAAATTCTATTTAATATATAACTTGTTACAGCAACTACATCAGGTCAAAAGTTTTTAGGTAAATTACTATTCTTTAACATTATTCTAGCGCACTCTTGCACAGTTCTATTTTTACGTTCGACGACTCCATTTTGTTAAGGTGTTCTAGGAAATGAATAATTATGGGTAATACCTTCCTTATTACAAAAAATTTCAAAATTTTCATTTCCGAATTCTCCACTGTGATCACTTCGAATTGTTTTGATTTTAATAGACATTGGATTTTGAATTCTTTTAACAAAGATTTAAACATTTCAAAAGCACCACTGTTAAGTTTTAGGAAAATTATCCATGTAAACCTATAAAAATCATCTATGGTTACAAATACATATTTATTATGATTTATATACTGTATTTGCGATGGGCCGAAAAGATCTAAGTGATGAAGTTCAAGGGGTTGAGATGTAGAAATCATATCTTCTAATTTAAAGGAACTTTTTCTAAGTTTTCCTAATTGTCATGCATCACATAGATTGTTAACATCAAAAATCATTTTAGGAAGACGCCTAACTGGATTACATATGGCAATTTTAGATATATGTTTTAAATTCAAATACCCAAATCTTTTGTGCCAAATTCAAAAGGTCACTGGATTCAGCCAAAAAACATAAATTATCATTTGATACTTTCATACTTAGCATATCAATAAATCTTTTTCTAATGCCTTTGAAGATAATATTTGACTCATTATCTTTAGTATGACAGTTATCTTTTTCAAATTTAATTTGAAGCCCTTGCACATAATTGACTAATACTCAATAAGTTATATATTAAATTACTAATAATAGGAGTTTTAGAATTACTGGCATTATCGATAGCAATCACATATCCTTTAGAACCATCACTAAAGTTGTCTGATCCACCATCTTTGTAAATGATATTCTTTAAGATCTCTGAATTTCCAGTCATATGCCTTGAGCATCCACTATCCAATCATTTATCCCTTTCAATTTGTTAAGTTTGATCATCAAGTGTCTGTTCATCAAAAGCCATGTAACACATTCATGCCTGCAATTTATACCTTTTTAAAGGATTAGTTGGCTTTTCATAATGAATGGATGTAAATTTATGAAACAATGTTGACGTTGATTTTGCAAAATTTCTTTCAAAAATAGTGTTAAAAATATAATTGATACCAAATGTTAGTTTACGGAAGATGGATCCTAAGGCTTGGTTAACAATAGAGGGGGTGAATAGTGTTTGCTGAGTCAGTTCATCTTTAGAGCCACTGACAGATGCATTCCCTTATTTAAAATGATCAAGAAAGGGAAAAGAAACTTCAAGTGGAATAAAGACTACAAGGAAGCATTCCATGCTCTAGTGAATCACTTAAAGGGACTTCCCTTTCTCTCGAAATCAGTGGATTATGAGGATTTGTTATACCTGGCGGTGTCAGTGCTTGCCCTAAGCACCACGCTTGTACATGAGGAATCTCGCATTCAGCGACCAAAGTACTGTATCATTAAGCGGTTGACGAGAGCGGAAAGAAACTATCCAAGGCTGGAAAAGCTCACTTACTGCCTGTTGGTTGCTTCTAGAAACCTCTACCCCTATTTCCAGGCTCATCCAATCATTATCCTCACTGAAAAGCCTTTACAACAAGTCTTACATGACTTCTAGAAGGTTATTGCAATGGAACATTGAACTGAGTTAATACAACATAACCTGTCACCCTCGAAGAGCAATCCTGGGTCAAGCATTGGCGGATTTCTTAGCCGAATTCACTACAGAAGATGATCTTTCTGCAAATAGTGGAAAAAAGAAGCTAGATGGAAGATGTAGACATATAGTGCATCTAATGATCGATGTTCCAGTGCTGGATTCCCACTTGTCACTCTTGAAGAACTCCCGATCAATTACGCCTTAAAACTCGACTTTTTGGCGACAAACAATGAAGTTGAATACGAGGTCCTGATTGCAGGACTCAAAATCACCAAAGAACTAGGAATAAGGACTTTGCACATTTTCTACGACTATTAGCTAGTGGTATGCCAAGTTCAAAATGAGCATCAGGAAAAGGGAGCACGTTAGCTACTTATCTAAACCGGTTTCTTAAGCCATTCGACGACTTCAAATACTACACGATAACGCATATTCCCAGAGATCAGAATCAAAAGGCCGTTTCATTGGCTAACTTGGCTAATTCTAGAGATGTGCAGCTCATGAGTTTGGTTTTGATGTAAGTACTTTCAGCTTCGAGCATCGACTAGACAGATTTTGATTGGATCTTGAAAACTGAACCTGAAAGCGTATCATGGATAACTCTGGTTTGGAATTATTTATAAAAGGGGAACCTTCTGGAGAGAAGGAATGAACAACGAAAAATATTTTTCCAAGCTTCAAGTTACATCATGCAAGAAGGACTATTTTACAGGAAGGGTGTCTCTATCCCCCAACTTCGGTGTGTGGCTCACGACGTGGCGAAACAAGTGCTAAGAGAGGTTCATGAAGGGGCTTGTGGCGACTACACTAGGTGGAAAACCTTAACAAAGATGGTTCTTCGATATAGATATTTCTAGACAACCATCAATCGAAATGTGGCTAATTATACTCGAAGGTGTGACAAGTGCTAGAGATTTGCTAAAATTCGAAGGGCCTTACCGACAGATTTTACTCAAATGATCACTCCTTGCCATTTCTAGTTTGGGGCATTAATATCATCGGTGTTCTATCGATATTTAAAGGTGGCGCGAAGTACGCTATCGTGGCGTTTGATTGCTTTACCAAATGGGCTGGGGTATAGCATTGGCCATGATTACCAAAAAGAAATTAATCAGCTTTGTAGTTTGTAATATTATTTATTGCTTTAGAGTTCCACAGGCAATCGTTACCGATAATAGGATCCAATTCAACAGCATGAAGTTTATGGATTTCTATCATCTAAATTGCATAAAGAACAGATTTATAGCGGTAACACACCATCAGACGAATGGACATGTTGAAGCTGTAAATAAAATAATTAAGTCCATCCTTATGAAGTGATTAGAGAATTCCAAGGGAAAGTGGGTCGATAAACTTCCATTAACATTTTGGTCTCATCGAACCACCCATAAGTCAATGACTTGCCACTCTCCATTTGCCTTAGCATACGGATCAGGGGTTATCATTCTGGTTGAATTTGAAGTATCTTCTCATTGGGTGACACATTACAATCCACAAATGAACAAGCAGCTCCTTCTAGATTCCCTCGATACGATCGATGAGAAGCGGACCAAAGTTGAGTTGAGAGCAACGGCACACATACATCAAGTCACTTGATATTACAATACCAAATTCAGGAGTTGGACTTTTGTAATAAATGACTTAGTCCTCAAACAAATCTCCTTTGGCCCTCAGAACTTATGCCTGAGTTAGGAAGGTCTGTATTCCACAAATAAAAATCTTGGAGAAAGCACTTTCAAGCTTGTAACTATGGACGGGATCTCACCCCTGAGGGCGTGGAATAGTGAGCACCTACGATGATATTTCACTTAGAGACATGCTTGTAAATAATTATCTAGTGTCATGTAATAAGACAAATTTTGTCATTTTCCATCTTTTATCAAATGAAACGGTTTTTCTACCCTAAAAATCTATCTCTCTATACTTGAGAGTTATGACTTGACTGACTCAAATGAATCTATATATGATTAATGCACGAGCACATGTACCCGGAGATAGGTGTCGATCAAATTTCTAAGGCCTGCAATCGGGCACGTGAAGTCTCGTTTGGTGTTTGAAGATTAATGCTAACCAACTCTTATTTGTGGATTGAGGCAGGAGTATAAACTTAAGCTGGACATGGCACGACTGTCTACATGCCAATTCTTGCCTTCGGATTGGGCGCAAGAGTACAAATTAAATAGATGTGACCTAACCATTCGTTCGCCTACACCTATTCTTAGAATGGGGGTAACAGTATAAACCCGAACCGGATGTGACATGACCATCTGTGAACTAACTTTTGCCTTTGGATTGACGGAACGAATGTAAACTAAACTGAGCATGATATGACCATCTGTATGCTAACTTTTGCTTTCGGATTAGGGATATGAGTATAAACCAAAGTGAATGTGATAACACAATCCAACTCTAAACCTCTTGCCCGGAGTAGGCCAAACGGAAGATCCATACTGAAGTAAGGTAGGACGTAACACATAATCCTTCAATCCATGCTCGAATTTAGGCATGGTTGGTTGTAAACATCCTGGATGAGGATATGCAGACTATAGTCCTAAGTGGTTGATTTAAATTAGCATCCTAAGTTTAGTGCGACTGCAAATTATTATCCTATAAAAGGATACTTAAGTCACTCATCCTAGGTGACTAACCCTAATTAACACCCAGCGTTTGGCATTCCAATGGTTGCCTTCCATTTGTTAGGATGGTGAAATTTCGGTGAACTATGAAATAGGCCAAGGACTTAGTCTACAAACAATCGTTGAAAGAAATAAACCGCAAGTACATTGAATGGAAAGCGTATTTCTTAAGTACCTAGGAAAATCCAAACAAAGAGTTAACAATGCCAAATACTTTTATTATTCACATGAAATTCAAAAGCTAGGTACAAGAGTTATCAATACTGGAAGCAAAAAGCAAAAGCGGGGTCGAACTTGAACTTCACCAGCCAAACAAAACAAAAGCAGGGAACTAGAAAAGCCTAAGTACTGATATACAAACAGAACGCACCAAGAAGACAAGCAATCACTTCTTGAGCCTCTTCGTTATTTCTTTTCACTCTTTCATCTATGCTAAAGAAGGTGTGCTAGATCCTTTCAACTATTTTCTTATTCTTCCTTCACTTCCTTTGCTCCAAGATGAACCAGCGGCACAATTTGAGCACTTTCAGGTGGAAAAACGGAGGCTGGGTAACTCTATGAGGATCCAATAGGTATGCCCTAAGCACTTCTGGGGGAGGAATATAGATTTGAGTGTCAAAGGTTTTCCTAGTCAAATCAATAGATAAAGGGGGAGGAATGACTTCTAACCGATCTTGCTTGATCTGTGCGCCAAGGAGGATATTCAACTCGAGTTTTTGCTCAAGTTCTGCCATGATGCAGACCGATGAAGGCTCAGAAACCTTGGTGATAATCACATCATCATTAGACTGGGCTCCCTGTAGGTCATCATCTCCCTTACCTAGCAGGGCAAATATCACCCGCTCGTCATGGCCCCGAGTCTCTTCTACCGGAGCGCATGGAATCGTTGTCGAAGTAGTGATGGTTACTAGCTCCGTCACAGGCGCATGTTGCCTCAATTGGTAATCTTTAGGCGGAAATGAAGCGATTGCAGGCTGACATGAAACTAGAAAAACACAAAAGGAGAGATCAACGATGTTGATCAACGACACGTCGACTCTTTGAAATATATGAGAATTTAAGGAGATACCTTCTTCGGTATGGAGCTCTGCATGAGTCGAAGTGCTACTAAAGGCCCACTCTAGAATATGAAAGAGAGCGAGCAGTAGATTTTTGAATCTAATTCATCTTCGGATCATACCCAGAATCAGAGGTGGAGTCGGAAGCACCTTGAGAGCCAAAAGTTTGACAAACCGAAGCATCATGCTGCACTGGTCTAGAACCTTCATCCGTTTTCTTTTGTGTGATTGTAGCAAGTTCCTCATGGATAAGGAGCTACCCTCGTGTAAAATCCAGGGCTCATCTTTCACCAGGATCTCCTTCTCCAATTGTTCCAGATCCACCTCAACGCCTTTGGGGAATTCTTTTTGTTCCTCGATGATTCGCTCTTAGGAACGCACAAGGAGTTAAGGATAATCATCTTAAAGACACTCTATATTACTAAACTTGAGCACATTGGCATTTTATTGAGTGAGCAATGGCTCTAACCTCTCTATAACCCGCATTTTAACTTCTCCCTTCACTATAGTGTTAATATCCCAGGCTCGTTCGAGCGCCATGTCACTCTCTTCCTTTACGGTGACCAGCTCGTTGCATAAATCCATAGCTATCTGCTGCGCTTTGTTTTTTCCTTTGTCTTACGATTGAGCTTGGTCTTCAGCTCAACCACATTCCTTCTGGCAACATCTCATTGATGTACCAACTCACGATGTCGCTGATGCACCTGTTGGATTTTGTTAAGATGCTTGGATTTTTCAGCTTCGAACACTTTGATAGCCTCCTCTCTCGATCTCCTGTGGCCTATCTCTCAAGACCTTAGAAATCTTCTCGGTAGCTCATGCCCACTCGTTATACTGATGGTAAATGTCGATCATGCATGCCATAGTCTTTTCTTGGATTCCATTGGAACTCTCTTTAGGTTGGGCATGTACATAAGCCGATCAAAACATATGTTTGGGAATTGGTCCGTAAGTTCGGCCATACAAGTGTCGACCGCAAGCTATTCTACTATGTTGATCGAAGTGAAAGCAGTCTCTTTACTAGGCCTTTGATGAGGAGTCTCAAAACCACCTTTATGATGTCTAGGCTCGGACGATTGACCAGAATGAAATAGCATTGTGGGTGGTAAAGGATAGAGGTAGGAGGTGGAGATTTAGTAGTGTCGGCCAGTTGAATCTCATAACAGCAATCATTTTGCCTATCCAGACCTTTGAGGGGAGGTGTTCTAGATGTAGACCGACACTTAGAAGTAAAATCATGTGAAGAGTGATCCCTATCAAAATTGCTCTGGTCCCGACCATCCTAGTCACGGCTAAAGTGGTTGCTTGAATTGTAATCTAGACTACCCCCATGGTGGTACGAACCCGACCAGAGCCTTCAAGCTAGATATGCTTTCTCCTCTAGGAATCGATACACTATCTTAACTATAGAACTTACAACGGAACACGAATGAGATAGATTCGATGAAAAAGGACATATGGTATGTACAAGGAAGTGCTATAAAGCGCATGTGCACATGAGTGGCCTTGTGTCCCTCCAACAGACCATGCACTAGAGCCTTGCTCACAGGAGTAATCTCTTCCACAATAATAGGAATGGTGTCATCATCAAAACGAAGAGAAGAACTCACTGTGCTCATATTTCCTATACCAAAGGAACCAAAATTAGTAGGAATTGGTCCCATCTTTGAAAATATGTCCATGGAAGGAAGAGATGGAGTCTCCTCTACTATTGTAACTGGAGAACACTGTTTTTAAATTTTCCTTTTACGAAGCTTAATAACGAGATTCCTCCTATCTCATCCAAAGACTGCTCAGCCGCTGCTTCGTGACTTGAATGAATGTCTTTATCGGAAGCCTCATTACTACTGCCTACTGCTTTGCCTTTCCAGATGTTACATTGATCCTCCTTGACTTCTTGATTAGGGACTGGGGCATGTCAGGGCTGACATGGCCTACTTCTGGCTGAATACGGCCACCTACTACAACTTCATCGTCATCCCCAGCTTGGCCGATGCTACGACCCACTTCTAGCAAGTTGAAGATTAGGAGACACTCATCAGGGACCTAATCTCCCATCTTCCTATGGAACATTTCTAAGCGTCGAAATAGGGGTTTGATAAACATCACCATCGGGTCTCGAAGGAACATCTGCATAACTCAAAAAATTATGTTAATTGAAATGCAATTAAACTAAAGCTTTTCCTCTGTAGTTTGGAAAAGTACTTACATCCTACTAACCGCCATTGTGCAAACCCAGGTAGATAATGAACATAAAACTATTCGATTTTGAAATAGCTAATTTTTTAGTCCAAGCATGGGTCACTACTTAACAACCGCTGACTAGCTCAAGATAACTGAACAATAGACTTCAGTTTCATCACTTGAAGCTATAAATAAATCGAATATCTTCTTTGGTCGGCTCATGATTTAAGATTCAAGGAAACCCATGTATGTACCCTCGAGAAATGAGTAGCTGTTTGGATGCAGTTGAGCTAGAGCAAGTCTCATAAAATAGGGCATTCGATGGATAAATGAATTAAATGGTGGTACACCCGCAACTAGACATATATATATATATATATATATATATATATATATGTTATAGGCGGTATACCCTTTCGAAGGAAGACGAACCCTTTAATCATGAGATGGGACCAATACATCATTATATGAGATTTTATGGTTAACGCTAACTCGACCAAGAGATGCCTCATTAACTTTTAAAGTAGTCGAGTCTGTTGTGTCTTCTAAGAATATAGCATCCTCGAGTGTATCAGGAGCTGGCTCTACAATATCATCCGCCCTCGAATTTAGAGAGTTAGTTGGAGTATGGTGTAAGCTTTCAGGTAGTTCCGATTGTTCAAACGAAGTGTATCGGGCAGAAAATGTCGCTAAACTCGACTCGGCATCTGATTTGACATATATGGAAGCTTGATCACAGTCATCGCAACTAAACACTCGGAGCATCCAGAACCATAACTATTAAAGTCAGAGTCCCCTTGTATTAAGTGTCATCTAGTGCGGTATTGTGCAATGCAGTGTTATATAGTTCTGAATTATACAGTAGTGACGATGGGATGAGTTCAACCAGAATGACCGTCATCGCTGACTGTCCCAGCCAATTTTCATGTCGATGATTGTACACAGGAATTCTATCCAAATTTGAAAATCGGTAATTGGTATATAGTAGCATGATTTTAGTGTTCAAGGCATATGCCATCGTCTAAATTCAAGTCCATATAAGCATGCATGTGCCTGCATGTCCAAGTGTTCAAGTTCAAGGTCACATGTAGGAGCACAAGGCGAATCAAAAAGTCCACCTATGTATAGGATCGACAGTGATCCCATATGTAGGAAACTTTACCCTACACGATTTCGACCCTTCCACCTCCAATAGCCAATCCAAAACCTAGGTCCACTAACGCGAAGCACTTCCCAAGTCAACCTTGTCTCCATCATACCCCAATTTACCATCCACCTAAAGTCTAAAACCCACTTATATGCTATTGAAGTCTAAATTAAGCCAAGGAGGGTTCTGAGAACTTAGCCTTCGGCCATCTTTCACATCGGAGCTATGATAGAAGTGTGTGGATGGAGGTGGAGCGACGATTCTCTGGGTGGCGCTCTGGTAATGATTTAACGTTGAGGGCGGTGGAGGCTAAGGTATTGGGAGGAGGTTTTATAATGGTGGCCTGGGAGTTTTGGTTTGAGGTAGAAGCAAACGAGCACAAGTGAAGAGGAGTAGAGACATGGGTTTTGCGCCCATATGCATCTCGACTTTCTTGGATCCAATCATGGCAAATAGTGTAAGTGTGGGATCAGTACCGAATTGTTGTACACGTAAATGCGCACATTTTTATGCTTGCGTTTTTTCTAGTTCATGCAAATAAAAGCAATGTGAAGGGTATTTTTACATGTTTTCACAAATTCATGAAAATTCTTCTAATCATCATTCATTTTGGGCAAAAAGGGTTTTCATGCATATTTTATTATTAATAAAATTATCTACACATTTTTTGTAACTGTTTATTTATTTTGGCAAATATTTAGTTGAAAATTTGATAGTTTCATTGGTGCAATTAATTAAAGATTTGACAAGAAATTGGTGCAAAGAAGAATGATTTGAAGCCTTGGATTTTTGATGCAAAAGAAAGAGATTTCAAAGGCAAAAAGTATACAAAGCCCAAAGTGAAAATCCTCTTATCACACACGTAAAAAACCATAGAACACTTCTATTGACAATTACAAGCTATATCTCATGAAGAAAAGGCAAAAGGCCCATTTGTATTTAGGAAGGAAATATTTTTATTACTTTGGGCTTAAGGCAAAAGACCCTATAAATAACCACGTACCCTTATTGTATCTACTCAATTTATTGAACCTTTTGATTCTTATCTTTTTTTGGAGTTAGAAAATAAAGTTAGTCTTTTTCTTCTTTTTCTTTAATGACTTCTTTCCGTTTTTATATTTCTTATTGTTCGTATTTCATTATGAGCTAATCCCCTTCAATTTAGGGGGTAATAAAGCTCTTAAGTTAAATTATAATCAACAACATGCTGCTTTAACAATTCTCTTATTTTAGATCTTACTTTTCTTCAGATATTTTTCTATTCATGTATATACATATATTTTTGATATCTTATGTTGGTTTATCTTTAATAGGCTATGCTTAAATCAATAATAAACTAGATAGAGAATTATATACATATATGAACCATGGAATTATTAATAATATTTGGCATAGAATTGAATTTGATGATCTATATTTGATTTCTACCTTAATAGGTCATGCTTAGATAGATTTTGTATCAAATATATTAATATTTTCTAAATAACTAATGAGTGGATCGATTTGTATGTTTAAATTAGATGATTTATACTTCTCTATTTAGGGTTGATATTTCATGCTTAAAGTGCATGTATAAATCATTTCCATTTATTAAAAAAAGGAATGTAGAAATTTTCTTTTGCTATTTGATTCAATTGGATAGTGGATTTATTCCCTTAAATTATTCCTCAGCCACAGTAGATTCCTCTTATGTTATTCTTCTTGCACTTTTAATTTAGGACTTCTCTCATCTTCTTGGTTTAATTTGATTAAGAAAATAGGAATTATTTGTTTTCCCTATGGATTAGAAACATACTTGCCTATGTACTATAATTGTACGTCGTTTACTTGTGGTTTATTACGATAAAATTAGGTATTTTCTAATTGATAGAAAGTATTCAGATCAAGTTTTTGGCACTACTACCAGGGAAGACAGTTTAATTTTTTTTTATTTTTTGGATTAATTTTCCTCTAATTTTTTTTCTTATTAGAAATGTGCAACAAATTTGGCAATTAGACTTGTAACAATTTTTGTTCTCATTACAGGTATTTGTACAAGTCTATAATGACCCTAATTTTGACTAACATTATTTAGAATATTTGATTGAATAAATTGGATAAAATAATGTAGATAGTTAAGAGATTAAGATTTGTTAATTAAGAATTAGTCAGCCTTAATGGAAGCATTAGCTAAAGAGAACTTAAAAAAGTAAGTAGGAGGAATATGGAAAGGGTAAAATGGGAATAGCCTTTATTCCAACAAACCCTTCTATTCTTCATTCCTCATTCATTTTAACTTTAACAAACAAAACTAAAACCCTAAAGAACTTGGTCGGCCACCATTAAGAGGATTCAAGGAGAATAAAAGCTAGGATTCAAGTAGAAAGCTTAAGCAATCAATCTAAAGGCAAATCTCAACATTCTTAACATGAAGCCAAGGTGAATAATTAATTTACATCTCACTTTTGTTAATGATTTCAATTTCAAGTTAGATCTGAACTATGTTTGCAAATAATATGCCATGTTGTGTTTGTTAAAATGAATATATGTGCTTGTTGACGATTTACATGGTTTAATATAGATTTTATGATATGTTTGGATTAGAATACTTATCCAGTGACATCTAAATGAGCTGGTTTTTGATATATGGCCAAAAACATTATTTTAGAAGTGGGTTTCAAGTTTCATAATTATCTAAGTGATTGCGTATTTATAATGAATTTTCTATTAGAGAAAATAGTTCATTTTGGGTTTAAATTATTTAAGGCAACTAAATAATGTTTTCGGGTTTGAAATTCATATATAATGGAAAAAGATTTAAAGCGAATTATTATGATTTTTGGGGATTTTTCTAAGTGGTTTATTATGGTTTTAAGTTAGAAGACTTAAATGTTTTAAATGTTTTATTAAGGAGATGACTTATTTGCTTAAATTGTTTCAGTTTTTATATGTTGAATTTGGAAGCCTTTTTTAAAAGAATTTTTGTAAAGAATTGGCAACCAGACATATTTTGGTTAATTATGCAAGTTAGGTGAAAATGAATTACTTTAGAAAGCATAAAATTAGTTTTATTTCGAATTACAACTTCGCCACTTCCATTGCATGCTTCTGTCACCATACCCAGTGAAGCTTTCGCATCCATTCGAAACCAGTGTACATGGTATCAAGCAATTAGTACGTACAGTATTGGAGAAAGGCATAAGAAAAGGACGGTATCGAAAGTATGCTTTCGAATGGGTTGAAGCCACTTTTATTAGCTTTCAAATCCATTAACTGGCCTTTGTTTTTAAAAGAAGCTTTCGAAAGAGTTGCCACTTTTGAACCCCTTCGATACCCTTGCTGCTGCATTTATACCTTTCGCATTAGTTAGAGGATGCTTTTCTTTTTAACCTTAAAATAATGTATTTTAAAGGTTGGCTTTCATCCTCCTAATATTGAAGTCTCCATCCTAATGCTTTCGAAAGGGGTGTCTTAACTGCTTTTACTAATAGTTTCGGAGATAATGGTCTCGAAAGGGTAGTTTCGAAGTTGCTTTCTTCCTCAATTTTTACTTGAGAACAATGCTTTTGAAAGTGATGCTTTCTCTTTTATTCTCTTTGACCCTATAGTTATATTAAATGTAGAACGTGATGATTTTGAAAGAAATACTTTTAAATAGTTTTTAAGCTATGTTTTCAAAAATTCTTAGTTAAAACCAACGCTTTCGAAAGCTATGTTTTAAGTATTAATTTCGAAAGGCATGTTTTAAATATTTCGACTAATAAAATTATTCACACCATGCTTTATGTCTGACTCGAAGTTTATATTTTCCCTTTAAACTCTCGGGTGCTCAAAATTAAATTTGAGTAGATTGACAGTTAAGGACTTTTTAGGGTTAGTAGGTTGGACGAATAAGCTTCCAAAGACATGTAGGAGGAAAAGCTAGCTGTGTAGGAGTTATTTAGCATTATTTTCGCTGCAATGTACTTATGACCGATATGTTTATCAATCTAGTATACTGATCATAAAAGGGGGCATCTTCATATGTCGCCCTTGGCATAATTTGTAATAATTATATTTGATCAAAACCTAGGAATCATTTTGGAATTATGTAATTGAATATGAAATATTGATTTGAAATGTAATTAAAAAAGTTTTTTTAAATCTATGTTGATTTCATATTCATGCGCTTCTGATATTATGGATGCCATTAACATTATCGTATTTTGTCACTTGAAGTTAATACTATAGATGACCTTAGCATTTGTAATGCTTAGCTTTGGGCCTCAAAATAAGGGATGTTGCAACTTGGTATCAGAGCATAGGTTTATGAAAACTTAAAATAAATTTTATACTTAAAATGATTTTTGAAAACATTATCCTATGGAATTAGAGAAAATATTGGAATAGTAACGTACTTGTATTTGTTATATATAAGTATACACTTTATCTCTATTCTCCTATCTCTATTAGGCTGTTCTTATGTATCTTACAAAAAATAGAATGTAGATTTTAAGGAAGTAGATACGGATGCTAGTATGGAAGAGTTAACCTTGGTGGAGGAAGCACCACAATCAATGTAAATGCCAGACTAAACACTAGAAGGAATCCAGGTCGGGCACAAACCACTAATGTGGGTGCTGGAGCACTGCAAGTTGATATAGGAGCTATGCATCAGTTCTTCATCAACATGATGCAAGCTGGAGCTGCTGCGAGGTTAGTCGGAGGAAATGTTGGAGGAGGAAATCAAGAAGCTCTAGTGGTCAATGATTATGCAGTATTGAGTTGAGACTATGCTAGGCTTGGAGGGAAGCCGTTCATCAGGACTGAGGATGCAATTGAAGTAGAGAATTAGTGGCTATATTGCGAAAGGATCTTTTACGATTTAGGACTTAACGATAAGCAAAAAAGGAGATTGGCCTCTATACAGTTGCAAGGAGTAGCACTGTACAGGTGGAATAGTATTACTATGGGAATAGTAGTAGAGACCATGACTTGGGCAGAATTTAGAAGGATGTTTGAGGAAAGATTCATGTCGGAGGTCGCCAAGTCAACTCTACTCAGGAAGTTTGCTGAGTTGGTGCAGGGAGATATGACAATGCTTGAGTATGCTACCATATTTGAGGAATTATTGAGATACAAATATGTTATGGTGGATACGATTATCAAAAGGAATGAAAATTCATCCGTGGGTTGAGACCCAAGCATGCTAAAGCAATTATACCATATATTTATGTTCCATGCGATGTAGTTATTGAGATGGATTTGAGCTCTAATGGTAATAAAGCATTGGAAACTTAGGGTGGGTAGAACCAAAAGAGAAAGTTTACCATAAGAAAAGAGCTCAGAAAGGACGAGTAGCTAAGAAAGGGAAGGCCGATGTAGTTTGCTACAAGTGCGAAAAAATGGGACATTTTTCTCAAGAGTATCAAATGGGCAAAGCAAAGAAAATTGCTAACAAGAAAGGAGTGAAATGCTTTAACTATGATCAGATTAGACATTATAAGAACCATTGCACAGAACTGGCCAAGGATGTAAAGGGCAAAATGTTTGCTTTGGAACTAGCTACCTCAAGAGCAACAACGGAGGAGAAAGGAAAAGTTGTGTTGGGAGGTATGCTTTTGATTCATTATATCTCAGTTAGTGTTTTATTTTATATTGGTGCATCGCATTCTTTTGTATCTCATTATTTGGTCGAAAAGCTTAACTTAGAACCCTCATACCTACTTATTTCCATAAGGGTTGCAAACTCGATAGGAGGGTATGCGACTTTTAGGATGAGATGTGACTAGTTAAATTTTGAATTTTTTAGGTCATATATTTGCTTGCAGTTTGCATGCATTTGATTTCGTAAGTTTCAGATTATTTTAGGTATGAATTGGTTAAGTAAGTATGATGCCAGGATATTTTTCCATGATTGGAAAATATCACTTAGACACCCTAGTTGTAGTGATCTGATTATATACTTCGTAAAAAACCCTAGTTTAGAAGTTACTGCTTTATTGGGTGTTATTGAGGAAGAAGACGAATTGACTCGAGTTTTCATTGTTAGAGAATTTATTGATGTCTTTGAGCCCTTAATAGGACTACCGTCGAAACGAGCCATTGAGATTCAGATAGATTTAGTACCAGGAGCTGAACCTATGAGTAGACTACCAAGTAGAATGACACCAATCGAGATGAAGGAGCTAAAGATGCAGTTGGTGGATTTAGAAGGTAAGAATTTTATCAGACCAAGCAGTTCACTATGGGAAGCAACCATGGTATTTATTAAGAAACCGGATAGACGTTGAGGTTGTGTATCGATTATCGTAAGCCAAATGAGAAGACAATAAAGAACTAATATCCGTTACATAGGATTGATGATTTGTTTGACTAGTTGAGTGGATCCAAAGTATTTTCTCAATTGGATTTGGCAACATGGTTCCATCAACTTAGAGTAGCAGAGGATAATATTCCTTTGATGGTGTTTAGGACTATATATGGATCATACGAATGGTTAGTGATGCCGTTTGGTCTAACTAATGCCCTAGCATTCTTTGTGGACCAGATGAACAGAATCTTCCGGGAGAATAGTATTCATAGATGACATATTGATATACTCTGAGGATGTTAGAGACCATGAAGTTCGTCTTAAGATACTGCTGGAGACACTAAGGTAGCATCAGTTGAAAGCGATGTTTCCAAAGTATCGTTTTTGGAAGAAAGAATTTAAGTTTCTTGGTAATGTAGTTTCAGAAAAAGGATTGTCAGTTCATCTGGCTAAGATCGAGGTAGTGAATAAATGGAAGAGACCCTAGATAGTGACTAACATTATGAGTTTTCATAGGTAACTGGCTACTACCGAAGATTCATTAACGATTCTCGTGGATAGCCACACTGATGACTAAGCTAACTCGAAAAGACTTGAAGTTTGTTTGGACTAATAAGTGTGAAGAGGCATTCCAGAAATTGAAACATTTATTGACTAATGCATATGTATTAGTTGTTCTAGAGGGGAATCAGGAATTAGTGGTATACACGGACACGTGCAGAAGAAGATTAGCTGCTGTGTTAATGTAGAAAGGTTAAGTGAGTGCCTATACTTCTAGTCAGCTCAGACTACATGAAGTGAAATATCCAACTCATGATTTGGAATTAACTACGGTAATTTTTGCATTGAAGGTGGAATGTTGGCATCTCCTTTGCTATCGGTGATGTGTGTGTGTGTGTGCGCGCCCTCCTCTACTTTATAGGATCACACATTTCTCTCAATTTTTTTTACATGTAAGGTATGGAGACACTATCATTTAGGAGAAAGATTCGAGCTGTTTACAGATCATAAGTCACTAAAATATTTATTCTCTCAGAAGAAGTTGAATATGAGACAGCAGAGATGGTTAGAATCCATAGCTACATAAGACTTTGGTATTAAGTACATACCGGGAAAAGGAAATAAGGTTGTAGATGCACTTAGCAAAAAACATCAGAATGCAGTATTGGCAATGATAGCTGAGTGGAAAGATTAAGAAACATTGACTACGTACGGATTACAACGGACATCTGAGGCTAGTTCTATTCGAAAAACCACCATGTTATCATGTTTAGAAGTTCGACTGATGATGATCGAAAGGATTGCATCTAAACAGAAAAGATGACCTAGTGGTAGTTGAGAGGATCAGAAGGCTAGAGGAAGAAATTGAGGTTGATGATCTAAATGATTTTAGTATTGACCAGAGAGGGTGGTTGAGAAAGAAGGGACGATTGTGTGTCCTGAATGTAGAAAACCTAAGGAAGGAGGTTCTTAGAGAATGTCATCGATTAAAATTTACGATTCATCATTGGGGGACTAAGATGTATCAAGATATGAAAAGAAGTATCTTTGAGGAAAGTATGAAGAGGGATGTAGGCTTATGAGTGAGGTAGTGTTAAACAGTCAATAGGTAAAAGTTGAACATCAGAAACCGAGTGGATTACTTTAGACTTTGAATGTTCCAGTCTGGAAATGAGATTCAATCCCAATGGATTTCATAGACGGGTTGCCATGAAATAGAGGAAATGAGAGTATCTGGGTTATAGTGGACAGACTGACTAAGAGTGCACACTTTATACTCGTTAAGTCGACCATGACAGAGGAAGATTTAGCTAAGTTATTCATGAAGAGTATAGTTAGACTGCATGGAATTCCTAGTAGTACAACAAGTGTAACACCTTAATATTTTATGGGAAATATAACTAAAAAGAAATTAAAAGCGCGTTTGGTACAGTGGTAAAGGCGCATGTTGACTTCTTTAGTGACCCGGGATCAAGTCCCATCGTCGTCCAAAATCCGAAGCGATGTTTTTTACCTGATTTGTTTCTAGCGATTTTCTTACGTATTTCAGCATTGTTTCTGACATGTGACGGCTTCCCATTCGCTCTAGTGATATAATAGGATGATATGGCTAAATTTTATTGGTCGAGTGAGGTGTATGGGTTAGAATGGATAACCATTAATTGTATGAAAGAACCAGATTTAATAAAAAATAATCTAATGAATTATATTCACTTGAACAATCTATAAATAAACCATCTAACCTAAACCTAATCTCTTATTCAGCCATCGCCATAATTCTACAGTAAAATAAGTGTGTATTATTCTTCCTCCTTTTCTCTACTAAATAAATAAATCCCTTCCAAATTAAATGATCTATATATATTCAAGCAATTTGGGGAATTTAGAAGAATCAAAGGGAGATAGATTAAAGCAAAGCTATTTTCAAATTTATGCAAGCTCATGTGCCAGATGAGTGGGAATTAATATGAAATAGAAAAAGAAAGTAGTTCAATTTCAGTTCTTTTCTAGAACGTTAACATAAATTAATTTTTGTTATTAATTGAGAATATATGTAAACTATTGCAACTTCTTCTTCCACTTCTCAAATCTAATTCATATTTGGTTTAAAATATGGGACATATAAATTGTTATTCATGTTTTATGCATAAATAAGATTGTAAGTTATATAAATTATTGTATCTTCTTCTTTTTCCACTTCTCAATTCTACATGTTTGGTTGAAATTAGGAACAAACAAATTGTTATTCACGGTTCATGGCGTAAATAAGATTGGTTTAATCAAATTCTTATTCAATTTCTAATGGTAGAACATGTTAGTTGAATAAATTCAGAATATGTTACTTGAATAAAATTATGGTTTTTGATTAATATAATTACATAATTTCGAAGATTGTTTTGGAACAACATTGGGAAGTCTATTTGGCATAACTGTTTGTTTCATATGTGGCCTAAAAATATAAAAGTGGAATTTTGTGTAAATAAATGGTTTGTAGCTATTAGATAAAGATTTTGTACAGATTAAATCTCTAAAAGAAGAACGCAAAGTAAGGTGGAAAAAATGTAAATTGAATGGACCCTGAAGGCTAGTGTAAAACTGTAACAAAATGGCATAAAAATTACAGACAAACCATACGGACAGAACAGACGTGAAATTGAAATACCATTTACGTAAGAAAAAGGGAAATTGGGAAATAACCAAATCGGATGTAAAAATGGCCTAAAGCAGATTAATGGAAATAAACAGTATGTGAACTGTAATGGTAAAATTAATAAATCTAGAAGCGATTTGGTAGGCAGACCTTGTAAAGGTCTGGATTGGCGTTTCATGCAGTTAAGACCAAAATATAATTTTGGTTGTACGTACTAAGAGCAGGCAAGTAGGTTCACAAGGATGTTTGTTACCTTTCATAGGTGGCTAGTACGTAGGAAAGATAGCATCCACAATCGTTGGCTTCTTCAGGCAGATCGATGTGAACGGAACAGGACAAGTATGCCGACGTAGGCTTCTTTATGCAGATCGTTGAAGGATTTAGCGCAACCGACCCAACTGCAGGCTCTCTTTTGGAGGACTGACACTTTGGATAGGATCAATTCCACGTTGGTGACTGAGGAGACGGGAGGATAGGAGTCAGTTTGGCGGAGCCTGAGCGTAACTTTGGGGTCTTGTGAGGTTGTTTTAGTCCGCATCGGTCTTGCGATATCCGAAGAAGACATGGAATTAAATTATTTTATTCTTTCTACTTCATTTTATTTCTCATTCACCAGACTTTATGTCTGTCCCGTTCCTATTTTTCCTATTTTCCCTAAATCACATGAGGGCAGATCTAGTTGTAGTTCTTTGCAGCTTGGGTCATTAGAGCAGTTGTTATCTTCAGCTTTTGTTTCTTTTGTCTCATCTACTTTGTTTCTTTTTTTTCCTTACTTTACTCTATATATGGGGACCTATATTGTGAACTTCATTATGTTTTATGTTTTGGTGGAGCCCACTTGGTACTTTTGGTTTCAACAATAAACTTGGGATAATGTTGTTTTTAATGAAGATGTTTTGCTATTAATTTACAATTAGTGAAAGTTTTCTTCCACCATAATATTTTAATCATTTTATGCTATTGCCTTACCATCTGTGCTATATTATGGATTTTTATTTCACCCGACCACCCGTGCTTCTAGTCATGTCCAATTTTAGGGTGCCTAGAGGTTTGGGGTGCCACATTTGTTACAGAGCTAAGGTTTCGATAATCCTAAAAATATTTTAAAATTATAAAGGTTTTCGAATAATTTTTGAAGGAAATTCCAAATAGTACTTTTAAAAGTATATGTGTATATTTTGAAAAAAAAAAAGAAATTTTAGAAATGGGTCCCCCTCATATCACTTCCTCCCTATCTATTGAAATATTTGTGGAGTACCTAATCCCATCATTTTAATATCCACAGATAGAAATGTCTGAACTGAAAGATATCCCCAAAGTTTCAGTCCTTAATATTCCTGCTTGGTTTAGTCGTTATTTGCAGGCTACTACACGAGCAGAGCCAACAGCTAGGGATGTTGCTCCGATGAAAGGGGCTTCAACCCATCCATGAGGCATTCTTGATTTCTCAAGCTATGCAAAGACTACACCAGCTTAGTAGGCAAGCCGTTTCTTGGCACCGAATCATATACTGAGGCGAGTGCTTGAAACCATAGTTGTGAGTGGATATTTGGAATTATGGGATTAGAGGACTTGGCTCGGAGGAAGTTGGATTCATGACAGTTTCAGCAAGAGGCTCTTTGTCTGTGGGAGATTGTGGAGGCTGAGGTTGATAATTTGACTTGGGTGGATTTTTGTACTAGATTCCAGAGTAAATTATTATCACAGGCATAAGAGGGAGTGCAGCTAAAGAAATTTATACAGCTCAAGCAAGGGGATATGACAGTTAAGGAATATGTTAATCAATTCAATGAGCTTGCCAGATTTGGACTAGCCCTGACTAATTCTCCTCACAAGAAGGCGTAGAAGTTCGCTAAGGGTTTGAGTCAGCCATTGTAGAGTTTAGCGGTGAGCCACATTCCAATGGGAGCCACTTTTGAGGGATTGGTAGAGATGGCTTTACTTGTTGATATTGAGAGGAAAGGAAATGTGGCGTAGAAGTGTGATGTGAAGAAGCAGTTGAAAGGGAAGAAGAGAAGAGGATAAGGGTCAGGTGAAAAAAGGAAAGTTCCAAGGAAGGACCGGAAGTGCAACACTTATGGGAAACTAGGTCATCTTGCTAAGGATTGTAGAGGGGTAGGAGAGCGACCGAGAATGAGGTGCTATCTTTGCGATCAAGTGGGGCATATGAAAAAGGACTATCCATCGAAGCTGAAGGACAATTCACAGACACCCTCACAGCCTGCTAAGGCTTATGCTTTAGAGGCAGCTCCTTCCTCTAGTACTCGTCCAGTTATGGACAAGGTAAAGAAGGTGATCATCGAATGTGTGTTATCTATCTCTAATTTTCCTGTTCGTACCCTATTCGACGCTGGAGCTTCGCACTCTCTTATATCTAGTACTTTGGTAGAGGGTCTTGGTCTTGATGCTTGCTTATAGACCGACCTGGTAGTAGTATCAAATCCCGTATGAGAATCGGCCTATTTGTCCATGTTATGTCAGGATTTGAAATTGTTTATTTTAGGGGTTGAGTTTGACTGTGGTGCTGTTGTATTGGGCTTTTCCAAGATCGGGTTGACTCTTGGTATGGATTGGCTATCCATGTATGGTTCTGTTCTTGATTGCGATAAGAGGGTAGTGAGCTTAGCCACTTGTAGTGGACGTACCTTGGAGGTATCTTATGATCCTAAAGGATCAGTCATGTTGAGCTACCTTTATTCTCTTGACTTATCACCCAATGGTTTGAGTTTGGTACCCATTGTTAGAGGCATTCCACATGTGTTCGAGGAGGTTGCTGGCCTTCCACCTCGAAGAGGGATCAAGTTCAAGATTTATCTTGTCGACGATGCCAAACCGGTTGCTTTACTGGCAAAGCATATGGCTCCTAAGGAACTTCGTGAGTTAAGCAAGCAGATTGGAGAGCTTCTGGGGAAGGGCTTTATTTGTAGGAGCATTTTTGAGTTGGGCGCACTCGTCGTCATTGCCACCAAGGCAGATGGCTATCTCAGGCTTTGCGTGGATTATATGGTGCTTAATAAGCTGAATAAGAAGAATCGTTATCCTCTTCCCCTTATAGACGATCTCATCGACCAGCTAGTAGGAGCCAATGTATTTTCACAGCTCGATTTTCCAAGTGATTTCATCAGTTGCATATGGTGGAGGATAGCATTAAGAAGACTGCATTTAGGACTTCAGATGGGTTATTTGAGTGGTTAGTCATGCCATTTAGGCTATCCAATGCTTCGGTATATTTTGTGGACCTAATGAGTCGAGTATTTCGCTAATCATTGAACAAGTTTGTGGTGGTGTTCGTCGACGACATTTTGGTTTATTCGTAAAGCAAGGAGGAGCATACTGTTCACTTGGAAGAAGTGCTTAGGACCCTATGAGCACTAAGTTGAAGGCAAAGTTCTCTACGTGCCACTTTTGGAGGGATGAGGTTCGCTTTTTGGGACACATCGTTTCGGAGGATGGACTTGTAGTAGATCCGGAAAAAGTGGCAGTAGTATAGGATTGATAGACCCCTAAGAATGGCACATACATAAGGAGTTTCCTTGGCCTTGCAGGCTACTATAGGATGTTCATTAACGACTTCTCTAGGATATTAGCTCCACTTACCCGCCTTACCAAGAAGAACTCAGCATTTGTTTGGGATGTAAAGTGTGAGGATGCCTTTGGTCGATTGAAGGAAGCTTTGGCTACCGCGCCTATATTGTTATTACTTAATGGAACCAAGCATTTCTCAGTTTATACGGATGCTTGTGGTATGGGGATAGGGGCGGTACTGATGCAAGAGGGTAGGATAGTGTTCTATGCGAGTAGAAAGTTGAAAATGCATGAGAACAACTACCTGACGCATGGTCTTGAGTTGGCAGCTATAGTTTTTTCTCTCAAGACTTGGAGGCACTACCTCTTAGGAGAAAGATTTGAGATTTTCATGGATCATAAGTCTTTGAAGTATCTATTCTCTCAGAAAGACATGAATTTGAGACGACAAAGATGGATGGAATTTGTATCCTCTTATGATTTTGAGATTTCCTAAACCCTTGGCAAGGGTAATGTAGTGGCAGATGCGTCGAGTAGACGCAACGTGGTTTTGAGCCCTCTGTTTTTAGAATGGAAGCATTTGGATTACATTGCTATCTTTGATTTTAGACCTCCATCGGATTCAGCTCCGAGATTGTTAGCCGCCCTCGACATCCAGCCTACTTTCATGGAGCAGATTGAAGCAAGGCAAGGTGAGGACGAAGATTTAAAGGACATTTTAGATAAGCTTGGTAGATGAGAGTCTTCACGACATCTTAGGCACTATACCATGGACACTTGGGAATGGCTTGGAAGGGATGGTAGACTTTGTGTTCCCCGTAGTGAGGATTTAGTAGATTCAGTGTTGGCCGAGTCACATCATTCTAGGATGACAGTGCACCTCGTGGTGGTAAGATGTACTGGGATATGAAGAGGGTATTCTATTGGCCCGGAATGAAGAAGAGGATGGCATAGTATGTACCGAAGTGCATCACTTGCTAAAGGGTAAAGGCGGAACTGAAGAAGCCCGGAGGACTATTGCAGCCATTGGATATTCGATTATGGAAATGGGAGAGCTCTGTATGGACTTCATGGATTGATTACCAAGGTAATGGAGATGGAACACGAGCATCTGGGTCATTGTTGATAGACTGACGAAGAGCGCTCATTTTATACCCATTAAGAGTAATAGGACGGCAGCTTCTTTGGTGACTCTTTATGTAAGGGAGATAGTTAAACTTCATGGAGTTCCCGCCGGCATTGTTAGCGACAAAGATCCATTATTCACCAGCGAGTTATGGAGGAGTCTTCAGTAAGCCTTAGGAACCGAATTGAATCTGAGCATGGCATATCACCCTCAGATAGATGGACAGACAGTGAGGGTAAATAGGGTTTTGGAAGATTTTTGCTCAGATTGTGCATTATGGACTTCGAAGGATCTTCGGAAGACCACCTACCTTTGGTGGAGTTCGCGTATAATAATAATTACCAAGCAAGCATTGGGATGGCACCGTTCGAGGCCCTCTATGGCAGACCATGTAGATCACCAGCCTGTTAGTGGGATACTACCAATAGGATCTTACTTGGGAAAGACTTGGTGAGGAAAACTTCCAAGAAGGTGGATTTGATTTGCAAGAGGTTAAAGACTGCACAATATACACAAAAATTATATGCCGACAGAAAGCGTTCAGATTTGGAGTTTAAGGTTAGAGATATGGTTTTTGTTGAGGTTTATTCTTTGAGAAACGTTATGAGATTTGGCTCAGTTGGTAAGTTGGCACCAAGATTTGTAGGACCCTTCCCTATTATCTTATGGATTGGAAAAGTGGCATAAAGAATTGATCTTTTAGATAAATCAGTAGGAGTTCATGATGTTTTTCATGTTTCGCATCTAAGGAAGTATCTACATGATTCCGCAGTAGTTGAAGAACCTGATCAGCTAAGGGAAGTGGAGGTAGAACGTGAATCACTTGTGCGTCGTACACCCACCCGTATATTGGAACATGGTGTCAAGAGATTACACAACAAGGAAGTTCGTCTAGTGAAGGTTAGGTGGGGAGATGACCCCAAGGAGTGCACATGGGAATCTGAGGAGAGAATTTGAACATCTTATCCTTTTTATTTGAAGGCACACTTCAAATATCCTATCTTTGATCTTTGATCTTTCCTTAGTTAGGGTCTTTTTGATAATCTTTAGGTGAAACATATGGATGGTAGCTTGGTTGTAAACATGTCGTTAGGGAATGTATGTTTGATGGATGAAAATGATTGCAAGTGGATGCCAATATTTGCAAATGGATGCATGCATGGACTAGATAAATATTTATTAGATAATCGGCCAACTAGGTACACACACTTGCATATGCGTGCATGTTATCTATTGCATTTGCACATGGTTGTATATATATGTGTATATATAAATGGATGTTGCATATGGATGGTGCATTTGGGAGAATAATTGAAACATACATATAGATTTAACCATTATACTAGGATAACTGCATACATTTGGTTGCATGGCATAAGCATACTTGCATTATAGGAGGGCACCTGAATCAGTAGACGGACTACCTTTTCGCATTAAGTAAGCTCATATGCATATCACTTTGCATAAATCAAAAATTGCATTAGCTAAAAATAAGGACAATGGTAGAAATGGATGATTGTTGAGTAGATGGATGTAGTTCTTGGATGCTAATTGTTAATTACATTCTTCCGTCTTTGGAGATTTCGGAAATCCTTGAAGGGGGGAGAATGTAACGTCCCGATATTTTAAGGGGAATATAAAAATAAGAAATTAAAAGCGTATTTGGTACAGTGGTAAAGGCGTGTGTTGACTTCCTTAGTTACTAGGGATCAAGTCCTGTTGTCGTCCAAAATTTGGAGCGATGTTTTTTTAGCTGGAGTCCAGCGATTTTCCAATCTGCCATGTGGCCGCTTCTCATTCGCTCCAGTGATGTAATAGGATGAGATGGATAAATTTTATTGGTTGAGTGACGTGTATAGGATAGAATGGATAACCATTAAGTGTATGAAAGAACCAGATTTAATCTAAAATAATCTTATGGATTATATTCACTCAAACAATCTATAAATAAACCATCTAACCTAAACCTAATCCCTTATTCAGCCGTCGCCATAATTCTACAGTAAAATTAGTGTGTATTATTCTTCCTCTTTTTCTCTACTAAATAAAAAATCTCCACCAAATTAAAATATCTATATATATTCAAGCAATTTGGGGAATTTAGATGAATCAAATGGAGAAAGATTAAAGCAAAGCTTTTTTCAAATTTATGCAAGCTTAAGTTCTAGGTGGGTGGGAAGTAATATGAAATAGAAAAATAAAGTAGTTCAATTTCAGTTCTTTTCTGGCATGTTAATATGAATTAATTTCTGTTATTAATTGGGAATAGATGTAAATTATTGCAACTTCTTCTTCTTCTTCCACTTCTCAAATCTAATTCATTTCGGTTTAAAATACAGGACATATAAATTGTTATTCATGTTTTATGGCATAAATAAGATTAAAATTTATGTAAATTACTGTATCTTCTTCTTTCACTTCTCAATTCTATTTCATGTTTGGGTAAAAATTTGGAACAAACAAATTGTTATTCATGTTTTATGGCGTAAATAAGATTGGTATAATTAAATTGAATTAGAATTGTTATTCAATTTATAATGGTAGAATAGGTTAGTTGAATAAAGTCATAATATGTTACTTGAATAAAATTATGCTTTTGATTGATATAATTATATAATTTTGAATATGGTTTTGTAACAAAATTGGAAAGTCTGATTGGCATAAGTGTTTGTTTCATATGTGGCCTAAAAATGTAAAAGTGGAATTTTGTGAAATTAACATGGTTTGTGGCTATTGGATAAATTTTTTATGTTGGTTAAATCTCTAAAAGGAGAACGTAAATTAGGGTGGAAAAAAATATATATTAAATGGACCCTAAAGGCTAGTGTAAATTTGTAACAAAATGGCATAAAAATTAGAGACAACCCATACGGACTGAACAAACGTGAAATTGAAATACCATTTATGTAAGAAATGCAAAATTGTGAAATAACCAAATCGGATGTAAAAATGGCCTAAAGCAGATTAATGGAAATAAATAGTACGCAAACTATAAAGGTAAAATTAATTAATCTGGAAGTGATTTGGTATTTAGACCTTGTAAAGATCTGGATAGGTGTTTCACGTAGTTAAGACGAAAATATAGTTTTGGATGTAAGTACTAGGAATATGCAAGTAGGTTCATAAGGATGTTTGTTACCTTTTATAGGTTGCTAGTATGTAGGATAGATAGCATCCGCAATCGTATGCTTCTTCAAGTAGATTGACACGGATGAAACATGACAAATGTGCTTCGATGTAGGCATCTTAAGGCAGATCGTTGGAGGATTTTGCGTAGCCGATCCAGCTCCGTGTGCTCTTTCGGAGGACCGACGCTTTGGATAGGGGCAAGTCCACATTGGTAACCAAGGAGATAGGAGGATAGAGTCCAGTTTGGCAGAGCCTGAGCGCAACTTGGGGGTCCTGTGAGTTTGTTTGAGTTGGTGCTGGTCAGACGTGAGAGGCATTTAGTAACAGTGCACGAGTGAAGAGCATGACTTTCACGCTGTAGCACGTGGGTAAGGATAGCAAGTTCGATAGGCTGATTGACGTTTAGTATTACTACATAGTTGACTTTCCTATAGTGGCCACGGACTTTGGCTTCTTAGGAACTGTATCTAAGAAGGATTCACTGCATTATATTATTCACCCTCCGCGATATCCAGGGAAGACCTGAAATTAAACTGTTTTATTCTTTCTACTTCAATTTATTTCTCGTTCACCAGACTTTATGTCTGACCCATTCCTATTTTTTCTATTTTCTCCAAATCACAGAAGGGCGGGTCTAGGTTGTAGTTCTTTACAGCTTGGAGGGTCATTGGAGCGTTGTTATCTTTACCTTATGTTTCTTTTGTTTCATGTACTCCATTTCTCTTTTTTCGGTACTTCACTCGATATATGGGGACCTATATTGTTGACTTTGCTATGTTTTATGTTTTGGTGGAGACTACTTGGTACTTTTGGTTTCAAAAATAAATTTGGGATAATGTTGTTTTTAATGAAGCTGTTTTGCTATTGATTTATAATTAGTGAAAGTTTTCTTCCGCTGTAATATTTTAATCATTTTATGTTATTGCCTTAGTCTATGTGCTATGTTATGGATTTTTATTTCATCCGACCACCCGTGCTTCTAGTCATGTCCGATTTTTGGGGTGCCTAGAGGTGCGGGGTGTCACAGTAAGTGACAGAGGTTCCTTATTCAGTACAGTAAGTGACAACTATTCCTTGTTCACTAATGAATTCTAGAAGAGTCCGCAGGAGGCTTTAGGTACCAAGCTCAAGATGAGTACCACTTACCATCCACAGATAGATGGTCAAACAGAGAGAGGTAACAAAGTCTTAGAGGATTTGTTAAGACATTATGTACTAGATTTCAGAGGGTCATGGGAAAACCATCTACACTTAGTCGATTTTTCGTATAACAATAGTTATCAGACTAGTATAGGGATGACATCGTTTGAAGCTTTGTACGGGAGGCCATGCAAAACTCTCTTTTGTTGATTAGAGACCAGGGTTAAATTAATTCTAGGTCTGAATTTGGTTAAATAAGATGTAGAAAAGATTGAGTTAATTCGAGCTAAAATAAAGGAAGCTCAGTCTAGGAAAAATAGTTATGTTGATAAGAGGCGGAAAGACTTAGAGTTCTCAACTATAGATCACATTTTCGTCAAAGTATCACCGATGAAAGGAGTGATCAGATTTGGAAAATCAAGAAAATTTGCAACAAGATTCGTTGGATTATTTCCTTTTATAGAAAGGGTCGAGAAACTCACATATAGAATAGAGTTACCGAATAGTTTGGCAGGAGTCCACAATATTTTTCATATATCTCATTTCAGGAAGCGTATTTGAGATTCAAAGACAACTATTACACCGACTGTGTTAGAGGATCTAGTAGCGAAACCACATATGACTCCTGTTAGAAAACCAATTCGTATAGTTGCAAGAGAGGAGAAGAGACTAAGAAACAAGACAGTCAGATTAGTCAAAGTCCAGTAGAGTGACAACAAGAGAGACTATACTTGGGAAACCAAGAGCAGGATTAAGGATACTTATCCTGACATGTTTGATGGTATGTTTTACCTTTATGTTTGATTGTTGTGAGTACGATATCGTAATTTCGAGGATGAAATTCTTTAAGGAGGGGAGTCAGTAATGACCCTAATTTTAACGAATATTAATTAGAAAATTTGGTTGGATTAATAAAATAAAATAACATAGATAGCTAAGAGATTGAGATATGTTAATTAAGAACTAGTCGTGCCTTAATGAATGTATTGGCAAAAAAGAACTAAACTAAAACCCTTATATTCTTCATTTCATTTTAACTTTCACAAACAAAACTAAAACCATAAAGAACTCGGTCGTCCACCATTAGAGGATTCAAGGAGAAGAAAAGCTAGGATTCAAGTAGAAAGCTGAAGCAAATCAATCTAAAGGCAAATCTCAATCTTTCTAACACAAAGCCAAGGAGAATAATTAATTTACATCTCACTTTTGATAATGATTTCAGTTTCAAGTTAGATCCGAGCTACATTTGAAAATAATATGCCATGTTATGTTTGTTATAATGTGTGTGTGTGTATGCTTGTTGATGATTTATATGGTTTGATAGAGATTTTACGATATGTTTGGATTAGAAAACCTATCAAATTACATCCAAATAAGCTGCATTTTTTGTATATGGTCAAAAACATTATTCTTGAAGTGGGTTTTAATTCACAATTTTCTAGGTGATTATAGATTTATTATGAATTTTCTATGAGGGAAAATAGTTGATTTTGGGTTAAATTATTTAAGGCAATTAAATAATGTTTTCGAGTTTGAAAATTTTATATGATAGAAAATATATTTAAAGCCAATTATTTTATTTTTGGGGGATTTTTTCTAAGGGGTTTACTATGGTTATTAAATTATTTAAGTTAGAGGACTTAAATATTTTAAATGTTTTATTAAGGATAATTATTTGCTTAAAATGTTTCAATTGTTAAATACTGAATTCGGCAGCCGTTTTTTAAAAGAATTTTGGTAAAGAATTGGAAACCAATCCTATTTTTTCAAATTGTGCAAGTTGGGTGAAAAGGAGTTACTTTAAAAAGAATAAAATCTGTTTTATTTCGAACTACAACTTCGCCGCTTCAATTGCTTTCTTCCGTCATCATGCCCAGTAAACCTTTCGCATCTATTCAAAACTAATGAATATGGTATCAAGAAATTGGTACATAGTGTATTGGAGAAAGGTGGAAGGAAAGAACGATGTCGAAAGTATGCTTTCGAAAAGGTTGAAGCCACTTTTATGAGCTTTCGAATCCAATAATAGGCCTTTGTTTTCAAAAGAATCTTTCGAAAGGGTTGTCGCTTTTGAACCCCTTCAACACCCTAGCTTCCGCATTTATACCTTTCGCATTAGTTAGAGGCCGCTTTTCTTTATAATTTTAAAATAATATACTTGAAAGGAAGGCTTTCATCTTCTTAATATTGAAGCCGCCTTCCGAATGCTTTCGGAAGGGGCATCTTGGGCGCTTTTACCAATAGCATCGGAGACAATGGTTTCAAAAGGGCATTTTCAAAGTTGCTCTCTTCCTCAATTCTTTTACTTGAGATCAATGCTTTCAAAAGTGATGCTTTCACTTTTGTTCTATTTTATCCTATAGTCATATTCATTGTTGAACCCAATAATTTCGAAAGAAATACTTTTAAATGGTTTCGAAGCAATGTTTCCACAAATTCTTACTTGAACCCAATGCTTTTGAAAGGTATGTTTAAGTGTTTCGAAAAACATGTTTTAAGTGTTTCTAAAGGCATCTTTTAAGTGTTTCGAGAGAAAGGCATGTTTTAAGTGTTTGAAAAGGGATGCTTTCAATAATTTCGAAAGGGATGCTTTCTATGATTTCGAAATGGATTTTTTAAGGTTTTGAACAATGGTTTTGAAGGTATTGTTTTGGCTTTATAGCCCAATGTTTTCTAAGTTAAAAGGGCGTTACTTATTTCAAAGAGATAAATAACACTGTTGATTTTAAGTTTTCGTCAACATTATTTTATGTAAAAAGCATGCAACATGGCTGATGTGCACGTGAGTGTGCATATTTTTACTACCATATTTTATCGAATTAAATGAAATAAATGATCATATTGGGTGTTTTAACATGTTTAAACCGAAATTCAAATTATTTTCAAATCATCATCTATTCATCTTCGTATAGGGATAAAATGGTCATTTTTATGCGTATATTAATTTGGGAAAATTTGATTAGAAATTTTTATATTATTTTGTAGAAATTTGGCTCCACTTGAAAATATATGCGTGTATAAGAGTGAAGATAAGCAAATGAAGATAGAAATAATTCATGGCATGAATCATGGAGGAGCCCACCTACCTTAATGTACAAATTAGAGCAAATGCACATGCTAATTGCCATTAAAGCTTCTTGCACATTTAAATGATGGATTATATTATGCTAATGATTACTTGGCCACCACACTTCCTAAGGGGTAGTTTGGGCATTCCCTAAATATATGGATGATGGTTTCGAACTTGTATAAATACCCCATATGTTCATGTATTCCTCCTTTCTTCTCTTAGTCTCCCTCTTCCTCTTAATTAGTTTTAGCTTAGATTAAAATAAAAGAAAGCTCTCTTTCTCTTTTCATGGCTACTTAGCCATTTTTATCTTATGTAATTTCCTTTTTTTCTGCAATGTTAATTATTATTTTCTTTTATTTTCTTGTTTATTTCATTTCATGCTAGTAGTATAGTTTATTTTTCGTGCAAGTAAATTAGTTTTATTTCTTGTTAATTATGGCTTCTTTCATTTAGATCTTTTTTTCCTTTTCTTTTTATTTTATATTACATTATACAATTGTTGATATGATAACAAAAATGAGATGATAAACATCTTCAATTTAGAAGTAATGAAGCTCTCTAATTATGTAGCTTCTACATTTTGTTAATTATTGCTCACTTTTTGTGCTTAATGACAATGCTTGAAGTGGTTTGACTTGTTGTTTTAGCTTTGAATTTGATAGTCTGTATTGTTGACACCAAATAGGCTATGCTTACAATCACTAAACACAAATTACCTCCTCATCTACATATGATTATAGTAATGAAGTGAAGGTTGAAATCAAAATTTTATGGTCTATATTTCTAATTAATAGTTAATAAGTCATGCTTAAAATAGATTCTACTTTCAACTTGTTGTCATTTTTGATGAGAATTAGTAAGTGATTGAAGGTGTGTGTTATAATTCGATAGCTTATGTTGAGCTAATTAATAGTACAAATAGGTCATAGTTATGATAAACACATCAATTAAACTTCCTAATGACCAAAAAAAGTGATCATCATTTCATGTTTTGTGGAACTACATTATCTAGAGAGTAGATTTATCCCTAAACTGTCATTTTATTCTCATACTTTCCATTCACTTTTTTAGTTGTTAATTAGTTAGTTTTCTCATTTTCTAGCTTAAACAATTTTCAACTTTGGTTAATTTATTAAATCGGAATATAAAATCTAACAATTCACTATGGATCGAGCCGTACTCGCCATGTACTAAAATTGTACGCCGTGCACTTGCAGTTACTTTTATTACAAATTCGCTCGACAAATTTCTAAATGATCGAAAATCCGTCATGAAACGAGTTTTTGGGCCCTTACCGGAGAATTGATTTTATTTTATTTTCTATCTTTCGAATTATTATTTTTTATTTGTTTTACATTTTTCTGTTTATCATTAAAAAAAGTCATTCTATATTCCATTTACTATTCACTTTTCATTTCTGCATTCCTCTGTTATTTTTGTTACTTCATTTCATTTTACGTTAGTTCGGGGTCGTGCATTTTCTGTTGCTTTTGTTTCTGTTTGACAATGGATGAGTTTGTTTTCAGTGCATTTTGTATGTATGCAACGCATTTTGAATGATATCTGTTTCATTTGTGCATTTGCAAAGTGCATCTTTTATTAGCTATTCTCAACATCTCTCTGTTAGCTTTTCTCTCTTTACATTTCTCAAATCACAAACATTTCACCAACCCTTCAACATAGCAATACACACCTTCTTCCTATCAAAACAAACAACTCCTCTTCTAAATACTTCCATCGCTACACTTTCAACTTCACACAGCAACTCTATTCAAATCTGAATACTTCTAAACCCAAACAACCACAATTCAAAACCAACTCCTACACAACCTTCCCAAACAGGTGTATAATCACCTTCACTATTCAAACTTCTGCATTCAACAACTTACTTCTAAACTCCACAACCCATTCATCTAATCCTAACTCCTATTTCATCACCAAATCTACAAACAGCCAATTCCTCTCCTCATTATCACACAATCTCCATACAATCACCACCAAATCACAGCTTCCATCACCACTATTGAGCATCAACAAACCTGCTACTCTTCCTCACCCGAATCGAACATCTATAATCAGCAAAATCTCCTCCATAATCCTATTCTGATTTCACCCAGTAACCCACTAACGTGCCTAACCAGAACACCTATAACCTCAATTAAACTCCAATTCGAACTCCGCAAACCCAAAACGAGCCACTATAAATGTTGCAGAAAGGTTTACTGCAAGGTTACTTTTCATTCATGTTAAGACTTTTATTTATACAGAGAGTTTACTAGCTAATTCCCTATTCTAACTCTTATTCTATCTCTACGTAATTACAGATCCTGTAGACTAGGTTGGAGTATATTTTGTTACAACAGAAAAGGAAGAAGTTAGTAATAGAAAAGGTAAACTCTAAAATTAGTAAAGACTAATTCTACTGTCCAATACCCTCCCGCAAGCTCATGTTCGGGTTCGAACAAGAAGCTTGGAACGCAAGTCTTTGAACCTGGAAGTCCCAACCGCTTTCGTAAAGATGTCGGCGACCTGATTTTCTGAGTTCACGTGTCGGACAACCAGAGTACCGTCTTGAACTTGTTCCCGAACAAAGTGAAAGTCGAGCTTGATGTGCTTGGAGCGATGATGAAGAAATGGGTTGGCTGTGAGATAGGTTGCACTTAAGTTATCACAGAAGATGGTCGGTTGCCCGTGATGAGAGAAACCCATCTCGGTTAACAGCTGTTGTAACCACATTATTTCAGCAGCAGAAAATGCAATAGCGCGGTACTCGGCCTCTGTGCTTGATCGAGCTACTGCACTTTGCTTCTAGGAAGCCCAACTAATCAGGTTGCTGCCGAAATAAAGAGAGAAGCCGTGCTACGACCTGCAATCGTTTGGATCATAAATCCATCCAGCGTTAGTGTAACACAACAAACGGGAGTCGCTGGATGGCCGGAAATAGAGACCAGCTCCGATAGTGCCCTTCAAGTACCGAAGGATCCTTCTGACCGCCGACCAGTGGGCTTCGGTGGGGTTGTGCATAAACTGGCAAACGCGGTTCACGACGTAAGTAATCTCTGGCCGTGTGATCGTCGCATACTGGAGAGCTCCAACGACGCTACGATAGAGGTGCTGGTCACGGAAAGGATCACCCCCAATAAGGAGACGGGAGCCAGGGAGAGTTGGAGAAGAAATCGGTTTCGCTTCAGCCATGACACTACGGTCAAGGATGTTGAATATGCGCTTTGCGCTATATGATTTTTGTTTGATGATAATAAACATATATACATTCATTTAAATGTATTTGTTAATGTACTATTTTTCATTAAAAAAAATAAATATTTGTTGAATAAAATAAATTACACGGAATTTGAATTTGAATTCAAACAAAACAAGTTAAACAGATTTTGAATTTAAACAGAAATTTTATTCAAACAAATATTTATTACAATTTTGAATAGTATGTATTTGGTAATGTACTATTTTGTTTTTCATAGATTAAATAAATATTTGTTGAATAAAATTAAATTACACAGAATTCAAATTTGAATTCAAACAGAACAAGTTAAACAGATTTTGAATTCAAACAGAAATTTTTATTCAAACAAATATTTATTACAATTTTGAATAGTACAATTTCAATCTCTCACTATAACTATACAACTTTGATTACAATCACATCACATTTCACATTTACAGTTAACCTCACTACATATCACTCACACTCGTATTTTTATCTTCAACTGCATTCCAGTTTGAATCCAGCATCTGAGGAATCTGCAAAAATATTCACTAACGCAGTAAAATTGAAAAAGAAATATTTTTGCAATATAAAATGAAATACGATTTTTGAAAATATGATTTGCCTCAGTTATTTGGATTGTTCGTCATCATTCACACTTGACTTCATCACAAAGTCGTGCACATAGATATTACAGGGACAGGTAATCATAAGTGGCTGCAATACACACGTGTACATTCGTGTACGTGTGCACTGCCTCGCCAACTCGTGTGCAAAAATCAAACAAAAGCACAGAAATCAAAAACAAGGTCAAACCCAAGATAGATTCAACTCAAGGCAGTAGTGTATATGAACACAATCAAACTACAACAGGTCAGAGGTGAAAACAATGCAATACTGAAGTGATGAAGTGCATATAAACAACTGCAGAACCTCAAGTGACATGGTGAAGTAGTACAAAAGAGCAAGTGCAATTCGAATCAACATGGCCAAGACTACTGCATGCAACATGGAATGCAAAGACAATGCACCACTGCAAATTCAAACAATGTCCAAACAACAAACATGAAAATGAACCAAAGTAATACAGCAGCCCCAAAATCAGTGACACAACAACAAAAGAGCAACAGTGAAGTTCAGCTATGCAAGTGAAATAATAAACAGTGAAGAACATGGACTGCAACATTCAAGTGTATATTGAAAACAAGCTGCATGAATACAACATGAAGTACAATCACTTACAACATGAATGCAGCCCAATGAACCAGTGTCAAGTTCATGCAGTGCACATGTGAATCAAGTGACAAACCTGAAGTACACAACATGACATGAACAACACAATTGAATCAAGTAACCAACTGCAAGTGCAAATGACCAGGACTCATGCAACAGACCCAACAACTAGTGCCAACATGAACATAACAGGTGAAGCATCACCAAAGACTCAATAGGGAACAACTAAATCAACTGCAACAACTCAAGTACTACCAGTGAAACACAAATGAACGAATATCACAATGAATCAACAATACATGCAGGTGAACAGAAGTTTTTTGAATCAAAACATAATCAAGGCCAGTTGATAACAGGGAACACAAGTGTGGCAAATGCAATATGGTGAAGCAGCATTGATACAGCAAAGTCAGAGACTACAACATCAAAGTGCAGTGCAACATGAACTAACTCAAAAATGTATCACTAACATATACTACAGGGATGAACACATGAGAATGGACAAGGCACAAATCAAGTCCAGCTACAAGTTGCAGACTCCAAGTTGCAGACTCAAAGCAAACATGACACCAAGCTACAAACTCAAATGCAAACAGGAATAAAATATGACAATGCAAACTAATCAATGAGTAACACAGTGAACCAAGCAAAAAGTTCATGTTTTGAACTAACTCGAGTGCAACAAAGAAGCTATGGTACTATGCAAATGCATGGCAGTACCAAATGATAGAAAAGATGGTCAGAGAACACTATTTCAACAGTATGGCCAAAGTAAATCAACTGGTCAAAGCAAATGTCAGCACCGTGATGAACAAGGTTGAATAATTCACAAATCAGAAATCAAGTGTGAGAAAAATTGAAGCAGTCAATGCCAAGTCGAACCAAGCAAATTGATCACGAAATCAAATCAATACCGTGTGAATCAAGCTACCAAAAATACGAAATTGACAAAGTCAGATCAATCCCAAGCATCAATGCAAGATCGAACGACTATTGACAAATTCAAATATATTTAGACGAACGTAATTCAAGGAGTTCGAACGCATATATAACCCAATCATCACTGGCAAATTAATCTATCGAGTTCAAGTATCAAATTAGTAAAGCAAAAGGAGACAGTACATACCGAATTCACAAACAACGAACTCGATCGAGCAACTGCAAACGAGCAATAGTCAACCATCAGAGAAGCAGTGAGCTAGGGCAACATATCTCAGATCGATTGAAGAAACCGAAGCCCTAATTGGAACAAAAAGCCGAAGCCCTAACTGGAACAAAGGGAACGAAGCCCTAATCAGAACGAAGCCGCCATTATTCTCACGAACGAGACAAAAGGATCGGGTGAAATAAGGAAGTGGGCCGGTCTTATTAAAAAAAAAGGGGGTTTTGTTTTTTTTTAATTTAAGGCTTCTTTATATTGTTAATTAGTTTTAGGGTTATTTTCTATTGTTTTTAAATTATTGTTTTTTATTTTACGAATCAAAGAATTAGTAAATCACCACCTAGGTTTAGGTAGTGTCAGATTGTCTATTTTGAATTAGTTCAGTGAGCAGGGTGTGCGAGTTTGCAAAGCTCTATAGGTGGGAGCAGTGTTTGCGAGTAAGGGAAACTCTATAGGCGGGAGCAGGGTGTGCGAGTCTAGTAGAGTGTTTGTGAGCGGGAGCAAAAGGGTCTGCGAGTCTAGTAGAGTGTTTGTAAGCGTGATACTGTTTAATTCTAATAGAAATCTGTGAATGCAGCAGTAGGCAGGGGTTGCCGAAGCTGGGTAAATTTTGTGTGTGATTTACTTTTCAGCATATTTATTTCTGCTATTATATCTCTGTGTTTAATTCGAGAAAATTTGCTATAACCCTATTCACCCCCCCTCTAGGGTTAATCTAGATCCTACAAGTGGTATCAGAGCCCGGTATATTTTTTATTTAACTCTAGAGTCATGAGTCTACAAAATAATGCTTTTTCTGAGGGGCAATCTATTGCTAGGCCACCCATGTTTAACGGGAACGATTATGCTTATTGGAAAGTTAGGATGAGTATTTATCTTAGTTCCGTTGATTATGATGTTTGGGATATTATTGAAACTGGCTATAAACCTCCCACTATAATCGTTGGTGGTACTGAGATTCCTAAACCTAAGGATAGGTGGGATGCTAACGATAAGAAATTGAAAACGACAAATGCTAAAGCCATGAATGCTTTGATATGTGCTCTTGATAAAAATGAATTTAATAGAATTTCTCATTGTACAACAGCACAGGAAATTTGGCACACTTTGGAGGTGACACACGAAGGAACTTCTCAAGTCAAGGAGTCTCGTCTAGCCCTATTCAGCAATGAATACGAGAACTTTGTGATGGACAAAGGCGAGAGCATAAAAGACATGTTTGGACGTTTTTCAACCTTGGTATACAACGCTAGAGCGCTTGGGAAGGTCTTCACTGAGGTAGAGCTTGTGAGGAAGATACTACGAGTTTTATCAATGAACTTTGAGGCAAAAGTCACAGCAATCCAAGAATCGAAAGATTTGAGTAAACTAAGCATGGAGGAGTTGATTGGCAACTTGATGACATATGAGCTTGAGTTAAAAGCAAAGGAAGAACGCAACAACTCCGAACCAAAGAAGAAGACGATTGCCTTAAAGAGCAAAGAAGAAAGCGATGAAGAAGATCCAATTGAAGAGCTTGCAATGGCTGTCAATAATCTTAGAAGATGGTCTAGATTCAAGCCACGCAAGAAGAAAAGAAAAAGGCGAAGAAGGTATTTGCAGCGACTTGGGATGATGAAGAAGGAGAGGAAGCTTCGGATAGCAGCTCAGAGGAGGCTAACTTGTGTTGCATGGAAAAATCAGAATCAGAAGCAACCTCCGACGAATCTAGTGAGGCAGGTGAGTTTTCTTATAAAGAACTTGTTTTTATGTGTTCTGATCCTACTAAGGTAGTGGATACTCTTGAATCTAAAATTGAAAAACTGAAATCTGATAGGAGAGAATTTGCTCGTGAAAATTTCAGGTTAAAAACTGAACTTGAAAATATTCAAAACCTAGAATGTAAAAAATGTAAGATTTTAGATTCAGAATTATCAAAACTGAGGAATAACTTTGAAAGTCTTGAAAATGAAAACTTGAATCTTAAGGAAACCATCGACACTAGGAGAAAGGATTTTATTAATCGATGCACCTCACCTGTCACTGAAAACTCAACATTAAAAACTAAAGTCCAAAATCTTGAGAAATCTTTGAATAACTTTTCAAGAGGCGAAAAATCTTTCAACATGCTATTGGGAAATCAAATTTTTGCTAACAATAGAAAAGGACTAGGCTTTGGGAAATCACAAAATGATGATAATGCAAAAAGTAAAAGTGTTTTTGCTCGATCTGAAATAAGTGGAAATCATGTTAAAAATCATAGTCATAGGAACACAAAATTTAATCAAGTCAATTTAATGAGCACGTTTTGTAGAGAATTTGGACATAATCGAAATAATTGTTGTTATAGACCCAAACACGTGAAAACTATACCAATTTGGGTTCCAAAAGGCACAAATATAAAATCTTTGAAAGTCAAACAAATCTGGGTGCCAAAAGGAAAATATATAAATAGTTTTGGGTCTCCAAAAACATATTTTTCATATTCTGCCACTAACAACAATGGACCTATAAAAACAAATAGGTCACATAAATCTTTTATCGTGTAGGTGTGGTGGCAGGCTAAGGAACAACAACAGTGTTCTCTGGATTTTGGCTGTTCCAGAAACACAACGGGCGACAAAGCAAAGTTCCTTAGCCTAGTACAAAGGTGACAGAATCACAATGGACAATGAAGAAAAATTATCGTAAAGGTAAAACAGGTAAATTTATTTTTGAACGATATATCAAATGTGATAATCTGCACCATATTCTGAATTAAAATCAGCCAATATTGAGATGAATAAAAGATGATAATTTTGATTCTGATTTTTTCAAAATGGTTGGCCATTTATGCATTTATGCCAAAAACACTACAATCCTTGCAGTACTTTATATCGATTAATTTAGATAGCTGATGGTGCTTTTATTGATTGACGATAATATTTTTGGCTAAATCTATATTCATGGTTTCTTCTATTTACATGGCTTCAACTTAAAATCCTAATGAATTCTATTTTTTTTTTTAAAATTGTAAAAAGGATTTTAAGAAATTTTTGACTTGTTCTTATTTATGACATTGATTTGTGCTTAATCGATGACCAATCAGATTTTCAACTTTGAACTAATCCATATAAATTTATACGGTCAAATGATGGTATTTGATTACTCATGCTACACGTAGATATTTTTTGGTCACTGCTTGTAATTTGCACGATTTCAAATTCATGTGAAAACGGATTTTAAAAAATTGTTGAAACTTTATGAAATTGTTGAAACTTCAAGAAATTGTTTTTTGAAATAATTATGATGATGATTGATTGTTGATTACTCATGAATATAATTGTTTATCCTATGGTTTCTGAAATTAACATCATGATATGTGTTTGAGTGTTAACACGGCTTCAATTCAAATTCAAAAGAATGTCATTTAAATTGATGTTAAGTTTGAAATTCTTGGTGTACACTTCATGTTTTGGTCAATCAAAATTCAACGAGTGAATATTGAGTGAAATTTAAATTCAGATGCAGATTACACTGGTAGTATGGTTGATAGAAAAATTACTAAGTGTAACGTGATTAATTATTTTGAAACATTCATTTGCTGCATCGTTTTTTTTTCAAAGAAAATATCTGCATATTTTTCACTTGAAATAATTTTCAAATAGCAGAAAATTTTCTTATAAACCTCCCTCGAGAAAATCATGTTTGACCATATTTACAGCTTAATCATTTTTGAAAAATTGATTTTATAATTTTTAATTTGATTTTAAATGACAAATTTGACTAATCTGACTCCCTTTGATTATCGAAAAGATAAATAGTGATTGAAAAAGAGATGAGTGTTGATATTTATCATATATTATAACTCGAGAAAGTATAATTAGAAAATTTCTTTAGAATTTCATAACAAGAGTTATAAAAACTTTTTGTTGGGTAAAAATTCCATGACCATTTCTATTTCTATCATCTTTCTATCGAACATCACTCATCAAGATCATATTTAGTATGTAAATTTGTGGTAGTTTACAAAGGAAATCATTTGTTCTTCAATATCTTTAAATCGGCGAAGGAAATTATTTGTGCTTCAACTTATTATATTTAGCAATAAAAATAAATATCCAAAGTATTCACTCTCATTTAAAAGTCCTCACGGTTATGCATGGGTGAATTACTTGGGTTTTTGATTATGTGCTTCCATGCTCATTTAAAAGTCCTCACGGTTATGCATGTATGGAACGCATATCAAAAATAATTGATTTAATAGACAAGTTGATTCTAATCCCATTTAAAAGTCCTCACGGTCATGCGTGGTTAGAAGATACTTGATTTCATTTTTTAAAATTAAATTGGAATACTACTAATCTCATTTAAAAGTCCTAACGGTTATGCATGGTTAGTAGATATTCAAATTTCCTGAAATAAATATACCACAAATAGACAGAATTGTATGATTTTTTTGATAATTTTATCCCCATCACATCTGAAAGTGGAATATGAGCTTGACAAGGGTAATTATGATTTTTGTTTGAGTTTTATTGAAATTTGATATTTATATTTAATTGAGTTAAATGTTTGATTCATGTCTATCACTTCATCCCTATTTTTATAACACTGTTATTCTTTTGCTGATAACAAAAGGGGGAGAGAAAAGTTAAGATTTTGTCAAATAGAATCAAGCAAAGGTCAAATAATTTTCAATTTGCATATAGGCTCATTTACATATTTTTATTTGTATGCATATATGTAGGGGGAGCATCACATAAAAAGGAAGCATTCAAATAGGGGGAGCAAATGAAATTATCAAATACATTTAATATATTCAAAATCTTAAATATATGTTTGTTATCATCAAAAGGGGGAGATTGTTGAATATGCGCTTTGCGCTATATGATTTTTGTTTGATGATAATAAACATATATACATTAATTTAAATGTATTTGTTAATGTACTATTTTTCATATAAAAAAATAAATATTTGTTGAATAAAATAAATTACACAGAATTTGAATTTGAATTCAAACAAAACAAGTTAAACAGATTTTGAATTTAAACAGAAATTTTATTCAAACAAATATTTATTACAATTTTGAATAGTATGTATTTGGTAATGTACTATTTTGTTTTTCATAGATTAAATAAATATTTGTTGAATAAAATTAAATTACACAGAATTCGAATTTGAATTCAAACAGAACAAGTTAAACAGATTTTGAATTCAAACAGAAATTTTTATTCAAACAAATATTTATTACAATTTTGAATAGTAAAATTTCAATCTCTCACTATAACTATACAACTTTGATTACAATCACATCACATTTCACATTTACAGTTAACCTCACTACATATCACTCACACTCGTATTTTTATCTTCAACTGCATTCCAGTTTGAATCCAGCATCTGAGGAATCTGCAAAAATATTCACTAACGCGGTAAAATTGAAAAAGAAATATTTTTGCAATATAAAATGAAATACGATTTTTGAAAATATGATTTGCCTCAGTTATTTGGATTGTTCGTCATCATTCACACTTGACTTCATCACAAAGTCGTGCACATAGATATTACAGGGACAGGTAATCATAAGTGGCTGCAATACACACGTGTACATTCGTATACGTGTGCACTGCCTCGCCAACTCGTGTGCAAAAATCAAACAAAAGCACAGAAATCAAAAACAAGGTCAAACCCAAGATAGGTTCAACTCAAGGCAGTAGTGTATATGAACACAATCAAACTACAACAGGTCAGAGGTGAAAACAATGCAATACTGAAGTGATGAAGTGCATATAAACAACTGCAGAACCTCAAGTGACATGATGAAGTAGTACAAAAGAGCAAGTGCAATTCGAATCAACATGGCCAAGACTACTGCATGCAACATGGAATGCAAAGACAATGCACCACTGCAAATTCAAACAATGTCCAAACAACAAACATGAAAATGAACCAAAGTAATACAGCAGCCCCAAAATCAGTGACACGATAACAAAAGAGCAACAGTGAAGTTCAGCTATGCAAGTGAAACAATAAACAATGAAGAACATGGACTGCAACATTCAAGTGTATATTGAAAACAAGCTGCATGAATACAACATGAAGTACAATCACTTACAACATGAATGCAGCCCAATGAACCAGTGTCAAGTTCATGCAGTACACATGTGAATCAAGTGACCAACCTGAAGTACACAACATGACATGAACAACACAATTGAATCAAGTAACCAACTGCAAGTGCAAATGACCAGGACTCATGCAACAGACCCAACAACTAGTGCCAACATGAACATAACAGGTGAAGCATCACCAAAGACTCAACAGGGAATAACTAAATCAAATGCAACAACTCAAGTACTACCAGTGAAACACAAATGAACGAATATCACAATGAATCAACAATACATGCAGGTGAACAGAAGTTTTTTGAATCAAAACATAATCAAGGCCAGTTGATAACAGGGAACACAAGTGTGGCAAATGCAATATGGTGAAGCAGCATTGATACAGCAAAGTCAGAGACTACAACATCAAAGTGCAGTGCAACATGAACTAACTCAAAAATGTATCACTGGCAAATATAACCCAATCATCACTGGCAAATTAATCTATCGAGTTCAAGTATCAACTTAGTAAAGCAAAAGGAGACAGTACATACCGAATTCACAAACAACGAACTCGATCGAGCAACTGCAAATGAGCAATAGTCAACCATCAGAGAAGCAGTGAGCTAGGGCAACATATCTCAGATCGATTGAAGAAACCGAAGCCCTAATTGGAACAAAAAGCCGAAGCCCTAACTGGAACAAAGGGAACGAAGCCCTAATCAGAACGAAGCCGCCATTATTCTCACGAACGAGACAAAAGGATCGGGTGAAATAAGGAAGTGGGCCGGTCTTATTAAAAAAAAGGGGGGGTTTTGTTTTTTTTTAATTTAAGGCTTCTTTATATTGTTAATTAGTTTTAGGGTTATTTTCTATTGTTTTTAAATTATTGTTTTTTATTTTACGAATCAAAGAATTAGTAAATCACCACCTAGGTTTAGGTAGTGTCAGATTGTCTATTTTGAATTAGTTCAGTGAGCAGGGTGTGCGAGTTTGCAAAGCTCTATAGGCGGGAGCAGTGTTTGCGAGTAAGCGAAACTCTATAGGCGGGAGCAGGGTGTGCGAGTCTAGTAGAGTGTTTGTGAGCGGGAGCAAAAGGGTCTGCGAGTCTAGTAGAGTGTTTGTAAGCGTGATACTGTTTAATTCTAATAGAAATCTGTGAATGCAGCAGTAGGCAGGGGTTGCCGAAGCTGGGTAAATTTTTTGTGTGATTTACTTTTCAGCATATTTATTTCTGCTATTATATCTCTGTGTTTAATTCGAGAAAATTTTCTATAACCCTATTCACCCCCCCCCTCTAGGGTTAATCTAGATCCTACAAAGGAGTTTTGGTATGTACTTTTTCTGGGATAGAAGCAAACCTCTAGGAAGATGATGAACCTCAATACCAAGAAAGAAATTAAGCCGACCCAAGTCTTTGAGCGAGAACACCGAGTTTAAGTACGTAACAAAGGCATCAATAAACTTGGTGTTAGAACCGGTGATAATGAGATCATCAACATAGACGAGGACATAAATGACATCACGTCCATGGCGTTGATGTAAAGGGAAGTATCCGAGATGCACTGTTTGAAGCCATGGCGAAGAAGTGCTTGATTGAGTTTCTGAAACCAAGCTCGGGGGGCTTGTTTCAGGCCATAGAGCGCTTTCTTCAACTTGCACACATACGAGGGATGAGAAGAGGAGACAAAACCAGGCGGTTGTTGCATATACACAGTCTCAGCCAAATCACCATTGAGAAATGCGTTGTTAATATCAACTTGCCGAAGAGACCATTTTTGAGTGATGGCAATGCTGAGTACAAGGCGAATAGTGGTTGGTTTGATAACTGGACAGAATGTGTTAAAATAGTCCACACCCTCCTCTTGGTTGAATCCTTTTGCCACCAAACGAGCTTTGTAACGCTCAACAGTGCCATCCGCCTTCTTCTTGACCCTGAAAATCCACTTGCAACCAACAACATTAGCAGTATAGGGCTTTGGAACCAAGTCCCATTATTCAATAAAGCATCATACTCGAGCCGCATTGCTTGTTTCCAAAGAAGGTTTTTGGTAGCCTGGGCAAAGTTCTTTGGTTTTAGATGTGAAGAGTCACGAAGGACGGGATATTTAGTGGTAAGAAGAACCTTTGGTTTAAGAGAGTTTGTAGCAGCACGAGTGACCATGGGATGGTGAGAAGCTTCGGAAGGTCGAAAATATGAAGGTGCTGGACGGTAAGGAATTATGGCCTTGGAAGAGGATGTGGAGGCGGACGAAGATGACAGAGGCTCAGGTGAGGAAGGTACAGGTGAAGTCGAGCTGCTGGCACCAGACCTAGAAGACACGGACTGAGATAGAGAGAGCAAGGAAGGGACAGACTGGGACTGAGCAGACCGAGGGGATGATAAATGAGACTGAGCCGAGTCTAACAAGGACAGATCATAAACCGGGGAATCGGCAGATGGAGATTGAGTAATATGGTCAGGATATGGAAACTGAGACTCGTCAAATACTACATGTCAAGCAATGTAAGTAGGAGAAGACGGAGCAGGAAAACAAAGATAGCCTTTGTGTTTTGCACTATAACCTAGAAAGATGCAAGAAATGGACCTAAACTCAAGTTTGTGATTGTTGTAAGGTCGTAAATAAGGATAACACAAGCACCCGAATGATTTTAAAATTGATAACCAGGGTCTCGATGGTATAGACAAGAGTAGGGTGATTTGTGATGAAGAATGGGAGTAATGGTTCTGTTATGTAGATCGATGGTTTTGTGAAAAGCTTGTTCCCAAAATTCTATAGGAAGATGGGAATGAGCTAACAGAGCAAAGCCTTTTTCAACAACAATTCGATTGCGTCTTTCAACAGCACCGTTTTGTTCGGGTGTATAAGGACAAGAAACACGATGTAGAATTCCATGAGTTTGAAGAAAAGTGGAGATGTTTCTATATTCACCACCCCAATCAGATTGAAAAGCTTTAATTGTTGTTGAAAATTGAGTTTCGACCATAGCTTTAAAAAGTGTAAAAGCATTTAAAACTTGATCTTTTGTTGGTAAAAAATAGATCCAGGTAAACTTGGTGCAATCATCAATAAACAAAACAAAATAGCGATTTCCATTCAAAGAAGGAACATAAGATGGTCCCCAAACATCTGAATAAATTAAATCAAAAGGTTTACTAGATGAAACATGTGAAGATGACAAATGAAAACGTTGACTTTTGCCTAATTGACAAGCACTACAGATAGACAAAGTTTTATTTTCAGAAATTGGAAGCTTGAAATCAGCCAGTTGACGACAAAGAACAGACTCATGAGGGTGTGTGAATCGATGGTGCCGGCAAGCCACAGATGCACGTTCACCGACGAAGACTCTAGGAGTGGAAGACGATGAGGGAGCTGGCAGACGGTGCAGACCGTTTTCAACTATTCCTTTGAGGAGCTTTTGACCCTGGAGATTTTTAACAAAACAATGATCAGCATGCAATTCAACATAAACATTGCTATCTTTGCACAACTTTGAGATACTAATGAGGTTCTTTGAAACTTTAGCAACAATAAGAACTTCTTTTAAAGAAAGGTTATTTACAACATGCGATGTAGGTAAAGTATGGATACCAACATGAGTAATGGGCAGGGACTCACCATTACCAACGACTAAGTTGTCATTGCCAGTGTATAGAGTCTAAATGTTGAGAGCACCGAGATCAGCAGTAAGATGATGCGATGCGCCAGAGTCCATGATCCAGGGGTCGGTTAGTGCTGAGGGATTGGTGTAAGCCACATGAGCCGAGGGACCCTTGCCATGATTCTGATGTTGACGCTGATGCTCCGCTGCCCGTGGGTTCGTAGCCGGAAAATCAACAGTGTCGAAACGTTGGTGACAGTTTCGGGCATTGTGATACAGCTTCTCACAAATCTGACATGGAGGTCGAGACTGGTCATCAGCACTAGTGGCTGAGAAGTTGCTGCCACTAGTACGGGAGAAACCACCTTTCCGGTGTGCCAGGTGAGCCGACGGAAAAGCGGGTAGCAGCACAGGAGTCAAGGATACGCTGTTCTTCCTGAAGCAAAGACCTAGCAGTTCATGAGATGATAAAGAATCCGAACGCATACTTAGGGCTGTTTTGAATGCACTATATTCATTCCCAAGGACAAACAGAATGAATTCGACAAAGTTTTCATCAGAAACAGGCATGAGGCGTTCAGCCAGAGTATCGGAAATCGAGTGTTTCTTCTCGACATACTCCAAGATGGTCATGGAGCCTTTGCTGAGAGTTTGAAGCTGCTGTCGAAGATGCATCTGCCTAGCTTGAGTTTGAGACTGAATCATTTGTTCAAACATGAGCCAAACCTCAGACGTGGAGACTTCCTGAGCAACGTGGCCTAACATTGGAGCTGTGAGAGTTGAATGGATCCACAGCAGCACTAGTCGATCCTTGCGTTTCCAGGCGGTGAACGCTGGATTCAGAGAACGAACGTCGGAGCCTTCAGCAGGTGCTTGGGTTTCTTCAGGAACATTGCCGGCGGTGAGGTAGCTCTCGAGCTCGTAGGCTTCAAGGGCTGATCGGACGGTGCCACGCCAAAGTGAATAATTGGTGCTATCAAGACGGACAGACAGCGCTGAGAATTGAAAGTTGGCCGCAGCGCCACCAGAAGCCGTAAAGAGAATATGATTTGCGAAAGTGTTAATTTGGTTATTTTCAAAGGCCATAATATTGAACCGAAAAGCTCTGATACCATATAAATGTTGCAGAAAGGTTTACTGCAAGGTTACTTTTCATTCATGTTAAGACTTTTATTTATACAGAGAGTTTACTAGCTAATTCCCTATTCTAACTCCTATTCTAACTCTACGTAATTACAGATCCTGTAGACTAGGTTGGAGTATATTTTGTCACAACAGTAAAGGAAGAAGTCAGCAACAGAAAAAGTAAACTCTAAAATTAGTAAAGACTAATTCTACTGTCCAATAGCTGCGAGTTCCTCGAAGCCAAAGCAAAGACTCGAAGCCAAAATCTATTCTTCTTCAACACTTTTTAAAGCAACGACAAACACTAATTGAAAATCGCTTCATTTGCTTAATTTATTTCGATTTCTAGTTTGAGATTTTGTTTCCAAATCACAATGAAAATCTCCATCACCTACTCTTGAACTCACTTCACTTCGATCGCAACGAATATCGGAACAAATCACGATTTCAATCGTGAATTGATTTAGCATTTTGTTTAATTAACTATACGGGTAGAGTTTTCGTTTATTAAACTTAAGAAACGAGTTTTTATTAAAGGAGTGATTTGGGCTTGATTTGTTTATGCCGGTGAGATTTTTATTTAAGAGGAGAGCCTATTTATTTGGGCCATCTGGCTGAAGTTTTTATATGTATTTTTGTTTTTTTCCTTCTTTCATTCCATTTTGATTTCTTTTTTTATTATAAAGCCAATTTTAGTTTGCCTTTAAAAAATAAAGAAAGAGAGAATTCATTTTCTTTTTCATTTTCATTTGGTATTAAAAAACGAGTTTCAATTTGTTTTGTTTTCACCTTTTGTTTTAATTTTTTCTTTGATATTTATAAAAAAAAACTGTATATATATATTATTTTAATTTTCAGGTTGCAAAAAATAAAGGAAGAACTGGTTGCTAAAACTGCTTCTCTTGCTTGCTTTAAAAAAAATTGCCGCTTTAAGATAAATTGCTAATAAATTCTGCACGCTCTGGTATCATGCCCTTAGCCCTTCTTTTTATTTTTTTACATTGTTGTTTGCTTGCATTTAAAAAATCTCAAAAAAAAATCATCATAGTTGCATTGTTAATTCACTTTAATTCCTGCTTTGCGTTTCATTCTATAATTTTGATTAATAATAACGGTTAGACATCCACAACACTTAATTGTATATTGACAGATTGTCTTCTTTGAACGATTTAATTTCTTGGTGTCTAGGTTATGGCAGGGAAATAACCATTTTTAAATATTATGGTGATTCGTAAATATTATAGTGGTTTTTCTCTGAAGGTACTTAAACCTTCGGCTGCATTGCTTCGGTGATTCACGATGCACCGATAAATCATGCCAGTTACCTAGCTGAGAACTATCTTGTTGATATAAGACAAAGTGTGATTATACAATGTGGGTTATGAGCTATTTTGTAATTAAGCCCTTGAATTCATTTAGTTGCATCAGTTCATGTATATTTAAAAATAATAATAAATTAAAATTCAAAACAAAAAAAACCAAAAAAAGTTGTAAATGTTCCTTTTCCTTTGAAAATTTTTAATTCTTTTCCTTTGGAATTTCAACAATCCAAAAAAATTTAGGAAAAAATTCCAAAAAAATATATAAATCTTTTCAAAAACAAAAAAATTTAAAAAAATAAAGAATAAAAACAAAAATCAAAATTTCCTTTTGAAAAGTAAATTCCTTTCGGGTAAATATTTTTCTTTATAAGAAAACCAAAAACATTCTAGAAAATGTCCGAGCATCCGTTTTCTTACTAGCCACAATTTTAAAATAGTTGTGATTAATCCATATAATTTCACACCAAATTCTTTGGATATTTCAACAACAACAACTATTTATAACCAATTCGAATTTCGAACAACAAAATTTACAAAATGATGAACAACCTTCAACTTTTGAAAAGAGAATGAAATCTTTACTTGAAAATTTAATATAACAAAATCAAGTAATGAATGATTTGTGTAATTCGTTTCAAATAATCAAAATTTTAATTCACTTCAAAATTCTAATGATCTTGATTACAACCCATGTCAAAACAATTTCGAACTCCAAAATAAATTTCAAAATCACAATGAAAATGTGAATCACTTTTCAAATTATTTTGGCAATGGGAATGGTTTTAATTTTGGTGCAATTGATAATTTTTATTCTCAACAAATTCAAATTTAAAATTCTCAAACTAATAATCATGAATTTGATTTAGTTGAGCAAATGGCAAAAGTCTATGTGGGTTTGTTACTTAAAACATACAAAAAATTTCATGAGAAACAAAATCAAATCCCAACTTGTGAAGAATTAAATAATAATCTACCATTTATCGAAATTGATGATTCTTGTTCTCAATAAGTCCAAATCGAAAATCCTCAAGTTGAAGTATGATTCTTGTCTTCCAAATAAATTGGATTTTGTTGAATAAATGAACGAAATTTACGACGATAACACGAATTTGGTTATTGAAACATATAAAAAGTTACGTGAACAACAAAATCAAATCCTAATGTGTGAAGAGTCGAGTGACAATCCATCTTTTGCCTAATTTGATGATTTTCAAATAAAAACTTTTGAAATAGAAAACGACAAACTTAATGAAGTTTTGGAATAACGTAATTGAGTTGGATTTCAATTCTTTTGAGAGTAAGAAAGTCGATTTAAATTTCTACCTTCCTTTTTTCGATTTTGAAAATTTGAATACAACAATATTGAATTTTGAAATCTACACATTGAATGAGTTGTTAATAATCCAACAAAGGAAGAAGAATTTTGTGAACACGATTTCTTTGGACTTTTCGAAAACGAGTTGTCAAATTCTGAAGGGGAAGATTTAAATCACCATTTTGATTTTGAAATCGATAATTCTGAAAATATTTTCAATGACGAGTTTGAATTTCAGTTTGGTGAAAATAAACTTAAACTTTAATCAATTGTTTCATCAAACCCAGAAACCATTGAAATTAAAATAACTCATACGATTTTTAATAAAACGACATTCGTTTTTCCACATCAACCTTCAACTTTGAAATCTTTTATGGTTTGATTTTTTGTGCTTAAGTTGTGCCTCTTATACTTGAAGAGACAAATGAATTGGTCTTTGGAAGACCGGTTTATTTACTCCTCAACGCCATACTTTCTGATGTCTTGTAAATAATATTTTTTTTCCATGTAATTATAGGTTTTGTTTTATTTTATTTTTCTCCATCCATATGGGTTGACTGTGGCGACACAGTCGAAATCAAATGTGGAGGGGAGATCATCTTCATTTTTATTTTTTCACGGTTTATTTTGTTGCATTTTCTTTTAAAAACTCAGAAAAAACAAATAAAAAAACGAAAAAATCCTAAAAACAAAATTTTATTTTTATAATTACTTATGAAGAAACGCTATAGGATAAATATATGGTTTTGGTTAATTAAATTGAAATTTTTGAAAATTTATTTGCCTTAACAAAAATAAAAATTAAGTTTGATTGACAAGTAACTATGCTTTAACTAGCATATAGAAAGATTCATGGGCGATAATTATGAAGTATATCTTAGTTGAAAATCTTTGTTTAAAAAGATGGTGGATTTAAAGTAAAGGATATAACCTTTTTATCTTCTAAGTTAAATTGTGCTAAGATGATTTTACAAAACTCTCTCCTTAAAAAAACAAAAAAAAAGAAAAGAAAAAAGAAAACCATGTTTTATATATGTATAAATTTATTAACACTTACAGTCGATTGGTATACACTCGCCATGCTCTGTACACTTCTTACGTAAACCCGAAAGACAGTGCATAATCGGTATATCTGGCCTCAGTTTACCCAAGTTAGGTGTATGAATATAAAAATTGTTTTATTAATACTTCCTATATTGGATAAGTGTTCACACTTGTATGTTCACTTACCACGCTCTACATTCCCCTCACGTAAGCCCGCAAGGCAGTGCATGAGTAATATATTTGACCTCTGTTTTCTGAGTTAGGCATATTTAAATATTGTAAATATCAATAGAATTTTCAGAAAAAATAGACAGAGTAAGCAAATAAAATGCAAGCACTATTTTAACTTGTTAGATTTGACTTGTTTTTGAAAAAATATGAAACTACCACTTTGAGGAACTTTGATAATCAGTAAGGATCTATTTCATAGATACACTTTGTTTTCAACCGAGACAACGAGTTAAACTATAATCTATTTGTTATGACAACTTGATTTTTTTGAAAATTTTGACAAGTAAAAGGACTTAAATTTCTTAATAATGACCAAAACCTATATCTAACTTATTTATGTTGATTTAAATGTAAATCCTTCATCTGTAAATATTTTTGTAAATATTTTCAAAAAAACTTGCATTCTCTTTGTAAATCAATCTTGCATTTTATAAATATTTTCATGTTTCATTTGGATTTTATGGATAGTATCCGCTGAAAACCCTCGCGAGACAACACTTGTCCTAATGGGGATACCCAGAAGTTTAACAGCTTGTTGCGTACGCTCAATGCAATCGTGCTTCCTACGAAAACTGATTTATCTTAGTTTTTAGTTTATTCGAGGACGAATAAAAAGATAAATGTGGGGTGTTTTTGATGTGCACATGAATGTGCATATTTTTACTACCATATTTTGTCGAATTAAATTAAATAAATGATCATATTGGGTGTTTTAACATGTTTAAACCAAAATTCAAATTATTTTCAAATCGTCATATATTCATCTTCATAAAGGGCAAAATGGTCATTTTTGTGCATATACTAATTTAGGAAAATTTGATTGGAAATTTTTATATTATTTTGTAGGAATTTGGCTTCACGTACAACTAGATCATGAAAATATGTGCATGCATAAGAGTAAAGATAGGCAAATGAAGATGGAAATAATTCATGGCATGAATCATTGAGGACCCAACCTACCCACCAACCTTAATGTACAAATTAGAGCAAATGCACATGTTAATGGCCATTAAAGCTTCATGCACAATTAAATGATGGATTATATTATGCCAATGATTACTTGGCCACCACACTTCCTAAGGGGCAGTTTGGGCATTCCATACAAATATGGATTAGGGTTTCTAACTTGTATGAATACCCTATATGTTCATGTATCCCTCCTCTCTTCTCTTAAGCCCTCTCTTCCTCTTAGTTAGTTTTAGATTAGTTTGAAATAAAAGAAAGCTCACTTTCTCTTTTCATGGCTACTTGGTCATTTTTATCTTATGTAATTTTTCTTTTTTTATGCAAGTTAATTACTGGTTTCCTTTATTTTCTTGCTTATTTCCTTTCATCTAGTAGTGTAGTTTATTTTTCATGCAAGTAGATTGGTTTTATTTCTTGTTAATTATCTCTTCTTTCATTTAGCTCTCTTTTTACTTTTCTTTTTATTCTATGTTGCATGCTACAATTGTTGATATGATAACAAAAATGAGAGGCTAAACCCTTCAATTTAGGGGTAATGAAGCTCTCTAATTATGTAGCTTCAACATTTTGATAATTATTGCTCTCTTTTTGTGCTTAATGACAATGCTTGAATTGGTTTAATTTGTTGTTTTAGATTTGAATTTGATAGTCTATATTGTTGACACCAAATAGGCTCTGCTTAAACAATCACTAAACACAAATTACCTCTTCATCTGCATATGATTATGGTAATGAATTGAATGTTGAAATCAAAATTTGATGGTCTATATTTCTAATTAATAGTTAATCGATCATGCTAAAAATAGATTCTACTTTCAACTTATTGTCATTTTTCATGAGAATTAGTAAGTAGTTTAAGGGGTGTGTTACAGTTTGATGGTTTTCTTTGTGCTAATTTAGGTCATACTTATGATAAATACATCAATTAAACTTACTAACAAAAAAAAAAGAGATCATAATTTCATACTTTGTTGAACTGCGTAATTTAAAGATGAGATTTATGTCTAAATTGTCATTTTATTCTCGTAGTTTTTATTTACTTTTGTAGTTTTTAATTAGTTAGTTTTCTCATTTATAGCTTAGACAACTCTCAATTTGGTTAATTTGATTGAATGTGAAGCTAAAATCTAATAATTCCCTATGGATCGACAAATACTCGCCATGTACTAAAATTATACGTTATGCGCTTGCGGTTATTATAAATTCGCTTGACGGTTTTCTAAATCGATAAAAATCCATCGTTAAACAATGGTATAGGTATTTTGAGTAAAGCAAAGAGTATATTTTTCTTGTTTAAGTATGATTTATAAGGGTTAAATCGATTTGAACGAAATTTTTTCAACAAAAATTGAATAGGGTGGTTAACCCTAAGTATATTACTTAGATATTAGAAGACTAGTTTAGACTTGTGTGGGGTCATGCCCTATGCTTTATCTAGTAACCCCTACCGAATATAAGTCCAAAATTCCTATGTATAGGGCTTTGTCACAGATAAGACTAAAATGATGTTACGCACAGAAAGGAATATGCAAAGTAGAGTTAGGTTATTGTTGAGCCTGCAAAATCATTAAGATCAGTTGAATCTTGGAGAGGTAAGTTAAGGATAGGTCACAAAATATTGTATCTAATAGAAGTTATAATATTTCTTATGTCTGGTAGGCCTAAATCAGCCAGTGGTTAATAGTTAGCCAGATAAATCTATAATGATCAGATATATACTCCATTTATTACCTGATTTATATGCATATATGTTATTGCTATTGTTGCTACAATCATTTTGATTGTAGGATTTTGATTTGTAAAAGATATAATTTTGAAAGGACATTAGTGCGGGGAAACCCATTCTGCTAAGTGGCATGGTCTCACTTAGTATCAGTAAATCGAGACGTAATTGAGTTATTCACACTAGGTTTATGTTTGACCCAAAGTTTATGTTTTCCCCTTACACTCTCGGGTGCTCAAAATTAAATTTGAGTAGATTGAGAGCTAATGACTTTTCAGGTTTAGTAGGTTGGACGAATGAGCTTCTGAAGATATGCAGGAGGAAAAACTAGCTGTGCAGGAGTTATTTAGTATTATTTCCGATGTGATGTACTTATGACTTATATGTTTATCAATATAGTACATTGATCATCAAAATGGGCATCTACATATGTCTCCTTTGGCGTAATTTGTAATAATTATATTTGATCAAGACTTGAGATTCAATTTGGGATTGTGTAATCGAATATAAAATATTGATTTGAAATGTAATCAGAAAAACTGTTTTTGAAATCTGTTTGATTTTATTTCATACCATGTGATTTTGATATTATGGATACCATTAACATTACCATATTTTATCACCAGAAGTTAATACTATAGATGCCTACAACATCTGTAGTGCTTAGCTTCGGGCCTCAAAATAAGAGATGTTGCAAAGTCTATGTAATAGTTTTCATTTCTTTCCTATTTTTCATTTCAGAAAATCTATTTTATTTGTTTCCTTCTTTTCACCTTACTTCTAATATTCCTTTTTTCTTTTCATTTCCTAATCTATACAAATCTATGTCTCATTATAATCTCTATAATCTTCTTTTTCCCTTTTGATTTATTTTTCTTTTCTAAATTTTTGTTTCTTTCTACTTTAGATTTCTTTACCTCTTTTTATTTTTCCCACAAAATCTTCTCTATATCTTTCTCCTTTTTTTTATTTCTTTCCATATTTTTGTGTCCCTCTTTTTATTTTTTACTTTCCTCCTCCATTTTCTTTTTCTTATTTTACTCCTTTCTTCCATTCTTCAAAAAATAATTCCTTTATCGAAAAAAACATTTTTGCTTTGGTCTATAATTTTTTTTTATTATTAATCTTAAAAAAAGGTTTTGAGATATTCATCACTACTTTTTCAAGTGCAAACAGTTGATAGGCAGTAATAGAGGAAATCACATTACTCAAAGAATTGCTCAATTTTCTAAAATTTGCAAATCGCGCTTAAAATTAATAATTTTTGCTTAAAAAATTAATTGCTAAAAAAATATACACGCTCTGGTATTGACTTCTGATCTCTGTTTTTATTTATCTTTCATTGTTGGTTACTTGCACTTGCAGTATTAAAAAAATCATTCGTAGTTGCATTATTAGCGTACATTTATTTTCTATTCTGCATTTATTTCATATTTTCACTTTTTTAAGGGCACCTACCAAATTCACATGGGGTAGGGGATTTCATCACCCATTTCTTGGTCCATAAATTGCATATTATAGTAGAATCAGACTAATAATAACGGTTAGACGTTGGACTTAAGAAGTTCACATGCTCATCTAGGGAAGAATTGTATCTTAACAAGTTGATTTCTTTTAAAAAATTATTTCTTGGTGCTTAAGACTATGACAAATCAATAATCGTTTATAATTATTACGGTGATTCTTAATATATTATAGTGGTTGTTTCACTGAAGGTACTTAAACCTGCGGCAACATTGCTATGGCGATTCATATTGCACCAATAACCCCTATTTGATACCGGGCTAAGAAATATTTTTTCGAATTAAGTCAGAGTATGATTATACAATTTTAAGTTTAGAGCTACTAAGGAAAGAAAATTTCTATTTAAGTCCTTGCATTCATTTTTTTTTACATTAGTTAATGCATTATAAAAATAACAAAAACAAAAATCTAAAAAATAAGCATTTCCCTTAACTTAGTTTTTAAACAAAAATCCAAAAAAATCTTTTCAAAAAACACAAATTCTAGAAAAGATTACAAAACAAAATCACTTCATCTCATTCTCTTAACCTTGTTGCACTTCTTTCTCCCCATGCATAAGCCTTATGCATGAGTGCTGGACTCATGACACAACGACGAATCGTTTAATCCGAAAGAAATGAACCTCTCACAATAACTAACAGAATTTCTCCTCAAACTCCTATGAATAGAATCTTCCCGAACCAATTTTCTTTGCATTACCTTACTTACCCCAATGAGTAATCACTTCGACATTCATTCAAATCACATTGCTACACTTTCATAATTTAGCAATTATGAACATGATAACACATATATCTTCTTAATGAAATTCAAATGAGTTTGTGCAACCATAAAACTCCAATAATTATGTGATGATGGAATAAAACTTAGGTTAATTCCATTCGCTCTTACCGATTATGCTGAAAACTGGCTGTATAGCTTGCCTTCGAATTCGATCAAAACTTGGGATGAATTCGCTGAAGTTTTCTTAAAGAAAACCTTGGAAATAAAACAACCAAAATCCAAAACAAAATTGTGGATTTTCATTAATTCAAGGGAAAAGCTTTTGGAAATATTTTGAAAGATTTAAGGAACTATTTATAAAACATCCATGTCACAATTTTGAAAAATGGACTCTTTGCCAAATCTTATACGATGGACGGGAAAATAATTCTCGAACGATGCTTAAACCGATATGCTAAGGAAATTTTATCACACAACATCATAGTGATGCTTGGCAATTCCTTGGAAACTTGGTCAACAATCATCTTAATTGGAATGCTCTAATGAGAAATTCGTCTATTCACGATCATGCGCACACTCGGTAGGATCATCATTGGCCTTGGAAGCAAAAATGGATGCAATGATCAATAAATTTGATAAGTTTTTTCATCTAATCAAATGAACCAAGCTTCCCAACGATTGCGCTATCAACATAATGATCCAAAACACATCACTGACCAATGTCCTCGCTCGTTAGAATAGCTCAGTGCTTTTTACAAAGTTAAGAATGGCCTATTTTCTCCAATGTATAATCTCGGCTGGAGATATCATCGTAACTTTGCATGGAATCAAAATAATTCTAACATGAATTTCGTTGGACCTTCTTTTCAAGCGTTTTCGAACAATGCTTTGAATTCTCTTTTGCGGCCCAGTCGCTTTCAAAAAAATTTTGCGCCTCCTTCTCAAAACCAAGTGCAACAATCTTTTGTTCCTCAAGACGACATACGAATGACATCACTTGAGAAAAGTCTTGAAGCTTTGGCTAAAGCAACCACTCAAAACCTTCAATCGAACAACAATTTGGAAATTTTGTTGGCCTCATACATGCAAAACATGAGTCAAATCGATCGCTAAATTCGAAATGCAAATGAGTCACTTAGCCACTTAAGTGAGTGAACATGAAAGAGGTATGTTCCCTAATCAACTTGTTCCAAACCCTAGGAGTCAAAACACAAACTCGAACCAAGCTCGTATCATCCAAGATAGCAATTTGAATCAAATGAACGCCATCAATACTTTGCGATCTGGTAGGCAAATAGATAACCAAACTGTCAATCCTAATGACTTACCGAAAATGTCTTTTAAATCTCCAATGCCCTCGATTGAGTCCATTCTGAATATTGAATCCAATCCAGAACCTCGTCGTTCATCAACTCAATTAGGCCGACCTACTGAGTTGCGAACTTCATTTCCTCACAGACTTCGTGGTACGAAACATTCGGAACAAAAGGAAAAAGTGTTAGAAAATTTCAAAAAATTCAAGGTCAATATTCCTCTTTTAGACATAATTCAACAAGTCCCGACCTATGCCAAATTTTTAAATGACCTATGCACTTAAAAGCAAAACACTCAAGTGATGAAAAAAGTTTTTTTAGCCGTTGGTCAAAGCGAAGTCTTGTCTCAATCCATTCCCATCAAATATAAAGATCCTAGTTGCCCCATAATCTTGTGTACGAAGGAGACAAGAAAATTAACAAATATTTGCTAGACATAGGTGCTAGTGTAAACTTTCTCCCATACTCAATTTACCATCAACTAGGTCTAGGCGAGCTTAAACCGGCAAAGGTCACCCTTCAATTGGATAATCGGTCTGTAAAGAAACCCATAGGTGAAATTGAGGATGTACTCACTAAAGTGTTAAGTTAATATTCCCTGTCGATTTTATCATCCTTGAAATTCAGTCCGTAAACAATACGATGAGCCAAATTCCTTTGATTTAAGGACGACCTTTTTAGCCACCTCAAATGCTTTGATCAATTGTTGAAACGGTTCAATAAAAAATTTCTTTGTTAACTTGACCATTTATCATAACATCTTTAATTTAGAAAATCAATCGAAGGAACCATTCGATCAAATATTGGAAGTTTGCGCCATTCAAGAAAATTTTGACAATGAAATAGTTGACCTTAATAATGAACGTGAGGCCAAATACGAATAACTATTTCAAGATGAGCCTAATGAACTTGAAAACATGCTTTCATCTAAACCACTTACGGTTGAGTTAGAACTTCGACCGAATTCTTTGAGTGAGCAACCTCCTAGGTTGGAACTCAAACCTCTTTTTGAGCACCTTAAATATGCATATTTAGGTGACAACGAAACGTTTCCCATCATAATCTCTTCAAATCGTTTTCTTGATCAAGAAGCCTCTCTTCTTTCAATTTTTCAGATAATAAAGGTGCGATTGGATGGTCGATTACCGATATAAAGGGAACTAGTCCCACTCTTGTTTAACGTCACATCCGCTTAGTTAACAAAGCCAATCATGTTCATGATGTGCAATGAAGGCTTAACCTAAAAATGAAGGATGCAGATCACGATGAAATTCTTAAGCTTCTTGATAACAATTATTATACCCCATTTCTGATAGTTCGCGGGCAAGCCCAATTCATATCATGCATAAAAAGTCCAGGATTACCATCAAGAACAACGCTAATGAGCTTATTCCAACTCGTACTCAAACTTGTTGGCATGATTGCATTGATTATCGAAAATTAAATACTGCAACATATAAAGACCATTTCCCTCTCTCTTTGATCGACCAAATGCCTGAATGTATAGTTGGCCATGATTTCTATTACTTCCATGATGGTTATTCTCGCTATAACCAAATTTCGATTGCTTCTAAAAATTAAGAGAAAACAACTTTCACATATCCTTTTAGCACCTTTGCATATCGATGTATGTCATTCGGCACTTGCGACGTTCCTACTACTTTCCAAAGATGCATGGTCAGCATCTTTTCTGACATGATCCAACACTTTTTAAATATGTTTATGGATGATTTGTCCATCTTTGAAAAAAAATTTGTGACTGCTTACACCATCTTGAGATGGTTTTAAGTCGATGCAAAAAAATTGGGAAAATGCCATTTCATGGTCTAACATGGCATTGTCCACAGGCATGTCATTTCAAACAAAGGTATCGAGGTAGATAAAGCAAAAGTTGACTTAATTATAGATTTATCCATTCCCAAATCCGTCTAGGACATTCGTTACTTTCTTGGGCACGTTGGCTTTTATCGCCGCTCCATGAAAGACTTTACAAAATTGCTCAACCTTTGATTGCTTACCTAGGAAAAGAAATTCCTTTCGATCTCAATTATAATTGTGTCTCTTCTTTTGAATGTCTTAAAAATAAACTCATTTATGTTCCAATCATTTGCTCACCCAATTGGAATTTTCCTTTTGAAATTATGTGCGACGCTTCTAACATTGTGGTTGGTGCTTTCCTAGGACAACCCATTAACACAATCCTTCATGTCATCTACTACGCTAGCATGACTCTAAACGATGCGCAACTCAATTACACAACCGTTGAGAAAGAGCTTCTAGCAGTAGTTTTTGCACTTGAAAAGTTCCGACCTGATATTATTGGCTCACACTTTACGGTCTACACTAACCGCTCTACTCTTAGGTTCCATTTCGCTGAAATGGATGCTAAGTCTTTTTTGATCTGTTGGATTCTTTTACTCCAAGAATTTGACCTTATGATGAATGGAAAAAAATAATCCGACAACATCCTTGCTAATCATTTGTCACGTCTTCCAAACGCACCATCTTCTTCACCAGTCAATGAGAACTTTCCAGACGAATAACTCCTTTCAGTTTCCATCGGTCCATGGTATATGATGATATGTTGAACATTTAGTCATTAAGGAAATTCCTTCATTTTGGTCAAAACATGATAGGTAGAAATTTCTTTCCCAAGTTAAATAGTTTTACCAAGATGATCCATACTTGTTTAAGTATTGTTCCGATCAAACCATTCGACTTTGCATCCCTAATTGCAAAACCTAGAATTCCCTTACATTTTGTCATCACCAAGCTTGTAGTGGTCATTTCAGACCAAGGAAAACTGCTGAAAAGGTGCTCCAATGTTGCTTTTAATGGCCATCACTCTTCAAAATGCATGCAAATTTCGTAAAGCTTGTGATCATTGTCAGTTGCTAGGAAAAATATCTCAAAGAAACATGATGCCTTTGACTCCCATCTTTACAATCAAAATTTTTGATGTATGGGGAATTGACTTTATAGGACCATTTCCTAACTCCTTCAGAAATCTCAACATTCTTCTTGTTGTTAATTACGTTTCTTAATGGGTAAACGCTGTTCCACGTAAAACAAATGACCATAAAATTATTGTGAAATTTTTGAAAAAAAAACTTTTCTAGTTTAGCACACCTCGCACAATAATTAGTGATAATGAAAAAAACTTTTACAATCGATCATTTCAAGTGTTAATGGAGAAATACTGACGCAAGTTATCCACTTTTTATCATCCTTATGCTTGTGGTCTTGAAGTACCTAACGAATAAATCAAACAAATTTTAGAGAAAACCGCCAACGAAACAAAAAAGAAAATATTGGTCCCAAAAGTCAACCGATGCACTTTGGGCTTATAGAACTACGTTTTAAACTAATCTTGGGATGTCCCCATTTAGATTAGAATATGAAAAACCATGTCATTTGCCAGTTGAACTTGAACGTAAAGCACTATGGGCAATAAAGAATTTAAATTTTATGGTAAATGCCGGTGAACACATAAAACTACAAATCAATGAGTTATATGATATGAGAACCGATGCTTATGAGAAAGAAAAAATTTACAAAGAAAAGACGAAAGTGTTTCATGATAATTCAATTTTAAGAAAAACAATTTCACCAAATCAAAAGGTTATTTTGTATTACTCTCGACTACATTTATTTCCTGGGAAATTAAAATCTAGATGGATAGGACCGTATACGGTACGTACTTCTTTAACACATAGTGCTATAGAAATAGAAAACCCTAGGGATGGATATAATTTCAAGGTCAGTGGTCATCGGTTGAAACCTTACTTTGAACTACCAGCCGAATGAGCGTTGGAGCTCATGATACTTTATGGGCCACACTACGTCCAGTAAAAAAGTTTAACCCTCTTTTGTAAATATGTATTTACGCTTCTCCTTTGCACATAACATGTCATGTCAAGACTATGAGGACATAGTCAAATTCAGCTATAGGGGGAATTTTGCATATCTCTTTTGCATTTGCGTTTTCTTTTCTTTAGAAAAAATATTCTGTAGCAATTGCATATTCAAATTTATATATATTCGCTCGCACACACATACACACATACATACATACATACATATATTTTTTTTTATGCCATTGATTTATGTTGAATAAGAATGATAGAGTGAGTGTACTGTTGAGGTCATTTGACGAGAATTTTAGTGAGTAATTGGTTTTGAATAGTAATTAGAATAAAAGTTTGATTTACAAGTGATAATAGTGGAATTAGTATATAGGTTGACTCATATGTGATGACTATGAGGTTTATTTTAATATGTGATCATTGTTTCAAGAGTGATTGATATAAATTACATATGTTAATATTTTTAAATCTATAATTCTAGGTGATGCTGAGATGATTTTGCGTAACTCTCTCCAAAAACATGTAAACAAAGAATAACCCAAGGGTATCCAACATTTCTAGTATATCTAGCACTGGTGTTCAAACCTGCCAAACTATTTCCTAACTCTTAGGTTAGACCGCAAGGCAGTGCATGAATGGTATACCTTGGTCTCCTTTTATTAGATTGGGCATCTAAGGATTACCAATCTTTTTCTGACATAGTCAGCGTCGGTTTGCACAATCCGCCAAGCTCTATCCGTACTGTCACGTAAGCCCACAAGGCAGTGCATGGGTGGTATACCTTGGTTCATAAGTTGGGTGTATATAAATAATAATAGCAGTAATAATCTTTTATAAAATAATTAATAAAAAGAGAGAGAGTGGTAACTAAAAACTAAGTGTCCTTTTGATTTTATGGTTTGAACTTGTTATACAAAATGAAATAGAGATATTACTTTGCAAATTTTGAAAATAAAATAAAGAATTTATTTCATGTTTGCATTATGTTTCCAACTGAAACAACCGACCAAACTAGCATCCAATTTGATTTTTGTTGGAAATTCTTGATCACTTGACAAACTTTAATTCCTTGATTTCGACTAAAACAAATACATATTACAGTATCATAATTATTTGATATGAATTGAGTCTTCATTTGTAGATAAATTTGCATTCATTTGCATTAGATTAGGACAATGCATTTCGCATATGCATTTTATGGGCAATACCGCTGAAAACCTCAAGTGACAACACTAATCGTACTAGGGACACCTAAAGGTTTAACGGCTTATTGCATATGCTCAATGTAATCATGTTTCCTACGAAAGTATAACCATTCTAGTTTTTTTTAGTTTATTCGAGGACAAATAAAAAGATAAGTGCAGGGGTATTTGATGTACATGTAAATGTGTACATTTTTATACTCACATTTTATCTAGTTCAAGAAAGTAAAAGTTACATGAAGGGTATTCTTACAGGTTTTCAAAATTCATGAAAATTCTTTCAATCATCATTCATCTTGGACAAAAAGGGTTTTTTCGCATATTTTATTATTAAAAAAATTATCTACCCATTTTCTATATTTATTTATTAATTTTTGCAAATATTTAGTTGAAAAGTTGGTAGCTTGGTCGGTGCATGCAATTAATTTGAAGATTTGAATAGGAAATTATTGTAAATAAGAATGATTTGAAGCTTTGGATTTTTTATGCAAAGAAAGAGATTTCAAAGGCAAAGTACAAAGCCCAAAGTGTAAATCCTCTTATCAAACAAGTTTAAAGCCCATAGAAGGCTCCCATTTACAATTACAAGCTACAAAGAAAAGGCAAAAGGCCTATTTGTATTTTAGGAAGAAAATATTTTTGTTACTTGGGGCTTAAGGCAAAACATCCTATAAATACCCATGTACCATCATTGTATCTACTCCATTCATTGAACATTTTGATTGCAATCTTTTGTTTGGAGTTAGAAAATAAAGTAAGTCTTTTTTCTTCTTTTTCTTTAATGGCTTCTTTCCTTTTTTTTATCTTTTTTTTTCATATTTCATTATGGGTTAATCCTCGTCGATTTAGAGGTAACGAAGCTCTTCAGTTAAACTGAAATCAACAACATTATGCTTTTACAATTCTCTTTTTTTGATCTTACTTTTATTTATTTTCTATTCATATTTATACACGCATTTTTAATATCGTATGTTGGTTTATAACAGATAGGCTATGCTTAAATCAATAATAAACTAAGTAGAGAATTACCCATATATATGGACCATGGAACTATTAATAATATTTGGCATAGAATTGAATTTTATGATCTATATTTGACTTATACCTTAGTTGGCCATTCTTAGATAGATTTTGTATCAAATATATTAATATTTTCCAAATAAATAATAAGTGGATCGATTTCTATGCTTAAATTTGATGACTTATACTTCTCTATTTAGGATTGATATTTCATATTTAAAGTAGTGTATAAATCATTTTCAATTATTAAAAAGGTGATTGTATAAATCACAGTAGTCTCCTCTTTTATTTTTCTTTTTGAACTTTTAATTAGAACTTCTATCAAATTCTTGGTTTAATTTGAGTAAATAAATAGAATTATTTGTTTTCCCTATGGATTCGACACCCACTTTCCTATGCATCACAATTGTACATCATACACTTGTGGTTTATTATTATAAAATTAGGTGTTTTCCAATTAATAGAAAATATTATGATCGAAGGATCCCCCCTATGAGGATCGGTATTGAGTCCCACATATACACAAATGAATGAAAATAATGGACTTGTGACTCTCACCCAAGGGGAGTTGGAAAAGACCTATAGGCATATGAACATACTTGGAATCTAGTGATAAAAGTGCATACATGAACATGTAAACACGCACGCAACTTTAACATTATGAATCAATGGAATTAGATTTTTTACCTAGAATTTTCAGAAAAGCAATCAGTTCAGATTATCTAAATCTACCAGCTCAATCAGTTAGCTCAATAGAACCAAACACAACCAATTATCACTGAAAGAGCACATTTTAGTTTTATAGTGTTAGATATCGATAGAATGTCGCGATGGATCGCTATGTACATAGCCTTTTGCAAAATAATTCATAGGAAAGATAGCGATCATTCGGGATGCAGAATTGAATCCTTCGCAATGATTCTAATTGGCCTTGATTCGAAGCATATCACATTCAAAACGAGATGTACTTTGGGATGGAAGCGTTATCTAGTATTTTGACCTGGCTATATTCAAACTAACAAGATAAGTTATACCCGATGATTATCAAGGAAAGCGGTCCAAAGAGATGATCCTAGGATCTAGGAACCAAGTACAGACAAGATCATGAGATGACGACCAAACAAGCTTAGAAGTGCAACCCTAGTAATACAGTAAGTATGGACCAATGTTCCACCCTACATAAGGGATCGATATCGATCCCTAGGGGTACACCCAAAGTAGCCCCCACTACTAAAGCACTCTTCTCTATCTATATAGAGCCTTATTTAAGTGTAGTTCCAGAGTTCCTGTACGTTGTATTGGCAATCTCCATATGTAGTTTAAAGCAGCAATTCAACCTTTTGTAGATCCATCGCCTGGGCCAAAAACACCTAGGCGACTATTCTAAACAACATTAGAAACTCAAAGCCAATATTAAGAAGAACCAACACGAAGAATCATCAATTCCCTATCTCTATATATTGGGATCATTACTAATCCCCAACCATAGGCAATCTAAAGCCGAGATTTTCTAGAGGACTTCGTCTTCATGAGGAGATTATGTGGGAGAAATATCAGCGAGATATTTGGTCATCTACCTCCATAAATACAAAAGGCATAGTTCATTCTAAGGGTCTTTAAGCTACCATTACACTCTCACTCTCTTTCATTCAAGGAACTATTCCATTCCGACTCTCTTATATCTCAAAAACAAGTGCAAAAGAAATAAAATCATTCAAGTGGATGTAGGCCCTTATTGTCGAACCGCTATAAATATTTATGTTCTTGTTTTTTGTTTGATTTCCTCTATTTTTAATCACTTTCCACATTTAATATCTACTACTACATTTTTGGGTGTTTTTACTAATTTTGGTTCAAACAGTGAATCTATCTCTATAATCCAGATAGCTTCATTATCCTTTTGTCTCCTAGCAACCCGTCTATAAAACCCATCGAGATATGCTCCCATTTCAACATTGGAATCTGCAATGGTAATAACAGTCCCCCGGGCTTCCGTTATTCAACCTTGACTTGATGACATGTCAAACATTTAGCTTCTTACTCCATTATCATTCATTTCATTCCCACCAAGTAGAAAGTCCATTTCAAATCCATACACATCTTGTCTCCACCAGGACAATTAGTCATCTTAGAACGGTGGTACTTATCCAGTATTTCCTTAACCATCGACCAAATACCTTCCAAGATAGGGGAACTACTCTCCTATACCTAACTTACCCAAGATGTCTACTATCTCTACATCCTTCTTCTACTCTTGACTGATGTGGTCCATCAAGGTTGTCCTCACATCCATTACTACCAAATATCTCTAGGTGAATTTTGATGGCGGTTTTTGAGAGGAACTCCAACCGCCTTCACCGATATATAACACCTAGAGTAGCATACCTCTGGCTAAGGGCATCGGCAACAACATTATATTTTCCAAGGGTATAATGAATCTTGAAGTCATATGTTTCTAAAAATTCCATCTACCTTTGCTACCTAAGGTTCAAGTCATTTTGGTAAAACAAGTATTTAAAAGACATACAATCCATAAATAATTCGAAACTTTCTCTCAAAAGATAATGCCTCCACATTTTAAAGGAAAACATGATAGCAGCTAATTCTAAATCATGACTGAGATTCCTCTTCTTATTGTCCTTTAACTTCCTGGTTGCATAAGCTATCACCTTCTCTTCTTGCATAAGAATAGGTACCGCATGCACTGGCATAAATAGTAAAAAGCTTCGATCCATTTGAGATTGTTAGTATAGGTGCACTGATTCATAGCGCCTTCAACTTCTTAACGACTCTCATGCATTTCTCTTCCCATATGAAGACTAAGTTTTTCTTAATTAGGCAAGTCAATGGTACCACTATCTTTTGGAAGTCCTTGATGAACTTCATATAGTAACCAGTAACCCAAGAAAAACTTCTAAATTTTGTGGCACTCTTAGGAATCTTCAAGTCTTGAATAGCTTTCACCTTTATAGTTAATGACAAAACCTTCTTGGAGGCAATAGGCTTGTTAGCAGCAAAAATTGGTCACTAACACCCAAACGTAAATGAAAACACCCCGTCACAATCACTGATCACAGATAGAATGTATGTAGAGAGTATAAATATGAAGAACAATAAAAATTAAAAAGAAAGCGGTATGAACAGAGGATTTATAATGGTTCGGCTAACTTTGACCTACGTCAACTCTAGAAATTTCCTTTTTATTGATGTCAGAATCAATTACAATTACAATCCAAAATTTTTGGAATAACAATGGCAGAGTAGCCTTAGTAGGGAAGATGAAGGGAAACAGACGAAGATCCCTTTTCTGAAGGCCTACATGGTTTATTTATAGACAAAACCCGAGCTACTGGGCTTCCTGAGTAGTCCGAGTCAATCAAGGCCATAGCCGATCCAAACCCTTGTTTCCTCTAATGTCGAACATATGTTGGAATCATCATAGCCGATGGGTATGCCGATCCCAAGCACTCCTCGATGCCAAACTGACCCATTCCCTTCCATGTCGATCCCATCTCCAAATGTTTGCCGAGCCCATAATGAGATACCGACCCAAAGATTGCGACATGCCGACCCGAAGCTAGTGTAGTGTCGATCCTCCTTCAAGCACCGACCCCTTTTGCCAATCCACTCATGGCCAATCCATACATACCGATCGACCTATCGAAGCTAAACAATCCGTCCTGACCGAACCTCGATTCCTAGACCGAACCACGCCAGCCTGCCGGACCATGTTCAGCGATCCAAAACCAATCCACCGACCCGTGCATGATCCTATGCCAACCATGAGCCACTCTAACAATGTCGCCCCAGAAACGATGATCCAGATCATCACCGAGCCACATCTGTCGGCCTAATAAGGCCGAGCCACTCGTGACTTTCCACCCTTGACTAAGCCACCTTAGCTTTTACACCATGACCGAATGACATGGCCTTCCTTCATTAGTCCGACCAGCCATCCATAACCGATCCACTCCACTGCTTTAGCTAGCCAAGTTTAGCCGATCCACATGTGCCGACTGACTCAAAGCATGCCGAGTCACTACCCTATGACGGTCCACTCCATCATGACTTTACCATGTTATGCTGAACCTCGGCTCATAATCATACTTGTCATCCGCGATTGATCATCTATCCATCTAGTGGAACCAAATCCGTCGTATTCCAGCCTCGATAATCGAGCAATCGATTTAGTTAAATCGGCCTATTTACAGCCTTGCCAAAAGGCGGGTTAACATTTGCCCCCTAAAACATGCCTTGCTATTGGAACGTGTGTTCTGAATAGCCTCAAATTTGATATCCAAAGTTCATATGTTATCTACAGCCATACTTTCTGATTCATAATCCAATCCATTTTATCCTTGTTCCATCGTGTATCCTTTTTCGAATCCACAACTGCTCTGAGTTGATATCTGATTCTGAATCCAATAACCAATAACCAAATCCATGACTGCTTCAGGCTGTTATCATGTTCCGACCTCGACTCTTCGATCAAGAGCTTTTATATTCTTCGACCTTAGCTCTCTGGCCAAGGACTTCTTAGTCTCTGGCCTCGGCTTTTCGGCCAAGGACTTTTTATATTCTCCGGCCTCGCCTCTTCGACCAAGGACTTTTTATATTCTCCGGCCTTGTCTCTCTGGCCAAAGACTTTAATATTCTACGGCCTCGGCTCTTCGGCCAAGGACTTTTTATATTCTCCATGGCTCTCCGGCCAAGGACTTTTTATCTAATGTTCGAGCCCATTCCATCGCTCTTTGACGAAGGGACTCATAGTCTGCGATCATTGCCCCTATCTCTTTGATCGAGACCGTGATCGCAAGACCTGTTTTATTTATTTCATTAATGCAAATCCAATTATTTAAAAGTTTTTACAGCCATGGAAAGCCAAATAGATGTATGTACATCTAAGGGGGAAACCAAAGTTTTCAAAGAAACGAAAAGAAAAACAAGATTTCATTGACTCGAGCAACATGGTTTATCATCGTCTCAAAGCATGCCCAGGGACCGTCCTCGATCATGTACATGTGTATATGACTTAGACGCATCACTTCGAGTTATATTACTTATTCAAAACCATAAATCTATGTAGTTGATAATAAGTTGATGTTGCCTAGGTCTAGTGCCACCTTCATTCTAGGTGGGCGGTAGCCGCTCCTGTTCCACTGCCATAGCTCGATTCCTTACATACCATTGTAGATGAGCATTCCTTACTGTAGGATCGATTTCACCCTAGAGGGGGGGGGGGTGAATAGGGTGATGCTGTTAATTATAAAAATTATTGAGGAAGTTTATAAAATTATTTCAACACAGATATATCGAAATTATAGCAGCACAAATAATAGCAGAATAATAAATGCAGAAATAGAACGACACAGAATTTACCGAGCTTTGGCAAAACCCTGCATACGTGCTGCCCCCAAGGTTTCTACTAGAAATTAAGTAGTCACATGCTTACACACGTAAACTCATGACACCCGCTACTGACTAACCTAACTCTACACTCAAAACCCTGCCACAACTCAGCCACTGAGTTGCGAATTCTCAAACTACGCCACGTAGTTTGTCCCCTAGTCATACGACTAGTAATTACAATGGTTTAAAAGAAAAATACAAATAAAAAAGAAATTTAAAACCAAAAGAATCCAAAATCCTAATAACTATAGACTTTTAAATAAACACGGTGTCCCATACAAGTGATAAATTCAATTCCTTTTTCTTTCTATTATATGGCCGGCTTTGCTTGTGAAAAATGTTGGCTTCCTTTTCTTTGTTTGCTCTGAAATTAGGGGTTCTAGATGAAGTCGCTACTTTGATTTCTGAAACTTCGTTCCTCTTTCTCTCTGTCGATCGCTTTCGGCTTACTTCAATTCGATTGAGTTCGTCTTTGATTTGGGTATGTAATTTATGCCTTTTCTCTCTGGTTTGAATACTTGAACTCGATCGATGATTCGAGTTATTGGTTTATTGTTGTCAGTTATTCTTGAACTCGAATACATTTTCAGTCGGTGATGATTTGGGTTTTTATATAGATTCGAATTCCTAAATTTTTGTTCGTTTGATAGTTGCTTGACTTCGTCTCAGCCACTCGATTATGTTTTGATGTTGATGATTTTTCTGACTTTTTCAATTTCATATAATTGTTGTTTGATACTCATGTTTTTGATTCATGACTTGGTCAATTTGCTTGGCCACCACGGTTTTGGTTTGAAACTGTTACATTTGATTTTATTTGACGATGTTGATTTCGTTCTTTGTGACTTCGGCTTGATATTGTGATAATGTTTGACTTCGGCTCTGACTCATTTAATTTGAAATTTCTAATGAAAGCTTTCTTTCTTTGGCTTGTACCTGGCTTGACATGGATTTGTTCAACTTTTACATGTCTTTCTTCTTGACTTCGGCCTTATACATTTGTTTGCATATCTGTGCACATTGTAGCCTTGGTCCAAGAGCTTCTCTTGTGATATATCTGATTTCGGTTACATGATATTGTTTTCAAAACCTGTTATTAGTGCAATTTCGTTTACTGCTAGTTCATTGTGTACATTTCTTTGTCTGGTCTTCACTATTGACTGTTGAGATTGCACCAGTCTCTGATGATGTTGTCTTCATTGTAGTTTCATTTTTTTTGTGCATTATATTTTCTGACATGTGCTTCAAGTCAATTGCTTTCACATTCATCAAACAACTGCCCACTGCTATTACTTGCATTACTGCACATCTTCTTCATACAACATATAGCCATCAACTTGCCTTTCCAGTACTGTCACCTGGCCATCCTACTGTTCACTTGTAGTTGTTGTGTGGTCTTGAGTCATATCCCTGTTCCCTACTGTTGTAATGACTTTGCACATATTTGAAAATACCTTCTTTCTTTTGTCTCGGCATGTACCATTGCATTTCATACATATATGTATATGCTCACTCATGTATTTTTGAATGTAGTCTGTGCCTTGTCTGGTTCACATGTGCACTGCCTTATATGTGTTCATGTATGTTTGCATCGACTTCTATCCGCTGTAATTCGAGTCATGTTGAACTATGTTTGACTGGTTCATCTGGTTTGTAGTTTTGCTTGTATAACTTGAACTTGATCTCGAGTTGGTGCCATTTGCTTCTGCACTGATATATACATATGTCTTGTTGAAATCATTTCATTCACTTGTGAATTGCATTGATTTATTTGATTGCATTGAGTACTGAATTGCATTCACTTGTGTACATATGCTGTTTTTCACTGTTGCATCAATTTTGTTTGCTGCTGTGTTACATAGTAGCCTAGTTTGCTAGTGCATATGTTTCATTTTGAAGTTGCCGTGTATGTGATGCATGTTTTGTTGCTTTGTTTGCTACCAGGTCAACATACTTTGATCATAACATTCATTTGAGTTGCACCTGTGTTGAATCCAGCTTTAAAGATCGGGTTTGACCTCGTGCTGATATTGTGACATCATTTTTATTGCACTTGAGTTGAACCCGGCGTTTTGGGTTCGACCTGTGCTCACCTGTCCTTGTAATTTTATCAAGTGTATATATCGGTGTGCACAGCTTTGTGGCATATACAGTGATACACTGTGTATGTCACAAGCTGTTCGTGTATGATGAATTCAAAATTAAATGATGACAAACAACCCAAATAACTAACGCAAATATTATTTTCAAAATCCACATTTTATTTTATACTGCAAAAATATTTTATTTTCAATTTTACTGCGTCAATGTATATTTCTATAGATTTCTCAGAAGCTGGATTCAACTTGGAGTGAAGTTGAAGGTAAAATACGAGTTGAGTGAATGAGTGATATGTAGTGAGGTCAAATGTAAATGTGAATTGTGATGTAATCAAAATTGTATTGAAATTCTATATATATAGTGAGAGCTTGAAATTCGTACTATTCAAGGATTGTAATAAATATTTGTTTGAATAAAATTTCTGTTTGAATTCAAATTCTGTGTTATTTATTTTTATTCAGCAAATATTTATTTAATCTATGAAAAATAAAATAGTACATTAGCAAATACATTTAAACAAATATATATATATATATATATATATATATATATATATATATATATATGTTTATTATCATCAAACAAAAATCATATAATCGCATATTCAACACTTACGTGCTTCTCAACGATATCTTTCAAATGCCTATAGTCATTTGTGTTGTGCCCATCCAGATCATGGAATAAGCAATGCTTTTTCGATGCCCACTCATATTCAAAAGGCTCCCTCCTTGCTAGCCTTCGATACTGGAGGCACCTTCGAGTATCAAGTAAATCCTTTCGAGAGTCTCTGTTAAACCTATGTAAGAAGAAAATTTTAGCTCCCTCCGAGGTCTTTTCGAAGTGCTATCGTTATCATTCTTTTTCCTTTTCCTTTATCATCCTTATTTGGAACCTTCCTGGATGGACCTGCACCCCTTACTGCATAAGCATCAGCCTCTCTCCATTTTCTCTCAGCTTGTGCATCTTCCTGCTCAGGAACCTTCCCGCCACATGGTATAACTCCCCGAGATCCCTCGGTGGGTCCCGTTCCAATGATATCTTGAAATACGAATTATCTACAATTTCTAAAATTGCCGCCATCAAAACCATCGATGGATCGGGTCGATCCACGAAGCCACCGCCGCATTTAATCTGCTTAAGAAATCCCTGAGCGATCTACTTTCCATTATTTCATCGATGTTAAAGTCATCAAGTTCTTGGGTCTGATTATATAGACCTGAAACTATCTCATAAACCTTTCAACCTGCTTCGTCCATGTGCCGATAGAGCCGCTCTCTAGCTGTTCGAACCATAATGTTGCAATATTTGTCAAATACAAAGGGAAACACTGTGAAATGACCTCCTTCGATACCCCTAGCACTTCCATATGTCTAATGTACCTTTTTAAGTGAAAAGTTGGATCCGTTCTCCTGTCATATATCTCCACTATTGGTAGTCTGAAATCTAGCGGGTTTCTAGCTTGCCTGATCATAGGAGCAAAGGGACTCCAATTCACATCTTCCAAGTCACTATTTACCAATCTGCCTCTCATGGCTTGCCTAAGCATCTCCGCCAACCTATCACTGTCGCCAAGCTATAGTCCTTGTCCATTGCCTCCAATCTGCCCCCCGGGTTCACAAGAGAATCCTCGGACATGCTCTCTCAGATGAGCATCCATTCCTCTATCGACATCGTGTTGTACATCTCCACCTGGTACTCCGCCCGGGATTGGATAAACATGCTCAAAGGGAGTGCCCCCTAGTCCTGGTGCTGCTCCTGATGGCCCTACTCTGTTCTGAATTCTAGTTGCTCCATGCTCCTAATCCCTATTTCCAGCATCTCCCGCAGTTGCATACCCTTGACTCTGCACTCTAACTTGTGCAATTTGTCTAAATAGGTTCTGCATCATCTCCTATTATCTTTCCAGCATTATTTCCATCTCGTCTCTGGTGATGAATATCGAGGTCTGATTAGCTCCCAAGGAAGCCTCCTGACTCCCTTCATGCTGACTCCATTTAGTCCGCTGTCTTCTTTTGATTGCCTTGCCATGACTTTCTAGATCCAAGCCTTTAAGTCTTCAAATCCAAAGTCCAAGTTGTAGGTTCCTTGAGTTCTAGCCCTCTTAATGAAAGCACCAAAATGTTAGCGCCAAAAATTAGTCACAAAGAAGCCTTCTCAAGCTCTCTAGTACCTCCCTGAAGAAGTGATTTTCATGCTCACCCTCACTCTCAGATGATACTGATATATCATCCATAAATACTCTGACGAACTTATTTAGTTGCCCCTTAAAGACTCTACTTATCAAATCCACAAAGTATGCATGGGCATTCATCAATCCAAATGGCCTTACCTACCATTCATACAGTCCGTTTGGAGTGCAAAAAGTGGTTTCTCTATGCTTCTTGGGCTGTTCTCAAGTGGTCGAATCCAGTGGCAACATCCAATTGTGAAATGACTTTGGCTCTAAAAAGCTGGTTAAATAAGTCTTCTATTCTAGGTAAGGGATACCTATTCTTCTTAGTCAGCTTGTTAAGTTTTCGATAGTCAATATATAGATTAAAGAGCATTTACCTTAGTGGCAAAGACAACTCATGTTCCCCATTTTGAAGTACTATAGCGAATAAACTTCTTCTGTAATAGCTCCATAATTTGCTTATCCAGTTCTTGTCTCTCTTTAGGGGTCATATGTCTTAGTGGCAGTGTAACTGGTCTTGCGTATTTTACCAAAACAATCCAAAACTCTATCTCCCTTTTGGGTGGGAGGACAGAAACTTCTTAAAAACGTTCCAAAAGTCTTGAACTATTAATACATATGAGAGCTTATCCTGTGATAGGCTCAGAGAATATAGATGGCTTAACTCAACCGAACCTTGGGGTATGAAATGAACATCTATATCTTGGACCCTACAACTGCTTAACCATATGATCCCTTTATCATAATCTAAGACAACCTTAGAATACGACATAACTAAAAGGTCTTTGCAAATCATAGAAAGATGTGTCGACCCCCTAACTGTATTCGACATAACTAAAAGGTTAGTGATAAGTTGGGTCTCTAATTCTAAGATTTTGACTATATTTTTGGCTATGAATGATTGTGATGCTCCTGAATAAAATTGGGTAAGAGTGATATATCAAAAAAAAGTTTTACCTTCCATAACAACTTTTCCCTTCTCCTTGGAAGGAGGTTTTCTTGAGCAAAGTATGGCTTCAATGGCATAAGCCTGCACAATCAGTCCCCCTTTGGCTAGCATCAGACACTATTTCTTGTAGTCTCCTTCTTGGTGGCAATTACAGCATTTCCCTCTAAATGACTCCTTTAGATATCTGACTCTGCAATCCCTAGCGATACGTTCCTTCTTATTTCACATATGGCATGTCAGTCCTTTCTTCTTGAACTTTTCTTTGTTTAATTTATCTTTCCAGAATTTTCCCATCTTCGATTCAGCTTGGTCATTAGACTGCCCAACCTTCCCCTTTTCTTCTTTGCCAACCATCTAAAGCAAGACAATTTTGACTAACGCCTCATATGTGGCCCCTATGGGAACTTAGGTTAAGAGAAATTTCCTTTATGGAGAATTTAAGCCCTTTACCATTTCCATCGCCTTCTTTGATGGGGTGTTAATCAAACTCATCCTAATTTTGGCCAACTCCATGAACTTGTTAATGTATTCCTTTACTGTTGTATCCCCTTGCTTTAGGTGGATGAACACCTCCAATTTTCAGTTCACTTTAGCATTAGGCATGAATCGCGAATCGAAGTAATTTTTGAATTCAGTCCAAGTTATATATTCCTCGGAATTCTCTACGGTCATGATGGTCCACTATTAAATTTCTCTCCCTTCAAGTGCCATATGGCTAACTACCACCTAATTCAATCTTCCAATTCCAGTTCCTTGAATATGTAGTCAGAACCATCGATCTAGGCTTTGGTTCCTACAAAGTCCTCCAAACCTAAGAGTACTCGTCCACCTATACTTTAGAAATCCTTACATAACTTAGGGAATACTTGTGGTTGGAATATTGGCTCAATGGGTGGAGCGACTGGCTCCATTGGTGAAACTTGTTGGCGAATCGGGATTTGCCTTATGGTTCTTATTTTTTGCTTGAACCACTCTAGCATACCTCGTGTGGTAGGTATTTCGTTGGTGCTTGGGTTTTGACCTTAAAGCAATTGTTTTCATCCATTATCAACTATCCGTAGGTTCAAAATTTTCATGACTCCCTACAATAGTATCACTTGTTGAGTAAGAAATTGCCTAGGGTGTTTACTTATGTCAATAAATGTATATTTATATAAATGGTATGGTCTTAAAAAAATATTTTCAGAATAAAAAATATATACTCTCGCGTGTTCGTATTCCCATTGATCGTGTAACCTAGGCTCTAATACAAAATGTAACAACCCTCCCTGAAGTGAGCCTCATTTTCAACCAATAAAAGCCCATCAAAGCTTAGAACCATTCCGGGGCTGGTTTTTGGTTGGTATAAATAAACAATTCACGGAGCTATCTATCTATACTTTCAAAATCTCATAGCGAAAGAATAAAATATAACAATCATATGAGCACCCATTGCATAAAACCATGTCTCAAAATTACAATATATCAAAACACCAAAACAAATCAAATACATTGTCATTAAGGTACCTAATGATATAAATAGATAGTTAATACTGCCACCAGGACTCCATCTTCTTCTCTTCTACCTACATCATCATCGAATCTAATCTATATGCTGTAATAAGGAGAGGATCAAAACTATAACATTTGGTGAATGAAAATCTCAAGTTTTACAATAATAGTATGTAGGCAGTATGCATTCAGATAAGTATTATATCCTACATATTTGTTATATTCCTCCTCGCATACCTCCTCTATGGATATTTCCCTATGTATATCTCCACCACAGGCATCTCTCTCCACATATACGTCCAACTATAAGCCAGTAGCCTTATAAGTCTTACTCCGTTACTACAAAAGCCAGTATAAAACAACTATGGAGTATATTGGGTTTAGCGATCCACCTCCTATCCAATTGTATCCTAACGATGCAAGAGGAAGTACCTAGGCTATGTACTACCCTTAACTTATGAAACAAGCGGACCCATCTACCATTTCCTACCTAATCCAGACAAACCTCTCTCATTTTATTACATCCTAACTGTCATCGTATCAATCCTGTTGTAGGCCACTTACTACTTCTTAAATAAGAAAGGGGCAGACTCTTCCAAATGTCGTTTAGTGCCCATAATCCTAAAGCAAATTTACCCTAAGAATTTTCATTAACATACGTCAAACATAATCCCTACTTTATGACCTATAACCCAACCGTGACATCTCATATTAGTCTGACTATTTATAGGCACTAGTAGCCAGATTAGGTGGGCAAACTTAACCTACAAGATTGGAACTAGCTTCACGTCCACGGTGGGTATTTATTATAGGTAATGTCCACATCAGAACACAAACAAGATTATTGGTAGGCAGATTGATTAGTCAAACTTTTATTTGCTTTTAACTGATCTCGCATCCCTATAACATAGCCATTCTTCCACTATCCAACGTTCTACACTAAACAATGACCACATCTATGTATAATGCGCACACACATACATGCACACCTCATCTATAATTATGCATTTAAGGCCTTATAAGGGAAAATCTTTATTCTGCCTCTATTGATGAATTAATTTCCATAATCACCACTAACTCATTTTCATTAGATTGATGAATGATTATTATTTCCATTTAGTTGTCTTAATTATTATACATGTTATAGGTTTATAATTTTAATTCTAGATTTCAAAGTTTAAGGGAATATATACATATATGGCCTATTATTAAATTACACCTAATTAATTTATGCTTGGTATTGAATTAAATTCATCCATTATCTATTTGGGGAATTATGTTGTTTTCAAATCTGTAATACAATTCTCATACAAGTTTCCAATCAATTGCACAATCATATTGGAGCCAATGTTAATAATAATTTAACTACCCAATTTGACTTATATATATATATATATACATATTCAAAAATGGAATCCCAGCGTATAATTTATTTTATATTAATATAGTAGGACTAAGCCTCCTTTTCCAAGGGAAATTTTTACAATAAAACCCTTTTTTCCATCTAACAATTTAAACTTATGGCTTTCTAAAGATAAGGAAGATATACAAATTTTTGGTTGTTGAATTAGGCGGAGCAAACTACGAATAAGAGGAGGTGCCCTCTTTTTACCTACTCTGCACGACTATTTCTAATTACTTATTGTTATTCCTTGTCGTCACAATTGAAAAGTGAAAATGTGAAATCAAGTTAGAATATAAAATGTTTGTGTCATAAATACTAATAGTCCAATCCTATTATATTAATATAAAATAAACAAGATTCCAGACAATTCAAAGTTTACAAATTATGGGGAGAGTTTAGGGTTTATGGTTCATGATTTTCATATACAAAATCCCCAAAGGCACAATACAAATCCAAAATAAACAACACAAACTACTGTTATGGAAAAGGTGAAATTTCCACTCATATAAGATTTCCATTGAATTCCTTTGGATTTGATTTCACACCTTTACCTTATTCCTTCTTTCAATAATATTTTCTTTTCCTTGCTTGATTGTTTTATCTTACTTAGAATCTTTAATCTCGCACATACACTCATGGTTGAAAATTTTGGTTTGAGAATTATATTGAGGAGGAAGAAGATGATGTAGTTTCGTTGTCTTTTTCTCGTTTCTTATGAATAAAAGTAAGGGAGCTAGCCTTTTATTTATAGTCGTTAAAATGCATACACCAAATTTTATTGAACCTACACCGTTCGGGCCTTGAAAAACCATAGCTAACTCAACATAACTGGTCAACTAGTCCTTCTAGCTAGTCCATCGTCCAAGCAAATTCGCTTAACTGGCCTATAATCTTATGGTCAATAATACTCTTGCCTATTTCATTGTACTTATTACGTATTTTTGATGTTAATGTTTCCTTTAACGTTAAGCTGTCATTAACGTTAATATATTTATTATTTTAAATGTGTTTTTAGTTATTTTTGGTTCAAAGTTTTCAAAGACCGAAACTTCTTCCTTTGAACTCTATTCGCGATGCTTTTTATATGGAAATTGCTCAGAAGATCGCCAAGAATAGAATGGTGTGAGCTTTGCTCCCAAATTCCGACATTCGCAGAATTTTCATTTTTAGCATTATTATTAGTTAATTGATTTTTCTTAATTAATTCTTGTTAATTATACCGGGTGTTATAAGACCATTGCATTCAAAGGTAGAAAGCACACATTATACATCGAAACACACCATTCACAACCATTCATAACATTTGGGTATTGATGGTGAGTGAGATTCACTCACCTTCGTCCTTGCGTGCATAAGACACCCTCTTCTTACTCTTTCCCTCTTCTTTGCAATCTTCCATAACTCCAAGCCTAATTAATTTAATAATTTATTTATATCTGAAGGTGTAGCATGAAGTTGAAATGGACATATATTAATTTAGGAATTTATAGAATTTAATTTGGTTTTATTTAAATTTTTAAAGTGAAGATGGAGAAATGTTTTGATTTCATTTTGCTTCCCTAACTTGAAAGTAATAATGATGAGAAGGGTATACATGAAGATATTTCCTAGAGGTAATGGAGAGTTCTAGGCTTTGGATGAAACTAAATATAGAAACATGGGTTTGGGTTAAGATTTTTGGGCTTGGGCTTTATAAAGGCGCTTAAAACCTATATTTGCACTTCCCTTCTTCTCTAAACTATTTTTACTTATTGCATATTACAACTAAATTCCAAATAAAAATCATACTTGCCGCATTCAAGAGTTTGATTAACATTATAAAATTTTAAAACATTTATTTTCCACAAATTCATTTTATTTTAATGATTTGTTACGCCATTATAATAAAAATTTATTTATTAAACAAAATCAATTCCCATTTTAAAATTATTTTTTACTCAAATCAGTAGTATTCATTCATTATATAATTTTATAAAATTATAATTTTAATTACTCAAATCATCATTAGTAATTTTTAATTAATTATCCTTCAATACTGGTTTGTTACATGCTAGTCCCGAAATGGGCTTTGGGCTTAGCCACTAATCTTTGTAAGTGTCCATTAAGCTGTTAAAAATCAAGTTGAAATTCAAACGATCATATCTCCCAAATGGTAAGTCCAATTTTATAATATGACCCCTCTATAAAAAATGAAATCATCATTCAAATCTAATGGAAATGGTTCTAGACCCTTATTTAGCTCTTATCAAAATTTATAAGTGTTACAAGAATTTATGGATCCATACCGTTTGATAAAAATTCTAAGAACGGAAAATACCTTTTGTAGTCATTTCCTAAAGCTATAGAATCGCATGACTCGATATGAAAATAATATCAATATTTTATGAGTCTTCAATACATAAAATACAGATATTTACATTCTTCCTCATTTGGGAATTTTTCCCTTAAAATTTCAAACAATAGTAAGGTTATCCTGCATACCTAACAATCATATCCAAGCATAGGCAACCATCACACACCAAACATGCATACACAATAACAAGTATCAAAAGGTAACATCCAAACCTATCCTAGCATGTAGGATACTACACTAAAGTATACTTTATGATATCATTAGTTAGATAAAAAGTGATAAATATAAAGTCTTACCAAGTAAAGAGCTCTGGATAAGCTATCATCACTCTCTCCTCGAACTTTTTAGTGTAATTGCCTTTGCCTTCACTCTACTGAACCGTCACCATCTCCACTGTCTTCCTCCTCAACTGCTTCATATCATGTCCACCGATATGAATAGGCTTATGATTTCTTGAAGCTTTTGGATCAATCTCGATGTCATCTAGTTGATTTGGTGCGATAGTCACACTTGTGTCGCGCACAAACTTCCACAAATGAGAGATGTGGAACACAATGTACAATCCCGTCAGTCTTTGAGGTAAGTCAGCCCTATAAGCAAGTTTTAGAATCCTCTCTAGTATTGGGAAAGGACATATAAATCTTGGTGCCAGCTTCACTCTACTACCGAACTGAATTATAATGGAGTGATCATAACAAAGACTATATCATCGATAGAGAATTCCAAATCTCTTAATCTCCTTTTAGCATAGCTGTTAAGTCTATCTTGAATAGTTTTCATTCATTTGCAAATGATCTCAATTTTCTCTGAAGTTTATCAAATCGTCTCTTACCCAAATACCATTTTTTGCCTACTTCCCATAAACACAAAGGATCGTTACACGGTTGGCAATACAATGTTTCGAATGATGCCATACCGATGTTGGACTGATAACTTTTGTTATGAGAAAATTCGACTAGATGTAAGTGATCATCCCACAAGCCTCCAAAGTCGAGTATGGAAGCCCGCAAGAGATCCTCTAAGATATAGTTCATTCTCTCAGTTTAGCATCCAATTTGAGTGTGATAAGCTATACTTAGATGCAGCTCTTTCTAGTGAACAATGGGTCTCCGTTACTTACAATGCTCTTCAAACACAATGGAATCACGCTATCAACTTCACATACAATTCATCTAGTTTGGCTGCTGTTCTACTTGACTTCACGAATATAAATATGGTGCCTTTGGTCAACCGATCGACTATGCCCCAAATGCAATCATACACCCTCTAGTCCTTGGCCGTCGATCGATGAAGTTCATTGACACTTGTTCCCACTTTCACTTAGAAACATATACCGACTATATCAACCAACTAGGCTTCTTCTATTCTGCTTCACTAACTTGTTGTTCATGCACTATGGGATGATTGTCCCAACGTCCTTCTTTATCCCTTTCATATGGAATGTATGCTTTATACGTGGTACATTTTTCACCGTCAGGGTGGATAGTCATTCTCAAAATATGGCACTCTCACGGCACCTCATCCGATATCCCATCAACGTTAGGTAGAAACGATCTCCCTTCTTTATAGAGCTAACCATCTCGGTAGAGTTATTCATAATCATCTCTTCAGATACTACTCTAGCTTTAATCTTAAAAATAATATCAGCTAATCTGGTTTCATATTTCTAACTAGCACATATCTGCTTAATCAAAGTAGGTCTAATTGTCAAGCTTGCCAACATCTCTAGCTCCAGCTCACACATAGGTCGAAAAACATAAACAACAATATACTCTAACTACATCCACTATAGGAATATAGATCTCAAGCTGGCATGTCTCTTACTGTAATCATCAGCAATTGCATTTCCTTTCCCCAATGTATGTGCAATATCAAAGTCAGAGAAGGCTAGGAACTCTAACTGTCGCTATTGGCAAAGTTTATCCTTCTGTGAAAAGAGATACTTAAATGATTTATGGTCAACGAGTGGCTCAGACCTCTCTTCTAGAATCTCTAACTAGTACCAATCCGCTCAATCAGAGTAGGTATGATTGTCAAACTTGCCAAAATCCTAGAAATTAAAATAAGTTTTTAAATTTAAATGTTGAATTTAAAATCAAAATTATGATATAATTGTTATGATGTGATTTTCAAAATTGGTTTTGAAAATTCTATATATTATAAATGTTATAATATAGTTTTTTGAAATTGTTTTGAAAATATAATAAAAATATTTAATTTTTTTAAATATTAATAAGATTAATAAAGTACGTTGATTAATAGTTTATTGATTAAAGTACATACATGTATTACAGATATAATGATATATGTTGCATTATCTTAGATTATTTAAGATGATGTAAGTACATATCTATATACATAAGAAATTTTCAAAATGAATATTTAGTCAAAATTGTCAAATTAAATAATAAGTTAATTAAAAGTTAATATACAAATAATAATAAAATATATATATATATATATATATGTATGTATGTACATGTATGTATATATAACGATATATGCATGTTACCATAAATGTTATGGTATACATATTCAATTGAAATGTCTAATTGAATAAAATAAAATTAATTAAAATAAATAAATTAAATTAATTAATTAAAGTTTTATTAATATAATATACATAAAACCATTATGTAAGTTAATTAAATTATAAAATTAATATTAATTAAACTAATGCATTATGAATGTATAAGTAAAGGTGGAACTAGAAAGAAAACCAAATTAGATTTGAGGAATAAACACATACGCACAATAAGTATACCATAATTTCTAATGTATCAAACACTTGAATCAAGAGAGTATTTCATAAGAAATACTTTATTCCAAAAACCAATATCGTTAACAAATATATTAAAGATTATTAAGCATTAATATGAATTTACCCTCCATTATTTATGTATTAATAGATTACTTGCATACTCATTAGTTGTTGAGCTTTCTTTAAGTTGGTGATGTTATGTTTAGTGCTATTAATATATAGAATAAATGAAGAAATATAAATGCACATAATTTTTGAGCTTTACTCCAGGTATGTGCACTATACTTAGGTTATTGTGAAATGGTGTGGATGAGTGAATAATCTCTCTTTGTTTGTTTTAGGTTTTCTTAAGATAAAGATGAGATTAGGACAAGGAACATATTAGGAGTTGTATATAATACAATCGATAAGGAGTTATCCATCATATGTGGGCCTATGATTAGTTGAGCATTTCTCTAGGTTAGAATCCTAAGGCATACGAGTCCTAATACCCACTAGAAAAATAAAAAAAATCTATGTTTTCTCTAAGAGTTTTAAGAAATATAAAAGTCAAGTATGAGCCTTATTAGAAAATGAAATGGTAACATTTAATCTTTCTAATATTGTAAGAACATCTACTATATAAAGTTAAAATAATCTACACTAATAAATTTGTGCAACTAATAAAATTTGATAAATGTTATAGTAAAATATACAAATGAATTGAATTAAGATTGACATAACTATATAAAATATACCCATCAATAAATCTTTTGGCATGTTGTCATTCCAAGCCTCATGCAAGACCCTAATTCTTTAACTACTAAATATGTTCATACCTTTGTCACTTGAAATTTTATTTACCTAAGATTATATATTGTCTTTTGATTTTGAACTCGTAAGAAACACAAGAAAATGAATCTTTGATCCATATTTAATCACATACAAAAGTGGTATGGTGAAAAGTCATTATTTGTATATACCAAATTTTGATGAAGTTAGTTCATTCTGAATAAGAAAATAAATCATAGTGCACGATCATCTATTCAATATGATTGATTTTAGTAAGGATTTGGTAATAACCCATCTTTTCGACCATCGAAAGTCGGCACCTAATACATCCATGGTGTTACAATGTCAACCATCCAAATGCTAGAAAGATAGATTGTTAGGGTAAAAAAAATAAGGGAAACATAATATCACATCGAAAAGATAACATATGATAGAACAAAGATAATAAAATCCATCACTCTAAAATACATGGTATACTAGAGTTAAAAAAACCTCATCATCCTGGACAGTTATAACTTCCTGACCTTACAATTGTTTATGGTTATACATAATAACACAGCAAAAAATAAAATGGCAGATGGAAATCCATCTCTACTCCATGAACTCTATGCCCCACAAAGGACAACCTGGAAAAAACTCAGTCTGACAAGAGCATTATAATAAAATAACACCCAGATCAGTTAGTAAAATGAGCGTGAGAAAACTCAAGAAATATGTGGAACATGATAATTCTCTGTGATCACATCGCTAAACATGAAATGAGTTTTTACCTAACAAGACCAATTTCTACACATAAAAGAATGGAAACAAATTAAAAAAAATCCAAACTTGAAAGGGTGGACATAAACGAGATTATAATCCAAACTTAAAGAATGGACATAAATAATTAAACATTGAAAAGAGCACTATGCACTTATTGATGCAATTAATACAACAATTCAAAGGTTTGAGTCAAATAAGGAAATCCCAACAATGACTATGAGGGTGTGCCCTCATACCGAAAGTAAACCTCTAGAAAATATACTTGAGAGGGTCATTTACTCTGTGATCCTTTCAAAAAATATACAAGCCAGATGTTATCCTGCCTTTTGATTAGGCAATATACAGATAGACAAGATGATTCGAACTCTAAAGCTATCGAGGCAAGTAGTTAGAAGAGATAGCTCAAGAGTTTAGAAACCAAGTGCAAACAGAGCCATGAGGCAAAGAACAAATCACTAAAAGAATTTAAGACCTGATATCCAAAAGTGTGTTGGATATGTATCGATCCAATCCGCGGATCGGTACCAATCCATGAGATTTCATCAAAACTTGCACCCATCCTACTACTTGTAAGTGATGATTCCAAGAGCCTAAATCAAGCACTACTTCTTTGATCCCATGCAATTATCTACCGATCTTTATGAGCAATCAGGGTCAGCAACTCCATTCTTTCATAAATCCATCATTTGGACTTAGAAACAAGCTAATACTTATGCAAACAAGGTGGGAATCATAGAGCTAACCGCGAATCGAGCCAATACAAAGTATGCAAGAAAATCCATTTGGTGATTTTATGGATCAATACCAATCCAAGCCCATGAATCAGTACGATCCATAATTATTGATGACGTTGCCATGGTTTTCTTAAGAGGAAGTCTTAGCGTGGATTATGGGAGCGAGATTCTAGGCTTCCTACAATTATAAATAGGAGGTAGTGCTCATTTTGAAGGTTCCTTTTGGCTCTATTTCTCTCTAAATTAATCTCTTGTAATCGCCCATGGATTTATACCAATCTGTAAGAACTTGTACTTGCAAGTCAACAATCAAAGCAATAAAATAACTAAGTGGACGTAGGCCATGATTAGCCGAACTACTATAAAACATCACATGTTCTTATCTTACTTCTTTTAGTTCACTTTTACTTCACATTTTATTCTCTGCAGAGTTTCTTGGGTGTTTGTGCTATTTTGGTCCAAACACACTAAGAAAGATATTCTTAGGCTACTTGGATCTACTATCTACTATTGGATTTCTTTGCTCCGTGAGATAGATCCAATCTTCCAATCTTATTGTTCTGCTATTCAAATTTTCAACAATCTGCAAGAAGTTATTTTCCATGGCCCTAAAGAGAGACCATTCTACAAATTCCAGTGCTGCTAATGATGTTGGCAACCAGAATACTCGGCATGTGGATGAGGTTGCCCTTCCAAATTAGCAAGAGGTCCAGAATCCAATTTATGGCATGACCGAGGAGTTGGATCATATGATGAAGCAAATAGGGGATAGGTTCTAGGAGAATCGTAATGAAATGAACCTCCAAATGCAGGAAAGCTTGATACTACTAAATAAGCTAACCTAGAACTACTGTAGGAGGATCATAAGGGACTTAACTTCTTCATATTCAGAGTTTGATAGTTCGTCATCATCTGAGTAGAGATAGAGGAATAGGAAGCAGAAAATGGCTCAAAGCACTATCAGGGGAGAAGGCGAACATGTGGTGAGGATTTATGTATCAATATCAATTTAAGAGAACAGATTGGTACCGATATATCAAACCTTAGACTTGGACCTTGCCCTTTGGATGGCGGTGTCGATTTGACTTCTGATCATGCCATAGATGATCAGAATCTGGAATATTGAACAATCGCCGATGATTAACTAATGGGAATCGTTAGGTGGGACTGCTACATGACCTAATCTCCTAAATTTTGGAGAACCTTGTTATCAAGGGTCTGCCCAAGAGCATTTTCTAGGCCAAAAATTTGGAACATATCCCGATTACTGCTATTCAGCCGAACTTGTAGAACCGGAGTATTTGGCTGAGATGGTCAAAAAACTTGTGAATGAAATCTAGTTAAAAAAATAATGAGTTGGGTAACTATCTAAGTCGGAACCCATTTATTGAGGACTTCCTGCTCCATGAAGATTTGAAATGCCGACAATTCCATTGTGCGGTGGGAAAATAGATTCAAGGCGGCACTTGATGAAATATGAATGGCATATGGATTCTGCTAGAGAATCTTAGGCAATAGGAGGTCGTTGTTTTCCAATCTTCGTGGAGGGAGTATTGACAGTGTGGTTTACCGAGCTCCTACCTTGATCCATATCATATTTTGCTGAGTTGACATGAAAGTTTCTAAAGCAATTCCACCTAGACGCTTCATGCCCGAAGGATGTGATGTTGTTATCAAACCTCTTATGGGCACAAGAGAGTCATTGAAGGATTTATTGAACAAGTTCCATAAAGTTGTGATGGAAGTTACGAATGTTAAGGATGACAAAGTATTGATGGCACTATTTAGAGGGATTCATCTTGAGATAGATTTCAAAAGATGGTTGGAAAAGAAACCGCTGTCGACGATGGATATTTTTTATAGGAAGGCTAATCAGTTCTTGCGCTTGGAATATGCACGCACTCATTCCCAAAAAGATGATGTTGGGCCTTCAGCTGAAGTGATATAGCACGATATCATTGTAAAATAGTCTGGAGGGAGTTTTGAAAATGTGAATGTAAATGTTGGCAACAAGAATGATAGCAATAAAACGACGTAATAATCGGGCCAGAAAGTAAAGAACAGATAATGGGAATCATCCCAGGATTCCTAAATATGATAGCTATACAAAATTGAATAACTTAACTGAGAATATTTACCAGACTACTAAGGTACTGAGCTATATAGGAAGTAGGCACTGAGAGATTGAACTGAGAAGGAGAAAAAAAATCTAGAATGTTTTACAGGTTCCATGTGACACATGATCATAACACAAATGAGTGAAGACACTTGTGTGATGTGATCGAGAGTTGATTCACAAAACGAAATTATATTAGTTTGTCAAAGCCCCGCAGGATGGCGGGTGAGTAAATTTCAACCCTCTTGGGTCGACATGGGTAAGCCAAACCTAGTGGTGAAGAGCCTAGGTGGCTTGAAAAATGTTTGGTGATAAATACTATCATCGGTGGACACATTCAACTGACAAGTGCTGGAACAAGATAGATCGGCATGTTGGTGCTTTAAATCATGCAGAGAATGAATGCTGCTTTGCTATAGAGGGCAGAGCTTCGGAAAAACAATTCAGAACTATGGCCAACGACAATGTTTTCCAAAACTGAGAAGCCTTAATGATTGACCCGCTCGTGATTACAATCATGATTGGACCTACGATTATACATTTCATTTAAGAAAGCTTGGTCAACATTTCATTTAAGAAAGCTTAAGACTAGATGCTTCTAGAGAGAATGGACTTAAAACTGTGTAAATCTCATATCTAGGGATTCAAATGGATGGCTACGGAGCCAGTTAGATATATAGAAGTACCAATTGTGCTTGGACCGCAAGCGAATGTAGGTCATGCCTTTTGTGATCTTGGATATTTACTCTACTTACAACGCATTTTCTGGTTCGACCGGCCCTAGTTGAGTTCATAGCAGCTATTGCTCTTTGGTGTTTGACAATGATGTTTCCTACATAGAATTGTGTGGGAATAGTACAAGGACATCAAGGGTTTAGCCTCAAGTTTATTGTCGCTGAGTTGAAGGAGGCGAGGCGAAAAGAGAAAGGAAAAGGTATAGAGTGTACTCTTGCAACACCCATAATTTTATTTTAATGTTATTTAGAAAATTTAATTGGATAGATTGAATAGAATGAGTAATGAGACATGGCGATGTGATTTGATAATTAACGAGGTCGGGTCTCAATTAATTAAGTAATAAGGTTGTTTTAAACTTAATATAGGAAAGAATAATTGAGAAGGACAAAATTTGAATAGATCTCTCTTTTATCCCTTAAATCCTAACCATCTCATTCATTTCTCATCGTACTTCCATAAAAAATCATAAAGAGGGAATAGGGTCGGCCATTAACCAAGGTAGAACAAAGAAGAAATATAAGGTGATTCAAAATGCAAAGCTTAGGGAAACTAGACTCTATCAAATCTCAATTCCTCATCAAATTTAAGGTAAATAATAATAAATTTTCTCATTTACTATACTTGCTTTGTTTTGAATCTGATTGGTTTTGATCCATTGATAAACTTATGGTGCGTCATGTCAGATTTTACCATTGTTTGGTTAAATAATGAATTACTAGAGTTTTTATGTAATTATTATGATAGGTTTATTATCAAAACATTAGTTTACGATCTCAAAACTATTTGAATTTTGGGTAAATTGGGTAAAACAAAATTTTGGAGACGAGTACTAAATTTCATAATTTGTCAAAATAATAGTAATATTTTATGAATTTCCTAAGAAAGAAAGGGTATTTAGTTTGGGTTTTAATTATTAAAAATAATTGAATATAAATTTCAGACTCGAAATTTTATATGTTAAAGATTATGTTAATTTTGATTTTTTATGAATTTATTAGGCTATAAAAGCTTATAAATAAATGTTTAATAATTAATATTATTTGATGCGTGTGGCATTCTGTTTTGGAAAGAAAATCAAGTGCGGCAGTTTTTCTGAAAAGATTTGGGTAAAGTATATTAGTATCCAATAGAAATTTGACAAAGAATAAAAGTTGGTAAAAAGGAATTGCTTTTAATAGAAATAGAATAGTTTCTATGATAATTACGATAATGCTATTGATATGCGACATTGCCATGATGTTTGGCATTAACAATAGGTGGTATCACTTTATAGTTGTAAGCGATATCGAAAGTAGGCGGCATCGACATGAAGCAATTCTTGTGATTCTTAAGTTGTAAGTATGTCATGCATTGATTTTATGCATCCACTATTGATGTTATCGAAATACCGCATCTTATGGGTACATGATAATGATATCGTGAGTCACCAATGCCGACGATTTTCATTATTCTTAAATTTATACCTCATGCTTCCTATTTGACACCATAGTCTAAGGCAGTGATGCCACAAGTATTACTTACGGGATAGAAGTATTATGGCAACCACTCATATCTATATACTTTCGACATTGATAATAAATGGTAATAATGCTGCCTGAGCAAATGTGGTATTCTATTTTATAGTGGCAAACCCGATATGATGAAATCATTATCAACAATTTTACAGCATTGATGAAAAAGTGATCAATGTTGCCCCTACTGTTTTAAAGTGCCCAATATAAATGGTTTGTGATATTGATGTCGCATTCCATTATGTCCTCTTTTATGTATAAAATGCTATATTTAATTGGTTCGATAACCTATTAATTTCTATGTTATGACAACATTAATTTCGGCATTATAGCCTTGTACTTTATAAAATCAAAATTATTTTAAAAACTTTTATTGTGAGAAATGCAGATTAAGGATCTTAAGGCTAGGATTAACACTAGAGTGGGGATGAATAATGTTAATAAAGAATTACTAAATCTTTTTCGATTTATGTTAATTTAGACACCAATGTATGCAATATACAGACACAGATATGATCACAGAAACATACACAGATGCAGAAATAAAATGAAAGCAATAAAGGAAAGAACACACCGGATTTTATACTAGTTCGAAGTTACCCTACATCCAGTCCCGCAACACAAGTACGAATTTCCTTTCAAAAGCAATTGTACAATTACACCCTCGGTTTCAAGGCTATGAGGTACACCCTCTTGAATTTCGATCCTCTGGGTAGAGATACTTGATTTCCTGGCCACAAGTTTACCCAATTGATTTACCAAGGCTACAATCACACCTTTTCTTTCTTGATTGATTTTCAAGGCTACAATCACACCTTTTCTCGCTTAATAGATTACAAGGAAGTTTATAGCTCTAAATAGCACTGAGAATCATGTAGAGAGAGTGATAGAGAATCAAACTAGAAGTAATCAAGTTCGATTCAATGTTGATTTCGGCAGAGTAATGATAAGAATATGTATTAAGAAAGGTGGAAGAAGAAGAGGAGTGAAAAACCAGAAAATCTGTTATATAATTCATTGAAACTAACCACTATTTATAGAAGAACAACAGTCATGTCCATTTGTGAAGAGTTATGGCGAATAGACACTTCTTTTGAAATTTAAATCTTGAATTCAACTGACACCATGTCGACACGAGGTATATAGGCACGTCGACATCCCAAAGCATTTTTTGATGTTTTGATTTTCTTTGAACATAACCTTTATCTTATATTAAATCTAATTTAAACTTTATAAATATACTTGAATATAGTTAAATTTCATAAGCAAATATAGAGAATAATATATATATATATATATAATTTAACTCTAATTTTATATTTTTAATCAAAGTATAAATATTTAAAAGTTAAATATATTAGATTAAAAGATAGTTTAAAATCAGGAGTAATTTAACTTTGAAATTAAAGACAATTTTGAGGCTAAAATTATTTAAAATCAGGATAGAGGGTTTTGAATCTTTTAAAAGGAAAGTTTTGAAAACATTTTGAAAACAGGATATAATTTTGAAAAATTATTTTGAATAAAAAGTTAGCGGATACAAAACAATGTTCCACTAGATTTTTCGTAGGTTCCATCCTACTTAAGATTCCATCCCTTTAACATGCTCAAAGTGGATTTCATTCCATGAATAAATTGGATTTTAAGATGCCAGTGCTTTTCTATGAGTTTTAACAAAATTCCTAATAAAAAATACTTAACTTTGAAATCTTGAACTCTTGATAATCTTGATACTCGTGACTCTTCTATCTTGATATCTTGAATCTCTATACTGTACATTCTTCTTTCTTAGTACCTGCATGGTTAAATCCTGCATATACATATATATCTAAACTTATAATGTTAGTATTTATAATTTATAATCTATTCTAAGGTTGTTGTCATCAAAAGCATCATCTTACGGACTAACAATCTCTCCCTTTTTGATGATGACAACCTTTTTCTATAAAAATTTACTTCTATCCTAATTACTCCCCCTAAAACTAATAACTCCCCCTTAATCTATGCCTAACTACCCTATTTTATATTTTCTCCCCCTTTTTCATCAACAAAAAATTCACTCCCCCTCATTCTTCGGTACCTGCATTGATAAACTATACAACGGAATGTATAGATTAAGAAATAATTATACTTATGAACATGATAACTAATCAAAGTCTGTATACATTTCAATGTATATACATGTTTTATACAACAAATTTCAGACCAATATCAAGAAACCAATCCACACAGAGTATCAATCCAAACCAAATCAATCAAAACAAACAAATAAAAATCAAACGTTACTTGGAACTTCCACCCATCCTTCTTCTCTAAAGATTGGGTATGCCTTAATAGCATCCCAATTATCATTGTCATTGGTGAGAAACAGGAGGATGTGCTTCATTATCATCCTTGTGCAGAGAGGAGATTATCCATCGTATCGCATCAAAGTGCCTTTCTTGTTCCTTGATCATCTGCATTTGACTCAATTCTAAGTGATGCTAGTTTCGTAGAATAAACGAGAGAATATTCTTGAACGAATTAAGAGTTTCTTCAAGATTTTCGGATAGATTGTGAATTGGATATAGGATTAGCCATAGTTGAAATTATGAAAGAAATAAAGGATATAGATGATAAGAAATGAATTTCAGTGAAGAATTCTGAAAGAAACAGGTATTTATAGGTGTAGAAATTCGTTTGAAATGAATAGACATTTGGTAGTTATTCAAATTTCAAATTCAAAATCAATTGTCATTTCTGACCAGATATGTCGACATGGTCATATAGGGGATGTCGACATGGGTCAGTGAAAAAATTATGACCAACTTGATTTTGTCAATAATTGTGTGTGTGTATATATATTTATATACTATATTAACATTTATTCTGGAGATAAGATAAGATAGATAACAGAAAGGAAATTTCATTTCATTGCATACTACAATAATACAACGATTAAGCACACAACAAACTACATGAACATTCGAAATAAAGAAAACTAAAACAAATACAACAAGATATGAAAAGATAAGACTACTTAAAGGATGATGAAGATGAAGATAGTCCAAGTTTCTTGCTGACTTTGGAAATGAACTTGTTCATCTTGTATCAAATTTTGTCCAACTTCTTACTAACGGATCTTTTAAGAATCCGTTGATTATCAACAATCATCTTTTGGTTTTTGAGAAGGGTTTTGGTGGATGGATTAGGAGGATAGTCAATGCTTTCCAAAGAGATTTCACCTTCTTCTTCTTCAATTTCATTTCATCCCCTTCTTCTTATTCTTCTTCCACTTCCTCTTCTTCCATTTCCACATGAGCCAAACGCTCTTCTTTTTTGGCAAGGGTCTCATAAGTTTGAAAAACAAAAGGAATTTTCATAAGCGAAATGTTGGAATGGTGGAAAAAATTTCTAGAAACAAATTCTTCGCCTTTGAAATCCACTCTAAAATAGTTAACAATCCGAGTGAGATAAATTCCATGGTATAAGGTATTCTCACCAATTTCAAGATTTTTAGGACGAAGTTCATCCAAAATAACTTGCGTCCAATTTATGTCATAATTTCCGAAAATAGAAAAAAGAGCTTTGCAAACTTTTGAAGTAGGATTGTTAAAATTCCCCGATCTTGGGGTCAAAGTATGTTGCAAAAGAAGATTGACAATTCTTGCCTTTGGACGAAAATTTTGATTTTTAAATTCAAAATTATCAATCCCTTCGAAAATGTGATGAAATGTCTCACGATCATTTTCATCGATTTTAAAATTAAAAAAATCCATTCCCGTACACTTGCAATTGAGAATGGTACCCAAAAGATCACAATTCAAAACAATTCTAGTGCCTTTGACACTACTCCAAATTTCATCCTTATTTCCAGGATAAAATCCACGGTTTAAATTAGCATTGAAAATTTTGAAAAGATTTAGATAGCAAACAAAATCATTTGGAGAAGCATCAGTAAGACTAAGAACTCCATTGTTTGCAAAAAGAGAATCAAGTTCATAAGAAGAAAAATCTTGAAAAATTGCAAATTTTACGGGATGGACCTTGGCATAGTTAGCATAATTGATGTATGCTTTTATTGCCTCCAGATCATTGAATAATTGCTCTTTAATTTTTCTGGAAATTCTCATGGTGGGGGGGTTGCTTGAAGAAGCCATTAAAGTTGAGAGTAGAGAGTTTGAAGTTATGAAGAGAGGGTTTGAATTTGAAAATGAGAGTGATAAGATAAGATAAAAGATAGTGAATAAATAGATTCTCAAAGGACATATTCTCTGGTCAAAAAGTAGCTTTTTAGAGAATTGAATCAAGTGAAAAGGTGGAGGGAAATTCAAACATTTGAATTCAAAATTTGAAATTCAAATTCAGGTACCCATGTCGACATCATGGTAGGGGCCATGTCGACATGTGCCTTTGAATTTTCATGAATTGATTTTTCCTAAGTTTTCTAATATATATAAATATTATTATTGTTAATGCCAATATATATATCTGAAATATTATTAAACTTCTAGTATATTTCAGAAAATATTATTATACTATTAAAAAATAATAAAAATAATAATAAAATAATGAAATAACAATAAAAATAGAAAATAACTTTTAAAATTCAAAGAACGCACCAATTCAAAACCAATCAATCAAACAATCAAGCAACTAATTCTATGCAAGCAATTTCAATCGTTTGTATTGTAAACGTGTACCTTTTTTCTGAGTCCATTTCTTTGAATTTGTCTGAGTCGTGAACAGCTGTGAAACACAAATTCGAATTATCTGTTTTCTGGTCATCATCACTTGAGGACGAGTCTTAGTCATTTAGAGTAGTAGTAAATGCACGCTTCCGTTTCTTTGCTGGATCATTGTTCATAGGAGAATTTTTCCTATCTGGATACGGACAGTCTCTTTTGAAATGGCCTGCTTTATCACAGTTGTAACATTTGTCATTATTTGGCACTACATTCTGATTTCCAGAATTCTTATAGTTGTTTCTCTTGAGATTATTCATCTTTTTGTATTTCAGGAATTTCCTAAAATTTCTGGTCATAAAGGCTATCTCTTCATCATTATCGCTGTTTGAGTCTGATCCATCGGTTAGTGCATTGAATGCCATTGATTTCTTTTCACATGCTTTACTTTATCTTCTCCCGATCATTTGAACTTCATACGACATTAGATTTCCAATTAATTCTTCTATCTTTAAAGTACTGATGTCATTTGCCTTTTCGATCGCAAGTGTCTTTTGATCCCATTTTGGAGTTAGAGAATTTAAAAAATTTCTGACTTGATCTTCTTCAGAAAATTCCTTTCCCAAAGATATTAGAGAATGCACAATATCCTGAAATCTACTATACATATCTGAAATAGACTCATTAGGATTCATTTTAAATAATTGAAACTGATTTGTGAGCATGGAAATTTTGGTCTGTTTAACTTTGCTTGTTCCTTCGTGAGTAACTTGCAAAGTTTTTCAGATTTCATAAGCAGACTTACAGATTGACACTCTATTGAATTCATTTCTATCTAATGAAAAAACAGAATATTCATTGCCTTAGAATTATTTTGTGCAATAGTCTTTTGCTCAGTAGTCCACTGTGAAAAATTAGTTGTGGGTTCAGAATATTCAGTTTGTGCAATATTCCAAGTGTCTAATCCTATAGATTTTAAATATATTTTCATCCAACATGTCCAATATGCATAGTTACTGCCATTAAAAAGTGGTGGCGTGACAGTAGACTGACCCCCTATAAATGAACTAGTGACAGGGATACTAGTGTTAGTAACAGTACCAGTGTTGGTAGCCATTTTGAAAAATTTTCAAAAATCAAATTATGAAACTTTGAAAACCTTGCTCTGATACCAATTGTGAGAAATGCAGATTAAGGATCTTAAGGCTAGGATTAACACTAGAGGGAGGGGGTGAATAGTGTTAAAAAAGAATTACTAAATCTTTTTCGATTTATGTTCATTTAGACATCGATATATGCAATATACAGATACAGATATGATCACAGAAACAAACATAGATGCAGAAATAAAATAAAAGCAATAAAGGAAAGAACACACCAGATTTCATACTGGTTCAGAGTTACCCTACATCCAGTCCCGCAACATAAGTACGGATTTCCTTTCAAAAGCAATTATACAATTACACCCTCGATTTCAAGGCTACGAGATACACCCTCCAGAACTTCGATCCTCTGGGTAGAGATACTTGATTTCCGGGCCACAAGTTTACCCAATTGATTTACCAAGGCTACAATCACACCTTTTCTTTCTTGATTGATTTTCAAGGCTACAATTACACCTTTTCTCGCTTAATAGATTACAAGGAAGTCTATAACTCTGAATAGCACTGAGAATCATGTAGAGAGAGTGATAGAGAATCAAACTAGAAGTAACCGAGTTCGATTCAATGTTGATTTCGACAGAGTAATGTTAAGAATATTATTAAGAAAAGTGAAGAAGAAAAGGAGTGAAAAACCATAAAATCTGATATATAATTCGTTGAAACTAACCCCTATTTATAGAAGAACAACAGCCAGGCCCATTCGTGAAGAGATATGGCGAATAGACACTTCTTTTGAAATTTAAATTTTGAACTCAACTGACACCATGTCGACATGGGGTATATAGGCATGTCGACATCCCAAAACATTTTTTGATGTTTTGATTTTCTTTGAAAATAACCTTTATCTTATATTAAAACTAATTTAAACTTTATAAATATACTTGAATATAGTTAAAATTCATAAGTAAATATAGAGAATAATATATATAGAATTTAACTATAAATTTTATATATTAAATCTATGTATAAATATTTAAAAGTTAAATATATTATATTAAAAGATAGTTTAAAATCAGGAGTAATTTGACTTTGAAATTAAAGATAATTTTGAGACTAAAATTATTTAAAATCAGGATAGAGGGTTTTGAATCTTTTAAAAGGAAAGTTTTGAAAACATTTTGAAAATAGGATATAATTTTGAAAAATTATTTTGAATAAAAAGTTAGCGAATACAATACAATGCTCCACTAGATTTTTCGTAGGTTCCATCCTACTTAGGGTTCCATCCGTTTAACAGGCTCGAAGTGGATTCCATTCCACGAATAAATTGGATTTTAAGATGCCAGTGCTTTTCTATGAGTTTTAACAAAATTCCTAATAAAAAAATACTTAACTTTGAAATCTTGAACTCTTGATAATCTTGATACTCATGAGTCTTCTATCTTGATATCTTGAATCTCTATACCGTACTGTCTTCTTTCTTAGTACCAACATGGTTAAAACCTATATAAAGAAATATATAAACTTATAATGTTAGTTTTTATATTTTATAATTTATTAGTTGTTGTCATCAAAACCATCATCTTACGGACTAACATTTATATTGAGGGACGCGATGTCCCATATTGGCTATTTTGATGCCGCAAGTTTTCAATGATGAACAAGTTCTAATTTGTAGCATTATGCCCAATAATGAAGAGGTGTGACGTCCTCATGTTAATACCGAAAGTATACATGGTAGTATTTAAATGAATTATAATTAGGCAGGAGAAATTTAGAAAAGTAACGGGCCATGTTTTCCTTGTATTAAATATAAATTACGGGGATTAATCATATATAGCGACAAATGTCTTCAAGGAATAAATTATGGCCTAGCCCAAGTTTTGATATTAAATTACCAAAGAGAGTAATTACTTAAGATTAAGTAATTATAAGATGCCAATTGATTGAAAGTATTTGAGAATGATATATGTTCTTGATATTATTTGATCAGTTATTTTGCATAATTATTATCATCGTACTCACATCATCATGACAGATAATTGCATTTTGGGATATTTGAAGGTGGAATAACCAATAGGTTGACTCATTAGTGAGTATAATCAGATTTAACTCCTGAGTGAGTAGAGCAACATCCTGGAGATCAAGTAGATCAAGGGTGTGGGATGCGCAAACAAATCAAAAGATAATAATTTGATATCTGATATTGGAAGTGCCCAATAGGTTCAAACTCATTCCATGAAAACCATAGCTTAAGTAATGATATCAGAGATATCCAATAGGTTTGTAGTGATTGCATGAAAACTGTAACGACCCGTAAATTTTCGGTAATTAAAATAGCTAATTTAATAAGATTTCGTGATTTAGTGTTAGAAAAAAATTGTAAGTCGTTTGGAATAATAATAACTAGAATGAAATGCAACAAATTTTATCTAAGTTAACTATTTATGAATTGAATGGAGTCCCAAATCAATTGAAATAATATGTAGTCAAAGGTAATTGAATGAATTTGTATTGTATAGGTAGTTGTAACACTTGTTTGTAAATAATAAACTTATAAGTAATTAAAAGTTAACGGTGATAATTATTTAAGTTACCTATTCATTTAGTTAGTTGAATTGAATTTGTGAACCAATTGCAATTGAAATGAAAGTTTACATATTAGTTGAGTGCATTAACTCTAACTATAGTTAAATAATAATGTGGAATTCATTTGATTAATATAGTAAATCGACTGATAATGAAATTTTATTCAAAAATCCAATATTGAAATCCGTCAAATATTGGACAATTAAATTGTTTAAATTTAATATTTGGAATTTATTGAATAATTGAATAACGGGAATTGAATAACTGTTTTAATGAAAATGGTTGTTCTATAATTTGAATTTGTTAAATTTTATAAGTTCGTTTTGAATATTTCAAAAGATAGCGATTTAAGAATAATCAAATTTGTTTAAATTTAATATTACAAATGTTTGAATAATTAAATTCCGAATTTGATACGAATAATTTGATATGGAAATTTAATATATGAAAATAGAGTGAATAATTGAAATTTGATTTAATATGATTCAAATTGGTTTCCAAGTGAATGTAAGTTATATTGAGATTATAATAGAGTTAATAAGATTTTGAAATTGGAATTTATTGGATAATTGAATAACGGGTTTAATATGATTAAAAATGATTTGTAAAATTTTATTTTATCATATTAAAGTTAGAATGATGTTGTAGAACTTTTAAAATCGAATTAAAAGTAAATTTGTGAAAATTGAATATTTTAATATTTAATTGACGAGTTAAAATAGTCATTTTTCAAACAGTCTCGGATTTCGACGAAACCAGTTTCATCGGATCCGTAATGTCATATTATTGTAAGGTTTCATATTTCGAGTCAATCGGATTTAGCGTTTGTCGGGGACGAGCCCAAACGCACAGAAATTGGATTAACCGATTTAATTTCAAATCGATAATTTATTGCCGTAATTCACACATACGATCGAATTAGCTTCCGAAACCTGTTCCATTGTGTCCGGAACGCGGGATAAACCCTAGAAACACTGGTTACAGCACGTAAATCAGAGTTCGGAAAATCCGGGATGAATAGTGTCGCGTATTTTTCTATAAAAGGACTTCATAATTCACAAAAGTTCTAAAACCCTAGATCAAAAGGTGATAGCCGCCACTTTCATTTCAATGGCCAGAAAATTTCGAAATTTCTTCCTCATTTTCCTCTTAATTCATCAACAATTAGCAAAAACTCTCAACTACAAAGTTGTAAAGGGCATCAAGATCTAGCTATCCAACAGTGGAGATCGGAAACGGAGCCACGGATTGAAGGCAAAATGCGATGGAAGCAGCTGCGTTTTTCACGTTTTTCGAGGCGAGATGCTGAGCCGAGCTTGGAGCTATTGCAGGCGTAGGTAGGCGTGGTGATGGGCTATAGAACGATGGTCTCCGATCATCAAATAGTCAAGCGTGGAGGGAGTCTAATTCAATTCCAAAACGGCGGCCTATGGGTTCATGTACGTGAGTTATTCACGTATGGAACGAAGGGGGAGAAGCATGAAGGTGCGGCCAGATCTGTAGTGGAAGAAAATGGATGGTCCAGATATGGCTAGGTTTAAAAAGAAAATATAAATTGTAAATTTATAATGTTATAATTCGAATAAACTTTAAACTATCGTAACTTTGTTATACGAGGTCGGAATTACACGAAACGAATTGCATTGCAATCATTTTGTCGAGCACTACGCTATGGAGCTGGATTCGAATCGTTTGGAGCTAGTGAAAATTTCGGGTAAAACTAAACGCACATTTAATTTTATTCGAAATAAAACGCTGGAACTACATTGAAATCAAGGTGAGTGTTTTATAACGCTCACAACGTACTGAATATCTTTATGCTAGTTAAGTTTAATATTATGAAGTGATATGAATTTTATTTGTCGTTGTTTGATAAAATTTAATTGTCATGTAGATTGTCATTTGAATTCACCGTTGAAAATTAAATTGACGGTCAAGTTAAAATTAGAATTGAATTGCGATTAAATTACCTAACATTGATAACTATGAAATTGCCGTGAATTATATTGCCTATTGGATGATGTAGTTCGATGGATGCTATTGGTTGATATTTAAATGTTTGGATGTTTATTTGCTTATATATATTATGTTATGCATACATATGATACTGTGATTTAATTTAAGTGATATATATTCATCCCTGACATTTAAATTAAAATAAATAATCACTTGGCTATAGGATAGAAAATTATATACGGACACCGGATTGGCTAAATTAATAATTTTTAAAATCGTCGATTTGGAATTTATTTAAATGTTTTGATTTAAAAGTTACAAGTAAAATCAATTTATAGAAATCGAATTTATCGAAAATTTGAGTTTGGAATGTTGAAATAAATTTTGGTTAAAGGAAATTGTTAAATAATTTAAGTTGAGACTTTGAGATAAAAAATTTGGGATATGATTGTATTTCGAAATTTATTTGTTTAAAGATTGGACATTATTTCGAGCTTTGAATATTACTAAGTAAAAGTGATATAAAAATGATATTTTGAAATTGAGCTTGGAATTGAATCATATTTGAAATTTGGAATTGAATCATATTTGAAATTTGGATTTGAATTTGAATATTAAAGGAATTTTTTTTTAAGTGTTATAAATTGATATTTTAAAAAATCAAGCTCCAAATCGATATAAATTGTAATTGAATTAATTGGAGATGAATATAGAATCGAATTGATTTGAAGTCAAAGTTGACATTGATTTGAATTGAAATCGAAATTGAATCGGTAGAATGGAAATTGAAATTGATTTGAATTAAGAAGTTATAATTGAAATGTTTTGGTTTTGAAGCTGTTTCATTTTGTTTTCCAAATTACTCTGTTATATAAACCATCTTTAAATACTTAAACTATTTTAACCTATATTAATTATTTTAAATTAATTTATCTATTTGAAATCCATTTAAAGATTTTAAGTATTTTTAACTATTTTGATTATTTAAAACTACTTTTAAACTACTTAAAACTATTTTCAAAAATTTCAAGCTGAGCAATAAGGTGAAATGTTTATGTTTAAATCTTGAATTTAAATATGAATTGGGTTAAATGAAGTTGCAACCTAAAGTGAAATTCGAAATGATTTTGGAAATCGAAATGAAATATTGAGGCGAAAAATGATTTTTGAAACGGAACCTTACATTTTAAATAGATGCGACGATATTTGAAATGGATATGATTTTTTGAAGCGAATATGATATTTTGATATCAATTATGAATCGATTTGAAATGTAAAAGAGCCAACGGTGTAATAATACGTAGTTATTAAAGAGACCGGGATCGGATATAAACATACTCTCTGTCGATACCGAACACCACTTTAATAACTATTATACGCGGAGTGTTGATCTAGAATGAAGTGGATGATTTGGTGAACGCGTTGACTGAAGAAAGAGAACGATATTGGATGACCCTTGACATGACTAAAACAGGAGCCGCGCCGGACCATTGAGGTTCGCCACCTCTAGCGGACACGCTTCTTCGATACCATTTCTATTACATTTGTGATTCGATTTGGGTGCACCCCTTGATTTGGGAGTGTTGTTTCGCGGTGTTGAGGTAGCTACTGGCTATGCTCAACATCAGTCCGGATCACGCAACTACTAGTATCCTAGTTGGTATCGCATCATGTACCTTGTCATATTGATTATCCTATTCGCGGCCACTACATTTGGTTTTGTGTTATACCTATGGGGTACCCTCTGATAACCACCAGTTTACGGTGGGGCTTACGGTGCTGTATAGACTATGGCATTATAAAAATGTGTTAAGAGGGATTATGGTAACGCCTTAACGCTATTTTAATACTTTATATTACTGATAGACATTATCTACTTAGCGTACATTACTACATAGTAGATAGTTTAACGGATCCTTAAGAGGTGGAAAATCCCGTAACATCTCTTGAGCTATTGCACGCACGTTGACACTGGATATGAGATGTCAAACCCCGTAAACATCTCCGACGCCGTTACACTCATATTTATTTACGATTGATTTAACTTTCATAAGGATATTTTAGTCCTGACTCGAGTGTCTTGTCTTTTCATTACGCTCGGGTCAGTCCTTAGTTTTTCAAATTTTTGAAGATCTATTCTGAAGGATGAAGACGAAGATTTGGTATACTATTACTATTATTACCCTTGCATCATGCTATCAGCTGCATTATTTTAATTTTTCTGTTGTATATGTATAACTCTGATAAATGTTGTATAAATAATTGTCAATGTATAGTAAACAGCTTCATGAACTGTTTATTTGACTATTATATTTTATCGTTCCGCTGCGAGATTCTGTGTTGTTTCATTTCCTTTATTTCTCTTTCTTTTCTTTTCTTATTTACCCCAATAACCATCTGCCCTTTTGAATGGTTTGGAATCGGAATGTGTATTTGACCATCGGTCTAAACTGTCCAAAAAGGCGGGTCTTTACAGTTGGTATCAGGGCCTTGGTTTAGCGATAAACCTTGGCTCTAGCGGGGAATAACTCATTGAGATAGAGGTGAACTATATGAATGAGTTGAGTGTATACGAGAGAGCGTACTTGTTATTTGATATAAAATGGTTTTATATTGTGTTAACTTTGTTCCGTTGAGTATTTATGAATTCTGGTCGATAATTGGGACGCCAAGGCGTTGATAGGAATTTCTAAACACTCGAATAGGACAAACCAACACAATATCATTTTGGAATATATTTTATATAAAAGAATTATTTGAATATTTATTCATTTTGATTGAATTGATTGTTAGGAGATGATAATATTAGATTATTATCGTTATTGTTTGATCAGTCAATATTTACAACAATTGATTAAATAACAATGGATTTAGGAAAATGAAATCTTGTAAACACAATTGATAATGAAAATAAATGAATTTTAACTTGGATTTGGGAATTTAAATTCCGGTGTTTGAAATTAACTTACAAGAATTTGAAAAATATAATATGAGTATTATATGATAGTATAATTGAGTTGAAATTGTTTTCGAAGGATTTTTTTTAATGATAAGTGTTATATTCCCTTCTCTTGACGCTAGAAAATGATTTTGGTCATGAGTGCACGCATCATCGGCGTTTATTTTCGAGAGTCCGAGTGGGGGAGACCACTTAATAGCTTGTCTAAACCTTGTTTTGATTCATATTTTATTTTATTTTTTATTCTCGATAGTATGATTTGATATATAAATTATATAAGTATATATTATTTCAAAACTTGATTTGAAATGAAACCGGGATTGGAATTCTTAAGTCCTTTAATAATTAATGATTTTTTTTAAATGATTGAAATGAATTTAGACTTGAATCATTAAGGAACTTCTGAATTGTGAAATGAGAAATGAACCTAAGAGCTAAGTGAAAATATCAATTGAAGTAGAAATCCTTAGAATTAGGAAATTATGAACTTAAAATAAAATTAAAACTGTAAAACTCGCATAGTATTAAATTTCATTCTATAGCATAGATATAACTTACCAAAATATTTAAGAAGTTCAAAAATGTTATATGAATTGTTAATTGGATGATATACAAGTATAGGTTTGAATAATGAAATATGCATTTAATTAATGGTTTGCAAATATAAATAAATTGTTAGTAAATAATTGGAATTTAAATTAACATTTAAAGGCGATTCACAATTATGTTAATATAAAATGGAAATACTATATGTGAATGTAAATGTGAAATTAAATTATAGTGAAATTTAAATAATGACTTAAGAATTACTTAATTGAAAAATTCAACTTTAAATGAAAAGAAGTTGTATGTTGTTTAACTACATTCTATTTGCATAACTATAACTTACCAAATACTTAAAAGGGTTAAAATGCTAATAAGGATAAGTAGAGAAATAATATACCAGTGTGAGAGTGAATAATAAAATGTGAAGATCTATTGATAGTTGTAAATATAAAAGAAATTTAAGCTGTAAAATGAATGATATATATAAGTGAATGAATAAAATTTAAAATTAATGAAATATAAAATTGGTAAATGGAAACTAATTAAATTTGAATATAACTAAATGTCAATAAACTTGGAAGTGTATGAAATTAAAATTGACTTGGAAATGTATAATTGATTTAGTGTAGATTTTGGATGGATGTTAATGTTTGATATGCATTGGTTGTTAGATGGATGATAATTGATTAAGTAGAATTCATTAGTGTTAATGGAATTGAATAAACGGAATAAAATTTTAAAATAAATAAATTCAAATTTGAAGCAAAGTGAAATTAAATATAATTGAATTCAATTTAAATTGAAGCAAATTGACTTGAATTTAAAATGTGAATGAAACAAACTTGAATAAATCGGAAACAAATTGAATGTAAACCTATTGCATGGATGATTAAGAAAATAAATGATATTGTGTTTATGATTGTTCTTTTGAAAATTTGAAGTTTTGATGGTTTGTACTTTGAAATAATAAAAGCAAATTTTGGGAAAAATTCAAAACTATCCAATATATGCTGGAACGAAAACAACCATAACTTTTAATGGCTGAACGGAATTCGACGATCTTGGACTTTTCGAAAAGCTTAGAAACTATAGCACAACTTTTATTTAGAGTGTCTTGAGAAAATTCCTTCGTCTACTAGGTTAAAAACTTGAATGTTACTCGTTGTCCTGTGTAAAAATAAGTAAAATCAGTAGTATATACCCTTAGTAATTTCGCCATACCTTTTGACTGGTTTATCGGATTTTTATGATCTTGCACTTTCTGGAAAGCTAAGAACTTAAGCTAATACTTTTGTTTTAAGTGTTTTATGTTTTGATGTCGTTTGGAAGATCGAAAATGCGGGTGAACATTGCTGAGCTGCACAATTCATTGCCCAGGCTGAGGCGTATCCTCTAAGTAAAACGGCCATAATTTTTGAACGCATGGTCCGAATTCGATGATTTTGGACATTCCAGAAAGCCTGAAATGAATGCAACAACTTTTGTTTAGATTTTGTTGCCGAATTTTATTGTTTAGGTGACCTAAAATTAAGATTTGTTTGCCGTCCTGAAATTGGAATCTCAGTTTTGAAGCTAAATATGTTATATATATGTTGTGTAGGCTAAGTATATCGATCTATCTTTATATGTGTAATAACCCTGATTTTTGAGATTACCTTGAATATTAAATTATAATGATGATTATAATTTAATATTTGAATTAATTGGACTAATAAGTAGAAAATATTGTTTATTTTAGTAAACAATGGATTTGGGTTAGCTTGGGCTAAATAAAATGATAAACATGAGAGAAATAAAGTTTTATTTTATTTCATGAATGCTGAATGTATTGTTTTGGGTATATTTAATTAAAAATTAATTATGTGTGCAATATTATGATTTTTGCTTTGCCAATATTGCCATTTTATTAATTCAAATATATGAGAATTGGTTAATATAAGAATTATTCATGGGGAATATGATTAATAATGATGCAAAATATTTTATTAGTGTTAGAACAAGTATTTACATCCATTGGAATGTAATATACGTTTATATTTACTCAATTTGTATCATATTGCAATTTATTTTGCAAAAGTGTAGAAATTGGTTAAATTTAGTAATATCAGTAAAATAAATAATAAAAGTGTAAAATTTGGGTTTTTACATTTTTATTTGGAATCTAGGTGTTGAGACGATTCCAACAAGTCCAAGTTTGCTAAATTTGGATTTAAATTGGTGAAGTAATGAAGATTTAAATAAATGACATGAACATAATTTGATAAACTAAAATTTGACTAAGTGTTATTGGGTTGCTATTGCTTTTGGCCCAAACCCATTGCCTAGAGAAGCTTTTGGATGAGAAACAGGAAAATGAACGTACAGTTCATTTTTCTTCTTTCATCTCCTTCCTCAGAAAACTTCCTGAAGCTTTGCAAATGGCCTCCTCAACTTAGAATTCATCCAAATCTCCATTTTATTGCTCGAATTAGATAGATTTTCAGTCCAAAAACAAGAGAAGGTAATCTCTAATCTATTTATCTCTCCAATTTGAGGAGAAATCCATTTTCCATGTACTGTAACTTTTATTTACCCCTCTTTTTGGTTTGCATGGCTTTCTTCTAGCTTCTATAGGTGGAATCGAAGCTCCCGAGCGCTGAAAGCTCAAGTTTTCTTGCAAAAATCATCTCCTTTGCTAAGTACAGTAAGTATATAACTTACAGCAACTAAATTGAAAGTCTGTGCAAAATCTGTAGCTTTTTGTTGCAAATTCGTACTAGTTTCTTAAGTTTTTCGTATATCTCGTTTTGCTGAAAATGCATCATAGTAAAATGGTCATAACTTTCACGTTTCTTGTCCGTTTTACCTCAAATTTTTTTTGTTGGAAACTGCATTCGATAAGAAACAATTTTCAGATTGTATCCTGAGATTTTTCAGTTTTAATGACCGAAAATGAGTTTGATGTCAGAAGCCTGATTCTGCCTTTAACAAATCAGGCTTAGTTTGTATTTGTTAGCAAAACAGCCATAACTTTTGACGCACAAATCGGATTTTGATAATCTTGACCTTTCTGTAAAGCTTATTTCATATAATACAACTTTCATTTGTTGAGATTCCTGTTATTTTGAGGTTAGCTATGACAAAATTGAAATTATTTTACTGCTAACCCGAGAGCAAGACTAGAAATTCTCTGTTGTTGAATCTGAAACGGAATCGGCCATAACTTTTTCGTTTTTAAGCCGAATTCGATATTCTTAGATGTTCTGGAAAGCTCGTTTTATAAGCTACAACTTTTTATTTAGTCATATTGCCAGATTCGAATGTTTACTATGTTGAAATTGTGAATTTTTGTCTCAGTCCTGTCAATATATGCATACACACTATATGCTACAGGCTTTGTATAAGATTTTTAGTAAAAAGATCATAACTTTTAGACCGCTGATCGGAATTCAATGATCTTGATCATTCTGGAAAGCTTAGAAACTAAGCTACAACTTTGTTTTTAATTGCATTGCCAAATTTTAGCGTTTTCTATGCTGAAAACATAAATGTTTTTAAGCATTTTAAAGGGTTTTTAAAACAAGTATTCCTTATTTCCAAGGCTTTTATAAATCATCAAAAAAAAACCCCTTTTTCTATGAAAAATACTTTGTAAATAATTTTATTTATTTTAATCATTTTTATGTTATTCGGGTGTATATTTGACGTTTTGATTGTGTTTGAAGCTTTTTATCATATTAGTCTATTTGACTAATATTATGCAAATATGGTCCGATGACTCGTATATTCGATAGAGGACCATATGGATGTAGATTTACATTTGCCGAGGATATGAGGCGAGATTATTTATTATTATGATACTTGTCGATGAAAGGAGACAAGTGTGGCAGTCACATTGAACTCGTCATAGTACGAAATACGATGAGTTGGAATTTTCTACATTTTGCCGATGAAATGAGGTGATGTATGTTTTTTATAGGCTTTGATGTTAATTTATGATTTCTTTACGACGTGGTATCGACCGGCGATTAGTAAACCATTAGGTGCTGACACATGGTATGGGACGTGTGTTAATACCTTTTGGGTTCCTAGTCGTAAAGTTGAGACACGTGGAAGTTTGGACTAGTACTACGGACCTCGAGTGGAGTGGGGTTATAGATTAGTAGTCAACCCCGAAGCATTATGATATTATTATTACTCGGGTCTTTTGACGTCACCGATTGGGATGAAGGAAATTATAGGCTACGTAGTCGTGTGCATAGGCAGGATAGGTAGAAATGAAGGTGATCCCAATCCTATGATGTATGGTACCGAAGTACAGTACTAGTGGAAGTAAATAGTACGTGCAAAGTATTCTTTTTATTGATGATTTTGATGTTAATCTTTTTGGGTGATGTTTATGTTTTGAATAGCCTCGAGTAAGAATGAGGCGACATGGTCCATGATGTTTCGACCATATTATTACTACTTGTTTGAGATTATGTGATTTATGAAGTTTGACGATCTCTATGATTGATTTGAAGTACTTCGAAATAATTTCCCTTCTTATGATATAAGAATGATCCTTGATGATTCTCATAGATGTATATTCATGATGAACCTTATACTCATTCCGTTGGGAACAACGAAATGATTATCTCATTATCACTTATCATCATTGAGGCCCTTATCTACTGATGAGTTTAGTTGCCTGACCCGTGTGTTTATCACTCGGGTCAGACCGAGTTGCAGGTTAGGTCGGATATCTATCTTTTGTGCTTGGACCCATTTTGCTTTTTGAGGGGCTCATGACTATGGACTTGGCTACATCTTTTGTGTGTGTCTTTTGTGTCATCTTATTGTATATATTCTTTTATGAAGATGGAGATGTATGTATATTGTGTGGTTACACGCCACTATGATGTAGGGTATTACATTTGATGTTTGGCTTGTATTAGTATATATATCGGTGGCTGCTGTTCTGTGATGTGATTGTTATATTTATTATATTTTGTTTCTGAATAGGTCCTATAGCCGTGTAGTATCGTATTAGTTAAACATTGAGTATGTCGATCACTTGAAATACACGAAAAAAAAAGAAATGGTAAAAGTCGACGGACTTAATCTTTAGCTAATGCATTACTATTCGATCACCCTTAACCAGCCCTATTCTCTGCATTAGTAGACGGAATTACTCGTTAATTCTCTTTACTAATGTGGGTCTCAGGGTGGGGCGTCACAATATGCATGGTTCTAACTTAGTTATTGAGCATTTTAGTAGGTAGCAAAAGGGGATGCGCTTCATTGTGGAGCTCGCTTCTGCGCTAAATGCAGAATGTCAGTAAATTGCTAATAAATGCTAAATAAAAGGTATGCTTATGGTTTTATATGGTATTGGTGATATATATATATATATATATATATATATGTTGTTTCTCCAGATATAGGATGCCTCATCATTGAGATGAGATGTATATTTGATATATATTTGTTATATTTGTGTTAAATATTGAATTGTAAAATTTTTCGATTGAGCCGCGCAAAGGAGACTCTGCCGAATTTTTTTGTAAATTCGGGTGTTAGAAAATTTTCGAGTTTTAAAATTGTTATAACTTGTTTTGTTAACTAACTTTTAGAGTTAGAAAGCCATTCCGAGTAACTTGGTGGAAGCGTAGTTATGACTTAATAAATGGAATTTCATTGTTTTATACGTTGGTAACTTTGAATAAAATATATCAAATGTTGAATTCTATACTTAGTTCCTTTCCTTTTTTTTTCTTTCCTTTTCGGGGACGAATAGTTTTGAGTGGGGGAGAGTGTAACGACCCGTAAATTTTCGATAATTAAAATAGCTAATTTAATAAGATTTCGTGATTTAGTGTTAGAAAAAAATTGTAAGTCATTTGGAATAATAATAACTAGAATGAAATGCAACAAATTTTATCTAAGTTAATTATTTATGAATTTAATGGAGTTCCAAATCAATTGAAATAATATGTAGTCAAAGGTAATTGAATGAATTTGTACTGTATAGGTAGTTGTGACACTTGTTTGTCAATAATAAACTTATAAGTAATTAAAAGTTAACGGTGATAATTATTTAAGTTACCTATTCATTTAGTTAGTCGAATTGAATTTGTGAACCAATTGCAATTGAAATGAAAGTTTATATATTAGTTGAGTGCATTATCTCTAACTGTAGTTAAATAATAATATGGAATTCATTTGATGTAATATAGTAAATCGACTGATAATGAAATTTTATTTAAAAATCCAATACTGAAATCCGTCAAATATTGAACAATTAAATTGTTTAAATTTAATATTTGGAATTTATTGAATAATTGAATAACGGGAATTGAATAACTGTTTTAATGAAAATGATTGTACTATAATTTGAATTTGTTAAATTTTATAAGTTCGTTTTGAATATTTCAAAAGATAGTGATTTAAGAATAATCAAATTTGTTTAAATTTAATATTACAAATGCTTGAATAATTAAATTCCGAATTTGATACGATTAATTTGATATGGAAATTTAATATATGAAAATAGAGTGAATAATTGAAATTTGATTTAATATGATTCAAATTGGTTTCCAAGTGAATGTAAGTTATATTGGGATTGTAATAGAGTTAATAAGATTTTGAAATTGGAATTTATTGGATAACTGAATAACGGGTTTAATACGATTAAAAATGATTTGTAAAAATTTATTTTATCATATTAAAGTTAGAATGATGTTGTAGAACTTTTAAATCGAATTAAAAGTAAATTTGTGAAAATTGAATATTTTAATATTTAATTGACGAGTTAAAATAGTCATTTTTAAAACAGTCTCGGATTTCGACAAAACCAGTTTCATCGGATCCGTAATGTCATATTATTGTAAGGTTTCAATTTTCGAGTCAATCGGATTTACCGTTTGTCCGGGGCGAGCCCAAACGCACAGAAATTTGATTAACCGATTTAATTTCAAATCGATCGTTTATTGCCGTAACTCACACATACTATCGAATTAGCTTCCGAAACCTATTTCATTGTGTCCGAAACGCGGGATAAACCTAGAAACGTCGGTTACTGCACGTAAATCGGAGTTCGGGAAATCCGGGATGAATAGTGTGGCGTATTTTTCGATAAAAGGACTTCATAATTCACAAGTTTCTAAAACCCTAGATCAAAAGGTGATAGCCGCCACTTTCATTTCAATGGCCAGAAAATTTTGAAACTTCTTCCTCATTTTCCTCTCAATCCATCAACAATTAGCAAAAACTCTCAACTACAAAGTTGTAAAGGGAATCAAGATTTAGCTATCCAACGGTGGAGATTGGAAACGGAGCCATGGATTGACGGCAAAACGCGATGGAAGTAGCTGCGTTTTTCATGTTTTTTGAGGCGAGATGCTGAGCCGAGCTTGGAGCTGTTGCAGGCGTAGGTAGGCGTGGTGATGGGCTGCAGAACGATGGTCTCCGATCATCAAATAGTCAAGCGTGGAGGGAGTGTAATTCAATTCCAAAACGGCGGCCTATGGATTCATGTACGTGAGTTATTCACGTATGAAACGAAGGGGGGAGAAGCATGAAGGTGCGGCCAGATCTGTAGTGGAAGAAAATGGACGGTCCAGATATGGCTAGGTTAAAAAAGAAAATATAAATTGTAAATTTATTATGTTATAATTTGAATAAACTTTAAACTATCATAACTTTGTCATACGACGTCGGAATCGCACGAAACGAATTGCGTTGCAATCGTTTTGTCGAGCACTACGCTATGGAGCTTGATTGGAATCGTTTGGAGTTAGTAAAAATTCCAGGTAAAATTAAACGCTCGTTTAATTTTATTCGAAATAAAACGCTGGAACTACACTGAAATCAAGGTGAGTGTTTTATAACGCTCACAACGTACTGAATATCTTTATGCTAGTTAAGTTTAATATTATGAAGTGATATGAATTTTATTTGTCGTTGTTTGATAAAATTTAATTGTCGTATAGATTGTCATTTAAATTCACCGTTTGAAAATTAAATTGACGGTCAAGTTAAAATTAGAATTGAATTGCGATTAAATTATCTAACATTGATAACTATGAAATTGCCATGAATTGTATTGCCTATTGGATGATGTATTTCGATGGATGCTATTGGTTGATATTTAAACGTTTGGATGTTTATTTGCTTATATATGTTCTGTTATGCATACAAGTAAAATCAATTTATAGAAATCGAATTTATCGAAAATTTGAGTTTGGAATGTTGAAATAAATTTTGGTTAAAGGAAATTGTTAAATAATTTAAGTTGAGACTTTGAGATAAAAAATTTAGGATATGATTGTATTTCGAAATTTATTTGTTTAAAGATTGGACATTATTTCGAGCTTTGAATATTAATAAGTAAAAGTGATATAAAAATGATATTTTGAAATTGAGCTTGGAATTGAATCATATTTGAAATTTGGAATTGAATCATATTTGAAATTTGGATTTGAATTTGAATATTAAAGAAATTTTTTGTTAAGTGTTATAAATTGATATTTTAAAAAATCAAGCTCTAAATCGATATAAATTGTAATTGAATTAATTGGAGAGGAATATAGAATCGAATTAATTTGAAGTCAAAGTTGACATTGATTTGAATTGAAATCGAAATTGAATCGGTAAAATGGAAATTGAAATTGATTTGAATTGAGAAGTTATAATTGAAATGTTTTGGTTTTGAAGCTGTTTCATTTTGTTTTCCAAATTACTCTGTTATATAAACCATCTTTAAATACTTAAACTATTTTAACCTATATTAATTATTTTAAATTAGTTTATCTATTTGAAATCCATTTAAAGATTTTAAGTATTTTTAACTATTTTAATTATTTAAAACTACTTTTAAACTACTTAAAACTATTTTCAAAAATTTCAAGCTGAGCAATAAGGTGAAATGTTTATGTTTAAATCTTGAATTTAAATATGAATTGGGTTAAATGAAGTTTCAACCTAAAGTGAAATTCGAAATGATTTTGGAAATCGAAATGAGATATTGAGGCGAAAAATGATTTTCGAAACGGAACCTTACATTTTATATAGATGCGATGATATTTGAAATGGATATGATTTTTTGAAGCGAATATGATATTTTGATATCAATTATGAATCGATTTGAAATATAAAAGAGCCAACGGTGTAATAATACGTAGTTATTAAAGAGACCGGGATCGGATGTGGACATACTCTCTGTCGATACCGAACACCACTTTAATAACTATTATACGCGAAGTGTTGATCCAGAATAAAGTGGATGATTTGGTGAACGCATTGACTGAAGAAAGAGAACAATATTGGATGACCCCTGACATGACTAAAACAGGAGCCGCGCCGGGCCATTGAGGTTCGCCACCTCTAGCGGACACGCTTCTTCGATACCATTTCTATTACATTTGTGATTCGATTTGGGTGCACCCCTTGATTTGGGAGTGTTGTTTCGCGGTGTTGGGGTAGCTACTGGCTATGCTCAACATCAGTCCGGATCACGCAACTACTAGTATCCTAGTTGGTATCGCATCATGTACCTTGTCATACTGATTATCCTATTCGAGACCACTACGTTTGGTTTTGTATTATACCTATGGGGTACCCTCTGATAACCACCAGTTTACGGTGGGGCTTACGGTGCTGTATAGACTATGGCATTATAAAAATTTGTTAAGGGGGATTATGGTAACGCCTTAACGCTATTTTAATACTTTATATTGCTGATAGACATTATCTACTTAGCGTACATTACTACATAGTAGATAGTTTAACGGATCCTTAAGAGATGGAAAATCCGGTAACATCTCTTGAGTTATTGCACGCACGTTGACACTGGATATGAGATGTCAAACCCCGTAAACATATCCGACGCCGTTACACTCATATTTACTTACGATTGATTTAACTTTCATAAGGATATTTTAGTCCTGACTCGAGTGTCTTGTCTTTTCATTACGCTCGGGTCAATCCTTAGTTTTTCAGATTTTTGAAGATCTATTCTGGAGGATGAAGACGAAGATTTGGTATACTATTACTATTATTACCCTTGCATCATGCTATCTGCTGCATTATTTTAATTTTTCTGTTGTATATGTATAACTCTGATAAATGTTGTATAAATAATTGTCAATGTATAGTAAACAGCTTCATGAACTGTTTATTTGACTATTATATTTTATCGTTCCGCTGCGAGATTCTGTGTTGTTTCATTTCCTTTATTTCTCTTTCTTTTCTTTTCTTATTTACCCTAATAACCATCTGCCCTTTTGAATGGTTTGGAATCGGCATGTGTATTTGATCGTCGGTCTAAACTGTCCAAAAAGGCGGGTCGTTACAGTTGGTATCAGAGCCTTGGTTTAGCGATAAACCTTGGCTCTAGCGGGGAATAACTCATTGAAATAGAGGTGAACTATATGAATGAGTTGAGTGTATATGAGAGAGCATACTTGTTATTTGATATAAAATGGTTTTATATTGTGTTAACTTTGTTCCGTTGAGTATTTATGAATTCTGGTCGAAACTTGGGACGCCAAGGCGTCGATAGGAATTTCTAAACACTCGAATAGGACAAACCAACACAATATCGTTTTGGAATATATTTTATATAAAAGAATTATTTGAATATTTATTCATTTTGATTGAATTGATTGTTAGGAGATGATAATATTAGATTATTATCGTTATTGTTTGATAAGTCAATATTTACAACAATTGATTAAATAAAAATGGATTTAGGAAAATGAAATCTTGTAAACATAATTGATAATGAATATAAATGAATTTTAACTTGGATTTGGGAATTTAAATTCCGGTGTTTGAAATTGACTTACACGAATTTGAAAAATATAATATGAGTATTATATGATAGTATAATTGAGTTGAAATTGTTTTCGAAGGATTTTTTTAATGATAAGTGTTATATTCCCTTCTCTTGACGCTAGAAAATGATTTTGGTCATGAGTGCACGCACCATCGGCGTTTATTTTCGAGAGTCCGAGTGGGGGAGACCACTTAATAGCTTGTCTAAACCTTGTTTTGATTCATATTTTATTTTATTTTGTATTCTCCATAGTATGATTTGATATATAAATTATATAAGTATATATTATTTCAAAACTTGATTTGAAATGAAACCGGGATTGGAATTCTTAAGTCCTTTAATAATTAATGATTTTTTTTAAATGGTTGAAATGAATTTAGACTTGAATCATTAAGGAACTTCTGAATTGTGAAATGAGAAATGAACCTAAGAGCTAGGTGAAAATATCAGTTGAAGTAGAAATCCTTAGAATTAGGAAATTATGAACTTAAAATAAAATCGAAACTGTAAAACTTGCATAGTGTAAAATTTCATTCTATAGCATAGATATAACTTACCAAAATATTTAAGAAGTTCAAAAATGTTATATGAATTGTTAATTGGATAATATACAAGTATAGGTTTGAATAATGAAATATGCATTTAATTAATGGTTTGCAAATATAAATAAAATTGTTAGTAAATAATTGGAATTTAAATTAACATTTAAAGGCGATTCACAATTATGTTAATATAAAATGGAAATACTATATGTGAATGTAAATGTGAAATTAAATTATAGTGAAATTTAAGTAATGACTTAAGAATTACTTAATTGAAAATTCAACTTTAAATGAAAAGAAGTTGTATGTTGTTTAACTACATTCTATTTGCATAACTATAACTTACCAAATACTTAAAAGGGTTAAAATGCTAATAAGGATAAGTAGAGAAATAATATACCAGTGTGAAAGTGAATAATAAAATGTGAAGATCTATTGATAGTTGTAAATATAAAAGAAATTTAAGCTGTAAAATGAATGATATATATAAGTGGATGAATAAAATTTAAAATTAATGAAATATAAAATTGGTAAATGGAAACTAATTAAATTTGAATATAACTAAATGTCAATAAACTTGGAAGTGTATGAAATTAAAATTGACTTGGAAATGTATAATTGATTTAGTGTAGATTTTGGATGGATGTTAATATTTGATATGCATTGGTTGTTAGATGGATGATAATTGATTAAGTAGAATTCATTAGTGTTAATGGAATTGAATAAACGGAATAAAATTTTAAAACAATTAAATTCAAATTTGAAGCAAAGTGAAATTAAATATAATTGAATTCAATTTAAATTGAAGCAAATTGACTTGAATTTAAAATGTGAATGAAACAAACTTGAATAAATCGGAAACAAATTGAATGTAAACCTACTGCATGGATGAATAAGAAAAAAAATGACATTGTGTTTATGATTGTTCTTTAGAAAATTTGAAGTTTTGATGGTTTGTACTTTGAAATAATAAAAGCAAATTTTGGGAAAAATTCAAAACTGTCCAATATATACTGAAACGAAAATAACCATAACTTTTAATGGATGAACGGAATTCGACGTTCTTGGACTTTTCTTAAAGCTCAGAAACTATAGCACAACTTTTATTTAGAGTGTCTTGAGAAAATTCCTTCGTCTACGAGGTTAAAAACTTGAATGTTACTCGCTGTCCTGTGTAAAAATAAGTAAAATCAGTAGTATATACCCTTAGTAATTTCGCCATACCTTTTGACTGGTTTATCGGATTTTTATGATCTTGCACTTTCTAGAAAGCTAATAACTTAAGCTAAAACTTTTGTTTTAAGTGTTTTGTGTTTTGATGTCGTTTGGAAGATCGAAAACGCGGGTGAACGTCGTTGACCTGCACAATTCATTGCCCAGGCTGAGGCGTATCTTCTAAGTAAAACGGCCATAACTTTTGAACGTATGGTCCAAATTCGATGATTTTGGACATTCCGAAAAGCCTGAAATGAATGCAACAACTTTTGTTCAGATTCTATTGCCGAATTTTATCGTTTACATGACCTAAATATTAAGATTTGTTTGCCGTCCTGAAATTGGAATCTCAGTTTTGAAGCTAAATATGTTATATATATGTTGTGTAGGCTAAGTATATCGATCTATCTTTATATGCATGGTTCTAACTTAGTTATTGAGCATTTTAGTAGGTAGCAAAAGGGGATGCGCTTCGTTGTGGAGCTCGCTTCTGTGCTAAATGCAGAATGTAAGTAAATTGCTAATAAATGCTAAATAAAAGGTACGCTTATGGTTTTATATGGTATTGGTGATATATATATATATATATATATATATATATATATATATATATATATTGTTTCCCCAGATATGGGATGCCTCATCATTGAGATGAGATGTATATTTGATATATATTGGTTATATTTGTGTTAAATATTGAATTGTAAAAGTTTTCGATCGAGCCGCGCAAAGGAGACTCTACCGAATTTTTTTGTAAATTCGGGTGTTAGAAAATTTTCGAGTTTTAAAATTGTTATAACTTGTTTTGTTAACTAACTTTTAGAGTTAGAAAGCCGTTCCGAGTAACTTGGTGGAAGCGTAGTTATGACTTTATAAATGTAATTTAATTGTTTTATAAGTTGGTAACTTTGAGTAAAATATATCAAATGTTGAATTCTATACTTAGTTCCTTTCCTCTTTTTTTTTCCTTTTAGGGGACGAAAAGTTTTGAGTGGGGGAGAGTGTAACAACCCGTAAATTTTCGATGATTAAAATAGCTAGTTTAATAAGATTTCGTGATTTAGTGTTAGAAAAAAAAGTGTAAGTCGTTTGGAATAATAGTAACTAGAATGAAATGCAACAAATTTTATCTAAGTTAATTATTTATGAATTGAATAGAGTCCCAAATCAATTGAAATAATATGTAGTCAAAGGTAATTGAATGAATTTGTATTGTATAGGTAGTTGTGACACTTGTTTGTAAATAATAAACTTATAAGTAATTAAAAGTTAACTGTGATAATTATTTAAGTTACCTATTCATTTAGTTAGTCGAATTGAATTTGTGAACCAATTGCAATTGAAATGAAAGTTTATATATTAGTTGAGTGCATTATCTCTAACTGTAGTTAAATAATAATATGGAATTCATTTGATGTAATATAGTAAATCGACTGATAATGAAATTTTATTTAAAAATCCAATACTGAAATCCGTCAAATATTGAACAATTAAATTGTTTAAATTTAATATTTGGAATTTATTGAATAATTGAATAACAGGAATTGAATAACTGTTTTAATGAAAATGGTTGTTCTATAATTTGAATTTGTTAAATTTTATAAGTTCGTTTTGAATATTTCAAAAGATAGTGATTTAAGAATAATCAAATTTGTTTAAATTTAATATTACAAATGTTTGAATAATTAAATTCTGAATTTTATACGATTAATTTGATATGGAAATTTAATATATGAAAATAGAGTGAATAATTGAAATTTGATTTAATATGATTCAAATTGGTTTCCAAGTGAATGTAAGTTATATTGGGATTGTAATAGAGTTAATAAGATTTTGAAATTGGAATTTATTGGATAACTGAATAACGGGTTTAATACGATTAAAAATGATTTGTAAAATTTTATTTTATCATATTAAAGTTAGAATGATGTTGTAGAACTTTTAAAATCGAATTAAAAGTAAATTTGTGAAAATTGAATATTTTAATATTTAATTGACGAGTTAAAATAGTCATTTTTCAAACAGTCTCGGATTTCGACAAAACCAGTTTCATCGTATCCGTAATGTCATATTATTGTAAGGTTTCAAATTTCGAGTCAATCAGATTTACCGTTTGTCCGGGGCGAGCCCAAACGCACAGAAATTTGATTAACCGATTTAATTTCTAATCGATCGTTTATTGCCGTAACTCAACATACGATCGAATTAGCTTCCGAAACCTGTTCCATTGTGTTCGAAACGCGGGACGAACCCTAGAAACGCCGGTTACCGCACGTAAATCGGAGTTCGGAAAATCCGGGATGAATAGTGTCGCGTATTTTTCTATAAAAGGACTTCATAATTCACAAATTTCTAAAAACCTAGGTCAAAAGGTGATAGCCGCCACTTTCATTTCAATGGCCAGAAAATTTCGAAACTTCTTCCTCATTTTCCTCTCAATCCATCAACAATTAGCAAAAACTCTCAACTACAAAGTTGTAAAGGGCATCAAGATTTAGCTATCCAACGGTGGAGATCGGAAACGGAGCCACGGATTGACGGCAAAACGAGATGGAAGCAGCTGCGTTTTCACATGTTTCGAGGCGAGATTCTGAGCCGAGCTTGGAGCTGTTGCAGGCGTAGGTAGGCGTGGTGATGGGCTGCAGAACGATTGTCTCCGATCATCAAATAGTCAAGTGTGGAGGGAGTGTAATTCAATTCCAAAACGGCGGCCTATGGATTCATGTACGTGAGTTATTCACGTATGGAACGAAGGGGGGAGAAGCATGAAGGTGCGGCCAGATCTGTAGTGGAAGAAAATGGACGGTCTAGATATGGCTAGGTTTAAAAAGAAAATATAAATTGTAAATTTATTATGTTATAATTCGAATAAACTTTAAACTATCATAACTTTGTCATACCAAATCGGAATTGCACGAAACGAATTGTGTTGCAATCGTTTTTTCGAGCACTACGTTATGGAGCTTGATTGGAATCGTTTGGAGCTAGTGAAAATTTCAGGTAAAATTAAACGCTCGTTTAATTTTATTCGAAATAAAACGCTGGAACAACATTGAAATCAAGGTGAATGTTTTATAACGCTCACAACGTACTGAATATCTTTATGCTAGTTAAGTTTAATATTATGAAGTGATATGAATTTTATTTGTCGTTGTTTGATAAAATTTAATTGTCGTATAGATTTTCATTTGAATTCACCGTTGAAAATTAAATTGACGGTCAAGTTAAAATTAGAATTGAATTGCGATTAAATTACCTAACATTGATAACCATGAAATTGCCGTGAATTGTATTGCCTATTGGATGATGTAGTTCGATGGATGCCATTGGTTGATATTTAAATGTTTGGATGTTTATTTTCTTATATATATTCTGTTATGCATATATATGATATTGTGATTTAATTAAAGTGATATATATTCGTCCCTGACATTTAAATTGAAATAAATAATCACTTGGCCATAGGATAGAAAATTATATACGGACACCGGATTGGCTAAATTAATAATTTTTAAAATCGTCGATTTGGAATTTATTTAAATGTTTTGATTTAAAAGTTACAAGTAAAATCAATTTATAGAAATCGAATTTATCGAAAATTTGAGTTTGGAGTGTTGAAATAAATTTTGGTTAAAGGAAATTGTTAAATAATTTAAGTTGAGACTTTGAGATAAAAAATTTGGGATATGATTGTATTTCAAAATTTATTTGTTTAAAGATTGGACATTATTTCGAGCTTTGAATATTACTAAGTAAAAGTGATATAAAAATGATATTTTGAAATTGAGCTTGGAATTGAATCATATTTGAAATTTGGAATTGAATCATATTTGAAATTTGGATTTGAATTTGAATATTAAAGGAAAATTTTGTTAAGTTGACATTGATTTGAATTGAAATCGAAATTGAATCGGTAGAATGGAAATTGAAATTGATTTGAATTGAGAAGTTATAATTGAAATGTTTTGGTTTTGAAGCTGTTTCATTTTGTTTTCCAAATTACTCTGTTATATAAACCATCTTTAAATACTTAAACTATTTTAACCTATATTAATTATTTTAAATTAATTTATCTATTTGAAATCCATTTAAAGATTTTAAGTATTTTTAACTATTTTAATTATTTAAAACTACTTTTAAACTACTTAAAACTATTTTCAAAAATTTCAAGCTGAGCAATAAGGTGAAATGTTTATGTTTAAATCTTGAATTTAAATATGAATTGGGTTAAATGAAGTTGCAACCTAAAGTGAAATTCGAAATGATTTTGGAAATCGAAATGAGATATTGAGGCGAAAAATGATTTTTGAAACGGAACCTTAAATTTTAAATAGATGCGATGATATTTGAAATGGATATGATTTTTTGAAGCGAATATGATATTTCGATATCAATTATGAATCGATTTGAAATGTAAAAGAGCCAACGGTGTAATAATACGTAGTTATTAAAGAGACCGGGATCGGATATGGACATACTCTCTGTCGATACCGAACACCACTTTAATAACTATTATACGCGGAGTGTTGATCCAGAATGAAGTGGATGATTTGGTGAACGCGTTGACTGAAGAAAGAGAACGATATTGGATGACCCCTGACATGACTAAAACAGGAGCCGCGCCGGGCCATTGAGGTTCGCCACCTCTAGCGGACACGCTTCTTCGATACCATTTCTATTACATTTGTGATTCGATTTGGGTACACCCCTTGATTTGGGAGTGTTGTTTCGCGGTGTTGGGGTAGCTGCTGGCTATGCTCAACATCAGTCCGGATCACGCAACTACTAGTATCCTAGTTGGTATCGCCTCATGTACCTTGTCATACTGATTATTCTATTCGCGACCACTACGTTTGGTTTTGTGTTATACCTATGGGGTACCCTCTGATAACCACCAGTTTACGGTGGGGCTTACGGTGCTGTATAGACTATGGCATTATAAAAATGTGTTAAAGGGGATTATGGTAACACCTTAACGCTATTTTAATACTTTATATTACTGATAGACATTATCTACTTAGCGTTCATTACTACATAGTAGATAGTTTAACAGATCCTTAAGAGATGGAAAATCCCGTAACATCTCTTGAGTTATTGCACGCACGTTGACACTGGCTATGAGATGTCAAACACCGTAAACATCTCTGACGCCATTACACTCATATTTATTTACGATTGATTTAACTTTCATAAGGATATTTTAGTCCTGACTCGAGTGTCTTGTCTTTTCATTACGCTCGGGTCAGTCCTTAGTTTTTTAGATTTTTGAAGATCTATTCTGGAGGATAAAGACGAAGATTTGGTATAATATTACTATTATTACCCTTGCATCATGCTATCTGCTGCATTATTTTAATTTTTCTGTTGTATATGTATAACTCTGATAAATGTTGTACAAATAATTGTCAATGTATAGTAAACAGCTTCATGAACTATTTATTTGACTATTATATTTTATCGTTCCGCTGCGAGATTCTGTGTTGTTTCATTTCCTTTATTTCTCTTTCTTTTCTTTTCTTATTTACCCCAATAAACATCTGCCCTTTTGAATGGTTTGGAATTGGCATGTGTATTTGATCGTCGGTTAAACTGTCCAAAAAGGCGGGTCATTAAAAAAACTATAGTTTCAATATATTGTATTAGAAGAATCCAATAGAGTCATAGTCATCCCATGAAAACATTGATTTGAGAAATATCACTAGAAAATTCTAGCATGTTCCTAGTGATCCCGTAAAAAATAAGATTGGAAGTGCTATTAGTGGAAGCCAATATGTTCTTAGTTATCCTATGAAAACTATGATTCAGGATCGATAGTCCCTAAGAATTTTGAAAAGTTATTAGTCAGTACATGAAAACTAATAAGTGCATAGTGACCTTAGGAAAACTATGAGTTAAGATAGAAGTGATTTTTGTGAGAATGGGTGAACTTAGGGTAGATATAACCCTAAATGGACAGATGAGTTAGACTTATCCCATTGCATACTTGAATGTGAGTATGTTACTATGTTTTAATCATTATGTATGCGGCAGCACAGAATATGGTTTATATATTGATTAAGATACTAGTATGAGGAAAACCCGTTCTTCTTAGGGGTATCTTCTCAGTAGATGTCTAATTGGTTCGAGATGGTAGGTTAATATTCTCAATAGACTAGTTTGACTCGAAGTTTTTGTTTTCCACTTAAACCCATGGGTACTCATTTGATAGTCGGGAGTAAGGGATGTCGGGTTCTACTTAGATGAATAAGCTTCTGGAGACATGCATGAGGTAAGCTAACTATATAAGGGGATCTATTTAATTCGCTGTGTTATTAATTTTGTTTGAATGGATGTAATGATAGGAGTTATAACTGTCAAGTAGTAGTAGATTCTGATCACCAAGTGGACATCTTCATATGTTACTCTTCGAGTATTTTGTAATAACTATATTCTCTTTGAACATAAGATGAATGGGACATGTAATGAATATGAAATCTTATTTATGAAATGAAATGTGAAAACATTTTTTAAATTATGTTTGAAAATTTTCATATTCACGTGCTTTTGAATGTTAATATGGTTAACATAGCCGTATTTTGTCACCAGAAAATAATACCATGGATGACTGCATCATCCATACACTTAATTTCTGGCCTTGATTTGGGGGACATTACTAGTTGGTATCAAAGCATAGGTTTTTGTAAAACTAAAAAGATTAAAACATTTTGAAAAAATAAAACGAATCAGAGAATAAGATTGGGATATGAGATAGCGCTATAGCAACATACCTATATTTGCTATATATAAGTATGTATTCTTCTCACTCTTGGATCATTCATCTGCATCTTATTAAGGCTCCTATGCAGATTATGAGAAAGTAAGGTTTAAATGAAGGAAGCAAAAGAGTGAATCTAAGTGGAGGAAGCATTACAACCAATGGAAATGTTCAATCCAATAGCAGAAGGAATCAAGGTTGACAGGAAAATGCAAACCAAAATGCAAAAGCAAATATGGGTGGTGGAACCCTCTTAGTAGATATGGCAACTATGTTAGTTCTTTCTTAATATGATGTAAGCTAGAGCTACTACTGTTTTGGTTGAAGGGAATCTTGCTAATGCGAGATGCGTTAATCCTATGGTGCCTGTTGGAAATAACTATGATGGGCTGAACCGTGATTATACTAGTCCTAGAGGAAAGTCTTTTTTGGGAAACTTAGGATGTTATTGAAGTAGAGAACTAGCTATTGCACCATGATGGGAATCTTACCGATCTAGATTTGAATGATGAGCAGAAAAGAAGGTTGGCTTCTAGGCAGTTTCAAGGAGCAGCACTGTAATGGTGGAATGGAGTAGCTATTGGTATGCTTGAAGTAGAACTGAATTGGGCTGAATAACGAAGGTGGTTCGAGGAGAGGTTCTTGTCTAAAATAGCCAAGTCGATCTTGCTCAGGAAATTTGTGGATTTGATGCAAAGAGAGATGTCGTACTGGAGTATGCTGCAAAGTTTGATGAGCCATTCAGGTATGGATATGCTACTGTTGATACTGTGATTAAGAAGGAATGAGGAAATGCTTTCTACCTTTGGGAACAAAAATTTCAGTGGAAACCCAGAGTTCTTAAGGTAAAAGGAGGAATTTCTTCAAGAAAAGGGAGCTTAGAAGGGTGGAGCTACCAAAAATGGAAAAGCTGGTCTTATTTGCTTTAACTACGACAAGAAAGACATTTTGCTCATGAATGTTGAACCGGTAAGGGAAGGAAAGTTGCAGAAAAGAAAGGCGTGAAGTATTTCAACTGCAACCAAATAGGTCTCTACAAAAATAAGTATCTAGAGCCGGCTAGAGCTAATAAAGGAAAGGCATTTTCTTTGGAACCTTTTGCATAAATGCCGACTGCTACTGAGTATGGAAATTCTATGATGGAAGGTATGCTTTTGATTCATAGCATACGAGTTGGAGTATTGTTTGATACAGGTACGTCACATTCTTTTATCTCTCAGTGTTTGGTAGATAAGATAGAATTATAACCATCATACCTTGTTAATTCCCTAAGGTTTGCAAATACAATAGAAGGGTATGCAACTCGAGGATGATATGTGATTGGTTAGAAATTGATTTCGTAATCATGCTTTTGCTTGCAATTTGTTGTGTTGGAATTTGCGAGTTTTGGGATTATTTTGGGTATGGATTGGTTGAGTAAATATGATGGTAGGATATTTTGACCTAGATTGTAGATATCATTAAGACCCCAATAGTCGTGAATACCCAATCGAAAACTTGAGTTTGGATGTTTGCGCTTTGTTTGCTACAATGGAAGTAGGACATGAAGTAAATCGGGTTTTTATTGTAAAAGAGTATGCATATGTATTTGAGCCTGTTATAGGACTACCATCAAAATGAGCTATTAAGTTTCGAATAGATCTTGTATCTATAGTTGAACCCGTAAGTAAACCGCCTTGTAAATGACACTAGCCAAGATGAAGGAGCTAAAAGTGCAGCTGGTGGATTTAGAAGGAAAGAATTTCATTAGACCAAGAGGATCGCGTTGGGGATCAGCTGTGGTGTTTGTATTGAAATCGGACGGATTGTTAAGATTGTGTATTGATTATTAATGAGAAAATGAGAAAGAATTTGTATACTATGTCAAGAATTGAGGATTTATTTGATCATTTGAGTGGATTTAAAGTATTTTCCCATATGGATTTGGCGACAAGTTTCCGTCAATTAAGGGTGGCAGAGGATAATATTCATTTGATGGCATTTTGAATAAGATATGGTTTGTACGAGTGGTTAGTAATGCCATTCGGATTGACTAATGCACCCGCTTTCTTTATTGACCCATTGAACCAAATTTTCCAACAACACTTGGATAGGTTTTCATTGGTGTTTATTGATGACATTTTGATATATCCTAATGATGAGGGAGATCTTGAGTTTCATCTAACTATAGTGCTTGAGACGTTAAGGCAGCATCAACTAGGAGCAAAGTTTTCGAAGTGTCGATTTTAGAAGATAAAGTGAAGTTTTTTTGTCATGTAGCTTCGAAAAAAGGGTTGCTAGTGGATCCAGCTAAGATTGAAGCTGTACATGATTGGAAAAGACTCAAGATGGTGATCGACGTATGAAATTTTCTTCTATTAGCTGGCTATTACCAATGGTTTATTAAGGATTTATTTGGGATAGTAGCTACTCTGGCTAAGCTAACAAGGAAGGTCGTAAAGTTTTTTTGGTAAAGTAAATATGAGGAAGCATTCCTTAAGTTAAAGCATTTATTGACCAATGCGTCCAAGTTAGCTCTACCAGATGGTAGTCTGGATTTGGTGGCATATAAAGATGCATGTGGAACAGGATTATGAGCTGTGTTAATGTATATAGGTAAAGTGATCACCTACGCTTTTCAACAGCTCATACCACAAGATGTTAGGTATCCGAATCATGATTTGGAGTTGGCAAGTATAATTTTTACTTTGAACGCGAGGAGACAATTCTTTTGGAAGAAAGATTCGTTGTATATGGCTCAAAAATTCTTGCGGTGTTTATTCTCTTAGAAGGACTTGATTATGTGACAGCATAGATGGCTGGAGTTTATAAAGATTTTGATTTCGGTATTGAGTATACACCAGGGAATGGAAATAAAATTGCTGATGTACTTAGCATAAAATATCAAAACATGGTAATAGCTACGTTGGTCGAATGGAAAGAGTTAGTGGCATTAAATACTTGTAGTGTGCAGTTAAGATCGATTACCACTTCTAGTCAGAGTACCACCATATTATCATGTTTAGAATTTTGGCCGGTATTAATCGAGGATTGCTTTTAAGTAGAGAGATGATCCAGTGCTAGCCGAAAGGATTAGAAGATTGGAAGGCAAAATCAAGATTGACGATTTAAAGGATTTCAGCCTTCAACAAAATGGATAGTTAAGAAAGAAGGGTCGATTGTGTGTTTCAGATGTTGGTGACCTAAGAAGAGGAGTTGTTTGAGGATGTCATTGGTCGAAGTTTAGTATTCATCCTGGAGGAAATAAGATATATCAAGATATGAAGAGCAGTATCATCTGGGAAGTTATGAAAAGGGATATAGGCTTATAGGTAAAGCATTGTTTGAATTGCTACCAAGTGAAAGACGAGCGTCAAAAACCAAGTGTTTTTCTTCATTCGTTAGATATATCAGTTTGGAAATATGATTATGCATCCATGGATTTTATTGAAGGTTTTCCAAGGTTGAATAGGGGAAATGAGGTTATTTGGGTTATAGTGGATAGACTGGCGAAGAGTACACACTTCACTCTCGTTAAATCGACAAGGGCGACATCTGTATTGGCTAAGTTATTTATGAATAATATTGTTAGACTACATGGGATTCATAATAGTGCAGTCAGTAACAAAAGTACTTTGTTTACTAGTGAATTCTGAAAGAGTCTACAAGAAGTATTAGGTAATAAGTTTAAGATGAGTACCGCTTATCACCCACTGAAGGATGTGTAGACATAGATAGTTAATAAGGTACTTGAAAGTTAGCTGAGAGCTTGTGTACTAGATTTTGCTAGGTCATGTGAAGACCATTTACTTTTAATTGAGTTTTCCTATAATAATAATTATCATACTAATATAGGAATAACGCCTTTCGATGATTTGTATGGAAATCCATGCAAATCTCTAACATGTTGTTAGAGATCAGAGACCGATTGGTTTTTGGCCTAGATATGGTAAGAGAAGCCACATAAAAGATTAAGTTGACCCGAGTACATATGAAGGAAGCTTAGTCTAGGCTAAATGGTAGCATGGATAAGAGGCGTAAAGATCTAGAGTTATCAGTTAGAGACCACTTTTTATAAAAGTATCACTGATGAATGGTGTGGTATGGTTTGGAAAGATAGGATAGTTGACACCGAGATATGTAGGTCCATTTCTAATTATAGAGAAGATCGGAAAAATTGCTCATAGAATAGAGTTACCAAACAGTTTGTCAAGAGTCCATAAAGTATTTTATGTTTCTCATCTTAGAAAGTGTGTGCATGATCCAAAGAATACTACTACTCGGACTACATCAGAAGATTTAGTAGTGAAATTAGATATGACTTTGGTTAGACAACCAGTTCGTATTGTAGCGAGAGATGAGAAGAAGCTAAGGAACAAAACAGTCAAGTTATTAAATGTCCAGTCGTGTGACAACGAAAAAGATAGTACTTAGGAGACAGAGGATTATGTATGCTTATCCTGAGTTGTTATGATGGTATGTTCTATATTCGTTATATAGACTTTGTAGCTGGTAGGATATACTAGCATTGTCTATTACCGTTGGTTGCATATTAAATATACTTTTGTATAGTCCTCACAGAATTTTGAGGACGAAATTCTTTCAGGAAGAGATCCTGTAACACCCCTAATTTTAGTTTAAAAATTATGTAGTAAATTTAATGGTTATATTAAATACAATAACATAGTGGGACATAGGGATGATATTTAATAATTTACAAGGTCGAGCCTTAATTAATTAAGTAATAAGATTGTTTTAAACTTAACATAGGAAAGAATAAATGGAAAGGGAAAAATAGGAATAGATCTCACTTTTATCTCTTAAACCCTCAACCGCTCAATCATTTCTCATTTTAATTTCATAAATGGACATAAAGAGTAAATAGCGCTGGCCATCAGCTAAGGTAGTAGGAAGAAGAAATCAAAGGGGATTCAGAAGGCAATGCATAGGAAAACCAAACTCCTTCAAATCTTAATTCCATCATCCAATTTAAGGTGAATAATAATAAATCATCCCATTTCTTATGCTTGCTTGGTTATGGATCTGACTGGTTTTGATTTGTTGATGATGTTATGATGTGCCATGTTAGATTTTACCATCGTTGGGCTAAATAATGAATTATTGGAATATTGATGAAATTATAATGATAGGTTTATGGTCTAAACCTCAGTTTATGAAGTTTTAAATTGTAAAATAAAATTTTGGAAGTGGGTTTTAAATTAATTGTTTTCCAAATTAATTGGAATATTTTATGAAGATCGTAAGAAAGAAAGGTATTCATCCTCACTTTTAATTATTAAAAATAATTAAATAAAGTTTTGGTCCTAAAATTTTTATATGTCAAATTCTGATTTTGATGATTTTTTTTTATTTTCCCAAGAGATTATGATTTTATATGAATTTATTAAGCCAGAAAAACTTATAAATAAATATTAAATAATTAATATTATTTATTGGGTGTGAAATTGCTTTTGGGAAATAAAACTAAGTGTTGTAGTTTTTCCGAGACGGCTTAGTATCATTGTCCAATAGACATTTGATAAGAATAATAGTTGGCAAAAAGAAATTGGTTTTATTAAAAATAAAATAATTTTTATGATGATAACAACAATGCCATCGATATGTGGCATTGCCATGGTTTTCACCATTAAAAATAGGTTGTATCACTTTACAGTTGTGAGCAATAATGAAAATAGGTGGCATTGACACGAAGCAATACATGTGATACTTATGGTAAGTATGTGATGCCTTAAGTCAAGCATCCACCATTGACGTTATGGGAATACCGCATCTCATGGGTACATGAAATTGATGTTGTGAGTTATCAATGTCAACATTTTTCAACATTCTTAAATCTATGTCACGTGCTTCCTATTTGACACCATAGTCTAAGGCAGTGATGGCGCTAGTATTACTTACGAGATAGAGATATTATGGCAATAATGACGCTCATATCTACATACTTTCGTCATTGATATAAAATGGCAATAATGCCACATGTTATCAAGTGCGGTATTCTGTTTCATAGAGGGGAAGTAGTCTAGTTTTATGAAAACATCATCAACGGTTTTACAGAATCGATGTCGGAAGACATAAATGTCTGCTGTTACGGTGTTAAAGCACCCAATATAAATGGTTTATGATATCGATGCTGCATGTCATCAATGTTAGCTTTTATGTATAAAAAGCTCTATTTAATAGGTTCAGTGACCTATTAATTTCTTTATTATGACAACATTGATTTCAGCATTATAGCCTTATACTTTATAAAATCAAAATTATTTTAAAAGATTTTATATGGAGGGATGCGATGTCCCATGTTGGCTATATTGATGCCGCAAGTTTTCAATGATGAACATATTCTAAATTATGGCGTTATGCCTTATAATAAGGAGATGCAGCGTCCTCATATTAAGAACAAAAGTATACATGGCAGTAATAAGTGGATTATAAATTGGCAGGACAAAGTGGAAGAGTAATGGGCCATATTTCCTTGTTTTAAAAATGAATTAAGGGGATTAGTTGTATATAATTACTAATGTTTTGAAGGAATAAATTATTGCCTAGCCCAAATATTGATTTAAAATTACCAAAGTGAGTTAGTACTTATGATTAAGTAATCATAAGATGCCAGTTGATTGAACAAATTTGAATGATGGAAGTTATATGTTCTTGCTATTATTTTATTAGTTATTTTGCACGATTATCATCATCATCATGGTCACATTTTCATGACCCATAATTGCATTTGGGATATTTAAAGGCTGAATAACCAGTAGGTTGACCCATTAGTGAGTATAATCTGACTTAACTCTTAAGTGAGTAGAATAGCATCCAGGAGATCAAGTAGATCAAATGTGTAGGATGCCCATACTAATCAAAATTTTATAATTTGAGATATGATATGGAAGGATCCAATAGGTTCATAGTCACCCTGTGAAAACAATGACTTGAGTAATGCTATTAGAGATATACAACAGGTTCCTAGTGATCCCACGAAAACTGTGATTTGAATATAATATTTTGAAAGAGTCCAATAGGTTCATAGTCATCCCATGAAAACTTTGATTTGAGAAATGTTATTGGAATATTCCAATAGGTTTCTATTGATCCCATGAAAACTATGATTGGAAGTTTTATTGGTGAAAGCCAATAGGTTCTTAGTGATTCCATGAAAAATATGATTCAGGGAAAGCAATCCCATAGAATTTTGGTAGGTTATTAGTCTGTCCAAGAAAACTAATAGGTTCATAGAGACCCTAGGAAAACTATGAGTTAAGACAGACAGTTAGTTTTATAAGAATGGGTGAACTTAGGGTAGATATACCCTAAATTGAAAAATGAGTTAGACTTACCCAATTGCATATTTACTTGTCATTATATTGTTATGTTTTAACCATTGAGGATGTAGAAGCGTAATATATGGTTTATATGTTCATTAAGATACTAGTGAGTGGAAAATCTTTTATGGTCAACAGCGTGATCTCACCAAATATCTAATTGGCTCCAGATGTTAGGTCATTATTCACACCAGACTGTCTATCTATGACAAAGTTTTTGTTTTTCCCTTAAAGTCTTAGATGCTTATTTGAGTAGGTTATGGGTAAGGGATTTCATGTTTTTGGCTAGGTATAAGCTTCCGGAAACGTGCAAGAGGTAAGCTCTCTATATTAGGAGATCTACTTAATTTGATAGGTAATTCATTTTATTTGAATGGAAGTAATGACAAGAATTATAACTATTAAGTAGTAGTAGACTCTAATCAATGAAGGGGGCATATTCATATGTCACTCTTAGAGTATTTTGTAATAATTATATTTTCTTTGAACATGAGACTGAATGGGATTATGTAATGAATATGAAATCTTATTTATGAAATGAACTATGAATTTTTAATTTGTTTGAAAATTTTCATATTCATGTTATTCTTATTGTTGATATGATTAACATAGTCGCATTTTATCATTGGAACTTAATACTATAGATGACTGCAGCATCCATAACACTTAATTTCAAACCTCAAAGTGGGGGACGTTACAACTCTCTACATCAAGGCTTTGGACATATAGTAACCATAGCCTAATCCTTGGCTTGGGTAGCACAATCGGTTCCATAAGGATATGGATTCGTGAAAAGGGCCGACGGATGGAAGGGAAGCTCCAGTTGAGTTGACAATTAGCATTCCTATTGGCCAGGATGATCCTGCACCAGTCCTGAAGGTTGTATCGTAACTTAGCACAAGGCTGATGAAGGGGTTGGTTAGTTTCCACCGAGCGAACCTAGATTTGTTCGCATGGATACACTAACATGTATGGGATCTCATCAGAGATAGGGAGCAGTGCATTGAATATGAACCCTAAATGTCTTTCTTTGAAACAGAACTGCCACTTCATGGGTCTGGAGATATCTTCTACACTTAAATAGGAGGTGGATAAGCGGAAGGACAATGGCTTCATCCACGATGCCTCATACCTAGAGTGGGTATCAAATCCATTCTTGGTGAAAAATTCAAATGAGAAGTGGAGACATGCATCTACAATTCTAACCTAAATAAGGCATGCCTAAAGGATATCTACCCGCTCTTAAGGATTAATCAGCTAGTGGATTAAATAGCCGAACATGAGCTGCTTTCGTTCATGTATGCGTACTCAATCATATTCCAATGCATTCCCGGACTAGGAACATACCAGTTTTTCAACCGATCTGGGATTTTTTGCTATCTAGTCATGCCATTTGGACCAAAGAATGTTAGAGTGACTTACCAAAGGCTGGTAGATAAGATGTTCAATGAGTTGATTGGGCATTCAATGGAAGCCTGTGTGGATGATTTACTCGTGAAATCACGGCATTTGGGAAACCATATTGACGATTTGGAAGAGATGTTTAGCATTGTCTGAAAATGCAAGATGAAGTTCAACCCTTTGAAATGCTTGTTCGGTGTTGCTAAGGGAAATTCTTAGGCTCCATTGCGATCTCCCGTGGAATTGAAGCGATTCTAGCAAAAAAATAAAAGCACTGAGAAGCATTGAGGCCTCAAAAATAATTTAGGAAGTTTAGTGTTTGAACAAAAGGTTGTGGCCCAGAGTCGATTCATCTCCAAAACAACAGATAAATGCATCCTTTCTTTGACGTGATTAAGAATTGAAAAAAGAATCTCTCTTGAACACATGAGTGTAAAGAGGCATTTCATGCTCTAATGAATCACTTGGATAGAATCCGCATTCTTTCAAAGCTGGTGGATAATAAGGACTTAATATATGTCTAGCAGTGTCAGTGCGTGTTTGAGCGCTACACTCTTACTGAGGAATCCGACATCCAACGACCTGTCTATTACGTAAGTAAGAAATTAACAGGAGCGGAAAGAAATTACTTGATGCTGGAAAAGCTTGCATACTACCTGTTGGTTGCTTCAAGGAAGCTCCTCCCATACTTTTAGGTTCATACGATGAAAGTGTACTTCCCTTGAATTTTAATTAACATTATTTGGGATATTTAATTTGATAAATTAAATAGAATAATGTGAATAATTAGGGAGATGAGATTAGTAAATCCAATAGTCGTGTCTTAATGAATGAACTAAAATAAGACTTAACTAAATTTAGAAGGAGGAATTATCCTAAGGGGTAAACCTGGAAATGGGGCTACATTTTTTAATATATATCTCTTTCCCCATCTTAATAAACTTTAAATTTCTCATTCATAACTCCTCAACATTTTTCGGCCGGCCATTAAAAGCTCCAGGAAGAATATAAATTGAAGATAAAAGCTAAGGAATTAAAGCTAGGAAATTATCTCATTCTCCAATCATCTAATTAAGGTGAATAATCATGTTTATCATCTCATTTTTTCTTTGTTAGAATCGGCCATGGGTTATACCCAATTCATATTTGTGTTTTGGTTAGGATATAACCATTTAAAACCATTGTTTGGATAAGATGCGGATGTTTTTAAACGTTAATGGACTAGTTAACATGTTTTATTCGGTTTTGGTCATATGCTTTGAAATTTTAATACATTGAAGAGAATATACTAATTGTTTTTCATAAAAAAAATCCAGGTTTTTTCATGATGTTTTAATAATTATATAATTTTTTTTAAGGAATGAGACTTAAATGTTTCGTATAATTATAAAGGAGAAAGGGGCTTTTTCAAATTTATTCAAATTTCCAAATAAGGAAAGTCGACAGGAATTTTTGAAAATAAAATTTTGGCAACCTACCAGATTTAGACAAACAAGGCAGGTGTGATATAAAAGAACTGTTTAAAGTATAATTTTTACTACAACTCTTCCAGCAAGAGCTTTCACCTCCATTCCAAATCTTTCGACAAGTTCGAAAGGTATCAATTTTTTCAACTATGTCAAAAATCAATGCACATGGTATCAGGCGACTGGTACGTAGTGAATTGAAAGGGGTCAAAAGGTTTAGGGATGAAGGGTTAGAGCTTTCGAAGGAGATCAAACTCTGCTTTAGTTTTAAAGAAAATATACCAGCTAGCTTTCGACAAAGAGCTTTCGACGCTCTCAAATTTTTTAAAAGAAAAAGGTTTCGATTCGATTTCTTTCTTATTTTAAATGAACCTTTCGACAAAGTCAAAAGGTTAGCTTGCAACAGGATCGAAAGCATAATTGCTGCTTCCAAACCTTTCGACACAAATGGAGTCAAGGGTAATTTTTGTTTCCTAAAACTTGCTGCCTCACAACATTGTTTTCGAAGGGTTGGTTCAAACACTAACACTTACTTATTTTTGAATGGTTTCGAAAGGTCTTATGTTTTGAAAGGGACCTCAATGACTTCGAAAGGTTTTAATTTCAAAAGGTTTTGAGTTTCAATGATTTCGAAAGGTTTTGAGTTTCATTGCTTTCGGAAGGTTTATAAATGTTTTTATAATGGGGGGTACCCTAGGCTTTCGACAAAGTCGAAAGGTAGAATGTTTCGACTAGGTTAAAAAGAAACCTTCCGACAAGGTCGAAAAGTAGGACCTTCCGACAAGATCGAAAGGTTTGATTTTATGATACTTTCAAAAGGAAGGTTCCGAAGGGTCTAACTTTGGATGTTTTTTTGCTTTTAAATAGGGCTTTATTTGAAGGGGTTCGAAGGGCTGTTGTTAGACCTTTTTTAAGTAAAGTTTTGCTAATTCGAAGGGGTTACTTCAAAGGATTATAGCATAAAATACTTATCTTAGTTTGAATATGTAAGGGGGATCCTTTATTAATTGGATGTTATTAAACCTTGGGGACATCGGGGTGGGCTCAGTGATAGTTAGGGGTTACAAATAGAAATATGCTTTCGAAAATAAACATTAGGGCTATCAATGTGTTTTTATCTAATTTAACCTAACTGGGGCTACCAATGGGAATAGGTTAAACATTTGGGATACATGGAAAAATAAATATTCATTGCGATCTTGAATTTGAATGAATAATCATGGATATCATGATATTTTAATTGACCAAGTGTTGGGTTCTTGGTTAACCTAGGAAAACCATGGAATGTGCGATGGATAGCCCACATCAAATTTCTAAAGTAAAGAATGTTTTGCTAGAGATGGTTAGCCTCAGGATTTGGCACACAAGGGTTCACAGTCATCCTAGAAAAACTATGGAGTGTGTGGTGGATAGTCCACACCAACTTTTATAAAACAATGTGCGATGGATAATCTGCATTTATTTTGATGAATTTAGGACGGGGGTAATCCTATTTAAATTTTGACGGGTAGTCAATTTAAGATTTTAGAGGGGAACTCTAATTAATGGATTTTAGACGGGAAATTTAATAAATTGCTTTTAGATGGGATATCTATTGAATGGGTGGATAGGATATCCAATACACACACACACACACACATATATATATGATTTATGGATTTATTTCATATTATGTTAAGACTAATCATTTTGGGTGTAGAAGCATAGTAAATGATTTGCATGTTTTGTTTTGGATACTAGTGAGGGGAAAACCCGTTCCGCTAAGCGGTGTGGTCTCCCTAGATATCTATTTATGATAAGAGATGATAGGGGATTATTCATACCAGATTTATTATCTTACTCAAATTTTTTGTTTGTCCACAAACTCTTAGGTATTTAAAATTAATTTAAGTAGTCTGAGAGTGGGATACTTTCATGTTTTTGGACGATAAGCTTACAGAGATGTGCAGGAGGCAGTGTTAGCTATATAAGAGCTATTTTGTGTTTTCCGCTGTGACGTACTAAAAACAGTAAAGTTCTTATTTATTAGTTCTCTGATCATCATAAGAGGACATCTTCAAATGTCGCTATTATCGTATTTTGCACATGTATATGTGATCTGAACGTGGTGAACGTCTTGGATTATATAATTAAATCTTAAATTTAAATTCATATGAAATGAGAAATTATGTTTTGCCGAAGTTTATTTTTTTTCATATTCTCGTGTTTCTGTGTTGCCAATAGTTTCAAGATTTCGATTTCGATCACTCAGAAATAACTCTTATGGATGACTATAACATCCGAAGTAGTTAGTTTTGAGCCTCCGGAAGCGGGGTTTGCAAATTGGTATCAGAGAATGTTTATGTACTTAAAAGAAATTTAAACCTTAAAAGATTTGTAAAGCATAATGTAATGAATCTAAAATATGGTTGGGCTTGGGTAAGCATTATAGTAACTTATGTATACTTTGCTATAAATACCTAAGTATATATTCCCCACTCTCTTAGACCCTTCTTCTATATCTTACAGAGATCGAATTTCAAGCAGTAGGGAAGTAAGATATGGAGGTAGGAAACAGAAGAGTTAATCAAGGCAGAAGACGCATCGCAACAAGTGGAAATGTTTGACCCAGTACTAAGACCAACCAAGGTCGAGAAGAAAATGCAAACCCAGATGCTTATGCTAATGTTATTATTGAGACTCCGCCGGTTGATATGGGGATAAAGTATTAGTTCTTCGTGAATATGATGCAAGCTGGAGCAGCTGCGGGAGTGGTTGTAGGGAATGCTGGAGGAGCTAATCTGGTGGCCCCAGTTGGTAATAATTATGCCAAGCTAAGCAAGTATTACGCTAGTCTTGGAGGGAAGCCTTTTTTGGGAACCGAGAATGAAGTAGGAGTGGAGAACTGGCTATTGCATTGTGAAAGGATATTTGCAGATCTCGACTTGACGGATATGCAGAAGAGAAGACTTGCTTCAAGGCAATTGTATGGAGCAACATTGTTTTGGTGGAACGGAGTTACCATGGGAGTGCCAGAGGAAGACCTGATTTGGGATGAATTTTAAAAGAGGTTCGAAGAAAGATTTCTATCAAAGGTTTCCAAGTCAGCATTGCTTAGAAAATTTGCAGATTAAGTCTAGGGGGATAGATCGGTGATTGAGTATGCTACGAAGTTTGATGACTTGTCCCGTTACAGGTATGTTACCGTGGATACAATCATTCAGAGAAATGATAAGTTTATCAAGGGGTTGAATCCTGAGAATGCCAAACCTCCGGGATCTGTGTCATATTTTTCTTGAGACGGCTATTCGGTTTGAAAAGATGCTTTCTCCTTTTAGAAAAGGGAAACCAGTTGAGGTTCAGAATTTTTAGGGTAAGAAGTGGAAGTTCTTCAAGAAGAAAGGAACCTAGTCGGGAGCAGTAGCCAAGAAGAAAAAGGCAGATATTGTCTATTACAAGTGTGACAAGAAGGGGCACTATGCTACTGAGTGTCGCTCGGGTAATGGAAGAGCAGTTCCAGTGAGGCCGAATGTGAAGTGCTACAACTGCAGCTGGATGGGGCGTTACAAGGACACGTGTCCCGAGGCAGTTAAGGCTGGAAAGGGATAGATTTTTGTGTTGGAACCATCATCCGCTAGACCAACGACTACTGAGAAAGAAAAAGCTATGATGGAAGGTATGCTTATGATTCATGGTATTCTGGTTAGGATACTATTTGATGCTCATGCATCGCACTCATTTATATCTCAGTATTTGGTAATTGCTTATGTCTGAAACCTTTATACCTTATTACTCCTTTAAGGGTTGCAAATCCTATAAAGGGGCATGCAACTCTGGGAATGAGATATGACCAGTTAGAACTTGATTTGTTAGGTCATATGTTTGCATGTAGTTTATATGTTTTTGATTTCGTGGGTTTGGGGATCATATTGGGTACGGATTGGCTAGATAGATATGATGCCAGAATATATTGCTAAGAGGGGGAAATATCATTGAAGCACCCTAATAGCGTAATCGAGTTATTTACTCAATAAGGAGTATGGACGGAAATGCCTATGTGTTATTGGATGCCATAGGAACGAAAATAGAGTTGAAGTAGGTTTATGTGCAAGACAGTTTGTGGATGTGTTTGAACCACTTTCGGGCTTGCTACCGTTAAGTGAGATTGAGTTTCGAATAGATCTCGTACCGGGGGCTGTAGTCGTAAGTAGACCACCTAACAGGATGCCACCAACCAAGATGAAAGAATTGATGCTTTAACTAGTGGTGGAAAGAAAGAATTTCATCTGACCAAGCAGTTCGCCTTAAGGAATGGCCTAGTATTCGTGAAGAAGTTAGTTGGGTCGTTAAAAATGTTTATCGACTATCGTACACTGAAGGAGAGGACGATTAGGAATAGGTATCCTTTGTTGAGAATTGATGACTTATTCGATAAATTAAGTGGAGCCAGAGTGTTTTCCCAGCTGGATTTGGCGACAGGTTTGCATCAGCTAGTGTGGCAGAGGACAATATTCCTTTAAGGACATTTAGGACCAGATATGGGTCTTACAAATGGTTGGTTATGCCATTTGATCTTGCTAATGCACCAGCATTCTTCATGGATTTGATGAACCTGGTTTTCCGAGGGCACTTGGATAGGTTCGTATAGGTTTTTATTGATGACATTATGGTGTATTCTAAGAATGAGAAGGCTCATACATATCATCATAGAATAGTGTTGGAGAGCTAAGGCAACATCAGCTGAATGCAAAGTTCTCCAAGTTTCATTTTGGGAAAAAGGAAGTGAAGTTCCTTGGTCATGTAGTTTCCAAGGAAGGTTTAGTAGTTTATCCAGATAAGATCAAAGTTGTTAACAATTGGAAGAGACCAGAGACGGTCAATGAGATTTGAAGTTTTCTTAGACTTGTTGGATACTACCGAAGGTTCATTAAGGATTTCTCGTGGATAGCGGCATCCATGACCATGCTAACCGAGAAGGATGTGAAGTTTGTTTGGTCCGACAAATGTGAGTAGGCATTCTTTGAGTTGAAACATTTATTAACTGATGCATCCGTATTAGTAGTTCCACATGGAAATCAAGGGTTGGTAGTTTACACCGATGCATGTGGTATTGGGTTAGGTGTTATGCTAATGCAGAATGGGAAGGTTGTTGCTTATGCTTCTAGACAGCTTAGACCGCATGAAGTGAGATACCCTACTCACGATTTGGAGTTGGTAGCGGTAATATTCGTACTAAAGGTGAGGAGGCATTACCTTTTGGCAGAAAGGTTTGAGCCATTCATGGATCGAAAGTCTCTTTGTCATTTATTCTCTCAAAAGGAGCTGAACATGAGATAGCAGAGATGGCTGGAGTTTGCTGTAGCTTATGATTTTAGTATCGAGTATACATTGGGAAAAGGAAATAAGGTGGTAGATGCACATAGGAGGAAACATCATATTGTGGTGTTAGCTATGTTGGCGAAATGGAAAGACTTGGAAACACTGGCTGCTTGCTGTGTGCAGTTGAGGTCGACTGCTGGATCTAGTCGAAATATTGCCATGATGTCTTGTTTGGAAGTTCGATCAGTTCTGATCGAATGGATTGCTTCTAGGCAGAAAATGGATCCAGTGTTAGCCGAGAGGATTAGAAGGTTAGAAGCTGGAATCGAGATTGATTATTTGAAGGAGTTTTGTTAGAACCTTAATGTTGGATTTTAATGACAATAACTATATAATTATGCCAAAGAATCTCTAAGCTAATTTACTGGTACATGAGCATAAAAAAGAGATAAACAAATAAATTCAATATGAAGGCGCATAGTACAAAAAAGGAAGAAAGCATGTATATGGAGATACAAGAAGAGATATACACGATAGAGACAGGACGAAGGAGAAAACAATGTATTATTAGTCATAGAGTGTCGTGTCTAGAGTTCACAAATGTTAAAATCTTCTTCAAATGGTATACACACATACACATTCATATTTTTAATGAAAAATCAAGTTTTCAAAAAATTGCATGGAGCGAGACTCAAACCCAGGTCGCTAGTTCAAATGGCAAGTGCACTAACCATTTGAGCTATTGTAACTTTTGTTACAGGTTGAATTCAGATGGCTGGATGCATTCATTTAGATGTCTGAATGCTGAAACTAAAATATTGTTTCACAATATTCAGCTGTCTGAATATATTCAGACGTCCGAATAAGGCCAAAAGTTACTTAAAAGCTTGCTGTTTGCGTTTTAATCTAATTCAGAAGTCCGAATTGTTTTGATTCAAATGGCTGAATATTTACAACTACTATCTTCATGAATAGACGCTTCTCTTCATCGAAGAGAAACGTTTTCGAAATCAACAGTTGCACCTATTCTTTTCAATGTATTTTTTCATCTATGGTTTCAACCTTTCAAACTCTATAAATAGATTACAGAATTCAACAAACAATTCATCAAAAAATATTTTAATATTCTTGAATTCTTATCTATTCTCTAGTTTTGAAATTGCACTCAGATTGCTTACATTCTCTGATCATTGATCACTCTATCTTCCATAATTCTCAAGCACATTACACTATATATCATAAAGGAGAATATTATAGGAAGAATGTACTTAATTGACTTATCAGTGCTATTCAAAGAGCACACTACAGTCAGATACTTTTTGTTATTTGTAATGGAGCCCTGTTCGGTTACTCAGGCAGTAGAAGTCTTATTCAGTTGCTTAGGAGGTGTAGTCATGTTCGGTTTCTTAGGCGGTGTAAACCTATTCCTCCGAAATAAGTGAGGGTTACTAGTTTAAATCCAAAAGGAGTTTGTGACTGGACGTAGGACGGGAGTTCGAACCAATATAAAAACCTCTAGCATCATTTTCTTTACTGCTTTTACTATTAATAATTTTCACACTAGTTATTTTTATACTCATATTCGGCATCAGTAGATAACTTAGTGTATATCGCATTGCCACTACTTTTACATTGTTTACAACTGCTGCCCATTTCGATCCTATAGCATAGCAGTCACTTTCATTTGGTATCAAAGCATAGCGACAATCAATTGGTATTAGAGCCTGGGATTCTAGAGAATTTAACAATTTGCTAGTATAAATGGCTACAAAGAGATCTAGTCGAGGCAATAGGAAGAGGAAGAGCAATAAAGAAAAATTAAAGGAGCAGATAAACAAATGCTTCATTGCTAAACTCAAATCACAATCGGTATGTTTAGATTCTTTATATAAAGATCTTCTATTAGCACATGATGAATTATTAAAATATTGTAAACTTTGAATAAAGTTAATACAATTGCTTTAGCTAAGTTAAAAGATTGTGAGCAAGAAATTTCTAATTTAAAAGAGGAAAATAAATTTTTGGTAAAAAAACTAAATGTTTTGAAAATACCATAGAAGAACTTGTTTTAAAAAAATATTTCCTACAAAAAGAAAATGAGCAGTTAGAAGATAAAAACAATGATCTTTTGGAGGTAATGAATGTTTTGCAAAATAAAAATACTCTTTTGTAAAATTCTTTAAATAATTCTAGTTCTTTAATTTTGTCTCTTGAAAAAGAGAATGAAGCTTTAATTAAAAAGAATTTAAATTATCTAAAGAATGTGAGATTTTAAAAGTTATTAATAATATTTTTCAAAAAGAAGTTTTTGATTTTAAAGCAAATTTTGACAGATTAAATACAAAAGTCATAAATTTTAACAAAGGTAAAGATATCTTATCTTCCTTAGTTACAAATTCAAAAGCTCACAATGATAAAAGTGGTTTAGGATATAATAAAACTGATCATTGAAATAGCACTAGATATGCGTTCATGTATAGTAGAAATGTTAGTGCTAGTACTGAATTTCGAGTAAAGTCTAAATCCAATTTTTATAGAAATTCAAATACTGCTATGACCAATAATGTTTATAATTTCTCTAGAAGTACAAAATCATTGACTAGAAACATGAATAAAAATTATCTAAGTATTTGGGTTCCTGTTAATTGGAAAAATAGAGAAAAATTCATTAGTGATTATTTTGATATGGTAGTTAATAATGAAAATTATTTTTATAAAGGTTCAACCACACCTAAATGGGTATAGTTTCCCAAGATCTACCCTCCCAGACCCTAACATAGTAAGTGGGTACCAAAAATAATGATTATTTATTGCAGGTACTCAGACAAATAAAAGGAAAAGGATTGATTTTGGAATTTTAAAGAATGTTCCATAAGTTTAATAGAATTACGTGCTTGCAATGAAACATGGACTTCAACAAATATGGTAAAATCTATTTTATTTTTCTTTCATAATTAATATTGAATTTATCCCACTATTTATATGACTTTTTATAAATTTTATTATATTCCCTCATTCTTTTTTATAATGACAAAGGGGAAGAAATTCATGTGCATATTGATAGAGGGAGATATTCTACTTAGGGGGAGATGTTATGCGTAGTGGGAGCTTCAAACACAATAATATTATTTTGTATATAGAATGAATATTTTTAAAAATTGTACAGTTGTCATCATCAAAAAGGAGGTGAATGTTTGAACCTCAATTGTTGGATTTTGATGACAATAATTATACAATTATGCCAAAGAATCTCTAAGCAAATTTGCAGGTACATGAGCATCAAAAAGAGATAAACAAATACTTTCAATATGAAGATACACAGTACAAAAAAGGATGAAAGTATGTATATGGAGATACAAGAACGATAGATAAGATAAAGGTGACAAACAAAGTATTATTAGTCATAGAGTATTGTGTCTAGAGTTCACAAATGTCAAAATTTTCTCCAAATGGTATACGCACGTATACATTCATATTTGAAGTGAAAAATCAACTTTTCATAAAATTGCATGGAGCAGGACTCGAACCCGGGTCACTAGTTCAGATGGCAAGTGCACTAATCATTTGAGCTATGGTAACTTTTGTTACATGATGAATTCAGACGGCTGAATACATTCATTCAGACGTTTGAATGCTGAAACTAAAATATTGTTTCACAATATTCAACCATCTGAACGAATATATTCAAAGTCTGAATAAAGCTAAAAAATGCCTAAATGCTTGTTGTTTGCATTTTAATCTAATTCAGAAGTCTAAATTATTTTGATTCAGACGGCTGAATACTTCCAACTGCTATTTTCATGAATAGACTCTTCTCTTCATCGAAGAGAAGCGTTTTCAAAATCAACGGTTGCACCTGTTCTTTTCACTATAGTTTTTCATCTATAGCTGCAACCTTTTAAACTCAATAAATAGATTACAGAATTCAAAAAACAATTCACCGAGAACTATTTTAATATTCTTGAATTCTTATCTATTCTCTAGTTTTCAAATTGCATTCAAAGTTCTTACATTCTCGGATCATTGATTACCCTATCGTCCATAATTATCAAGCACGTTACACTATATATCATAAAGGAGAAGATTATAGGAAGATTGTACTTAATTGACTTATCAGTGCTATTCAAAGAGCATAGTACAGTCAGATACTATTTTTTATTTGTAAAGAAGTCCTTTTCAGTTGCTATGGTGGTAGAAGCCCTATTTGGTTTCTTAGGCGGTAGAAGTCCTATTCGGTGGCTCAGGCAGTGTGAACCTATTCCGTCAGGTTAAGTGAGGTTTACTAGTTTAAATCCAGAAGAAGTCTGGGACTGGACGTCGAAAAGGAGTTCGAACCAGTATAAAAATCTCTGGTGTCATTATCTTTACTTCTTTTACTGTTATTATTTTCCGCACTAGTTATTTTTATAATCATATTCAACATCAGTAGATAACTTAGTTTATATCGCATTGCCACTACTTTTACATTGTTTACAACCGTTGGCCATTTCGATCCTATAGCATAGCAGTCACTTTCATTTGGTATCAAAGCATAGCGATTGCCATTTTATTCTTGACCACAGAGGTTGGTTGAGAAAGAAGGAACGGTTATGTGTTCCGAATGTTATAGACCTTAAGAAGGAAGTTCCTAGGGAATGTCATCGATCGAAGTTTACTATTCATCTCAAGGGAACCAAGATATATCAGGATATGAGGAGAAGTTTCTTCTGGAAAGGAATTAAGAGGAATGTTGGCTTATGGGTAAAATAGTGTTTGATATATCAGCAAGTAAAAGTCTAACATCAGATGCCAAGTGGTTTGCTTCCGCCTTTGGATATTCCAGTTTGGAAATGGGACATGATATCCATGGATTTTATTAATGGGTTTCCAAGGTTAAACCAAGATAATGAAAGTATATGGGTCATATTAGACAGATTGACCAAGAGTGCCCATTTCATTCCGGTAAGGTCAACCAGGACGACACCTGTTTTGGCTAAGTTGTTCATGAAGAACATCGTTAGACCGAGGAATTCCTAGTTGTATCGTTTGTGTTAGAGATGCTTTATTTACTAGCAAGTTCTGGAAGAGCCTGTAGAGCGTGTTAGGCACTAAGCTCAAGATGAGTACCACATATCATCCACAGACTGATGGGCAGATAGAGAGAGTCAACAAGATACTGGAAAATCCGTTGAGAGCTTATGTGCTAGATTTTATGTGTTCTTGGGAAGATCACTTGTACTCAGTAGAGTTTTCCTATAATAATAGTTATCTGATTACTATAGGAATGGCGCCTTATGAGGCTTTGTATGGAAGGCCATGCAAATCACCAATATGTTGGTTAGACAATAGAGACAGATTGGTCCATGGTCCAAATTTGGTGAGAGAGGCGACGGAAATGAACGAGATGATAAGGGAAAGATGTAGGAAGCTCAGTCTAGGCAGAAGAGTTGCATAGACAAAAGGCGTAAGGACCTAGAGTTCTCAATTGGAGATAGAGTTTTCATCAAGGTATCACCGATGAAAGGTGTGGTTTGGTTCTGGAAGACCGGGAAGCTAGCACCAAGATATGTTGGACCATTTTCTATATCAGAGAGGATTGGGAGACTCTCATAACGAGTAGATTTATCGCGCAGTTTGGCCGAGGTCCACAATGCATTTAATGTTTCTCATCTTAGGAAGTATGTTCATGATCCAGAAACTACTATCGCTCTGACGGCACTAGAGGACTTAATGGTGGATCCAGGTATAACTTTTGTGAGGCAACTAGTTCGTATTGTGGCAAAAAATGAAAAGAGGCTAAGGAACATGACAGTCAGGTTAGTGAAAGTTCGGTGGAGCGACAACATGAAGGACTATACTTGGGAGTCATAAGACAGGATTAGGGCTACTTTTACTGGGCAGTTTTAGATTGTATGTTCTATATAGGGTTTATATAGAATTTGGCTAGTAGGTTATACTAGCTTTGCTTGCAAGGGCTATATGCTTGTTGTCGTATCCTTACAAAAATTTCAAGGATGAAATTCTTTAAGAGGGAGTCTGTAATACCCTTCAATTTTAATTAACATTGTTCCGGATATTTAATTGGACAAATTAAATAGATTAATGTAAATAATTAGGAAGATGAGATTTATAAATCCAATGGTCGTGCCCTAATGAATGACCTAAAATAAAAGATAAATAAATTTAGGAGGAATTTTCCTATGGGGTAAACGTGAAAATAGGGCTACATTTCTTAGTGTATATCTCTTCCTCCAACTTAGTGAACTTTCACTTTCTCATTCATAACTCCTCACCAACATTCAGTGGGACATTGAAAGCTCCAGGAAGAATATAAATTAAAGATAAAAGCTAAGAAATTAAAGCTAGGAAATTATCTCATTCTCTAATCAACTAATCAAGGTGAATAATCATGTTTATCATCTTATTTTTTCTTTGATTGAATCGGCTATGGGTCATACCCGATTCATGTTTGTGTTTTGATTAGAATATAACCATTTAAAATCTTTGATTGGATAAGACATAGGTGTTTTTTTGAACGTTAATAGGCTAGTTAACATGTTTTATTCGGTTTTTGTTAAATTCCGAATTGTTTTAATCTTCATATGCTTTGATATTTTAATATGTTGAAGAGAATATATTAATTGATTTTATGGAATTTTTCCAGAATTTTTCAAGATGTTTTAATACTTATAATTTTTTTTTAAGGAATGTTGTAACGATTTGATTTTTCAACGCCCGAAAATCGACATCAATACATCCACTGTATCAAATGCTGAACAATCGAATGCTGGAAAACTGAATCATTAGGTTTAAAGAAGAAGGAGGTAGAATAAGATAGAACAAACAACAATAGAATCTTACCATCGCAGCGGAATAAAATATAATGGATAATAGCCAATCTGTACACAAAAGAATTATGTCTGTTTTATACATTACATCATCAGAGTACAATACAATCAACCTCACAATTCAGGACGGTTATAATATCTCGTACTTCCAAAGCTGAATATACATCTTATACTTCACAACGGAAATATGAATTTATGGAAATACGCATCATTATCCAGCTCGTCTCTTGAGCTCCACAGCAATCATCTAGAATCTATATTTTATAATACTCGGTCTGACCCAGGCATTATAGTTAAATAACACCTGAGTTAGTCTGGAAAATCAGCGTGAGAAAATGCACTCAATTGGATTATTAAAGTTTTAAAATCCTTTGAAATCAAAGGTATTTCGTAAAACTACGCACAAATAAACATGCTAGGTTTTTTCCTTACGATAACCAAAACATTTCTTATAAAATCCTCTGATATTATAATAGTGTCTATATACAAATATTTATTCAAATAGCCGAAATTCTTACTTTATTAAATTCCAGCTAATAGGTATACAAACAAAACCGTAAAGGCACACAGGGAGAATGGATTTCCATCAATGGCAGGGCTACTGGGGTACCACCTGTTACAGTACGTGGTTTAGATCACCGTACCGAGGATCCACCCTGATCCCCTGCATCACAAGACCGGAGCTACCCCGTACTGGATAGTTCGAATAAGTTCACCCCGCGTTTGGGATCAACAACCACCCATACAGCTGAAATAAAGGGACATCTAGAAAGGGGTGACCCTACCCTAATTGGTTGCTAGCCACTTAGCCTTGTGTGCACCTCCCCTGTTTTAGCCATTCTCGGTTGATGAGGTTCGAAGCTATGTGTTACCTTTTTAGCGCACATTCACTTAGAATGCTCATCGTCCTCCTGATGATGTTCGGAAAGCATTCGTCCACACAAATCCGTTTCGGGTTCGAACAGAACCGAAGGCTCTACTCCTACTACATCTATTTTGAAATCACCCTCAAGATTAGTAGCGATTAGCCCTTGCACTTCACTGCTCCAACTTCGACTCCCAGCTCTTGTTTTCCTCATGAAAATGTTCAAACCGGATCGAAGTGGTTTTCGAAAAAAAAATTCGATCCCGGTCTCTTCGGAACGATCTGTGCATTGTCCAATGTTGATAGTCAGTTATTTAACTATCAAATAATATTCACAATAATCATCAGATTTAAATAATTTTTTCAAAATTATTTATTTCAACTTCACAAGTTATTTTCCATTCTTCAACCCTTTGAAAACAGTTTCAAACCACCTTTCTCTCACGAAATAAATTTTCCAAATATTGTTTACTTCCACTGAAAAAACCAAGTCCAAATACTTTAGATTTTAAAATAATTTAATCACTTTATTCTAAAATATACTTTAAAACATTTAAACTAAAACTACTTAAACATTTTATTCAAAAATATACTTTAAAAATATTTTAAATAAAACTATGTTATAAAATATATAAATAATTTTTTAAAATAAAAATTAAGCCAAACTAAATTTTAAAATAAGAGTTACGAAATTCTATACATGTTTTCAAATAAAACGTAACCACTATCCTTAAAATAAAACTATTTTATAAAATATAAATATTAATAATTACCTTTTTAAAACCTAATACCAATTAACCTTTTAAAATAATTACCACTATTACTAATTTAAATAAATATTTACCTTCAAATTTATCAAATTAAATAATAATTTCTTAAAATCATTCCTTTAAAACAACTTTAAAAATTTAACTTATACTTAAAAATCTGCTTTAAAAACGTACTTGGCTTTTCAAGGAAATACACTTTCCTTTCACACCATTAAAAATAAACCACTATTTATTTTTTAAACAAATTACCCATTCCTTTATAAATTCCCATTATGAATTTAAACTTCCAAATATCCATTGATATCTTTTTCACTATTTATAAACCTAGTTTATAAATTCCATAGTCTCATCTCCCTTTGAAAACACTGTTTCAAACATTAAACAAATTTCCAAATCGATTTCCAAAATTTACTCGATTTTGAAAAAATATTTTACTTACTCAATTTATTCAAAACTCATTAATTTCAGATTTAACTTCCTTATTATGATTTAAAATCCTATTTGAACTGAAAATACCAATTTCATAAATTTCCAAATTTCTTCTTTATCTTTTCCAAACAAATTTAAACATTGAATTTAAAATAAATTCCTTATTCCTTTAAATAATATCACTTAAGTTCAAAAAAAATTCATTTATTCCCATTTATTCAAAAATATCCTTTACCATAATTGGAAATTTATTTATTAGATTTTAAAAATCAATTTTTATCCTTTCCTAAATCATTCTTTAATTTAACCAAATTCTGTTTAATTATTTTATTTAACAATACGCTATTTTATTTTCAAATTAAAATTTCAGTCTTTATCTTTGATAACTCAATATACCCAAATATATTCAATCAAACATAGCATTTAATATTTTCAATCACCAATATAATTTATCCTAGATTATCAAATAAATCATATCATAGAATATTAGAACAATCTAAGTATTTTAAGGAATCCAGTTGGATCCCTCCAACCTGTTTCTCTGCATCCACAGATGTCAGCACAATATAAAGTACCAATTCCACTTCAATGTGGAATATCGCAATATATGGGGTCATTGGCTATTATGCGGGGCGCAAAGGGTCTCATCCGCTATATACTGCAGGAATATGTGTATATATATATAATATACCATATCCAGACAATTCAATCATTCAACAAATCATTTAAATTTAACTATTTAAATTTAAATAATTATCCAGATGAGTGAGATTAACTTAACTTTGATTTTTGTTGCAACCCGATCCACACCAGCTTGATTTTCTACGATTTCAGACCTTGTATAACATTATATAAATTCATTAACATTTGTATGATCGGACAATAAATTACCATTTGTTTATTTAATTAACTAATAATTAAAATTTTAAACCAATTTCCCTATAGTAATATTTTAGTAATTAAAATAATTTAAATTAAATAAGTTAATTAAAGCTACATATACATATATATATGTATATATATACTTATAAAAATAATTTATATAGATTTTAAAGTCTAATTTTTTTAAATGATAGTTGAACTACCTTAGTTTACACTTTCTTTTCTGCCCAATTTACAAATTTTACGACAGGTGTGTGTGTGTGTGTGTCTATATATATATATATATATATCCTAATTTCTCAAACAAATTCATCAATAACCTAAAAGTTATCTGATTCAAACATATATATATCTGATAATTATTATTATTATTACTCGATAGATTATTCTAAAATTAAAGACCTAAAATCAAAATGCAAAAACTGATCGAAGATCTCACCCAAACAGGCTATCGACACTCTCCCTCGAATTGCAGCGGTTCACGCGAGTGTCCTATCACCACGTAGCCGATATCACGAACCCGACCACGACCCACATCACCATTTCCATCAGCGACACCTCCGTGGAAATCATCTCGCGTAGCCATACAAGCCGATCGAAACCCCTCTTCCTCCAAAAAAAGGCTACTGGACCTCCACGACATCTTTACCAGCAACCCACCGCCTCGATCTGGCCCAACCCAAGATCACCTCTAGCTCGCGACTTCCCCGATTCCGACCAGCCTCCCTTCACATGCCACTGCTCTCGCCAATGAATTGGATTTGATCATTGGTTCGATCGCAATCCTATTTTGTATGTCCGCCATTTGAATTAAATTTTAGAAGAGGAATGAAATGATTATGGAGGTTATTAACTTGAATTTGATTTCATTTTTTTAAAGAGAAGCTCGGTTCTTCTCTTTGTTTATTTTTTATACTAAATCAAATCTTCGGCTATTTTTATTCTGAAAGATCCGATTTGAAGAAGTTTGAAAGGGAAATAGCTGGCTATTACTTTTTAAAAGAGGAACACCTGGTTTGAAAAAAAACAATGTTCGGCCATCTCGATTTTTGTTTGAGGGGAAGGGACATCTGGAATAAAATTAAGGAAGGCAGCAGACATGTATTTTAAGTGCAGAAACGTGATTAAATTTTCAATTGTATGAGATATACATAAATTTAATTTAAATTCAAATTCAAATCGTTTCAATAAACGCAACTTACAATCTCGAACCCCTATCGAGGCATGCCGCTAGGTGTTTATAATGTTATAACCCTATTTTGAACGCAATGGAAAAGGTTTCGAGTCCTAGTTTGATTGTATGGAGAAGATAGCTTTTTGGATCCAGCTTATATTAAATTTTCGATATAGATTTTAGCGCGTTTATATACCGTACGACCTCATGACAACTCCAAACACTACAAAAATTGAAATATGATAATAATACACTATCACGGATGCAATGGAACCGGTTTCGTCGAATTCCGAGACTGTGCCTTCGAAGGCTATTTTTAAATATCAATTTAAACAATATATTTTTAAAACTGAGCAAAACATTTTCATACTCAAATTTAAAACTTCTATTTTCTCTAGTATTTGTCAATATAAATCTCATAAGCCTTTGAAATATTTTTAACAAGCATAAAACTTAAAATTTATTATTTTACCTAATTTTCAACAATTAAATTCAATAATTTAATTGCCAATTAAGTAGTGATATTTGAAATTCAAATTAAACTAGCTTTCAAATATCTAAAATCAATTAAATATTTCAATTTTAAATACCAGAAATTCTGGATCATCACATTCCTCCCCCCTTAAAAGTATTTTGTCCTCGAAATTACTAATTAAGAAGAAGGGTCTGATACCCGTTTATTATCTTTCCAAAGCCAAACAGCCTTCAATAACCTACCAACCATCTTTTTATTAAAGACACACTATTATTCTTACTAGCTTTCCAAACTTAACCTTAAGTTCCAAAAAAAATCATTTGTTCAACCATTCAAATTATAATTCAAATTCAAATTTTAAATTTCAAATTTTCTCAAAATTTTCTAACTCCTTAAATTTTCGAAATTTTTTGCCAGCGTCTCCTTTGCGTTGCTAGCTCACTACAACTATAAAATGCCTCTACGGGCCCCCAAATTTCAAATAGAAAACAAAACGCCAAGTGGCTAGGCAAGAAAATCATCAAATTTCATACAGAAATTTAAATGCATACCTTTGTCGAGCAAATTTCATTTGTCTTCTGAAATTAAAAAAACCCTATTGCCTTTTGCTTTTAAACACTTGTATATCTTACTAAGCAATAATGTCCAATTACAACATTCAAATTATTTTACACATTTCTTTACAAAAGTTTCAATTTTTGACTTACTTAAGTCGTACGATGCACATATATTATACGTACGCAATACCAACTTTGATCACTTACTCGATCATGCAATTTCACTTCCGAACTAGTATCGTCCACCCTACTTCCTAGCGCGGACTCAGATCTGGTTTTTTGATAGGAAACCATAATTCTCCTTGCATAGCTAAAAACAATGATAGAGAATTTCGAAAATCAACAAAAAAATCCTTATCCAGGGTTTGCCGTCAAAAATCAAGTGAAAAATTCCCACTCGGATTGATATAAATATCTCGAAATCCTGTGCTCGTATTCTGGATGGGTCGCTATGCGAATAAAATAGTATACATACATCCTACATATTTTGACCCAATTGATTGTTAGCTAAATCAATTCTTCTTTTTATTCACATCTAATTTGATTTCTATTCACTTATTTATAACCATCCCATTTCCCAACTTCCACTTTAAATTTCATCCAACTATTAACTTAGTATATTTTCAATACCAATTTTACTTAAGAACTTTCACCCTTAACTTTTCTTAAATTTAATGTAAGCATTTTATATACTATTATATTATTACTTTCACTTTACCACTTGGTTTTTATCTATAGTTAATCAATTTAGATTCCAATTCCATATAGATTCAATTTTCATCAATTTACTAATTAATTTCAAATATCAGTACTTTTGCCCAATTTCATCTAGAATTTCATTTTCAATTCTACTTGAATTCAATACATCTTCAAACTCTGAATATTGAATTTTATCAACTATCTTCCATTCACAACTGGTTCATCACTATTTTAAATCAGTTCCACTTAGTAATTTATTTTAAATCTCAAACAAATTTTTTTTATTACCAAACTTTTATTAATTTGGTTCACTTCGAATTAATTTTATAACTTCACTTTATTTTACGCATTTTAAATAAAATATTATCCAATATACAATTCCAATTCATTTGTTTACCGCATGAATCAATTAGTTTACGCATTAATTTTATTTTAGTCCTTTATTTTATTTAGTCAAATCTTGACCATCTTCCATTACACACATTTAAATTAATTCCCAATATTTAGTTTAAATCCTATTTACTTACAAATGCAAATTCATTTGTCAATCCACAATTTTATTTCCAACTTAACTTTTTATTTAAGTAACTATTTCTCTTAGTTTCCTTCGACTTTCTTTAAATTCACTTTTGCTTAACTATATTTAATTACACTCCAAGTCAATTTAAATTTTAAATTTCTACAAGTTTTTCAATTTATTTCCATTCCATTTACTAACCTTCTTTAGTTTACTTCATTTAATTGGCTTAACTTTCTAACTTTATTCTCAAGTCACACTTACTTTTATTTAACCCCTTTAAAGTTGAATATTATTCCACAAATTTCAATTTTATAAATTATCAAACTTATTTATATTCTGTAAATATTTTAAATAAGATTCCAAAGTCTTTTAAACAATTACTCAATATTTCAAAATCATTAATGAAATCAATTTTATATACAAAATTCATTTGCATATAAAATTATCCTTTGAATTTTGAAACCAAACCCAGTTTTACAAACAACCCCAATTTTAAATGTTTTGGCCGCAATACCCCTCTTGGAAACTCAAAAATGAACATTGATGATGCTGCAGTCATCACCGAAGTTATTTTCCAGCGATCGAAAAGAGTTCAGTGCTTTTATCTCTTTAAAACTCCTTTAAATATTTTAAATTCCAAATTTCGCTAGATTTCAAATCCAATTCAAAAATATTTCCGAAATAATATCACTATTACTTCTCCAAAACCTTTGAAAACCATTTTCAAATTGAAAGGAATTTAAATTTCCCAAATTTTCAAATTTCAAATCCCTTCAATTTATTTTCAAATATTTCTCTGGAATTCTATTTCAAATTATAAATCACATTTACAGTTTACATTTTCAAATCCCATTTGTATATGAATTTATTTCATAGCTTTTAGTTATTATTTCAATTTCTTATTCAAATTTTACACAACATGATAATAATTTAATATTATCACTTCCTAACAACCAAGCAATCATATATATATATATATCTTTAATAATTTATGAAAAATTGTTTCTTTTATATACAAAAATAATTTGGGTAAAATTATTTCGCTTACCTTATTTTAAAATAATACCGTGTCGTTTTATCTTGTTCAAGAATTTAGAAACCCCTATCGATGACATGGCGTCCCACATGTCGACCAGAAATCATAAACACGCAACTGATAAGTCAAGACAATATAAAAACAATTTTTATATTCACTAATAAATACGTGCTCATATCTATTAATATGCTCAAACTCATTCTAGAGTACTACGGACTCTATTTTAATGAGTAATTCCCACCAAAGCTAAGGTTCTCGCTTAAGTTCAGCTCTGATACCAATCTGTAATGACCCGATTTTTCGACGTCCGAAAATCGACATCAATACGTCCACTGCATCAAATGCCGAACAATCGAATGCCGAAAAATAGAATCATTAGGGTTAAAGAAGAAGGAGGTAGAAGAATAGAGAAAAAAACAACAGAATCTTACCATTGTAGCGGAATAAAATATAATAGATAATAACCGATCTTTACCAAAAAGAACAATATCTGTTTTATGCACTACATCATCGGAGTACAATACAATCAACATCACAATTAATGATGGTTATAATATCTCGTCCTTCCAAAGCTCAATATACAGCTTACACTGCACAACAAAATATGAATTTACGGAAATACGCCTCGTCATCCAGCTCGTCTCCTGAGCTCCATAGCAGTCCACCCAAAATTTGTATTCTATAATACTCGATCTGACCCGAGCATTATATTTAAATGAAACCCGAGTCAGTCTAGAAAACCAGCGTGAGAAAACACACTCAATTGGATTATTAAAGTTTTAAAATCCTTTGAACTCAAAGGTATCTCGTAAGACCATGCCACAAATAAACATGTCGGGTTTTTTCCTTACGATAACCAAAACATTTCTTATAAAATCCTCTAATATTATGATAGTGTCTATATACAAATACTTATTCAAATAGCTGAAATTGTTACATTATTGAATTCCAGCTAATAGGTATACAAACAAAACCGTAAAGCCACATAGGGGGAATGGATTTCCATCAATGGCAGGGCTACTGGGGTACCTCCCGTCACAGTACGTGGTCTAGATCACCGTACCGAGGATCCACCCTGATCCCTGCATCATAAGGCCAGAGCTACCGCTTACTGGATAGTCCGAACAAGTTCACCCCGCGGTTGGGATCAGCAACCACCCACACAACCAAAATAAAGGGACATCTTGACAAGGGTGACCTTACTCTAATTGGTCGCCAGCCACTTAGCCATGTGTGTACCTCCCTTGTTTTAGCCATTCCCAATTGATCAGGCTCGAAGCTATGTATTACCCTTTTAGCATACATTCACTTAGAATGCTCATCGTCCTCCTAACAATGTTCTGAAAGCATTTATCCATACAATTCTGTTCTAGGTTCGAACGGAACCGAAGGCACTACTCCTACTACATCCATTTTGGAATCACCCTCAAGATTAGTAGCAATTAGCCCTAGCACTTTACTGCTCCATCTTCGACTCCCAGCTCTTGTCTTCCTCACGAAAACGTACAAACTGGATCGAAGTGGTTTTCGAAAAATAAATTCCGATCCTGGTCTCTTCAAAACGATCAGCGCATTGTCAAATGTTGGTAGACGGTTATTTAACTATCAAATAATATTCACAATAAACATCAGATTTAAATAATTTTTTTCGAATAATTTTTTTCAAAATAACTCCGCAAGCTATTTTCCATACTTCAACCCATTGAAAACAGTTTCAAAACACCTTTCTCTCATGGAATAAATTTTCCAAATATTGTTTATTTCTGCTGAAAATACCAAGTCCCAATACTCTAGATTTTAAAATAATTTAATCTTTTTGTTCTAAAATATACTTTAAGACATTTAAATTAAAACTACTTAAACACTTTATTCAAAAATATACTTTAAAAATATTTTAAATAAAACTACTTTATAAAATATAAAACTAATTTTTAAAATAAAAGTTATGCCAAACTAAATTTTAAAATAAGAGTTACGAAATTCTATACAAATTTTCAAATAAAACTTAACCAAACTATCTTTAAACTAAAACTATTTTATAAAATATAAATATTAATAATTACCTTTTTAAACATAATGCCAATTAACCTTTTAAAATAATTACCACTATAACTAATTTAAATAAATATTTACCTTTAAAATTTTAACAACTTAAATAATAATTTCTTAAAAACATTCCTCTAAAATTACTTTAAAACTTTTAGCTTATAGTTAAAATCTTCTTTGAAAACGTACTTGGCTTTTCAGGAAAAGACACTTTCCTTTCACACATTTAAAAATAAACAACTATTAATTTTTTAAACAAATTACCCATTCCTTCATAAATTCCCATTGTGAAATTAAATTTCCAAACATCCACTGATATCTTATTTCACTTTTTATAAACCCAATTTATAAATTCCATAGTCTCATCTCTCTTTTAAAACACACTTTCAAACATTAAATAAATTTCCAAAATTTACTTGATTTTAAAAAAAATTCTTTACTTACTCAATTTATTTCAAAACTCATTAATTTCAAATTTAACTTCCTTATTATGATCTAAAATCTTATCTAAACCAAAAATACCAATTTCATACTTTTCCAAATTTCTTCTTTATCTTTTCCAAACAAATTTAAACCTTGAATTTAAAGTAAATTCCTTATTACTTTAAATAATATTACTTAAATTTAAAAAAATTCATTTATTCCCATTAATTCAAAAATCTCCTTTACCATACTCGGAATTTTTTTATTAGAATTTAGAAATCAACTTTTATCTTTTCGTAAATCATTCTTTAATTTATCCAAATTCTCTATAGTTATTTTACATAAAAATTCCTTATTCTATTTTTAAATTAAAAATTCAATCTTTATCTTTGATAACTCAGTATACCCAAATATATTCAATCAAATACAGCATTTAATATTTTCAATCACCAATATAATCTATCCCTGATTATCAAATAAATCATATCATAGAATATTAAAACAATCTAAATATTTTAAGGAATCCAGTTGGATCCCTCCAACCTTTACCCTGCATTCACAGTTGTTAGCATAATATAAAACAGCAATTCCACTTCGTGGTGGAATATCGTGGTATATGGTCATCCCCTATTATGCGGGGAGCATAGGGTCTCATCCACTATATATTTTGGGAAATCAATCACTCGAATATATACTATATATACTACTATATAATATACCATATCCAAGCAATTCAATCATTCAACAAATCATTTAAATATAAATAATTATCCATATGAGTGAGATTAACTCACCTTTGATTTTTGTTGCAACCCGATCCACACCGGCTTGATTTTCCACAATTTCAGACCTTGTATAACATTATATAAATTTATTAACATTTGAATGATCGGACAATCAATTACCATTTGTTTATTTAATTAACTAATTATTAAAAATTTGAACCAATTTCCCTATAATAATCTTTTAGTAACTAAAATAACTTGAATTAAATAAGTTAATTAAAACTACATATACATACATATATATACACACTTATAAAAATAATTTATATAGATTTTAAAGTCTATTTTTTTAAATGATAGTCGAACTACCATAGTTTACACTTTCTTTTCTGCCCAATTTATAAATTTTATGACACGTATATATGTATATATATCCTAATTTCTCCAATAAATCCATCAATAACCTAAAAGTTATCAGATTCAAACATATATAAATATATATCAGATAATGATAATTATTATTATTCTTACTTAACATATTATTCTAAAATTAAAGACCCAAAATCGAAATGCAAAAACAGATCGAAGATCTCATCCAAACGGGCTATTGACACTATTTCTCGAACTGTAGCGGTTCACGCGAGTGTCTCATCACCACAAAGCCGATACCACGAACCCGACCACGTCACACACACCCTTTCCATCAGCGACACCTCCATGAAAATTGTCTCACGCGGCCATACAGGCCGATCGAAACCCCTCTCCTTCCAGAAAAACGCCACCAGACCTCCGCAACATCTTCTCCAGTGACCCACGCCTCGATCTGGCCCAACCCTAAATAACCTCGAGCTCGCGACTTCCCCGATTCTGACCCTCCTTCCTTTGCATGCCACTGCTCTCGCCAAGGAATTGGATTTGAACGTTGGTTCGATCGTAGCCCTCTTTCGTATGTCCGCCATTTAAATTCAATTTTGGAAGAGGAATGAAATGATTCTGGAGGCCATTAATATGAATTCGATTTCATTTTTGTTTTGTTTTTTTAAAAGAGAAGCTCGGTTCTTCTCTTTGTTTATTTTTTTATACTGAATCAAATCTTCAGCCATTTTTATTTTGAAAGATCCGATTTGAAGAAGTTTGAAACGGAAATAGCAGGATATTACTTTTTAAAAGAGGAATACTAGGATTGAAAAAGAAAACAATGTTCGTCCATCTTGATTTTTGTTTGAGGGCAGGGGACATCTGGAATAAAATTAAGGAAGGTAGTAGACACGTGTTTTAAGTGTTGAAACGTGGTTAAATTTGTCAATTGTATGAGAATACATATACATTTAATTTAAATTCAAATTCAAATCATCTCGATAAATGCAACTTAAAATCTCGAACCCCTATCGAGACGTGTCGATAGGCATTTATAATGTTATACCCCTATTCTGAACACAATGGAAAAGGTTTCGAGTACTAATTCGATCGTATGGAGAAGATAGCTTTTTGGATCCAATTTATATTAAATTTTCGATATAGATTTAAGCGCGTTTATATATCATACAACCTCACGACAACTCCAAACACTACGAAAATTGAAATCCGATAACAATACACTATTATAGATGCAATGGAACCGGTTTCGTCAAATTCTGAGACTGTGCCTCGGAAGGCTATTTTTAAATATCAATTTAAACAATATATTTTTAAAACTGAGTAAAACATTTTCAAACTCAAATTTAAAACTTCTATTATCTCCAGTATTATCAATATAATTCTCATAAGCCTTTGAAATATTTTAACAAGCATAAAACTAAAAATTCAATATTTTACCCAATTTTCAACAATTAAATTCAATAATTTAACTGCCAATTAAATAGTGATATTTGAAATTCAAATTAAACTTGCTTTCAAATATTTAAAATGAATTAAATATTTCAATTTCAAATTTCCAGAAATTCCTTGTCGTCATTAGTGTGACTTAAATGTTTGGTATAACTATAAAGGAGAAATGGGTTTTTCAAATTTATTCAAATTTCCAAATAAGTAAAGTCGGCAGCAATTTTTGAATACAAAATTATGGCAACCAATCAAATTTATACAAATAAGGAAGGTGAGGTACAAAAGAACTGTTTAAAGTATAATTTTCACTATTTCAACTCTTTCGGCAAGAGCTTCCACCTCTATTTCAAACCTTCCGACAAGGTCGAAAGGTAGCAAACCTTTCGACTAGGTCAAAAATCAATGCAAATGGTATCAGGCGACTGGTACATAGTGAATTGGAAGGGGTTAAAAGGTTTGTGGACGAATGGTCAGTGCTTTTAAAGGACATGAAACTTTATTCTAGTTTTAAAGAAAATACATGTGCTAGCTTTCGACAAAGAGCTTTCGAAATTGTTAAATGGTTTAAAAGAAAAGTTTTCGACTGTTTTGCTTTCTTGTTTTAAATGAAACCTTTCGACAAAGTTAAAAGGTTAGCTTTCGACAAGGTTGGAAGCATAGTTGCGCTTCCAAACCTTTCAACACAAATGGAGTCGAGGGTTATTTTTTCTCTAAAACTTGCCGCCCCTCTCCATTGTTTTCGAAGGGTTTGTTTAAAAACTACAACTTTATTGTGTTTGAATTGTTTCGAAAGGTTTTAGGTTGTGAAGGAGTTATCTTCAATGACTTCGAAAGGTTTCAATTTCTTAAGGTTTTGAGGTTCAATGATTTCGAAAGGTTTTGAGTTTCATTGCTTTCGAAAGGTTTATTAATAGTTTTATAAGGGCATACCCTAGGATTTTGACAAAGTCGAAAGGTAAAACGTTTCGACTAGGTTGAAAAGAAATGTTCCAACAGGATCGAAAGGTAGGACCTTCGACAAGATCGAAAGGTTTGATTTTATGACGCTTTCAAAAGGAAGGCTTTCGAAGGGGCTAACTTGGAATGGATATTTGCTTTCGAATGAGGCTTTATTTAAAGGGGTTCAAAGGGCTATTTTAATCCATGTTTGCTAAGTAAATTCCTGCTAATTTGAAGGGGGCACTTCGAAGGGTTATAGTATAAAATACTTATCTTGGTTTGAATATGTAAGGGAGATCCTTAGATAAATTGGATGTTATTAAACCTTAGGGACACCGGGTGGGTTTAATGTTTTCGACACATAGTTTGGGCTTACAAATAGAAATATGATTTCAAAAATAAACATTGGGACTATCAATGTGTTTTTATTTAATTTTACCTAATTAGGGCTACCAATAGGAATAGGTTAAATATGTGGCATACATGGGAAAAATAAATATTCATGGGGGTCATGAATTTTAATGAATAATCATGGGGATCATGATATTTTAATTGGACAATTGTTGGGTTCTTGGTTAACCTAGGAAAACCATGGAATGTATGGGTCATAGCCTACATCCAATTTCTAAAGTAAAGAATGTTTTGTCAGAGGTGGTTAGCCTTGAGATTTGGCACCCAAGGGTTCATAGTCATCCTAGGAAAATTATGGAGTGGGCGATGGATAGTCCACACCAACTTTTATAAAGTAATGTACGATGGATAATCTGCATTTATTTTGATGAATTTGTGACCGATACTCCTATTTAAATTTTGACCGATAGTCATTTTAAATTTTAAATATTTTAGAGGGGAACTCTAATAAATGAATTTTAGATGGAAAATCTAGTAAATTGCTTTTAGATGGGATATCTAATGAATGGGTGAATGAGATATCCAATATATATATATATATATATAATTTATGGCTTTATTTCATATTATGTTAAGACAAATCATTTTGGGTGCATGAGCATGGTAAATGATTTGCATGTTTTGTTTTGGATACTGGTGAGGGGAAAACCCATTCCTCTAAGTGGCGTAGTCTCACTAGATATCTATTTATGATAAATGATGATAAGGGATTATTCATACTAGACCTATTTTCTGACTCGAAGTTTATGTTTCACCACAAACTCGGGTACTCAAAATTAATTTGAGTAGTCTTAGAGTGGAAGACTTTCAGGTTTTTAGATGAATTAGGTTACGAAGATGTGCAAGAGGCAATGTCAGCTATTTAGGAGCAATTTTGTGTTTTCCTCTATGATGTACTAAGAACTCTAAATTTCATATTTATTAGTTCTTGATCATCATAAGGGGACATCTTCATATGTCGCTCTTATGGTATTTTGTACATGTATATATGATTTGAATGGTTAATGCCTGAGATTAAGTAATTAAATCTTAAATTGGAATTCATAAGAAATGAGAAATTTTGTTCTGTTGAAGTTTAAATTTTTTAATATTTTTGTTTTTCTTTATTGCCAATAGTTCCAAGATTCCAATTTTAGTCACTTAGACATAACGCTTTTGGATGAAAATTGCAGCTGTAGCAGTTAGTGTAACACGTCCGATTTCTCGACCCTTGGAAATCGACATCCATACGTTCACTGTATCGAATGCCGCACAGTTGAATGCCGAGAAATCGAACCGTTAGGGTTTAAAGAAGAAAGAGGTAGAAGAAGAAAAAGAAACAATAACAGAATCTCACATATCGCAGCGACCAACATATCATAGATAAGTAAATATCTTTAAACAGAATCACTATATCAGTTATTACATTACATCACATTACATTATCAAAGTGTACAACAACAAATAGCAGAAAGAAATATTACATATACTAGTGATACGCTTCTCCATCCAGCTTGCTTCTGATCTCCACAACATCTCTTTTTCGATTATTGCTCCCGAATAATGCTAACCTGACTCTAGGCTGCCCATGTGGAAAATTGTGGGAACCTAGAGATTAGAAAGGGAACAACAAACTACAGGTCAGTCATGAGACTGGTGTTAGATCTCAAAACAATTTATTTTCCACAAAGAAAAAGAAAAGAAAATAAATCTGCTATGCTTTTAGAAAATGAAACTACCATAAGGCCTCCCACCACACACATAATGCAAGCACAAGCTTGGAGGAGATTTCTCCTTATGTCAGTCAAAAATGCTTAATACGAGAAAACTCTTTTAAATATTAGTATTAGTACATAGTGTGAAAGCATCTTCGAAAGTATAATATTAATCTTAGTCAGCATACGTACCATTATGGTATGCCTACTATAGTTACCATGTTAAATGGCAGGTTCTACAACTAAAACGGTAAAAGGGCTCGTATTGGATGATTGGATTTCCGACAAATGGTCAGGCAAAGGAACTTCCCACATAAAATGGAACGCCTCTGGAGGGACGTCCCCGAGAACCTAACCAGATCTCTGCTACACAAGGCCGGGTTACCTCTGTAACTAGGTAACAACTGACACGAGTATGCCATCCCCCGGTTGTTACCGACCTTTATCCGAGGGCCCTCAATCCAACAACCATACAGTAAAGTATCTGGGCTTCATACCATGATACCACTTTCATAAAAGAAAATCAACATAAGTAAATATCTGGGCTCCATACCAAGATATCACTTTTTATCCAGGAGGAAATGGTCACACCCTCAGGGGAGCTACCCAAAATAACCTTGCTGCCACGATTCCTGTTTCGACCATTATCGGGTTGTGAGGCTCGCGAAGTCACATCCACAAAGCTACGTTTTTTTACAAAGCCATGCTTCGATTACAAATGATCAACAAATAATCATCAACACACAACATCACTTAGCATGCCACATTACCAAATTGGGAATGTATCACTAGTAACCATCAACTACATAACCTCTGAGCTCATACGTCTCAGAGAAGGGTGTTAAGCTAAGAGAATAAATCTCCGCCACCAACAGAAATGTATTTGATAGAAACCAGGTTTACATCTCAAAGTGTAATGCCAGACATACATCCATACAAGTCTGTTCCGGATTCGAACAGAAACGAAGGCACTTCTGAAGAAGCCCTTGCAAATCCGGGTATTCATAATCCCGATCAGACTTTCCATCACTTAGGAAATCCCTATACCGACACAATTCAGTGTAGAGACAATGGACGGGTTATCCTTTCATTCTCGAAAATACATGGTCTTCACCACCGGTCTTCAAATGCCATCCATATCGACGTATCATTATTCGAAATGGGTTATATCACACAAAGTCCTCTCCCTGTTAAACCGAATAATGAGCGTAAATTTAAAAACATATGGATATGGGATTTCAATTAAGTCACAACTTTAAAGTTCAAACCTTTCTTTCAAATGGTTCAAACAAATGACCATTTTAAATCTTTTAAATAAAAGATTCATTTCACAAAGTTCACCTAGTTTCACAAAGATCCGTTCACGGATTTCAAAACAATTTCCACCTCAATTGGATTAGCTCATTTAATCTTTAAATCAAAGATTTAACTTATAGCTTCCAAAACTGTTTCCGAAGATTCATTCATAACTTGGAAAACCATTTTCAATTCAACTTGAACTTCCTCAAATACAAATTGGAAATTCATTTCTTACATGAAAGCTTATACCGTCTGAAAACAAATAGTTTTTATTTTGGAAAAATCCGATTTCATTTATATAAGTTAAGATCATTGGGTTAATTTAAATTCCCAAAGAAACACTTCATAAAATGGTTTAAATTCATGTAAACTTATATAACCTTTTTGAAATCATAAGTTCTTTACATAGAATTTAATTTCAAATTTTCAATTCAAATTTAAATCAAATTTCAAAACTAAATTAACTTATTCAAAAATAAAATTTTCTTTTGAAATTCCTTTTTAAAAGTTTTCCACTTTAAATCCAATTTATTTCCGAAACCATTTGGATTCACAAATTCAATTCTAAAATTATTTCAAAAACCTCTGACTTAACTAATTTCCACATGCAATCCATATTCGTGTGTATATAGTGTAGTCCAGGGGTTTAACACAATAGTGCACAACATCAACCATCACAGATTCAATCATATTAACTTCGATAAGCGGTATAGTCCATAACGCTTATCTTCATTCACAGACTCGTAGGTAAAATAAATTTATCAATGAGATGTATCACATAATATAAATAAAATTACTATTTGTGACGAATCCAGTTGGATCCCTCCAACCTGTTTTACTACATCCACGGATATTAGCATAGCCAATAAATATCGATTCAATCTGATAATAATTATCATATTCAACCAAACAACCAATTAAACATTTAAATATTAGCTATTTAAGTTAACTGATATCCAAATTTGAGTGAGATTAACTCACCTTGGGTTTTCGACGAGCATTCAAATTTAAATTAAATCGAACGGTGTTCGATTTAACCTAAATTTTTACTTGCTCAGAATAATTCCGAATTGCTCCACTACGTAGTACTCGTCGCTGCATTCCGACGTCACCAAATTCGTCGAATTCTGATAACGTATGCAAAAGTTACGAATTTATAAAGTTCAAATAACCTTTTAAAACAAATTTTCTTTTTATATTAAAACAAACCAAATCTAACCGTTGGTCTGAAAGAAAAATCACAGCCGCAAGCAATACATCTTCTTCATTCGCTCGCGTCCAGTATCTTCAAAACCCATAGCCGCATACTAGGGTTTGGAACCGTCGCACCCTCGATCACCAAGGCCACGATCGGCCACCAAGGCAACAACGGCCTTCGAGAGCTCCACCCACGGCCCTAACCCCATCGAACTCGAGCGTCCCTATAGCATGCGGTTTGCATGCGAACCTACGACGAACAGAGCCATAAAGCTTCGCCATCGACAAACTATAAGCCATCACGACCGCTAAATCCCAAGATCTCGTCGAGCTCGTCGACTTTCCAGTTGGGAGTTTTGGCTAATGTCGAGAGGATGGAGAGATAGATGAGGAAGATAGTAAGGTGGTTTTCCGCCATAGAAAAAGAAAACGGCGGCTGAGCAATATCTAGGGTTTCGGCCTAAAATTGAGTAGATATATAAACGTTTATAACTATTATTTTAATATTAATTCCACTTTTAAACAATATTTTCAAACGAACTCCGAATCAGACATGCCGTCAGGCGATTATAGGGTTTTACCCGCATTCTGAACACAATGGAACATGTTTCGGAAACTAATTCGATCATATGCACGAGTTACGGAAATAAACAATCAATTTTAAATTAGATCGATTAAAATAGTTTCTATGCTTTTGAGCTACCAGGGTCAAACGACAACTCCGATTGCTACGAAAATTGAAATCCGATAATAATTAACTATTACAGATCCAATTGAACTAGTTTCGTCCAATTCCGAGACTGTCCCCCGGAAGGCTATTTTAACTCGTCGATTAATACGAGCGATTTTCAAAATCGTCAAAATCTCCTAAAATTTCACCTTTAAAATTTTATTGGCTCTATTATAAATCATATAGACTTTATAATTACATTAGAAACTATTCTGATTCACTTCGAACCAAAATCTGATTATTTGCATTATTATATTATTAAATTCCTTTATTAAATTAATATAAAATCCTAAATCTTAAACCTATCGACTTTTGATTCCATCCAAAAGTCCAACATCATTATTTAAATTCAAATAAACTGAAAATATATTTTAGAAACCATTTCATAACCATTTATATCCAGATTCACCAATTATCACAATTCCAATATCTAATTATTATTATTCAAATCCAATTAAATTACCGTATTTGAAATCTAACTAATTATATTGATTTAACAAAAATCTTTTTACTTCAAAATCAATTTAAAAATCCACATTTAACATTTAAAATGAATTAAATGTTGAAAGCTAACGACTAGAAATTCTGGGTCGTTACATTCTTCACCGCTTAAAAAGAATTTCGTCCCCAAAATTTGCTAAGGTAGAAAGAATGCTCCAAACTCAATAACAAAACTCACATAGTAAAAATCTCAAATTTCACTTTGCCTAAATTCTTTAGTTTCAAATCAAACTGCTAGTTTCGATTCCTATTACAAAATCCTTTTATTTTAATTTGAAATCAATTTGTCATTAACAAAACGTTTCAAAATTTTCAAAAAAATTTCTAACTGCCAAAATTTTCGGAAAATTTTGGCAGAGTCCCCCTTGCACGGAGGAGCTTTTGCAATATCACAATAGATATAAATATATATACATCGACCCACTCGGTCAAAAAACCAAAAACAGTTCATATTTCCTATTTTTATTGTGTATGCGTACCTTTTATTAGCATTTTAAAACCATTCGGCTAATTTATATTGCATATACGCGCTCTAACTCTATCGATCGCTTCCCGTACCTGTACTTACTTAAACAAACACATGACCTTTCAATAATATGAGATTTCAACAAGATTTCATATATTAATCTAAACCAAACATATCAATTTTCAAAGCCCACACAACAATTTTCGAAATCCTACAAGTAAACCATATTTTATAAGCAATTACAAGGTTTCAACACCATTGAATTTCCCTAATACATCCAAATTTCATTTTACTTTACTCAAAAAGGATTTACAACCAGGTTTGCTGTATTCAATACATATTTATCATGACCAACTCCAAAATCACTACAACATGATCAACATATTCATAAATATGCAAATCCATTAAATTAAATTCCGACCCATTCTAATTGGTTCAAAAATCAACTTTATTTGATTTTCTTAATTTATTAGCTTTGTTTACAACAAAACGACTAACCTCAATGCAAATTTTATATCATTCAAGCAAACAACAATTACTGAAGTTTATAACCATTTTAAATAAATTCCAAACCAAACTATATTAATTTTACTTCATTTGAAATTATTTACAGCCCAAACATCCTCATTTTTATTCCATTATCAAATTAAATTCTTATTCCTACACTTCTAATTCATTATCCATATAGGTTTATATTAATATCATTCAGTTCTGGGTTATATACAACTCTACATTCTTATTTCATCACAATAATTAATTAAAATTCTTTCTCTTTCATTAAAATTTTATTATCTAAATAAATTTCATTAAAGACCATTTCATAAGTTTGACAACAACATTCCACAATTTCCTTAGGTTATTTCAATAACAAAATGTCTCAATTTCTTCTTGCATCATATTTATTTTTATTTTAAATTTGATTCTTATCCCATCATATTCCAATCCATTACAAATTTTAACTCAATTTATACACTTATTCAATCCATTTAAAACTTATTTTATGAACAATGAGACCACTTTAAATCATTTCACTCATTTGAATTTAATTATGATTCTAACCATCACTATTATAATCTAATTCCATTATTCATTTCAATACAATTCCTTTCAATTTAGTTTACACTAAATTCATCTTCATCCTATTCTTTTAAATTTAGTTAAGCTAAAATTCTATTCATACAATATCCTTTCAACTTAATTATTTTTTTTTTCAATTCAATTCTTTTCCAATTCTAATTCAAGTTTAACTAAATTAATTTAGCCAACTTAAATTCATTCCATTTCCTTTACTATTTTAAATAAGAATTTAATTCCATTTAATATTATTTATAGCACAACTGGATTTTAATTTCAATTCAATCCAAATTTAACTTAATTCCTTTTTTTTTGGCAATGCCAGCCTGTTTTTATAGTGGCCAGTCCACTTTTATTAACCAAAACCAACATACAAATTTAAAAGATACATAGCACTATGACAGAGGAACTACCCACCATCAACATTATAAAGCGACAACAACAGGGCAAATTTTTAAAATAAGATCAGAAAGAGAAGACGAAGACCGTGCAAATCTTCTCGAATTCCTTTCCTCCCATATCACTGCTATCGATAATTTAAGGTAACTGAGAAACCGCTTGGTCGACATGGTTTTCCACCTGGTTAACTGGAATATCGGAACCCATTCGAGCTTGAAATCACGTTGCGGTGGCCTCTCATGTATTCGATGAAGAACGTCCATCCATAAATGATAAGAAAAATGGCAATTGAAGAATAAATAACCGACGTTTTCAGCAGCCCGGTTGCAAAGGATGCACACAGACTGATCGATTAAATTCCTTCTAACAAGATTATCTTGAGTGTGCATAGCATTCATCAGACATTTCCAAAGCAGCAGATTATGTTTTTGTTTCGATCCAGACTTCCATATACGAGCGTGCCAAGGAATTGAAGAAGTGCATTGATTTTTTATTATAGTTCTGTAAACTATGGAGATGCTATGAAGATTTCCATTCCAGCTGAGCCCATCATGTTCCACATGCTTAAAAGAGGCAGTAATGGAAGACCAGAGTTTGTTCAGCACAGGCGAACTGACATGAGGCAAATGCAGGACTTCATTGACAAAAAAAAGCATTAGCATTAGCACTAATGGGAATACCAGAGTTAATTAAAAGATTATAATCAGTATGTTGAGAGAGAATCATTCCTGGAGCGCACCAGGGGGAGTACCAAAAGGAGTTCATAGTGTTGCATTGAACCATAGGCAGGTAATATCTTCTATTAGCCAGAAGTCTTTTCCATAAAAAGCTATTGGAATTGTTAGCTTACATACTCCAAAAATTGCCACCCTTAAGGTTGTATTGCCTATTCCAGATCTCCCACATCCCCATGCTATTACTGAGCAATTTGTTAACAAGATGGGATGTAGTGGCAATATTCCAAATTTTTAGATTAATGATACCCAGGCCCCCCTTATTAAAAGGATAAATAATTTTCTTATAAGCAATCGGTATGAGTTTAGAGGAGTAAATATTTCCATGCCATAGGAAATGATTAAATGCCTGATTTAGCATGTTAATAAGCTTATAAGGAATGATGAAAAGTTTAAAGAAATATGCACACATAGCAGTGGCAATACTCTGTATGATGACAAGCCTACCAGCTTGAGAAATTTTAGTACCATTATAATTATAGAGTTTATTAGTTATTTTTTCATATAAAGGAAGGCATTAAGCATTGGAAATTCTAGCCTTACACATAGGAGCACCAAGGTGCATAGCATTTTGATCGATGGCATGAAGCCCAGAAACCAGAAGAATATTCTGGTAGTTAATATCAGATACCCCAGCAATATTAATTTGAGATTTACTTTTATTTATATATAGACCTGTCATTTGATTAAATTTTTGAAATACAGAAAACACATTAGTGATGGATTTAATGTTTGGTTTAGTGAAAAGCAGGAGATCATCAGCAAACATTAAAGTTGAGATATGCTGTTTCTGACACTTGGGATGATAATCAATATTATTTTTTATGGCATTCAACACTAATCAATTGGGTAAGCACCTCCATCACTAAAATGAATAAGGTAGAGGAGATAGGATCCCCTTGCCTTATACCTTTTTGAGTTTTGAAATAACCAAATGACTCACCATTGATAGATAAAGAGACATGCACCGATGATATGCACGTATATATCCAAGCTAAGAAAGGTAAGGGAAAGTTCATCTTGGACATAATGGATATGATAGCCTCCCAACAAACAGAGTCATAGGCTTTATGAATATCCAACGTCATAAAACATCTTGGAGAAATGTTTTTCCTATTGTAACCTTTAATCAGTTCTTGGGAGAGTAATATGTTATCAATAATAGATCTTCCAGTAACAAAACCATTTTGGTTAAGGGATATTAAATCAGCAAGGCATGTTTTCATTCTAGAGGATATAATTTTTGCAATACATTTATATATGACATTACAACAAGCAATGGGCCTGAATTCAGTAACAGATTGAGGCATGTTAACCTTAGGAATAAGGGCAAGTTTAGTATGATTTATACCTTTCAGCAAGGTATTGGTTTTAAAGAAGTGTTGAATTGCTTTACAAAAGTCATGTTTAATAATATGCCAACATTTTTGAAAAAACAAAGCAGAAAACCCATCAGGGCCAGGAGAGCTAGTGCTTTTCATTTTGATAATGGAATCATGAATTTCATCTGGAGTAATAATCTTTATTAAACTATTAGCTTGTTCATTAGAAATATTATTAATAGGTAAGTCATTAAGGACTTGAATATTAGTTACAGCGTCAGATTGAGTAAACAGAAATTGATAGTCATTAACTTAAATTAAACCAATTCGATCCGATTTTTTTTTCTCTATTCAATTTAAATTTTACTTTCTAATATATAAGTTTTAAACTTATTTACTAACTTAAGTCCATTCACATCTTATATTTTCCTTTGTCTTATCTTACTTTACCTTTCATTTAGGATTAAGTTTGAATTCACCATACCATTCAACTATTTCCCATTTGTGATTATAATTCCATTTCTATTTTTAAGTTCATCAACTTATTTACTTAAAAGCTTATATTGCTCATTTTAGTTATTTTCCATCTGATAATCACAATTCTAGATTATCTATATAACACTTAATAACTTAAAGATATAAATTTGCATTACTCAATTATAGTCATTTTACATTTCAACTTTATATCCAATTTAATTCAATTTCAAATTCCAATTTTATTTAACTTATCCTGAGTTAAATTCAAATATATTTTATTCACCACCATTTTCTCAAGTTAAATTTTAATTCCAGGAGTAAAATTTTCATTTTTCTTTTTTACAAATCATCTTCGCTTAATAGGTTCAATAGTGGATTTATTTTAACTTCCACATTATTTAAATAGTGTTTCCAGAGTTCAATTACCCGGTTTTATTTCAAAACCATTTCGAAATAATAATCAACTCATACCTACTTGGTACATCAAATCAAATCTACGGATTCCAAAACACTTTGTTTTACCAAAACAAATTTCCCCTTTGAAATTTCTAAAACACCTTGTATATCAAACAAATCTAGACAGATATCATACCCAATTACTATGGAAGCAATCCATCATTTTAGAAACTCGAAAATGAATTCTAATGATGTGGCCATCATCATCAGGATTATTTTCCAGCGACTGAAGTGAGCTCAGTGCTTCCCTACTTCCACAAATTCTTTTCAAAACAATTCTCATTCAAAAATATTTCCCAAAATAATACTCTATCATTGCCTTCAAACACTTTGAAAACATTTTCAAATATTCCCAAGATTTTAACTTCCCAAACCTTTTTGTTTTAAATTCATTTTAAACACTTTTCAAAATTTCTGGGATTTAAATTCTGGTTTAATTCAAATTTAGTTATTCTTCGTTTGGATAAATCATACTTATAGAATTTTATTTGGTTATAAACCTTTTCAAACTTTAAATTCTTATATTTGATTATAACATTAACAACCAACCATCCAAATATATATAATTTTCAAAAAATTATTCCTTTTATATCAAAATATAATTTTGGGTAAAATTATTTCATTTACCCTACTTTAAAACAATACTATGTCGGTTTATCTTGTTTAAGAGTTTAGAAACCCCTATCGATACGGTTGTACTTCCCGTACCGACCAGAATTCATAAAAACTCAACCGATAAGTCAACACAGTATAAAAACAATTTTATATTCACTAACAAATACGCGCTCATATCTATTATTACACTCAAACTCATTCTAAAGTACTACTGACTCTATCTCTAATGAGTAACACCCAACAAAGCCAAGGTTATCGTTTAACCAAATGCTCTGATACCACATGTAACATGTTCGATTTCTCGATGCCCGAAAGTCGACATCCATACGTCCACTGTATCGAATGCCACACAGTTGAATGCCTGAAAACCGAACTGTTAGGGTTTAAAGAAGAAAGATGTAGAAGAAGAAATAGAAACAATAACAGAATCTCACATATCGCAGCGGCCAACATATAATAGATAAATAAATATCTTTAAACAGAATCACTATATCAGTTATTACATTACACCACATTACATTATCAGAGTGTACAACAACAAACAGCGGAAAGAAATATTACATAAACTAGTGATACGCTTCGCCGTCCAGCTTTCTTCTGAACTCCACAACATCTCTTTTTCGATTATTGCTCCCGAATAACGCTAACCTGACGCTAGGCTGCCCGTGTTGAAAATTGCGGGCACCCAGAGTTTAGAAAGAGAACAACAAACTCCAGGTCAGTCATGGGACTGGTGTGAGATTTCAAAACAATTTATTTTCCACAAATAAAAAGAAAAGAAATGAAATCCGCTATGCTTTTTAGAAAATGAAACTACCATAAGGCCTCCCACCACACACACAATGCAATCACAAACTTGGAGGAGATTTCTCCTTATGACAGTCAAAAATGCTTAATATGAGAAAACTCTTTTAAATATTATTATTAGTGCATAGTGTGAAAACATCTTCGAAATTATAATATTAATCTTAGCCAGCATACGTACCATTATAGTATGCCTACTATAGTTCCTATGTTAAATGACAGGTTCTACAACTAAAACTGTAAAGGGCTCGTATTGGATGATTGGATTTCCAACAAATGGTCAGGCAAAGGAACTTCCCACATAAAATGGAACGCCTCTAGAGGGACGTCCCCGAGAACCTAACCGGTTCTCTGCTACACAAGGCCGGGTTACCTCTGTAACTAGGTAACAACTGAGACGAGTATGCCATCCCCCTGTCGTTACCGACCTTTATCCGAGGGCCCTCAATCCAACAACCATACAGTAAAGTATCTGGGCTCCATACCATGATACCACTTTTATAAAAAAAATCAAAATAAGTAAATAACTAGGCTCCATACCATGATATCACTTTTTATCCAGAAGGAAATGGTCACACCCTCAGGGGGAGCCACCTCCAAATAACCTTACTGCCACGATTCCTGTTTCGACCATTACCGGGTTGTGAGGCTCGATGAAGTCACATCCACAAAGCTATGCTTTTTCACAAAGCCATGCTTCGATCACAAATGATCATCAAATGATCATCAACACACAGCAGCACTTAGCATGCCACATTACCAAATTGGGAATGTATCACTAGTAACCATCAACTACACAACCTCTGAGCTCGTACGTCTCAGAGAATGGTGTTAAGCTAAGAGAATAAATCTCCGCCACCAAAAAAAATGTATTTGATAGAAACAAGCTTTACATCTCAAAGTGTAATTCCAGATACACATCCATGCAAGTCTGTTCCGGGTTCGAACAGAACCGAAGGAACTTCTGAAGAAGCCCTTGCGAATCCGGTATTCACAATCCCGATCGGACTTTCCACCACTTAGGAAATCTCTATACTGGTGCGACTCAGTGTAGAGACAATCGACGTGTTATCCTTTCGTTCTTGAAAATACCCGGTCTTTACCACCGGTCTTCAAATGCTATCCATATCGACGTATCATTATTCGAAATGGGTTATATGACACAAAGTCCTCTCCCGGCTAAATCGAATAATGAGCTTAAATTTAAAAACATATGGATATGGGATTTCAATTAAGTCACAACTTTAAAGTACAAACCTTTCTTTCAAATGGTTCAATCAAATTACCATTTTGAATCTTTTAAATAAAAGATTCATTTCACAAAGTTCACCCAGTTTCACAAAGATCCATTCACGGATTTCAAAACAATTTCCACCTCAATTGGATTAGCTCATTTAATCTTTAAATCAAAGATTTAACTTATAGCTTCCAAAACTGTTTCCGAAGATTCATTCATAACTTGGAAAACCATTTTCAATTCAACTTGAACTTCCTCAAATAAAAATTGGAAATTCATTTCTTATATGAAAGCTTATACCGTTTGAAAACAAATAGTTTTTATTTTGGAAAAATCTGATTTCATTTATACAAGTTATGATCTTAGGTTTAATTTAAATTCCCAAAGCAACACTTTATAAAATGGTTTACATTCATGTAAACTTATATAACCTTTTTGAAATCATAAGTTCTTTACATAGAATTTAATTTCAAATTTCAATTCAAATTTAAATCAAATTTTGAAACTAAATTAAGTTATTCAAAAATAATTTTTTCTTTTGAAATTCCTTTTTAAAAGTTTTCCACTTTAAATCTGATTTATTTCCGAAACCATTTCGATTCACTAATTCACTTCTAAAATTATTTCAAAAACCCGTGACTTAACCAATTTCCACGTACAATCTATGTGTATAGTGTAGTCCAAGGGTTCAACACAATAGTGCACAACATCAAACATCACAGATTCAATCATATTAACATTGATAAGCGGTATAGTCCATAACGCTTATATTCATTCACATACTCGTAGATAAAATAAATTTATCAATGAGATATATCACATAATATAAATAAAATTACTATTTGTGATGAATCCAGTTGGATCCCTCCAACATGTTTCCCTACATCCACAGATATTAGCACAACCAATAAATATTGATTCAATCTGATAATAATTATCATATTCGGCCAAACAACCAATCAAACATTTAAATATTAGCTATCTAAATTAACCGTTATCCAAATTTGAGTGAGATTAACTCACCTTGGGTTTTCGACGAGAGTTCAAATTTGAATTAAATCAAACGGTGTTCGATTTAACCTAAATTTTTACTTGCTCCGTATGATTCTATAATTGCTCCACTATGTAGTACTCGTCGCTGTGATTCCAGCGTCACCAAATTCGTCAAATTCTGATAACGCATGCAAAAGTTACGAATTTATAAAGTTTAATAACATTTTAAAACAAATTTTCTTTTTATATTAAAACAAACCAAATCTAACCGTAGATCGGAAAGAAAAATCACGGCCGTAAGTAATACATCTTCTTCATTCGCTCGCATCCAACGTCTTCAAAACCCATAGCCGCATACTAGGCTTTGGAACCACCGCATCCTCGATCACTAAGGCCACGATCGGCCACCACCGCAACAACGGCCTTCGAGAACTCCACCCACGCCCCTAACCCCATCCAACTCGTGCATCCCTATACCATGCGGTTTGCGTGCGAACCTACGACGAACGGAGCCATAAAGCTTCACCATCGACAAACCATAAGCCATCACGGCCGTTAAATCCTAAGATCTCGTCAAGCTCGTCGACTTTCCAGTTGGGAGTTTTAGCTAATGTCGAGAGGATGGAGAGATAGATGAGGAAGATAGTAAGGTGGTTTTCAGCCATAGAAAAAGAAAACGGCGGCTGAGCAATATCTAGGGTTTCGGCCTAAAATTGAGTAGATATATAAACGTTTATAATTATTATTTCAATATTAATTCCACTTTTAAACAATATTTTCAAACGAACTCCGAATCGGACATGCCGCCAGGCGATTATAGTGTTTTACCCGCATTCCAAACACAATGGAACATGTTTTGGAGGCTAATTCGATCATATTCGCGAGCTACGGAAATAAACGATCAATTTTAAATTAAATCGATTAAAATAGTTTCTATGCGTTTTGGGCTGCCAGGATCAAACGACAACTCTGATTGCTACGAAAATTTAAATCCGACTATTATTAACTATTACGGATCTAATGGAACTAGTTTCGTTGAATTCCGTGACTGTGCCCCGGAAGGCTATTTTAACTCATCGATTAATTCGAGCGATTTTCAAAATCGTCGAAATCACCTAAATTTCACCTTTAAAAATTTATTAACTCTATTATAAATCATATAGGCTTTATAATTACATTAGAACCTATTCTGATTCACTTCGAACCAAAATCTGATTATTTGCATTGTTATATTATTAAATTCCTTTATTAAATTAATATAAAATCCCAAATCTTAAACCTATCGGCTTTTCATTCCATCCCAAAGTCCAATATCATTATTTAAATTCAAATAAACTTAAAATAAATTTTAGAAACCATTTCATAACCATTTATATCCAGATTCACCAATTATCATAGTTCTAATATCTAATTATTATTATTCAAATCAAATTAAATTACCGTATTTGAAATTTAACTAATTATACTGATTTAACAAAACTCTTTTTACTTCAAAATCAATTTAAAAATCCACATTTAACATTTAAAATGAATTAAATGTTCAAAATATAACGACTAGAAATTCTGGGTCGTTACAGTTAGTTTTAAGCTCCAAAAGTGGGATATTACAGAAAGTTCGTACTGACCAACCTTTGCGAAAAGTCTTGTGGTAAGCAAAGGCTTCTAGAATGCTATTGAAATGGAACCTTGAATTAAGCCAATACGACATAACCTATCACCCTCGGAGAGCTATCCAAGGTCAAGCTTTGGTAGACTTCATAGTTGAATACAGTATGTGAGACAAGACTCCCGAGAGTGGTGGTGAGCAGATTGCTAGGTGGAAGATGTACATAGATGGCGTGTCAAATGTACATAGTGGTTACCCAATGTGAAGGCTCACCCATTGGCTAAGCTGGCAAATTCTGGAGATGTACGGCTCATTGGCCTGGTTCTGATGGAAGTCTTGTTAGCTCTGAGCATCGAATATATGGTTGTCAGCTGGATCTTGGAGGCCGAATGTGATAAGGGGTCATGGTTGATTTTAATAAAGAACTATTTACAGAAGGGAATCCTTCCAAACATAAAGGATGAGCGATGGAAACTCCTTCGCTAAGCCTCAAGATATATCTTTCAACAAGGTGCACTTTATGGGAAAGGATTCTTAGTCCCGATGTTTTGGTGTGTCACCAACGATTAGGCCAAACAAGCCTTGAGAGAAGTTCATGAAGGGGCATGTGGTGACAACTCTAGGGGCAAACCCTGCAAAGAAGATTCTCCCTTATGGGTACTTCTGGCCAACTGTCAATGGAGACACGGCTAATTACACTAGAATGTGTGAGAAGTGGCAGAGATTCACTAAGATTCTAAGAGCTCAACCGATGGAGATTACTCAAATGGTCAGTCCCTGGCTGCATGCAGTTTGTGGAATTGATATTATCGGTGTATTACCAATATCTAAGGGTGGCACGAAGTATGTCGTCTTCACTATTGATTACTTCACCAAATAGGCTGAAGTAGAGCCATTAGTCACAACTACCACCAAGAAAGTAATAAACTTCATAATCTGGAATATCATCTATAATTTTGGAGTACCACAAGAAATTATCACTGATAATGGGACCCAAATCGATAACATCGGATTTAAAAATTTCTACCGTCGATATCGCATGGAGAAGAGATTTGCTGCAATGGCACACCCTCAGGAGAATGGATAAGCTAAAGCCATAAACAAGATTATTATGTCTATTACTAGTAAAAAAATTGGAAAAAGGAAAAGGGCAAGTGGGTCAATGAACTTTCATTAGCACTTTGGCCTTATCAAACGACCCATAAGTTAGTGATTGGCCATTCTCCATTTGCCTTAATGCAAGGTTAGAGGCTATGATTTTGGTTGGACTAAAGTACCTTCTTATAGGGTAACTCACTAAGATTCTAGGCTAATTACATTAGAAAGTGTGAGAAGTAGTAGAGATTCACTAAGATTCTAAGAGCCCAATAGATGGAGATTACTCAAATGGTCAGTCCCTGGCTGTTTGCAGTTTGTGGAATTGATATTATCAGTGTATAACCAATATCTAAGGGTGGCACGAAGTATGCCTCGTCACTATTGATTACTTCAACAAATGGCTAAGGTAGAGCCATTAGTCACAACTACCACAAAGAAAGTAATCAAGTTCATGGTCTGGAATATCATCTGTAATTTTGGAGTACCACTAGAAATTATCATTGATAATGGGACCCAAATCGACAACATCGGGTTTAAAGATTTCTACTACCGATATCGCACGGAGAAGAGATTTGCTACAATGGCACGCCCTCCTGTATGGATAAATTAAATCCATAAACAAGATTACTAAGTCCATTCTTAGTAAAAAAAAAATTGGAAAAGGCAAAGGGCAAGTGGGTCAACGAACTTTCATTAGCACTTTGGGCTTATCAAACGACCCATCAGTTAGCGAATGGCCATTCTCCATTCGCCTTAGCGTACGGTTAGAGGCCATGATTTCGATTGCACTGAAGTACCTTCCCATTAGGTAAGTCACTATAATCCATGGACAAATGAGCAACTCCAATTGGTGACCCTTGATATGATTAATGAGAAGCACAATGAAGCTGAATTGAGAGCAGCTACACATCGAAGCCGGGTTGTCCGATATTACAATACCAAGGTGAGGAATCGGACCTTTGAAATTGGTGACCTGGTTCTCAATCGTATCTTCCCAAGCCCTCGAAACAGGCGCCCGAGTTGGGAAGGTACATACACAATCAACCAAAAACGTGGAGACGGCACTTTCAAGCTAGCAACGGTGGATGGGATCTCACTCCCAAGGGAATGGAATAGAAAACATTTATGATGCTATTTCATTTAGAAATTTTTTTGAACATAATTAAAGTTGTGTATTAAGGCAGAACCTATCATTTCCCGTCTTTTGTAAAAGTGAAATGGCTTTTCGAATCTGTGACTCCACCTTTACATATTCTAAGGGTTGTGAAATATGATCAACTCGAATGAATCTACATCTATATAATGTAGGTATGTAGGTACCTGTAGCTAAGTGCCAACCAAAGTTATATAATCCATGATCGAACCTTTGAAGTTTAACTACCCTTGGCATCTAGAGATGGATGCTAGGTAACTTTTATCCTAGATGTGGGGACAAGAGTACACACCTAAAATGGACGTGATTTGACCGCCATCTGCTAACTCTTGTCCTTGATGTAGGGGATAGGAGTATAAACAAACAATGAACATGATTTGACCATACATCTGCTAACTCTCATCCATGATGTAGGAGCAGGAGTATAAACCCAAAATGGATGTGACTCGACTGTCCATTTATTAGCTTTTTCCTCGAGTTTGGTAAAGTGCCGTTGTCTTTCCTACAGGATGGTTGGACTAGAGATCATTGCTCAAAGTTAGGTAAGATCACCTCCAAGCCTGGATTAATTCTCGGAGATAGGAATGGTTGCATTTAAAGTTCCTGGAAAAGGAATGTTTAAATAATCTTTCTAGGTAATTGAAATTTGACTAGATTCTAGAATCCGATACGGTTATATAAAAATGCCTAGGGATTGGCGCTTCAGTGATCACTTTATGTTTGCATGAATGATGAATGGCTAGCAAATCATGGAATGGTCTAATGATTTAATCCAACAATAATCATGGAAAGAAACAGATCATGAGTACATCGAATATAAAGTGCATTTCCCAAATACTTTAACAAATTCAAACAAAGATTGAACAAAACAAAATTCTTTGTTATTCACATTTGAAATAGAACTTGGAAAGGAAAGTACAATTTTTATTTACACCTAGGCTGAAAATAAAATCGGGGGCCGAACCCGCATAATGCCAACCTAAAATAAAGCAAACTCTAATAACAACAAATCAAAAGTGAGTTTATATACACAAAACATACTAAAAATCACTTTTGTAATTTTTCCTCTTGGTCTTTCTCTTCTCTTATCTGGAGGGATATATGATTTGATTGGGCTTCTCCCTACTTCTTCCATGGCCGTTGGATGGAGTGCTCTACAATGATCTTGCAGGCATGCTTTGAGTGCTCCCAGGTGGAGGAAGAGAGACAAGAGCGAAGATAACCTGACCGAGCAAAGCTACAGAGAAAGGAGGAGGGATGGCTTCTATCTTCTCTAGCTTGATATCTTTATTTAGGATAAGTTGCTACTAAAGCTTACTCATAGTGGAACCTGACAGGGCCTTGAAGAATCCAACAATGAAAATGTTGCCTTCCGTTTGAGCTTCCTATATCCCACTAGTCCATTTATCATGTAAAGAACCATCATCAGCTCGTCAGGCATAGGAGTCTCGCCAATTGGAATACTTGGAATCATCATTGAAGTAGTCACAGTCATTAATTCTGTTGTAGATGCTTCTTGTCCCAACTGAAGGCCTCTATCAGGAAGCGAGATGACTTGCGGCTGACCTAAAACTTGTGAGACATAAATAGAGAGGCTTGCTATTTCAATCGGCAACATGTGGGCTCTCTGAAATATAAACGAAGTATACAAAATACCTCCTTTAGTCTGGGGTTCTGTATGGGTCGGTGTGCTGTTGGAATTCCCTTCCAACATGGGAGAAAGGACGGTAGACTTATGCATTTGAGGCTTCTTTGGATCTTATTTAGGGAAGAAGGATGAATCGGGAGTAGATTTGGGTCTAGGTGTGTGGCCAGTGGTGATATCTTGAGGTAATGATCAAGAGCCTTCGCATACGCCTTTTTTGGGGTAGCGGCTAGCTCTAGATAAAGAGTAAGCTCACCCATTCTCAGCACATTGGGCTCATCTCCTATCAAGACCTCGTTTCCCAAGTGAGTCAGGTCTACCTCATCACCATTTAGAAATTCATTCTCCTCCTTAGAAACTTACTACCAAGCCAAAGCCCTAGGATAATTATCACCAAGCCACTCTAAGTTACGAAACTTGAGCACATTAGAATTGTACTTAATGATCAATGGCTCGAATATGTCCATTATCTGCTTCTTAGCATCTTCGACTTCCTTTTCAACGATAGCGTCCACATCCTGAGCACAGGCTACCACCTCCTCTCTTTCCTAACAAGTGGTAAGCAGCTCCTCATAGTACCTTTGAGCTTCTTGGAAGGCTTCATTTTCCATTTTTTCTCGCTGTTGAGTGTGGCCGACATCTATTCACTTTTGTGGTCAATTGTTCTATCTCCAGCACTAAATCACGATTTTGATAGTGCATAGTCTCTATCGCATCACAATGTTTTGTCCTCTCACTCTCGACTGCTTTGATAGCATCATCGTCCTCTTTTCGGCCTTATCTTCTGATGTATTCAAGTCAGTGATTTTAGCATTAAGATAAGCGATAATCTTTTTATCTTATGTCTCTATAAGTTTCCGATTATCGATCTCGAGTTTCCTTCCTTCCAAACCATGAGATCTTCTTGGCTATTCACTTCCATTTACTGTATTGGTCATAAGCATTAGCTATGTAAGCAACGGCCATGTCTTTGACCTCTAGAGGAATGTTCTTTACATTGGACACAAACATGAGTCCATCAAAACATACATCCTTAAACTGTTCCTTCATTTTAGTCGATAGGGCATCAACGGAAAGTTATTGCTCCATGGTGATGACTATAGCTTCAATCTATTTCTTACCAGCCATGAGATAAATGGCTTTAAAATGGCCCTTATAGTGCCTGCAGTCAGAAGGTCGACCGATGTGAATTGTTGTCAAGTGTTGAATGGGAATGTAACCCGAAAGTAGTGCGTGGGAAGCATCGCTTAGTTGAAAGACATCAAGACAATCAGAATGCTTGTCCGAACTTTTTGGTGGAGGTGACCTAAACCAAGAATAGAATTTGGAAGCAGAATCGTGAGATGTATAGCCTCTACGGTGACCGTCTCTGTCACGGCAAGACTTATGGCTGGATTATGAGTCTCGGCCACCACCCCGATGATACATGTTTGAGCGACACCTTTGTCGAGACCCATTTTCCTCTAAAGACTAAAACATATATCTTTTCCACTCTATTGATCCTGCAAATGAAACATGGACAAGTTAGCTCCAATAAGTAAAGACAAGAGTCAAGTGTAATGTGACGCAGTGCATGTGTATGTGCGTATCCTGGTGTCCTCCCAACGGACCATGTGCTAGAGCTTTGCTAATAGGAGTGATTTCATCCATGCTAGTAGGAGCTATTTCATTATCAAAGCAGAGAGGAGAGTCAGAACCCTCAAGACTCATATTACCAATGTCGAAAGAGCCAAACTCTAAAGGAATCAATCCCAAATCAAGGAATATATCTTCAAAAGGGAGTGTGGGAGTTTTATCCACAATTGTCGCTGGTAGGGATTGTGTAGAAGATCGTCCTTTGGGAAGTTTCACGATGGACCTCTTTTTAAAAACGAAATGTTGGGTATCCTTGGTCTGTTCAACTAAAGGCTCGTGGCCCACATCAACGTCATCGTGGCTAGCTTCTCCACCTTTGCCTGTAATTTTTCCTTCCTTGACATATTCTTGCACTGCTTTAACATTCTCTTTAGCTTCATCCCATGGACTAGGGACTAGGGCACGTTAAGATTTACATCACCACCTCCAAGGAGTTATCATCATCATCATCATTATTGTCATTGTCATCGGTGATCACTTGAACTTGATTGGTTCTTCGACCTGCTTCTAACAATTTATGGGCTAGGAGATTCTCATCGGGATGAAGAACTCCTATTCTTTACCATTTTCTGGAAGAGCATGAGAGCTCTAATGGCATTTTCAGTTGTTTCGCCAATGGGTCTCATTAAAACATCCGAATGACAAAGAATATGAGTTAAGCCTGCAGAATCGCAAGGCAAGTTCATATTGAACACATGAAGTATAATTTTATCCGAGTAGCCATCCTCGTGCGAATCTAGGTAGACAACAGACTTAAAACCATTCACTCTTGGAATAGCTCAGCTTATTCCATGTAATAGTAACAACTCGACAGTTCTTAACCGGTTCCAAATAAGTTAAAGAAGGGATTCCTTTCTGGCTCTTGAAACTATGTATGTACCAAATTTCTTCCACACCAAGCACTCGATGCAAAAGTTGAGATGATAAAACAATAAATATACCATGAAGGAAGGCGTAGGAACTTGGATGCAGCTGCGTTGGAGCCAATCTAGTGAAGTTGAGAATCTGGTAAATAAATTGATTGAATGGTAAGACGCGTCCCGCCAGGCTCATGTATCTATTACAAGCACTATAACCATCTAGACGTCTAACACCCCTAATTTTTGATAACATTATTCAAGAGATTTAATTAGAAAAATTAAATAGAATAATGTAAATGTTAAGTTATAAGGGGGTTGATATTTGGATAAATATAATTAAGGCCGAGCTTAGTTAAATAATTAAATGGGCTTAAGAATGGTTTTTAGGTTAACTGATCTACATAATGGTATAAGGGAATTTGCCGCACATAACCCATTACCCATATATATTCTCGTTCCTTACCATATCATTTCCCATTCACGTCATTTTGAAAACAAAAACGTAAAAAGTGAAGCCGGCCATAATCAAAGAGAAGAGAAATCAAAGTAAAGTTAGGGATTCAAGCTTAGGGGAAATTAATCTCAATCCATTCTCCTTATCTTTATCAAGGTGAATAATAATTCATTCCATTTCTATTTTGTTTTATAATCTTATGTTTTCGGATTTAAGGGTAAATTCGTTTTTATGTTGATTTGGATGATGACATGCTTGAATTACAATTTGTTTGATTTATATTAATTTCTAAATTTGTTTTGCATATCGTCATATTATATTATTTTGAGTTGTTATAACCATTGTGGATGCAGGACCATAATATATGGTTTTAAAAAGGTATTAGGATACTAGTAAGGGGAAATCTGTTTCTCTTAGCGGTGTGGTCTCACTAGATATCTAATGGTTTGAGATGGTAGATTATTATTCACACGAGGCTTTACATCCGACCCGAAGTTTGTGTTTCCTCTTAAACTCTAGGTACTCAAATGAATTTGAGAAGTTTGAAAGTTGAGGTTTTCAGGCACCTCGTAAAATGAATAAAGCTTTCGAAGACATGCAGAAGGAAAGATAGATATCTATAATTATCTTTTATTTGATTTTGTTGTGTTGTTAGTAATAGAAAAGTTGTTAAATTACGTGTATATACTGTGATCATTCAAGGAGGCATCTTCATATGTCACTCTTGGCGTATATTGTAATAAATATATTTTCTTTGAACATGGTTGATGATTGTGGGATATGTATTGAATGGGAAATGTTTTGTAATAGAATGTGATCTTGTTTGAAGTTTTAAGTGATCTTGTTTGAAGTTTTAAATTTTTTCCATATTCATGTGTTTCGGTGTATCAATGAAAATAACATCTTCGTATTTGTTAGCCAAGGATTAATAACTAAGGATGATTGGAGCATCCATAGCCGTTACTTTTAGGTCTCCAAGTAGGGGGATGTTACAAGTGGATTGTGAGCTCTTTGGTGACAAGAAGGGACTAATACATCATTAAATGAAATTCCATGTTTGTTGTAGATCAAACGGAGTGATCCTTTGTCAATCTTTGAAGCAATGGAGTCGATGGTATAATGTAAAATAACTACATCCTCAAGAGTGTTAGGAGCGGCTTCTATTGCAGGGCCTTCTACATGCATTTGGGAAATCTTTGGATGTGTTTGATCTGCTTATGGATTTTCAACAAGAGGTATGAGCTATGTCGGAACATGTTGTGCAGAAGGAGTCCCAGTCAAGCTAGACTCCACATCAGATTCAACATATCTCGTGATGATGGACCTGGAGTTAAAGTGGTAAGATGCTCAAAACGTTTACAATCCATGTCTATAAAAAAACTCAATAGATAATCAACATTAGATTAATTATAAGCTATACCCCCATGCTAGAGTGAAACCTAGTACAGTGTTGTGTAGTGTCATGTAGTGCAGATTTCCAATATTGTAAAATGATTCCTTTTAAAGTCTAGAACTTGCCCAAGTGACCGTCATCGCTGACTAGCCTGATGGAAGTCGTGCAATTTTTTATGCATTGGAACTTAGGAGATACTGTTTGGAAAACGTGAATGAGTTCAAACTCAAGTGAGTTTTAAAAACATAAATCTTAATGAGGGTCGGACCCGAGCCTTCAAAAGATTTTTTTTAATTTCCAATCGCTATTTCTTGGCCTCGACTTCAAGCACAACCACCAACGCGAGCTCCACCCACGTTGACTTCCAATCACCAGCTCTACCTAACTAAGTCAAGGATGCAGTTAAGTGTCTAATTCGAGCTTAGTAGATGGATCAGTGGATTCATAAAGGGACAAGGATCGAATGAAGGAGTAGGCGATGCCGAGTTCAGGTTTATGGAGGAATGGTCAACGATAGTGGCTCTCAAGGAGTGTTGAAGTTGGAATCAAGGTTTGTCAATGACAGACTTGAAGCTTTAGGTTAGCACCAATGAGAGCGAAGAGGAAAAGTGACAAAATTGGGTATTATAACCCAAAAGATTGACTTTTCAGGCAAATAAAAAGGGAGACTTATCCCAAGTTTCAAATGGTACCGATCCAAGAATTTGGATTGGTATTGAGTCTTCACTAAAAAAATGAATGAAAAATGTGAGGATGTTCCATGCATGTGTATGTATATGTCAAAGATTATCCAAGAATGTGCAAGTTTATATATGCACATGTGTATACTCAACCGTGAGCGACTAGATTCAAAGAAAATCAAATTCAAACTGAGAAAGTCCATAAGAAGAATCAGTTCAAAATTATCGAGCTTAGAATTATGGATCGTGAGAGCATATTTCCATTTATAATGCCAAATGCTAGTAAAGCATCACGACAAATGGCTACGGACATAGCTCTTCACTGAAATGATCCGTGGAAAGGACGATGACCATTCAAAGTATAAGTGGAACCCTTTACAGCAATTCTAGCTTGTCTCGATCCAAAGCGCATCAAGTACGAAATAGGTTGTACTTTGGAGGGTAGGTGTTATCCAACATTTTGACCTATCAAAATTCGCATAGACTAGATGATTGGAACCTAAAAGCTATCAAGGTAAGAAGCCCAGAGAGATAGATCAAGAGTTTAGAAATCAAGTGCAAGCGGAGCCACAAGGCAAAGATTGATCCTCGAAGACCCGAAATCCAAAAGTTTGTGGGATTGGTACCAGTCCACGAGAATTCATTAAAACTTGCCAATACTCCTACTACTTGTAAGTGATGATTTTACGAGCCTATGTCAAGCATTATTTCATTGATCCTATGAAATTCTCTATCGATCTTCACGATCATCAACAACTCTATTCTTTCATAAATCTGTTAATTGGGCTCAGAAAAAAGCTAATACTGATTTAAGCAAGGTGGGAATTGTTTGTACTAAAATTGAGCACAACACTCTTCGGAAGTTTTTAAAGAGATAACAGTAAATAATATAAATTTAAAATGAGGATTATCTAACAAAAACTCCAAACAACAGGAAAGAAAATGCACATACAAGCGATTTAGAGTGGTTCAGCGTGTTCCCTACGTCCACTATGAAGTTTTTTATAACTTTATTGATTCTCTTTCAGCGATTACAAGTGATTACAGCGAACAACAGCAAAATACAACTTGAAATTCGAATTCAACAGCAAAAGTATGATGTAGGTCTTGATCCGGCAGAGTCTGGGCGCTTGAGAATTAAAAAGATCCCTCTTCTGTAGGCTTTGGGGCTCTATTTATAGGCGTAGGAGGCTGAGATTTGCTCTGGCACGTGAGGGGCCCACACGACCAATTCGAGGAAGTTTCGACTCGATCTGTGATTGTATCGATCAAGGTCATGTCCGATGGAGCTGAAATTTGGTGGAGACGTTCCTTGGCTCGTATGTAACCTTCGCTAAAAATTTCATGGCATTTGGATCAGTGGATTTTGAGATATGATCGATACGAGTGGAGATTTCTCGGATGGCTATTTGGTTCGAATCCATAGCTTCGAATTGACGCCCTCGTATCGATGGTTGCACGTGTCTATGAGATGATGTAGCGCGCGTATTTCGAACCAATCCATCTTTCTCTCTAGTTTGACCGTGTCGCATCCATGGCTCTCGCCTCGTTTGTATCGAGTGCCGTTATCCAATTCGTGTTGATGGACACGAAGCAGTGTTAACTCGATGGATTCGAGCAGCAGCAACATCGATGGATACGAAGTGACGATGGCTGATGGTTACGAAAAAGGGCTTTCCTCAATGGATACGAACTAGGTAGACACTTGATGGATGCGAAGGAGGCCTTAGTCGAACAATACGCAATGCATGCTCTGTAGATGGATTCGAACTGGATCGATGCGAAGTAGATGGATACGAAATAGGGCTCACTAATGGATACGAACCCTTGGTTGGTGATGGGTTCGAACGAACAAAGGAGGATGGAGACGAAAGGAGGTAGTTACTTTATGGATACGAAATAACGACCCGTGGCAGCTGATGGATGTGAAGGTGATGGATACGAAAACGGGGTTATCACCTTCAAATCGCATTGATCATAACTTAATTTTACGAACTGGATTGACTTGAAATTTGGGATGCGGGCTCCCATGGCCTAGCTTGTCCTTTCTTGTAAATTATAGCCCGATACGGACTCGGACAAAATTCGTCGATATCCATAGCGAGCCTGTGCATACTGGACATCCAGGACGTTTAATCTTAAGCTTGTAATCAGTTCTTTAATATCTCGGCCTTGCCAAAAGGCGGGATAACATTTGCCCCATAAAGTACGTCTTGTGGAAACATGACGTGCTTTGAAAAGCTGCAGTCTTCACTCTGAACAACCATTGATCTTTTGTCGAAGGTTGTAACCTTGCGTTGCTATAACTGATTGTTGTATGATAGGGCTTAGCTGTTTGTTGCCGTAATCATTATTAAATGAATACCCGATTTGAGTTTTTGTCAGTTTTCTTGTATTGAATTACGTGTCGATCCACTCCTGAACCGATGTGAAATTTGAGTTGCAACAACAATTAACAGTCATTTTTTAGCGTTCCTTCACATCGCTCCTCTCCTGGATCGATATAGAAGTTTGAAAAATTGTTCTCGCATCGATATGTTCGGCAGTGATGGACGCTCATCACTCTTTTCGTATCCATGAACCTTGCTGTTTGTCACAGATAGGCGATTCACAATTCGTATCGATGCCAATGTATAAGTTACGATGGATACGAAATCGATGTTCGTATCGATGGGCAGTGGATGGAGTTGCGAAATCGTCGATGCGAACAAGGGCTTCGAGTCGATGGGCTTCATCATCTTCAGCCGTCTTCACTGTGTGCTTCGTATCGATGGATTCATTGTCCATTTTGAATCGATGGAAATTTTTGGTTAGATGGATATGAACAGGGCAATCAACTCGATCCGTAGGTTGACCGGTTGCGATCGGTCACGTGGACTGGGAGGCGAATCGACCCGGTTCCTCTCTGGGCTACATATAAATACTCTGGACTTCATCCATTTTAACTTTTTACTTTTTTACTGCCGCCTTTAACCTTCGCATCGATCCAGAAACCTGAGAGAAGAGAACTGTGCCGTGCTTTCGACTCGATCAAATTCAGCCCTTCAAATCGTCAACTTCCAATTCTAAATTAGGCAATTAATCACGAATCCAAACGACAAAGTTATCTCAGATCCACTCCTTCTTCATCAATTATCCATTCTAGCAATTGGAAAAATCAGATCTGGGTCAAAGCTCGGTCGTAAATGGCCATGGCGGTGCTCCTGCAAATTGGAGAAGAAAGAGGGGAATAGACAAGAAATAGATCGATCTAGGGGCTTGCGTTCAAATCGATGTAGGCAAAGTTATTTCTCCTTGGATTTCGCATCGATACCTGGAATATTTTAACGGAGATGTTGCAGTTCGTACCGATTATGATGGTGGTGGATAGGATCAACACGAAATGGTCGATATGAAAAATAAGTAATTGGTCGTTTCGAAGTCCTCAGTTTTAGGTCGATACGAATTTTGCTTTTATGTTCGATACGTAAAGTATTGACTCAAACGTGATCGATGTTTAGCTGAGACCTTCTTGATTGGTTCGAACCAGGCAATCAAGGATCGACTCGAAGTCATCCTTTTTGATCGATACGAACTCGACCCTTAACGATCGATTCGAAACATGCCCCCGGGGATCGATACGAATGTGTAGCCTGATGGATTCAAACAAGCTTCCTGCGATCGATTCGAACGTGTATCTTTGATGGATACGAAACTTTGAACTCTTGATAGCATGACTCCGACGAGCTTCATTCTTGCATGTCTAAATTTGACTGTCAAACTACATACTTGAATGCCTTTCGAAGCTCGTCGATGGAACTGTAACTTTATGACATGATGATGAACTTTAACTCAAATCGATCACCAGCATTTCAATAGTACGGTTGTGACGGCCAGCGATGACGGTCATTATAACTGGACTTCGAAGCTTTGTCGTTTGCATATTTTCTTTAAATCTGTAGAATCTTTTAAAGTGATGCACAGCACTGCACTGCACAATACACACTCTACATGAGGGGAACATATGGGCTCTTCAGTGTCTTATGATGATTTCTCGTGAGTTAGCTAGTTATGGAAACTTCAAGCTTGCAGCCGCAAGAAACTCAGACTTCAGTCCATCCCGTTTTTGAAATGCCGAAGATCGAGGCCGAAGTCATCGGTCCAACCCCGGACGAGTTACCTGACGCATCCTTCATCAGTAATCCATCAGACTCCGTTCCATCCAACATCTCAAAAGACATGCTAGGAAGAATATGCTTAAGGCATGGTCTGTCGATGGACGATGTATTATTGCCAGGACCAAGCGACAGACCGCACAATCCACCGGAGGGATATACCGCATTCAATCGTCATGCGTGCACAGCTGGGACACTCCCTCCGTTTAACCAGTATATAAGAGAAGTTTTGTCATTTTTGGGGATCGCCCCCTCTCAGCTACACCCGAACGGATATGCCTCGCTCAATAGCTTGTTCATTGCATTTATGGAGTATCTCTATCGACCGCCACTCCCGATTGAGATCAGATACTTTTTCAACTTCAAGAGTCGAACTGATAGTCCATCTTTCACATTCCTGGAAGCAGTAAGAAACTTCCAAGTGATTACGGGGTCTTGGACTAGACTGAGCTACTTCAAGACGGAGTGGTTCTATGTTAAAAGCCCCCTAGGATTTGCTAGGCGATGGCTATTTAGACGTGAGTATTGCTATCTTTTCAAGCAGTCGGCAAGGCAGTTGCAAATAAAACCCAACCCATATTCTCTTTTTCTATACAGCGATAATTCAGCGACCTGAAGGTGAATATTTCAAGGAGATAGCTCGGGTTCTCCAAGAGGTCCCAAGCGAAGAGAGGAATATCGAATTGCTCTTGACGGATAGGAATCTCAGAACTCTAGGGCTGATCGAGCGAAAACAAAGTATAATGCTCGACGGTACTTTAAGGACTGCCTTGGAAGAAAGGGTTAAACGAAGAAAGCCTAGAGTTGTTATAATTGAGGAGGCCGACTCTGAAAAGACTCACACCGATGAGGAACCGTTGGGCGAACCTGCGGATGTAGCCTATGATATTGAAGAGCAGTGAAAAGGAAAGGCAGTCGTTTTTAAGCCATCTAAAAAGGGAAGATGAAAATCTGTTGTCACGTCCCGCCCTCCTCCGGAATTAGAATTTCGGAGATGTCTCCCCCAAGGACAAAGAATCTTTTTTAAGGGCTCGCCGATCTTCCAATTCCGGATGACGTGTCCCTACATCATGATGCCGGATTGGATGAACTCCAGCAAGCCTTAGTTTTAAGCTAGTCTCTGCCCACTAGCGCGGTTGACACATCTGGTTGGTTGGGGGGTTGCACATATATACACACTTCACGGCACTACACAATTTCTGAATGTAACACGCTCACCGCGAGAGATGACTAACTTCGTTTTATGTTTTCGCTTTGCAGATACCATGTCTGGTCGAAGCTCGATGCTTGGCAGTCTTCACGGCAAACGCAAGTCTTCATCATATTATGAATCATATAGGAGAGAAGGAGACAGAGACTATGACCAGGGGTACTCGAGTCATGAACGCTCTGACAGAGATAAAGAGTATAGGCATCGGTCTCGATCTCGCACGCCACCTCCCAAAGTCTCTGCACAACCTCCTGCCCACGCCTCGCGACCTTCCGAAGCTCCACGACACAAGCCGTCCTCCCAATCGTCAAGGTCTGAAACTCATCGTAGGAATGAGACTGTGGCACCCACAATAACAGAGCAGGTACTGACCGAGCCTTCGAGGGAAGGAGCAGCGAGGCTTGCTCAGCTGAAGAAAGATTTTCCTGACATTTGCTTCTATGGGTTTGTCTTCCCTCCGCGTTTAAAAAGGGTACCAGCGTCGGTCGGACCCATAGTGTATGATTATATCGCCGATATATTTTTCCAGTATTAAGAATGGTCAAAAACAATGAAAAAGGCATCAAAGGTGGCCTTCGACCGGGCGGTCATGATTGAGAAGCTGGAGAAAGAACTTGGTCAAAAAGACCGAATTATCCAAGCACTCAACAGTGAGGCCGAAACTTCTCGCAAATATGAGATTGAGGCTCTTAAAAAAGCTGACGAGGCCCAGGCGGCGATGGAAAGGATGAAGCGTGAGCATTACATCACGGTGGAGGACATGGGCCATCGAAACACCATCGTAACCGCCAAGCGAGATGCAGCCTTGAAGGCGCTAAATGAGCTTAAGGCCAAAGTTTCGAAAATCATAAAGGAGAGGGACGTCGCTAACGTTTCTGCACAGGAAGCATGTGATCAGGAGGTGGAGTTTCGGAGGGAAAGAGATGCGGTCGTGGAAAAGGTCCACAAGGTGGAGGCAGGAGTTGATGAGAAAGTTCGACAGGCAGAGATCAAGCTTGAGACGGAGATTGAAGAGCTTCTCATCACTTATAATACCAATGTGTTGAGACACAGGATTCTGGCTTGGCTTGATGATTACTCGACACATTTATACAACGCCTGGAACTTGGTGGTCGAGGAAGAGAAGGCGGTGTTGTCGGGTGGTGCCCTTGACGAATTTGAGCTGGAGAACCGCATTTTAAGCAAAGATGAAAAGAAAGTTCTCCATTATTCTATGATCTCTCATGCAAGAGAGAGGCTAGGCACCCCACACTTAGAAATTGGGGAAGGTTCTGGAATTGAGCATTCTGCTACAAGTCCTGAGATTATTACTTCATCTCGATCTAAGCCCACTCCAGTGATCGAGCCCCAGCCCGTCCCCGTCTACGACCCTGAGCAGCCACGCTTATCTCCTATTAGGGAGCATTCATCCGAAGTTGTTCAGCCAGTCGCAAGCCGAACTGAGGAAGGTACTCTGAACAAATTTCATGTGTATTTGAAGTAAAGGGCTTGTTTTTTAAGTGTGTTCCGACAACTTCTTTTCTTTCTTGTCCAGTGAAAGAAGTTACACTGGCAGCGCCTCCTGCAAGCCAAGAATGACATCAAGTGTAGAAGGCCATTATTACTGAGGCGATTACCACTACCGCGGTCACGCCGATGGAGATGACACAGGGGAGTTCGCTGTCTTTGGAGGAGCAGATGATGAACGAGCTCCTAGGTCAAAGCAGCGATCCTTTTGCGGACATGCCATTCGTTCTTGGCGCGTTCCCACCTATTTCCCTTGCTTCGTCACAGTCCACCACTGCCTATCGTGAAGCCCGTGCCACTCGTGAAACCGAGATACTGGCTCAAATCAACACAGAGATGGAAGCGGCAACACATGGTGGTAGTTTCGAGAGTGTTACGATGGGGGTTGGCCCGACTCCTCTTATGATGATATCTCCTGGGGACACGGCCGTCGATACCAGCATGCCCATTCCACCTCCGGTGGTAGACCCGACTCCTCCCGAAGAGAACATTCATTTAAGTTCAAATTCGGAGGAAGATGTCGATATCATGCCTTCATCAGAGGATGATCCGCCAAAGGGTAAGGGCTCGAAGCGAAAGACTGTTAGCGGTTCCAGTGATTCCGCGTCGAGGAAAAAGCCAAAGATGAAAAAGTAGATAATCCCCTTATGGCGCATTTTTGGTAGTTAGGAAGTTACTTTTATCTTTCTTTCATAGGCCATGTATAGATGCAGGCTCGGCCCCCTGCTAGTAGGAGTTTTTTTTGAATAACTTGTATATGAATCTTCACATACAATTTAGTTGAAATGAAATTCAGTTCCTTTGCTTTAAATTTCATTTCTTTTGTGCTTAAGTATTTGCAGTACTTGAATTTCAGTCCAGTGCACTTGTGGTGTTTTTACCTTTAAGTTGAGTTAGCTTTATTTGCCAAGTCTGAAAATTGTGATCACAAGTCGTAATTGATGAATGAGTTGAATTTTGGACATTGTATCGCTTCGGTTGGTGATTAACACTTAAGCTTTTGCCCCCAGTTCCAAGGACCGGCACTTGTATTTCGGTGGTCAATCGCACCTACTGCAAATCTTGAGCACATGTCCATACTCTGGGGACTTAGGATAATATGTTATCGGTAATCTGGTTCACACTCTAGGAATTCGAGAGTTACCGATGTTTGTAACACAGTTCGCATTCAAGGAACTTTGACTTGGTATTTGTACTCTAATTCACACTCTGGGAATTTGGAGTTGACTTTTATATTTCGGTTCGCACTCCGAGAACCTGGAATTGATGTTTGTACTCCAATTCACGCTCTGGGAACTTGGAGTTTGCATTTATATTTCGGTTCGCACTCTGGGAACCTGGAATTAATGTTTATACTCCAATTCACGCTCTGGGAATTTGGAGTTAGCATGTACATTTCGGTTCGGAATCCGGGAACCTGGAATTGATGTTTATACTCCAATTCATGCTCTGGGAACTTGGAGTTAGCCGACAGATGGTCAGTCACATCTGTTTGGGCCTTTTAGGAATTCGTTCACACTCTAGGAACGATGGATTTATCGGGATCGTGGATGGTCGGATCACATCCACCCCGAGTTGACAAGCGAGGTCGTTAGACGGACGGGTCCATTCTCCTCAAACATGGTTAGGAAACGGCTGAAGTCGTTAGGCGGCCGGGTCCACCCTCTCCGGAACCGCATTTATATCTTTATACTCCAACTCGCACTCTGGAACTCTAGTTTGATTCACGTTCTCCCTTCGCTGAGTTTGTTTGTTTTGAACGTTCAACTGAACTATTCTGGAACTCTCACTGGACTATTTGATCGCGGCATTGCTTTGGATCCCTTTCGTGCTTGGCCCTGCATCAGTCTGCTTCCTAGACTGTTTCGTATCTTCCCTTCTCAGAAATTGAGCCGCCTTGGCGTAGAAACGGTCCAATGATGTAGGTGGTTTTCCAGCCAACCAGTTTCCAAACTGAGAATCGGGGTCAATCCCCTTAGTCAACGCCATAAGAATGGAGTTATCGTTCGGATTGCTGATTTCCACACATGCATAATGGAATCTCTCTAAGTAGTGTCTGAGTGTCTCTCCAGGAGCTTGGATGACGCTAGACAGAGTGTTGACATCTTTTGGCCTTGCAACGTGCATGCGGAATTGCTCAAAAAAATTTGTGGCCAGCTGGTCAAAGGAGGAAATGGATCGAGGTGGCAGTCGAGTGAACCACATGGTGGCAATGCCCCCCAAGGAAATGGGAAAACTAGGACACTTCACTGCACCATCAGCTCTAGCGGCACTCATCGACCATTCATATTTCAAAATATGTTGGTTAGGGTCGGAGTTTCCCTCGTACATGGGTAGAGCCGGCATCCTGAATCGCCGAGGGGTTCAGCAGTAAGTATATCGTCTGTAAAAGGAGTGTGACTTCAGGAGATTCCCCAGTCATCATTTGTGAGACCCAGGCTCTCACGGATCATCTGACGTATCATGGTCGGGAGATCCGGCATTTGTACGTTCTGTGTGTGTTGAGCCAAAATGTGGTCGGGTCCCATATTATGAGGTTGGACCGGATGTTGTCGATGGTCCACATCTCGCCTTCTTGGCTCATAGTCTTCCGGGATGTATGGCTCAGGAGTACGTTTATGCTGACGACGTCCAGGTTCGACTGACTTTGGGCATCGACCCCTGGTTCAACCACGACGGTCGTGGCGCGGTAGTCTGCGGTGTAGTGAGGAGAGGTACCCCTTGGGAGGAGGGCCTGGTCTGGAAACTGGCCGATGGACCAACTCTCAGCTATCCAACAATCATTGCCGGTTGATGTCCAGCAGTTTGCATGTGACTCCCATCTAGTCAGGGTCGCGGAGATCGATGATGATTATAAGAAGAGGAAGAACTTTCGCTAGAGGAGCGAGAAGCATGATCTCTCCTAGATCTCCTCCGCTTCTGGCGATTCAGCTGGTTAGTCAGCTCGGCGTTAGCGCGTAGCTATTCTGTTAGTTGTTGACGACTTTGGGTCAGCTCTTAAAGCATGAGCTGGAACTCTTGTCGAGTAACCGGACCTGATGGTTCTGAGTGTCCGGTAGCGTCTTGGTTAGAGGGAGGTAGTGGCGCAGGATTCTGTCTATCCTGGTCTTCTTTATTGACAGCGTTAGAGGTGGTCCATGTGCTAACCATCTTGGGGGTTGAACTCCTTTCCTAGACTTTATGCAAATCTAAATAGAAGGGAAGGAAATCGAACTAGTGATCTGGATCACTCTCTTAGATTTATGCAATCCGGTATCGACGACGGATCCAACTAGCAGAAGAAAATCTAGGTTCTCTCAGTGAAAGCACTAGTTTGTACCAAAATTGGGCACAACACTATTCGAAAGTTTTTGAAGAGATAACAGTGAAGAATATAAATTTAAAATGAGGATTATCTAACAAAAACTCCAAACAACAGGAAAGAAAATGCACACATAAGCGATTTAGAGTGGTTCGGCGTGTTGCCTACGTCCACTATGAAGTTTTTTGTAACCTTATTGATTCTCTTTCAGCGATTAAAAGTGATTACAGTGAACAACAGCAAAATACCACTTGAAATTCGAATTCAACAGCAAAAGTATAATGTAGGTCTTGATCCGGCAGAGTCTGGGCGCTTGAGAATCAAAAAGATCCCTGTTCTGTAGGCTCTGGGGCTCTATTTATAGGCGTAGGAGGTTGAGACTTCGCTCAAACTTCGGGAGATTCGCTCTGACACGTGAGGGGGCCCACACGACCAATTCCAGGAAGTTTCGACTCGATCTGTGATCGGTACGAAATAATTTCGTATCGATCAAGATCATGTCCGATGGAGCTGAAATTTTTTGGAGACGTTCCTTGGCTCGTACGTAATCTTCGCTGAAAATTTCAGGGCATTTGGATTAGTGGATTTTGAGATATGATCGATACGAGTGGAGATTTCTCGGATGGCTGTTTGGTTCGACTCCATCGCTTCGAATCGACGCCCTCGTATCGATGGTTGCATGTGTCTATGAGATGATGTAGCGCGCGTATTTCGAACCGATCCACCTTTCTCTCCGGTTTGACCATGTCGCATCCATGATTCTCGCCTCGTTTGTATCGAGTGCCGTTATCCAATTCGTGTTGATGGACACGAAGCAGTGTTAACTCGATGGATTCGAGCAGCAGCAATATCGATGGATACGAAGTGACGAAGGCTAATGGTTATGAAAAAGGGCTTTCCTCGATGGATACGAACCAGGTAGATACTTGATAGATGTGAAGGAGGCCTTAGCCGATCAATACGCAATGCATGCTCTGTAGATGGATTCGAACTAGATCGATGCGAAGTAGATGGATACGAAATAGGGCTCGCTAATGGATACGAACCCTTGCTTGGTGATGGGTTCGAACGAACAAAGGAGGATGAAGACGAAAGGAGGTAGTTACTTCATGGATATGAAATAATGACCCGTGGCAGCTGATGGATGCGAAGGTGATGGATATGAAAACGAGGTTATCACCTTTTAAATTGCATCGATCATAACTTAAGCGTACGAACTCGAATTGACTTGAAATTTGGGATGCGGGCTCCCATGGCTTAGCCTGTCCTTTCTTGTAAATTATAGCCCGATCCGGACTCGGACAAAGTTCGTCGATATCCATAGCGAGCCTGTGCATACTGGACATCCAAGACGTTTAATCTTGAGCTTGTAATCAGTTCTTTGATATCTCGGCCTTGCCAAAAGGCGGGATAACAGGAATCACAAAGCTAGCACGAATTGTGTCAAAGAAAAGCATCCCAAACAATCCATTTGGTGATCTTATGGATTGATGCCAAACCAAGCCTATGGATCGGTACTGATCCATATCTATTGATGATGTGGCCATGATTTTCTCAAGAGGAATTGGTATTGACATGGAAAACTATTTGAAGATCATGGCACCGAGATTCTAGGCTTTATATAGCTATAAATAGGAGGGAAGGGCTTAATTTGATTGTTCCTTTTGGCTCTATTTCTGTCTAACTCTAATCTCTTGTAACCTATAGATCTATACCGATCCTTAAGAACTTGTAATTTCAAGTTGGCAATCAAAGCAATAAAACCACTAAGTGGATGTAGGCCAAGATTAGCCAAACCATGTGTTCTTTTCTTACTGCTTTTAATTTACTTTTCTTCTCTATTTATTCTCTACACAATCTCTTGGTGTTTGTACCATTTTTGGTCCAAACACCGGACCCTGCTAATCTTACTGAGAATTCGAATATTTTAAATCTCTACGCATATACAATCGAATCCAATCTAGAGTAGATGTGCAGATACCCTAAAGGGAGAAACTCCACATAGCTTGAAGTCTACTCGCTTTTTGGTTTTAGTTATTTTCGACAAAGTATATCAATGCTCATATGAGTAGCAAATCGTCTTAGGTTCACGAAACTCAAAGAAGATAGCAGAATTGTTAGTTAATAAATCAACCATCGGGAATGACAAAAAGATTGTATATAAAAATTAAATCTCTTACACTTATCATTACTTATCAATTTTGAACTAGCACTACCGAGGGAAAACAATGAAGCCGGACAGGTAAAGGCAGTGTTACTTCCTATCTTGTCTGAAACATCTTAACTTTAAGAATAGCGAGAGTTTCTTTAACGTTTAGTGCGAATCAAACTTTTAAAACATTTGACTCTCACTTTCACATCACAAATATTTGAAAAACACTCTTTAAACTATTCTTTCAAAGGCCAATTTATATTTCTAAGTGTATTAAATGAAGGGTCAAAAATAAATGCCATTAAAGTGTTGTTTGCTATAAACCCGAAACCAATTACACTTAGCTTTATTTTAAAATGTTCCTATTTAAAGTTTTTTTTGCAAAGCTAGCGAGTTTTATAGGGTACCATCCACTTTTTATTACTCAACCAAACCATTGAAAGTACATGAGAAGAGCTGAAACGCTCTTACAACTAGAAAATAAAAAAACAAAAAATGTCACTCCTCAGTAGAGGATGAGTCACTGCCCATATTTGACTAACTGGGGCCTATAACATTAATGTACCTGGAGAAAAGGCTAGAAATGCTAGGGATGTAGTCTGCAGACTCGCTAGAGTATATAAAACTTCTGTCCCAAGAACTATCTTCAAATACCAGCCTATTCCATTCACCCAACCGACCATCCATTGCTAGAAAAAGCTCATCACCGAAACTTGATAATATAAGCATTGGTCTTGCCATATTATTTAGAGACAAATCTGAAGAAACATCGATTTGCATGATTGTAGCGCATGTTAGAGACACGATGTTCCCGAGATTGATCGGAAGGGATCCAAGAATAGAGGGTTAATAAGGGAAACAATCACAAGTGGAACGATTGGAAGTACAGAAAGGTTAGAATTTTCGGATAGGAGGAGCTGTGTCAATGGAGATAGGGGATGAACGTATGTCTGAAGGTATGAAAGGAGTGGTAGTTTTGGGAACCCAATGTCAGATAGGTTTTTGAGGGAGAGGAATTTTGAGAGGAATAGGCAGCGTAGACCGATGGTTGATATCCAGTTTCCAAGTATAGTTCATGTTAACCTCTACCGCATGATTATCATCAAGTCTAACATGCAATTTAGAAGGAAGAGGCCGAGTTAGAGTGATTTCAATTAGGGCCATGGAATAAACCAGCTTGTGCCTAGCCTTGGTATTAGCATCAAACATCTCAAATCACCAATGATATTAGCTAACCAATTTAGACCAATCAACGGCTGAAGGATGGACAGAATGTTAGCAAAATGCGTTCAAACTAGAATGGATAGGATGCACTTCTGAGCTAAGTCAATAGAAAGGCTCCATGGTGTGACAATAAAGGGCTTGCCCTCTATGAAAATAGGCCCAGTTTTAAGAATACGTTGCCTCTCATCCAGAATTATGAATCGCAGGAGAGACATGAATTAACAAAATGCACTTTTAACCTACCCTTAAGCTTCCATACCCGCCTGCATCAGCCATAAACAATATCTATGGAGGGAGGAATCTTAAATGAAACCAACCAAGAAATCCTTCCAAAAATCAATGTCAAAATAGATGAAATCTTTTGATGGGATCATCACACCATGCTCTTCAACAACATCAAACCTTCTTGGAGAACACACCCCGAAATTTTGAGGAAACTTGGAGAATAGGGAGGACCGATTCTACAGCCTGATAGGTGGATGACCATGGTAAGATATCGCAGCATGGTGGAAACTTTGCCACGTCCATTGCAGTTATCTACTTTGGCATTAAAGTAAACATTACCAGGGCATTGAGATTTTCAACCTCCATTAGCACATCCCTCATATTCTACAACTAACACCTACACAGAGACTTTTTTCAAGCTAAGATCCAACGATAGCTAATAGAGGATCATCGAATTGACTAATCTTACAAGACCCGGGTAACAACTTACTTTCGGCCTTCCCAATTGATGAAGGAACCACTAGGTCAATGGGTAAACAAACAAAAGAAGGTTGCAATGGCAAAAAGCATGGGGAGGCTAGGGCAATAGGTCCAGGGGCTAAAGATAGATCTGGCGCAACACCCTGAAGCTGAGGCACGATCTAGGTTAAGGCTAGAGTATCGATACTTGCAGGCCGCGAGAGGAGATGCGGGGACGAGCAAATCGGAGAGATGATGCAAAGGAACGAGGCAGAAGACAAGGAAGAAATGGGAGTGGAGAAAAGGAAGAAATAGGCAGCTGCCATAGTTGCATTGTTCTATTATCTATTAACTAAAATGGGTTAACTAAAGTTATTAAATCATTTAATTAATATTTAATTCACAATTCAAATATTTATATAATCCCTGTATTTGAATATAAGTTATTTATATTTTTCTGGAATGTTACATTCTCCATCATTAGAAGAATTTTTCCCCCAAAACTCCCAAAGGAAGAAAATGTCCTCTTACCTTTAGGCTTTTAAAGTTCCTTATGCTATGGAAAATTTTGACACACCTCCTTTGCATGGCTAGATCCAAAGAAACTACAATTTTCCACAATTAGTCCAAACCAACAAAGAAAAATAAGCCCAAAAGCTACCTCCATATCAAGGGCATAAAATCATCAATCAATCACCAATTTCTAAATCTACTACGTACTTCTTTTGCATTTGATTTTTGGCAAGAAAATTTCTCTCTCAATTCGAATGCAGGTGCGCAAGAAATCAAATAATAATCTCTGGCTTCCCTATACCGATCTTGTACTTACATAGTTTGAAAGAGAAATGCTCTAGCTATTTCTATCATAAGAACAAGCAATATAAACAATATAACAACCATATGCAACAAGGTAATATGATGCGATTAATCATAATGATGCAACTCCATATACCAAAATTGGCATAATATAAATCTTCATCAAACTCTAGTGTGACATAAAGCCATATATAACCAAAAGCAATAAACAACTATATGCAACAAAAGTATAGAGGATACTCTTAATAAAATATTAAACATCCAATCTTTTCAAAAGATAAATGAAGAACTTAATGCTCGGGTTTTATGTTCACAATATATCTTTAAATTCTTCCAAAGAGACAAAATCAATTATGACAAGGAGGGGGCTCCTCCTACCTAAGCATGGTATAACTTTAAAATAAAAATAACACAAAACATCCAGTGGTATTCCGGTTCTTCCTAAAACAATAACTAGAGTAAACAATATACCTGATAAGTCTTCCAAATCGAAGAACTCCAACTCGCCCATTTTTAGTCATAACAAAATATTTGAAACCCACTTAACAAAAAGTCCTTTTAAATATCCTGAAATAAAAATATTTCACCAAAGATTTTTTTCAAAATAATAATAATATTATTTCTTTCTAAAATCCTTTCGAAATCCCTTTTCCAAAAGCACCGAGATTTAAGTCCTAATGGATAACAACTTTAATATTATTTGCTTATAATATCACACAATCAATAAAATCAAATTCCATGAAGGAATAAAATAACATTATTTAAATGATAAATGACTAACATAGAAGATATAGAATTTTTCTTAGATTCACAAGTTTCTCGATCGTCCAACGATATAGATAATTTCCTAAGTGTACCGCTATACTCATCAGCCCTATGGTTATTGCCTAGAAGATCATTTAACCTCCCTCAAACAAAATTAAAAGTACTCCAGAAACATTCTTATTCCACATAATAAAGTGTACAAATATACTTAAGCCAGTATGATATAAATAAATCATCTGTACTAATTTCCGATCCGACTGCTAGATACACGGGCTTTAATTCCAAACTAGTAACGCTCACTCAACCTCCCTAGTGTGGACTCTGATCAGTTTCCTTGATTAAAAACTTTCATCCTCCTTACAAATCCATATACTATGATAGAGAACCTTAGAATCATATCAAGAATCTGAATCAAATGTTCGCTATCAAGAATCAAGTAAGAAATCCTTTTTCGGACTAGTGTGAATTACCTAAAGTTATGTACTCGAATTTTAGATCAAGAACCATGCGAACAAAATTATCTACGTATAACTTACATACTTAAAACTATTGGTTTCTTAGTTGCCCCACTCTTTTACTAAATCGCTTTCATTTTTGTTTATAGTATCCCATTCAAAACAAAAATTATCTATGAATTACTTCATAAATTCTCACTTAAGTTTAAAAACATTTTATAAAGACACATCTTTATAAAATATTAAATTAAAAACTTACTCCACTTTTATTTAATTGTATAATATTCTTCTATATCCTAAGAGTATATACAAATTGTCAATTTTATTTTATTTTACTTTGTAGGATCGATTTCACCCTAGAGGGGGGGTGAATAGGGTGATGGTATAAATTATAAAATTAATTACGGAAGCTTATAAAATATTTTCAACACAGATCACAAAACAATAGCAGCACAGATAATAGCAGAATAATAAATGCAGAAATAGAACGACACGGAATTTACCCAGCTTCGGCAAAACCCTGCCTACGTGCTGCCCCCAAGGTTTCTACTATAAATTAGATAGTCAGACGCTTACACACGTAAACTAGCGACACCCGCTATCGACTAAACCTAACTCTATGCTCAAAACCCTGCCACAACTCAGCCACTGAGTTGCGAATTCTCAAACTACGCCATGTAATTTGTCCCCTAGTCACACGACTAGAAATTTAAACGGTTTAAAAATAAAAATACAACTAAAAAACTATTTAAAATAAAAAACCCTATTTAAAATTTAAAACCCTTAAAAAAACAGGCCGGCCCCCTTTTTTTAATTTAACACGTTCTCCTTTGCTCGTTTGTTTATATGAAGATGGCGACCGTTCCTCTAACTCAATTAAGGCTTCGTACTATGCGATCCAATTTAGGGTTTTCGTGATTTCAAAGAGGATGGCTTTGGTTGCTAGATCGAAAGGAAGATTTATCAATTTGTTCGCTTCGTCGATCGCTTGCTTCTCTGTTTTGCTCACGGCTTCAATGAAATTGATCGAGTTCGATTACAATTTCAGTAAGTGCTTTATTCCTTTTGCTTTGCTGGTTTTGGCTTGCTTGAACTCGATGATTAAATTGTCGGTGATGATTAGGGTTTTTATATAGGTTCGTAACCCTAGATTTTCGTCGTATATTCTCTATTTGAATTTGTCAATTTCTTTTCTCTGCCGCCTGATTATGCTTGGTTGTTTGAGATTGATTCTGACCTTTTCATATGCGTATACTTTCGTTGCTTGGTTGACATGGTTTCAAATTGATATCGTGGTCATCATGGTGTTGATTTCCTTTGACTTCGGCCATGTTTTGATTACGTGAATTTTTGGTCAGCTTCGTCTCTGGCCATATCTGTGTTCATCCCTCTGCTGTTTGCATTTTCTTCATTCATGTTGTATTTGCCTGTTCGGTCTTGCATCTTGATTCACGTATATTGTTACTGAATTCATTGTGTCTAGATTTCTTTGCTACTGCATATCTGATAGCAAATTTGATGTGTGGTCAGACCTGAACTTTACTTGAGCATTGTTAAGTAGTTTGTAGTTGCTGTGTTGTCATTTGGGCTTGTAAGTTGTATCATTTTGTTGCGGCCTGACCTGTGCATGATGCATATTTCCTGACCATTGTTGCAGTTTGGCTTTGTCTCCATGTATTTCATGTAGTATAGGTTCTCTACTGACTTGTAGTGTTCATGTTTGATCACTGGGCTTTGCGTTGTGTAGTTGATGTTGTACACTGTCTTGTGTTCATTGGTGCATTGTTGCTGTAGCTTTTGGAGCTCGAGTTTCTTAGCTCTGTTCACTTTGAGTTGTTTGAAGTTACCACTTGCTTGACCTTTGTTGCCTCTGTTCATTGTGGCAGTAGCTGTCTTCACTGTCCACCTGCCCTTTTTCATATTGCTGGTTGTTATGCATATGCAAGTTCATTCATATTGCATTTCCCATTCACTGTTGCCTTGAGTCTATTGTAACTGGGCCTGTTGCACTGTTTTTGGCCATTCTTGTTCATTCTTATTGTCTCTGTCCATTCAAGTCTTATACTTGGTCTTGAGCATTTCCTGACTTCGACTGTTTTAGTTTGAGTCTTCTGTGCACTGTGCATATTACTTTGAGCCTGGGCAGTTGTACACTTGGTTACATTCTTGGTTGAAACTGGTCGTTCATTGTTGCCTGTTGGTCTTCATGTGCCCTTGACTTTTCCCATGCTATTCACTGGTTCGTGTATATGAGTTGTTTTACTGGTGGCCTGTTGTAGTGGTTGCGACTTGTTTATATTCTTGGAATTCAGCAGCTAGTCTTCATGTATAGTAGCTTGTATTGCAGTTTGTATTTGCTGTTTACCTATTGTACATGCTTCACTGCATCTTCAATTACCTGTTAGTCGAGCTTGCATACTTCATGTTGCCTTATTCTCTGGTCATACCTGTATCATGCTTGGCTTTGTGGTCTGGTTTCACTTGGGCTTGTAGTTGATGTTTATAATTATTCGACCTGGCATTTGTTTGCTATTATGTTGGTGGTATTGTGCCTTAGCCTCTTGTGCATTGCCCCATACTTATTGTCACTCTTTGATATAGTTTGGATTCGGGCTTTGACTTATGTCACTAATTTTTGGTCGAGACTTGTTTTAGTTGTCGAGACCGTTTTTCCATACTTGCACATTTTTAAGTGCACCTGTGTTGAATCCAGTTTTAAAACTCGGTGGGTTTGACCTTGTGATGATGTCGAGACTTTATTTATATTGCACCTGAGTTGAACCCGTCTTTTTATATGGGTTTGACCTTGTGCTCACCTGTCCCTGTAGCATTATCAAATGTATATCGGTGTGCACGGCCTTGTGTCATGTACAGTGATACACTGTGCATGTCACATTGTTCGTGTGTGATGAATTCAAATTTAAATGACGATGAACAACACAAATAACCGAGGCAAATAATATTTTCAAAATCCATATTTTATTTTATATTGCAAAAATATTTCTTTTTCAATTTTACTGCGTTAGTGAATATTTTTGCAGATTGCTCAGATGCTGGATTCTAACTGGAATAAAGTTGAAGATGAACTACGAGTGTGAGTGATATGTAGTGAGGAATTTATAAATGTAAAATAGTGATGCAATTGAATTTGTATCAAATTTGTATAGTGAATAGTGAGAGCTTGAATTTGTACTATTCAAAATTGTAATAAATATTTGTTTGAATAAAATTTCTGTTTGAATTCAAATTCTGTGTTATTTAATTTTATCCAGCAAATATTTATTTAACCTATGAAAAGTAAAGTAGTACATTAACAAATACATTTAAACGAATGTATATATGTTTATTATCATCAAACATTATCATCAAACAAAAATCATATAAGCGCATATTCAACATATTTATTTATATTTTCATTTCTTTTTTTTTTCAAAATTCAAATGGAGGCCCAAGAAAAATACAGGTCTTAAAACCGAGTCGACAATTGCGACCTCTTTACCTATCCATTCTGGTAAGTAGCTAATAACAGTAGGATGCTGCTATCCAAAATCAATCCCAAAGTCTACTTTCCTTAGACATCCCTAAGGTAAAAATGTTTATTAATCGGCTCAATAACATCAAATAGTTTATGATACTTAGACGTTTTAACAAAGCTATGGTTTTAATAAAACAATGCTTATTAAAACCTTCCAAACCAATTTAATCCATTCAAAAATTTGAGTTAAATTATCTCATTTCTATCCGAGAGTTAAAAAAAATTCACTTATCAAATTATTTATCAAAATACCCTTTATTTTAAATTAATTTACTTTTAAGGAAACTTAAGAACTAAATACCTGGTTTTTATTTTAAAACCTTTTTGGAAATCATATTGCATACATTTCTATATATAGATCAAATAATTTTAACAATTTACTCCCCAACATTTGCATTGGGCTCGTTCGAATTCGAACTCACTTGATCGCACAATGGTAAAGAGAATAATTTACCAAGTGCACTACAATGTACGCCTAAGTAACATTCGAACGTCACATAGAAGATTATTCAGATTACCATAAAACTAATTGAGATGTTTTACCTGAACTATCCAAGGAAAATGTACCTTTCTTGAAAAAATTTCTTTCAAATATTTATACATATGAATACTTCCAAGTAATACCATTATTACGATCCTCGATAATCCTTTTGAAATAATTTCAAGCAATACTGATATTTAAATTCTCCAAAACCCTTTCTACTTATAAACAACCTATATAAATAATATAAATCGTTTTGTATACCTTACTCGTATAAAATGTTCCGTTAAAATCATCTTATATTATAATAACTTTCCTTTATTATAACAAACTTTTCACAAATATTTATCCTCTACATGTCTTATCTTTCAATTTAAATTATATTAAACAACTTTATTAAAAGATGACTTTTAACGTAACATTTTCACCGAATACCTTATAGTCAAATTGTGACAATCAATTCATATGTGGTTCATTTTAATGTATTCACAATTATCAAAACAATAAATGCTCATAAATTGGTCGAGCATAAACCAACAATCAACAAACAATGGTCAATGCTCCTAAACTATCTGAGCATGACAAATCAAACAATAATGGTAATAAAAGAAATATTATCACTAACAAACAAAAACGTCATAAATAACTATATAAATTTGAAAATTATTACTTCGTATATATAAAATATATAGTCCTAGGTAAATATTTTATTTACTCAATTTTCAAAAATCAATATCATTTTTGTTCGCCTTGATTAAGTGTTTTGAACTCACCATGGTGTCCCTTGTCTCGACCAAAATTCAAAATAACAAATATGCTCTCATATATATAATACCTTTAACTCATTCTAGGGTGTCACCTACCATATCTTAAATGAGTCTACCCTACCAAATCTAAGGTTCTCGCTTAACCTTCTGCTCTAATACCAAATGTAATGACCTCCTTTTCGACCATCAAGCTATACTCCATCTAGCTCTAATTCCAAGTTCCAAAAAGGCAGATTGCTACGATAAAATAAAAATAAAAAAATAGGAGAAAGTAGAATCTCACAGCAGTACGATAACATATAATATAAAAGACAGTAAAAGTTATCACTCTAAGATACATGGTATATCAGAGTGAAAACAAAGCTCATCAACTGTAGATCAATACTACTTGACCTTACAATAGCTGATGGGCATACATGATAATACAACTAAAAACAAAATACTACGGTAGGTGAACATCTACATCTAAACCATGATCTCTATGTCCTGCCATGACAACCTAGAAAAAAATTGGTCTGACCACCCGGATCAGTCTGAAAAAACAATTTGAGAAAACTCAAGAAATATGGGAATATATAACGATTCTGTAAGACCATATCAGTAAACACGGTATGAGTTTTTACCTCACAAGAAAAACTTCCATGCATGAAAGAATAGAAACAAATTAGAATAAAATCCAAATTTGAAAGAATGAGTGTAAACATGATCAAAATCTGAACTTAAAGAATGTACACAAATGATTAAACATCGTGAAGAACTCTAGGAGCTTCTCGATGCAATTAAGAAAGCAATTCAAAGATTTGAATCAAATATGAAGAATGAAATTTTCCAACAATGACTAGAAGGATGCGCCTCCTTATCAAAATTGTACCTCAAGAAAATATACTTGAGAGTTTTATTCACTCCGTGACTCCATCGAAAAACGTACAAGTTGGACCTTGCCAAACTTACCGAGAATTTGAGTATTTCACATCATCGCTTGCATACAACCGCCTTCCCTCCATTAGCTTTCTACTTGATGTCCACTGGCTTTCTGCTTTCAGTCATTTTCGACAAAGGATATCAACACTCAAATGAGCAATAAATCATTTTAGTTTGACAAAACTCAAAGAAGATTGTAGGATCGTGTAACAGCCCAAATTTTTAACAAGTATTTTTCACATGTATTTTAAAAACTTTGGGGTTTATAATATAAAAATCTAAATTTTAAAGTGATTAAAAATAAAAATAAAAACAATTGACCAAATTTTTAATTAAATAATAAGATCTCTGAAATTTTGACATGGTTAAGAATTAACTTTAATTTGGAAATTTGGGATTTTGTCGAAGATGGTAAATAAGTTAATTTCTAGCAAAATCAAGTTTTAATTAAGAAAACATTAATAGCTTAGGTGGTTAAGACATCAGGGCAATTCACGACAGGTCATGAGTTCGAGTCTTAGCACAGTCAGAATTTCGAATTTTTTTTTTAGTGTATAAATGAACTGGGTAATTACGCGTTAAAAAGGGCGCGTAAATTTAGGGAATAAATACCGTATATATATATATATAAGAAAACGTATAGAATTTTAATCCGTTATTTCGGTATATTTTGGGCATAAAATATTATGGCTATGGTACACATTCTTAAAAATATGACCTTAGTGTAAATGAGTAAATTTGTCAGTGGCATGTGTTTTAGAGGGAAGGAATATTCTAGCATTCAAATCAAATATGTTGCCTCTAAATTCAACGCATTACTTTAAAATTTTGATTTCCATAGATTTTTTTTTTCATTCAACAAAATTTATTTCTTGCATTTTTCAAAACACAATTTTCTCCTAAATCTCAGTCATGCGCAGTATCCATTCTCCTATCTGCTTGCCTATTTCATATGTGTTTTTCTCTTTACTCATATCTCTTACATTATTTTCTCTTTCCAGTAAAATTTACTTCCCAATTAATATATATATTAATTAAATCAATTTCCAAAGGTCTAAAAATATAAAATTTAAGTTTTTAATTTGTTTAACTTTGTTAAAAGACAACTCCATTTGGAATTTTAATAAAAAATCTGAATTTTGTATATATATATAATATGGAGAATGTAAACCAATTAAATTTTAGTTAAGTATTAATTTTGAAGAATTTAGTGTATTAATGAACTGTTGGATTTCGCGTTTAAAAGGCGCGTAAAATTTATGGTATAAGTAACGTAATAAACCTATAAATTGAAAACGTTATTTTTATGTATAAATTTTGGGTGTTTTGTATTGAGTCAGTTTGGCGTATTGTAAAAATCATATTTAAATATGTATATGGGTTAAAATATCAGTCAGTAGTTTCTATAGCAAACGTTAACTCTTTTTCATAGCTTTCAATTGGGTTTTAATTTTTGTATATGACTTTTTCATTCCAAAATCTTTGCCAATTCTTGCCGTTTCATTTAATAAAGATCAAAATTTCATATAGCTGATCACGCAACTATTAAATGATATAAAATGTTGAAATCAAATTTTCATAAATTGGCAGCATAAATCACGCATATAAAATAACGTTCAAACTAAAGAAACTGGAAAGTAATCAACGCATGCATTCAAATCTGTCCTTGAAGTAGCATCCAAAGCAAATTAATACTTGCTGATTCTTTGTATATAAATCTCTCAGACTATAAAAATAGCATGCAACTTTTAATTGGAAAAATATATATAACGTTACAACCAATTTTCGTATAACTGGCAATAATAAATCACGCAACTTTCTGGTCTGCCTAAATGTTTATTATCACTTGCCATTCTTGCCTGCTTGTTTGGTCCCCTATATTTCGCAATCCTTATCCATGAATACATAAGAAAGAATTTTATAAATTAAGAATCAATCTCTTGCCTAAATTCACGCATCATTCTAGGAATTCATTGAATCAAAATTTTGTATAGCTGGGAGAATTTCAAATTTCATTTGAATTTGTCTATTCAGTTCAAAGCAAATTATATTTGATTACTGTTTTCCTATAATCACGCAAGCCTCCCATATATATTATTGTGCAACTCGCATCTCAGAAGATCTCACGTGCCTTCATAACTCTCAACTTGTTTTCTTATATATATATATATATATATATATATAAAGTCTCACACAAAAACTTTATATTGCATCTAAAATTTGCCTTCGTTCTTCTTGAGAAATTGCACAGGTATGGCCACACCTTGCTTTTATTTATTTTGTTCTTCTTCTTGTTTCATTTGGTCCAATGTCCACACTACTCGGCTGCTCCACCACCTATCCTTACCGCATCTCCTTTTTCCCTCTCTGATCTATTTTGACATACATGTCAGATTGTTGTACGAAGACAAGCTTAGTATCCTTCTTTAGAATTCTATAGAAGATGCATGCATTCCTGTAGTTGTGGCCACTTGAACTTCTTACGTGAGTCTTTTTTTTATATGAATTGCTAAAGTGTGTCATCTTTGAAAAAAAAATGGTAACAAACAAAACTAATATCCTTCATTTGCATACACTTACACGTGCAAAATCACGTTTGTTTCAGCAGATAGGTAGAACTTTTTATTACCTAAATTATTTCCAAAATATGCAGTGACTTGTATATTTTGAGTGCATGCTTACGGGGTTTAAAATAGGCAAGCAGACCGTGACATTTATTTAGTTTGTATCACCTTGTTTTGTGAATTCATGCATGAGTCATTTTAATAAAATGTTAAAAAAAAGTATATTTTCATTTGCATCTCCGGAAAAAAAAAATGCATGTTTTAAAAGATGAGGTAGGAGTAGCTGTGCTATGTTGCGTGTTCAAGTTTTGGGAACCAACATGCTTCACTTTTATTTAACGTGATTTTTTATACAGAGAAAGAAAAAAAGAAAAAAAAAGAAGAAAAATATATATATATATATATTAGTTGCAAATTTCACTGTTTTCAATTTCTGAAGAATTTTAGTGTACGCCACCTGTTTGTAGAAAGGGAATAACGTATTGTGTCCACCCTTTTCTTTCCAGCTTTTGCCTAAAACTTTCCACTATAATTTTCATGGGTACGTAAATAGTTAAGATTTCACTGCCTGGCCTTGAGAACGTGGGCAAGTCGAGTAGTGGGAGTGGTCGAGTCAAGTCAAATTCCATTCGTTCCAGTTGTTTCGAAAATTTTGCTTTGACCGTAATTTTAAAAGTCGCGTATTTGGTATTTGGATCTTATTTTAGATTTGAATCAAGGCGTGGCATCCGCGGAAACCTAATCGTGCCATTTGTACGATCCTTTATCAAGTGGTAAAATCGTTTGAATCTGATTATCTGCAGTTTAAGGTGAGTATTTCTCACCAGACAAACATACCTATATTTCTGTGAATTATCGCAAGTGTATTTGTAAATTATTTATTAAATGTCATCTGTCTGTAATATAACGTATGATGTTAAACCCCATTTTAAATTGACACCTCATCAGTTGTTTATCTACTGTAATATAGTTGCAGTTATATCATTTAATGCTTATTTACTGTTAAATCATCACTGCAAGTTCCCTGTAAATTGAGATCGTTATAGGCTGAAATGCTAGGCCTGAACGACAATTATTATCCATATATTTATTTAATTGTTTAATTATTTATTTTTTACTTGGGATTGCGGGTTTGAAATGATAGAACCCGGGGTTTTGTAAATTGCGGATTGAAATGATATAAATCTGTATCACTTGACCTAGGCTAGAAAACTATATACAGACCCGTGGTTTATATAATGTTTTTCTGAAATATTTTAAATTTATTTTAAAATGGAAGTTTATAATATTCAGGTTTAAATATATTTAAAGGATTTTTATAAGATTTATAATGATTTTGAATGAGTTAAAAATGTTAAGTAAATAAATAAATGTTTAAATAAATTTTGGAATATAACTTATTTTGGGAATTTCTGAATTTTGGTAAAAATAAGGTTTCAGTTAAGTAAATAATTGATAAAAAGTTATATTTGGGAATTTAAAACCTGATGGTTAAGTTAATAGTCTATTACAGCACTAAAATGCTGTCTTTTATAAACGAACTGTTTTAACCTACAGACTTTAGGTAGCATTTCATAGGTGCTACAGAAACTGGGATTTTGATTATTTAAAAATAAATTTATGGAAATAATCTTTGGGGAAATGGGTTTAAATTTTGGAAGTTAATATGTAATTAATAAAAATAAGGAATTGACTTTGAATGTTTTAAATGGAAGAATTTAATTTTAAAAAAAAGAGGTGAGAAAAAGGCAATCAATTCCTAAAATAAATTGAATAGATTTAAATGGACCATTTTATAAAATGACTAATGTTTAAAAACAATATTTTGATATTGAAGGTATTTGAAATTTATTTTGATTTCAAAATATAAATACCATTTTTAAAAAGTTGTAACCACGGGTTATAATAACGTTTGGTTGTTAAAGAGACCGGGATCGGATATCTGGCATACTCTCTGTCGATACCGAAAACCACTTTGACAACCGTGTACGCGGTGGAGATTACAGAATGAAGTAGGATGGTGGTGACGTTTTCTTTAAGGTAAATACGTGGACCCGACTCCCGTGAGTTGGCATAAGGTGGCTAAAACAGGAGCGATTGACGGATTAATGAGGTAGCGCCTCTGATCGGACGCACTTCTTCGTATGCCATTCTATTACTTTTGTGATTGTTTTGGTGCGCACCTTTGATTTGGGAGTGTTGTTCGAGGTGGGCGGTAGCTGCACGCTGCGCGTTACCATCGGTCCGGAAGCGTAATTGGTATATCTACCCTGGCATTGCCTAGTTGTGTCGTGTCACCTACCATAGCGAGCCTTGTACCATTTTGTTTTTCTCCCGTAGCCCGTGTGGTATCCTCTGGTGGCTTCCCGATCAGGAGGGACCATGATATTGGATGGACTACTGGGGCTATTACGTGTTAAGGGGAATATTGGGTCACTCCTTAACGCTATTTAAAAGTAAGTTTATTTTAATATAGACACTATTATAATAGCGAAAATATTACTACATAGTAAATAGTTTAACGGATCCTTAGAGGATGGGCGGTCCCAAGCATCCTTTAAGTTACTTGCTCTATATTACAGTACACTTGAATTAGCTTACACTATATAAGTATGTATGTCCTGACTCGAGTGTGTATGTTTTATGTTACGCTCGGGTCAGCCTGAGTTGCAGTTCAGTTTCATTTCGGAGCTAGGATTTCTATAGATCACTTTCAAGCTGCTGGCAACTTCCTTTCCAGTTCTTTATCTAAAATTTTGAAACCAAGACTAGTGGACATTTGGATTGTTCTACTGATGATTTAAAACCATATTTGGATTAAAGACTATGTAATTTTTATTTGATTGAGACTATTTATAGTGGCTTCATGAACCACTAAGTATTTTAAATTCCGCTGCGAGTATTCTAATTCTGTGTCTGTGATTCTGTGATTAATTATTTACTGTATATTTTGAGATTTGCCAAATTTTATTTACAACGCGGTATTTTGAACAATTCAAGTCCGACATGTGCGGATGCGAATGGTTGAAAATATCGGGTCGTTACATTTGGTATCAGAGCTTTGGCTCTAGGCAAAACTTAGAATGTATGGTAAATTTGATTTACAGAATCACTTTCATTCGAGCTTGAATCTCTTCCTTTTGATTCAATTTCCTTTGAATTTTGGAACGTTCCCTGCTGTTTCGAAGTTCATTCGTGTCCCTCACTATTCATTGTCCTTCGATTCTGGAGTATCCCATAACTCCACATCGGATGATCTTCATAGTGAATTGGCGGTCTCGCCAATATTCTAATAAAGGGGTGAAACTCCTTTACAATTAGCATTGATTCACCCGAGATTTATATTTATCCTCGGTTTAGATGCTAGTATCTTTGGTTATTCTGAACTTTATTTCTTCAGATCGAATGTAGATTTACCCTAGAAAATCCACATCGATCTTATTCTTTAAGTCACGGTTGACCCGGTTAAGGTTGCCCGCGATTTATATAAACTTATCTGGTTCCTTGTTCTGTTATGTAATCATCGGATCTCTGATTCCAATTTATCTTTAAATCAAAATTCTCTTTGATTTGAATCTATCAAATTTGAATCTCTATCCTTGTTTTGAAAAATTTATTCCTATATTTGGGAAAAATCTAATATTATATATAAGTATAATTTTCAGAATTTTATAATTTATTTAACTAGTTGTGAAGAGATAATAGTTTTGATTTTATTTATGGTTTTATAGACCATGTGTTTTGTCTAATATAAATAATTGAATATAAACAAATGGTTATAAATTTATTTGGAAACAGAAATGAATTTAAAACAAGAATTTAAGAATTTAATTTCTGATAGTTTCAAACCTTGTGTTTAAAGTCTTAAAAGGATATATTATTTAAAGGGACATATTATTTAAAGTATTTTCGAACAGAAATTTGTTTCCAAAGAATTTTAAAAGTTTTAAAAATTAGTGCTTTTCTCTTTGTCACTGGAAAATAATTTCGGTGATGACTGCCGCATCATCGACATTCATTTTCGAGTATCGGAGTGAAGAGACCACGTTGTAATTTGCTTCAAAAATTTAATTGATTGAATTTCAAAAATATGACTTAATTTATAATATATATATATATATATATATGATTTAAATTTGATTTGACATATGCTATATATATGTATTTATTTATCTCTAAAGTGTTTGAAGTTAATTGGAAATTTAATTCCTAAATTTATGTTAAAAGGTGATTCTAATGATAAAATAATAAAGTCAAATTTTGATTAAATATTTAAACTTGAATAATAGAATTGGAAAATTTTTACTTGTATAATTACATGCCAATATAACTTACATAAATCATTCAGAAATTAACTATGTAATTGGATAATGTACAATATAAAAGGATTTTATAAATAAAATTTGAGTGGTTATAATAAATGTTATACACTTAAAGTTTCAGCTACAACAAGACAAATAGAGGTAAATAGAAATAAAATAATAATCGAATAATATACAATATCAAATGGTGTTAAAGGAAATTTAGAAATATATTGGAATAGTTATATTAAATATAATCTACTTAATATGTGCGATAAGATATATTAAGTAGAATATATTTAATAATAATCTGGAATAAAGAAGAATTAAATTTGTTGAATAAAAGATGATTATTATAAATGACTATACAAATTTCTGATTTTAGAAAATAATTGGATAATAAGATAATTAATTTGGAAATAGTTAAGATTGATTTAACTTCTGTAAAAATCAAATGCATTAAATCAATTATTGAATATTAATTAATTTAAATTGAATTTATATGGTTTAGATATTGAGAAAAATATTTGACATAGATGAGAAAAATATTGAGAGAAATAAATTTAATTATAGTTTGGAATAAAGAAGAAACTAAATGGGGAATTTAGTTTATTTTGGGAAATGGTAAATTTACTTTAAAAATTAAGTTAAATTACCATTTCAAATTTGGACTAAAATTAAACATTTTAAATTAGAATGTTATAATACCTTGTGTAAAATTTGGATAAAAAAAATGAATGTTTTTTTAAGTGTAGGGATATTATACAAGTAAATATGTAAATAAATAAATGTTAAAATTTTAAGTATAAATAGATGAAATCAATGATTAATTTAGAATTGAATTTTTATTGTTTAGATTAAGGATTCTAATTTAAGTTTCAATTTAGTTTTCTTTCAGGTTGTTTCTATTCCCCTACCTTCTTCCTTTTCGAGGACGAAAAGTTCTGAGTGGGGGAGAGTGTAACAGCCCAAATTTTTAACAAGTATTTTTCACTTGTATTTTAAAAACTTTGGGGTTTATTATATAAAAATATAAATTTTAAAGTGATTAAAAATAAAAATAAAAACAATTGACCAAACTTTTAATTAAATAATAAGATCTCTGAAATTTTGACATGGTTAAGAATTAACTTTAATTTGGAAATTTGGGTTTTTGTCGAAGATGGTAAATAAGTTAATTTCTAGAAAAATCAAGTTTTAATTAAGAAAACATTAATAGCTTAAGTGGTTAAGACATCTGGGCAATTCAAGACAGGTCATGAGTTCGAGTCTCAGCACGGTCAGAATTTCGAATTTTTTTTAGTGTATAAATGAACTGGGTAATTACGCGTTAAAAAGGGCGCGTAAATTTAGGGAATAAATACCGTATATATATATATATATATATATATATATATATATATATATATATATATATATAAGAAAACGTATAGAATTTTAATCCGTTATTTCGGTATATTTTGGGCATAAAATATTATGGCTATGGTACACATTCTTAAAAATATGACCGTAGTGTAAATGAGTAAATTTGTTAGTGGCATGTGTTTTAGAGGGAAGGAATATTCTAGCATTCAAATCAAATATGTTGCCTCTAAATTCAATGCATTACTTTAAAATTTTGATTTCCATAGATTTTTTTTTTCATTCAACAAAATTTATTTCTTGCATTTTTCAAAACACAATTTTCTCCTAAATCTCAGTCATGCGCAGTATCCATTCTCCTATCTGCTTGCCTATTTCATATGTGTTTTTCTCTTTACTCATATCTCTTACATTATTTTCTCTTTCCAGTAAAATTTACTTCCCAATTTATATATATATTAATTAAATCAATTTCCAAAGGTCTAAAAATATAAAATTTAAGTTTTTAATTTGTTTAACTTTGTTAAAAGACAACTCCATTTGGAATTCTAATAAAAAATATGAATTTTGTATATATATAATATGGAGAATGTAAACCAATTAAATTTTAGTTAAGTATTAATTTTGAAGAATTTAGTGTATTAATGAACTGTTGGATTTCGCGTTTAAAAGGCGCGTAAAATTTATGGTATAAGTAACGTAATAAACCTATAAATTGAAAACGTTATTTTTATATATAAATTTTGGGTGTTTTGTATTGAGTCAGTTTGGCGTATTGTAAAAATCATATTTAAATATGTATATGGGTTAAAATATCAGTCAGTAGTTTCTATAGCAAACGTTAACTCTTTTTCATAGCTTTCAATTGGGTTTTAATTTTTGTATATGACTTTTTCATTCCAAAATCTTTGCCAATTCTTGCCGTTTCATTTAATAAAGATCAAAATTTCATATAGCTGATCACGCAACTATTAAATGGTATAAAATGTTGAAATCAAATTTTCATAAATTGGCAGCATAAATCACGCATATAAAATAACGTTCAAACTAAAGAAACTGGAAAGTAATCAACGCATGCATTCAAATCTGTCCTTGAAGTAGCATCCAAAGCAAATTAATACTTGCTGATTCTTTGTATATAAATCTCTCAGACTATAAAAATAGCACGCAACTTTTAATTGGAAAAATATACATAACGTTACAACCAATTTTCGTATAACTGGCAATAATAAATCACGCAACTTTCTGGTCTGCCTAAATGTTTGTTATCACTTGCCATTCTTGCCTGCTTGTTTGGTCCCCTATATTTCGCAAGCCTTATCCATGAATACATAAGAAAGAATTTTATAAATTAAGAATCAATCTCTTGCCTAAATTCACGCATCATTCTAGGAATTCATTAAATCAAAATTTTGTATAGCTGGGAGAATTTCAAATTTCATTTGAATTTGTCTATTCAGTTCAAAGCAAATTATATTTGATTACTGTTTTCCTATAATCACGCAAGCCTCCCATATATATTATTGTGCAACTCGCATCTAAGAAGATCTCACGTGCCTTTATAACTCTCAACTTGTTTTCTTATATATATATATATATATAAAGTCTCACACAAAAACTTTATATTGCATCTAAAATTTGCCTTCGTTCTTCTTGAGAAATTGCACAGGTATGGCCACACCTTGCTTTTATTTATTTTGTTCTTCTTCTTGTTTCATTTGGTCCAATGTCCACACTACTCGGCTGCTCCACCACCTGTCCTTGCCGCATCTCCTTTTTCCCTCTCTGATCTATTTTGACATACATGTCAGATTGTTGTACGAAGACAAGCTTAGTATCCTTCTTTTGAATTCTATATAAAATGCATGCATTCCTGTAGTTGTGGCCACTTGAACTTCTTGCATGAGTCTTTTTTTTATATGAATTGCTAAAGTGTGTCATCTTTGAAAAAAAATGGTAACAAACAAAACTAATATCCTTCATTTGCATACACTTACACATGAAAAATCACGTTTGTTTCAGCAGATAGGTAGAACTTTTTATTACCTAAATTATTTTCAAAATATGCAGTGACTTGTATATTTTGAGTGCATGCTTACGGGGTTTAAAATAGGCAAGCAGACCGTGACATTTATTTAGTTTGTATCACCTTGTTTTGTGAATTCATGCATGAGTCATTTTAATAAAATGTTAAAAAAAAAGTATATTTTCATTTGCATCTCCGGAAGAAAAAAATGCATGTTTTAAAAGATGAGGTAGGAGTGGCTGTGCTATGTTGCGTGTTCAAGTTTTGGGAACCAACATGCTTCACTTTTATTTAACGTGATTTTTTATATAGAGAAAGAAAAAAAGAAAAAAAAAGAAGAAAAATATATATATATATATATATATATATATATATATATATTAGTTGCAAATTTCACTGTTTTCAATTTCTGAAGAATTTTAGTGTACGCCACCTGTTTGTAGAAAGGGAATAACGTATTGTGTCCACCTTTTTCTTTCCAGCTTTTGCCTAAAACTTTCCACTATAATTTTCATGGGTACGTACATAGTTAAGATTTCACTGCCTGGCCTTGAGAACGTGGGCAAGTCGAGTAGTGGGAGTGGTCGAGTCAAGTCAAATTCTATTCGTTCCAGTTGTTTCGAAAATTTTGCTTTGACCATAATTTTAAAAGTCGCGTATTTGGTATTTGGATCTTATTTTAGATTTGAATCTAGGCGTGGCATCCGCGGAAACCTAATCGTGCCATTTGTACGATCCTTTATCAAGTGGTAAAATCGTTTGAAGCTGATTATCTGCAGTTTAAGGTGAGTATTTCTCACCAGACAAACATACATATATTTCTGTGAATTATCGCAAGTGTATTTGTAAATTATTTATTAAATGTCATCTGTCTGTAATATAACGTATGATGTTAAACCCCATTTTAAATTGACACCTCACCAGTTGTTTATCTGTTGTAATATAGTTGCAGTTATATCATTTAATGCTTATTTACTGTTAAATCATCACTGCAAGTTCCCTGTAAATTGAGATTGTTATAGGCTGAAATGATAGGCCTGAACGACAATTATTATCCATATATTTATTTAATTGTTTAATTATTTATTTTTTACTTGGGATTGCGGGTTTGAAATGATAGAACTCGGGGTTTTGTAAATTGCGGATTGAAATGATATAAATCCGTCTCACTTGACCTGGGCTAGAAAACTATATACAGACCCGTGGTTTATATAATGTTTTTCTGAAATATTTTAAATTTATTTTAAAATGGAAGTTTATAATATTCTGGTTTAAATATATTTAAAGGATTTTTATAAGATTTATAATGATTTTGAATGAGTGAAAAATGTTAAACAAATAAATAAATGTTTAAATAAATTTTGGAATATAACTTATTTTGGGAATTTCTGAATTTTGGTAAAAATAAGGTTTCAGTTAAGTAAATAATTGATAAAAAGTTATATTTGGGAATTTAAAACTTAATGGTTAAGTTAATAGTCTATTACAGCACTTAAATGCTGTCTTTTATAAACGAACTGTTTTAACCTATAGACTTTAGGTAGCATTTCATAAGTGCTACAGAAACTGGGATTTTGATTATTCAAAAATAAATTTATGGAAATAATCTTTAGGGAAATGGGTTTAAATTTTGGAAGTTAATATGTAATTAATAAAAATAAGGAATTGACTTTAAATGGTTTTAAATGGAAGAATTTAATTTAAAAAAAAAAAGGGTGAGAAAAAGGCAATCAATTCCTAAAATAAATTGAATAGATTTAAATGGACCATTTTATAAAATGACTAATGTTTAAAAACAATATTTTGATATTGAAGGTATTTGAAATTTATTTTGATTTCAAAATATAAATACCATTTTTAAAAAGTTGTAACCACGGGTTATAATAACGTTTGGTTGTTAAAGAGACCGGGATCGGATATTTGGCATACTCTCTGTCGATACCGAAAACCACTTTGACAACCGTGTACGCGGTGGAGATTCCAGAATGAAGTAGGATGGTGGTGATGTTTTCTTTAAGGTAAATACGTAGACCCTACTCCCGTGAGTTGGCATAAGGTGGCTAAAACAGGAGCGATTGACGGATTAATGAGGTAGCACCTCTGATCGGACGCACTTCTTCGTATGCCATTCTATTACTTTTGTGGTTGTTTTGGTGCGCACCTTTGATTTGGGAGTGTTGTTCGAGGTGGGCGGTTGCTGCACGCTATGCGTTGCCATCGGTCCGGAAGCGTAATTGGTATATCTACCCTGGCATTGCCTAGTTGTGTCGTGTCACCTACCATAGCGAGCCTTGTACGATATTTTTTTTCTCCCGTAGCCCGTGTGGTATCCTCTGGTGGCTTCCCGATCAGGAGGGACCATGATATTGGATGGACTACTGGGACTATTACGTGTTAAGGGGAATATTGGGTCACTCCTTAACGCTATTTAAAAGTAAGTTTATTTTAATATAGACACTATTATAATAGCGAAAATATTACTGCATAGTAAATAGTTTAACGGATCCTTAGAGGATGGGCGGTCCCAAGCATCCTTTAAGTTACTTGCTCTATACTACAGTACACTTGAATTAGCTTACACTATATAAGTATGTATGTCCTGACTCGAGTGTTTATGTTTTATGTTACGCTCGGGTCAGCCGGAGTTGCAGTTCAGTTTCACTCCGGAGCTAGGATTTCTGTAGATCACTTTCAAGCTGCTGGCAACTTCCTTTCCAGTTCTTTATCTAAAATTTTGAAATCAAGACTAGTGGACATTTGGATTGTTCTACTGATGATTTAAAACCATATTTGGATTAAAGACTATGTAATTTTTATTTGATTGAGACTATTTATAGTGGCTTCATGAACCATTAAGTATTTTAAATTCCGCTGCGAGTATTCTGATTCTGTGTCTGTGATTCTATGATTAATTATTTACTGTATATTTTGAGATTTGCCAAATTTTATTTACAACGCGGCATTTTGAACAATTCAAGTCCGACATGTGCGGATGCGAATGGTTGAAAATATCGGGTCGTTGCAGATCGATAGTTAATAAATTAACCATTGGTAATGATAAAATGATTGTATATGAAAATTAAATCTCTTACACTTATCACATGTCGTCGATCTTGACCTAGCACTACCACTGGAAAACAATGAAGCTGGACAAGTAAGGGTAGTGTTGCTTACTACCTTGTTATGACAACATTCTTAACTTCGTGAAAAAAAAAGAGTTATGTCAATGTATAGTGCTAAGAAAATGATTAAATATTTTTGATAAATGAATCAAAATTTTAAAACATTTGACTCTCACTTGTGCTTGATTTTCACATCATAAATGTTTGTAAAACACTTTAGAAACACTCTTTAAATATTCTTTTAAAGAGAAATTAACATTTCTAAGTGTATTAAAAAGAAGGGTCAAAAATAAATATAATTAAACATTGTTTACTATAAACCCAAAACTAATTACACTTAGCTTTATTTTTAAACATTCCTTTTTAAAAAAATTCTTATTTACAAAGGATTATTTATAACTTTAAAACAACATTTACTACCCCGTAAGATAATAAATCAATTTAAAATATCTTTATAAATTTAAAACAACATTAATTACCCCGAAAGATAATAAATCAAATTTATAATCTTTTTATAAATTTAAAACAACATTAATACTTCCAAAACATAATAAATCAAAAGTATAATCTTTTTATAGATATAAAGCAAACATTAATCATCTCTAAAGATAACAAATCAAATTTATAATCTTTTTATAAATTTAAAACAAAACTAATTATCCAAAAATATTATAAATCAAATTTATAATCTTTTTACAAATTTAGAACAACACTTATCCTTTATTTTAGAATTCTCAAAAATATTTGAAAATATAGTTTAAACAACTTTCAAAGTGCAAAAAACGACTAAACATGTAAAAAATACAAGCACAAGTTCAATTCACATGGAGGTTTAAGAAGAGGATATTTTATAAAGGACGGTATAGCGATAATCTCTATAGAGAAACCTACAAAAATTAAACAGTATGTCACAAATATTCTAACCAAATATTAATACAAGAAACATAAGAATAAGAAAATAAATATTAGTGAGAAACCCATTAGAGTCTGTCTACAAAAGTCCCTTATAAATCACACATATATATGTGTATTTCGAAGTGATCTATAGCGACCTATTCGCTACGTACAGTTCGACTTCCTCTTGCTTTTGTTCTTTGCAAAACGGTGGTTATTTAAACCATCTGCTTCTAAGAGGAAATCAAATCCAAATAAAGAATCAAGCAACAATATATAAACTATCATCCAAGATTAAATAATATTCTATAGCAACACAAATATTATATATTTTACTTTAGCTGAGTTAACTCACCAAAATTCTAGTTGAATCTTTCGCGTTCTAGCTTGATCTACAATCGAATGGCATTTGTAACTACCCGAATTCCGGTGGGTTTGGATATTTTGCAAAAATGCTAAAACCCAAGCCCACTAAAACCCGAATAGGGAAACTGGTATCCTACAAATAGACAAAGACAAATATATTAGAGCTCAATTAAATATCTCACACCAGAATTGACTAAAATATAATAGTAAGTAAATACACACCAATATAACAACACTTTCTAAACAAGTGTCTTAAAGATGGGAACCCTCTGCTATCTACCTAACCTGTAAGATGTTACGAGGAGGGGGTTGGAACTAAATATCCGGTGAATAGATAAATTATACACTTTTAAGCTTAATTCTACACATACCATTTTAATTTCATTTACTATTATATTGGGTTCGCTAGGTTTATCATACTCTCGCCTTTGTACGTGAATCATACCCATCTACTCCTTGGTAGATTAAAACCTAATAACTAATATATATATGTATGTATGTATTTATGTATGTATATGTAGCTACATGCCCGATGACCATATTGGTCCTAGGTACTACCCATAGTACCTTCTGCATCCTCCACGCAAAGGACTCCATCATCTTGCTTTTATAGCGTTCTATGACTACATCTGTAAATGACAACTTCGTGAGGCCTATAATACAGTTGTTCCATAATCTACTATGAAAATGTAAAACTGCATCCGCACTAGTCTATACTAATGTGCGGACATCCGTAACCATTCATTGCATACATTAAGGACTAATATACAAATAATATTAATCGTAGTTGAAATTGTTACATCGATTAACTTCCAGCATATCGCCCAAAATGGTTAATACAATCAAAATGGCAGGTACGTTGTGGATTTTGGATTTCCATACAAATTGTAAGGACCCGATTCTTCGACTTTCGAAAACCGACATCAATACGTCCACTGTATCAACTGCCGAGAAATCGAATGCCGGAAAACCAAACACTTAGGGTTTTAAAAAAAAGTAAAGATAGAAGAACAGAGAAAAGATAGAACAGAACAGAAAGAAAACAACAAAACAACATCAGAATCTCACAATTCGCAGCGGAACAACATATAATAAATAAATGAATAATCTTTAAACAAAGAACTATATTAGTTATTGCATTACATCACATTACATTACATTATCAGAGTGAACAACAACAAACAACAAACAAACAGCGGAAAAAGAAATACTATATACTAGTAAATACGCCATGCCATCCATCTTGCCTCCAGCAACTTCTGAATTCCAGAATATCCTGATAAACCTTAACTCTTGACTGACCGTGTGGAAATTGGTAGGCACCCAGAGTTTAGGAAGGAAAACAATAAACTCCGAGTCAGTCATGTGACTGGTGTGAGAACTCAAAACAGTTTATCATTAAAACAAAGAATAGGATAATTTTAAAATAGATTCGCAATGCTTTTTAGAATGAGACTACCATAAGACCTCCCACCACACACACAATGCAAACGCAGACTTGGAGGAGATTTCTTCTTATGTTAGTCAAAGATGCTTACTACGCAAAATCAAATCATTTTATTTTTATCATTATTAGTGCATAGTGTAGAAAAAGTCATTTCGAAAGTAGAATATAAATCTTAGCCAGCATAGGTACCATTATATGATGCCTACTATAGCTACCATATTAGATGGCAGGTTCTATAACTAAAACCGTACAGGGTCGTATTGTTTCTTTGGATTTTCAACAAATGGTCAGGCCAAGGAACTTCCCATTGCCACATGGAAACGCCTCTGGAAGGACGTCCCCGAGAACCTAACCGGATCTCTGCCAACACAAGGCCGGGTTACCCCTAACTGGGTAACTACTGACACGAGTATGCCATCCCCCGGTCCTTTAGGACCTTTATCCGAGCGCTCGATAACCAACATCACACAATGATAAATAAAGTGTTTCAACATGAGTAAGTATCTGGGCTCCATACCATGATACCACCCCTTTCCAGAAGGAAATGCACATACCCTAAGGGGCGCTACCCCCAATAACCTTGCCTCATCTTTCCTGTTTCGAACATTCCGGGGTGTGAGGCTCGACGAAGTCTCGTCCACAAAACCACGCTTTATACAAAAGCTGTGCTTTGGGTCAACAAATGATCAAAGAAATGATCACAAAGATAAGTGATCAAACAAATGATCATATCACAAATGATCAAACAATGATCATTTCACAGCAACACTCAGCATGTCACATTTCCAAATTGGAAATATATCGCTGATAACCATCAACTACATAACCTCTGAGCTCGTACGTCTCAAAGAAGGGTGTTAAGCTAAGAGAATAAATTCTCCGCCACCAACAGAAATATATTTGAAAGAAATCAGCTTTATATCTCAATTTGTAATGTCAGACATACTATCCATACAAGTCTGTTCCGAGATCGAACAGAACCGAAGGCACTTACAAAGAAGTCCTTGCAATCCGGATATTCACTAATCATGTTCGGACTTCCCATCACATATGGAGTCTCTATACCAGGGACCAGTCGATGCAAAGACATTCGACGAGTTGTCCTTTCGCTTTAAAAATATCCGGTCTTCAACACCGGTCTTCAAATGCAATTCATAACGACATATCACATATTCGGAATGGGTTATACGACCCCAAGGTCCTTTCCCGGCTAACCCGAATAGTGAGCGCTTATTCAAAAATAAGTGTGGCATTCAAATTCAAGCAAATCACAACAAATACCCATTCAAAGGTAAATATTGATAGTCGGTTAATATGCACAACATCACCAGATTCCAAATAATTTTCCAAATTATTTATTTCCCAAAAATATCTTTACAAGATATATAATTTTCACACTTCAATCATTTGAAAACAATTTTCAAATCACTTTTCACATTTACCACTTTTGAAAACAAATTTCAATTATTTTCCCTACGGGAAAATACTTTCATTTCAACATGGTTCATTTAAACCAATTAAATAAATCCTTGACGATTTACTTTATATTTACGTTCCAAATCCGTAAATTTATTCCCACTCTTCAAAAATAAATAAATATTTATTTTTAAACAAATTCCCCTTCTCTTTTATAAATTCCATAGTGAATTTATATTCCAAAATATCTATGATGTACGATTTCAATTATTCATTTTCAATTTATCTTCAAAAAGATAAATTGTCAAAATGTTTTATTTCACATTGGAAAAACATTTCCATACTTACTTATTAATAAGTAATTCACAAATCTATTTATTTTCAACCTTTGGAAAATATTCAATATACTTAAATCGAAATTAAGTATATATTTCATTCTTTAAGGAAATCATTCTCTTAACCATATTTATTTGGGCCAAAACGAATGTTGCGTAAAACATCGTTACGACAACCCAAAATCACTAGTATAGGGATTCGAATTTAAGATAGATATATAAATCCCAATACTAAATAAAACATTTCCTTTCGGAAATCATTTACTATAACAACAGTGTTATAGTCTACCATTTCCTTCTATTTCTCGAAAACGTCTATTTTAACAATGAATGTTGAAATCTATGGTTTCGAATCTCAAAACATTTTGAAAACATCGTTGGATCGTTTTAATTTTATTTAAAACATCACATCCAAAACAATTTCTTTAACATATTATTCACTATTCAAAAACGTGAATATACTACGTTAACGAATTTCATCATTTCTATACATTTTATTTTAAAGGATTATTCATTGTCTAAAACGTGAATATAACTCCATTAATAAGTTATAACAATTTACTTATCAAAATAAGCCGTTTGTGGATTTATAAAACAATGTTTATAAATTCCATTTCTATTTATTTTATAACAACTTCCTTCTATAAATCTCCTTTATTAACCTATTCAATTTATAACTCAATTATAAACCAAAGGTTCATATTATAAGTTAAATGCTTATAAAACGATTATTTTACAAAATCGTTCTTTTTAAGGCTTCTCAAATTATAAATCTTATAACTTATAAGATTCATTTATTTACCCAAATCTATTCCTTTAATAACCTTATAAATTTTATAAACCTACTGCTTATAAAATTCCATTTATAACTTCACCGTTTATAATCCTATAAATTTCATTCATTTATGAAATTCATTTACAATTCATTCTAACACTTATAAAAACTCGTTTTATAATTCAAATATTTTAATTTATGAATATCAATTTATAATTTTCTTATATAAATCAATTTATACTATTATTTTAAAACATCTTTAATCTCCTTTATAATTTCACCATTTTGATTTATAAAATAATCAAATTTCATAAATCATATATTTAAACTTTTTATAATACATTCAAAAATCCCGATTTAAACTATTTTATAAAATTATTAACCCCATATTTTCAAAAATCAACTTTTAACTATATTTCTCAAAAATCATAATTTTTATAACATTAAAATTATAACGTTTATTTATTTAAAAATGAATCAATTCCAAAAATATTTTATAAACGTATACTTTCAAAAAAATCACTTTAAAAAATCCTTTTAAAATTCCAAAATTTGGCCCAATGATGCTACATGCCAAATAGTCAATCACGACATCAGCGACATCATATATCGATATGATAATCAATCAAATATCAAAATATCTGAAATCAAATAAATATTGTTGAGGAATCCAGTTGGATCCCTCCAACCTGTTTTCCTGCATCCAAAGATGTTAGCACAATACCAATTCTGTTCCAGTATGGAATTATCGCGGTATATGGGATTTAAAATATTATCTGCTTAATAGACGGCGCAATAGGGTCTCATCCGCTATATACTACGGGAAATCAATTCCAAGTACATAAACAATACCAATTTCATTGTTTATGAAATATTCGCGGTATATGTTTTTAATAAATAACCTCCGCTTACTAACGGCGCATAATGTCTATTTTAACAATCAATAGATAACAATCATCATTCAAATATACATTCAAGAATTTTAAATACAACTATTTAAAATTAAAATTGAAACTATTCGATCGAGTGAGAAGTTCTCACCTTGATTTCAATTTCGTTTTAGCGATTTATTTCGAATAAAATTAAACGGACGTTTAATTTTACCCAAAATTCTCACTAACTCCAAATGACTCCAATCCAATTCCATAGCGTAGTGCTCGTCCATACGAATCCAACGCAACTGGTTTCGTGCGTTTTCGACCTCGTATGAAAAAGATACGAATATTTAAAGTAACATGAATTTTTATATAAAATTTACAACAAAATTTTATATTTTTAAACCTAAATAGAATCAAGGCCGTCCATTTCACTGCCTGCGGATCACCAACCACCCCACCTTCTTCTCACGCACTCATTTCCTCTCCGTTCTTTGCCGTACGTGAACCCATTATGCTCGAAATTAGGTTAAAACCTCACGGCCACCACGTTGATCCATACGACGATCAGAGACCTCCATCACGAAGCCCACCTCGAGAGCTTCCTTCGGCCACCAAGATGTTGAACTCGGCTGCACCATAGCCTTGATTTTCGTGCACGACTGTAGCCCATACACGGCTATTTTGACAACGATCCGAAGCTCCGTTTTCGATCACAACCGTTGAAAACAAAGATCTCATCGCCCTCTTCGATGTTGTAGTTGGAAGTTTCTCTTAATTGTTCATGGATCGAGAGGTAATTGAGGAAGAAAAACAGAAAATTTCGGCCATTCATTAAGGGGGTGGCGGCTCCTGAAGAATTAGGGTTAGGTTTTATTTTTTTTGCAAAAATGAATTGTTAAGGGCCTTTTATAGAAAAATCGACGTACACTATTCATCCCGAATTTTTCGAACTCCAAACGAAGCGTGCCGGTTGGCACTCCTAAGGTTTACCCCGCATTCCGAACGCAATGGAACGTGTTTCAAGAGCTAATTCGATCATCTGTGCGAGTTATGGCAATAAACGTTCGATTTAAAATTAAATCGGTAAATCAAATTTCTAGGCGTTTTAGCTTGCACTGGACAAACGGTAAATCCGATTGACACGAAATTTGAAACCAAACGATAATATCACATTACGGATTCGATAAAACTAGTTTCGTCGAAATCCGAGACTGTTTGAAAAATGGCTATTTTAACTCGCCAAATTAATATTAAAAACAATTTCGATGCGTTTCGAGCTGCTACGGTCAAACGGAAACTCCGATTGACACGAAAATTGAAATCCGATAATAACAAACTATTATGGATCCAATGGAACTAGTTCCGTCCAATTCTGAGACTGTTCAAAAAATGGCTAATTTCACTAGCCGATTTAATATTAAAATATTCAATTTTCACAAATAAACTTTTAATTCGATTTTAAAAGTTCTATAACATCATTCTAACTTCAATATGATAAAATAAAATTTTACAAATCATTTTCAATCATATTTAACTCAATTTTCAATTATTTCTGTATTTTCACATATTAAATTATCGATTTAATTTATTCAATTAAATCCAATACTCGAATTCAAATTCATTTGACTTATAAATTTCACTTATTAATATTTAAAATTAATTAAATATTCAAATTTTAATTAATTAAAATTCTGGGTCGTTACACAAATGACCAGGTGAAGGGACTACCTTACAACGGGTACGCCTCTAGATGGATGTCCCAAGGCATAGAACATCTTCCCTCTATTAACACAAGACTGGCTGACCTCTATAACTAGATAGTACCGAATATGTCATCCTCCGGTCATTACCGACCTTTACTGAGGGCTCTCTAGCATACAAACCACAATTAGATACACGACGTCATCACATGTAAAGATATATCTAGAAGAGGATGATCCTACCCTACTTGGAAACGACCCACTTATCCCTGCTGCATCTGACCCTGTTTTGGTCATTTTTGGTTGATGAGGCCTGAGGTAACGATTACCTTTCACAAATCACAATCACATCACTTTGAATGCCACAAGGCCATTTTCGTTGACTACTAATTGCCTTCCACAAAAGTACAACCCTTAAGATCATAGCCTCAAGAGGGGTGTTAAGTTAAGAGAAATTGCCTTCTCCACCACCACTTATGTACGTTTGTAAAAACCAACGTACGCAATTTCTAGAAATGCAATGTCAGACAAAGATCCATATAAGTTGTCCAGGAACATGACAAACCAAAGGTACTTCCCTACCACATCCTATCGGGAAATCCCTACGATTAGTAGCGAATAATCCTTGCATTGGATATTTCATAATGTAGATACCACTACTACTATATGTATATTGGGATTTTAACCCCAAACGATCAACAAGCAGTCCCCTGCTATGAAAATCTAGAATATTAATATCATCATAACCAACCTACACAATCGTCGCATATACATTGGTCCGAAGTGGTTTTCGGATAACCTAATCCCAGTCTCTTCGCACTAACAACGTAAAAGCATTTCTCAACTTCACACAAAAACTAAGTCTCATAGTCTTATCATGTCTCCAACTTTCATCCTTCGGGCCAAGAAGGAAGCTCGATAGATTGGAGTAAACTCCGCACTACACGAATCAACATCCTTAACACAAATGATAATCAAGCCTACACAGAAGGCTACATGCTAAGTGTACGACTAAATAGTTCCCACATCAAGTCGAGGAACTAAAGTGGCTATATTTGATAGCCAGTTATTTAACTATCAAAACAAACAAACAAATATTTAGCACCATATGCAATCACTGGGCCCTTTTATTTAATTAAATCATTTGCCAAATATTCACTTCAAATTATCTTTAAAAAGATATAATCTCAAACCATTTCAATATTGAAAAACATTTCCACATACTTATTTAATAATAAGTAATTCACAAATCAATTTATTTTCAACACTTAGAAAATATTCCATATACTTAAATCACGATTAATATATATTCTATTATGTAAGGAAAAGATTCTCTTAAACGTATTTATTTTGGTCAAAACAAATGTTGCGTAAAACATCGTTACGACAACCCAAAATCACTAGTATAGGGATTTGAAAATAAGATAGATATAAACGTCCCATATACTATACGAAATATTTCCTTTCGAAAATCATTTACTATAACACTAGTGATATAGTCCATTATTTCCTATTTCTCGAAAACGTCTATTTCAACAATGAATATTGGAATCTATGGTTTCGATACTTAACACATTTTAAAACATGTTCAAATTGTTTAGCTCCATTTAAAATATAACTTTTCAAAACGTTCATTAAATTTAAAAGATTATTCATTGTCCAAAATCGTGAATACAATTCATTAACCAAATCCAATATTTCTACACATTTTATTAAAGGATAATCCACTGTCCAAAATCATGGATATAGCTTCTTTTACCAAATTCATTAATTCTACATATTTATTAAAGGATTATCCATTGTCAAAATCATGGATGTAATACCTTTAATAAGCTATAATAATTAACTTATCAAAATAAGTCGATTTTGGATTATAAAACAATGTTTATAAATTCCATATACATTTTTATAAAAACTCCCATTTCTAAAATCCTTTTTATTAACCAATTCCATTTATCTCATTCACATGCCAAAAATCCAAATTATAAGTTAATTACTTATAAGTCTTTTATTTTACAAAATCCGTTCATTTTATAACTTCACAAATTCATAAATCTTATTACTTATAAGATTCATTTTTATAACTTCATTTTAACACTTTCAAAACTCCATTATGATTTCATTATTTTTATTTATAAAATATCAATTTTATAAATCTTTTATATAAACCGTTTATAATAAATCAAAAATCTCAGTTTAAACTATTTACAAAATAGTTATCTCCATATTCCAAAAAGTACATGTCAATCAATTTCACCAAAAGCATAATTTTTATAACATGAAAATTATAACATTTATTTATTCAAAATAAATTCATTCCTTTACAATTCAAAATTCAACAAAACGTATATTTTCAAAACCACTTGAAAATCCTTTTTAATTTGAAATCACCACTTAAACATTTTTAAATTACCAAAAATAGGCCCAATGCTGCACAACACTAAATACATCAATCATGGAAACCAAAACATCATATATCACATGATAGCAACATATGTCACAATATTTGTAAATAAAACCAATATTGGTAAGGAATCCATTTGGATCCCTCCAACCTTTCATCTGTAACAAATATACATATTAGAATATGTGTAAAATGTCCGCTTCAAGGCAGACGCTTTGAGAAATGCGGATTACGGATCTTAAAGCTAGAATTAACACTAGAGGGGGGTGAATAGTGTTTAAAGGAATTGCTAATTCTTTTTGAGTTTATATTCATTTAAACACAAATGTATGCAATATTCAGACACAGATATGATTACAGAATCAAACACAGATGCAGATACAAAGTAAAAGTAATAAAGGAAAGAACACACCGAATTCGATACTGGTTTCGAGTTACCCTACATCTAGTCCCGTAACACAAGCACGTATTTCCTTTCAAAATAAAAGTCTTACAATCACACCCTCGATTTCAAGGCCACGAGGTACACCGCTCCAGATTCACAATCCTCTGGGTAGAGATACTTGATTTTATGGGAAACAAGTTCACTCGATTGATTTTCTAGGCTACAATCACACCTTTTCTCGCTCGATTGATTTTCAAGGGTACAATCACACCTTTTCTCACTCGATTGATCACAAAGAAGTCTATAACTCTGAATAGCACAGGGATCTTGTTGAGATAGTGATAGAGAATCAAACCAGAGATGATCTAGTTAGATTCAATGGTGATTTCGGTAGAGTAATGGTTAAAATGCATATAAAGAATGTGGAGGAAGAAGAGGAGTAAAATCAGATAATATATGAATAAAATTCATTTAAAATAGCCCTTATTTATAGTAGAATAACAGCCACGTCCATTCATGAAAGGATATGACCAATAGACACTTCCTTTGAAATTCAACCTTTGGAAATAAACTGTCACCTTGTCGGCAAGGGTTCCTTGGGGTTGTCGATAGGCTAAGTTATTTTTGGTAATTTGTTTTTTCTTTGAAAATAACTTCTATCTTGTATTAAAACTATTTTAAACTTTATAAATATACTTAACTATAGTTAAAATACATAAATAAGTATAGAGAATAATATTTGGTATATATAAAATTTTACTATAATTTTGTATTTAAATCTAAGTATAAATATTAAAAGTTAAACATATTATAATTAAAAGATAGTTTAAAACCAAGGATAATTTGATTTTGAAAATAAAGATTATTTTGAGGCTAAAAGTATTTTAAAACCAGGATAGATTTTTTTTTTAAAAGAAGATTTTGAAAACTAGATATAATTTTGTAAAACATTTGAATAAAAGTTAGTGGATACAAAACAATGTTCCACTAGATTTTTCGTAGGTTCCATCCTACTTAGCGTTCCATCCCTTTAACGAGCTCGAAGTGGATTCCGTTCCACAAATAAAATAGATTTTAAGATGTCAGTACTTTTCTAGGATTTTTAATAAAATTCCTAACTAAATTACTTATATTGAAATCTTGAACTCTTAATAATCTTGATACTCATGAGTCTTGAATCTTGATATCTTCGATCTTGAGCTTATCAGTTCTTGAATCTTTATACCGTACAGTCTTCATTCTTTTGGTGCTTGTATATATATCCTGCATATATATATGGACTAAATGTTAGTATTTATATTTTATAACAAGTCATAAGTATGTTGTCATCAAAACCATCATCTCAAGGACAAACAATCTCCTCCTTTTTGATGATGACAACCTATGTTTATAAAATATACTTCTCCTTCACTATAACTCCCCCTAAAACTAATAACTCCTTATTCTAAGTCTAACTACTTTAACTACTCTATTTTTTATTTCTCCCCCTTTGTTATCAACAAAAAAACCATCCTAAAACCATAAAACAATAAAAGTCCCCCTTAAACTAATACTAGAACAAAGTATAGTAAATGAAATGTGAAAGACATTAACATAATTATATTATAATTATTCAATACATAAATATGTATAAGTATATCTCAGATAGTCCAATCAACACACATCAAATCTAATCATGTCAAATAAGTCAAACAAATCAATAAGGTAAAATAAATCAATCAAGTCAAACAAGTCAAACAAGCAATCAAGTCAATCAATTCAATCAAAACATACCAAGAAAATCAAAAACTAATAATCCTATACTACAAGACAATACTACAAACTCCCCCTAAATAAAATACACTTGTTATGTATACATGTATGCAATATGTAGTTTGTAATGCAGTATGAAATGTATGACATATGCAATGTAGCATGAGATGATATGTAGAATGAAGTGCAACTTGTGATGCAAATAATTATGATATTTCATGCATTGTAATTTATGATGTAACATGCAACGAAATGTGATATGAAATAGGATGCATAATGATATGTAATATGAAACAAAATGATAACGAAGTAAAAATAATAATATGCAGAATGATATGATGATATATATACTACGGTAAGAGATATTCAGATTATAAGATAAACACGAGTGATAAGTAATATCTAATTGACAAGCATATATATATATATGTGCGTGTGTGTGTGTACGTATGTATATGTATGTATGTATGTATGTATGTATGTATGTATATGTATATGTATGTATGTATGTATATGTATATCAAACAATTTATTATAACTCGCTTCAACCAAACAAAGGTAATACACGCCAATTACTAAACTTGGGTTAAGAAAACTAATGAATGGGACTAAAAGAGTAGTAAAGACAAGAGTTTAAATGTAATTAATGATATTAAAGCTATAACATATTCATGAAAAGTAGTAATCAAACTCAATGTCAAAATCAAATTGCTATGAAATATGGATTTAAAAAATTTAATACCCTCCTTGTTTTAAAAAAATTAAATTAATTTTTTCTAAGAATCCAAACTTCCATGTTTATAAAATACTTAACTTACTAGTTAAAACTTATATACTAAATTATTATTGATTAAAATATTTAGAAACATGTTTAAACACCTTTAAAAAATATCATAGTGAAACATTCAATAAAATAATGAAGATTGAAAAACTAAAATTAACATGTGTTATATTAAGGTCTCTTTCATTTTAAAATTTTAATCAATTACTAAAAAATATCTAAACATTAATTTTAAAATATTCTAATATAAGTTAGAAAATAACTTCTAAAAATAGAAAATTACTTAATTTAAATATTATTTTTACATAGTATAAAGTTTTATATCGAAAAGGCAGCATTCACAGAATGCTATAAAAAGTCTTTGTAGTAAAATATATGCAAAACATTATAAACAAAAAATTCAGTATTTACCAAATGCAGTGAAAAGTTTCTAAACCACTATAGTGTTTCAAAGCACAGAGATGCTATAAAAAGGAATTTGCATCACTTAAGAAATGTTCCAGAAGAAAAGACAGCATTTCAGATATAATATCTATTGTTCTGGGCCTGATTTTAACTTGATTTTGCACTAATTTTACGACTAGATATTGACATCTAAATAATTGATTTTTTACCCAATTTTTTACAGTATTTAATTAATATAAAATAAGAGAAAATGTGTGTAAAGACACTTGGCATTATGCATGTAAAAATGCTTTTATTAAAGAAAAAGTGTAATGACATGTGTCACATTGCATGTATGTCACTATCTATTTATATGACAAGTGTCATGTGATATGGCACAATCTTATTAATTAAAGAAATATATAAATAGACCCTTATTCTAACATTCTAAATTCCTTCTATGAATTTCTCAAAAAATATATAATTAGTATCTTAAAAGAAATAGATTACGAGAAGTAAAAACAACATTAGAAAAGTTGAAATCACGAATGATGGTATAATTTTCTACTTATTATAGTTGTAATTAATTAGTAATGAGATTTTGTTTGAAAGAAAACACATTTTAAAAGACTTTAAAAAAAAATTAGACTGGTATAATGATATGTATATTATGGTGTGCCGATATATGGACCAAAATATCAAAACTTATAAAAGAGATAAATTTCTAAACCTAACTAAATGCAACAATAAAGATGAAATAATAGTAAAGCATACCACTTTTTGTACTCGTCAATCTTTCTAAATTTGTTGTTCTTCCATTGTCATGAACCACACATTTATATCTTTCAGAATTTGATGATGAGATCTAGCTTTATTGCGACAGGCTTGTTTTTCTAATCATCGTAGTATATTCGTTTGCTGAATTTCAAGATAGTATGAGAAAGATACAGATGGTTTAGTTGATCGACCAAATTAGCGCCAAAACTTTGTTTTTGAATTTTGAATGAATGGACACTTCAACCACTATAAATAGGCCCAACAGTCACCACATTTTATAAAAGTTTATCTTCTTCTTCTTCTTTCCATTTTTCTACTTACTATCAAAATTCTAGAAGGAATATCTCCTTCGTTTCTTAACGAAATTGGATGAAACCAGTGGCATTTCAAAGAGGAAGCAAGGAATACGATCTAATAAAATTTTGGTGATGAATTTGAATGGTATTGTGGTGCAACAGGCCAAACAATAGAGGAATACAGGTAATCCCGTACACAGTTTTCAGTTTTGGATAGCCAACTTCAAACTGTCATATCTCACTCAATTTTGATCGGAATTTGATGATCTATCCATCAAAACGACCATGAGAACAAGAACTACGGTTTGGAAAAGTAGTTGGGACAAAATAATCAAATCTCTGGTTGCTAGATGACGAATACCATTGACGGTTTTGCTTTCATTTTCCTCTTTGTTCACCAAAACTTCACTTGACCATAACTTGGTCATTTATTAATGGATTCATATGAAACCAGTGGCATTGCAAAGCAGATGGAGAGAAGTACAGTATCAAATCAAGTTGTAGATGAGAATCAAAATTTCTATATTGTTCTGTTACCCATTTCATTATCGATTGCCATTATATATCCATTTGTTCTTCTTGATCGATGAATGATTATCTGGTATCTTTTAACCAACGGTAATTAGACATAACTCTTCTCTACAAAACAACATAACTTTATAAAGAATCAAGTGACTTTTCAAAATAACTAAATATAGTTTTAAACAACAATATCATGATGATTCTATGACATATTCATATGAAAATTGTGCTAATAATTTTATCAAAAAAAATTTACCATTTAAAATTTCTCAAAACTAGATTATGAAAATTTTGAAAACCTTGCTCCGACACCAAATGTGAGAAATGCGGATTACGGATCTTAAGGCTAGAATTAACAATAGAGAAGGGGTGAATAGTATTTAAACGAATTACTAATTCTTTTTGAGTTTATATTAATTTGAACACAAATGTATGCAATATTCAGACACAGATATGATTACGAAATCAAACACAGAAGCAGATATAAAGTAAAAGTAATAAAGGAAAGAACACACTAAATTTTATATTAGTTCGGAGTTACCCTACATCCAGTCCCGCAACACAAGCACAGATTTCCTTTCAAAATCAATTCTTACAATTACACCCTCGATTTCAAGGCCACGAGGTACATCGCTCTAGATTCACAATCCTCTAGGTAGAGATACTTGATTTTACGGGCACAAGTTCATCCAATTGATTTTCCAGGCTACAATCACACCTTTTCTCGCTCGATTGATTTTCCTGGTACAATCACACCTTTCCTCACTCTATTAATTACAAAGAAGTCTATAACTCTGAATAGCATTGGGATCTTGTTGAGATAGTGATATAGAATCAAACCAGAGATCATATAGTTAGACTAAATGGTGATTTCGACAAAGTAATGGTAAAAGTGTATATAAAGAAATGTGGAAGAAGAAGAGGAGTGAAATCAGAGAATATATGAATATAAATTCGTTTAAAACAGCCCCTATTTATAGTAGAACAACAGCCGTGTCCATGAAAAGATATGACGAGTAGACAGTTCCTCTGATTTCAAACTTTTGAAATAAACTTTCACCTTGTCGACAAGGGTTCCTTGGGTTTTTCAATAGGCCTAAGCTATTTTTGGTAATTTGTTTTTTCTTAGAAAATAACTTCTATCTTGTATTAAAACTATTTTATACTTTATAAATATACTTAACTATAGTTAAAATACATAAATAAGTATAGAGAATAATATTATGGTATATATAAATTTTTACTATAACTTTATATTTAAATATAAGTATAAATATTAAAAGCTAAATATATATTATAATTAAAAGATAGTTTGAAACCATGGATAATTTGATTTTGAAAATAAAGATTATTTTGAGGCTAAAAGTATTTTAAAACCAGGATAGATGTTTTTGATTTTTAAAAGAAGATTTTGAAATCATTTTGGAAACAAGGTATAATTTTGTTAAACATTTGAATAAAAGTTAGTGGATACAAAACAATGTTCCACTAGATTTTTTGTAGGTTCCATCGTACTTTGGGTTCCATCCCTTTAACGTGCTCGAAGTGGATTCCATTCCACGAATAAAATAGATTTTAAGATGTCAGTGCTTTTCTAGGAGTTTTAACAAAATTCCTAACTAAATTACTTATATTGAAATCGTGAACTCTTGATCATTTTGATACTCGTGAGTCTTGAATCTTGATATCTTCGATCTTGAGTTTATCAGCTCTTGAATCTTTATATTGTACAGTCTTCATTCTTTAGGTACTTGTATATATATCCTGCATATATATATATAGATATAATGTTAGTATTTATATTTTATAACAAGTCCTAAGGTTGTTGTCATCAAAACCATCATCTCAAGGACTAACAGACGCACGTACAAAGGGTCATCTGCTCATACATGAGAACATATACGGTCTCATCTACTCCAATAAGTAGGAATATATCCAAATACCAATCAACATAAAGATGATACATCATGTATCATCCAAATAATCATCAGTCATCATAAATAATATTTATTTTCACTTATATAAAAATAACAGTGAGTCAGAAAGAGTGAGTTGTACTCATATTGGTTCCAATAGCAGTTGCAGTGTTTTATTTCAAATGAAATTAAACAACCATTTAACTTTACCCAAAATTTACACTAGCTCCAATCAACTCCAAACCAACTCTAAAATGTAGTACTTGTCAATACGGACCTAACGCAACTATTTTCGTCAAGAAAGGACCTCGTATGACAAAGATACGGAATTTACAAAGTTTATACGAATTTTAATATAATAATTTACACATTTTAATTTCATTTTAAAACCTCAAATCGATCGTGGCCACTCGCTACACTTGATCAAACCTAAGCCGATCGCTTTCTTTCTCTTCCTCGTCATTTACAGATTGAAGCATAACCCATAGCCGCCATTTTTCGTTAATTGTCGCCACTTCTACGATGAACTATACGACGATCGGCGACTATAGTCTGTAACGACCCGTAAATTTCATGGATTTAATTTGGTTAAATTAATAAGTTTGAAATAAATTTAGTAGAAAAAATAAAATAAATTAAAACATACTTATAGTAATTCAAAGTTAATTCAAATGATTTTAAATAGTGAAAAGAATTTTACCTGTATATAAATTGAATATGAGAAATTTAAGGAAAGTATTAAACTGATTTAATGAATAAACATTGTTAACAGTAAATGGAATATGATAATAAGAACAATTGCAAGTTTTGTATTTTGGGGCAAAATAATATTGATAGGTAATAATTTTTGTAGAGAATAAATTACAAATGTTATAACTTGTACAATGGTGACAACTATTGTTCGTTACCAATGCATTTAGTTAATAGCGATTAAATGTAATTAATCATTGCCTTTTTGTAAGTTAAGGAAATAACTGAAAATTTTGAAGGTAAAATCAATAGAAAGGTTAACTATATACATAAGATGGAAAGTTGAATAGAATTCCAATAAATGATAATAATGGAAAACGTATACAATCAATGTAGGTAATTAGTAATTACAATGTGGTTGAAAGTAATAAACGTTTCTTGGTTGATAATATATAACATAACGGAAAGAGTAAATGTACTCATTAGAATATTAAATGCAATTGGATAGGGATTTTAAGTAACAGTGTTAATGCAAGGTAATTTATGATAAATTAAAGTAAATAATAATGAATAGTGATTAATTCAAAATTTGTAACATATATTATAAATTACCTGCTTATTTGTTAATTGAATTAGAATATGTAATAAGTGATAATAAAATAAATGAATGTTACACCAATGGAAAACGAAATAACGTTCGTTTAAATGTGAGTAATTATAAGGTCGTATTTATTATAAGCGTTACTTTAATAATTATGACTAATCGTGAAATTTATACGAGAAGTATGTAAAGTAGTAACTAAGAAAGAAATACGTTATAAATTGATTATGACGTAAACTTAAGTGTAAGTTAAAAGTTGAAATTGAATATAATCCATTAAATTGGAAACTTATTATAATAAAATGGATTAAATTTATAATTAAGGGGTTATTTTAAGAAATTGAAATAAATACTATGATTGGTAATTTAAGTTACTTTAAAATTGAGAAGGGAATTGGTTTGAAGAATTATGAATTAATAAGTAAATGAAGATGATGAAGTTTATGAAGTTTATGAATTATTGAATTTGAATCTTTAATAGTGAGTTAATTTGTTAATTTATAATAGTTGTACTTATTGAAATAAATGAAATCGAATTTCAATTATTACGTTAAATTAAAATTTAAGTTGAAAATTGGGAAATATTTATGTAATAATTTAAATTCCAATGGTAAACCCTCCTATTTGAAATATGAAAGGAATACTCATTGATTCATTAATTTAATATAATTATTAGAAAGTTAATTTATAATTTAGAATTTAATGAAATTGAGAATAAATATTGAAATTTATAAATGAATCATCTAAATTTACATTTTTAAATTGTTTAAAATCATTGTAAATTATTGAGGAATCATAAGTGATAAAATTTTCAAATTATAAAACTGAAATATAAAATTTGGATTTATTTACTAATTCTTAATTTATTTAATTAATATAAAAATAGCCATTTTTGTCACGGACTCAGATTTCGACAATACCAGTTTCATCGGATCCGTAATAGTGGATTATTGTAGGGTTTCAAGTTTCGTAGCGATCGGACTTGTCGTTTGATCGTACGAATGCGAAACGCCTTGAAATCGATTTAATTGAAATTAATTTAAAAATATTGTTTTCAGTATAACTTCTTCATATGATGGAATTTGGACGTGAAACTTTTTCCATCGCGTTCAGAATATTTTTAAATACCTATTTTGATATATGGGTTGACCCAATTTTGTTCCAGAGTCAGAACGGGCTTTTTGGGCCAATTATCGTTCAGCACGTTTGTTTATCGGATCCATCTACTCTATTTCTAACCTACCTATATAAACCCAGTTATAAACCCTAGCCTCCATCTATTCTCATTTGTTTGTGCGTTCATTTTCTTTAGCTCCTCCTCTTTCCAATGGCTGCAAACCGTACCCTAGATCCAATTTCAAATTCAAATCAAAAGTCAAAAATTAAAGTCCTCGGAAAAATCTCAAAAATATATGTTGAAGCTTTCGAAGTGCATATTCTCCTGGTGCAATTCGTTTTTCGAATCAATTCACCGCTTGCCCAGAAATCGCGAATCATTTCCAACCGTCCATATTAGGGTTTTATTTGTTTAACGGTGGATGTTCGTCCAAGCGACGATCAGGACGCGCCATCACGGATAGCTCAGCGAGTAAAGGTCATCCATGCAATTCGTTGTTGAAGTAAGTTGCTAGAAATCGCCAGAATTGGCTTCAAACGTTAGCGGCGACGCGGCGAGAAGATGGAGCCGAAGGTGGCCGCGCTCGCATGGGGTGGTCGGCTCAAGGAGGAGATCGAGATGGCATGGTTCAATTTTGTTGGATGCTGACATGGGTGCGGCAATTTGTGGTCAAACGTAGTCAAAGGCAAGAGAGAAGGGCGAGGTTTTCTTCCAGATTGCGAACGACTAAAGATGATGACGATTTGATGACGTGGCGAATTGAATTTATGTAAGCTTTTGTTTTAATTAAATTTTTATTTCAAACAGTTTGAATCGATGTAACTTTCACATACGTTATCCGTTTCATGCGAATTTTTTTTGTTAGGATCGTAATAAAATTCCGGATCTGTTGACGCTTGTTTTGACAAATTTGGAGACGGACGAAATTTTGAGTTTAAATTGGACTTAAATTCAATTTAAATTCAAAAGGTGAGTGTTTTAACCCACTCACAACTTCTAAAATTTCCTATGTCTGTTAAATTGACTTAAGATATGAGTAGGAATTTATTTATGACTGTTTGGTATGTTTTATTCATCATCTCTGTTAAATCGCATTTATTTAATTTAAATGTTAATTAATTTTATTATTGCATATAAATTGACAGTTAAAAATTTATTTATTTACATATAAACTGATAGTTAAATAGTTAATAAATTTATCTTTGAATATAAATTGTTAGTTAATAACTGTTATTTATTACCTGTTACATTTTATATGCTATATATTGATGTTTGTTTAAATTGATGATGATTGAAATAAATTGGTTCATGATTTATATTGGGTGAATGGATGATGTGTTCTACATTATATAAACTGCAAGTTATTATGCATTTTCATTTCATTCGAGATTGCGGTTTGAAATGATATATAACTGTAATTTTTATTTTTAAATTGCGGATTGAAACGATAAATATCTGTATCACTTGACCATAGGATAGAAAATTATATACAGGCATCGCGGTATATATAAAAAATTATTTTTGAAATGATTTTTCTATGGTTTGGATAGGATACGGTTATTAAATATAAATTTTGATGTTTTATAAAATCTTATTTTATATATACATCTATAATTAAAGTATTGAATTTAAGCTATGTATGGATTTGTCAAATAAAGTAAATAAGTTGAATAATGGAGTTTGATTATTTTATATGGTTAAGTACAATGTTAAGATATTGAAAATATATAGAATTTTAAATGATTTAAATCAATTAAGATTGGGAGTTAAATTGGAAAATTTATTTGGAATTGAGCTTAATTAAGAATTTAAACTTCATAAGTTGATGTAAAAATTATTAACTCGAAATTTTAAAAAGGGTATGATATTTATAACTGAATTTTTATTCAAGGTGAATTAATTGAATATTTCTAGTATAAATAATTGAAGGAAATATTCTTTCATAAGTAATTTGAGTTTTACTTAAATGATTATGGGTTTATTATGCAATTATTTTAAAACTAAATAATAGAATTGTTGAATAGAAATTTCCAACCTTGGTTTTGAAATTTATTAAATATTTAAAGTTGACATATATTGAAACTGAAGTGGTTACTGAAACTGAAAGCGATTTTGAAATTTATGGATTTTGACTTAATTTTAAATGAAATAAATTGTAAGTTGCGGAAATTATTTTATTTTATAAAGTAATTTTAAATGCAAACTATTTTATTCTATATACCGTTTGAATATCCAAACCATCCAAGTTTTATAAGTTATGGTTTTAAAGCTAAGAATTTCGAAGTATTATGTTTTGAAAGCCATAATTCAAATGTTTGGTTTCTAGATATTAAAATTTTAAAGCAATATGATTTTAAAAAAAGAAATATATTGGAAATAAAATGATATTATATTAATTTGGGTTTTTATAAAAATAATATCAAATGAGTTGTTTTGGAAATGGAAATGATATTGTATTTATGGGATTTGAAATGGATAACTATTTTTTGGTTTTAAAGTATAAACTATTTTAAAGACCGCGGTGTTATAATAACGGTTGATTGTAGAAGAGACCGGGATCGGAAGTTGTCATACTCTCTGCCAACTCCGAAAACCACTTTAACAACCGTGTACGTGGTGGAGATTCCAGAATGAAGTAGGTGTTGAATATGTGCTTATATGATTTTTGTTTGATGACAATAAACATATATACATTCGTTTAAATGTATTTGATAATATACTATTTTATTTTTTCACAGGTTAAATAAATATTTGCTGAATAAAATAAATAACACGGAATTTGAATTCAAACGAATATTTTATTCAAACAAATATTTATTACAATTTTGAATAGTATACAAATTCAAGCTCTCACTATTCACTATACAACTGTGATACAAACTTAATTACATCACTATTTTACATCAGCACCTCACTACATATCACTCACACTCATATTTATCTTCAACTTCATTCCAGTTTGAATCCAGCATCTGAGCAATCTGCAAAAATATTCACTAACGCAGTAAAATTGAAAAAGAGATATTTTTGCAATATAAAATAAAAGATGGATTTTGAAAATATGATTTGCCTCAGTTATTTGGGTTGTTCGTCATCATTTAAATTTGAATTCAACATACACAAACAACTTGTGACATACACAGTGTATTACTGTATATGCCACAAGGCCGTGCACGCCGATATATACACTTGATTGATTTACAGGGACAGGCGAGCATAGGTCAAACCCAAATGAAAAACCGGGTTCAACTCAAGTGCAATAAAACAATGTCATTCAGCACAAGGTCAAATCCAAGCCGGATTCAACTCAGGTGAAAATTAGAAAAATAAACAAAATGCAAAGGTCAAGTCACCACTCAACTCAGTGCATCAACCAAGTTAAGGCGACGTGAAGTCAGCAAACTGCAAGTACAATGCTCAATGCACAGTGATGCAATGCCACAGCAAACAATGGTTCAAAACACTATGTCAAACAGCGGCAAAAGCATGTACATTGATGCACACATCCATCACCACACTTAAGTGACTCAACAATGCACAAGTGACAGCGAACATGACAGCAAGCTACAGTGCATAATGGTCAACACAGCTACAATGAAGCAGCAGTAATTTGAAGCAACTAATCGACCCAAATCGAACTACAATAACCAGTGCAACAGGCCATAATGAAGACTGAATGAAATGCACAGCATGTATTGTTGAATATGTGTTACAGTGGTGATGCAAGTGCTAACCAGAATGAAGTCCAATACAACTTCAACAGACTCAAGCCAACATGAAACAAAACATGTGATATATACAATGAAACAACTCCACTGACTCAAATGAACTCGACCAAATAGCCAACATGATCAAAGAATGAATATGAGACCAAACTGCAGCAAGACCACATGCATGTAGACATCAAGCATAGAGACAAACAATACAATGCAACAACATGGTAAACAAGGCATAGCAACCACAAGATACTGCAACAAACACTCAAGTGAGTGAAACTCAAGTTACAATGCATCAGTGAGCCAAGAATACATGTACTCAAGCTCGACTAACAGTGAAGAACATGGACTGCAATATTCAAGTATATATTGAAAACAAGCTGCATGAATACGTCATAAAGTATAACAACACAAAGATGCAACAAAGACCAAGCTGCAGCATACCAGAAGGTGGAGACAACTCAAATGAACACAATGTCACTGAAACATGTGCAGTCAAATGATCAGAGGCATCAATATGGTAACACACTACAACATACTCAAAGTAAACACTGAATACATATGGACACAACAATGCTCAATGGCATGGCAATGCTCAAGACCAAAGCAAACTACAAGATGAACAAGTGCAAACTGAACAACTGATACAAATGAATGAACATACATATATGGAACAAAACTGCAGAATGCAAATGAATTCGACCAAGTACACAAGTGCTACAAGCAGCAATGTGCAACTGCAAGTGAACAAATATGCATATACCAGTGATGCAACTAAGCACAAGTCAATTACTACATAACAACAGTCAGTACCAACATGGACAGAAGGCAGTGAAACCCAGAGCATATGAAATGCAGACTAGAAGTGCAACTGCAATGGATATAAAAAAAATGCTCAAGATTGCTAGAACAAAGCTACAGGAATGCAGACAGTGGCCGAAGCAAATTTACAAAATGTCGAAGCCGTGGAAGCATAACAAAGCCAAAAATCGTCACAGTCAATATTGAACGAGTCAATAATCAAAACCGTGTCAACCAAGCCGTGGGGATCAAGCATCAAGTATACGAATTTGACAAAGTCAGATTAATCATCAATAGTTCAAGCATAATCAAGCGGCAGTGAAACGAAAATGACAAATTCAAACATGATTATACGAACGAAAATAAAGGAGATCGAACTCCTATAAATCCCCAAAATCATCATCGGCATAAAGCATCGAGTTCGAGAAAGCCAAAATCAACAGAGCAAAAGGAATAAAACACATACCAGAAAATCTCATACGAACTTGATCCAAATCGAAGAGCCGTGAGCTAATAGAAGAGAAACGAAGCCTACAACTATCTGTATCAAGCGGCGACTTCAATTTGCACAAACCCTAATTTGGAAATCGGGGACGAAGCCCTAAATTCAGAACTGAGAGGAACGAAAGAGAAGAACGGCCGCCATTTTTCACAAGGAGATAAAGGAACGGGCTAACAGATAGTGAAGGGGGCCGGCCTTGTTTATGTTAAAAAGGGGTTTTAAAAATTATAATAAGGGTTTTATTTTAAATTAGGGTTATTTCAATTTAAAATTGTTTTTAATTTGTATTTTCTTTTAAACCGTTTTTAATTTTCTAGTCGAGTGACTAGGGGACAAACTACGGTGTGTAGTTTGGGAATTCGCAACTGGTGGTTGAGTTGTGGTCAGGGTTTTGAGCGTAGAGTTAGATTAGTCAATAGCGGGTATAGCGAGTTTACGTGTGTAAGCGAGGGACTATCTAATTTCTAGTAAAAACCTTGGGGGCAGCATGTTGACAGGGTTTTGCCAAAGCTGGGTAAATTCTGTGTTGTTCTGTTTTATTCTATTATTTTATATTCTGCGATATCTGTGCTGCTATTCTGTGATTTGAATTGAAATTAATTTATATGCTTCTGCGATTAATTTTTATAATTTATACCATCACCCTATTCACCCCCCTCTAGGGTGAAATCGATCCTACAAGTGGTATCAGAGCTAGGAACAAAAGCCATTTTTGTTTTAAAATTTTGATTTTACAAAAACCAATTTTCGTGTAAAAATTCATGTTTCAAAAATCAATTTTTGTTTTAAAAATTCGTGTTTCAAAAATCAATTTTTGTTTTAAAAATTTGTGTTTCAAAAATCGGTTTTTGTTTTAAAAATTTGAATTTTTAAAATGGCTTCTTTTAATAATGCTTTTGCAGAAGGTCAATCTGTAGTTAGACCACCAATGTTCAATGGTGAATATGCTTATTGGAAAAATAGAATGCAAATTTTTCTGAAAACCGTTGACGCTTGGAATATTGTTGAGACAGGTTATAGAATACCAACTATAACTGTAGATAATCAGGAAATAGAGAAACCAAAGGAACAATGGACAGAACTAGAAAATAAATTACAAAATACTAATGCCAAAGCTATGAATTCTATTATCTGTTCATTGGATCAATTTGAATTTAATCGTGTCTCACATTGTCTAACTGCACAGGAAATATGGCACATACTAGAAGTGACTCACGAAGGAATATCTCAAGTCAAAGAATCTCGCCTTGCAATGCTAAGCAGCGAATACGAGAACTTCAAAATGGCGAAGGAAGAAAATGTCAAAGAGATGTACGGACGACTCTCCAATATCGTATACAAATCAAAAGCTCTCGGAAAAACATACACCGATTAGAAATAGTCCGGAAAATCCTCAGAGTCCTTCCACGAAGCTTTGAAGCAAAAGTAACTGCCATACAAGAATCGAAAGATTTAAAACAACTTAAAGTTGAGGAACTCATCGGAAATCTCACCACTTATGAGCTCGAAATGAAATTCAAAGAAGAGCGTGAAGGAGGTGACACTCAAAAGAAATCAATAGCTCTCAAAGGAACAACCGAAAGTGATGATGATAACGATGAAGATGATGGAGCAGCAGAATTGGAGCTGTTAATAAGGAAATTCAAAAAATGGAATCAAAAACATGGAAATTCAGCTCGAAATCAAAAAGCAAAAAGCAGAATAGCCAAAGCACTAGACTACTCAGAAGAACAAAAGTTTATTTGTAATAATTGCAACAAACCCGGCCATATCAAGCCCGATTGTCCACAAATTAAATCCAGCCATGGAAAGAAACAGAAAAAGAAAAGTTTTGCAGCCACTTGGGATGAAATAGATGAGAATGATCAAAGCACTGGCAGTGAAAGCGAAAAGGCAGAATTGTGTCTTCGAGGTGATACAACTGACAGTGACGATGACGAGCCAAGTGAGGTATCAAAACTTACCCATTCTGAGTTGCTTATATATTTTCATGAAGTAAACGGTTGTTTTGAACGACTTAGGGAAAAATACGCCAAACTTGAATCTCAAAAAGATACTTTGATAGAATGTAATAAACAACTTGATCAATTAGTTAAAACCTATCAAAGTAGGATCCCTAAGTGTGATAAGTGTCCAACATTTGATGAAGAAATTAAAAAATCAGAAATTAAAATAAAATCGCTTGAAAATGAAATTCAGATTTTAAAGGAGAATGAAAATACTAGGAGAGAGAATTCCATTAAAAAGTGCACACAATTGTTAAACGAAAATGAATCTCTCAAATCACAAGTCCAACAACTGTCTACTACTTTAGAAAAATTTTCCAAAAGTGAAAAATCATTAAATATGCTATTAGGAAAACAAACTGTTAATACGGTTAGACAAGGACTTGGATATAATAATTCGAAAATTGTTGAAAACAAGATTAATCAAGTTAATTCTATGTGCACAATTTGTAGAAAATTTGGACACGATCACAATAATTGTTGGTATAGACCCAAACATGTGAAAACTATACCGATTTGGTTTCCAAAAGGCACAAATATAAAATCTCTCAAAGTTAAACAAATTTGGGTGCCGAAGGGAACAATTATAAATAGTTTTGGGTCTTTACAAAATTGTTTTTCAAAATTTTCTGCCACTAACAATCATGGACCTATAAAAACAAATAGGTCACATAAATCTTTCATCGTGTAGGTGTGGTGGCAGGTTAAGGAACAACAATAGTGTTCTATGGATTTTGGCTGTTCCAGAAATGCAACGGGCGACAAAGCTAAGTTCCTTAGCCTAGTATAAAGGTGACAGAATCACAACGGACAACAACGGAAAATATCGTAAAGGTAAAACAGGTAATGGTATGCTTTAAACGATATATTAAATGTGATAATCTGCACCGTATTTTGAATTAAATCAGCCAATATTGAGATTGATGAAAAGATGATGATTTTGATTCTGACTTATTCAACATAGTTGGCCAATTATATTCTTATGCCAAAAACACTATAAAAATTTCAAGATTCTTTGAATTACTTCATATATATCATTTTGGATTAAAAATAGTGTTTTGTTGGATAATAATACATTTGGTTATAATTCGGCTAACTCTATATTCACGGTTTTCGAATATTTACACGGCTTCAATTCAGATTCAAAAGAATGTCATTTAAATTGTTGTTAAAATTGAGTTTGAAAGTTTTGGTGCACATTTCATGTTCTGGTCTATAAAATTCAATTGATGATAATTTTGAGTGAGAGAGAAATTCAGATGCAGATTACACTGGTAATCTAGTTAATAGAAAAATTACTAGTGAAACGTTATTTTTGTTGAGACATTTAGTAACTGCATCGTTTGTCAAAGAAAATATCTGCATATTTTTCATTTCAAATAGTTTTCAAATAGCAGAAAATTTTCTTATAAAACCCCCTCGAGAAAATCATTTTTGACCATATTTTCAGATTAGTCATTTTGAAAAATTAGTTTCATAATTATTTTTGAATTTGATTTTAAATGACTATTTTGACTAATCTGACTCCCAAATGATTATCGAAAAGAAAAATAGTGATTGAAAAAGTGATGAGTGTTGATATTTATTATATATTATGACTCGAGACGGTATAATTAGTAAATTTCTTTAGAAATTTAAACAAGAGTTATAAAACTTTTTGTTGGTAAAAATTCCATGACCATCTCTATGTCTATCATGTTTTCTATCAACCATCACTCATCAAAATTCTATATAGTTTGTCAATATGTGGTACTTTAAACAGCAATCGTTCGTTTTTCATTTTTACATTTTTTTAAAATAAAAAAATTAAATAAATAAATAAATACCAAAATATTCACTCTCATTTAAAAGTCCTCACGGTTATGCATGGGTGAATTACTTGGAATTTGTTATGTGCTTCCATGCTCATTTAAAAGTCCTCGCGGTTATACATGTATGGAACGCATATCAAAAGTTGATTTGTAAAATAAACAAGTTGATTCTAATCCCATTTAAAAGTCCTCACGGTTATGCGTGGTTAGAAGATACTTGAATTCATTTTTTTAAAAAATAAAATTGGAATACTACTAATCTCATTTAAAAGTCCTAACGGTTATGCATGGTTAGTAGATATTCAAATTCCTGATATAAATATACCACAAATAGACACAACTATATGGTTTTATATGATGATATCATTTCCATCATTCTAAAAGTGGAATATGCGCCTAACAAAATATTTATGATTTTTGTTTTGATTTTTTATTGAAATTTAATATTTGTGTTCAATTGAGTTTTAATGTTGGATTGATATCAATTACTTTATCTCTATTTTCTCTAACACTATTATTCTTTTGCTGATAACAAAAGGGGGAGAGAAAAGTTAAGATTTTGTCAAATAAAATCAAGCAAAGGTCTAATAATTTTCTATTTGCATCTAGGATCATTTGCATATTTTTATTTGTATGCATATATGTAGGGGGAGCATCATGTAGAGAGGAAGCATTTAAATAGGGGGAGCAATTAGAGCATATCAATGATCAAATACATTTAACATATTCAAAATCTTAAATATATGTTTGTTATCATCAAAAGGGGGAGATTGTTGAATATGTGCTTATATGATTTTTGTTTGATGATAATAAACATATATACATTCGTTTAAATGTATTTGATAATATACTATTTTATTTTTTCACAGATTAAATAAATATTTGCTGAATAAAATAAATAACACGGAATTTGAATTCAAACGAATATTTTATTCAAACAAATATTTATTACAATTTTGAATAGTATACAAATTCAAGCTCTCACTATTCACTATACAACTGTGATACAAACTTAATTACATCACTATTTTACATCATCACCTCACTACATATCACTCACACTCGTATTTATCTTCAACTGCATTCCAGTTTGAATCCAGCATCTGAGCAATCTGCAAAAATATTCACTAACGCAGTAAAATTGAAAAAGAGATATTTTTGCAATATAAAATAAAAGATGGATTTTGAAAATATGATTTGCCTCAGTTATTTGGGTTGTTCGTCATCATTTAAATTTGAATTCATCATACACGAACAACTTGTGACATACACAGTGTATTACCGTATATGCCACAAGGCCGTGCACGCCGATAAGTACACTTGATTGATTTACAGGGACAGGCGAGCACAGGTCAAACCCAAATGAAAAACCAGGTTCAACTCAAGTGCAATAAAACAATGTCATTCAGCACAAGGTCAAATCCAAGCCGGATTCAACTCAGGTGAAAATTAGAAAAATAAACAAAATGCAAAGGTCAAGTCACCACTCAACTCAGTGCATCAACCAAGTTAAGGCGACGTGAAGTCAGCAAACTGCAAGTACAATGCTCAATGCACAGTGATGCAATGCCACAGCAAACAATGGTTCAAAACACTATATCAAACAGCGGCAAAAGCATGTACATTGATGCACACATCCATCACCACACTCAAGTGACTCAACAATGCACAAGTGACAGCGAACATGACAGCAAGCTACAGTGCATAATGGTCAACACAGCTACAATGAAGCAGCAGTAATTTGAAGCAACTAATCGACCCAAATCGAACTACAATAACCAGTGCAACAGGCCATAATGAAGACTGAATGAAATGCACAACATGTATTGTTGAATATGTGTTACAGTGGTGATGCAAGTGCTAACCAGAATGAAGTCCAATACAACTTCAACAGACTCAAGCCAATATGAAACAAAACATGTGATATATACAATGAAACAACTCCACTGACTCAAATGAACTCGACCAAATAGCCAACATGATCAAAGAATGAATATGAGACCAAACTGCAGCAAGACCACATGCATGTAGACATCAAGCATAGAGACAAACAATACAATGCAACAACATGGTAAACAAGGCATAGCAACCACAAGATACTGCAACAAACAACCAAGTGAGTGAAACTCAAGTTACAATGCATCAGTGAGCCAAGAATACATGTACTCAAGCTCGACTAACAGTGAAGAACATGGACTGCAATATTCAAGTATATATTGAAAACAAGCTGCATGAATACATCATAAAGTACAGCAACACAAAGATGCAACAAAGACCAAGCTGCAGCATACCAGAAGGTGGAGACAACTCAAATGAACACAATGTCACTGAAACATGTGCAGTCAAATGATCAGAGGCATCAATATGGTAACACACTACAACATGCTCAAAGTAAACACTGAATACATATGGACACAACAATGCTCAATGGCATGGCAATGCTCAAGACCAAAGCAAACTACAAGATGAACAAGTGCAAACTGAAAAACTGATACAAATGAATGAACATACATATATGGAACAAAACTGCAGAATGCAAATGAACTCGACCAAGTACACAAGTGCTACAAGCAGCAATGTGCAACTGCAAGTGAACAAATATGCATATACCAGTGATGCAACTAAGCACAAGTCAATTACTACATAACAACAGTCAGTACCAACATGGACAGAAGGCAGTGAAACCCAGAGCATATGAAATGCAGACTAGAAGTGCAACTGCAATGGATACAAAAAAAAATGCTCAAGATTGCTAGAACAAAGCTACAGGAATGCAGACAGTGGCCGAAGCAAATTTACAAAATGTCGAAGCCGTGGAAGCATAACAAAGCCAAAAATCGTCACAGTCAATATTGAACGAGTCAATAATCAAAACCGTGTCAACCAAGCCGTGGGGATCAAGCATCAAGTATACGAATTTGACAAAGTCAGATTAATCATCAATCGTTCAAGCATAATCAAGCGGCAGTGAAACGAAAATGACAAATTCAAACATGATTATACGAACGAAAATAAAGGAGATCGAACTCCTATAAATCCCCAAAATCATCATCGGCATAAAGCATCGAGTTCGAGAAAGCCAAAATCAGCAGAGCAAAAGGAATAAAACACATACCAGAAAATCTCATACGAACTTGATCCAAATCGAAGAGCCGTGAGCTAATAGAAGAGAAATGAAGCCTACAACTATCTGTATCAAGCGGCGACTTCAATTTGCACAAACCCTAATTTGGAAATCAGGGACGATGCCCTAAATTCCGAACTGAGAGGAACGAAAGAGAAGAACGGCCGCCATTTTTCACAAGGAGATAAAGGAACGGGCTAACAGATAGTGAAGGGGGCCGGCCTTGTTTATGTTAAAAAGGGGTTTTAAAAATTATAATAAGGGTTTTATTTTAAATTAGGGTTATTTCAATTTAAAATTGTTTTTAATTTGTATTTTCTTTTAAACCGTTTTTAATTTTCTAGTCGAGTGACTAGGGGACAAACTACGGTGTGTAGTTTGGGAATTCGCAACTCGGTGGTTGAGTTGTGGTCAGGGTTTTGAGCGTAGAGTTAGATTAGTCAATAGCGGGTATAGCGAGTATACGTGTGTAAGCGAGGGACTATCTAATTTCTAGTAGAAACCTCGGGGGCAGCACGTAGGCAGGGTTTTGCCGAAGCTGGGTAAATTCTGTGTTGTTCTGTTTTATTCTGTTATTTTATATTCTGCGATATCTGTGCTGCTATTCTGTGATCTGAATTGAAATTAATTTATAAGCTTCTGCGATTAATTTTTATAATTTATACCATCACCCTATTCACCCCCCCTCTAGGGTGAAATCGATCCTACAGTAGGTTGGTGGCGGCGTTTCCTGTAAGGTAAATACGTGGACCCAACTCCCGTGAGTTGGCATAAGGTTGATAAAACAGGAGCGATTGACGGGTTAATAAGGTAGCACCTTTGATCGGACACATCCCTTCGATATTATACTTTGACTTTTGGATTGATCCGGTGGCCACTTTTGATTTTATTTTGTGGTGTGGCTCGAGGTGGGTGGTAGCTGCGCGCTACGCGTTACCACCGACCCGGAAGCGTAATTGGTATATCTACCCGCCTAGTTATGCCGTGTCACCTGCCATATCGCGCCTTGTACGAGTTTGGATTTCTCCCGTAGCCCGTGTGGTATCCTCTGGTGGCTTCCCGATCAGGAGGGACTATGATATTGGATGGACTACTAGGACTATGATTGTGTTAAGGGGAATATTGGGTCACTCCTTAATGCTATTTAAAAGTAAGTTTATTTTACAATTAGGCACTATTATAATAGCGCAATATACTACATAGTAAATAGTTTAACGGATCCTTAGGAGATGTAAATCACGAGCATCTCTTGAGTTACTACACTCATATTTATTTCTGTTAATTTAACTCACATAAGATCTTTTAGTTCTGACTCGAGTGTTTTGTCTTTTCAATTCGCTCGGGTCAGTCCGAGCGTTTCAGGATTTGAAGATTTAGCTTTGGAGGATGAAGATGAAGACGAAGATTCGTATTATTATTATTATTTATCTAGTGCACTACACACTGTTCCGCTGCATTGTTATTGGTATGTGTAACTCTGATATGTATTATATAATTGGTTTTGTAAACAGATTTATAAACTGTATATTGATTATTATATTTTATCCTTCCGCTGCGAGATTCTATTTTGTTTTTATTTCTTGCTTGTTTTTCTTATTTACCCCATAACAATCCGCCCTTCCGTATGGTTTGAATTGGCATGTGTGTCGATTTAAAGCGTGCGAAAAGGCGGGGCGTTACGGTTGGTAACAGAGCTTTGGTTTAGCGCTAAACCTTAGCTTTGTGGGGTTTGACTCTTATCTAATAGGGTAATAAATACCCTATGGGAGTCGCTGAGTGTATATATATGAGAGAGCGTATTTGTTAGTGTTATAAAAAGGTTTTAATGTTGTATTAATCTGTTCTGTTTTGTATTCATAAATTCTGGTTGGTGCATGGGACGCTATGACATCAATAAGGATTTCTAAACACTTAATAGGAAAGACCGACATAATATTTGGTTTTTTTATAGGTAAATGAAATAATTTCGCCTATTATATTTTCTATATATAAAATAAAATTTTCAAATGATATCTATATTTGGTTGAAATAGATTGGTTGTTAGGTAATAAAGTGTATAAATAATACAAATAAGATTGAAAAATAAAATAAAATAAATTCGAAAATTTAGAACTTAAGTTTCGGGGTTTTGAAACTTCTTTCGAATAAAATTTTGGAATATAATAATATTGTTTATAAGTATTTTCTGATATAAATAATTCAATATAATTCGGAAGAATTGTTTTAAAGAAGATTTTGGAGAAAATAAGTTTTGTACTTTCCTCTCTGTCGCTGAAAAATAATTTCGGTGATGGCGGCCGCATCATCGACTTTCATTTTCGAGTTTCAAAGTGGGAAGGCCACTGTAGTAGTTTTTCTGTAGATTCATTTTGATAAAGAAATATATATATATATATATATAAATTTTGAATTGTTTTTAAACATAATTAGAGATATAAGTAGTAAGAATATATTTATCTATTGTTTAAAAATAAATTGAAAATTTAACTCGGTATTAAATTCTTAAATTTCCATTAATTAATCATTTCAATTATTATAATGAAATGAAAGGTAAGTAATTAATAATTGAAACCTCTAAATTAGGTAAGAGATTTAATACTAAGTTATAAAGGAAATAAGAAGGAAGTTGAAATTGTAACTTATAAGACAAGGTAAAAATTTATTGAACAATGAATTAATTAAAGGAAATAAAAAAAACTTGTATAACTTTCAATTACACCCTTAAATAACATATATACAACTTACAAAATATTAAAAGTTGAAATGGTTAATAATCGATTGTAATAGCATACTACAAGTAGGAATTTGAAATAATGAAAGTATTAAGTGGAATCACTATTAAATGAGAATTTAATGTTATGAACTTAAGTTATATTTGAAATTTTACCGAGTAAATATAATTAAAGGTAAGTATGACAAATAGATGATTATAAACTTAAGTAATTAAAGGGTAAATAAATAAGGACATGCAATAATAAATGAATGAATAATTATAACGAAATAAAAGAAACTTACATGACATTAAAATGAAAAAAATGAATATTGTAAGTAATAAATGAAAATAAATGAAGTACTCACTCATTGAATGAGAGAAAGGAAATCAAAACAACTGATGTATGAAATAAAATTTATAATAAATTAATTTGATTTGTTGATTAGAATTGTTATTGTTTGTTTGTGGTTGTTGGGTAAGGAAACTTTAATTTTGTTGGGGTGGATGAATAATCCGTTGGGTTTAATCTAAGACTGTTGAGTAAATGATGCACTTGATGGTTTATTCTTCATTCCGTAAATTTAAAGTTTTGAACCCGAACAACTATTTGTTTGTTTGATTGAATGGTTATTTTGTATTTGTTGTGTATGCTGGTTCTTGAAATTGTTGGTTGTTGTATTCATTTGATGTTAGTGATTGAAACCACTTAAATATTTCACTTTATATAAATTGTTAACCCTTTGGATTTTACAAGTGAAATACAAGTTATGGAAGCAATTGCTACTGCTTTTGGTTCCATAAATTAAGCGTAAATTGCCCGACAAATAGGTACATTTTCGGATTACGGTTTATAGCGCTATTTTATATATTTTCCCGGGTTGGGATATAATATTTTGGTTAATATATGTAATTGTTATATTTTGATATTATATTTTCTCTCGAGCCTCTCCGTACAAAGGAGACTCTGCCAAAAAATTTCCGTAAATTTTGAAATTGGAAATATTTTGAAAATGTTTTCCAAACTTTAGTAATTTAAGTATAGAAAGATTTAATGGTTATAAATTGAGATATTTTACCTAAATTAATTAATTTCATAATTTTAATTGTTTATAAAGTTAATGTTTGAATAAGGTATATTGATTTCTTATTTCTTCGTTTCCCTTCTTTTCCTTTTCGGGGACGAAAAGTTTTGAGTGAGGGAGAGTGTAACGACACGTAAATTTCATGGATTTAATTTGGTTAAATCAATATGTTTGTAATTAAATTTAGTAGAAAAAATAAAATAAATTATAACCTACTTGTAGTAATTCGAAGTTAATTCAAATGATTTTAAATAGTAAAAAGAATTTTACCTGTATATAAATTGAACATGAGAAATTTAAGGAAAGTATTAAACTGATTTAATGTAATAAACATTGTTAACAGTAAATGGAATATGATAATAAGAACAATTGCAAGTTTTGTATTTAGGGGCGAAATAATATTGATAGGTAATAATTGTTGTAGAGAATAAATTACAAATGTTATAAATTGTACAATGGTGACAACTATTGTTCGTTACCAATGCATTTAGTTAATAGCGATTAAATGTAATTAATCATTGCCTTTTTGTAAGTTAAGAAAATAACTGAAAATTTTGAAGGTAAAATCAATAGAAAGGTTAACTATATACATAAGATGGAAAGTTGAATAGAATTCTAATAAATGGTAATAATGGAAAACGTATACAATCAATGTAGGTAATTAGTAATTACAATGTGGTTGAAAGTAATAAACGTTTCTTGGTTGATAATTTATAACATAACGGAAAGAGTAAATGTACTCATTAGAATATTAATTGCAATTGGATAGGGATTTTAAGTAACAGTGTTAATGTAAGGTAATTTATGATAAATTAAAGTAAATAATAATGAATAGTGATTAATTCAAAATTTGTAACATATATTATAAATTACCTGCTTATTTGTTAATTGAATTAGAATCTGTAATAAGTGATAATAAAATAAATGAATGTTACACTAATGGAAAACGAAATAACGTTCGTTTAAATGTGAGTAATTATTGGGTCGTATTTATTATAAGCGTTACTTTAATAATTATGACTAATTGTGAAATTTACACGAGAAGTATGTAAAGTAGTAACTAAGAAAGAAATACGTTATAAATTGATTATGACCTAAACTTAAGTGTAAGTTAAAAGTTTAAATTGAATCTAATCCATTAAATTGGAAAGTTATTATAATAAACTGGATTCAATTTATAATGAAGGAGTTATTTTGAGAAATTGAAATAAATACTATGATTGGTAATTTAAGTTACTTTAAAATTGAGAAGGGAATTGGTTTGAAGAATTATGAATTAATAAGTAAATAAAGATGATGAAGTTTATGAATTATAGAATTTGAATCTTTAATAGTGAGTTAATTTGTTAATTTATAATAGTTGGACTTATTGAAATAAATGAAATCAAATTTTAATTATTACGTTAAATTAAAATTTAAGTTGAAAATTGGGAAATATTTATGTAATAATTTTAAATCTAATGGTAAACCCTCCTATTTGAAATATGAATGGAATACTCATTGATTCATTAATTTAATAGAATTATTAGAAAGTTAATTTATAATTTTGAATTTAATGAAATTGAGAATAAATATTGAAATTTATAAATGAATCATCAAATTTACATTTTTAAATTTTTTAAAATCATTGTAAATGATTGAGGAATCATAAGCGATAAAATTTTCAAGTTCTGAAACTGAAATATAAAATTTGGATTTATTTACTAATTCTTAATTGATTTAATTATATAAAAATAGCCATTTTTGTCACGGACTCGGATTTCGACAGAACCAGTTCTATCGGATCCGTAACAGTGAATTATTGTAGGGTTTCAAGTTTCGTAGCGATCGGACTTGTCGTTTTATCGTACGAACGTAAAACGCCTTGAAATCGATTTAATTGAAATCAATTTGAAATCAATTTGAAAATATTGTTTCAGTATAACTTCTTCGTACGATGGAATTTGGACGTAAAACTTTTTCCATCGCGTTCAGAATATTTTTAAATGCCTATTTTGATATATGGGTTGACCCAATTTCGTTCCGGAGTCAGAACGGGCTTTTTGGGCCAATTATCGTTCAGCACGTTTGTTTTTCGGATCCATCTACTCTATTTCTAACCTACCTATATAAACCCAGCTATAAACCCTAGCCTCCATCTATTCTCATTTCTTTGCGCGTTCATTTTCCTTAGCTCCTCCTCTTCCCAATGGCTGCAAACCCTACCCTAGATCCAATTTCAAATTCAAATCCAAAGTCAAAAATTAAAGTCCTCAGAAAAATCTCAAAAAAATATATGTTGAAGCTCTCGAAGTGCGTATTCTCCTGGTGCAATTCATTTTTCGAATCAATTCACTGCTTGCACAGAAATCCCGAATCATTTCCAACCGTCCATATTAGGGTTTTATTTGTTTAACGGTGGATGTTCGTCCTGGCGACGGTCAGGACGCGCCATCACGGAGAGCTCAGCGAGTAGAGGTCATCCATGCAATTCGTTGTTGAAGTAGGTTGCTCGAAATCCCCAGAATTGGCTTCAAACGTTAGCGGCGGCGCGACGAGAAGATGGACCCGAAGGTGGCCGCGCTCTTATGGGGTGGTCGGCTCAGGGAGGAGATCGAGATGGCATGGTTCAATTTTGCTAGATGCTGACGTGGGTGCGGCAATTTGTGGTCAAACGTAGTCAACGGCAAGAGAGAAGGGCGAGTTTTTCTTCCAGATCGCGAACGAGTAAAGATGATGATGACTTGATGATGTGGCGAATTGAATTTATGTAAATTTTTGTTTTAATTAAATTTTTATTTCAAACAGTTTGAATCGATGTAACTTTCACATACGTTATCTGTTTCACGCGAAATTTTTTTTGTTAGGATCGTAATAAAATTCCGGATCTGTTGACGCTTGTTTGGACCAATTTGGAGAAGGGCGAAATTTTGAGTTTAAATTGGATTTAAATTCAATTTAAATTCAAAAGGTGAGTGTTTTAACCCACTCACAACTTCTAAAATTTCCTATGTCTGTTAAATCGATTTATGATAGGAGTAGGAATTTATTTATGACTGTTTGATATGTTTTATTCATCATCTCTGTTAAATCGCATTTATTTAATTTAACTGTTAATTAATTTTATTATTGCATATAAATTGACAGTTAAAAATTTATTTATTTGCATATAAACTGATAGTTAAATAGTTAATAATTTTATCTTTGAATATAAACTGTTAGTTAATAACTGTTATTTATTACCTGTTATATTTTATATGCTATATATTGATGTTTGTTTAAATTGATGATGATTGAAATAAATTGGTTCATGATTTATATTGGGTGAATGGATGATGTGTTCTACATTATATAAACTGCAAGTTATTATGCATTTTCATTTCATTCGGGATTGCGGTTTGAAATGATATATAACTATAATTTTTATTTTAAAATTGCGGATTGAAACGATAAATATCTGTATCACTTGACCATAGGATAGAAAATTATATACAGGCATCGCGGTATATATAAAAAATTATTTTTGAAATGATTTTTCTATGGTTTGGATAGGATACGGTTATTAAATATAAATTTTGATGTTTTATAAAATCTTATTTTATATATACATCTATAATTAAAGTATTGAATTTAAGCTATGTATGGATTTGTCAAATAAAGTAAATAAGTTGAATAATGGAGTTTGATTATTTTATATGGTTAAGTACATGTTAAGATATTGAAAATATATAGAATTTTAAATGATTTAAATCAATTAAGATTGGGAGTTAAATTGGAAAATTTATTTGGAATTGAGCTTAATTAAGAATTTAAACTTCATAAGTTGATGTAAAAATTATTAACTTGAAATTTTAAAAAGGGTATGATATTTATAACTGAATTTTTATTCAAGGTGAATTAATTGAATATTTCTAGTATAAATAAATTGAAGGAAATATTCTTTCATAAGTAATTTGAGTTATACTTAGATGATTACGGGTTTATTATGCAATTATTTCAAAACTAAATAATAGAATTGGTGAATAGAAATTTCCAACCTTGGTTTTGAAATTTATTAAATATTCAAAGTTGAAATATATTGAAACTGAAGTGGTTATTGAAACTGAAAGAGATTTTGAAATTTATGGACTTTGACTTAATTTTAAATGAAATAAATTGTAAGTCGCGGAAATTATTTTATTTTATAAAGTAATTTTAAATGCAAACTATTTTATTCTATATACCGTTTGAATATCCAAACCATCCAAGTTTTAGAAGTTATGGTTTTAAAGCTATGAATTTCGAAGTACTATGTTTTGAAAGCCATAATTCAAATGTTTGGTTTCCAGATATTAAAATTTTAAAGCAATATGATTTTAAAAAAAGAAATATATTGGAAATAAAATGATATTTTATTTATTTGGGTTTTTATAAAAATAATATCAAATGAGTTATTTTGGAAATGGAAATTATATTGTATTTATGGGTTTTGAAATGGATAATTATTTTTTGGTTTTAAAGTATAAACTATTTTAAAGACCGCGGTGTTATAATAACGGTTGGTTGTTGAAGAGACCGGGATCGGAAGTTGTCATACTCCCTGCCAACTTCGAAAACCACTTTAACAACGGTGTACGCGGTGGAGATTCCAGAATGAAGTAGGTTGGTAGTGGCGTTTCCTGTAAGGTAAATACGTGGACCCTACTCCCGTGAGTTGGCATAAGGTGACTAAAACAGGAGCGATTGACGGGTTAATAAGGTAGCTCCTTTGATCGGACACATCCCTTCGATATTATACTTTGACTTTTGGATTGATTCGGTGGCCACTTTTGATTTTATTTGGGGGTGTGGCTCGTGGTGTGTGGTAGCTGCGTGCTACGCGTTACCACCGACCCGGAAGCGTAATTGGTATATCTACCTTGGCATTGCCTAGTTGTGCCATGTCACCTACCCTATCGCGCCTTGTACGAGTTTGGATTTCTCCCGTAGCCCGTGTGGTATCCTCTGGTGGCTTCCCGATCAAGAGGGACTATGATATTGGATGGACTACTGGGACTATTATTGTGTTAAGGGGAATATTGGGTCACTCCTTAACGCTATTTAAAAGTAAGTTTATTTTACAATTAAACACTATTATAATAGCGCAATATACTACATAGTAAATAGTTTAACGGATCCTTAGGAGATGTAAATCCCGAGCATCTCTTGAGTTACTGCACTCATATTTATTTCTGTTAATTTAACTCACATAAGATCTTTTAGTTCTGACTCGAGTGTTTTGTCTTTTCAATTCGCTCGGGTCAGTCCGAGCGTTTTAGGATTTGAAGATTTTGCTTTGGAGGATGAAGACGAAGACGAAGACGAAGACGAAGATGAAGATTCGTATTATTATTATTATTATTATTATTATTATTTATCTAGTGCACTACACACTGTTCCGCTGCATTGTTATTGGTATGTGTAACTCTGATATGTATTATATAATTGGTTTTGTAAACAGATTTTTAAACTGTATATTGATTATTATATTTTATCCTTCCGCTGTGAGATTCTATTTTGTTTTTATTTCTTGCTTGTTTTTCTTATTTACCCCATAAAAATCCGCCCTTCCGTATGGTTTGAATTGGCACGTGTGTCGATTTAAAGCGTGCGATAAGGCGGGACGTTACATAGTCTCAAAGACCCTCACGCGTGCCACCATTGGCCAAGGACCGGTCACACTCGTCTCGCATTCGCATGGAAATTTATGCACGAACGCACATCGTTCAAACCTATTTTGCCATCGATCCATCACGTTAAATTCGATCGTGGCCGTTGAGATCATTGATCTCAATATGATCTTTGATTTTTATAGTTGAACGTTTTTTATGATTGTTGGTGGATTGGAAGAAAATGAAGGAGGAAGCATGCGAATTTCTGTCCATTGGAATGTGGGTGGCAGCTAGCCTTAGCTAGGGTTTCTTTAATGAAAAAGTGAAATTATAACGTCTTTTATAGAAAATTTCGCGATACAATTCACCCGAGATTTTTTCGAACTCTAATCGAAGCATGCCGCCTAGCATTTTTTATGTTTTACCCTATTCCACAAACAATGGAATATATAATGGAAGCCGTTTCGATTGTATTAGGAAGATAGGTTTTCGAATCGACTTGTTTAAATTTAAAATTTTCTTAAACAGATTTCTACGCGTTTTAGCTTGCCACAGACAAATCGTAAATCCAATTGACACGAAATTTGAAATCCTACAATAAATAACATTACAGATCCAATGAAACTAGTTTCATTTTAATCCAATGCTGTATGAAAAATGACTATTTTTACATGTTAATTAAATATTAAAATATTCAATTTCTACAAATTCGCTTGTAAACTAATTTTAAGAGTTTACCACATCATTCTAATTCAAGTAGAATTTAATTCAACTTTATAAATCATTTTAATTTGCATTAAATTCAAATTCCAATTATTTATGAAATTTTAAATATTAAATCAATCATTTAATTATCCAATTAAATCACTATATTCGAAATATAACTTATTCAGCTTATAAAATTTACTTGTGAATATTCAAAATCAATTAAATATACGAATTTCAAATGACTGAAATTCTGGGTCGATACATTCTCCCCTACTTAAAAGAATTTTGTCCTCGAAACTACCAAGTAAGATAAAGTCATAAAATCCATTTACTCTTCAAAACAATTCGTTCAAACTAGATAACAAATTATTTAACCTTTTAACTTTTTCCAAAACTCCATTAGTTAAATTTTTTATAGAAACTTTTCTATGTTTTCAAATCCATTCATAGTTATCTTTTCAAATTGTAATTTAAAAATCAAAATTTTATTTATCATAAATTTTTCCAAATTTTCTAACGCCTTACATTTTCAAAAAAATTCGCCAGCATCTCCTTTGCGTGGTTCGATCGTAGTAGGATGACAATATATATATATATATATATATATATATATATATATATATATATATATATATATATATATATATATATCAAAATATACATCTCATCTTCGAGGATGTGGCATCCCATAGGGAAAAAGGTGTAAAAGTACGATATGTATTCTGATATACCTTATATATTATTAGCGAGCATATACGGCGAATATAGCGCGAAAGCAAGCTCCAAATGCGAAGCAAGCGCCATATACACCTACTAAACTAGCAACAAACAAGTGAGAAACATGTATATATGAAAGTAATACCAATATACAATATATACCAATACAACTACTATATATGCCAATATAGCAAATGCAATCAAAAGCGACCAGTCCAACCATCAAACATCTATCATCCAATAAACATCCACCAAACCAGTATTTATCCAATTAATCCATAACCAAATCAATATGCATTCATTCTCATTAATATTCATTTAATTGATTTTCAATTAAATATTATTTGATTCGTTAAAATTGGATTTTTCTAACATTCATTTGTTCATTTTCAATTAGTTTACATTAACTAATTTACATTCAAATTAGTTTACTTCCTAATCAAATCAATTATTTTAGCTTTCAATTCATTAATTTAATTTCATATGAATTTCAATATAATCAACTAACATCCATCTATCAACCAATGTATAACCAAAATAACCAAATTTATTTACTTTGCTTACATTCAATTTGGTTTAACACATTTAATTTCAATTGGCTTAACATTCAATTTAGATTGAATTCTAGCATTCACTATATTCTCATTTCTATGCAACATATCTAATGTTTATTATTAATCCACAGCCTAAGTTTATTTAATTCTAATAACAACATTTCTAATGGTGATTCATTTTACAATTAAAGTGGAATTTCCTTATATAACTCAAATTCATATTCACTTAATTACTTCATTTCATTAATTCACTTTATTAATTCATTTTGATATCAAATTCAACTTCATTGAACATTACTTGAGTTATGTTTCATCCTCACTTGCGTTTAATTTCACTATACAACTTAAGTTCACTTTAATCCAATTCAAATTATACTTTATTTAGCTTTTATTAAAGTCAAATTTCATATCGCAATTCAAATTTAGATTTTGTCTTACTTAACAAAATTGTTTAACCGTTTTAACAATTGGCTTTACTTACATTTTATCACTTTATAAGTTTTATATTTATTCAAACTTCCCAATTCATATTATATAATCACTTACCAATTAAGTTTAATTTTCGTTTCAATAACTTATTTAGTCTGGTTCAAATCCAGTTCACTTTATCTAACCTTTCTTTTAGTTAAATTTCAAATCATATATTTTATTATGCTAACTCAAATTTATTTCAACTTTACAAAAATTAAATCTTTATTTCATATTATAATTCCATATTCATTTCACTTATATTCATCAATTTCAATTTGGATTTTAAATTGAATTTGTTTATTAAAACAAAACTTCAATTTTCAATTTATTTTTGGTAGCGAATCCATCACATAGAAACTTGAAAATGATATTGATAATGCTGTAGTCATCACCCTTATTATTTCCTAGTAACGATAATGAATTCAATGCTTTATATTCTTTTAAAATTCTTTTTATTATTTATAAATCACATTTATAAATCTTCTTACTTATATAATTTTACTATTTTCTTTACTTACATAAGATCCATTCCAAATTTATTCATCTTATCTAGATTTATAACAATATAATCCAAATTTATTCAAATTCTTAGTTTAAATTCATTTTCATATTTAAAAATATGCTCATTTAGTTTCATTTCATATATATAAGATTATTTCATAATTGTAAATCGTATTAATTATAATTCTATACGTATAATTCATTTGTTTATATAATTTATTCTTTTACAATTGTTGTTTTCAATTAAGATTACTCAAACATCTTTTATTAAATTATATATATTTACATTTTCAAACAACCAAACAATCAATTTATTTACACTTTAATAATTTCTAAAAAATTATTTCCTTTATACATAAAATATAATAGAGGTTAAATTATTTCATTTACCCAATTTAAAATAATACTATGTCGACTTGCCTCGTTTAAGTGTTTGGAAATCCCTATCGATAATATGGCATCCCACACACCGACCAAAATTCACAAACAACTCAACGGATAAGAAAACACAATATAAAATATTTAATATCACTAACAAATACGTGCTTATATATATGTAATACACTCGAACTCAATCTGGGGTGCTAGTATCCATATCTATGATGAGTACACATCAAAGCTTAGGAATATACAAAATCTAAGCTCTAATACCACGTGTAACGACCCGCAAATCCGTACCCTTTGAATCGAATATAAACCACACATGTCCAACCCAAAAAGCATAGACTAACGGAAAGTCGGGAGAAAGAGAAGAAGAGAAGAGAAGAAAGAGAGAAGAGAAGACAAAACAGAACAATACAGAATCTCACATCATAGTGGAAAACATATAATATCATATCAATGATCTTTACAAAACAAAAACTATATATACATACATCAATCAAAGTTCAACAGTCAATCAATAGTTATCAGCAACGGTTATAATAAATCATTCTCACAATTGTTGACAATGTAAACAACAACAAAGTACAATGGATAATCAAAACAAATACGTGTATACGAAATGAATGTTGAAACTTCATATTTATGATATTTCGTAATTACGATATTTTGACTATAATAACTATAGAAGTCATTTCATATACTATCTTGTTTTCATAGGAATCAATCAAAACCGGATTCAAATGAGCTTCAAATCTTATAAAAGTATGTGTCGAGTCTGTGTCTAGAGTTTATTCATGTTAAAATCTCTCCTATATGATATATATCTTGACATTTTTTAAGCTTTGCATATTCTTATTTTTAGTCTACATTTAGGCGTCTGAATGTACTAAATTAGATGTCTGAATCTGGAGAAATGAATATTTTTTGTACAATATTCAGACTTCTGACTTATTGATTTCAGATGTCTGAAAATGGTTAATTTTAGCCTATTTGCTTTCTGATTTGAGCTCGTGCAATTTCAGAATCTGAATTATTCAATTCAGAAGTCTAAATATCTACAACGGTTATATTTTCAAATAGGCACTTCCATTCGTGAATAGATGCATCCTTCATTTCAATAGAGATGACCATATCTCTTCATGATAACTCTTTGTGAACATACGCACATATTTATGATCTATATAAACACATTAGAATCATGTTTCCATAACTCAATTCAATCTATTCTTACTCTACTCTCATATTCTTTGATTCTAATACTCTTGTGCATTCAATTTCATACAAATTCATTCTATTACTTCCTTATTCTTCACGTATTCATACATACATCATAAAGGAGAAGACTATAGGAAGGGTGTACTATAATTGATAAATTCTTGTTATTAAAGAACACATAGAGTCAAGAAAACTTTATTTGTAAATGTCCTGATCTGCTGCTCAAACATGTGAAGTCCTCTTCAGCAATTGAGGCGAAATTCTGTTCTATTTTCAGGTCCCTGTTCGGCTACTCAGGGATTGTATAGACCTGTTCCTCCGGGTTAAGTGAGGGTTGTTGTTTTGGTAAAATTCCAGAAGGACTCTGAGACTGGACATAGAACGGGAAGTTCGAACTAGTATAAAAATTCCTGGTGTGCTTGTTTTATTTGTAGTTATTCACATTGCTATATTATTTTTGTTCATTTTTCGCAGTAGTATAGTATAATTCCATATAGCACGATCTGCACTATCTTTTCATTTGGTATCGGAGCAAGATTTCTTACAAACATTACACGGTTATTTGATATTTTGCTAATATGGAAAACAACACCAACACAAGCACTGTCACTAACACTACTTTTTATTGAAGGTCAATCTACTGCACGACCTTCACTATTCAAAGGCATGAATTACAACAACTGGGCAACACGAATGCGTATTTACATGCAAGCCAATAATTTTGATGCATGGAATGTTACACAAGCAGAATATACTGTACGTGCTACTGAATATTCTACATGGACAACTGCACAAAAATAAGATGCTACAGCTAATGCTAAAGCAATGAATATGTTGTTTTGTGCATTAGATAAAAATAAATTTATTTGAGTTAGTATGTGTACAACTGCTTATCAAATATGGAGAACACTAAGTTACACATGAAGGTACTAACAAGGTTAAACAAAGCAAAATTGCTATGTTGAAAAGTCAATTGCAAAATTTTAGAATGAAACAGGATGAGTCTGTTAATGATATGTACTCTAGATTTCAAGATATTTGTCACTCTTTATTATGGCTAGGAGAAAAATTTACTGATTTTGATATTGTATCAAAAATCCTAAACTCTTTAACGGATGAATGGGAAAGAAAGGTCTTACCCATTGAAGAAGAAAATGTTCTTTCTACTATGAAGCTAGAAGAGTTAATAGGAAAACTAATGAAGTGAATTTGAAGGCTAAAAGAGTTCAAGCACAAAACAAGAAAAATATTGCATTTCATGTAGAAAAAGAAGAACCGGATTCAGAGAATGAAGATTTAGCTTTCATAGCTAAAAATTTTAAGCGAATTTTGAAGTACAGAAAAGGAAATCGAAATAATGGAAAATGAAACGTCAACAATAAGCCATCATCCTCAGTACTAGAATGCTTTAATTGCCGTAAGAAGGGTCATATGCAAAAAGATTATCCAGAAAAAAGGAAGGGAAAACAAAATAAATATAGAGAGGACAAATTCAAAAAGAAGGCATTTTCGGTGACATGGCTGACTCAGAGTCCCCATCTTCTAAAAGTAGTAGTGATAGTGAAAATGAACAAGCAAATGTCTGCTTCATAGCTGTTGATAATGAGGTAAATGATCTTACTTTTGATGACATGATTGAAATAAATTCTAAATTATTAGATACCATAAGAAATCTCAGAAGAAAATATAAAGAGGCTCTAAAAAATCAGAGAAAAGCAGAATTCGAGAGAGATATGCTTAATGACAAAAAGTAGATATTAAAAGAAGAACTTGGAAAACTTCAATATACTTTTTCTAATGATAACTCTCAACTTACCTTATTGAGTCAAGAAATCTTGAAACTCAAAAGGAAAAGAATGATGCTCTTATCTCTAAAAATCATGAGCTAAAAACCAAAATCAAAATGATTGAACTAGACAATACTAGCCTTAAAACTAGGTTAAACAATATTACTAGAAATATGTCTAACTTTAATAAAGGCAGAGAAAACTTATCTAAAATTATTGAAACTTCTCAGTCTGTCTTAAATAAGAAAGGAATAGGTTATACTAAGAAATCTGTAGCTCCACTAAAAATTAAGAAAAATAAGAGAAATATTTCTAAACGAAAGTCTACCATAGTTCATGTAATATCCCGGAATTTTTAACAATATCAATTTAATAATCTGTAGTTAAAATTAAATTGATATTGATGTTCTGTTAATAATTATTCAGATAAATTTAATAATCTTCTTCAATAATTGTTTAAATTGGTTATTTTATCTTTTAAATGATATAAATTGATTTCTATTTACAATATAAATATATGGTTTATATTTTAAATAGATTGGTATTGTTTTAATTTTAATAAATAAAACATATTTTCTAGTTTTATTATTTGTAGTAATTTTGGAAAATTTGTTTTATTTAATATTTAAGTTTTTCAAAGTTAAATAAATGACTTTTGGTTTAAACTTAATAATTGAATCATGTTCTAAAATTGGAAATTTTGTTTTAATTAGCATTGAGTTTTAAAACTATTTCATAAATAAATATATGATTTTAAAATTTATAAGAAAAATATTAAATGTTTAAATTAAATTGGCTTGAGTTTTAAATTTAGAACAAATTCAACAAAAATGATTTCATGACTTAATAAAATGGATATTTTCTTAATAAAAATATAATTTCTTGTAAAATGATTTTTAATTTAATAATAAGAGATTTATAAATATAATATTAACATTGTATTGTCTTTTTAAATAAGTTTTAAATAAGATTTGTAATTTTTATTTCAAATTGAATTTACATTTATAACTTGATTTGAAATTATTTGATTTTGGATTTAGTTTGAATTTAAATTCAAAAGTATAAATTTTAAATTGTTTAATTGTTTAATTATAATATGTATAAGTTTATTTATAAACATGTTTTGTTGTTATTTCTCTTGTAAATTTATACACATGTTTAAATATAAACTAACAAGTGAATTTAGGCTAACATATACATTGATTCATAAATTAATACTTATTATTTTAAAGAAAAACAAGTGTTCAAAATTAGCATTTACAAATAGACAAGTGTCTAACTTATGACAAGTGTTAAAATTTAGTTTTAATTTTTCTTTTCTTACATTAAAATCTGAAAATTTTCATTTGTCTAAGTTGGATCTTCATTTCATTGTCATTCTTCCTTAATCAAAAGAAATTCTTCAAACTTTTAAAATCTGAATCATTTTCATATTAACAACCCTGTTCAAATCTGCATTTCCTTTAAAAGAAATCCACAAAACTGCATAATCTAAACCATGTTCAAACATCTGCATATCTCACTTCTTATACAAAATCAAATCAACCTCTATTTACCAAATTCTGCATTTCCTAAAAAAAATCAAATAGAGCCTGCATTGTTTCTTTCTGCACCCTGTTTCAAACCTGTATACTCCACCTCTTCAAAATAAAACCCACCTTCATCTGCAAAATCTCAAATGAAGCCTGCACACTGTTTATTCTTTGCATTCTGTTAAACTGGGAATCATAGCATGTATTTGGAAATTTGGCAACTGCATCATCTATCTACCTGCATGAAACAACTGTTTCATCCAAGAAGCATACCTGCATATTCATTTTCCTGCAAATCAAAAGGGAAGTCAAAACAGGGGTCTGCATTGACTGGTGAGTAACATTTAAAACCTTAAACTATATTAGGTTGCTTGATTAAATGTTTGAGATAAAAATTATGTTTGTGTGCTATAAAATGTCTGTGGTAATTATGATTGTTTATGCATGTTGATTGTGTTGAGTAGTGTTCCCAGATTCACACACTGTTTATAAGAGTCTTTTACAAATTGATTTAGCTTGAGATTTATATCTGTGTTTTAGAATAATAAAAAGGAGTTTGTTTATCAGAGATTATGATTCAACTTATAAAGCAATGTGTTTCATTTTCTTAAGTTTAGATTTAAAAATCTTTGGGAAAATTAAAATACTGGAAATTGTCTTTGTAAACCTAAGTAACTCCCCTGTATGTTTAATATTGATCAAAATCAAACACATTAATATTTAAATCCAGTTCCATAAACTTAATGCATTGACAAAAACTTGATTTTTAAATCAAGTATTAGTATTTTTAAGTGAATGTTCATTTACAGTTTGGTCTGGAAAACAAAATTTGAATTTGTGCAAATTCTTGTAATTTGTGATTTAAGGAAACTCAAATTTCTTTTGAGTTAGAAAGTAAGGATCTTAGATCCTTAGAAAAATCAGAAGTATGGATTTAATTAAGTAGGATAGTTGCAGTTTGAATTTAAACTTTTTAACCCTAGTTTTGAATAGGGGTTAAGGATTGGGTCAGTGTGAGGAGTAGGATGGATCGAGTGTTATGATATCTGGGAAATGGGAATTTGGTGTGTAGATAGGTTCGAAGCCGGAGAGGGTGGACCTCAGGTGGTCGGAGTGGCGAGAGGCTGCCGTTGACAGGTTTTGAAGGGAACCTGCTTGTTGTTACAGGTTTTGCATCTGGGGGTTCAATTTTTGATTCCGTGAATGATTGTTCGAATTGATAATTGCATTAAGGTGTTGGAGTTTTTCTGGATGTGGGGCGATCATCTCAGATGATCAGAGGTGGCTGGGATCACCGTGCATATGCATGGTGATGAATTTCCTGATGATTTTTGGTCTTATTTTGGTACTCGAGAAAATCTTGGAATTTCTCGAAGCATTAGGGAAGTTAACTCGGGGAAGATGGGTTGCAGACTCGTAGTGATATTTTGGTGTGTCGGGTATTTCTATTTTACAGGTTTGATAAAACCTGTAGCGTCTGGGTTTTAGAAATTTGTAAACCCTGAAACATTTGGATGTAAAGAAAAGTTGAAATCAAGTTTAAATTCAAGTTTGAATTTTAAAGTTCAAGTTTAATTTAAAATCTCAGTTTTAAAATAAAATTAAAGTTTCAAAAATTTAACTTAATTAACTATTTCATTTTGGTAAATAGTTGAAACATTTTAGTAATGAGATTTTAAAAATATGAGTAGATTTGAATTTTATTTCAAATCCGGGAATTCAAAAGTTTAATTTGAATTTCAGTTTTAAATTTTAAAGAAGGTTTAAATTGAAGTTTTAAATTAAAAGTAAATTTAAGTTATCAAAAGTTTTGAAGTGAATTTAACTTTAAATTTTTTATATAGCATTTGTTTGATTTGCAACTTAAAAAGTTTATAATTATTTAAAACTTTGATAAGTTTAAAATTATTCTATTTTAAACTTGAATTTAAATTGAAATTTAAGGGTAAGTTCAAAAAGTACTTTGTCTTGAATTAAATTGTTTTAAACATAATTAAGTTATGTTTTGTTTTGAAAATTTGATTAAGATTTATGTTTTAGAATAATTAATAAGGTGATTAAGATTAATTAATTAATTTAATTAATTAATTAAATTTGGAATTAATAATTGATTAATAATCAATTTGGAATTAAGATCATTAATTAAATTTTTAATTAATGATAAATGAATATTAATTATGTAATTAAGTTTTAATTTAAGGTTAATTAGTTTAATAATTAACTTTAATTAATAAATGATTAAAGATAATTTAAATGGTAATTAATTTAAGTTAATTACTTTATAAAATAATTTGAGGATGGTTAATGAAGGTCATTAACCAGGATTATTTAATGATTAATTAATTTGGTTAATTTTTATGATTAATTAGATTAATTAATTTAATAATAATCAATTATGAATGATTTGGGTATAATTACTTAGTAAAGTAATTAAGAAGTTAATTACTTAATGTAATTAATTTAATTTAATGTGATTGTTTATTTTAATTAATAAAGTTTAATTAATTATAAAAACTTGGGTTTTATAAATAATTACTTTATGTAATTAATGATTTGGAAATTACTTAGTTAAGTAATTGTTTAATAATTACATATTGTAATTCAGGGGTTATTTAAGAATGAGTAATTTGGATTAATAATTTAGTAATAAATCAAAGATTAATTAAGAAATTAATTTAAGGATAATTAATTTGGTTTAATATAGTAATTAAATTAGTTAATTACTAAGGGTAATTAATTTAAGAAATAATTAAGGATCATTAATTATTTAATTAACGATGTAATTAAGGATGATTAATTATGATTAATTAATCAATAATAGGTAATTAATTAATATAATTAATTAAGGATTACTGTAATTAGTTATGATTAATTAATTAATTGAAGTAATTAAAGGTTAATTTCTGTTTAGTTGAGAATAATTAATTTTGTGAAATTAATTAAGGATAATTAAATAAATGTAATTAAGGATAATTAATCATGGGTGATTAATTAAGGTGATTAATAGTGATTGATTAATTGTAATCAATTAAATGATTAAGTAAGCAAGGTTTATATTGATGAAGTAATTAATTTAATTTATTTTAAATTAATTTAAGATGAGTGATTAATTTAATTCATTTTAAATTAATTAGTCATAGAGATAGTTAATTTAATTCATTTTAAATTAATTATATTATGGTATGAGTAAATCTTTGCTTATGTATACATGGATGTCACTGATTGACTTGGATGTTTTGAAATCTCAGTAATGAGATAAATGATATTGTATGGTATGGATGTTTGATTGCATTGTGATGATAACATAGGTTATCTATTGTGATGGTGATATATGGAATATCTAATTGATACTGATAATGTGGGTTACCTGTTATGGAAAATGATGATTATCAGTTATGGTTTATGAATTATCTATCCGTGTGTATATAGATACTATATTGAATTATTTTAAACTTTAAAACAACTTGGACCCTAAAAGACACGCTTTGGTTTTCGATGAGACCGGGATCGTGTTTCCATAATTGGATATCCGAAAATCACATCGATTCCAAATAACGTTAGGTCGTGAATCAAAGTGGAGCTTTGTGAAGACTCGAGGTGTAAGGACTATGAGTCAGTATAACTCTGTGGGTGATTTCGTAATGAGTTGACGGAATTAGTTCTTATAGATTCGAGATGGTGGTTCAGAGTGCAAGGGTTATTGTCGTTAACTCTGAGGGTGATTCCAAAATGAGTGTAACGAGATAATGCCTTCGGTTTCGTTCGAACCCGGAACGAACTTGTATGGATTGAATGCTTTCAGAACATTGTCAGGTGGACGATGAGCATTCTAAGTGATATGTCCTATAAAGGTAATCGTAGCCTCAAGCCTCATCAACCGGGAATGGCTAAAACAGGGGAGGTGCAGCAAGGCTTCGTGGGTCGCACCCACTGGAGAGCAAGATTTATCCCTGTCTAGAAGTCCCTTTATATTCGGCTGTGTGGGTGGTTGCTAGCTACAACCACGGGGTTGTCTTGTTCGGAACTATTCAGTAAGGAATGGGTCCGGCTTTATGTTGCAGGGGGTCGGGAGTGATCCTCGGTACGTTGATCTAGGCCACGTACTGTGACGGGTGGTACCCCAATAGCCCTGCCATTGTATGGAATCCAATAAGTGCCAACGGTTTTGATTGTATTACCCACTTTTGTGGCTAGTAGCTGGAATTTAATAGATGTAACAATTTCGGCTATTTCTTATTTATTTGAAAACCCTAGACACTATTATAATATCATCGGATTTCCTATCAAATGTTTTGGTTAGCGTAAGGTGAAAACTTTTCCATGTTTACGTGTGGGAAGTCTTACGTGATACCTTTCTTTTCAAAAGGTTTTATAAGTTAAGCAACTTTAACCTGTTACTCACACCAGACCCATGTCTTACCCGGAGTTTATTTTTGTTTTTCATAAACTCTTGGGTACTCAAATTTTTATGAGTAGTCAAGGGTGATTGAGGTTAGGATTCAGGATTAGCTTTGACGAATTGTGGAGGAGCAACGGAGCAGGAGGCTTCTGCGTGTAGATATATTTAGTTTCCGCTGTGTAGTTTTCTCTAAGTTGTTGTCTTTGAGTTGTATGACTAGACAGCTGTTTATAACTGTCTAGTATGTGTTGTATATCTGCGTACTCTGATAATGGTTGTAAACTATGTAATATTTATGTTATTAATATAATTTATTCGTTCCGCTGTTAGATTCTGATGTGTTGTTTCTTTCTTCTCTTCTTTCTATTCTCTTTTCTATCACTTTCTTTCTTAAAGATGATGCGATTTTTCAAGAGTGGAAAGTCGGGTCATCGCAGCTGGTATCAGAGCATTAGGCTGAGTGAATACCTAGACTCTGAAGTGTGTCTTTCTTGAGAGAGCGTATTTGTAATTTTTAATATATATATATATATATATATATATATATATATATATATATATATTTCTACCTATTTGTTGGGTTACCTGTTCAGGTTTTCCAATATAAGTTATAAAGGTAGATGGGGTAGTAGTGTGTGTAACACGACCTACCATTGGTTGGAGTTTGGATGTTTTGAGATTGGTAGTGTTTTGTTGAGACTGTAGACCTAATACCGCCTTGAGTGAGTTCTGTAGTGATGAAGAACTTCATTGATCTCTGAAGGAAACTTTTTAAGGTTCGGAGTTTATTTTTGAGATTTGATGAGTAGAGTTTGGATCGGTTGGTTGGCAGAAGCGAGTGATGGTATTTTGATACCTCAAGGAATAGTAGCTGCGTGATGAGATGCAGTGATTATGGATGTTTCCGAAGATGTTTTCTTTGGAACAAGTTAAGGAAGTGAGTCTGCTTCAGTGTTGTGGCTGTGTTTAGCCGGAGTTTCTGTTTGCTTTGAGGTTCGAGTTTCTCGAAGAGCTTTGTTTTGGAATCTTTGGCATCTGTGGCAGCAGTGCAGTTTGGAGTGTTCTCGGTGTTGACAAGAGATCTTCTGTCTTAGCAGTTTTCTAAAGTGGAGTTCAGAAGCAGTTGAGTGGACCCATTTCTTCGATAGGTTGGCTAGTTAAGTGTAAGCTGTTCAATTTGGTTAAGGAAGAACAGTTTTCCTTGGATTTGGTTTGGGTGGTTCGCAAAAGTGGTTCGCAAAAGTGACTTGCGAATTGTTTGAGTGTTCTCTTGGATTATCTGAGTTTTTCTGGATGTCTTCAGGAAGTCAGAGTTTGTTCGCATCTGGAGTTTGAGCTTTCTTATCGTCTGGAATTCCAGGAGTGGTACCGGTGGTTCAGCTTTATAGTAGGATGGTTCCAACAGTTTGAATTGGTGTAGCATCTCGATGTTTTGAAGGAACTTCTGAATTTTTCTTATGGATCTGTTGAATCATATCTCTGGGGTATGTTGTCCTGTTTGTGCTTGCGTTCTTCTTCAGCATTTTCTTCTACTTCGGATCAGAGTTGAGCAGCGGAAGCTTTGGAAGTGTATCTGCTTTTCTTTTTCCGGTCAGGAGAAGTGAGTTATTGTCTTCTGATGTTGAGAAGTTGAGTTTGAGATCTTGATCTTGGTTGATCTTGAGGAGATCATTTTGTTGTGTTGATTGGTTCTGTTTGTTTCTAGAAGCATCAGCGAAGGCTAAGCTGATCAGTAAGGTTGTAGACAGCCTAGGATCATCTGAAGAGTTTTGAGGATGAGAGTCGGAGGGATTTGGACTCTCAAGACGGAGATTTAATTTTGGATAAGTTTTCTCCGATCATAAGTGAGCTATAAGTTTGGGTAAGTCTGAGAAGCTAGCTTTGAAGAGTTTTGGATCTTTTCTGTATCTAGAAGATTTAAGTGATTGATCTATAGGATGGAATTTCCAGTTTGGATAACTGGGATTCGATGAGTTTCACATATCTCTGAGGGAGTTGGTGTATGATCTATCTCTGGTTGGGGAACCAGCAGTTTTGGAGTTTTGGTTGTTGAGTCAGACTCGTTTGTAGTCTGATATTTTGTCTAGTTTTATAGATATAGTTGTATAGGAGCTTTGTAGCTTCATATTATTGATTGTTTGGACTCTTTCGAGCAAGTATTCCGGTAAATATATATATACTTGGGAAAACTCGATAAATTTTTATCAAGAATTTGTCTGGATAATTAGATTTGTTTGATTGGTTGTTTTTGGTTGTTAGCATATGTTTAATATATGCTTGTGTTTTTCAATTTAAAATTTAATGAGATTATTAAATTACCTTTGTTTTAAATTTCAAGGACGAAATTCTTTTAAGGGGGAAGGATTGTAATATCCCGGAATTTTTAACAATATCAATTTAATAATCTATAGTTAAAATTAAATTGATATTGATGTTCTGTTAATAACTATTCAGATAAATTTAATAATCTTCTTCAATAATAGTTTAAATTGGTTATTTTATCTTTTAAATGATATAAATTGATTTCTATTTACAATATAAATATATGGTTTATATTTTAAATAGATTGGTATTGTTTTAGTTTTAATAAATAAAACATATTTTCTAGTTTTATTATTTGTAGTAATTTTGGAAAATTTGTTTTATTTAATATTTAAGTTTTTCAAAGTTAAATAAATGACTTTTTAGTTTAAATAATTGAATCATGTTCTAAAATTGGAAATTTTGTTTTAATTAGCATTGAGTTTTAAAACTATTTCATAAATAAATATATGATTTTAAAATTTATAAGAAAAATATTAAATGTTTAAATTAAATTGGCTTGATTTTTAAATTTAGAATAAATTCAACAAAATGATTTCATGACTTAATAAAATGGATATTTTCTTAATAAAAATATAATTTCTTGTAAAATGATTTTTAATTTAATAATAAGAGATTTATAAAAATAATATTAACATTGTATTGTCTTTTTAAATAAGTTTTAAATAAGATTTGTAATTTTTATTTCAAATTGAATTTACATTTATAACTTGATTTGAAATTATTTGATTTTGGATTTAGTTTGAATTTAAATTCAAAAGTATAAATTTTAAATTTTAAATTGTTTAATTATAATATGTATAAGTTTATTTATAAACATGATTTGTTGTTATTTCTCTTGTAAATTTATACACATGTTTAAATATAAACTAACAAGTGAATTTAGGCTAACATATACATTGATTCATAAATTAGTACTTATTATTTTAAAGAAAAACAAGTGTTCAAAATTAGCATTTACAAATAGACAAGTGTCTAACTTATGACAAGTGTTAAATTTTAGTTTTAATTTTTCTTTTCTTACATTAAAATCTGAAAAATTTCATTTGTCTAAGTTGCATCTTCATTTCATTGTCGTTCTTCCTTGATCAAAAGAAAATCTTCAAACTTTTAAAATCTGAGTCATTTTCATATTAACAACCCTATTCAAATTTGCATTTCCTTAAAAAGAAATCCACAAAACCGCATAATCTAAACCATGTTCAAACATCTGCATATCTCACTTCTTATACAAAATCAAATCAACCTCTGTTTACCAAATTCTGCATTTCCTAAAAAAAAAATCAAATAGAGCCTGCATTTTTCTTTCTGCACCCTGTTTCAAACCTGTATACTCCACCTCTTCAAAATAAAACCCACCTTCATCTGCAAATCTCAAATGAAGCCTGCACACTGTTTATTCTTTGCATTCTGTTAAACTGGGAATCATAGCATGTATTTGGAAATTTGGCAACTGCATCATCTATTTACCTGCATGCAACCACTGTTTCATCCAAGAAGCATACCTGCATATTCATTTTCCTGCAAATCAAAAGGGAAGTCAAAACAGGGGTCTGCATTGACTGGTGAGTAACATTTAAAACCTTAAACTATATTAGGTTGCTTGATTAAATGTTTGAGATAAAAATTATGTTTGTGTGCTATAAAATGTCTGTGGTAATTATGATTGTTTATGCATGTTGATTGTGTTGAGTAGTGTTCCCAGATTCACACACTGTTTAGAAGAGTCTTTTACAAATTGATTTAGCTTGAGATTTATATCTGTGTCTTAGAATAATAAAAAGGAGTTTGTTTATCAGAGATTAGGATTCAACTTATAAAGCAATATGTTTCATTTTCTTAAGTTTAGATTTAAAAATCTTTGGGAAAATTAAAATACTGGAAATTGTCTCTGTAAACCTAAGTAACTCCCCTGTATGTTTAATATTGATCAAAATCAAACACATTAATATTTAAATCCAATTCCATAAACTTGATGCATTGACAAAAACTTGATTTTTAAATCAAGTATTAGTATTTTTAAGTGAATGTTCATTTACAGTTTGGTCTGGAAAACAAAATTTGAATTTGTGCAAATTCTTGTAATTTGTGATTTAAGGAAACTCAAATTTCTTTTGAGTTATAAAGTAAGGATCTTAGATCTTTAGAAAAATCAGAAGTATGGATTTAATTAAGTAGGATAGTTGCAGTTTGAATTTAAACTTTTTAACCCTAGTTTTGAATAGGGGTTAAGGATTGGGTCAGTGTGAGGAGTATGATGGATCGAGTGTTATGATATATGGGAAATGGGAAGTTGGTGTGTAGATAGGTTCGAAGCCGGAGAGGGTGGACCTCAGGTGGTCGGAGTGGCGAGAGGCTGCCGTTGACAGGTTTTGAAGGGAACTTGCTTGTTGTTATAGGTTTTGCATCTGGGGTTCAATTTTTGATTCCGTGAATGATTGTTCGAATTGATAATTGCATTAAGGTGTTGGAGTGTTTCTGGATGTGGGGCGACCATCTCAGATGATCAGAGGTGGCTGGGATCACCGTGCACATGCTCGGTGATGAATTTCCTGATGATTTTTGGTCTTATTTTGGTACTCGAGAAAATCTTGGAATTTCTCGAAGCATTAGGGAAGTTAACTCGGGGAAGACGGGTTGCAGACTCGAAGTGATACTTTAGTGTGTCGGGTGTTTCTATTTTACAGGTTTGATAAAACCTGTAGCATCTGGGTTTTAGAAATTTGTAAACCCTGAAACATTTGGATGTAAAGAAAAGTTGAAATCAAGTTTAAATTCAAGTTTGAATTTTAGAGTTCAAGTTTAATTTAAAATCTCAGTTTTGAAATAAAATTAAAGTTTCAAAAATTTAACTTAATTAACTATTTCATTTTGGTAAATAGTTGAAACATTTTAGTAATGAGATTTTAAAAATATGAGTAGATTTGAAGTTTATTTAAAATCTGGGAATTCAAAAGTTTAATTTGAATTTCAGTTTTAAATTTTAAAGAAGGTTTAAATTGAAGTTTTAAATTAAAAGTAAATTTAAGTTATCAAAAGTTTTGAAGTGAATTTAACTTTAAAATTTTTATATAACATTTGTTTGATTTGCAACTTAAAAAGTTTTGAATTATTTAAAACTTTGATAAGTTTAAAATTATTCTATTTTAAACTTGAATTTAAATTGAAATTTAAGGGTAAGTTCAAAAAGTACTTTGTCTTGAATTAAATTATTTTAAACATAATTAAGTTATGTTTTATTTTGAAAATTTGATTAAGATTTATGTTTTAGAATTAATTAATAAGGTGATTAAGATTAATTAATTAATTTAATTAATTAATTAAATTTGGAATTAATAATTGATTAATAATCAATTTGGAATTAAGATCATTAATTAAATTTTTAATTAATGATAAATGAATATTAATTATGTAATTAAGTTTTCATTTAAGGTTAATTAGTTTAATAATTAACTTTAATAATAAATGATTAAAGATAATTTAAATGGTAATTAATTTCAGTTAATTACATTAAAAATAATTTGAGGATGGTTAATGAAGGTCATTAACCAGGATTATTTAATGATTAATTAATTTGGTTAATTTTTATGATTAATTAGATTAATTAATTTAATAATAATCAATTATGAATGGTTTGGGTATAATTACTTAGTAAAGTAATTAAGAAGTTAATTACTTAATTTAATTAATTTAATTTAATGTGATTGTTTATTTTAATTAATTAAGTTTTATTAATTATAAACACTTGGGTTTTATAAATAATTACTTTATGTAATTAATGATTTGAAAATTACTTAGTTAAGTAATTGTTTAATAATTATAGATTGTAATTAAGGGGTTATTTAAGAATGAGTAATTTGGATTAATAATTTAGTAATAAATCAAAGATTAATTAAGAAATTAATTTAAGGATAATTAATTTGGTTTAATATAGTAATTAAATTAGTTAATTACTTAGGGTAATTAATTAAAGAAATAATTAAGGATCATTAATTATTTAATTAATGATGTAATTAAGGATGATTAATTATGATTAATTAATCAATAATATGTAATTAATTAATATAATTAATTAAGGATTAATGTAATTAATTAAGATTAATTAATTAATTGAAGTAATTAAAGGTTAATTTCTGTTCAGTTGAGAATAATTAATTTTGTGAAATTAATTAAGGATAATTAAATAAATGTAATTAAGGATAATTAATCATGGGTGATTAATTAAGGTGATTAATAGCGATTGATCAATTGTAATCAATTAAATGATTAAGTAAGCAAGGTTTATAATAATGAAGTAATTAATTTAATTTATTTTAAATTAATTTAAGATGAGTGATTAATTTAATTCATTTTAAATTAATTAGTCATAGAGATAGTTAATTTAATTCATTTTAAATTAATTATATTATGGTATGAGTAAATCTTTGCTTATGTATGAATGGATGTCATTGATTGACTTGGATGTTTTGAAATCTCAGTAATGAGATAAATGATATTGTATGGTATGGATGTTTGATTGTATTGTGATGATAACATAGGTTATCTATTGTGATGGTGATATATGGAATATCTAATTGATATTGATAATGTGGGTTACCTGTTATGGAAAATGTTGATTATCAGTTATGGTTTATGAATTATCTATCTGTGTGTATATAGATACTATATTGAATTGTTTTAAACCTTTAAAACAACTTGGACCCTAAAAGACACGCTTTGGTTTTCGATGAGACCGGGATCTTGTTTCCATAATTGGATATCCGAAAACCACATCGATTCCAAATAACGTTAGGTCGTGAATCAAAGTGGAGCTTTGTGAAGACTCGAGGTGTAAGGACTATGAGTCAGTATAACTCTTTGGGTGATTCCGTAATGAGTTGACGGAATTAGTTCTTATAGATTCGAGATGGTGGTTCAGAGTGCAAGGGTTATTGTCGTTAACTCTGAGGGTGATTCCAAAATGAGTGTAACGAGATAATGCCTTCGGTTTCGTTCGAACCCGGAACGAACTTGTATGGATTGAATGCTTTCAGAACATCGTCAGGTGGACGATGAGCATTCTAAGTGATATGTCCTATAAAGGTAACCGTAGCCTCAAGCCTCATCAATCGGGAATGGCTAAAACAGGGGAGGTGCAGCAAGGCTTCGTGGGTCGCACCCACTGGAGAGCAAGATTTATCCCTGTCTAGAAGTCCTTTTATATTCGGCTGTGTGGGTGGTTGCTAGCTACAACCACGGGGTTGTCTTGTTTGGAACTATTCAGTAAGGAATGGGTCCGGCTTTGTGTTGCAGGGGGTCGGGAGTGATCCTCGGTACGTTGATCTAGGCCACGTACTGTGACAGGCGGTACCCCAGTAGCCCTGCCATTGTATGGAATCCAAAATCCAATAAGTGCCAACGGTTTTGATTGTATTACCCACTTTTGTGGCTAGTAGCTGGAATTTAATAGATGTAACAATTTCAGCTATTTCTTATTTATTTGAAAACCCTAGACACTATTATAATATCATCGGATTTCCTATCAAATGTTTTGGTTAGCGTAAGGTAAAAACTTTTCCATGTTTATGTGTGGGAAGTCTTACGTGATACCTTTCTTTTCAAAAGGTTTTAAAAGTTAAGCAACTTTAACCTGTTACTCACACCAGACCCATGTCTGACCCGGAGTTTATTTTTGTTTTTCATAAACTCTTGGGTACTCAAATTTTTATGAGTAGTAAAGGGTGATTCAGGTTAGGATTCAGGATTAGCTTTGACGAATTGTGGAAGAGCAACGGAGCAGGAGGCTTCTGCGTGTAGATATATTTAGTTTCCGCTGTGTAGTTTTCTCTGAGTGGTTGTCTTTGAGTTGTATGACTAGACAGGTGTTTATAACTGTCTAGTATGTGTTGTATATCTGTGTACTCTGATAATTGTCGTAAACTATGTAATATTTATGTTATTAATATAATTTATTCGTTCCGCTGTTAGATTCTGATGTGTTGTTTCTTTCTTCTCTTCTTTCTATTCTCTTTTCTATCCCTTTCTTTCTTAAAGATGATGCGATTTTTCGGGAGTGGAAAGTCGGATCGCCGCAGTTCAACCAAAAAGGAATCAAAACTCAAAAAACTTAAAAATATGGGTTCCTAAAACAAACAATAGTCTGACTAGGAATAATATATTGAGTCCTTTCTGAAAAATGTTCATAAAAATAAAAATTATTTATACAAAGGAATACTGAACCCTCTTGGGTTTGATTTCCTAAGACCTAACTCTTAGGACCCTATTAAAAAGTGGGTACCAATGTTATTCTTTTATTTTTGCAGGTCCCACTTAAAGAAAGAGGAAAATGGATACTCGATAGTGGTTGCTCAAAGGGGCATTTTACTATGTGGACAAATTTTGCGGTCCAATTAGTTTCTAGGACACACATCCATAGAAATTAATTTCAAGGCCAAAATTGGAAAAATAATTAATTTTAAGGTCAAAGTCAGCTGTCCAATTACTTTCAAGGACATAATTTCAAAGTTTTTTGGGCCTTAAAATCCAATTATTTTGCATTTTGTCCTTAAACGTAATTATTTCAGTTGTGTGTCCTAGAAACTAATTTCACTTGCTAAAGAGGCCCTTGTTGCTGATTTCCACTTGCTCAAAACACATGACAGGAGACCAGAATATGCTAACAAATATCAGATATTCAGTTTGAGGTTCTGTCACATTTGGAGACAATTCCAAAGGTTATATCATGGGCAAAGGCAATGTGAGCAATTACCGTATATTTAATTTACCTCTCACTTCCATGTTTTGCTTGTCAAAAACTTGAAGCATAAATTGTTCCGATTGTGTGACAAAGGATTCAAAATCTCATTTTCTGAGGATAAGTGTAGTATTTATGATCACAATGAAAATCTTATCTTTGAAGGTAATAGAGATAGAAACATATACGTTCTGAATATAAAAATTATCATAATTCAGATATGTGCTTAATAGTCAAAGAAAATGATACTTGGTTATGGCACAAGAGATTCTGTCATATTAACTTCCAAGCTATAAACAAACTTTCTAAAAATGATTTAGTCAAAGGATCACCAAAAATAAACTTTAATGTTGATCATATCTGTGATGCATGTCAATTAGGAAATTCAACTGAATCATCCTTTAAATCTAAGAAATTTATTTCTACGTTATAACCACTTGAATTACTACACGTGGATTTATTTTGACCTACTCAAATACAATCCATAAATCACAATAGATATGTGTTTGTAATTGTAGGTGACTTTTCTAGATATACTTGGACTATATTTATGAAAAATAAAAGTGATACTTTTGACCATTTTAAAGTTTTTGTCAAAAGAATCAAAAATTTGAAAGAATTAAAAATAAAGAATATTATAGTGATTATGGAGGAGAGTTTGAAAACGAAGCTTTTGAACATTTCCGCAAAAAGTAAGGAAATTTTCACAATTTCCCGTGTCCTAGAACTCCACAACAAAATGGAGTTGTAGAACGAAAAAATAGAACATTATATGAATGTGCAAGAACTTTGTTAAATGGAAGCACACTTCTAAAACATTTTTGGGTAGAAGCTGTAGCAACTGCTTATTATGTTTTGAATCGTGTTTCTATACGACCTCTTACCAAAAATACTACATATGAACTTTTTCATGGAAGAAAACCAAAATTTTCCTATTTTAAAGTTTTTGGATCAAAATGTTTTATATTAAATACCAAGGATCAACTTGGAAAAATCGATGCGAAATCTGACGAAGGTATCTTTTTAGGATATTCAGATCGAAGCAAAGCTTATCGAGTGTTTAATAAAAGAACTAATACTGTTGAGGAAACTCTTCATGTATCTTTTGATAAAAATTTTGTACAAAAACCAAGTATAAGAGATGATGAAGAACATCCAGATAATATCAAAAATATTGACACTATAAATTTTGAAAATAATGAAAACATAATTGATAATTCTAAAGAAGATGAAAACGTTATTCATAACAACAATGAGTTAAGATTTCGACCAAAAATATTATGGGATCATGCTGTTCAAAACATTATTGCAGAAATTAATTCAAATGTCCGAACTAGAAGTCAATTAAATCAAATAGGCCACGTAGCATTTCTTTCCAATATCGAACCCAAAAACCCTAAATAAGCATCTACCAATGACTACTGGATAATTGCAATGTAAGAAGAGCTAAATCAGCTTGAAAGCTATAAAGTTTGGGAGTTAGTTCCTAGACCAAGTGATTAAACTGTTATTGGTACAAAATGGGTCTATAAAAATAAGGCGGACGAACAAGGTAACATCACCAGAAATGAAGCAAGGTTATTCGCTCAAGGTTATAATCAAGAGGAAGGAATTGACTACAAAGAAACGTTTGCTCATGTTGCTAGATTAGAAGCAATACGTATTTTATTGGCCTATGTATGTTTTTATAATTTCAAGCTTTATCAAATGGACGTTAAAAGTGCTTTTCTGAATGGTTATATAGAAGAAAACGTGTACGTTGAACAACCTCCTTTGTTTATCCATGAGAAATATCCATACAACGCTTATAAACTTAAGAAAGCTCTATACGGTTTGAAACAGTCACCACGTGCTTGGTACGAACGGCTTAAGAGCTATTTACTATCATTTGGGTTTCAAATTGGAAAGGTTGATCAAGCACTTTTTATTAAAAATTCAAAAAGAGATATTTTAATTGTTCAAATTTATTTGATGACATCATTTTTGGTTCTACCAATGAAAATGCAACGACCCGTAAATTTTGATAATTAAATTGGTTAAGTCAATAAGATTTTTGGTAATTAAATTTAGAAAGAAATAAAACTTTATAATTTATAATGAAGAAAATATTGAAATTGAAATGTAGCAATGGTAATTAAAATTAATTATTGACAACTGGAGTTAGATCCAAATAAAGAAATAGTGTTAAGTGTTGCACTTGGGTACAAAATTTAAAATAAGTAAATAAAAGTAAGCATTTAATTAACCAATGCAATAATATATTGATTAATATTAACTAAATGTAAAATAAGGTAGTAATGTTAAAGCCAGTTGATAAATAACTAATTTAGCGCAATCCCAATTTAATTGAAACAATGGTAAGGTTATAATTGATTGTATTTAGAAAGTTGGAAATAAATTTCAATAAACATAATTAAATAGTATGTTAATGATGATTGAATGAAATTTGTGTGATGTAGACAATTGTAACAATTGTTTGGGAATAATAACTCGTAAGTGTGATTGAAAGTAAATGTTAACAAATATTTTTGGTTACCTATTTACTAAGCCTGTTAATTTAAATGTGGTAAAAATTGCAATATATCTAAATTAAATATTTTATTAATGTCAATTTAGTAAATAATGGGAAATAACATTTACTTTATTCATAATATGACAATTGGTTGAATAAAAGGAATGGAAATTCAAGATTTATTAATTTATTGGAATTTAAATTTAATAATTGAATTAATTGCAAATAAATGGAATTTAAATTTAATGTGAAATCAATTGCAATTAATTGACTTAATTTGTGCAGTTAGGGTAGGTTTGATTTGTCATTGAAGATTGTTAATTCAACAAGAAGTGACCAATGTAAACTCTATCCATAATATAGCAATTGATTGAATGAAAACAATTGAAATTCATGTTGATTAATTTATTGGATTTGAACTATAATAAATGGATCAATTGCAATAAAATAAAATAAACACTGTATTTGGTAAATTGATTAACTTTGAAATTGATATTTGAACTTGTCTAAATTATTATGGAGGTTTAAGAAATCAAAAATGATAAAGATTGCCAATTATAGAATTGGAAATGAAAATTTGATTTAATTAATCAATTATTAATTTATTTAATTAATAGGAAAATAGCCATTTGATCACTGACTCGATTTCGACGAAAACAATTTCATTGGATCCGTAACGGTAAATTATAGTGGGATTTCAAGTTTCGTAGCGATCGGGCTTGTCGTTTGATCGTCCGGGCTTGAAATGCCTTGAAATCAATTAAATTGAAATCAATTGAAATCAATTTGAAATAATTTGATTTTAGCATAACTTCTTCATATGATGGAATTTGTACATGAAACCTATTCCATTGCATTTAAATTATCCAAAATCATCTATTTTGATATATGTGTTGACACAATTTCGTTCCGGAGTCAGAGCGGTCTTTTCGGGCCGTTTTATCGTTCAACGCGTATACCAATCGTGTCCGTTCATCTCTATTTCTGACCTACCTATTTATACCTCGTTATAAACCCTAATTGTTCCTCATTGTCATTTGTCTGTACATACAATTCCGTCTCACTTCCTTATTTCAATGGAAGACAATTCCAAATCCAATTGCAACTCAAAAATCGAAATGAAAATTCAAACTCCTCAAATACTATCAAATTATATGTCAATTTGAAGCTCTCGACGAGCGCATCTCAGATCTACAATCCGTTTTCGGATTCGAATTATCATTTGTCCAGAAATCGAGGTTGAACCTCGGATGTTCGTTATGGAGTTTTGGCGATCCAACGGCGGATCGTCAAGGGTTCGACGATCGGGTAGTACCGTTACGAAGCTGGCGTCGAGTAGATCATCTGGGCGGCGTTCATTTTTGCCATGGGGTTTTGGGTTCGTCGGAATCGACATGGGAAGTGACAACGGTCATAACTCTCCTGGGACGGCCGGAAGCGGTGTCGTGGACTAGGAGAACGCGGCCTTGGTTGCGTAGCACGTGGGGACTATCAGATCGGGGTGGAAGGTTCTATGATGGCCGCGTTTGTCAGATCGAGGAGGCAGCTGAGTGTCAATACTGGCGATTCGAATGAAACACTAGGGTTTGTGGCAACTGTTTCGCGTGTTGATATGGCTTGATAAGGTTGGTCTGTGTTTTATCGTTCAATCTTCTAACGCAAATAATTTTTACATACGAGGTCGAAATTGCACGCAGCTTTCTCCACTAGGATCGTATTGAGATTCCAGACATTTTGCGCTGGTTTGGACGAATTTCGAGACTGTTTGAATTTTGGGTTTAAATTGGATTTGAATTTGTTAGCACCAAAGTTGGTCACTAACATCCTTAAGAGAGATTGTGCAGAGAGATTAATGAAGAAAGTAAAGTTAAACAGAGAACAGTACGTAAATTTAAATGCATAAAAAATGAACACCAGATTTATAGTGTTCGGCGTAATTGCCAACGTCCACTTTGAGGTAGATCTTTATTGCTTCTCTTGATAATCGATTACAGATACAATCCGTATATCAATTACTTAAATACAATTGCTAAGCAAAAAAGATAAGTCTTGGATGTGTCCTGAATGCAGCAGAGTCTCCTCGGTGTTCTCGAAAAAACCTCTTTCACTATGCCACCACCTCTCTATTTATAGACGAAGATGGGTTGGACTTCCCTGGTGGGTCTAGTGGCTAAATATCTCGGCCCAAGAAGAGTGAGTTCTGTGTGCCGATCCATTGATGGCGAACGGCAAAATGCCGAACGATATCTTCATGCCGAACAAAGTGATGTGCTGAGTGGAGAGTGCAGGCCGAGTAATAATCGAAGTCGGTCATGATTGGATGAATGCCGAACACCTCTGGATGCCGACCTATCTCGAATGCCGAACAAGGCATGAATGCCGAACACCACTGGATGCCGACCGATCTCGAATGCCGAACAAGGCATGAATGCCGAACACATCTGGATGCCAACGATCTCGAATGTCGAACAAGGCATGAATGTCGAACACCTCTAGATGCCGAACGATCTCGAATGCCGATCGAGATTTACGTTGAATGGGGTTGAGTATCGGACAAGGTCTGGATGCCGAGCAGTATGGAATTCAAACGATATGCAATACCTAACGACTCTCAATGTCGGGCGCTCTTGAATGCCGAATGTCCCTAGAGGCCGATCGAACTTGAATGCCGAATGAACCTGAAGGCCGACCGAGTATGTTGTGCCGAACGCTCGGGATGTCGAACAGTTTGCAAATGCCGAGTGCCTAGTTGCCTGGTCTAATTTCCAGGTAACACTTGCCCCCCAAAGTGCATCACCTGATCGAACGTGATGTGCTTTGAATCGCAAGTCCTCCGTTCTTCGTTTCGAGCCTTGGTTTATTCTTCTCGATGGCGTTTTCTTGTGAATACCGGGTGAGGCAATGCATGCTGAACAACATACAAATGACGAACAGCATGGTCGAAGCCAAGCGCCCTGGATGCCGAACAATATAGCCAGTGCCGAACGAATGAAGCGCTTTGACCGGTTCTACCGGTCATCGTTTCTTCGACTTCCTTTCTTCCCCTATAAAACTCTGCACTCCACTCCCTCTTCTCTTTTTACTTTTTCACCTCCGCTATTTTCCGAGAGCACGTAACTTACTTCCCTTAATTTTTATTCACCTCTCCGATCTTCCCTTCCTACTTCGAATCCATCACGCCCTTCCTACAACTCCTTCCCAAGTTAAGTTCGAACAACTTCCAATCTTAAGCTCACATACCTCCAAGCTCCTGACCATCTCTTCGGTAAGAACCTTTCGATCGCTTTCTCAAATCAGGAAGTATAACACATAACTCGAACACGTAAATCCTTTATAGAATGTAGAAAGTAGGATGCGTATGGATGAGGGAGACGAATTGAGGTTCGGACGCGTCTTAGGGCTGGAAGTTAGTATGCTTTTAGGCGATTTCAAGGTGGGTGGAATGGAGAAGAGAAAAGTGGAAGATGCATTGTTGTGGCTCGACATGATCTTTTAATGCCTAGTGATCATAAGGGAGCATGGGAATGGAATTGGAGATAAGGCCTAGTGGTGTGGATCGACATGGCTATGGTTTGGCATGATCCCCCCATGCCGAACGAGGTTGGAGTGGAAGAATAGAAAGGAAGTAGGGAGTGGGCAGGATGTCGAACGACACAGTTCGGTATGACTTGCCGAAGGACTCGGCCATGCCGGTGGGGAGAGATGGAGGAAAAGAGGAAAAATGATGTTAAGGGCAGAATGCCGAGTGAAGCAGCTCGGCATAAGCAGGGTTCGACACGATTTGTCGCGTGCCGAACGATGAATAAGAAGGGTTGGAAGATTTATACTTATGCCGATCGTTACTTGAATTTAGCCTGAACAGAATAAAGGCCGATCGACATTTAGGCCGAACAGAATAATGGCCGAACAGAATGACGGTCGAATAAAATAATGGCCAATCGATATTTAGGCCGAACGACATTTAGGACGAATAGCATTTAGGCCGAACGTCATTTAGGCCATGCATTTCAAGCTTCGCTCGGCCTTGACCCTTGATGAGTTGATAACGGCAGCCGAAATCGTTCCAACTTGAGCATAACCTTGTCGAATTCACCTATTCACCTTGCCTGATCATATGACAAAAACAAGGACAAGGACCTAAGCATACTAGCATATCGAACTAACTGGACTGATAACTTCCTAGTTTCAATAATCGCAAGCCTAAGCTTAAATCGATAAAAACAGATAAAAGCTTTTTCCAATGTCTGAGTCCAAAATTGAAAACATTGCAAGGCTGGCTTTTGGAGACGGTCAGCGATGACGGTCTTCGAAGGCGACAGTTCGAAGTTCAACTTCATATTACCAACTCTGTGACTTTTAACTTTTTAGCTCTTATATTTGAATGATCGCACTAGTTCACACACCACACGGGGGGAACATTTGTATTGTTAAGTCTAACGTCGATTATTTTTCAAGTATAGTTCAAACAGGTGCTCTGCTAGATTCAATCCTTATTAGAGATGTCTAGGAAATCTAGCTCTGCTATAGTTCTCGTACGAGGTTTTTGAACAGAACTTCGATAGGCGAGAGGTGTAAGCACCGCGAGGATCTCAAATAAACCTGGGCCATCCTCTCGACAAGAAGTCACAGACATTTCAAATCCGTCAACTTCGCCTGCTCATGACTTGGCTCCCGATGCTTTGGAGGAAGCAATTCTCTTGGACAACCCAATCGATTCACAAGCTTCGAAGATTAATGAAAGCACACTCCGTCGGATATGCTCTGTCCATGGAATCCCCTTCGATGACATGCTAGTTCCATCGAGGCACGATCGTCTGCACTTTCCCCCAGTCGGATACACATCTTGTAATAAATTCATGTGCTGGGTTGGTAGCATGCCACCGTTTAACTCATTTCTTCGAGACGTGCTGCAGTATATCAACGTTGCCCCATCACAAATGCACCAGAACAACCACGCATTCATATACGGCACTTGTATCCTCTTCATGAGTGTCCATTCCAGGCTTCCAACCCCGAGCGATATCAGATATATATATATATATATATATATATTGCATCAAGAAGCGAAGGGATAGCCCCTCTTACATGTTTCTTGAGCCGCACAACAAATGTCAAATCTTAACTAGGGCATGGAGAAAGTTCGCCCTGTATAAACAAGAATGGTTTTATGTGCGTTGCACCCTGGTTTCGCGAGGAGATGGGTGGAAGGAAGTAAGTTTTCTCTCTGGACCGATACTTATGCTTGGTCGAAGTTGTACCTTTTCTAACTTTTTTCATCTTTTTAGGCATTAACCCACGTCCTGAGGGACCCGGATACTCTGAAGCCGTCGAGGCTATTCGATCCATTCCCATCGAAGAACGGGACATTAGAACTCTTATTACAAATGAGTCGCTTTCAAGGTACGGGCTCTTGGCGGATGGTCGCCGGATAAGCCTTCCTCAGGGCGTTACCATACCCAGGCCTATCGTTGGCAAAGGGAAAAAGCAGGCCGAGTCTTCGACGCGTAACGCCCCTGACACACTAGAAGAGGGGGAGATTAAGGAAACCGAAACTCCCGAAGTAGAAGATGAGAACGTTGGTCCCACTAAGGACCCGATAGTCGAAGTTCGCGACATAGAAACGTCATCTTCCCCTTTGAAGAGCAAAAAGAAACTGACCTACAAGATAAGGAAGGAAAAGGTTGGCGGAACTTCTAAAGTTACCCTTATTCCAATGGAGAAAGAGGCTTCCTCACTGCATTTAGAAAGTTCTTTAAAAGGCCTATTGAACCTCTCTATACCTGATGATCTACTCAATTATGATTTTGACGATCCAGAGTCATTCAAATTTCACTTGCCCATCAGAGGCGATGCAGGCGTTCAAGCCCAAAATAAGGGAGAAAAAACTTCCATTAGTAAAGAAACTGGTCCGTCGGGGGGACACACTCGGACACACACAAACACATGCATTTCACCTTGCATTTGAATTTCCATCGTCACACTACTCTTTGCTAATTTGTTGTTATTTAAATTCTGTGTAGGTAACATATGGCGTACACACGGAATTGATCGTCTCCACGGGTCGTTTATCTTCCATCACTCTGGACAGGACTCAGCTTTCGAAAGACGTCGGGACAGGGATGGCGATGGTGATAAGGATTATCATTCTCAGGACTCATCATCTCAGAAGAAAACATACTATCAGCCCAAATACCATCAACATCCCTCTTCTCACTCGGACCAAAGCTAAGATAAGCACGACCATAAGGGGTCACAATCCAATGTCCCCCGTGATCAAAACTCCGATTCCTCTACCACACGACAGTCCCGGGATCCTTTTAGGAGAGCTGAACTTTCAAAGCCGTCTCCTCCTGTTCTCGCAATGGATCCAGAAGTATCGGAGAGACTGGCCGAGCTTAAAGCTAAATTTCCAAAGATCTGCTTTGATGGCCTGAAGTTCCTCCCGGCGATCCATCATATACCTGGAGATGTCAAAAGAGCGCTATCGCCTGCACCAACGATGTCAATGTTCAACATGACGCGTTTGTTCATCTTGCTGAGAAAGTGTCAGAAGTCTCCATAGAGCGCCAACATGAGATTGATCGCCTGAAGCTTAAGGCTATCCATGACAATGACATTATCAAAGCTCAGGACGAAGAGCTTGTGTCTTACAAATAGCAGCTTGAGGCGCCCAGCAGAGCGCCAAAGATACTGCCGAAGCCGTAATTTGATTGGAATCAACCCATAAGAAAGAAATCGATGAGACGGTCCAACGCTGTGGGGCCTTAGCTTTGGAAAAAGACTCGGTGCAAAAAGAGAGGGATGCATTCTTCCTCTGAGTCAAAGAACTTGATGAGCGGCTCCGCAAAGAGCAAGAAAAGAAGATTGCTGCCCAAGAAGAGTCGCAACGGTATTGCGACGAGATTGTTGCTACGCGACTCCTAAAGGAGAAACTTGAAGATGAGCTTTCTAAAGTTGAGGCGCTAAAGAATGAAGCCCGTGAAGAGGGCAAAAAGATAGCATCTGCGGAGATCGTCTCCCGTCCTGAGGCAGCTAAGGAAGAAGGTAGGGAAGATGTCAAAAGCATGTTCGACCCACTTGTTGCAGAAGTCAATGCTCGCATTCTCATGCATCGGGACTTAACTTTTCTGGGCGAGGGCTATCTCGAAACTTTAGTCGAGGCGTGGAAGACCTTAATAGAAATCAGGAAGGCTGAACATGGTACCGAGGAGGTCGATGAAGGAGCTTTGATAAAAGAATTTCTTAAGGGAACCGAGCATTCGGATCTATCAGTGGCCAAAGCCCTTTATTGCAAAGGCTCCCCCTCAACGAAAGGGAAAGAGGTCATTTCCTGTCCATCTGGGATCGAGTTTCTAGCTCATGTGCCTACTCAACCGGCCGGCCGACCGATACTCGATCCCTTTGAGCAGCACATCGGCTATGACCCGGAGGACCCCGACCTTGGCGTTCACGTTTTGTCTCCTATTCCAAAGGGTGAGACCCCCCTTGACGGCTGAGAGCCAGCCGGAACCTGGTAGGAAATTATTTTTCTTTAACATTCCAAGAGTTGTTGTTTTTCACCAGAAGCTATCACATTCTAAAACTTTGTTTTTTGTGATTTTTTGCAGGCCATTCTGATCTTGAGCCCACTCCGAGGAGCGATGTCGTCAAGGAGGTGAAGGAAAAAACGAGTGAAACCACTCATGTAGGAGAGGCTCCCGGTCTAGATGCTCAGGTGATCAGAGCGCTTGATGAGATAAATCTGAGGCTTCCTATCCCATCGATGAGAGTTATGAAGTTGAAATTATAGGCGCCTCTGAACACACATCTAAACTGAGCATGAAGGAGCAGCTTGAGAAAGAGAAGGAAAAGACGGTCAAGATCAAGGTCGAACCTCAAGCTGTGGACCTGGACGATCCTTTGAACAAGCCGTTGAAGATCATCCTCCCAGGTGGGTCCAAACCCATGGAAGTTCCTCGTGCTTCTTCAGTTGTCACTTCCCCGTCAAAGAAAGCTATCAAGGGTAAACGCACTGGGAAGGAGTCATCTAGTAAAAAGTCAAAGAAGTCGAAGAAGTATTCTTCGCTCTTGTTCAACGAGAGTTAGTTTAGATTATGTAATTATTTTTATTTATTTTCGTAGTTCATGTAAATAAACTTATTTTTGATGAATAAAATTTAGTTCTTTTGCCTCTAAGAGGGCTATCGTTGTTTGGTTTTTTGTATAACCATGGTCAAAACCCGAGCTATTGCGAGTTACATGAACTTCTCGATTCATCTTCAAACAAGTTGACAACTTTTTAGCATTGCACATTCTTTATTCCATGCTCCGGGTACTTAGAATATTTTCCAGTCCGTACACCAAGGGTTCAATGACTTCAAGTCGTTTATATCCAGTTCTCCCTCAGGGGCTTAGACATTTAAATTGTTTATACTCCGGTCCGCACTCTGTGGACTCAGAGTACTCCGGCCCACACTCTGGGGACTTGGAGGTTTTGAATCGTTTATACTCTGGTCTGCACTCTGGGGACTCAGAGTATTCCAGTTCGCACTCAGGGGACTTGGAGGTTTTGAGTCGTTTATACTCTGGTCTGCACTCTGGGGACTTAGAGTACTCCAGTCCGGGGACTTGGAGGTTTTGAGTCGTTTATACACTGCTCCTCACTCCGAGGACTCAGAGTACTCCAGTCCGCACTCCGAGGACTTAGATATTTTGAGTCGTTTATACTCTGGTCCGCACTCTGGGGACTCAGAGTACTCCAATCCGCACTCCGGGGACGTGGAGATTTTGAGTCGTTTATATTCTGGTTCGCACTCTGGGGACTCAGAGTACTCCAGTCCACACTCCAGGGACATGGAAATTTTGAATCGTTTATACTCTGGTCCGCACTCCGGGGACTCAGAGTACTCCAGTCTGCACTTCGGGGACTTGGATATTTTGAGTCGTTTATACTCTGGTCTGTACTCTGGGGAATCAGAGTACTCCAGTCCGCACTCCGGAGACTTGGAGATTTTGAAACGTTTATACTCTGGTCCACACTCCGAGGACTCGGAGTACTCTAGTCCGCACTCCGAGGACTTGGAGATTTTGAGTCATTTATACTCTAGCCGCACTCCGAGGACTCAGAGTATTCCAGTCCGCACTCCGGGGACTTAGAGATTTTGAGTCGTTTATATGCGTTCATACATCAGGTAGAATAATGTAACTCTAGTTTTTGCCATAGAATTATCATACACGGAAACATCAATAATTCATGGAAAAGATGGCTTCAAGCCTTTATTAATGCAAATACGCTAAATTGTCTTTTTATATGCCATAAATTAGGAATAAAAACTTGCTGGAAATAAAAGCAACTAAAATATGAAAGAAATGAACTAAGTGTAATAATGCTGCAAATGTTCACTATTCCATGCTCGGGAGAGTGTCGCACCATCAACGGTCGCTAACTTGAAAGTTCCTTCTCCAAGCTTCCGTTCAGTGACGTATGGACCTTCCCATGCGGGGCTCATATGTGATGGAACTGGGAAAACTCGTTTTAAAACGAGATCACCCACACCAAAGATTCTCGGTCGGACTTTTTCATTATAATATCGAGCGACTCGGTGCCTGTACGCGCCGCTCTTAAATTAGCTTCTTCACGCTTTTCATCGATGAAGTCCAATGATTCCAGCAAGAGATTTGATTTGACTCAGGGTCATAATAAGTTACCCGATGTGATGGAACTTCAAGTTCCACGGATAAGACAACTTCCATGCCATATGCCAGTGCGAATGGAGTGTGGCCAGTCGCGGACTTGTGGGTGGTTCTGTAAGCCCAAAGCGTTGTTGGAAGCTCATCCACCCACTTGCCTCTAACCTTTTCCAAACGTTTTTTCAATATGGATTTAATTATCTTGTTTACGGCTTCCACTTGTCCATTAGCTTTCAGGTGAGCAACTGTTGCAAACTTTTTCTCAATATCATATTTTTGGCAAAATTCCTTGAACTTTTTGCTTTCAAATCGAGTTCCGTTGTCTGTAACGATGGTTCATGGAAGGCCAAAACCGCACATAATATTTCGTACAACGTAAGTAATGACCTTTTTGATGGTGATAGTGGCCAAAGGCTCTGCTTCTGCCCACTTGGTAAAGTAATCGACCCCAACTATCACGTATTTTGCACCACCTTTGGATAGGGGTAAGGAACCGACTACCCCCACATTGCAAATGGCCAGGGACTAACCATTTGTGTGAGTTCCATCGGCGGAGCTCTTAGGATTTTTGCATATTTTTGACATTTGTCACCTCTTCTCACGTAGTCTATGGTATCCCGATTTACGGTTGGCAAATAGTATCCATAGCTGGAGGATTTTCTTTGCCAACGTCTGCCCTCCGGTATGGTCGCCACATTCACCTTCATGGACTTCCTTCAGGACTCGTTTTATCTCATCATGGGCAATGCACCGGAGTAAGGGGGTCGAGAATCCCCTTAGATACATTACCCCATCTTGCATCACATAACGCGAAGCCTTACGAATGACCTATCGTCTTTCGCTCCTTCTTTCGGGCACGACCCCGTGTAACAAGTACTGCTTGAATGGGGTCATCCATGACTCCATTCGATTTTTGTTTCCAACATGAAATCTACTTCCATCACATTTATGCTCGGAACATGTAAGGTTTCAAAAAGAAACAATCCCATCTGCAGCGTATCAACAGTGCTTGCAAATTTTGCCAATGAATCGGCTGCTCTGTGCTCATGCGGGACATGTGAAATATCATAATACTCGAGATTTGCTAGCAGCTCCTGAACACGAACCAAATATGGGGAAAGTCTCTGCCCCCTTGCTTGGTAGTCTCCCCGCACTTGGTACACCACCAGTTGCGAGTCGCAAAGATTTCAACCGATCTTACTCCTAGTTCTTTGATGAGTCTTAAGCAGGAAATCGATGCTTCATACTCGACTTCATTATTCGTTGCTGTGAATTCGAGCTTCAAAGCATAGCAAACTGATCGGTTCTTAGGAGTTACAAGAACTATGCCAACCCTCGAACAACGGTCGTTAGATGCCCCTATCGGTGTACATCTTCCATCGAACGGGAGGTATGACATTGCGGCCGTTTAATTCGTCTGTCACGGTGAATTCAGTGATGAAATCTGCTAGCGCTTGTCCCTGTATGGCCTTTCGCGGCCGAAAAGTAATATCGAACTGACTCAACTCGATATTCCATTTTAACATCCTTCCATAAGTTTCCAGTCATTGGAGTACCTGTCGCAAGGGTTGATCAGTGTAAACACTGATTGAGTGTGCCTGAAAATATGGGCGAAGCTTGCGTGATGCAATCACCAAGCAATAGGCTAATTTCTCGATCTTGGGATAATTTCTTTCTGCCCCCGTGAGACGTTTTCTAACATAGTAAACTGGCTTTTTAACTCGGTCCTCTTCACGAACCAAAGTCGTACTGATAGCATGCTGGTATACTGCCAAGTACACATACAACATTTCGTGGTCTATCGGTTTCGATAGCACCGAAGGGCTCTCTAAATGACTTACCAGAGCTCGGAATGCTTCCTCGCAGTCGGATGTCCACTCGAAATTTATTTTTCCCTTCTTTATCACATCAAAGAAAGGAATGCACTTATTCATGGCTCTGGATATGAATCGACTCAGCGCGGCCACCTTCCCTTTCAAGCTTTGTACTTGCTTTATAGTTCTGGGCACTTGTATGTCACGAATAGCCTGAATCTTTTTCGGGTTGGCTTCAATTCCTTGGGCATTCACAATGAAACCCAAGAACATCCCTGATGCAACGCCAAAAGAGCACTTTAAGGGGTTGATCTTCATACCTTAATGCCTGCTAAATCTCGGATGTGGTCGTTTGACTGTCGTGACTTTACGAGCATGTCATCCACATAGACTTCCATTGTTCTACTGATCTGGACTTTAAACATTCGATTCACCAGACGCTGATAAGTTGCTCCCTCATTTTTCAATCCAAAAGGCATTACCACATAGCAATATAGCCCCACGTATGTGACCAAACTAGTGTGTTCTTGGTCTAGAATGTGCATCGAGATCCGATTGTATCCCGAATACGCGTCCATAAATGACAATAATTCGTGTCCGGCAGTAGAGTCGACGAGCTGGTCGATTCTAGGTAAAGGGAAACTATCCTTCGGGCATACTTTATTCAGATCGGAGTAATCAACACAAGTTCTCCACTTCCCATTCGCTTTTCTTACCAGCACAGGGTTAGATACCCATTCAGGGTAGAGGGCGTCGCAGACGAACCCATTGGCTTTGAGTTTGTCCACCTTCTCTTTGAGAGCAGCGGACCTCTTTGGGTCCATGCCTCACCTTTTCTGCTTCACATGAATGTATTTTGGGTCTATGTTAAACATATTGCTTGCGATGGCAGCTGAAATCCTGCACATATCAGAGTGTGTCCAAGCAAAAACGTCCAGATTCGCTCGGAGGAAATCGGTAAGATCCTCGACCACTGAAGGGTCGAGTTGTGAACCAATCTTAAGAACTCATGACGGGTCATCCCGACTGACTAGAATGTCGATCGTCAGCTCAGCCGGTGCTGCATTCGTTTTCCTGGATTCCCCATCATCATCTCTCGGATCTGTCTTTAAGGATCCGAGAATGTTGCCCGAGCCAGGGCTCGGGCACTACTTGTCAATCATTAGTTTTTACGATGCCGACAGAGCTGTCCGCAACCTTTCCTTTTTCTCTCCGCTAGGCTTCTCTCAACTCCGCCACATAACATGCGCGACCGGTCGCCTGATCGCCATGTACTACACCGACTCCTTTGTCTGTCGGAATTTTAATGTCAAACACCATGGGGCCAGAGCGGCCCTAAACTCTACCAGGGCCGGACGACCCAGAAATGCGTTGTACGGAGAGTCAAAATCCATCACTATGAACGGTAGGACTCTCACTCTCCTACACTCACATTCCACAGTTCAATTGGTAACTCAATATACCCCATTGCGTCAGTCGCAGCACCATCAAAGCCGTGGATGCGGGCTTTGCTTGGTTTCAAATCTTTTGTCTCCATCTTCATTTGGTCATAAGCTTTCTTGAAGATGATGTTGACAGAACTTCCACAGTCAATCAAAATTCTTTTTACGTATGCTAGCCCGACAGTTGTAGATATAACCATCGGGTCGATAGTTAGAACCTCCGCCTTGTCTGCATCTCGACTCCTAAACACTATATCGTCTATCATCATGCATTGTTTTTTTGCGGGGGTTCCATCTTCCACATTCGAACGACATTCATAATTTGCACACCTTAGGGAGGTAGCATAATGTGAGGAATGCGACTTTTCGACGCTCGAAAACCGACATCAATACATCCACTGTATCAACTGCCGAGCAATCGAATGCCGGAAAATCGTACCGTTATGGTTAAAGAAGAAGAAAAAGATAGAAGAAAAGAGAAAAAGATAAAACAGAACAAAAATAAAACAGAAAAATATCAGAATCTCACAATCGCAGCGGAACAACATATAATAGATTAATGCAAAATCTTTAAACAAAGAACTACATCAGTTATTACATTACATTACATTATCAGAGTGTACAACAACAACAACAAACAGCGGAAAAGAAATACTATATACTAGTGAATACGCCATGCCATCCAGCTTGCCTCCAGCAACTCCTGAATTCCAGAATATCCTGATAGCCTCACTCTAGACTGCCCGTGTGGAAATTGGTGGGGACCCAGAGTTTAGGAAGGAAAATAATAACTCCGAGTCCGTCATGTGACTGGTGTGAGAACTAAAACAGTTTATTTTTAAAACAAAGCACAGGATAATTTTAAAATAGATTCGCAATGCTTTTTAGAAAATGAGACTACCATAAGGCCTCCCGCACACACACACAATGCAAACACAGAATCGGAGGAGATTTCTCCTTATGATAGTCAAATATACTTGATACGTATTAAAAAGAAACATTTGATATTATTACTAGTGCATAGTGTAGGAAAAATCATTTCGAAAGTAAAGATATAAATCTTAGCCAGCATAGGCATTTCGCACTTATGCCTACTATAGCTACCATGTTCAATAGCAGGTTACCGCCACATTCCATGGCAGGTTTTACAACTAAAACCGTATAGGGTTCGTATTTTTTCGTTGGATTTTCAACAAATGGTCAGGCCAAGGAACTTCCCATTGCCACGTGGGTACGCCTCTGGAAAGACAACCCGAGAAGCTAACCAGATCTCTACCAACACAAGGCCGGGTTACCCCTAACTGGGTAACTACTGACACGAATATGTCATTCCCCGATCGTAACCGATCTATATCCGAGGATCCTCGATTTCCAACAGCCACAAAGCAATAAATTTGCAGCAACAACATAGGTTAAGTATCTGGGCTCCATACCATGATACCACCTCTATCCAGAAGGAATGACATACACTAAAGGGGTGCTACCCCCTAATAATCTTGCCGCATCCTTCCTGTTTTGACCATTTTCGGGGTGTGAAGTCCGACGAAGTCTCGTCCACAAAACCACGTTTTATACAAAAGTTGTGCTTTGATCATCAAATGCTCAACAGCACTTCGTATGCCACATTACCAATTTAGGAATGTATCACTAGTAACCATCAACTACATAACCTCTGAGGGTGTTAAGCTAAGAGAATAAATTCTCCACCACCAACGGAAATATATTTGATAGAAACCAGCTTTACATCTCAAATTGTAACGCCAGACACACATCCATACAAGTCCGTTCCGGGATCGAACGGAACCGAAGGCACTTACAAAGAAGTCCTTGCAATCCGGATATTCACTAATCACGATCGGACTTCCCATCACAAAGGGTAATAAATTTCTATATCGTAGATCAGCTGATGCAGAAACATTCGACGGTAATCCTTCCGTTTTCACAAATATCCGTTCTTCAACAATAGTCATCAAATGCAATCCATAACGACATATCACATATTCGGAATGGGTTATACGACCCCAAGGTCATTTCCCGGCTAACCCGAATAGTGAGCGCTTATTTCAAAAATAAGTGTAGCATTCAAATTCAAACAAATCACAAAAAATACCTATTTAAAGATAAATATTGATAGTCGATTATTTAACTATCAATAGGCGTGTTCAACATCACCAAATTCCAAATTATTTTCCAAATTATTTATTTTCCAAAACATCTTTACAAGATATATATATTTTTCACACTTCAACCATTTGAAAACAAATTTTCAAGTCACTTTTCACCTTTTACCACTTTTGAAAACAAATTTCAATCATTTTCCTTACGCAGAAATACTTTCATTTCAAAATGGTTCATTTAAACCAATTAAATAAATCCTTACCGATTTACTTTATATTTACGTTCCAAATCCGTAAAAATTTTCCCATAGTTCAAAAATAAATCAACGATTATTTTTAAACAAATTCCCCTTTCTTTTACAAATTCCATAGTGAATTTACAATTCCAAAATATCTATGAATATACGATTTTCAAATTGATTTCTAATATTCATTTTCGATTTATCTTTAAAAGATAAAATCTCAAAATATTCACTTCATATTGGAAAACATTTCCATACTTATTTAATAATAAGTAATTTACAAATCCATTTATTTTCAACACTTGGAAAATATTCAATATACTTAAATCGAAATTAAGTATATATTTCATTCTTTAAGAAATCATTCTCTTAAACGCGTTTATTTGGGCCAAAACGAATGTTGCGTAAAACATCGTTACGACGACCCAAAATCACTAGTATAGGGATTCGAAATTAAGATAGATATATAAATCCCAATACTATATAAAACATTTTCTTTCGGAAATCATTTACTATGAAAACAGTGTTATAGTCCACCATTTCCTTCTATTTCTCGAAAACGTCTATTTCAACAATGAATATTGAAATCTATGGTTTCGATGTTTAACACAATTTAATACATCGTTAAAACAATTAACTTCATTTGTTAATATTCATTTTTCCCAAAACATATCCATTTTATTTAATAATATATTCACAATCCGAAATCGCGAATATATCTCCTTTAAGAACCTTCTATATTAAATTTATCAAATTCAATTGATTTTGGATTTATAAACAATGTTTATAAATTCCATTTCTATTTATAAAAAATTAATTATAAAATCCCTTTTATAAATCAATTCAATTTATAACTCAACTTTATACCCAAAATCCGATTTATAAGTTAATTATTTATAAATCTTTTATTTTAGAAAAATCTATTCATTTTATAATTTCACAATTTATAAATCTATAAATATTATTCACTTGTGAAATCCATTTATACTTCATTTTAACACTTATAAAAACTCGTTTTATAATCCCTATATTTTTTTTATTTATGAATATTAATCTTAGAAATCTTTTATATAAACCGTTTATAATGATTCAAAAATCTCAATTTAAATAAACCAATCCTTTTAATAATTTAAAAAATGTTATTTAAAACTTATATAACTCCAAAATCATACTTAAGTACTATTTTCCAAAAATATAACTTTTATAACAATAAAATTATAATGTTTATTTATTTTAACAATTCAAAATTTAATAAAACGTATACTTTCAAAAATCACTTTAAAATTCTTTTTAAAATCAAAATCATTATTTTAAAACTTCAAAAATGGATCCGATGATGCAACAGCACCAAGTAGTCGATCACGACATCCAAATATCATATATCGATATGATAATCAACAAACATCACAATATCTGTAATCAAATAAATACTGGTAAGGAATCCAGTTTGATCCCTCCAATCTGTTTCCCTGCATCCAAAGATGTTAGCACAATACCAATTCCGTTCCAATACGGAATATTGCGGTATATAGGATTTATAAAATATTATCCGCTATTATGCGGCGCAACAGGGTCTCATCCACTATATAATGCGGGAAAATCAACTCCAAGTACATAAATAATACCAATTTCACTTTGCAGTGAAATTATCGCGGTATATGTTTTTAATAAATAACCTACGCTTAATAACGACGTATAATGTCTGTTTTAACAATCAATAGATAATAATTTATCATTCAATCATACAATCAAGCAATTTTAAATCTAACTATTTAAAATTTAAATCGAAACAATTCGATTGAGTGAGAAGTTCTCACCGTGCTTTCAATTCAGTTTTCAGCTTTTATCTCGAATAAAATTAAACACGCGTTTAATTTTACCCGAAATTCTCACTAACTCCAAACAACTCCAATCCAGCTCCATAGCGTAGTGCTCGTCCATACGAACCCAACGCAATTCGTTTCGTCCAAAACGGACCTCGTATGACAAAGATACAACATTTTAAACATTACACGATTAAAATTATAATTTTATTTACAATTTTTTTTCAATTTATACCCAGATTGAACCTCGGCCGTTGGATTTCGTTGTGAAGAATCTGGGCTGCACCACTCTTCTTCTCTTCCCCGTTCACTCCCAGTACACGCGCGCAAAAAAAAGAAACCAAAGCCATGACCTAGGGTTAAATATCGCGGCATATACGAACGTTTTCAAGTCGATCAACGACCATCACCACGAAGGCCCTCGTGACCTCTACCACCGGCCAGAGCACGGCTAGGCTCAGTCGCCCCTTTAGCACGCGAATCAAAGTTGAACGACTGGCCTTTGCAGCCAATTTGTCGATGAACTATAGCTCCATTCACGATCTCACCCGCTGGATTTGTAGAGCTCGCGGAGCTCTACAACATTGCAGTTGAAGTTTTAAACTAATTGTTGATGGATTAGAAGGAAATCGAGGAAGAATAAGACGAATTTTCAGCCATTGAATATATGAGACGGCGGCTGGCTTTTTGAAACCCTAGGGGTTTAGAAATTTTGCAAAAGTGAAAATAAGGGGGCTTTTATAGAAAATTCAACGAACAATATTCACCCGAACTTTTCCGAACTCCAACTCTCGCGCGGTGACTGGCGTTTCTAGGGTTAACCTCGTGTTCCGGACACAATGGAACGTGTTTCGGGAGCCAATTCGATCATCTGTGCGAGTTACGGAAATAAACGATCAAATTTAAATTAAATCGATTTAAACTAATTTCTATGCGTTTTGGCTTGCCCCGGACAAATGGTAAATCCGATTGACATGAAATTTGAAACCATACAATAATATCACATTACGGATTCAATGAAACTAGTTTCATCGAAATCCGAGACTGTTTGAAAAATGGCTATTTTAACCCGTCAATTTAAATATTAAAATATTCAATTTTCACAAATTAACTTTAAATTCAATTTTAAAAGTTCACAAACATCTTTCTAACTCCAACATGATTAAATAAAATTTTACAAATCAATTTTAATCATATTTACCCCAATTTTCAATTATTTCTGTATTTTCACATATTAAATTATCGATCTAATTATCCAATTAAATCCAATTATTCGAAATAAAATTTATTCGACTTATAAATTTCACTTCTTAATATTTAAAATCAATTAAATATATGAATTTTAATTAACAAAAATTCTGGGTCGTTACAAACTCCCCCCCCTTAAAAGAATTTCGTCCTCGAAATTACCAAGTAAGAAAAAGTTACAGAATCCATTAACTTTCCAAAACAAACCATTCAAATTGGATTTTTCAAACCTCTTAAGTGTTTAACTTTCACAAAATTCATAGTTAAACTTATTTGAAAATCTTTACTAAGTTTCCAAATCCAAACTTAGTTTTCAAAAATTTCCCAATTTTCTCAAAAATATTCTAACGCCTTAAATTTTCGAAAAAATTCGCCAGAGTCTCCTTTGCGCGTCTCGATCCGAAAAAAATGACGGTATATATATCACAAATATACATCTCATCAAGTGATGAGGCATCCATCAGGGAAAAAAGTGTAAAAGTACGGTATGTAATCCGAGATATGTACCTTATATTTTATTAGCGAGCATATATGGCTAATATAGCACGAAAGCGAGCTCCAAATGCGAAGCAAGCGCAATCCGCACCTAATAAACACTCAACAAACAATGAGAAACATGCATATATGAAAGTAATATCAATATACAATATATAGCAACATAACAACTACATGTGCCAACATAGCAATTACAACCAAACAACAAATGCAACCACCAACAAACTATCATCCAACTATCATCCAACAAATTCATAACCAAATCATTATAAATTCACTTCTCATTAATATTCATTGAATTTGTTTTCATTTTAATCACATTTGATTCATTAACATTGGATTTACTAACATTCATTCATATTCAATTTCAATTAGTTTGCATTCACTAATTAAATTCACATTAGTTCACTTTCAATCCAAATCAAATTCAGTTCTATTCAAATTCATTTACTTCACTTTCAATTTGAATTTAATTACATAGCTTTTAATTCCGCTAATTCAATTTCATTAAAACTTAATGAATTTATATACAATCAACTAACATCCATATGACAACCAATGTATATTCAACATAACCAAATTATTTAATTTACATTCAATTTGGTCCAACACTTTTAATTCAATTGGTTGATATTAAATTGACTTTTCTTCCAATTTATTCAATTAGCTTTTAATGAATTTACACTTACATTCATTATCCCATATCAATTCCTTTACATTCGATTGATTAATATTCCATCCATTTATCAATTCAATTGCTAATTCCTTTAACAATATAAGTTGAATTTCATTTATATAACTCAAGTTCAAATTCTTAATGACTTCATTTCATTAATTCACTTATTAATTTACTTCGACACCAAAATCAACTTTATTCAGCTTCACTTAAGTTATATTCCATTTCAATTATCATTTTCTTAGCTCAACTTAAATTTTCACTTATAACTCCAATTCATATTCCAATTCTAAAGAAAATTTTATTTAACCTTTAGCAAAGTCAAATTTATTATCTCATATCACTATCAAATTCAAATTTTGTTTTGCTTAACCAAATTGTTTAACCATTTTTAACAATTTTGTTTCACTTTCATTTTCTCATTTCATAAGTTATACAACTTATATTCAACAATTATCACTTGGATTTTTATTGATTCACTTATACTTCCTTTAATTTAACTCCATCCTTTAAGTTAAATTTATTCTATCAAAATTCAAATTGTATAAGTTATCAACTCATTTATCATTCCCATAAATATTTTAAATAGGATTCCAGAGTCTTTTCAACCTTTCAAAACCATTTTTGAAACCAATTCAATTATCCTTTGAATTTCAAAACCCAAATCCAAATTTTCCAAACGACTTTCATTTAAAATAATTTGGCAGCAATCCCTCTTTTGGAAACCCGAAAATGAACACCAATGATGTTGCAATCATCATCAGAATTATTTTCCAGCGACCGAAAAGAGTTTAGAGCCTTCATCTCCCCAAAACAATTTTCCAAAATATAAAATCCTACCAAAACACTTCTATGGAATTTTATTTTTAGGTTATAAATCATATTTATAAATCTTTTACTTATATAATTTCACTTCTTACATATAAGATTATTTCACCAGTGTACATCATTTTAATTATAACTTCATACTTATAATTCATTTGCTTATATAATTTATTCTTTTACAGCTGTTGTTTTTATTTAACTTATTCAACAACCAAACAATCAATTCATATACACTTTAATAATTCCAAAAAAAAAAATTATTTCCTTTATATATAAAATATAACCAAGGTAAAATTATTTAATTTACCCAATTTAAAATGATACTATGTCGACTTGCCTCATTTAAGAGTTTAGAAACCCCTATCGATTACGGTTGTACACCCTGCACCGACCAGAATTCATAAACAGCTCAATGGATAAGCAAACACAACATAAAACAATTTTATATTCACTAACAAATACGCACTCGTATCTATTATTACACTCACACTCATTCTAGAGTACTGCTGACTTTATCTCTAATAAGTAATTCCCAACAGAGCCATGGTTGTCGCTTAACCATATGCTCTGATACCAAATGTGAGGAATGCGACTTTACGACGCTCGAAAACCGACATCAATACGTCCACTGTATCAACTGCCGAGCAATCGAATGCCGGTAAACCATACCGTTATGGTTAAAGAAGAAGAAAAGGATAGAAGAAAAGAGAAAAAGATATAACAGAACAAAAAGAAACAACAGAACAATATCAGAATCTCACAATCGTAGCGGAACAACATATAATAAATTAATGCAAGATCTTTAAACAAAGAACTATATCAGTTATTATATTACATTATATTATCAGAGTGTACAACAACAACAACAAACAGCGGAAAAGAAATACTATATACTAGTGAATACGCCATGCCATCCAGCTTGCCTCCAGCAACTCCTGAATTCCAGAATATCCTGATAACCTGACTCTAGACTGCCCGTGTGGAAATTGGTGGGCACCCAGAGTTTAGAAAGGAAAACAATAACTCCGAGTCAGCCATGTGACTGGTGTGAGAACTAAAACAGTTTATTTTTAAAACAAAGTACAGGATAATTTTAATATAGATTCGCAATGCTTTTTAGAAAATGAGACTACCATAAGGCCTCCCGCACACACACAATGCAAACGCAGAATCGGAGGAGATTTCTCCTTATGATAGTCAAATATACTTGATACGTATTAAAAAGAAACATTTGATATTATTACTAGTGCATAGTGTAGGAAAAATCATTTCGAAAGTAAAGATATAAATCTTAGCCAGCATAGACATTTCGCACTTATGCCTACTATAGCTACCATGTTCAGTAGCAGGTTACCGCCACATTCCATGGCAGGTTATACACCTAAAACCGTACAGGGTTCGTATTATTTCTTTGGATTTCCAACAAATGGTTAGGCCAAGGAACCTCCTATTGCCACATGGGCATGCCTTTGGAAAGACGACCCGAGAACCTAATCGGATCTCTGCCAACACAATTTACCCCTAACTGGGTAACTACTGACACGAATATGTCATTCCCCGATCGTAACCGATCTATATCCGAGGATCCTCGATTTCCAACAACCACAAAGCAATAAATTTGCAGCAACAACTTAGGTTAAGTATCTGGGCTCCATACCATAATACTACCTCTATCCAGAAGGAATAACATACACTAAAGGGGCGCTACCCTCTAATAACCTTGCCGCATCCTTCCTGTTTTGACCATATTCGGGGTGTGAGCTCCGACGAAGTCTCGTCCACAAAGCCACGTTTTATACAAAAGCTGTGCTTCGATCATCAAATGCTCAACAACACTTCGTATGCCACATTACCAATTTGGGAATGTATTATTAGTAACCATCAACTACATAACCTCTGAGGGTGTTAAGCTAAGAGAATAAATTCTTCGCCACCAACGGAAATATATTTGATAGAAACCAGCTTTACATCTCAAATTGTGACGTCAGACACACATCCATACAAGTCCGTTCCGGGATCGAACGGAACCGAAGGCACTTACAAAGAAGTCCTTGTAATCCGGATATTCACTAATCACGACCGGACTTCCCATCACAAAGGGTAATAAATTTCTATATCCGAGATCAGCCGATGGAGAAACATTCGACGGTAATCCTTCCATTTTCACAAATATCCGGTCTTCAACACCGATCATCAAATGCAATCCATAACGACATATCACATATTCAGAATGGGTTATACGACCCCAAGGTCATTTCCCGGCTAACCTGAATAGTGAGCACTTATTTCAAAAATAAGTGTAACTTTAAAATTCAAACAAATCGCAACAAATACCTATTTGAAGGTAAATATTGATAGTCGGTTATTTAACTAACAATAGGCGTGTTCAACATCACCAAGTTCCAAATAATTTTCCAAATTATTTATTTTTCAAAACATCTTTACAAGATATATATATTTTCCACACTTCAATCATTTGAAAAAAAAAATCAAGTCACTTTTCACCTTTTACCACTTTTGAAAACAAATTTCAATCATTTTCCTTACACGGAAATACTTTCATTTCAAAATGGTTCATTTAAACCAATTAAATAAATCCTTACCGATTTACTTTATATTTACGTTCTAAATCCGTAAATTTATTCCCACAGTTCAAAAATAAATCAACGTTTATTTTTAAACAAATTCCCCTTTCTTTTACAAATTCCATAATTAATTTACAATTCCAAAATATCTATGAATATATGATTTTCAAATCGATTTCTAATATTCATTTTCGATTTATTTTTAAAAGATAAAATCTCAAAATATTCACTTCATATTGGAAAACATTTCCATACTTACTTAATAATAAGTAATTTACAAATCCATTTATTTTCAACACTTGGAAAATATTCAATATACTTAAATCGAAATTAAGTATATATTTCATTCTTTAAGAAATCATTCTCTTAAACGCATTTATTTGGGCCAAAACGAATGTTGCGTAAAACATCGTTACGACGGCCCAAAATCACTAGTATAGGGATTCGAAATTAAGATAGAAATATAAATCCCAATACTATATAAAACATTTCCTTTCGGAAATCATTTACTATAACAACAGTGTTATAGTCCACTATTTCCTTCTATTTCTTGAAAACGTCTATTTCAACAATGAATATTGAAATCTATGGTTTCGATGTTTAACACAATTTAATACATCTTTAAAACAATTAACTTCATTTGATAATATTCATTTTTCCCAAAACATATCCATTTTATTTAATAATATATTCACAATCCGAAATCGCGAATATATCTCCTTTAATAACCTTCTATACTATTTATCAAATTCAATTGATTTCGGATTTATAAACAATGTTTATAAATTCCATTTCTATTTATAAAAACTTAAATTATAAAATCTATAAATCAATTCAATTTATAACTCAACTTTATACCCTAAATCCGATTTATAAGTTAATTATTTATAAATCTTTTATTTTACAAAAATCTATTCATTTTATAATTTCACAATTTATAAATCTATAAATTTTATTCACTTGTGAAATCCATTTATACTTCATTTTAACACTTATAAAAACTCGTTTTATAATTCCTATTTTTTATTTATTTATGAATATTAATCTTAGAAATCTTTATATAAACCATTTATAATGATTCAAAAATCTCAATTTAAATAAACCAATCCTTTTAATAATCTACAAAACGTTATTTAAAACTAATATAACTCCAAAATCATACTTAAGTACTATTTTCCAAAAATATAACTTTTATAACAATAAACTTATAATGTTTATTTATTTTAACAATTCAAAATTTAATAAAACGTATACTTTCAAAAATCACTTTAAAATTCTTTTTAAAATCAAAATCATTATTTTAAAACTTCAAAAATGGATCCGATGATGCAACAGCACAAAGTAGTCAATCACGACATCCAAATATCATATATCGATATGATAATCAACAAACATAATAATATCTGTAATCAAATAAATACTGGTGAGGAATCCAGTTGGATCCCTCTAACCTGTTTCCCTGCATCCAAATATGTTAGCACAATACCAATTCCGTTCCAATATGGAATATCGCGGTATATAGGATTTATAAAATATTATCTGCTATTATGCGGTGTAATAGGGTCTCATCCACTATATAATATGGGAAAATCAACTCCAAGTACATAAATAATACCAATTTCACTTTGCAGTGAAATTATCGCGGTATATGTTTTTAATAAATAACCTCCGTTTAATAACGGCGTATAATGTCTATTTTAACAATCAATAGATAATAATTTATCATTCAATCATACAATCAAGCAATTTAAATCTAACTATTTAAAATTTAAATCGAAACAATTCGATTGAGTGAGAAGTTCTCACCTTGCTTTCAATTCAGTTTTCAACTTTTATCTCGAATAAAATTAAACACGCGTTTAATTTTACCCGAAATTCTCACTAACTCCAAACAACTCCAATCCAGCTCCATAGCGTAGTGCTCGTCCATACGAACCCAACGCAATTCGTTTCGTCCCAAACGGACTTCGTATGACAAAGATACAACATTTTAAACATTACACGATTAAAATTATAATTTTATTTACAATTTCTTTTCAATTTATACCCAGATTAAACCTGGGCCATTGGATTTCATTGTGAAGAATCTGGGTCGCACCACTCTTCTTCTCTTCCCCGTTCACTCTCAGTACACGTGCGCAAAAAAAAGAACCCAAAGCCATGACCTAGGTTTAAATATCGCGGCATATACGAACGTTTTCATGTCGATCAACGACCATCACCACGAAGGCCCTCGCGATCTCATCCACCGGCCAAAGCACGGCTAGGCTCGGCCACCCCCTTAGCATGCGAATCAAAGTTGAACGGCCGGCCTTTGCAGCCAATTTGTCAATGAACTATAGCTCCATTCACGATCTCACCCGTTGGATTTGTAGAGCTCGCGGAGCTCTACAACATTGCAGTTGAAGTTTTAAGCTAATTGTTGATAGATTAGAAGGAAATCGAGGAAGAAGAAGACGAATTTTCAGCTATTGAATATTTGAGATGGCGGCTGGCTTTTTGAAACCCTAGCGCTTTAGAAATTTTGCAAAAGTGAAAATAAGGGGGCTTTTATAGAAAATTCAACGAACACTATTCACCCGAAATTTTCCGAACTCAAACTCTCGCTCGGTGACTGGCGTTTCTAGTGTTTACCCCGCGTTTCGAACACAATGGAACATGTTTCGGGAGCCAATTCGATCATCCGTGCGAGTTACGGAAATAAACGATCAAATTTAAATTAAATCGATTTAAACTAATTTCTATGCGTTTTGGCTTGCCTCGGACAAATGGTAAATCTGATTGACACGAAATTTGAAACCATACAATAATATCATATTACGGATCCGATGAAACTAGTTTCGTCGAGATCCGAGTCTGTTTGAAAAATGTCTATTTTAACTCGTCAATTTAAATATTAAAATATTCAATTTTCACAAATTAACTTTAAGTTCAATTTTAAAAGTTCACAAACATCTTTCTAACTCCAACATGATTAAATAAAATTTTACAAATCAATTTTTATCATATTTACCCCAATTTTCAATTATTTCTGTATTTTCACATATTAAATTATCGATTTAATTATCCAATTAAATCCAATTATTCGAAATAAAATTTATTCAACTTATAAATTTCACTTATTAATATTTAAAATCAATTAAATATATGAATTTTAATTAACAAAAATTCTGGGTCGTTTCACATATCGTTCCATCTCCTGCCAATTCTTGTCTACAGGATGAGGTCCTCCAACTATAGTGTTTATGATCAACCTACCTACGGTCCGGGCAGGTTCCTCTAGGTGGCACGGAGCCGGTCCGCGTTCGGGGTCTGTCGTTCCTTGCCTACCTTGTGGTGGGTTCTTAACAAACTCCTGCGGCTTTTTTTCCTGATCAACCTTTCTATGGCATCATGGAGGTGTCTACACTCCTTAGTATTGTGCCATGGGTCTCATGGAAGCGACCGTAGTTCCCTGTCCATTTCTGTTCTTCAGTGGACTCCTTTGGGCGTGGCTCTTTGTATTCAAGGGTGTTACAGGTAGATAGATAAATCTTTTCAAGAGAAGTATTCAGGGGAATGTATTCGTTGAAGGTCGGAATCCTTGGCTTCCACTTCCCTGCTTCTTTTTTCTTTCCAGGATTTCCACCTCCGGATCCTTTAGACTATCCAGGCTTGTTATGGACGTTGACTTGAACTTTTCCCAAATTTTCGCCAGACTGCTTCACGGCGATGTTACTTTTCACAGTCTCCTGAACAGGCCCTGGTGCCTTGTCTCGTCTTGTCCATCGAGCTTCCTCCCTTTGTATGAACTGGTGAGCTTTGGAATAGAATCGTTCCAACATAGTTGGGGGCTTTCCCGCCAACCAATCTCCAAACTCCGAGTCTGGATTTACACCTCGCATTACTGCCATCAAAATTGTGTGGTTGTTAGGATTGCTAACTTCAGTGGCAGCAACATGAGACCTCTGTAAGTATGCTTTCAAAGACTCTCCCGGAGCCTGGATTATGCTTGATAAAGACATACGTCCTTTGGACGAGTAACATGTATCTTGAATTGTTCAACAAATTTCATCGCTAACTCGTCGAAGCTGGATATAGATCGCGGAGGAAGCCAAGTAAACCACATAGTGGCGATTCCAGATAGAGTGATTGGGAAGCACCTACACTTAGTCGCATCATTCGCCCTTGCCGAATCCATCATCCATTCGTACCTCATCACGTGTTGCCTAGGGTCAATCTTCCCTTCGTAGGCTAGGATAGTCGGCATATTGACTTTCATGGGGTACTCAAGCCTGTAAGATAATGTCTGTGAAGGGAGTATGACTCTTGTACGCTCCCTAATCTTCGTTGGTCAGGCCTTGGTTATCTCTCATTAACCGCCTGACCATGGCTGATAAATCTGGAGTTTGTATAGAGGGTGAGAGGTTGGGTTCTACGCCACGGGACCGTGCGGGTTGATGTCCCGCCTGTTGACGTCTGCCAAACATGCGTCTTGCAGGCCAGCTTGATTTGGGTCTTGATGAGTTGGGCGTCCGGTCTCTTCACGTGCCTGATACCTGACGGATCGATCAGTGGCACTTGTCCGTCCAGCTTCTGTCTTGAGGCGTCTACGCCTAGGAGGTTCGTCAGCTGAGGTCGAGCTATCAGATGAAGAATAAGGACCAAGATTACTTCTAGCATTCTAATGCTGCTGCTGGGCAAGCTGAGTCATGAGATTAGCATTGGTTTGGATCTGTTCAACAAGTTGCCTACTACTTTCCCCGAGTTCTCTTATCAAGTCGTTGAAATTTGTTCAGGAAACGACCTCCGCTTGGTTCTGGGTGGAGGTTCCTACGCTTTGAATTGCTTGTTGATTGTTAGGTCCTATCTGTTGTACACTAGCAGTTTCATTGACATCTGCGTTGTGAGAGGCCGGTCTAATTCATGGTCTTCCCATGGTAGGGTTGTCGGTTGCAACTCTGAGTAGAATCAACCGATGTCTTGCGAATGATTTGGATCTCCTTCGGGGGATTTTTCAATCCAGTAGCTACAAAGTAGATCCTATCGTCTTGAGAATTCGACTCTCAATGAAAGCACCAAAATGTTAGCAACAGAATTAGTCACTAACACCCTTAATAGAGATTGTGTAGAGAGATTAATGAAGAAAGTAAAGTTAAACAGAGAACGGTACGTAAATTTAAATGCAGAAAAAATGAACACCAGATTTATAGTGGTTCGGCGTAATTGCCTACGCCCATTTTGAGGTAGATCTTTTGTTGCTTCTCTTGATAATCGATTACAGATACAATCCGTTTATGAATTACTTAAATACAATTGCTAAGCAAAAAAGATAAGTCTTGGATGAGTCTTGAATGTAGTAGAGTCTCCTCGGTGTTCTCGAAAAAGCCCCATTTCACTGTGCCTCTGCCTCTCTATTTATAGACGAAGATGGGTTAGACTTCCTTGGTGGGCCTGGTAGCTAAGTATCTTGGCTCAAGAAGAGTGAGTTATGTGTGCCGATCCATAGGTGCCAAACGGAAAAATGCCGAATGATATCTTCATGCCGAATGAAGTATGTGTTGAGTGGAGAGTGCAGGCCGAGCAATAATCGAAGCCGGTCAAGATTGGATGAATGCCGAACACCTCAAGATGCCGACCGATCTCGAATGCTGAACAAGGCATGAACGCCGAACATCACTGAATGCTGACTGATTTCGAATGCCGAACAAGGCATGAATGCCGAACACCTCTGGATGCCGAATGATCTCGAATGCCGAACAAGGCATGAATGCCGAACACCTTTGGATACCGAGCGATCTCGAATGCCGATCGAGATTTATGCCAAACGGGGTTGAGTGTCGGACAAGGTCTGGATGCCGAGCAGTATGGAATGTCGAACGATTCTGCCATGCCGAACGTCCATTGAGGCCGAACGGCACTTAATGCCGAACGATATGCAATACCGAACGGCTCTCAATGCCGAACGCTCTTGAATGCTGAACGTCCCTGGAAGCCGATCGAACTTGAATGCCGAACGGACCATTTGTGCCGAATGAACCTGGAAGCCAACCAAGTATGTTGTGCCAAACGCTCGGTATGCCAAACATTATGCAAATGCCGAGTGCCTAGTTGCCTGGTCAAATCTCCAGGTAACAGAATTCAATTTAAATTCAAAAGGTGAGTGTTTTAACCCACTCATAACTTCTAAAATTTCTTATGTTTGTCAAATTGATTTATGATGTGATTAGAAATTTATTTATGACTGTCTGGCGTATTTTTATCATCATTCCAGTTAAATTTAATCTATTGAATTAAATTGTTATTTAAGTTATTATTGCATATAAACTGCCAGTTAAATAGTTATTTAATTCATTATTGAATATAAACAGCCAGTAAATGTCTGTTATTTATTTTCTGTTATATATTGATGTTATTGATTGAATTAGATGATGATTGTGATAAATGGTTGATGATTGATATTGGATGTATGGATGTCGTATATTATATATTGTTATAAACTACAAGTTGTTATGCATTTTATTTCATTCGAGATTGCGGTTTGAAATGACATATAACCGTATTTTTATTTTAGATTACGGATTGAAATGATAAATATCTGTATCACTTGACCATAGGATAGACAATTATATACAGACACCGTGATGTATATATATAGAATATTCTGAACTGATTTCTATGGTTTTATAAAGAAAATATACGGGTTATATAATTATTGATTTTTGAAGTTATAGAAATGTAATTTTATTCTTGATTTAAAGCTATTTATAATTTGTTTTAATATAAAATAAGTTTAATAATAAAGTTTGAGTTTATGGAAGATAATATGGTTAAGTATTCAAATTATATTGTATAAAGAGTTATAACGATCTAAATAAATTAAAATTGGAAGGTAAATTGGAAATTTATTTGAAATTGAATTTATTTAAGAATTAAACTCAAATAAGTTGTGGTGAAATTTTTAAGTTGGAAATTTTAAAAGGGTATGATTATTATAACTTGATTTTAGGGTTAAGGTGAATTAAATGAGCATTTCAAGTGTAAAGAAATGGAAGGAAATATTCGGTTATTTTCAATTTGGGATTTATTTAAATGATAATGGATTTATTTAGTAAAATATTTCAAAACGAAATAATAGAAAATTTAATTTGATATGTATATATGAAATTGCCAAAATTAGTTTTGAAATTTATGAATAGTTAAAGGTTGAAATATATTGTTTTGGAATGGTTTATTCTAGGGATCAAATCTATCTTGAAATCAATAAAATCTGCAATGGTTTATTTGAAAACTGAATTTTATTGAAGTTTATGATTTGGGATTTGGTAAAAATTGAAAATTTAGAAATTCGAGTTGTGTTGAAATTGATTTGTGAAATTTATGAAGCTATTTAATTTTATAAAGTATTTTTGACATTTAAACCACTAAGTGGTGGAAGTTATGAGTTTCAAGGTATTAAAATCTGGAAGCGTTATATTTCAAGTGTTTGATTTCAAAATGTATTAATTCTGGAAGTGCCTTGTTTTTGGAAAAGAGATATTTGTAATAAAATGATATTATATTGATTTGGGTTTTTATAAAAATGATATCATATTGATTTGGGTTTTGAAATGGAAATGATGTCGTATTTATATGGTTTTGAAACGGATATTATATTCTAGTTTTGAAGTATAATTATTTTGAAATGACCGCGGTGTTATAGTAACGTTTGGTTGTTAAAGAGACCGGAATCAGAAGTTGTCATACTCTCTGCCAACTCCGAAAACCACTTTTACAACCGTGTACGTGGAGGAGATTCTAGAATGAAGTAGGATGGTGGCGACGTTCCTTTGAGGTATATACGTGGACCCAACTCTCGTGAGTTGGCATAAGGTGGCTAAAACAGGAGCGATCTCGGGCCAGTGAGCTCATTCCTCTGATCGGACACATCCCTTCGATATTATACTCTGACTTTTGGATTGATTCGGTGGCCACTTTTGATTTTTTTGATTTGGGAGTGTGGCTCGTGGTGGGCGGTAGTAGCTGCTATGCATTACCACCAGCCCGTGTGCGTAATTGGTATATCTACCATGTCATTGCCTTGTGTGCCATTTCACCTACCCTAGCATGTCTTGTACGATTTTGATTTTTCTCCTATAGCCCATGGAGTATTTAGGGTAGTCTCCCGATCTGGAGATGCCTTGATACCGGATGGACCACTGGGACTATTACGTGTTCAAGTCTATATGGGTAACCCCTTAATGCTATTAAAAAAGTAAGTTTATTTTACTATAGACATTATTATAACAGCGAAATTTACTATATAGTAAATAGTTTAACGGATCCTTAAGAGATGTGAATCCCGAGCATCTCTTAAGTTACTGCACTCACGTTTGACACTGGATAGGGGATATCAGCTCTCGTAAACATCTCTGATGCCATTCCACTCATATTTTATCATTGATTTAACTTATATAAGATCTTTTAGTTCTGACTCGAGTGTTTTGCCTTTTCAATTCGCTCGAGTCGGTCTGAGCATTTCAGGTTTGAAGACCTTACTTCTGGACGAAGATTTTATTACTATTATCTATTATATTTTTCCACTGCATTCATACTGTTCTGCTGCATTATTTATTATTCGCTGACATGTGTAACTCTGATATGTATTGTATAAGTATAATTGAATATTTTGTAAAACAGCTTCATGAACCGTTTATTTGATTATTATATTTTATCATTCCGCTGCAAGATTGTATTTTGTTTTTCTTTCTCTTATTTTTCTTATTTACCCCATAACAATCCGCCCTTGTGTATGGTTTAAGTCTGACGTGTGTGGTTTATCGTCGATTTAAAGCATACAAAAGGCTGGATGTTACAGAAAAATTATGCCAGGACTTCTCCGACATTATGAACAAAGAATTTGAAATGTCCCATATGGGAGAATTATCTTATTTTCTTGGTTTACAAATCAAACAATTACAAAATGGTATTTTTATTAATCAAGAGAAATATTATAATAATTTAATCAAACGCTTCGAAATGGAAAATACTTCTGCCAAACCGACTCCAATGAGTATAACCACACATCTCGATAGAGATGAAAATGGTAAAAGTATTGACCAAAAGTTATACCGAAGTATGATTAGTTCATTACTATATTTAACGGCCAGTCGTCCTGACATAATGATGGGTGTTTCTTTATGTGATAGATTTCAAGCCAATCCAAAGGAATCACATTTAAGAGCAGTCAAACGTATATTCCGTTATCTTAGTAATACCAAGGATTTTGGACTTTTCTATCCAAAAGAGTGTCCTTTCGAATTAGTATCATATAGTAATGCTGATTTCGTTGGATCACGAACAGATAGAAAATGTACCAGCAGTACATGCCATTTTATTGGAAAATCATTAATTTCTTGGTTTAGTAAGAAACAAAACCGTATTTCACTTTCTACATGTGAAGCATAATATATCTCTGCTGCATTGGCTTATGCTCAAGTTATCTGCATGCATCAGACACTTATAGATTTTGATATAAATTTAAAATATTCAACAATATATTGTGATAACTCGAGTGCTATTAATTTATCAAAAAATCCAGTCAATCATTCACGAATGAAGCATATTGATATTCGTCATCATTTTCTTTGCGATTGTATTGAAAAAGGAATAATAAATTTAGATTTTGTTTCATCTGAAAATCAATTGGCTGATATTACAAAACCATTTCATGAAGCTATTTTTATAAAACTTAGACAAGAACTCGAAATCGTCTCGTTTAAAAACTTATATGTTGATTTTCCGAGATATATTATTACTAGCATACTATTTTTTTCTACATGATCTTAAATACAAGTTTAATGTTATTTATGTTCCAGTTTTATTGTTGCATTATGAATTGCCTTTTAATTATTTTTTTAACCATTCATTTCCTGCAAAGAAATTGTCCTTATTTTTTTCCTATTTTTAAATCTCCGGAGCTTATTTATTATTGGTTCTCATTCACCAGTTTTCTTTCCAATATATTCTTTCCTCTCACTTATAAAATTCTCCTTTCACTATATTTTTTCCATATCAGCTTCCCTGTTTTGTAATTCTATTATTAACTATTAACAAAACCTTGTTTCTTTCCAAATTATTCACAATTTTGTTTTATTCTATGGCATTGAATGGTTCTACTTCAGAAGAACCTTCTTCTATAGAGTTTTCTACACCATCATCAGCATGTTCTTCTGATTTACCAGTACCAACCCCTTGCTGTGAACCTGCCCGGCATGTATCTCCGAATAATCATACCGGTCATACTCCAGAAAGAAAAAACTTTTTGTTTCTTGTTCTTTGGTTCTTTGCAAACTAAACAAAAGACTGATGAAATTTATCGTTATCAACGGGAATTGTTAGGACTTCAACATGAAATGTACTATGAGCAAAAAGTTAATTCACAACGTCTCAGCTTTCTGGAGAATCTTGGTTGGAAAATCTACGGTTCATTTACATCTAATGTTCATCAACCTACATCATCTTCCCATCACAATTCATGGAACCCGACACCGCAACGTCCTTATGTATCACCAAATTCATAGGAACGCGACTGTAACTAGAATTCTTTGGAATCATCTAAGGGAAAGATGAAGATAGAACCAGAAGAGCCTAAGACTCCTAGCAAATAGTCTTCCTTATCGTAGATGCAATATCATCATTTGATTTTTAAATGTTGTTTTTATGTTTTTTTAATAAACAACTTCCGTATTTTCTTTTTTAAGAAATATGTTTATTCTCAAGAATACATTTTGTCCTGAAAATTCAGACGTTAGAAATGGTTAAAACAAACGTCTGAATATTGTCAAATAAATATTTTTGACTTCAGATTCAGACGTATGAAACACCGAAAACAGACGTCTAAATATGCCCAAAATTGAACTATTTGATTCTGTTTAAAAAAAAAATTATTTCAGACGTCCAGATTAATTTTGTCGATTCAAAATTTAGGAGCTTTTTAACATTTTTTTCTCCCCACCTACCATCTTTAATACGTTTCTATCCTCTTCTTTACTCCATTTCCGACAAACCATTTCTCTTTACTTCACCGTACACCTTTTTTTCTTCAAAATTTAATCTTTTTCATCAAATCTTCACGAATGGCTCCAAAACCAAGGAGATCTAGGGCCTCAACTTCCTCATCTACTCCTAACAATGATCAATGACTTTGCAATAATGAGGCAAAACGACGTTTTGTTCAAATGGAAAGATCCAACTTCTTTCCGGTGCATGAAATTTGGAGAATTTGGGCCTTATAAAATTCGAAAAATAGCTCGCTCTAATGGCTCATAATCTCTTCTTTCATTTACTGCCAATAATGTAAAGATTAATCATTTATTAGTCAAACTTTTTTATGCAAACATGAATTTGGATCATTACATCCTCACAATCGTCAAGATTGCATTTGGACTATAGTTTGTGGTACTAAAATTTAACTTCCACCTGTTCTTCTTGGAGAAATCCTTCAATGTCCATCAACCGGAACCGATTTAGAAGATACTGAGGTCTCTCTATCCTTGGATGAACGAGATGAAGTTTCTCACCGCTTTCTTTCTGACGATAGTACTAAACTCACCTCTATTCTAATTTGGCCACAAGCCTGTATCATTCATAGAGCCTTGATTCGCTTTGTTTTACCATGAACCGGTAGCTAAAGTTGTTAATAAGCGCAACTTTCAAGCTCTCTATGCTATATACTCCGAACAATCCTTGTATTGGGGCCCTGTCATTATGGAAGAGTTTATGGATGTGAATCGCCGTCGTCGTTACAAAATTTTTCACTATGGTGTTTATATAATGAAAATTCTCCAAAACTATGGTATTTCTTTTACTATATTCGAATTTTCAATAATTAAAGAGCTTGGATCCAAAACATTGGGATTTGTGAACTTATCGAAATGTCCACGAAGTCTTACTTTTATATCATTCCAAGAATGGACCACCAACCATGATCAAAATCTCCCTCAACCTCTTCAACATCATCATCCTGTTGCTATACAAGTACAAGAGGAAGATGATGATGAAATAGAAGTTCTAACTCTTGACTCTACCCCACGACAAGCTTTGGTTACACTTTACCAAAATCAAGCCAAGCTTAAGACTAAAATGGATAAGTTCGAGAGGCAAACCAATAAAAGGTTCAACTCTATTCGTGGTTTTCTAAATAAAATATGTGAATGTACTGGTTGCTCTTCCTCAACTTCTGCTGAAGCTTTTGATCCAGCTCCTTTTCAATGGTCCCCTAACTCCAGCACCAATGATGATGATAACAATAACGATGAAGAAGAAAGTGATGATGAGTCAATCACAACGTTTTAAGGTAGTGGTATGGTTGTTTTTTTCTTATCTCAAAACATTAGTAGCAATATGCTTTTTGTTGTGTATGTATTTATGTGGTGATCTCGTACTTGCTATGTTAGTTTATGAAATTAAAACTTCTATGTCTCTTTTGGAATAGTTGTAGTATGTTAACTATTATACATTATCTATGATATTCTTCCTCACTGTTGTTCATATTATATGTAAGTATTTCATATATATTCTGTTTCCTTTTTGTCGATGTCAAAGGAATAGAAGAAGTTTAATATATATATATATATATATATATATATATATATATATATATATATATCATCTACAGGGGGAGCTTATAGTAAGGGGAGTACATATAATTCTATTTCCTATTTATATATGCTCATATTGTGTACATACTTATACAGTTGTCATCGTCAAAAAGGGGGAGAATGTTGAAACTTCGTATTTACGATATTTCATAATTACGATATTTCGTAATTACGATATTTTGACCATAACAACTATACAAGTCATTATTGTATACTAACTTGTTTTCATAGGAAGTAATCAAAATCGGATTCAAATGAGCTTCAAGTCTTATATAAGTATGTAATGAGTCTATGTCTAGAGTTTATTCATGTTAAAATCTCTCTTATATGATATATATCTCGATATTTTTTAAGCTTTGCATATTCTCATTTTTAGTCTACATTCAGACGTCAGAATGTACCAAACTAGATGTCTGAATCTCGGAAAATGAATATTGTTTTGTATAATATTCAGACATCTGACTTTTTCATTTCAGATGTCTGAAAGGGTTATTTTTAGCCTATTTTCTTTCTGCTTTGAGCTCGTGCAACTTCAGAAGTCTGAATTATTCAGTGCAGAAGTTTGAATATCTAAAACGACTATATTTTCAAATAGGCACTCCCGTTCGTGAAGAGATGCATCCTTCATTTCAATAGATACGACCATATCTCTTCATGATAACTCTTCACGAACATATGCACCTATTTATAATCTATATAAACACATTAGAATCATGTTTCCGTAACTCAATTCAATCTATTCTTAATCTACTCCCACATTCATTGGTTCTAATACTCTTGTGCATTCAATTTCATACAATTTCATTCTATTACTTTCTTATTCTTTACGTATTCATATATACATCATAAAGGAGAAGATTATAGGAAGGGTGTGCTATAATTGACAAATTCGTGTTATTAAAGAACACATAGAGTCAAGTAAACTTTATTTGTAAAAGTCCTGTCAGGCATGCGAAGTCCTCTTCGGCTATTGAGGTAAAATCCTATTCTGTTGTTCAAGTCCCTATTTGGCAGCTTAGGGTTTGTATAGACATGTTCCTCCGTATTAAGTGTGGATTGTTGTTTTAGTAAAATTCCAAAAGGACTCTGGGACTGGACGTCGAACGGGAAGTTCGAACCAGTATAAAAATTCCTGGTGTGCTTGTTTTATTTTTACTTATTCAGATTGCTATAGTATCTTAGTTTATTTTCTGCATAATATAGTATAATTCCATATAGCATGATCTGCACTGTCTTTTCAATGAAGATCTCCAGCTCTCCTACTGAAGCTCCAAAAGCACCAATCCGAACCTGTAAATATACTAGGCCCGACCTGAGTATTGAAAGGGAAGAACGTCCGAATCAGTCTGGTAAATAAGCGTGAGAAAAACACTCAATTTAATTTATTAAATTACCAAATTTTCCTTTATCAAAACAAAAGTACCTCGTAAGGCATGCCCACAGATAAACACGGACATGTTTTTACCTTAAAATAACTAAAACATTTCATATCAAATCATCTAATATTATATTAGTGACTAGTATATAAATAATATTCAAATAGCCAAAATTGTTACCATTATTAAATTCCAGCATACTAGGCTCTACAAATAAAATGGTAGGTACGTAATGGATTTGGATTTTCATACAAATGACCAAGTGAAGGGACTACCTTCCGATGGGTACACCTCTAGATGGATGTCCCGAGACACAGAAGCCCTCGACCAACATAAGACCACCCCACCTCTATAACTAGATGGTATCGAATATGTCATCCTCCGGTTGTTACCGACCTTTACCGAGGGCCCTCGAAGCATATAAACCACAATAATCAGATACACGACGTCATAGCATGTAAAGATATATCTAGAAGAGGATGATCATATCCTACTTGGGAGTGACCCACTTAGCCCTACTACATCTAACCCTGTTTTAGTCATTTTCGGTTGATGGGGCCTGAGGTAACGATTACCTTTCACAATCGCATATCACATCACTTTGAATGTCATACAGCCATTTCCGTTGACTACTAATTTTCTTCCACAAAAATACAACCCTTAAGCTCATATGTCTCAAGGAGGGTGTTAAGCTAATAGAAGCTGTCGTCCTGCCACCACTGATGTATGTTTATAAAAACCAATGTACATAATCTTTAGAAATACAATGTCATACAAACATCCATACAAGTTGTTCAGGAAAAGGACAAACCGAAGGTACTTTCCTACCACACCCTGTCGAGAAATCCCTAGGATTAGTAGCGAATGGTCATTGCATTGGATATTTCATAATGAAGAGACCACTGCTACTATATGTATATTTGGATTTCAACCCCAAACGTTCAACAAGCAGTCCACACCTATGAAAATCCAGAAGATCAATATCATCATAATCAACTTGCACAATCGTCACATATAGGTTAGTCCGAAGTGGTTTTCGGATAAATCGACCCCGATCTCTTCGCACCAACAACGCAAAAGCATTTCTCAACCACATATAGAAACTAAGTCTCATAGACTTATCACATCTCCATCTTTTAACTTGCTATCATTCACGCCAAGAAGGAAGCTCGATAGATTGGAGTAAAACTCCACACTACACGAATCAACATCCTCAACACAAATGATAATCAAGCTACATAGTAGGCTAAGTACTAAGTATACCACTAAATAGTTCCCACATCAAGTCGAGGAACTAAAATGGCCAAATTTGATAGTCGGTTATTTAAATATCAAAACAAACAAACAAATATTTAGCACCATATGCAATCACTGGGCCCTTTTATTTAATTAAATCATTTGCCAAATATTTACTTCAAATTATCTTTAGAATGATATAATCTCAAACCATTTCAATATTGGAAAACATTTCCATATACTTATTTAATAATAAATAATTCACAAATCAATCTATTTTCAACACTTAGAAAATATTCCACATACTTAAATTACGATTAAGTATATATTCTATTCTATAAGGAAAAGATTCTTTTAAACATATTTAATTGGGTCAAAATGATGTTGCATAAAACATCATTACGACAAGCCAAAATCACTAGTATAGGGATTTGAAAATAAGATAGATATATAAATCCAATATACTATACAAAACATTTCATTTCAAAAATCATTTACTATAACAACAGTGTTATAGTCCATCATTTCCTATTTCTCGAAAACCTCAATTTCAACAATGAATGTTGAAATCTATGGTTTCGATACTTAACACATTCTAAAACATATTCAAATCATTTAACTCCATTTAAAATATCACTTTTCAAAACGTTCATTAAATTTAAAAGGTTATTCAATGTCCAAAATCATGAATACAATTCATTTACCAAATCTAATAATTCTACACATTTTATTAAAAGAAAATCCACTGTCCAAAATCGTGGATATAGCTCCTTTTACCAAATTCATTAATTCTACATATTTATTAAAGGATTATCCACTATACAAAATCATGGATATAATACCTTTAATAAGCTATAATAATTAACTTATCAAAATAAGTCGATTTCGGCTTTATAAAATAATGTTTATAAAGTCCATACATATACTTTATAAAAACTTCCATTTCTAAAATCCTTTTTATTAACCAATTCCATTTATCTCATTTACATGCCAAAAATCCAAATTATAAATTAGTTACTTATAGATCTTTTATTTTAGAAAATCCATTCATTTTATAACTTCACAAATTCATAAATCTTATTTACTAATAAGATTCATTTTTATAACTTCATTTTAACACTTTCAAAACTCCTTTATAATTCCATTATATTTATTTATATAATATCAATTTTATAAATCTTATATATAAACCGTTTATAATAAATAAAAAATCTCAATTTAAACTATTTACAAAAATTTTATCTCCATATTCCAAAAAATAATATTTCAATCATATTTCGCAAAAATCATAATTATTATAACATAAAAATTATAACATTTATTTATTCAAAATAAATTCATTCCTTTACAATTCAAAATTCAACAAAACATATTTTTTCAAAACCACTTGAAAATCCTTTTCAATTGAAATCACCACTTAAACGTTTTTAGCAAAAATAAGCCCAATGCTGCAATAGCACTAAATACACCAATCATGGCAACCAAAACATCATATATCAGATGATACCAGCATATATCACAATATCTGTAAATAAAACCAATACTGGCGAGGAATCCAGTTGGTTCCCTCCAACCTGTCACCTACAACAAATATACATATTAGAATATATGCGCAATGTATGCTTCAAGGTAGACACGCGTACAAAGGGTCATTCGCTCATACATGAGAACGTATAGGCTCTCATCTGCTCCAATAGGCAAGAATATATCGAAATACCAATCAATATTTGGATAATATATCATATATCATCCAAATAATCATCAATCATCATAAATAATATTTATTATCACTTATATAAAAATATCAATAAGTCAGAAAGAGTGAGTTGTACTCATATTGGTTCTAATAGCTATTGAAGTATTTTATTCCGAATAAAATTAAACAGCCATTTAATTTTGCCTAAAATTTACATTAGCTCCAATCAACTCCAAACTGCTCTAAAATGTGGTGCTCGTCAATACGGACCTAACGCAACTTGTTTTGTCAAAAACGTGCCTCGTATGACAAAGATATGGCATTTACAAAGTTTACACGAATTTTAATAAAATAATTTACACCTTTTAATTTAATTTTAAAACCTCAAATCTATCATGGCCGTTAGCTGTACTTGATCAAATCTAGGTTGATTTCTTTCTTTCACTTCCCCGTCGTTTATAGATCGAAGCACAACCTATAGCCGCCATTTTTTCATGAATTATCGCTCCACCTATGATGAACTATACGAAGATCGACGACTATAGTCCCGAAGACCCTCACGTGTGCAACCATCGGCCAAGGACCGATCACGCTTGGCCTCGCATTCACGTGAAAATTTATGCATGAATGCGCAACGTTCAAACCAATTTTTCCGTCGATCCATCATGTTAAATTCGATTGTGGCCGTTGATATTATAGATCTCGATATAATATTTGTTTTTGTAGTTGAATGTTTTTTATGATTGTTGGTGGATTGGAAGAAAATGAAAGAGGAAGCATACGAATTTCTGGCAATTGGAATGTGGGTGGCGGCTAGCACTAGCTAGGGTTTCTTTGACAAAAAAGTGAAATTATAACATCCTTTTATAGAAAATTTCACGACACTATTCACCCGAGATTTTTCCGAACCCCAATCGAAGCATGCCACTTGACATTTATAATGTTTTACCCTTATTCCGAACACAATGGAATACATATCGGAAGCCAATTCGGTCGTATTTGGAAGATAGGTTTTTGAATCAACTTATTTAAATTTAAAATTTACTTAAACAGATTTCTATGCGTTTCAGCTTGCCACGAACAAACCGTAAATCCGGTTGATATAAAATTTGAAATCCTACAATAATATTACGTTACAGATCCAATGGAACTGGTTTCAACAAAATCCGAGACTGTGTGAAAATTTTACATGTTTGTTAAATATTAAAATATTCAATTTCTATAAATTCACTTTCAAACCAATTTTAAGAGTTTACCACATCATTCTAATTCACAGAATTTAACTCAACTATACAAATCATTTTCATTCACATTAAATTCAAGTTCCAATTATTTACGAAATTTCCAATATTAAATTAATCATTTAATTACCCAATTAAATTTTATATTCGTGATATAAGTTATTCAGCTCATAAAATTTACTTGTGAATATAAATCAATTAAATATACAAATTTCAAATGACCTAAATTCTGGATCGTTACACAGTATGTCACAAATATTCCAACCAAATATTAATATAAGCAACATAAGAATAAGAAAATAAATATTGGTGAGAAACCCATTAAAGTCTGTCAACAAAAGTCCCTTGTAAATCATACATATGTATGTGTATTTCGAAGTGTTCTATAGCGACCTATTCACTACATACAGTTTGACTTCCTCTTGCTTTTCTTCTTTACAAAAAATTGGTTATTTAAACCATCCACTTCAAAGAGGAAAACAAATCCAAACAAAAAATCATGCAACAATATATAAATTATCATCTAAGATTCAATAATATTCTATAGCAACACAAATATTATATAGTTTACTTTTAGCCGAGTTAACTCACCAAAATTCCAGTTGAATCTTTCGTGTTCTGGCTTGATCTAAAATCGAATTGTATTTATAACAACCCAAATTCTAGTGGGTCTGGATTTTTCACAAATGCTAAAACCCAAGCCCACTGAAACCCGAGTAGGGAATCTGGTATCCTGCAAATAGGCAAAGAAAAATATATTAGAGCTTAATTAAATATCTCATAGCGGAATTGAATAAAATATAATAGTATGTAAATACTGACCAATTTAATAACACTTTCTAAACAAGTGTCTTAAAGCTGGGAATTCTCTGCCATCTACCTAACCTGTAGGATGTTATGAGGAGGGGTCAGAACTTAAGTTCTGGTGAACGGATAAATTATACACTTTTAAGCTTAATTCTACATAAACCGTTTGAATTCCATTTACTGTTATAATAGGTTCACTAGGTTAATCATACTGTCGCCTCTGCACGTGAATCGTACCCATATACTCCTTAGTAGATTAAAACCTAATAACTGATATATATATATCTGTGTGTGTGTGTGTGTGTGTGTGCGTGTGTGTGTAGCTACATGCCCGATGACCATATTGGTCCTAGGTACTACCCATAGTACCTTCCGTATCCTCCTCACAAAGGACTCCATCGTCTTGCTTCTATAGCGTTCTGTGACTACATCTATAAAGGACAGCTTCATGAGGCCTACAATATAGATGTTCCATCATTTACTATGAAAATGTAGAAATGCGTCCGCACTAGTCTATACGAATGCTCGGACATCCGCAATGCATCATCAAGTGTGTACATTGATGACTATTACGTAATCGTTTTGCTGACTCTTTGAATCCCCCAACAAGACTGTGTACGAAACTCAGTTGGGGATTTTCTATATGTGTAAAGGACAGCTTCGTTAGGCCTACAAAACAAATATTCTAGTTGGTCTGTTTTCTTTCTCTTCGTGGCTATGGTTCGACGCATCCACCCCTCAACTAATCGAAAGACCTCTAAAGAGTTAAGTGGTCGTGCTATACTGCAAACAATCTAACATCCAATTGATGATGCCCCTCATCCAATGTCTCAACAGTGAAGAATCATTGGACTTTTGATTTTAACTCTAGTCTTTCCCAAACTTTCTCTTGGTTTTGATGCTAGCCGATATCCACATGCGAATACTTCCTACTAACCTTACTTGTAAGTACTGGGACATATGAATATACGGAACACCAACCTTTTCTGACTGCCTATAATGGTTCTGCCATGTAAAAAGCAGTCAGGGCATACTCTCTTGATGGAACTCCTACAGACCTGCCTCCGAGGATACATCTTCGTTAGGCCTGCCCAAAGGGTCATCCTGGAGTATCCTCACGTCCCATTGTAGTCTCGTACTTCCTTCTAGCCCAAAATAATTAAGTTGGGCGTGCTTCTCCTTTGATGAAATCTGTGATTAACTGCTTCATTAGGCTCTTCATCCTTTAGGCTACTCCAAACGCATCCTACTCTTTTATTAAACCCTAAGTCTAATCTTTTAATTTGCGTTTAGTTTACTTTTCTCATTCTGTTGGCTACTTATTTAACCTATTAGCATATTCTTGACCTCGTCTCACTTCTAGCGATTGTGAGACCGCCATCGATCTAATAGGGAATGCTATTGGTACGGGAACTTCTATTACCTTGCTTATTTAACTCAATTTAAGTCTTAAGTTTATTAAATAAGCATCTTCTATTATCTCTGTTCTATTTGCTTATTAACTTAATTTAAATATTAAATAAGCCTTTCCATTCTCTCTACTTTAACTATAACCTATGTTTTAATTTTACTTGTAATTGTCACTTTTATCTTCTTTTATAATCTATACATGATTACGAGTGTCTCTCTTCTGTCTAGGTTGTCTTTTTTTATGATATAGAATTCTCTTTAATTCTCTTATATTATATAATTCACTTATCATAATAACTGTCTTATTGTACGCTGCGTAGTAAATGAAGATTTAGGTTCATTATCGTTTACAGCTTCAAATACTTTACTTTATTTTCTACTATTTTAGGAAGAAATTCTATTTTATTTGATTGGATATGAAAACTATACTAAAAATCCATTTCCATATTTTAATACTAAATAATAACTCGTAACTGCAAGGTATTTCTTTTATTATTTTGGAATAATGTAAAATACAGTGGTTTCTCTATTTTATACTAGTTCCCTTTTTCTTTCTTTTATTCTTGCAGTTACGTTTATCGTTATCTTTTAAATATTAAATTATAGAAATGTATCCTATTTTCTAAACCAACCAATTCATCTATTACTTACTTCCAAAGCAAGTTATTACATTGATTTACTATTCCCATTTTAGCATAATTTATTGCAGAATTCCATTTTTATAGCTTTATTTAACCTTTTATTATTTTACATATAATCTAGTTATTCCCACTTTAATCCATAATCATGAATTTTATTTTTAACTATATTATTCGCATATAAAGAGAATAAAATAAACTAGCATTTAGGCTAAATTTTAACTTCAAATTAGATGCAAATAACTGTAAATTTCTTGTAGTTCAGCATAACTAATTAACAGAATTAATTACTGAAATAACGAATAAAATTATTTAACGGGAATTCAACACTAATATGTCATAAATGCAAAAGATATGATTAAATATTAAATCCACTCACATTGTTAGCTTTCCAAATCTCTCTATTTTTATTTCAGATCTGTCCCTAACATCTATATTCACCTTCCTTGTAATCTTAAGTTGGAATTACAAATGATATATTTAAAGATCTGTAATAGTTGAATGGGAAAAGGAAGAGATTTGGATTAGAAATAGCGAATAAAACTCAGATCTAGGATTTTACCTTTTACATAGCCTTCTAATTTGAACTAAGTCCTAATTCCCTAATTAATTCTATTCTCTTTCTATTTAGATCTAAATTCGTGTGAATTAGATCTAAAAATTAGTTATTAAGAAAGAGTAGAAGAGACAAAAAATGGCAGAGCTTCTGTGGACAAGAAAAAAATAATGGAAATAAAAATGAATTTCTGCACCTATATCTATAGTGGTTCAAATCAGTGCTAACCATTAGATATAAAACCCTAAAATCTAAGGTGTACAATCAGTCTATGTACATTAAATTAACATGTTTTCTTCTGCATTTGTTTTATTTCAAATTGATTCTCCAACAATTTTTTCATTAATTACTTTCCCCTTCTCTCTCGTAGTCTATGGAAACATCTATTTTTAAATATGACGTTTCTTTTAAATAAGATTCCCATATTAATCACCCAATTAATAGATTTCATATATACCTATAATTAATTTACTATCCAATTAATCCATGTCTGCACTGTGATTTCTTACCAACTTAATATGCCAATCAACACCATTATTAATTCGTCACATATATGCATATTAATTTATTTAGTCCCATAATTATTGCATGCATATATTCTACAATTCAATTTTGAATCACAATCTTAACTATGTATGTTACCATAAGCTTCCATGTTTATTAATTAATAATTGATTACTTGCACAAATTACTCTTCCTTTATTTTATTCTCTTGCACTAACGTATATGTTTCTAATCATATCAATAAGTTTCTACAATATATGTTCCCTTTCTTTTTAGTTCATGTCAATTAATCACCTCTACTAATTAATTGAATACAAATTTTCCTTTTAAACAAACATCGTCAATTAATATTCCAAATTAATGATTTTATATAATTTCTCTCTTTAATTTATTTGTTACACAATTATATATGTATTCCAAATAATATTAATTGGTTGCCTCATTTACAAACATTTCTTTGTTTTAAAATTTCAAACGTGTATAACTTAGTTAAATTACTTGCATATATAATTATTATTTAAAGCGGGGTGTTAGATTCTCCCCCCTTAGGAAATTTTATCCCTGAAATTTGATAAGGGTTCAATTATCTAATTTCTCGTATTAATCACATTCATTTTGTTTACATCTAATTTTGCAACAATTCATGCATATTACAAAGTGCAATAAATCATAAAATATATGCATGTACAAAAATTTCTATGCGGTACCTCCTATATGAATGTGTCTTCTTTTGGAAATTCCTTTCAAAACATGACGCATAGATCCAAAATATACTTGCAATTTCTATATGAATGCAATATTTTGAAAACTCAAAACATTTTTCATTTAAATTTTCCCACAGTTCTACTGAATAGGAGCATAGTTCAACAAAGTTTTACGTCCAAATCTACCACGCAACTTTTAATTTTCGAATTTTAGAAAATTCTAATTTTCCAAATTCGATTTCTTATGTTATAAAGAAGGTGGAAAACGTAATAACTTCATATTTCTCCGATTTTCTTTTGCACGCATCTTCCTCCTTACTTGGGATTCGGGCTACTATTCTAAAAAAATTATTTACTTCCCCAAGCACAGTTTACATAAGAAAATATCTCTTTGTAAAAATTTCTATTTATGTTTCTATCGCTTTCTTTAAATTTGTTATATTCCTTTTAGTTATCTTATTCTGGTTTTACTCTTTTTTTTATACAGCAACTAAACACAACTATCAGCAAGGGCAAGGAGTCTAGAACCATGTCCACTTTGACATAGAAAGGTCCCAGTCTAGGAATCTATGTAACTCATATGCTCCTTCTGTCGCCTATTACTTATTATCAACTCATGCTGTATTACTCATGACGAATAAGATCTATTCAACTCTTCTATTCCATGCTCAAAAAGGAATAACTAAGTCTCATTTACTACAATAGATAAGGGTTTTAATCTATGCAGTCTCTATATAAAAAGACAACTAAACTTGGGGAAATTTCTATTTACCTTTCATTTTTCCCCAACTAAGGTCTACCTATCCCAACCACGTGTGTCTTATCATCTTACTAAAATGATTTCACTATTCTTCTATAGTTTGCATATATGAAGAAACATTTCTAGGTTTTCACTAGTGTCCTATACACCTTACGTGAACTTTTGTTATTACTAAGAGTAATTATTGTTATAACCTTATTAATTTCCAGTTACACCTTGGAAATGATTCCTATCTACTCCATACTTAAAAGTCTGATTTGGTTTGGTATTTATCAATTTTTCTTCAAACATTAAAACTCCTAAATTTTATCTTTTCTAAAACTTATTTACTTTCCACCAAACCATCTTTTTTTAAACATGTCTTGTTTGTTCTTAAAATATTTTTCTTTTTTCTTGACTAAAAAAATGTCCTCACATGTTTTTAAAATATCCTTCTTCTTTTTTATAGATTTTCAAATTTACTAAAATTGGATTAAAGAAGAAAAATTATTTTATTCTCTTAACTTTCCTACTATTCTAATTACTTAACCTTGAAGGAGTTATTAACTTACTACACTTAACTAGTGAGTTATCCGTGCTACGCACACGGGTTCTCCTTTATTTCTAGTTTCAGAGCAAAGAAAATTAGAAAAATCTAATAAATCTTCATACAAACATTATAAAGTTAGGATTTTAAACAAAATAAGTTTGTTTAAACTTAAATCATGGCCTAGAAATTGTTTAAGCTTGATAATGAAGAACTTGACTCTGTAAACTCAGTTTTACAGTAAAAAAGAGATCATATGATTAATTCGAGTATTTTAAATTTTTGATTTGATTATATAACTTAAATAAACGTTCAAAGATAGGATTTTTAAAACTAATATGATAATTTTTAGTTTAGTATGCTACGAGCAGTTCACTGTTGAACAAAATATGCATTTTAACCATTTTCTGATGATCAAACCAATTTTGAATGTTAAGATTTTGCTTGAAGAAAGTTTGGAAATCGATGATTTCAGGAAAATTGTCAAATAATTTTTCTATTGCATGAATTGAAGGAACGTGGTGAATTTAGGGTTTATGTTCGAGTTTTGGATATGTTTGGAAACGAGGTGATTTCGTCACCTCTGATGCATCGAGTTGTGTGGTATTCTACTTTGTAACGGTCCAATTTTTTCGATGCCCGAAAGTAGACATCGATACGTCCACTGTATCCAATGCCACACAGTCGAATGCCGGAAAACCGAATCGTTAGGGTTTAAGAAGAAGAAGATAGAAGAAGAAACAGAAACAATAACAGCATCTTATATTTCACAGCGGAACAACATATAATAGATAAATGAATATCTTTAAAACAAAAACACTATATCAGTTTTTACATACACCACATTATCAGAGTTACACAACAAGATACAACACTAGCAGCTATTTAGCTTGCTTACATATAGATTTGACTTGCACCAACCCATACGCAGTGGACACTACATAGTATAAGTAATACTCCTCGCCATCCAGCTTGAACTCCAGATCTCCACAACGACTTCTTGATAGACTTCGCTCCCGAATAATAATAACCTGACTCTAGGTTGCCTGTGTGGAAAATTATGGGCACCCAGAGTTTAGGAAGGAAACAATAAACTCAAGTTAAGTCATGGGACTGGTGTGAGATCATAAAAACAGTTATTTTCACAAAGAAAAGAAAAGAAATCCGCTATGCTTTCTGGAAAATGAAACTACCATAAGGCATCCCGCCACACACACAATGCAAACGCAAAATTGGAGGAGATTTCTCCTTATGATAGTCAAACATGTTTAATACGCAAAATACTTTTAAAATTATCATTAGTGCATAGTGTAGAACACATTTCGAAAGTATAATATTAATCTTAGCCAGCATACAACCATTATTGTATGCCTACTATAGCTACCATGTTCAATAGCAGGTTACCAGCACATTCTATGGCAGGTGATACAACTAAAACCGTACAAGGCTCGTATTATTTCTTTCGATTTCCAACAGGCTAAGGAACTTCCTACTACCACATGGGTATGCCTGCTCCGGTATAGAGATTTTATCACCCTTTGTGATGGGTATTCCGGATGTGATTAGTAAATATCCGGATTTGCAAGGGCTTCTTTGAAGTGCCTTCGGTTCCGTTCGATCCCGAAACGGACTTGTATGGATGTGTGTCTGACATTACACTTTGAGATGTAAAGCTGGTTTCTATCAAATATATTTCTGTTGGTGGCGGAGAATTTATTCTCTTAGCTTAACACCCTTCTATGAGACGTATGAGCTCAGAGGTTATGTAGTTGATGGTTACTAGTGATACATTCCCAAATTGGTAACGTGGCATACGAAGTGTTGTTGATCATTTGTTGATCAAAGCATGACTTTGTGAAAAGTGTAGCTTTGTGGACGAGACTTCGGACCTCACACCCCGAAAATGGTCCAAACAGGAAAGATGCTGCAAGGTTATGAGGGTCGCGCTCTTTAGGGTATGTCATTTCCTTCTGGAAAAGGGTGGTATCATGGTATAGAGCCCAGATATTTCATCTATGTGGTTGTGGCAAATCTATTACACTTTGTGATTGTTGCTTTGTGGTTGAGGATCCTCGGATAAAGGTCGCAAACGACCGGGGGATGGCATACTCGTGTAGTAGTTACCTAGTTATAGAGGTAACTCGGCCTTATGTTGGCAGAGAGCTGGTTTCCCTTCTCTTCTAAAAAAAGGGCGTACGAACGATTCAAATCGGGCTTGTCTTCATCGTTTCAAATTGATAGAGAGCTTAAAAAAAATCAATAGCCGCAAGTGAAAAAAACTCTCTGCAACGAATTAGAGGCGTGAACACGACGATGGCAGCTAGGGTTACGGAGATGGCGTGTCTGGTCGCGACACGATCTGGCGGCGATCGTATGCGGCTAGGGTTGCGAGGTGGGGTGCTCTCGTCGTGATGTCGTGGGCATGATGTGAAGATCGATAGAGCTGAGGCGAAGTCGAAGGCTCATTCGCGAGCAAAGTTGTCGAAGCCTGGGCAGCATCGCCGTGGCCGTCGATGGCAGTAGCTTGGAAAGTGTGTTTGCGTGAACTTGCGATGGGAAGTTTAGCGGCCGATGTCGTTTGCAAGTACAGGGGCTTTAGGCAGTAGGTATTTTCCATGTACCGTGTTTAATTTTTTTTATACAATCTGAGATAAAAAAAAGTATTTGCAGTAGAATAAATATCTATTTTTGTCCTTTAGTGAAATATATATAAATATATTTGAAAAAAAAGAAAAAAAATTATATTTATTGGTTATAGTGAAATATAAGAAAAAAAACCATTTTTGTTTTGAATTTAATATATGTATGTAGGAGACTTTGGGAAAGTATAGAAATTTGTAAAATGATTGAAGAGTATATATTGTGGAGATTAAACTTATCTAATCATTTTAGTTGCTAGAAAATATCTTCAAAAGAAAAGAAATATTATTGGGAAATTGGTTTAAAATAAAATCATTGATTAATTAAAATTACCAAACGAAAATTCTTTATTCAATTTATTTCGAATATTAATAAAATTGTATAATTGTTTATAAAAGGTCTAATGCAATGAAGAAAACAATCTGGAATGAAAATGGATTGCATGCGAAAACGAGGTGATATCTTCTCACTCAATCAAATATTTTTCTGGTTTAAATTTTGAATAGTTGGATTTGAAATTGATTGTGCTTGGATGATTGATTTATAATCAGTTATATTAGTTTAGACCCTATGCACCGCATAATAGCGGATGATATTTTATAAATTCCATATACCGTGATATTACACCTCAAAGTGGAATGGGTATTTTGTTGTTGTGCTAACGTCTGTGGATGCAGGGAAACATGTTGGAGGGATCCAACTGGATTCCTCAAATATTTGAATTTCTTTCAATATTTTGTGTTGACTATTTATAATTTGTGTGTGATTATTTGTGATTGGAACTGTTGAAGGCTATAATTTAGCCGAATATATTTTTAACATCGTAGGATAACAGAAATAAATAAATAAAATTGGATTTTGAAATTTGGAAAAAAATTTATAAAAAATTTATTCAAAAGAAGAAATTTAAATAGATAAAGTTTTATTTTGAAAACTTATTAAATAAATCCTAAATATGGGAAAAGTTTAATAAATGGATTTCGTGTAATATTATTTGATAGTTGAAGAATTTATTTAAAATGTGGATTTTAGATATTTGAAAGAGATAAAGAAATCTATTTCAAAAGGTAATTTGATTTGGTGTTTTGGAAATAAATTGGGAAATCGATTTGACATTAATTTGGTGTTAAAAATAAACTTCTGGGAAACTGGTATGAAAATTTATTTGTTGTTTAAATAAATTTATAAATCAATTTGGAATTGGACTGGGTAATTGGAATAATTTAGAAATCAATTTGAAAATTGATTTGGTGTTGAAAGTGAATACTTGGGAATCGATTTGAAAATCTTGAATTAGTGGATATTTAAAAATTTAAATCCACAAATGGGAATTTGATAGAAGAAAGAGAAATTTGTTTTAAAAATAAATATGTTTTATTTTAAAAAAAGTTGGAAAGGAATTTACGGATTTGGGACGTAAATTTAAAATAAATCCAGAAAGATTTATAAATTGATTTGAATGAACCATTTTAGAATGGAATGTGAATTTTCCCTAAAAGCCGAGAATGTTTTCAATATAGTTTATAAACGTAGATTGAAGTTGTAAAGATGGTTTAAGGGAAAGAATTTTTTGGAAGAAAATTATTTACTTAGGTTATTTTGAAAATCTTTAAAGTAAAAATATATTTTAAACTATTATAGAAGTAATTATTAAAGTTTTAAATTGATATTTATTTCAGAAATTGGATATTTCAATAGTTATATCCTATCTACTATTTTTTTTTTAAAATTAGTTTGGAATTAAAGTTATATGTGATATTAGTAAAATGTTTTCATAACTAATATTTAAGTAAGTGTTTAAAAATAGTTAAATGTTTTCCAAGTGTATTTGGATAAGCGATTTAAATTATTTTAAAGTATTCGGACTTGGCAGATTTTCAGTGGAAATTAATAGACATTTGGAAGTATTTTTCGCGTAAGGAAAATGATTTGAATTTTTTTTCAAAGGATTAAAATATGAGGATTAATTTGAAATTTACTTTCAAAAGGTTAAAATATGAAAATATATCTTGCAAAGATATGTTGAAAATAATAATTGGGAGGAAAAATTATTTGAAATCTAGCGATTGTTGTGAATGTTGATTGATAGTTAAATAACCGACTATCAATACTAGCTTTTTAAATGGAATTTGAATTTCGATGCGACCGGGGGTCGAATTCCAAATGGATATTCGAAAACCACATCGAACCTTTTTGATTGTGACGGATCTTTTATTTGAAACATCAAAGTGAAAATTTGTTGTGATTTGTTTGAAATCTGAATGAACACTTATTTTTAAAAGTAAGCGCTCATTATTCGGATTAGTCGAGAGAGGACATTGTGTCATAAAACCCATGACGAGATGGGATTGCATTTGAAGATGATGTTAAAGACCGGTATTTTCGAAAATGAAAGGATTACCTGTCGAATGTCTCTGCACCGGGTTGCTCTGGCATAGAGATTTTACCACCCTTTGTGATAGGAATTCCGGACGTGATTAGTGAATATCCAGATTTGCAAGGGCTTCTTTGAAGTGACTTCGGTTCCGTTCGATCCTGGAACAGACTTGTATGGATGTGTGTCTGATATTACACTTTGAGATGTAAAGATGGTTTCTATCAAATACATTTCTGTTGGTGGCGGAGAATTTATTCTCTTAGCTTAACACCCTTCTCTAAGACGTACGAGCTCAGAGGTTATGTAGTTGATGGACACTAGTGATATATTCCCAAACTGGTAATGTGGCATACGAAGTGCTGCTGATCATTTGTTGATCGAAGCATGACTTTGTGAAAACTGTTGCTTTGTGGACAAGATCACGTCGGACCTCACACCCCGGAAATAGTCGTAACAGGAAGGATGCGGCAAGGTTATGAGGGTCGCACCCTTTAGAGTATGTCATTTCCTTTTGGAAAAGGGTCGTACCATGGTATGGAGCCCAGATATTTAACCCATGTGGTTGCTGCAAATCTATTACACTTTGTGGTTGAGGATCCTTGGATAAAGGTCGCAAATGACCGAGGGATGGCATACTCGTGTAGTAGTTACCTAGTTATAGAGGTAACCCAGCCTTGTGTTGGCCGAGAGCTGGTTAAGTTCTCGGGACGTCCCTCTAGAGGCGTACCCATGTGGCAGTAGGAAGTTCCTTAGCCTGACCATTTGTTGGAAATCCAAAGAAACAATACGCTCCCTATACGGTTTAGTTGTATAACCTGCCACGGAATATGGTCGTAACCTGCTATTGAACATGGTAGCTATAGTAGGCATACAATAATGGTTGTATACTGGCTAATATTAATATTATACTTTCGAAACGTTTTCTGCACTATGCACTAATGATAATATTAAAAATATTTTGCGTATAAGCATGTTTGACTATCATAAGGAGAAATCTCCTCCAATTTTGCATTTGCATTGTGTGTGTGGCGGGAGGCCTTATGGTAGTTTCATTTTCCAAAAGCATAGTGGAATTCTTTTCCTTTTCTTTGTGAAAATAACTATTTTTAAGATCTCACACCAGTCCCATGAATCACCTTGAGTTTATTGCTCCCTTTCTAAACTCTGGGTTCCCATAACTTTCCACACGGGCAGCCTAGAGTCAGGATATCGTTATTCTAGAGTGAAATCGAAAAGGAGATGCTGTGGAGATCAGGAGCAAGCTGGATGGCGAAGCGTATCACTAGTATATGTTATATTCTTTTCTGCCGTTTGTTGTTGTAACACTCTGATAATGTAATGTGATGTAATGTAACAACTGATATAGTTCTTTTTTTTAAAGGTATTCATATATCTATTATATTTGTTCTGCTGCAATATGTGAGATTCTATTATTGTTCTATTTTCTTCTTCTATCTTCTTTTTCTTTAACCCTAATGGTTCGGTTTTCCAGCATTCACTGTGCGGCATTTGATACAGTGGACGTATCATTGTCAACTTTCGGGCGTCGAAAAAATCTTAGTAATATTGTTTAAAATTGATGGAATTATTTAAAATTTGATTTTTAAATAGTTCTGAAAGAGATAAAGGAATTTATTTTTAAAGGCAATAAATTTGTAAATCAAATAAAAAATTGATTTGGTGTTTTAAAATAAATCTTTGGGAAATTGATATGAAAAATTAATTTGTTAATTGAAATAAATTTAGAAATCAATTTGGAATCTGTTTAAAATTAAAAGTATTAGTTTAAAATAAAATCACGGGTTAATTAAATTATCAAATGGAATTTAATTGTTCAGTTTATTCGAATATTATTAAATCATATAATTGATTTTGCAAGGTCTAAACCCGTGAAATCAAGACGGAATGGAAAAGGGAATGCAAAATAATAGCTAAGGTGAGAACTTCTCACTTAATTGGATACTTTATTTAATTTAAATAGTTTATTTAAATTTTTGAATGTTGCTTGGATGATGGTTGTTATTTATTGAATTGAAATAGACCCTATGCGCCGTATAATAGCGGATTGTATTACATTTAATACCATATACAGCGGATGATACCACATTGTAACGGTTCAATTTTTCGATGCTCGAAAGTCGACATTATTACGTCCATTGTATCAACTGCCGAACCATCGAACGCCGAAAAACAGAACCATTAGGTTTTAAAGAAGAAGAAGATAGAAGAAGAACAGAAACAACAACAGAATCTCACATTTCGTAGCAGAACAACATATAATATATAAATGAATAATCTTTAAAATAAAGAATTATATTTGTTATTACAATACATCATCAGAGTTTACAACAACACACAACATTGGCATTTATAATGACTTGCCTACATAGAATTTTGTCTCCCACAAACCCGAACGCAGCAGATACTACATAGTATAGATAATTACGTCTCGCCATCTCACTCGTCTCTTGAGCTCCACAGCAATCCATCCAGATCCAATTTGATAACCTAACTCTGGGCTGCCTGTGTAGAAAATTATGGGCACCCAGAGTTTAGAAAGGAACAATAAACTCTAGGTCAGTCGTGGGACTAGTGTGAGATCATAAAAACAGTCATTTTCACAAAGAAAAGGAAAAGAAATACGCTACGCTTTTGGAAAATGCAACTACCATAAGGCCTCCCGCCACACACAATGCAAACGCAGAATTGGAGGAGATTCCTCCTTATGATAGTCAAACATGCTTAATATGCAAAATCTTTTAATATTATCATTAGTGCATAGTGCAGAAAACATTTCGAAAGTATAATATTAATCTTAGCCATAATACAACCATTATTGTATGCCTACTATAGCTACCATGTTCAATAGCAGGTTACCGCCACATTCCATGGCAGGTTATACAACTAAAACCGTACAGGTCGCATATTGTTTCTTTGGATTTCCAACAATTGGTCAGGCTAAGGAACTTCCTACTGCCACATGGGTACGACTCTGGAGGAACTTCCCGAGAACTTAACCAGCTCTTTGCCAACACAAGGCCGGGTTACCTCTGTAACTAGGTAACTACTACACGAGTATGCCATCCCCCGGTCGTTTGCGACCTTTATCCGAGGATCCTTAACCACAAAGCAACAACCACAAAGTGTAATAGATTTGCAGCAACCACATGGGTTAAATATCTGGGCTCCATACCATGATACTACTCTTTTCCAGAAGGAAATGACATACCCTAAAGTGCACGGCCTTCATAACCTTGCCGAATCCTTCCTGTTTCGACCATTTCCGGGGTGTACACCACAAAAGGCTTTTAACAGCGTTTGATAAACGCTGTAATATGATACAACAGCGTTATTAGAAACGCTGTATAACGACATGCTGTCGTATATACATAACTTACAACAGCGTTTCTATAAACGCTGTTGAAACATCTCTGTGACAGCGTTTATTACGAGCTGTCAATAATGTTTTCAACAGCGTTTATAACGTGCTGTATTATGTTTTCTAAACGATGTTATTGAATCATCAACAATTTCGACAGCATGTTTAAAACGCTGTTATTGAATCATCAACTATTTCGACAGCATGTAAAAAACGCTGTTATTGACAATTTCAAGATAATTACAACACGAATTAAACGCTGTTGTTTCTTCATTGACAGTATTAATCAAACGCTGTCTTCTATTTATATAACAGCTTTAATATTCCACTCTATTTTTAAATATTCCAGAATTATATTTTGAGTATATTGAAGCAACTAGCATATATAACATGTTCTAATAACTATTAATTAGATACATAAACATTTACATGATATATACGTTCAGTATATTACAATTACAAATATATACATTCAGTATAACAACCCTTCAAACATATCACCTTCAACTGTTCGCATATAAGCATATCAGACAACGCATATCCGACAACACATATCACCTTCAACTGTCCACACAACTGTGTGCATCTCCATCACCATACAACTGCCCAACAAACCGCTGCCATCAGCCTGAACAGCAACCACCCACCTGCCACTGACTTTTCCAACGCATCTGCCACCATCCTCACATAACCATGTTCAACTTCACACTCACAACTGCAGTTCAACTTCATTCTCACCCCTCCTCCAACTTGCTACCACCAGCCATACATACAACACAGTTCATCAATATCACTAAACCATCTTCTTCCTTCACTTGCTACTGCCCGCATTCCTCCTTCCTATACATCTACTCCTACAACAGTTCATACCACTTCCTTCACAACTTGAGACCACAACATCATCTCAACATCCTTTCTCTGAGCTCTTTTCTACATCAGTTAGCATGGGAGGTAATTTTGGAGCCCAAGAAAGTCCAATTGTTGACTTAGTTTCCATTTCTATCAGTAAAAACATATTTGGATGAGTACTAATAAGTGAGAATAAAATCTACGGAGAGAGTAGTTGAGTAGTTGAGCTGTAAAAAGTTCGCTAAACAAAATTGATGGTGTAAATAGTTCTACAGTTATCAGCTTAACATCTATTAGTTAAGTTTCAAATTTCACCCAAATAATAATAATAATTTACCTGTTTCTCAAAGGTTTAGTAAACCCTAGTGCCTTTGAAGTCATGAAACGGTCAATAGGAAGACCACTTTCTGCCAAGCACATGCAGCAAGAGGACAATAATTCAATTGATTCTTGCAATCAAGAAAGCAGCAATATCATGTTCAAGCTATAAGAAATGCAAATCCATATGTCAAACATCAGGTCTGTTTTTATAAATCAAAATAACCTCAAATAGAAAAAACGTTCAAGCAGAAAAGGAAAGACAAACAGGAAAGTTCCAAGTACCATGCATTACGCCCTTTAAGCAAGGTAACATAAGTGTCTGCTAGCAGTGGTCCTGCTAGTTTCTCTGGCTCTTCTGTCAACAAGTGTGTGATGAATATCATTTCTGAAGTGCAATGCGCAAAGTACACTGATTTGCTTGTGGCTTTCTCGTTTGTTAGAGCAGCCACCATACCTGCATAGCTGAATTAAACAACAAAGTTATCATGAATGCAAACAGCATAGACACCTTTGTACTTAGACTAAATGAATATCATGAAAAAATAGCAAGTTGATAAGTTGATAATCCGCATATTTTATCATACATAGACTAAATGAAATGGTACTGCAGCTAGAGCAACTAAAAATATGTGAGACCGGAAAGAGTTGTACTTCCATTTTATGTCCTTGTATAAATTTATAAATACACACAAAATGTGCGCACACGTGTGTATTTATAAATTCTTTGTGTGTATTTATAAATACACACAAAGACAGTCGGTAGACAAGTGGATAATTACATTAACGATAACATACATGGTAGTTTTATAGAATCTGGGTATAATTACATTAATACAAGACAGTCGGTAAAGGACAACAAAATCAGCAAGTAGCAGTGAGGGAAGGAAAAAACCAATACTCACTTGCTCTTCTCTATTTCTCTAGTAGGCGGAAAACGTGTACCAAATCTTCTCTGTGAATTTTGAACAGGTAGTTTTTACAGTTAGACAAGTGGATAGTAAGAGAGTTATCGGAGTAGGAAGTGCAATCAAATCAGGTTCCCCTAGCATTTTGTCTGGCTCTTTTTTTCCCCAATATCAACCTTCGTTTTGCACGGAATAGTCTATAACGCTATAGATAGTAATATTAAGTTTGTAAAACTATAGAATAGCACTGTATCCATGCTACTGTTTGTAAAATCAACGAAGATATTTCATAACAGTAAGCTTGTAAATCATGTACACTGGTTGAGTAGTATATGGGCGAAGGTAGAACAAACAAAAATATCAGTTATAGAAGACAAAAGAGAATAATAATGTAATGTCAGTGAGTGGGCAGTAGAGTTGGCTGGACATAGTAAACTTATTTTGGTTATAAAAAAGAGGAACAAGTATTAGATTTTGGTAGAAAAGAAGTAAAAGGGTGAAGGTTTAATTACCGATCGACGACAGTTGTGATCATGCAGATCGGAAATCATTCTCCCTATCATCGATAACGTTCTTGTTGGCGGACAGAAAGACAGAAGAACTGTTTACCAAATTATAAAACCTACTGACATACAACCAACATCAAAGAATTAATAGTGGAAAAAAATATATGGCTGGTCATAGCCAAAACAATGGTATATATAATTTATTATAAATTTAACCTAACTTAGGCTTTTGGCAAACAACCAAATTTCTACAGAGTAGGAATCAACATTTAGGAAAGAGAGGTGATGGTATCTAAATTCATATATAGAGAAAGTGATATAAGACGCTATGTTGTGAAAGTGATATAAGACGCTATGTTGTCTGCGGTTGTAGTATAAGCAACAGCTGTTTTTTGATATTGCAGCCTATTAGCGGGAACAAATTGTTTTTTTTTTAAACAGTAAATGAATTGGCAATAAAAAATGTGTTAAATGAATGGTACTCATGCTCAGCTTCAACTGAAGCCGCCAAACACAGTGTAAAATTTTAAAGGTATATGGAGGGTTTGAGCTTTGGTCATATAATAACCATAAAAATTTATCTCGTTCGACATCATTTACCAATTGTTCTTTCATTGTCTAATCGATAATTAAAAGTTCTATTTCTTCACAATTTATGTCATATGATAACTAAAACCATTACTTAATGTTATACTGGCAAACAAATTTATTGCCAAAGGAAACAAACACATTCAATCAATGAAATAACTTTCTGAGTTTCAAATAATAACATTTACAACTTGATCAAATTCATTTATTTGTGTATATATCGATACATATATACCTCAGCTAGTAGTCTATTATGTAGACAAATCCGAATATATAAAAATTCAATAGTTTCCACTCTAAATTAAATTATCAAAGTTGCTGACAGACTAAAAGTGTCATCTTTGGCTCAGGCATCAAAAATTTACACTTGTTTTCCAATAATTAAGCATGCGAGTATTGAATCTACAGTTCAAATTGTTCAGACTCACCTTCCTTGTTGGTCATATATACTGTGTTTTTTAAGTGGAATAGAATTGAAGAGTACAAAGAACTTTTCAAGTCTGCTTCAAATTGTATTAGTGTAGCAGATATGTACGTAAGGAGTTGTGATAGAACTATGGTCACTAATATGTTTGGCCTAGATTTGCAGGCCAAAGTTGTGAAATCATTCAAACAAACATAATAGAGTAACTTCAACTTCAAGAATATAGATATAAGAATTGGCTAACAATGAGAACCATCTGGAATTTGTCGTATATGTCATTCTTTAGAACCCATTTTGTACTAAATTAATTTCAGATCCATATAGACACTGACAACGACGTGCCAAAGCATCGGCAATAGCTATTTCTGGCCACCCAAGCAGGACACAAGCTTTACCTTTGTTAATTAGTGGAGATATAATATTGGATTGCATTAGCTGCTAACAATAACAAATGCAAACAAAACTTGATACTCTTAAATTTAAAAACCTGGTACGAAGGCATAAAACATTGAATAATATGTGCCTTCCAGTGGTCAGAATTTATATTAAAAACAATCTCATCAAAGAGACCCTTTGGACTATTTAGTAGGAAATCTAAAGCTAGAAGCATTAACCATAACTAATCATTGTACGGTCTTTAGCATTTGAAAACATGATATGAAAATCAAGTATGTCATGTGAAAATACACTTTGTGTGTATTTATAAATACAACAATAACAAAATGTGACTGTACATGCAAAAGGATGTTAATTCAACAACTTGAACAATTTGAATGATCAAATCACTTAAAAGGTTTAATTATTTTGATCATACAGATGCTCAAAATATTATTACGATTCCATCCACTGCGCTTTACTGTGATTGCATTCCTATCAACTCCACTCTAACTCTACTGATATCAGATTTGATTATCACTTACTATTTTTTTAATTCAAGTTTTTTTTTACAACATAAATTGAGAATAAAACGATTTGAATCTGTAGAGTTCCAATTTGACCAAAATTCCAACTAGAATTTTATAGAAGCTTTATAGAGTTCTGATTCGATATCAATTCTATGTTTGTAAGAGTTTGTTTCAGGAGACAAACTTACAATGCCAGCTTATAGAAAATAGTGCAAACTTTAACATGATGTTGGCAGTTAGCAGTTCTTTAAGATAGTGCAAACTTATTGTTTGGGGAGATGTTTAAATTGATAATATTCACTATTAACCAACAAATTGATAATATTCAATGTGCTGCTTTTTCCACTGCTGTATTTGCAAGCCAAAGTATGCTTGAATTAAATCAAAAAAGAGAGGTTTGTTAGACTCACTGTTAACCAAATGATCTCACCATTGGATTAGGAACAGTATGCTTCAGAAATAATCAGGTATATAACATAAAGGAAATTACTTGCTGAAAATAACTAAATAATATTATTAGTTACCTTTGCGTGATGAGAATTTAGGTTACCTTTGTGCCATCACAGCATGAACCGGAGTCCCACACATAGGGTGAAGCAACACATCCAGCCCAGTAAAGTAGCTTAACCAAAGTCCAAAATCTTCAGATTACCTATGATATTGACAAGGCAAGAGCTAAATAGCATAAAATTTAGGAATCTTCCCAATTTTTATGCTATTCAACTATGCCTCATCAATATCATTTATACCTTATACGATAGTGACAACATCTATATCATCCTGTTGACTGCTCTGGCTGAACCCAAACTGTATAAATTACAAATGTATAAATGTCACGCTCATTAAACTGAAAAGAATTTTCAAGATGACCATAATGACCAAGATTTAGAAATAAACTAAAACAGATTGCCAATAATTTCTTTTATTGATGACCTAGGATTTCTTTTACCAATAATTTCTTCTAACGTGTCCACATTGATACATTCTGCTTGAGATTTGATTATGACACATCATCATTCTCATGTTTCACGTTTCTTAATATATTTTTCTAACATAATTTTGAAACCCAACTTTAACTAATATAAAATGAATTATTTACCACATGGCATTTTACTATTTAGCGTTGGTGCAAAACCCTGCAGTTAGATTTGTTGGTATCAGCTATAGTTGCTAATATTTAACAACGTTTGCCTTTCTGTAGGTCGGGCATGCTCAAATTGTGCTATGGAAGAAACGATACTTGAATGAGAACGCATATATAATCAGATTTAGGGTGAAGATGCAAGCTGCTCATTGAAACAAAAAACCTAAGGTAACAATTTAACTATGCAACTTTATTTTGAAAAGACATATAAAAATATAATTTACAATTGAATGAAAAGGCATAGATAATTAGTTTCAGTTCATAATTGATCAAAGTTTCCATTGGAAAATCTACAAATGGTTGTTTCAGCTGTTCAAAGTGCAGCTATTTCTTAAATTGATTATGTTTGTGTTCAGCTTAGTGGGGTTCCATAGCAGTATCTCCTCCTCCCTTGGCTCATGTTTTGTCTTTCTGACTGAAGTATTATTTGTGTATAGTGAGTACCTCCTATATGCGAAATGATAGAGCAGGACTAAATTATATACATGGGTGTAGGAAAAGTTGATATCAAGTTATATTATTATATCCCTAACCTAGTCCCTAACCTATTTACTTTGATGTAAAAATATAAAATGGCAATAATTCAATCCCTGACAAGTGGTAATTAAGAATGCCCTAATAAATTTCTTTTGAAGACGACTGATCAAACATCTATTGATAAAGTTTTGCTTCCTGTGATTCATACAAAAGCTACAAACTATTTTGCCCACATCATACAATAACATATTTTGCAATATGGAATGATGGGTATATTATATTGAGAAATAACTCATACTTCTCATGACTTTTGGTACACTCTTTTGTAGTTGATAGAACGACGTTGCATCTAATTGTATCTTTTGAATTCATTTATTGTCAGTAGTGCTAAAGTCTTTTAAAAAAAAAATGAAAACAAAGCCAGTGACTATGTATAAAAGTAGGACCATAAATAATATGCTTTGCTAATTATTGATTCACGTAGTGACAGTTTTCTATTGGACAAAGTTCAGGTTACATCAAATCGTCCCAGAAGCAAAATGAACTACCATTGCAGCGAAGTTATATTGATATTGATAATCATAGAAGACAAACTATAAAATCGTCTGAATAACAAAGAATGGACACATATTGGAAAGAAACGGTGATGGACGATCGGAGGAACTCATTATTGTTTTTGTTTTTTTGACTGGGAGCATGAATACTTTACCTTTATTAAATGAAGAGAAAATATATTGAAACCAGCTAGCACACACTACACATACAGGAACAATTATTTAGTATTATCGCAATCTTCCACCCTCGGTTAACCATCATAATTCATCATACTTCTATACTGTAACTATAACAACAACCCCTTGACATCCTCACTTGCTACATATCATTCTGCATCAAACCACCTCTTATAACATCTACCCATTTCTTTCCATCCCACACATACATCCCAAACCACTGCCTCATCCCATAAAAAATTCACCAATCCTTCCTCTGCCTTAACTGCCTCCAGCCTCCTCGCTGGTCACCACCAGCCTGCACATCCATCCCCAACTGCAACTACTAACCAACCATTATACAACAAGTTTACTTCACATTCAACTGCATTACCACCTAAGTGGATGAATAAGTGTATGATATCACATATCCTTTGCTGCAGATAATTGATATATAAATAGCAATCTTCAAATACCATACTATTCCACACTCAAATCTACATAACAGTATAAAATAAAATAATAGAAGACTAAATGAAAAGATTAAAGTAAATTATAAGAATTCAAATATTTACTGCGAGTAAAAATGAAGAAATATTATCTCCCAAGAATCAGTTAGAACATGATAAATGGTATGCTAATACCTTAAGCCACAAACCAAATGATAATTTACACAAATGATAATTCTGTTCAAATAAAAAGCCCCTTATATGTCACAGGTTCCATTAAAAACAATTTACACAAATGATAATTCTGTTCAAACAATTTACATCCATAAGAACTCAGCCACAAACCAAAGGAATTCAGGCTAAACTATAAACTCAATCAGATATGATACATAGCGATTTTGAACTCAATTGAAAACTAATTTTACGAATAAAAAACTCACCAGTTCCACCCAGTTTAGGGCAATCAAACGGGGATTCAACGTGCATAAAAAGCTAACGAGAGAGATGCTCGATCGAGATCAGACACGGAGGATGAAGGAAGATGCGATTTCTGGAGCAAGCAAACTGAAATCGAAATGGACGGGAGGGAAGATGAAAATCGATAAAGAGGGAGACGAATAATTAAAAGAGGGGGAACTTGACTTTTTTCTTAAGTAAATGTGAGTTAGGCGGCAAACCAAAATAAACGTACGTGAATACTTTTTTCAGCGTTTAACCCTAGAAATAACTCTTGGGAAAATATAATCAATAGCATTAAAGGTTCAAACGCTGAGATTTAATGCTGTCAAAACCAAGTTTTGTTGTAGTGGAGGTCTGACGAGATCTCATCCACAAAGCAACACTTTTCACAAATTCATGCTTCGATCAACAAATGATCAGCAGCACTTCGTATGACACATTACCAATTTGGAAATATACCACTAGTAACCATCAACTACATAACCTCTGAGCTCGTACGTCTCAGAGAAGGGTGTTAAGCTAAGAGAATAAATTTTTCGCCACCAACAGAAATGTATTTGATAGAAACCAGCTTTACATCTCAAAGTGTAATGTCAGACACACATCCATACAAGTCCGTTCCGAGATCGAGCGAAACCGAAGGCACTTCTAAAGAAGCCTTTGCAAATCCGGATATTCTCTAATCACGTCCGGAATCCCCATCACAAAGGGTGATAAAATCTCTATACCGGAGCAACCTGGTGCAGAGACATTCGACAGGTAATCCTTTCGCTTTTCGAAAATACCCGGTCTTCAACACCATCTTCAAATGTAATCCCATTTCATCGTATCATTATTCGAAATGGGTTTTGTGACGCAAATCCTCTCCCGGCTAATCCGAATAATGAGTGCTTATTTTAAAAAATAAGTGTTCATTCAGATTTTAAACAAATCACAACAATTTCCACGTTGATCTTCTTAAACAAAAGATCCATCACAATCACAAAGGTTCAATGTGGGTTCCAAATATCCATTTGGAATTCGACCATCGGTCGCATCGAAATTCAAATGCCATTAAAAGGCCAATATTGATAGTCGGTTATTTAACTATCAATCAACATTCACAACAATCACCAAGATTTAAATAACATTTCCCAATTATTTATTTTCAACTGTTTTACAAACATACTTGGCCTTTTAGGGGAAATACACTTTCCTTTTCAAAATGGATCATTTTTAATCAATTAATAAATCCTTCTGGATTTATTTTAAAATTACCTTCCAAATCCGTAAATTTCTTTCCACACTTTTGAAAATAAACCGATATTTATTTTTATAAAGAAAATCCCTTTTCCTTTATAAAATTTCCATTGTGAATTTTAAACTTTCAAATATCCACTGATATACGATTTTTTCAAATCGTTCCAAATATTCACCTTCAACACCAAATCAATTTCAAATTGATTTTCAAATTTATTTCAATCATCAAATCACAAATTTATTTCTAAATTTATTTCAATTAAAAAATCAATTTTTCATATTGGTTTCCCAAAGATTTAGTTTAAAATACCAAATCAATTTTTTATTTGATTTACAAATTCGTTGCCTTAAAAAGAAAATCCTTTATCTCTTTCAGAACTATTTAAAAATCGAATTTCAAATAAATCCTTCAATTTTAAACAATATTACTAAGAATTCCTTTATTAAATCATTTCCCTTTTTTTGAATTTATTCAATAGGATTTCACTATAGATTTTATTTATTTCTGGTATCTTACGATACCAAAAATATATTCGGCTAAATTTTAGCCTTCAACGATTTCAAGCACAATATAATCACACATAGATTTCAAATAAATCAACACACAATATTGAAACAAATTCATATATTTGAGAAATGCAGTGGGATCCCTCCAACCAGTTTTCCCTTTATCCACAGACGTTAGCATAACAATTAAATACCAATTCCACTTCAAGGTGGAATATCGCGGTATATAGGATTTATAAAATATCATCCACAATTATGCGGCGCATAGGGTCTATCTCAATCCAACAAATAACGACCATCATCCAAGCAAACAATCAATAATTTAAATTAACTATTTAAATTAAATCAGGTATCCGATTGAGTGAGAAGATCTCACCTTTGCTTTTGCATGCTATCCATTTTCATTCCATATTGTTTTTTCACTGTTTTAGACCTTGTATAAACAATTTTGCAATTTATTAATTTTTGAAATGATCGAACAAATTAATTTTCTTATTCGATAAGTTTAGTTAACTAACGATTCACTTAAAACTAAAAATTTCCCTTTTAAAAATCTTTAGTAACTAAATTAAATAAATAGGTTAATTGAACAGTTTCATCACTTAATCCATTATCTTAAAAGTAAACTAGTAATTTGAAATGGATATTTTTATAATATTTTTCTTTTGAAACTCATATATGCTTATAAAAATAAATTATAAATTTCAAAAATCTAATTTTTATAAACTCTTTAAACATTTTAAAACCCATATATATATATATATATATATATATATATATATATATATATATATATATATATATATATATATATTTCCCTAACAGAAAAGGAGTTCCCTATTTTTAAATTTTTATACACATTTCAAATCTCTGTGTGTGTGTGTGTGTCTATATATATATATATATATATATATATATATTTCCCTAACAGAAAAGGAGTTCCCTATTTCTAAATTTTTATACACATTTCAAATATCTGTGTGGGTGTGTGTGTGTCTATATATATATATATATATATATATATATATATATATATATATAATTGTTAAATCACATTTTATCCAAGAATAAAAATTCAAATACCTCTCAGCTAACAAGCCCCACCAGCGATCGCTAAAACCAACCATCCGAAAACCCTAGCTGACATCGCGAATCCATTCACGCGATTCCTAAGCCCTAATCTGCCTTGCGAACTTCAGCAGCACCACCGCTGCCTCGACCACGTTGCTGCGTCCCTCAATTTCACGAAATCCCCCAAAAGCCCTAGCCAACCCTACTTGAACGCGGCCGCCGTGACTCGATCGCGATCATCAATCATTTCGTCGAGCCTGGCATCGACCTCGGCCTTGATTTCCCTAACTTCGCGCAAGCCTCCACAAACTCAAACCCCTCGAACCTCGCTCGAGTTCGAGCATTCCTCCCTCGAACACAACTAGGAACGGCGGTAGATCGATTGTAGTTGAATTTGAATGCTCGAACAAATCTATCTCGACACTTTTTTATCTCTCGCGGTGGTGGCTTAAATTTTTAGAGAGGAACCGATTTTGAATTTTCAGAGAAAACTACAGCCATACTTTTCTTTTTGAATGAAAATGATTTTGTTTGTAAATGAGTTTCGTTTGAACGTAACTGTAATATTTTCTTTCATTTTGATTTCTGTTTTGATTTTGCGTTTATTATTTTTAACTAATGCATGCGAACATCTATCAGAGAAAAGTAAACATGTATTAAATTTTCTCAACGTGTCAATGTCTGGGCAGTGGTTCAATTATATTATTATATTCAAATTCAAATTCAAACGTGAATCGTTTCGATATTCGCCACACAAAATCTCGATCTCCAATAGATAAGTGCAGCCAGATGCTTATAATGTTAAACCCCCGTTTTGAACGCAATGAAAAAGGTTTTGAGTCCAAATCCGATCATATGGAGAAGATAGCTTTTTGAAGCCAGTTATTAAATTAACTTTCGATAAAATTTCAGCGCATTTGCTTATCGTATGACCACACGACAACTTCGAATGCTACGAAAATTGAAATCCGATAATAAAACAATATTACGGATCCAATGGAATTGGTTTCATCGAAATCCGAGATTGTGCCTCGGAAGGCTATTTTTTAAATATCGATTTAAACAATATAAATTCAAAACTAAGCAAAACATTTCCAAATTAAATTCTGAAGCTTCCATTATATTCAATATTATCAATATACATTTTCTAAGCCATCAAATTATTTTTAACAAGCTAAAAATTGAAAATTCAAATTTTTACCCATCATTAATGAATCAAATTCAATAATTTAATTGCCAAATTGATATTTATATTCGAAATTCAAGTTAAACTAACCTCCAAATACTTAAAATCAATTAAATATTCCATTTCAAATGTTTAAAATTCTGGGTCGTCACATTCTTCCCCCTTAAAAGAATTTCGTCCCGAAATTTCCAGTTAAGAAGATTGATCCTTAACCCATTTGCTATCTTTCCAAAACTAAACAGTCTTATCAACTTGCCCAAAACAAATCTTTTTATCAAAGATCCATTACTTTTTCAAATAGCTTTGCAAAATCTTCACAGTTTCCAAACAACTTCATTTACTTCACAATTCAAATTTAATTTAAATTCAAATTAAAAATTTCAAAAAAATTTAATTTTTTTTCTAACTCTCTTAATTTCTGAAAAAGTTCGCCGGCGTCTCCTTTGCGCGGCTAGCTCGGTACGACTACAAAAATGGCACCACGGCCCTCAGATTTCAAAAGGAAATAAAAGGCCAAGCGGCTAGACAAGAAAATCATCAAATTCCATACTGAAATTTAAATACATACCTTTTTGTCGAGCAATTCAATTTTATCTTCGAAATCAAAATCCCAATTCCATTTCCTTTAGCAGACCTGTATATCCTACCTATCATTTTTGCACATTCCTTTACAAAATATTCAATATATACTTCTTATACCATCTTTACTTCATTATTGAAGTTATATATTCATTTTAATTCAACTTTACATTTTCAATTTCATTTGAATTCGATTTACACTTTCAATACTTTTTGGATTCAATTTAACTTCTAAATATTAAATTTTTATCAACTACCTTTCATTCACAACTGATTCATATCACTATTTTAAATTAATTTCATTTACTAATTCATTACAAATTCCAATTCATTTTATCCCCCTTTATTACCTTTAGTTCACTTCAAACTAATTTTTGCAATTTCACATAATTCAAATTAGTTTTCAATATTCAGTTTCGATTCAGTTTTATTCTTTTGTTCATTCAAAAATTTATTTTCAACTCACCATTTTGGTTTACAACCACTTATATTTAAAATGGATTTCAAATTCCATAGGAATTTAATTTATCTTTCATTTATAAATATTGAATTCAATTCATTCCAAACCATATTTTCTGTCATTCCAATCCGTTTCACTTATAATTTTTTATTTTATTCCAATACTTCGTTCGTTTTGTTTATCACAAATCAAATTCAATTCCAATTCCAGTTCTATTTACTTACAAATTCGAAATGAATTTCAACATTCAATTTCACTTTCATTTAATTTTAATTGTAAATTTGTTTGACACAATATTGTTTTAAAATCGGGTAAATGAAATAATTTTACCCAAACCTATTTTCGTATATAAAGAAAATAATTTTAGTAAAGTATTATAGTATATGGTTGCTTGATTGTTAGGAAGTGATAATATTAATTATTATCATTAATTATTGAACAAGAAATTGAAATCATAACTTAAAGCTGAGAAATAAATTTATATACAAATGTAATTTATAGATATAAATTGTAAATGTGATTTATCATTTGAAATAGAATTCCAAAGGAATATTGGAAAAATGTTTTTCAAAGGATGTGAAATTTTGGAAATTAAATCCCTTTTGAGTTTGAAAATGATTTTCAAAGGTTTTTGGAAAAATGTTTTGAAGGGATGAAAAGCTCTAAACTCTTTTCGGTCGCTGGAAATAATTCCGATGATGATCGCGACATCATCGGTATTCATTTTTGGGTTTCCAAGAGAGGAATTGCCGTAGAATTATTCTAAATGGAAGTTGTTTGCAAACTGGGTTTGGGTTTTGGAATTCAAAAGATAATTTGAATTGATTTTCAAAGATGATTATGAAAAGTTGCAAAGACTCTGGAAGCTGATAGAAATAGATTGATTTTGGAAATAATTGATTTCAAGGGTGATTTTGAAATGTTGAGAAATTGTTTAAAACTCTGGAATTGTATTAAAAATGGTTATGGAATAATAAATAATTCTGAAAACTTAGAAAATTCAGATTTAAACTGAAATTAACTTGATTTAAATTGAATAAATGTGAATTTGAGAAGTCTTATAGACTAAATGATTGGAATAAAATCTATGAAGGTGGAAAATAAAGTTGTGAATGAATAAATAAATTTACAGTTGAAATTAATGAAAGTGAAATTGATTGTTGAAATTCATTTCGAATTTGTAAGTAAATAGAACTGCAATTGGAATTGAATTTGATTTGTGATAAGTAAAGCGAAGTTAAGTGAAATTAATTGAAGAAATGACAAATTAATATGGTTTGAAATGAATTGAATTCAATATTTATAAATGAAAGATAAATTAAATTCATTTGGAATTTGAAATCTAGTTTAAATATAAGTGGTTGTAAATCAAATGGTGAATTGAAATTGCATTGTGTTTGGGGATGAACAAAAGAATAAAACTATAATTGAAAACTGAATATCGAAAACCAATTTGAATTGTGTGAAATAAAATGAAGTGGTAAAATTAGTTCGAAGTGAATTAAAGATAATGAAGGTGAAATAAAGAAATGGTTTGAGATAAAATGAATTGGAATTTGTAATGAATTAGTAAATAAAACTAATTTAGAATAGTGATATGAATCAGTTGTGAATGAAAGATAGTTGATAAAAATTAATATTTAGAAGTTAAAATGAATCCAAATGGAATTGAAAGTGTAAAGAATTCAAATGAAATTGAAAATGTAAAGTTGAATGAAAATGAATATATAACTTCAATAATGAAGTAAAGATGGTATAAGAAGTAAGTTTTCAAACTTTTGTAATGAAATATGCAAAATGATATATGAATGTTGTAATTGAATATTATTTCTAGTAGAATATATATGTATGTTATAGGAAAAAGAAAAATTGGAATTGGGATTTCGAAGACAAATTTGAATTGCTCGACAAAAGGTATGTATTTAAATTTTTATATGAAATTTGATGATTTTCTTGCCTAGCCACTTGGCCTTTTGTTTTCTTTTTGAATCTGGGGGTCGTGGTTCCATTTTTGTAGTCGTACCGAGCTAGCCGCGCAGATGAGACGTTGGCGAAATTTTTCAAAAATTTAGAGAGTTAGAAAAATTTTAAGAAATTTTGAAATTTTGAAATTTGAATTTAAATTTAAATTTGAATTATTGAGAAAACAATGTTGTTTGGAATCTATGATTGATTTTGGAAAGTTAGATAAAATGATAGTGGGTCTCTAATAAAAAGATTTGTTTTGGGCAAGTTGATAAAACTGTTTAGTTTTGGAAAGATAGCGAATGGGTTAAGTATCAATTTTCTTAACTAGAAATTTCGAGGCGAACTTCTTTTTAACGGAGGAAGGATGCGACGACCCAAAATTTTTAACATTTGAAATGGAATATTTAATTGATTTTAAATATTTGGAGGTTAGTTTAAATTGAATTTTGAATATAAATATGAATTTGGCAATTAAATTATTGAATTTAATTTATTAAAGTTGGATAAAAAAATTGAATCTTCAATTTCAAGCTTGTTAAAAATAATTTGAAGGCCTGGAAAATCTATATTAATAATACTGAAGATAATGGAAGTGTTAGAATTTGGAATTCGAAATGTTTGATCAGTTTTGAATTTATATTGTTTAATCGATATATAGAAATAGCATTCCGAGGCACAGTCTTGGAATTCAATGAAACTAGTTCCATTGGATCCGTAATAGTGTATTATTATCGGATTTCAATTTTCGTCGTGTTTGGAGCGATCGTTTGGTCGTAGGATTATTTGGAAATTCAATAAAGATATTGGGTTCAAAAAGCTATCTTCTCTATACGATCGAATTTGGACTTGGAACATTTTCCATTGCGTTCGTAATAGGGGTATAACATTATAAACGCCTGGCGGAACGTCTCGATTGGAGATCGAAAATTTTGAATTACGAAAACCAAGACGATTTGAATTTGAATTTGAATTTAAAAATAAAAATAATATATTCCCATTACTACAGCAGCGAACAAGTTGCTTCTATCTTCAGCACTTGGCAGAAGTTTCTACATGCGTTCTTCAAATCAAAGACGTGTGTTTTCTATTAAAAAAACAAACGAAAACATTTTCTTTCGTTTAAACAAAAGAAAAAAATGCAGGGCAATGAAAATTCAAGACTAAGGCAGATCGTATAACCTCGTTTCAAATCAAAATAAAATTCCCAGAGAAATCAAAATTATACTTTGGCTTTGGCTCGAACAAAAATCACGATTTCGATTTGAGCTAGGGCGAGGCGCGTGGTGTTCGGCAATATCGCGATCTTGTTAGGGTCAGATGGCTTGCAAATCGATTCAATAACAACTCTATGGGAATTCGCGATCGAGTGGGGTACGGTGATCGCTCTCGAACGAGGCATGCCTGGAAGCGACGAAGTCAACGTTTCAATGGCGAAGCAAAACACGGAGCGGTGGCACGGGGGTTGGCTTCGGCGTGGAAAGTGGTGCAATTTGCTGGGTGTCTCAAGGGACTCGGTTAGAGTTCGATGAAAACCATCTCAAGACAAAGCTGGATCGCAATTTGTGGGTATCGATTAACTCGTGATGGGGGGTTTCCTGTGCTTTGTGGGGAAGATTGCTATTGCTGGATGGAGTATTCAGATTTTTCGGCAGCAAGGTCCATAAATCGAGAAAACAAGCTGGAATGGAAATGGAATTGCAGAATAAAAGCAAAGGTGAGAACTTCTCACTCAATTGGATACTTGATTTAATTTAAATAGTTTACTTAAATTTTTGGATGTTGCTTGAATGATGGTTGTTATTTGTTGGATTGAAATAGACCCTATATGCCGCATAATAGCGGATGATATTATATTTAAACCCATATACTGCGATATTCCGCCTTGAAGTGAAATTGGTATAATATATGTATTTGGAGTTTTTGATTTCCCGCATTATATAGCGGATGAGACCTTATGCGCCGCATAATAGCGGATGATATTATATAAATCCTATATACCGCATTCCACCTCGAAGTGGAATGGGTATTTAATTGTTGTGCTAACGTCTGTGGATGCAGGGAAACATGTTGGAGGGATCCAACTGGATTCATCAAACATTTGATTTTTTTTGTATGTTGTGTGTTTATTTATTTATAATCTGTGTGTGATTATAATGTGATTTAAATCATTGAGGGCTATAATTTAGCCAAATATATTTTTGATATCGTACGATACCAGAAATAGGTAAAATTGGAATTTTGAAATTTAGTGTAAAATTTATAATAAATTAATTTTAGAAAGTTGAATAAATTTAAAAGAATGAATTTGTTTCAAAAGATAATAAATTTGGTGTTTGAAATAAATTTGGAAATCAATTTGAAAATTGATTTGGTGTTGAAAGTGAATATTTGGGAATCGAATTGAAAATCGTATATATGTGGATATTTGAAATTTAAAATTCATAATGGGAATTTTATAAAAGAAAGGGAAATTTGTTTTAAAAGTAAATATTGTTTTATTTTTAAAAGTTGGAAATAAATTTACGGATTTGGAACGAAAATTTAAAATAAATCCAGAAGAATTTATTACCTAATTAAAAATGATCCGTTTTGAAAAGAAAGGTGTATTTTCCACTGAAAATCTGTCGAGTTCAAATATTTTAAAATAATTTAAAAAGCTTATCCAAAATATACTTAGGGATATTTAAAATAAAACTATTTTGAAATACTTGCTTAAATATTAGTTATGAAAATATTATACTAGTGTCTTATATAAAAATTCAAGTCCAAATTAATTTTTAAATAAAATTAATATATAGGATACGACTATTTAAATATTCAATTTCTAAAACCAATATCAATTAAATCTTTAAATCATTACTTCCATAATTAATTAAATAAATCATTACTTTAAAGATTTACAAAATAACTTAAGAAACTAATTTCTCCAAAATATTCTTCTAACACCAACCCTAGAACTTTTTAATTTATATTTCAAAAGCTATTTTACAAACATACTTGGCTTTTCAGGGAAAATGAAATTATTGTGTAAACATTTGGTATCAGAGCATTTGGTTAAGCGACAACCTTGGCTCTGTTGAGTGTTACTCATTAGAGATAGAGTCAGTAGTACTCTAGAATGAGTTTGAGTGTACTAATAGATATGAGTGCGTATTTGTTAGTGAATATAAAATTGTTTTATATTTTGATGATTAGTTTGTTGAGTGATATATGGATTCTGGTTGGTATAATATGTATAACTCTATCGATAGGAATCTCTAAACACTCGTACAGAACAATTCGACATGATATTGTTTTAAAATAGGGTGAATGAAATAATTTTACCCAAACTGTTTTCGTAGATAAAGGAAATATTCTTTGTAAATTATTATAGTATATAGTTGCTTGATTGTTAGGAAGTGATAATATTATTATCGTTTGAATAGGAAATTGAAATCGTAAATCCAAAATTAAGAAAATAAATTCACACACAAATGGAATTTGAGAATATAAATTGTAAATGTGATTTGTAATTTGAAACGGAATTCCAAAGAAGTATTTGGAAATGTTTTGAAAAGAATTTGAAAATTTTGGAGATTTGGAAAGTTTAAATCCCTTTTGATTTGGAAGATGATTTTGAAAGGTTTTGGAAAAGTGTTTTGAAGGGATGAAAGCTCTAAACTCTTTTCGGTCGCTGGAAAATAACTTCGGTGATGACTGCAGCATCATCGATGTTTATTTTCGAGTTTCCAAGAGAGGAATTGCTGTCATATTATTTTAAATGGAAGTTGTTACAAACTGGGTTTGGTTTTGGAAATTCAAAAAAAAGATTTTTGAAATGTTGGAAAGACTCTGGAATGTTATATAAAATATTTATGGAATATCATTAAATTGATAACTTGTAAAATTTGAAGTTGTTGAAATAAAAATCTAACTTAAAGAGAAGTTAGATAAAAGCAAAGGTGGAAACAAAATAAGTTGGAAGGAAAATTTAATGCAAGTGGAATGAAAAAAAAAATGAAAATTGAATAAAAGAACTGAGATGGAGAATTTGAGTTAATTTTGTATAAAGATGAATTTGAGAAGTCTTATAGACTAAATGATTGGAATAAAATTTGTTAAGGTGGAAAATAAAATTGTGAATGAATAAATAAATTTACAATTGCAAGTCAATGAAAATGAGATTGAATATTGAAATTCATTTCGATTTTGTAAGCAAATAGAATTGGAGTTGGAATTGAAATTGATTTGTGATAAATAAAGTGAAGTATTAAACTAAAATTAGTAAATGAAACTAACTGATGAATGACCAAATGGTTACGGTTTAAAATGAATTGAATCAAATATTTATACCACATGTCACGACTCGAAATCCAATGTTCAAAAATTGACATCAAATACCTCACTTGATTCGATTGCCAAAGATTCAAACATCGAACTCCAGTCGGATGGAGCTTATAACAACATTAAATGAATATAAAACAGCGGAAACATAATGAATAACATTCATTACATCACAGTTACAACATCATCATAATATCCATTAAAACATCAGAGTGTTTATATATATATATATATATATATATATATATATATATATATATATATATATATATATATCACACCTCCAAATAGAACATCTAATAGAATCACAAGTGATCATATGCCAAAAACTCTTCAAGGAAATAAAGTGATAGCAAACTTCCAAACTAAGCACCTTGAGATCTAAAAGCTTCCAAAATATCTTCAAGGTAAAGGCCTCTAAAAACCGATAGCCTCCAAACCAAAATACTTCAAAATCCAGCTAACACCAAAACACGGAAAACCTGCTACTATGCTACCCGTGTGGAAATTATGGGCACCCAGAGTTTAGAAAGAAAACAATAAACTCTAGGTCAGTCGTGGGACTGGTAGGAGTAAACAAAAACAGTTGCTTTTAAATAAACAAGATTTCTAAAGAAAATCCGGTATGTTTTTTGGAAAAAGAAACTACCATAAGACCTCCCACCACACACACAATGCAATTCGCAGAATTGGAGGAGATTTCTTCTTATGATAGTCAAATATGCTTGATACGGGAAAAATTCTTTGATATTATTACTAGTGCATAGTGTAGAAAGCCATTTCGAAAGTATAATATTAAACTTAGTCAGCATACAACCATTATTGTATGCCTACTATAGCTACCATGTTTTATGGCAGGTTACTGCCACACTGCATGGCAGGTTATACAACTAAAACCGTACAAGGCTCGTATTGTTTATTTGGATTTTCCAACAAATGGCCAGGCTAGGTAACTTCCTACTGCCACATAAGTACGCCTCTGGAGGGACGTCCGAGAACTTAACAAGCTCTCTGCCAACACAAGGCCGGGTTACCTCTGTAACTAGGTGACTACTACACGACTATGCCATTCCCCGGTCGTTTGCGACCTTTATCCGAGGGCCCTCTATCACAAAGCAACAACCACACAGTAATGAGATTGCAGCAACCACATAGGTAAAGTATCTGGGCTCTATGCCACGATACCACCTTTTTCCAGAAGGAAATGGCATATCCTAAAGGGTGCGACCCTCATAACCTTGCCGCATCTTTCCTGTTTCGACCATTTTCGGGGTACGAGGTCGTACGAGGTCTCGTTCACAAAGCTACGCTTTACACGAAAGCCATGCTTTGATCACAGATGATCAACAAATGATCATCGACACACAGCAGCACTGAGCATGCCACACTACCAAATTGGGAGTATATCACTTATAACCTTCAACTACAAAACCTCTGAGCTGATACGTCTCAAAGAAGGGTGTTTAGCTAAGAGAATAAATTCTCTGTCACCAACAGATATGTATTTGAAAGAAATTGTTCGTCTCCACGGTATTCCTAGCAGTATAGTGAGTGATCGTGACCAGATATTCACTAGTAGATTTTGGGAGGCATTTCAAGACGCATTAGGAACATAACTAAATTTCAACACTGCTTATCACCCACAGTCTGATGGGCAGACTGAGAAGATTAACCGAATCTTAGAAGACCTATTGCGTGCTTGTATACTTGATTTTGGTGGTTCTTGAGAGGACCATTTATATCTGGTCGAATTCTCATATAACAATAGCTATCAGGCCAGTATAGAGATGGCTCCTTTTGAAGCTTTATATGGTCGTTCGTGTCGATAACCCACATTCTGGATTGAGGCAGGTGATAGACTTGTCCTTGGACTGGACATGATTAAAGAAGCCACAGAGAAAGTTGATTTTATACGGAAGAAATTGAGAACGACTCAAAGTCATCAAAAGAGTAATTATGATCGCAGAAGAAGGGATTTGGAATTCCATATTGGAGACTCTGTCTTTCTCAATGTATCTCCAATGCTAGGAGTATTAAGGTTCGGGAAGACCGGTAAGCTGGCACCACGATATATAGGTCCTTTTCTGTGACTGTGATGGATCTTTTGTTTAAAAGATAAAAATGGAAATTGGTGTGATTTGTTTGAAATCTGAATGAACACTTATTTTTAAAAATTAGCACTCATTATTTGGATTAGCCGGGAGAGGACCTTCTGTCATAAAACCTATTCCGAATAATGATACGACGAAATGGGATTGCATTTGAAGATGGTGTTGAAGACCGGGTATTTTTGAAAACAAAAGGATTACCTGTCGATTGCCTCTGCACCGGGTTGCTACGGTATAGAGATTTTATCTCCCTTTTGTGATTGGGATTCCGCACGTGATTAGTGAATATCCGGATTGCAAGGGCTTCTTTGAAGTGCCTTCGGTTCCATTCGATCCCGGAACGGACTTGTATGGATGTATGTCCGACGTTACACTTTTAGATGTAAAGCTGGTTTCTATCAAATACATTTATGTTGGTGGCGGAGAATATATTCTCTTAGCTTAACACCCTTCTCTGAGACGTACGAGCTCAGAGGTTATGTAGTTGATGGTTACTAGTAATACATTCCCAAATTGGTAACGTGGCCCACGAAGTGCTTCTGATCATTTGTTGATCAAAGCATCACTTTGTGAAAAGTTAGCTTTGTGGATGAGACTTCTTCGGACCTCACACCCCGGGAAATGGTTGAAATAGGAAAGATGTGGTAAGGTTATAGGGGTCGCGCCCTTTAGGGTATGTCATTTCCTTCTGGAAAAGGGTGGTATCATGGTATGGAGACCAGATATTTAACCTATGTGGTTGCTACAAATATATTACTCTTTGTGGTTGAGGATCCTCGGATAAAGGTCGCAAATGACCGGGGGATGGCATATTCATGTAGTAGTTACCTAGTTACAGAGGTAACCCGTCCTTGTGTTGGCTGAGAGTTGGTTAAGTTCTCGGGACGTCCCTCCAGAGGCGTACCCATGTGGCGGTAGGAAGTTCCTTGGCATGACCATTTATTGGAAATCCAAAGAAACAATACGCGCCCTATACGGTTTTAGTTGTATAACCTGCCATGAAATGTGGTTGTAAACTACTATTGAACATGGTAGTTATAATAGGCATACAATATTGGTTGTATGCTGGCTAAGATTAATATTATACTTTTGAAATGTTTTCTGCACTATGTACTAATGATAATATTAAAAAGATTTTGCGTATTAAGCATGTTTGATTATCATAAGGAGATCTCCTCCAATTATGCGTTTGCATTGTGTGCGTGGCGGGAGGCCTTATGGTAGTTTCATTTTCCAAAAGCATAGCGGATTTCTTTTCCTTTTCATTGTGAAAATAACTGTTTTTTAAGATCTCACACCAGTCCCATGACTGACCTGGAGTTTATTGTTCCCTTTCTAAACACTGGGTGCCCATAATTTTCCACACGGGCAACCTAGAGTCAGGTTTCAGTTATTCTGGAGCGAAATCAGAAAAAGAGTTGCTATGGAGATCTGAAGGCAAGTTGGATGGCGAGACGTATCATTATATTATGTATTATCTGCTGTGTTGGGATTGCTGTTAAGTCCAATTTTAATTTGGATTAGATGTTGTAAATGCCTAGTGTTGAATGGTGTCGTTGTAAGCTCTGATAATGTGATGTATGTAAAAACTGATATAGTGTTTTTGTTTTAAAGATTATTCATTTATCTATTATATGTTGTTCCGCTGCGAAATGTGAGATTCTGTTATTGTTTCTATTTCTTCTTCTATCTTCTTCTTCTTTAACCCTAACGGTTCAGTTTTCCGGCATTCGACGGTGTGGCATTTGATACAGTGGAGGTATTGATGTCGACTTTCGGGCGTTAAAAAACTGGGTCGTTACATGATACCAAAAATGTAATGACCTAGTTTTTCGACGCTCGAAAGTTGACATCAATAGCTCCACTGTATCAAACGATGCACAGTCAAATGCCTGAAAACCGAACCGTTAGGGTTAAAGAAGAAGAAGATAGAAGAAGAAACAGAAACAATAACAGAATCTCACATCTCGCAGCGAAACAACATATAATAGATAAATGAATAATCCTTAAAACAAAAACACTATATCACTTTTTACATACATCACATTATCAGAGCTTACGACACCATTCAACATTAGGCATTTACAACATCTAATCCAAATTAAAACTGGACTTAACAGCAAGCCAACGCAGCGGATAATACATAATATAATGATACGTCTCGCCATCCAACTTGCTTTCAGATCTCCACAGCAACTCTTTTTCTAACTTCGCTCCATAATAACTGAAACCTGACTGTAGGCTGCCCATGTGGAAAATTATGGGCACCCAGAGTTTAAAAAGGGAACAATAAATTCTAGGTCAGTCATGGGACTGGTGTGAGATCTTAAAAAATTTATTTTCACAAAGAAAAGGAAAAGATATCCGCTATGCTTTTGGAAAATGAAGTTACCATAAGGCCTCCCACCACACACACAATGCAAACGCAGAATTGGAGGAGATTTCTTCTTATGATAATCAAATATGCTTAATACGCAAAATCATTTTAATATTATCATTAGTGCATAGTGCAGAAAACATTTCAAAAGTATAATATTAATCCTAGCCAGCATACAACCATTATTGTATGCCTACTATAGCTACCATGTTCAATAGTAGGTTACCACCACATTCCATGGTAGGTTATAAAACTAAAACCGTACAGGGCGCGTATTGTTTCTTTGGATTTCCAACAAATGGTCAGGCTAAGAAACTTCCTACTGCCACATGGGTTCGTGTAACATCCCGCCTTTTCGTACGCTTCAAATCGACACACGTGCCAATTTAAACCATACGGAAGGGCGGATTGTTATGGGGTAAATAAGAAAAACAGAGAAGAAATAAAATAAAATAGAATCTCACAGCAGAAGGATAAAATATAATAAAAATATACAATTCATAAAACTATTTGCAAAACAATTGATTCTTCTTTATACAATAAATATCAAAGTTGACATACCAATAAATATCAATGTAGCGGAATTAAATAGTGTAGTGGAATAATAGTAGATAATAGTAATACAAATCTTCGTCTTCGTCCTCCAGAGATAAAACTTCAAATCCTGAAACGCTCGGACTAGCCCGAGCGAATTGAAAAGAAAAAACACTCGAGTCAGAACTAAAAGATCTTATGTAAGTTAAATCAACAAAGATAAATATGAGTGCAGTAACTTAAAAGATGCTCGGGATTCACATCTCTTAAGGATCTGTTAAACTATTTACTATATAGTATATTTCGCTATTATAATAGTGTCTATTTGTGAAATAAACTTACTTTTAAATAGCATTACGGAGTTACCCAATCCCCCCCTTAACACAATAATAGTCCCAGTAGTCCATCCAATATCATAGTCCCTCTGGGTCGGGAAGCCACAAGAGGATACCACACGGGCTATGGGAGAAATCCAAACTCGTACAAGGCACGATAGGGTGGGTGACGCGGCATAACTAGGCAATGTCAGGGTAGATATACCAATTACGCATCCGGGCTGGTGGTAACGCGTAGCTGCTACTACCGCCCACCTCGGACAAACTCCCCAAATTAAAGAAATCAAAAGTGAAGGTGGCCATCGAATCAATCCAAAGTCAGTGTATAGTATCGAAGAGGAGTATCCGATCAGAGGAATGACCTCATTGGCTCGAGAGTCGCTCTGTTTTAGCCACCTTATGCCAACTCATGGGAGTCGGGTACACGTAATTACCTCAAAGGAAAATGCCGTCACCATCCTACTTCATTCTGGAATCTCCACCGCGTACACGGTTGTTAAAGTGGTTTTCGGAGTTGGTAGAGAGTATGACAACTTCTGATCCCAGTCTCTTCAACAACAAAACGTTATTATAACACCACGGTCTTTAAAAATAGTTTATACTTTAAAACCAGAATATAATTATCCATTTCAAAACCCATAAATACGATATCATTTCCATTTCCAAAACAACTCATTTTGATATTATTTTTATAAAACCCAAATCAATAATATCATTTCTATTTCAAATATATTTCTTTTCCAAAATCATATTGCTTTAAAATTTATAATATCTGGAAACCAAACATTTGAATTATAACTTCCAAAACATAATACTTTGAAATACATAGCTTTAAAACCTCAACTTCTAAAACTTGAATGGTTTGGATATTCAAACAGTATATATAATAAAATGTTTGAATTTAAATTTACTTTATAAAATAATTTCCGCGACTTCACAATTTTATTCATTTAAAATTTTAGGTCTAAACCCCGTAAATTTAGATTCACTTTCAGTTTCAATAAAACACTTCGATTTCAATATATTAAAGCTTTGAGTATTTAACAATTTCAAAACTAAGGTTGGAAATTCTATTCAACAAATTTATTGTCCTATTATTTAGTTTGAAATATTCACAAAATAAATCCATAAAATAAAACTCAAATTTATAACAATTAAATAATTCCTTCAATTTAGTTATACTAGAAATATTCATTTAATTTATCATGAATAAAAATCCAGTTATAAATATCATACCATTAAAATTTCCAAGTTTAATAAGTTACGCCAAATTGTGGAGTTAAAATTTTAAATAAGCTCAATTCCAAATAAATTTCCAATTTATTTTCCAATCTTAAATGATTTGAACCATTTAAAACTCTATATATATACAATAGCTTAAAGCTGTACTTAATAATATAAATTATCAAACTCCATTATTCAACTTATTTATTTTCATTTAACAAATTCATATATAGCTTAAATTCAATAATTTAACTATATATATATATATATATATATATATATATATATATAAAATAAGATTTTATATAAGATCAAAAATTAATATTTATTAAACCGTATCTTATCCAAACCATAGAAATCATTTTCAATATATATATATATATATATATATATATATATATATATATATATATATATATATATATATATATAGACCGACGGTGTCTGTGTAAAATTTTCTACCCTATGGTCAAATGATACGGATATCCATCATCTCAATCCGTAATTTAAAATAAAAATTACGGTTATATATCATTTCAAACCGCAATCCTGAATGAAATGAAATGCATAACAACTTGCAGTTTATATAATATAGAACACAACATCCATCCACCCAATATCAATCATCAACAAATTTATTGCAATCATCATCAAATTTAAACAAAACATCAATATAGATCATATAAAATATAACAGGTATCGATGAACAGTTTATATTCAAAAATAGATTAATAACTGTTTAACTAACAGTTTATATGCAAAATAAAAAAAAATTAACTGTCAATTTATATGCAAAAATAAATAAACTTTAACTGCCAATTTATATGCAATAATAAAATTAAATGACAATTTAATTTAAATAAATGCAATTAACTGAGATGATGATTAAAAACATGCCAAACAAACATAAATAAATTTCAAATCACATCGCATATCAATTTAACAAACATAAGAAATTTTAGAAGTTGTGAGTGGGTTAAAACACTCACCTTTTGAATTTAAATTGGATTTAAATCCAATTTAAACCCAAAATTTTGACAGTCTCCAAATCCAACCAAACTAGCGTCTAAATGTCCAGAATTTTATTACGATCCTAACAAAGAAAATCGCGCGTGAAACGGAGTTTGTATGTAAAATTTTTTGCATTTAAAATGAGATGAAATCGAAAAATTAAAAATAAAATAAATACAAAAACTTGCCACGTCATGGCTTCTTCCCACCGAAGCTTGCGCACGAGAAAACCCTAGTATCTCCAGATCGCACCGAATCCGCCGCCATTCGAACCCTACTTTCAATTTACGCCGCCGCTACAAGCCCCTTTAACTCCATCGAACATCACTATCGAACTCTCCACGACCGGCGCCCCTCCTGGTACCCACGACAAGGATTCCGGTCACCCAAATCGTGACCGTTGCCGCCGGTTAAAACGCCCAAATCGAGATGATTTCGACACCCATTCGACGCACAACTCCATCCCTAAGTCCTCCTCGGCGAACTCTACCACTCCGTGCCTCCTGATCGTCGTTAGGGCGAAGATCCACCGTTAAATTCACGATCACCTATGGACGACCGAAACTAAAACCCCAATTTCAGGTCAAACCACAACCTGAATTGAAAAACGAATTACACCATTGAATTACGCTCGTCGAGAGCATTAACATATATATTTTTGAGATTTTTCTGAGGTCTTTGAATTTTTGACTTTGGATTTGATTTTTGAAATTTGAATTTAGATATAGGGTTTGCAGCCATTGGGAAGAGGAGGAGTTAAGGATATGAACGCACAAACAAATGAGAATAGATGGAAGCTAGGGTTTATAACTGGGTTTATATAGGTAGGATAGAAATTTGAATAGATGGATCGGGTTGGATATACGTGCTAACACTAACGTGGCCCAAAAAGCCCGTTCTGACCCCGGAATGAAATTTGGTAAACCGATATATCAAAATAGGTGTTTAAAATATTCTGAACGCGATGGAAAAAGTTTCACGTCCAAATTTCATCGTATGAAGAAGTTATGCTAAAATCAATACTTTCAACTTGATTTCAAATTGATTTCAATTTATCGATTTTAAGGCGTTTCGCGTTCGTACGATCAAATGACAAGTCCGATCGCTACGAAAGTCGAAACCCTACAATAATTCACTGTTACGGATCCGATGAAACTGGTTTCGTCGAAATCCAATTCCGTGACCAAAATGGCTATTTTTATATTAATTAAATAAATTAATTAAATCAAATTTCGCGTTAAAATTCTGAACTTTGCAATCTTTATCACTTTATAATTTTAAAACATTTACAATGATTTAACAAATTTTTAAAGTTAATTTATTAAAGATTAATCAAAGAAATCTTCAATTTCATAAAATTCAAAATTATAGATAAATTTCCAAAATTTCCATTAAATTTGAACTTACCCATAATTATTCCATTCATAATTTCAAATAGAAGGGTTTACCATTGGATTTAAAATTATCACATAAATATTTCCCGTTTTCTACTTAATTTTTAAATTAACGTAATAATTACATATTCAATTTCATTCATTTGCAATAAATCCAACTATTATAAATTAAATAAATTAACTCACTATTAAAATTCAAATTCTAAAATTCATAAATTTATCATCTTGATTTACTTATAAATTTATAATTCTTTAAACCCAATTCCATCTCAATTTAAGGTAGCTTAATTAATCCATTATAGAATTTATTTCAGTTTCTTAAAATAACACCTTTATTATAATTTGAATCCAATTTATTTTAATAAGTTTCCAAATTAAATGGATTAGATTCAATTTCAACCATTTTTTACTTTACATTACATTCAGTTTCCAAATTTTATATAATTAAATCCTAATTACTTACCGTTTAATCCATCCATTATTGATTCTATCCAAACATGTATTTAGATTTTATTTTAATTAATTTATTCAATGTTGACATCCACTTAAAAAAATTACTTTCATTTATATAGTTGTAATTCAATTCAGTTATTATTTCATTAATACTATTTCCAATTTATTTCTTCCAGTATTAATTTCACACATCAAATTTAATTAACACATTATAATTGTTTCCACTATTTCTTCAATTGGATTTCATTTCAATACTAATTTATCACCTGTTTTTACAAAATTTCAATTACAAAATCCTATTTAATTAACAATTTTAATTGTCGAAATTTACGGGTCGTTACAGTTCGCCTCTGGAGGGACGACTTGAGAACTTAACCAGCTCTCCGCCAACACAAGGCCGGGTTACCTCTGTAACTAGGTAACTACTACACGAATATGCCATCCCCCGGTCATTTGCGACTTTTATCCGAGGATCCTCAACCACAAAGAAACAACCACAAAGAGTAATAGATTTGCAGCAACCACATAGGTTGAATATCTGGGCCCCATACCATGATACCACCCTTTTCCAGAAGGAAATGACATACCCTAAAGGGCGCGACCTCCATAACCTTGCCGCATCTTTCCTGTTTCGACCATTTCCCAAGGTGTGAGGTCCGACGAAGTCTCGTCCACAAAGCTAACTTTTCACAAAGTCATGCTTTGACCAACACATGATCAGCATCACTTCGTATGCCACGTTACCAATTTGGGAATGTATTACTAGTAACCATCAACTACATAACCTCTGAGCTCGTACGTCTCATAGAAGGGTGTTAAGCTAAGAGAATAAATTCTCCGCCACCAATAGAAATGTATTTGATAGAAACCAGCTTTACATCTCAAAGTGTAACGTCGGACATACATCTATACAAGTCCGTTCCGAGGTCGAAGGGAACCGAAGGCACTTCAAAGAAGCCCTTGCAATCCGGATATTCACTAATCACGTCCGGAATTCGCATCACAAAAGGGTGATAAAATCTCTATACCGGAGCAACCCAGTGCAGAGACATTTGACAGGTGATCCTTTTGTTTTCGAAAATACCCGGTCTTCAACTCCATCTTCAAATGCAATCCCATTTCGTCGTATCATTATTCGGAATGGGTTTTATGACACAAGGTCCTCTCCCGGCTAATCCGAATAATGCGCGCTTATTTTTAAAATAAAACAATTTTTATTTTTATCTTTTAAACAAAGATCCACCACAATCACAAAGGTTCGATATGGTTTTCGAATATCCATTTGGAATCCGACCCCCGGTCGCATCGAAATTCAAATGCCATTAAAAGGCCAATATTGATAGTCAGTTATTTAACTATCAACCAATAATTTACAACAATCACCGATTCTCAAATAATTTTCTCCAATTATTTATTTTCGACATATCTTCGCAAGGTATATTTTCATATTTCAACCTTTTGAAAACCAATTTTAAATCAATTTCCACATTTTAATCCTTTGAAAACAAATTTCAATTCATTTTCCTTGTGCGGAAATATTTTCGAACATTTATTCATTTCCACTGAAAATCTGCCGAGTTAAAATAATTCAAAATAATTTAAAATACTTATCAAAATATACTTAGAGATATTTAAAATAAAACTATTTTGAAACACCTGCTTAAATATTAGTTATGAAAATATTATACTAATGTCTCATATAAAAATTCAAGTCCAAACTAATTTTTAAATAAAACTAATATATAGGATATAATTATTTAAATATTCAATTTCTAAAACCAATGTCAAATAAATCTTTAAATAATCACTTCTATAATAGTTTAAATTATATTTTTACTTTAAAGATTTTCAAAATTACCTAAGTAAATAATTTTTCCAAACATTCTATCCTTAAAACCATCTTTACAACTTCAATCTATATTTATAAGCTATATTGAAAACATTCTCGGTTTTCAGGGAAAGTACACATTCCATTCTAAAATGGTTCATTCAAATCAATTAATAAATCTTTCTGGATTTATTTTAAATTTAGGTCCTAAATCTGTAAATTCCTTTACACGTTTTTAAAAATAAAACAATATTTATTTAAAAAAAATTCCCTTTATTTTATAAAATTCCCATTTTGGTTTTAAATTTTTAAATATCCACTAATTTACGATTTTCAAATCGATTCCCAAGTATTTACTTTCAATACCAAATCAACTTTTCAAATTTATTTCCAAATTTATTTCAAATACCAAATCCAATTCCAAATTGGTTTCTAAATTTATTTCAATCGATAGATCAATTTTCATATCAATTTGCCAAAGGTTTATTTTTTAAACACCAAATAAATTTTCAAATTGGTTCCTAAAATCTTTTCAAACACTAAATTGAATTCCAAATTTAATTTCTAAAATTTATTCCCTTTATCTTTACCAAACAATTTAAAATCCATATTTTAAATAAATTCCCCAACCTTTGAATAATATTACCCGAAATCCATTTATTAAGCATTTTTTTCCATGTTTTAGAATTTTTATTCAGTAGGATTCAAAAATAAAACTTTATCCTTTTAAAATTCCTTCTTTTAAATTTTTCCAATTCTCAAAAATAAATTTTAGTATAAATTTTTCAACTTGAATTTTAAAAAAACCAATTTTATCTTTTTCTGTTATCCTACAATACCAAAAATATATTCGGCTAAATTTTAGCCTTCAATGATTTCAATCACAGTATAATTACACAAAGATTATCAACACACAACATATGAAACAAATTCAATATTTGAGGAATCCAATTGGATCCCTCCAACCTGTTTCCCTGCATCCACAGACATTAGCACAACAATTAAATACCAATTCCACTTCTAGGTGGAATATCGCGGTATATGGGATTTATAAGATATCATCCGCTATTATGCGGCGCATAGGGTCTAAAATAATATAACTGATTATAAATCAATCATCCAAGCACAATCAATTTTAAATGCAACTATTCAAAATTTAAATCAGAAAAATATTTGATTGAGTCAGAAGATCTCACCTTTGCTTTGCATGCAATCCATTTACATACCAGATTGTTTTCTTCATGTTTTTCAGACCTTGTATAGACAATTTTACACAGTTGATAAATATTCAAAATAGATCGAATAACAAATTGTCATTTATAATTTAACTAAAAAATTTCTTTTTGATTATTTTAATTAATTAAAATTAAATTTTATCGAAAGATTTATTTTAAACAAATTTTCCCTATATAATAATATAATTGATCCAAACCAATAATCAATCATCATTAATATAAATTTAAAAAATTGATTTTAAAATAGAATATATTCTTTTTTTTCCTTTTATACCATAATGTTATATAAAAAAATATTTCTTGTAAATATAAACTTTTACTGTAAAAATATTTCTTATTTCCTAGCCTATATACATACGTATATTTATAAATTAGAATTAGAAAGAAAAATCAGAAAAGAGCTTATACCTTACTGCCAATCGCGGCCGCCATCTCCAGACAAAGCTCGCACGCGAGAAAGACCATAGCCGATCATCTATAACAATCCTTGTAACGTCCCGCCTTTTCTGACGCTTTAAATCGACGATAAACCACACACGTCGGACTTAAACCATACAGAAGGGCGGATTGTTATGGGGTGAATAAGAAAAACCAGAGAAAGAAATGAAACAAAACAGAATCTTGCAGTGGAACGATAAAATATAATAATCAAATAAACAGTTCATGAAGCTGCTTACAAAATATTTGATTTTATTTATATAATACATATCAGAGTTACACATACCAGAGAATCAAATAATAATGCAGCGGAACAAATGTGATGCAGTAGACTAATATAATATATAATAATAATAAAATCTTCGTCTTCGTCCTCCAGAAGTAAGGTCTTCAAATGCTGAAATGCTCAGGCTGACCCGAGCGAATTGAAAAGACAAAACACTCGAGTCAGAACTAAAATATCTTATGTAAGTTAAATCAACGGTAAAATATGAGTGGAACGGCGTTAGATATGTTTACAGGATTTGACATCTCCTATCCAGTGCCAAACGTGAGTGCAGTAACTAAAGAGATGCTCGGGATTCACATCTCCTGAGGATCCGTTAAACTATTGACTAGGCACTAGGGTACCACCTGTCACGGTACGTGGCCTAGCTCACAGTACCGAGGAACCACCCTAACTCCCCTGCAACACAAGACCGGACTGCCCCTTACTGGACAAACCCGAGTGAGATCACCCCACGGTTGGGATCAACAACCGCACCACTAAGCCGAAATAAAAAGGGACATCTAGACAGGGATGACCTCACCCTGAATGGGTGCTTGCCACCTAGCCTTGCTGCATAACCCCTGATTTTCAGTCATTCCCGGTTGATGAGGCTTGAGGCTAAGCGTTACCTTCATAAAACATATCCCTTAGAATGCCCATCGTCCACCCGACGATGTTCCAAAAGCATTCATCCATACAAGTCCATCTCGGGTTCGAACGGAACCGAAGGCACTATTCCTACTACATCTATTTTGAAAATATCCTCAGGATTAGTAGCGAGTAGCCCTTGCACTTCACTGCTCCATCTTCGACTCCGAACTCGTACAAACCGGATCGAAGTGATTTTCGAGAAATAAATCTCGATCCCGGTCTCTTCGAAACGATCAATGCAATTGTCCAATATTGATAGTCGGTTATTTAACTATCAATTAACATTCAGAACAATCATCAATCATAAATAATTTCACCAAATTATTTATTAGTCTTAAAATATCTTCACAAGATATATTTCCACTTTTCAACCCCTTTGAAAATAGTTTCAAACCATACTCTTCTCAAAAGATGAACTTCCAAATATTTATTTCCACTGGAAACAACCAAGCACAAACTTTAGATTTTTAAAAATAATTTAAAGCACTTTATTGTAAGATATATTTTAACATTTAGATTGAAAACTATTTCAATACCTTATTAAAAATATACACTTTAGGAATATTTAAAATTAGGTTAATTTCAGAAAATATAAAATTAGATTTTCTCTTTAAAACAAATACCAAGTCATTTTAAATAATTACTTCCATAATAGGTTAAAAGGAAATACTTACTTTAGAATTTAAATATTTAGAAATAATAAATTTTCCAAAACTTGCTTTTTTAAACAACTTTAAAACTATTAACTTATATTCAAAAATTCGCTTTGAAAATGTACTTGGTTATCCAGGGAGAACTTCCAACTCAATCACTCAAATCAATTTCCCAAATTTATTTCCAATTTACTTCATTTGAAATAAATTTCTTTGCTTACTCAATTCATTTCAAAATTCGTTAATTATGGACTTTTTTTTTCCGTTTGATTTTAAATCTTTTAACTGAAGCATACAAATTTCAGACTTTTCCCAATTTATTCTAATTCTTTTCAAAATTTAAATCTTAAATTTAAAATAAATGCTTTGTTCTTTTAAATAATAACACTAAAGTTTAAAATTCATTATCTTCCTGTTTATTCAAAATTTCCTTTCCATACTCGAAATTTATTTATTAGAATTTTAAAATCACTTTATTTCTTTTCCAATTCATTCTTAAATTTATTCAAATTTTCTATAATTATTTTACTTAAAATGCACTCTTTGTTTTCTTTTCAAAAATCCCATTCTATATAATTTGATGACTCAGAGTACCGAAATATATTCAAGCAACTATAGCATTCAATGTTTCAATATAATTCATCATAGAATATCCAAATAATCGTCACAGTGAATAATAAACAATTTAAATATATGTTGAGGAATCCAGCTGGATCCCTCCAACCTGTTTCCCTGCATCCTCAAACGTTAGCACAACATAAAATACCAATTCCACTTCGAGGTGGAATATCACGGTATATGGGTTTTAAATATAAAATCATCCGCTATTAAATGCGAAAATCAAACATTCCAAGATATACTATATACTACTATATATAATATAACACCAAATCCAATCAATCAATCAATTATTTAAATTTAACCAATTAAATTAAAATTAAAATTCAGCTGAGTGAGATTAACTCACCTTTGCCACTTAAAATTGCACGCCCACTTCATTCTCGATTTAAGTCCATGATTTCTCAACCTTGTATAACCATTTATAGTTTATTAATATTCCAAATAAATCAGAAATAAATTTTCATTTATTTATCTAAATTAAACTAAAAATTAATTTATCTAAATTAAAATTTAGTTTATCTAGAAAATAAATTTTAGACTAACATTATATAGATACTTCAATGTCTAAACTCCTATATATCTTTTTCCCGATTCACATAAGTTTAACCCAACAAACTTATTTTATATAAATTCATTTTCTATTAAATTTAAAATACAATTTTAAATTAAATTAAGAAAGTATAGGAAGTCCTTATACAAGCAAATTACATATCTTTATTAATCACTGGGGTAATTTAAATTTTGTTTTAAATTATAGGCGACTTACAAATTTTTAAATTGTTATAACCGATTAAACTTTCTCTTGGAAATCACATCCGATATAAAATGATCTATATGAGTTTCAAAAATCTAACTTTTTATAAAAATTTCAATTGAAATATTTTAAAATCCCTGTTTCAAAAATCTTTTCCTTTTTACACAATTTCTTTGTAACAACATTAACTAAACCAATACTTTAATGAGTTAAACCGATAACAGAAAATACCTTCCACCAAAACGCCTGCTACTACCATGCCCTCTAGCTTCGATCGCGACCCAAAACCCTCAGCGTCGTGCCCCCATAACAGTCGCAACCCCAAACGTTAACCGCAACCATCTCCTCGCGAGCAGCCCCAAACCCTAATCGCGACCGTCCCCTCGCGAGCAGCCCAAACCCTAATCGCGACCGTCCCCTCGCGAGCAGCCCAAACCCTAATCGCGACCGTCCCCTCTTCCAGGAGTTCGCCTGCCTTCCACTTTATTTAATTTTGATTCATGCCGAGCTTTGATTTTAAAATAGAAAGGGGAAAGGACGAAAATCGACGGAACAAAAATGAGTGAGGGAAGAGACTCGATTTTCATTTATTTGCTTCAGCCTTGACTGGAAGGGAGGATGAGAGATGAGCAGCGATCCTTATTACGAAATGAGAAAAAAGGTCGGCATTTCCTTTTGGTTCTGAAGCTAGAGAAAAATGAATCGAACGAAGTGATATAAAAAAGCTTGATTTGTACTGAACCGAGAGAAATAAGACGTGTGTGGAAGCTACAGAAAGAAAACAATGCGTGTCTATATTTCTCAACGTGCCCAACCTTAGTATAGTGTTCGATTATATTATTTATTTTCAAATTCAAATTTAAATTGTCCAAAAATTACAGCACAAAATTCTGAACTCTTATCAAGGCGTGCCGCTAGGCGTTCATAACGTGATACCCCTATTCCGAACGCAATACAAAAGGTTTCAAGTCTTAATTCGATCGTATGGAGAAGATAGCTTTTTGAATCGAATTAAAGTAATAAATTTTCGATATTAATTCTAGCGCGTTTATATATCGTACGCTCACACAACTGCTCCAATCACTACGAAAATTGAAATTCGATAGTAATATAATATCACGGATCCAATGGATCTAGTTTCGTTGAATTCCGAGACTGTGCCTCGAAAGGCTATTTTAAATTCAATTTAAAACGATAAAATTTCAAAACTTAACAAAATACTTCTGAATTCAATTTTAATACTTTTACTATCTTCAGTGTTATCAATATAAATTTTACAAGCCTTTAAATTATTTTTAATAGGCTTAAAACTCCAAATTCAACATTTTACCCAACTTCAAATTATTAAATTCAAAACTTTAATCATCAAATAAATAGTGATATTTGAATTCAAGTTAAAATTAACTTTTGAATATTTAAAATCAATTAAATAATCCGATTTCAAATGCTCAAAAATTCCGGGTCGTCACATTCCTCCCACCTTAAAAGAATTTCGTACCCGAAATTACTAATTAGGAAGAACGGTCCAATACCCGTTTACCCTTTTTCCCCAAACCAAACAGTTTTATCAACTTGCCATACATATCTTTTATTAAAGGCCCACTATCATTCTTACTAACTTCCCAAATTCCCTTATAGTTTTCAAACTATACTATTTGCTCAACCATTGAAGTTTCAATTTAAAACCAAATTTTGAATTATCAAAATTTTCTTTAAATTTTTTTAACTCCCTAAATTTTCGAAAAAATTTGCCAGCGTCTCCTTTGCGCGGCTAGCTCGGTACAACTACAAAAGGCCTCTACGGGCTCCCAAATTCCAAAAGAAAACAAAAGCCAAGTGGCTCGATCAAAAACCCAATCAAATTTCATACAGAGATTTAAACAAATACCTTTTTGTCGAGCAATTCAAATTTATCTTTTGAAATCAAAACCAATTTTCCTTTTCCTTTTTTAATACCTGCATATCCTGCTTAGCACTAATATCCAATCACAACTTTCCAAAAACATTTTATCAACTTCCTTACAAAATGTCAATTTTTATTCATTCAAATATCAACTTAGAATATATTTGTAATATTCAACTTCCAATTAAGAATTCACCATTCCTTTCTTAAGTTTAATGTAAGCATTTTATATGCTTCTTTATTTATTTTCACATCACCACTTTAGTTTATATCTATTTCTATTCAAATTGATTCTTTCATTTCCATATAAATTCAGTTTATTTTCAACTCTAAATATTGAATTTTATTTTCCATTTATACTGATTCATGTCATTATTTTAAATTACTTTCATTTACTAATTTATTTCAATTTCCAGTTTGAAATCGTTTTGTCGTTAACAAAAATTTTCAAATTTTTCAAAAAATTTCTAACTCCCAATATTTCCGAAATTTTTTGGCAGAGTCTCCTTTATACGAAGGAGCTTTTGCAATTTGACAAAAGATATAAATATATATACATCGACCCACACGGTCAGAAAAACCAAAAACAGTTCATATTTCCTGTTTTTATTATGTAGGCGTACCTTATTTAGCATTTTTAAACAAGCAGCTTATAATTTTAGCAATTATCGCAACCAAATCCAGCCACACGGCTTCCATGTACATGTGCTTACACAATTTAAACATGTAAGTGCCATATATATGAAGTTTAACAACATTTCACTTGCTTGCAACAGTTAAACACATGAATTCTAATAGCAATGCATACTAAACTATTTCCGTAAGAAATTTATATAGTTTTCATACTAATTCAACTGTTTTCAATTGATTTATAAACCATTTTCATTCAATTTGAATGGTTTACAACCCACTTGCTTACATTCAATTCATTTTTAATTTTAAACAAACCTATATTATTCCAATTGATCTAAAAATCAATTTTATTTACTTGCAATGATTCAAAGAATTTTATTTTCTTCTATTGTCGTCCAACGACCAATTTTTCTCATGCAAATTGGTAATATTCATTCAAGTAAATAACCACTTAAGCCGATGGCCATTTTAAATTGATTCCAACTCAATTTATTATTTAATTCTTTCTACTTAAAATTCATTCACAACTGTTTGATCTAGCTCAACACATTCTATTTAAATTTTATTCACGATCCATTCATTTGCGTTTCATTTCTTATCCGCATTCATTTAAAACCATTCTATTAAACTTGAAAACATTCTATTTTTCTTATTGTCTCTAAGTTATTTCAATTCCTTAACAATTTAAATGGTTTACAATTATTTATTTAAGAATTTCATTCCATTAAATATTATCTGTAACTCACCGAATTTTATTTCGATTAGATTTTATTTTCACTTGATTTAAAAGCAACCTAATATCATTAAACCTAGTTTAAGTTGATTTCAATTCAACTCTCCACCATCTATTCAGCTTAAGTTAATTTACTTCAATTTATTCAATTTTTTTTACTTAAGCTCATTTTCATTTTACAAGTAAAATTTTCTTTTCTATTCAACTTAATTCTATCTCAGTCGAATCTCATTTTAAATCTACAATTTTATTTGATTAGTTATTATAAAATTTAAATTTTCAGATTCAATTGATTACAAGGCCATTTTTGATTTATTTGTACTTATTGAGGTTTTATTTGCAATACAAACCATTACCACTTCAATCCAATTTCTTTTTATTAGGCAGTAGTTTCAATTATATTTAATTTGTTAACACTTCAAGTCGAATTTTTAACTAATAACTCAAGTTCTGATTCTACCATTCAATTTTAATTTACCATCCAATTTTATTGACTCACAATTTCAGCTTTTATTTAACTACATAAGGTTTCATTTTCATATTTTATTAACTACCTTTGTAACAACCCTGTATTTTCTGATTATTGTAATTGTATATTTTAATTATTTTAATTTAAATTCCTAATTTAAAAACTTAATTTTATTTATTAAAATTAATATATTTTGTTAATTTAAATATAAATGTTGATTTTGTTGCGGATTAGAATTTCAAACATGTATAAATTGAATATTTCCAGAAAATGTTGATTTTGGTCAAAATAGTCAAACTTTGACTTTTAACTTAAAAATTTAAAAGTTTGAAATTTTAATTTTTATCTTTTATTATGAAAATAGATTTAATAACTTGAACATTGCTTTTTGTTTCGTGGAAAACGGAGTTAAACTGCAAAAGATATGTACATTTCAATTTTGAGTATAAATTGTTTATTTTGCAATTTTGCTATTTTAAATTGTATAAATTTATTTTTCTTTGTCATATTTTATTTTAATATGTTTTAATATGTTATATTATGTATATTTTGACTTTTAAATATTTTTGAAATGATAATAGAATTTTTCTAAAATTTACTATGATGATTTCCTATTTTTAAAAGGCTGTTTTCCTTTTTCTGCTATTTTCTTCATCTAAACTATATTTAAATTACAATTTATTTATTTATTTTTGTGATTTCCTTTTTATTTTGTGTTCTTATCTTTATTTATAAATATTTTTAAGTACATAAAAAATTTTCCCAAGTTCATTGCACTTATTTTTCATGTTTTCAAGACTAGTTGCAAATTTTGCTGTTTTATTTAATTAAACTATATATAATTAATAATTAATTAATTTATTTTTGTTTATTTACTATATTTTCGTATTTTAACTGAATTTATATATGTTTTTCAGTTATATAAAAATTTAAAAAGAAATAATGAATATATGAAGAGTTTGAGATCTTTTGTATGCTTAGTCCTTTTACATTCCGACCTTTCACTTTCCAAACTCCATTCATCAATGCTTTGGCCGTACCCTACTCCATCTTTCAGCCACATTCCTCACTCTTTCTCACGAAAATTTTATCATCTTTCTTGAGAGAAAAACTCATGGCCATTTGTTTTACAAAAATTTGGTAAATTCTATCATCTTTCTTCTTGTTTTTATGATTTTCCTATTGATTTTTGCATTGATCCTTCTTGTGTTTTGCTAGGCCTAGCCTCTACCACCACCACTACCATCCTCTCCACCATCATCTCCAGCAGCTCATAAGCCTCTCCTCTGACCAAGACAGTAGCCATGACCATCCGTTGATGTTGCACCACAAAATTTGCACAAAAGTTCCACCAAACTAGCCTAGCCAAACCCTTAAGGCCATAGCCTTCATTTTTGACCTAAACCACCTCCATGGCCGCCACCACCAGTCCCTCCACCACCTCTGGCCGCCACTCCATCCACCACCTGACCATCCCCTTGCATGACCAAGCCCAAGCCATGGTAGGCCGAACCTATAGTTGCACCAAAAATCCACTTAATTGCCTTGACTTTTGTATTTCTCATGTCACAACTTCCACTCCTTCATATCCAAGTTAGGCCGAGCCATATGAACCCATATTGACCCAAACCTGAGCCATGTTGGCATCTAGGCTGAGCCTAGTATGATTAGAGCAAGCCCATTTGATCATGTGACAAGCTTATGTTGTCGTGTGCAAGTCGTTTGCTTCTAAGGTTTGGTCATCTCTCTTGTTTTGCAACTGTTCTGCAAACTAAAGTTGTTGATTATATTTGTATGTCGATATCTATGTTTGTGCTTATGTATGTTATATTTTGTGTTTTTTACAAGGGTCTCCATCAATTCAAATCAAATCGTGCTTGTCGTGCCTTTGGAATCGCTCTTGTGTGTTGTTTGTCTCTAGCTTCGTAAAAGGTGAGTCTTTCTCACTCTGACATTTATACTTATGAAATAATGAATTGATGACAAGTGTTTAGTAATATAAAATGTTATGCAAGTTAATGATGATCATATGATATGCTATGCCATGTTATTACCATGTTAAAACTGTTAATTATCACCCGACATGTGATATATGACATTATATTGTGACACTGGCATTGTTTATATTGTTTTTGCATATATTCACACTGCAAGTTCCCTGTTAGAATAGAATCACTATGGGTTGAAATGATACATACCCAAACGGACTTTAGATTAGGGAAAAATCGTTATGGGCTGAAATGATAGGCCTGAGCGATTTTTATTGTATTTTATTTGACTTGGGATTGCGGGTTTGAAATGACAGAACCCGGGTTTTCTTTGTAAACTGCGGATTGAAATGATATATATCCGTATCACATGACCTAGGTTAGAAAATTATATACAGACCCCGTGGTATATTTTTAAATGATATTTATTAAAATATGTATTTTTAAAAGTATGAAATTTTGATTTAAAAATATATATTTTATGGTTTTAAGAAAATTAAATATTAAGTCTTGAAATTGTGAATTTGAGTACGTAAATGTGAAATAATTGAGATTTTAGACTTTAAATTTTATTTTAAAATGTAAATAAATAATGGAAATTAAATTTAAAGTTTTAAAATTATATTTGAAGTAAAATTTTAAGTTTTATTTAATTTATATGTTAATAAACAGTGAATTTTGACTTAATAAATAAATGGAGTTTTTAAATTGAATATTTGATCTAAAAATTTTGTTGTGTTAAATCATATGTTAAAATGATTTTAAATGTGAAATTTTGAAGTCTAGAAATATGATTTTTGAGTTATAATAAAATTTGGAGTTTTATTATTTTTTTGAAAAGAAAAAATGAAATCTGGAATTCATAGCATTTTCAAAATGTTGTAGTCTTTTGACAGCATTTTTAAATGCTATTGTTTTGAATCTAACAATGTTTGAAATAACTAAATATCTATTACGACATTTTATAAATGCCGTTATTCTTGAACTAAACCATTTTTGGAAGCTATAAGCTACGATAGCACTTTATAAATGCTGTCGTTGCTATAATTTGACAATGTTTGAAATGTTATAGTTTTAACACTGTTTGAGTTATATTTTAAAGTGTTAAATGATTTAAATTTTGGACATTGATTAATTGTGAAATTTAAGAAGTTTTGAATATATTTTAATATTTAAATTTTATTTTTTAAGGAATTTAAATTTGAATTTGAATTTAAGTAAGGTTTACTTGGTTATGTGTTAAATGGAATGAAATGTAATGAGATAAATGAATTTTGAATGGAATTTTGAATGTATTTTGTAATGATACTTGAAATAACAAATGAATGACTTATTTGATTTAAAAATGATATTTAAATTTGAGTATTTGAATTTGAATTCAAATAATGATTTGATAATAAGGTTTGGAAATGATTTGATCTTTATTTTGATAAAGAATATGAATTAGAATGATATGTACTTTTGATAAATGAATATTTGAAGTTTATATTGGTATGAAAGGATATTTAGTTTAATTGTAAATTGAGTTTATTTAAATAGTATTGGATTTATGAAATGAATATTTCAAAACTAAGTAATAATGAAACTAGATTTGAGATATATGAAATTATAAAATTTAGTTTTGAAATGCGGGATATTAAAGCTTTGAAATTTATTAAAAATTGAATAGTTTAATTTGTGGATCAAATCTATATTTGAAAATGATATGATTTGAAATGGTTATTGGGAAATTTAATTGAAACTGATGGTTTGAATTGAATTAAGTTGGAAATTGAAAATTTGGGATTAATTGAATGAATTGTAAAATGTAAAGAATTAAATGAATATCCGATGATTTCAAATGTATGATTTTGAAATGTTATGATTTTCAAAGTGTAATTGTTTCAAGTATTTTTGGTTTCGAAAGAGTTATACTTTGAAAATATTATGATTTTGAAATGAATATATGTTTGAAATGTTTTTGGTTTTGAAGTATAAACTATTTTGATTGAATAAATAGTTTTGAAATAAAAATGGTTTTGGTTTCGAAGTATAAACTATTTTGAAAGAAATATAGTTTGAAATGAAATGATTTGATCTTTTTAAAGTATAAACTATTTTGAAATGACCACGGCGTTATAATAACGTTTGGTTGTTAAAGAGACCGGGATTGGAAGTTGTCATACTCTTTGCCAACTCCGAAAACCACTTTAACAACCGTGTACGCGGTGGAGATTCCAGAATGAAGTAGGATGGTGGCGACGTTCTTGAGGTATATTACGTGGACCCAACTCCCGTGAGTTGGCATAAGGTGGCTAAAACAGGAGCGATCTCGGGCCAAGTGAGGTCATTCCTCCTATCGGACACATTCCTTCGATACTATACTCTTACTGGTGATTGATTAGATGGCCATCCTCCGATTTTGATATAGGAGTGTGTTCCGGGGTGGGCGTATGTGGCTGCTGTGTTACCACCAGGCCGTGTGCGTAATTGGTATATCTACCCTGGCATTGCCTTGTGTGCCGTGTCACCTACCATACCGAGCCTTTACTACGAGTTTGTTTTTCTCCCGTAGCCCGTGTGGTATCCTCTGACAGTCACCCGAAGTGGAGATGGCATGATATTGGATGGATTACTGGGACTATTATGTGTGAAGGGTGATATGGGTAGCCCGGAACGCTATTTAAAAGTATGTTTATTTTACTGTAGACATTATTATAATAGCGCAATATTACTACATAGTAAATAGTTTAACGGATCATTAAAGGATGGGCGATCCCAATCATCCTTTAAGTTACTGATGCATTTTTGTTACTGTTCATTTGAGTTGATTTATAGTTCATAAGTATTTATGTCCTGACTCGAGTGTTTTGTGTTTTACTTTACGCTCGAGTCAGATTGAGTGAGTTAGCATTCAAGATTCACCTTCGGAGTTGGAGCTTTCCTTGAAGATCCAGCCATCCATTTTGCTTTCTGTATCCAGTGATTTCAGTGATGTATTCTGATTTATACCTGATGTATCTTGTTACTCTTCTGTTATATCTTGTTTAACTCTGATGTATCTTATTTTTATATAGTAGCTTCATGAACTACTATCTCTTTTATTTCCGCTGCATTATTATTTACTCTGTGTCTGTGATCTGTGACTATGTATTTACCGTATATTCTGAGATTTGCCAAATTTTATTTACAACGCGGTATTTTGAGCAATTCAAGTCCGACATGTGCGGATGCGAATGGTTGAAAATATCGGGTCATTACAACCTTATTATCCGATTAGTTCTCCTCCTATTTATAATTCAATACTTGATTTTTAATCTCAAAAATCACTTCATTTAATTTTTCTTAAGCTTAATTTATTTTATAATTCAAGTTTGGATTTTCCATTTTATTTTCCAATTCATCAGACAATATTTATTTTGGGTTTTCTATCCCATTTTCCAATTTGTAAGTCACAACTTAATATTTTACACATTTCCATTCATTCTAGGCTTGAATATATTCATCTTTATTTTTAACTCAAGTTTTACGCTTATCTATAACTCAAGCATATGTTTATTACCATGGGTTATTAATTCTTTTATAAGTTATTCTGGTTTGTTTATTTCAATCCAATCCTTATCCAACTTATTTTCCATTTATTCAGGTAAGAATCTAATTCCATTCAATAACTCAATTGAATTTTTATTCCAATTCAATTTTATTTTAACTCAGATTTGTTTAACTCAATTCGATTTCAACTTAATTCGAATACATCTGGATATTATTTTCAGCCTATTCAATTAATTTTAGTCCAGTTAAATTTTTATTCCCCAATCCAAATTAATTTCATTTTTAACTTTTCACTTTAAATTTAAATTTCCAATATTCAAAGCTCGTATTTACTTCGTGATTTAAAAATCATCTCAATTTATAAGCTTACAACCCATCTCATCGGGATTTTTTTAAACATCCGTCTTTTGGTTTTAAATCATTTTGAAATCTCCAACATCTCAAATCATATTTCTCAAAAATTTAAACCAATCGTGGTCTTTATTTCTAACAAATTTCCTTTGAAATTTTCGAAAACAACTAGCTTTTCTGAACAAATCAATTTGGCAGCAATCCTTCACTTAGAAACCCGAAAATGAATATTGATGATGCGGTCGTCATCATCAGAATTATTTCCCAATCATCCAAGTGATTTCAATGCTATATCACTTTCAAAATCCATTTAAAACAAATTTCCTTTCAGAAATACCTCTAAAACAATATTGCTATTTTTATCTTCAAAACACTTCAACAAACACTTCCAAAATCTCCAGGATTTTTAAATTTCCTAATCCTGCTTAAATCAATTTTAACTACATTCATTTGCATAGTTTATGCTCATACAAATTCTCATTTGATTATATTTCAATTTATAAATTACATTTATAGTTCATATTTATAAATTTCATTTTATAATGAATTTATTTCCTTAACCTTTGGTTATATTTTAAATTTCTAATTAAATTTTTACTCAACGATGATAATAATTTAATATTATTCTTCCTAACATCCAAGCAACCATATATTAGCTAAAATAGTTTACAAAAACTTTTCTTTATATCAAAATATATTTTTGGGTAAAATTATTTCATTCACCCACATTTAAAACAATACCGTGTCGACTGTTCTGTTCAAGTGTTTAGAAACCCCTTCGATACAGTTGTCCATACCGTGCCGACGAAGGTTCATATGCCACTCAATAACCCAATCAACACAATATTAAAATAATTTATATTCACTAACAAGTACACGCTCATATCTATTAATACGCCCAAACTCATTCTAGAGTACTTCGGACTCTAATTTAAATGAGTAATTCCCACCAGAGCCAAGGTTATCACCAACCTAAGCTCTGATACCAAGTGTAACAGCCCGCAAATCCGTACCCCTTGAGTCAACACTATACTACATCTATCAACTCAAGTTGAACAGAAATACAAACCATTTGGGTTAAAGAAGAAGAGGTAGAAGAAGAAAATAGAAAACAACATCAGAATCTAACCATCGCAGCGGAATAAAATATAATATATAATAAATAATCTTTACTCAAAATCAAATACACCTGTCTATATATTACATCATCAGATTATATCAATCAAAGTTTAACATCAATAACATACAACTGGATACACAGCTACTCAACACAGCGGAATATATATAAAACAAGTACGAAAGTACGTATCGTCATCCAGCTCGTCTCCTGAGCTCCACATCATCATGTCATGTATCCTATAATACCCGGTCTGACCCAAGCATTATAGTTTAATAACACCCGAGTCAGTCTGGAATACCAGCGTGACAAATCACACTCAAATTGATTATTAAAGTTTTAAAAATCCTTTTTAAAACAAAAGCATCTCGTAAGACCACGCCACAAATAAACATGTCGGGTTTTTGCCTTACGATAGCTAAAACACTTTTTATTAAAATCCTCTGATATTATAATAGGGTCTATGTACAAATACTTATAAAATAGCCGAATTTGTGACATTATTAAATTCCAGCTACTAGCCACAGAGTGGGTAATACAAACAAAACACGTAAAAGGCGCGTAGGCAGAATGGATTTCCAACTAATGGTTAGCCACTGGGGTACCACCTGTCCCGGTACGTAGCCTAGATCACGGTACTGAGGAGCCATCCTAACTCCCCTGCAACACAAGACCGGGAGTACACCATACTGGATAATCCCGAGTGAGATCACCCCACGGTTGGGATCAGCAACCGCACCACTAAGCCGAAATAAAAAGGCACATCTAGACAGGGATGACCTCACCCTGAATGGGTTCTTACCACCTAGCCTTGCTGCATAACCCTTGATTTTCAGTCATTCCCTGTCGATGAGGCTTGAGGCTAAGCGTTACCTTTATAGAACAGAATGCCCATCGTCCACCCGACGAAGTTCCGAAAGCATTCATCCATACAAGTCCGTCCCGGGTTCGAACGGAACCGAAGGCACTATTCCTAATACATCCATTTTGGAAATATCCCTAGGATTAGTAGCGACTAGCCCTTGCATTTCATTGCTCCATCTTCGACTCTGAACTCGTTTTTCCACGAAAACATACAAACCAGATCGAAGTGATTTTCGAGAAATAAATCTCGATCCCAGTCTCTTCGAAACGATCAACGCATTTGTCCAATATTGATAGTCGATTATTTAACTATCAATTAACATTCACAACAATCACCAATCATAAATAATTTCACCAAATTATTTATTAGTCTCAAAATATCTTCACAAGATATATTTCCACTTTTCAACCCCTTTGAAAATAGTTTCAAACCATACTCTTCTCAAAAGATGAACCTCCAAATATTTATTTCCACTGGAAACAACCAAGCACAAACTTTAGATTTTCAAAAATAATTTTAAACACTTTATTGTAAGATATATTTTAACATTTAGATTGAAAACTATTTCGATACTTTATTAAAAATATACACTTTAGGAATATTTAAATTAGGTTGCTTTTATAAAACATAAAATTAGATTTTCTCTTTAAAACAAATACCAAGTCACTTTAAATAATTACTACCATAATAGGTTAAAAGGAAATACTTACTTTAGAATTTAAATATTTAGAAATAATAAATTTTCCAAAACTTGCTTTTTTAAACAACTTTAAAACTATTAACTTATATTCAAAAATTCGCTTTGAAAACGTACTTGGTTATCCAGGGAGAACTTCCAACTCAATCACTTAAATCAATTTCCCAAATTTATTTCCAATTTACTTCATTTGAAATAAATTTCTTTGCTTACTCGATTCATTTCAAAATTCGTTAATTATGGACTTTATTTTTATTATTATTATTTCCGTTAGATTTTAAATCTTTTGACTGAAGCATACAAATTTTAAACTTTTCGCAATTTATTCTTATTCTTTTCAAAATTTAAATCTTAAATTTATAATAAATGCTTTGTTCTTTTAAATAATAACACTGAAGTTTAAAATTCATTATCTTCCTGTTTATTCTAAATTTCCTTTCCATACTCGAAATTTATTTATTAGAATTTTAAAATCACTTTATTTCTTTTCCAATTCATTCTTAAATTTATTCAAATTTTCTATAATTATTTTACTTAAAATGCGCTCTTTATTTTCTTTTCAAAAATCCAATTCTATATAATTTGATGATTCGGAGTACCGAAATATATTCAAGCAATTATAGCATTCAATATTTCAATATAATTCATCACTGAATATCCAAATAATCATCACATAGAATAATAAACAATTTAAATATATGTTAAGGAATCCAGTTGGATCCCTCCAACCTGTTTCCCTGCATCCACAAACGTTAGCACAACATAAAATACCAATTCCACTTCGAGGTGGAATATCACGGTATATGGGTTTTAAATATAAAATCATCCTCTATTAAATGCGGAAATCAAACATTCCAACATATACTATATACTACTATATATAATATAACACCAAATCCAATCAATCAATCAATTATTTAAATTTAACCATTTAAATTAAAATTAAAATTCAGTTGAGTGAGATTAACTCACCTTTGCCTCTTAAATTTGCACGTCCACTTCATTCTCGATTTAAGTCCATGATTTCTCAACCTTGTATGACCATTTACAGTTTATTAATATTCCAAATAAATTAGAAATAAATTTTTATTTATTTATCTAAATTAAACTAAAATTTAATTTATCTAAATTAAAATTTAATCTATCTAAAAATTAAATTATAGACTAACTTTATATAGATACTTCAATGTCTAAACTCCTATATATCTTTTTCCCGATTTACATAAGTTTAACCCAACAACCTTATTTTATATAAATTCATTTTTTATTAAATTTAAAATACAATTTTAAATTAAATTAACAAAGTATAGGAAGACCTTATACAAGCAAATTACATATCTTTATTAATCACTGAGGTAATTTAAATTTTGTTTTAAATTAAAGTTGACTTACAAATTTTTAAATTGTTACAACCGATTAAACTTTCCCTTGGAAATCACATCCGATATAAAATGATCTATATGAGTTTCAAAAATCTAACTTTTTATAAAAATTTCAATTGAAATATTTTAGAATCCCTGTTTCAAAATCATTTTCTTTTTACACAATTTCTTTGTAACAACATTAACTAAACCAATACTTTAATGAGTTAAACCGATAACAGAAAATACCTTCCACCAAAACGCCTGCTACTGCCATGCCCTCTAGCTTCGATCGCGACCCAAAACCCTCAGCACCGTGCCTCCATAACAGTCGCAACCCCAAACGCTAACCGCGACTATCTCCTCGCGAGCAGCCCCAAACCCTAATCGCGACTGTCCCCTCGCGAGCGGCCTCAAACCCTAATCGCGACCGTCCCCTCTTTCAGGAGTTCGCCTGCTTTCCTCTTTATTTAATTTTGATTCATGCCGAGCTTTGATTTTAAAATAGAAAGGGGAAGGACGAAAATCGACGGAACAAAAATGAGTGAGGGAAGAGACTGGATTTTCGTTTATTTGCTTGAGCCTTGACTGGAAGGGAGGATGAGAGATGAGCGGCGATCCTTATTATGAAACGAAAAAAAGGGTCAGCATTTCCTTTTGGTTCTGAAGCTAGAGAAAAATGAATCGAATGAATTGATGTAAAAAAGCTTGATTTTTACCGAGCCGAGAGATAGAAGACGTGTTTGGAAGCTTCAGAAAGAAGACAATGCGTGTCTATATTTCACAACGTGCCCAATCTTAGTATAGTGGTCGATTATATTATTTATTTTCAAATTCAAATTTAAATTGTCCAAAAATTACAACACAAAATTCTAAACTCTTATCAAGTCGTACCGCTAGGCGTTCATAACGTTATACCCCTATTCCGAACAAAATAGAAAAGGTTTCGAGTCTTAATTTGATCGTATGGAGAAGATAGCTTTTTGAATCGAATTAAAGTAATAAATTTTCGATATTAATTCTTGCGCGTTTATATATCGTACGCTCACACAACTGCTCCAATCGCTTCGAAAATTGAAATCCGATAATGAAATCCGATAATAATATAATACTACGGATCCAATGGATCTGGTTTCGTTGAATTTCGAGACTGTGCCTTGGAAGGCTATTTTAAATTCTATTTAAAATGATAAAATTTCAAAACTCAACAAAATACTTCCGAATTCAATTTTAACACTTTTATTATCTTCCGTGCTATCAATATAAATTTTGCAAGCCTTTAAATAATTTTTAATAGGCTTAAAACTCCAGATTCAATATTTTACCCAACTTTAAATTATTAAATTCAAAACTTTAATTATAAAATAAATAGTGATATTTGAATTCAAGTTAAAATTAACTTTTAAATATTTAAAATCAATTAAATATTCCGATTTCAAATGCTCAAAAATTCCGGGTCATCACAAAGTGGTTTTCGAAGTTGGCAGAGAGTATGACAACTTCCGATCCTGGTCTCTTTAACAACCAAACGTTATTATAACACCGCGGTCTTTTCAAAATAGTTGTACTTTTGAAACCAGAATAAAATATCCATTTCAAAACCATAAAAGTACGATATCATTTCATTTTAAAACCAAATCAATATGATATCCTTTTTATTTCAAATCAATATAATATCATTTTATTTCAAATATATCCCTTTCAAAAATCATAGCACTACCAAATTATACACTTCAAAACCAAACAATTGAAATTTTAACACATTATAATACTTTGAAATTCATAACTTTGAACATTTCAATTTCGATAAAACATTTCAATTTCGTTATATTTCAAGGCTTTAAATATTCAAAAATTTCAAACTAAATTTGGTAATTTTGATTCAACAATTAAATTTTCTATTATTTAGTTTTGAAATATTTTACATAATAAAACCCTTATCATTTAAATAAGGCTCAAATTATAAATAACTAAATATTGCCTTCAATTCATTTATACTTGAAATAATCATTTAATTCATCCAGCCCCCAAAATCAAGTTGTAAAAATCATACCTTTTAAAATTTTCAATTTAATAAATTTCACATCAACCCTTTGCGTTTAATTCTTAAATAAATTCAATTTCATATACTCTCAAATTTATCTCAATTTCAAATCAAATTTATTCGAGAAAATTCTTATAAAAATTAATTCACGTCAATTTCATATTTATCTTCTAACCCCAGTTTTATTTAAGCCCTTAACTATATACCCAATATAATTTAATCAGCTATTTAACCATATTATCTTAATAAAATCAACTTTATTATTTAACTTATTTTACACTTTAAACCAATTTTATACATAGCTTAAAACCAAAAATTTAACTATATATAGAAATAACATTTATACAACATCCAAAAAAATATCTCATAAAACCATATATTTCTTTACTAAACCATAGAAAATCATTTCAAAATATTTACACATATATACCGCGGTCTCTGTATAAAATTTTCTAGCCTGTGGTCAAGTGGTACGGATATTTATCATTTCAAACCGAAATTTAAAATAAAAATATGGTTGTATATCATTTCAAACTGCAATCCCGAATCAAAAATGATAAATCAATAAAGAACTTGCAGATTATGACGATATACATCCATTCATCCATCATAAAATCATACATCCATCATAATCAACATCCAAAACAATCAATTAATATTAATATATAACTGATAATATATAACAGGTAAATAACAGGCAGTTATATTCAATAATAAATTAAATAACTATTTAATTTAACTAAATGCAATTAACTGAGATGATGATTTAAAAATATACAAACAGTCATAAATAAATTCATAATCACAACATAATTACATTTAACGAACATAAGAAATTTTAGAAATTATGATTGGGTTACAACACTCACCTTTTGAATTTAAATTGAATTTAAATCTAAAAATTAAACAGTTCCCAAATCCATCCAAACCTGCGCCAAAATGTCTGGAATTCCAATACGAACCTGGCGGAGAAAACTACGCGTGAATTAGATATCGTATACGAAAGATATAGTGATAAATGTGTTTGAATTTCAATTATAAAAATAAAAAAAAGAGGAACACTTTACCCCCTTGCCACGTCACTATCTCTTACATCACGCACGCAAGCCCCCATCTCCAGAACCTAACCCAAACGCACGCAGCACGCATACTACCCAGATCGACGCTGACCAAGCCGTTGACCATGAAAATAGACCCCCTTCGGCCGCCCAATGCCACGCCGACCGCCTACTCCCTCTTACCCATGATAGGACGCCCCCAACGCCACCATCGTCTCACGCAAATCCAACCGGCCGCCGGAAAAGGTTAAACCCTAAATTACATTAACGTAATATTTAATTCAGATTTATTGCAATTGATTACCCGTTTTAATTTAATAGACTAAATAACTGATTATTTTATGAATAAAATTAGAATTTCTTATTCATTTTGTTACATTCATAGTCTTCGCTATTGTCTTAAACTTGCTAATGTAACATTAAAGTTCATTTAATTCTAATAGATTCCCCATTTATATTTAATAGTCCAAATTAAACAGGTAAATTATAACCATTGTTATCATAACTTTTAATTACACATATGAATTCAATATTCACAAACAAATGTTACAATTCTTACATAAAGTTTTATTCAATTACCATAAACTATCTATTATCTCATTAATTAATTCATATTTACATCCACTTCCATATATAAATTTTGTAACCAAGTTATAACATTTACATTTGTTTTTCACTTATTGGAATTACATCCAAGTTATTAACAATTAACTTACAATTATACAGTTGCAATTCATTTTAGTTATTATTTCATTAATATTATTTCCAATTTTATTACTTTTAGTATTATTTACACAATCATATTAAATTAACAAATTATAATGTTTTCCACTATTTCTTTATTGGGATTTCATTCCAATTATCAAGAATTAATTTTAATTACCATTGCAACATTTAATTTCTAACATTCGCTCCAATATAAACTATAAGATTTTCATTTATTTCTACATTTAATTACAAATCTTATAAATTTGACCAATTTTAATTATCGAAATTTACGGGTCGTTACACTCTCCACCGCTCAAAACTTTTCGTCGTCGAAAAGGAAAAGAAGGGAAAGGAAGAAATAGGAAATCGGTATAACTTACTTAAAACATTAAATTTATAACAAATAAATTTTACAAATTTTTTTAATTTAAATAAAATATACCAATTTATAACCATTAGATCATTTTATACTCAAATTATTAAAGTTTGGAAAACATTTTCAAAATATTTTCTAAGCCCAAAATTTACGCAAAATTTCGGCAGAGTCTCCTTTGTACGGGGAGGCTCGGGAGAAAATATAATATCAAATATAACAATATACAAACATGTATTTTCCAAAATAATATATCCCAACACGGGAAAATAATAGCGCTATAAACCGTAATCCGAGAACGTACCTATTCGTTGGGCAAACAACGCTTAAATTATGAAACCAAAAGCAGTAGCAATTGCTTCCATAACCTGTGTTTCACTTATATAATCCAAAAGAGTTAATAATTATATAAAAATGAAATATTTAACTTGTTTCCACCAATAACAAACACATCAATACAAACAACCATCACATAGAATCATTACAAATCAATCATTCATTCATATCAACAAATTAAACAGTTGTTCGGGTTCAAAACTTCAAATTGTACAGGATGAAAAATAACTACTAGGCGCACCATTTACTCAACAATCTCTGATGAAGCTAAATAGATTATTCATACATCCAAACAATTTTAAAGTATCCTTACCCAAACAACCATAAACCAAAATAAACAACAATTTCATACAACAGATTTAGTTTATCCTTATTATTTCCATTCATACATTTGTTGTTTGTTTTCTCTTTTTCATTCTTATGATGGTTTATCTTTTTTAATTTACATTTATTTCTTACAAATTCATTTAGAAATAACTTCAACTTATTTTCTTAAGTTTAAAATTTTCTTACTTACAATACCTGCTTTCTATTATATTTAATTAGTAGTATTTCAATTATACTTAAGTTTATAACAACTACAGCACCAAATTCTTATTTATTAAAGAATTTCATTAATTACTTTCATTACTTCAAATATTTACTTGTATAATATTCTATTATCATTTCTTTTAAACATTGTAACTTTTATTGTCCTTTGGTAAGTTATATAAATGTTTAAGAATGCAAATGAAACTTATACAAGTTTTACCTCATCTTTTAATTTGATTTAATGTTCAATAATTACATCTTTTGTTTTATAAGTTACGAATTTCAACTTCTTTTTTAATTTTATTTATAACTTAGCATTTATCTATTATTTCATTTTTTTAGGTTTCAATTATTAGTTAAATTCCATTTCACTAAAGCAATTGAAACCATTAATTAATGGAAACTTAAGAATTTAAATTCCGGGTTTAATTTCAAATCATTTTAAAATAATAGATAAATGTTTATACTTAAAACTTATATGTCCAATTATACTTAAAACAATTAGAAATTTATATTTGGTTATCAAAATAAATCCATAGTAAAACTACTACAGTGGCCTTCCCACTTCGAAACTCGAAAATGAATGTCGATGATGAGTGCACTCATCACTGAAATTATTTTCCAACGACAGAGAGGGGGTACAGACCTTATTTCTTTTCAAAATTTCTTTAAAACAAATCTTTCAAATTATATCGCAATATTTATATTAGAAAATACTTCTAATAATATTATTATTATCTTCCAAAATCATTGAAAGAATTTTCAAAACCCCGAGACTTAAGTTTTAAATTCCCAATTTTCGTTTCTTTTATTTTCAATCTTATTTCAACTATTATTTATAAATTTTATTACCTACCTACCAATATATTGCAACCAAATATATCTATCATTTATAAAAATTTATTTTATATAGAAAATATAATAGGCAAAATTATTTCATTCGCCTATATTCAAAAACAAATATTGTGTCAGTCTGTCCTATTAAGTGTTTAGAAATCTCTATTGATGTCATAGCATCCCATGCATCAACCAGAATTTATAAATACAAAACGGAACAAACTAAACAATATTAAAACCCTTTTATACACTAATAAATACGCTCTCTCATATGTATATGCTCAGTGACTCATCATAGGGTATTACTACCTTCTTATTAAAGAGTCCAACCCCACAAAGCTAAGGTTTATCGCTAAACCAAAGCTCTGATACCAGATTTAATGTCCCGCCTTTTCTGACGCTTTAAATCGACAATAAACCACACATATTAGACTTAAACCATACAGAAGGGTGGATTGTTATGGGGTAAATAAGAAAAAGCAGAGAAAGAAATGAAACAAAACAGAATCTTGCAGCGGAACGATAAAATATAATAATCAAATAAACAGTTCATGAAGCTATTTACAAAATATTTGATTTTATTTATATAATACATATTAGAGTTACACATACCAGAGAATCAAATAATAATGCAGCGAAACAAATGTGATGCGGTGGACTAATATAATATTTAATAGTAGTAAAATTTTCGTCTTCGTCCTCCAGAAGTAAGGTCTTCAAATGCTGAAATGCTCAGGCTGACCCAAGCGAATTGAAAAGACAAAACACTCAAGTCAGAACTAAAAGACCTGATGTAAGTTAAATCAACAGTAAAATATAAGTGGAATGGCGTCAGAGATGTTTACGGGATTTGACATCTCCTATCCAGTGTCAAACGTGAGTGCAGTAACTTAAGAGATGCTCGGGATTCACATCTCCTGAGGATCCGTTAAACTATTTACTATGTAGTAATATTTTTCTATTATAATAATGTCTATTATAAAATAAATTTACTTTTGAATAGCGTTAAGGAGTTACCCAATCTCCCCCTTAACAAATAATAGCCCCGGTAGTCCATCCAGTATCAGCGCATCTCCAGATCGGGAGACTACCCTAAATATTCCACGGGCTACTGGAGAAAACCAAACTCGTAAAAGGCGCGCTAGGGTAGGTGACATGACACAACTAGGCAATGCCAGGGAAGATATACCAATTACGCATCCAAACTGGTAGCAACGTGTAGCAACTACTACCGCCCACCTCGAACAACACCCCCAAAATCAAAAATTAAAAGTGGCCACCGAATCAATCCCAAAGTCAGAGTATAATATCGAAGGAGTGCGTCCGATCAAAGGAATGACCTCATTGGCCCGAGAATCGCTCCTATTTTAGCCACCTTCTGCCAACTAACGGGAGTTGGGTCCACGTATTTACCTCAAAGGAAACGCCTCCACCATCCTACTTCATTCTAGAATCTCCACCGCGTACACGGTTGTTAAAGTGGTTTTCGGAGTTGGCAGAGAGTATGACAACTTCCGATCCCGGTCTCTTTAACAACCAAACGTTATTATAACACCGCGGTCTTTTTAAAATAGTTATACTTTTAAAACTAGAATAAAATATCCATTTCAAAACCATAAAACTACGATATCATTTCCAATTTAAAACCAAATCAATATGATATCCTTTTTATTTCAAATCAATATAATATCATTTTATTTCAAATATATCCCTTTTCAAAAATCATAGCACTTCCAAATTATACACTTAAAACCAAACATGTGAAATTTCAACACATTCAAAACATAATACTTTGAAATTCGTAACTTTGAACATTTCAATTTCGATAAAACATTTCAATTTCGTTATATTTCAAGCCTTTAAATATCCCAAAATTTCAAACTAAATTAGGTAATTTTGATTCAACAATTAAATTTTCTATTATTTATTTTTAAAATATTTTACATAATAAAACCCTTATCATTTAAATAAGGCTCAAATTACAAATAACTAAATATTGCCTTCAATTCATTTATACTTGAAATAATCATTCAATTCACCCAGACCCTAAAATCAAGTTGTAAAAATCATACCTTTTAAAATTTCCAATTTAATAAATTTCACATCAACCGTTTGAGTTTAATTCTTAAATAAATTCAATTTCATATAATCTCAAAATTATCTCAATTTCAAATCAAATTTATTCGAGAAAATTCTTATAAAAATTAATTCACGTCAATTTCATATTTATCTTCCAACCCCAATTTTATTAAGCCTTTAACTATATACCTAATATAATATAATCAGGTATTTAACCATATTATCTTAATAAAATCAACTTTATTATTTAACTTATTTTACACTTTAAACCAATTTTATACATAGCTTAAAACAAAAAATTTAACTATATATAAAAATAACATTCATACAATATAAAAATAAATATCTCATAAAACCATATATTTCTTTACTAAACCATAGAAAATAATTTCAAAATATTTATATATATATATATATACCGCGGTGTCTGTATAAAATTTTCTAGCCTATGGTCAAGTGATACAGATATTTATAATTTCAATCCGAAATTTAAAATAAAAATATGGTTGTATATCATTTCAAACTGCAATCCCGAATCAAAAATGAAAAATCAATAAAGAACTTGTAGATTATGACGATATAAATAAAACATCCATCCATCCATCATAAAATCATACATCCATCGCAATCATCATCCAAAATAATCAATTAATATCAATATATAACAGATAATATATAACAGGTAAATAACAGGCAGTTATATGTAATAATAAATTAAATAACTATTTAATTTAACTAAATGCAATTAACTGAGATGATGATTTAAAAATATACAAACAGTCATAAATAAATTCATAATCACAACATAAATTAAATCTAACGAACATAAGAAATTTTAGAAATTGTGAGTGGGTTAAAACACTCACCTTTTGAATTTAAATTGAATTTAAATCCAATTTAAATCCAAAAATTGAACAGTCTCCAAATCCATCCAAACCAGTGCCAAAATGTCTGGAATTCCAATACGAACCTAGCGGAGAAAACTGCGCATGAATTAGATATTGTATGTGAAAGATATATCGATAAATGTGTTTGAATTTCAATTATAAAAAAAAAGGAACACTTTACCCCTTTGCCACGTCACTATCTCTTACATCACGCACGCAAACCCCCATCTCTAGAACCTAACCCAAACGCACGAAGCCTGCGTACTATCCAGATTGACGCTGACTAAACCGTTGGCCACGAAAATAGACCCCCTCCGGCCGCCCAATGCCACGCTGACCGCCTACTCCCTCTTCCCCATGATGGGACCCCCCAACGCTACCATCGTCGCACGCAAATCCAACCAGCCACGGGAAAAGGTTAAACCCTATATTACATTAACGTAACATTTAATTCAGATTTATTGCAATTGATTACCCGTTTTAATTTAATAGACTAAATAACTGATTACTTTATGAATAAAATTAGCATTTCTTATTCATTTTGTTACATTCACGGTCTCCGCTATTGTCTTAAACTTGCTAATGTAACATTAAAGTTCATTTAATTCTAAATGATTTCCCATTTAATATTAAATAGACCAAATTAAACAGGTAACTTATAACCATCGTTATCATAACTTTTAATTACATATATGAATTCACTATTCACAGACAAATGTTACAATTATTACATAAAGTTGATTTTATTCAGTTGCCATCAACTATCTATTATCTCATTAATCAATTCATATTTACATCCACTTCCGTATATAAATTTTGTAACCAAGTTATAACATTTACATTTGTTTCACTTATTGGAATTACATCCAAGTTATTAACAATTAACTTACAATTATACAGTTGCAATTCATTTTAGTTATTATTTCATTAATATCATTTCCAATTTTATTCCTTTCAATATTAATTACGTAATCATATTAAATTAACAAAGTATAATGTTTTCCACTATTTCTTTATTGGGATTTCATTCCAATTGTCAAGAATTAATTTTAGTTACCATTGCAACATTTAATTTCTAACATTCGCTCCAATATAAATTATAAGATTTTCATTTCTTTCTACATTTAGTTACAAAATCTTATAAATTTAACCAGGTTTAATTATCAAAATTTACGGGTCGTTACAATCCCAAATCATTGAACTCGCCTTGCTTGCCCAATTTCGCGACAGCCTCGATTTGCCATCGCTTCCTTGCTCATACGTGCAAGCTCGCGCGTCACTGACCTAAACCAAACTCACACGCGGCCCAGATAGCAACTAACCCTAAGCGCGACACCTATTTCTCTACTCGAACTAGCCATCCCGATCGATGATTTCTGCCGCCGCAGCTTTGAGTCAATTGTGCCTTGCCGATGTCACGATTCCCGGTTGCATCGACGACGATAACTTCCTATCGCGACCCCCTTGATGCTATCGGCCGCCACGACCTCGCTAACTAGCTTGTGAACTTAGCCGCCGATCGCGATTTGATCGCGAATGCCCCCTCTGTTTTTTATTTTTTTTTCCGATTTAGAATGAAGAAGAGGAAGGCCGGTTCGATTAATACTTCGGCCGTTTGATTTTGATTTTGGAACAAAAACAGTTTTCAATTTTATTCTGAATAGAGAGCGGCCATTGAAGTGAAAAGGTGGCAAGATATAAAAGGAGGTAGCGTGATTTAAACAGAACAACTGCATGTATGGTAAGCTATAGCGATTTGCAGAGGAGACCAAAAAGTTTTGATGTTGATAGAAACTAGGCTGGTATTGAAACAAGTTTGACTAGTCCAACAATATATTTTATGTAACATTTAGGATTTTCGACTCATGAAAGTCGACATTAATACGTCCACTGTATCAACTGCCGAGCAATAGAAGGCCGGAAACCCGAATTGTTAGGGTTAAAAAAGAAGAGGTAGAAGAAGGAAGAAAGAAAGAAAAAGCAACAGAAACAATACTAGAATTTCACAATCACAGCGGAACAACATATATTAGATAAATGAATAATCTTTAAATCAAAAGAACTGTACATTTTTATACATTACATCATCATTACATTACATTATCAGAGTTTACAAAAACAAATAGCGCAAAAGAAATACTATATACTAATTGATACGCTGTGCCATCCAGCTTGCCTCCAGATATCTACAGCAACTCCTGAATTCCAGAATGACCTGACAACCTTACTCTGGACTGTCCGTGTGGAAAATGATGGGCACCCAGAGTTTAGGAATGGAACAATATGTTGGGGATGCGGATTAAGGATCTTAAGGTAGAAATAACACCAGAGAGGGGGTGAATAGTGTTTTAAAGAATATATGAACTATATGACTAAATTAAAACTTTCAACACAAATCTAAACAGAATTCTAACACAGAATGATCACAGAACATATAACAAATGCAAATAGTAAAGTAAAGCAAGTAAAAGGAAAGAACGCACCGGATTTTATACTAGTTCGGAATTCTTCTACATCCAGTCCTGCACCAAGGCAATATCCTTGTACAGATTTTTATAAGCCAATATCCAAATTACAACCCTCAATTTCTAAGGCCTTGAGGAACCCTCCTATCTCCGAGTCTGGGGTAAACTCTCTTGATTTACGGGACACAAGATCACCCTAATACTTTCTAATAACAATCCTTTTGAATGGATAGACTCTATGGACTTTTTGAATACAAATTAATCCTAGAACTCTGAATAGCACTTTGATCTTTAGTAGAATGATGGAAAATCAAATAGAGAGAGTATCTAAATGATTTCCTATTGAGAATTTGGTAGAATGATGGCACGATCTTGAAAATATGAAGTTTTATGGATATGGAATGGTGGAGAAGAAAGAGTGAAGAAAAATAAGAAAGTAGTTGTTAAAAAATTCGTTTTGGAAGCCTTTATATAGATGCTCAACAGTCATAACCATTGGCGAAAGGTTTTTGAACGAATGGACACTTCTTTTGAAATTTGAAATTTGAATCCAACTGTCACCATGTCGACATGGGGTATCCCCATATGTCGACATCCCTCAGTTCAAAATTGTAGAGATGCTGTTTTGTAAAAGCATTTGAATTTAAAACAAGTTGAAACTTCTCTGAAGCAAAATAAAGTGTTTAAACAATATTTTGAGATAGAGAATGAATATAAAACATTATTTTAAATATATATATATATATATAATTGATATAGACCGTAAATTATATAAGTAATATTTAAAATCAGAATAAGTTTTGATGTTTTAAAAATAGAAGTTTTTAAAATCAGAATGGAGGAATATTTCAAGGCTAAAACAAAGTTTGAAAACATTTTTGGAAACATGATTTTGAAAGCTAAAACATTTTGAAAACAGATTTAAAAACATTTTGAAAAATCTATTCAAACTGAAATTGCAAGAACCTTCCTACAGAGCTCCTCCATAGGACTCGAGAACTTGTACAAAGTAGTTTAAATGATTTTGATTTTTGTGGGTTTGTAAGCCACTTGTCGTAGGTTTGTAAGCTACTTGTCGTGGGTTTGTAAGCCACTGGTTTCGATAGAAATTCGGTTCCATCCCAAAAGAAAATTGGAAGAAAGATGAGAGTGCTATTATGAAGTTTTAACAAAATACTAGACACTTATCTTGAGATCTTGAAATCTTGATTCTCTGGAGTCTTGAATCTTGAATCTCTAATCTTCATCTTGATGCTTGAGTCTTTATACTGATCAGTCTTCGATAATACCTGCATATACTTCCTATATACATACATACATACATATATATATATATATATATCTATATGAAAATGTTAGTATATATTTTATAAAGTAAAGTATAATAACTATATAAGGTTGTTGTCATCAAAACATCATCAACTCAGTTCCTAACAATCTCCCCCTTTTTGATGATGACAACCTTTATTTGTAAAATATTCTTACCATACCATAACTCTCCATAACTCCCCCTTACTCCGTGACTACTTATCAAAACTACAACTCCCCTTTATTCCATGACTCCCCCTTACACCAAGCACATATATTTTTATAACTTTCTCCCCCTTTGTCGTCAACAAAAAGGAATAAAAGATTTACCTGTTCTAAAGTATATATAGAATAAAAGTGTAAAGTGAACGTGTAAGAGATCAAGTGTGTGTGCATATATATAAGTGTAACTTGACAATTAAATCAATATCATACATAGCAAACCAATCATGTATGGTATATGAAGTTATATACAAACCAAATCCAAATCAAACTTAAGTAAAAAATTCAATCAAATCCTAATCAAATCTAGATCAAATCAAATCAAACAAACAAACATACATAATGATCAGACATTCCTTGGGACTTCCACCCATCCATCTTCTCCAAAGATAGGATCAGTTTTGATAACATCCCAATTATCTTTGTCGAGAGTGACTGGTGGATTTGCTTCGGGTTCGTCTTTGCTAAGGCTTGAGATCATCCAATGAAGTGTGTCGAAGTGTTTCTCTTGCTCTTTGATCATCTGTATTTGGCTTAATTCTAAGTGCCTTTGATTTCTAAGTATAAAAGAAAGAATATTCTTGAAAGAAGTAAGAATTTCTTCAAGATTTTCACTTAAATTCTTAATTGGAGAAGCCATAATTTAAGAAATAAGTTGAAGTATGAGAGGAGATGAATAGAAATGGAGGTAGAGAAGTTTTTCTGGAAGAAATAGGTATTTATAGGAGTTATTGGCCGTTCAAAATGAATTGTCACTTGGTAGTTACAAGAATTTGAAGTTAGAAATTGTAACTACTTTTTGAATATTATATGTCGACATGGGGGGATAGGGCATGTCGACATGGTCTAGACAGAATGACCAAGTTGAGTTTTTTTTTTTAAGTTTATTTTTATACTAGTGGACGTATATAAACTTAAAATAAATAACTAACAGAGATATATATAAAGCTGGAAAACAGAGAATGAGATAGCATTACTTATATTAGTTAACATTACATAATCTTAACTAAAAAAGTAGAAAATACAAAGATAGATAAACGATAGCTAGAGAGATAATGGCTAGGATTAGTTTGATGAAGATGATGATGAGGACAAGCCAAGTTTCCTGCCTATCTTTCCAAAGAACTTGTCGATCTTGGTAGAGATTTTATCCATTTTCTTGCTAATAGATCTCTTAAGAACCTTTTGGTTTTGGGCAAGTATCTTTTGGTTCTTGAGTATGGTTTTGTTGGACGGATTGGCGGGTGTATGTGGATACTCTATACTTTTCAAAGAGGTATCTTCATCTTCCTCTTCTTCAATTTCCATTCCTTCCCCTTCTTCTTCCTCTTCTTCTTCCTCTTCTTCTTCTTCTTCTTCAATTTCCATTCCTTCCCCTTCATCTTCCTCTTCTTCTTCCTCTTCTTCCATCTCTTCATGAGCAATTCTCTCTTCCTTTTCGGCAAGTGTTTCATATGGTTGAAACATGAGTGGGATTTTCATAAGAGAAATGTTCTCATGATTGAACACTTTTCTACTTACAAACTCTTCCTTTTTAACATCCACACCAAAATAATTGAAAATCCGAGTAAGGTAAATTCCATGATAAAGAGTGTTTTCTCCCATATTAAAATTTTTGGGTCTTAACTCATCTAAAATAGTTTGTGCCCAATTAATATCATATTTTCCAAAAATAGCAAAAAGAGCTTTACACACTTTTGAGGTGGGATTATTGTAGTTTCCCGACCTAGGAATAATTGTGTGTTGAATAAGAAGGTTGACAATTCTTGCTTTTGGGCGGAAAAAGCGATTCTTAAAATCCATGTGGTCATCGCTTTCAAAAATGTGATGAAAAGTCTCTCGATCGGTTTCATTGATTTGAAATTCCGAGAGATTCATAACGGTAGATTTGCAACCCAAAATAGTACCCAAAATATCGGAATCCAAAACAATAAGTGTTCCTTTAACACTACTCCAAATTTGATCTTCATTTCCATTATAAAATCCACGATTTAGGTTTGCATAAAACATTTTGACATGGTTTGGATAACAAACGAAATCATTTTGCTTGTTATCAATCAAGCTAAGAATGGAGTTTTCTTCAAAAAGTTGATCGATTTCATAAGAAGAAAAATCATCAAAAATGGCAAATTTTCCCGTATTGACTTTACCATAGTTTACATAGTTTATGTAAGCTTTGATAGCCTCCGGGTCATTGAAAAGATCATTTTTGATGGATTTGGGCAGCCTCATAGTTGATGAGTTACTTGAGGAAGCCATTGATGAGTGTTTGAGAGGAGTAGAAGATAATGAAGAAAGTTTGAATTATGAGAATAAAGTGAAAAGAGATGATAAGAGAAGTATATTAAATAGATTCTCTAAAGTCATGTTCTCTGGTCAAGAGGTGTCTTTTCAGAATTTTGAAGTAAGTGAAAAGGTGGAGGGAAATTCAAAAGTTTGAATTCAAATTTTGAAATCAAATTTCTTATAGGCATGTCGACATGGGGTATCCTGGCATGTCGACATGTGCCTGTTGAATTTGAAAAGAGGTGTCTATTCCTAAAATCTAAGAAATTCCTAAAATCTTAAGAAAACTAATCTATATTCTATATCTATATATAATTCCAGTAATAATATTAAATATAATAATATTAAAATATTTTCAAAGGGTGATTTTGGATTTAAAAATTCAAGGAATTGCAAACAAAATCAAAGCAAGCAAGCATCCAATAAAATTAAAATAAATGTGTACCTATTTTTAGATCTAAACTCCAGTCGTTTTCTGCTTTGAGAATAGCCGTGAAGCACAGATTTGAATTATCAGTTTTCTTCTCGTCATCACTGGATGAATCTGAATCGTCAAGAGTTGCTGCATATGCCTTCTTTCTTTTCTTTGGTTGCTCGTTGTTTGGTTGAAATGTCTGTTTGTCTGGATATGGACAATCCATCTTGTAATGCCCTGTTTTGTTGTAGTTATAGCATCTATCACCATTATTGTTGTTGTTGTAGTTCTCCGAAGTATTTCTGGAATTTCTTTGATCATTTCTTTTAAAGTTATTCATCTTTCTATACTTCAGAAATTTTCTGAAATTTCTGGTCATGAAAGCAATTTCTTCATCACTCTCTTGTTCTGAATCTCCAGTTGTTGCTTTGAATGCGATCGATTTCTTTTCCGTTGCCTTAGATTCTTTTCTCCCTTGTAGTTGAACTTCATAAGACATTAGATTACCAATTAACTCTTCGATCTTCATTTGACTAACATCATTTGCCTCTTCAATAGTAAGTGTCTTTTGATCCCATTAAGGAGTGAGTGAATTGAGTATTTTTCTGACTTGATCTTCTTCTGAGAAACCCTTTCCTAAAGCAATCAATGAGTGTACAATGTCTTGAAATCGACAATACATGTCGGAAATAGACTCATTTTCATGCATTTTAAACAATTGAAACTGGTTAGTTAATATAGAAATTTTAGTCTGTTTAACTTTGCTTGTTCCTTCATGAGTTACTTGCAAAGTTTTCCAGATTTCAAATGCAGACTTACAAACAGAGACTCTATTAAACTCATTCCTATCTAGTGAACAAAATAGTATATTCATAGCCTAAGAATTGTTTTGTGCAACTGTCTTTTGCTCAGTAGTCCACTGGGCAAAATTTGTAGTTGGTTCAACATATTCAATTTATGTCATAGTCCAAGTATCTAAACTTATGGATTGTAAATAAATTTTCATCCTATATGCCCAACATGCATAATTACTGCCATTAAAAAGTGGTGGTCTGACAGTAGACTAACCCTCTACAAATGAACTAGTGTTAGTGCTTGTGTTGACAGAAGTAGTGGTGACAGGAGTGACATTATTAGTGGGTTGTGCCATTAAAATTTTTCAAAATTTTAGATTATGAAAATAATGAAAACCAATGCTCTGATACCAATTGTTGGGGATGCGGATTAAGGATCTTAAGGCAGAAATAACACTAGAGGAGGGGTGAATAGTGTTTTAAAGAATATATGAACTATATGACTAAATTAAAACTTTCAACACAAATCTAAACAAAATTCTAACACAGAATGATCACAGAACATATAACAAATGCAAATAGTAAAGTAAAGCAAGTAAAAGGAAAGAACACACTGGATTTTATACTAGTTCGGAATCCTCCTACATCCAGTCCTGCACCAAGGCAATATCCTTGTACAGATTTTTATAAGCCAATATCCAAATTACAACCCTCAATTTCTAAGGCCTTGAGGAATCCTCCTATCTTCGAGTCTGGGGTGAACTCTCTTGATTTACGGGACACAAGATCACCCTAATACTTTCTAATAACAATCCTTTTGAATGGATAGACTCTATGGACTTTTTGAATACAAATTAATTCTATAACTCTTAATAGCACTTTGATCTTTAGTAGAATGATGGAGAATCAAATAGAGAGAGAGTATCTAAATGATTTCCTATTGAGAATTTGGTAGAATGATGGCACGATCTTGAAAATATGAAGTTTTATGGATATGGAATGGTGGAGAAGAAAGAGTGAAGAAACATAAGAAAGTAGTTGTTAAAAAATTCGTTTTGGAAGCCTTTATATAGATGCTCAACAGTCATAACCATTGGCGAAAGGTTTTTGAACGAATGGACACTTCTTTTGAAATTTGAATTTTGAATCCAACTGTCACCATGTTGTCATGGGGTATCCCCATATGTCGACATCCCTCAGTTCAAAATTGTAGAGATGTTGTTTTGTAAAAGCATTTGAATTTAAAACAAGTTGAAACTTCTCTGAAGCAAAATAAAGTGTTTAAACAATATTTTGAGATAGAGAATGAATATAAAACATTATTTTAAATATATATATATATATATATATAATTGATATAGACCGTAAATTATATAAGTAATATTTAAAATCAGAATAAGTTTTGATGTTTTAAAAATAGAAGTTTTTAAAATCAGAATGGAGGAATATTTCAAGGCTAAAACAAAGTTTGAAAACATTTTTGGAAACATGATTTTGAAAGCTAAAACATTTTGAAAACAGATTTAAAAACATTTTGAAAAATCTATTCAAACTGAAATTGCAAGAACCTTCCTACAGAGCTCCTCCATAGGACTCGAGAACTTGTACAAAGTAGTTTAAATGATTTTGATTTTCATGGGTTTGCAAGCCACTTGTCGTAGGTTTGTAAGCTACTTGTCGTGGGTTTGTAAGCCACTGGTTTCGATAGAAATTGGGTTCCATCCCAAAAGAAAATTGGAAGAAAGATGAGAGTGCTATTATGAAGTTTTAACAAAATACTAGACACTTATCTTGAGATCTTGAAATCTTGACTCTCTAGAGTCTTGAATCTTGAATCTCGAATCTCTAATCTTCATCTTAATGCTTGAGTCTTTATACTGATCAGTCTTCGATAATACCTGCATATACTTCCTATATACATGTATATATATATATATATATATATCTACATGAAAATGTTAGTATATATTTTATAAAGTAAAGTATAATAACTATATAAGGTTGTTGTCATCAAAACATCATCAACTCAGTTCCTAACACAATAAACTCCAGGTCAGTCTTGGTACTGGTGTGAGAACTTAAACAGTTTATCTTTCAAAAAAAAACAAATAAATTAATTTTAAGATAGATCTGCAATGCTTTTAGAAAATGTAACTACCATAAGGCCTCCCGCACACACACACAATGCAAACGCAGAATCGGAGGAGATTTTCCTTATGATAGCAAACATGCTTGATACGCAAATTTTCTTTGTTATTATTACTATAAGTGCAAAGTGTAGGAAAACATTTCGAAAGTATGATATAAATCTTAGCCAACATACGACCATTATCGTATGCCTACTAAAGCTACCATGTTCAATAGCAGGTTACCGCCACATTCCATGACAGGTTATACAACTAAAACTGTACAGGGCTCGTATTGTTTCTTTGGATTTTCCAACAAATGGTCAGGACAAGGAACTTCCCATTGCCACATGGGTATGCCTCTGGGAAGATGCCCCGAGAACCTAACCGGATCTCTGCCAACACAAGGCCGGGTTACCCCTAGCTGGGTAACTACTGACACGAGTATGCCATCCCCCGGTGGTAACCGACCTAAATCCCGGGATTCACCAATAACCACAAAGAAATAAATTTGCAGCAATCACATAGTTTAAGTATCAATTCTCTATACCATAATACCACCTCTATCCAGAAGGAAATGTATGTACCCTATGGGGGCGCTGTCCCCAAATAACCTTGCTGCATTCATCCCGTTTTGACCATTTCCGGGGTGTGAGGTTCGACGAAGTCTCGTCCACAAAGCTACGCTTTTCATAAAAGCCACGCTTTGATCAACAAATGATCAGCAGCACTCAGCATGCCACGCTACCAAATTGGGAATATATCACTAGTAACCATCAACTACATAACCTTCGAGTTCGTACATCTCAGAGAACGGTGTTAAGCTAAAAGATAAATTCTCCGCCACCAACAGAAATGTATTTGATAGAAACCAGCTTTACATATCAAACTGCAACGTCAGACACACATCCATACAAGTCCGCTCCGGGATCGAACGGAACCGAAGGCGCTTCCAAAGAAGCCCTTGAAATCTAGATATTCACTAATCACGTCCGGACTTCCCATCACAAAGGGTGATAAAATCTCTATATCGGAGATCAGCCGATGTAGAGTCATTCGACGGTAATCCTTCCATTTTCGAAAATATCGGGTCTTCAACACCGGTCTTCAAATGCTATCCATTATGACGTATCACTATTCGGAATGAGATTTATGACCCAAAGGTCCTCTCCCGGCTAAACCGAATAACGAGCGCATATTTTAAAATAAGTGTAGCATTCAAATTCAAGCAAATCACAACAAATACCCATTTAAAGGTAAATATTGATAGTCGGTTATTTAGCTTTCAATAGATATGCACACCATCACCAAATTCCAAATAATTTCCCAAATTATTTATTTTCTAAAAATATCTTTACAAGATAATCCATAAATTTGTTTCCACACTTAAAAAATAAATCAATGTTTATTTTTAACAAATGGCCCTTTCCTTTATAAATTCCATGTGAATTTAAATTTCCAAATATCCATTGATATATGATTTTCAAATCGATTTCAATTATTCACTTTCAATTTATCTTTTAAAGATAAAATCTCAAAACATTTCACTTCATATTGGAAAACATTTCCATACTTATTTAAAAATAAGTAATTTACAAATCTATTTATTTTCAATACTTAGAAAATATTCAATATACTTCAATCACAATTAAGTATATATTTTATTCTTTAAGGAAAACATTCTCCTAAACACATTCATTTGAGTCAAAACAAATGTTGCGTAAAACATTGTTACGACAATCCAAAATCACTAGTATAGGGATTCGAAATTTAGATAGATATATAAATCCCAATACTATATAAGACATTTCCCTTCGAAAATCATTTACTATAACAACAGTGTTATAGTCCACCATTTCTTTATTTCTCGAAAACATCTATTTCAACAATGAATGTTGAAATCTATGGTTTCGATCCTTAACACATTTTAAAACAATTTCAAATCGTTTTAGTTCTATTTAAAAGATCACTTCCTAAAACATTTCTTCAATATATTATTCACTGTCGAAATCATGAATATAAATCATTTACCAAATTCAACACTTCTACATATTTAATTTAAAGGATTATCCACTGTCCAAAATCGTGGATATATCTCCTTTAATAAGCTTTCATGTTTACTTATCAAATTCAACTGGTTTTGGATTTATAAAACAACGTTTATAAATTCACATTTATATATTTTATAAAAACTTCAACTTATAAAATCCCTTAATTAATAAATTCTATTTAAATCTCATTTAAATGCCAAAATCCAATTTATAAGTTAATTACTTATAAATCTTTTATTTTATAAAATCTATTCATTTTATAACTTCACAAATCGTAGATTCTATTCTTTTATAAAAAAATCCATTTACAACATCATTTTCAAACATCTTTAAAACTCCTTTATAATTTCATCACTTTGATTGATAAAAATCAAATTTTATAAATCTTATATATAAAGCTTTTATAATAAATTCAAAAATCTCTATTTAAACTATTTTATAAAATCATTAACTCCATATTTCAAAATCTCATTTCAACTATATTTCTCAAAAATCATAATTTTTATAACATTAAAATTATAACGTTTATTTATTTAAAATGAATCAATTCCAAAATTTAATAAAACGTATACTTTCAGAAATCACTTTAAAAATCCTTTTAAATTTTGAAAACCATCACTTTAACACTTTTAATTTTCCAAAATAGGCCCAATGCTGCAACAACACTTATATAACAATCACGGCATCCAAACATCATATATCATATGATAACAGAATATATCACAATATCTGTAAATAAATCGATACGGTTATGGAATCTAGTTGGATCCCTCCAACCTGTTTTCCTGCATCTATAGATGTTAGCACAATATCAATCCCATTTCAAGACGGAATATCACGGTATACGGGTTTATATAAAATATTATCCGCTATTATGCGGCGCAATAGGGTCTCATCTGCTATATAATGCGCGAAAATAAACTCCAAGTACATATATAATACCAATTCCACATCGAGATGGAATATCGCGGTATATGTGTTTAACAAATAACATCCTCTTAATATACGGCGTATAGGGTCTATTTCAATTCAACAAATAGCAATTTATCATCCAAACACACAATCAAGCAATTTTAAATCTAACTATTTAAGGTTTTAAATCGGAACAGATTCGATTGAGTGAGAAGTTCTCAACTTGTTTTTAATAACAGTTGCAGTGTTTTATTTCGAATAAAATCAAATGCGCGTTTAATTTTACCCAAAATTCAAACTATCTCTAATCGATTCCAATCCAGCTCCATCGCGTAGTGCTCGCGAATACGAACCCAACGCAATTCGTTTCGTCAGTTTTCGACCTCGTATGAACAAGATATGGTATTTTAAACATCGTACAAATTTATAATATAAAACAATTTACAATTTCCTTTTCTTTTTAAACCTTCTTCCAATCTGGGCCGTAGGATCCTGGAGACGAAATCAAAGCCGCTGTGTTGCTTTCTTCTTCTACCACGCTACATCCAGGTCGTTCGAACGCAAGGAACCCATCCTTGCCGTAACTAGGTTTAGACACCACGGCCACCACGACGTACGAGACCCCATCACTCCACCACCAAATCGAAGCTCATCTCGATCAACACCACCGCCCCAAGCACCTCGAAGCTTGGTCGAGCCTAGGTTGCAAAATTAGCTCTCGAACGCGCGACGTTTAAACTCGGTTTACCGTTGGTCTTCCCAATGAAAATCGATTATCACCGTTGGATCGCAAGGTCTCGTGATGATCTACAAGATTGTAGTTGAAGAATTTGCGTAATTGTCTACAGATTGGAAGAGAAAGGAGGAAGAAAGGGACGAAATTCTGGCCATTGATCATAAACGGCGGCTAGGGTTTAAGCCATTAGGGTTTGCTGCAAAATGAAGATAATGGGTCCTTTTATAGAAAATTCTACGAAACACTATTCATCCGAGATTTTCCGAACTCCAAACGAAGCGTGCCAACTGACGTTCCTTAGGTTTAGCCCGCGTTTCAAACACAATGGAATAGGTATCGAGAGCCAATTATATTAAATTTGGAAGATAGGTTTTCGAATCGAATTATTTAAATTCAAAATTCACTCAAATCGATTTCTACGCATTTTAGCTTGCCCCAGACAAACCGAAAGTCCGACTGACACGAAATTCGAAACCATACAATAATTTAACATTATGGATCCAATTAAACTAGTTTCGTCGAAATCCGAGACTGTTTGAAAAATGACTATTTTTACTCGTCAATCAAATATTAAAATATTCAATTTCCACAAATTAACTTTTAATTCAATTTTAAAGTTCTATAACATCATTCTAACTCCAATATGATTAAATGTAACTTTATAAATCAATTTTAATCACATTAAACCCAATTTCCAATTATTTCTGTAATTTGAAATATTATATTATCGATTTAATTATCCAATTAAATCTAGATATTCGAAATAAAATTTATTCGACTTACAAATTTTACTTGTTAATATTTAAAATTAGTTACATATATGAATTTCAAATGACAGAAATTCTGGGCCGTTACAAACTTCCCCCCTTATAAGAATTTCGTCCTCGGAATTACTAAGTAAGAAAAAGTTACAGAATCCATTAACTTTTTTCCAAAAAAAAACAAACCGTTCCAACTTGATTTCAGATTCATTTTAATTTCTTAACTTTTCCAAAATCCATAGTTAAACTCCTTATAATAACTTTACTAAGTTTTTAAATCATACTTAGTTATCTTTTCAAAACCAACTAATATCGTTTAACTTTCAACTCAAAATCAAAATTTTAGTTTTCTCAAATTTTCCCAAAATTCCCAAATTTTTCTAACGCCTTAAATTTTCAAAAAAATTCGCCAAGGTCTACTTTGCGCGGCTCGATCCGAAAAAAAATGCCAATATATATATATCACAAATATACATCTCATCAAAGTAATGTGGCATCCCGTAGGGGAAAAAGTGTAAAAGTACGATATGTAATCTGAGATATGTACCTTATATATTATTAGCGAGCATATACGGCTGATACAGCGTGAAAGCGAGCTCCAAATACGAAGCAAGCGCAATCCATACCTACTAAACACTCAACAACAATGAGAAACATGCATATATGAAAGTAATATCAATATACAACATATACCAGTACAACAACTACGTATGCCAATATAGCAAATGCAACAAAAAGCAATAAATGCAACCATTAAACAACTATCATCCAACAAATCCATATCAAATCAATATACATTCACTTCTCGTTAATATTCAATGAATCGGTTTTTCATTTAATTACATTTGATTCATTAACATTGGACTTTACTAACATTCATTTATCCATTTTCAATTAGTTTATATTCACTAATTCACATTCAAGTTAGTTCACTTCCATATTCAAATCAAATTACAAAGCTTTCCATTTATCAATTTAACTTCATTAATACTTAATGAATTATATACAATCAACTAACAATCATACAACAACCAAATCATAACCAAATTATTAAATTCACATTCATTTGGTTTAACACTTTTAATTTCCAATTGGTTTAATATCTAATTGACTTTCCTTTCAATTATTAATTTTTTTTTTCAACTTCATTAGCTTCTAATGATTAACACTTACATTCATTATTCTATATCAATTCATTTACATTGATTGATTAATATTCAATCCATTTATTAATTCAATTGCTAATTCATTTAACCACGAAAGTTGAATTTCATTGCATAACTCAAGTTCATATTCATCACTTCACTTTATTAGTTTACTTCGATAACAAATTCAACTTCATTCAACACTACTCAAGTTATATTCCATCTCAAACATCATTTGTTTAACTTAACTTAAATTTCAACTTGTAAATCCAATTCAGATTCCAATTCTAAAGTAAATTCTATTTAACTTTTCTTTAGTTAAATTTCAAATCATGTATTTACTATACTAACCCAAATTCTTTATTCTTTACCAAAGCCAAATTTATTATTTCATATTATAAGTCCAAAACTCGTTTCACTTATATTCAACAAGTACAACTTGGATTTTAGTTTCAAATTTATTTATCACAACCAAACTTCAATTTCCGATTTACTATGGTAGCAAATCCATCACACAGAAACTCGAAAATGATACTGACGATGCTGCAATCATCACCCTTATTATTTCCCAGCAACAGTAGTGAATTCAGTGCTTAATATTCTTTCAAAAAAAATGTCTTTTAATTCATAAATCACATTTGTAAATCGTTTTCTTATAGAATTTCACTATTCCAAATTGAATTATCTTACTTAATAATATAACATCTTTAACTTTGAAAAACAACTTTCAAAATAGACGGAATTCAAAACTTTCAAATTCATAGTCCAAATTCATTTTTATTTACAACTTATATTTATAAATATATTCATATAGTTTCACTTTTTATACATATGATTATTTCACAATTGTAAATCGCATTAATTATAATTCCATACTTCATAATTCATTTGCTTATACAATTATTCTTTTAATTAACTTATATATATTCTTCGTTTTCAACAACCAAACAATCAATTTATTCCTTTATATATAAAATATAATCAAGGTAAAATTATTTCATTTACCCAATTTTAAATGATACTATGTCGGGTTATCTCGTTTAAGAGTTTAGAAACCACTATCGATACAATTGTACTTCCCGCACCGACCAGAATTCATAAACAGCTCAACGGATAAGCAAACACAATATAAAACATTTTTATATTCACTAACAAATAAGCGCTCATATCTATTATTACACTCACACTCATTCTAGAGTACTACTGACCCTATCTCTAATGAGTAATACCCAACAGAGCCTAGCTTGTCGCTTAACCAAATGCTCTGATACCGGATGTAATGTTTAGGATTTTCGACTCACGAAAGTCGACATTAATACGTCCACTGTATCAACTGACGAGCGATCGAAGGCCGGAAACCCGAATTGTTAGGGTTAAAGAAGAAGAGGTAGAAGAAGAAAGAAAGATAGAAAAAGCAACAGAAACAATATTATAATTTCAAAATCGCAGCGGAACAACATATAATAGATAAATGAATAATCTTTAAATCAAAAGAACTGTATATTTTTATACATTAAATCGTCATTACATTACATTATCAGAGTTTACAACAACAAATAGCGGAAAAGAAATACTATATACTAATTGATACGCCGTGCCATCAGCTTGCCTCCAAATCTCTACAGCAACTCCTGAATTCGAGAATGACCCGATAACATTACTTCGGACTGCTCGTGTGGAAAATGATGGGCACCCAGAGTTTAAGAAGGGAACAATAAACTCCAGGTCAGTCATGGGACTGGTGTGAGAACTTAAACAGATTATCTTTTAAAAACAAACAAATAAATTAATTTTAAAATAGATCCGCAATGCTTTTAGAAAATGCAACTACCATAAGGCCTCCCGCACACACACAAAATGCAAACGCAGAATCAGAGGAGATTTCTCCTTATGATAGTCAAACATGCTTGATACGCAAATTTTCTTTGATATTATTACTATAAGTGCAAAGTGTAGGAAAACATTATAAATCTTAGCCAACATAAGACCATTATCGTATGCCTACTATAGCTACCATGTTCAATAGCAGGTTACCGCCACATTCCATGGCAGGTTATACAACTAAAACTGTATCGTGCTCGTATTGTTTCTTTGGATTTTCCAACAAATGGTCAGGCCAAGGAACTTCCCATTGCCACATGGGTACGCCTCTAGAAAGACGCCCCGAGAACCTAACCGGATCTCTACCAACACAAGGCCCGGTTACCCCTAGCTGGGTGACTACAGACACGAGTATGCCATCCTCCGGTCGTAACCGACCTAAATCCCGGGATTCACCAACAACCACAAAGAAATAAATTAGTAGCAATCACATAGGTTAAGTATCAGCGCTCCATACCATAATACCACCTCTATCCAGAAGGAAATGTACATACCCTATGGGGGCGATGTCCCCAAATAACCTTGCTGCATTCTTCCTGTTTTGACCATTTCGGGGGTGTGAGGTTCGACGAAGTCTCGTCCACAAAGCTACGCTTTTCATAAAAGCCACCCTTTGATCAACAAATGATCAGCATCACTCAGCATGCCACGTAACCAAATTGGGAATATATCACTCGTAACCATCAACTACATAACCTCTAAGCTCGTACGTCTCAGAGAAGGGTTTTAAGCTAAAAGAATAAATTCTCCACCACCAACAGAAATGTATTTGATAGAAACCAGCTTTACATCTCAAACTGTAATGTCAGACACACATCCATACAAGTCCGTTTTGGGATCGAACGGAACCGAAGGCACTTCCAAAGAAGCCCTTGAAATCTGGATATTCACTAATCACGTTCGAACTTTCCATCACAAAGGGTGATAAAATCTCTATATTGGAGATCGGCCGATGCAGAGTCATTCGACGGTAATCCTTCCATTTTCAAAAATATCCGGTCTTCAATAGCGGTCTTCAAATGCTATCCACTACGACATATCACTATTCAGAATGAGATTTATGACCCAAAGGTCCTCTCCCGGCTAAACCGAATAACGAGCGCTTATTTTAAAATAAGTGTAGCATTCAAATTCAAGCAAATCACAACAAATACCCATTTAAAGGTAAATATTGATAGTCGGTTATTTAACTATCAATAGATCTGCACATCATCACCAAATTCCAAATAATTTCACAAATTAGTTATTTTCCAAAAATATATTTACAAGATAATCCGTAAATTTGTTTCCACACTTCAAAAATAAATCAATGTTTATTTTTAACAAATTTCCCTTTCCTTTATAAATTCCATGTGAATTTAAATTTCCAAATATCCATTGATATATGATTTTCAAATTGATTTCAATTATTGACTTTCAATTTATCTTTAAAAGATAAAATCTCAAAACATTTCACTTCATATTGGAAAATATTTCCATACTTATTTAAAAATAAGCTATTCACAAATCTATTTATTTTCAATACTTAGAAAATATTCAATATACTTCAATCACAATTAAGTATATATTTTATTCTTTAAGGAAAGCATTCTCTTAAACACATTCATTTGAGTGAAAACAAATGTTGCGTAAAACATCGTTACGACAACCCAAAATCACTAGTATAGGGATTCGAAATTTAGATAGATATATAAATCCCAATACTATATAAACATTTCCTTTCAAAAATCATTTACTATAACAACAGTGTTATAGTCCACCATTTCCTTATTTCTCGAAAACGTCTATTTCAATAATGAATGTTGAAATCTATGGTTTCGGTCCTTAACACATTTTAAAACAACTTCAAATCATTTTAATTCTATTTAAAAGATCACTTCCTAAAACATTTCTTTAATATATTATTCACTGTCCAAAATCATGAATATAATTCGTTTACCAAATTCAACACTTCTACATTTTAATTTAAAGGATTATCCACTGTCCAAAATCGTGGATATATCTCCTTTAATAAGCTTTCACATTTACTTATCAAATTCAATTGGTTTTGGATTTATAAAACAACTTTTATAAATTCACATTTATATATTTTATAAAAACTTCAACTTATAAAATCTCTTAATTAACAAATTTTATTTAAATCTCATTTAAATTCTGAAATCCAATTTATAAGTTAATTACTTATAAACTTTTATTTTACAAAATCTATTCATTTTATAACTTCACAAATCGTAGATTATATTCTTTTATAACAAATCCATTTACAACATCATTTTAGAACATCTTGAAAACTCCTTTATAATTTCATCACTTTGATTTATAAAAATCAAATTTTATAAATCTTATATATAAAGCTTTTATAATAAATTCGAAAATCTCTATTTAAACTATTTTATAAAATCATTAACTCCATATTTTAAAAATCACATTTCAACTATATTTCTCAAAAATCATAATTTTTATAACATTAATTATAACGTTTATTTATTTAAAAGGAATCAATTCCAAAATTTAATAAAACGTACACTTTCAAAAATCACTTTAAAAATCCTTCTAAATTTTGAAAATCATCACTTTAACACTTTTAATTTTCCAAAATAGGCCCAATGCTGCAACAGCACTAAATATAACAATCACAACATCCAAACATCATATATCATATGATAATAGAATATATCACAATATCTGTAAATAAATCAATACAGTTGAAGAATCCAGTTGGATCCCTCCAACCTGTTTCCCTACATCCACAGATGTTAGCACAATACCAATCCTGTTTCAAGACGGAATATCGCGGTATATGGGTTTATATAAAATATTATCCGCTATTTTGCGGCACAATAGGGTCTCATCCGCTATATAATGCGGGAAAATCAACTCCAAGTACATATATAATACCAATTCCACATCGAGATGGAATATCGCGGCATATATGTTTAATAAATAACATCTACTTAATATACGGCGTAGTGGGTCTATTTCAATTCAACGAATAACAATTTATCATCCTAACACACAATCAAGCAATTTTAAATCTAACTATTTAAAATTTTAAATCGGAACAGATTCGATTAAGTGAGAAGTTCTCACCTTGTTTCCAATAACAGTTGAAGTGTTTTATTTCGAATAAAATTTAACGCGCATTTAATTTTACCCAAAATTCAAACTATCTCTAATCGATTCCAATCCAGCTCCATCGCGTAGTGCTCGCGAATATGAATCCAACGCAATTCGTTTCGTCAGTTTTTGACCTCGTATGAACAGGATATGTTATTTTAAACATCATACAAATTTATAATATAAAACAATTTACATTTTCTTTTTATTTTTATACCTTCTTCCAATCTGGGCCGTAGGATCCTGGAGATGAAATCAAGGCCACCGTGTTGCTTTCTTCTTCTACCACGTTACCTCCTGGTCGTTCAAACGCAAGGAACCCATCCTTGTCGTAACTAGGTTTAGACACCACGGCCACCACGGCCACCACGACGCACGAGACCCCATCACTCCACCACCAAATCGAAGCTCATCTCGATCAACACCACCGCCCCAAGCGCCTTGAAGCTCGGTCGATCCTAGGCTGCAAAATTAGCTCACGAACGCGCGACGTTTAAACTCGTTTTACCGTTGATCTTCCCAATGAAAATCGATCATCACCGTTGGATCGCAAGGTCTCGTGATGATCTAGAAGATTGTAGTTGACGAATTTGCGTAATTATCTACGGATTGGAAGAGAAAGGAGGAAAAAAGGGACGAAATTCTGGCCATTAGTCATAAACGGCGGCTAGGGTTTAAGCCATTAGGGTTTGTTGCAAAATGAAGATAATGGGTCCTTTTATAGAAAATTCTACGAAACACTATTCACCCGACATTTTCCGAACTCCAAACGAAGCGTGCCGGTTGACGTTTCTAGGGTTTAACCCGCGTTTCGGACACCATGGAATAGGTATCGAGAGCCAATTCGTTCAAATTTGGAAGATAGGTTTTCGAATCAAATTATTTAAATTCAAAATTCACTCAAATCGATTTCTACGCGTTTTAGCTTGCACCGGACAAACCGTATGTCCGATTGACACAAAATTTGAAACCATACAATAATTTAACATTAGGATCCAATGAAACTGGTTTCGTCGAAATCCAAGACTATTTGAAAAATGGCTATTTTTACTCCTCAATCAAATATTAAAATATTCAATTTCTATAAATTGACTTTTAATTCAATTTTAAAAGTTCTGTAACATCATTCTAACTCCAATATGATTAAATGAAACTTTATAAATCAATTTTAATCACATTAAACCCAACTTCCAATTATTTCTGTAATTTCAAATATTAAATTATCGATTTAATTATCCAATTAAATCTAGATATTCGAAATAAAATTTGTTCGACTTACAAATTTTACTTGTTAATATTTAAAATCAATTAAATATATGAATTTCAAATGACCGAAATTCTGGGTCGTTACATTTTATAATTTCAAATTTAAATTCAAATGCAACTTAAAGTTTCAAACTCTTATCGAGGCATGCCGCTAGGCGTTTACAATGTTATACCCCTATTCCAAACGCAATGGAAAAGGTTCTGAGTCCAAATTCGATCGTATGAAGAAGATAGCTTTTTGAACCAGTTAAAATATCAAACTCTCAATTTAAATTTAGCACGTTTGCTTAACGTACGGCGACACAATAACTCCAAATGCTACGAAAATTGAAATCCGATAATAAAACAATATTACGGATCCAATGGAATTGGTTTTGTCAAAGTCCAAGACTGTGCCTCGGAAGGCTATATCTAAACATCGCTTTAAACGATATAATTTCAACACTGAATAAAGTATTTCCAAATCAAATTTTGAAGCTTCCATTAACCTCATTATTATCAACATAAATTTTCTAAGCCATCGAATTATTTTTAACAAGCTTGGAATTGAAGATTCAAAAATTTTACCCAAATTTCTATGATTAAATTCAATAATTTGTTTGCCAAATTCAGAGTTATATTTGAAACCCAAGTTAAAATATCATTCAAATATTTAAAAAATAATTAAATATTTCGGTTTCAAATATTCAAAATTTCCGGGTCGTCACATCCGTCCCGCCATAAAAGAATTTCGTCCTGAAATTTCTAGTTAAGAAGATTGATCCTTAACCCATTTTCTATCTTTCCAAAACTAAACAGTTTTATCAACTTGCCCAAAACAAATCTTTTTATTAGAGACCCACTATCATTTCATCTAACTTTCCAAAATCAATCATAGATTCCAAACAATATTGTTTTCTCAATAATTCAAATTTAAATTTAAATTCGAATTTTAAATTTTCAAAATTTTCTCAAAATTTTTCTAACTCCCTAAATTTTTGAAAAATTTCGCCAGTGTCACCTTTGCGCGGCTAGCTGGGTACGACTACATAATGGCACCACAGGCCCCCAGATTCAAAAAGAAAACAAAAGGCCAAGTGGCTAGACAAGAAAATCATCAAATTTCATATAGAAATTTAAATACATACCTTTTTGTCGAGAAATTCAATTTTATCTTCGAAATCAAAATCACAATTCCATTTCCCTGTAACACACCTGTATATTCTACTAGCCATAATATCCAACTACAACATTCAGATATGATTTTGCACATTTGTTTACAAAAGTTTGAATACTTCTTATACCATTTTTACTTCACTATTGAAGTTATATATCCATTATCATTCAATCTTGCATTTTCATTTTCCTTTGAATTCAATTCACAATTTCAATTCTATTTGGATTTAATTTATCTTCAGAATATTGAATTTTACCATTATCTTTCATTCACAATTGCAATATTTTAATTTAGTTTCATTTACTAATTCATTACAAATCAGAATTCATTTTATCTCAAACTATTTTTTTCCACCTTTATTATCTTTAGTTCACTTCGAACTAATTCTACAACTTCATTTTATTTCAAACAATTCAAATTGGTTCTCAATATTCAGTTTCAATTCCAGTTTTTTATTCTTTTGTTCATTCCCAAAAATTTATTTTCAATTCACTATTTTGGTTTATAACCACTTATATTAAACTGGATTTCCAATTGAATTTACTTTCATCTATAAATATTAGATTCAATTCATTTTAAACCTTACCCATTTGGTCATTCATCAATTAGCTTCACTTACTAATTTTAGTTTAATACTTCATTTTGTTCGTCACAAATCAATTTTCGATTCCAACTACAATTCTAATTACTTACAAATTCGAAATTAATTTCAACATTCAATTTCCCTTTCATTTACTTGCAAGTGTGAATTTATTTATTTAATCAAAAATTTATTTTCCACCTTAATAAATTTTATTCCATATATATCTATTTTTAATAAGATTCCAGAGTCTTTTCAACCTTTCAAAATTATTTTTGAACTCAATCCAAATTATCTTTTGAATTTCCAAAACCAAACCCAGTTTGTAAACAACTTCCATTTAAAATAATTGGTAGCAATTCCTCTCCTGGAAACTCGAAAATGAACATCGATGCGCTGTAGTCATCACCAAAGTTATTTTCCAGCGACCTAAAAGAGTTTAGAGCTTTCATCCCTTCAAAAAAATTTCCAAAACCTTTGAAAATCATCTTCAAAATCAAAAGAGATTTAAACTTTCCAAATCTCTAAAATTTTCAAATTCTTTTCAAAACATTTCTCTGGAATTCCATTTCAAATTACAAATCACATTTACAATTTATATTCTCAAATTCCATTTGTATGTGAATTTATTTCTTAACTTTGGAGTTACGATTTCAATTTCCTAGTCAAATGATAATAATATTATCACTTCCTAACAATCAAGCAACCATATACTATAATAATTTAAAAAGATTATTTCCTTTATCTACGAAAATAGTTTGGTTAAAAATATTTCATTTACCCTATTTTAAAACAATATCGTGTCAAATTGTTCTGTACTAGTGTTTAGAGATCCCTATCGATAGAGTTGTACAGACTACATCGACCAGAATCCATATACCACTCAACAAACCAATCATCAAAATATAAAACAAGTTTTTTATATTCACTAACAAATACGTGCTCTTATCTATTACTACACTCACACACATTCTAGAGTACTGCTGACTCTATCTCTAATAAGTAACACCCACTAGAGCCAAGGTTATCGCTTAACCAATTGCTCTGATACCAAAAATGTAACGACCCTATTTTTCGACGCCCGAAAGTCGACATCAATACCTCCACTGTATCAAATGCCGCACAGTCGAATGCCTGAAAACCGAACCGTTAGGGTTAAAGAAGAAAAAGATAGAAGAAGAAACAGAAACAATAACAGAATCTTACATTTCACATCGGAACAACATATGATAGATATATGAATACTCTTTAAAACAAAAACACTATATCAGTTTTTACATACAACAAATTATCAGAGCTTACAACGACACCATTCAACACTAGGCATTTACAACATCTAATCCAAATTAACACTGGACTTAACAGCAATCCCAACGCAGCGGATAATACATAACATAATGATACGTCTCACCATCCAACTTGCCTTCAGATCTCCACAACAACTCTTTTTCTGACTTCGCTCTAGAATAACTGAAACCTGACTCTAGGCTGCCCGTGTGGAAAATTATGGGCACCTAGAGTTTAGAAAGGGAACAATAAACTCCAAGTCAGTCACGGGAATGGTGTGAGATCTTAAAAAGGGTTATTTTCACAGAAAAGGAAAAGAAATCTGCTGTGCATTTGGAAAATGAAACTATCGTAAGGCCTCCCGCCACACACACAATGCAAACGCAGAATTGGAAGAGATTTCTCCTTATGATAATCAAACATGCTTAATACGCAATATCTTTTTAATATTATCATTAGTGCATAGTGCAGAAAACATTTCAAAAGTATAATATTAATCATAGCCAGCATACAACCATTATTGTACGCCTATAATAGCTGTCATGTTCAATAGTAGGTTACCACCACATTCCAAGGAAGGTTATACAACTAAAACCGTACAGGGCGCGTATTGTTTCTTTGGATTTCCAACAAATGGTCAGGCTAAGGAACATCCTACTGCCACATGGGTACACCTCTGGAGGGACGTCCCGAGAACTTAACCGGCACTCAGCGAACACAAGGCCAGGTTACCTCTGTAACTTGGTAACTACTACATGAATATGCCATCCCCCGGCCATTTAAGACGTTTATCCGAGGATCCTCAACCACAAAGCAACAACCACAAAGAGTTATAGATTTGCAGCAACCACATTGGTTACATATCTGGGCTCCATACCATGATACCACCTTTTTCCAGAAGGAAATGACATACCCTAATGGGCACGACCCCCATAACCTTGCCGTATCTTCCTGTTTCGACCATTTCCCAGGGTGTGAGGTTTGACGAAGTCTCGTCCACAAAGCTAACTTTTTATAAAGTCATGCTTTGATCAACAAATAATCAGCAGCACTTCGTATGCCACGTTACCAATTTGTGAATTTATTACTAGTAACCATCAACTACATAACCTCTGAGCTCGTACGTCTCAGAGAAGGGTGTTAAGCAAAGAGAATAAATTCTCCGCCACCAACGAAAATGTATTTGATAGAAACCAGCTTTACATCTCAAAGTGTAACGTCAGACATACATCCATACAAGTTCGTCTAGGGATCGACGGAACCGAAGGCACTTCAAAGAAGCCCTTGCGATTCGGATATTCACAAATCACGTCCGAAATCCCCATCACAAAAGGGTGATAAAATCTCTATACCGGAGCAACCCGGTGCAGAGACATTCTGCAGGTAATCCTTTTGTTTTCGAAAATAACGGTCTTCAACACCATCTTCAAATGCAATCTCATTTCTTTGTATCATTATTTGGAATGGGTTTTATGACACAAGATCCTCTCCCGGCTAATCCGAATAATGAGCGCTTATTTTTAAAAATAAGTGTTCATTCAGATTTCAAACAAATCACAACAATTTCTATTTTTATCTTTTAAACAAAAGATCCAACACAATCACAAAGGTTCGATGTGGTTTTCTAATATCCATTTGGAATCCGACCTCCAGTCGCATCGAAATTCAAATGCCATTAAAAGGCCAATATTGATAGTCGGTTATTTAATAATCAATCAATAATATACAACAATCACCAATTCTCAAATAATTTTCCCCAATTATTTATTTTCGACACATCTTCGCAAGGTATATTTTCATATTTTAACCTTTTGAAAACAAATTTTAAATCAATTTCCATATTTTAATCCTTTGAAAACAAATTTCAATTCATTTTCCTTAAGCGAAAAATATTTCCAAACATTTATTCATTTCCACTGCAAATCTGCCGAGTTAAAATAATTCAAAATATACTTAGAGATATTTAAAATAAAACTATTTTGAAACACCCGCTTAAATATTAGTTATGAAAATATTATACTAATGTCTCATATAAAAATTCAAGTCTAAACTAATTTTTAAATAAAATTAATGGATAGGATATAACTATTTAAATATTCAATTTCTAAAACCAATACTAATTAAATCTTTAAATAATCACTTCTATAATAGTTGAAATTATATTTTTACTTTAAAGATTTTCAAAATAACCTAAGTAAATAATTTTTCCAAACATTCTATCCTTAAAACCATCTTTACAACGTCAATCTATATTTATAAGCTATATTGACAACATTCTCGGCTTTCGGGGAAAGTACACATTCCATTCTAAAATGGTTCATTCAAATCAATTTATAAATCTTTCTGGATTTATTTTAAATTTACGTCCCAAATCTGTAAATTCCTTTCCACATTTTTAAAAATAAAACAATATTTATTTAAAACAAATTTCCCTTTCTTTTATAAAATTCCCATTTTGGATTTAAATTTTTATACATCCACTAATTTACGATTTTCAAATCGATTCCCAAGTATTTACTTTCAATACCAAATCAATTTGTCAAATTGATTTTCAAATTTATTTCAATTACCAAATCCAAATCCAAATTGGTTTCTAAATTTATTTCAATCGACAGATCAATTTTCATATCAATTTGCCAAAGGTTTTTTTTAAACACCAAATAAACTTTCAAATTGATTCCTAAAATCTTTTTAAACACTAAATTGAATTCCACATTTAATTTCTAAAATTTGTTCCGTTTATCTTTACCAAAATATTTAAAATCAATATTTTAAATAAATTCCCCAACCTTTGAATAATATTACCCGAAATCCATTTGTTAAGCCCTTTTTTCCATGTTTTGGAATTTTTATTCAGCAGGATTCAAAAATAAAAGTTTATCCTTTTAAAATTCCTTCTTTTAAATTTATCCAATTCTCAAAAATAAATATTACTATAAATTTTTCAACTTGAATTTTAAAAAATCCTATTTTATCTTTTTCTGGTATCCTACGATACCAAAAATATATTCGGCTAAATTTTAGCCTTCAATGATTTCAATCACAGTATAGTTACACAAAGATTATCAACACACAACATATGAAACAAATTCAATATTTGAGGAATCCAATCGGATCCCTCCAACCTGTTTCCTTGCATCCACAAACATTAGCACAACAATTAAATACCAATTCCACTTCGAGGTGGAATATCGCGGTACATGGGATTTATAAAATATCATTCGCTATTATGCGGCGCATAGGGTCTAAACTAATATAACTAATTATAAATCAATCATCCAAGCACAATCAATTTTAAATCCAACTATTGAAAATTTAAATCAGGAAAATATTTGATTGAGTGAGAAAATCTCACTTTTGCTTTGCATCCAATCCATTTAAATACCAGATTGTTTTCTTCATGTTTTTTAGACCTTGTATAGATAATTTTGCACAGTTGATTAATATTCGAAATAGATCGAATAATAAATTGTCATTTATAATTTAACTAAAAAATTTCTTTCTGATTATTTTAATTAGTTAAAATTAAATTTTATCGAATGATTTATTTTAAACAAGTTTTCCTTATACAATAATATAATTGAACCAAACCAATAATCAATCATCATTGATATAAATTTAAAAAATTGATTTTACACTAGAATATTTTATTTTTTTTCCTTTTATACCTTATCGTTGTATAAAAATATTTCTTGTAAATATAAAACTTTTACTGTAAAGATATTTTCTTATTTCCAAGCCTATATACATATGTATATTTATAAATTAGAATTAGAAAGAAAAATCAGAAAAGAGCTTATACCTTACTGCCAATCGCGGCCGCCATCTCCAGTCAAAGCTCACACGCGAGAAATCCCATAGCCGATCATCTATAACCATACCGCATCGTTGAACTCGCCTTGCCTGCCCAATTTCGCGACAGCCTCGATTTGCCATCGCTTTGTCACGACCCAAAATTCAACGTTCGAAAATTGACATCAAATACCTCACTTGTATTCGACTGTCAATGATTCAAACATCGGACTCCAGTCGGATGGAGCTTATAACAACATTAGATGAATATATAACAGTGGAAATAAAATGAATATCATGCATCATATCACAGATACAACATCATAATAATATCTGTTACAATATCAGAGTACATAATACATGAATAACATCTCCAAATAGAATGACATAATAGAACAACTACATATCATATGCCAAAAGTCTTCAAAAAGATAGAGAATGATAGTGATCACCAAACTAAGCACCTCGAGATCCAAAAGCTTCCAAAATGTCTCTAAGGTATGAGCCTCCAAAACCAAAAATCTCCAAACCAAAATACTCCAAAATGTAGCTAGATCCAAAATACAGAAAACCTGTTACTAGGCTGCCCGTGTAGAAATGTGGGCACCCAGAGTTTAGGAAGGAAACAATAAACTCCGGGTTAGTCATGGGACTGGTATGAGTAAACAAAGATAATTGCTTTCAAATAAAACAGATTTTTACAAGAAAAACCGGTATGCTTTTGGAAAATGAAACTACCATAAGACCTCCCGCCACACACACAATGCAATCGCAGAATTGGAGGAGATTTCTTCTTATGATAGTCAAATATGCTTGATACGGGAAATTTTTTTGATATTATTACTAGCGCATAGTGTAGAAGGCCATTTCAAAAATATAATATCAGTCCTAGCCAACATACGACCAGTATCGTATGCCTACTATAGCTACCATCTAAACAGTGGGGCGCCACCATAAGTAAATGGTAGGTAATACAACTAAAACCGTATGGGGTTCGTATTGGGAATTGGATTTCCAACAAATGGTCAGGCTAAGGAACTTCCTATGCCACATGGGTACGCCTCTGGCGAGACGGCCCGAGAGCATACCCCGCTCTCTGCCAACACAAAGCCGGGTTACCTCTGTAATTAGGTAACTACTACTCGAGTATGCCACTCCCTGGTCCTTTGGGACCTTTATCAGAGGGCCCTCCATCACAAAGCAACAACCACACAGAATAATGAGATTGAAGCAACCACATAGGTAAGTATCTGGGCTCCATACCATGACACTACCCATTTCCAAAAGGAAATGACATACCCTAAAGGGCGCGACCCTCATAACCTTGCCGCATCTTTCCTGTTTCGACCATCTCCGGGGTGTGAGGTCCGATGAGGTCTCGTCCACAAAGCTACGCTTTACACGAAAGCCATGCTTTGATCACTAATGATCAACAAATGATCATCACTATATAGCATCACTTGGCGTGCCACACTACCAAATTGGAAGTATATCGCTGATAACCTTCAACTACATAACCTCTGAGCTCGTACGTCTCAGAGAAGGGTGTTAAGCTAAGAGAATAAATTCTCCGCCACCAACAGATATGTATTTGAAAGAAATCGGCTTTATATCTCAAAGCGTAGTGTCAGACACACGACCATACAAGTCTGTTCCGGGTTCAAACAGAACCGAAGGCACTTCGTCCAATAGAGGAAGAAGCCCTTGCAAATCCGGGTGTCCACAATCCCGATCGGACTTCCCATCACTTAGAGAATCTCTATACCGGAGCAACTCGGTGCAGAGACAATCGATAGGTTATCCTATCGTTCAAGAAGACACCCGGTCTTCACCGCCGGTCTTCAATGCAATCCATTCGTCGAATCACTATTCGGAATGGGTTATATGACACAAAGTTCCTCTCCCGGCTAATCCGAATAGTGAGCGCTCAAATTTAAACCATGTGGGTGTATCAATCACAAAGATTCATATCCAAGGTTCGATGTGGGTTTCGGATAACAACTGAAATCCAACTCCCTGTCGCATCGAAGTTTAAATGCCGTTTTACGGGCAAAAAGGGGTTACACAAACATAGGGGAAACAATCCACAAATCACAGTTCATCACAAAGAAATCACAGCATCACAACAAAAATATCAATCCAATATAGAATATTTTGATGATGGTCAATCATCGTTAATTCAAGTGATTGTGATTAAAGTGAATTAGCCATATAATTGTCTTTATTAATCATTTTAAATAAATGTTGAATTTTTCTTAATTATAAATTAGTTTAATTGGCTTAATTTGTTAATTATCCTTTGACTTATTATTTTAAACTTATGAATTCTTAATAATTTTTTTTATTAATTAAGTTTTTAATTATATTTTATAAATTCCCTATTCTTTAATTAATTAATTTTAGATTGTAAAATTATTGCAAATCATTAATAGTTAATTACGATTTCAAATTTTTTTTAAAAGTTACACTTGGATATTTGCTTTACTTTTGAATTTGTCATTAAGCTATCCTTTAAAACAAACTTTTATTAATTTTAAAATATTCTTGAATTCCATGAATTCTAATTACTATTTGTTTCATATTCAATTTACAAGTATCATCATCATCATCATCATTATTATTATTATTTTATATCAGAAAATGAATTTAACTTGTGTTTTCAATTTATGGATAGACCTGGATTTTGCTGTTTCATTTGCACACTCGAGACGTGCTTCGGGTTGTACCCGAGACAATTCTCCCTTTACTTCGGGTTGAGGCCAATATTGACCCGAGCGAAACAATTTCTTTTTTTTCTGTTTAAAGTTAACCCGTCACCACGCTAAAACGCCCCGAGTCCTTCTTCGAGTTTTCACTCAACTTCCCCGTGCTGTGATTCGAGTTACGTCTCGTCCTTCCCAACGCCATCATACTGATACACCACCAACCACGTGCACGTGCACGACTATCTTCGCCGCCGTTGGACGGTGCTGCGGCCACCAACACGTCAACGTCCACCCCCCAAGACACCACGAACACCCAGATTTTGATTTTATTTCGAAACCACCAATCGAACAACTGGACCCAAAAAGCATCAGGCGCGCCATCAGAAAACGGTCCCGCGCCACCTCCCCTGGCCATCAGAGGCCTTGAAAACTCGACTGAAGCTTCGCCTTGACCAGATGCTTCTATCCCCACCGGAGGCTCGAAGTCCGATCGTCTATTTACGACGCAGTACCATGCTTTCTGACACGAACGAAAATGGATTCTTAAACCCTATTTTAAATTCGAATCAAAAATTCAAAGATTTAAAAATTATTCTAGTATTTTTCTAGTGATGCCGAGCATTGAATCTAGCTACGACGAAGATCACACGAACTACGATCACTTGGATCGTCGGAACTTGACAAAAGTTGAATTTTCTGATCAACTCAAATTTCTTGATGAAGGCTCAATGAAAAATCTTTATTTTGGATCCAAAAATCATTGTTTTTCAAGGGGATTCAAGTAATATTACTGAAATACGAATATGTGATGTTTGAATTTATTGCTTATCTGGGGTGGTAATGAGTTTACCATTTCCCAGTGAAGAAAATTCAAGGTTCTCTGCTTTGATTCATTACTGAGATAAAATACAAGTTTAAAATAATACTGAACTTACTTACAATTATTTCCAGAAGCAAAGAGAAGGTAGAAGAGGTTGTAGTTGTAGATAGTTTATTCTGTGAACTAGAGACTTGAGCATAACCATGTTTACAGTTTTTCCCATTAAAAGAAAACTACAAAATTTTCTTTGATTTAACTCTAAAGCACAGTGTAAGTTTTGAACTACACTTAAACTTATTTTTCAGTCCATAATTTTCTTCCCTTTTCCCAAAGAAAATAGGAGAGAAAATTCTAATTTCCCTGTAACTAAATGTTACAGGAAATAGAAACAGGGAACAAAAGGTTTTTTTTCCAGGAAATTCAAAGCACAAGCATAACTTCATTCATATGCAAACCATTTCTATTCCTATAGGCATTCAAACATAGGAGAAAATTGAACAAGCAATAGATTTACTCACCTGTTTTCCCAGAGATTACTGACAGTTCTACAATAGAGATGAGGCCTTTAACTTCCCTTCTTTTCTACTTTTATTCTCTTGGGGTTTTAGTTCAGAAATTGATGGGTACAGATCTATGATTATTTGTAGTTGTATTCATGCATTTAAATTATCAAAAACAGGGGTTTCCATTGCACTTACATTTGAGATTTATAGTAGAGAAGATTTTTTTTCTGAAACTTGAAACCAAAGAAAAAAAATTGAACCTTGATTTTCCTGCAATACAATTAGATATGGTTGTATTAAATCCCAGTTTGTTTTCCATTTATTTTTAATCATAAAAAAAAAAATTCCCAGATCACTTACAGCTTGAATTTTTTAACAGGGAATTTTTTCCTGAACTTGAAAACCAGTAATAACCTTTAATTCCTGATTTTTTTTCCTGCACAGATTCAATATTGTTGAACTAAACTCTTACTTCATTAGAAATTACAATTTCAAGTTCAAGCTTTTAAAATGAAAATTTACTTGCCTTTTAACTTACTTCCAGAAATAGAAAAGAACTGCTCTGCATTTAAAACCAGAAACTCCCTGCTTCACAAATCTGCAGATTTTTTTGTTTTAAATTGATTGTTAACACTTGATAAAAAAAATGAAAATTTCATAAACTATAAATTTTAAAACAAAACTTACCTGAAAGTATCACACTACTATTATGAAGCATGAGAAATATTTTAGATTTTTTTTAGCTTGAATGGAAGAAGGCAGTTTCTTTTTTTCTTCTGAACTTTTTTTTTCTTTGAATGTTGAAGAAAAAATTGCAAAGATCTTTTGATTACTGAACATCAGGTGTTAGGGGATTTAAAAATTCGAATTTTAGAAGATGAAGAGTTTCCTGAATTTTTTATTTGAATATTTTATTAAAGAGATGATGGTTTGTGCCATTTGTAAGGAAATATCTTAAGCACAACATTTTGTTAATCATTCAACTTTATTGTGAATGTATGTTTTCATCCTTTGTTGTTTACAAAGCAATGAAAACTTTATAAATTTTATTTTCTATATTATATGTACTTTCATAAACCCATACATGTATATATTTTTATTCATTTGTATATGTATGCATATGTACAATGTCAAAAGAAAAGTTGTTTTTTTACCATTGTATACTTATTCCTTAATGATTTTTAATGCTACTAAATTTTTAAAACATTTATTCCAAATTTAAATTTAAACTTAAATTCTAAACTTGAGATATAAACATTTTAAATCCAAATGACCTTTACAAACATTTCTTATTTCAATATTTTAAACCCCAAGAGTTTAAGTACATTATTTATTTTAATTGATAATTTTGGGATGTTACAAATACCTCCTCCTTAAGAAAATTTCGTCCTCGAAATTGAAAGAGAGAGAAAAACAGACAAAGAATATACGATTCAAAAAGAATAAGGAAATGGCTTACCGGCTAAGCCGAGATATCCACTCTGCATTAGGGATAAGATTTCTACATATTATCTTCAGTTTCCCAAGTGCAGTCCTTCGGATCGCCACTCCACTGAACTTTAACAAGCTTTACACTTTGTTCCTTAATTGCTTCTCCTCACGATCCACAATCTTTATTGGTTCTCTTTTAACGGTTAAATTGGGAGTGATGTCGAGATCTTGTTGGGCAGCTTCTTCAATAATACTATCCGGATCGTGCACATACTTCCGAAGGCTAGAAATGTGGAATACATCATGCACACCCGATAACCAGCTAGGCAACTGCACACGGTAGGCTAGAAAACCAATCCTCTCCAGAATAGGAAAAGGACCGATATATCGTGGTGCTAGCTTGCCAGTCCTCCTAAATCTCAATACACCTCTCATAGGAGATACTTTAAGAAAAACAGAGTCCCCAACCTGGAATTCCAAATCCCGTCTTCTACGATCGTAATAGCTCTTTTGACGACTCTGAGCTGTCTTCAATTTTTTCCGAATAAAGTCAACTTTCTCGGTGGCTTCTTTAATCATGTCCGGTCCAAGAATGAGTCTATCACCTGCCTCAATCCAGCATGCCGGTGATCGACACGGCCGACCATATAAAGCCTCAAAGGGAGCCATCTCGATACTGGCCTGATAGCTGTTGTTATAGGAGAACTCGACCAGATGCAAATGGTCCTCCCAAGAACCACCAAAATCAAGAATACAAGCTCGCAATAGGTCCTCCAAGGTTCGATTGATCCTTTCTGTCTGCCCATCAGACTGTGGGTGATAAGAAGTACTAAAATGCAGCTTAGTTCCCAATGCGTCTTGAAATGCCTCCCAAAATCTACTAGTGAAGATCGGGTCATGATCACTCACTATGCTGCTAGGAATGCCATGGAGACGGACAATTTCTTTCACATACAAATTAGCTAGACTTGCAGCCGTGCGGGTAGGTTTTACTGGCAAGAAGTGGGCTGCCTTAGTCAAACGATCTACGATGACCCAAATCGCTTCATTGCCCTTCCGAGTGCGAGGAAAACCGTCGATGAAATCCATCGACACTTGGTCCCATTTCCACTTGGGCACCTCTAAAGGCTGAAGCAAACCCGCCATCTTCTTTTGGTCGCTGTTGACTTGTTGGCAAGTAGCACAGCGACTCACATAAATAGATATATCTCTCTTCATCGTCTTCCACCAGAAAGTTCTTTTGATATCTCTATACATCTTGTTGACTCCTGGATGGATGCTGAATTTTGATTTATGACATTCATCTAACACTTCTCGTTTCAAATCTGGAATGTCGGGGACACAGATTCTGCCTTTCATCTTTATAACTTCATTATCATCAATTTCGAAACTGGAATTCTCACCTCGAACTATTCTTCTACGAATTTCCCGAAGAAATTTGTCTTCGGTCTGCTGTTTTGCAATCCTCTTAAGAAGAGTAGGGGCAATAACAAGGTATGCGAGAACAGCGTGTCTTCTGCTTAAAGCATCGGCAACCACATTGGCTTTTCCGGGTGTATATAGAATGTCTAGGTCATAAGATGCCAGAAATTCCAGCCAACGTTGTTGTCGCAAACTCAAATCTTTCTGGGTGAAGAGATATTTCAAGGATTTATGGTCGGTGAATAATTTGAATTTTTCACCTAGAAATAAAGAGAATTCGATAAGTATATTTGTTAAGTTGAATCAAATTAAATTCGTAGATTGTTAAGAAAGCTGAAAAGATTCTTACCCAGAAGATAATGTTGCCATATTTTTAAAGCGAAGATAACAGCTAGAAGCTCCAAATCATGGGTCGGATAGTTCCTTTCATGAGGACGTAATTGTCTACTCGCGTAGGCAATCACCTTCCCGTTTTGCATCAATACTACACCCAAGCCTTCACCACAAGCATCGGTATAAACGGATAAACCTTGATTCCCGTTGATAATAGCGAGAACAGGAGCGGTGGTTAATCTCTTCTTCAATTCCTCAAAAGCTTCTTCACATTTTGGAGTCCAAATAAACTTTGCATTCTTCATTGTTATCTTGGTCAAAGGACTAGCTAACTTCGAGAAGTCCTGAACAAACTTCCGATAATAACCTGCTAGGCCCAAAAAGCTTCGAACTTCCTTTGGGGTAGTAGGTCTTGTCCAATCAAGAATGGCAGAAATTTTGTCAGGATCAACAAAAATCCCTCCTTCATTAACAATATGGCCAAGAAATTTGACTTCTTTAACCCAAAAGTGGCATTTGGAAAATTTGGCATATAGAATGTTTCTCCTCAATATCTCCAAGACAATTCTAAGGTGTTCGGCATGCTCCTCTTCGGTCTTGGAATAGACCAAAATATCAGTAATGAATACAAGCACAAATTTTTTCAATACATCTCGAAACACACGAGTCATAAGGTCCACAAGGTATGCTGGGGCATTGGTTAGCCCAAAAAGGCATGACTAACCATTCATAAAACATATTGGGACCCCTAAAAGTTGTCAAATGAATACTGTCTTCGGCGATTCGCAATTGATGGAATCCTTGGGCTAGATCCATCTTCGAAAAGAAACAAGCGCCGTGCAACTGATCAAATAAATCATCAATTCTAGGCAGTGGAAATTTATTCTTGAGAGTCTTCTTATTGAGATCGCGGTAATCAACACACAACCTCAAAGATCCATCTGACTTAGCAACAAATACGACGGCTGAGCCCCATACAGAAACATTGGGTCGAATCAACCCTTTTTCTAGTAAATCTCTAGTTTGCTCGACTAATTCAACCCTTTCCCTAGGTGCCATCCTGCGACTTGCATGAACGACAGGACGGGCATTGGGTACAAGGTCGATTCTGAATTCTATTTCTCGGTGAGGAGGTAGAGATTTCACTTCTTCAAATACATATGGAAAAACTCTAACAATAGGAATAGATTCTAAGCTGGGTTCAGGATAACCCAAATTATACATCAACCCTTCCCTTCTAGGACTAGGGTCCTCACAAGAAATTTCGATGAAATCCCCAAATTCGGTTTTGATTGAAATTAATTGATTATTGAATCCAATTTGGCTTCATATTTTGCTAGCCAATCCATTTCGAGTAAGACTTCAAACTCGTTGAAGTCTAGAACAAAAGGACTAATAGGGAATTTATGGCAAGAATATGAGATAGAAACATCTCTACATCGAAGACAGAGGTTTGCGGGACCTCCAACTGGATTCCTTACGCATATAGGCTCATCAACAAAATCAGGTTCAATATTCAATTCATTAATAGCTTGTTGAGAGATAAAACTGTGTGTAGCGCCAGTATCAAAAAGAACTCTAACAATGCTATCATAAATGGTAAGATTACCTTCCAGAACTTCTTTCCCTTTTCTGTTTTGGAAGATGTAGGCTTGTCTTTGACTAAGTACACTTTAGCTGTCTGGGCTTGCTTCATAACTGGGCAGTCCTTAACTTCATGTCCCACCTTCTGACAATAATAGCACTTTCTGGGCTTTGCTTGAGCGGATTGATCTCTCTTTGGCTTCTTGCAGCTGTTAGCATAGTGTCCTTTCTCTAAGCAATTATAGCAAGTGACATTCTCCGTAGTGCTCCCTTGATTGCTCTTCTTTCTCTCCTTGCCTTTCCATGGTTTCTTGCCTCCGAATTTCCTCTTTTCCAATTCTGATTGCTTGAGTTTCCTTTCTCCCTTGGTACTTCTTGCATGTCTAGTGTAGCATAACGGTATCCCATATCAACCAAATCTGGGAAGGATTCTTTGACATGGCCAGTCATCCTTTCGTGGAACTTTTTATTCATCCCATGAATGAATCGCTCATTCTTCTTCAAAGGTGTGCTCACTAATTCTGGACCAAAGTGAGACAATTCATTGAATTTGTTGAGATACTCCTCGAATGATAAACTTCCTTGCTTTAAGTCCATGAACTCCTGGTACATACGAGAAATCCCAACTGATGGCATGTAGCGCTTCTCAAATACTTCTTTGAATCTACCCCAAGTGAACTCGTCCTCAGGCTCATCAATAGTGACTGTCTCCCACCAAGCTAAAGCTTCATCCTGAAGTTGCCAAGTAGCTATGAGATGCATCTGATCATCTTGCAGCTTAAGCCCCTTAAAGATTTTCTCACAAGATCTAATCCATGCCTGGGCCTCAACAATCGTCTCTTTGCCGGTGAATGGCTTACCCCCAAGCCTTGAGAAGTTCTTATATAAGTCAGCCAGATTCGGCTGATTCTGAATAGGTAAAGCTGCCTTGGTTGTAGGGGGAACTTGGCTTGGTCCTGTGGCGCTTCCTCGCCCCCCAACTCTGCCTCTTCGGACGCTCATCCTTACTATCTGTAATTAGTAAGAAAATTGGCTTAGATATTTGGACGAGATATCTTAAGAAATATCGCAATTAAAGGAAATAGACTAAGAAAAATTTGAGGTGTTAATCGATGATACTCATTCTAGGGTATACTTCACCCTATCTCTAATGAGCCATCTAATGTGTTATACTCCGTAGCTAAAGTTCTTACTCAACCTTTAGCTCTGATACCAACTGTCACGACCCAGAATTCAACGTTCGAAAATTGATATCAAATACCTCACTTGTATTCGACTGTCAATGAGTCAAACATCGGACTCCAGTCGGATGGAGCTTATAACAACATTAGATGAATATATAATAGCGGAAATAAAATGAATATCATGCATCATATCACAGATACAACATCATAATAATATCTGTTACAATATCAGAGTACATAATACATGAATAACATCTCCAAATAGAATGACATAATAGAACAACTACATATCATATGCCAAAAGTCTTCAAAAAGATAGAGAATGATAGTGATCACCAAACTAAGAACCTCGAGATCCAAAAGCTTCCAAAATGTCTCTAAGGTATGAGCCTCCAAAACCAAAAATCTCCAAACCAAAATACTCCAAAATGTAGCTAGAGCCAAAATACAGAAAAACTGTTACTAGGCTGCCCGTGTAGAAATGGTGGGCACCCAGAGTTTAGGAAGGAAACAATAAACTCCGGGTCAGTCATGGGACTGGTATGAGTAAACAAAGATAATTGCTTTCAAATAAAACAGATTTTTACAAGAAAAACCGGTATGCTTTTGGAAAATGAAACTACCATAAGACCTCCCGCTACACACACACAATGCAATCGCAGAATTGGAGGAGATTTCTTCTTATGATAGTCAAATATGCTTGATACGGGAAATTTTTTTGATATTATTACTAGTGCATAGTGTAGAAGGCCATTTCGCAAATATAATATCAATCCTAGCCAACATAGGACCAGTATCATATGCCTACTATAGCTACCATCTAAACAGTGGGGCGCCACCATAAGTAAATGGTAGGTAATACAACTAAAACCGTACGGGGTTCGTATTGGGAATTGGATTTCCAACAAATGGTCAGGCTAAGGAACTTCCTATGCCACATGGGTGCGCCTCTGGCGGGACGTCCCGAGAACCTACCCGGCTCTCTGCCAACACAAGGCCGAGTTACCTCTGTAACTAGGTAACTACTACTCGAGTATGCCACTCCCCGGTCCTTTGGGACCTTTATCCGAGGGCCCTCCATCACAAAGCAACAACCACACAGAATAATGAGATTGAAGCAACCACATAGGTAAGCATCTGGGCTCCATACCATGACACTACCCACTTCCAGAAGGAAATGACATACCCTAAAGGGCGCGACCCTCATAACCTTGCCGCATCTTTCCTGTTTCGACCATCTCCGGGGTGTGAGGTCTGATGAGGTCTCATTCACAAAGCTACGCTTTACACGAAAGCCATGTTTTGATCACAAATGATCAACAAATGATCATCACTATACAGCAGCACTTGGCATGCCACACTACCAAATTGGGAGTATATCGCTAATAACCTTCAACTACATAACCTCTAAGCTCGTACGTCTCAGAGAAGGGTGTTAAGCTAAGAGAATAAATTCTCCGCCACCAACAGATATGTATTTGAAAGAAATCGGCTTTATATCTCAAAGCGTAGTGTCATACACACGACCATACAAGTCTGTTCCGGGTTCAAACAGAACCGAAGGCACTTCGTCCAATAGAGGAATAATTGCAAATCCGGGCGTCCACAATCCCGATCGGACTTCCCATCACTTAGGGAATCCCTATACCGGAGCAACTCGGTGCGGAGACAATCGATAGGTTATCCTATCGTTCAAGAAGACATCCGGTCTTCACCGCCGGTCTTCAATGCAATCAATTCGTCGAATCACTATTCGGAATGGGATATATGACACAAAGGTCCTCTCTCGGCTAATCCGAATAGTGAGCGCTCAAATTTAAACCATGTGGGTGTATCAATCACAAAGATTCATATCCAAGGTTCGATGTGGGTTTCGGATAACAACTGAAATCCGACTCCCTGTCGCATCGAAGTTTAAATGCCGTTTTACTTGCAAAAAGGGGTTACACAAACATAGGGGAAACAATCCACAAATCACAGTTCATCACAAAGCAATCACAACATCACAACAAAATATCAATCCAATATAGAATATTTTGATGATGGTCAATCATCGTTAATTCAAGTGATTGTGATTAAAGTGAATTAGCCAGATAATTGTCTTTATTAATCATTTTAAATAAATGTTGAATTTTTCTTAATTATAAATTAGTTTAATTGGCTTAATTTGTTAATTATCCTTTGACTTATTATTTTAAACTTATGAATTCTTAATATATATTTTTATTAATTAAGTTTTTAATTATATTTTATAAATTCCCTACTCTTTAATTAATTAATTTTAGACTGTAAAATTATTGCAAATCATTAATTGTTAATTACGATTTCAAAATTTTTTTTTTAAAAAAAAAGTTACACTTGGATATTTGCTTTACTTTTGAATTTGTCGTTAAGCTATCCTTTAAAACAAACTTTTGTTAATTTTAAAATATTTTTGAATTCCATGAATTCTAATTACTATTTGTTTCATATTCAATTTACAAGTATCATCATCATGATTATTATTATTATTATTATTATTATTTTATATCAGAAAATGAATTTAACTTGTGTTTTCAATTTATGGATAGACCTGGGTTTTGCTGTTTCATTTGCACACCCGAGACGTGCTTCGGGTTGTACCCGAGACAATTGTCCCTTTACTTTGGGTTGAGGCCAATATTGACCCGAGCGAAACAATTTTTTTTTTCTGTTTAAAGTTAACCCGTCACCACGCTAAAACGCCCCGAGTCCTTCTTCGAGTTTTCACTCAACTTCCCCGTGCTATGCTTCGAGTTACGTCTCGTCCTTCCCAACGCCATCATACTGATACACCACCAACCACGTGCACGACTATCTTCGCCGCCGTTGGACGGTGCTGCGGCAACCAACATGTCAACGTCCACCCCCCAAGACACCACGAACACCCAGATTTCGGATTTATTTCGAAACCACCAATCGAGCAACAGGACCCAAAAAGCATCAGGCGCGCCATCAGAAAACGGTCCCGCCCCACCTCCCCTGGCCATCAGAGGCCGTGAAAACTCGGCTGAAGCTTCTCCTTGACCAGATGCTTCTATCCCCACTGGAGGCTCGAAGTCCGATCGCCTATTTACGGCGCAGTACCACGCTTTCTGACACGAACGAAAATGGGTTCTTAAACCCTATTTTAAATTCGAATCAAAAATTCAAAGATTTAAAAATTATTCTAGTATTTTGCTAGTGATGTCGAGCATTGAATCTAGCTACGACGAAGATCACGCGAACTACGATCACTTGGATCGTCGGAACTTGACAAAAGTTGAATTTTCTGATCAACTCAAATTTCTTGATGAAGGCTCAATGAAAAATCTTCATTTTGGTTCCAAAAATCATTGTTTTTCAAGGGGATTCAAGTAATATTACTGAATTACAAATATGTGACGTTTGAATTTGTTGCTTATCTAGGTCGTTACTGAGTTTACCATTTCCAAGTGAAGAAAATTCAGGGTTCTCTGCTTTGATTCATTACTGAGATAAAATACAAGTTTAAAACAATACTGAACTTACTTACAATTATTTCCAGAAGCAAAGAGAAGGTAGAAGTGGTTGTAGTTGTAGATAGTTTACTCTGTGAACCAGAGACTCGAGCATGACAATGTTTATAGTTTTTCCCATTAAAAGAAAACTACAAAATCTGCTTTGATTTAACTCTAAAGCACAGTGTAAGTTTTGAACTGCACTTAAACTTATTTTTCAGTCCATAATTTTCTTCCCTTTTCCCAAAGAAAATAGGAGAGAAAATTCTAATTTCCCTATAACTAAATGTTATAGGAAATAGGAACAGGGAACAAAAGTTTTTTTTTTCCAGGAAATTCAAAGAACAAGCATAACTTCATTCATATGCAAACTATTCCTATTCCTATGGGAATTCAAACACAGGAGAAAATTGAACAAGCAATAGATTTACTCACTTGTTTTCCCAGAGATTACTGGCAGTTCTATCAACAGAGATGAGGCCTGCAACTTCCCTTCTTTTCTACTTTAATTCTCTTGGGGTTTTAGATCTGAAATTGATGGGTACAGATCTATGATTATTTGTAGTTGTATTCATGCATTTAAATTATCAAAAACAAGGGTTTCCATTGCACTTACATTTGAGATTTATAGCAGAGAAGATTTTTTTTTCTGAAACTTGAAACCAAAAAAAAATTGAACCTTGATTTTCCTGCAATACAATTAGATATGGTTGTATTAAATCCAAGTTGTTTTCCATTTATTTTTAATCATAAAAAAAATAACAAATTTTCCCAGATCACTTACAGCTTGAATTTTTTAACAGGGAACTTTTTCCAGAACTTGAAAACCAGTAATAACCTTTAATTCCTGATTTTTTTCCTGCACAGATTAAATATTGTTGAATTAAACTCTTACTTCATTAGAAATTACAATTTCAAGTTCAAGCTTTTAAAATGAAAATTTACTTGCCTTTTAACTTACTTCCAGAAATAGAAAAGAACTGCTCTGCATTTAAAACCAGAAACTCTCTGCTTCACAAATCTGTAGATTTTTTTGTTTTAAACTGATTGTTAACACTTGATAAAAAAATTGAAAATTTCATAAACTATAAATTTTAAAACAAAACTTACCTGAAAGTATCACACTACTATTATGAAGCATGAGAAATATTTCAGATTTTTTTTTTTAGCTTGAATGGAAGAAGGCAGTTTCTTTTTTTCTTCTGAACTTTTTTTTTCTTTGAATGTTGAAGAAAAAATTGCAAAGATCTTTTGATTACTGAACATCAGGTGTTAGGGGATTAAAATTTTGAATTTTAGAAGATGAAGAGTTTCCTGAATTTTTTATTTGAATATTTCATTAAAGAGATTATGGTTTGTGCCATTTGTAAGGAAATATCTTAAGCACAAGATTTTGTTAATCATTCAACTTTATTGTGAATGTATGTTTTCAGCCTTTGTTGTTTACAAAGCAATGAAAACTTTATAAATTTTATTTTCTATATTATATATACTTTCATAAACCCATACATGTATATATTTTTATTCATTTGTATATGTATGCTTATGTACAATGTCAAAAGAAAAGTTGTTTTTTTTACCATTGTATACTTATTCCTTAATGATTTTTAATGCTACTAAATTTTTAAAACATTTATTCCAAATTTAAATTCAAACTTAAATTCTAAACTTGAGATATAAACATTTTAAATCCAAATGACCTTTACAAACAATTGTTATTTCAATATTTTAAACCCCAAGAGTTTAAGTACATTATTTATTTTAATTGATAATTTTGGGATGTTACACGCTTCCTCGCTCATACGTGCGAGCTCGCGCGTCACTGACCCAAACCAAACTCACGCGCGCCCCCGATAGCACCTAACCCTAAGTGCGATGCCTATTTCTCTGCTCGAACTGCCCATCTCGATCGCTGCCGCCGCAGCTTTGAGTCAATTGTGCCTTGCCGATGTCATGATTCCCGATTGCATCGACGACGATAGCTTCCTATCGCGACCCCCAATGATGCTATCGGCCGCCGCGACCTTGCTAACTAGCTTGTGAACTTAGCCGCCGATCGCGATTTGATCGCGAATCCCCCCTATGTTTTTTTTGGATTCAAAATGAAGAGGAGGAAGGACGGTTCGATTTATTCTTCGTCCATTTGATTTTGATTTTGAAACGAAAATAGTTTTTGATTTTTTTCTGAATAGAGATCGGCCATTGAAGTGGAAAGGAGACAAGATATGAAAGGAGGCAGCGTGATTTAAACAGAACGACTATGTGTAGGGTAAGCTATAGCGATTTGCAAAGGAGACCAAAAAGTTTTGATGTTGATAGAAAGTAGGCTGCTGTTGAAACAAGTTTGACCAGTCCAATAATATATTTTATAATTTCAAATTTAAATTCAAATGCAACTTAAAGTTTCAAACTCCTATCAAGGCATGCCGCTAGGCGTTTATAATGTTATACCCCTATTCCAAACGCAATGGAAAAGGTTTTGAGTCCAAATTCGATCGTATGAAGAAGATAGCTTTTTGAACCAGTTAAAATATCAAACTTCCGATTTAAATTTAGTGTGTTTGCTTATCGTAATGCCACACAATAACTCCAAATGCTACGAAAATAGAAATCCAATAATAAAACAATATTACGGATCCAATGGAACTGGTTTCGTCGAAGTCCGAGATTGTGTCTTGGAAGGCTATTTTTAAACATCGATTTTAAACGATATAATTTCAAAACTGAATAAAGTATTTCCAAATTAAATTCTGAAGCTTCCATTAACCTCAGTATTATCAACATAAATTTTCTAAGCCATCAAATTATTTTTAGCAAACTTAGAATTGAAGATTCAAAAATTTTACCTAAATTTCTATGATTAAATTCGATAATTTGTTTGCCAAATTCAGCGTTATATTTGAAACCCAAGTTAAAATATCATTCAAATATTTAAAAATCAATTAAATATTTTGGTTTCAAATGTTCAAAATTTCCGGGTCGTCACAGTGCAATTCAAAATTGTGAATCTTTGCGATGTTATGGAAGATATATGGGATCATGTGTTTTGTAGGGTAAGTTTTATTATGATATTCATAATCGCTTATAAACAAACATATATTTGATGCCCATTATAATTTGTTGTAAGCGAAATGCATTAGTTAATCGTATGCGAAGCTACAATCAAATAATAAATGTTGGTACCGAAGGAAATGCAAAAAATTTAGGGTCCCACACAATTGATTGCAAAAGAGATGGTTTTATACCTTAATGTATTCGAATTACTTTCTCTTATGAGAAACCATTAATGCTAAAACCTTCAATGAATCCTTTAAAGGAGGATTTCATGTTTATGTTAAGGAATTTATTTTATATTTTATCGAAATAAGTTGTACAATATATTGTGCTTTACATACCTTGTACTTCTCTTTCACGTATTTCTTATAGTTTGCACAAAACATCTTTATTTGTGATTCACAGAAAATTATATCACTATTTGTTTCATTCTAATGTTAAGGTATGTTTACTCTATATACTTACACAAGATATTTCCTACTAAATTCATTAATTTATCGTACATTATTTTTCAAAGAACTCATTTTTAAAACTTCTTTATAACTAGAAAATATTTTCATGTGCTTATTTGAATAATAAATATACATACAAGCCACTTTAGAAATTATCTTCAAAATTCATTTGGGTCAGAACAGATGTTGCGTAAACACCATTACTATAACCCGAATATACTAATATACGGATTCAATTAAAATAAATAATAAATAATCCCGCATGCTATGTAAAAACATTTACTTTAGGAGTCACCTACTATAACAATAGTGTCATAGTCTATGCTTCCTTTATTTTTACTGGAAACATTTATTACAACAATAAATATTGTAACCTAAGTTTTCGTTTCTTAACACACTCTAGGTTTTTATATTTAAAATCATTATTCACCTACAATGAAACAAGCGAGCTATACATGCTCTATAATTCTGCAAAAAGAATTTCACTTTTAACAAAATTTGCATCATATGAAAACCAATTTAAATTTCATACTACTTATTTTTTTAAAAACCCAATATTTACTTCCTCAAATATATTAACAATTATATTTTCAACCTTTTAAATTCAAAATTTTCATTTTTATTGGGTTGGACATAAAGTGGATTTTCTTTATACTAAAACCACTTATTTTTTCTGAAATAAAAACACTCTCCCTACTATCCCTAAGGAACTTCCCTACTTCCTAAAACATATGAATACAAATTTTCTCTGAAAAACATGGCTTATTTCTATGCTATAAATCGGTAATAACATACGGCTCTACATACTTTGGTCATCCCAAACTAATACACAAATATACTTCTAAAAACTTTCTATATGTTAAAATCTATGGCAGGGGACAATTTGGATTTTAGTACATTACATATTTATATTTTATTCAAAAATACAAATACGTTCACTCATTATCTACCTAGGAATCCTAAACTTAGGCTCTGATACCAAATGTAACAACCCAAATTCCAGTGGGTCTGGATTTTTCACAAAAATGCTAAAACCCGGGTAGGGAATCTGGTATTCTACAAATAGGCGAAGACAAAAATATCAAAGCTCAATTAAATATCTTATAGAAGAATTGACTAAAATATAATAATAAGTAAATACTCATCAATATAATATAACTTTCTAAACAAGTGTCTTAAAGATGGGAAGTCTCTGCCATTTACCTAACATGTAGAATGTTATGAGGAGGGGGTCAGAACTAAAGTTCTGGTGAATGGATAAATTATACGGTTTTAAGCTTAATTCTACATATACCGTTTTATTTCCATTTACTGCTATATTAGGTTCACTTGGTTTACCATACTCTTGCCTTTGTGCGTGAATCGTACCCATCTACTCCTTAGTAGATTAAAACCTAATAGCTAATATATATATATATGTGTGTGTGTGTGTGTGTGTGTGTAGCTATATGTCCAATGATCATATTGGTCCTAGGTAATACCATAGTACCTTCCGCATCCACCTTGCAAAGGACACCATCATCTTGCTTCTATAGAGTTCTGCGACTACATCTGTAAAGGACAGCTGTGTGAGGCCTATCATACAGATGTTCCGTCGTCTACTATGAAAATTTAAAATAGCGTCCACAATAGTCTATACTAATGCTCGGACATCCGTAACGTACCACTCAGTGCATATATTGAGGACTATATGTAATCGTTCTGTATACTCTCTGAATCCCACCAACAAGATCTACCTTGTATGGAACTCGGTCGGGGATTTTCTATATCTGTAAAGGACAGCTTCATTAAGCCTACAATGCAGATATTCTAGTTGGTCTGTCTCTTTTCTCATCGTGGTTATGGCCCACGCTGCCACCCCTCAACTAATCGAAATACCTCTAAAGAGTTAAGTGGTCGTGCCCTACTGCAAACAGTCTAACATCCAATTGGCGGTTCTCCTCATTCAATGTCCCGATAGTGAAATATTCATTGGACTTTTGGTTTTAACTCTAGTCTTTCCCGAACTCACTCTTGGTTTTGATGCCGGCAGATATTCGCATGCGACTCTCCTTTTGGTTCCTTCCCACTAAACTTACTTGCAAGTACTAGGACATACGAATATCCTACTCGAAACACCAATCCCTTTTGACTGCCTACAATGGTCCTGCCATGCAAAAAGCAATTAAGGCATAATCTCTTGATGGAATATCCACAGACTTGCCTCCAAGGATGCAACTTCATTAGGCCTACCCAAAGGCCATCCTAGAGTATCCCCACGTCCCGTTGAAGTCTTCTACTTCTATCTAGCCCAAAATAAATAAGTTGGATGTGCTTCTCCATTGCTGAAATTTGTGATGAACTACTTCGTTAGGCTCTTCATCCTTTGGGCTACTCCAAAAACATCTCACCCTTTTATTAGACCCTAAATCTAGTCTTTTAATTTTCGTTTAGTTTAATTTTCTTATTCTGTTGGCTAGTTATTTACCCTAATTAGCATATTCTTGCCCTCATCTCACTTCTGGCTATTGTGAGACCACCATTGATCTAATAGGGAATGCTGTTGGTACTGCCACATCTATTACCTTGTTTATTTAACTCAATTTAAGTCTTAAATTTATTAAATAAGCATCTTCTATTATCTCCGTTTTATTTGCTTATTAACTTAATTTAAATTTTAAATAAGCCTTTCTCTTCTTTCTACTGTAATTATAATCTATGTTATAATTTTACTTGTAATTATCACTTTAATCTTCTTTTATAATATGTATATGATTACAAATGTCTCTCTTCTGTTCTAGGTTGTCTTCTTTTATTATGATATAGAATTCTCTTTAATTCTCTTATATTATATAATCACCAATCATAATAACCGTCTTATCGCATAGTCTGCGCAGTAAATGCTGATTTTGGTTCATTATCATTTACAGCTTCAAATTCTCATACTTTACTTTATTTTCTTCTATCTAGGAAGTGATTCTATTTTATTTGGTTAGGTATGAAAACTATACCAAAAGTCCATCTCCATATTTTAATACTAAATAATACTATAACCAATAATTCGTAACTACAAGGTATTTCTTTTATTATTTTGGAATTATGTATTTATAGTGGTTTCTCTAATTTACACTAATTCCCTTTTTCTTTCTTTTATTCTTACAATTATGTTTATCGTTATCTTTTAAATGTTAAATTATAGAAATGTATCCTATTTTCTAAACCAAACAATAAATCTACTACTTACTTCCAACTCAAGTTATTAGATTAATTTAGTACTCGCGTTTTAGCATAATTTGTTGTAGAATTCCATTTTTCTTGCTTTATTCCATGTTTTCTTATTTCTAGTATTTTCCTATTCTAATCCATAATTGTGAATTTTCTTTTTAAATATATTATTTGCGTACAAAGAGAATGAAAAGAAAATAGCATTTAGGCTAAATTATAAATTCAAAATAGATGTAAATAAATGTAAATTTTTACAGTTCAGCATAACTAATTAACAGAATTAATTACTGGAATACTGAATAATATTATTTAACGGGAATTTAACTATAAAATATCATAAACGTAAAAAATATAATTAAATCCACTCACATTGATGGCTTTTCAAATACCTTGTTTTTATTTCAGATCCGTCCCTAACATCTATATTCACCTCCCTTATAATCCCTGTTTGAAACTACAAACGATATATCTAAAGATCTATAATATTTGAAAGAGAAAAGGAAGAGATTTGGACTAAAAATAGCAAATAAAACTCAGATCTTGGGTTTTACCTTTGACGTAGCTGTCTGGTTTGAACCAATTCATAATTCCTTAATTAATTCTATTCTCTTTTTATTTAGATCTAAATTCGTGTGAATTCTATCTAAAATTTTTTCATTAGGAAAGTGTAAAAGATAGAAAAATGGCAGAGCTTCTATAGGCAAGAGAAAAATAATGAGAATAAAAATGAAGTTCTACACCTACATCTATAGTGTTTCAAATCAGTGCTAACCATTAGATATAAAACCCTAAAATCTAAAGTGTACAATCAGTCTATGGACATTAAATTAATATGTTTTCTTCTGCGTTTATTTTTATTTCAAATTAATTCTCCAACAATCTTTTAAGTAATCACTTTCCTAATCCCTCTCGCAATCTATGGAAACATATACTTTTAAATGTGACGTTTCTTTTAAATAAGATTTTCCTATTAATCACCCAATAAATAGATTTCATATATACCTAGAATTAGTTTACTATCCAATTGATCCCTAAATGCACTGTGATTTCTTACCAAACTAATATGCCAATCAACACCTTATTACTTCGTCACATACACGCATATGAATTTATTTTATTCCCCTAATTATTGCATGCATATATTCTGCAATTGAATTTTGAATAACGATCTTAATTATATATGTTATCATAAGTCTTCATGTTTATTAATTAACAATTGATTACTTGCATAAATTACTCTTCCTCCTTTTTATTAACTTGCACTAACATATATATATTTCTAATCATATCAATTAGTGGTTACAATATATGTTTCCTTTCTTATCAGTTCCTGTCAATTAATCACCTCTGCTAATTAATTGAATATTAATTTCTCTTTTAAACAAACACATTCAATTAATCTTCCCCATTAATTGATTTTATAAAATTTCTCTCTAATTTATTTATTACACAAATATATATATATATATATATATATATATATATATATATATATATTTTTCAAATAATATTAATTAATTGCCCCATATACAAACATTTCTTTATTTTAATATTTCAAACGTATATAATTTAAGTAAATTATTTGCATATATAATTGTAATTTAATGTAGGGTGTTGTAGCAATCAATTCTAGCTAAAAATTCCACTAGCTTTAATTTTAATAAATCCAACTCCAATGCATAGATAACAACAATATAGGTACAATAGAAAATTTTGCATACGAATCTGATCTTGTTTGGAAAAGTTATTGAGTTCACAAGATTTGAGATTAATTAAATTAATAAATTAACCAATTAGTAATTAATCAACTTAATTAAATATTATACCTTCTTCCCTAAACTAAAACCTTCCTTTTACGTGCATGAATGATACACCCAATTTTCCATGCATTTCACTCCTCCATTCTCCATCCTCGCTCCACTATTCAACGAACCATCGATTGGAAAACATTACACATGGGGAGCTCTCCATGATGCGCCTCTAAAAAGTCATGACCTGTAGGTCAAGCCTCCAAACTCCCCTATGATGCGATTTTCAATACTTGATCGAAGATGATGAGACTTAGTGGGGAGATGCTCCTCGACAAGAGCAATACGACGGCGATTTTCGATTTTTCTATTTCCAACCCAAACTCTGACAATATCTAACTCTAGCATAACATCGAACTCTACCAATCACCGCCGCACTCGACTAAAAGCATACGGATTAGAAGCTAACACTAAAACAAGCTCAACAGATCCGAATTTATATTTTTTCATGGAGTATAGCTTGCGATTTTAATTGTTTGAAGATAGTGGTTTGATTTCCTTAGTTTGCATGAAATAAAAAATGAGAAAAAGAGAGAAGAAGGAAAATTCAATAAATGAAGAAAAGTCTTTGGGTAAGGGTATGGTTTATTTAGCTATTTCCAGCATGTCGCTGCACGGAACTCCATTCGCGTGCAAACTACGATAGGAAAAATACTAGCGCATAATAATGCGATACGATACTAAAACAATAATAAAATACATTGGTTATCTTATCCTATGAAATTTCAAAAATACCAACATTTCCCTAAAAATACGTCAAACGATAATTTAAATATTATTCAAATTAATAATTATGGAAAAATCATACAACCACATTTAAAAATATATCAGTAGAAATCAAGTCGTTTTATATTTTAAATCCCATTATCGATATTTATTTGAAATATTTATTATTGTAAATAAATTTATAAAACAAATTCACCATTATTATTTATTAATTAAAAAGAGTTAAATAAGGTTATTAAATCTATTTAATTAATATTTAATTCACAATTAAAATATTTAAATAATCCTATATTTGAATATAAGTTATTTGTATTTTTAGGACGTTATAGATTTCCTTTAAATGGTTCAACAATTTTGAAAATGAAAGTGAATGTACGATAGAAGATGTAACTTTGGTATGGTTGGAATGAGGGGAGGGATTGGTACCTCTGCTTCATGAAGAGATACAGAAAACGAGAATTGTTTAAAATGCTAAAAGATAATAAATATTGACTGAAAAATATGATTTCTATTCCAAGAATATATTTTCATACAGAGAATTGTGATCTATGATTTTTTTTAAATTTAAGATATTTGATCTAAAACCTTCGATGGTAAATTAGTTACATCAAATGAAATAAAATCCAGTAATAAGTGGTTGAATGAAGCTTCATATTTCGTGCACTATTATAGTAATGGTGGAAATAGTGGGAGTACCATTTAACACTTTATTAGTAGTCACATCAAGTCATAAAAGATTGTCTTTCCAAATATGTATGTTTTATGAAATAATAACTATTTTTCAACATTGACTTAAAATAGATATAGCTTTACTTTAACATGAATATTATGAATATTCGATTTGAAATAAATCTATGATAATGGAATTAATAAAAAATGATGCATTAGAAAATACATAGTAGTTAAAATTTTACAACTATTTTGGAACTATGGACAATACCATTTCTTTGAGGAATGATTCAACAATCGTATGGTTTTGAATCATATTGTGCCGGTGAATTAGATCTCAAAAGATCAAATGTAGAGAACCTATCCTGTAGGAGCGACATAAGAGTTGGTGAACTCTTTGGATTTATACATTTAGATGTATACAATCATAGGACTGATAATACCAATACGATTCCATATACTTCGTTAACTTCATTGATGAATCATCGTAGAAATAATGCATGTGTATTTGATACACAAGTAGTATGTCTATGATAAGTTCATAGAATTTAATATGGAAGTAGAATTAACATGGAAAGGTAATAACAAGAATTTTATTTGATCGAATAAGCAAGTGTATTACAAAGACATCTAAATGCACCTAAAAATGGATAAGGATTAAATCTCAAAAGTCACTCCTCCAAGTGATACATAGTGATGTACCGGTAAGGAGTTGTCAAACTTTGTTGGAGAAAGTATGATTGATGATAGGTGAAGTTTAGTTAACTTCTTTTGGTGAAATCGTATACTTAAGAGTAATATACAAGGTTAACATTAATTTCATCAAAATGATAGTTTACAACTTCACACAAGATAAGGGTTTGTAAGAAACCACAATATATCCAAGGCCAAGGAGTTGCAAGGTTGTTTGAGTCAAAAGACTAAACGTAATAATTATACGCGAGGGATCTTGTATGAATCGCCCCAAAATGAGTTTAGGAACGATCATTATTGGATGACCAATTCATGTTTTTATCATAATTATCGTAAACTAAAACAAATCAGTTTTATAAATAAGGCAATTTATAAAGTGTTTTTGAATACTTATTCCGTTGCACCGAAATAGTTGTTTCAAGAAAATCAAAATTATAACAAAGGAATTTCTTTTAGAAATTATTAGCAGTAAAATAGATTTGTACACAATCCAATAATGAAACCGATTGTGTGGGATGAAATGAAATTATCCTAACCTAAGTGAACTAAACATAGTAGAGTGTCTAATAATTATTCTCGCACATTAATAGAAACTATGAATTTCTTATCAATATCAAAAATAAACAATCCTCAGCTGTCAACTTAACCATTAAAAGTACCAACTTTGCCTTATGTTATGATGCATGCATCTGAAAGGATTTCAACCAGATTATCAAAAAATGATTTTGATAGATATATCCATTGGGATATGATTCATCAGACACAAATGTGTATTCAAGAGAAATGCTAATGAAGTTGGAATATAGTAACAGCCTTTATAACAACAACATCGTAAATTTCAATTGTTAAAATTAGTGCAATAGATTCGCCATTTGATGTGTTCAAGTTAATTTAAATTTTAGTCACAAAATTATCATCATGTATGACTTTGTGTTTTGGTACATTGTTGAAACGAAAATTTCTACATATTGATTTAGAAAAAACTATTTACATGTAACAACCAAGGTATCTTGAAATCAGTGGAAGCAATATTGAGTATATACGTTTTTGGATAGGATCCAAGAATGAATAAGAAAGTATCTTTCGACAAGTGTCAAAGTTGTGTAAGTGTTTTGATAGAAATATCCAATAGATTTATTTAGTCAATATGCAGAGGAAGCCTATGATAAGGAAGAACATTAAAAGGTATATAGATATTTCTTAGCTATAAGTAAACAACATACTACTGATTGTTAATGATGTACTTATGTTAAAATTAGTTCTAGTTTAGTTGTTTAATACTTAATATTGGATATTTAAATTATATCGTTTATAATATGTACGAAGAATGTTGGGAATGTTCGAAATGATATGCAAAGATACCTTATTAAAATGTTTAATATGGAATACGTAAGATGGATTATATATGCATTGGTAGTAGGAATTTTCATACATGCTGTATTTTCTTCGATGTAGTAATTTTCTTACGTATTAACGCATGAAGCAATACCAATTCCAATTAAATCAATAAATGGTAGTTTAGATTATTCTCGGATATCTACAAAATACTAGAGAATTGTCTACAGAAACAACAAACCTTAATTAAGAACTTTGAGTTAGAAATGATCCAAATGAAACATTTTGGCTCATTCAACGAGAAGGCTAAGGGTGATTCCAAATGTTGAAAATCCCATGACATTGTTATATGATAACAATGTCGTGATAAAATTTATAAATAAACTTAAAGCTCACTAGAAGTCAAGGGAGATACTCTGAATTGTTCCATGCAATAAAGGTAGTTTATTAACATTGGAGGGAGTTGATTGAAGGAATAGATAATTAAAACAAAATAGCATACCCATTCAATAAGAGACTAACTTGATTTGTTTTTAAGAAAAACTGAACGATGAAGTTGGAATAGGATTCCATAATTGATCCCAAGTGCAAAAGAAAGAATTATAGAGTTAAGGATATGCCCTAGGTGCTATTACAAAATTTTCTACACATATCTAACTCGATGGCCATTCTTGTTCAAAACAAAGGTGTTTTTCTTTCGATTATATACTTGTTCTATAATGATATAAATAAGTTAAGTAATTAATTTAAAGTATGTAAATAGAATATCCTTAAATGATATCTTATGCGATAGTCAATTACAGTGTGTTGTAATCATGAGAATTTTATCACATTGAAAATAACATATTGCTTTAAATATTCCTAGTCAACATGTTTTGAGAAAGAATATTGATTTATTCATTGGGACTAGCATACACAATGCTCTCTAAATATTAGGCAATGTATTTCTGGTAGTTGTTGTTGGGCACCAAGGGGTTACATACAGATAATTATTAGATAACTGTGGACTTCCTGGTGAATTTCTATTGGTTAATATAACTAAGGTCGAACTAAGAATCTTGTAGTGAAGATGTTACACGGTTTCGTCGACTTAAGAATACCGCGGAACTTCAATATTGACATTCCACTTTGATTATCGTTAAATCATGGCATGGTGTCTATCGAATGACAATAGTTGGGTCCGAGAAGAAGCATTGGATGTGAAACACTATTTAAAAGAAGTTTCGTTTACTCAGTTATATGAGGTTAGTATCACGGTCAACTATAGTCAACTAAAGGTCAAAATATTTGGTCAAAGTAGCGATGCTAATAATAAATATTATTATTTAACTGAGGAACAAATTTGTGGATTAATTAAGTTGAATGTGGACAATATTGGAAGTTTGACCAAAATTAACTTCCATAAGGCTTAATGTAACATAATGTTGATGAAGAGATTTGTTATAAACAATCATTACCAACGGGTACCGCTTTAAAAATGTAAATTTGATTTTATTGAAAAGGTCAATAAGTGATGACTTTGGCCCTACTGTCACACCACTAGCTAATGTGAACATTAATATTTTAATTGTTCAATATTTATTGCATACTGAATTCACATATTTGAGTCACACAATCATATTTGTGAATTCTCCAAAAACTCAAATGATTTAATTAACTTATGAAATGTTTAAAATTAATCAATATTTGAGAAATATTAATTATTATTTAGTCTATTTGATGTTTGGAGTTATTGAATTATTTGAATGTATATATAAAAGTTATATTTAAACGCATTGATATTTGTTATCTGTGTATTTTTAAACAAGTTTAAATAAAAGATAATTGCATGAATGGATATATGGGAATTTTTACCATATGATAGCAAGTAATTTAAGTCATACATGTGACCACAGAGGAATAAAGAGAAAATTTAGGGAATTGATTAGGGAAATTTAATTAAAAACGGGGATATGTTTCATTCTTTCAATTGAAAACCAATCCACTATTTGAGCTCCTACAAACATTCATTTTATTTCATTATCCTCTTCGCTCCTCCTAAGTTTCCATGGATTAAAATCAAATCAATATTTCCAAAATATTATCAACTTTAATACCGAATGCGAATATCAAATAAAAATCAAATAATTGGTTCATTGTTCTCTTTCAAAGCAGGGTGGTGATCTACTTGAGACTTGAGGAGAAATATCAAATCATTGAGTTACAAAGGGTAATGCTTTTTCAGATTGTATATAGGATGGTCTACCATTCAAGGTTTGATCAATGATGACATCTTCAAGGTATATCTCTTATTCATATCTCTTATTTATAACTTAATATCTTCAAGGAGTGATCATCGATGAAATTCTAATAAAAACATAAAACATGGGATATATGTAATATCTTCAAGCATTGAAGATATTGGATATAGTGTCTTTGCAATCATTATAGATATTGGATACTTGTCCTATAATGATTTTGTGTTTTAAAAGTCATTAAATTTAGATTTCAATACCTCAAATCAACATTTTAATTAGAATTTCAAAACAACTATTCAATATTTTATTTTATAAAATGTTTTGACTCTATATCCGTGGTTAAATTAAAACTTAATATATACAACTAAAGATTTCAAAATGTCTAATAAATGGTAGTTATGATTCAAATGTTTTGAATTTACTGTACTAAAATCATTCATCATTCAAAATATTATTTTAACAAATACAAAACTAGTGTGAACTCGTGCTACGAATACGAATTGCAACAATATTTTTTCCATACCTAGTTTAGTATATTTTTTACAATTAACTCAAGTAAAACCATTATTTCCAAAATATATTTTATGTTTATATATTCTTTATAATTTTAATATTCAAAATTAATTACCCAAAAAACAAATTTTTACGCCATTGTGTATGTCTGTACAACTACATTTATGCACCATACAAAAGAAGACTAAAATAATTACGTAATACACCTATAAATAATTATGCAGATGTACACATCAAATTTTAAGCTATATGGCCAAAAAATTGACTTGAGAGACCATTACGAATAAAATAACTCATACACAATGACTCAATTCAAGTAACTTTGCATACGCATAAAAAACATAAAAAAGAATTGCACCATGCATATGTTACCACTGTACAATAGTGGTAAAAGTTACGAATTAGTTTATATGTGATTAGTATATGTAAAATGAACAATGTCAAACAATCCAAAAATTTGAGCTACAAAACATATTGTAAGAAAATAAAAATCTCAGGAATGTACAGCAATAATACATTATTATATGGTCTACTCTTCCAAGCAGTGTTTCATATCCCTCAATTTCAGTTAGTAAGGAAACTAATATTTCTTGTAACTAAGACGAAAGTACAGTACAAATATTGATATTACTATATAAAGAGCTGAAAAGCTTAAAAAGAGAAAGATCAAATTAAATGAGAAATAACGATATTAGGACTTCACAAATCCTTAAATTGGATCCTTCTCTTATTTCTCCTATAATACTTCATTGCCTTTATTAGTATCAAGTAAACAACAAAAGAATTGTAACTACCTAGAAATTTCGATCTCGAAATTTCCAAATAAATAGGAAAAGAAGAAGAAACGGAACCAAGACACAGAATCTCACATTCGCAGCGGATAAAATATAATATCAAACTATATTCTTTATACAAAGAAAGCTGTATCAATCAATTACATTTTAAACATCAGAGTTACAACCTTTCACAATCACTGGACGGTTAAAATAACTAGTCCCAGATATACAACAACATATCACAGCGGATACACTCCATACGTTCCTGCCATCCAGCTCGCCTCTTGAGCTCCAGAACGTCCTTACCTGAAAATCTGTAATACTCGGTCTGATCCGAGCATTACATCAAAGTAACACCTGAGTTAGGCTGGAAACCAGCGCGAGTGAACCCATAGAATATAAAATACCAAGCTATAAAACTTAAGTGAATTACCATAGTAACTCGTAACTTTACGAGTTCTTACTTAAATTAGTCAATCGTTTATTACACAATAGTTCATGGGTTAATGTCCACGTTACTTAATTTATTCCATTCCAGCTTGTTTACTTCTAATCAAACTATAAAGAATTACTATAAACTACTAATCGAAGTGATTTCGAGTATTTACTGATACCCGATGTAACATCCCGGAATTTTTGACAATATCAATTTAATAATCTGTAGTTAAAATTAAATTGATATTGATAATCTGATAATAATTATTCAAGTGAATATGATAATTTTCTTCAATAAATATTTAAATTGGTTATTTTATCTTTTAAATAATAAATTGATTTCTATTTTCAATATAAATATTTGGTTTATATTTTAAATAGATTGGTATTGTTTTAAAATTTAAAATAAATACAATAAAATGTTTTATGGTTTAATAAAATGGATATTTTATTTAATAAAATATAATTTCTTGTAAAATGGTTCTAATTTGATAAGAAGATATTTATAAAAACAATATGGATATGGTATTGTCTTTATAAATAAATTTTGAATAGGTTTGTAATTTTAATTTCAAATTGAATTTTTATTTATAACTTAATTTGAGAATATTTGATTTTTTTAAGTTTAGTTTGAATTTAAATTCTAAATTATAAAATCTAAATTGTTTTAATCTATAATATGTATAAGTTTCATTTATTAACATAGATTGTTTTTATTTTCATTTGCAAATTTATACACATGTTTAAATATAAATCAACAACTTAATTTAAGCAAAATACATACATTAATTTGTAATTAGTGTTAACTACATATAAGGTTAACATGTGTTGCATTTTTTAAAAGAGTAAATTGACAAGTGTTGAAATAATGAACAAGTGTTAAAATTTTGTTTTCAATTTTTCTTTTCTTTTAATTAAATCTGAAAACACATGTGTATAGTTACATCTTCAAACATATTGCATTTTTCATTCTTCTTTAATCAAAAGAAATTCTTCAAACTTCTTGAATCAAAATCATGCAATCTGCACATCTTATTTCTGCATTTTCTCAAATCCCAAATCTGCATTCCTCAAATTTAAAAAAAAAAAGAATTCTGCATATACAAACTCCTCATCAAATTCACCTGCATATCTAAAATCTGCATATCCCAAACCCATATTCAAATATGCATTCATAAGATTATTTAAATCCAAAAATCTGCAACTTACATATTCAAATCCCACCTCTGCATAATCAAACTTCCAATCTGCACTTCCTCAAATACAAGCCTGCATACATATATCCACAATCAAAATTCTGCATATAACAATTCACAAAACCATCTGCATGTACTTGAGGTGTTAGCAACAACTACATATTCACCTGCATGCAAACATCTGGGTCATGGAAAGCATGAGCAACCCAGACTTATAGCAACAGAGGAAGCATGCATGTTGTCTTCTGCAAATTTCAAATAAACAACTGGGGGTCTGCAATTGTTTTCTGCATTCATCAATTAGGTGAGTAACAATTTATTTTTAAAACTAAATTAAAATATAGTTGCTAAATCTATTGCTTGTTGAGTATGTTGGATATGCCTGTGTTTGTGTATGAGATGGAATGCTTGCATTTTTGAGTTTTCTGCATATTCAACTGAGCTCTGTATTTTTCAAAAGTGAGTAACATTGAAACCTTAAAATTTATTAGGTTGTTTGATTTAATATTTGAGATAAAGCAGAAAATTATGTCTGTAATGTCTGCATATATGTATGATTGGAATGCCTACATGCTATTGATAATTTATTTTCCTGATCTAGATTCCAAATTCAAAACCTATGAACTCCAGATCTAAACTATGTTTAGATGTAAATTCTCAAATAAAATATGTAATATTTGCTAATTAAAGTATTAGTTTTTATTTAGGATAATAACATGTTTCTGGACTCTGGAAATTGTGAGAACATCATGCATGTTCCATTTTATTCAAGCCCAATTTAATTATTTTGACAATTCAGGTAATACAAATCAAAATTATAAAATGGATCTTGATTTTTTTTAAAATCAAGTATTGGTATTTTTAAGTGTATATTCTATTGCAGTCTGACCTGGAACAAAAACATGAATATGAGCAAATACTTGCAATTTGTAATTTAAGTAAATTTAGAGTCTTTCAGGATTATAAAATAAGGATCATTGATCCTCAGTAAAATCTGTAATGATTTTAATAATGACTAGAGTAAGTGCAGTTGGAATTCTTCAGTTAACCCTAGCTTGGAAGTGGGGTGTGAACTTGGGATCAGTGAGAAGGCTAGGATGGACCGAGTGCTTTGATGTTTGGGATATGGGTAGAGGGTGTGTAGAAGTGTTCTTGGCCAAAGAGGGTGGTTGTCAGATGGTCGGAGATGTAAATGGTGGTAGTTGACAGGTTTTGAGTAAAACCTGTAGAATAATTTTCCAGATTTTTAAAAATTTGGGTTTCAGAGCTTAGTTTTGAATCCATGGATTTTTGGCTCGACTTAATGGTTGCTGTGGGGTAAGGTTAGGTTGTAGGAGTTGATTGGATCATCTCTGACGATCGCCAGAGGGGGTGCGACATGATTTCTGGTGAACTGTTTGGTTTGGGGTATTTCAGAGGAGGTCTTTATGTTGCTCGAAGCATATTGTAAAATGACTCGAAGTAAATGGTTTTAAAACCCGAAGTAGGCAATCATTTAACTCGAAGTAAAATGGAGTTTCTCGGGTTAAACTGTAAAATTTCAGGTTTCAGGAATTGTTTTTATCTGGATTTTGAACTTTTAAAATCTGGGTTATAAAATGTAAAACTGTAGTCTATGTTTAAAGAAAAGTTTAAATCTAAAATCAGATGCAAGTTATATTTTGATTCAAGTTTGTATTTTGTTTTGAATTCAAATTTTCAGGTTTTGAAACCTGTTTATTTTCTGTTTTCTGCAAAAAATCTGGATTTAAATCTTTTTAAATCTGCAGATTTGTGATTTGAGAGAAATTTAAATATAAATCCAAATACAGGTTTGAATTTCAGATTCAAAATTTAATCCCAGTTTTAAAAATAAAATCAAAGTTTAAAATTTATCTTAATTAACCATTTCATTTGGTAAATAAGTTTAAAACTTTAAATATTAAGATTTAAGTGTGAACAGAATTTACAGATTAATTTTAAAATCTGGAATTCAAAGTTTGAGAATAAGTTCAGTTTAAATTTAAATAGAAGATTTAAATTTGAAAGTTGGAACTAAGAATGAATGGAATTTCTAAAAATGTAAAAATGAATTTAACATCAAATTCTTATGATTTCATTTTAAGTCAAACTTTTGTTTGAGTTGTAGTTTAAAATAAGTTTCAAATTATTTAAAATTTGATAAGGTTAATATTATTCTATTTTAACTTGAATTTAAATTGGAATTTAAAGGGAAATTTCTTAAGTATTTTGTTTTGGATAATATTGTTTTAAACATAATTAAGATTGTTTAATTTGAAAGGAAATTTCTTAGGTTATGTTTATTTTGAAAATTGATTAATAATTATGTTTTAAAATTTATTAATAAGGTAATTAAGATTAATTAATTAATTTAACTAATTAATTGTATTTGGGATTAATAATTGATTAATGATTAATCAATTTGAATTTAAGATCATCAATTTAGTTATTTATTAACGATAAATGAATATTAATTATGTAATTAAATTTTAAATTAAGGTTAATTAATTTAATAATTAACTTTAATTAATGAATGATTAAAGTTAAATTAAATAGTAATTAATTTAAGTTAATTACTTTTTAAAATAATTTGAAAATGGTTAATGAGGGTCATTAACCATGATTATTTAACAATTAATTAATGTAGTTAATTTTTAAAATTAATTAGATTAATTAATTTAATAATAATCAATTATAAATGGTTTGAGTAATTACTTGATAAAGTAATTAATTTAATTGAATGAGATTGTTTAATTTAATTAATTAAGTTTAATTAATTTTAAACACTTGGGTTAAGGATAATTACTTTATGTAATTAATATTTTGGAAATTACTTAGTTAAGTAATTATATAATAATTACAGGTTGTAATTAAGAAGATGTTTAAGTATGAAGGAATTTGGATTAATTATTTAAATAATTAATCAAGGTATTAATTAAGAAATTAATTTAAGGATAATTAATTTGGTTTAATATAGTAATTAAGTTTGTTAATTACTTTGAGTAATTAATTTAAGAAATAATTAAGATCATTAATTATTTAATTAATGATATAATTAAGGATGATTAATTAGGATTAATTAATCAATAATAAGTAATTAGAGGTAATTAATTAATGTAATTAATTAAGGATAAATGTAATTAATTATGATTAATTAATTTAATTGAAGTAATTAAATGTTAATTACTGTTTAGTGAGAATAATTAATTTGTAAAATTAATTAAGAATAATTACATGAATGTAATTAAGTTTAATTAATCAAGAGTGATTAATTAAGGCAATTTATTTTGAATGATGGATTAATTGATTGTAATCAATTAAATGATTGAGTAAGCAAGATAATTTGGGTAAGCAATTAATTTAATTTAATTTAAATTAATTAAAGATAAAGAAATTAATTTAATTCATTTTAAATTAATTTGAGATAGGGATAATTAATTTAATTCATTTTAAATTAATTATAGTATGGTATGAGTAAATCTTTGCTTATGTATGGATGGATGTCATGGATTGACTTGGATGCTTTGTGATCTCAATAGTGAGATAAGTATTGTGGTATGGATGTTTGATGATATTGTGATGATAATATAGGTTATCTATTGTGATGTTGATATGTGGTATATCTATTTGATATTGATGATGTGGATCACCTGTTATGTGATAATGTTGATTATCAGTTATGTTTTAAGTTATCTATCTGTGTGTATATAGATACTGTAATTGAATTGTTTTAAACCTTTAAAACAACTTGGACCTTAAAAGACACGCTTTGGTTTTCGATGAGACCGGGATCGGGTTTCCATATTTGGATATCCGAAAACCACATCGATTCCAAATAACGTTAGGTCGTGGATTCAAAGTGGAGCTTTGTGAAGACTCGAGGTGTAAGGACTATGAGTCATTATAACTCTGTGGGTGATTCCGTAATGAGTTGACGGAATTAGTCCTTATAGATTCGGGATGGTGGATTAAAGTGCAAGGGTTATTGTCGTTAACTCTGAGGGTGATTCCAAAATGAGTGTAACGAGATAATGCCTTCGGTTTCGTTCGAACCCGGAACGAACTTGTATGGATTGAATGCTTTCAGCACATCGTCAGGTGGACGATGAGCATTCTAAGTGATGTGTCCTATAAAGGTAATCGTAGCCTCAAGCCTCATCAACCGGGAATGGCTAAAACAGGGGAGGTGCAGCAAAGCTTCGTGGGTCGCGCCCACTGGAGAGCAAGATTGATCCCTGTCTAGAAGTCCCTTTATATTCGGCTGTGTGGGTGGTTGCTAGCTACAACCACGGGGTTGTCTTGTTTGGAACTGTTCAGTAAGGAACGGGTCCGGCTTTGTGTTGCAGGGGATGAAGGGAGTAATCCTCGGTACGGTGATCTAGGCCACGTACTGTGACGGGCGGTACCCCAGTAGCCCTGCCATTGTATGGAATCCAAAATCCAATAAGTGCCAACGGTTTTGATTGTATTACCCACTTTTGTGGCTAGTAGCTGGAATTTAATCATGTAACAATTTCGGCTATTTCTTATTTATTTGAAAACCCTAGACACTATTATAATATCATCGGATTTCCTATCAAATGTTTTGGTTAGCGTAAGGTAAAAACTTTTCCATGTTTATGTGTGGGAAGTCTTACGTGATACCTTTCTTTTCAAAAGGTTTTTAAAAGTTAAGCAACTTTAACCTGTTACTCACACCAGACCCATGTCTGACCCGGAGTTTATTTTTGTTTTTCATAAACTCTTGGGTACTCAAATTTTTATGAGTAGTCAAGGGATTCAGGTTAGGATCTGGATTAGCTTTGACGATTTGTGGAGGAGCAATGGAGCAGGAGGCTTCTACGAGTAGATATATATAGAGTATTCCGCTGTGTGTTCTCTGAGATGTTATTTGTATTGAGTTGTAAACTAGACAGGTGTTTATAACTGTCTAGTATGAGTTGTTTATGCTGTGTATCTCTGATGTATATGATACTATGTAACCTATTATGTGATTAATATAATTTATTCGTTCCGCTGTGTTAGATTCTGATGTTGTTTCTTCTTCTCTTCTTTCTTTTCTTCTTCTATCCCTTTCTTTCTTAATTCATGACGCGATTTTCTGGGAGTGAAATTCGGGTCGTGACATTGTGGTATCAGAGCTTTAGGTTGAGCGAATACCTAGGCTCTGAAGTGTATCTTTCTTTAGGGAGCGTTAGGTTGAGCGAATACCTAGGCTCAGTAGTGGTGTCTTTCTTGAGAGAGCGTATTTGTAATTTTTATATATAACTATATATATTTCTACCTATCTGTTGGGTTACCCGTTCAGGTTTTCCAATATAAGTTATGAAGGTAGATGAGGTAGTATTGTGTGTTACACGATTACTACTATTGGTTGGAGTTTGAATGTTTTGAGGTTGGAGGTGTATCTGTTGAGACTGTAGACCTAATACCGTCTCGAGTGAATTCTGTAGTGATGTAGAACTTCATTGATCTCTGAAGGAAACCTGTTAAGGTTCGGAGTTCATTTTTGAAGTTAGATGAGTAGTGTTTGGATCTGCTTGGTTGAGCTGAAGTAAGTGATGGTATTTTGAATACCTCAGGAGTAGTAGCTGCGTGATGAGATGTAGTGACTATGGATGTTCCCGAAGATGTTTTCTTTGGAACAAGTTAGGAAGTGAGTCTGCTTCAGTAGTGTGGCTGAGTTCAGCTGGAGTTTCTATCGCTTTGAGTCCGAGTTTCTTGGAGAGCTTTGTTTTGGAATTCTTTGGCATCTGTGGCAGCAGTGCAGTTTGGAATGTTCTCAGTGTTGGCAAGAGATCTTTTGGTTTAGCAGTTTTTCTGAAGTGGAGTTCAGAAGTAGTTGAGTGGACCCGTTTCTTCGATGGGTTAGCTAGTTGAGATTGAGCTGTTCTGTTTGGTTTAGAGAGAACAGTTTTCCTTGGATTTGGTTTGGGTGGTTCGCAAAAGTGACTTGCGATTGTTTGAGTGTTCTCTTCGGTTGTTTGAGTTTTTCTGGATGTCTTCAGGAAGTCAGAGTTCTGTTTGCATCTGGAGATTGAGTTTCCTTATCGATTGGAATTCCAGGAGTGGTTTGGGTGGTTCAGCTTTATAGAAGAATGGTTCCAAGGAGATTGAGTTGGAATAACAGCTCAGAGTTTTGAGAGGAATTTCTGAATTTCTTATGGATTTGTTGAACCATATCTCTGGGGTGTGTTGTCCAGTTTGTGCTTGTGTTCTTCTTCAGCATTCTCTTCTTCGGATCAGAGTTGAGCAGCGGAAGCAGTTTGGAAGTGTATCTGCTTTTCTTTTTCTGAACAGAAGAAGTTGTTGTCTTCTGATATTGAGGAGTTGAGTTTGAATGGTTGGTTTTGGTTGATCTTGAGGAGATCATTTTGTTGAAGTTGATTGGTCTGGTTTCTTTCTAGAAGCATCAGCGAAGGTTGAGCTGATTGGTAGGTTGTGGACAGCCTAGGATCGTTTGGAGAGTTTTGTGGATAAGAGTCGGAGAGATTTGGACTCTGAAGACGGAGATTTAATTTTAGATAAGTTTTCTCCGATCAAAAGTGAGCTATAAGTTTGGGTGAGTCTGAGAAGTTAGCTCTGAAGTATTTTGGATCTTTTCTGTGATCTTGGAGATTAAGTGATTGATCTACAGGATTGGATTGCCAGTTTGGATAACTGGGATCGATGAGTTTCACGTATCTCTGCACGAGTACGTGTATGATCTGTCTCTGGTTATGGAACCAGCAGTTCTAGAATTTTTGGTTGTTGAGTCAGACTCGTTTGTAGTCTGATATCTTGTCTAGTGTTATAGATATAGTTGTATAGGAGCTTTGTAGCTTCGTAGTATTGTTTGTTTGGATTTTCTAGAGCGAGTGTCCCGGTAGATGTATATATACACTGGGAAAACTCGATAGAATTTTATCCAGATTTTGTCTGGATAATTAGATTTGTTTGATTGGTTGAATTGGTTGTTTGGTTGTTAGCATATGTTTGATATATGCTTGTGTTTAAAATTTAATATAATAAGATTATTAAATTACCTTTGTTTTAAATTTCGAGGACGAAATTCTTTTAAGGGGGAAGGATTGTAACATCCCGGAATTTTTGACAATATCAATTTAATAATCTGTAGTTAAAATTAAATTGATATTGATAATCTGATAATAATTATTCAAGTGAATATGATAATTTTCTTCAATAAATATTTAAATTGGTTATTTTATCTTTTAAATAATAAATTGATTTCTATTTTCAATATAAATATTTGGTTTATATTTTAAATAGATTGGTATTGTTTTAAAATTTAAAATAAATACAATAAAATGTTTTATGGTTTAATAAAATGGATATTTTATTTAATAAAATATAATTTCTTGTAAAATGGTTCTAATTTGATAAGAAGATATTTATAAAAACAATATGGATATGGTATTGTCTTTATAAATAAATTTTGAATAGGTTTGTAATTTTAATTTCAAATTGAATTTTTATTTATAACTTAATTTGAGAATATTTGATTTTTTAAGTTTAGTTTGAATTTAAATTCTAAATTATAAAATCTAAATTGTTTTAATCTATAATATGTATAAGTTTCATTTATTAACATAGATTGTTTTTATTTTCATTTGCAAATTTATACACATGTTTAAATATAAATCAACAACTTAATTTAAGCAAAATACATACATTAATTTGTAATTAGTGTTAACTACATATAAGGTTAACATGTGTTGCATTTTTTAAAAGAGTAAATTGACAAGTGTTGAAATAATGAACAAGTGTTAAAATTTTGTTTTCAATTTTTCTTTTCTTTTAATTAAATCTGAAAACACATGTGTATAGTTACATCTTCAAACATATTGCATTTTTCATTCTTCTTTAATCAAAAGAAATTCTTCAAACTTCTTGAATCAAAATCATGCAATCTGCACATCTTATTTCTGCATTTTCTCAAATCCCAAATCTGCATTCCTCAAATTTAAAAAAAAAAAGAATTCTGCATATACAAACTCCTCATCAAATTCACCTGCATATCTAAAATCTGCATATCCCAAACCCATATTCAAATATGCATTCATAAGATTATTTAAATCCAAAAATCTGCAACTTACATATTCAAATCCCACCTCTGCATAATCAAACTTCCAATCTGCACTTCCTCAAATACAAGCCTGCATACATATATCCACAATCAAAATTCTGCATATAACAATTCACAAAACCATCTGCATGTACTTGAGGTGTTAGCAACAACTACATATTCACCTGCATGCAAACATCTGGGTCATGGAAAGCATGAGCAACCCAGACTTATAGCAACAGAGGAAGCATGCATGTTGTCTTCTGCAAATTTCAAATAAACAACTGGGGGTCTGCAATTGTTTTCTGCATTCATCAATTAGGTGAGTAACAATTTATTTTTAAAACTAAATTAAAATATAGTTGCTAAATCTATTGCTTGTTGAGTATGTTGGATATGCCTGTGTTTGTGTATGAGATGGAATGCTTGCATTTTTGAGTTTTCTGCATATTCAACTGAGCTCTGTATTTTTCAAAAGTGAGTAACATTGAAACCTTAAAATTTATTAGGTTGTTTGATTTAATATTTGAGATAAAGCAGAAAATTATGTCTGTAATGTCTGCATATATGTATGATTGGAATGCCTACATGCTATTGATAATTTATTTTCCTGATCTAGATTCCAAATTCAAAACCTATGAACTCCAGATCTAAACTATGTTTAGATGTAAATTCTCAAATAAAATATGTAATATTTGCTAATTAAAGTATTAGTTTTTATTTAGGATAATAACATGTTTCTGGACTCTGGAAATTGTGAGAACATCATGCATGTTCCATTTTATTCAAGCCCAATTTAATTATTTTGACAATTCAGGTAATACAAATCAAAATTATAAAATGGATCTTGATTTTTTTTAAAATCAAGTATTGGTATTTTTAAGTGTATATTCTATTGCAGTCTGACCTGGAACAAAAACATGAATATGAGCAAATACTTGCAATTTGTAATTTAAGTAAATTTAGAGTCTTTCAGGATTATAAAATAAGGATCATTGATCCTCAGTAAAATCTGTAATGATTTTAATAATGACTAGAGTAAGTGCAGTTGGAATTCTTCAGTTAACCCTAGCTTGGAAGTGGGGTGTGAACTTGGGATCAGTGAGAAGGCTAGGATGGACCGAGTGCTTTGATGTTTGGGATATGGGTAGAGGGTGTGTAGAAGTGTTCTTGGCCAAAGAGGGTGGTTGTCAGATGGTCGGAGATGTAAATGGTGGTAGTTGACAGGTTTTGAGTAAAACCTGTAGAATAATTTTCCAGATTTTTAAAAATTTGGGTTTCAGAGCTTAGTTTTGAATCCATGGATTTTTGGCTCGACTTAATGGTTGCTGTGGGGTAAGGTTAGGTTGTAGGAGTTGATTGGATCATCTCTGACGATCGCCAGAGGGGGTGCGACATGATTTCTGGTGAACTGTTTGGTTTGGGGTATTTCAGAGGAGGTCTTTATGTTGCTCGAAGCATATTGTAAAATGACTCGAAGTAAATGGTTTTAAAACCCGAAGTAGGCAATCATTTAACTCGAAGTAAAATGGAGTTTCTCGGGTTAAACTGTAAAATTTCAGGTTTCAGGAATTGTTTTTATCTGGATTTTGAACTTTTAAAATCTGGGTTATAAAATGTAAAACTGTAGTCTATGTTTAAAGAAAAGTTTAAATCTAAAATCAGATGCAAGTTATATTTTGATTCAAGTTTGTATTTTGTTTTGAATTCAAATTTTCAGGTTTTGAAACCTGTTTATTTTCTGTTTTCTGCAAAAAATCTGGATTTAAATCTTTTTAAATCTGCAGATTTGTGATTTGAGAGAAATTTAAATATAAATCCAAATACAGGTTTGAATTTCAGATTCAAAATTTAATCCCAGTTTTAAAAATAAAATCAAAGTTTAAAATTTATCTTAATTAACCATTTCATTTGGTAAATAAGTTTAAAACTTTAAATATTAAGATTTAAGTGTGAACAGAATTTACAGATTAATTTTAAAATCTGGAATTCAAAGTTTGAGAATAAGTTCAGTTTAAATTTAAATAGAAGATTTAAATTTGAAAGTTGGAACTAAGAATGAATGGAATTTCTAAAAATGTAAAAATGAATTTAACATCAAATTCTTATGATTTCATTTTAAGTCAAACTTTTGTTTGAGTTGTAGTTTAAAATAAGTTTCAAATTATTTAAAATTTGATAAGGTTAATATTATTCTATTTTAACTTGAATTTAAATTGGAATTTAAAGGGAAATTTCTTAAGTATTTTGTTTTGGATAATATTGTTTTAAACATAATTAAGATTGTTTAATTTGAAAGGAAATTTCTTAGGTTATGTTTATTTTGAAAATTGATTAATAATTATGTTTTAAAATTTATTAATAAGGTAATTAAGATTAATTAATTAATTTAACTAATTAATTGTATTTGGGATTAATAATTGATTAATGATTAATCAATTTGAATTTAAGATCATCAATTTAGTTATTTATTAACGATAAATGAATATTAATTATGTAATTAAATTTTAAATTAAGGTTAATTAATTTAATAATTAACTTTAATTAATGAATGATTAAAGTTAAATTAAATAGTAATTAATTTAAGTTAATTACTTTTTAAAATAATTTGAAAATGGTTAATGAGGGTCATTAACCATGATTATTTAACAATTAATTAATGTAGTTAATTTTTAAAATTAAAATTAATTTAATAATAATCAATTATAAATGGTTTGAGTAATTACTTGATAAAGTAATTAATTTAATTGAATGAGATTGTTTAATTTAATTAATTAAGTTTAATTAATTTTAAACACTTGGGTTAAGGATAATTACTTTATGTAATTAATATTTTGGAAATTACTTAGTTAAGTAATTATATAATAATTACAGGTTGTAATTAAGAAGATGTTTAAGTATGAAGGAATTTGGATTAATTATTTAAATAATTAATCAAGGTATTAATTAAGAAATTAATTTAAGGATAATTAATTTGGTTTAATATAGTAATTAAGTTTGTTAATTACTTTGAGTAATTAATTTAAGAAATAATTAAGATCATTAATTATTTAATTAATGATATAATTAAGGATGATTAATTAGGATTAATTAATCAATAATAAGTAATTAGAGGTAATTAATTAATGTAATTAATTAAGGATAAATGTAATTAATTATGATTAATTAATTTAATTGAAGTAATTAAATGTTAATTACTGTTTAGTGAGAATAATTAATTTGTAAAATTAATTAAGAATAATTACATGAATGTAATTAAGTTTAATTAATCAAGAGTGATTAATTAAGGCAATTTATTTTGAATGATGGATTAATTGATTGTAATCAATTAAATGATTGAGTAAGCAAGATAATTTGGGTAAGCAATTAATTTAATTTAATTTAAATTAATTAAAGATAAAGAAATTAATTTAATTCATTTTAAATTAATTTGAGATAGGGATAATTAATTTAATTCATTTTAAATTAATTATAGTATGGTATGAGTAAATCTTTGCTTATGTATGGATGGATGTCATGGATTGACTTGGATGCTTTGTGATCTCAATAGTGAGATAAGTATTGTGGTATGGATGTTTGATGATATTGTGATGATAATATAGGTTATCTATTGTGATGTTGATATGTGGTATATCTATTTGATATTGATGATGTGGATCACCTGTTATGTGATAATGTTGATTATCAGTTATGTTTTAAGTTATCTATCTGTGTGTATATAGATACTGTAATTGAATTGTTTTAAACCTTTAAAACAACTTGGACCTTAAAAGACACGCTTTGGTTTTCGATGAGACCGGGATCGGGTTTCCATATTTGGATATCCGAAAACCACATCGATTCCAAATAACGTTAGGTCGTGGATTCAAAGTGGAGCTTTGTGAAGACTCGAGGTGTAAGGACTATGAGTCATTATAACTCTGTGGGTGATTCCGTAATGAGTTGACGGAATTAGTCCTTATAGATTCGGGATGGTGGATTAAAGTGCAAGGGTTATTGTCGTTAACTCTGAGGGTGATTCCAAAATGAGTGTAACGAGATAATGCCTTCGGTTTCGTTCGAACCCGGAACGAACTTGTATGGATTGAATGCTTTCAGCACATCGTCAGGTGGACGATGAGCATTCTAAGTGATGTGTCCTATAAAGGTAATCGTAGCCTCAAGCCTCATCAACCGGGAATGGCTAAAACAGGGGAGGTGCAGCAAAGCTTCGTGGGTCGCGCCCACTGGAGAGCAAGATTGATCCCTGTCTAGAAGTCCCTTTATATTCGGCTGTGTGGGTGGTTGCTAGCTACAACCACGGGGTTGTCTTGTTTGGAACTGTTCAGTAAGGAACGGGTCCGGCTTTGTGTTGCAGGGGATGAAGGGAGTAATCCTCGGTACGGTGATCTAGGCCACGTACTGTGACGGGCGGTACCCCAGTAGCCCTGCCATTGTATGGAATCCAAAATCCAATAAGTGCCAACGGTTTTGATTGTATTACCCACTTTTGTGGCTAGTAGCTGGAATTTAATCATGTAACAATTTCGGCTATTTCTTATTTATTTGAAAACCCTAGACACTATTATAATATCATCGGATTTCCTATCAAATGTTTTGGTTAGCGTAAGGTAAAAACTTTTCCATGTTTATGTGTGGGAAGTCTTACGTGATACCTTTCTTTTCAAAAGGTTTTTAAAAGTTAAGCAACTTTAACCTGTTACTCACACCAGACCCATGTCTGACCCGGAGTTTATTTTTGTTTTTCATAAACTCTTGGGTACTCAAATTTTTATGAGTAGTCAAGGGATTCAGGTTAGGATCTGGATTAGCTTTGACGATTTGTGGAGGAGCAATGGAGCAGGAGGCTTCTACGAGTAGATATATATAGAGTATTCCGCTGTGTGTTCTCTGAGATGTTATTTGTATTGAGTTGTAAACTAGACAGGTGTTTATAACTGTCTAGTATGAGTTGTTTATGCTGTGTATCTCTGATGTATATGATACTATGTAACCTATTATGTGATTAATATAATTTATTCGTTCCGCTGTGTTAGATTCTGATGTTGTTTCTTCTTCTCTTCTTTCTTTTCTTCTTCTATCCCTTTCTTTCTTAATTCATGACGCGATTTTCTGGGAGTGAAATTCGGGTCGTGACACCCGACCTCGGTCTCTTTGAATTCAATACCATCTTGACCTAAGTTTATTCAATTGAATACAATTAAATTTTTAATACAGGGAGTCACCTTTACACAGCAATTTACTATTAATAGATAATCCAAATATCACTGTACAACCTCACATCTCATATCACAGTACAAAATTTATCAGATTAATTAACAATTCAATTATTCATTATAGATCAATCATCCATAGGCTAGATTGATTCATTCTTAATTAATTTAATTATTTTCCAATTAAATTAATCACCCACTTCAAATCACTTAAATTACCATTAAATCCCTCTTGCTTAACATTAATCAGTTACACCTAATTAATTAATCATTCTTTAATTATCCATTTGTAACGTCCCTGCGACGACCCGGAATTTTCAAGCATCTAAAATCAGAATATTTAATTGATTTTAAATATTCAAGATAATAACTGTGACTTGAATTTCAAATATCGCTATTTATTTGATAATTGCATAATAAAATTTAATAATCAGAAGTTGAGAAAAATGTTGAATCTGGAATTTTAAGCTTGTTGAAAATAAATTGAAGGCTTATAAAACTTATATTGATAATATTGAAGATAATAGAAGTGATGAAATCAAATTTAAAAATGGTTTGGTAAAGTTTGAAATTTATATCGTTTAAATTGAATCTAAAAAATAGGCTTCCGAGGCACAGTCTCGGAATTCGACGAAACCAGTCCCATTGGATCCGTAATATTAAATTATTATCGGATTTCAAATTTCGTATTGATCGGAATTAGAGTGTGAGTGTACGATATAATAACGCGCTGAAAAAGAAAAAAAACTAAATTAATAATAATTTATTCAGTTAAGCTTCTCTTTTACGCCATCCTTTAATCGTTTCTAGCACGCTACCCTCGTCTTGTCTCAGAAGCTAATGCCTTTATTTTTTTTTAAAACCGAGCCTCTCCTGCTTTGTCAATAATCAATCGAAAAAAAAAAATTAATGGCCGAAGCCATATCTTTCCCTTTCTCGTTTACTTGTTTTCCCCTCTTTCAAAACTTGAGGCAATTCGATCCTTACACATTTAAAAAAAGAAAAAAAAACGAAACACGGTAATGGCAGCCTCATCCCAAAGTAATCGCGACTTGATTGCCTCCTTTCCTCCTTTCAATTCGATCGAGGCCGAGTTCTTTGTTCTAAAAAAAAAAATAGATCCGAGCCCCTTTCGTTTCTATTCGAATCCATCTCCTGTGGAGTCAAGTTCGTTCGAACTAAAGGGGAGGGCGACAAGCTGTTTTCAAATCGAGACCGGTTCGCAGCGATTGGAAGGACTCGCAATCATCTCGCGAGTGGGGAACCATCGGTGGCGGCACGCAGGCGATTCTGGTGGTGATGGAATCACGGTGACGTGATTTCAGGGGGGGTCAAATCGAGCGGTTGTCAATCGCGACGTGGTGGCAGTGCATCAACCGTGGGGTCTGATGGGGCGGTGCTCTTGGGTTGGTCGAGCTGAAATTTTGCGTGTACAGGCAGATAAGGTCTGGAGGCAGTAAGGTTTGTTAGCAACCTATTTTCAAATTTAAATCTAATTCAATTTATATGTATATAGGTTAAACAGAGATTTATATTTTCATTAGGATTTAAAAGAAAAATATTTTGTTTTTGGGTTTAAAGAGTTTTATCAGTATATACAGACAGGCCTATTTAATTTAGTTGAGTATATAATCAAAGTTTTTGGAAAATATATGGATGCAAATCTTTTTATATACACAGAGATCGGAATAATATGTATATGTATACATATATGAGATTTAGAAATAAGAATATAGTTTTTTGTCTATTGCTTTATTTCATAAGTAAGCATGTAGTTTAAATGAAGAAAATAAAAATAATAATAATAAATAATGTATTATGGTAACTAATCTATTTAATCAACTATTTAATTATTTAGCCACTAAAATATTTTATTTAAAGGGAAATTTGTTTAAAATTAAATTATCAGTTTAAAGCCAAAATTTTTAGAGTAGATAAAATTAATAAGAGGTAATTGATTTTCGATTTATTTCGGATATTAATAAAATCATAATATTGATTCAAGATCAAAAATTTAGAAGAAAGCTAGCTGGTCAGGTGGGACTGCAAATTAAAAACAAAGGTGAGTTAATCTCACTCGGTTAAATTTTAAAATTTAAATGATTAAATTTAAATAATTGTTTGAATGGCTGAAATGATTGATGTGGTATAGTATGATATTTTGAAATTGGCATATTATATTGTGCTAACATGTGTGGATGCAGGGAAAACAGGTTGGAGGGATCCAACTGGACCCCTCACATTTATTTAAATTATTCAATATTCTTTGTTTCGATTATTTGATATCCTATGATGAGTTATATTGGAATATTGAATGTATGGTTTGATTGGATATTCAGGTATCATGAATTACCAAAATATATGAATCAGATTGTTGAAGGAAATTGAAAGGAAGTAAATTTGTAAGCGAAATAATTATAGAAAGTTTGAATAAATTAAGAATGAATTGAAAAGAAATAAAAGTAATATGAAAATAATAATAAATAACTTCGAGTATGAAGAGAAATGTAATTTTTAATAAAATGAAATTGATGAATTGTAAACTTAAGTTATATCAATTAAAGGAATAAAGAACTATTTTAAAATTCAAAGTTTAAATTTATTTAAAAGAATAAAGAAGTAATTAAGAAATCTAAAAATTGAAATTTTTAGTTAAATTATTTTTAAATTATAATCAAGAAATGAAATCTGAAATTAATAGATTCCGGATTAAAAGGAAATAAATTGGAAATCAATTTGGGAAATTGATTTAAGTGATTGAAGTTGGAATTCTCTCTGGATAACCAAGTACGTTTTCAAAGTAAATTTTTAAATACAAGTTAAAAGATTAATAGTTGTTTAAAAGCAAGTGTTGGAAAATTTCTTATTTCTAATATTTAAGTTCTTAAGTAAGTATTTTCTTTTTATTTATTATAGAAGTAATTATTTAAAAAAAATGTCTTAATATTATGTTTTAAAAAGTATAAATCTAGTTTTATATTTATTAAGTAACCTCATTTTCAATTATTCATTTAATATGTGTTTTTAACAAATTATTGAAATAGTTTTAATTTAAATGTTTTGAAGGTTTATATTTTAAAGTAAAGTGTTTTAAATTATTTTTAAAATCTAGTTTTGTGCTTGGTAATTTCAGTGGAGATAGAAATATTGGGAAAGTTTATTCTGAAAAGAAGGATGGTTTTGAAACTATTTTCAAAGGATTGAAAATAGGAATATATCTTGTGAAGATATTTTTGGGATTAATAAATAATTTGGAAAATTATTGTTGGATGGATGGTTGTGAATAGAAATTGATAGTTAAATAACCGACTATCAATATTGGACAATGCGTTGAACGCTTCAAAGAGTCCGGGATCGAGATTAATTTCTTGAAAACCACTTCGATCCGGTTTGTACGTTTCGTGTAAACGATTTTGGATTCGAAGATGGAGCAGTGAAGTGCAAGGGCTAGTCGCTACTAATCCTGAGGATATTTCCAAAATGGATGTAGTAGGAATAGTGCCTTCGGTTCCGTTCGAACCCGGGACGGACTTGTATGGATGAATGCTTGCGAAACATCGTCAGGTGGACGATGGGCATTCAAAGGAAAATTGTTCTATAAAGGTAACGCTTAGCCTCAAGCCTCATCAAATGGGAATGGCTGAAAATCAGGGGATATGCAGCAAGGCTTCGTGGGTAGCCCCCACTGGAGGGTGAGGTCATCCCTGTCTAGATGTCCCTTTATTTCGGCTTAGTGGGCGGTTGCTGATCCCAACCGCGGGGCGATCTTGCTCGGGACTGTCCAGTAAGGGATGGTTCCGGTCTTGTGTTGCAGGGGAGTTAGGGTGGCTCCTCGGTACACTGATCTAGACCAGGTACTGTGACAGGTGGTACCCTAGTGCCTAGCCATTGGTTGGAATCCATTTTCCATACGCGCCCGTACGGTTTTGATTGTGCCCAACTATTGCTGAAACGTGAGATGCAAGCATTTCAGCTAGATTCTATTTACTTTCTATAGACACTATTATAATATAAGAGGATTTCTATAAAAATTGTTTTAGCTATCGTAAGGTAAAAACCCGACATGTTTATTTGTGGCGTGGTCTTACGAGATGCTTTTGTTTTCAAAGGATTTTTGAAACTTTAATAATAAATTGGGTGTGATTTTCTCACGCTGGTAATCCAGACTGACTCGGGTGTTATTTAACTGTAATGCTCGGGTCAGACCGAGTATTATAGGATACAGGATATGATGCTGTGGAGCTCAGGAGACGAGCTGGATGTCGATACATACTCTCGTACTTGTATATATATATATTCCGCTGTTTGAGTTGTTGTGTATCCATTGTATGTTATTGATGTGAGCGGTGATTGATGTACTCTGATGATGTAATATATGAAAACAGATAGATTTGATTTTGAGTAAAGATTATTTACTATCTATTATATTTTATTCCGCTGCAATGGTTAGATTCTGATGTTGATTTTGTTTTCTCTTCTTCTACCTCTTCTTCTTAAACCCAAATGGTTCGTATTTCTATGCAACTTGAGTTGATTGTTGTAGAATAGTGTTGACTCAAGGGGTACGGATTTGCGGTTCGTTACACTTGGTATCAGAGCATAGGTTGGAGATAACCTTGGCTCTGGTGGGAATTACTCATTTAGAATAGAGTCCGTAGTACTCTATAATGAGTTTGAGCGTATTAATAAATATGAGCGCGTATTTGTTAGTGAATATAAATTGTTTTAATATTGTGTTGATCGGTTTATTGAGTGGCATATGAACCTTCGTCGGCACAGTCTGGACAACTGTATCGAAGGGGTTTCTAAACACTTGAATAGAACAATTGACACAATATTGTTTTAAATGTGGGTGAACGAAATAATTTTACCCAAAATATATTTTGATATAAAAGAAATATTTTCTTAAATTATATATAATTTGGATGTTTGGATGATAATATTTTGAACGAATAAGATAATAAAAATGAAATTTCAATTAGAAATTGAAAATATAACCAAAGATTAAGAAAATAAATTCAAGTAATAAATGAAATTTATAAATATGAATTATAAATTGAAATAAAAACCAAATGAGAATTTGTATGAACATAAACCATGCAAATGAATTATACTTAAATTTGATTTAAGCAGGATTTGAAAGTTTAAAATCCCGGAGATTTTGGAAGTGTTTTGAAGATACATAATAGTATTGTTGTTTTGGAGATATTTCTGAATGGAAATTTGTTTTAAATGGATTTTGAAAGTGATATAGCATTGAAATCACATGGATTATTGGAAAATAATTCTGATGATGACGGCCGCATCATCAGTATTCATTTTCGAATTCCTAAGTGACGGATTGCAACCAAATTGATTTGTTCAGAAAAGCTAGTTATTTTTGAAAGTCTCAAAAGAAATTTGTTGGGAATAAAACAGGATTGGTTTAACTTTTGAGAAATGTGATTTGAGATGTTGAAGATTTTAAAATGATTTGAAACCAAAGCCGGGGATTTAAAAATCCTGAGAAGATAAGTTGTAAGCTTATAAATGGAAATGATTTTTTTAAATCAGAAAGAAATTTAAGCTTTGGATAGTGGAATGTAAATCTAAAGTGAAAAGTTAAAAATGAAATTAACTTGGATTTGGAAATAAAGATTTAACTGGATTGAAATAAATCGAATAAGCTGAAAATAATATCCAGTTGTATTCGAATCAAGTTGAAATCGAATTGAGTTAAATAAATTTGAGTTCAAATAGAATTGAATTGGAATAAGAATTTAATTGAATTATTTTATGCAATGAGATTCTTACTTGAATTAATGGAAAATGAGTTAGATAAGGATTGCATTGAAATAAATAAATCAGAATAACTTATAAGAGAGAAAAAAAATCCATAGGAATAAGAATATGCTTAAGTTATAAATAAGCATAAGGCTTGAGTTAAAAATAAAAGCATAATATATTCAAGCCTATGAGGAATGAAATTGTGTAAATAATAAGTTGTAACTTATAAAATTTGAAAAGTGAGATACAAAACTCCAAAATAAATATTATTGATGAATTGGAGAATAAAATAAATCCAAACTTGAATTGTAAAGTATATTGAACTTAGGAAAATAAATGAAGTGATATTTGGAAAAAAAAAATTCAAATGTTGAATTGTGAGTTTATAATGAAGATTGAAAGGAAAATTCAAGTTATAAAACTTAATTCGATTCAAATTGTTGATGAATTGAGAATGAGATTGAATTGTGAGTTCATAAAGGTGAATGGTAAATTGAAAATGGATAGTGGATTCGGAACTTGGGCTATGAATTAAAATCTTAACCTAATTAAAAATAATTGGGAATGTGTCAAATAAAATGTAAATGGATTAAATAGCAATGGTTTGAACGTGCAAATAAAATCCAAATAAGTGGAAATAAATTGGAAATGGCTTGGTGATAAATTGAATGAGTTGAATCTGGGAAGTTAAATTCTATAATAATCAATCAAATAAAATTGCAAATTTAAAATGAGATCGGATTGAAACAAAACCAAGTTAAATTGAAAAGATAACTTGCTTGCAAAATGAGAATGAGCTTAAGTTTAAAATTTGAATAAATTGAAGGAAATTGACTTAAGCTAAATGAATGAAGGAGAGTTGAATTGAATTTAACTTAAACAAAATTTAATAATATTGGATTGGTTTTAAATTAAGTGGAGATAAATTTTTTTAATCGAAATAAAATTTGGTGAGTTATAAATAATATTAATGGAATGAAATTCTAGGATAAATAATTGTAAACCATTGAAAATTATTAAGGAATTGAAATAACTTGAGACAATAAGGAAAATGGAATGTTTCAAGTTTATTAGAATGGTTTAAGTGAATGTGGATAAACTCATTATATTGAATAAATAAATGATGGAATAAATAAGTATCAAATGAAATGTAAATAAATGAATTTTAAATGAAATTTAAATGGAAGGTGTCGAGCTAAATAAATGATTGTGAATGAATTAAGATAAAAGGGAATTTAATTAGTAATGAAGATGAACCTAAGCTGTTAATAGTTTTGGATGAACTATTTTGGTTAATTAAATGAAATGAAAGTGAATGTATTCAAATTTGATATGCAATGAAATGAGAATATATAGATTGAGAATAAATTTGAAAATGAAATAGAATTAAGTATAAATCGAGTTGAAATCCATTTAAATTGGTTATAAAACATAAATATTTGTTTGCTCTCATAGATCTTGTCAAATTTGCATAGAATAAATATCATTGGATCTAAATGGAAGTAATTAAAATTCTATGAGTTGATAGAAGTAAAATAAATTGATTTTGAAGCAATTGAATTAAATATGAGTTCAATTTGCTTAGTAATAAATTAAAAGTAAGCAATTGAATTCTAAACCATTCAAATTGATGGAATTGTATACGAATGAATCGAAAACCATCTGAATTGAGTGAAAATGGTTATAAATAAATTGGAACAGTTGAATTAGCATGGAAACTATATAAATTGCTTACAGAAAAATGTTTGGTATGAGTTTCTTTTAGAATTCATATGTTTTAACTATTATAAATAAGTGAAATATAGTTAAACTGCATATATTTGGCACTTACATGTTTAAATTGAGTAAGTATAGGTACCTGGAAGCCGTGTGGCTGGATTTGGTTGTGCTATATGCTAAAAATAATAAGCCGCTTGCTTAAAATGCTAAATAAGGTACGCCTACGCAATAAAAATAGGAAATATGAACTGTTTTTGGTTTTTCCAACCGTGTGGGTCGATGTATATATATTTATCTCTTTTGTCAAATTGCAAAAGCTCCTCCGTACAAAGGAGACTCTGCCAAAAAATTTCAGAAATTTTGGGAGTTAGAAAATTTTTGGAAAAAATTATTAACGACAAAACAATTTCAAACTAAGAATTGAAATAAGTTAGTAAATGGAACTAATTAAAATAATGACGTGAATTAGTTAAAAATGAAAAATAAAATTTAAAGTTTAGAGTTAAAAATAAATTGAATTCGTATAGAAATGAAAGAATCGTTGTGGATAGAAATGGATATAAATTAAAATGGTAAGATGAAAATAAATAACGAAGTATATAAAATGCTTATACTAAACTTAAGAAAGAATGGTGAAGTCTTCAATGGAAATTGATACTACCAATGTAATTTAAGTCAATATTGGAATGAATAGATGTTGACATTTTGTGAGAAAGTCGATAAAATGTTTTGGAATATTGTGTTTGGATATTGGTGCTAAGCAGGTATGCAGGTATTATAAAGGAAAAAGAAAATTGGGTTTGATATCTAAAGATAAAATTTGAATTGCCCGACAAAAGGTATGTATTTTAAATTTGGTATGAAATTTGATTGGGATTTGGATTGAGCCACTTGGCTTTTTGTTTTCGTTTTGGATTTGGGAGGCCGTAGAGCCATTTTGTAGTTGTACCGAGCTAGCCGCGCAAAGGAGACGCTGGCGAAATTTTTCGGAAATTTAGGGAGTTAGAAAATAGTTGGTAAGATGTTGAATTGTTAGAAACTATTTGATTTTGGGAAAAGTAAACGAGTTTTGGACCATTCTTCCTAACTAGTAATTTCGGGGACGAAATTCTTTTAAGGGGGAGGAATGTGACGACCTGGAATTTTCAAGCATCTAAAATCAGAATATTTAATTGATTTTAAATATTCAAGATAATAATTGCGACTTGAATTTCAAATATCGCTATTTATTTGATAATTGCATAATAAAATTTAATAATCAGAAGTTGAGAAAAATGTTGAATCTGGAATTTTAAGCCTGTTGAAAATAAATTGAAGGCTTATAAAACTTATATTGATAATATTGAAGACAATAGAAGTGATGAAATCAAATTTAAAAATGGTTTGGTAAAGTTTGAAATTTATAACGTTTAAATTGAATCTAAAAAATAGCCTTCCGAGGCACAGTCTCGGAATTCGACGAAACCAGTCCCATTGGATCCGTAATATTAAATTATTATCGGATTTCAAATTTCGTATTGATCGGAATTAGAGTGTGAGTGTACGATATAATAACGCGCTGAAAAAGAAAAAAAAACTAAATTAATAATAATTTATTCAGTTAAGCTTCTCTTTTACGCCATCCTTTAATCGTTTCTAGCACGCTACCCTCGTCTTCTCTCAGAAGCTAATGCCTTTATTTTTTTTAAAACCGAGCCTCTCCTGCTTTGTCAATAATCAATCGAAAAAAAAAAAAATATTAATGGCCGAAGCCATATCTTTCCCTTTCTCGTTTACTTGTTTTCCCCTCTTTCAAAACTTGAGGCAATTCGATCCTTTTACATTTAAAAAAAAAACGAAACACAGTAATGGCAGCCTCATCCCAAAGTAATCGCGACTTGATTGCCTCCTTTCCTCCTTTCAATTCGATCGAGGCCGAGTTCTTTGTTCTAAAAAAAAAAAAAAAGTAGAACCGAGCCCCTTTCGTTTCTATTCGAATCCATCTCCTGTAGAGTCAAGTTCGTTCGAACTAAAGGGGAGGGTGACAAGCTGTTTTCAAATCGAGACCGGTTCGCAGCGATTGGAAGGACTCGCAAGCATCTCGCGAGTGGGGAACCATCGGTGGTGGCACACAGGCGATTCTGGTGGTGATGGAATCACGGTGACGTGATTTCAGGGGAGGTCAAATCGAGCGGTTGTCAGTCGCGACGTGGTGGCAGTGCATCAACCGTGGGGTCTGATGGGGCGGTGCTCTTGGGTTGGTCGAGCTGAAATTTTGCGTGTACATGTAGATAAGGTCTGGGGGCAGTAAGGTTTGTTAGAAACCTATTTTCAAATTTAAATCTAATTCAATTTATATGTATATAGGTTAAACAGAGATTTATATTTTCATTAGGATTTAAAAGAAAAATATTTTTTTTCCGGTTTAAAGAGTTTTATCAGTATATACAGACAGGCCTATTTAATTTAGTTGAGTATATAATCAAAGTTTTTGGAAAATATATGGATGCAGATCTTTTTATATACACAGAGATCGGAATAATATGTATATGTATACATATATGAGATTTAGAAATAAGAATATAGTTTTTTGTCTATTGCTTTATTTCATAAGTAAGCATGCAGTTTAAATGAAGAAAATAAAAATAATAATAATAAATAATGTATTATGGTGACTAATCTATTTAATCAACTATTTAATTATTTAGCCACTAAAATTTTTTATTTAAAGGGAAATTTGTTTAAAATTAAATTATCAGTTTAAACCCAAAATTTTTAGAGTGGATAAAATTAATAAGAGGTAATTGATTTTCTATTTATTTCAGATATTAATAAAATCATAATATTGATTCAAGGTCAAAAATTTAGAAGAAAGCTAGCTGGTCAGGTGGGACTGCAAATTAAAAACAAAGGTGAGTTAATCTCACTCGGTTAAATTTTAAAATTTAAATGATTAAATTTAAATAATTGTTTGAATGGCTGAATTGATTGATGTGGTATAGTATGATATTTTGAAATTGGCATATTATATTGTGCTAACATGTGTGGATGCAGGGAAAACAGGTTGGAGGGATCCAACTGGACCCCTCACATTTATTTAAATTATTCAATATTCTTTGTTTCGATTATTTGATATCCTATGATGAGTTATATTGGAATATTGAATGTATGGTTTGATTGGATATTCGGGTATCATGAATTACCAAAATATATGAATCGGATTGTTGAAGGAAATTGAAAGGAAGTAAATTTGTAAGCGAAATAATTATAGAAAGTTTGAATAAAATAAGAATGAATTGAAATGAAATAAAAGTAATATGAAAATAATAATAAATAACTTCGAGTATGAAGAGAAATGTAATTTTTTATAAAATGAAATTGATGAATTGTAAACTTAAGTTATATCAATTAAAGGAATAAAGAACTATTTTAAAATTCAAAGTTTAAATTTATTTAAAAGAATAAAGAAGTAATTGAGAAATCTAAAAATTGGAATTTTTAGTTAAAGTATTTTTAAATTATAATCAAGAAATGAAATCTGAAATTAATAGATTCCGAATTAAAAGGAAATAAATTGGAAATCAATTTGGGAAATTGATTTAAGTGATTGAAGTTGGAATTCTCCCTGGATAACCAAGTACGTTTTCAAAGTAAATTTTTAAATATAAGTTAAAAGATTAAAAGTTGTTTAAAAGCAAGTGTTGGAAAATTTCTTATTTCTAATATTTAAGTTCTTAAGTAAGTATTTTCTTTTTATTTATTATAGAAGTAATTATTTAAAAAAAATGTCTTAATATTATGTTTTAAAAAGTATAAATCTAGTTTTATATTTATTAAGTAACCTCATTTTCAATTATTCATTTAATATGTGTTTTTAACAAATTATTGAAATAGTTTTAATTTAAATGTTTTGAAGGTATATATTTTAAAGTAAAGTGTTTTAAATTATTTTTAAAATCTTGTTTTGTGCTTGGTAATTTCAGTGGAGATAGAAATATTGGGAAAGTTTATTCTGAAAAGAAGGATGGTTTTGAAACTATTTTCAAAGGATTGAAAATAGGAATATATCTTGTGAAGATATTTTTGGGATTAATAAATAATTTGGAAAATTATTGTTGGATGGATGGTTGTGAATAGAAATTGATAGTCAAATAACCGACTATCAATATTGGACAATGCGTTGATCGTTTCGAAGAGTCCGGGATCGAGATTAATTTCTCGAAAACCACTTCGATCCGGTTTGTACGTTTCGTGTAAACGATTTTGGATTCGAAGATGGAGCAGTGAAGTGCAAGGGCTAGTCGCTACTAATCCTGAGGATATTTCCAAAATGGATGTAGTAGGAATAGTGCCTTCGGTTCCGTTCGAACCCGGGACGGACTTGTATGGATGAATGCTTGCGAAACATCGTCAGGTGGACGATGGGCATTCAAAGGAAAATTGTTCTATAAAGGTAACGCTTAGCCTCAAGCCTCATCAAATGGGAATGGCTGAAAATCAGGGGATATGCAGCAAGGCTTCGTGGGTAGCCCCCATTGGAGGGTGAGGTCATCCCTGTCTAGATGTCCCTTTATTTCGGCTTAGTGTGCGGTTGCTGATCCCAACCGCGGGGTGATCTTGCTCGGGACTGTCCAGTAAGGGATGGTTCCGGTCTTGTGTTGCAGGGGAGTCAGGGTGGCTCCTCGGTACGCTGATCTAGACCAGGTACTGTGACAGGTGGTACCCCAGTGCCTAGCCATTGGTTGGAATCCATTTTCCATACGCGCCCGTACGGTTTTGATTGTGCCCAACTATTGCTGAAACGTGAGATGCAAGCATTTCAGCTAGATTCTATTTACTTTCTATAGGCACTATTATAATATCAGAGGATTTCTATAAAAATTGTTTTAGCTATCGTAAGGTAAAAACCCGACATGTTTATTTGTGGCGTGGTCTTACGAGATGCTTTTTTTTTCAAAGGATTTTTGAAACTTTAATAATAAATTGGGTGCGATTTTCTCACGCTGGTAATCCAGACTGACTCGGGTGTTATTTAACTGTAATGCTCGGGTCAGACCGAGTATTATAGGATACAGGGTATGATGCTGTGGAGCTCAGGAGACGAGCTGGATGTCGATACGTACTCTCGTACTTGTATATATATATATATATATTCCGCTGTTTGAGTTGTTGTGTATCCATTGTATGTTATTGATGTGAGCTGTGATTGATGTACTCTGATGATGTAATATATGAAAACAGATAGATTTGAGTTTGAGTAAAGATTATTTACTATCTATTGTATTTTATTCTGCTGCGATGGTTAGATTCTGATGTTGATTTTGTTTTCTCTTCTTCTACCTCTTCTTCTTAAACTCAAATGGTTCGTATTTCTGCGCAACTTGAGTTGATTGTTGTAGAATAGTGTTGATTCAAGGGGTACGGATTTGCGGGTCGTTACAGTCCCGCCATTTCGCACGCTTTAAATCGACGATAAACCACACACGTCTGACTTAAACCATACAGAAGGGCGGATTGTTATGGGGTAAATAAGAAAAACCAGGGGAAGAAAAACAAATAGAATCTTGCAGCGGAATGATAAAATATAATAATCAAATATACAGTTCATGAAGCTGTTTACAAAATATTTGATTTTATTTATACAGTACATCAGAGTTACACATACCAGAGAAAACAACTAATAATGCAGCGGAACAATTGTGATGCAGTGGATTAATATAATATATAATAGTAATAATACAATCTTCGTCTTCGTCCTCTAGAAATAAGGCCTTCAATTCCTGAAATGCTCAGGCTGACCCGAGCGAATTGAAAAGAAAAACACTCGAGTCAGAACTAAAAGATCTTATGTAAGTTAAATCAATGATAAATAATATGAGTGGAACGGCGTCAGAGATGTTTACGGGATTTGACATCTCCTATCCAGTGTCAAACGTGAGTGCGGTAACTTAAGAGATGCTCGGAATTCACATCTCCTAAGGATCCGTTAAACTATTTACTATGTAGTAATATTTCGCTATTATAATAGTGTCTATAGTAAAATAAACTTACTTTTTAATAGCATTAAGGGGTTGCCCATATAGCCCTTAACACGTAATAGTCCCAGTAGTCCATCCAATATCATAGTTCCTCCTGGTCGGAAAGCCACCAGAGGATACCACACGGGCTACGGGAGAAAACCAAACTCGTACAAGGCGGATATGGTAGGTGACATAGCACAACTAGACAATGCCAGGGTAGATATACGAATTGCTATCCGGGCTGGTGGTAACGCGTAGCATGCAGCTACCGTCCACCTCGAGCCACACCGCCAAATAAAAAAATCAAAAGTGGCCACCGAATCAAACCAAAAGTCAAAGTATAATATCGAAGGGATGTGTCCGATCAAACGTGCTATCTCATTGGCCCGAGAATCGCTCCTGTTTTAGCCACCTTATTCCAACTCACGGGAGTCGGGTCCACGTATTTACCTCAAAGGAAACGCCGCCACCATCCTACTTCATTCTGCAATCTCCACCGTGTACACGGTTGTTAAAGTGGTTCTCGGAGTTGGCAGAGAGTATGACAACTTCCGATCTCGATCTCTTCAACAACCAAACATTATTATAACACCGCGGTCTTTTCAAAATAATTTATACTTCAAAACCATAATATAATATCCATTTCAAAACCGTATAAATACGATATCATTTCTATTTTAAAACCAAATCAATATGATATCATTTTAAAGAATCCTAAATCGATATAATATCATTTTTATTTCAAATATATCATTTTCCCAAAATCATAGCACTTTCAAATCATAATACCTTAAAATCCATAACTTTGAAACATAACTTCCAATACTTAAATGGTTTACTACTAAATTACTTTATATAATAAATTTGCTTCTTTAATTTCATAATCAATTCCAATACAGATTTAAATCCTCAAATAAACCATTTCAAATTTCATATATTTCAAAGCATTAATATTCAATGTTTCAAAACTAAATTTTATAATTCATATATATATATACACACACCAAATTTACTTTATTATTTTTTATTTTTGAAATATTTCATTAATAAATCCAGTATCCTTTAAATAAACTTCAAATTTCAACAATTTAATATTCCTTAATTTATTAGACTTGATATATTCACTTAAATCACCTTAACCCCGAATCTTGTTACAAAACCATATTCTTTTAAAATCTAAATTTCAATGAGTTCCAAATGGATTCTTATTAAATTTAAGTCTTAATTAAATAAAATCTCAATCAATTTCAACTACCTTATCAACCTTGATTTATAAAATCAATATAAACTCTATATTAAATATAATTTAAGTAAATACTTATCCATATTATATTTAATAAAATCAAACTTGATTTTATACTTTAAACCAATTTTATACATAGCTTAAAACCGAAAATTTAACTATATATAAAATAACCTTTATCAAATATCCAAATCAATATCTCATAAAATCATATATATATTCTTTACAAAACCATAAATCATTCCAAAATATTATTATATATACCGCGGTGTCTGTATATAGTTTTCTATCCTATGGTCAAGTGGTATGGATATTTATCGTTTCAATCCGTAATTTAAAATAAAAATTTGCGGTTATATATCATTTCAAACCGCAATCCCGAATGAAATAAAAATGCATAATAACTTGCAGATTATGATGACATAAACAAAACATCCATTCATCCATCATAAAAATCATACATCCATCACAATCATCATCCAAAACAATCAATCAATATCCATATATAACTGATAATATATAACAGGTAACTAACTGGCGGTTATATTCAATAATAAATTAAATAATGATTTAATTTAAATAAATGCAATAACTGAGATGATGCTTTAAAAATATATGAAAAGTCATAAATAAATGCATAATCACCACAAAATTTAATTTAACAAACATAAGATATTTTAGAAGTTGTGAGTGGGTTAGAACACTCCCCTTTTGAATTTAAATTGAATTTAAATCCAATTTAAATCCAAAAATTGAACAGTCTCCAAATCCATCCAAACCACTTCAAAGTGTCCGGAATCTCAATACGAACCTAGCGGAGAAAACGGCGCATGAAACGGACCTCGTATGCGAAAGTTTTGTGTTTCAGAACATTTGAAATTCAATTTGTAAAAATAGGAAATAAAAAGAAAAACAAAACCACTCACGAATCGCATGAAGCCATGTCGGCATCTTCATCTCATACGGAAGCTACAGAAACGCGACCCAAAATGAACAGCACGCACGCACGAAGCCCAACCGGCCGCCACAAATCATGAGGCTACCCAGCTCGCTACGGCCACCTGTGAACCAATCCAATGCCAAATCCGCTAAGCCCAGACCGTACGCCACCAACGCCCCCCTCCCAGATCATGGCGATCTCCTCCGATGACCCACGGCCGTGAGTAAAATACTCACGCCTTTCGCCATTTTTTCGCGAATTCGAGAGCTTCCAGCCCCATGCAACCGCATGGATCTGGCCTGCTCGACGACCTCTACCCATTGATCACCTCCGATCGGTCTAAAATCGGTGATCCACCGTCCACTCCTTCGACATCTCATGAACGACCGAAAGTAAAAGGAAAACTTCTGATCAGATGATAGCTCGGATCGCGAAACATATTACAGATCTGAGTTGCGCTCGTTGAGAGCTTCGATGCATAATTTTTCCAAATTTTTCTGAGGAGTTTGAATTTTTTGAAGTTGATTTTTGAGTTGAAATTTGAATTGGATAAATTAGGATTTACAGCCATTGAGGAAGAGGAGCACAGAAGTTTCTGTATGTATAGAAATGGGGAATAGAGGCCGCTAGGGTTTATAACAGGCATTTATAGACAACTCAAATAGAATAGATGGACCCGATTTAAACGTGTTGAACGATATATGGCCCGAAAAGCCCGTTTCGACTCCGGAACAAAATTGGGTCAACCCATATATCAAAATAGATGTTTTTAAAATATTTTAAATGCAATAGAAAAGGTTTCAAGTCCAAATTCCATCGTATGAAGAAGTTATGATAAAATCAATATTTTTCAAATCGATTTCAATTTCATTGATTTCAGGGCGTTTCGAGTTCGTACGATCAAACGACAAGTCCGATTGCTACGAAACCTGAACTCCTACAATAGTTCACTGTTACGGATCCGACGAAACTGGTTTCGTCGAAATCTGAGTCAATGGCCAAAATGTCTATTTTTCCACTAATTAAATAAATTAATAAATATATTAATCAAACCAAATTTTCAATTTAAATTCTAAAATTGACAGTTCTTATCACTTTAAATTTCTTAATCCTTTACAATGATTTTTAAAAAAATTAGATGTAAATTTAATGTTGATTGAATCATAAATTTCAGCGTAAATTCAAATTTCATTATATTCATCAATTATAAATTAAATTTTCAATAATTCCATTGAGTCACTATTCATTCTTATTATTAAATTCATTATGGTCAAATGGAGGAAATTAACATTTGGTTCAAAGTTATTACATTAATATTCTCCAATTTAAGCTTAATTTATAATTAACGTAATAATTAAATTTCACTTAATTACAATAAATCCAATTATTAATATAGTTCAAATCCAATAAATTGATAAATATTTATTCCCACTTTTGTAATTCAGCAAATTTCCCAATTATGAATAACATTAACATTTTTTCTAAATATTACCTTAATTAATATTAACGTAATATTACGTTAGACTTATGGTAACTGATTTCCAATTTAAATTAACAAGCAACAAGAATAGGTAACATACATTAATCTTTACACGAAATTCTAGTCACATTAATAAGCTTTGATTACTTACAATAAATGTTACCATTTATTGCCATAGTACTAATTCCATCTAATTTTCCATTTATTCGCTTATGCCTTTTATAGTCAAGTATAACATATCTTATTAATTTGACATTTCATTCAATCCATTAAGTATTAGTCTTAATTAGCCCTGGTTATATCTTGATGCAATCTTTTATTACATCATTTATTACTTTACAAAATAGAATAACATTTCAACTCATCAATGTAATACCAAATTTCATTTTAAATTCAATTGATTTCCAAATCAAAGTTTATACATATTTCAAATAACTATTATAATTACTCCCAGAACATTGGTTTTATTAAATGACCATTTATTATAATTTAATTTCCTTACTTTAATCCAATGCTTACATTTTGTTTTCATATATTCAATTTGTAGCTAAGTATACATCTACATTAATTCTATTGGTTTGCATTTTGTTCAATTTAATAGTTACCTTAGTTAATCATTACGTAATATTAGATTATAATTCTACACTCTTAACAAATTCATAAATTGTCAATTGCCAAATATATACATTAATTACTATTAAATGTTCTCAATAAATTTATTTGGTTTCAAGCTTTTTTTATTCATCAATTACTGCCTTATAAATACACTTCCATTTCTAATCAATTTACATTCACCTTTCCGTTATTATATTAATCTTCATTAAAGTAACCTTTAATTACTTGTATGTTCATTCTTCCCAACTTTTTTACACCCTATTACACTATTTCACACATTAATTCAATAATTACATATGCTTTCTCATATTCCACTTATAACCAAGTCATATATTTAAATTATTTTATTTTATTTACCTTTTATATCCCATTATAAATTAATGCACACATTAATTAAGATTTTAAATCAAATTTCATCTTGGTAACATTCTTATATTACAATAAGAATATAATTAACATTTACATTGTTTCACTTATTGGAATTACATCTAAGTTATTAACAATTAACTTACATTTATACTGTTACATTCAAGTTATTAAAACTTAACTTACCAATCTTATCCAAGTTATTATTTCCATTAATAATTCACTAAATTTTTATTTCCTTCAACATTAAGTTACCAAAATCTTCTTAAATTAAGAAATTTAATTACCGAATTTTACGGGTCGTTGTACCATCTTAAATAATTGTCCTTGATTAATTATTTTTTAATTACATTAAGTAAATAGCTCTTAATTTATTTCACAAATTAATTATCCTTATCGTTCACAGTAATTATCCTTAATTAATTACTCAAATTTATTTATCTTATAGCCATCTACATTGGTTAACTATCCTTAATTAATCACACTCATTAATTTACTAATCCTTAATTGATTTTCTTAACCTTTAATTAAATAATCCTTAATTAATCAATTCCTTGATTTATCAATCCTATAATAAATTATACCAAGTAATTAATCCTCAATTACTCCCATTAAGTAGCTTCCTTAAATTACTTCCATCCAGAAATTATTCTTTTGGTTAATTATGCTCAATTAACTAACTTATAATCATTAATTAATTTAGCCTTTAATTCATAATTAAATTAACTAACCCCTAAAAATTTATCCTTTGATTACTCACATTAAGTAATTAAATATTTGAGTAATTGGTCTATAATTACTTACGTTAACTAATTACAATTTCCAATTAACTAATCTTAAATCAATTAATTTATCATCCTTAATAATTAATTTATTATTCCTTAATCAATAACTAATTAATTCTCTTTAATTCCTTTATTTTATTTACCTTTAATCACCAAAGTCCTTGACTTACTTAAACGTAACCCATTTATTCTTATTTATCACTTAATCTTTGTTAACACATAATTTAATCCTCTAAATTAACTTCTTAATTACATACTTTAAGTAAGTTTAAATAAACTTAAGAATCAATTTAATTTAAGCAAAACTTATTATACAACTTCTTAAACCAATATTAATAACATTATTATACAAAGAAAATAAATTTTTAAAAAATTCAGTTAAACTTGATTACTTAAAGTTTTAAAACAACCTTAATTTATTTAATAAAACTGTTAAACCCTACTTCAGGTTCATCCCGTAATCATCCCGAGCCATCACACAAGAAATTCACTTCCACTAAAAACCCTGAGACATACCCTACAGTTTCTCGAGTCTGGATCGTTCCCAAACCATCTTCCCCAAAACTCAGAGTTCATCAGACATTTACGTGCACGTGTATACATGCACGACCACTTCCACCACCTCTGGTCGACGACAAGATCACTCGCAAGTCACCGAAGTCCTTCACCAAGCATCACATCACTCAAAACTTAAGCATATTCCCAAAATCAAATTCGAGAACAAAGGAACCCCCCTGGAACCATCTTCTTCGACAACTCACCTTACTGACGAATGTTCCGAACAATATCATCCACACCACCAAGCCCGAGCAACACCACGATCCTCTGCTACAATTTCCCCCTCATGCGATCGCTTCCGACGCTTCCTAGGCGACACACAAACCCAAAATTCCTCTCGACCAATCCCTGTGCTAAAACCCAAAATTGAATCTCGCCGACGCCTCGGAGGGTGATAAATTCATCGAGCAATTTTGTTGGGTTTGTCAACCTTTCCCCTCCCTCTAACATTGATCCCGACATTCCACGTCATCACGATCAACTACAAATGCTTAAAACCCAATTCATGACCAACTTACAATATCTCTTGATTTGTAAATCTAAAAATCATGATTTTACTCTTAAAAATCTTTGTTTTGATAGTGAATTAGATTATACCCTTAATTCAATTAATTTTACAGTCGAGATTTTGATAAAATAAAGATTTTACTGTAAGTTTTTATTTTGGTTGAAACTATCTTCAATTCTTACTAAGAAATATTTTTAAAACTTAAATTTTGTCATTACAGACAAAATTGGTTTATATATCTAAGCCTTAAAATTCTTAGAGGAATGGAAAATTGATTTTTTTTGAACATACTTTAAACCTGTAGATGAAGAACAGATCATACGTTTTGATGTACAAATATGCACATAAGTATCTATATACAGGTATACATACATTCATCTTAAAACAATCATGCAAACATTTATGCAAACATTCATCATGAATTTACTTGAAGAATCTCCTACATGCCCCAAGTTTAAACTCTTTAAAATTTTAGTATACTCACTAGTTTATAAAGTAGAGAACAGTCTCCTTCCTTTTAGTCTGGAAATTTTTGTTTTTGATCGTTGAAATGAATAGCCTGTTGTTGATTGCATTTGATTCTGAAGTTAATCTTTGCATTTGAGTTGAAATCCTGTTTGCTGAAGCTTTAATTCTTGCATAGCGTAGTTCGTGTTTGGAATATTATTAGTGTTAGATTTGATTATCTTTGTTTTCTTTTTGATTCTTTGTGAACAGGTTTTTCCTCTTTTTTTTTAATTTTGAAACAAATGACACTTGTTAAAATTCAGTACACGTGTTGAAATCCTTTTAAGCTGCACTTGTTATTTATGAAACTTTTATGTTTAAATCCACTTTTTAAATAATTTTATAAAACTTGTTTTAAACCCTCTTTAACTTATGTTTATATAATTATGTAATATGACATATGTTTTAATATTATATCTATATATTTCCTTTAACATATTTTCTCCTTACTATATTTATAAAATCTTTTAAAGAAAATAATATAGAACTACCTATATACTAATAAAAATCGAACATACTTTATTTTTATATCCAATTTACTTTAAGATTTTTATCTTTGAATTTCAATCTCAAATTCAAATTAAACTTAAATTGACTCATATATATATATATATATATATATATATATATATATATATATATTAACAAGGGGCATTTCACTAGAAGGACAAACTTTGCAGTCCAATTAGTTTCCAGGACACACATCAACAGAAATTAATTTCAAGGCCAAAGTCAGCAGAATAATTACTTTTAAGGACAAAGTCAGCCGTGCTTTTACTTTCAAGGACATAATTTCATAGGTTTTCGAGCCTTAGAAACTAATTGTTTTGCATTTTGTCCTTGAAAATAATTATTTCAATTATGTGTCCTAGAAACTAATTACACTTGCTCAAAAGGCCCTTTTGGCTAATTTCCACTTTAAACAAACACATATTACATTTGATCGAAAATATTGATTTTGCAAATTTTAAATAATTATACTAGAAGATTATCAAACAAATATTTATCGAAGTATAAATATTTATCATCAAATTTATTTTTTCAATCTATAAATCAATATTCTATTAATTAACCCAGTTTGTTAATCAATTAAAGATGTCCAAAAATCCGGGTTATCACATTCATCTCCCCTTTGAATCTTTTCGTCCTCGAAAAGAAACGAAGCCAGAATTTATTAAATTGCTTAAAATCTGGTAAATTTGCTTTGATCATTTTCAAAACACTTCTTTAAAATCCATATAATATTACCAATATAGTTTTTTATAAAAATACTTTTATAACTCGATGTTTCAATAAGTCCATCCTTGTTTCCATAGAAATTCGGTCATTCGTTTATCAGGCGTAGGACTGAAAATCTATAAATACTTAGCAGACCCATTTTCAACACCCAGTGAAAATACTTGGAAAATAATTTTATTGAAAATATAGGAAATATTTTGAAATAGAAGAAATTTCTTTGGTGAGAATGCTCTGGAAATCATCACCTCCATCCATGGTCGCAGTTACATCCTGGGTTACGTTGCCATCACAGCAAAAGTCCATGTAACTGTAGGCACCAATGGCCTCGATATTCGCTGCCAAAAAATGAAACTTCTCCAATCCCACATAGGTCGCAGTCTAACGATGTAAAATCAAACGTAGATTGTTGGCTCTCAGCAGCACACATGACTTTCCGCTATATCACGATAGGTCGCAGTCTACCGATATAAAATCAAACGTAGACTGTTGGCTCTCAACGGTACACCCAACTTTCGCTATGTTCTGTAGTAGATCGCAGTGACATCGAGTTAAACTGTCGTCACAGCATAACCCAAATGCCTCTATAGGCATCAGCGCCCTCGACTTTCACTAACGCTACGCATAATCCTCAGGAACTAGTTTGTCCGGACTCCTCACAGGATCAACTTTAGAACCCCCCTTAGGGTTCAAGGCAGTACCACCATATGGCACACCTGAGAAGTTCATTTCAAGGGAGTGTCTTTTTCCCCAGAGCCAATCTCAAAACACTTTATACTATACTTTTATAGTAGGGGCATTTCACTAGAAGGACAAAGTTTGCAGTCTAATTAGTTTCTAGGACACACATCCACAGAAATTAATTTTGAGGCCAAAGTCAGCAGAATAATTACTTTTAAGGACAAAGTCAGCAGTCCAATTTCTTTTAAGGACATAATTTCATAGGTTTAGGCCTTAGAAACTAATCATTTTGCATTTTGTCCTTAAAAGTAGTTATTTCAGTTATACGTCCTAGAAACTAATTGCACTTGCTAAAGAAGCCCTTGTGGCTAATTTCCACTTTATAGTATCTTTCAAATCATACCCTTTATGATTTTCATCAAAATCTCATTTACACAAAATCGATTCCCAAAATCGATAATTCTCAAACTAGGCTTTCCAAATTCCAAAATTAATTTTCCTAAAAATCGAAAGCCTTTTCCAAATTCATAGGTTCCCAAAATCTGTTCCAAAATCATTCTCACAAGATCTTTTATATATATAGATATTTAAAACTTTGAAAAACTTTGGATCTCTTCATACTTGTATAAATTCCCTTTTTATGCATCAAATACTTTTAAAAATCCTTTACTTCCGGCAGTAGATTCAACAAGGGGAGATTTATCTTACATAACAAAGATATATAACTTTGTTTATTCCAAATCAAATATTCAAATTTGATTACTCCATAAAATCACTTACATATTACTTATCTTCATAAAGTGAACATTTAATCATAGAAATATTCGATTTCCATTTTACTTCATTGTATATTTTGTGAAATATATTTTTCATTTCAAAAATCATTTCATATTTCTTATCCACAAATTCCCAATATCAATTTCATTCAAACCCGTACAATGTACACATATCATCCGTACGCTATATTAATCGGATCGCTTTCTCGAACACACAATTTCAATTCCGAACTAGTATTGTCCACCCAACTTTCTAGTGCGGACTCAGATCTGGTTTCTTGATCAGAAACCGTCATTCTCCTTGCATAGCCTAACTATGATAGAGAATATACAGAACCAATCAACAATCCATATCCAGGTTCACCGTCGAAAATCGAGTGAAAAATCCCAACTCGGATCGATATGCTATCTCGAAATTATATGCTCGAATCTGGATCAAATCACTATGCAAATAGCATAATATACGTACATCCTACGTATTTATCTCCATTGATTATTATCTAAATCAATTTCTCCTTTTCTATTCACATTCATTTTAATTTCTATCCCCTTATTCACAATTGTTTCAATTGCATTTGGATTATCACTTTAATCCTTATCTCAATTGGTAATTAATCATAAATAGTTTGCAGTCTGACCATCTTTAAATTAGAAAATAATTTGAAAAGTTAAAAGTAGATGAAAAATAATTATTAGTTGTAAAATAATAACAAAATAGTTAAGTAATTGTAAAATAGTAGGAAAATAGTCAAATAGTTATAAAATAGCTAGATAATTCCAAAATAGTTGTAAAATAGTAATTAGTTATAAAGTAGTTGGAAAAAAGTAATTAGTTTATAAAACAGTTGCAAAATAGTTAAATAATTCCAAAAGTAGTTATAAAATAAGTATAAGATAGTTTTGAGTTTATCAATTTTATTGCTCTTGAAGAGAGATTAGGATCATGTTTTGTTTCAGAGACTGAGATTAGGGATAGATTGTGATTATGGATTATAAACTTTACTTGATCAAGTTTTGCATCTTTGTGTGCATCTTTGTGTGCTCCCCTTATATCCATGCTGCAATGTTGCTCATCATTGATTATATTTGGAGGGTTTTTTTCTCAAGCTTCTTGTTCTTCTAGTAGTAGAAGATGGGGTATGTTTTGGGTAATATTTCAGGCTTGTGTCTGATTCATATTCTGAATCAAAGAATGAAAGTGTGGGAGGGTATGTGGAAGGTTGTTCTTCACATTGACCATAGTCTTTTTCATCTTTTTTTCCTTATTAGATCCAATCAAGAAGGTAGGTTTCCTTTTGTTTGAACCATGTTTCTTTTTTTAGATATTTGGGGAGGTAGAGATTACTGAAGATGATTTGGAAGTTGTGGCGGGGGATTTACAATCAGAACAGGTAAAGGTTGTTTGGGTTCAGATATATTAGGACAATCTATAGGGGAGAAGATGCAGTTGGTTCCAATTCTCATCATTTCATTAGGTTGAGATAAGATGAGATTAGTTTTTGGTGATACCATGTGCATGTGTGCACATTCAGGGGACATGCATTTTGAAGGATTGAGATTGGCTGGAGTAGGAAATAGTAGAGGCAATTTAGAAAAGGAAGTATGGATCTGAGTATAGGATGTGTGCAGACTACTACATGTGCAAGTTTTGTATGGTTAGATGTGTGTATATTGAAAGTCTGACATTCCTGGACTTGAGCATCATTTGTGGTTATACTGTGAGCTATGGTTCCGTAAGTTTGGTTTGTCATGCCTTTTTCTTTCGCATGCATGCATTCAGTGGAAGGTTGCTTGTTTTTAATGTGCTGGTTTGTTGCATGCGCATTAATTCTTTTTTTGCACTTTTTACCTTTCCTATGTTTTTCTCAATCAAATCATTAGTGTAATTTGCTTTTTCTCCATCATTTAACTTTGTTACTACTGTTTCATTTATATCTTTTGCACTGACATTAACATTCACTTCTTCATTCGCTTTTGCTATATCATCACACATGTTATCTTTATCCCCATTTATTTCTCCTTCCTCTATCAAATCAAGGACAGAGTATTCATTTCTCATATAAATATCCTTCACAATCAAATTCTCATTTATATTTCATTTTGCAACCAAATTGGAATCTATTAGCCTATCCTTCCCAGTTTTGTCATTTGTAGTATTTTCATTTTTAGATCTTGCTTCTTTAGAGTGTTCCTCAAGTGGAGTTGTACTTTTCTTTGCATTTTCCTTTCTTTTGCCTATATATACTTTTTTCCCCACTCTGTTTGTACTACATTTGGTTATTGTCTATTAAATTGTTTCTCATTTACTACATTTGTCTTCTCACATTATAGCTCTTCTTTATCATCATCATTAGCTACTAGTTCCTCTGGAATTTGCAAAAACTAGTTGTTTAAGCTTTTATGCCCAAATACTTTGCACTATGTGCATATATCTGGTTTCCAGAGATAAGATAAGTATATTATTTATGTTATTCCATCTGTACTTAGGATAGCGAAGGAAGCAACTAGTTCTTGGTTGGGAGATATTTCAATTAGGAATTTTGCGTGTTCTATTCATGGAAGTGATCAGTTGCTTCATCTAAACGTACTAGTTTACCCAACCTATTGGCTAACCAATTTATTCCCAACGAAGACCATAGATATATTGGTATGTTTGAGAGATGCACCCAGATTGGAACTGATTGAATCAATCCACAAACATTACTCGTTGTAGGATCCCATTGTTTTATTACGAACTGTTTGTTCTTCATTAATATAGGTTCACTTCTTATAATCCTATCTCTTCCAGACGCATCAGAAAGAAGAAATAGAAAGATGTATCCATCCGACTTGACTTTTATATTACCTCTTAATTGCCATCTATGTTTCAAGTTCTCACTTATATAGGAGTACGACAATGGCTTAGGAAGAAACAAACCATGTAGTCTTTCCATATTTCTTCTCCAACGTCTATTACAAAAGAGAGTGGCACTATGGCATCACCATTATAAGCTAGATTCAATTGAATAGGCACGTACTTACCCATGTTACAAGGGAAATTCTTGAATAGGGAAGTCCATGCATGTTCAGATGCATTTAAAGGAGTAGCAAGTTGGTTAGAGGAGATAGGAGAGCTCGAAATAAGGTTGGAGGGTGAGGGAGGTTGGGAAGATGTGATTAGAGTCAAAGAGACAGAAATAGTAGGTGGATATGGGGCGGCTAGAGTTGGGTCAGGTGGTCGAGAGGGAGGTGGTGGATTAGGTAAAGGAGGGATGATAGACAAGGAAAGAAGAGAAAACGAGTTGAGAGGGGACGAGGCGGGAATATTTGGTTCAGCTGCCATGAAAATTGAAAAAGAGGAATGACATAATAAAAATGAAATAGAACTAATATATATATATATATATATATATATATATATATATATGTATGTATATATATATATATATTTCATCTTGTTATATATATATATATATATATATATTTATATATATATATATGTTTTTAGGTTATCTTCTTCTTATCCTTAATTTCGGGAACAAAATTCTTTTAAGGGAGGAAGTATATAACGACCCATAAATTCATCATTGTAGAAAAATTTCAAAATATTCAAAAATAAGATTTTCAAACATAAATGATGAGGTTTCGAATTTTAAATAATAATGGTAGTCTTATTTTTAATAACTATTTACAATAATATATACTTTGGTTAAAAATCGACAAAATAACTGTAAATCGTTTTATTAGTAAATAGCTCTTTAGCTATCTGAACTCATGCACGAAGCTGGATAAAAACATTCATTTATATATATGAGTATGAATATATAATAAAATTATCTATTTTATTTTGAAATTTAAATTGCCTTTGTAACACTATTATAATATCACTATTTTGGAATAATTGATTTTTGAATTTAAATTTAGTTTAAATGATTTAATAATTATTTTAATTATTAATTAAGCTCTTTTGATTATTATATAATGATGGAAATATTATTTTTTAACTTTGTTTACAAATATGTGTATGTTAACTAAGAAGGAAAAATATGACCGGAAATCGAAATCAAAATTCGTAACAATTCAACGTGAATAAGGTGTGCAACATTGTGGATTATATGTGGAATACATATGCACATATACTTCTACATATACATGAAAATATCCAGATGCACATGAACACGCATATATACCTATAAGTAGATATATGTATTACTAAAAAAATCTAAGATATTTCCTAAATTCTTTAACCTTAAGTAAGCTCTAAGTCAACACTTACACATGCACATGGGTTGCACATGGCCTTGACCATATGGGGGTCACTTTGGCCGTGACAAGGTGATGGTGGATGTTGTAAGGTGGTGCATGCGAAGATGTTGAAGATGATGATGTATATGTAGATATATTTCTCCTCTTCCTTGCCTGTAAACACCACACGACCTCCGCTTCATTTCTATTAATCTTCTTCTTCATTTCTAAGCTCTTTTCTCTCCTCTTTCATGGCTTCTCATGTTAACAAAATAATGTCAAAATATTTCTAAAAAAGAAAATAAAATTGTATAGTATATATATATATAGGTAAAACACCAAAACTGCTTCACCAAACTCGTTCTTTTCCTTCTCATTACCCACGACCACTACCATTATCCATCAAAGCCAAGCCTTCCCCGTTCCAAGCCTAGGCCGTAAGCACTCTATCCTTTCATATCCAAGGGATCATGAGCTTTAAAATCCAAGTAGCGAAGCTATAGCCATTTTAGGTTAATCGTTTAACCCAAGGAAGAAACCTTTACTTATATTATATTTTTGGATGATGATATGATGCTTGTAATGGATGTTTAATATGCTTTGATCGTCATGTTTGGTTGTTTAATATTGTTGTGTAGTTTTATTAATAAATCACGTTTAATACACATCGAAAATCACAAAGGAAACCACTTTCCTTTTATTAATGAAATAATGTATATGGAATGTTTAAACCTGTTAAAAATGGTTTAATATGGTTTAGAAATGTTTTATAAACACTTAAAAGTGTTTTGGCAAAGTTTGAATAAATATTGGAAATTTAGTCAAAAATAGGCGCGTCGTGCAACATCCCTAAATTTTAATAACATTATTCAAGAGTAATTGCATAAATTAAATAGTATAATGTAAAAATTAGAATGACGAGGAGATTGAGGTTTGAAAAATGATAAAAAGGTCATGCTTAACCAATTAAATAGGCTTATAATGGTTTTACAGATTAATTAATTTACATAAGAAGCTTATTAAGAATAACGGCCTCTTATAACCCATGCATCTTTTCTTATGCACGTTCATTTTCATTTCTCGAAAACATAATGAACGTAAATTTAAGCAAGGTCGGCCATTACAAAGAAGAAAAAGGGGAAAATAAAATTAAGCTAAGGAATTAAAGCTAGGGGAATTAATGTACAACAAATCTCAAAGTCCTTACCATTTCTATTTTTGTTTTAAGATCATATGCTTCCGAATTTAAGATTAAATTCATTTTATGATGTTTTAGATGATGATATACTTGAATTATAATATGTTTAATTTAAGTCAAAATATTTAAATAAGGATTTATTCGGTTTTAGGGCAAAACCGATTGTAAATGATTTTCTAATGCCATGGAAAAAGTACATGTTCTGTAAAATATGATTGTGGATATGAGTCTCAATGTTTGTAATTTTCCACGCTACGGAAAATTTAGTATGAATTTTCAAAGGAAAATATGATACATTGGGGTAAAAATTAATTTCGATTAGGAAGAATTTCGGTCTAAAATTTTAATATGTTTGATAAGAAGATGGAAGGGAATTTTTATAATTTTTGGAGATTTTTCCAAAGAGATTTACTTTGGAAAATTAATTATTTTAGAAGAAGGATTTATGTGCAATTATAGTTTTTCTTAATGGAAGGGCTTAATTGTCAAAATTTCCTTGATTTAGACCTAACAATAAGCGACAGTTATTTTGTAAAGAATTTGAAAAAGTTTTAAGGCAACCAATCAAAGAATTGCAAATAGGTAGGTTAGTTACAAAGTCATTACTAAAGATAGCATTAATTCAGCCTTATCTAGAAAAGTTGGTTCCACCTCCTTTATAAGTGACTTTCGACTCTAATGCCGCCACTTCGACTCGGTCGAAACCAACCTAATCGAAACCTACTAAAGTAGAAATGAATAAAAATGGTATCAATGGGATTGGCACGATGTGGATTCGTGAAAGGCGGAAGTCAAAGTGTCGATAGCATTGCTTTCGATAGAGTCGAAACCTATGACGACCCGCAAATCCGTACCCTTTGAATCGACTATAAACCATACATGTCTGACCAAAAAGGCGTAGACTGACGTAATGTCGGAAGAAAGAAAAGAAGAGAGAAGAAGAGAATAGAAGAAAGAGAGAAGATATAACAAAACAGAACAATATAGAATCTCACATTGTAGCGGAAAACATAAAATATCATATCAATGATCTTTACAAAACAGAAATTGTATATACATACAACAATCAGAGTTTAACAATCACACAATAGTTGTCAGCTTGGACAGTTATAATAACCTGTCCTCACAATTGCCAATAACACACCACAACTAAGCAGCAGATAATAAAATAGATACGTGTATATGAAAATGAAGATCTCCAGCTCTTTGCTGAAGCTCCAAAAGCACCAAATCTAAACCTGTAACTCGGTCTGGCCCGAGCATTGAAAGGGAAGAACACCAGGATCAGTCTAGTAAACTAACGTAAGAAACTAACTCAACTGAATTTATTAAATTGCCAAACTTTTCCTTTATCAAAATAAAAGTATCTCGTAAGACAGGCCCACACATAAACACGAACATGTTTTTACCTTACGATGACTAAAACATTTCATATCAAATCCTCTTATATTATGATAATGTCTAGTAGACAAATATTATTTATCATAGCCGAAATTGTTACATTGATTAAATTCCAGGATATAGCTCAAAATGGGTAATACAATCAAAATGGAAGGTACATAGTGGAGTTTGGATTTTCATACAAATGATCAGGTGAAGGGACTACCTTCCGATGGGTACACCTCTAGATGGATGTCCCAAGGCATAGAACATCTGCCCTCTACCAACACAAGACCGGCCCACCTCCATAAATAGATGGTACCGAATATGTCATCCTTTAGTCGTTACCGACCATTACCGAGGGACTTCTAGCATACAAACCACAATAATCAGATACACGATGTCACAACCCGTTTCCCATACCCTTTGAATCGACAATAAACTACACATGTCCAACTCAATTGCACGAAAATATGGAACATGAAGGGTAATAAAGAAAAATAGACAGAATAGAATCTCACTCGAATGGAATAACATATAACATTGAACAAATATTTTTACAACGAAAAACTTTTAAATACATATATCAGAGTCTAACCTAAATTCAGCTTGGACAGTTACAAACATTTGTCCTTACAATTGCTGACAAACATCAACTAAAACAAAATAAGTATAGCGAATAATAGATTATGCTCATACGTCGATGAATATCTCCAGCTCTCCTTTGTAAACTCCAACCATCTTCAATTAACCTGAAACTACTTGGATCTGACCCGAGTATTGAAAATACCCGGATTAGGCTTGATAAACCAGCATGATTAAAACTCAATAATATATGACAGTGTCATATATCTGCCTATGGATAAAATCCTTTGAAAATAAAGAGTATCTCATAAGACCACGCCTACACATAAACACAGACGGGTTTTTGCCTTATGATAACTAAACTCTTTTATATCAAAACATTTGACATTATTTCTAATGACATCTCTTTTAAAACATTTGCAAATAAACTTATTAATCTAATCTAAAATGGTTACCTATATATCATTTCGAGGCTATTAATTACACCAATACAAACAAAACCGTAGGTTCCTATTAGATAATGGATTTCCATACAAATGACCAGGTGAAGGATCTACCTTCCGAAATGGGAACACCTATAGAAGGATGCCCCGAGGCACATAACATATGCCATGTACCACTACAAGACCGGCCCACCTCTGTAACTAGATAGTACCGAATATGTCATCCCCCAGTCGTTACCGACCTTTAACCGAGCACTCGTTTCCATACACCACATTAATTTACATCCCGAATGTCATAGCGGGAAGAAATATATCTAGAAGGGGATGATCATACACTAATTGGGAATGACCCACTTAGCATTGCCGCATCTAATCTTATTTCGGTCATTTCCGGTTTGATAAGGCTTAAGGCAATGATTACCTTTTCACAAAGCACATATCACATCTTTGAATGCCACATTGCCATTTCCGTTTAACTACTAATTGCCTTCCAAAAAAATATAACCCTTGAGCTCGTACGTCTCAAGGAGGGTGTTAAGCTAAGAGAAGTTACCTTCTCCGCCACCACTGATGTACATTTGTAAAAACCAATGTACAAAATCTTTAGAAATGCAATGTCAGACAAACGTCCATATAAGTTGTCCAGGAACAGGACAAACCGAAGGCATTCCCCTACTACCACTAGCAGCGAGTAGTCCTTTCAATCCGCAAAATCTCGAGAATGAGGAGACCACTGCTATATATAACTCGAGAGCTATCCAGAGAAAGTCAACAAGCAGTCCTCATGCTATAAAGATCCACGGTCTTCAATCATCTTCAGCATGTCCTCACGTTTGAATGTATACATTGGTTCAAAGTGGTTTTCGTATAGAAATTACCCAGATCCGACCCCGGTTCCTTCGAAATCCAATTATCGGTAAAAGTGAATATGAGTATATAGGATTTATTAAGTCCCTTTTCACTTTAATTCTTTTCGGATGATTTCGAAACCTCTTCCTTTTGACTTAGGATAATTTCTAAGAAATTCATTCTTTTGCTTTGGAAAATATCGCAAAATTCCTTACTTAACTTTCAATCAAATTCTTTAATTTTATGCGGGTCAAAAACAATGTTATTTAAGACATCATTTACGATAAACCTTAAAATAAATCTTAGTAAACATTTTTGAGTAAATTGGATTAGAGAAATCATACATTTCGGAGATTGCTTAACTTTTGGATAAAACCAATCTTCTTTTATTTTGGAAAACTTATCAGAATTTATTTTATTTAAGAGCATCCGGGCTTTTCTTCTGATATGTTCCACCCCTCGTCTAAGAAAAGAAAACATAAGCCAGGTAAGTTTAGGGCACTGGTTGCTCCATCGCTAACCTTAGTTAAACACCTTGTTTTATCTCCACAGATCTCACAGGCGGGACAAATGTACTAGTTGTTTCCGCATATTCGGTTATTACCTTAATTTGGAATTGATTAAAATATTCCAAATTATCTCTGAAATACTTAATTATTCTTTTTAAAACATTCACAATTGATTCTGGAAAACATCGTTACATTTAAACTCATATTCCAAAAGTTATAGAATTCATAGAGGAAAAGTGCTGCGGAAAGTGCTATGTAAGCCTATTTGATTTAAAAAACTTTTAAAAATTTGATAATTCGTATTTTCCAATCCAAATCTCTATTAAACTATTTAAATAGATTTATCAAATTTATTTCATATTTTTCCATAATTAAAAACATCCATTTAAACAAATTTCGTATTATGGTCATCTAACTCCACTAGCGTGATTTTTCTAGAAAATTGATTTGGACTCATTTCAAAATCTACTCAATGAAACTTTGATTTTTTTTACTTCGTTTAGAAGATATGGATATAATAGGCCAGAATTTTGAATTTTCTTATCTCGAAGAATTCCGAGCTATATTCAACTCTACACATTCATTTGAACTTTTCGGCGCGAAATCACGAACTACCGTTGCACGACGCGTCTAGTTTTAACTTATTTTTCAATATTTGAAATAATCTATTCAAATTGAATTCTATTACTTATAAAATCATTAAGAATCATTTTAAATCTATATTCTCACTTTTTCTACAGCATTTAAAATGTATTTTTACTATTACCATATTATAATATTATTATAATCCTATTATTTTAATATTAAATTTTAATTTCCAATTTTAATTATAATCTCAAATTAAACTTATTTAAAACTTATATTTCGAATCTAATTTCAATTTCAACTTCAATTCAATCTCAAACTAAACTTCAATTTTAAAAATCGATTTCAATTTCAATTTCAAATTAACTATCCTTTTCAAATCCGTTTCACTTCAAATTTCAAATTATATTTTATTTTAACTTTAATTTCACTTCTAATTGAAAAAAGACTTATTTTTCCAATATATCTCATATCACTAAAATGTGGTCTTATTAATAAAGGTGATTACTTTAATCTAAATGAACATAACCAATATCCATCTTTATCACTATCATAACATCCATTCAATCAATCACGTACATATGATTTCAAATCCAACTTTCACTATTAATACCATAACGGAGTGTATTATCACAATTCAATTAACTTACCAACTATTAAACATCCATATTAACCATCAAATAAACATTCATATGTCATAGTGTGTAAATGTGATTGTTTTAACATAATCAAAATACAAATTCAAAAGCGATGAGAATTTCTCACCTTCATATCCACTCCGTCAAATTTTTCGTAGGCTATGTGCTTTTCGAACAAACACGCTTTTTCCGAACATCTTGAATTCTCGCCTTGACTTATTTTCTTTCCGAACCTCTTTTGTTTTCCATTCTTTTTCTTTTTCTTTTTTTATTAGATAGGAGGGTTTATGGCTCGGCTATGGGGTGTGTGGCCTAGGGAGGAGAGTACGGCCTTGGTAGTGGGGTGTAAGGGCTTGGGTAGGTGGTGTAGGAGGGTACGACCTTGAAGTGTAGGGGTATGAGCTCAGGTTGGTGGGTTTTGGGCTTGGCTGGTAGGGCTCGGCCGTGGGGGGTATAGGGGGATATGGCATGGGTTTTGTGAGGAGGAGGTAGGTAGGTGGTAGCTTGGCTTGGTTTTGGTGGTGCAAGGTGATGATATGGGAGTGTGGAGGTGATAGCTTGAAGATAGAAGTGAAATAGTGGAAGTAGCTTTAGGAAATTGAAGAGAATGGTTGTAAAAAAATGGTGAAAAGGGTATGGCTATTTATAGATGAGATTTGTGTGGAAAATGACTATATAACCTTCTCTACTTTTGCATTTTTTAAATCTTTGATTAAACCCTTAAGGACATGCATTTAAGAAAGGAAAGGATGGCTCATTAATGTGATTTGAATTTGTGAAATGATTACTCCCTTTTTTTCTTAAATTTTATGTTAAAAAGAAAGTAGACTTTGCTTGATTTGATTTGCATTAATGGTAGAAATGATGGTAAGGAAAAAGTGTAAGTACTAAAGAGAGGTGTCACTTTCTTATGGTTTGTAATTATTCTAATACTTAAGTTTTCTCTTTTTCCATGCTCATATATACCATCTCATTAATGAGATATGATATAAAGATATGATGTGGTTTATTAAAGTTTAATTTAATTTGAAATTAGTCAAATCATATCTTTTCGCTTTTTATACAATTATTTAAACTTTTCAAAAATAAACTCTTTTTGTTTTTAGTGTTAAATGTAAAGTGTTTAAATAGTCTATAAACTTGTATTTATGTGTTAGAAAATTTATCAAGTTGCAACAACTTGTCGGTAACTTGTTTCGCTTGAAAATGGTGTTTTTATCGACAAATTCTACAGTCAAAATTTGATGTTCTTGTTAAGCTATACTATGACGAACCGAAATTTTTGAGCATTTGAAATTGGAATATTTAATTGACTTTAAATATTTAAAAGTTAATTTTAATTTGAATTCAAATATCACTATTTATTTGATAATCAAACTATTGGATTTAATAATTTGAAGTCGGGTAAAATGTTGAATCTGGAGTTTTAAGCCTGTTAAAAATAATTTAAAGGCTTATAAAATTTATATTGATAATAATGAAGATAGTAAAAGTTTTAAAATTGAATTTGGAAGTGTTCTGTTCAGTTTTGAAACTTTATCGTTTTAAATTGAATTTAAAAATAGCCTTCCGAGGCGCAGTCTCGGAATTCGACGAAACCAGTTCGATTGGATCCGTATTATCGAATTATTATCGGACTTTAAATTTCGTATTGATCGGAGTTGTTGTGTGAGCACACGATAACTAAACGCGTTGAAATTTATATCGAAAATTTAATATAATAACTGATCCAAAATCTATCTTCTACATACAATCAAATTAGCACTCGAAACCTTTTCCATTACATTCGAAATAGGGTTATAACATTATAAACGCCTGGCGGCACGTCTCGATACGATGTCAAAATTTTAAGCTACATTTTCGAGACAACTTAAATTTAAATAATGTCATATGTATTATACAGCTTCAAAGTGAATTTTTTAATATAAGTTAAAACTTTTAAAGTGATTGAGATTGGAATTTTTCCTTAGATAACCAAGTACGTTTTCAAAGTGAATTTTTAAATATAAGTTAAAACTTTTAAAGTTGTTTTAAAAAGCAAATTTTGGAAAATTTATTATTTCTAAATATTTAAATTCTAAAGTAAGTATTTCCTTTTAATCTATTATGGTAGTAATTATTTAAAGAGTGACTTGGTATCTTGTTTTTAAAAGTGAAAATCTAGTTTTATATTTTATTAAGTAACTTTATTTTCAAATATTCATATAGTAGGTATTTTTAACAAATTATTGAAGTAGTTTTAACTTAAATGTTTTATAGTACCTTTCAAAGTAAGGTGTTTTAAATTATTTAAAAAAAATCTAGTTTTGTGCTTGGTGATTCCCGACGACACAGAAAAATATTTGGGAAAGTTTATTCCGAAAGGGAAGATGGTTTGAAACTGTTTTCAAAGGGTTGAAAATAGAAACATATCTTGTGAAGATATTTTTGAGGTTAATAAATAATTTAGGAAATTATTTATTATTGGATGGTTGTTTGTGAATATTAATTGATAGTTAAATCACCGACTATCAATATTGGACAAATGCGTTGATCGTTTCGAAGAGACGAGGGTCGAGATTTTTTTCTCGAAAAACCACTTCGATCCTGTTTGTACGTTTCGTGGAAAAAACGAGTTTGGATTCGAAGATGGAGCAGTGAAGTGCAAGGGCTAGTCACTACTAATCCTGAGGATATTTCCAAAATGGATGTAGTAGGAATAGTGCCTTCGGTTCCGTTCGAACCTGGAAAGGACTTCTATGGATGAATGATTTCAAAACATCGTCAAGTGGACGATGAGCATTCTAAATGAAACAATCTAAAAGGTAATTCTTAGCCTCAAGTCTCATCAACCGGGAATGATTGAAAATCAGGGGTTATGCAGCAAGCCTAGGTGGGTAGCACCCATTCAGGGTGAGGTCATCCCTGTCTAGATATCCCTTTTATTTCGGCTTAGTGGTGCGGTTGCTGATCCCAACCGTAGGGTGAACTTGCTTGGGATTATCCAGTAAGGGGTAGTCCCGGTCTTGTGTTGCAGGGGAGCGGGTGTAATCCTCGGTACTATGATCTAGGCCACGTACTGTGACAGGTGGTACCCCAGTGTCTAGTCATTAGTTGGAAATCCAGTCTCCCTATGAGCCTTTTACGAGTTTTGTTTGTATTATCCACTCTGTGGCTAGTAGCTGGAATGTAATGAATGTAACAATTTTTTCTATTTTATAAGTATTTGTATATGGACCCTATTATAATATCAGAGGATTTCTATAAAAAAAATTAGCTATCGTAAGGTAAAAATCCGACATGTTTATTTGTGGCATGGTGTTACGAGATGCTTTTATTTTCAAAGGATTTTTGAAACTTTAATAATCAATTGAGTGTGGTTTTCTAACGCTGGTATTCCAGACTGACTCGGTTGTTATTTAACTGTAATGCTCGGGTCAGATCGAGTATTGTAGGATACAGGATATGATGCTGTGGAGCTCAGGAGACGAGCTGGATGACGATACGTACTTTTATACTTGTTTTATATATATTCCGCTGTGTAGAGTAGCTGTGTATTCATATGTATGTCATTGATGTTGAGTTGTGATTGATGTACTCTGATGATGTAATATATAAACAGATATATTTGTTTTGGTGTAAAGATATGTTAATATTTATTATATTTTATTCCGCTGCGATGGTTAGATTATGTTGTTGTTTTGTATTTTCTTCTTCTACCGCTTCTTCTTTAACCCAAATGGTTCGTATTTCTGTACAACTTGAGTTGATTTAGGTAGAATAATGTTTAATCATGGGGTACGGATTTGCGGGTCGTTACACTTGGTATCAGAGCTTAGGTTGGTGATAACCTTGGCTCTGGTGGGAATTACCCATTTAAATTAGAGTCTGTAGTACTGTAGAATGAGTTTGAGCGTATTAATAGATCTGAGTGCGTATTTGTTAGTGAATATAAATTATTTTAATATTGTGTTAATTGGTTTATTGAGTGGCATATGAACCTTCGTCGGCACAGTCTGAACAACTGTATCGAAGGGGTTTCTAAACACTTGAATAGAACAGTTTGACACGGTATTGTTTTAAATGTGGGTGAATGAAATAATTTTACCCAAAAATATATTTAGATGTAAAGAAAAGTTTTTGTAAACTAGTTTAGCTAATATATGGTTTCTTGGATGTCAAGAAGAACGATATTAAATTATTATCATTGTTGAGTAAAAATTTAACTAGAAATTTAAAATATAACCAAAGGTTAAGGAAATAAATTCATTATAAAATGAAATTTATAAATATGTATTATAAACGTAAATTATAAATTGAAATATAATTAAATGGGAATTTGTATAAGCATAAACTATACAAATGCATTATAGTTAAAATTAGAATTAAAACAGAATTTGAAACTTTAAAACCCCAGAGATTTTGGAAGTATTTTGAAGACAAATAATAGCATTATTGTTTTAAAAAGTATTTCTGAAAGGAAATTGTTCCAAATAAATTTTGGGAAGGAATATAGCATTGAACTCACTTTAGTCGCTGGAAAATAACTTCGGTGATGACTGCAGCATCATCGATGTCCATTTTCGAGTTTGTAAGTGATGGATTATTGCCAAATTGATTTGTTCAGAAGAACTAGTTTATTTTTGAAATTTCAAAGGAAATTTGTTGGGGATAAAACCAGGATTGGTTTAAAATTTTGAGAAGTGTGATTTTGAGATAATGGATGTTTCAAAATAATTTGAAACCAAAGGTCAGGTGTTTAAAACCCTGATAGGATAGGCTATAAGCTTATAAATGAAGACGATTTTTAAATCAGGAAGGAAATATAAGCGTTGAATGTTGTAAATTTAAATTTAAAGTGAAAGGTTAAAAATGAACTTAACCTGGATTGGGAAATAAAAAATTAACTGGATTGAAATTAATTGAATAGGCTGAAAATAATATTCAGTTGTATTCGAATTAAGTTGAAGTCGAATTGAGTTAAATAAATCCGAGCTTAAATAAAATTTAATTGGAATAAAAATTCAATTGACTTATTGAATGGAATTAGATTCTTACTTTAATAAATAGAAATAAGTTGGATAAGAAATATATTGGTTAAGGATTGGATTGAAATAAATAAATTAGAATAACTTATAAAAGAATCAGAATTAAAAATCCATAGAATAAAATATACTTGGGCTATAAATAAGCGTAAATCTTGAGTTAAAAATAAAGAAGAATATATTCAAGCCTAGAATGAATGGGATTGTGTAAATAATAAGTTGTGGCTTATCAAATCGAATAGTGGGATACAAAATCCCAAAATAAATATTCTGATGAATTGGAAAATAAAACGGAAAATCCAAACTGGAATTATAAAATAAATTAAACTTAAGAAAATTAAATGAAGTGATATTTGGAAATAAAAAAATCAAGTATGGAATGATAAATAGGGGAAGAATTAATTTAGAATAAAATTAGTTAATTGAATTTGTTAATGGAATTAAGTCCTTGCTTAACAAAATTCAAAAAGAATGGTGTGTCTCTAGATTTAACTGGAGTTAAGCTAAATAAAAATTGTGTTGAAATAAATTCAGTCGAGTTATAGATATTATTGAATGGAATAAAATTCTTACTTAAATAAATAAATGTAAACTAAGTAAGTATTGAATTAGAATAAACAAACTTAGGAAGCTTATAAAAGGATTGAAAAGCATTGAAAAAAATATATATAATCCCTAGTTAAAGGTAAGATGTGAATGTGGTTGACTGTAAATAGATGATGAAGTATGAATATAAAAGTGAGTAGCTTATAAAATTTAAAAAGAAAATAAATAAGCCGGAATAAAAATATTGTATTTTGAGATAAAAATCCAAACTTGGGATATAAAATAAGATTGAACACAAGGAAATTAAATAAAATGATTTTCAAGATAAATGGAAAAGGAAAATCAAGTATGGGATTATAATTGGAAGTGTTGCTGAATGTAAAATTGGACTGGATTAAAATGGATATGGTGTGAAATATAAACAAATCCAATTCAAGCATAAAATTGAATGGCCTTATTATTAATAAATTCAACAATGAATTGTTAGTGTAAACTAAAATTTAAAATGGATAAAAGAATAAACTAATTGAATAAATTAGTGAAATGGTTGTGATTTGATCAAAGGAAAATCAAGTCAAAGATTGTGAATAGGTAATAGAGTTTGGAAATAAGCTTGAGTTGTATGGAATTGGATTAAAATAAAAATGATTTGAGATGAAAATAAATCCATTTCGAGTATAAATTAAAAAAAGAAGAGAATGAACTTAAGTTATGAAATGGTAATGTACTGAAGTAAATGAACTTAAGTTTAAAATTAATAGAAGTAGGGGATGATGTCGAGTATAATAAAATGGTTTGGAATCAAATCTTTTTCGATATGAAAGAAATGCAATAGAAGTTTGTGAATAAATTAAAATGGGATGGGATTAAGTGTAAAATGAGTTGGAATCAATTTAAATTAGTTATAAAGCTTATGCTATTATTTATTCACATTAATATTGTCGAATTGCATTAGTAAATGGGTCGTTCGACGTAAACGGAAGTAAACAAAATTATATGAATCAATAGCAGTTTAATAAATTGGTTTTGGCATCAATTGAAATGAATATGAGGTCGTTTCGTTTAAAAATGAATTAAATGGAATTGTATGTAATTTGGATGCAAACAATTTAAAACTAGCGTCGAAACATTGCATATGTACTTATGAATGTATATCACATGCATTACTTATGAAATCTATGTGTTAGCCATTTGAATATAAGTGAAATGTTATTATATTGCATATATTTAGTACTTACATATTTAAATTGAGCAAGTACAGGTACCGGGAAGCCGTTTAGCTGGATTTTGGGAACGCTAACTGCTAAATAATTAGCCGCTTGCTTAAAAATGCTTAACAAAGGTACGCCTACGCAATAAAAATAGGAAATATGAACTGTTTTTTGTTTTTCCGACTGTGTAGGTCGATGTATGTATATTTGTATCTTTTGTCAAATTGCAAAAGCTCATCCGTACAAAGGAGACTTTGCCAAAATTTTGGGAGTTAGAAAAAAATTTGAAAACTTTTGGGAAATTTTTTTGGTTAACGACAAACGATTTCAAACTGGAAATTGAAGAAAATTAGTGAATGAAAGTAATTTAAAATAATAACATGAATTAGTTATAAATGGAAAATAAGATTCAAATATTCAGAGTTGAAGATAAATTGAATTCATATGGCAATAAAAGAATCAATTTGAATAGAAGTAGATATTAATTAAATTAGTGAAGTGAAAATGAATAAAGAAACATATAAAATGCTTATACTAAACTTAAGTAAGGAATGGTGCATACTCAATTGGAAATTGATGTTACAAATATATTCTAAATTAATATTTGGATGAATAGATATTGACATTGGCAAGGAAGTCAATAAAATGTTTTGAAAGTGTGATTGGATATTAGTGTTAAGCAGGATATGCAGGTATTATAAAGAGAAAGAAAAATTGGTTTTGATTTCAGATGATAAATTTGAATTGCTCGGAAAAAAGGTATGTAATTTAAATTTCTATATGAAATTTGATTGGGTTTTTGGATCTAGCCACTTGGCTTTTGTTTTCTTTTGGAATTTGGGATCCCGTAGAGGCCTTTTGTAGTTGTACCGAGCTAGCCGCGCAAAGGAGACGCTGGCGAATTTTTTTGAAAATTTAGGGAGTTAGAAAGTTTTTTGAGAAATTTTGATAATTTAAATTTGGATTTAAATTTAAGTTTGAATGGTTGAATAAGTAAAGTTATTTGAAAACTATGGAAGGTTTACGAAAGTTGTTTAAGGTAATAATGGGTCTTTTATAAAAAGATAGTTGGTTAGATGTTGAATTGTTTGGGTTTTGGAGATAAGTAAACGGGTATGGGACCATTCTTCCTAACTAGTAATTTCGAGGACGAAATTTTTTTAAGGGGGGAGGAATGTGACGACCCGGAATTTTCGAGCGTTTGAAATTGGAATATTTAATTGACTTTAAATATTTAAAAGTTAATTTTAACTTGAATTCAAATATCACTATTTATTTGATAATCAAACTATTGGATTTAATAATTTGAAGTCGGGTAAAATGTTGAATCTGAAGTTTTAAGCCTGTTAAAATAATTTAAAGGCTTGTAAATTTTATATTGATAATAATAAAGATAGTAAAAGTGTTAAAATTGAATTTGGAAGTGTTCTATTCAATTTTGAAATTTTATCGTTTTAAATTGAATTTAAAAACAGCCTTCCGAGATGCAGTCTCGGAATTCGACGAAACCATTTCCATTGGATCCGTAATATCGAGTTATTATCGGATTTTAAATTTCATATTGATCGGAGTTGTTGTGTGAGTGTACGATAACTAAACGCGTTGAAATTTATATCGAAAATTTAATATAATAACTGATCCAAAAGCTATCTTCTACATACGATCGAATTAGCACTCAAAACCTTTTCCATTGCGTTCGAAATAGGGGTATAACATTATAAATGCCTGGCGGCACGTCTCGATACGATGTCAAAATTTTAAGCTACGTTTTCAAGACAACTTAAATTTAAATAATATCATATGTATTTTACAGCTTGACCGGTCAAATAAATGTCAGATCGTAGCCAACCTATCTCTATTCAAAACCGACCTGACCCTGAAGGCGCCGCTCCCTAGCTCTGAATAACGTCGTCCCCTTCAACTTTAAATCGCCTACCCTTTCTCTTTTCAATTTAGTTCGAAAGAAAAAAAAGCAATGAATAGCAGGTAGTCTCCCTTCTTCAATCAAGTTTCTTTTTCTCGTTCCCCTTTGAATTCAGTTGAGATTCGAAACCCCGTTCGAGATTTTTTTTTGGAATCGCGACCGAATGTCTGCCACCCTAGCTCGATTTCGTTCACAAGTAAAATTGTGGCTTTCCTTTCCCTTCCAATTTCTGATAATCGATCGAACCATACTTTTCAAAATCAATTCAGTGACGACTCTGTGGAAGCTCGCGATCGAGTGGGGTGCGGCGATCGTTTTCAATCGAGGCATGCCTTGAAGCGACAACGTCATGGTTGCAATGGTGAAGCAAACATGGAGCGGTGGCACAAGGGTTGGTTTCGGCGTGGAGAGTGGCGCGATTTACTGGGATGTCGTGCGACCTGAAGCAGTGGGCTAGGGTTTGAGAGTATCACGAACATGGTGTACTCGGCGACGACAGTCTTCGGCTAGGGTTTGGTTAGTGAGCAGTAAGGTGATGGTGCTGCGATCATCTCGGGTTTAGGATTTGAACAACAAGCTGTAAATCACTGATTTCAAATTTACATATATTAAATTTGTGAATATATATATATATATATATATATATTTAACAGTATTAGATTTAGTAGTGAGGTAAGTAAAGATATAAATTTGTTTTTCAATTGAAATATATGTATATAGTTAGAAAGTAGATAATATATATAGATCAACCTGTTGTTGATTTGAGTAGGTTTTTTATTGAAAGACAGATAAGTAGGTATAATGACAATAAACAGAATTTTTTTTTATTTTTAGATAGGGTTTGGAAAACTAATAATAAAATATATGAATTTTAAATGATTGAAGAAATTATAGGAAATCAGTTTTTGATCTATATATAATTCAATTTTTAAAGTATATGTAGTTTCAGAACAATAAATTAATATACATATACCTATTTCAAAGTTGCTAGTTTATTTCTAAACAATGGATTTAGTGATTAACTTGTTTTATTAACATATTTAAATATTTCAGTTACCAAATGGTTTAAACGAAAATTGTAAAAATTAAATGATTTGTTAACTAAGTGGAAATAAATTGTTCGGTTTATTTAAATATTAATAAACTGTATAAATGTTTATACAAGGTTATAAACCGGGAAAACCAAGTCAGAATTGAAGTGGACTGCAAAACAATTGCAAAGGTGAGTTAATCTCACTCACCTGGATTATTTTAGCAAAATTTAAATTATTGGTTGCTTTGTTTGGACGATGATTATTATTAGTTAAAATTAAATAGACCCAATTTGTCGCATAATAGTGGATAATTTATATTTTAAATCCATATACCATGGTATTCCACCTCGAAGTGGAATTGATATTTATGTTGTGCTAACGTCTGTGGATGTAGGGAAACAGGTTGGAGGGATCCAACTGGATTCCTCAACACTTATTTAAATTATTTTATGTTCTCTGTGTGATTATTTGATATTCTATGATGAGTTATATTGGAATATTGAATGCTATGGTTTGATTGGATATAATTGGGTATAATGAATTACCAAAGATATATAAACTGGATTTTGGAAAGAAAATAAAAGAAGTGAATTTGTAAGTAAAATAATTATAGAAAATTTAAATAAATTTAAGAATGAATTATAAAAGAAATAAAGTGACTTTAAAATTCTAAAAAATAAATCTTGAGTATAGAAAGGAAATTTTGAATAAACAGAAAGCTAATGAATTTTAAACTTTAGTGTATTTATTTAAAAGAACAAAGCATTTATTTCAAATTTAAGATTTGAATCTTGAAAGGGATAAAGAAGAAATTGGAAAAAAAACCAGAAATTTGTATATTTCAGTTAAAAGATTTAAAACCAAACGGATAATAATAATAATAAGGTCCATAATTAACGAATTTGAAATGAATTGAGTAAGTAAAGAAATTTATTTCAAATGGAATAAATTGGAAATCAATTTGGAAAATTGATTTAAGTGATTGAGATTGGAAATTTTCCCTGGATAACTAAATACGTTTTCAAAGTGAATTTTTAAATATAAGTTAAAAAATTTAAAGTTGTTTTAAAAATTAAATTTTGGAAAATTAATTATTTCTAAATATTTAAATTCTAAAGTAAGTATTTCCTTTTAATCTATTATGGTAGTAATTATTTAAATAGTGACTTAGTATCTTGTTTTTAAAAGTGAAAATCTAGTTTTATATTTTATTAAGTAACATTATTTTCAAATATTCATATAGTAGGTATTTTTAACAAATTATTGAAGTTTTTAACGTAAATGTTTTAAAATATCTTTCAAAGTAAGGTGTTTGAAATTATTTTAAAAAAAAATCTAGTTTTGTGCTTGGTGATCCCAAATGAGGCAGAAAAATATTTTGGAAAGTTTATTCTGAAAGGGAAGATGGTTTGAAACTAGTTTTAAAGGGTTGAAAATAGAAACATATCTTGTGAAGATATTTTTGAGGTTAATAAATAATTTGGGAAATTATTTATTGTTGGATGGTTGTTTGTGAATATTAATTGATAGTTAAATCACCGACTATCAATATTAGACAAATGCGTTGATCGTTTCGAATAGACCGAGTTCGAGATTTATTTCTCGAAAACCACTTCGATCCGATTTGTACGTTTCATGGAAAAAACGAGTTGGGATTCGAAGATGGAGCAGTGAAGTGCAAGGGCTAGTCGCTACTAATCCTGAGGATATTTCCAAAATGGATGTAGTAGGAATAGTGCCTTCGGTTCCGTTCGAATCCGGAACGGACTTGTATGGATGAATGCTTTCAGAACACTGTCAGGTGGACGATGAGCATTCTAAGTGAAACGATCCAAAAGGTAACGCTTAGCCTCAAGCCTCATCAACAGGGAATGACTGAAAATTAGGGGTTATGCAGCAAGGCTAGGTGGGTAGCACCCATTCAGGGTGAGGTCATCCCTGTCTAGATGTCCATTTTATTTCGGCTTAGCGGTGCGGTTGCTGATCCCAACCGCGGGGTGATCTTGCTCGGGATTATCCAGTAAGGGGTAGTCCCGGTCTTGTGTTACAGGTTTACGGGCGTACTCCTCGGTAGTGTGATCTAGGCCACGTACTGTAACAGGTGGTACCCCAGTGCCTAGTCATTAGTTGGAAATCCATTCTCCCTACGAGCCTTTTACGAGTTTTGTTTGTATTACCCACTCTGTGGCTCGTAGCTGGAATTTAATGAATGTAACAATTTCGGCTATTTTTTAAGTATTTGTATATAGACCCTATTATAATATTAGAGGATTTCTATAAAAATTGTTTTAGCTATCGTAAGGTAAAAACCCGACATGTTTATTTGTGGCGTGGTCTTACAAGATGCTTTTGTTTTCAAAGGATTTTTGAAACTTTAATAATCAATTGAGTGTGATTTTCTCACGCCGGTATTCCAGACTGACTCGGGTGTTATTTAACTGTAATGCTCGGGTCAGACCGAGTATTATAGGATACAGGATATGATGCTGTGGAACTCAGGAGACGAGCTGGATGACGATACGTACTTTCGTACTTGTTTTATATATATTCTGCTGTGTAGAGTAGCTGTGTAACCAGATGTATGTTATTGATGTTGAGTTGTGATTGATGTACTCTGATGATGTAACATATAAACTGATTTATTTGTTTTGGTGTAAAGATATGTTAATATCTATTATATTTTATTCCGCTGCGATGGTTATATTCTGTTGTTGTTTTCTATTTTCTTCTTCTACCTCTTCTTCTTTAACCTAAATGGTTCGTATTTCTGTACAACTTGAGTTGATTTAGGTAGAATAGTGTTAACTCTAGGGGTACGAATTTGCGGGTCGTTACGTATACATTGATGTAAACCAAACTTTAAAATGAAATTTTTACTTCTTTAAATAAATTAAAACATGTCTTTTTATATTTAAAAAACATATTTAATTAATATCAAAATCTCTAATTTTGCAGTGTATGTAAAACTGACAAAATGCGATAAATTTTGGTTATTTTTTATAAAATGATTATTAACATTCTTTTAAATTTATAAATATACTTTTATTAACTTTATTAGATGTTTTAAATAAGATTTACCTTTTTAAATAAATATTTAAATCCATTTATTTTAGCCTTTATTTATTATTAATAAAAACTTAACTTTCGTCGATTTGTTCAAAAATCCAAATTTATACTTTTTATTTTATTAACTATAAGAATAGATAATTTATTTATTTATTATATATAAAATATTTATTTAAGATTTAAATTCCTTTTAAATTTAAAATGAACGAAATCTCTCATTTTCGAAGTATGGAAATCACTGGTCGTTGCATTCTCTCCTACTTATATGCATTTCGTCCTCGAAATGAAAGTTAGATAAAGGAATCTATCTCATATTCATATCCTCAAATAATTTGACTTATTTCTACTGATGATAGAAAATAAGAAGGTCGATATCATAACAACACTAAAATAAATGATGCCAAACATACATATAAAGATTCCCAACATTAACCTGAGTATCTATCATGTACTTACGGTTATATGTACGTACATCAAGTCAAACTTCTATCCTACCCATCATAGTGCATATTGCACATTTAAGATAATATATACAACAACCAAATAAGAATATGTATCCAAAACAACCACACTGATACTATATCAAGATAAACGAATACCACCACATAACTCATTATCTGACCTGAGCATGTACTATACATGAGGTCTATATATACGCATATCAAAACATCAGTCCAACCACTATATCTTAATACCTGCTATTTGAAATAACTATCCAATTACTAAGTAGACATACTCAAAACATCATAATATATGTGATATTTGATTCAATCTATTATTCAAATTCATAACTTTACTTCCGAACTAGTATCGATCCCCCGATTTTCTAGTGCGTACTTTGATCAGACTTCTTGATCACAAACCCTTTCTTTCCTTACATAGCTCTCAACTATGATAGAAAACTCGAGTACATAATCACAAACTCTCATCAATGTTCACCGTCAAGAATCGAGTGATAAATCCTTTTCGGACTGGTGTAAACACCTCAAAGTTCTATGCTCAAATCTTAGATCAAAATTTATGTGCCAAAATGATCTACGTTTAACTTATGTACTTATTCACATTCATCTTTACCTAATAGATTTCTTCAAAGTTTCTATTAATCCAAGTTTGTTTCACAACCATTTACTTTTTACTAGATCCATTATTAGTTAAGCATACAAATATGACTTAAACTTATATAATATACCTTTACATCCTAAGAGTATATAAACCTATCCATTTTCTCAAAATCAAATTTCTTAACCTTAAATTCATAAAATACCTTATAGTAAAAGTGTGAAACTTAATTCACATGGTATTTGTTGTTTAAACATTTTCATCCAACAATCAACCTATTAACCATATTTTTTAAAATTATATCCTTCTAATCTTACTTCATCATGAACTACAAATGTTACCTTAAATGTATCACTAATTAAAAGTTTTATATTAGGATGATTTTTATATATCTTTTATTCCTAAATTTCATTTTAATTTTTGTTAACCTAATCAAAGTGTCCAAATTTCAAATTACCTTATCTCCTTTATAAGTTATAGAACTTATCCTTTTATATTATATTTACCCAAAAATTTCAGTTTTGGCTCATCTTTTTCCTATCTTGTTGATAAGAATTTTTTCTAAGTATGCATTTTCATTTTACTTTCTCTAGTTACAACTTCTAGCTACAATATTATCATCACATATCTTATAATCAAATTGTGAATTTTACTTCACAAGATATTTGTACTTAGCTTTTAAATCCATCCATTATGATAGTCACTTAATCATTATTATTTTTTAATATAAATATCTAAGGGTATAAGATTAAATTTCTAAATTCTAGCTTTCAACTAATTTATTCTATATGGAATATCTTAGAGTAAAATTGTTGCAATTCTAATAAAAGGTATTCATATTTTGGTTTTACTAAGCTTAATTTCTAACAATTCTTAACTTTTAACCCAAAAATAATAATATACCCTTTTAATATATAAATATAATCACAAGGTAAAATTATTTCATGTACCAATTTTTAAAACAAAATTACTTTTGTAAAATTAACAAATATGCACTCATATATATAATACTCTCATAACTCATTCTAGGGTGTTACTAACCCTATCTCTAATGAGTTACTCATCCTAGGATATTACTAATCCTATCTCTGATGAGACTTACCCCTATCAGGCTACGGTATTCGCTCAACCAAAAGCTCTGATACCAAATTTCACGACCCTTTTCCTGTGCCCTTTGAATCGATAATAAACTACACATGTCTAACTCAAATTGCACGAAAATACAGAACATGAACGGTAATAAAGAAAAATAGGCAGAACAGAATCTCACTCGAATGGAATAACATATAGTATGGAACAGATATATGTACAACGTAAAACTTTTAAATACATATATCAAAGTCTAACCTATATTCAGCCTGGACAGTTATAAACATCTGTCCTTACAATTGCTGACAAACATCAACTAAAATAAACTAAGTACAGCGGATAATAGAATATGCTCGTACGTCGATGAATATCTCCAGCTCTCGTTTAGAAACTCCATCGTCTTCGATTAACGTGAAACTACTCGGATCTGACCCGAGTATTGAAAAATACCTGAATCGGGCTTGATAAATCGGTGTGAGAAAAACTTAATAATTAATGACAGTGTCATATATCATCATTTGGATGAATCTTTTGAAAATAAAGAGTATCTCATAAGACCACGCCCACACATAAACATGGACGGGTTTACCTTACGATAACTAAAACACTTTTATATCAAAACATTTGATATTATTTCTAATGACATCTCTTTGAAAACATTTGCAAATAAACTTATTGATCTTATCCGAAATAGTTACCCATATAGCATTTCGAGGCTATTCATTACGCAATACAAACAAAACAGTATGTTCTTATTGGATAATGGATTTCCATAAAAATGAACAGGTGAAGGATCTACCTTCTGAAATGGGTACACCTCTAGATGGATGCCCTGAGGAGAACATCTGCCATCTACCAACACAAGATCGACCTACTTTTGTAACTAGATATTACCGAATATGTCATCCTTCGGTCGTTACCCACCTTTAACCAAGCGCTCATTTCCATACACCACTTTAATTTACATCCAGAACATCTTAGCGGGAAGAAATATATCTAGAAGGGGATGATCATACCCTAATTGGGAAGGACCCACTTAGCCTTGCCGCATCTAATCCTGTTTCGGTCATTTCCGGTTTGATGAGGCTTGAGGCAACGATTACCTTTTCACAAAGCACATATCACATCTTTGAATGCCACATTGCAATTTCCGTTTAACTACTAATTGCCTTCCACAAAAATACAACCATTGAGCTCGTACGTCTCAAGGAGGGTGTTAAGCTAAGAGAAATTGCCTTCTCCGCCACCACTGATGTACGCTTGTAAAAACTAATGTACATAATATTTAGAAACGCAATGTCAGACAAACGTCCACACAAGTTGTCCAGGAACAGGACAAACCGAAGGCACTCTCCTACTACCATTAGTTACGAGTAGTCCTTGCAATTCGCAAAATCTCCACAACGAGGAGACCACTGCTATATATAACTCGGGAGCTACCCAAAGCCAGTCAACAAGCAGTCCTCACGCTATATAGATCCATGGTCTTCAATCATCTTCAACATGTCTTCACGTTCGAATGTATACATTGGTTCGAAGTGGTTTTCGGATAGGAATTACCCAGAGAGATCCCGGTTCCTTCGAAATCCAATTATCGATAAAAGTAAATATGAGTATATAAGATTTATTAAGTCTCTTTTCACTATAATTCTTTTCGGATGATTTCGAAATCTCTTCCTTTTGACTTAGGATAATTTCTAAGAAATTCATTCTTTTGCTTTGGAAAATATCTCAAAATTCCTTACTTAACTTTCAATCAAATTCTTTACTTTTATGTGAGTCAAAAACAATGTTATTTAAGACATTATTTACGATAAACCCTAAAATGAATCTTAGTAAACATTTTTGAGTAAATTGGATCATAGAAATCATTCATTTTGGAGATTGCTTAACTTTTGGATAAAACCAATCTTCTTTTATTTTGGAAAACTTATCAGACTTTATTTTATTTAAGGCATCTGGGCTTTCCTTTCGATCTGTTCCACCTCTTGCCTAAGAAAAGAAAACATAGGCCAAGTAAGTTTAGGGCACTGGTTGCTACATCTCTAACCTTAGTTTAACACCTTGTTTTATCTCCTCAGATCTCACAGGTAGGACAAATGTACTAATCGTTTCCGCATACTCGTTTATCAACTTAATTTTGGAATTGATTAAAAATATTCCAAATTATCTTTTAAAAACTTAATTATCCTTTTTAAAACATTCACAATTGATTCTGGGAAACATCGTTACATTTAAACTCATATTCCAAAAGTTATATAATTCGCAACATAAAAGTGTCATAGAAAGTGCTATATAAGCCTATTTGATTTAAACAACTTTTAAACATTTGATAATTCATATTTTCCAATCCAACTATCTTTTAAACTATTTAAATAGATTTATCAAATTTATTTCATATTTTTTCATAACTAAAGACATTCATTTAAACAAATTTCCTGTTATGGTCACTTAACTGCACTAGCGCGATTTTTCTAGAAAATTGATTTGGACTTATTTCAAAATCTACTCAACGAAACTTTGATTTTTTTTCTTCGTTTAGAAGATATGGATATAATAGTCTGGAATTTTCTTATCTTGAAGAATTCTTAAGCTACATTTCACTCTACACATTCATTTGAACTTTTCGACGTGAAATCGCGAACTACCGTTGCGCGACACGTCTAGTTTTAACTTTTTTTTCAATATTTGAAATAATCTATTCAAATTGAATTCTATTACTTATAAAATCATTACGAATCACTTTAAATAAATATTCTCAGTTTTTTACAGCATTTAAAATGTATTTTTACTATTACTATATTATTATATTATTATATTCCTATTATTTTAATATTGAATTTTAATTTCCAATTTCAATTCAATTTCAATTCTAATCTCAAATTAAAGTTATCTAAAACTTAGATTTCGAATCTAATTTCAATTTAAACTTCAATACAATCTCAAACTAAACTTCAATTTTTAAAATCGATTTCAATTTTAATTTACTATTCATCTCAATTTCAATTTCAAATTAACTATCCTTTTCAAATCCATTTCACTTCAAATTTTAAATTCTCTTTTATTTTAACTTTAATTTTACTTCTAATTGAAAAGAGACTTATTTTTTTCAAAATATCTCATATCACTAAAATGTGATCTTATTAATAAAGATGATTACTTTAATCAAAATGAACATGACCAATATCCATCTTTATCACTATCATAATATCAATTCAATCAATCACATACATATGATTTCAAATCAAACTTTCACTATTAATATCATAATGGAATATATTATCATAATTCAATTATCTAACCAACTATTAAACATCCATATTAACCATCAAATAAACATTCATATGTCATAAGTGTGTAAATGTGATTGTATTAACATAATCAAAATATAAATTCAAAAGCGATGAGAATTTCTTACCTTCTTATCCACTCCGTCAAACTTTTTCGTAGGCTACGTGGTTTTCGAACAAACGCGCTTTTTTCGAACGTCTTGAATTCTCGCCTTAACTTATTTTCTTTTCGAACCACTTGTTTTCCTTTCCTTTTCTTTTTCTTTTTATTGGAAAGGAGGGTTTATGGCTCGGCTATGGGGTGTGTGGCCTAGGAAGGAGAGTACGGCCTTGGTAGTGGGGTGTAAGGGCTTGGGTAGGTGGTGTAGGAGGGTACAGTCTTGGGGTGTTGGGGTATGGGCTCGGGTTGGTGGGTTTAGGGCTCGGCTTGTTTGGTAGGGCTCGGCCATGGAGGGTGTATGTAACATCTCGAAAATTTTGGATATAAAATTTGTTAAATTGTTTGAACTTTTGAATTTAAAATTTTGGAATTTCAAAAGTAAATAAACTATTGTAGAAAAAAAATCAATATTGCAAAGTTATATGGAATTAAATAAATGGTGAATGAAATATGCAACAAAACAAAAAATTGTTTAAGCCTTAAAAATAAAATATAAGTTATAGATTAAATATTAATAAGTTAAATCTTGAATAGAAATAAAATTTAAGAAAATGTATATTGTAATAAAATCACATAATTATTAAAAGTTAACAACTAAAACAAGTTTGCAAGAAAATATACAAACCAATAAACTAAAATATGTAAGCAAAAGAAAATAAAATAAAATAAAACAAACTCTTACATTTAGCAAAATAAACAAGACAGCATGCTGTGATATATAAGTACACAGGATAGAAGCATCACAAAACATGCTTACATTAAATGCAAGCCTCGACAAAGCAACATACTTGCATTTAATGCTTTTACTTCCAGCATGGGTTTATTCATCCTGTACTTGTTTTAATAAGCCTCAGTACACAATCTGTTATATATACACATCAACCTACCTCTTTATTTCGTTCAACAAATTTCTGCAAACCTGGAAAAGAAAAAGAAAAAAAAACATCACTTTTATTCAAAAATTGATAAAGATTTGTTGAGAAGAGAAACCAGAAAAAAAATTAAACTGCAGTCTTCCAAAACCAAAGTGCTTTCTGTTTCAAAACAAATAGGTGAGTAACATCCACTTTAAGGCTTTAAGTTAACTGTAAAGATGATTCTTTGTTTCATGGCATAGTATATGTTTATCTTTGAATATAGTTGGTAAATATATATAGATATACAAGCTACTCTGTATATTGTTCTTCTCTGTTATGGGTTACAGGGTAGACTTGCATTCAAACTCCAATAGTTTTCATCTAAATCATAGTAAAACTTCAGTTTTAAAATCAAACAAGATAATGGAACTCAAATATGGGTTATTAAAAACAGATTTAAACCCCAAGGTTGTAAGATATTATCACTAAAGTTGTTTACAGGAAATCAAAGGAAGATGTGATGAATTCAAGTATTATAAAAAGCTAATCCAAGTTAATAGCTTAAATTCTTACTACAAATCATGATTTTTACAACAGAAATGAAGATTTCTAGTTGGGTATATACAGAGCAGTTCGAGCATGAACACATATTGGTTTTCTTTGAATTTCTGGTTATAAATCAAATTATAAAAGCTAAAAATTTATAGCAAGCTTGAACATCATTGATTTTGAGAAAATTATCAGATAATTTTTTCATTGCATAAATTAAACGAACGAGGCCATTCTAGGGTTTTGGGGTAGGATTGGTTCGCTGTTATTCACGAGGGGTTTTCATCCTCAACGTGGCAATCTGGCCGATCGCACCGGGGGGAATAGGGGCGTGGCGATGTGTTGAAGGTGAGGTCGAAGATCCATGGTCACCAGAGGCTCGACGTGGTGGGGCGAGGCAGTTTTGTTCTGGTGAGTTCGTGTTGCAGTGTCGAACGAAATGTCGAATTTCGTTCTCGAGTGTTTGGCTTTGAATCAAACTTTGATTTCGAGTATGGGTGTAGTTTGCGACTTGCCGAGGTGGGTGGTGTTCGCCAGAACGGCGGCGAGTCACCGTGCATATGCACGGCGATGGTTTGGGTGTCAGGAAGTTTTCGCGTTGGCCACTCGAGTTGACTCGAAGTTTTGATCGGGGAAATAGGGCAGAAACTCGAAGGGGGAATCGAGTTGCTTCAGGGTTGTATCGGGATGAATTTGGACTTAAACAAATTTTGCAATTTTTTTATTTACACGGGTAGCATGGGGTTGAAACTCGAAGCAGGGAGTATTTGAGCTCGGGCGTGACTCGGGGAAGCCTCGGGTTGGCCACCTGAAACAATATATTCAGTTTGAAATTTGTCGAAAACTTAAGTTTAAAAAATTGTTATAAGCTCCGGCGATGTAAAATTTGATGTTGTTTACTGAACATCGAGTTTGGGTCGTCACAAGTGGTATCAGAGCTGTTGGTTGAGTAAGAACTTTAGCTACGGAGTATAACACATTAGATGGCTCATTAGAGATAGGGTGAAGTATACCCTAGAATGAGTATAACCAAGACTGAAACTTTAAATTCTCTTAGTCTGTTTTTTTTTACTACTGATATTCCTTAAGATATCTCGTCTGTATATCTGAATTAAATTTCTTACTAATCTCAGATAGTGAAAATGAGTGGACGCAGAGGAAGAGCTAGGGTTCAAGGCAATGCTGCAGCACCAAATCAAATTCCCCCAGCCGCAGAAGCAGTAATAGAAATTCAACAGCAGCCGGACTTGGCTGATTTATATAAGAAGTTCGAAAAGCTTGGTGGCAAACCGTTCATTGGCAAAGAGTCAATTATTGACGCTCAAGCTTGGGTAAGATCGTGTGAAAAGATTTTTAAAGGGCTAAAACTGCAGGATGAGAAGAAAAGACTTATAGCTTCTTGGCAACTCCAAGGAGAAGCTTCAGCTTGGTGGGAAACCATCATTATAGATGAACCCGAGGAAGAATTTACTTGGGATCGTTTTAAGGAAGTGTTTGAGAAACGTTACATGCCATCGGCGGGAGTTTCCAGAATGTATCAGGAATTTCTGGATTTGAAGCAAGGAAGTTTGTCGTTTGAAGAATACTTGAATAAATTCAGCGAACTATCTCGGTTTGGCCCATAATTGCTAAATACACCTCTTAAGAAAAACGAAAGGTTTATCCGGGGAATGAACCAGAAATATCGTGGAAGAATGACGGGTCATGTTAAAGAATCTTTTTCAGATTTAGTAGATATGGGGTACAGGTACGCTACTCTTGATATACAAGAAGCAACTGTGGAGAAAGGTAATTCAGGTAGTCAGAATTATAAAAAGCGAAAATTCGGAGGCAAGAAACCTTGGCAAGGCAATGAGAAGAAAAGGAGCATTCAAGGAAGCGCAACAGAAAATGTCACTTGTTACAACTGCAAAGAGAAAGGCCACTATTCAAATGACTGCCCAAAACCGAAGAAGCCAGCTAAAGAATGCTACAATTGTCATAAACCGGGACATTTAGTTAAAGATTGCCCAGTGATGAAGCCAGCGCAGGTGGCAAAAGTTTATGCGATTAAGAAGGACCCCTCGACTTCAAAAGCTGATAAAGGGAAAAGCGTTTTGGAAGGTAACCTTACTATTAATAATAGAACTGTTAGAGTTTTATTTGATACAGGAGCTTCACATAGCTTTATCTCCCAACAAACCGTAAATGAATTGGGACTTGAAACTAAATTTGCTAACGATCTTATTTGCGTGAAAAATCCGGTTGGAGGTCCCGCAAATCTTAGTTCATATTGTAAGAGCGTTCCTATTTCATATGCTAGCTATAAATTTCCTATCAACCTTTTTGTTCTCGAATTTAATGAATTTGAAATCTTACTCGGTATGAACTGGTTATCGAGATACGAAGCTATATTGGAGTGTAGTAATCGGACAGTTTTAATCAAAACAAGCCTTGGAAATTTTATTGAAATCTCTTGTGAAGATCCAAGTCCAAGGAGAGATAGATTGATGTATACTTTGGGAAATCTTGAACCCACTTTGCAGTCTATACCTGTTGTTCGGGATTTTTCCGACGTATTTGAAGAAGTGAAATCTTTACCTCCTCATCGAGAAATAGAATTCCGAATCGATCTTGTACCTAATACTCGTTCTGTTGTTCACGCAAGTCGCAGGATGGCACCCAGGGAAAAGATTGAATTGGTTCATCAAATCGATGAGCTACTAGCAAAAGGATTAATTCGACCCAGTGTTTCTGAATGGGGCTCAGCCGTCGTATTTGTTGCTAAATCAGACGGATCTTTGAGATTGTATGTAGATTACCGCGATCTAAATAAACAAACTCTCAAAAATAAATTTCCACTACCAAGAATTGATGATCTATTCGACCAACTTCATGGCGCTCGTTTCTTTTCAAAGATGGATCTAGCCCAAGGATTCCATCAATTACGAATCGCCGAAGATTGTGTCCATTTGACCGCTTTCAGAGGTCCTGATATGTTCTATGAATGGTTAGTTATGCCTTTCGGGCTAACCAATGCTCCAGCATACTTCGTAGATCTTATGACTCGTGTGTTTCGGGAAGTTTTGAATATATTTGTGCTTGTATTCATTGATGATATCTTAATTTTCTCCAAAACTAAAGAAGAGCATGCCGAGCATCTTAGAATTGTCCTAGAAATTTTGAGGAGAAATGTTCTATATGCAAAATTTTCCAAATGCCACTTCTGGGTCAATGAAGTCAAATTCCTTGGCCATATTGTTAATGAAGAAGGAATTTCAGTAGATCCCAGCAAAATTTCCGCTATTCTTGATTGGAAACAACCCACTACTCCAAGAGAAGTTCGAAGCTTTTTGGGTTTAGCAGGCTATTACCGGAAATTCGTTCAAGATTTTTCTAAGTTGGCTAGTCCGCTGACTAAGTTAACAATGAAAAATGCAAAGTTCATTTGGGCTCCAGAATGTGAAGAAGTTTTTCAAGAGTTGAAAAAGAGATTGACCACTTCTCCTGTTCTCACTATTGTTAATGGGAACCAAGACTTATCTGTCTATACTGATGCATGTGGTGAAGGGGTAGGTGTAGTCTTAATGCAAAATGGAAAGGTGGTTGCCTACGCGAGTAGACAATTACGTCCACACGAGAAGAACTACCCAACGCACGATTTGGAACTTTTGGCTGTTGTTTTCGCTTTGAAAATATGGCGACATTATCTTCTGGGTAAGAATCTTTTCAGCTTTCTTAATAATTTGCGAAATTAACTAAAGAAATATACTTAATAAACTCTCTTTGTTTTAGGTGAAAAATTCGAATTATTCACCGACCATAAATCTTTGAAATATCTTTTCACCCAGAAGGATCTGAATCTGCGACAACAACGTTGATTGGAATTTCTAGCATCGTATGACTTAGATATTCTGTATACACCCGGAAAGGCCAATGTAGTTGCAGACGCTTTAAGCAGAAGACATGCTGTTCTCGCATATCTTGTTATCACTCCTACTCTTCTTAAAAAGATCGCAAATAAGCAATATGAAGATGATTTTCTTCGGGGAATTTATAAAAGAATTTGCCAAGGAGAAGACACTAGTTTTGAGATGGATAATAGAGGAGTAATAAGATTAAAAGGCAGGATTTGTGTTCCAGACTTCCCTGATCTGAAACGTGAAGTATTGGACGAATGCCACAAGTCCAAATTCAACATCCATCCAGGAGTCAATAAAATGTATCGTGATGTTAAAAGGACATTCTGGTGGAAGACAATGAAGAGAGACATATCTATTTATGTGAGTCGCTGTGCTACTTGTCAGCAAATCAAGAGCGACCAAAAGAAAGTGGCCGGTTTACTTCAACCTTTAGAAGTACCGAAATGGAAGTGGGATCAGGTATCAATGGATTTCATTGATGGATTGCCTCGTACCAAGAAAGGCAATGAAGCGATTTGGGTTATTGTGGATCGTCTAACCAAAAATGCTCATTTCATTCCAGTTATATCTACTCGGACTGCAGCAAGCTTGGCAGATATTTATATAAAGGAAATTGTTCGCCTCCATGGTATTCCCAGTAGTATAGTGAGTGATCGTGACCCGATCTTCACTAGTAGATTTTGGGAAGCATTTCAGGATGCATTGGGAACGAAATTAAATTTCAGTACTGCTTATCACCCACAATCTGATGGACAGACTGAAAGGGTCAATCGAATTTTAGAAGACCTACTGCGTGCTTGTATGCATGATTTTGGTGGTTCTTGGGAGGACCATTTGCATCTGGTTGAATTCTCATATAACAACAGTTATCAGGCCAGTATTGAAATGGATCCTTTTGAAGCTTTATATGGTCGTCCGTGTCGATCACCTACATGCTGGATCGAATCAGGTGACAGACTTGTTCTTGGACCGGATATGATAAAAGAAGCCACTGAGAAGGTAAACTTTATTCGAAAGAAGTTATTAACTGCCCAAAGCCGTCAGAAGAGCTATTATGACCGTCGAAGGAGAAATTTGGAATTTCAAGTTGGAGATTCTGTATTTCTGAAAGTATCTCCGATGCGGGGTGTATTGAGATTCGGGAAAACTAGAAAGTTGGCACCGCGTTATATTGGTCCTTTTCCTATTCTGGAAAGGATTGGTTCTCTAGCATATAGAGTGCAGCTGCCCAACTGGTTGTCTGGCGTACATGATGTGTTCCATATTTCTAATCTTCGGAAGTATGTGCACGATCCAGATGATATTATTGAAGAAGCTGCTCAGCAGGATCTTGAAATCACTCCCAACTTGGCAGTTAGAAGGGAACCGATAAAAATTGTTGATCGTGATGAAAAGCGATTGAGGAACAAAATTGTGAAATTGGTCAAAGTTAAATGGAGTGGCGATCCAAAGGACTGTACTTGGGAGACCGAAGATAATATTAAGAAATCATATCCCAAATGCAGAATTGACATCTCGACTTTAAACTGTAAGTCATTTCCTTATTTATAAATTCGTCTATTCTTTGTATACGTTTCTCTCTCTTTCAATTTCGAGGACGAAATTTTCTTAAGGAGGGGATATTGTAACATCCCGAAAATTTTGGATATAAAATTTGTTAAATTGTTTGAACTTTTGAATTTAAAATTTTAGAATTTCAAAAGTAAATAAACTATTGTAGAAAAAAAAACCAATATTGCAAAGTTATATGGAATTAAATAAATGGTGAATGAAATATGCAACAAAACAAGAAATTGTTTAAGCCTTAAAAATAAAATATAAGTTATAGATTAAATATTAATAAGTTAAATCTTGAATAGAAATAAAATTTAAGAAAATGTATATTGTAATAAAATCACATAATTATTAAAAGTTAACAACTAAAACAAGTTTGCAAGAAAATATACAAACCAGTAAACTAAAATATGTAAGCAAAAGAAAATAAAATAAAATAAAACAAACTCTTACATTTAGCAAAATAAACAAGACAGCATGCTGTGATATATAAGTACATAGGATAGAAGCATCACAAAACATGCTTACATTAAATGCAAGCCTCTACAAAGCAACATACTTGCATTTAATGCTTTACTTCCAGCATGGGTTTATTCATCCTGTACTTGTTTTAATAAGCCTCAGTACACAATCTGTTATATATACACATCAACCTACCTCTTTATTTCGTTCAACAAATTTCTGCAAACCTGGAAAAGAAAAAGAAAAAAAAACATCACTTTTATTCAAAAATTGATAAAGATTTGCTGAGAAGAGAAACCAGAAAAAAATTAAACTGCAGTCTTCCAAAACCAAAGTGCTTTCTGTTTCAAAACAAATAGGTGAGTAACATCGACTTTAAGGCTTTAAGTTAACTGTAAAGATGATTCTTTGTTTCATGGCATAGTATATGTTTATCTTTGAATATAGTTGGTAAATATATATAGATATACAGGCTACTCTGTATATTGTTCTTCTCTGTTATGGGTTACATGGTAGACTTGCATTCAAACTCCAGTAGTTTTCATCTAAATCATAGTAAAGCTTCAGTTTTAAAATCAAACAAGATAATGGAACTCAAATATGGGTTATTAAAAACAGATTTAAACCCCAAGGTTGTAAGATATTATCACTAAAGTTGTTTACAGGAAATCAAAGGAAGATGTGATGAATTCAAGTATTATAAAAAGCTAATCCAAGTTAATAGCTTAAATTCTTACTACAAATCATGATTTTTACAACAGAAATGAAGATTTCTAGTTGGGTATATACAGAGCAGTTCGAGCATGAACACATATCGGTTTTCTTTGAATTTCTGGTTATAAATCAAATTATAAAAGCTAAAATTTATTTGTAGCAAGCTTGAACATCATTGATTTTGAGAAAATTATCAGATAATTTTTTCATTGCATAAATTAAACGAACGAGGCCATTCTAGGGTTTTGGGGTAGGATTGGTTCGCTGTTATTCACGAGGGGTTTTCATCCTCAACGTGGCATTCTGGCCGATCGCACCAGGGGGAATAGGGGCGTGGCGATGTGTTGAAGGTGAGGTCGAAGATCCATGGTCACCGGAGGCTCGACGTGGTGGGGCGAGACAGTTTTGTTCTGGTGAGTTCGTGTTGCAGTGTCGAACGAAATGTCGAATTTCGTTCTCGAGTGTTTGGCTTTGAATCAAACTTTGATTTCGAGTATGGGTGTGGTTTGCGACTTGCCGAGGTGGGTGGTGTTCGCCAGAACGGCGGCGAGTCACCGTGCATATGCACGGCGATGGTTTGGGTGTCAGGAAGTTTTCGCGTTGGCCACTCGAGTTGACTCGAAGTTTTGATCGGGGAAATGGGGCAGAAACTCGAAGGGGGAATCGAGTTGCTTCAGGGTTGTATCGGGATGAATTTGGACTTAAACAAATTTTGAATTTTTTTATTTACACGGGTAGCATGGGGTTGAAACTCGAAGCAGGGAGTATTTGAGCTCGGGCGTGACTCGGGGGAGCCTCGGGTTGGCCACCTGAAACAATATATTCAGTTTGAAATTTGTCGAAAACTTAAGTTTAAAAAATTGTTATAAGCTCCGGCGATGCAAAATTTGATGTTGTTTACTGAACATCGAGTTTGGGTCGTCACAGTGTAGGGGGAACGACGTGGGTTTTGTGAGGAGGAGGTGGGTAGGTGGTAGCTTGGCTTGGTTTTGATAGTGCAAGGTGATGGTATAGGAGTGTGGATGTGATTGCTTGAAGGTAGAAGGGAAATGGTGGAAGCAGCTTTAGGAAAATGAAGTGAATGATTGTAAAAAAAAGGTGAAAAGGGTATGGCTATTTATAGATGAGATTTGAGTGGCAAATGACTATACTAACCTTCTCTACTTTTGCATTTTTTAAATCTTTGATTAAACCCTTAAGGTTATGCATTTAAGAAAGAAAAGGATGGATCATTAATGTGATTTGAATTTGTGAAATGATTACCCTTTTTTTTTCTTAAATTTTTTGTTAAAAAGAAAGAAGGCTTTTGCTTGATTTGATTGCATTAATGGTAGAAATGATGTTAAGGAAAAGTGTGTAAGTAGTAAAGAGAGGTGTCACTTTCTTATGGTTTGTAATTATTTTAATACTTAAGTTTGCCCTTTTTCCATGCTTATATATACCACCTCATTAAGGACGGCTCATTATTTTAGTTTGAAATTAGTCAAATCGTGTCTTTTTACTTTTTATACATTTATTTAAACTTTTCAAAATCAAACACTTTTTGCCTTTTAGTACTAAATGTGAAGTGTCTAAATAGTTTGTAAACTTGTATTTATGTGTTAGAAAATGTATCAAGTTGCAACAACTTATCGATAACTTGTTTCGGTTGAAAACGGGGTTTTTGTCGACAAATTTTACAGTCAAAATTTTACGTTTTTGTTAAGCTATGCATTGATGTAAACCAAACTTTAAAATGAACATTTTACTTCTTTAAATGAATTAAAACATGTCTCTCTATATTTAAAAATCATATTTAATTAATATCAAAATATCTAATTTGACAGTGTATGTAAAACTGACAAAATGCGACAAATTTTGGTTATTTTTTGTAAAACGATTATTAAAATTCTTTTAAATATATAAATATACTTTTATTAACTTTATTAGATGTTTTAAATAAGATTTACGTTTTAAATAAATATTTAAATCCATTTATTTAAGCCTTTATTTATTATTAACAAAACTTAACTTTTGTCGATTTGTTCAAAAATCCAAATTTATACCTTTTAATTTAATAACTATAAGAATAGATAATTTATGGATTTTTTTCCATTTAGCCTCGTTTTAGAACTAATTATCGCAAATAGCCTCGTATCAAAACTAATATCAAATTTAGCCCTGTTTTGGCCAGCTCAGCTCCAAGCTGGGCGAAACATACTGGCGACTTTTGAAAAATCGCCAGTATATATTTTTTTAACGTATAATATAGACGACTTTTGGGAAGTCGCCAAACAAACAGGGCGTCTTCTGGGAAGTCTCTAGTGGGCGACTTCCTAAAAGTCGACCATTCGAGGCTCTGCAACAAAACCAGAGCCCCCTTTCTTCCTCCTTCATTGTAAACCCTTGCTCTCCTTTTTCAAAAACCCCCAATACCCTCTACTCCAAAAATTTTGCCCAAACCTAGAAATATTTCATTTAATATTCTTAAAAGTAGTATATTTCGAAGATCTACCTCAAGCATAGCAAAACGTTGTACGGTCGAATCCAAGCAAGGCATGTAGTAGAAACCCTAAGTTTTGAATTTAGGTTGCAAACTAAATTCTTTTTTGCTTGATGTAGAATGGCTCCTAGTTATATTCCAACTATATGCTATTTTGATGATGAATTGGTTATTGATGATTTAATGTGTGGGAAATATCTTGGTGGATCTTACAAATTGGCTAAAGTTCGAAAAGGATCTAATTTTGAGTAGTTGAAAGAGTCGGTTTATAAAGCAACAAAGATAAAATCGGAAGAGTACGAGATTGAAATAGTTTGCAATTGGCCAACTGATTCCAGTTCCAAAGCAATCAAAATTGTTGACGACGACGATGTTGAATTAATGTTTGCTGCATCGACCAAATCTATTGAGTTGTTTGTTGGGAAAAAAAGGAGATCAGTTGCAGAACAACCAACCCCGGCACCCGTAACAAATTTCGGCGTTGAAGAATATTCTAGAATGGTGGGGAACATGAGTACTGGTCAAGGAATTCCATCACCTAATTTTAGCAATCCGACTCAGCACAAATCGCAATACGGGCAACAACAAATGTATTGTGGTTTTCATCCATTCTTGAGTTTGCAGCCAAATGTCCAATTTACCTATAAACATTTAACGCAGGACAGCTTTCCACGAATGAGTCAGAGATGTCGTTTAGCCGTGATTACATAGAGATATGTTTTATTGAATTTATATAATTATTAAACTTAATTTGTATTGCCGTGCAGTTTTATTCCAACTCAGAATTCCACTCAAAGAAGTGCTAGAGCATCGAGTAGTCGTACAAATGAACGAATGCAACCAACTCGGCCCGAATTTTACCATTTAAGCCAAAAGTAAGTTAAACTAAATATTGCAACATGTTGCAAAATTGTTGGTATGAAGAAATAAACTAAAATTGGTGTATTAATTTACTGCAACTGCACAGCAAATAATACTACTACACAATCATACGTTCAACCACCAAATGAACCAGCAGGTCAAACTATGTGCAATGATGTTACAGATGTAGAAGATGAAGAAGATGTACAAGCTGTTGATGTTCCTGCACTTGATAGAATGTCTGTTGTGTCAATACCAGAGGTTGATACAACCTGGATGGAAATATGCAAGTAAACAATGATCAACTAGAGTATGATTTTGGAGGTGCAGAAGCAGATTATGCGGACAATGATGAACCAGAAATGGAGATACCATTGGATGATGATTTGTGCAGCGCAAAAATTATGGCTAGGTCGATTATAGCAAATGTAAACTTCAACAGCGAATTATTTCTATCCTGCAGCGTGCAGACTGGTTTCAAAGTTGGCATGGTGTTTGAGAGCAAAGCTAAATTTCTACAACAACCATCAGAATGGTCAATCTTACATGCAGTGTCCTTTAAGCCAATAAGGTCGAATAAAGAAAAATATACCGCCATTTGCAACGTCGATGACAGTTGTCCTTGGACAATACATGTTATTGACTCAAAAAAGAAACAGGCTGGATGGTGGGTTATTAAAAAATATCCTAGTGATCATACATACGTTAACCCTACAGTTAAATCAAATCATAGGCAAGCCACATCATTCTTTATGGTATCGAAGATCATGCCTTTCGTGAAATATGATTTGAATATTACAGCCAGAGCGGTGCAAGTTCTAATAGAGGAACAATTATTTATAAACATTAGCTATCTGAAAGCATGGAGAGCATTGAGCAAGGCAATTGAACGAATTTACAATGATTGGGCAGAGTCATATTCCAACCTACGACAATACTTCGGTGAAATATGCAAAACAAATCCCGAAAGTGTAGGACATGTGACTGCTGATGACTATGGTGTTTTTGATCGTGCATTTTGGTCATTTGGGCCTTGTATTGAGGGATTTGTCCATTGTCGACCTTTGCTTTGCATAGATAGTACACATCTATATGGAAAATACAAAGGAACCTTACTTGTTGCAACATCTGTTGATGCAAATGATCAGCTATTTCCCTTGGCATTTGCCATCGTTGAGTCCGAATCCATTGATAGTTGGGGTTGGTTTTTCGCATGCATGCAAAGGTTCATTCACAGAGTGAACAATCATCGTATTACCTTCATTTCTGATAGAATGAAAGGAATACCTACAGCGTTGCAGAGCAAATGGCTAGCCGCACATAAACATGGATACTGTGCCAGACATTTGAAAGCAAATTTTCAAGCAACGGGTTTTAGAGACAAACGATTGGCCGGTTTATTCTACGCTGCTGCATGTGCCTCTGAAGAGATTGAGTATTTAAAGATTCGTAAAGAAATTAAAACCAGTAGTATAAGAGCACACAACTGGATAGAGAGAAGTTTGGGTGGAAAGGAGGAAAATTGGGCATTATGTAAAGATGATGGTGGTCGTTTTCATGTTATGACGACTAATGCGTCAGAAAGTTTTAATGGTATACTTAGGGGTGCAAGATCTTTGCCTGTTAGAGCACTTGTTGCACGTACCTTCTATCGATCTGTTCATTACTTTTGCCAAAGAAGAGAATTAACTAAGAATTCTACACTTCGTGCCATGCCAAAATGGGAAGCAAAAATAGCAGAGAGAGCAAGCGAAGCTAGACGTTGTCGGATTGTCCGTTTTAGTCAAATTGAATGGCAAGTGATTCATTACTTCGGCGATGAATTCAAAGTTATAATCGATGGTAACATGTGTTCATGTACATGCAACATCCCATTACTATAGCATCTCCTCTGCGCCCATGTGATGGCTGCTTGTTCGTCGGTGGCCAATGGGGCAAACAGAGCTCATCATGATTTTGCATCACATTGGTACTCTGTTCAGAATTACCTAGCGGCATACTCTGTAGAATTTCATCCCGTACGCGATAAAAGGTATTGGTCTCCACACGAAGGTCAAATGGTACTTCCACCTCCCGCAAGGCGAGCTCTAGGAAGGCCTAAGTCAACTAGAATTAAGTCAACTAGGATCGATGGCACGAAGAACATTTCGACGCGTGATGTTCCAGTACCAAGACAGATATTCTTGCTCGGACAATGTGAACTCGCGTTCCTGTTGCGTGTGCATGTAGGGCTCGGTCCATGTCTTAATCGCCATAGCATACTCCCCAGCTTCAATATCAATCTTGTAATGCGGTGGTTGTTCCGGTAAATGCTGGGCCATACCAAACTGCCTCATCACTCGGTCAGGTAGATGATAGGCGACATCATTAAAGCAAATCAGAGGAACGCGAGCAGTCCACAGCTGAATGGAGGTGGTGCATAAGTTTGGAAGATGTCCAAGCACATCGTCGTATAGGGTCCAACTCACAGACTGATAGTCTAGCACATCGAACTCATTACGGTAGAAGGCAACATGATGCCTCGGTGATGAAACGGTGCTTTTAGGTCCTACCCACATGTATAAATATTCAATTGTGACTTCTCAAATCCCAACACGTATACTTAGTATACTACATAATTAATTATACCTAGCACCGTATGGCAATGATAAATCAATCGACGTCCTCCTCATCGTTATTCTACCCACGGGTAGATAAGTCCAACACCATAGCTGCAAATCAAATTGGACACATGGTTTCAGTTGGATAAAAGAATATGGAATAAGGGTCGACGAAAGTAAATTATGGACATACATGTACTAGACTCACACAACCACCTATGCTTGTGCTCTCTTGCAAAGCAAGCCTCATCAACTCGCTGTATGTATACACTAGAACTGCACTGCCCTACAAATAATGGCGACAAACATCAAATTTTTCTAAAAAGGGAAGCCAACTAAGCCATATACGTGTCTTCGAATGATCGCATATCAACCTTGAGCATATAATATGCAATATAATGGCCCTGGCCCATTGCTGAATCTGAATCTCCATCGCATCTGCTGGTATGTCGTTCGCAAATTGTTCCCTAAACCATAGTGTCTGTATCATTTCGTTTCCCCACCATTCCTCTACTGGAGGAGTTAAACCTAGGAGCTCTTGGCATAAAGTAAGATAATCAACTGGATCGGGGTTGGTCAACGGAGCACCGTCTATGGGTATGCCAAGTAAGCATGCAACATCACCCTGCGTGATATTCATCTCTCCGGCTCGTAGGTGAAATGTCGATGTCTCTGGCCTCCATCTATCCATCAAAGCGGTGATAAGATGATGATATAACTGGATGTGCCCCACCCTGAAAACCAGTCCAAATCCAGCTTGGTCTATCAACAGTATAACGCCTGGATGAGCAGATGTTAATCTATTCATTTTAAACGAATGATCTATGGTTTGTCTGCAGTATTACTTTGTCAAAATATCACAAAAATATTATCAACATGTAACATACATTACCTTTCGATATTTGTACATTTCGAATACTAAAAATTTTACCGTGACAAATTCCGGATTATTCGTTCGATGCCGTTGTTGCAAATATAGGACAGATCCATCAACTGGTCCAGGTGGCATATCCGAGTAATCTACACATATATAAGTAAACAATATTTTCAAAGTTATTTTCCAACATCAACACTACGAATTTACGCATTGTTTTTCAACATTTTACCAATGATTTCAACCATACATACATATCTCAGCCATCAATTATTGCTAACAATTCCTAAAAACCATTATTTTGCAAATTTCTTCAAAGCCCTAAATTGAAATATTTTTGATTTTCCCATACCTATAGGCGCATCCCGCATTGAAGAGCTTGCCATCTTCTAATTTGTTCAACAAAATGCTAAATATTTCTTGGTTTGGGAAAAAATTTCGGAGTAGAGGATATTGGGGTTTTTTGGAAAAGGAGAGGAAGGGTTTAGAATGAAGGAGGAAGAAAGGAAGGGCTCTGTTTTTATTGCAGAGCCCCGAATGGGCGACTTTTGGGAAGTCGCCCACTGGCGACTTCCCAGAAGTTGCCCTGTTTGTTTTAAAACAAATAGGCGACTTCTGCGAAGTCGCCAGTGGGCGACTTCCCAAAAGTCGCCTATATTATATGTTAAATAAAATACTGGCGACTTTTGAAAAGTCGCCAATATGTTTTGGCCAGTTAGGAGCCGAGCTGGCCAAAACAGGGCTAAATTTGATATTAGTTTTGATATTGGGCTATTTGCGATAATTAGTTTTAAAACGAGGCTAAATGGAAAAAAAATCCATAATTTATTTATTATATGTAATATATTTATTTCCAGATTCCAAATGAACAAATTCAAACTCGAAAAGGATCTTTATGATTCTCGAAGAATGGGGGCAAAGGCATTGATCGAGACTCTTGTTCTTATTAGATTAGAATAGAAGATCGTGATTTGATCCGCATATGTTTGGTAAAAAGAATAATCTTATTCTTTGATCCTAAATTGAAAGTGTTCAATTGGAACATGAAAACGTGAATGAATTGGTCTTAGTTACTCTTCGGGGCAGAGTGGAAGATTTTTTTTTTTAAAATTTAAAACGAATGAAATCTCTCATTTTCGAAGTAGCGAAATTACGGGTCGTTACACACGACGTCATAGCGTGTAAAGATATATCTTGAAGAGGATGGCCATACCCTACTTGGGAGCAACCCACTTAGCCCTACTGTATCTAACCCTATTTTGGTCATTTTCGGTTGATGAGACCTGAGGTAACGATTACCTTTCACAAATCACAATCACGACACTTTGAATGCCACACGACCATTTCCGTTGACTACTTATTACCTTACACAAAAATACAACCCTTAACCCTATATGTCTCAAGGATGGTCTTAAGCTAAGAGAAGTTTCCTTCTCCGCCACTATTGATGTACTTTATAAAAACAATTGTACGTAATCTTTAGAAATGCAATGTTAGATAAAGATCCATACAAGTTGTCCAGGAACAGGACAAACCGAAGGTACTTTCCTACCACATCCTGTCGGAAAATCCCTAGGATTAGTAGTGAATAGTCATTAATTTAATTTCAAATGACTATTCACTATCCAAATTTGTGAATATACTCTGCTTACTAAATTCAATACTTCTACACATTTATTAAAGGATAATCCGCTGTCCAAAATCATGGATATAATTCCTACCAAATACATTGCTTTTACACATTTAGTTTAAAGGATTATCCAATGTCCAAAATTGTGGATATAATACCTTTAATAAACTTCCATATTTTTAACTTATCAAATTCAATTGATTTTGTATTTATAAGACAATGTTTATAAATTCATATCTATTATTTTGTAAAAACTTCCATTTATAAAATCCCTTAATTAACCGATTTCATTTATCCTTTATTTATATGCCAAAATCTAAATTAAAAGTTAATTCACTTATAAATCATTTATTACAAATTCATTCATTTATAACTTCACAAATTATAAACCTTATTCACTTATAAGATTTATTTACAACTTCATTTTAACATTTATAAAACACCTTTACAATCCCATTATTTTTATTTATGAAATATCGATTATATAAATCTGGTATATAAACCATTTTTAATAATTCAAAAACTCAATTTAAACTATTTTATAAAATAATCAACTTCATATTTCGAAAATCACTCTGACTATATTTCACAAAAATCATAATTTTTATAACGTAAAAATTATAACTTTTATTTATATAAAAATAAATTCATCTCCTTAACACTTCAAAATCCAACAAAATGTATATTTTCAAAATCACTTGAAAAATATTTTTAAATTTGAAATCATCACATTAACGTTTTTTAATTTACCAAAAATAGGCATAATGTTGCAATAACACTAAATACATCAATCATGGCATCCAAAGCATCAAATATCATATGATAACAACATATGACAATATGTCTAAATAAATCTATACTGGTGAGGAATCCAGTCGGATCCCTCTAACCTGTCACCTGTAAAAATATACATATTAGAATATGTGTACAATGTCCGCTTCAAGGCAGACGCACGTACAAATGGTCACCCGCTCATACACGGGAACATATAGGGTCTCCTCTGCTCCAATAGGCAGGAATATATCCAAATAGAAATCAATATATAGAATGTATCATATATCATCCAAACAATCATCAATCAATATAAAATAAATTTATTCTCACTTATACAAAAATATAAATGAGTCAGAAAGAGCGAGTTGTACTCATATTGATTCCAATAGCAGTTGGAGTGTTTTATTCCAAATAAAATTAAACAAGCATTTAATTTACCCAATATTTACATTAGCTCCAATCAACTTCAAATCTAAAATGTTGTGCTAGTCAACACGGACCCAACGTAATTCGTTTCGTCAAAAATGGACCTCGTATGAAGAAGATATGACCTTTTAAAGTTTGTACAAATTTATATATATAATTTACACATTTTTTATTTTTTTTTAAAACTTTTCTAACCACAGCCTCATGATTTAGGATAATAGAATCCTACCAGTTGACTTCTTCTTCTCCCCTACGTTTATACCTTGCCGAGAAACCCACCCAACCGCCATCATTCCTGGAATTTTCGCGACCATCGCCGATATGACGATCTAACGTTACCATCTAACACCTCTATACAAGCTCCACCATTGAAACAAACGACATTGAACTCGGCTGTGTATTTGCATTGGTTTTTGTGCTTGAACATTGGCCATTTAAGCTTGATTTGTCGTCGATCAATTGCTCTAAAATACATCATCACATTTGGATGTGTTTGTCTCTCTACCCTCTACAATATTATAGTTGAAGCTTTTTCGAATAGGTGGATTTATAGGAAGTGATGGAGGGAAGAAGTTTGGAAGATTTCGGCCATTGAAATTATTAGCGCCGGCGGCTAGACCTAGCTAGGTTTTTGAGCGAAAAAACAAAGAAAATGAGTCCTTCTATAGACAATTCCGTGACACTATTCACCCGAAAATTTTCATACTCCAAACGAAGCATACCGCCTGGCGTTTATAATGTTTTACCCCTATTCTGAACACAATGGAATATATATTGAGAGCCAATTCGACAGTATTTGGAAGATAGGCTTTCGAATTGGTTTTTTAAATTTAAAATTTACTTAAATAGATTTCTACGCGTTTTAGTTTGCCATGAATAAACCGTAAATCCGATTGACACGAAAATTGAAATCCTATAATAATATAACATTATGGATCCAAAAAAACCGTTTTGTCGAAATTCAACACAATGTGAAAAATGGCTATTTTCACACGTTAATTAAATATTGAAATATTCAGTTTTTGTAAATTAACTTTTAAATAAAATTTAAAAGTTCTCTAACATCATTCTAATTTAAATAGAATTTAATTCAACTTTATAAATCATTTTTTATTCACATTAAATTCAAGTTACAATTATTTCAGCAATTTCAAATATTAAATTAACAATTTAATTTCCAATTAAATCCAGATATTCGAAATATACATTATTCAACTTATAAAATTTATTTGTGCATTTTTAAAAACAATTAAATATATGAATTTCAAATGACTGAAATTCTGGGTCATTACGTTCTCCCCTACTTAGAAGAATTTCGTCCTCGAAATTACCAAGTAAGAAAAAGTCACAAAATACATTAGTTTTTCAAACCAATTCGTTCAAATTAGATATCAACTTCATTTAAAGATTTTAAGTTTTTCCAAAATCACCCAGTTAACTTCTTATAAAACTTCTCTAAGTTTTCAAATCCATTTATAGTTATCTTTTCAAAACCAACTAATTATCGTTTAACTTTTTACTCAAAATCAAAATTATAGTTATCAAATTTTTTCTTCCAATTTCTCAAAAAATTTCTAATGCCTTAGATATTCAAAAAAATTTGCCAGCGTCTCCTTTGCGTGGTTCGATCGTAGTAGAATCACAACATATATATATATATATATAACAAATATACATCTCATCTTCGAGGATAAGGCAACCTGTGGGGAAAAAATATAAAAGTATGATATGTAATCCGAGATATGTACCTTATATATTATTAGCGGGCGTATACGGCTAATATAGCACGAAAGCGAGCTCCAAATGTGAAGCAAACGCCATTCGCACCTGCTAAACACTCAACAAACAATGAGAAACATGTATATATGAAAAGTAATATCAATATACAACATATATCAATATATAAATTATATATGCCAGCATAGCAAATGCAACAAATTCGACCATCAAACAACTATCATCCAACAAATCAATATTTATCTAATCACTCCATAATCAAATCAATATACATTCACTTCTTATTATTATTCATTGAATTGATTTTCAATTTAATCACGTTAGATTCATTAACATTGGATTTCACTAACATTCGTCTATTCATTAATATTCAATTAGTTTACATTCACTAGTTTACATTCAAGTTGGTTCACTTTCAATTCGAATTAAATTCCATTCTATTTAAATTTACTTCACTTCCCGTTTAAATTCAATTATTTATCTTTCAATTTCATTAATTCAATTCCATTTGAATTTCTATACAATAAACGAACATTCATCTAACAACCAATGCATATCCAGCATAACCAAGTTAATTTAATTTATTTTACTTACATTCAATTTAGTTCAACACATTTAATTTCAATCGGTTTAATATTAATTCTTAACAACTACATTTTCTAATCCATGTTTATTCACTAATTCACTTTGACAACTAAATTTGATTTGTATTTTATAACTTAAGTTCATACTCATTTCATTACTTCATTTCGTTAATTCATTTTATTAATTCCTTTTGATATCAAATTCAACTTCATTCAACATTACTTAAGTTATGTTTCATTTCATTCTCATTTGCATTTACATTCACTATACAATTTAAATTCACTTCTAATTTAATTCAAATTCTAATTTCGTTCTGCTTAACAAAATTGTTTAACCATTTTAACTATTTGGTTTTACTTACCTTTTCTCATTTTATAAGTTATACAACTTATTTATTCAAACTTCCAAATTCATATTATATAATCACTTACCACTTAAGTTTAATTTTCATTTTAATAACTTATCTAATCCAGTTTAAATCATATTTAATTTATTTAACTTTACTTTAGTTAAATTTCAAATTGCACATTTTATTATGCTAACTTGAATTTATTTCAACTTTACTACAATAAATTCTTATTTCATATTATAAATCCAAAACTCATTTTACTCATATTTATCAATTTCAACTTGGATTTTAAATTTAAATTCTTTTATCAAAAGAAAACTTAAATTTCAATATACTATTGGTAGAAAATCAATTACACAGAAACTCGAAAATGATACTGATGTTGCTGCAGTCGTCACCCTTATTATTTTCCAGTAACAGTAGTGAATTCAATGCTTTATATTCCTTTTTAAAAAATAATCTTTTTTATAAATCACATTTATAATTCTTTCACTTATATAGATTCACAATTTTACTTTACTTATACAAGATTATTCCAAATTTATTTATCTTATTTAGATTTATAACAATATAACCACTTTAGCTTTTGAAAAATAACTTCCAGAATAAACGGGATTCAAGTTTTCGAATTCTTAATTTAAATTCATTTTTATTTATAGCAGTTTCATTCCTTATACATAAGATTATTTCACGATTGTAAATCATATTAATTATAATTTCATATTATATAATTCATTTGATATAATTTATTCTTTTACAATTGTTGTTTTATTTAGATTATTCAAACAATATTAATTAGCTTATATATATATTTACATTTTCAAACAACGAAACAATCAATTTATTTACACTTTAATAATTCCGAAAAATTATTTCCTTTATATATGAAATATAATCGAGGTAAAATTATTTCATTTACCCAATTTAAAATAATACTATGACGACTTGTCTCATTTAAGTGTTTGGAAATTCCTATCGATAACATGGCGTCCCGCATAGTGACTAGAATTCAAAATAAGTCAACGAACAAGCAAACATAGTATAAACATTTTATAATCACTAACAAATGCGCACTCATCTATATAATACACTCAACTCAATCTAGGGTGCTATTGTCCCTATCTATACTGAGTACACATCAAAGCTTAAGAATATACAAAATCTATGCACCGATACCAGCTGTGACGACCACAAATAAATACACTTTGAATCGACAATAAACCATACATGTTTGACCCAAAAAGCACAGACTAATGGAAAGTCAAAAGAAAAAAAAAAGAATAGAAGAAAGAGAGAAGATAGAACCAAACAGAACAATACAGAATCTCACATCGCAGTGGAAAACATATAATATCATATCAATGATCTTTACAAAAACTTAAATTGTATATACATACATCAATCGGAGTTCAACAATCAAACAATAGTTATTAGCTTGGACGGTTATAAAGTCACGGTCTAAATTTCAGCGCTCGAAAATCGGCACCCATGCTTCACTTGTACTCGAATGCCACAGATTCAACCGTTGAAATCCGATTCGTACCGGAGCTTATAACACATTAAGTATAACAACACAGCGGAAGAAATATGAATAATATCATTGATATGCAACAATGAATACACTATCCGATACAATATGAATTCCAACAATATCAGAGATAAATATACAACAGCAGAATATGATAACAACAACAAAGATGGTCTAGACTTTGCGACCATCGACAGTGGAAAGATGACCATCAATAGAGTCTATCAAGTGAAAAAGCGAGAATCCGACAAACCGATTCAACAATGCCAAAGCTCTAATGCTCTAAGCTCAAACCATCATGAAGCTGAATTGAGAAAAATGTGATCCACAATGCGATTGCCAAACCAAAGACTTCGAAGGCTATTGAATCTACATCTACAAGCTGAATATCTGAAAATCTAACTCTAGACTGCCCAGGTGGAAAATTGTGGTCACCAGAGTTTAGATAGGGAACAATAAACTTCAGGACGGTCATGGGACTGGTGTGATCAAAGAAAACAGTTTTACATTTTAAACAATAAAAAGGAAATCCACTATGCTTTTTGGAAAATGAAACTACCATAAGGCCTCTTGACACACACGCACAATGCAATCGCACACTTGGTATGCAAAAATCCTTTTGGTAATATTATTATTAGTGCGTAGTGGAGAAAACCTTTCGAAAGTATAATATAAATCTTAACCAGCATAGGTACCATTATATTATACCAGCTATAGCTACCACCTGAGTGGCAGGTTATGCAATTGCAATCGTAAAGTGCTCATATTGTTTCTTTGGATTTCCAACAAATGGTCAGGCTAAGGAACTTCCTATTGCCACATGGGTATGCCTCTGGAGGGACGCCCCGAGAACCTACCTGGCTCTCTGCCAATACAAGGCCAGGTTACCTCTGCCCAGAAGTAACAACTACAAGTATGCCATCCCTGGTAGTTAGTGACCTTTATCCGAGCACTCACACCAACAACCACAAAGCAATGTATTTGTAGTAACCACATAGGTTAAATATCTAGGCTCCATACCATGATACCACCTCTTTCTAGAAGAAATAAACATACCCTAGGGGAGCGACCCCTAAATAACCTTGCTGCATTCTTCCTGTTTCGACCATTTTCGGGGTGTGAGGTTCTGATGCAATGTCGTCCACAAAGCTACGTTTTACAAAAAAGCCATGCTTCGATCAACAAATGATCAGCAGCACTTCATACGCCACATTACCAAATTGGGAATGTATCACTAGTAACCATCAACTACATAAACTCTGAGCTCGTACGTCTTAGAGAAGGGTGTTATGCTAAGAGAATAAATTCTCCGCCACCAAACAGAAATGTATTTGAAAGAAACCATCTTTACATCTCAAAGTGTAATGTCTGACACATATCCATACAAGTCTGTTTTGGGTTCGAACAGAACAGAAGGCACTTCACAAAGAAGTCCTTGCAAATCTGGATAATCCATAATCACGGTCGGACTTGCCATCACAAAGGGTGATCAAATCTCTATACCGGGGATCAGTGGGTGCAAAAACATTCGACGAGTTATCCTTTCGATTTTGAAAATATCCGGTCTTCACCACCGGTCTTCAAATGCAATGCATAACATGGTATCATCATTCGAAATGGGTTTTATGGCACAAAGTCCTCTCCCGGCTAAATCGAATAACGAGCGCAGTATTTAAAAGCATATGGATATTGGGATCTCAGTTAATCATCTCCTTAACACTTCAAAATTCAACAAAACGTATATTTTAAAAATCGCTTCAAAAATCTTATTAAATTTGAAATCATCGTATTAACAATTTTAGTTACAAAAAATAGACCCAGTGCTGCAATAGCACTAAATACATCAATCCTGGCATCCAAAACATCAAATATCATATGATAACAACATATATCACAATATGTGTAATTAAATCAATATTAGTGAGAAATCCAGTTGGATCCCTCAACTTGTGACCTGCAACAAATATACATATTATAATATCTACAATGTCCGCTTCGAGGCAGACGCGCGTACAAGGTGTCATCCACTCATACATGGGAACGTATAGGGTCTCATCTGCTCCAATAGGCAGGAATACATCCAAATACAAATCAATATATAGAATATATCATATATCATCCAAAAAATCATCAATCAACCTAAAACAAATTTATTATCATATAAAAATATCTGAGTCGGAAAGACTAAGTTGTACTCACATTAATTCCAATAGCAGTTCTAGTGTTGTATTCCGAACAAAATTAAATGGGCATTTAATTTTACCTAGAATTTACATTAGCTTCAGTCAACTCCAAACTAGATCCAAAATGTAGTGCTCTTTGGTACGGATCCAACGAAATTCATTTCGTCAAAAACGGATCTCATTTTAAGAGGATATGACGTTTTAAAGTTTATACGAATATATATATATATATATATATATATATATAATTATATATAATTTGCACATTTTTTTATTTTTTAAACCTTTTCTAATCACATCCACATGATTTAGGATAACAGAATCCTGGTCGTTGACTTTTTCTTCTCCCCTACGTCTATACCTAGCCGAGAAAGCCACCCAACCGCCATCGTTCCTCGAATTTTCGCGACCAAAATACTCACCTATATGGCGATCCAACGCTACCATCAAATAGCCCTACACGAGCTCCACCATCGGCACAAACGACGTTAAACTCGGCTGTGTATTTGCATTGATTTTTATGCTTGAATGTCGACCGTTTAAGCTTGATTTACCATCGATCCATTGCTCTAAAATCCATCATCACCTTTGGATGTGTTCGTCTCTCCACCCTCTACAATATTGTAGTTGAAGATTTTTTGAATAGGTGGATGGATTGGAAGAGATGGAGGGAAGAAGTTTGGAAGATTTTGGCGATTGAGATTATTAGGGCCGGCGGCTAGTCCTAGCTAGGTCTTTGAGTGAAAAAACAAAGAAAATGAGGCCTTTTATAGAAAATTCAACAACACTATTCATCCAAATTTTTCTGTACTCCAAACGAAGCGTGCTGCCTAGCGTTTATAATAATTTACCCATATTCCGAACACAATGGAATATATATCGAGAGCCAATTCGATCATATTTGGAAGATAGGTTTTCAAATCGACTTATTTAAATATAAAATTTACTTAAACATATTTCTACGTGTTTTAGCTTGCCACGAACAGACCGTAAATCCGATTGACATGAAATTTGAAATCCTACAATAATGTAACATTAAAGATCCAATAAAACTGGTTTCGTCGAAATACGAGACTGTGAGGAAAATGGCTATTTTCACACGTTAATTAAATACTGAAATATTCATTCTTGTAAATTAAATTTAAAATCAATTTTTGAGTTCTCTAACATCATTCTAATTTAAATAGAACTTATTCAACTTTATAAATCTTTTTTTATTCACATTAAATTCAAATTCCAATTACTTCGGCAATTTAAAATATTAAATTAACAATTTAATTTATAATTAAATGTAGTTATTTGAAATATACGTTATTCAACTTATAAAATTTACCTATGCATATTTAAAATCAATTAAATATTTGAATTTGAAATGACTGAAATTTTGGGTGGTTACAAAACCATTATTTACTTTTAAAAGGTATGCGCTTGCCTTATTTTTGAAGGGAGCTTTCGACCAAGTCGATACCCTATTGCTTTTGAACCTAGTGCCCCCTTTCTTTGCTTAAAAATAATGGTTTTGATTGAGATCATTTACTTATAATATAATGCTTTTGAAAGTAGTGGTGCTGACCTAGTCGAAACTCTACTGTCGTTTCTATACATTTTGAGTGTGTTGAAGTCTTTAATGCTTTCGAAGGGTAGTTTTTGTTTTAAACTTGTACTAAGCCACTCCTAAATGCTTTCGAAAGGGTTCATGAGTTTCGAAGGAAATGGCTTCGAAAGGGGGTTTCGAGGTTAAACTATAATTTTTTTTCTCAAAAAAAGGTTTTAAGCTTTCGAATGGATGGGTCTGTTGCCAAAAAAGTTTCACCAAACAATTTTATTAAAAGGTTTCAAAAAGAGATAATTTTGTATATATATTCACTTTGACCTAAAAGATATTTTAAAGGTAAATCAAATGGTTTCGAAAGAGTTACTTTCATAGGTTTCGAAGCTATATTTCTAAAGATTATTTAGTAATGTATTGATACTTTCGAGAGAAATGTTTTGGTTTCGAAAGAGATAATTTAAAAAGAGCTTCGAAGGGGATACATATTTTTGGGTTTTGAAAAGAAGTTTTCAATGCCTTCAAAGGATGTTATCCAGGGGTTTTGAAAGTGTTGATTGAGGTTTCGAAAGCCTTAGTTTTCAAAACAAATAATCCAATCTCATTTTAAAGAAAAACCATGGCATAAATAAAGTGTTTTGAAATGGAGTTTTTGAAGAAGTTTTCCTTGATCAATGGGTTAAAGGAATTAACCAAGCTTTATATAAAATGATTTGAAGGATATTTAACCACAAAGGTTGGTATTATTATGTTTGCATCTTCATATATGAATTTGAATATATCCACATTGTAATGGACCCATAACTGTAATTTAGGGAAGGGAAGAATAACTAGTAGGTTAATCCAGTAGTGAATATAAATTGAACTAACTCCTAAATGTGTAGAATTGCATCCATGAGGTCAATAAGACCAGAGTATAGAATGCTAAAATATTAAACGAAGATATTGGCAATGGCCAATAAGTTCATAGTAAACCCATGAAAACTATGATTATATTGAGATATTGGCTCATAGAGTGCTCAATTGGTTTTGAGTAGTTTACGGATTGGGGTTTCAGGTATCTCTTTAGACGAATAAGCTTCTAGAGATGTGTAGGAGGAATGATAGCTATCTGGAGTTCTCTTTTATTTTGATTCTACTGTGTTGTTATTGTAATGGCAAAGTTGTTAATAGTTTATATATACTTTGATCATCTAAGAGGGCATCTTTATATGTCGCTCTTGGCGTATGTTGCAGTAAAAATATTTTCTCTGAATGTGTTTCTCGTATTGGAATTATGAAATGAATTTGAAATGTTTTAAAATGGAATGAGAAAGTTGATTGTTGATTTTAAGAATTTTCCATGTCCATGTTTCTGTTACATCAATGTATCTAACATTATCGTATTTAGTTACCAAGGATTAATAACTATGGATTACTGCAACATCCATAGCCGTTAGTTCGGGGCCTCCAAGTGGGGGATGTTACACGTCGCATAACGGCAATTCACGATTTCTCGTCTTATAAGTCAAATCCTTTTATAGGATGGATTCAAAGTCGGATTCTTTGTAATAAGAATTTTCTAAACACTTATAATCATAGTTTTCAAAGGAAGAAAAAACATCTAATTTCACTAGTAAATTTTGAAATATGAGCAAATCAAAATTTCAAAATAGTCATGATTTGACAGTTCGTAAACCAAAGCGACAAATTCTCCAAAATTGATATTTATAGATTCTTTGAAAATATTGAATAAATTCTTTAAATCTTTCAAAATGACTTAAAAGAGATTTGACTTATGAGAATGAATTTCCAAAAGATAGAAGTCGTTTTGACCAATATGGCTTTTAAAACACTATTTGCAATGCTTTCCGCAGCACTTTTTACTAACTTTTGAAATATGAATTTAAACTTAACAATTCCTTTCCAAATCTTTTATAAATGTTTTCAAACAAATAATTGAGTAATTTAAAGATGATTATGATGTTTAAAAATTCGCATACGAAAACGACTAGTTTATTTGCACCATTTGCGAGTGTCATAGAATATCCGACCGAGGAGCAGATGCTCTAAGTTAATTAAAATTCAATTATGTTAAAAGATTTAGAGTTTATCAAGTTACTTGACCGCCTTATGGATGACAAAGAGGTAGTTTCTAGGCTTGGGTTTGGAAATCCAGTTGTCTGCCCTACCAGCTACCCGAATAAGCCCGACAGAGGGGATAGTAAATTTGATTTACTTGGATCAAAATTTCCCAAACTATGAAAGTTATAATTTTCCAAATTTAAATAAATTGGATTATATAAAGGTAATCTTCTTATACTTGGTGTTAAATTCCAAGGAGGAAACTCGTACTATTCAAGGAATTTAAAAGGTGATTTTGCCTTTATTCCTCCCATGGTACTTGTTGAATACGGACTGGTACTGAGTAGAATTGGATAATGTCTATAGATCCTTCTCATTCAATATTTACTAGTTTTGGATTAACATCCTAGATAACAGGGTTTGAACTCAATCAAATTTTTTATTTGAAATTAAGAAATTTTTATTAAGATTTAAAAAAATAATTTTCGAAAGACAAAGAGAGGTTTAATAATTCCATATATACTAGGAAGAAATGATTTAAATATATATATCTATAATGATATTTTTGATAAAAAGGAATGAATTAATCAAATGATATTCACCTATATACTTGACCTTTTTTAAATCGATGATTGGTTTGAAGGAACTGGAGTCAAATATGGGTGATTCCTATTCGAATTCGAACTAATTTACATGTTTCAGAGAAATGAATTGGAATGATATTATTTGGAAGATGGAATGTAAGATGCTTCTCACTTTCCCTTGGCGAAAATTTCCCATATCACTTATATGTGACAGTAGTTCTTCATTTGAGATCTTCGATGCACAGACTTCTCGCTATTAATCCTATGGGTAATCCCCAACAGGATGTGGTAGGAGTGTGCCTTCGGTTTTCCTGTTTCCAGACAATTTGTATGGACAAATGTCTGGCATTGCATTTCTATGTCACATTGATTAATCTCTTTAAATGTATCATCTGTTTGATGGTGGAGAAGGCAACTTCTTTTAGCTTAACACTCTATTTTGAGACATACGAGCTCAAGAGTTATACGTTTGTAGAAATCACTTGTGTGCTTAAAGAAGAGCTATATGGCATTCAATATGGAATGTGCTATGTGAAAGGCAAAACGTTACCTCAGGCCTCATTAATCGGAAGTGGCTAAAGTAGGGTAGATGAAGCAGAGCTATGTGGGTCGCACCCATTAGTTGATGGTCATCACATTTCTAGATTACTCAATATGTCGAGTAAGTGGTGCATGCTTGGGATCCCGTTAAAGGTCGGTAACGACCGAAGGGATGTTATATTCTGTATTATCCAGTGAAGGGGTAGGCCCGTTCTGTGTTGGTATAGTCATTCAGTATCTAGACCATAGGTATATCCCTTTAGAGGTATACTATATGTATGGTAGTCCCTCACCTTGTCATTATATAGAATCCATACTCCAGTTGAGTAAGATTTTGATTGTAGAACCTACTATGTAGCTAGTATGTTAGAACTTAATAATGTAACAAATTCAGCTGAGATTTACAAGTTTATTTGAAAAAAATTTCAAAGAATGTCGTTAAAATAATATCAAATGATTTTTTGTAGCAAACGTTTTCCTATAACAAGGTAAAAACCCATCCGTGTTTATGTGCGGCATGGTCTAATGAATACCCTTTTTTCAAAATGCATATTTTGAGTTTCTCATACTAGGTCTCATGACTAATCCGGAGTTTATTTTTCTTTCCCCTTAAAATCTTGGTGCCCTATTTTCCTCGCAGCCAAGTAGTCAGATTATTTAGAGCATTTTTGGATGAAGCATGCATCATGGAGCATATTGGGTCTTTTTATGAAAATTATCAATCTGTTTCTGCTGTATCTGTATTATATATTTATGTGTATATGTATATGTATATGAATATGCATATGTATATGCATGCATGTGTATGTATGTATATGTATCCATTAGCACTTGTAAGGATAGAATGTTATAACTATCCTGGTTGGGTTAGTACATGTCGTAACTCTGGTAAATCACTTAGAGTGATTGTATGTATCTTCCATTTGTAAAATTATTAGTTTTTTAATGCAATGTGAGATTCTGTTTGTTCTATCTTCTATCTTTATTTTCTTTTACCTCCTGATTATCTGCCTCTCCGACACTTGAATTTGCGGCACATGAATACTAAGAATGAATTAGTGTCGATCTTCGAGGGTCGAGGAGGTAGGTCCACATTAAGATTTGGAGTTTTTGAGAAGTATGTAGGATTTTTTAGGAAGATTTGACATGTACGGTTGTGTAGGGTTGAGTGAAAGAATAAAATATGGTGGCCAGTAGTGCATAAAAAATATTAACATTCAGTAAATTTATAATGATGGTCGAAAGAAATAAAGTGGGTGATAGTAGCAGCACACTTAATATATAGTTATAATAAAATGTTTAGAAGAAAATAATATAAGATTCAAATTTATAAAAACAAAAGCAAATTTTTGTCGTAATGTAGAAACATATTCATAAGTATAATTATGCAATATAAGTAGGATTAATAAAGAAATTATTAGGGTGTCTAAATAGATATTAAGCAATCAACAACGTAAGTAGAATAAGTCCTTTAATTCTGATTATATATTGGATACATAAATTAGAAGGTAGTAAAATTAGTTAAATAAGGTATAAATTAAAGTTTGGATTAACTTGAAAAAGGATACTACAATAGTAGAGAATAAAGACGAACGAGAAAGATATGGGATTAAATAATAAAGAAATAGATTTGAAAGGATGTAAAATGAATACTTGAAGTAATAAAATAGACAACGATTCAAAAAAATTAGGAAAATAAAAAGAAGGATGGATATGAAAAGGTTAAATGTCCTGATTTTATGTAATAAAAATATAGTAGAAAAGAGACTGGATTATACAATGAAGTGAATAGGTTACAAAGTTATTATAAATATCATAATTAATGTAAGGATGTGAAATATGTAAAACAAAGAGTTTAATTTAAAAAAAATAGAATTTAACTCTCTACCTTGTGAGAAAAGGAAGAATGGCTAAATATTAAAGTACTTATATTATAAAATGGATGGTTTGTGTTATAACAAAAAAAATATACTCGATATGTACATATATAATGTGTCATACATTATATTTGATTAATACAAACAATAATAACAACCAAAACTTTCATAGTTTGTTTCAAAATAGACTGTGTGCTAATGACCTATTCCATTGAAGGTGGTATTCTTATTACTAATTGCAATGAATTTTCAAGAAAATAAGATATAATGGTTACTAATTAAAGTTATATAATCAAAAAACAAACCAATAAAATCAATTTTGTTTAGAAATTTACCATTGTGCAGAACCATGAAAATCATACTATTAATTGACTTCCTCTCTATCCTCATATCCCTAGATACATATCAAAGTTTCTACTAACAAAATATTCTAGAGTTATAGGAATTCAAACATCGACTATGCATTATACAATTTTAATGATTCCAACTGCTTATTAGAAAATGTGCAAATAATATGAGTATGGATTAGACAACATGATAAAATAAAGGTGCATAGAATATGTAATTAAGTAAAATTATAAAGCAATCTTAATGTGACACCAAAACAAAAGTTATTTGAACTTATGTATTTAATTTTTCCACTAAATTAAATTACAATGAAGTAAATTTATTGTATTAGTTTTCTAGTTATTTTAAATTCAAATTAAATGCAATTGGTAACTATTTATTCTTTTTGTTAGTTGCATAGTAATATCACTTGATATAGACCTTTATATTTGAAGTTAGTTTACTTATAAACAATTCTCTTATCTACATATTCAATCTAATATTATCTATAATAAACTGGAGTAAAATTTAAAATAACATAACCTCTAACTCTGTAGAGAATGATAGATGATTAACTTATCTGCAAGATCACTAGGAATTAAATAAAGATCAACCACACATCCAATGGATTATATAGAATTGAAGATTATTTGATGTCTATATAGTAATAACCAGTTATAACATGCAAAACGAACATAAGAAACAAAGCTCATATTCTTCCTCAACGAACAAAAATAGAATGGAATAAAAATTTTGTACATATTTTGAGAGTACAAAATAGTTCAACTTTAGCTATAACAAAATTTTGAAACAACAAATTTTTTATAGTGCCCACTTATTTATAAATCAAGTAACCTCTTACAAAATAAATGAAGAAAATAAACTCTTAATCTTAAGGACTAAAACAAAAATAAGTAGAAATCGCAATTTGATGCTAAAATAATCCTATATAAAGATACGAAATCGGTAGTTTCGAACAAAAGCAATAAATTCAACATCGAATTAAATGAAAAGAAACATAACAAAATAAAAGTCACATATTTTAATCGATCTCAATGTAATCAAACAAAATAAAAATAAATAAATATGGGATTAAATTAAAAAATAGATAAAAATCAAAATTATTAATCGATCTCAATCGAATTAGAATTTATTTTGGATGTCTTTAAATAATGTTCATGTAAAAATAGTAACATTGAAAGTAAGGTAGAAAACACAATCATTAGAAAATATGTATATATTCACAAATAATTTAAACTAAAGGAAATATGAAGAACTATTGGTGAATTAAATTAAATTCTAATCAAAACAAAAGAAATATCAATTTTTTTTTGCAAAGTATGGTTAATTTGCTTTAGATGGAAAATACTAAACATGTAAGTGAAAGAATCGGACATTGAAAATAACCGAGCAAATAAAAAAATTCTTATATTAAAAAGAAGATTAGAGGAAAAGCGCTTTTGCCGGAATATAAAATAAAAATTGATGTAGAATTATTTTGCATGAACATAAGAACGTTACAAAGGGAAACACATGAAATAAAGAACTATATGCTATAGAAAAACATTTTATTCCCAAAATAGCAGTTATATATTCAGTTACCTACTAAAAATAAATAACTAGACTCATAATCTTAAAAATAAAATAAAAAATCAGAAGAAGACATAGCTTTAGGAATAATACTCAAAGAAAAGATCAGTAGTTTTGATTAAAAATATTCAATTCAACATCGACATATATGAAAAGATAAATTAAATAATACAATTTAAACCGTTAAATCGAGCTTGATAGATCCAGTAAGCCAAGCTTTTCTAGGGCCCTTTAAGATCAGTAACATTGAAAGTAATGTAGAAATACAATGCAACACATCAATAAAATCATTAATAATTTAAGGTGATTGCGAATTTAAGAACTATTAGTGAATTGAATCCAATTCTAGTTAGAATAAAAAAGTCCAAAAGACTGATCAAAACTTGTGTACCAGAGTTACCATGCAAATAAAATCAAAATCACATAACTACAACCATAGAAAGATGGTTGGACTAACTTTTTAAAAGAATGATATCCCTGCACCTGATATTTCCAACTAGGATCTGTAAGAACGGCCATTTCTTGGAGATTAAGAAATATTTTAATTTACATATTAATTTCTATTAGTGTTAACACTAAGTCAACTTTAATTCACATTAAGTAACGAAAAATCAAACAAAAAATGATTATGTACCCAAAAGCATGAAAGATGCCATAAAACATTAAAGAGACGATCCTATGGTTATAGCCAAAGGAGCAAATTTTCCACTAGGATTCAAATTGGAAAAACATAGGATATGATAATATTTATGGATTTAAAAATTTATTTTAGATATGAAGTTGAGAAAAGGAAAGTAAGAAGAAAAATGAGCATGGAACATTTCTGAATAATTAAATTGAAAATGATTTATCCAGATACGAAGTTGAGAAAATGGAAGTAAGAAGAGGAAATGAGCATGGAACATTTCTGAATAGCTAAAGTAGAAAACGAAAGAGCATATTGTGATTAACATATAGTGAACATTTAATTTGGAACTTGGGAATGTAAGTAATTATTAGAGGGGCCAGTGAAACTTTTCTCTCAAATTAACTAGAGAAGAGGATTGAGAGTAGGAATAAATGAGAAGCAAGAATATATATGGTCTCATATCTCTTTTTTAACATAATACAATAGAGCTCTCATTGCAAACATTTGAAATTTGAATCTGGGTCTAGAAAATGGAAATGGATGTAGTAGTTAATTGAGGAAAGTTGTCATATAATTTATGTTCAAAATCAAAGTAAGATTTCATTGATATTGAATTTCAAATATAAAGTTTTGACTTTGTTAAATTGAAAAAAACTTTCAGTTGGAAACTTAATGTGTACATGTATATAAATTTACTTATTTTAAATTTTCAAAGAGGCATTTGAATCATTAAATCTACATCAAGTAAATGGTAATAAAGAAAGGGGTAAATTAAGGAGAGATTGCCTCTAGAACTCCTTCCTTTTAAAACTCATATGCTTTCAATTTATATTTTAACATATATAATTAAATGCATACATATATAATTATTTATAGGCAACATATGCGTATGTGAATGGCGAACGTGTCCATTATAGATGTAAATCCCAACATTTATATACATACACATCAACTATTCACAATTTATTATATGTTGCACATGCGTTATATTTACACATGAGTATATTATGATATACTTGTATAATATATAAAATGCTTAATAATTAAAGTCACTGATTGTCTAATCATAAAATTGAACAAAATTGAATTTTATTTAAAGTAATTAGATCAGATCTACTTAACGAATTTAAACTTCATCGGCCAATATGATCCAAAATGCAATTTTTTTTAAATTTACCTATTTAACCTATTACATGCTAGCACATTCCATCAAAAAGGGAAAGGAGGCAAGGGGGAGAAAATATTTGATTAATTTGAGATTTGATTATTGATCAGAGAGAACCAAATCAAAGAGTATAAAAAGTGATCACTTATTAAGGGAGCACGGTGCCCATAAAAGAATCTTTCCTCTCCATCAGCTACATATCTTTTTCTTGTTATCTTTCTCTACCCAACCTACCACTATCCCCACCATTGGTGAAGACAACTTTTCAACTTTGAAGATTAAAGAGAGGAGGAGATTATGTTGCATTAAGAGGAATTAATCAATAAACAACATGCTAGACTCACGGTGGGACTTTTGTTTAAAGGTTTTAATTTTGATTTTCATGCATAATTATATCTATTATAATCATCGTCATATGTTCTACTTTAATTGGACATTTAAAGAAAATATTTTAAAAAATATTTATTAAAATTGTAAAATCATTTGAACATGAATAAAATTTCGAACATAAATATGTATGTATATGTATATGTGCGCGAGTGTATTATAATTTTAGGTTGGAAAAATAATATTTTAGGTGTTTAATTTTATGTAAGTTTTTTAAACAGAGTCATAGTTTAAAATATGGTTAAGTTTTTAAAAATAAAATATAAAAAATACTCATGTCCTTTGTGTTTCGAAAAAAATTAGTACACACACACAAACGCGCACACACATAAATTTCTGTGTATGCGTATATAAAATTAAGTATCCATTAAGATATTTGATAAAAAAGGCTTTTATGATTTTGGATCAAATTTATAATTAATATTCATATTATATATGTATGTATGTATATAAGAATTATTTTAAGTCGTGATGTTTAAATTTAAATTTAAAACTATTTTCTTTAATGACAAAAAATAAATATAATAATTATATATACACATGTAAACTTGTTTAATATTTTTCTTACATCAAATAAAGTTATTTGATAATTGTTCTATTTATTTATAATTCGAATGTATACTTATATAAATACATATTTTTATTCATTACTCATAGTTTTAAATATAGATGTTATTTATTAAATATTAATGGTTGAAAAAAAAACCATTTACCTTGTATAAATATATATAATACTACATGGCTTATTTTGTAATAGTAATGTTATATTATTTCATCGCACCTTAACGTCTTATTAAATAATGTTAACCCAAAAAGGGATCAACACCTTAGATGGCATGTGAAAGCACCTGTTCTGTTTTTCAAGGCAAATAAAATAGAAACAAGGAATAATAACTTGCGGATAAAGTAAAGAGACAAGAGATTTTTATAGTGATTCGGTTGTTAACGAAGCCTACGTCTATTTTATAACTTTTGTTATTAACTAACTGCAATTACAAGTTGAATCTGATTATAATTTGAAAGGATCATGTAAGTTAGATCAAGTCATTGGTGTTAGATTTCACTGGAGAATCACAATGAACCCTATAGATGACTATTGTGTGGGAGAAGAAGAATGAAGAATAGTTTATGTATAGTTTTAGCAGCCAGTCCCGAAGATCATCTTTATGTTGTAGGTGGGATCACATTTGTAGGGGTTGGAGAGCTATTAGGCTAGGCTGCCTTACTGGAGACCTAAGCATGACAGTACGAAAGTGCTCTAAAAGTTTCACAGCGATCCAACTTATTGTGATGGACGCTAGTGATCCATAGGGCATGGATCGCTAACGATCCATATACTTAAAGGATTTTTGGATCACCACTTTTGAGTTGCATTTTTTGCCTCTGTAGATGCTCTCCATCCAATGTGGTAGCCAATTCATTGTTCTGATGGTGATTCGTATACATGTTGCATTGAATTATAACTCGAATCAACTGAATGCTCACTTCTTGAACCAGCTTGCTTGAAATATCAAGAAACTTGGCAGGTATCCCTAGGAAAGATATTGGAACATGGCACAAAAATATTGGAACGACCAAGGATAAGCATTATGGATCATTTGCGATCAATAGGTGATGGATCGCTAGCGATCCATCAACTTAGCCTTTTTTGACATCTTTCATCTTGGGTTCTTCTCTCCATTTTCCTCTAGTCTTCTTGGTTGATCCTTGAGATGTTTTGACTTGTCTTAAATGTTCTAACCTCCTTTGAATTCTATTAGGTCAAAAATCAGATAACATTTGCCCCCCAGATTATGCCTTCCTAGGTGTGCTCTGTAAGTTACCGCTTTTGAGTTCACTTTGGTGAGGTTTAACTGATCGTGCTGAGGCCATCATGCGATTTGGATCTAGTTATTCAGTCGCCTGTTGAATTCTGATCGGAATCATCACAGCTTATAACAATAAATCAATTGCAATCCCACAACTTTCAAGAGGCTTGCAAAAGATATTTAGATCATGCTTGGCGAGTTTGGAAAAATTTGATTGCATTTATATGGATCGCTAGCGATCCATAGTCCATGGATCGCTAGGGATCCAAAGACTTTGCGATTTTTTCGATGAAATGTCTTATTTAATCCATTCAAGACGATTTGCTTTTGTTTCTTTTTTTCATCTACGACCCGAGATGCTTCTTCTACGACTCGACCTAAATCCTACCAAACCCTAAATCCATTTGCACCATTGCCATTGCCGGTCATCCATCGCCGAAGCTTCCTGCTGCCGACCTTGCCTAGTATCATTGCCATCTTGGGCCATCCTTTGCATCTAAAACTTCGTCAATTTGGATCGTCATCGACCAACCTAGTAGGGATCACTGCCTACTTAGAGTTTGACCATTCTCGCCCTTTGATTTTTGACTTGTGGTAAATGGTATAGGATTTGGATTTGTTTAACAATTTGGTGATGAGATTGGATTAGTGGTGATTATTATGGATAATTCAAGTTGATTGTGATTTTGTGGAAGAAGATAATAAATCGAATTTTTAGTTCTTTATGAAACAAAATTCAGGCTTTTCCCCGATGCTTGAATTTTTTGCTATCTTCGTCCACAGAATCAAGAATTAACTTGCACTGAGTTACATTGTTAATCTGACATGACATCTCGCAAATTGGTTTTGGTTTTTTAGGCATGATAATAGCTTAGGGTAGTGTCGCTTGTGTAGCTTATGTTGTTATCACCTTCCGAAGAGCTAAAATCGATTTACGTTAAGAATTTTCTACTTGATTGGACCCATCAATCTATAGTTACTCACTTCGGTTTGGTCTCATCATTGCACACTTGATATACCTGAAATGGGAAGAGCTTCCCATGTCTCTTCGGACAACGATCCCTTATTGGTCGTTTATCGATAACGAGTAAGTGTAGGAGAAATAACTTCAATAAATGATATGAGAAGCTCTTGTTTATCTTCACTACAGGTGAACTATCTACATATGATAGAGCATTTGTAGTGTTCAAGGCACCGAGCCTATCCCATATAGATAACACACTGCACTTGCCTTGGTCAATGCTTGGAACCTGACGTGTCAGCATAAATCCACACTTTTCCAGAGTTCAAGTGTCGTAGGGGATGTTTAGTTAAAGATAGAATTACATGACCGCGTTAGGTGCAAGTTCTATTGTATAGAATGTAGCATCTATCCTCTTATCGCAAGTCCAGTGGGGGAAGTCCAGCACTTTTAGGAGATGAATCGGCATCGGTTGCGCCTTTACAAACAGTTTCAGTAGCGTCTACCTCTTTTGTATCGCAAGCTGGATCGATTAAATGGTTCTAGTTTGTCCGGCTGTAGACTGGACTCCTCAAATTTAGAGTTCTACATTCCCCGAAGAGAGCTTCCTCCATAACCTATGCTAAAGTTCGACATAACATTTTCTTATAATATAGAATTCTGGACGATGACCTGCGCATTCCACCAAAGAATGAGTTTGCACATATGCCGCCTTCGAGGTACACTACTTGCCATCGGTTTATGTGTTTAAATGGAGTAGTGCCCCCTTCAATCACTTGTTGAAAGAAACTCTTTTGAACATGAGAATTGCTCCATTTCAAATTCATCCTAATGGGTACGTGATCTTGACTTGCCTTCACATCTTAATTATGCTGACGTTTAATTTGCGTCGAGTTTCGATGAGTTAAGATATTTTATTTCATTCAAGAAGAGAGACAAATGTCCATCCCTTGTCGTCATCGAGGCCCAAAGGAACCACAAGATCGTGCTACAGTTTCAAAGCAACCTGTCTCAATTCAAGACCCAGTATTTCTTTGTTAACGTGTCTTGAGGAATTTACTCGCCTTTGGACGACGAGGGGTAAGTTCACTCCTATACTTACTGAGATTTAATACGTAAATCACTATGAATTTTTGATAGATTGAATATTTCTTGCAGTTATTTCATGGCCGAAAAAAGATCCATCAGTCCATCCAATTTTCTATACCCTGAAAGTGGTAGATGCCAAGGAGTGATCGGTCAAGTTTTTGCTAATGGACGAAAATTTCTTAGGCTATTTCATCCCGAGAGGTCTACCATGTTCTTCAAAGTTCTATCTTCTTCCCTTTCCATAATTCGAGCATGTTCTACTTCTTCATCACGCGGCTTTGAAGTAGGCGATCTCCCAGAAGGAGAAGGTTCGTCCGGCGGGTCGATCGAAGAAATTCATGAAGGAAGGCGTGTTACAACTGAAGCTAACTGCCGGCCAGAATGCCACCGATTTCAGAGGAGGAGGAAGAAGAATTCAAGCAGCGTAACGGAAATGATGTGGTGACGACATAAACGGAGGGTGAAACTGAGGGAAGCAGTAGTTATGATTCCTCCTCTAGTGAAGATGAATTCGATGCAAGTTCCGATGATGGAAACATTGAGTTGTGTGATGAAACTCCGAGAATGAGTCCCATTCACACGGATTTGCCTCCCTAAGAGATTCTTGATAAAGATTCTCCCCCTGTAGCCGAGCAACTTTATGATTTCCCAGATAAGGAAACCAGTTTTGGCTTTGGGGATTTGAGCAATGCTTACGTAGATATCAACGAACGCATGGAAGAGGATTTTGAGTTCGGGGGATCATCTCCTCGTCCTGTCATATTGTGTTTAGAGTCAACCAATTTCCTCCACGGTGACTTCCCAATATGGTTTGTAATGTCCTTTTTAGGCCTCATATGACACGTTACGCATTTAACTAGGGTCACATTCACTTACATATGCATTATTTAGGTCCATTTTTGTCGCTAAAGCTCTTTATTTACTCTTTATATTAGGTACTTGAGAGGCCGTGGACTTTACAAGGATCTTAAACAATTCACCGATTCGCAACGCGGGTCAAGGTGGTCTTCAAGCCGCCAGTAGTCCCGTGAAACTGAGGAAGCATAGAGAAGGCGGAAAGACTTGGAAGCCGAAGCACATTACCGGGATGATCGAGAATGGGGTAGGGTTTATAAGAGTAGTTATGAAAGGAGAAAAAATCATGACGATGGAGAAGAGCTGCCCAAGAAGCCGATGGTATATCGCGGTTCTCCTCTCTTTGAGCATCAAACTATTGCCCCAGCCCTAAACTCTATCGGACTTGAAGTTTCGGCTTCCACTGTCTAAGTTTCATCTTCATCCCAAGCTCCACCACGTATCTAAGTTTCGTCTTCATCCCAAGCTACATCCACTCACGTGGTGCCCACTTCTGGTCCTTCATGTCCTCGTAAGAGGCCGACTTACATTCTTCCGTCTGGACCCTCTTAGACTTGAAGATGCGCTCCTCAGGTGGTTAAAAATAGGAGTAAAATTTGATCGCGACCTGTGCCCAATTGTAAAGATTCCTATATGCCCTCATCTCCAAATGATTCAAAGTGATTTGGATGAAGCTAAGAGAAGGGAAGATTTATGCAAGCAGCTGGCAAATACAAATCGCGATAATTATCAAGAGATCCTTTCCTTTGAATCAGAGAAGGATGATTACGAGAGGGCTGTTTGCACCAAAATTGGGAAAACACCCTTCGGAAGTTTTTGAAGAGATAGTAAATGAAGAACTTGAATTGGAAATAGGGACTATCTAACAAAAACTCCAAGTCACAGAAAAGTAAATTGCACAGAAGACAAGGATTTAGAGTGGTTCGGCTATGCGCCTACGTCCACTATGAAGTTTTATCACTTTATTTCTTAATACTTGAAGATTACAAGTGTTTTTAAGCAAATTACAGCAGGAAATGGACTTAAATTCGAAATTAACAGCAAAGGAGATAGTATGGAGTGATTCTGGCAGCGTTTAGGCTTATTCTTCTTCTCCAAATACTCCGACCCCTTTTCTGAATGACCAGGGGCTCTATTTATAGGTGTGGAAGGCCAAAATCCCGCCTAAAGCTCAGGGAGGTTGCCTGGCACGTGAGGGGGGCCCATAAGCCCGCGTTCTTGGAGTCCGTGCCCAGTTTGGGATCGATTCGAAGTGAACTTCGAATCGATCAAAAAATTGTCCAATTGCGATGAAACTTGGCGTGGACGTTCTTCATCATGTAGACAAACTTCTGTAAAAATTTCATGGGATTTGGATCAGTAGATTGGGAGTTATCATCGATTCGAAATGGCACTTTTCGGTATGTTGCATGGTTCGAATCGATCCTATGGGTTCGTTCGAATCGATCACTTCGAACCCATAGGGTCGAATCGATCCTTCTGTGACGTGGGCAGCATTCTTCGAATCGATCCGTGTTTGTCGCTGTGTTCACTGGATGGCTTCGTGTGTTGGATTCGAAGGCTTTCCTCGAATCGATGGAGTGGCATTCGTTCGAATCGATCTAAACACGTCACCCCAGATCGATTCGAAGTTGGCTTTATCATGGGGGTTCGAAGGTAGCTATGGCATGGAGTTGGAGTTCCTTCCGCTGCATGGATTCGAAGGTGGGAACGCTCCAAAGGTCGCCGATGGATTCGAACTATCGCGTGGTTGATGGATTCGAAGTACGGCTATTTGGATGGAGTCGAAGGTGATGGAGTCGAAGGTGATGGAGTCGAAGGTGATGGAGTCGAAGGTGATGGAGTCGAAGGAAGATGTTGGCTGATGGATTCGAACGTCACCTCTTTGTATGGGTTCGAACTAGTTGGGTTCGAAAATGATGGGTTCGATCTTAGACAAGGTGATGGGTTCGAACCGAGCAGTGCCTATCCCTCTTAACTCGAATCCATCATAACTTGAGCATACGACCTCGGATTGACTTGAAATTTGAATTGCAGACTTCTATGATCTTTCTTGTCGTGTCCTATCAATTGTGGCCCGTTTCAGACTCGGACAAAATTCATCGATATCCATAGTAAAGTGAAGTACGACCGATTTCTGAAGTGAACTGTCTTCTGTTTTTGACCAGTCTTGTGATATCACGGCTTTGCCAAAAAGCGGGATAACAAGGGCATTAAGGAAACATGACACTAGAATAGAGAAATCAACATAAGAGAGGGATGCTGCACTCCTAGAGAGTAAGAACAATGTCAGTGTGTTGAAAGAACTGGAAGAGGCCCATGCAAAAATAGAGATCATATTCCAAGACGAAATCAAGAAGGCCTGCACGAATGAAGTTGGGTTGAAAGAGGAGCTTAAAACCTATGACGTGATCACTGAACCTCTGAAGAAAACTATCGCCGATCATAATGAATTTGTTGAAACCTATAAAAAGACAATTGTTGATTATGCAGGAATTGTGGAATTCCATGACAAGACCATTTTTGACCAGACTCAAATGATTACTTCTCTCCAAGAAAGAGTCGTGTAGCTTAGCACTGAGAAGACCCGAGTTGAAGTTGAGAAGGCCGCTGTAATAGCGGATTACTTGGAATTGCAGGATACTTTTGAAAAGAAGATGGAGAAGATGGATGATACCATCTTAAAGTTCTATGTTAACTCTTTGTTGCATCAAGGGAGCCTTAGCTATCAGGGCCTCAAATTCCCACATACTCTTGCTATCGTTTGGGAAGAAGTTCTGGCCTATTTTTCAGAGAATTGGGACGTATACATCGAGCAAGAGTTAGAGGATACTTATCTCAATGAAGAACCAAAGAAAACTCTTATAGAAGGTCAAAATGTCATTCGAATTGAGAGGGGACAAGCGGCTACCGATGCTACTATGACTACAACTTCCAAAATGTTGCCAGAGCCTTTCGTTTTCGAGTGTGGTGTACCATCAAATAGTTTCGCTATCAGTTAGCGAGTTCGGCCCGTGCTGCCTTATTGTCTGCCCCTCCGGTAGCTGTCTTGAAAGCCTTGGGTGGTCCCGAAACTTCTCTTAAAATTATGCAGCCTTTAAAATAAGGACAAGGCAGGGAGTATGAAGTTGAAATTCTCAGTCGTTCTTCTGATCCAGGTAACCATCTTGTTTCCCCCAAGTTTGAGAATTTTCAGCTTCGCTGCAAAACAAGACGAACTGAATGCTTTTTTTATCTTATAGGTCCATCTTCTTTACCTACCGACATGTCAGTTTCTTCGATCCCTGGGCTTGCTGCTATTTCAACTGCCTCGATGGTTGTTCCCATAGATGTTTCAATTGATGCACCTATATCTGGCTGAAAACCAGGGCCGGAATCCGGGTAGATTGCTATATTGCATAGTTTGGACGACCCTTCTGTACCATTGGAGGGCGATTTCATGATAGTTGAAGCTCTTAAGTAGAAAGATCAAATTGGCTAGCTAAATAAATCTAAATAGCAGATGGTGCCCCTTAAGGAAAAGGTTGAGGAGAGAAAATCTTTAAGGAGATCTCGCAAGTTCCATAAGCACATGACCAAGAGGGAGTCTTTAGAGAAGGTTAAGGAACTAGGAGGAGATGCTGGAATGGAGGAGATAGTTGATATTTCAGGAAGAGACACTACTCCTGGCAGGGAATCTGACAGGAAAAAGAAACTTCCTAGTAAAGGTGGGAAGAGGAGCGGTGAAGAGGCATTGAAAAGATAGGGTAACAGTGGGGCCAGATTTTGGGACATTTTGTTTTGTTTGATACATATTTTTTTCAAGTGCAGAGTCTGCACTTATTGCTTTGATTGTTATAACATCTGTATTTTCCTTTTTATTGGCGAATATTTTGTAGGTAGGGCTCCTACATTTTGACTTTTTATAGAAAATGCTATAAAGAATACAATGTTGACATTTTGGTCGTAACTTTATTTGTCAAATTATCTACGTTATATACACTTATGCCAATTTTATTTATTCTTATTTTATTTTATCTAGTCTTGTAATTACTACCGCAATTCTTTATTTAGAGTAACAGAACCATGAAATATTTGGTTTTTTTGTTTTTGAGTAACGGTGTGCCTCCAGTTCATGGGGCTGATTACTTCAAACACTTGACAAATGACTAGTTAATCCAAGTGACTTTTTGGAAGTCTACAACGAAACCTATTTTTCAGTTTCTATCTTTGGGAACTTGTGATTTGAACGCCTTGATTCCAAAGATGTTGTCAGTCAAAAGTAGGAATTTTATGCCAATTCATAATTGTTTAACCTTGCTGGATTCACACCAATTACTCTTGATAAAGGGAGTGGATTGATTCTTGTTAGACCTACAACAATCGAGCTTCCCGACACTACCATGGCTGTGCCAGTACTCAAGAGTGTGCGCGGCTTATGAGATGCATGGCTTTTGGGATCGATATGACCTGTCGATCTAGAACGGTTTGGAATTTCTCGATGTTACCAATCTTCAGGCAATGTGAGAAGTTCATGTTTTGAGAGCATGATTCTATAACTCAAAAAGTAATGCACGGCTTATAGAGTTAACGGCTTTTAAGATTGTGCTTACTTGCATGTGATTCCATAATCCAAGACACGTTGCGTGGCTTACGAAGTGCGCGACTTTTATTTGGCCTTTCCAGCATTGCCGAAGCAACACCGGTATTTAGAAGGCGGGTATCGAGTTTTGTTGATTCAAAGGTTTGAGTCGATTTTCTTTTGTCGACACAATAGGTAAGTGTGGCTGTTATCCCGTGACAATAAGAATTGTACTAGAGACCAAGGACAGTCTATCCCGAAGATCGGTTATACATGGGATCACTATGGATACTGATAAATTTGTTCCAAGTCCGGCTCGAGCTACAATCAATAAGACACGACAAGCAAAGCTGTAAAAGCCAACATTCCAAATTTTATGCCAATCGAATTTGTATGCTCGAGTTACAGATTGATTGAGGTTCACTTGGATGACCTCAATTTATATCCCTCAACTTCGTATCCGTCCAAACAAACAAGTGGTTCATATCCACGGGAAACAAACAATCTCATTCGAATCCATCAAGTTCGCAGCCGTCGGCACTAACCAACTCGTACTTGTCACCTAAAGGTGCTTCGTTTCGTTCCCCCAATGCACCATTCGTATCGCTCGACCCCTCCAAAAACTTGTATCAATTAGCCCAAAAACCAATATGATCCAAACAAACATCGAGTGATACGAAGTGAATTTCCCATCGATATGAAGTGGCTTATAACAAGCAATACAAGATTATCGATACACGGTGGAATGCGATTGATGGATACGAACGAAATAACACCAATGGACACGAATGAGGCACGTTCAAGATCAAGACTCGATCACTCGGCATATAAAAAGGATCGATTCGAGTAGATAGCGTGACATCACCTAGCAAGCACGTGCCTAGTATCAATACGAACATTTCGAGACGAACTCATTCGTACATTGAAGATCCAAACTTGCATCAATCATATCACATAATCTACAAGTCCAAATGCCACCAAATTTTCATAGGATATTGCGTACAACCTCAGGAATGTACAAGATCAATTTTATCCCAAAAGGGCTAATTATTGATCGATACAAACTCAATTCATATCGCTCCAAGATTGAGCCGAAATCATCTGAACTCAATCCCGTGGGCCCACCTACATGAGAGAAGAAGTCCTCCGAGAAATGGGTGAGATATTTGCTACCTACGCCTATAAATAGTGACCCTGGACCGATAAAAAAGGTACTTTTTTGGCCTCTCTGCGTCGACAGTCTACCGGAACCGCTGCTGTACTTTGATTGTACTGTTGTAATCCACTTGTAACCAATGATTTATAATCAATAAACATTAATCATTCCATAGTGGACTTAGGCCATACGTCGAGCCACTCTAAATTTGCGTGTTCTTGTACCTTTTCTCATCTGCTGATTAGTGTGTTTATTCGATCTGCCTCATTTTACATTTACTTTCATCATATTATCTCTTCAAACATATCCGAACAGTATTGTGTCCATTTTTGGTATAAACACTTTGGTGCTTTCACTGAGAAAACCCAGTTTTTCTCCTGCTCATTGGTTCTACTACCGATATCAGATTGCAAGAATCTAAGGAGAAGATCCAGATCTCAAGCCTAGAAGTTCTTCTATTCCATTCAGATTTGCACCAAGTCTAGGAGATAACTTTTCTATTCACCATGGTCGCTACTAAGGCTACCTCAACTGCTCCAGATCTAGAAGGACGGGATAGGCAGAACCCAGCATAACTTCCCTCTGCATACCAGAACGCTGCTAGACCTTCGAATCCACAAGTCCCTATCACTAGGGAGGAGTTCCAGCTACTGATGCAAGAGCTGAATCAAATCTGCCAACAGCTGCATGCCAACATGGAATTAACCAATCGGAAGAACCTTGAAATATGAAGGAGATCCAGAAGGGATCAGGCTTCCTACACATTTACTAAAAGTCCAGCTTCCTCTTATTATAATCACAGATCCACACGCCCATGATTGGATGGAAGCAATACACAGGTTACTGGACATCAGCGCACTTTGAATCTTGAATAAGCGAGAGTTGGTCCGTCAACCAACCACTAGACTGGACCCATTGCCCGAGGAGGAACGGTTCCATATCACACTACTGACAACCACGCTACTGCCTCTACCATCGAATTAGAAGCTAACACTCGAAATCGAATGGATCTGAACCATCGCCAACGTGATTACACTCCTAAGCCTTATGTTCTCGAAAACCTAGAGCCAAGGAGGCAAGGTATGGACCGTCGACCGCGCATGACCCATCCTCGCATTGTGGAACCTAACCACACCTTGGCCCAACATGCCCAGAATGTCCTAATGCTAGACATCCCGATAATGATCCGCCAGATGATCCGTGAGAGACAAGGCCTCATATGATGACTAGGGAATCTCCCGGAGTCATACCCCTTTCACCAAAGACATCCTCTACGCTGAACGGCCTCGGTGATTCAGAATGCCAACTCTGCCTTTTTATGAAGGGAGTTCTGACCCTAACTAGCATATTTTGAAATATGAATGGCTGATGAATGCAACGCGAGTTGATGATGCGGTCAAGTGCTAAAGATTTTCAATTTCCCTAATGGGCATCGCGAATATGTGGTTTACCCACCCGCCACCTCGATCTATTTAATATTTCGACCAGTTTGCTACAAAGCTTGTTGAGCAATTTTGTGTGCATGTTACAAGGCCCAAAGATGTTAACACTTTGTCCAGCGTCACTCAAGCTCCCGGAGAGACACTCAGACATTACCTCGAGAGGTTCCACGCTGCGTGCGTTGAGTTTAGTAACCCAAATGACAATTCTATATTGATGGCACTGACTAAGGGAATCGATCCTGATTTCGAATTTGGCAACTGGTTGGCTAGAAAACCCCCTACGTCATTAGACTGTTTCTATTCCAAGGTAGCTCAGTTCTTGAGAAGAGAGGATGCGAAAAAGTCTAGGAAAAAGGATGATGCAGGGGCCAGTGTGGAAGGAATCCAGAACAATGTCGCTGTGAAACAAACCGAGGAGAGTTTCGAAAAGGTGCAATTAAATATATAGAATAAGCAAAATCAGCAGAAAGGCGATGGAAATCAGGGTAAGAAGCGGCATCAGAATCACGGACCGCGACATAGAGCTCCCATATTTGACACCTACACTCCTTTAAATACATCCTTGGAAAATGTGTACTTGAAAACTTGTAATACAATCTAATATAAGAAACCTAACCCGAATAAATCATCAGAGAAACAAATTCAAACCAGAAAGTTTTATAGATTTCACGATAATTATGGCCACAACATGAATGAGTGTCGTCATCTACAGGATATTATCGAGAAGCTGATCCGCGAAAGAAATTTGAAGCAGGTCGTTCGGGTGCCTCAGGCTGGCGGTGCAGGCCCAACAAATCAAAATCAAATACCAAATCTAGATAAACCATAGGAACCCATGCATACTGGTTAGAGGTTAGTGATTAACACTTTAGTGGTGGTCCTCATCCGGTAGATCGAAGCTAGAAGGAAATGGAGTCGTATTCCAGCTCTATTAGGCATGCGAGCTTCGAATGTTGCAGTAACTTGGAAGACGGGGCTCTGGCCAAACAACAGAGGACGATGATAGATGACATCGTTTTCTAAGGAAGGATGCCGATAGAGTCGAAGCCCCTACCATTGACCCACAAGTCATTTCAGCTCAGACAGGTCCTGCTTGGATAAAGAGGGTCTTAGTCGACAGTGGAAGTTCAGTGAACAAACTTTTTAAGCAAGCTTATGATCAAACTAAGATGGAAGTGAAAGATTTGAAGCCTTGTCAGTCTAGTATTCTTGGCTTCAATTGAAGTGCGACTTTACCCACTGGAATGGTGGATCTACTTGTGGAGTTGGGAATTGGGGAACGCTGGTGAGTCCGAATACTGCAGTTTATTGTATTGGATATTGACTCATCGTGCAATGTTTTCTTGGGCCGACCGGCCCTAGCTCAGTTTAGGGATACTACCGCCCCTTGGTGTTTGACTTTTAAATTCCCTATGATAATGGAGTAAGAGTTGTTCAGGGAGACCAGGCTGTAGGACGGGCTTATTATGTTGCTAAGCTATGGGAAGCATAGCGAAAAGAGAAAGGAAAGGATGTAGAGGAAACTCTCCGCGTCCACTTTGCTGATAATTGACAGTTAACGCCTGGGCCTAGGCCCAGGCACCACAGCTAATTCCTGAGAGATCTTGACCCAAGAGATAATGAAAATGAGAATGAAGTCAAAGACAGTCAGGCTTCTAGGGTAGAGCTGACGATCGATGTTTCGGTCGATAATGATGACGTTTCCATAATGATAAAGATTGGATCTCAACCGAGTCAATAGATGAAGGAGGAATTGGTGGAAATTCTCAAGGAATACCTCAACGTGTTTCCTGGATGCACTCTAACATGTGTGGGATCTCGCCAGATATCTTGAGCCACACATTGAATATTGACTCATGGCATGTCTTAATTAAACAAAAAGGTGTGCCATGGATCCAAAAAGATCCGCCGCTCTAAAGAAAGAGATATTTAAGTCGAATGGGTTTATCCGAGATGAATTATATCCAAAATGTGTGTCTAACCCTGTATTTGTTAGGAAACCTAAAGGAAAATGGAGGACTTGTGTCGACTACTCAGATTTGAATAAACCTTGCCCTAAAAGACTATTTTCTACTTTCCCAGATTGATCAAGTTGTAGGCTCAATAGCCGGACACAAGCTTTTATCCTTTATGGATGCATATTCCGCCTACAATCAGATTCCCATGTACCTAACCAATCATGAGAACACCAACTTCTTCACCGATATAGAACCTTACTGCTACAAAGTCATGCCGTTTGGACTCAAAAATGCTAGAGCAACTTACCAATGACTAGTCAATCGAATGTTTGCTAACCAGATCAGAAACTATGGAGGTATATTTGGAATACATGCTTGTGAAGTCACGATTCTCCACCAATCATAACAAAGAACTAGAAACGTTGTTCAACATCCTTTGAGAGTACAAAATGAAACTTAACCATTGAAGTGTTACTTTGGGGTCGCATCTGGAAAGTTTCTTGGATTCATCATTAATGCTTGGGGAATTGAAGCCAATCCCAAGAAGATCTGGGCAATTAGAAATCTTGAGACTCTAAGGACTATAAAGCAAGTTCAGAGCCTCAACAGGAAGGTAGCAGCGCTGAGTAGGTTCATTTCAAAATCACTGATAAATGCATTCCCTTCTTCGATGAAATCATAAAAAGGAAACAGAACTTTGAATGGACTACAGAGTGTGAAGGTGCATTCTGAGCACTGCTTCAACACCTATCCACACCATCCAATCTGTCATAGCATATTGATCATGAAATATTGTACATCTATATGGCGGTTTAGAAAACCTAATCAGTGCTACTATGATTCCGGAGGAGAACCGGATACAATGGCCAGTCTATTACATCAGCAGACGACTGACCAGAGCAAAGAGAAATTATCCAAAATTGGAGAAGTTAGCTTACTGTCTTGTCATTGCCTCAAGGAAGCTTCGCCCTTATTTTCAAGCTTATCCTATTACTATCTACACCGACCAATCGTTATGACAGGTCCTTACGCGGCCTGAGACGTCTGGTAGGTTACTCAAGTGGAATATCGAGTTGAGTCCATTCGACATCGCTTAAAAAACGCAGCAAGCTATTCAAGGACAAGTCCTAGCAGACTTCAACATCGAATTCACTATCCCAAAGGACTTGCCCAAAACTAGTGAATCTCTCAAATATATCTGGAAGCTGCATAATGAAAGTGTATCAAATGACCGCTGCTTAGGCATTGGGGTTGTGCTCGAAACTCCTAAAGGCTGATTTATATGATATGCTTTGAAGTTTGATTTCCATAGACCAACAATGAGGCCGAATACGAATCCTTGCTTGCCGGACTCAAGCTTCCTAGAGAGGTAATTATTGCTGTGGAGATATACTGTGATGCACAATTGGTTGTGTGCCAAGTTCAAGGGGAATACCAGAGCAGAGACCGAAGACTGGCTATTTCTCGGGTCCAGGAAGTATTGAATCAGTTCGATTAGTATGTCATCTATTGCACACCCCAAGAACACAAACAGAACGCCGATACCTTGGCAAAGTTAGCCAGCACTAGTGAGGCATACCGAAGGGGACTTATTTCCGTTGAGACACTATCTTTCTCAAGTATTGATCAAATGGAGACCGACTGGGTAATTGAATCCATACCCGATAAGGAATCATGGATAACTCCATTCAGGAACTATCTTGAGCATGGGACCCTGCTAGAACGCAGAAGTGAGAATAGACAAGTTCTTCAAAAGGCTTCGCGTTTCACTATTCAGAATGGAGACATGTATAGAAGAGGATACTTTGTTCCTTTACTCCAGTGTATCACCCACGATGAAATCAAAGGAGTGTTACATGATGTGCACGAAGGAAAATGTGGCGATCACACCAGGGGGCAAGTTCTTGCTAAGAAAGTACTCCGATACGGCTATTATTGGCCAGCTATAAATCATAACGCATCAGATTATGCTAGAAAATGTGACAGATGTCAGAAGCATGCCTGGATTCAAATATCCCCGCGTATTGAAATAACTTAGATGGTCTGTACATATTCGTTCGCAATATAGGGCATCGATATTATTGGGTCTCTACCACTAGCTAAAGGTGGCGAGAAGTACACTATCGTTGCAATTGATTACTTTACCCAATGGGCAGAAGCCAAGACCCTTGCTGCTATCACGACGAAGAAAGTGATCAACTTTGTGGTACGCAACATTATCTGTCGATTTGGTCTTCCACATACCATCACTACTGACAATGGAACCCAATTCGATAGTATTGAGTTCAAGAATTTCTGTCTACGATTCCATATCCAAAATAAGTTCTCTGCAGTTGCACACCGTCGGGCGAATGGACAGGTTGAAGCTGTTAACAAAGTTATAAAGTCCATACTGAAGAAACAATTGGAAAACACTGCGGACAAATGGGTCTATGAACTTCCTATAGCCCTATGGGCATATCAAACAACCCATAAGTCCACGAACGACCAGACACCATTTTCACTTTCTTACGACTCAGAAGCCATCATTCCAGTCGAATTGGAATTACCTTCTCATCGTGTCACTTACTATGATCCGAAAACAAATGCTACATTTCTGGTCGAATCTCTAGGCTTACTAAATATAAAGCTTGAAGAGGCTAATTTGAGGGCAGTCGCACACTAAAGTCGAGTTATCCGATTGGATAATGCTAAGGTCCGACCCCGAACCTCTGAACTTGGCAATCTCATGCTCAAGAGGATTCACCGAGGTTCTTTTGCATATAAAACCAATATGGGAGGGACCGTATGTTGCTGAACGAAGACTCGAAGATGGCATATTTATATTATTGACCATTGAAGGTCTCACTTTGCCGTGAGCCTGAAAAAGCGAGATTCTTCGTCGCTACTACATATTACAGGCTTTATTTATTCATTCAGTCAGCTTTTCATTTGCAATCTGTTTATCATTTCAATATTTGGATTTGTAATAAGGCAACCAACTTTGCCATACTTTCTTATTTCAGCAATGAAATGCAATCTCTTTGAGCCAGAGCAGTGATTCTTAAAATGCGTCATATGACCATCACCATGCACGGAGAGCTAACTTCCGTCCTACGGTGGGACTTATTCACATAGGGAGTGACTGTGATACGACCAGTCATTCGCTAAGTGAAATCCGAGCTTGGGGGCAAATTATAACACTGAAGCCAAAAAGGATTGATACACGACAATCCTCTAACAAACTCTGGCTCCCAGAGTGCAAGCTTTAGTATAAACTTACAAATGTGGGATCGAAGAGGGTGAACCTTTCCACCTAATGACTTCGCCCCGTGTTTAATCCAAGTCCGAGGAGGATGAATTTGTCCGTCAAATGACCTCACTTGTTAACTCAGGGGGGATGTGACCCGACCATCCATAGTCCTGATAAATCTATTGTTCGTAGAGTGCGAACGAAAACCTAAAACTCAAAACAGACGTGATCGACCTTCACTTGACTAACTTTAAGTCCTCAGAGCATGGACTGGAGTATAAACTTCATTTGGGTGTGACTGATTGCCTAAAAATCAACCTAAGTCCCCAGAGTGTGGATAAGGACATGATCATTAAAACGGGTGTGACTGATCACCCGAAAAACAACTGAAGTCCCTGGAGTGTAGGCGTAACTTTGAATGTTAAGCAGGCATGATCGACCGCCTACATGTGAGTTCAGTCCCTAGAGTTTGGATGCGATTTTCAACAAGCGAGCGAGTGTAGCTCGACCACTCGAATTCATCTCGCTCCCACTAAGTTTGGATAGAGTGAAGCTAAAATATGTTGAAGGTGGATAGCAACCACCTTCGACAACCTCGACTCATCCAAAGCACTAGGGGCATGACTCCAGCACCAGCTACTAGTCGAGGCAGTATGACTTTGAAGAGCGACTTAACGTTTGGTTATGACCCAAAGCCATGACATCGAAACTTAACAATCGAACAGAATTTCGATCCAAATACTTGTAATTCGTAAATGTGTCGAAAGAAAACACGGGTGGTGCAACACTTAAACAAATAAACTCGGAGTTGTGCAAAGAACAAAAGGAAATTCTATTTCATTTATCCTTTAAAAGGAAAATAAATACAAGGTGTCCATGCCAAAAAAAATCCTACTAGCAAGGGCCGAACCCGCATCTATACACAGCCTATAAGACCGAAAAGAAAGTTTCTAACTATCTACCTCAAAAGGGATGCCAACATTCATTCCTACTCCTGGGGCTTCTTCTTTGCATGCTTCTTTTCCTTTCGAGTTGTCCCTCTAAAGCTGCCACTATGATGTCGATTCAAGCTTTTGCCTTTAATAAGCTTGTCCCCGGTCAAGGGAAGTATTGTGCTCTCCTCCTCCTAACTCACCGGAATTGGGATGCTTTCAGAGCGTGTGGTCGAAGGGACGGGGGCACTTTCCATGTGAGAAGATACGGGGGGAACCCCAGTAACAATAATCACGCTACACGGAGAGATCATGAGTAAAGGAGCCGGGCCAGGTCCTGCCATTCTATCTCCTATGGTGCTACGTATTTTTGTGGCCACCATCTCAGCGTTAATTTCGGCCATTGTTGCATCATCATGCGCTACTTGAGTATTGAACAGAACGCTGGCAGCCGGAGCCGAAGAGCTGGCCGCGAACGCACTTCCACTCATAACAAATGATAACTCAGAAAATGGATCACTGTGGGTGCCTAGGAGCACATCCACCATTTTCTCATTAAAAGTGAAAGCACTCACATCAGCTTCCTCGTCCGTAACAGTGGTGGTGGTCGTCGTTGCCTCCGTTATGATAACCTATTGCTCTTTGTTATGCTCTTTGGTTGCAAAGGGCATGGTTGGTGCTACTTCTATAACTGAATGGAGATAAGAGAAAATGTTAGAAATTTCATTTGATAACACTCCGGACTTTGAATGAGTTCAAGAAGTGTTCAGAATGCTTTCCTCAAGTTGGCTCGCGGTAGGGGCCGGAGTTCCTCCTTACACATGCTGGTGAACTGGAGACGGCTATGGCTGATCCGGATCATAGGCCAACATAGGTGAAGGATCAACTGTAGGAACGGATTTAGGCTAGGTTGATGTAGGGATCTCGGAGCTTATATCATGATGCTCAACACTAGTGCCCTCTCCCACCTTCGAGTGCTGAGTAGCAAGCTTCTTTTTCTCAAATGCAATAGCGGCGTCATGGAGAACTCTCCTCTCTTCCTCATTCAACACTCAATTTTCTAGATCAAATTCATTAGGAGATTCAGTATGATGTCCTGCCTTCTCATCTATCATAAGACGGTGCCAGGCACTACGTAAATGAGTTGGATAATCGCTAAGCTAGCTCAAGTCACGATATTTCAGAATATTGACATTGTAGGCGATTATGTCACTCTCAATTCTGGCTTCCACTGCCCTGGCCTCAACATCAAACCTAGCCTCGGGCTCCCGAGCTTTCAACATCGCCAGATCTTGCTCATTCCAAGCCTTCACAGTTTGGTCATAGGCATCCTGAGCGATATTATTAGCTTCATCTTTTTCCTTAATGATTTCGTCGTATTTGGCTTTAAGCTCTGCCAGCTCTTGGGGTGCTCTATCTTTTTCGGCAGTAGCTATGGCATTCCTATGGTCCATGTCATCTACCAACTTTAAATGCTCCTGCCTCATCCGCTTCAACTCCCTATTGGCTTCGCCAACCTTTTTCAGGCCTCCATTTTGGAATTCCTTATAGTATCATTCTCTCCTGTAAGCACTGTGACGATCCAATCCTTTTGGGTCATGGTTTTTTAAAGCTCTTCAATTTTCTTGGCCCACTCAAATGTCACAGCCGAAGCTTTCTCGGCAGTTTTCTTCCACTCTCGATATTTTCCAAAAGCATGATAGACACGATCATGGACGATTTTTTTTGTTCCACCTAGAAGCACCATCAAATTTAGAGGAAAATGAAAGCTGTCGTAGCATATGTTCGAAAAGTCTCTCTTTAGTAGAGCTATCCGAGAGGCTCCCTCAACTTTCATGTCTGTACCCAATGAAGTATCTGCTGTAAAGGTGTATACCCTGGTCATATGGCGATGTTCGCCAAGTCTTGGAATTACGAGGGGCGCCGGTTGGCGGGATGTTGCAACATTCTATGTCCACGAACTGGGAGGTGGCAACGAAACCCTAATTGGATGAGAGCATGATCGGGAGCGGCGTCTACCTCACCTCTTATTTTCTCTTCCTCATTTCCTCTCCCTTTCCCTGGCTCTCTCTCTTTCATAATAATCCCTTTCTTGACTAGAGTAGCGGCGTTCATGGTAAGAATCAGGCCTACGAGGTTTCCTATAAGAACTGGAAGATTCGCATGCAGTGCCGAGACTACCGAGCATATACGGTTTCTTCGACATTGGGTATGCAAAATTAAAAGAAAGGAAAAGTTAGTTATCTTTCGAGATTGGAAAGCTTGTGAATATTGAGTATGTGATGTCATGAAGTGTATGCATATAAGCATTAACCCCCGACCAACCAGTTATGTCGGCCATACTCAAAGGAGTTGACTCGCCTAAATCTAAAGCGCTTTGAAGCCCTTCCAATCTGGTATCTTGTTGGAGTGACACATAGTCTGAGATTGGGATATGTGCAAATCCTTCAAAGGGGAAGTCCATGTGTGAGGAGGAAGCATTCGAAATTATAATACCGGTAGTTGGCAGAGACATAACCACGAATTTCCATCATTTGGACTTATGAAGATTATGAGCAAATGCCTTGCCTTTCCTTTTTCCCTCTGAATGTCGAGGACTATCTGAGGCGCCGGCTACGGGTTCACCTTCAGTGGGTATATCCTCTTCGCGGCCCTGATCAACGATTATAATTCTGGGCACTCTTCATTTAGATTTTCCCGTTGAAGCTGCCCGGAGAGATCCTTCAAGCCCTATGCTCTGATCTCCGTCAATCAACCCAATGGCCCTTAGATTTTCATCCGTAAGCACCTCTTCGATCTCTCTAATCTCGCCCGGCTTCTGTTGAAGAATCCTGATGATTTCCCTAAATTGATTGCCTTCAGGTTGAGGAATTGAAACTATAAATAGGAAATAAGATTCAGCTTAGTATTAATGGAGATTAACCAATCAGTCACTAGAAGAATTGCAACACTTACGTCTAACTAGCCACCGCCTAGCGAATCCGGGTGGGCACCGAATGTAGAACCACTCGATTTTGAAGTAGCTAATTTTGGTCCAAGTCCCAATCACAATTTGACAATTTCGAGCTCCCTCTAAGAATGTGAAGGAGGGATTATCTCCTCAACTCTTTACATTGAACAAGAATCTGACTTCCTTTGGAGTTGGGGGCCGGAAAAGGTGCTCTATGAAGATGATAAATAGGATGTTCAGCAGATCATACCTGTTTGGATGTAACTATGATGGGGAAATCCATAAATAAGATAACACCTCTCGAATATACTAATTGAATGGTGGGAGTGCCCTAGCTGTGTAGGAAAATCGATTGAAAGCGATGTACCCTTTCGAAGAAGTATGTGGCCTATCGTTCGATACTGGTAGTAGGATATCGTTCAACGATAGCCCGTGCCGTAAAAAATTCTCCCCAACATATCTTTGGAAACATTGGATGATATGAAATCTTGTGAATTCCCATTAAAGGTTGCTCCTGGTAGCTCGTCCAGAGCTGGACTTATGACTTCGGCCGCGATGGCCAGCATCTATAATATCAAAGGGGGTGGAATTTGAGCCTTCTGCTGCTGTGAACTATAGGGTTCCATAGTTGATCAACTCAGCAAAAATCATCATTAAGTGACAACAATCCCGTGTTTCCTACAGTGTGAAGTGCATGAATGTGATGTAGTGCAGTGCTGTGTATATTTAATAAAATACTACAAGATATAAAAGGTGTTCGAACGACGAGACTTTGGAACAAGAGCGACCATCACAGCCATGCCATCCAGACTTTGGAGATTCAAGTTGAGATTAATTAGATGTTTCCAAGTTATAGTTCCATCATCGAGCTTCGAAGGGTAGTCAAGTGTGCAGTGAAACAGTTATGTCTAGTTATGCAACGCTGAAGCTCGTCGGAGTCAAATATTCGAATATGCAATGATTTCTTATCAATCACGGTTTGAAGATGAATCGATCACTAGGGACAATTCGTATCGGTCATGGGAGACATTAATTCATATCGATCATGGGACAGTGTGTGTATCGGTCACCAAAAATTGATATCGTATCGATGCAAAGTCCTTTGGTTCGTATCGATGGCCAGGCCCAAAATTTCGTATCGATCACCTCGGATCAATACGAATGCCAACCATCAATAGATCAATACGAATGTACACTTAGCCATCGATACGAGATAACTCATACATTTGATACAAGAGTCTAGTGTGTCCAAATCGATATGAATTTCTTCCTCATCCACAACCAATACGAGCACGTTCGTACCCCTCTTCTTCTTCCTCATGAAGATGCCATGCCGCTCTTCATCCTCGACCTCACACCGGCCATCCATGGCACCACATCACTAGAATCGATCACGGAGTCAATGAAAATGGCCAGGGATTCCAAATCTCATCGTTGTAACACAAGGATTATGGTCAAATTACCTAGGTTTAATAGGAGGTTAAAGAAATTCGTAGCTTGGTTCAGTTCGATAGCGAAGACGATGTGAGTTTCCTTTCAGTTGGAAGCGATATGAAGGAAGAAAGTAGAATGATGGCAAGTAAATGGGAAACAAATCCTAAGTACAGAGTATATATAAAAAGAAAATGACTGTTCGTCTCCCAGTCATTGCTACTGGTTGGAACAGTTGTTATTGTGGTCGATGCGAGTTAATTGTTTCATATTCAACAGCTTATCCGAGAGGAATGTGATGTTGCCGATACAATGACTTCTCCATAACCAATTTTTGCCAGAGTGACTTCCCACTCGCATCCATCAATACGAACTACGTTGAAACACCAACCAAATTCATGTCGATCGACGTCGATACAGAAACAATTGTTCAACTTTTCACATCGATTTAGGAATGGATCAATACGGAATAATACTCCAAAACAAACATCAAGCACCATTACTACTCAAATTTTACAACGATTTAGGAGAGGATTGATACAGAATTCGATAAGAGAACATTAGCAACGACTCGTGAATGTACGGATGTTAACTGGAGTCGGATTAACATGCATTTATGGGTGTGATGAGTAAACATTCAAATTTCAAAGTTCATAGGAATTGAATGCCCACCTGATGACAATTACACCTTGAAAAATAGTTTGCTATCATTCGACACTCAGTTATAACTGTGCATAGTACAATTATTGGCAGTCAATAATTTAGTATTTATATTACCAAGAGACAATCAAAGGTTACATCTCTCGATGAGAAGACAACAACTATACATCATGACAAACAGAATTTTTCAGACAGAAGGCCGCAACTTTTCAAAGCACGTCATGTTTGCACAAAAAACACACTTAAGGGAGAAAATGTTATCCCGCTTTTTGGCAACGCCGTAACAACAAGAATTTGACTAGAGACTAAGGACAATCTATCCCGAAGATCAGTTATACACAAGATCACTATGGATACTGACAAATTTGGTCCGAGTCTTGGTAAAGCTTCAATCGATATGACAGGAAATGAAAAGCTGTAAAAGCCAACGTTCCTAATTTCATGTTAATCGAAATTCGAATGCTCAATTTATGGATCGATCAAGGTTCACTTGGAAGACCTCAATTCGTATCCCTCAACTTTGTATCCGTCCGAACAAATAATTGATTCGTATCCATGGAAAGAAACAATCTCATTCGAGTCCATCAAGTTTGTGGCCTTCGGCACTAACCAAATCATATCTATCACATAAATGTGCTTCATATTGTTCCCCTAGTGCACCATTCATATCACTCAACTCCCCCAAAAACTCGTATCAATCTCCCCAAGAACCGATATGATCCATAGAAAATTGAGTGATACGAAGCGGCTTTCCCATCGATACGAAATGGCTTATAACAAACGATACGAGATTATCGATACGCGGTGGAATGTAATTGATGCATACGAATGGAATCACACGAATGGATACGAATGAGGCACGTTCAAGAACAAGACTCGATCACTCAGCATGAAAGGGGATCGATCCGAGAAGATAGCACCACGTCACCTTGTGTTACGACCTAGATTTTCAGCCATTCAAAATTTGGATATTTAATTGATTTTAAATAGTCACAAGTTAATTTTATAAGTAGAGTAACTTATATTTTAAATATCTTAATTTAATTGGATAATTAAATTGTTACTTTATTGTTTGAAATTGTGTTAATAATTGAAATGTGAATTTATTGTGAATAAAAATGTATTATAAAGTTGAATTAAATTCTATTTGAATTAGTATGATGTTAGTAAACTTTTTAAATTTATTTAAAAGTTATGTAATAGAAAATGAAAATTTTAATATTTAACTAACGTGTAAAAATAGTCATTTTGACACGGTCTTGGATTTTGATTAAATCAGTTTCATTAAATTCGTAATGTTATATTATTGTAGGATTTCAAATTTCATGTCAATCGGACTTACGATTTGGTCATACGAAGCTGAAACGCGTAGAAATTTATTTATGTAAATTTTAATTAAAATAAGTCGATTCGAAAACCTATCATCCAAATACGATGGAATTGGCTCCTAATATATATATTCCATTGTTTCGGAGTAGTGGTAAAACATTATAAATGCCAAGCGGCATACCTCGTTGGAGTTCGAAATTTTTCGGATGAATAGTAAATTTATATTGCATACAAATAGAGGATCTTTATCATTCATTTTGCCCAAACACTAGTTAATTAGGTCACAGCCGCCACCTTCATCATGAACGACCAAAAGCTCCAATCTTCCTCCTCGGTTATCATGCAATCCATCCATTAATTCGAGAATCCTCCAACTAGAAAAATGTCAAGCTCATTGAGATCTCGAGATCAACGGCTATGATCGAAAATTACGTAGCGGATCGACGGCAAATTGACCACAAAGTGCCAGCGTTCGTGCATGCATTTTGACACTATGGTGGAGCCGAGTTCAACCATATTCATTACGGTAGTGCGATGTGAGCTTTCATACGGTGGCAATCGATTGAATTCTAGTCACGTGGAGGATGCTTGGCAATGACTTTAGTATGTGCATATATGTGTTTCTTTTGAAACCTAGGAGCAAACGATGGGGAAGAAAGGAAGTGCGGCCACGATCTAATTTTTGAAATCAATGGCTAGGATGGTTTGGTAGAATATAATAAAAAAGGTGTAAATTAATTTATATAAAAATCGTTTGATGTTTAAAATTGTATAACTTCTTCTTACGAGGTAGGAATCGAACTAAACAAGTTGCTGGGTTTGCATTCGTGAACACTACCTGGTGGAGCTGGATAGGAATTGATTGGAGCAAGCGAAAATTTTTGGTAAAAATTTGGAATAAAACGCTACAACGGCTGTTGGAATCAAAGTGAGTACAAATCACTCTTTCCGACTCGCTTATATTTTTATATAAGTGAGAATAAAATTTATTTATACTGATTGATGATTATTTGCATGATATATGATATATTATATTATATAAATATTGATTGGTTTGGATATATTCCTGCATATTGGAGCAGATAAGACCGTATACATTACCGTGTATGATCGGATGACCCTTTGTACGTGCGTCTGCCTCAAAGCGGACATTGTACATATTTTCTCATATGTATATTTGTTGCAGGTGACAAATTAGAGGGATCCAACTGGATTTCTCACCAGTGTTGATTTTTATTTACAGATATTGTTATATATGCTGTTACCATGTGATATATGATGTTTGGATGTCGTGATTGATGTGAATCACCATATTTATTGTGGTTGTAGCATTGGGCCGTATTTTTGGAATTTTAAAAATATTAAAATGATGATTTCAAATTAAAAAGGTGGTTTAAATGATTTTTGAAGTTATATAAATTTTAATAATGATTTATAAGTTATTAAAAGAAGAAGTTTAATTAAATGAAAATTAAAATATGATTTTTGAAATATGGAGTTTACTATTTTATAAAACAAGATAAAATTGAGATTTTGATTTATTATAAATGATTTATATATAAGATTTATAAAATTGATATTTTATAAATAAAAGTAATGGGATTATAAACAGTGTCTTATAAATATTAGAAATGAAATTGTAATCAAATTTTATATGGATTTGGAGTTGGAATTTATAAATGAATTTATAATGGATTTTATAAATTTAGGGAGTTATAAAAGGATTGAATTTGTAAATAAGATATTTATAAGTGAATCAACTTATAATTGGATTCTGGCATATAAATGAGATATAAATGAAATTGGTTAATAAAGGAATTTTGTATATGGAAGTTTACATAGGACCGATTTCACCGCAGAGTGGGGTGCATAGGGTGATACTGTTAATTATAAAAATTATTACGGAAGCTTATAAAATTATTTCAACACAGATATATCAAAATAATAGCAGCATAGATAATAGCAGAATAATAAATGCAGAAATAGAACGACACAGAATTTACCCAGCTTCGGCAAAACCTTGCCTACGTGTTGCACCTAAGGTTTTTATTAGAAATTAAATAGTAACACGCTTACACACATAAACTCGCGACACCCGCTACTGACTAACCTAACTCTACGCTCAAAACCCTGCCATAACTCATCCACTGAGTTGCGAATTCTCAAACTACGCCATGTAGTTTGTCTCCTAGTCACACGACTAGTAAATACACAATTTTCAAAAGAAAATACAAAAGACAACAATTTAAAAACAATTAAAAACCAAAACCCTAATTATCCCTTTTTAATATAAACAAATACTTAAGAGAGAAGGCCCGGCCTAAAATATTATCACTAAAACTTACGGCCCCGTTATCTCCTTTATCTATTTTGCTCTGAGAAGAAATGTCGGCGTGGTTCCTTCTTTTTTTCGTTCCTTTTAGCTTATGAAATTAGGGCTTTGTGAAGTCGCCGCTTAATTGATGGTTGATGCTTTGATTGCTTACTTCAATTTAATCGTTGCGGCTTCTCCTCCTTGATCGAGTCCGACTTTGATTTGGTATGTAAATTTTCCTTTTTGCTTCTTCTGTTTTGCTTTCTTGAACTCGATAATGAATTGCCGATGATGTTACTTTTTATATAGGATTCGAGATCCTTGATTTTCGTTTGTATACATTTATTTGAATTCGCCTTCGGCCATTCGATTTTGTTTTAATGCTTGAGATTTATTTCGGACTTTTTCAATTCACTTGAATAAGACGGTTTTGAATTCTGACTTGGTTCGATTCCATGATTGCCAAGGCGTTGATTTCGTTCGTTCTCGTTCTTGTTGTCTTCAGCTTTGACTTAATTTTGACGATGTTGATTTTGTTCGACTTTGGCCATACTGTTTACTGCCTCTGGTAGCGCTTTCGACCTTGTTCGATTTTACTTGCTATTTCATGACTCCGGCCATTATGTCTTTGACTGTTGTATCACTTTGTTGGTGATGCTTGAGATTGATCTCTAACTCTAATCTGTTTCTTTTATATTGAACTGTTTCATTTGATATAGATATGTATGTGTATAAATATATATATGCATACATGTATATTTGTATTTGCTCGGCTTTGGATTTGTTCAAACTTGCCACCATGGTTTGTTCATCTCTGCTTGATTTTCTAGTGTACTGACTTGAGCTCGAGTTGCTTCAATGTGATGTTTACACTGCTGCACTGTGTATGTACATTGTCACTACATACATGTTTGCATATCAACTTGTTGAAGTCACTTTGATGCAGTTTCATGTTGTCTTCAAGTTTGAAATGCTTAGAGTTCAGTAGCTTGTATACTTCATGTAGAGGTTGCATTTGTTCTGTCTACTGTTTTCAATTGAGCTTGCACTGTCCAGTTTCATGTTGCATTTGTACATTTTGATTTTGGTCGAGGCTTGTTAACATTACTGGTGCACTGACTTGAGTTGCTTTGAGTATTTGTGTTATGCTCTTGTTTAGTGCACATCCTTTCTTCCTTGACCTGTTGCAGTGCTCATGTATGGTTATTTTGAACATAGCCATTTCATTTGTGAGGCTGTGTCACTGATGTTGGCTTGCATTGTCACTTGTATCAATCATTATTCTCTGGTGCATCGCTTGACTTGTTGACATATCTGGTATGTGAATTTTTGTGCTTCCAGTTAGAGTTGTACTACTGCCTTTGTGCACTATTTGGTTCATGTGAAGTTGTAGCCTTGTTTGCTGGTGCATATGTTTCCTTTGTTGCCAGACCTTCATGTATTTTGTACCACTGCCTCTTTAACCTGAACTGGTCTGGTTGTATTGAGTCACTACTTGTATGTATACACATGTATATATATATGTATGTATATATATATATATATATATATATATATATATATATATATATATATATATATATTTGTGCATTGTCTCAGTGATGCACCACTTGGCCATATGTATGCATCGAGACAGTTTGTATTTGTTTGGAGTTTTACCCCTGTTTGGTTTGTGGTGCACTTGCTTTTCATTTTGATTTTACTTGAACTTCATCTTGATTTTTGGAATTACACCTGTGTTGAATCCAGCTTTAAAGCTCGGGTTCGACCTTGTGCTCGTTTGTGATTTCACTAGAGTTGAACCCGACTTTGATTTGGGTTTGACCTTGTGTTCACCTATCCCTGTAATTTTATCAAGTGTATATATCAGTGTGCACGGTCTTGTGGCATGTACAGTGATACACTGTGCATGTCACAAGCTGTTCGTGTATGATGAATTCGAATTTAAATGATGATGAATAACCTAAATAACCGAAGAAAATATTATTTTCAAAAACCATATTTTATTTTATACTGCAAAAATAATTTATTTTCAATTTTATTGCGTTAGCGTATATTTTTGCAGATTGCTCAGATGCTGGATTCACATTGGAATGAAGTTGAAGATAAATACGAGTTGAGTGAATGAGTGATATGTAGTGAGGTCAAATGTAAATTAGAAATTGTGATGTAATCAAAATTGTATTTGTAATTGAAGTTGTGTATATATGTAGTGAGAGCTTGAAATATGTACTATTCAAAAATTGTAATAAATATTTTTTCGAATAAAACTTCTATATGAATTCAAATCTGTGTTATTTATTTTATTCAGCAAATATTTATTTAATCTATAAAAAATAAAATAGTACATTAACAAGTACATTTAAATGAATAAATATGTTTATTATCATCAAACAAAAACCATATAATCGCATATTCAACAATCTCCCCCTTTGAAGATAACAAACATATATTTATGATTTTGAATATATTAAATGCATTTGTTGATTCCATTTGCTCCCTCTGTTTGAATGCTTCCTCTCTACACAAAGCTCCCCCTTCATATTTTTTTTGAGCGAGACGGTTGTGTAGCATGGCTCTACACGGCCGGTTATATAGCATAAAAATATGTAAATAGTACGATCAACAACCTTGATCGCTGGCCAAAATGGGAGAAGACTGCACAACAGTCACACAGACAGTCAACTACATAGCAGAGGCATAGATACATAAAAGCTTAATACATATATCAGTATATATAGTAGATAGGAACTGCAGAATGTTCAACGGTGGTGTCCAGGTTGCCTACAGGTAGGAGTTATGGAAGAGCTGCCTATCGATTCAGCTGACGAAGATCTGGAGAGTGGCAGACTAAGCCTGAATGGAGCTGAGAAACTGTGGCCTATTAAAGATGAGAAATAGTAAATAATACGCCTGCATGTTCCATCGAAGTGTGATTTGGGCCTACTGAACACCTGTGTATTTCGCTTGGCCCAAATGCACCAACTGAATATAGCCACAAAGGGATCTAAGTGCTTGTTGGGGGGGAGGGGGGGTTATACTGCCAATATTCAAAAAATGAAGTGATTGTTGGGACATAGCCGAGTAAGTGAACGGACGTTTCAACCCAAACCCTAAAAGAAAAATCACATTCTATGAATAGATGTTGTATACTTTCTGTTGCATTAGCGCATAAGGCACAGTTTGGGTCCGCCGCGATGTTATTACGAATGAGTCTGTCTCTGGTGTTAATGCGGCCGTGGATAAGGCACCATTGGAAGAAACCCATGCGAGGTTGGAGCTGACAATTCCAAAGTCTAGGGAAGTTGAAGAGGCGTCCAGGGTTTTTTAGTTGAGCATAGCAGGAGGCGACGGAGAAACCAACTGTGGGATTAGAGGCCCAAAGGAACTTATCTGGCAAGGGGTGGAATTGGATGGATTGGAGGATGGAAGCTGCTTGGTGAAGCTCGGCTAAGGTGGAAAGGTCAAAGTAGGAGGATGGAAAGAGGTGGTCAGGGCCCAAGCTGAAGGAATCGGATATGGTAGCATGGATTGTGGCAGAGTGAGAATAAAGGTTGGGGAGGATAGAAGAAAGGGGTAGTTGGCCGTACCAGATATCTAACCAGAAGAGGCAGTTTGCCCCCATTACCCAAATTGACCTGGAAGAGTGATTTAACGCGGGGGAGGGTGGCGAGGACTCCAGTCCAGAATGGGGATGGTTTAAGGCTGGTGGCGGAGTGAAGGACAAGGTGTGGATTGGAGTGGCAGTGAAGTGTGGTAATTCATGTTTTCCAAAGGAAGGTTCCGGGGGTGAGAAATCGCCAGAGCCATTTTGCGAGAAGCACGAGATTGAAGTAGTATAAGTTAACAATTCCAAGACCACCGTTGTCAGTGTGCACACAAACGGTCCGCCAGTTTACGAGCTTCTTTATTCTTTCCCCGTTCCATAGAAAGGAACTTCTGATCTTGTCGATTCTTTTGATTACCCAGGATGGAAGCTTGTAAAATGACATCCAATATGAAGGGATGGCCGATAAGACTGACTTAACGAGGACAAGGCGACCAGCTGAAGAAAGGGAATGTGCCTTCCAGGAAAGGAGTCTGTTTCAATTTTGGTAATGAGGGGGAGCCAATATGCTCAGAGTAGTTTGGTTGGGTGGAGAGGAATACCGAGGTATGAGATAGGAAATTGCGCGATGTTGCAGTTGAGCAGATTCGAAAATGTAGGCCCAAGGTGATCGGAGTTTCCAAGCATGATGATGGAGCTTTTATTGAAGTTTATGGAGAGGCCAGATATGAGTTCAAAATAGTAGTGTGATATTTTAAGGCATGGATGTGGTTAACGTTGTGAGATGCAAAAAGGATAGTGTCATCAGCGAATTGAAGGTTGGATATGGCCAGATTCGAGTTGGGGAGCTTGACGCCTTCAAAGAGGTTGTTCGATATAGCTAACTTGATCATACGGTTGAATACGTCAGCGACAAGGACGAAGAGCAGAGGAGAAAGTGGGTCGCCTTGTCGTAGGCCATGAGCAGACTTGATTAGGCCACCAGTAGCACCATTAATCGAGATTGAAGAAAAATTAGAGCTAAGAATGCATTGGATCCAAATGCACCATTTTCTGGGGAAACCTCTATGCTCCATAAGCTCCAGAATGAATTGCTAATTAACTGTGTCAAAAGCTTTTGAGAAATCTAGTTTAAGGAGTATACCTGGCATTGACGTTTGGTGGCAGAAGGAAATGACTTCTTGGGTAGACGCCACGCAGTCCATGATGTTACGGCCGAGGATGAATGTGGATTGCTTAATTCCAATAAGGGGGGCAATGACGGCTTGAAGGCGATTGGATAGAACTTTGGTTATGATTTTGAAGGTTGTGTTCAGGAGGCTAGTGGGTCGGAAGGATGGAAGGGTAGTGGCTCTTGGGATTTTGGGGAGGAGGATGATTTTAGCATAGTTAAGGCGAGCAACAGATGATGGATCAGCTTGGAATTCAGAACACATCTCGATAATGTCGTACTTAATGGTTTCCCAATAATGTTTGAAGAATAGTGGGTCGAATCCATCTGGGCCAGGAGCTTTGTCATCTGGCATTTCATTCAGCGCAGTCCAAATTTCCGCCTCCGTGAAGGGTTGGTCAATAAGGATGGGGGAGCAGTCTGGGTTGAGCAGGTTCCAGTTTATGAGTGGGAGAAGGGGGTGGTGTTTTCCTAAAATGTTTTGATAATAGTCGGAGAACAGATTGAGGATGTCGGACTGATCGGTGACAAAGATGCCGCTGTGGGTGATTTCGGGGATGAAAGTGGATCTGCGCCTACCGTTTGCAAGGCGGTGGAAATAGGCAGTGTTTTTTTATCGCCATCCTCTATCCATTTCGGTTTGGAACGTTGTTTCCATCCTATTTCCTCTTGCAATGTTAATCTATCCAGTTCCGCTTCCAGGTCTCTCAGGCGAGTTCGATCCGATTCGATAAGAGGGTTAGATTCTTCGAGTATATTTAGGTCCAAAATTTCATCTTGAATTGCTGAAATACGCGAGCGAATGGAGCCCCAAACTGACTTGGCCTAGGGCTTGATAATCTTACGGAGTGATCTAAGTTTGGAGACGACTCTGGCGATGGCTAAGGGGATGGGGGAGGGCAGTGACCAGATTTCTTTGATGAAGTTGTCAAATTATGGCTCAAGTAGCAAGAGTCGCTCGAAGCGGAAGGGTCGGGTAGGACAGGTGGAGGAGCCAGTGTCGAGGAGAAGTGGACAATGGTCGGAAATGATTGTGGCTAGGCCAGAGACCACAGAAAGTGGGTATAAGTCATCCCAGGCTAGATTGAAAAGGAAACGGTCCAGTTTAGCTAACGAAGGTTCGGATCTGCGGCATGATCAGGTAAATAGGCGGTTGCAGATGGGTGGGTCAATCAGGGAGTAGAGGTTGATGAAAGAGTTGAGGAGTCAGAGTCATGGGAAAAGTTGCACGAATTTTTTTCGACCGAGGATTGGGTGGTGTTGAAATCTCCACCAACCACCCAAGGGCCATTAATGTGTGAGGCGAAGGTGAGGCAATTCGTCCATAGATCGTTTCGATCTTGAGTATTTTCTGGACCATAGATATTGGAGAAGAAAAAGATCGTCCCAGTTTGCAAGTGATGAAGGGCTACGTGTAGGGAAGATGTGTGGAAAAAAGTTACCACACAGATTCATTCCAGGCTGTCATAATGCCTCCACTAGAGCCGACAGCATTCAGGTGGGCCCACCCAGATAGGAATGTCCCACCAATTTGTCTGAGAAGGTTAGGGTATGGGTCTGATAGTTTAGATTCTTGCAGGAATAGGATGTCGATTTTTTATGGGGCTATTATAAGGTTAACAGAATGTCTTTTACCGGGGTCCCCCAACCCCCTTACATTCCAAGAAATTAGCTTCATCAGGAGAACGACAAGCGCTCCGATTCGAGTGCATGCATGGAGGTGTAGTGTTCATCACGCAAACTCACGCCCATGCGACGTGCCATTTTTTGTTTAGACTTTTATTAAGAGAGAAGAAAACAACATGTTTAAAGAAACTACCAGGTTGTGATGCCGCTTTGTCCAGTCTGGAGCTCCGGCGGACAGACGTTGGAGTGACGAGCTGGGACCACTGACTTGTCGCTGGATGGGCCACTTGGCTCTGCTCAACAGGCAGGGGAACAAGGAATTTATGAGGGGGAGATTGACAATCTGGCTGAGGGGCTACAATGTGGGGTGGTTGAGGCGGTGTTTGGGTTGTTGGTGGTGGTGGTATATACTGAGAAAGGGGGGTTGAGAGGTCCATGTCTGCGTACGGGTCCCACCTTTGCTCCTGGACTGGCCATGGTTCCCAGCCCCTTGGACCTACTACTTCAATTGACTGATCATTAAATCGGCCAAATTCCGGTGGGGATTTTGAGAAGAGAGGATCGTAGTTCGTTGCGTCGAACCTGTCCTCGGAATCCAAATCTTCAATTGGGATACGCCGCTCGAATTGGGGGAAGTCCCTCTCACAGTCAATTCCAAGCAAGTGGTTTTCCGGCCGCCTGTTCGGGTGCTCGTGCTCCCATTTCTCAAAGGTCAAAAGGTACTCCACGTTGTTCAAAACAGCGACAAAAGAGGTTGGGGAGTTGATGCCGCTATAGAATTGCATTTTGATGTATAAAAAGAGATGGTCGAAATTCGCCCACTCGTAGTCGTCTTGCACTAGGAATCTTCCCACTGGACTGACAGCTTCGGAAATGGCCTTCAAATTGAACCGCAAGAGTTCAGGAAAACCTGTAATCTGTGCCCATGACGGTGGATCCAAAGTCGGAGCTGGATAATCTAGTTCGGGCCATGGCTGAAATTGTACAACATCACCTGCTCTAGTAATGGTCGAACGCTGAAGGATCTGATCTTGGATTGCATGTGAGGTATAGAAGAAAACGAAGCTATAATTGGTTAGGAGCCAAATCGGCCAGTCACGGTGATGAAAGGTGGAGGTGAGTACATGGTGAAGGGAGTCGATTAACCAAGCGCCACTGATGATTTTTGCGGTGAGGAGTAAAGATGGGTACATCCTTGAAAAAGTTTTCGAATTAATTTTTTTGTTTTGAAGGTGCATTGGGGATTGTGGTAGATTTTGGGGAGCGGGAGAGGAGAGAGAGTGCATTGGGGAAAGGGAAGGTTTCTGTTGAGCTGAAAGGGGATTTGACTTGGGGACCCACTGGACTGAGCTGGGTTTGTTTTTAGCGGGAGAGGAGAAGCCGCTACTGTTTTTTCATGCACGGGTGGGTTTAATGAATTTATCGGGACAATGAGTTTATGGATGCCCGAAAAATCCACATTTGTAACAAATCTTTGCATCCCAACAATTCTTCGCCACATGTCTTGAGCCCGCGCAACGAAGGCAACGGCTCTTCGATTTCAAAAATTCAAAAGTGTGACACGCGTTTTTGAAAAGCGGCAAGGAGAGGCTCTGCTTGGACGGGGGTTGGGCAGAAGGGGAGAGCGTGATGCCATGGCCACCACCTAGGCAAAGGTTTTGGCTATGGGGATCTCAATGCAAAGAGGTTGGCTGGGGATGGGAGTGGGCAATATGGATTGGGTTGAGAGCAGAGGAGGAATGGATGCGGCCGCGGAGGTAAGAGGACGTTTGAGGATGGTGTTATATTTACTGGGGACGAAGGAGATCGGAGGTATGGGCGAAGGAATGGAGGAGGTGGACGCCATTTTTCCCCTTCATATATGCATACAATTAAAAATATGCAAATGAGCCTAGATGCAAATAGAAAATATTTGACCTTTGCTTGATTTTATTTGACAAAATCTTAACTTTTCTCTCCCCTTTTGTTATCAGCAAAAGAGTAATGGTGTTAGAAAAATGGAGATAAAGTGATAGATATTAATCCAATATTAAAACTCAATTGAATATAAATATTAAATTTCAATAAAAAATCAAACAAAAATCATAATACTTTGTTAGGCGCATATTCCACTTTTAGAATGATGGGAATGATGTCATCATATAAAACCATACAATTGTGTCTATTTGTGGTATATTTATATCAGGAATTTGAATATCTACCAACCATGCATAAACGTTAGGACTTTTAAATAAGATTAATAGTATTCCAATTTTATTTAAAAAAAAAAAGAATTCAAGTATCTTCTAACCATGCATAACCGTGAGGACTTTTAAATGGGATTAGAATCAACTTGTTTATTTAAAAAAAATCAATTTTGATATGCGTTCCATATATGCATAACCGCGAGGACTTTTAAATGAGCATGGAAACACATAACAATTTCCAAGTAATTCACCCATGCATAACCGTGAGGACTTTTAAATGAGAGTGAATACTTTGGATTTTATTTTATTTTATTTTATTATTATTATTTATAAAAAAATGTAAAATGGAAAATGAATGATTCCTGTTTAAAGTACGACATATTGACAAACTATATTGAGTTTTGATGAATGATGGTCGTTATAAATATGATAGAAATAGAGATGGTCATTGAATCTTTTACCAACAATTTTTTTTATAATTCTTGTTTAAATTTCTAAAGAAATTTACTAATTATACCGTCTTTAGTCATAATATATGATAAATATCAACACTCATCGCTTTTTCAATCACTATTAATCTTTTTGATAATCATTAAGGAGTCAGATTAGTACATGTAGTTATCGAATTCAAAAATAATTATAAAATCGTTTTTTCTGAAAATGACCAATCTGAAAACAAGGTAAAAAATGATTTTCTAGAAGGGGTTTTATGATAAATATTTCTGCTATTTTAAAATTATTTGAAATGAAAAATATGCAGATATTTTCTTTGAAAAACGATGTAGTTACTAAATGTCTCAACAAAAATCATGTTCCACTAGTAATTTTTCTATCAACTAGATTACCAGTGTAATCTGCATCTGAATTTCTCTTTCACTCAAAATTATCATTAATTGAATCTGATAGACTAGACCATGAAGTGTGCAACAAAATATCTCAAAATCAATTTTAACAGACTTTTAAATGACATTCTCTTGAATTTTAATTGAAGCCATGTAAATGATCAGAAACCGTAAATATAGAGTTAGCCATAAAATAACCAAATGTATTATCATCCAATATAACACTATTATTAATCCAAACTAATATATATGAAGTAATTCAAAGACTCTAGAGATTTTTATAGTGTTATTAGCATAAGAATATAATTGTCCAACAATGTTGAATAAGTCAGAACCAAAATCATCATTTATTTTACCATCACATTATTGGATGATTTAACTCAGATTACGGTGCAGATTATCACATTTAATATATCGTTCAAATAAATATACCATTACCTGTTTTATCTTCACGCTATTTTTCGTTGTTTGTCTATTATGATTCTGTCGCCTTTGTATTAGGCTAAGGAACTTTAATTGGTCGCCCATTGTGTTTCTGGAACAGCCAGAATCCAGATAACATTGTTGTTGTTCCTTAGCCTACCACTACTCCTACACGATAGAAGATTTTTTTGACCTATTTGTTTTTATAGGTCCAAGATTGTTAGTGGCAGAATATTTTGAAAAATAATTTTTTGGAGACCCAAAATTATTTATATATGTTTGTTTTGTCATCCAGATTTGTTTAACTATGAGAGATTTTATATTTGTGCCTTTTTTAACCCAAATTGGTATAGTTTTAACGTGTTTGGGTCTATACCAACAAATATTTTGATTGTGTCCAAATTTTCTACAAATTGTGCACATTGAATTTACTTGATTAATCTCAGTTCTAACATTTTTAGATTTATTATACCCAAGTCCTTGTCTAACTGTAGTAATAGTTTGTTTCCCTAAGAGCATGTTCAACGATTTTTCACTTTTGGAAAATTTATCTAAAGTCGTTGACAGTTGTTAGAACTGTGTTTTGAGAGATTCATTTTCGTTTAACAATTGTGTGCACTTTTTAATAGAATTTTCTCTCCTAGTATTTTCACTCTCTTTCAAAATCATAATTTCATTTTCAAGTGATTTTATATTAATTTCAGATTTTTTAATTTCTTTTTCGAATGTTGGACACTTGTCACACTTAGGGATCCTACTTTGATAGGTTTTAACTAATTGGTCAAGTTGTTTATTTAAATCTATCAAAGTATCTTTTTGTGATTTAAGTTTGGCATACTTCTCACTAAGTCGTTCAAAACAGCCATTTACTTTGTGGAAATATATAAGTAATCCTGAGTGAGTGAGTTTTGATGCCTCGCTTGGCTCGTTATTGTCGCTATCAGTTATATTTCCTTAAAGGCACATATCTACTTTCTCACTCTCACTGCTAGTACTTTGATTATCTTCATCACTTGTATTCCACGTGGCTGCAAAACTTCTCCTTTTTGATTTCTTTTTAAAGTCGTGTCGGTTTTGAGGACAATTGGGCTTAATGTTTTTAGGTTGGTTGCACTTGTGACAAATGATATCCTGTTCTTCTGGATTGTCTAGTATTTTGTTTATTCTGCTTTTCAATTTCGGATTTAGAGCTGGATTTCTATATTTGCGGTTCCATCTTTTGAATTTCTTCATTATTAACGCCAGCTCAGCTGCTCCATCATCGTCGTCGTCGTCATCACTTTCAGTTGTTCCTTTGAGAGCTATTGATTTCTTTCGAGTATCTTCTCCTTCACGCTCTTCCTTGAATTTCATTTCTAGCTCGTAAGTGGTGAGATTTCCAATGAGTTCTTCAACTTTCACTTGTTTTAAATCTTTCGATACTTGAATGGCAGTCACTTTTGCTTCAAATCTTCATGGAAGGACTCTGAGGATTTTTCGGACTATTTCCAATTCCTTGTATGGTTTTCCGAGAGCTTTTGATTTGTATACAGTATTGGAAAGTCGTCCGAACATCTCTTTGAATTTTCGTACTTGGCCATTGTGAAGTTCTCATAGTCGCTGCTTAGCATGGCAAGATGAGATTCTTTGACTTGCGACATTCCTTCGTGAGTCACTTCGAGTGTGTGCCATATTTCCTGTCCAGTTAGACAATGTGAGACACAATTAAATTCATATTGATCCAATAAACAAATAGTCGAATTCATAGCTTTGGCATTAGAATTCTGTAACTTATTTTCTAGATCTGTCGATTGATCCTTTGGTTTATTTATTTCTTGATTATCTATAATTATAGTTGGTGCACTATAACCTGTCTTAATAATATTTCAAGCGTCAATGGTTTTCAGAAAAAATTTCATTCTATTTTTCCAGTAGGCATATTCACCATTAAACATTAGTGGTCTAACTATGGACTGACCCTCAGCAAAAGCATTATTAAAAGAAGCCATTTTAAAAATTCAACTTTTTAAAACAAAAATTGATTTTAAAAAAAATCAAATTTTTAATAAACAAAAGCTGACTTCTATTCCTAGCTCTGATACCACTTGTAGGATCGATTTCACCCAAGAGGGAGGGTGAATTGGGTGATACTGTTAATTGTAAAAATTATTGCGGAAGCTTATAAAATTATTTCAACACAGATATATCAAACTAATAGCACTACAGATAATAGAAGAATAATAAATGCAGAAATTGAACGACACAGAATTTACCCAGCTTCGGCAAAGCCCTACCTACATGCTGCCCCCAAGGTTTCTACTATAAATTAAGTAGTCACAAGCATACACACGTAAACTCGCGACACCCGCTACCGACTAACCTAACTATACGTTTAAAAACCTGCCACAACTCAGCCACTGAGTTGCGAATTCTCAAACTACGCCACGTAGTTTGTCCCCTAGTCACACGACTAGTAAATACATAATTTTCAAAATAAAATACAAAAGACAACAATTTAACAACAATTCAAAGCCAAAACCTTAATTACCCCTTTTTAATATAAACCAATACTTAAGAGAGAAGGCCCGGCCTAAAATATTATCACTAAAAATTACGGCCTCGTTATCTCCTTTATCTATTTTGTTCTGAGAAGAAATGTCGGCCTATTTCCTTCTTTCGTTCGTTCCCTTTAGCTTCTGAAATTAAGGCTTTGTGAAGTCGTCGCTTAACTGATGGTTGATGCTTCGATTGATTACTTCAATTTAATCGTTCGCGACTCCTCCTCCTTGATCGAGTCTGACTTTGATTTGGTACGTAAATTTTCCTTTTTGCTTCTTCTGTTTTGCTTTCTTGAACTCGATAATGAATTGCCGATGATGTTACTTGTTTATATAGGATTCGAGATCCTCGATTTTCGTTTGTATACTTTTATTTGAATTCGTCTTCAGCCATTTGATTTTGTGTTAATGCTTGAGATTTATTTTCGTCGTTTTCAATTCACTTGAATAACACGGTTTTGAATTCTGACGGTTCGATTCCTTGATTGCCAAGGCGTTGATTTCGTTCGTTCTCGTTCTTGTTGTCTTCGGCTTTGACTTGATTTTGACGATGTTGATTTTGTTCGACTTTGGCCATACTGTTCGTTGCCTCTGGTAGCACTTTCGACCTAGTTTGATTTTACTTGCTGTTTCATGACTCCGGCCATTATGTCTTTGACTGTTGTATCACTTTGTTGATGATGCTTGAGATTGATCTCTAACTTTATTCTGTTTCTTTTATATTGAACTGTTTTATTTGATATAGATATGTATTTGTATAAATATATATATGCATACATGTATATTTGTATTTGCTCGGCTTTGGATTTGTTCGAACTTGCCACCATGGTTTGTTCATCTCTGCTTGATTTTTTGTTGTACTGACTTAAGCTTAAGTTGCTTCAATGTGATGTTTACACTGTTGCACTGTGTATGTACATTGTCACTGCATACATGTTTGCATATCAACTTGTTGATATCACTTTGATGCAGTTTCATGTTGTCTTCAAGTTTGAATTGCTTGGAGTTCAGTAGCTTGTATACTTCATGTAGAGGATGCACTTGTTCTGTCTACTATTTTTAATTGAGCTTTCACTATCCAGTTTCATGTTGCATTTCTACATTTTGATTTTGGTCGAGGCTTGTTAACATTACTGGTGCACTGACTTGAGTTTCTTTGAGTATTTGTGTGATGCTCTTCTTTGGTGCACATCCTTGCTTCCCCGACCTGTTGCAGTGTTCATATATGGTCGTTTTGAACATAGCCATTTCATTTGTGAGGCTGTGCTACCCATGTTGGCTTGCATTGTCGCTTGTATCAGTCATTGTTCTCTGGTGCATCCTTGACTTGTTGACATATCTGGTATGTTCATTTGTGTGCTTCCAGTTAGAGTTGTACTACTGCCTTTGTGCACTGTGTGGTTCATGTGAAGTTGTAGCCTTGTTTGTTGGTGCATATGTTTCATTTGTTCCCAGACCTTCATGTATTTTGTGCCACTGCCTCTTTAACCTGAACTAGTCTGGTTGTATTGAGTCACTACTTGTATGTATAAAAATGTGCATATATATTTGTGCATTGTCTCAGTGATGCATCGCTTGGCCATATGTATGCATCGAGACAGTTTATATTTGTTTGCAGTTTTTCCCCTGTTTGGTTTGTGGTGCACTTGATTTTCATTTTGATTTTACTTGAACTTCATCTTGATTTTTGGAATTACACCTGTGTTGAATCCAGCTTTAAAGCTTGGGTTTGACCTTGTGCTCGTTTGTGATTTCACTTGAGTTGAACCGACTTTGATTTGGGTTTGACCTTGTGTGTAACAACCCGTATATTTGGACCATTTAAATTGACAATAATCCACACATGTCAACTTAAATAGTACAAAACATGAATCATTAATGGAGTAAATGTATATAAATGAGAATCATCACAGAATCACAGAAAATACATCATAACAGAATATTGCAGCGGAATAACAACATAGTCATAAGAGTAGTTAATGAAGCTACCCAAAAATACAACAATATCTCATATAAAATGAAATAGAACAACATAGATGTCCAATAGTGTCCAAATAGAAAGAACAATACTGATAAGGTAAAGATAATGATAGTCTTTGGTCTTCAGCTCCAAGTAGAACAGCAACAACAATCCTCAGTCTGATCCGAGCATAAGCATAAACAAACACTCGAATCAGGACATATATTCTTATACAGATAATATGATTCAAACTTTTAAATAGCAATAACTCAAAGATGAATGGAATAACATCTTTCAGGATCCGTTAAAATATCTATACATAGTAATATACGATAAATAGATAATGTCTAACAGTAAAGTAAAATATCAATATAGTGTTAAGGCGTTACCATTGTTCCCCTTAACACATTTTATATAGCATTATAGACTATACAGCACTGTAAACTCCACTGTAAACTAATAGGATATCAGGGAGTGCTCCATAGGTATAATAAAAAACAAATTCGTAGTGGTCGCGTATATAGGAATACAAGTACGACAAGGCACATGAGGCAATACCCAAGGTAGTGAAACTACCGTTTGCCTGATCCGGACTGGTGAGAACGCATCACCGCAAGGATCGCAACACCGCAAAACAACACTCTAAATTCAAGGGTGCACATCAATCAATAACAAGTAATGAGTAGCTTACGAAGAAGTGTGTTCGCTCGAGGTAGCTAACCCCATTTGGCCCGGCCCGACACGGCTCCTGTCTTAGTCATTTCCAATTTGACACAAGTGTCAAGGCTATCCATTATCGCTCACTTTCTTCAGTCATCAACGTACGTCATTTCAATCACTTCATTCTGGATCACACTCCGCGTATAGTTATTAAAGTGGTTTTCGGTTTAGACAGTGAGTATGTCCCTAACCGATTTCGGTTTCTTTAATAACCTTCGTAATTATTCACCGATTGGGCATTTAATATATTTCAAAACCGAATCAATTTCAATGTCAATTAGAATTCGAAATTCAACATTTCATTTGTCTTCCTAAATCAATTTCCATAATTCACGTTTCAAAACTTCCAAATTACCATTTCAAAATCTTATAATTCGATTTCAATTTTATTCAAACAATTCAAATATTGATTCAAGTTCGTATATAAGTTTCATTCAAAAATCATTTAAATTAATTAAATTTAACATCCAAATTAATTTAAATTCACTTATCGATTTCATTCAATATTCGTTAAGCTAATTTATCATTTAAAACAACTTCCATTTAATTTCCAATTCATTAAATCAACTACTTACGTTCAACTTCATTATATCAAAGCTTACAATTTTAATTAAATTAAATTCGTCAAATCAAATTCTTTAAATTACAAGCCTTACATTTGTTTCAATAAACGCATTTTATTCTTGTTAAAGAAATTCAATTTCATTTATTTATTTACATAGTTACAATTTCAAAACTCAATTATTAAGAAACTTAGTTTCACTTATTCAAGAGGTTCAATTTCACTTAATAAAGAATTCAATTTAATTAATTTATTAAATAGTTCAATCTTATCGAATTATCAAATAATTTGAAAAATCAATTATTAACTAATTTCAAACTTAACTATTAATAATTCCAAATTATTTAATAATAATTCCAAATTTAACTATTAAATAATTAATTTTCAAACAACGTTCTTTCATCAATTACTACATTAATATTTTGTTGCAGATTTCAAATATTAACATTTTCCTTTGATTAAAATTTAAATTCCAAGTTTATTTCAAAACCTTATTATTATTCAAATGAAATCTTTATTTTATTTTAAATCAAATTATTGACTAATCGGGTTTTATTCAATTTTCTATCCAAGTCAAAGTTTATTTGGGTATTTATCATTTCAACCCGATTCCATTTAATTCAAAAAATCAAAGCATAGCAAAGGGAACTAGCAGTGTGATAACTGGGATGGTGTCAAAGTAAATAAACAAGCAATAGCAACCATCAATAACAATCCAATAATTTATTTAAATAATTCTGAAATAATCGTATTAATTCACTTTGTTGTTTTTTTTGCAAATTAATAAAATCATTTCTTGAATCTACATTATCATTTCATATAGATTAAAGATTATTACACTAATATTTATACGGTTCTTCACTTGATATCCATTATTCAATTTTATACCGTATCAATTTATACAACACACATTCAAATGGTTCAAGGTGTAATTAACCAAATTTCTACATTTCAGTTAATTTAAAATCTAAAGGGGGTCATATCATACAAATTTAACTAATCAAATTCAACATATATATCATTTTAAACTGTTAACTATCCTACATCAAACTCAATTGCATATTATTTATCACTTCATAAATTAACAATTTTATGTCCAATTTCAACATCACATAACAATCATTTATCAACCAAACTTGTATAAGAATATAAGTCGTGAAAATTAATTCACCTTTCAATGATAAATAAATTGACGGCTAAGCACGAAGAAACACGAATGGAATCGGTACAATAAGAACAAACGGACACTGTAATTATTGACAAAAGAAAGATGATATTAATTCAATGAACGTTCATATATAATTTATAAAATTATATAGATGCACTTACCGATGACGAAGGAAAGAACGAAAGCTGAAAATCGATGTTGCTGCAAAAGAAACTCGGTCGGTTGCTGCAACAACAGAGAAAAGAAAGATGGTTACTATTTATTCAACAACCAAAATATATATACAGTGCATATATTCCTTCTTTCTGCAATCACTTCAACTCAGTACACTTCTACTTCCTACCACATACCACTGTCCATACATCATCTTTTATAAAACAAAATTGTTCTTTTTTTTTATAAAAACAGGATCGAGACTAAAAAAAAATGCATTTCAAAACCAAGACCATTTTTATACTCACGCACGCAACATGCAAACACCCAATCACTTCCACACACACAACACCGTACACGGTTTCATCTTCCTTCCTCCCTTCTGCAAGCTGCCACTTACTCACGCACGTGTACTCACACGGCACACACGCACCCAATACATGCACACGACCCACATATGCACACATGCATCTTTGCACTCTTATGTATGCACACAGTCTAAAACTGGGTGGTGGTGGAGAGTGGGTTCGGGGAAAACGCGATGCTCAAGTGAAGGCTCGGTCGCAACTTGGTGCACTCGGAGGAAGAAGGCGGTTGTCAAGGAAGGCCGGATCTAAATGGAAGGGGCGGGCTGGTGGTGTTCGGTGGCAGGGTAGAGGTTGCGAGTGGAATGGGGCTGGTTGTGAGACCTAGGCGGAGACTCGGACAGTGATCGAGTTCCGTGGTAGGCGACGTGGAGATGATGTCGAGGCGACGGAAAGGGAGGGCGAAGGAAATCGGCGGCAGAGCACAGTGGAAGGGAGATTCGTGCATATGGAAGAGGAGGTTTGCGAGGTAGGCTTGGTCGTTGGATGTGGGTGGCGAAGACGAGTGGAAGAAGGAGCTGGTGAATTCTCGCATGCATGTGAGAAGGTGGTGATTTGCTTGTGCATATGGAGCCTTTATTTTTTTTTGCCATTTTAAATTTACTAGAAGCAAAGAATGGAAGAAGAAAGGAGGAGAGGTGAATACCTAAAGAGTTTTGAAATTTGTAACATGGAACGGTGGAATGTACTGGAGAGATATATTTCCTTTAAATTTATTGCTTCATATCCCAAATTATCATTATCGAATGCCGAAACGTCATACCCTTTCCAATGCTAACCTCTAGCTTCGAACTACTTTATTTAATACACAACTGAGATTATATTTTTCAAATTTCCAGTGGATACGAACTAAAGATTTTGGGCTGGGTATGGTTTAACTGGTCCGTCCGGAACGGTTAAATTAACGTGACTATTTCACACCGAGCTTTGATCTACACGCATGAATATACCATTTTTATCAGTGCGACGAGGTGCTTCTAATGGTACACAGATAATTACGATACGACAGTTTTATAAAAACTCGAATTTTACGCCGAATAAATTGTTCGATTTTTCAAAACAATTTAAATGGAACAGGCGATGACGAAATTAGATGAAACGAATTACGACGACTTGATCGGATAAATCTTTACAACATTACTGTGTAAAAATATTTGGAGTCGAAAGATAATTTTCCTGCGTATTAAAATGAACTGATATACCATGAAACGCGAACGAAATTTACTGCAATATTTTGCGACGAAACTTTTTCTATATTCATAACTATCTGGACGCATCCTATAGACGAAGTTTGGACTTTAATTGAGATCGTATATAAATTTCAAATTTTTATATTGAAACGATTGATGTAAAATTTTTAAATTGGGTCGGAAATTCAGGATCGTTACAATCTCCCCTGCTCAAAACTTTTCGTCCTTGAAAAGGAACAAGACGGGAGAAGTAGGAAAGAAACAAGCAGAAAAGATCAAGATAAATTTAAGAATATTGAATTATACCTGAAATTAGTAACTCGAGGTTTAAATCCCTGATACTATCCTCAGTTTCCAATGTGCAATCTCGCTCTTCTGCACTCCACTGGACTTTGACGAGGTTGACTGACTTCCTTCTAAGTTACTTTGTCTCACGATCGACTATCCGAAGTGGCTTTCGTTCAATAGTCAAGTCAGGCTCGATAACTATCTCTTGCAACCGAGCAGTGGGAATGGTCATAGATGGATCGTGTACAACTTTGCGAAGATGTGAGATGTGGAACACATTGTGCACACCGGCAAACTTTTCTGGTAATGCAATTATATAAGCTAAGGTTCCGACTGTTTCCGTAATCTCAAACGGACCAACAAATATGGGAGCTAGCTTCCCTTTCCTTCCAAATCTAATAATATTCTTCAAAGGCTACACTTTCAGCAATACTTCATCTCCTACACTGAATTCGAGATCTCTTCTCCATCTGTCAGCGAAGCTCTTCTTTCTATCCTGTGCCGTCTTAATCTTCTTCCTGATTTCTTCAACCTTTTTAGAAGCTTTCATAATTATTTCTGGGCCAAGCACTAGTCGGTCTCCAGACTCGATCCAACAAGATGGCGATTTGCATGGCCGTCCATATAAGGCTTCGAACGGTGCCATACCAATGCTTGCCTGGTTTATTAAAGATAATTAATTCAAATTCAAATATACTTATTCAAAATTGAAATTCAATTTCTTTACCTGGTAACTATTATTATAGGTGAATTCAACCAAATGGAGATGGTCTTACCAGGATCCTTAAATGTCTATAATACAAGCTCGGAGAAGGTCTTCCAATCTGATTCACCCTCTCAGTTTGGCCATCTGTCTGAGGATGAAAAGCTGTGCGCAGATTCAGTTTGGTGCCCATGGTATCCTGAAATGCTTTTTAGAATTTACTATTGAAAATAGAATCTCTATCGCATACAATACTAGATGGTACACCATGAAGTTTAACAACCTCTCTTATGTATATCTCGGCCAAACTCGAAGAAGTATGAGTGGACTTGATTGGAATAAAGTGAGTGGATTTCGTCAGTGTATCGAAAATCACCCAAATGCTTTCGTTACCCTTTATAGTCCTTGGTAGCCCATCAATAAAGTCCATAGAAATCTGCTCCCACTTCCAACCTAGAATCTCTAAAGGTTGGACTAAACCTGCCGTCTTTCTGTGATCAGCCTTAACTTGTTGACAAGTTGTGCATCTACTAACATAGGTAGAAATATCACGCTTCACCCCCTCAACCAATATAACTTCTTCATATTTTGATACATTTTAGTGACACCGAGATGAAAAGAAAGCGAAGATTGATGGTTTTCTCTCAACACTTCCTGTCTTAGACCATCAACATTAGGAACACAAATATGATTATCAATTCTCAAGACTCCATGTGCACCCATCTTACTGTTAGCATTTCCGACTCTACCAAGAGCTATTTCTTTAATATGATAGAGTAAGGCGTCTTCATATTATTTGGCTATGATGCGATACATAAGAGCCGGGGAGACGACGAGCTAGACTAACATTCCTTCAACTAGATTACAACATGCCATTGCTTGGTTTCAGCTCAAAGCATCGGCTACGGCGTTTGCTTTATCAGGAGTGTAATTAATATCAAGATCATATGCAGCTAAGAATTCGAGCCATCGGACTTGTCTCGGATTCAAATCCTTTTGTGAGAAAATATATCTCAATGACTTGTGGTCACTGAATAACCCGAATTTGGTTCTCAATAGATAGTGCCTCCATAGCTTAAGAGCAAATACAACCGCAAGAAGTTCTAGATCGTGAGTTGCGTAATTTGCTTCATGTGTCTTTAACTGACGACCAGTATAGGCAATAATCTTTCTTTTCTGCATTAAAACTGCTCCTAATCCATCACGGCAGGCATCAGTATAGACGGTTAATCCTTCGCTACCGTCAATAACTGTAAGAAATGGGGCAGATGTCAACTTTCGCTTCATCTCATTGAAAGATGCTTCGCACTTTTCACTCCAAATAAATTTCATATTCTTTCTGGTCAGTGCGGTAAGTGGGGCAGCAATAGGAGCAAAGTTTTCTATAAATCTACGATAATAACTGGCCAAGCCCAAGAAACTGGGGATATCTGTAGGAGTTTTGGGAGTCTCCCAATCCTGCAAATTCCAAGGATTCGAATTTAGATAGTGATAAGTTGTTTAGATAGAATTGACAAGTTAAGATAGAACTTACATTGATTACGGCGATCTTAGCTGGATCGACCGAAACCCCATTTTCCTAGACAATATGGCCAAGAAATCGAACTTCATATTTCCAAAAGTGGCATTTCGAAAACTTGGCTTTAAGCTGGTGACTGCGAAGAGTTTCAAGAACAAAAGCCAAATGTGACCAATGCCCTTTCTCATCTTTAGAGAAAACGAGAATATCGTCGATGAAAACAAGAACGAACTTGTTAAGAACATCTCGAAAAACTCTATTCATCAAGTCGATGAAATAAGCTGGAGCATTTGTAAGACCGAACGGCATAACCAGCCGTTCAAAGAAACAATTTTCAGTGCGGAATGTTGTTTTAGTAATACTATCTTCAGCGATTCTAAGTTGGCGAAAGCCGGTAGCCAAATCAAGTTAGGAGAAAACTTTAGCTCCATGAAGCTGGTCGAATAGATCGTTAATGCGGGGCATTGGATATCTGTTCTTGTGTATGAGTTTGTTTAACTCTCTATAGTCTACGCACATTCTAAGAGAGCCATCCGACTTTGTGATGAAAACAGTAGCAGCACCCATTTTGAATTACTTCGCCAAATCAAGCCTTTAGCAAATAAATCTTCAATTTGAACATTGAATTCTTCTTCTCTTTAGGAGCCATTCTCTTAGGAGAGAGAACTACTGGTCGTGCACCAGGGATAAGGTCAATGCGGAATTCGATTTCCACGGAGGTGGTAGAGAATTGAATTCTCCAAACACATCAGAAAAGAATTGAACAACTGGAGTAGAGCTTAGTTCATTTGGATGAGAGTCAAGAGAGGATATAAAACTCCCAGCACATTCTTGAGGTGATTTACCTTTAATAACTAAAGGTATACTCTTGTCGTCAATTAGATAGATGGTTCGAGCTTTGCATGAGATAACGGCTTCGAACTTTCATAGCCAATCAATACCTAATAGGATATCGAATGCCTCAAATCCAAGTACAAAGAAATCCCAAGTAAAACGATGCATGCCATACATAAGCGTGACATATTTGCATACCCTTTGGAGGTTAGCGGGCCCTCGAATAGGGTTTGATACACATAAGAAGGTAGATGCAAGAATAGGTTCCAATCCAAGTTTGTTACATAAATCAATAGATATGAAACTATGTTTTGCTCCGGTGTCAAATAGAACTCTAACAGGTGAAGTATGCAACATAAAAATGCTCTGTAATGTACCTTGGTCATCCTGAACTTCTAGGCTAGGAGTTGAAATAGCAAAAACTCCAGATGGAGTGCCCTCTTCTGAGTAGGGCAGTCCTTCTTAAAGTGTCCTGGCTGTAAGCAAATGTGACAAACATCTCTCTTGGCCATCTGAGCCGGTGGCGGAATAGCTGCACCCTTTGGGGATGGGCAACTGCTGGCATAGTGACCTTTCTGATTGCAATTGAAGCAGGTGATAGAGGAGATGTCAATAAGCTCCTTCTGAGAATAGCCAAGCCCGGATTTCTTCTGCCAGTTCTTCTTCTGTTGCTCAAAATTGGGCTTCCTCTTCCCAATCTGATTAGAGGATGGCTGAGTAACTGGTGCCTTGGTGACTGACGTTCCCTTTGGCTTTCCCTCATACCTAAGAGCGAAATCCATCAACTCGGTGAAGGTTCCATGGACATAAGCTGTGAGGAGTTCGTACTACTTTAGACGTGCTTCATGGATGAATTTCTTATTCTTTGGCAGTGGTGTGTCAATCAAGCCAGGTCCGAACTTGGAGAGTTCGTTAAACTTCCTTTCATTCTCAGAGAAAGTCATATTACCCTACTTGAGGTCCATAAATGATCGATAAAACTGGGCCATTCCGGCTGCTGGCATCCACTGAGCCGTAAAGGAATCTCTATTTACAAGTGATATGAAGACGAGTCAAAATTTGACGAGATAAAAGGAATTTATTTGGATGTAATTTAGATAGATTTCTACCTAAATAGGGCCCAAGTGATGGTTTCCTCGTCAGTACGAGATGTGACTGACTCCCACCAATCTTGTGCCGCATCGTGAAGCTGCCAAGCGGCCAATTTACGCTTATGAGCGTCAATGATCTCCAGGCCAGTAAAGATCCTTTCCAGACTCTTCAGCCATTGTTGTGCTTCTATGATACTCTCGGAACCAGCGAATTTCACTCCGCCAAGCTGAGTGTATTCCTTTCTAAGAGTGGAGAACTTGATTGCGGGAGCTGGGGAACGTGGTTTTGGAGCATTTCCTCTACCCTCGCCTCTAGCATTCCTTCTGGTACTCATCCTGGAATACCAAAGGTGATTTAGAATCAAAGATAGAGATTTAAAGAACTTAGGGAAATTCTAACCAACAAATTCAATTAGAAGGATGGAATCAGAGGATAAGGATTCTGAAATGATTCTCCTTATTCTGGGGTATGGTTACCCTATCTCTAATGAGCTTTAAAACTCCACAGGCTAAGGTTTTCGAGAACCAAAGCTCTGATACCAACTGTAACAACCCGTATATTTGGACCATTTAAATTGACAATAATCCACACATGTCAACTTAAATAGTACAAAACACGAATCATTAATGGAGTATATGTATATAAATGAGAATCATCACAGAATCACAGAAAATACATCATAATAGAATAGTGCAGCGGAATTACAACATAGTCATAAGAGTAGTTCATGAAGCTACCCATAAATACAACAATGTCTCAAATAAAATGAAATAGAACAACATAGATATCCAATAGTGTCCAAATAGAAAGAACAATACTGATAAGGTAAAGATAATGATAGTCTTCGGTGTTCAGCTCCAAGAAGAAAAGCAACAGCAATCCTCAGCCTGATCCGAACATAAGCATAAACAAATACTCGAATCAGGACATATATTCTTACAAAGATAATATGATTCAAATTTTTAAATAGAAATAACTCAAAGACGAATGGAATAACATCTTTTATGATCAGTTAAAATATCTATACATAGTAATATGCGATAAATAGATAATGTCTAACAGTAAAGTAAAATATCAAGATAGTGTTAAGGCGTTACCATTGTTCCCCTTAACAAATTTTATATAGCATAATAAACTATACAGCATTGTAAATTCCACCGTAAACTAGTGGGATATCAGGGAGTACTCCATAGGTATAATACAAAATAAATTCGCAGTGGTCGCGTATATAGGAATACAAGTATGACAAGGCACATAAGGCAATACCCAAGGTAGTGAAACTACTGTTTGCCTGATCCGGACTGGTGAGAACGCATCGCCGCAACGATCGCAACACCGCGAAACAACACTCCAAATTCAAGGGTGCGCACCAATCAATAATAAGTAATGAGTAGTTTATGAAGAAGTGTGTTTTCTCAAGGTAGCTAACCCTATTTGGCCCGGTACGGCTCTTGTTTTAGTCATTTCCAATTTGACACAAGTGTCAAGGCTATCCATTATCGTTCACTTTCTTCAGTCATCTACGTACGTCTTTTCAACCACTTCATTTTGGATCACACTCCTCGTATAGTTATTAAAGTGGTTTTCGGTTTAGACAGTGAGTATGTCCCTAACCGATTCCGATTTCTTTAATAACTTTCGTAATTATTCACCGATTGGTCATTTAATATATTTCAAAACCGAATCAATTTCAATGTCAATTATATCATTTGTCTTCCTAAATTAATTTCCATAATTCACGTTTCAAAACTTCCAAATTACCATTTCAAAATCTAATAATTTGATTTCAATTTTATTCAAACAATTCAAATATTGATTCAAGTTCGTATATAAGTTTCATTTAGAAATCATTTAAATTAATTAAATTTAACATTCAAATTAATTTAAATTCACTTGTCGACTTCATTCAATATTCATTAAGCAAATTTATCATTTAAAACAATTTCCATTTAATTTCCAATTCATTAAATAAATTACTTACGTTCAACTTTATTATATCAAAGCTTATAATTTTAGTTAAATTAAATTCGTCAAATCAAATTCTTCAAATTACAAGCCTTACATTTGTTTCAATAAAAGCATTTTATTCTTGTTAAAGAAATTCAATTTAATTTACTTATTTACTTAGTTACAAATTTCAAAACTCAATTAATAAGAAACTTAGTTTCACTTATTCAAGAGGTTCAATTTCACTTAATAAATAATTCAATTCAATTAATTTATTAAATAGTTCAATCTTATCCAATTATCAAATAATTTCAAAAATTAATTATTAACTAATTTCAAACTTAATTATTAATGATTCTAAATTATTTATTAATAATTCTAAATTTAATTATTAAATACTTAATTTTCAAACAACGTTCTTTCATCAATTACTACGTTAATATTTCGTTTAAGATTTCAAATATTAACATTTTCCTTTCATCAAAATTTAAATTCCAAGTTTATTTCAAAACCTTATTATTATTTAAATAAAATCTTTATTTTATATTAAATCAAATTATTGATCAATCGAGTTTTATTTAATTTTCTATCCAAGTCAAATTTTATTTGGGTATTTATCATTTCAACCTGATTCCACTTAATTCAAAAAATCAAAGTATAGCAAAGAGAACTTGCAGTGTGATAAGTGGGATGGTGTCAAAGTAAATAAACAAGCAATAACAACCATCAATAACAATCCAATAATTTATTTAAATAATCCCGAAATACTCATATTAATTTACATTTGTTCTTTATGCAAATTAATAAAATTATTTCTAGAATCTACACTATCATTTCATGCAGATTAAAGATTATTACATTAATATCTATACGGTTCTTCACTTGATATCCATTGTTCAATTTTATACTGCATCAATTTATACAACAAACATTCAAATGGTTCAAGGTGTAATTAACCAAATTTCTACATGTCAATTAATTTAACATCTAAAGGGGGTCATATCATACAAATTTAACTAATCAAATTCAACACATATATCAATTTTAAATTGTTAACTATCCTACATCAAATTCAACACATATATCAATTTTAAATTGTTAACTATCCTACATCAAATTCAATTGCATATTATTTATCACTTCAAACATTAACAATTTTACGTCCAATTTCAACATCACACAACAATCATTTACCAACCAAACTTGTATAAGAATATAAGTCATGAAATTTAATTCACCTTTCGTGGATAAAGAAATTGACGGCGAAGCACGAAGAAGAACGAATGGAATCGGTACAATACGAACAAACGGACACTGTAATTATTGACAAAAGAAAGACGATATTAATTCAATGAACGTTCATATATAATTTATAAAATTATATAGATGCGCTTATCGATGACGAAAGAAAGAACGAAAGCTGAAAATCGATGCTGCTGCAAAAGAAACTCAGTCGGTTGCTGCAACAACAGTGAAAAGAAAGATGGTTACTATTTATTCAATAACCAGAATATATATACACTGCATACATTCCTTCTTTCTGCAATCACTTCAACTCAGTACACTGCTACTTCCCACCGCATACCACTGTCCATACATCATCTTTTATAAAACAAAATTGTTCTTCATTTTATATATATATATAAAAACAGGACCGAGACTCAAAAAAAATGCATTTCAAAACCGGGACCATTTTTATACTCACGCACGCAACATGCAAACACCCAATCACTTGCACACACACAACACTATACACAGTTTCATCTTCCTTCCCCCCTTCTACATGCTGCCACTTACTCACGCACGTATACTCACATGGCACACATGCACCCAATACATGCACACTATCCACATATGCATGCATGCATCTTTGCACTCTCATGTATGCACATGGTCTGAAACTGGATGGTGGTGGAGAGTGGGTTCGGGGAAAACGTGATGCTCAGGTGAAGGCTCGATCGCAACTTGGTGCGCTCGGAGGAAGAAGGAGGTTGTCAGAGAAGGACGAATCTGAATGGAAGGGGCGGACTGGTGGTTTTCGGTGGTAGGGTTGAGGTTGCGAGTGGAATGGGGTTGATTGTGAGACCGAGGTGGGAACCATGACGGTGGTCCAGTTCTGCGGTAGGTGACGTGGAGATGAGGTCGAGGCGACGGCAAGGGTGGGCGAAGGAAATGGGCGGTGGCGCACAGCGGAATGGAATTTCGTGCATATGGAGGAGGAGGTTTGCGAGGTAGGGTTGGTCGTTGGACGTGGGTAGCGAAGACGAGTGGAAGAAGGAGCTGGTGAATTCTCGCATGCATGTGAGAAGGTGGTGATTTGCGTGTGCGTATGGAGCCTTTATTTTTTTGTTTTGGCCATTTTTAAATTTACAGAAAGCAAAGAATGGAAGAAGAAAGGAGGAGGGGTGAATACCTGAAGAGTTTTGAAATTTGTAATCTGGAACAGCGGAATGTACTGGAGAGATATATTTCCTTTAAATTTACTGCTTCGTATCCCAAATTATCATTATCGAATACCGAAACGTCATACCCTTTCCAATGCTAACCTCTAGCTTCCAACTACCTTATTTAATACACAACTGAGATTATATTTTTCAAATTTCCAAGGGATACGGGATAAAGATTTTGGGATGGGAAAGGTTTAACCGGTCCTTCTGGAATGGTTAAATTAACGCTACTATTTTACGCCAGGCTCCGATCTGCACGCATGAATATACCGTTTTGATCAGTGCGACGAGGTGCTTCCAACGGTACATAGATAATTGTGATATGATAGTTTTATAAAAACTCAAATTTTAAGCCGAATAAATTGTTCGGTTTTTAAAAACAATTTAAATGGAACAGGCAATGACGGAATTAGACGAAACGAATTACGACGACTTGATCAGATAAATTTTTACAACATTAATGTGTCAAAATATTTGGATTCGAAAGATAATTTTCCCGCAGTTTAAAGTGAACTGATATACAGCGAAACGCGAACGAAATTTACTACAATATTTTACGATGAAACTTTTTCTATATTCATAACTATATGGACGCATCCTATAAACAAAGTTTGGACGTTAATTGGGATCGTATATAAATTTTAAATTTTTATTTTAAAATGATGGAATTAAAATTTTTAAATTGGGTCGGAAATTCAGGGTCGTTACATTGTGCTCACCTGTCCCTGTAATTTTATCAAGTGTATATATCGGTATGCACGGCCTTGTGGCATGTACAATGATACACTGTGCATGCCATAAGCTGTTCATGTATGATGAATTCGAATTTAAATGATGATGAACAACCTAAATAACTGAGGTGAATATTATTTTCAAAATCCACATTTTATTTTATACTACAAAAATATTTTATTTTCAATTTTACTACGTCAATATATATTTTTGCAGATAGCTCAAATGCTGGATTCACATTGGAATGAAGTTGAAGATAAATACGAGTTGAGTGAATGAGTGATATGTAGTAAGGTCAAATGTAAACTAGAAATTGTGATGTAATCAAAATTGTATTTGTAATTGAAGTTGTGTGTGTGTGTGTGTGTATAGCGAGAGCTTGAAATTTGTAACAGTTTATAACATATATATGGAATTTATAAACATTGTTTTATAAACGTGAAATCAATTTAATTTGATAAGCCAGATATGGAAGTTTATAAAGGAATTATATTCACGATTTTGGACAGTGTATAATCCTTTAACTAAATGTGAAGAAGTGATGAATTTGGTTAGAGAATTATATTCACGATTTTGGACAGTGAATAATCCTTTAAATAAAATGGATATTCTTTGGAAGTGATACTGTAAAATGAAGTTTGAATGGTTTGAAAATAAAGTAAATTGTAAATTCACTTATTATTAAAATAATAAGTATATGGAATGTTTTACAAATATTGAAATGGTTTTTAGAATATATCTTTTTGAAGATAACTTAAAGTGAATATTTGGAAAATGACTTAAATTTATAAAAGATTAATTGAAAGGGCCTAGTGCTTATGGTGCTAGATAATTGTTGTTTGCTTTGATAGTTAAATAACCGACTATCAAATTTGGCCATCTTAGTTCCTTGATTCGATGTGGGAACTATTTAGTCGTACATTTACTACGTAGCCATTTGTGTAGGCTTGATTATCGTTTGTGGTGAGGATGTTGATTCATGTAGTGCAGAGTATTACTCAAATATATCGAGCATCCTTCTTGGCCGAAGGGTAGCAAGTAGAAAGTTGGAGACATGATAAGTCTATGAGACAGTTTCTATGTGAGGTTGAGGAACGCTTTTGCGTTGTTGGTGCGAAGAGATCGGGATCAGATTTATCTGAAAACCAATTCAAACCAACATTTATCCAACGATTGTGCAAGTTATTGAAGATATTGATACTTAGGATTTTCAAAATGAAGGACTTCTTGTTGATCGTTTGAGGTTAAAATCCCAATATACATCTTGTTGCAGTAGTCTCTTCATTATAAATATCCGATGCAAGGACTATTTGCTACTAATCCCAGGGATTTTGCGATAGGATGTGGTAGGAAAGTACCTTCGGTTTGTCTTGTTCCTGGACAATTTGTACGGGCGAGTGTTTGACAATGCATTTCTAAAGAATGTGTATATTGGTTTTTACAAATGTACATCAGTGGTGGCGGAGAAGGCAACTTCTCTTAGCTTGACACCCTCCTTGAGACGTACGAGCTCAAGGGTTGTATTTTTGTGGAAGGCAATTAGTAGTCAACGAAAATGGCATTGTGGCATTCAAAGTGATGTGATATGTGATGTGCGAAAGGTTTACCGCAGGCCTCATCAACCGAAAATGCTAGAAACAGGGTCAAATGCAGCAAGGCTAAGTGGGTCATTCCCAGTTAGGATATGATCATCTTCTTCTAGATATATTTCTTCCTGCTATGAAGTTCGAGAAGTAAATTAATGTGGTTTGTATGCTATGAGGGCCCTCGAAATGGTCAGTAACGACCGAGGGATGATTCATTCAGTACTACCTAGTTATAGAGATGAGCTGATCTTGTGTTGGTAAAGGATACTTTGTGATGGTTCTCGGTCCAATCCTTTAAAGATGTACTACCGTAAGGTTGTCCATTCACTTGGTCATTTGAATGGAAATCCAAACTCTGCTGCGTGCCTGCCATTTTGATTGTATTAACCCTTTTGGGCTATATGCTAGAATTTAATCTATGTAACAATTTTGGCTATGATTAATATTATTTGCATATTGGCCATTATTATAATACAACATAATTTTGATATGAAACGTTTGGTTATCATAAGGTAAAAACATGTCTATGTTTATGTGTGGGCGTGTCTTACGAGATACTTTTTTTGAAAAGGAAGGTAATTTAATAAATTCAGTTGAGTGTGTTTCTCATGTTGGTTTACAAGACTGACCTGGGCGTTCTTCCCTTTCAATGCTCCAGTCGGACCGAGTATATTTACTAGTTTAGATTTGGTGCTATTGGAGCTTTTGTAGGAGGGCTGAAGATCTTCATTTTCGTATGCACGTATCTGTTTATTATTCGGAGCAATGTTGTTGTTTATATCATCAACAATTGTAAGGATAGGTTATTATAACTATCTAGGATGATGATTAGTGATTGATTGTTTAACTCTGATTGATGTATGAATATATAGTTTCCGTTTTGTAAAGATAATTGATATGACATTATATGTTATTCCACTGCAATGTGAGATTCTGTATGGCTCTGTTTGTTTTTCTTCTCTCTTTCTTCTCTTCTCTTCTTCTCTCTTCTTTTCTCTCTCAGTTTGTGCTTTTTGAGTCGGACCTATGTGGTTTATTGTCGATTCATAGGGTACGGATTTGTGGGTCATCTACCTAGCAAGCATGTGCCTAATGTCGATACGAACTATATCGATATGAAGGTATCGAGATGAACTAGTTCGCACATTGAAGGTCCAAACTAGCATCGATCATATCGCATAATCTACAAGTCCAAATGGCACCAAATTTCCGTAGGAGCTTGCGTACAACCTCAATAATGTACCTGATCAATTTCAGGCCAAAAGGACCAACTATTGATTGATACGAACTCAATTCGTATCGCTCCAAGATGAGCCGAAATCACCTGAACTCGATCTTGTGAGCCCTCCCACATGAGAGAAGAAGTCCTGTGAGATTTGGATGAGATATTTGCTACCTACGCCTATAAATAGTGACCGTGGACCTATAGAAAAGGTACTTTTTTTGCCTCTCTACGTCGACACTTTGCCGAAACTGCTGTTGTACTTTGATTATACTATTGTAATCCACTTGTAACAAACGAGTTATAATTAATAAACATTAATTATTCCATAGTGGACGTAGGCCATATGTCGAACCACTCTAAATTTGTGTGTTCTTGTACTTTTTCTTATCTGCTGATTGGTGTGTTTGTTAGATCTGCCTCATTTTACATTTACTTTCTTCATTTTGTCTTTTCAAACACATTCGAAGAATTTTGTGCCCAATTTTGGTACAAACAGGGGCGTACTTGAGCGTGGTTCCAATACCTCAAGCCAAGATCGGATGTTTTTTAGTCGATTTGACCCCATCAACTTGGTAGGTTTCTTTTGTGAACATAGTTTTGATAGTTCAAAAGGCGCAATTTTATTAATGAAAGTTAGGTAATTTTTCCCTATTTACAATGCCTCCGGTATTCCCGCATGGCTTATTTAGGGGACATGAGAAATATATAAGATAATCTTAGGTAAAGTAACAACGCATCGATTTGTTGTTTCATGCTCGGGGAATATGGATTCCATCAACAGCAGTAAGCTTTAATGTTTCATCCCTTAGCTTCTGTTCAATAACATAGGGTCCTTCCCTGTTTGGTCCAAGTGCACATGGTGTACGGTAGACCCTCTTAAAGACAAGTCTCCTACTTCGAAGGTGCGATTATGAATTTTGGAGTTGAAGTGCCATACGACCCTTTTTTGGTCAGCGGAAGTCCTTAATTCAGCTTCCTCCCTCTTCTCATCAACCATATCGATTGACTTGAGTAAGAGTTGTTTGTTCTTCCTTTGATCAAAGTTTAGCCTCCGATGAGAAGGACTTCTAGCTCAACTTGGATCATTGCTTCTAAACCACATGCTAATGCGAATAGAGAGTGCCCAATTGCAGATTTGTGTGTTATCCTGTAGGCCCATAGTGCGAGTGGAAGTTCATCGACCCAATTACCTTTTGCTTTAGTTAGCCGATTTTTGATGGTGGACTTGGTGATCTTACTTACTACTTCCACTTGCCCGTTTGTTTGTGGATCTACGACAGCAAAAAACTTTTCTTGATTAGAAAGCATTCATAAATTTTTTTGAAATCAACACTTTCAAATTGAATCCCGCTAACCGTGATGATTTTCTTTGGCACCTCAAACCTGCAAATAAAATTTTTAGCAACAAAGTTAATGACTTTCTTTATGGCAATAGTGGCCAGCCATTCCGCTTCGGCCCATTTAGTGAAATAGTCAACGACAACAGTTTCATATTTGGCTTCTCCTTTAGCCATTGGTAATGCGACAATCAAATCAATTCCCCGGATTGTGAACAACCGTGGGCTAACCATCTGTGCTAGCTCCATAGGCGGATTCTTTTGATCTTGTTGGACCTTTTTCATTGTTCGCACTATCTGGCCTAATCTACGGCATCGCGGTTCACTATTAGCCAAAAGTACCTATACCGAAGAAATTTATTTGTAAGGGTTTGTCCCCTGGTATGGTCTCTACCTTCGCCTCCATGAATTTCTTTTAGGATACTTTGAGCTTCGTCTTTGGTCACACATCTAAGCAAGGGGGTACAGAATCCCCTTTAGTAGAGTATCCCATCCTACATTACAAATTGTTGTGAATTTGGGTAAGCTTCTTCCACTAGTTCCTGTTTATCGAAAGGGCTCCTATGAGCGGGTAGTCTTTATTCCGCGTCATTTATTTCTTTGGTTCCTTGGTTGTCTCAAAAATCCCGTCGATATCCATTTTTCTTTTGCTTAGAGTGGTCAATGTTTCAACTAGGACCAGCCCTAATGACTGCGCTTCTCCAAAACAGGCTAGTTTGGCCAGATAATCTTCCTTCGTGTTATATTCCCTTAGGATATGACTTATGATGAAATACTCGATGTCATTCAGACGTTCCTGTACTTTAGATAGATATGGGGCGAGGTTCTCCCCTCGAGCTTGGTATTTGCCTTACACGTGACAAACGACTAGCTGACAGTCATTATAGATCTTTACGGATTTTATCTCGAGTTCCCTCATAGTCTTTAGCCCAGCTATCAATGCTTCATAATCTTCCTTGTTATCTGTTGTAGGGAATTCCAAGCGCAAGGCATAGAAACTCGATCGTCCTTCGGCAGTTTCTAGCGCTACCCCTACTCCCAAGCAGAAGTTGTAAGACGCACCATCGACGAATAACTTCCAACGTGTCTCCACTTCCTAAGTTATTCCTTCCTCATTATCTCATATTGCAAATTCGATAATGAAATCTGCCAGTGCCTACCCACTGGTCACCTTTCAAGGATGGTATGTGATTTCATACCGACTTATTTTGATCTTCCATTTGATAAATTGTGCATAGGTCTCGGGGCGGTATAACACTTGCTTCAAGGGTTCATCTATTAGCATTCTAATAGGGTGTGTTTGGAAGTACAATCTTAACTTTCTGGATGCGATCAAGAGGAAATGTAGCCATTTTTTCTATTTTGGATAGTTCTTTTCTGCTCTAGTGAACTGTTTACTAATGTAATATATAGGTCACTGGATCTTACATTCTTCTCATACAAGCACGACACTCAATGCATGTGACGAAACTGATAAGTAGATGTGCAAATCTTCTCCATCTACCGGCTTGGATAGGATTGATGGGGTATCCATATATCGCAGCAGATCTTCAAACATAGTTTGACAAGCTTGATTCCATTCGAAGTTTTTCTTTCTCTTCTTTAGCACGTCAAAGAACGGTATACATCTGTCAATCGCTTTTGAGGTAAACTAGCTCAGCGCTGCAACATTTCCATTCAGGCTTTGTTACTCTTTCATGTTCCTCAAAGCCTCGGCTTCATGCAAAGCAGTTATTTGCTTAGGGTTTGCTTCGATGCCTCTAGTGCTTAGGATAAGTCCCAAAAACTTTTCCGAGGCTACTCCAAAATGATACTGAAGTGGATGAGCTTCATCCCTTATTTGTGGAGTATTTCAAACATTTCAGTGAGGTTGTCCAAGTGATTTGCGGCTATGCGTGATTTAACCAGCATATCTTCTACATGAACTTCCATTGTCTTCCCAATCTAACGTTTGAATATGCCATTCACTAGTAGCTGGTAAGTTGCCCTAGCATTCTTTAAGCCAAATGGTATTAGTTTGTAGCAATATAGTCCTAGATCGATGAAGAAACTGGTATTTTCTTAATTTTTTATGCATCATGATCTGGTTGTATCCCAGGTATGCTTCCAAAGATGATGGCAGTTCATATCCATCCAACCCTTCCATAAGCTGATCGATTTTTGGTAGAGGAAAGCTGTCTTTGGAGGAAGCTTTGTTTGGATCCGTGTGGTCGATATAGGTTTGACATTTTCCATTGGACTTCTTGACCAAAACCAGGTTAGATACCCATTCTGGGTAAGTTGCATTGTGGATAAAGTTAATCACCATTAGCTTATCCACTTCTTCTCTTAGTGCTTTGGACCTCTCAAGCCCTAGGCTATGCCTTTTCTACTTCACAGGTGTGTATTTGGAATCAATGTTAAGTACATAGCAAGCTATCTTTGGCTACACACCTAATATATCAAAATGCATCCATCAAATACATCCTGATTGGTGCGAAGAAATTTGTTGAGTTCCAACCACATCCTGTTTCCAAGATGCGGTCCAATTTTGAGGATCTATGTCGGATCATCCATGTTGACTAGGATAAACACCATCAATTCTACCAGTGCCTCCCGTTCCTCACCTAAACTCTTCTTTCTATGGTCCAAAGCCCTATCGAATCAGTTATTGTCCCAAAGCCAGGGGTGGCTCCGTAGTTGCTATTCGAAAGGTTCACAAATATAGAGAGTTCTCCCCACATTCTTCCCCTTTTCTTTTCTTTTAGACTCGCATAGTTCCACGATATAACGATCCCTAGCGGCACTTTGGTCTCCCTTGATCACCACGACTCCATTTTCCATCTGAAATTTCATTATTAAACAACATTGACCTAAAGCAATCTTGAAATCTACTAAGGAGGATCGCCCCAGGAAAGCATTGTAGGCTGAAATTTCATCTACGATCGCAAAGATTTTGATGGGGGTGACTCTTCGGTTGCTTCTATTGTAGGATCGATTTCACCCTAGAGGGGGGGTGAATAGGGTGATAGTGTAAATTATAAAAATTAATCGCGGAAGCTTTATAAATTTATTTCAATTCAGATCACAGAATAGCAGCACAGATATCGCAGAATATAAATAACAGAATAAAACAGAACAACACAGAATTTACCCAGCTTCGGCAAAACCCTGCCTACGTGCTGCCCTCAAGGTTTCTACTAGAAATTAGATAGTCCCTCGCTTACACACGTAAACTCGCTATACACCGCTATTGAGTAATCTAACTCTACGCTCAAAACCTTGACCACAACTCAACTACCGAGTTGCAAATTCCCAAACTACACACCGTAGTTTGCACCCTAGTCACACGACTAGAAAAATTAAAACGGTTTAAAAAAAAAGGAAAATTACAAATTAAAAAGCAAATTAAAATTAAACCCTAATTAAAAACCCCTATATAAAAAATATTTCTCCCTTTTAAAACAATAGGCCGGCCCTTTCTTCAATTCGACCCGTCTCTTTATTTTCTTTGCTTTGTTTGGTTGCGTATACAATGGTGGCCGTTCCTCTTTCAATTTTAGGGCTTCGTCCCTGATCTCCAAATTAGGGCTTTTGAAGCGCCGATGGTTTGTGGATTGATTCGATGATCTTTTGCGTGTATTCTTGATTGATTGTTGCTCACGTCGGCTACTTCGTTGATCGAATTTGGCTTTGGTATGTAATTTTATACTTTGTGCTTTTCTGATTTTATGCTTGAATTCGATCAGATAATTGCCGATGATGATTGGGTATTTTATAGGTGCTCGATCTCCTTGTATTGCGTTCGTCTGAATATATTTGAATTTTTCAATTTTGTGCTTTTGGCCATTCGATTTACTTGAATGCTCGTGATTTATCTGACTTGGTCATATAACTTGAATAACACGAATTTTAAAACAAAAACGACTTGTTCAATTTTGCTTGGCCACGGCTTTGATTTTGGACTTGTTCAACTGGACTTCGGCTATCAGATATTGTTTTGATGCTTGCGATTTTACCTTGACCAATTCATATGCGAATACTTCTGTTACTTGCATCCCACGGCTTTGAATTGTAATTGTGGTTGATTTATTTTTACGTGGTGGCCACAGCTTTGGTTTGTGACATTTGACTTTGTCACGTTCGTATATTTTTCATAACTTGATTCTATGCCTTGCTTTGAGACGTTTGGTTATCACTGGCTTCGACTTGGTATTGACTGTTTCAATTTGTCACACACGTGATTTCTGATTTGTGAATTATTCTTGGCTATGTTACAGTTTGCAATGTCTCGATTTTGATGTATGCATGTATACGTATGTGTTTGGGAAAGAATAACTACTACATCCAATTTACTGCATATATACTTGAAGTTGTATCACATACGTTGTTCACTTGGTCCTGAGCACTGCTTGTTGCACTTGTGTACATGGTAGAGTTCATCTTCATTCTGTAGACCTGAACTTTGAGTTGCTGTTGCATATGAGTTTGGGCATGGGTATTTGCAGTTTCATGTTGGTCATTTGGTCGTTATGTTGATTGTTGAGTTGCTTCATGTTTTCTTGTTTCCATGTTTTAACTGCTTCAATTGCTTAGTGCATTGCTGTTTGCATTGCATTGTAACTTCAAGCATGCTGCCACTGTGTTGCTTACTGATTTGAGCTGCAGACCATGTTTTATTCGATATGCATGGCTGCTATAACAGCTCGACCATTTCACTTCATTCACTTTGTACTTGATAGTTCACTGCCATAATGTACATTTGCATCTTGGGTTGTAATTGGGTTGGTCTGCACTGCTACAGTTCAACTGGTGCTTCATTTTGCAGCTGGTCTTTGTATCTTTGCATGTGCATTGTAGTCTTCACATGTTGTAACCTGGTCTGCACTGAGCACTTGAACTTGTATCTGTGCACTGGTGTAGTTCCAATTCATGTTGCTGGACTTGTTGTAAAGTTGTGCTTGCATTTTGATATTGTTTCTGGCCTGTGCACATTGTTGCATGCATTGAGTATTTTGTATCTCGGCATTGACCACTGTTTTCATTCTGACCATTGAGTTTGAACATTTGTAGTTGTATTACTTGATATCCACTATTGTCACTGGTTCCATTATACATGCATTGCTATTGCTTAGTGTCTTGATCAATGTTCAGCCATGTTGCTTGTTTGTAGTGTTTGGTGACTGATGCATTACTGTAGTTGCCATATCTCATGCTCGAGCTCTTTGCATACTTCATGACTGCCTTGTGTTGAACCCAGTTTTAAAAACTCGGGTTTGACCTTGTGCTTGTGTCGTGATTTTGAATATATTGCACCTGAGTTGAACCTGTCTGTATATTTGGGTTTGACCTGTGCTCACCTGTCCCTGTAAATCAATCAAGTGTATATATCGGCGTGCACGGCCTTGTGGCATATACAGTAATACACTGTGTATGTCACAAGTTGTTCGTGTATGATGAATTCAAATTTAAATTATGACGAACAACCCAAATAACTGAGGCAAATCATATTTTCAAAATCATCTTTTATTTTGAATTGCAAAAATATTTTATTTTCAATTTTACTGCGTTAGTGAATATTTTTGCAGATTGCTCAGATGCTGGATTCAAACTGGAATGCAGTTGAAGATATATACGAGTGTGAGTGATATGTAGTGAGGTGAATTGTAAATGTGAAATGTGATGTAATTGTAATCAAAGTTGTATAGTTATAGTGAGAGCTTGAAATTGTACTATTCAAAGATGTAATAAATATTTGTTTGAATAAAATATTCGTTTGAATTCAAATTTCGTGTTATTTATTTTATTCTGCAAATATTTATTTAATCTGTGAAAAAAAAAAATAGTATATTATCAAATACATTTAAACGAATGTATATATGTTTATTATCATCAAACAAAAATCATATAAGCGCATATTCAACAATCTCCCCCTTTTGATGATAACAAACATATATTTAAGATTTTGAATATATTAAATATATTTGATAATTTCAATTGCTCCCCCTATTTGAATGCTTCCTTTCTATATGATACTCCCCCTACATATATGACTCCCCCTACATATATGCATACAAATAAAATGTGCAAATGAATCTATATGCATATTGAAAACTTCTTTGACCTTTTCTCTCCCTTTTTACTGAATCTATATGCATATTGAAAACTTCTTTGACCTTTTCTCTCCCTTTTTACAAAATCTTAACTTTTCTCTCCCCCTTTTGTTATCAGCAAAAGAATAATAGTAATAGAAAGTAGAGATATAGTGATCGGTATTAATTAAACATTAAAAACTCAATTTAATATAAATATTAAATTTCAATAGAAAATCAAACAAAAATCATAAAAATATTGTTAGGCGCATATTCCACTTTTAGAATGATGGAGATGATGTCATCATATAAAACCATACAATTGTGTCTATTTGTGGTATTTTTATATCAGGAATTTGAATATCTACTAATCATGCATAACCGTTAGGACTTTTAAATGAGATTAGTAGTATTCCAATTTTATTTTTTAAAAAAATGAATTCAAGTATCTTCTAACCACGCATAACCGTGAGGACTTTTAAATGGGATTAGAATCAACTTGTTTATTTTAAAAGAAAGGAAAAAAATCAACTTTTTATATGCGTTCCATACATGCATAACCGTGAGGACTTTTAAATGAGCATGGAAGCACATAACAAATTCCAAGTAATTCACCCATGCATAACCATGAGGACTTTTAAATGAGAGTGAATACTTTGGTATTTATTTATTTTTATTTTTATTTTTATTTTTTTAAATGGGAAAATGAAAAAACGAACGATTCCTGTTTAAAATATCACATATCGACAAACTATATAGAATTTTGATGAATGATGGTTGATAGAAAAATGAAAGAAATAGAAATGGTCATGGAATATTTATCAACAGAAAGTTTTTATAACTTTTGTTATGAAATTCTAAAGAAATTTTTCTAAATATATTGTCTTGAGTAATGTATGACAAATATCGACACTCATCACTTTTTCAATCACTATTGATCTTTTCGATAATCATTAGGGAGTCAAAATAGTCATTTAAAATCAAATCCAAAAAATTATAAAATTAAATTTTCAAAAAATGACTAATCTGTAAATATGGTCAAACATGATTTTCTCGAGGGGGTTTTATAAGAAAATTTTCTGCTATTTGAAAATTATTTCAAGTGAAAAAAATGCAGATATTTTCTTTGAAAAACGATGCAGCAAATGAATGTTTCAAAAATTAATCACGTTACACTAATAATTTTTCTATCAACTATATTACCAGTGTAATCTGCATCTGAATTTAAATTTCACTCAATATTCACTCGTTGAATGTCAAAGACCAGATTGTGAAATTTCAACAAATTATCTCAGAATGAAATTCTCTTGAATTTGAAAATGAATCCAGTGTTAACAATCAAACATATATCAAAGTGTCAATCTTAGAAGCCATAGACTAAACAGTTATATTCATGAGTATTTAATTGTCAACCAAACATCATTATTTCAAAACAAATGTTTCAAAAGAATTTCTTAAAGTCTCAACAATTTCAAAAATTTCTTAAAATCCTATTTACAATTTTTAAAATAGAATTCATTAGGATTTTAAATCGAGGCCGTGTCAAAACATGAATATAGATTTAGCCAAAAATATTATAACAACAATATTATTATCCAATCAAAACACTATTTTTCTCTCAAACTTATATATCAAGTAATTCTAGAGAATTTTATAGTGTTTTTGACATAAGAATATAAATGGCTAACAATTTTGAATAAAGTCAGAATCAAAATCATCATTAAATCATCATCATATCATCATCACATAATTGGCTGATTTTATTCAGAAAATGGTACAGATTATCACATTTAATATATCGTACAAATAAATGTACCTTTACCTGTCTTTACCTTTACGATATTTTTCGTCGTTGTCCATTGTGATTCTGTCACCTTTATACTAGGCTAAGGAACTTAGCTTTGTCGCCCGTTGTGTTTCTGGAACAGCCAAAATCCAGAGAACACTATTGTTGTTCCTTAGCCTGCCACCACACCTACACGAAAAAAGATTTATGTGACCTATTTGTTTTTATAGGTCCATGGTTGTTAGTGGCAGAAAATTTTGAAAAATAATTTTGTGTAGATCCAAAACTATTTATAATTGTTCCCTTTGGCACCCAAATTTGTTTAACTTTGAGAGATTTTATATTTGTGCCTTTTGGAACCCAAATCGATATAGTTTTCACATGTTTGGGTCTATACCAACAATTATTGTGATTGTGTCCATATTTTCTACAAATTGTGCACATAGAATTAACTTGATTAATATTGCTTTCAACAATCTTCGAATTATTATATCCAAGTCCTTGTCTAACCGTATTAATAGTTTGCTTTCCTAATAGCATATTCAACGATTTTTCACTTTTTGAAAATTTATCTAAAGTTGTTGACAATTGTTGGACTTGTGTTTTGAGAGATTCATTTTCGTTTAACAACTGTGTGCACTTTTTAATAGAATTCTCTCTCCTAGTATTTTCATTCTCCTTTAAAATCAGAATTTCATTTTCAAGCGATTTTATTTTAATTTCTGATTTTTTAATTTCCTCATCAAATGTTGGACACTTATCACACTTAGGGATCCTACTTTGATAGGTTTTAACTAATTGATCAAGTTGTTTATTACATTCTATCAAAGTATCTTTTTGAGATTCAAGTTTGGCGTATTTTTCCCTAAGTCGTTCAAAACAACCGTTTACTTCATGAAAATATATAAGCAACTCAGAATGGGTAAGTTTTGATACCTCACTTGGCTCGTCATCGTCACTGTCAGTTGTATCACCTCGAAGACACAATTCTGCCTTTTCGCTTTCACTGCCAGTGCTTTGATCATTCTCGTCTATTTCATCCCAAGTGGCTGCAAAACTTTTCTTTTTCTGTTTCTTTCCGTGGCTGGATTTAATTTGTGGACAATCGGGCTTGATATGGCCGGGTTTGTTGCAATTATAACAAATAAACTTTTGTTCTTCTGAGTAGTCTAGTGCTTTGGCTATTCTGCTTTTTGCTTTTTGAATTCGAGCTGAATTTCCATGTTTTTGATTCCATTTTTTGAATTTCCTTATTAACAGCTCCAATTCTGCTGCTCCATCATCTTCATCGTTATCATCATCACTTTCGGTTGTTCCTTTGAGAGCTATTGATTTCTTTTGAGTGTCACCTCCTTCACGCTCTTCTTTGAATTTCATTTCAAGCTCATAAGTGGTGAGATTTCCGATGAGTTCCTCAACTTTAAGTTGTTTTAAATCTTTCGATTCTTGTATGGCAGTTACTTTTGCTTCAAAGCTTCGTGGAAGGACTCTGAGGATTTTCCGGACTATTTCTAATTCGGTGTATGTTTTTCCAAGTGCTTTTGATTTGTATACGATATTGGAGAGTCGTCCGTACATCTCTTTGACATTTTCTTCCTTCGCCATTTTGAAGTTCTCGTATTCGCTGCTTAGCATTGCAAGGCGAGATTCTTTGACTTGAGATGTTCCTTCGTGAGTCACTTCTAGTATGTGCCATATTTCCTGCGCAGTTAGACAATGTGAGACACGATTAAATTCAAATTGATCTAATGAACAGATAATAGAATTCATAGCTTTGGCATTAGTATTCTGTAATTTATTTTCTAATTCTGTCCATTGTTCCTTTGGTTTCTCTATTTCCTGATTATCTACAGTTATAGTTGGTATCCTATAACCTGTTTCAACAATATCCCAAGCGTCAATGGTTTTCAAAAAAAATTTCATCCTATTTTTCCAAAAAGCATATTCACCATTGAACATTGGTGGTCTAACTATGGATTGACCTTCTGCAAAAGCATTATTAAAAGAAGCCATTTTAAAAATTCGAATTTTTAAACAAAAACTGATTTTTTCAAAAAAAATAGAATTTTTAAAACAAATGTTGACTTCTATTCCTAGCTCTGATACCACTTGTAGGATCGATTTCACCCTAGAGGGGGGGTGAATAGGGTGATAGTGTAAATTATAAAAATTAATCGCGGAAGCTTTATAAATTTATTTCAATTCAGATCACAGAATAGCAGCACAGATATCGCAGAATATAAATAACAGAATAAAACAGAACAACACAGAATTTACCCAGCTTCGGCAAAACCCTGCCTACGTGCTGCCCTCAAGGTTTCTACTAGAAATTAGATAGTCCCTCGCTTACACACGTAAACTCGCTATACACCGCTATTGACTAATCTAACTCTACGCTCAAAACCTTGACCACAACTCAACTACCGAGTTGCAAATTCCCAAACTACACACCGTAGTTTGCACCCTAGTCACACGACTAGAAAAATTAAAACGGTTTAAAAAAAAAGGAAAATTACAAATTAAAAAGCAAATTAAAATTAAACCCTAATTAAAAACCCCTATATAAAAAATATTTCTCCCTTTTAAAACAATAGGCCGGCCCTTTCTTCAATTCGACCCGTCTCTTTATTTTCTTTGCTTTGTTTGGTTGCGTATACAATGGTGGCCGTTCCTCTTTCAATTTTAGGGCTTCGTCCCTGATCTCCAAATTAGGGCTTTTGAAGCGCCGATGGTTTGTGGATTGATTCGATGATCTTTTGCGTGTATTCTTGATTGATTGTTGCTCACGTCGGCTACTTCGTTGATCGAATTTGGCTTTGGTATGTAATTTTATACTTTGTGCTTTTCTGATTTTATGCTTGAATTCGATCAGATAATTGCCGATGATGATTGGGTATTTTATAGGTGCTCGATCTCCTTGTATTGCGTTCGTCTGAATATATTTGAATTTTTCAATTTTGTGCTTTTGGCCATTCGATTTACTTGAATGCTCGTGATTTATCTGACTTGGTCATATAACTTGAATATCACGAATTTTAAAACAAAAACAACTTGTTCAATTTTTCTTGGCCACGGCTTTGATTTTGGACTTGTTCAACTGGACTTCGGCTATCAGATATTGTTTTGATGCTTGCGATTTTACCTTGACCAATTCATATGCGAATACTTCTGTTACTTGCATCCCACGGCTTTGAATTGTAATTGTGGTTGATTTATTTTTACGTGGTGGCCACAGCTTTGGTTTGTGACATTTGACTTTGTCACGTTCGTATATTTTTCATAACTTGATTCTATGCCTTGCTTTGAGACGTTTGGTTATCACTGGCTTCGACTTGGTATTGACTGTTTCAATTTGTCACACACGTGATTTCTGATTTGTGAATTATTCTTGGCTATGTTACAGTTTGCAATGTCTCGATTTTGATGTATGCATGTATACGTATGTGTTTGGGAAAGAATAACTACTACATCCAATTTACTGCATATATACTTGAAGTTGTATCACATACGTTGTTCACTTGGTCCTGAGCACTGCTTGTTGCACTTGTGTACATGGTAGAGTTCATCTTCATTCTGTAGACCTGAACTTTGAGTTGCTGTTGCATATGAGTTTGGGCATGGGTATTTGCAGTTTCATGTTGGTCATTTGGTCGTTATGTTGATTGTTGAGTTGCTTCATGTTTTCTTGTTTCCATGTTTTAACTGCTTCAATTGCTTAGTGCATTGCTGTTTGCATTGCATTGTAACTTCAAGCATGCTGCCACTGTGTTGCTTACTGATTTGAGCTGCAGACCATGTTTTATTCGATATGCATGGCTGCTATAACAGCTCGACCATTTCACTTCATTCACTTTGTACTTGATAGTTCACTGCCATAATGTACATTTGCATCTTGGGTTGTAATTGGGTTGGTCTGCACTGCTACAGTTCAACTGGTGCTTCATTTTGCAGCTGGTCTTTGTATCTTTGCATGTGCATTGTAGTCTTCACATGTTGTAACCTGGTCTGCACTGAGCACTTGAACTTGTATCTGTGCACTGGTGTAGTTCCAATTCATGTTGCTGGACTTGTTGTAAAGTTGTGCTTGCATTTTGATATTGTTTCTGGCCTGTGCACATTGTTGCATGCATTGAGTATTTTGTATCTCGGCATTGACCACTGTTTTCATTCTGACCATTGAGTTTGAACATTTGTAGTTGTATTACTTGATATCCACTATTGTCACTGGTTCCATTATACATGCATTGCTATTGCTTAGTGTCTTGATCAATGTTCAGCCATGTTGCTTGTTTGTAGTGTTTGGTGACTGATGCATTACTGTAGTTGCCATATCTCATGCTCGAGCTCTTTGCATACTTCATGACTGCCTTGTGTTGAACCCAGTTTTAAAAACTCGGGTTTGACCTTGTGCTTGTGTCGTGATTTTGAATATATTGCACCTGAGTTGAACCTGTCTGTATATTTGGGTTTGACCTGTGCTCACCTGTCCCTGTAAATCAATCAAGTGTATATATCGGCGTGCACGGCCTTGTGGCATATACAGTAATACACTGTGTATGTCACAAGTTGTTCGTGTATGATGAATTCAAATTTAAATTATGACGAACAACCCAAATAACTGAGGCAAATCATATTTTCAAAATCATCTTTTATTTTGAATTGCAAAAATATTTTATTTTCAATTTTACTGCGTTAGTGAATATTTTTGCAGATTGCTCAGATGCTGGATTCAAACTGGAATGCAGTTGAAGATATATACGAGTGTGAGTGATATGTAGTGAGGTGAATTGTAAATGTGAAATGTGATGTAATTGTAATCAAAGTTGTATAGTTATAGTGAGAGCTTGAAATTGTACTATTCAAAGATGTAATAAATATTTGTTTGAATAAAATATTCGTTTGAATTCAAATTTCGTGTTATTTATTTTATTCTGCAAATATTTATTTAATCTGTGAAAAAAAAAAATAGTATATTATCAAATACATTTAAACGAATGTATATATGTTTATTATCATCAAACAAAAATCATATAAGCGCATATTCAACATCTATGAGTTCTACTGGTAAGTGAATTATTCCTACAGGTTGTTTGTGTTCCTCGATGATTCCCTGAATCTTTGTTTGGTAGGCGGATACATCTTTCATATTGATCTTCGTCTGATCAAAGGTGCATTTAAAAAGGATATTTACATAGCTGTCGTTGCTTAGCAATACTTTTCGGACAATGGCAGTTCTGATTCCTACTATCATTACCATGGGGTCGAGAGTTGGAGCTTCTATTCCTTTAATGTCTCGATCCCAAAATGCTACATCGTCGTTTAAGGTTCTCTGATGCTTAGTAGGTGTTTCTTTTTCGATTGCAAAGCACGCCTCTTTCGGAGCATGCTTCAATAAGGTCATATACCACTCCATTTCTCTCCAACTCTTCTACACAGGACCAGGCCCTCTAGATATCATCACAATGATAAGTCTCTGGTCAATCAGTTTGGGTCCCTCTTTGTTGGTTCTAGCTTAGTTCCCTTAGTCTCTACGAGCTTCAGGCGCTGCGGTTGGTCGCGATTTAGTGGTTTCCTCATATAATGCTGAAGCTTGTTTTCCCGAATCAACTCTTCAATCAAGTTCTTCAAGTAACGACGCTCATTCTTATTGTGGCCATGTATCTCATGGAAGAAACGGTGCTTTCCAGAATGCTTCTGTCATTCAATTGCTTCCAGTTTAGGCGGCTTCTTGTAGTCTACTGTCCCCTTCATCACGAGATATTTGTTTTCAGGACTATCATTGAGTGGGGTGTATTGTTCGGGCTACAAACCTTTGAGTCGCTCGCTAATTTTGTTTCGTTTGTTAGAATTTTGTTCTTCCTTTTATGATTCCCATTCTTTTCTATGTTCTCTTTATCTATCCCGGAGATGTTTACATCTTGGTTCATTTCCATACTATTAGGCCCAATGATGGTCGAATATTGGTTAACAATTTTCTTTTCTAATTCCTATGCCTCTTCCAATCACAAATATTAGCTCGCCTTTCGATTGAAGTCCTTTCTAGTGGTGGGTTGTTTCATTTTGATCCATTTCTGGAATTCAGTCTCAAGGTAAATTGTGTGGACTAAGGACATAAAAACCATATATCCTTATTCAGAATACTTACTTCAGTTACTGCAGTGTTGAATTGATTCATAAAAGACTTAAAGATTCATTTTGTCCTTGGAATAAGCTAGACATTAACATCACATCTTTTGGCTATGCCGTGTGAAGTCTAAACTGATCAAGGAATCTTGTTGCTAGTTGATTGAAGGTGAAGATAGATCTTGGTGGAAGCCTAGTGAACCACTTGGAAGAAATTCCCTCCAGAAAAATTAAGAAACATCTACATCCAATGATATTCGAAGCATTCGCTCCATCCATGTGCCAATTGTACGTATAAATGTAGGGATTTGGGTCATTCATTCCGTCATGAGATGGAATAGTTGGCATAATGACGGGATACCACTAATTTAGAATGTCATCAATGAAAGGAGTCCGACTTGGAGCATATCCCCATTCATCATCCCTTCTATCCTTACTTTCATCCATTAGTCGCTTGACCATGTCCATGATATATGCCTCAAATGTCTAGTAATCTGGGGGTTAGCTGTTAGTGAATACACAAAATGTTTGGTCTTGTAAATGATCTTGTTAAGCGGGCCAAAGCCTAGGCTCTCCTGTCTTCAGGAAAGCCACTCCCTCAAGGTTCCATTGGCTTGCAGTTGGTTTGATGGGGGCAGTTTGGATCTCCTTAGCTTCAATGAATGCATTGGTATTTCCTTCCAACTTGTCATCATCAAGTCGCTCACCGTCTTCTGAATCGGAGAGATCCATGACAACATCCTCCCATGGGGATTTCACCCCTATATTTAGGATTGTAGCTAGTTGCCTCGCAGTTGTGGAGTGCTTACGTTTCCTTCCATATTGATTCCTACAGTTTCACCACTTGCTCCTTTCTACGGTTGCTTCCTGTTTCTCCTGTTTAGGCCAAAAACAGAAGGATTTTATTGTTCCACAGTGGCTATGGGCTTTTCCATGGTTCTCGGAGAAGCATGCAACTGCCAGGTCAAAATGGTATTCGATTTATCTATGAGAGCCCTTTGGCTATTTTCCATCTTCCGATTAATTTTGTCTACCATTTTATTTAATTCATCTTTAATGACAACTTCAAGCTGAATAGAGTATCCTTGAAACCGATCTTCAATGTTAGCTCCTAACTTTAGATTATTGGGATCGTTGACTTTAGTTTGCCACGGGTTGGTTTCTTCTCCAACAATGGTAGCTCCTGTGAATCTTCCAAAGGTAGTTCTCTTTCTTCCTGGTGCCATTGACCCGTTAGCAAATCTTCTAAGTAGAGATTGAGGATCTAACTTCTGAACCTATCTGATCCAAACTAGATAGCTAAATCTAAGCCTGAGTTGGGTTCTCAGTGAACGTACCAAAATGTTAACCCAAAAAATAGATCAACACTCTGGATGGCATGTGAAGGCACCAGCTCTGTTTATCAAGGCAAATGGAATAGAAATAAGGAATAGTAACTTTGCAGATAAAGTAAAGTGATAAGAAATTTTTATAGTGGTTTGGCTGTTAACGAAGTCTACGTCCATTTTATAACTTTTGTTTGATTGACTTCAATTACAAGTTGAATCTGATTACAATTTGATTTTATCATATAAGTTAGATCAAGTCATCAGTGTTAGAGTTTACTAGAGAATTACAGTGACCCATTTAGATGACAGTTTTGAGAGAGGAGAAGCGTGAAGAATAGGTTTTGCAGGGTTTCAACAGCCAGTCCTGAAGATCCTCTTTATGTTATAGGTAGGATCATATTTATAGGAGTTGGAGAGCTATTGGGCTAGGCCTCTTTACCTGAGACCTAAGCACGGCAATACAAAAGTACTTCAAAAGTTTCACAGTGATACAACTTATTGTGATGGATCGCTAGTGATCCATGCACTTAAGGGACTTTTGGATCACCTCTTTTGGGTTGCATTCCTTGCCTTCTATAGATGCTCTCCATGCAATATGGTAATTAATCGCCTTGTTTTATGGTGATTCGTATATAACTTGCATCGAACTATAACTGGAATCAATTGAATGCTCACTTCTAAAAAAAGCCTGCTTGAAATATCGTGAAACTTGGCATGCATCCCTAAGATATTAGAACAAGGCGCAAGAAGATTGGAACGAACAAGAACAAGCATGAACTTAGCCTTTTTTGACATCTTTCATCTGCATTCTTCTCCCCATTTTCCAATGATCTTCTTAGTCGATCCTTGAGATGTATTGACTTGTCGTAGATGTTCTAACCACCTTTGAATTCCCTTGGTTCAAAAACTCAGATAACAACTATAAGTCAAAGTGGTCAATATTCCCATGAACCTCTAGGATAGTTTATATGTTTATATTACTACAATTACCATGTTATGGACGTAAATATCACAACATATTAAAATACGAAACTAAACAAATGAATAAATTATTTAAATTATATTATTAATAAAATTCTATTTTAAAACACTAAAAATGAGTATATATTTTAATCAAATTAAATATATTCAAATACTTAAAACACTTTTATTAAAATAAACACCAAATTTGATTTAGTATAGGCATGATATTATTTACTCAAACATAAAATAGAGATCCTATGAAATTTATTAAAATATAATTTTTTGAAATTCACCATTTTACCCTTGTTGCCAGTGCACCTGATCCAACAATGGTACCAAAGCCCACATTGTGTTTGTGTGAATAAGTTAACCAATGCTAAAGGAATTACTTTTAGAAAAGTCAAAGTGATAGGTGTCAACGTAAAGGTTCTTAAACTTAGGAGAAGGTTACTCAAATTAAGGACCAATATATTTAAAAAATCTCCCAATGTCCTAGCCTTTACCTAACTTACAATGACCCGTATTTTTAACGATAGGATATTTAGATGATTGATTTAAATATTGAATCACTAATTAAATGAAGGCCAAAAATATGATTTTTCGCATACTATCGAATTAGGACTTGAGACCACTTCGCTTGAGTTCAATTGATGTTGCGAATTAAAATGAGTATAAACTTTGCTATATTTGGAGATTAGGCAGTTCGATGGCCAAAACAATCTCAAAATGTGCGAAATTAGCATCCTGAGGCATAGTCTAATATAGCGATGAGATTTGTACCATTGGATCTGAAAAAATAAGGTGATGTATACAAACTAGTATTGCAGCGATCAGACGCATCTTGTGATCGTATGGATTCAAAATGTATGACCATTTATTTAAGAGAATAAATAAATTAAATAAAAAATTATTACAAATAACACCCACATTATTCTTTTCCCTCTCTATTCTCATTATCTATTTACTGTTACATTCCTGAAAGTTTAAAGAATCGTCATTCCTCATTTTTCATTCCAAAAATAAATTCGACCAACTCGCTCAACGATAAATTGCCAAACCAAATCCATTGAGATCATATGGACGAGAGCTTCATGATGACCATGATGAAATATTGATTAATCGTCATTGGTGACATAGACATTCTTGGTTCTAGATCTAAGATTTGAGATCGACAGATATTTAGGTGGCGATAGGTAGATCGAAGGGCGGCTTTGTGATTCTTGTGAGAGTAGGAGGAGATGAGGACGATTTGGTGATGAGCGGCATCATGTGGCAAAATACGTTCAAAAACATGGTCGAGAGCATGCATTAGGTCATGATGCAGGGTGTTGAGCCAAGCTCCATGTCTTAGGGTTCTCCATGAAGAGGGTAGGTAGCAGAATTTATTGGTGAAGATAAATCGTGATTTCATTGACGAACGATAGAGAAATCAAAGTTGGAAAGAAGAGGATATGCAGGGCCTTGTTTTGGTATCTCTGTGCGTGTTACAGGTTATATGATGGAGAAGAAGAATTGAGCGTTGAGTAAGGTAATTATTTAGTTAGTTAGTGAGTTAATTATTTAAATAATCTCTTATCTTATATCAGCCATATCTTTTATACACATGGTCTATTTTGGTTGTGGCTCTTGTATTGTGATCGTGATGGAGAGATCTATGTTTTGGCATTGGTTTAGACAAATTTTATTGAAGTGAGTGATGTTGTCTCTCACCATTCTATGATTGGTAGTATAGTATTAGATCAATATTGGAATGACTTTTAGATTTAAAATGTGATTTCCTATACTTAGACACTATTAGACTTTTAGAAAAGAAAATAAAATTGTTTAAAATGATTTTATATCGGATATCACATTTTTCCTATTGATATGCCATTATTAAGGAATTGTTAGATTTAAGCTATTTTTGATATGATTTCCCACATTGGTTAGTATGGATGTATTATATATGTTATATGTATGCTACTTTTGGATGTATGTATGGATGTTGGTTGCATGGTTTCTTGTTTAGCTTGTTTGGTTATTTTGGTTAAAAACACTGATTTAGCGACGATTGAGTGTTAGGGAATATCTTGTGCGTTGGGGTTTCGTACATGCAAAAATCCAACAAATAGGCTAAGTTGTAGAGGAGGGCTAGGATATGTATCGACCAATCTAAAGGTGGAAGACAAGGCTTTGGACTTTAGGTCGGATGTCGAACGTTTACATTTGGTCAGTGCTTATCTATTTTGGTTTAGGTACACGACTAAAGTGGTAGGTATTGACCACTGTAGAGTGGTCAATGTCCAAATTTGGCCGATCTTCGGCTTAGATATTAAGGAGAATTCATGGTGCATGATTTGATGGTTTGTTCGTGTGATCGATTTAGAGTCTTGATGTTGTTACTCTATGGTGAGCGATTTAGATGGTGAAGAAATGATGTGATCTTTAACATAAGAGTTGGTACTTTCGAGGTTGATAGTTTTAGGATTCTATAGATCATGGTAGAGATGTTGGCTTGTTCACATCATCGGAGGATGGTGTTGTAACACAATGATGAAAATACTTTTATCTTCGGTTTGTGATTTGTATAGGGAGGAGGTACCAAAGATTAAGCACTCCATGTCTTTAGTGCCCGAAGCAGGGATTAGGTACCATAGGGTCTCATGTAGGGAGTCATGAAGTAGAGGAACGCGATGGGTTCGGGATACTGGAAATTGTTTTAAGCTAGAAGGGCTTGGATGGATGTGCGTGTTCTAAGGGATCGTTGATGACTCGGAGTGTTTTCTTTTGTACTCGAAGCAGAGGTATTATATAGTGAGGGCACCTATGGATTAGTAGCAAGGATCCATATATTTTAGATCTTATGCCTTGGGTCTAGTGTCCAACTTAGGCTGCAAGACACATATCCAGCTTTGGGCCGCGAGATACGAGAGTACGACGGAGAACAGGGATTTCCACTAGTCTCTGGAATAGGAGCCATACGAGTTATCATATATCTAAGGCACATTGGGACAATTATTATTGTCTAATGGATGCTATGTTTGTTATGTTAGCTTCACTAGCCACCTGTCACCTTAGGGATGCCGTACAAGGTAGGTATGTGCATAAGGATACCTAGACACCTCGACTTTATTTAATACATAGTAGGTAATGTGGATGGAGACACCATGGCACCTCGACAATTTACTAAGTATGGAGTACTCCTTTTATGATGTTTTAGAGTAGCGTATTATCGATGTTACATATCGACTCTTTGGTTGCAGGGAAAGGTTGGTTATGATTCGTGTACCCTCTATTCTATATAATATACTAACTTTTAATGTATTTTGAGATTGTTTATCGTTCAAAACTGGCTATTGTCTGACCCAAGGTTTCATGCTTTACTTCTTATTATCTCATGCACTCCTAAGGAGTAGATTAGTGTAACGATCCCGATTTTTGAGTAAAATTAAATTTAGTAATTGATATAAATTTGTGAATTTAAATTTTAAATTTTAAATTAGATTAATTTTTCCCAAGACTAAATAGGATAGTTGTTTATTTGGACATTGATTTTAAAATTTAATTGGGGCTTTGAAATTCTATATTTAATATCTTATAGATAAATAAAATTTGGATTTGAAAACTGTATAATTTATACTAGTAGAAATTTGTTTTCTAATTTTAAGAGACATATCTAATATTTATTTTGAAAGTTATATTTTAATTTGATATAAATGATTTTCAAAACAATTGTTTAAAACTAAATACCATTATATATGTGTTTATCTATCAAAAAGCATAATTAGTTTAAAATCATTTCTTTCTTTAAATTGGTATAAGTAGAAATAATAAACAAAATGTATATAAAACAAGAATTAGAAGTTTAAAATAATACATATATAGATAATTATTTTCTTAAAAGGTATAATAGTTTTAATTCAAAAAACTATAATGAACAAAGCTTAAAATAATATTGGTTATAAAGATTTGAACATTTTCATTTGAAAATAGTTTGTAAATGTATAAAAGTATAAATTTGGGAACATAAAACATGATTCTTAATATATACAAAAGTATAAATTTGTAAATATGATAACAAGAGGGTTTATGACAAAATTTAAAATAAAATTTTATAATGGGTTTCTACATAAAAATGCAAGCAAAGGACAAGTGTAGAGCATGCAATAAAAATTTTTACAAGTGTAAATATGTTGCCATGCAAATGATACAAGTGGCAAAACTAAAAAATTGAAAATTTTAAAGAAAGAAAGAAACCAGGCTATACACTTTTGTCAAATCTCCTCTCTTCCTTATAGCTAAATCCAAAATCTGAAAGCAAACCAGAAGAAAGAAAATTAAAAGATTTGATCCTTTCAGAAAAAGAAAAAAATATAGTCAAAATGTACAAATCTGAAAGCAAAAGTTTCAGCTTCAAATACAAGAGCCTGGAACAATTCAAGCAAATCATCACATCTTTAAAAGCAAAGATCGGTTCATGTTCATCAAGCTCAACCTGATCTGGATTCAGTTCAAAATCGATAGCAATTAAACCAAAGTCAACCTGGGATATTAAGCAAAAGCTTTCAACCTGAATGAAGCTCCAGGCAAGTCAAAGATCAAGCTCAACAACAAATAGTTCAAGAGCAAAAGAAAAAAAATCATTTCCAGATTTCTGCTTTGTCTTTGCTTTTACAATGTGAGCAAACTCTTAAACCCTTTTTCCTTACATTGGTTGGCATGTGATCAATTTTGAATGTTTGTTTGTGAAATATGATTGCATATCCGAGTGAAGCTGAAAACCATTTGCATGTGAATAAACCTATGTATATATTTAGATTAATGTGCCTGTGCAAGTTTGAAAACAGAAAAATGTCTGTTCTAAGTATAACAGGTTTCAAAACCTGGTTGAAAAATCAAAATCTCGCTCTTTGTTCATCTTGAGACTTTGATGTCTGAATAAAATATGTTAAGATTAGCAATATCTTCATTCTAAAAATATTTTAAGTATTAAAAGTAAATGGGTTTTACTAAAAATAATAAAACATAGCCAAATCATTTTTGTTCAGAAATTTAATTGATAAAAGTTTGAGTTTTGATTCAATGATTTTGTTTGTCTTAGTAAATCATGATTTTTGATAGGAAATTCTGGATTTTTAACCTAGTATATTGCGAGGATTTGGGAGATGAACATTAAATGGGTTTTGACGAAATCCCAATGATTGGAGTAATGATTAATCTCGAGATCGTAGTCGGAGCATGGTTGGAGGTCAGAGATCATAGGAAAAATACTCGCACATTTTTTTGTTGATTGTGGAAATAGCGTGATGACGTTTTAGGGTTTAAAATGGAAATTTAGTAGTGATCGGGAATTGAGTCGTTGTGTCACCATGGACGAACCGGAGTTGATCGCCCCCATTGGAAATGAAGTAGGGGACTATGGTGAAGCTGGGGTGTGGGTTGCGTGGACTCTGGTGATCTTGATCGTTGGGACGAGGAGGTTTGACGTGAACGATTTCATTCCAGGGTGTAGCTGGGTAGCTCGAATTTGATTTTTAGGGAACTTCGTTGATCTGAGTAGTTGTAATGTTAGAGGGGAAGGTTGCTGCCTCGATGGTGATCAGAACCGTGGTCGAAGGTGGGCCGATTGACCGTGCATGGCTAGTAGTTTGTGTCAGTGGAAAAGAGTGGGGGAAGAAGGGTTGATCTCGAAGCAAGTTTCAGGAGGGTAGCGTAATAGCTCGAGTTTCCACTCGAGTAAATTTTTGATATACCAAGTTAACACTTAGAAAAATTTAAGTTTTGAAAAATTTAATTCTACTCGGGTTGATCTGTGGGAAACTCGAAGTGGTGAGGCATTTTGATCGGGTATAACCCGAAGTAGCCTCGGGTCTATATGTGAAACAGTTTTTTTTACCTTAAAATAATATTCGAACTTTTAAACGTTTTTAAAACCATATTTTCAAAATAATGATTTTGATTAAAGTTTGAATTAATTAATTAAGATGTTTTTTTAAAAAAGAATCAAATTAAATTTATTTGATTTGATACATTATTTTATTAATTCATTTATGTTAAACAAATAATGTAATTCAAAGGATGATTAAGATAAATGTTATTTAAACTATCTTAACCTTTTAAAGCAACAAATGAATCAGGATGATGATTAAACAAGGTTTAAAAAGATAAAAAGATTTATCTTTTAATTTATTAAGTAATTAATGATTTGTTATCATAATTATTTGAAATGTAATTACTTAATCAATTATTAAATATTAAGGATAAATTTAATAAATAATTAAGGTTAATTAATTTGTAATTAATAATTAATTAACTAAGGATTAACCTTAATTTCTTAATAAATTAATGTGTTAATAATAATAAATTATAAAGTTATTTATTAAAGATTTTTATATAGATGATTAAGGGATGATTAATTTATTAAAGGCTAATTATTTAATAAAGGTGATTAAGGAATGATAATGAATTTAGGATGATTAATTACTTAAAAATAATTACTAAATAAAAGTAATTAAGGATAGATAAGAAGTGATTAAGGATTGATTAATCAAGTGTTTAAAGATTAATTAATTTGAGGAATAATTAATTAATGTTATTAATTAACTAAGGTATATAATTTGAGAATAATTAATTAATTAAAGGTTAATTAATAAATGGAAGTAATTAAGGGATGATTATTAATTAAGAATTGATTAATTAATTAAGGATAATTAATCAAGGGGTTAGTTATAATTAACGGTTAATTAATTCATTAATAAATGATTAAAGAATAATTAATCAAAATGGTTTGTAATTAATTAATATTAATTATCCAGGATTAGTAATTAGTCTGATTTAAGTTAATCAGGTAATTAATTGACCTTACTTATGGATGTTTGAATTGTATGGAATGCTTTGAATTGTTTGATATCCCTGATTGTGATGCTCTGTTTTGATTTGAGCCGTGTTTAATGTAATTTATAAATTGTAATACATATCTGTGATCTGTGAATGAAAGATAAGCGTTATAGTTTATACCGCTTATCAAATATATTGCTGTATTTAAATATGTACTGATTATTGATGTTGCACTTATATTGTGTAAAACACCTGGACCACACTTATACACACAAAAATATGGATTGCACGTGGAAATTGGTTAAGTCACAGATCTTTGAAATAGTTTTAAAATTTGAATTTTTGAATCCAAATGGTTTTGGAAATGGATTGGGATTAAAGTAAAAAAAATTTGAAAAGGAATTTCAAATATAAAATTTATTTTTGAATAACTTGACCTAGTTTTGAAATTTGATTTAAATTGAAAATTGAATTCTATGTTGAGAATTTATGATGTAAAAAGATTATACAAGTTTATATGGGTTTTAAACCATTTTTAAAAGTGTTGTTTTGGGATTTTAAATTTTACCTACAGATTTTAACTTGTATCAATAAAATTGGATTTTTTCGAAATAAAAACTATTTGTTCTCAAATGATAAAAGCTTTCACATAAGAAATGAACTTCCAATTTGTGTTAAAAGGATTTCAAGTCTAAAATGAAAATGATTTTCCAAGTTATGGAAACGGGTTTGAAAGCTATAAGTTAAATCTTTAATTTAAAGGTTGGATGAGTAATCCTAATTGAAATGGAAATCATTTTGAAAATCTATGAATGGATCTTTGTGAAACTGGGTGAACTTTGTGAAATAAATATTTTGTTTAAAGATTTGAAATGGTAATTTGTTTAAACCATTTGAAGAATGGTTTTGGGTTTAAAAGTTGTGACTTAACTGAAATTCCATAACCATATGTTTTTAAATATTGCGCTCATTATACGGTTTAGTCAGGAGAGGAACTTGTGTCATATAACCCATTCCGAATAGTGATACGACATTATGCATTGAAATTGAAGACCGGCGGTGAAGACCGGGTGTCTTCGAGAATGATAGGTTAACCTGTCGATTGACTCTGCACTGAGTTGCTCTGGTATAAAGTTCTCCATATGTGATGGGGAGTCCGATCAGGATTGTGGATACCCGGATTTGCAAGTGCTTCTTCCTTTATTAGACGAAGTGTCTTCGGTTTGTTCGAACCCGGAACCGACTTGTATGGTTGTGTGTCTGACATTACACTTTGAGATATAAAACTGATCTCTATCAAATACATTTCTGTTTGGTGGCGGAGAATTTATTCTCTTAGCTTAACACCCATCTCTAAGACGTACGAGCTTAGAGGTTATGTAGTTGATAGTTATCAGTGATATACTCCCAATTTGGTAGTGTGGCATGCTGAGTGCTGCTGTGTATCACTTGTTGATTAAAGCATGGCTTTTGTATAAAGCGTAGCTTTGTGGATGAGACTGCATCAGGACCTCACACCCCGTAAATGGTCGAAGCAGGAAAGATGCGTCAAGGTTATGAGGGTCGCTCCCTTTAAGGCATGTCATTCCCTTCTTGAAAAGGGTGGTGTCATGGTATGGAGCCCAGATACTTAACTCATGTGGTCACTGCAAATCTATTACTTTGTGATTGCTTTATGGTTGAGATACGCCTCGGACAAAGGTCCTGAAGGACCGGAGGATGGCATGCTCATGTAGTAGTTACCTAGTTACAGAGGTAACCCGACCTTGTGTTGGATGAGAGCTAGTTAAGCTCTCGGGACGTCCCTCCAGAGGTGTACCCATGTGGCAGTAGGAAGTTCCTTAGCCTGGCCATTTGTTGGAAATCCAATCTTCAATAAGTGCCTTGTACAGTTTTAGTTGTAGAACCTAACATTTACTTATGGTGGTCACCACTGTTTAGATGGTAGCTATAGTAGGCATAGTTCGGAATGTCTATGCTGGCTAGGATTAATATTGTACTTTCGAAATGGTTTTTCTACACTATGAACTAGTAATAATATCAAAGTAATTTTTCTCGTATCAAGCATATTTGACTATCATGAGGAGAAATCTCCTCCAAGTCTGCGTTTGCATTGTGTGTGTGGCGGGAGGCATTATGGTAGTTTCATTTTCTAAAAAGCATTGTGAATTTAATCTTTAAATTCCTTTGTTGTTTGTTTTAAAGATAAAAACTATTTTGTTTGCTCATACCAGTCCCATGACTGACTTTATTGCTCCCTTACTAAACTCTGGGTGCCCACAATTTTCCACACGAGCAGTCTAGAGTTGGGTTTTTCAGATAATTAATAATAGGTTTAGATTCGATAGCTTTCAAAATCTTTGGTTTGGTGGCTTTCAATCTTTGAAGTCTTCTTCAGTCTTTGGATGGACTGACCTTGCTTAGCTTAGTGCATCATTATTGGGAGTTCGAGCTATTTCTGGATTGGTGCGATAGTTCTGGATCCTATCTCTCTTTCTCTCTTGAAGACCATATTCGAGATATTGTTCCGCTGCTGGTGTTATATTTACTTTCCGCTGCTATTGTCTTGTATCATATCTCTGATGTATATTGATATTAATTGTATCATCATTTTATCTGAATATTGTGTCAATGTTGTATTTCAGATGTATTATTCATTTCTTCCACTGTGTTGTACTTAATGTGTTATAAGTTCCGGCGAACCAGATTCGACGTTTGGATCTGCGGCATTTGAATTCGAGCGTCATATTCGGTGCCGATTTCGAAGGTCGAGTCAGGGTCGCTACATTTGGTATCAGAGCTAAAGGTTGAAACTTTATCTTAGGAGTGTAACACATTAAGTAACTCATTAGGGATAGAGTGAAGTATACCCTAGAATGAGTATATCCCTAAGATATCCGTTCAAACGCCTCAGTAAATTCTCTTACTATCCACTGATAGTAAGTATGTGTGCAAGAAGAGGACGAGATAGGGGACTGAGGAGTACCACTACGAATGGTCAATACCCTACAATAGTGGAAATAATTTTCTCTATCAATCTCCTTTGATTCGATTCCAAATTCTTTTGATGGCTTCGTGACAGCTACAAGAAGAAGTATCGGTGTGATGGTGGCCCTACGAATCATTGTAGAAAATTCTCACTTCGTATCTTCATCGGTTTCTTATCAGCTTTTCATTTTAAACTCTAATGAATTTGAAAATTTATTTGAAAAAATTGGTTAACAAATATAAGGCTAAATTTGAATTGTATCAATCAAACGATATCCGTTAAAACCAAATTTGAAATTCTATTGTAATTCCTTGTGTTGATCGAAGTATGAGGAGGGACAAATTGGTGTAAACTTTGGAATATTCTGACCTGAATTTGGAATCTATACCTAGTGTTTGAGAAATTTTACAAGATTGAATTTATTTATCTATTCTCTGGGATCCGATATATTCTATGAACGATTAGTTATCCCTTCGAACTAATCAATGCCCTTGCATATTTCGTAGATCTGGTGACCCGAGCATCTCATATAGTATTGTATGAGTTTGTTCTCATATTATTGATATTCTGATTTGGGTAAACCGAATGCAGAATAAATATTTCAATCTGATCAATCATTTCTTATTTATCATCTATTCCTTCTCGTCTCCCTAGCAAATTTCGGTACGAAATTTTCTTAAGGGGGGAATCTGCAACGATCCTGATTTTTGAATAAAATTAAATTTAATGATTGATATAAATTTGTGAATTTAAATTATAAATTAAATTAATTTTTTCCAAGATTAAATAGGATATTTGTTTGTTTGGACATTGATTTTAAAATTTAATTGGGGCTTTGAAATTCTATATTTAATATCTTATAGATAAATAAAATTGGGATTTGAAAACTATATAATTTTATACTAGTAGAAATTTGTTTTCTAATTTTAAAAGACATATGTAATATTTATTTTGAAAGTTATATTTTGAATTAGATATAAATGATTTTCAAAACAATTGTTTAAAACTAAATACCATTATATATGTGTTTATTTATTAAAAAGCATAATTAGTTTAAAATCATTTCTTTCTTTAAATTGGTATAAGTAGAAATAATAAACAAAATGTATACAAAACAAGAAATAAAAGTTTAAAATAATACATATATAGATAATTATTTACTTAAAAGGTATAATAGTTTTAATTCAAAAAAGTATAATGAACTAAGCTTAAAATAATATTGGTTGTAAAGATTTGACATTTTCATTTGAAAATAGTTTGTAAATGTATAAAAGTATAAATTTGGGAACACAAAACATGATTCTTAATATACACAAAAGTATAAATTTGTAAATATGATAACAAGAGGGTTTAAAACAAAATTTAAAATAAAATTTTATAAAGGGTTTCAACATAAACATGCAAGCATAGGGCAAGTGTAGAGCATGCAATAAAATTTTTTACAAGTGTAAATATGTTGCCATGCAGTGATACAAGTGGAAAAACAAAATATTTTAAAATTTTAAAGAAAGAAAGAAACTAGGCCATACACTTTTGTTAAATCTCCTCTCTTCTTCATACCTAAATCCAAAATCTGAAAGCAAACTAGAAGAAAGAAAATTAAAAGATTTGATCCTTTCAGAAAAAGAAAAAAATAAAGTCAAAATGTACAAATCTGGAAGCAAAAGTTTCAGATTCAAATACAAGAGCCTGGAACAATTCAAGCAAATCATCACAGCTTTAAAAACAAAGATCAGTTCATATTCATCAAGCTCAACCTGATCTGGATTCAGTTTAAAATCGATAACAATTAAACCAAAGTCATCCTGGGATCCTAAGCAAAAGCTTTCAACCTGAATGAAGCTTCAGGCAAGTCAAAGATCAAGCTCAACAACAAATAGTTCAAGAGCAAAAGAAAAAAAAAGTCATTTTCAGATTTCTGCTCTATCTCTGCTTTTACAATGTAAGCAAACTCTTAAACCCTTTTTCCTTACATTGGTTGGCATGTGATAAATTTTGAATGTTTATTTGTGAAATATGACTGCATGTCTGAAGTGAAGCTGAAAACCATTTGCACGTGAACAAACCTGTGTATATATACAGATTATTGTGACTGTGCAAGTTTGAAAACAGAAAAATGTCTATGTTTTAAGTATAACAAGTTTCCAAACCTGATTGAAAAATCAAAATCTCACTCTTTGATCATCCTGAGACTTTGATGTTTGAATAAAATATGTTAAGATTAGCAATATCTTCATTCTAAAAATATTTTTAAGCATTAAAAGTAAATGGGTTTTACTGAAAATAATAAAGCACAGCCAAATCGTTTTTGTTTAGAAATTTAATTGATAAAAATTTGAGTTTTGATTCCATGATTTTGTTCGTCTTAGTAAATCATGATTTTTGATAAGAAATTCAGGATTTTTAACCTAGTATATTGCAAGGATTTGGGAGATGAATGTTAAATGGGTTTTGATAATATCCCGATGATCGGAGTAATGATTAATCTCGAGATCGAAGTCGGAGCACGGTTGGAGGTCAGAGATCATAGGAAAAATACTCGCACATTTTTTTGTTGATTGTGGCAATGGCGTGATGACGTTTTAGGGTTTAAAATGGAAATTTAGTAGTGATCGGGAATTGAGTCGCTGGGTCACCATGGACGAGCCGGAGTTGATTGCCCCCATGGGAAATGAAGCAGGGGACTGCGGTGAAGCTGGGGTGTGGGTTGCGTGGTCTCTGGTGATCTTGATCGGCGGGACGAGGAGGATTCAGGTGAATGATTTCGTTCCAGGGTGTAGCAGGGTATATCGAGTTCGATTTTTGGGGAACTTCGTTGATCTGAGTGGTTGTGATGTAAGAGGGGAAGGTTGCTGGCTCGATGGTGATCAGAACCATGGTCGGAGGTGGGCCAATTGACGGTGCACGTGGATGGCTAGTAGTTTGTGTCAGTGGAAAAGGGTGGGGGAAGAAGGGTTTGATCTCGAAGCAAGCTTCGGGAGGGTTGCGTGATAGCTCGAGTTTTCACTCGAGTAAATTTTTGATATACCAAGTTAACACTTAGAAAATTTTAAGTTTTGAAAAAATTAATTCTACTCGGGTTGATCTATGGGAAACTCAAAGTGGTGAGGCATTTTGATCGGGTATAACCCAAAGTAGCCTCGGGTCTATATGTGAAACAGATTTTTTACCTTAAAATAAAATTCGAACTTTTTAACGTTTTTAAAACCATGTTTTCAAAATAATGATTTTGATTAAAGTTTGAATTAATTAAGTAAGATGTTTAAAAAAATAAGAATCAAATTAAATTAATTTGATTTGATACATTATTTTATTAAGTTATTTATGTTAAACAAATAATGTAATTCAAAGGATGATTAAGAAAAAATGTTATTTAAACTATCTTAACCTTTTAAAGCAACAAATGAATAAGGATGATGATTAAACAAGGTTTAAAAAGATAAAACGATTTATCTTTTAATTATTAAGTAATTGATGATTTGTTAACATAATTATTTAAAAAGTAATTACTTAATTAATTATTAAATATTAAGGATAAATTTAATAAACAATTAAGGTTAATTAATTGTAATTAGTAATTAATAAATTAAGGATTAACCTTAATTTCTTGAATAAATTAATGTGTTAATAATAATAAATTATAATGTTATTTATTAAAGATTTTGATATGGATGATTAAGCGATGATTAATTTATTAAAGGCTAATTATTTAATAAAGGTTGTTAAAGAATGACAATTAATTAAGGATGATTAATTACTTAAAAATAATTACTCAATAAAAGTAATTAAGGATAGATAATAAATGATTAAGGATTGATTAATCAAGTGTTTAAAGATTAGTTAATTTGAAGAATAATTAATTATTGTGATTAATTAATTAAGGTAAATAATTTGAGAATAATTAATTAGTTGAAGGTTAATTAATAAATGGAAGTAATTAAGGGATGATTATTAATTAAGAATTAATTAATTAATTAAGGATAATTAATCAAGGGGTTAGTTATTGATTGTTATCCCGCCTTTTGGCAAGGCTGATATACCAGGAAACTGACTGGAAAACAAGGGTTGTACATCCTCAGCATTGAATAGCAATTGGGTAACTACAGACACGGATGAATTTTGCCCAAGTCCGGATCGGGCTACAATTGATAAGACATATCAAGCAGAGCCATGAAAGCCAACGTTCCAATTTTCAAGACAATCCGAGTTCGTGTGCTCAAGTTATCACCAGTGAAAAGTGGAGGAAGTAGCCCTAGGATCGAATCCATAAGCCCAACCTTGCTTCGAATCCATCGAACGTCCTCTACTTCGAATGTCTCAAGGCAAGATACTTCGAATCCGTGGGACTACTTCACTTCGTATCCTTCAGGATGAAGACCTTCAAATCCAATAGGGCAGAGTACTTCGAATCCATGCAGTTGATTCACTTCGAATCCATCCTGTAACCTCACTTCGACTCCATCCCATGACTTGCTTCGAAACCATTTAGTTAGGAAGCCTTCGTATCGATCAACTATGGTATACCCTGATCTATATGAAGGAACATCCATTTGATTGATTCGAAGGAACATATCTTCGAATCCACTAACTCGAATCCACTAAGTCAAGGCGGCTAAAACCATGGATTCGCCAGTAAACTCGAAGAAAAAGATGGATCGACCAAAGAAGTGCGCGCACCACGTCATCATTCACATGCGCCAACCATCGATTCGACCCTATCGATTCGATCGGGATCGATTCGAACCAAGCATGACAACCGAGAATACAATCTTGAATCGATCATAACTCAGGATCTACACGTCTAAATGCTATGAAATTTTCACAGGAGCTTACATAAACGCTGAAGAATGTCCACACCAAATTTCACCTCGATTGGATGCTTTCCTGCTCGATTCGAACTCCAGCTCGAATCGATCCCAAAGTGGGCCTGGATTTCCAGAATCCGGGCGTGTGGACCCTCTCACGTGCCAGAAGTGGTCTCTCGAATTTTCAGCGAAATATCAGCCTCCAGCACTTATAAATAGAGCCCCTCGTCATTCAGAAAGGGGATCGGAGAATTTTTAGAGATAAAGCACGCCTGGACGCTGCCAGAATCACTCCATATCGTCATCACTGCCGCTGATTTCGAATTTAAGCTTATTATCTGCTGTACTTCTCTCTAGAACACTTGTAATCTTCAAGTACCAATCAATAAAGTGATAATACTTCATAGTGGACGTAGGCAAATCGCCGAACCACTCTAAATTATTGTCTTCTGTGCAATTTACCTTTTTGTGACTTGGAGTTTTTGTTAGATAATCCTCATTTTCAATTTTATTTCTTCATTTATTATCTCTTCAAAAACTTCCAAAGAGTGTTGCCCAATTTTGGTGTAAACACTTTGGTGCTTTCACCGAGAAAACCCAGATTTTCTCCTGCTCTTTGGATCTGTCATCGATACCGGATTAAATAAATCTAAGAGAGAGATTCAAATTATCAAGTCCAACTTCCTTCCCTTCTATTCAAATTTGCACAAAGTCTAGGAAAGGAATTCAACTTTAAAGATGGTTAGCACAAGAACCACCTCAAACGTTGTCAATCAAGAAGAACAGGATAGACAGAATCCTGAACCACTGCCTCCATCTAATCAAGATGCTACTGGACCCTCGGAACCATCAGGTCCAATTACCCGACAGGAGTTGCAGTTACTACTCCAAGAGCTGACCCAGAGTCGGCAACAACTAGCAGAACAGCTACACGCTAACGCCGAGCTGATCAACCAACTGGATCGTCAGCAGCGAAAGAGATCCAAGATACCATGCCTCTCACTCATCCAGCGAAAGCTCTTCCTCTTCTGATTATCATAATCAATCTCCATGACCCCGGCTAGATGGGAGTCACATGCCAGCCGTTGGAGATCAACCGGCAATGACTGTTGGACAACTAAGAGTTGGTCCATCAGCTAGCTTCCAAACCGGACCTTCCTCCCAAGGAGGTGTCGTTCCTCGTCAGCATGGACGTACTCCTAAACCATACGTCCAGGGGACTATGAGCCAAGAAGGCAAGACTTGGACCGTCGACAACATCCGGTCCAACCCCAAAGTATGGAACGTAACTACACTCCGGTGCAAGCCACGCAAAACGGACAAATGCCGGATCTTTCAACTATGATACGTCACATGATCCGTGAAAGCCAGGGACTCACGAATGACGATTGGGGAACTTCCCGGAGTCACACTCCTTTTACGGATGATATTTTTGCTGCTGAACCCCCACGGCGATTCAGAATGCCAACTCTACCCATGTATGAGGGGAACTCCGACCCCAACCAGCATATTCTGAAATATGAATTGTCGATGATCACTGCCAGAGCCGACGATGCAGTGAAGTGTCATAGTTTCTCCATATCCTTGGGGGGCATCGCTACCATGTGGTTCACTCGACCGCCACCTCGATCCATCTCTTCATTCGACCAGTTGGCCACAAAATTTGTTGAACAATTCCGCATGCACGTCGCAAGGCAAAAGATGTCAACACTCTGTCTAATATCACTCAAGCTCCTAGAGAGACGCTCAGACACTATTTAGAGAGATTCCATACTGCATGTGCAGAGATCAGCAATCCAAACGATAACTCCATCCTGATGGCATTGACTAAGGGGATCGACCCCGATTCTGAGTTTGGAAAATGGTTAGCTGGAAAACCACCTGCATCGTTGTACCGTTTCCATGCCAAGGGGGCTCAATTCCTGAGAAGGGAAGACGCGAAACAGTCTAGGAAGCAAACTGATGCAGGACCAAGTACGGAAGGGATCCAAAACAATGTTGCAATCAAACAGTTCGGTGAGAGTTCCAGAAAAGTTCAGTTGAACGTTAAAAACAAACAAACTCGGCAAAGAGAGAATGTGAATCAAACTAGAAAGCGAGATCAAAATCGTGGCCCACAGCGCAAGAATCCTATGTTTGACAGTTATACACCCTTGAATACTTCACTGGAGAACTTGTATTTGCAAACCTGTAATACAATTCAATATAAAAAACCTGCTCCAAGACCGTCGTCAGAGAAGCAAATCCAGACGGGAAAATTTTGCAGGTTCCATGAAACCTACGGGCACAATACAAAAGAGTGTCGTCACTTACAAGATCTCGTTGAGAAATTGATCAGAGAAAAGAAGCCGGAACAGTTTGTTCGGACGCCGCAGCCGGGAGAAGCGAGCCCATCAAATCAAAGTAATGAATCCAATTAACTGATGCAGGAAAACTCCGCCCCCATAGGATGGAGGTTAGTAGTAAATGCTGTTGGAGGTATCCCTCATCCAACAAAGCGAAGCTGGGATGAGATGAAGTCATATGCCAGTCCCACTATGCATGCAGATTTTGCATGTTGTAGAAATTTGAAAGATAGAGTTCCGATCAAACGACAGAAAGCAATGACTGACGACATTGTATTTCAGTGTAGTAATGATGACAGAATCATAGTCCCGACTACCGATCCACTAGTCATATCAGCTTAGGTAGGCCATGTGTGGATGAAAAGGATTCTGGTTGACAACGGAAGTTCCGTGAATATAATATTTAAGTGAGCCTAGGACCAAATGAATCTGAATGCCAAAGACTTGAAACCATACCGATCCAGTAATCGCGGCTTCGACGGGAGCGCGGCCATACCCGTTGGAGAGCTAGAAATACCGATGGAGTTGGGAACTGGACAGTGTTGCAGAGTTCGGACATTGCAATTCGTGGTGATGGACATAGATTCACAGTACAATGCTTTCTTAGGCCGACCAGCCCTTGCTAAATTCAGGGCTGTTATCGCCCTATGGTGCCTAACATTAAAATTCCCCACCGACAAAGGAGTTGGCGTTGTTATGGGAGACTAGGCCGACTTAAGAACTGTCATACTCCAAAAGCGAGTTTCTCGGTCGCACGATGTCAATGTTCAACCCTAAACCTTCAAAATTGGTGATTTCATCTACGGAAGAGTACACACAACACCATCGCATGTGAAACCAACGTGGGAAGGGCCATGTGTGATTGAAAAAAAACTCGGGAATGACCTGTTCTTGCTGTCGACATTGGGCGGTCCTATTTTACCAAGAGCCTGGAGAAGCGAGAACCTTTGCCATTGCTACGCATGACAGGCTTATTCAATCTATGAATACTTTACAATTTCCTTTACATTCTGAAGTTTGAACTTGTAATAAGGCACTGACTTTGCCATATTTTCTTATTTCAACAATAAATTACTATCTCTTCAAGCTAGAACTGTGATTCACCGAATGCAACATTCAACAATCACGATGCACGAAGAGCTAAGTTCCATCAAACAATGGAATTTATTCAAATAGCAAGTGATTGTGATACGACCGGCCACTCACTAAGTGAAACCTCAGCTCGGGGCAAGCCATCACATCAAAGGCTGAACTGGACCTCCACACGGCAGTCCCACAACTAACTCCAAATTCCCAGAGTGCGAATTGGAGTATAAACATCCAATAACTCATTCCCAGAGCGCGAACGGACTTCAAATTCCCAGAGTGCGAATTGGAGTATAAACATCCAATAACTCGTTCCCAGAGTGAGAATGGACTCCAACTTCCCAGAGTGCGAATTGGAGTATAAACATCCAGTAACTCGTTCCCAGAGCGCGAACGTACTCCAACTTCCCAGAGTGCGAATTGTAGTATAAACATCCAACAACTCGTTCCCAGAGCACGAACGGACTCCAGCTTTCCAAAGTGCGAATTGGAGTATAAACATCCAATAACTCATTCCCGGAGTGCGAATGGACTCCAACTTCCCAGAGTGCGAATTGGAGTATAAACATCCAATAACTCATTCCCGGAGTGCGAACGGACTCCAAATTCCCAGAGTGCGAATTGGAGTATAAACATCCAATAACACATTCCCGGAGTGCGAACGGACTCCAAATTCCCAGAGTGCGAATTGGAGTATAAACATCCAATAACTCGTTCCCGGAGTGCGAACGGACTCCAAATTCCCAGAGTGCGAATTGGAGTATAAACATCCAATAACTCGTTCCCGGAGTGCGAACGGACTCCAAATTCCCAGAGTGCGAATTGGAGTATAAATATCCAGTAACTCGTTCCCGGAGTGCGAACGGACTCCGAATTCCCAGAGTGCGAATTGGAGTATAAACATCCAATAAATCGTTCCCAGAGTGTGAACGGACTCTAAATTCCTAGACTGCGAATTGGAGTATAAACATCAAATCCATCGTTCCCGGAGTGTGAACGAATTCCTAAAAAGCCCAAACAGGTGTGACTGACCATCTATCGGCCAACTCCAACTTCTTAGAGCGTGAATTGGAGTATAAACATAGATTACAGGTTCCCGGAGCGCGGACCGAAGCATCCGTGCTAACTCCAACTTCTCAGAGCGTAAAGTGGAGTATAAACATCAATTTCAGGTTCTCGGAGCGCGAACCATATTACAAACATTGATAACTCTCAAATTCCCGGAGTGCGAACCGGTTTATCGATCTCAAATTATCCTAACTCCCCAGAATGTGGATGTGTGCTTAAGATTTGCAATAAGTGTGATCAACCACCAAAATATGAATGTTGTTCCCCAAAACTGGGGGGCAAAAAAGCTTAAGTGTTAATCGCTAACTGAAGCAGTACAATGCCTGGAGTTCAACTCGTTCATCAATCACGACATGTAATTGAGTTTTTCAGACTTGGAAAATAAAAAACGAACTCTACTTAACGGTAGAAAACACCACAAGTACACCGGATTGAAAGCCAAACACTGCAAATACTTAAGTAAAAGAAAAGAACAATTTCCCGTTCCATCAACTAACAAAAAGAGGTTTGATTACATGGCAAATCAAAAAAAAAGTTCGATTAAGTGGAGGCCGAATCCACACTTATACACGGCTCTAAAAGAACGAAAGAAGAAGTAAACGAACTGCTATTTACATCTACATGACAAGTCAAGAAGCTCAGTCCTTCTTCTTCCGAGGCTTCTTCTTTGGAGTCGAGCCGCTGAACCCACTACCCGGTTTCCTACGAGATTTCTTGCCCCTCTTTGGTTCATCCTCCGGATCTGGCATAATATCAACATCTTCCTCGGAGCTGGAGGGGACAGAGATCCTTTTGGAAGGGCGAACTGAAGGCATAGGAGCTATGACAGGTGTCTGTTCTGCAACGCTTGGGATGGTCACCGTGCCGCCAGGAGAAATCACCATTAGAGAAGATAAGCTTGAGGGGGCAGTGCCGCTTCCAGAACCACCGACCGTTGTCACCGTGGCCATCTCAGCACTTATCTCAGCAAAAATCTCTTCTTCTCGAGACAACTGAGCTGCGCTGGATATGCTGGTGGTCGTCATGACAGAACTGAAAACTGGAGCAATTCCACTCATTACGAATGAAGGATCAGGAATAGGGTCAAGAGAATGACCAAGTAGCTCCTCAATCATTTGAGTATCGAATGACATCGAGCTCCCCTCTCCAATGTCACCGGCCATGGCAGCAGTTGAAATCGCTTCGGTGACAATAACTCCATGCGTAGGATATAAGACCGGAGGAACTGGGGGCACGGGCGCGGCACTTTCAGTCGCTGAAAAAAGTAGAAAAAATAGTCAGTCCAATAAATTCTCTCAAAAATCGTTGCTTTAAAACACAAGGGAAATAATCGAAGTACCTTCCTTGCCTTGCCTCGGAGCTTGAACAGGTTCGGACACAGCAGTCTTACCAGGAGATAACCCCGGTTGATCCGGATTGTAGGCAGGAATGACTTATGGATCAACCGAGGCGATAACTTCGGACGAAGTCGGGACAGGAACTTCGATATTCTCACTGTGATGCGCAACACCCGAACCCTCGCCAATCTCCGTCTGCTGGATGCCGAGTTTTTCTTTCTCGACGGAGATTATCGCCTCATGAAGAATTCTCCTCTCTTCCTCGCTAAGCAGACGTGACTCGAGCTCAAACTCATCTAGTACTTCATCCGGACAAGACATCCTCTTGTTCTCCACTAGTTTTATCCAGGCACTGTAGAGAAGCATAGAGTAATCTCCTAGCCAGGTGAGATTTCTGTGCTCTAACACGTTGGCATTATATGTATCCAGGAGTTCGTCAAACTCAGCCTCCATCTTGAACCTCTCCGCCTAGACTTTCTTCTCCACTTCCGTTTCCACCTCAACCCTTGCGACTGCTGCATCGCGCTCAGCCCGAAGAGACACAGGTTGCTCACACGCTTCTTGAGCGGCCGTATTAGCATCATCTTTTTCCTTGCTTATGTCAGCAAACTTGCCCTTTAACTCCTCCAGTTCTTTAACTGCCGCATCCCGCTCGGCCTCAACATTTTTGTATCGATGGCCCAAGTCTTCTACTAAAGTGCAATATGCCTGTTGCATCTTTGCCATCTCAACTAATGTCTCATCGACCTTTTTTAGCGATTCAACTTCGGCCCTACGGGAGGACTCCGCTTCAGATTGGAGTATATCAACGATACGGTTCTTCTGAGCCAATTCAGCTTCCAGTTTCTCAATAATTTTGGCCCGATCAAAGGCTGCTTTTGAAGCTTTAACGACCGCCTTGTACCATTCCTCGTACTGAGAATAGAAGTCGCGGGTATAACTAAGTGCTGTGGTCACAGCGTCTTCGGGAATTCTTTTAAGATTAGGAGGGAAGATGCAAGCGTCGAAGAAAATTTCTGGAAAGTCCTTCTTCAATTGAGCAAGTCTAATAGCCCCTTCACCGGATGGTTCAATAGGAGCCTCCTCCACAGCCATGGTCGTAACAATCTCAGTCCTAGAACGATGTGACTCAGGCCTCAAACCTTGTGAAGACGGTTGCTGTCGTGGAGGCTCAGATACATGAGTATGGCTTCGGGGTGGCGGAGGAGAGCGAGAAGGGGAACGGTATCTCCGATCTCTGTCAGAGCGCTCTTGACTAGAGTAACTACGAGGATAGTCCCTTGCATAATATTCTTGGCCATGATACCTCCGTTCGCGATCGCGATCGGAGTCCCTACGTCGAGATTCATAGTAAGACGAAGGATGATGCACTCTTCAGAGTTTGTCTAGTGTAGAATGACGGCCATACATAGCACCTGCAAAGGAGGAGCAACTCAGTTAAACACCAGGTGAAAGCAATACGATCTATGCGGAAGTCATGTAGTGTTATGAAAGTGTATGCAAATGTGAAAAACCCCCGACCAACCAGAAGTGTCGACTGCACTAACGGGTAAAGGCTCGCTTATTTCTAACGCTTCCCGGAGTTCATCCAACCCGGACTCATGGTGGAGAGATACGTACTCCGGGATGAGAATGTCATCCAGTCCTCTAAAAGCATCTCCCGATTGACAAGGAGCAGCGTCAGAGATAGTAATTCCGGGGATCAAACGAGATATAACTACAGACTACCGTCTCTTAAATTTAGGGACAACAGTCTTGCCTTTCCGCTTCTCTTCTATTCGGGAAAGATCAACCGCTAGCTCGATATCTGTGGGTGTCCTTTCATCGTCGCTCGCTTCTCTTATTACTATACCGGGTTTTCTTTTTACCGTTTTCTTCTTGGTCTTCGAAGCCGGTTTCGCCAACCCTTCAATAACAATGCTCTGGTTCATCTCTATTAAACCCATCATCCTTAAGTTATCGTTAGTTAACACTGAGTCGATGTGCCTTAATTTGCTCAGGATCCCTTGTAAGCTCCGAACGATGCCTTTATATTATCCACTATCAGGCCTCGAAATGTTGGCTGTAAGAAGGATAGAGTATTAGTACAAGTGTTAAGAATAGCTATTCAAGAGAGATTTGCGACACTTACGTCCAGACAGCCATCGCCTAGCAAACCCTTGGGGGCACCGAACAAAAAACCATTCGGCTTTGAAATAGCTAAGTCTAGTCCAAGCCTCGGTCATGACTTGGCAGTTTCTGACCGCTTTCAGAAAAGTAAAAGATGGCCTATCACCCCTACTTTTGAAGTTAAATATGTGCCTTATATCAGACGGCCGCAGCGGGCGATAGAAACAATCCATAAATATGATGAAGGCACTGTTCAGCAACGCATGTCCATTAGGATGAAGCTGTGAGGGAGCAATTCCTAAGAATGAAAGCATCTCTCTAATATACTGATTAAACGGGGGAATAGTTCCAGCCGCACAAGCATGACGATAGAAGGCAGTATACCCTTCGGACGGATTATGAGGTCTGTCATCGGCTCCCGGTAATAACACATCTTCCAGAGATAGGTTATGTTTCAAACATATCCGGCCCAGTAAAGATTCAGAGATGTTGGGCTGGACGGAGTCGATAGGGTTCTCAATAAATAAAGCATCCGGGAATTCTTCCGGAGTCGGATCAATTACTTCGGCAGGAATGTCAGGAATTTCAAGCGCAGGAGGGGGCGAACTCTTTACCTCTTGTTGTTGGGAGCTCGAAGATTCCATAACTGACTAACTCGTTAGAAAGCAACATTAAGCATATAGAAAAACCGTTCATTCCCAATGAGAAGTGTGTGTGGTGCAGTGTAGTGCTGTGCATTACTTAGAAAGATTCTACAGAGTTAGAGAAAATTTGCAAACAGCAAGATGTGCGAACGACAAAACTCTGAAAATCGAGACCGGAAATGACCATCATCGCTGACCGTCACATCCACGTCATCCAGATGCTACTGATCGATTCAAGCATAAATCCGTTATATTTTTGGTTAGGCCACAGTTCCATCGACGAGCTTCAAAAGGCAGTCAAGTGTAGTCCTACAGTCAAGTTCAGTTATGCAAGGTAGAAGCTCGTCGGAATCAAGTATGCTGAAATTCATTAGGTTCGTCAAATTTCAGCTTGAAATCGGTCGCAGTTTGGATGTTAGAGCAAGTCAGAAGAGTTGTATTCTCTGAATTTAGGACGGTTGAATCGATCGCCTCGGATCGATACAGGTCGACTCGATGTGCTTCGAATCGATAAGAGTCGACTCGATCACTTCGTATCGACATAGGTCCCTGGAACGATATCCATAGCATCAAGTGAAGGAGCGCTTCGAGTCCATCAGAAGAGCATTCATATCAACACAGGAAAGCAACTTCGTATCGATCGAGCTCGATACCTTCGAATCGATCGTGAAGTTATTAGTTCGAATCGATCGATACGAACCACGTCACCTCACAAGCATCGATACGAAGCCCCATAATCAGGATTGACTCGAACAAATTCATCCTGGATCGATACGAGACGGAGAGGAAAGAAATCCTTCAAGATCTTTCCTTATCCAAAGAAACCCTCAACACTTTGTCATGCCCCATCCATGGATTCGACCCGTTTCGTTCAGATATCACAACCTTCCCAAAATTGATCTCAGAAGAATTCAAGAATGATGGCAATTCCAGTTTCATCATTTCTAGCTCGGTTTTGATCCATTAATTACCTGATTTGTTATAATAATGAGTGAAGGATTGAAAATTTTGATCAGGTTCAAAGAAGCGTCTCTCTCAAGCCAGGGGGGTCGATACAAAGGAAAAGGCAGAGTAATAGTAAAAAGTAAAAAATGAAAGTGAGCTAAGCCTCGCGTATCTATATGGATCCAAGGGAGGAAAAGAGACGCTTCGCCTCTCAGTCGACCTGACCGATTGTTACTGGTCAAACACTGATTGATTCGAACGATCACGTTCGAATCCATCAAGACAGCATCGATACGAAGCTTCATCGATTCGAGGTAGTTAACAAAAGCTGAATTGAAGTCACTGTATCCCATCGATTCGAAGTACCAGCTTCACAGCCATCGATTCGCAGCAATTCGAGGTCTATCGATTCGAAAGATTAATTCGAATCCATCGGGAACCATCAATGAGAACGAATACACCACTTTGATATAAAGAAATTACTTGTCAACCTTTTTCATCGATTCAGGAGAGGGTCGATACAAGAGGATGACCATTAACAAACATCAAGACGATGTTTTAACTCGAATTAAAAATCGATTCAGGAGAGGATCGATACAGAATTCGATAACAAACTGAACTGACAACGACTTGCAAACACGCAACGTTAACTAAAGTCAAGGTAACACATGTATGCACATTGATCTTTGACATTCACAGGGATCAAAGGCTCATCTCGTCATAATTTCGACGACAAATAGGCAATCACAATCACACAATGGTCAATTACAGCAATACAGAATACAACTTTCAACGAAACATGTCACAATAGTCCAACGTGAGACTACAGCTTTTCAAAGCACGTCATGTTTACACAAGACGTACTTTGGGGGGCAAATGTTATCCCGCCTTTTGGCAAGGCCGAGATACCAGGAAACTGACTGGAAAACAAGGGTTGTACATCCTCAGCATTGAATATCAATTGGGTAACCACGGACATCGATGAATTTTGCCCAAGTCTGGATCGGGCTACACTTGATAAGACATATCAAGCAGAGCCATGAAAGCCAACGTTCAAATTTTCAAGACAATCCGAGTTCGTGTGCTCAAGTTATCACCAGTGAAAAGTGGAGGAAGTAGCCCTAGGGTCGAATCCATAAGCCCAACCTTGCTTCGCATCCATCGAACGTCCTCTACTTCGAATGTCTCAAGGCAAGATACTTTGAATCCGTGGGACTACTTCACTTCGTATCCTTCAGGATGAAGACCTTCCAATCCAATAGGGCAGAGTACTTCGAATCCATGCAGTTGATTCACTTCGAATCCATCCTGTAACCTCACTTCGACTCCATCCCACGACTTGCTTCGAAACCATTCAGTTGGGAAGCCTTCGTATCGATCAACTATGGTATACCCTGATCGATACGAAGGAACATCCATTCGATCGATTCGAAGGAACATATCTTCGAATCCACTAAGTCAAGGCGGCTAAAACCATGGATTCGACCCAGTAAACTCGGAGAAAAAGATGGATCGACCCGAGAAGTGTGCGCACCACGTCATCATTCACATGCGCCAACCATCGATTCGACCCTATCAATTCGATCGGGATCAATTCGAACCAAGCATGACAACCGGGAATACAATCTTGAATCGATCATAACTCAGGATCTACAAGTCCAAATGCTATGAAATTTTCACAGAAGCTTACGTAGACGCTGAAGAATGTCCACACCAAATTTCACCTCGATTGGATGCTTTCTTGATCGATTCGAACTCGAGCTCGAATCGATCCCAAAGTGGGCCCGGATTTCCAGAATCTGGGCGTGTGGGCCCCCTTACGTGCCAGAAGTGGCTCCCAAATTTTCAGCGAAATATCAGCCTCCAACACTTATAAATAGAGCCCTTGTTCATTCAGAAAGGGGATCGAAGAATTTTTAGAGATAAAGCACGCCCGAACGCTGCCAGAATCACTCCATATCGTCATCACTGCCGCTAATTTCGAATTTAAGCTTATTATCTGTTGTACTTCGCTCTAGAACACTTGTAATCTTCAAGTACCAATCAATAAAGTGATAAAACTTCATAATGGACGTAGGCAAATCGTCGAACCACTCTAAATTATTTTCTTCTGCACAATTTACTTTTTTGTGACTTGGAGTTTTTGTTAGATAATCCTCATTTTCAATTTTATTTCTTCATTTATTATCTCTTCAAAAACTTTCGAAGAGTGTTGCCCAATTTTGGTGCAAACATTAATTAAAGGTTATTAATTCATTAATAAATGATTAAAGAATAATTAATCAAAATGGTTTGTAATTAATTAATATTAATTAACCAGGATTAGTAATTAGTCCGATTTAAGTTAATCAGATAATTAATTGACCTTACTTACGGACTTTGAATTGTATGGAATGCTTTGAATTGTTTGATATCCCTGATTGTGATGCTCTGTTTTGATTTGAGCTGTGTTTAATGTAATTTATTATCAGTGATACATATCTGTGATCTGTGAATGAAAGATAAGCGTTATAGTTTATACCGCTTATCAAATATATTGTTGTATTTGAATATGTATTGATTCATGATGTTGCACTTCTATTGTGTAAAACCCCTGGACCACACTTGACCACACATAAATATGGATTTCACGTGGAAATTGGTTAAGTCATAGATTTTTGAAATAGTTTTAAAATTTGAAGTTTTGAATCCAAATGGTTTTGGTAATGGATTGGGATTAAAGTAAAAAAATTTTGAAAAGGAATTTCAAATATAAAATTTATTTTTGAATAACTTGACCTAGTTTTGAAATTTGATTTAAATTGAAAATTGAATTCCATGTTGAGAATTTATGATGTAAAAAGATTATACAAGTTTATATGGGTTTTAAACCATTTTTAAAAGTGTTGATTTGGGATTTTAAATTTTACCTAAAGATTTTAACTTGTATAAATAAAATCGGATTTTTCCAAAATAAAAACTATTTGTTTTCAAATGATAAAAGCTTTCACATAAGAAATGAACTTCCAATTTGTGTTAAAAGGATTTCAAGTCTAAAATGAAAATGATATTCCAAGTTATGGAAACGGGTTTGAAAGCTATAAGATAAATCTTTAATTTAAAGGTTGGATGAGTAATCCTAATTGAAATGGAAATCGTTTTGAAAATCTATGAATGGATCTTTGTGAAACTGGGTGAACTTTGTGAAATAAATATTTTTGTTTAAAGATTTGAAATGGTAATTTGTTTAAACCATTTGAAGAAAGGTTTGGGTTTAAAATTTGTGACTTAACTAAAATTCCATAACCATATGTTTTTAAATGTTGCGCTCATTATCCGTTTTAGCCAGGAGAGGACCTTGTGTCATATAACCCATTCCGAATAGTGATACGACGTTATGCATTGCAATTGAAGACTGGTAGTGAAGACCGGGTGTCTTCGAGAATGATAGGATAACCTGTTGATTGACTCTGCACTGAGTTGCTGCGGTATAGAGTTCTCCATATGTGATGGGGACTCCGATTGGGATTGTGGATACCTAGATTTGCAAGGGCTTCTTCCTTTATTGGACGAAGTGCCTTCGGTTCTGTTTGAACCAGGAACAGACTTGTATGGTTGTATGTATGACATTGCACTTTGAGATATAAAACTGATCTCTATCAAATACATTTCTGTTTGGTGGCGGAGAATTATTCTCTTAGCTTAACCCTCTTCTCTGAGACGTACGAGCTTAGAGGTTATGTAGTTGATAGTTATCAGTGATATACCCCCAATTTGGTTGTGTGGCATGCTGAGTGCTGCTGTGTATCATTTTTTGATCAAAGCATGGCTTTTGTATAAAGTGTAGCTTTGTGGACGAGACTGCATCAGGATCTCACACCCTGGAAATGGTCGAAACAGGAAAGATACGACAAGGTTATGAGGGTCGCTCCCTTTAGGGTGTGTCATTCCCTTCTGGAAAAGGGTGGTATCATGGTATGGTGCTCAGATACTTAACTCATGTAGTCACTGCAAATCTATTACTTTGTGATTGCTTTGTGGTTGAGAGGCGCCTCGCATAAAGGTCCCAAAGGACCGGGGGATGGCATGCTCGTGTAGTAGTTACAGAGGTAACCCGACCTTGTGCTGGCAGAGAGCTGGTTAAAATCTAGGGACATCCCTCCAAAGGCGTACCCATGTGGCAGTAGGAAGTTCCTTAGCCCGACCATTGTTGGAAATCCAATATTCAATACGTGCCTTATACGGTTTTAGTTGTAGAACCAACCATTTACTTATGGTGGTCAACGCTGTTTAGATGGTAGCTATAGTAGGCATAGTTCGGAATGTCTATGCTGGCTAGGATTAATATTATACTTTCGAAATGGTTTTTCTACACTATACACTAGTAATAATATCAAAGGAATTTTTCTCGTATCAAGCATATTTGACTATTATAAGGAGAAATCTCCTCCAATTCTGCGTTTGCATTGTGTGTGTGGCGGGAGGCCTTATGGTAGTTTCATTTTCTAAAAAGCATTGCGAATTTAATCTTTAAATTCCTTTGTTATTTGTTTTAAAGGTAAAAACTATTTTTCTTGCTCATACCAGTCCCACGACTGACCTGGATTTTATTGTTCCCTTCCTAAACTCTGTGTGCCCACAATTTTCCACACGGGCAGTCTAGAGTTGGGTTTTTCAGATAATCAATAATAGGTTTAGATTCGACAGCTTTCGAAGTCTTTGGTTTGGTAGCTTTCAATCTTTGGAGTCTTCTTCAGTCTTTGGATGGACCAACCTTGCTTAGCTTAGTGCATTGTTATTGGGAGTTCGAGCCATTTTTGGATTGGTGCTACAGTTCTGGATTCTTCTCTCTTTCTCTCTTGAAGACCATATTGGAGATAATGTTCCGCTGCGGGTGTTATATTTTCTTTCCGCTGCTATTATCTTGTATCATATCTCTGATGTATATTGATATTCATTGTATCATCATTGTATCTGAATATTGTATCAGTGTTGTATTTCAGATGTATTATTCATTTCTTCCGCTGTGTTGTACTTAATGCGTTATAAGCTTCGGCGAACCAGATTCGACGTTTGGATCTGCGGCATTTGAATACGAGTGTCGTATTTGGTGCCGATTTCGAAGGTCGAGTCAGGGTCTCTACAATTAGAGAGTAGGTGTAGATGGAATATGGTGTTTTGTAGATGGATTAGCAAGAAGAGACGTTTACCCATACTTATATTTAAGATGTTATTGTATATTCTGTTGTATGACACTTCGGAGCCTTGATAGTCTTTGACTTATGATTAGTAGCGGCAGTTATTAGTTAACTTTATGTATCATTTGTTTAAACTATTTTACTGTGTTGATGCTTTGGATCGTATACTCTGATGATTAGTTCACATTGTTATTACTATCTCGATTGTTTTGTATCTACGCTGATTATTATATTTTATCTTATATGATGTGAGATATGTGACAGGTTATGTGATTATTTGATGCTTCCTTTTTCCTTTCTCTTCTCTTCTATTTCCTTTTCTTTACTTCTTTCCTTTCCTCTGATAACTGTTCGGCACAATAGGTGCAGGGCGATCGTTACATTTTGTATCAGAGCATTGGTTACATGATTAACCTGAGTTAATACCATAATCCAGCATAGATTGGGTAGGAGTTATTGCCTTAGACTAGATCCAGAGCGTGTGTGTACGAGAGAATTTGTATTTGTTATATATTTTGGTTTTCAGAACTATATAGTATTATATATAGTATATAAGTTGTATTGCACACACGAGCACTATTGATGTAGTTTACTTTATGAGAGACCGATTATCCACATCATAGAATATGAATGATCTAGCATATGAGAAGTACTATTACTAACTCCATCCATAGAGTAGGGGTGTAGGCAGGATCAGGGTCACTAACGTTGATCGATAGGGTATGTTCGTAGAGATGGTGCGAATCATTTCATGTAATGCCCAAGTTGTTCTGGATGACTATGGTGCTCGGGTGCAAATAGTTAGAGTTGACTATGCCGAGCTGTACAATGACTGTAGGAATCTAGGAGGTAAACTATTCCTTGAGACAGAGTTAGCTATTGAAAGGTAAGATTGGATGGTTACTTGTAAGAGGATCTTCGATGACTTCGAGTTAGATGACATAATGAGGTAGAAGTTGACCTCTAGATAGCTCTAAGGATGTACAATGAACTAGCATAGCGCTTCTATTACATCAATTCCCGATGATTGAATACTTGGGGATAAGTTCATAGTTCACTTTGAAGAAAATTTATCTTGACTTTTCCAAAAGCGGTGTTGGTTATGGAATTCACCGGATCAAAGTAAAGTAAATTTTCTATGTCAGAGTATGTGGTTGAATTTGATGTGCTATCGATGTATGGTCTATTTCCCATTGATACCCACACAGAAAGAATGAAGAGCTTAACATTAGGCTGAGTGATTATCTTGGGAAGCGATTGATTAGTCATATTGACGAGGGCTTTAAGTAGACGATTGAGAAGGCTCTAAGAAGATGATTGAGAAGGCTTTACGATAAGAGGGCCTATACCCAATGTAGAAGGGTTGTTCTGAACTAGCTGAATAGTGATAAACTGTGGAGGCATTTGTATTGACGTTGTTTCAATTTCTTTAAGTGCCCCATCGAAAAAAGAAAAGGGAAATGGCATTACTATTTGAGGTATGCTTTCCACTTGGAATTTCCATATGCATTTCAATTGATGTGGAGATTTCATATTCCTTCATAGCTAATGATTTGATAGATAGAAAGATTAGGATTGAGACTCGAGATGGTTAACCGACCTTTGATTAAGACGGACTTATTATAGTTTGGAATGTTAGTTTATTGGTTTACTGTTAAGACTTTTTCTTCTTGGGTCATAAATTTTTGTCTGTTGGTTTGTTGCTGATTTTTTTGGGTTTTGATTGGGTTCGGTACTATAATTTGAGAATTGACTGGCTGGAGGTGGTACGGAATAGTGGTGGACTGTGAGAGGCCGTTGGTGACAATTGGGATTGTGAAGGAGTGATCAGTGGTGATTGGCTGCTTATAGAAGATAGGGTTATGGTTAGCTTTCTATATTCGCTTCATATTCCACATGACGAGTTATCATCCATGGTAGCTAGAGAGTATCTGGACATATTTGATGAGATGACTGAATTACCACTATATAGGGATAGACTTCGATATTGATCTAGTTAGAGGCGCTAGACCAAAAGTTATGCCTTTAAAGCATATGATGCCCAAAAAGCATAGGATGTTAAAGGTGTGAGCGGATGACCTATTGGGATGATGGTTTATTTATAGGAGCATATTTTGGTAGATGAGCGGTGTTCGCCATTAGGGCGAATGGCTCTTTGATTTTGTTTGTTGTTTGTCATGAGTTCAATAAGATGATGAACAAGTACCTACTCATGTTTATTAATGGTTTGTTCGATCCGCACTATAGTGTAAGGATATTCTCTTAGTTGAACGTTGCGGTGGGTTTTCACCAAATGAGAGTATTTTAAGAGAGAGTGTGTCGATTATACGTTTAGTATGCTACTTTGATTTTTGATTAGTTGGTTATGCCGCTCGAGCTAACAAATGTGTCGGCATGTCTTATTGATCTCATGGATCATCTTTCGCGGGGTCACTTGAGTGACTTGTGTTTGCGCTCAGTGATGAATTTTCTTGTACTCATGGATTAAAGAAGTGCATAAGACACGATTGATGGTTGTATTGTAGGTGTTGAAAAGAAACCAATTGATGATGAGATTTTTAGTGTATCACTTCCAGAGGAGGGAAGTGAGATGCATGGGTTACGTTTTTTCATAGTAAGATGTCGCTGTAGATCCTGTAGAGATTACGACGGTCCAGAGCTTGAATAGACCTAAGTTAGCATCAATGTTAACCAATTTGATGGTAGAGAATCATACTTTTATTTGAGATGCGAGGTACAAACGCGCGTTAGTAAGTCTAATTGAGAGATTGACGATTGCATCGATGTTACTCATTCCGAGCAGGAATAAGGAGATGATAGTATACACATGTCAGCGTTACTTAAGTGGGTGTGGTATTGATATTAAAAGGTAAGCTTGTTGCATGTTAGTCGACAACTGAATCGCACTAGAGGAAGTATCCTATTCTTTATTCAGAGCTGACAGCGATAGAGTTCACTTTTTTGATTTGGAGGCACTATTGTAACATCCTCCATTTTTGACCCAAAACTGACAGCTACACATGCTGCAGTTATCCATAGTATTAATTGCCGAGAACAAAAATGCAGTAATGTTAATGGTGTCTATAATATTAGAAGCACAAGAATATGAAATATTTCAAAAAAAAATTCAAAACAACTTTTCTCATTACATTTCAAATCAGCATTTTATATTCAGTACATAATCTCATAACATTGCCCAGGTTTAGATAAATATAATTATTACATAATATGCCAAGAGCGACATATGAGGATGCTCCCTTGGATTATCAGAGTTACTAAATAGACAAACATGACATTTATCATTACATATAACATTCAATCAAAATGTAATAGATAAATAGATAATCTCCTACATAGCAAACCTTTTCCTCCTTCACGTGTTCGGAAGCTTATTGTCAAAACCTACTAAACTTGAAAACTTTAATTCTCAACCTACTCAAATTGAATTTTTGAGCACCCGAGAGTTTAAGGGAAAAACATAAACTTTGAGTCAAATAAAAAGCTTGGTGTGAATAATAATATGAAATTATGATTATAGATACTAAGTGAGACCACACCGGCTACCGAAATAAGTTTTCCGCTCACTAATATCCTTTAAAAGAATACCTTTTGCGATCAAAATCTTGCAGCTAACTGGTTATAATAAACGATATACCAATAACAAGTATGCATACAAAATAGTTAATCAGTGGACTATCTTTTGCGAAATGCTTATTCTTATCACACTTATAGCTGATAATCTCAAATTTTCCTTTCTTAGCGGCCCCACTCTTCTGGCCTTCCTTCTTGCGAAATAACTTCCTCTTTTGATTCTGCCCACCTTGAGCCTCCACTACTTTGTTACTACCAAAGAAAGCAGACATTGCTTCATTACTTAAATCCATTCCAACAACTACATCACATGGATCCTTAACATGAGGCAAAGCTTCCCTAGCAAGCTTAGATCTCAATCCCCGAATGAACTTCTCATTCCTCTTAATTACTGTGTCCATGGTATCATACCCATACCGGGAAAACTCCTCGAACCTGGTAGCATACTTCAACACAGTCATATCTCCATGTACCAACTCAGCAAACTTTCTTAATAGGGTGGACTTGGGAATTTCCAATATAAATCTTTCCTCAAACCTTCTCTTGAGTTCTGCCTAAGTCAATGTTTTCTCCGCTACTCCTATAGTTACACTGTTCGACCAGTACAACGTAGCTCCTTGCAGTTGCCTGGATGCTAACCTCCACTTTTGCTCATCATTCAGTCCAAGATCAGCAAAATTCTCTCATGATCAAGCAATCAATTCTCTACTTCAATCGCATCTTCAGTTCCAACAAATGGTTTTCCTCCAAGCCTGGCATAGTCTTTACTCAGCTTAGCATAATTGTTGACAACTGGAGCTTCTTGATTCACTCCTCTAGCATTTGCACCTACTAATCCAACAGCATTTGCATCGTGTTTCCATAGAACTGATACATAGCTCCCATATCAACATATGGTGTTCTAGCACCTACATTAGTAGCTTGTGCCCGACCTGGATTCCTTCTAGTACTGGGTCTGGCGTTGCCGTTTGTTGTGGTGCTTTCTCCATTGAGATTTACTCTTTTTCTTACTGCCTCCATATCTTACTTTCCTTATAAATCTACGTTTGAACCTTAGTAAGAAATAGAAGAATGGTCTAAAAGAGATCAGGGGATACAGATAAAGTGTATACTTATATATATCAAACACAAGTATGTTACTATAGCGTTATCCGATACCCTATTCTTATTCTCTAATTCATTTGGATTATTGTTAAAAAATCTTTTTAGGTTCAGAATTATTTTGAGTTTTACATAAATCTATGCGCTAATACCAAGTTGTAACATCCTCTATTTTGAGGCTCGAAACTAACTGCTATAGATGTTGTTGTCATCTATATTATTACTTTTCGGTGAAAAAATGCAGTAATGTTTATGATGTCCATAATATTAGAAGCACAAGAATATGAAATATTCCAAACACAATTTCAAAACAACTTCTCTATTACATTTCAAATCAGCATTTCTTATTCGGTATATAATCCCGTAACATTGCCCAGGTTCGGATAAATATAATTATTACAAACGCCAAAGCGATATATAAAGATGCCCCTTGGATGATCAAAGTTACTAACTAGACATTATAACATTTGTCATTACATACAACATTAAATAACAGTGGAACGGATAAATAGATAATCTCCTATATAACTAATCTTTGCCTCGTGTACATCTTCTGAAGCTTTATTCACCAAAACCTACTAAACCTTAAAACCTTCAACCATAACCCACTCGAATTAAATTTTGAGCACAAAAGAGTTTAAGGGGAAAACATAAACTTTGAGCCAGAATAAAAGTTTGGTGTGAATAATAATATGACATCTCGATTTATCGATATTAAGTGAGACCATACCACTTAGAGAAAAGAGTTTCTCTCTCAGTAATATCCTTTAAGAGCATATCTTTTGCAATCAAAATCCTGCAACAAACTAGTTATAATAAATGATAACAATAACATGTATGCATATAAAATAGGTAATCAGTGGACTATCTGTCCCAACATCGTAGTTTTATCAGGCTGGCTATAAATCTATGGCTGACTCGGGCCTACTAGACATAATAAATATTCTAACTTACTGTTAGATAAAATCTGGATGGTCCGTCCATAACTTACTACTTCTATGGTCAACTGATCCTAATGCTTTTGTGGGCTCACCAATAACCTATCTTTACTCTATTTATTCCTTTCTATGTGTAATCTATTTTTAGTCTTGCCCATGACACTGCCATACTGCTGGAATCTTGGACTTATATTTGCTAAGGAAACTAGCTAAAGTACAGGGCACGACCCCACACCAATTCCATCTGATTTTCAAATCTTTGAGTCATTCTTTTAGTAAAATTTTGGGTTAACTGCCCTATCCATATTTCTTTAAAAACAATTTTTTTGCAAATGATAACCCTCGAAACCATACTTTACACAAGGAAAACATTAGTCCTTTACTATACTCAAAATACTTATGCCATGATATGTGCTTTACAAAACATTGTTGACGAAACTCGAAATCATTAGGGTCGTCGGCCCTCTCAAAACTTAGGCTACAGGCCAAAACTAGGTAATAACTTTACAATTATTAGACTCGACGACATCATCGCCATTGAAGGTATTTGCCCACTCAAAAGCAAGTCGAAGTATTTTGTTTGTAAAATACATGGAGATGATGTCAAGTTATTAGTCTATAAATCATAGAGTTAACTGAACTTCGATAACACATAAAAACATTGGCCCCAAGGACTCAACGAGGGTATAAAATATAGATTATGGTTTAAGCTCGATGATTATAAAAACATGGGGTTGGCTCGTAGGCTAGTTAAAAGTGGCATTGACAAGGCTCAATAACGATATTAAAAATGGCATAGAGTAAACTCGACGATAAGTTAAAAGCGGCATAGGCTTGATGATAGTTTAAAACGTTAGGCTCGATGAACATTTAAAGCCTTAGGCTCGATGACCATTCGATCGATGAGGCAAAAGGTTCGAAGTAGCATATGCGGCATGCATGCTTCTTAGTACAAAATGCGGCATCATATGCATCGACATGAACCCATCGATGACCACCTCTTCATCTTTGTTACTATGGCCTCGATGTGATTCCAACCCAATTCGCTTTATGCCAACTCTTTGACATCAAGCATATTGGTTTGTTCCACATTGAAGACAATGAAGTATAATGAGATGTGGCTTGACATGGCTGATGTCAACATGGAAGAATGGTAATTAACATGAAAACTGCAATATTACCATAAAAGGTGTTTTCTTTTCACCAAATCTCTATAATTTTCTGAAATCTTATTGGTTTAAGAAGTATTTAAAATTTTCTTTATTAAAAAACTACCACCCCTAAGGATTTGAAGCTTTAAAACATTTTGGAAATTAGCCCCTATCTTAATTTCTCAATATAATAATTAAGCCCTACTTGCTTAAATAATTTATTTATCATATCAAAACACTTGTGAAAAATTCCTAAAAATCAAAATAAATAAAATTAATCATACTATTCGACATATAAAAATTCTTGGGCCAACAACTTTATTTAATTAATTTAAAGAATTAAAACCGAAATCCACTAATTTCCCCACTTGGAAAATTCATATAAAATTAATCCTTGCTTGAAAAATTATGAACTTAAAAAAACACTTCTAAAATGATATTTTTAACATTATATCAAAATTTCTAGTCATTGGGTATCATATGTTAGGTTTTCCAACTCAAATATATCATTAAATTTCATATTTAGATTGTAGAAGATCATCAATAATCAAATAATCATCCAAATTACTAAAATATGGCATAATGCTTGCAAAAGAAATGAGTTTACACTTAAAAACAAAACATAATAAAAACCATGAAATGTATATTCATTTTTCACCTTGATTTGGATGAGAAAGATGAGATTCGGTGTTGGCTTGATTTATTTTATCGTTGGTTCTTTAATTTTTTTAGTTTTCTTCTTGTTTTCTCTTTGCTGTGACTGGCCTCTCTCTATGTTTAGTTTGTATGTATGTAAAATGAATGAAGGAGATGAAGATGGTAGGGTTTGACGGGTAGGAATGAAGGCTATTAGCATTTTTTCCTTATCATTGTCCTCCTTCTTATCCTAACCTTTTACTTTTCTAATTGGTTTATTAACTAAGGCTTGGCCTAAAGTTAATTACCAAATCTCAATTTTCTTTTCCCTTCACGTTATTTTATTTAATTTATCTAGTTAAATGTTTTAAATAATGTTAGTCAATATTAGGGTCATTACAGACTCCCTTCCTAAAGAATTTCGTCCTTGAAATTATGATAAGGTGCATACATCAATCAAACATAAATGTAAAACATACCATCAAACAAGTTAGAATAAGTGTCTCTAGTACTACATTATGTTTCCGAAGTATAGCCTCTCTCATGCTTACTCCACTAGACTTTCACTATCTGGCTGTCTTGTTTCTTAGTTTCTTCTCATCCCTAGCCACTATGCGAATTGGCCGTCCAACTGTAGTCATGTCCGGTTCCATTACTAAGTTATCTCTGGATCTCAAACATACTTTCTTAGATGAGAAATATGGAAAACATTATAGACTTTTACAAACTATTCGGTAAATCTATCTTATAAGTGAGTTTCCCAATCCTTTCTATAATGGGAAGTGGTTTAACAAACCTTGGTGCCAATTTCTCTGACTTCCTGAATCTTATTACACCCTTCGTCGATGATACCATGACGAAAACACGATCGCCGACTAAGAAGTTTAAGTCTTTTTTTTCTTGCCTGCGTAACTTTTTTGCCTTGACCGAGCGTCTTTCATTCTAGCACAAATTAACTCAATCTTTTCTACAGCTTATTTTACCACATCTGAACCAAGAACTAATATGTCTCTGGTCTCTCACATGGAAGATTTACATGGTCTTCCATGTAAAGTTTCAATTTGTTCCTTCCCTATACTAGTCTAATGACTATTGTTATACAAAAACTCAACTAGGTGTACATAGTCTTCGCATGATCCTCCAAAATCTAGTACACAAGCTCTTAACAAATCCTCTAAGACTTTCTCAACTCTTTTCGTTAGCCCATTGGTCTACGGAGGTAAGCAATGCTCATCTTGATCTTGGTACCTAAAACTTCATGTAGACTCTTCCAGAAATTACTAGTGAACAAGGAATCTCTTTCACTTACTATACTACTAGGAATCCCATGCAGTCTAACTATATTCTTCATGAATAACATAGTTAAAATTAGTACCGTTCTAGTCGACTTAACGGGTATAAAATGTTCACTCTTAGTCAATCTGTCCATTATAACCCAAATAGTTTCATTTTCCCTGACCTTGGCAACCCGTGTATGAAATCCATAGATATAGAATCCAACTTCCAAACTAAAGTATCTAAAGGTTGAAGCAACCCACTTGGCTTTAGATGTCCGGCTTTCACTTGCTGACAATTCAAACACTACTTTACCCATAAGCCTACATCCTTCTTCATACTTTCCCAGAAAAAGCTTCTTTTCATATCCTGATATATCTTAGTTCCTCCTAGATGAATAATGAACTTTGATCGATGACACTCCATAAGAACTTCACTCCTTATGTCAGCAAACATTTGAAACACATAACCTTCCTTTCTTCCTCAACCACCCCTTTTAGTCAAGATTGAAATCTTTTAAATCATTAACCTTAGCTCCACCCTTTAACCTTCTTATCCATTCAGCTAATAATGGATGATCTCCTTGTTTAGAAGCAATCCTTTTAATCATTATTGGCGAACTTCTAAACATAACAACATGGCAGTTTTTTGACCAGAAGTAGCTGTAGATCTTAACTATGCTCTATATTTAGTCAATGCCTCTAAATTTTTCCACTTGGCTATCATTTCCAATACCACATTTTGATGCCTTCTACTGAGTGCATCTGCAACTTTAATTCCTTTCCCTGGTATGTACTCAATTTCAAAGTCATAGGTGGCTATAAAATCTAATTATCTCTGCTGTCTCATATTTAATTCCTTCAAAGAGAATAAATATCTTAATGACTTATGATTCGTGAAGAACTCGAATCTCTACCCCTAAAAGTATCGTTTCCACACTTTAATGCATAAATCACTGTAGCTAACTCTAATTCATTCGTTGGATATCTAACCTCATATGGTCTGAGCTGTTGAGAAGCAAAGGAAATTACTTTACCCCTCCGCATTAACATGGCTCCAAATCCAGTTCCGCGTGCATCTATATACACTACTAAATCTTGATTCACATCTGGAATAACTAACACCAGTGCATTTTGGTCAATAAATTTTACAGCTTATGGAATGTCTTCTCACATTTATCGGTCTAAACATACTTCACAATCTTCCTTGTTAGCTTAGTCATCGGCGCTGTTATCCATGAGAAATCCTTGATGAATCTCTAGTAATAGCCAACTAGTTCAAGAAAACTCTTTATCTCGGTCATTGTCTCAGGTCTGTTCTAATTGTTGACTGCTTCTATCTTCACTGGATATATTGAAAACCCTTTTTCTAAGACTATATGACCAATAAAATCACCTCCTTCTTCCAAAAATGATACTTTGAAAACTTAAGTTCTAATTGATGTTGCATCAATGTCTCAAGAACTATCCTAAGATGAACTTCATTGTCTCCTTCATCCTTCGAATATATCAAATGTCGTCTATAAACACCAACATGAATCTATCCAAATGCTCTTGGAAGATCTGATTCATTAAGTCTATGAAAAAGGCTGGCGCATTAGTAAATCCGAATGGCATTACCAACCACTCATATGATCCATATTTGGTCCTAATGCCGTCAAAGGAATACTATCATCTACCACTCTTAGTTGATGAATCCCTATTGTGAAATCCAACTGAGAAAATACTTTGGCCCCACTCAACTGGTCGAATAATCGGTCAATTCTCGACAATGGAAATCAATTCATTATTGTCCTTTCATTTAAATTTTGATAATCTATACACAACCTTAACGATCTGTTTGGTTTCTCAAAAAATACCGTAGTTGCTCCCTAAGGCGAACTGTTTGGTCTAATAAAAGTTTACCCTTCTAAATCCACCATTTGCAGCTTTAGCTCCCTCATCACGGTAGATGTCGTCCTACTTGGCGGTCAACTAATAGGTTCAGCTCCTGATACAAGATCTATCCGAAACTTAATTGATCATTTCAACAGTAGTCCTGTTACTGGTTCAAAGACACCTATGAATTCTCTAACGAAAAAAACTTGATTCAACTCATCCTCCTCCTCCATTACACCCAAGGAAGCAAAACAACAAAACTTGAGTTTTCTGCAGAATATATAATTTGATCGTTACTACTAGGGAGTCCGGGTGATATTTTCCAATCGAGGCAACATATCCTATTATCATACTTAACCAATCCATACCCAAAATAATTCTGAAGCCTACGAATCAAACACATGCAAACTTCAAACAGATATATGCCTAACAATTCAAACTTTAACTAGTCATATCTCATCCTAAGAGTTACATACCCTTATATCAGATTCGCAACCATTAAGGAAGTAACTAGGCATGAGGGTTCTAGGTTAAGCATATTCTCAAACAATGAGATATGAAAGAACATGATGCATCAGCATTAAATAGAAATCTAATAGGTACACCACGAATCAAAAGAGTACATCCCATTATAGCTTTTTCTTTCCCCTTAGCTGTTGGTCTCAAGGTAGCTCGTTCCAATGCAAACACCTTGCCCTTTTCAGCTTTAATTGGTTCCTTGTATCGGTTCTTATAATGACTAATCTTATCACAATTGAAGCACTTAATGTTCTTCCTCCCAATCACCTTCTTTCCATCTCCAAAACAACATTCATTTGCAAAATGCCCTTTCTTATCACACTTATAGTAGATAATCTCAAATTTTCCTTTTTAGTAGCCCCACTCTTTCGAGCTTCCTTTTTTTGAAAGGGCCTTCTCTTATGATTTTGCCCACCTTGAGCCTCCAATACTTTATTACTACCAAAGAAAGAAAACATGTATTCATTCCTTAAAGTTATCTTAACAACTGCATTACATGGATCCCTAAGATGTGGCAAATTTTTCCCTAGCAAGCTCAGGTCTTAGTCCTTGATGATCTTCTCACTCCTCTTAATTGCTATATTCAAGGTAGCATACCCATACCTAGAAAACTCCTCGAACCTCATAGCATACTCTAACACATTCATATCTTCCTGTGCCAACTTAGTAAATTTTCTCAATAGGGCATACTTAGCAATTTCTGAAATAAATATATCCTCGAACCTTCTTAAGAATTCTACCCAAGTCAACGTTTTCTCTGCTACACCAATAGTTATATTGTTCCACCAGTATGACATAGCTATTTGCAGTTGCCTGGCTATTAACCTCCTCTTCTGCTCATCATTCAGTCCAAGATCAGTGAAATTCCTCTCACAATGAAGAAACCAATTCTCTACTTCAATTGCATCGTCAGTTCCAACAAATGGTTTTCCTCCAAGGCTTGCATAGTCTCTCCTCAGCTCAACATAATTGTTGATAACCAGAGCTTCCTAATTCGCTTCTCCAGCAATTCCACCTTCTAATCCAGTAGCAGCTCCTGCTTGCATAATGTTGATATAGAATTGATACATTGCTCCCACGTCTACCTACGATGTTCCAACACCAACATTAGCACTTGTGCCTGACCCGAATTCCTTCTAGTATTAGGTTTGGTGTTTCCATTTGTTGTGGCACTGAGATTCACTCTTTCATTTTCTACCTTAATATCTTGCTTTCCTTTTAAAGCTGCACTCGTACCGTAGTAAGACATAGAAAGAAAGGTCTAAGAGACATGGGAAAATTGAGATAAAGCATATTCTTATATATAGCAAATACAAGTATTCTATTATAGCATTATCTCATGCCCCAATCTTATTCTCTGATTTATTTGGATTATGTTTTAGAATCTTTGTAGGTTCAAAAATCTTTTAATTTTTACATGAATCTATGCTCTGATACTAAGTTGCAGCATCCCCTATTTAGAGGCATGAAACAAATAGCTACAGAAGCCATAGTCATCTATAGTATTAAATTATGGTGATAAAGTGCGGAAATGTTAATGGTGTCCATAATATCAGAAGCACAAGAGTATGAAATATTTCAAAAACAATTTCAAAACAACTTTTCTCATTACATCATAAATCAGCATTTCATATTCAGTACAGCATCCCAACATCATAGTTTTATCAACTGACTATAAACTTATAGCTGACTCGGGCCTATCAGACATAATAAATGCTCTAACTTGCTGTTAGAGAAAAACTTGATGGTATGTCCGTAACTTACTACTTCTTGGATCAACTGATCCTAATGGTTTTATAGGCTCATCAATAACCTGTCTTTACTCTATATGTTTCTTTCTATATATAACCTTATTTTAGTCTTACCCATGTCACCATCATACAAATTGGAACCTTGGACTTATATGAGCTAGGGATTACTAGCTAAAGTATAGGGCGTGGCCTCTCACCAGTCTCATCTTGTTTTCTAATCTCTAAGTCATTCTTTTAGTAAAATTTTAGGTTAATTACCCTATCCGTATTTCCTTAAAATCATAAACCTTGTAATCATACTTTAAATAAGGAAAACACTTGTCTTTTACTTTCCTCAAAATACTTATGCCGTGATATATGCTTTATAAAACATTGTTGATGAACTCGAAATCATTGGGGTCTTTAACCCTCTCAAAACTTAGGCTACAAGGAGAAAACTCTGTGATACCTTTACAATTATAAAACTCGGCGATGTCATCGCTATTGAAGTTCTTTACCTACTCAAAAGCATGTTGCGGTCTTTTATGTAAAAATATATGGGGATAATGTCGAAGTTATACTTCATAAATCATAATGTTAAAACTATAAAAATTAAACTTCAATAACACATAAAACATTGGCCCCAAGGCCTCGTCGGGAGTATAAAATATAGATTATGGGTTAAGCATAGTGACTATAAAAGCATGGGTTAAGCATGAGGACTAGTTCAAATGGGTATTTACAAGGCTCGATAACAATATTTAAAGTGGCATAGAATAAACTCGACGACAAGTTAAAAGCAGCATAGGCTCAATGACAATTTAAAACGTTAAGCTCGATGACCATTTAAAGCATTATGCTCGATAACCATTTAAAGCATTAGGCTTGATGACCATTGGGTCGACAAGGCAAAAGGCTCAGGGTAGTATATGCGGTATGCATGCATTTTAGTACAAAATGCAACATCATGCACATCGGCATGAACCCATCGATGTCCACCTCTTCATCTTTTGTTACTATGGACTCGACGAGGTTCGAACCCAATTCGCTTCATGCCAAACTCATTGACGCCATGCGTATTGGTTTGTTCTACATCGAAGATGATGAAGTGTGGTGAGATGTGGTGGGATGTGACCGGTTTCGACATGGCAAAATGGTAATTAACTTGAAAACTACAATATTACTATAAAATGTGTTTCCTTTTCATCAAACCTCTATAATTTGTCAAAATATTATTGGCTTAAAATATCTTTAAAATTTTCATTATCAGAAAACTGCCACCCTTAAGGATTTGAAGTTTTAAAACATTTTAAAAATTAGCCCTTTATCTTAATTTCTCAATAAAATAATTATGCTCTTCTTGCTTAAATATTTTATTTATCATATCAAAACACTTATGAAAAATCCATAAAAATCAGAATAAATCAAATTAATCATACTCTTTGACATATAAAAATTTCAAGGCCAACAACTTTATTTAATTATTTTAAATAATTAAACACGTAATCCCCTAATTTCTAGACTTATAAAATTCAAATAGAATCCTACCTTGCTTGGAAAATTATGAAACTAAACACCCACTTCTAAAATGATATTTCGAATGTCATATCCGAATCTTAAGTCAGTGGGGTATCATATGATAGGTTTTCTAACTCAAACATATCGCTAAATTTCATATTTAAATTCTAGGAAATCACCAACAAGCATATAAACATTCAAGCTACTTAAACATGGCATAATAATTGCAAAAGAAAGGGGTTTACACTTAAAACCAAATCAAATAAAAGACATAAGATGTATATTCATTATTCACCTTGATTTGGATGAGAAAGATGAGATTTGGTGTAGAATTGATTTCTTTTAGCTTTGATTCCTTAGTCTTTTAGTTTCCTTCTTACTTTTCCTGTTCTATGGTTGGCCTCTCTCTATGTTTGGTTTGTATGTATGTAAAATATTGAAGGAAATGAAGATAGAAGGTTTTAAAGGGTAGAAATGAAGTTATTCCCATTTTCCCTTACCATTTTCCTCCTTTTATCCTAATCTTCTACTTTTCTAATTGGTTTATTAACTAAGGCATGACCCAAACTTAATTACCAAATCTTAGTTTTATCATCCCTTTACATTATTGTATTTAATTTATATAATTAAATGTCTTAAACAATGTTAGTCAAATTTAGGGTCATTACAACTACCTATTAGGAGAGGAGTTCCATTTTTCCAGTGATACCACATCACTGGAGTATCTCTTCTTGAGAGGTATTAACCTTCACTGACAGTGATGGTTAGAGTTCTTATCCTTCTATGGATTTGACATTTTTTATACGTTTGTAAGGGAAATGTAGTTGTTGGTGCTTTGAGTGAAAGACATACCAGTTGTGAGAAGTATTCCTCGAGTGGGTATTGCTCGAGTTTATCACTAGTATTGACTTTAGAACTTGATGACCAATAACCAAAGGTGATGGCTGATTTGAGCATTAGACCAACTTTGATTTAACAGATCGGTACTAATCAGAGGTGTGAGGCTAGACTAGTGAAGAACATGGCTAAGTTAGAGGAACGAGTAGTGTTTGTAGAGGCGATGCAATGCGAACCTAGCCAAGACTGTTGCTTTCATAGAGATGAGAGATTGTGTGTTCTCGAGTAGTGAGAACATATATTTATAGATTATATCTATGGATTGCTAAGGATTGAGGATAGTATGATGACATATGATTCATAGTTGATTGGTTGACGAATAATGCTAGACTAGCATTCCTTAAGTCTAGTAGAACGACATCTGTATTTGTCAAGTTATATGCAGGATGGATATTGTGATCCATAATGTTCCAAGAGCATTGTAAGTGGCCGAGGCCCTTTGCTCGATAATGGGTGTTGGGAGAACTTATAAGAGGCATTTGGATATTTAGCACTAAATCAATTATATGATATTGAGACTGAACCAAGAGCTTTGAGAACTCTTAGGCCTATTCGTATAGATAGATGTGATACGAACAGGTTAGGAGGAGGAGGGTGGAGTAGTAGAGGTTTAGTGGAATGGAAGTAAAGGCAATATGACATGGGATACCGATAAGAGCATAAGGATTACTTATCCGGAGCTCTTCGCTTGGTGAGATTTCATTTTTATCATCGGCTTTCATACTAGATATCATACTTGATGTTTCATACTAGATAGTTTAGTGTTCTACATGCTAGGATTGGCAGGGATGTTACTTATTGATGTTTGATTTTATGTATGCATGTTTGATGTTGGATTGTTAGCATTTGATATGATAGCATATGCTTAAATTAATGTTAGCATGCGGGATAGTTATGGTTTGGTATAGCATACTTATTTGAGACCATTACTATATACAATCTAGTATGTTTAAATATATGATGTGTGTGTGTCTGTGTGTGTGTATATATATATATATATATATATATATATATATTTGTTGTATTTGAATTTTTCTAGAACCTAGCCATGGAAAGGAGGCACTATCGAATTTTTCGAAACTTGAGAGGCATTTGATGGCCTATAGGTGAGAAGACGTTTTCCATATTTTTGATTTCAGGGATGAAATCCTTTAGGGAGGGAGAATGTAATGATCCATATTTTTAACGATAGGTTATTTAAATAATTGATTTAAATTGTTAATTAAATGAAGGCAGAAAAATATGATTTTCCATATATGGATGAATCAAGAGTCGAGACCACTTTCATTTGGTTTGGATTGATGTTGCAAAGTAAAATGAGTACAAGCTTCGCTATATTTGGTGATTGGGTGATCCGATGGCCAAAACTCTCACGAAATGCGTGAAATTAGCATCTCAGGGCACAACCTCAGATAATGACAAGATTTAAACCATTGGATCTAGAAAATTAAGATGATACATGCAGACGAGTTTCTCAATGATTGAGCACATCGTCCGATCATAAGGGCTTGAAACGTACGATCATTTATTTGAGGGAATAAATATATAAAATAAAATATTATCTAATCTTATTATCCATTTACTATTACATTCCTGAAGGACAAAAACAATGGCCACTCCTTATTTTTCTTTTAAAAAATAAATTCAACCAATCCGTTTAACGATAAATTGCAAAATCGGATTCGTTCAGATTGTATGGATGGGAGTTCATGAAGACCGTGGCAAAATTTTGATCATTCGTCATTGGCAACATTAACCTTCTTAGCTGTTTATTTTGGGTTTGAAATCACTACAGATTTAGGCGACGATAGGCGGATCTGTGGGCGAGGTTTTGATTCTTATGTGAAGAGAAGGAGATGGCGATGATTTGGTAATGAATGGCGTCGTGTGGCATAATGCATTAAAAAACCTAGTCGAGAGCACACGTCAGGTTGTGATCCAGGGTATTGGGTCGAGCTCTGTATCTTTAGGTTCATCGTGAAGAAAGCAAGTTGTGGAATTTGTTGGCGAAGACAGATTATGATTTCGTCGATAAAAGAGAGAGAAATCAAAGGAGGAAAGAAATGGATATGCACGACCTTGATTTGGTATCGCTTAAAGAACCTAACGTAGCTAGATTAAGAGATAAAAAAATGAATATAAAAGAAAAAACAAAAATAGATAAGAAGAAATTGGCAAGACAAAAACATTCATTTTGAAATAAAAAAGAAAAATGTATTCAAGTTGGGAATTTTCATATATAAATGTAACTAATGTATATGTGCATGTACAGGTTATATGATGGAGAAGAAGGATTAATTGTGAAGTAATGTAATTAATTATTAAATTAGTGAATTAATTATATAAATAATCTCTTATCTTATATCGACCATATCTTTTCCATACGAGGTCCATTATGGATATGGCTTCTTGGGTTGCACTCATGATAGAGAAATCCTCGTTTGGCACTGGTTTGGATAGATTTTATTGAAGTGAGTGATATTTTCTCTCACCATTCTATGATTGATTGTAAAAAATTAGATCGATGTTCTCGAATGAATTTTGATTTCAAAATGTGATTTTCCTATATTTAAACACCTATTAGATTTTTATAAAAGAAAATAAAAATGTTATAAAAGATTTTATATCACATTTTTTCTATCAACATACCATTGTTAACAAATTGTTAGATTAGAGCTATTTTTGATTTGACATCCCCTATTGGTTGGTACGGAAGTATTATTCATGTTGTATGTATACTGTTTTGGATGTATAATGGATGTTGGTTGCATGGTAACTTGTTTGGCTTATTAGGTTGTTTCTCTTGGAAATGTCGATTTATTGATGATCGAGTGTTGGGGAATACCTTTAGTGTTGGGGTTTCGTACATGCGAAAATCCAACAAACAAATTAAGCTGTAGAGGAGGGTTAGGATACATGTCGGTTAATCTAAAGGTGGAAGAGGAGGCTTCGCACTTCAGGATGGGTGCTAGATGTTTACATTTGATTTTTGCTTTTCCATTTTACTTAAGTACATGAACAAAGTGATTGATACTAATCTATGTAGATTAGCCAATGTCTATCACTATTATTGATTGGTGATTTGGTCCATCTTTGGCTTGGACGTTGCGGAGATTTCATATTGCATGATTTGATTATTTTTTCATGCGATCGGCTTAGAGTCTTGATGTTTTTCTCTATGGCGAGTGATTTGGATGGTGATATGATGATGTGATGATTTGAAATGAGAGTTGGTACTTTAGATCATGACTCGATGGTGGATGGAGTAGGTTCCAAGGTTGATAGTTTTAGGACTCTGTAGATCAAGCTAGAGGTGTTGGTTTGTTTGCATCATGTAGGGAGTAGGGAGTAAGTACCAAAGATTAGACACTCTGTATCTTCGATATGTGACTCATGTAGGGAGTAAGATTAGCCTTGTATCTTCGGTTTGTGACTCATGTAGGGATTAAGTACCAAAGATTAGATACTCTGTATCTTCGATATGTGACCCGAGTAGGGAGTAGGCGTCGAAGAGGATCGTGTGAAGAGTCATGGAGTGGAGGAATGTGGTGGGTTCCTCATAGTGGAAATTGTATTGAGCTAGTAGGGATCGGATGGATGTGCATGTTCTAAAGGATCGCTGATGACTCGGACTGTTTTCTGTTTCACTTAAAGCAGGTTATTGTATAGTGGGGACACCCATGGATTGGTAGAGAGCATCCGTATACCCTGGATTTACCGCTTTGGTTCTAGTGTCTAGCTTTAGGCTACGATAAACATATCTAGCTTTGGCAATGAGATACAAGTGTACGACGGAGAACCAAGATTTCCTCTAGTCCCTGACATATAGTCCATACAAGTCATCATGTATCTAGTGCACATGGGTAACAGTTAGTATTGTTTGATGGATACTATGTTTGTTATGGTTGCTTCACTAGCCAACTATCACCCTAGGGATGTTACACGGGGTACGTATTGTGCATAGGGATATTTAGACACCTTGACTTTATCTAGTATGGAGTAGGTATTATGGATGGAGATATCTTGGCACCACGACAGTTTATTGAGTATGGAGTACCCCTTTTATAATGCTGTAGAGTAGCATATTACCGATGTTATGTGCTTAATTTTTGGTTGTAGGGAGAGGTTAGGTATGATTTGAATATATTTCTAGGATATGCTAGTATGGAAGACTCATAAGTGTTTTAAGTCTTGAGTTAATTCAAATAAGCATATTTGAATATCATAAGATTAGTTTAAAATTGTTATAATTTAAATAAATAATTACATAATTTTATAAAGGATTATAAAATGAAAATATAAAATTATTTTAAAGTTAAACAAATAATCATTAAATCATTTGATTAATACAAGGAAATGCAAATCATATAAATGAAAAAACTAAATAAATTATAAATGTTGTAGTTAAATGTGCACACACGCATACATCCATACATATACACACATACACACACAAATATATATATATATATATATATATATATATATGTTGTATGAAGGAAATCGGATTTCAAAAAAAACACATAAGACCTTTAGGGCGTGCATGTGTGTGTATATAAGATATTTAATATCATGGTTTATACTTGTTATACTCATCTTCCTTAAATGTGTGAAAATGCCCTGCAAAATTATTTTCTACTTACGAACTTAAAATAATAATGGTCTTCATTAATCATAATTTAAATAGATCACCTTACATACCTATGGTTGTTAGGCAAATCCATGCCATATAATTTCTAAGGTGATGTTTTTATTATCAATAGATAAGTAAGAATATTATGCAAATTTTTAGGGTAAACTTAGGGATATATAACTCTCCTTATAGTATCGTAAAATGATGGTTTTTGGGTTAATGTACTTCATGATTTGTTCGGTAAATTTTAGGCCATGAAAATGACTAGGAACATAGTTAATCGGTATGTGAGGAGTTATATATGAGATATAACTAGTAAAGTGTTACTTATTGTTTATGGGGACTATGATCTGTTGTGTAAACTCAATATCGTAGTAATATGATAAACAGATTCTAATACCCACTAAAGAAATTATGACATTCCCGTATTTCTTTTAGGGTTTCTAAGAGATGCAAAATTTAGTACGAGCCTAATTATAAGAAGCAAATAAACTATTCATTCGAAACAAAAATGCACAAACACCCAAAAGGAGTTAGAGAGTAGAGATTAAATAAAGAAAGTAAATGAAAAATAGAAGAAATCAGAAAGAAAATAAGCACATGCAAATTTATAAAGGATCAATAATCTTGGCCTATGTCCACTTGAATGATTTTATTGCTTTTGCACTAGATTTTGTGATTACAAGTGGGAGGGATCGATAAGGATCTAGGGTACAATGGAGTTTGTATGCAGCAACAGCATAAAGATATGTTGAAAGAAGCATTCCCCATGTAATAATAGGGTAAACGAAAATACCCCGCTGATATTTTGCTATAGATCCTCACGATGAGGACAAAGTCCTCCAAAACATCTCGGCCCCAGATCCCCTAGGGTTAGAGATCGGTAGATCCCTCTAGAGTGGATCGATACTGATCGGTACTGATCCCTAAGTAACGATCCCTATGTATGCATCATAGAATCTTGCGACTTCTTATGTTGGCTCATCTTGATGTTGGTTTCATGCTTCTAAGAGTTTTTTGCATAGCCATCTTTGTTTTTTTTTTGTCCAAGTGATGGATCGAAAAAAGGTTTAATTGCATTATTTAGACCATAATGGAGATTGTCAATATGACCCATAGGAACTCTAGAACAAGACGTGAATCAGTATCTATGTAGATAGGGAAGAGTACCAATGGAGCGGAGGCTACTTTGGGTATACTCTAAGGGATCGCTACCTTTCCCTTATGTAGAGTGGAGCACCAATCTACACTTAGCGTATTCCTGGGTGTTGCTGACTATAATGCTCACGGAGATCGACAAAGAATTGCATAGAATCATAGGAAGAGAAATTGAAAATTTTTGGCATCATTAGTAGTGAGTGGAAAGAGTCGGGGTCACTTTGGATGAAGATTTGAGATTGATATTGATCCTTTAGGGAAGGGATCCATATTGATCCCATATTTAGTGGGATTCAACACTTGAGTTGATCTTGCCCTAGGTGTGAGATCGATGATGACCCTCGGCTATTGATTTCTTTCTTAGTTGCGAGATCGCTAATGAACACTCAACTAGTGTTTTTTATGACTTTCGAATTTTTTGGGATGGCTATCCCGCCCACTTGTGTTTTCTTATTTGTACATGGTATCTGGACAATAGGATCATCTATCTAAGCTGCTTTCTATGGTAGTCATCGAGTCTAACATGTCCAGTTAGTCTGGATATAGCTGGGTCAAAAGGTCAGATAACACTTGCGCCCTAAAGTACATCTTGTTGCAAACATGATGTGCTTTGGATCAAACAAGTTAGAATCATCATGAAGGATTATGTTAGGTATCTTGAATTGTTACTCTTTCATCAAGTTGATCTTACGAAGATTGCTATCTCTAACTGTTTGCTAAGATGCTTGGTCGGTGTCTGACATTACAAAATCAGAATGTATCTTCTCAGCAATTGTCTATGCTCAGTTCGATAGGGTAGTTGATTGAGTTAGTAGGCCTCTATTATCTGAATTGGTTTCTTTTTTCGAAAGTTCTAGGTAAGAATTCAAATCTCATCAATTTTAGGATATTGCATGTCGAGCGTGCTCGTATATCCACGCACAAACTTTTGCCATTGGCTCCCAAGCATAATCAAATGCTTATAGGACATTTCCAAGTTCAATGGAATTGCAATCACAAGTTGCTTTTTTTATACTAAGGCATCCTTTTGGTCACAACCTTATGTCCGTTCAAACACTAGGAACGTGCCATAGTGTTAAGCTATCGTGCCTCTCTTCTAGGTGATCATACTCCTGCCCCTCTTGGGTTAACGAGGTTAGCACACAGATGGTCAAGTCTCGTTCTTATGATTCCAGTCATGTCTAAAGTTTGAATTAGAAAATATGTGGTCAAATAACACACATCCTTAGACAGTATTCCCCTGTTGGATCAAAGGTAAGAGTTGGAAAATGTCCAAATCCTAGGTAGTGTCAGCTGGTGGATGGTCAAATCATTTCCAACTCGAGTTATGCTTTTGCTCCCATGTCAAGGGAAGAAGCTGGTAAGTGAACAATCATGTCACGTACACCTTTATTTGGATGGTCAAAGTTGGCGAATGGATGGTCATATCATATTCATTCTAATTTCATACTCCTCTCATCGAATTAAGGGAGAGAGTAGGCTGATGGATAGTGGGATCACATCCTTTTGTGTTTAAATTCCCTCTGTCGGATCAAGGGAAAGAGTCAGGTGAAGGATGGTTAGTCATATCCGCTCGTTTATTATTTAAGCTTCCACTGTCGGATCAAATAAAAGAGTTAAATTGATGGATAGTCAGTTGCATCTATTTTGGTTTGAACTCCCCTGTCGTATCAAGGGATAGAGTTAAGTTGATGGATTGTTAGTCACATCCATTTTTGTTTGAACTCCCTTTGTAGGTCAAGGGACAGAGTCAACTTGATGGATATCGCTCGCATCCATTTTGGTTTGAACTCCCCTTATTGGATCAAGGGATGTAGTTAAGTTGATGGTTAGTCAGTCACATCCATTTTGGTTTAAAATCCCTTTATCGGGTCAAGAGATAGCCTTAAGTTGATGGATGGTAAGTCACATCCATTTTGGTTTATGTTTTGGGTCCCATGCCGAGGGCAAGAGTTATTACATGGACGGTCATGTCATGTCCACGTTGAACCAGGTTTCGAGTCTGTTGAACCAGGTATGAGTTTGAGAGTGGATGGTCAAGTCATATCCACTTTTGGATCACAGTTTTGCCCCCGAGTTAGGGGAAAGAGTTGGCTGGTGAGCGATCGAGTCATGCTCGCCTCGACAGAGCTCCAAAGGTCTGATCATGGACCATGGAGATTTGGTAGACACCTAACATTTGGCATTTGCACACTTTCAATATTCTTATGCATTTTCATTCGAGTTGGTTGTGGTTCACAACAAAATTTCATAAAGTTAAAGTTTCTTGGCTAGAAAACCATTTTATTGAAAATTGACAGAGTCTGTCTAATGGAATAATTCAAGGAAAATAGGAATAACTTATTATCAAGCATAATAGCATCGTCGATGCTAGATTTTCCATTATACTCTAGCACTTTACAAATGGAAGATTACAATCAATGGTCAAGTTTATAATCAATCTCCTTTAGGACGCCTGGTTTTGTCAGCACTATGAGTTGTATGTCCTCATTGAGGTCGGATATTCCTTGCCCGCTATCCTGTAAGTTTTTCATAAATTATTGGAACTTTTTCATTCGGATCAATTATTCGATCATATTACAAAGGTGTCTGCACTCATCTATGTCATGACCAGATGTCTCATGAAATCTACAAAAATTTCCAGAGTTCCTCTGGTCTTCGGTTGACTCTCTCGGGGCTAGTTGCCTATACTGCTCCAAGTCATAAGTAACTAAGTAAATATTTTCAGTTGAGTCTTTCAGTGTGGTGTAGGTATCAAATCTCGGGATTCTCTATCATCTCTTAGAATCCTAGTTTTCTTGTGGGGCACCGCTATGATCTTTGCTCTGACATTACTCTTATTATGTACATTCACAGCCATGTTCCCAGAAGTCACTCCGAACTGTCCCAGAGCGACGTTGCTTTGAACTGCTTTCGCTTGATGGCTTATATCATTGCCTCTTCTAGTAAGTGTAACCTCCTCCTTACGTAAGTACTGGGCCTCCTTGTTGTAAAAATGATCAAAAATAGCAGAGGCTTTCTTGATAAACATTCACCAAATTCTGTATCGAGGTGGATCCCTCCGATCAAAGCCATTAAGATTATGTTGTCCTTAGGGTTGATCACCTCAATTGCTGCAGTATTAAATCATTGCAAAAATTACTTGAGCAATTCCCTCAGTCCTTGGCATAAGTTAGATAACAAAATGAAATACTCGGGGCGAATCACATGTATTCTGAACTACTCAATGAATTTCTTGCCAACTGATCATAAGAAGGGATGTACTGTAATGGTAGTCGACTAAACCACATGGTCTCCACTTCTTTTAGGAAGATTAGGAACCACACGTTGTTGATTGCATCTAACACTCTGGCTATGTCCGTATGCCCCTCTTCTTTGATGAGATGTGGCCTAGGATAAGTCTTTCCTACATATGGGGGAATCATCGGCATGTTGAATCTCTACGGGTACTCTTCGCATAAGACTGCTTTAGCAAAGGGGGTTTGACTAGGGAAGTGCCCTAGTCATCTTTAGTTTGGCCTTGACTTTCTCTCACAAGTTTCCTTACCATCTAGGCCAAGTTCGAATCTTGTGAACTTGTTGGGTTATCGTAATCGTAATCTATTCCTTATGCTTGGCCTGGTAAATGATCCTAGTTCATGCCTTGTCTCCTAAGCTTTCCTTGCTCCGGAAGAACCATTTGCTCAATAGCTCTACATTCATTCCTTAGGGGAAATTCAGCAGTAAACTCTTGATTTCTGAATCCTTGATCAGTCGCGTCCGAATTACATTCCAATTCCAACTTGAAGTCCCGCTCCTTAGTGGATCGGTTCGATACCGACCCCTCCAATGGGGCGATCAGTATCGACTATTATGCCTAGGTGAGGGTCGGTTTCATTCTCTCGCCTAAAGGTTTCTGCTTTATATGCCTTTGTTCCCACCTTCTATTTCTCCGAAGTTGGTGAGATGATGAGGAACTGCCAGATTCTAAGTATAGAGGAGATGGCTCTCTTAGTCTTCTTATGTTAGGTATTCAGTTGGGTCATCAAGATTCTGTTCACTTGGATTTGCTCGTTCAACTCTGCATGGCTATCCTGCAACTCTTTCATTGTTTGCTCAAAATCAACCTTGGTGATAGCATCTAAAGAATTTTGGACATTAATAGCTTCTTACTGCGCATCTTCATCCAGGATGTGAAGGTTGGTGTAATCTATTCCATTGGTAGCTCTTGAAGAGGCAACAATTATGTCTTTCTTGGAGGCCATTGAAGATAGCTTCCTGTAGACTTTGATCAAATTTGAGTAGTAGGAAAACTACTTAGGAAGAAATTAGATCCCTTCCTTAGATTGCAGGAAATCCAATGGTAGACAAGGATTCAAATAGTTTGAGAATCAAGTTTCTTAGTGAAAGCACTAAAATATTTGAACCAAAAATCGAACAAACACATAAAAGAGTAAGGGAGTAGAGATTAAATGAACATAGTAAATGAAAAAGCAAAGGAAATCAAATAGAAAAAAATCACGCACAAATTTATAGCGGCTCTATAATCTTGGCTTACGTCCACTTGAATGATTTTATTGCTTTTGCATTAGATTTTGTGATTACCAGTAGGAGGTATCGGTATGGATCCAGAGTGCAATGGACTTTTTGTGTACCAGCAATGTAATGATCCTTAGAATGAAGCATTGCCCATATAGTGATAGGGGTAAATGACCAAATATCATGTTAATATTAAATCTACAGATCCCTATGGTGAAGAGTAAGTTCTCCAAGAAATTTTGACCTCGGATCCCCTAGGGCTGGGGATAGTACCAATCCCTCTAGGGGTGATCGGTATCTATCCCTATGTATACATCATAAGGTCTTGCAACTTCTTGTGTTGGCTCGTCTTGATGTTGGTTTAATGTTTCCCAAGGTTTTTTTGCATAGTGGCCTAGGTGTTTTTGGCCCAAGAGATGGATCTATAGAAGGTTGAATCGCCGCTGTGAGTCGTATATGGAGATTGTCAATACAACACATAGGAACTCCAATACAACACTTGAATTAGGCTCTACGTAAATAGTGAAGAGTGCCATAGGAATAGGGGCTTGTTTAGATGTACCCTTAGGGATCGGTTCGATCCTTTATGTAGGGTGGAGCATCGATCTATACTTAGTGTATTCTAAGGTGTTGCTGACTCTAGTGCTCATGGAGATTGACTGAGTATTGCATAGAATCATAGGAAGAGAACTTGAAACATGCTTTTGGCATCATTATTAGTCAGTGGAAGGAGTCGAGGTAACTTTGGATGAAGATTTGGGGATGGGTATTGATTGTCTAAGGAAGGGATCTTTACCAATCCTACACTTAGAGGGATTTAGCACTTAAGTTGGTCTTGCCCTAGGTATGGGATTGGTGAAGATCCCTCGGTTAGTGATTTTCTTCCTTAGGTGCGGGATCAGTGATGATCCATCAGCTAGTGATTTTTATGACTTTGGAATTTCTTGGGATGGTTTTCACCTCATATTGTGGTCTTGTTTGTACTTGGTATATGGACCCTAGGATCATCTCCCAGAGCTGCTACCTCGATATTCGTCGAGTCTAACTTTTCCAGTTAATCTGAATATAGCTATGTCTGAAGGCCAAATGACACCATTCTAATAAGTATAAGAATAGGTGAAATAACATCTAATGTACTCTAATGAATTTTCCTAGACAAAGTCAACTATGAATTGAAGGAAAACACTAACTAGCGCAAACTACAAAATTGGCTAAGGAATGTCAAAGTTTCACTTATATATGAAAAGCTTTGGTGTATTATCATCAACGACCCTTTTTAACTTAACCCAATAAAGATGCCATGCTCGAACAGATTAAGGCTTATGAAGATTGGTCAATGGATTGCGAACTAACTCATTGCTATGCGTTGTACACTATGTGTGTCGAGCTTCAATGACAATACGAGAACATGAATATTAGTGAAATATTCATTCGCCTACAAAAGTTATACAGAGTGAGCAATCTCGTACCGCGAAGTATGAGAAATCATGGAAACTGTTCCATGCAAAAATGACCAAAGTTCCTTGGTCCAAGATCATGTACTCAATATGATTAAGTACGTCAAAAGATTGGACAAGCGTTGTACTACACTTGATACCGAGATTCAAATTGAACTTATTCATGAATCATTAATTCCATGGTTCGACCCATTCATATTCAACTTCAATATAAACTTATTGAAGTGTATTGTCGTTGAACTCCTCAATATGTTAAGGACTGTTGAGAGTATGTTCATGAATAAACTGAGTGTTTTTTTCACTATCAAGGTTAGCCCTTTATCAAATAGTTCGAAGAAGGGAAAATGTTATTAAGAGGGTGGAAATGGAAAGTGGAAGGCTTGAGAGAAATGAAATTATCACTTTTTCTCAAAGAAAGAATTTTGGAAAAGGAACGATCCACAGTACTAAAAAGTGCTAAAGGAGAAGGATTAAGATTTTTCTTCTAAAGGTACTTTCTATATAAAAAATATTTATCTATATATGTGATTCTAGTTGTGTGTTCGATGAAAGATCTTGAAATCATAACCGTAGTATTTTATAAGGAATTAGGAGCAATAGGCTCATCGCAAGAGGGAGCATGGAATTTCAAGTTTCTAATGGAGTTGGCATAGCTATAGTCATAATGGAAGAATACCATGTGAAACTTGTGAGTGGATTTGATTTACTTTTGGATAATTTTTATTATGTATAAAATTTTATTGCTAGAATAATACCAGTTTCTCGATTAACAAAGAATGGTTATTATTTTATTTGCAACGAAGCATTATGAATATTTGTTTTGGAAATATAATATTTTGTTTTGGGGCGTGAAATGATGGTATTTATGTTCATAATCTAAATTACGTATTTTTATTGGAAATAATAATGCTTCTAAAATTAGTGATTGCTATTATTTGCATTGTAACTATGCCATATTAGTAAGAAATAAATAAACAAGTTAAGAAACCATGGGTTTCTACCATTGTTTGACTCGAAATCATTTGATACTTATGTGTCGTGCCTTAAGGAAAAAATGTACAAGCACCAGTTTAATAGGAGCAATGAAACAGTTAGTGTACTCTTAGACCTCATACATACATGTCTATGTGGTTCGATGTCTACAATGACCAAAGATGGAAAATCTAATTTGTTGCATTCACCAAAGAAATGGATATGTGTATGTTATAAAACACAAATCAAAGGTTTATGAAAAATTCATTGAATACAAGAATGAAGTTAAAAATAGAAGAGATAAGAAAGTAAAAGTTCTCCAATCCAATCGACGAGGTGAGTACAATGGATATAAACTCCAAGAATACCTAAAAGAGAATAAGGTTTCCTCCCAAGTCACACCTCCATATATTCCACAACATAGTAATGTTTCAGAGAGGAGAAATCAAACCTTATTAGACATCGTTTGATCAATGATGAGTGACACTAAGAGACCTCTTTTGTTTTAGGGATATACACTAGAAACAATGATATATATGCTAAATAGACACCACCTAAATCTATGCCTATTATTACATATGAGTTATACACTGTAAAAAAAAACCTTACCTTAAGGTTTTGGGCTAGCGGGTTTAAATTGGGAATGTAAATCCTATTGAGCCTAAGCCATGATCGGTCTAGTGTAAGTTTGTATGGAATCCATGAAATTCTCATGAATACATATTATATCAAGCAAAGAAATTAAAAAATAATGTCCAAACACATCATCTTTTTAGAAAAGGAACTTCTCTTGTGAGAAATTATGGGCGGTAATACATACTTAGATGAGATATAAGAAACTTCAGTAGAGACTGAATACATAGATAATAATTCAACACCTATAGGATATACATGGCAAATTAGAAGGTCTAATATAGAATCTCATGCGCGTTAGAGAAAGGGTTTCTCATTGATGGTGAGAATGTGGATTGTGTCATTCATGATGATGGTCCCCTTATATGCCAACAAGTCTTGGAGGGTAAAAACTCCTCATGGCTTGATGCAAAGGAATCAATAATGGATTCATGTAAAAGAACAAAGTTTAGACTTTGAAAAATGTGCCCAAAGATGTAAAACACATCTATGGAAAATCGATCTTTAGAAAAAAAATAGCGCTAATGGAAAGGATGAGACCTATAAAGAAATGTTGGTTGCATAAGGGTTTTGTCAAATTCAAGTTGTTGATAATGACGGAACAATTTCACTAGCCACCCCGATTAAATCAATTTGGATACTCCTTGCAGCTGTCGCATTCTATGACTATGAAATTTGGAAATAGATAATAAATGGCTTTTCTAAGTGGTGGTCTCTAAGGGACTGTTTATATTTCATTACTAGATGTTTTCAAGGTCAGTGGGAGTGGCGATAAGGCAGGTAGACCCCTAAGATTGATTTATGGTATTAAGCAAGTATCTTGAAGTTGGAATAACCTTTTTTATATGGTAACCAAATAATTTGGTTTGTTTCAAAACACAAAGGTTATTGTGTTAATGGTTTACCCTAAGGGTAATTATGTTATTTATCATGTAACTTCAGTCTTATAAAAGAATGTTGTTTGAGATGTTGTTTGCAACTGGTTTATTTTTCTTTTATATATGTTGTTATATACAGATATAAAAAATGAATTAAATACATTAAATGTATATAAGTGGAAAATCTTTAGGAGAAGTATTTTATCGATTTCAGTTATGAATGTGTTCATAACTATGAGTATTAAATTGGTAAGTATATATCCATAGATATATGAACAAATACTTACTCCATAAATGTTCCTAGTTGATATGTATTAAGAAAACGATTGAAACAACTATTGAGACTATTGTATGTAACGCTACCCATATGATGGACGATAATTTATAGTTGACCGTTATGGTTGACTGTTAGGGGAATAAAAAGGTTAGGTACTCTTGGTTGTTTGGAAAAAGCATAAAAAAATCAATGAGAGTTTCCTATAGGTTAATATAACTGAATAAAAGCAGAAGATCTTTAGGTAATGATGATCAATAGTCTTTTGACTTAAGAGTACCTTTGAACTTAATTTTGTAGATTGTAGTTTTATTATGGTCACTCACATGGCGTGGTAACCATTTATGACCATAGTTGAGAAGATGTTGAAACACTTAAAGTGAAGCACTACTACAGAGAGATTAATCTTCTTCGTTTTAGAAGGTCGGTATCACGGTAATTAGTATGTCGACTTAAAGTTAAAATCTTAGGCCAAAATAAAACGGTTAATTAATTGATTAATTTTTTCAGATTGAACCAAGGACAATAAAAGTTAATATATGTTCTTAGAAAATTTACCATAGTCTTAGAAAAGACCCATGTCAGAGAAACTAGACTTTAGAATGAAAGTAGAATGGATCAAGAAGCTCGGGAGATGATTAGGATAGAAATATTAGAAAATCATCAATATTGAGAAAACAAAATTGATTGATACCGACTAATCCTAGAGAGACGGTACATGCCAATATGAAATTTAGATGGGACCTACTTAAATATATTGGCTCAGAACTTGATGATGTGGAAAATGATGCAATAAACATTATTCATAATTAATTGGTATGGACTAATTTTGGTTGATATAAACCGATTCAGACTGATAATGGTCGATGCCAACAATCTTGAATTATTGGAATGCATGCCAAGGGACTTGGGGACTTCACCACGAAGAAGACTTGGATATTGGCAAACAAAATCATTTAATATTGACCTGTTTTGGTCGTTACCAATCAATCTGGCATGTTTGGGAAACAATTGCTGACTTATTCATCATGTTGGAACTTAGGATCTGAAGGTATTTTCCAATTCAAACCTGATATATCGATTTTCATACTGTATTCCATCTACAAATAGAATCCTAACTCTAACTAAGAAAGGGCTTTTGGACCTTCCTCTTTCTCCTCCTTAGACATGGAACGAAACCAAGATTTTCTTAAATTGTAACTCGAAATTGGTTGTAAATTGAGTATTTCAGAGAGAAGTAATCGATAAAAACAACTAAGTGGATGTATGCTAGAGATTTTTCCAAATTATTATAAAAAGTTGTGTTTATTATTCTTTCTTTCTTTGATTTCTCTCAATTTCCATTTGTTCAATTTGCTTCTAATGATATTAGCATGTTGCAATAATTTTGTAGGAATTTTTTTTAGTGATTTCACCGAGAAGAACACAAGATCCGAATTATTGAAGATAAAGATGCCATCTACATGGAAACCTTAAGCAGGAGGGAGACAGCCAGAATAAGTGGGTGGCTAGGAGATGTTCTCTATATCAAATCCACCTTCAGTTTAGGTGACTAGAGAGGAGATGAAGGGAATTATAAGTAATATGCAAGAAAGTTTGATAGCTCAAAAGGAGGAGATGTTGAATAGATTTTCTAATGGATGAAAAACCATATAACAGTTCAAATTGCTATAAATCTAGACCATGGGAGGTTAGAAAATAGAATTAATAAGACAAGGGTTCGGATTCAATAGATAGAGGAAGTTCTGACAAACTCCAGCCACCAACAACCCGACCAGACTTGGAAAGGGGTTATAGTAAATCTGAATGGTAAGCATAGGAGATGACATTAGATATATGATTTTATGTCTCAGAATAAGGATCAGAATGCAGACTCACAATAGCATGGAAGAGAATAGAAAGGTCCTCGAAGGACAAGCATGTAAGCCTCAAAGATTTCAACTGAATAAAGATGATGAAATAGTTGAGATGATAAGGCAAATGCTTTGAGTCGGTGCCTAGATCAGAGTTTGGAGAATGTGAATAGAAACCTCTTTACCATAAACATCCGATATACGAGGAACCCATCGGACTTCAAGATGGCTTCCTTGGAACCGTACGATGGAAGAATCAATCCTATAGTCCATTTTATCTGATACATCCAACACATGCGAGGGTTGGGAGCTTCGGAGGAAGTGATGGGATGGTGCTTCCTACTGCTCTTGACTAAAGTGGCTGCCATATGGTTTTTCCAAGTGGATAATGGATCCATTAGCACATGAACTGAATTAATGGAGAGATTTATGTGCCATTTCAAAGTTCATATAATTCGATCAAGGAATGCGATGCCACTTTCAAGTGTGAAGTAGAGAGAAAATGATACTTTATGGAGTTACCTGACCCAATTTGATGCACCAACTACTATAATTAGAAACCAAACCCATCAGTCATTCTTGTGGTGGTGCTTTTTGAAGTCGCTAAAAAACTAATTTGAAGAAGGCTTTGGTACGGGATATGCCAGTGGATCTCGTAGACTTCTACTACAAAGCTGAAAGATATTTGCATCAAGAAGACGTTGAAACTTAAAATAGTGAAACTAATGTTTGGAGGATGGAGGACCATCCAAGATAGGACTCGATAAAGATAAGGGAAAGTGAAAATCTAACGATAGCTTTGGAGCTTTAAAGAAGCCAAAGAGGGAACCAAATTCTTCCTTTAACACTGACTCAGCTAGGACCTCAAAGATATCTATCTTGACACGGGAGGGCTCTCCATACAGGAAACCTCCTAAGAGAGTCCATAAGCATGGACAGTTGATGAATATGATAGGAGAACATGTTTAGAGTAAGGGATTGCAACAGTGCGCAAGGAATTAGATAGCATTGGCACAAACCACACTAGTGCAGCAAGAGAGACCACCGACTATATATTAAAGATGTCCTAGTTGTAGATAAGGAATGGGATCAGGTATGGATATCACATAATTGTGATGAATTGTTATTAATTTTATTTACTACATTCTGCTTTGAATTTAAATAAACTATAATGGATTACTATCGTGCTACTTGCACATCTATGAGACCTTAATCATCTCATAGGCATGCTCTGAGTTAAAGCCCTCTTGATTGGATTATTTTCTTAGATTACTACTTGATGCATTTTGATTTGAACTCTTTGGATAATTGATTGATTGATATTTAGATATGAAATCGTCAGAACGTGATATTTTACTTTGACATTGTTGTGGAATGCTATTGGAACATAGTTATCCCTTACATTTGATAGTAATAGTTTCCCCAATTAGTGGAATTAGCTAACGAACCATACAGCATAGGTCCCCTTATAGGAGAGTGAGTGGATGGACAATATCGGATAATCAGTCCCCTCATTGGAGAGGGGATGGGTGGACTCATCTAAAACATTGAGTCCTCTCATTGGAGATCGAGCGGATGGGCTCACTTAGATTTACGATCCATAGAGTTCAAATTTTAACTTTAAGGCATGATAACCTTTTGATTAGAAATGATTTTATAATAATTACTAAATGATTGATGAATATATTTTTCTTTATCTTGTTGGACTTACTTATGATGGAATCTTAAGTGATGCTTCACGATTTACAAGTAATTCTCCAATCAGGGGTAACACACCACAATGGTATATAATGCATGAAAGCATGATATATGATTTATGATATGTTGAAACTTGAGAGAACACATGATTATAGTGATTTGTGACTGACATTTAGCCAAGGATTTTAGTCCTTAGCCATGGTGGATTTAGAATGACCTTCAATTCGTAGGTGAATCCAGAAGAATTAGATGGTTCGCCATGATTGGTCCAGTAGATAATTAGAGTGCACAAATGATGACATTTTTCCAATCTTGATACATTTTCTTGATCGAAACATACTTTGTATTCACAAAAGCATACTTTGGAGGGTAAATGCTTCTGATAAATTTTCCATAATCTCATAACAAACTCGGATCAAAGAAACTGGACTACAGAATGATAAAAGAATGCATAAGGAAGCCTAAGAGATGACAGGGTGGAAAATTTAAGAATCATCATGTATCAAGAAACCAAAATCGACCTATATCAACCAATCTTGAAGGGTCAGTACGGATTGATATGAAACCAAGATGGGACCCACTTAGCTATGCTAGCTCAACTCCTGATGGTGTGAAAACGGATGTGAAAAATGTTAAGTGTAATATGTGCAGTTAAAGTTCTATGGCGGGGAGGTGCAAAAAATTATACTAGAGATAAAGCGAGGATATAGTGAAAATAACGGAGGTGAAAAATCTACATTAGATGTAAAAAAAAAAATTAAAGTATTCTAATTCTCACATCATGTGTGAAGAAAAAGAAATGTTGTTTAATCTTATATAACAGAACCGAAAAATATCATGATTCATGCAGTCTAGATTTGGTCACTACAATAGATTTCTAATTTATGTTGAGAACTTATGCCTTGAAGCTAGGTCTTTACCCTAACTTTGTTGATATGGTTTAAAAAGCCTCGATTTAGCAGGTTTAGCGGAAAATAGAGGCTTAAACTTGTATATTGTTCATTAGCGCTAAACTAGAAAAGCACAGCGGTCGAAGAGTATTATACGCTATAGCGAAGATTTTGCGAGGATTTAACATAAAGTGTAACTAATCATTATAGACCAGTTGTGTTCAATAGCAATCAGTCTTGAATTATTGGAAGCATGCTAAGAAGCTTGGGGTCTTCCACTACGATGAAGATTCTAAGATTTAGAAAATAGAAATCGTTTTGTGCCAAATTTGGTTAGTACCAATCGATTTGACTTTCTTAGGAAACATGTACGTTGACTTGTCCATCGTGCTAGAACTTCAGATCTTAAGACATTTCTTAGTCAAACCTGGTATGACTATCTTCATGGTGGATTCCATCCATTAATAGAACCCTAATTCCAACCGAGAAAAGACTATTTGACATTTTTCTTCCTCCTCTTTAGACTTGGAGCAAAACCAAGATTTACTTGATTGTAGCTCAAAATTGATTATAAAATTCAATAAAAATAGCTAAGTGGGCGTAGGTCAGAGATTTTGCCGAACCACAATAAAAAGACTCTACTTTTTGTTCTTTCTTTCTTTGATTACTCTTATTTTCCTTTGTTTAATTCGCTTTTGATTTATATTATTTTGTTGTAATAATTTTTTGGACAACACTATACAATTAATATAGATATTAATAGAGTTCTTGGCCTTAGACCAAACTCTGGATATATAACCGATATATTGATGATGAAAAGAATAGTGTACAAACTGTCATTACTAGGTGATCTTATGTTGGATCGAAAATATAATTACTCATAAAGTAATCTTTAAGTGTTTAACTTGACCCTATATTATACTTCAGTAAAGTCGATATAGGCTTCAGTATTTAGTTTATTCAAATTTTGAATGTGGATTGAGTTCACACAAAAGTGTCTACATAATTTCATTGTTGATTATTTCCGAATTTTACTAATGGTAAATTTAATTTATGATTATTACAAATTGAAAATAAATTAAAAAAATGAGGCATTAAATTTTAACTGCATTTTATTATTTATTTTTACGTTGAAAAATACTTAAAACTCAGTATAAACGTTGTACATTAGTTTAATAAATATGTAGCTTTGGATAAATATATTGAATATATAATTTAAATGTTAAATCAATGATTGGTACAAAATATGGAATTTCCACAGGGATTATATTAGGCCGAACATACATCGGAGCCAATGCGGAGAAAATATTTGATTGATCTGAGAATCAATTGCCGATTGGAGAGAATCAATTGTTGATATTACAAAATAAAGGAAAGTGACCTTTTATTGATGCCTCAAAACACCTATAATAGGATCACTTCCTCTCCATCAATAATAAATCTTTTCATTTTCTTCTTTTCACCCTAGGCCATCCAAACCAGTTCCAATTCTTAGCGTTGCAAATTAAAAAGAATGATGAGTTAGCGAAGCTCCAAAAGAAAGTATTCAAAAAATGACGTGTTAAATTCTCGCTTGGTCAAATTGAAATAAGGTAAATATACTAGATTTAATTCTTATTGATTCAGGCTCATTTAGTAAGGGATGAAATGGTGTGATTTCAAAAAATATTTCCTAAAGTATATTTAATGGGCCTTTAAGAATAACTTGTTTGCATCAAGATCTAGCCTACATTTTATTAATGTTTTATTTCAATTTAAATGTGTTTATATTACATATATATACATAAATTTAAACATTTCGCCTTCCTCATGTAAAATATTTATAATTACTACTCACAATGAGTTGCTTGTACAATTACATATAAATACAAGCCTTTCACATTCCACATGTGAAACTACTACAATTGCAAGTCATGATGAATTTTTCGCCTAATTTAATATGTTTATATTTCTAACAAATATTGTGAACGCTGCAAGTTTTTATATATATATATATATATATATATATATATAACATGGAAATGTAAAAAAAATAACATGACATGTGAATAGTACACACACACAAAAAATATATTATATATATTGCCACATTTAAATAAATTATAATATCACATATATGTTATATATAATTTCAAAATTATTTTACATATCTAATTAAATTCAAATATACAATAAAGTAATTAGTTAGATTGACTAAATAAGAAGAAGTTTATATAGATTCAAAAATTAAAAGTTTAAAATATCTTAATTCAAATTTATTTTGACTAGATCAAATATATTTTATATTTGAATCTAAAATAATTTAGACAATTTAAAAATAATTTATGGATTTAAATTCAAAACCAATAATACGAATATCTATTTTAAAAATAATCAAATAAATTTAAGCTACTAAATATAATAATTTATTTTGGATAAAAGTACTTTATGTAGGATCGATTTCACCCTAGAGGGGGATGAATAAGGTGATACTATTAATTATAAAACTTATCGTGGAAGTTTATGTAGAATAATCTTAATACAGATATATCAGAATTATAGCAGCATAGATAATAGCAGAATAATAAATGCGGAAATAGATCAACACAGAATTTACCCAGCTTCGGCAAAACCATGCCTACGTGCTGCCCCCAAGGTTTCTGCTACAAATTAAGCAGTCAGACGCTTACACACGTAAACTCGCGACACCCGCTATCGACTAGCCTTAACTCTATGCTCAAAACCCTGCCACAACTAAGCCACTGAGTTGTGAATTCTCAAACTACACCACCGTAGTTCGTCCCCTAGTCACATGACTAGAATTCACAACGGTTTAAAAATAAAAATACAGAGTAAAAACAGTTTAAAAAAAACCCTAATTTAAAAATATTTAGCCCAATAGAAATTAGACTGGCCCAATAAAAAATAAAATATGAATCCCCTTTTTCTTTCTTTCCTTTAATCGGCATGTATCCTTCTTTGTTCTTCGATGGATGCTCGTTCGTTTCCTCAAAAATTATGGCTTCCTTTATCGAAGCTGGCGACTTCTATTGATCGATTGATCAAGTGATTTTGCTCCTTGCTCTATCGATCGCCGTCTCCTTTTAGCTAGCTTCGGCTGCTTCGATGATCGAGTTCAATTCATAAAATATGGCATGTAATTTATGCTTTTCTTCTTTTACTGTTAGCTAGTTTGAACTCGATCTTGGTTTGAGTTGATTGATTATTCCTTTTTGCTTTGACTCGAATGATCAACTGCCGATGATGTTAATTGTTTACATAGGGTTCGAATCCCTTTATTTTCGTTCATCTGATAATTTACTCGGCCGTTTGATTTTGTATGGATGAACGTGATGATTTCTGACCTTTTCAAAATCGTGTAATTTTTTTACTTGATTAAAATGGTGTTGATTTCTTTCGTGGCCACCACAGCTTCGATTTCTGACTTGTTCGACTTCGACACTGACTTGTTCAATATCGGCTTTGAAACTACTGTTGGCATTATTTGATTCTTGTTTGAAATCCCTTGCGACCTTATTTTTGGTTCGAACTTTTGTTTTGTCTTCGGCCACTTGATTTGATTTGAAACTGTTGATCCATGATTTGCTCGAACTTGTTGTATATCATTATTTTGAAACTGCTACATGATGCTTATATTCATATGGATGATTTGCATTGCTTTGCCTTTGCCATTGCCGAACTATATGCATACATTTCGTAGCTGAAGTTTGCACACGAGTGTTGCTTTGAGTTTGAAATGCTTGCAGGCTTGGAGACTTTGTACATTTACATTGTATTTGACTTGAGTGTCCTTATGCCTTCACTAGTTCATTGGTCTGTTTCATTTAAAGCTGTACATGCGTGTTTGCATATGATACTCCATATTGTCACTGTGCTTCTTTTGTTGGTTGCTGTTCTTTGAATGCATTTCTATTTAAGTGGAAGCCACTGGTTTTCTTGAGTCTAATTTCAAGACTGGTTTCATGTGTACATCACTGAACTTTTTGGTCGGGGCTTGTTTTAGTTGTTTTAACCATTTTCTTGAACTTACACTTGCGTTGAATCCAGCTTATAGCTCAGGTTTGAGCTTGTATTGATATCATGGCATTATTTGTATTGCACTTGAATTGAACCCGGCTTTACATTTGGGTTTGACTAGTGCTCACCTGTCCCTATAATTTTATCAAGTGTATATATCAGTGTGCACGACCATGTGGCATGTACAGCGATGCACTGTGCATGTCACAAGCTGTTCGTGTATGATAAATTCAAATTTAAATGATGACGAACAACCTAAATAACCGAGGCAAATAATATTTTTAAAATACATTTTATTTTACACTGCAAAAATATTTCCTTTTTAATTTTACTGCGTCAATGTACATTTTTGCAGATTTCTCAGATGCTGGATTCAATCTGGAATGGAGTTGATGATACGTACAAGTGAATGAGCGATATGTGATGAGGACATTTGTAAATGAAAAATTGTGATATGATTGAAATTGTAATGTAATTGAAATATATATATATGTGTGTGTGTGTGTGTGTGTGTGTGTGTGTGTGTAGTTAGAGCTCAAATTCGTACTATTCAAAATTGTAATAAATAGTTATTTGAATAAAATATCTGTTTGAATTTAAATACTATGTTATTTATTTTATTCCGCAAATATTCATTTAATTATGTGAAAAATAAAATAGTACATTAAGAAACACATTTAAATGAATATACATATGTTTATTATCATCAAACAAAAATCGTATACTTGCATATTCAACATTCTCCCCCGTTTATGATAACAAACATATATTTAAGATTTTGAATCTATTAAATGTATTTGATCATTCAATTTGCTCCCCCTATTTGAATGCTCCTTCTCTACACAAAGCTTCCCTTCATATGTGCATAAAAATATGTAAATGAATGAAACTGGATGCACATAGAAAATAAAATATTTGGCTTTTGTTTGCCCAAATCTTAGCCTTTCTCTCTCCCTTTTATTATCAGCAAAAGAGTAATAGAGTTAGAAAAATAGAGATAAAGTAATAGACATTAATACAACATTAAAACTCAATCGAATACAAATATTAAATTTCAATAAAAAATCAAACTAAAATCATAAATACTTTGTAAGACGCATATTCCACTTTAGAATGATAGGGATAATGTCATCAAATAAAACCATGTAGTTGTGTCTATTTGTGGTATATTTATATCAGGAATTTGAATAACTACTAACCCTGCATAATCGTTAGAACTTTTAAATGAGATTAATAGTATTCCTAATTTTAAAAAAAAAATGAATTCAAGTATCTTCAACCAAGCATAACTGTGAGGACTTTTAAATGGGATTATAATCAACTTGTCTATTTAATATGCGACCCATACATGCATAACCGTGAGGACTTTTAAATGAGCATGGAAGCACATGAAAAATTCCCAAGTAATTCACCCATGCATAACCGTAAGGACTTTTAAATGAGAGTGAATACTTTTGATGTTTTTATTTGTTTTTAAAAAAATATAAAACGAAAAACAGATGATTTCCTATTTAAAATACCACATATAGACAAACTATATTGAATTTTGATGAGTGATGGTCGTCAGAAATATGATAGAAATAGGGATAGTCATGGAATTTTTACCAACAAAAAGTTTTCAAAACTCTTGTTCAAATTTTTAAAGAAATTTACTAAATATACCGTCTCAAGTTATAATATATGACTAATATCAACACTCGTCACTTTTTCAATCACTATTTATCTTTTCGATAATTAGTAGGGAGTCAGATTAGTCAATGTAATCATTTAATATCAAATCCAAAAATAATTATAAAATCAAATATTTTAAGATGACAAATCTGAACAAGGTCAATAAAAAATATTTTTTGAAAGGGGTTTTTATGAGAAAAATGTCTAGTAATTTGAAACTTATTTGAAATGAAAAAATATGCAGTTGTTTTTCTTTGAAAAATGATACAATTACTGAATGTCTCAACATAAATCACGTTCCACTAGAGTTTTTTCTATCAACTAGATTATCAGTGTAATTTGCATCTGAATTTTTCTTTCACTCGAGATCATCATTAATTGATTGTTATAGACCAGACTGTGAAGTTTCAACAAATTTATTTAAATCAATTTTAACAGCTTTTAAATGAAATTCTCTTGAATTTGAATTGATGCCGTGTAAATGATCAAACAATGACCATAGTGTCAGATCCCGAAGCAATAAGATAAGCAAGTATATCCCCGTGTATCATGAGTGATCCGCAATAGTAAAACATCATCATTAGTCTAAGCAAATCTATAGTTCAAAGATGATTGGTCAATATTTTGAATAAGTCAGAATCAAAATCATCATTCATTTCATCATTACATTACTGGCTAATTTAATTCAGATTACGATTGGATTATCACATTTAATATATCGTTCAAAATAAATATGCCATTACCTGTTTTACCTTTATCAATAATATTTCGTTATTGCCTTTTGTGATTCTTCCACCTTTTTACTAGGCTAAGAAACTATGATTTGCCGCCCATTGTGTTCTTGGAACAGCCAGAATCCAAGTAACACAGTTATTGTTTCTTAGCCTGCCACCACGCCTACTCGATAAAAGATTTTTATGGCCCAATTGTTTTTATATGTCGATGGTTGTTAATGGCAACAAATTTTGAAAAATATGTTTGTGGAGACCCAAAACAATTTATATATGTTGCTTTTGGCACCCAGATTTGTTTGACTTTCGAAGATTTTATATTTATGCCTTTTGGAACCCAAATTAGAATACTTTTTACGTGTTTAGGTCTATACTAATAATTATTTTGATTGTGTCCATATTTTCTACGAATTGTGCACATGGAATTGACATAATTAATTTCATTTCTAACATTTTCAGATTGATTATATCCAAGTCCTTGTCTAAATGTATTAACAGTTTGTTTCCCTAGTAGCATATTCAACGATCTTTCACTTTTAGAAAATTTTCTTAAAGTCGTTAATAGTTATTGGACTTGTGTTTTTAGTGATTCATTTTTGTTCAATAATTGTGTGCACTTTTTAATAGAGTTTTCTCTCCCAATATTTTCACTTTCCTTCAAAAGCAGAATTTTATTTTCAAGTGATTTTATTTTAATTTCTGATTTTTTTAATCTCCTCTTCGAATGATGGACAATTATCACACTTAGGGATCCTATTTGATAGTTTTTAACTAATTGATCAAGTTGTTTATTTAAATCTATCAAAGTATCTTTTTGTTATTCAAATTTGGCAAATTTCTCCCTAAGTCATTCAAAACAGCCATTTACTTTGGGGAAATATATAAGTAATTTTGAGTGAGTGCGTTTTGATATCTCGCTTGGCTCGTCATTGTCACTATCAGTTATATTACCTCGAGGACACATATCTACTTTCTCACTCACACTGCTAGTACTTTTATTATCTTCATCACTTGTATTCCACATGGATGCAAAATTTCTCCTTTTTGATTTTTTTATGGGTCATGTCGATTCTGAGGACAATTGGGCTTGATGCATTTTGGTTTTTTTCACTTGTGACAGATGATCTCCCATTTTCTAGGTTGTCTGGTGCTTTGGCTATTATGCTTTTCAATTTCTGATTTAGAGCTGGATTTCCTTATTTATGATTCCACTTTTTGAATTTCTTCATTAATTATGCCAACTCAGCTGCTCCATCATCATCATCATGATCATCGTCATCTTTTGTTGTTCCTTTAAGCGCTATTGATGTCTTTCGACTATCACCTCCTTCTCGTTCTTCCTTGAGTTTCATTTCTAGCTCATAAGTGGTGAGATTTTCGATGAGCTCTTCAACTTTTATTTGTTTCAAATCTTTCGATTCTTAAATGGTAGTCACTTTTGCTTCAAAACTTCGTGGAAGGACTCTGAGGATTTTTCAGACTATTTCCAATTACCTGTATGATTTTCCAAGAGCTTTTGATTTGTATATGATGTTGGAAAGCTGTCCGTACATCTCTTTGACATTTTCTTCCTTAGCCATTGTAAAATTCTCGTATTCACTGCTCGGCATGGCAAGGCAAGATTTCTTGACTTGAGATGTTCCTTCGTGAGTCACTTCTAGTTGTGCCATATTTCCAAGGCAGTTAGAAAATGCGAGACATGATTAAATTCAATACGATCCAATGAACAAATAATAGAATTCATAGCTTTATCATTAGCATTCTGTAACTTATTTTATAGATTTGTCCATTGATCAAATGGTTTTTCAATTTCTTGATTATTTACAACTATAGTGGGTGCTTTATAACCTGTCTCAACTATATTCCAAGCGTCAATGGTTTTCAGAAAGATTTTCATTCTATTTTTCCCATAAGCATATTCATCATTGAACAATGGTGGTCTAACTATAGATTGACCCTCTGCAAAAGCAGTATTAAAAGAAGTCATTTTAAAAATTCAAATTTTTAAAACAACAATTGGTTTTTGAAAAATCAAATTTTTAAAACAAAAATGGCTTTTGTTCCTAGCTCTGATACCACTTGTAGGATCGATTTCACCTTAGAGGGAGAGTGAATAGGGTGATACTATTAATTATAAAACTTATCGCGGAAGTTTATATAAAATAATCTCAACACAGATATATCAGATTATAGCAGCATAGATAATGGCAGAATAATAAATGCAGAAATAGAACAATACAGAATTTACACAGCTTCAGCAAAACCCTTCCTATATGCTACCCCCAAGGTTTCTACTAGAAATTAAGCAGTCAGACGCTTACAAACATAAACTCGTGACACCCGCTATCGACTAGCTTTAAATCTATGTTCAAAACCCTACCACAACACAACCACTGAGTTGCGAATTCTCGAACAACACCACCATAGTTTGTCCCCTAGTCACACGACTAGAATTTACAATGGTTTGAAAATTAAAATACAAAGTAAAAACAGTTCAAAACAAAAACCCTAATTTTAAAATATTTAGCCCAACAGAAATAAGACCGGCCCAATCAAAAATAAAATATGAATCCCTTTTTCTTTCTTTCCTTTAATCGACTTGTATCCTTCTTTGTTCTTCGATGGCTGCTCATTTGTTTCCTAAAAATTTAGGGCTTCCTTTATCGAAACTCCCGACTTCTGTTGATCTATTGAATAAGTGATTTCGCTCCTTGCTCTGTCAATCAACCATCTCCCTGTAGCTTGCTTCGGCTGCTTCGATGATCGAGTTCAATTCGTAAAATCTGGTTGTAATTTATGCTTTTTTGCTTTTACTCGTTAGCTAATTTGAACTCGATCTTGGTTCGAGTTGAACGATTATTTCTTTTTGCTTGGACTCGAATGATCAACTATTGATGATGTTAATTGTTTATATAGGGTTCGAATCCCTTCATTTTCATTCATCTAATAAGTTGCTTGGCCATTTGATTTTGTATGGATGAACGTGATGATTTTTGACCTTTTCAAATTTATGTAATTTTTTTTACTTGATTAACATGGTGTTGATTTATTTCATGGCCACCATGGCTTCGATTTTTGACTTGTTCAACTTCGGCACTGACTTGTTCAATATCGGCTTTGAAACTACTATTGACATTATTTGATTCTTTTTTAAAATCCCCTACGACCTTATATTTGGTTCGAACTTTTTTCTATGACTTCGACCACTTGATTTGATTTCAAATTGTTGATCCATGATTTGTTCGAACTTGATGTATATCATTATTTTGAAATTGCTACGTGATTATTCATCTAGAATATTTGCGTTGCTTTGCCTTAGCCATTGCCTGACTATATGCATACATTTTGTAGCTGAAGTTTGCACGTGAGTGTTTCTTCGAGTTTGAAATTCTTGCAGGCTTGGATTCTTTGTACATTTACATTGTATTTGACTTGAGTTTCATTGATGTATGCGTTGTGTCACACTGTTTTCATTTGAGTGTTATCTCAAAGTCTTGTCTGGGCATATCATTACTCTGATGCATTCCATTTTCACCATGCCTGATTAATCTTGTGTGTTTGCACATGTGTACTCGAGTCTGATTCATGTAGCCTTACTTCCATACTGCTATGATGTATTATGTTTCCATTCATCATGTAATCTGGTTATGCATATGTATATAGTTGTTGTACAATAATAGTCTGGGTTGTTGTTTCACTGGCATGTGAATTTTACCGTTTGTCTGTTCCATTTGATCTGAGCATTTCAACTTGTATTCATTTGATTTGAGCATTTCTTGTTTGTATGTTCGATCACTGTCTTGCTTGGAATTCACACGCATTTAGTCCAAACATTGTTGCTTGCTGTTCTTATAGTCTCTGGTATCACTCTTCCAGACAGTTTGCATTTCAGTTGCAATTTCATTCATGTTCATATATGTACATGTTTCACTGGTGCATCCCTTGACTTGTTGACATGTGCTGTGCTCCCTTCTCTATTGATATGTGTATTGCCTTTATACTTTATGTTGTTTGTTTTGTAGTCTCTTGAAACTATCTTGCTGTCATGTGTTGGTTCATCACTTATGTCCACTGCTATATATGTTTGCAGTTGCATAATTCAATTTTTGGTCTGGTATACATTTTAGTCTATTGATCATAGTCACTTGAATTTGCACGTTGTCTATATATATACATGTTTCACACATGTATATATGTATGATTGCTTTCTTTCATGTGGTAGCTCGACTTGCTCGATTTGCTTGATCACATGTTTCATTGTTTGTCTCCATGCCTTCACTAGGTCATTGGTCTGTTTCATTTAAAGTTGTACATGTGTGTTTGCATATGATACTCCATATTGTCACTGTGCTTCTTTTGTTGCTTGCTATTCTTTGAATGCATCTGTGCATGTCACTAGTATCACTGTTTTGCTTTGTTCACTTTGAGTATGCTTGATAAAGCTTTATTGCTATTAAATTTCATGTTGAGGCCTGGTGATTGTTTACATTGTTTTCATGGTCATGCACTTGAATGTGCAATCTGGTTGACGCATGTATTTTGTTTTATATGAAATTTGTGATGTTGTAAGTGCATTTGTATATAATTGGCAGCCTTTGGTTTTCTCGCGTCTTATTTCAAGACTGGTTTCATGTGTACATCACTGAATTTTTTGGTCAGGGTTTGTTTTAGTTTTTTGACCATTTTCTTGAACTTGCACCTGTGTTGAATCCAGCTTATAGCTTGGATTTGACCTTGCATTGATATCATGACTTTATTTGTATTGCATTTGAGTTGAACCCAACTTTTCATTTGGGTTTGACCTGTGCTCACCTGTCCCTGTAATTTTATCAAGTGTATATATCGGTGTGCATGGCCTTGTGGCATGTATAGTGATGCACGGTGCTTGTCACAAGCTATTCGTGTATGATAAGTTCAAATTTAAATGATGACGGACAAACCAAATAAGTGAGGGAAATAATATTTTCAAAACACATTTTATTTTACACTGCAAAAATATTTACTTTTCTATTTTACTGCCACTAGTACAAAAAGTGCATATTGCTTCGCCTCATTTGAATAGGTTGAAGTAAAAACTGATGCAAATAGAACTATTTGCATCAGTTCTATCTTAATAACCGGTGCAATTGGTACGTTGAAAGCAATAGGTAATAAAAAATCAAATTTGCATCAGTTGTCACTGACAACCAAAGAAAATACATCGATGCAAATAGTTTTAGTCGCATCGATTTTAAAGTCAACCGATGCAACTATATTAATTTGCATCCCTTACCAACATAGTTTTGTTCAGTGGATCCAAAATAATCATTTCCACATCGGCTCACTAGCGAAGGAGATGCAATTTTAAATTATTTAGGTTGTCAAGGTCAGATCAAACCACTTTCATTACGCACCCCTTAATTCTTGCCATCCCAATTTTTTTTGCCGCTTATTTTCCCATTTATTTCTCTTAAAAAGTAGTTTTCCTGCTTCAAAAAAAACCTAGAAGTTGATTTGGAATTAATTCCGACTTTGGATTAAATCTAACACTGCTGAAAAAAAAATGGATCATGCAATTCCATTTCAATCGGTGCCTCGACTTCAACGTCGGGCGAATCTTGGTGTCTTGACTTAGGTATCAGCCGCGACTTTAAGCATCGGCCTTGACTTCGATTTCACCCGGGTGATTTGATTTTCGCCCTCGACTTTAGGCATCAACCTCGACTTAGATTTTTCCCCACCGAATCTATTTTCCCCTCGAATTCAAGTGATTCGACTTCGCCCTCTCCAGGTTTAGTTATTTTGTCTGTGCATCATTTTTTCCGTTAATTGATTCTATGTGTATTTAACATGTATTTATAACCTCATACAAGAAGTTGAATTATGTTTATTTGAATCTATCTCTAATCTATATCTTCCGTGTACTCTATCTCTATTTCCGTTGTGGTGTTTTTACAATTTGAACATAAAATTTCTTCAAATATCACCCTTCATTTTTCAATTTAATTAGCTGAAATTTTATTTCTATTACCATAATAAAGTTGTATCATCTCTATAACATTCCCATATTTTCCTTAAAAACTGTCTATATAATAAAATCCCTTGGTAGATAATGAGCCGTTATTTTCAAAATATTTTTATTTGGTTGCAACTATGGATTATTTCATGCTAGCTTAAAATAAGAATATGATGTTGTGCTTTGTCTTTGTTTGACAACAGTTTTATGATATTATTTGCTTAGGACTGTATAATGGTATAATGTGCTTTAGAAAACAATAGTTGTAACTAACGTAATTATTTCATTATCCATGCTCATTCTCCTTCTTTTCTCAAATTTGTAAAGATGATAAGGAATGGAATAAATGGGCATACTGACCATATAAGTACCATAGTGACATTTGTTTATCTTTTCACTTTCTACTTTTGGTGTTTAGTTATTTTACTTAATCTACATGTGCATGTATATAAACTGTTAGTACAAATGAATCAATAGTTACATTAGATGACATATTCACAGTATGTTGCTTATTAACCAGGAATAACTATAAGTTATTGAATGTTCTGATGTTTTGCTTATTTTTGTCCTAGAATTATGCTAATTTATTTATCAAACGTGCTTATTTTGCACTATATGTTAACCATCTAAAACATGATGTTCACGTCCTAGTTTTCGCATGATATGTTGCATGTTTGGTTCACCTTTGATCATACTACTATATTCTAATGTTCCATTGAAGTTGTCAATGGATTGTGTACTATGAGGTTATCTGTATCAGCACTAAAAGCCACATAGGGTTATACATTTGGCATTAATTATTTAGTCTAAAAAAACACGATTGAAGTAAGTCCGTGTTCACCATATATATAGAATACAAAAATAATATAGAAATATTATATTAAAATATGCAAAGCTATGTTATTTGAGTATGCAAACCAAATTTGGCAATTGTACCATACGTTTTTTATTTGGATATATTATGCCTAATTAAACATATAGTCTCAACTGCTTACCAAATCTGACATTGTACCTTAGGAATTAGGCATTACTCATAAGTGTGAGGTAACATGCTCCAATATTAGGATTGACAATTAGCAAATCATGAAGTAAGCTAAGAAAATACTCATTGAAGCTGAAAATGATTCTAAAGTGCTTCTCAAACAACAATAGTTCTAAGTTTTTTTGTGTTTCTAGATTGATAGATTTGAGAAGTAGATTCTGAGCTAAATTGGAAAGTGATTTTCAAACTGTTCTAAAGGCTAACAAACATTAAACAAGAAAATAGTGGCAAACCTCAAGAAGTCTATACTGCTATTGAGATTGATGCTCAAGTTTTAATGGCAGAAAGCAAGTCCTTAATGAATCTGAAACTAAACTCCCAACCAAATGACATGGAAATAGAAATGTGGACAAAGCCATGAATATAAATTAATAACCAAAAAGAATAATTATAATGTACTAAGCAACTGAAATAGTTTCCTATTACAATATTTATTTGGAAAGAAGCAGGTTATTTACACAACTATGATATCACATTAAACCAATGAACCAAAATCCTATATTCAGACTCCATGTTGTATAGTTAAATATAATATGTAGACTCCATGCTACTTATGATTTTTTATGTGCAGGCTATACATATTGGGAGAAAAGACAAAGTGGAAGAGTGTGTTGCTATGGACATGACTAATAACAAAAAGATGACAAATGAGCCTGCAAAGCGTAGGACGATCGTGGGTAAAGAGATCATCAATGTTTTAAAACAGATAAGTTCAGATATTTCCATGACCTGATAGTTCAAGTGCCATCCCATGATAATAATTTCATTAATACAATTCATGTGAGTAAGGATTTATTTATGTACAGTGAGTTTATTCTTATCTCTTTCATACTTTCAGCATTACAAATTGACCTTGTTTTTATCACTGTTTACACCTGAAAAACATCAAAATGTTTTTGCTCCCATATGTTTAAGTTTTGTGGCCCACTATGACTTTGATTATATAAACATGTGGCTAATTTTAGGGCCCAATTTTTATATTAAAGGATCATATAAACATGTGACTAAACTGTTGCAGTCAGGAATTGTGAAAATAATTTATAGTGTCCCATTGTTATATTTGAATATTAATAAGTTACAATCGCAATTCGAAAAATAAAAAGAAACGTTTGTTCGAGTTGTTCAATTTCAATTAAAATGAATCTCGTTTTGGTCGTGGTTGTGATTTTGAGAATTTTTTTGACTGTTTTGGATTGAGCTAAGGCCGTATTTAGCTGAGGTGGAGTTTGAAGTGTGTCAAGTAGGCAGGCAATTTCATCTCGATGATTGCAGCATGAGATAGGGGGTTGTAGACAGGGATAGTGTGTGGTTAGATTGTTGATTGTGGGTTGGTGGCAAGTGATTGGGTTAATTGGAGGGTTTGTTGGCTGTGTAGGGTGATTGTTTTGTGATTTAATGAGTTTGGGTCCAGGTGAAGGGGAAATTGCTAAATATGCGAGTATATGATTTTTGTTTGAAGAAAATAAACACACACACACATAGATATATATATATATATATATATATATATATATTCATGTAAATGTATTTGTCAATGTACTATTATATTTTTCAAATAATTAAATAAATATTTGCTGAATAAAATAAATAATACAGAATTTGAACTCAAATGGATATTTTATTTAATCAAACAAATATTTATTACAATTTGAATAGTACAAATTCAAGCTCTCACTATACATATACAATTTCAATTACAATACATTTCAATCTATACAACTGTCCTCGCTACATATCGCTCATTCACCCATATTTAATCTTCAAATTAAATCCAGCGTCTAAGCAATCTGCAAAAATAAATACCGACGCGGTAAAATTGAAAAGGAAATATTTTTTCAGTATAAAATAAAATGTGGATTTTGAAAATAATATTTGCCTTAGTTATTTGGGTTGTTCATCATCATTTAAATTTTAATTCATCATACACGAACAGCTTATGACATGCATAGTGTATTACTGTACATGCCACAAGGCCATGCACACTAATATATACACTTGATAAAGTTACAGGGACAGGCGAGCACAAGGTCAAACCCAAATCAAAAGCGAGGTTCAACTCAAGTGCAATAAAAATAATGTCACGGCACGAGCACAAGGTCAAACTTAAGCTTTAAAGCTGGATTCAACACAGGTACAGTCCAAAAATACAAGCACAGTATGTACAAAGTCAATGTAGCAGTGGTGAAACATGAAGAGAACAAGACTGCATCAAGTAATCAAGTCAAGCTGACTACACATAAAGGAAAACTCAAGTGAATCAGTTTGATATGTTGTGCACAAGAAACCAAGGGCAGGCCAATGAACTTAAATACCAAATGTACAGGTTCAAATGCTGAAGACAACCAAAATTACTCAAAGCATGATAATACTCAAGGACTACACAAATGATCACCATGACACAAAATACACAGTGTATAAATGCACCAGACTAAGCTAATGATCAAACAATATGTACCAGCTCAATATGCTATGTACAAGTAACCAAAGTCAAGTGTATCAAGACAGTTCACCAGGACCCAAAATGAAACTCAAAGCTAACAAAAAAATATACACACACATACATATGCATGTGTATACATGATGAAGGTTACGGATTCAAGTACGAATGCACAGTGCAAACTACAACAGACAGTGTAATTCATGTTACAACTTGAAATGCAGCAACCAAAACAAGTGCAACACAGTGACAAGCTAACCATACTACACATGCACAAGAGGTCAATGCACATGACTTAAATGAACTAGTCAGAGCAATCCAAAATACAGAATGAAGACAACTATAGTCTTACAAGCACCAAAACAGACTCAATGAAACAACCCTACAACACTGCAGACGCAAGCATACACGAGTCACAGTGCATCTAATCAAACCAGTGTGCAGTGATAATATACAATGACGACCAACAAAGAAACAACTCAAGTGAAACAAACATCACATGTAACAAGACACAGGACAGTGAACATGAAGAACAAATATGAATGTGTGTACAAATATATGATGTATGTAGTGATAACTAGTATCGCATTTCGAATGGAACATGTGCAATGACCAGAACTGATAAAATGATGAAAAAATATACTACGCAACATAAACAGTGAATTGCAAAATCAAGACAGAGGAGATTTCAAACTGCAGTTCAAAGCAATGCTGAAGTCACAGTCGAATACGAGTTCAAAAAATCATGGAACAACAGTTTCATATCAAGACAGTGCCAAACCCAAAATATTTTCACTAAATCAATTTTTTCAAGGCCAAGGTCAAAGCAAAGCATAACCGAAGTCACTAGAAAATCAATGCCGTGATGACCAAGGCAACAATGAACGAAATCGAACCAAGTCAGGAATCAACACTATGGGTATCAAGTAATCAAGCAATGAAAGTCACAAATTTGAACAAGTCAGAAATCATCGCAAACATTCAACTTAAATCAAATGGCCGAGAAGAATTCAAGCAAATTATCAAACGAACGAAAATGAAGGAATTCCAACCCTATATAAACATTAACATCATTGGCAGTTTTGATCATTGAGTTCAAGTATTCAAACCAGAGAGCAAAAGGCATAAATTACATACCAGAATTAAAGTCGAACTCAATCAAATAGAAGCAGCCGAAAGCATCTCAAGAGACGATCAATCGACAGAGCAAGGAAATTAAAATCAATTGCTCGATCGATCTAATTAAAGTCGGCGCCTTCAAATTTATTCAAAGCCCTAACTACAGAACGAAGAGGAAACAACGAGGCCACCATTTCATAAAGCAAAGAAGAATAAAGATATAAAAGAAAATGGGGGCCGGCTTTCTATTGTTTTAATTTGAGATTAACTATTTAAATTAGGGTTTTAAATTGGTTTTTTAATTGGTTTTTTTAATTTATATTTTTTCATTTAAATTTGTGTATTGTCTTGTAACGACCGAGAAATTTCGATCCCAAAATTTCCAGATAGTTAGTGAAAAGAAGAAAGAGAAAGAAGAAGAAACAGAAAACTCAAACTCAGAATCTCACATTCGCAGCGGATAAAATATAATAGCAAATAAAATAACAGTTTACACAGAAGAACTGTATCTTTACATTACATTTTTACATCAGAGTTACAATATCCCATACAAACTGGATAGTTTAACAACTCGTCCAGATAACAAAAATACTATATCAGAATCCACTCCATACGCTCCTGCCATCTAGCTCTCCTCCTGAGCTCCAGAACGTCCTTACCTGAAAATCTGCAATACTCGGTCTGACCCGAGCATTACATCAAAGTAACACCCGGGTCAGGCTGGAAACCAGCGTGAGTAAACCCATCTAACTTGTAATACAAAAGTATATGACTCAAATAAACCCGGGGTACATTTATCAATTTACAATTTCATAAGTTGCTATAGACATCTGTGATAACCCGGATTTCTGGGCATTGTAACTAGTAATATAATTGGGTTAATTAATAGAAATACTGAATTTATAGATAAATAAAATTTTAAATAGATTATTGATTACAAATTGAATATGGGATTGTTTAAAATATATGCATATATATATATATATATATATATATATTTGTTTGAGTTGATTTTTAATTGGATTTAAACTTGAAATTTAAAAGATGCATATCTTAAAAATGAATTTGGAATATGTTTGTTATTAATACATAATTTAGTTTTAAAACATATTCTTTGAAATTTTATAAATGTTAGTATAAGAGATTTTATTTAATAGGGATATAAATTGGTAAAACATATACATAGGTATAAATTAAATATAATTAGGCATATATTATATAAAGGGCATTTTAATCATACAAATTACAAATGTAAAATATTTAAATCATGGAAGCTAACAAGTGTAATAATTCTAACATAAAATTTAACAAGTGTCATTGATACATCTTCTTCATTTTCTTTTCTAATTTCTTTTCAATTCAAGAATTAAGAAAAAAATAGAAATTTATTTAAAATACAAGGACTTGTGTAACCATATTAACATCTCATAAACATTTGTAAAGCAAATGAGAATTAAATGACAAGTGTAAGTTTATATTACAAGTGTCTTATTTCTAAAATTTATTTTCTTCAATTTTAATAAACACAACACTTTCATTTCCTTTTACCTTCATTTCATTTTTCCAAATTAATGGCCACTAGAAATATTTCTCAAATCTGATAATTTAAAACTAAAAAGCAAATCAAAATCTGAAGTCAAAATTAAAAATCTACAAGCAAAGTACTTCATATCAACTTCAAACTGCAAAATTAAGATCCTACAACCTTCAAATCTGCAACTTCAACCTGTGATGCAAATAGATGAGCAACTCAGATCAGTTTCAACTTTTAGAACAACAAATTTGAGGCATGCAAGGATTTTCAAAATCAAAAGCTTTTTCATATTTTAAATGTTCAAGAGCCTGGAAATTTGAAAAAAAAACTGCTCTGCCTTGTTCAAACAGGTGAGTGAACTATCCCTTCTCATTTTGAGTCTGCCAGTATCTTGATCAAATGAAATGTCTGAGGTTTGGGTGTGAAAGTCGCTTGCATGTATATCTTTACCTGGAAATGATGCATGCATGCTTGAAAACAAAAAAACATATACTCTGTTTAAACCAAATTCAGTGAGTAACACCACAGTTTTTGAAAAGTTTAAATAAATATTTATGTTGCCTGATCATCTATAAAATAAGTATGTTTTGATTGAATTATCAGTGAGCTTTGGGTATATATGGAGTGTTGTTGTGCATATATTTGTATCTCCTCTGATTTTGGTTCCAGGACCAGTTTCTTATATAAAAAAAAGAATCCTTTTTCTCAAGTTAAATATTTTGTCAAGGCTTAGGTCCTGAAATAACTATGTTAATCATATCATAATTTAGTTTAGAAACTTATTAAGAAACAAACAAATTGGGTGATGACTCTGTAAATTGAAGAACATCAGAGTATGATAAATAAAGGTAAAATCTCAAACATGATAATTTATAAATTTAATGTTATAAAACTTAAACAAAAATATGATTTTTAAAACTAAAATCATATTGTTTAGTTAGGAATTGAAATTGCAGAACCCATTTGAACAGAAAATGGGTTTTAGTCAATCTTTGGTGATTAAGTTGATCAGAGGGTTTGGGGTTCTTGGTGGAGGTAGTGTAGTGAACAGAGGGCGTGGCAAAAATGTCAAGAAGATGAACATGGATGGGTGGAGGCAATGGGAGGTGGATGGAGTTGGTAAACCTAGTTTTTAGTAGTTCTGTAGTTTTGGATCATTGCGATCCTCTGATTGATCGAGTTCGATGGAACTCAGGGGAAGAGTAAGTAGGACATGGAAGAGGGCATGGCCGGAGTCGCCGGAGTTCTGATGGCCAGCGATGGAAGTACGGGGTGTTTTCAGGTTTTGGGGAAGGGGGCGTGTTGTTGCTTCCAGGTTTTGTATTGGGGTACTCGTATTTGTTGTCGTGATGATTATGGGGTTCTGATGATCGATGATGGATCTGAAGGCATTAGTCGTCGTGCTCAAAGCAGAGGTGATGGCCGGTGGTGGCCAGGACCACCGTGCATATGCACGGTGCAACAATTTGTTCAGGTGATGTTTTGTTTTTAGGAGATGGTGTACTCAAGTTTCACTTGGGAAACTTGATCATTTGCTCGAAGTTATTTGGTTTGTGTCTCAAAGTAGTTCAGAGATTTATCCGTAGTAAATAGGGAAGGCTCGTTTATCTTCTGTAGTTACAGGTTTCTCTGAAACCTGTAAATTTCCATTCAAAATTGATTTAAAATCTGGAAACAAGTTTGAAATAGAATTTAAAATCAAAATTTAAAATATGGACTCAAACTAAGTTTGAATTCCAGTTTTAAAATTTAATTTAAATTTTATTAATTAAAATGTTTAAACAACTTCATAAGAGTTTAAGTATTTGAATTTAAGATTAAGCTTTAAATTTAAGTAGAGATTTAAAAATAAGTTTAAATCTGGAATCAAACTTCAATTTGAAACAATGTTTTGAAAATAAAGGAAGTTTTAAAAGAAAATTTTAAATGTTTTAACAAATTTGGATATTGAAACATATTTAAATATGTTTTGTATTTTGAAATGAATTTGGGGTTTTAAATTCCTTTTTACTTCTTTTATAAAATAAGTAAATCTTTAGCATAAGTTTTTAAAGGGTTTTAAGATGTTTTCAAAACTTTGATAAGTTAAGTTTTGATTTCATTTTAAATTTAAATGTAATTTGAAACAAATTTTAAGTTACGTTGTTTAAAATTACTTTGTTAATGATAATGAAATCATTAATAAGAGATGTTTTGTCTTTAAGTAAATCAAAGATTTAATGATTTTGATTCTTTAAATTAATAAGGTAATTTAAATAAGATAATTAATTTATTTATTTATTTAATTAAGAATTGTAATAAATTAATTAAGGTTAAGCTAAGTAATTAAGATAAATTAAATTTGAAAATTAATATTAATTAATTTAAGTTAATTACTTAAGAAAGCTAATTAAGAATTTGTTAATAAGTTAATGAAGGTCATTAACTTGGGATTGCTAATTAATTAATTAATGTAATTAATTTTGATAATTAATTGGATTAATTAATTTGTATAATCAATTATGGAATTTGGTTAAGTATGATTATTTTATGGAAATAATTAATTACTCATTGTAATTAATTTATTAATTTGATTAGTTTAAATTAATTAATTAAGTTTAATTAATTTAGGATAATCATTGAATGGGTTGATAAGTAATCAATGAGGAATAATTACTTAGAAAAGTAATTAAGTTAAGTAAATTACTGGAGGTAATTATTGAAGTATGGAAGAGTTTTTGAATTAATTACTTTGTGTAATTAAAGGTAATTTCTTTGTAGAAGTAATTAATAATTAATTACTTAGTATAATTAATTTAAGCATTGATTAATTAAGACATTTGAAAATTATTTAGAGATGTAATTAATTAAAGGTAATTAATTACTAATGTAAGTTATCAAGTCTGATTAATAAATTAAATGTAATTACTTAAGGAAGTAATTAATGGTGATTACCGGATGTAATTAAAGATGTTGATGATGAAAGTAATTTGGTTTATATCAAATTCCTATGTAATTAATCAGGAGATTAATTGAGATAATTAATTAAGAGTAATTAATTTTTGAAATAAGGTGATTAAGGATAGTTGATTTCTGAATGGGATTAATCAAGGGATTAATTAGAGAATAAATTAAGGATTAATTTATTCAATGAAGTAATTAGAGGTAGTTGATTACTGGATGTTATTAAGCAAGGATGATTAATAATTATGGTTAATAAGTAATTAACGAAGTAATTAAAGGTTAATTACTGTATTTGGTAAGGATAAATTAATTTGTGAAATTAATTAAGGGATAAATAGAATGATAGTGGGAAGCCTTTGATTAATCGTTATCCCTAATATGTGGTCAGTAATGCTATGTGATAAGTATTTTGATTTTAACTGTGATGATGTGGTTATCGATTGATGATGAATTACTGTAACATCCTATATTTAAAATTGAATTGTACATAACTTGAATAATTTAAGTTAAGATGACAATGGTTTCGAAGAGACCGGAGTCGGGTATCAGTAAATACCCGAAACCACTTCGATTCCTTATAATTGTTATGTGAAATCAATAGGCTGAAGAGAAATGATTTAAGTGAATTGCACCATTTAATCTAAGATTGGGTACTTAGAAATTGATGTGAGAAATAAGTGATGACTATGATAATTTGTGAAATTGTTTATGGATGTAAGTTACCCGGGTTCATATTAGCGGTATACTTTGGTATTCCTTGTTAGATGAGTTTACTCACGTTGGTTTCCAGCCTAACCCGGGTGTTACTTTGATGTAATGCTCGGGTCAGACCGAGTATTACAGCTTTTCAGGTAAGGACGTTCTGGAGCTCAGGAGGCGAGCAGGATGGCAGGGACGTATGGTGAGTTTTCACTGTGATATTGTAGTCTCTGGACATGATTGTTTATCCAGTATTTATGTATTTGTGTAACTCTGATGTATTTAAATGTAAATTAACCGATATAGTTTTCTTTGTATAACTGCTATTTTATTTGATGTTATATTTGATCCGCTGCGAATGTGAGTTTTCTGTGTCTTGTTTCTGTCTTCTTCTTCTTTCTCTTTTCTTCTTTTCTTAACTATCTGAAAATTTTCGGGATCGAAATTTTCGGGTCGTTACATTGTGGTATCAGAGCTGAAGGTTAAGCGAGAACCTTGGCTCTGGTGGGTATACTCATTAAGGATAGGGTAAGTGGTACCCTAGGATGAGTTAAGTATATATATATACGAGAGAGCGTACTTGTTATTTTCTTATATAAAGTTTTTTTTAAAAAGATTTCAAAGGAAATGAATCTTATATAAGAAATAGATTATCTATTATGTTAAAGAAATTGGTTGTAGTATTAATTAAATTAAAGGTAATAGTAAGAATTAAGTGATAATAGAATTACAACCAAATTGAAATTAAATTTAAAGACAAGTTTGAAATGGATTCAAACCGAAATTAAACCTTGAATTTGGAAAAGGTTTCAGGATAAGAATAATCAATTAATTTATATGAGATTAATTAGTGGATATTAATTGGAAATGATAAATTAAGAGGGTGTCACTTAATGAAGTAACTAGAGGTAAGTAATTTAAAGGACAATTACTTAATAAAGGTAATTAAGAAATAAGTTAATTACCGAATGTGATTAATTAGAATTAATTAATGACGAAATTAATTTAAAGAAATTTGTTTTGAATTAAAAACCAAAGGTGGTTTAAAATTTTAAAGTGTAACTTGGTATGTAGAAGAAATTAATATGTATACATGTGGATATACATAATATCAAAGGTGGTTGGAAATAAACTCTAAATATTGAGTTTTCCATTTGGAATAAGATATGATACCCAAAGTGATAAGTTTTTAAGTAGGAAGATTATTATTGTGAAAATTAAGAGTTGAATGAGGTTGATTGGATTAAGTAAATCGAATTTAACTTGGGAGAAGTTATAAAGGTTTAAATGAACAACTTGAATTGGAAATTTTAAGGTGAAATCGGAATTTAACATGGGAAGTTAAATGGTTAATTTGAATTGGAGTTTGTGTGATCTCAAAATGGGTTTGAGATCTGGAATTGGAAATTGACAGATATTTTAAGATGAATTAGATGATATCATCCTATTGTTGTAAAAAAATCTTTAAGTTGTGAATTGGATTTGTTTAAATGAATGAGAAATGGAGTATGGTAATCCATTATTAGGATAAAAAGGTAAATTGATTTAAAGAAATTAAATCAACATTTGAAGTATTAACTCGAATTTATATAATTCGAGATGATTTGGATTTGAAATTTGAATTAGTTCAAATTGAATTTGATTTGAATTAATTGAAATGGTGATTGAAAATGTATGAGTATAAGATTCAAATGGAAAATTTGAATTGGATTAATTTGAAATGATTTGAAATTGAAGTAGGTTCAATTTGAAGTTAGTCCAAATTGATTTGAATAATTTGGAATTGTAATTAAAGTTGAATATGTTTAAAATCAAATGGAATTTGATTTAAATTTGAAAAGGAATTGAGAATTAATTCAACTTGAATTTGGAATGAATCAATTTCAATGGAAATTGAAATTATTTAACATGGAATTGGGTCAATTTAAAAGGAAGAGGAAAATTTAAATTGAACAGTTTTGACTCTGAACTATTTTTAATATAAATTGTTTTAATATAAACCTATTTTTCCAAGCTATTCATTATATATACAACCTTTCTTTTAAGAAGCCAAATTATCTTATACTTGTTTACAATTATTTTTGAAACTGTTTAACAATTTTCCAACTGTTTTATAAACTAATTACTATATTTCAACTAATTTTACAAAACTAATTACTATCTTACTATTATTTTGCAATTATCTAAAATACCTATAATTGTTTTAACTATTTTCTACCTATTTTACACCTATTCTATAAAATAGTAATTATTTTCCAACTACTTATTTATTTTTAAAATTTTCAAGCTATTTTATAAATAAACTGGTCGGAGTTTAAATTGTTATTGGTTAAATACCCAATCGAGATAAGAATTTAAGAAATAATCCAAAAATGGATTGAAGTAATTGTGAGTAAGTGAATGAAAATCAAAGTGATTGTGAATAGAAATGGAATTAATTTGGCTAATAACCAATAAGACAAATACGTAGGGTGTACGTATGTTATTCTATTTGCATAGTGATTTGATCCAGATTCGAGCACAGAATTTTGAGATAGTTATATCGATTCGAGTGGAATTTTTCACTCGATTTTCGACGGCGAACCTGGATATTGGTTGTTGATTGGTTCTGGATATTCTCTATCATAATTATGTCTATGCAAGAAGAATGACGGTTTCTGATCAAGAAACCAGATCTGTGTCCGCACTAGGAAGTCAGGTGGACGATACTAGTTCGGAAATGAAATTGTGTGATCGAACGAGCGATCAGATTGGTATAGCGTACGAATGATATGTGTACATCGTACGGATTTGAATGAAATTGATATTGAAAAGAGTAATCAAATTTGAATATTTGATTTTGAGTAAACAGAGTTAAATATCTTTGTTTTATAAAATAAAACTCCCCTTGTTGAATCTGTTGCCAGAAGAAAAGGATTTTGAAGGTGTTTTGAAGTATAAAAGGAGTTTTATACAAGTATTGAAATGATCCAAAGTTTTAAAAGATTTTATATATCTGAATATATATATATATATATATATATATATATATAAAAGATCATATGAGGATTTTGGAAAAAGGGTTTTGGGAACCTTTGGATTTGGAAAAGGCTTTTGATTTTTGGGTAAAATCAATATGAGAATTTGAAAAGCCTAGTTTGAGAATTATCGATTTTGGAATAATCGATTTTGTGTAAAGGAGCTTTGTATGAGATCATACTAGGTGTATGATTTAAGGATACTATATATGTATAGTATAAAATGTTTTGAAGATGCTCTGTGTAACGACCCTAGATTTTAATTTAATTTAAATTGATAATTAAATGAATTTTTGAATAAAATTGTAAGATAAATTGATTTAAATGGAAGCGAGTTTCCCCGATTCGACTAGAAAATATATAAAGTCATATGGATTTGACAATTTGTATATATGTGAATATATATTTAAATTGGATTTGAAATAAAATCTTAAATAAATGATTTTAAAAATAAATATAGAGATATATATGTATATACATTAGATATGAATTGTAAATGAATGGTTTAATAATAATTGATAATAATAAGTATTACAATTGATGGTTAATAATAATTTGAATTTATAAATTTATTATAAAACAATAAATATTAAAGAAAAGTAAACAATTTAAGTTAAAATAAAAGAGGAATAAAAATAAGACAATGGAACAAAAGAAATGACAGAACAAATGTATGCATACAAACATAATTAAAATAGAAAATTATTTGCAAGACAAAGTAATACACTCAAATGAGAAAAGAAAAGAAAGAATATAAGTATAAGTATGTAGGAATATGAACAAGACAAAAATCTGCAAAATATCAACATAAAAATGTATTTAAGTAATAAAGCAATGTACAATAGCATGTTAAAGCAAAAGAAAGAGGTATACTCAAGTATATAAACAAACAGAAGCTAGTAAAGGAATAAATAAAGTACAAAACAAAACCAAATATATCATCACAGCCGAGTATAGCATGTTGCCTGTAAAATAAATATGCAGACAATGCAAGACAAGAGGAAAAATAAAATAAAAAGTACTTGCACCATACCTCTAACATATCACTTCAGCCAAATACAAAGTATATATTTTTACACAAGTATAAAATCAAATCAAGCAAAGTAAGAAAATGTATAAATATAAACTGTAAAACAGTGCAAGTACCTTCATATTATAAAGCAAAGAATGTATAACCTATCCATACCTCTAGTACACCAAGCTAGATTGTATCAGCCGAGATTTTGCTGATAAAACAAAGAAAATAAAATAACATTCCCTGTACAAACATGATATCAACCAGTAAACTTGTTTTAATAAATATCAATCTTCACCTCGGTTTTGTTTATTCAAGCCAAGAAAAATATCATCAAAAAAAAAATCTGAAAGAAAACAAAACTTCAACTTATACAAGCTCAAATTCAATTCAACAAGGAACAAAACCAGATCGTTTATTTACTCAGCAAGCCTAAAGAAAAAAATGTGCAATGATTTAAAATCCAAATCATCTAGATCAAGCATGCAAGTTCAGGTCTGTGGTGAGGGAGCTTCATTTAAAACTTAAGTGAAATATTCAAACATCATCAAGCTGCTCTGTCATTCTGGAAACAACATGCTCTGTTTCTTTTTTTTTTTCTTCTTTGTTCTTCCGGAGACAGGTGAGCAGACCCTTCGACCCTGTTTTAATCTCTTGATATCTGAAATTTTACTTGAAGAAAGAGTTGAATATGCTTGTATTTGACTGCCTGCATGTGTTTAGATAGGTAGAAAAAAATGGTGTGCATGTTTACATATATATACATAAGTATGTCTCTGTCATATACAGGCTTAAGCACAACCAAAATTCAATTAAATTCAATATACAATCAATTTTAGACCAGTATGTTTAAAGGTAAAAGGACTACAGCGTGTTAATGAGAATTTCAAAAATATTTACAGTGATTCATTTTAAGTTTATATCTCAGGAATTTAGAAAGAACATTGGGAAATTTAAAACATGTAATTTTCAACCATCACAATTTCTTGATTTATTTATATAACTTGAATCATTACTGTAAGACAAGATTTTTAAAACAAAATTTGGGATTTTTAGTTATGTATGCTATGAGCAGTTTGGAGATGAGCGTGTGAGGCATTTCGATCAACTTCAGGCGATCTGAGGAGATATGAAGGTCGGGGTTGTGCGTGAAGGGGGAGGAGACTACGATGACGTGGGGAAAAATGCTCGGAGTTGTCATCGATCATCGTGGAAGCGGCGGTGGCGAGGTTTAGTTTCTAAACCTAATTTTGTAGTGGCTGAGTAATTCGAATCGTTCGTCCCCGATAGACGATCGAGCGTTGCGTGGCTCTGGGTGGTAGTAGAGGGGATGCTGGCGATCGTGTAGACGGTGTTTCACGTGTTCCGGTGGTTGTGGTGGCGTGAATGTGGCGATGACAGGTTTCGAAGGGGTGGATGCATTTTTGTTTCAGGTCTGGGTCAATTTGTTCGATTTTGAATTCGCTATTGTTTTGAGTATCTGAGTGTTTGTGAGGCTCATAGAGATCATGGCTGATGTGTTGACGATCGCAGCTTGGATCGGAGGAGGCCAGAAGGGCGGTGCATGTGCACATGACTTTGGGTTGTGTCAGTTGAAAGGAGTTGGAGAAGAAGATTGGCTCGGGGAAAATTTGAATTTATCTCGAAGTCGATCTTGGGGAGGATGTTGATTTACTCGGAGTAAACAGGAGAGGCTCGGGTTTGTATTTTTTTTAGTTTAGGCTTCAGGCGATGGTTTTGGTTTATAAAAAAAAAAAAAAACAAGTTTTCAATATAAACTATAAAGTCACATGATTTGGAATTTAATTTGTTTTGATTTGGAAAATTTATAATAGATAATTTTGTAATCAATTGTTGGATGTTTCATATGTAATTTAATGAAGATGTAATTAAGTACTTAATCAAAGGAAAAGGGTTTATCTTTACTTAATTAAGGTCTTGATTTATTAAGTATCATTGATTTGTATAATGTGATTAATAAAAGTTTAAAATACACTCGAATGATTAATGAAATCATTAATAAAGGAATTGATTTTATATTAGAAACAATTAAGGCATTAAGTGATGTAATTTATATGATAATCAATTAAAGACTCATTTATTTAATTTATAAATTTATGATTTAGATTTATTTATAATTAGAGATTAATTAAAAGTAATTAAGAAATGTTATTAGTTAATGAAGATGATTAACTAAGGATAATTAAGTATTACTTAATATGATTAATTTTGATAATGAATTAGATAAATTAATTTAGATAATCAATTATAGATTGTAAATTGTAAATTACATAATGAAAGCAATCAGAAATAATTACTTATTATGATTAATTAAGGATAATAAATCAAATAGAGGTTAATTAAGGATTAATTAATAAATGAGATTTATTAATATTAATTAAAGATTTATTAAAGTAAATTTATTTAAATGATAAAGATTAATTTGAAATTAATGATTTAGGGTTACGGGATGATTGCTTAATGGTAAGAAATTAAAATTTTAATTTCTTAAAATAATGAATTAAAGGGTTAATTAATTATGCAATTGGTTTAAAGATTAGATTAATGAATAAGATAAATTAAGGATAATTTAATTTATTAAAGTATTTGATAAATTTACTAATATCGAATATAAATCAGAATTGGTAAATTAACTCATAAGTAATTTATTGGAAATAAATTGAATTAATTAGGATAAATAATTTATAAATCCTGCTTATAAATGACTATTGAATACTTGACCTTGCTTATGAATGATTGTATTATATGAAATGCCTTGAATTGATTATCCTATCTGATTTGTGATATTTTGTTCGTTAGATTGAGCAGTGTATATTTATTTGCATTTGTATATTGTCTGTGAATCTGTGAATGGACGATGAGCGTTATAAGGTTTATATCGCTTATCAACTATATTTCTGTATTCTGATCTGTGATGATTGTATGATGTTGCACTATTGTGTTAAACCCTGGACCACACTTATACACACACAAATATGGATTTCACGAGGGAATCGATTGAGTCACAGATTTTTGAAATAGTTTTGAATTTGAATATTTGAATTCAAATGTTTTGGAAATGGATTGGGTTTAAAGTGAAAAGATTTTGAAATGGAATTTCATAGATGAAATTTATTTTGAATAACTCGATAAAATATGAAGTTGAATAATTTTGATTTGAACTTAAATTCAAGATTTGAAATTGAATTCTATGATTTAAAACTAGGGATTCAAAATGTTATACCAGTTATATACGGGTTAAACTATTTTAAAAGTATTGATTTAGGAATGTGAATATAATTCAAGAACTTTAACTCGTGTAAATTAATTGGGTTTTTCTGAAACGAAAACTGTTTGTTTTCTCATAATAAAAGCATTCACATAAGAAATGAACTTCCAATTTGTGTTAAAAAGATTTCTAGTTTAAAATGAAAATGATTTCCAAGTTATAGAAACGATTTGAAAGCTATGAGTTAAATCTTTGATTTAAAAGATTTAACGAGTTAATCCAAATGAAATAGAAATTGTTTTGAAATCTGTAAATGGAACTTTGTGAAATAAATCTTTTTGTAATATAGAGATTTGAAATGGTAATTGGTTTAAACCATTTGAAAGAAAGTTTTGGGTTTTAAGTCGTGACTTAATTGAAATCCCAATATCCATATATTTCTTGTAAATATTGCGCTCACTGTTCGGTTTAGCCAGGAGAGGACCTTTGTGTCATATATCCCATTCCGAATATGTGATATGTCGTTATGGATAGCATTTGAAGACCGGTGTTGAAGACCGGATATTTTTGAAAGCGTAAGGACAACTCATCGAATGTCTTTGCATCGAATGGTCCCCGGTATAGAGACTCCATATGTGATGGGAAGTCCGAACGTGATTAGTGAATATCCGGATTGCAAGGACTTCTTTGTAAGTGCCTTCGGTTCTGTTTGAACCCGGAACAGACTTGTATGGATAGTATTTCTGACATTACAAATTGAGATATAAAGCTGATCTCTTTCAAATATATTTCTGTTGGTGGCGGAGAATTTATTCTCTTAGCTTAACACCCTTCTCTGAGACGAACGAGCTCAGAGGTTATGTAGTTGAAGGTTATCAGCGATATATATTCCCAATTTGGTAATGTGACATGCTGAGTGTTGCTGTGAAATGATCATTGTGTTGATTATTTGTGATAGGATCATTTATTTGATCGTCTATCCTGGTGATCATTTCTATGATCATTTGTTGACCCAAAGTATGGCTTTTGTATAAAGTATGTTTTTGTCGACGAGACTTCGTCGAGCCTCACACCCCGGAATGGTCAAAACAGGAAATATGTGGCAAGGTTATGAGGGGTAGCTCCCTTTAGGGTATGTGCATTTCCTTCTGGAAAAGGGTGGTATCATGGTATGGATCCCAGATACTTACTCATGTTGAAAACACTTTGTTATGATTGTGTGATGATGGTGACGAGCGCTCGGTTAAAGGTCCCAAAGGACCGGGGGATGGCATACTCGTGTCAGTTGTTACCCAGTTAGGGGTAACCCGGCCTTGTGTTGGCAGAGATCCGGTTTGGTTCTCGGGGACGTCCTTCCAGAGGCGTTCTCATGTGGCAATGGGAAGTTCCTTGGCCTGACCATTTGTTGGAAATCCAAAGAAACAATACGAGCCTTGTACGGTATTAGTTGTAGAACCTGCCATCTAATATGGTAGCTATAGTAAGCATAATATAATGGTACCTATGCTGGCTAAGATTTATATTCTACTTTCGAAATGATTTTTCCTACACTATGCACTAATAATAATATCAAATGTTTCTTTTTAATGCGTATCAAGCATCTTTGACTATCATAAGAAGAAATCTCCTCCAAGTCTGCGTTTGCATTGTGTGTGTGGCGGGAGGTCTTATGGTAGTCTCATTTTTAAAAGCATTGCGAATTGACTTTAAAAATATTTCTTTGAATGTTTTAAAAGATAAAATGTTTTTGTTGCTCACACCAGTCCCACGACTGATCCAGAGTTTATTGTTTCTTTCCTAAACTCTGGGTGCTCATTATTTTCTACACGAGCAGTCTAGAGTTGGGTTTTTCAGATAGTCAGATTAGTAGGTTATCTGGAGCTAGTTCCGTCTTTGGATCACACCGCACTTGCTTATCTTTGTGCATCGTTATTGGGAGTTCGAGCTATTGCTGGATTGGTACTTGGAGATGGAGTTACAGATCTGGAGTTCTTCGTTGAAGACTATCTTAGAGTTATTTATTCCGCTGCTATTTGTTGTATCATATCTCTGATGTATATTGATATCTATTGGATCATCTGTTGTATCAGATATTGTATCAAAGCTGTATATAAATGTATTATTCTTTTTATTCCGCTGTGTTGTTTACTTAATGTTGTTATAAGCTCCGGCGAATCGGATTTGAACGGTCGAATCTATGGCATTCGAATACGATATGAAGTATGGATGTCGATTTTCGAGCGGGCAAAAATCCATCCCGTCACATTTGGTATCAGAGCTAAGGTTGAACTTTAGCTCAGGAGTATAACACATTAACTAACTCATTAGAGATAGGGTGAAGTATACCCTAGAATGAGTAATCCCTAAGATATCCGTTTTAACGCCTCGGTAAATTCTCTTGCTATTCACCGGTAATAAGTATGAGTGCAAGAAGAGAACACGATAGGGGACAGGGGAGTATCACTATAAATGGTCGATGCCCTGCAACAGTGGAAACAACTTTCTCTATCAATTTTCTTTGATTCGTTCTAAATTCTTTTGATTTCTTCGTGATAGCTCCAGAAAGAAATTTCGGTGTGACGGTGGCTCTACGAATCGTTGTAGAAGATTCTTACTTCGTATTTCATCGATTTCTTTTCAGTTGTTGATTTTAAACTTTAATGGATATGAATTCGAAAATTTGAAATTAGGAATTTTGAATAAATTGGAAATTTTAAATTGAGTTAAAAATTGATTAATAAAAGATGAAGCTAAATCGAATTGTATCGATAAAATGATTTCGTTTAAAACCGAATTTTGAAATTCTGTTGTAAATTCTTGGGTTGGTTGAAGTCCGAAGAGGGACAAATTGGTATATATTTTGAGATATTCCGACTTGAATTTGGAATCCATATCTTGTATTTGAGAAATTGTAGAGATTGAGTCTATCTCTGTGTTGTTTTCGTGCCTGCGAATTTCGAGGACGAAATTCTTTTAAGGGGGGAAGTTTGTAACGACCCTAGATTTTAATTTAATTTAAATTGATAATTAAATGAATTTTTGAATAAAATTGTAAGATAAATTGATTTAAATGGAAGCGAGTTCCCCGATTCGACTAGAAAATATATAAAGTCATATGGATTTGACAATTTGTATATATGTGAATATATATTTAAATTGGATTTGAAATAAAATCTTAAATAAATGATTTTAAAAATAAATATAGAGATATATATGTATATACATTAGATATGAATTGTAAATGAATGGTTTAATAATAATTGATAATAATAAGTATTACAATTGATGGTTAATAATAATTTGAATTTATAAATTTATTATAAAACAATAAATATTAAAGCAAAGTAAACAATTTAAGTTAAAATAAAAGAGGAATAAAAATAAGACAATGGAACAAAAGAAATGACAAAACAAATGTATGCATACAAACATAATTAAAATAGAAAATTATTTGCAAGACAAAGTAATACACTCAAATGAGAAAAGAAAAGAAAGAATATAAGTATAAGTATGTAGGAATATGAACAAGACAAAAATCTGCAAAATATCAACATAAAAATGTATTTAAGTAATAAAGCAATGTACAATAGCATGTTAAAGCAAAAGAAAGAGGTATACTCAAGTATATAAACAAACAGAAGCTAGTAAAGGAATAAATAAAGTACAAAACAAAACCAAATATATCATCACAGCCGAGTATAGCATGTTGCCTGTAAAATAAATATGCAGGCAAGGCAAGACAAGAGGAAAAATAAAATAAAAAGTACTTGCATCATACCTCTAACACATCACTTCAGCCAAATACAAAGTATATATTTTTACACAAGTATAAAATCAAATCAAGCAAAGTAAGAAAATGTATAAATATAAACTGTAAAACAGTGCAAGTACCTTCATATTATAAAGCAAAGAATGTATAACCTATCCATACCTCTAGTACACCAAGCTAGATAGTATCAGCCGAGATTTTGTTGATAAAACAAAGAAAATAAAATAACATTCCCTGTACAAACATGATATCAACCAGTAAACTTGTTTTAATAAATATCAATCTTCACCTCGGTTTTGTTTATTCAAGCTAAGAAAAATATCATCAAAAAAAAAATCTGAAAGAAAACAAAACTTCAAATTATACAAGCTCAAATTCAATTCAACAAGGAACAAAACCAGATCGTTCATTTACTCAGCAAGCCTAAAGAAAAAAATGTGCAATGATTTAAAATCCAAATCATCTAGATCAAGCATGCAAGTTCAGGTCTGTGGTGAGGGAGCTTCATTTAAAACTTAAGTGAAATATTCAAACATCATCAAGCTGCTCTGTCATTCTGGAAACAACATGCTCTGTTTCTTTTTTTTTCTTCTTTGTTCTTCAGGAGACAGGTGAGCAGACCCTTCGTCCCTGTTTTAATCTCTTGATATCTGAAATTTTACTTGAAGAAAGAGTTGAATATGCGTGTATTTGACTGCCTGTATGTGTTTAGATAGGTAGAAAAAAATGGTGTGCATGTTTACATATATATACATAAGTATGTCTCTGTCATATACAGGCTTAAGCACAACCAAAATTCAATTCAATTCTATATACAATCAATTTTAGACCAGTATGTTTAAAGGTAAAAGGACTACAACGTGTTAATGAGAATTTCAAAAATATTTACAGTGATTCATTTTAAGTTTATATCTCAGGAATTTAGAAAGAACATTGGGAAATTTAAAACATGTAATTTTCAACCATCACAATTTCTTGATTTATTTATATAACTTGAATCATTACTGTAAGACAAGATTTTTAAAACAAAATTTGGGATTTTTAGTTATGTACGCTATGAGCAATTTGGAGATGAGCGTGTGAGGCATTTCGATCAACTTCAGGCGATCTGAGGAGATATGAAGGTCGGGGTTGTGCGTGAAGGGGGAGGAGACTACGATGACGTGGGGAAAAATGCTCGGAGTTGTCATCGATCATCGTGGAAGAGGCGGTGGCGAGGTTTAGTTTCTAAACCTAATTTTGTGGTGGCTGAGTAATTCGAATCGTTCGTCCCCGATAGACGATCGAGCGTTGCGTGGCTCTGGGTGGTAGTAGAGGGGATGCTGGCGATCGTGTAGACGGAGTTTCACGTGTTCCGGTGGTTGTGGTGGCGTGAATGTGGCGATGACAGGTTTCGAAGGGGTGGATGCATTTTTGTTTCAGGTCTGGGTCAATTTGTTCGATTTTGAATTCGCTGTTGTTTTGAGTATCTGAGTGTTTGTGAGGCTCATAGAGATCATGGCTGATGTGTTGACGATCGCAGCTTGGATCGGAGGAGGCCAGAAGGGCGGTGCATGTGCACATGACTTTGGGTTGTGTCAGTTGAAAGGAGTTGGAGAAGAAGATTGGCTCGGGGAAAATTTGAATTTATCTCGAAGTCGATCTCGGGGAGGATGTTGATTTACTCGGAGTAAACAGGAGAGGCTTGGGTTTGTATTTTTTTTAGTTTGGGCTTCAGGCGATGGTTTTGGTTTATAAAAAAAAAAAAAAAAAAAAAACAAGTTTTCAATATAAACTATAAAGTCACATGATTTGGAATTTAATTTGTTTTGATTTGGAAAATTTATAATAGATAATTTTGTAATCAATTGTTGGATGTTTCATATGTAATTTAATGAAGATGTAATTAAGTACTTAATCAAAGGAAAAGGGTTTATCTTTACTTAATTAAGGTCTTGATTTATTAAGTATCATTGATTTGTATAATGTGATTAATAAAATTTAAAATACACTCGAATGATTAATGAAATCATTAATAAAGGAATTGATTTTATATTAGAAACAATTAAGGCATTAAGTGATGTAATTTATATGATAATGAATTAAAGACTCATTTATTTAATTTATAAATTTATGATTTAGATTTATCTATAATTAGAGATTAATTAAAAGTAATTAAGAAATGTTATTAGTTAATGAAGATGATTAACTAAGGATAATTAAGTATTACTTAATATGATTAATTTTGATAATGAATTAGATAAATTAATTTAGATAATCAATTATAGATTGTAAATTGTAAATTACATAATGAAAGCAATCAGAAATAATTAATTATTATGATTAATTAAGGATAATAAATCAAATAGAGGTTAATTAAGGATTAATTAATAAATGAGATTTATTAATATTAATTAAAGATTTATTAAAGTAAATTTATTTAAATGATAAAGATTAATTTGAAATTAATGATTTAGGGTTACGGGATGATTGCTTAATGGTAAGAAATTAAAAATTTAATTTCTTAAAATAATGAATTAAAGGGTTAATTAATTATGCAATTGGTTTATAGATTAGATTAATGAATAAGATAAATTAAGGATAATTTAATTTATTAAAGTATTTGATAAATTTATTGATATCGAATGATTAATAAATCAGAATTGGTAAATTAACTCATAAGTAATTTATTGGAAATAAATTGAATTAATTAGGATAAATAATTTATAAATCCTGCTTATAAATGACTATTGAATACTTGACCTTGCTTATGAATGATTGTATTGTATGAAATGCCTTGAATTGATTATCCAATCTGATTTGTGATATTTTGTTCTGTAGATTGAGCAGTGTATATTTATTTGCATTTGTATATTATCTGTGAATCTGTGAATGGACGATGTGCGTTATAAGTTTTATATCGCTTATCAACTATATTTCTGTATTCTGATCTGTGATGATTGTATGATGTTGCACTATTGTGTTAAACCCTGGACCACACTTATACACACACAAATATGGATTTCACGAGGGAATCGATTGAGTCACAGATTTTTGAAATAGTTTTGAATTTGAATATTTGAATTCAAATGTTTTGGAAATGGATTGGGTTTAAAGTGAAAATCTTTTGAAATGGAATTTCATAGATGAAATTTATTTTGAATAACTCGATAAAATATGAAGTTGAATAATTTTGATTTGAACTTAAATTCAAGATTTGAAATTGAATTCTATGATTTAAAACTAGGGCTTAAAAATGTTATACCAGTTATATACGGGTTAAACTATTTTAAAAGTATTGATTTAGGAATGTGAATATAATTCAAGAACTTTAACTCGTGTAAATTAATTGGGTTTTTCTGAAACTAAAACTGTTTGTTTTCTCATAATAAAAGCTTTCACATAAGAAATGAACTTCCAATTTGTGTTAAAAAGATTTCTAGTTTAAAATGAAAATGATTTCCAAGTTATAGAAACGATTTGAAAGCTATGAGTTAAATCTTTGATTTAAAAGATTTAACGAGTTAATCCAAATGAAATAGAAATTGTTTTGAAATCTGTAAATGGAACTTTGTGAAATAAATCTTTTTGTAATATAAAGATTTGAAATGGTAATTGGTTTAAACCATTTGAAAGAAAGTTTTGGGTTTTAAGTTATGACTTAATTGAAATCCCAATATCCATATATTTCTTGTAAATATTGCGCTCACTATTCGGTTTAGCCGGGAGAGGGCCTTTGTGTCATATATCCCATTCCGAATATGTGATATGTCATTATGGATAGCATTTGAAGACCTGTGTTGAAGACCGGATATTTTTGAAAGCGTAAGGACAACTCATCGAATGTCTTTGCATCGAATGGTCCCCGGTATAGAGACTCCATATGTGATGGGAAGTCCGAACGTGATTAGTGAATATCCGGATTGCAAGGACTTCTTTGTAAGTGCCTTCGGTTCTGTTCGAACCCGGAACAGACTTGTATGGATAGTATTTCTGACATTACAAATTGAGATATAAAGCTGATCTCTTTCAAATATATTTCTGTTGGTGGCGGAGAATTTATTCTCTTAGCTTAACACCCTTCTCTGAGACGTACGAGCTCAGAGGTTATGTAGTTGAAGGTTATCAGCGATATATATTCCCAATTTGGTAATGTGACATGCTGAGTGTTGCTGTGAAATGATCATTGTGTTGATTATTTGTGATAGGATCATTTATTTGATCGTCTATCCTTGTGATCATTTCTATGATCATTTGTTGACCCAAAGTATGGCTTTTGTATAAAGTATGTTTTTGTGGACGAGACTTCGTCGAGCCTCACACCCCGGAATGGTCAAAACAGGAAAGATGCGGCAAGGTTATGAGGGGTAGCTCCCTTTAGGGTATGTGCATTTCCTTCTGGAAAAGGGTGGTATCATGGTATGGAGCCCGGATACTTACTCATGTTGAAAACACTTTGTTATGATTGTGTGATGATGGTGACGAGCGCTCGGTTAAAGGTCCCAAAGGACCGGGGGATGGCGTACTCGTGTCAGTTGTTACCCAGTTAGGGGTAACCCGGCCTTGTGTTGGCAGAGATCCGGTTTGGTTCTCGGGGACGTCCTTCCAGAGGCGTTCTCATGTGGCAATGGGAAGTTCCTTGGCCTGACCATTTGTTGGAAATCCAAAGAAACAATACGAGCCTTGTACGGTATTAGTTGTAGAACCTGCCATCTAATATGGTAGCTGTAGTAAGCATAATATAATGGTACCTATGCTGGCTAAGATTTATATTCTACTTTCGAAATGATTTTTCCTACACTATGCACTAATAATAATATCAAATGTTTCTTTTTAATGCGTATCAAGCATCTTTGACTATCATAAGAAGAAATCCCCTCCAAGTCTGCGTTTGCATTGTGTGTGTGGCGGGAGGTCTTATGGTAGTCTCATTTTTAAAAGCATTGCGAATTGACTTTAAAAATATTTCTTTGAATGTTTTAAAAGATAAACTGTTTTTGTTGCTTACACCAGTCCCACGACTGATCCAGAGTTTATTGTTTCTTTTCTAAACTCTGGGTGCTCATTATTTTCTACACGAGCAGTCTAGAGTTGGGTTTTTCAGATAGTCAGATTAGTAGGTTATCTAGAGCTAGTTCAGTCTTTGGATCACACCGCACTTGCTTATCTTTGTGCATCGTTATTGGGAGTTCGAGCTATTGCTGGATTGGTCCTTAGAGATGGAGTTATAGATCTGGAGTTCTTCGTTGAAGACTATCTTAGAGTTATTTATTCCGCTGCTATTTGTTGTATCATATCTCTGATGTATATTTATATCTATTGGATCATCTGTTGTATCAGATATTGTATCAAAGCTGTATATCAATGTATTATTCTTTTTATTCCGCTGTGTTGTTTACTTAATGTTGTTATAAGCTCCAGCGAATCGGATTTGAACGGGCGAATCTATGGCATTCGAATACGATATGAAGTATGGATGTCGATTTTCGAGCGGGCAAAAATCCGTCCCGTCACACTCTGGGGAAAAAGGCGCTCCCTTGGAATGGACTTCTCATGAGTACCACCGGGTGGTGCTGCCTTGAGCCTCAAGAGGGGGTTCTAAAGTTGATCCTGTGAGGAGTCTGGACAAACTAGTTCCTGAGGATCATTGGGTAGCGAAAGTCGAGGGCGCTGATGTCTACAGGGGCATTTGGGTTATGCTGTATCGACAGTGTAACTCGATGTCACTGCGATCTACTGTGGGTACCATAGCGAAAATTGTGTGGAGGATGGGTGTCAAAGGTCTACACTTGATTTTGCCGGGAAGGCAACGCAACGTCGGTAGACTGCGATCTATGGTCAAGTGGAGTGGAGAAGTTTCATTCTTTTGGTAGCGAAATTCGAGGGCGCTGATGCCTACAGTTATATGGGTTTTTGCTGTGATAGCTACGTAACCCCAGTTGTAGCTGCGATCTGTAGCGGGTTCCATGGTGTAATCGAGGGGCGGGAGGCCTACAGTTATCTGTGGATTTTGTCGGGACGACAAAGTAACCATCGGGTTAATTGCGACCATGGATGGGGGTGATGATTTCCAGAGCATTCTCACCAAAGATATTCCTCTATTTTCAAAAATGTTTTCAATATTTTCTATAAAATTATTTTCAAAATATTTTCACTCGATGTTGAAAACGAGTCTGCCAAGTATATGTAGATTTTTAGTCTTACGCCTGATCAACGTATGACCGAATTTCTATGAGAACGAGGACAGACTTGTTAAAACATCGAGTTATAAAAAGTATTTTTATAAAACTATTTTGGCAGTATTACAGATTTTAAAGGTGTTTTAAAATGATCAAAGAATATATTAACTGATTTTTAAAATATTTTGGTTTCGTTCCTTTTCGAGGACGAAAAGATTCAAAAGGGGGGAGGAATGTGATAACCCGGATTTCTGGGCATTGTAAATAGTAATATAATTGGGTTAATTAATAGAAATACTTAATTTATAGATAAATAAAATTTTATATAGATTATTGATTACAAATTGAATATGGGATTGTTTAAAATATATGCAAATATATATATTTGTATGAGTTGATTTTTAATTGGATTTAAACTTGAAATTTAAAAGATGCATATCTTAAAAATGAATTTGGAATATGTTTGTTATTAATACATAATTTAGTTTTAAAACATATTCTTTGAAATTTTATAAATGTTAGTATAAGAGATTTTATTTAATAGCGATATAAATTGGTAAAACATATACATAGGTATAAATTAAATATAATTAGGCATATATTATATAAAGGGCATTTTTATCATACAAATTACAAATGTAAAATATTTAAATCATGGAAGCTAACAAGTGTAATAATTCTAACATAAAATTTAACAAGTGTCATTGATACATCTTCTTCAATTTCTTTTCTAATTTCTTTTCAATTCAAGAATTAAGAAAAAAAATTAAATAGGAATTTATTTAAAATACAAGGACTTGTGTAACCATATTAACATCTCATAAACATTTATAAAGCAACTGAGAATTAAATGCCAAGTGTAAGTTTATATTACAAGTGTCTTATTTTTAAAATTTATTTTCTTCAATTTTAATAAACACAACACTTTCATTTCCTTTTACCTTCATTTCATTTTTCCAAATTAATGGCCACTAGAAATCTTTCTCAAATCTGATAATTTAAAACTAAAAAGCAAATCAAAATCTGAAGTCAAAATTAAAAATCTGCAAGCAAAGTACTTCATATCAACTTCAAACTGCAAAATTAAGATCCTACAACCTTCAAATCTGCAACTTCAACCTGTGATGCAAATAGATGAGCAACTCATATCAGTTTCAACTTTTAGAACAACAAATTTGAGGCATGCAAGGATTTTCAAAATCAAAAGCTTTTTCATATTTTAAATGTTCAAGAGCCTGGAAATTTGAAAAAAAAAACTGCTCTGCCTTGTTCAAACAGGTGAGTGAACTATCCCTTCTCATTTTGAGTCTGCCAGTATCTTGATCAAATGAAATGTCTGAGGTTTGGGTGTGAAAGTCGCTTGCATGTATATCTTTACCTGGAAATGATGCATGCATGCTTGAAAAGAAAAAAAACATATACTCTGTTTAAACCAAATTCAGTGAGTAACACCACAGTTTTTAAAAGTTTAAATAAATATTTATGTTGCCTGATCATCTATAAAATAAGTATGTTGTGATTGAATTATCAGTGAGCTTTGGGTATATATGGAGTGTTGTTGTGCATATATTTGTATCTCCTCTGATTTTGGTTCCAGGACCAGTTTCTTATAAAAAATAAAAAAAGAATCCTTTTTCTCAAGTTAAATATTTTGTTAAGGCTTAGGTCCTGAAATAACTGTGTTAATCATATCATAATTTAGTTTAGAAACTTATTAAGAAAAAAACAAATTGGGTGATGGCTCTGTAAATTGAAGAACATCAGAGTATGATAAATAAAGGTAAAATCTCAAACATGATAATTTATAAATTTAATGTTATAAACTGAAAACTTAAAAAAAAATATGATTTTTAAAACTAAAATCATATTGTTTAGTTAGGAATTGAAATTGCAGAACCCATTTGAACAGAAAATGGATTTTAGTCAATCTTTGGTGATTAAGTTGATCGGAGGGTTTGGGGTTCTTGGTGGAGGTAGTGTAGTGATTAGAGGGTGTGGCAAAAATGTCAAGAAGATGAACATGGATGGGTGGAGGCGATGGGAGGTGGATGGAGTTGGTAAACCTAGTTTTTAGTAGTTCTGTAGTTTTGGATCATTGCGATCCTCTGATTGATCGAGTTCGATGGAACTAAGGGGAAGAGTAAGTAGGACATGGAAGAGAGCATGGCCGAAGTCTCCGGAGTTCTGATGGCAGCGATGGAAGTACGGGGTGTTTTCAGGTTTTGGGGAATGGGGTATGTTGTTGTTTCCAGGTTTTGTATTGGGGTACTCGTATTTGTTGTCGTGATGATTATGGGGTTCTGATGATCGATGATGGATCTGAAGACATTAGTCGTCGTGCTCAAGGCAGAGGTGATGACCGGTGGTGGCCAGGACCACCGTGCATATGCACGGTGCAGCAATTTGTTCAGGTGATGTTTTGTTTTTAGGAGACGGTGTACTTGAGTTTCACTCGGGAAACTTGATCATTTGCTCGAAGTTATTTGGTTTGTGTCTCGAAGTAGTTCAGAGATTTACCCGAAGTAAATAGGGAAGGCTCGTGTATCTTCTGCAGTTACAGGTTTCTCTTAAACCTGTAAAATTTCCATTCAAAATTGATTTAAAATCTGGAAACAAGTTTGAAATAGAATTTAAAATCTAAATTTAAAATATGGATTCAAACTAAGTTTGAATTCCAGTTTTAAAATTTAATTTAAATTTTATTAATTAAAATGTTTAAACAACTTCAAAAGAGGTTAAGTATTTGAATTTAAGATTAAGCTTTAAATTTAAGTAGAGATTTAAACATAAGTTTAAATCTGGAATCAAACTTCAATTTGAAACAATGGTTTGAAAATAAAGGAAGTTTTAAAAGAAAATTTTAAATGTTTTAACAAATTTGGATATTGAAACATATTTAAATATGATTTGTATTTTGAAATGAATTTGGGGTTTTAAATTCCTTTTAACTTCTTTTATAAAATAAGTAAATCTTTAGCATAAGTTTTTAAAGGGTTTTAAGATGTTTTTAAAACTTTGATAAGTTAAGTTTTGATTTGATTTTAAATTTAAATGTAATTTGAAACAAATTTTAAGTTACGTTGTTTTAAATTACTTTGTTAATGATAATGAAATCATTAATAAGAGATGTTTTATCTTTAAGTAAATCAAAGATTTAATGATTTTGATTCTTTAAATTAATAAGGTAATTTAAATAAGATAATTAATTTATTTATTTCTTTAATTAAGAATTGTAATAAATTAATTAAGGTTAAGCTAAGTAATTAAGATAAATTAAATTTGAAAATTAATATTAATTAATTTAAGTTAATTACTTAAGAAAGGTAATTAAAAATTTGTTAATAAGTTAATGAAGGTCATTAACTTGGGATTGTTAATTAATTAATTAATGTAATTAATTTTGATAATTAATTGGATTAATTAATTTGGATAATCAATTATGGAATTTGGTTAAGTATGTTTATTTTATCGAAATAATTAAAGATAATTAATTACTCATTGTAATTAATTTATTAATTTGATTAGTTTAAATTAATTAATTAAGTTTAATTAATTTAGGATAATCATTGAATGCGTTGATAAGTAATCAATGAGGAATAATTACTTAGAGAAGTAATTAAGTTAAGTAAATTACTGGAGGTAATTATTGAAGTATGGAAGAGTTTTTGAATTAATTACTTTGTGTAATTAAAGGTAATTTCTTTGTAGAAGTAATTAATAATTAATTACTTAGTATAATTAATTTAAGCATTGATTAATTAAGACATTTGAAAATTATTTAGAGATGTAATTAATTAAAGGTATTTAATTACTAATGGAAGTAATCAAGATTGATTAATAAATTAAATGTAATTACTTAAGGAAGTAATTAATGGTGATTACCGGATGTAATTAAAGATGTTGATGATGAAAGTAATTTGGTTTATATTAAATTCCTATGTAATTAATCAGGGGATTAATTGAGATAATTAATTAAGAGTAATTAATTTTTGAAATAAGGTGATTAAGGATAGTTGATTTCTGAATGGGATTAATCAAGGGATTTATTAGAGAATAAATTAAGGATTAATTTATTCAATGAAGTAATTAAAGGTAGTTGATTATTGGATGTTATTAAGCATGGATGATTAATAATTATGGTTAATAAGTAAATAACAAAGTAATTAAAGGTTAATTACTGTATTTGGTAAGGATAAATTAATTTGTGAAATTAATTAAGGGATAAATAGAATGATAGTGGGAAGCCTTTGATTGATCGTAATCCCTAATATGTGGTCAGTAATGCTATGTGATAAGATATATTTTGATTTTAACTGTGATGATGTGGCTATCGATTGATGATGAATTACTGTAACATCCTATATTTAAAATTGAATTGTACATAACTTGAATAATTTAAGTTAAGTTGACAATGGTTTCGAAGAGACCGGAGTCGGGTATCAGTAAATACCCGAAACCACTTCGATTCCTTATAATTGTTACGTGAAATCAATAGGCTGAAGAGAAATGATTTAAGTGAATTGCACCATTTAATCTAAGATTGGGTACTTAGAAATTGATGTGAGAAATAAGTGATGACTATGATAATTTGTGAAATTGTTTATGGATGTAAGTTACCCGGGTTCATATTAGCGGTATACTTTTGTATTCCTTATTAGATGAGTTTACTCACGCTGGTTTCCATCCTGATGATGTGCACATAAATGTGCATATTTTTACCAACATATTTAATCTATTTGAATTAAATAAATGATCATATCGGGTATTTTAACTTGTTTAAACCAAAAATTCAAATTATTCCAAATTGTCACATATTCATCTTCATATATGGGCAAAACGGTCATTTGTGTGCATATATTTGTTTGAGAAAAATTAATTGAAAATTTGTATATATTTTTGTAGGAAATTGATCTCAAATAGAAGTGGTTTCATGAAGATATGCATGCACAAAATTAATACAAAGGAATGAAGATGGAAATAATTCAAAGTGAAGAACATGGAGGACCCCACCTACCCACCTACCTTAATGTACAAATTAAAGGCTAATGCACATGCTTTTGGAGTTAATGGCTTCATGTACACTTAATGGGGGATTAAACATGTTAATGATAACTTGGCCTCCACACTTCCTAAGGGGCATTTTGGGCATTCTCCAAAAAACTGAATTAGGGTTTTAACACTTGTATAAATACCTCTTATGTTTCATGTAGCCATCTTCCTCTTAGTTAGTTAGTTTTAGTTTAGAAAATAAAAGAAATCTCTATTTCTCTTTTCATGGCTACTTAGCCATTTTTATTTTCATGTAATTTTCCTTTTTTTTAATATTATTAATACATGCTCTTTCCTTTTACATGCCTCTTTTTTATGTTGTAGTGTATATCTCTTTTCTTTTATGCAAGTGAATTAGCTTATCTTTTCATTTTGCTCTCTTTTTCCTCTTCATTTTCCTTTCATGTTGTTAGCTACATTTGTTAATAAAATGACAAATATGAGAAGCTAAACCCCTTCAATTTAGGGGTAATGAAGCTCTCTAATTAATGTAGCTTCAACATTTTGTTAATTCATGCTCTCTTTTTGTGCTTAATGATGATGATAGAAGTGGTTTTATTTGTTGTTTTTGCCTTGAATTTGATAGTCTATATTGTTGACACCAAATAGGCTATGCTTAAACAATCACTTCTTTGCCATAATCATATATTAATGAAGAGGCATTTGTGTTAGTGATTTGACACAATGGTAACTTGAATTTTACTTCCATGTACACTATAGAAATTTGACGGAATGGATCTATGCACATAATCATTTTGTTGATACACTTTAATAGTAGAAAACGAAGTTGGTGGATTTGATTCTGGTAGTTTAGACTATAATATCTTTATTGATCTACCTCAAACATAACGGTTGCTCAGGCCCAAGCTCATTTGGGGTGATGCGTTAAGATACTCCATGATATCAACCATGGTTGTATAACTCTAGTCATACTCAAGCACTGCTATCAATTACTCGAGTCTTTCTTAATGATGATTCACAATAAAAAAAATACGAAGACATTCTTCATATATATAGTGTAATATATCTCAACGATTAATAGCTTGGCCTAAATTTCTAAAACTAATTATGATTACTAGTTAGATGCTTATATATTATTTTAAACCAACATACAACTTAGCCAAGAATATGAATATTTTCAAAACATATCATCACTAGTTTATTATGTATCATATACAAATAAATAGTGTTTATTTTTGATCTAATCGAAAATAAATATTATTTCACAAAATAATATTGGTATTCTAGAGAATATCTATTCTAATATAGATTTGGCCATTGACAAACTCATATGGTGGGTTCTACTATTTCTACTGCTACGGTCACAACATCGACAATGTGAAGTTCTATCATTTTTTCCATGGGCTCGCTATTTTAATTATTGTAATGAATGTGCAATCTATATACTAGAAAGTTCTATGAAATCGAACTTATGAAAGACAATATTTTACAAGTGGTTAAAATCATGTTTCATGTTCCTTTAAAGCATCTTCTAATATTAGTGCAATTCCAATTCCGATGTCTCTTTATGAATCTGAGGTGATGTTCACCTTCTATTTCTCCCAACAAAACCAATGTCATCACTATCATCTTAAATTTTGTTTTTGTTCCTCAAAGGAGATACCTTTAGGAGAAAAACTAACTATGACATTATAACCTTATTCCAATGCTTAATTGAACCATTCAACATTAACAAATTAAGGATATCGATTTTCTTATCAATTAAATGGACCAAACTACATTATAGTTAATTGGGCCTCTCTTTAGTTCTTCGTGTGAAGCTATTTTCAATGTGAAAAATCCACTTAATCATGGCAAGTATACAATCTCATACTACGTTTTATTTGCTCATTTCATTTAATAGTTATTAGAAATTCGTATATTATAAATAATATTGTTCATCTTAAAGCATTGTATCTGATCACATATCCATATTATCATATTATCTATAGAGTCCATACTTGTGTAGATAATAATTAATATTGGGCAACTTAAAACATAAATGTATATAGGCTCATAAAAATTTAAATGATTGTACACTTGGCTTGTTATGATGGGCTTTGAAGTGGCTACATGCCAAAAAAAGTATTTTCAGGTAACTATATATTCCTTTTACAACCTCAAATTTAGTTTATATGTATACTTTAAGTAATAAAAATTTATTTATTACTTTACACAAACTTATAGTAGTGGTTAAATAATATTACACGCATTCTTATTCTTATTAGATTGGTTGAATGTGTTTCATTTCATTGATCAAATAAGATCCTATCATATTTTATACTTCTCAAAACCCATAGAGGAAGAAAGAGACCTTTTGATTACTCTAATGGGTGTTAAGACCCACTTGTCTTAGGGATTTGAGCTTGAGTTTTCTTAACAAGCCATAGCGCCACAGGTGGTAAATAACAATTTATTGGGTATATCCTATATAACTACTAACCGTGGTCTTTTCCTTAATCTTAATTATGACACTGAGTTTGCTTAACAAGTTATTAGGGATTATTCACTCTAACTTATCATTTTGCGATGGCCTAAGTAAATTTCTTATACATTAAGTTTGCTCACCAAATGTAAGCAATGTCCTTACCTGCCTATAGACATATTATATAGTACAACACATAACTACATTAGTTTGAGTTTGCTAAACAACCAATTTATATGCAAGTATGCTGCCAAATAAGTGAATAATAGAGGGAAACATTATTACGGTACATAATCTTAATAATTAAGAGTGACATCAATTTGAGGATAAGGTATTCTATAAAAAAAACCCGCATCATATAAGTGGTCGACACATCATATATCATTGGATATATTCCATGCATATGTGCTTACTTTGGTTTTTTGATATCAGTTTGTTTCACGCCTTATATATACTATAATATTAACTTAATTACAACTTCTATAATTCAAATTAATACTTATATTACTTACATAAGTTTGTACATATTTAAAATTTTAGTTAATATACATGTAATTGTTGTACATATATGTATATATATTTTAATTAACAATTTAGTCAATTAATTATTTCATTAAATAATTTAATTAAACTTTGTTTGTAATTAGAAAAATTCAAGTTTAAATATTGTATATTCCTGAATATGGAAAGTAAGGGAGAAAGTAGTCCCAAAAAGTTATAAGATAATTCATTAATAAGACTTTATGTGAGTTCCTTATTTGTTAGTTGAATGTTATGTGTTATCAAACTTAGATTGAAGACCGATACAAATTGGATTGGAATTTAAGTAATATTTCAATTCGTTGGAATGAATGTGTTGTAACTTAAATTTTTATAAATTACCCAACTTTATAGTTATGTATGAAGATGTATTATTTGAGATAACAGGGAATATGACTAAAAGAAAAGGATGTACAAAATAGGTATGTTTATTGTATTTTGCACCGTCTATTTCCATAAATAACAAAAAGATAATTCCTTGCAAATCCAAACATAACACAAGTCCTCTTTTAGGAAATTTATGGGAAATTACAATGTTACATTTCCTTTGGGGAAGATGTAGTCCTAATGCACTAAAGTATAGAAATCCCTAAATGTAAAACCACCATATTATACATAGGAATAATAACAATAATTACATTGTCAATTTAATAAACGTATTTTAGTATAAGTCAATAAATAAAGAATAAGCGATAAAAGCAGTAATAAGACAACGGAATAAGGAATTAGAAAAGTTATAACAATCAAAGAAGGGTAGTTGTTAGTTAAAGGAAAAGTGAAATACATCTAATTGTATTAATTGAAAATCAAGCAGTAATAAGTATTTAATCTATTAAATCACAAATAAGCAGTAATTGGCAATTAATGGCATTAAGAAAGTAATAAGTAAGTTCTTATAAAAGTGTATGAATACTGATAGAACTTAAAAGGCATGGAATTTTATAGTTAATTTTATAAAGCCTTAAGTATACGTGTACGACGGTTGTGAATTATTAGATCTAGCCAACGGTTTAAAACCAAATGTCGTAGTCATTAGTAAGGGTTGTAATGTGAGGTTTAAATATGTTTCACAACTGAAGTCGACCCTTCGAAAGAGGCTACCAACGGTTGTGTATACATTGTACTATTGTGAGATACCTCTAACTGTAGGACCCATGAGAATGTACGTTGGTGTATAGTTGAAGGGAATATACCTAAGGTGGTTCACTCAGATTGCAGTCTTAAATGGCCAAGTAGGGTCTACTTCCATCCTTATAGGGGTACAGAGTAAACAGGTAAGCATTTCCTTGATTGTGTTAGGAAATCTAATTGGGATGGTAGGCATAGGTTCGACACTTTGTCTGCAAGATTAGCACCATATATGCGAGGAGTAGGGATGTACACATAGGTCGAGAGCATTATCGATCCTGGAGCGGTCATTAGAAAGACTAGGGATATGCCTAGATCGAATACTCCTCTTACTAGTATAGGTTTTGTATAGGATGTGCACTACCTTAAAGATATATGTAGTTTGTTTGTTATTAGGAGGAAAGGGTAGATAACCCCTATATAAGTCTTTAAGATGAATTAGAATATGACTAAATAATTGCAGTGCCTTTATTATGCACTAATGGGAGGTTCCTCGGTGTGCGTTGGCAATTCTACCTTGACAAGGATGGTTAATGCCCGATGCGGTGTAGAGTTACGAATACGAGCAAGGAATGTATCCTGGTCCATGGGGAGGACTATGTATTTATACATATACATATATATATATATATATAGAGAGAGAGAGAGAGAGAGTTATTATATACCTAGAGTAGGTTGAGAATATTGTACGCGTGCATGAAGTTAAGATTACTAAGCTATAAATAATAGACATAACAAGTAGCAGAAAACAATCGACATAAACTAATGTTATGGATAACATATGTAATTTACCACTCACCAGAACGTTGTTCTGACCCCCTCCTTATTAGAACCCAAATGATAGATTTAGTAGGACATGTACTAGAACAAGGCGCGAATAATGGAAGGACAAATTTCCTAATGCATGCTCGGCACTAACAAGAGTACTAGATGCTAGAAATATTAGCCTTAGTTAGTATACGTTTATATTTTATTATATTTACCTATTCTGTTGTGAGTTCTTATAGATAATTCTCTGATATACTTTAGTTTGTTTGTAGGATACCAACACCAAAGATCCATGCTCTAGATGACATGGATTTTCGATTTAACGAAAATTGGTTCTCATTAAGGTGCTGGTAGCTACACATATGTTACATAATCCAACCATATTCAAGAGTGGAAACCACATCGATTCACAAGATAAACATATGGCATGCAATTGAAGCGATATAAGTATTTATTGACATGGTTTTGTGAGTCAGATTACGCACTTGAAGTAGCATGCACATATTTTCTTCTTCTTTCATTTCTTCTTCTTATTGAGGAATTGTGATCCAAAGAAATAATTAATAAAGCTTCGATTCCACCTTATCTAATGACTGATATAGTGTTTAGAAGCTTATTTTCTTAATTTGGGAATTATATGATTTTATTTAATTTTATTTGATTCTAGAATTAGAAATGAGGTTTTAAGCTTTTATTGGAAAATGATCAAATTAAGGCCAAGAACCACGGTAAGATACGAGATATTATTTTATAGGGTTGGGAATGAAGTCTCTAGGTATAGAATAATCCAAAGATTATAAAATTTGGGTTTGGGCTATGTAGGCTTGGCTGTGCATATATTAAAATAAACATTCCCTTCTTTTTTTGTTATATCTTGTCAAATTATTTTCTACACAACTCTAATTACTTTTAAATTTCAATAAAAAATCATACTTACAACACTTAAGTGATTATATAATATTATGAAATAGATTCTTTTACTTTAATTATTTAAACTGACTATATTTGGCCGATTACAACAAGAATTTATTTATTAGCTCAAATTAACTTTAATATTCCCTTTAAAATTATTACTTACCCAAATCAATATTATTCATTTAATATATATATATATATATGTATATGTATATGTATAATTCATAATGTATCATTTCCATATTTTACGTTATTTTAATTTACTTAAATCTTCACTATTAATTCTAATTAATTGCTTCTCAAAGTCGGGTTGTTACACTATTCTTCGGTGTGCACGATTATATTAGATTTTTGTGTATGGTCCCAAAGTATCATTATTTTTCATTTTTGCTCTGAATTGTTATCATGAGTGTAATTCCAATTTTGGCTTATCGTTTTTGGCACCTTTTCCTTATTTGAAGTAGATAGTTTATTCCACTACAAGCCGACAAAAGATAAATTCTGATTTCTGATTGTTTGTGTTATATCTAATTGTTTTGTAGGAGAATACATTCCCATTACATTTCGTATTAAGAATTCCATAAATCAATTATTTAATTTTTCACTATTATTTCTAGGAAAGTAGTGACCCTTCTATGTATATGTTTTGGTTTCATGCTTCTTATTTTAATTTAAGTTACCATACTATGTAGGATTATCTATCATATCTGATGATTGTATGGCTTTGAACTAAAAGGAAACTTCATTAATTCTAGTTTTTCTGAAGCTTTTCATTCTTTTGGAGATTTGGGTATTAGCCTCTGCTTCAGTATTGCATCAACTTTGTCCATTTGCAGCAAATTTTGAGAATTTTGTTCTATTGTATTCTTTTCTTCATATTTGAGTCTTCGTTCAAATTAATTCCTTGTTAAGTTTCATTATTAGTACCCTTTTTCACTTTGTGACAAAGGAGTGTCATTACATGTACTTTGATTCTGCATATTTCCATTTCATATGGTTTCAGATTGCATTTCTGAAACTTGGACTGTTATATTCTTTTGTTTTGCTTTTTTATTACCACCATTTTCTATTGTGCTCTCTCCATGTTTTTTTAGTTTATTGGGCTACTTGGAGTGTTAAATAGGAATAAGATTAGTATTTTGCACTAGGTAATTGCCATCATTCACTCTTGCTTTATCAATATCCATTTCATTATTGCGATGAGATTTTGATTGTGTCTCCTTTGGGACCCAAACTTTAAACAAATTGCGTAGATTTTCAGTGTGACGAAAGCTAGAACAATATAAACGTATTGGTTTCTTTTCTACTTCTTGCATTATAATTTTGTTTTTCTCATTTAAAATTACAAATTTTTGGGGAAAAACAATAAACTTTTATTGTCAATCAATACTCTAATCTTGCTTATGGTGAATTTAACCATTTTAATTGGATTGCCAACTATCGAGGTCATTCGCTTTATTCCCTCTTCTGTCCAATAATCGAGCGAAAGCCCAGGGAATCAAATCCAAATGGGGATCATTTACAAAAAATATTTTTTCAATTGAAGTCTTGAGGTCCATCTTTTCATGATGAAATTTTTTTATCACAAAAGTATGGATCTCCACCTATTATTCTTTCACAATCTTCCTCTTTTCAAATTTTATTGCAAAGAATCCTTTATTTTTGGAATAAACTGTGAATTCCTCTACTAGTTTCCATACTCTATATATATATATATATATATATATATGCCTTAAACTACGTATATCATAATAACAATGAACCATTGTTTTTTAGCTTTGTCAATGTCTTCATTTGTCGTTTTGGCACAATTTAGATTATTAAATTCCATGGGTTTAATTTTTTTGAACGGGATATCATAGGGACTTGATTTCTTATTATTAACTCTTTCCAAGAGTAGATTGTTACAATAGCTCTGGATAAGTAACTCTAATCCTGCTATCTGTTTTCATGTACAGTCTTTCTCATTGTCACTCCACTAAACATTCACCAACTTGACTGTCTTGTTCATTAACTTCTTCTCGTCTTTTGCTACAACTCGAACTGGTTGACTATCATATCCAGTTCTACTACTAAATCTTCTGATGCAATCGAAGTGATAATAGTCTCTGGATCATGCACATACTTTCGAAGATGAGAAGCATGAAAAACGCTATGGACGCCTACCAAATTGCTCAGTAACTCTAATCGATGTGTGAGCTTTCTGATCCTCTCTATTACCGGGAACGGTCCAACATATCTTGGTGCTAGTTTCCCCAACTTTCCAAAATGCACCACACCCTTCATTGGTGATACTTTAATGAAAACCTTATCTCCAACAGAAAGCTGTATATCCTTATGCCTTCTGTTTGAATAACTTTTCTATCTAAACCGAGCTTCTATCATTATACCTCGATTTAACTCGATTTTCTCTGCTACTCCTCTCACCAAATCTTGAACTAAGACTAACCAATCTCAGGTTTCCAACCAACATGCTGGCGACTTATACGACCTCCAACAAAGCTTCAAAAGGCGCCATTCCTATACTAGTCCGATAACTATTATTATTGGAAAACTCAACCAAATGTAGGTGGTCTTCCCATGATCCACCAAAATCTAATACCAAGCTCTCAACAAATTCTTGCGCACCTTAGTGACTCTCTCTTTCTACCCATCTATCTGAGGGTGATAAGCGGTACTTATCTTAAGCTTGGTGCCTAACACTTCCTGTAGACTCTTTTAGAATTCACTAGTAAATAATGTATCTCTGTCAATGACTATACTACTACAGATATCATGTAGTCTAATTATGATCTTCATAAATGATTTAGCCAAAACAGGTTCCATCCTGTTGGCTTAATGGAAATAAAATGGGCGCTCTTGGTCAATCTGTCCACTATGATCCATATACTCCCATTTCATCAATTCGACCTTGGCAACCGTATATTGAATTCCATTTCAAACTGGTATATTTAAAGGTTGAAGCAACCCACTTGGCTTCTAATGTTTGGCTTTTACTTGCTGGCAATTCAAACATTGCTTTACCCATAAGCCAACATATCTCTTCATACCTTCCTAGAAGAAACTTCTTTTCATATCCTAATACATCTTGGTTCCCTCATGATGAATTGTAAAGTTCTATCGATAACATTCCCCAAGAACTTCTTTCCTTAGGTTCTCAATAATTTAGAACACACAATCGTCCCTTCTTTCTCAGCCATCTCTTTTGGTCAAGGGAAAATCTCTCAAATCACCAATCTCATTTCCAGTCTTGTGTCTTCTAATCTTCTCAGCCAACATTGGATCATCTTTCTGCTTAGAAGCAATCATTTCGATCAAAGTTGGTCAAACTTCCAAATAGGATATCATGGAGGTATTCTATCTAGAACTAGTAGTCAATCTTAACTACACACTGCACGTAGTCAATGCCTCAAGATCCTTCTATTCTGCCAACATAGCTAACACCACATTCTTCTGTTTTCTACTAAGAGCATCCGCTATTTTATTGTTGTTCCTAGGTGTATTCTTTATACCAAAATCATACATTGCTAAAAACTCTAGCCACCTCTGTTGTCTCGTATTCAACTCTTTTTGAGAGAATAAATACCTTAAAGACTTATGATCCATGTACAACTGAAATATTTCTCCCAAAAGATAATTTCTCCACACTTTCAATGTCAAGATCACCACTGCCAACTCAAATCATGGGTTAGATACCTTAATTCATGCGATCTGAGCTTACGAGAAGCGTAGGCAATTACCTTACCCTTCTGCATGAACACTGCTCCTAATACAGTCCCACATATATATGTGTACACTACTAATCCATGAATACAGTCAGGCATAGCTAACATAGATGCATTGGTTAATAAATGCTTTAACTTAAGAAATGCTTCCTCGCATCTCTCGGATCAAACAAACTTAACTACCTTTCCATTTAGCTTTGTCAATGGTGCTGCTATCCACGAAAAATCCCTAATAAAAGTTCGGTAATATCTTCCTAATGCAAGAAAACTTCTTATCTCGGTTACTGTCGCGCGTCTCTTCCAACTATTAACTGCTTCGGTCTTAGCTGGATCAACTGATAACTCTTCTCCTAAGATTACATGGCTTAGAAACTTTACTTCTTTCTTCCATAAACGATACTTCAAAAACATTTCTTTCATCTGATGTTGTCTCAATGTCTCTAACACTATTCTAAGATAAACCTCACGCTCTCTTTCATCCTTAGAGTATATCAAAATATCATCTACAAACACCAACACGAACCAATCTACGTGCTCTTGGAAAATCTGGTTCATCAAATCTATGTAGAAAGATGGCGCATTCGCTCTCCGGAATGGCATTACTAAACTCGTATGAACCGTGTCTTGTTCAAATGTCATCAAAGAAATACTATCCTCCACCACTCTTAGCTGATGCAACCATGTAGCTAAATCCAATTGGGAAAACACTCCGGCTCCACTCAAATGATTAATAAGTCATCGATTCTTAGCAATGGATGCCTACCTTTAATCGTCTTCTCATTCAACTTTTGATCGTCGATACTCAACCTTAATGACCGTACGGTTTCTTCACGAACACTACGGCCGCTCCCCAAGGTGAACTGCTTAGTTTGATAAAGTTCTTTCCTTCTAAGTCCACTAGCTGCACTTTTAACTCCTTCATCTTTGTTGATGTCATCCTGCTAGGTGCTCTACTTGTGGGTTCTACTCCTGGCACAAGATTTATTCGAAACTTGATAACTCATTTCTGTAGTAGTCCTGTGACCGGTTCAAAAAAACCTGCAAATTCTCTTGCTACCTAACCCGATTTAACTCTTCTTTTACTTCCACAGCATTAAGCAAAGTACAAATTCCTACACTTGAATTCGCGGCTGAGTATACCATTTGGTCACTACTACTAGGAGGTCTCAATGATATTTCCCTATCTTGGAAAAATATCCTAACATCATATCTATCTAATCAATCCATACCCAATATGATCCAGAAGCCTACGAAATCAAAGACATACAAACTGCTTGCAAACTTATGACCTGACAAATCAAGTTCTAATTGGTTAAATCTCATCCCCAGAGTTGCAGATCCTCCTATTAGTTTCACAGCCCTTGAGGAAGTAATTAGGTATGAAGGATCTAAGCATAATTTATCTACCAAACACTAAGATATAAATGAATGATATGCATCAGTATCAAATGGTATCCTGTATACTATGCATCAAAAGCATACTTACCATCATATATTTTTCCTTCTCGGATGTTGTTGTTCTAGAGAATGATGGTTCCAAAGCATAGACTTTAACCTTCTCATCCTTGGCTGTTTTATATAGTTTTTCTTGTAATGCCCCACTTGGTTGCGGTTAAAGCACTTCACGTTCTGCTTCCCTACAACCACCTTTCCATCACCCGAGCGACACTCATTAGCATAGTGCCCCTTCTTATCGCCCTTATAATAGACAATATATGCCTTCCCCTTCCTAGCTGCTCCTCCTTTCTGAGCACCCTTCTTCTTAAAGAATTTTCTTTTCATATTTCGAGATTCCTGAGTCTCCGTTGACTTTTCCTTCCCAAAAGGTAGAAAGTATTTCTTCATTTCTAATCTTCAACTTCACTACAACATTTGATGGATCTCGGAGATGTGGCATGGTTGCCTTAGCGATTTCCGTCCTTAACCCTCGGATAAACTTCTCGTTCCTCTTAATGACAGTGTCCATAATGGCATACCCATACCCAGACATTTCATCAAACTATGTAGAATACTCCAATACTAACATCTTCCCCTCCTCCAAATTCATAAATTTCTTGAGCAAAGCGGACTTAGCAACCTCGGCCATAAATCTCTCCTCGAATCTCCTTCGAAAATTTGTCCAAGTTGACTCTTCTCTGGCACATCCATGGTAACTCCATTCTACTAGAACAATGCTGCACCTTGCAATTTCCTCGAAGCCAATCTTCTCTTCTGCGCATCGTCTAAACCAAGATCGAAAAAAATTATCTCGCAGTGCAAGAGCCAATTTTCCACTTCTACAACATCTTCAGTCCTCAGCACATGCTTCCCACCCAAACTAGTATAATTTCGACTCAACTTGGCATAGTTATTGCCATCTGGTGCCATGGGATTATCTCCTCCCGCATGCATGGCATTTCCTCCAACTACCCTTGTAGCCTCTCCAGCTTGCATCAAGTTAATGAAGAACTGATACATCATCCCCATATCTACTAGTGGGGTTCTATCACCTACTTTGGCATTCGCATTTTCTCATCGACCTTGGTTTTTCCTAGTAGTGGGTCGAGCATTTCCGTTAGTTGTGGTGCTTCCTCCACCAAGATTCACTCTTATATTTCTTGCTTCCATACCTTTCTTTCTCGTAAATATACATACAAACCTTAGTAAGATGCAGAAGAATGGTCTAAGAGAGAGGGGAATATATACCTATGTATAGCGAAATACAAGTATATTACTATTGCATTATCACAACCCCAATCTTATTCTCTAATTCATTGGTTTATGTTTTTTAAAAATCCTTGTGGCTTAAATTCCTTTTAAGTTTACGTAAACCTATTCTCTGATAACAAACTATAACATCCCCTATTATGAGGCCCGAAACTAAGTGATATGAATGCTTCGGTCATTCATAGTTATTAATTTCGGATGACAAAATGCGGCTATGTTAATCATTTTGATAATACCAGAAACACATGAATATGGAAATTCAACACAATTTTTAAACTAAAATTTCTCATCTCATTCACAATAAGATTTCAATTTCATTACGTAATCCCAGTTCGCAAACTAAGTTCATAGAAAATATTATTATTACAATATATTCCAAGAGCGAAATATGAAAATGCCTCATTGGATGATCAAAGTCAAATATCTCACATTAATACAACTTTCCATTACAACACAAAAGCAGAATCAAAACACAGCGGTAAATAGATATATAGCTCCTACTAGCTAGAATGCCTCCTTTACGTCTCCGGAAGCTTATTTGTCTAAAGGGAACAAAAAGCCCTTACTCCTAACCTACTCAAATGAGTACCCAAGAGTTTAAGGGAAAAACAAAAACTTCAGGTCAGACAATAGTGTGAATAATAATCTACCATCTCAAACCAATAGATATCTAGTGAGACCACATCATTGTGCGAAACAGTTTTCTCTTAATAGTACTCAATTAAACATCATAACCATATACCGTGCTTCTACATCCATAGTGGTTATAACAGAATAATGCGATAGTGCATAAACATGTCATATGTATCAGGTTACCCGTCCCCCATTTATTAGACTACCCATCTAAGTTCTCATTAACTACCCATCTCATATTAATGTGAACTAACTTTTTATTTTACCTAAACTGATGTGGGCTATCCATCCCACATTTTATCATTTAAACCGGTGCATAATATCCATATCATATCTTAAAGTTTCCTAGGATGACTATGAACCCTTAAATTAATTAGTTACAGACTATCCATCTCTAGCATGACATGGACTATCCATCATACATCCCATAGTTTTCCTAGGAGACTATGAACCCATCACTTGCCATTTCATGTTATCCACATGTTTATATTTATCCCATGTTACCCACATGTTTAACTGTACTCCATGCTACCCACATGTTTAACATTAATCCAAGCTACCACGTGTATGGATTATTTTTATTAGCGTCCCCAATTATCCCCGTAGTTATTTAAATTTCATGGTGACAAACATCGGTAACCCTCAAAAGATTTCATGTCAAACTCATTAAGATATATCTAAGTTTCGCTTAGGTTCAAAGTTAATTTTTTTTTCAAAAATGGCTCTCTGCCATTTTATAAGCACGATGTGCATTAACATCGACATCCATCATATGTCGATCTAAAAACATAAGGCTTTCCGCCTATTAAAACTTGAAGACTAAATATATAGCATCATGCCTCAATGAAAATGAAGTCGTCGATCCTCATGACACATAGCCTATTTTCCTATCTAAAAAATAAAAGACAAGTTAGAATTGGCATGAGGTAAACTCAGAGTAGTAAGGACTAGGCTCGACAACCCTTGGGTCGACGAGGCAAAAACATAGAATGGTACATAGTACAACATGCTTTCTAGTATAAAACATGGCAATAAGCCTCTTGATACAGAACTCGATATGTATAAACATCGACATCATCATGTCGAAGACCATCTCTTTATCTTTGTTGTTGTGACCTCGACGAGATCCAAAACCCATCCGTTTCATGCCAAACTTATTGACTTCATGTGGCATTATTTTGTTCCGCGTTGATAACACTATGATGTAGTGAGTGATGGCTCGACTTGTCGACATGGTAAAACAGTAATTAACGTAAAAGCTGCCAAATTACTATAAAAAGATATTACTTTTCTCCAAACCTCTATAATTTTTCAAAATCTTATTGGCTAGCAAAACTTTATCAATTTTCTTTACTGAAATATCGCTGCACATTATTTCCAAGATCCAAAACATTATTTTTAAAAATTAACTTATAACCATAACTAGTTATATTTTTATGTGCTTATTCTAGCACAAATAATTCTTCATAATTCAAAATTACATGGGATAATCCCAAAAACTCATAGAAATGAGAGAGTATCTTTCTCACATCATATAAAATTTCAGACCCCAAAACCTCATTTTATTATTTAAAATGATTAAAACCTATAATTAAGCCATTTCCACTATAGAAAATTCATAAAATAATCTCTATAATTTGAAAACTATGGAATTAAAAAATCATCTCCAAAATAATGTTATACTTAATATATCAAAATTTTAGATCATTTGGAGAATGAAAACTTTGGATTGAACCAAAATACCGAATTAAACCATTTCATATAAATTTCAAAAATTTCTGTTAACCATTATTCTATCCAATGATTGTTAGATCATGGCTTGGCCAATCAAACACATTAGATTTGGGTATTACCCATGACCAAATCAAAACAAGACTTAACAGATGATAAGTATTATTATTCGACTTAGATTAATGACTGGAGTTGAGATTTGGTGTAGCTCTTAATCCTAAGCTTGCTTTCCCATGAAACTTAGATTTCGATCTCCTTGTTACTTCCTTAAGGCCGACCATGATTGATCTTTTATTTTGGTTGTTTTTGTTGTGAATCTAAAAATGATGTAGGAGGTGAGGGTTTAATAAATGAAGTGTTTATCTTTGCCTATTTTTCCCTTTCCATGTATTCTTCTATGTGTATTAAATTTTAAAAATCTGACTTGGTCAATTAAGTTTAGCACAACCACACTAATTAACCAAATCTCATTCTCCCTAGTTATATACATTATTATATTTAATCTATCCAATTAAATGTCCTGAATAATGTTAAAAATTAAGGTGTTACAACCAGTTATTGTGGCGGTAACTAGTGTTTTTCATCCAAAAACTGGATTATATTATTTTAAATCAACTTAAATCTGATAGTTCAGGTGCTTTATAACCATTATAAATAAGTGCCTAGCCCCTTCACTTTTATTCATAAATTATTTAGAAACTAAATGAAACTCTGTCCGTGTCTTTTTTTCAAATATTCAGAAAATTCTCTAGGGTTCCAAGTAAGAATTTTTGGTGTTTAATATTCAATTTCTAATTTTATTCTCCTCCAATCCCTAAATTTGTTAATCTAATTCGCACATAATTCTTTTGTTGTGTCTGTAAGAGATTGAAGCGAGCGTAGATAAATCGAAAAAGAAGAGCTAAGGACTTTTGTGAGTGGAAACCTTAGCTTTTCTTATTTTAGCTGTATGGTATAATTTGTATTTGATATACGCCTTGGGGAATTTCATTCATGCATATATGAAACAAAAAACCCAAAATTTTCCTAAGCGAAATGTTAATTCTTATGTTAGGCAATTGTTCTATATTAAAAATAGTGGAATTATGTAGTTATTGCAATTTTAATGCTTTACATTCTATTCCATTTATCATCTTTTTCCTTTGGATCCGGTTAAGGTTTTTTGAAAAGAAATAAGTTAGAAAATGGTGTGTAATATGTGGATTTTCTTTATTTGTAGATTGCACCACTAATTTTCATAATTAAAATGAAAATTGCGCTTTTCATTTTATATGTCGAAGTTGAATAGAGCATAAAAGGATTTGAATTGTAATTTTATTAATGTTGATTATATTATTTTAGTATAAAATAAGTTTGGCATGGATTTAATTTCTATACAAGTTTGTTGTTGAATTGAGAATGCTAGATATACGGTATATTTGTCTATATCGAATTAGACTTGTATAAATTTAGAGTTTTAACTTTTATATGATTAGCATACGGCGCCACCTTCTCATGCATAGGGATATTTTAGGCATGTATGTATTAGCACATAAATAACATATAATTAATAGCATATTAATTGCGTAGTAAATAGATTATTAATTAGTATTTAATCTCCCTTAGGATAGAATCGAGATAATTTTGGATAGTAATATTATGGAATATGGTGAGGTATATGGTAGTATGTTAGGTGAGTGAAAATTATGACTAAGTTATAAGGATGCAAGATCAAACAAAAGCACTTGGAAGTCAACTCAGCTAATCTGGCTACCAATAGTGCGACTTTAGGACTGATGTGAGACGTCACCTATAATAAGTACCCATGGAGGACGCGAGGTTAGTCCCAAATTCTATATGGTAAAGATATCTAGCTAATCTGGCAACTAGCACCCACAAATAGCCGGACTAATATGGTACATTCAGTCTGGGTTATGGGTCATAAATGTAGGACCTACTTTGAGGTCGTGGGTAGTAAGTGGTTGATTGAGGGTCCACTTCCTCCCTATTTAGAAAGTATTAAATGGTTTTGGTTAGAGGTTAGGTACGGTAGTAGATATATTAGAAAAGGCCCACTTTGGTTTTGAGGAATTAAGTAGCTATTATAGGGTCAACCTCTCCAATAGAGACGTACTAAGTGGACTGATGAGATATCATGTGATGTCAGCTAGATAGTATCTTAGATGAGTTCGCCTTAGGATAGGAAGTAAATAATGGGGACTACCTAAAATGAGGTATTAAATGTCGGAGTCTGGCTAGTTCCCATTGAAATATCATTAAGTGACTTGGGTACTATATCTTACATTGTTAGGACATTATTGTTGATAGATGCAGTGATGTGCACGTAAATATGCATATTTTTACCACCATATTTAATCTATGTAAATTAAATAAATGATCATATTGGGTATTTTACATTATTTTAACCAAAATCCATATTAATTCCAAATTGTCACATATCCATCTTCATATAAGGAAAAACGGTAATTTGTGTGCATATATTTCTTTGAGAAAAGTAATTGGACATTTATATATATTTGTGTAGGAATTTGATCTCAAATAAGGAGTGGTTTTATGAATACACATGCATGCATAAAATGAATACAAAGTTATGAAGATGGAAATGATTCAAAGTGAAGAACATGGAGGCCCCCACTTACACACCAACCTTAATGTACAAATTAGAGGCTAATGCACATGCTTGTGGAATTAGTGGCTTCATATACACTTAAATGATGATTAGTAGAAGCTAATGATTACTTGGCCTCCACACTTTCTCAAGGGTATTTAGGGCATTCCCCAAAAATATGATTTAGGGTTTAACACATGTATATATACCTCTTATGTTTCATGTAACCCTCCTCTACCTTGGTATCTCTTAGTTTAGTTTAGGCTCAAAATAAAACTCAAAGCTCTATTTCTCTTTTCATGGCTACTTAGCTATTTCTTTTATGTAATTTTTATGCAACTTTAATATATTTATTTTTTCTTTTCTTGTTTATTTCCTTTCATGTTGTAGTGTAAATTTACGTTCATGCAAACAGAATAGTTCTAATTCTTGTTAATTAGCTCTCTTTTCCATTAGCTTTCATTTTCCTTTCTTTTTTGCTTTCAAGTTGCCAGCTACATTTGTTAATCAAATGACAAATATGAGAGGCTAAACCCCTTAAATTTAAAGGTAATGAAGCTCTCTAATTATGAAGCTTCAACTATTTGTTAGTTCATGCTCTCTTTTTGTGCTTAGTGATGATCAATATAGAGTTTTATTTGCTGTTCTTGCATTGAATTTGATAGCATATATTGTTAACACCAATATATGATGTGCTTAAACAATCACTAACACAAATGCCACTTCATCAAAATATGATTATGGCAAAAGAAAGTGAATTGAAATTAAAATTTGATGGTCTATATTTCTAATCAATAGTTAATAGGCCATACTTAAAATAGCATTTTCTTTGTCAAGTTTCATAAAAGTTAGTAAGTGCTTTAAGAGATGTGTTATAGTTTGACGGCTTGTGTTGGCTAATCAATAGCACAAATATCACATACTTATGATAAGAACATCAACTAAAGCACTAATGAACATAAAAGAGAGATCATGATTTCATATATGTTGAACTATATGATCTAGAGAGTGAATTTATTCTCTAAATTATCGTTTAACTCTTATATTTGCATCTCTTTTCTTTTAGTTAGTTAGCTAATTTTCTAATTCTCTAACTTAACTTTCACTCGACATTGGTATAATTTGATTGAATAGAATTTTTAAAATCATCAACTCCCTACAGATTGACCCATATTCGCCATGTACTAAAAGTGTACGCCATGCGCTTGCGCTTATTTTAATTTGAAATTTTTCGACGGTTTTCTAATTCGATAGAAATTTGGCCGATTAACAAGTTTTTAGTGCGGTTGCTAGGGAGTTGCTTTGATTTTTGATTTTCTATTCTTTGGATTTTTTTTGTTTGATTTTTTGTGTTTTACTTTGTGTGTGTTTGTATTTAAAATAATATAGCGTGTGTGATTTGTGTTTTCATTTGTTTGTGTGCTTGTCGCTCTTCAATTTTGCACTTGCGTTGTATATACTAAAATATATACACACACAATTTCATTTCCAAAAAAATTCCATTTCATTTACTTATACAAATTTTTCTTTTACAATTTGCATTTATTTTTTCATTTCAACAATTTTTACACTCACTACACTATGCATGTTTCTTTGTCTCTAACTGTTGCACCATACAACTGTCTTCAACCATTTGCCTTCAAACCAACATTTCCTCCCCTCTGAAACCATAACTGCCCTGCTTTGCAGAACTACTCAATGCGCAACAGTTCCAAACTCCCGCTCCCCTTCTGTTTCAACAACACAGCTGCACAAAAACTTGAAACCATCCTTCTACCTGTCTCTCCTTCAAACTTCTACCTTCAACATACAATCTCTTTGACATCAACCCTTCCATCATCAACAATGCACCACAACTCTACCAATTATCCCACTTCATCCTTCCTAACATCTTCATCATACTGACCAACCACCATTTCATCACCATTCACCACTGAAAATTGCATATACCTTCACTTCTTACTCCATCATCAGTTGCTCCGGTGCACTGCATCCATCCCGTCACTACATTGAAACTGTTGTGCACCAACAAACCACTCCATTACCACAAGAACATCACAAATACCACATACACAAACCATTAATACATATTGCTACTTCCATTTACATACACTACCCCTTTCACCCTTTATCTACCATTCACAAATTTCATACAAATGCTTCAACCATCAATTTCAACACTCACTCCTCCATCATCATGTACCACCATCAAAATAACACTTCTTTCAACGTCGCCACCACAAAATACTGCAAATGCAGTTGTTCATCTCCTTTCCCTTTGTCTGCAAACATTCAATCTGACCATCACTACATACATATACGACAATACTACCTTGTTCAATTCTGCCATCCACCTTGTGCACCACTGTGCACCATTTCATCAGTGCATATCCACTTCCAATTGATCATCACTGCACTTCCAGACCTTTGACAGTGCTCTTAATTTCACATACCATCATAGCATACTATTCCACTTCCTACCACAAACATCAAAACACAAATTTCATCTTCACCATAGATAATCACCTCCAATTCCTCTACAAGCATTACTTGAACTTCAAATGACTCCTTCTCCCTATCACCATATCCAAAACTCCTCCACAACAAAGCAACTGCACCGCCATAACGACTACTAAGCAACTACAATCTGCTGTACTTCAACAACACGGAGTTCATTAACTTACCTCTGCAATTACCCCACTGCTTTGACCTGAAAACCACCGCAAAATCCAAGACATCGACCACCATAATAATCATAGCAATTGTAACGACCCGAAATGTTCGACCCTAGAAAATCGACTCTAATAAGCTCACCGTATAGAGTGCCGAGCAATCGAGTGCCGGAAATCCCAGTCTGTTAGGGTGAAGAAGAAAAGAGGTAGAAGAAGAAATAGAAAACAATAGCACGGAATCTCACAATCGCAACGGATCAGTATAATATACAAATAACAGCATTTACACAAAGAAAGTTGTACTGTCGATTTACATATAATATATCAGAGTACGATCATTCACAAATAAATTAGACAGTTATAATAACTATCCCTAAATCCAGTCTAGACAATCCTTACTTCACAGCAGAATATAATCAATGCGTCCCTACCATCCAGCTCATCTCCTGAGCTCTAGAACATCCTAACCTGTCTGTAATACTCGGTCTGACCCGAGCATTTCAATAAAGTAACACCTGAGTCAGGCTGGAAACCTGCGTGAGTAAACCCATATAACTTGAAATATTAAAGTTATCAAACTTCATTGAAACCAAGGTAACTCATATCCGACGAGTTTTTATCAGATTTAAAACCAACACCTTTACAGAAAATTCATCGGTATTCTGATATTATATGGATACAACTACTTACTTAAAATAACCCAGTTTACCCATTTTATTCAAACCATCCTATGTGATTCCATGATCAAACGAATGAAGATTTATAGTGATTATTGAATCGAAATGGCGGTATTTATATCTGATCCCGGTCTCTTTGAATCCAAGTAATAGGTTTAAAAAGGTTAATTGTTTAAAATAAATTATCATTCTAGGCAACAATATTCAAGTTTGGAAATTTATTATAGATTCTTATTCCAAATAAAAGCATCATTGTTTTTATCTCATTATTTTAATTTTGAAAACCAATATCCCACTGAAATAAGTAAAAATATAGACATTATCCCGATTAACGATCTATACCTTATATCTAAACGATTTCCGCATGATTTAAATTCACTTGATTAACCATATTCATTTATATTTAAACCCAATTTAATTTCAGATTAAACACTTTATTAAATAATAAATATTATAAAATGATATTACAATAATAATAAAAATAATTTTCATTAATTGGTAAAATATCACCGAACTTAACATACGGATTTAAAACGGAAATTAGATTTTTAGTTAAAGAAAATATAAGTCATTATACATATATATATATATATATATGTGTGTGTGTGTGTGTGTGTGTGTGTGTGTGTGAATTCCATTCCTTTTCTCTTTTCTCTTCTATTTATTATATTTTCATTTCTTTTCCATTTTTTCTTTTCCTTTTCCCTGTTTCTTTTATCTTATTTTCTCTTCTTATATTTCCTTTTCTATTTTTTCTTTATTTACTTTGGGCCCCAACCCAACCCACCTCCCACTTCTCTCCTCCTTCCTTCTTTCACTCTATCTTCCAGTTTTCTTCTTTAAACGAAAACATGTACACGGTGTACACGTACACTGTACACTCCCCCACGATGCCTGGCCATCGAACTCTTCGTCGACCATCCACGCCAACCGCACTCAACCTTCTCCCCATGTTCCACCACCTAGAACGCTGCCAAAAACACTAAATCGAAATTCGAAATCCCAACGCCCTATAATGAAAACTTCGTTCACCAAATTTCCTCATTCGCCCCATATTCAACGCCGATCATCACCCAACTTCACCAAAGAATGCGCCAACCTACCTCTTCCATCTCCACAAGTACCGCACCCTTGAATCCTCACCACGACGCCGCTAGGACTGGAGAGCCAATCACGTCCAAAACTGACCCTTGAACCCTAATTCCTTGCCGATTGACCACCATGTTGATCAAACAAATATTCCAACATTTTTCCCGAGCTTCCCCCCTCTAGGCCTTCCTCTGACCAAACCTCGAGCGCCATTGGCGCTTGACCTGATGGAATTTGTTCAAAACTTGAATTTCGTTCCACTTCACTTTCCCCTCTTCCTACTTCACTAAAATTTTAGGGACCCCCTCCAAAAATCTGCTTTCCTAACACCGATCAAGTACATATAAATAAAAGCGTAATTTTTGACATTCCAATTTTCTATATTTTGATTTGTTTACAGTAAAATGCTCTTTATTTCTTTATAAAGGATGATGCTTAAATAAAACCATTTTTATAACGTGGTGTGATCAAATCAAACATTTTCCTTTTTAACGACATCACCTAGATCTAACTGGATTATGCGATAGGGATTTTTGAAGTTGGGTATATTTCTTCCAATCCTCAGAGTAGAAGTGATATAGGATGTGCCTGCTTTGGTTTCTGGTTATACACTATATAGAGACTTATATACATACATACATATATTTCAGTTACAAGCATACTTACCAAATAACATTTCTATATTTACACCCAACAAAACATAATTTATAATATGTATAAATATGTAGTTTACTCATTACCCTTTCTTTTTAAAGTAAAAGATGATCTATTTGATACACATATAAGCTCCAGTAAGTTAATTCATGAATCCATGTCACAATACCAAATCTTATCCAATTTCAAATGCATAGATGCATATATATACTTCCAGTAACAAAATTTTTAAAGTTTACTCACAGTTTTACTTCTTCCTTTTGGATAAGAAGCCTGCTATCTTCAGTTTGATCCTCTCGTACCTGACATGTTTTTAATTGGTTTTGATTTTTCTTTTAAACTGTGATAACATGTGGTGTTTCTTTGATTTGACTTGGCTAGCTCGAATGAAGAAAAACTTGGTAGAGGTATTTGCAAAAAAAGATAGGCTGTTGCATTTCTTTGTTTTGCTGTACATAGCGAGCTTGTTTTATATTATTTTTTCTTAACAAAAATGATTTAATTTCATAAAGATATGATTAGATTTGGCTTTTGATCTTGAATCAAGATTTTATGTGCTTAAAATGTCGTTTTCCATGATATTGTCCCTGCCTTACAAATGTCCTTATATATATTTTATATATATTTTTTTTATTTTAAGCTTAAGTTTTTAATACTTTAGTTAATAACCACATATATGTACTTATACCTAGTGTTTAAAATGTCGAGTTTAAATTTAATTTCTTTTTTTGAGATTTAAAAAATAATAATTATAACTTTGGAATAAAAATATAACTTTGGAATAATTAAAATATCTTGCGAATTATATATGTATATATACACATAATTATACAAACTTTTCTATATTTGGTTTTCATATGGTCATATATACATATATATGCATTTATATACTTATATACATGTTAAACATCATAAGCTTGTATATTCTTATATATCAAATATATATACATTTTATAAAATATTCTTCATATAATTTACTTACGTGTATTTTTTATAAGGTTCATCATATCCAAGGATTCAATAACTAAATATCCTATATAGTTTTTAAGTCAATTTGCATACGTATCGATATTTTAATTATCAAAATTTGTTTGTTCAACTAATAAAATCAGTATCTCAATAGTTAAAATCATTTAATTACCCAGTTATCTAACATTAAAAATCCAGGTCATCTTAGCAATCGCCTCCTTCAGTGCAGCAACTCCACACTACACAGAACCACCAGAACAACCGCAAGCACCCACTATAGACAATTGCTGCAAATAACCCTTCCGCATACAATTACCTGCAGCCACTCAACCATCTTCACCTGAATCTCCTTGCAAATCAAATCGCTTGCCATTGACTTCCTCTTCAATCACCATAACCTCTGCCTTGAACCAAAGTTTGAAATCCAATCATCGAACCCCAAACAGCCATGCGACCTTCATCAAACACCCGAATTTGCTCGAACCTGAACGCCTCATCGTTTGACCACGACCTCTACCTACTTGAATCGCAAAGCACTGTCGATTTCAATTTTAATTGTTTTACTTTGAGGATTTTGATTTTAATGGGTGTGAGATTTTGAAAGTGTAGGGTGAAGTGTTCTGTTGCCATTAATTGAAAAGGTCGATAATTGTTTTACTTCATGGGCTGGGCTTGATTTGGTGTTGTTTTGTGTGTTTTGATTTTATTTGTTTTGAGTTACATCTTTATTTAAAAAAAAGAATGAGATAAGAAACAAGTTTATTTTGTTTGTTTGTTTGTTTATTTATTTATTTTTATTAGTTTTAGTTTTCATTTTTTTTGTTTTCACAAGTTTGTTTAGTTTCTTTTTTTTGTTTAGTTTCCTTCTTTAAAAAAAAGAGGTATCATTCTTTACTAGTTTTAATTTTCATTTGTTTGGTTTTTTTTAAGTGCTTTATTTTTTTTCTTTGATAAACATATAAAAAAATCAATATATATATATATATATATATATATATATATATATCTTTGTTTTACTTGCAGATTGTCAAAGGAGAAATTCGCAAAGAAAAGAAGTGCTTGCCAAAACAGAAGAAAAAATAATTGCTTTGCTCTGCTGCCAAAAATAAATCGATGACATGCTTATAAAAAAATTGCTGCTTTCATCTCTACTGTTATTTGAATTGCATTGCTGATTGCTTGCGTTTGAAAAGAAAAGAAAAATAATCCAAAAACAAAAACAAAAAACAAAAATTCATCGTAGTTGCATTGTTAATACATGTTTATTTTCTGCCTTGCATTTCATCTTAGAATTTGATTAATAATAACGGTTAGAAATCGAAAGCTCTTAATTGTATATTGACAAGTTGTCTTCTTTGAACAATTTAGCTTCTCGGTGTCTAGGCTACGATAGGGCAATAATCAGTTATAAATATTACAGTGACTCTCAAATATTATACTGAATTGTTGCTCTGAAGGTACTTAAACCTACGGCTGCATTACTACGGTGATTCATGGTGCATCGATAAATCCTGTCTGTTACCTAACTGAGAACTATCTTGTTTATCTAAGACGATGTGTGATTATACAAATTTGGGTTAACTTAGGATAAATCATTTGTAATTAAACCTTGCATACATTTAGTTGCATTAGTTCATGCGTATTTAAAAAAATTCAAAAAGTCCAAAACTAAAAAAACTGTAAATATTCGTTTTCTTTTTCTTTGAAATTTTTAAATCTTTTTCCTTTGAAATTTTAAAAATCGAAAAAAAAAACAAAAATCCAAAAAAATATATATAATCTTTTCAAAAAAATGAAAATAAAAAAAAACGAAAAAAAAAATCAATTTTCTATTTTGAAAAAAAATTCTATATGTAAATATTTTTCCTTTATAAAAAAGAACATTGTTGAAAATGTCTGAATTTCCATATTCACTTAAATTTTACAATAGTTGTGAAAATCAATATAATCCGTATAATTTCACTTCAAACTCTCATGGATATTTCAACAACAACTATTATTTAAACGATTCGAGTTTTGAACCAAAATTCAAAATGGCGACCAACCTTCAAATCTTGAAAATAGCATTTCACCTTTACTTGAATTCTCTACACAACAAAATCAAAGCATAAATGATTTGTGTAACTCATATTTGTGTAACAACTCGAGTCAAGGATTTCAAAATTTGAATTCAATTCAAAATTCAAACGATTTCGAGTATGACCCATGCCAATTAAATTTTGAACTCCAAAATGAATTTCAAAATCAAAACGAAAATGTGATCCACTTTTCAAATAATTTTGGCAATGGGAATTATCTCGACTATGTTATGAGTGAAATTTTTTGTTCTCAACAAATCCAAATCGAAAATTCTCAAGTCAATAATTGTAAGTTGGATTTTGTTGAACAAATGAACAAAATTTACGATGATCGCACAAATTGTTGTTTGAAATATATATGAAAAAACGTGAAAAACGAAACCAAATCCCAACATGTGATGAGTCGAGTGATAATGCACCTTTTACCTAAATCGAAGATTTTCAAATAACAACTTTCGAAATTGAAAACGACAATCTTAACGAAGTTGTTGAAAAGACGGTTATTGAGTTGGATTTCAATTGTTTTGAGGGTGTAGAACCAAATTTTAAATTCAATCTTCCTTTTCTTGATATCAAAATTTTGAATACAACAAGTTTGGATTTATAACTTGAGATACGCAATGTAGTTGTTGATAATCCAAAAAAGGAAGACGAATTTAACGAACATGATTTCTATGGACTTTTTGGAAATGAGTTGTTAAATTCTCAAGGGGAAGATTTAAATTACCGTTTCAATTTTGAAATCAATAATTTTGAAAAATTTGTTGATGATTAGTTTGAATTTCAAAATGGTGAAAATAAACTTGAATTTCAACCAATTGTTTTATCAACTCTAAAAATCATCCAAAATAAAACAACACTTATGGTTTTTAATAAAATGACATTCGTTTTTCCAAATCAAAGTTCAATTTTGAAATCTTTTATGATTTGGTTTTCTGAGCTTAAGCTGTGTCTCGCATACTTGACGAGGCAAATGAATCGGTCTTCGGAAGACCGTTTCCTTTACTTGTCAACGATATACTTTCTGATGCCATTTAAATACATTTCATTTTCATGCAAATAATAATAAACGTTCATTTCACTAGGGTTGACTGTGGGGATACGGTCAAAATCAAGTATGGGTGGAGATTCATCTTCATTTTTTATTTTTCATGGTTTATTTTTGCGTTTTCTTTTAAAATCTCAAAAAAAAAATAAAAAAAAATCCCAAAAACAAATTTTCTTTAGATTTATTTTTAACGAAACACTATAAGATAAATATATGGTTTTGGTTTATTAAATTGAAATTTTGTGAAAATTTATTTGTCTTCACAAAAATAAAAATGAAGTTTGATTACAAATAACAATAATTTAACTATTATATAGGAAGGTTTATACGTGATAATTATGAATATATCCTAATTGAAAATCTTTGTTTTAAAAAGTGGTTGATTTAAAGTAAAGGATATAACATGTTTTTATCTTCTAAGTTAAGTAATGCTAAGATAATTTTGCAAAACTCTATCTTTCCAAAAGAAATTGAAAAAAAAACATATAAGAAAAAAATTAAACATTTGTATATATATAGATATTTTCTATTAACACCTATGGTCGACAGGTGTACACACTTGTGTTTGCACTCGTCATGCTCTGTACCTTTCTCACGTAAGCCCGAAAGGCAATGCACGATCAGTATGTCTAGCCTCAACTTATCTGAGCTAGGTGTATATAAAAATTCTTTTTAAGAACGCCTATAGTCAATAGGTGTTCACACTCGTGTGTTCACTCGCCACGCTCGGTATTCCCCTCACATAAGTCTATAAGGCAGTGCATGGGTAATATATCTGGCCTTAGTTTATCTAAGGTAGGCATATGTAAATATTGTAAATATCAATAAAATTTTCAAAAAAATAAGAGAGAGTAAGAAAATGAAATCCAAGCACTATTTTAACTTATTTGATTTGTCTTGTTATTGAAAAGAAATGAATATACCACTTTGATAAACTTTGATAATCAACTAAGGATTCATTTTATAGTTACACTTCGTTATCAACCGAAAAAACAAGTTAAACTATAGTCTTTTTGTTATGATAACTTTGTTTCTATTGGAAATTTTGACGAATAAATGATTTATATCTCAAGATAATGACCAAAAACTATATTTAACTTATTTGTGAAAATTCAGAAGTAAATCTTTCATTTGTAAATATTTTCAAGAATTCGCATTCATCTTTTTGTAAATAAATCTTGCATTTTGTAAATATTTTCATCCTGCATTTGGATTTTGTGGGTAGTATCCGCTGAAAACCCTCACCAGACAACACTCGTCCTACTGAAGACACCTAGAGGTTTAACGGCTTGTTGCATAAACTCAATGTAATCGTGCTCTCTACGAAAATGGATTTATCTTAGTTTTTCTTTATTCGAGGACAAATAAAAAGATAAGTGTGGGGGTATTTGATGTGCACGTAAATGTGCATAATTCTACCACAATATTTAATCTATTTGAATCAAATAAATGATCATATTGGGTATTTTAAATTGTTTTAACCAAAATCTATATTAATTCCAAATTGTCACATATCCATCTTCATATAGGGGCAAAACAGTCATTTGTGTGCATATATTTCTTTGAGAAAAATCAATTGGAAATTTATGTATATTTTTGTAGGAATTTAATCTGAAATAAGGAGTGGTTTCATGAAGACACATGCATGCACAAAATGAATAGAATGAAGATGAAAATAATTCAAAGTAAAGAGCATGGAGGACCCCACTTATCCACCTACCTTGATGTACAAATTAGAGGCTAATGCACATGATTATGGAATTCATGGCTTCATGTACACTTAAATGATGATTAATAGAAGCGAATGATTACTTGGCCTACACACTTTCTCAAAGGTATTTTGAGCATTTCCCAAAAATATGAATTAGGGTTTAACACATGTATATATATATCCCTTATGTTTCATGTAACCCTCCTCTACCTTAGTCTATATTAGTTTAGTTTAGGCTCAAAATAAAACTCAAAGCTCTCTTTATCATTTTAAAGCTCTCTTTAATTTAGTATATATTAGTTTAGTTTAGTCTATATTAGTTTATGTTTCATGGGGATGGAGACGGAGCAATTATTTATTTATCTACTTTTGTTGTTATTATATTTCTGATGAACCTATTTAGACATACTGATGTATTTTGATGATGCTATGTCAATTAGAGGTTCTGACTAGTTGTTATGTTTGATGTTATTGTTTGCTCAAAATTTAGACAAACACCACTAAACCTGATATTTTGGTTAAGTTTCATTTGATTTTGTTGATTCGAGATTTCTAAATGTTCCAACACGTAATGGAATGAATTTCATCAAATGCAGATACAGTTCACAAGTTCAAAGTTTGGAAAGCAGATAAGGAAAGTAAACAACATAGGGTTTTTATAGTGGTTTAGCCTAAACGTGCATACATCCACTTTCCATCTTATTGTTCTCTCTTTGATTTGATTACAAGTACAAGAAATATTCGATAAGATTTAAAACTTTATGTATCTAAAGTGATCGATTTTCAGTGGAGTTTTCTCTCTTTTTCTCCCAAAAATTTGTCCTCGTTGTTGTTGAGAAGCTCTGTTGGTCATAGGGTGGAGTTGCGAAGTGCGGAGGAGAAGTTATAGCTTCTTAAGCTTGGTTCGGCATTTGAGTTAGCAGCAGTTTGCCTGGACTGGTGGATGTTCTTTTTTTTGGTTCAGTGATCCTGCCTTGGAGTATCTCACTTGCTGGATCAAACATTTAATTCGGCATGCTTGTCATACCGGACTAAATGGTTGGTTCGGTAATGGATGTGTCGTGCCATATCAAATCCTTTGTCCGGCATATCAGAAGATGTCGGACCAAATATTTGGTCTGGTATCTCTAAGGATGCCGGACCAGATACTTGGTTCGGTAGACCATGGGATGCTGTACCAAATATCTGCTCTGGCATGCTGGCCCATATGTTTGGTTCGGCATTTTTGCAAATTCTGAACCAAGCATTTGGTCCGGTAATTTTTTTCTCTGTACCCCTGCTTGTCTTCGCTTCCTTTTTCCTTTGCTTGCCAAAAAACTGAGCCAACACTTCACCCCCAAAGTATGTTGTGTAACTACATGACATGCTTTGTTTTGGTCCGGTTCTGAGCTCCTACTATCGAATGACAACTAGCGACCATTCATATTCCTCCTTCTTCTTTAAATACCGCCTTTCCCCTTCTATTCTTCTTTCTATTTCCTTAATCAAATTCTTCTAATCTTTCTCGGTCGCCTACAAACTAATTTCGGCTTGTCTTCTCTATTCAAATTTGGTGTTCTCGTACCTTCGTAACTTGAGGTGAGCTTCCCTAAACTTGATTGTTGGCTTTATGGTTCTAGGGTTTCGATGTTTAGTAGAGTTTAATGCAAGGATGAGCGATTTTGATCCCTAGTTGAGGGAAGGGAAAAAGGCATTGGATATTTGGTGAAGGAGAATTAGGATTGGAGTTTATTCATGAATTTTTGTTGAAGTATGAGAGGCGCAACAGAAAATAGGAATTTGAGAGTAATTTTTGATTTATGTATGCTTAGGCATCTCCAATAGCACGCCTTTTGCTCAATGGATAGAAATGTCATGGATTGCTCCTATGCATTTGGTTGTCACTATGGAGTCGCAGTAGTTTCAATGTTCTATGCCTTAGCCTTTAAGCTATTACTAGCTAAAGTAGAAGAAAACCAACAGGCACTGTTAAAAAGCTCAGTCTTGATACATTTGTATCACTGGAAAGTAATGCTACTTGGTATGTGTGGTTCAGCATTGGTAGTATTGAAAATGCCGAACCAAATGGTTCGAGCATGGTGGCTACTGTTATGCCAATCCAGAAGGGGAAGTAATTTGAGATGGTCAAGTTTAGGAATATGGATTTAGTTGGGCTTGGCCATGAATGCTTCTGTTTCCATTCGTAATGGTATCTCTTTTGGACATATGCTTGACTTTTACTTTCTTGCACAGGAATATGTCATCTGGTTGCGAGCTCTGTTCCAAGTTTGTGGCTTCGGAGCCTGCCGGGGCTTGTCCCTCTTCTTCTAATGCTCCAGTCAATCCTCCTAGGCAACTCGGTTCTACTTACTCTTTAGTCGAAGGCTATGCTCCTAATCAACTATTGGTTAGGCCTTTTAGAGTATTATCCCAGCGTGTTGACGATAGAGAAGCTGAACTCTATAGCTACTTCATTTGGGATAGATCGCCAAGACATGATATTACCTAGTCCAGATGACAGAGCATGCTTTCCTCCAGGCGGGTATATGGCATATAGCAAGTATCATTGCATGTGCGGTGTGATTCCTCCACTTACCAACTAGATTGCTAGTTTCGTGATCTACTCGAAGGTCGCTCCCATGCAACTTCAACCAAACTTTTATGCTACCTTGACATGTTTATACTTGATATTCATGAAGCGGTATCAGAGACCCCACCCATAGAGAGATCATATATTTGTATAATGTGAGGAGCTATCAGAAGAGGAGTCCTTTTATCATTTTAGAGTCCGCCCACAAATTCAAACCCGTCCTGGATCTATATTCTAAGTTTCGCATGTTCAGGAGGGAATATTTCTTTATACGTGATAATACAGTGGCCCAACATGCTTTTCTTCTGGCCGTAAGTTATTGTATTATTTTTCCAAGGCTTTCTTTCGACTTTCCTTCTTATTGCTCTATAATTTTCAGGTTGTGTGAAGGTGGCGGAGGATGATAGCTTAAAAAAGATGGCCAAGGAATATCCCGTAGACCGAGCAAGAAGCCTCATTCCTACTCCATGATATAGCCCTCTGATTCTACAACTTGATCGGCCCTAGATAATCCATGTAAAAGATTAGGCCAAGTTCTGCTGAGAGAGCAGTGAGAGCTGAAGGAGACGGGGGTGACGGAGACAATGGTAAGGGCCCAAATGAGGAGGGCGGTGTGGCTGAAGCCCCAAAGAAATTGAGACATAAGAAGAGTGCAGTTCGTCCTCCCAGCTCGGGGAAATCTCTACGTATTCGAGATGCTCCTTCCCCTGGCGATGAGGGAGGTTCTTGTTTGGAGTAGAAAATGGTAAGGAGGAAGGATTAGAGAGAAACTTTGAAGCAATGGAAGGGGATGTTCATGTATCTCCAGACGTGGATATTATAAACATCGAGGGGTTGGGCGTGGATCCTTTAAAGAATGTCGAGGTTGTGCGAGAGTGGCTCAAGTAGTAGGAACAACCCGAGTCGGTCCCAAGACCAACTCCTGTTGTCGATCTTTCCCAGAAGAACGTGGCTTCGGGTGATCTGGGTGGAATACCGCCTCTTCCAGCACCAGGTGGAGTGGGAATTGGCGAGGAGTTCGGGCTTTCTCTAGGTACTGTTGATTACTGAATGGATTTTGAGATACTTCTTGAAAACTTTTGGTTTTTCGACGGGTCCTAGCCTCCTCCTGCACCTTAATCCAATGAAATCTGGTCGTCATGTGTTCTTCTTCCTTCAAGTGGAGTTCCATCCCTGGGTATTCTTTATTTGAGTGAGACGCTGCCCTGGCCATATGATCCAGTATACTCTAAGGGTTTGTAGTAGTTTGCTGTGTCTTACTGTCCTGAGCGTTTCTTATTTCTTTTGTGCTCTCTCGCTTTCTTGGATCTAATATTGTTTCCTATATTCCAGGGAAAAGGAGAAACTCAAAGAGGAATGAAGTCTCCAGGTGGCTTGAGCAGTTAAACGAATGAAAATGGCTTTCGTTTCTTTCGAGGCGACCATTCAGGAGGAAAGAGTTATGCAAGAGAATATTAAGGAGGCCCCGTCAGGCATGGATAAGGGACAGAGCTCTGAATCGTCCTAGAAACATGCGAGGTCCCTAGATAAGGAAGCCAACTCTTTGGCACCCAATTTTGCTCATGCCGTCGCCGTCACTATCCGATGGGCTTTGATTTGCACGAAGTGCCAGATGAGTTGGGAGAGGGCAATGCCAATCATTTTTTATTGGATTATCAACAGTCTATATGGAATCCGTTTGAGAGCCATCTTGATATAAATCTTGACTATATGGGTCGTCGTGCGGTGGATCCTGACACCGAGTTCCTTTTACCTCAAAATCCCTTGGTACGGATCCTAGATGCGGCGAAGACTCTTGATTTTGCTAACGTGACAATGAGGATGGTCTAGATTACAGATGAGACCAGAAATACTATTGGTTATCAGCCCTGTTTGGCTAAAGCTAATGAAGAAGTTGGGAGTGCCAACGTGCGGTTGCGTCTAGAGATGGAGGACCTTCGCAAGGTGCTTAGGGAGAAAGAGGCTAAGTTAGAGAAAGTTAGAGCAACCCACGCCTCAGGATAATGAAGGCAAAGGAAGAGGCAAGGAAAGAGGCTGTCAACCTATGTAAGATTTAGATTGACATGGCTATCACTTCAGTGGGTAGGGCTCGGTAGAAGGATCTGGAGCAAATCTGCCCCCTTAACGGCAAAGTGAAGAAATCAAAAAGGGCCATAGCCGAGCTGAAGGAGTCTCGGGACAAGTGGAAAACGGAGGACTCATATCAAGATAAGGTCAAAAGGTTGAAGGTGGAGCATGCTTGGTTGAAGAGTGATAAGAAGCAGTACATGAATAAGGTGGTGGCCCTTCAAATGAATTTGATAAATCCAGCGATTTTTTGCGACACGGTCAATTAGATGCTGAAGTATTCTTATTACATGTTATGGAGACACAGGAACCTTCAGTGGATGGATGACTACCCTCAGGTGATGGCAAGAATCCATGCTCGGCTTATCGAGGAGACTAAGGCTGAAGTTGCGTAGGAAGAAGGGGCTGTATACGATGTTGGGATGGTGAACAGCTAGTTCATGGTGTACGAGACCAAAGCGATTGCCAAGGGGTATGAGTTGTTAGCTGAGGATGAGGATGACGAGGACGGCTCGGATCTCGAGGGGCTTGGTGATCCAAGTCAAGTCATTGTAGGTATCTTGTCTTTTTACTTTAGTGCTGCCATTACCTATTTTAGATTGCAAAAATTATGATTATTTTTACTCCCATCGTGCAGGGATGTCTTCAGGGAAATTTGGGCCTTCGCGAAAGGAAGGTGAATCTCTCGTGCAATTCGAGCTTTCCAAAGACATGGCTAGAGGGAGCAGACCTAGAGGCAAGGATGTCCCTACTTCTTAGTTGAGAAGATAATGTTTTCCCCTTTTCCGCATGCATTTTTGTAGGATGAATAGACGTTCTGCATATGCATATAAATATAAGCGATAAGCTTTGTATGGGAAAAATTTAACGTTGTACTGTTCAACTTCTATTTTTTCATTTTTATCTGGGATGACTTTTGTGATGTGTGCTTTATATACTTTGCTCTATCTATTTGTGAATTACAACTTAGTTAATAGTTATAGTGTTTAGAGATGGAAAGAATCGTAAAAGCATTGTTATACTCATGGTCGATCGCGAACGATAACTACTTAGGCTAATGTCGTGTCATGAGTATTATTTGATTTATCGTTATCGGTATGTGTAATGCCTGTCGTCAAGTGCGTACTACCCTTGGCAGCAGCCACACCTTAATCATGGGGTTTATAATCGGTTTGCAATTGTCGACAAGCCAAAAGCCAATGTTGAACTGCCTGGGCTATAATTTTGCCTAATTCGTGGCTTATGATTGGTTCATTATTGCTAGCTTGGGGGTGTCGATCGTCGGTAGTGAATTGCCAAGGTTAGCTTCATGCCCTTTATCGTGGTTATCTTACTTTCACTGCTACCAGCGAGAATCTACGATTGCTTGCAGTAGGAATGGTCGTCAAGAAAATAAATAAACGAAAGAACATATTAACAATATAAGTAACATAAGACACTAGATTTGTATAGTGGTTTATCCAAAATATGCCCATGTCAATTGTCTTTCTTTTATTGCTTAGTACAAGTTTCTTTTACAACTCAAGAGAAGTAGCGGGGGAGATGTTGGAGATTCCATGCTTTCCCAACACCTCTCCATTTATCGTTGGCAATATGTAAGCTCCATTATGAAGATCTTCATGAATAATAAACAGCCCCTCCCAAATTGGATTTAGTGCTCCAGGTTGTGGGAAGACTCATTTGAGTACCAAGTCCCCTTCTTTCAGCGTTTGAGGCTTCACCTTAAAGTTGTACTACCTTGCTATTTTCTACCTATAGACGGCGCCTTTAAGGATGGTGTCATTTATTTTTTCCTCGATCAGGTCGTGTGACATGTTCAAGAGCTTCTCGTTTTCTTTCAGATTATAATGTTTCCTACGGTGCGAGGGGATGACTGTTTCGATAGGGAGCATGGCCTTGGTTCCGTAAGCCAATGAAAATGGCGTGTGCCCTGTCGTGAACTTATAAGAAGTTTGGTAGGCCCATAAGGTAGTGTGCAGCTCGTCGACCCATGCCCCCTTGGAATATTCTATCTTCTTCTTGATTAGTGTTTCCAATACCTTGTTCACTACTTCGACTCGCCCATTTTCCTAGGAATATGCTACAACCGAGAAGCTTCGGGCAATCCCATGTTCATGGCACCAAATAGAAAATTCTTCATTGTCAAATTGAAGTCCATTCTCCTATATGATTTTCTGTGGCACCCCATACCTGCACAGGATGTTACGTATTAGGAAGTTTATCACTTTGGTAGATGAAATTTTGTATAATGGCTCTGCTTCCACCCATTTAGTGCAATAATCCACTGCCTCTATAGCATATTTTTCTCCTCCTCGACCCATGGGGAGTTCTCCGATCAAATCAATTCCCCAGATAGAAAATGGCAAGGGGCTGACCACCTGGATTAAACCAGTAGGTGGCGATCTTGGGATTTTGTCAAATCTTTGGCATTTGTCACATTTCCTAGAAAACTTGGCTACCTCTTTGTTCAACGTGGGTCAAAAGTATTCGTAATAAAGGATCTTTCTGGCTAGAGTTTTCCATTCAGAGTGGTCATCGCAACTTCCTTAATGTATGTTGTTAAGGATATCTTTTGCTTCGTTCCTGACGACATACCTCAATAGGGGTTGGAAAAGTAGCAGCGGTACAACATGCCATTTTGGATGGTGCAACAGGATGCCCTCCTCAAAATTCTCCTAACTTCGTTTCGATCTGCTGGTAAGTCTCCTTCTTGTAAGTACCTGACGATGAGGGTCATCTATGTCTCCTCCTTGTCTATGATCATTGTGATTTGCAAACACTCGAAACTTATTATAGATTATCTCGTAATGTGGGTTGTTCCCTAGCATTGGTTTGGTTCTTATGCTACCCCTTTGGCGAGGGCATCTGCCGCTTGATTTTCCCCTCGTGGAATGTGTTTTATTACAAAATAATCTAGCTCATCAAGGAAGGTTTTGGCCCTTTTGAGATAGGATGCAAGCTTTTGTCCATGAATTTGGAATTCGCCAAGGATCTGGACAAAAATTAGCTGTGAATCACTGTGCACACATATTAATTTAACCCCTATTTCTTTAACAATTTCTAAGATGGCTATTATTACTTTATATTCAACTTCGTTATTGGTTGCAGTGAACTCTGGTCTTAGTGCATAGCTTAATTTCCTTCCTCGAGGTGTGACTATTATGACACCTGTCCCCCACCCGAGCTCGTTCGATGCTCCATCAATGAACATATTCCATTTGACAGTTTCCTCTGTCCTTGCTACAGGCTCCTCGTCTCGCATGGTGAACTTAGCTATGAAATCAGCCAAGGGTTGCCCCTTAACTGCGGTGCACGGGTGGTAGGTAATGTCGCACTGGCTTAACTCAATGCACCATTTTAATAATCGCCCTGACGTGTCCGGTTTATGTTGGACTTGCCTCAAAGGTTGATCAGTTAGAACTATAATGGAGTGCGATTGAAAGTAGTGTTGTAATTTCCTGAATACTATCAGCAGACAGTAAGCCAATTTTTCAGTCTTTGGGTACCTAGCTTCTGCCCTCGTGAATCTCTTGCTAATGAATTATACTGGTCTTTGGATATGATCGTCTTTTCAAACTAATGCGGCACTTAGTGCATGGGACGATACAGCTAGTTATAGGTAGCGGCTTTCTCCATTTAGTAGAGTGGAGCATACTGGAGGCTTCTGTAATTATTCTAGAAAACTCCAAAAGGCTGAGTAGTACTCATCGGTCCATTCAAATTTTTCTTTTTCCTTTTTGAGGGCTTCGAAGAATGGGACGCATTTGTCTGTGGCCTTAAATATAAACCTACTTAGAGTAGCTACCTTCCTGTTTAGGCTCTGCATTTCCTTACGCATAGCTAGGATTTTGACGTCTTTTAAAGCTTGTATCTTTTCATGATTCACCTCTATTCCTTTAGCATGCATAATAAAACCTAATAACTTACCCGAAGACACCTCGAAAGAGCATTTCAGAGGATTCGGCTTCATTTGGTATTTGCGTAATATTTGGAACATCTCGTCTAGGTGGCTCAAATGATCCATTGCTTTTCTTGACTTGACAAGCATGTCATCGACATAGATTTCCAAGGAGTGGCCAATCTGCTGCTTAAACATCTTATTAACTAGACGTTGATAGGTAGCGCCGGCGTTCATGAGCCCGAAGAACATAACCCTATAGCAGTATTGGCCAAGATTTGTAATGAAGCTAGTATGATCTTAATCCGACACATGCATGGGGATCTGGTTGTATCCTAAATATGCATCCATGAATGAGAATAAATCATGTCTTATGGTTCCATCTACCAGTCGGTCGATTTGGGGCAAATGAAAATAGTCTTTGGGGAAAGCACTATTGAGGTTGGAGAAGTCAATGCAGATCTGCCATTTCCCATTTGGCTTTTTCACCAAAACCGGGTTGGACATCCATTTTGGGTAAATGGCTTCATGGATAAAACTATTGGCAAGCAGGTTCTTCACCTCTTCGTTAAGAGAAATCGACCATTCTATTCCCATGCTTCTTTTCTTTTGTTTGATCGGGATTTTGGCTGGGTCAATGTTGAGGGAATGACAAGCTACTTCTAGGGATATTCCCACCATGTCTTCGTAGGTCCATGCGAATACATCCAAGTTCTTGGGCAGAAATCTTATCAGTTGGATTTTTAGGTTCTGGTCAGTTGAGAACCTGTCTTTAAGAGCCTTGTTTTGTCATGTTCGTATACCATCACATGTTCCATAGCCTTCACAGGCTCCCCTCCTCTCTATCTCTGGGGTCTAACTCATTAAAAGGGTCACTGGTATATTCGAGAGGAGGATCCTTCTTTGATTGCTATGCTTCTGCAGTTTTGGTGCACAGAGTGACCACTAAGCTCTTACCTTTTTACTTTGATTTTTGTCGGAGTTCTGTCACATAGCATCGCGAGCTGCATCTTGGTCGCCTCACTACGCCATAGATGACCTTCTGCAAATATTTGCAAGGTGTTGCTAGCTAAAATGTTGCGACAGCTACAAAATTTTGGTCCTACTGCAATGTTGTATTTTTGGTGTTACCTTAGCCGTAAAAATGTGTTGCTCTAGCTAAACAAGTGTAACACGATGCAACATTTTTATATAGTGTTGCCATAGATATATTCTAATTAAAAAAATAAAAAAAATTACACCTCAACGATCCACACCACCATTTAAAACAAAATCTAAACCGTCAATTCACACCATCAATCCACACCTTACCAATTTCCATTTCCCGCTTTACTTTTCACTCACCCGCTTTCGTTTCTCTCGCCCAATTTTCCAATCCCTAATTTTTATTCCACCGACTTTAAAAAAAAATTACGGATACATGATTGCTGTTTTGCACGATTGTAGCACGGAAGTAGTAAGTGGATTATAGAGGGAATGATGGATGAGGTGTAGTTGCCGATTTGGTGATTGTGTTCGATGTGGATTTTGGGTTTCTGGTGGAGTCGAAGTTCGATTGGAGTTTCGGGCGAGTGGTTAAGAGTAGCAGCGAAGTCGAGGCAGTGGGTTTGATTGTGATGGTGCAGGCGATTGCAGGCGAGTTTAGAATACTGGGGGATAGCCAGAGTGATGACTACAGCTTGTTGAATTGAAGGTTGTGGTATACGGCCGTAGTGAATTGAAGGCGGTGAATTGAGGGACTGGTCAGTGGATGTTTGTTGAACTGTTGGTTTGGATGGTATGGTGGTGCTTGACAGTGGAGTGTTTGATGCAGTATGTTGACGCGCAAGTAGGTCCGAAGGTCAGGGTGATGCACAAGCAGGTATGCACAAGTAAGAATGAGTGAAGCACAAGTAAGTTGGAGTGGTTTTAGAAAGTGTGGTCAAGCTTGTTGAAAGGGGGTTGTAATTGTATTGTCGGATTTCCATTTTTTTCTAAAAAGAAGTGGTGGTCCGAGCAATGTGGGCAGGTGGTGGTTCGAGGTTGATAGAGCAGAGAGGTGTATGGTGGCAGAAATGCAGGTGAGTATTTGAACTGAAATGTGTGTAGTAGTGTTGTATTTGGTTATGTACGTGATAGTTTTGGAATGGTGATTCTCTGGTGATGCTTGGATGGCACAATGATGTAAGCGATTTGTGTTCGTGAACTTGTTGTTATTTTTTTCGAACAAGTTGTGATTGAACCAGGGATTTTTCTTGTTTGGGGGATGATGTTGATGAGAGGGGAGTTTGTTGAGGTGACAGTGTTTGGTGATGAGGCAAGGTTGCTCAGTTGTGTGCATTGGGGTTGTGGTGTTGCTATGATGTTGTGATGTTTGTATGTTTGGGTAGTGGTATACTGTTTAGGTGGGAAAGAATGTGATGGGTGATGGGCAGTTAGGTAGTTTGTAGGCACTGGTTGTATGTATTGTTGTCAGTAGAAGGCCAAGGTTGGTTTGGAGGGTGGTTCTAGTGTGTAGTGGTGATGCACTATTTTGAGATGTTGTAAGTATGTATGGTAGATGCAAGATGAGGAGATGTTTGTAGTGAGGCTAGTAGTTTTGTATGTGCACTGAACTTTTGTTTGACAGTGGTAGTATTAGCCTGATGGAGTACGATGGAGTTTGGTCTTGTGATTTGGCACTGGTTCAGTTTGGATGAATTGAGAGATTCATAGTGCAGGCAACATTTTGGTGAAGTGGCTGGAGTTATGCAGTGCAATGGTATGTCTTGAAACAGGGATAGTTTAGACAAAGAGAGTGGGTAGTGAATGGTACTTTGCATCTTCATAATCAGATTTTTCATGCTTCTCTATCATTTGGTCATTTATTATTATTGTTGTTATTTTATTTTTGGGTGAAATTATGTGCTTATCAACCTAACGTAAAGTTATAGGAGCAAAATGGGATGAAACACTTTCAAATACCATCTTTTTCCATGGGGCCAGAATCTGCTTTGAATAATTCGCCTGTATTTCATGCTTACCAACAGGTTTGTAGCTCGTAACCATCAAATTTTGTTTTCTTTGTGACGTGGCTGTGGTTTTAGGCTGTCATATCCTAGTGCACATTTGATTGTGACTAATTTTCCTCATCTTATCGATGTTTTTTTTTTCACGTTGAAGTTGCCACGATCTATTGAAGAAAATATTCTACAGCATCAAGTGGATGATTCAGCTCAAGCTAATAATACTATTGCTTCTAATGGTTCTGCAAAACCACGTGTCTGTGCACGACGTGGCCAGGCAACTGATCCTCACAGCATTGCTGAACGGGTTAGTGCATGTCTATATTCGTCAGTGTCGGTGTCTGTATAAATTGAAACTGCATATGTAATGAGTGAACTGAGTAATGTAGCAACGAATATCTTATATGTGAATATCAGTGTTATATATCATTGAATTGTAAAATAGTGGAGTCGGGAATTTGTACTATTTCAAATGTTGAAATAAAATATTTATTTAAATAAATTACTGTTTGAATATCAAATTCTGTGCAATAGTATTTTATTAAATAAATATTTATTTCTATTAAAAAAATAAAATATGCTCTACATTGTGGGCCCCACAAATTCAGAAAGTTAATATCTATAGCAACATTTTGGAATGTTGCTACAGACACCTATGGATGTTGCTATAGACCCAAATAGGGTTCTATTGCAACATTATTACTTATGTTGCCTTAGATAGTCAAAATGTTGCCTTTGAGGTCTAAGGCAACGGCAAAAATTGCATCACCCCAAAAGTGTTGCCATAGACCTATGGCAACATTTTTTGGGCCTGACCCAACATTTTTTTTGTGTTGCAGAAGGCCATTTATGGCGTAGTGCCTTCTACCTCTCTAATTCCATCATCAGTTGAGAATATCATCTTCGGGAACCATGGGCCCAAGACTATTCGGAAATCCGAAAATGCAGGCCTTCCTAAAAATGCGTTGTAAGCAGAGTGTCCATCTACCAATATAAATGTTTTCTTTCGGACAATGGATCGACGGTGACTTCCTAGCTCAACAAACAAGTCTTAACTTTCCAAGTGGCATCGTGGCATCTCTCGTAAACCCGTGTAAGGGCTTATTGCAAGGAGACACATCTTTCATTGATAACTTCATTTTGTTGAAGGCATCTTTGAAAAAAATATTCACTGAGCTCCCTATATCAACTAAGATGAAGAACACCTCAGACAGGCCGATCCAGGCGGATATAACCATGGGATCGGTATGCGGATACTATTTTCCAACCAAATCTTCATTGTTGAAGGTTATGTTGGCCCTTTCTCTTCGTTTTTGATGCGTTCCTTGGTAATGGAATGAATATATCCTTCCCTATCTTTCAAAGACTTTCCATACCTCTCCATCTCGGTCCAACTTTTGTCGGCCATATGTGGGCCTCCAGATATGGTACGGACAACTATCTTCTCCTCGTTGGAGCGGCTTGTCCCGCTCCTTCTTTGTTTTTTCCTTGCGGTTGCATCCCAGGCCCCTCATGGACTGGAGCGGGAGTGTTGTGCCTTTGCTGCACGTACCATTCTAGTTTATTTTTCGAATGTACTCGTTATGAGATCCTGCAAATGCTGACATTCTTCGGTGTTATTCCCATGAAACTCCTGGAAGCGACAATATTTGCACGTCCTAATTGCATCTTTTGACCTTTTTATAGGGAGGGCGTATGTATTTTAATTCGTGTTGAGTAGCTAGGTAAATGTTGTCCACAGTGTCATTCAAAGAAGTGTATGAATCGAATCTCGGTCCAGGTCTATATCACCACTTATTGCCCTTTTCAATTCCCAAGCTACTTTGATGATTACTTTTTCCTTCATTGTTGGTTTACTCCCCTTCCTCAAGATGGGGCACTCATGTTTCCTTAGATGCTAGAACCCCTATGGGTTGCTCGTTATGTCGGTGGGCAACCTTGTCTTCCAGCCTCATGTATTTTCTGGCTTCATGAAAGAATTCCTGAAGAGTTAAATGCTTTTCTTTTCTCAGCCTTCTTGCAAGCTTTGAATCGAGGTAGACATCCCCACATAGTGCCATCATTGTAAGTCTTTCATCCTCGTTATGTACAACCGTTGCGGCAGCGTTAAAACGGGTAAGATGTTGCTGTAGCGGCTCTCTAGCTTTCTATTTTACGGTTGACAAGGAATAAATGTCTTTGGGCTGTCCCACATGGATTCGGAATTGACTTATGAATTTATCCTTCAACATTTCCTAAGGGATAATGGAGCCATGAGGTAGACGACAAAAACATGTGGTTGCTAAGTCAGATAGGAACAACGAAAAACATTTACACAGCACACCCTCTGTTGCTCCATTCATGAGCATGTGCTTGGTTAGTGCTGCAAGAGGATGGTTGGGTCAGATGTGCCTTTGTAGGGATCCATAGTGGGTATCTTCCATTCCCGAGTTGTGGCTGCGCTTCTATGTCTCGGGTGATGGGGCTGGACACCCTTGCCCATATCCTTCTTTCGAGTTGTTTACCTTTGAGATATTCCATGAAGAGGCGTGTCATCCTCTCCTTTTGATGGCGTCTGGAACCTTGGTTGAGGCTGGATTGGTGATGATTGGCCTGAAGTATGACAGGTTCAACCATAATCGGTCCTTGCCTGGTGCCCCCTTGACTGGGCCCAGCTCTTGATGCTCTTTCAGGGGTGGCTTCGGGCTGAGTTCTGGCTCGGCTTCGAGTCCTTGCATCTTCTTGATTGAGTTCTTCATATGCAGGGGATCTATTCCGTCTACGTCACTCTCCAGATTGAGACTCACCTCGAGATTCTGTGTTGTGCGTGGATTCCTCCGTGCCTCTCAATTGTGTCATGAGTTGTTCCACTAAAGATTTCTGCTGGGCAGTGAAGCGGTCAGTCATCATATTCACAATCCTATCTAAATCCTCTCGAGTGGCAACTGAGCCTGGGGGTTGAGAGTGGGTAGTCGGGGTTTTTGATCTTCTTAAATGGAATTGAGTGTATTGGTAATGGCTATGCTCTTACCCTTATCGATGTTGCGCCTAGAGGGAGCCATGTTCTAATGTTGAGTTAAGGCTTGGAAGGATGGTGGGCAGATGAGTTCAGCTCTTCATGCACTTTCTCAGTGAAAGCACCAAAAATGTTTGCTCAAAAGATGGACAAACAACTTTAAACCTGATTTTTTTTGTTAGGTTTCGTTTGATTTTTTTGATTTATGGGTTTTAGATGTTCCAACACATAATGGAATGAATTTCAGCAAGTGCAGATACAATTCACAAGTTCAAAGTTTGGAAAGCGGATAAGGAAAATAAATAACACAAAATTTTCATAGTGGTTTAGCCCGAGCATGTCTACATCCACTTTCCATCTTATTATTCTATCTTTGATTTGATTAAAAGTACAAGATGTATTTAGAAGAGTAAAAAATTTAAGTAGCTGAAATGATGGATTTTCAACAGAGTTTCTCTCTTTTTCTCCCAAAAACCTATCCCTGTTGTTGTTGAGAAGCTCTGATATTTAAGGAGTGGAGTTGCAAAGTGTGGAGGAGAAGTTATAGCTTCCTGAGTTTGGATCGACATTTGAGTCAGGAGTAGTTTTCCTGGACTGGTGGTCCTTCTTTGTTTTGGTTCGGTGACCCTGCCCTGGAGTATCTCACTTGCCGGACCAAACATTTGATTCGGCATGCTTGTCATACCGGACCAAATGTTTGGTCCGGTAATGGATGTATCATGCCGAACCAAATACTTAGTCGGCATATCAGAGAATGTCGGACCAAATATTTGGTCCGCATATCAGAAGATGTCGGACCAAATATTTGGTCGGTATCTCTGAGGCTGCCGAACCAGATACTTGGTAGGGTATACCATAGAATGCCGGACCAAATATCTGGTCTGTCATGTCAGGCTATATGTTTGGTTCAACATTTTTGCAAATGCCGAACCCAGCATTTAGTCTGGTAATTTCGTTCCCTATACCCTTGCATGTCTTTGCTTCCTTTTTCCTTTGCTTGCCAGAAAACCGAGCCAATAGTTATTATGCAGCATTGTGTTGTATGTTTCAATTGAATTTTTAAATAACTGGGTACTATTTCTAATATTATATTTTATCCCTCCGTTGTGAGATTCTAAATGTGTAAATAGATAGCTTTGTATATTGTTCTTTATGTAAATTTTATCAAGCAACAACCAGCATTGGATAGGTCTAAGAATTGATAGGCCTAAACTAGATCAAAAAATTAGGCCCGTTTCGAGGCAATTTGTTGCACCTCACCCTGTCTATTCTATTATCGCTTACTACTCTTCGAAAAGTTAAATATCAACTCGAGAGCATAATAATTTATTTTTTCCTTATTGACTGTAGGCCGATCTCTGATTCAATTAATAAAATAAGAGATCGGATGTAACATCCCGCCTTTTCGCACACTTTAAACCGACACACGTGCCAATTAAAACCATACGGAAGGGCGGATTGTTATAGGGTAAATAAGAAAAATAGAGAAGAAAAAAAACAAAATAATCTCACAGCGGAAGGATAAAATATACTAATAAATATACAGTTCATAAACGGTTTACAAAACACTTGATTCTTCTTTATACAATAAATATCAGAGTTACACATACCAATACATTCAATGCAGCGGAACATTATGAGAGTGGTGAAATACTATAAATAATAATAATACGGATTCTTCGTCGTCGTCCTCCAAAGCTAAAGTCTTCGATCCTGAAACGCTCGGACTGACCCGAGCGAATTTGAAAAGACAAAAACACTCGAGTCAGAACTAAAAGATCTTATGTGAGTTAAATAAACAGAAATAAATATGAGTACAGTAACTCAAGAGATGCCCGGGATTTACATCTCCTAAGGATCCGTTAAACTATTTACTATGTAGTATATTGCGCTATTATAGTAGTGTCTATTTATAAAATAAACTTACTTTTAAATAGCGTTAAGGCTTTACATTTTCCACCTTAACACATTTATATATTCCCATAGTCTATACAGTACCGTAATCTCCCCCGTACTGGGCGTCGTCAGAGGGCACTCCATAGGTATGGTACAAAACATAACTCGTAGTAAAGGCTCGGTATGGTAGGTGACACGGCACAACAAGGCAATGCCAGGGTAGATATACCAATTGCGTACCCAGGCTGATGGAAACGCGTAGCCGCAGTTACCGCCCACCTCGAACAAACTCCCCAAAATCAAATAAAAGTGGCCACTGAATCAATCCAAAGTCATAGTATAATATCGAAAGGAGTGTCCGATCAGAGGAATGACCTCATTGGCCTGGGAATAGCTCCTGTTTTAGCCACCTTATGCCAACTCACGGGAGTTGGGTCCACGTATTTACCTTACAGGAAACGTCGCCACCACCTACTTCATTCTGGAATCTCCACCGCGTACATGGTTAGTCAAAGTGGTTTTCGGTATCGACAGAAAGTATGTCCATATCCGATCCCGGTCTCTTTGCCAACCCATCGTTATTATAACACCGCGGTCATTTAAAAATAGTTTATACTTTAAAACCAGAATAAACATTTCCATCTTAAAATTATGAATACGATATCATTTTAAAACCCAAAACAATATGATATCATTTATCCCAAATATAAATCTTTTCCAAAAATCATAATGCTTTAAAATTTATAACGTCTGAAAGCCAAATATCTTTTCAAAGCATAATTTTTCGAAATTCATAATTTAAAACCATAACTTCTAGAACTTGAATGGTTTGGATATTCAACGGTATATGAATTAAATGGTTTAACTTTACTGTTACTTTGTAAAGAAAATAATTTACATGGTTTTACAAATATATTTCTTTATTTAAAGTCTAAACCTTAATTTAAATATCACTTCAAGTTCCAAAACCCATTTCAATTTCTATATATATACATCCATTTGGAGTATTAATATTCAAAACTAAAGTTGGAATTTATTCTTTCAACAAATTAAATGTTTTATTATTTAGGTTTGAGTATCCACATACAATTTATAAATGAAACTCCAAATTCTAGTAATTAAATAATTTCTCAACTTTACTTTATACTAGAATATCCATTTTTAAGTTTATTTAGGAAAATTCAGTTTATACATATCATATCTTTAAAATTTCCAAACTTAAGATATATTATAAATTATCAATCTCATTTCTACATTTTTATTCCATTTTATTTAACGGATTTATACACAGCTTAAATTCAAAAGTTAAACTTCGTATGTATATATATAAATGGAAGAATAATATTCATAAAATATCAAAATTAAATTTTATAAATTGTATCACATCCAGACCATAGAAATCACTTTTAAAATAATTTATATATAGACCACGGTGCCTGTATAAATTTTCTATCCTATGGTCAAGTGATACAGATATTTATCATTTCAATCCGCAATTTAAAAAAATAAAATTTGCGGTTGTATATCATTTCAAACCACAATCCCGAATGAAATGAAATATGCATGATAACTTGCAGTTTAAATGATATAAAATAAAAACATCCATTCATCCACATCATCCACCATCCAAATCACAATCATCATCCAAAATAAAACAATATCAATATATATCTGATAATAATATGCAGGTAATAACTGGCAGTTATATTCAAATAATTTAACAACTATTAAACTAACAGTTTATATTCATTAATAAATTTTATAACTGTTAACTAGCAGTTTATAGGCGAATAAATAAATTCTAACTGTCAATTAATATGCAATACATAAACTAAATTAACAATTAAATTAAATAAATGCGAATTAACAGATATGCTGAATAAAACATGCCAAACATTCATAAATAAATTCCTACTCATATCTAAAATAAATTTAACAAACATAAAAACTTTTAGAAGTTGTGAGTGGGTTAAAACACTCACCTTTTTAAATTTAAATTGAATTCAAATCCAATTTAAACCCAAAATTTGGACAGTCTCCAAATTCATCCAAACTAGTGCCAAAACGTCAGAAATTCCGATACGATCCCAACAAAACAAACCGCACGCGAATCCGAGCTCGTATGCAAAAGTAATGAAAATTTGAAAAATGGAAAATTCTGGTCCTGGGTCGACTTCTGGTTCGACTTCGGTGCGCCGCCTCAATTCCCCGGTGCTTGCTTGGAGTTTTCGCCAAAACGACCCGGAGCGACCCGAGTCATTTTCTTCCTGACCCGAAGTTGCTCTAGGGTTTTCTCCCCTGAAACCCGAAGCGCGATCAGAAGCTGCTGCAGATCCGAATTTTTTTTTTTTTTTTTTTTTGAAATTGAAATTATTATTTTTTGGAATTTGAGAATTAGGTTTTTTTTCTGCCATTAGAATGAGGAGTTGAGAAGGAGATCTACGTATAGAAAAATGAAAATAAGGAGTGACTAGGGTTTATAACAGGTTATATATAGACAAGGCTGAAAAATAATAGATGGATCAGATTGGATCTAAACATAAGTTTAAATTTAGGCATAAACATATATGTAATAAACTAGCATTAAATTTTGAAACGTGAATTGATTTAATTGGAAATAAATTACCCAAATGTTCTTATTCCATCAAATTTTATTTACTGAAGGTTGCACTTAATCTAATTTATACATCTTGCCCCTTTTGTCTTTAAATCAATAAATCTTATATAGTATATAGATTTATCATTAATTTTATCTATTCTTCCATTTTAGGCAATGTTCTATATATTAGATTTCATTTAAATGCAATAAATCATACTATCGTAGTTATATCCAATTAAATAAATAAATGTTGATTCCTACTCTTTTTATCCAACAATTGTTTACGTTTTATTCCATAAATACTTCTACACACATCCTGGATTTTGTATAAATGGTTGTAACGTTAAATCTTGTCTACTTTCCATTTTATATTTAAGGTTTCTAAAACCGATTAATATTATTCCCTAGTCCAAACACCCTTTTGCCCAATTTATATTAACATATCCTTAAATTAGATTAATTCCTATTGATGTAATAGTTAAACATAAATTTCACTTATTTGAAATAAATCCACAATTTAATTTCAAATAAATCAATAAATTTTAGTTTATCACTTCTTAAATACCCAATCGTCATAATTTAATTAAAACTACATTTATCAAATTTTATAGAATTTACCATCTTAAGTGACAAATCAAAACTACCCTAACTGCACAAATTTAGGGTAATCAATTTCAATTGCTTTCCCATTAAACTACATAAATTATCCAAATGAAACCTAAGTGAAACGTTTATTTATTTAAAAATCTTACTGTTTAAATGAATTTATCCTTTACGATATAATTTACATTTGACTTGATTTCTCATTTATTTTGCAAAACGGTAAATTCCAATTGCTACCAACATTATATTTAATATAAATTTGAATCCAAATAATTGGTATTGCACAACCTTATTGCGTACATTTACATATAGTTACAACTAAGTCAATACACTGATTTCATGAATTCATAAATTAGTCCACAAATTTCCATTGACTCTTTATATTCAAAATCAATTGCAAAGGTTTAAAAGTTGCTAAATTTCGATTTCAATAATTCCTTTAATTCCATTCAAAATCAGCAATTATCTATTAAATGTCCCAAAATTTCTATTAAATTAGTCTAACGAATCTTTAATATAAATTAGATGAATTAAATATTGCATTCAAACTATTGCGTTAATATTTTCCGTTTCACTTTAAAGTAACTAAATTTGTCAATTATAATACTTATTTCAATTTCTTAAAATAACCCTTTATTTACATTGAACCCAATTTAATTAAGTTTCCAATAGATTAGATTCAATTTCAACATTTAACTACCCTTAAGTTTTAGGTTATAAACAATTTATATGTATTCTTTCTTAATTATTACTTTGCAACTTCTCGTATAAATTTCACAATCAAACTTAAATTTTAAAGTAACGCTTAATAAATATGCTCCTATAATTTCTCAACTTTTAAACGAACGTTACTCCACTTTCAATTAGTGTAACAATTCATTTAATTATTACCACCTATTACCGATCCTAATCCCATTAACAAATAAGCAGGTAGATTTTTATGATAGGTGTTACAATTTTTTTTTTAAAATAAATTACTATTCATTACTATTGCCTTAAATTCAGCATTAATTTCCTTGCATTAACATTTTATACTAAAATCTTTGTCCAATTATAATTTATACTCTAAAAAATTTCATTTACACCTTTCGTTGTTTCTTAATTACAATTAAGGCGCATCAACTATCTATATTGGCAAATGATTGAATTTTCTAGTAATCCTACTATTTAATGTTTAGTATATTTGTATATTATTATTTACCCTTTTGTTCTCCATTATAAATATATGCACACATACAAATTAAGATTCTACATCTAATTAATCATTCCACCCAATATGTAAATTACTAACCTTAAATTATTTCAATTGATTATCTAACATACAACTGAATCTATTTCTAAATTTTCATAATTCATTAACACCTTACAAAAGTTTACAAATACAGGGCTTGTATCAGATAAAACTTATTTTCATTGATGAATTCTATACTTGCCTTTATTTTATTTATTTCCAACTTAATATCCAATCGCAACAATTTCCACTATTACACTTATTAATTTCAATACATAATTCAATTTGTAAATTTTAATTACCCTTGATACATCTAATTTCAACATTCACTTTCATATAAATAAATAAGATTTCTGTTTCTTTCTAAATTAAAATAAAAATCCTATTAATTAAATTCATTTTAAACATCGTATTTACACGGGTCGTTACACTCTCCCCCACTCAAAACTTTTCGTCCCCGAAAAGGAAAAGAAAAGAGAAGGAAGAATTTAATAAACAGTACATCTTATTTCAGATATTAACTTATAAACAATAATTTACTAAATTTATTACCTTAAATAAAATATACCCGTTTTATAATCATTAATTAATTTTTTTTTTATTTCTTTTTTTTTTATACTCAAACTAATAAACTTTGGAAAACATTTTCAAGATATTTTCTAAGTCCAAAATTTACGGAAAATTTTGGCAGAGTCTCCTTTGTACGGGGAGGCTCGAGAGAAAATATAATATCAAATATATCAAAATATCTCATATAATATCCAAAATAAAATATCCCAACACGGGAAAATATATAAAATAGCGCTATAAACCGTAATCCGAAACGTACATATTTGTCGGGCAATTTACGCTTAATTTATGGAACCAAAAGCAGTAGGAGTTGCTTCCATAACCTGCATTTCACTTATAAAATCCAAAGGTTTAACAATTTATCTCAAGTGAACTATTTTCATGGTTTCAACTACTAACAACAATCAATACACAATCATCCATTTCAACAAACAGCATACATAATAAAACAAAACAACCATTCAGTCAAACAAACAAATAGTTGTTCGGGTTCAAAACTTGAAATGGTACGGAATGAAAAATAACTATCCAGTGCATCATTTACTCAACAGTCTTAGATGGTACTGAATAGATTATTTATTCATCCAACTACTTCAAATTTCCTTACCCGACCAACCATAAATCAACCAATAACAATTCAACCAACAAATCAATTAACTCATTATAAATTTTTATTTCATACATTAGCTGTTTGATCTTTTCATTCATATAACAGTATATCTTTTATTTTCATTCATTTTCATTCATATACCACCTAAATTATCCTTTTATAATTTACATTTATTTCTAACAACTTTTAATTTTATTTACTCATTAAATGTTTGTTTCATTTATTTTTACTTATTACTTACAATTATTCCTTTCCATTAATTTAGGTCATGTAAGTTTCTTCTATTGTATTACATTTAATGCACTTCTCACTTTTCAATCATTTATTAAATGCTTACATTCTATTATATTTAATTACAGTAACCCTTTTAGTTATACCTAAATTATTAACCTTATAACCTTCATTCTTATAATTAAGGGATTTTATTAATTTATTACCTAGGGTTTACAGTCATTTATTTGTATTACCTACTTTTTATTATATTAGACTAGTAGCATTTAAATCATACTTAAGTTAATAACCTTACACATCCATCCTTATTTATTAGAGAATTTCATTTTATTTACTTAAGTTTAAATCACCTATTAATAATACTTACCTTTAATTTTAGTAAAATTTCAATTGCAACTTAAGTTTATACCATTAAATTCTCATTTATAACAACAATTCATTGAATAATTCATTATTTCCAAAATTTCTACTTGTATAATATTCTATTCCCATCTCTTATTTAACATTTCAACTTTTCATATTTGGTAAGTTATATATGTTAAAGAAAATGCAAAAGAACTTATACAAGTTTTATCTCATCTTTTAATTAAATTTAATGTTCAACAATATTACTCTTTGTCTTATATGTTAAAAATTTCAAATTTCCTTTTTATAATTTTGCATTAATTCTCTTATCTAAATTAGAGATTTCAATTCATTAATTACTTACCTTTTATTCCACTAAAGTAATTTAAACAATTAATTAATGGAAATTTAGGAATTAAATACCGGATCAAATCTCGAATTATTTTAAAATAATAGATAAATAATTTCTTACAACTTATATGTCTCTAATTATATTTAAAACAATTAAAATTTTAGATAATTTCAAAATAAATCTGCAGTAGAATTTTCCACAGTGGGCTTTCCCCTTCGAAACTCGAAAATGAAAGTCGATGATGCGGCCGCCATCACCGAAATTATTTTCCAGCGACAGAGAGGAAAGTACGAAACTTATTTTCTCCAAAATCTTCTTTAAAACAATTCTTCCGAATTATACTAAATATTTATATAAGAAAATACTTATAAACAATTATTATATTTCATAAATCCTTTGAAAGCAAATTTCAAAAATCCCGGACTTAAGTCCTAAAATTTCCAAATTTCATTGATTTTAATTTCAATCTTATCTTACCTATTATTTAAAATTTTATTCCTAACAATCAATCTATTGCAACCAGAATATATATATATATATAAATAATATCATTTAAAAATTTATTTTATATATAGAAAATATAATAGGAAAAATTATTTCATTTACCTATATTTAAAACAAATATTATGTCGGTCTATCCTATTAAGTGTTTAGAAATCCCTATTGATGTCATAGCGTCCCATGCACCAACCAGAATTTATAAATATAAAACGGAACAGATTAACACAATATCAAAATCTTTTTATAACACTAACAAATACGCTCTCTCATATATGTACACTCAGCGACTCCCATAGGGTATTACTACCCTATTAACAAAGAGTCAAACCCCACAAAGCCAAAGTTTATCGCTAAACCAAAGCTCTGATACCAACTGTAACATCCCGCCTTTTCGCACACTTTAAACCGACACACGTGCCAATTAAAACCATACGGAAGGGCGGATTATTATGGGGTAAATAAGAAAAACAGAGAAGAAAAAAAAAACAAAATGAATCTCACAGCGGAAGGATAAAATATAATAATAAATATACAGTTCATAAACGGTTTACAAAACACTTGATTCTTCTTTATACAATAAATATCAGAGTTACACATACCAATACATTCAATGCAGCGGAACATTATGAGAGTGGTGCAATACTATAAATAATAATAATACGGATTCTTCGTCTTCGTCCTCCAAAGCTAAAGTCTTCGATCCTGAAACGCTCGGACTGACCCGAGCGAATATGAAAAGACAAAAACACTCGAGTCAGAACTAAAAGATCTTATGTGAGTTAAATAAACAGAAATAAATATGAGTACAGTAACTCAAGAGATGCCCGAGATTTACATCTCCTAAGGATCCGTTAAACTATTTACTATATAGTATATTGCGCTATTATAGTAGTGTCTATTTATAAAATAAACTTACTTTTAAATAGCGTTAAGGCTTTACATTTTCCACCTTAACACATTTATATATTCCCATAGTCTATACAGTACCGTAATCTCCCCCGTACTGGGCGTCGTCAGAGGGCACTCCATAGGTATGGTACAAAACATAACTCGTAGTAAAGGCTCGGTATGGTAGGTGACACGGCACAACAAGGCAATGGCAGGGTAGATATACCAATTGCGTACCCAGGCTGATGGAAACGCGTAGCCGCAGTTACCGCCCACCTCGAACATACTCCCCAAAATCAAATAAAAGTGGCCACTAAATCAATCCAAAGTCATAGTATAATATCGAAGAGGAGTGTCCGATCAGAGGAATGACCTCATTGGCCTGGGAATAGCTCCTGTTTTAGCCACCTTATGCCAACTCACGGGAGTTGGGTCCACGTATTTACCTTACAGGAAACGTCGCCACCACCTACTTCATTCTGGAATCTCCACCGCGTACACGGTTAGTCAAAGTGGTTTTCGGTATCGACAGAGAGTATGTCCATATCCGATCCCGGTCTCTTTGCCAACCCATCGTTATTATAACACTGCGGTCATTTAAAAATAGTTTATACTTTAAAACCAGAATAAACATTTCCATCTTAAAATTATGAATACGATATCATTTTAAAACCCAAAACAATATGATATCATTTATCCCAAATATAAATCTTTTCCAAAAATCATAATGCTTTAAAATTTATAACGTCTGAAAGCCAAATATCTTTTCAAAGCATAATTTTTCGAAATTCATAATTTAAAACCATAACTTCTAGAACTTGAATGGTTTGGATATTCAACGGTATATGAATTAAATGGTTTAACTTTACTGTTACTTTGTAAAGAAAATAATTTACATGGTTTTACAAATATATTTCTTTATTTAAAGTCTAAACCTTAATTTAAATATCACTTCAAGTTCCAAAACCCATTTCAATTTCTATATATATATATACATCCATTTGGAGTATTAATATTCAAAACTAAAGTTGGAATTTATTCTTTCAACAAATTAAATGTTTTATTATTTAGGTTTGAGTATCCACATACAATTTATAAATGAAACTCCAAATTCTATTAATTAAATAATTTCTCAACTTTACTTTATACTAGAATATCCATTTTTAAGTTTATTTAGGAAAATTCAGTTTATACATATCATATCTTTAAAATTTCCAAACTTAAGATATATTATAAATTATCAATCTCATTTCTAAATTTTTATTCCATTTGATTTAACGGATTTATACACAGCTTAAATTCAAAAGTTAAACTTCGTATGTATATATCTAAATGGAAGAATAATATTCATAAAATATCAAAATTAAATTTTATAAATCGTATCACATCCAAACCATAGAAATCACTTTTAAAATAATTTATATATAGACCACGGTGCCTGTATAAATTTTCTATCCTATGGTCAAGTGATACAGATATTTATAATTTCAATCCGCAATTAAAAAAAATAAAATTTGCAGTTGTATATCATTTCAAACCACAATCCCGAATGAAATGAAATATGCATGATAACTTGCAGTTTAAATGATATAAAATAAAAATATCCATTCATCCACATCATCCACCATCCAAATCACCATCATCATCCAAAATAAAACAATATCAATATATATATGATAATAATATGCAGGTAATAACTGGCAGTTATATTCAAAATAATTTAACAACTATTAAACTAACAGTTTATATTCATTAATAAATTTTATAACTGTTACCTAGCAGTTTATAGGCGAATAAATAAATTCTAACTGTCAATTAATATGCAATACATAAACTAAATTAACAATTAAATTAAATAAATGCGAATTAACAGGTATGCTGAATAATACATGCCAAACATTCATAAATAAATTCCTACTCATATCTAAAATAAATTTAACAAACATAAAAACTTTTAGAAGTTGTGAGTGGGTTAAAACACTCACCTTTTTGAATTTAAATTGAATTCAAATCCAATTTAAACCTAAAATTTGGACAGTCTCCAAATTCATCCAAACTAGTGCCAAAACGTCAGAAATTCCGATACGATCCCATCAAAACAAACCACGCGCGAATCCGAGCTCGTATGCAAAAGTTATGAAAATTTGAAAAATGGAAAATTCTGGTCCTAGGTCGACTTCGGGTTCGACTTCGGTGCGCCGCCTCAATTCCCCGGTGCTTGCTTGGAGTTTTTGCCAAAACGACCCGGAGCGACCCGAGTCATTTTCTTCCTGACCCGAAGTTGCTCTAGGGTTTTCTCCCCTTAAACCCGAAGCGCGACCAGAAGCTGCTGCAGTTCCGAAATTTTTTTTTTTTTTTTTTTTTTGAAATTGAAATTTCTTTTGTTGGAATTTGAGAATTAGGTTTTTTTTCTGCCATTAGAATGAGGAGTTGAGAAGGAGATCTACGAATAGAAAAATGAAAATAAGGAGTGGCTAGGGTTTATAACAGGTTATATATAGACAAGGCTGAAAAATAATAGATGGATCGGATTGGATCTAAACATAAGTTTAAATTTAGGCATAAACATATATGTAATAAACTAGCATTAAATTTTGAAACGTGAATTGATTTAATTGGAAATAAATTACCCAAATGTTCTTATTCCATCAAATTTTATTTACTGAAGGTTGCACTTAATCTAATTTATACATCTTGCCCCTTTTGTCTTTAAATCAATAAATCTTATATAGTATATAGATTTATCATTAATTTTATCTATTCTTCCTTTTTAGGCAATGTTCTATATATTAGATTTCATTTAAATGCAATAAATCATACTATCGTAGTTATATCCAATTAAATAAATAAATGTTGATTCCTACTCTTTTTATCCAACAATTGTTTACGTTTTATTCCATAAATACTTCTACACACATCCTGGATTTTGTATAAATGGTTGTAACGTTAAATCTTGTCTACTTCCCATTTTATATTTAAGGTTTCTAAAACCGATTAATATTATTCCCTAGTCCAAACACCCTTTTGCCCAATTTATATTAACATATCCTTAAATTAGATTAATTCCTATTGATGTAATAGTTAAACATAAATTTCACTTATTTGAAATAAATCCACAATTTAATTTCAAATAAATCAATAAATTTTGGTTCATCACTTCTTAAAGACCCAATCGTCATAATTTAATTAAAACTACATTTATCACATTTTATAGAATTTACCATCTTAAGTGACAAATCAAAACTACCCTAACTGCACAAATTTAGGGTAATCAATTTCAATTGCTTTCCCATTAAACTACATAAATTATCCAAATGAAACATAAGTGAAACGTTTATTTATTTAAAAATCTTACTGTTTAAATGAATTTATCCTTTACGATATAATTTACATTTGACTTGATTTCTCATTTATTTTGCAAAACGGTAAATTCCAATTGCTACCAACATTATATTTAATATAAATTTGAATCCAAATAATTGGTATTGCACAACCTTATTGCGTACATTTACATATAGTTACAACTAAGTCAATACACTGATTTCATGAATTCATAAATTAATCCACAAATTTCCATTGACTCTTTATATTCAAAATCAATTGCAAAGGTTTAAAAGTTGCTAAATTTTGATTTCAATAATTCCTTTAATTCCATTCAAAATCAGCAATTATCTATTAAATGTCCCAAAATTTCTATTAAATTAATCTAACGAATCTTTAATATAAATTAGATGAATTAAATATTGCATTCAAACTATTGCGTTAATATTTTCCGTTTCACTTTAAAGTAACTAAATTTGTCAATTATAATACTTATTTCAATTTCTTAAAATAACCCTTTATTTACATTGAACCCAATTTAATTAAGTTTCCAATTGATTAGATTCAATTTCAACATTTAACTACCCTTAAGTTTTAGGTTATAAACAATTTATATGTATTCTTTCTTAATTATTACTTTGCAACTTCTCATATAAATTTCACAATCAAACTTAAATTTTAAAGTAACGCTTAATAAATATGCTCCTATAATTTCTCAACTTTTAAACGAACGTTACTTCACTTTCAATTAGTGTAACATTCATTTAATTATTACCACCTATTACCGATCCTAATCCCATTAACAAATAAGCAGGTAGATTTTTATGATAGGTGTTACAATTTTTTTTTTTTAAAATAAATTACTATTCATTACTATTGCCTTAAATTCAGCATTAATTTCCTTGCATTAACATTTTATACTAAAATCTTTGTCCAATTATAATTTATACTCTAAAAAATTTCATTTACACCTTTCGTTGTTTCTTAATTACAATTAAGGCGCATCAACTATCTATATTGGTAAATGATTGAATTTTCTAGTAATCCTACTATTTAATGTTTAGTATATTTGTATATTATTATTTACCCTTTTGTTCTCCATTATAAATATATGCACACATACAAATTAAGATTCTACATCTAATTAATCATTCCACCCAATATATAAATTACTAACCTTAAATTATTTCAATTGATTATCTAACATACAACTGAATCTATTTCTAGATTTTCATAATTCATTAACACCTTACAAAAGTTTACAAATACAGGGCTTGTTTCAGATAAAACTTATTTTCATTGATGAATTCAATACTTGCCTTTATTTTATTTATTTCCAACTTAATATCCAATCGCAACAATTTCCACTATTACACTTATTAATTTCAATACATAATTCAATTTGTAAATTTTAATTACCCTTGATACATCTAATTTCAACGTTCACTTTCATATAAATAAATAAGATTTCTGTTTCTTTCTAAATTAAAATAAAAATCCTATTAATTAAATTCATTTTAAACATCGTATTTACACGGGTCGTTACATCGGAATCATCATTTTTTTAACATAATTTGCTTTTGTCCAAAGATTTTTGCGATATTTTCGCTTCCTATTATGTTTCCAAGCATATTACCATTACACTGATTTATCATGGTCTTGCACTAACCCTTCGTGTCTTGTCTTTTCTTATTTTCATCAGATTTTGCTTTAGAGGGCATCGATTCTAAGGTTTTGGCCAATATCGATTTGCTTGGTGACGCTACCGAATATTCAAATAGTCGATTAAGGCATTTTATAAGAAAATTTTGTTTAATTCAATGATCCCATCGGATTTTGTGTGAACCACCCCACATTAAAAGGCATAAATATTGCTCTTAACCCTTGTTTCCACTAAGCTGGATTCTCCGCAAGCGTACAATAACTAGTGTTCCTGGATACTCTTTGGTTTTCATTCTTTTTACTCTTATGTTTAAAAAACCAGTATTTTTTATTTTGACATTACTTATGTTCTCCATGTTTAAGATGTACGCTTGGTCGACTTGGCTTCCTTATCTTCAGATAAGGACCCCTCAAACTTTCCTATACCCCTAAAAGTTGCTGGCAAGCCTCCTCTTCCTTCCACTTCCAAAGTCGTCTCATCATCCTTAACTTCAGCAGCATGGGACATCTTTCTGTTGGCGATAAGCAGAATATGAAAGTAATCCAGTGATATGCATGCTTCTTTTTAGCCTCCTCTCAAGAAATCCAGAGAGGGAGATGCCATTTCTATAATGCCCTTAGTTCCCAACTCTAACGTAGTCACTACTTCTTCTTTACGCTCGAAGCCCGACTGTGGACGTCATGGGTTCTCCATTAAAAATTTCTCAATCTTTCCTACACCATGACTTGGCACTCGACTCTCCTCTTCCCAACTTCAGCTCGAAGACTCTTTTCCCTTAAACTTCTAAGGAACTATTAATGCCTATCCTCTAATCTCCTATTATTTCTTCCTTAGACTTAGCTGAAGTTTCCCTTCCTCTTTCAAGAGAACTCTTGTCTCTCATTTATTGAAATTCATTCTAGTATGCATCTCTCTTTCTACATCACATCGTTTGACCAAATTAATTTTAACATTTAAAATTATCTTTAGATCGGAAAGCTTTTTTTCCTACTCCAACAATCGTATTTGCCTTCTTCACAGGATATGCCATCATTATGAGAAATGAATTCCCTTTTATGCTAAGGTAGTGACTCTTGCGAAATAAGTTCAGAATCTCAAGAATTATAACAGCTTTTTATCTATTGAAAATGCTAAAACTTCTATGTTATTCGATTTAGTAAAGAATAAAACTTGTGATGTGGAAGAGAAGCCGAAAACATTAGAAAAATAGCTTTCTTCGAGACAAGAAGAAACAAAGCAAGCCCAACTCGAAGCTTTAGCTAAACTTTCGGCTTTAGAGAAGGATGAAGCAAAGAAGAAACTTTCTCTTAGTAGATCAAGATCATCTCTATCCAATGATAAATCCAAGGCATCCTCCTTTTTGAACGAAGCTCCCTCCCATTGGAAATATCAAGTCCTAAAGTAATTCATTTTACTACTTATAAAGATCATGTCATGATGTTCAGGTACGGATTTTCCTTCCTTCGATTTTGCTGGAGTAAACTATAAAAGTAAATTTGACTTCCTCCTTTATCGAATCCCTAGTGATCTTTCCAAATTTAGGGATGACGATCACATTGATCCTACTAAGTTTCTAACATTCATGACTGTCCATCGGATGATAATGAATAAGAAAGTGATGAGGAGGGAAATTTTGATGATGATGATGATGATGGGAATGATAATGCTGGAGATCATATTTAAGATGGTTCTTCAAGGAAAGATGGAGATGGTGGTTTGCACCACGATGGATTTGGAACTCCTTGAGATCGAGATCAAGACGCTAGTTTTTCTTCTCCTCATTCTGATCATGGCCTTTGTGGTTTGTTGCCATCAAAGAATCCTCTTGGTGGTTCAAACCCACACGGCCAAAGTGAGTTTAACCAATCTTCTTTTTGGATAGAAAATGTTTAGCCTTTCAATCTGAGTGCTTCGATGACCCCTTTATAGGTAGCTTATTGTCTGAATTTTATTATCTCGCTTATTTTAATTTATAACTGATAACATCTGTATTACTTGACCACCAGCATAGAAGGAGAAATAGAAATTATGTAAAGGTTTTATTAGATAAAAAGTGAGATGAGATCTTGAGGTTCAATAGAGAAGGTGAAATGTTGTGTAAGGACTTATTTGAATCAAATGATAGGTATATCAGACTCTTAAAACGCCTCAAGTTCCTTAAGGACTTCAAGAATAAATGGTTTGCCCCGCTTCTTCGAATCCCATGTCCATTATTCTACCTTCCGTAAGGAGAACGAAGGGTTGATTACCCTTTTTCAGACGTTGATTGGGGACATTAACAAATTAATGGTGTGTCTTTTTTAGTTTATGTCAGGTTTCCCTTGATCGAATTTTCTTTCCTAGGCGATGATTATGGAGGCCCAGTTAGACATCTTCATAAGAGAAACTTGGATGAGCATGGTTTAGATCCACATCCCAAGGAGTGTTGGAATTTGCCTAAAGTCTTTACCGCTCCATTAACCATTAGCTCTCTTTCTCCAAAAAAGATTAAGTTCAATAAGGATATATTCACTATTGAGTATTATAAGGAGTTCATTTTTTATAAACTTTTGTGATGTTTTTATATGGTTTTAACATTGCATTTAAGTCGATGTTGCAATATCATGCTCAAGTAAAAACCATTTTTCCCCTTTTAATTTTGTTATATCAATGATGTGTAGTTCTTTGAATATGCCTTTATCTATCCTTTATCCCCTATTTTAAGAGACACTCTAAGAAAATTGGTTAGATTAAAAAGGGTTTTTAAAGGAAAACTCTACTTTTATTAACAAGTCTCGTTTATCAAAATATTGCTTCCTTCGCGACCTTCACCATATGTATATTCGATTTCCTAAACTTGAGTTTTAGTTTCTTGGGATACCAAAGAGACCTATTTTTCCATGAAATTCAAATTAACTATGTTGTAACACCCGGTAAAATTAATGGTAATTAATAAATAATTATTAGGCTTAAAAATGAAAATTGAGCAAATGTCAATATTTAACTATGAAACTTGCACCATTTGCGTTTCGTAGTGATTTTCTAAGGAACTTTTACATTTGGAGTGTTGAGACTGTAGCTCAAACGAAAAAGTAACTAGCATTTGAAGTTTCGAAATGAAAATAATTAAAAAGGAAAAATAGGAAATAATTAATAATAAATGTGAGACTCCACCGATTGACCCACTCTATGGTCGGTCCCCATAAAGGAGCGGTCGACCAGTCAAGTACTAGCGGTTAGGGTTGAATCTTGGTTGAATGGTCCAGATTTAGTTATTTCAAATCTAATGGATATGATTGATTTGAGTGTCTATAAATACAAGCATAGCCTTTCACTTTTTTTCTCATATTTTATTATCAAAGAAGTAAAGCTTTGACATTTTCCCTTATCTGCAATTTCTATTAATTATAAAATATTAAATTATACATACACACACATAATCGGAGAAGGGCCGAAAATAAAAGAGAAGAAGAGAAGGAGGGCATCGATTCTATAAAAAGGTAAGTTTCTATAATTATAATTCTATATTCCTCTCAATCTCTTTGTAGATCTATAATTCTAATAGTGTGTATGTCTTTATATATATATATATATATATATATATATCTTATTGTATATATATTTTTGGATTAGAATAGAAAAAGAGTCAAATTCAAAGGATGACTTCGAATTTGGGAGTTTTGAAAAGTTAGAAAGGTGAGTGGAAAATTATATGATTTATTTATAACATTGAAATTTATATCTTTGAATTTTATTTAATTAGTATGCCTATATAGGATTTGATAAGTTGCAGGCTTAAAAAAGGTATATGAATATCTCCTGCATATTCTGTAAGATAGATAATTAAAATAGGAATAGAATTTATACCCAAATCTGAAAGTTTGGAAATCAGTCCCTAAATTTGTTGAAGTAGAATGTTGATAAGATTGTAAGTTTTATTCTAGATTTAGGGCAATTGGGTGTAATTTGTTAGTATTAATTTAGATTGCCCTAACTTAACTTGGAATGTGAATATCTCTGCTTTAATTTATTAGGTGATGCGGTTACAATTTAATTATATCCATCTCCATGTAATTTCCATAAATTATCTAATTCGACAAGTGGATAAAAAGTGCTCCGTTTGAAATAATAAGAATATAACAAAACTGAAAAAATGTGTAAAGTACGGATGTTCTTCCCATAGTTTGTACCATCTATTTCAATAAATGAAAAGATATAATTCTTCATACATTCAAATGAGGCAAAGGTCTCACTATTGGTTAATATATGACAGTCATAATGGTAACCTTAGAAGGTTATCTTTAATAAATTAAAATGTGGAAAGAAATGCTCTAGTTTAAAAACTAATAGTTAAAATCCACACACACAACTGCGCCAACCAATTAAAACTATAAATATATATAGCATAATATATGTTAATACTCATATTAGTTATAAATAGGACATTTAATTATTAATAGCATAGTAAATTACAGGACTAGGAGGTGTAGACGGTAAAGAGATAGTAACTCCAAAACTTTTAGGATATAAATGTGCAATTAACAATGAATTATAGGAATTAATATGGGCATAAATATGTAATGGGATTTATTAAAGGATTTAATATTCCATTTATAGGAAAACGAAATAGGCATGATAGGCTAAATTAGAGCGAATAAATAAATGTTATTGGAGATTGTCCGATTAGAATAATAATGACCATTTATTATGAATAATGGACATTTACGGAATATAGTAAATAAGCATATTAGATAGGAATTAAATGCTGAAGGCAATATAATTTTCATAGCGGGAAATTATACAGCCTTAATTATACATTTAGAACAAGTGTGAATTAGTGGGCCTAACCCAACATTTAGGTTTAGGATAATTGGTTTGGTTTAGTGGGCTTGTATGCAAGGTTAGTAGAGTTACATAATAGAAGTTTTCCCTTCACCTAGAGGCTAAACACTTGTACTGATGTGGAACATCTCGAACCGTAGGACCCATGGAAAAGGGATATAGGTTTGCGTATATGTAAGGGAAGATATACCAAGGATTTGCCTTGGATTCAAAGTATTAAATGACTCAGTTCCTAATAGGGAAAAGAGGCCTGCTTCAATCCTAATAGAGGTATTAAGTAACTAAAATGGGAATTTTCATTGACTTACATTAGGTTAGTCTAAAGTGGATTTCGGTTATAGGAGGTGGGTGAGCTATGTCAGTATTGTCGTTGAACCAGTATCTTGTATTAGGGCTAGCATATTGGCAATGACCACCAACGGTCCCAAGCGGTTGATAGCGAAGACTTAGATTATGCCTTGATGGTGTAGAATTCATATAGGATATGCAAATCCTTAAAGTGTAATTTATTATTTGTTGTTTATTTGGCAGAGATGCCTAGTTAACCCTTAGATGAATCTTTGAGATGTATTAGTAATGTTGAAATTAAATTATAAAGCCATATCTAGGGGCCATCGGTCTCTGTAGCTATTGCAAATGGACTAGCGATTATGTTATGGAGGGCATGCTTTAGGGTAGAGGTATTAAATGGTCGTTGGGTCTGCCTCCTTGTTATTTAAAAGTATTAAGTGGTCGGAGGTTACTTTTTGGGAAAAGCAACCTTTACACACACGCGCGCATATATATATATATATATATATATATATATATATGTTTGTATATGTATATTTATGTATGTATGTATAAACATACATATATAGTTATACCTTGGAGAAGATTAGGTTAGGTATATTGTACGTGCATATATGATTGAACTAATTTGCAGTGAATAATAAACATAACACATAAATGGAACTCAATCATCATAAATTAGTGTTATAGTTGAAGTAAGTAATTTTCAACTATAAGAACATTGCTCTGACCCCCTCCTAATTACAACCAATTGGATTGATTTGAGGAACATGATGCTGGGGAAAGACGTGAGCTGTATATGGAGGAGTCTTCTTAATCATGAACGGTGCTGATAAAGCAACTAGACATCTAAGAAATAATATTGATTCTAAGGTAGTAGCCTTAGTCTATATATATGTATATTCTGTTATATTTTTCAATCCACTATGAGATTTTGTAAATAGCTTTGTGATATACTTATATTTATTACAGGTTTTCAAAACCAATGATCCATACCCTATCGGATTTTGGTTTCATTTTAGTCGAAATTAGGACTCATTAATGTGTAGATTGTTACATTAGTATTAGTCCATCAATGGAATTTGAATTACGACTATAGAAGTAATTACGAACCTATTTTGAAAAGAAGGACGATGTAACTATGAGTTGAAATAATAAATAGATTTAAATTCATACGCCTACCTGTAACGACCCGTAATTTCGCTACTTCGAAAATGAGAGATTTCGCTCGATTTAAATTTAAAGGAGTTTAAATCTTAAATAAATATGTTATATATAATAACAATTATCTATTTTTATAGTTAATAAATTAAAAAGTATAAATTTGGATTTTGAAACAAATCGACAAAAGTTAAGTTTTGTTAATAATAAATAAAGGCTTGAATAAATGGATTTTAATATTTGTCTAAAAAGATAAATCTCATTTGAAACATCTAATAAAGATAATAAAAGTATGTTAAAAGATTTAAAATTTTGTTAATAATCGTTTTATAAAAATAATAAAAATTCGTCCATATTGTCAGTTTTACATACACTGTAATTAGAGATTTTGATATTAATTAAATATGATTTTAAAATATAAAGAAAATTGTTTTAATTTATTTAAAGAAGTAAAAAGTTCATTTTTAAATTTGGTTTACATAAATAAATAGTTTAACTAAAACGCCAAAATGTAACCATAAAACATTTTGTCAAAAAACGACGTTTTGTCGATTAAAAGTTGTCGCAACGTCGTCGCACCTTTATTTTATTATATAGGAACATATATTCTAATAGTGTAAGTATTAGTTAATTAACTAATCAAGTTTACTTTTACTAAATAAGGCTAGAAAGCTTCTAGAAGTCATTAAGAAAAGTAAGTAAGAATTAACAAAAGTAATTAAGAAAGGTCAAAAGTAAACATCAAATCAATATCACATCAAAAGCCAACATAATTATTATTTTTCTTAGCTTAGTTCTTAAGGGATTAAGACATAAAGTAAGGATGTGAAAGGTGATGTTAAGTTTTGAAAAAGTGGAGATTACTTTTGGTTGAAGTAAGGTTTGTTTGGTAATTTGGTAAGAGGTTATTTTGGTAAATTACCACTTTCTTTTTCTATAAATATCCACCTTCTTCTTCACTTTCATTTACATTTTCTTCTTCTTCTTTTCTCAAGATTCTTCATCTTCTTCCTCTCCTCTATAATGGCTTCCATGCCATAGAAAAATATTATAAAGAGATAATGTCAAAATATTTATAAAATTTTCAAAAGAAATCAACGTTTATTTTCTTCAAACAAACTCTTTTTTTCTCTATATTTTACCTCTTCTTCTTTCGACCATAAGTTCTTCAATACAGAACCAAAATGAAAAATTCTTTTTTTTAAATCATGTATTTTTTCAGTGGCTACAACTTCTTAGTTGACCTCTTTGTCCATTTCTTAGAAAAAATATGTCAAAATTCCACTTATTTCAAGTGCATTTTCTGGCCCAGTTTTTAAGCCAGAAAATAGACCTTTTTTTTTATAATAACTTGATCATAACATATCCAAATTTAGAAATTATTATTTTTTTAAAACCATATGAAATTTCAGTGGCTACAACTTTTATGTTGATCGCTTTTCTTGTTTTGAGGTTTGCTATACCTGAAACTCAATTCTTCGAAGTATATTTTCGGGCTTTATTTTTGTGAATCCGAGAATAGCTCTTTTATTTTTAACATATCTCCCTCAAAACAACTTGGATTCAAATGATTCTTTTTTTCAAATTCAATAGAAAATAATTTGCAACAACTTTTCAATTAATAAGTTTTTCATATTTTGTGAGTAAGAGAGTCAAAAACAAGAGAGAAGATGACCTATTTTTCGAATCTAAATCTTAGGAATTCAAGTTCAAAGCTCACCGCTTCTTCTCCATATTTTCGGCCAACCTCCGTCTCAAGCCTCGGCCAAGCTATTGGATGGGAGAGGGTGTTGTTTGCTAGTGTTTAATGGAGTAGGATTAATTAGTGAAGTGTTGGTAGATTAAAATGTTGGTAGGAAGTTAATCGCTTTGATTTAGGTGAGAAATTCTCATTGCTTTTGAATTTATATTTTGATTATGTGATAAATCATATTTACACCCTTACGACATATGAATGTTTATACCAAATTGATTGTTAATATGGATGATTTGATAGTTAGTAAATTAAGTGAATTGTGATAATATATCCCGTTATGATATTAATAGTGAATGTTAGATTTGAAGTCATATGTATGTGATTGGTTGAATGGATGTTATGTTAGTGATAAATATGAATACTGGATATGTTCATTTTGATCAAGTAATCCCTTTATCTAAAAAGACCATATTTTAGTAATATGAGATATTGTGGAAAACTAAGTCTCTTTTCATTTAGAAGTGAAATTAAAGTCAAAATGAAAGAGAATTTGAAATTTGAATTGAATCGGATTTGAAAAGGATAGTTAACTAGAAATTGAAATTAAGATGAATAGTGAAATTGAAATCGATTTTGAAAAAGTGAAGTTTAATTTGGAAATGAATTGAAGTTTAAATTGAAATTAGATTTGAAATCTAAGTTTTAAATGTGTTTAATTTGAGATTAGAATTGAAATTGGAATTTAAAATTTAATATTAAAATAATGTGAATATTATAATATGGTAATAGTAAAAATTCGTTTTAAATACTTTTAAAAATGAAAATATTGATTTAAAATGGTTTCTAATGATTTTATAAGTGTTGAAATCAAATTTGAATTGATTATTTCAAGTATTGAAAAATAAGTTAAAACTAGACGCGCCGCGCAACGGTAGTTCGCGATTTCGCGCCGAAAAGTTCAAATGAGTGTATAGAGTGGAATATGGCTCGGAATTCTTCGAGATAAGAAAATTCCGGACTATTATGTCTACATATTCTAAATAAAGAAAGAAAATCAAAGTTTCGATAAGTAGATTTTGAATTAAGTCCAAATCATTTTCTAGAAAAATCGCGCTAGTGCAGTTTAGTGACCATAACAGGAAATTTGTTTAAATGGATGTTTTTAATTATGGAAAAATATGGAATAAATTTGATAAATCTGTTTAAATGATTTAAAAGAGATTGGGATTGGAAAATATGAATTATCGAATGTTTAAAAGTTGTTTAAATCAAAATAAGCTTATTTAGCACTTTCCGTAGCACTTAATGTTGCGAATTCTATAACTTTTGGAATATGAGTTTAAATGTAACGACGCTTCCCAGAATAAAATGTGAATGCTTTAAAAAGGATAATTAAGTGTTTTGAAAGATAATTTGGGATATTTATAAGCAATTCTAAAATAAAGTTGAAAATCTGAGTATGCAGAAACAACTAGGACATTTGTCCCGCCTATGAGATCTGGGAAGATAAAACAAGGTGTTTAACTAAGGTTAAGGATGGAGCAACCAGTGCCCTGAACTTACCTGGCTAATGTTTTCTTTTCTTGGGCGAGGGGTGGAACAGATCGAAAGGAAAGCCCGGATGCTCTTAAATAAAAAGATTATGTATTAAGTTTTTGAATTAAAAGAAGATTGGTATTATCCAAAAGTTAAGAAATCTCCAAGATGAATGATTTCTATGATCCTATTTACTCAAAAATATTTTTGTTAAGATTGACTTAGGGTTTATCGTAAACGATGTCTTAAATAACATTGTTTTTGACCCGCTTAAAAGTTAAGAAGTTTGGATCAAGAATTAAGTAAGGAAATCTGAGATATTTTCCAAAGCAAAAGAATAAACTTCTTAGAAATTACTCTAAGTTAAAAGAGAGAGAATTTTGAAACCATCCGAAAATAATTAAAGTGAAAAGAGACTTAATAAATCCTATATACTCATATTCACTTTTACCGATGATTGGATTCTGAAGGAACCGGAGATCGGATTTGGTTAATTCCTATCCGAAAACCACTTCGAACCAATGTATACGTTCGAACATGAAGACTTGTTGAAGACGATGATTGTTGAAGACCGTGGATCTTCATACCGTGAGGACTGCTTGTTGACTTGCTCTGGGTAGCTCTCGAGTTATATATAGCAGTGGTCTCCTCGTGATGGAGATTTTGTGGATTGCAAAGGCTTTTCGCCTAGTAATGGCCGAGGAAAGTGCCTTCGGTTTGTCCTGTTCCTGGACAACTTGTATGGACGTTTATCTGACATTTCATTTCTAACGATTACGTACATTGGTTTTTACAAACGTACATCAGTGGTGGCGGAGAAGGAAACTTCTCTTAGCTTAACACCCTCCTTGAGACCTACGAGCTCAAGGGTTGTATTTTTGTGGAAGGAAATTAGTAGTTAAACGGAAATGGCAATGTGGCATTCAAAGATGTGATATGTTCTATGTGAAAAGGTAATCGTTTGCCTCAAGCCTTATCGAACCGGAAATGACCAAAACAGGAATTGATGTGGCAAGGCTAAGTGGGTCATTCCCAGTTAGGGTATGATCATCCCCTTCTAGATATTTTTCTTTCCGCTATGACGTTCGGAATGTTAATTTATGTGGTGTATGGAAAGAGAGCTCTCAAATAAAGGTCAGTAACGACCAGGGTATGACATATTCGGTACTATCTAGTTAAAGAGGTAGGCCCGTCTTGTGTTGGTAGAGGGCAGATGTTCTGTTCCTCAGGACATCCATCTAGAGGTGTACCCATTTCGGAAGGTAGATCCTGCGCCTGGCCATTTGTATGGAAATCCATTCCCGAATAAGAACCTACGGTTTTGTTTGTAGAGCCTAGTATGTTGGAATTTAATAATGGTAACAATTTCAGTTAAGATTAATAAGTTTATTTGCAAATGTTTTCAAAAAGAATGTCATTAGAAATAATGTCAAAGGTTTTGATATAAAAGTGTTTTAGTTATCATAAGGTAAAAACCCGTCTGTGTTTATGTGTGGGCGTAGTCTTATGAGATACTCTTTCTTTTCAAAGGACCTTTATAAAAAGGCTGATATATGATACTGTCATTTATTATTAAGTTTTTATCACGCTGGTTTATCAAGCCTGATCCGGGTATTTTCAATACTTGGGTCAGATCCGAGTAGTTTCAGGATAGTCGAAGACAGTTGGAGTTTCCAGAGGAGAGCTGGAGATATTCATCGACGTATGGACATATTCTGTTATCCGCTTTGCTTAGTGTATTTTGTTTGATGTTTGTCAGCATTTGTAAGGGCAGGTTTTATAGCTATCCTAGCTGAATTTAGGTTAGACTATGATATATGTATTTAAAAGTTTTCCACTGTAAAAACATTTGTTCAATATTATATGCTATTCCATTCGTGTGAGATTCTGTTCTGTCTACTTTTCTTTATCACCCTTAATGACCCGTCTTTTCGTGCAATTTGAGTTGGATATGTGTGGTTTATTGTTGATTCAAAGGGCACGGGAAAACGGATTGTTACATTTGGTATCAGAGCTGAAGGTTAAGCGAGAACCTTGGCTCTGTTATGGGTAAAGCCTCATCAGAGATAGGATTAGTAATATCCTAGGATGAGTATCTCATTAGAGATAGGGTTAGTAACACCCTAGAATGAGTTATGAGAGTATTATATATATATATATATGTATATATATATATGAGCACGTATTTGTTAATTTTATAAAAATGATTGTTTTAAAGAAATTGGTAAATGAAATAATTTAATCTTGGGTTTATATTATAAATATTAAAGGGGATATTATTATCTTGTGGGTTAGAAATTAAGGATTGTTTGTAATCTAGCTTAGTGAAACTAAAATATGAATATCTTGTGATTAGAATTGCATAATTTACTATAATATATTCCATATAGAATAAATTAGGTGAAAGCTAGAATTTAAAACTTTAATCACATGCCTCTAGATATTTAGCATTAAGAAATAATAATGATTAAGTAATTATCATAATGGATGGATTTAAAAGCTAAGTACAAATATCTTGTGAAGTGAAATTCACGATTTGATTATAAGATATTTGATGATATTATTGAAGTTAGAAGTTGTAATTGCAGAAAGTAATAAAAAATAAATAAATAAATTATTATCAATAAGATAGAAAAAGATAAGCCAAGATTGAAATTTGGGGTAAATGTAATATAAAAAGATAAGTTGTATAATTTATAAAGGAGTTAAGTTAATTTGAAATTTAGACACTTTGATTAGGTTAAAAGTCAAAGTAAAATTTAGGAATAAGAGATATATAAAAAATACCATCCTAATATAAAAACTTTGAATTAGTGACACATGTAGGGTAACATTTGTAATTCAAAATGAACTAAGATTGGAAGTGGATATTTTTGAATTATATGGTTAGTAGTTTGATTGTTAGATGAAAAAGGTTAATACCAAATACCATGTGAATTAAGTTTCACAATTTGACTATAAGGTATTTGATGGATTTAAGATCAAGATATTGATTTAGAAAATGGATAGGTAAATAAGTTAAGTAAGTTAATCATAAAATCAGTAAGAAAAAAAGTGTACACTTAGTAAAGTTGTCTTATTAATATATGGATTGGATAAATAATAATAGCTAAATGGAAATCCTAGGTAAAGAAAACTAAGGATTGAGTTTTATAACTTATTTATTTGGAATAGTAGAATTCACATTTGTTGAAGACCCTAATTGAAGTAATGATCGTTTGAAGATTAGGGATATGTATATATACTCTTAGGAAGTAAAGGTATATTATACAAGTTTAAGTCATATTTATGAGCTTAAGTAATAATGGATTTAGTAAAAGGTAAATGGTTGTGAAATAAACTTGGATTAATAGAAGTTTTGAAAAAATGTTTTAGGTAAAGCTGAATGTGAATAAGTATATAAGTTAAACGTAGATCAATTTGGCACATAAAATTTTGTATCTAAGATTTGAGTACAGAACTTTGAGGTGTTTACACCAATCCGAAAAAGGATTTATCACTCGATTTTTAATGACGAACATTGATGAGAGTTTATGATTATGTACACAAGTTTTCTACGATAGTTGAGAGCTATGCAAGGAAAGCAAGGGTTTGTGATTAAGAAGTCTGATCAAAGTCCTCACTAGAAAATCGAGGGATCAATACTAGATCAAAAGAAAAGTTGTGGATTTAAATAATAGATCGAATCAAATATCACATATAGTATGATGTGTTGGTCTGTCTACTTAGTAGTTGGATAGTTATCTTAAATAGTAGGCATTAAGATATAGTGGATGGACTTATGTTTTGATATATACATAGACCACATATATAGTACATGCTCAGGACAGAGAATGAGTTATGTGGATGTATTCATTTATGTTGATATAGTATCGGTGTGGTTGTTTTGGATGTATAATCTTGTTTGGTTGTTGTATATATTATCTTAAATATACAGTATGCACTAGGATGGGTAGAATAAAAATTTAACTTGAGTATGTATATATAACCTTAAGTACATGATAAGTACTCAGGTTAGTGTGGAAAATCTTTGTATCTACGTTTGGCATCATCTTTTTTAGTGTTGTTATGATATCGGCCTTCTTCTTTTCTATCATCGGTAGAAATAAGCCAAATTAGTTGAGGAGATGAGTATGGGATAGATTCCTTTGTCTTTGATTTCATTTCGAGGACGAAATGTTTTTAAGTAAGGGAGAATGTAACGACCCATAATTTCGCTACTTCGAAAATGAAGATTTCGCTCGATTTAAATTTAAAAGGAGTTTAAATCTTAAATAAATATGTTATATATAATAACAATTATCTATTTTTATAGTTAATAAATTAAAAATTATAAATTTGGATTTTGAAACAAATCAACAAAAGTTAAGTTTTGTTAATAATAAATAAAGGTTTGAATAAATGGATTTTAATATTTTTCTAAAAAGATAAATATTATTTAAAACATCTAATAAAGATAATAAAAGTATGTTAAAAGATTTAAAAGTTTGTTAATAATCGTTTTATAAAAATAACAAAAATTCGTCGCATTTTGTCAGTTTTACATACACTGTAAAATTAGATATTTTGATATTAATTAAATGTGATTTTAAAATATAAAGAGACTTGTTTTAATTTATTTAAAGAAGTAAAAAGTTCATTTTTAAATTTGGTTTACATAAATAAATAGTTTAACTAAAACATTAAAATGTGACCGTAAAACATTTTGTCGAAAACCGACGTTTTATCGATTAAAAGTTGTCGCAACGTCGTCGCACCTTTATTTTCTTATATAAAAACATATATTCTAATAGTGTAAGTATTAATTAATTAACTAATTAAGTTTACTTTTACTAAATAAGGTTAGAAAACTTCTGGAAGTCATTAAGAAAAGTAAGTAAGAATTAACAAAAGTAAGTAAGAAGAGTCAAAAGTAAACATCAAATCAATATCACATCAAAAGCCAACATAATTATTAGTTTACTTAGCTTAGTTCTTAAGGGATTAAGACATAAATTAAGAATGTGAAAGGTGATTCTAAGTTTTGAAAAAGTGGAGATTGTTTTAGGTTGAAGTAATGTTGGTTTGGTAATTTGGTAAGAGGTTATTTTGGTAAATTACCACTTTCTTTCTTTTTCTATAAATATCCACCTCCTTCACTTTCATTCACATTTTCTTCTTCTTCTTTTCTCAAGCTTCTTCATCTTCTTCCTCTCCTCTCTAATTGCTTCCATGCCATAGAAAAATATTATAAAGAAATAATGTCAAAATATTTACAAAATTTTCAAAAGAAATCAATGTTTATTTTCTTCAAAACAAACTCCCTTTTCTCTATATTTTACCTCTTTTCTTTCGGCCATAAGTTCTTCAATACAGAACCAAAATGCAAAATTCTTTTTTGTTAAATCATGTATTTTCCAGTGGCTACAACTTTCATGTTGACCACTTTGTCCAGTTCTTTCTACAAATAGGTCAAAATTCCACTTATTTCAAGTGCATTTTCTGGCCCAGTTTTTAAGCCAGAAAATAGGCCCTTTTTTATATCATAACTTGATCGTAACATATCCAAATTTAGAAATTCTTTTTTGAAAACCATATAAAATTTCAGTGGCTAAAACTTTTATGTTAATCACTTTTTCCAATTTTGAGGTTTGCGATACTTGAAACTCAATTCTTTGAAGTATATTTTCGAGCTTTATTTTTGTGAATCCTAGAATAGCTCTTTTATTTTGAACGTATCTCCCTCAAAACAACTTGGATTCAAATGATTCTTTTTTTCAAATTCAATAGAAAAGAATTTGCAGAAACTTTCAGTTAATAAGTTTTTCAAATTTTTTGCGTAAGAGAGTCAAAAACAAGAGAGAAGATGACCTATTCTTCGGATCTAAATCTTGGGAATTCAAGTTCAAAGCTCTACCACTTCTTCTCTATATTTTCGGTCAACCTCCATCTCAAGCCTCGGCCAAGCTATTGGATAGGAGAGGGTGTTGTTTTCTTGTGTTTAACGGAGTAGGAATTAATTAGTGAAGTGTGGGTTGATTAGAATGTTGGTAGGAAGTTAATCGCTTTGGTTTATGGTGAGAAATTCTCATTGCTTTTGAATTTATATTTTAATTATGTTATAAATCATATTTACACCCTTATGACATATGAATGTTTATACCAAATTGATTGTTAATATGGATGATTTGATAGTTAGTAAATTAAGTGAATTGTGATAATATATCCCGTTATGATATTAATAGTGAATGTTAGATTTGAAGTCAAATGCATGTGATTAGTTGAATGGATGTTATGTTAGTGATAAATATGAATATTGGATATGTTCATTTTGATCAAGTAATCCCTTTATCTAAAAAGACCATATTTTAGTAATATGAGATATTGTGGAAAAATAAGTCTCTTTTCATTTAGAAGTGAAATTAAAGTTAAAATGAAAGAGAATTTGAAATTTGAAGTGAATCGGATGTGAAAAGGATAGTTAATTAGAAATTGAAATTAAGATGAATAGTGAAGTTGAAATTGAAATCGATTTTGAAAAAGTGAAGTTTAATTTGAGAATGAATTGAAGTTTAAATTGAAATTAGATTTGAAATATAAGTTTTAAATGTGTTTAATTTGAGATTAGAATTGAAATTGAATTGAAATTGGAATTTAAAATTTAATATTAAAATAATGTGAATATTATAATATGGTAATAGTGAAAATTCATTTTAAATACTTTTAAAAGTGAAAATATTGATTTAAAATGGTTTCTAATGATTTTATAAGTGTTGAAATCAAATTTGAATTGACTATTTCAAGTATTGAAAAATAAGTTAAAGCTAGACGCGTCGCGCAATGGTAGTTCGCGATTTCGCGCCGAAAAGTTCAAATGAGTGTATAGAGTGGAATATGGCTCGGAATTCTTCGAGATAAGAAAATTCCGGACTATTATATCTACATCTTCTAAACGAAAAAAGAAAATCAAAGTTTCGATAAGTGGATTTTGAATTAAGTCCAAATCAATTTTTAAGAAAAATCGCGCTAGTGCAGTTTAGTGACCATTATAGGAAATTTGTTTAAATGGATGTTTTTAATTATGGAAAAATATGGAATAAATTTGATAAATCTATTTAAATGATTTAAAAGAGATTGGGATTCGAAAATATGAATTATCGAATGTTTAAAAGTTGTTTAATTTAAAATAAGCTTATTTAGCACTTTCCGTAGCGCTTAATGTTGCGAATTTTATAACTTTTGAAATATGAGTTTAAATGTAACGACGTTTCCTAAAATAAAATATGAATGTTTTAAAAAGGATAATTAAGCGTTTGAAAGATAATTTGGGATATTTATAAGCAATTCCAAAATAAAGTTGAAAAACTGAGTATGCGAAAACAACTAGTACATTTGACCCGCCTGTGAGATCTGGGAAGATAAAACAAGATGTTTAACTAAGGTTAGGGATGGAGCAACCAGTGCCCTGAACTTACCTGGCCTATGTTTTCTTTTCTTAGGCAAGGGGTGGAACAGATCGAAAGGAAAGCCCGGATGCTCTTAAATAAAAAGACTCTTTATTAAGTTTTTGAATTAAAAGAAGATTGGTATTATCCAAAAGTTAAGCAATCTCCAAGATGAATGATTTCTATGATCCTATTTACTCAAAAATATTTTTGTTAAGATTAACTTAGGGTTTATCGTAAACGATGTCTTAAATACATTGTTTTTGACCCGTTTAAAAGTTAAGAAGTTTGGATCAAGAATTAAGTAAGGAAATCTGAAATATTTTCAAAAGCAAAAGAATGAACTTCTTAGAAATTACTCTAAGTTAAAAGAGAGATAATTTCGAAATCATCTGAAAAGAATTAAAGTGAAAAGAGACTTAATAAATCCTATATACTCATATACATTTTTATCGATGATTGGATTTCGAAGGGACCGGAGTTGGATTTGGTTAATTCCTATCCGAAAACCACTTCGAACCAATGTATACATTCGAACGTGAAGACTTGTTGAAGACGATGATTATTGAAGTCCGCGGATCTTCATAGCATGAGGACTGCTTGTTGACTTGCTCTGGGTAGCTCCCGAGTTATATATAGCAGTGGTCTCCTTGTGATGGAGATTTTGCAGACTGCAAGGGCTTCTCGCCTAGTAATGGCCGTGGAAAGTGCCTTCAGTTTGTCCTGTTCTTGGACAACTTGTATGGAAGTTTATCTAACATTGCATTTCTAACGATTACGTACATTGGTTTTTACAAACATACATCGGTGGCGGCGGAGAAGACAACTTCTCTTAGTTTATCACCCTCCTTGAGACCTACGAGCTCAAGGGTTGTATTTTTGTGGAAGTCAATTAGTAGTTAAACGGAAATGGCAATGTGGCATTCAAAGATGTGATATGTTCTATGTGAAAAGGTAAACGTTTGCCTCAAGCCTGATCGAACCGGAAATGACCGAAACAGGATTAGACGCAGCAAGACTAAGTGGGTCATTCCCAATTAGGGTATGATCATCCCCTTCTAGATAATTTTCTTCCCGCTATGACGTTCGGGATGTCAATTTATGTGGTGTATGGAAAGAGAGCTCTCGAATAAATGTCGGTAACGACCGGGGGATGACATATTCGGTACGATCTAGTTAAAGAGGTAGGCCGGTCTTGTGTTGGTAGAGGGCAGATGTTCTGTGCCTCAGGACATCCATCTAGAGGTATACCCATTTCGGAAGATAGATCCTGCGCCTGGTCATTTGTATGGAAATTCATTCTCCAACAAGAAACTACAGTTTTGTTTGTAGAGCCTAGTATGCTGGAATTTAATAATGGTAACAATTTCAGCTAAGATTAATAATTTTATTTGCAAATGTTTCAAAAATAATGTCATTAGAAATAAGATCAAAGGTTTTGATATAAAAGTGTTTTAGTTATCGTAAGGTAAAAACCCGTCTGTGTTTATGTGTGTGCGTGGTCTTATGAGATACTCTTTCTCTTCAAAGGGTCTTTATAAAAAGGCTGATATATGACACTGCCATTTATTATTGAGTTTTTCTCACGCTGGTTTATCAAGCATGATCCGGGTATTTTCAATACTCAGGTCAGATCCGAGTAGTTTCAGGATAGTCGAAGACAGTTGGAGTTTCCAGAGGAGAGCTGGAGATATTCATCGACGTATGGACATATTCTATTATCTGCTTTGCTTAGTGTATTTTGTTTGATGTTTGTCAGCATTTGTAAGGGCAGGTTTTATAACTGTCGCAGCTGAATTTAGGTTAGACTCAGATATATGTATTTAAAAGTTTTCCGCTGTAAAATTATTTGTTCAATATTACATGTTATTCTATTCGTGTGAGATTCTGTTCTGTCTACTTTTCTTTATCACCCTTAATGACCCGTCTTTTCGTGCAATTTGAGTTGGACATGTGTGGTTTATTGTTGATTCAAAGGGTACGGGAAAACGGATTGTTACACCTTGATTACCCCATGAAGTGTAGGCTGTACCGTAAGACATGAACCAAGAAGAGCATGAGCATGATATATGGAAGAATCCCAAAGACTAGATGGTACTTGAATCCTTTGTGGGTCTAGGCTGCCTTATGGCTATGAATTCCATTAGATTACCGATTAAAGATGTACATTTCAACCAAATAGACGGGAGATAAGAACTTAGATATTATAAGCATCCGGAAGTTAGATGTGAAAAGGATTAAGCATCCTCCTGCAAGAAGGTGAGCATTAATAATCATAAGAGGATAACTGGAATTTTAATATGCACTCTTAATAAGAAGAGGTTAAGAATGAGTAGGGAGAAGAACAAAAGTCCAAAAAAGGGGAAATTAAGCCCAATTTTGACTCGACCACATGTGAAAGAGTTTGACAAAAAGATTTTTGAAAATACTTTGAATGTTTTGAATGGGTTTCTCAAAGGATTTATTGGAAAGCTATTGTTTTGAAAAAGCAAGGAAATTTTGAATTTCTTTGTTCAAAATTAGTTGAGTGAAAAAGTTTTCATTTAAAGGTGTTTAATAAAGGATTTTTATTTTTAGAGTTGAATGGAAAAGAGTGCGTATATTTTGTTTTTAAAATTCTTTCTAAAGGGTGTATAGATGGAAATGGTACATGATTAAAATGAGGTAAAGAAAATAAAAGGGTAAGAATATCCGATAATGAATATAGGAGGAATATTCCCGTATAAGGAAAATACAGAGACAAATAGCTGAAATAGATTTGTACATATCTCTTTTCGTGTTATTGAAGAAAAATCCAATGACTAAAGCAGTAGGCGAACACACTGCAATGAGTCAATATGGAGAATAATAAAACACGAAAAGATCTATTTAAGGAGAAGCCACTTGAAAGCAACTAAGTAAGAGAAATTTTAATAATGAAATTTGAGTAGAAGTAGCATTAGGAATTTACGTAAAAATAGGATTTGTAATCTAGTTTGAAATAGCAAGAAAATCAATAGGGATAAGATAGGAGAAATTGATAGTTTCCATAGAAATGTGAAATAATTATGCATATCTTTTAGAAGTCTCTCTTATGTGTTATTAGATCTCCGCTAAGGTTGAAAGTAAAAATATCATGTAGTAAAAGAATAATAGGATGGAAGTAATTCTTGTCTACCACGGTTTTTATTTTTCATAAAGTTATAGAAAATGTTTTTGAAAAATGGTGTGGTATGACAATTGGGATTTTAGAAGCACACATGATAAATATTTTCAGTTCAAAATCAAACTTTTAAAGAAATAAAATTTTATTGTAGAAAGTATTTGAAATGGGAAAATTTTCATGGCTTCTCCTTGAAACCGAGCAATTTATTTGAAAAAGGTTCCTAGGTATATATTTTAAAAGATAAAAGTTTTGTATTAAGCATTTCATGTCTTTGAAGTTCTATTTTTATAAAGAGAGGTGAAAACATTACCAATTTATGGAGTAGATAGGGATGGCTGCCTAAATAAGATGGTGTAAGAGTCAAGGCTATGAATAAAATAGCTGTGGATGTTCTTAGGTTCACAATAAGGAATCCTTGTTAAATGCAAGGGATATTGGTAAGAATGTAGAAATGTTTGATTAGACATGCATGAAAGCCATAAGAAGAACCCTTAAAGGAATGAGGAATGGTATCAAAATACACTTTTGTACATCCTAGGATATGCTTGCATGAAAGATCAAGGATAAAGAAGGTAAATACTAAAGTTTGAGAATACCATTAAGAAAATTTTAACTGGAGAAAAATAGTGGTTTGATTGGAGAAGAGGGTAATAAGATGGTTAACACACATAAAAGAATTGGTTGAATCAAGGCTAAAAAAGGCAAGATAGATGGTAGGAAAGTTATTCCATCAAGCCAATTTTTCGATGAGTTATTCTAAATGTGCATACTTTATATTTCTTGCCAGCTACAGTGTGGAAATGAACAATTTATTCATGATCAATAGTAATAATTGGAAATGGATGGACCTTGTTTATTAGAATTCAAGGAGATAAGTTAAGAATGTGGGTTATAGTAGAATGACATACTAGAAGTGTCCATCTTAATTGAGTAAGGAGTGATAGGGCTACGACATCATTTTTACCAATTGATGTTGAAAGACAGCTTCCAATAATTGTTCTTTTTAGGTTATTTAGGTTGTAATCGCAAGTTGTGTTCCTTCGATCATTGGAAAAGCCTACGATATGATATGAGATATATTCCTATTTTATGCCTGTATTGATTTTCTGGATGACCTTTGACCAATATATATATTGGAAGACAATGTAAATAAGGAAAGCTCATAAGGACACATAACTAGCGATAAATTTAATAATGGCTGGCAGTTTATGAAAAAAATTAAGAAATTAAGTATGCAACCAGAAATAAAGAATGCTTTAATCTTAAATCTTTTATAATTTTGGAAAAGATAAAATTTAACAAGCGGAGGACAGGGAAGGGTTGTTGTGAAATCACAGGTCGTTATCCCTATGCCTTAAAAGCTAAAATTTATAAATAGGCTTGTATGTTGTTTGAAGTAAAAAAGAAAGGTTCCCAAAATCGAAGATTAACGGCACAATGTTTGGGTCAATCATATGCATTAACTCATTGACTGAGTCTCGATAACATTAAGACGACTTGACTTATTTTCTAAGGAAGGTGTGGCGAATCTTTTGAAAAATTGTGTTCGAATGATTTTGAAAAATATTGTTTAAATGCTTTTGAGAAATTGGGTTCAAGTGATTTTGGAATTTTTTCTATTTTTCAAGTTCCACATATTTAGCATAGGGAGCATCGATATATTAGTAAATATGAGTTTTAGTGTCCGAAAATGGTGATAGTATACAAAACATAGGAAATAATAACGAAAAAGGCTATTTTAGCTTCGGAATACTTATTTCTATACCTTATTAATAGTGAATTGAATTGCATTAGGATAATTTTGTTTTAACATATAAAAATAATCCTCCTTATGTGTGTTGTACTTGAAACAATTGGATCAGATTTGAGGGAAAAATAGAAGGTTTCATGGTACAATAGAATAGGTATCCAAAAGAAGGGTGGGAATTTAAATTCTCCATCTAATTTATTTTCCAGCATAGGAGTGTTGATTTAGGAAAATTAGATTTTCAAGATTTTGGGTGTTAAAGGGTGTGTGTTAAGTATTAGTTGGTAAGGATTATGGTTGAACCATACTTTTACTTGTAGAAATGTGGAAATTGTTGTGTGAAAACAAGAATTTTTTATTTTTGAAAACCTGCATGCATATAAAACAACCAACATATAGATTGTTTGCATCATATTATCAAAATGTTTTAAAAGAATGCATTTATATAGGAGGCACCGATTTAGAATTATTAAGCGTTCTACACGTTAGGCTGCAAAATTAATTATATCCTAATTGGTTGAATAATTTGGAATGGCTGCGTACTATGTTACACGGTTCAACCTATGGAGAATTTCAAAGTTGAAATTCTTTTAAGGTGTGAAGAATGTAATACCCCATAAAATTAACAGTATTTAATAAATAAATAAATAATAAAAATTGAAAATGGAATTTGAGAAAATATCAGAATTTAGGCATGAAGCTTGCACCATTGCGTTCATGACGATTTTTGAGCAACTTCCATATTTGGAGTTTTGCGATCAACGCTCCAACGAAGAAGTTATTACTCTTTAGCGTTTGAACTTTTCGAAATAAAAAATAATTAAAACAAAAAAATAGGAAATAAGTAATAATAAATAGGGACACCACCAGTCGACTTCCCTCTTCAGGCCAACCAACGATTAGCGGTCAACCGCCTATAAAGAAGTGGTCGACTGGCCTAATACTTGCGGCTAGGATTGAAGCTGGGCCGAATAGGCCGAATTTAATTATTTTAAATCTAGCGGACATGTGATGACTCGGAATTTTTGGATATTTGAAATTGAAATATTTAATTGATTTTAAATATTTGAAAGTTATTTTAACTTGAATTTCAAATATCATTATTATTTGGCAATTAAGTTATTGGATTTAATAATTTGAAACTGGGTAAAATATTGAATCTTCAGTTTTAAGCCTGTTAAAAATAATTTAAAGGCTTGTAAAATTTATATTGACAATACTGAAGATAGCAGAAGTGTTAAAATTTAATTTGAAAGTGTTTTGTTCAGTTTTAAAAAAAGTTGTTTAAATTGAATTTAAAAAATAGCCTTCCAAGGCACAGTCTCGGAACTCGATGAAACCAGTTCCGTTGGATCCGTAATATTGTATTATTATCGGATTTCGATTTTTGTAGCATTCGGAGTTGTCGTGTGATCTTATGGTAGATAAACGCGTTGAATTTATATCGAGAATAAAATATACTAACTAGATCCAAAAAGCTATCTTCTTCATATGATTGAATAAGAACTCGGAATCTCTTCCATTGCGTTTGGGATAGGGGTTTAAAAATATAAACGTCTAGCGGCATGCCTCAATAGGACGTTAAATTTTAAAGGTTCGAATTCGAGGCAATTTAAATTTAAATTTAAAACAATAATAATATAAAAAATACTATAACCACATCTAACACGTGCTTTCCCTATTCTAACATTTGTCCCTCAAATTCACACACGTCTTTTTTATTTAGTCGAGTGTTTTTAAGGGAAAATCAAATTCATTTGGGAACGAAAGTCATTTTCGTTCAGAATCATATTTAGTATAAAAAAAAGAGGAGAATCGAGCTTCTCTTTAATGAAAAAAAGCTAAAATCGAATTCAAACGACAGACATACGAAGAGGGTTGCGATCGAACTATCGATCAAATCCAGTTCGTCAGCAAGAGCCATGGCATGCGGAGGGAGGAGGGTCGAAATTGGGGAAGTCGCGAGCTCGTAGTGATCTAGGGTTGGGCCAAATCGAGGCATTGGGTCGCTAGTGATGTTGTTGCGGGGTCCGATGGCGTTTTTCTGGAAGGAGCATTAAGGGCAGAGGCGTGTGTGTTCTCGCGTGTGGTCGAGGTCGGCACGTTCTGGTAAGGGATTCGGCAGTTCGACGCTGGAATCAAGGCATGGGTGAGTGGGTGGCGGTGTGGCGATTTCTGGTGGAAGGCTGTTCGATGTTACTGCTCTTGCATTCGTGTAGGTAACATGATTTTTTCTGACATTTTATTCTAAAACGACTTACGTTTAAAAAAAATAGTAAATTTAAAACAATTTGTATGCTTTAAAAAGTGAAGAACCAGCTTATTACAGAAAATTAGATTAATTAAATTTATTATTATTAGGGTATAACAGCATCTTAATAACAAAGGTATTTATACCAGATGTAAATTAGCTTGGTTAATTATTATTTAAAACTAGTTTATTTTAAAATGATGTAATATGATAATTTACTTATTTAGATTATTTTTGTAACTTAAAGATTTATTATAGGAAGAAATTAGCTTAAATAAAATTATGGGATAATTAAATTTCTTAAATGGGAATTTTCCATTTGATTAATTCAATATTAATAAAACCATATAAATGTTTAATGTCAAAATCTGAAAGGAAGCAAGCGGGTTGGATCGATTGCAATTCAAAAAAGCAAAGGTGAGTTAATCTCACTCATCTGGGTTGTTATTTAAATTTAAATAGTTAAATTTGAATACTTGGTTGAATGATTGAATTGATTGGATGTGGTATATTACATATAGTAGTATATATATTGGAGTGATTGATTTCCTGCATTATATAGCGGATGAGACCCAATGCGCCGCATAATAGCGGATGAGAAAATATAAACCCATATACCTTGATATTCCACCTTGAAGTGGAATTGGTATTTTATATTGTGCTAACATCTATGGGTGCAGGAAAACAGGTTGGAAGGATCCAATTGGATTCCTCAAATTTATTCATATTGTTTTAATATTCTATGTTATGAATTATTGGACAATCTATGATCGATTATATTAGTGATTGGAATAATTAAAATGTTGGATGCTATGGTTTGATTGAATATAATTGGATATACTGATTTATCAAAAATGTATAGATTTGGATTTTTGAAAGAAAATAAAATAGAGAATTTTAAGTAAATAATTATAGAAATTTGGATAAATTAAAGAATGAATTGGAAAAGAATAAAAGTTGATTTTTAAATTCTATTAAATAAAATTCCAAGTATGGGAAATGAGATTTTTGAATAAATGTGAATAAATGAATTTTTTAAACTCAAGTGTTATTATTTAAATCAATGAAGAATTTATTTTAAAATCCAAGGCTTAAATTTAGTGGAAAGGATAAAGAAGGAATTTGGAAAATATGAAATTGGTATTTTCAGTTAAGAATATTTTAAATCATAATTTAGAAATAAAATCTGAAGTTAATGGGTTTTGAAATAAATTGAGTAAGTAAAGGATTTTATTTCAAAGTGGAGTAATTTGGAAATCAATTTGAAATTGATTTAAGTGTTTGAAATTGGAATTTTAAAGGAAGGCTATGAAATTTATAAACTGGGTTTATAAAGCGAAATGGATATCGGTGGATATTCGGGAGTATAAATTCATGGTAGGAATTTATAAAGAAATGGGTAATTTGTTTTAAAAATAAATAGCGGTTTATTTTTAAAGGTATGGAGATGGGAAGTGTATTTTCCTGGATAGCCAAGTATATTTAAAAGGAGACTTTTTATAAGTTAAAGGCTTTAAAAGTTTGTTTTAAAGAAATGTTTTAGAATATTTATTATTTTTAAATATTTTAAATTTTAAAGTAAATATTTTCAAAATTTATTTTAGTAGTTTTTATTTAAAGGATAATTATCAATATTTATATTTTATGAAGTAACTTTATTTTAAAGATAGTTTGGTTAAAGTTTTAACTTAAAACTTGTATAGAATTTCGTAATCTCTTATTTTAAATTTAGTTTGGCTTAAATTTGATTTTAAAAATTAGTTTTATACTTTAGTTTTATTTTAAATATTCTTAAATTATATATTTTTGAATAAAGTATTAAAGTAGTTTTTAATTTAAATGTTTTAAGTATATTTTATAATAAAATATTTTAAATTATTTTAAATTCTAAAGTATTTGTACTTGGTAATTTCAGTGGAAATAGAAAATATTTGGGAAATTTATTCCGCGAAAGGGAGATGGTTAGAAACCGTTTCAAAGGATTGAAAAGTGGAAATATATCTTGCGAAGATGTTGTGAGGGTAATAAATAATTTGGGAAATTATTATGGCTTGATGATTGTTTGTGACTGTTAAGTGATAGTTAAATAACCGACTATCAATATTGGCCAATGCGTTGATCGTTTCGAAGAGACCGGGATCGGAATTTATTTTTTGAAAACCACTTCGATCCAATTTGACCGTTTTCGTGAGGAATACTAGAGCTGGGAGTCGAAGATGGAGCAGTGAAGTGCCAGGGCTAATCGCTACTAATCCTTAGGGTGATTACGAAAAGGATGTAGTAGGAGTGGTGCCTTCGGTTCCTTTCGAACCCGGAACGGACTTGTATAGACGAGTGCTTTCAGAACATTGTCAAGGAGACGATGAACATTCTAAGTGATTGTGTGCTAAAAAGGTAACGCTTAACCTCGAGCCTCATCAACCGAGAATGGCTAAAATAGGGGAGGTGCACACAAGGCTAAGTGGCTAGCAACCAATTAGGGTAAGGTCACCTCTGTATAGATGTCCCTTTATATATTCGGCTGTGTGGCGGTTGCTGATCCCAACCGCGGGGTGAACTTATTTGGACTATCTAGTAAGGGGCAGCTTCGGTCTTATATTGCAAAGGATTTAGGGTGGATTCTCGGTACGATGATCTACACCACGTACTATGACGGACGGTACCACAGTAGCTCTGCCATTATATGGAATCCAATCTCCATTAAGCGCTTGTACGGTTTTGATTGTTCCCAACTATTGCTAAAACGTGAGATGCAAGCATTTCAGCTAGATTCTATTTTACTTTCTATAGACACTATTATAATAGCAGACGGATTTTGATAAAAATGTTTTGGTTATCGTAAGGTAAAAACCCGACATTTTTATTTGTGGCATGGTCTTACGAGATACCTTTGATTTCAAAGAATTCTGGAAACTTTAGTAATCCAATTGAGTCAGTTTTCTCATGTTGGTTTTCCTGACTGACTCGGGTGTTACTTAACTATATTGCTCGGGTTAGACCGAGTATTATAGAGTACAGATTCTGGATGGATTACTGTGGAGCTCAGGAGACGAGCTGGATGGCGAGACGTATATGATGTGTATTCTGCTGTTACTCAGTTTGGAAGAACGAGATATTATAACCCTCCTGAGTTGTGTTGTTGATTGTGTTGAACTCTGATGATGTATTCTGATGATGTATGTATAAAACAGATATAATTTCTTTTGTGTAAAGATCTGTTATCATCTATTATATTTTATTCCACTGCGTTGGTAAGATTCTGATATTTTTCTATTTCTTCTTCTACCACCTTCTATTTTTTACCCTAATGATTCGATTTTTCGGGCGTCGAAAGATCGGGTCATTACATTTGGTATCGGAGCTTAGGTTGGCGATAACCTTAGCTCTGGTGGGGATTACTCATTTGAACAGAGTGCGTAGTACTCTAAAATGAATCTGAGCGTATTAATAGATATGAGCGAGTATTTGTTAGTGAATATAAAATTGTTTTTATATTGTGTTGACTTTGTTTGCGCCAAAATTGGTCACAAACCCCAAGTATCGTGAAAGCACCAGTGTATGTATACAAATTAGCAATATTCAAGCACAAGTTGCAGATCTCAGCAAATAACAAACAGCAATATAGAAATAACGAACAGAAACACGAGATTTATAGTGGTTTGGCTATCTCCAGCCTACGTCCACTCCAATGTTTTACCTTTTATTGATTATCCTTGCTGGTTACAGATGATTACAGCGATTACAATGAAGTAATTTGAGTACAACAGCGATAGTAAGATGTAGGATTGAATCCGGCAGAGTCTGGACGTTGAACAGCTAAAAGATCCCTTTTCTGTAGGCTCCCCAGCGCTATTTATAGGCGTAGGAGGCCGATATCGCGCTCAAACTTCGGAAGACTTCTTCTGGCATATGAGTGGACCCACGCGACCGACTCCACCAAGTTTCGACTCGATCTGTGATCGATACGAATTGATTTTGTATCATCAAAAAATGATCCAATCGGGCTAAAACTTGCCATAAACATTCTTTACCTTGTATGCAAGCTGCTGTGAAAATTTCGTTGCATTTGGATCAATGGTTTAGGAGATATGATCGATACGAGTTGTTATTTTTTGGCACGCCGTGTGGTTCGAATCGATTGGTTCATATCGATGTCTTCGAGTCGATCAGGGCTTGTGATTGTAGGATGACGTGTTGCGAATTTCCAGGATCAATCCATCTTATGCGCCGATTTGACCGAGTTATCCGCATCCAATTCCGAAGCTTCATTCGCACTGACCGTTGATTTGTATCCACTCACTTCAGTCCTTCCTCGAATCGATTATCAATTCACACCCGTTCATTGAAGCCCTTGTTCGTATCGATAAATGTTGGCACACTTCGTATCGATCGCTCATCGATACGAAATGAACTCACTCGAGCATGATGGATGCAAACAAGGACTCCGGCGCGACCGATTCGAACAACCACGAACTGGATGGATACGAACTATGCTTACCTACGACCGATGCGAACTGAACTAGCCCCTGATCGATACAAAGCAGTCCAACCATGTTGGATACGAACCGAAATCGACTCGACACTGCTACTTGGATCGATGCGATGACCTCGATCGATTCGAACTCGAGGATAAGAACCAGGGTTTTCTTTGATCGATGTGAGCCTGATGGATTCGAACTGTACAAAACTCGATGGATTAGAACATAATGAGGCGATGCCATTCCGATGGGTATGAACCTGATGGATTCGAATAGGACATCACCTCAACCTTTTGATGGATACGAACAGCATATTCTTTTCACCTTGTATCGATCATATCTTCTTCATACGAACTCCGATTAACCTGAAATTTGAAATATAGCTTCTTCTTGCTTTGATCATCATCTCCAATCGATCCCGTCCTGATTGGAGCTCGGCCAAATTTTAACGATATCGATTGCAGCCTTGTTTCCAATCAATCTCCAATCCTGATATCCATTCTTCCTTACCAGTTTGTTGATATTCCAGCCTTGACCAAAAGGTGGGATAACATTTTCCCTCCAAAACATGCCTTGTGATAATAAGGCGTGTTTTGAATAGTTTCAAATCCGATATCTGAAGTCCGTAGCCATATCATCAGAGTACATCATCCTTGACTGCTCCGAGTCGATGCCTAATTCCAAATCCAATAACCAAAGCCTTAGCCAATTCCTTATCCATTCGAACTCGACAACCGAGTCCTAATCCATCCTTATCCAATAGCCAATAACTGAATCCAGGACGTCTTCGGGTCGATATCCAAATCCGTAACCTCTCCGGGCTCTTGCCAAGCGCAATCCACACTTGACGATCGTTGTCCAGTGTCCCTGGACGTTGTACAATGTCATGGATTAAGTCCTAAGCCGAATCCTGGACTCTCTGGACCCTTGCTGAGCATAGTCCATACTCAGCGACCTGAAACAATAATCGATAATATGCGGCCTAAGTCCTAGGCCGAATCTTGGTCACTCCGGACCCTTGTTGAGCGTAGTCCATACTCAACGACCTGAATAAGCCAATTTGCCTCATGCGGACGAAGAGACTTATCCCTTGCCAGATATAATCCATACCTGACGACCATTTACCAAAAACCAGATAAAAATCCAATCGAAATCCAATCCGAAATCCAAATCAAATCAAATCAGAAAATCAGAAATCCAAACCAACATCCAAAACAGAAAACAATCATCCAAACGAAAATCCAAATCAAAAAGCAAACAAAAACCAGGAGTTCAAGCCAAACTCCAAAACCAAACCAGAAAAGCGAGTGTTTAATCCAAAAACAAAAGACAAATTTCATAAACCATAGCATCGCGGTTTATCATCATTCAGAGCATGCCTAGGGGTTATCTCCGTCCCCGTACATGTGTAAATGACTTTTCTGTTTGCTAGTAGCTTGTTACTTATTTCATATTATCCCGATCAATTGATAACCAATCAACCATCATTCCTAGGCCTCATACCATTGTTGCTCGAGGTAGGCGGTGGTTGTTCCTGCTCCACCGCTGCATTCCAAGTTCCGACATATTGTCGTAATTGTCCATTCCTTGCATGCTCCTCGATTATATCCTTCAAGTGCCTGCAACTATTGGTATCGTGTCCATCTAAATCATGGAAGAGGCAGTGTCTTCCTTATGCCCTCTCCCGTTCAGAAGGTTCTCTCTTAGCTTGCCTTCGGTAGGGAAGGCGATTCCGGGTTTCCACGTATATCCGCTCCAGCGTCTCGTTTAATCATGTGTATGTGGAAAACTTTGGATCCTTCCATCGCTTCCTAGCTTTTTCCAGAATCATCATCCAACTTCCTTTTTCCTTTATCTTTATCCAAACCTCTGATGGATGGTCCTCCACCCTCAGTCGCATTCACTTCCTTCAACTTTAAATATGCAAATGCATTCTCTTGTCGAAGGAATCTTTCAGCTTCGTGAAAGAATTCCCCGAGATCCAGCGGTGGGTCTCGTATTAAAGATACCTTGAAATCTGAATCCTCTCTGACTCCAATACTACCGCCATTAAAACCATTGATGGATCCGGCCGATCCACCAAAGCAACGCCGCATTGAATCGAGTTAGAAAAGCTCTAAGCGATTCATCCGTCCTTTGCTTTACCGACGTTAGCGTCATCATGTTCTTAGGCCTCCTAATATGTGTTGATACACGAAGGTTTTGATCAATGACAATGAGCTTCAACAAATAGGAAGATAATGCAAAAGCTAGAAGAAGATAGATGAAGACCAAAGTATAAACATTAGTATGATTTTTCTATGTGTCTTAGTCTAGATTATTTGTTAAAATCTATCCTCAAGAGATTTGCACGAACATTAGAACACAATTCATAAAAACTTCATTCACATGTTCACTGTGCATACTTTTATACTTCAGTCGACTAAACAGACATGGCCAGTCGACTGAAACTATACACATATACAAAAATGTACAGTTTCAGTCGACTGAATTACATGTGCAGTCGACTGAAATTGTTCCTGAAAATTTTTCTTTGTATTTTCAGTCGACTGAATCTCCTGCTCAGTCGACTGAATTTAAACCTGTGAATTTTCTCTGAAAAGACGCCTTCTTCTTCCCAAGAGTTGCATTCTTTCATCAATGGAAATGGAAGCATCTCTTGTTTGCAACCTTTGACAACATATGCATCTCTTCTACAAGTATATATACATGATTCTAACATCATTTAATTCACCGAATTCTCTTGCTTTAATCCTACTATTCTCTTGTTCATATTCTCTAGATATTCTCAAAGCAATCACCAATTTATTGCTTGAATCACTGTTTTTGTTTATAACATTCTTTTGATTCATAGCAATTCACATTTCCTAAATCTTCACAAACACATTGCATATTCTCGAGGATAAGATTATAGGAATATTGTACTACATTAGACTCATTAGTGTTGACAAGAACACAACAAGTCGAATATTGTATTTTAGTAATTGAGTTGAAGTCCTCTTCGGTAGTTGAGGCAAGAAATCCCATTCGGTTGTTCGGGTAAGTTGTAAACCTATTCCTCCGGGTGAATTGAGGGTGTTAGTTAGTGAAATTCCTAAGAGAAGCTTAGGGACTGGACGTAGGACGAGAGTTCCGAACCATATAAAAGTCTTGGTGTCTCCTTGCATTTACCTACTTTATCTACCTAGACTATTTCATTATTCCATATTACACGATCCTACCGCATAGCCTCTTTCAATTGGTATCAGAGCCTGGTATTCTAGAGATCGTAACAACATCGTAGAATAAATAGTTATAAAGAGATCTAGTCAAGGCAATAAGAAGAGGAAGAGCAATAAAGAAAAATCAAAGGAGAAAATAAACAAATGCTTCATGGCAAAAGATAATGAGGTTAGTGATCTAACTTTTGATGATATGATAGAAATAAATTCAGAACTTCTAGACACTTTAAAAAGTCTTAAAAGAAAATATAAGGAAGCTCTAGAAAATCAGAAGAAAGCACAATTCGAAAGAGATATGCTTAAAGACGAGAAGAACATATTAGAAGAAGAACTTGAGAAAATTCAAGATTCACTCTTTGACAATTCTCAACTCGCTCTATTAAGTCAAGAAATAGAAGCTCAAAAAGAAAAGAATAATGCTCTAGCTTCTGAGAATCATGAGTTAAAAACAAAAATTAAAATTGTTGAGATAGATAACACTAGCCTCAAAACTAAGCTTGATGACATTACTAAAAATATTTCCAATTTTAATAAAGGGAGAGAAAATTTATCCAGGATTATTGAAAATTCTCAACCTGCTTCAAATAAGAAGGGATTAGGTTATGTTAAGAATTCAAAAGCTCACAATGATAAAAGTGGTTTAGGATATAATAAAACTGATCGTAGAAATAGCACTAGATATGCTTTCATGTATAGTAAAAATGATAGTGCTAGTACTAAATTTCGAGTAAAGCCTAAATCCAATTTTTATAGAAATTCAAATACTATTAGGACCTATAACGTTGATAATTTCTTTAGAAGTACAAAATCATTAACAGGAAATATGAATAAAAATTATCTAAGTATTTGGGTTCCTGTTAATTGGAAAAATAGAGAAAAATACATTGATGATTATTTTGATATGATAGTTAATAATGAAAATTATATTTATAAAGGTTCAACCACACCCAAATGGGTATGGTTTCCGAAAAATTAGGAAATTATAAGAACCTTGGATATCGCATGCTTTAAATGTTAATTTTTTTTTCTTCTAATACCTTACATTATAAGTAGTAGTTAATTTGTTTTATATTGTTCTATGTTAACACTTATGTAAAATATGTTTTATATCATCATATAAACTCTCCTTTTTGTCGATGACAAAGGGGGAGAAAGATATTGCTCTAACACTATTTGCAGGAATAAACCATGTAAGCACAGATTAAGGGAGAGAAAAGATTAATTATTTACAGGAATATATAGCATAGATTAAGGGGGAGAAGCAAGCACAGATTAAGGGGGAGAAAAGATTAATTATTTACAGGAATATATAGCATAGATTCAGGGGGAGAAAGTAAGTATATACATCTTTAGAATAGTATTGTCATCAATCAAAAAGGGGGAGAATGTTGACACACGAAGGTTTTGATCAATGACAATGAGCTTCAACAAATAAGAAGAGAATGCAAAAGCTAGAAGAAGATAGATGAAAACCAAAGTATAAACATTAGTATGATTTTTCTATGTGTCTTAGTCTAGATTATTTGTTAAAATCTATCCTCAAGAGATTTGCACGAACATTAGAACACAATTCATAAAAACTTCATTCAGATGTTCACTGTGCATACTTTTATACTTCAGTCGACTAAACAGACATGGCCAGTCGACTGAAACTATACACATATACAAAAATGTACAGTTTCAATCGACTGAATTACATGTGCAGTCGACTGAAATTGTTCCTGAAAAATTTTCTTTGTGTTTTCAGTCGACTGAATCTCCTGCTCAGTCGACTGAATTTAAACCTGTGAATTTTCTCTGAAAAGACGCCTTCTTCTTCCCAAGAGTTGCAACCTTTCATCAATGGAAATGGAAGCATCTCTTATTTGCAACCTTTGACAACATATGCATCTCTTCTACAAGTATATATACATGATTCTAACATCATTTAATTCACCGAATTCTCTTGCTTTAATCTTACTATTCTCTTGTTCATATTCTCTAGATATTCTCAAAGCAATCACCAATTTATTTCTTGAATCACTGTTTTTGTTTATAACATTCTTTTGATTCATAGCAATTCACATTTCCTAAATCTTCACAAACACATTGCATATTCTCGAGGATAAGATTATAGGAATATTGTACTATATTAGATTCATTAGTGTTGACAAGAACACAATAAGTTGAATATTGTATTTTAGTAATTGAGTTGAAGTCCTCTTTGGTAGTTGGGGCAAGAAATCCCGTTCGGTTGTTCGGGTAAGTTGTAAACCTATTCCTCCGGGTGAAGTGAGGGTGTTAGTTAGTGAAATTCCTAAGAGAAGCTTTGGGACTGGACGTAGGACGAGAGGTCCGAACCAGTATAAAAGTCTTGGTGTCTCCTTGCATTTACCTACTTTATCTACCTAGACTATTTCATTATTCCATATTACACGATCCTACCGCATAGCCTCTTTCAATTGGTATCAGAGCCTGGTATACTAGAGATCGTAACAACATCCTAGAATAAATGACTATAAAGAGATCTAGTCAAGGCAATAAGAAGAGGAAGAGCAATAAAGAAAAATCAAAGGAGCAAACAAACAAATGCTTCATGGTAAAAGATAATGAGGTTAGTGATCTAACTTTTGATGATATGATAGAAATAAATTCAGAACTTCTAGACACTTTAAAAAGTCTCAAAAGAAAATATAAGGAAGCTCTAGAAAATCAGAAGAAAGCACAATTCGAAAGAGATATGCTTAAAGACGAGAAGAAAATATTAGAAGAAGAACTTGAGAAAATTCAAGATTCACTCTTTGACAATTCTCAACTCGCTCTATTAAGTCAAGAAATAGAAGCTCAAAAAGAAAAGAATAATGCTCTAGCTTCTGAGAATCATGAGTTAAAAACAAAAATTAAAATTGTTGAGATAGATAACACTAGTCTCAAAACTAAGCTTGATGACATTACTAAAAATATTTCCAATTTTAATAAAGGGAGAGAAAATTTATCCAGGATTATTGAAAATTCTCAACCTGCTTCAAATAAGAAGGGATTAGGTTATGTTAAGAATTCAAAAGCTCACAATGATAAAAGTGGTTTAGGATATAATAAAACTGATCGTAGAAATAGCACTAGATATGCTTTCATGTATAGTAAAAATGATAGTGCTAGTACTAAATTTCGAGTAAAGCCTAAATCCAATTTTTATAGAAATTCAAATACTATTATGACCTATAATGTTGATAATTTCTTTAGAAGTACAAAATCATTAACAGGAAATATGAATAAAAATTATCTAAGTATTTGAGTTCCTGTTAATTGGAAAAATAGAGAAAAATACATTGATGATTATTTTGATATGATAGTTAATAATGAAAATTATATTTATAAAGGTTCAACCACACCCAAATGGGTATGGTTTCCGAAAAATTAGGAAATTATAAGAACCTTGGATATCGCATGCTTTAAATGTTAATTTTTTTTTCTTCTAATACCTTACATTATAAGTAGTAGTTAATTTGTTTTATATTGTTCTATGTTAACACTTATGTAAAATATGTTTTATATCATCGTATAAACTCTCCTTTTTGTCGATGACAAAGGGGGAGAAAGATATTGCTCTAACACTATTTGCAGGAATAAACCATGTAAGCACAGATTAAGGGAGAGAAAAGATTAATTATTTACAGGAATATATAGTATAGATTAAGGGGGAGAAGCAAGCACAGATTAAGGGGGAGAAAAGATTAATTATTTACAGGAATATATAGCATAGATTCAGGGGGAGAAAGTAAGTATATACATCTTTAGAATAGTATTGTCATCAATCAAAAAGGGGGAGAATGTTGATACACGAAGGTTTTGATCAATGACAATGAGCTTCAACAAATAAGAAGAGAATGCATAAGCTAGAAGAAGATAGATGAAGACCAAAGTATAAACATTAGTATGATTTTTCTATGCGTCTTAGTCTAGATTATTTGTTAAAATCTATCCTCAAGAGATTTGCACGAACATTAGAACACAATTCATAAAAACTTCATTCACATGTTCACTGTGCATACTTTTATACTTCAGTCGACCAAACAGACATGGCCAGTCGACTGAAACTATACACATATACAAAAATGTACAGTTTCAGTCGCCTGAATTACATGTGCAGTCGACTGAAATTGTTCCTGAAAATTTTTCTTTGTGTTTTCAGTCGACTGAATCTCCTGCTCAGTCGACTGAATTTAAACCTGTGAATTTTCTCTGAAAAGACGCCTTCTTCTTCCCAAGAGTTGCAACCTTTCATCAATGGAAATGGAAGCATCTCTTGTTTGCAACCTTTGACAACATATGCATCTCTTCTACAAGTATATATACATGATTCTAACATCATTTAATTCACCGAATTATCTTGCTTTAATCTTACTATTCTTTTGTTCATATTCTCTAGATATTCTCAAAGCAATCACCAATTTATTGCTTGAATCACTGTTTTTGTTTATAACATTCTTTTGATTCATAGAAATTCACATTTCCTAAATCTTCACAAACACATTGCATATTCTCGAGGATAAGATTATAGGAATATTGTACTACATTAGACTCATTAGTGTTGACAAGAACACAACAAGTCGAATATTGTATTTTAGTAATTGAGTTGAAGTCCTCTTCTGTAGTTGAGGCAAGAAATCCCGTTCGGTTGTTCGGGTTAGTTGTAAACCTATTCCTCCGGGTGAAGTGAGGGTGTTAGTTAGTGAAATTCCTAAGAGAAGCTTAGGGACTGGACGTAGGACGAGAGGTCCGAACCAGTATAAAAGTCTTGGTGTCTCCTTGCATTTACCTATTTTATCTACCTAGACTATTTCATTATTCCATATTACACTATCCTACCGCATAGCCTCTTTCAATATGAACTCGAAATTGCCTCAGAAACCTATCCACCAGCTCCGTCCACTTTCTGATAGATCCTTCCTCCAATTACCTAAACCACATTGCGGCTATATCCGTTAAGTATATAGGGAAACTTTGGGCCATAACTTCCTCCGATGCCCCCAGCACTTCCATGTGTCTAGTGTATCTCATCAGATGATCAATCGGATCAGCCTTTCCATTGTATACTTCCACAGTAGGTAGCTTGAAATCGGGCGGATTTCGAGCCATCCTGATTTCCAGTGTAAATGGACTCTTGTTCACTCCTTCCAAATCTCTATTGGTCAGACCTCCATGCATAGTTCTCCTAATAATATCTGCTAATCCAACATTATCTGTCAAAGATTGCTCCCCTTGCCCCCGAGGGAATTCCGGTACATACTCCTCATGCGGTTCACTAATGTTAGCGCTCGCTCTAGCCTGTTGAGCTCCATCCATAGGCCTTCCAGTGTCAGATGCTACGAGCCTGCCCCCCAGCCTTTGTTGATTGCCATCTAGTTCTGTATTCTGTCCTCCATTGGGTTCCGCGACCATAGTTCCTTGTTCCACGTTTGTAGTCACTGTATTCGGTCTTAGGTTTTGTGTTTCTACAGCTCTCATTTCCTTAAAGAAAGTCTGCATCATGTCCTGTTGACTCTTCAACAATCTCTCTTGCAATGAATTGGCCATGGCTTCCATTTCATCTCTAGTGATGTAGGTTGAAGCTTGTCCTTCTCCAGCTCCGGAGGATGCTTCTTGACTTCCTTCCTGTTGGCTTCTCTCAGCCCTTTGTCTTCTACTGGTTTGTCGAGTCATTCTCTCTAAATTTGAATCCTTCAAGCTCTTCAAATCCGAACTTCAAACCGATGTAGCGGGTGCTAGTTTTTCTCAGTGAAAGCACCAAAGTGTTTGCGCCAAAATTGGTCACAAACCCTAAGTATCGTGAAAGCACCAGTGTATGAATACAAATCAGCAATATTCAAGCACGAGTTGCAGATCTCAACAAATAACAAATAGCAATATAGAAATAATGAACAGAAACATGAGATTTATAGTGGTTCGGCCATCTCCGGCCTACGTCCACTCCAAAGTTTTATCTTTTATTGATTACCTTGATGGTTACGGATGATTACAGCGATTACAATGAAGTAATTTGAGTACAACAGCAATAGTAAGATGTAGGTTTGAATCCGGTAGAGTCTGGACATTGAATACCCAAAAGATCCCTTTTCTATAGGCTTCCGGGGGCTATTTATAGGCGTAGGAGGCTGATATCGCGCTAAAACTTCGAGAGACTTCTTCTGGCATGTGAGTGGGCCCACGTGACCGACCCCACCAAGTTTCGACTCGATCTTTGATCAATACGAATCGATTTCGTATCGATCAAAAAATAATCCAATCGGGCTGAAACTTGGCAGGAACATTCATTACCTTGTATGCAGGCTCCTATGAAAATTTCGTTGCATTTGGATCAATGGTTTAAGAGATATGATCGATACGAGTTGTGATTTTTTGGCAGGCCGTGTGGTTTGAATCGATTGGTTCGTATCGATGTCTTCGAGTCGATCAGGGCATGTGATTGTAGGATGATGTGTTGCGAATTTCAAGGATCGATCCACCTTATGCGTCGATTTGACTGAGTTATCCGCATCCAATTCCGAAGCTTCATTCGCACCGATCGTTGATTTGTATCCACTCACTTCAGTCCTTCCTCGAACCAATTACCAATTCGCACCCGTTCATTGAAGCCCTTGTTCGTATCGATAAATGTTGGCACACTTCGTATCGATCGCTCATCGATACGAAATGAACTCACTCGAGCATGATGGATGCGAACAAGGACTCTGGCGCGATCGATTTGAACAACCACGAACTGGATGGATACAAACTATGCTTACCTGCGACTCATGCGAACTGAACTAGCCCCTGATTGACACGAAGCAGTCCTACCATGTTGGATACGAACCGAAATCGACTCGACGCTGCTTTTGGATCGATGCGATGACCTCGATCGATTCGAACTCGGGGATAAGAACCGATGTTTGCTTTGATCGATGTGAACCTGATGGATTCGAACTGTAAAAAACTCGATGGATTCGAACATACTGAGGCGATGCCATTCCGATGGATACGAACCCGATGGATTCCAATAGGACATCACCTCAACTTTTTGACGGATATGAACATCATATTCTTTTCACCTTGTACCGATCATATCTTCTTCATATGAACTCCAATTAACCTGAAATTTGAAATATAGCTTCTTCTTGCTTTGATCATCATCTCCATTCGATCCCGTCCTGATCGGAGCTCGGCCAAATTTTAACGACATCGATTGCAGCCTTGTTTCCAATCGATCCCCAATCCTAATATCCATTCTTCCTTGCCAATTTGTTGATAATCCAGCCTTGACCAAAAGGTAGGATAACAGACTTATCGATTAAGTGTTTATGAATTTTGATCGATATATGGGATGCCACATCGTCGATAGGGGTTTCTAAACTCTTAAACAAAATAAACCGACACGGTATTGTTTAAAAAATAGGGAAAATGAAATAATTTTACCCAAATTATTTTGTATATAAAAGAAATATTTTTCCATAAATTATTATAGTAACATATGGTTGTTTGGTTGTTAGGAGAAGATAATATTAACTTATTATCATTGTTAAGTGGAAGTTGAATCAAAAAATTGATACTATAACCTAAGATAAGGAAATGAAATTCATTTATGAAATTTATAAATGTGAATTACAAATGTGATTTATAATAGAATAAAATTCCATAGTAGTATTTGAATATGAATTAAAAGGATTTGGAATTGTAATTTTGAAAATTGAATTCCTTTGAGTTTGAAAATGGTTTTCAAGGGTTTTTGAGAAATAATGGTGATATTATTTCAGATTGGATCGACATCTTGAAAGATTTGGAATTTAAAATTCTTTGAATTTTTTTTTTAAGAAATAAAAGCATTGAACTATTTTTAGTCAGTGGAAAATAACTGTGGTGATGACTGCAGCATCATCGATGTTCATTTTCGAGATTCCAAGTGAGGAATTGCTACCTGAATGATTTAATTTTGAGTTGTTTGCAAAATTGGGTTGGTTTTAAAAATTGAAGGAATAATTGGATATGCAATTGAATTATGGATTTCAAAAATGATTTTTGAAATATTGAAGTTTTGGTTTGGTAAAACCGTTTTGATTTTAAAATACAAAGGAATAATTTAGTTTGGATATAATTGATTTCAAAAAAAAATGCAATTGGAATATAAATAAGCTGGAAAAACTTATAGAAGTTAAAAATTCAAATTAAAATGGAATGTAAATGAATCGAGTAAATAAAAGTAAAATCTATTTTATTGGAAGTAAATTTGTGGGAGAACAAATCTTTTTAAATTTGTAAGTAATAGAACTAGAATTAAAATTGAATAATGGAATCAATTTAAATTGTGTCAAGAAAGGTGAATTGTAAATTTGTTCGAAGAACTAACGGAAGTAAAAGTTTAGAAATAAACTTTTTATTAAAATTTGAAATTTTTGGAATAAGATTCAACTTGAAAGGGTCAAATAAAGGTAAGTGTGACTAGAGAATAAGGTTAGAAAGATAAGCCGATTAAAGAAGATTGGTAAAAGGAATAGAAATAAATTATGGATAGACAAATGAATTTGCATTTGTAAGAAAATAGAATTGAAACTGAATATTCAGAATTAATTTGAATTGTGTGTAATGGAAGATAGTCAGGATTGGACTAAATAAAGTAAGAACTGAAATAAACTTATTGAGTAAACTAATTGATTCAAGTGGGTAAGCAGATTAATTGGAATTGTATGTTGAGGTGATATTTAATTTAAAATATGTAAAATAAAGTGAAGTTATAAAATTAATTCGGAGTGGAATAAAATTATAAAATTTTGGGAGTAAGAAATTGTTTAATATTTAAGATAAATTAGTAAATGGAACTAATTTAAATAAGGATATGAACCAGTTGTGAATGGAAGATAGTTGATAAAATTCAATATTCAGAATTTGAGGATGAACTGAATTAAAGAAGAATTGAAAATGAAAATCTAGATGGAAATTTGGGAATAGAAGTGTTTGAGATTTGAATAAATTATTAGTGGGACTAATTAAAGAAATGATTAATAGAATATGGATTACGATAAAGGTAAATAGAATTAAATATTTTCATATGGAAATTGGAGATTCAATTTGAATAGAAGTAGATATAAGCTAAAAGTGGTGAGATAAAAATAAATATTTAAAGTGTATAAGGTATTTATATTGGACTTAAGAAATGGATGATGAAATTCTTAAGAAAATTTGGTATTGAAAGTATACTAATTGGATGAAATTTAAACTGGAAGCTGGAAAATAGGATCTTTGTAAATAAGTGAATAGAAATCAAAATAATGTGAATAAAGGAGAATTGATATAGTTAACAAACAATGGATATAAATACGAAAGTTGTGTGTATATTATTTGTTCGCATAACGATTTGATCTAGTTTCGAGCACAGAATTTCGAGGTAGTTGTACCGATCCGAGTTAGGATTTTTCACTCGATTTTCGACGGCGAACTCTGGATATGGATTTTTGATTGATTCTGAAAATTCTCTATCATACTTTGTGGCTATGCAAGAAGAATGACGGTTTTTGATCAAGAAACCAGATCTGAGTCCACACTAGAAAGTCGGGTGGACGATACTAGTTCGGAAGCGAAATTTTATGATCGAATGAGCGATCATATTTGGTTATTGCGTATGAATGATATATGTGCATCATACGGATGAGAATGAAATGGATATGAAAACTTATGTAAAGAAATGTATGAAATGATTTTGAAAGCTATGATTGGATGTTATTCCTAGGTAGGATATTCAAGGGTTAAAAATCAAAAGAGAATTGGGATTTTGATTTTGAAGATAAATTGAAATTTGCACGGAAAAGGTATGTATTTAAATTTCTGTATGAAATATGATGATTTTCTGCTCTAGCCACTTGGCATTTTGTTTTCTTTTTGAATTCTGGGGGACCTTAAGGCATTTTGTAGTTGTACCGATCTAGCGCGCAAAGGACACACTGGCGAAATTTTTTGAAAATTTAGGGAGTTAGAAAATTTTTGGGAAAATTTTGATAATTTAAAATTTGAATTTGAATTATGATTTGAATGGTTGAGTTTTGGAAATTTTGGATGGGTTTGAAAGATTAGTAAGGGTAATAGTGTTAATATAAAAAGAAAGATTTAAATATTGTTTAAATTGCTTGGTTTTGGGAAGTGGATAAAACTGATGGAATGAGAAATTTGTTAACGGGTCAAGGATCATTCCTCTTAGCTAGTAATTTTGGAGACGAAATTCTTTTAAAGGGGGGAATGTGACGACCCGGAATTTATTAATATTTGAAATTGAAATATTTAATTGACTTTAAATATTCGAAAGGTAGTTTAACTTGAATTTCAAATATCATTATTATTTGGAAATTAAGTTATTGGATTTAATAATTTGAAATTGGATAAAATATTGAATCTTCAGTTTTAAGCCTGTTAAAAATAATTTGAATGCTTGTAAATTTTATATTGATAATACTGAAGATAGCAGATGTGTTAAAATTTAATTTGAAAGTGTTTTGTTCAATTTTAAAAAATAAGCGGTTTAAATTGAATTTAAAAAATAGCCTTCCGAGGCACAGTCTTGGAATTCGACAAAACCAGTTCCATTGGATCCGTAATATTGTATTATTATCGGATTTCAATTTTTGTAACATTCAAAATTGTCGTGTGATCATAAGGTAGATAAACGCGCTGAATCTATATCGAGAATTAAATATAATAACTGGGTCCAAAAAGCTATCTTCTCCATACGATTGAATTAGAAGTCGGAACCTCTTCCATTGCGTTTGGGATAGGGGTTTAACATTAAAAACGCCTAGCGGCGTACCTCGATAGAATGTTAAGTTTTTAGGGTTCGAATTCGAGGCAATTTAAATTTAAATTTAAAATAATAATAATATTAAAAAACACTATAACCACATTTAACACATGCTTTCCCTAATCTAACATTTATCCCTTAAATTCACATGCGTCATTTTGTTTTAGCTGAGTGTTTTTAAGGGAAAATCAAATTCATTTGGGAACGAAAGTCATTTTCGTTCAGAATCCTATTCAGTATAAAAAATAAACAAAAGAGGGGAATCGAGCTTCTCTTAAATGAAAAAGAAACGATGAAATTGAATTCAAACGACAGACATACGAAGAGGGTTACGATCGAACTATTGATCAAATCCAGTTAGTCGGCAAGAGCAGTGGCGTGCGGAGGGAGGAGGGTCGGAATTGGGGAAGTCGCGAGCTCAAAGTGATCTAGGGTTGGGCCAGATCGATGCGATAGGTCGCGGGTGAAGTTGTCGCGGGGTCTGGTGGCGTTTTTCTGGAAGGAACATTGATGGCAGAGTCATGTGCGTTCTCGTGTGTGGTCGAGGTCGGCAGGTTCTGGTAGGGGATTCGGCAGTTCGACGCTGGAATCAAGGCGTGGCAAGTGGGTGGTTGTGTGGCCATTTCTGGTGGAAGGTTGTTCGCGTTCGAGTAAGTAGCATGATTTTTTTTAACATTTTAATTTAAAACGACTTATGTTTAAAAAATCTAGTAAATTTAAAACAATTCGTACGCTTTAAATTCTTAAGTGAAGAAGCAGCTTACTACAGAAAATTTGATTAATTAAATTTATTATTATTAGGGTATTATAGCAGCTTAATACCAAAGTTATTTATACCGGATGTAAATTAGGTTGGTTAATTATTATTTAAAACCAGTTTTTTTTAAATGATGTAATATGGAAATTTACTTATTTAGATTATTTTTTTAACTTAAAGATTTATTATAGGAAGAAATTAGATTAAATAAAATTGTGGGATAATTAAATTTATTAAATGGAAATTTACCATTTGATTAATTTAATATTAATAAAACCACATAAATGTTTACAAGGTCAAAATCTAAAAGGAAGCAAGCGGGTTGGATCGGATTGCAATTCAAAATGCAAAGGAGAGTTAATCTCACTCATCTGGGTTGTTATTTAAATTTAAATAGTTAATTTTATATTTGGTTGAATGATTGAATTGACTGGATGTGGTATATTATATATAGTAGTATATGTATTGGAGTGATTGATTTCCCGCATTATACAGCGGATGAGACCCTATACGCCGCATAATAGCGGATTAAAAAATATAAACCCATATATCGTATTCCACCACGAAGTGGAATTGGAATTTTATATTGTGCTAACATCTATGGATGCAGGGAAACAGGTTGGAGGGATCCAACTGGATTCCTCAAATTTATTTAGATTGTTTAATATTTTATGTTATGAATTATTGGATAATCTATGATAGGTTACATTAGTGATTGGAATAATTAAAATGTTGGTTGTTATGGTTTGATTGAATATATATGGATATACTAAGTTATCAAAAATGTATAGATTTGGATTTTTGAAAGAAAATAAAAGAGAGAATTTTAATTAAATAATATAGAAATTTGGATAAATTAAAGAATGAATTGGAAAAGAATAAAAGTTGATTTTTACATTCTATTAAATAAAATTCCAAGTATGGGAAATGAGATTTTTGAATAAATGGGAATAAATGAATTTTTTTAAACTCAAGTGTTATCATTAAAGAAATGAAGAATTTATTTTGAAATTTAAGGTTTAAATTTAGTTAAAAGAATAAAGAAGGAATTTGGGAAATATGAAATTGGTATTTTCAGTTACGGAGATTTTAAATCATAATTAAGATATAAAATCTGAAGTTAATAGGTTTTGAAATAAATTGAGTAAGTAAAGGAATTTATTTCAAAGTGGAGTAATTTGGAAATCAATTTAAGTGTTTGAAATTAGAATTTTAAAGGAAGATGAGACTATGAAATTTATAAACTGGGTTTACAAAGTGAAATGGATATCGATGGATATTCGGGAGTATAAATTCATGGTAGGAATTTATAAAGAAATGGGTAATTTATTTTAAAACTAAACAGTGGTTTATTTTTAAAGGTATGGAGATTGGAAGTGTATTTCCTTGGAAAGCCAAGTCTATTTCAAAGGAGACTTTTTATTAGTTAAAGGCTTTAAAAGTTTGTTTTAAAGAAATGTTTTAGAATATTTATTATTTTTAAATATTTTAAATTTTAAAGTAGATATTTTCAAAATTTATTTTAGTAGTAATTATTTAAAGGATAAATATTCATATTTTATAAAGTAATTTTATTTTAAAGATAGTTTGGTTAAAGTTTTAATTTAAAAACTTGTATAGAATTTCATAATCTCTAATTTTAAATTTAGTTTGGCTTAACTTTTATTTTAAAAATTAGTTTTATATTTTAGTTTTATTTTAAATATTCTTAAAGTATATATTTTTGAAAAAAGTATTAAAATAGTTTTTAATTTAAACGTTTTAAAGTATATTTTATAATAAAATATTATAAATTATTTTAAATTCTAAAGTATTTGTACATGGTGATTTCAGTGGAAACAGAAAATATTTGGGAAATTTATTCCATGAGAGGGAGATGGTTTGAAACCTTTTCAAAGGATTGAAAAGTGGAAATATATCTTGCGAAGATGTTGTGAGGGTAATAAATAATTTGGGAAATTATTACGGCTTGATGATTGTTTGTGAATGTCAATTGATAGTTAAATAACCGACTATCAATATTAGCCAATGCGTTGATCGTTTCGAAGAGACCGGGATCGAAATTTATTTTTCGAAAATAACTTCGATCCAGTTTGACCGTTTTCGTAAGGAAAACTAGAGCTGGGAGTCGAAGATGGAGCAGTGAAGTGCAAGGGCTAATTGCTACTAATCCTGAGGGTGATTTCGAAAAGGATGTACTAGGAGTAGTGCCTTCGGTTCCATTCGAACCCGGAATAGACTTGTATGGATGATTGCTTTCAGAACATCGTCAGGGGGACGATGAGCATTCTAAATGATTGTGTGCTAAAAAGGTAACGCTTAACCTCGAGCCTCATCAACCGGGAATGGCTAAAACAGGGGAGGTGCACATAAGGCTAAGTCGCTAGCAACCAATTAGGGTAAGGTCACCCCTGTCTGGATGTCCCTTTATATATTCGGCTGTGTGGCGGTTGCTGATCCCAACCGTGGGGTGAACTTATTCAGATTATCCGGTAAGGGGTAGCTTCGGTCTTGTGTTATGGGGGATTTAGGATGGATCCTCGATACGGTGATCTAGACCACGTACTGTGACGGGCGGTGCCCCAGTAGCCCTGCCATTGTATGGAATCCAATCTCCAATAAGCGCCTGTACGGTTTTGATTTTGCCCAACTATTGCTGAAACGTCAGATGCAAGCATTTCGGCTAGATTCTATTTTACTTTCTATAGACACTATTATAATATCAGACGGATTTTGCTAAAAATGTTTTGGTTATCGTAAGGTAAAAACCCGGCATGCTTATTTGTGGCGTGGTCTTACGAGATACCTTTGATTTCAAAGAATTTTGAAAACTTTAATAATCCAATTGAGTGTGTTTTCTCACGTTGGTTTTCCAGACTGACTCGGGTGTTATTTAACTATAATGCTCGGGTCAGACCGAGTATTATAGAGTACAGATTCTGCATGGACTATTGTGAAGCTCAGGAGACGAGCTGGATGGCGAGATGTATCTGACATATATGATGTATATTTCATTGTGTATTCAGTTATGGAAGGACGAGACATTATAACCGTCCTGAGTTGTGTTGTTGATTGTATTGAACTCTGATGCTGTATTCTGATGACGAGTGTATAAAACAGATATAATTTCTTTTGTGTAAATATCTATCATCATCTTTTATATTTTATTCCGCTGCGTTGGTAAGATTCTGATATTGTTTCTATTTCTTTTCCTACCTCCTTATTCTTTTTACCCTAATGGTTCAAGTGTTTCGGGGGTCGAAAAATCGAGTCGTTACAGGATATGATTTATTCAAGCGCCTATAAATACAGACCTAGCGCCTCACTTTTCTTATCATATTTTGTGAACAAAGTGGCAGAACTCTATCTTTTTCACTTCTCCACTATTTCCATTAATTATAAAATTTTATATTATATATACATAGGTAATCGAAGAAGGGCTGAAAATAAAAGGGAAGAAGAGAAGGAGGGCATCGATTCTACAAAAAAGGTAAATTTCTATAATTATAAATCTATATTCCTCTTAACCCAAAACCTCTTCTCAAATCCATAATTCAAATAGTATGTTATATCTTGTTATGTATATTCTATTGGTTTAAAATATAAAAATGTCAAATTGAAAGGACAAATTCAAATTTGGGAGATTTGGAAAGCTACAAAGATGAGTGGGAAATTATATAGTTTATTTATAATATTGAAATTTATATCATTCAATTTTATTTAATTAACATGCCTATATAAGATCTCATGAGCTAAACATATATGAATATTTCCTACATTTTATGTAAGATAGGTAATTGAAATTTGGATGGTATTTACACCCTAATTTGGAAATTTGAAAATCGGTCCTTAAATTTGTTAAAGTGGAATATTGATAAGATTGTAACACTTTTTCGAATTTAGGATAATTGGGTGTAACTTGTTAATATTAATTTAGGTTGCCCTAACTTGACTTGGAATGTGAATTTCAATCCTTTAATTTTTTGGGAGCATTGTGGGTATAATTTAATTCTATCAATTTTCATAAGATTTTGATAAATTTTATAATTCCACAAATTTATAAAAAGCTCTTCGCTTGAAATGAGAAAAATACCAAAAATAAAAGAGACGCATAAAGTATGAATTTTATTCCCCGTAATTTGCACTATCTATTTCAATAAAAGAAAATAGATAACTCTTTGTAAATTAAAACGAAACAAAGATCTCACTTTTGGTTAATATACGGGAAGTAATAATGGTGATCCTTTTTTGAAAGGATAGCTCTAATAAATTAAAATGCAAAAAGAAATGTTCTGGTTTAGGAATTAATATTTAGAAATAGGAATATATATGTGTCTGTGTGTATACATAAATATATGTACAACCATGCTTACGAGTTAAATACACACACGTATATACATATGTATAATACTCGTATTAATTATAATTTGGACATCTAGTTATTGATAGCATAGTAAATTATAAGACTAGAAGGGTAGATGGAAAAGAGATAGTAACTCCAAAATTAATAGGGTAATAAATATGCAGTTATTAGGGCTTTACAGGAATTAATGAAGACATAAGTGTGTTTAATGAGATCAATTAAAGGATTTAATATAGCAATTATGGGTTAATGAAATAGGCATAATAGGTTGAATTAGAACGAATAAATAAATGTTCTTAGAGATTGTCCAATTAGAATAAAAACGACCATTTAATACCGACAATTGAAATTTAAGGAATATAGTAAATAAGCGTATAAGATAGGAAATAAATGCTGGAAGGCAATATAATTTTCATAGTGGGAAATTAGACAACCTTAATTATACGTTTAGAACGAGCATGAATTAGTGGCCTAACCCAACATTTAGGCTTAGTATGATTGGTTTGGTTTAGTAGGTTGGGATGCAAGGTCAATAAAGTTATACAATAAAAGTTTATCTTTCACCTAGAGGCTAACAGAAGCTGCGTATACTTACTACTGATATGAGACACCTCCAACCGTAGGACCCATAGAAAGAGATATATGTTTGCGTATAGATAGGGGAAAATATACCAAAGGTTTGTCTCAGATTTGGAGTATTAAATGACTTGGTACCTAATAAGGAAATGGAGTCCGCTTTAATTCTAATAAAAGGTATTAAGTAACTAAAATGGGCATTGTCCTTCACTTACATTAGATTAGTCTAAACAGGATTTCGGCTGTGGGAGGTCGGTGGGCTATGTCAGTATTTTTGTTGAACCATATCTAGTAGTAGGGATGGCATATAGGATATGTCCACCAACGGTCCCGAGCGGTCGGTAGCAAAGACTCGGTTTATGCCATGCTGGATTTCGCTTCCTACTAGTATATAACTCGTATGGGATACACAAAGACCTTAAATATTTATTTATTGCTTATTGTTTGTTTGGTTGAGGTGGGCTAACTAACCCTTCAATAAATCTTTGAGATGCGTTAGTGATATGGAAATTAAATTATAAAGCCGTATCTGGGGGTCATCGGTCTCTGTAGTTAGGGCCGATTGACTAGTGATTATGTTACAGAGAGCTTGTTTTGGGGTTGAGGTATTAAATGGTCGTTGGGTCTACTTCCTTCCTAATTAAGAAGTATTAAGTGATCAGAGGTTACTTTTAGGAATAAATAATGCATATATATATATATATATATATATATATATATATATATATATATATATATAGTCATACCTTGGAGAAGGTTAGGTTAAGTATATCATACACGCATATAGGATTGAACCGATTGACTATGAATAGTAGACATTACACTTAAATGGAAATTAATTAGCATAAATCAGTGTTTTGAATCAAATATGTAATTTTACACTCACCAGAATGTTGTTCTAACGCCCTCCTAATTACAACCCACAGGATAGATTAGAAGGATAGACTACTGGAGCAAGACGGGAATGGTAGATGAAGGAATCTTCTTATTCATGCCCTGCATTGATAAAGGAATAATATTTATTACAAGATAGTAGCCTTAGTCTATATATATATATATATATATATATATATATCTGTGTGTATATGTGTATATGTATGTGTGTGTGTATATGTATGTATGTATGTATGTGTGTGTGTGTGTGTTCTATCATATATTTTTAATTCTGTTGTGAGATTTGTAGATAGCTCTCTGATATATTTATGTTAATTACAGGTTACCAAAGTCAATGATCTGTACCCTAATAGGCCTTAGTTTTAATTTAGTAAAAATTTGGCCCCATTAAGATGTGGGTTGTTTCAAATGTTAAATTATTATACAGCAAACTTAACCCGCCTTCCAAAGAATGGGATTATCGAGTGCTTCCTCTAGTTAACACTCCTACGGCATCAGAGCTCCCTTTTTGCACAACATTTTCCATTTTAACTTCCTACTTTTAAAGAATTCAGGAGGTCCTTTCTCATTTAATAATCCACAAAATTATAATATGCATGAAATTTTGATTGTTGTTCTTTTTATATAAATGTAATGATCCTAGTTGTTCTCCAAGTTGTAAATAAAATTCTTTATTATTATTGTTGTTGTTTTTTTCCCTCTTTTAGTGAAAGTTAAGTATTATTGATGTTCTACTTTAGGATGAAAAGTTGTCTTTATCTTTTGACGACCCCAGCCTTAGTTAAAGTCTTGGAAAGATTCGGTCCAAATTAGTGACAGCCATGGAGCATCGTTCCACTTATTTTATTTCTATTTCGCCAATCATTGGTAATGCTGAAGCCAACAAATGGTATGAGAAGCACAATAAAGTGAAATCTATTTTAAAATCTTCCCAAGAGATGGTCAAGGACCTTGAAAAGAAAATATCTACAAAGGATGTAAAGATTTTGGATTTAACCGGGAAGCTTAATTCATGTTCTTATCCACAACATCTGGAATATGATAAGAAAATTGCTCAACTTAATCAATGTATTTTTATTTCAGAGATAGACCTTATGAAGTTTAAGAATGGTTGCCAATGATGAACTTATATTAACTAAGGGTGAGAAATGGTTTCCTACTCCAACTCTAGCTAAATTTTCCAAAGAGGCACCTTTGTAGATTTCCTCTTCATCTCAGGGTCGTTCTGCGCATAGTAGCATGTAACAGATCCAGCTCTTTCATTGCCAAAAAATAATCTGGCGAACTTTCGAGATTAAGTAGGTCCTTCAAATTAGAGTATAGTCGGAAAATAAAGGATTATTGGAATAAAAAGTACATTGAAACATTTTCGGACCTTAGACTTGAAGTTGAAATGTTGGAACGCCAAAAGAATAAACTTACACCGATGATTTAGACACTTAAGAATGACAAAAGTGGCTTGTCTTACAAAATTTTCAACTGTAAAGTGCTAATAAAACTACTAGAAGGAGATGATAGCTAAAGCTGATTGTGTTTATTCTCACAAAATTATTCATCATAAGGAGAAGAAATTAAAGAAATGTCTCCTCATAGCAATTCAATATATCGTCGATCCCATATTAAATTAGAAACTTTAATGAAAGAGGTAAAGGAACTTAAAAGTCAATTAAAATAAATGGAATTTTATTCCTTTAAGGCCTTCCAACTTGATTCACTTGTAGATTATTTAATTGAAGTCATTTTTGCTTTTGATTTAAAATAGATTTCTCATTTTCAGGTTCATAGGGATTGCCGATTGAAGAAACCATTATCTCTAGTTACCAAAGATATCGGCATTTCTTTCAGTATGGATGTTATGATGTTCTCAAGGAAATTGGAGGCCCTCGTATTTTGTACAAGAATTCGAGTTCAACAAGTGAAATATACTCATGCACTTTAAAAGTCGAGGGAAATGGAAAAGAGCTTGTTTATCAAGCTCGCCATCTTCCTCATCCTCCAAAATTGTGAATTTTATGAAAGCTAATTTTACTGTAAAAGAACATCATTATGTGATATAGCTTTTGTGCAATAAAAAATTTCTGCACTCATTTAGTATGATGAGTTGTTTGTCGTTGCTTTACAATACAACCTTTTTGCCTTTCTCATGAATCTTTGATCAGGCTTAATGATTGAATTAGAATGCTTTCCCCTTAGATTGATCACTTTTCGTCTATCTCCCTTCGATGGATGCTTTGGCCAGGCCTGATGGCAGAACAAAAGGCTTAATCGACCATCACTCCTTGGATGGGTGCTTTGGCTTCCTTGCGGCAGGATTGAAGACTTCTCATCCATCTTTCTTAGATGGATGGTTTAGCTAGGCTCGACGGTAGGACTAAATATTTAATTGATTATCACTCTTTGGATGGGTGATTCGGCCAGGCCTTTCAGCAGGACTATAATCTTCTCGTCCATCTCACTTGGATGTGTGCTTTAGGCAGGTCGGATGACGGGACCAAAGGCTTAAGTAAACATCATTCTTTGGATATGTGCTTCAGGAAGGCCTTGTAGTAGGACCGAAGGGTTCTTGTCTATCTCCCTTAGAAGGGCTCTTTGGCTAGGCTTGACGGCGAGACTAAAGGCCTAAGTGAACATCAGTCTTTGAATGGGTGCTTTGGTAAGGCCTTGCGGCAGACAGAAGACTTCTCATCAATATCCTTTGATGGTTGCTATAGCCAGGCCCAATGATGGTTCTGAAGGCTTAAGAAACCATCACTCTTTGGATGGATGCTTCGGCTTGGCCTGTAGGTGAGGCTGAAGGATTCTCTTGGTTTCTGTTCCATTTTGTTCAAAGTCCACTTTGTTCGAAAATATGACATTGATTGCCAATTTCATCTTTTGTTATTTGAGATCTTGTTTGTCCTTTATTTTAACTCTTTGAAAGCCCTATTTGAAAATTTGCTATAATTCTCCTTTCCTCACATAATATTCGATGATTCGTGATAAAGCTCTACAATCATTAGTATGGTGCCCATTTGTTTTACGATAGTGGTAATATTCTCCTCCTTTAGTTTTTCTTTCCTTCTTGGGGTTTTCTTGGAAGTTCAATTGTCCAGTCTTCCCCTCGTGAGAAAATACACTATTTCTTGAGAAGTACAAAGGGGAGTAACAATTATGCACTTTGATCCTATAGTTATGTGATTTCTTTGCTCCTCTCAGTACCTTTTTCATAGGTTCATAACTTCTTCATGGTTTTTATCCAATCTTCGTTTCATTTTTTTACAATTTCTTCATTTTTCATTAAGGGTTGAGTTAACAAGGTCTTTCCATTTTTGAGCAAATTTGTTGATGTCATGGTTTAGTTCTGTCTCAAAAATTATTCCTCAAGCTTGAAATTGGATGCTTCATCTACCTTTAGAAAACGGGACATTTCCCAACTTGGTATCACTCTTATGTCCTTGGTTTGGTTTCCCTTTACTTAGTTTGTTTGCTAAGGAAAAGGTTGGCTCTTTTCCTATGTGAAACAGATCGAGACTCCATGTACTTGGGATATAATGTGCGTCCTTTTCTTCTAAAGTATGAAGGGTAAGTTCCTTAGGTTTAACTATTGTTCCTCGTTGAATCTAAGGCATCTCATGAACAGCCTGATGTTTTCAAATGAGACTTTAAAGATCCTTATTAAGATTTAACTATCATGACCAAATCTTGAAAGTGATAGGTTTGGTTTTATAAGTAGGCACTCTGAGTTCAATTCTCACTGAAAGTACCACTAACATTCGATCAAAAATTAGGCCTTATATCGAACCAAGTGCTCAACCCAAAAAGAGCAAAACAAAGTTCCATTGTTCGAATGTCAAGTCAAAGAGGCGGATATGATTGTCAATATGCAAGTAAAAATGGCGAGTCGTTTTTGTTCAATAGGCAAGTCATAAATTAATATGCAACGAAAGAATTCAAATGAAAGCAATTATGCAAATAGTCTTGAATCAAGTCTTTGGTTACAAAATCTTGATTTCAATTTGACCTAATGGCCATTGAAATCTCAATCACAAGCTTTTCTCTACACTCTCAAGAAAAAGGAAAAATGAGGAAGAAAGGTCATTCAGAATTTGACCCCTTTCTAATAAGGAGTACATGTCTATTCGTATAGAACTCTAGCCTTTTAATTCATGACACGTGTTATCTAAAATAAATGGAAGGCGGAGATTTGCTGATGTGGCAGAAGCTTTGATGATCAACATGCAATAGTAAGGACTCCATATGGCAGTAGGGAATACCAATTTTTGATGTACTTTCCAATAATCACCAGCTCCGATTATCATCATGTAATAGTTCCTTTGTTCCTTAATATGCGATAAATTTTTGTTAGGTCATAGTTTGATTATCAATAGGTTGATCAATCAACATGCGATGACTATGAAAAATATTGGCCTTCGATGTTTTAACCTACCAATCTACGATAACCCCTTGACTTCAACATGCGATGGCTTTATAAACTCAACCAGCGATAGCTTTTTTCCTTCAACACGCGACAACCCTATAAACTCAACCAGCGATAGCTTTTTTCCTTCATCACGCGACAACCATATAAACTCAGCATGCGATAGCTTAGATATATCTCAACCTTCAATACTTTTTGGAGTCAACATGTGATAGCTTAAATATTTCAACTGTCCACAGTTCCTCGAGTCAGCATGCGATAGCTTAAACATCTCAACTTTCGATAGTTCTTTAGATCAACATTCAATGGTTCAAAAGTATTAACCTTTGATGGCTCTTTGGATCAACATTTAATGGTTCAAAAGCATCAACTTTTGATGGCTTTTTGGATCGACGCATGAAGTAGTATCAATCTTCGATTGACGTTTATCAAATCAGCATGCAATAGCCTCATAACCTCATCCTTCGATAGATAGTTTGCTCAACTTGTGACAACATTGAGACCATCAATCTTTGATAGCTAATTTGACTTATCTTGCGATAGCTTTGAGCCCATCAATCTTCGTTAGCTTCTTTGGTCAACTAGCGATAGTTTTTGAGACCATCAATCTTCGATAGCTTATTGACTAACTTGTGAGACTTTGAGTCCATCAATCTTCGATAGCTCGTAATTTTTGGCCTTCATCTCTCTACAGCTCTATTTTCTGACAATCTACGATGACTCTCTTTCAACTTGTGATAGCTATTACATTTTTGATTTGATACAAACTAATTACCATTAACTACAATTCTCTTTTCGCTAATAACAATTATTACAGTACAGTTACAAACAATCATTCCCATTTCGCTGGTTTTTTGGTAGTAAAGAACTCATTTCTCTTTCACCGAACTTTTTCCCTTCGTGACCCGTTCAAAATCCTCCTTTCATGTGACTTTTGCGCTTTGTGCAAAAACATACTTACAGCCATCGTAAACAGACCAAACCGCTGGTTCAACCAAAAGAACCGCCTGTCACATATAGTCCAATCCGCTGCGGAGCGATAACAGACCGTAGTCCGCAGTATGTTGTAAACCACGGTCCAATTAGAAAAACCCAGTGAAAGTATGGAATTTAAACCATACCAAAAGGTTATTCATTCTACGCAAATCCAGTAAATAACTAAATGACCACAATGCAGCACAAGTAAACACTTGAAAGCATCCTTGCAGGAAAACAAGCAACGACCACTCACTTTATACCATAATATTGAAACATCTCTCCTTTAAAAACAAATTTAGACTATTAAACTAGCATAACTAACAAAGGCAACCATATATTCAGGCCCGGCCCAAGCCCAAGGCAAACAAGACTTATGTCTAGGGCAACGGGCACGCAAGGGGCAACAAAAAAATAGAAAAAAAAAATAGAATTCTCGTTCGCCGTCGACAGTCGCAGTTTTGCACGTCACCATCCTGGCAGCCGATCATCGCCAGAACCTCCTGCGCACCACCAGATCCACTCACGCACCACCAGAACGGAAGCGACAAACGATTACAGCGCCAAATTCAATTTTACCCTAATTTCAATTTTCAGTTTTGCTCGGTGCTCTGCGAATGTTGCCCTACCTATGCTGCTGACCTGCTGTGCTTTGCTTTATTGATTTTTTGTGATGTAAGTTTTCTGTTAATTTTATTTTTAAAGCTGTTTTGATTGCAGTTGATATTTTGTGAGCTTGAATTTTTGTATGCAGTTGCATAGTTGTAAAATTCAGGTACATCATAATTTAACAATGAAGCTGTGGACGGTTTTAATTTTTATGAAGATTCAATCATAAAGAATGTCTGTTCATTTTTTATGAAACTTAATTGAGCCAGTTCACTCAATTCATTCATAAATAGACATTCGCAACTATGATATTTTTTATGAAAGTTAATTAAGCCAATTCATTCATAAAAAAATATTCGTTCATAATTTATTATATTTTTTACGAAAAATAAAACGCACAGACATTGGCAACTATGAATAATGGATTTAGTACATTATTTAGCCAGCATACTGATTCTGAATATAGGCCAAACTCTATCAACTACATTATTTAGCCAGCGTAATGATTATGAATTCACATGAAACTGAAAATTATGTTGACATTTTGGTTTTTGATACGTACTCTAAATGACTTAGTAGACCAATATTTTGTAATTATCGTTTTATATATGAAAGAGTTTTCATATTGTTTCTACATTAAAAAAATTCATTTTATTTCTGCATTTAGAATTATCGGTCTCTTTTAAAAAATAGGGCAAAAGGAAATGAAAAAATAAAGCTCGTCTAGGACATCAAATGTCTTTGGGCCGGCCCTGCATATATTTGGCTTTTTTTTCAAATATTTTCTGAATTAATTCTTAATATAGAATTAACATGGTTTCAACGGTTCGATCAATTCAACCTTTGGAGACATCCACTACAGTTCGACTGTCAGTTTCGGTTATGATACTTATGAAGCATAAAGCAGTATTGTATTTATACATCAAATTAAGATCGTGATATTTAAATAGCTTATTCTGTGTCCCAATCTGTATTGTATACTTGAGATCGAGCTAGCGCATCATGCAATCAAAGATTGACTTGCATGTATATAATATTAACATGCTTGGAGTGAATTATAACTAACAGTTCAGAAAAAGCACAATATATTATGTACATATAACATGGACTCTGCACTGTATACAGTGCACTAAATAAAATAATTGAAGGGAAGATGATAAGAAGAATTATTGCCGTCAGCGACTGATGCGGTATGTCTGCAGTTTTGGTGCAGTCAAAGCTCTACCCACATCTAATTAACCTGCTACCTGCATGCATCAACTAGCAGCAGCAGCAGCAGCATGCAGCAACTCATCTCTACTATTTATACTTTTCATTTATTTTAGTATTATTATCGCAGTTTAACTGACTTTTTATTTATCACACTCTCAGTTCGCACAGTCAACAAATTAATGTGCACTTTGATAATTTATATATTGCAGTTACCACAACATGTATCAGTATCTTGCATAATTTGTAAACAAATGTTTATTTAAAAGACCCTGTAAACTCAAGAGTTAACAAACCATCCCGACCCATAGAGTCCAAGTAAGCTATGTCTAAGGGATCTGATTTAATATCTCATGTACTAATAGATTATGCATGTGTTGTGAAATATGGTGCTTCATTGTAACATAAATATGTAATGAAGGGTAGGTAATAAATTACAAAAATCGCAAAACTTGGCGAACACTTCTAGGATAACTGCTACATATAATTTATCTACGCCGGACAAAAATCCTTATTGCTATAATCCTAAGAAAGTCCAAAATTAACCTGACATATACAATAATATTTCATTGTCATGAATTAGAAAAGCTTAGCCTATGCACTATATATAAAAGATAAATTATTCATGTAAGCAAAGACAACGTTAAATACAATACCACTGATTGTTCTCCTATAAATTTGGCCGTGTCGTTGATAAGTTGGATATCATATTGGTAAGAAATATGGCTACGGCAAAGTATATACTACTTTTGGTATGCTTGATCAACGTGGCAGCTCAACATGCATTGGCTATGCCTTGTTTCTCAGATTGTATACAAAAGTGCGCGGTTAATAAGGAATCCTGTAGACTTTGTGTTCGTTGTGCTGGTATTAAAATTTATTTCAAACCATCTTTATACTGCAGATATATTAACGTATTGACCTTTATTTTTCTCGTTCCAGAAAGGAGCATTCAACATATTGCTGTTATTATGTACATTTCTTCCAACTGATTTGATGATTATGCTTTTCAGATCAGGAAAAATGGTATTTTCAACCAGCTGCAGCGGCAGTGTCGCAGAACATATGGTTTCTACCACCAGCAGTAGCGCCAATGGCAGCAGTTGCTCGTTCAGCAGATAAAATTTCATCATTCAAATTGCAAAACAGGGTGTCTATGCCACCAATGGCATCACCATCAGCCACGGAAGATAAAATTTCATTAACCACGTTGAAGAAGACATGGTTTATGCCACCGATTCCAGCACCAATGGCGACACCAATTTCATCATTCAAATTGCAAAACAAAATGTCTATGCCACCAATGGCATCACTGTCACCCACAGATGATAAAATTTCATTAACCACGTTGAAGAAGACATGGTTTATGCCACCGATTCCAGCACCAATGGCGACACCAATTTCATCATTCAAATTGCAAAACAAAATGTCTATGCCACCAATGGCATCACTGTCACCCACAGATGATAAAATTTCATTAACCACGTTGAAGAAGACATGGTTTATGCCACCGATTCCAGCACCAATGGCGACACCAATTTCATCATTCAAATTGCAAAACAAAATGTCTATGCCACCAATGGCATCACTGTCACCCACAGATGATAAAATTTCATTAACCACGTTGAAGAAGACATGGTTTATGCCACCGATCCCAGCACCAATGGCAACACCAACTTCAACATCGATGAAGTATTCGGATTCAAAATCTCTATGAACAAAAACTTTCAAGTTAGTGTGAGAATGAACTGGTTGTATAAGCTATTACCATCTTTGTGTGATAAATAATCATCTGCATCACCATATTTGCGGACGGAGTAATAAATCATATGTTTTTACAAAATATTGATGGTTCATGCTCCTTTGCCAATGCATGTTTAAATCCATAAATTTTTAACTGATATTGAATAAAATAAAATATCTATCTATTCTTTTTGAAACCAGAGAACTAGTACCATGTAAAGTCTACCAAGCTGATAAAAGAAATGAAGTAATGAAGTAACGTGTATTACCGCAAATATCTTTTGTATTACCTCTTGTAAATTGGGCCGGGTTGTCTCCCAAGCCCAAGATTATTATGTACAATATAAATATGCAGAGCACAGTATATCATCCGGGTAGAAATGAAAATACAGAGATCAATTCTTCTTATTCAAATACAAATTTGCTGTTCAATTATCAATTCATCAAATTTCCCATTCAAATTTATTTCTACTCAAACTTTTATCATGGTATCAGGAGCCAATATTACAAGTCTAACGGCATTCCAGAAATAAATCCAAAAATCTACAGTTTCAATTTTCATTTGAAAAATATCAGAACTCAAGCTTCTGTGCAGAACTTCTGTAATCACTTTCAAAACCAGAAGTTTGTTGATATTTAAGAAATCATCGGAGAAATATCATCATCTAATTTCTTGAAACCCATCAGGTATATTTCATCATTTGAGTTTAAAAAGTTGAATTTGTCTATAAAACAGGTACCGTGTCAAAGAAATAGATAAATTTCTGCCCGCGTCAAGTTTTATAGAAAAGGAATGCAAAATCAGTTGCAAGAAACATCTTAAGAAAATCAGTTTCTGAAATCAAGAAAGCAATCATAAGAAGAAAGATAATCATTGCCTTGCCAAGAATCCATCAGATTATATTATCATCATTGGATTCAGCTGCAATTTACCTGATTTGTCTGCAATCAAGCCTTTTTGAATTTACAAGTTCATTGATTTACTCTATATTCAATTCTTTATTACTGGTTTTTTCATGGCTGAAGGAGATAACTCATCAGCAACATCAGACTCTAATCACAATTCTCAACAGCAGACAGTTGATGCAGGAGAAAAGTTGATCAAAACTGTCATTAGTCCTCAAAGTCAGCTTATTACCATCCATTTAGAAGAAGATAATTATCTACTATGGAAGCTTCAAGTTGAAACTTTCATACAAGGGTATGGTCTTGAAATTTTCATTCTTGCCACCAATCCAATTCCCCCAAGATTCATTGCTGATACGGAAGAGAAAATAGTTAGCAATGAAGAATACATAAGATATTATAGGCAAGATAGATTAATAAGTTCTTGGATGCTATCTTCTATCAATATAAAGCTGTTATCACAAGTTATAGGCTATAAAACAGCTAATGAAATTGGGACTGCATTAGAAAGAATATTCAATACACAATCTGCAGCAAAGACTATGCATTACAAGGGACAACTTCAAAATGTCAGTAAGGATAATTAACCTATGAGAGATTATTTGGCACAAGTTAACAACAAATGCAACATGCTAGAAGTAGCTGGACTTAGGATTACTGAAACAGAACATGTATTGTCTATATTAAATGGCCTCAGTGTTGAGTATGAGGCTGTAGTTGCAGTGTTATCACCTCAACCCACCTTACCATCTGTTGAGTATGTTCATTCAACACTGCTTGCTCATGAAGCAAGACTTGATCAATAAGAACCTCAAGATTCAGATTTATCAATTAATTATGCTACTAGTAACAAAAACAAAGGCTCAAGTATCAACAAACAAGGTCAATCTTATCAAAGAGGGTGTAACAACCAAAAATTTTCGATTTTGAAAATTTCAGATGGTTAGAAAAAGAAGAAAGAGATAGAAGAAGAAGAAACAGAAAACACAATACAGAATCTCACATTCGCAGCGGATCAAAATATAATATCAAATAATAACAGTTTACAAAAGAATACAGTATCTGTCAATTACATTTTAATACATCAGAGTTACAACATTTCACGAAACACTGGACATATATACGTATCAACATGTCCTAGATAACAGTAATATATCACAGCAGAAATACTCTATACGTTACTTCCATCCAGCTCGCCTCCTGAGCTCCAGAACGCCCTTACCTGAAAAGTTGTAATACTCGGTCTGACCCGAGCATTACACCAAAGTAACACCCGGGTCAGGCTGGAAACCAGCGTGAGTAAACCCAACTAACATGGTATACAACAGCATAAAACTACATAAAATCCTGGGTAACTCGTATCAATTTACAAATTCACAATTTGTTATAGACATTGCTTTTTTTCACACATCAATTCCTAAGTGCCAAAACTTAGATTAAGTGGTCCAATTCACTTAAATCATTACATTCCAGCCTATTGATTTCCCATATCTATCTATAAGAATCGAAGTGGTTTCAGGTATTTACTAATGCCTGACTCCTGTCTCTTCGAATCCAATGTCATCTTAACCAAGTTATTAAAATGAAACAATTCTAGTTTAAGTATAGGATGCCACCGTTGATCCCAACGTATTTTATCACATAGCTTCACACATCACCTAACATAGATATCATCTAATATAAGGCACACAATATCATTCAATCATTCATAAGCAAGATGAATCAACCAAACCATCTTTTTTAATTAATTTAACTAACCTCAATTTAATCAAATTAATTACTTTAATTACTTTTAAATTCTGCTTATTAATTATTTACAAACCAATTAATTAATCATCCAATAATCATTCATCTTAATTAATCCTCCTTGATTTAATTTTTATTACATTAAGTAATTAAACTTTAATTGATCGCATAGATTAATTATTCTTAACCATTCCAACCCAAAGCTATTTCCAATCTACAATTAATTACATCCTGTGATTATCATCACTAATTACTTCACTAAGTAATTATACATTAAGTAATTATACTTAAACAATTTTCATAAATGATTATCTCTAGATAATTAATCTAATTAATTATTAAAAATTAATCACATAAAGTAATTATTTAATAATCCCAAGTTAATGATCTTCATTAACTATTAACAATTCTTTAATTACTTTTCTTAAGTAATTAAACTTAAACTTAAATTAATTATTATTAATTAAAATTTAATTAATCTTAAATCATTAACTAATAATCTAATCTTATCCAATTAATGATTTAAGATTAATTAAATTTTAATTAATAATAATTAATTTAAGTTTAAGTATAATTACTTAAGAAAAGTAATTAAAGAATTGTTAATAGTTAATGAAGATCATTAACTTGGGATTATTAAATAATTACTTTATGTGATTAATTTTTAATAATTAATTAGATTAATTAATTAGAGATAATCATTTGTGGAAATTGTTTAAGTATAATTACTTAATGTATAATTACTTAGTGAAGTAATTAGTGATGATAATCACAGGGTGTAATTAATTGTAGATTGGAAATAGTTTTGGGTTGGAATGGTTAAGAATAATTGATCTATGCGATCAATTAAAGTTTAATTACTTAATGTAATTAAAATTAAATCAAGGAGGATTAATTAAGATGAATGATTATTGGATGATTAATTAATTGGTTTGTAAATAATTAATAAGCATAATTTAAAAGTAATTAAAGTAATTAATTTAATTAAATTGAGGTTAGTTAAATTAATCAAAAAAATGGTTTGGTTGATTCATCTTGCTTATGAATGATTGAATGATATTGTGTGCCTTATATTAGATGATATCTATGTTAAGTGATGTGTGATGCTATGTGATAAAATACGTTGGGATCAACCGTGACATCCTGTATTTAAACTTGAATTGTTTCATTTTAATAACTTGGTTAAGATGATATTGGACTCGAAGAGACAGGAGTCGGGTATTAGTAAATACCCGAAACCACTTCGATTCTTATAGATTGATATGGAAAATCAATAGGCTAGAATGGAATGATTTAAGTGAATTGGACCATTTAATCTAAGTTTTGATACTTAGGAATTAGTGTGTGAAAAAAAGTAATGTCTATAACAAATTGTGAATTTGTAAATTGATACGAGTTACCTCGGGTTTTATGTAGTTTTATGCTGTTGTATACCATGTTAGTTGGGCTTACTCACGCTAGTTTCTAGCCTGACCCGGGTGTTACTTTGGTGTAATGCTCGGGTCAGACCGAATATTACAGTTTTTCAGGTAAGGGCGTTCTGGAGCTCAGAAGGCAAGCTGGATGGCACTAACGTATAGAGTATTTCCGCTGTGATATATTATTGTTATCTAGGACATGTTGATACGTATATATGTCCAATGTTTCGTGAAATGTTGTAACTCTGATGTATTAAAATGAAATTGACAGACATTATATTCTTTTGTAAACTGTTATTATTTGATATTATATTTTGATCCGCTGCGAATGTGAGATTCTGTGTTGTGTTTTCTGTTTCTTCCTCCTCTATCTCTTTCTTCTTTTCCTAACTATCTGGAATTTTTGGACTCGAAAATTTTGGGTCGTTACAGTTGGTATCGGAGCAGAAAGGTTAAGCGAGAATCTTGGCTCTAGTGGGGATTACTCATTAAATAGAGTCCGTAGTACTCTAGAATGAGTTGAGTATATATATATCAGAGCGTACTTGTTATTTTCTTATATAAAGATTTTAAATGATTTAATACAAGAATTTATTTTGATATATAAAGCGATATATCTTTCTAATAAATATTAAGGTAATTGGATGTTAAATATTGGAATTAAATTAGTGGTAATAGAAATACAACCAAATTGAAATAAAATAAAGATAAGTTTGAAATGGATTCAAACTGAAATTAAATCTTGAAGTTGGGGAAGAATTTCTAAATAAGATGAATTAGAATTGGTTTCAAACCGGAGAAATAGAATGGTTATTGTGTTTAATAATGGGATGATTGTTTTCCAATAAACAATAAAATGTTTTAAGGAAGTAACCATTTAAAAAGAGAATAACTTGTAAATTTGAAAGGATGTAAATTAAAGTAGGTTTCCAACTGTGAAGTTCTGAATTCTAAATCTAAACATTTGAAATTGTTTACAAAGTGTTAAAGGAAATAATATTATTCAAACTATTTTGAATATAATCTTATTTTAGAATGAGAAGTTGTTTGTAAACTTTAAAAGAATTTGTTTTGAATTAAAACCAAAGGTGGTTTAAATTTTAAAATTCGACTTGGTGGCCCAAAAGGAAAATATGTATATATATGAGGAATATACATAATATCAAAGATGGTTTGAAATAAACTCTAAATGTTGAGTTTTAAATATGGAATGAGATGTGAAAACCCAAAGTGATAAGTTTTTGAACTTATAGATGGGAAAGTATTTTGAAATTTGAATGGGAATTCAAATTGTGTAAATTTGACTGAATTAAGTAAAATGAATTTAACTTGAAGGAAGTTAAATAAGTTTGAATGATCAACCTGATTTGGAAATTTCAAGATAAAATTAAGATTTAACTTGGGAAGTTAAATGGTTGATTTGAATTGGGAGTTTGAGTGATCTCAAAATAGGGTTTGAGATCTGGAAATGGATGGATGTTTTAAAATAATTGGGTAATATCACCCTGTTGTTATTAATAATCTTTAAACTGTGAATTGGATTTGTTTAAAGAAATGGGGTGTGGTAATATATCCATTATTAAGATAAAATGGAATCATTTTGGACTTAAGATTTAAATATCTAAGATAAAACTTCAAAGCTTTGGTTTCAAGATTTAAGTTTGGTGATAAATTGAATTTTGAAGATTTAGTTGTTTAAAAGGATTTGAATTATTATTATTTGAACTTTGAAATAGGATAAAAATGGAATTTGGATTCAGAAATTAAAGGTTAAACTGATTTAAGAGAATTAAATCAACATTTGAAAGTTTAACTCGAATTTATATAATTCGAGATGATTTAAAGTGAGACTAAATTTGAAATAAGTTTAAATTAAAATTGATTTAAATAATTTGGATTTGTGATTAATGTTGAATAGTTTTAAATTCAAACGGAATTTGATTTGAAGTTGGAAAGAATCAAGGATAATTCAACTTGAACTAGGATTAAATTCAAACTGGGGTTAAAAAGAATTGAAAAATTAAAATTGATTCTGTTTGAAATTTATTTGAATAATTAGAATTATGATTGAAGATCGATAAGCTTAAAAATTCAAATGGAAATTTGAATTGGACAATCTGAACAGGAATTGATGTTGAATGAGTTCAAATTCAAATGGGAAGTTGATTTGAATTTGGGATAAGAATGGAAGTTAACTTAATTTAAATTGAAATTGAAAGTTAAAAGTTATTGGAATTGGGATCAATTCAAATTGGAACTGAATAAATTTAAATGGAAATTTAAATTGAATTGATTGGAAATGGAGGTTGGGAATTGAACAGTTTGACTCTGGACTATTTTCAAAATAAATTGTTTTAGTACAAATCTATTTTTCCAAACTATTTACTATACAACTTTTCCTTTTAAACCTAAAACTATCTTATACTTGTTTTACAATTATTTTTGGGTCGTTACAGAGGGGGTAATTTAAATAGATCCAGAGGCAGAGGAAGGTGGAGAAACAACAGCAACAATAGACCAAGATGACAAATATGTGAGAAATTGGGTCATACAGCAATGAAGTGCTTCTTCAGGTTTAATGCTAACTACATGCCAAATCAAAATCAAAATAATCAGAGAAATGGTAGTCCAAGTATCAATATAGCATAGGTGCAATCTAACATAAACAGTCTATCTGATAATAGCAGAGCAATCAATCAAGATGCAACAGCAAAGTCAGAACATATACATGATGAAAGCTGGTATTCAGATTCAGGAGCTACTAATCACATTACTAGCAACCTTGACAATTTAAATTTTGGCAATAGAGAGTACAGAGGTAAACAAATAATTTGCATGGGAAATGGTGAGTCTATTAATATTACTCATATTGGAAATGCATCTATTAAAGATGCAAGACAGTTATTTTTTAAAAATTTGTTAAGAGTGCCAAAAATAAATAAAAATCTCACGAGTGCCTCTCAATTTTCTACGGACAATAATGTTTATTTTGAATTTTACCCAAAATATTATTTAGTTAGAGACAATCTAGCTAAAGAAATTTTGTTATAGGGTAATGTGTGAGAGGTCTGTACATATTCAGTCTTATTAGTTTAGGAAAGTTTGTAAGAAATCATCAATGTTACAACATTGCTGAAGTTAGGCAAACGGAAAAAAATAAAGACGTGTTTAATCTTTGGCACTACAAACTTGCCATCCTAATGTGAATGTAGTTAAACAAGTTCTCAATGAAAATAAGATTGATTCTATTGATATATCTTTGCCATATGTATGTTCTTATTGTCAAATGGGTAAGAGTCACAAATTAGCATTTAGTGATTCTTTAACTATATATTCAGAACCATTGGAATTAGTTGCAATAGATTTATGGGGCTCAGCTCCAATATATTCAGATTATGGGTACAGGTATTATATATCATTTATTGATGCTTTTTCAAGGCATAAATGGATATATTTTTTGAAGCCTAAGTCTGAAACATGTAAAGTTGTTACTCATTTTATATCTCTAGCAGAAAAAAACTGGCTATCAGGTTAAAATTATGAAAACTGATGGTGGGACTGAGTATAAGCCACTCGGTAGCTATTTCGGTAAAAAGGGAATATTTCATAGAATTACTTTCCCTATACATCTGAACAAAATGGGTTAATAGAAAGGAAACATAAACATATTGTTGAGATAGGTCTTACTTTATTAGCTCAAGCATCTCTGCCCCTGAAATTTTAGCCTGAGTCTTTTAATACAGCTGCGTATCTAATTAATAGATTGCCAACAAAGGTTCTCAAAGAAATATCTCCTATGGAAAAACTATTTGGAGTAAAACCTAATTATCAATACTTAAGAACATTTGGATGTTTATGCTTTCCTTACTTAAGATATTATAATAGTAATAAATTAGATTTTAGATCAAAACCATGTACATTCTTAGGATACAGAACCAATCAAAAAGGTTATAAATGTCTTGATGATAATGGAAGAATATATGTTAGCAGACATGTTGTTTTTAATGAGTAGGTGTTTCCTTTCAGCAATTCTACAATAAAAACAAGCAGGAAGATTTATAGTCCAAATGTATCCATACCTGACATACCTATATATACCGATGATCTACAAACTTGGAAGAATGAAAGGACCGTTGGAGCTGATGATTCTCAACACATAGTTCCTGATCAACCAGGTCATGAATCATTTGAGCAGTCCAACAATCACAGTCAATCTCCTACAAATACGAATTTGCAATCACAACAAGTAAGTGAAAGTAATACAGAAAATCATGAAGATCAGTCCGAAAATAGTAACAAAAATGAAGAAGAACAACCACAAGCTAGAGCAGGTCATACCATAATCACAAGAGAAAAAAGTGGTATTTTCAAACCGAAGTTATATACTATTGTAACCATTACAGAAGAGCCTGAAACCTTTAAGCAAGTTATTGTTGATAAGAATTGGAAAGCAGCTATGGATGAGGAATATAATGCTCTCATGAAAAAAAACATGGAGTTTAGTATATCCTCTAGAGAACTAAAATATAATTGGGTGCAAATGGATTTTTAAATTAAAGAAAAATCTAGATGGAACAGTAGCTAGATATAAGGCCAGACTTGTGACCAAAGGTTATACACAGGAGTATGTATTTGACTAAAACGAGACATTTTCTCTTGTAGTCAAACCTACAACCATAAGAATTATTTTGTCTATTGCTTTATATAAACATTGGAATATTAGGCAACTTGATGTCAATAATGCTTTTTTGAATGGCACTTTGCAGGAAGAAATATTTATGGAGCAACCTCAAGGGTTTGAGCAAGACATGAATCATGTTTGTAAATTGAATAACGCCATATATAGTCTTAAACAGGCTCCAAGAGTCTGGTTTAATAGATTGAAAGCCACATTATCTACACTAGGCTACCAATCTATCAAATCAGATAATTCTTTATTCATCAAGCTCAATAAAAATTCAAGTATATATATTCTAATATATGTTTATGATTTAGTTATTACAGGGGATGATGGAAATGAAATCAACAAACTTACTCACTACCTTGATGAACAATTTTCAATTAAGGATCTTGGTAAATTAAACTATTTTTTGGGTATAGAAGTCAAAAGAGATCAAATTCAGCAATGTTTTTAAGTCAACAGAAATATATTTTAGAGTTGCTATCCAAAACAAAAATGGATAAAGAAAAGCCACAACCAACATCAATGATAAGCAGTCAACAATTGACTAAAAACAGGGGAGAACCCATAACTAATATCAAACAACATAGAAGTGTTGTTAGAGCTTTGCAATATGTAACTGTTACTAGACCTGATATATCTTTAAGTGTGAATAAAGTTTGTCAATTTATGCAGGAACCATTAGATAATTATTGGAAAGCAGTTAAACGAATACTGAGATATCTAAAAGGAACTGCTAATTTTGGTCTTCTACTAAAGGTTTGCAACAATCTTACATTAACTGGATATTCAGATGCAGATTGGGCTACTGATTTAGATGGCAGAAGGTCTGTAACAGGATATTGCATTTATCTTAGCAATAACCTATATCATGGTGTTCAAGGATGCAGAGTAAGATATCCACATCTAGCACAGAAGCGGAATATCGAAGTGTGGCTAGTGCAACAACAGAGATGATTTGGATTCAATCGCTATTAAGTGAACTAAATCTTAAGTTACATATCAAAACAACCTTGAGGTGTGATAATCAAAGTGCAGTATACATGGAAGCTAATCCTATTCAACATTCGAAGACAAAACATATAGAATTCGATCTTTATTTTGCTCGAGAGCATGTGTTAAAGGGAAACTTACAAATAAATTATGTACCTGCACCTTACTAGCGAGCAGATTCACTCACAAAGGCTCCATCAGCTTGAAACTTTATCAGATTCTGAAGCGACTTAAAGGTTAAAGAAATTCCAGAAGATACAAGAAAAGCTACTGACCGATTTGGTCTTTTCAGTACAAACTTCATCTTCGATTTTTGATTTTCTGCAAATTTGAGTTTATTCAACTTCAGCGAGTAAATGCACTCATAAAGGCTCTATCAGCTTGAAACTTTATCAGATTTCGAAGCGACTTAAAGATTAATGAAATTCCAGAAGATGTAAGAAAATCTACTGACTGATTTGATCTTTCCAGTACAAACTTCATCTTCGATTTCTGATTTTTTACAAATTTGAGTTTATTAAACTTCAAATAAGCTTAGATCCAGAAGAGAGATGAATAGATCTACTCATTTCAATTCTGATTCTTCATTAAAGACTGGATTTTTTCGAAGATTTGAAGCATAAGGAATGAAGTTTGGTCGCCATGCCCTAACCCTAACTTGGGTTTGAGGGGGAGGGGTAAAAGAAATGAAGTAATGAGGTATGGTGTATTCCTACAGATATCTTTTGTATTACCTCTTGTAAATTGGGTTGGGTTGTCTCTTAAGCCCAAGATGAATATGTACAGTATAAATATGCAGAGCATAGTGTATCATCCGGGTACAAAAGAAAATACAAAAATCAATTCTTCTTATTCGAATACAAATTTGCTGTTCAATTATCAATCCATCAAATTTCTCATTCAAATTCATTTCTACTCAAACTTTTATCACTGAACCTAGGCCATGTAGCATTACTGAAGTGATGAAGCGCAATGTTTTCTATATATATTTATTACCAAAGAATGTATTTGCGCACAATCATACTCATGACGGCCTCAAACTTGTTCCAATGCCTTGAGTACTTGATTATCCAATGAGGTAAACATGCATACATGCATATACATGCTACATGTACCAAAAAGTATAGTTTAAAGCTATCAATTGGGAAGAGATGTGGGATTGGAAACATGATTGTGAGCTATAGATCGAAAATATGAAAAACGGTGCTATCAGAAATATGATTTTGAGTTATCGAAAGTGTGAATTTTATAAGCCATAAGATATGAAGAATGTAATGTCGAAAACATGAAACGGAAGGTAGAAATATGAAACTGGAAGCAATCGGGAGCATAAAATCTCTATCGAAGAAATATATATAAAGCTATCAGAATCATGATCTTACAACTATCTGAAGTATGGGTAATGCCATAGAAAATATAAAAACAGAGTGCTACCAGATGCTGTTGGAAGTTGTCGAAAACGTAAAGAATTATGTTATTGGAGGAATATAGGTTTGTATCTATCAAAAACACCCATGATGCCATATGTCATAAGGTTCATTGGTCCACCTTAGTTATATCAGTAGAGCCCACAAAGCTTATTGCAACTATTTTAGACGAAAATATTTTTACAGCGACAGGTAGGCATACCACAACATCAACTAGGAAGAAAATCTCTACCATTCAATTTCCACGTGTCAAAAATCAAAGGGAGAATCTAGAGTGTCACTAGATCAAAAAGGCATGTTAAGCACCCAATTATCAAAGAATTGATGTAACTAGAGAGCTATTCCCACATAAAAAGGGGTCTTTTGTGAGGTTGTCTTCCTTTTTTGAATCATTTGTAATCTTAAGCATCCAAAAACTTAGAATGTACATCAATGGAACACTAGGGCAAAATGTAATATCCTAAATGCAATAAATAACATGACTTCATAGCATTTGCACTAGCATGCTTGTTTACCTTTTCAAGTTCTTTAGTTATGATCTTGATTTCTTACTTTAAGTGGTTGGTCGAAATATTGAGGAAACATTTTTTACATTTTCACTAAGAATTAAACTTAGGGAAATCAATGCTCATAACATCCGTAATCCATGTACCACTACATTTGGATTTCACAAAAGTCATGGATGTCGATTCGTCGGCTAGTATTTGAAACAACAAAACAGTGCATATCTATCGTAACACACACTAAATCTCACAGCAGATGGAATGGATATAATATCAACATAAACATGCAATAGATTAAGTGTGTATAATGTCAAAGAAACTTAAGATTCAATATCGTAACACATGTGGTACTTCAATTCTTATGTACAACATGTCTAAAGATATAAAATTGTCTACATGTCAATATCCCAAATTATTGGATAGATATAATCATAGCCGTAAAAGCTATACTCTATAACTCGCTTCCAACTAGAAGAAATTCTATTCTTAAATCAACATACTCAAAGAATAGATAACAAAAGTGACAACAAAGAGGTGATCAGACGTAAAGTCTGATAAAAATGAAATATTATTAATCTACATGATTACTAATGCGATATTATCGTTTATAATAACAAATGGTAATATGTGAGGTAATGAAACCATATCTCAACCTGCATTTTCACTTGCATCCAACAAGTTAGCACATTCCTACTATAGTTCTACGCAATATGTGATAGATCAATCATATACAAATCATCATGGAAATTGAATGTGAATTAACTGTCATACTAAGGAAGCGGTTAGATCTCGCATTAAGGCAAAGACTCGCTAAGTGTAGTCATCAATGTTACACTAATACTACCACAATTCACCACATCATCCACCATCTACAATTGTATCGAACCTAAATAATACATGTCTAACCCTACCAATTATTTAACAACAATACTTAGGACAAATGACTTGATGCCGATAACCCTTGGTACAAAGTAGTTAAAGGTCTATTATCTTTGCTATTGAGATAGAACATCTTTAACCTCTGAATCGATCTCGCCTAACATGAGAAATTGAGACAACCACACCTCGTTCTACAAAAGGTTTATAATTATCAATCCCTAAGGTCATAGAAAAGGGATATAGACTTAATTTTTATATGCACAATCGTATGATATCGTATATCACAATACCCAAGTCATATCATTTTGAAGCCACCAGATGAAACCACAATAAGAATCATATCCTATCTCGAGCCATTGCCAAAGTCTCGAATTTCCTAACATCCATCCAATATTTTTTGAGATATGGCCCATTCCCCACTCATCATAATGTTCTATTGTCACATCAGACCTTACAAGCATCACTTGTGTCCTAGAAATGGACGAGCTCACGAAATCTCAAATTTTATAACTTGCTCCAATTTTCATCTCACACGGCATATCAAACATCTAAATAAGGGATTTAGATGTCTGACCTTAATGTTTGACACAAAAATCCAAACATTTGAATATATTAATTTTACACTAGAATAATGCTAAATCAGTTTCCCTAAATTTCAGACATTTGGAATTTGCGTTAAGACGTTTGAAAGCCTTAAGAGACCAAGCCTAAACCTTAATGAAAGAATTTCCTTGGTGGAAATTTGTTCCACCTCCTTCCCGTTCATCTTTCTTTCTCCCATCTTCAACATTTGGTGTAATACACCACCTTTTCACTCATGCTATCAAAGAATTCTATTAGGTAATAACGACTAGTAATATAAATAATGAGACGATATTAAGTTGTCACATGTGAATATTTTCTTGGGCTAATACCGATACATATTTCAAAATCATATACAACTCATATACATGTACTCGATATCCGCACAAAGTAATAAACACATGTGTTTTTCAGGATAGAGCAATACACAATATATAGATAATAATAGAGAATACAAAGTCATTAAATGCAATGATAACATATAGTAAGTGAAACATACAAGGCTAACTGGGTTTACAAAAGTCAGAGGCCCATTCTCTCATATAAATATACATAACATATATCTGATACATAACTTTAATGGCCCGCAAGTTCATCACTTCAGAAATTTTTGAAATATTCAAATATAAAATATTTTAACATAAATGATAATGTTTTAAACCATAAATAATATTGGTAACCTTATTTTGAATGAATATTTACAAAAATATATACTTTGGAAGATATATTGATAAAATGATCGAAAAATAAACAGCTCTTAGACCATCCGACATCGTGCACAGAGATGGATTCACACACTCATTTATATATATGAGTGAGAATATGTAATAAAATTATTTATTTTATTTTTGTAAATAAAATCTCTTTATGACATCATTGATGATATCATTATTTTGAAACAAATGATTTTTGAATTTAAATTGAGTTTAAATGATGTAATAATTATTTTAATTATTAAATAAGCCCTTTTAATTATTATATAATGATAGAAATATTATTATTAAACTTTTTTTATGAATACACACACACACACACACACACATATATATATATATATATTAACTAAGAAGTGGAAATATGACCAAAAATCAAAATTTGTAACGATTCAACGTAAAAAAGTAGTGTAACGTTCTGAATCACTAGAGATATACATATGCACACATACGTGCACACATATATGAACAAATCCACATGAACATGAACACATATATACATACAAATATCCTTATGCATTTCAATATATATGTATGTATGTGTGTGTATATATGTATGTATTACAAAATATCAAGGTATTTTCATAAAAACTTAACACTTTAGTGAAACCAAGGTCAACATCTTACATACCAAAGTACAAGCACATGGGTACATACACATGGGGGTGGGGGTTTCGATCAAGCATGACAAGGAAGGAGGGGAATAGGGTGGTGAGCAAATGGTGGTGTATTTGTGTAGAAATATCATGATATTTACATCCTCGCTTTTGCCTATGAATAGCACCCATCTCTCTTCACTTCATTTCTTCATAAAAATTCCTAAGCTTCTTCACTTATTATACTCCACTTTTATGGCCTCTTGCCTAAGAAAAGTTATGTAAAAAATTATGGCAAAAAAGAAATTAAAATTATATAGTAATTATATATTATTAAAACTCGTCAAAACCAAGGAAAATCCACTCTTTGTCGCCTATAAAACCCACGACCACACCTTCCACCTACCAAGGCCAAGCCCATGTCCATTAGAAAGCATAGGTTGAGCATTCCCAAAGGTCCAAGGCTCGATACCATAGGCTACCATGTGATCGTAGCGGAGCTATAGTAGATTTAAAGTTAGTTCGATTGAAAATTAGGTGAGAAACTTTATTAAACATATATATATATATATATATAGTGATTATGTGTCATGATTGCTATGGTTGTTTACTATAGTGGATCATCAAGTTTGGATGTTGATTATATGTCTATTTTGATATTGAAACAAGTCATATTTAATATATACGTCGAATATCATAAAGGAAATCACTTTCTTTTAATAAATGAAATTATGTATATGAGATTGTTAAACCTATTTAAAATGGTTTAAAATGATTTATAAATGTTTTATAACCACTAAAATCCAATCTGGTGAAGTTTTGACAAGTTTTGAAAATTGAGTTAAAAATAGACACGTCGCGTACTGTAGTTTATCATTTCGTGCCATAGAAAGTTAAATCACTTTAAATGATGGATTGGATTTGTTTAGTAGATTTTGAAATATGAGCAAAATAAGTTTTCAAAATAGTCGTGGTTTGGCAATTCGGAGACCAAAGCGATAAATTATTTAAAAGTGATATTTTCAATTCTTTAAAAATATGAAATGAATTCTATAAATATTTTAAAATATTTTAAAAGAGATTTGAATTATAAATAAATGATCGAAAAATTGTTTTGATAAAATAAGCCTTAAAAGCATTATTCGCAACCCTATTCGCAACACTTTTTACAGCACTATTAATAACTTTTGAAATTTGCCTTTAAACTATTCTTTCCTAAATCTTTTATAAAAAAATTTAAATGCATAATTAAGTGTTTTAAAGGTGATCTGAAGGTTTTATAATTTATTTAAAAAGTTTAAATAAATGACTTAAAGAAAGGCTATTAAAATCAAGTTATATAATTTTAGCTCTAAAAGCCGACTGATAGACTGGATTTTTTCATTCATAAGATTTGGATGTGAGGTAATTAAACTAAGAGGATGTTCAGGAGAAACCAGTGCCCGACTCACCTGCCATTTTTCCTTGGTGAGGAATAGATAAGGTCGAAAAGAGACAAGTACAAAAAATTTATTTTTTCAAATTTAAACAACTTGGATTGCATAGAAATAATCTTCTTACACTTGATACTAAATTTTAAGGAGGGAACCGGTACTATCCGTGCGAATTTAAAAGGTGATTTTGCTGTTATTTGATGGATAGTAAAGGTTGGATACGAAAATTAATGTTGAGTAAAATTATTATAACTTCTATCGACCCTTTCTATTTACTCAATAAGGTTTTGCAATATGATTTATGAGAAATGATATTAGTTTGGTATTTTCAAAGTTAAAGAGAGGTTTAATGATTCTATGTATATTGGAAAGAAGTTTTAAAGATATATATCTTTAGAAGATATTTTTGGTAAATAGAAAGTAAATCAAATGATAAGCACCAATTTACTTAACATCTTTTTATTAATGATTGGTTCAATGGAACCGGGGTCGGATTTGAGTGATTCTTATCAAAAAACTACTTCGAACCAATTAACGTATTCGAAGTGAAGACTTGGAATGATAATAAATAGAATGAATGGTTGCTTATCACTAACCCTTGGGGAAAATTTCCCATATCATATATATGTGGCAGTAGTATCTTCATTTGATCTTCGATTCAAGAGCTGCTCACTACTAATCCTAGGGATGATTCTCGACAAGATGTGGTAGGAGAGTTCCTTTAGTTTGTCCAATTCCTGGACAGCTTGTATGGACAAATTTTTGACATTGCATTTCCAACATACTCATACACTAATTTTTAGGAACGTACATTTGTTTGGTAGTGTATGAGGTAACTCTGATGCACATAGCACCCTTCTCTAAGACGTATGAGATCTGAGGTTGTATATTTGTAGAAAATAATGGTGTGTGATGGAATTGGCAATGTGTCATTCAAAGTGGAATGTGTTATGTGAAAGGTAATCGTTACCTCGGGCCTCTTCCCTTGGGAATGGATTGCTTTGTATGCCATGGGATCCCGGATAGGTCGATTACGACAGGGGTGATGTCATATTCGGTTCTATCCACCACCAAGTTGGGTCTACGGGTAAGTCATTCTTGCTAAATGCAGAAATTTCAAAAGGTGCTGATCCTTAGTACATCCCTCCAGAGATGTATTGTATGGAAGGTAGTTCCTTACCTTCCATTGTATGAAAATCCAATCCCCAATAAGTTCCTTCAGACTTGATTGTTGAGCCTGGTATGCTACAATTTAATAATGTAACAATTTCGGCTAAGATTATATAAGTATACTTGAAAAGTGTTTTCAAAAGAATGTCATTAAAAGTATTATTCCTAGATTTTGCATTGTAGAGTTTTGGTAAACATAAGGTAAAAACATGTTTCGTGTTTATGTGCGACATGGTCTTATGAGATGCCCTCTGTTTTCAAATATCCATATTTTGAGTTTCTAATATCAGTCTCATGACTAATTGGGAGTTTATTTTCCTTTTCCTTTAAACTATGGGTGCCCTATTTTTTCGATCACCTAATTAGTTAGGAAGTATGGAACATTTTAGGAGAAGCTTGGAGCATTTTAGATGGAGTATGAAGCTGGAGGGTCCTATATAAATAGTCATCTATTTGTAATCCGCCGTATTTTTTATTATGTATCTACCAGCACTTGTAAGGATATGAAGTTATAACTATCCTAGCTAGATTAGTACTTACTAGTACTCAGATGGAGAAATTTGGAGTAATTGCACATACTACTCATATGTATAATTAAATGTTGACAGCGATGTAAGATTCAATATTGTTATATCTTCTATCTTTATTTTTTTTACCCATGATAAAAAAAATTCTCTGGCACTTGAATTTACGGCATGTGAATACGAGAATGTATTAGTGTTGATTTATAAGGGTCGTGGATGTGGGTCATCACAATAACTTAACATAACATCATTACATACATTTGAGATCACTCAAATACATATTTAGTATACATCCCTGCTAACTAAATAGCCTCTAACTATGCTAAACAATTATAAGTTGGTCGCTTTGTCCCTGAACCTAAATCATCTCGGACTAATTCGAGTATTATATAAATAATGCATGGATCAGACTATGTCTAGAATGTAGGTATTAATACATACATAAGAACAACTGGCGTGGTATAATCAAATATATCTCAAGGTGGCATATAAGCACCTTAAGAGTACCAACGCATCATGAAACCATGAATACAAAAGATAACCGTCACTAAGTATATTCAATCAACCCATAAAATGGCACATAATCAAGTTGATGCAAACAAACGGTAAAAAATATCAACATACAACATTAAGCATTAATAAAAAATGCAAAATTTACCTACTTGGTATTACCGACTTCATTCTGACACCTTTGAACTAGGCGTTGGCGGGGCAATGGAAAGGCGGCACTAAGTGCTTAACTATACAAATTTACCGATGTCTTTTTTGTGTTTTTGACATGGTATAGGCGAGGCTTCAGTTGGATGTCAGCCCTAACCATATTAATCCTTGTCGATGTTCTCTCCTCCATCAAATTTCCAATTCACAAGAAAACCCACTGCATTCTTCCCTTGATGTTTGCCTTTCAACGTTGTTTACGGATGCTTCCTTCTCTTTCGACGTGGAAGCAAGCCAAGCCGGCTCCTATAACGTCCCCAATTTTGAGGCCTAAAACTAAGCATTATGGATGTTGTAGCCATCCGCAGTATTAAATTCTGGTGATAAAATGAGATTAGTTAATTTTATCTTTAACATCAAGATCATAAGAATATGAAAATTTTCAAAACACATTTCATTAATAATCTTTCACATTCATTACATAATCCCATCGATTCCGCTTTCAGAGAAAATCTAATAATTGCAATTTTATTCCAAGAGCAATATATGAAGATGCCCCTTGGATGATTAGAGTCTAACTACTTCACTGTTATAAATCCAGTCATTACATCCACTTAAACAAAACATAAACTTCAAACAACACAATGAAAATAAACTCATAATATTAGCTTATATCATGCACGTTCCAGGAAGCTTATTCATCTAAACTGAAAACCTACTCCCGAACTACTCAAACGAGCCCCCGATAGTATAAGGACAAAACTAAAACTTTGGGTTAGACAAAAAATTTGGTGTGAATAAAATTATACCATCATGAATCAAAATGGATATCTAGTAAGACCACATAGAAGAACAGAACGGGTTCCCCCTCACTAGTATCTTATCAAAATATGTCGACCTGAATGTAAATCCTGCACCTGCAACCACATTGGTTAAAACAAAACACGATATGATCATATGCATGCAAAGTAGGGAAATATGACTAGTCTGTAATTAATAGTTGTGAATTCCCAAAGTTTACCCTCTCTATAAAATTGATCGTCTGTCTCGAATCATAATTTTCCTAGAGTCACTATAAGTCTACTGGTATTGCAGGAAAACCAATAACCTATCCGGCAGTAACAACCGACACCAGTCAACATGAATCATGCCTAGAAATATGAGTGGCTAGTCTTTTTAAAAAAAACATTACAGAACAAAATTATAGGGATGGGTTTGAAGACATTCTAAACTTTCAGATATCATAGCGGAAGGTATGAAAATACAAATATACAAAATAGACATTTTAGAAAAACATCTTCAAAAAATACTTGATTTACACATCATTACTATGCGTGAGAGGAGAACCCCAAGATGCACACTTGTACTACAAACCAATAATGCGACTCATGGTATACACCACTGTTAACCGCTCGATTGTAATGTCAAACGTCTCTTATAGTAGCAACTTATCATCCTACACCGGCTTCCACCTATACCACGTCGTGCCAGATACATGGGTACAAGAAATCCTATTAAGATCGAGCTCACTCATCAGGTAACTTTGTAAGTCCTACATGCCACCACGATGAAATACCCCCTGAGTGTTTATGAAATACATCGCCCTAGTCAACTTTAATTTCTCATTTGGGTATTCAACTGTTACCCAAACTGCGATGACCAATAATCTTTTGATAGGGGATTTATGGCCCTATAATTCTCTTGGTAATGGATTTACGACCCTATCATCTCTAATCTGTTTGTTTAGCTTAGAAATGGCCTCAAACAATCAATCTTCTATTTATATTTTATTTGGAAATTATATAAAGTTTATTATAAACTTAGGCCTCAAGCCGAGGACCAATTCGTGCATTTTATAGGTGAACGGTCGACCCTGACATACTCCAGGTCGACCATTACCGACCGATTGCTAGGGTATCCAGGCCGATCGATCGCATATAAATTTTTAGGTTATTTAATTTTTTAACGTTGATTAATTTTTATTTAATTTCATTAATCATAGTAGTTAATAATTTCAGCTAATTAATGATTTCAGTTAGCCCAGTTCCAATTAATTAATTTTCACATTCTCAATCAATTATAGGGTTTACCATTCTAGGTTACTGGTTAACATTAACATGTGTCGAATTAGCCAATTCCATTAATCAATTTCATTTTATATTTCTAATCCATTCAAGTTCATGATTCAATTCCAATTTTAGGTTTAGCAAACTGAATTTTTGTCTAACAAGTTAATTATAGGGTTTTTACAATTCTAGTCCAAGTTTTACAATATGATCTTAAAAGGTGTACTAGCATTAAATTAGATTTTCAGCAATTTATAGAATTTAATTCTAATCTACTTTATAGATTGCAACTCAGGTTTATAATTTACTGTTTATATTACTAGCACCCTTGATCGGATCAAATAGATTAAAATTTAACTATACTAATTATCTTGTTAAAATTATTCTCGCTCACCTTATGTCTAAGCTCTTCTTGTTTGCTTTGCCCAAGAGTTTTGCTAGCTTATCCTAGATCTAATTAGTTGAATTCTTCTATTTTGATTTTATTTGATTTGAAGAATTTTTTAGAGGTTGGAGAAGAGGGAATATTTTTAACAGATTTTGGATGCAGTAAATTGATATGAGAGTTTAGAATAGGTTAGGCTTGCTTATATATGTGTTTGTAATGAATTAAGGATGTTGGTTTCGGTTAGAGAATAATTGCTTAAATCACGTATAGTCATCAAACCATGGGTTTGAAGTAATGGATCGAACCTCTTCAATACAATACTCTACATGCCCTAGGTTCCATAAATTTTCATGTCCCATGGTCGACCTAAGAGGATCCATGGTCGACCTATACCGATGGACCAAACCTCCCCAAGGGTCGGTCTAATATATTTTTTCCTTTTCTCTTTTCTCTTTCATTTTATTTCAAATCTTTCTATGCCCATGACTTCTCCATAAGAGCTCCGTTTTCGAAGTGTTATCTACCAAAATCATCCAAAAATCTCTACGAATGCAATAGCGCATGTTTCGTAGCCAATAGACATCCATGGAAATTTTATTTTTACCCCTTGTATTGATTAAATTTACCTTTCTTATTAAATTTTCATTTGGAATTTATATTAAATTCTCTATTGAATTTCCGTAAATTTCCAGGGTGTTACATTCTCTCCCCTTAAATGGATTTCTTCCTCGAATTCCTAAAGGACGGAAAAATTATTACTTATGCACACAGTAACCATTAACCACAACTATTTACTCATCTATTACCTATGGAAATCATTATCCTTAGTAGTTTTATAATGCAATATGTACATATATGTGCAGCATAAAATGCACGTGAACTTTATGCTAATGCAAAAGGGCAGGCGGTTTACCATCCAGTCGATCTCCTGTCATGAAAATGCTCATGCCATGCATCCAAATGTATGTAGATCCTAAATAAGTATACTTGCAATTCTATATGTGTGCGCAACCATTACATCTATATTCAATATCCATATGCCTAACATCCACTAGCGCAACAAATTTCAGATTTCCATGTGGATCATATCTAACAGCTAGATAATAAATAAGAGATCATCAGAGTGTTTGTAATACCTAGTGGATATATTATCTTAGACATGTAAACTAATACAATCCAAACAATACATCCATATATATCCATCATCTTCTTGTTTGGGGTATCTCTTTTCAGTACTAAGGCATGATTCCGATGATATGTAGTCTCATCTCATGACAGTGCTTATTTCTCTAATCTTCAAGTGCCTTGATGGCATTCTTATCTTTCTTCTTAGCTTCGGCTTGTGATTTCCTTAAGTTTTATCCTGCACTACCATGAGATCCAGATTATCAATCTCTAGTTTCCTTTTTCTCGAGACCGTGGATATTTTCTCAACTACTTATGCCCATTCGCTATATTGATTATAAGCATCAATTATATAAGCAACGATTATATTTTAGATCTCAGACAGAATTCTCTTTAGTTTAGGCAAAAACATGAGTCCATTAAAGCAAACATTCGAAAATTATTCCCTCAGTTCGGCCATTCGAGCATCGGCAGTAAGTTGTTGCTTCGTAGTGACGACTGGGGCTTCAACCATTTTTTTGTTGGCTCTATGATATGAAGTCTTGAAACTACTTTTATGGTGCCTATGGTTGGAGGATCGATTGGATTGAGAAGGTGCAAAATGCTACATAGTAATGGAAACTGAAGGAAGTGCATGAGAAACATTGCTTGGCGAGTCATCACAACGATCAAAATGCCTATCTGAGCCTCTTGGTGAAGGTGATTTGGACTTGGAACAACATTTGGAAGCAAATTCATGCGACGGATAATCTTTTTCATAACTACCTCTATCATGATTGCCTCTATCTTGGCTGGATCAATAACCGAACCCTAAATCTCGACCACTACCGTGAGGTATGTGCTTGGATGGTGCCTATGTGGTCGAGATACGTTTTCCATCAAGTGTTGATACGTTGATACACACACACAACGCGCACACACACACACACACACTCACTTCTTCCTCTTTATGGATGCTGGAAATAAAACAAGAATGAATTAGTTTCCACTGGAATGGATGTGAGTCAAGTGCAACGTAGCATCGTGAAGTGCATGTGTACGTGAGTGTCCTAGTATCCCCCTATGGACCATGTTCTGGAGCATTGCTCATAGGAGTGATCTTTCCCATGCTGATGAGAGGAATGTCATCGTTAAAGTAGATAGAGGAGTCAAGACCCTCGAGGCTTATGTCACCGATATCAAAGGAGCCGAACTCGGTAGGAATCAGGCCCAACTTATGGAATGTATCTGTGGAAGGAAGAGAAAGAGTTTTCTCGGCAATTATAATGGGTGGAGGCTGTATAGAATTCTGCACCGTCGAAATTTTCACAATTAATCTCTTCTTTGGAGCAGACTGTTGGTCGTCTATGGGTTTTTCAACCAAGGACTCATGGCCCATATCAAAGCCGCCATGGCCCGGCTTATCATTGGAACCTACAGTTCCTCCTTCCTCAACATGTTCTTTCCTTTCTTCAATATTATCTTCAATTTATGCCCTTAGACTCAGTACTGTGGGCACATATGGATTAACCTTGCCTCTTCCAGGTGAGTTATTATCGTCGTCGTCATCACTAGCTGCCATTTGGACTAGACCAGTGTTGTGGCCCGCTTCTAGCGGATTATGGGCTAGGAGATTCTCGTTGAGGAAAAGAACTCCAATGTCTCTATCCCCTTCCGAAAGTGCAATGAGACGACATCGATAAGAATCGTGTCGCTGGGTCTTGCTGGAACATCTAAATGAAAGAAAAAATATGAATTAAGCTTGATAATTAATAAGGCGAATTCATAGCAAACGAATGAGGTAGAACTTACGTCCAGATATCCATCTTTGTGCAAACCCAAGTGGATAGCGTACATAAAACCATTTTCTTTTGAAATAGTTCAACTTGTTCCATGTGCCAGTGACAACTCTGCAATTCTTTGTTTGCTCCGAGTAAGCCAAGGAAGGACTTCCCTTTCGGCTCTTAAAACATCTCCTCGTCACTTGATACTCAGCACACATATTGAACGAAGACAATGTACATGTTGAGAAGGAAGGTGTAACTATTTGGTGTAACTGCATCGAAGCAAATCTCATGAAGCTTAGAACTTGATGAATGAATGGTTTAATGGTGTAACACATCCCATCAAACACATATATCTGTTGTAAGTAGTGTAGCCTTGTAGGGGACCGTAAGCTCTCTAATGGTGAGAAGGGACTAGTACATCATCGAATGGAATTCCATGCTTGTCGCCGATTCTATGAAGATATCACTCATTGATCTTTGAAGCAACAAAATCAATAGGATCGTCTAAAATAGCATCTTCAAGAATATCCGGAGCAGGTTCAACCTCCGTCCCTTCCGCACGCTCTATTGATCTTCAGAAACTTGTTGTTCTATATGCGGATTTTCTTTTTGATGTGCTTGTTATACTAGAAGTAGATGGACCTGTTGCTTGAGTGGCAAGATGCTCGAAAATTCTATGCTCCATTTCTATAAGTACTCAATGGATAATCATTATCGAATTAATTATAAGTTATGCCCGTTGTGCTAAAGTGAAGCCTAGTGCGGTATTGTACAATGTCGTGCAGTTCAGATTTCTAATACATATGATAGTTCATTTTAAGCACTTGGGTATTGCCCGAAGTGACCATCATCACCGACCATCTCAGTGGACTCCATGTCAACGGCAATGCACTGGATATGCATCGAAACTTAAGAGGTAGCTTTTGGAAAATGGGATGTTAGCCACCAAAACTTGAACACATGAGAATTTAAAAACTAATATCCCACCAAGGGTCGAATTTGTACCGATCCAAGCCCCTAGGCGGATTCTTGCCCATTTCCCAAATGCTTTATCCTTGCTCCGATATTTCCATCAATGCAAGCATCACCCACAACCAAGTCAGGTCTCACTCATACGTGGTTCAAGGCCATCATCTACCTAATTTAATTCAAGGTTTGGCCTAGGACCGTGTTTGGTTGCAAAGTGGAGTTATGGCTTTGGATTGGTGTACGGAGTCCAACTACGATGCGGTGAGTGACATAGGGTTCAAGTAAGCAAAGGCGAGCAACGGTGATCCATGGCACAAGCAAAGGTGAATTTCGCTTGGAAAAGAAGGGAAATGTCAATGGAAGAATATGAGCTTGGTTCAATGTTCACAACAAAAGTGAAGAGGAAACATGAAAGTTGGGTTTTATAACCCAGAAGCCAACTTGTTAGGCATAAGGTTTGGAGACTATTCAAAGTCTTGGATCGGTACCGATCCAAGAATTTAGATCGGTACTGATTCTTAAATTAAACAAAACTCTATAAAAATGGTATTAGCCTATGCATGCTCATGTGCTTGAGATTCAACACGGCATGCATGTGTATACGTATGTGTGTATCCATCCAATACCCTGGGACTAGAGTCAAAAGAAATCAGATTTAAACCTAAAAATCCATTAAATGAACCAGTTTGGAATTACCAAGCTTGGAATAATAGATCGGGAGAGCACACTCCAGATTTATAATGCCAGATGCTGGTAAAGCATCATGACAAATAGCTATAGACAAACTTTTCAAAAAATCAATCCGTGGGAAGCATTACAACCATTCAGAGAACAGGGTGGAGTCCTTCACAACAATTCAGACTTGTCTTGATTCAAAGCACATCATGTTCGAAACAAGTTGTACTTTGGGGAGCAAGTGCTATCTAGCCTTTGACCAGGCAATATTCAGATAGACTGGACGAATCAAACTTAGAAATTGTCGAGACAGAATGCCCGAAGAGATGGCATAATAATCCAGACAACAAGTACGAACGAAACCATGGGACAAAGATCACGCCAACACAAGAAAGCAAGAACCCTGATCCAACACAGTGTTGGATCAGTACGGATCCACATCATGGATCGGTACCGATCCCACATCATGGATCTGTATCGATCCACGAAACCATGTCCATTGGTGCCCCTAATCCTACTACATGCTCGTAAGGATGCTAGAAGACTATTCCAGGTATTATTTTGTTGTCTTATGCAATTCTATGTCGGTCTCCATGAGCACTCAAAGTCAGCAATTCCATTCTTCCATAGTTCCATCATTTGGACCTAGAAATAAGCTAATAATAGTGCAAACCATTATGAAATCATGAAGCTAATAATAGATCGAGCCAAGACAAGAAGACCAAGACCATCCATACGGAGAAGTTATGGATCGGTATTGATCCATGAGGTTGGATCGGTACCCGATCTGTGATTGTTGACGACCTATCCACCTACTTTCTTAAAGAATAGGTTTGCAACGTAAAAAATGATGTAGAGATCATGAGGGCGAGATTCTAGGCTTCCTATATCAATAAGTAGAGGGGCATGGCTCATTTCTAAGGATCTTTTGAATCTTGCTTTCCCTTGCTCTACTTTCTAGTAATCACCGTAGGATCTAAAACGAACCGTAAGAACTTCTGCCTATAATCAAAAAAATAATCAATAAAATCACCAACGGACGTAGGCTAAGATTAGCTGAACCACAATAAATTGTTATGTGTTCTTTTCTACTCATTTTCATTTAAATTTCTTCACGTTTTGTTTTCTAATTAATCTTCCAAGTGTTTGAGCCATTTTTTGATAGTTGATCCATCGACTATCGATTTTGATATCCTTCTTTGTGCTTCGTCAATCTAAGCTGATTCGTTACTTAATTTGAGCATTGGCATCCAACACCATGGATAACTTAAACCAAAGAACGAGTGGGAGCTAAGCTAATTGGGTCGCACCCATTAGGTTATATTCACATTTTTTTATAGATTTGTTGGTAGCATGCATGCGATGATGTGAAATATTCAAATGCTCATATGACGTGGGGTCCAACTTGGAAGTTCTCGAGAGTGATGTGCATTTGGTGCGGGTTCTCATGTATATTTTATCTAAAGGTATACTTTCAATGTAGGGCTAATCATGTTGGATAAATTCATACTTCTTGTTCGATTCGAACCTTGAAGTTAATCTTTTCTTAATTGCATCGAGAAGTTTCTTGAGCCCTTCTCTATGTTTAATTAATTTTGTCCATTTTTTAAGTTTTGATTTTTATCTTGTATGTGTGTAACACCCCTTATTTTAAGTAACATTATTTATGAGATTTAATTAGATAAATCAAAAAGAATAATGTAGAAATTAAAGTGATGTGGTAAATTGAGATTTGAAAACCAACTAGAATCATGCCTTAACTAAATGGATTTATAAAAATTTAAATACCTAAAATAATAAGGCAAGGGTAATATGGGAATAGTCGTATGTCATAACTCCATAACCCCTAAACCCTTACATTATTCACATTCACATTTTTATAAATCAAAAACATAAACAAAAGGAAGCAAGATCGGCCATAACCCAAAGGGAAGAGAAGCTTAAAATCAATTAGAGGCTAAGACTTGAGTTAGGAAAATTAAAGCAACAACAAATCTCAAGTTTCATATCCAAACAAAGTGAATCATGGCCTAAACCATCTCATATAAGTTTTTTGAATTTTTAATTTCGAGATTAAGGTTTAAAACCATTTGAATGGATGTATGATGATATGCTTTGATTATATGCCATGTTTTGATTTAAACAACGATTTTTGTGTAATGATATGATTCGATATTATGGTTAAAATCATGTAAACTGATATCGAATATCGTGATGTTTGAATATGTTAGCTAAAACAATATTTTAGAAATGGGTTTAAAATTACATAATATTCCAAGCTATGGATAATTTATTATGAATTTTGAATGGAAAAAAAGATAATTTGGGTTTAAATTATTTAAGGCAAATAAGTAAAGTTTTTGGGTCAGAAATTTATATATGTTGGAAAACATATTAAAAGAAAATAATCGTTATTTTAGGGGATTTTTTCTAGATGTTTTAATACGATTATTAAATTATTTAAATTGGAGGACTTAAATGTTTAAATGTATTGTTGAAGGGAATGGCTTATTTGTTAAAATGATTTCAATTATTAAATTACTGAATTCTGCAGCCTATTTGAAAAAGAATTTTGATAAAGAAATGACAACCAATTATACTTTGACAAACTAGGCAATTTAGGTGAAAAGAAATTTTTTTGAAAGGCATAAAACCAGTTTTGTTTTGATTTACTACTTAGCCACTTCCGTTTGATTGCTTTCATCACCGTACTTCCACTAATGAACTCATTCAAAACCAAAGCACATGATACTAAACTATGGATACGTAATGGATTGGAGAAAGTTGAAAGGAACCATGTCGAAGACTTGTTTTCGAAGGGGTTGAAGCTACTTTTAAATATCTTTCGAATCAATCAAAGTGCCTTTGCTCTAATAAAAGCTTTCAAATGAATTTTTGCTTGCCTTTATTTGAATAAAAGCTTTTGAATAAGTTGCCGCTTGTTTTGTTCTAAAAGGAAGCTTTTGAAAGGTAGCCATATTTTAACATATTCGAAACCTAGCTACCGCATTCATGCCTTTTGGGTTAGTTAAAGGCCATTTCTTAATAACTTTAATTCAATTCTTTTGAAAGGGAAGCTTTTGTCCTTGTAAAATTTGAAGCCGCCTTCTCAATGGTTTTGAAAGGGTTGTTTGAGCTGCTTTTAATAAGAGTTATGGAGGCAATGATTTCGAAAAGGGTTTCGTAACTATCCTCTTCTCCAAATTCTTCTACTCAATAGCAATGATTTCGAAAGGGGTGCTTTCGCTTCTGTTCCATTTGACCCAATAATTATATTAAATGTTAAACCTAATGGTTTTGGAAGAACATTTTTAAATGGTTTAGAAGTTATGTTTCCACAAAACCTTACTTTAATTTAATGCTTTCGAAAGGTATCAAAATGCATGTTTTAAGTGTTTTGAAAGGTAAGCTTTAAGTATTTCAAAAGGTAAAATTTATGTATTTCGAATGGTTTGTTTTTAAGTAATGCTTTTGAAAGAGAATGGCTAACGTTTTCAAAGTAATGCTTACAAAAGGGGAGAGTGATAGAGGGTTACTCATGATGTCACAATGATACAATGGATATAGTGGAAAGCCTTAGCTTTTGAAATAAAGAAATCAATCTCCTTTTTTTAAAACCATGGCATTGAAAAAAACTTTTTGAAATGGCAATTTAACTTTGAAATTTCAAAGGAATCTTTCCTTGTTAAGGATCGAGTACGACCCTTTTCTTAAAAAAGAAATATCTTTTTCGGGTACGACCCTGTAACGAACCGTTTTTCCATACCATTTGAATCGACAATAATCCACACATGTCTAACTCAAATTGCACGAATAAGTGGATCATTAAGGGTAGAAAAAGAAAATAAACACAGAATAGAATCTCACACGAAAGGAATAACATATATTATTTCAATAATAATCTTTACAGCGGAAAATTTTAAATACAATATCAGAGTCTAACCTAAATTCAGCTTGGACAGTTATAAACATCTGTCTTTACAATTGCTGACAAACATCAAACAAAATACGCTAAACAAAGCGGATGATAGAATACGTCCATACGATGATGAAGATCTCCAGCTCTCCATTGGAAACTCCAACCATCTTCAACTAAACCTGAAACTACTCGGATCTGACCTGAGTATTAAAAATACTCGGATCAGGCTTGATAAACCAGCGTGAGATACTCGAACTTTAAAATGACTATGTTATCAAAACCCTTGAAAAGAAGGGTATCTCATAAGACCACGCCCATGCATAAACACGGATGGGCTTTTTACCTTATGATAACCAAAACACTTCATACACTTGATATTATTTGTAATGACATTCTTTTGAAAACATTTGCAAATAAACTTATTCAAATAAGATATCAATATCTGGACTAAGTCTAAGATAATATATCCGGACTGGTTCAACGGAATATACCAACGGAATATATGATACCAAAAGGGGTAGCTGAAATGTTTGCAAGTCATTACAGCTATTTTGGGAATACAATCAAAACCGTAAATCTCGTAGGGATTGGATTTCCAACATGATGGGAAACTAGTGACCTTTTTTCCGAACCACGCATAATAAACATAGTTCCCACGGTGCCATAATCGCTTTTCTCAAACTAGTCACTTGGAAACTATACTAGCTACACTACAAATGATAACCAGTGTAACAACCCTAGATTTTTATGTATATTTTAATTTTGACTTTATTTCATTTTGAATTTTTTAAAACTTGTTTCATTTCAAACATTTCATTTTTAAATATAAACTTTTATTATTATGTGAATTACAATTCCAAATGGTATAAATTGAATATTTTCCTGAAATGTTGACTTTTATCAATTTGGGTCAAACTTTGATTTTTAAAATTCAAATTTAAATATTTAAATTCTTAAATTTTATCTTTTATTATGAAAATATATTAAAATTTAAGAATACTACTTTTCGTTTCGTTGAAATCCGATTTATATTGTGAAAGTTATGTTTTTTACAATATTGTAAGTAAATTGATTTATTTAATAAAAAATTGTCGATTTTAATTTATATAAAAAAATATTTTAATTTATATATATATGTGTGTAATATGTTATATTATATATTTTTGTCTTTTAAATATTTTTAAAGTGATGTTTGAATTTTTCCAAAAATTTATTGAATTTGTTTTCTATTTTTAAAGGCTAGTTTTCATTTTTCTGCTATTTTCTTCATTAAATTATATTTAATTAAAATTTATTTATTCATTTTTATGTATGCATTTTATTTTTATGTTTTTACCTTTATTTATAAATATTTTCAAGTACATAGAAATTTTCCGAAGTTTGTTCCATTTATTTTCATATTTCCAAGACTAGTTTGTATTTTTAAGCTATTTTCTTAATCTAATTATATTTAATTAATATTTATTTATTTATTTTTGTTTATTTACTGGTTTTTTATCTGTATTTATAAATATATTTCAGTTATAAAAAAAATTCAAAAGAAATGAAGAAATTTGAAGAGTTTTTAACCTTTCATTTACCTTAGACTTTTCACCTCCCTGCCTCTTTATTTTCCACCAACGCTTGCATTCATTTTGGGGCTGACCATGTCTCATTCTTTAAGCTGCATTCCTATTCATTTTTCACGTATAGAAACACTTCTCACCTCAAAATTTTCGGCCTCCATCTGAACAAAGAAAATTTGGTAACTTTCATCTTCTTTTTCCATTTTTTCTACTTGTTGTTTGATTTTTGAACATGCCTTCTACCTTCCATGGTTCGGCCCTTGCTCCTCCACCACCATAGCCGCCTCCACCATCACCACATCAGGTCACCATCTCCTCCAGCCCACTGACTAAGCCATGCCGTGGTCATCTATGAATAGATCCACCAAAGTTTATGCAAACACTCCACTTGTTCAACCTAGCCGAGCGCCAATCTTGTTCCACCACTCAAACCATCACCTTGGCCGCCACTTGCACCACCATATCCAGCAAATTCCTGACCTGACACCACTGCCATGTCCTCCTACTAACCACACCAGACCTGGCCGTGACCACTTGCCTTTGGCCGTGGCTTGTTTTGCCTTGAAACCATTTTTTTCGCCTTGTAGTGTAGTGTCATGCTCATACCTTTGCACATATATCTCTACTCCTTTATATCCATGCAATGGCTGACCTATGAACCCAAAACCAGATCCAAACACACCCCTTAGCCATACATTTCAGATCTGGAGTTGAAGAATAGGTGGTAGGAAGCAAGTGCAAACACTCCGGTGATGTTTTGTATATTCATTTCTAGCTTTGTTTAATTGAATTTGGGTTGAAAACTTATGTTATATTTTTTTTTTTGTCTCATGTATCCAAGGAGAATTAATCTTTGGCTCTACCACTCATCTTTGTGTCGTGTTATCGTGCTTGTTTGGATCTCATTCGTGCATTCTTCGTTGTGTCTCCAGCTCAAAATAGTGAGTTATTCTCACCAGACAATATGTACATATATAACTAGTAAATTGACCCCTTTTGAATCTGTAAAATGCATTATCATGTTACACCTGCTATATTATGATTATATAATATTCACCCATGATTATACACCTGTTATAACATCTGTTACTGTTATATTATGTTGTTCTGTTATTTTTATCAGTTTATCACACTGCAAGTTTCCTATAGATTAGAATCACTATGGATTGAAATGATACATACCCGAACAGACTTTAGAATAGGAGAAAATCGTTATGGGCTGAAATGATAGGCCTGAATGATTTTCAATTATTTTCTTTTACTTGGGATTACGGGTTTGAAATGATCAAACCCGGGTTTTCTTTGTGAATTACGGGTTGAAATGATATATTACCCGTATCACTTTACCTAGGCTAGAAAATGAAATACAGACCCGTTGTTAAAATATGTTTTTCTAAATTTTTTTAATTTTTTTTAGAAATGTAAATATTATAATATTTTGATTAGATTTGATAAAAATGATTTTTGTAAAGCATTATTGATTTTCTGAAAATTTATAAGTGAAATAAATAAAGGGCAAAGTTAGAAATCTGAAATGTAAGTTATTTTGGAAATTATAATTTGGTGATAAATAGAATTTAAATTAAATATTAAAATATGATAAATTTATGATATTTTGAATTAAATTAATTAAAAATGATTTTTTTATAATATATTAATGATTTTTGAATAAAGTTAAAATGTGAAATGAATGAATATTTAGGTTGAAATTTGGAAATATAATTAAAATTGGAAATTTGTGAATTTGGCTTAAAAGTGAATTTTAAGTTAAGTAAATAAAAATGAAATTAAGTTATATTTGAAAATTTTAAAATTAAATGTTAAGTTAAATTTAATTAAATGAATTTAAAAATTAATGTTGGAATTTAATAAGTGAATTATTTTTAAATTTTGATTTTTGAATGGAGATTTAACTTTATAAAATCATGAATAAAGGGTATTTGAATGATTGTTTTAAAAGAGAAATTATATGATTTTATAAGCTAAAAATGATTTAGATAGAAATATAATTGTTTTTGAAATTATATTGAATACTTGAAGTTAATTAACTGCATTTCTGAAATGCTATTAATTCTAATGTAAATGATAATACAGCATTTGTAAATGCTGTAGTTGATAATAATGAACCAAATGGCTAAGTTTAATTAAAGGCTATCATAGCATTTTTGTAAATGTTATAATTGTTGAATTTAACTAAGTTTTATTTGAAACTAATGTAACCCTATTACAGCATTTTTTTATGCTGTCTTTTGTTAAATTGAACTGTTTTGAATGTAACTTTCTGTAGCAATTTCTAAATGTTGCGAAAATTGACTTTTCGTCTGTTTTAATAAATTAAGTGGATAAATGAATTTTGAAAGACTAAAATTTTGTAAATTTAATAATTTAATTATTAAATATAATAACTTCATTTTATGATTTAAAAAGGAAGTAATATGTTTCGAAATATGAACTATTTTGAAATGTGTTTTGTAATGGTATTTAAATTAAATAAGAATGAATGTGGTTTGGAAGATATTATATTTTTGATATTTTGAAATGGATTTTGAATGATATTGAATTTTGAAATGATATTTTATTTTGAAGTATAAAATACCATTTTGAAATTTTAACCACGGGATGTATTTAATCTATAGTTTAACTGATTCTTAAAGGATGGGCGATCCCAAGCATCCTTTAAGTTATTGTGCATTTCTACTACAGTTCACTTGAGTTGGTTTACATTATATAAGTATATATTGTCCTGACTCGAGTGTTTTGTGTTTTACTTTACGCTCGGGTCAGCCTGAGTATTCACAGCTTTGGATTCTCTTTCTGGAGCTGGTCTTTGCTGGAGTTTCTGCTTATCTACATTTATATCTACTCTCTGTTTCAGCTGTTCTAGTTTATCTCATGTATTAGTGAACTTCTATGTAATTGGGATTTCTATTATGTTGTTTTCAGACTGTATTATGTATTTGGTTTGAGACTCTGCCGTAGTAGCTCATGAACTACTATGTATTTTATTGCCGCTGCGAGTTATTCTGATATTTCTGTGTCTGTGATTCTGTGATTGTATTTCATTTGCTCCAAATTTATTTACAACGCGGTATTTGAGCAATTCAAGTCCGACATGTGCGGATGCGAATGGCTGAAAATATCGGGTTGTTACAGTTGGTATCAGAGCTTTGGTTTTGGGCAAACCATAGCCTTCGGAGCCAAAACTCATTAGAGATAGGGTAGAAATACCCTAGAATGAGTGAAATCAATCTCAGAATCCTATCTTTGTGAGAGAACGTATTTTCAAAGTATAAAATGATTTCCAAATGATTTTAAAAGATTTTCAAAGATTATTTTGGTATAAAAATGTTCTTATTTCGAAATCAAGATTTTCTAAACTTCATCTCTTCGGTATCCACCTTGTTAGAAATCTCTTGGTTAAGATTCTTATCGATTAGGATTTCTTGAACTTTGGAACGCTCCGACTTATTCTGGAATCCAGTCTCGTTTTCCCCATTTTTCCTTTCGATTCGGAGCATTCTGTAACTCTACTTTGGAATAACCTCTCTAAAGGGCGGTGATTCTGTAAATTGTTGAATGATTTGTAAATGGATGAAACTCCTTTACAATTGGCTTTGATTCACTGGAGATTTCTGTATCCTCGGATGTCGATGCTATCTATCTCCTGCTCTACCTGGATTCTATCTCTGGCGATCAAAGGTCGATTTGCCTTAGATTTCCGTATTGATTATATCCCTAAAGTCTCGGTTGACCGGTTAAGGTCGCCCGCGATTTATATAGGCTTATCTATCCTCTATTTGGTAATTAAATTATCTCATCTTCGTTTGAGTTTATCTTCGAACTAGAATTCTATTTGATTAGAGTTCCTATAATTTTGAATCTTTGTTTGTTTGAAATCCTTCCTTGAATCATCCTTTGGAAATTTGTGTTTGGTTGTATTTTGAAATTGTGCATACATCAAAATTATTAAGGATGACCATATTTTGTATATAAAAAGTGAAATGTTTCCGATAAGGATTATATACCTTTTAAAATGAAAATTGGAAGCTTTGAAAGGATTTGAAATTTTGAAATTGATAAGAATTTGACTTATATAAAATGATTTATAACTGAAGGGTTTTGAATTTTGAATTTCGTGGAATCGAACTCCGGTGTTTTGAAATCGGTTTTAAGATTTTGGAAAATATATAATAATAATAATATGATTTGAAGATATTTTTTTTCAAATAAGAAATGTATTTGAATGAATTTCAATGATTTCTAAGGAATTTCAAAGAAGTTTTTCAAAGTTAATTGAAGTCCAGAACTCACTTGTGTCGCTGGAAAATAATTTCGATGATGAATGCATGCATTATCGACATTGATTTTCGAGTTTCTGAGTGGGGGAGAGGCCACTCTAGTAGCTTTGCTATGCGAGTGATTTTGTGAAACCAATTTTGGTTTCAGATTTTGAAATATGGTTTGATATTCGAAAGATATATGTATATGTATATATATATATATATATATTTGAAATGATTTAAAGTAAGTCGGTGTTCAGTCCTCGAGATTCAGATTTGTTTTGATATAACCTTATCTATGGGAATTGATTTACCGATTTGTTAGTGATTTCCCACTCTTGGATTTGAAATTATGGTTTCTTCGACTATTTTGAAGGTTCGAGCACTTCCAAATCAACTTTAACTTTTCAAAGCTAAGAAATTTTGAAAGGTATAAGGTATTTGATAAAGAATATAAGTTTAGTTTGTATGCTTCAAGTATGAAATAATATGATTTGTATAAGTTGAAACTGTTTTGTTAAGTAAATAAATAAGACTATTTTGAATTATACTAATACGAAATTTAGTTTGAAATGTTTTGGATAAAAATTAGTCTTCAAATGTTTGAGAAAAATTTGGTTTTATATGTTTTAACTTAGTAACATATTTATAAAACTATTTATTGAACAAGTTGGAATAGATACATAAGTTGTAGGTATGTTGTTTTATTCGCATAATTAATTTGATCCAAGTTTGAGTACACAAGTTCGAGGTGAATTACACCATTTCGTGTTAGGATTTTTCATTTGATTCTTGATGGGCAATATTTGATATGGATTTTGGGCTTGATTCTAGAATTCTCAATCATAGTATATGGCTATGCAAGGAGACTGATGGCTTCTAGTCGAGAAACCATATCGAAGTCCGCATTAGGGAAGTCGAATGGGCAATACTAGTTCGAAAGCGAACTTGTGTGATCAAGCGAGCGGTTGAATGTAATGTTGCGAAATGATGACATATGTAAATAATAATTAAGAAAATTTGAGATATATGAAATTATGAAATTTAGTTTTGAAATATGGTATATTTAAGCCTTGAAACATATTTAAGATTTAATAGTTTATTTTGTAAATCAAATCTATATTTGAAATTGATAATATTTGAAATGGTTTTGTTGGAAAACTAAATTGGAACTAATGGTTTGAATTGAATTAAAATTGGAAATTTTAGATTTTGGTTTAATTGAAAATTTTGAAATGTAAAGAATTAAGGGCATGTTTTATGATTTCAAATGTATGATTTCTAAATGTTATGATTTTCGAAGTGAAATGATTTCAAGTATTTGGTTTCGAAAGATTTATAACTTTGAAAGTATTATGATTTTTGAAGTGAATACATGTTTGAAATGGAAATGAATTTATTTGACCTAAATTTTGTTGATTTGGAAATTTGGATTATTTTCTAAACCTATTGTTTTAAGAAATTTTAAAACTGAATATGTATAACTTGAAAGAAATGATTTGGTGACATCATATATGATTTTAAAATTTAATTGATATCGAAATGGTTTGAAATTTAGAACCTTGTTTTATTAAATACTTGATTTGTGAGCTATCGAACTTATATAAAAATGATTTGTATAAGTAAACCATTAATTTGAGAACTGTTGATTTGAAAGGGTACTCAATTTTGAAAAATGAAATCTTATATAATCGAAATTTATATAAGTGTGATTTGATATACTATTATTTTGGAAAGTATTTGATTTGAAATGAAACCTTATATATATGGACTATATATAAGTATGATATTTGAAAGTGATTTTGAAAGGTACTATATGATACATATTTTTGAAGTAAAGATATGGAAAGTGCCTTCTGCTTGATATCCGCTTTGTGGCCACACTGTGGATTCATTCTATCGATATTATTCTCTCTCTTTGATTTGGGTTTTCCAGATATGATACTCGAGTGTCCATCGAATTCCACGGCGATCCCCGTGGTCTTATGATCGCGACTACATAGCGCAATTGCCTGGCTGAGTCTTGCCTATGGGTACGGATTGTTTCCTCGGGGTTCCAGGCGTAACCATTGTGTATCCTGCAATCTGTGTAGGTCGCGAAGAGTAGCGCAAGTGCCTGGCTGAGTCTTGCCTAGGGGTACGAATTGTTTCCTGGGGGATCCAGGCGTAACCATTGTGTATCCTGCATTCTACTCGTCATCATGGCGTAACTCGCAGGGCTGAGAAAGCTTACGGATACAGATTGTTTCCTGGGGGATCCAGGCATAACCATTGTGTATCTGCGATCCATGGTTAGACAACTGTTTCGGTTTGGTTGATTTATTTGGATTGTACTTTCCATATCTGTTTTTAAAAGTGTTTTCATTATTTTCACTGGGTGTTGAAACAAGTCTACTAAGTACTTGGAGAATTCTAGCTTTACGCCTGATCAACGCACTGCCAGAATCTACAGGAACGAGGATAAACTTGTTAAGACATCGAGTTATAAAAGTATTTTGATAAAAGTATCTTGATAAAGTACTATATAAAAAATATTTTTATCAGTTATTTTCCCTTTTAAATTTAAAATGTTTTAAATATTGTTTACTTTGAACCATCAGATTTGAATCAAATGACTATTCATCATACTAAAAAAAAATTTAAATTGAAATGTATAATGGTTCAAATAAGGTTCATCCTTGCCTTTAAACCTACTTTACCTCCTAGCTATCTTTTTCCCTACCTCCTTTCGGGGATGTATTCCAACCTATTGTTCTTTCTTGTTGTTTCTCCGCTTCCTTCCTTTTCGAGGACGAAAAGATTTGAGTGGGGGAGAGTGTAACAACCCTAGATTTTTATGTATATTTTAATTTTGACTTTATTTCATTTTGAATTTTTTTAAAACTTGTTTCATTTCAAACATTTCATTTTTAAATACAAACTTTGATTATTATGTGAATTACAATTCCAAATGGTATAAATTGAATATTTTCCTGAAATGTTGACTTTGGTCAATTTGGGTCAAACTTTGATTTTTAAATTTCAAATTTAAATATTTAAATTCTTAAATTTTATCTTTTATTATGAAAATATATTAAAATTTAAGAATACTGCTTTTCGTTTCGTTGAAATCCGATTTATATTGTGAAAGTTATGCTTTTTACAATATTGTAAGTAAATTGATTTATTTAATAAAAAATTGTCTATTTTAATTTATATAAAAAAATATTTTAATTTTTATATATATGTGTGTAATATTTTATATTATATATTTTTGTCTTTTAAATATTTTTAAAGTGATGTTTGAATTTTTCCAAAGATTTATTGAATTTGTTTTCTATTTTTAAAGGCTAGTTTTCATTTTTCTGCTATTTTCTTCATTAAATTATATTTAATTAAAATTTATTTACTCATTTTTATGTATGCATTTTATTTTTATGTTCTTACCTTTATTTATAAATATTTTCAAGTACATAGAAATTTTCCGAAGTTTGTTCCATTTATTTTCATATTTCCAAGACTAGTTTGTATTTTTAAGCTATTTTCTTAATCTAATTATATTTAATTAATATTTATTTATTTATTTTTGTTTATTTACTAAATTTTCGTGTTTTTATCTGTATTTATAAATATATTTCAGTTATAAAAAAAAATTCAAAAGAAATGGAGAAATTTGAAGAGTTTTTAACCTTTCATTTACCTTAGACTTTTCACCTCCCTGCCTCTTCATTTTCCACCAACGCTTGCATTCATTTTGGGGCTGACCATGTCTCATTCTTTCAGCTGCATTCCTATTCATTTTTCACGTATAGAAACACTTCTCACCTCAAAATTTTCGGCCTCCATCTGAACAAAGAAAATTTGGTAAACTTTCATCTTCTTTTTCCTTTTTTCTACTTGTTGTTTGATTTTTGAACATGCCTTCTACCTTCCATGGTTCGGCCCTTGCTCCTCCACCACCATAGCCGCCTCCACCATCACCACATCAGGTCACCATCTCCTCCAGCCCACTGACCAATCCATGCCGTGGTCATCTATGACTAGATCCACAAAAGTTTATGCAAACACTCCACTTGTTCAACCTAGCCGAGCGCCAATCTTGTTCCACCACTCAAACCATCACCTTGGCCGCCACTTGCACCACCATCTCCAGCAAATTTCTGACCTGACACCACTGCCATGTCCTCCTACTAACCACACCAGACCTGGCCGTGACCACTTGCCTTTGGTCGTGGCTTGTTTTGCCTTGAAACCATTTTTTTTGGCCTTGTAGTGTAGTGTCATGCTCATACCTTTGCACATATATATCTACTCCTTTATATCCATACAATGGCTGACCTATGAACCCAAAACTAGATCCAAACACACCCCCTAGCCATACATTTTAGATCTGGAGTTGAAGCATAGGTGGTAGAAAGCAAGTGCAAACACTCCGGTGATGTTTTGTGTATTCATTTCTAGCTTTGTTTAATTGAATTTGGGTTGAAAACTTATGTTATATTCATTTGTTTTTTCTCATGTATCCAAGGAGAATTAATCTTTGGCTCTTCCACTCATCTTTGTGTCGTGTTATCGTGCTTGTTTGGATCTCATTCGTGCATTCTTCGTTGTGTCTCTAGCTCAAAACAGTGAGTTATTCTCACCAGACAATATGTACATATATAACTAGTAAATTGACCCCTTTTGAATCTGTAAAATGCATTATCATGTTACACCTGCTATATTATGATTATATGATATTCACCCATGATTATACACCTGTTACTTTTATATTATGTTGTTTTGTTATTTTTATCAGTTTACCACACTGCAAGTTCCCTGTAGATTAGAATCACTATGGGTTGACATGACACATACCCGAACGGAATTTAGAATAGGAGAAAATCGTTATGGGCTGAAATGATAGGCCTGAATGATTTTCAATTATTTTCTTTTACTTGGGATTACGGGTTTGAAATGATCAAACCCGGGTTTTCTTTGTGAATTACGAGTTGAAATGATATATTACCCATATCACTTTACCTAGGCTAGAAAATGAAATACAGACCCGTTGTTAAAATATGTTTTTCTAAAAAAAAATTTTTTTTTTTTAGAAATGTAAATATTATAATATTTTGATTAGATTTGATAAAAATGATTTTTGTAAAGAATTATTGATTTTCTGAAAATTTATAAGTGAAATAAATAAAGGGCAAAGTTAGAAATCTGAAATGTAAGTTATTTTGGAAATTATAATTTGGTGATAAATAGAATTTAAATTAAATATTAAAATATGATAAATTTATGATATTTTGAATTAAATGAATTAAAAATGATTTTTGTATAATATATTAATGATTTTTTAATAAAGTTAAAATGTGAAATGAATGAATATTTAGGTTGAAATTTGGAAATATAATTAAAATTGGAAATTTGTGAATTTGGCTTAAAAGTGAATTTTAAGTTAAGTAAATAAAAATGAAATTAAGTTATATTTGAAAATTTTAAAATTAAATGTTAAGTTAAATTTAATTAAATGAATTTAAAAATTAATGTTGGAATTTAATAAGTGAATTATTATTAAATTTTGATTTTTGAATGGAGATTTAACTTTATAAAATCATGAATAAAGGGTATTTGAATGATTGTTTTAAAAGAGAAATTATATGATTTTATAAGCTAAAAATTATTTAGATAGAAATATAATTGTTTGTGAAATTATATCGAATACTTGAAGTTAATTAACTGCATTTCTGAAATGCTATTAATTCTAATGTAAATGATAATACAGCATTTGTAAATGCTGTAGTTGATAATAATGAACCAAATGGCTAAGTTTAACTAAAGGCTATCATAGCATTTTTGTAAATGTTATAATTGTCAAATTTAACTAAGTTTTATTTGAAACTAATGTAACCCTATTACAGCATTTTTTTTTATGCTGTCTTTTGTTAAATTGAATTGTTTTGAATGTAACTTTCTGCAGCAATTTCTAAATGCTGCGAAAGTTGAATTTTCATCTGTTTTAATAAATTAAGTGGATAAATGAATTTTGAAAGACTAAAATTTTGTAAATTTAATAATTTAATTATTAAATATAATAACTTCATTTTATGATTTAAAAAGGAAGTAATATGTTTCGAAATATAAACTATTTTGAAATGTGTTTTGTAATGGTATCTAAATTAAATAAGAATGAATGTGGTTTGGAAGATATTATATTTTTGATATTTTGAAATGGATTTTGAATGATATTGAATTTTGAAATGATATTTTATTTTGAAGTATAAAATACCATTTTGAAATTTTAACCACGGGATGTATTTAATCTATAGTTTAACTGATTCTTAAAGGATGGGCAATCCCAAGCATCCTTTAAGTTATTGTGCATTTCTACTACAGTTCACTTGAGTTGGTTTACATTATATAAGTATATATTGTCCTGACTCGAGTGTTTTGTGTTTTACTTTACGCTCGGGTCAGCCCGAGTATTCACAGCTTTGGATTCTCTTTCTGGAGCTGGTCTTTGCTGGAGTTTCTGCTTATCTACATTTATATCTACTCTCTGTTTCAGCTGTTCTAGTTTATCTCATGTATTAGTGAACTTCTATGTAATTGGGATTTCTATTATGTTGTTTTCAGACTGTATTATGTATTTGGTTTGAGACTCTGCCGTAGTAGCTTCATGAACTACTATGTATTTTATTTCTGCTGCGAGTTATTCTGATATTTCTGCGTCTGTGATTCTGTGATTGTATTTCATTTGCTCCAAATTTATTTACAACGCGGTATTTGAGCAATTCAAGTCCGACATGTGCGGATGCGAATGGCTGAAAATATCGGGTTGTTACACAGTAGTTCCCTGCTTTTCTCAAGCTAACCACTTTATCCACATGATGCAATAAATGCCTTGAGGCCCAGACGTATCTGTTACCTAGGGCTCAGAACATCTGATAACCCAAATCACTACTATCTGAAATGCGAGCATACATCTGACCACATAGAATCCCATCATAACCGGGGTGTGAGGCTCGCGAAGCTACGATCAATTTCTTCAAAGCCACGTTTTTCATACAAAACCAGCTTTGATCATAACAGGTTCCACTTTGAATGCCACATTGTCATTCCACGTCACATGACTAATTTCTAGAAAAGTATAACTTCCTGAGCTCGCATGTCTCGGGAAAGGGTGTTAAGCTAAAATAAGTTGCCTTCTCCGCCACCAACTGATATACGATTATAGAAACCACTTAAATGTGATTTAGAATACAATGTCGGACAAACATCCATACAAGTTCATTCTAGGACTGAACGAAATTGAATGCACTTTCCTCGGCCATTACTAGGCGAGAAGCACTTGCAATACGAAAAATCTCCATCACGAGGAGACTACTGCTATAAATAACTCTATAATGGTGGTCAACCAGAGCATGTTCAACAAGCAGTCTTCACGCTATGAAGATCCACGGTCTTCAATAATCATCATCTTCAACATGTCTTCACTTTCGAACGTATACATTGGTTCGAAGTGGTTTTCAGATAGGAATCAACTAAATCCGATCTTCGATTCCTTCCAAACAAATCATCGCTTTTAAAAAGATGTTAAGTTCATATGTGGATATCAATCATCAATCAATTACTTCATTTTTTATCTTAATCAAATATTTTCTTAGATATATTCTTTTCAAATGTATATGTAATCATTAAGCCTCATTTATCAAATCATTTGATATATTAAACTTCTTTAGATCTTGGAATTTTTCCAAATCATTTTTCTCTTTTAATTAGGAAAACCTTTCCAAATCATTCATTAAATCTTAATCAATGATTTCTTATATTCAAGTTATAACTTTTAACTTGGGAAAATATTCCCAAATCATCCATTAAATCTTAATCAAAGATTTTCTTATATTCAAGTTATAACTTTTAAACTTATGAAAAATATTCTCAAATCATTTATTAAATCTAAATCAAAGATTTTCTTTCTTAACTTCAAATCATTTTCTTGCAAATCGAAGATTTTCATAACATACTACTGCCACCTTAAATATGGTAAATTTCACCTCCAGGGACTAATGGCAAGTTTCACCTCTAGGGACTAATGGCAAGTTTCACCTCCAGGGACAAATGGCAAGTAATCCTACATCATGAATATCTTTGTCTTTTAACTTGAAAAAACTTAAATATGATCTTTTAGAGCATCCGGGCTTTCCTTTCGATCTATTACACCCCTCGCCTAAGAAGAGAAAACATAGGCCAGGTAAGTTCAGGGCACTAGATGCTCCATTCCTAACCTTAGTTAAACACCTTATTTTATCTTTCCAGATCTCACAGGTGGGACAAATGTACTAGTCGTTTCCACATGCTCAGATTTTCAACTTTACTTTGGAATTGCTTATAAATATTCCAAATTATCTTTAAAAATGCTTAATTATCCTTTTTAAAACATTCACAATTGTTTCTGGGAAACGTCGTTACATTTAAAATCATATTCCAAAAGTTATAGAATTCGCAGCATAAAAGTGTTGTAGAAAGTGCTATACAAGCTTATTTGATTTAAACAACTTTTAAATATTTGAAAATTCATATTTTCCAATCCAAATCTCTTTTAAATCATTTAAATAGAGTTATAAAATTTATTCCATATTTTTAATCCTTTAAAAATTATCATTTATAAAGAAATCCTGTTTTAGATTACGAACTGCAAAATCGCGATGTTTTTAGAAAATTGTTTTGGACATATTTCAAAATCTACTTAATAAAATCTTGATTTTCTTTCTTCGTTGGAAAACTATGGATATAATAGACCGGAAAATTCTTATCTCGAATAATTTCAAGCTATATTTCACCTTGTACACTTATTTAACTTTTACGGTGCGAAATCGCGAACTACCGTTACGCGACGCGCATAGTTTTGACTTGTTTTTCAATTTCTTTTCAAACTTCTTGAAAACACATTTAAATGTTTATTAAACATTTCAAAATTATTTTAAACTCATTTTAAACAACATTTCCATCATTTCAAATTCATTTTTCATTTCATTTTATATTATAATATTATATTATTATAATATCATTTTCAATCTTTTTAGATATTTTGAAATCATTAAGAGGCTAAATAATTTCCATACACGCATTTGTATGGATTTAATTCTCATTTAATTAACTATACTTACTAACCATTTCTCTTATCATTTGCCAAACCAAGTCATCATCCATAAAATCAATCAAATAATCAACTAATTTGTAACCAACTTATCAAACACTCATTTAACATATTTAAACTTTTCAAATCATTTTACTTGAAATAACTTATGGATTAATTAGTAAATAAGAGTACCCACCTTTAACTTAACCAATTCTTCCTACCAACATTCATATGCAACAACACTTCTCTTAAATCCTCTCATCTTTATCAAATCTTTTCCATAGACTTTCCTTTTGATTTCGGCAGCACTTCCTTCTCTTTTTCTCACTCCGAAGCTTTCCAACTTGCTTCCTTTCCTCCAAATAGTTCGGCCTCCTCTTGATCCTTGCCTTTCTCCTTCGTTTCTTTACTTTTTAGATGCTAAACCATGTTTTAATGGTATTCTAAGCTCTTTGGCAAAGTTTGGTGGTGTTTGGAGTTGATTTGATATGGTTTTGAAAAAGTTAGTAAGCTTTTGGAAGAGAAGAAGAAGCCATTAAAGAGAGCTTCAAGGAAGAAGAAGAAAAAGGTAGAAAATGGTGTAAAAGAAAGTGGAAGAATAGTGGTCTTATTTATAGAAAAAGTTTTGGATTAAAATAATGTTTTGTAAAAAGACCAAAATACCCTTACTTATAAAGTAATCTTATTTTTTTTCAACACTTAACATCACATTTCAAATCATTACTTTATGTCATTTTCACTTAGATATTAAGTAAAGTAAGTAATAATTATGTTTCTTTGATTTGATGTTTTACCTTTTGCTTTGAAATGACATTTTTGTCCTTTTGTGCTTACTTTTTCTTAATTGTTTTCTAAAAGTTTCTAACCTTGTTTTGTAAAAATAAACTTGATTAGTGAATTAATTAATACTTACACTATTTTAATATATGTTCCTATATAAGAAAATAAAGGTGCGGCGACGTTGCGACAACTTTTAATTGACAAAACATCGTTTTTTGACAAAATGTTTTACGGTCACATTTTGACGTTTTACTTGAACTATTTATTTATGTAAACCAAATTTAAAAATGAACTTTTTACTTCTTTATATAAATTAAAACATGTCTCTTTATATATTAAAATCATATTCAAATAATATCAAAATCTCTAATTTTACGGTGTATGTAAAACTGACAAAATGCGATAAAATTTGGTTATTTTTGTAAAAAGATTATTAACATACTTATAAATATTTTAATATACTTTTATTATCTTTATTAGATGTTTTCAATAAGATTTATCTTTTTAAATATACATTTAAACCTATTTATTTAAGCATTTATTTATTTTTAATAAAACTTAACGTTTGTTGGTTTGTTGTAAAATCCAAATTTATACTTTTTAAATTATCAACTACAAGAATAAATAATTTCTCTATTATTATCTATTATATATAACTTGTTTATCTAACTTTTAAACCTTTTTAAATTTAAAACAAACGAAATATCTCATTTTCGAAGTAGCGAAATTACGGATCGTTACATTCTCCCCTACTTAAAAGCATTTCGTCCTCGAAATTACCCAAACAAAAGTTTGCCCAAAACATTTATCTTTCTAATATACATAGTTCATCCGTACGAAATATTTTATTCGATCTCATATTCGAATACACAACTTAATATCCGAACTAGTATCGATCCCCCGATCCTCTGGTGCAGACTTTAATCAGGCTCTTTGCTCAAAAACCTTTGCTTTCCTTGGCATAGCTCTCAACTATGATAGAAAACTCAAGTACCCAACCATAAACCCTAATCAACGTTCGTCGTCAAGAATCGAGTGATAAATTCTTTGGATCGGTGTAAATACCTCAAAGTTTCGAACTCGAATATTAGATCATCATTTATGTGACGAAATAATCTACATATAACATATGTATTTATTAACTTCAAAAACTTTCATAAAAACTTTATCTTAAGTCAAACACTTTATAAAGGTGCTTCTTTATATAATCCCCTTTGACTATTTATTTTCAAATATTTTTAATAAAGGAAAATATTCCGAAGAAACCATTTTTCACTCAAAAGAATAATTTATCTTTAAAAATCTTTTAGGAAACCATTTCACAAATTTTCAAATATTTATGCAGAATAGTTATATCTTCTTTTCTAAAGAAATAGATTATCTTTTATTTGGAAAATATCCTTAAAATTTTATTTAAGCTCTCTATTATTTTTTTCCTTTGCTAATACATCTTATTATAGATTTAATTTCCAAAATTATGTTAAGTTTAAATAACTTTCCTTTATTTCTTTAAACTTTTTCAAAAAAAAACTATAATAAAATTTCCATAGTTTCATCCTTTTCTTTATTTCATACAATATATTTTTAAATAATTTTTCTAAACTTTAAATACTTTTTTCTTATAAAGCTATTTCTTTCTAATATTCGTTTGAACTTTTTATTTCTAAATATCTTATTAGAATTGATCGGATATAAGATTGAAGAAGTGCATCGAGAGGATAATCAAAAGGAAGTTTATTAATTAACATCATATTCATACATCTATTTCCAACCTTAACTAGCATTACAAAGTTTAAGAGATAACTTTCCAAGGAAATACAGCCTATCACATACTACCATTATATAGATACTTAGACTACTATGTGCTGTTCTTGAATTCTTTTTGAGGTAGACGGTGTTTTAGCTTGGGGGCTTAAGTTAACCACTTTCATTCTTGGACAGTCCTTCATTAAGTGTTTCCCTTGAAAGCACCAAATACAAGTACGTTGGGGGCAATCTTTGACCTCGTGTCTTAGGTTCTTGCATCGGTAGCAGCCCATTTTCTTCTTTTTAATTCTTGGTTTCTTCTTGGTTTTAGGACATTTATGTAGAAATGACCCTTCTCTTTACACTTGAAACAGCTCTTTACACTTGAAACAGACTATATCATCCCGATCAGAATTTTTATTTCCCTTCTCTGCTTCTTACTTCTCTTTGTTTCACACATAACCACATAATGTCCTTTCTTACCGCAATAATAACAGTCGATGTTAGCAAAGGGTCCTAGTTTTTCTTTTTCTTCTGCTTCTTTTTGTGCACTTGCTCTTCGAGCTTGCTTTGGAGTCATCCAAAACTCATGACTCGACATATTATAAGCCATTCTGCCCCTAAGTGATATTCCAAGATTAGAATTGTTTATAACATTTCCATTTTATTTTTTTTATCCAAATACTTAATTCAACTTTTTTGGATTTGAACTTGCCTTCATCCTCCAATGATAAGAAGAATAATTTACCAAGTAATCAATACCGTTTGTCCAAGCCAACATATGATTGATACTTAGAAGATTAATTTAATTATCACTAGAGGAATCAAGACCTTATCCATGGGACTTCCCTAAGGGAATTTATCTTATAAATTTCCCTAACCACACAAAATTTCATATCCTTTGAAAGACATTTTATATGCAAAATATAATCTTTTTAAAATAGTATGTCGATGTGCCTTGTTAAGAGTTTAGAAATACCTATCGATACAGTTGTACTTCCCATAACCAGAATTTGTAAACCGCTCAATCGATAAATCAACACAAAATATTTTTCTTATTAAATAACAAATACGCACTCGTATATACAATACACTCAAACTCATTCTAGGGTGTTACTAACCCTATCTCTAATGAGTTACTCAACCTAGGGTATTACTAACCCTATCTCTGATGAGTCTTTACCCAACCAAAGCCAAGGTTCTCGCTTAACCTTCAGCTCTGATACCAAATGTAACGAACGGGTTTTTTCGGACCCACCCCGGTAGGCTTTTCAACCATCCCGCTACCCTTCTGCTTTTCAACATGGGGGCTCTCCTGCTTTCCAACATGGAGGTGACTACATGTGGTACCTCGGATTTGCTTTTACGGCAAGCCTCTCGAATATCAACTAACGCTTTCACACTAGGGACATGTAGGGGTAAGAGTCTAAGCTTCGTCACTGTTCACAAAGCGAGAACCCCCTATCATGCTGAACATAATCAAACAAATCCGATCTCTAGTTCCTTTGAAACCAATCATCGCTTTTAAAAAGATGTTAAGTTCATATGTGGATATCAAAAATCAATCAATTACGTCATCTTTTATCTTAATCAAATATCTTTCTTAGATATATTATTTTCAAATGTACATGTAATCATTAAGCCTCATTTATCAAATCATTTGATATATTAAACTTCTTTAGATCTTGGAATTTTTCCAAATCATTTTTCTCTTTTACTTAGGAAAACCTTTCCAAATCATTCATTAAATCTTAATCAATGATTTCTTATATTCAAGTTATAACTTTTAACTTAGGGAAAATTTTCCCAAATCATTCATTAAATCTTAATCAAAGATTTTCTTATATTCAAGTTATAACTTTTAAACTTATGGAAAATATTCTCAAATCATTCATTAAATCTAAATCAAGATTTTCTTTCTTAACTTCAAATCATTTTCTTGCAAATCAAAGATTTTCATAACATACTACTGCTACCTTAAATATCATAAATTTCACCTCCAGGGACTAATGGCAAGTTTCACCTCTAGAGACTAATGGCAAGTTTCGCATCCAGGGACAAATGGCAAGTAATCCTACATCATTAATATCTTTGTCTTTTAACTTGGAAAAACTTAAATATGATCTTTTAGAGCATCTGGGCTTTCCTTTCGATCTATTCCACCCCACGCCTAAGAAGAGAAAACATAGGCCAGGTAAGTTCAGGGCACTGGTTGCTCCATTCCTAACCTTAGTTAAACACCTTGTTTTATCTTTCCAGATCTCACAGGTGGGACAAATGTACTAGTCGTTTCCACATACTCAGATTTTCAACTTTATTTTGGAATTGCTTATAAATATTCTAAATTATCTTTCAAAATGCTTAATTATCCTTTTTAAAACATTCACAATTGATTCTGGGAAACGTCGTTACATTTAAACTCATATTCCAAAAGTTATAGAATTCGCAGCATAAAAGTGTTGTAGAAAGTGCTATATAAGCTAATTTGATTTAAACAACTTTTAAATATTTGAAAATTCATATTTTCCAATCCAAATCTCTTTTAAATCATTTAAATAGATTTATCAAATTTGTTCCATATTTTTAATCCTTTAAAAAATATCATTTATAAAGAAATCCTGTTTTGGATTCCGAACTGCAAAATCGCGATGTTTTTAGAAAATTGTTTTGGACATATTTCAAAATCTACTTAATGAAATCTTGATTTTCTTTCTTCGCTGCAAAACTATGAATATAATAGACCGGAAAGCTCTTATATCGAATAATTTCGAGCTATATTTCACTTTGTACACTTATTTAACTTTTCCGGCGTGAAATCGCGAACTACCGTTACGCGACGCAAATAGTTTTGACTTGTTTTTCAATTTCTTTTCAAACTTCTTGAAACGCTTTTAAATGTTTATTAAACATTTCTAAATCATTTTAAACTCATTTTAAACAACATTTCCATCATTTCAAATTCATTTTTCATTTCATTTTATATTATAATATTATATTATTATAATATCATTTTCAATCTTTTTAGATATTTTGAAATCATTAAGAGGCTAAATAATTTTCATACACACATTTGTATGGATTTAATTCTCATTTAATTAACTATACTTACTAACCATTTCTCTTATCATTTGCCAAACCAAGTTATCATCCATATAATCAATCACATAATCAACTAATTTGCAACCAACTTATCAAACACTCATTTAACATATTTAAACTTTTCAAATCATTTTACTTGAAATAACTTATGGATTAATAGTAAATAAGAGTACTCATCTTTAACTCAGCCAATTCTTCCTACCAACATTCATATGCAACAACACTTCTCTTAAATCCTCTTATCTTTATCAAATCTTTTCCGTAGACTTTCCTTTTGATTTCGGCAACACTTCCTTCTCTTTATCTCATTCCAAAGCTTTCCAACTTGCTTCCTTTCCTCTAAATAGTTCGGCCTCCTCTTGATCCTTGCCTTTCTCCTTCGTTTCTTTACTTTTTAGATGCTAAACCATGTTCTAATGGTATTCTAAGCTCTTTGGCAAAATTTGGTGGTGTGTGGAGTTGATTTGATATGGTTTTGAAAAAGTTAGTAAGCTTTTGGAAGAGAAGAAGAAGCCATTAAAGAGAGCTTCAAGGAAGAAGAAGAAGAAGGTAGAAAATGGTGTAAAAGAAAGTGGAAGAATGGTGTTCTTATTTATAGAAAAAGTTTTGGATTAAAATAATATTTTATAAAAGGATCAAAATACCCTTACTTACTTATAAAGTAATCTTTTTTTTTCAACACTTAACATCACATTTCAAATTATTACTTTATGTCATTTTCACTTAGCTATTAAGTAAAATAAGTAATAATTATGTTTCTTTGATTTGATATTTTACTTTTTGCTTTGAAATGACATTTTTGTCTTTTTGTGCTTAATTTTTCTTAATTGTTTTCTAGAAGTTTCTAACCTTGTGTAGTAAAAGTAAACTTGATTAGTGAATTAATTAATACTTACACTATTTGAATATATGTTCCTATATAAGAAAATAAATGTGCAGCGACGTTGCGACACCTTTTAATCGAAAAAACGTCGTTTTTCGACAAAATATTTTATGGTCACATTTTGACGTTTTAGTTAAACTATTTATTTATGTAAACCAAATTTAAAAATTAAATTTTTACTTCTTTATATAAATTAAAACATGTCTCTTTATATATTAAAATCATATTCAAATAATATCAAAATCTCTAATTTTACAGTGTATGTAAAACTGACAAAATGCGACAAAATTTGGTTATTTTTGTAAAACGATTATTAACATACTTATAAATATTTTAATATACTTTTATTATCTTTATTAGATGTTTTCAATAAGATTTATCTTTTTAAATAAACATTTAAACCTATTTATTTAAGCATTTATTTATTTTTAATAAAACTTAACGTTTGTTGGTTTGTTGTAAAATCCAAATTTACACTTTTTAAATTATCAACTACAAGAATAAATAATTTCTCTATTATTATCTATTATACATAACTTGTTTATCTAACTTTTAAACCTTTTTAAATTTGAAACAAACGAAATATCTCATTTTCGAACTAGCGAAATTATGGGTCGTTACACGAACCTGTACCACAGCGCAGTTCCCTCACATTTTGGATTCAAATCTCAACTCAAACATAGGGAATTCTATCCACTTCCCTTACGTTATGTAATCGACTAGGGCATCGAGGATCAAGCGGCAACTTCTGAATTGCAACTAGGGAATGAACAAGCAACGGCTACATACGATACTCCCAAAGGTTGGAGAACATAGGTGGTGTGACTCTAAGCAAACCTAAGAAACTTTGGCCCAAAACTAGACTCGGGTAAAACCATGGTTTTCCCCAAGAAAATGCCAAAGTAACTTCTAGCGCTGATCACCGAGCTTTTGAATTTAGTGACTCCAAGCAAACCAGCAATTAACTCCAATCAATTAGCATATTTCCTCTGGTGCGACTCCAAGTATTTTACCACTGATCTGTCAATACTGGTCCATTTAGCTTTGCCCATATCTCAGGCATGCATACATCATTCACAAGCATATAAAATAGCTGTAACTTAAAAACGAACCGGATCAGCAATGACAAAATCATCTACCCAGTCGAAGCCAATTCATTGAAGTCGTTAAGTGTGTAGAATGTCCGAGGAAATTCAATATGCCTACCCTGCTGGCGTATTCTGGAAGCATAAACCATGGACTACATCTCATGAAATTCGATTGGCATATGAATTCAGTTAGAGTGATAGTGCCATCGAATGCAGGCGCTTTCCTATATTACTCGAAGGTGTATCGATCATGCGGTTTATGTGATTATCGTCCAAATCTATCTCCTCATTCAATCAGTGGGATAAGAAGTTTGTCGAGCAGTTTAGAATGCCTGCGACTCACACCGAGAATGTGATGCTATTATCCAATTTATTCCAAATGATAGTAGGGATATCATACTGACGTCGGTGATGAAGGGGGTCAACCCCAGATAGATTTTCGCAGCCAGTTAGATAGAGAGCCTCCTACGACCTTGGATCATCTCAGTTACAAAGTGACCAGAAATTAAGCAAGTAGGAGGTAGAGTAAACTAGGAGAAAGAACAATACGAGCCCATTGGCTAAGGACTTAGATACCAAGAGACAACCCAGGATCTCAAAATTCGACTCATATACTCTTTTAAACGATTTAATTGATAACATCTATTTGGAGGCACACGACTCAGAGCAGTACTAAAAACTAGTCTCGAGAGATTCCACCGAAGCCTAGAGAAAATCCGAGGAATGTTGTATATTCCAAGATGCACATGATCCTAACATTGGCAATTACAAACACCTCCACGAAGTGATCGAAAAGCTAATTTAGAAAGGAAAGCTTCAATAGTATGTGAAATCCCTGCAAAATGACAGGCATGAAACATCTGATGCCTATCAATAAAGAACTCTGAATATCAATTGGACCGCTAACGGTCGACATCCCACTGAAAGGAGCTTGGGGAAAAGTTAAATAGCGAGCACATGATGCTTCTTCACTTATCAATGAGATTTATTCCAATCTTCTTTGAATTATTTCCATTTCAATTGTGCTGTGAACTATAACGGACTTGAACTAAACTGCTTCCAAAACGATGCAGGTGACTAAGTACTCAGAGTTGGCTGCCAGCTAATCCCCGCTGACCATGATCGGACCAGCGGAGTTTCATCAAGACGAGCGTGGTATGACTGCTCATCAGCAACCATGTGCCTTCTATTTAGGACCAAAGGACAAGAGATGGAAAAGCTCGTCGTGGTCAAAATCCAATACAAAGCGGGCATAACTGATGTCCATTCATCGACTTCCATATTTGAATTGGGGACCTAACCAAGGCTTGGAACGAATGTGGACCAATCATCCACTCCTCGGGTCATAAAATAAAGTTTGAAGAAATACATACACCTCTCCCAAGCTCAGTGATTCCGAGATCTAACTAGAGTGGACGTGATTTGACCATCTACGCATCAACTCCTACCCTGAATGCATGAGGCAGTTCGAAAGCCGGACTTGAAGTGACCGTGATTGGCTGTCTACTCATCAACCACTGCTCTCAACACATGGAGACGACTACACCCTGAAAAATATTCAACCTGGCCATTCATTCAACAACCTTCACATTAGACTTGAAGCAGCCGCTCTTGACTACCTACTTGTTAGCCATAAATTATAACAAATGGGCACGATTACAGCTTGAACCGGGTGCAACTTAATTTTTCTACTCAATAACTCATTACCTTTGTTGGATAGAAAGAATACAAAGCAAGTTGGGCAAGACTTAATCATCCAACCCCAGTATGGGTAATGATCTAATCATCCATCACCTACCACCTTCCTCGACTAAGTCGAAAGGGCCACAACAAACAAGTGGATGGGAATCGGTTGTTTGATTGCCAAGTTTCATCCTGAATCTGGGGGTGGAATCCCATTTTATGAAAGATTCATTCGACAACTTTTGCCTCAACATGGTAAAAGAAGTACAAATCAAGTGGGTGGAAATACGATTTCCCTCAAAAAAATCTCTAAGTCCCCGAAGCATGGACAAGAGTGCTCTAAGTCCCACTAGCGTGGACTAGAGTATAAACGATTCAACAAAAATCTCTAAGTCCCCAAAGCATGGACTCGAGTACTCTAAGTCCCCAGAGTGTGGGCTAGAGTATAAACGACTCAACAAAAATCTTCAAGTCCCAAGAGCACGAACTAGAGTACTCTAAGTCCCCATAACATGGGGTAGAGTATAAACAACCCAACAAAAACATCTCTAAGTCCCCGGAGCATGGGCTAGAGTATAAACAATTCAACAAAAATCTCTAAGTCCTTGGAGCACAGACTAGAGTACTCTAAGTCCCCGAAACATGTGCTAGAGTATAAAAGACCCAACCAAAGATATCTAAGTCCCCAGAACATGGACTAGAGCACTCTAATTCCCCGGAGCGCGAACTAGAGTATAAGATTCAACAAAAATCTTGAAGTCCCCGGAGGGTGGATTATAGTACTCTATGTCTCTGGAGCACGGGCTAGAGTATAAACAACTCAACAAAAATCTCTAAGTCCCTGAAGAGCGGACTAGAGTACTCTAAGTCCCCGGAGCACGGGCTAGAGTATAAACGACTCAACCAAAAATCTCTAAGTCCCTAGAGCATGGACTAGAGTGCTCTAAGTCCTTGGAGCATGGACTAGAGTATAAACGATTCAACAAAAATCTCTAAGTCCCCCGAGCGCAGACTAGAGTACTGTAAGTCTCTAGAGCACGGGCTAGAGTATAAATGACTCAACAACAATCTCTAAGTCCTTGGAGCACAGACTAGAGTAATCTTAGTCCTCGAAGCATAGGATAGAGAATAAACGACACAACAAAATTTATTAGTCCCCATATCGTAGACTATAGTTCTCTAAGTCCCCGAAACGCGGACGAGAGTATAAACGATTTAACAAAATCTCTACGCCCCTACTGCGGACTAGAGTACTCTACGTCCCGGACTATGAACTAGATTATAAACCATTCGACAAAATCTTTAAATCCCTGACTGCGGATTAGAGTACTCTAAGTCCTTGACGTAGACTAGAGTATAAACGATTTGACAAAAATCTCTACATCTATGATGTGGACTAGTGTACTCTAAGTTCCTAACGCAGACTAGAGTATAAACGATTTGAAAAAAATCTCTACGTCCCGACTATGGACTAGAGTACTCTACGGACTAGAGTATAAACCATTTGACAAAATATCCGTGTCCTCGACTACAGACTAGAGTATGAACCATTCAATAAAATCTCTACATCCCCGACCGTGAACCAGAGTATAAACCATTCGACAAAATCTCTAAGTCCTCGGAGTGCGGACTGAAGTATGAATACAAATTGGGCACGAGTTGACGGCTCATTGAATAACTTAAGTCCCTAGAATGCAGACTAGTGTATAAACATGGATAAATAGATGAGTGGAATTCGACCATTCTCTATTCCGCAAATCCGACCTGAAATCGACAGAAGGAGTATAAACTCGCTAAGGATGGAATTTGACCGTCCAACTTATGGCCTTGACAAATCAATGCTAGGGGCAAGGGTAAAATTCAGTAAAAGCTGAATATGACAGCTCATTGTAGCTCTAGCTTGGTGTTCTTTACAACTTAAGGCAAAGAATGCAAGGAGGCCTCAATATAAAACCAATCGAAACGACCTAAAGTTAAGGGTGACTGACTATATCGTACCATCAGATCGAGGGTCAATATCGATCTACACCAAACAAAGATGGATGTGACCCGGATGTCCCTTGAAAAACTATGATCACCAGAGTGTGGAAAGGAGAATAAACCATGAAAAATTGATCATTAATTCTCTTGTACCCCCCTTTGATCCGTCGAGAGGAGTCTAAAATTGGATGAGCATGACCTGACTGTAGAGCCAACTTTACCCCTAGATATGACTATAGAATATAAATTAAAATGGACGTGGTTGACCGTCCAGTACCCAACTCGTGCCCAAATTCTAACGAAGCATCAAAGTATCCCCCTGGAAGGAAAAACCAGAATATAATCCATGATAGGAAAGACTCGGCCTTCCATCAACCAACCTGATCCTGTGATTCAACGGAAAAGAGTGTAAAGCCAAACTAAACATGGTTTGCCTTCCTACCTATCGATGTATGCCTCGGCTTGGGGGCACGAGCTAGAAACAAGATGAATATGGACCGACCATTTAACGATCAACTCTATGTCTTTGGAGCTTAGGTGGGAGTATAAACATATCTAGGACGAGACTCGACGGTCCATGCAGTACATTTATCAACCCTAGACTGGGAGCAGAAATGTGATCATCCAAAGACTGGTTGTGATAGCTCAATATTGTAACTTATAAATAGTGTTTACAACCACTCGAGGCTACGACCTAAAGGATGCCTAGAGATAGAACCATCGAATCAATGCCCAAGCTCATGGGCAACCGACTATCGTTCCAACCTGAACGATGAGGAACAGTTCGCTAGTATAGTGAATGGAAAGCACGTTACTCGAATACACAAGCAGATTCAAACTCAAAGCAAAGGCCTTCTATGCAGCTGCATGCAACTTGACATTAGACCATACTCGACATTTTCTTTAACATGCTTCTAAGCCTGATCTTTGGCCGTTTGCAAATAATCGCTCAAGGCATTTAGAGCCGTTTACTATCAGGATTGATAACTCATGACAAGACTCTAGGATTCGACCAGGAGCACACCAACTTCATTACCGATCTAGGATTATATCATTATGTTGTGATGACATTTGAACTAAATAATGCTGAAGCTACTCACCAGAGACTAATGAACATGATATTCAAAGACCGGATCAGACATTCGAAGAAAGTATATGTGGTGATATGCTCGTGAATTCTCGACCATCAAACGACCACATCGATGACTTAGGAAGATGTTCAATATTCTACGAAAATATGAAATGAAACCGAATCCCTTGAAATGCTCTTTCAACATTGCGTTGAGGGAATTTTGAGGTTTCATCATCGACTATGAACGGATGCAGGATTGCATAGATGCATTTCAAGCTCTAGTAGATCACTTAATGAGACATGTCATCCTAACCAAGCCACTGGATCGTGAAGACTTATACCTCTATTTAGCAAGGTCGGTACACACCATAAGCATTGCAATGCTATAAGAAGAGAAACAAATCCAAAGACCAGCATATGATGTAAGTAAGCTATTGACAAGCTCACCCCATTAACGTCTATATCGACCAGCCATTATGATAGGTCCTATAGCAACCTTAGATGCCTGGAATGTTACTCAAATGGAATATCGAGCTAAGCCAATTCAATATCACTTATCTCCCTCGAAGAGCTATCCATGGTCAAACATTAACCTACTTTATATTCGAATTCACTACATCAACGACTATCTGAAGAACAGTGGAGAATTGACCAACCGATGGAGAATGTACATAGATGGAACTTTCAAGAATCGGTTTTCTAGCATTGGAGTTCCGTTAATGACTCCTGAGGAACGATCGATCTGCTACGCCCTAAAACTCAACTTCCATGCAACAGATAACGAAGCTATGTCGCCATGCTCAAACTTGCTAGAGAATATGGAGTGGAAACTTTACTTAACTTATGTGATTTCTGTTTAGTTGTATGCCAAGTCAGGGAAGATTATCTTACTAGGGAGCAGCGTCTTGATCCTTATCTCAGTTGGGTCCAAGAGCTACTAGACAACTTTGCGTATTATACCATTACACACATCCTTAGAGAACAAAATGAAAAGCCAAGTCACTGGCCAAGCCGCCGGTTCTTGGGATGCACGACAAATAGACTTTGTCTTGTTGAAGTACTTAATATTCCAAGCAATAACTGATGAAGATCGACTAGATCTTAGAGATAGAGCCAGAAAAGGAGTTATGGATGACTCCTATCAAAGACTATCTACAATGGGGATTTCTTTCTGAATGGAGGAATGAAAAACGAAAGATCCTCCTCAAAGCTTCATGCTGCATCATCCAAGAAGGAATCATGTATACAAAGGGCTTTCTCCATTCCCCTGCTTAGGCATACCACCTAAGATGAAATCAAACGAGTCTTGAGAGAAGGTGCAACGACCCGCAAATCCGTACCTCTTGAGTCAACACTATTCTACGTAAATCAACTCAAGTTGCACAGAAATGCGAACCATTTGGTTAAAGAAGAAGAGAGGTAGAAGAAGAAAATAGAAATCAACAACAGAATATAACCATCGCAGCGGAGTAAAATATAATAGATAATAAATAATCTTTACTCAAACTCAAATATATCTGTTTACGTATATCACACCATCGGAGTACATCAATCACAGCTCACATCAATAACATACAACTGGATACACAGCTAGACAACACAGCGGAATATATATATAACAAGTACGAATGTACGTATAGTCATCTAGCTCGCCTCCTGAGCTCCACAGCATCATATCCTGTATTCTATAATACTCGGTCTGACCCGAGCATTACAGTTAAATAATACCCGAGTCAGTCTGGAATACCAGGTGAGAAAATCACACCCAATTGATTATTAAAATTTCAAAATCCTTTGAAAACAAAAGCATCTCGTAAGACCATGCCACAAATAAACATGTCGGGTTTTTACCTTACGATAGCTAAAACAATTTTTATAGAAATCCTCTGATATTATAATGGGGTCTATATACAAGTACTTATAAAATAGCCGAAATTGTTACATTATTAAATTCCAGCTACTAGCCACAGAGTGGGTAATGCAAACAAAACTCGTACAAGGCTCGTAGGGAGAATGGATTTCCAACTAATGACTAGGCACTGGGGTACCACCTGTCACAGTACGGGGCCTAGATCACCGTACCGAGGAGTACGCCTGCTTCCCTGCAACACAAGGCCGGGACTACCCCTTACTGGATAATCCCGAGTGAGATCACCCCGCGGTTGGGATCAGCAACCGCCCACTAAGCCGAAAATAAAAGGGACATCTAGACTGGAATGACCTCACCCTGCTTGGGTGCTACCCACCTAGCCTTGCTGCATATCCCCTGATTTTCAGTCATTCCCATTTGATGAGGCTTGAGGCTAAGCGTTACCTTTTTAGAAAATCCCTTAGAATGCCCATCGTCCACCTGATGATGTTTCGCAAGCATTCGTTCATACAAGTCCGTCCTGGGTTAGAACGGAACCGAAGGCACTATTCCTTCTACATCCATTTTGGAAATATCCTCAGGATTAGTAGCGACTTGCCCTTGCACTTCCCTGCTCCATCTTTGAATCCAAAATCGTTTACACGAAACGTACAAACCGGATCGAAGTGGTTTTCGAGAAATAATTCTCGATCCCGGTCTCTTCGAAACGATCAGCGCATTGTCCAATATTGATAGTCGGTTATTTAACTATCAATTATATTCACAAAACAACCATCAACCAATAAATAATTTTCCAAATTATTTATTAATCTCCAAAAATATCTTCACAAGATATATTTCTATTTTCAATCCTTCGAAAACAGTTTCAAAACCATCTTCCTTTTCAGAATAAACTTTCTCAATATTTTCTATTTCCTCCGAAATCACCAAGCACAAAACTAGATTGTTAAAATAATTTAAAACACTTTACTTTAAAAATATACCTTTAAACATTTAAGTTAAATTACTTCAATATTTGTAAAAATACATACTATATGAGTATTTGAAAATAAAGTTACTTAATAGAATATGAAACTAGATTTTCACTTTTGAAAACAAATACTAGGTCACCTTTTAAGTAATTAATACTATAATAGATTTGTGAAAATACTTACTTTTGGATTTAAATATTAGAAATAATAAATTTTCTAAAACTTGCTTTTTACAACAACTTAAAAATCTTTAAATTTATTTAAGAATTTTCTTTAAACATGTACTTGGTTATCCAGAGAAAATCCCAGCTTCAATCGCTTAAATCAATTTCGCAAATTGATTTCCAATTTATCCCCTTTTAAATTCAGAATCTATTAATTTCAGATCTCATTTCTTGATTATGATTTTAAAAACGCTTTAACTAAAAATTCCAATTTTTTAGATTTCTCAATTGCTTCTTTATTCTTCTAAATAAATTTAAACTTTGAATTTTAAAATAATTCTTTATTTCTTTAATTGATATAACTTACGTTTACAATTCATCAATTTGATTTTATTCAAAATTCCATTTCTCTTCATCTATTTAGTATTATTTTCATATTACTTCCATTTCTTTCAATTCATTCTTAATTTATTCAAACTTTCTATAATTATTTCGCTTACGAATTTACTTCCTTTGAATTTCTTTTCAACAATCCTATTCATATAATTTGGTAACTCATTATACCCAAATATCTAATCAAACCATAACATTCAATATCCCAATATAACTTATCATAAGATATCAAATAATCACAACAGAGAATATTGATTAATTTAAATAAATGTGAGGGGTCCAGTTGGATTCCTCCAACCTGTTTTCCCTGCATCCACAAATGTTAACACAATATAAAATGCCAATTCCAAAATGTCATACTATATCTCATCAATCAATTCAGCCATTCAAACAATTATTTAAATTTAATCACTTAAATTTAAATTTAACTGAGTGAGATTAACTCACCTTTACAGTCGTTTGCAGTCCACTTCAATTCTGTCTTGGTTTTCCCGGTTTATAACCTTGTATAAACATTTATACAGTTTATTAACATTTGAACTAATCAAATGACTAACTTCATTTATTAAATTTAATTGAACATCTTTAAACTAATAATTTTCTTTAACACATTATCTTTAGTAACCCAATAATTTAAATAAGTTAATTAAAATAGTTAAATCATCAAATCCACTTCCTTTAAAATAAACTAGTAGGATAAAAAAAATATTTTTAACCACTAAAATGATTAAATGAGTTCGTTAAGCAAATCTATATCCATAACATATTATTTTATAAAAAAAATAGATATATATGTATTTATTTTATTTTGAAACTATACCTATACAAATAATCTACATGGGTTAAAATCTGATTTCTTTATATCACTTCCAACATTTTCGATTGCTTATTTATTTTTTTCCAAATCATATATAAGTTCTTTTTTTTACTACTTTTACTGCAACCATATATTTATCTATATATATGTTTTATTATTAAATTTATAATCTGTATATATTTATATACTTTGTTGCAATTCAAACTTTCTCTGTATATAAATTTAAATTTTAACAGTAATCTATTAAATCCCAAAATTAAATTGTAAAAACAAAGAATACCTTACTGCCCTCGAAACTTCGATCTGCCGTCGCGACTTCATCACGACATCGATCTTGGCCGTAACTCGAGACCACCGAAGACCCTGCCTCTGTCCTCCACCCAGCATTGCGTTCCCAGAATCCCTAACAAGCTCATCACTCCCCTCATCACATAACAACAACCCAAAGCCTCACGTGAAACCACCCTACTCGAGCGCTAGAATCAATCGCGAAGCCCACGTCGCGACTTCAAGTGCGGTGCCGACCACAATATGATCACGCGACCCAACTCTAAACCCTAGGTCGCAGCAACACGCCATCGCCAAACATATTCGCGGCCTCCTTCAAAGCCGAAGCTCAAACTCGATTCGTTGAGGACGTGATTATATTCATCTAGGGTTTTCGAACGAAGATCTCGGCCTGGAACCAACAAGGCCTCGCTCGCGACTGGAGTTTCGAATTGAAGACAAATGGGGACTCCTCTCCTCTGATTTCATAAAGTTCGAACAAGTGGGGAACTAAAAAGGGAATTGAAGATTTCTTTTCTTAACCTGTTCGGCCATTTTTTTTATTAACCGAGAGAAAATTTCAATTACTTTCCCTTCAGGCTTCGGCCAGAATTTATTTAAGAGGAAATGAATCTGAAGGGAGGGGAAAAGGAGCTTGCATTAGAAGCTAGAAAAGTGTGGCTTCTATGAAAAGGTTGACTATGTAAATTAAAGTTAATTAATTCTTCTATGCATTTAAGGGTTGTACGATCCAGCGGTAACTCCGAACACTGCGAAAATTGAAATCCGATAATAATACAATATTACGGATCCAATGGAACCAGTTTCGTCGAATTCCGAGACTGTACCTCGGAAGGCTATTTTTAAATTTAATTTAAACTATAAAAATTTTAAAACTGAACAAACCATTGGTAAATTAAATTTTACAACTTCTATTATCCTCAGTATTACCAATATAAAATTTATAAGCCTTCAAATTATTTTTAACAGGCTTAAAATCCTAGATTCAACAATTTACCCAAATTCTAATTATTAAATTCTATTATTTAATTATCAAATAAATAGCGATATTTGTAATTCAAGTTAAGATTGCTCTATTGAATATTTAAAACCAATTAAATATTCTAATTTTAAATGCTCGAAAATTCCGGGTCGTCACAGAAGGCCATGAAGAAGAATGCGGCGATCATACTAGGAAGCAAACCTTGACAAAGAAAATACTCCATTGTGAGTATTACCGGCAAACTGTCAATCGAGATTCAGCCGATCATGCTAGACAATGCAACGAGTGCTAGATGTTTGCAAAAATTTCTCGAGCCCCACCGATGGAAATTTCTCAAATGGCAAACCACAGCCATTTGCCACTTGGGGGCATTGACATTATCATCTTCTTTCTGATTCTAAAGGTGGAGTGAAATACACCATCGTAGCAGTAGATAACTTCACCAAATGTGCTGAAGCAGAACTTTTAACCATGATCAATACGAAGAAAATAAACAACTTGATTGTCTGAAATGTCATCTGTCATTATTTCCTTCCATGAATTATTATTACTGGTAACGAAGCCTAAATCGATAGCGATAAATTTGAAAACTTCTACCGTTGGTGTCATATTTAAAAAGAGATTTGCGGTAGTTGCTTGCCCTCAAGCAAATAGACGGGTTGAAGTTGTGAACAAAATCATAAAGTCTGTTCTGAAGAAACATTTGGATAAGGCTAGAGACAAGTGAATCGATAAACTCTCATCAACATTATGGGCATACAGAACCACCCACAAGTCCGTGACTAGCTATACTTCACTCACCCTTGCTTACGGCTCCGAAAGAGTTATCTCTGTAGAACTTTAAGTCCCCACACGTCGAGTGGCTGATTACAACACCTATTTCACAAATATATAAGCAATGAATTACTATCCAATTGCAATTAAACTAGAAGGTATTGGTGATAACTCATGAGTGTATAAACGCATCCGGGAGCCAATGACAAGAACATGTACTTGAACGTGCACATGTATATTCAAAAACTTTGACTTCTTAACATCAACAGAAATTGAATTTTCACGAGGAGTTATTAAAGAAAAGACTGGATCAGATAGCCAAAGCTTACTAGTCCTGTAGAACCGGACACAGATAGCACCGATGGAATACAATTCGAAATTTATACTATTGGGAATCGGCCAAGCATCATGAAGATCAAAGAGGGATACAACACTTTAGGAGGATAAAATGGAAGGATAACGACCTATTCTGGAAACTGGATGGATTTCTTTCTGGAGACTCGGACTTTCTTCAATTCAAAGCACGTCATGTACGCAACAAGAAGTACTTTGGGGGTAAGTGTTATCCGGCCTTTTGGCCCGGCTATATTTAGACTGACTGGACAAGTTAGACTAGACATTCATCAAGTGAGACAGCCCAGAGAGATGATTATTAGGCTCAGAGATCAAGTGTAGGCAATGATATGAGTGACGATCAACTGAGGAAAATGGATAGACTCTACATAATATTTTATGTATGGAACAATGCCTCCCGTAGGCGGGGGTTCAAGGCCTATCCCTTTTCTTAGGGGATCGGTACATATCCTCAATTAATGTCCCAAACTTGATAAGATCGATATAGAGTGACAAGGAAAGCCCCATGAGACTACATTCCAAGTTTAAAGTCATTTGGAGTTCTATGCTAAAGTTATGGAAAAATTTCTTCACCTATCAAAAGGGATCGGTATAAAAGGGATCGTCTATATTCAGCTTTCAGTACATATTGCAACAATGATCGGTTAATAACTCAAAATCTACAAATGCTATCAACATGAAACTTGGAATATAAGCTAATTAGGATATGTGGAACACCCCATAGGGATAATATGGCATTTGGAGAAAGTTGGAGGGATCGATACCTATCTCTTTAGAGGGATCGGCATAAATCATAATTCAAGCAACATTACTTCATGGAAAATGCGATATCTCACAAACCGTATGTCAGAATTGCACAAAATTTGGGGAGCACGTATCTAACATCATGGAGAATACCTCATTAGGATTGGACGCTTTTATAAGGGTCAGTACCAACCCTATTATGGGCCCCGATGGACCTGTAAATTTTTGGTTTGCCTTGTCTAGGTCTCCTGAACCTTCTGCCAAAATTTCGGCCCTATCCGAGCACATCTTATCCTATAAATACAATAGGCATGACATTAGAAAAAGGGGTTGCTTTCTTTGTCAAGGCTTTTCCATTTTTATTCTTCACTTTACTAATGGATTCGAATTGATCCAAACACTCTTGTAATGATAATCAAGTGAAAAATCAATAAAAATATAAAGTGGATGTAGGCCAAGATTACCGAACCACTATAAAAATTATGCATGTTCATTTATAATTCCTGCTCTATTTTAATTCTAATCTTCATTTAATCTCTATTAGATTCTACTGGGTGTTGATGCCCATTTTTAGCATCAACGCCCAATAGTTATATTAAATGTTAAACCCAATGGTTTCAGAAGAAGACTTTTAAATGGTTTAGAAGTTATGTTTCCCCAAAGTCATACTTGAACGTAATGCTTTTGAAAGGTATCAAAAGGCATGTTTTAAGTGTTTCGAAGGGTAAGATTTAAGTATTTTAAAAGGTAAGCTTTAAGTATTTTGAAATGTATGTTTTGAGTAATGCTTTCGAAAGAGAATGACTAAGGTTTTTAAAGTAACGCTTGCAAAAGGGTAGATAAATGGAGGGTTACTCATGATGTCACAATGATCTAAAGGATATAGTTGAAACCTCAGCAATTGAATTAAAGAACCCTGTCTCATTTCTGTAATACGATAGCGTTGTAAAAAGATTTTGAAATGGCAATTAACTTTGAAATTTCAAAGGAAGCTCTTCTTTTTAAGGATAGCGGAAGAAGGCTATTAACCATATTGTTTTGGAAAATGATTATAAGGAATTAAACCATGGATGTTTATATTATTATGATATTTGATCAGTTATCATGTATGTCGGTGCAATCACATTCAATTCAACATTAACCTGTAACTGTATTTTGGGGTGGAAAGGGCAGAATAATCAGCTAGGTTAACCAGTAGTGAATATACCTTGAATTAACTTCTGTGTGGGTAGAATTGCATCCAAAAGATCAGATAGACCAGAGTATAGAATGCCCAAAAGATGATAAAAGATTTTGGTTTAGACAGGTTCTTAGTAAGCCCATGAAAACTATGTATGGAAATTGTTATTGGAAAGGGCCAATAGGTCCTTAGTGATTCAATGAAAACTATGTCTGGAACAAGTTATTGAAAGAGATCAATAGGTTCATAGTGATCCCATAAGAACTATGATGTGAGGGATGTTATTGGAGGATCCAATAGGTTCTTAGTGACCATACGAAATCTATGAAATCAGATATATAGTCGTAAGTTTGGAACAGGTTATTAGTCAGCCCATGAAAATAATAGATTAATAGTGAACCTAGAAATTACACTTAAGACAAATAGTCAAAGAAGTGGGGATGGGAAATTCAGAGCTTATTGCATCTTTTGCATATCATCATGATACATTTTGTTACGTTATGTCTTAACCATTGTGGATGCAGGTGCATAGTATATAATTATATTAATTTGGGTTAAGATACTAGTGAGCTGAAAACTCGTTCTTCTAAACAGTAGGGTCTCACTAGATGTCTACGTGGTTCGAGATGGTAGGTTATTTTTCATACCAGGCTTTTTGTCTAACTCGAAGTTTGTGTTTACCCCTTAAACTATCGGGTGCTCAATTAATTTTTAGTAGTTTGAGAGTTAAGGTTTTTAGGTTCTGCTTTAGACGAATAATCTTCTAAAGAAGTGCAGGAGGCATGCTAGCTATTAGGAGTCTTTCTGTTTGATTCTGCTGCGTTTTCGATGTAATGGCAAAGTTATTTATTTTCCAATATTTAGACTATGATCGACCAAATGGGCATCTTCATATGTTGCACTTAGCGTACTTTGTAATAATTATACCTCTCTTAATGTGGTTTACGAATTGGGATTTTGTATTGAATTTTAAATGTGATTTGAAGTGGTAAGAGAAATTTGTTTTATGATTTTAAAATTTTTCATATACATATGTTTCTGTTATATCAATGTATCTAATATCAACGTATTTGGTCACCAAAAATTATTAACTATGGATGACTACAGCATCTATAGCAGTTAATTTTGGGCCTTCGAATGGGGGATGTTATAGTGTGTCCATCCTTTCATATTTGGATTGTTGTTCTGATTTTTTTCCATTTCTTTATGTATGCATGTAGTTCTTGTGAGATAAAAACCCATTTGTGTTTAGCAGCGTGGTCTCACTGAATTATTTTATGTTTACCATATCCCTTGAGTCTTCTCATGCTGGTTTTCCAGACTGACTCGGGCGTTATTTTATTATAATGCTTAGGTCTAGCCAAATATTTTACAAGTTGGCAGAAGTGTTATGGAGTTCTTGGAGAAGAGCTGGATGTTCACCTACTGTAGTATATTATTTTCCACTGTATCATATTTTATACATATATGCAATTGTACGGTTGGAAAATTATAACTGCTAGCTGAAGAGGTTTGTCTTTAACTCTGATGTACATTTTATCTTGGAGTAATAGTTTATACTGTCTTTGTTATATTATATGTTGTCACTTCCACTTTGAGATTCTATTTTCGATGATGTTCTTTTTTATTTTACCCAAACGGTTTGTATTTCCGATGATTAATGATCGGCATTTGAATACCATGGATGCATCGAATTTTGATGGTCAAAAAGTGGGTTGTTATAGTGAAGATGGGTTTCAATCGGTCCAAACTATGGCAAGTAAAAGAAGATAGGCCAGGACTATTCAGTTGCCACCAGCTCAAGGCATTAAGGGCAATGGAATAGGAAAAGAGGTATCTAGATCCTTAATTTTGTAGTATGATGGTGTCAGATTGACATAGGCAGAGTGAAGAAACCTGCTACCGTTTCACTGAACAAATTATAAAGGCCTAAATCTTTGGCGGAATTGTTGCAGAGGAACCAATTGAAGAGGAATATAGCCTTGAATACGTTGCGCTTAGTACCAAAATGATTGGAGTGGTTAAGTAGTTTATAAAAGGTTAGATGAGTATTGGAGTAATTCTATTCTTGCTTATGTTGTTGGAACAAAATCATATTTTTATATTTTAAATCGTATATTCAATGAGTTTGGAAACCATTGGTGTTTGTACCAAAATTAGGCACAACACTCTTCGAAAGTATTTGAAGAGATAAAATGAAGAAAATAAATGGAAAACGAGGATTATCTAATAAACATTTCAAAAACAGCTCAGAAAAACACACAGAAACACAATGATTTAGAGTGGTTCGGCATATAGCCTACATCCACTACGAAATTGATGACTTTATTGATGTTTTCTTGCAGATTACAACTGATTACAACGAACTACAGTAGTAATTTTCGAGTGCAACAATGATCTTGGAGTGCAAAAATGAATTCGGCAGAGTCTGGACATAGGAGATCTAAAAAGTCCCTTTTCTATAGGCTCTTGGGTGCTATTTATAGGTGTAGGATGCAAACATTTCGCTCAGATCTCGAGAGACCTCTTCTGGCACGTATGTGGGCCCACTTGATCAATCCCATGTGATTTGTACTCAATACGCATGAATTTTGTATTGATCAAGGTTTGATCCAATCGAGTCAAAATTTAGCATGAAAATTCTTTAGGTTATACGTAAGATCCTGTGAAAATTTCATAGCATTTAGACTTATAGATTGTGAGTTATGATCGGTGCAAGCTTGGGTTTTGTGTATGCTGTCCTGTTCGCATCGATGCCCCTCGTATCGATCTATTCGAATCGATCCAGCACGTGCCTACAAGCTGACGTAGCGCTAACTCTTCGAATCGACCCACTTTTCGTGCCGAGTCGACCAAGTCTTCCAACGTTTGCATCTTGTTCATATCAATTTGACTTGTTCTTGTTCGAATCGATCAAAGCTATTTTGTTCTATCGAGTGCGTGGTCTTATTCGTGTCGATCTTAATTGTTCTGTACGTATCGATCGATCGTGTTATTCTGTCGTATCGGTTCGCAATGCCTTGTTCTTATCGTTCGTTTGATGTTCAATTTGTATCGATCCTTGGCTGAATGATGCAAATTGACTCCGATCGATGGATTCAAAATCGAACCACGCCAGTTGGATACGAAATAGAGTCTACGTGGTGGATACGTACAGAGGGACACTTGATGGATATGAACAGAAGGACACTTGATGGATAAAAATAGAGGGATGCGAAATGATGGTCCCGAACAGATGGATGCGAACAGCATGTTTATGGATGGATTCGAATAGATCGATTCGAACAAGGCTTTTTGATAGATATGAATGGCTCGTCTACTTATGTTGTTTCGTCTACATGAGTTGTATCTATCATATCTCGAGCATTCAAACTATGATTGACTTGAAACTTGGAACGGTGGCTTTCAAAGCTTTGTTTTTCATGTCATATTAATTGTAGCTCGATTCGGACTTGGACAAAATTTATCGACATTCATAGTGAACCTGTATATAATCGATATTCGGGATGAGCGATCTTTGGTTTTCAGTCAATTCCTTGATATCACGGCCTTACCAAAAGATGGGATCTATAAGTCTAAATGCTATGAAATTTTCATAGGAACTTATACGTGCTTTGAATAGTTGTATCCTTTATTTTGGATAGCTCTGTCTGACTGGTTAAATGACTGTTGTCTTTCTGTCGAAAGCTGTAGACTTTGACTGATTTTTCAGTAATATGAACTATTGACTGCCAAATGTTATACTTTGTACTGAGTATTGCATGATAATGATCTGTTGTTTGTTGTGATAATTGTCACCAGACAAATATTCAATTTTTGCGAATTTTAAAGATTGGTTGTTATTTCATTATATATGAATGCATGATAGCCTGACTCCCGTTAACGTTTGTATATTCACGAGCCATTGTCGGGTTTTCAATTTTTTGTATTTACTCGGTATCAATCCTCTCTTGAATCGACGTGAAATTCGAATTGTAACAACGCATGATGGTTGTTTTAGGGTATCCCTTCGTATCGATCCTCTCCTGGATTGGTTCGGATGAACGAACGTAGAGTTCGTACCCACAGAGTTGTATAGTCTGTATATTATTTTGTACTAATCTTTGAATGGATGGTTATGAACCCCTACAATCTTTCAAAATGATGGATACGAACGATTAATTTCGTATCGATAGACTAATGAGGGATATGAACGGAGAAACTGGTCCCCTATGTACTACTCGTATTGATGGGTACGAATCTTTAGGGGCTGTGACTTGATGGATACGAACACTGCAATTCGTATCGATGTGTCTTGGATGGAGTTGTAAACAATGGATACGTACAAGTGTTTTATGTCGATGGAATCCAATGGTTCAGAAAATATCTACTGCAAACTTCGTATCGATAAAGTTTGAGTTGATGGATACAAATAACTAATTCGTATCGATTCGATGAGAGACCTGTTAAACCAGTTGCTTTGATTGGGAGTCGAAACGTTTTTCTTCACTCCTTGGGTCCATATATAAACGTTTTTTACTTTGAAAGTTTTTTCCACTTTTTTATTTTTTTGCATTCGTATCATTCCCAGTTGAAAGAAATTCAAGCCACCTTTGCCTTCGAACCGAATTAAGCCTCGAATCTTTCTAATCATTTGTTGAACTTAGGTAATTAGGTAATGAATCTTGTGTTCAAATAATGAGACTTAGAATCTCGTGTCCATTCCTACTGATTCAACGATTGACTCCGGTGGAGTGGCAGCCGTGGATGGCTGAAGTAAGGTCGAGGGTGGAAGTGACGTGGCTTAGATGGGACTGGAGAAGCAAAGGAATTGAGGGACATGAAGGAGCTCGTGGAAGGGTTGTCTGGCCTCCATTTCATGTCGGTGAAGGAGGGAGGATGAGTCGTATCTATCTGGATTAGGTGCGTTCGGATAGATCTGGTTTGTTAGGTTTCGTATCTATTAAGTGGAGTATCTTCGTATCGATCGATGGTAAGGTTTCGTATCGATATGAAATGATAGGCATTAAGGCTCAGACTTATTGATCGATACGAAGGTGGTGCACATGATCGCTACGAAATCAAGCATATCTAATCGATAGGAGTTGCTAATTAGAGGATCGATATGAACGCACTTTTTTCGATTGACACGAACTCGTACATTTAATGGATACAGACTGCCTTTCTTGACCGACACGAACTCACACATTTAATGGATATGAACTGCCTTTCTCGACCGACACGAATCGGAGTTTTGGTAATCAATCCAAATTGAATTTTGATGAACTTGAGGGCCCCTTGTACCTTTGAACATATGACTCTGATGAGCTTCTGCCTTGCATAATTGGACTTTACCATTTCACAACATATCTGACTGCCCTTCGAAGCTCGTCGATGGAACTGTAACTTGACAAAATTTTAACGAACTTCAATTTGGATCGGTCTCTAAATTCTAGATGGCATGGTTGTGATGGTCGGCGATGACGGTCACTCCAGTTGAATTTCAAAATCTTTTTGTTTTGTCATTTTCTCTAACTCCGTATACTTTCTTAAGCAACATGTAGCACTACACTACACAACACATTCATACACTTCACACTGGGGAACACACGAGCTTATTATCACCTAATGATGGTTTTTCAACACTTTGTTAGTTATGGAGTCTACAAGCTCATGACCGTAGAAAACTCAGAGTTCACTTCCCTTAATAATAGAGATACCGGCCATCGCAGCCGAAGTCATTGACCCAACTCCGGATGAGCTACCAGGTGCTATTTTCATCGGTAACCCATAAGATTCCGTTCCATCAAACGTCTCCGAAGATATGTTGGGAAGGATATGCCTAAGACATGGCTTGTCGCTGGACGATGTACTATTACCGAGACCGAATGATAGACCACATGCTCCCCCAGAGGGATTTACTGCCTTTAATATCCACGCATGCATAGCGGGAACACTTCCTCTGTTCAACCAGTACATTAGAGAAGTGTTGTATTTCTTTTGAATTTCTCAATCGCGGCTATAACCGAAGGGATATGCTTTGCTGAACAGCCAATTTATTGTATTTATGGAGCATCTTTTTCGACCAACGACCCTTATCGAGATCAGTTACTTATATAATGTCAAGAATCGGGGAGATAGTCCCTCGTTCACATTCCTAGAGTCAGTTAGGAATTGTCAAGTTGTGATTGGCTCTTAGACAAAGCTGAGTTATTTTAAAACAGAATGGTTCTATGTCTGTTGTCCTCCAAGATTCGCCAGCCGATGGTCTGTCAAGCGTAAGTGCTGCAATCTTTTTAAGTAGTTAACAAGATAATCATAGCTGATATCAAAACTAATATCTTCTTCCCTTTACAGCTGTAATTCCATGACCCGAGGGCACACATTTTAAAGAGATAGTTTGTTTCCTTCAAGATGTGCCGAATGAGATGAGGGAAATAGAGTCGGTGTTAACAGACCGAAACTTGAAGACCGTCGGGCTAATCGAGCGAAATCAGAGTATAAGGCTAGAAGGAACATTGAGGGCAGTCCCGACGAGATGGGTGAAGTGCAAAGTGCTCGATATCGTAAGTTCCGAGGAGGGTGGCGAAGAAAGTACGCCCATAAATGGCGAACCCATAGCCGTTCTGGCAGCTTGCAGGATCTTGAGGGAAGGAGAAAAGGCAAGGCTGCAGCCTATAAGCATTCTATGTCTGGGAGATGTAAATCTGTGATCGTGTCTCTCCTTATTTCTGCTATTAGAATTTCAGAGGCTCCTCCCTTGCAAGTGGAGAACCTTTTCAAAGGGCTTGCCGATATCCCAATTTCGGATTATGTGTCACTTCAACACGACACCGGATTGGAGGAGCTTCAGAGTGCCTTAGATTTAAGCGAGTCTCTTCCCGTAAGTTTTGCTGAAATTTTCGGTTGGTCGGGGGGTTGCACATACATATGCACTTCACGACACTACATAATTTTTGATCGCAAGCTGTTTACTTTGGAGATTACTAACTTTGTTTCTCTTACTTTGCAGGTACAATGTCTGGACGTGGATCGATGTTGGGGAGTCTTCGCTTAGCTCATCGATCCTTTTCCTATTATGGCTCATGTAGGAAAGAGGTAGAGAGGGATTATGATCGTGGATACTCTAGCCAAGAAAGATATGACAAAGATAAGGATAGGGACTACTGACATCAATCCTGATCCCATTCTCTACCTTCTAGAATCCCTATACACCCTTCAAGCTATGAAAAACAAACTTTAAAGCCTCCCCGTCAGAAATCATCTTCCCAAACCTCTAGGCCTGAATCATACCATCACAGACACGAGGCCGAAACTCCCATTATCGCTGAACAGGCTATTACTGAGCCCACTGAGGAAGGGGCTATTAGGATCACACAATTGAAGAAGGATTTTTCGAATATATGCTTAGATGGCTACGTCTTCCCCCCATACTTAACGAGAATTCCAGCGGAAGTAGAGAACACGATGCACGATTATATTCATGCATCTGCACTCAGTATAAGGAGTGGGCGAATGGCGCAGAGAAAGCATCGAAGCTGGCCTATGAGCAGACGATTACAATAGAGAAACTAGAAGCCGTGCTCGCTCAAAAGGACCGAATCATTCAAGTGCTTAATGATGAAGCTGAATCCTCCCGAAAGTTAGAAATAGAGGCCACCTGAAAAGCCGACGTGGAATACTTGGCCATGGAGAGGATAAGGCAGACACACTTTGCCTAGTGGAGGAGATGGGCCACCGAAACAGTACTATCACAACCGAGAGGGATGTAGCCCTTAAAGAACTTAACAAGCTTAAAGCCAAATTTTCCAAAATCATCAAAGAAAGGGATGATGCAAATATCGCTGCCTAGGAAGCATGTGAATAAGCTGTAGTGCTTCGGGGCGAATGGGATGCGGTAATGGCTAAGGTTTGTGTGGTGGAGACTGAGGTCGACGAGAAGGTCCGAATGGCGGAGTCTAGGCTAGAGGCTGACATTGAAGATCTCCTCATCACCTAAAATGTCAATGTATTGAAGAATAGGAACCTAGCCTGGCTTGATAACTACTAGACACAGTTATACAATGCCTGGGGCCGTCTAAATGAGGACAAGAAAGCTACCCATCAGGGAGAATCGGTCGATGAATTCGACCTCGAGAGCCGAGTGCTGAACGAAGACGAAAGAAAAATTCTCCATGATGTTATGATTTCGTATAAGAAGGGGAAGCTTGACGCTCAACGTCCGAAAGTTGGACAAGGTTCTGGTGTCGAGCATCATGATACAAGTCTCGAAACTCTTGTGCCGACTAAGCTTGAACTGAGCTCTGCGGTTGAATCTCAACCCGTTCCTGCTTACAACCTGGATCAGCTGCGGATATCTTTAGCTAGCGAGCAACTTTTTGAGGCCGTTCAACCGCCAATAAGTCAAACTTAGGAAGGTATTCAAAACATTTCGCATACTTCTTCACGATTGGAAGCTTTCCTTGAAATACTTAATAATAGCTTCCTTTGTTTCTTTCAAGTGGTTGGAGCTACATCAGCTGCGCCTCCTGCCACTACTCAAAAATCGCATCATGCGTTGGAGGCTATCGTAACTGAAGCGGTTGCTACGACAACTACCACGTCTATTGGCGGAACACAGGGGTGCACACTTTCCTTTTATGAACAGATGATGAGGAACTTCTCGATCATCACAATGACCCTTTTGCAGATCTGCCATTTGCCATGAGCGGAAGCGCACCAGTGACTAGTTCCTCAGGTCTAGCTTCAGACATTCCTAGCGATGTGCAAATACTTCATGAGAATGAGATCATAGCTGAGATCAATGCCGAAATGGAAGTAGAAGCCCAGATCAGCAGCTTCGGAGGTGGAACTGCGGGACCTGGTTCGGCTCAGTTAAGGATGATATCCCCCAGTGGTACGGTTTTTGACACCAGCATACCTATTCTAGCCCATACAGTTGATCCGATCCCTCCAACTCCACCTTCTGGTAGCATTCCCGTATATGTGAGTTCGGAGGAGGAAGTGGACATAATGCCACCCACTTGAGATCAACCTCCAAAAGTCAAAGGTTCGAAGAGGAAAATCAATGGCAGCTCCAACGGGTCCACGCCGAAGAAAAAACCAAGGAAGAAGAAAGAGTACATAGGCCTCTTTGGCTCATTTTTGAGTAGATATGAATTTTCTTTTGTTTTTCTTGTATAGGCCATGTATAGACGCGGGTACGGCCCTCGCTAGTAGGATTTTGGAAATTACTTGTGCATAAATTCCTTCCATAAATAGTTGAAATGAAATTTCTATTTTGGCTTCAACTCAATTATTGTTCGTTTGCTTAAGTGTTCTAGTTTTTGAATTCCAGTTCAATGCATTTGTGAAATTTTGACCTTTGAGTCGAGTTTTTGTTTACTTGTCAAGTCCTGAAATTACGGACATCAGTCATAACCAAAGATTAAGTTGAATTTTGATGTTGCACTTCTTCAGTCAACGGTTGAAACTTAAGTTTTGCCACTAATTTCGAGGGTGAGTTGTAAAGATCGACCAGCGATTGCATTTCGTCTTCATTTCGTCGAGCTTAACATCATTGAATCGATGCTGAAACAAGTGAGAGTTGAGTGGTCGAATCACACTCGCTCATGTATTAATGATCACATCCGCACTCTAGGGATTCGCATTTGTACGTCGACGGTCGATCAAGCCTATTTAAGTTTTATGTATATGTCCATGCTCTAGGGACTTAAGTTATTTTACGGGTGGTAAATCACACCCGAGCTATGTTTATACTCCGACCACACTCTGGGGACTTAGAGTTAATTGCGGTCGATGCACTGGTTCGCACTCTGGGATTCTGAAGATAATCAACTTTTTTACTCCAGTTCGTACTCCAGGAACTTAAAGTTGATGTTTATACTCCGATTCGTACTCTGGGAATTCGGAGTTGGTGTTTACACTCTAGTTCGCACTCTGGGAACTTAGAGTTGATAATTATACTCCAATTCACACTTTGGGAATTTGGAGTAGGTTTTATACTCCAATTAGCACTCTGGGAATTTGGAATTGTCCGACAGATGGTCAATCACATCTGTTTAGGCTTTAGGATTTCGTTCACACTTCGAACAATGTATTTATCAAGATCGTGGATGGTCGATTCACATTCATCTTGAGTTAACAAGTGAGGTCGTTAAATGAATGGGTCCATCCTCCTCGAACTTGGTTAAGATACGGTCGAAGTCATTAGGTGGACGGATCCACCCTCTTCGAAACCGCATTAATAAATTTATACTCCAGCTCACACTCTGGGAGACTTGAGTTAGTTAAAGAATTGTCGTGTATCAATCCTTTTTCGACTTTAGTGTAGTCACTTGCCCCTAAGATTAGGTTTCACTTAGTGAGTGGTCGGTCATATCACAGTCACTCTCTATTTGAATAAATCCCCATGTATGATGGAACTTAGCTCTTCATGCATCGTGACGGTGGTATGACACATTCAATAAATCACAGCTTTGGCTCAAAGATATGGCATTTTATTGTTGAAATGAGAAAATACGGCAAAGTCAGTTGTCTTATTACAAATTCAAATTTTGAAATGCAGAAACAAATTGCAGATGAAAAATAGACTAAATAAATAAAGCCTGTCATATGTAGTAGCGACGGAGACTCTCGCTGTTCCAGACTCTTGGCAAAGTAAGACCGTTAACGGTCGATAGCTTAAATGTGCCATCTCCGAGCTTTCATTAAATCACATACGGCCTTTCCTATATTGGTTTAATGTGCGAAGGAACCGGGTAGATTCTCTTAAGGACGAGATCACCGAGTTCAAAGTTTTGAGGTAGGACCTTGGCATTGTATAACCGGGTGACTCGACTTCGGTATGCGGCTGCCATCAAATCAGCCTCTTCGCGCTTCTCATCCAACGAATCCAAGGATTTAGCAAGTAGTATGGCATTTGTCTTTGGACCATAATAAGTCACACGATGAGAATGTACTTCCATCTCAACTGGAGTAACAGACTCTGAACCGTAGGAAAGAGAGAATGGAGTGTGTCTGGTCGTGAACTTGTGGGTTGTTCGGTAAGCCCATAAAGCCATAGGAAGTTCATCAACCCACTTTCCCTCGGCCTTTTCCATTTGTTTCTTTAAGATAGACTTGGTAATCTTACTAACAGCTTCAACTTGGCCATTTTCTTGAGGGCGTGCAACTGTAGAGAATTTCTTTTGAATGTGGAATTTTTGGTAGAAATCCTTGAATTCAACACTATCGAACTGGGTTCCATTATCAATGATGATGGTATGTGGGAGACCAATCGGCAGATAATGTTGCGGACTACAAAGTTAATCACCTTCTTCGTCATGATTGTAGCAAGAGGTTCAGCTTCAGCCCACTTGGTAAAGTAATCAACTACGACAATGGCGTAGTTCGCACCACCTTTGGCCAGAGGTAGAGAGCCAATGATGTCAATGTCCCATACTACAAACGGCCATGGGCTGACCATTTGGGTTATCTCAGTAGGTGAAGCTCTGGGAATTCGAGCATGCTTTTGACATTTATCACATTTTCTAGTGTAATTTGCTACATCGCGGTTTACAATCGGCCAATAATATCCATATCGGAGTACTTTCTTAGCAAGAGCTTGCCCCCCGGTGTGATCGCCACTTTCTCCTTCATGTAAATCATGTAATACTCGCTTAATATCATCGTAAGCGATACATTGGAGTAAATGAACGGAATTTCCTCTTCTGTACATACTCCATTCTGAATGGTGAACCGCGAGGCTTTTCGAAGAATATGCCTCTTCTCACTCCAATGCTTAGGTAATGTTCCATGCTCAAGGTAATTTCGAAATGGAGTCATCCACGACTCCTTATAAGGAATGATTTCAAATATCCAGCCTGCCTCCATCTGATTAATGCTTGGGGAAGTTAACGTTTCCACAGGAACGAGTTCCATTTGTTGTGCTTCTCCCGTACTTGCTAACTTTGCCAATGAATCACCCTTTTGATTGCACTTATGGGATATGTAGAAGATGGCATATTAATCAAACTGATTAAGTATCTCCTGGACTCAAGCTAGGAGCAGCCATTCTCGGATCTTTTGCCTGATATTCACCCCAAACTTGACACACAACTAATAGTGAATCACAATAAATTTCCACAGCAATGATTCTCAAATCTCAGGCGCGTTTCAATCCGGTAAGCAAGGCTTCATGTTTAGCTTCATTTTTAGTCGCACAAAAATCAAACTTTAGTGCATAATATATGGATCGAACTTCGAGGGTTTAAATTATAACTTCAACATCAGAGCATCGGTCATTTGATGCATCATCAATATGCAGCTTCCAAATATACTCAGGAGATTCACTGGTTTCAGGCAAGTCCTTTTGGATAGTAAATTCTGCTATGAAATCTGCTTGGACTTGTCCTTGAATGGCTCACCTTGGGGTATAAGTAATATCAAACTGACTTAGCTCAATATTCCATTTGAGTAACCTACAAGATGTCTCAGGTCACGTAAGGACATGTCGTAACGGCTGATCGGTGTAAACAATGATAGGGTGAGCCTGGAAATATGGAAGGAGCTTCTTTGAGGCAATAACGAGAGAGTAGGCCTATTTATCTAGCTTCGGATAATTTCTCGTAGCTCAGGTTAGTCGTTTACTAATATAGTAGACCGATTTCTGCACTCGGTCTTCCTCCCGAACTAAGGCAACACTGATTGCGTTTTTTGATACAGCAAAGTAAAGGTACAATTGCTCATGATCGATAGGCTTTGACAAAATAGGTGGTGTGGAGAGGTGTTGCGATATTGCTCGGAATGTGCCCTCACATTCCATGGTCCATTCAAAATTCCGTTTTCCTTTTCGAATCAAATCAAAAAAAGGAATGCATTTGTCGGTGGACTTTGAAATGAATCTGCTCAGTGCTGCTACTTTTTCGTTGAGGCTCTAGACTTGCTTTTGTAAGTGTATAGGACCGTATAATATGGATAAAAGTAACACATAGTACAAATAGTGCGGAATATAAAAGTAGTGTAGTAAAATGACACCAGAGATTTTATACTAGTTCGCAGCACCGTCCTACGTCCAGTCCCAGACTCCTTCTGGAATTTAACTAACAACAATCCCCACTCAGAACCGACACCTGAGCAGCAGAATAGGATTTTCGCCTCAGCAGCAGAATAGGACTTCACTAATAAAAAGAATATCTGACACTATGTGTTCTTGATAACACTAATTTATCTCTGATAGTACAAGCCTCCTATAATCAAATCCTCAAGTATATATGAAATGTATGTGAAGATATGAAGAGATGGTAATGCTAAGAATCGAAGATTAAGAAAGTTATTTGTAGATTCAAAGCAGTAGAAAGTATGTTCGCTGTTTGAATGCAAAGATTATAGCACAAGAAGAGTATTAGATAGAATGAAAATCGGTAAGTATGAAGTGTTTGGGAGTATCTATATATAGTAGTTGAAGAGTTATTGCCATTGGTGAAGGGTTCTGACGAAAAGAAGAAACTATTTCCGTTCAGAGAAGGGTTGCATCCTTTCGGAGAAGAAGATTTCTTTTTGAAAATATGGCAGTTGGTCTCAGGTCAGTCGACTGGTCGTTCTTGGTCAGTCGACTGACTATGCAATATATTTAAAAAAATAAACAGTGCATATCATATATGTACACAGTCAGTCGACTGGTTGGGTTTGGTCAGTCGACTAGCTGTGACATTTTTATAAGTATACTTCTGTTTTGATTTTTGATGTAACATATAAAGTGCGGACTACTTGAGGATAGATTTTAACATAATTCTAAGACTCAATCATACATATTAGACAGTGAAAGCATAGATGAAAAGTCTTGGATGATATAGCCATAGACCGTTTTCCTTTTGTCGTGAATTCTTCTTTTCTTGCCTTGTCATGAATCAAAAAACTAGTGATTCAACATTCTCCCCCTTTTTGATTGATGACAAACCTGTATATATTAAAGAATCCTAGAGAAAAAATATAAAATACCTCCCCTGAATATATGATGCTTCTTGTACCTGCATAAAGATGATTAGGACAATTCTTCTCCCCCTTTGTGATCGACAAAAAGGAGAGACAGCAAACAAAATATAAATGTAAAGTGCAAAGATAAATATCAAAGAGAGACTATTTAGTACAAGTCTCAACAGATAAATAAGTTGAAGGATTTAATATGTTTAAACTGACAATAAAATTTTAGATAAGCAAATAATTCATACCCAACTCACTCACCAAAAGATCTACTCATCAAGATCCCAATTGTATTCTCCCTCTGGTGCGGGCTCCTTTCCTGGTCTAGAAGCTCCTTGAGCACCACTATCTATGCCACTAGTGTCACTACTAGTATGTTCTTCGGAAGTTGACCATGTAAATCGAGGTGCGTGGCGTTTTTCTTGAGCAATAGATGTGGCAGCAGTTGAGGAAGAACAAGATAATGCATCCCATAATGTAGAAACGAAACCTTTGATTTTATCGAGTTTCTTATCCATTTTCTTGAGTCTAGAATCCAAAATAAGTTGATTACAGGAGAGAATTTCGATGGATTCACGGGTGCTAGAGGAAGTAGCTACGCGAATATCGCCTTCTTCTTGTTGTACGACCGGTTCTCGAATTGTAGGACCTCCAGATTGTTGTTGTTGAGCCTGTTGATGCTTCCAATCTTCAAATGAAGTAAAAGGTGGCAATCGTGTAGGTATCTTCATAAGGCATATGGTCCGTATATTTATCATTTCGACATTTGAGAATTCGGAATCCGGTTGACGAACACCCGCATCTAGAAGTAGTCGCATAATATATTCTCTAAAATATATAACATGCATATTCCCATGGTTAAAGGTGAGAAATTCATCCATTATAAGACGCAACCAATTAACTCGTATATTTCCCCAAATGGCATAAAGTGCTTTGAAATTTTCCGAATAAATTAGTTCATATGATCCGGTTTGGGGCAAAATAGAGCGCATAAGCGTCTTGTGTAAAATTCTTGCTTTAGGACGAAGGAGTTTAGAACGCAATTCAATCATGTCGTCATCCGTGAACATATGACTTATTCTATCTCTTTTCCTTGGATTGCATTCTACATCATTTAAATCTATTCCTTCATTAGGAGATTGGAGTATATGTGCCATTCTATCAAGGGAAAAGAAAACTTGTTGTCCACATACCAAACTCCACACACAATTATTTGGATTTGATGGTTGTTGGTGACCAAGATTTAAATTGGCGAAGAAGAGTTTTACCATAAGATGATTGATATTGTGGTGGTTTGCATTGTAGTCAAGGAGTGATTCTAAGCCACATCTTCCATCAATTCTTGAAGAGAGTAGGCACCAAAATAAGAATAAACCATAAAAGATCCTTCAAAAATCCTAGAGTTCTTCATCTTCTCCCACCGTTCAATTGCAGTTGCATCATATAGCCAATGAGCAACGTGAGTGTCAACAAAGGATGAGGAGCCTTGTTTTGAGCGTTTAGATTTAGGAGGGGCCATTAATTTGAAGATTTTTGAGAAATTTCTAAAAGAAAAATGGGGGCTAGGGTTTTGGAGGCAGCAAAAACGAAGAGGGTAAAGTGAATAGAGGATGGAAAGAAAATAGATTTGAAGTCTTTTTGTACAGCCAGTCGACTGGTCGGGGTGGGTCAGTCGACTGGTTGGTAATCCGAGAGTTTTTTACTCTACAATCAGTCGACTGACCCATATGAACCAGTCGAATGGTTGATATCCCGAGAGTTTGTTCACCCTGTAAACAGTCGACTGGTTTGAAATATCAGTTGACTGACTGTATACAAAGAATGCAGTGAAGCTTAAAAAAATGTTTATTCAAACAATATTAAAAAACAAACATATACAAAAAGAAAATCCAAGTAAACATAGGACAACAGAGAAAAAAACATGATTATTTAGGGGTTTTTAGAGAGGATTCTTGTGGTTCAACCTTGGTGTTCTCAACATAAGGTTGCAAAGGAGACCAATAATTTTGGCGTTCCCATGAGTTTGGAGATGCCGCAGGTTGAGGTGGAGTTCGTTCCCATTTATTCCAACAGGATGAATATTGCCGACGAGATGTTGAAGGTTCAACAACGTCATGCTTAGATGATTTTTCATAAAATTTAGGAGCAATTGATTCTATAAAGCTAAGGCGACTAGAATTCATCTGTTGTTCATAATACATTTCTCTTTGTAGATTAATTTGCTTCTTTTGATAATGATGGATTTCATCAATTTTTTCTTTTGTTTTTGGAGAAACAAACAATGATTTTCGTGACTTCTTAGGTTTTGGAGAATCCAGTGTGATATCGACCTGGTTCTTGTACAGGGGTAGGTGTTGGCAAGGATGGAGTAGAGCTAGAGGATGTCAGAGTAGAAAAGGACAATTTGGAGTTTGAGGAATCATAAGAGTCGTGAGAGGCCATTAATAACAAAGAGGAACTTGAAGATTAAAATTTGCTTAAATTTTTTTGTAAGAATGATTGGAAAAAAAAATGAGAGTAATGCAAATTTATAATTGAATTTGAGCTGTGAATTTGAGGTTATAAACAATCGATAGCTAATAGCTAGAGATAAAAAAATAGTGGATGAGAATTTTTCGAAGGATAAATGGTTAAGAATGAAAGAAAAATATGACTTTGCAGGAAAACATACATAGTACAACTGGTAAGATATTGAACTACCAGCTAGGAGACCCAAGTTCGAGCTCCAGTGGTTATGTTTTTTGTTTTTTTGAACGAAAATTTTCATAATAATTAAAATCAATCTTCTAGATGAAACAAGAAACAATCATAGCTCAAATAATAGGAAGCATTTGAAACACAATAAAGGAGAGGTCATGGGTTCAAGTCTCTCTAGAGTCGTATATAAAAAATAATAATTTTGATAAAATTTAAGAGTTATATGTGTGTGTATATATATATGTATATATATATTTTGTCAAGATGTTTTATGAGAAGATACAAATACAGATAGTATATGTATAAAAATTTTAAATTTTTAAAAAGGATAATACCAAGTTCTCGTCTTAAATTAATGAAAGTGTTTTCATTTAAAGGTTTTGTAAATATATCTGCCAATTGTTTATCAGAGGAAACAAATTCTAGATTTATCAAATCCTTTTCAATATTATCACGAAGAAAATGATGACGAATGTCAATGTGTTTGTTCGTGAGTGATTAACAGGATTTTGAGATAAATTAAAAGCACTAGAATTATCACAGAAAATAGTTGACTTAGATAAATTGAAACCAAAATCTTGTAGTGTTTGTTGCAGATAGATAACTTGAGCACATGCCAGAGCTAAAAAAATATATTCTGCTTCACATGTCGATAATGAAATACAGTTTTCTTTCTTACTAAACCAAGATACAAGAGATCGTCCAATGAAATGCCAAGTCCCACTTGTACTTTTTCTATGTGTCCGGCTTCCTCCAAAATCAGCATCACTATATGATACTAATTCAAAAGGACATTCCTTCGGATAGAATAGTCCAAAATCCTTGGTTTTATTAAGATACCGTAGTATGCGTTTCACTGCTCGTAAATGTGATTTTTGGGGATCTGCTTGAAATCGTGCACACAAACAAACACTCATCATGATGTCAGGTCTACTAGCTGTTAAATATAGTAATGATCCAATCATACTTCGATATAATTTTTGGTCAATACTTTTGCCATTTTCATCTTTATCTAGATGTATGGTTGTACTCATAGAAGTTGGTTTGGTAGAAGTATTTTCCATACCAAAGCGATTAATTAGATTGTTACAAAAAAAATTGATTAATAAAAATACCATTTTCTAGTTGTTTTATTTGTAAGCCAAGAAAATAATTTAACTCACCCATATGTGACATTTCAAATTCATTAGTCATTATTCTAGAAAATTCTTGATACAGTCTTTCATTTGTAAAACCAAAGATAATATCATCAACATATATTTGGATAATTAAAATATCCTGCTTATTTCTTTTAATAAAAAGAGTTTGATCAACCTTTCCAATTTCGAAACTAGAATCTATTAAGTAACTTTTAAGACGGTCATACCAAGCACGGGGTGCTTGTTTCAAACCGTATAAAGCCTTTTTAAGCTTATAGACATGGTTAGGAAATTGTTCGTGTATGAATAATGGAGATTGTTCAACATAAACATTTTATTTTATAAAACCATTTAAAAAAGCACTTTTGACATCCATTTGATATAATTTAAAGTTATGAAAACATGCAAATGCTAGTAAGATTCGTACTGCTTCTAGTCTAGCGACTGGAGAAAATGTTTCTTCATAGTCAATTCCTTCTTCTTGATTATAGCCTTGAGCAACTAATCTAGCTTTATTTCTAGTAATATTTCCTTGTTCATGTGCTTTATTTTTAAAAACCCATTTTGTACCAATAACTGATTGATCACTAGGCCGTGGAACTAAATCCAAAACGTCATTTCTTTCGAATTGGTTTAGTTCTTCTGGCATAGCGATTAACCAATTTTCATCAGTAGATGCTTATTTAATATTTTTAGGTTCAATATGAGAAAGGAAGGCTACCCATTTGATTTAATTGACTTCTTGTTCTAACAGATGAATTGAGTTCTCAAATAACATTATCAGACGGATGATCTCTTAATAATCTAGGTGGAGATATTAATTCATTGAATAATGTTTTCATTATTTTCAAGATTTGAAATTTTTTATTTGTGGTACTACTAGGGAAATCTTCATCATCTCTTATTCTTTGGATTGATTTAAAATTTTCATCGAAAGATACATGAAGTGTTTCTTCGATAATATTGTTCTTTTATTATAAATTCGATAAGCTTTGCTTCGATCGAATATCCTAGAAAGATTCCTTCATCGGATTTTGGATCAAATTTACCAAGCTAATCTTTTATGTGTAAAACAAAACATTTTGAACCGAAAATTTTAATGTAAGAAATATTTGGTTTTCATCCATTAAGAAGTTCATAAGGAGTATTCTTAGTTAGTGGTCGAATAGAAATACGATTCAAAACATAACAAGCTGTTGCAACTGCTTCAGCCCAGAAATGTTTTGGTAACGTACTTCCATTTAACAAAGTCCTTGCACATTCTTGTAAGGTTCTATTTTTACGTTCTACAACCCCATTTTGTTGTGGAGTTCTAAGGAACGAAAAGTTATGGAATATCCATTTTTTTCTTACAGAAATGTTCAAAGGCTTCGTTTTCGAATTCACCTCTACAATCACTTCTTATGTTTCTAATTTTCAAATTTTCAAATTTTGAATTCTTTAAAATAGTCCAAGTATATCTAGAAAAATCATCAAAAATAGCAAACACATATCTACTATGATTAATGGATTGTACTTGTGTTGGTCCAAATAAATCCATATGTAGTACTTCAAGTAGTTGTAAAGTTGAAATGACCTTTTTAGATTTAAAAGGTGACTTAGTTAACTTTCCTAACTGACATGCATCACAAAAATGATCAATTTTAAAATTCATTTTTGGTAGACATTTCACTAAGTCATTTTTAGATAACTTGTTTGTAGTTTTGAAGTTAATATGACAAAATCGTTTGTGCCATAACCAAGGATCATTTTCTTTGGCCAATAAACACATATCTGAATTATGATTTATTTTCATATTCAGAACATAGATATTTCTGTCTCTATTTCCTTCAAAAATAGGATTTTGATTTTGATCGAAAATACAACATTCGTTTTCCGAAAAAGTTATTTTGAATCCTTTGTCACACAATTGGCTGATACTAAGTAAATTATGTTTGAAATTTTTGACAAGTAAAACATTTGAAATAAGAGGTAAATTTGAAATACCATTGTTGCTCACATCGTCTTTGCCGATGATATATCCTTTGGAGTTGTCTCCAGATGTGACGGAGCCTCCATCTGAGTAAATAATATTTGATAGCATATCTTTGTCTCCTGTCATATGTTTTGAGCAACCACTGTCGAGTATCCATTTTCCTTTTTTCTTGAGTGGGACATACAGAAAATATAATATAATATTGGTACCCACCTTTGTTTAATAGGGTCCTAAGAGTTAAATCTTAGGAAACCAAATCCAAGAGGGCTCGGTATCCCATTTAAAAATATAACCTTTATTTTATGAACAGTTTCTAAAAAGGTGTTTATATATTTCTTCCTAATCAAACTGTTGTTTGTTTTAGGAACCCAAACTTTTATGCTTTTTGAGTAAAAATTCCTTTTTGTCTGAACTGTAATAGGATTATCATTTCTCCTAATTTTCTTTTTAGGTGGAGCTGTTGTTTTCTTAACATATCCTAATCCTTTCTTACTTGAAACAGATTGAGAGTTATCAATAATTTTTGATAAAGTTTCTCTTCCTTTATTAAAGTTTGAAACATTTTTGGTGATGCTTTCTAACTTAGTTTTGAGACTAATATTATCCAATTCTATCAATTTTACTTTTGTTTTTAGTTCATGATTTTCAGAAACAAGAGCATCATTCTTCTCTTTTTGAGTTTCAATTTCTTGACTCAAAAGAGTGGGTTGAGAATTGATATTAGAGAATGATTCTTGTAATTTTTCAAGTTCTTCCTCTAGTATTTTTTTCTCATCCTTAAGCATATCTCTTTCGAATTTTGCATTGTTTTGATGTTCACGAGTCTCCTTATATTTTCGTTTGAGATTTTTCAAAGTATCAACTAGTTTTGAATTTATTTCAATCATATCATCAAAAGTAAAATCACTAACCTCGTTTTTAGTAGCCTTGAAGCAGACATTTGCTTGCTCGTTTTCACTGTCACTACTGTTCTTTGATGAAGAAGTGTCTGAATCATCCCATGTTACCGAAAATGCTTTCGTTTTCTTGTCTTTTCTGCCTTTTTTGAAATATTTTTTCTTTCATTCTGGGCATTCCTTCTGAACATGACCTTTCTTATGACAATTGAAACATTCTAGAACTGAATATGATAGTTTGTTTGGAAAATTTCTTTTTCCATTATTTTTGTTATTTTTTTGGAATTTCAAGGATTTTTTGAAATTTTTGGCAATAAATGCTAGATCTTCTTCATCCGAATCTTCATCTTTTTCTTCTTCAACATGAAAAGCTATGTTCTTTTTGTCTTGTGATTGTACTCATTTTGCCTGCAAATTCACTTCATAGGACATTAGATTTCCTATTAACTCTTTAGGTTTTATGGTAGAGTGGTCATTAGCTTCTTCAGTAGCCAAGACTTTTCTTTCCCGTTCATCCGTTAAAGAGTTTAGGATTTTGGATACAATATCAAAATCAGTGTACTTTTCTTCTAATACTAATAGTGAATGATAGATATCTTGAAATCTAGAGTACATATCATTGATAGATTCATCTTGTTTCGTTCTAAAGTTTTGAAACTGATTTTTGAGCATGGAGATTTTGCTTTGTTTGACTTTGTTAGTTCCTTCATGAGTGATCTTAAGCGTTCTCCATATTTCATAAGCAGTTTGACACATGCTAACACGATTGAATTCATTTCTATCTAGAGCATAAAATAATATGTTCATAGCTTTAGCATTGGCAGTTGCATCTAATTTTTGTGTGTTTGACCAAGTGGAGTATTCTCTAGTAGGAAGAGTGTATTCATTCTGTGTGATATTCCATGATTCAAAACTATTAGACTGCATACAAATTCTCATACGAGTAGACCAATAATTATAATTCAACCCGTTAAAAAATGGAGGTCGGGCAGTGGATTGACCTTCAATAAAACTAGTGTTAGTGGTAGTGCTGGTGTTATTTTCCATATTAGCAAGATATCAGATAACTTTGTGACGGTTATAAGATGCCTGCTCTGATACCAATTGTAAGTGTATAGGACCGTATAATATGGATAAAAGTAACACAGAGTATAAATAGTGCGGAATATAAAAGTAGTATAGTAAACTGACACCAGAGATTTTATACTGGTTCGGAGCATCGTCCTACGTCCAGTCCCAGACTCCTTCTGGAATTTAACTAACAACAATCCTCACTTAACCCGAGGGAACATGTATACACAGTTTGAGCAGCAGAACAGACGCCTGAGCAGCAGAATAGGATTTTCGCCTCAGCAGCAGAAGTGGACTTCACTAATATAAAGAATATCTGACACTATGTGTTCTTGATAACATTAATTTGTCTCTAGTAGTACAAGCCTACTATAATCAAATCCTCAAGTTTATATGAAATGTATTTGAAGATATGAAGAGAAGGTAATGCTAAGAATCGAAGATTAAGAAAGTTATTTGTAGATTCAAAGCAGTAGAAAGTATGTTCGCTGTTTGAATGCAAAGATTATATCACAAGAAGAGTATTAGATAGTTAGAATGAAAATCGATAAGTATGAAGTGTTTAGGAGTATTTATATATAGTAGTTGATGAGTTACTGCCATTGGTGAAGGGTTCTGACGAAAAGAAGCCACTATTTCCATTCAGAGAAGGGTTGCATCCTTTCGGAGAAGAAGATGTCTTTTCGAAAATATGGCAGTTGGTCTCAAGTCAGTCGACTGGTCGTTCTTGGTCAGTCGACTGACTATGCAATATATTTAAAAAAATAAACAGTGCATATCGTATATGTAAACAGTTAGTCAACTGGTTGGGTTTGGTCAGTCGACTAGCTGTGACATTTTTATAAGTGTGCTTCTGTTTTGATTTTTGATGTGACATATGAAGTGCGGACTACTTGAGGATAGATTTTAACATAATTCTAAGACTCAATCATACATACTAGACAGTGAAAGCATAGATGAAAAGTCTTTGATGATATAGCCATAGTCCGTTTTCTTTTTGTCGTGAATTCTCCTTTTCTTGCTTTGTCATGAATCAAAAAACAAGTGAATCAACAGCTTTATGGTTCTTGGAGTCTCAAGATTTCTGATCACCCGGATCTTTTTGGGATTCTCTTCGATTTCTCGAGCGTTGAGGATAAACCCAAGGAATTTCTGGATGCTACCCCAAAGTGACATTTCAATGGGTTGAGCTTCATCCTATATTCTCGAAGGATATTAAACATCGATTCCAAGTCTTTAACATGATCAGTGGAGAATCGTGACTTCACCAGCATATCATCTATATACACTTCTATGGTCTTTCCGATCTGGTTAGCGAACATTTGATTGACTGGTCGTTGGTACGTTGCCCCGGCATTCTTGAGTCCGAAAGGCATGACTTTGTAGTAATAGAGTCCTAGATCGGTTACGAAATTGGTATATTCTTGGTCTGGTAAGTGCATGGGTATCTAGTTGTAACCGAAATATGCATCCATAAAGGATAAGAGTTTGTGTCCAGCCATTGAATCTACGAGCTGATCAATTTGAGGAAGTGGAAAACTGTCTTTCGGAAATGTTTGTTCAAGTCTAAGTAGCCAACACACGTTCTCCATTTCCCATTTTGCTTTCGGACAAGTACAGGATTGGATACCCACTCTGGGTTTAAGGCATCTTGAATAAACCCATTCGATTTTAACTTATCAACCTCTTCTTTAAGGGCGGCAAATCTCTCTGGATCCATACCATGCCTTTTTTGCTTGACTGGAATGCACCACGGGTCAATATTCAATGTGTGGCTCGTGATGTCCGGCGAGACCCCACACATGTCAAAATGCGTCCAGTCAAACACGTTGAGGTTTTCCCATAGGAATTCAACCAATTCTTCTTGCATTTGTTTTCTTAACTGGGACCCAATCTTTATCATTCTAGAATCATTACTATCGTCGATCGGGACATCGATCGTCAGTTTAGACGGAGAAGCTTGACTGTTTTTACTTTCTTCTTCACTTTCATTATCTCTAGAGTCAAGACTCTTTGGAATTGGTTGGGGTACCCGGGCCTGGGCCTAGGCACCAATTATTAGTTTTCAACAAAAGGGACGCAGAGAGATTCCTCTACGGCCTTTCTTTTCTCCTTTCGCTGCGCACCGTGCAGTTCAGCAACATAACTAGCTCGCCAACAACCTGATCTCCTTGAACGACACCAACTACACGATCGATGGGGAATTTCAGAGTTAAGAACTATGGGGCAATGGCTTCCCTGAATCCCGCTAGGTCCGGTCGACCCAAGAAAGCATTATGTGGCGAGTCTATATCCAAAACAACAAACTACAGTATCCGGACTCTTCGACATTCTCCAACTCCCAATTCCACTAGTAGTTCCACTACTCCAGTGGGTACAGTAGCGCTCCCATTGAAGCCATAGATTCGAGATTGGCAAGGCTTCAAATCTTTGGCTTCCATCTTTATTTGGTCATATGCTTGCTTAAACAAGATATTGGCAGAACTTCCACTGTCAACCAAGATCCTATTCATCAAAGCAGCATCTACTTGGGCTGATATGACAAGTAGATCAATAGTGGGGGCTTCAACCTTGTAAGAATCTCTATTCTGGAACATGATGTCATCAGTTATCGTCTTCTGTTGTTTGGCCGGAGCCTCATCATTAAAACTACTACAACAATCGAAGTCCGCATGCCTAATAGAACTGGCACACGACTCCATTTCCTTCCACCTTCGGTCTGTTGGATGGGGACCAACTTTACAGTATTTATCACTAGCCTACCGCAGGTACAAGCGGGTTCCTCCTGTCTCGCTTGATTTGGTACATTATTTTGATTTGATAGTCCCGCACCTCCAGACTACGCCGCCTGCATAAACTGTTCTAGCTTCCTCTCCCTTATCAACTTCTCAATGAGATCTTGCAAATGACGACACTCATTTGTATTATGGCTATAGCTCTCGTGAAATCTATAAAATTTCCCTATTTGGTTCTGCCTTAAGGATAATGGCTTCGGAGCAGGCTTCTTGTACTGGATAGTATTACAGGTTTGTAAATATACATTCTCTAACGACATATTCAGTGGAGTATAATTATCAAACACAGGATCCCTACGTCGCGGGCTACAATTCTGATCCTGCTTTCTATTCTGATTCCCATTGCTTTTTTGCTGAGTCTATTTATTTTGTATATTCAATTGCACTTTCCTAGGGCTCTCCTCGGACTGATTAACTGCAACATTACTTTGAATTCCTTCCATGTTGGGCCCTGCATCATCTTGCTTACTAGACTGTTTCGCATCCTCCCTCCTCCAGAATTGGGTTGCTTTGGATTAGAAACGGTCCAATGACGCAGGTGGTTTTTCGGCCAACCAGTTGCCGAATTCAGAATCGGGGTCAGTCCCTTTAGTCAATGCCATAGGAATGGAGTTATCATTAGTGTTGCTAATCTTAGCACACATAGCATGGAATCTTTCTAAATAACATCGGAGTGTCTCTCCAGGAGCTTGAGTGACAATAAACAGAGTGTTAATATCCTTCGGCCTTGCGACATGCATCCGAAACTACTCCACAAACTTGGTTGCTAGTTGGTCAAAACAAGAAATAGATCGAGGTGGCAAACGAGTGAATCACATGGTAGCTATGCCTCCAAGAGAGATCGTAAAGCTTTGAGATTTAACTGCATCGTCAGCCCGCGCAACATTCGTCAACCACTTATACTTCAGGATGTGTTTTTTGGGATCAGAACTTCCTTCATAGACTGGTAAATGCAGCATCCTGAATTACCGAGGAGGTTCAGCATAGAGTATTTCATCGGTAAAGGGATTATGACTCCGAGAGGTTCCTCGGTCGTCATTTGTGAGGCCTTGACTCTCTCAAATCATCTGACGGATCATTGTGGGGATGTCTAGCGTCTATACATTTTGTGCACGCTGGGCCAAGGTGTGGTCGGGTTCCATAATGCGAGGTTGGACCGGTCGCTGTTGACGGTCTGTATCTTGCCTCTTTGGCTCGAAGTTCTTTGGACATAGGGTTCGGGTGTATGTCCATGTTGATAATGGTTCGGATCTCACTGATTGTGGGCATCAACTCCTGGTTCAATAGCAGCAGTGGCAACGCGGTTGTCGGTGGTGTAATGAGAAACAGTAGCACCCTGGGAGGAGGGTCTAGTTTATTAGTTGGTTGATGGAACAACTCTAGGTTGCCGAATGTACAACGTAGGTTGATGTCTTGTTGCTTGAATGTAACTCCTATCCAACCGTGCATGCGTAGATCTGTGATGGCAATCCGAAGAGGCTGAACTCTTTGTGGATGAATAGGAGGGCTGATCCCTCCTGGATCTCCTACGCCTTTAGTGATTTAGCTGATTAGTCAATTCTGTGTTTGCATGCAACTATTGAGTGAGTTGCTGATGGCTCCTAGTCAGCTCTTGCACAAGCATTTGGAATTCTTCCCTGGTAACATGGCCTGACGGATCTAATGGTCCGGCAGCATTCTGATTGGATGGAGGAAATTATACGAGATTATGTCTATCCCGTCCTTCTTGATCTACAGCTGTAGAACAGTCCTTGTGCTAACCATGATGGATGGTGAATGTCTTTCCTAGATCTGGTGCAAATCTGAATAGGATGGAATAACTCTGAACTTGAGATTTGGATCTTCTTCTCAGATTTGTGCAATACGATATCGATAGTAGATCCTAGGATAAAAACTGTGTTTTCTCGGTGAAAGAACCAAAATGTTTGTACCAAAATTGGGCACAACACTCTTCAGAAGTATTTGAAGAGATAAAATGAAGAAAATAAATGGAAAAGAGGATTATCTAAAAACACTTCAAAAACAGGTCAGAAAAACATACAGAAACATAATGATTTAGAGTAGTTTGGCGTATAGCCTACGTCCACTGTGAAATTGATGACTTTATTAATGTTTTCTTGTGGATTACAACTGATTACAGCGAACTACAATAGTAATTTTCGAGTAGATCTTGGAGTGCAAAAATGAATTCGGTAGAGTCTGGACGTAGGAGAGCTAAAACTCTCTTTTCTACAGGCTCTGGAGCGCTATTTATAGGCATAGGTTGCAAATATCTCACTCTGATCTTGGGAGACGTCTTTTGGCACGTGTGCGGGCCCACCCGATCGATCCCATGTGATTTGTACTCGATTCGTGATCGGTACGAACGAATTTCGTATCGATCAAGATGTGACCCAATCGAGACGAAATTTAGCATGAACATTATTTAGATCGTACGTAACCAACTATGAAAATTTCATAGCATTTGAACTTGTAGATTATGAGTTATGATCGATGCAAGCTCGGGTTTTATGTATGCTATCCTTTTCGCATCGATGCCCCTCGTATCGATCTATTCAAATCGATCCAGGCACGTGCCTGCAAGTCAACGTGACGCTAACTATTCGGATCGATTCACTTTTCATGCCAACAGACCGAGTCTTCCAACGTTTGTGCCTTGTTCGTGTCGATTTGACTTGTTCTTGTTCGAATCGATCGAAGATACTCTGTTCGTACCGAGTGTCGTGGTCTTGTTCGTGTCGATCTTAACTGTTCAGTTCGTATCGATTGGTTATGTTGCTCTGTTCATATCAGTTTGCAATGCATTGTTCGTATCGTTCATTTGATGTTTAATTCGTTTCGATCCTTGGCTGAATGATACAAATTGACTCCCATCGATGGATTCAAAATTGAACCAGGCCAGTTGGATATGAAATAGAGTCTACGTTGTGGATACGAACAGAGGGACACTTGATGGATACAAGTAGAGGGACTTGATGGATACGAACAGAGGGATGCGAAATGATGGTCTCGAAAAGTTGGATGCGAAGAGCATGGTTATGGATGGATTTGAACAAGGCTTTTTGATGATACGAAAGGCTTGTTTACTTGAATTGTATCGATCATATCTCGAGCATACGAACTCCGATTGACTTGAAACTTGGAAGGTGGCTTTCATAGCTTTGCTTGTCATGTCATATTAATTGTAGCTTGATCCGGACTTGGAAAATATTTATCGACATACATAGTGAACCTGTGTATAATCGATATTCGGGATGAGGGGTCTTTGGTTTTCAGTCAATTCCTTGATATCATGGTCTTGCCAAAAGGTGGGATAACAATTGGCAAATTTGATATGTATTCAAGAGAAAATTAGTTTTTTATTGTTAAATTCAAATACCCCAAAGATTATGATTTGATTTTCAAAAATAGTCCGTATTTTTATGATGTTAAACTCATCATTACGAGAATGCGGTCTAACACTTTGAAATTAGATAGAGATCTACTTACATCAATACCGATATAGGTTTGACTTCCAAGTGTTAATTTGAAATTATGGGACACAGAGACTTTTATTGCCATGGCAAGTGTAATCGAAAAATCCATAAAAATGGATGCGGCCACTACAATAAAGACGAGATTGAATTGTGCTTTCCTTCTAGTTGAAGTATCCATAGGGGATGAACTTCCAAATGAAATCTCATCAGCTTTATATAACGGGGAAATAATCAATCAAGAAGTCATATACGAATGGCTTCCACCAAAATATGATGTGTTCAAATGTTTTGGGCATGCAAAAGAGCAGCGTAGTACAAGAAAAGCATGGGCGTCGAAATCTATTAATCAAATTAATCAAGGTACTGCTCAAAACAATCAAGAAACCAATGAGGAACCGCAGCAATCAAATTCAGATTAAGAAAAGCAGTTTAATGATAAATCACAAAAGATTCAAGATCAGCTTAACTAAGAAAGTGTCATCACTGATTAAGTAAAGGTTTTAGATCAGCTTCCTTATCATGTAGATTAGATCATGGAAGAGGAAATTAATCTTCCAACTAATAGACAAGAAAATGCCAAAACAGTGAACAGATAGAACATAGTAATGGGGGAAGCAAAGCAATATAGAGGTCATAGAATCTAGGGTCCCCCATCCTCCAGATACTTGCTTTGTTACAGATGGCAATGACATAATTATGAATCAATTCTCTCGAATAAACAAGGAGAATATAGATATGGAGATAGTCTCAGGTCAAGATAATGCTAAAGAAACCAAGGATAGTGAAAGGTTCAACCCAACTTCACCTCGCACGTCTAACCTAATTGATATTTCACAGCTGCGTAAGGCCAAGAAAGACGTTAGAGTAAATAACAAAGAGCAAGAAATCTTTAAGTAAATATACATTGCAAATAATCCAGAATGGACTAAAGTAACTACAAGGCTTAAGGAAAAAGGTACGCATGTAAGAAAAAAGTTAGGATTGGTCTTGTGCCAGGTATGAAATGTAGAAATTCCTTTTAAATTTATTTTATCATATGTCGATCATAGCCTGAAATGTTAAGGGAATGAATTCCCCATCAAAACAATCAGATATTATTCAATTGTTGAATGTATATAAACCAACTATTACCACATTAACTGAAAATAAGATAAATGATGAAAGTACTGAGAAATTTTGCATAAAATTAGCAAATAATTGGAAAATAGCAAACCATAATGATTATGGAGGCAAGGGAAGAATTTTAATGATACGAGATTATAATATTTGGGTTGTTGATAATATAAATAAAGATTTTTAGTATATTGGTTGCAGTTTCAAAAACATAGGTAGTGTAAGTCTAAAAGTTTCTACTATACATGGTAGTAATTTTGAAATTGAGAGGAACAACCTATGGTGTAGGCATAAAAGTACAAATCATGCTTATAAAAACCCTTGGCTAATAATTTGGGATTTTAACACTGTTATGCACTCACATGAATAGTTTGGAGGAAATTCTATTCCATTTTCCAAACTAGATAGAACTAATAACTTTTTGATTGAACCGGGATTTACTGAACCATTAGTTAATAGTAATAAGTAAAATTAGAGGTTTGGTATTGAAAGGAATATACGTTGTAAATTAGATAGAATATTAATAAATAAGGAATTTTCTGTCATGATCCTTAATTTTGTATGCAATAAATTGGAACAAAATGCAAGTGACCAAACTCCTTTATTAGTCAGGTTGTTTTATGATGACAATGATGTATTTAGAAAAGTGTTCCTTTTAGATTCAAAAATGGATTGAAACTTGACAAAGAATATAAGAAAATTATTAATAATTGCTTAAACTTTTCTTATAAAGGTACTTATCAATTCTAGTTCAGTAGGATATTAAAAATATTGAACTTAACCTTAATAAGTAGAATAAGGAGAAAAATCAGAATAAGGGAGATATATTAGAAAGTCTTAGAAGAGAAGGGAAATTTTACATGATATGATAGGTTAAAATCCAAATGATGTTGAAAGAGTAAAAGAATTACTTTTAATCAAAGTAATTTATCTAAAGAATTATATATAAATACTATGAATTTAAAGCAAAAGTGGATTGGCTTACTCAAGGTGATGATTGTACAAAAAAAAATTATGCTAAAATGAGCAGTAGAAAACATATAAATAATATAGGTAGCATCTTTGATAATTTTGGGAAACTGGCAAACCAATATAGTAAAGTTGTTGAAGAAGCTTTTTTTAATTTTAATGAAGTGTATACTATAGAAGAACTAGAAATAAATTTTCCCAAGATTGTTTTTAAATCTAAAATTAGTATGGCAGCAGAAGAGATTTTACTTGCTCCAATAGAAGAGGACGAAATTAAATACATTGTTTTTAATGCTAGTGATAATAAAAGCCAAGGCTTGATGGCTTTAATGCAAAGTTTTTCAAAACTCATTGGGAAATGATTAAGGGTCGGATAATCAATGTAGTAAAAGAATTCTTTAATGAAGGCAAGCTTTTAAAGTGTTTAAATCACACTTTTAGTATATTAATTATTAAATATAAAAATCCATCAATTACTGAAGGTAACAGGCCAATCTCATACTGTAATTTTATCTTTAAAATTATAGCAACAACGCTGAGTAATACAATTAAAGATTTTCTACCTTTTATAACATATGAAAATCAAAGTGCCTTTGTTCTAGTTAGATTGATTTTTTTGAAACTCCCTATTAGCCCATGAAATGGTTCGAAATTTCGATAGTAAAACTAGGGACAATGTTTGCTTAAATATTGGTTTCAAAAAAGCGTATGATACAACGAATAGAAAATTCATATATCGTATAACGCTAAATTTAGGTTTTCCTATTAAATTTTGTGATTTACTATATGAAGGCATAAATACCCCAAATTTTCTATATTGATACAAAGAAAACCAGAGGGTTTTATTAAAGTAATAGGGGTATTAAGAAATGTGATCCATTATTACCTTATTATTTACTATGGTGATGGAATATTTTTTCCATTTTAATGGAATTGGAAACTATCAAGTGCAAAATATATCCGATAAATAAAAAACAACCTGTTATTTCTCATCTAATATATGCTGATGATTTAATGTTATATGTTAAAGCATATCTATATCTAATGCACGTTGACCTTAAAGATATTTTGAATGTTCGCACAAGTATCTTGGGTTGCAGATTAATGCGTATAAAAGTAAAGTGTACTTCAGCAAAAGTAGTATGCATAGAAATGTAACATCCCCTATCATGAGGCCCAAAGCTAAGTTCTACAGATGCTGTAGTTATTTATTGTATTCGCTTTCGATGAAAAATATGGTAATATTAATGGTATCGATAATATCAGAAGCACGTGATTATGAAACAAAATCAGATTTCAAAACACTTTTCTGATTACATTTCAGAAAATCATGTTTCATATCCAATTACATAATCCCAAATGTTTCCTAGACATTGAACAAATATAACTATTACAAAATATGCCAAGAGTGACATATGAAGATGCCTCCTTGGATAACTAGAGTGCTAAATGGACAAAATTATCTTAATACATCACAGCATAAATAAAAACATAACAACTCCTAAATAGCTAACATCAGCCTTTTGCTCATCTTAGAATGCTTTATTTGTACACTTACTAAAGGTTGTAATCCTTAACTCTCAATCTACTCAAATCAATTTTCGAGCACCCAAGAGTTTAAGGGAAAAAACATAAACTTCGAGTTAGAGATAAAGCCTGGTGTATGTAATACTAAACATCTCAGTTATCTGATATTAAGTGAGACCATGCCTCTTAGTGGAACGGGTTTTCCCTCACTAATATCCTTTAAAAACTTATCTTATACAAATCAAAATCCTGCAACCAAACTGTTTAAAACAATAATAGAAATATCATGTATGCAAACAAATCAGGTAACAAATGGACTATCTGTCTGAATACTATAGTTTTGTTGGCTAACTACTAACCTTTGGCTGACTCGAGCCTATCGAAAAAATTAAACAAATCGTCTAATATCTATTAGATACTCTTTTGAATGGTCTATTCAAACTTACTACTCCCAGGGTCAACTGAGTCTAATGGTGTTGTGGGCTCACCAATAACCTATCTCTACTCTGTATATTCATTTCTATGTGTAACATCATTTTAGTCTTACCTGTGACAAGGCCCTACATACTGGTTGGACTTATATTAGCTAGGAGCTACTAGCTAAAGTGTAGGGCACGACGCTACACCAGTCCCATTTGGTATTCTAATATCTGAGTCATTTACTTAAGGTCAACTACCCATCAAACTTTCCTTGAAAACCTTTCTTTCAAATTGATCATACATAAACACGGAAAATATACTCTAAGCTCTACTTATATCACTTTGCCATGTTATATATATTTTACACAAAACATTGTTGGTGAAAACATTCGAAACATTTGTTTAAAACCTTTAAACAACTCATTCGAAACTATTGAAAGTACCCCTTTCGAAACATATTAACTTCTGTACTCTAAAACACTGGGCTGAAAGACCAAGACATATCTTTCGAAACTTGTATAACAACCTTTCGAAATCGTTGAAGGTATCCCTTCGAAACCTTTATAAGCATTAGACATACTCTTTTCAAAACTCTTTAATTCTTGCTACTTTAAGTACATTTCAAAACCATTGGGTAATCTCCCCTTCGAAACCTTATTTTAAGCCCTTCGAAGGCATTAAAGTCCTTTACTGTAAATAAACCTTTGAAAAGCATAGGGTTCAAGTGAAAACATGTGGAAAAACCTTTCGAAACCCTTTACCACCATTCCTTTCGAAACCTTTGGATCTAACCTTCAAAATATAAAAAGGGTCTTAAAAGAACTAAGTCGAAAGTAACACTTCCGAAAGCAATTTCCTAAGTCAAGAAGTGGATGGTGTTGAAACCTATCCCTTCGAAGGCATTGGAGAAGTGTGGATGGTGTCGAATCTATCCCTTCGAAAGCATTGGATAAGCAGCTCTAATTTTAAACAAAGGAATCAGCTAGGGGTTTCTACCCCTTCGAATGCTTCTTCATAAAACAAAGGCGCAACCTCTTTTGAGCCCTTCCTTTAAACATTTAACTAAGTCGAAAACTATCTTGTTCGAAAGCATTCCTTTCAAAAGCAAAGCAAGCGCATTTCCTTTTAAAAGCAAAATAATGTTTCGACCCCCTTCAGAACCCCTGTTTCGACTCTATACCTTTCGTCTATTTTCAATCCACTACGTACCAAAGTTTTGATACCATGTGTATTGGTTTTGACTAGGAAGGAGGTGGAAGTATGAAGTCGAAAGGTAGCTGTCGAAAGTAGCGAAACAACAAAACCTTTGTAAAACTAATTTTTAACTTTAAAAAGAAATTTCTTTTCAACTAACATGCTTTGTTTGTCAACATATGATTGATAGATAATTTCTTTTTCATAATCTTTTCTAAAAGTGCTGCAGAATTTCAGAAGTAAATAATTAAAACATTTGCAAATTGCCCCTTCTCCTTTTATAAACATATAAAACATTTAAGTCTCATACCTTAAATAATTTTATATACTTATTAAAATACTTATGAAAACTACAAAAATTCCCTTAAATCACTTTTAATATGTTTCTAACACATATAAATTTCCGGCCCAAAGCTAACATATAACAGCTATAATTAATTTCAAACTCAATTAACTATTTTCTTCACTAGAAAATTAATAATAAATCCATATTAGTTCAGAAAATTATGAAATTTGAAATCAATCTTTAAAATATTATTTTCGACCTTATCTCAAAATCGCAAGGCATTTGGATGTCATTTGATTGTTTTTCAAGTTAAACCTTATCATAAAATCTATATGGAAAAGCATATATCATCAACAAGCATATACCCATTTAAACAATAAAACATGGCAAATCATTTGCAAAAAAATTTCGGATCTCAATTAAAATCGAATATAATAAATATGAGATGTAACCTATTATTCACCTTTAGCTTGTGATTAAGAAGTTGAGATTTGATCTTGAATGGATTTCCTTAACCTTCCTCTTGACTTTAGCTTTTCTTCTTTTAGCTTTTTCTAATGGTGGCTGGCCTGTTGGTTTAATATTTTGATTGTGAACATGTGAAATGAATATGCATGAGAGTTTAAAGTATTAGAATAAAACTTATTCCTATCTTGCCTCTATCCTATTATCCTTTCTTATTTCATTTTGAATTCCCTTGCTTTATTAGTTATTTGGCACGATTACCCTTTAAAATATACAAATCTCAATCCCTTAACCCTCTACATTATTTTATTTAATTTAGCTAATTAAATATCCTAAATAATGTTAATCAAAATTAGGGTTATTATAAGAAAGGAGATGTTAGAAGTATTACATATTACAGATGGGAGTTTGCAAATCAAATATCTAGGATTGCTCTTGTTGTGAATCAAATCACAGATAGTGATTGTGCTATTCTAGTTGAGAAAGTGCAAAAAAGAATGAAAACTTGGTCAAGTAAACTTTTATATATTGCAAGCATACTAAAGTTAATAAAAACAGTGGTGTATGCTATCATATTGTATTGGTTACAGACTTATCATATTCCTACAGCATCAGTTAAAAAATTAGAGTAGAGATGTGAAAATTTCTTTGGAGAGGTGGATATCATGAAATAAGTTGGGAAAAAGCATGCAGGCCAAATAAAGAAGGTGGTATGGGTATAAAATTTTTTAGTGATCTTAGTTATATATACCAATTAAAATTATTTTAGAAATTTTTAAATGAAGATTCCATGTGGGAAAAATGGATGAGAAATGAACATCTTAGGAAAAACAATTTTTGGAACATTTTTCCAAAAAATAATTAGTCAAATACATGAAAACATATTTAAAATGCAGAGAACAAGGTAAATTAATGTTGGAAAGAGTTTAAGTGTGAAAATGAAACAAGTTTATGGTTTGATCCTTGGTTTGAATATGAATCTTTTATCATTGTTGGAAAGAATTTTTAAGTGTAGAAATGAATCTTTGGTTATACATGGAAGGGCTGATGCTGCAATATCTATGTCTATGATAACTAAAGAAAACCAGTGGCATCCTCAAATTCATCCAATTACAAATTCACAGAGAGAAAGTATAATGAAAATTCCAATTGATTCAAGTGCAAATGTAGATTATTGGTATTGAATAGCAACCAGTAAAGGAAAAAATTTCTTTTAAGCAGAAATGGGAATATATTAGAAGCAAACAACCTATGGTAGAATAGTATGAATCCATATGGAACCAATTCAACAATCCAAAAATGGCTATTTGTACATACTTTGCAGTTAATAACAGGTTCCCAACAAGAAACAGGACAAATAAATGGGGTAAATCATATAAGTTACAATGTTTATTATGTGATAGTGAACCTGAATGTGCTAATCATTTATTTTTTGAATGCAGATATTCTTTTTATATATGGAACCGCATTCAAATAACTCCGGAAATTGAGCATAATGATAGTACGAATTTACATCAAGCAATAAAGCGTACCATGGACAAATTCAGTACAAAGTCATTAGAAAGAGATTTTGCTCATGTGATGTTAACCAAAAAACATATCATATTTGAAAAGAGCGTAATAACAGAGCATACGATAAAGAAAAATTGAGCAAAGAACAAAGATGAATGCGGATTGATACGGATAGTAAAATCATCATGCAAAAATCAAAGAAAAAAAACTAAGAGACAAACTAATCTTAGATACTGTAAGGGCCCGGGTAGAGAAGCTTCTCTGTTCATGCTGGAGAGTTGAATTGCTAAAGTGAATATGGGGTTTTTTGTTACATGAAGAAGATGAAATAGTGGCTGCCTGTTATGCAGGCAGTGAATATGATCAAGAAATGAAATAAAATGCAACAGGGAATTCAAAATTTGAACTAGTGATTAAATCTAGAGATACAGGAAAGAAAATCAAGTGCAAGAATCAAAGAACATGCTTTGCAACTACTGGAAATATAAACAAGAACTGAAAATTGTATAAATACAGGAATTTAACGATCAGAGAATTGAAATGTCAAAGAAGAACAAGATGAACTGATAATTGGAATAAAATTGTAACTAACAATTGAGTAAACTAGCTAACAAGAATTGAAAAGAAAGATACTGATCTAAAAAGTTGCACAAAATTGAAAATAAAGAACTAAGAAAGAAGAAGAAGATAAATGCTTCAGATTTTTTTCCACGCCTTTCAAATGACCAATACAGGGATACTTGTATACACAATTCAGGCATAAGCATGTTCGGCTCAAGCAGGCCCAAACTAACCCAGTACAATCCACACTCACATGCCTACAAACCCATACAACACTGAACAATGCACAGGTGTGCACATGGACAACCTGCAGCTTCTCCATGAAGACAACCATCACCTCCATCTCCTTTTTTAAGCACAGCATGGCTGCTTTGCCCCCCCCCCCACCCCCACCCCCAGAAAGCCTAGCAGAACTTGGCTGAAGATTCTTCAATTTCTGGGTATAGGAAGTAGTTTTTCTCGTCTTTAATCATGGCAATCATTGTGTGGTCATTACATCTCCCTTCCCCTTCAAGAATGACCTTGTCCTCAAGGTCGGATGATCAACCTATCTTTTATTTATGCATTATTCAACCTAAACACTTCAACTTCTCACGCCTTCCAATGGAACACCGTCCGGATCGAATATGAAAATAGTTTCTTCATTAGAAGGCTTTCTACAACACATATGCCATTCGAAAGCACAACCAGTATTGATAATCCCGTTTATGGTTGAATCTAAACCAAAAAAGCATTCAATGATTTGAATTGACCTATCAAAATCATTAGCTGCATTCTTATCCTCATTTACCTTTTCTTTGGATATTTTTTTTATCAATTTTGCCAGCTCCTTCCAATTCATCGTAACTAAATTGGTTCTCATTTGATTCATCAATTTCTGGAATAATATGCTTGTCTTTAACATTCAACTTACTTTCATCATTGCCTGAACTTAACTGAAGAATATTTCCTTTGCATGTATCATGATCAGTCTCAAAGTCGACCTTATCACTCTCATCATCAGATTCAATAGCTGAAGGAATTTTCTCTGAATGATGAATTGTTGGCATATGAACTGAAATATTAGTGGTATATGGGTTAGGTAACAGAGGTCCTTGATGGTATACAAGGGGTGGTTGGGGTATAACAGCAGTTTTCTGGAAGTCTTGGGCAAGGGTGGTGAATGAGTTATGTAGAGGAGGTTCTTGAATGTGTACAGGGGGCAGCTGGGGTACTGATTGTGGTGCAACTGGAGGTTGGTTCTTGATTTGCTGGAAATCTTGGACATAAGATGAAACCGATCCTATATTAATACCACAAGTAGTAACAGCCAGTGTAGAATTACTAGAAAAATCAGTAATATATGAATTCTATAATAGTTCATCCAAGATGACAGCGAAGAGCCCGAATTCATTGAGATATAAATCATAACCTTTCGGATATTCATTTGTCAATTCGATGCAAATTCCAAATTCTATAAGGAAGCACATTGATCTTTTTTTTCTCAATCTTTCAAAGAGATGTTGTTAATAGGCTGCTCTGAAGGGAAGCGATGATATCACCAATCTTTTTGTTGATAGATTTGATGAACATGATTATGGTGCTTAACTCCATTGATTCCAAGATCTTGATTGAATGCTCTAATTCGAATATTAGCCACGATGGTGATTCAAAATCTTGGGTTTGAGAGATGTTAAGGGTATTGTTAGCAGTAGTTTTTGGGCTTAAGGAATGGTTTCTTGAATTACTGGAAAGAAGGGGTTCTTGCTGATATGGAGCAAAGGTTATTGGAACTGGTTGATAGGGCGCTGGTTGAGGGAATGCTGGCTTATGAAGGGTAGTATATGGGTTTGAAAGATGAGAATCTTGATGGTACATAGGGGGTTGTGGAAGAAGATGAAGGGGCTGGTTCTTGATTTCTCCTTGCCATGTCCATGCTAGACCTTGATTTGGAGGGAAATATATGCTGACAAAGTAAGGATCTGACTAGTTGTCAGAGGTTGCCCCAGTCATCAGCTCTGATACCATTTGTAAGTGCCCGGGTAGAGAAGCTTCTCTGTTCATGGCGGAGAATTGAATTGCTAAAAAGAATATGGGGTTTTTTGTACATGAAGAAGATGAAATGGTGGCTGCTTGTTATACGGGCAGTGAATATGATCAAGAAATGAAATAAAATGCAACAGGTAATTCAAAGTTTGAACTAGTGATTAAATCTAGAGATACAGGAAAGAAAATCAAGTGCAAGAATCAAAGAACATGCTTTGTAACTGGTGGAAATAAAAAACAAGAACTGAAAATTGTATAAATGCAGGAATTTAACGATCAGAGAATTGAAATGGCAAAGAAGAACAAGATGAACTGATAATTGGAATAAAATTGTAACTAACAATTGAGTACACTAGCTAACAAGAATTGAAAAGAAAGATACTGATCTAAAAAGTTGCACAAAACTGAAAATGAAAACAAAGAATGAAGAAGAAAATAAATGCTTCAGATTTTTTTTCACACCTTTCAAATGACCAATACAGGTATACTTATATACACAATTCAGGCATAAGCATGTTCGGCTCAAGCAGGCCCAAACTAACCCAGTACAATCCACACTCACAGGCCTACAAACCCATACAACATTGAACAATGCACAGGTGTGCACATGGACAACCTGCAGCTTCTTCATGAAGACAACCATCACCTCCATCTCCTTTTCCAAGAACAGCATGGTTTCTTTGCCCCCCCCCCCCCTCCACCAAGAAAGCCTAGCAGAACTTGGCCGAAGATTCTTCAATTTCTAGGCATAGGCAGTAGTGTTTCTCCTCTTTAATCATGGCAATCATCGTGTGGTCGTTACAGATATTTATTTGAATAGTGGGACAGAGAAGCCTAAACCAAGTATATTGAGAACTATCTCCACCATTCCGAACAAAGCAAGCTCAAACGGAACCTCAAAGCAATACCAAATCAGCAAGTTGGAGCTGGTTCAGAAAACATCTCAAATCTTCAAAGAGACTATCCATTTACGAGTAGATTCATAGATTTGGAGTATGATAACTTCAGATCTGGAAAATTTTCTAGTTCAATAAATGGTAGCAGCTCGAAGAATGAGGTTGGAGGCATAAGAAGTATATTCAACGAGTGTCTTTCTCATTGGAAGAGAGGCCAAGGTAGCGAAGTAAGGAAGAGAGAATAATTTGACGATCTCTCTCTTGCGCCAATTTTAAGTTTCAGTAAGCTAGGGTTTTTCTTTTTCTGTTTCGAGAAAACGAGGTGAGGCGGCGGTAGTGTAACCCTAGTATGTTAAATGGTTTGTATGTGACAACGGGTTGTTACTCGAATGTACATGGGCCTTGAGCCAAACCTTGTTTATCTAGTTTAAAAAAGAAAAAAAAAAGATCTGAAATGAATTGAACAGCTCCCTTAAACTTTTTAAAAAATGTACCATAAATCTTAGGCACATGGGCTATTAACAAATGAATTAGTTTACAAAGCCAAGATGCAGTCTTTGTCTTATCATCGGATAGATGAGCAAATATTTTGCAGCAATACATTACAAATTCCCTACATAGAACAAGGTAATATGCTTCGATGATTCATCGTTTGCATTACCAACAAGTATCGCATAGGATACCTAAAATTCCAGTCGTCTTATTGTACCTTAAAAACCAAAGAAAATAAAATTTTACCGCCAAGGCCTATGTACAATTTAACGGAAAAAAGAGAGTTAACGATCTATCTATGCTAACATGCCTTCATAATCCATATGCAAGTTCTAATTACACAAATGCAGCCTGGATAAATACGTTAACTGACATAAAATATGCCAAAATTAATCTTAATATACTAACGATTATATCATCGTTTAAACCAAAGATATAGATAAGTATAGCTGTTTCTAGGTGCCAAGTCCGTCATAAATACATGCAGAAATACTTAGCAATCTATTCATATTCAAATTATAATTAAATCATAGCATCATACACAACGGCAATGGTGATAATGAAGTATGCACTAGTATTGGCATTCTTTTTCCATATTGTCACAACCAAAGTATCAGCAGACTGTTTATCCGATTGTCAGCAACTGTGTCAGTATAGCCAATACCCTCAGCATTGTGTAAACACACTCTGCCCCATATGTTCCTTTGCTAGTGGTTCCACTGCTGGTGATTTTTTTACGTTACGTTTCTTCTCCTCGTTTTATTCGATTACATTTCATATGTATGCTCTTATTCCAATATTGCATGCAGCATGCAACATAGAGTTAGACAGTATGCAGTTTAATTAAGAACATTGTTCAAATACTATTTGACTATATTAACTTAGATAGCTTTCAAGAAAGTGTTATTGTTTTGTTATTCTCATATGAAATTTTCTTTCGTGTTCAGAGAGAAAAATATGGTTGCTACCGCCGATGGCAGCACCAGCAGAATCACCAACTTCATCAACAGAATCAGTTTCTTCTTCAAAATCATTAAGAACACACCCTTTCTAGTTGATCGCTCTGTGAAGGCTGGGCCAGTATTTTATTGCATGAAATTTATGTTCCGTGTGTGTGTTGAATGAATAATGTAGTGGCATTATTTATTATAATCGCCACCTATAAATAATGTTTCAAATCTTAGATGCTACTATATGCGTTGTTTGTGTGATTTTTCTGTCCATAAATAATTCCAATTTCAGTGATTTGCCCATCGTCGTCATCGTTATATATTAGTATAATAACAACAACATCCGTTAAACTTAACCTGCAAACGATGAATTGTTGTTTCCTTGGGACAAATGAGAAATTTAATTATAACGCCGTGTAACTGCTGTGTGTACAAACGTATTTGTATATATAAATTTTGCAAGTCTTGATTTTGGGAAGTTTGCTTCTTTACCGAAGCTACTGTATATTGTCTGGTTATTAAACGAGCTAACGTAGATTGGGAGATGCAATTTCAGAAGTTTGAATCCCCATAGCCTAAAGTATTGCAACTGGTGTAAACAGTTCGTTGTAAACAACTAGTGACATGATATACAAATATAAAAAAAGAAAAGCACTAGTTCTCTTCTTTTAAATATGGAACATTATGTGTTTATACAGTAAGATGTGGTCTCTATTATAGTTACTATGAGACAAAAAAAGTCAAGAAAGCACGATCATCTTAGCCGGCACGTGCGCATACGTGCTCGTGCCCGCACCGTAGGCAAATGAGCGTTTGAGACGTATTAGGAGCATTTTGTACCTTGCTGCTGGCTTGATTGTTTAGACCAGACTTTTTTTTTACTATTCAAAAACTCATTTTTAACGGTAGTAATAAAATGGTCGCTTCATTTGGTAAATGATCGCAATCTTTCTAGCTGGCGCAACCGTTCAAACATGTACTTATTACTGAATAGGCACCTCTCCGCACCTATATATAGGCAGAAAGAAAACGGAAAATATAAACATACTTAGTTTTTCCTACACTTCTTCTCCCACAAAACTTTGTTCTTACTTAAATTCTCATCCGTTCGTCATTGCTCTGTGATTGTTATCCAGCATCACAGAGATATGTCCGTTTCATCTTGAAAAACAAATGCTCTATATCCTTAAGCGCCATAGGAGGGAGCGATATTGTTTCAAAAAAACATATTATTCTGGACTCGAACAATCTAAAACGGTACTATATATTTTATCACATACTCTATTCTCTGTAACTCCATGTTTACTGCAGCTCTATTTGCATAACAATTTAAACAACAAATTTGAAACAATGTTGATTGTTGGCTGTTTCTGTAGATGACAATGTCCCAGCAAAGCAACAATTCTACACCAACACAGACTGTAACTATCAATCAATATGCAACTGTGGTTTCAACAATGGCACTATCTCATGGAGAAAGACCATAAAAGTTCACAGGGATGGACTTGAAGCGCTGGCATCAAAAGATGTTGTTTTATCTTACGACATTGGGCCTTGTAAAGTTTGTTACTGAAGATGCTCCCATAGTCATAGAACTGGAACTCGATACAACTAAAGAAAGCCTTGAATATCTGGAAGAGTTCTGATTTCATGTAACAACCCGTAAAATTTTGGTGGTTTTATTTGTTTAATTAATTGAATTTTTGTGAAATTATAAATAATAAAATTTTGAATTGAAAATTTAATATTTGAAATACGTCTACTTTAACATAGCAAATGGTAAGTTTCTAATCAATAAATTGAAGTTTATTTTCTAGTGTAATTTTTTTTAAATTTAAAATTAGTTAATATTTAATGATAATAAAATGTTTTTCAAACCTGAATATTTTTACATAGAAAATTTGTAAATCATCTTCTAAGTGAGACGTCATCTTTCGTTTCGTCAAATTCGGACTTCCATTACTCCGTCGATCTTATTTTCGACGAAATTGCAGCATTATCGTACCGATATCGACTTTTGATCGGATGATCGTACCACTGATATCTGTATACCATTTTGATCGTCTCGTCGTGCCGATCTATACGGTATATTCATCTCTGAGTTTCGAAATCTGATACTCGAGGGGCTTTACGAAACGATAACCATACCGGTATCCGTTTCAGAGCCTTTTCGTTTCTAAGTTCTTTCGTTTCTTTGTCTATTCATTACCTAGCATGCAAAGTTGTCAACCACTAAAATTAATTATTACATGGCATTCGCAGTGGACCTTTGGTTGCCCACTTTCATCTCAATATCTGGTTCATTTATCTCCGCACCTTTCCTCTTCTTCTTCTTTTATTATTTTTCCTTCTCTCTTGCTGTTTGCATCTTCTGCCATTTGACAATTGAGAATAACCCATGCCTTATCTCCACCAATTTCCAGTCCACCACCCGTTTTCTTTTCCCACGCAAGACACAGCTCGCTGCAAGCCTCTCAATACCACCCCGACCAGACCTAGCCACCCTCAACCTCAAACTCCTCCGACTTCCGCCCACAGCGTGTCCCATCGCCAAGCCATATCAACTTCCCCTCCCTAGCATGCGCGGCAAAGCCTGTGCCTTCAACCATAGCAGCCGAACCCGCAGCTCTTCGGCCTTTATTTTTCCCCTCTTTGCCTCTAATGATATATATGGTAAGAGTGTGTGTATGAGTACTTTGTATATTATAATATCAAGATTTCTCTTCCTCTGTCTGCCTTTGTATATTGTTATTACATATATGATCTGTGTATTTGTATCATCTTCATAAACTATTTTATTAGTATCACTTTCCAAAATATATATGTATCTTAGTTTAATAATATGTTTATGCTAATATTTGAGGTATTGAAACAAAAATGCATATTGTGTTCATAAAACATGATTTTATATATATATATATATATATATATATATATATATATATATATATATATATAATATTGTTTACAAAGTATATAAATATATTACAGTATTCTAGATTTTAGATTAAGTAGTGTATGTCGATTTTAAATAGTATAATTGTGTATAAGTTTTGATATATATATATATATATATATATGTATGTATGTATGTATGTATGTATGTTATTAAGTTTTTAAGCAGTATGTATAAATTGGTATTACTTGTTTCGTATATAATGTTTGCATAAGTTCTATGTAGATTTCTTTTATTTTTGTTATATATAGAATATTAAATTATATATATATATATATATATATATATATATATATATATATTTAGTAGCTTATATGTTACAATATTTCATGCATTGGTTGTACAAGTTTATTTATAAAAAGTTTGACAGCTTATGCATACACTTTGTTATATGCTTTATGCTCACGTGTAATTGCTAGTAATACATATATTTTGCTGTTATTTTGTAAATGCTTATATGCTAGTGTATATGTTTGATTATGCAAATTTTATACGCGTTAGTTTACCTAATAAGTTTATAATATCTGATACGTGTGTTGCACTATATATATATACATATACATATACATATATATATATATATGTGTGTGTGTGTGTGTGTGTGTGTGTGTGTCTTAACAGTGATGTATAGGTTTATATAGTTTGTATATGTATTTTTTTTTAAGATCTACTTTAGAAGGTGTTATAAATATGTTTGTTATATGCTCATTTATATGTATTATAAGATATGTATATAATATACATCTTAACCGTGACAACATTTTTATAAAGGATGTTGTATATATAGTTTTAGTTATAGTTAATATGGTAGTTTTGTGTGTGAGTGTATATAAGTTAAGTTGATTTTTATAAATGTTGGTTTTTATAAATGTTGATTTTTATAAATGTTGATTTTTATATTATATATTGTTTAGAACATAACATGTAGCATTTATATATATTTTCCACTTTATATCAAAGCTGATTCTGATAAGTTCTCATCGATTTCCCAATTGTCAGCTTTGTCCGTCGTGCCTGTTGCTTCAATCGGATCGTATCCTTCTAGCGTTGCTCTGGAATTCGTAGCTTATTTCCTTGTCAAAAATGTCTAGCCTCGGAAGGTAAGCAATCACTCACGATTAACTTTCTTATATTTATTAAATTTTATTTCAGTTGAAACGATAATTGAAATATGCAGCTGTTAGATATTTACATTGCTATTTAAATGCTATTATCTGTATCTGTTCACTTGTGACATCTAGCACCATTATCTTTTATTTATATTGATGATATATGCTCGTTATATATTTTTTATCATATCTGTTATCACTCTGCAAGTTTCTTGTTAGTATAGAATTCACTATGGGTTGAAATGATACATACCCGAACGATCTGTAGAATAGAAGAAAATCGTTATGGGTTGAAATGATAGACCCAAGCGATTTTCATTGAATTGAATTTGGGATTGCGGGTTGAAATGGTATGTATGTATGTATGTATATATATATATATATATATATATATATATATATATATATATATATATATATAAATTACGGATTGAAATAATAAATATCCGTATCACTTGACTATCGGATAAAAAATTATATACAAACACCATTGGTCTATATATAAATATTTTAAAAATGGTTTCTATGGGTTTTGGAAAGAAATATATGGTTTTATAAAATATTGTTTTTAGGTATTATATAAATGTCATTTTATATATATTAAAATTCTTGATTTTAAGCTATGTATAAATTTGTTTTAATATAGAATAAGTTTAATAATAAAGTTTGATTTTTATTTTAAATATAATATGGTTAAATATTTATTTAAATTTATATTTTTATATAGAGTTTATAATGATTTAAATAAATTAAGAGTGGAAGATAATTGTGAAACTGATTTGAAATTAAATTTATTTAAGAATTATACTCAAATAAGTTCGATTTGAAATTTACTAAATTTGAGATTTTAAGGGATATAATTTTATAACTTGATTTTGGTTTAAGGTGATTTAAATGAATATATCAAGTTTAAATAAATTGAGGGAATATTCATTTATTTGAAGTTTAAAAGTTTTATTTAAATGATATTGGATTTATTAAGTAAATATTTCAAAACTAAATTAATAGTAAATTGAATTTGATATATATATATATATATATATATGGAATAATCAAAATTTAGTTTTGAAATTGCGGAATACTTAAAGCTTTGAAATATATGGAAATTGAAATGGTTTATTTGAGGTTCAAATCTATATTTGAAATCAATATAAATTGAAATGGTTTATTGAGAACTGAATTGAGTTGAAATTTATGAATTGAGATTTGATTTAAATTGAATTTGTGGATTCAAGTTGATTTGAATCAATCTGTGAAGTTTGAGGAAATTACTTTTAAATTCAGAACTATTATTTAACTTCATAAATTATTTTAATATAAACTATTTTAACATAAACCATTTTAATATACTAACTATTTTAATATAAACTATTTTAACCTATAACTCTTTTAAATAAACTATTTTATTATATACTATTTTAGTATCTAAACTGTTTAAGTGGTGGAAGTTATGTTTTCAAAGTTATGAATTTCAAAGTATTATGTTTTTAAAATGTTATAATTTTAAGTCTTTGGCTTCGAATTTGTTACAACTTTGAAAATACTATGATTTTTGAAATGATATTGTATTTGGTTTTGAAATAGCAATGATATTTTGGTTTTGAAGTATAAACTATTTTGAAATGACCGCGGTGTTATAATAACATTTGGATGTTAAAAAGACCAAGATCGAAAGTTGTCATACTCTCTGCCAACTCCGAAAATCACTTTAACAACCATGTACACGGTTGTGATTCCAAAATGAAGTAAGATGGTGGCAACATCCTATTTTTAAACATGTCATACTTTACTTTGGACATTATTGTAATAGCGTATGTTACTGCATAATAGATAGTTTAACGGATCCTTAGAGGGTGGTTATCCCAAACATCCTTTGAGTTACTTGTATTTCAGTTGTTATTTCACTTGAGTTGGATTTATTGATATAAGAATGTTAATCCTGACTCGAGTATTTTGTGTTTTGCTTTACGCTCGGATCAGACTGAGTGATACAGCTTTTGAGACTCATCTTTGGAGTTGGATCTTCGTTTGAAGACCCATCTACATCCTTTCAGCTTGTAGTTATTCAGTTGATTCCAGTGATGTATTCTGATCTTGCATTTGACTATTGTATTTGAAACTCTATTGTATCTTATCTAACTCTGATATATATATATAGTAGCTTCATGAACTACTATTCATTTTGTTTCCGCTGCATATTGTATATTACTCTATGTCTATGATTCTATGATTATTTATTTATATGTTGAGTTTTGCCAATATAAATTAACAATTTGTTATTTTGAGCAATTCAAATCCAGCATGTGTGAATGCGAATGGTCGAAAATATCGGGTCGTTACATTTGGTAACGGAGCTTTGGTTTTAGGCAAACTTAGCATATACGGTAAATTTAGTTACAGAATCACTTTCATTCAAGCTTGAATCCCTTCCTCTTTGACTCGATTTCCTTTGAATTTTTGGAACGTTCCCTTCGGTTCCAAAATCCATCATTATTCCTCCCTGTTCGTGTTTCTTGATTTTGGAGTATCCAATAACCCCACTTCGAATGATCTCTATAATAACTCGGCGGTCTCGCCAATCTTCGAATGATTTGTAAAGGGGTGAAACTCCTTTACAACAAGTATTGATTCACCGAAGATTTCTATATCCTCGGTTTACGATGTTATCTATCTCTTGTTATACCTTAATTCTATCTCCTGCGACCGAATGTCGATTTGCCTCGAAATTCTGCACCGATCTTATTCTTAAAGTCACGGTTGACCCGGTTAAGGTTTCCCACGATTTAATAAACTTATCCATTTTACTATTTTGTTATTTAATCATTTTATCTTTGTTTCGAATCTATCTTTGAATCAAAATTCTCTTTGATTTGAGTCCATCAAATTTGATCTTTATCCTTGATTTGAAGTCCATTCTTGTATCGTCGAGCGAGGAAGTGTATTTATAAATTAATATTGAAAATGTTTTGTATATATTGTGTTGTTTGAGTTGTTGATGTTGGTTTGGGTTTTCGATCGATTCGTCTGATCAATGTTATCGATAGGATTTCCAAAACACTTGAACAGAATAAACTGACACAATAGTGTTTTCAAATTTGGTAAATGAAATAATTTTGTATGATTATATTATATATAAGTAAAAAAATCTTCTAGAATTAAAAGATAAATGAAATGGTTGTTGTAAATGATGATATTTTATTTTCATTTATTGTTTTGTAAACCATTGAATTTATCCAATGTATAAATAAATGAATTTATCAAAATGGTTTATAATTTAGTTTGGAGTTTAATGAATTCAAATTAGAATTTGAGAATTTAAATTTCGATGTTTCCAAACTTTGGTTTTAAATTTTTAAATGCATATATTATATATAGTATTTTCGAATATAAATCATTTCCAAATAATTTTAAAGAAATAAATCAGTGCTCTCCTCTTTTGTTGCTGGAAAATAATTTCGGTGATAGCGGCCGCATCATCGACATTGATTTTCGAGTTTCAGAGTGGAGAGACCATTAGTAGCTTTGCTACATTTGGTTTTGGAAAATGAATTTGATTTGAATTTCTTAGGTATGATTGATTTGTATAATATATAATCATATGACTATAGATTTGATTTGATATATATAGTGCATATATATACACATAATTATATCTAAATAGTTTGATGTGAATTAGAAATTAAAATTCTTAACTTTATGTTAAAGGATGGTTTCAATTATAAAATGAAGCCAAAATTTGTAATAAATATTTAAATTTGAAAAAAAAATATTTATCTCTATACAGTTTGAGATGAAATCGAAAATTGAACTCTTAAATTTTAGCAAATATTTAAACTTAAATAATTGAGTTAAGAAAATTTTATTTGTATAGTACTCAATTGCATTCCAATATAACTTACCTAAATCGTTCAGAAATTAAACCTGTAATTGGATAATATACAATATAAAATGCTTTTATAAATAAAAATTGAGTGGTTGTGAATGTTATACACTTAATTTTTAATTATAAAAATGTAAATAGGGATAAATAAAATAATAAGTTAATTGAATAATAAATGAGATAGATAAATAAATTCTGTTTTGAGGAATTTATAAATTGAAATAAAATCAACTTAATGAAATATCTTGAATTTAAAATCAATTATTGAATATTAATTGATTTAATTTGAAATCTATATGGTTTTAAATTAACATTTTTATTTTTTTTTCTAATTTATTTTTCTTTCTGGTTGTTTCTATTCTCCTACTTCCTTCCTTTTTGAGGACGAAAAGTTTTGAGTGGGGGAGAGTGTAACGAACCGTAAAATTTTGGTGGCTTTATTTATTTAATTAATTGAATTTTTGTGAAATTATAAATAATAAAATTTTGAATTGAAAATTTAAAATTTGGAATACGTCTACTTTAACATAGCAAATGGTAAATTTTAAATTAATAATATTGAAGTTTATTTTCTAGTGTAATTTTATTTAAATTTAAAATTATTTAATAATTGATGATAATAAAATGTTTTTCAAACTTGAATATTTTTACATAAAAAATTTGTAAATCATCTTCTGAGTGAGTCGTCATCTTTCGTTTCGTCAAATTTGGACTTCCATTACTCTGTCGATCTTATTTTCGACGAAATTGCAGCATTTTCGTACCAATATCGACTTTTGATTGGACGATCGCACCACTGATATCTGTATACCATTTTGATCGTCTCGTCGTGCCGATCTATACGGTATATTCATCTCTGAATTTCAAAGTCTGATACTCGGGGGGCTTTATGAAACGGCAACCGTACCGGTATCCGTTTTAGAGCCTTTTCATTTCTTAGTTCTTTCATTTTCTTTGTTTATTCAGTACCCAGCGTGCAAAGCTGTCAACCACTAAAATTAATTATTTCTTGGCATTCGCGTTGGACCTTTGGTTGCCCACTTTTATCTCAATATCTGGTTCATTTATCTCAGCACCTTTCCTCTTCTTCTTCTTTTATTACTTTTCCTTCTCTCTTGTTGTTTCTGTCTTCTACCATTTGATAATTGAGAATAACCCATGCCTTATCTCCACCAATTTCCAGTCCACCACCCATTTTCTTTTCTAATGCAAGACACAGCTCGCTGCAAGCCTCAGTGCCACCCGACCAGACCTAGCCACCCTCGACCTCAAACTCCTCTGGCTTCCACCCGCAGCGTGTCCCATCGCCAAGCCGCATCAACTTCTCCTCCCTAGCACGCACGGCAAAGCCTGTGCCTCCAACCATAGTAGCCGAACCCGCAGCTCTTCGACCTTTATTTTTCCCATCTTTTCCTCCGATGATATATATGGTAAGTATATATATAAATTTGAGTACTTTGTATATTATAATATCAGGCTTTCTTTTCCTCTGTCTGCCTTTGTATACTATTAATACATATATGATCTGTGTGTTTGTAACAGTTTCATAAACTATTTTGTCAGTATCACTTTCTAAAGTATATAGGTATCTTAGTTTAATAATGTGTTTATGCTAATATTTGAGGTATTGAAATAAAAATGTATATTGTGTTTATGAAACATGATTTTACATATATAGTATATTGTTTACAAAGTATATAAATATATTACTATATTCTAGATTTTAGATTAAGTAGTGTATGTCGATTTTAAATAGTATAATTTTGTATAAGTTTTGAGATATATATGTATGTTATTAAGTTTTTAAGCAGTATGTATATATAGGGTATTACTTGTTTAGTATATAATGTTTGCATAAGTTTTATGTAGATTTCTTTTATTTTGGTTATATACAGAATATTAAGTTATATAAAAAATATTTAGTAGCTTATATGTTACAGTATTTCATGCATTGGTTGTACAAGTATATTTATAAAAAGTTTGAAAGCCTATGCATACACTTTTTTATATGCTTTATACTCACCTGTAATTGCTAGTATATACATATATTTTTCTGTTGTTTTGTAAATACATATATGCTAGTGTATATTTTTGATTATGTAAATTTTATACGCATTAGTTTACCTAATATGTTTATAATCTATCAATATCTGATACATGTGTTGTACTATATATATATACCTGGTCTTAAAAGTGATGTATAGGTTTATATAGTTTGTATATGTACTTTTTTAAGATCTACTTTAGAAGGTGTTATGAATATGTTTGTTATATGCTCATTTATATGTATTATAAGATATGTATATAATATACATCTTCACTGTGGTAGCATTTTATAAAGGATATGTCATATATACAGTTTTAGTTATAGTTTATATGGTAGTTTTGTGTGTCAGTGTATATAAGTTAAGTTGATTTTTATAAATACTGATTTTTATATTAAATATTGTTTAAAATATAACATGTAGCATTTATATATATTTTCCACTTTATATCAAAACTGATTCTGATTAGTTCTCATCCATTTCCCAATTGTCAGCATTATCCGTCGTGCTTGTTTGCTTCAATCGAATCGTATCCTTCTAGCATTGCTTTGGAATTCGTAGCTTACTTCCTTGTCAAATCTGTCTAGCCTCGGAAGGTGAGCAATCACTCACGATTAACTTTCTTATATTTATTAAATTTGATTTCAATTGAAACGATAATTGAAATATGTTGCTGTTAGATATTTACATTGCTATATACATGCTATTATCTGTATCTGTTCACCTGTGACATCTGACACCATTATCTGTTATTTATATTGATGATATATGCTTGTTATATTTTTATCATATCTGTTATCACTTTACAAGTTTCCTGTTAGTATAGAACTCACTATGGGTTGAAATGATATATACCCGAATGATTTGTAGAATAGGAAAAAATCGTTATGGGTTGAAATGATAGACCCAAACGATTTTCATTGAGTTGAATTTGGGATTGCGGGTTGAAATGGTATATACCCATGTGTGTGTGTGTATATATATATATATATATATATATATATATATATGTATGTATGTATGTATGTATGTATGTATGTATGTATGTATGTATGTATTTAAATTACGGATTGAAATGATAAATATCCGTATCACTTGACCATAGGGCAGAAAATTATATACAAACACCGTTGGTCTATATATAAATATTTTGAAAATGAATTCTATGGGTTTTGGAAAGAAATATATGGTTTTATAAAATATTGGTTTTAGGTATTATATAAATGTTATTTTATATATATTAAAATTCTTGATTTTAAGCTATGTATAAATTTGTTTTAATATAGAACAAGTTTAATAATAAATTTTTACTTTTATTTAAAATATAATATGGTTAAATATTTATTTAAATTTATATTTTTATACAGAGTTTATAATGATTTAAATAAATTAAGAGTGGAAAATAAATGTGAAATTGATTTGAAATTAAATTTATTTAAGTATTATACACAAATAAGTTTGATTTGAAATTTACTAAATTTGAGATTTTAAGGGATATGATTTTATAACTTGATTTTGGTTTAAGGTGATTTTAATGAATATATCAAGTTTAAATAAATTGAGGGAATATTCAGTTATTTGAAGTTTAAAAGTTTTATTTAAATGATATTGGATTTATTATGTAAATATTTCAAAAATAAAATAATAGTAAATTGAATTATACATATATAGAATTACCAAAATTTAGTTTTGAAATTATGGAATATTTAAAGCTTTGAAATATATGGAAATTGAAATGGTTTATTTTAGGTTCAAATCTGTATTTGAAATCGATATAAATTGAAATGTTTATTGAGAAATGAATTGAGTTGAAATTTATGAATTGAGATTTGATTTAAATTGAATTCGCGGATTCAAGTTGATTTGAATTAATTTGTGAAGTTAAGGAAACTATTTTTAAATTTAGAACTATTATTTTACTTTATAATTTTTTTTGGCAAAGCCAGCCGGTTTTTATAGTGGACCGTCCACTTTTTTATTATAGCAAATAATATAACAATACAAAGCAGGTGATAAGCGGGATGCCTATCAACAAATACAAGGTTTTTAAAGTGGACCGACCACTATATCTAAACTAGATTACAGCACAGGAGTCGGACAACACACCCGAACTACTAAAAAAAAATTGGCCCGACCACCGAACTCACAAACACACTTGCACATGCAAAAACACTTGCATCCAGGCTTGACTCTAACATACAGAAATGCTCATACTGATTGAAAAGAGACGGAACATAACCATACATGGGACAACCCACAAACATAACATAGAAAAACCACTTTTCAACCACCAAACTGATGGAATGACAATCAGAAGCCAAAATCACTCAAGAAGCAGCATTCGAAAGCAGACACGATCGCATCAGAAAATACCAGTTAGATATTAATCACCATGGCCAACAACAGTTGCCAATCATTTCCATAGCAAAACCAGATGCCCATAGAACATAACAATAGCTAATACCACATGAAAACCATGAAAACAAACAACCAAGGCCACAACCGTATGACCGTGAAGCTGGAAGCAGAAGCACAGAAAGCGCCAAAACCAAGATCCAGAAGAGCCACTAGTTCGATAGTCCAGCAAATGAACATCCAAAACCCAAAGGAGAAGCACGATAATCAAAATCATAGCATACCACTTCCGTTGCAAGCAATCGCCAAGGGATCAATGACAAGATGGAAACGCGGGTAGGATGGAAACATATGCGTGGACCGAAAAGCTAACAACTAGACATAGAAGATGAAGAATCGGGATAACGATGCCAGATCAGGCTACGTGGAGAGGTTCAATGAGATGCAAAAAGAAAAATAAGGCTTGCGATGAAAACAAAGTTTTGCAGCAATAAGGAAAGCTAGGTGAAGGGAGAAGAGGAAGAAAAAATGAAAAGTTAGGAATGAATTAGACGAAAAGTGAAGAAATGGGAAGGAAAGAGAGGTGGCTGATAAGGAGACCTAGTCCCCATTGATGCAAAAGTTATAAATTATTTTAATATAAACCATTTTAATATAAACCATTTTAATATACTAACTATTTTAATATAAACTATTTTAACTTATAACTCTTTTATATAAACTATTTTATTTTATAAACTATTTTATTATATATATTTTAATTTCTAAATTGTTTAAGTGGTGGAAGTTATGTTTTCAAAGTTATGATTCAAAGTATTATGTTTTGAAAATGTTATAATTTTAAGTCTTTAGTTTCGAAATTATTACAAGTTTGAAAATACTATGATTTTTGAAATGATATCGTATTTGGTTTTGAAATGGCAATAATATTTTGGTTTTGAAGTATAAACTATTTTGAAATGACCGCGGTGTTATAATAACGTTTGGTTGCTAAAAATACCAAGATTGAAAGTTGTCATACTCTCTGCCAACTCCAAAAACCACTTTAACAACCATGTACACGGTGGTGATTACAGAATAAAGTAGGATGGTGGCAACGTCCTACTGAGGTATTTACATGGACCCGACTCCCGTGAGTTGGCATAAGATGGCTAAAATAGGAGCGATTCTAGGCCAATGAGGTAGCTCCTCTGATCGGACACATTCCTTCGATACCATTCTATTACTTCGCGATTGATTTGGTGCACCTTTTGATTTTTGGGAGTGTGGCTTGAGGTGGATGGTAGCTGCGGCTATGCATTACCACCGGTCAGGATGTGTAATTGGTATATCTATCCTGGTATTACCTAGTTGCGCCGTGTCACCTACCCTAGCGTGTTTTACTACGAGTTTGATTTGTGTCGTACCTATGGAGTATCCTCTGGTGGCCTCCCGATAAGGAGGGACCACGGTACTATATAGACTATTGGCACTATAAAATGTGTTAAGGGGGATATGAGTAACGCCTTAACGCTATTTTTAAATATATTATAATTTACTTTAGACATTATTATTGTAGCTTATATTTGATGAACGTATTTTTCTGCATTTTAAATCGTTTGTTTCATATATTTTTATTTTAATAAAGCGATATTATACGGGTATTTTGTTGTGGTTTTTCAGATTATAGATTCCAAAGTGCAACATTTTGAATGCCGAATAATTCGAAGAGAAAGTACATATCGTACATGAAGAAATGCATCTCACGTCACCAACATGTGTACCATTCATGCAAGAAATCAAATGCAAATATTGAAAATACACATTCAAAGTTTGGCATGAAAATCTCTCAAAGCAAGGCCACTTGTTAATCAAATAACAAAGTAAAGACCAATTCAAAGTGAGGTGGCCTTATTATTCTCCAAATATCAAGAATATGGACCTAAATAGTAGGGTTATCTTTGGAGGCTGAATCTTTAAATAGAGAGAGAGCAATGCAGATGGAAAAGGATCTCTTACCCCGTCACTCTTCTTCTAGTTTAATTTTAATTTCAACAGTGTTTTTATTTCGAACAGAATACGTAGGATTGTTAATTAGATTTGGTAATTTATTTATTCTTGTTTTTAGTTATCTTCTGCACTCTTTTCAGTTAGTTAATAAATTCAGTTCATTTTTTTTCAGTGGTCTGCTCTATTATTTTCTTTTAAGCACTTTTATTTTCTGCTCTGATTTCAACAATTTTATATTTTAATTGCAATTTTGATTAGATTCGAAATCAATTTGGAGTATATTATTGTTTTTATTTCCTGTTTAAGATCCTCCATCGAATTTGTTTAACACGCTTAAGATTTAAATAGGGATTTCAAATATTTTAAAACACAATTCCCTGTGTTCGACCTGCATACTACACGCCTGTGCGCTTGCAGAATTAATTAAAATTTGTGATTTTCTAATCAATAGAATAGTCGTAAAAAGTTTTTGACGCCGTTGCCGGGGAATTGTTATTTTGAAAATTTTGTTTTTTCTATTCTTTTTAATCTATTCGTGTTGATTTAATTTTTTCTAATTTTCAACAAAAAAGTTTTTTTTTCGTTTTTCAATTCCTATCGTCAAAATTTCGTTTTTCAAAAAATAGTTTCGTTTTTCAAAAAATAAATCTGCATATTTTCAAAAATCACGTCTTACGTAGTCGCACTTTCGATTTCTAATCATTCAAATTCTCTTACTATTGCATTTTTCACGTTACTTTGGTTTGTGACTCACATTGCTTCATTTTCAAATTTACACCCTGCATTCATTTTCCATTATGCTGCATTCATAAGTTGCATTTTACTTACACATTTTCACATAACCAATCTAGTCACACATTTTCACGTAACCATTCCATTCACATTTACATTCTCATTTCTCACTAGTGTCTAGTTTCTCATTCTCATTTTTTTTAACGCATTTCATTTTTCGCTCTCGTCCATTCTGCATTTAGACACATTCATTCTGTTTTACTTTATGGTCCTTGCATTTTCTGCATGCAACTGTTTTCTGCATGCGACTGTTTCTGCATTCAAACACATTCAGTAGCAGCTCATTTTCTGCATACGTAACTTTGAAAGGTACAAAACCGAGCTGCCACGTTTATATGTTTATTCTCTGCATACGTAACTTTGAAAGGTAGCTGCCACGTTCATTTTCTGCATACGTAACTTTGAAACGTTAGCAGCTCATTTTCAACTGTTTTCTGCATTCATTTAGCATTCACGTTAGTTGTTCTTTCTCATTTTGGGTTTTCATGTTTTGGGCTGCATTTTTTAGCTTGTTCTCCTTTTCAGCTGCCACATTCATTACTTTTTAATTTGTGTTAATTTGTGTTTCCTTTTCGTTTTTAATTTGTGATTCACTTGATTCACATAACAGCTGCATGAAGAAAACTTCAACTCAAAGAGAAAACGTTAATTTCAACACAGAGAGCTCAACTAAGTAGATTTCGGCCATTCAACAACAGGGATCTGGGGATCGAGAAATTACAAACAGTGGAGTTTGAATCACTAGCACTGCTCAGTTGCACTGGATGGACTGCCATACCCCACTGTAAGTAATTTTCTACTCTACAGGTTCCCAACTAAAAAAGGTTTAAATTTACTTTTGGGCTATTACACCTTGATTTGTTTATGCGCGTTTGGGCAAGAAATAATTTTAACCGTTTAGAAAGCCAAAATATTTCATAACAAAAATCAACGAAAATTTGAAATCAAACAAATATGAGAAATCACAGTTCACATCACGGATCACACCACAGTTCACCAAAATCGTCGCCTAAATCACATGTTGGAAATCATGAATTTCATGAGAACCGACCATTATCCCTTAGAGACCGATGCTATCCAACACGGACTATTCAACCTTCGGTTATTTCATTTCCACCTGCCAAAGGAAATAATTTTAAGCTAAAAAATTCTTTTATCCAAGGGGTACCAAAATTCACTGGGTCTGAAAATGCACAACTAAAATGCAATAACTTTCTAATGAATCCATCAAGCTAAGGCTTATTCCATTTGCACTTCTAGAAAGTGCAAAAAGATGGCTCAATTCTCTTCCTAAAAATTTAATTAAAAGTTGGGACGATTTCGTTACTATATTTTTGAAAATGTTTTTTCCTTTCCACAAAACTCTTAAAATTCGAACTGAAATCAATCAATTCTCTCAGAATGAAGGTGAAACTTTTTCAAAATATTTTGGAAGGTTTAAACAATTGCTATATAGTTTCCCACATCATGCAATCCCTAAACATGTTTTGTGCCAAATCGTTTATGAAGGGCTTAACTATCAAACAAGATCCCAACTCGAATCAATGTGCGAAGGAGAATTCATGGAAAAAACAGACGAGGAAGCTTGGGAATTTATAGAAGAGTATTCGAAAAAGGATATACAATAGGAAACAATTCGTTTTTCAATTCGTGCTCCAAATAGAGGAGTACATGCCATTGACCCATCACATCTTCCTATAGATGCCCAAACTCCTCAAGAAGGAGAGAAGGAGAAGGACTACCCCATTACTACACACAAGACCAAATCAATGTTATAGCTCAAAATAGTCCTTATTCACCCACATACAATCCTAACTGGAAGCACCACCCCAATTTTTCGTGGTCAAATCCTAACAATGTGGCTAATCCATCACATATGTATCCAATGATACCAAATCCGAATTATCGAGCGCCAACCTCTAATGCTCAAAATTCTCAACCCACTCCTCAAACAAAACCTTCGAATCAACCATACAGGCATCCTAATTTCAATCCATCAACCAAACCTTCTCAGCCTTCACAAGAAATTGCTCGATTGAAAAACCAACTCACCAAACAAAATGAACAAATCACTAACCAAGATGCAAGAATTGAGCAAATCACCAAACAAAATGAACAATGTTGATAATGATGAAGGATCTCATGAAAATCAATGAGAAAGGTAAATTGCCTATGAATCCAAAGTATAACTCTCGAGGAGTAAATCTTTGTGAGGACGAAGATGTAAATTCGGTTAATGTTATCACCACATTAAGGTTTGGAAAGACGGTGGACAACCATGTCGGCAACCCCGACATCCTTCTTAAGTCTTCCCTTGTTCAAAATTCTAAAACTCAGCCAACACCCACTGTTGTCAATCCAAACAACTCTAATTCTTCATCCAAGGTTGGCAATCCCGACCACTCTTCGCTTTCTTATGTTGGCAACCCCAACATTTCAGCGTCCTTATCTTCACCCTCTAATATAACACCTTCTTCTTTGAATTAAAAAACTTCTGAACGAGTCTATAAACACATTGCTCCATTTCCCCATAGACTCAACAAAAAGAAGAAGCCCGCTAATTTTGACCAAATTCTTGAAATCTTTAAACAAGTTCGAATCAATATTCCACTTCTTGATACCATCGAGTAAATTCCTCAATATGCCAAATGTCTGAAAGAGCTATGTACTAAAAATGTGCCACAACGTTCCTAAGACTGCATTTCTAACTGCAAACACTAGCTCTGTTCTATCAAATCCCTACCCAATCAAGTATAAGGACCCCGGTTGTCCTACAATCGACTGTAAAATAGGTAACACACACATTAGTCATGCCTTACTCGATCTTGGAGCAAGTGTGAATCTTTTGCCTTATACTGTGTACTGTCAACTTGGACTAGGGGAATTAAAACCTACAAACATCACAATTCAACTAGCTGATCGATCTATCAAAAAACCATTGGGCACAGTTGAAGATGTTTTGATACAAATCGAGCAATTCTATTTCCCAGTCGATTTCATAGTCCTAGAGACTGCACCTGTCTCAAATCCTAACGGTCAGATTCCTTTGATATTAGGTCATCCATTTTTAGCAACATCAAATGCTATCATAAATTGTAGGAATGGTCAACTCCGACTTTCCTTTGGGCACCTAACCATTGAACTAAATATCTTCAATCTTAACAGACAACCAAGGGATCTTGAAATAGAAGAAGTTGACATGATCCAAACAATTGTAGAAAATGATTTTAGTGATACTACAGAGTCTCTTAACATGTGCCTAGACCATTTTAATTCCAACTTCCATGAAGATGAATACATTTATAAATTAAATGATATGCTCTTCTCTTTTCATAGTTCACTAGAATTCAATCAGTTGATGTCTACTGAAGCCTCAAAAGAAGAGCGCCCTAAATTAGATCTCAAACCTCTTTTCAACAATCTTAAGTACGCATACTTAGATTCTTCTGAAAATTTCCCTGTAATCTTGGAATCCGATCTCCTTAAGGACCAAGAAGAACAACTTTTGAAAATTTTAAGGGAAAATAAAGAAGCATTAGGATGGGTAATCGCTGACATTAAGGGAATTAGTCCATTAACCATCGAACATCGAATACATTTAGTCGACGGGGCTAAACCCACCTGCGAAGCTCAAAGGCGATTAAACCCTAATATGAGAGAAGTGGTAAAGGAAGAAATTATCAAATGTTTAGACAATAACATTATCAACCCTATCTCTGACACTACATGGGTAAGTCCGGTACAAGTTGTACCAAAGAAGTCTGGAATCACTGTGACCACAAATGAGAATAACGAACTTGTTCCGACAAAGGTCAAAACAAAATGGCGCGTTTGCATCGACTATCGAAAACTCAATGCAGCAACAAGAAAAAATCATTTTCCCCTTCCTTTCATTGATCAAATGCTCGAACGCTTAGCCGGTCATGAATATTACTGTTTTCTTGATGGTTACTCCGGCTATAATCAAATCCTCATTGCGCTAGTGGACCAACACAAAACGACATTCACACGTCCCTTCGGAACTTTTGCTTATCGTCGCATGCCCTTTGGTCTTTGTAATGCTTCCGCTACCTTTCAGAGATGTATGATGAGTATATTTTCTGATATGGTGGAGGATTTCTTAGAAATATTCATGGACGATTTTTCAATCTATGGGTCATCTTTTGATCAATGCCTCCTTCGTTTAGAACGTGTCTTAAAGCGATGTAAGGAGAAATCTCTTGTTCTTAATTGGAAAAAATGTCATTTTATGGTTAAGCGAGGAATAGTCTTAGGTCATGTTGTCTTTAAAAATGGCCTAGAAGTTGACAAATCTAAAATTGATCTTATTGTTCGCCTTCATCCTCCAAGGTCCGTAAAGGACATTCGCTCATTTCTCGGCCATGCAGGATTTTATAGGAGGTTCATTAAAGATTTTTCAAGAATTTCAAAACCTCTTTCGAATCTTCTGGCTAAATACGTTAAATTTGAATTTTCCAATGAATGTAAAACGTCATTTGAAACCCTCAAATCAATCTTGACCACTGCACCTATCATCCAACCTCCAAATTGGACTTTGTCTTTCGAATTAATGTGTGACGCTTCTGATTATGCCATTGGAGCCATCTTAGGTCAACGAATCGATAAACTTCCTCGAGTCATCTATTATGATAGCAAAACTCTTAACGAAGATCAATTGAATTACTCAACCACAGAAAAAGAGTTTTTAGCAGTTATCTTTGCCCTCGATAAGTTTAGATCATATCTCGTAGGTTCTAAGGTCATACTTTACACCGATCATGCCGCCTTGCGGTATTTACTCATGAAAAAGGATGCCAAACCCCGCTTAATCCGTTGGATCCTCCTTCTTCAAGAGTTTGACCTAGAAATACGGGATAAAAAGGGTTCTGAAAATGTCATAGCTGGTCATCTTTCTCGTATTGTTCATGAAAACTACGATAACTCTCAAATCAACGATCATTTTCCCGATGAACAAATTCTTTCCCTCTCCAGTGCACCATGGTACGCGGACATCGTAAATTATCTTGTCACAAATGAAACACCTTTCCGTTGGTCAAAACAAGATAAACAAAAATATCTCTCCAATGTTCGAAACTTTTACTGGGACGATCCTTATCTCTTCAAATATTGCACCGATCAAATCATACATAGATGTGTCCCCGAACATGAATTCTATAGTATCCTCTATTTTTCACATAATCAAGCATGTGGAGGACATTTTGGAGCAAAGAAAACTACTGCCAAGGTGTTACAGTGTGGTTTTTATTGGCCTTCACTTTTTCGTGATTCCCACGAATTTTGCTCCAAATGCGCTAGATGTCAACAAATAGGTCGTATTTCCAAACGTAACATGATGCCCCTAAACCCAATCCTTATCATCGAAATTTTTGACGTTTGGGGCATCGATTTCATGGGTCCTTTCCTAATTCTTATGGAAATCTCTACATCCTACTTGTAGTAGATTACGTGTCTAAATGAGTTGAGGCCATTCCTACCAGAACGAATGACAATAAAGTTGTTGTCAAATATTTGAAAGAAAACGTATTTTCCCGTTTTGGCACACTCGAGCCATTATAAGTGATAACGGTTCTCATTTTTGTAATCGTGCTTTTGAATCTCTTCTTAAGAAATACTCTACCACTCATAAACTATCTACTCCATATCATCCACAGACTAACGGTCAAGTTGAGATTTCCAATAGACAAATTAAACAAATTCTTGAAAAGACGGTTAACTCCAACAGAAAAGATTGGTCATCTAAATTGATAGACGCCCTTTGGGCATTTCGCACAGCTTATAAAACCAATCTAGGAATGTCACCATACCGATTAGTCTTTGGAAAAGCATGCCATTTACCTGTTGAGCTCGAGCATCGCGCACTTTGAGCAATCAAATGCCTTAATTTTGACATGGAAAAAGCCGGATCGCATCGTAAATTATAATTGTCAGAATTAGAAGAACTTAGAAATGAAGCGTATGAAAATGCAAAGATTTATAAAGAGAAAACTAAATTTTATCATGATAAATCCATACTTCATAAGACATTCGAAGTAGGTCAGAAAGTTCTCTTATATAATTCCAGACTTCATTTATTTCCGGGAAAATTGAAATCCCGTTGGACAGGTCCATATATTGTGAAAACAGTAATACCCTTATGGTGCAGTTGAAATTGAAAATCCTAGGGACAGTTCCATTTCAAAGGTCAATGGACAACGCTTGAAGCCATTTCTAGAGTTTGAACAACACGAGGACGATGAGTTCGTGGATCTTCATGAACCTAGATATTCGGCATGAGCCACTCACCATCTTGTACATATCATGTTGTATTTTTTTTATTAGTGTTTTTTAGTTTTTTTCCCTTCTATTTTGCATTTGCATTCTATTTGACAGTTGGGACACTGTCTCATTCCAGTATGGGGGGACGCATATCTCATTCTGTTTGTTCATATTTCATAGTGTGACATCATTTTTTAAAAAATCATCTCATTATTTGTTTTCAAATTTCCTTTCAATTTTTTTTCTCATTTCCCATTATTTTCAGGACTTCGATTTATTTTTTATTAGTCAAGACAAAGTAAGTAAGAAGTTGAAGTCAATTGATGAAATTTTTTGTGAATCACTAATTTCAAATGTAAAATATAATGAAAAGTTGAATTACAAGCGATAATAGTAAGGTTAGTATATGGAGAGATTCGTATGTGATGGTTATGAAATCCTTTCTAAACTGTAGTCTTTGTTTAAAAAAAAGTGGCAGATTTAAAGTACATGCGTTGACATTTCAAATCATTGACGTTAAGTGGTGCTAAGTTGATTTGCATAACTCTCTTTAGTTAATTTCAAAAAATATATATAATAACAATAAGAAGAAGAAACACCTAGAGTCAATAGGTGTGCACACTTATGAAAGTGTGTGCACTCGCCACGCTCTGTACTCTTCTCACGTAAGCCCGCAAGACAGTGCATGGATGGTATATCTGGCCTCAGCATTCTGAGTTAGGTGTATAAAGAATTTAAATAAATAATCACCTAAGGATTACCGACCTTTTTTGACATAGTCAGCGTTGGTTTGCACAATCCTCCAAGCTCTGTCCCAACTCTTACGTAAGCCCGCGAGGCAGTGCATGGGTGGTATACCTTGGTCCAAAGGTTAGGTGTAAAAAAAAATTAGTAAAGAGAGACTAAGCTTTGAAACCCAAACACTTCTTGACTCTGTTGATTTGGCTTGTTATACAAATGGAAATGAAAAATACCATTTTGAAAAAAACTGTGATTAACAGTGAAGAATTTATTTCATGGCCGCACTATGTTATCGACCGAAACAACTGGACAAACTAGAATCTAATGTACGAAAACTTGAGTTATATCGAAATTTGTGTTTAGTGAGGAACCAAAAATTTCTAAAAGTTGACTAAAACTGATATACATTATTTTGTTGCAATTATTTTGAAGTAAATCGAGTCTCCATTTGTTTAAAATTTTGCATTCATGTAGTATATTAGAATCATCACATACTGCATTTGGATTTTCTGGGTAGTATCCGCTGAAAACCCTCACGAGACACCACTCGTCCTGCTAGGGACACCTAGAGGTTTAATGGCTTGTTGCATACACTCAATGCAATCGTGTTTCCTACGAAAAAGGATTTAGTTAGTTTTTATTTTCTTGTTTATTCGAGGATAAATAAAGTTCAAGTGTGGGGGTATTTGATGAACGTATTTTTTGCATTTTAAACCATTTGTTTCATATATTTTTATTTTAATAAAGCGGTATTATACAGGTATTTTGTTGTGGTTTTGCAGATTATACATTCCAAAGTGCAAAATTTTGAATATCGAATAATTCGAAGAGAAAGTACATATCGTTCATGAAGAAATGCATCTCATGTCACCAACATGTGTACTATTCATGCAAGAAATCAAATGCAAATATTGAAAATACACATTCAAAGTTTGGCCTGAAAATCTCTCAAAGCAAGGCCACTTGTTAATCAAATAACAAAGTAAAGACCAATTCAAAGTGAGGTGGCCTTATTATTCTCCAAATATCAAGCATATGGACCTAAATAGTAGGGTTATCTTTGGAGGCTGAATCTTTAAATAGAGAGAGAGCAATGCATATGGAAAAGGATCTCTTACCACATCACTCTTCTTCTAGTTTAATTTTAATTTCAAAAGTGTTTTTATTTCGAACAGAATACGTAGGATTGTTAATTAGATTTGGCAATTTATTTATTCTTGTTCTTAGTTATCTTCTGCACTCTTTTCAGTTAGTTAATAAATTCAGTTCATTTTTTTTCAGTGGTTTGCTCTATTATTTTCTTTTAAGCACTTTTATTTTCTGCTCTGATTTCAACAATTTTATATTTTAATTGCAACTTTGATTAGATTCGAAATCAATTTGGAGTATATTATTGTTTTTATTTCTTGTTTAAGATCCTCCATCGAATTTGTTTAACACGCCTAATATTTAAATAGGGATTTCAAATATTTTAAAACACAATTCCCTGTGTTCGACCTTCACACTACACGCCTGTGTGCTTGTAGAATTAATTAAAATTTGTGCTTTTCTAATCAATAGAAAAGTCGCAACAAGTTTTTTGGGTTGTTCTTCTTGGTCCTTAAGGAGATCGGATGCCAAGATTACAGGGAAATTTTCAGAAGATTATTATTATACCGTATATTACTACATAGTAGATAGTTTAACGGATCCTTATAGGATGGTTATCCCAAACATCCTTTGAGTTACTCGTATATCAGTTATTATTTCACTTGAGTTGGATTTATTGATATAAGAATGTTAATCCTGACTCGAGTGTTTTGTTTTTTTCTTTTCGCTCGGGTCAGATTGAGTAATACAGCTTTTGAGACTCACCTTTGGTGTTGGAGCTTCGTTTGGAGATCCATCTATGTCCTTTCAGCTTGCAGTTATTTAGTTGATTCCAATGGTTTATTCTGATCATGTATTTCACTATTGTATTTGAAACTCTATTGTATCTTATCTAACTCTGATATATATATATATATATATATATATATATAGTAGCTTCATGAACTACCGTTCATTTTGTTTCCGCTACATATTATATATTACTCTGTGTCTATGATTATGTGATTATTTATTTACTGTATATGTTGATTTTTGCCGATATGAATTAACAATCTGGTATTTTGAGCAATTAAAATCCAACATGTGTGGATGCGAATGGTTGAAAATATCAGGTCGTTACATTTCATGTGCAAGAACTACATCCTTAATGGACTCGACAACAGTCTATACAATGTATACTGTACTGCTCGAACTTTCAAGGAACTCTGAACGACATTGGATAAGAAGTACAAAACTGAAGATGCTAGTATGAAGAAATTCATAGAAAGAAAGTTTCACGACTTCATGATGATTGATGCGAAGACCATAATCCACTAGATTCAAGAGCTACAAGTAATTATCCTCGAATTGCATGATGGAGGTATGGCTCTAAACGAATCCTTTCAAGTTGCCGCTGCAATTGAAAAGCTTCCTCCATCATGGAAAGATTTCAAAAATAACCTTAAGCGTAAGGAGAGGACAATGGAGGAATTGTAGTTCGATTGAGAATTGAGAAAGATAATAGGAAATCTAAGAAGAGATTTCACGTACCATGATATTATGGAAAATGTAGTCGAGTCAGAGAAATCTAACAAAAGGAGTCAATTTGGAGAAACCAACCAAGCATATCTTTTGTATATTTTATCATCTCCTTGCTACTTTCAAAAATTACAAGGTCATCTACATATATGCACATAATGACATACCCTATATTTGTATGATTAGCAAGCATGGCTTTAAACTCATCTTTGTGTCCGATAAGTTTGTATTGTCAATGATAGAGTGTATGTAGGGAAAAGTTATATGAGTGATGGTTTATTTAAAGCAAATATAACCACTGTTGTACCAAACAATGATATGAGTGAAATTGAATATTCTTCTTAAATCGTTGACTCTTATAACGTATGACATTCTAGATTAGGCCACGTAAATTCTACGAAAATTGATTAATATAGACTTTGTACCAAAATTCAAAATAGATTCCAACTATAAATGTCAAGTTTGTGCAGAAGCAAAATTGACATGAACTTCATTTCACCATGTCGAAAGAGAAACTTCACCTCTAGACTTAATACACATTGATGTATGTGACTTAAAAGTGTGTCAAACAAAAGGAGGTAAAAGTTACTTCATCACTTTCATGGATGATTATGCAAGGTACTATCATGTGTACCTCCTTAGAAGCAAGGATGGGGAATTCGATCTGTTTAAACATTATAAAGAAGAAGTTGAGAATCAACTTAACAAGAATACAAAAGCTTTAAGAAGTGATAAAGGGGTAGAATATGAATTTCTCTTCGAGGAATTTTGCGCCGAACATGGTATTATACACCAAACTACGACTCCATATTCACCTAAATCCAACTGTATAGCCAAACAGAAAAAAAAAACTCTCCAGGAAATGATGAATGCCTTACTAATCAGTTCTTGATTGCCAAATAACTTTTGAGGAAAAGCTACTCTTTCAGCAAATCATATTTTAAGATGCAACGAAAGAAAATATCTAAATCTTCCCATAAACTACGAAAAAGTAGACCACCATCCTACATACTTAAAAGTGTGGGAGTATCTTATGAAAGTGGAGGTACCTAAACCAAAGAAAGTCAAAATCGGACCAAAAACAGTTGATTGTTTATTTATTGGATATGCAGAAAATAATGCTGCTTATCGTTATTTTTTGTAGTAATCTAAAATTGATAATATTCACATAAATACCATCGTTGAGTCGAGAAATGCTATATTTTCAAACATATATATCCTTTAAAACTGGGTAATAAAAGTTATGCTCAAAAGAGACCAAGGTAAATAAAAGTCTCTAATTCACTTGAGGAACAAAATATTGACAAATTTCAATAAAAATGCTGGTAAAAAAGTGGAGGAACCAAGGAGAAGCAAAAGATCAAGGATCTCCAAAACTTGTGGACCAGATTTCTACACATTTATGTTAGAAAATAATCCATTAATATACAAACAAGCCATGTCCACCACCGATGCCCTTAATGGAAGGAGGCCTTTATTAATGAGATCCAATCCATTATATCAAACCATACATGGGAATTAGTTGATTTACCTCAAGTATAACGCTCGATTTATACTTGAAATATGGTGGTTCAGTAGACAAGTATAACGCTCGATTTATGGTTTAAGGCTTCAGACAGATGGAAGATCTGGATTATTTTGATGCACATTCCCTAATACCTAGGATAACATCAATCAGAATGTTAATAGCAATTGCATCCACACTAGATTTAAAAATACATCAAATGGATGTAAAAGCAGCATTTTGTGGAAAAGTAGAAGAAATATACAAGGAACAACCTGAAGGCTTCTTAAAATATGGAAATGAAAGTAAGGTTTGTAGATTAAGAAAATCACCGTATGGGATTAAAAAAGCGCCTAAACAATGACATGAAAAATATGATGAAGTTCTAATATCAATTAGATTTCATACAAATGAATGTGACAAATGTGTCTATTCTAAACATACAAATATAGGACATGTCATTCTATGCCTATATGAAGATGACCTACTAATTTTCTGAAGTAGCAAGGAGATAATAAAATCTACGAAAGTTATGCTCTTCACCATATTTGACATGAAAGATCTAGGAATCGCTGATGTAACACTTGGTGTAAAAATACATATGTTTGCACCAAAAATGGGCAAACACCCTTCGGAAGTTTTTGAAGAGATAGTAAATAAAGAACTTGAATTGGAAATAGGGACTATCTAACAAAAACTCCAAGTCACAGAAAAATAAATTGCGCAGAAGACAAGGATTTAGAGTGGTTCGGCTATGCGCCTACGTCCACTATGAAGTTTTTTCACTTTATTTCTTAATACTTGAAGGTTACAAGTGCTTTTCAGCAAATTACAGCAGGAAATGGACTTAAATTCCAAATTGACAGCAATTGAGACAGCATGGAGTGATTCTGACAGCGTTTAGACTTGTTCTTCTTCCCCAAATCCTCCGACCCCCCTTCTGAATGACCAGGGGGCTCTATTTATAGGTGTGGAAGGCCAAAATCCCGCCTAAATCATGGAGAGACTGCTTGGCACGTGACGGGGGACCCACAGGCCCGCGTTCTTGAAGTGCGTGCCCAGTTTGGGATCGATTCGAAGTGAACTTCGAATCGATCAAAAAATCGTCCAATTGCGATGAAACTTGGCGTGGACGTTCTTTGTCATGTAGGCAAACTTTTGTAAAAATTTCATGGGATTTGGATCAGTAGATTGGGAGTTATGATCGATTCGAGATGAGGCATCTCGGTACGCTGGTTAGTTCGAATCGATCCTCTGGGTCATTCGAATCCATATGTTTCGAACCCATAGGTTCGAATCGAACCTGTTGTATGAGGGGGCGGTGACGCTTCGAATCGATGGCTCCAGATCGATTCGAAGTTGTTTTTAACGTGTAGGGTTCGAGGACAGCATGGATTCGAAGCTGTGATGGACTCGAGGCTTGTGATGGATTCGAAGTTGTCATCGATTCGAAGCTGTCATCGATTCGAAGCATATTTAGGCGGTGATGGATACAAAGTTTGATGGATGGATTCGATGTACAAATTGGCTTGATGGATTCGAAGGAAGGCGTTGGCTGATGGGTTCGAAACGGATGGTTTCGAACACTATGGGTTCGAACGCGATGGGTTCGAACGCGATGGGTTCGAATATGATGGGTTCGAATCATGATGGGTTCGAATCATGATGGGTTCGGACCGAGCAATGTGCACCTTCTTAACTTGAATCCATCATATCTTGAGCATATGACCTCGGATTGACTTGAAATTTGAATCGGTGGCTTCTATGGTCTTTCTTGTTACGCCCTATCAATTGTGGCCCAATCCGAACTCGGACAGAATTCATCGATATCCATAGCGGACTGAAGTACGATCAATCTCAGAGGCGAACTGTCTCCTGTCTTTGACCAACCTTTTGGTATCACGGCTTTTGTCCAAAAAGCGGGATAACATTTTGCCCCCCAAAGTACGTCTTGTGGGAACATGACGTGCTTTGAATAGTCGCCATTTTATTCTGAAGATTATTGCTCCCTTTTCGTCGAGACTCATATACCGTATTGCCGTAACCTTGCCTTGATATGATTGATTACTGTGTGATTGTGCCTAACCGTTGGCTGTCGTTGCTATAATCAGGGTAAATATTTGATCCCTGCGAATGTTCAAAATCGAACATTAGTTCGTTATGTGTGTACATATATTAGCTTCGCCCTTATTAACGTCGTGTGTCCATGAGTCATGTCGGTCTTTGTTTGCTGCCGAACTCCGTCCCGGTTTTCTCCTGAATCGATTTTAGATTCAAGCCAAAGTGTTGTTAATTAGTGGTTTTTGATGGGTTCGAAGCTTAGAAAGATTCGAAACTCCTGATGGATTCGAAACTTAGATGGATTCGAAGTTTCCAGTGGATTCGAAACTTAGATGGATTCGAAGTTTCCAGTGGATTCGAAACTTAGATGGATTCGAATCAGTGATGGATTCGAGGACTCTGATGGACTCGAAGCCCTTGATGGATTCGAAACTTAGATGGGTTCGAATCAGTGATAGGTTCGAAGACTCTGATGGATTCGAAACTGGGATGGATTCGAAAGTGGTCGTTCGAATCGATGGGAATCGAAGTGACACCAATCCCTCTTGGAATCCGTATAAATACATGAGGTTGACTTCATTTTCACTTTTTACCTTTTACCATTGCTTTAGCTGCTTCTCCGAATCGATTTCCCAGAGCCAAATTAAACGTGCTTTTTCACGAATCGACCAAATTCCTTCTAGCTTCCATTTGTAATCAAACTAAATCAGGTAATCAAGGGGTCGATTCGGTTTTGAGAATGATAGATTAATCTTTTTTGGCATTGATTCAACCCCTTCTTCTGGAAATTTTTGGAGAGTGACGAGGTTTGAGCGAAGTAGGCCGACTCCATGGAACTGAGGAATGCAAACCTTTGAGCCGTATCGATCAGGGGTGCGCGCTTTGAGTTGGTTTCGAATGCGTAGCTTCGAACCGATGATTGCAGGAGAACACAACAAAAAAGGCGTGCGGTGATGGATTCGAAACAGTGGCATTCTGATCGATTCGAAGGAGCTCACTACTGATCAATTCGAAGCAATGATACGCTCATCGATTCGAAGGAGTTCAACTCCGATGGATTCGAAGCTAGGTGGGACTCCGTGGATTCGAACCGCTCTTGATGGATTCGAAGGAGCACGATTTCGATGGATTCGAAGTCAGGTGGGGCTCCGTGGATTCGAACCGCTCTTGATGGATTCGAAGGTGCCCGACTTTGATGGATTCCAAGTCAGGTGGGGCTCCATGGGTTCGAACTGCGCTGATTCGAGGTTCATCGATCTGACTTGTGTCGAATCGAGTCGATCGATTCGAACGTTCTTGCTTCTGGAACTTCCACCTCATCGATTCGTTCCAATACCTGAACTACGACCACTTTTAAATCGAACTTTAACGAACTCACTAAATTTTTAGTATATTTGATTCCGACGAGCTTCGTCCTTCGCATGATCAAAGTTGACCGGACCTGTCTTTTTGAGCTCGTCGATGGCACCGTGACTTAAACACATATAACGAATTTATACTTGAATTGGTCAGTAGTATCCGAGGGACGCGAAAGCGACGGTCAGTGATGACGGTCGTTTTCGTTCTCTGATTCAAAAGCCTAGTCGTTCAGACACCGCGTTTTACTCTTGTAAAATTTGTTTTAGTTATGTATTTGCACTGCACGGCATATCCATATGCTTCACACCGGGGAATATACGGGCTTTCTTCGTTTTTAACGCTGCTTTTTCGTGAGTTAGTTAGTTATGGAGTCTTCGGGTTCTGAACAACAAGAGTTACAAAGCTTGCCTCCTCTGATGCTAGAAATTCCAGAGATCATTCCTGAAGTAATAGATCCTGCTCCGGACGAATTGCCGGAGGCCTTACTTATCGAGGATCCCATAGATTCCGTCCGATCTAATATTTCTGGAGCATTATTGGGTCGGATATGTTCGAAGCATAGCTTATCCCCGGATGATGTTTTGCTACCGGGAGTTGATGATAGGCCTCACAATCCACCCGAGGGCTATACTTCTTTTTATTGCCACGCTTGTGCGGCTGGAACTCTCCCCCCGTTTAACCAATATATCAGGGAGATGCTGTCGTTCATTGGAATCGCTCCCGCACAACTTCACCCCAACGGACACGCGTTACTGAACAGTGTTTTCATCTTATTCATGGACCGCCTTTTTCGTCCGCCTAGGCCAGCTGAGATTAGACATATATTCAACTTCAAGAGCAGGGGTGATAGTCCATCGTTCACCTTTCTGGAGGCAGTTAGAAACTGCCAGATTGTGACGGGAGCCTGGACCAGACTCAGTTACTTTAAGAATGAATGGTTCTTTGTCCGATGCCCCCCAGGATTCGCTAGGCGATGGCTGTCCAGACGTAAGTATCGTAAATCGTGTTAGCCTTCTTTAATGGTCATTGTCAACACTTGAACTGACATCAGGTGTTTTTTCTTGCAGCTATCATATCAAGGCCAGACGGTGGTCGACACAGAAACGTCATCCGAAGTCTACAAGAGGTTCCGAGTGACCTGCGGCACATTGACTTGGTCTTAACCGATGATAACTTAAGGACGCTGGGCTTAATTGAGACGAACCAGAGTATTGTCGTTGAAGGGTTTGTGAAATCGGCTCCGAAGGCATAGAAGAGGACCGGTGTAGCGATAAGAGGAATGGGCGATGATGAGAGGACGCCTACTGACACCGGGCTAGCGGCTGATTTTCCCCAAGCAGGAAAAAAGCGGAAAGGCAAGGCCGTTGTTCCTAAATTTGCGAGACGGAAGTCTGTAATCGTGTCTCACTTGATTCCTGGAATTATTTCTTCTGACTCCGCTCTTTGTCAATCAGGAAACATTTTCACAGGACTGGATGACGTTCCCATCCCGGAATGCGTTTCTCTTTATCACAAGTCCGGGTTGGTTGAGCTCCGGGAAGCGTTAGACATAAGCGGGCTTTTACCCATTAGTGCAGTCGAAACCTCTGGTTGGTCGGGGGCTTTGCACATTTGCATACACTCTCATGACACTACATGACTGCTTCACTCGCCCTATTGATTTTTCCTGGTACTTAACTGAACTGTATCTCTTTTCCAGGTAACATGGCTGGTCGTCAGACTACATTGGACAAACTCCGGAGAGTGCATCACCCCTCAACCTATTATGAATCTCGTCGTGGAGGCCCCGATCGTGATCGTGACCGGAGGCAATATGGCCAGGTGTATTATGCAAAGGATCATCGCCGTGGTAACTCCAGCCAGGAACGATCAGACAGAGATCGTAGGCATCGCTCCCCATCTCGATCTCCTCCGCAATCCCGAAGTCATGTCCAGGCATCCGAGCCTCTGCGACATCAGTCATCTTCGCAGGTTTCGAGGCCTGAGCCACATCATTCTCGAACCGGGGTCGCAACGTCTATGTCTGGGGAGGAGACCCTTATTGAGTCTTCTGGCGAAGGGGCCATCAGGCTTGCACAACTGAGGAAAGATTTTCCAGAGATTTGCTTTGATGCTTGTATTTTTCCTCCCAATCTTAAAAGAATTCCCGATGATGCCGCGACTTCGGCGCTCAACTACACCCGTGACTTTTTTGCTCAGTACAAAGAATGGTACAAAGCGGCTGTAAGGCTTCCAAAGCTGCCTTCGACCGGGCCCAAATCATTGAGAAGCTAGAGGCCGACTTGGCTCAAAAGAGTCGCATCGTCGACATACTCCAATCTGAGGCGGAATCTTCCCGCAAGGCCGAGGTCGAGTCGTTACAGAAGGTTGATGAGACATTAGCTGAAATGGCGAAAATGCAACAGGCACATTGTACTTTAGTTGAAGACTTAGGCCATCGATACAAGAACGTTGAATCTGAGCGGGATGCGGTAGTGAAGGAACTAGAGGAGCTAAAGGCTAGGTTCGCTGACATGAATAAGGAAAAAGATGACGCGAACGTGGCTGCGCAAGAGGCGTGTGAGCAGGCTGTATCTTTTCGGGCCGAGCGCGATGCGGCAATTGCAAGGGTTAAGGAGGTTGAATCGGAGTTGGAGGAGAGAGTCCAAGAAGAGAGGTTCAAGATGGAGGCCGAATTCGACGATCTTTTGGACACATATAATGCCAATGTATTGGAGCATAGAAATCTCTCCTGGCTAGGGGATTACTCGATGCCTCTCTACAATGCTTGGAAGAAATTAGTGGAAAACAAGAGGATGTCTTGTCCGGATTCGGTATTAGATGAGTTTGAGCTTGAGTCACGTCTGCTCAGCGAGGATGAGAGGAGGACCCTTCATGAAGCAATCATTTCTGTTGAAAAAGAAAGACTTGTCGTCCATCAAACGGAGGTTGGCGAAGGTTCGGGTATCGTGCACCATAGCGAGAATACTGAAGTCCCTGTTTCGACTTCACCCGAAGCTGCTGCCATGGTTGATTCACAAGCTATTCCCGCCTACAATCCGGACCAACCGGAACTGTCTTCGGGCAAGACGCTCGTCCCCGAGCTTGTTCAAGCTCCAAGGCAAGGTAAAGTAGGTATTTCCCTTTACGTCTTAAAACATTGATTTTCGAGGGAATTTCTTGGTCTGATAGCTCTAATTTTGGTTGTTTAGTGACCGAGAGTGTCGCACCCGTGCCCCCTGTCCCTTCGGCTTTACATCCTACACGTGGAGTTATTGTCACCGAGGCGATTTCAACTGCCGCCATGGTTGGTGATATGGGAAAGGGAGGCTCAATGTCATTCGATGTTCAAATGTTTGAAGAGCTATTTGGTCATCCTCTTGACCCCACGCCCGACCTCTCTTTTGTGACGAGCGGAGCTGCCCCAGTTTCTAGTTCGATCGTGATGACCACTAGCGTACCTAGCGCAGCTCAACTGTCTCGAGAGGAGGAGATTTTAGCAGAGATAAGTGCCGAGATGGCCAAGACAGTGACAGTTGGTCCCGGTGGTGACGCCGTTCCTTCAAGCTTATCTTCTCTAATGATGATTTCTCCTGGTGGCACAGTAACCGTCTCGAGTGTTGCTGAACAAGTATCTGTTATTGCTCCCATGCCCCCGGTTCGTCCTTATAAAAGGATCTCCATCCCTTCCAGTTCTGAGGAAGATGTTGATATCATGCCGGAACCGGAGGATGTTCCAAAGAAAGGCAAAAGGTCTCGTAGGAAGCCAGGCAGTTGGTCTAGCGGCTCGACTCCGAGGAAGAAACACCGGAGGAAGAAAGAGTGAGCCCCTTGCTTTGTCGTGAGATTTACGGATAACAATTCTTTTGCCTCTTCTTTTGTTCTTTCTTGGGCCATGTGTATGTACGGATGCGGCCTCCACTTAATTGAAACATCTTTACTTGCCATGTAATCAAACTTGTTTTTGTTGGTTGATGAAATGGGAAGTTACACTTTTCTTCTTACCTGAATGCCTTGCAGTATTTGTGTTGTATCCGCCCAGTATTTATACAGCTTCGTGTCATGATTTAATGAATGAGTTGGATTCTGAGTATATTATTACTTAAGCCAGCGATTAGCACCCAGCTTTTTGCCCCTTAGTTGCGGGGAATAATACTCATATCCTGGCGGCTGATTGCGTTTATTGCAAGCCCTGAACACATGCCCCCCCTTCTGGGGATTCATGACAATTTGAGATTGATAATCTATCCTGCATTCCAGGAATCTGAGGGTTATCGATGTTTACACTCCATTCCACGCTATGGGAATTGGGAGTTGATATTGATATCTCGGCCCGTATTTCGGGAACTTCGAATTGTTACTTGTACTTTGATCCGCGCTTCGGGAATCTGGATTAGATGTTTATACTCCAATTCGTACTCTGGGAAGTTGGAGTCCGTTCGCGCTCTGGAAACAACTTATTGGATGTTTTATACTCCAATCCACACTCTGGGAAGTTGGAGTCCGTTCGCGCTCTGGGAATGACTTATTGGATGTTTTATACTCCAATCCACACTCTGGGAAGTTGGAGTCCGTTCGCGCTCTGGGAACGACTTATTGGATGTTTCATACTCCAATCCACACTTTGGAAAGTTGGAGTCCGTTCGCACTCTGGGAACGATTGATTGGATGTTTTGTACTCTAATTCACACTCTGGGGAGTTGGAGTCCGTTCGTGCTCTGGGAACGACTTATTGGATGTTTTATACTCCAATTCACACTCTGGGAAGTTGGAGTCCGTTCGCGCTCTGGGAACGACTTATTGGATGTTTCATACTCCAATTCACACTCTGGGAAGTTGGAGTCCGTTCGCGCTCTGGGAACGACTTATTGGATGTTTTATACTCCAATTCACACTCTGGGAAGTTGGAGTCCGTTCGCGCTCTGGGAACGACTTATTGGATGTTTCATACTCCAATTCACACTCTGGGAAGTTGGAGTCCGTTCGCGCTCTGGGAACGACTTATTGGATGTTTCATACTCCAATTCACACTCTGGGAAGTTGGAGTCCGTTCGCGCTCTGGGAACGATTGATTGGATGTTTTATACTCCAATCCACACTCTGGGAAGTTGGAGTCCGTTCGCGCTCTGGGAACGACTTATTGGATGTTTTATACTCCAATTCACACTCTGGGAAGTTGGAGTTAGTAAAAGGATTGTCGTGTATCAATCCCTGTGAATGCTGGCATTGTGTTTCGCCCCCGAGCTCGGGTCTTATTTAGTAAGTGACTGGTCGTATCACAGTTACTCCCTATTTAGATAAATCCCACCGTGTGATGGAATTTAGCTCTTCGTGCAATGTGATATTATGTGCTATTTTCAGTGAATCACAACTTTTGGCTCGAAGAGATGGCGTTTTATTGCTGAAACAAAAGAAGCATGACAACATCAGTTGCCTTATTACAAGTTCAAATTTCAAAATGCAAAAAACAAAATGCTAAGGAAGAAATTGATAGAAAGACAAATAAAGCCTGTTAGGTGTAGTAGGGACGGAGGCTTCCGCTATTCCAGGCTCTTGGTAAAGTGAGACCATCAACGGTCGATAACTTGAACGTGCCATCTCTGAGTTTTTGTGAAATCATATACGGCCCTTCCCAATTTGGGTTCATGTGCGAAGGAACCGGGTAAATTCTTTTGAGTACCAGGTCGCCGGATTCAAAAGTCCGTGGGCGGACCTTGGCGTTGTATATTCGAGCGACTCGACTTCGATATGCAGCTGCCCTCACGTCGGCTTCTTCACGTTTCTCATCAAGCAGATCTAGGGATTCAGCAAGTAATATAGCATTCGTTTTCGGGTCGTAGTATGTCACACGGTGAGAGTGAACTTCCATTTCGACCGGGATAACTTCTTCGGAGCCATAGGATAGAGAAAAAGGGGTGTGTCCGGTCGCAGTTTTGTGAGTTGTTCTGTATGCCCACAGAGCCATTGGTAGTTCATCGACCCATTTGCCCCCGGCTTTCTCCAATCTTTTCTTCAATATAGACTTGATAACCTTATTGACAGCCTCGACCTGACCGTTTGCTTGTGGGTGCGCTACTGCTGAGAATCTCTTATGGATGTGAAATCGCAGACAGAAATCCCAGAATTCAGTACTGTCGAATTGGGCTCCATTATCGGTGATAATAGTATGCGGGAGACCAAACCGGCAGATGATGTTGCGCACCACGAAGTTGATCACCTTTTTTGTTGTTATCGTTGCAAGGGGTTCAGCCTCAGCCCATTTGGTGAAGTAATCAACCGCAACTATGGTGTACTTTGCACCCCCTTTAGCTAAAGGCAATGCACCGATTATATCCATTCCCCACATTGCAAATGGCCACAGGCTGACCATTTGGGTTATTTCAGAAGGCGGGGCTCTAGGGATCCGAGCGTGTCTCTGGCATTTATCACATCTCTTGGCATAATCCATAGCATCGCGGTTAACGGTAGGCCAGTAATATCCGTATCGAAGTATTTTCTTGGCAAGCGCTTGCCCCCCAGTGTGATCGCCACATTCTCCTTCGTGCACCTCACGCAACACTCGCTTGATTTCGTTATGCGCGATACACCGGAGAAGAGGAACAGAGTAACCTCTCTGATACATAACTCCGTCTTGAATGACAAATCGTGACACCTTTCGAAGAATCTGTCTTCTTTCACTTCGTCGTTCGGGCAGTGTGCCATGCTTAATATAATCTTGGTAGGGAGTCATCCATGATTCCTTCTCGGAGGTAGCTTCTAATGTGAATTCATTCTCCGTTCGATCAATGCTCGGAGAGGATAATGTCTCGACAGGGACGAGTCCCAAGTGTTGAGCTTCGCCTGTACTTGCCAGCTTTGCCAATGAATCGGCTTTCTGATTGTGCTCTCGGGGTATGTAGAAAATGGTATAATAATCAAACTGATCCAGTATTGCTCAGACCCGGGCTAGATAAGCGGCTAGCCTTCGATCCTTGGCCTGATATTCACCCCGAACTTGACATACCACCAACTGGGAATCGCAGTAGATTTCCACAGCGATAATTTTCAGGTCTCGGGCCAACTTCAACCCGGTGAGCAAGGCTTCGTATTCAGCTTCGTTGTTGGTTGCCCGAAAATCAAACTTTAAGGCGTAGCAGATGGATCGGCCCTCGGGGGTCTCAAGCACAATCCCTGCGCCCGAGCATCGATCGTTGGATGCGCCATCAGTGTATAGTTTCCATATATCTTCGGGGGAGTCACTAGTTTCGGGTAAGTCTTCAGGAACAGTGAATTCGGCAATGAAATCTGCTAAGACTTGACCGTGTATGGCTCTCCTTGGAACATATGCGATGTCGAATTGACTCAGCTCAATGTTCCACTTTAGTAACCTGCCAGACGTCTCAGGTCGTGTGAGGACCTGTCGTAACGGTTGGTCGGTGTATACAATGATAGGGTGAGCCTGAAAATATGGACGGAGCTTCCTCGAGGCGATGACTAGGCAGTATGCCAACTTTTCTAGCCTTGGATAATTTCTCTCGGCCCCGGTTAATCGTTTACTGACGTAATAGACTGGTTTTTGTGTTCGGTCTTCCTCTCGAACCAATGCAGCACTAACAGCGTTTTCAGATACAGCCAGATAAAGGTATAATTGCTCGTGATCAACAGGTTTTGAAAGAATCGGTGGTGTGGAAAGATGCTGGATTAGCGATCGAAACGCGCCCTCACATTCCGTAGTCCATTCGAAGTTTCGTTTCCCTTTTCGGATCAGATCGAAAAAGGGTATGCATTTATCCGTTGATTTCGAGATGAACCTGCTCAGCGCTGCAACCTTTCCGTTGAGACTCTGAACCTGTTTTATGGTCCTTGGGGTTTGAAGATTCCTGATTGCCCAGATCTTCTCGGGGTTGGCCTCTATTCCCCGGGCGTTGACGATGAATCCAAGGAACTTTCCGGAAGCAACCCCAAAATGACATTTTAACGGATTTAGCTTCATCCCATATCTCCGGAGGACATTGAACATTGACTCCAAGTCCTTGACATGATCAATGGAGTATCGTGATTTTACCAACATGTCATCCACATAAACCTCCATGGTTTTCCCGATCTGATCGGCAAACATCCGGTTGACTAAGCGTTGGTAAGTTGCCCCGGCATTCTTTAACCCAAAAGGCATGACCATGTAGCAGTATAGTCCTAGGTCAGTTACGAAGCTTGTATGTTCTTGATCGGGCACATGCATGGGTATCTGATTGTACCCGGAGTAAGCATCCATGAAAGACAATAATTCGTGTCCGGCCGTCGAATCCACAAGTTGATCGATTCGAGGAAGTGGAAAACTGTCTTTTGGACAAGCCTTATTTAAGTCAGAGTAATCGACGCACGTTCTCCATTTTCCATTCGGTTTGCGGACAAGTACAGGATTGGATACCCATTCCGGGTATAAAGCATCTCGGATAAACCCATTCGTCTTCAACTTATCGACTTCTTCTTTGAGGGCGGCAGATCTCTCTGGATCCATACCGCGTCTCTTTTGCTTGACCGGGATGTATCGCGGGTCAATATTTAAGGTTGGGCTCGTGATGTTCGACGAGATTCCACACATATCGGAGTGTGTCCAGGCGAATACGTCTAGATTCTCTTGGAGAAATTCGACCAATTCCTGTTGTGCTTGTAGGTTTAGCTGAGACCCAATTTTCAATATTTTCGAATCGTTATTGTCATCAATTGGAACCTCGATCGTCAGCTCGGCTGGAGAAGCTTGACTTTCCTTGGATTCGTCATTATCTTCAGTGTCTCGAGGGTCAAGATCCTTCTGGAATTGGTCGTGGTCCCCGGGCCGAGGCCCAGGCGCTAATTGTCAATCGTCGGCAAAGCGGACGCGGAGAGATTCCCCCACGCCCTTTCCTTTCTCCTTCCTTTGCGCTTCTCGTAGTTCAGCAACATAACAGGCTCTCCCGGCAGCCTGGTCCCCTTGAATGACCCCAATCCCGTGGTCAGTAGGGAACTTTAGAGTCAAACACCACGGGGCAATTGCTGCCCTAAATTCTGCAAGGGCTGGTCGGCCCAAAAAGGCATTATAGGGTGAATGGATATCCAGGACAACAAACTGTAACATTCGGACTCTACGGCGTTCTCCGTTTCCCAATTCTACTGGCAATTCCACCATCCCGGTGGGTATATTAGCACTTTCATCGAAGCCGTGGATCCTACATTGACAAGGCTTTAGATCTTTAGCTTCCATCTTCATCTGATCATATGCCTCTTTAAACAAGATGTTTACTGAGCTTCCACTGTCTACCAGGATCCTCTTCATCCAAGCAGGACCAACCTGTGCGGATATGACCAATGGGTCTATGGTCGGGGCTTCGACTTTGTCAGCATCTCGGTTTCTAAATACGATATCATCCGTCATCGTCTTCTGTTGTTTAGCCGGAGCCCCTTCATCAAGTGTACTACAGCTTTCAAAACTTACGTGCCTGATCGAATTGGCGTATGATTCCATTTCCCTCCAACTTCGATCCGCTGGATGAGGGCCACCACTGACTGTATTTATGACCAACCTTCCGCTTGTACGAGCGGGCTCTTCCTGTCTTTCTTGGTTCTGCGCACGATTTTGGTTTGACGGGCCCACACCACCGGTTTGTGGTGCTCGCACAAATTGATCCAACTTCCTCTCTCTGATCAGTTTTTCAATAAGGTCTTGCAGATGCCTGCAGTCATTGGTGTTGTGTCCATAGCTTTCGTGAAATCTACAAAACTTCCCCGTTTGAATTTGTTTCTCCGATGATAGTTTCGGAGTCAGCTTCTTATATTGCATCGCGTTACAGGTTTGTAGATATACGTTTTCCAATGTCGTATTCAGTGGTGTATAGCTTTCAAACATTTGCGCCCTACGTCGCGGGCCACGGTTCTGATCCTGCTTCTTATTCCTATTATCGCCATTCCTTGGCTGGGTTTGCTTGTTCTGAATATTCAACTGCACCCTTCCTGAGCCCTCTCCTGACTGTTTAACCGCCACATTGCTTTGAACCCCTTCCTTGTTGGGCCTTGCATCGTCCTGCTTCCTAGATTGTTTCGCATCCTCACGTCTCAGGAATTGGGCGGCTTTGGAATAGAAACGATCCAACGACGCGGGAGGTTTCCCAGCTAACCAGTTTCCAAAATCAGAGTCGGGGTCAATCCCCTTAGTCAGAGCCATCAAGATTGAATTATCATTGGGGTTAGTGATTTCTGCGCAGGCGGCGTTGAATCTTTCCAGGTATCGCCTGAGTGTTTCCCCAGGAGCTTGAGTGACACTAGATAAAGTGTTTACGTCTTTAGGCCTGGCGATGTGCATACGGAATTGTTCGATAAACTTGGTTGCCAACTGGTCAAACGAGGAGATAGACCGTGGTGGTAATCGTGTAAACCACATTGTCGCAATCCCCCCCCAAGGAAATAGGAAAACTACGGCACTTTACTGCATCATCAGCTCTTGCAGCAGTCATTGACCATTCGTACTTTAGAATATGCTGGCTAGGGTCGGAGTTTCCTTCATACATGGGCAAAGCCGGCATTCTGAATCGCCGGGGAGGCTCAGCATATAATATGTCATCGGTGAACGGGGTGTGACTTCGAGAGATCCCCCAATCGTCATTTGTCAAACCTTGACTTTCGCGAACCATTTGGCGGACCATAGCTGAGAGATCAGGTGTTGCTGTATTCGAAGGGTGTCGAGCCAAAGTGTGGTCGGACTCCACAGTGCGAGGTGGGATCGGGCGCTGTCGACGATCCGAATCTCGCCTCCTTGGCTCGACATCTTCTGGGATATTCGGTCCTGGGACACGTTCCTGTGGGTGGTAGTTTGGACTGGAGTGATTTCGGGTGTCAACTCCTGTGCCAACTGCGGTGGCTTGGTTATCTGCGGTGTGCTGTGGAACAGTGCCTCCTCGAGAGGAGGGTCCCGTATGAAAACTGGCAGAGGGGCCAACTCTTATTTGCCCAACAGTCAATGTCTGCCGGAGGCCAGAAGCATGCGCATGACTTCCGTCTAGCCTGGGGCGCGTAGATCTGCCGTCATAGTCGGATGAGGCAGAGCTTTCCGTGGAAGAATGCGGAGCGTGGTCCCTTTTTGATCTCCTTCGCCCTTGGTGGTTTAGTTGGTTAGCCAATTCAGCATTGACACGTAGCTGCTCAGTTAGCTGTTGTCGGCTTTTAGTTAATTCCTGCAGTAATGTTTGGAACTCCTGTCTTGTAACCGGACCCGACTGATCCGCTTGCCCAACGGCATCCTGATTAGCTGACTGTAGCTGTGCGGGATTCTGCCTATCCTGACCTTCTTGGTTACCAACGTTGGAAGTGTTTCTCGTACTAACCATCCTGAAGGTTGGATTCCTATCCTAGATTTTGAGCAAACCTGAAAAGAATGGATGGAATCTGAATTTGAAGTCTGGATCTCCCTCTTAGATTTGTGCAATCCGGTATCGAAGATAGATCCACGGAGCGGGAGAAAGAATTGGTTCTTTTTCTTTCTCAGTGAAAGCACCAAAATGTTTGCACCAAAAATGGGCAAACACCCTTCGGAAGTTTTTGAAGAGATAGTAAATAAAGAACTTGAATTGGAAATAGGGACTATCAAACAAAAACTCCAAGTCACAGAAAAATAAATTGCGCAGAAGACAAGGATTTAGAGTGGTTCGGCTGTGCGCCTACGTCCACTATGAAGTTTTTTCACTTTATTTCTTAATACTTGAAGGTTACAAGTGCTTTTCAGCAAATTACAGCAGGAAATGGACTTAAATTCCAAATTGACAGCAATTGAGACAGCATGGAGTGATTCTGACAGCGTTTAGACTTGTTCTTCTTCCCCAAATCCTCCGACCCCCCTTCTGAATGACCAGGGGGCTCTATTTATAGGTGTGGAAGGCCAAAATCCCGCCTAAATCATGGAGAGACTGCTTGGCACGTGACGGGGGACCCACAGGCCCGCGTTCTTGAAGTGCGTGCCCAGTTTGGGATCGATTCGAAGTGAACTTCGAATCGATCAAAAAATCGTCCAATTGCGATGAAACTTGGCGTGGACGTTCTTTGTCATGTAGGCAAACTTCTGTAAAAATTTCATGGGATTTGGATCAGTAGATTGGGAGTTATGATCGATTCGAGATGAGGCATCTCGGTACGCTGGTTAGTTCGAATCGATCCTCTGGGTCATTCGAATCCATATGTTTCGAACCCATAGGTTCGAATCAAACCTGTTGTATGAGGGGGCGGTGACGCTTCGAATCGATGGCTCCAGATCGATTCGAAGTTGTTTTTAACGTGTAGGGTTCGAGGACAGCATGGATTCGAAGCTGTGATGGACTCGAGGCTTGTGATGGATTCGAAGCTATCATCGATTCGAAGCTGTCATCGATTCGAAGCGTATTTAGGCGGTGATGGATACAAAGTTTGATGGATGGATTCGAAGTACAAATTGGCTTGATGGATTCGAAGGAAGGCGTTGGCTGATGGGTTCGAAACGGATGGTTTCGAACACTATGGGTTCGAACGCGATGGGTTCGAACGCGATGGGTTCGAATATGATGGGTTCGAATCATGATGGGTTGGACCGAGCAATGTGCACCTTCTTAACTTGAATCCATCATATCTTGAGCATATGATCTCGGATTGACTTGAAATTTGAATCGGTGGCTTCTATGGTCTTTCTTGTTACGCCCTATCAATTGTGGCCCAATCCGGACTCGGACAGAATTCATCGATATCCATAGCGGACTGAAGTACGATCAATCTCTGAGGCGAACTGTCTCCTGTCTTTGACCAACCTTTTGGTATCACGGCTTTTGTCCAAAAAGCGGGATAACAACATAAAACCGACCAAGGATATGTGTAGTCCCAGTAATACTATATTAGGAAAATACTTGAAAATTTAAACAACACAATATAATATCAGCAAAATCACGAATAGATTTGAACAAAACCGGGTTAAAAATAATGGAGATAACATTTACCAACTTGAGTACTCTCGTATACTAGGTAGCGTTATGTACATAATGAACCGCGCTAGATCTGATATAGCATATGTTGTGAGTAGACTCGGTAGATATACTTGCAACCTAGGAAAGAATCATTAGAAGCTATAATTTGATTGCTAGGATTCCTAAGGTATACAAAAAATCATAGACTACATTATGGTAGGTATCCATCTGTAATAGAAGGGTATTGTGACGTAAACAAGAGAACTGGTTCATCAGATACAAAATTCACTAGTGGATATGTGTTTACCTTAGAAAATGGGAAATATCTTAGAGATCCTTTAAACAAACTTGTATAGCAATATCTCCCATAGAATTGGAGTTTATTTCCTTAGACAAAATCACAGAAGAAGTAGATTAGCTTTGAGGTCTCTTAGAAGTTATTCCTAACTGGGAAAAACCTGTACCTATAATAAGCGTACATTGTGATAGCCAATCAGCTATTGGCACAACCAATAGTAAGCTTTACAATGGCAAGTCTAGACATATTTTTCATAAACATAAAACTGTTAGACAACTTCTCTCCAATGGGGTTATCATAATTGACTATGTAAGATCAAACGAATACATTGCGGATTCGCTAACAAAAAGTTTTCTAGGGAGAAGTTTAATATCTTATCGATGGGAATGGGGTTAAGGCCTACAAACTAAAAGTTTCTCTAAAATGGAAACCCTACCTAGTTGACAGGAGATTCCATGATCAAGGTTCAAAGGGACGGTTAAGTTTAAGATAAACTTGATGGCACCGGTATACACTCAACCATTCCTATGATAAGTCGTGAACTACTAGTCGGAGAATAGGATAAGTTTTGATACTTTTAATGATGTCTATACTTTGTAATAAGAACCAAGCGAGGTATTGCGAATCACCCTTTATAGAATCACCTACTTGAGTGCGAAGGCGCCACTTCAATAGAATTATAAGGCCAAATTCTTGAAGCACTCATGTGACCAAGCTGGTGTTCATGGCAAAAACGAACACAAACAGAGAATCAAGGAAGATAAGAAACACTTATTGTGTATTGTCTATTTTAGATTTACGCAAAAGACTTATAGCTTAAAGACATCTAAGCCCACTGATTTGGTAGCAAGTTAAATGGATAAACACTACGAAAGTTCAAGGCCAATTGCTACTTTAACTGATACGATAAATGTTTCATAAAATTTTAGAACAAATTGAGCAAAGAGTCATTCATATAGGGGATTGTTAGAAATGAATGCGTATGTCATTGGGAAATGTAAGGCATAAATTCCTTGCAATATGAATAGTCTCATATAATAGAATATAACAAACATCATGTGTTTATATAGTAATATATGGTATCTATTATAATTAGTATGAGACAAAGAGAGACAAAAAAGCATGGCCATCTAAGTGGGTGGTGCAATGCATCAACCCACACGAATGCGCCCACACCATGATGGTGCCCGAGCCTGCACCTGCGGCATGGACGAATAGGCGTTTGAGGCATATTAGAGGCACTTAGCACTTTGCAGTTGACCGTTGGCTGTTGGCTTGGTTGTTCTAGCCAGACGTTTTTCTTTTTGACTGTTTAAACACTCATTTCTAACAGCAGTAATAAAACAGTCGCTTCATTTGGTAAAGGATCGCAACCTATCTAACTATTGCAACCATTCGAACAGGCACATATTATCGAATAGGCTCCTCCCCGCGACTATATATAGGCAGAAGGAAAGCACGAAAATAAATATATATAGCTTTTCCTACACTTCTTCTTCTCCCACAAAACTCCATTCTTACTTAAATTCTCTTGCATTTTCCGTTTCTCTGTGATTATTGCATAATATTATAGAGATTGGACCGTTTCATCTTGGAAAACAATTGCTCGATATCCTTAAGCTCCATAAAGGGAGCAATATTGTTTCAACGAAATAGATTATTCTGGATTCGGAAAATCTAAAACGGTGCTATATTTTATCACATACACTATTCTCCATAACATCCTGTTTACTGCTATTCTGTTTTCACAAAAGTTTAAACAACAAACATGGAACAATATTGATTGTTGGCTGTTTCTGTAGACCATGATGTATTAGCAAAGCAACAATTCTACATAACTACATAATGTAACTAAGTCTGCAAATGTGGCTTCAAAATGGCACTGTCTCATGGAGAAAGGCTAAAAAAATTCACCGGGATGGACTTCAAGCATTACAACAAAAGATGTTGTTTATCTTATGACATTAGGCCTTGCAAAGTTTCTTACTAAAGATGCTCCTATAGTCGCAGAACTGGAACTCGATGCAACTAAAGTAGAAGCCCTGAATATTTGGAAGAGTTCTGATTTCACGTGCAAGAACTACATCCTCAATGGAATCGACAATAGTCTATACAATGTATACTGTACTATCGAACACCCAAGGAACTCAGGATGGCATTGGATAAGGTGTACAAAACTGAAGGTGTGGGCATGAAAAATTTCATAGAAAGAAAGTTTCTTTACTTCAAAATCATTGATGCAAAGACTGTAATCAACCAGATTCTAGAGCTTCAAGTCATTATCCACGAATTGCATAATGAAGGTATGACTCCAAGTAAATCCTTTCAGGTTGCCACTGCAATTGAAAAGCTTCCTCCATCATGGACAGATTTCAAAAAGTACCTTAGCACAATTGCTAGGAGATGACAATGGAGGAACTTGTATTTTGATAAAAAATTAAGGAAGATAACAAGAAATCTGAGAAGAAGACTTTGCATACCATGATTGCCAAGGCAAATGTAGTCGAATCAAAGAAACCCAACAAAATGAAACGTGAGCATGCTCCTAAGAAATCAAATAAATTTCAGGGTTCATGCTGTAATTGTGGAAACAAAGGACACAAAGCCACCAAATGTCATGCACCCAAGAAAAAGAATTCAAAAGCAAACATGGATGATATTTCAGAAGGTGTTTCTTGTATGGACTGATGTGCAGTAGTGTCCGAATGTTGCCTTATTGGTAACTAGAAGGAATGGTTTGTTGACACAGGAGCCATACGACACATATTTAGCAATAAGTGGATGTTTACAACCTACAAATCTGCTACTGAGGACGAACAACTTTTTATAGGTAATTCACCTACATTAAGGGTATAAGGAAAGGAAAAGTTTATGCTGAAATTGACTTTTGGAAAAGAACTAACTTTAGTAGATGTTCTTGATCTTCCAGAAATCCTCAAGAACCTGTTTTATGGAGCACTGCATAGCAAGCATGGCTTCGAACTCACATTTATGTCTGATAAGTTTGTGTTTTCAAACAATGGAGTGTATGTAGGAAAAGGTTATATGGGTGATGGTTTTTTTAATGAAAAGGTAACCACTGTTGTACCAAACAATGATATGAATAAAATTGAATCTTCTACTTATGTCATTGACTCTTATAACCTCTGGCATTCTAGATTAGGCTACCTAAATTTTGATACACTATGAAAATTGATTAATCTAGACTTCGTATCAAGATGCAAAATAGATTCCAACTATAAATTTTAAGTTTGTGCAGAAGAAAATTGACAAGAACTTCATTTCACCATTTTGAAAGTGAAACTGTACCACTGGACTTAATACACACATGTATGTGACATAAAAATGTGTCAAACTTGAGGAGGTATAAGGTACATCATCAATTTCATTGATGATTGTACAAGGTACTGTTATGTGTACCTCCTTAGAAGCAAGAATGAGGCATTCAACATGTTTAAACATTATAAAAAAGAAATTGAGAATCAACTCAAAAAATAAATAAAAGCTTTTAGAAGTGATATAGGAAGAGAATATGAATTTCTGTTCGAGGAGTTTTTTGCTGAACATGATATCATACACCAAACTATGGTTCCATATTCACCTAATCCAATTGTATAGCCGAATGGAAAAACATAACTTTTAAGGAAATGATGAATGCCTTACTAATTAGTTCTTGATTTCTAGATAACTTTTGGGGAAAAGCTATTCTTTTAGCAAATCATGTTTTAAATAAGATGCCACGAAGGAAAATATCTAAATCTCCAAACTATGGAAAAGTAGACCACCATCTATCAAATACTTTATAGTGTGGGGTGTCTTGTGAAGGAGGAGGTACCTCCAAAATCAAATGAAAAACAATTGATTGTGTATTTATTGGATATGCACAAAATAGTGCTCCTAATCGATTTTTTGTACATAATTCCGAAATTAATGCAATTCACGTAAATTCTATCATTGAGTCGAGAAATGCTATATTTTTTGAACATATATACCCCTTAAAACAAAATACTAAAAGTTATGCTCAAAAGAGACCAAGGGAAACAAAAGTCTCTAACTCACCTAAGGATATTGAACAAAATATTGACAATATTCAACAAAAGAATGCTGATCGACAAGTGGAGGAACCAAGGATAAGTAAAAGAGCAAGGATCTCAAGAAAAATTCACCATATTTCTACACATTTATGTTAGAAAATAATCCATCGACAAATAAACAAGCCATGTCCACTGCTGATGCCCCTTACTAGAAGGAGGCCACCAACAATGAGATCGAATCCATTATATCAAACCATACATAAGAGTTAGTTGATTTACCTCAAGGATCCAAGATCTTAGGTAATAAATGGATATTTAAGAAGAAATTGAAACATGTTGGTTCAATGGACATGTGTAAGGTTCGATTTGTGGTTAAAGGCTTCAGACAGAAGAAAGACCTGAATTATTTTAACACATACTCTCCAGTAACTAGGATAACATTAATAAGAATGTTAGTAGCAATTGCAACCATACTTGCTTTTGAAATGCATCAAATGGATGTAAAAGCAGTATTTTTGAATAGAGAATTTGAAGAAGAAATATATATGGAACAACCTGAAGGTTTCCTAAAATCTAGAAATGAAAGTAAGGTTTGTAGATTAAGAAAATCACTATATAGGCTTAAACAAGCACCTAAACAATGGCATGAAAAATTCGATGAAACTGTAATATCAAATGGATTTCATATAATTGAATGTGACAAATGTGTCTATTCTAAACATACAAATATATGATATGTCATTATGTCCTTTATGTAGACGACTTGCTTATTTTCGAACATAGCAAGGACATAATAAAAACTACTAGAGATATGCTCTCTGCCAGATCTGACATGAAAGATCTAGGAATTGTTGATGTAATACTTTGTGTAAAAATACATAAAACTGATCAAGGATATGTGTTGTCTCAATCACACTATATTGGAAAAATACTTGAAAAATTTAAACAACATAATATAATATCGGCAAAACCACTCGTAGATTTGAACCAAAACTGGGTTAAAAATAATGGTGATAGCATTTAGCAACTTGAGTACTCTGGTATATTAGGTAGCATTATGTACGTAATGAACTGCACTAGACCTGATATAGCATATGCCATGTGTAAACTCGGTAGATATACTAGTAATCCAAGAAAGAATCACTGAAAAGCTATAATTCGAGTACTAGGATACCTAAGGTATAAACAAAATCATGGTCTACAATATGGTAGGTGCCCATTGGTAATAGAAGTGTATTTGATGGAAAGTGGATAACTGGTTCATAAGATTCAAAATCCACTAGTGGATATGTGTTTACCTTAGCAAATGGGGCAATATCTTAGAGATCCTCTAAACAAACTTGTTAGCAAGATCTACTATGGAATCAATGTTTATTACCTTAGGAAAAGCCACAGAAGAAGCGTATTAGCTTCGAGGTCTCTTAAAAGGTATTCCTAGTTGGAAAAACCTGTACATCCAATAAGCTTCCATTGCTATAGCCAGTCAGCAATTGTTAGTCCCGATAGTGAGCTTTACAATGGCAAGTTTGGGCATATTTGTCGTAGACATAAAAGTGTCAAACTACTTCTCTTCAATGGGGTTATCACAATTGACTATGTAAGATCAAATGATAACATTGCAGATTCACTAATAAAAGGTCTACCTAGAGAGAATGTAATATCTTATTGAAGGGAATGGAGTTAAGGCCCATAAACTAAAAGTTTCTCTAAAATGAAAAACCTACCTAGTTGGCTAGAGATCCCAAGATCTAGGTTCAAATGGAAAACTAAGTTTAAGATAAACTTGATGGCATTGGTATACACTCAAATCATTCCTATGATAAGTCAATGCACTACTTGCTAGAGATTAGGATGGGTTTTCATACGTTTAATGTTGCATATACTTGGTAATATTAAGAACCAAGTAGGGTATTACAAATACGCTTTATAGAATCACCTACGTGAGTGTAAAGGCACCGCATCAGGAGGGCCAAATTCTTCAAGCACTCATGAGACCAAGGTGGTGTTCATGGAAAAAATGAACACAAATAGAGAACCAAGGAAGATAAGAAACACCTATTGTATGTTGCATATTTTAGATTTACACAAAAGGATTATAGTTCAAAGACAACCTAAGTCCCCTGATTCACCAGTAAGTCAAAAGGATAAACTCTAGGAAAGTTCATGGCCAATGACTTTAATCGATACGATAATTTTTTTGCAAAATTTAAGAACAAATTGAGAAATTAGTCATTCATGTGTTGGATTGTTAGAAATGAATGAGCATTTCATTAGAAAATGTGAGGCATTAAATTCCATGGAATATGAATAGTCTCACATAATAGAATATAATAAATATCATGTGTTTAAATAGTAAGATGTGGTTATTATAGATACTATGAGATAAAGAGGGACAAGAAAGCATAGCCACTTTACTAACCCACATGCATGCGCCCACGTGCATGCCCGAGCCCTAGCCCGCACCCGCAGCGTGGGCGAATGGGTGTTTGACGCGTGTTAGAGACACTTAGCACTTTGCATTTGGTTGTTGACTTGGTTGTTTAGACCAGACGGTTTTCTTTTTGACTGTTCAAAAACTCGTTTCTAACAGCAGTAATAAATTAGTCGCTTCATTTAGTAAAGGGTCGCAACCATTCCAACCATCGCAACCGTTCGAACATGCACCTATTAACGAATAGGCGCCTCTCCGTGCCTAGATATAGGCAGAAGGAAAATGAGTAAATAAATATACTTAGTTTTTCCTGCACTTCTTCTTCTCCTGCAAACTTTGTTCTTACTTAAATTCTCTTGCTTTCGTCATTGCTTTATGATTATTGCGCAGCATCACGGAGACAGATCTGATTCATTTTGGGAAACTATAACACCCCTTATTTTTAATTACATTATTCAGGAAGACTTAGTTAGATAAATAAAATAATGTAAATGTTAGAGTGTTAAGGGGATTGAGATTTGAAAATATAATTAGGATTGTGTTTAATTAATTAAAAAAGAATGAGTTAGGGAAATGTTTTCTTAAATTAACTAATAAGAAAATAAGGCGAGGGCACTATGGGGAATAGCCATACCCATAACCTTTACCCCTAAACCTTTGTTTCCATTATGTACATGTTCATAATTCAAAATTCTAAAACATAAACTAAAGCTCAAGCCGGCCATAACCTAGGGTAAAAAGAGGACAAATATCGATTAGAGCTAAGCAATCGAGTAAGGGGAATTAATCAAAGATCAAATATCAAGTTCCTCATCCTAAGCAAGGTAAATAGTAATCAAAACCATCTCTATTTTCATTTTGAAAGAGCATTAGATTTCGGGTTTAAGTTTAAATCCATTATGATGATTTTGATGATGATATGCTTGGATTACATGATAAGCTATAATCAAACAAGTTTGTTTGAGAAATGTTTTATTCGATTTGATGGCTAAAATAATTTATATTGGGTTTAAAATGCCATGAGGATTTAATATGTCATGTAAAATATTATTTTGGACATGCATTTAATTTTTCGTAATTATTCAGCTATGGATAATTTATTATGAATTTTCAAAGAAAAATATGAATAATTGGGTTTAGAAATTAATTTCGATAATTGTATAATGGAATTTTGGTCCAAAATTTTTATATGTTAGATAACATATTAAAAATTAATTTTGAGAATTTTTAGGAATTTTTTCTAAGTAATTTACTATGAAATTTAAATTAATTTAGTTGGAGGACTAAATGTCTAAATTGTTTTGCTTAAGGGAAGGGCTTCTTTGCTAATAATTTTAATTAAATCTAAGATGAATTCAACATTTTATAGGAAAATATTTTAGTAAAGTTTATGGAAACCAATTAGATTATCACAAACAGGCAAGTTAGTTGAAAAGGTATTACTTAAATAAGCAAAGAAAACAATTTTGCATAAATTTATTTTTTCATCACTTTCATTAGCTACCTTTCGACCCTACACTTCTGCTCAATCTAAGTCGAAACCAATACACAAGGTATCAATGCTTTAGTACGTATGGATTGGGGAATGGCGGTAGGTATGGTGTTGAAACCAAGCCTTCGAAGGGATCGAGGCCGTTGTTTTACTGTCCAAAGAAATGCCACTTGCCTTATTTTCAAAAGAATGCTTTCGAAAGAGTTTGATATAGTTTTCAAAGAAATTTCCGCCTTTTTGTTTAAAGGTAGCTTCCGAATGAGTTGCCTTATTTTAAATCAAAGCTTTTGAAAGGATAGTTTGAACCCAGTCAAAACCTTGTTGCCGTCTTTATGCCTTTTGAATGGATTGAAGTTATCAACGAGTTTGAAATGTAGCTTTTGTTTTATAAATGAAAGAAGCCACTTCCCAATGTTTTTAAAAGGCTTCGGTAGCCACTTATACCAAAGATATCAAAGGCAATGGCTTCGAAAGGGGTCTCGAAGCTATCCTTCCAAATGTTTTATTTAAATGTTTAATTCTTTTGAAGGGACGATTTCAAAGCCATCGGTTTTCCCCAATCATTTTATTTAAAGGTTAATTGTTTCGAGGGGTACTTTTGTATATATTCACTTTGACCCAAAAGTTGTTTTTAAAGGATAAAACCAAATAGTTTCGGAAGGGGTACATTCAAATGGTTTCGAAGCTATGCATCTATAAATCGCTTTAATACTTTCAAAAAGTACGTTTGATGGTTTCGAACGACCTATGCTTAGTAAGAATATTTGTATGCTTTCGAAAGATAGATTTTAATGGCTTTGAAAGTAAAGGTCCAAGGTTTCGAAAGCCTTATCTTTCAAAACAAAGAACCCAATCTCATTTTTAAAGGAAAACCCATGGAAAAACAAAGGAGTTTTGAAATGGTTTTTTAAGTATGGGGTTTTCGAAGAAGCTTTCCTTAATAAAATAATAATTAAAGGGATAACCATGTTATAGGTGAAAACGCTTGCTGGGATATTAAATCATAGATATTGGTATTGTTATGTTATTGTATTTGCTGCTTCTATAACCATATTCACTTATAATGGACCCATAACTATATTTTGGAGAGAAAAACGGTAGAAAAACCAGCAAGGTTGATCCAATAGTGAATATAAAATTGAGTTAACTCATGTATGAGTAGTGTTTCACTTAGGAGATCAGGTAGACCGGTACATAGATGCCCAAAGATTAATCCAACATGTTGTCAGATAGACAGGTTCATTGTGATCCCATGAAAAATATATCTAGATAAAGTTATTGACATAAGTCAATAGGTTCTTAATCAACCAATGAATACTATGATATGAGAGAAGTTATTGGAGATACCAGTAGGTTTAGGGAGAACCCATGAATTAATGAAGTTATTGGCAGGGTCAATATGTTCTTAGTCAACCCATGAAAACTAATTGGTTAATAGTGACTCTAGAAACTATAATCGAGATAGATAATCAAATGAATGGAGATGGGAAATCTAGAATAATTAATATGTTTGCATATCATCATAATATGTTAAATTGCTATTTTTTAACCATTGTGGATGTAGGAGCACAGTGTATGGTTCTTATGATTTTTGGATAAGATATTAGTGAGGGGAAAACCTGTTCCGCTAAGTGGCGAGGTCTCACTAGATATCTAAACGGTTTGGGATGGTAGGTTACTATTCATACTAGGCTTTATGTCTGACTCAAAGTTTATGTTTCCCCTTAAACTCTTGGGTGCTTAATTAACTTCAAGTAGTTTGAGAGTTGAGGTTTGCAGATATCTGTTTAGACGAATAAACTTTCGAAGGCATGCAAGAAGTGATGTGCACGTAAATGTGCATATTTTTACTTCCATATTTAATCTAATTTAATTAAATAAATGAGCATATAGGGTATTTTAACATGTTTAAAGCCAAAGTTAAATTATTTTCAAATCATCATTTATTACTCTTCATTTAGGGGCAAAATGGTCACTTTTATGTATAATTTAACTTGAGAAAATTTACTTGGACATTTTTATGTTGTTTTGTAGTAATTTGGATTCAAAATGGAAGAAGTCTTCATGAAAATATGCATGCACAAGAGAAGGAAACAAATGAAAAGGAAATAAACCATTTCATGCAACATGGAGAAACCCACTTACCCACTTACCATGATCTACAATTAAGAGCTAATGCACATGTTAGTGGAGTTTAAAGTTACATGCGCATGTAATGATGGATTATGCTGTAACACCCCTAATTTTAAATAACATTATTCAGAATATTTAATTAGATAAATTAAATAGAATAATGTAAATGTTAAGTGATAAGGGGATTGAGATTTGAATAAAAAATTGAGTTGGTCATGCTTATTAATTTAATTGGGCTAAAGATTGTTTGTAGACTAATTAAATTATGTAAGGTATAATGGGATTTAACTACACTAACCTTACCTTTATATATATGTGTTTATCCTTAAGCCATACACACTCATATTCATTTTTCTTACAAAAATAAAAATGTAAGTAAAGAAAATCAGGCCAGCCGTTAAAAAAAGAAGAGAAGAAGAGAAAATTCAAAGAAAAAGAAGAGAAAGTAAAAAGGGGAAATCAAACTCATCTTAATCGCTTTCCTTATCAAAGATTAAGTGAATGATAATTTCCATCTCTATTTGTTAAATGTATGTTTTGGATATAATTCAAATTCGTATATATGATGTTAGATGATGATATGCTTGAATTGTGGTTTACTTAAATTTAAACATGATTGTTTAAATAATGGTTCATATGGTTTTAGATCAAAACCGTGTGATATTGATGAGTAAATGCCATGGAAAAATTATATGTTAATAGAATTGGGTTTTTAGTTTGATACTTTTCCAAACTTTGGAAAGATTATTATGAATTTTTGAATGAAATATGACATGTTGGATTTATAAATTTATTTTAGAAAATATATTGAGGATTTGGGTTTGAAATTTTGATATGTTAGATAACATGATCAAAGTAAATTTATGTGGTTTTTGGGGATTTTTCTTAAGAGATTTGATATACAAAATAAATTATTTTAAGAGGAGGATCAGAATGATTTACGTGTAAATAAAGAGGAAGGTTTTATATGCAAAAGTTTAAGTTTGATACTTATCCAAAACAAAAGGGCGGTTAGTTTTTGAAAGCATGGGAAAAGTAAAGGCAACCGATAAGAAATTTACATATAGGCATGTTAGTTTATATAAGTTACTTAATTTAGTATTTAACCCAGAAAAGCAGGTTTCGACTCAATTCAAAGTACCTTTCACCCCTTACCTTTCACATTCGACTATGTTGAAACCTATTAAGCTAAATACAATACGCAGGTTAATCTAGATGATATGTAGTGAATTGGAGAAAGGTAAAAGGTATATTTTCGAAAACATAGCTTCCGATGGGGTCGTTACATCAGTTTGTTTTGAAAGGATAAGCGACTGCCTTTTTTTTTTACTAAGCTTTCGACTTAGTCGATATGAATGTTTTGAAAGAAGTTTATAATGGCTTTCAAAGGGGTTTCCATGATTTTTTTAAAAGAAAAGGAGGTTTCAAAGGAGTTCTTTTAATTATAAATCAATGCTTTCTATATAAGGGGTTCCGACCTTGTCGAAGTCTTGCTGTGGATTCTTGTGCCTTTCGAGTGTATTGAAGTCATCAATACTGTCGAAAGGTATTGTCTGTTTTAAAGCTATATTAAGCCACTTTATAAATGCTTTCGAAAGGGTTATGGGTTTCGAAGGCAATGGTTTCGAAAGGAGTTACGAAGCTATCCTTCAATATTTTAAATGTATGCTTTCGGCTCTATCGAAAGAGATGGTTTCTGCGCCATCATAATTTCCCTAATACTTTTATGTAGCAAAGAATGGTTTTGAAAGAGATACTTATGTTTATATTTTCTACCAAAATGATATTTTAAAAGATAAACCCAATGATGTTAAAATGGGGACTTTCAATGCTTAGGAAGAAATACTTCCAATGGTTTCACGGCTATGCTTCTAAAAATTAGTAAGTAACACTTTATTATATTCGAAAGGTTTCGAAAGAAGGTTTTTAAAGTTTTTTTAAAGGCAAAAGCCTAAGGTTTAGAAAAAAGATATATGCCTTCGAAGGAGGCTATCTAGTGAGGTCGAAAGGAAGGTTTCGAAGGTTTTGAAATTATAATTTTCAAAACGAATAACCCAATCTTATTTAAAAACAAAACTAGGGCATATTAATTAACAACGTATTCGAAAGAACTTATGAAGTAGTCTAAATGGGTTAAAGAAATTAACCAAGTTATATTTTTTGTTGCTTCATATATGTATATGTTCACATTGTAATGAATCCAAAATGGTATCGTGGGAAAGGGATGAATAACCACTTAGATTGACCCAGTAGTGAATATAAATTGAAGATATTGGCAGGGGCCAATAGTTCACAGCAAGCCCGTGAAAACTGTATAAGGGAAAAGATATTGGCAGAGGCCAAAGGTTCATAGTTACCCATGAAAACTGTGTATAATCAAAGATTTCAGTTAGACGGGTTTATAGTTTACCCATGAAAACAATATCTAGATAAGAAAATGTAACATTGAAAGATAGTCAATAGGTTCCTAGTTAGCCCATGAAAAATAGGGTAAAAGAAAAATATTGATTGTGAGTCAATAGGTTTCTAGTTAGCCCATGAAAACTATGATAAAAGAAATGATATTGGAGTTACCAACAGGTTCATAGTAATCTCATGAAAACTATATAATTGGAAAGGGAGTCCTTAAAAGATTAATCAATTATTAGTAAGCCTATGAAAACTATTAGGTTAGTAGTAATCCTAGAAACTATAATTATGACAGATAGTCAAAATGAATTGGGAATGGGTAATCCAGATTGATTCAATTGTTTTTCATATCATCACATACTAATGTTTGCAGTAAATTAACCATTATGGATGCAGGGGCATAGAAAATGGTTTATAATGGTTTTAATATACTAGTGGGGGAAAACCATTTTGCTAAGCAGCACGGTCTCACTAGATATCTAAATGATTTGAGATGATATATTATAATTTATACCAGGCTTTATGTCCGACTCGAAGTTTATGTTTTCCTCTTATACTCTTGAGTACTAAATTGATTTTGAGTAGTTTGAAATTTGAGGTTTTTAAGTACCTCTTAAGATGAAAAAGCTTCCGGAGTCGTGCAGAAGGCATGTAGTTATTTAAGCTATTTCTTATGTGATTCCACTGTGTTGTTTTGTTAAGAAAAGTTGTTTATTGCCTATTACATGCTTTGATCGCTATGTGGGAATCTTCATATGGTTCTCTTGGAATATATTATAAAAATTATATTTTTCAAAATATGGTGAACGTTGTGAGATTATGTAAAGACTGTTGAAATGAGTTTGGAATGGAATTTGAAAGTTGTTTTAAAATTTTAAACTTTCTCCATATCCATGTATTTATGGTATATTAATTTATCAAATATAACCATATTTGGTCGCCGAGGATTAATAACTATGGATGACTGCAACATCTATAGTCGATAGTTTTGGCCCTCCAAGTGGAGGATGTTACATGTTGGTATCAGAGCATAGGTTTATGTAAATTTAAGTAATTAAAACCTAAAGGTTTCAAAACATAATCCAATGAATCAAAAATTAGATCGGGGTTTGGGTTAAAGCGATTGTAACATACTTGTATTTGATATATATATATAGGTATGTGTATATATATATGTAAGTACATAATTCCCCTTTCTCTTAGACCGTTCTTCTGCATCTTACTAAGGCTCATATATAGGTTTACGAGAAAGAAGATATAGAAGCAGGAAATGAAAGAGGAAATCTTGGTGGAGGAAGCACCACAACTGATGGAAATGCTCGACCTAACACCCGGAGGAACCAAGGTCGACAAGTTAATGCTAATCAAAATGTGGAAGCTAATGTGAGTGCTGGGAATCTGCCAGTAGATGTAGGGATTATGTATTGGTTCCTTGCGAATTTGACGCAAGTAGGAAATGCTGGACTGGTTAGAAATATTGGAGGAGAAAATCCAATGATTCCTGTTGGGAATAATTATGCCAAGTTAAACCGAGACTACACCAGTTTGGGTGGAAAGCCGTTTATGAGAACGGAAGATGCTATAGAATTGGAGAATTGACTATTACATCGTGAAAGGATTTTTTATGATTTGGGTTTAGAAGATGCATAGAAGAGAATGTTGGCCTCTAGACAGTTGCAAGGATAGGCACTTTATTGGTGGTATGTTGTGACTGCCAGAGTTTCGAAGGAAGAGTTTACTTAGGCTGATTTTCGAAGAAGATTCAAATAGAGGTTTATTTCTGAAGTTGGCAAACTAGCATTAATGAGAAAATGTATGGATTTGGTTTAAGGAGACATGTCAGTTATCGAGTATGCAAATAGATTTGATGAGCTATCTCGATATGGATACGCTATTATAAAAACCCATATCAGAAGTGATGAAAGGTTCATTTGAGGACTTAAGCCCAAGCTTGCTAGGGCAACCTTGACTCATACTCGTGATCCCTATAATGTGGTGGTGGAGATGGCCATTCGCCATGAAGAGATGATTGCTATTTGTGCTAGAGAGAACCCAATTTAACCCCAGAGTTCTCAAGGAAAGAAGGGAAAGTTCTTCAAAACAAAGGAGCCCAATAGGAAAATTCAGCCAAGAAGTCAAAAGCTGATTTAGTCTGCTACAAATGTGACAAGAAGGGCCATTTTGCAAATAAGTGTGGTCAGACAAGGGGCAGAGAAGGTTGTGGATAAGAAGCATATTAAGTGTTACAACTGCGATTAAGTTAGGCATTACAAGAACCGGTGTCCACAGCCAATTAGGGTAGAAAAGGAATTTTTCTTGCAATTGCACCACGGTTATCTTCCAAATCAACTACAGCAGACAAGGGAAAGACTGTAGTGGAATGTACATTTTCAAAGTATTCTGGTTAGGATACTATTTGATACGGTACATCACATTCATTTATATCTTAGAATTTGGTTAATAAGTTATGCTTAGCACCTACTTACCCTGTTTCTTCCTTAAGTGTCGCATATCCAATAGGAGAGTATGCAACTCTAGAAATAAGGTGTGACCAGTTAGAACTTGATTTGTTAGGTCATATGTTTACATGCAGTTTGTATGTTTATGATTTCATAAATTTCGGGACCATTTTGGGAATAGGTTGGTTGGGTAGATATGAGGCTAGGATATTTTGTCAGGATAGAGAAATATCATTAAGGCATCCAAATAGTCAGAACCGGTTCATCTTCTCAGTAGAGAATTCTGACCGAAGTGTTTTTGTTGTGTCAAATGCCTTGAAAGTAGTGGAGGAGATAAGTCAGGTTCGAGTTGTAAGAGAGTTTGCAGGTATATTTGAGCTGATCACAGGACTACCACCGAAACGAGCAATTGAGTTTTGAACAGACCTTGCCCCAGGAGGTGAACTTGTTAGTAGAACACCTAGCAGAATGATCCCGACTGAGATGAAAGAATTGAAGGTGTAGCTAATGGATGTAGAAGGAAGAAATTTTATTAGACCAAGCAGTTTGGCTTAGGGAGCGGCCGTAATTTTCAAAAAGAAGTCAGATGGGTCATTGTGGGTGTTCATCGACTACCGTAAGCTGAACGAAAGGATGATCAATAATAGATATCCTATGCCATGAATAAACAATCTGTTTGATCAATTGAGTGGAGCCATAGTGTTTCCCAATTAGATTTGGCAATCGATTTGCATCAGTTAAGATTCGTAGAGGACAATATTCCTTTGATAGCATTTCGAACTAGGTATGCTATATGAATGGTTAATGATGCCATTCAGATTGACTAATGAACCTGCTTTCTTCGTGCACTTGATGAACCGGGTTCTCCGAGAACACTTGGATAGGTTCGTGTTAGTATTCATAAATGACATTTTGGTATACTCGAAAGATTAGAGAGAGCATGAGAATCATCTGAGAGTAGTGCTTGAGATGCTATGGCAGCATCAGAAAAAGACGAAGTTTTCTAAATGTCATTTTTGAAAGAAGGAGGTCAAGTTTCTTGGTCATGTAGTTTCCAAGGAAGGTTTGGCAGTAGGCCCAGTTAAGATCGAAGCTGTTAATATTTAGAGGAGACCAGAGACAACAACCGAGATCAGAAGTTTTCTCGGACTTACTGGCTATTACCGGAGACTTATAAAAAAATTCACGGATGGCAGTACTTTGACTAAGTTGACCAGGAAGGATGTGAAGTTCATTTAGTCCGAAAAATGTGATGAAAGATTCCTTAAGTAAAAACATTTGTTGACCAATGTGCCAATGCTAATTGTTCCATATGGAAACCAAGGGTTGGTGGTGTACACTGATTCATGTGGAATAGAGTTAGAGCTGTATTGATGCTGAATGGTAAAGTCATTGCCTACGCTTCTTGACATCTTAAACCGCACGAAGTAAGATATCCTACTCATGATTTGAAGTTGGCTGCAGTGATCTTCGCATTGAAGATTTGGAGACATTATCTCTTAGGGGAGAGATTTGAGCTATACACAAATCATAAGTCCTTAAGATATTTATTCTCTCGGAAAGAGTTGAATATGCGATAGTAGAGATGGCTAGAATTTTTGGTTGCTTATGATTTTGGTATAAAATATACTCTTGAAAAGGGGAATAAGGTAGTGGATGCCTTTAGCAAAAAACATCAGAATATGGTCTTAGCTATGAATGTCGAATGGAAGGATTTAGAATTTTTGGCAACGTGTAGTATAAAGAGGATCTAGAGATAGCCGAGAAAATTAGGAACTCAAGGTGGGGTCTCAGATCAATGATCTTAAATATTTTGGCATTGACCAGAAAGGATGGTTGAGGAAGAATGGATGATTATGTGTTCCCAATATTGAGAACTTGAGAAGAGAAGTTCTAGAAAAGTGTCATTGATCCAAGTTTACAATTCATCCTGGAGGAACCAAGATGTATCAAGATATGAAGAGAAGCTTCTATTGGATAAGCATGAAGAGAGATGTTGGCTTATGGGTTAGACAATGTGCTAACTGTCAACAAGTGAAAGCCAAACATCAGAAGCCGAGCGGGTTGCTTCCGTCTTTAGAGATTCCAGTTTGGAAGTGGAATTCTATATCCATGGATTTTATAGATGGGTTACCAAGGTTGAATAAGGGGAATGAAAGCATACGGGTCATAGTGGACAGATTGACTAAGAGCGCCCATTTCATTCCAGTCAAGTCAACTAAGACGACACTTGTTTATGAAGTTGTTCGTGAAGAACATAGTTAGTCTTCATGGAATTCATAGTGGCATTGTCAGCGGTAGAGATGTATTATTCACTAGCGAGTTTTGGAAAAGTCTACAGTGAGTATTAGGTACCAAGATCAAGGTGAGTACAGCATATCACCAATAGATGGATGGGTAAACTAGAGTCAATAAAGTACTCAAAGATTTGTTGAGGGCTTATGTAGTAGACTTTGGTGGATCTTTGGAGGATCTCCTGCATTTGTTTGATTTTTCCTATAATAATATTTTTTAGACTAGTATAGGAACGGCGCCTTTTGAAGCTTTGTATGGAAGGCCATGCAAATCACCCGCATGTTGGTTAGAGACTGAAGACAGATTAGCCTTAGTTCTAGATATGGTTAGAGAGGCGTCAGAGAAGATTGAGTTGATTCGAAATTAGATGAAGGAAGCTCGGTCCAGACAGAAGAGCTAAGCAGATAAAAGGCGTAAAGACCTAGAATTCTCAGTTGGAGATGGAGTTTTTATTAAGGTGGCACTAATGAAGGGAGTGATACGATCTATAAAGTCAGGGAAGCTGGCTCTGAAATATGTTGATCCATTCTAGATTATAAGAAGGATTGGAAATCTCGCATACAAAGTAGAATTGCCAAGCAATATGACAGGTGTCCATAATGTATTTCATGCATCTCATCTTCGCAAGTATGTGCATGATCCAGAGATAACTATTCCTCCAACATGATTGGATGAAGTAGAGCCTAATTTGACAATTGTTAGACAACCAGTTCAGGTTGTAGCAAGAGATGAGAAAAGATTAAGGTCCAAGACAGTCAAGTTGATGAAAATTCAGTGTAGCGACAACAAGAAGGACTATACGAAGGAGATAGAAGATAGGATTCGAGTTACTTTTTCTAATCTGTTTTAAATGGTATGTCTATATTAGATTTATATAGATAATCGCTAGTCAGATAAACTAGTATAGTTGTTAAGAGTGGTTACAGATGATTGCTATGATTAGTATTTAGTCCTTATTGAATTTCGAGGACGAAATTCTTCAAGGAAGGGAGCCTATAACACCCCTAATTTTAAATAACATTATTCAGAATATTTAATTAGATAAATCAAATAGAATAATGTAAATATTAAGCAATAAGGGGACTGAGATTTGAATTAAAAAAATTAGTTGCCATGCTTATTAATGTAGTTAGGCTGAAGATCGGTTTGTAGACTAATTAAATTATGTAAGGGTATAATGGGATTTAACTACACCTAACCTTACCTTATATATATATATATATATATATCTGTACATATATACGTTTACCCTTAAGCCGTACACACTCATATTCATTTTTCTTACAAAAATAAAATGTAAGAAAAGAAGATCAGGCCGACCATTAAAAAAAGAAAAGAAGAAGAGAAAATTCAAAGAAAAAGAAGAGAAAGTAAAAAAGGGGAAATCAGACTCATCTCAATCCACTTTCCTTATCAAAGATTACGGTGAATGATAGTTTCCATCTCTATTTGTTAAATATATATTTCGAATTTAGGTTTAAATTCATATATATGATGTTAGATGATTATATGCTTGAATTGTGGTTTATTTAAATTTAAACTAGATTGTTTAAATAATGGTTTATATGGTTTTAGATCAAAACTTTGTGATATTGATGTTTAAATGCCTTGGAAAAATTATGTGTTATGAAAAATATGATTTTATACTGGGGTTTTTAGTTTGATAAGTTTCCAAGCTTTGGAAAGATTATTATGAGTTTTTGAATGAAATTATAACACGTTGGATTTATAAATTTATTTTAGAAAATATATTGAGAATTTGGATCTGAAATTTTGATATGTTAGATAACATGATTAAAGTAAACTTTTGTGATTTTTGGGGATTTTCTTAATAGATCTGATATACAAAATTAATTATTTTGAGAAGAGGATCGTATTGATTTACGTATAAATAAAGAGAGGATTTATTTGCAAAAGTTTAAGTTTGATACTTATCTAAAATAAAAAGTTGGTTATTTATACCAAAATTGGGCATAACAATCTTCAGATGTGTTTGAAGAGATAAAATGAAGAGAGTAAATGTAAAATTAGGCAGATCTGACAAACACACCAATCAACAGGTAAGAAACAGTACAGAAAGTCATGAATTTAGAATGGTTCGGCATATGGCCTACGTCTACTATGAAATGATAGATATTTATTGGTTATAACTCGCTGGTTACAAGTTGATTGCAATAGTACAATCAAAGTATAGCAGCAATTTCGGTAGAGTATTGACGTAGAGAGGCCAAAAAGTATGTAGGTCCATGATCACTATTTATAGGTGTAAGCAGCAAATATCTCGTCCAGATCTCGAAGGACTTCTTCTCTCACTTAGGCGGACCCACATGATCGAGTTCATGTGATTTCAACTTGATCTAGGAGCGATACAAATTGAGTTCGTATCGATCAATAATTGGTACTTTAGGGTTGAAATTGATCAGGTACATTCTTGAGGTTGTATGCAAGCTTCTGTGAAAATTTGGTGGCATTTGGACTTGTAGATTGTGAGATATGATCGACGCAAGTTTGGATCTTCAATGTGCAAGCGGGTTTGTATCGCCTCCTTTTGTGTCGCTTCACTTCGTATCGATAGCATGCCCATGTTAACTAGGTGAAGTGGCGCTATCTTTTAGGATCAATCCTCCTTTTATGCCGAGCGACCGAGTCTTTCTTTTAAACGTGCTTCTAGTCGTGTCGATCATTTATATTCTCTTTGCGTCGCCATAGGCTCAACCTCTTCGTGTCGATTATGAGTCGCTTGATCTCGTATCGATGACCATGCTCCTTTTTGTATCGATAGCCAACTTCTCTGTTCGTATCGATCAAGTGATGATCGATACAAATCTGGCTGCCTCTCTCCGATGGACATGAACTAGGACAAAACCCTGAATGGATACGAAGGGAACTTCCTGGATGGATGGTTACGTGCTTAATGGTTTGAGGGATAGTAAAGGATGGATATGAACTTAGTGCTCTCTCCATGGATACAAATGAGATTGTGGCTTGGGTACGGTTATGAAATGGATGGACACGAAGTGAAGGGCCTTGATAGATATGAACATTGCTATTGTAAGGTGATGGATATGAACTGTTTGGGTACGAACTACACTTGCCTCCCATGAAACTTCATTGATCTGTAATTTAAGCGTATGAACTCCGATTGACTTGAAATTCGAGACGTTGGCTTCCATAGCTTTGCTTGTCATACTATATCATTTGTACCTCAATCCGAACTCCGACAAAAATCCATTAATATCCATAATGAACTTGTGTAGGATCGACCTTCGGGATGGACTGTCCCTGTTTTCCATTCAAACTCTTGGTGTCATGACCTTGCCATAAGGCAGGATATCATTTGCCTTCCAAAGTACATCTTGTATGAATATGATGTGTTTTGAATAGTTGCAACCTTCCTTCTAAAAAATTCCATTTGATTTGATGTAGAGTTATCAAGAGATGTAACCTTCGATTGTTTCTCTATAATATAAATACAAAATTGATGACAGCCAATGATTGTATTATGCATTGTTGTAACAGAGTGTTGAATGTTAGAGATCTGTTGTTCATTGTTGCAATTGCTTCTAGCGAACATTCAATTCCCGTAAATTTTGAAAATTGAATGTTAATTCATCATACATGAATGCATGTTAACCTGACTCCCGCCAACGTTCATACGTTCACGAGTCGTTTTCAGTATCCTTGCACCAAATTCCATATCGATCCTTTACTGAATCGATGTGAAATTCGAGTTGTAACAATGTCTGATGGTTGTTTTGGGGTAGCTCTTCATATCGATCTATCCTGGATCGATGTAAAAAGTTGGAAAATATGCTTCGTACCGATGATGATTGATACGAGTTAATTATTCTTTGATATGCATCGTATCGACGGAGTTGAGCAGGCCAATCATGACTTGGTGGTGGTGTTCGTATCGAAGGGAACCTATGGATAAGAACGGTTATTGCACTAATTGGATACGAATAAAGCACTTCGTATCGATATGTTTCGAATCGATTTGAGTGGCTAAAATTATCATCCGCCTCTCATTTCGTATCGATAGGTCACCAGATACGAAAGACCCAAAATGCATTTGCTTTGTCTTGGTCATGTGATGGATACGAGTTACTTTTCATATCAAAGATGCTGAAACTACCTCAACTAGTCACTAGATACAAATGGGTTTGCATAGCATTTTGTTGAAGCGATATTGAACGGTTACGAAGGGTCTTCTACTTCGTATCGATTGGAATAGAACTGGCTTCAACCGGTCATCTAACTGGGAGACGAACGGTCGTTTCCCTAGGTATAAATATTAGGTTCTTAGAATATTTTTTCCCTTTTTGCTTTCTCATCCATTCCTTCCTTTGTATCGCTTAACAACTCAAGAAACAAAATTGTCCTTGTCCCTTAACTTAATTCAATCCACTAATCCCTCGAATTATAGGGAATTATTCATAAATATCAACTTAGGATGAAGGGACTCAAATTCTAGCGCTAAGCCCTCCATAGCCACTGCTGATTCCGGTGATGGCGATGCCTGAATGGGTCGGAGCAAGGACAAGCCAATGGAAGCAATTTTCAGAGATTAACGCCAAGATTAATGCTAAGATGGAAGCAGCTGCACGAGCCAGTGGTATCGGAGGTTGTATGGCGGGTCCTGGCCCAACTCCTTTGCGAATGATTTCTCCCGACGGTACAATTGTCGACACCGGCGTGCCTCCCTCATCTTCCAACATCGAGATCGTTCCTATCCCTCTGACTTCGCATCCAGAAAGTGTCCCAACTCTTGTGAGTTTGGAGGAAGAGGTCACCATAATTCCCCCGATTGGAGATTAACCATCAAAAGGCAAAGGCTCGAAGAGGCACCCAAGTGGTAGTGCCAATGGGCCAACACCGAAGAAGAAGAAAAAGAAATCGGGAGATTAGACATGTCTTCTAGCTTCCTTTTTTTGGTGAACGTATATGAATTTCCTTTTGTTTTATTTAGGCCGTGTACAGATGCGGGTTCGGCCCCTACTAGCAGGATTTCTTGGAATGATTTTTGTACTTATTCTTCTTTTTCAAAGAATAGTTAAAATAAAATTCCATTTTGTTTCCAGCATAGTTTCGTGTCTATTTGCTTAAGTGTTTTAGCGCTCTAACTTCCATCCAATGTACTTGCGAAGCCTTAGTCTCTGAAACGGTCTTGAGTTTAGTTAAGTCCGGAAGTTATGGCTTCGGGTTGTAACCAAAAATTAAGTCGAGTCTCAATATTGTACTGTTTCAATCAGTAGCTGGTACTTGAGTTTCGGGTAGTCGCTTTCCGCCTTCGATAAATTGAGTTTAATTAACGAGAATGAAGTTGAAATGAGACGAGTTCGAGTGGTCAGATCACACCCGCTCATCTATCGGTACTTGCATCCATACTCTGAGGATTGCACTTGCACGTCGGTGGTCGGTTGCGCCCATTTAGAGTTCAAAGATATGTCCGTGCTTCGGGGACTTAAGTTATTTTACGGGCGGTAAGTCACACCTGTTTGATATTTAGAAGTTCATCCGCACTTTGTGGACCTAGATTGATTCATGGGTGATCAATCACACCTAATTTGTGTTTATACTCCAGTCTGCACTTTGGGGACTTAGAGTTGCCTCACGGGTGGCCGGTTCATACCCGGTTTGTGTTTATACTCCAACCCGCGCTTTAAGGACTTAGCATTTGTCGATGGGTGGTCGGTTACACCCATTTTGATGTTTATACTCCAGTTTGCGCCCTTGGAATCTAGAGTTGGTTTACAGATGGTCGATCACATCTGTTTTGAGTTTTAGGATTTCATTCGCACTCTGGAAACGATAGATTTATCATGAGGATGGATGTTTGGTCACATCCATCCTGAGTTAACAAGTGAGGTCATTAGATGGACGGATTCATCCTCCTCGAACTTGGTTTAAACACGGGCGAAGTCATTAGGTGGACGGATCCACTCTCTTCGTGCCCGCTTTTGTAAGTTTATACTCCAGCTCGCACTTTGGGAGCGGAGTTAGTCAGAGGATTGTGATGTATCAATCCTTTTTTGGCTTTAGTCTGATGGCTTTCCCCCGAGCTCGGGTTTCACTTAGCGAGTGACCGGTCATATCACAGTAACTCCCTATTTGAATAATCCCCGTTATAGGGTAGAACTTAGATGTCTGTGCATTGTGATGGTCGCATGATGCACTTTAGGAATCACTGCTCTGGCTCGAAGAGATTGCATTTTATTGCTGAAACAAGAAGATATGACAAATTCAGTTGCCTTATTACAAATTCAAATTTCGAAATGCATAAACAAACCATAAATGAGAAGTAGACTGAATGAAAAAATAAAGCATGTTATGTGTAGTAGCGACGAAGACTCTTGTTGTTCTAGGCTCTCGGCAAAGTGAGACCATTAATGGTCGATAATTTAAATATGCAGTATCCGAGTCGTTCAATAACATGCGTTCCCTCCCACGTTAGCTTCATATGCGAAGGGACCGGGTAAATTCTCTTAAGGACGAGATCTTCGAGTTCAAAGGTTCGAGGTCGGACCTTAGCATTGTACAATCGGATGACTCGGCTTCAATGCACGGCTGCACTCAAATCAGCCTCTTCTCGCTTCTCATCTAATAAGTCTTGAGATTCGGCAAGCAATATAGCGTTTGTCTTCCGGTCATAATATGTCACATGATGAGAAGGCACTTCCAACTTGACTGGAATAATGATTTTTGAACCGTAGGAAAGTGAAAATAGAGTATGGCCGGTCGCGGACTTGTGTGTTGTTCGATAAGCCATAGGGCCATAGGAAGTTCATCGACCATTTGCCCTCGGCCTTTTCCAATAGTTTCTTTATAATGGACTTTATAACTTTATTAACAACTTTAACCTGTCCATTCGCTTGAGGGTGCAGAACTGTATAGAATTTCTTCTAGATATGGAATTGCTGATTGAAATCATTGAGCAACACAATCAAATTGGGCCCCATTATCTATGATGATGGTATGTAGGAGACCAAATCGACAGATAATGTTGCGTACAACAAAGTTGATCACTTTCTTTGTTGTGATAGTACCAAGGGACTTGGCTTCCGCCCATTTGGTAAAGTAATCAACTGCAACGACGACGTACTTCTCTCCTCCTTTAGCTGGAGGTAGAGACCCAATAATGTTGAAGCCCATACTGCGAACGGCCATGGACTGACCATCTAAGTTATTTCGGTAGGAGAGGCTCTTAGAATCCAAGCATGTTTCTAACATCTGTCATATTTTTAGGCATAATCTGATGCATCACTATTTATAATCAGCCAATAATAACCATATCGGAGCACTTTCTTAGCAAGAGCTTTCCCTTCGGTGTGATCGCCACATTCTCCTTTGTGTGCATCATGCAATACTCGATTGATTTCATTATGGGAGATACACCGGAGTAATTGAATAGAGTACCCTCTTTTATACATGACTCCATTCTAAAAAGCCTTTCGAAGAACTTGTATTTTTTCACTCTTGCGCTCTGGCAGGGTCCAATGCTCGAGGTAGTTTCTGAATGGAGTCATCAATGACTCCTTATCGGGTATGACTTCAAGTGCCCAGTCGCTCTCCATCTAATCAATACTCGAGGAAGATAATGTTTCAACGGGAACCGGTCCCATTTGCTATGCCTTACCGGTACTGGCTAACTTTTCCAAGGAATCAGCCTTATGGTTGTGTTCTCGAGGTATGCAATAGATGGCATAATAATCAATAATTCCTGGACCCGAGCAAGATAAGCGGCTGGTCTTCGGTCCTCGACTTGGTTCTCCCGCCGAACTTAGCACATGACCAACTGCAAATCGCTGTAAATCTCCACTGCAACAATTTTTAAATCTTTGGAAAGCCTTAGTCTGATGAGTACGGCTTCATATTCGGCCTCGTTGTTGGTCGCGCGGAGATTGAACTTTAAAGCATAGCATATAAATAGACCTTCAGGAGTTTCAAGCATAACCCCAACACCTGAGCAGTTTTCATTTGATGCACCATCAGTATGCAGCTTCCATACATATTTGGGAGATCCACTGGTTTCAGGCGAGTCCTCTGAGATAGTGAGTTCAGCGATGAAGTCTGTTAGGACTTGCCCTTGAATAGCTCGCCTTGGTGTGTAAGTGATGTCAAACTGACTTAGCTCGATATTCCATTTGAGTAACCTACCAGACGTCTCAGGCCACGTAAGGAACCGACGTAATGGCTGGTCGGTGCAGATAGTAGGATGAGCCTGAAAATATGGATGAAGCTTTCTCGAGGCAATGAAAAGACATTAAGCTAACTTCTCCAACTTTGGATAATTTCTTTCTGCTCCGGTCAACCGTTTGCTAATGTAGTAGACCGGCCATTATATTCGGTCCTCCTCCCGAATTAAAGCAGCACGGATTGCATTTTCTGACACCGCCAAGAAGATGTATAGTCTCTCATGATCAATAGGTTCTGACAGAATAGGTGGTATGGACAGGTGTTGAACTAGTGCTCGGAGTACGCCTTCACACTCTGTAGTCCATTCGAAGTTCTGTTTCCCTTTTCTGATTAGATCGAAGAAGGGAATGCATTTGTCGGTGGATTTTGAAATGAACCTGCACAGTGCTGCTACCTTCCTGTTAAGGCTCTAAACTTGTTTTATAGTCTTTGGAGTCTCAAGATTTCTAATTGCCTATATTTTTCTCGGGATTGGCTTTGATTCCCCGAGCATTAGCGTTGAATCAAAGGAATTTTCCAAACGTGACCCTAAAGTGACATTTCAGCGAATTGAGTTTCATTTTTGTTCTCTCGGAGGATGTTGAACATAGTTTCCAAGTCTTTGATATGATTGGTGGAAAATCGTGACTACATAAGCATGTCATCCATATATACCTCCATGGTCTTTCCGATCTGATTGGCGAACATTTGGTTGAAGAGTCACTCATAGGTTGCCCCAATGTACTTAAGTCCGAACGACATCACTTTATAACAATAGAGTCCTAAATCGGTGACAAAGCTAGTATGTTTCTGATCAGGTAGTTACATTGGTATCTGATTGTAACCAGAATATGCATCCACGAAGGATAAAAGTGCATGTCCGGCCGTTGAGTCTACGAGCTGATCAATTCGGGGAAGTGGAAAACTGTCTTTAGAGCAATCTTTATTCAAATCCAAATAATCAACGCATGTTCTTCATTTTCCATTAGGTTTGCTGACATGTACGGGATTATATACCCATTCTGGATATAACGCATCTCTGATAAACCCGTTCGACTGAAGTTCATCCTCCTCTTCCTTAAGGGTGGTGGATCTCTTTGGATCCATACCATGCATTTTTTGCTCGACCGAGACATGCTGTGGGTCAATATTCAATATGTGGCTCGTAATGTCCGGCAAGATCCCATAGATGTTGGAGTGTGTCTAGGAAAACATGTCGACGTTTGCCCGGAGAACTAAACCAATTCCTCTTTCATCTGTTGGCTTAGTTGAGATCCAATCTTTATCAGTTTAGAATTGTCATCATTAACGATCAGAACATCGATCATTAGTTCTTCCAGAGTAGCCTGATTGTCTTTGACTTCGTCTCCACTTTCGGTATCTCTCGGGTCAAGATTTCTTAGGAATTGGTTGTGGTGCCCGAGCCTTGGCCCAAGCGTTAACCGTTAATATTCGCAAAGCGGACGTAGATAGATTCCTCTATGCTCTTCCCTTCTCCTTTTGCTGTGCCTTCCGCAGATCAGCAATATAACAAGCTTGTCCAGCAGCATGGTCTTCCTGAACGTCTTCGACTCCATTGTCGGTGGGGAATCTCAAAGTTAGGCACCAAGGGGGCGATAGCGGCCCTGAACTCAGCTAAGGCCAGTTGGCCTAAGAAAGCGTTGTATGGTGAGTCAATATCCAATACAATGAATTGCAATATCTAGACTCTTCAGCACTCTCCAACCCCTAACTCCATTGGTAGCTCCATCATCCCAGTGGGTATAGTCGCACTTTCATTGAAGCCCACGAGACCAACAAGGCTTCAAATCTCTCGCTTCCATCTTCATTTTATCATAAGCTCGCTTAAAGAATATGTTCACTGAACTTCCACTATCCACTAAGATCCTATTCATCTAAGTAGGGCCTATATGAGATGAAATGACTAGTGGATCAATGGTTGGGGCTTTGACTCTATCAGCATTCCTGTCTTGAAATAGGATGTTTTCTGTTTGTTTGTCAGATCCCCGTCTTCCAAACTAGTGTAACATTCGAAGCTCGCATGCCTAATAGATCTAGCATACGACTCCATTTCCCTCTAGCTCCAATCCACTGGACGAGAACCACCAATAACAGTGTTAATCACTAACCTCCCACTGGTACGAGCGGGTTCCTTCGATCTAACCTGATTTGGTATTTGGTTTTGACGATAGGCCCGCACCTCTAAACTGCGGTGCCTAGACAAACTACTTCAACTTTTTTCTCGGATCAACTTCTCGATAATATCCTGTAAATGACGGCACTCGTTCGTACTCTGGCCATAACTACCATGAAATCTACAGAACTTCCCTGTTTGAATTTGTTTCTCTAATGATTGCTTCGGAGCAGGTTTCTTATATTGGACAGTATTATAAGTTTTCGAGTACACATTCTCTAGAGACGTATTCAAAGGAGTATATATGTCAAACATGGAAGCCCTTCGTCGTGGTCCGCGATTTTGATCTTGCTTTCTACCTTGACTTCCATCGCCTTTTTGCTGATTATGCTTATTCTGTATGTTTAACTACACCTTTTCAGAACTCACCTCGATTTTTTTTACCACGACATTGCTTTGGATTCCTTCCACACTAGGCCATGTGTCATCCTTTTTCCTAGAATCTTTCACATGCTCTCTTCTCAAGAACTGATCTTCCTTGGAATAGAAACAATCCAATGACACAGGGGGTTTTCCAGCCAACCAGTTGCCAAATTCGAAATCGGGATCGATTCCCTAAGTCAGTGCCATCAGAATGGAGTTGTCATTAGGATTACTAATCTCAGTGCACGTAGCATGAAACCTCTCCAGATAACTTCTGAGGGTCTTGCCAGGAGATTGAGTGATGCTGGACAAGGTATTAACATCTTTGGGCCTTGTGACATGCATGTGAAACTGTTCAACAAACTTCATTGCCAACTGGTCGAAACATGAGATAGATCGGGGTGGTAGGCGAGTAAACCACATAGTCACGATACCTCCTAGGGAGATTGGGAAACTTCGACACTTGACTGCATCATCAGCCTGTGCGGCATTCATTAACCATTCATACTTTAAAATGTGCTGGTTAGGGTCAGAGCTCCCTTCGTAAACAGGTATAGTTGGCATTCTGAATCGTCGAGGCAGTTCAGCATAGGGGATGTCATTGGTGAAAGGGGTACGACTCCAGGAGATTCCCCAGTCGTCATTAGTGAAGCCTTGGCTTTCATGGATCATTTAAAGGATCATTGTCGGGATGTCTGGCATTTGGACATTCTGAGCATGCTGAGCCAAGGTGTGGTTGGGTTCCACAATGCGAGGATGGGCCAGGAGCGGTCGACGGTCCATATCTCGCCTTCTTGGCTCTAGGCCTTCAGGAACACAAGACTTAGGACTATAATCAAATTGGCGATGGCTCGGATTCGTACGGTTCCGAGTGTCAGCTCCCAAATCAATAGCAGCGCCAATTGCGCGGTTGTCAGTAGTGTGATAGGAACCGTCGCTCCTCGGGAGGAGGGTCCGATCTGGTGGCTAGTTAACAGACCAACTCTCGGTTGCTCAAGATTCAAAGTGCGTTGATGTATGGTAGCATGTGTATAGCTTCCATCCAGTCGTGGGCATATGGATCTATGATTGTAGTCAGAATAAGCTGAACTTTCAATGGATGAATAGGAAGCCAGTTCCCTTCTGGATTTTCTTCATTTTTCACGGTTCGGCCGATTATTTAACTCCGCGTTGGCATAGAGCTGCTGGGTAAGCTGCTGTTGGCTTTGAGTCAGCTCTTACATTAGTAGTTGAAACTCCTCCCTGGTGATAGGGCCATGTGGATCCGAAGCTCCAGTACTGTTCTGATCTACAGAGAGAAGTGCTGCAGGGTTCTGTCTATTCCGTCTTTCTGCATCCGCAGTGGTTGAGGCAGTCCTGGTAGCGACGATGGTGAATAGTGATGTTCTCTCCTAGACTTGTTGCAAATCTGAATAGGATGGAAGAACTTCTAGGCTTGAGGTCTGGATCTTCTCCTTAGATTCTTGCAATCCAATATTGGCAGTACATCCAATGAGCAGAGAAAAGCTGGGTTTTCTCAGTAAAAGCACTAAAATGTTTGTATCAAAATTTGGCTCAACACTCTTCGGATGTATTTGAAGAGATAAAATGAAGAAGGTAAATGTAAAATGAGGCAGATTTAACAAACACACCGATCAACAGGTAAGAAAAAGTACGGAAACACACGAATTTAGAGTGGGTCGGCGTATGGCCTACCTCCACTATAAAATGGTCGATGTTTATTGATTATAACTCGCTAGTTACAAGTGGATAACAATAGTACAATCAAAGTATAGCAACAATTTTGACAGAGTATCGACATAGAGAGGCCAAAAAGTTCATTTTCTATTGGTTTGAGGTCACTATTTATAGACGTAGGCGGCAAATATCTTACCCAGATCTCAGAGGACTTCTTTTCTCACGTGGATGGGCCCACGGGATCGAGTTCAAGTGATTTCGACTTGATCTATGAGTGATACGAATTGAGTTTGTATCGATCAATAATTGGTCCTTTTAGGATGAAATTGATCAAGTACATTCTTGAAGTTGTGGACAAGCTTCTGTGAAAATTTGGTGGCATTTGGACTTGTAGATTGTGAGATATGATCGATGCAAGTTTGGATCTTCAATGTGCAAGCGGGTTCGTATCGCTTCCATTCATGTCGCTTCACTTCCAATTGATAGCGTGCACCTATTGACTAGGTTACATGGTGCTATCTTTTAGGATCGATCCTCCTTTTATGCCGAGTGACCGAGTCCTGCTCTTGAAAGTGCTTCTAGTCGTGTCAATAATTTATATTCTCTTTGTGTCGCCATAGGATCAACCTCTTTGTGTCGATTGTGACTCACTTGATCTCATATCGATGCCCATGCTTATTTTCGTATCGATAGCCAGCTTCTCTATTCGTATCGATCGAGTGATGATCAACACGAATCTGGCTTCCTCTCTCCGATGGACATGAACTAGGACAGAACCCTGAATGGATATGATGGGAACTTCCTGGATGGATGGTTATGCGCTTAATGATCTGAGGGATGGTAAAGGATGGATACGAACTCAGTGCTCTCTCCATGGATACGATTGAGATTATGGCTTGGCTACGGTTATGAAATGGATGGACATGAAGTGAAGGGCCTTGATGGATATGAACATTGCTATTGTAAGGTGATGGATATGAACTATTTGGGTACGAACTACACTTGCCTCCTATGAAACTTCATCGATTTGTAACTTAAGCGTATGAACTCCAATTGACTTGAAATTTGAGACATTGACTTTCATAGCTTTTCTTGTCAAACTATATCATTTGTAGCTTGATCCGGACTGGGACAAAAATCCATTAGTATCCATAATGAACTTGTGTTGGATCGATCTTCGGGATGGACTGTCATTGGTTTCCCATCAAACTCTTAGTGTCACAGCCTTTGCCAAAAGGCAGGATAACAGTGGTTAGTTTTGAAAAGCATGAAAAAAGTAAAGGCGCCAATAAGAAATTTACATGTATGCAGGTTAGTTTTTATACATTACTTAATTTAGTATTTAACCAAGAAAAAAAGGTTTTGACTCTATTCAAAGTACCTTTCGCCCCTTACATTTTGCCTTCGACTATGTCGAAACCCTATTAAGCTAAATTCAATAAATAGAGTATCATCTAAGAGATACGTAGTGGATTGGAGAAATGAAAAAGTTATGGTGTCGAAAGCATAGCTTCCGATATGGTCGTTACCTTCGTTTGTTTTTAAAAGATAAGGGTCTTCCTTTGTTTTACTAAGCTTTTAGCTTAGTCGATATGAATGTTTCTGAAAGAAGTTTATAATTGGTTTCAAAGGAGTTTCCATAATTGTTTTAAAAGAAAAAGTCGTTTCGAAGGAATTCCTTTAATTATAAATCAATGCTTTTGGATGAAGGAGTTCCGACCTAGTCGAAGCCCTGCCACCGATTCTTGTGCCTTTCGAATGTATTGCAGTCATCAATACTGTCGAAAGGTATTGTTTGTTTTAAAGATATATTAAGCCAATTTCTAAATGTTTTCGAAAGGGTTATGGGTTTTGAAGGCAATGGTTCCGAAAGGGGTTACGAAGTAATCCTTCAACATTTTAAATTTACGCTTTCAACTTTGTCGAAAGAGATGGTTTCGACGCCATCATAATTTACCCAATATTTTTATGTAGTAAAGAATAGTTTCAAAAGAGATACTTTCATTTATGTTTTCTTTGACCCAGATGATATTTTAAAAGATAAACCCAATAGTGTCGAAGGGGCACTTTCAGTGCTTAGAAAGAGATACTTCCAATGGTTTCGAAGCCATGCTTCTAAAAATTAATAAGTAACACTTTATTATATTTGAAAGGTTTTGAAAGAAGGTTTTGAAAGTGTTTTTAAAGGCAAAAGCCTAATGCTTAGAAAAGAGATATATGCTTTTGAAGGAGGCTATCCAATGAGTTTGAAAGCAAGATTTCGAAGGTTTCAAAAGTATAGTTTTCAAAAAAAAAAAAACCCAATCTTATTTAAAAACAAAACCATGGCATATCAATAAACAAAGTATTTGAAATGGAACTTATGAAGTCGTCTAAATGGGTTAAATAAATTAACCAAATTATATTGTTTGCTTCTTCATATATGTATATTTTCACATTGTAATGAACCCAAAATGGTATCGTGGGGAGGGACCGAATAACCAGTTTGGTTGATCCAGTAGTGAATATAAATTGAAGATATTGGTAGGGGCTAATAGGTTCACAATAAGTCCATGAAAACTGTTTAAGGGAAAAGATATTGACATGGGCCAATTTGTTCATAGTTAGCCCATGAAAACTATGTATAATCAAAGATGTCAATTAGCCAGTTTATAGTTAGCCATGAAAACTATATCCGGATAAGAAAATGAAATATTGACAGATAGTCAATAGGTTCCTAGTTAGCACATGAAAATTAGGGTAAAAGAAAGATATTGACTATTAGTCAATAGGTTTCTAGTTAGCCCATGAAAACTAGAATAAAAGAAATGATGTTGGAGTTACCAATAGGTTCATAGTAATTCCATGAAAACTATATAATTTGACAGGGAGTCCTTAAAAGTTTAACCGGTTATTAGTAAGCCTGTGAAAACTATTAGGTTAATAGTAATCCTAAAAGCTATAATTATGACAAATAGTAAAAATGAATTGGGGATGGGTAATTAAGTATTTATTCAACTGTTTTGTATTTCATCATATATTAATGTTTGATCTAAATTAACTATTGTGGATGCAGGGGCACAGAAAATGGTTTATATAAGTTTTAAGATCCTAGTGAGGGGAAATCGGTTCCGTTAAGCAGCGTGGTCTCATTAGACATCTAAATGATTTGAGATGATATATTATTATTCATATCAGGCTTTATGTCTGACTCGAAGTTTATGTTTTTCACTTAAACTTTTGAGTACTCAATTGATTTTGAGTAGTTTGAGATTTGAGGTTTTCACATACCACTTAAGACAAAAAAGCTTTCGGAGTCGTGCAGATGGTATGTAGTTATTCAAGTTCTTTCTCATTCATTTTGTTGTATTGTTTTGTTAACGCAAAGTTGTTTATTGCCTATTATACACTTTGGTCATCAAGGGAGCATCTTCACATGTCACACTTGGAGTATATTGTAATAATTATATTTTTCTAAACGTGGTTAATGATGTGAGATTATGTAAAGAATGTTGAAATTAGTTTGGAATGGAATGTAAAAGTTTTAAAATTTTAAACTTTTTCCATATCCATGTGTTTCTCTTATTTCAACTTATCTAACATTAGCATATTTGATCGTCGATGATTAAATAACTATAGATGACTGCAGCATCCGTAGCCGTTAGTTTTTGGCCGCCAAGTGGGAGATGTTACATATGCTCATGCTAATGACAACTTGGATGTCACACTTCCTAGAGGGGTATTATGGGCAGTCCCCTAAAATATGCATTTGGGTTTTAGACATGTATAAATACCTCTTATGTTTCATGTAATGAGGCTCTTAGCACCACCTTGTAGTTAGTTTAGTGGTAGCACAAAAATAAACAAAAACTCTCTTTCCTTTTTTTTCATGGCTTCTTAGCCTTTTATTCTTGTGTAATTTTCTTAATGTAATTTATTTACATGCAATTTTAATTCATGTTCTTCTCCTTTTGTTTCTATTCTTTTATGTTAATAGCTTAGATTTAATTTATGCAAGTAGTTTAGCTCTCTTTTATTCCTCTTGTTTATGCTATGTTGCAATCCACAATTGTTGACAAGATAACAAATATGAGAGGTCAAACCCCTCCTATTTAAGGGTATAATAAAGCTCACTTAATCATGTAGATTCAACATTTTACTAATTTTTGAACTCTTTTTATGCTTAATGAGAATATTTGATGTGGTTAAATTTTGTTGTTTAAACGTTGAATTTGGTAACCTATGTTGTTGACACCTAATAGGTCATGCTTGAACAAATATAAACACAAATTACTCTTCATCAACGTATGATGTTGATAATGAAATGATTTTAAAATCAAAAATTTGATGGTCTATAGTACTAATTCGTAATAGTAAATAGAACATGCATAGAATAGATTTTATTTTTAACTCCATTATCATTTTCACGAGAGTTAAAAAATGGTTAGAATATATGTTAAAGTTTGATGGTTTATGTTGGGTTAATTAATAGCACTAATATGTCATACTTATGATAAACACATCAACTAAATTCACTAATGAGCATAAAGACATATCATAATTTCATTGTGTTGATTTATGTGACCATGAGAAGAGAATTGCCTTTAAATTTTTGCTTTTATCTCAAATTTTTATTCGCTTGCTTTAGTTAGATTTTACATTTTTAGCTTAACACAACTTCAAATCTTATTTTAATTTTATTGAATAGAAATTTTAAATCATTCAATTTCTTGCATATCGACCCGTACTCGCTACGGAATATAATTATACGCAGTGCGCTTGCGGTTATTTTTAATTAAAATTTTACGGCGATTTTTTAACTCATAGAAAAACCGTCGTTAATGAAGCATTTGGCGTCATTGCTGGGGAATTAATTTATTTTAATTTTTACTCTTCGAATTATTTTTTGTTTGATTTTATTGTGTTTGTTTTATGTGTTAATTTGCATTTTAAAAAAAATGTTGTGTTTGTCTGTGATTTCTACATTCATTGTGTTTGTGTGCTTGTTTTCTAGTTTCATTTGCATTTGCATTTCTACTTAAAAAAATTATACACAATTTCGTTTGAAAATGAAATTTTTTCCTTATCCATTTCGTTTTCTTTTGCAATTTCTCATTTACAATTTCATTTTCATTTTTTTAATTTTGCACTTACATTGCTACCACACCATACCACCAGTGCACCGTGCACATACCCCGCTTTTACTCTCCTTCAAACACAGTACCACTTCAACTCTACTTCAAACATAGTTCAGTTGTTACTTCGTCCATCTACTGCACTTCCTACATACAACCGTTCTCACTGCATATACATTAACACACCCTTCCATTTCATTTCACTATCAACAAACCCATCATTGCTATATACATTATTGTATAATGCCTTCACTTACCACCTCTGCTGCAAACTCTGTCACCTCCCCTTCATACTAAACTTCTGCCACATACTGCCATCAATCACTGTCACCATCAAACAAAACTCCAAGCATCACATACTATTGCCATATCTCTATATCTCCCCACCTTATACTATCAGTGCACTACCTACTATCGGTGCCAATACCTTCATACTATCAGTGCATTGCCACCCCCACACACTTGCCACTGACATAACACACACACCCCAACCACAAATCAACTCCACAACACAAGCAAATCAACAATCCCTGCATCTCTGCCCCTCAACCATCCAAACTTCCATCCCTGCAACTTTACGTAACCATCATCACTACCACTTCCCTGTCATTGTGCATATCTGCACAATCTACATCCAAACTTCCTACTGTACACATTCAAAACTTCCTACTGCATTACCCACATCCAAACTTCCTGCTGTACACATTCAAAACATCAACAACCACTTCCGGTTTCTCACCGGAACTACATCATCCCACTGCCTTCACCACAACTGCCCGTCCACATCCACAGTGCTGCTACATCACCATTTACACAACTGCTCATCCATTGTGCATCTCTACATACACCTCCTATAAAACTCCTTGCATACCCTTACATACCCTCTGACCTCCTATAACCATCAACTCCATTATCCTCCTTAACCACATCCACCACACCGAACCATTTCACTGCATACATCCCTACTGTCTGCCACCAAAATAGTCACCAAACAATACTCTCAACTCTCCTCTGCCCATTGCCTTGCTTCAGCCATCAATACAACATTTCCATCCACTACCTTTCTGGTCAGAAACCAGTACGGCATATCTTGCATCAACTACAGCCACCACCTCTGCTTGTTGACGAAAACTACACTGTCATCGCTGCTCCTCCTTAGCCATTCAAACCATCACATACAACTTACAACTGTCACATACACTTACATACAACTGTCAGCAAACCATATCCAACAATACTGTTACTGCTCGTATACATCTCCATCTAGCTTTGCCTTAAACTCGCGACCATCCAAACCATCGACCACAAGAAATCATCTCCTCCTACTACCTGTTCCCACCTTCTTAACCAAACTGCGGTCTCAAGACTGAGTATCTCTTCACGAACCCGAAACCACGACAAGTTGATTAATTTTGGTTTTAGAATTTTAAAAATCCGAATTGGGGCAAGCAGTTGATTTTCATTGGTTTTAAAAGTTGTTCGCTTTGAGGTTTCGTTCGTTTGGAACAGAAAAGTAGTGAAATTTTGCGATTAGTAATTGACTTTCGTTTGCTTTAAGATTTAGTTTGTTTTGGGCCTGCCCTAGCGAACTGTTCGTTTAAATAAAAAAACAAAACAAGTTGGTTGAGTTTCTCTAAAAAGTTGTTAAAAAAAAAAGAATACCAAAAAACAGAGAAAAAATATATTTGCTTTCTTTGAGTTATTCAAGTCGAGTTTAATAAATTTTTTTGAAAATTTTACTTTGTTTAATTTTCACTCTTTTGACTTTACAACAAAAAAGAGGGTTTCGTTCTCACTTGAATAAAAATTTTGCTTTTGTTTTCGTTTTAACCATATATATATATAAGAAATAAATTTTTTGTCCAAATTTCCAGATTGCAAATTTTAGGAAATAAGGAGTTGCTCTATAAAACTGCTCCGCTTGCTTACTTAAAAAATTGCAGCTTTAAAATAAATTGCTAATAATTCTATACGTTCCAGTATCATGCTTTTATCTTTTGTTTTTATTTTAATTGCATTGTTGGTTGCTTGCGTTTGCATTTATATGTATATATAATTTTAAAAATTCAGAAAAAAAGAATTTCAAAAACAAAAACAAATTTCATTGTAGTTGCACCGTTAATTCACGATTATTTTCAATTTTGCATTCATCTCATCTCATTTTTAAAGAGCAACATCCAAATCGACAAAAGGTGGAGGATTTCATCACCCTTTCTTTGGCCCACAATTTGCATTTCATCTTAAAATTTGTTAATAATAATGGTTAGACTTCAGATTTAAAAGTGTCACGAGCTCACATAGTGCTTAATTGTATCTTGACAAGTTGTATTCTTTGAATAGTTTAATTTCTTAGTGTCTAGGCTAGGGCAGAGGAATAATCAGTTATAAATATTACAGTGATTCATAAATATTATACTGATTGTTTCTCTGAATGTACTTAAACATTCGGTAATTACATTGCTATAGTAATTCATGGTGCATCGATAACTCTTGTCCGTTATCTGGCTAAGAAATATTTTGTTGGATTAAGACAAAATGTGATTATACAATTTTGGGTTAGGAGCTACTTAGGACAAAAAATTTGTAATTAAGTCCTTGCGTTGATCTAGTTGCATTAGTTCATGCATATTTAAAAAAAGTTTAAAATCCAAAACTATAAAAATTGTAAATTCTCCTTAACTTAGTTTTTGTTAATCCTTGAGATGATGGTTTTGATGGCAACAACCTTACAATAAGATTATAAAATATAAATACTAACATTATAGTTTAGATATATATATATATATATATATATATATATGCAGGATTTAACCATGTAGGTAACAAGAATGAAGACTGTACAATATAGAGATTCAAGATATCAAGATTGAAGACTCATGAGTATCAAGATTATCAAGAGTTCAAAATTTCAATAATAAGTAATTTAATTAGAAAATTTGTTAGAACTCCTAGAAAAGCACTGACATCTTAAAATCCAATTTATTCGTGGAATTGAATCCACTACGAGCCTGTTAAAGGGATGAAACCCTAAGTAGGATGGAACCTGCGAAAAATCTAGTGGAACATTGTTTTGTATCCGCTAAACTTTATTCAAATGTTTTTTACAAAAATTATATCTTGTTTTCAAAATGATTTCAAAACCTTCCTTTTAAAAGAATCAAAAACATCTATCCTGGTTTTAAATACTTTTAGCCTCAAAATAGTCTTTATTTTCAAAATCAAATTATCCTTGGTTTTTAAACTATCTTTTAATAATAATATACTTAAACTTTTAATATTTATACTTAGAATTAAATATAAAATTATAGTAAAATTTTATATATACCAAAATATTATTCTCTATATTTATTCATGTATTTTAACTATAGTTAAGTATATATAAAGTTTAAAATAGTTTTAATACAAGATGAAAATTATTTTCAAAGAAAAACAAATTACCAAAATTTCCTTAGGCATGTCGACATCCTCAAGTACCCCATGTGGACATGGTGGCAGTTTATTTCAAAATTTTGAATTTCAAAGGAAGTGTCTATTCGTCATATCCTTTCACGAATGGACAGGGCTGTTGTTCTACTATAATAGGGGTAGTTTTGAACGAATTTATAACCATATTTCCTATGATTTCACTCCTCTTCTTCCACATTTCTTTGTGCACCTTTTTACCATTACTCTACCGAAATCAACATTGAATCTAACTAGATCATTTCTGGTTTGATTCTCTATCACTATCTCAACAAGATATCAGTGCTATTCAGAGTTATAGGCTTCTTTGTAATAAACTAAGCGAGAAAAGGTGTGATTGTAGCCTATGAAATCAATCAAGTGGGAAAAGTTGTGATTGTAGCCTTGGAAATCAATTGGGTGAACATGTTGCCCGTGAAATCAAGTATCTCTACCCAGAGGATTGTGAATCTAAAGAGGTGAGGGTGTAATTGTACAATTGCTTTTGAATGGAAATCCGTACTTGTGTGCGGGATTGGATGTAGGGTAACTCCGAACAATTATAAAATCTGGTGTGTTCTTTCCTTTATTGCTTTTACTTTATTTTTGCATCTGTGTTTGATTCTGTGATCATATCTGTGTCTGAATATTGCACACATTTGTGTTCAAATTAACAAAAACTCAAAAATGTTTAGTAATTCCTTAAAACGCTATTCACCACCCTCTAGTGTTAATCTTAACCTTAAGATCTGTATTCCACATTTCTCGTAGTTTTGAATCATTTCATTAGAAAATTTTCAATCAAAATCAAAAATCTACAAAAAAATTTAAGTTAGTTGTTTTTACAAAAGGTAAAATCGAAAAAAAACTAATAAACTTTTCAAAAAAAATTTGAAAATCCAAAAAAAAAAAAAATTCCCTTTTGAAAAATATATTCTTTTTGGTAAATATTTTTCTTTTATGAAAAAAACCATTTTTGAAAACGTCAGAATTTTCGTATTAGCAAGAATTTTACAATGGTTGTGAAAATCAATATAATCCATATAATTTCACATCAAATCCTTATGGATATTTTAATAACAATTATTATGTAAACAATTTTAATTTTGCACCACAAATTCAAAATGATGACCAACCCTCAAATCTTGAAAAGAGCATTGAAACATTTTGGTCTTTACTTGAACAACGAAATCTAATGATAGATAATTTGAGTAATTTGTGCAATAACCCAAGTCAAGGATTTCAAAATAACCAAAATTTGAATTTGCTTCAAAATTCAAATGTTGTTAGTTATAACTCATGCCAATACAACTTCGAACTCCAAAATGAATTTCAAAGCCAAAATGGAAATGTGAACCACTTTCAAATGAATTGGGCAATGAGAATAATTTCAACTATGGCGCAAGTGGAGTTTTTTGTTCTCAATAATTTCAAATTGAAAATTCTCAAATTAATAATTATAAATTGGATTTTGTTGAGCAAATGGAAGAAATTCATAAAGATCACGCGGATTTGTTGTTTGAGACATATATGAAACAAGGTGAGAATAAAATCAAATTCCAAAGGGTGACGAGTCAAGCGGTAATCTATCTTTTACCAAAATTGACGATTTTCAAATAATAACATTTGAAATTGAAAATGACAATCTTAATGAAGTTGTTGAAAATACGTTAATTGAGTTAGATTTCAGTTCTTTTGAGAGTGTGGAACCAAATTTAAAATTCGATCTTCTTTCTTCTAATTTTGAAAAATTGAATGCAACAGCTTTAGATTTTGAAATTGATACATCTAATGAAGTTGTGAATAATTCAACAAAGTAAGATGAATTCAATGGACACAATTCTTTTGGACATTTCGAAAATGAGTTGTTGAATTTTAAAGGGGAAGATTTAAATCACCAAGTTGATTTTGAAATTAATAATTCTGAAGAACTTTTCAACAATGAGCTTGAATGTAAACTTGGTGAAAATAAACTTGAACTTCAAAAAGTTGTTCTGTCAACCCCAAAAATCATCGAAAATAAAACAACTCATATGAGTTTTAATAAAACTTCATTAGTTTTTCCAAATCGGCATTCAACTTTGAAATCTTTTATGGTTTGGTTTTCTGTGCTTAAGCTATGTCACTCATACTTGACGAGACAAATGAATTGGTCTTTAGAAAACCGTTTCATTTACTCTTTAACTGTATTTTTTGCGATGTATTGTAAATAATAATCTTTTCGTTTTCATGTAAATATAGGACATATTTTTATTTTTATTTTATTTTTCTCCTTTCACTTGGGTTGACTGTGGGGAAACAATCAAAATTAAATGTGGGAAGGAATCTCATCTTCATTTTTTATTTTCCATGGTTTTTCTTTCTATAACTTAAAAAGTTCCAAAAAAACCAAAAGAATTCTATTTTTTTTCATTTTAGCATATTGATTTAGTTTTTAAGAAATACTATAGGACAAGTGGATTTTGGTTAATAAATTGAAATGTTTGAAAATTTACTTGTCTTAGCCAAAATAAAAATAAGGTTCGATTATAAGTAACGATGGTTTAACAAGTATACATGAAGGTTCATGGGTGATAATTATGATGTACATCGTAATTGAAATCTTTGTTTAATAAGTGGTTGATTTAAAGTAAAGACGATTACAATTTTGGTCTTCTAAGTTAAGTAATGCCAAGATGATATTGTAAAACTCTCTCTTCATAAAAAGCAAACAAATATTTTTTTTATATGTATGTATATATTTTAATAACACCTACAGTCATGTGTTCGCACGTAAGTGTGTACACTCGCCATACTCTGTACCCTTCTCACATAAACCAGAAAGGCAGTGCATGATCGGTATATCTGATCTCAATTTATCTAAATTCGGTGTATGTATATAAAAATTCTTTTATTAATAACGCCTATAGTCGATAGGTGTACATAATTATGTGTGCACTCGCCATGCTCTGTTCCCCTCACGTAAGCCTGCAACGCAGTGCATGGGTGATATATCTAGTCTCAGTTTTCTGAGTTAAGCATATGTAAATATTGTTAATATCAATAAAAATTTCAAATAAAGAGAGAGTAAGAAATTGAAATCCAAGCACTATTTTTACTTATTTGATTTGACTTGTTATTCAAAAGAAATGAAAACACTACTTTGAAATTTTTTGATAATATACTAAGGATCCATTTCATAGTTGCACTATGTTGATCAACCGAAACAACTAGTCAAACTAGAGTCTAATTGTGATGATAACTTAATTTTTGCTGAAAATTTTGACAAGTAAAAGGACTAAAATTTCTTAATAATGACCAAAATTTATATTTTACTTATTCGCGTCAATTTGAAAGTAAATTCTTCATTTGTAAACATTTTTAAAAACTTTCATTCATCTCTTTGTAAATAAATCTTGCATTTAGGAATTTTTCATGTTGCATTTGGATTTTGTGGGTAGCATCCGCTGAAAACCCTCAAGAGACAACACTCGTTCTACTAGGGATACCTAGAGGTTTAACGGTTTATTGCATATGCTCAATGTAATCGTGCTTCCTATGAAAATGGATTTATCTTAGTTTTTCTTTCTTCGAGGATGAATAAAAAGATAAGTGTGGGGGTATTTGATGTGCACTTAAATGTGCATATTTTTACTTCCATATTTAATCTAATTTAATTAAATAAATGGGCATATATGGTATTTTAACATGTTTAAAGCCAAATTTAAATTATTTTTAATTCATCATTTATTCATCTTCATATAAAGGAAAATGGTCATTTTTATTTATGATTTAATTTGAGAAAATTTGCATGGACATCTTTATGTTGTTTTATAAGAATTTGGGTTCAAAATGGAAGAAGTCTTCATGAAAATATGCATGCACAAGAGAAGGAAACAAATGAAGATGGAAATAAATCATTTCATGCAACATGGAGGATCCAACCTATTCACTTACCATGATCTACAATTAGAAGCTAGTACACATGTTAGTGGAGATTAAAGTTACATGCACATGTAATGGCGGATTATGCTCATGCTAATGACAACTTTGTGACCACACTTCCAAGAAGGTTATTTTGGGTAGTAGCCTAAAATATGCATTAGGGTTTCAGACATGTATAAATACCCCTTCCGTTTCATATAACAAGGCTCTTAGCACAACCTTGTAGTTAGTTTAGTAGTAGCCAAAAAAATAAACATAAACTCTTTTTTTATGGCTTCTTAGCCTTTTATTCTTATGTAATTTTCTTAATGCAATTTATTTACATGCAATTTTAATTCATGTTCTTCTCTTTTTGTTTCTTTTCTTATATTTTAGTAGCATAGATTTAATTTATGCAAGTAGTTTAGCTCTCTTTTTATTTTAATTAGCTTTTTTTCCTCTTGTTTATGTTATGTTGTAATCAAAATTTGTTGACATGATGCTAAATTGAACGAGCATCAAAGGAACGTAATGTTAAATTATATCAATTACTATAAATTCTACAAAATTAAATGCAATTTTATCCATCTAATGATAGTTCATCCAATGCTATTTCAGTTTGACATTATGTTCGATTGATACTAGTTTAATTTAGAATTATATCTTATGTTATGTTAGTTTAATTTATCATTTTATAGTTCTTCAGACTAAATTTTAAAACATGTGTCCTTAAGACAAAAAATGATTTTAGGTTTTTCATTTTAACCAATTATATGCACGCTCACACAAACCCATCAAAATTAAACTACATTGGTTTTCACTAGGTCTACAAATAATAAGAACATGCAACAAAAATACTTACAAGCAAGGATTAGGAGAAGTTGTCATCGCTTGCAATACAAAGTTGCTAAAAATAAGTCAAAGGCAATAGTAAAAAATGATGCAAAAGTAATTGCACTAGCATATCAAGACTTCTGCAATCTATGCTACAAATAAAAAATAAGAAAAGAAGTTATACTACTCTACGGTATAAGCATACAAAATTAGAAGATTTAAATAAAAGATGTTAATGTATTTGCATAGCATCTTAAAATTCCAATGAGTACTTTGTAATAGGATGATGATAGTTTGAAATATTGAAATTTAAAACAATGCTAATTTGAGTATATATCATTTGAAAATAAGAAAGGACACAAATCAACAATCAAGAAAAGATCTTTGCACGAATGCAATCTTTTTCCCTAAAGCTGCACTTGATGGAAAGAACAATCTTCATAATTTATTAATCTTACATTACACACACATATATTGAACATGCTTTATTAATGACATTAAATGTCGATCTCGAGAATCGAACTCATGACCTTTAACCTTGTAGCCTTAAGCACAAACCAACTGAGTCGACCATTTTGGCACATTTTAAATATATAAATTTTAGTTATATACGAAAAAAGAAAGTATACTTTTAGATTGTAATTTTATCAAATTTCCTTTTTTGACACAAATAACAAACATATAATGATGAATATACTAATGATGGTGGAATTATGTATAAAAATATCCAATACTAATCAATATAAAATTAAGGATCATGTGAATATGATATATTCATTGTAACATGCAATGGAGTAATTATTATAAATATATTTATTTTTCAAAATTAGAGTTCAAACAAAATAGAGAATAAGTATTATTAACCCTTATTACCTTTTGTTTATCTCTCTAGTTTGATTCCGGTAAGAATTAGATAACTAGTTGCATATTAATTCTAGAATTAATCCTCGTTGATGCTATTTAAATGAATTAGTTATCGTTAATAGGCATATTCATTCTATAATAATTAATTAACTTAATACCAAAGATGGAAAAATATAATAATATTCATTTGTAATATCGTTAACAAACAAACAAAAACATAAATATGCTATAAAAATCTAAATTAACTTAATTACATATATTCTTTATTAAATTTATTATGAAATGTAATTCTTCTAATCTAAGCATTTAAATTTGATAATTAAAAGAATAAAAAAGGTTCAACCTAGCATTATTTCGAACAAAAACCATAGATGTGAATTAACAGTGTTTTTACAAAAAATAGGAAATCACGTCTAAGAAATTAAGTCGAATCATAGATACCCAGTGTATTTTATAGCTGTTGATTATATACGAAATAGTGTTTTGTAGAGATCAAATCACAGATATACACTGTAAAATATAAAAAATACATAAAATAATCAATATAAAGAGTTTATCACGGCCCGCTGAAGATTACCAATAGTGAATTATCATTCATTTCCATATAGATGTCAAGTACAGTGCCGAAATATGAAATACAACGATCTACTGATAAAAAGAAGTGAATAATGTAGTTTTAAAATTTTGTTCAGTATCTTCTGTTTGGTAGTAGTAGAGCTCTCAAAACTTATCTTCCATTACTGTTCATCCATGGGTATTTAAAGATATGAAGTTGTGAAGAAATTTGTTTGTTAATTCCTTTAGAATAGGCATTCCCCATGTTTGACTCAATCAGTCTGGTTGTATTTGGTTCAGTAGCTAATTAGTTTAGTAAGTGTTCCACCAAACCCTTTTTCTTGTTCGCGATTTTCATACTACCGGGTTATGATTTTCTCTTTGATATGTAACAACTACCGAATCATTTTTGATTTGCTACTAGATTGTTTGTGTTGCTAAGCAATAGACCATGTTATGCTAGACAGAACTCCATACTTAACCAAACTCCATTTTTCTAACGATTTCCTTTGAGTTAGTTTTAGATCCTCCTGCTTCTTTGTTCCACCCATTCCACTATGCAATAGTTATCTTATTGCAAAATTTTCAGTTATCTTGATGTCTCTTGATGTCTTTTCACATTTGATATACTATGGGAGAAAATGCCCATAACACTTGTGCCATAAAGCATACTATTAAGAATACAAAGTGTGCTTTACTCCTTCAGAATATGCCTCTTTCTTCAGGCAGTAGCCATCTCGGACTTTAAACAACCGTTCTCCAATACCATCTTATTTAGTAAGTTTTTAGTTGCCATTTTATTACAAAGTCTTGCATATTTTTGAGAAAGAAAACTTTCTAGCCAATAATGACCCAAGAGTCTATTATCTGAAGGTATAGGTTTCGTCAATGTCTCAAAGAATTGAATTTGATGATAATCAATTTCGGTTTGGTAATTTATTGGCTGATACTTACTCTTGTCCAGTTTGTTCGATACAGTTTTATCTGGTACACTTATGTTCGATGCCGGGAAATACTTATTCCTATAAAAACCATCTTAACCCACGTAGAAAAATTTTCTCCCTTGCTACTATAAAAAACTATTAGCATTCCTATTTATACTGACCCGGATTCAAGCAAAATATTAAACTCATTTCTTTAAAACATTTTAGAAATTATTAGGAAAAGATTCTACACTTTAATCCATACTCGATTCTTGCATTTGACCTAAGTACTATGGATAATTGTTGACTGCTTAATCATGTGGAACATGGTAGACATGTAGGGATTGGTGCACTTGATTGCCTTGTTAAATCGTTAACTTTCAATATACCATTTTTGGTTCGTTGATAATCTATTACAATCGTGTTGCACTTATCGATCTACACATTGTTAGTCTATAGTATAATAAGTAGGCATATCACATTTATGGCCTCATAACAGATCCATTGCATTAGCTAGGTCTTAGCCATCTAGATCTCATACTTCATCTACCATTATGCATAGTTTTCCTTTGGGTCATACTACTCCTTCAAATATTCATCCTATCTTTGTTTATATATTGGAAGTTGGATTCTGGGCATTATAGCTTTTAGTGCAGTCGATCGACTTCGTTGCCACTATTTTGGTTACCAAGAACCTGAACATTATTGCATAGACACATGGGATGCCTAGATACGATATGCTTCTCCCCTTTTCTAGTCAATAGGCATATGACCCTCTAAAGGGTTATATGGCATATAGGAGATATCATTGTTATAACACCCCGCAAATTAAATAGTAGTTGGTTAGAAAATAATAAATAGTAATTCTCAAAAATAGAATTTTTACAAATACTGAAATTTGACTATGAACCTTGCACCATTGTGTTCGTGGTAATTTTCTGATCAACATTCATATATAAGTTTTATGATCAGATTTCAAAAGAAAAGGTTATTAACATTTGAAGTTTCGAATTATAAATAGTTAAAAATGTATTAAGCACATAAATCTCATTAACTTAACATTAAAGTAAACGTTAATAACAACAAAGTAACTGTTGCTGCCAATGTTAATAAAATTAGCGATTAAAGAGGAATAAAAGAAAACTAAATCAACATTTAACATAAAAGACATCTGACACTGACCAGACAACACCCTTATTGGGCCCAATCGACCGATAATGGTCGACTGCTGTAACACCCTACGATTTTTAATGCTAATAAATTAAATAGAATTTAATAAATAAATAATAATGCTGAAAATAGGATTTTTTTTTGAAAACATCATAATTTGTCTACGAAACTTGTATTATTGGTTTTATGGCAATTTCATGATCTACTTTCATATATAAAGTTTTTCGATCAGAGTTCAAACGAAAATGTTGTTAATGTTTGAAGTTTTAGAGCCTAAAATAATTAGACATGTAATTAAGAAAAAAAATCAATTAACTGAAGTTAATGGAAATTAAGTCTCACTAAATGTGTATATAGTGCAAGTAAGTTATCTCAAGTGAAGAAGTGGGAAACAAATTAACGCAATCAGTTAAACAAGGAAGAAATTTAACAAATTTAACACGTTGTCAAACTAATGCAGCGGATATATCACAGGTTGAAGCATGATACACCTTGGTCGATCGATAGTGGTCGACATTGGGTATGAAGCGGTCGACCCATGATTTGAAAATTATGGCAGTAAATTAACGCATAAATTGCCTAGATTTAAAACGGTTTAATCAAACAATTGACATTGGTTGGAACTCCTATGAATATAAACCTAGACCCTCACTTCCAACTTATAATTTTCTAATGGTAGCGGAAGCACTTCCATTTATCTTCTCATCTAAAACTCTAAATTAATAAAATTAGTTTATTTTGCATGTATATACCACTAGAGGATTGTAGAAGATGATATAGATTGAGAATATGTTCAAATCAAATCGCTACAATCAAGGTAAACTATAAATTCAGATTTGAAATTGTAATCAACCTAAATCTCTCCTTTCTAATACAAAATTTTGATATATCTATATGTTTATGTTATATGTGAATCCAAATAAGGAGTCAATGCGGAAATATCGATAATAGGAATTAGATCCGGAGATTTGGGAATGCTTGGAAATGCGACTGAGTAAATTAATAAGATTAGATTCATATCATTATGATATATCCCACTTATGCCTATGTATAACCGTTTCATATTTTTTTTGTAAGTGCATAATGATTAGATATAAATCTCACTTTGGATAATTTCTTATATACACATAATGCATTGATGTAAATAATATGGATAATGAATTATATGTGCAATGGTTTTGGAATAAATTAATTGATTATGGAATAGATTTATCAAAATTGATTATGGTATAAATTCAATATAATTTGAAAACTTGCCTACATATGTTATACCAGTAACTTGTTATGAACTTTATAATAATAAATTGCCATTTGAACGTAGAAAAATAATGTAATATAACGAAATTTTATTAAGATTCTAGGGGTTTATTTTAATTCATTAGAATTTGGGATGCTGCAAGTAGATTTCTATGTATTATTAAGTTTAAAATAAATAAAAGTGCAATATTTGAAATGACAAGGAATATACCAAAATAGAAAGAGATGTATAAAATAAGGTAAATTATCGTATGTTGTGCCCTCTATTTCGAACCAAAAAAATAGTTCCTTGTAATTACAAACACCATACAATTCTCTCTTTTTGGATAAGATTTAGAAATTTATGATGTTAACATTTTTAGAATAGAAACATAGATGCAAAAACTTAAAATGTATTAAACCCCAAAAGCTAAATAGTAAGGCACACACAAAGTAAAAAAAATTCCAAAATTTAAAATGTGAAATACTAATGAAATTTGAAAGTAAATGATATGAAAATATGAAAGATAGGCAAGAAGAAATGAAATAATAACAAGGGATTAAAATGGAAAATAGAGATGGATAAAAAGGATGGGACATGATTTTATGAACTTGATAAGAGAAAAGTGGTAAATGAACCTTAAGTTAAGAAAAAAGTGAAACGCATAATGAAATAATGACCCAATATCAACTCTAAAACATAGAGGTATGATAATTAAGTAAGTATGAATATATATATATATATATATATATATATATATATATGTATGTATGTATATGTATATGTATATGTAAATGGAATTTTGTCAATTTAATTAAGGCACAAAAGCCCATATTGAGTCCTCCCGCAACCGAGCTACAAGAGTAAGTAAAGTATGAAAGGAATCTTTACATACAACCGATTTAACAACCTACCTTTCTAGGGAAACTCAAGCTAGATAATTACTTCATGGTAGTTAATAACTGAAGCTCGTATGCTGATTTTCTGCCTTTTTCGTTGGTGGTCCACTTCTCCAAAGTGGTTTCCTGCTTGTTCCAAGCTACCGGTAATCTTTCTTCCTCGAATTCTCTTTTCACTCAAATTCATGTTTATTATCACTAATATGATGATTTCCTCTACACTATTCTCTGTATGTTGGAATATATAAGTAGCCTCGAATATGCATTTCTTATAGGTGTGAGATATTATAATTAAATTATAATTAAAGCAATGATATGCCAAATGGTCAGTAGTGTTGCACAATAGAAGCTTGCCTACCTTAAGGGGCTACCAGCAGTTGTATAACATTATATTGATGTGAGATATATCCAACCATAAGATCTATGGAGTACACATGTTTGGACATAGATAAAGGAATACCCCAATGGATAGAGTAGTCTGCTTCAAATATAGCTTTAGGGGGGTTATTTCCTTGATTGCACTAGGCAATCCAAAAAGGATGGTGAACGCGATCGGGAACTATGCAGCAACAGTTGGTGCCAAAAGTTAGGGGGCTGCATAGGGCGGGAACTTCATCAATCCATCGCGGTCAACGAACGGTTACATCAAGCAGATCTTTGCCTCCTACCAGGGTAGATCAATTATGCAATGCCATAGTTGTTTGCTTATTTGTTTGTTAGGGAATGGCTGGTTAACCTAAAAGGAGTTCCTTCAACATAGTTGGGGTAGTCCATGGGGCCGAGTCCACAATAGAAAGCGAACAAAGCCGTAAGTCCCTAAAGTAATATAGAGAATGGAAAAATGTATTTAACATGGCCATTAGACACAATAAGAGTCCCTCGAATTATATGATAACGAGATTGTAACACAGTGAGGGTTATGGATTTTGATGGGGTGTCGATTGAGAGATACCAATAGGTATAGTATCTAGGTCCAATGGGAGACCATGGTACTTATAAATATGTATATATGTATGTATGTGTATATGTATGTAATAGTTATGATTCTACATGGGGTAGATAGTAACAGATCGTATGTAGACATGGAGTAAAGATGACTAATTGAAAATTTAAACAAACATAATATGTGATAGAATATAACTGGTATAAACTAGTATTTTGTACAAAACGTAAAATTTTACTAGTCAGTAGAACGTTATTTTGACCCCCTCTTCGTTACAACCCATAGGATATCTTGAAAGACAGATTCTAGTGCTAGGCATATTCAGTACCGACAAGGGCACTAGACTTTGAAAGTGTCAAACCTTAATCAGTAGTTATGTGACTTATTATATTGTATTATCCTACTGTGAGTTATACTATTGGTGCTCTATTATGCATTCTTTTTTTATTTGCAAGATACTAGACTAACGATCCATATTTTGGTGGACTTCGGTTTTCAATTTAGCAAAAATGCTGGCCCTATGGTGTAGGTTGTCACATTTAGTATCAGAGCCAAGTTAGTCAATCTTGAAAAATTAGGAAATGTTGAGTGAATGTATTTGTATGTTGCCTATAAATATAATATACATTAAACCCTAAGAAACCCAACTGTAGAATAGTTATATATAGAAGGTCTTTAGGATGGTACATGACTCCCTAATTGGGCCTTGATTGCCTAATGGTTGCAGATCCTCGTATGATGCCGGTTGATGATGTATAATATGTCCAAATAAGGCAAAAATAAGAATCCATATGTGATAGATATTCGAAAGAAGATTTTCCAAAAAGATGGTGTGAAGTAGTCACTCCTAATTTGTAATCCAGTTTCTAATATTGGAAAGAAATAAGTAAGCTACTTAGAGAGTAGAAGTTCTAGAGGTAGAACAAAAAGAAATCCACTTTGAGTCTAACCCGATAGATTATAGTTTTGAAAGTTGAGAAAAATGTGTAATTGATATATTTGAAAAAGCAAGAAAATGTTGGATTTTAAAATGAATATATGAATATATATATTTTGTTAAATTGAAAATTTTTCATAGATAGGTTTTACAAAAGCCAACGGTTGAAAAACTATTGAACATATATAGCTTGCTGGTTTCTTTGTAAAGAAAGAAAGGTATAAATATAAAGTTATAACAGAAATTAAAATTTGTTAAAATCCAAATTTCAGTGGAGGAAATTTTGTATAAAGCTATTTCTCTTGAAAGAAAAAAGTGGTAGAGCTCTATAGCATATGGGTTTCTATGTAATGCAAAATTTTAAGCTATAAAAACATTTTTAAGGTGGACAATAGGAAGCGGTACAAGTTTGAAATTGGGTAAATAATACTGAAAAGAAGATTTAGAACCTTAAAAGAAAGCTATAGGTAAACGCATTACAATGGTTCAAATAAAAAGACAGTAACTTAAGTTAAAGCAATTGGAATTAGTGAAATTTTGGTAGAGGAAAATTGGATAATAATAGCATTGTAAAATATAAAAATAATATTAGGAATCTATATAAAATAATGTTAGTAATTAGAAATAATTATGTAGCAGAATATATAAAAAATAATGCCGAGTCATCTAGTTAGAAGCAATATAGAAAATTAAAGCCAGAACAAAGAAAGGTAGACATTTTCCACAGTTATGTGCATTTACTTCAAGTATCTATCAAAAGCCCCCCTTATACGATATTAGAGACTCTATCAAGGATTGGAAGTGGTTATAGTAAATGAGAGTTGTTCTTGTCTACTCACTCCAGTTTTGTTATTCAAGATTATAAAATGATGTTTTAAAAACATTGTAAAGTATATTTTTAAAAGACATGGTTTAGTGCAACAAATAAATTTTTGAAAGGAAAATTTAATAAACAATTCGAACTAAAAATCCCAATTTTTAAGAAGTTAAAGTTAAAATGGTCATTAAATGAAAAGGTTGATTTTATTAAAATGGAAAGAAACTTTTAAACAAATTTAATTTTCTAACGTTTTCTTTTAGATTCATGAATAAATTAAATTGATAAATTTTTAGATTTTAGTTTTAAAAGGTTAAGACGCCAAGTATTTTTGAATTTAATAAAAGGTTTTCTAAGTTATTATTTTTAAAGAGAAAAGTTCGGGATTAAGTATTTCAAAATGTTTGAAGTTTTAAATTTTTGAAAAAAATGGTGAATACCAAACCAAAATTATAAATATGGAGTAGATATAAATGAGTGCCTAGGTAAGATGGGGTGAAGGGAAAAACTATGAAGAAGAAAGCAATGATTATTCATGAAGTAGAAACACAGAACCCCCGTAGAATGTAAAGAATAATGGTGTAAACCAAGGAATATTTTGTTAGATATGTGTGCAAGCCATAAGAAGAAACTACGAAGGAATGATAAATGGTTTTAAAGTACACTTCTACGAGTTCTAGGATATGCTCATATTAAGGGTCAAAGATAAAGAAAATAAATACCAAGATTTGAGAATACGGTCAAAGAGTTTGGATTAAAGGAAAATGTTAATAGAGGATTATGTGGTGGTGAACACATATGGAGGATATTGGCGAACTCAAAATTAAAATATGAGGATTTCATAAGGATGACATGTTAGAAAGGCTCAATTCAAGTAAGAAGGGATATAGCCCCAACATTGTCAGTGTTAGTTGATGTTGAAGGACGGCGTCTAGCATTTTTTTTAGGTCGGGCGGGAAAGCTTTAGTTGTCTTTATTGGGGATAAAAGCACATATGATACTTTAGGAAATGTTCCTTTTTATGTGTTTTCTTTGTGGACTGCAATGTTATGGGAAACAATAAAGATAAGAACATTTCAAAAAACAAATCAACTAAAGCAAAAGAAGAAAGTAATAAAGGGAGGAAGTTAAGAAATAAATTTACTAGATTTATCAAATTGACTAATAAAATAGAGATGAAATAAGATTGCAAGTCCTAAAAATTTCGAAAAATTAAATTCAATAAGTGGAGGACAGGGAAAGGAAGTGGCATAGCCAGAGGTTAATGTTCCTGTACCTCAAAGACTGGAGTTTATAATTGAAAGTGGTTGTTGGTTGCTATTATAAATAAAGAAAAACTGTTTGAAGCTTAATATTTACCGCATGAATTAAGTGGAATCCATATAAACGTTGAATTATTGACTAGAACTTGATTTCATGAGATGTGAAAAAATCTAATATTGAAAATTTATATATGTACATATACATTGAACACACACACACAAAATGTTTTAGAAAGTTCTTAGAATTTGAAATTTGATTTTGAGGTCAAAAAATAATATAAAAATATTTTTGAATTGAAATGGAGAAATTATAAATTTCAAGTGCATATACTTGACATTGGAGTAGTTGATAGGTTGGTTAGTATATATTTTATTGTGTAGTAGAAGTGGAAACTAAATAAAATATGATTAGAAACAGGGGAGAATGCCGTTTAGCTGGGAAATCGCTTTCTCCATATCTTGTAAGTAATAAAAAGTTTACATCGAAATGAATTTGTTTTAAAACTTTAAGATAAAAACTAACTATGCAAACTATATTTGGAAAAGTTGGAAAATAATGAGGGCAAAAGAGAGGATTCCAATTGTAACAACCCATACTTTAGCGAGCCTAAATTTCGACAAGAATCGAACCCAAGTCCATCAAAGCACATATCGTTGGATTTAGTATCTGCAAATAAACATGAGCATTATCAAAGATTGGTAAAAACCTAAACTTGCAGCGGAAACAATAATAGGATATAAATCCTAACTATGGCTACTACCTTAGAATAAATGGTATTCCTTGGATATCAGATTATCACATCAACAGTACGAATGAGAGAAAAGAAGACTTCTCCAACAACCAATCACTTCCGGCTCCACTGACATGTTTGCCTAAATCTATCATGTGGGTTGTAATGAGAAAGGGAACAGAACGATGTTCTAGTGGGTGGAAAATCTATATAGTAACTGTTATCATGCCATTTGGCAAGACCGTGACACCAAGAAGTTGACTAAGAATCAAAGACGGTCTGTCCTGAAGATCGATTGTACATAGGATCACCATGGATGTCGATAAATTTTATCTGAGTTCGGATCGAGCTACAATTGATATAATGAGACAAGCAAAGCTATGAAAGCCAGCGTTTCAAATTTTAAGTCAATTGGGGTTCGTATGCTCGAATTATGGATCGATCAAGTATCATCAAAAGCATGTTTGCTTCATATCCATGTACTTCGCATCCATCAACAATCGGAAATTCATATCCATCCACCGCATAGTTTCATATCCATCAACGAGCATCACTTCATATCCATCAGGTAGCCATTGTTCATATCTATCAAGCAAACAGGGAGAAACCTCCTTCGTATCGATCTATTTCGACTCCATCAGATGAACATGATTTCGTATCGGTTAAAGGAGCACGGGTTCGTATCCATAGAAAGCGGCATTCTTCGCATCCATAATCTCTAACCTGTTTGCATCGATCAACCAACTTCACTCCGTATCCATGAAAGCCAAGCAAAGCCGCTACTTTGTATCGATCGGTTAGTGATCGATACGAACAAAGCAGTTGCCATCGATACGAACAGGGCAGAGTAGTTGTCATCGATACGAACATAGCGGAGTAGTTGCCATCGATACGAATAGAGCAATTACAATCGAAACGAACAAAGCTAAAATGGGTCGATACAAACAAGGCATATACATAGGGAAGACTCGATCGTTTGGCATGAAATATGGATCGATCCTTAAAAACAAGTGCCACGTCAACAAGCAAGCAAGTACCCACATCAATGCAAAACCATCGATACAAAAGGGATCAATGCGAAAGAAACAACTGTTGAAAATCCCTAATTTGCATCGATCATAACCCACAATCTACAAGTCGAAATGCCACCATATTTTCACAGGAGCTTACGTACAACCTAAAGAATTTTCATGCTCAAATTCGACTCGATTGGGCCAAATCTCGATAGGTACGAAATTCGTTCGTATCGATCACGGACCGAGTGTAAATGACATGGGATCGATCGCGTGGGCCCACCCACGTGAGAGAAGTTGACTTCCAAGATCTGAGTAAGATATTTGCGGCCTATGCTTATAAATAGCAGCCTAATACCTGTAGAAAAGGGACTTTTTGGCTCTCCTATATCCAAACTCTGCCGAAACCATTTTTGTACTCAAAGATCATTATTGTACTCGAAATTCACTGTTGTAATCCACTGTAACCAGCAAACAAACATCAGTAAAATTCAATCATTTCATAGTGGACGTAGGCCAAGGCCGAACCACTCTAAATCCATGTGTTTCTGTGCATTTTCTTGTCTAATTTTGAAGTATTTGTTAGATAATCCTCTTTTTCCATTATTTTCTTCATTTTATCTCTTCAAATACTTCCGAAGAGTGTTATATCCAATTTTGGTACAAATATTTTGGTGCTTTCATTGAGAGAAACCTAGTTTTTTCTCTCGCTTATTGGATCTACTATTAATATCGGATTGCATAAATCTAAGAAGAATATCCAGATCTCAATTCAAAGTTCTTCTATCCTATTCAGATTTGCATCAAGTTTAGAAAATATCTTCTCTATTCATCATAGTAAACACATTGACCACTTCTACCGCTGCAGACCCAAAAGGATAGGATCAACAGAATCCAATGCAACTACCTCCGACTGATCAGAATGCTACCGGACCATTAGATCCACAAGGCCCTGTCACTAGGGAAGAGTTTCAGATGCTAATGCAAGAGCTGACACAAAGTCGTCAGCAACTTACTCAATAGCTGCATGCCAATGCAAAATTGACTAATCAGCTGAATCGCCAAAGGCATAGGAGTTCCAGGAGGGATCGGGTTCCTATTCATCTACCGAGAGTTCAGCTTCTTTAGACTATCATCACAGATCCACGCCTACGGTTAGATGGGAGTTATACTCAAGCTACTGGATATCCACATAAACTGACTATTGGGCAACTGAGAGTTGGCCCGTCAACCAGCCATCAAACTAGACCCTCCTCCCAAGGAGGTGCTATTCCATATCATGTTACAAACAACCGCACTACCACCACTGCTACTGAACCGGGAGCTGATGCCCGAAACCGGACAGATCTGATCCAACATCAACATGAATACGCTCCAGAACCTTATGTTCCAAAGAACTTAGAACTAAGGAGGCGAGATATGGACTGTCGACTGCGACTGTCCCCTATTCGCATTGTGGAACCCGACCACACCTTGGCCCATCACGCTCAAAATGTTCATATGCCATATATATATATATATATATACACACACACACGATGATACGTCAAATGATCGGTGAAAGTCAGGGTCTCACTAATGATGACTGGGGAATCTCCTGGAGTCATACCCCTTTCACTGATGACATACTCTATGTTGAACCACCTCGGTGATTCAGGATGCCAACTCTACCCATCTATGAAGGGAGCTCAGATCCCAATCAGCATATTTGAAGTATGAATGGTTAATGAACGGTGCACGAGCTAATGATGCAGCCAAGTGTCGAAGTTTCTCCATCTCTCTAGGGGGCATATCAACTATCTAGTTTACCCATTTACCACCTCGATCTATCTCATGTTTTGATCAATTGGCAACAAAGTTTGTTGAGAAGAATGCATGTAACTAGGCCGAAGGATGTTAACACTTTGTCTAGTGTCACTCGGGCTCCTGGAGAGACACTCAGACGTTATATAGAAAGATTTCATGCTGCGTGTGTTGAGATTAGCAATCCCAATGATAACTATATTCTGATGACACTAAGGGGATTGATCCTGATTCCGAGTTCGGCAACTGGTCGGCCGGAAAACCCCCTGCGTCATTCAACCATTTCTATTCCAAGGCCGCCCAATTGTTGAGAAGGAAGGATGCGAAATAGTCTAGGAAAAAGGATGACGCAAGGCCTGACATGGAAGGAATCTAGAGTAATGTAGCTATTAAATAAATCAGGGAGAGTTTCGAAAAAGTGCAATTGAATATATAAAATAAACAGAATCAGCAGAGAATCGTGGTCCATGATATAGGGCTCCCATGTTTGATAATTATACTCCTTTGAATACATCGCTAGAGAATGTGTACTTACAGACTTGTAATACCATTCGATATAAGAAACCTGCCTTGAAACCAAAATCAGAGAAACAAACCCAGACAGGGAAGTTTTGTAGATTCCATGAAAGCTATGGCCATAACACCAATGAGTGTCGTCATTTGCAAGATCTCATTAAAAAGATGATAGTGAAAGGAAGTTAGAGAAGTTCGTGTGGGCGTAGTAGTCTGGAGCTGCAGGCCTATCAAATCAAAATCATGTACCAAATTAGGCAAGACAGGAGGAACCCGCTCGTACTGAGGGGAGGTTAGTGATAAATACTGTTAGTGGTAGTCCTTATCCAACAGACCGAAGTTGGAAGGAAATGGAGTCGTATGCCAGTTCCATTAGGCATGGTGAGCTTCGAGTGTTGTAGTAGTTTGGAAGATGGGGCTCTGGCCATACAACAGAAGACGATGACTGATGACATCGTGCTTCGGGATAGAGATGCCAACAAGGTCGAAGGCCCAACCATTGATGCACTTGTCATATCAGCTCAAGTAGGTCCTGCTTGGATGAAGAAGATCTTGGTAGACAATGGAATTTCTATGAATATATTATTTAAGCGAGCCTACGACCAAATGAAAATGGAAGCTAAAGATTTTAAGCCTTGTCAGTCTCGCATTAATGGCTTCAACGGGAGTGCAACCATACCCACTGGAGTGGTAGAATTGCCGGTGGAATTAGGAATCGGAGAACGTCGAAGAGTCCGGATATTGCAGTTTGTTGTGCTGGATATAGACTCACCGTACAATGTTTTCTTGGGCCGACCGACCCAAGCTGAGTTTAGGGCTGCCATTGTCCCATGGTGCTTGACTCTAAAGTTCCCCACCGATCATAGAGTTGGAGTCGTTCAAAGAGATTAGGATGTTGGACGAGCCTGTTATGTTGCTGAGCTACTCGTGGTGCAGGAAAAGGAGAAAGGAAAGGGCATAGAGGAATCTCTCTGCATCCACTTTATTGAAAATTGACAATTGGTGCCTGGGCCTAGGCATGGTACCCCCAATCAATTCTAAAGAGATCTTGACCCGAGAGATAATGAAAGTGAAGATAAAAGTAAAGACAGTCAAGCTTCTCCGGTCGAAGTAACGGTCGATGTCCCAATTGAAGATAGGAAGACTCTAGAATGATAAAGATTGAATCTCAGCTAAGCCAACAAATGCAAGAGGAATTGGTTGAATTTCTCCAAGAAAACCTTGGCATGTTTGCTTGGACACATTCTGACATGTGTGGAATCTCCCCGGACATCGTGAGCCACACGTTGAATATTGATCCACGGCATGTCCCGGTCAAAAAAAAGCGTGATATGGATCTAGAGAGATCTGTTGCCCTTAAGGAGGGGGTAGATAAGCATAAATCAAATGGATTTATTCGAGATGCATTATAACCGAAATGGGTATCCAACCCCATACTTGTCCGAAAGCCATTTGGGAAATGAATAACGTGTGTCGACTATTCGGACTTGAGTAAAGCTTGCTCCAAGGATAATTTTCCACTTCCTCGAATCGATCAGCTCGTAGATTCAACGGCTGGACATGAACTCCTATCCTTCATGGACGCGTATTCAGGCTACAATCAGATACCCATGCACTTGCCTAACCAGGAACATACCAGCTTCGTGACCGATCTAGGACTTTTTTGCTACAAAGTCATGCCTTTTGGACTTAAGAACGCCAGGGAAACTTACCATTGATTAGTCAATCGAATGTTTGCTAATCAGATCGGAAAAACTATGGAAGTATACACAGACGACAGGCCACTGAAATCATGATTCTCCAATGATCATATCAACGACCAAGAATCAATGTTTAATATCCTTCGAGAATAAAAAATGAAGCTTAATTCGTTGAAATGTCACTTTGTGGTCGCATCCGAAAAATTCCTTGGTTTTATCGTCAAACGCCCGAGGAATCAAAGCCAATCCCGAAAAGATCTGGGCGGTCAGAAATATTGAGACTCCAAGAACTATAAAGAAAGTCCAGAGCCTCAATGGAAAAGTAGCAGCACCGAGCGGGTTCATTTCAAATCCACTGATAAATGCATTCTCTTCTTCGATTTGATCTGTAAAGGGAAAAGGAACTTAGAATGGACCATGGAATGTGAAGGCGCATTCCAAGCACTAATTTAGCACCTCTCCACACCGCCTATGTGCAAAGCCTATCGATCATGAGAAATTGTACCTTTACTTGGCGGTATCAGAAAACATGATCAATGCTACCCTGGTTCGAGAGGAAGACCGAGTACAAAAACCAATATACTATATTTGTAAACGACTAACCGGAGTTGAGAGAAATTATCCGAAGCTAGAGAAGTTAGCTTATTGTCTTGTTATTGCCTTAAGAATGTTCCGTTCGTATTTCCAGGCTCATCCTATCACTGTTTACACTGACTAGCCGTTACGATAGGTCCTTACGCGGCCTGAGACGTCCGGTAGGTTACACAAGTGGAATATCGAGCTAAGTCAGAGTTATATTACCTACACTCCAAGGCGAGCCATTCAAGGACAAGTCCTAGCAAATTTCATATCTGAATTTACCATCCCAAAGGACTTGCCTAAAACCAGTGAATCTCCCAAATATATCTAGAAGCTGCATACCGATGGTGCATCAAATAACCATTGCTCAGGTGCTGGAGTTATACTTGAAACTCCTGAAGGTCGATCTATATGCTATGCTTTAAAGTTTTATTTTCATGCCACCAACAATGAAGCTCAGTATGAAGCCCTATTTGCCGGATTGAGACTTGCCTGAGATTTAAAAGTCATTGCTGTGGAGATTTATTGTGATTCGCAACTGGTCGTGTGTCAAGTTTGGGGGGAATACCAGGCCAAGGACCGAAGACTGGCTTCTTACCTAATTCGGGTTGAAGAAATATTAAATCAGTTCGATTATTATGCCATCTAATGCATACCCCGAGAGCGCAATCAAAAAGCCGATTCATTAGCAAAACTAGCCAACACAGGTGAAGCACAAAAAATGGGACTCGTTCCCATGGAAACATTATCTTCCCCAAGCATCGATCGAATGTAGATATATTAAGTATTTAAGGTCATTCGTGATAAGGAGTCATGGATGACTCCATTCAGAAATTATCTCGAACATGGAACACTGCCAAAGCACAAGAGTGAAAAAAGATAAGTTCTTTGAAAAGCTTCACGGTTCACTATTCATAATGGAGTCATGTATAGAAAAGGATACTCTATTCCTTTACTTCTATGTATCGCTCGTGATGAAATTAAACGAGTGTTACATGATGTATACGAAGGAGAATGTGGCGATCACACCGGGGGACAAGCCTTAGCCAAGAAAGTACTCTGGTATGGATACTATTGGCCGACCATGAATCGTGATGCGTCAGACTATGCCAGAAAATGTGACAGACGTCAAAAACACGCTTGAATTCCTAGAGCCCCTCCTATGGAAATAACCCAGATGGTCAGTCCATGGCCATTTGCAGTCTGTGGCATTGATATTATCGGTTCTCTACTTCTGGCCAAAGGTGGTGCGAAGTAGGCCATCATCGCAGTTGACTACTTTACTAAATGGGCGGAAGCTGAATCCCTTGCTACAAACGAAGAAAGTGGTCAACTTCATGGTATGCAACATTATCTGTCGATTTGGTCTCTCGCATACCATCATCACCGATAACAGAACCCAAATCAACAGCATTGAGTTCAAGGATCTCTGTCAACGATTCCATATTCAAAAGAAATTCTATGTAGTTGCACACCCTCAAGCGAATGGATAGGTTGAAGCTGTTAATTAAATTATCAAGTCTATTCTGAAGAAACGACTGGAAAAGGCCGAGGGCAAATGGGTCGACGAACTTCATATGGCTTTATGGGCTTACCGAACGACCCACAAGTCCGCGACCGACCACACTCCATTCTCTTTTTCTTATGGTTCAAGAGCCGTTATTCCAGTCGAGATGGCAGTACCTTCTCATCACGTGACATACTATGATCCGAAGACAAATGCGATATTACTTGCCGAGTCCCAGATTTATTAGATGAGAAGCGAGAAGAGGCTGATTTGAGGGCAGTCGTGTATCGAAATCGAGTCGCTCGATTGTACAATGCTAAGGTTCAACCCCAAACCTTCAAACTCGGTGATCTCGTCCTCAAGAGAATCTACCCGGTACCTTCGCATATGAACCCAAAGTGGGCCGTATGTGATTGAACGAAAGCTCAGAGATGGCACGTTTAAGTTATCGACTATTGACGGTCTTACTTTGCCAAGAGCCTGGAACAGCGACAGGCTTCATCGCTACCACACATGACAAGCTTTATTTATTTAGTCTATTTTTCAATTGCAATTTGTTTCTGCATTTCGAAATTTGAATTTGTAATAAGACAACAGACTTTGCCATATTTTCTTATTTTAGTAATAAAATGTCATCTCTTCGAGCTGAGCTGTGATTTTTTATAATGCATCATACAACTATCACTATGCACAGAGAGCTAAATTCCACCCACAGTGGAGTTTATTCAAATAGGGAGTAAATGTGATACGACCGGTTACTTGCTAAGTGAAACCCAAGCTCTGGGGCAAGTCATCACACTGAATTCAAAAAAGGGAATGATACACGACAATCCTTTAACTAACTCCCAATTCCCAGAATGCAAGATAGAGTATAAACTTAAAAAATTTGTCTCAAAGAGGGTGGATCCATCCACCTAACGACTTCGCCCGTATCTTGACAAAGTTTAAGGAGGATGGATTCGTCCATCTAACGACCTCGCTTGTTAACTCAGGGTGGATGTGAACCGACCACCCACGATCCTGGTAGATTCATCGTTCCCGGAGTGCGAACAAAGTCTTAAACAGATGTGACTGATCGTCTCTTGGCCAACTTCAAGTTCCCAGAGTGTAAATTGGAGTATAAACATCAATTTCAAATTCCTAGAGTGTGAATTGAAGTATAAATATCAACTCCAAATTCCTAGAGTGCAAATTGGGGTATAAACATCAACTCCAGATTCCCGGAGTGCAAACTGAAGTACCAACATCAATTAACTCTGGATTCGGAGAGTGCGAACTGGAGTATCAACAGCAATTAACTCTAGATTCCTGGAGTGCGAACTGGAGTACAAACACCGACTAAGTCTAAAATCCCCAAAAGGTGGATTGGAGTTTAAACACAAAATGGATATGAGTCGATCATCCGTAACACAACTATGAGTCCCCAGAGTGCGGTCAAAGTATAAACATAACTCGGGTGTGACTGACCACTCGCAAACCAATCTAATACCTAGAGTGCGAACGAAATGCTAAGTATCAAGCGAGTTTGATTGACCACCCATACAATAACTTAAGTCACCAAAGCATGGACATATCCTTGAAACTTAAGCAGATGTGACCGACCGCCGACATAAAAATAAAATCCCCGGAGTGTGGATGCAACCTTCGATAAAAGAGCGAGTGTGATTTGATCATTCGAACTGTCCTTGTTTTAACATCGATTCAGTGATGCTAAGTTCGATGTGGTTAACGCGAAATGCAATCGCTAACCGAATTTTAAAACTCATCCCTGAAATTGGGGGCAAAACTTAAGTGTCGACCATTGATTGAAGCAGAGAAGCATCAGAGTTCAGTTTAATGTCTGATCATGACTCGTATCCATGATTTCAGAACTTGATAAATAAACACAAACCTGATCCGAAGGTCGAAACTTCACAAATGTACTGAAATAGAATTCAAATGCTGGAACACTTGTAAACGCAAATTGAGTAGAAGAAAAAAATAGAATTTCATTTCAACTATTTGTGAAAGTAAATTATGCACAAGTTTATTTCAAAAAATCCTACTAGCGGAGGCCGAACCCGCATCTATACACGGCCAACAAAAAGAACAAACTAAGTTCCTATCTACCTAAAAATACATCAAGGAAGCATGCCTATTCTTTCTTTTTCCTCGGCTTCCTCTTTGATGTCGACCCACCAGGTTCACTACTTGGTTTCCTCTTTGAGCCCTTGCCTTTTGACGGCTGACTCCCCACCGAGGGCATTATATCAATTTCCTCCTTCAGACTCAAGTGTATGTGAATACTTCCCACATGTGGAGTCAGAGGGGTTAGGCCCATTGTAGGAGGCAGAATAGGCATGCTGGTGTCCATAACTGTGCCGCCAGGAGATATCATGCATAACGGGGTCCGGCCAGGGCCCGCCATTCCATCTCCAAAGTAGCTGGCTCGGGCAACTGCTTCCATTTTAGCGTTAATCTCGGCTATAATTTCTTCCTCATGAAGTGTTTGTGCATCGCCGGAAACGCTTGCTATTGGGCCCGAGGAGCTGGTTGCAGGTGCTCTTCCACTTATAACAAACGGCAAGTCAGGGAAAGGGTCACTATGATAGCTGAGAAGTTCCTCCATCATCTATTCATTGAATGAAAATACGCTCCCTTGTACATTATCTGTAGGAGCAGTGGCCGATGTCGTGGTCGCTTCCGTAATAATCGCCTCCTGCATATGATGTGACTCTTGAGTTGCAGGAGGCGCAACCGATGTGGCTCCAATCACTGGAAAGAGACAAAGGAAAAAATATTAGTAAACGCTTCAAGTAGTGCTTACGATTTTGAAAAAGTATGAGAAGCATTCAGAGTACCTTCCACAGTTTGGCTCATAGGCAACGGAGCAGCTTCAGAAACTTGATCGAGAGCCGGAGACAACTGCAGTTGCTCAGGATTATATGCTGGAATAGCTTGAGGATCAACCGTAGATAAAGATTTAGGCTAGGTTGGAGCAGGAATTTCATAACTTATGTCATGACGCTGAACACCTGAACCCTTTCCAACCTCCAATTTCTGGATGACAAGTTTCTCCTTTTCATATGAGATCATTGTATCGTGGATAATTTTTCGTTCATCTTCATTTAGCACTCGATTCTCAAGCTCAAATTCATCAACAGATTCACCCTGGTCCTCGGCCTTTTCATCTTCAACAAGTCGGCCTCAAGCATTGTGCAGATATGTCGAATAGTTCTCGAGCCAGACTAGGTTTCTGTGTTTCAAGACGTTATCGTTGAAAGTAATGAGCAGATCTACAATATCCGCCTCTACCCTGGACTCGGCCATTTTAACCTCTTCTTCAACCATGGCTTCCACCTCCCTGATTTTATTCGATGCCGCATCCCCCTCGCCTCGGAGCACCACAGCCTGTTCACTCTCCTCCTAAGCTGCTTTATTTGCGTCATCCTTCTCATTGATGACTTTGGAAAATTTGGCTTTAAGCTCGTTTATTTCTTTAAAAGCGGCATCCCTCTCGGTTGTGACGAAGGTTTTTCGGTGGCTCATCTTCTCCACCAAAGCGAAATGTTTTTGCTGCATCCTCTCCATGGCCAAGTTCGCCTCATCGGCCTTTTGGGTGGCCTTAATTTTGGATTTTCAAGAAGACTCGGCAGCGCTGTTGAGCACTTGAATAATCCAGTCTTTTTGAGCAAGTTCAGTTTCTAGTTTCTCAACTGTCTTTACCCGCTTAAAGGCCACTTTCTATGCTTTTTCTGCAGCTTTCACCCATCCTTGTACTGGATATAGATGTCATGAATGTAATCATGCATTGTGTTTTCAGCTTCCGAGGGAATTTTCTTTAAGTGAGGGGGGAAGATGTAGCCGTCAAAGCATATATTTGGAAAATCTTTCTTCAACCGGGCAATTCTAATAACCCCTTCCCCAGTAAACTCAGTGATAGCTTGTTTAGCAACAATGGGAGTTTCGGCCTCATGTCTGCGACGTTGTGATTCAGGCCTAGATGTTTGAGAAGATGATTTTTGACGAGGAGGCTCTACTGGTTGTTTTCTATAGCCTAAAGGTTGTGTGTGGACTCAAGAAGGAGGGGAACATGATTGGGATCGATGTTTATAATCTCTATTCCTCTCCTCTCGTAGCGTTCCCAACTAGAGTAACCGCGATTGTGGTCTCTTTCAGCCTCCCTCCTACAAGACTCATAGTAGGAGCTAGATGATTGATCCGCTGAACGAAGACTTCCTAAATAGATTATCTTCTGGTCATTGTTTTTGAAAAAAAGAAAGAAAAACAAAGTTAGTAATCTCATGAAGTGGAAACTTATGATTGGAAACCATGTAGTATTGTAAAGTGTATATGTATGTGCAACCCCCCAACCAACTGGCAATGTCCGCCACGCTTGTGGGAAGAAACTCGCTTAAGTCTAGAGCACTTTGAAGCTCCTCCAATCGGTATCATGTTGAAGTGACACAAAGTTCGGGATTGGGATATCGGCAAGCCCTTTGAAGGGATTCTCTACTTGAGGGGAAGGAGTCTCCATGATTCTAACACCACAGACTGGTAGAGATACAACTATGGATTTCCACCTCGGAGGCTTATGACGCTTATAAGCGGCTGCCTTGCCTTTTCTCCTTCCCTCCAAATCCTAAAAACTGCTTGAAGGTCCGACTACAGGCTCATTATCAGTAGGTGTATCCTCTTTATCGCCTTCCTCAACTATACAATCCCAGGCACTCTGCGTTTCGCCCATTTTGACGGGGCTGCTCTGATCGATCCTTTGAGTCTAACGCTCTGATTTTGATCGATTAGCCCAAGAATCCTTAAGTTGTCATCCGAAACTACCAAATTGATTTTTCTCATTTCACTCGGCACCTCTTGAAGAATTTGAATTATCTCTTGAAAGTGGGCGCCCTCTGGCTGCTTATCGAGGCTGCTAAAGGAATAAAATGTAAGAATGGATATTAGGTAAGATCACTTGTGGAAACGGTGTAAAGATGTAGCACTTACGCCTAACTATCCATCGCTTAGCGAAACCCGACTGCATCGGACATAGAACCATTGAGTTTGAAATAACTCAATCTAGTCCAAGAGCCGGTCACAATTTAGCAGTTCCTAACCGCCTCTAAGAACGTGAAAGAAGGGCTGTCTCCCCGACTTCTGACATTAAATATAAATATGATTTCTTCTGGAGTTGGGGGCCGTAAGAGATGCTCCATGAAGTCAATGAATGTGCTGTTTTACAAAGCAAACCCGTTCGGATGCAATTGCGATGGAACAATCCCTAAAAAAGCCAACACTTCTCAAATGTACTGGTTAAATGGAAGAAGTGTCCCGGCTGTACAAGAATGTCGGTTAAAGGCAGTATACCCCTTCGGGGAAGCATGTGGCCTGTCATTTGGCCCGGGAAGCAGAGCGTCGTTTAGCGACATCCCATGACGTAGGCAAGCTCTTCCTAGCATAAATTCGGAAACGTCTGATGGAACTGAATCTTGCGGGTTCAGAATTACATTTACTCCAAAAGCTCATCCGGAGCTGGGTTTATAACTTCAGCCGTGATAGCTAGTATTTCTATTACCAAAGGAGATGAACTTTTTGCCTCCTGCTACAGTGAACTTGTGGATTCCATAACTACTTAACTTATCAAAAACTATCATCTGATGATAATAATCCCGGGCGTGTTCCAGCATAAAGTGTGTGAATGTATTGTATAGTGTAGTGCTACATAATACTTAAAAGGTTCTACAGAATTTGGGGAAATGACCAAATGACAAGACTTCAAAATTCAAATGGAGCGATCGTCATCGCTGACCGTCACAACTATGCCATACAGACTTTAGAGGCCGACTCGAGTTAAAGTTCATAAAAAATTCTGCTAAGTTGCAGTTCCATCGACGAACTTCGAAGGGCAGTCAATTATACAGTTTAACAGTTAAGTCCAATTATGCAAGGCCGAAGCTCGTCGGAGTCAAGTTTTCCAATGAACGCCATTTCTATCCAGCAAAGAAAAAACCTAGGTCATTCTTGGCAAAATCCTTAATCTCGTATCGATCTTTATAATCGTTCTATAACCATTGAGGTTAATCACTTCGTATCGATCAAGGGATTCAATTCGTATCAATCGATCCTAACCACGTCGTATCGATCCAAGCCAGTCATTTTCGTATCGATGAAAGGTGTCAATTTTGTATCGGTCATTCAAATGCACATCTTATTGATCGAAAAGTATCAATTTCGTACCCATCTAACAACTTAGTTTCGTATCGATCAGGAAGGCGTCAGTTTCTCGATAAAAGTTCGTTGAATTCGCACCCTTATTAATTTGATATGATCGATACGAAGTTTGAGAACCCTCCATCGATACGAAATCAGAGAGTGGAGATCAATACGAAACCTCACATTATAACCGATACGAAATTATACATCTTCTTCTCTAACCCATCGATACAAAACGAAGGCTGAACCATCATCTACCGAATCTTTCATAACCCTCCAAACACCTTCTTCTCCAATCAAACATGGAAACGTCCCCGACTTCGCATTCAACCATCTCCTCTTTCCCAAACTCGGCCACGAATGCAAATGGAAAGACATGAGAATTAAAATCTCATCATTTTACATTGATTTTGTTCAGTGAATTACCTAATCTCAGCAGTTGGTTTGAAGGATTGGGGTTTGATTCGATTTGAAAGCAATGGAAAATTTAATTTCTTTCAACTCGAAGCGATACGAAAAGCAGATAGAAAAATGAACAAGTAAAAAAATTTCAATGTATAGAATCGTGTGTATATATGGGCTGGCCCTTAGAAATTGTCATTCGTCTCCCGATTAGAGTGACCGGTTGAAAGTGGTCTCCAATGTCACCGATAACCTTGTTCGTATCCTTCTACCCAACCAATACGAGATAAATAATTCATTTTCATTGACCATTGACCCAGAACGCGACCTTGTGTATCCATCGACCCGTCGTTATGAACGATGGTATGAAGACCGATTGAGCTGTTCAAACCCATGAAGCATCTATCGATACGAGAAGAAAAATTCATATCCACTGCTTTCAAGCCTACAGAAATCCATATCCATCGACACAAAATGTTTTAAAAGACTAGCTGATTTATAATTCGTATCCATCGATAAGAAGATATTTTTCAAATTTCTCAAATCAATCCAAGAGAAGATCGATACAAAGAGATACACTAAAACGACCCTCAAGTGTTGTTACAAATCGAATTTCACATTGATTTCGGAGAGGGTCAATACCAAATTCAATACAAAAAACAAATGAAAAACTGACAACGATTCGTGAATGTGCCAACGTTAACGGGAGTCAGGTTAAGATACACACATGTATGCCTAACTAACATTCAATTTTCAAATTTAATAGGATTTGAATGCTCACTTAATGACAGTTGCCACAACAAGCAACGGTTTGCTATAGTTCGATACTCAGTTACAACAGTGCACAATACAAAAATTGGTGATCAACAATTAATTACTTACGTCATAAAGATCAATAAAAAATTACAGCTCTCAATGAGAAGACAACAATCGTTCAACAGGTCAGATAAAACTGTTCAGGATGAAGACTGAAACTTTACAAAGCACATCATGTTCTCAAAAAACCTACTTTGGGAGGCAAATGTTATCCTGCCTTCTGGCAAGATCATGACACCAAGAAGTTGACTAAGAATCAAAGACGTTCTGCCCCGAAGAACAATTGTACACAGGTTCACCATGGATGTCGATAAATTTTATTCGAGTCCGGATCGAGCTACAGTTGATATGAAAAGACAAGCAAAGATATGAAAGCCAACATTCCAAATTTCAAGTCAATTGGGGTTCGTATGGTCGAATTATGGATCGATCAAGTATCATCAAAAGCTTGCTTATTTCATATCCATATACTTCGCCTCCATCAACAATCTGCAATTCGTATCCATCCACCGCATAGTTTCGTAGCCATCAATGAGCATCACTTTGTATCCATCAGGTGGCCATTGTTCGTATCCATCAAGCAAACAGGGAGAAACCTCCTTCGTATATCTATTTCGACTCCATCAAATGAACAAGATTTCGTATCGATTAAAGGAGCACGGGTTCGTATCCATAGAAAGAGGCGTTCTTCGCATCCATAATCTCCAGCCTGTTCGCATCGATCAACCAACTTCACTCCATATCCGTCAAAGCCAAGAAAAGCCATCACTTTGTATCGATTTGTCAATGATCAATACGAACAAAGAAGTTGCCATCGATACGAATAGAGCAGAGTAGTTGCCATCGATACGAACAGAGCAGAGTAGTTGCCATCGATACGAACAGAGCAACTGCAATCGAAACGAACAGAGCCAAACTGGGTCGATACAAACAAGGCGTATACATAGGGAAGACTCGATCGTTCAGCATGAAATGTGGATTGATCCTAAAAACAAGCGCCACGTCAACAAGCAAGCACGTTCTCACATCGATGTGAAGCCATCGATACGAAGGGGATCAATACGAAGGAAATAGCAATCGAAAAGCCCTAATTTGCATCAATCATAACTCACAATCTATAAGTCCAAATGCCATCAAATTTTCATAGGAGCTTATGTACAACCAAAAGAATGTTCATGCTCATATTCGACTCGATTGGGCCAAATCTTGATCGATACAAAATTCATTCGTATTGATCACGGACCGAGTGCAAATTACATGGGATCGATCGCGTAGGCCCACCCACGTGAGAGAAGGGGTCTTTCGAGATCTGAGCAAGATATTTGCAGCCTGTGCCTATATATAGCAGCCTAGGACCTGTAGAAAAGGGACTTTTTGGCTCTCCTGCGTCCAAACTCTGCTGAAACCATTTATATACTCAAAGATCACTATTGTACTCTAAATTCACCGTTGTAATCTGCTGTAACCAACAAAAACACATCAATAAAAGTGAATCATTTCATAGCGGACGTGGGCCAAGCGCTGAACCACTCCAAATCCCTGTGTTTCTGTGCATTTTCTTATCTAATTTTCAAGTGTTTATTAGATAATTCTCATTTTCCATTTATTTTCTTCATTTTATCTCTTCAAAATACTTCTGAAGAGTGTTTTGTCCAATTTTGGTACAAACAGTAACCGTAACATAAATTTGTACCGATTGGTTTCCATTGAACTGTTATGTCTAATATTTTAAGATTAACCTAATTAACCTAATATTGCACACACAATATTCCTACCTAGCACAACTCATTTATCTACCCTTCCTAAGGTATAAAATATTTACGCAAGTCTATCACCCACATAATACTTCCAAATATGAAGGGGCTCCTAGCATCGTTATCATTGGTTTGTTGGTCCTAGCTACAAAGACATTTGACCACTATTTATGGCCTTAATATATATAATAGCCATATTACTAATGCATCTATTATTAACAAAGTCTTAGCGAAGTGAGATCCAGTACCCAATCCACTTAATACCTTATTAGTAAGGACTAGGCAGACCCTTGATCATTTAATACCTATATTCTAGGCAGGCCTTTGTTATTTAATACCCAATCCCAAGGCGGACTCCTCGATGGTACTATCTAGTTGACTTTGCTTGGAATCTAATTGGGACATTTAATACTTAATTATAGAAACAGAGGCGGACCCTAGATCAGTTACTTAATACTTTAAACCGAAAGCGGGCCCTTTTTAAGATATCCATTATCGCTCCTAGCTGATAATTTAGACCATTTAATAACTTTTAATTAGGAAAGATGCCGAACCTTAAACAACCACTTAATACCTCAAATCCCTAAGCAGATCCTATTATTCCCATAATCATTTCCTGCGGGTCCTATAATATGTCCCACGTTAGTAATAAGTGTAAGCAATTGTCAGTAGCCTCTGAGTGAAGGGCATACTTTTGTTGTGTCACATTATTGATCTAATATCGCAATCTTCTAAGCCTAATTAATATATAGGTCCTGTGGTTAAATGTGTCTTGCATCATTAGGAACTTTACATAACTGCTGGTAGCTTCTAAATGAATGGCGGGTTTCCATTGTGTAACTCTACTGACATTGTATCCTAACCTACTAAGTCCAATTAATTATTCTAGGCTTTACTAACTTAAGCCATATTATTCTAAGCTTTACTATTACCAAGCTTATTATTCTAAATTGGATATTAGACTTAGCTTGCTAACCTCCTTCTATTTATTTAAGGCTATATAAATTACCTTAAATACTCAACTTCCCATAAATCACATTTTTATCTATTTCTCCATAAATGTCAACTTTTCCATTGTTAACTCAAAAAATGGATCAATATCTTGGAGTATGATGTGAAAGCACCAGCCCTATTAGAACTGAGCAAATATAATAGGTAATAGCAGAAAAGTAAGTGAGACGTAGAGCTTTTATAGCAGTTCAGCTGTTAATTAAGCCTACGTCCACTTTATAGCTTTGATAATTGGTTTGATCTCGCTTGAATGAGATCATAAGATGATAGAGAAAGAATTAGTCATAAGTACAAGGGTTAGACTGATTCTAAGTCTTAGAATTGCTTAGAATAGTTGACTTAGTGACTATGATGTAAAGGAAAGAGTTGAAGAATAGATGGAGATCCCACATAGTGATAGTAGAATCTTGCCCCTCTCTTGGTTGTAGTAAGGTTTGTATTTATAGGGGTAGTAGTCATATTGGATCACATGCCCACTACCAGAGAAGCCCAAGATCGCACAAGAAAAATCACGATGACATGTGTCAAGGGCTAAGCTTGATACCAAGTTAAGGCCTTAATTGGGTGCTGGGTTTAACCCTTAGCTAATTTTGGATGAATCTTCTTGTATTATGCTCCGTTGTTAGTTTAGATGTCCTCCATATAATTTGGTATATTGTTGATGAGGTTTGATTATCGTTCTTCCATAACCTAGATTATCCTACCGTTTAGACTGTCACTTCTTCATTCTTGATGATCAACTCATCTGAATTCTATGAAACTTCTTGGATGTGCTTATGAAGACTGGGCGATCACTTGGGAAAAAGTTTGAAGATGCGATGATGAGGCATTTAAACTCGATACCAACTCAAGGAGCATAACTCGGGCCTAGTTAAGGACTTAGCCCATTTTAGTCCATACTTTCTAGAGCCTTTCGCCTTGTCCTTTCGAATATCTCCGTCATTAAGTCATTTTGTCTTCGTACCGACGTTATAGCTCTTATTGACTTCTATTTGGATAAAAACCCAGTTAACATTTGCCCTCTAGAGTATGCTTTCGTTTGAAACAAAGTGTGCTCTCGAACATGGTAAGTCTTGATCTGTTATCATATGAATTTCAGTTGATTATCGCACTTTGTCTCGAGTTGTTGATTTTATTTTGTTAACTTTCGATTTTCTAGTTGTTCGGATTTCGATTATAATTTCAATTCTCTACACCGACGATGCAAGTTTCGCTCTGAAATTTATGCTAGGCTGCATGTAGGTCCATTGTAAAGAGTAGAATCTTACCCAGGTTGAGTCAGTAACTCGATATTGAGTCAAGCCTTGACTTGGAATGAGTTAAGGACCTAGCAAAATTTTCTGAAGTAAATTTTCTTAACTTATACTCCTTTTTTTAGTCTAAATCCTCACATGTTTTTCTTCTATCTAGCTGAATTTGCTCCTTATTTCCTTTAGCCGATTCAAAAATTAAATCCACTACCGTTCAACCTCCAACATTGCCAATGATATTTTCTGCCTCCATGATACTCTCGCCATCACCTAAGCCAATCGCCACTTCTATAACTGATGTGTGTAGGCCTAAGCATGATTTAACCAAACCTTTAGTCAAGTCTATCCCTTGCTTGGACTGAAGGTCGGCGGTGATTAACCGAAGTTTTGGTGGTGATCGAGACAATAATTTTGCTTTGATTGATCCCATTTTAGGGTCGAGATAGTTGAATCTTAATGGATAGTTTTGACAGTGTAGTTAGGGTTTACTCCTGCATTGGATGTGTTTAGTTTGAGAGACACATGCTTCCAAATTTTAGCTATCTCTATCCATAGAATTGACTAAAGCTAGATCACTGAATTGGTTCGGATACAACATTTCGCTTTAGATTTGAGCGTATCGGATGACTTCGTTGCTCTTAACTTTTGCATATGCAGTGTTTATGAAAAGCAAAAATTTTCCACGTCACTTCAGACTACAGATCCATTATCAGTTATTAATTGATAACGGGTAAATTTAGAAAAATTATTTCAAAGGACTATGTGAATCGATTTTCCAATACGAGCGAGCTATCTACACAGGATGATATGTTCGTGATGTTCGGGACACTGGACTCATCCCATATAGATAACACACTGCACCTGCCCCAGTTAACACTTGGAATACAATTGATTGGCAACGTCGACTGCCTTTAGATTTCAAGCGTTAACTGATCAAAAATTCTTGTTAGCAATAAAGCGTATCTATCCATGATTAACGAGTTTTATTGTCTTGAATGACACATCAATCGACACACCGCAAGTCCTTCAATAGAGTGTCTATACCTTCAGAAGCTGATTTATTAACAACTCCAGTGTCTCCATCCATTCCCGTGGGGTAGAGTCAACCTGCGACTTCTGATTTCTATAGCTTGCTGGTTCCTGTAAGGCCTGTACTCGACTGGTTGCCTCTCAGGCAGAGAATTTCGACTGACCCTTTGGAACAAACGCCTTCAATCTTAGCAGCTAAAATTCTTAGAAATATATGCCTACAACATGGTATACCGAGGGAGATGTTCGTCTGCCAACTTGAGCCAAATTTGAACATAATCCTCACAATGGTTTACCGCTTCCTTCCGATACATGTGCTTGAGTGGGGTCGTGCACCATTCAATTGATTCTTGTCTGTGGTGCTTCAAGACTTAGGATTGGAACCATTTCAAATCCATCATAATGGTTATGCACTCTTAAGTTCCTTGTACATCTTGTTCATGACCAGGCTTGTTCATCCCCCAAAGCTAAATGAACTCGTATATCTCCTGCATTTCAAGAGGGGACAAGACTGGCCATTATTTTTAATTATTGAAGCCTATAAGGGATGTAAGTTGATAAAGGGTATTCCTAACAAATTTTCATCCTTTAAGAATGAGTTCTTCTTCATCCGATGTCCGAAGGGCTTCAATCGCCTCTGGTTGTCTAGAAGTAATTCCTTATTCCTTAGCTCTTGCCATACTAAGTGATTTTCTAGGTTCATAACCTATCATATGTCTTATTGCAGTAATCTCGAGGCGAGAAAGTAATGACGAGCTCAAAGCAATGCTTGAAACCATTAAGGTTGTAAGAGCTTCTAAGTGCATAGTGGAGTTCCTTTGGACAAACGAGAACATCAAATGATTCTACTTACTTCATCCTGATAGATTTGCTATAAATGACGAGCTATTAACACCAAGCGGCCCTAAGAGACATACTCGTTACCCAGCCTATGCTCATGGCTCTATCAAGGAGGCTCTAGAAGATGTGGCTGGTCCGTCAAAGGAAGCATAGCCCGATGAGATTCCTAAAGTGGATATAGACTTACCCTCCTTGAAAGTGCATTATAGGGGATAAAGATGAGGCCCATAGGATGTCTCTGACCTCCTTAGAAGAAGACGAAACATTTCAAAAGATAGACGGGAAGCAGTCTTTGGTTGAGGAAGGAGAGGAAGAGGGCTCGTACAGTGATGATAGCGACTTTCGCACCGTAGAAAGAGATGAAACTTTCGGTGCGCCATCGAAATTGAGTGTTGATCGTCCTAAACTGCGCTCTTCTAACTTGTTAACTACCAAGGCATTAGGCCCTGAACTCTCGATTTCTCCTCATCAAGAGCAACATGACATTAAGATGCCATAGTTTGCCGAAGGTCAAGCTACCGGGACCCACGTTGGAGGTACACCTACTTTCGATTTTATCAGAGATGTCGCCATCTATGTAGATGAACATGTGGATATCTACATTAGTGAAATGATAGCTAAGGCGGGCTTGGAAATTGACATTTTCTCAAGTGCAATTATGAGCAGTGGTGAAAAAACACCGACTCTCAAACCCTGTTGATACGGTTGGTAGGGCATGTAAGGCGTCACCATCATTATAAATTTTAAGATCACAAAAAACACATCTCTACATCGCTATAACTTCCTAAGTTCAAGTATTAACTTCGTTCTTGTTTTCGATTTAGGTGCTATAGGTGTGGGTTATATATGTGAAGACATCAGCTCCTGCAAAGGTAAAACTTATGATCCATTTTATCACCCTTCTCGCAAAACTGACGAGGAGACAAGGAATAGAGAAGAGGGTAAGGCTCATCACTTGGATTGAGAGCACGAGAGGGGAGAGAAAAGAAAATGAGATGACGAGAGTAGTGCCCCTATAATGCATATAAGTGCCAGAGAGACTTTCATGACTGCCGCTGGCACTTACTATCAATTACTCCTCCATGCATCGCTCAGGCCGTTGAAACACCAACAATTCCATCCTCTTAGACAACAAACATTGCAATAGCCCCTACTTCTTCCAGACGAACTAAAAAGTTCATGCTTCCGTTGGGTGCACCCATGCTTCAAGCTACATTTCCAAATCTATTCTTAAAGGGAGTCAAGTTTGGCAAGAAAATAAAGCCCCTTAGGGCCACTTCTCTTAGCAATCCAGAGATAGTCCGTAAGGACTTGGAAGCCTAGTGTGACATGCAACATTTAGTGAAAGCCCTTTTTGATTCCAACTGCATTAACTATCAAGAGATCCTCTTGTTTGAGGCCAAAAGGAAAACCCATGCTAAAGCAATCAAAGATCATGATGATGAGATAGTCTAGTTGATGACTAAGAGGAGTGTAACCCTGAAAGGAAAAGCTACTGACGACGAGTTATTGACGAAGTTAAACATGGCTCACGATAGATCCATTATCATGATAATGGATTAACTCAAAGATGATCATATTGAATCCGAGAAACTGAAAGAGTAGCTAACCGAAGCAGAAAACACAATTAATTCTCGAAACCAAACTATCCCTGGTCATGCTGCTGCGATTGCTAAGCAGGTTGCTGAGCTCACTCGTCTTCATAAGGAGAATGCTAGGAAGAGGATGCATCTGGCAAATCGATGGAGGAGATCAAGCATCTAAGCACCAAGTTCATAGCTTACAGAGCTACGATTGAAATATGATGATGCAATAAGCCAAATGGACGCCAGTGTGCTTCATATTTATGCTAGTTGCATTATGACTAAGGGTAGCTTGAAATGGCTTGGTGATAACTATCCCCAGACTCTTTCCGTGGTTTGGAAAGAGTTATTGGTCAGGTCTAAGGAGGGTAAGGATACGAGCTCTGAGGTAGAAATAAAGGTTGCATATCTTAGTCTTGAAAGTATAGACTTCTTGGCTGCCAGCAGAGAGATCCTTAGAGAAGAGACGGAGAAGGAAGCTGTCAATGCTAAAGCCAAAGCTCTCACTGGCCCAAGCTCTTGGAGAGAGCACAAACACTTGTTCATACTTCTCAAGAGTAGACGACGAACATCCCCATATCCATGGCTATTATTTCTATAGCCGCTCACAACCATGCAACTTTCATAGCCTTGGGTGAGCCACACCCTTTGCAGGTATAGTATGACCTTTGAAGATCAAGACTGGTGGTGAAGCCTTCGAGTTTGAAGTTCATGACCAAACCCTAGCTCAGGTATTTCCCTTGTTGCTCTAGACTCTTCGATTTACTCCAGAATCCTTTTCTAAACTATGCACCTCTCTTTCCCAACTTGTAGATCAACCAAATCTCCCACCTCCTCCTTCTCCTATTCAGGGTTCATGAACTGGTGCTATTTTCATGGCTTCCACTGCCGTTACTGCTATGGCCTCTGGCATAGTTCATGTCTTTAGCTTCGAGCTCGAGCCTGATTTCAAACAGTTAAAGGTGCTACCTAACTTGGAGGACGTCTCAGATTCTATGGATAAAGAGGTGGTGATTACCAGTAAGTTGGAGAGAAAAGAGAAGATGACCATAGTAGAGGGATTAGAAGAGGAAAATAAGGGGTTGTAGGCGAGGAAGGAAAAGGAGGAGCAGAAGAGAAGGATTCCTATACCATCACGCTCTAGATGTCGATGGAGGGGAGTTTAGCTACTGGAGGGTCAAAGGTTTCTAGCCCTCTGTAGAAGGAGAGACCAAAAATGATAGAAGGAAGAGACTCCTAATTTTCCCAGGCAGTGGAAGTAAAGGTGAAGGGAAAAGCAGGAAGAATTTAGGATAAGCTCGAGCACCGATGAAGCAGGGTACTCGTTGTCTTTTTGTGTGTTGATGTGGCGTCAAAGAATGTGCAAGTATAGAGTCTGTGCTTAGTGTCTTTTTTTATTGTAGCGTTAGTAATATCTATACTTTTGCTTTTTTATGTCTGAAACAGGTGGGTATTGTGTGGACATAGCCCCTACTATTTGATATCATACATAAAATGATATGAGCAATGAAAAAGATTAGCATTTTCGTTGTAATCTCTTCTGTGTACTTTTCTATATTCTATGTAATGTGCCTATTTATATACCACCGTTATGTACATAGTATGATTACTTATCTCACAATACCATATTATAAAAACTGCCGTACTGCATGATGTAATGTGGTATGTTTATTTACCACAACATGCATGTAAATGGTGTAAGTAGTGTAGCTTATTATTGTTCTGCGTACTACTTTACTTAGCTCTATTGTGGTTGCCAAAATTCTCTGTTCAGTGGAACAGAACCGTGGAGTGATTTTTATCCTGAACAAGTGATAATATGGTGTGTGCACCCTAGTCCATGGGGCTAGATACTCCAAAAACACTTGATACAAAGCCAATTGCTCTGGATGGTGCTCTGGCTGCCCCCAATCAAAGATATATTGCAACTCATATCTTTGGGAACTTGTATTTAAATGCTCGATTCCAAGCACCCTGTACTTTGATTTAGTTGATTCTCTCCAAACTCAATATTAAGGTTCTATTCGCATACTGGTTTCACTACTACAAAACAGGCCATTTGCATCGGTTGTTTACCCCCCTTTTGCATCAGTTCAGCAACCGATGCATATGCAACCGATGCAACAGGCTTAACACTTTTGCCTCAGTTCTGAAACCGATGCAAAAAGGTCGTTTTTGCATCGGTTGTTACTAACAACTGATGCAAAATATCATGGTTGGTTGCTTGGACACAGCCCCCATGTTGCATCGGTTGTAATGAAAACCGATGCAACAAAGGTACTTGTTGCATAGGTTGTTGTTGAAAACCGATGCAAACTAATCCCTCCATTGCATCAGTTTTTTATAACAACCGATGCAAACTAATCCCTCTATTGCATCAGCTATTTATACCTGATGCAAAAAAGCCATTCTCAGAAACCATTATTACAGTACTCAAATAGACTATATATATATATATATATTATTGATTATAACAATCAATTATTGCATGCAATTTTACAATCATTCAAAATTAAATTTGATGGCAAATACAAACTGAATAACATAATACCAAAATAAACATATATCATCAATTATAGTGTTAATAATCTATATCATACATTCATTTTAGCAGCATAATTCAGATCTTTAGTACAATCATTAAGTTGTACATTCATCTATCTCTTGTTGGCAACACATAATTATAGTGTTAATAATCTATACATACCAGCGCCATCTCCATTAACCAACCATCAATCATACCCCTTCAACTTGCTGCCATCCTATACGACTGTCTTCCTCTCACTGCCACAAACTGCAACTCAAACCACCACATCACTGCCTAGTTCCAAAACAACTACAGCAAACACTGTGCTGAAAAGGGCTGCTACTGCAAGGTGCTGTGCTCGAAAATGTATGAGCTTGTTATCGTTACAGGTGTTGTGCAAGGCGCTAAGTTGTGCTGCGAAGACACTATGCTGAAAAGGGCTGAGGACATGAACCAGCCTAGAGAGCTTCTGCTGCATTGATATACATATAAGAAAATTCACATCATGACAATAGCACCCCAAAATAATATACTAGACAATAATTGCTTGGATAACAATGTTACCTGCTGAAGATCATCAAAGAATATTCCTGGTGACAGACCATAAATCCCACTTTTCATCATCAAAGAGTTACCGAACCTTCTTTAAATCTACTGTTTAAACATTTGAAGCTAGAAAAAAGAAGGAAGATAATAAAGTTACCCACAGCGTGGGGTCCAAGTTTGACTAAATAATAACAGAGAGTTAACATATGATGGCTCAAAATCTGTTAGCTGCTTTCAGTTTTGTGCTTCGCTGTGTGAAACTCAGCTGCAATTCAGTAACATTGAAGTGGAAATTACTATATGCTGACATTAGAAAACAGCATAAGCATCTATGCTTTCATGTCTTTTGCCAGATTGGTATCAGATTGTAACTTCATAATTAAATAAATACATGTCAAAACTGAGATTAAAACCAGACACTGCCTCAGTTGAAACCAGACACTGATACCATTGATACTGAAAATACATTTAAATCTGTCTACAGTCACAAAAAACCGAGAAATGGATGTTGCATCCTCTGCCCCTAGACTTCTGAAAACGACTTTCATGTTGTGTCATTATTCAATTCTGGAATTTTCTACACTACAGCTCCAATTGCCCAACATTATTTCTAGTTATTTGAACTATTTCATCAATTTTGAATATGGTTATATGCAAATATAAGAACCAAGTGCGGTTAGCATAGATGGGTAGCACCTAACCCTATGGTAAAGGAGGAAAAATATATATTGAAACAACGGAAACTATATTTAGCTCTTCATCAATGTAGCTGTGTGTGTATAAGAAAGAAATGGGTTTTATCTGCATTTAGTGCTTTGTCCCTGACATAAATTTTTTTCCAATCTTATATTAGAAAGGAGTGATTGAAAATAGCAAGTAATCTTGCATTACTACGGCGATTTAAAATTTTATTCTCTCACAAATCTGTAAAATCTCAAACTAAGTTAGATTACATTTATTATATAGTATTTGATTATTTGTGTTCAATCATATTATCAGTAAACCAATCCTACATTAACTGTAAATTTCAATTTATTTAAGTTGTTATTAATGAAATAAAGTGAAACTAAGCAGAATATGATGTGAACCCTAAATTGTATCATTTAAGTCATTAGAGTAGGCCAACACTATACATCATACAGTGAATAATATGGCCTAGAAACACCATGTGTATAAACTATATATCACTGATTTGAGTGTATATATCAAATACTTATAGATAACATAAGTCTGTGGCCCATACTGATAAACTCTATACCAAGAAAAGTAGTCAGGCAAATGAAAAGGTTAAACCGACTTTGAAAAAATGATAAGCTTTCTCATATTTGATAAGGCCTATCATTGGCCACTATGACAATAGCTGATAAAGCGACCGGTGGAGTGTGTTGAAAAATAGTGCTAAGAATAGGAGAGCCAGCATCACTAAGAATAGGAAAACAAGAATTCAACTCATGAATTTTTCAATTTGAAAATCTTACCAGTTGTTAAATAGCAAGAAGTGAGAACCAGCAATATTCATGAGAGCATAAGCTATCATCTCTTTATTTCCATCAACTCGATCATTTGACTGTGCCACAAACTTAGACCACTTCACTTCTCTTGGATTTATCATTCCCACCTCCTCCTCACCATCCTTAACATCCTTTAGGTTTTTTATGTATTCCTCCAGCTATAGCACAACATATTATTTAGCATATACACATTTCAATAATTTATAAATGGTCTTTGTCAAATATCAAAGAATTGATGTACCACTAACCCGTGTTAGTAGTGGATCGGAGCGACCAATTTTGTACATGACGCCAATAACCGCAATTTTGTTATCAGCGGTCTGATGAACCATGTGCAACTCCAAGTCATATCTGCGTGTGTCCATAACCATCAACATATTTGACATTATTATGTATACTTTGTTTCTTACTTACTTTGCTTGATAAGATTTTGAAAAATCAATTGATATAGTCATGTTGGATGCTGGTCAAATTTATCAGTTCAGTTAATTTTATCATTTAAAATTGCAAAATGCAGAGAATCACATTCTCACGTCTGAGAAAGTATTAGAAAAAGGATTCATTCTCTGTTTCATTGGATTAAAAAATTCAGCAATCAAAATCAAAATGGCACTTTTGAGCTCAAAATTTGAATTATATGAGCTACAGTACACTATTCCCATGTGATCAATAATATTTTATGATTCAACAAATCAAGCTGGTTTATTTTATTCTTTTATTATATATGTTACGACAGGGCTGGATCTTATAAATTAAAACAGTGTTTTCCTTCATAAATTCCATAATCAAAACAGTCAACAACTATTCACAAACCATAAGCAGCCATTCATCATCACTTCAACCATATAATCACTTGCACAAACATCCCCATACCATACCATTTGCCTTCTCTAGCCATCCTCTGTGGGTCGTACAATAATGAGTTGAACTTAGATAATATAACTACTTCAGCATACAAATCTTCCCTGATTTGATATTTTGAATCAAAGATTCAAATGGTGAAAACTTGAAATTGGAACTTCTTTTCAGTTCAAAAAGCAAAGTAAACGTTTCTGCTCGCAAGAACATCATACCTACATGGTATGGATTATTTTGAAATTTGGTCATAAATTTCAATAAGTAAATATTCCAAGAAATTTCCTTAAATAAATAAATAATAGAGACAGCAGAAATAAGAAGTATTGTTATACACATACTAAAAGGGATCATCTGAGCAGGAATGTGGACATGTGTGATCACAATCTTCACTTTGTTCTCTTTGTTTGCATTTTGAAGTAGCCACAGCAGAGTAGATTTCCCTTCCTTTCTTAACTGCAATATATATCTTTTCCTCTTCTTCTATTTCTTTGATTCCTAACTCGTGTTCTACATCTGTTTCCATAATTTATTTTTCCTATTTTGTTGATGTAGAAAATAAAATGTCAACGAATTGTTTACTTGGTTTCTTCCCTTCTATGTGTTCTACTTTTTTTTGCAATTTTAGGGAAGTAGCATGTATTGACCCAAACAAAGAGTTGAATATTAAAATTTTCCACGAATTTTACTGTTAAAGGAACCAAAATAATTGCTAATGATTGCTTGCATTTATAATAAACAAAGAACATCAGAGAAGATACATAGAGTAATTTTTCAAGCACAAACATCTATCATAGCGACATAATTGTATATACTATTGGTTGATTGAAATTATGCATGAAACATCAACCTCAATGATATCGTTTTATAGGAAATGTCAGCATCTATCTATTTTCAACTAGTTTGATGCTTAACACGACCAACCTAGAACTATAAGAATCATTCATTAATAAACACAAATGAAAATGTAAATAGGAATCGCAATTACAGCTTTGTCTCCAATATTTAATGCTGAATTAATGAATAGTATTCAAAGGATGCTACATACCTTCATAATCAACCCATAAGTCAAAGTCGTATATCATTTGAACTAATAAAATCCTAGTGCCACTTGCCTCATGTGCTTGCTCAGAAAATGACATTAGAAGGAAAGAAATAAAACAGACTAACAAATCATGAGCCCACCAGCTAGTACTATGGGACTATTATTACTTTATAAAATCACACACTAAATGTACATTGATATTGAAACATATTTTAAACATTATTAACTGAAGGCGGTTAAACATGACCATATCTTGTTTAATAACTTCCTCAAGAATAACTAATTGACTATGTTGTGTTTCAGAACTTTTTTTACATTCAAAATCTTAGTATGCAAGGATAGAGTTATAAAAAATAAAATAAAAATAAAAAAAAGAATAGTGGAGCTTTGGAGTATCCACAACTAAAAAATGTTAGTTTATTCAAACTTGGTTTTGTTTATCCAAATATTTAAAGATGTTACAAGTTCAACCATGCTCAAAAAAACATATTGCAACTATATCACACTTTCTGCGGCCATGCTGAATGTGACTATTTTAATGTCACTGTATCAAATAGCATCGTCATATTTAAAAAAAATCTACAAAAATGCACCGAAAATGATTTGAAACAAAACGTCAGTGCAATCACTTTCTGTAACAGTGATGACAGAAAGTTGATTATGTTAGTAACTATTTAGCAAACATGTAATTTGTTACAACTTTTGAAAAATAGCATAAATTGATATTAAAAATTTTTAAAAAGACCTTCAAATTTAAGTGGAAAAAACTAAGTAGCTCACCTCGAACTCGAACTCGAACACTAGACTTCAATCACTTTACCAGCTCACTGCCTACTGTCCCTCGTCACTGCAGTTTTATCGCCTCCACCAACAACGATTTCCACATCGCGAGTTCCTAAGCATCGATGCAGATCTTAGATCTGAGAAACATCAGCAGTTTCAAACAAGCCAACCCAACAACAACTTCTACCAAAGGCAAATTTTCGTCAACATCACCTAATGATTATGCAGTACACAAGCAAAAGAGAGATGACATCATCATCATTACTAGATCTCGACAGCAACCCAACTTCAACGTCAGACCCATATCCAACATCATAGTTCTGATCGGCAGCCTACTGTCAGCAATAAGCTCCAGATCTCATCGTCCAGTCATCAACGAGCAAAAATCATCAGGTAATGGCTAGCTCGGATACGACGATGATACTCTTAGGAACAAGACTCAAATCCGAATCAATGGCGCTATTAGATATTTGAGGCATAAAGGTCGATATTCCCAAGCATAGTCTATAGCAAGGCAGAAAATACGGATCGTGGCATTACTATTCCGGATCTGATTCGATAGAAATCTCAAGACATCGAGAGCGAGGAACTCCTGGCACACAACAAACATTTTAGGCATCATCTCAAGACTTTGAGATTTTCTTTTGAATTCGAACATGAGTTTATAAATTGACATTAGATTTCATTTGATTTGAAGTCAGTTCAATTTGATTTGAAGTCGTTCAATTGAACGAATATAAAGTTGGTTTTATTTTCTTCTTAACGGGTTTGTGGGGAGGGGAGGGATAAACGAAAGCTAAGCGGCAAATGAAAAGTTAAGGGGAGGAAAATGAAAGTTGGAGTAGCAAACCGATAGAAAATGAATGCAAACTAATGTACTTGCATCGGTTGAATTTAAAACCGATGCGACTAAAACTATTTGCACGTACCAATTGCATCGGTTGTTGGTGACAACTGATGCAAATTTAATTTTTTATTACCTATTGTTTTTCACATACCAATTGCATCGGTTATTAAGATGGAACTGATGCAAATAGTTCTATTTGCATCAGTTTTTACTTCAACTGATGCAAATGAGGCGAAGCAATATGCACTTTTCGTACTAGTGTTTCTTCCTCTAGAGATCTACGGATAGCACAATCCCTTAGATTTTCTTTCCACATTGCCGATATTTGGGCAATGTTGAGTTTTGGGAAGTAGGGATTAATTTCCACCAATCCTATGGTTGATGAATTTCCCAATGTCGTTGTAGCAACGTCAATGCTTGGGACATTTTGACAAACTGACAATGTTACCGGGGTAAAATCGAGTATTTGGCATGTACTTGAATGTAGTTCCATTGGTTCAAGCAGCAATAGAATAGATCTTACTTGGACATGGTTTGATCGTTTAAATAAGCAAAGAAACGGAGCGCACTTGAACCGGTTCCATTGCTTCAAATGGCGAAGTAACAAAATGCACTTTAAATGTAGTTCCATCGGTTCAAGTGGCGAAGAAGTGAATCACACTTGGATGTTGTTCCATTGGTTCTAGTGGAAAAAATGGATGTTTATTTGATGCGATTATATAGGTCCAAGAGGAAAATAAATGGAGCGCATTTGAACGCGGTTCTGTCGGTCCAAGAAGCGAAGAAATGGAGCGCACTTGAACATGGTTCCATCGGTTCAAATGGCGAAGAAGTGAAGCACGTTCGAACGCAGTTCCATTGGTTCAAGTAAAAAAAGAACGGATGCTTACTTGGACATGGTTCTATTGGTCCAAGAGGCAAGGCGTGGCTTATGGATGCGCACGAGGGTTGGGCCTTCTCGATGTTGCTGGAGTTACACCAGTTCTTAGAACGCTGAGATCGATTTTCCCTGTTGATCTGTTGGTTTAAGTCAATTTGATACCATCAACTCAGTAGCTTGCTAACATAAACGTGGTTCCATTGATTCAAGAAGCAAAATGACTTTAGTGATAAATAAAGAGAAAGCAAAATTTTACCTATTTACATGCCCCCAGTATCCCTAGATGGCTTACTTGCGAAAATAGGAAATACATAGGTAAGTACTAAATAAAATAGTGCTGCAGCGAGTTTTTATTCAAGGCATGGGGAATTGAAATTCCATCGATCGTTGTGTGCTTGAATGTTCCATCTCCAAGTTACTGGCCGATAATATAGGGTTCCTCCCAGTTTGGATCAACTACTTCCATACCTTCGAAGATCCGTTTTTGGTCGGGATCTCCCACTTCGAAGGTGCGGTTGCAAATTTTGGAGTTGAAGTGTTGTGCTACTCTTTTCTGGCGAGCAGTGATCCTTAGTTTTGATTCTTCTTGGTTCTCATCGATCTGATCATGTGACTCGAGCAGAAGCTGCTTATTTTCATTTTGATTGAAGGATCATCTCCAATAGCGCTTATTGAAGTCCTTGAACACAACACTCACGAACTGAGTCCTATTGTCTGTGATGATTTCATGCGGTACTCCAAACCTGCAAATAATGTTTTTTGTTACAAACATAATTACTTTTTTAGTGGTAATGGTGGCGAGCAGTTCTACTTTATCCCATTTGGTGAAGTAATCAATTGCAACAATAACATATTTAGCTCCTCCTTAGATTATTGGTAATATATCGATTAGATCGATTTCGAGATTGCAAACGGCCAAGGGATGACCATTTATGTATTTTTCGAGAATGGATTTCTTGCGATCTTTAAAAATCTCTAACACTGATCATAGGGCTTGGCGTAGTCTACTACATCTTGGGTGATTGAGGGACAAAAATATTTGCAATGCAAAACCTTCTTTGATAGTTCTACCCTCTAGTGTAGACGACACAACTGCCTCCATGGACTTCCATCGAAATCTTTTTGGCTTCGTCTTTGGTTACATACCTTAGTGGGGGGTGGAGAAGCCTCTCGTGTACAACATTCCATCTTGTAGCATGAATCGTGGTACCTTTTGAAGGAGCTTCTTTCATTCATTCCAGTTTTTGAGGAGTATTCGTTTGAGCAGATAATCTTTGATTGGTGTCATCCATGATTCTTTCTCTTCCATGGTCTACAAAATACAATCTACATCCATCTGATCTATATTTCGAGCTATTAACACTTCTATTGGAGCCAATCCAATTGACTATGCCTCTCAAGAACTAGCCAGCTTGGCTAAGTAATCGGTCTTCATGCTCTGTTCCCTAGGATTATGAGTTACCATGTAGTGTTCCATGTTGTTGAGCAGTTCTCATGCTTTTGACAAGTAGGGAGCAAGATTTGCCTCTTTAGCTTGATATTCCCTCTTTACTTGACTAACGACTAGTTGAGAGTCATCGTAGATATGCATAGCTTTTATTCCTAGTTCCTTTACAATCTTCAATCCCGCTACCAATTCTTTATATTCCACTTCGTTGTCAGTAGCAAGGAACTCCAGTCTTAAGGCATAGCATATCGATCATCCTTTAGGATACTCAGGCACAACTCCTTCTCCTAAGCAGAATTCGCTTGACGTGTCATCGACGAATAGCTTCCATTATGATATCGCTTCCTCTATCCCTTACTCTTTTCCAAATCAAATTGTGTATTCTACGATAAAATCAGCCAATGCCTATTCGTTACAACCTTTCAAGGCTGATAAGTCATATCATACTAGCTTAATTCAATATTCCACTTCAGAAGTCACCCTAAAGTCTCAAGTCCTTAAAGTACTATTTCACAGGTTGATCTATCAACACTTTAACTAGATTACGTTGGAAATATGATTGTAGCTTTCTTGATGCGATCAATAGGCAATAAGCTAGTTTTTCGAACTTCGGATAGTTATTCTCGACCTTAGTGAATTGGCTACAAATGTAGTAAACAAGCCGGTAGATCCTATCGTTTTCGCATGCCTGTGCTGCAGTCAGAGCATTAGTTAACACTGCAAGTAAATGAATAGGACTTCCCTACTAGTTTAGATGGAACCGGTGGCTCTCCATATGTCGTAAAATTCCTAAAAAGCTGTTTAGCATGCCTAATTCCATTCGAAAATTTTCTTGCCCTTCTTCAATGCATCAAAGAATGGTATACACTTGTCTGTTGCTTTAAAAATGAATCGGCTTAATGTTGCGACCTTTCCTTTCAGCCTCTGCAGCTCTTTTCTTGTTATAGGGGTTGTGACATTCCGCAAAGCTATAATTTGCTCGGGATTAGCTTCAATGCCCTTAGCATTCATAATGCAACCTAGAAAATTTTCAGAAGTTGCAGCGAAAAAGTATTTCGGGGGTTAAGCTTCATTCCATACTTTTGGATATCTTAAATATTTCCGAGAGGTTATCCAAATGATTTCCAAACACATGTGATTTGACTAGTATGTCGTCTATTGAGACTTTGATTGTTCGTCAAATCTGGTCCTTGAACATGGTATTCACCAACTGTTGGTAAGTTTCCCCGGCATTCTTACGGTCAAATGGCATTACTCAGTAACAGTACAATTTAAGGTCGGTGATGAAGCTGGTGTTCTCCTGACTGGGTTCGTACATCATAATCTGGTTATATCCTGAGTTTGCGTCCACGAAAGAGAGTAGTTCGTGCCCTGCAGTTCTGTCTACGTGCTGGTCAATTCTAGGTAGTGGGATACTGTCCTTCAAACAAGCTTTGTTTAGGACTGACTAGTCAACACAAGCTTGCCACTTCCCATTTTACTTTTTACTAGAACTGGATTTCATACCCATTCAGCATAGGTTGTATCGCAAATGAAGTTGTTATCCAACAGCTTATCCACTTCCTCCCTCAGTGCAATAGATCGCTCTGAACCTAGACTGCATTTCTTCTGCTTCACTGTAGTGAACTTGGGATCGATATTGAGAACATGACATGCTACCTCCGGTGATATCCTACACATATTTGAATGTATCCTAGCGAACACATCGAACTTGAAATGAAGAAATTTGATCAATTATTATTGCATTTTGACACCAAGTTGGGACCCTATTTTCAATATTTGAGTTGGGTCATCCATATCGATAAGGACTAACACTGTAATCTCTACCGGTGTCGTTTGTTCCACCCTTAAACTCTTCTTTCTAGGGTCCAAACCCTTGTTAAAACGGTTACAGTCCCTAAGCCAGGGGTGGTTCTATAATTGCTATTCTGACGGTTCACGAATGTGGAGAGATTTTCTCACATTCTTTCCGTTTTCTTTTTATTTTGATTCGCGTAACACAACGATTTAACATTTTTTAGAAAATGGGGTGTCTATATGCAATGCAGAATGAATCTTAAGGCTATGAGAGGGTTGAAGTGTATATTTCAACTGTTTAGAACTAACTTATGACTTTAATACTATGTCTAACCAAATTGAAAATTGAAACGAATAATCAATGAATAAGTAAATAGTAAAGTAAAATGAGATAAAGTAAATAACACCTAGAACTTTTATACTGGTTCAGATTGACTAATCCTACGTCCAGTCCTACATTGCACCATGCAGAATTTCACTATAATCGCTTGCTTTTCACGGGTGGCTAAAATACCTTTATAATCTAGATTTCACGGGCTACGAGATACACCCTTTTGATTTCACATGCCACAAGAATACCTTCTCCTTTTCACAAACAACTACAAAGTATTGCAAGTAGTCGTTTCTTCAATTCGAATTCTTGCATAATCGGTATAATCCAATAACATATCCTTTTAATATTTATCCATAGTTCAATGGATTTCTTATCATATGATTTGAACATCTGCTGTCGGTATCCATTGTTCTATACTTGAAAAATATAAAATATGTGCATCGATACCCTTTTTTATTTTGGATCTAGGAGTTAGTTTTAGGAAGCCAAACCTATGAAGAGTTTGAATACCCTTTCAAAATATAATCATCAGATAAATGAACTTTATTAACAAAATTAACAATGTATTTTTCTTTCTCATTATCATCTAACTTTCTAGGAACCCATATATTAATAAACTTTCTTAGGGGTTTAAACCTCAGTTTTCAAAGTTTTGGTTTGAACTCGGTAGCCTTAACAAACTTAGTACTTTAAGTACTGTTTTTCTTTGATTTGGGCTTAGGAGTGTTTTCAAGTGCATGTTTATTCCTAGTGGATTTAGATCCAGATAATAAATTTTATAGATTATTCTATCCTTTGTAAGTTATCAATTTCTGTTTTTATTTTGTCAGAATCCTTATAACAGTTGAGAATAGCATTATTTAGAGATGTTATTTTGTTATTCAGATTAGCGACCTCTAATTTCATCGAAAGATTTTCTTATCTTAATGATTCATCTTCACTTTTCAATTTTTCAAAACTTTCAAGTTTTGAATCATCATTAAGTCCATTAAGTCTTTTGATTTCATCTTCTAGACATTGTTTTTCTTTGATTAACATTTCATTAAATATTTTTAACATATCCATCTCTGCTAAACTATTCTTTTACTCTTTCCTAAGAGTTTTATATCCCTTGTACATATCATTTAAGGCATGTATAATTTTTTTTATTGAAATTCCATAACTAGTCATCATTTCCCATGAAGCACAAGTTGACATTTTCCATTTTTGAATCATTATCACTCGATGATGTATCTGTATCATCCTATGTTGCATCGAAAGCCTATTTCCTCTTCTTATTGAAAGTGTTCGAAGAGTGCTTTGTTTTCTTTAGGTAGGGATACTCACTTTTCAAATGACCGAGTTTATCATATTTGAAACACTTAACAACATTTTCATTTCTAGAATTATTGTTATTAGTTTTCCAAAGTTCGTTCGTTTTCCAAATTTTAGGATTTTTTTTGAAATTCGTGGTCATAAAGTCGATATCATCATCAGCAACATCATTCGGTTCATCATTATTGTTTGTAGCGTTGAGTGCTAATAATTTCTTCTCATTTGCCTGATTCTCTTTTCAAACCTTCAACTTTACTTCATAGGACATTATATCACTAATTAAATCTTCTATTTTCATACTACAAATATCATTGGCTTCTTTGATTTCTAGAGTCTTTTGATTTTGTTCACTATAAAGTGAATTCAAGATCTTTCTGACTTGGTCCTCATCAGTAATTTTCTTTCCGATGATATTAATGCATGTACTATATCCTGAAATCTAGAATACATATCAAAAAAAGACTCATTTGGTGTCGTTTAAAAAAGTTAAAACTGGTTAGTTAGCATAGATATCTTAGTTTGTTTTACTTTACTAGTGCCCTCATGTGTGACTTGCAATGTTCTTCAAATTTCATGTGCAGACTTACAAATAGACACTTGATTATATTTCTTTCTACGAAGCAAAATAAAATGTTCATGGTCTTTGAGTTACCAAACGCTTATGTCTTTTTCTCTAATGTTCATTGTGAATAGTTCACTTGGAGAACAATATAATCTATTTGGGTAATATTCCAAATATCTGAACCATTACACTACATGTAAAATTTCATCCTACAACCCCGATATGCACAATTACTACCATCAAATAGAGGCGGCCTAGTGGTAGATTGCCCTACTACAAACGTGTTAAAGAAAGTGTTACAAGTGTTATTAGCAATTTATAGTTTTCAAAAAACCAAGTTACAAATTTTAAAAAATAGTACTCTGATACCAAATGTTAGAAAATGGGGGTGTGTATAATACAATGCGGAATGGATCTTACAACTATTTGAACACTGGAGGAGGTGAAGTGTATATTTCAATTATTTAGAACTAACTTATGACTTTAACACTATATCTATCAAATTGTAAATACAAAGCCAATAGTTATAGAATAAGTAAATAGTAAAGTAAAATGGAGTAAAGCAAACAACGTCGGATTTTTATATTGCTTTGGATTCACCGATCCTACGTCCAGTCCTGTACTGCACCATGAAGAATTTCACTATAATCGCTTGCTTTCCATGGACGAAATAACAACTTTATAATATTGATTTCACGGGCTACAAGATACACCCTCTTAAATCCACAGGCTACAAGAACAAATTCTCCTTTTCACAAATAACTACAAAGTATGACACGTAGTCGTATCTTCAACACGTATCCTTGCAGATTCGGCACAATAATCCTATGAACCTCCAATGGCAATATATCTTTGAATTCTTTGAGGAATAGAATGAAATAAAAGAGTGAATGATATGAATTCAAGTACAAACTCTCTGATATTGTGTGGTTCACAAATCAAAGAAGAATTAGAGTGAAAGAGTATGAATTTGTAAAGAGAATGAAAGAGTTTTCAATGGATTTCTTTCACAAATGTTTGGCGAACAAGGAGTAAGAGAAAATGAGAATTATTGATTTGAAAATCCGTTTTCCAGGGCCTTTATATAGTGGCTGAAGAGACATGTCTTTTGTTGAAGAGGCTGAGGAAAATTTCTCTCCATTTAAAATATGAAATTCTAAACAACGGGTAGTATGTCAACATACTTTGTGTGCATACTTCAACATATATATGCAAAATGAAGATATGTCGACGTACTTATATGTGATATGTCGCCATACTTTTTTTTCCAGAAATAGTAACAGTAATAAGGTGTTGCATATTTTCAGACTTTAACAATGCCTCATATTTGTGATTTTTGTGATTCGGTTGAAGTCAATTGTTGATGATCTTCAAATTTAATTACCATGGGGTCTTTAACAAATGATTCTAAAGTTCAACCAACTAATCATCACTTCAAGTACCTTTATGTTTCAGCATTCTTCTTTCAATCAGTTTTGTTCTTCCATTACTCTGATTAACCGACATATGTATTCTATTTTCTTCAATTGAGTTCTTTTTATCTCATTAATTGTGTCCATAGTATTTCTATAAGTACTGCATAACTCGAGTATTCGTTAGTAGATATTTATATGGACGTTGTCATAAATATCAATATATAGGTTATTAACAACATTCTCTAGTAACGCTCTAATCTCCCTTTATAACTCCAATTCCATTTTCCATCGGGAATTTCATGGTAAGGCACCACGGAGCTAAAGAAATCCTAAATCAGAAAGGGTCGGTCGACCTAAGAAAGCATTGTAAGCTGACATTTCATCCACAATCACGAAGGTTTGGATAAGACTACCCTTCATTCTCCTCCAAACTCAATAATTAAGCCAATCATCCTGATCGAGTGTCTTGGTTCCCTCGTAAAGCACTGGATTTTTCATTCGGCAAACACAAATATCCTTCATACCGATCTTCATCTGACCAAATGTATGTCGAAACAAGATGTTAACTGAACTTCCACTATCCACCAGGGCTCGGTGTACTTCCACCGGTCCAATCCCGATTGTCACTTCCATCGGGTCGAGAATCGGTGCTTCTACTCCTTCAGTGTCTCGATTTCGAAACAAGAAGCAATAATGTCATTCTTCTCCTCCCAACTCTGCTTTGATGGGCGAGGTCCTCCAGAAATAATGCCATTAACAAGTCTATATTCTCTCTACCCGGATCCTTCTCTGCTAGGTCCAGATCGGTTCCTTTGAGTACTTGGGATCTAGCATGCTGGCCAGAATTTTGCAATTTTTCATGTGCTGTTGGAGCCTGTTGTTTCTAACCAATTCCTCAATCAAATTTTTTAAATGCAACATTCATTTGTTTCATTCCATGAGTCTTATGGAAATGACATAACTTCCATGATTTCTTTTGTCATTCGGATTCTTCCTTCCTGAGAGCTTGTTGTATCACTCCATTCCCTTAGTTGCAAGGTAGATGTTCTCCAAGCTATCATTCAACAACATATACTCCTCCGGTCTCAAGCTCCTGATTCACTTTTCATACCAGTCACACCTACTCGTGTTCCGGTTCTTACTTTTCTGGTTTCCATCTTTCCCTACATTTCCCATCCGAGCTCTAAAATTGTTTCCATCCTGTTTGACCGCCACATTACTCTTACTCCTTTGGTTTCACATTGGTGGTCTTGCCCTCCAACGCGTCTACTTCTTCCAATCTTAGATACATGCCCGCCTTTAGGTTATACTCCTTCATGGTGGTTGGTTATTTTATCTTAATTCATCTTCCAAAGGCTGTGTCGGGATGGATAGCTTAGACTAACGCCATGAATACCATATCTTTATTAGGATTGCTTACTTAAGTAATTGCATTATTGAACTGATTCATAAAGGTTCTTAATGACTCATTTGGTCCTTGGAAAAGGCCAGATAGAGACATCACACCGTTTGGTTGTGCCTTGTGAAGTCTGAACTATTCGAAGAATTTCATTGCCAACTCATCAAAGGTAGAATGGAGGTAATGGGAATCTGGTAAACCACATAGAAGCAAAACCTTCTAAGATCATAGGGAAACATATGCAGTGGACAACATCCATTGCTTTAGCTCCGTCCATATGCCAACTGTACTTATATTAATGTTGTATGGGATTCGCCATCCCATTGTAAGATGGCGTAGTGGGCACTGTAAACCTGTGGTGGTGCCCTGTAACATCCCCCACTTAGAGGCCCAAAACTAATGGCTACGGATGTTGCATTCATCTATAATTATTAATCCTCGACGACCAAATATGGAAATTTTAGATACATTGGTATAACAGAAACAAATGGATATGAATTTTTTTTTGAAACCGTCAAACAACTTTCACATTCCATTTAAATCATTACATAATCCAACATTCAAGAACCACGTTCAAAGAAAATGTAATTATTGCAACATATGCCAAGAGCGACATATGAAGATGCCCCTTTGGATGGTCAAAGTATATATATGTAGGCAATTAAATAACTTTTCCTTTACATCGAAACATAGCGGAATCAAAATAGAAAGTACTCCTAATAGCTCTTGCCTCCTAATGCCTCCGGAAGCTTATTCGTCTAAAGGAGATCCTAAAAAACTCAACTCTCAAACTACTCAAAATCAATTGAGTACCCAAGTTTTTAAGGGGAAAACATAAACTTCGAGTCAGACGTAAAGCCTGGTATGAATAATAACCTACCATCTCGAACCATTTAGATATCTAGTTAGACCACACCACTTAGTGGAATGCGTTTTCCCCTCACTAGTGTATTATCATAAACTTATGATAACCATATATTGTGCTCCTACATCCACAATGGTTAAAAGGACAACAATATAAAATATTATGATGACATGCAAACAAGTAAATAATTCTAGATTCTGATCCCCGTTTATTTTATTTTTTGTCATAGTTATAGTTTCTAGGGTTACTATTAAACTATTAGTTCTCATGGGCTCACTAATCACCATATTAGAGCTAATGGACTATCTATCCAGTCTTATAGTTTTCATTGGATCATGAAGAACCTATTGGGGCTCCTGCTAAGAACTTCATTTAATTATTTCATGGGTTCTTCCTGAACCTATTGGCATCTCCAATAACTTTCCACATATCATAGTTTTCATGGGTTTACTATGAACCTATTAACTTCTATCAACAACTTAATCCGAATATAGTTTTCATTGGTTCACTACAAAATCTATTGGCCCCTGCCAATAACTCTTTCTAAACATAGTTTCATGGGTTTACTATGAATTTGTATATCTACAACTTCTTTAGTCAGTATTTAGACATCCAATATTTTAGTCTTTCTGACTTCCTGGATGCAATTCTAATTATACATGAGTTAACTCAATTTATATTCACTACTAGGTCAACCTGGCTGGTTATTCTGCTCTTTTTCCCCAAAATACAGTTATGGGTCCATATTAAGGTGAATATGTAAACTAGAAGAAGCAAACATAATAACATAATAATCACCAACATCTATGGTTTAATATCCTTGAAATCAATTTTATATAAAACATGGTTAATCCATTTAACATATTATTTTATCATGGAAAGCTTCTTCAAAAACTTTATACTTAAAAGCTAATTTAAAACTCCTTTATCATGTCATGGTTTTTCCTTTAAAAAAATGAGACTGAGTTCTTTGTTTGAAAACTTAGGTTCTCAAAACCTCTAGCTTTTACTTTCGATACCATTGGATAACCTCGTTCAAAAGCATTCAAATCTTCTTGTCAAAGCAATAGCATATGCCTTTCGATACACTTTAAAACATCTGTTTCGAAACCATCAAACATACCCTTCAAAAGTATTGGGACATTACTTATTAAGTCATAGAAGCATAGCTTCGAAACCATTTAAAAGTACCCCTTTCGAAACCATTGGGTTTATTTTTGAAAATATCTTTTGGGTCAAAGTGAATATAAATGAAAGTACCCCTTTCAAAACCATTAATTTTAAGTAAAAGTATTTTGGTAAAAACTGATGGCTTCAGAACCATCCTTTCAAAAGCTTATATCGATTAAGTAAAACATTCGAAGGTTAGCTTCGAAACGCCTTTCGAACGCTTTAGGAAGCGGCATAACATTAAAAAAAAGCTACCTTTCAAAAGCATTGATGACTTACGGTCGGCGGTTGGGTTTCGATTGGGTTCAAACCACCCTTTCGAAAGCATTAATTTTAAAAACACGGCAACTTTCGAAAGCTTTGCTTTAAACAAACAACGATGACATAATCGATAGCTATTTAAAAGACCCTTTCAAAAGCATTGTTTTTGACTCCTTTGAAATTATTCATCAAAAACAAGGGAAGCGCTTTTCTTTAGATAATAAAACAAATTCCTATGAAAGCTAAATTGTTTTGACCACTTTGGAAGCATGGTTTTGATACCATACTTGCTGCATTTTCTTCCAATTCCCTACATACCAATGTCTTGATACTTTGTGGATTGGTTTTGACTTAATGGGTTTCGACTTGGTTGAGGCGGAAGTATAGGGTCGAATGTTACTAATCAAAGAGGCAAAACATAATTTATAGGTAAAGACTATTTTAATGCCTTTTAAAGTAAATGCTTTTTAACTAACTTGACTGTTAGAACATTTAATTGGTTGCCATAAACTTCTCAAATTCTTTCTTAAAATAAAAATATCATATAATTTCAAATCTAACCAAGATTAATTAAACAAATAAGCCCTTCCATAAGCAAAACAATTAAATCATTTAAATCCTCCTTCTAAAATAATTTAATTTTCATAGTAAATCTTATGGAAAAATCCCCAAAAATCACAGAAATTTACTTTTAACATGTAGTCTAATACATATCAATTTCAGACCCAAATTCTTCATATAATTTCTGAAATTAATTCATAAACCCAATTGTTCAAATTTTCCTTTGAAAATTCATAATAAATTTTCCATAGTTTGAAAAATTATAAAAATCAAAACCCATCTCCAAAATCATGTTTTACATCACATATAAATTCATCATAGCATTCAAAATTGAATATAAATAATTCTAGCCTTAAAACCGCATAAAATACTCATCAAACAATCTTGTTTGAATCAAGCATATCATAAAATTCAAGCATATCATCATCTAAAGGTTATCATTTTCGATTTGGGCTTAAACCCAAAAATCAAATGATTATAGAAATAAAAATAGAGATGGTTTTGATTATTATTTACTTTGACTAGGATAAGAAATTTGAGATTTGATTGAGATTAGTTCCCCATGCTTAATTTCTTGGCTTTAATTCGATTTATCACCTTTTCTTCTCTAAGTAATGGCCGGCTTTGCTTTTCTTTTTTGCTTACGTTTTTCATTTTGTATAAATGAACGTGAATGGAAAAGGAAATGAGATTTTAAGGTAATGAAATTATGGTGCGCAATTCCTAATATGTCCTTGCGTTAATTAATTAACATATATACCATTCATAAGCCCATTTATTTAACTAAGCATGACCTCTATTTTAAATTTTCAAATCTCAATCCCCTTATTACTCTAATATATACATTATTCTATTTAATTTATCAAAGTAAATCTCTCGAATAATGTTATTAAAAATTATGGGTGTTACAGGCTCCCCTCCTTAAAGAATTTCGTCATCGAAATTCAGTAAGGACTAAATACTAAACATAGAAATCATCTATAATAGCTCTTAACCGCCATACTAGCCTACCTAACTAGCAACTATTTATATATAAACAACATAGACATACAATCAAAGCAAATCAGAATAAGTATCTTCAATCCTGTCTTCTATCTCCCAAGTACAGTCCTTCTCGTTCTCGCTCCACTGAACTTTAACTAATTTGACTGTCTTGCTCCTCGGTCTTTCTCATCTCCCTCTACAACCCGAATTGGTTGTCTAACAAAGGTCAAATTAGGCTCTACTATCAAATCCTCCAACCCTGCTGGAGGAGGAGTAGTAGTCTCTAGATCGTGCACACACTAGCAAAGATGAGACACATGAAACACATTATTGAAACCCGCCATACCGGTTGGCAACTCTTCTCTTTATGCGAGCTTCTCGATCCTCTCTATAACTTGGAATAGACCAACATATCTCAGTGCCAGTTAGCTTGACTTTCCAAAAATTACCACAATCTTCGTTAGTGATACTATAATGAAACCTTATCTCCAATTGAGAATTCTAGGTCTTTGCGCCTCTTATCTGCGTAACTATTCTGCCTGGACTGAGCTTCCTTCATCCTTTCTCGGATCAACTCAATCTTCTCTGCCGCCTCTCTACCAGATCTAGACCTAAGACTAATCTGTCTCTAGTCTCTAAACTATATGCTGGTAATTTGCATGGCATTCCATACAACTTAGCTAAAACAAGTGCCATCATGGTTTACTTAACCAGAATGAAATGGAAACTCTTGGTCAACCTGTCAACTATGACCCATATATTTTCATTTCCTCTATTTGACCTTGGCAACCCGTCTATTAAATTCATGGATATCAAATCCCATTTCCAAACTGTTACCTCCAAAGGTTGAAGCAAGCCACTCGGCTTCTGATGTTCGGCCTTCACTTATTGACGTTTGCACACTGCCTAACCCATAAGCCCTTCACTTGTTGACAGTTTGCACACTGCCTAGCCCATAAGCGAACATCCCTCTTCATACCTTCCCTAAAGAAACTCCTCTTTATATCTTGGTACATCTTAGTCCCTCCAGGATGAATCGTAAATTTGAACTGATGACATTCCTCCGGCACTTCTTTCCTTAAGTCCTTAACATTCGGAACACACCATCGTCCCTTCTTTCTCAGCCATCCTCTCTGGTCAAGACTAAAATACTTTAGATCATTGATCTCAGTTACAGCCTCTCGCCTTCTAATCCTCTCGGCTAATATTGGATCCTCTTTCTGCTTAGATACAATCCTTTCGGTCAACACTGGTTGAACTTCTAAACATGACAATATGTCAGTGCTCTGATTAGAATAAAACATAGCTAACACCACATTCTAATGTCTCCTGCTAAGAACATCTGCCACCTTATTTCTTTTCTCGGGAGTATACTGTATACCAAAATCATAAGCTGCTAAAAAAACTCCAGCCACCTCTACTGTATAATTTTTAACTCCTTACGAGAGAATAGGTACCTTAAAAACTTATGATTAGTGTATAGCTCAAATCTATCCTCAAAGAGATAATGTCTCCAAATCTTCAACGCAAGGGTCACCACAGCCAACTCCAAATCATGGGTAGGACACCTTACTTCATGCCATCTCAGCAGTCGTGATGCGTATGTTATAACTTTACACTTCTACATCAACATAGCCCCTAGTCCAGTCCCACATGCATCAGTATACACCACCAACCCTTGGTATTCATCTCGAACTACTAACATAGGGATGTTGGTTAACAAATGCTTTAACTTAAGGAATTCATCCTCACATTTTTCAGAAAAGATAAAATTCACAACCTTCCTGGTTAACTTAGTCAAAGGCGTTGTTATCCACGAGAAATCCTTGATGAATCTCCAATAATATCCAGCAGGTCCAAGAAAATCTCAGTCACCGTCTCTAGTCTCTTCCAATTATTAACAGCTTTGATCTTATCTGGATCGACTAACAAGCCTATGAGCAAGAAACTTAACCTCTTTCTTCGAAAAATGACACTTGGAAAATTTCGCCTTCAACTGATGCTGCCTCAGCGTGTCAAGCACTATTCTAAGATGATACCTGCGTAGTTAATTCCCTGCTATTACCCTGTTATAACCCTGCTATATCTCATAGCGGATTTCTACCGCTACGATTTTTCCATATATCCCAAAAATATAGCCTTTCCGCTTTAATTCCCACTATTTTCGCTATATTCCGTTATTCCCGCTATATTTTGTTATTTCCGCTATATCTTCTTTAATAAAATGAATTAAAAAATTGTGTTTATATATTATAAAAATTATGAAACTAATTTATTTGATTTAATTTTTAATATATTTTCAGAAATGAAAATACTCTAATATTCTACTAAATTCAGTTATGTTATATAACAGTTTTACGTTTATTTAAAGTATATTCGCACATGGTTTTTGTTTAAAATTATTTATGTTTTAGGTATAATTCAATTGAATGATAATTTCTTATTTAATTACCATTTATATATTTGTAAAAACATTAAGTATGAGTTTTATATGCTACTTAGAGCCATCCGCTATATCACGCTATATCCTCGCTGTATCCCCGCTATGACTTTTTGCACCTCCACCGCTTCGAATCTGCCGAGTGCTTTAACTGCACAGGATGATACTCATTCCCTCTTTCATCCTTAGAGTGTACTTAAATGTCATCTATAAACACTAACACAAACCTATCCATGTATTCTTTCTTGAAAAACTTGGTTCATCAAATCTACGAAGAAAGAAGGTGCATTCGTTAACCCAAATGACATTACTAACCACTCATACGAGCCATACCTAGTCTAAAATGCCACCAATGGAACACTGTCCTCTGCCACTCTTAACTGATGGAAACCGATGCCAAATCCAAGTAGGAAAATACTCTAGCTCCACACAACTGATCTAACAGATGGTCAATTCTCAGCAAGGTTACTATTCATAATTGTCTTCTCGTTCAACTTGCGATAGTCGCTACACATCCTCACGACTCATCTGGTTTCTTCACGAACATCGTGGCCGCTCGCCAAGGGGGGCTGCCCGGTCTAATAATATTCCTTCCTTCAACATCCACTTGCTGTACCTTTAATAAATTATCTTGGTTGGTGTCATCCTGCTAGGTGTTATATACATAGGTTCAACTCCTGGCACAACATCCATCCAAAACTCAACCGCTCATTTCGGTGGTAGTCACTGGCTCAATGACATTTACAAATTCTGTTGATACTCGAACTTAACTTAACTCTTCTCCTACTTCCATAGCACTTAACAAAGCACAACTACTTCGGTCAGGATTCTCCACTGAGAATATGATTCGGTTATTAGGGCGTCTTAGTGATATTTCCCTATTCTAGAAAAATATCCTAGCCTCATACTTACCCATCCAATCCATACCCAAAATCATCCTGAAATCTACGAAATCGAAAACATACAAACTGCATGCAAACTTATAACCTAAGAATTCTACTTCTAACTGGTCATATCTCATCCCCAGAGTTGCATACCCTCCTATTAGATTCGCAACCCTTAAGGAAGTAACAAGGTATGTGGATTCTAAGCATACTCTATCAACTAAACACTGAGATATAAATGAGTGTACCGATATCAAATAGCACCCTAACCGGTATACTCTGAATCAAAAGCGTACCTTCCATCACAATCTTCTCTTTTTCAGATGCAGTTGGCCGGACAGGTGATGGTCCAATAGCACAAATTTTTCCCTTGTCCATCCTGACTGGTTCTGGACACTGATTCTTACAATACCAGACTTGGTCGCAGTTGAAGCACTTCACATTCTTCTTTTCTATAGCCTTCCTCCCCTTGCCTGACCGACACTCATTGTTAGAACCTTGTTTTTGGTGTTTTGATCATGAAAACTATATAAATAAATATTACATGAATTAACTATATCTGCAGGAGAAGATGTTATTCTACTCGATAATATATTACAGCCTAGAATTCAGATAGAAGTTTCAATATTGTTTATGGTTTGTCTATAGTCTAGTCTAGTAGTTAATTTATGTTAAAATCTCTCCAAAGTGGTATATGCACACACACACACGTATTTAAACTTTTTCCAAATCATTTAGATCTTAGTTCATACATCAAACATAGTTCAGTCGACTGAATATCTATGCACATGCACAATCAAATATGAATGTTCAGTCGATACTGAAATACCTAATTCAGTCGATTAAATTGTACATTATTTATACTAATCCCTCTGTTATTCAAATTTTCAAATTTCAGCTGACTGATTTCTTTTGTTCAGTTGATTGAAATTGCATAATAGCTATTTTTTTGAACGCTCACTTCAATTCATTGAACAGAAACAACCCTTGATTCAAGAGTTGTTTTCGTATCTTTTGATCTTTATCTTTCACAATAAGTTTCAACACTTAAACACTATATATACCATTCAATTCATTTGTTTTAATCAATTAATTTCTGATTTTATTCTCTTATACTTATTATCTAAACATTCTTCCATTTGCATTCAAATTCCTGTTCTAATCACTAGCACATTCAAACATAAATTCATTTGCGATTAAATTAACTTCCTATCTTCATGAAGTACAATATATACCACAAAAGAGAAGACTATAGGAAGGGTGTAATCTAAAGACTTATTCATGCTATTAAAAGAGCACAATCAGTCGAGAAAATTTTCTATATTATTAAAGTCATGTTCGGTTGCTCAGGCGGTTGAAGTCATATTCCGTTGCTTAGGCGGTAAGTGTAACGACCCCACTTCCTACGCCCAGGAAGAAGTATCGTTAATAAGAAAAGAAAGAGGTGAGAAAATAGAAAAGATAAAGAAGAAAGAACAACAACATCAGAATCTCACAGCGGAACGAATAAATTATAATAATAACATAGGTATTTACATAATATATAACATCAATCAAAGTTATACAGATAATACATCACATACTAGACAGTTATAAACACCTGTCTAGTTAATACAACTCAACTCAAACAAATGACTCAGAGATACCAACACAGCGGAACTATATATATCTACAACGCTGAAGCCACCTGCTCCATTGCTCCTCCAGAATTCATCAAAGCTAACCTGAATCCCTTGGCTACCCGTAAAAATTTTGGGTACCCGAGAGTTTATGGAAAACAAAAATAAACTCCGGGTCAGACATGGGTCTGGTATGAGTAACAGGTTAAAGTTGTTTAACTTTGAAAATCTTTTGAAAATAAAAGGTATCACGTAAGACTTCCCACACATAAACATGGAAAAGTTTTTACCTTACGCTAACCAAAACATTTGATAGGAAATTCTGTGATATTATAATAGGTCTAGGGTTTTCAAGTAAATAGAAAATAGCCGAAATTGTTACATTCATTAAATTCCAGCTACTAGCCACAAAAGTGGGTAATACAATCAAAACCGTTGGCACTTATTGGATTGTGGATTCCATACAATGGCAGGGCTACTGGGGTACCGCCCGTCACAGTACGTGGCCTAGATCAACGTACCGAGGATTACTCCCTTCATCCCCTGCAACACAAGGCCGGAACCATTCCTTACTGAACAGTCCCCAACAAGATAACCCCGTAGTTGGTGTACATCCAACCGCCCACAAAGCCGAATAGAAAGGGACATCTAGACTGGGGAAAATCTTGTCCTGCTTGGGCATGACCCACCTAACCTTGCTGCACCTCCCCTGTTTTAGCCATTCCCGGTTGATGAGGCTTGAGGCCGCGATTACCTTTATAGAATACATTTCTTAGAATGCTCATCGCCCACCTGACGATGTGTTGAAAGCATTCAATCCATACAAGTTCGTTCCGGGTTCGAACGAAACCGAAGGCATTATCTCGTTACACTCATTTTGGAATCACCCTCAGAGTTAACGACGATAACCCTTGTACTCTGAATCTTCAACTTCACTTCAGATTCACGACCTAACGTTAATTTGGAAACGATGTGGTTTTCGGATGTTCCTAATGCGGAAAACCCGATCCCGGTCTCATCGAAATCCAAAACGTGTCTTTTAGGGCCAAGTTGTCTATTTAGTCTTAACAGTTTAATTCAACATAATCAATATACACACAGATGGATAATTCATAATATCACAGTAGATAATCATATCATCATCATAAACAGATAATTAAAATTATCAATCAAATCAGATAAAAACAAATATCATACTTAAACAAACATCCAAGTCACCTAGATATTATTCATCTCATATCTGAGTTCACAATCATCAAATGAAATATTAATTTCATCCATCCATAAGCAATGATTTATAATCTTACCATTTGTAATTAACTTAAAATGAATTAAATTAACTACTTCTATCTCTAATTAATTTAAAGTAAATTAAATTAATTACTTCATCTATAAATCCTGCTTATACAACCATTAATTAATTACAAATCAAATTAATTAATCATACTCTAAATATTCACCTTGATTTATCATTTTCTAATTACAATAAGTAATTAGTCTTCAATTAATTGCACAAATTAATCATTTATAGTAATTAACATTTAATTACTTCATTTATTTTTATTCTTAATTAATCTCCACATTATTAATTATTTCTTAATTAACAAATAATTAATTACATCATTAATTATTAATTAATGGTCTTTAATCTGGATATAAATTACTTTATTTAAATCGATTACATTAAGCAATTAATCCTTAATTAAACACAATTATTAATCATCCTTGATTAATATCAACCAGTAATTAACTATCATTAATTACTTAAATTAATTATCCCCTAATTAATTATCTCCATTAATTAATCCTCTGATTAATTTCAAAAGTAATCATCCAAATTACTTATTTAACATACAATCTTTCACTAATTTCATTCAGTAATTATCATTAATTACTTCATTAAGTAATTATGCTCCATTGCATACACTAGTAATTAATCAATTTAGCAAATGATTTCTTTAAATTAATTAAAATAAATTAACTAACTTAAATTAATCATCTTATCAAAATTATTTACCATAAGTAATTAATCTCTCAATTACTTTCATCAAGAATTACCTAATTAATCTAATTAATTATCCAAAGTTAATCATATATATTAATTAATTAAAGATCTTTAGTTAATTGTCTACATTTAATAATATTTCTTAATTTACTTCTTAATTGATCTTTATTTATTAACTTTAATACATAGGTCATTCCTTAATTACCCTATTATCCTTAAGATAATTCATTCTTTAATTAATGACTTCATTAACATTGCATTTTAAATTTAAATATCATTTGGATTTAAGATTCAAAATGATTAATATTTAAATTCAATTTAAAATCTTTTTAAATTAAACTATTTGAATTTTTAATTCAAATTTAAATTTCCAAATTACATTAATATTTAACTTGCAAACCTCAAGTTAAACAATTCATTTATTTTTCATTCAAAAATCTTAAATCAAGAATTCTCAAAATCAAGTTAATTTTTATTAAATCAAATTACTTGTCAACTATTTTATTCTGAACTCATTCTTGAAATATTCATATTTAAACTGATTTAAATCTTCAGATTTTGAATTCTAAGCAAACTTGAATTTCTCAATTTATTTTGATTTTTAAACTTCGATTTAACTTTCTTTTAACAACTAGAGTCAGAAACTTGATTTTTAAATCCAAATTCATTTTAAACTTTAAAATTCAAATATCTATTTGAATCAAAACTTTTAACAAAAATCATATTTAACTGCAGTAGTATTTTGTTTCAGATTAAATTTTAAAATCTGGAAATTTATCAAGTTTTAAAACTGAAACTCTTTTAAATATTTCAAAACTGCATTTTAGATTCAAACTATGGATTTGAGTTTAAACTTCTAATTAGATTTAGATCTTATAAAATCTTATTTGACAACTTAAATTCAATTACATCAAGATTTCACTAACTTACCATTAAATTTTGCTTTAAATTTTAGTTTAACTTTAAATATACAGGTTGTTTATACAGCCTGTAGAAATTAACTTCCACCTGAGACCACAAATGTTGCTTCGGGTCAATTGTCTCTCTGCTTCGAGTAAAAAATGAAATTTACTCGAGACTTCCCCGAGTCCAAAGCCCTGCATACTAAAAAAAAATGACAGTAAAAAAAAAAAAACCTGAAACCACCAACACCTCCCCACCTCAAAACCTGTCATCATCGAATTCTCCACCCTCCGACCATAGGAGGCTCTTCAGCTCCGGCACCTTATTCGACAACAACCCAACTACCACCACCACAAATGTCCCTGCACTCGATCACCAACATGGGCCCTGGCGATCAATTCTTATACACAGCAGAACTTTTGGGTTTTTGGAGAAAACCCACTACCGCATCTCCCCTGATGAACTTCATCACCGCCACCTATTTTTCCCAGCATCACCGATCACTCCTCCATCGATCTGAAGATCCTCGACCCCTCCAGTCCACTTGATCACCAGAAAAACCCATGTACTCATATTTCATTTAAACCAGAACCATTCCCTAAAACCCAAACTAAAATTTATGTTGTTTAGTTCAAAAATCATATTTTAGTTGTTGTTTACAAATTTTAATAATGGATCTCTAAATTACAAGTTTGAGATTTTACTTTGTTTGTCAAAAACTGTTGTTTTAGCTCCCTGAAACATTCAGACTTGGAGTTTAACTAAATCAAGCTTCAAAACATAAATGCATAATGAAACAAACAGCCTTTGTTTGTAACTAAGTTCTAATAGCAATTTACTGAAGAGAATTATTAATTTAAATCTAAACAAGGAAACTGGAAACTAATAGAGGGTGTTTTAAATGGATATAAACATGCACAGGCAGATTCATTTACATATGTACATACCACAACATTTATCACAGAAACATATAACCATATTTATTCTTAGATTTAAAGGAAATGATGTTGTTCGCTTGAAAATAAATAGAGCAGATTTATGATGAAAACAGTTTTTGAATTTGCATGTTGCAAATATGCAGAGATTTTCATCTCACAAAACACCCAGAGAAATGAAGATATAAATATCCACACAATATATTTATGCATTCAAATATTAGCATGCAACAAGTTTAAAAACTTAAGTTATTTAAAGGAGTTACTCACAACAATGGGAAAACAAAGCAAGTTTAAAATAGAACAGTTTGGACTGCAGGCTTAAAACATACAGTAATTCCCTTTTCACAAAAATCTAGAGTAAAATGAATATATAAATATTCAATCAATATATTCAGGCATTCAAATATTAGCATGTATCAGGTTTAAACTTAAGAAAATTTGAAAGTGTTACTCACCGTTGTATTTGGAAGAGACAGAGAAATCTTGCTTTGCACTGCTAATTCTTTAAAACTGAAACTGTAAAATGTTTCTGCTTTGACTTTACATTGATGCTTCAGTTATTAAAATATATGTGTTTGCTATGAAAGACTATTCTGAACGAATTAGAAAGCATGTATATGAAGAAGGTTATAGGGGAAGGTGATAACTGGGACAACAATTTCTTTGCAGGTACAAAAATTGTTTAATCAGGCCAGATACTTGTATACACTTGAATTGACAAAATTATGTGCTGATAAGATAGTGATTAATGCTTGGTTTCTCTATTAGTGAACATAATTATAATTATATACAGCTGTGTAAGTGTACAATTCTGCAGACACACTTTAGCTTGTATATGAAGCTACATGTTTTATAAATATTTGTTTTATTTGTTTCTTGTTCAAACTATAATACACATCTTAGACTTTGACTAATTTCATTTGACTAGAATGAAGATATTTTGTTTAGCTTTGCATACTTGTTTCTTTCTTTTTACTATTCTGCCTGCATACTTCAATCATTTTGTCTTGTATACTTACAAATATGTATTTTGAATTTTCTTTTGCATTAGCTTGCACTATAAATTTCTTACAGACCTTATATTTTTCTTTGCTATGACTTAGTCTTAGGTATTTAATTCTATTTTCTAGCATATGTTTTTACTTTTATTTTTCTTTTATTATTTTTAACATAGACTAACCAATATTTGATTGCTTACTATTATTTTACTTTATACTTATATTAATATTAATAAATGTTTATTTTAATTTGAACATTTTAAACCTTTATTTTTAATTTTCAAATCATAAATTTTATGCAAACACACATATAAATAAAGTTGACATTATTAAAAATTCATTTGTAAACATTTTCATAATTAATAGAGCTCATTATTAAGTCAAAATGATTTATAAAAGCATTTATCTATTTATTAATAAACTACTTATTTTTATCCAGTTAAATTTAAAACAAATTAAATAAACCTTTTTCTTTTTCTTTTTGCTAAATTTAAATGTAAGCTAAAATTATTTTAAACAATTAAACTTAAATCTTGAATAATTTAAAATCATATAACCATTTATTCAATAGCTTAAATATCAAATTTCTAAATTTTCAAAAATATTAGAATTAGAAAACATATCTATTTATTAAATTTAAAACAAAGATTTTTCCATGTACAATATATATACAGATATATACATTATAATTAGAAGGCAATTTGATTAACTTCAAAAGATAAATTATCAGTTAAATATTTATTTAAAAGAAGATTATTAAATAATTAACAAATATTATCAAATCAATTTAATTTTAATGTAGATTATTAAATTGATATTGTCCTAAATTTCCGGGATATCACAGTAAGAGTCCTCTTTGGTTGCTCAGGTGGTGTACTACATGTTCCTTCAGGTTAAGAGAGGGTTGATAGTTAAATTGCAGAAGGCGTTTGGGAGTGGATGTAGAACGAGAAGTTCGAACCAATATAAAAATACGCGATGTCATTTACTTTACTATTTACTTTTATATTTATATTCCGCATTAGCAAAATACTTAGTTAAAATTCTATATTACGATCCCTAGTCACTTTCGTTTGGTATTAGAGCAGGTCATCATGTAACCATAACATAGTTATTTGATATTCAGTTAATACAGAAAATAACACTAACACTAGTTTTATTGAAGGTCAATCCACTACACGACCACCAATATTTAACGGTTTAAATTACAACTATTGGTCAACTAGGATGATTATTTATATGCAATCAAATGACTATGATACTTGGAATATTACTCAGAATGAATACATTATATCTACGGCACCATATGCAAAATGGTCAAACACAAAAATAATAGATGCTAATTCAAATGCAAAAGTCATGAAAATGTTATTTTGTGCTTTTGATAAAAATGAATTTAATAGAGATAGTATGTGTAAAACTGCTTACGAAATTTGGCGAACTCTTAAAGTTACACATGAAAGAACATACAAAGTTAAACAAAGCAAGATTTCTATGTTTAAAAATCAGTTCCAAAATTTTATAATAAAACTAGATGAAACTCTAAATGACATGTATTCTAGATTCCAAGACATATATCATTCACTAGTAGTATTAGGAGAAAAATATTCGTATTTTAACATTGTCTCAAAAATTCTAAACTCTTTAATGGATGAATGGAAAAGAAAAGTCTTAGATATTGAAGAAGCTAATGATGTTTCTACCTTCAAACCTGAAGAGTTAAAAGGAAATCTTATGTCATATGAAGTTAATTTGCAGGTAAAACGAGATCGAGATCGAGATAGAAATAATATAGCTTTTCAGGTTGAACAAGAAGACTCGGACATAGATGAGGATGACATGACATTTATAGCAAAGAATTTCAAAAAGTTTTGATATTTAGAATGAACAAGAAAATCATAAACAACAGGAGAGAAATACCAATAAATCATCTTCAAATCTCGAATATTATGAATTTCATAAGACGGATCACGTAAAGAAAGACTGTCCTAACCGAAAGAAAGATAAATACAAGAATAGGAAGGACAAGTGCACGAAGAAGCAAGAATTCTCTGTTACACGGGATGATTCAAAATCATCTTCATCATTAGACAGTGACACAAACAGTGATTCTGAACAAGCCAATGTCGGCTATGTGGCTTCGACTAATGACGTACATGATCTTTCTTTTGATGATTTAATAGAACTAAACTCAGAGCTATTAGATAAACTAAAAGAAGTTAAACGGAAGTATAAAGATATTCTAGAAAAATTAAACAGAAATGAAATAGAAGTTGATATGAAGTTACCTCTTATTACAAATGTTTTACTAGTTAAGAATTTAAAACCTAATTTGCTTAGTATAAGCAAACTATGCGATAAAGGTTTTTATCTAACTTTTTTAGAAAAAAAATGCAACATATTTGATCAAAATAATAATCTTATATTTGAAGGAAAATGAAATATTTACATTTTAAATATGAAAGTTAATCATAACACAAATATGTGTCTAGTAGCCAAAGAAAATGATCCTTTATTGTGGCATAAAAGATGTAGTCGTATAAATTTTAAAGCAATAAGCAAATTATCTATGAATAATTTAGTCAAAGGTTTACCAAAAATGAACTTTAAAGTAAAGAACATTTGTGATGCTTGTCAATTAGGAAAATTAACAAAATCTTCTTTTAAATCAAATAAAATAATTTCTAATTACAACGACTTGAATTATTGCATTTAGATCTTTTTGGATCAACTCAAGTTCAATCTATAAACCATAATAGATATCTGTTTGTAATTGTAGATGATTTTTCTAGGTTACTTGGATAATATTTCTGAAAAATAAAAGTGATACATATGAAAATTTTAAAATATTTGCTAAAAGAATTCAAAATTTTAAAAACTTAAAAATTAAAAATATTCGCAGCAATCACGGTATTGAATTCGAAAATGAATCTTTTGAAAAATTATTGTAATAAGGAAGAAAGTGTTCACAATTTTCATTTCCTAGAACTCCACAGCAAAATTGAGTTGCTGAAAGGAAAATTAGAATACTTCAAGAATGTGCTAGAACATTATTAAATGGAAGTACTCTATTAAAACATTTTTAAGAGGAAGTTGTTGCAACTGCTTGTTACGTTTTAAATAGAGTTTCCATTGGACCATTAACAAAGCATACCCCATATGAGCTTTTTAATGTAGAAAACCCAACATATCGTATTTTAAAGTTTTTGGTTCAAAATTTTTTCTTTTAAATACAAAAGCAATCTTGGTAAATTCGATCCAAAATCCAATGAAGGAATATTCATTGGATATTCGAAACGAAGCAAAGCGTATAGAATTTATAATAAAAGAGCTAAAGTAATCGAAGAAACACTTTATATATCATTCGATGAAAATTTCAAAATTAATCACATAAATAAAGATGATGAAATTATTACTAATTCAAATAACACAAGAGACAATTTAGAAAACACTGAAAATAATGTAAACAATAATTTACCAAATAATGAAATTCGAACTCCACCAAAACTTTTAAAAAATCATCCTCTTTACAATATCATTGGAGAAGTAAATACTAACGAAAGAAATTGAAATCAACTAAATCAAATGGGTCATGTAGCTTTTGTTTAAAATATTGAACCCAAAAATGATAAAGAAGCCTCAACTGATGATTATTGGATTATAGCTATGCAAGAAGAATTAAATCAATTTGAACGTAATGACGTTTGGGACATAGTCCCTAAACCAGATAATCAAGTGGTTATCAGTACAAATGAGTTTACAAAAATAAAGCCGACAACCAAGGAAATATTATTTGAACTAAGGCTAGGATAGTTGCTCAAGGTTATAATCAAGAAGAAGCAATAGACTATGATGAAACATTTACTCCTATAGCTCGTCAAGTAGTTATATGTATTTTATTAGCTTATGCATGTTTTAGTAATCTTAAACTATATCAAATGGTTGTAAAAAGTGCCTTTTTAAATGGTTTGATAAAAGAAAATGTATATGTAGAACAACCACCATTATTTGTACATGAAAAATTTCCACATCATGTTTACAAACTTACAAAGGCTTTATATGGTTTAAAACAGGCACCTCGTGCTCGGTATGACTGTCTTAAAAATTATTTAATCGAATTTGGATTTAAAATTGGAAAGGTAGATCAAACTTTATTTATAAAAAAGATAAAAAATGATATTTTAATAATGCAGACTTATGTAGATGATATTATTTTTAATTCTACAAACGACAAATTTTGTCAAGAATTTTCAGATATTTTGACAAGAGAATTTGAGATGTTTCACATGGGAGAACATTCATATTTTCTTAGTTTACAATTTAAACAACTAAGAAATAGAATTTTTATTAATTAAGAAAAAATATTGTAATGATCTTATAAAATGATTTGGCATGGAAAATATTTCTGCAAAGCTGACTCCTATGAGTACTACGGTTCATCTCAATATATGAAAATTGTAAAAGTGTTGACCAAAAACTATATCATAGCATGATTGGATCACTACTTTATTCAATAACTAGTCGATCACACTTTATGATGAGTGGTATGCTTGTGTGCATGATTTCAAGCAAATCCTAAAGAATCATATTTGCAGGCAGTTAAACGAATTTTGCGATACTTAAGCAAGACTAATGACTACCGTCTCTTTTATCCAAAAGAATATCCTTTTGAATTAGTATCATACAGTGATGCTGATTTTGGAGGATATCGAATGGATCGAAAAAGTACAAGTGGTACTTGTCATTTCATTGGACGATCTTTAGTATCTTGGTTTAATGAGAAACAATATTGCGTTTCACTTTCGACATGTGAAGCAGAATATAAATCTGCTGCTTTGGCATGTGCTTAAGTAATTTACATGCAGTAAACACTACAAGTTTTGAAATAAAGCTTTCTAAACCTATAATTTATTGTGAAAACACAAGTTCTATAAATTCATCGAAAAGTCCTATAAATCACTCTAGAACTAAGCATATTGATGTTAGACATCATTTTCTTCGTGATAATTTAGAAAAAGGAAATATATCACTTGATTTTGTACCATCAAAAAATCAAATAGCTGATATATTACAAAACCCTTAAATGAAAATAATTTTATAAAGTTACGATGAGAACTAGGAACCGTGTCATTAAATGAATTATAATTATTTTTTTAAATGTATATTTACAAATACTACATAAATAAAAAAAAATTAAAATAAAATAATGGGGCTGATGGCACTCCAACTCAGGTTTGCTGCAAGGGAGTTGCATGATGTTCCATTGTACTAATACATTTCTTGATTCAGAACAATACATCACCTCTAATTACTCTTGCGGCCATTAATTCTTAGTCTTTCTATCGTCACATTTTTACTTAGCTGAGACTCTTCAAACGTTTTTCACCTCAAACACTAAAAGCTTGTATTAGTAAATGAGATGAGTATATATATACATCTATTTTCATTTTCAATCCTCATTCAATTAAAACAAAACTATTCAACTCAATCAATTTTCAAATAATAAACAAACACAGCAATGTCATCACACGAAGACTCAAACCAATCATCAATTGTTTTTTAGCACTATTCATCAAACAATTCAACTTCAATATACATCCCAGTTAAGATTACTTCCTCACTAAATCGTCATACCTGGTATACGCCAAAAGGAAAGAGAGCTAAAAGAAACTTGAGTTTTGGCTCTCCGTCAATAAAAGAAAAGATTGATGATATCCTCATTTTTTCAAAGGGAAAAATTAGAACTTCAACGCGAAATGTACTACAACAGAAAGTCAATGCAAAACGACTAAGCTTCCTAGAACAATTTGCTCTAAAGATTTGCTGATCATCTTCCAAACAATGTTTGCGCCAACCATCTCCATAATGTCCTCAAGTATCTCCAAACTCTTGGAACGTGATGCTTAAAGTAATGCATGGTCGCCTATCCATCCATTATAAGAAATCACTAAGGCTGAACCATACTCGGATGGTTCGGAAAATCCTAAAAATTATAATATATTTTTTCGTAAGTGATTATACTTCTATGATTGACATTATATTAAACCAAGAAAACATATATATATATATATATATATATATATATATATATATATATTAATTAAATTAAAGAAAGATTAGATGAAACGGAAAAAACTCAGAAAAAATAACAGTTTCAGTCTACTAGCATAAGGCACACAGTCGACTGAATATTCAAAATATTTTAAAATTTTACACCGAAGGAAGTCGACTGAATTAGCCAAACTAGTCCACTGAATATCCCCCAAAATGAACGGTAAACAAGCAGGTTAGATTTCCTGCTAACTAGTCAACTGAAACAACTTTCAGTCGACTAAATCTTCAAATTCTTGAAATTCGCTCAGCAACCAGTTGACTACAATCCTAATAACAGTCAACTGAATTTCAACTTTTTGAACTGTAAACTTGCATCATGTAACACCCTGCATACCCTTCGACTGAGGTCCCCAATTCAGTCAATTGGCCTATATATTTTCTATTCTTTAAAATGTCTATACACATTTACCTATACACCTTTTCACCCAACCGTTACTTAACTCACTCTTCTTTCTCATTTACCACTTACCCATTTACTTCCGCAGAAACACTAGCCTCCACTACAAAAAATCAAAAAAAATTCCTCCAAATCCATTCAAATCAATGGCACCCTGAACCAAACGTGCTCGCAAATCCACTACTGGTCCTTTTGAAAGCTAAATCCACTCCTAGCTTCATAATAAGATAATGGTAACACAATTCAGTTCAATGAAAAATTCTTGAATTTTTCAAGGGGCCTTCATCAAATTTGCATATTTTAATGGCTATGCCCTCCAAGAACTTGCACAAGCTAGCGGTATCGATCATCTAATTAGGTATGACTCGAATAATGTCAAAATTTATCCTCTCTTGATTAAGTTGTTCTTCACCAATATGAATTTGGATCATCAAAATCCATGGAATAAGGACAATTGTATCTGGACCTTAGTTTGCGGAGTTAAAATTTATCTCCCTCTACAATGATTTAGCTACATTTTGCGCTGTCCATCCGAAGGATTGGATATTGATATTGTTGAAGTAGATATGTACAACCAAGGCAAAGTTTCTCATCGCTTTCTATCGGATGATTTGACGATCATGAAATCCTATGCCTTATGTCCAAAGGCACGTATTCTTCACCGAGCTCTTATTCGATCACTCCAACCTTGTACCGGTAGCTATGAGAAAGTCTACAAGAGAGATTTCCAAGCTCTCTATGCCATTTACTCATCTCAACGAGTAAATTGGGCAAATGTCATTTCGGAAGAGTTTCTTATTGTTAACAATAAAAGAAACTACAAGACCATTCACTACAGGGCTTATGTCATGTGTATTCTTCATAATTTTGGAGTTCCTTTGCCCGAAGTGGATTATATGACCGTTAGCGAGCTCAACTCAAAGATTCCAAGTCTTTTGGGTCTCCTAGAATGCCTGCAATCTCAACAAATAATTAGCTTCCAACAACAGGCCACGAATCGAGGACAAGGCAATCCCTAACCTTGGGATACAAGTGTCGCTTCTTCATCATCACAACCTCCTCAAGAAGAAGAAGAAGATGACGATGAAATTCATGAGCTCCATAGAGACATCACTCCAAAGCAAGCACTTATTACTCTATCTCTCGCAATTAGAGTCAGCTTGGACGACGATTGGCCACCGTCGAGAAAAATGTCATCAAACAAATAAGAAGCTTAATTCCATAAAAAGGTTTCTTGAAAAAAATAAGGAGAAAATATCATGTATTGGCCTACCTCTACGAGTATTGTCAAAATCCTTGCATCTTTACATGGTCTACCACCGGCGAAGAAAAGGAAGAAGAAGCTTCACATAGCGAGGAAGTCTAGTTTTGATATTTCTTATGCTCATCTTATCATGTTATTTAAGATATTATTTTATGTATGCTCTTTATGTTTTGATGTTATTGTGTGACATTGTTGTTTGAATTCCATGCTCATGTTTATTTATGATGCTAAGATCATTTTCATTCCCTGTGATATATTTTTATTTCTATACTTATATGTTTATATTTATCATACTATCCATTTGTTCGTTTCCGTCGATGACAAAGGGGGAGAAATTGTTTGATAAGGGGAATATTCATTCAAAGGGAGTAAATTTCTTTCATAAAATTTAAAATTTACATAGTTATCATCATCAAAAAGGGGGAGAATTTTAGAACATTGTATTTTGATGTTTTAATCATGATAACTATATAAGTAAATATTATGTGAACTAACCATTTTTGCAGGAGAAGATGTTATTCTACTCGACAATATATTGCAGACCAGAATTCAGATAGAAGTTTCAATAATGTTTATTGTTTTTTTATATTCTAGTCTAGTAGTTAATTTCTGTTATAATCTCTCCAAAGTGGTATATGTACACACATTTATTTAACCTTGTTCCAAATCATTTCTGATCTTAGTTCATACATCAAAGTGTTTAATAAACTTGTTCACGTACAAAAATTTCTAAAAACACTTTAATGTGGTAGAAAGCTTGATATTCAACCAACTGAAATGGGTTGTTTAGTCGACTAAATATTTATGCACATGCACAATCAAATATGAATATTCAGTTGATTGAACTATCTTATTCAGTCGACTAAATTGCATGTTTTTTGTACTAATCCCACTCTGTTTCAAAATTTTAAATTTCAGCTGGCTGAGTTCTTCTGTTTAGTCATCTGAAATTGCATAACGGCTATTTTTTCTGAACGATCACTTCAATTCAATGAATAGAAACAAACCTTGATTCAAGAGTTATTTCCGTATCTTTTGATCATTACTTTTCATGGTAAGTTGCAACACTTAAACACTATATATAGCCTTCATTTTATTTGTTTTAATCACCTAATTCCTTATTCTAATCTCTTATACTTATTATCTAAACATTCTGCCATCTGCATTCAAATTCCCCATCAAATCACTTGCACATTCACACAAATTCATTTATGATTAATTTAACTTCCTATCTTCACGAACTACACGATATACCACAAAAGAGATGATTATATGAAGTGTGTACTCTAAAGACTCATCCGTGCTATTAAAAGAGCACAATTAGTCAACAAAATTTTCTGTATTATTGAATTCCTGCTTGGTTGCTCAGGCGGTTGAAGTCCTATTCTATTGCTTAGGCGATAGAAGTCATATTCGGTTGCTCAAGCAGTGTAATACCTATTCCTTCGAGTTAAGAGAGGGTTGATAGTTAAATTCCAAAAGGAATCTAGGACTGGACATAGAATGTGAAGTTTGAACCAGTATATGAAAGTCTACAGGGTGGATCGTGTAGTGTATATGCAAGTATATGTGACAAAATATATGATGCAGCTAAAATAATATTAATCTAAGTAAATATAGAACAAGCACACCAGAATTTTATACTGGTTTGGACCTCCTGTCCTACATCTAGTCCCGAAGCTCCCCTTTGGAATTTGACTATCAAAAATTCTCGCTTCACCCGGAGGAATAGGCTTGGTTACAATAAGTTATTCTTGTCAAATGTGTGTTCTAGTATAACATGGATGTTGCTAATTAGTATAATTGCTTCCAATATATATTTAAAGAATATTGTCTATGAAGAACTGAGTATATGGAAGAGTGAATACAAGAAAGATTACTAGAGTGCAGAGATCAAGAATATAGTATAGAATATAGAATTGGAAAGCATAAGTGAGTAAGTTAAGTTTTGTTCTCTTGTTTTTTGATGCTATATATAGTTGTAGATAGGTATCTTGAAGTTGCTTCTGTTGATGGTGAAGAGTTGCGACAAATAGAAGTGGAGATGTCCATTCGCATGTGGCAGTTGCAATACTTTTTTGAAGTTCGAGTTTGAATTCATACGTCTGGTATTTGTTTCAGACGTCTGATACTATATATTTTTTGTACATAGTAGATTTCAGACGTCTGATACTATATATTTTTTATACATAGTAGATTTTCAGACGTCTGAGTGCTATTACCAAATGTTTTGTTTAGCCTGTTTGTTGTTCCAAAGGACTTTTCGAGACGCCTTGCTTGTGCACCCAGACGTCTGATACTGGTGCATGTCTGTTTTGTGCATCTTTTCTTTTGCTTCTTTGTACCTATCGACTTGTAGTCTCTTATAGTGCCCTTTGAGCCTTGTTCTTGTCTTTCTAGTGATATTTTCTAGCAAGTACCTGTACATATAAATATATGTATATTTGATTTTCATTGTATAGTTGTTGTCAACGAAACCGTAGATTGGATTTCCTAACATTCTCCCCCTTTTTGATGATGACAACTATACAATGTACTTAGATATAATTTTATAAATCTCCCCTGAATATGTGCTTACAGTTAACTATACAATGTACTTAGATATAATTTTATGAATCTCCCCTTGAATATGTGCTTACCATTAACTATACAATGTACTTAGATATAATTTTATAAATCTCTCCCTGAATATGTGCTTACCGTTATTTCTCCCATTTTGGCATTATCAAAAAGTATTAATATCTATAATTATGTACGTACTGTTAATCCAGAATTTTAACTAATTGCTGGAAAGTTATAATAATGTACTATAATGACGTAGAAGCAACAAGCCCAAAAGCACTTTTTATAATCATTAAACATAGTAATTACATACATAGTTTATTGTTTTATACAAAAGATGAAACATATTAAAAAAATATCTAAGAAACTTTTGGGGAAGCTTGAGCTTGATCATCTCCTTCATCTTCATTTTTTAAAGAACTAGCTTGTTTTATAGGAGATGTTGGAGTATGTTCGAGAGGTTCTTTTTCCTGTTCAAAAAGTGAAGAGTGTTTTAAAGGAGGAGGAGAATACACCGGAGTTGGCCAATCTTCCGAAGGTGGTGTAGGACCACGTACACATTGAAGAACCTCTTTTAGAACGGATAAAGTTGTTGAAAGCGATGTTTTAACTGTGGCTATTTGAGAAGCAAACGTTATTTCAAAGCTATCAATACGCTTAGCCAATATTTTTTGATTTCTTAATAAGAGAAGTTCATTTTAGAGAGTTAAGTCTTGAATACATTCATTTGGATTGGTCTCAATGCGAGTCTCCAAAATGTCATCTTGATCTGGATAGTCAAAAGATGCAGGAGGAGGAGGAGTTTGTTCTTGATTTTGTTCCTCTTGTTGTGATGGTTGTCGTGATTGTTGATGGGGTTGAGGCCTAGCTTGTCCGGCATGTTGACGACGTTACGTCCACTCTTCAAATGACATAAAATCCGAAGGATTTTCTGGTAAGCGCATAAGAGAGAAGAACTTTATGGGGCATACATGGGAGAAATATCTTCAAACGTCGATAAATACGATGGAATGTTGTGAGCTTTAAGAAGACGCATGATGTAGGTAGGATAGACGACGGATAGATGTGGTTGAGTCCAATAGTGTTTATGCTCATCAAATATGAATTTTGCCTAATTTACCCTTGTTCCACTAAAGATGGCATATAGAGATTTGTGCTCTATTCCATATTTGCTCATGACTACCAAGGAAAGGAATGATTGGGTTGATAATCACCCTATTGAGGAGTCTTGCCTTAGGTCGTAAGTGTTTGGAAGCAAATCTTGGCATTTCATCTTCCCAAATTTGATAGGTAACATTATATCGTGGTTTTAGACGCATATCAGGGATGTTATATAAATCTTCTCCGGAATCAGAACATTCTAGAGTACGGCCTGTTAATTTCGAAGATAGACGAATAGGGTTGCCGTAAACACTTGACCAAAGCCAATTATCATCATTGTCGGTATTCCGAGTGCCATCTAGATTAGCGTAGAAAAGGAATATGGCGAGCTAATCGATTTGGACATTATTGGAATTGAAGGAAATCAATGTTTCTAACCAAGCATTTTCGCACATTTCATCCAAATCGTACAAAGGAAATTTTAGCAAATTATAGAAAGGACCTGTATGCAGCTTCTTCTTTTGAATATCATCATATCTTTTGATTGAATGAGGTACTCTATTCATCCATCTCTTAATTTGATCATCGGAGCACACTTGCAGGTTGGAGGATGTGGCTTGCTCTTGCTTTCTCTTTGAAATTTTAGGGTTTTTAGTTTTGGGCGCCATGATATCATGCGAACGTATGAAGATAGCGATTCGGAAAGTTAGGGTTTTAAATATGAAAGAGAAACGAAATGAAATGCGAGGTAAAAATTTGGGTAAAATAGTCGTTATAAGGTTACTGAAGGCTGTCGATTGAATTTCAGACGCCTAGGAAGTGAGTCAGGCGTCTGATTTTAACCTAAATTAAAGACAGTAAATATGTTCAGACATCTGAAAGTTGTTTGCAGACGTCTGCAATAGATAGAGTTTGTAAATTTTGAAGACAGAAAGTGTTGTTAGACATCTGGATATAGAAACAGACATCTGAAATAGGCAGAAGTTTATTATTTCGAAGACAGATTCTTTTCTCAGACGTCTGGAGATAATACCAGACGTCTAAAATTGTCATGAATTAGTATTTTAAGGAGGCAGAGACTTTGTTCAGACGTCTGGTCATTATTTCAGACGTCTGAAATAGTTTGTTTTGTGATTTTTATTAGGCAGAGATAATTTTCAGACGTCTGGAAGTTTATATCAGACGTCTGATACATGCACAGTGTTAAAAAATGGTGTGTCACAAAGATTTAGACATCTGAGGGCATAGTATAGACGTTTGAAATCTTTAATATGTCTAAAAATAGTCATATTTTGGATGGTTATGCATGATTTTAGAGGGATTATTTTTATTGAAACATGATATTGTTATTTTTGAAAACAAATACAAATATACGTATATGAAAAAACAATAAATAAATTTAGTTAGATGATGATGGAGCATTGCGATCTTCAAAGGTGCTATCCTCCCATGGCTTGAGTGGAGACCAAATAATTCCACTTTCGTTGGTTGTTGGGGAACCAGAAATTTTTTTGGGTAGAGGATCCTAAGCTATATGATAAGATGCAGAAGGATCCAGAGAATTGCAAGCAATCAGAAGTGGTTCATGTACATCCTTTTTTTGTGAATTGCAAAATTTGATCGCTACTTGCTTTAGAAAACTTAGTCGTCGTGCAATGACTTTTTGTTCAAAGTATAATTCTCGTTATAAATCTATTTTTGCTTTTGGTAATGATGTATCTCATCAATATTCTCCTTGGTGTTAGGAGAGACAAATAGAGATCGTTTGGACCTTTTTTTATCAGGAGTGAATCCCGTATGGTAGGAGGATCACTTGTAGGTTGGCTCTTGACTTGGTGTAGGAGTAGGAAGTCGATAAGGGTTATCTGCTGAACTATCCAAGGTTGGTGTTGAGAAGGAGAGATGAAAGTTGTAGGAAGACAAGTTTTTGTTTTCTTTTGCTTGTAAAAGGAATATGAATTCTATATATATATATATATATATATATATATATATATATATATATATTTGTTTTGTAAAAAGATAGGCTGTTTTTGCATGGTTTAAAGGTTATACATAGTTAATTTCAAAAAAAAAATTTCTAAAAAATTGTTAGTTAGTGTTAAAAAATTTGATTTGTGGATAAATTTTTTTAACCAAAAATAGAATGAATGAAATGTAGTATTAGCTGAGAAGATCATTAAGAGAACATATTCCTTAATCGCGTCGCAGTTTAACAAACGTTTGTTTATTTAGTGGTTTTGTGAAAATATCTGCTATTTGATTCTCAATATTTACATATTCTAATGTAATAATTCCTTTTTCTATATTGTCGTGTGAAAAATGATGTCTTATATCTATGTGTTTAGTACATGAGTGATTTACAGGGTTTTTTGATAGATTTATTACACTTGTATTATCATAATATATTGGTGATTTATTGATAAATTTTTCGAAATCTTTACGCGTTTGTTGCATGTACATCACTTGGGCACATGCTAAGACCGCTGAAATATATTCGGCTTCGCAAGTGGATAAAGAGACAGTTTTGCTTTTTGCTAAACCATGAAACCGAAGATTGTCCGATAAAATGACACGTTCCGCTAGTACTCTTACGATCTCTTTTACATCCACCAAAATCCGCGTCACTATATGAAACAAGTTCAAACGATGATCCCTTAGTATAAAATAAACCATAATCTCTAGAACTAGATAAATAGCGTAAGATACTTTTAACGGCTCTTTGGTGAGACTCTTTTGGTTTTGCTTGAAATCGGGCACAAAGACATACGCTCATCATAATGTCGGGTCGACTAGCTGTTAAATATAGTAAGGAGCAAATCATACTATGATACAATTTTCATCAAAATCTTTTCCATTATCATCTTTTTCCAAGTGAATACTATGACTCATTGGTGTTGGTTTGCTTGAAGTTTTATTCATTTCAAAATGACGTAATAGATCGTTACAATATTTTTCTTGATGAATAAAAATACCATTTTCAAGTTGTTTTATTTGTAAGCCTAAAGAGAAATTCAATTCACCTATATGAGGAATTTCAAATTCGTTTTTAATAATGTTTGAAAATTAAGTACAAAGATTTTTGTTAGTTGAACCAAAAATAATATCATCTACGTAAATTTGTATAACTAAGATGTCGTTATTTTCTCATTTAATTAATAAAGTCGTATCTATTTTACCTATTTGGAAACCAGATGCAATTAAATGATTTTTAAGACGTTCATACCAGGCACGGGGGGCTTGCTTTAAACCATATAAGGCTTTGTTTAACTTAAAAACATGATGGGATATTTTCCGTGAACAAATAATGGAGGTTGTTCAACATATACATTTTCATTAATAAAACCATTTAAAAAAGCACATTTGACATCCATTTGAAATAATTTAAAATTGTGATGGCTTGCAAAAGCAAGTATTGTACGTATGGCCTCGAGCCTTGCTATTGGAGCAAAAGTTTCGTTGTAATCGATACCATCTTCTTGATCATAATCCTGAGCGACTAAACGTGCTTTATTCCTAATTATATTTCCATTTTCATCTGCTTTGTTTTTCAGTACCCATTTTGTTCCAATAACTGATTGATTTTTCGGTCTTCGTACTAATTCCCAAACACTATTACGTTCAAATTGATTTAATTCTTCTTGCATGGCTATTATCCAAAAATTATCGTTTGAAGCTTCTTTATAATTTTTTGGTTCAAAATTTGACACAAATGCAATATGACTTATTTGGTTAAGTTGATTTCTAGTTACTCTGGAATTAAGATCCCCAATGATATTATCTTTTGGATGATCTTTTAGAATTCTGGGGGCGACACTAAAGTATTATTTTGTGCATTTTTCTCATTATTAGATGAGTTTGTTGTGTTTGTTATTGGAATAATTTCTTCATCGTCATTAGTATGATGGTTAAGAAAATTTTCATAAAATGAACCATGTAAACTTTCTTCAATTGTGTTAGTATGTTTAATAAAAATTCTATATGCCTTGCTACGATCCGAATATACAACAAAGATTCCTTCATCGGCCTTCGGGTCGAATTTTCCTAATTTATCTTTTGTATTTAGTATAAAACATTTAAAGTTTTAAAGTATGATACTTCAGGTTTTCTTCCAAAAAATATTTCAAAACAAGTATTTTTAGTCATAAGTCGTATGGTTACTCGATTCAAAACATAACAAGCCGTAGCAATAGCTTTAGCCCAAAAATGTTTTGGTAAACCACTACTATTTAATAGTGTTCGTGCACATTCTTGTAATGTACGATTTTTCTTTCTACTACACCATTTTGTTGAGGTGTGCGAGGAAAAGAAATTTTTTGACTTATGCCCTTTTACAAAAATTAGTAAAAACATCATTTTAGAATTCTCCATAGTGATCACTCTGAATATTCTTAATTTTCAAATCCATTTGAGCTTTAATTCTTTCAGCAAAAATTTTAAACATACCAAAATGTCACTTTTATGTTTTAAAAATAAAGTCCATGTATATCTTGAAAAATCATCAACTATTACGAAAACATTTTGTTGTGATTTATAGATCGTACTTGAGTTGGACCAAATAAATCTAAATGTAATAATTAAAATGGTTGTTTGTAGAAATAGTATTGTTAGATTTAAAAGAGCTTTTCTTTAGTTTTTCGATTTGACAATCGTCACATAAATTTTATACTTTACAATTTATTTTAGATAAAGCTCTAACTAGCTCATATTTTGCTAATTTACTAATATATTTAAATTTAATATGACAGAATCATTTATGCCCCAACCATGGATCATCATGTTCGGCGGTTAAGCATAAATTTGAATTTCGATTTATATTCATATTTAAGACATAAACATTTTTATTTCTAAAATCCTCAAAGATAAGTTGTTTGTTATTGTCGAAAATATTACATCTATCCTTTTTTGAAATTAATTTGAAAACCTTTTTCACATAAAGGACTAAAACTAAGTAGGTTGTGTTTTAAACTTTCTACTAACAAAACATTTGTGATGATAGGAGTTAGAAACACTGGAGCTGATGACTTCTCTGATGCAACGACGTATTATTTTGAGTTATCTCCAAAAGTAACCGTTCCACCAATGTATGTTATATTTGATAACATTTTTGAGTTTCCGGTCATATGCTTGGAGCATCCACTATCAAATATCCATTTCTCCTTTTTTTTATTTTTGGTACCTGCAAAATAAAAAAATGATTTAATTGGTACCCATATATTTTGTTAGGGTCCAGGATGTTAGGAGGAGTAGGTAGCCATACCCAAGAAGGTTTGGTACCTTTATGAACATAATTTTTATTATAGACTACATTATGTAAAAAATTATTAATATGTTTTTGTCTAATCAAATTATTATTTGTCATGGGAATCCAAATTTTTATATTTTTGTTATTCATATTAGACTTAGGTGATCTTTTAGTCTTTTGATAAATAAAACTATATTTCTTAATATTATTCCCTTTTTGTTTACGAGTGTTTTTAAATCCTATTCCATTTCTATTACCTGAAGGTTTTGAAGTTTTGATAAGATTTTTCAAATCTTGTTTTCCTTTATTAAATTTTGAAACATTATTTGTAGTTTTATCTATTTTTTCTTTTAATTCTAAATTTTCAATTTTCAATTTTCAATGTTTCTATGTTACTTTTCAAGTTGATATTTCTTTTAACAAGTTATCATTTTCTAGTTTAACTTTTCCAAATCATTAGATATAGTCTCATTTTCAACTAAACTACTTTTATTTTTTCTTGAGATAATTCTAGTTCCTCCTCTAAAATAATTTTTCATCTTTTAACATTCCTATTTCAAGTTCTAATCTATTTATTTTGGCTATGTGTTCTTTATTCAATTTTTTAATTTGTCTAAATTTATCATCTAATTCCATGCTAAGTTCTAATAATCCATCATATCTACGTTCGGGACATACCTCATCAGTTTGTGCCATAAAACCTACATTAGCTTTTTCTCCGTCACTATCGTTGTCACTGTCTGATGATGATGAAGAATCTGAGTCATCTCATGTTACTTTGAAAGCTTTCTTCTTTTTGATTTTTTCAAATTTGTTCTTCTTTTTATCACTGTTGAGCTTGGGACAATCTTTCTTCTTATGTCCAAATTGATCACATTCATACCATTTGATTGACGTTTGATATGTTGAGCTTGATTTTCCTCATTTCTGAAATCTAGAAATTTTCCTAAACTTCTTGAATTTGTTGTAGTTTTTTGGCAATAAATACAATTTCTTCTTCGTCTAAGTTGGAGTCTTCATTGGTTGTTGGAAATGTTATGCTTTTCTTCTCTGAATTTTGTTCTTTTCTTGCCTGCAGATAAGCTTCATAGGACATGAAATTTCCTATAAATTCTTCAACTAAGAGTGTTGAGAGGTCATTAGCTTCTTCGAAAGCTAATACTTTTCTTTACCATTCTAGAGTTAAAAAATTGAGTATTCTAGATACTAAATCAAAATTTGTGAATTTAACTCCTAGCGCGATTAAATCGTGTTGAATAGCTTGGAATCTAGAGTACATGTCCACTATAGATTCATTTTGTTTCATTTTAAATGATGCAAATTGATTTTGTAAAATTGAAATTTTAGTTTGCTTAACTTTGTTTGTGCCTTCGTGTGTAATTTGTAAGGTGCGCCAAATATCATATGCAGTGTTTCATAACATGACACGTGAAAATTCATTCTTATCTAATGAACAAAATAAAGCATTCATAGCTTTGGCATTATTAGAAGCTGTGGTTTTTTGTGCATCATTCCATGTGTTCATAGTAGTGTAAGGTGCTTCATATTTATTTTGAGTGGCTGACCAAATTTCTAATCCATTAGCTTCCAAAAAAATTTGCATACGTGTCGACCAATATGCATAATTAGAACCATTAAAGAGTGGGGATATGCTAAGGATTGGCTTTCTTGAAAAATACATGACATATTAAAGTGATTCAAATTCGTGTTACTGTACTTTGATAAAACCTTGCTCCGATACCAATTGAAAGTCTGCGGGATGGTTGGTGTAGTGTATATGAAAGTATATATGACAAAATATATGATACAACTAAAATAATATTAATCTAAGTAATTATAGAATAAGCATACCAAAATTTTATATTGCTTCTAACCTCTCGTCCTACGTCCAGTCTTGAAGCTCCCCTTCAGAATTCGACTATCAAAAACCATCGCATCGCCCGGAGGAATAGGCTTGGTTACCAAAAGTTTTTCTTGTCAAATATGTGTTCTAGTATAACATGGATGTTGATTAATTAGTACAATTGCTTCCAATATATATCTAAATAATATTATCTATGAAGAATTGAGTATATGGAAGAGTGAATACAAGTAAAGATTGCTAGAGTTTAGAGATCAAGAATATAGTATGGAATATAGAATTAGAAAGCGTAAGTGAGTAAGTTAAGTTTTGTTCTCTTGATTCTTGATGCTATATATAGTCGTAGATAGGTATCTTGAGTAGTTGCATCCATTAACGAATGCTCTGAAGTTGCTTCTGTTGATGGTGAAGAGTTGCAGCGAAGAGAACCGGAGATGTCCATTCGCATGTGGTAGTTACTATTATTTTCTGAAGTTCAAGTTTGAATTCATACGTCTAGTATTTGCTTCAGACGTCTGATATTATATATTTTTTGTACATAGTAGACTTTCAGATGTCTGAATGCTATTACTAGATGTCTGGTTTAGCCTATTTGTAGTTCTGGAGGACTTTTTCAGACGTTTGAGTTGTGCACCTAGACGTCTGATACTGGTGCATGTCTGTTTTGTGCATTTTCTTCTTTGTACCTATCGACTTGTAGTCTCTTGTAGTGTCCTTTGAGCCTTGTTCTTGTCTTTCTAGTGATGTTGTTCTAGCAAGTACCTGTGTATATGTGTGTGTGTGTGTGTGTGTGTGTATTTGATTTCCGTTGTATAGTTGTTGTCATCGAAACCGTAGGTTGGATTTCCTAATAGTATAAATATCCCTGTTGTCGTTTACTTTACTTTTTACTTTTATATTTATACTTCGTCCTAGTGAAGTACTTAGTTAATATTCTATATCACAATCCCTACTCACTTTCACTCATGATCATAATGCCCTTTCTTGTCACACTTAAAGCAAATTACGTCAGCCTTTGCCTTCTTGGCAGCTTCTCTCTTCCGGGCTTCCTTCTTTTGAAAGAACTTTCTCTTCTTTCCCTGAGAACCCTGGGTTTCAACCAGCTTTTCTTTCACAAAAAAAACAAGCATCTCTTCAAGTTGGATTGCCATCTCTATAAAACATCACAAGGATCATGGAGATGTGTCATGGTCGCCCTAGTAATCTCAGGTCTCAATCCCGGAATGAACTTCTCATTCCTCCCGACGACGGTTTCTATAGTAGCATACCCATAACGGGATAGCTCATCAAACTTGGTGGCATACTCAATTACCCATATCTCTCCCTGCACCAAATTCGTAAACTTTCTCAACAATGCTGACTTAGAAACTTCAGACAAACACCACCATTCAAATCTCCTTCAGAATTTTTCCCAAGTCAACTCTTTCCCCTGAACTCTGGCATTAACAGTATTCCACGACTAAAATGCTACCTTTGCAACTGCCTAGAGGTCAGCCTCCGCTCTGCTCATCGTCCAAACCCAGATCGATGAAGATTCTCTCACAATGCAAGAGCCAATTTTCCGCTTCTATGGCATCCTTCGTTCCTAAAAATAGTTTATCACCAAGACTGGTGTAGTCTCTTCTTAACTTAGCATATTTATTCCCAATTGGAGCCATAAGATTAGCTCTTCTAACATTCCCAACAACTCCAACAGCAGCTCCTGCTTGCATCAGATTAACAAAGAGCTAATACATTGCCCCCATGTCCACTGGTGGATTTTCAGCTCCTACATTGGCATCTGCATTTTGGTTAGCATTAGCCTGTCGACCTAGTTCCCCCTGGTGGGTCGAATATTTCCGTTGGTTGTGATGCTTCCTCCATCGAGATTTCCTCTTTCGTTTTCCTCCTACATATCTTCTTTCTCGTAAATCTGCATACGAGCCTTAGTAAGATACAAAAGAACGGTCTAAAAGAGAGAAGAATACGTACTTATATATATATATATCAAATATAAGTACATTACTACAGTGTTATCCCAAATGCTGATCTTATTTTCTAATTCATTAGATTATGCTTTGAAAAATCTTTTAGTTTTAATTTTTTTTAAGTTTCATAACCTAGAACATCCCCCACTTGAAGGCCCAAAACTAATGGCTAAGGATGCTGCAATCCATGGTATTAATCCTCGGTGTCGAAATACGGTACATTGATATAATAGAAACACATGGATATGGAAAATTTATAAAATCATTAAACAACTTTCACATTCCATTTCAATCATTACATAATCCTATATTCGAGAACCACATTTGGAGAAAATATAATTATTACAACATACACCAAGAGAGACATATGAAGATGCCCCCTTGGATGATCAGAGTATATTTATCTAAGCAATTAAATGACTTTTCCTTTACAAAAAACACGGTGGAATCAAAATAAAAAGTGTTCCTAATAGCTACCTTGCCTCCTGCATGCCTCTAGATGCTTATTCGTCTAAAGGAGAACCTAAAACCCTCTACTCTCAAACTACTCAAAATCAATTGAGCGCTGGAGAGTTTAAAGGGGGAAAACCTACTATTCGGGCATACCATTTAGATATCTACTGAGACCACTTTGCTTAGCGGAATGAGTTTTCCCCTCATTAGTAACTTATCAAAAACTTATGATAACCACATAATGTTCTCCTGTATCCACAATCGTTAAAAAACATAGCAATTTAAAATATTATGATGATACACAAATAAGTAAATCATTATGGATTCCTATCCCCATTTATTTGACTTTTTTTCATAGTATAGTTTCTTGGTTACCATTAACCTATTAGTTCTCATGGGCTCACTAATAACCTTATTAAAGCTAATGGACTTTCTGTCTGGTCGCATAGTTTTCATGCAATCACTAAGAACCTTTTCACCCCTAACAAGAACTTCATTTGATTATTTCATGGGTTCTCCCTGAACCTATTGGTGTCTCCAAAATCTTCCCTCATATCATAGTTTTCATAGGTTGACTATGAAACTATTGACTTCTGTCAATAACTTAATCCGTATATAGTTTTCATGGGTTCACTACAAACTTAATGGCCCCTGCCAATAACTCTTTCTAAAGATAGTTTTCATGGGTTTACTATGAACTTGTCTATCTGACAACTGCTTTAGTCAGTATTTAGACATCATATATTTTGGTCTTCCTGACCTCCTGGATGAAATTCTACTCATATAGGAGTTAACTCAACTTATATTCGCTATTGGGTCAACCTAGCTGGTTATTCTACCCTTTCTCCCTAAAGTACAGTTATCGGTCCATATTAAGGTTAATAAGTAAACTAGAAGACGCAAACATAATAACAAATAATCACCAACATATGTGGCTTAAGATCCTTGAAATCATTTTCATATAAAACATGGTTAATCCCTTTAACCTATTATTTTGTCAAGGAAAGCTTCTTCAAAAACTTCATACTTAAAAGATAATATAAAAATCCTTTATTATGCTATGGTTTATTTTGTAGCGACCCAACTTTCTATCACCAGAAAGTCGCATCACTAATTAAGAAAGAAAGGGATAGAAGAAGAAAAGATAAGAAAAGAAGAAACACAACAACATCAGATAACTCACAGCGGAACGAATGAAATATAATATACCACATAAAATATTACATAGTATCATATTACATCAGAGTACACAACTTATTCAACACATATTAGACAGTTATAAACATCTGTCTAACTATACAACTCAAGATATCACAAGATACAGATACAACACAAACACAGTGGAACCATAATATATCTACACGTGGAAGCCTCCTGTTCCATATCTCCTCTAGAGTTCGTCAAGCTAACCTGAATCCCTCGACTACTCATACATAATATGAGTACCCAAGAGTTTAATAAAATAGAAAATAAACACTCGGGTCAGATAGGGGTCTGGTGTGAGTAAACGGGTTAAAATTGCTTAACTTTAGAAAAACCTTGAAAAGAAAGGGTATCACATAAGACTTCCTACACATAAACATGGAAAAGTTTTTACCTTACGCTAACCAAATCATTTGATAGGAAATCCAGTGATATTATAATAGTGTCTAGGGTTTTCAAGTAAACAAGAAACAGCCAAAATTGTTACATGATTAAATTCCAGCTACTAGCCACAAAAGTGGGTAATACAAACAAAACCGTAGGGTCTCATAGGAAGAATGGGTTACCATCAATGGTAGGGCTACCGGGGTACCGCCCATCACAGTATGTAGCCTAGATCACAGTACCGAGCATTACTCCTAATCCCCTACAACACAAAACCAGGACCATTCCTTACTGAACAGTCCCGAGTAAGATCACCCCGTGGTTGGCGCGACCAACCACCACTAAGCCGAAATAAAAGGGACATCTAGACAAGAATGACCTCACCCTGAAATGGGTGCTACCCACCAAGCCTTGCTGCACCTCCTCTTCTTTAGCCATTCCCGGTTGATGAGGCTTGAGGCTGCGATTAACTTTATAGAACATATCTATCTTAGAATGCTCATCGTCCACCTGACGATGTTCTGAAAGCATTCAATCCATACAAGTTCGTTTCGAGATCGAACGAAACCGAAGGCACTATCTCGTTGCACTCATTTTGGAATTACCCTCAGAGTCAACGACCATAGCCCTTGCACTCTGAATCACCATCTCGAACCTATAAGTACTATCTACGTCAAACTCATCACGGAATCACCCCTAGAGTTATACTGTCGAATAGTTCTTACACTTCGAGTCTTCACTAAGCTCCACTTGGATTCACGACCTAACGTTTAACTCGGATCGATGTGGTTTTCAGATTATCCAAATATGGAAACCCGATCCCGGTCTCACCGAATCCAAATGCCATTTTAATGTCCAAGTTGTTTAAGGGTTTAAACAATTAACTTATATTTAGGATGATATAAACAGATAGATGAATCACATTATCACAATAGATAATTCACATCAAACATTCATCACACAAAGCAACATATCACATTAGAGATATCATATCCAAATCATCCAACATCATTCAACATCTAATATCAATCATCCCATATTAATCAATTATCCATAAACAGAATTGATTAACTCTAAATCAATTGGATTACCTTAATCCTTCTTCATTAATTTATTCCAATAAATATCATCTCTTAATGATCTTCCTTAATTAATCTCCTTTGATTAATTATCTGTTAATTACATTCAAGTAATTATCCTTAACCATATACAATAATTAACCTTTAATTACTATCATTAATTACAATAATTAATGATCCTTCATTTACTTCCATTAATTAATTAAGTATAATTAATTACATTAATCCTTTGTTAATTACAATTAATTAATCAAATTAATCACTTTTATTAATCAACCTTGATTAATTAACTAATGATCCTTATTAATTAATAATTCCTTTAATAAATTAAATAATTAACTTGTAATTAATCATCTTATTAATCATAAACAGTAATTAACAACTTGTAATTACTTATCTTAATTAATTAACTTCTTAATTAATTATATTAACCCTTTGATTAATTTATCTAATTAATTAATATTTAATTACTTCATTAAGCAATCAATTAATTAATAATCCTTAATTAATTACTTTATTAATTAATTACATTATTAATTAATTACACTTAGTAATTTATCTTAAAATTAATCACATTTATTAATAAATCAATCACATTAATTAATTAACTAAAATTAATTAAGTAATTAACCCTTAATTACTTACATTAGTAATTATCTTCTAATTACTTCATTAGATGATTACTTCTTTAATTAATTACCTTAACAAGTAATTAATTCCATCATTAAATAATTCTTAATTCTTTAAATTAATTATTTACTCCATAATTAATTAACCTTAAAACAATTATATTAATCAATTCCTTAATTAATAACATCTAAACCACTTCCATTTAATTACTCCCATGAGTAATTTTCCACTAATTACTTCCGTAAGTAATTATCCCTACTTAATTACATTCAGAAATTCACCATTAATTACTTCATTAAGTAATTACACTTAATTAATTCATACTTAAGTGATTATTTAAAATTAAATAACAATTAACTAATTATTTAAAATTAATTAAATAACTAATTAATTAACTTCTTATATTTCAAAATCCTTAATTAATTAAGAAAACATTAATCTTGATTAAACTTTTACTTATTAACAGATTATATTAATTAAGTATCCATAAGTTCATAACAAAGATAAATTAACCATATTTATCTTCAAAAATAAATTATTTGAATAAATTAAATCTTATTAACTTAAAGACAAATTATTTAATTTCGTTTTCAAGATTATAACATTACCTTATTTGAAAATAGAACATTTGGAAATAAATTTGAAATTTAAAACACTTTAATTATCTAATTTAAACTTTTCATCTCCAATATAATTTTGAAATCTTAGTTATTAAAACATTACTTTAAAATTTACTATAAAATTTGTTTTAACATTTTAAAATTTGAAAACACTCCTTTAAATTGAAACTCTTCTTTTTAAATTAAAATTCAAAATTAATTTAAGATAATTACTTTTAAAAACAAATATCTTAAACAATTTAATTGTAAAATAAATTCAATTAACACTTTAATAGTTTGATTAAAATTTTACTTTAAAGGAACAAGTTATAACTTTGAAAATTTATTCCTCTTTTATAAAAACTTAGGACTTGATTTGCATACAATAACGACTCGGGTCAAACCTGTGTCAAACACCACAAAAACTCGAGTTAGCCTCGGGTCACTCCCCTACCTGTCTGCTTCGAGACAAACCCTATGCTTGCACGAACCCATACCCGAGAGCACACCTTCTTCTCAAAACAAAACTCCACCTGGTTTCAAACCCATGCATGGTGCATGTGCAACTGAAGCTCCGGCCAGCGACGGTCATCGCGACCATCAACGACCATCACACGATCGCGTGCGAGCCTCCTCAAACACTCAGATCACACAAAAACAACTCGAAATTTCGACCCTACGCATTAGAAAACTGCAGCAAATCATCTCCAAAAATCCTCCCATGGCCAACCACCATGACGTCGTTATACCTCGCCGACCCCACCATTGAAACGCCACGCCCACAAGCTTTAACTCCCCTAAATGCGAACGACTCCGGTCCAATTTTCACGTCGCAAATGCCTATACAGCCAAGCCGAAACAAAAAACTGCTAAAACCCTAAATCGTTCGAATCAGATCACCATGGCCATAGAAAAAATCCAATAGCATTTTCCCCTACATCCTCATCACAAAAGCTTGCTTCAACCAAGAAATCTCTTCCGATCATCACGCCGATCAACGGCAAACCACCAAAACCCCTAATTCGAACAAACCCCGAATTCACATTAATTTCTCAACTAAAAATTATGATATGTACTTTAAAATTCATAATTTTTAGTCCTTAACACATTCATGAAATCCAAATCAGAAAACATGATAGTTGATTTTTGACATGAATCAAGATTTCACTGTATTTCTAAATTTTAAACTTATTTACTAAAGTAAAAATCCTGAAATGATTTTAAACACAGCCATCATCCATTAACAAACAATTTTCATTAAATTATCAAAGCTAAATAATGAATGTTTTTGGGTGGTTTGAATGAATTTGAATGATCATAGCCTGTAATTTAACAGAGCATACCTATGCAGTCACTACATGCATCTCTTCTTTGTATACAAACATGCAATCTTCTTCACAAAACAATTGAAACTAAACTACTATATAAATCATCACACATGTCTGGGTTTATAACAGGTTCAAATCTATTTTTAAAATGAAGATTTACTCACCTTTTGTATACGCAGAGCAGTTTTGAATTCTTTTCTTCAGGCTTTGAAATCTTTAAGCCTGGAAACTGTTTTGATTTTGTTGATGAAATCCTACTGCATGCTTACAGATTGACTTGCTGATGACTGTGAATTCTTGCATGCATACAAATTGATGTTTTAAACTTGTTGTTGCCCTTCATTAGAATCACAGATTTGAAATTGCAGGATTTTAATCTCAGATTTGATTTTCTTTTAGTTTTAATTTCAGATTTGAGAAAGATTTCTGTTTTTTCCATTAATTTTTAGATTTGAGTTAAGAAGTGAAAACAAAGAAATAAAAATGTTTGTGAAAAAAACTAGTTTCCTTCTTAAAACATTTATTAAAAATTAAAATAGAAATGTTGCCACATGTTATCAAGATTTTACATTTGTCATTCATTTTTTTTAATTGCCTTACATGTGTTGTTAAGATGTCTAATATGGTTACACATGTTTTTAAGTATTTTTAATTAAATTTTTATTTAATTTAAATGATAATATAAACTTACTTATTTAATCCACTAAATTAATAAACACTTATATATGAATATGTAAGTTTAATCTTTAAAGAAAAATATTATAAAATTAGTTATAATACAAATAAATCTGTATACATGTATTTAAAATCTAAAACATTTACATTTATTGTTTAAGAGATAATTTTTAAAAAAGAAAGCTTATTAATAACTTTATACATTTATAACCATTTAAAATTTAAACACTTTTAAAGAAAACAAAAATAAAAATTTATTTAAATCCTTTTTAATTATCATATTAAAAGTAAATAAATTATTTTATACTTTGAAAACAATTGAATTAATCTTTAAATTAACTTTTGAAAAATATAAATTTTAAAACAAAGCTTTAAATTACAATTCATACATATATAAATTATCAATAGATTAAATTAAATTTCAAAACAATTCCAAATTATAACATATACATACATATATATTACAATTTGAAAATTTATCTTTTATTAGCTTTAAAAAATAATTCTTATCAATATTGCCAGATTAAAAATTTATTAACCTTAAAAGATTAAGTTTATCAATTTAAGTTAAAATTATAAAGAAAAATTATCAAATCAATTTAATTATTAATACGGATTACTAAATTTATATTGCTTAAAGTTCCGGGTCGTCACATTCCTTCCCCCTTAAAAGAATTTCATCCTCGAAATTTAAAAGCAAAGATAATTTAATAACCCAGCAAAGATTTTAATTTCAAACAGCAAAGCATACCTATCAACCAGTTACTAACAACCATAGCAATCAATCAAACAAACAAACCGAACTAATTATCCTGACACAAATTAGAATAAATTTTACTAACACTATCTTGAGTTTCCCAAGTAAAAATCACTGGGAGACTCACTCTACTTAAGCTAACAAACCACACCACCAAAATCCAGAGCTTCTCTCATCTCTAAATCCACCAATATGAACAGAACATCAGATTATACTCAAGTCCATCTCAACTTCCAAATCCAACTGAACTGCAGATTCAACAACCAACGATGAATCATATGCGTGCTCCCTTAGAGATACATGAAATATAATGAATTCCAGCTATCCAAACGGCAATTCAATCCTGAAGACAAAAGAACTTATCGTATCAAAACACAGATAAGAAATCCCAAATGCCTCAGAACTAGCCATCCAATCTTATGCAATTACCGCTCTTTTAACCAAAGAAATCTTAACAATAATGAAGTCCCCAACTTTGAATTCCAAACTCCTTATCTCATATCTACATAACTCAACAGACAATCCTGGCTGCCAAACTCTTCCTGATCAGCTCAACCTATGCTGATGCTTCCAGAAACAACTAAACCAAAGCAAACCAGTATTTGGATCCTATTCAATAGAAAAGTCTTCCAAGATCTGTTGAAATCCAGAACACAAGCTCTACTTCCTAAGCAATAGCAAACTGAACTTGCTTCCTTCCGTGCACAGCTGCTACCTTGCTTCTGCTGCACAACTCTGATTCTGGAATAGATGAGAATACCATTGATGAACATGAGTACAAACTTATCCAATATATCCGGGAACTTTGTTCATCAAATCCATAAAATATGAGTGACCCATCTGACTCGGTCACACATCCTTACAGCAGAAACCCAACTCAAAAACTAGATCTGACCAATCCAAACTCCCAAAATTCCTGAGCTGCTACACTAACTCTTCTTCTCCAAGAACCATCCTACAACCTTGCTAACTACCAGAATCTCTTCTGGAACCAAAACAATATGGAACTCAACTCCAGATATAGACAAACTTCTGATTACATCAGTAGCTCCTACTTCCATATGAGAACCCTCAGTCTCAAACAAAAGGTTGCCCAAGAAAATTTCCCAAACTAATCGCAAGTCACTTTCGCGATCCTACCTAGTTCGGGTTCCAAAGAAACCATCCTCTCTTTACCAATTAGAACAGCTTTAAGTTTCTCCAAACAAGGTTAACCCTCAAGAAAACTTCCACCCTCTGCCCGGACTGCTAATAAAAGAACCACCAAGATTCCTGAACCATCGGAGAAGCAAGCCACACTGTTGCTTCCAAACTCTACCTTGATGATACTGCAAAGCTAAAAGACCTTCTTGTCAGCACACCGAATACTTCGTGCTGCACTGTTACCACAGCTAACCAAAAACTTCTAATCCAAAGGCTTCTCGAATACCAAAACCATCAACAAACCACACAACGGACCTTCGAGATGACAGACATCCTCTCAAGAAATTCGGGCTCCAAACCAAGCATCAACATCTCGCTCTCCTTAAGGAATGACAAATGAGACCATGCCGAAGCGAAACAACTTATAGACCTTAGTCTCATATTCGAAAACAGCCAACCTTCTAGCTAAAGATCCAAATAACTTCCACTCAGAAGAATCTTCCCTGCAGCAGGTAAAGACTGCCCCTCAACTACTTCTAAAACTGCTTCAAGAGAAAAAATCTTCTGAAAATATCCATGGGTACTGCATCTCATCATGTAGTTATCAAGATATCATCACTTACTTCTGCACTTCCGACAGATCCAAACTTACATTTCAAAAATGAACTCCAAATTTTTTTAAAAGATTTCCTTCGGAGATCAGAGAAATCCTTACTCCAAGCTGCAAATATTACTCGAGACGGTATTAGGTCTACAGTCTTGACAAATATACTTCAAACCTCAAACATATGGACCTCCTCCATCAGTGGTAGTCGTGTTACCACACACCACTACTCCATCTACCTCTAAAACTTATGTTGGAAAATCCGAACAAAAAACCCAACAAATCAGGTAGATATATATATATATATATATATATATATATATATATATATAAATTACAAGTACTCTCTCTCAAGAAAGACACCACTCCAAAGCCTAGGTATTCACTCAACCTAATGCTCTGATACCAACTGTAGCGACCCAACTTTCTATCACCAAAAAGTTGCGTCACTAATTAAGAAAGAAAGGGATAGAAGAAGAAAAGATAAGAAAAGAAGAAACACAACAACATCAGATAAATCACAGTGGAACGAATGAAACATAATATATCACATAAAATATTACATAGTATTATATTACATCAGAGTACACAACTTATTCAACACATATTAGACAGTTATAAACATCTGTCTAACTATACAACTTAAGATATCACAAGATACAGATACAACACAAACACAACGGAACCATAATATATCTACACGTGGAAGCCTCCTGCTCCATATCTCCTCCAGAGTTCATCAAGCTAACCTGAATCCCTCAACTACTCATACATAATATGAGTACCCAAGAGTTTAATAAAACAGAAAATAAACACTCAGGTCAGACAGGGGTCTGGTGTGAGTAAACGGGTTAAAATTGCTTAACTTTAGAAAAACCTTGAAAAGAAAGGGTATCACGTAAGACTTCCCACACATAAACATGGAAAAGTTTTTACCTTACGCTAACCAAATCATTTGATAGGAAATCCAGTGATATTATAATGGTGTCTAAGGTTTTCAAGTAAATAAGAAATAGCCTAAATTGTTACATGATTAAATTCCAGCTACTAGCCACAAAAGTGGGTAATACAAACAAAACCAATAGGGTCTCGTAGGAAGAATGGATTACCATCAATGGCAGGGCTACCGGGGTACCGCCCGCCATAGTACGTGGCCAAGATCACAGTACCGAGGATTACTCCCAATCCCCTGCAACACAAAGCCGGGACCATTCCTTACTGAACAGTCCCGAGTAAGATCACCCCGTGGTTGGCGCGACCAACCACCTACTAAGCAGAAATAAAAGGGAGATCTAGACAGGAATGACCTCACCCTGAAATGGGTGCTATCCACCTAGCCTTGCTACACCTCCCTTATTTTAGCCATTCCCGGTTGATGAGGCTTGAGGCTGCGATTACCTTTAAAGAACATATCTATCTTAGAATGCTCATCGTCCACCTTATGATTTTCTGAAAGAATTCAATCCATAAAAGTTCGTTCCGGGTTCGAACGAAACCGAAGTCACTATCTCATTGCACTCATTTTGGAATCACCCTCAGAGTCAGCGACCATAGCCCTTGCACTCTAAATCATCGTCTCGAACCTATAAGTACTATCTCCGTCAAACTCATCATGGAATCACCCCCAGAGTTATACTGACAAATAGTTCTTACACTTCGAGTCTTCACTAAGCTCCACTTGGATTCATGACCTAACGTTTAATTTGGATCGATGTTGTTTCCGGATTATCCAAATATGGAAACCCGATCCCGGTCTCACCGAATCCAAACACCATTTTAATGTCCAAGTTGTTTAAGGGTTTAAACAATTAACTTATATTCAGGATTATATAAACAGATAGATGAATCACATTATCACAATAGATAATTCATATCAAACATTCATCACACAAAGCAGCATATCACATTAGAGATATCATATCCAAATCATCCAACATCCAATATTAATCATCCCATATCAATCAATTATCCATAAACAGAATTGATTAACTCTAAATCAATTGGATTACCTTAATCCTTCTTCATTAATTTATTCCAATAAATAAATTAATCATCTCTTAATGATTTTCCTTAATTAATCTCCTTTGATTAATTATATATTAATTACAGTCAAGTAATTATCCTTAACCATATACAGTAATTAACCTTTAATACTATCGTTAATTACAATAATTAATGATCCTTTATTTACTTCAATTAATTGATTAACTATAATTAATTACATTAATCCTTTGTTAATTACAGTTAATTAATCATACTTAAATTAATCACTTTTATTAATCAATATTGATTAATTAACTAATGATCCTTATTAATTTATAATTCCTTTAATAAATTAAATAATTAACTTGTAACTAATCATCTTATTAATCATAAACAGTAATTAACAACTTGTAATTACTTATCTTAATTTATTAACTTCTTAATTAATTATATTAACCCTCTGATTAATTAATCTAATTAATTAATCTTTAATTACTTCATTAAGTAATCAATTAATTAATAATCCTTAATTAATTACTTTATAAATTAATTACATTTTTAATTACTTACACTTAGTAATTTATCATAAAATAAATCACATTTATTAATAAATCAATCACATTAATTAATTAACTAAAATTAATTAAGTAATTAACCCTTAATTACTTACATAAGTAATTATCTTCTAATCACTTCATTAGATGATTACTTCTTTACATAATTACCTTAACAAGTAATTAATTCCATCATTAAATAATTATTAATTCTTTAAATTAATTAATTACTCCATAATTAATTAACCTTAAAAAAATTATATTAATCAATTCCTTAATTAATAAAATCTAGTGATTAACCATTAACCACTTCCATTTAATTACTCCCATGAGTAATTTTCCATTAATTACTTCCGTAAGTAATTATTCCCTACTTAACTACATTCAGAAATTCACCATTAATTACTTCATTAAGTAATTACACTTAATTAATTCATAATTAAGTGATTATTTAAAATTAAATAAATAATTAACTAATTATTTAAAATCAATTAAATAATTAATTAGTTAACTTCTTATATTTCAAAATCCTTAATTAATTAAGAAAACATTAATCTTAATTAAACTTTTACTTATTAACAAATTATATTAATTAAGTATCCATAAGTTCATAACAAAGATAAATTAACCATATTTATCTTCATAAATAAATTATTTGAATAAATTAAATCTTATTAACTTAAAGACAAATTATTTAATTTGGCTTTAAGATTATAACATTACCTTATTTGAAAATAAAACATTTGGAAATAAATTTGAAATTTAAAACACTTTAATTATCTAATTTAAACTTTTCATCTCCAATATAATTTTGAAATCTTACTTATTAAAACATTACTTTAAAATTTACTTTAAACTTTGGTTTAACATTTTAAAATTTGAAAACACTCCTTTAAATTGAAACTCTTCTTTTTAAATTACAATTCAAAATTAATTTAAGATAATTACTTTCAAAAACAAATATCTTAAACAATTTAAATGTAAAATAAATTCAATTAACACTTTAATAGTTTGATTAAAATTTTACTTTAAAGGAACAAGTTATAACTTTGAAAATATATTCCTCTTTTATAGAAACTTAGGACTTGATTTGCATACAAAAATGACTCGGGTCAAACCCGTGTCAAACACCACAAAAAATCGAGTTAGCCTCGGGTCACTCCTCTACCAGTCTGCTTCGAGACAAACCCTATGCTTGCACGAATCCATACCCGAGAGTATACCTTCTTCTCAAAACAAAACTCCACCTGGTTTCAAACCCGTGCACAGTGCACGTGCACCTGAAGCTCTGACCAGCGACGGTCATCGCGACCATCAACGACCATCACACGATCGCGTGCGAGCCTCCTCAAACATTCAGATCACACAACAACTCGAAACAAAATTCGACCATACGCATCGGAAAACTGCAGTAGATCACCACTAAAAATCCTCCCACGGCCAACCACCACGACGTCGTTATACCTCGCCGACCCCACCATCGAAACGCCACGTCCACGAGCTTCAACTCCCCCAAATGCGAACGACTCCGGTCCAATTTTCACGTCGCAAATCCCTCTATAGCCAAGTCGAAACAAAAACATGTTAAAACCGTAAATCATTCGAATCAGATCACCATGGCCATAAAAAAATCCAATAGCATTTTTCCCTTCATCCTCATCACAAAAGCTTGCTTCAACCAAGAAATCTCCTCCGATCATCACGCCGATCAACGGCAAACCACCAGAACCCCCAGTTCGAACAAACCCCAAATTCACATTAATTTCTCAACTAAAAATTATGATATGTACTTTATTCATCATAATTTTTAGTCCTTAACACATTCATGAAATCCAAATCAGAAAACATGATAGTTGATTTTTGACATGAATCAAGATTTCACTGTATTTCTAAATTTTAAACTTATTTACTAAAGTAAAAATCCTGAAATGATTTTAAACACAACCATCATCCATTAACAAACAATTTTCATTAAATTATCAAAGCTAAATAATGAATGCTTTTGGGAGATTTGAATGAATTTGAATGATCATAGCCTGTAATTTAACAAAGTATACCTATGCAGTCACATACATGCATATCTTCTTTGTATACAAACATGCAATCTTCTTCACAAAACAATTGAAACTAAACCACTATATAAATCATCACACATGTTTGGGTTTATAACAGGTTCAAATCTGTTTTTAAAATGAAGATTTACTCACCTTTTTTATACGCAGAGCAGTTTTGAATTCTTTTCTTCAGGCTTTGAAATCTTTAAGTCTGGAAAATGTTTTGATTTTGCTAATGAAATCCTACTGCATGCTAACAGATTGACTTGCTGATGAATGTGAATTCTTGCATGCTTACAAATTGATGTTTTAAACTTGTTGTTGCCCTTCATTAGAATCACAGGTTTGAAATTGCAGGATTTTAATCTCAGATTTGATTTGCTTTTAGTTTTAATTTCAGATTTGAGAAAGATTTCTGTTTTTGCCATTAATTTTTTGATTTGAGTTAAGAAGTGAAAACAAAGAAATAAAAATGTTTGTGAAAAAATCTAGTTTCCTTCTTAAAAAATTTATTAAAAATTAAAATAGAAATGTTGCCACATGTTATCAAGATTTTACATTTGTCATTCATTTTTTTTAATTACCTTACATGTGTTGTTAAGATGTCTAATATGGTTACACATGTTTTTAAGTATTTTTAATTAAATTTCTATTTAATTTAAATGATAATATAAGCTAACTTATTTAATCCACTAAATTAATAAATACTTATACATGAATATGTAAGTTTAATCTTTAAAGAAAAATATTATAAAACTAGTTATCATACAAATAAATCTGTATACATGTATTTTAAAATCTAAAACATTTACATTTATTGTTTAAGAGATAATTTATAAAAAAGAAAGCTTATTAATAACTTTATACATTTATAACCATTTAAAATCTAAACACTTCTAAAGAAAACAAAAACAAAAATTTATTTAAATCCTTTTTAAATTATCATAATAAAAATAAATAAATTATTTTATACTTTGAAAACAATTGAATTAATCTTTAAATTAACTTTTGAAAAATAAAATTTTTAAAACAATGCTTTAAATTACAATTCATACATATATAAATTATCAATAGATTAAATTAAATTTCAAAAAAATTCCAAATTATAACATATACATACATATATATTACAATTTGAAAATTTATCTTTTATTAGCTTTGAAAAATAATTCTTATCAATATTGCCAGATTAAAAATTTATTAACCTTAAAAGATTAAGTTTATCAATTTAAGTTAAAATTATAAAGAAAAATTATCAAATCAATTTAATTATTAATACGGATTATTAAATTGATATTGCTTAAAATTCCGGGTCGTCACATCTGTTTGATAACTAAGGTTTTCTAAACCTCTAACTTTTACTTTCGATACCATTAGATAACCCCCTTTGAAAGCATTCAAATCTTCTTTCAAAATAATAGCATATGCCTTTCGATACACTTTAAAACATCTGCTTCGAAACTCTCAAAACATACCCTTCGAAAGTGTGATAACCCGGATTTTGGAATATCTGTTAATTGATAGTTAACAGGATTAATTAGCAAAAATACTAGTTAATAAGTTAAATAAATAATTATGATAATAATATATATATATATATATATATATATATATATTTAGGATTTGTATGGTTTATAAATAAATTGTGATTTGGAATTTGGACTTGCAATTTAAATAAATATATTGAAAGTATTACTTGTAATAAATAGTTGTAGAACATCATTTAATAAAAACATAATAGCTAAATATATGTATATAAACATTTATTAACCTAATACATAATTTATAAAATATAATACATGTTAAAATAAGAAATATGGTTTATGACATTTGTAAAAGTATAAACACATGCAAAAATGCTAGTGTTGGATCAATAAAGCATGACTTTACATGTGGCAATTTGTTCTCTTAAAAATAAAAATAAAATATAAAACATAAGGAATATTTAATTTATAGATCCAAAACATTTGTAAGCTTACATACATGCATTTAAACATGTGTAGGCTTAGAGAAAATGCATTTACAAGTGGCATTTTCTTTTAAAATATGGATGACATGTATTTGAAAGAAGAACCAGGCTTCATTTTTACATTTCAAAACCTGAGAACCAGAAAACATTAAACAGTCTATTTCCACAAATCAACTAAGCTTCAAGTTTCAAAAGTTCATCAAGAAATTAAATAAAATCCAAAAGTATCTCCAACCTGATTCAAGAATAAGCTTCAAGCAAATCAAAGTTCAACTAAATATACAGGCAAGAAATCAACTCAACCTAATCAAGTTCAAAATCCAAGCTGCTGCTTCAAAATACAAGATTTGCAACTTCAAGATCAAATAAATTCCAGATTTTTGCAGAAATACAATCAAGTTTTCTCCTCTGTTCAACATGTGGACAGGTGAGTAAACAATTAAGATTTGTTTTAAATTTATGCATGTGATGTTTTAGTTAGTAAGTGATGCGATAATTATTTGCATGTGAGAAAATTTCATCAGGAAAATTTAACCTTCTTTACATATATTCAGATCTATATATATATATATATATATATATATATATATATGAAAATCATGGAGGTGGTTATGGTGAAAATATTTCAATAAATTAGTATGTTATGGATGACATTTATAAATATGTATATACATATCTGCATGCCTGTAAATATGTATGAGTACCTCTGGTTTTTTTTTTAAATTTTTCAGACCATAGGAACATTCAAACCCAATTCCTCCTTACATCATCCATTTCAGGTGTTGATGTATAAGGAATATATGTTTGAATGATCTGAACTTATTCTATAAAAAAAGCGGGGGTTTGAGGATTAACATCGAGATAGTTTTACAGGAAGTGGAAGTTTTAGTAGAAGTAAATTAAAAATCAGGAAAATAAATCGTTTAAAGTTTTCAAATGAAGTGTTCTGTTCTTCATTTTCAAAACTAGTGTTCAAGCCTTTTTGAATTTAGATTTTTACTTATTGTTGGTAATCATGCTTGAAGAAAATGATTTAAGTGTTAAATATATAAAGATGTGTATATTTATATTTGGATGTTGCTGTGAATATATGGAAAAAAACAGACATTTGAATTCTGTTCTAACATTTCAGGTTTCAAACTTGTAGGAAACAAAAGAATATCATCATATGATCATCTATAGACTTTAGTATCTAAATGAAACAAGTTCAAATGGGCAAGATCAAAATTTTAAAAATATTTTGAAGTATTAAAAATGCTTGGGTTTATTGAGAAGTTAAAAATACAATAAATTACATTCTTTCTTCAAAATTTGATTTATTAAAGTTCGAGAGTTGATTGCAAAATCTTGTTCGTTTGTATAAGCCGTGAATTTTAAGGTTTGAATCAGGATTTTTAGTTGTGTAAATTATGGGAAATTTCGAGATGAGCGGAATTTACATATTGGTCAACTACGGGTGATTGGAATAGGCGTGGACTTTGGGGTTATGTCAGGAGTGGGATCGTAGGACAGTGGTCACAGGAAAATTAATTACTGATCCTAAAGACCACTGTGGTGATGGCAAGGGGAAGATCTAGGGTTTAAGCCCAGTTTTTGATTGCCATGGTTCCAGGGAAAATACGACGTCGATAGGGTATCGGAAATGACTGGATCAAGTGGAAGAGTAGAGTGGGTCAACGAAGCTTCTCTGGTCAGAAGTGCGGGGCCACTGGAGGTTTGTTTCGGCGGCGCGAGGCGATTGTACAATGAGGGGTGGGTATCAGGTTGAAGCATGATGGATTTGGGTTTGCTCAAATTTGATTTCGTGATGGGTTGTTTGATCGCAAGGTCGCAATTGTAAGAGTTGGTCATCGGCGACTTGTTTGAGGTGGCACCGGAGGTAACATCGACGTTGACGATCTGTGCAGGTGTACGGGCATGGGTTTGGGTCAGTTTTTTTTTTTGAGTTGTGAGTACTCGAGTAGTTTCTCGAGTAAGCGTAGTGATTACCTCGTGTTGTGACTGGGTTGTGCAGTATTCTTGACAGATTTAAGTTCCAAACTTAAACTAAATAAAAAAAAGGGAGAGGAAGACGAGTACGAGAGGGGAGAGAGACTCGGGAAAACTTCTGGGATACGCGAGTGATGACTCGAGTTAAATGGGGGAAACACTCGGGTGGTTTTACTTTCAAACTGTAGTATTTAAAATGAGAATGAAGTTAAGTATAAATTAATTATTATTAAGTTGTGTAGTTAATAACAAATCAAAGTTAATGAAGATTCTTTTAAATGTAATTTAAATGAATAGTAATTAATTAAGGAAATCATTAAGAGTAATTACTTTATAATTGTGATTAAATATTGACTAATTAATGATTCTGTGATTGATAAATTTGTAATTAACTATTTGAAGTTAATTAATAAATGACTTGTAGTTAAGTAATTAAGTAATTTAATTAACATATGGCTAATGATAAATTAGAAATTAGGGAATACTTAATTTGTAACTAAGTTGTGTTAATCAATAATTAAGGTCTATTAGTTAATAAAGGGATGAATTACCCGAATGAAATTAATTGTTAATTAATTTAAGGTAATCTCTTGGTGGATTATAGTTGATTACTTAGAAAAGTAATTAAAGGATTGGTTAATATAGTTAATGAAAGATCATTAATTAAGTATTATCAAATGATTAATTAATGCAATTAAGTTGAGATAATTAATTTTATTAATTAATTAAGGATACTCAATAATGAATTTGGTAAGTATAATTACTCAATGTAATTTATAAAAGTGTAATTACTTGGTAAAGTAATTAATAATTAATTTCAGGATGTAATTAATAAAGGGATGATTTATAAATTGGAAGTAATTTGGATTAAAATACTTTGTGAAATTAATAAAGGAATAAATTACTTAAGGGAAATAATTGAAAGGTTAATTAATCAGGGGATTAATTAGAAATAATTAATTAGGGAGTAATAAATTTATTTGATGAAGTAATTAAGGGAAGTTAATTACTGTTGTTATTAATCAAGGGAGATTAATAATTAGGGTTAGTAATTAATTAATAAAGTAATTAAAGGTTAATTACTGTATTGGGTAAGGATAATTAATTTGTGAAAGTAAATTAAGGGTTAATTACTTAAGTGTAATTAAAGGATAAATAGAATGATATTGAATGTCCTTGATTAATTGTTATTCCTAATATGTGGTTTGTGATGCTATGTGATAAGATATGTTTGATTTAAACTGTGAAGATGTGAATATTTATTAATGATGAATTACTGTGACATCCTGTATTAAAAGTAGAATTTTATTTCACTTGAATAATTTAAGTTAAGTTGACAATAGTTTCGAAGAGACCGGAGTCGGGTATTAGTAAATATCCGAAACCACTTCGATTCTTTGATATGTGAAACCAATAAGTTGGTTTGGAATGATTTAAGTAAATTGAACCATTTAATCTAAGTTTTGACACTTAGAAATGGATGTGTGAAATAACCGATATCTATAACAACTTGTGAAGTTGTAAATTAAGTTACCCGGGTTATATAAGTTGTATGCTTTTGTCATTCATGTTAGATGGGTTTACTCACGCTGGTTTCCAGCCTGACCCATGTGTTACTTTGATGTAATGCTCGGGTCAGACCGAGTATTACAGATTTTCAGGTAAGGACGTTCTGGAGCTCAGGGGACGAGCTGGATGGCAGGGACGTATGGAGAGTTTCCACTATGATATTGTATATCTGAGACATGTATAAATTATATCTATCCAATATTGTATGAAATTGTTGTAACTCTGATATATCGATGTAAATTGATAGATTCAAATTTTCTTTGGTATAATTATTATTATTGATATTATATTTTATCTGCTGCGAATGTGAAAATTGTGTGTTTCTTTTCTGTTCTTCTTCTATCTCTTCTTCTTTTCTCTAGCAATCTGGAATTTTCGGATTCGAAAAATTTCGGGTCGTTACATTTGGTATCAGAGCAGAAGGTTAAGCGAGAGCCTTGGCTCTGGTGGGATTACTCATTAAGGATAGGGTAAGTGGTACCCTAGAATGAATTGAGTGTGTATATATATATATATATATATATATATATGAGAGAGCGTACTTGTTATTTTCTTATATAAAGGTTTTTAAATGATTTCAAAAGTAAATGAATCTTATATAAGAAATAGATTATCTATTATATTAAGGAAATTGGTTGTAGTATTAATTAAATTAAAAGTAATAGTAAGAATTAAGAAGTAATATAATGCAACCAAATTGAAATTAAATAAGCATAAGTTTGAAATGGATTCAAAATTAAGTTAAAATCTTAAAGTTAAGAAAGGATTTCATAATAAGATGAATCAGAACTGGTTTCAAACCAGGAAATTGAATGGTTATTGTGTTTAATGATGGGATGATTGTTTTAAAGAATAAAATGTTTTAAGGAAATAACCATTTGATGAGAATAACTTGTAAATTAGAAAGGATGGAAATAGAAGTGGATTTAAAGTTGTGAAATTCTGAATTCTAAATTTAAACATTTGAAATTGTTTTTGAAATGTAAAGGAAATAATATTATTCAAACTATTTTGAATGTAATCTTATTTTAGAATAAGAATTTGTTTGTAAACTTTAGAAGTATTTGTTTGAATTAAAACCAAGGGTGGTTTAAATTTTAAAATTTTGGCTTGGAGGGCCAAGGAATAAATATGTATATATGAGAGATATACATAATATCAAAGATGGTTTGAGATGAACTCTAAATATTGATTTTTAAATTGGGAATGAGATATGATACCCAAAAGTGATAAGTTTTTGAACTTATAAGAGGAAAGATTATTAATGTGAAGTTAAATAAATTTGAATGATCAACCTGATTTAGGAATTTCGGGATGAAATTGGGATTTAACTTGGAAAGCTAAATGGTTGATTTAAATTAGGGAATTTGAGTGATCTCAAATTGGGTGTGAGATCTAGAAATTTAAAATGAATGGATGTTTTAAAATAAATTAGATAATATCATCCTATTGTTGTTAAAAATCTTTAAGTTGTGAATTGGAATTGTTTAAATGAATGAGAGATGGTTTAAATTTGAAATTTGAAATAGTTCAAATTGAATTTGATTTGAAGTAATTGAAAGTGTGATTGAAGATGTATGAGTATAAGATTTAAAAGGAAAATTTGAATTGGATTAATTTGTAATGATTTGCAAAGGAAGTGGATTCAATTTGAAATTAGTCCAAATTTATTGGAATAATTTGGAATTATAATTAATGTTGAATGGTTTTAAATTCAAATGGAATTTGAATTGAATTTGGAGAAAATCAAGAATAATTCAACTTGATTTAGAAATGGAGTATGAAATTGGAATTAATTCAAACAGGAGTTGAAATGAATTGAAAGTGAAACTAGTTAAATTGAAATTTATTTGAATTAATAGAATTTGAGATCATGGTTGAATAAAGTTAAATTTGAAAAGAAACCAAGGTTAATTCAACTTGAATTGGGATTGAATAAATTTCATTGGAAATTGAAGTTATTTAAATTGAATTGGGTTAATTTAAATGGAAGTAGAAATTTAAATTAAATTGATGAGAATGGAGATTGGGAAGTGAACAGTTTTGGCTCTGGACTATTTTTTTTAATATAAATTGTTTTAATATAAACCTATTTTTCCAAGCTATTCATTATATATACAACCTTTCTTTTAAAAACCAAACTATCTTATACTTGTTTTACAATTATTTTTGAAACTGTTTAGCAAATTTCCAACTGTTTTATAAACAAATTACTATCTTACTATTATTTTGCAATTATCTAAACTTTCTATAATTAATTTAACTATTTTCTACCTATTTTACAACTATTTTACAAACTAGTAATTATTTTCCAACTATTTATTTATTTTAAAAAAAAATTCAAACTTTTTTCTAAATAAACTGGTCGAAGTTCAAACTGTTATTGGTTAAATACCCAATCGAGATAAGAATAGAGGTGATAATCCGAATGGATTTAAGCGATTGTGAGTAAGTGAATGAAAATCAAAGTGAGTGTGAATAGAAATGAAATTAATTTTGCTAATAACCAATAAAGATAAATACGTAGGGTGTACGTATGTTATTCTATTCGCATAATGATTTGATCCAGATTCGAGCACAGAATTTCGAGATAGTTATATCGATCCGAGTGGGATTTTTCACTCGATTTTCAACGGCGAACCTGGATATGGATTGTTGATTGGTTCTGGATATTCTCTATCATAGTTAGGCTATGCAAGGAGAATGACGGTTTCTGATCAAGAAACCAGATCTGTGTCTGCACTAGGAAGTCGGGTGGACGATACTAGTTCGGAAATGAAATTGTGTGACCGAGTGAGCGATCAGATTGATATAGCGTAGGGATGATATGTGTACATTGTACGGATTTGAATGAAAATGATATTGAAAGGAGTAATCAAATTTGAATATTTGATTTTGAGTAAACAAAGTTAAATATCTTTGTTTTATAAAATGAAATTCCCCTTGTTGAATCTTTTGCCAGAAGAAAAGGGTTTTTGGAAATGTTTTGAAGTATAAAAGGAATTTTATACAAGTTTGAAATGATCCAAAGTTTTGAAAATATTTTATATATCTGAATATATATATAAAAGATCATATGAGGATTTTGGGAAAAGTTGGGAACCTTTGGATTTGGAAAGGCTTTTGATTTCTGGGTAAAATCAATATTGAAATTTGGAAAGCCTAGTTTGAGAATTATCGATTTTGGAATAATCGATTTTGTGTAAAGGAGCTTTTTATGAGATCATACTAGGTGTATGATTTGAAGATACTATATATGTATAGTATAAAATGTTTTGATGATGGCTTTGGGGAAAAAGGCGCTCCCTTGAAATGAACTTCTCAGGAGTACTACCAGGTGGTGCCGCCTTGAGCCCCAATGGGGGGTTCTAAAGTTGATCCTGTGAGGAGTCCGGACAAAACTAGTTCCTGAGGATTATGAGTAGAGTATACCATAGCGAAAGTCGTGTGTACCGCTGAGAGCCAATGGTTACATGGACTTTTGCTGCGACGGCAACGTAACCCAAGATGTAACTGCGATCTATGGTATAACATAGCGAAAGTCGTGTGTGCCGCTGAGAGCCAACAGTCTGCGTTTGATTTTATATCGGTAGACTGCGACCTTTGTTGGAGTGGAGAAGTTTCATTTTGACAGCGTAATCGAGAGGCCGCCGAGATCCTGCACTTACATGGACTTTTGCTGCGATGGCAACGTAACCCTGGATGTAACTGTGATCTGTTGTGTGGGTTCCATGGCGTAATCGAGAGGCCGCTGAGAGCCTGCAGTTACATGGACTTTTGTTGCAACGACAACGTAACCCTGGAATGTAACTGTGACCATGGATGGAGGTGATGATTTCCAGAGCATTCTCACCAAAAGATATATCGTCTATTTTCAAAAACTGTTTTCTATATTTTCAATAAAATTATTATCAAAATATTTTTCACTGGGTGTTGAAAATGGGTCTGCTAAGTACTTATAGATTTTCAGTCGTACGCCTGATCAACGTATGACCGAATTTCTATGAGAACAAGGATGGACTGGTTAAAACATCGAGTTATAAAAAGTATTTTCATAAAAACTATTTTATAATATTATATAGGTTTTCAAAGTGTTTTAAAAATGGTCAAAGAATAGTTTTTCTGATAAAAACATTTTAATATAATTCTGGCTTCGTACCTTTTCGAGGACGAAAAGGTTCATAGGGGGGAGAAATGTAATAACCCAAATTTTGGAATATCTGTTAATTGATAGTTAACAGGATTAATTAGCAAAAATACTAATTAATAAGTTAAATAAATAATTCTGATAATAAAATATATATATATATATATATATATATATATATATTTAGGATTTGTATGGTTTATAAATAAATTGTGATTTGGAATTTGGATTTGCAATTTAAATAAATATATTGAAAGTATTACTTGTAATAAATAGTTGTAGAACATCATTTAATAAAAACATAATAGCTAAATATATGTATATAAACATTTATTAACCTAATACATAATTTATAAAATATAATACATATGTTAAAATAAGAAATATGGTTTATGACATTTGTAAAAATATAAACACATGCAAAAATGCTAGTGTTGGATCAATAAAGCATGAATTTACATGTGGCAATTTGTTCTCTTAAAAATAAAAATAAAATATAAAACATAAGGAATATTTAATTTATAGATCCAAAACATTTGTAAGCTTACATACATGCATTTAAACATGTGTAGGCTTAGAGAAAATGCATTTACAAGTGGCATTTTCTTTTAAAATATGGATGACATGTATTTGAAAGAAGAACCAGGCTTCATTTTTACATTTCAAAACCTGAGAACCAGAAAACATTAAACAGTCTATTTCCTCAAATCAACTAAGCTTCAAGTTTCAAAAGTTCATCAAGAAATTAAATAAAATCCAAAAGTATCTCCAACCTGATTCAAGAATAAGCTTCAAGCAAATCAAAGTTCAACTAAATATACAAGCAAGAAATCAACTCAACCTAATCAAGTTCAAAATCCAAACTGCTGTTTCAAAATCCAAGATTTGCAACTTCAAGATCAAATAAATTCAAGATTTTTGCAGAAATACAATCAAGTTTGCTCCTCTGTTCAACATGCGGACATGCGAGTAAACAATTAAGATTTGTTTTAAATTTATGCATGTGATGTTTTAGTTAGTAAGTGATGCGATAATTGTTTGCATGTGAGAAAATTTCATCAGGAAAATTTAACCTTCTTTACATATATTCAGATCTATATATATATATGAAAATCATGGAGGTAGTTATGGTGAAAATATTTCAATAAATTAGTATGTTATGGCTGACATTTATAAATATGTATATACATATCTGCATGCCTGTAAATATGTATGAGTACCTCTGTTTTTTTTAAAGTTTTCAGACCATAGGCACATTCAAACCCAATTCCTCCTTACATCATCCATTTTAGGTGTTGATGTATAAGGAATATATGTTTGAATGATCTGACCTTATTCTATCAAAAAAAGGGGGGGTTTAAGGATTAACATCGAGATAGTTTTACAGGAAGTGGAAGTTTCAGTAGAAGTAAATTAAAAATCAGGAAAATAAATCATTTAAAGTTTTCAAATGAAGTGTTCTGTTCTTCATTTTCAAAACTAGTGTTCAAGCCTTTTTGAATTTAGATTTTTACTTGTTGTTGGCAATCATGTTTGAAGAAAATGATTTAAGTGTTAAATATATAAAGATGTGTATATTTATATTTGGATGTTGCTGTGAATATATGGAAAAAAACAGAAATTTGAATTCTGTTCTAACATTTCAGGTTTCAAACTTGTAGAAAACAAAAGAATATCATCATATGATCATCTATAGACTTTAGTATCTAAATGAAACAAGTTCAAATGGGCAAGATCAAAATTTTAAAAATATTTTGAAGTATTAAAAATGCATGGGTTTATTGAGAAGTTAAAAATGCAGTAAATTACATTCTTTCTTCAAAATTTGATTTATTAAAGTTCGAGAGTTGATTGCAAAATCTTGTTCGTTTGTATAAGTCGTGAATTTTAAGGTTTGAATTTGGATTTTTAGTTGTGTAAATTATGGGAAATTTCGAGATGACCGGAATTTACATATTGGTCAACTACGGGTGATTGGAATAGGCGTGGACTTCGGGGTTATGTCAGGAGTGGGATCGTAGGACAGTGGTCATAGGAAAATTAATTACTGGTCCTAAAGACCACTATGGTGATGGCAAGGGGAAGATCTAGGGTTTAAGACCAGTTTTTGATTGCCATGGTTCCAGGGAAAATACGACGTCGATAGGGTATCGGAAATGACTGGACCAAGTGGAAGAGTAGAGTGGGTCAACGAAGCTTCTCTGGTCAGAAGTGCGGGGCCACTGGAGGTTTGTTTCGGCGGCGCGAGGCGATTGTACAATGAGGGGTGGGTATCAGGTTGAAGCATGATGGATTTGGGTTTGCTCAAATTTGATTTCGTGATGGGTTGTTTGATCGCAAGGTCGCAATTGTAAGAGTTAGTCATCGGCGACTTGTTTGAGGTGGCGCCGGAGGTAACATCGACGTTGACGATCTGTGCAGGTGTACAGGCATGGGTTTGTGTCAGTTGTTTTTTTTTGAGTTTTGAGTACTCGAGTAGTTTCTCGAGTAAGCGTAGTGATTGCCTCGTGTTGTGACTGGGTTGTGCAGTATTCTTGACAGATTTAAGTTCCAAACTTAAACTAAATTAAAAAAAAGGGAGAGGAAGACGAGTACGAGAGGGGAGGGAGACTCGGGAAAATTTCTGGGATACGCGAGTGATGACTCGAGTTAAATGAGGGAAACACTCAGGTGGTTTTACTTTCAAACTGTAGTATTTAAAATGAGAATGAGGTTAAGTATAAATTAATTATTATTAAGTTGTGTAGTTAATAACAAATCAAAGTTAATGAAGATTCTTTTAAATGTAATTTAAATGAATAGTAATTAATTAAGGAAATCATTAAGAGGAATTACTTTATAATTGTGATTAAAGATTGACTAATTAATGATTCTGTGATTGATAAATTTGTAATTAACTATTTGAAGTTAATTAATAAATGACTTAGTTAATTAATAAATGACTTGTAGTTAAGTAATTAATTAATTTAATTAACATATGGCTAATGATAAATTGGAAATTAGGGAATACTTAATTTGTAACTAAGTTGTGTTAATCAATAATTAAGGTCTATTAGTTAATAAAGGGATGAATTACCTGAATGAAATTAATTGTTAATTAATTTAAGGTAATCTCTTGGTGGATTATAGTTGATTACTTAGAAAAGTAATTAAAGGATTGGTTAATATAGTTAACGAAAGATCATTAATTAAGTATTATCAAATGATTAATTAATGGAATTAAGTTGAGATAATTAATTTTATTAATTAATTAAGGATGCTCAATAATGAATTTGGTAAGTATAATTACTCAATGTAATTTATAAAAGTGTAATTACTTGGTAAAGTAATTAATAATTAATTTCAGGATGTAATTAATAAAGGGATGATTTATAAAGTGGAAGTAATTTGGATTAAAATACTTTGTGAAATTAATAAAGGAATAAATTACTTAAGGGAAATAATTGAAAGGCTAATTAATCAGGGGATTAATTAGAAATAATTAATTAGGGAGTAATAAATTTATTTGATGAAGTAATTAAGGGAAGTTAATTACTGTTGTTACTAATCAAGGGAGATTAATAATTATGGTTAGTAATTAATTAAAAAAGTAATTAAAGGTTAATTACTGTATTGGGTAAGGATAATTAATTTGTGAAAGTAAATTAAGGGTTAATTACTTAAGTGTAATTAAAGGATAAATAGAATGATATTGAATGTCCTTGATTAATTGTTATTCCTAATATGTGGTTTGTGATGCTATGTGATAAGATATGTTTGATTTAAACTGTGAAGATGTGAATATTTATTAATGATGAATTACTGTGACATCCTGTATTAAAAGTAGAATTTTATTTCACTTGAATAATTTAAGTTAAGTTGACAATAGTTTCGAAGAGACCGGAGTCGGGTATTAGTAAATATCCGAACCCACTTCGATTCTTTGATATGTGAAATCAATAAGTTGGTTTGGAATGATTTAAGTAAATTGAACCATTTAATCTAAGTTTTGACACTTAGAAATGGATGTGTGAAATAACCGATATCTATAACAACTTGTGAAGTTGTAAATTAAGTTACCCGGGTTTATATAAGTTGTATGCTTTTTTCATTCATGTTAGATGGGTTTACTCACGCTGGTTTCCAGCCTGACCCGGGTGTTACTTTGATGTAATGCTCGGGTCAGACCGAGTATTACAGATTTTCAGGTAAGGACGTTCTGGAGCTCAGGGGACGAGCTGGATGGCAGGGACGTATGGAGAGTTTCCACTATGATATTGTATATCTGAGACATGTATAAATTATATGTGTCCAATATTGTATAAAATTGTTGTAACTCTGATATATCGATGTAAATTGATAGATAGAAATTTTTTTTGGTATAGTTACTATTATTGATATTATATTTTGTCTGCTGCGAATGTGAGAATTGTGTGTTTCTTTTCTGTTCTTCTTCTATCTCTTCTTTTCTCTAGCTATCTGGAATTTTCAGGTTCGAAAAATTTCGGGTCGTTACAGAAAGTATTGGAGCTTTACATATTAACTCATAAAAGCATAGCTTAGAAACCATTTAAAAGCACCCCTTTTGAAACCACTGGGTTTATCTTAAACATATCTTTTGGGTTAAAGTGAATATAAACAGAAGTACCCCTTTCGAAATCAGTAAGCTTTAAGTAAAAATATTTAGGGAAAAACTGATGGATTTGGAGCAATCTTTGAAACTTAAAATCATTTAAGTAAAACATTTGAAATTTAGCTTCGAAATCCCTTTTGAGCGCTTTAGAAAGCGGCATAACATAACAGACAAAAGCTAAAGTATTAATGACTTCAATACATTCGAAAGGCTTAGGGTCAGTAAATGGTTTCGATTAGGTTGAAATTACACTTTCCGAAAGCATTAATTTCAGAAACATGGCAGCTCTTTTGACTTTAAACAAAAAGGGATGACATAATCGAAAGCTATTTAAAAGATCCTTTCGAAAGCATTGGTTTTGACTCCTTTGAAATTATTCAACAAAAACATGGCAAGCGCTTTTCTTTAGATAATAAAACAGAGACCTTCGAAAGCTAACTAATTTCGACCTCTTCGTAAGCATGGTTTTGGCACCATACTTGCCGCCTTTTCTTCCAATCCACTACATACCAATATATTGATACCTTATGTTTTGATTTCGACTTAGTAGGTTTCGATTTGGTTGAGGCAGAAGTACAGCGTCAAAAGGTACTACTGAAAGAAGCGAAACATGATCTCTGGGTAAAGACCGTTTTAATGCCTTTTAAAGTAAATACTTTTGTAACGACCCATAAAATTTTGATAATTAACTTTTTTAATTTAATGAATCTTGTTATTTAATATTGGAAGATATAAAAGTTGTAAGGTGATAATGCTAATGCAAGTTGATAATAATTAGTGCAATCCCAATTAATTGAAATAATTGTAAGGTTATAATTGATTGTATTTAGTAAATTGGGAAATAAATTTCAATAAGTGTAATTAAATATTATGTTAATGTAAGTTAAGATAATATTTGAAATAATGTCTATTCCATTTTTAACATGACAATTGGTTGATTTAAAGAGTGGAAATCAAGATTCATTAATTTATTGAATATAAATTATAGTGATTGGGTTTATTGCAAATAAATGGAATTAAATATTTAGATATTACGTTAATGGGAAATTAAGATGAAATTTGATGATTTTAATGAAATAGATCATGAACCAATGTTAATTTTATCTATTTGAATATAATGGATTGAGTAACAGATTTAAAATAAAATAAATGGATTTATTGGAATTTCAATTGATAATTAGTGAATTTATTTAAAATTGAAATTAAATACGGTAATTGGTAAATTAGTTTAACTTTGAATTGGCATCTAAATTTGTTTATCGTATTGTAATTGTTTAAGAAATCGAATGATATGATTTGTAAATTGCGGAACTGGAATTTAAAATTTTGATTTAATTAATTTTAATATTAATTTATTTAATTAACTAGAAAACAGCCATTTTGGCCACGAATTTTGACGAAACCAGTTTCATCGGATCCGTAACAGTGAATTATTGTAGGATTTCACGTTTCGTAGCGGTCGGACTTGTGTTTGATCGTATGGACTCGAAACGCCTAGAAATCAGTGAAATTGAAATCAATTGAAATCAATTTGAAATAACTTGATTTTTGCATAACTTCTTCATACGATGGGATTTGGACTTGAAACCTGTTACATTAATTTTAAAATATTTTATAACATCTATTTTGATATATGGGTTGACCCAATTTCGTTTCGGAGGCAGAACGGGCTTTTGGACCAATATCGTTCAATCAAATCTGATCCGTTCTCTCTATTTTCAACCCTACCTATGTATATCCAGTTATAAACCCCAACAGACTTCTATTTCTCATTTCTGTACGTACAAAACTTCTGTTGCTCCTCTTTCTTAATGGCAGACAAACCCTAAAGCACAACCCAATTTCAATACAAAATTCAACCTCAGAAATTCAAACTCCTCAACACATATCATATTTTGTATCATTTTGAAGCTCTCACTGAGCGTAGGGCAATTTTGTTGTTCATTTGTGGATCTGAATTTCTAGCTAGCCGTAATTGCTCAATTTAATCACCGTCGTTCATCATGCCATAATCATCTTCGCTTAATCGTCAAGTGGAGTTTGCCGTTGCGTGGAGATTGACGAGCGCAACTCATCGCTGCAGTTTGTTTGGCCGTTGAGCGGTCGGATTTTCATCGAAAATTCAATTTAGGGCTTAGCTTTTAGGGGCTGCAGCTAGAATTAGGTGTGTCGATCCGCGACACTGCCGGCGATGGGATGGTCAGTGCTGGATTGGATGGGGTGTGGGGTTCGTCGACGTGAAGGCGGCTCGGTCCAGTTGCGTTGAAGGCGGCGGCCTCTAGGGTTTCGTACGAATGGAGTTTGCCTGGAGAGGCTTGCATTTTCGAACGGGAGGGAGAGTGATGACGTGGCTGAGCATTTCTGGTTCGTCCCTTTTTTATTTTATTTTAATTTTGATTTCAATTGTTCTAACACGCGTATCTTTCGCATTCGAGGTCCATTTCACGAGCGGTTTGATCCACTGGGATCGTATCAAAATTACGGACATTTGGCGTTGGTTTAGACGAATTCTGAGACTTTTCAAATTTTGGATTTAAATTGGATTTAAATTCAATTTAAATTCAAAAGGTGAGTGTTTTAACCCACTCACAACTTCTAAAATTTCTTATGTTTGTTAAATTGATTTATGATGTGATTAGAAATTTATTTGTAACTGTGTGGCATATTTTGAATCACCATCTTAGTTAAAATTGAATTTATTGAATTAGATTGTTATTTAATTTATTATTGCATATAAACTGCCAGTTAAATAGTTATTTAGTTTATTATTGAATGTAAACTGCCATTAAATGCCTGTTATTTATTATCTGTTCTATATTGGTGTTATTGATTGAATTGGATGATGATTGTGATAAATGTTTGATGATTTATATTGGATGAATGGATGTTGTATTTTATATTGTTATAAACTGCAAGTTTTTATTGATTTTTATTTCATTCGGGATTGCGGTTCGAAATGATATATAACCGTATTTATATTTTAAATTACGGATTGAAATGATAAATATCCGTATCACTTGACCATAGGATAAAAAATTATATATAGACACCGCGGTTTATATAAAAAAATATTTTGAAATGATTTCTACGGTTTTGTAAAGAAATATATGGGTTATATAAATATTGATTTTAGACATTATATAAATGTTATTTTATTATTGATTTTTAGCTATGTATAAAAAAATTTGAAATATAAAATAAGTTAAATAATAAAGTTTGATTGTTTTTATATAATATGGTTAGGTATCTGTTTAAATTATATTGTATATAGGGTTTATAACGACTTAAATAAATTTGAGGTTGGAAGATAAATATGAAACCGATTTGAATTAAATTATTTAAGACTTATACTCGAAAAAATTTGATTTGGAATTTAGATAAAATTGAGCTTGTAAAGGGTATGATTTTTATAACTTGATTTTGGTTTAGAGTGATTTAAATGAATATCAAGTTGATTTAAATGAGTATATAAAGTTAAATAAATTGAAAGAATATCCAGTCATTTGAAGTTTAAAAGTTTTACTTAAATGATATTAAATATATTAAGTAAACATTTCAAATCCAAATAATAGTAATTGAATTTGATATATATGGAATTATCAAAGAATTAGTTTTGAAATGGTGGAATATTTAAAGCTTTGAAATATATGGAAATTAAAATGGTTTATTTGGGGGTTCAAATCTGTATTTGGAATTGATTTGTGAAATTGAAGAAGCTATTTTATTATATAACGTAATTTAGTATTTAAGCCATTTAAGTGGTGTAGTTATGTTTCAAAGTTATGAGTTCAAAGCATTATGATTTGAAAGGGTTATATCTCGAGTGTTTTGATTTCGAAGTGTTATAACTTTAAAAGTGCTATGATTTTGGAAAAAAGATATATTTGAAATAAAAATGATATTATATTGATTTGGGTTTTATAAAAATGATATCATATCGATTTGGGTTTTAAAACAGAAATGACATCGTATTTATATGGTTTGAAATGGATATTATATTCTGGTTTTGAAGTATAATTATTCTGAAATGACCACGGTGTTATAATAATGTTTGGTTGTTAAAGAGACCGGGATCGGAAGTTGTCATACTCTTTGCCAACTCTGAAAATCACTTTAACAATCGCGTACGCGATGGAGATTCCAGAATGAAGTAGGATGGTGGTGGCATTTCCTTTGAGGTAAATACGTAGACCCGACTCCCATGAGTTGGCATAAGGTGACTAAAATAGGAGCGATTGACGAGCTAAGAAGGTATCATCTTTTATCGTACACACTCCTTCGATACCATTCTATTACTTCGCGATTGATTTGGGCACTTTTGATTTGAGGGTGTGGCTCGAGGTAGGCGGTAGTAGCTGCTACACATTACCACCGGTCCGGAGGCGTAATTGGTATATCTACCCTGGCATTGCCTAGTTGTGCCATGCCACCCACCCTAGTGTGCCTCGTACGAGTTTGGTTTTCTCCCGTAGTACGTGGAGTATTTAGGGTATTCTCTCCATCTGGAGATGCACTGATACTGGATGGACTACTGGGACTACTATGTGGTAAGGTCTATATGGGTAACCCTTAACGCTATTTAAAAGTAAGTTTATTTTACTATTAGGCATTATTGTGATAGTGTATATTACTACATAGTAAATAGTTTAACGGATCCTTAGGAGATGTGAATTCCGAACATCTCTTAAGTTATTGCACTCACGTTAGACACTGGATAGGAGATTTCAAATCCCATAAACATCTCTGACGCCGTTCCACTCATATTTTATTTCTGTTGATTTAACTTACATAAGATCTTTTAGTTCTGACTCGAGTGTTTTGTCTTTTCAATTTGCTCGGGTCAACCTAAGCATTTCAGGATTAGGAAGACCGTATTTTGGAAGATGAAGACGAAGATTAATTATTATAGTATTCCACTACATTCATATTGTTCCGCTACATTATTTATTGTTCTCTGGTATATGTAACTCCGATATGTGTTGTATAAGTATAATCAAATGTTTTGTAAAACAGCTTCATGAACTGTTATTTGATTATTATATTTTATCGTTGCACTGTGATATTCTATTTTGTTTTATTTCTTTCTCTTCTTTTCTTATTCACCCCAATAACAATCCGCCCTTCTATATGGTTTGAGTCTGACGTGTGTGGTTTATCGTCGATTTAGAACGTACAAAAAGGCGAGATGTTACAGCTGGTATCAGAGCTTTGGTTTAGCGATATAGCCTAGCTTTGTGGGGTCTGACTCTTTATTAATAGGGTAGCAATACCCTATGATGAGTCGCTCGGTGTATATATATAGGAGAGAGCTTATTTGTTAGTGTTATAAAAGGTTTTAATATTGTGTTAATTTGTTCCTTTTTGTATTTATACATTCTGGTTGGTGCATAAGACGCTATAACATCAATTGGGATTTCTAAACACTTAATAGGACAGACCGACACAATATTTGTTTTGAAACATATATGAATGAAATAATTTTGCCTATTGTATATTTTTATATATAAAATAATATATTTTATAAATGGTATATTTTTTTGTAATATGTTTGTTTGTTAGGTAGTGAAATTTTTAGATATTAGTTGAAAATAAGACTTGAAATAAAATAATGAAAGATTGGAAAGTTAGAACTTGAGTTCCGAGATTTTGGAAAATTTCTTTTTAATGATTTGGAATCTAGTAATATTATTTAGAAGTATTTTCTGATATAAATATTCCAATAAGATTTGAAAGAATTGTTTAAAGAAATTTTGGAAAGAAATAAGTTATGTACTCCCCTCTCTGTCATTGGAAAATAATTTCGGTGATGAGTGCACGCATCATCGACATTCATTTTCAAGTTTCTAAGTGGAAAGGCCACTGTAGTAGTTTTACTATAGGTTTATATTGATAAACAAATGTAAATTTCAAATTGTTTTAAATATATAATTGAATAGATAAATTGTAAGTGTATACATCTACCTATTATTTTAAAATGATTTGAAATTTAACCCGGTATTTAGTTCTTAAATTTCTGTTAACTGATAGTTTCGATTATTTTAGTGAAATGGAATGTAACTGATAAATAATTGGAACCTCTAAATGAAATAAGAGTTTTAATGCTAGGTTATGAATGAAATTACAAGCACGTTGAAATTGTAACCTATGAAACAAAAGATATAATTATTAAACATTAGATTGGTTAAAAGAAATGAGAAAAAACCCGTGTAACTTTTAATTACATTCTTAAATGCATATATATAACTTACCAAAAGATGTAAAAAGTTGAAATGCTTATAAGAAAATGTAATAGAATATTATACAAGTAATACTTAGATAATGAAAGTGTTCAATAAAAATTTGCTTTATAAATAAGAAATTTGACATGAAAATAGTTATAAACTTGAGTCAAAATTTTAATACTACTAATTAAATGAAATAGGAAATGAGTAATGTAAGTAAAGATATTGAACTTAAGCTAATGTTGAAACCATTTATCATTAAAGTAAATAAATGAAATTGAGAAATGAATAACTGTAATGCAATAAAAAAGAAATTTACATGATATGAATAAATAAAAATGAATTTATATAAGTATAAGAGCAATTAAGTGAAATAATGAGACGACCCGACCTTCCACTCCCGGAAAATCGCGTCATCTTGAAGAAAGAAAGGGATAGAAAAGAGAAAGAAAGAAGAGAAAGAAGAAACAACACAAGAATCTCAACAGCGGAAACGAATAAATTATATTAATAACAAAGTATTACATAGTATACATCAAATATCAGAGTACACAGACATATACAACACATACTAGACAGTTATAAATACCTGTCTAGTTATTACAACTCAATACAAACACAAGACTCAGAGATACCAAACACAGCGGAACTAAATAACTATACGCAGAAGCCTCCTGCTCCATATGCTCCTCCACAAATCGTCAAAGCAATCCTGAATCCTAACCTGAATTCCCTTGACTACTCATAAAAGTTTGAGTACCCAAGAGTTAAAGAAAAACAGAAATAACTCCGGGTCAGACATGGGTCTGGTGTGAGTAACAGGTTAAAGTTGCTTAACTTTTAAAAATCCTTTAAAAGAAAGGTATCACGTAAGACTTCCCACACATAAACATGGAAAAGTTTTTACCTTACGCTAACCAAAACATTTGATAGGAAATCCGATGATATTATAATAGTGTCTAGGGTTTTCAAATAAATATGAAATAGCCGAAATTGTTACATTCATTAAATTCCAGCTACTAGCCACAAAAGTGGGTAATACAAACAAAACCGTAGGCACTTATTGGATTTTGGATTCCATACAATGGCAGGGCTACTGGGGTACCGCCCGTCACAGTACGTGGCCTAGATCACCGTACCGAGGATTACTCCCTTCATCCCCTGCAACACAAAGCCGGACCCATTCCTTACTGAATAGTTCCGAACAAGACAACCCCGCAGTTGGCCTAGGTTCCAACCGCCCACACAGCCGAAATATAAAGGGACCTCTAGACAGGGATAAATCTTGCTCTCCAGTGGGGGCTACCCACGAAGCTTTGCTGCACCTCCCCTGTTTTAGCCATTCCCGGTTGATGAGGCTTGAGGTTACGATTACCTTTATAGGACCAATTATCTTAGAATGCTCATCGTCCGCCTGACGATGTGCTGAAAGCATTCAATCCATACAAGTTCGTTCCGGGTTCGAACGAAACCGAAGGCATTATCTCGTTACACTCATATTGGAATCACCCTCAGAGTTAACGACGATAACCCTTGCACTCTGATTCACCATCTCGAATCTATAAGATCTATTCCGTCAAACTCATTACGGAATCACCCACAGAGTTATACTGACGTATAGCCCTTACACCTCGAGTCTTCACTCGCTCCACTTGGATTAACGACCTAACGTTATTTGGAATCGATGTGGTTTTCGGATGTCCAAATATGGAAACCCGATCCCGGTCTCATCGAAATCCAAAGCGTGTCTTTTATGTCCAAGTTGTTTTAAGTTTAAAACAATTCAATTCATTATCTAAATATACACAGATAGATAATTCACAACACAATAGATAATCAATCTTATCATTATCAACAGATAATTCATATCAAATCAGATAATCCATATTATCATCCAAAAGCAACCAATGCATCCATATCAAAATCATTACTCATCTCATAACTGAGATTACAAACCAGACTAGTCAACCAATACCAATCATCAAACATAAGCAAATGATCTAATGATCACACCTTCTATAATTAATTTAAAATGAATTAAATTAATTACTCAACTCTAATTAATTTAAAATGAATTAAATTAATTACTAAATCTCCAATTAATTTAAAATGAATTAAATTAATTACTTCATCATTAAAATCTTGCTTAACCTAATCTTCAATTGATTACAAATCAATTTATAAATCATCATTCAATTAATCATTACTGATTAACTATCTCTAATTACAATAAGTAATTAGCTTATAAGTTGATTACACAAGTTAATTATATTCAATCCTATATATATATATATTAATCACCCTTGATTAACAACCATTCAGTAATTAACTACATTAATTACTCAACCCATAATTAATTATTCTTAATTAATTATCTAAATTAATCCCCTTGATTAATTTAAGTAATTTAAATCCAAATTACTTCCATATCAAATATCTCTAATTACATCCTGTAATTATTAATTACTTCCTTAAGTAATTACAAATTTCTAAATTACATAAAGTAATTATCAAACAATCCTCAAATGTTTAAATCAATTAACTTAATTAATTAATCTAAGCAAATCACATTAACTTTAATTAATTACATTAAGTAATTAATTCTTTAATTACTTTCATTAAGTAATTAAACTTAAACCATTAATTATTAATAAATTAATCTAATTAATTTACAAAAATTAATCATATTAATTAATTAATTGTTAATGACTTCATTAACATTTCTTAATTACTTAATTAAGAAATTAACTTAAATTAATCATCATTAGTTATTAAGTAATTAATATTTAATTACTATTTAATTAATCTCTAATTATTAATTAACTAAGTGTTAATTAAAGTCTAAATTATCATTAATCACTTGATTAAATAAATCTTAATCATAAATTAAAATTTAGTTAACCATCCTTAATTAAAGATTAATTAAACTTAATTAATTAATCTCAAATTCAATTAAAAATCATTAATTATTTAATTAAACATCCATATTATTAATTAGTTAAATAATTAACATTCATCTTAATTTCCTAAATAATTAATGAATCCAATCATTAATCTTAATTTATCTTTTAGATAAAACATTCCTTATTTAAATTATGCATTTAAAAACAAAATGTTTTTAAATTTTACTTTAAATTCCATTTAACATTTTCTTTTAACTCTAAACTCAAACTTATTTAAAATAAGATTCTAAAACAACTTAATCTTATATGTTTATAAGAAACATATACTTTGTTAATAAGTTTAAAAAGAATTTAAATTCAATTCAAATCAAATTCAAATCAATTTTAAAAATTACTTTAAACTTCAAAATTGAAAAATAGCTTCCATTCTCATTTTAGCTTTAAATTCTTTAAAACTCTTTCTATAATTTGCACCTTCAATTCAAATGAAAACCATTTGAAATCAATTTAAATTTAAATCTTTATTTTAAACTGAAGTTTAAATTTTAAATTCAGATTTAAAACTTAAATTTGAATTCATTTTGAATTCCTAATTTAAATACTAAGCCTTCAATTCAATATGCAAAACAACAATGCATTTTATACTTGAGAGTTTAAAATTAAATTTAAATTTAAAAACTTAATTGGTTTCAAATTTCAGAAAATCAAAATTTGAATCCATATTCAAACTCCAATTTAAACTCAGTTTTAAATCTCCACTTAAAGATTTAAACTTACCTTTTTCATTTTAAAACAGAAACAGTTTCTGTTTATTAAAAAAAACTTAAACTTTTGAAATTCTGAATTTGAATAATTTCATAAGAACAGAATTTAAACTTGTTTAGATTCATTTTTATATTCAGTTTAAAATCCAATGTTAACATGGTAGTTTGTAATCAAATTTTAAAACTGGAAATAATTTCCTGTTCTTCTCTTTTTTTTTTAATTTTAAAACCAAATTTGAATCCTGCAGTTAACTTATTTCAACATCTGAATTCAAATATTTGAATTCATCTTCAGATTCAAATTTAAATCCTAAGCTAACATTTAGTTTAAATTTAAACTTAACTCTCAAATTACTTAAAACAGAACAGTTCTGTTTTTAGAACCTGAAGCCAAAAGGTACTCGAGTCACCAAAAGTTTTGCTTCGAGTCAGAAGCTTATATGCTTCGAGTCATCTCCCATATTTCCCGAGACTAACCCGGGTCAAAAATCACAGCAACTACCCACATCAAAACCTGGAAACAGACCACACCCAAACTTCCCAAAACCTGTCAACATCATTATCTCTCAACCCCGACCATCAACATCGTCCAAACTCCGGTGATGGCCTCAACACAACACCATCCACCATCCCTCCAAATAGCTTTGAACTCGATGTACTTAGGTGTACACAATTGACCCAAAACTGAAACACAGTATCAACTAGGGTTCTACAACTAAATTCCCAAATTCATTCTCAACTTGAATTGTGAAACAAATCAGTAATTTTTCCTATGATTGGTGATAGATAAACTATCACCAGAAACAAATTCATCCAATTCAAATACAAAAATCAACTGATCTTGAGCAAAATATAAAATACAGTAAATTTTAAACTGCACTTCCAATTCTATTCTAAAAATTTATATTTTGATCTTATAAATCATGTCTTAGTATAGAGTATTACTTTATATAACTGGTTTATCAAATCTTCATACTTGAATTCTTACAAATTTACTGTTTGCCCTGTTATAAATTTTCCAGTCAATTCAAATTTTATTTAACCTATATAAAATATTATACTTTACTAAATTATGAACCTAACAAATTTCATTCAAATGTTAATCCATAATAACATCCAGATCAAGAAGAAAACTATTTATCAAATTTAAACTCAAACTAAAAATAATCAGAATCTCAGAAATCAAACATGCATTTCAATCATATATGCACAGGCAGTAGAAATACATGTACAAAAATTTAACTTAACAAATAAGCAAACATGCATTACTACCTAACTTTATTTAAGTTAAGTGTTACTCACCTTATTGCAAGATGCAGAGCACACTATCCAGATCGAACATGCAGAAGCTTTATTCCTATCAAACTTGAATGTTGCTTTTAAAATGCAGACCCCTTCTCTGTTCTAAGATGCTTTTTAAAACATGCAAGCTTGTTAATTGATGTGCAGGTTTCTAATGCTTGAAATTGCAGAGCCCTTTCATATTGATGCAGGCAGGTCTTCATTGTTTTGCAAATGATATGCAGATGCCAAAGAAAATGCAGGTTTTGTTCTCTTGCATTTCCAGATTATGAAAATATGAAATGCAGCCCCTTTGTTTCCAGAGTTGAAGTTATAATGCATGCAGGGCTTTCTTTGATTGTTGCCTCTAGATTGAAGATTTCATGTATGCAGAGCCCTTTTTTTCCATATGCAAAGAAATGCAGGCTTCCAATTTGTTGTGCAGGTGAGAAGTTTGGAAAAGAGGAGTTGCATGTAGGTTTGTATATTGGAAAGAGGAGCTACAGGCTTTAATGAAAATGCAGATTTGTAATTTGGGGAATGCAGAATTGAATTTAGGTTGTGAGAAGTTGAATGCAAATGTATGCAGATCTCCCTATTTCCAGATGCAATTATACTTGAGTTTTGAGGTATTGCAACTTGATTATGGAATGAGAAAATGCATATGAATGAAGAAACTAAATGAATGTATATTTTCAGAAAATGAGTTAAAAGAAAAATGAAAATGAAATGGACACATGTCATTTAAAAGTAGACACTTGTCTTTTAAGCTTTAAATTAATGTTTAATTAAAGTGAATAAGCATTAAGCCTACTTACTTAATTCCTATACACAAATAATGAATAAAAATAATTTCTAAAGAAATAAGCAAAGTATGATTATTATAAATAAAATGATATACAAGTAGTTTATTTGAAAAGAAACTTTTAAAACAAATTTATAAAAGAGTTTGTAACATATGAATACATGTTCATATTTAAATTGTATTCTAAATTTCAAATTAAATTGACAAATCAAAATTATCACTTAATAATTTAAAAAGAACAACACAATATTTTTGTAACATATTTTAATATAAAACTTGAATTAAAAATGAATTTTAAACTAATTAAAACATTTATCTCAAATTTAAAAACACATAGTTATTTAATTAAATATTTTTGAAAAGCTTAAATTAAAAATAAATCACCATTTCTATTTTTAAAACATAATAAAACTATACTATACTAATTTAACTAAAACAAATTGTCTATTTAAAATATATATAAATACATATACATTATTAAATAGAAAACAATTTATAATCTTATCTAAAATAATTTCACAAATTAAATAATTAAATAAAGGAGATTATTTAAATAAATATCAAATCTATTAACAAAATTATCAATTCAATATAAATTTAAATCCAAATTATTAAATTTATATTGTCCAAAATTCCGGGTCGTTACAATCCTTCCCCCTTAAAAGAATTTCGTCCCCGAAATTTAAAACAAAGGCAATTTAATAATCTATTTACAGATTTTATTTTAAAACACAGCATATGTTAAACATATGCCAACAACCAAAGCAACCAATTCACTCAAGCAGAACAAATCTAATTATCCAAAAGAATTTTGGATAAAACTTCACGAGTTTCCCCGGTATATATATATATCGGAATACTCGCTCTATAGAATACAATCAATTAATACTACCAAACTATAGAGCTCCTAACAACAATTCTATACAGAATATCAGACAACAGACGAGTCTGACTCAACAAACAAACCATCCTAAACTGCTGGTTCTACAACCAGAAATATCAAACACGTACTCCCTCAGAGATACGTGAAACGTACTGAATCCCAGTTATCCAAACCGGCAATTCAACTCTAGAAAACCAAATACAGAAGAAACCAAAACACTTCGGAGCTAGCTTCCCAACTTACAGCTCCTTGGGTCAGAGAAAAACTTAACCAAAATCAGATCTCCAATCCCAGAATCCAAATTTCTCTGCCTCTTATCCATAAAAATTCTTCAGACAATCCTGAGCTACCAACATCCATCCTGATTAGCTCAACTCTTGCTGATTCCATCAGAAACAGACTGAAGCAAAACAATCCAATGATCTCCTCAAGATCACTCAAAACCAAGAATACAAACCCTGCTTCTCAACAACAGAAGACAGAACAACTTCTCCTTACCCGAGAATCAAACAGAAGCACCTCCAAACTGCTTCCGCTGCACAACTCTGATCCGAAACAGAAGAAAAAGCTGCAGAACACAAGCACAGACCAGACAACCAACACAGAAATATGGTTCCATATATCCATAAAGAAAAACTCAGATGTTCCTCCCAAACCTGAGTTGCTCACCAACTTCTATCTCAAGGAACCATCCACCTACTAACTGAACCACCCGTTCCAATCCTGGAAAGAAAACTCGATCTCCAGATGCAGACAAACTCTGACTTCCAGAAAACATCCAGACAATCTCCAACAAACACAAGAGAACATACTATCGCAAGTCACTTTTGCGATCAACTCAGCCTAAATCCAAGAAAACTGCTCTCTCTCAACCAAATAGAACAGCTTATGCTGGCTTAGCCAACTTACCAGAGAAAAGATCCACTCTGTTGCTTCTGAACTCCACTTCAGAGAAACTATCCAGCCAGAAGACCCCCAATCAACTTAGAACACTCTGCTAAACTTAGCCACATCACCGGGCAGATTCACTTCTTATTTTTGTTCCAAAGAAACATCTTCAGAAATATCCATAGTCACTGCATCTCATCACGCAGCTACAACTTCCTGAGATATCAAGATATCATCACTTACTTGCTTCTGTCCAACCGACAGATCAAAACTCAAATCTGTACTTCAAAGATGAACTCCGAACCTTAACAGGTTACCTTCAGAGATCGTTGAAGTACTTCATCACAACAGAACTCACTCGAGACGGTATTAGGTCTACAGTCTCGACAAATACTCTTCCAACCTCATCCAACAAACTCCAACCAATGGTAGTCGTGTTACACACACTTCTACCTTATCTACCTTTGTAACTTACATTGGAAAAACCTGAACGGGTAATCCAACAAATAGGTAGAACCAATAAATATATATATATATATATATATTAAAAATACAAATACGCTCTCTCAAGAAAGACACCACTACAGGGCCTAGGTATTCACTCAACCTAACGCTCCCTAAAGAAAAATACACTTCAGAGCCTAGGTATTCACTCAACCTACAGCTCTGATACCAACTGAGACGACCCGACCTTCCACTCCCGGAAAATCGCGTCATCTTGAAGAAAGAAAGGGATAGAAAAGAGAAAGAAAGAAGAGAAAGAAGAAACAACACAAGAATCTCAACAGCGGAAACGAATAAATTATATTAATAACAAAGTATTACATAGTATACATCAAATATCAGAGTACACAGACATATACAACACATACTAGACAGTTATAAATACCTGTCTAGTTATTACAACTCAATACAAACACAAGACTCAGAGATACCAAACACAGCGGAACTAAATAACTATACGCAGAAGCCTCCTGCTCCATATGCTCCTCCACAAATCGTCAAAGCAATCCTGAATCCTAACCTGAATTCCCTTGACTACTCATAAAAGTTTGAGTACCCAAGAGTTAAAGAAAAACAGAAATAACTCCGGGTCAGACATGGGTCTGGTGTGAGTAACAGGTTAAAGTTGCTTAACTTTTAAAAATCCTTTAAAAGAAAGGTATCACGTAAGACTTCCCACACATAAACATGGAAAAGTTTTTACCTTACGCTAACCAAAACATTTGATAGGAAATCCGATGATATTATAATAGTGTCTAGGGTTTTCAAATAAATATGAAATAGCCGAAATTGTTACATTCATTAAATTCCAGCTACTAGCCACAAAAGTGGGTAATACAAACAAAACCGTAGGCACTTATTGGATTTTGGATTCCATACAATGGCAGGGCTACTGGGGTACCGCCCGTCACAGTACGTGGCCTAGATCACCGTACCGAGGATTACTCCCTTCATCCCCTGCAACACAAAGCCGGACCCATTCCTTACTGAATAGTTCCGAACAAGACAACCCCGCAGTTGGCCTAGGTTCCAACCGCCCACACAGCCGAAATATAAAGGGACCTCTAGACAGGGATAAATCTTGCTCTCCAGTGGGGGCTACCCACGAAGCTTTGCTGCACCTCCCCTGTTTTAGCCATTCCCGGTTGATGAGGCTTGAGGTTACGATTACCTTTATAGGACCAATTATCTTAGAATGCTCATCGTCCGCCTGACGATGTGCTGAAAGCATTCAATCCATACAAGTTCGTTCCGGGTTCGAACGAAACCGAAGGCATTATCTCGTTACACTCATATTGGAATCACCCTCAGAGTTAACGACGATAACCCTTGCACTCTGATTCACCATCTCGAATCTATAAGATCTATTCCGTCAAACTCATTACGGAATCACCCACAGAGTTATACTGACGTATAGCCCTTACACCTCGAGTCTTCACTCGCTCCACTTGGATTAACGACCTAACGTTATTTGGAATCGATGTGGTTTTCGGATGTCCAAATATGGAAACCCGATCCCGGTCTCATCGAAATCCAAAGCGTGTCTTTTATGTCCAAGTTGTTTTAAGTTTAAAACAATTCAATTCATTATCTAAATATACACAGATAGATAATTCACAACACAATAGATAATCAATCTTATCATTATCAACAGATAATTCATATCAAATCAGATAATCCATATTATCATCCAAAAGAAACCAATGCATCCATATCAAAATCATTACTCATCTCATAACTGAGATTACAAACCAGACTAGTCAACCAATACCAATCATCAAACATAAGCAAATGATCTAATGATCACACCTTCTATAATTAATTTAAAATGAATTAAATTAATTACTCAACTCTAATTAATTTAAAATGAATTAAATTAATTACTAAATCTCCAATTAATTTAAAATGAATTAAATTAATTACTTCATCATTAAAATCTTGCTTAACCTAATCTTCAATTGATTACAAATCAATTTATAAATCATCATTCAATTAATCATTACTGATTAACTATCTCTAATTACAATAAGTAATTAGCTTATAAGTTGATTACACAAGTTAATTATATTCAATCCTATATATATATTAATCACCCTTGATTAACAACCATTCAGTAATTAACTACATTAATTACTCAACCCATAATTAATTATTCTTAATTAATTATCTAAATTAATCCCCTTGATTAATTTAAGTAATTTAAATCCAAATTACTTCCATATCAAATATCTCTAATTACATCCTGTAATTATTAATTACTTCCTTAAGTAATTACAAATTTCTAAATTACATAAAGTAATTATCAAACAATCCTCAAATGTTTAAATCAATTAACTTAATTAATTAATCTAAGCAAATCACATTAACTTTAATTAATTACATTAAGTAATTAATTCTTTAATTACTTTCATTAAGTAATTAAACTTAAACCATTAATTATTAATAAATTAATCTAATTAATTTACAAAAATTAATCATATTAATTAATTAATTGTTAATGACTTCATTAACATTTCTTAATTACTTAATTAAGAAATTAACTTAAATTAATCATCATTAGTTATTAAGTAATTAATATTTAATTACTATTTAATTAATCTCTAATTATTAATTAACTAAGTGTTAATTAAAGTCTAAATTATCATTAATCACTTGATTAAATAAATCTTAATCATAAATTAAAATTTAGTTAACCATCCTTAATTAAAGATTAATTAAACTTAATTAATTAATCTCAAATTCAATTAAAAATCATTAATTATTTAATTAAACATCCATATTATTAATTAGTTAAATAATTAACATTCATCTTAATTTCCTAAATAATTAATGAATCCAATCATTAATCTTAATTTATCTTTTAGATAAAACATTCCTTATTTAAATTATGCATTTAAAAACAAAATGTTTTTAAATTTTACTTTAAATTCCATTTAACATTTTCTTTTAACTCTAAACTCAAACTTATTTAAAATAAGATTCTAAAACAACTTAATCTTATATGTTTATAAGAAACATATACTTTGTTAATAAGTTTAAAAAGAATTTAAATTCAATTCAAATCAAATTCAAATCAATTTTAAAAATTACTTTAAACTTCAAAATTGAAAAATAGCTTCCATTCTCATTTTAGCTTTAAATTCTTTAAAACTCTTTCTATAATTTGCACCTTCAATTCAAATGAAAACCATTTGAAATCAATTTAAATTTAAATCTTTATTTTAAACTGAAGTTTAAATTTTAAATTCAGATTTAAAACTTAAATTTGAATTCATTTTGAATTCCTAATTTAAATACTAAGCCTTCAATTCAATATGCAAAACAACAATGCATTTTATACTTGAGAGTTTAAAATTAAATTTAAATTTAAAAACTTAATTGGTTTCAAATTTCAGAAAATCAAAATTTGAATCCATATTCAAACTCCAATTTAAACTCAGTTTTAAATCTCCACTTAAAGATTTAAACTTACCTTTTTCATTTTAAAACAGAAACAGTTTCTGTTTATTAAAAAAAACTTAAACTTTTGAAATTCTGAATTTGAATAATTTCATAAGAACAGAATTTAAACTTGTTTAGATTCATTTTTATATTCAGTTTAAAATCCAATGTTAACATGGTAGTTTGTAATCAAATTTTAAAACTGGAAATAATTTCCTGTTCTTCTCTTTTTTTTTTTAATTTTAAAACCAAATTTGAATCCTGCAGTTAACTTATTTCAACATCTGAATTCAAATATTTGAATTCATCTTCAGATTCAAATTTAAATCCTAAGCTAACATTTAGTTTAAATTTAAACTTAACTCTCAAATTACTTAAAACAGAACAGTTCTGTTTTTAGAACCTGAAGCCAAAAGGTACTCGAGTCACCAAAAGTTTTGCTTCGAGTCAGAAGCTTATATGCTTCGAGTCATCTCCCATATTTCCCGAGACTAACCCGGGTCAAAAATCACAGCAACTACCCACATCAAAACCTGGAAACAGACCACACCCAAACTTCCCAAAACCTGTCAACATCATTATCTCTCAACCCCGACCATCAACATCGTCCAAACTCCGGTGATGGCCTCAACACAACACCATCCACCATCCCTCCAAATAGCTTTGAACTCGATGTACTTAGGTGTACACAATTGACCCAAAACTGAAACACAGTATCAACTAGGGTTCTACAACTAAATTCCCAAATTCATTCTCAACTTGAATTGTGAAACAAATCAGTAATTTTTCCTATGATTGGTGATAGATAAACTATCACCAGAAACAAATTCATCCAATTCAAATACAAAAATCAACTGATCTTGAGCAAAATATAAAATACAGTAAATTTTAAACTGCACTTCCAATTCTATTCTAAAAATTTATATTTTGATCTTATAAATCATGTCTTAGTATAGAGTATTACTTTATATAACTGGTTTATCAAATCTTCATACTTGAATTCTTACAAATTTACTGTTTGCCCTGTTATAAATTTTCCAGTCAATTCAAATTTTATTTAACCTATATAAAATATTATACTTTACTAAATTATGAACCTAACAAATTTCATTCAAATGTTAATCCATAATAACATCCAGATCAAGAAGAAAACTATTTATCAAATTTAAACTCAAACTAAAAATAATCAGAATCTCAGAAATCAAACATGCATTTCAATCATATATGCACAGGCAGTAGAAATACATGTACAAAAATTTAACTTAACAAATAAGCAAACATGCATTACTACCTAACTTTATTTAAGTTAAGTGTTACTCACCTTATTGCAAGATGCAGAGCACACTATCCAGATCGAACATGCAGAAGCTTTATTCCTATCAAACTTGAATGTTGCTTTTAAAATGCAGACCCCTTCTCTGTTCTAAGATGCTTTTTAAAACATGCAAGCTTGTTAATTGATGTGCAGGTTTCTAATGCTTGAAATTGCAGAGCCCTTTCATATTGATGCAGGCAGGTCTTCATTGTTTTGCAAATGATATGCAGATGCCAAAGAAAATGCAGGTTTTGTTCTCTTGCATTTCCAGATTATGAAAATATGAAATGCAGCCCCTTTGTTTCCAGAGTTGAAGTTATAATGCATGCAGGGCTTTCTTTGATTGTTGCCTCTAGATTGAAGATTTCATGTATGCAGAGCCCTTTTTTTCCATATGCAAAGAAATGCAGGCTTCCAATTTGTTGTGCAGGTGAGAAGTTTGGAAAAGAGGAGTTGCATGTAGGTTTGTATATTGGAAAGAGGAGCTACAGGCTTTAATGAAAATGCAGATTTGTAATTTGGGGAATGCAGAATTGAATTTAGGTTGTGAGAAGTTGAATGCAAATGTATGCAGATCTCCCTATTTCCAGATGCAATTATACTTGAGTTTTGAGGTATTGCAACTTGATTATGGAATGAGAAAATGCATATGAATGAAGAAACTAAATGAATGTATATTTTCAGAAAATGAGTTAAAAGAAAAATGAAAATGAAATGGACACATGTCATTTAAAAGTAGACACTTGTCTTTTAAGCTTTAAATTAATGTTTAATTAAAGTGAATAAGCATTAAGCCTACTTACTTAATTCCTATACACAAATAATGAATAAAAATAATTTCTAAAGAAATAAGCAAAGTATGATTATTATAAATAAAATGATATACAAGTAGTTTATTTGAAAAGAAACTTTTAAAACAAATTTATAAAAGAGTTTGTAACATATGAATACATGTTCATATTTAAATTGTATTCTAAATTTCAAATTAAATTGACAAATCAAAATTATCACTTAATAATTTAAAAAGAACAACACAATATTTTTGTAACATATTTTAATATACAACTTGAATTAAAAATGAATTTTAAACTAATTAAAACATTTATCTCAAATTTAAAAACACATAGTTATTTAATTAAATATTTTTGAAAAGCTTAAATTAAAAATAAATCACCATTTCTATTTTTAAAACATAATAAAACTATACTATACTAATTTAACTAAAACAAATTGTCTATTTAAAATATATATAAATACATATACATTATTAAATAGAAAACAATTTATAATCTTATCTAAAATAATTTCACAAATTAAATAATTAAATAAAGGAGATTATTTAAATAAATATCAAATCTATTAACAAAATTATCAATTCAATATAAATTTAAATCCAAATTATTAAATTTATATTGTCCAAAATTCCGGGTCGTTACAAATAAACACTAAATCAATGGATGGAAATGAAAATTTGCAAGAAATAATTTAGAATAAAATGATAAACCATTATATAAATGAAAAGGAAATCAAACAACAAATGTTATGAAATAAAATTAATAAAAATTAACTTGATCTATTGTTTAGAATTATTGTTTGTTTGGTTTGTGGTTGTTTGGGCAAGGATACTTTAAAATATTTTGGATGAATGAATAATCTATTTAGGTTCATCTAAGGCTGTCGAGTAAATGGTGCACTTAGTAGTTTATTTTTCCATTCTGTACAATTTAAAGTTTTAAACCCAAACAACTATTTGTCTGTTTGCAATGGATATATGGATGGTTGATCTTGTTGGCTTCATTTGATGGTTGTATGTTGTGATTGCAAGTAATTCTTATTAATTGGTTTGTTAGTGATTGAAACAACTTTAAATGTTTCATTTTATATAATATTAACTCTTTTTGGATTATATAAGTGTAATACAGGTTATGGAAGCAATTGCTACTGCTTTTGGTTTCAAAAAATAAGCGTAAAATTGCCTGACAAATATGTACGTTTTCGGATTACGGTTTATAGCGTTATTATATTGTTTCTCCCGTGTTGGGATATATATTATTTTGGAAAATATATGTTATATATTGTTACATTTGATATTATATTTTCTCTCGAGCCTCTCCGTACAAAGGAGACACTGTCAAAATTTTCCGTAAATTCTGAACTTAGAAAAATTCTGAAAAATGTTTTTCAAACTTTATTAATTTGAGTATAAAAGGATTTAATGTTTATAAATTGGTATATTTTATTTTAATTAATTAATTTTGTAAATTATTTGTTTATAAAGTTAGTATTTTTGAATAAGATGTATTATTTACTCAATTCTTTCTTTTCCCTTCTTTTCCTTTTCGGTGACGAAAAGTTTTGAGTGGGGGAGAGTATAATGACCCATAAAATTTTGATAATTTAATATGTTAATTTAATGAATATTTTTATTTAATATTGGAAGATATAAAAAGTTGTAACGTAATAATGTTAATGCAAGTTGATAAATAATTATTGCAATCCCAATTAATTGAAACAATCATAAGGTTATAATTGATTGTATTTAGTAAATTGGGAAATAAATTTCAATAAGTGTAATTAAATATTATGTTAATCAAAATTAAGATAATATTTGAAAATAATGTCTATTCCATTTTTAACATGACAATTGGTTGATTTAAAAAATGGAAATCAAGATTCATTAATTTATTTAAATATAAATTATAGTGATTGGGTTTATTGCAAATAAATGGAATTAAATATTTAGATATTACGTTAATGGGAAATTAAGATGAAATTTGAAGATTTTAATGTAACATATCATGAACCAATGTTAATTTTATCTATTTGAATATAATTGATTGAGTAACATATTTCAAATCAAATAAATAGATTTATTGGAATTTCAATTGATACTTAGTGAATTTATTTAAAATTGAAATTAGATACGGTAATTGGTATATTAGTTTAACTTTGAATTGACATCTAAATTTGTTTATAGTATTGTAATTGTTTAAGAAATTGAATGATAGGATTTGTTAATTGCGGAATTGGAATTTAAAATTTTGATTTAATTAATTTTAATATTAATTTATTTAATTAACTGGAAAATAGCCATTTTGGCCACTTAATCGGATTTCGACGAAACCAATTTCATTGGATCCGTAACGGTGAATTATTATAGGATTTCAAGTTTCATAGCAATCGGACTAATCGTTTGATTGTACGGACTCAAAACGCCTAGAAATCAATGCAATTGAAATCAATTTGAAATAACTTGATTTTAGCATAACTTCTTCATACGATGGAATTTGGACTTGAAACATGTTCCATTGATTTTAAAATATTTCAGAACATCTATTTTGATACATGGGTTGACCCAATTTCATTTCGGAGGAAAAACGGGCTTTTGGACTAATATCGTTCAATCAAATCTGATCCGTTCTCTCTATTTTCAGCCCTACCTATATATATCCAGTTATAAACCCTAGTAGCCTTGTATTTCTCATTTCTTTATGTACTAAATTTCAATTGCTCCTCTTTCTCAATGGTAGACAAACCCTAAAATTCACAACCCAGTTTCAATACAAAATTCAACCTCAAAAATTCAAACTCACAATACATATCAAATTTTATATCGTTTTGAAGCTCTCAACGAGCGCAGGTCAATTCTGCTGTCTTTTTTTTGGATCTGAATTTCTAGCTAGCCGAAATTGGTCGATTTAATCACGGCCGTTCATCTTGCCGTAATCATCTTCGCTTGATCGTCAATTGGAGTTTGTCGTTGCATGGAGATTGACGAGCGCAACTCATCACTGCGGTTTGTTTGGCTGTTGGACGGTCGGGTTTTCATTGAAAATTCGATTTAGGGCTTAGCTTTTAGGGGCAGTGGCTGGAATTAGGCGTGTCTATCGGGGACACTGCCGGCGATGGGATGACCAGTGCTGGATCGGATGGGGTGTGGGGTTCGTCGACGTGAAGGCGGCGGCCTCTAGGTTTTCATACGAATGGAGTTTGCCTGGAGAGGCTTGTGTTTTTGAATGGGAGGGAGAATGATGACGTGGCTGAGCGTTTCTGGTCCGTCCCCTTTACATTTTATTTTAATTTTTATTTCAATTGTTCTAACACGCATATCTTTCGCATATGAGGCCCGTTTTACGAGCGGTTTAATCTACTGGGATCGCATCAAAATTCCGGACATTCTGGCGCTGGTTTGGACGAATTCTAAGACTGTTCAATTTTTGGGTTTAAATTGGATTTAAATTAAATTTAAATTCAAAAGGTGAGTATTTTAGCCCACTCACAACTTCTAAAATTTCTTATGTTTGTTAAACTGATTTATGATGTGAATAGAAATTTATTTATGACTGTTTGGCATATTTTGAATTACCATCTCAGTTAAAATTGAATTTATCGAATTAAATTGTTATTTAATTTATTATTGCATATAAACTGCTAGTTAAATAGTTATTTAGTTTATTATTGAATATAAACTGCCAAGAAATGCCTGTTATTTATTATATGTTCTATATTGATGTTATTGATTGAATTGGATGATGATTGTGATAAATGTTTGATGATTGATATTGAATGAATGGATGTTGTATTTTATATTGTTTTAAACTGCAATTTCTTATTGAATTTTATTTCATTCAGGATTGCAGTTTGAAATGATATATAACCGTATTTATATTTTAATTACGGATTGAAATGATAAATATCTGTATCACTTGACCATACGATAGAAAATTATATACAGACGCCGCTGTCTATATATAAAAATATCTGAAATGATTTCTATGGTTTTGTTTTAGAAATATATGGGTTATATAAATATTGTTTTTAGACGTTATATAAATGTTATTTTATTATTGATTTTTAGCAATGTATAAATTTGTTTTGAAATATAAAATAAGTTAAATAATAAAGTTTGATTGTTTTTATATAATATGGTTAAGTATCTGTTTAAATTATATTGTATATAGAGTTTATAATGACTTAAATAAATTTAAGGTTGGAAGATAAATATGAAATTGATTTGAATTAAATTATTTAAGAAATATGCTCGAATAAATTTGATTTGAAATTTAGATAAAATTGAGATTGTAAAGGGTATGATTTTTATAACTTGATTTTGGTTTAGAGTGATTTAAATGAATATCAAGTTGATTTAAATGAATATATCAAGTTAAATAAATTGAAAGAATATCCATTTATTTGAAGTTTAAAGTTTTACTTAAATGATATTAGATTTATTAAGTAAACATTTCAAATCTAAATAATAGTAACTGAATTTGATTTATATGGAATTATCAAAGAATTAGTTTTGAAATGGTGGAATATTTAAAGCATTGAAATAGATGGAAATTGAAATGGTTTATTTGGGGGTTCAAATCTGTATTTGGAATTGGTTTGTGAAATTGAAGAAGCTCTTTTATTATATAAGGTAATTTAATATTTAAGTCATTTAAGTGGTGTAGTTATGTTTCAAAGTTATGAGTTCAAAGCATTATGATTTGAAAGGGTTATATCTCAAATTTTTTGATTTCGAAGTGTTATAACTTTGAAAGTGCTATGATTTTGGAAAAAGGATATACTTGAAATAAAAATGATATTATATATTTGAAAGGGTTATATCTTGAATGTTTTTATTTTGAAGTGTTATAACTTTGAAAGTTCTATGATTTTGGAAAAAGGATATATTTGAAATAAAAATGATATTATATTGATTCGGGTTTTACAAAAATGATATCATATCGATTTGGTTTTAAAACGGAAATGATATCGTTTTTATATGGTTTGAAATGGATATTACATTTTGGTTTTGAAGTATAATTATTTTGAAATGACCGCGGTGTTATAGTAACGTTTGCTTGTTAAAGAGACCAGGATCGGAAGTTGTCATTCTCTTTGCCAACTCCGAAAACCACTTTAACAACCATGTACGCCGTGGAGATTCCAGAATGAAGTAGGATGGCGGCGGCGTTTCCTTTGAGGTATATACGTGGACCCGACTCCTGTGAGTTGGCATAAGGTGGCTAAAACAAGAGCGATTGACGGGCTAAGAAGGTAGCACCTTTTTCGGACACACTCCTTCGATACTATTCTATTACTTTGTGATTGATTTGGGCCTTTTTGATTTTAGGGGTGTGGCTCGAGGTGGCCCGTAGTAGCTGCTACGCGTTACCACCGATCCAGAAGTGTAATTGGTATATCTACCCTGACATTGTCAAGTTGTGCCGTGTCACCTACCCTAGCGCGCCTTGTACGAGTTTGATTTTCTTCCGTAGCCTGTGGAGTATTTAGGGTATTCTCTCTATCTGGAGATGCGCTGATACTGAATGGACTACTGGGACTATTACGTGGTAAGGGGTATATGGGTAACCCCTTAATGCTATTTAAAAGTAAGTTTATCTTACTATTAGACATTATTATAATAGCGTATATTACTACATAGTAAATAGTTTAATGGATCCTTATGAGATGTGAATCCTGAACATCTCTTAAGTTACTGCACTCACGTTAGACACTGGATAGGAGATGTCAAATCCCGTAAACGTCTCTGACGCCGTTCCACTCATATTTTATTTTTATTGATTTAACTTACATATGGTCTTTTAGTTCTGACTCAAGTGTTTTGTCTTTTCAATTCGCTCGGGTCAGCCTGAGCATTTTCGGAATTGGAAGACCGTATTATGGAGGAGAAGACGAAGATTTATCATTATTATTTATTATAGCATTCCACTACATTCATACTATTCTGCTGCATTATTTATTGTTCAGTGGTATGTGTAGCTCTGATATGTGTTGTATAAGTATAATCAAATGTTTTGTAAAATAGCTTCATGAACTGTTATTTGATTATTATATTTTGTCATTCAGCTATGAGATTCTGTTTTGTTTTAATATTTTCTCTGCTTTTCTTATTCACCCTAATAAAAATCCGCCCTTCTGTATGGTTTGAGTCTGTTGTGTGTGGTTTATCCTCGATTTAAAACGTACAAAAAGGAGGGATGTTACAGCTTTTTAACTAGCCTACCTATTTGTAAACATTTAATCGGTTACCAAAAAAATTTCAAATTCTTTCTTAAAATAAAAATGCTGCATAATTTTAGATGTAAATAAATATTAATTTAACAAATAAGCCCTTCCATTAAGCAAACCAATTAAATCGTTTAAGTTCTCATTTTCATTATAATCCCTTAGGAGAAATCCCCAAAATCATAGAAATTTACTTGTAATATGTTGTTTAATACATAAAAATTTCAGACCTAAATTCTTCATATAATCTTCAAAATTAATTTATAAACCCAATTGTTCATATTTTACTTTGAAAATTCATAATAAATTTTCCATAGCTTGGAAAATTATAAAATTTAAAACCCATCTTCAAAATCATGTTTTACATAACATATAAATTCCTCATAGCATTCAAAATTCAATATAAACAGTTTTAGCCTTAAAATCTTATAAAACACTTATCAAACAATCTTGTTTGAATCAAGCATATCATAAAATACAAGCATATCATTGTTTAAAAATTATCATATTGGATTTGAACTTAAACCCGAAAATCAAATGATCACAGAAATAAAAATATAGATGGTTTTGATTATTTTTCACATTGACTAGAATATGGAACTCGAGACTTGATTGAGATTAATTCCACATGCTTAATTCCTTGGCTTTAATTTCATTTATTTCCTTTTCTTCCCTAAGTAATGGCCGGCTTTGCTTTTCTTTTTTCTTACTTTTTTTGTAAAAATGTACGTAAATGGCAAAGGAAAAAAGATTTTAAGGTAATGGAATTATGGTGCGCAATTCCTAATTTACCCTTGCATTAATTAATTTACATATAAATCATTCATAAGCTTATTTATTTAATTAAGCTTGGCCTCTATTTTAAATTTTCAAATATCAATCCCCTTATCACTCCAATATTTTGTTATCCTATTTAATTTATCTAATTAAATATCCTAAATAATGTTATTAAAAATTAGGGGTGTTACATACTCTTACCTTAGAATGCTTTTAGAAACGGAGTTCGGCTTGGTGGAGTACCCCAATAATTATCCTTCATGCCCTTACTTTCTTACATCAAGCGTTTGACGATTTTGTAATGAATGCCTCACTTGTCCGGTAGTCCATAGGTCGACTGTCAAAAGCTAAGCCAAGAATTGGACTACGCAAATGGCCTTGGTTTGCCAACTGAAGGCTAGTTTCTCCATTCTTCGAAAGAACCACTCCTGTAGAATTCTGTTGGTCCACGGTTGGCCTTATAATGGTAGTCTAAACTTCTTTTCTAGCATTTTACCTGCCTATCTCAGCATTCAATTCCAGTCCTTTAGCATTAAGTCACATGTCATCTTCAGAATCGGAGAGAATCATTAAAATATCAACTTGTGGAGCCTTAACTCTAAGGTTATGGTTTGTAGCAGGTTGTCCTTCGGTAGGAGAGGTACTTCCATTACCTTTATAACCATTCTAGTAGCTCTACCAACTATATCCTTTTGCTTTTGCTTGTTGTCTCTCTTATTCATGCCTGAGATGAAGGAATTCTCATGTTCCATAACCTCTGAATTTTTCGGCCTAGTACTTATGGAAGTTGGTATTTGTAGCACTAGCAAAGCATCAATCCTGTTCATAAGTGCCTTTTGACTATCAACCGTCTTCTAGTTAAGTTCATTTACCATATGGTTAAGCTCTCTTATAGTTATAACCTCTTATTGAGTGGAAGTGCTTGGTGCTAAGTTTCTAACATTAAACTTTGTTCGATGATTGTTAATGTTATTCACTTCCATTTGTTGGAGATTAGTTTCATCAACCTAAAGTGTTGTCCAAACAAATCTCCCGAATGTTGTCTTCAACCTAGGAGCAGTTGTAATAGAAAACCTTTAACCCTCTTCAAGAAAACTTTCTTAATCTAACCTGTAGACCTATCCAATCCAAAGTAGATAGCTAGATCCAAGCCTGGGTTCTCAGTTCTCAATGAAAGCATCAAAATGTTAACCCAAAAAATGGATCAGCACTCTGGAGTATGATGTGAAAGCACCAACCTGTTAAAACAAAGAAAATATAATAGATAACAACATAAAAGTAAGTAAGCCATAGAGATTTTTATAGTAGCTTGGCTATTAATTAAGCCTACGTCCATTTTATAGTTTTGATTATTGGTTTAATATAACTTTAATGAGATTACAAAATGATTGAAAAAAATTAGTTACAGGTATAGAGGTTAGATTGATTCTAAGTCTTAGAATTGCATAGAGTTGCTGTCTTGGTGACTATGATGTAGAGAAAAGAGTTGAAGAATAGATAGAGATCCCGCATAGTGATAGTATAATCCATCCCCTTTCTTGTTTGCAGTAAGGTTTGTATTTATAGAGGTAGCAGTCACATTGGACCGGAAGCCCACTACTAGAGAAGTCCAGAGAGTAGCTCAAGAATGTAAAGGAAAAATCATAACGACACGAGTTAAGGGCTAAACTCGGCATCGACTTTAGGCCTTAACTAGGTGCTGAGTTTAATTATTAGCCAACATTTGGTTGAATCTTCTTGTGTTGTGCTCCTTTGTTAGTTTAGATGTCCTCCATGCAATTTGGTAGATTGTTGATGAGTTTTGCTTATCGTTCTTCCATGACTTGGATTATCCTGCCGTTTACGTTGTCACATCTTTATTCTTAATGATCAGCTCATCCAAATTCTACGAAACTGTTTGGACATGCTTAGGAAGACTATGCGATCACTTGGAAAAACTATGGAGATGCCAAGACGAGGCATTTAAACTTGGTACCTACTCAAGGTATTACCGTCCGGAATTTTATCGCGTTGATTTGTGAATATTTAATTAATTTTAAATATTCAATTAATGGTTTTAATAATTACATAACCCTCTTTTAATTTATAACTAATGATATAAAATTCTTTTTTGAATTTTGTTTACTAAAATTGGTATTTCTATGAAAAATAGAAAATGAGACCGAAACACTATTTTTCGGATTTTTGACTTTTTGTCAATTAACAAAATGTAGAAAGTTGTTGAATCCTTGTTTACATTTTAAAACAGCATTTAAATGATAAAAACACTTTTATTTTGGGATGTATAAATAAGTAAAAATATAATTTAAAATGATAAAATGTATGTTATGTTAAATAGATTCCTTACATGTAAAGTGGACCTACAGTACATAAGAGCACCCTTTATCCACTATCGCCTTTTCATTTTCATTTCTAGTACCTCCTTCTTCTTTAACAAAGCCAAACCGCCCTCTAACTATCATGGTCAACCTACCCACCAATTGGCCAAGCCTATTAGACATGTTCCATGGTCCAAAATCATATTTTTACTACGTAAAAGCTTAGATCTAAGAGTCTTTTCAAGGTCTAGGGTGATTGGTTGAGTTTTGGTAAGTAAAGTTCTAGACTTTAACTAAGTTTTTAAATTTCATATTTTTCTTGACTTGGTTATTAAATTGGTACTTGTTTGGAAGGATTTTATGTCTGGTATGATGTAGTTATAAATTTGAAATGGAAGTTAAATGTTAGTAAAAATTTGCAAGTTAGGATCTTAATGTAATGGATGGTGTAAAGTTCAAATCTTTACTTATGTTTGTGGTTATATTTTTTATGCTATGGACACAAATATGTGTTTATACGCTAAGAAAAGCTACCACCTTTATATCGTATTGACGACTTGGATTGCTTGTGGAACGTTATTTAGTTTATTTTCAAAATCAAAATCATCTTCAAGTTCTAAAACTTGTTTTACTTTTATAAATACTTACTTTATGTTTTGGAAAAGTAAGCGATCTTTCAAAAGCGATAAGATTTAAAAGTAAACTTAGAAAACAATTTCAAGTTATGATATCCATAACGACTACTTTTTGCAAAACTAAGTCATTATATATGAAAATACTTTAGAAATGTTTTATGAACTTAAAATGATGATTAAGAAGAGTTAATTAATCATTTATAAATTAATTTAGTTTGGTAATTAATAATTAATTAAGTATTGAACAAGGTTTATTATTATAATTAAGTAGAGAATAGTTGCTAATTAATTATCTTTTAAAAGTAAGATTAATTTTAATTAACGTGGTTAAGTAAGATTAATTTTTAGTTAATTATGAATTGAGTATATGATTTATTTTTATTTAATTATTAATTAAATATAGGGTTAACTAGTAATTAATTATTAAGTGTTATATTATTTTTAATCATAAAATTAATTAAGGGTTTTAATTTATAATTAAATGATTTAATAAAGGTTTAATTAATACTTAATTCGTAATTAAGCTAATTTAAGACTTAATAAGATTTAATTATAATTTCATAATGGTAATTAATTATTTTAAAATAGGTTTAAGTTTTAATTACTTTGTTTTCCAAGAATCAATTTTGTTTAAAGACTAACCTTCTTTTTCAAAGAATAGTTTTGAACATAAGAGATTCCAGTGTTGTTACAATTAAATAATAACAAGAAGAATTAGTTATACAAAGACTTTGACATTTATTTAGCAGAATATATCCCCGTTTTGCTATAACTTAATTAAATAGGTTATTGTGGACATTTAAAACATCATTCTACTATCATTTGATTAGATAAAATATAAATGTTATCTGTTTAGTGGAATAAAGCCACGTTATACTAATATATTGTTTTGGACAAAGAATTGTATGTCAATAAATTAATACTGGATAAAATGATGTTTTCTATATATGCATAGTTGTTATTTGCTTTTGCATATATCCACATGCTCATGTTATATGATATTTGAATGGAAAAGTTATCCCATTTGAAATATTTTGTTAAATATTGTGTATGAGTTTTACAAAGATATTTATTGTTTTTAAATAAAGATGAGATATAAGTTAATTAATTATCTTATTAATATCATTTTAAAATTTATTAATCATTTTAAATAATGATAACTAAGGTTAATTAATTATTTAAATAATGATGTGATTAAGGTTAATTAATCATTTGATTTAACGATGTTTTAAAATTAATTAATCATTTGTGATGTCTAAGGCGGATTAATTATTTAACTAATGATGTATTAAGGTTAATTAATCATTTTGTTAATGATGTTTAAGATTAATTAATCACTTTAATAATAATGTTTTAAATTTAATTAATAATTTTAAATGATGAAGTTTGAAATTAATTAATTATTTTAATAAAAGTGTTTAAGGGTCGATTAATTATTCAGATAATGGCGTTTTTAATAAATTAGTCAAATAAGGATGAAGTTAGTTAATCATTTAAATAGTGTTATTTGAAGAAATAAATCAAGATTAAAGCAAATTAATTATTTTAAATAAAAATGGTTGAAATAATTAATCATTTATTAAAGTAAATTTATCATTTTAAATAATGATATCGAAGTAATTGATTCGTGATTAAACCATATCAATTATTTTGATAAAGTTGTTTAAAGTTAATGTTTTTAAATGCGAAACCCTAGCATAAGTTGGTTTTAAAAGTAAAAGTTTGCTTCGATTGTGGAAAAGTATTTCTATTAATGATATTTTTTATATGGAAAGGATTTACTCATACTTTTAACACTGAACGTCGAGGTTTGGACTCATTTCTATTTCAAAGGTTACCAATGTCGTCAAGGCAATGCCTAGATGTAACACTACCTCAACTTACCCGGCCTTATTTTCAGCCAAGGGATGGCACTTGTTTGGAATTGATGAGTAGTGATAAGAATATGAAATTTAGTTTCCATATACGATCATTTCTAATTACCTCCGATAGTCGATTAAATACCAATTTAGCTTTCTTCATTTTTTTATCATCAATCTAAGATGATTTATTGCTCATTTGAACTTTGCTATCCTTTTTCAACGTGATTAAAACCAAAAAGCGATGTGGGACAAGTTATATGGGGTTGCTCTTATTAGGGTAAATTCACGTCTACTATAGTTTGGTTTCGATTACACATGCACCAACATGTAAAATACTCGTATTCTCGTTAAGGTTGGCAAGGTCGGGCTTGGAGTTCCTGAGAGGAGTCATAGGAGAGAATGACCCTCTTAAGTATATTGACCAGAGGTATACTTTTTGTATAGGGCGCACACTCCTAGTCATTTGTTGGAAAATTTTCCTTTCCTTGCCTTTGATTCCAAGTTTTTAAATTAACCTCTTTCTTAATTGCATCGGGAGGTGTTTTGAGCACTTCGTGATGTTTAATTATTTATATGCATTGGTGTGATTGGCTATTATTATTATGAGGGCAAACCTATCTCGCAGTTGGTGGAGTGGTCTCACAATAGTTGTTTATTTCCATCTTTTTCTAGAGATTTACTCATACCAAACTTATTGTCCAACCCGAGTTGTTTATTTTTCCTAAACTCTCAAGTACTCAATTATATTTGAGTAGTCTGAGAGTAGTAAGTTTTTCTTTTAGCTCTTTGAAGATGATAGATGAGCAGGAGGCACCTTTGTCTATCTAGTTATTTATTTTCGCTGTTATGTCTATTATCTATCTGTATTTTGTATCAACATGTGTAAATGACGAGTGTATAGCTGCCTAGTCTGATAGTTGTAGTAATTGTGTTTAACCCAGATGACTCTGTGTGTTAACCCGCCTTTTCGTAAGCAGTGCATAAGCAGATTTAACTCAAAAGACATCATGATCATCAAGGCGAGAAGCCTGGAGAAGTGGTTACAAAGCTCGGAGATCGGCTATAAACGAGACTATGGACAATGGTCAAGCAGATTCGGTTCAAATCCCCAATTTTTGTCCCAATCAAGGAGTAATTAGTATGAAGTGATAAGGAAGGCCTCATGAGGCTACTTCTCAAATTTCACGTCGGTCAGAGTTCGTATACTAGAGTTAGGGGCAAAAGAAGAGGGATCAGATCATATTCAGCTCATTAGCACAACTCAGCGATGATTGCTCCATAACTCAACAACCACAAAGAAGATTGAAGTGAAACTTTAAGAAACATGACGAGGGGACCCTATCGAGTCTACACTAGGGATGCACGACACTTGAAGAAGTTGGAGGGATCGACATCTATCCCTTAATAAGGATCGGTACCTATCCCTCTTAGAGGTCGGCTAAACCCAACTTCGTAGCAAAGATCGATCAATATCTCAACATCTACACATCCAATTCACATGAAACTTAGAGTTCAAGCTAACTAGAATTGCGGAACACCCCATAGGGATCACATGGAATTTGGAGAAACTGGAGGGATCAGTACCTATCCCTCCATAAGGATCGGCTATAATCAGCCTTCACAACATATCGCAACAAAGATTGATCAATAACTAAAGTTCTACTAGTCCAATTGGCGTGAAACTAGGAAGCTAAGAATAATACAATATGGAGAAGCTCCCCTAGAGATTGCATGATATTTGGAGCAGGTTGGAGGGATCAGTAGAAATCAGAATTCAAGCAATACTACTTCATGGAAAATTTGATATGTCACAAATCATACGTCGGAATTGCATGAAATTTGAGGAGCAAGTAGCTAACATCATGGGGCACCCCTCATAGGGATCGCATTCTATTTGGATGCACTAATAGGGACTGGTACCGATCCCTTTTGTGGCCTCAATGGGTCTGGAAATTTTTTAGGTGGCCTCGTCTTGGTCTCCCGAGCCTTCTGTCAAAATTTCAGCCTAATCCATGTACGTCTTCCTCTATAAATACAACAATCATGGCAAAAGAAAGGGATCTTCATTCTTCTTCTCTTTATCTTCAATCTAGGCTACACTTTATAATTTTATTCTAGGATTTCAGATTGTAACTGTAAACAAACTTCAATATAATAAAGGATTTTTTGGAGTGGACATTGGCCGTAGTTATCCGAACCACTATTAATCTTGTCTCTTTTTACTTGCTTTCCTTTTGAATCATTTTATTCTTCATATTATATTCTCTACTATGAGATTTGTTACTTGATATCAGTTCTTTCACATAATTGGGTGTTGGTGGTCAATTTTGACACCAATATTTTGGTCTTTCACTGAGAAGGACTTGCACTCGAGGATTTGAAAGCTAGGATTTTAGATTTGGAAGCTTCGATAATTGGATCAAGAAAGTAATGACTAGGCAATTAACAAGGAGAGTGCTATCATAAAGGAACCACCATGGACGGAGTTGGGAGGCTTCCTCATAAGTTGGAGCTAATCAAGCATCTAGCTACATCACTGGGGATGAAATGGAAACGATAATGGATGCTGTGTAGAAGAGGATGCTGAAAAGACAGAAGGAGATGATGTAGAATTTTCTACAACGGATTAGACAAGTTGGAGCATAGAATCAATGAGTTGAAGCAATGGAAATCAAAACAGGGAACGTGGAAATGAAGTCAATAGACAAAGGAATAGAACAGAGCAACCGAGAGCAGTCCCCTGTGAACCTAGAGGGATCGGCACTGATCCCACCAAAGAGATTGGTACCAGTTCCCAATGGCTAATGGCATGCCCTTGGGTCTGGTTGATCGTGATGCTGGAGGACCTACAATCAATTCCATGGAGCTTTGTGCGAATTAAAATTTGGATGCTCGTCCAAAGAATACGTTACAGAATTCCCTCATAGACTCGGGAGACAGCTTAGACATGATGATAGGAGATTACCACTGGAAGACAATGACAGGTTTGCAGAGATGATAAGGCGAGCTATGCATGGAAATTTGGCGAAAAGGGATATGGAGAATGTAAATAGAAGTCCATTCGCTCCTAATATTAGGAATGCTCGGAACCAACCAGAATTCAAACTTCAACAACGGAAGCTTATGATGAAAATTCAGATCCAACTATGTGTATGATGAGGTATATATGACACACGAAAATACTGGAGCATCAAAAGAGGTCTTGACATGATGCTTCCCCTTGTTCTTAACGGATGTAGCTCCGCTATGGTTCAGCTAATTGAAAAGCGGTTCTATTAGCACATGGATGGAATAGGTCAAAAATTTATGAAGCAATTTCGGGCTCACATTACAAGACCCAATAATGTGATGACATTGACAACAGTAAAGCAGTGGTCAGGAGAATCACTCAAGAATTTCTTAACCAGGTTCAATGCGATAGTTGTTTCAGTGGATTGACCAGATCCATAGATGTTGATGGCAGCAGTGTCAAGAGTTGCAAATAATTCATATTTTAAGATATCGCTTATACAGGATCCACGCTGGATCTCGGAGAATTCTATCATGAAGCAGAAAGGTTTTTATGACAAGAAGATATGAACACTGATATAGAGGCAACAGAAGTTAGTATAGTATGGGGTGGAAAACCGCCCGGTGAAAGCTCAAGAAAGGACAAGGGTAAATGAAACATGGACAATAACTTTGATGGATTGAAGTGATAGAGGGAGAACCCAAATTCTCTTCTTTCTCTAAATTGAATGAAACCATAGAATGGATATATCTAGATACTCGAGGACGCCTTCCCTATTTGGATGCATCCCTCATAGGGATCGGAGCCCATTTGGTAGCACTAATAGGGATCGGTATCGATCCCTATTATGGTCCCCAATGGGCTTGGAAATTTTTGGCTGGCCTCGCTTGGTCTTCCGAACCTTCTACCAAAATTTCAGTCCGATCCGTGCATGTCTTCCCCCATAAATACAGCGGCATGGCATCAAAAAGGGGTCTTCTTTCTACTTCTCTTCATTTTCAACTTAAACTACACTCTGCCCATCTTATTCTAGGATTTCGGGTTGTAAATGTAAACAAAATTTAATATAATAAAGGATTATTCTAGAGTGGACGTAGGCTGAAGTTAACCGAACCACTATAAATCTTATAGCTTTTTACTTGCTTTCTTTTTGAATAAGTTTGTTCTTCATATTATATTCTCTACCTTAGTTATTCTTTCAGATTTATGACTTGATATTAATGCTTTAACATAATCGAAAGTTGGTGGCTAGTTTTGATGCCAACACCGTAAAAGGAGTAACCTTAAGTACCATATCATTTTGTATTATATATAACTGTTCCTTTGCGAGATTTTTTTGTTCTATCCTGTTCCGTTCATTTGTTTTGCCCCACGACAACTTGTCTTTTGGACACTTGGGCAACGACACATGAATACCATGGATGTATTAAGTGTCGTTCCTAGGGGTTAGAAATGTGATATCCCGGAAATTTTGACAATAACAATTTAATAATTTATGTCAAAATTTAATTGATTTGACCATATTGTTAATAATAAATTTGAACTAAATGTAATAATCTTCTTCAAAATAAATATTTAAACTGATAATCTATATTTTAAAGGCTAATAAATTATTTTATATTTGTAATGAATACATATTTGTATATATTATAAATAGATAATCTTTGTTTTAAATTTGATATACATAGGTATGTTTTATTATTATGATATTTTTAATAAATTAAAAATTGGATTCAATTTGATATTAAGCTACTAAATAAATAATCATATGATTTTAATACCCAAACTAAAAACATAATTATTTAAAATTGATTTTAGTTTAAGTTTAAATTTAGATAGAAAGGTTTGTTTTGTTTTTATGTAGCTAATAAAATAAGTAATATATTAGATAAGAAGACAAATGCTTTTATGAATTATTTTAATTTAATAATGAGTTATATTTAACTATATTGATGATATAATATTTGTAAAAATAGATTTTTAATACAAATAAAAATTGTTATCTTAAATTTATATGTAATTGATAGGAAAGCAATGATTTGTAAATTTGAAATAGCATCTTTCAAACATGTTTAAAATAAAAAAAATCTTAAAAATATTAAACACAAACATAAATTAAATGTATGGTATTAAAATGGGTATAAATACATTCATGAACAAGACAACAATATAAGTATACATGTACAGAAATTAAAGATAAGTTTACATGCAAGAACAAAGTAAGATAAAGTTTGAAAACATAACCTGTAAGTGATTATGCAAAACAAGTAAAAGAAAATTATATATATAAGTAATAAATGCAAGACAAGGAAACAAGTGAAACTAATATCTATATAACAAGATAAAATAAAGTATAACCCGACAAAGCAAAACCAGGTTTGAAATGTTTGTAATCTGTAAACTAAATAGGCAAGACAAGAAAAGGAAAAATCTATCAACATTAAAATACATATCTACATACCAGACAAAAATATATAGGTAAGTACAAATAAAAAGATACAAAACAGGCTTGCCATAATTGATGCCTGCAAATGATAATCTGCAAGAACAAAATGTGAAAAGGAATAAAACAAAGTGCAGAAGATCTATTTACATACAAAATTAAGATAAGTATGAAACATAAAGTACTACTTCAATTAATATCAGCACACCATTTGGTCTACTAGAGATATATACTTATCATTTCAGCCGAAATGTAAAGAAAATATCTCTGACCTACAGCAAAGCCTAAACCAGTAAACACCTATTTTATACAAACCTGTCTTCTTATTTATGCAATGCTTTTTGTTTAGTTGTTCAACATAGCAAACCTGAACATAAGTAAGCTCCTCCATTTTTACAGATTTTATCAACAATAAAACTTGCCTGCATTTTCCAAAGCCTGCAAATCAAAAACTTGATGCATTCATCTTCAACCCAAGTTTTAAATCAAGCCTGCATGCATATTTAAACAGCAAGCACTCAAGTTTTAAATCAAAATTTAAAAGAATAAGGCATTTCAGTTTTGAAAGTTTCCAAAGGCGCTTCAAATTTTGGTGCTCTGTTCATCCTCTCAAAACAGTGAGTAACATTTTTTTTAATATGAAAATTGGTTGTTTGATAAGAATCTGGAATGGGTATGCTTCACCTAGATATATATATTTCTGTATATATATACGATGTCTGGATGTTTATGTATGTGTTTCCTCTGTATTTAAATTCTCAGGTCAAAGTTAATTTAGATCCTTAACCTCTTGATTTAGTCTTGATTAACATATAAGTTACTAACAAAGCTGTTTGTTTAAATATAGGTTTTATTTTAAAATCATTATCCAAGTTTTAAATACAGTTAAATTTTATTTGGAACAAAATCTGACAGGGAAGTCCAAACTAAGTTAAATTCTAAACAACATGATTTAATGGTTCAGGTTTAGAAACTAAATTCTTAAACAAAATCTTGAATTTCAAAACCAAAATAACAATTTCCGGTGTTAGAAATTGAGAGTAGTTCAAAGATGCCTGAATTATACATTTTAGTTGCCTCTGATCATTCAAATGTTTGGGAGAGATCGAAAAATTCAGAGATGCTATTGGAGTAAGCGTAGATGATAGGAAAATTGTGTGATGATGGTGCTTTTCAGTATGAAGGTGGTGGTAGTTGTTTGAAGTTGGGAAACCTAGATTAACTAGGATTGATAAGATCGATCGCCACGGTTTACACGATCGACCGAGTGTAGCAGGGTTTTGGGAAATGGAAGCTAGTTGCGTTGTCGTAGTGTGGCTGTATTTTTGGCAAACTCGGTGACGTGTGCGGCGGTGGCAAGAGGTATTTGTCAGTGGTGGTGCTTGTAGTTTTTGGGTCGAACTGCTAAGTTTTGATTTACAATCTTTGAAGCCGATTTGGGGTTGGATTTCGAACCCTTGGAAGATTTGTGATTTGCCTACGCCTTTGATGTTCACCGGAGTTGGAGGGTGTCGTCGTACACGTGTACGGCGTGGAGGTGATGGGTATCAGTATCGTTGGCAGGTTGCTATCGAGTCGTGCTCGAGTGATGAGGTTGGTTATTTCGGGGTTTTGATCGAAGTGTAAGAATGAACCTGATACTATCAATTTTAGTTTTGAACATAAATTTACTGATAAAAAAAAAAAAAAGAAGAGGAAGCAGTTTGTATACATGGGTGCTGTGTTTTCAGGAGGAAGGGGGAGAGGCTCGAGTTTGTAGGGGCTGACTCGGGAAATACTTCACGCGTCTCGAAGCATGTTCAAGTTTGACTCGGAGTAGTGTGGGGGGAAAAACCTGGGTAAGTTGTAACAGGCTATTTTTAAAACCTGTAAAGTTAAAATTCTTTAAACTGGGTTTTAAAATGGGAAATAAATGTTTAACATAGGTAATTAAATAAAAGAAAAGTTTGGATTCAAAATGTAGTTTGAATCTCAGTCTTTAAATAAATAACGATTTTTAAATTTAAAATTTGTTTTAAACTAATTTGAATGATAAAGTGAATTTTTAAATTAGACTTGAATTCAAATTGAAACCGTGTGTAAATTCCTTTAATCTACTATTTTAAGTTAACTATTATTTAAGTTGTAAAATAAAAAGAAGTTTGGAATTGATAAGATTAATTTGATTTCATTTTAAATCTTAAATTTAAAATGAATTTAAAAGTAAATTTAAATTAAATTGATTAAATAGCTTATAAATGATAAATTGGTCATTAAATAGAAAAAGAGTTTTAAAAACTTAAGGCTTGTAATTATCAAGTTAACTAAATGGATAATGAATGACTAGAATTAATTAACTCAGAAATTAAGAGTTAAATTTATTTAAATAAGATATAAGTTAAAGGTAAATTAATTGGTAATTAGGAAATCATTGGTTTAATTTTAAATTAATGATTAGTAATGAATTAATAAAGAATTAATTAATGAGTTATTAAGACTAACTTAAAATGTAAGTTAATTACTTTAGGAAAGTAATTAAAAGATTATAATTAGTTAATGAAGGTTATTAACTAAAATTATGAAATAATCAATTAATTGGATTATTTTTATAATTAATTAAATTATTTATTTATGATAAGAAATTGTGAATTGTTAAGTATAATTACTTAACGAAAGTAATTAAGGAATTAATTACTCATTGTAATTAATTTTATGAATTGTTTAAGTTAATTAATTAAGTTTAATTAATTTAGACAACCATTTAAGGATGTGATGAGTATAATTACTTAGGGAAGTAATTGATGATAATTACTGGATGTAATTAACTGAGGGTGATTTAATAATGAAAGTAATTGGAATATAATTACTTTGTATAATTAATCAGGGGATTAATTAGAGAAATTAATTAAGGAGTAATCAATTTATTTGATGAGTAATTAAAGATAGTTAATTACTGAATGGTATTAATCAGAGGTGATTAATAAATGTAGTTTAATTGAAGATTAATTACTTAAGTTAATTAATTTTAAACAGGGAATTAATTGAAAAATGTAATTAGGGATCATTAATTGATATAATTAATGATGGGATGATAAATTCAGATCAATTAATCAATAATAAGAAATTAAAGAGTAATTAATTAGTGTAATTCAGAAGTAATGTAATGTTTGTAATTTAAGGATAATTTCTATATTTAGATAAGATAATTAATTTGTAAAAATAATTTAAGAATGATTATTTGTATATAATTAAATGTTAATTAATCAAGTCTGATTAATTGAACCGAGTAATTAGTGAATGATTTATTAATTGATTGGAAATTGATTAATAATTGTGTAAGCAAGTTTTAAATGGTGAAGTAATTAATTTAATTTACTTTAAATTAATTAGAGATGATATAATTAATTTAATTCATTTTAAATTAATTATAGCCTATATGATTGTTTATATATGGATGGATGAAATTGTTTACCTTGATTGATTTGAGATCTCGGATATGAGAAATTGATGCTATATGATATGGATGCTTTGTTTTAAATATGATGATAATATGAATTATCTGTTATGATGATATGCATTATCTGTTTGTAGTGATAATATTGATTATCTGTTTATGTTGATGTTGACTATCTATTATGATATTGTGAATTATCTATCTGAGTGTGTATTGAATTATTTGAATTAAACTGTTAAGACTAAATAGACAACTTGGCCCTAAAAGACACGTTTTGGATTTCGATGAGACCGGGATCGGGTTTTCCATATTTGGAAGTCCGAAAATGTAACGATTGCGATTTTTCGTTGCCGAAAAAACCGAATAGTTAGGGTTTAAAAAAAAAGAAAAGAAGAAGGAAGAGATAAGAAGATAGAAAATGGAGGGAAAAAGAGAATAGAAAATAAATAGAACGGAACAGAAAGAAAACAACAGAACAATATCAGAATCTCACAATTCGCAGCGGGACAACATATAATAGATAAATGAATAATCTTTGAACAAAGAACTATATCAGTTATTTCATTACATTTCATTACATCATATCATCAGAGTGTACGATAACAAACAAACAGCGGAAAAAGAAATACTATATACTATTGAATACGCCATGCCATCCATCTTGCCTCCAGCAACTCCTGAATTCCAGAATATCCTGATAAACCTTAACTCTTGACTGCCCGTGTGGAAATTGGTGGGCACCCAGAGTTTAGGAAGGAAAACAATAAACTCCGAGTCAGTCATGTGACTGGTGTGAGAACTAAAACAGTTTATTTTTCTTTAAAATCAAATAGAGGAATATTTTTAAATTCAATTCGCAATGCTTTTAAGAATGAGACTACCATAAGACCTCCCGCGACACACACAATGCAAACGCAGACTTGGAGGAGATTTCTTCTTATGTTAGTCAAAGATGCTTGATACGTATTAAAAGAAAAGATTTGATATTATTACTAGTGCATAGTGTAGAAAACATTTCGAAAATAAAGATATAAATCTTAGCCAGCATAGACATTTCGAACTATGCCTACTATAGCTACCATCCAAACAGTGGGGCGCCACCATAAGTAGATGGCAGGTAATACAACTAATACCGTACAAGATCGTATTGGATGAATGGGTTTTTCCAACAAATGGTCAGGCCAAGGAACTTCCCATTGCCACATGGAAACGCCTCTGGAAGGACGCTCCGAGAACCCAACTGGATCTCTGCCAAACAAGGCCGGGAACCCCTTTTCCCAAGGGATATTATAAACCCTCAGATATGCCACCCCCGGTCCTTTGGGACCTTTAAACGAGAGCTCTCTAACCAACATCACACCATAATAATAAGTGTTTCAACATGAGTAAGTATTTGGGCTCCATACCATGATACTACCCTTTTCCAGAAGGAATGGTCATACCCTAGGGACGCTATCCCTGAAAACCTTGCCGCACAATTCCTGTTTCGACCATTACCGGTTTGTGAGGCTCGACGAAGTCACGTCCACAAAGCCACGCTTTATACAAAAGCTATGCTTTGGGTCAACAAATGATCATAGAAATGATCACCAAGATAGACGATCAAATAAATGATCCTATCATAAATGATCAACACAATGATCATTTCACAGCAACACTCAGCATGTCACATTACCAAAATTGGGAGTATATCGCTGATAACCTTCAACTATATAACCTCTGAGCTCGTACGTCTCAGAGAAGGGTGTTAAGCTAAGAGAATAAATTCTCCGCCACCAACAGAAATATATTTGAAAGAAATCGGCTTTATATCTCAATTTGTAATGTCAGACATACTATCCATACAAGTCTGTTCCGGGATCGAACAGAACCGAAGGCACTTACAAAGAAGTCCTTGCAATCCGGATAACCTCTAATCACGTCCGAATTTCCCATCACATATGGAGATCTCTATACCGGGGATCAGCCAGTGCAGAGACAATCAACAAGAAACCCTTTCGTTTTCGAAAATATCCGGTCTTCAACACCGGTCTTCGAATGCAATTCATAACGACGTATCACATATTCGGAATGGGTTATACGACCCCAAGGTCCTTTCCCCGTTAACCCGAATAGTGAGCGCTCATTTAAAAAAAAATAAGTGTGGCATTCAATTTCAAGCAAATCACAACAAATACCTATTTAAAGGTAAATATTTATAGTCGGTTATTGAACTATCAATAGATATGCACAACATCACCAGATTCCAAATAATTTTCTAAATTATTTATTTTCCAAAAATATCTTTACAAGATATATATTTTCCATTCTTCAAAAATAAATCAATATTTATTTTTAAACCCATTTTCCAATTTCATTTATAAATTCCATATTGAATTTACATTTCCAAAATATCTATGAACATACGATTTCCATTCGATTTCTAATGTTCATTTTCAATTTATCTTTAAAAAGATAAATTCCAAATATTCACTTAATATCGGAAAAACATTTCTATACTTATTAAAAATAAGTAATTCACAATATCTTTTTATTTTCTATACTTGGAAAATATTCAATACACTTAAATCGAAATTAAGTATATAATTCATTCTTTAAGGAATCATTTTCTTAATCGTATTTATTTGGGCCAAAACGAATGTTGCGTAAAACATCGTTACGACAACCCAAAATCACTAGTATAGGGATTCGAAATTAAAATAGACATATAAATCCCAATACTATACAAAACATTTCCTTTCGGAAATCATCTATTATAACAACAGTGTTATAATCTACTATTTCCTTCTATTTCTCAAAAACGTCTATTTCAACAATGAATGTTGAAATATGTGGTTTCGAATCTTAACACATTTAAAACATCGTTAGATCGTTTTAATTCTATTTAAAACATCACATTCAAAACCATCTCTTTAACATCTTATTCACTATTCAAAAACGTGAATATAATTGTTAACCAATTTCATCATTTCTATTCCTTTTATTTTAAAAGATTATTCACTTTCTAAAACGTGAATATAACTCCATAAATAAGTTATACAATTTATTTATCGAGATAAGTCGTTGCGGATTTATAAAACAATGTTTACAAATTCCATTTCTATTTACTTTGTAACAACTTCCTTTTACAAATTTCCCTTATTAATTTATTCGATTTATAACTCAATTATATATCAAAAGTCCATATTATAAGTTAAATGCTTAGAATTTATTTGTTTGCAAAATCGTTCCTTTAACTTCCCAAATTATAAATCTTATAACTTATAAGATTTATTTATTTATCCAAAATCTATTTTTTTTAAATAACCTTACACATTTTATAAACCTACTGTCTATAAAATTCCATTTATAACTTCACTGTTATAATTCTATAAATTTCATTCATTTATGAAATTCATTCATAGTTCATTCTAACACTTATAAAAGCTCGTTTTACAATTTCAATATTTTTAATTTATAAATATCAATTTATAAATCTTTTATATGGATCAATTTATATTATTCTTTTAAAACGTCTTTAAACTCCTTTATAATTCATCATTTTGATTTATAAAATAATCAAACTTCATAAATCCTATTTTTAAACTTTTTATAATAAATTCAAAAATCATAATTTTTATAATACTAAAATTATAACGTTTATTTATTTAAGATGAATCAATTCAATAAAATATTTTATAAACGTATACTTTCAAAAATCACTTTAGAAATCCCTTAAAAATCAAAATCGTTATTTTTAAACTTCAAAATTGGATCCGATGATGCAACACATCAAATAGTCAATTACGACTTTCAAACATCATATATCGATATGATAAACCATCAAATATCACAATATCTAAATCAATAAATATTTGTGAGGAATCCAGTTGGATCCCTCCAACCTGTTTCCCTGCATCCACAGACATTAGCACAATACCCATTCCACTTCGAGGTGGAATATCGCGGTATATGGGATTTTATAAAATATTATCCGCTTACTAACGGCGTAATAGGGTCTCATCCGCTATACAATGCGGGAAATCAATCAACTGCAATATATACATATGCCAATATATATATATTGCTATATATATAGATATATATCCTACTATATCTAATATCACAATCAAACAACAATCAATAAATAGCTGCAAATCCAACTTATAATTTTTTTTTTTTTTGAGTGAGAAGTTCTCACCTTAGCTTTTATTTTGCAATCCATTTCCCATCTTGAATCGTTTTCATCATTTTAGACCTTGTATAAATATTTATACACATTCATTAATATTCAAAATAAATCGAAAAATCAATTATCATTTAATAAACCTATTTGAAGCTATTTATTTATTTTTCTCAAATACACATATATCTACTTGTAAAAATAATTCGTATAGGTTTAAACTCTATTTTTTTTATAATCTTTTAGTAACTAAACTGATTTCCTTTAATAAATCTAATTGTCTAACCATTTGACAAATTTAATTTACTAACAATTTAATTTGAACAGATGATTCCATTTTCAAACCAATTTCTTTTAAACAAATTTGTTTAACTAAATATTGAATTAAAACTAAACTTCCTTTTTAATAAATTAATCAAATATATATATATATATATAAACTTTGGGATTTTTCCTTTTCTGGTAAAATCATATTTTATATTTTTTTTCTTTTTTTTATATACATACTTCCAACTATTTTCAAAATTCCTACATTTCATATATATACATATATTCACTGTATTTTTCTTTGAAGATACTATATATAGATTTTAAAATTTATGAATAATAATTTTTCTTTTCCAAACTTTATTTATGTAAAATATTTTCTGTACTGTGACTATATATATTTTTTTCTTCTGTTTATATCTTCACTGTACAAACATATACATAATAAAAATAATGATAACAATAATAATAACCCTACCTTCAAAAATATGAACCCAAGCCAGAGAACCCTTCTGCCTTGAAATCGCGATCGCCTCTGCTGCTCGACATCTCCCATCAAGTTGAACGCGCCTCACCCCTCTACGAAATCGCCACTGTCCCCACGCCGCCGCCGTGCCGCTCACCTCCATCTTCCCATCGCCTCATCGTCGCCGTGCCCTAGCTCCACGCGACGCCATCATACGTTCGCCGCCGCACCCTAATGTCGCCTTCACCTTCGCCTACACACGCGCCCACTTCATCGCGGCACTGAGTCGCCACCACGACTTCGAACAGGTGCGAAGTCGATCGCGTGATGTACTCGAGTTCGGCCGTGCTTCAAGAAAAAATATATTAAATTTAATTTTTTCGATTTCAAGGAAAGGGAGAAAAATGTTGCTGTTGAAATTTTTGAAGGCAGTGGCCATTTTTTTATTATTTGAACGAACGAGAAAAAGGGGCTCGGCCATTGATTTGTTTTCGTGAATATGGATTTGAATTTCTGGGAGGAGGAAAACTAATGTCGCGTGATATTTGTAAAGGAGAGGGAAGGAGACAACATTACGTGACTGCACGATTTTCTCGTGATACTAGACGCGATTTTAGGCGTGAATTTAGGGAAAATAACGTGCTGTGTTTGACTGAAATGCAAATTTAAATTTAAATTTAAATTGAATTCGATTCAATTTCAATGCGTTTACTCGCCGTGTGCTCACATATAAACTCCGAAAAATACGAAATTTGAAATCCGGCAATAATTCAATATTACGGACCCAATGGAACTGGTTTCGTCGAATTCCGAGACTATGCCTCGGACGGCTATTTTTGAATATCGATTCAAACGATTTAATTTCAAAACTGAACAATTCACTTTCAAATTAAATTTTGAAGCTTCTATAATCTTCAATATTATCAATATAAATTTTACAAGCTGTTGAAAACATTTTTCTTCAGCTTAAGATTGAAGATTCAAATTCTTATTCAACTTTCAATAGATTAAATCTATAATTTAATCGCTAAATTCATTCTGATAATTTGAAATTCACGTCAGACCATCATTCAAATATTTAAAATTAATTAAATATTTCATTTTCAAATGTTCAAAACTTCTGGGTCGTTATAGAAAACCACATCGATTCCAAATCAACGATAGGTCGTGAATCTGAAGTGAAGATGGAGATTCAGAATGCAAGGGTTATCGTCGTTGACTCTGACGGTGATTCCAAAATGAGTGTAACGAGATAATGCCTTCAGTTTCGTTCGAACCCGGAACGAACTTGTATGGATTGAATGCTTTCAACACATCGTCAGGTGGACGATGAGCATTCTAAGAAATATGTTCTCTAAAGGTAATCGTAGCCTCAAGCCTCATCAACCGGGAATGGCTAAAACATGGGAGGTGCAGCAAGGTTAGGTGGGTCATGCCCAAGCAGGATAAGATTTTCCCCTGTCTAGATGTCTCTTTTTATTCGGCTGTGTGGACAGTTGTGAGCTCCAACTGTCGAGGTTGTCTTGTTCGGGACTGTTCAGTAAGGAATGGTTCCGGCCTTGTGTTGCAGGGGATGAAGGGAGTAATCCTCGGTACGTTGATCTAGGCCACGTACTGTGACGGGCGGTACCCCAGTAGCCCTGCCATCGTATGGAATCCAAAATCCAATAAGTGCCAACGGTTTTGATTGTATTACCTACTTTTGTGGCTAGTAGCTGGAATTTAATGAATGTAACAATTTCGGCTATTTTCTATTTACTTGAAAACCCTAGACCTATTATAATATCACTGAATTTCCTATCAAATGTTTTGGTTAGCGTAAGGTAAAAACTTACCATATTTATTCGTGGGAAGTCTTACGTGATACCTTTTGTTTTCAAATGTTTTCAAAGTTAAACAACTTTAACCTGTTACTCATACCAGACCCATGTCTGACCCGGAGTTTATTTTTGTTTTTTCCCTAAACTCTCGGGTACCCAAATTTTTACGGGTAGTCAAGGGATTCAGGTTAGCTTTGACGAATTCTGGAGGAGCAATGGAGCAGGAGGCTTCAGCGTTGTAGATAGATATATATATATATATGGTGTTCCGCTGTGTTGATATCCCTGAGCTGTTTATCTGTATTGTATATTGACCTATATAACTAGACAGGTGTTTATAACTGTCTAGTAGGTGTTGTATGATCTGTATAACTCTGATATATGTAAAATTATGTAATAGTTATGTGTTTTATTATAATTTATTCGTTCCGCTGTGAGATTCTGATGTTGCTGTTCTTTCTTCTCTATCTTTTCTATTTTCTCATCCCTTTCTTTCTTCAAGACGATACGTCTTTCTAGTCGTAGGAAGCCGGGTCGTCACAGTTGGTATCAGAGCGCTAGGTTGAGTGAATACCTAGGCTCTTGAGTGATTTCTATCTTGAGAGCGTATTTGTAATTTTGTAATATATATTTATATTTATTTCTACCTATTTGTTGGGTTACCTGTCCGGGTTATCCAATATAAATTATAAAGGTAGATAGGGTAGTGGTGTGTGTAACACGACTACCAATGGTTGGAGTTTGAATATTTGAGGTTGGAAGTGTATATGTCGAGACTGTAGACCTATTACCGTCTCGAGTGAGCTTTGAGTGGTGTAAGGATTTCATTGATCTCTGAAAGGAAATCTGTTAAGGTTCGGATTTTATTTTTTTTTAAGCATAAGTTTGGATGAGCTAGAGTTTGGACCTATCGGTTTGGTATGAGCAAGTCCGGATATCTTATCTCTGGATATAGTAGCTGTGTGATGAGACACAGTGACTGTGGAAGTCTCCGAAGATGTTTCTTTGGAATCAGTTAAGGAAGTGTATCTGTTTCGATGTTGGGGCTGAGTTCAGTAGAATGTTTCTGTTTGGTTCGAGGTCCGAGTCTCTCGAAGAGCACTGGATTAGGAAATTTCTTGGCATTGGTGTTGGCAAGGAAGTTTTTAACTTCTGCATCAGCAGTGGAGTTCAGAAATTGCAGTGTGGTTCCATTTCTTTGATGAATTGGCTAATTAAGCATAGGCTGTTTTGTTTGGTAAAGAAAGAATAGTTTTTCTTTGGTGGTGGGCTAGATTGATCGCAAAAGTGACTTGCGATTGTTTGAGTTTCTCTTGGGCTATCTGATTTTTCTGGATGTGAATTTTGTCCGTAATTGGAGATTGAGTTTGGTATCGACTGGATTCCAGGAGTGGTACCGATGGTTCAGTAAGATGATTTTTGGAAAAAAATGAGTTGGTGTAGCAGCTCGAGTTTTGAAGGAACTTCTGAGTTTCTTTTAAGGATCCGTTGAACCATAGTTCTAAGATGTGTTGTCCAGTTTGTCCTCGAGAGCATCATCAGCATTCTCAGTGGAAGCATGGTGGCAGCTGTTTGGTGTGGGGAATAACTAGAATTTGCAGTATTTTGGAATTAGAGAGTTTCTACTGGAAATTTTTCATGATCTTAAGACCAGATTGGAACACATCTGTATTATCTTTCCATATGAGAAGAAGTAAGATCAGTCTGCTGATTTTGGGATTGAGTGTGTTCTGAGTTTTAGTCAATCTTAGAAAGATCATTTTGGATTGTTTTTGGATCAATTTGTTTCTGGGGATATCAGCAAGTGTTGAGCTGATCAGTATGGGTATATGCAGTCCAGGATCGTCAAAAGAGTATTTTGGATATCTGAAATTCGGAGTGTTTCACGTATCTCTGAGGGAGTACGTGTAAGAGCTATCTTTGATTGTAGAGTCAGCAGTTCAGAGATTTTTGGTTGTTGAGTCGGACTAATCTGTAGTCTGATATCCTGTTTTGTATTGTAGATCCAGGTGAGTGGGAACTCAGTAGCTTAGTAATATTGGTTATTTGAATTCTGTAGAGAGAGTATCCCAATATTTATACTTGGGGAAACTCGAGAAAATTCTATTTAGAATTTTTATCTAGACAATTAGATTGTATATTGATGAATTGGTTGCTATGATTGATATATGCTTCTGTTTTAAAAAAATTAAATCTTTAATTAAATTATTAAATTACCTTTGTTTTAAATTTCGGGGACGAAATTCTTTTAAGGGGGGAGGAATGTGATATCCCGGAAATTTTGACAATAACAATTTAATAATTTATGTCAAAATTTAATTGATTTGACCATATTGTTAATAATAAATTTGAACTAAATGTAATAATCTTCTTCAAAATGAATATTTAAACTGATAATCTATATTTTAAAGGCTAATAAATTATTTTATATTTGTAATGAAAACAAATTTGTATATATTATAAATAGATAATCTTTGTTTTAAATTTAATATACATAGGTATGTTTTCTTATTTTGATATTTTTAATAAATTAAAAATTGGATTCAATTTGATATTAAGCTTCAAAATAAATAATCATATGATTTTAATACCCAAACTAAAAACATAATTATTTAAAATTGATTTTAGTTTAAGTTTAAATATAGATAGAAAGGTTTGTTTTGTTTTTATGTAGCTAATAAAATAAGTAATATATTAGATAAGAAGACAAATGCTTTTATGAATTATTTTAATTTAATAATGAGTTATATTTAACTATATTGATGATATAATATTTGTAAAAATAGATTTTTAATACAAATAAAAATTGTTATCTTAAATTTATATGTAATTGATAGGAAAGCAATGATTTGTAAATTTGAAATAGCATCTTTCAAACATGTTTAAAATAAAACAAATCTTAAAAATATTAAACACAAACATAAATTAAATGTATGGTATTAAAATGGGTATAAATACATTCATGAACAAGACAACAATATAAGTATACATGTACAGAAATTAAAGATAAGTTTACATGCAAGAACAAAGTAAGATAAAGTTTGAAAACATAACCTGTAAGTGATTATGCAAAACAAGTAAAAGAAAATTATATATATAAGTAATAAATGCAAGACAAGGAAACAAGTGAAACTAATATCTATATAACAAGATAAAATAAAGTATAACCCGACAAAGCAAAACCAGGTTTGAAATGTTTGTAATCTGTAAACTAAATAGGCAAGACAAGAAAAGGAAAAATCTATCAACATTAAAATACATATCTACATACCAGACAAAAATATATAGGTAAGTACAAATAAAAAGATACAAAACAGGCTTGCCATAATTGATGCCTGCAAATGATAATCTGCAAGAACAAAATGTGAAAAGGAATAAAACAAAGTGTAGAAGATCTATTTACATACAAAATTAAGATAAGTATGAAACATAAAGTACTACTTCAATTAATATTAGCACACCATTTGGTCTACTAGAGATATATACTTATCATTTCAGCCGAAATGTAAAGAAAATATCTCTGACCTACAGCAAAGCCTAAACCAGTAAACACCTATTTTATACAAACCTGTCTTCTTATTTATGCAATGCTTTTTGTTTAGTTGTTCAACATAGCAAACCTGAACATAAGTAAGCTCCTCCATTTTTACAAATTTTATCAACAATAAAACTTGCCTGCATTTTCCAAAGCCTGCAAATCAAAAACTTGATGCATTCATCTTCAACCCAAGTTTTAAATCAAGCCTGCATGCATATTTAAACAGCAAGCACTCAAGTTTTAAATCAAAATTTAAAAGAATAAGGCATTTCAGTTTTGAAAGTTTCCAAAGGCGCTTCAAATTTTGGTGCTCTGTTCATCCTCTCAAAACAGTGAGTAACATTTTTTTAAATATGAAAATTGGTTGTTTGATAAGAATCTGGAATGGGTATGCTTCACCTAGATATATATCTTTCTGTATATATATATATGATGTCTGGATGTTTATGTATGTGTTTCCTCTGTATTTAAATTCTCAAGTCAAAGTTAATTTAGATCCTTAACCTCTTGATTTAGTCTTGATTAACATATAAGTTACTAACAAAGCTGTTTGTTTAATTATAGGTTTTGTTTTAAAATCATTATCCAAGTTTTAAATACAGTTAAATTTTATTTGGAACAAAATCTGACAGGGAAGTCTAAACTAAGTTAAATTCTAAACAACATGATTTAATGGTTCAGGTTTAGAAACTAAATTCTTAAACAAAATCTTGAATTTCAAAACCAAAATAACAATTTCCGGTGTTAGAAATTGAGAGTAGTTCAAAGATGCCTGAATTATACATTTTAGTTGCCTCTGATCATTCAAATGTTTGGGAGAGATCGGAAAATTCAGAGATGCTATTGGAGTAAGCGTAGATGATAGGAAAATTGTGTGATGATGGTGCTTTTCAGTATGAAGGTGGTGGTAGTTGTTTGAAGTTGGGAAACCTAGATTAACTAGGATTGATAAGATCGATCGCCACGGTTTACACGATCGACCGAGTGTAGCAGGGTTTTGGGAAATGGAAGCTAGTTGCGTTGTCGTAGTGTGGCTGTATTTTTGGCAAACTTGGTGACGTGTGCGGCGGTGGCAAGAGGTATTTGTCAGTGGTGGTGCTTGTAGTTTTTGGGTCGAACTGCTAAGTTTTGATTTACAATCTTTGAAGCCGATTTGGGGTTGGATTTCGAACCCTTGGAAGATTTGTGATTTGCCTACGCCTTTGATGTTCGCCGGAGTTGGAGGGTGTCGCCGTACACGTGTACGGCGTGGAGGTGATGGGTATCAGTATCGTTGGCAGGTTGCTATCGAGTCGTGCTCGAGTGACGAGGTTGGTTATTTTGGGGTTTTGATCGAAGTGTAAGAATGAACCTGATACTATCAATTTTAGTTTTGAACATAAATTTACTGATAAAAAAAAGAAGAAGAAGAGGAAGCAGTTTGTATACATGGGTGCTGTGTTTTCGGGAGGAAGGGGGAGAGGCTCGAGTTTGTAGGGGCTGACTCGGGAAATACTTCACGCGTCTCGAAGCATGTTCAAGTTTGACTCGGAGTAGTGTGGGGGGAAAAACCTGGGTAAGTTGTAACAGGCTATTTTTAAAACCTATAAAGTTAAAATTCTTTAAACTGGGTTTTAAAATGGGAAATAAATGTTTAACATAGGTAATTAAATAAAAGAAAAGTTTGGATTCAAAATATAGTTTGAATCTTAGTCTTTAAATAAATAACGATTTTTAAATTTAAAATTTGTTTTAAACTAATTTGAATGATAAAGTGAATTTTTAAATTAGACTTGAATTCAAATTGAAACCGTGTGTAAATTCCTTTAATCTACTATTTTAAGATAACTATTATTTAAGTTGTAAAATAAAAAGAAGTTTGGAATTGATAAGATTAATTTTATTTCATTTTAAATCTTAAATTTAAAATGAATTTAAAAGTAAATTTAAATTAAATTGATTAAATAGCTTATAAATGATAAATTGGTCATTAAATAAAAAAAGAGTTTTAAAAACTTAAGGCTTGTAATTATCAAGTTAACTAAATGGATAATGAATGACTAGAATTAATTAACTCAGAAATTAAGAGTTAAATTTATTTAAATAAGATATAAGTTAAAGGTAAATTAATTGGCAATTAGGAAATCATTGGTTTAATTTTAAATTAATGATTAGTAATGAATTAATAAAGAATTAATTAATGAGTTATTAAGACTAACTTAAAATGTAAGTTAATTACTTTAGGAAAGTAATTAAAAGATTATAATTAGTTAATGAAGGTTATTAACTAAAATTATGAAATAATCAATTAATGGGATTATTTTTAATAATTAATTAAATTATTTATTTAAGATAAGCAATTGTGAATTGTTAAGTATAATTACTTAACGAAAGTAATTAAGGAAATAATTACTCATTGTAATTAATTCTATGAATTGTTTAAGTTAATTAATTAAGTTTAATTAATTTAGACAACCATTTGAGGATGTGATGAGTATAATTACTTAGGGAAGTAATTGATGATAATTACTGGATGTAATTAACTGAGGGTGATTTAATAATGAAAGTAATTGGAATATAATTACTTTGTATAATTAATCAGGGGATTAATTAGAGAAATTAATTAAGGAGTACTTAATTTATTTGATGAGTAATTAAAGATAGTTAATTACTGAATGGTATTAATCAGAGGTGATTAATAAATGTAGTTTAATTGAAGATTAATTACTTAAGTTAATTAATTTTAAACTGGGAATTAATTAAAAATGTAATTAGGAATCATTAATTGATATAATTAATGATGGGATGATAAATTCAGATCAATTAATCAATAATAAGAAATTAAAGAGTAATTAATTAGTGTAATTCAGAAGTAATGTAATGTTTGTAATTTAAGGATAATTTCTATATTTAGATAAGATAATTAATTTGTAAAAATAATTTAAGAATGATTATTTGTATATAATTAAATGTTAATTAATCAAGTCTGATTAATTGAACCGAGTAATTAGTGAATGATTTATTAATTGATTGGAAATTGATTAATAATTGTGTAAGCAAGTTTTAAATGGTGAAGTAATTAATTTAATTTACTTCAAATTAATTAGAGATGATATAATTAATTTAATTCATTTTAAATTAATTATAGCCTATATGATTGCTTATATATGGATGGATGAAATTGTTTACCTTGATTGATTTGAGATCTCGGATATGAGAAATTGATGCTATATGATATGGATGCTTTGTTTTAAATATGATGATAATATGAATTATCTGTTATGATGATATGCATTATCTGTTTGTAGTGATAATATTGATTATCTGTTTATGTTGATGTTGACTATCTTTTATGATATTGTGAATTATCTATCTGAGTGTGTATTGAATTATTTGAATTAAACTGTTAAGACTAAATAGACAACTTGGCCCTAAAAGACACGTTTTGGATTTCGATGAGACCGGGATCGAGTTTTCCATATTTGGAAGTCCGAAAACCACATCGATTCCAAATTAACGATAGGTCATGAATCTGAAGTGAAGATGGAGATTCAGAATGGAAGGGTTATCGTCGTTGACTCTGAGGGTGATTCCAAAATGAGTGTAACGAGATAATGCCTTTGGTTTCGTTCGAACCCAGAACGAACTTGTATGGATTTAATGCTTTCAACACATCGTTAGGTGGACGATGAGCATTCTAAGAAATATGTTCTCTAAAGGTAATCGTAGCCTCAAGCCCCATCAACCGGGAATGGCTAAAACAGGGGAGGTGCAGCAAGGTTAGGTGGGTCATGCCCAAGCAGGATAAGATTTTCCCCTATCTAGATGTCCCTTTTTATTCGGCTGTGTGGACAGTTGTGAGCTCCAACTGTCGGGGTTGTCTTGTTCGAGACTGTTCAGTAAGGAATGGTTCCGGCCTTGTGTTTGTGACGACCCGAAAATTTTTAACAAATTAAAAATTGGAAGAATTAATCGATTTTAAATATTTAAAAGTTAATTTTAACTTGAATTCCTTATATTGATAATTACTTGATAATTAAATCATTGGATAGTATAGTTTAAATATTGATTTTAATAATTGAAGATTGGGTAAATTGTTGAATCTGATATTTCTAAGCCTGTTTAAATAATTTGAAGGCTTATAAAATTTATAATGATAATACTGGAGATAATAGAATGATTGGAATTTAATTTAAAGATATTTTGTTAGGTTTGGAAATTTTATCGTTTAAATTGAATTTAAAATAGCCTTCCGAGGCACAGTCTTGGAATTCGACGAAACCGGTTCCATTGGATCCGTAATAGTTAGTTATTATCGGATTTCAATTATCGTAGCAATCAGGGTTGTGTTTTGACCCTGGCAGCTCAGAACGCATAGAGACTATTTTAAATCGATTAGGATTAAAAATAAGCGTTGGCCGGTCAAAAATAATTTCACATCAAAACCTTTGGCCTTCGTTTCGATTGTCACTGTAGCTAGGAAATGTTGGAACGCAAAGCGATTTAAAACACATTTCCATTGGTATCTCGTTCAAGTATATATATATAAAAAAAAATCTATAAATCCAGTCACCTCGTTATTTCCTTCTGAAGGAAGCCAAAGCCTTCATTATTTTAATTGAAACCGGCCTCTTTCTTTTACCCAGCACTCTGAATTTCATCTCAGAAAGAAAAGAGGGGAACTCGAAATCAAAACAAAAGAAATGGCCGTGACTTTGAAAAGAGAAAGAAACCCCAAATTAAATTGCTTCACCCTAATTCAAAATTCGAAACAAAAGGGGAAGAGAGCGAAAGGGTTTCGCTTAGCAGCACAATTCGGACGACGACCACTTAGTCATCACGCGATGATTGGAACTCGACGAGATGCTCGATGCCAGGGAAGCGCGGCGTGTTCAGGGTTGTGGTCGCGAAGTCGATGTGAGCCAGCTTCGGGTGCGAGTCCGAATTGCAGGCAGTGGCGTCGATTCGAGTTGGCGATAGTGAATTGTTCGGTGAAACGTATGGGGTGCTAGGGCACGCGCGATGGCGGTGCATCTGTGCTCGAGTGGGGTCACAGTGTTGGTCTGTGGTGACGACAACAAATTGTCTGGAGCTCGCGATTTGAAGAATCATGGACGAGTCGCGTGGGTTTCGATCGCGACTAGGAGGACTGCGGCGGTGACAGCGTTGTGAGGTGAGCATTTCCTTGTTTCCTTCTTTTTGGGTTGAAATTTTAAGGGTTCAACTTTGGAAATAATTGTCGGTCATAACCTGTTCAACAAGAAATATGTATATAAAAAAAAAGGGAATGAAGACCTAAAAACAGAAAATAAATTATGGATAAGACTTAGGGAATAGGATTTTGTTTTAACATATTGTTTTAAAATTTATGGAGTTGGTGAATAAGTGATAAATTAAATTATTTGGTTATTTTAATTACTAAGATAATTTATTTATGGAATTTAGTTAAAATCCATTTATTAGTTTAAAACCAAATGTTTAGTTTAAATTAAATTGATGATCAATTTAATTTATTAAATAGTAAATCATTGTAGATTATCTCGGGCATTGATAAATTTTTTTAATGTTTATACAAGGTCAACCCTGCGGACACAAAATCGAATTTGAAATAGATGGCAAACAGCAAAATAGAAGGTGAGTAAATCTCACGATGTTGGATATCTACTTAAAATTAAATGATCAAATTTAAATATTTGGATGGATGACTGAATTGATTGATTTGCACTGTGAATTGATGATCTGGTGATTTTGTGTTTTGATGGTTCTCGAGTTAATTGTTGTTTAACTCGAAGTATTGTGAATTTTAAGTTGTTTAAAAACTTAAACATAAATAAGAAAATGTTCCGTTTTAAAAGATACTAAGGGCGAAATGGTGATCGATAATTACTGAATGTAATTAATAAAATGTAATCACTTGTGAAATTAATCAAGAGATTAATTAAGATTGCTATGTAAGGAGTAATTAATTTATGAATGAAGTAAAATAAAAGACAGTTAATTATAATTTTGGATTAATCGAAAATGAGTAATACAATGGATTTGTGAATATAATTGACCGGGAGAAATTGAAATATAATTGGAAATCCTTAATGTATATAATTAATGATGTAATCAAAGGATTGATTAATTAAAATTTATTGATTCATAATAAGTGAATTATAAAGTTAATTAATATGAGTAATTAAGGATTCATGTAACTAAAATAGTTAAATTAAAACTATGAAACAATTTAGATTGCTTATTAATTTGGTTAAGAATAATTAATATCGAGAATTTAATTAAAAATAATTACTTGAAGGTAATTGAAAGAAATTAATCCAGAGTGATTAATTAAGAAGAATAGTGAAGGGTTGACTAATTAATAAATTTTGGAATTAACTTATATTGAATGAAGGAATCTAAATGAATGTGGTTTGAAATCCAAATAGAACCATTGAATTAATTGGTATGCGATGGGTAATTAAATGGCATTGGATGTTTTGGATGTGTTGATATCTTGATATGAAATGTTGTGTATTTCTTTTAAATAATTTGGGATAGAATAATATGAGTTTCGAAGGGACCGGGGTCGGGTATTCGGAATACCCGAAACCACTTCGGATTCTTATAGATTGACTTGTAAAATCAATAGGCTGGAATGAAATTATTTAAGTAAATTGAATTATTATATCTAAGCTGGGGTACTTAGAAATGGATGGGTTGAATAAGTGTTGTCTACAGCAAATGGAGAATTTGTTAAATTGAGATGTACTACCCGGGTTTTATATATATGCTGTTGGTTTGTTTGATTATTCCAATTGGATGGGTTTACTCACGCTGGTTTCCAGCCTGACCCGGGTGTTACTTTGGTGTAATTCTCGGGTCAGACCGAGTATTACAGATTTTCAGGTAGGTACGTTCTGGAGCTCGGGAGGCGAGCTGGATGGCAAGAGCGTATAGAGTATTTCCGCTGTATTTATATTATTGTTAATCTGAGTCATGATAATTGTAAATATTCAGTGACTGTATATAATGTGAAACTCTGATGTATATTAAATGTAATCGACAAATGTAGTATTCTTTTGTAAACTGTTATTATTTATTATTATATTTTATCCGCTGCGAATGTGAGATGTTGGTGTTACTGTTCTTCTTCTCCTTCTATCTCTTTCGTCTTTTTTTCATAACTATCTGGAATTTTCGGGTTCGAAAATTTCGGGTCGTTACAGTTGGTATCAGAGCTGAAAGGTTAGGCGAGAACCTTGGCTCTGGTGGGGATTACTCATTAAATAGAGTCTGTAGTACTCTAGAATGAGTTGAGTGTATATATATATATATATATATATATATATATATATATATATATATATTTGAGCGCGTACTTGTTATTTTCTTATATAAAGGTTTTAAATGCTTTTATATAAAAGTATATTTTGATATATAAGACATTATTTCCTTCTAAAAAAATATTAAGGTGATTGGGTGTTAAATTATTGGAATTAAGTTAAGAAGGACTATAATACAACCAAATTCAAATTAAATAAATTAAAAATGAAATTCTAGAATTAGAACTCAGAAATTAGAATTGTTTGAAACTTTAAATGGACAAAGTTAAATTTGGTTTAAAAAGGTTAAACCAATCTTTGAGAATTTGGCTCGAATTATATAATTCGAGATGGTTTAAATGTGAAGTTGGAATTGAACTTATTCAAATTGAATCCGATTTGAATTAATTGGATTTGGATGGAAGATGTGTAAGTTCAAAAATTTAATGGAAGGTGGGAATTGGTTTAACATCGAAAAGGAATTTGAAATATAGATTGTAAATGTAATTCATTAATTGAAATACTTTATAAATAAATTGAGGTTATAAGTTGAAATAGAATTCCAGAGAATAGTTGAAATAGAGTAAGATGAAATTCTAGAGTAATGTTTAAATATGAATTGGATGGATTGGGAATTTGGAATTTTTGGGAAATTTAAAATTCCTTTGGATTGAAAGTGGTTTCCAAAGGTTTTGGAATGAAATAATAATATTGTTTCAAAAATATTTTTGGTGTTGAACTTGAAATCTGGAAGATTTAAAATTAAAATGTTTAGAAGTGTTTTAAAGAGATAAAAGCATTGAACTCTTCGGTCACTGGAAAATAACGTCGGTGATGACTGCAGCATTATCGATGTTTATTTTCGAGTTTCTAGAAGAGAAATTGCTACCAAATTGTTTTAAATTGGAATTGTTTGTGAATTGAGTTTGGTTTTGAAATTTAAAGGGATAATAGAATCTGTCAAAGAATTTTGGATATAGATAAATTCTAAGGTGATGTTTAAGTTTTGGAAAATTGTTTAAACTTTGGAATCTGGATTTAAAATATTTATGGAATAATAAAATATATTAGATAAACAAAAAGTATAACTCCAAGTTAAAAGCAAAATGTGAATGTAATTGATTTATAAATAGAAGTTGAAAAATGTAAATTATAATTAAAGTTGTATAAGTTTAAAAAATTTTAAATGGGAAATTGGAATGGATTAAATTGAAGTGATTTGGATTCTGGAATTAAATTGATAATAATTCAAATTAATTGGAATAATATGAAATTATAATTAAAATTGAACAGGATTAAAATCAATTAGAATTTGATTTAAATTTGGGAAGGAATCAAGATTGATTCAACTTGAATTGGGAATTAATCAAGTCCAATGGAATTTTGAGTTATTTGGATTGGAATTGGATCAATTTAAATGGAGATTAAAATTGAATTGTTGGAGAAGTGAACGGTTTGACTCTTGACTATTTTCAATATAAATTGTTTTCATATAAACTTATTTTTCTAAGCTATTAAATATATACAACCTTTCTTTCTTAAAGCCAAATTATTTTAAACTTGTTTATAATTATTTTGGAGGTTTCTAACCATTTTTCAGCTGTTTCCTAAACTAATTACTATTTTTCAACTATTTCACAAACTAATTTCTATTTTACAACTATTTTGTAATTATCTACAAATTTTGAAAATATTCAACTATTTCTTAACTATTTTACAGTTATTTACCTATTTTATAGCAATTTTACAAACTAATAATTAATTTTCCACTATTTATTTATTTTTAGAATTTTCAAGCTATTTTCTAGATATAAACTGGTCGGAGTTCAAACTGTTATTGATTAAGTACCCAACTGAGATAAAGATTGAAGTAATAATCCAAATGGGGATTAATGTAAAGGTGAATAAGGAATATGAAATGGTTCTTTTGAACTGAAAGAATATTTTGAGAAATATGAAATGGATAAAGATGGAAATGGGATATTTCTATGGTTTTTGAGAAGTGTTTGGAGTATAAAAGGTGTTTTCTACAAGAAAGTAAGGATCCAAAGTTTTAAAAATTTATTTATATATATATCAGAATATATATAAAGGATCCTATGAGGATTTTGGAAAAAAATTTGGGAACCTTTGGATTTGAAAAAGGCTTTTGATTTTTGGGTAAAATCAATATTGAATTTGGAAAGCCTAGTTTGAGAATTATCGATTTTGGAAATAATCGAGGTTGTGTAAAAGAGCTTTGATAAAATTCATACTAGGTGTATGATTTGAAAGATACTATATGTGTATAGCATAAAGTGTTTTGATGATAGCTCTGGGGAAAAAGGCGCTCCCTTGGAATGGACTTCTCAGGAGTGCCACTGGGTGGCGCTGCCTTGAGCCCCAAGGGGGGTTCTAAAGTTGATCCTGTGAGGAGTCCGGACAAAACTAGTTCCTGAGGATTATGAGGTGAGTTACCATAGCGTAAGTCGTGTGTGCCGCGGAGAGCCAATAGTTACATGGACTTTTGTTGTGACTGCAACGTAACCCAGGATGTAACTGCGACCTATGGTAACATTGCGAAAGTCGTGTGTGCCGCTGAGAGCCAACAGTCTGCGGTTGAGTTTATCTCGGTAGACTGCGACTTATGTTGGAGTGGAGAAGTTTCATTTCGTCAGCGAAAGTCAGAGGCCGCTGAGAGCCTGCAGTTACGTGGACTTTTGCTGCGACGGCAACGTAACCCTGGATGTAACTGTGATCTGTTGTGTGGGATCCATGGCGTAATTGAGAGGCCGCGGAGAGCCTGCAGTTACATGGACTTTTGTTGTGACTGCAACGTAACCCTGGTATGTAACTGTGACCATGGAATGGGGGTGATGATTTCCAGAGCATCCTCACTAAAAATAATAATAATAATAATAATAATAATATTTCCTCTATTTTCAAAATTGTTTTCTATAGTTCAATAAAATTGTTTTCCAAGTATTTTCACTGGGTGTTGAAAACGGGTTTACCAAGTACTTATAGGTTTTCAGTCCTACGCCTGATCAACGTATGACTGAATTTCTGTGAGAACAAGGATGGACTGGTTGAGACATCGAGTTATAAGAAATATTTTTATAAAAAGCTATTTTAATTGAATTTTCTAAATTTGAAGGCATTCCTAAATTTTAAAGTAAAAAGGGGATTTCAAACTGGAATTATAAAATAAAATTGGACTCGGGAAATTTCAATGAAGCGATTTTTTTTGAAATAAAATCGCATATTGATTTGAAAGTTGGAAGTAAGCTAATTAACAAAATAATTACTTGATGGAGTATGTTAATAAAATTTAACTTTGGTTAATAAATGAATTGTAAATTAATAGTGGAGTTTGGAAATGAATTCAAATTGTAAATAGAACTCGACTTGGATTTAATAATGAAATAAATTAGAAGAGATGTTGTAAAAATAAAATAGGGCTGGATTGAAAAAGAAATGTGATGGTTTGAATTATAAATAAAATTCAAGGGTGATTTGAATAATATTTAATGAGATTTGCAAGTGGATTAGATATAAGAGAAGTGATTATAATAGAAATAGTTTGAGTTGTAAAGCAAAATCCAAGTGAATAGAAATAAATTGAGACGGTCTTGTATTAATAAAATAAATTCGAAATAAACAAGTAAATTAAATTTTTTAATGGGATCACTGGAATTATATAATAAATGGATGAAGCCTGATGAATAAAAAAATGAAATCAAACTTTAATTGGAATTGGATTATCAGACTGGACTTAAGTTCGGTGGCATATGTGTCTGGATATTGTTTTGATAAATTGAGAAGGTGGATTAAATTTACAATGAAGGAGATGGGCTAACTAAATTAAATGGAATTTGATTTAATGAGAATCAAATTTAATGGAAGTGAACTTAAGTTGATGTTGGAATAAATTAAAGTAATTAACTTAAGTTTAAAGTTTATGGAAGCTTGGCTTCGAATAAGGATAAAAGCCTATTAAATTAAGGCTTGGATAAAATTAATTTGGGAATGGTTATAAATTTAGAAATGATGAATATGCTAAGCTTAATAAATAGTTTGAATGAAATCAATAAGGTGATGAAATGAAATGCGTATGTATGGTTGGTGAATAAATTAAAATGGAATTGAATTAAATAAAACTGAGTTGGAATCAATTTTAATTGGTTATAAAACTTAAACAATTAATTATTTACATGGACATTATCAAATTAAATGCTATGAATTAGTGGAAGCGATATAATTGATTTTTGAATCAATTGAAGTGAATATGAGATTGTTTCGCTTAAAATGAGTTGAATGCAAGTAATTGTGTGTAAACCATTAAAACTGAATAAAAAGGCATATAAATTTGGTTGGAAACAATTAGATGTGCTTTAAAATATATAAATTGCTTATTGGAAATGTTTGGTGCTTGTTATTTATGTAATGCATGTATTTGGCTTTTGAAAGTAAGTGTTAGGTTAATAAAATTTCTATATATGGCACTTACATATTTAAATTGAGTAAGTACAGGTACAGGGAAGCCGTTTGGCTAGATTTGGGTATGCTAATTGCTAGAATTTATAAGCTGTTTGCTTAAATGCTAAATAAGGTACGCCTACGCAATAAAAATAGGAAATATGAACTGTTTTTGCTTTTTCCGACCGTGTGGGTCGATGTATACATATTTATATATATTGTCAAATTGCAAAAGCTCCTCCGTACAAAGGAGACTCTGCCAAAAATTTTGGAAGTTAGGAAATTTTTGTTAACGGCAAAACAATTTCAAATTGGAAACTAAAGTAAATTAATAAATGAAACTAATATGAACCAGTTATAAATGAAAGATAAAAATTTAATACCTTGAAGTGAAAAAAATTTAATGTATATGAAAACCTATATAAGGAAATGCATAAAATGATTGGAAGGGTTATGATTGGATATTGTTGCTAAGTAAGATATGCAGGTATATTAAAGGGAAAAAGAAGTTGGATTTGATTCCAAATGATAAATGTGAATTGCCTAACAAAAAGGTATGTATTTAAATTCTGTATGAAATTGGATTGGGTTTTTGATGTAGCCACTTGGCTTTTGTTTTCTTTTTGGAATTTGGGAAGCCCGTAGAGGCCCTTTGTAGTTGTACCGAGCTAGCCGCGCAAAGGAGACGCTGGCAAAAATTTTCGGGAATTTAGAGAGTTAGAAAATTTTAAGAAATTTTGATAATTCAAAATTTGATTTAAAATTGAAATTTAGGTAATTAAGCAAAAGGATATGATTTGAAACTATGGAAGGTTTTGAGAAGTTGGTTGATGTGATAATAGGATTTCAATAAAAAAATAGTTGGTAGAATGTTGAATAGTGAGTTTTGGAAAGAGGCAAACGGGTATTGGTCCATTCTTCCTAACTAGTAATTTCGGGGACGAAATTCTTTTAAGGAGGGAGGAATGTGACGACCCGGAAATTTTTAACAAATTAAAAATTGGAAGAATTAATCGATTTTAAATATTTAAAAGTTAATTTTAACTTGAATTCCTTATATTGATAATTACTTGATAATTAAATCATTGGATAGTATAGTTTAAATATTGATTTTAATAATTGAAGATTGGGTAAATTGTTGAATCTGATATTTCTAAGCCTGTTTAAATAATTTGAAGGCTTATAAAATTTATAATGATAATACTGGAGATAATAGAATGATTGGAATTTAATTTAAAGATATTTTGTTAGGTTTGGAAATTTTATCGTTTAAATTGAATTTAAAATAGCCTTCCGAGGCACAGTCTTGGAATTCGACGAAACCGGTTCCATTGGATCCGTAATAGTTAGTTATTATCGGATTTCAATTATCGTAGCAATCAGGGTTGTGTTTTGACCCTGGCAGCTCAGAACGCATAGAGACTATTTTAAATCGATTAGGATTAAAAATAAGCGTTGGCCGGTCAAAAATAATTTCACATCAAAACCTTTGGCCTTCGTTTCGATTGTCACTGTAGCTAGGAAATGTTGGAACGCAAAGCGATTTAAAACACATTTCCATTGGTATCTCGTTCAAGTATGTATATATAAAAAAAAATCTATAAATCCAGTCACCTCGTTATTTCCTTCTGAAGGAAGCCAAAGCCTTCATTATTTTAATTGAAACCGGCCTCTTTCTTTTACCCAGCACTCTGAATTTCATCTCAAAAAGCAAAGAGGGGAACTCAAAATCAAAACAAAAGAAATGGCCATGACTTTGAAAAGAGAAAGAAACCCCAAATTAAATTGCTTCACCCTAATTCAAAATTCGAAACAAAAGGGGAAGAGAGCGAAAGGGTTTCGCTTAGCAGCACAATTCGGACGACGACCACTTCGTCATCACGCGATGATTGGAACTCGACGAGATGCTCGATGCCAGGGAAGCGCGGCGTGTTCAGGGTTGTGGTCGCGAAGTCGATGTGAGCCAGCTTTGGGTGCGAGTCCGAATTGCAGGCAGTGGCGTCGATTCGAGTTGGCGATAGTGAATTGTTCGGTGAAACGTATGGGGTGCTAGGGCACGCGCGATGGCGGTGCATCTGTGCTCGAGTGGGGTCATAGTGTTGGTCTGTGGTGACGGCAACAAATTGTCTGGAGCTTGCGATTTGAAGAATCATGGACGAGTCGCGTGGGTTTCGATTGCGACTAGGAGGCCTGCGGCGGTGACAGCGTTGTGAGGTGAGCATTTCCTTGTTTCCTTCTTTTTGGGTTGAAATTTTAAAGGTTCAACTTTGGAAATAATTGTCGGTCATAACCTGTTCAACAAGAAATATGTATATAAAAAAAAGGGAATGAAGACCTAAAAACAGAAAATAAATTATGGATAAGACTTAGGGAATAGGGTTTTGTTTTAACATATTGTTTTAAAATTTATGGAGTTGGTGAATAAGTGATAAATTAAATTATTTGGTTATTTTAATTACTAAGATAATTTATTTATGGAATTTAGTCAAAATCCATTTATTAGTTTAAAACCAAATGTTTAGTTTAAATTAAATTGATGATCAATTTAATTTATTAAATAGTAAATTATTGTAGATTATCTCGGGCATTGATAATTTTTTTTAATGTTTATACAAGGTCAACCCTGCGGACACAAAATCGAATTTGAAATGGATGGCAAACAGCAAAATAGAAGGTGAGTAAATCTCACGATGTTGGATATCTACTTAAAATTAAATGATCAAATTTAAATATTTGGATGGATGACTGAATTGATTGATTTGCACTGTGAATTGATGATCTGGTGATTTTGTGTTTTGATGGTTCTCGAGTTAATTGTTGTTTAACTCGAAGTATTGTGAATTTTAAGTTGTTTAAAAACTTAAACATAAATAAGAAAATGTTCCGTTTTAAAAGATACTAAGGGCGAAATGGTGATCGATAATTACTGAATGTAATTAATAAAATGTAATCACTTGTGAAATTAATCAAGAGATTAATTAAGATTGCTATGTAAGGAGTAATTAATTTATGAATGAAGTAAAATAAAAGACAGTTAATTATAATTTTGGATTAATCGAAAATGAGTAATACAATGGATTTGTGAATATAATTGACCGGGAGAAATTGAAATATAATTGGAAATCCTTAATGTATATAATTAATGATGTAATCAAAGGATTGATTAATTAAAATTTATTGATTCATAATAAGTGAATTATAAAGTTAATTAATATGAGTAATTAAGGATTCATGTAACTAAAATAGTTAAATTAAAACTATGAAACAATTTAGATTGCTTATTAATTTGGTTAAGAATAATTAATATCGAGAATTTAATTAAAAATAATTACTTGAAGGTAATTGAAAGAAATTAATCCAGAGTGATTAATTAAGAAGAATAGTGAAGGGTTGACTAATTAATAAATTTTGGAATTAACTTATATTGAATGAAGGAATCTAAATGAATGTGGTTTGAAATCCAAATAGAACCATTGAATTAATTGGTATGCGATGGGTAATTAAATGGCATTGGATGTTTTGGATGTGTTGATATCTTGATATGAAATGTTGTGTATTTCTTTTAAATAATTTGGGATAGAATAATATGAGTTTCGAAGGGACCGGGGTCGGGTATTCGGAATACCCGAAACCACTTCGGATTCTTATAGATTGACTTGTAAAATCAATAGGCTGGAATGAAATTATTTAAGTAAATTAAATTATTATATCTAAGCTGGGGTACTTAGAAATGGATGGGTTGAATAAGTGTTGTCTACAGCAAATGGAGAATTTGTTAAATTGAGATGTACTACCCGGGTTTTATATATATGCTGTTGGTTTGTTTGATTATTCCAATTGGATGGGTTTACTCACGCTGGTTTCCAGCCTGACCCGGGTGTTACTTTGGTGTAATTCTCGGGTCAGACCGAGTATTACAGATTTTCAGGTAGGTACGTTCTGGAGCTCGGGAGGCGAGCTGGATGGCAAGAGCGTATAGAGTATTTCCGTTGTATTTATATTATTGTTAATCTGAGTCATGATAATTGTAAATATTCAGTGACTGTATATAATATGAAACTCTGATGTATATTAAATGTAATCGACAAATGTAGTATGCTTTTGTAAACTGTTATTATTTATTATTATATTTTATCCGCTGCGAATGTGAGATGTTGGTGTTACTGTTCTTCTTCTCCTTCTATCTCTTTCTTCTTTTTTTCATAACTATCTGGAATTTTCGGGTTCGAAAAATTCGGGTCGTTACAGTGTTGCAGGGGATGAAGGGAGTAATCCTCGGTACGTTGATCTAGGCCACATACTGTGACGGACGGTACCCTAGTATCCCTGCCATTGTATGGAATCCAAAATCCAATAAGTGCCAACGGTTTTGATTGTATTGCTCACTTTTGTGGCTAGTAGCTGGAATTTAATGAATTAACAATTTCGGCTATTTTCTATTTACTTGAAAACCCTAGACCTATTATAATGTCACTGAATTTCCTATCAAATGTTTTGGTTAGCGTAAGGTAAAAACTTACCATATTTATTCGTGGGAAGTCTTACGTGATACCTTTTGTTTTCAAATGTTTTCAAAGTTAAACAACTTTAACCTGTTACTCATACCAGACCCATGTCTGACCCGGAGTTTATTTTTGTTTTTTTCCTAAACTCCCGGGTACCCAAATTTTTACGGGTAGTCAAGGGATTCAGGTTAGCTTTGACGAATTCTGGAGGAGCAATGGAGCAGGAGGCTTCAGCGTTGTAGATATATATATATATATATATATATATATATATATATATATATATGGTGTTCCGCTGTGTTGATATCCCTGAGCTGTTTATCTGTATTGTATATTGACCTGTATAACTAGACAGGTGTTTATAACTGTCTAGTAGGTGTTGTATGATCTGTATAACTCTGATATATGTAAAATTATGTAATAGTTATGTGTTTTATTATAATTTATTCGTTCCGCTGTGAGATTCTGTTGTTGCTGTTCTTTCTTCTCTATCTTTTCTATTTTCTCATCTCTTTCTTTCTTTAAGACGATACGTCTTTCTAGTCGTAGGAAGCCGGGTCGTCACAAGAAAGGTGGGTTGTCACAGTGGCATTAAAGCTTAGGTTGAGTGAACACCTAGGCTTTAGGTGGGGTAAACTCATTAGAGATTGGGTGAGTGACACTCTAAAATAAGTTTGAGTGTATAAATATATAAGAGCGCGTATTTGTTATTTTTATAAAAGTGTTTTATTGTGTTGATTAATCCGTTGAGTGCTTTCTAGATTCTGGTCAACACAAGTAAGTAACGTTATTAATAGGGATCTTCAAAACACTTAAACATAGCCAGCCGACATGGTATTTTTGTAAATTAGGTAAATGAAATAATTTTACCCAGATTATATTTAATATAAAAAAGAAATTTTTTTAATTTTTTAATAATTATTTAAGATAAGTTTGTTGTTAGAGAATGATAATATTTTATCATTATTGTTTATTGTTGATTAGTCAGGCTTAGATAGTTTATGAGCATTTCTAGTATAGGTTAAATTAAATATATAAATCTTGTGAATTCAGGTTCACAGTTTGAATATAGGGCATTTGGTGATAGTGTTGGGATAAAGATTTAAATTTAAATTTGATTTTAATAAGAGTTGTTTATTTTAATCTAAATTAATAATAAAAAATTGTAAAATGTTTTTATAAAAAGGTGGAATTGTATAATTATGATTTGTTTATTTAGGTTATGAATGATAGAAGATTCAAACTAATAATTAGATATCTCGGTGTTTTGAAAATTGTTTCCAATGTTTTGGGAAAGATAATAATGGTATTATTTTGAAAGTATTTTGGATAAAAGTACTTTGGAATTAATTAAAAGTGGTATAAAGCACTAAACTCATTTCGGTCGTTGAAAAATAATTCTGATGATGACTGTAACTTTATTGGTGTTCATTTTTGAGTGGGAAAATTATACCATATAATTTTCTATTGGAATATTTTGATAAAGCAGATTTTGATTAAATCCCAAAAACATGAGTTGATTTCGAAAATAAAATATATGTATGTTCTTATTTTAGATGATTTTTGGAAAAAATAATAAATAGTACTAATTGATAGCTTTTACAAGTACGAACATGCTGGAAATAAAATTTTAAGTAATAAACATATTTTTTATTTTATTTTATAAAGTGGATTTTAAAATAGAAGAAAATATTTATGTTAGCTAGTTTGAGTAGGTCCAAAAATAACTAAAAATTAGGAAAGAGATGTGTTATGATAAACACTTCTATTAAGTATTTCCCTTCTTGGTAAGGGAATATATTATACTATTTGGTAGTACCTAGTTCCTTAGTACCATTTTGGAGTTACTCAGGCTATAAAAATATATTTTCTGAATCTCGAGTTTACTTAAGAGAAATAAATTTAAAATGGAAAAGTTTGAACCAGATAGTGGTATATACTCTCAAGATGTAGTAGGGTATTACAAAAGTTAAGCTTATTCTATGAAATTTTTTCCATAAATAATTTTATCAGAAATAAAAATTGTAATTAATGAAAACAATAAACTAAGTATGTAAGTTAGACATAGATGATTCCTCTTTTCACCTAGGTTGGATCTAAGATTCGAGTACATGAATTTGAGGTGTGTCACATCGTACCATATTAGGACCTATCACTCGATTTTTAACGGTAAGCGCTTGTTAAGGGTTCTTAATATGGAACTAAAGTTTTCTACCATAGGTATATTGCTATGCAAGGAGAATGGAGGTTCTTGATCAAGGAGCCTGATTGAAGTTTGTGCTAGGGAATCAGATGAGCAGTACAAGTTTGGAAGAGGAGTTATGTATTAGAGTAATAATCAAATCATATTTTGCATAAGAACAATTTATCAACATCATGCAGACTTATGAATAATTTGGATGTTTCTTTCTAGGTTTGTTTGTGGTAGAATTTTGAGGTCGAAATTCTTTTAGAGGGAAGATTATATGACTCGGAATTTTATCTCTTGGATCTATGAATATTTAATTAATTTTAAATATTTATGTAATTGTTTTAATAAATACATAACCCTATTTTAATTTATAACTAATGATAGAAAATTCATTTTTGAATTTTCTTACTACAATATGCAGTTTTATAAAAAACAGAAAATGTGACTGAAACCCGGGTTTTGGATTTCAACTTTTTATCAAAAAACAAGTTATGGAAAGTTATTGAACCTTTTTATATATTTTAAACAACAATTCAATGATACAAACACTTTTATATTTGAATTTATTAATAAGTAAAAATATAATTTAAAATGATAAAAGAGGTTAAAGAGATTCCTTAAGTGTAAAAGTGTACTTAAGTACATAAGAGCATGCTTTTATTCACTAGCTGATCCAATTGTTTGTAACTTGATGTGAAAATGTGTAAGGAGGGGGGATAACATATGGAGCAAGGGAAAGGCGGGCAAGGAGGTGATGTGGTAAAATTTAAATAGAGGTTAAATACTTAAGGGGGGTAAAAAGGCATTTTACCTTATATCATTTTATGTAAATCCATTTCTTTCTTTGTCCTCTCCTTCATTTCCATTTTCACTTTCACCTTTTCAACTACACTTTGTTTTCAAAGATTTTTGAAAGTCATTAATGGCTTCCCTTTACAATTTCCAAGTTTTAAAAATCAAAGCTTTTATCTTTTAATTCTTTTCAAACTTGTTAAAACTCTACCTTTTCATTTTAGCATCTCCTTATATTTTAACAAAGCCAAACCTTCCTCTAACAATCATGGTCGAGCCTACCCACCCCTAGTTTGAGCCCATTAAGCATGTTCCATGGTCCAAAATTAAACTTTTACTAAGTAAAAACTTAGATCTAAGGCACTTTTCAAATTCTAGGATGATTTGGTTGAATTTTGGTGGGTAAAGTTTGTTCTTTAACTAGTTTTTTAAAACTTATACTTTGCTTGACTTTGTTATTGAATTAATACTTATTTGATGGATTTGATGTTGGTTAGTATGTGTATATATGTGTTTGGTTGTGATATAATATAAATTTGAAAATTAAATTCAAAAGTTAGTAAAAGTTTACAAGTTAGGATCTTTATGTGATGGATTATATAAATTTGAAATCATTACTTGTGTTTGTGGTTTGTTTTATGTTTGTTATGCTATGGACATGAATATGTGTGTATATGCTAAGAAAAGTTAGCACCTTTATATCATGTTGGCAAATTGGATTCCTTGTGGAAAGCTATGTTAAATTATTTTCGAAATCAAACTAATATTCAAGTTCTAAAACTTTGTTTTACTTTTATAAACACTTACTTTTTGTTTTGGAAATGTAGGTAAGCTTTCAAAAGTAATAAGCATTCGAAGTAAATTTAGAAAATAATTTCAAATTATGGTATCCTTAGCGATAGTCGCTATAGATGCAGTTTCTTTAAAAATCCACTTTTTGCAAAATTAAATACTTATACTTCAAAATATTTTTGAAATGTTTTATACAATTAATAATGATGATTAAGGAGAGTTAATTAATTAATTATTAAAATTTAGTTTAGTAATTACTAATTAATTAAGTATTAAGTAAGGTTTATTAATTATAATTAAGTGGAGATGAGTTGCTAATTAATTATCTTTTAAAGGTAAGATCGATTTTAATTAATTATTGATTAAGTAAGATTAATTTTAATTAACTATGAATTAAGTATATGATTTATTTTTAATTAATTATTAACTAATTATAGGATTAGTTATTCATTAATTTTGAAGTAAGTGTTAAATTAATTAAGAGTTTTAATCTATAAATAAATTATTTATTAAAGTTTGATTATTTCTTAATTAGTAACTAAGTTAAGACTTAATTAAGATTTAATTATGATTTAATAAAGGGTATAAATAGTAATTAATTTAAAAGAGGTTTAAGTTTTTAATTACTTTGTTTTCCAAGAATCAATTTTGTTTAAAGACCGCCTTCTTTTTCAAAGAATAGTTTTGAACATATAGGATTCCATTATCGGTATCATTAAGTAACTAACAAGACAAACTAGTTATACTATGACTTTGACAACTATTTAGCAGAATAAATTCTCGTTTTGCTATAACTTAATTAAATAGATTATTGTGGACATCTATTTAGCAGAATAAAACACCGTTCTACTATCGCTTAATTCATATGTTTAGTAGAATAAATCCATGTTCTGCTATTATATTGTTTTGAATATCAAATTTATGCCAGTAAATTAATATTAGATAAAAGATGCTTTCTATATGTGTATAGTTGTTATTTACTTTTGTATATATCCCCATACTCATGTTATGTGATGTTTGAATGGAGAATTTATCCGCGTTGAAATATATTATTAAATCTTATGCATGGGTTTTACAAAGATAATTAATCTTTTCAAATAAAGATGAGATTTAAGATAATTAATTATTTTATTAGTGTTATTTCAAAACTTATTAGTCACTTTAAAGAATGATAATTAAGGTTAATTAATTAGTTAAATAATAATTTGATTAATATTAATTAATCATTTGATTAATGATGTTTTAAATTTACTAATCATTTTAGCTAATGATGTTTAAGGATAATTAATTATTTAATTAATGATACATTAAGTTTAATTAATCATTTTGTTAATGTTGTTTAGGATTAATTAATAACTTTAATAATAATGTTTTAAATTTAATTAATCATTTGAAATAATAATATTTAAAATTAATTAATCGTCTTAATAATGGTGTTTTTCTTAAATAATTATTCAGATAAGGATACCTTAAAGTTAATGAATCAGTTAAACAACGATGATTATAGTTAATTAATCATTTAAATAGTGTTATTTGAAGTGATAAATTAGGTTTAAAGCAAGTTAATTATTTTGAATAAAAATGTTTGAAATAATTAATCATTGATTAAAGTAAACTTATCATTTTAAATAATGATACCGAAGTAATTATTTTATGATTAAAGCATGTCAATCATTTTGATAAAGTTGTTTAAAGTTAATATTTTTAAATGTGAAACCCTAGCACAAGTTGGTTTTAAAAGTACAAGTTCGATTTGGTAATGGAGAAGTAGTTCCATAAACGATATCGTTTATATAGAAAGAATTTAGTCATACTTTTAACATTAAACATCGAGGCTTGGACTCATTTCTCTCTCAAAGGATAACAATGTCATCAAGGCAATGCCTAGGGTAACACTACCCCAACTTGTCCGGCTTCATTTTTAACCAAGGGATAGCACTTGTTTGGAATCGATTAGTAGTGATAATAATATGAAATTTTATTTCCATACATGATCATTTTTAATTATCTTCGGTAGTTGATTTATTATCTATCGGTTCAACTTTCTTCATTTTGTATCATCAATCTAAGACAATTTGTTGCTTATTTGAGTTCTATTATCCTTTGTCCGAAAGGGCTAAAACTAAAAACCTTATGGAGGGCCAAGTTATGAGGGGTTGCTTCCATTAGGGTATACTCACATCTACTTTAATTTGGTTTCAGTTATACATGCAATAAGATGTGAAATACTCCGACCCTCGATATGGTTGGCGGGGTCCGACTTGGAATTCCCGAAAGGAGTCAGAGGAGAGAATGACCCTCTCAAGTATATTGACTAGAGGTATACGTTCGGTAAGAGGGTCCACCCTCCTAGTCATTTGATGAAAAGTTCCTTTTCCTTTCCTTTGATTTCAAAATTTTAAATTAAACTATTTCTTAATTGCGTCGAGAAGTATTGTGAGCACTTCGTGATGTTTAGTTATTTATATCCACTGTTGTGATTGTATGTTGTTATGGTGAGGGGAAACCTGTTCCGCAGTTGAAGGCGTGGTCTTACATATAGTTGTTTATTTCCACCTTTTTTGTTTAGAGATTTACTTATACTAGACTATAAGTCCGACCCAAGTTGTTTATTTTTCCTAAACTCTCGGGTACTTAGTTATATTCGAATAGTCTGCAAGTAACATGTTTTTCTTTAGGATTTTTGAAGATGATTGACGAGCAGGAGGCTCCTTGTATCTAGTTATTTATTTCTACTGTTATGTCTATTATGTATGTGTATTTTATATCAACATGTATAAAGGCAGAGTGTATAACTGCCTAGTCTCATGGTTGTAGTACTTTTGTGTAACTATGATATCTCCATGTAAGGAGTAAGCTTATGTACTATATTATTTTGTATTATATGTAACTGTTCCTTTATGAGATTTGTCTTTTTTGTTATAATGTTCTTTTATCTTACCCATTGACAACTTGAATTTCGGACGTTTGGGCAACGACACACAAATACTGTGGATGTATTAAATATCTTTCCTAAGGGTCAAAAAGGTAGGTCGTCACACATGGATCTTAACTCGGGCTAAGTTAAGGATTAGCCTATTTTGAATTCTGTAATATCCTGGAATTTTGGACAATTTAAATTTAATAATCTAAGTTTAAATTTAAATTGAATTGATAATTTTTTTTTAATAAATTTGATTTGATTTAATAATCTTCTTCATTTAAATATTTAATTTGTGAATTGTTTTTAATAAACTAATAAATTGTTTTCTATTTAATAATGTATATGTTTTTGTATATATTTTTAAATAGACAAGTTGGTTTTTATTTAAATTAGTATAGCATATTTTAATGTTTTAAAAATAGGATTTTGTGATTTATTTTTAATATTAAGCTTTTCAAAAAAAATATTTTATAAAATACTCTATGATTTTAAAACATGTAAGATAAATGTTTTAATTGGTTTAAAATTCATTTTAATTCAAGTTTGAATATTAAAATAAGGTTTTAAAATGTTTGTGTCATTCTTTTTAAAATGTTGATTGATAATTTTGATTTGTCAATTTAATTTGTAAATTTGAAATACAATTTTAAATATGAACATGCATTTATTAAGTTAATTTTCTTTAACACATAATTAAATAACAAAATCATTTAAGATACATGTGTAAGCATAATAAAATCCTAAATGAACATGTGTTAAAAATTTATGTAAGTAAATTAACATGTGTCCATTCTTTTAACATGTGTCATATTTTGTTTTTCTTTAATTTTAATTTAAATCAAACATTGTTATTTAAAACATTGCATATATTCATTTCCTCTCCTCTTTCTCATTTCTTTCCTCTTCTCATTTTTCAAATCTGAACAATCAAGAATAGAAACATGCATTCCTCAAATTTGCAAGTTCATCTCCTCAAAATACAAAATCAAAAGCATTGCATTCAAACTCCTCCATTTTAAACAAACAAGCCTGCATGTTTTCAAAGTAAAGCCTGCATTTTAGTTCTTCAATCTGCATCCTCCAAAACTAAATGCCTGCATTCTTCAAAATTTTATTCAAACCTGCATTTCCCAAAGTACAAAAGCCTGCATGCATTACCAATTTTAAACATGCATTCATCTGGAAAGGCTAGAAGACTCTGCATGCATCGAATCAAGCCTGCATTCACTTTCTTTAAAACCAGAGGGGGAATTTGCATCTGCATTCATGAATCTTCAAACTGGAATTTGGCATCTGCATTCAAATTGGAAGCATGTATAAACAAAAGAGTAGAAAGCATTAACAAGAGGCCTGCATTCATACAACTATGCTCTGCATGATTCAAAAAAATCAAGTTCTTTCTGCATGCTAAAATCTGGAAATGGCTCTGCAATTTAAACATGTGAGTAACTTTACATTTTAGAATTTAAGTATAAGATATAGTTGTTTGATTTATTTGTAGAGATAAGTAGAATTTCATATATTCCTATACTGTTAGAATTGCTGTGATTATACAAGTCTGGGTGAAATGCATGTTTAATTTCCTAAGCTACTGTCTGTACAATACAAGCTCATATTTGATCAAAATTTCTTTTCTCTTGATCTTGTTGTTATATTGACTTAGTGATTGAATGAAATTTTGATTATTACATGATAAAGTAAAATATAAAAATTTCACAAGTTAAATAAAGGGTTGTATTTCCTGGAAAAAAAAAAATATATACAGGGTACAGTTTATAATATACTGTATCATACATATTTGATTAGAATAATTGAAACTTGCTTTTAATTTGGCTAAATTGGTTCCTGGGAATAGTGAAGCTATCATTTATGATGAGAAATTTCTAAATTGGGTTGCAGTTAAGTTTTGAGATTGTAAATTAGGATTTTAGTTTTATGAACCCTAGTTTACTGGGTTTAAGTAAAATCTGGTGCTGTGGTTTCAATATGGAATCGAGCTCAATGATCTTTTGGGAAATGATATATGATGTATAGATGGAATTCTCACCGGAGTATGGCGAGTGATGGTGGCCGGAATTTGGAAATATTGTCGTTGACAGGTGAGGCACTGTAGGGGAAGAGTGTTTCCAGGTTTTGTTTTATGAACTTGAATTCAAATTCAAGTGGCATTTTGGGATTTTAGAGTGTTGAAGTATGATGTGGGGATTTTGGTAGGTGGGGAATGGCCTGAGATGATGGCCAGTGATGCCGGAGTTGGTGGTTGGATGCACAGAGGTGTTGTGCCTATTGGTGATGTGCATGCTTGTGTTGTCTTGGGTTGCAGGGTTGTGTTGCACAGGTTGGTCTCGGGTAATTGGGAAGAAGAACTCGAAGTAGGAGATACATTTACCCGGAGTAAAATTAGTAGTAGCTCGGGTTTTTCCTTTAGTGTTTCAGGTTTTTGTTTTTGCAAAACCTGTTTTTCAGACTTTTAAAATTTTAAAAGTTTTTAAATAAACTTAAAACCTGAATAAGTATGGAATTTAAACTGAATTTAAATGTGGATTCAAAGGTTTTAATTCTGTTTGTTTAATAATTTGATTTTTTTTTTTTTAAAATGTAAGTATTGCTGTTTAAAGGTTGATCAGCAACCTGTTTTTCCAGATTTTTAAAAATTTGAAGTAAAAGGGAATTTCAAACAAATCTGGAAATAAGTTGGAACCTGGAAGTGAAGTTGAATTCAATTAAGTTTTAAGTTTTAAATCTTTGAATTAAATTTAAAATGCTTTAAAATTCAAGCTGGGTTTAGATTAAAACAGAAACTGATTTTCTGTTTTGGAAATTTAAAAGAAGAGTTTAAACTTAAAGATGAAAGTGTAAATAAAGTTTAAATTTTTAAGGTTTAAATCTGGAATGAAAATTTGAATTGTGTTTCAGTTTGAAATTTAAAAAGAAATTTTAAATTGAAATAAAGTGTTTAAAATACTTTTGTATAAGAAGAATGTTTCTTAACTTAGAATTCAAGAAATTGATTTCATTTAAATTGTTTAATTAATTTAAATACAATATTAATTATTTAATTAATAATGTGGATGATTAACTAAGTAATTAATAATTTTTAAGTTAATTAATTAAGATTTGAGATTAATTAATTAATGTTAATTAATCTATAATTAAGGATGGTTAATTAAGTTTTAATTAATGATTAAGATTTACTTAATCAAGTGATTAATGATAATTAAGATTTTAATTAACACTTAATTAATTAATAATTAGAGATGAATTAAATTATAATTAAATATTAATTAGTTGTTAATTAATAATGATTAATTATAAGTTAATTTCTTAATTAGGTAATTAAGAGGTGTTAATGAAGATAATTAACTTAAGATTATTTAACAATTAATTAATGTGATTAATTTTAATAGTTAATTAGATTAATTAATTAATAATAATCAATTGTTTAATTACTTAATAAAAGTAATTAATGAATTAATTACTTGGTGTAATTAATTTGATTAAGGTGATTAGTTTAGATTAATTAAGTTTAATTAATTTAAACCATTGTTGATTGTTTGATAATTACTTTATGTAATTAATGAATTTATAATTACTTAGAGAAGTAATTAATTAATAGTTACAGGATGTAATTAAAGATATTAATTATAGAAGTAATTTTGATTTAAATTACTTTGAAAATTAATCAAGTGATTAATGAAGATAATTAATTAAGGGTAATTAAGTTATGGGAGGAGTAATTAAAATAGTTAATTACTAATTGGATATTAATCATGGGTGATTAATATATATGGTTTAAGTTGAAGATTAATTACTTATGTAATTAATTTATATTAGAGATTGATTAAATGTAATTAGAAATCATTAATTAATTAATTAATGATGTAATTTGGAATTGATTAATTAAGGTATAATTAATATTAAATGCTAATTACTTATTGTAATTAGGGAATTATTAATCAATAAGGATTAATTGAAATGAATATTGAGATGATTTATAAATTGATTTATAATCAATTGATGATTAAGATAAGCAGGATTTGATGATGAAATGATTAATTTAATTTATTTTAAATTAATTAGAGAGTAAGTAATTAATTTAATTCATTTTAAATTAATTATAGAATGGAATGATCATTAGATAGTTGCTTATGTTTGATGATTGGTATTGATTGGTATGGTTTGTAATCCCAGTTATGAGATTAGTAGTGTATGTGATATGTATGCATTGGTTGCTTTTGGATGATAGTATGGATATCTGATTATGATATGAATTATCTGTTGATTATCTATTGTGTTGTGAATTATCTATCTGTGTATATTTAGATAATGAATTGAAATGTTTTAAACTTTAAAACAACTTGGACCTTAAAAGACACGCTTTGGATTTCGATGAGACCGGGATCGGGTTTCCATATTTGGATATCCGAAAACCACATCGATTCCAAATAACGTTAGGTCGTTAACCTAAGTGGAGCGAGTGAAGACTCGAGGTGTAAGGGCTATACGTCAGTATAACTCTGTGGGTGATTCCGTAATGAGTTTGACGGAATAGTGCTTATAGATTTGAGATGAAGATTTAGAGTGCAAGGGTTATTGTCGTTAACTCTGAGGGTGATTCCAATACGAGTGTAACGAGATAATGCCTTCGGTTTCGTTCGAACCCGGAACGAACTTGTATGGATTGAATGCTTTCAGAACATCGTCAGGTGGACGATGAGCATTCTAAGTGATATGTCCTATAAAGGTAATCGTAGCCTCAAGCCTCATCAACCGGGAATGGCTAAAACAGGGGAGGTGCAGCAAAGCTTCGTGGGTAGCACCCACTTGAGAGCAAGATTTATCCCTGTCTAGAGGTCCCTTTTATATTTTCGGCTTAGTGGTGCGGTTGCTGATCACAACTGCGGGGTTGTCTTGTTTGGAGCTGTTCAGTAAGGAACGGGTCCGGCTTTGTGTTGCAGGGGATGAAGGGAGTAATCCTCGGTACGGTGATCTAGGCCACGTACTGTGACGGGCGGTACCCCAGTAGCCCTGCCATTGATGGAATCCACAATCCAATAAGTGCCAACGGTTTTATTGTATTACCCACTTTTGTGGCTAGTAGCTGGAATTTAATCATGTAACAATTTCGGCTATTTCTTATTTATTTGAAAACCCTAGACACTATTATAATATCATCGGATTTCCTATCAAATGTTTTGGTTAGCGTAAGGTAAAAACTTTTCCATGTTTATGTGTGGGAAGTCTTACGTGATACCTTTTCTTTTCAAAGGCTTTCCAAAGTTAAGCAACTTTAACCTGTTACTCACACCAGACCCATGTCTGACCCGGAGTTATTTCTGTTTTTCTATAACTCTTGGGTACTCAAATTTTTATGAGTAGCCAAGGGAATTCAGGTTAGGATTCAGGATTAGCTTTGACGAATTGTGGAGGAGCATATGGAGCAGGAGGCTTCTGCGTATAGTTATATTGTTTTCCGCTGTGTTGGTATCTCTGAGTTGTTATGTATTGTAATTGAGTTGTAATAATTAGATAGGTGTTTATAACTGTCTTGTCTGTGTACTCTGATATTTGATGTATACTATGTAATACTTTGGTTATTAATATAATTTATTCGTTCCGCTGTTGAGATTCTTGTGTTGTTTCTTCTTTCTCTTCTTTCTTTTCTTCTTCTATCCCTTTCTTTCTTAATTCATGACGCGATTTTCTGGGAGTGGAAAGTCGGGTCGTGACAAATTCATATGTTCTAGATCCTTTCCTCTTGTCCTACCAAGTATCTGTACTAAGTTTCATGTCATTCTGTCTACATACCGATGTTCTAACTCTTGTTGAATTCTGCTTGGATAAAAACTCAGTTAACATCCATGATTGAAACACCCACACCCCTTAATATACCCAAAAAGGGGAACACTAAAGAATATGGTGCGTTTTAGATATAGCTAAAAACTTACAAAGACTAAGATTCATGAGACAAAATAAATAAAACAATGGAAACATTTAAAAACAATAACTTATTAAAAATCAAACTTCATAAAATAAGTCGTAACCAACATAAGTTTCAAAATGTCAAATACATATGTCTTATAGAAAACATCATCTTAGTCACAATACCAGAGTACATACATAAAACCTTCCCTCTCAACAAGTGCCAGTGCATGAAAATAAAACTGAAAAGAAGAAGAATACATGAAGAAAAACTCCGCAGCTGAATCTCCAAGGGAATCTGAAACCTGTTGTTCCTGCCTCTGCTGGCCTATGGGGGAAAAGGGGAAATAGAGGAGTGCGTCGGACTAAAAGTCTGGTGAATGAAAGTATTACTAGTACTCTTAAGCAAGGTAAAGATAATAGTCTTTGCACCGGTTCTAGTATATAAGGAAATAAAAGAAAAGTTAAAGCTGGAATAAAATATAGTTTAACTGTTTGCTTTGCTTATTTCGATTATTTGCACTTGTCTTAGATTGCTGCATTGATTAGGCTAAAATCTTAGTCCTATTGCAATTAGGCTGAAGTCCTAATTCTACCCTTGGTCCGCCTTCTGTCTCTGTTGTGTCATTGTATGCTAGTCCTATCCTGTGGATCCCATAGCAAAAGACACATGTTTAGTGCTTGAAACTCAATATGGACTTATCTTCCTGCACCGAGACCACACGCTCGACCACCGTTAGGCTCTCGCTACCTGTTGCTCCCTCTTTGGACCTATTATTTACCATAAATAATATAAGCATGTCTAGCCTCACCTCCATGTGTTGTGAGACCACCAGTTCTTGACTGAAGGGGAATGCTGCCGATACGGGTCCTCAGAAACAAAATCTGGTTGCGCCCCTTGTCTAAATTCCCTGATTTGAACTTCTAAGTATCGACCACTTATAAGACCTAAACAACATAAGCGTGTCCCAAGAAAAATGCAGCCGGTACGGGTCCTACTTCTATCTTTGCTTATTAACTTAGTATAAGTCTTTAAAATAAGCATTTTCTGTTTTGTCTCTAATTATAACCTGTGTGTTATAACTTTTCTTATTTACTTAACCCAAGGCTTAAGTTTAAAATAAGATACTTCTGCTATTTCTTTTATTTTCTCTTTTTAGTCATAATTACATGTTATAACTATGCTTGCAAATGTTTTAAATTAGCCTATTTCAGTCTAAGTCCAATTTACTATAGTTCTTCTTATTTCACATCCCATTTTCTATAAATTCAGCGTTCTTATATTTTAGTCCATATTAACAAATTATTTTATTCTATTTATTCCATTCGCGTAATAAGGAAATTAAAAAGAAACTGACATCTATAGAATAAATCCCAACGTAGAATAAAACGTAAATAACAGTAAATAACTACAAATACCATAAATAACCGTAAATAATTAGGAAAGCTACAATTAACAGTAAATAATTACAAACAACTGAAATAGAATAGATAAAATAAAATAGATTGGAAAACAGTCTAAAATTTACTTAAAAATAAACTGTAAATAAACTTGCATAAAGGTTATCCCAAAATTATAGAAAAACTACAACTATTGGAAACCCTATTATTGTAAATTACTTAAAAATCTAAAATAATTACTTAGACACTCACTTGTGGTCTTTAGCGCTTTCCTTTGGCCTTCCGAGATCCACTTGAGGGCATAAAATATTTTAATTAAAAACATCTTCTCCTCGGAAAAATATTTCTTTTAGGCTCCAGCCTCAGGCAATGAACCCAGATGGAGAAAATCTGAATGAGAAAAATAGCTAGGCCTATGGTCTTATTTATATTATCGCTTGTAGATCTCAGACCATTGGAGTTAAGGATTAAATCTAGTGCAATCATGTCATAGGATCGATGGGAATGGTCGAATGGAAGCAGGGACGCACGAGATGGAGTAAAAATAGCAAAATGACGTGATGAAATCAAATTGGATGAAGCCAGCAAAATAATGCACGTGGGTCGACCTGGGCATTGGCCTACCACTTGCTACGGTCGACCTAGCCATAGTGCGTGTCGACCCTAGGTTCGACTTTTCACACACACACACACACACACACACACACACACACACACACACACACATATATATATATATATATTCTTTTGTTTTCTCGTTTCTTGTCTATTCCATAACTTCTTTGTTCTAGCTTCGATTTTGACAATCTATATATGGAAATTGACCAGAAAATTACCGTGGATACAATGGTGCAACTCCTGTGGTCCAATTTTGATAATTTCACAAAGTAATTTTATTATTTAATTAATATGTTGATTAATTATTATAGCTTAAATTTGGGATGTTACAATGATAAAATATTATCATCCTAAGGACGTTCCCTACGACATTTATGTATTTACTATGTCCAGTTAGTAACCTTTTTCTAACTGTTCCATGATTATTAATCTAATCTTTTGGATTTATCAGTCCCATTAATCCATTTACCTTACCAATTATTTATAACTCCCAAATTCATTCCACACTCATTACCCATTAATTGGAGTTACAACTTTTCCTCATTCTCCCTCCTAATACCTATTTTCAAATCAACCTTATTACTACATACACTAATATCCTAAGTGAGCGTTACACATAAATCATCATATTTATTAGCACGTATAAATAGTATAAATATTTACTTCTACCAAATATATTATAGTCGCAGATCTTTAACTAGAATATTTTCTTGCAACCAAATTGGTCACAAACACCCCAGAATAGATATATATAGAGAAGTAAAAAATAAAAACAAATCAAACTGAGGAATTGATCAAGATAATGACAGATAAAGAGCAATAATTAGAGAAACAGGGATTTATAGCGGTACGACATTGTATGCCTACGTCCACTTTGAGGATTATTCTTTATTGGTCATTTATAAATCTGATTACAGGAGTAAGGAATAGCAAAGCACATGATTACAGTAGAGTCTAGAGTAACAAGCAATGTAAAGATCTTGAAAACGAACCAAGATGTTTGTATTTATAGAGGTAGATGAGGAGATATTTCACTAAGACTTTCGCAAAAGGCTGTCTAGGTCAATAGGGGCCCACCATAACAATCGTTAGCTCTAAATTGATATCTTGGAACGATCGGATAAAGTTTAACCGATCACTGTTTTGCCTCAGTTTCATGTGCAGTTTTTTTTGGAGGGTCCCACATGCCTCTTGAACTTGTCCATGACATATGAAGCCAATCTGAGTTATAGATTACAAGATATGGATCAGCCTTTCGGCAAATAACGATGGGCTAAAAATGATTGGCCATCTTCATGTCTTAAGATCTTGATGTGCGATTGTTTTGGTAGGCTTATCTCTTCAATATACTGATGCTTTGAAAGTTTCAAGTGAATTGATCTTGTGGATTTTGAGATATCGATTAATCTCCATTGAACTATTCTATGGATAGTTCCTAACTGATCCACATAAATCCTTGCTTCATCCGTAATACGAGCATACGAATTCCGATCGACTCCAAATTGGAAATGTAACTTCATGGAGCTATACCAGCCACTTAACGCTAATTGCACCTCGATTGGGACTCGGTCCGAATCTGTCCGACCATCGGCCATAGGTATATGATCGATCTCTAAGGTTGATAACCATCCGTTCCTAGCCAAGTCAATGACATCACAACCTTACCAGAAGACGAGATAACATTTACCCCCACAAAGTACGTCTTGTTTCGAACATGACTTGCTTTGAATCGTCACAAGCTAGAATCATCGAAAAGAAATCTGTCTGGTTCATAGAATTGTCATTATCCTTTTATTGAGCTGTTTTATTATCATGGGTCGTATTTTCCTTATTCATCGTGATGATTTGTCGATTTCCAATAGTATAGATATGGGATCATAACTTGTTAGCGATCATCATGCTTTGTTTCTGGAAATTTTAAGCTTTAACAACTTGGCTTTAGTTTTTATTTCTAGTCGATTTTAGGTGATCATTCAATTTTTGTCGCTTTCAAAAAAATTAGATTTCGAAATGTATACTAGCACGTATACATGTTTGCACCTAACTCGCTATCACGGTTATACGTTCATGGGTCATTATAAAGTTTTGAAATTTTTATAAACAATCTTTACCAATCGTTATTTATTTACATACATACATATATATATATCTTTAAAATGTTCACTACCGATCGTTATTCCCACACACACACACGATCGATGAATATATATATATACACATATATTCTTGTCAGAAAGAAATTCTGCATCATTCCTAGTTATGGAACGATCGGTATAAATCCTTGCTCTAAAACGGTCAGCATCTAACTTTGTTATGAAACGATCGGTATAACTCGCTACCTTGAAATGATTGGTATAACTTCTGGCCATGAACAGTCGGTATTCGACCTTCCTATATAAGCACCTATACTTTGCCATTTCTTCTTTTCTACCATTTCATATCATTTCCAGTTGAGAAGAAAAGAACGAATCATTCTACTTTCTCTCTTTGCCGATCGAAGAATCGATCCAACTTTCCCAAAACCAAAAACGCATATTGTTCAAGTTAATCATCCTTTAGGCGCTCCCCCAAATCTTACCTCGCTTCAAATTCAACTTCATTTCCCCTTCCAGATTCTAACTTAGGTAAATTAATCTGAATTTGCTTTATGATTTGAGCATGAAATTTTTAGTTTCATTAATTTTGTGATATTCGATTTGATCCATGGAGCGAGTAGGAGTTGGAGGAGATGGTAGCTTCATCCAATCATTTCTGGAGAAGATGGTTGAGCTTGTCTTGATGTGGACAGTTATTCTTGCATGATTGGATGAAGTAATGGAGCGAACGGTCAGTATAAATGGAGGTAAAGTGGATAGAACGGTCATATAGGATGGTTGAGATAAACGATCGGTCGAAGATTAGAGGTGACGAATATGGAAGGAAATTGTGGCCTTAAATGATCATTTATTGAGAAGGATGAAAGAGAAGAATTAGGGAAGTCGTTCGGTCAACCTATCACGATCGATCTTGGACGATCGGCAAAACTTTGGGATGTTGAGGCTTTTGAGATGGACAAGGCAAAGTCGAGCGATCAGTTGATGGCATGGAGAAAATGATCGGCATTGTCTAGGGAAATGATCGATGGGAATATCTTTGTGAACGGTCAGCCATGTTTGGAAAACGATTGGTTTTTAGCAAGTGAACTCTAACAAATAGAACTTAAATAGGTGAACTCGAACAAAATGATGAGCTTCAGCCTTGCATACTGGAAAGGACATTTGAACTTGCACACGACTAGAGCTGCATATTTGGTAACAAATGACCTTAGAACCATGACATAAACCAATGCCTTTGACTATTCGCTTGAAGCTTATCAGTTACTTAAATAAAAATCAAACTTTTTCTTGCTAACAATCGATTGTGAAACTCAAACTGTATCATTTCTTGATGACACAAAGAAACGGTTGAGATGGTCAGGAATGACGGTCTCTTCGTTGAACCTTGAATCCTGTCATCTTTTCCATGTTTAGTTTCGCACAACTTATTATTGTACTGTATAGCACTTTATTACAGTTTGAACAAAAATAATAGCGGATTTTGCACTATGTAGAGTTCAAAATATGGGAATGCAATTTTAAATGGGTAAATGAGTTACCCATTTATAACCCTTTTAAAAATAGGTCAACCCAACCCATAACCCATTTAATAAAATTCATAATAGGTTAACCCAACCCATTTATTTATAAATAGAATAAATGGGTCGGGTTAATAGGTTGGGTCATATTTTGAGAGTTAAATTACGGACAATACAGAAAACTTGGATACTTCATATCGTGATGCATACTGTAGTTCTCCATGGAGACTGGCAGTTGTACTTCGAAAATAACAGGCTACCACATCACATATTTGAACTCCGCTTAATGCGGAAGCCGCTATTTTTTTGTTCAAACTGTAATAACTTCTTCATACTAACTCGAAATCGGGTGAGACATCGATCGATTAACTCCCACCTAAATTATGGGTAATGTGGAACACTAGGATACTTCATATCATTGACGCACATCATAGTTCTCCAAGGAGACTGATAGTTGTACTTAGAAAATAATAGGCTGGTCCATCCCCATATTTGAATTTCGCTTAGTGCAGAAGTTGTTATTTTTTGTTTAGACTACAATAACTTCTTCATATTAACTTGGAATCGGAAGAGACTTCGACCGATTAACTCCCACCTAAGTTACAGACAATATGGAACACTTGGATATTTCATACCGTTGACGCACACTATAGTTCTCCATGGAGACTGACAGTTGTACTTAGAAAGTAACCAGCTATCACATCCCCGTACTTGAATTTTGATGAAAATTAAAATTTTAAATTTTTAAATTTTGATTTTTATTGAAATTCAAAACGTAAAAATAGAAATTAGTCAAATCAAAATTAAATCTTTAAATGGGTAAACCACTTATTAAGTGGGTTAGGTCATAAATGGGTTGGATTATAGATAGATCAAAAAGAATAGATTATAAATGGGTTGGGTCAAACTCGACCTAACCCATTTTGATCCAACCCAACCCGTTTTAAAAGTCTATTCCTGAATATGTAACCGTAACTTGTATTTGACTAGAATTCATTTAAACTAACAAACCACAATCAATAAAGTGCAGTCTATATCTATTAGGTCATTCATTGCTGATCCTATTAGTTACTGAAATGATTAGCATACCGATGCACAACTGAATGTAAACTATATATAAGCACTACGAAAACTAACATGCTTAATTCCATATGTTTGTTTTACTCAAATGACTCAAAACTCTAACCAATAAATATAAAGTTTTAACTTTAAGGATTTTGCGTATAAAGCAGCTAATCCAAATAGATGTAATTTTACAACTTACAGTTAAGGAGGGGGTAAAAGGAGCAATCACATAATTTACCTTCATAATTTCAGCTATTGCTAACATAGCACTAAAGTTGCCCCTTTTTTAACCTTATTTATCAAAGGCGGTTGATAAGTGAAGTAGTTTTTTAACAAACAAAAAATATCAAAGGCTACACATTGACAAACCAAGAATTTTAATAAATGTGATTAACTAGGCTTGATTATTGAATACCTGTAAGTTAAATTAGATGATACATGAAACAACACTCCTCAGATAATCCGACTTGTGCTCTGGTCCTCCAGCCTATGATAAATCGACTGTGATAACACGGATTTTTGAACATCTGATAATTGGATGTTTAGCTCGTTTAATTTTTGAGATATTGATTTTATTTAGTTAAATAAATAAAACTCAGATAAATAAAATTATCTGGATGTATATAAATTGATTTGAAACAATAATAAGTGTTGAATTATAAAATGATAAACCTTATATGAAATTAATGAATTTATATAAACAGATATATGCAAACTTTATAATATTGGAAATTACAAGTATATACATATATAGGTACATAAGTATGTATATATACATATATATGTATATATATATATGCCATGAGGAGTTGAATATAAGGAAGTTGTAAAGGTGTGGATGTATTACATAAGTTATTTATAATATATATATATGTGTGTGTGTGTGTGTGTGTGTATTGTGATGTGAAAGCTATAGTTTGGATTTGATAATTCTCAAAAAGACATTTAAATTTAAAGGCTACATTTTCAAACACTAAAAATAAAATATTTATTAAGTAAAAAGTATGATAGCCTAAAACTAAGATTTAATAAAAGGATTTAATGTACTCTCTTTCAAAATCATTCGTGAAATAATCATAGATTGTATATATAAAAAAATATATCATAAAACAAATTTTCAAAACATACTTAGTATAAAAATAAGTATATAAAACATAGGGAAATATATAAAATATTTGACATTTGTAAGTTAGAGTGTCATGCAAAAGAACAAGTGGCTTGTTTCATTTTTATTTTCTTTTAAATTGAAATATAAATAAAATTTTAGAGATATGGTTGTTCAGTTCAAACTTTTCAATTCTCGTCTCTTTTTCTTTCTTTCTTCCAAACCTAAAAACTAAAAGAAAAATAAAATAACAACTTTAACTCTTCAAATTCAAGCTGAACAAAAGCAAGTATAGATTCAAGATTAACTCAACATAAAGTAAATTCAAGTTGCAGTTCTAAATCAAGTCCAGTTGCTTAAAAAATGCTCTGTTCTCTGTTATTCAAGTACAAACGAGCAAACATCTATATAAAAAGCTTAATCGGTTTATTTTCTAATTCATGTGAAATTTCTTGAGGTTATATTGTGAATGATGTTAGCATGGATGAAATTTTGTTGAAGTGTAGTTGAATCCCTGTGTATATATACATGCATGCCTACGTATGAATAAAACTGTTCTCTATTTGTTTCAAATCAACTAAATCAAGTTCAAAAATTTATATCACCTTATATAAATAGATTTATGTTATGATCTTTAAAAAGAAATTGTGTGTATTCACCGGATTCAACTTTTAAAAATATTTTTAAAGCGTAATTAACAGGATATTTTTCTAGAAGAAGAGATTACAGTGAAAATCATATCAAATCAGGAAAATCAATCATCTCAATCTCGTGTTTTAATTGTAGATTTAGTTTCGTACTAGGAAATGGTGATTTTTCATAGTAATTTAAAGATTTTTAGATTTGTATGTGTAACGACCCGCAAATCCGTACCCCTTGAGTCAACACTATTCTACAACAATTAACTCAAGTTGCACAGAAATACGAACCATTTGGGTTTAAGAAGAAGAGGTAGAAGAAGAGAAAACGAAATCAACATCAGAATCTAACCATCGCAGCGGAATAAAATATAATAGATAGTAAATAATCTTTACTCAAAATCAAATATATCTGTTTACATACATTACATCATCAGAATACATCAGTCACAACTCAACATCAATATCATACAATGGGTACACAACAACTCAACCCAGCGGAATACGTATATAAATATACAAGTACGAGAGTACGTTTCGTCATCCAGGTCGTCTCCTGAGCTCCACAGCATCATATCCTGTATCCTATAATACTCGGTCTGACCCGAGCATTACAGTTAAATAACACCCGAGTCAGTCTGGATTACCAGCGTGAGAAAATCACACCCAATTGATTATTAAAGTTTCAAAAATCCTTTGAAAACAAAAGCATCTCGTAAGACCACGCCACAAATAAACATGTCGGGTTTTTACCTTACGATAGCTAAAACAATTTTATAGAAATCCTCTGATATTATAATAGGGTCTATATACAAGTACTTGTAAAATAGCCGAAATTGTTACATTATTAAATTCCAGCTACTAGCCACAAGAGTGGGTAATACAAACAAAACTCGTACAAGGCTCGTAGGGAGAATGGATTTCCAACTAATGACTAGGCACTGGGGTACCACCTGTCACAGTACGGGGCCTAGATCACCGTACCGAGGATTACTCCCTTCATCCCCTGCAACACAAGGCCGGAACCATCCCTTACTGGACAGTCCCGAGTGAGATCACCCCGCGGTTGGGATCAGCAACCGCACCACTAAGCCGAAAAATAAAAAGGGACATCTAGACTGGAATGACCTCACCCTGCTTGGGTGCTACCCACCTAACCTTGCTGCATATCCCCTGATTTTCAGTCATTCCCATTTGATGAGGCTTGAGGCTAAGCGTTACCTTTTAGAACGTTTCACTTAGAATGCCCATCGCCCACCTGACGATGTTTCGCAAGCATTCGTCCATACAAGTCCGTCCCGGGTTCGAACGGAACCGAAGGCACTATTCATACTACATCCATTTTGGAAATATCCTCAGGATTAGTAGCGACTAGCCCTTGCACTTCACTGCTCTATCTTCGACTCCGAACACGTTTTTCGCACGAAATGTACAAACCGGATCGAAGTGGTTTTCGAGAAATAAATCTCGATCCCGGTCTCTTCGAAACGATCAACGCAATTGGCCAATATTGATAGTCGGTTATTTAACTATCAATTAATATTCACAACATCCATCACAAAATAAATAATTTCCCAAATTATTTATTAACCTCAAAATATCTTCCCAAGATATATTTTCTATTTTCAACCCTTCGAAAACAGTTTTCAAAACCATCTTTCTTTTCAGAATAAACTTTTCCAAATATTTTCTATCTCCTCTGAAAGTCTCCAAGCACAAAACTAGATTTTAAAAATAACTTAAAACACTTTACTTTAAAATATATACTTATAAAACATTTAAATTAAATCTACTTTAATAATTTGTTAAAAATACATACTGTATGAGTATTTGAAAATAAAGTTACTTAGTAAATATAAAGCTAGATCTCTTCGTTTAAAAACAAAATACTAATTTACTTCTTAATAATTACTACTAAAATAGATTAAAAGAGAATACTTACTTGAGACTTTAAATATTAGAAATAATAAATTTACAAAACTTGCTTTCTTTAAAAACAATTTTAAAACATTTAATTGATATTTAAAAATTTACTCTTTAAAAACAAGTACTTGGCTATCCAGAGAAAATTCCAACTTCAATCGCTTAAATCAATTTTTCCCAAATTGATTTCAAGTTTATTTATTTGGAATAAATTCCTTTACTTTCTTAATTCATTTAAAATTCATTAATTAGGGACTTATTACTAAGGTTATAATTTCCCATTTGTTTTTAACCCCCTTTTAAGTGAAATACGGATTTCAGCTTTTCCCAACTTCTTTATTCCTTCCAATAATTTAAATCTTAAATTTTAAATAACTGTTTTATTCCCTTAATTAATATCACTGGAGATTAAAATTCATTAACTCTTTGTTTATTCAAATTTCCTTTCTAAAATCAAGATTTATTTACTAGAATTTTAAAGTCACTTAATTTCTTTCCAATTCATTTAAAAATTATTCAAATTTCTATAATTATTTTACTTACAATTTCACTTCTTTTATTATTTTACAAAAATCCTATTCATATATTTTTGGTAATTCATCATACCCAATTATATCCAATCGAACCATAACATTCAATATACCAATAAAGATCATCATAGGATATCAAATAAATCACAACAGAGGGTATTAAATAATTTAAATAAATATTGAGGGGTCCAGTTGGATCCCTCCAACCTGTTTTCCCTGCATCCACAGATGTTAGCACAACATTATTTACTAATTTCAGAATATATCATACTATAGCACATCAATCAATCAACTTCAACCATTCAAACAATTATTTAAATTTAATCATTTAAATTTAAATTTAAACTGAGTGAGATTAACTCACCAGGCTTTGTTTTGAAATCACCTCAATCTTGCTTTGACTTCCCGTTTTTGACCTTGTCAAACATTAAATTATTTTATTAATACTTGAATTAATCTAATAATTAACTAACATTTACTTGTTTAACTTGACTTATAATTAAATTTTAGATTTTTAAACCAAAATTTCTTTAACAAATTATCCTTGGTAACCTCGTACTTGAATAAGTTAATTAAATAGTTTAATCATCAATTCATTTCTTCTGAAATAACCAATAGGATAAAATACTTATATAATTTATAAATTTTTGAAGTAGTCATCAATTTGTTAAATTTAACTATATATTAATAAAAATCCTTTAGGAACTTAAATAGCTTAGGCAAGTTAATTAACCAGATAAATCACCTTGAATAAACATTTATGGCTTATTATTATTTTGATTTTATTTTTGAAACAAACCGGACAATCACTTTCCGTTTCAATAAATTTAATTAATTAACACTTTAATCACTCATAAACATTATTAGCATAACTGGTAAATTTACTCTTCTAACTGCCTGCATATAAATTTCATTGTCTATTCATTTTTATTTGGATAAATTAAACAATTATTCCCCATTCATTTATCCAACCCAAATATATAAATTTGATTTAAACTATTATTTTTGTTTCTTATATTCATATATAAAATAAATAAAAGTAACCAAAATACCTTACTGCAGACTTAGACAATGATGAATCTAGGTCGAAAGATTACCAGAGTAATCATCTCGGCCTTCACCGATGAAGCTCAGTTCGAAAACCCTTCTTCCTCTTCCATGGCCGCGTCGTCGCTTTCCCACGCAATCCCTCCGAAGCACTCGCGACCACCAATATTCCATCTACCTTGTCGCACTTACTCGAGCTTGCGCCACGAATCGAAAGATCACATCGATCCCGCGGCCACCCAAAGCCACGCGCCTTGACAACCCTGGTTCGACGAGTCGCCCAGAAGCGAACGCGATTTCCAATCGCGTGCCCAGATGCGATATCCTCCCTTCGAATGAACGCCGAGAATCTCGTGCTTATCCCTTTTTTCTTCGATTTATAGTGATTGAAGATGAAGGCTTCGGCCCCCTATTTTATTTAACCGAGTATTCAATTTGAAGATTTAGGCTTTGGCCATGATTTTCGAAATTTTTTTTTTTTAACTTGCATTGGATTTGAACGAAGGCTCGGCCCTAATTATTTCTTCTTGCCGTCGATTTTGATAAGCAGGAGAAAGGGGGAATCGGAAGGGTAGGAGAAAAACGAAGGAGGGACGCAATTTTTCTTTTAATCAGTTTTTAGTTTGAGGCATTGAGGGTCGAAGCGAATACATAGATAGAGAAGAATAAATTTTGGATTCGAGCAGAAGGAAGATAGTCGGCTGATTTGATTTTTCACTGAGGACGTGATTCCTTGTGTTGAAAAGGGGAGACACTGAGAAGATGGATTTCGGCTGAAAAGGGATAGACACGACAGAACTTTATTATATTTGGATTTAAATTTAAACCGTATACTTTTTAAAACTGAACAAAACACCTGTAAATTCAATTTTAAAAGTTTTACCATCTTCCTAATTTCAAATTATTAAATTCTATTATCTAATTATCAAATAAATAACGATAATTGAATTCAAGTTAAAAATTAACATTTAAATATTCAAAATCAATTGAATATTCCAATTTCAATTGCTCAAAAATTTCGGGTCGTCACATTCCTCCCCCCTTAAAAGAATTTCTTCCCCGAAATTACTAGTTAGGAAGAATGGTCCAATACCCGTATATATATTTTTCTCAAATCCAAACAGTTTCTAACAATTTAACTTCTTACTAACTATCTTTTTATACAAGACCCATCATCATTCTTATTAACCTCTCACCCTCTCATAGTTTCAAGCTATACTACTTATTTAACCATTCAAGTTTCAATTTAAAACCAAATTTTGAGTTATCAAAATTTTCTCAAATTTTTTTTTCTAACTTCCTAAATTTCCGAAAAATTTCGCCAGCGTCTCCTTTGCGCGGCTAGCTCGTACAACTACAAAATGGCTCTACGGCCTCCTAAATCCAAAAAGAAAACAAAAAGCCAAGTGGCTCGATCAAAAACCCAATCAAATTTCATATAGAAATTTTAAACACATACCTTTTTGTCGCGCCATTTCAAATTTATCTTCTGAAATCAAACATCAATTTCCTGCTTTTAAAACACCTCTATATCCTGTTATAACAATAATGTCCATCCACAACATTCAAAATCATTTTGCGTTACTTTTACACAAATTTCAATATTTGCTTTATTTAAGCCCGTACGATGTACATATACCATTCGTACGCAGTACCAAATCCGATCGCTCACTCGATCACACAATTTCACTTCCGAACTAGTATCGTCCACCCGACTTCCTAGTGCGGACTTAGATCTGGTTCCTTGATCAGAAACCATCATTCTCCTTACATAGCCGTAAACTACGATGGAGAATTTTCAGAATCAATCAAAACTCCATATCCAGGTTCGCCGTCGAAAATCGAGTGGAAAAAATTCTAACTCGGATCGATAAATTTATCTCGAAATTATGTGCTCGAATTCTGGATCATTGCTATGCGAATAAATAATATACGTACATTCTACGTATTAAGCCCCATTTATTTTTAGCTATACCTATTCTCTTTTTTCCACATTCATTTTGATTTTTATTCACTTATTCACAATTTCCCCTGTCACTACTTCCAGTTTCAAATCTTTATTCAATTATCCACTTAGAATAATTTTCTCAATACTAAATTTACTTAAGAATTTCATTTTTCATCCCTTAAGTTCAATATAAATAGTTTACATACTTCTTATATTTATTTTCACTTTACTATTGAAGTTCATTTTTTATTTATTTATTATTATTACCATTCAGTTTTATTCACTTTGCCCTTACAATTCTATTTGAATTCCATTTGGCTTCTACTTCGAATATTGTATTAGTTTCACTTACTAATTAATTTAAGCCTTAATTAAAAGTTTATTTACACTTTACTTCTTTAGTTCCTTCGATTTCACTTACTTTACAATTACACATTTTAAATTACACTTAAATATTCAGTTCCAGTTCTATGTGCTTAATAAATTTAAATCATTTGTTATTAGTGAAAATTTTCAAAAATTTCAAAAATTTTCTAACTCCCAAAATTTACGGAAAATTTTGGCAGAGTCTCCCTTGTACGGAGGGACTTCTGCAATATCGCAGGATGCACAAAAACATATATACATCGGCCTCAGGCCGAAAATCAATATACATCGACCCACACGGTCGGAAAACAGAAAAACAGTTCATATTTCCTATTTGTATTGCGTAGGCGTACCTTATTTTAGCATTTTTAAGCAAGCGGCGATTTATTTTAGCAAATTACGTAATCAAATCCAGCCAAACGGCTTCCCTGAACCTGTACTTACTCAATTCAAACATGCAAGTGCTATATATATATAATTTCACTTACTTTCAATAGTTAAACACATGCATTGCATAAGTAATGTACATAAACAATTTTCATAAGCAATTTATATGGTTTTAAAGCTAATTCAATTGCTTTCAACAAATTTTCAAACCACTTTATCGTATTTAAGTGACTTACACTCACTTGTTTGCATACAATCCATTTTCAATCGAAACAACTCATATCAAATTTAATTGATTTAAAATCAATCTATTTCACTTTTATCACTTCATCTAATTTATTTAATTCTCATTTTTGACAAAAGACAATTTATTCTCATACAAATAAATGGTCACCTAAGCTTATAATCATTTAAATCGATTCCAATTCAATTTACATTTAATTCCATTCCACTTTAATATATTCACCCCTCATCCAATTGCATTTTATTTCATATTCTCCAAATTTTCATTCCAAAACCTTTTTATTTAATCTCGACAATCTTCCATGCCTATATACCATTAATTCAACCCAAACTTTTATTTAATGGCTTTTGAAGCCAAGCTTCAATTAGCTACAATCTTAAGTGGTTTTACTTCGATTTATTCAAATTGCATAAGTTAAGTTCATTTCCATTATATTTGATTCTCATCAAATTCTATCCAATTCAAATTGCTAATTCACATTCTCAATTTATCAAAATAATATCTATGCACATATTTAACTTGTTATATTCATATTGGATTTTATTGGCAATTCAAATCATTTCTATTGTAATTCAATTCCAAACAGCTTCACTTCATCTTTAATTTACTTACAATTTCATGCTGAATGTATATTTATAACACAAACTTCACTTTCAAATTCTATTATTTATTCACAGTTCAATTTTTAATTAACCAATTCGAGTTCCATTTCCATATTCCATTAATTAATCTTGGAACATTCCATATTATTTACGTCGAATATTCATCCCATAATTCATTTACAAACTAAACATTTGTCACCACAAATTTGATATTCAACATACATTAAATCAATATTTGATTTTTATTTCAAAATTTCTTTATCTATTTTACTGGAGTTCAACCTATTTATTTTATAAGTTAAGTTTTTGGATTTTCATTCACTTTCCAAATTCAAAACTATTTTATTTTGGCTTATTAATCTCATTTCTAAATTTTATAGGTCACATTTCATTTATATTCACACTTCCATCTATCCACAATCAATCTCATTCACATTCTTACTTTTATCCAGGAATTTTATTTCAATACTGTTCAATTTGTTTATAAGCTGTCGAAACTTATTTATTCCAATTCAATACTTTCTCTGTTACATTTATTTAGTCTAGTATATTTTTATTATTCCATAAACATTTAAATAATATTCCAGAGTTTAAACAATTTCCTAAAATTTCAAAATTACTTTCGAAACCAACTACATCCAAAATCCTTTGCATTTCCAAACCAAATTCAACTTCTTGCAAACAAACACCGATCCAAAATCATCCAGGTAAGCAATCCTCTCTTGGAAACTCGAAAATGAACACCGATGATGTCGCGATCATCATCGGAATTATTTTCCAGCGACTACAGAGAGTTTAGTGCTTTTATCTCTTTAAAACATTTCCAATATTTTAAAATTTCAAATCTCTCCATATTCAATTCCAATTCAAAAATATTCTCGAAGTAATGCCACTATTATTTCTCCAAAACTTTGAAAACCATTTCCATATCCAAAGGAATTTAGATTTTTCTCAAAAATTCCAAATTGCAATTCCTTTAAATCTATATTCAAACATTCTCTGGAATTTTATCTCATTTCAGTTTCAAAATTATAATCACCTTTACAGTTTACGTTTACAAATCTCATTTGTATATGAAGTTTATTTCAATTTATAAATTACATTTATAATCTATATTTCAAATTCCATTTGTTATATAAATTTATTCTCCAACTTTGGTTATAAGTTTTCAATTTCTACACAATAGTGTTAAGAATTTAATTATTATCATTCCTTAACAATTCAAGCATCTAAATACTATAATACTTTACAAAAAATTATATCTTTTATATACAAAAATAATTTGGGTAAAATTATTTCATTTACCCTATTTTAAAACAATATTATGTCGAATTGTTCTATTCAAGTGTTTAGAGATCCCTATCAATAACGTTAATTACTCGTATTGACCAGAATCCATAAACTACTCAACAAAACCAATCGACACAATATAAAACCGTTTTATATTCACTAACAAATACGCGCTCATATCTATTAATACACTCAAACTCATTATAGAGTACTACGGACTCTACTTGAGTAATTCCCACCAAAGCCAAGGTTGTCGCCAACCTAAGCTCTGATACCAACTGTAACGACCCGCAAATCCGTACCCCTTGAGTCAACACTATTCTACAACAATTAACTCAAGTTGCACAGAAATACGAACCATTTGGGTTTAAGAAGAAGAGGTAGAAGAAGAGAAAACAAAATCAATATCAGAATCTAACCATCGCAGCGGAATAAAATATAATAGATAGTAAATAATCTTTACTCAAAATCAAATATATCTGTTTACATACATTACATCATCAGAATACATCAGTCACAACTCAACATCTATATCATACAATGGGTACACAACAACTCAACCCAGCAGAATACGTATATAAATATACAAGTACGAGAGTACGTTTCATCATCCAGCTCGTCTCCTGAGCTCCACAGCATCATATCCTGTATCCTATAATACTCGGTCTGACCCGAGCATTACAGTTAAATAACACCCGAGTTAGTCTGGATTACCAGCGTGAGAAAATCACACCCAATTGATTATTAAAGTTTCAAAAATCCTTTGAAAACAAAAGCATCTCGTAAGACCACGCCACAAATAAACTTGTCGGGTTTTTACCTTACGATAGCTAAAACAATTTTATAGAAATCCTCTGATATTATAATAGGGTCTATATACAAGTACTTATAAAATAGCCGAAATTGTTACATTATTAAATTCCATCTACTAGCCACAAGAGTGGGTAATACAAACAAAACTCGTACAAGGCTCGTAGGGAGAATGGATTTCCAACTAATGACTAGGCACTGGGGTACCACCTGTCACAGTACGGGGCCTAGATCACCGTACCGAGGATTACTCCCTTCATCCCCTGCAACACAAGGCCGGAACCATCCCTTACTGGACAGTCCCGAGTGAGATCACCCCGCGGTTAGGATCAGCAACCGCACCACTAAGCCGAAAAATAAAAAGGGACATCTAGACTGGAATGACCTCACCCTGCTTGGGTGCTACCCACCTAACCTTGCTGCATATCCCCTGATTTTCAGTCATTCCCATTTGATGAGGCTTGATGCTAAGCGTTACCTTTTAGAACGTTTCACTTAGAATGCCCATCGTCCACCTGACGATGTTTCGCAAGCATTCGTCCATACAAGTCCGTCCCGGGTTCGAACGGAACCGAAGGCACTATTCATACTACATCCATTTTGGAAATATCCTCAGGATTAGTAGCGACTAGCCCTTGCACTTCACTGCTCTATCTTCGACTCCGAACACGTTTTTCGCACGAAACGTACAAACCGGATCGAAGTGGTTTTCGAGAAATAAATCTCGATCCCGGTCTCTTCGAAACGATCAACGCAATTGGCCAATATTGATAGTCGGTTATTTAACTATCAATTAATATTCACATCATCCATCACAAAATAAATAATTTCCCAAATTATTTATTAACCTCAAAATATCTTCCCAAGATATATTTTCTATTTTCAACCCTTCGAAAACAGTTTTCAAAACCATCTTTCTTTTCAGAATAAACTTTTCCACATATTTTCTATCTCCTCTGAAAGTCTCCAAGCACAAAATAGATTTTAAAAATAACTTAAAACACTTTACTTTAAAATATATACTTATAAAACATTTAAATTAAAGCTACTTTAATAATTTGTTAAAAATACATACTGTATGAGTATTTGAAAATAAAGTTACTTAGTAAATATAAAGCTAGATCTCTTCGTTTAAAAACAAAATACTAATTTACTTCTTAATAATTACTACTAAAATAGATTAAAAGAGAATACTTACTTGAGACTTTAAATATTAGAAATAATAAATTTACAAAACTTGCTTTCTTTAAAAACAATTTTAAAACATTTAATTGATATTTAAAAATTTACTCTTTAAAAACAAGTACTTGGCTATCCAGAGAAAATTCCAACTTCAATCGCTTAAATCAATTTTTCCCAAATTGATTTCAAGTTTATTTATTTGAAATAAATTCCTTTACTTTCTTAATTCATTTAAAATTCATTAATTAGGGACTTATTATTAAGGTTATAATTTCCCGTTTGTTTTTAACCCCCTTTTAAGTGAAATACGGATTTCAGCTTTTCCCAACTTCTTTATTCCTTCCAATAATTTAAATCTTAAATTTTAAATAACTGTTTTATTCCCTTAATTAATATCACTGAAGATTAAAATTCGTTAACTCTTTGTTTATTCAAATTTCCTTTCTAAAATCAAGATTTATTTACTAGAATTTTAAAGTCACTTAATTTCTTTCCAATTCATTTAAAAATTTATTCAAATTTCTATAATTATTTTACTTACAATTTCACTTCTTTTATTATTTTACAAAAATCCTATTCATATATTTTTGGTAATTCATCATACCCAATTATATCCAATCGAAACTATAACATTCAATATACCAATAAAGATCATCATAGGATATCAAGTAAATCACAACAGAGGGTATTAAATAATTTAAATAAATATTGAGGGGTCCAGTTGGATCCCTCCAACCTGTTTTCCCTACATCCACAGATGTTAGCACAACATTATTTACTAATTTCAGAATATATCATACTATAGCACATCAATCAATCAACTTCAACCATTCAAACAATTATTTAAATTTAATCATTTAAATTTAAATTTAAACTGAGTGAGATTAACTCACCAGGCTTTGTTTTGAAATCACCTCAATCTTGCCTTGACTTCCCGTTTTTGACCTTGTCAAACATTAGATTATTTTATTAATACTTGAATTAATCTAATAATTGACTAACATTTACTTGTTTAACTTGACTTATAATTAAATTTTAGATTTTTAAACCAAAATTTCTTTAACAAATTATCCTTGGTAACCCCGTACTTGAATAAGTTAATTAAATAGTTTAATCATCAATTCATTTCTTCTGAAATAACCAATAGGATAAAATACTTATATAATTTATAAATTTTTGATGTAGTCATCAATTTGTTAAATTTAACTATATATTAATAAAAATCCTTTAGGAACTTAAATAGCTTAGGCAAGTTAATTAACCAGATAAATCACCTTGAATAAACATTTATGGCTTATTATTATTTTGATTTTATTTTTGAAACAAACCGGACAATCACTTTCCGTTTCAATAAATTTAATTAATTAACACTTTAATCACTCATAAACATTATTAGCATAACTGGTAAATTTACTCTTCTAACTGCCTGCATATAAATTTCATTGTCTATTCATTTTTATTTGGATAAATTAAACAATTATTCCCCATTCATTTATCCAACCCAAATATATAAATTTGATTTAAACTATTATTTTTGTTTCTTATATTCATATATAAAATAAATAAAAGTAACCAAAATACCTTACTGCAGACTTAGACAATGATGAATCTAGGTCGAAAGATTACCAGAGTAATCATCTCGGCCTTCACCGATGAAGCTCAGTTCGAAAACCCTTCTTCCTCTTCCATGGCCGCGTCGTCGCTTTCCCACGCAATCCCTCCGAAGCACTCGCGACCACCAATATTCCATCTACCTTGCCGCACTTACTCAAGCTCGCACCACGAATCGAAAGATCACATCGATCCCGCGGCCACCCAAAGCCACGCGCCTTGACAACCCTGGTTCGACGAGTCGCCCAAAAACGAACGCGATTTCCAATCGCGTGCCCAGATGCGATATCCTCCCTTCGAATGAACGCCGAGAATCTCGTGCTTATTCCCTTTTTCTTCGATTTATAGTGATTGAAGATGAAGGCTTCGGCCCCCTATTTTATTTAACTGAGTATTCAATTTGAAGATTTAGGCTTTGGCCATGATTTTCGATTTTTTTTTTTTTTAACTTGCATTGGATTTGAACGAAGGCTCGGCCCTAATTATTTCTTCTTGCCGTCGAGTTTGATAAGCAGGAAAAAGGGGGAATCGGAAGGGTAGGAGAAAAACGAAGGAGGGACGCAATTTTTCTTTTAATCAGTTTTTAGTTTGAGGCATTGAGGGTCGAAGCGAATACATAGATAGAGAAGAATAAATTTTGGATTCGAGCAGAAGGTAGATAGTCAGCTGATTTGATTTTTCACTGAGGACGTGATTCCTTGTGTTGAAAAGGGGAGACACTGAGAAGATGGATTTCGGCTGAAAGGGGATAGACACGACAGAACTTTATTATATTTGAATTTAAATTTAAACCGTATACTTTTTAAAACTGAACAAAACACCTGTAAATTCAATTTTAAAAGTTTTACCATCTTCCCAATTTCAAATTATTAAATTCTATTATCTAATTATCAAATAAATAACGATAATTGAATTCAAGTTAAAATTAACATTTAAATATTCAAAATCAATTGAATATTCCAATTTCAATTGCTCAAAAATTTCGGGTCGTCACAGTATGTGTCGAGGTATTGCAAGTAGATCGTGAAGTGATTTTTCGTTGATTTTCGACGATCGATGGAGGGCTGGTTGTCGAGATCAAGGCTGACGGAAGCTTGGAGGTTGGGGTACCAACGAAAAATGGTCTCTAGATTTCCAGACCATCATGGTGAACGTATGGCATTGATATAGGGTTTAAGGTATGGTACAGGTCGACCATGATTTTGAGGGTTGTGCGACGTCGCGATTGTTTCGAGTTGGTTCGGAGGTAGGGGAAATGGAGCGTAGATCTCAGACGAAGGTTCAGGCATGAGGCCGGGGTCTCCGATGGTCGGAGATGGGTGATACGAGGTGTTTGGTGATCAGGTTCTTCCTGATGGGTTTCGAAATTCGTTCTATTTCGATTCGACAAGGTGATTAGTGGTTCTGGGTGGTCATTTGCGTCGAGATCGTGATCGCCGACATGTTGGAGGTCGGAGCGAGGATCAGAGCTGGACGGAGTTCGTGTGCACGTGCACAAGTTATCAAGCGTGTCTGGGTTTATTGAGGCTTTGGGGAAGAAGGGGTTTGCTCGGAAGCGGGCTCGAGTAAATTAAGGATTGTCTCGAAGATGTGGAGTTCGTGATTTTGCTTGGGTTTTGGTACATGAAATTTGGCCTTTGGCTCGGGTTTCTCGAATTTTAATAAAAAGTAAACCTTATAAACAAATTTAAAAATAAAGGAAATAACAAGTTAAAAAGCTCTAAACAAATGCAAGTTTAAAGGAATATTGTTAAACAAGTTTTCAAAGCTAAGAAAAAGATAAAAGGTGATCAGGTTTCGAAGCAAAGTAACTTTGTTAACCTATTTTAAAAATAAAGTTTTTAGTAACAAGTTCAAAGCTAATTTTTAAATAAGTTTCAAATTTAACTTTTAAATAGAATGTTTTGGAAATTAATTTGTTTGGTTTTGAGTAATTATATTAGGTTAATCAATTAAATTAAATCCCTAAGTATTTTAAATATAACATAATAATGGAATTAAGTAAATGTTTAAGATTAGAGTATTAAACTTAAAATCAATTAAAGTTGTCGAGTGATTAATTTGAAGCATTTAATTTAAGTAAGATATAAATGATAAGTAAGTAATTAATTAAGGTAAATAGATTATCTTGATTAATTAAGGTCTTATTATAATTAATTAAGGATCATTAATTAATTAAAGGATAATTACTGTAATAAATCAAAAGTCAATTAATTATTTATGTAATTAAAGGATAATTAATTAATGTGAATAATTAAGGGGTGATTAATTAATTAAAATAATAATGAATGGTTTATAGTTAACTAATGTTAATCAAGCAGGACCTAAAAGAAATTAATTCAATTCATTGGTGATTAAATTTAATTAGTTAGAAATGGTGATAAATTGATCTTGCTTATGGATGATTGAATTGTATTGAATGATTGGATTAATATCTAGTCTCATAACTTGTAATGTACTGTGATATGATATGTTTGGTTGAACTGTGATATTGTGGGATATCTATCGATAATGAATTGCTATGTAAATGTGACATCCTGTATTTAAAATTGAATTGTTTTCACTTAAACAACTTGAATCAGAGATGACATTGGATTCGAAGAGACCGGGGTCGGGTATCAGCAAATACCCAGAACCACTTCGAGTAGTAATCTACAGTAATTCTTTATAAATTTGATTTTAGAACCAAATAGGCTAGAATCGTATAAATTAAGTAACATGGCTATTTACACTAAGTAACAGTTCTTAGATATTGTTTTGTGATAAGTGATTGACCGTAACAAGTTAAGAACTCATAGAGAAGTACGAGTTACCCTGGTATTCATATAAGTTATATAGCTTAGTATTTCAAATTTTATGGGTTTACTCACGCTAGTTTCCAGCCTGACCTGGGTGTTACTTGATTGTAATGCTTAGGGTCAGACCGAGTCTTACAAATTTTCAGGTTAGGACGTTTTGGAGTTTAGGTGGCGAGCTGGATGGCAGGGATGTATGGAGTATTTTCCGTTATGTATTGTAGTTGTTATTCTGGGACAATTTAATTGTAACTGTCCAGTTCTATATGTATGGTTGTGCTCTGATGTATTGTATGTAAGTTAACAGATACATCTTTTCTTTGTGTAAATGCTATTATGTGATATTACATTTTGATCCACCGCGAATGTAAGATTCTGTGTTTTGTTTTTTGTTTCTTCTTCTACCTCTTTTCTTCTTTACCATAATTGATTGCTCGACACTTCCACAGTGAACGTATTAGTGTCGAGTTTTTGAGGTTGAAAATTTCGGGTCGTCGCAGTTGATATCAGAGCAGAAGGTTAAGCGAGAACATTGGCTCTGGTGGGTTTACTCATTAAGGATAGGGTTAGTAGTACCCTAGAATGAGTTAAGCGTACTATATATGAGGGCGTATTTGTTATTTTCTTATGTAAAGATTTTTAAAAAGTTTTAAAATTAGTTTTTATATAAGCTTATATTTTGATATATATAAAGCAATAATTTTTCTAATATCTATATGTCAAGATAATTGGTTGTTGGTTTTAGAAATTAAATAAGATCATAAGAATTTAAGTGGAAATGTATTTTTTGAAATTAGATAATATGAACTAAATGAATAAGATAAGCTTGAAATGGACTCAAACCGGAGAAGAAAATCCTGAAATTTGTAGAAGTGTTTTCAGAATGCTGAACTAAGTTACCTGATTTTAATTTTTCCAACAAATTATGAGATAATATGTAGTGAATTCGTCTCTAGATATGATAATCTTGGTTATTATCATAAAATAGGTACTGTGTCTAATAATGGGATGTTTATTTATAATAAAATTAATAATTAAGCAAAATGGAATGTTTTAAGGAAGTAAACACTAGGTGTTGAGTTTTGAATTTTTCTTGAAATATGATAAGTTTTTTAACTTATAAGTGGAAAAGGTTATTGATAAGAAGTTTAAAGTTTGAAATGAAGAATTCAAATTGAGTAAGGTTGACTGGATTGATTGAATTGAGATTTAACTTAGGAAAGTTAAATGGTTAGTTTGAATGGGAATTATGTGTGATCTCAAAACCAATTGAGATCAGGAAATTGGTAATGGATGCTATTGATTGGTGTTTGGATAATTTGGATGTTTATTTACCTTGGCTTATCCCGATATCATCCTATTGTTATTAATAATCTATGGAACTGTGAATTGGATTGATTAAATGAATTAAGAAGTGGATTGAGATAATATATATCCATTATTAAAATTAATTGGAAATGAAACTTTAATTGAAATTATTTAAATGATTTTGATTTTTAGAAATAAGATTTGAATTTAGGAAATGAAATCACTTTGAATTTAAGATTTAAATGATAAAACGAAACTTGTAAACTAAAATTGTTTAAGAGTAGGTTTCAAAGATTAGAAGTCAAAATTGGGTAATAAATTAAATTTCGAAGATTAAATTGTTTAAAAAGGATTTGAACTATTATTTGAATATAGAGATAAGTTTATGTAGAAGTAAAGGTAATTTAAAATGGAACTTTGAAATTTGAACTCAAAATTAAATTGTTTAAAGACTTAGGCTGTTAAATTAAAAGTAAAGGTTTATTTGATTTAAGGGATTAAATCAACATTTAAAAATTTAACTCGAATTTATATAATTTGAGATGGTTTAAAGTGAGATTGGAATTGAAAGTAGTTCAAATTGAATTTGATTTGAATTAATTTGAAAGTGAGCTTGAAGTTGAATAAGCTTAAATTCAAATGGAAATTGATTTAAATTTGGGATAGGAATTGAAGTTAATTTAACTTGAATTGAACTTGAATTAATTTAATGGGATGGGAAAGTGGTTAGAAGTGGAGATTGGGAAATTGAATCAGTTTGCTCTGAAATTATTTTTGAATAAATTGTTTTAAAGTAAACTGTTTTAAATCTATTTTTTCTAGATATTTTCTATACAATCTTTCTTTTTAAACCAAAACTATCTTATACTTATTTTATTTGGAACTATTTGACTATTTTACAACTATTTTATAACTACTTAACTACTTACAGCTATTTTACAATTAGTAACTATTTTACAAACACTTACCTATTTTAAACTTTTCAAGCTATTTTCTAATTTCCAGCTGGTCAGAGTGCAAACTGTTTTATGATTAAATAACAATTGAGATAAGAGTTGAAGTGATAACCAAAATAGAAATTGAGGCAAGTATGAATAAGTGGATAGAATAAAAATGAATGCGAATAGGAAAAGGGATTGATTTGACTAATAACAATGGAGATAAGTACGTAGAATGTACGTATATTATTCTATTCGCATAATGATTTGTTCTAGATTCGAGCACAGAATTTCAAGATAGTATATTGATCCGAGTTAGGATTTTTCACTCGACTTTCGACGACGAACCTTGGATATGGATTTTTGATTGATTTTAGAAACTCTCTATCATAGTTATGGATATGCAAGGAAAATGATGGTTTCTGATCAAGAAACTAGATCTGAGTCCGCACTAGGAAGTCGGGTGGACGATACTAGTTCGAAAGTGAAATTGTGTCATCGAGTGAACGATCAGATTTGATAGTGCATACGGATGGTATATGTACATCGTATGTGCTTAAATGTAATAGATATTGAAATTCTAAAAGAAATGAAAAATGATTTTTGAAAAGAAAAGTATATTTTGAGAAATATATCTGAATAAAAGTGGCAGTTGGATATCTTTATAATTGAAATTCACTTTATGAAAAGTAAGTGATATGATAAATAACTTTATAAAGGAAATCAAACTCGAATATTTAATTTGGCATAACTAAAGTTATATATATTTGTTATATACAATAAACTCCCCTTGTTGAATCTATAGCCAGAAGAAAAGATTTTTGAAAAGATTTTAGGTATAAAAAGGGAATTTATATAAGTACGAAGTGAACTAAAGATTTTTCAAGATTATCTATATATATATATATATATATATAAATGATTTTATGAGAATGATTTTGGAAAAAGGTTTTGGAATGGATTTTGGAAAGGCTTTTGATTTTTGGGAAAAATCATTTTTGGGAATTTGGAAAGCCAAGTTTGGAACTATCGATTTGAGATATCGATTTTGTGTAAATTAGATTTTTATGTGAATCATAAGAGTATGATTAGAAAGATACTATATGTGTATAGTATAAAATATTTTGAGATTGGCTCTGGGAAAAAGGCGCTCCCATGAAGTGAACTTCATAGGAGATCCACGGGGTGGTTCTACCTTGAGCTCTAAGGGGGTTCTAAATTTGATCCTGGAAGGAAGTCCAAACGAACTAAAGTTCCTGAGGATTGTGTGTGGTAGCGAAAGTCGAGGGCGTTGATGCCTATAGAGACATTTGGGTTATGCTGTGACAATAGTGTAACTCGATGTCACTACGATCTACTACGGAACATAGCGGAAGTCGAGTGGCAGTAAGTGCCAACGGTCTATGTTTGATTTCGCCAGGAGAGCGACGTAATGTCGGTAGGCTGCGATCTATGAAGATATAACGAAAGTCCTGTAGCAGTGAGTGCCTACAGGCTACATTGGGACTCGACTAATATAGTCTGCGATCTATGTAGGAGTGGTGAAGTTTCATTTAGCAGTAAAATTTGAGAGCGCTGATTCCTACAGTTACATGGGTTTTTTCCACGATGGGACATAAAATCTGGGTGTAGCTACGATCTGTGGTGGGTTCATTGTGTAGTCGAGGGGCACGGAGTGGCTATAGTTTTCTATGGATTTTGGCTGGATGGCAACGTAACCGTCGGGTTAACTACGACCATGAAGGGGGTGTTGATTTCTAGAGCATTTTCATCAAAAATGTTTTCTATATTTTCACTAGAATATTTTTCAAGTATTTTTACTGGGTGTTGAAAACGGTTTTACCAAGTACTTATAGATTTTTAGTCCTTCGCCTGATCAACGTATGACCAAATTTCTATAAGAACAAGGATGGACTTGTTGAGACATCGAGTTATAAAAGTATTTTTATAAAACTATTTTGGTAATATTATATAGATTTTAAAGTGTTTTAAAAATTCTTAATAAAAGAGTTTATAGTTAAAAATGATCAAAAAGTAATTTAACTGATAGTAAGCATTTTAATAAATTCTAGCTTCATTCCTTTTCGAGGACGAAAAGATTCAAAGGGGGAGGAATGTAATAACCCGGATTTTTGGACATCTGATAATTGGATGTCGTTTTATTTTTGAGATACTAATTTTATTTAGTCAATAATTAAAATTATCCGGATGTATATAAATGGATTTGAAACTATAATAAGTGTTGAATTAAAAAATGATAAACTTTATATGAATTAATGAATTTATATAAATAGATATATGCAAACTATATAATATTGGAAATTATAATTATGTAAATATATACGTATATAAGTGTGTGTGTGTGTGTGTGTGTGTGTGTGTGTGTGTGTGTGTGTGTGTGTGTGTGCGTGTATGCCATGAGGAGTTGAATATATGGAAGTTGTAAAGGTGTGGATATGTATGTATGTATGTATGTATGTATGTATGTATGTATGTATGTATGTATGTATGTATGTATGTATGTATGTATGTATATTGTGATGTGAAAGTTATAGTTTGGATTTGATAATTCTCAAAAAGACATTTAAAGTTAAAGGATATATTTTCAAACACTAAAAATAAAATATTTATTAATTAAAAAGTATGATTGCCTAAAACTAAGATTTAAATAAAAGGATTTAATGTGCTCTCTTTTAAAATCATTCATGAAATAATCTTAGTTTGTATATATAAAAATATAAATCATAAAACAAATTTTCAAAACATAGTTAGTATAAAAATAATTATATAAAACATAAGGGAATATATAAAATATTTTACATTTGTAAGTTAGAGTGTCATGCAAAAGAACAAGTTGCTTATTTCATTTTTATTTTCTTTTAAATTGAAATATAAATAAAATGTTAGAGATATGGCTGTTCAGTTCAAACTTTTCAATTCTCATCTCTTTTTCTTTCTTTCTTCCAAACCTAAATAAAAAAAACTTCAACTCCTTTCAAATTCAAGCTAAACAAAACCAAGTATAGATTCAAGATCAACTCAATATAAAGTAAATTCAAGTTGCATTCTAAATCAAGTCCAACTGCTCAAAAAAAAGGCTCTGTTCTCTGTTATTCAAGTACAGGTGAGTAGACATCTATTTAAAAAGCTCAATCTGTTTATTTTCTGATGCATGTGAAAATTCTTGAGTTTATATTGTGAATGATGTTTGCATGGATGAAATTTTGTTGAAGTGCAGTTGAATCCCTGTGTATATATACATGCATGTCTGTGTATGAATAAAACTGCTCTCTGTTTGTTTCAAATCAACTAAATCAAGTTCAAAAATTTATATCCCCTTGTATAAATAGATTTATGTTATGATCTTTGAAAGGAAATTGTTTGTATTCACCAGATTCTACTTTTAAAAATACTTTTAAAGCTTAATTAACAGGATATTTTTCTAGAAGTAGAGATTACAGCGAAAATCATATCAAATCAGGAAAATCAATCGTCTCGATCTTATATTTTGATTGTAGATTTAGTTTCTTACTGGGAAACGGTGATTTTTGATAGTAATTCAAGATTTTTAGATTTGTATGTGTCGAGATATTGCAAGTTGATCGGGAAGTGCTTTATCGTCAATTTTCGACGATCGGCGGAGGGCTTGTTATCGAGATCGAGGCTGATGGTAGTTTGGAGGTTGGGGTACCAATGAAAAATATTCTTTATATTTCCAGACCATCCTGGTGAACGTACGGCGTCGATATAGGGTTTAAGGTATGGTACAGGTCGATGATGATTTCGAGGGTTGTGCGACATCGCAAAGGTTTCAAGTTGGTTCGGAGGTAGGGGAAAGGGAGCGTAGATCTCAGACGAAGGTTCAGGCACGAGGCAGGGGTCTTCGACCGTCGGAGATGGGTGATATGAGGTGTTTAGTGATCGAATTCTTCCTGATGGGTTTTGAAATTCGTTCGATTTCGATTTGACAAGGTGGTTAGTGGTTCTGGGTGGTCGTGTGGGTCGAGATGGTCGTCGCCAACGTGTTGGAGGTCGGAGCGAGGATCAGAGCTGGACGGAGTTCGTGTGCACGTGCATAAGTTATCAAGCGTGTCTGGGTTTGTTGAAGCTTTGGGGAAGAAGGGATTTGCTCGGGAGCGGGCTCAAGTAAATTGAGAATTGTCTCGAAGATGTGGAGATTTTTCTCGGGTTTTGGTTCGTGAAGTTTGGCCTTTGGCTTGGGTTTCTCAAACCTTAATAAAAAGTAAACCTTATAAACAAGTTTAAAAATAAAGGAAATAACAAGTTAAAAAGCTCTAAACAAATGCAAGTTTAAAGGCAAATTGTTAAACAAGTTTTCAAAGCTAAGAAAAAGATAAAAGGTGATCAGGTTTTGAAGCAAAGTAATTTTATTAACCTATTTTAAAATAAAAAATTTAGTAACAAGTTCAAAGCTAATTATTAAAAAAGTTTCAAATTTAATTTGTAAATAGAATGTTTTTGAATTTAATTTGTTTGGTTTTGAATAATTATATTAGGTTAATCAATTAAATTAAATCCCTAAGTATTTTAAATATAACATAATAATGGAACTAAGTAAGTGTTTAAGATTAGAGTATTAAACTTTAAATCAATCAAAGTTCTCAAGTGATTAATTTCAAGCATTTAATTTAAGTAAGATATAAATGATAAGTAAGTGATTAGTTAAGGTAAATAGATTATCCTGATTAATTAAGGTCTTATTATAATTAATTAAGGATCATTAATTAATTAAAGGATAATTAATGTAATAAATTAAAGGTCAATTAATTACTTTAAGTAATTAAAGGATAATTAATTAATGTGAATAATTAAGGGATGATTAATTAATTTCGTTAATTAATTAAAATAATAATGAATGGTTTATAATTAATTAATGTTAATCTAGCAGGATCTAAAAGAAATTAATTCAATTTGTTGGTGATTAAATTTAATTTGTTAGAAATGGTGATAAATTGATCTTGCTTATGGATGATTGAATTATATTGAATGATTGGATTAATATCTAGTCTGATAACTTGTAATGTATTGTGATATGATATGTTGGCTTGAACTGTGATATTGTGGGTTATCTATCGATAATGAACTGTTGTGTAAATGTGACATCCTGTATTTAAAATTGAATTGTATTCACTTAAACAATTTGAATTAGAGATGACATTGGATTTGAAGAGACCGGTGTCGAGTATCAACAAAAACCTAGAACCACTTCGATTTGTAATCTACAATAATTCTTTATAGATTTGATTTTAGAACCAAATAGGATGAAATGGAATAAATTAAGTAACATGGCCATTTACACTAAGTAACGGTTCTTAGATATTGTTTTGTGATAAGTGATTGACCATAACAAGTTAAGAACTCATACAAAAGTACGAGTTACCCTGGATTCATATAAGTTATATAGCTTAGTATTTCAAATTTTATGGGTTTACTCACGCTGGTTTCCAGCCCGATCCGGGTGTTATTTGATTGCAATGCTCGGGTCAGACGGAGTATTACAGATTTTCAGTTTAGGACGTTTTGGAGCTCAGATGGCTAGTTGGATGACAGGGACGTATGAAGTATTTTCCGTTGTGTATTGTAGTTGTTATTCTGGGATAAGTTAATTATAATTGTCCAGTTATATGTGTATGGTTGTGCTCTGATGTATTGTATGTAAGTTAACAAATACAGCTTTTCTTTGTGTAAATGCTATTATGTGATATTATATTTTGATCCGCTGCGAAAGTAAGATTCTGTATTTTGTTTTCTGTTTCTTCTTCTACCTCTTTTCTTCTTTACCCTAACAATCTGTGATTTCCGACGTTCGATTGCTCGGCAATTCTACAGCGAACGTATTAGTGTCGAATTTTCAAGGTCTAAAATTTTGGGTCGTCGCATCGACTTTATAGTCATCAGGGACATAAAAGCTTGCCACAAATTAAACAATAGGCTAACCACTAACAATCCCTCAAAACCTTTTTAATATTATAATCACCAGCACTACAAAAGCCGCAAAGATTGATGCTTATGAACAAACAAATGTACCCACTCGAAAAAATAACTATAATAAAAATATGCATCCACTAGCTCTAGTTTGTGTGAACATTTACATAGCGGTTTTCTCACGACTAGAAAGCCATCTTTGTTGTTTTTAAAGAGTAAGAATTCAGAGCAAAGCATCGGCCTCGAAGCTAGTTCAAACTAGTGAGAGGTTGTGTGCATAGACACAAAACTCGATAACTTCAAAAGCAATTTACATAACGTTCAGCGAAATAGTAGCAAATGGTGTTTTAAGAAGAGTTTTATTTTCAGTATACAAACACAAAAATCACTGTTTTATTTCCATTTTTATTCTCTGTACAAGTTATTTTCAATTTTATTTTTCAGTTAACAAACACGAAAAAGTGATGCTTTTATTTTCAGTTTTTGATCAATTTTATTAGTTTTTAAACTTTCTAAATTAAAGTACTTTTTGACCGCAGAAAACGATGATGTTAATTATTTGACATTTTTGTAGAGATGTTAATTAGAAGTTGCGGCAAAAGCACATTAGCAGTTCAGTTTGGGTTGCATAGTAAATGATAGTAGATGATCAGGAGTCTCCACTTCAGTTTGAGTTGCATAATAAATTACTACGATACCTTTTACTTTTACTTAATTATGTGTTATTTCTAACTAGTGTAGTTCAAAAAAATGTCACTGTTCCAGGTTCCTTGGTTCGTCAGTCAAAGTATTGTAGTTTAAAAATAAATTATGCTTAGTATTGTTTTGATTTACTATATTTAGTTACAATCAAATAATTTTTGTGTCAATCAACTTTAGCTTCACACATGAAAACAATCATGGATGATATATGCAGTAAAAAAAGGTATAATTAAATATTTAACTCATAGAGGATGAATGGATTAAGTTTGAATAATAAAAATAATATCTGCCTCCTATGTCAAACAAAGTTATGGGTCCATCTTCTAAAGTCTATAAGTAATAAACATATTTCTGATACAGCCATAAAAGTAAATAAAAACTCAACTAAACTGCTATTTTACGATGATAGATAAAATATGGAGCAGTAGTGTGACCACGGTGAAGGATGACATTAATTAGTATTTTCTCATTTATAGCACTAAACATTGCAAGCCTCTAAAAATGTATTCTTACTTTCCCATTCATGTTTTAAACTGCATGTACAGAATTCGTTTTTAGCATTTTCAAATTAGTTTGACAGATATGGAAAGAAAAACAATTAAATTGCTAACGAAGCCTACAATTAGCCATATACTTGTCTGTATAGTCTCACATGCCTCTTTAATATTATTAGCATACCTAAAATCATTAATATATAAACAAGTGCTTTATAAGATGTTTGTATATTTTATAAAAGAATTAACAATGATGAAGTGCATGCTAATTTTATTGTAGGCTGCTGCTGCCATTCAAAGAAGATTGAATCCGGATGTTGCTATGTGATAAACTATATCACAGTACCCTCCATCGTTGTGGAACCAATTTTGTTAGATGGATAAAACTGAGGCATAAATATAAACTTGATTTCGGCAACATGTAATGGTTATGTATAAATGTCTATGATCGACATATAAATTTATGGACATCTAATTCTTATCTATAATCAGATGTACACCATAATTAGGAATAAGCTTTGCATTGGCGATTTCTTTCTACTGTTGTATATGAATATACACAGTAAATAACCTATATATGTATATATTATGGTAATAAAGCCATTTATATCTATACTATTATATTATTGCCGAGTTAGATTTCGAGGGCACAGAAGCCTCCTTGATATTATGTGAAATGAAGCGTCGCGATATATACTTCTTTCCCGGCCATCCTCCCCGCTTCATCCTCCTTTTCCGTAAAGACAAAAAAGATTGCCTCTCCACTTAAACCTGATTTTCTTCTTCCATCATGCCTCTCCCCTTCTTTTACCCATCCTCATGAATCTGATTTTGTCCTTCCACCGCGCCTCTCCCCTTCCTCTTCTTTCCACACTAAATAATAAGGCTCCGTGATTTGTTTCTTTTTCGCTCTGTCGCGGTTGTCTACCCCTCCTACCAACTTCGCATGCCAAATAGAGCCACCTCTATCACCATTATCTCTATCACCATTATTTCCATCGACTTTAGCGACAGTATCATCCTTCTCAAATGCCAGAGGCAATTAACCTTTTTTCCATTTTTTTAACCAATAGAAAAAGGTATTGTTACTGATTAATCCTCTTTTTGTATTTGGTATTCCCATAGGATGCAAATACAAGTCTTGATCAGTAGCTATATGACTTAGTGTATTTTTTTATTCTGTTGTGAGTTATATCGTTAGCGTTCTAATATGCATTTTTTTGTTTTATTTACAGGATACCAAACTAATGATCCGGATTTTGGTGGATTTGAGTTTTTGATTTAGCGAAAATTCAAACAAACTAAGGTGCAAGTTGTCACAACTTCCTCTAAAGGAGCGGTCAACCGGTTGCTGCTATGGCGGCAAAAATGAACTTAGGCCTAACGGCTTGGATTCATGATAATTTAATTTAGTGAATAGAATTGATTCAAGCGCTTATATATATACAAACCTAGCCCTTCACTTAATTATCTTCTCGTGTTTTTTGAATTAAGGAGCAAAGTTCTATCATTTTCTCTTCTCCACTAATTCTAGGAATTATAAAATATTATATACATATATAAGTGGAGAATAGTGGAAAATAAAAGGGAAGAATAATAGGGTTGAATCGATTTTGCAAAGAAGAAGTAAATTCCAAGTGTAAATTTAACCTATGATTAATTCAAATCTCTTCTTAGATGTATAATTCTAATGAATATGTACATGTGGGTTACAGTGTAGTGGATCTTAAGACTATTTTAACACTAAAGGAGGGATAAATAGTGTTATATAACCTTTATGATTTTTTAACTTTGTTCTAAGTTTTAAATCAAATAATAGATTATCAACATCGATCTATACTAATCAAGCAGTCACAGATACAATCAAATATAAATATAAAAGCAAGAATAGAAGTAAAGTAAGGATGTTTCTTTTCAATGTCCTACTTTAATCAGGTCGCAAACATATTAGAATACAATCTCGATTTCAAGGCTACGAGAGATACTCTCCTACCTTACAATTCCGAAGTAAACTCTTCTGATTTACTGGGCAATAAGAGCACCCACTTAATTTGAACGAGTAACAAACACACCGACTTGATTTGAACGAGCAAAAAGTACACCCCAACAAACAAGAGTAGAGTTGTTTATTTTCAAATAGAAACGGTGGTACTTAGGATACAAGATATAGTAGAACGAAGTGTCGCTTCGGGAAACATGGGTATTGAAAAGCTTAAAAACCCGTAGGTTCCCAATTTTAAAGGAATTAGCGATTTTTCGGAAATCACTGGTGTAATTGGCTAACACCCAGTACCTACAGGGAAAGAATCAGGGAAGAGTTCTGACAAAGCGATTGATCCAGTTAAGACAAGATCGATAGATAGAGTACGGGACAGGACCAAGACTAAGAGGGGACGTAGAACATATTTATTTAAAGGAATCGCCAAACAGAACTAAAAGCTAGAAGAAACATGACCGGAGGCCGGGAATCGAACTATTAAATTCAAATAAGTCCCGAAACCGAATGATTGCCTAATATACAATGGGGATTGACGGTTTTCTAGTTTAGAGACTTGGGACTGGGAACAGATAATAGAGTTGGCTATCTCTGTGGCATTGTACAAGTTCGTGAGTTGGGCTGGACGAGTAGAATGAGGCGACCAAAGTATATTAATTGGGACCGATCCAAACTATGAAAGTGGTCCAGTACACATCCAGTATATTAAGAAGTTAAGCCCCAAGTCCATTCTATTGTTGTTCTTCATACTATGTTATGTTTGTTTGGTTACCCTGAGCCGACGTCTTTGTTCTTGCCAAAGATGCTTCTTTGAGACCTTATTTGACCGGACCTGAGGTATTGTTGTTGTCGGGGTTGTTTGAAATGTTACTTTGCCCAAAGAAATAAGACTCATGTTCGTTCCGCAGACTTAGGCAGAAAGAGAGTAAGTAATACTGGCGAAGCTACTGCATTTCATCATGGATTTGTTCCATTGGTTCACTGAAATATAGTCGACCGGGTGCTAGACTGCAAGGTTGGAAAAGTCAGCGAAGTATAGTATAGTCGGCGCCCGACAAAATCAGTAACCGCGGGAGTGCAGATAGAACCACTAGAAGGGTGGGCTAGAGCTGGTATTTCTTTATATCCGTTCAGCTAAAAAATAGAAAGTAGGGACCTAAGCACATCCGTCCTTTTTCATCTCCTGTGAACAGACGCACAAGAGTTCCTTTTGTACAAACCACTAGCTTTTTAACCACTTAACCGAGAACAGTCAACTCACACAATTCTTAATTGGGAGCGATTGATAATAGATTTAGCTGCTCCTTAGGCTTAGGTTAGATAAGGATACTCGCCTAGGTCTTAGGTGCGTTCTTCTTCCCCAGAGTGAGAGTGAACTTCCCTACCCGGAGGCCAGGGATGCAAGCCCCATTTCTGTCAATTGAACAATACCTACTTGTGGAAAGAGATTCTCCCCTCCGTTAGTAGCTTAAAGATTGGACAGAATGAATGAGAAGAGTTTCTGTGTTGCTCCGGTGATGCAAACATATGGGACAGAGAGTGCACAGGACTGAAGGTATTAAGGATTTAGGGGTTCGGCCTCCGAACTGTACGTGGGACGAGTTTCTGCCTCATACAGCTCGGGCCGAAGACCGGGGGACTGGAATAGCCCCTCGTTATCTCCCAGCTCGCGCAGATGAGCTTAAAAGAAGTACAACCTCTGGTTGACTCTTTACGTGTTTACAACTTATCGATTATACTGGATGGAGAAGAAACCTTTCGATTCATTTGTGTCCTATAACGAAGATCTCCTTGCCAATAGCTATAGCTTGTCGGGCATCCAGCCCCCATACAACAAATAATTGGGTAGCATCTTTCTTATAAGAAATTATACGCTTCGCACCTCTACTTGAGAAGGTTCTTATGAGGTAGTGATGAGTTTCACGTGCTTTAAGCCCGGCCCGCGCGTAGTGCAAGCCCCCCTGGAGTCAGTATACACGCTGTCGTCTAAGGAAAATTATTTCTTTCCTCACTTCGCTCGCCTAAGCCAAGGCGTAAGGTGCCCCTTCTTTCTAGGTCCCACAGAGATCTTTCAGCGGATGTAGCAGCGGATCAATATCAGCTGTGTTCAACTCCTGCTACTAGGTCAACTCCAAACCAACATTCGGGAAGGGAAGCCCAACTACTTCTTAAACTAAACTACTTCTTCCTTTTCATTGATTGACTAATGCCCCTCGCATCCTCGCTACCTTCTCGTTCGGTTAGTAGGCGTAAGGAAGTATTTCATTTAGATGAAATAGATACAATTCATAAAAAAAATAGATATTTGTTTTCGACGCGGAATTCTCTGTTATTTCCCGCATTTGATCAACATGTCTTATGATTGTCCTAAGACGGAAGGATGCCTAGCTCTTTCGGTAGGGAGAGGAAGCGAAGCGGAATAGATAGACGACGGAACCAACGAAAGGACTGGTCAACCGGAATAAAGTTCACGCAGGTAGAAATACCTGTCTTACGACTATCTCGATCTTTTGTAGGAAATCGAAAAGTAACCTTACGTTTTTTAGTCTTCTTGTTGTATGTCCGTAGTCTGAAGAACAACAATAGAATGGACTTGGGGATCAACTTCTTAATATACTAGATGTGTACTGGACCACTTTCATAGTTTGGATCGGGCCCAATTAATATACTTTGGTCGCCTCATTCTACTGTCCAGCCCAGCTCCTATAGTAATTCTGATAGTGGCTTAATCTTGGAGTTTGTAGAGGGAATGCTTCCAAAATAATAGATAGTTTGTAGAGAATCAATCTAGTAGAGTATGGATCGATTCTATGTAGATTTGGAAGAATATAGGAAGTAGTTTTCAAGAAATATTTCAAGGGAGTAAAGAATAAAAAAAGACCGTAAAAAAGTTCATTAAGAAAATTCTTTTGCATAGTGAATGAATAGATGTATCCATTCGTGAAGAGGTGCATCCAAAAGACACTTCTTTTCAAAAATTAAAAAAGCAACCAATGGTCATTAGTCGACATATTTAGAAAGGGTATGTCGACATGCCCTTGTTAATTTTGAAAAATCGCTTGGGTACGTCGACATACCCTTGTTAATTTTAAAAAATTGTTTTTTCTTTTAAATTATTTTCTAACTTCTATCTTGAATACATAAATATATGTAAAAATATATTTTTTAATTTGAAATAAATTATTTTAATTAAAATATCAAAGATTGTAAATTTGTGATAAAGGTCAATATCTACTATGAAGGACTTTAACAATTTGTTCTAATGACTCATATTAAAGTCTAAAGCTCTTTAAGCCTTTTGTCTCTAAATTCACAAGTCTTGATCATCATATATAAATCTTCATTCTTAGCCTTTAAACTGATCTGTCTCCAAGTTTAATCATTTTGTACATATGTAATATTCTACAATATATACTATTCAACTTGATAAAACATTAGTATTTATATTTATGTGGTTGTTGTCATCGAAATCAATATCTGAGGTATTAGCAATCTCTTACTTTTATGATGGTAACCATGTAAATATCCATGTATATAAAATATAATATAACTTCCCTTGAGTTAAATAACTCCCCCTTAATAAATGCAAGTGTTATATTTTATATTTTTCTCCCCTTTGTCATTAACAAAAATGGGTGAAAAACAATACTCCCTCTGAATTCATGTACTTATGAATTATGGAGTCAAAATCAATATTTAAGTACTAGATTGCGGTGACATTTAAATAAGATAAAAAAAATTATTAATAAATCAAACTATTTACAATCCAATCAATCAATTAAACCTAATCAATATTATATACAAAGTTATACAAATGCAAATAAAAATATACCATTTACAAACCATGAAAATTTGAATATATATAAGTTTTAAAAAATATAATTATAAAATATAAACAAAAATATGCTAGATTTTCATTAGAACTTTAACTCATCCTTAGGATCCTTAGATCGGATTTGTTTTTATTACATCCCAAATTTCTTGTTCCGCATTTGCCTTGGAGTTTAAGCATTCTAGGTGGTTGTTTTGATCATCTTTGATAAGATAGGAAATTATCCAATGTAGATCATCAAAGTGTTTCTCTTGTTCCTTTATTATTTTCATTCGGCTTAATTCTAAATGCTTTGATTTAGAAGAATGAAAGAGAGAGCATCTTTGAAGGATTTAAGTGTTTATTTTAAGTCTTTGCAAAACTTTTGATGTAGAGAACTCATTTTATGAAAGGAAATGTTTGGAATGGAAGGAGATGAAAGATGAAACAATGTATGAGTTTTTCTAGAAGAAAATGGTTTAAATAGAGATGAAAAGTTGGATTAAATAGCTAATTTAAAAAAAATTTAAAAAAAAATCAAAATTCAAAATTTTCAAGAAACAGCTAGTATGTCAACATATCTATGTAGGCTATCTTGATATGTGTGCCTATATTTGCAAATTTATGCTTTTGTCCTAATTTTTGTTTCTACTTAATACTATTTTATTTGATTGATTAGTGGAGACTAAGATAACATAATTGAACAGCAAGAAATAAATTTCATTAATCAAAATAGAGAGATACATGAATTCAAAGAAAAATACATGAAAATGATAAGAAATAAAACTAGAGAAACATACAACAAAGGGATATAAAGATATACAAAGGTCTAAAAAGATGATGATGCTGATAAAGAGTTTCCACCAAGCTTCCTAATGATCTTCCCAAAGTATTTGTTCATTTTGTTGGAGTGAGAAGTGAACTTTTTTACTAAAGGAGCATTAAGCTTCTATTAGTTGTTGAGAAGCTTCTCTTGGTCTTTGAAAATCTATTTGTTGGAATAGCGAGATGGTTTGCCAATTCTTTCCAAAGAGGTGTCTATTTCCTCCTCTTTCACATCTTGTTCTTCCTCCTCTTCAATTTCCAAACCATCCTTTCTTCTTCTTCTTAAAGAATCTCTTGTTCTTCTTAAGGGTTGCGAAATTATTGACGATAAGTCTAATTTAACACAAGAAGGAGGTGAATTGAGTTTTCTAAATTATGTAAAAAATAATAATTTTCTTTTAATATTAATATTAAATAATAGATTAATAACAGAGAATTGTAATAACAATCAGTTATGGATGCAATCATAGATATAAACAAAAGTAGTAAAGTAAAGTAAGAGTTAGAGAGATAACACTAGGGATTTTATACTGGTTCGAACTTCTCCTACATCTAGTCCCGTATAATTTCTTATATAGATTTCTTTTCAAATGCCAATATTTAACCAGGTAGAAGGTAAACTCAAATACAATCTCGATTTCGAGGCTATAAGACACACCCTCATGTGTTCCGAGTCTGGCTAAACACACTTGGTTTGACCGGGCTATCAGCACACACACTAGATTTGAATAGGATACTAAGCACTTTGACTTGTTTTTAATGGGCTAAAAGCACATCCAAACAAACACAAATAGAGTTGATATTTTTTCCAAAGACAAATTCTTGTCCTTTAGATACAATGGATCCTATAACTTCTTGGATAGCACTTCGATCTTTGAATTGAATGAGAGACACTTTCAAAATAGTAAGAAAGTAGTACTGAATCAGTATAATGAAGTATGAATTGATTCTATACAATTTTGAAGAGAATAGAGTATATTTTTTAAGAGAATTTCCAAGAGAGTAACGGGTGGGAAGAAAGTTAGTAATTAGTTATTCAAAAATACGTTTGTACTCCAATTTATATAGTAAATGAACAGATGTATCCATTCATGAAAAGTTGTGATGAATAGACACTTTTGTTCAAAATTTAAAAAAATGACCCAACGATCCATACGCCGACATATAGGGACCAAGTATGTCGACATACTCTTGTGTTTTTTGAAATACTTTTCTTTTAAACTATTTTGAAAATCCTATACTTTGTAAAATAATTTGAACATAGTTTCTAAATATTATTAAACTTAAAGAAATTTATAAAATATTTCTGAAATTAAAATAATTTATTTTAAAAAATAATATAAAAGAAAAGAAATTGGAGATAGAGATCAGAAATTGCTATCAAGGACTTTAGAATATATACTAATGGCTCTATACACTAAATTATAATCTTGAGACCTTCATTTCTTCATCTTTGAACTCATGAGTCTTCATATCTTTATCTTGAGTCTTTATATTATACAGTCTTCGATTTAAAACCTATGTAGTATTCTTCACTATATACTATATAACTTGGCAAAACATTAGTACCTATTTTCTATATACTTGTATATGGTTGTTGCCATCAAAATCAATAACTGTGGTATTAACCCTTCTTCCTTGCTAATCTCTCTTTCTTTTTAGGAAAAGGTACATAAGGTAAGAATTCAAGAGGAATGCGCATGAGAGAGTGATTGGTTTTTCTATCACTCTATTAAGCTACACACAATGGTAAAGTGTGTTCCCATGTCTAGAAATATTCTTTTGAACAAAATCATCTAAAATGACTTGTGCCCAATTGGTGTTGTAGTTTCCGTAGATGGAAAAAAGGAGCTTTAAAATCCTTTAAAGTTGGGTTATTTAATTTCTCATCCTCGGAGTGATGCTTTGATGAGACTTATAAATCTCGATTTTGGTCTAAGATTTTTATGTTTGAAATCAAATTCTTTGTCGGTTTCAAAAATATCATGAAAAACTTCACGATTTTATTCATCAATTTTAAAGGTGGAGAAGTTAATTTCATTAAATTTGCATCCAATTATTTGACTCAAAATTTCATAATATAAAGCAACTACATTTCATAATACTCCAAATCTATCTCTTTTCTCATTGTAAAATTTACCATTCAAATTTGCATATAATATTTTAACTACATCCAGATAATACACAAAATCATTTTGAGAAGAGTCGAATAAACCAAGAATATCATTTTGAAAACAAAGATCTTGAGGACCATGATAAGAAAAATAACCAAACTTTGCAAATCCCTTGGATTTTTTTTTTAAAGTAGCACATTTAATGTAAGTGTCTATGGCTTCTTTAACATTGAAAAGAAAGCCTTTGTTCTTTTTGAGAGCTTTATGATTTTTGGTGGTTGTCTTAAGGTGGCTATTATTGAGTTTGTTGAATAGATAAGAGAGTGAAGAGATATTTTGAATTTTGAAATTAAGTGAGTGAATGAATGGATAAAGATAAGATGAATTCATATAGAAAGAACTAACATTTCAGTTTTGAAAATATGCTATTTTAGTACTTATAATACATGCAAAAGGGAGGGAAATTCAAATTTTGAATTTAAAATGAAATTTCAAAACTATGGCATGTATGTTGACATATGGGCCGAAAAGTTTAAATATAAAACTAGGATAAAATATTCCTATTTATCTATGCTTATATACTTATGTGCATCCAATATTATTAATCTATAAATTTTATTCCTAAATTCTGTAAAAAATAAAAAAAATTAATGTCAAAAGTGCCACCTTTTGCTCTTTTCTTTTGATATGTTTCGGTTAATCTACTATTGCCATGAAACAAATGTTTGTATCCTCAATATCTGTTTCATTGTCACTTGAAGTGTTATCTGAATCATCTAATGTTGTTGTGTAAGCCCTTTTTCTTTTTCTAGATCAATTAATAATTGTTATGACCTTGATTTATTTTGATGAGGACAGTCTCTTTATAGATAATTAGGTTCATCACAGTTCCGATTCGGAGAATCTTGTTTTTAGTTCTTCGAAAGTTGTTCATATTTCCATACTTCAAGAACTTTTGAAATTTATGGCCATGAAAGAAATCTCCTCATCGTTGTCATCATCTGAATATTGATCATCAGTTATTGGATTGAAAGCAATGGATTTCTTTTCTATTGCCTTGATTTCTCTTATGCCCTACAATTGTGCTTTATAGGATAATAAATTACCTATTAACTCTTCAATTTTTAGAGTGCTAATGTCTTAACTTCTTCAATTTCTAATGCCTTTTGATCCCACTCTGAAGAGAATGAATTGAGGACTTTTCTAGTTTGGACCTCTTTAGAAAAGATTTTAACAATGATACTAAAGAATTTATTATATCTTGGAAACTTGCAATACATATCTAAAATAGACTCATTCTGATTCATTTTAAATAACTGAAACTGATTAGTTGGCAGGATATTTTAGTTTGTTTGACTTTACAAGTGCCCTTATAAGTAACTTGCAATATTCTCCAAATATCATATGCAGACTTACAAATGGAGAATCTATTAAATTCATTTTTATCTAATGAGAAAAATAAAATATTCATGGCCTTAGAATTATTAAATGCTCGTATCTTTTGGTCAACAGTCCAAGTTGAAAAGTCAATATGGGTTCAATGTACTTATTTTGGGTAATATTTCAAATTTCTAAGCCATTAGACTTGTAACAGCCCAAATTTTTAACAAGTATTTTTCACTTGTATTTTAAAAACTTTGGGGTTTATTACATAAAAATCTAAATTTTAAAATGATTAAAAATAAAAACAATTGACCAAATTTTTAATTAAATAATAAGATCACTGAAATTTTGACATGGTTAAGAATTAACTTTAATTTGGGGTTTTTGTCGAAGATGGTAAATAACTTAATTTCTAGCAAAATCAAGTTTTAATTAAGAAAACATTAATAGCTTAGGTGGTTAAGACAACTGGGCTATTCACGACATGTCACGAGTTTGAGTCTCAGCACGGTCAGAATTTCAATTTTTTTTAGTGTATAAATGAACTGGGTAATTACGCGTTAGAAAGGGCGCGTAAATTTAGGGAATAAATACCGTATATATATATTTGATGTAAATCTTTTTCCAAAGGTCTAAAAATAAAATTTAAAAGTTTTGAAGTTTTTAACTTTGTTAAAAGACGACTCAATTCGCAATGTTAATAAAATGAATTTTGTATATGTATAATATATGTAAACCAATAAAATTTTGGTAAGTAATAACTTTGTAAAAAAATTTAGTGTATTAATGAACTGTTGGATTTCGCGTTTAAAGGACGCGTAAAATTTATGGTATAAGTAACATAATAAACGTATAAACTAAAAAAGTTATTTTATATAAATTTTAGGTGTTTTGCATTGCGTCGGTTTGGCGTATTTTAAAAATCATATTTACATCTATATGGATTAAAATATCAGTCAGTAGTTTTATAGTAAACGTTACCTTTTCCATAACTTTCAATTGGGTTTTAATTTTGGTATATGACTTTTTCATTCCAAAATCTTTGCCAATTCTTGCCGTTTCATTTGATTCAATCAAAATAAAGATCAAAATTTCATATAGCTGATCACGCAACTATTAAATGGTATAAAATGTTGAAATCAAATTTTCATAAATTGGCAGCATAAATCACGCATATAAAATAACGTTCAAACTAAAGAAACTGGAAAGTAATCAACGCATGCATTTAATCAAGATTTTCGTATAACTGGGAATAGTGAATCACGCTCCTCTATTTCATAAAGCACGAATCCATATCTCTTGCTTCTTGTTTCCCACTGCAATTTGTTTTGCAAATTTTCGTACAACTGATCAAGCAAATTATGTAAACATTTATTTCATTTGCCTTTTCAATACAGAGCAAATTTATATTCGCTGATCGTTTTGCCTAAAATCACGCAAGCTTATCCATGAAAAAAAAAGAAACAACGTTCAAGCATAACAAACTGGAAAGTAAATCGCGCATATTTTTTTAGAGATCTCTTGCCAATTTTCACCTATTTGTTTCCCTGCATGTCGTGCCTATGTTCCATTTTGGACCAAGTATACTTCACTTCCTTGCATACAAAGTAACTCCTCTTTATAAATACATAGCCTCGTCCAAAACTTTCTTCTGCATCTCATAGTTTAGCCTTCTTCTTCTTTTGTGCTGAAGCCTCTATCAGGTAATGGTTTTACTTTTTCTTTTCTTCTTCCAGTTTTCCCTTTATTCTTCTTGTTGTTCTCTGTTTCCCTTTTGCCTTGCTCGGCTACTTCTCCACCACGTCACGTCCCTCTAAGTTTTCATAACCGAGCTTATATCCCGAACAAGCCCATGGTTAATATATTATAATATTTTTCTAAAAATTATTAAGTATTTTTGAAATAAAATTTATGTAATTTAACTAAAAATTTGACTTAAGGCTTTAAAATTTTACAGGTGTTTTGTTTTCTATAAGTTAAATTTTTGTAAGTTAATAATTGGTTTTAAAGTGAATTTAAATATTTTATTTACGATAAATGACGTAATAATTAAATTTGATTTAATATGGAGTTGAAATCTAACCTAGAAATTTTAATAAAAGTTATTTCCGAAAATGGATATGTTTGGTTAATAAATAATGTACTTTGAATTGATAAAATGAAAGACGGTTGAAATGGAACATTTTGGAATAACTTTTATTTAACTTGAATCATAGTTGAATTGATGTCTAAATGAATAAAGTTGTGAAGAAAATTTAGTGTATATTAACTATAAAAGGAAAAAAAAATTATGGAACGGATGTGTTTTGTAAGTAAATAATTGAAAATGTTGTTTTCAAATGTAAAGGTGAAATTTCCATTTATGACTTAACTTGAAAATTGGAAATTGGGTTTTAAATAAAATTTTTAAGTTAAGTAAATAAATGAGAATTTAGTTTTATTTAGGAAGTGGGTATTTTTAAATTAAGTGTAAAGTTATTTGGAAAAATATATATACAGGTTAAGTAAAATTGGGAAATTCTGACTTACAAATGATTCATAGTAAATTCTGATATTTTATTTATAAAATTTATTTTATTGAATCATAAGATAAATGGTATCCAAATGAACATTTTTCTGAAGCAGGAATATGATTTTATAAGTTAAGAATGGTTAAAAATTTAAATTTTTATGTTTCTGAATTTGACAATGTTTTGAAATTAAAGTGGCAGAGACGTGTTGTATTTATGAACAGAGAGAGTTTGCATTAGGCAGAGACCAAGTTTTGTGTAAATACATATTTTTCAAACTAGATAAATTGGACATGTCGTGGAAATATATATATATATATATATATATATATATATAAATAAATAATAATAATAATAAATAGTATTGCCAAGCCTATGAAGTTGGGGTCGGGATGTGAGGTGAGGCAGTCGAGCAAAAGTTGAACCAAAATTTCTTTTACTCCATTCGTTCCAGTTGTTCAAAATATTTGCTTTAACCGTAAATTAAAGTCGCGTATTGGTTTTATTTGGATTTTCTTCTAGATTTTGATCAAGTCGTTGCTTCTGCTGTGAATTGATCGTGCTTTCTATACTCTTATTTCAGGATTTTCGTTTTGAATCAAATTTTTTTCAGCAGCATTCAGGTGAGTATTTCTCACCAGACAAACATACCTATATATCTGTGAATTTATCACAAGTGTAATTGTAAACTTTTATTTAAATTTTATCTGCCTGTGATATAAGCGTATGATGTTAAACCCCATTATTAATTGACACGTCATCAGTTGTTTATTTATTTTATATTATTGCAGTTATACTATTTAATGCTTATTTACTGTTAAATCATCACTGCAAGTTCCATGTAAATTTGAGATCGTTATAGGCTGAAATGATAGGCCTGTACGATAATTATTTATTCCTTTATTTATTTAATTGTTTAATTTTAAATAATTAACTTGGGATTGCGGGTTTGAAATGATAGAACCCGGGGTTTTTGTAAATTGCGGATTGAAATGATATATATCCGTATCACTTGACCTAGGCTAGAAAACTATATACAGACCCGTGGTTTATATAATATTTTTATGAAATGTTTTAAAAAAATATTTTTAAATAGAAAGTTTATAATTTTCTAGTTTAAATTTATTTGAAGGATTTTATTTTTTTATTTATTTATAATGATTTTTGAATGAGTCAAATGTTAAATAAATGAATGTTTATGTAAAATTTTGGAGTATGACTTATTTTGGAAAATTATGAATTTTTGTTAAAAGTGAGATTTTAGTTAAGTAAAATAATTGATATTAAGTTTTACTTTGGGAATTTAAAACTTAATGGTTAAGTTAATAAATTACAGCACTTAAATGCTGTCTTTTGTAAATAGACTGTTTTAACCTATAACTTTATGTAGCATTTTATAAGTGTTACGGAAACTGAATTTTGATTGTTTTAATAAAATTTATGGAAATAATCTTTGGAAAAAAAGCTTAAATTTTGGAATATAATATGAATAAATAAGAATAAGGAATTGACTTTAAATGGTTTTAAATGGAAGAATTTAACTTTTAAATGTGAGTTGAAAGGCAATTAATTCCTAAATAAATTGAATAGATTTAAATGGTATTTCATATTAAATGAAATGACTGATGTTTAAATAAATGATGTTTGAAAGGATATTATGATATTGAAATGTATTTGAAATTTATTTTGATTTTTAAAGTATAAATACCATTTTTTTTAAAGTTGTAACCACGGGTTATAATAACGCTTGGTTGTTAAAGAGACTGGGATCGGATGTCTGGCATACTCTCTGTCGATACCGAAAACCACTTTGACAACCGTGTACGCGGTGGAGATTCCAGAATGAAGTAGGATGGTGGTGGCGTTTTCTATGAGGTAAATACGTTGACCCGACTCCCGTGAGTTGGCATAAGGTGGCTAAAACAGGAGCGATTGACGGATTAATGAGGTAGCACCTCTGATCGGACGCACTTCTTCGTATGCCATTCTATCACTTATGTGATTGTATTGGTGCGCACCTTTGATTTGGGAGTGTTGTTCGAGGTGGGCGGTAGCTGCGCGCTACGCGTTACCATCGGTCCGGAAGCGTAATTGGTATATCTACCCTGGCATTGCCTAGTTGTGCCGTGTCACCTACCATAGCGAGCCTTGTACGATTTTGTTTTTCTCCCGTAGGCCGTGTGGTATCCTCTGGTGGCTTCCCGATCAGGAGGGACTATGATATTGGATGGACTACTGGGACTATTACGTGTTAAGGGGAATATTGGGTCACTCCTTAACGCTATTTAAAAGTAAGTTTATTTTAATATAGACACTATTATAATAGCGAATATTACTACATAGTAAATAGTTTAACGGATCGTTAGAGGATGGGCGGTCCCAAGCATCCTTTAAGTTACTCGCTCTATATTACAGTACACTTGAATTAGCTTACACTATATAAGTATGTATGTCCTGACTCGAGTGTTTATGTTTTATTTTACGCTCGGGTCAGCCTGAGTTGCAGTTTCAGTTTTCTTCCCGGAGCTAGGACATTCTGTAGACCTTTCGAGCTGCTGGCAAAAACTTTCAGTCTATATCTTATTTATGTAATGGAGACTTTGGAATATTTGGATTTCTATTGATGTTTTAAACTGTACTGGAGATTCTAAACCATGTAAAATTTTATTTGGTTGAGATTTTTAGTGGCTTCATGAACCACTAAGTATTTTAAATTCCGCTGCGAGATTTCTGATATTTGTGTCTGTGATTTATTTACTGCATATTCTGAGTTTTGCCAAAAATTTATTTACGACGCGGTATTTTGAACAATTCAAGTCTGACATGTGCGGATGCGAATGGTTGAAAATATCGGGTCGTTACATTTGGTATCAGAGCTTTGGCTCTAGGCAAAACTTAGAATGTATGGTAAATTTGATTTACAGAATCACTTTCATTCGAGCTTGAATCTCTTCCTTTTGATTTGATTTCCTTTGAATTTTGAAACGTTCCCTACGGTTACGAAGTTCATTCGTGTCCCTCACTATTCATTTTCTTTCGATTCTAGAGTATCCCATAACTCCACTTCGGATGATCTTTATAGTGAATTGGCGGTCTCGCCAATATTCTAATAAAGCGGTGAAACTCCTTTACAATTAGCATTGATTCACCAGAGATTTATATTTAACCTCGGTTTAGATGCTAGTATCTTTGGTTATTCCGAACTCTATCTCTTCGGATCGAATGGTAAATCTACATTTGATCTGACTCTTTAAGTCACGGTTGACCAGGTTAAGGTTGCCCGCGATTTATATAAACTTATCTGGTTCCTTATTCTGTTATTTAATCATCGGATCTTCTGATTCCAATTTATCTTTAAATCAAAATTCTCTTTGATTTGAATCCATCAAATTTAAATCTCTATCCTTGTTTTGAAAATTTTATTCCTATATTTGGGAAAAATCTAATATTATATATAAGTATAATTTTCAGAATTTTATAATTAATTTAACTAGTTGTTAAGAGATAATAGTTTTGATTTTATTTATGGTTTTATAGACCATGTGTTTTGTCTAATATAAATAATTGAATGGTTATAAATTAATTTGGAAACAGAAATGAATTTAAAACCAGAACTTGAGAATTCAATTTTCAATGGTTTCAAACCTTGTGTTAAAATTTTAAAGGGAGATATTATTTAAAATATTTTCGAATAAAAATTTGTTTCCAAAGAATTTTAAAGGTTTAAAAATCAGTGCTCTTCTCTTTGTCGCTAGGAAATAATTTCGGTGATGACAGCAACATCATCGACATTCATTTTCGAGTTTCGAAGTGAAAAGACCATTCTGTAGTCTGGCTACAGTGTTACCTTGAGAATTTAATTGATTTGAATCTCTAAAATATGACTTGATTTATAATATATAGATATATGATTTAAATTTGATTTGACATATTATGTACATATATTTATTTGGGTTGAAGGAAATTAGAAATTTAATTCTTAAATTTTATCTTGAGAAATAATTTCAAAAAAAAATCAAATTTTTGAATAAATGATTCCAACTTGACATAATTGAATTTGAAAGTTTTATTTGTATAATACTCAATTTCATTTCAATATAACCTACCTTGATTTTCAGAAGTTAACAATGTAATTGGATAATATACAATATAAAAAGATTTATAAATAAAATTTGAGTGGTTATAATAAATGTTATACACTTAATTTCTAGTTATAAAAAGATTAACAGAGGTAAATAAAATAAACGGGTAATGGAATAATTTTCAATATAAAATGATGTTAAGGAACTAAGAATAAATTTAAACAGTTGTAATAAGTGTAAACATATTTGACATAGATGAGAAAAATATATTGAGAGAAATAAATTTAATTATAGTTTGGAATAAAGAAGAAACTAAATGGAGAATTTAGTTTATTTTGGGAAATGGTAAATTTACTTTAACAATTAAGTTAAATTACCATTTCAAATTTGGATTAAAATTAAACATTTTAAATTAGAATGTTATAATACCTTGTGTAAAATTTGGATAAAAAAATGAATGATTTTTTTTAGTGTAGGGATATTATACAAGTAAATATGTAAATAAATAAATGTTAAAATTTTAAGTATAAATAGATGAAATCAATGATTAATTTAAAATTGAATTTTTATTGTTTAGATTAATGATTCTAATTTAAGTTTCAATTTAGTTTTCTTTCAGGTTGTTTCTATTCCCCTACCTTCTTCCTTTTCGAGGACGAAAAGTTTTGAGTGGGGGAGAGTGTAACAGCGCAAATTTTTAACAAGTATTTTTCACTTGTATTTTAAAAACTTTGGGGTTTATTATATAAAAATATAAATTTTAAAATGATTAAAAATAAAAACAATTGACCAAATTTTTAATTAAATAATAAGATCACTGAAACTTTGACATGGTTAAGAATTAACTTTAATTTGGGGTTTTTGTCGAAGATGGTAAATAACTTAATTTCTAGCAAAATCAAGTTTTAATTAAGAAAACATTAATAGCTTAGGTGGTTAAGACATTTGGGCTATTCATGACAAGTCACGAGTTCGAGTCTCAGCACGGTCAGAATTTCAATTTTTTTTTTTAGTGTATAAATGAACTGGGTAATTACGCGTTAGAAAGGGCGCGTAAATTTAGGGAATAAATACCGTATATATATATATATATATATATATATATATATATTTGATGTAAATCTTTATCCAAAGGTCTAAAAATAAAATTTAAAAGTTTTGAAGTTTTTAACTTTGTTAAAAGACGACTCAATTCGCAATGTTAATAAAATGAATTTTGTATATGTATAATATATGTAAACCAATAAAATTTTGGTAAGTAATAACTTTGTAAAAAAATTTAGTGTATTAATGAACTGTTGGATTTCACGTTTAAAGGACGCGTAAAATTTATGGTATAAGTAACGTAATAAACGTATAAACTAAAAAAGTTATTTTATATAAATTTTAGGTGTTTTGCATTGCGTCGGTTTGGCGTATTTTAAAAATCATATTTATATCTATATTGATTAAAATATCAGTCAGTAGTTTTATAGTAAACGTTACCTTTTCCATTGCTTTCAATTGGGTTTTAATTTTTGTATATGACTTTTTCATTCCAAAATCTTTGCCAATTCTTGCCGTTTCATTTAATTCAATCAAAATAAAGATCAAAATTTCATATAGCTGATCACGCAACTATTAAATGGTATAAAATGTTGAAATCAAATTTTCATAAATTGGCAGCATAAATCACGCATATAAAATAACGTTCAAACTAAAGAAACTGGAAAGTAATCAACGCATGCATTTAATCAAGATTTTCGTATAACTGGGAATAGTGAATCACGCTCCTCTATTTCATAAAGCACGAATCCATATCTCTTGCTTCTTGTTTTCCACTGCAATTTGTTTTGCAAATTTTCGTACAACTGATCAAGCAAATTATGTAAACATTTATTTCATTTGCCTTTTCAATACAGAGCAAATTTATATTCGTTGACCGTTTTGCCTAAAATCACGCAAGCTTATCCATGAAAAAAAAAGAAACAACGTTCAAGCATAACAAACTGGAAAGTAAATTGCGCATATTTTTTTAGAGATCTCTTGCCAATTTTCACCTATTTGTTTCCCTGCATGTCATGCCTATGTCCCATTTTGGACCAAGTATACTTCACTTCCTTGCATACAAAGCAACTCCTCTTTATAAATACATAGCCTCGTCCAAAACTTTCCTCTGCATCTCATAGTTTAGCATTCTTCTTCTTTTGTGCTGAAGCCTCTATCAGGTAATGGTTTTACTTTTTCTTTTCTTCTTCCAGTTTTTCCCTTTCTTCTTCTTGTTGTTCTCTGTTTCCCTTTTGCCTTGCTCGGCTACTTCTCCACCACGTCACGTCCCTCTAAGCTTTCATAACCGAGCTTATATCCCGAACAAGCCCATGGTTAATATATTATAATATTTTTCTAAAAATTATTAAGTATTTTTGAAATAAAATTTATGTAATTTAACTAAAAATTTGACTTAAGGCTTTAAAATTTTAAAGGTGTTTTGTTTTCTATAAGTTAAATTTTTATAAGTTAATAATTGGTTTTAAAGTGAATTTAAAGATTTTATTTACGATAAATGACATAATAATTAAATTTGATTTAATATGGAGTTGAAATCTAACCTAGAAATTTTAATAAAAGTTATTTCCGAAAATGGATATGTTTGGTATAATAAATAATGTACTTTGAATTGATAAAATGAAAGACGGTTGAAATGGAACATTTTGGAATAACTTTTATTTAACTTGAATCATAGTTGAATTGATGTCTAAATGAATAAAGTTGTGAAGAAAATTTAGTGTATATTAACTATAAAAGGAAAAAAAATTATGGAACGGATGTGTTTTGTAAGTAAATAATTGAAAATGTTGTTTTCAAATGTAAAGGTGAAATTTCCATTTATGACTTAACTTGAAAATTGGAAATTGGGTTTTAAATAAAATTGTTAAGTTAAGTAAATAAATGAGAATTTAGTTTTATTTAGGAAGTGGGTATTTTTAAATTAAGTGTAAAGTTATTTGGAAAAATATATATACAAGTTAAGTAAAATTGGGAAATTCTGACTTACAAATGATTCATAGTAAATTTGGATATTTTATTTATAAAATTTATTTTATTGAATCATAAGATAAATGGTATCCAAATGAACATTTTTCTGAAGCAGGAATATGATTTTATAAGTTAAGAATGGTTAAAAATTTAAATTTTTATGTTTCTGAATTCGACAATGTTTTGAAATTAAAGTGGCAGAGACGTGTTGTATTTATGAACAGAGAGAGTTTGCATTAGGCAGAGACGCAAGTTTTGTGTAAATACATATTTTTCAAACTAGATAAGTTGGACATGCCGTGGAAATATATATATATATATATATATATAATAATAATAATAATAATAATAATAATAAATAGTATTGCCAAGCCTATGAAGTTGGGGTCGGGATGTGGGGTGAGGCAGTCGAGCAAAAGTTGAACCAAAATTTCTTTTACTCCATTCGTTCCAGTTGTTCAAAATATTTGCTTTAACCGTAAATTGAAGTCGCGTATTGGTTTTATTTGGATTTTCTTCTAGATTTTGATCAAGTCGTTGCTTCCGCTGTGAATTGATCGTGCTTTCTATACTCTTATTTCAGGATTTTCGTTTTGAATCAAATTTTTTTCAGCAACATTCAGATGAGTATTTCTCACTAGACAAACATACCTATATATCTGTGAATTTATCACAAGTGTAATTGTAAACTTTTATTTAAATTTTATCTGCCTGTGATATAAGCGTATGATGTTAAACCCCATTATTAATTGACACATCATCAGTTGTTTATTTATTTTATATTATTGCAGTTATACTATTTAATGCTTATTTACTGTTAAATCATCACTGCAAGTTCCATGTAAATTTGAGATCGTTATAGGCTGAAATGATAGGCCTGTACGATATTTATTTATTTATTTATTTATTTAATTGTTTAATTTTAAATATTTAACTTGAGATTGCGGGTTTGAAATGATAGAACCCGGGGTTTTTGTAAATTGCGGATTGAAATGATATATATCCGTATCACTTGACCTAGGCTAGAAAACTATATACAGACCCGTGGTTTATATAATATTTTTATGAAATGTTTTAAAAAAATATTCTTAAATAGAAAGTTTATAATTTTCTGGTTTAAATGTATTTGAAGGATTTTATTTTTTTATTTATTTATAATGATTTTTGAATGAGTCAAATGTTAAATAAATGAATGTTTATCTAAAATTTTGGAGTATAACTTATTTTGGAAAATTATGAATTTTTGTTAAAAGTGAGATTTTAGTTAAGTAAAATAATTGATATTAAGTTTTACTTTGGGAATTTAAAACTTAATGGTTAAGTTAATAAATTACAGCACTTAAATGCTGTCTTTTGTAAATAGACTGTTTTAACCTATAACTTTAGGTAGCATTTTATAAGTGCTACGGAAACTGAATTTTGATTGTTTTAATAAAATTTATGGAAATAATCTTTGAAAAAAAAAGCTTAAATTTTGGAATATAATATGAATAAATAAGAATAAGGAATTGACTTTAAATGGTTTTAAATGGAAGAATTTAACTTTTAAATGTGAGTTGAAAGGCAATTAATTCCTAAATAAATTGAATAGATTTAAATGGTATTTTATATTAAATGAAATCACTGATGTTTAAATAAATGATGTTTGAAAGGATATTATGATATTGAAATGTATTTGAAATTTATTTTGATTTTTAAAGTATAAATACCATTTTTTTTAAAGTTGTAACCACGGTTTATAATAACGCTTGGTTGTTAAAGAGACCGGGATCGGATGTCAGGCATACTCTCTGTCGATACCGAAAACCACTTTGACAACCGTGTACGCGGTGGAGATTCCAGAATGAAGTAGGATGGTGGTGGCGTTTTCTATGTGGTAAAAAAGTGGACCCGACTCCCGTGAGTTGGCATAAGGTGGCTAAAACAGGAGCGATTGACGGATTAATGAGGTAGCACATCTGATCGGACGCACTTCTTCGTATGCCATTCTATTACTTATGTGATTGTATTGGTTCGCACCTTTGATTTGGGAGTGTTGTTCGAGGTGGGCGGTAGCTGCGCGCTACGCGTTACCATCGGTCCGGAAGCGTAATTGGTATATCTACCCTGGCATTGCCTAATTGTGCCGTGTCACCTACCATAGCGAGCCTTGTACGATTTTGTTTTTCTCCCGTAGCCCTTGTGGTATCCTCTGGTGGCTTCCCGATCAGGAGGGACTATGATATTGGATGGACTACTGGGACTATTACGTGTTAAGGGGAATATTGGGTCACTCCTTAACGCTATTTAAAAGTAAGTTTATTTTAATATAGACACTATTATAATAGCGAATATTACTACATAGTAAATAGTTTAACGGATCCTTAGAGGATGGGCGGTCCCAAGCATCCTTTAAGTTACTTGCTCTATATTACTGTACACTTGAATTAGCTTACACTATATAAGTATGTATGTCCTGACTCGAGTGTTTATGTTTTATTTTACGCTCGGGTCAGCCTGAGTTGCAGTTTCAGTTTTCTTCCCGGAGCTAGGACATTCTGTAGACCTTTCGAGCTGCTGGCAAAAACTTTCAGTCTATATCTTATTTATGTAATGGAGACTTTGGAATATTTGGATTTCTATTGATGTTTTAAACTGTACTGGAGATTCTAAACCATGTAAAATTTTATTTGGTTGAGATTTTTAGTGGCTTCATGAACCACTAAGTATTTTAAATTCCGCTGCGAGATTTCTGATATCTGTGTCTGTGATTTATTTACTGCATATTCTGAGTTTTGCCAAAAATTTATTTACGACGCAGTATTTTGAACAATTCAAGTCCGACATGTGCGGATGCGAATGGTTGAAAATATCGGGTCGTTTTAAGACTCTAAATAAATCTTCATCCTACATGTCCAATAAGTGTAATTACTTTCGTTAAAAAATGGGGGTCTACCACTAGATTGTCCTCCTACAGAAGTGTTGACAAGTGTACCAATAGTATTGCGAACCATTTAAAAAATTTAAAAATCAAATTACGAGTTTATGAAAACTTAGTGCTCTGATATCAATATGGGTTGCGGAATTATGGATCTTATGGCTAATTTAATACTGGAATGGGGTGATTAGTGTTTTTAACTTATGTAAATCTTTTTTTATTTTCTTTCAAGATTAATACTAAATTATTGATTAATAACTTTAGAATTATACTAACAATCAGTCATAGATGCAATCATAGATATAAATAAAAGCAATAAAGTAAAGTAAGAGTTTGAGAGATGACATTAGAGAATTTACATTGGTTTGGATTTCTTCTATATCTAGTCCTTTACAATTGCTTATACAAATTTCTTTTAAAATGCTAACCTTTAACTAGGTAGAAGTTAAACCCAAATATAATCACGATTTCGAGGTATGAGACACACCCTCCTGTATTCCGAGTTTGGAGTAAACTCACTTGATTTGACCAGGTAACAAGTACACCCACTATGTTTGAATGAGCTACTAAGCATACCCACTTGATTTAAACCAGCTACAAGCACATCCAAGAAAACACAAATAGAGTTGATAGTTTTTCCAAAGATAAATTATTGTATTTTGTGTACAATGGATCCTATAGCCTCTTGGATAGCACTTTGATCATTGAATTAAGAGAGAGATGTTTCCAAAATAGTAAGGTAGTAGTATCGAATCAATACAGCGAAGGATGAATTGATTGTATATAATTTTGAAGAGAATAGAGTGTTTTTAGGAGAATTTTCAAGAGAGTAAGAAGTGGGAAGACAATAAGTAATTAGTTATTCAAAAATTCATTTTCACTTCCCTTTATATAGTAAGTGAATAGATATATCCATTCGTAAAGAGTTGTGTCGAATAGACACTTCTTTTCAAAATTTATAAAAATGACCTAAGGTCCATATGTCAACATATAGTGACCAAGATGTCGACATACCCTAGTGTATTTAAAATACTTTTCTTTTAATTTATTTTGAAAGTCCTGTACTTTATAAAATAATTCGAACATGGTTTTTAAATACTTTTCAACATAAAGAAATTTTATAAAATATTTTTTAAATTAAAATAATTTATTTTTGATAGAAAATCAAAAATCAAAAATTGAAGATAGAGATTAGAAATTGCTATCAAGCACTCTAATAATATATATATATATATATATATATATATATATATATATATATATATATATATATATATATAGACACACACACACACACACACATACATACACTAATGACTACATACACTTTATTATAACCTTGAGATCTTCATTTTTTTCCTTCGAACTCATGAGTATTCATATCTTTATTTTGAGTCTTTATACTGTATAGTCTTCGACTTAGCAGCTATGTAATATTCTGCACTATATATTATATAACTTGTCAAAACATTAGTATCTATGTTTTATATGGTTGTATATGGTTACTGTCATCAAAATCAATAATCGAGATATTAACACTTCTTCTCTTGCTAATCTCTCTTACTTTTTGGAAAGAGATTCATAACGTTCGAATTCAGGAGGAATGTGTATAAGAGAGAGGTTGGTTTTGTTGGAAACTTTGTGTGGAAAAATGTTTTCACCTTTTAGACCGATACCAGAATAACTGAAAATTCTAGTAAGATACACACCATAGTAAAGTGTGTTCATGCCTACAGATTGTCTTCTGAAAAAAGTCATCCAAAATTACTTGAACCCAATTTATATCATATTTTGCAAACGTAGCAAAATGAGCTTTGAAATTTCTTCGGATCGGGTTATTGTAATTTTCTGTTCTCTACGTAGTACTTTGTTGTAAAATAAGACTCATTGTCTTACTTTAGGCCTAATATTCTTGCCTTTAAAACAATACTCTTCAACATTAGAACATAAACAGTGCACATCTTCTGTATTGGCATAATCAACTTCAAAAGTGGAGGGTTCATTTCGAGTACCTTTACAACCAAGAATTTAACCGAGAATTTCGCAGTCCAAAACTATATTAATATATTTGACACTAATTCAAATTTGACCTTCTTCTTGGAAAAAAATTCCATTTGAATTTGCATAAAACATTTTAACCAAATCGGGATAGCAATCAAAATCATTTCGAGATAAATTGGTTAATCCAAAATTATCATTTTCAAAAAAAGATCTTGTAAACTATAAGAAGAAAATTCATTAAAATTTGCAAACCTTCCTAAAGTTACATTTCCATAAGTAGCATACTCAACAAAATTTTCAATGGACTCTTGATCATTATGAAGTTGAATTTTGATCTTTTGAGTAAGCCTAATGGCTTTGGATGAGGAAGGTTGGTTCAATAGAAAACATTGTTGTGCAGTTTTGAAGTTAGAAGAGTGTAGAATGAATTTGAATTTTGAAATAAAATGCGAATGAATGAAGGAATAGGAATGAGATGGTTTAATAGAGAGTGAATTTGCATTTTTGTTTGAAAAGATGCCTTTATAGTTTTCGAAATTAATGCAAAAGAGAAGGAAATTTTAAATTTTGAAAAGATTCTCTAATTTTCTGCTAGGTATGTCGACATACCCATGTGATATATGTCGATATATAGGCTGAAAATTTCTAAATTAAACTATGGCAATAAATTTCTATACACACACTTATATAAAAACATTATTATTATTAATCTATATTTATTCCTAAATTCAATAATTTCAAATGGATGAAATAAAAAAATAAAAAATAAATGTAAAAAGTACAACTTTTGTTATTATCCTTTGTTGTGATTTGATTAATCTTCTATTGCTGTGAATTGACATTTTCTATATTTGCTTCATTTTCGCTTAATGTTGTATCAAAATCACCTAAAGTTGCATTGTAAGATCTTTTTCTCTTTTTGAATAAACTGGTGTTTGGTGTTTTTTTGCTACGTGCAGTCACTTCGAGATGACCAGATTTTCCACAATCATAACACTTAATAACACTTCCTTTCCAAAAAAAATTGTTTTTAGTTTTACGAACATTGTTCATCATTTTGTACTTCGGGAAATTTTGGATCATAAAAGCGATCTCCTCATCAGTACCATCATAACTAGAATCTTGATTGCTGGTTGTAGCATTAAATGCAACTGATTTCCTTTTTGTTACCTTGCTCACCCTCATGCCCTACAGTTATGCTTCATAGGACCTTAGATTACCAACTAACTTTTCAATATTTAAATTAATAATGTCATTAACCTCTTCTACAGCTAATTTCTTTCGATCCCATTCCAAAGATAGTGAATGAAGAATTTTTCTTACTTGATCTTATTTAGAAAAATGTTTACCTAACGATACTAGTGAATGAACTATATCTTGAGATCTGGAATACATATCAGTAATAGACTCATCTGGTTTAATTTCAAACAATTAAAACTGGTTGTTAGGGTAGAAGTTTATGTCTATATTACTTTACTGGTGCCCACATGTGTAACTTTCAGTGTTCTTATGAATTTACATGCAGACTTAGAAATAAAAACTCAATTGTATTCATTTTTATCTAGTGAACAAAATAGAATATTGATAGCCCTAGAATTATTAAGTGCTTGTGACTTTTGGTCCGGTGTCCACGTTGAATATTCGGTTTGAGATTCAGTGTACTCATTCTATTTAATATTCTAAATACCTAAACCGTTAGACTGTAAATAGATCTTCAAAATGCATGACCAATAAGTGCAATTACTACTATTAAATAATGGGGATTAAATTGTAGATTGTTCTTCTACAAAAATTAATTTTTTTAGTAATGGTATTACCAACAATTTATACTTTTCATAAATCAAATTACGAATCTTTTGAAAACCTAATGCAATGATACCAAATGAGGGTTATGTTGTAACGAATCTTAAGGCCATTTTAACAATAGGTGGGTGGATATTGTTTTATAACTTTTATGAATTTTTTTAATTTGTTTCAAGTTTTAAATCCAATCAAAAACTATCAACACGGATCCATAATAATCAAGAGCCACAGATACAGTCACAGATAAATATAAAAGAAATAATAAAATAAAGTAAGAGAAATGGCACCAAGCATTTTTATACTAGTTCGGATTAACCAACCCTACATCCAGCCATATACAATTCTATACACTTTTTTCTCAATCGTCTACTTTAACCAGGTAGCAAGAAAACTAGAATAAAATCTTAATTACAAGGCTATGGGACACATCCTCTTGTATTATAAGTTTGGGGCAAATTCTCTTGATTTACTGGTTAACAAGATCACCTGCTTGATTTGGACAGGAAAAAAGCACATTCACTTGATTTGAATGGCAACAAGCACACCTCTTTTATTTGAACAGGCAAAAAGCACACCCACTTGATTTAGATAGGCAACAAATGCACCTACTTGATTTGAATGAGTAACAAGCACACTAAAAAAAATAAGAGTATGGTTTTTGATTTCCAAATACAAACAGTTGTACCTAGGATAAAAGATATCATATAGCCCTTCTGGTAGTGGTTTGATATTTGAGTTTGTATATAGAATGCTTCCAAAATAGCAGATATTTTATAGAGAATTATCTATTAGAGTATGCATTGATACTATATAGATTTGGAAGAATATAAAGAGTAGTTTTCCAAAAATATTTCAAGAGAGTAAGGAGTAAGAAGAAAGTAAAAAAATTCATTCATGATCCTCTTTATATAGTGAATGAGCAGAAGTATCCATTTGTAAAGAGATGCATCCAAAATACACTTCCTTTCAAAAATTAAAAAAGCAACCAATGGTCACTATGTTGACATATCTAGGAGGGGTATGCTAACATACCCTTGTTAATTTTGAAAAATGAATTTTCTCTTAAATTACCTTCAAACTTCTATATTTTTATAAAATAATTTTAAATATATTTTATAACTACTTTGAACACAAGAAAACTTTTGTAAAATATATTTGAATTAAAAATAATTTATTTTGATGGATATATCAAAGATCGAAAATTTGTGATAAAGATCAGAATTTGGTGTTAGGTACTTTAACAATTTGTTCTAATGACTCATACTAAAGTCTTGAGCACTTCAAGTCTTTTGTCTCTAAAATCATAAGTCTTGATCATCGTCTCTAAATCTTCATTCTTGGCCATTATACCGATCAATCTTCAAGTTTTATAATTTTGTACATGTGTAATATTCTACAACATATATTATACAACTTGACAAAACATTAGTACCTATATTTATATGGTTTTTGTTATCAAAATCAATATCTGGGTCATTAACAATATGCGCTTTAGATGCATATTTTAATTGAAAGAAAGCGAGTCAAATACGGAGAACAAGTTTATATATAGAGATTTGGAAGACTAGAGGTGCATGGAAAATTATATGTTTTTACATAATAATAGATTTATATCGTTGGGATCTATTTCTGTTAAACCTGAATATAAAATTATGGAATTGTAGGCTTATATATATAATGGACTTGAGATTCTTGCCTACATATTCAGTAGATTGTTACTCTAATTAAATGTTGTATACACCTAAATTTGGAATGTAAGGATGAAAGTAGTCTGTAAAAGATATAGGATTAGTCACTAATTAAATTATATATTAATTTCAGACTTTGTTATTTGAGTATAATAATTATTAAACTTGAATTGAATATTATTTCAAATCTCATTTATATTTTAATTCATTAGAATGAAGAATGTTTCTATATGAATCCATGTAAATTATGTAACTTTATAATTATATATGACCGTGTGTCATTTAAAATAACATGGAATATGTCTGAAGGAAAGAGTTGTGCAAAAAAGGGATGTTTGCCGTATTTTACACTATTTGTTTCAATAAACATAAAAAATAAAATTTCTTGTAATTTGAACATAGAAAATTCCTATTTTTAGATAGTTTACAATATTAACATTTCCCTTTGGGCAAGATATAGTTCCAATGCATTAAGATGTACAAATCCCTTCGTATAGAACTAAAAGTGTTATAAAAAGAAATAATAATAGCAATAATTCCATCATTGATTTAAATTTTTATGAGTAAATATAAGTTAAGAGATAAATAATAATTGCTAGAAGAGTTTGTGAGGTTATAATAATCAAGTTTAAATGGCATTAACTAAAAAGAGGCAATAAATAATATCCAGTTATATCAATTAAACAAGAATCAGTATGTAGTTTGAAAAAAGCAATAGGCCATGCTTGATTATATTAATTGAAAAGAAGCAATAAATAATACTTAAGTCTATTAATTGAAAAGAAGTAGCAAATGAAACTAATCGCACAGAAAGAAGTAGTAAATGATACCTAATGAAAATTGTGAAATTGAATAAGAAGTAAGGTCATGGTAAGTAAGTGAACACTAATAATTGAGATTAGGATGCGTAATAATTTTATAGTTAAAATTATATAGTGTCAAAAATATGTTTATGATGGGTGCATACTATTAGGTCTTGCCTAATAGTTGGATTAATTATAAATGATGCGGTCATTAGTATGGGTCGGAATACGAGGCCAGTAATGTTATAAAATGGAAGTCTGCCATCCGCAATAAGCTATAGCAGTTGTGCTACATTGCACTACTGTGGGACATCTACAATTATAGGACCCATGGGAATATACGTTCGGATATAGGTTTAGGGATATACCAAAATAGGTTCATCTCGGATTTGAAGTCTTAAATGACCATATTGGGTCTACTTCAATTCTACATGAGGTATTAAGTAATATGGTGAGAATTTTCTTGACTTGCAATAGGCAATCTGAGTTGGACGGTAGGCGAAAGCTCAACGCTATGTCAGCACTATGGGTACCATATAGTTGAGGAGTAGGGTTGTATACATTAGGTCGAGAGCACCACCATTCCTATAATAGTCATTAGCAAAAACTTGGGTTACGTCTAGAGATGAATTACATTTCCTACTAGTATAGGTTCCATATAGGATATGCAATTGCCTCAAATTTTGTTTGTTTGTTGTCATTAGGAGGTAGGTTAGTTAACTCTTAGATAAGTCTTTAAGGCGAGTTAGAAATACAATTAATTAGTTGTAATGTCGTAAGTCCTAATGCCATTATTAGGCACCAAAGGGAGGTTATCCTATGTGTGAGGGTAATTCGGCCTAGATACTATTATGGATGCCTGGTGCAATGCGTTGTTGTGGATACGAGCGAGGGATGTATCCTTGTTCATAGGGGACAGTGATGCTTATATATATATATATATATATATATATATATGCACACACATACACATGTATATATCTATTTTATACCTTGGGGTAGGTGGAACGTATCGTACGCGTATATGAAGGCAAAATGACTAAGCTATGAATAACAGACATAACATATGGTGGAAACCAATCAGCGTAAACTAGTTAACGAATAAAGTATATAATTTACTAGTCACCAAAATGCCATCCTCCTCATTACAACCCATAGAATAGATCTAGTGTTAGAACTGGACCAGCCCACGCCAGAAGTTGTGGGTGAATTGAAATATTTCTACCATATTAGATCTTTCTTGGCCTTTGAAGTCTAGTTTGTTTAGAACATTTCTAATTTTTTGAATAAGATCTTTTATTTTATTTATATTTATTAATTGACATAGCTTTATTCAGTTTATGTTAAGATATATGCACGTGATCATATACACATATGTGTGTTGGTGCATATGTAAGATATCAATCCGCGCAAGGTATAACATGTGCGTGCATAGATGTTGGGGTTTACATCGCAACGAACATATTAGCTCGTCCAACATGCAAATACAGTGTTTGAATGTATGTATATATACACTTTTGTTTACATACATAAGATATTATATATATATATATATATATATATATATTTTAATTATTTTTTTATAAATATAAACTTTTGTTCGTATGTATACGTACAAACAAAATTATAAAATATTAATATATGAATATATGTGTGTGTCTATATATAATTATGTGAATAAGTTCAAATTAATTTTAAATAAATTAATAAAATAAATACTAAAAGTATTTTTTTAAATTAAGAACAACACATACATATGTAAATAAAATATTTTTTTAATATATATATATATATATATTATACAATTACTTACTTGTAAATATATATTAAAAATATAGATTAATATTTATAAATACAATATAATTATTATTTTTTCAAATAAATATTTACCTGGACATGCACATGAGTCGAAAATAATTTTTTATTTAAATATTATTTAATTAATTTCATACGGTTTTAATTTAAAATATTACTGTAAAATAAATTTGAAACAAAATTTTCAAATTTAAATTTCCAGTAAAATTTTGATTTAAAATCTATACATAGAAAAACATTATTTTATAATTTTATGATTTAAAAATAATTTTATAATTAATTACTTATATTCGGTATATATTTAAAATATTTTTAAATAATAAAAAAACTATTTTTTTCGAAGATTTATTTTGTGATAATATAATTTATAAAATGTTAAACGTATTTTTAATATTTTTATTCGAGTTTTTGGCCCAATGGGATCCAAGAAAAGACGGAACAAGTTGACGGAATCAGAATAGCTCAAAAGTCAACTAAAAGAATTAGAGTAGCAAGCTAACAGAGAACCAAGGTAAAAGAATGAAAAATTACTAAGGGCATAGATCGCTAGTGATCCATGGAATATGGATCAATGGCAATCCATTGGGATAGTGCCGTGTTAAACCACATCTCTTGCATTAAGATCAAATCCTTGTTATTTAAGTGGTAACTGAGTTTGACGAGATTCTAAATTAGCTGAAGAAGGAGACAAGCATCCGTCCAGTCCAATCAGCAGCTAAATACAACTAGCAAGTAAAACGTTATCAAAATAAGGCAATATGGAATGAGACCACACTAACAACATCAACACAAAGCAACAAAAACATCCCAGGAATCAAAATCCAAAAATAGCTAAGTTTATGGATCGCTAGCAATCCATTAACTATGGATCACCAGTCGATCCATATGTTATCGTAGTGCAAGCACGACCCACATAGATTGAAGCAAAGAAAGGAGCTAAGTAATTAGCTCGCATTTGAGCTAATACTATGGATCGCTAGCGATCCACAGACCATGGATCGCTGGCGATCCATCTTTTTGGCTCGGGTCACGAGCTAAACGCCACTGCGTCTTCCTACGTCCATCTGCAAATAGCTATCGAACAGGCTTGGCCCAATAGCTCTCCAATCTCTATAAATATCGTCCTATCTGCAACATAAACGAGACATTCGCCAGACTGATTGCTGAAATTCTACTGGAAGCTTTCTTCACTCTTTACCTCCCTCACAACAATCTCCAAAGGGGTTCACTGTAATTCTCCAGTGGATTCCAACCTTGGAGATTCAATCTAGCTAAGGACAATTAAGAGCTTTATAATAGAACACTTCTTGTAACAGCAATCAGTCTATAATAAAAACTACAAAGTGGATTTAGGATTCGTAAAAGTCAAACCACTATAAAAATCTTTTGGTCTTCTTTCTCTTACTGCTCTTTTCTATATCTATATTACTGCTCCGCGAGAACATGGCTTGTGCTTCCAAAATCAAACAGGGGTGTTGATCCATTTTTTAGGTTAACATTTTGGTGCTTTCACTAAGAGGCCAACTCAGGATTCAACCTAGCTATCTACTTTAGATCAGATAGGTCTAGAAGTTAAATCCTCAATCCTTGGTTGAAAAATCTACCGCTTGGAATCAATGGCTCCTGGAAGAAGGAGAACTACCTCTAGAAGGTCCATAGGGGCATTGATAGCTAGAGAAGATGTTAATCTTCAACAAACTAAAGTAAATGGCACTAACTAAGGAAACCAGGCACCAACATCCTCCAGTCAGCACGAAGTTGTTACTAGAGATGAGTTAAATAAGATGGTTGAAAAAATCAACCAAAAAATGGAAAGTAGCCAAAGGGCTTTGATGGATAAGCTTAATGCACTCTTAACCTTACAAACAAATCCTCCTCCAAGAACTATGTATGAACCCACAGCTGTTGTAGAACAAGAAATTTCTTCCGTTTCTGGTCAAAACGGAAGAAACAGAAAACAACCACGGAAAAGGGTGACAAACAGGAACCATGGGACTCAACTTGGAAGGAAATACGAGTATTCCGCTTGCCGCAAGGCAATTGATTCTGAACTTGAATCAAGGGGCAAAGACCTCACAAGATGATATAGTTATGGACCTCTTCGACTCGAAAGATGGAGAGCAAGACAACTACTTGGAAGAGAATGTCAACGCATTCGATGATGCTAGTAACATCCAAACTGCCCTAATCAGGCTAACTGCAAGCCAACGGGATCCCGCGGAAGTGGATCCCCTAGTCACAGGAAAGCCTAGACTTCGACCACACGCCAAGACCATTTTCAAAGCCAAACACTTGGTGTAGTGACTGACTACCACTTCAAGGATTATCGGACATCAAAGGCATAGGTAGCAGACATGGTCAAACGATTAATGGACGAGAGTAAAAATAGGAGAGATGATGAATGAGGATCTGCACCAAGTCAGACTCCCTTTACTGATGAATTCTTAAATGAGAAATATTCCACAATGTTAACTGTTTCATCTACGATGGGACCAAATCCCATTTGTATAAGTAAAATTGGTACATGGATGGAGCTAATACCTCTAAAGCTGTTCGGTGCAAGTTTTTTCCTATCTTTTGGAAGGAATTGCATCTATGTGGTTCACAAGGCTTTTGTCGAGATCTACCTTTACTTTTGACTAATTAGCTATAAGATTCCTCGGTCATTTCAGATTCCATACCGTACAACCAAAAGATGTCACGTCCCTATCCATACTGTTCAAGGGATGCAACATATCATTGAATCTTTCATGAACCGGTTCAGTACCGTAGTGACGGAAGTAAGTAACCCTAATGAGGACATGGTTTTTAAGGTGTATGTGTCATTCACTCGGAGATTGAATTCGAAAAGTGGATTAATATGATGCAACCCACTATAAGGAAAGACTTCAATCGTAGGGAATGTCAATGCTTAAGGTTGGAAGAAGCGCATGAGCTAAAGAGGAAGTCTATTGGTGTGCAACCGATGAACATCAGATAGAGCGACGTAGCAATGAATCAAAATGTGCATGCTTCTAGAACCGCTAAAGGAGTAACAGGGAAAGATGGAAACCAAAAGATGAAAAATCAAAACTCCAATAGCAGAAATGGTAATGGCAACAATAAAAGGCTTAAAGGGTTCAGGCTCGAAGATTAACCCCTCCAAACGACACTCCAGAAAATATTTATCTCACCATACAAGGGACCAAGGAATACAAAAAAAATCCCTAAAAAGGAAGCAACTGAGCAACAAAAATGCTCAGGTAAGTTATGCTGCTTCCACGAGACACACGGTCATAGTACAAATGAATACCGCCATCTAAAGAATCTTATCGAAGAGTTGATCTGAGAAAACAAGCTCCAGCATGAGGAAGCCACATAACCCTGATCAACCCGCGGCACCTCCATCTCCTAGAGAATGAAGGAATCAAGCCGGAACTAGTGAAGAAAGGTCCAAATGAACTGATTAAAGACTTATTATTGAAACAATATCTAGGCGACCACAACCCGCGCAAAGAAGTTGGAGAGAGATGGAGAGGTATGCAAGTTCGTTGAAGCATTCTCCAAAGGAATCTGTCTCGCAATAGAAGATGAAACTCCAGCCAAGCGATAGAAAGTTAGGAGTAACGATACAGTGTTCTGAAATCAAGACACCAAAGGGATCGAAGCCCTGACTCTCGGTTCAATGGTGGTAACGGTGGGAATCGGTCTCGTTGTTGTTCGACGAGTGTTGGTCGATAGCGGCAGCTCTGTTAATATACTTTTTAAACATACTTTTGATCAATTGAAGATCAACATGAAAAGCATGTCTGCATGCCAAATGAAGATCCAAGTGTTCACTGGAAAACATAAGCAACCTGTAGGAACAATCGACCTGCCAGTGGAACTTAGAGGGGACAATCGAAGAGTCACCCTCATTTAGACTTTCGTAATCATAGATGAAATGTCTACATATAACGCCTTTGTGGGAGGGCCGGCACTAGCAAATTTCAGAATAGCTCTTGCTTAGTGGTGCCTAATCACGAAGTTTCCTACTGCAGATGGAACCAGAATAGCGAAAGGAGATCAGTGCGCCGCCAGAGAATGTTACAATGCAGAGCTACGTGAATCCAAAAGAATGGAAAAATGGAAGGATGCGGGGGGAACTATCCACATCCGTAAACCTTTTGAATAGCAATTACAAAGCCGCCCCTTGATTGGGAACATAGCCGATTCGACAAGGCTTTGGACCTTAGAAAGAAGAATTCAGGGGAGGAACGGGCATCAACGGCAGAATTGACGGTGTCTGTCCTGGTCGATATGGATGACCTAACTAAAGTCTTGAAAATTAGATCACACCTTGGAAACAATATGTGGTTATAACTTACTAAGTTTCTTCGCACCAACGTGGATGTGTTTGCTTGGACACATTCCGATATGTGTTGGGTATCACCAAAAATCGCATGCCATGCACTCAACATTAACCCCAAGTTTACACCAGTAAAGCGAAAGCGGCGCAGCCTGGGTCCTAAATGGTCCAAGGCGTTAAGAGAAAAGGTGGACAAGTTAATGTCTAATGGTTTTATCTGTGACTTATCCTACCCGTTCTTAGTTGAAAAGTCCAATGGGAAGTGGCGTACATGTTTCGATTACTCAGACTTAAACAAAGCTTGCCCAAAGGATAGTTTCCTTCTCCCCAAAATATACCAGCTTGTGGACGGAACAACACGACATGAGGTGCTATCATTCATGGATGCATACTCCAGGTACAACCAAATCTTGATACATGAACCTGATCAAGAGAACACCAGCTTCATCACCTACTTGGACCTATACTACTACAAGGTAATGCCATTCAGTTAAAAGAACACCGGGGCAACATATCAAAGGTTGGTAAATACCATGTCTAAGCGCCAGACTGGGAAAATTATGGAGGTTTAAGTGGATGACATGTTGGTCAAATCACGAGCAGCTACTAACTACTTAGATAATCTCGCTAAAATGTTCGAAATACTCCGAAAGTACGGAATGAAACTCAATCCACTTAAATGTCACTTCGAAGTAGCTTTGGGAAAATTCTTAGGATTCATCATAAGTGCCAGGTGCATTTAAGAAAATCCAAAAATAATAATGGCACTACATGAAGACCAAGCTCTGAAGAATAAGAAAGAACTGCAAAGCCTGAATGGAAAGGTCGCAGCACGAAATCAATTTATCTCGAAAGCTACTGACAAATGTATACCATTCTTCGATGCACTGAAGAAAGAAAGGAAAAACTTTGAATCGAGTGAAACTTGTCAAACGACATTCGAAGAACTGCTGCGGCACATGGAAGCTCTGCCAATCATGTTAAAGCCTGTGGATGGAGAAGACTTGTTCATTTATTTAACAATCTCGCCTCATTCCATGAGTGCCGCCTTGTGTGTGAAGAAGCGAAAGTCCAACGACCTGTGCATTATATTAGCATGTAGCTTATCGAAGCCAAGAAAAATTACCCAAAGCTTGAAAAGCTATCATATTGCTTCTTTATCGCATCAAGGAAATTACGACCATATTTTTAGGTGCATCTAATCAAGGTATTGACTGATCAGCCCCTGAAGCAAGTGTTGTATCGACCTGAAACTTCCGGATGACTTCTCAAATAAAACATCGAACTGAGTCAATATGACATGACATACCATCCGATGAAGGCTATCAACTGGAAAGCACTAGCAAATTTCATCGCCGAGCTTACTATATGAGATGACGAGGAAGAAATACCGTTGGGAGTGGAAACGCAATGGAGACTCTTCATTGATGGCGCATCCAACAATCTTTATTCGAGGGCAGGAGTAATGCTTGAAAACCCCGATGGGAAAGCCATTTGCTATGCTTTACGCTTGGAATTCCTTATGAAAAATAACAAAGCAGAATATGAAGCACTAATAACAGGATTAAGAGTTATGAAAGGGCTAAAAATAAATTCCGCTTACATCTACAGCGACTCCCAAGTAGTTTTCCTCCAAGTAAAGGGAGAATACCAGGTTCGAGGGGAGAATCTTGCCCCATTCCTATCTAAAGTGCAAGAGCTACTAAGCGACATTGGACATTATGCCATAACTCATATTCCATGGGTGAAAAATACCAAGGTGGACAATTTGGCTAAAATGATAAACTTTTGAGAAGCTCAATCATTGGGGTTGATCCCAGTCGAAACTGTAGCCACCCAGAGCATAGACGAAATGGGTGTCGGCTGGATCCTTGAGATCACCGTCGAACCAGAGACGTTGATGACATCGATAAAGGACTATTTACTTGCAGGAACCCTTTCGGTTGACCGAAATCAATGAAAAAAGCTTCTCCGAAAGGCAGTACGATTCATGATACAAGATGGAATACTCTATCAAAAAGGATTATCAACCCCCTCCTTAGATATGTGTCGATGATGAAGCTTGACAAATCTTAAAGGAAGTGCACAAAGGCGAATGCAGAGACCACACTAGGGGGTAAATCCTTGCAAAAAAAAGTCCTTTGGTACGAATATTTCTGGCTAATGATTAACGATTAACGCTGCAGAATATGCCAAAACATGTAATCATTGCCAAAGATTCGGTAAAATTAAAAGAACTCCTTCAACAGAGCTAACGTAGATGGTTAGCTCGTGGTCATTTGCAATATGGGGAATCGACTTGATTGGCGTCTAGCCAATAGCAAAAGGATGGGCCAGATATGTTATAGTTTCCATTGATTATTTCACGAAAGTGCCAAAGCGGAACTGCTGGCCACCACAACCACAAAGAAAGTTATTAATTTTTATACTAAAAACATTATTTGCAGGTCTGGTATGCCATAGAAAATCATCACCGATAATGGAACTCAATTCAAAAGCTTCGAGTTTAAAGACTTTTGCAAATGTTTCTGAATTGAGAAGAGCTTCTCCGCATTACCTCATCCGCAAGCAAATGGGAAAGTGGAAGTAATAAAAAAGATCATTAAGTCCACTATCAAAAAACGAATAACTAAAGATAAAGTAAATTAGGTTGATGAACTTCCACTCGCACTGTAGGCTTACAGAACTACCCACAAAGCGACAACCGGCTACACTCCGTTAGCTTTGGCATATGCCTCCATGGTAATGATTCCTGTTGAATTAGAAGTCCCCTCGTACCAAAGGTTTTTAATGAAAAAAAACGAGTAGCTTCTACTTGAATCACTAGATACGATTGATGAAAGAAGAGGCTGAATTGAGAACCGTTGCGCATTGAAAAAGGAAACTCCAAATCTTACAACCAAACCATCAAAGTGGGAGATCTCGTGCTCAAGCAAGTCTACCTCGCTCCTGGAGCCTTCGGACCAAACTGGGAAGGGCCATATGTTATCCATCAAAAGCTAAGGGATGGAACTTTCAAACTAGCAACCGTCGATGGAATCCAAGTTCCTATGGCATGGAATAGCGAATCGCTCAACCATTACTTCGCTTGAAAACAACCTTATGTACTTTATATTTTTCAGCAATTAAGCCGTCCCGAGATGCCGGGAGCATTGTAAATAGGAAAAATCTATCTTGCTTTCCTTAATAAAATTGATTCGCTTTTTGAACCAACAAAACCGTGTTCATAATAACTACCTGTTGAGTCGAGGGAAGCAAATCGACTCAAACCATTGGATTGGCGGAACCCGATCTTCGCCTTCTAAGAACCATGTTTCCCCACCAACATCGGGAAGGCCCAAACATAAACTCCTCATGTTGACCGAAGATAGGAAACACTAAGGAATATGAAAAGCCTCACATCACATAAGCCGTGCACCAACTCTTTAGACGTAAACTCCTTACGTTGCTCGAATAGGAAATACCAAGGAGTATTAAAAGCCACGCATCCCATAAGCCTCCCGCTAACTTTTAAAACTTACACTCCTCAAGTTGCCCAAAGATAGGCAATACTAAGGAGTATGAGAAGCCGCGCATCCCATAAGCCGCGCACCAACTTTTAAAACATATACTCCTCGCATTGCCCGAAAATAGGCAACACCGAGAAGTATCAAAACTGATCCGGATCGACGGGCTATATCGATCCTAAAAGCCACGTATACTTCTGAAAAACCGCACGTCTTATAAACCGTGCGCACTTTTAAGTATCAAAATTGCCTCTATGGTACCACAGAATTTATTTACCATAGGAGTAATAAGAATTGACCCACTCCCATTATTGAAAGCTATGATATCCTGGAATTTTTGACAATATCAATTTAATAACCTTTATATAAAAATTAAATTGATTTGATAATATTGATCAATAAAATATGATTTGGTTTAATAATCAGATTAAATAAATATTTAATTTGTGATTTTATCTTTTAAAAAGCTAAATAAATGTTTTTAATTATAATGTGTATATATATTTGTATATACATTATAGATAATCTTTGTTTTGGAATTTAATAAATAAATGAAGTTTTGTTTTTAAATTCTAATAATATATTTAGTAATTGGGAAATTATGTTTTAAATTAATTTTAAGTTTCTCAAAGTTATTTAAATTAATAACTATATGATTTCTAAATATTTAAAATAAATGTAAAATTGTTTAAAGTTTATCTTAGCTTAATTTTTAAATTTGTTTTATTACTTGATATAAATGTGATTTAGAAATATTATATATAAGTTTAAAATATAATGTAAAATATGGTTTTAATTCATTTATTAATAAAAGTGATTTATAATCTCTTTATAAATTATTTAAAATTTGTTAAATTGATTATTTTCAAGCCATATTAATAAATTTATTATTTTTCCATAAATATAAAAAGAATTAAAATAAGAAAATAAAATTTCCATTTTAAATTGAATAAATTGATTTTACTTTGGAATTTTATTTTTAATTCAAATAAATGGATTCTTAAAAATATTTGAATAAGTTTTAATTTATAGTTTTTTTTATTTACACTTTCTCTAAATAAGAAATTCATATATCTATATATTACATAAGTATAAAATAAATTAAGAAAAATTCTTCATTAACATTTAAAAAATATAACTAAATTAAATAAAAGACATGTGTTAACCCATTAATAATCTAAATCAACATGTGTTAAGTAGTGAGCTAAATTATGTGTTAAGTAGTGAGCTAAATTACATGACAAGTGTCATTATGTTTTATATTTTTCTTTTATTTTAATTCAACTAATTTCAGCCTTAAACCATTTTCATTTTTCCCTCATTCTCTTTTCATAACCTAAAGCTAAAATGAATCAAAGAGAAACATCACACTTCAAAAATCTGAAAACTCAAAATTCTCTTAAAACCATATGTGAAATCATCTCCTCAAACTACAATTGCAAACCAAAAACTTGAAACAAGATTTGCAAACCTGTAGATGCAACTGCATTTTTCTCTGGGAAATCATGTTTGCAATTTCAAATTCCTGCAAATCAAGTCTGCATTTTTCTAAGGCCTGCATAAAATTGCATTTCCACTGGAAATTGTCAAGAAGCAACCTGGAGACAACTTTAAATCAATGGGTCTGCATGCATAAAGTGTTAACAGGGTTCAGAAGCTTTTCTAAATCAAGAGGCTCTGTTTTTTTCCTTCAGGGAACTAGTGAGTAACATTTTTGAAAATTAATCAAGTATAAATTGGTTGCCTAAGTTATCTCTGGAAAATTTGACTTGTGCGTGAATATTTGGATGATATGTGTGCATGTCTGCTAGTATCTTTGACCCCTCTTTTCTTGCTTAAACTCGGTTTTTATTTTTAATTTAAACCCCTACCTCTGGATTTAGCCATTGTTATGATTTAAGTTACAAACAAAAATAGTTTGTTTGATCATAGGTTTAAGCTTAAAATTTTAATTAAATTAAAATAAAATCAAACCTGCTCTGGAAACAAAAATAGTCAGGAAGACATGAGATTAGTTAAAATTCAAATACCCTAATTCGTTAATTTAAGTTTATGATCTGAAAATTGATAAGAAAACATGATTTTTAAAACCAAAATCGTAATTTTTAGTTTGGGATTTTGGGAGCAGTCCATATTTATTTGGAAATGGATTTTGGGGTGTTTTCTAGCGAACAAGGTGATTTGGACGGTCAGGGTTCACAATAGAGGAAGTAGAGGGATCTGGTATCTCGGCAAAAATGTCAGGTGGCGGTTTAAGGTGACGTGGTGGCGGCAGGAGGTTGATTTCACCTGTAGCCCTAGTTTTTGGGTTGTGTTTTTAAGAGGTCGTTCATCGTCTCTGGTGGATCAAGCTCCACCAGAGTTTGGGGATTGAATGAGGGGTTGTAATAGAAGTTGTGGCCGGAGACATTTCCACTCTGGTGATCGGAGATTGGAAATTGAAGTCGTTTCAGGTTTTGGGTTCATGTTCAGTTTTTGGGTGAACACTCGAATTCAATTTCGAGTTTGATATCAATGATCTGATGTTCGCAATGTTGCGCAAGGTTGTTTTCTGATGTGTCGATGCAGTAGGGGTTGACCGGTGATGGTCAGAGCCACCGTGCATGTGCACGGTGCTCATATTTTCTGATGAACTGGGAATATTGGTAAGGGTATGGTACTCGAGTGAATACTTGAGTCATTACACTGTTTTACCAAAGTCAAGTGTGAGATGTCTCGAAGTAAAATTTAATACGCTCGGTAAACTTAGATTACAGGTTTCAGGAACCTGTCTGTGTTCAGTTTTTAAAATTTAAACTGAGAATGAGAAAAATAAAGCAAGTTTTAATGCAGGGTTTTGAAACAAAGTTTAAAACTGAATTTTTAATCTAAATTCAAATTAGAATTTGAATCTTAAGTTTTTAATAGAAATAAAGCTTATAAATTCTCATTTTTTTTAAATAAGTCGAATATTAAAGTAGTTTATAACATGTTTTAAAAATATGAAGATACAAGATTTTAAACAAGAGTGTTCAAATTTAAGTTTAGAATCTGGAATTCAAAAATGAATTTGAATTCAAGTTTGAAATAAAATAAGTTTTTAGATTGTTTTAAAACAACTTTAAATGTTCAAAATATGGTTTGGAAGTTGAAATGAATTTGGTTTAAATTTCTATTAAAAATTCTTTTATAAAATAAGTAATTCTTCAACATGTAATTAAAAAGAGTTTTTGAATTGTTTTTAAAGCCTTGTTAAAGTTAAAATTTGTTTCCATTTTAGATCTTAAATTTAAAATGGAATTTAATAGTAAATTTAAAGCAAATTGTTTTAAAATATTTTGTTAATGATAACTTAACCATAATAAAGATTAAGGTTTATCTTATAGTTAATTAGGCCTTAATGATTTATAATTCATTAAATTATTAAGGTGATTAAGATCAATAATTAATTTATTAAATTAATTAATTAATTGAGTTAATTAATTAAATAATTAAGGGTTTTATTTAATTAATTAAAGGATTAAAGCAAGTTAATTAAGATTTACTAATAGTAATTAAGAAATCATTAATTAGATAAGATTTGATTTTTAATTAATGATTTGAAATTTATAAATCAAGTAATTGACAATTAATTAAGTATAGATTAACACTTGATTAATTAAATAATTTGAGATTAATTAATGGGTTCTGTAGACAATTAAATTTGTAATTAATAATAATTAATCTCAGATAATTACTTTAGAGGAGTAATTAAAGATTTGTTAATGGTTAATGAAGGTCGTTAACTTAGGATTATTTAATAATTAATTAATGTGATTAATTTTTAATAATCAATTAGATTAATTAATTTAAAGATAATCATTTGAGAATTGTTTAAGTGTAAATTACTTAATGGAAGTAATTAAGAAATTAATTACTAAGTGTAATTAATTAAGTTTATTTTGATTAGTTTAAGATTAATTAATTAAGTTTAATTAATTTAAAATAATCATTGGATAATTTAAGAAGTAATTACCCGATGTAATTAATAATGGATAATTACTTAGTGAAGTAATTAAGGAGATAATTACTGGATGTAATTAAATGGAAGGATAATTGGGTAATGGAAGAGTTTTGGAAATTAATTACTTTATGTAATTCATATAAGGATAATTACTTAGAGGAAGTAATTAATAATTAATTACTTAGTGTAATTAATTTAGAGTTGATTAATAAAGTTATTTGAAGAGGATTAAAAGATGTAATTAATCAAGGGTAATTAATTACTTAATGAGATTAAATCTGGGTGATTAGTAAATATGATTAATTAAAGATTAATTATTAAAGATAATTAATTAAGAAATAATTAAATTATCTGGTGAAGTAAATTAAAGATAGCTAATTACTGAATGTGATTAATTAAGAGTGATTAATCAATATGGATTAATTGTTGATTAATTAATTAATGTAATTAATTTAAATAGGGTAATTATAAATAAAAATAATTAAGGATCATTAATCTATATGATTAATGATGTAATTAAGGATTGATTAATTAAGAACAATTAATCAATGAAGGAATTAATTAATGTAATTAATTAAGGATTAACGTAATTAATTATAGTTAATTAATTAATGAAGTAATTAAAAGGTTAATTACTGAATTTGGTTTGGGATAATTAATTTGTGAAATTAATTAGAGGTTAATTACTTGAATATAATTAAAAGATAATTAATCAAGGGTGATTAATTAAGGTGATTTATTTGAGGGTAATTAATTAATTGATTTGTAATTAATTAATGGATATGTAAGAAAGATTTGTATTGATGAAGTAATTTACTTTAAATTAATTAGGGAAGAAGTAATTAATTTAATTCATTTTAAATTAATTATAGAATAGTGACTAATAAGTCATTGCTTATGAATGTTGATTGATATTGATTACCCTGAATAGTTGAGATCTCAGATATGAGATAAGTAATGTTGTGTGATTTGGATGCTATGGTTGCATTTGAGTTGATAATATGAATTATCTGTTTGGGATGATAATATGGATTACCTGTTGTGATGATAATGTTGATTATCTATTGTGATATTGTGTATTATCTATCTGTGTGTATATAGATAATATTAAATTGAATTGTTTTAAACATTTAAAACAACTAGGACCTAAAAGATGGCGAATTGGATTTCGATGAGACCGGGATTGGGTTTCCATATTTGGATATCCAAAAACCACATCGATCCAAATTAACGATAGGTCGTGAATCTCAAGTGAAGATGAAAATTCAGAGTGCAAGGGTTATCGTCGTTAACTCTGAGGGTGATTCCAAAATGAGTGTAACGAGATAATGCCTTTGGTTTCGTTCGAACGCGGAACGAACTTGTATGGATTGTATGCTTTCAGAACATCGTCAGGTGGACGATGAGCATTTTAAGAGATGTGTTCTCTAAAGGTAATTATAGCCTCAAGTCTCATCAACCGGGAATGGCTAAAACAGGGGAAGTGCAGCAAAGTTAAGTGGGTCATGCCCAAGTAGGACGAGGTTTTCCCCTGTCTAGAAGTCCCTTTATTTTCGGCTGTGCGGGCATTTGGTTGCAAACAACTGCGGGGTTGTCTTGTTCGAGACTGTTCAGTAAGGAATGGTCCCGGCCTTGTGTTGCAGGGGAGTTAGGGTGGCTCCTCGGTACGGTGATCTAGGCCACGTACTATGACGGGCGGTACCCCAGTAGCCCTGCCATTGATGGAATCCAAAATCCAATAAGTGCCGTACGTTTTAGTTATGTCCAACTATGTTGGAACGTGAGATGTAAGCATTCCAGCTATTTCTGTATTTTACTTGTAAACCCTAGACACTATTATAATTTCACCGGATTTCCTATCAAATGTTTTGGTTAGCGTAAGGTAAAAACTTTTCCATGTTTATGTGTGGGAAGTCTTACGTGATACCTTTCTTTTCAAAAGGTTTTTAAAAGTTAAGCAACCTTAACCTATTACTCACACCAGACCCATGTCTGACCTGGAGTTTATCTTTTGTTTTCTTAAACACTTGGATACTCAATTTTACGAGTAGCCAAGGGATTCAGGTTGGCTTTGACGAATATTGGAGGAGCAATGGAGCAGGAGGCTTCTGCGTTATAGATATATAGTTTTCGCTGTGTATTCTCTGTGTTGTGTTTGTATTAAGTCGCAAATACTAGACAGGTGTTTATAACTGTCTAGTATATGTTGTGTATGTTGTGTAACTCTGATTGATGTTGTATATTATATAAATACTTATGTTATTAAATATAATTTATTCGTTCCGCTGTTGAGATTCTAGTGTTGTTTCTTCTTTCTCTTCTTTCTTTCCTCTTTCTATCACATTCTTTCTTCATTAGCGACGCGTCTTCCTGGTTAGTGGAAGACGGATCGTCTCAAAAGCAATGTGCACGACTGTAAAAAAAATTGGAGCACTACAAACCAGCAGGAAACTTCAAATGTTGACGCTCAATGACTAACCATAACATTTAAACGTTGATAACGTGTAACTGCCTATAGATAACTCATACAATGTGCACATTTCAAACATGCATATGTTGCCCAGTTACCAGGATATCGGAAGAAACTTGCACTGCATGCTACAGTTACAAAACTTCCAAAAGAAGAAAGATCAAGTTTTGGCTTAGTCAAATTTCAAGTTTTAATAGGCTAACTATTTAAACCATAAGTTACTGGTCATTTGTCAATTATTTGAAGTAAACAGCCCTATGAACTGGGGGCATATACCGGCACATAAATAAAAATACTTAAAATAATAATTTCGTAAGTTCCGTTGCCCCAAACTAAGAGTTTTAGCAGTAATCATACGGCTAGATAAAATAAAGTGAAAGTATATAGAGTAAACTAAGTGCACAGAACACACATAAGAAAATAAGTGTAAACAAAATGAATATAGGTGCATAGAACGCATATATATAGATAAATAAGAGTACAGTCAAAATATCAACAATGTATTATTTATAACTTTCTTTTATACAAGGTTAAAATATGGGGGCCGACCCACACAATGCCGGCCAACAAAAGAGAAATACAAACACCACAACCAAAACACTAAGTGCAGACTCTGCTCATGAACAAAACAACATAAAATGAGTCAAAATCAGATCAGTCACTACCCAAGCTTCCCAGAGCTTCTTTCCACCAGTTCCCTTTTCGTCTTTTGTTCGAAGTTTATGTTCCACCGTGGGAGTGGTGTCGTTGCTAATAATGCCAACAATATCATCGACGCTAATGTCCTCCTACTGCTTTGCAACCTTCTTAGAAGATTTGCACTTCGTTTTACACTTCTGTGACTTGAAGGGGATCTCGGTGGCCTTGATTGCTTAAACCTTCTCCTTTTTGACGGTAACCAGCTATTCTTGAGATCGTTGTGGCTGCTCAGTTTGAACTTCTTACTCCTGAACTTTGGCTGCCATTTTGTCACCTTACAAGGATATAGAAGGGTCATCCAAGCCATGAAGTGTGACAATCTACTTGGACTCTGGCCCTGGCTGCGAACCAGACATGGTGACCGAAGTAGTTTCGAAAACAAGCACGGAAGTAGTGGAGATAGCAGTAGGTCCGACCAACAAGGAAATAGGAAGATCAGCAGACAAGGAGGATGGACCTATAAGATGAAAAATGAAAGTATTAAATTCTTCCTACTCTTGCGGCGTAAGCTGAAAGCTCCCGAACTTGGGGGTAATAAGTAAATTACCTACACCGGAGTAATAACCAAGAATGGTAACTTCATACTAACCGCCTTCACCATCCTTCGACGGCTCGATAATCTGAGGGGAAGCCTTAAGCCTAGAACTTGTTAACCGATCACATGGCTTCCCCGATGGTTCGTTGGTGCTAGAAATGAAAGGCTCCGTAAGCGCTTCGGCAGCCGCAGTCATGGCGGCACCGGCAACTTCTTTCTCACACTCAATCCATAAAATCTCTTGGCCCTCAAGTAATGCCTTATTAGATTCTTCATTGAGGTAGGCATTTTCTAACACTCGCTCGGTATAAACATCACCACTGTCACGAAAGCAGGTCAAGATTTCTTCCCAAACCACAACGGGAGTGCACGAGAATTTAGGGCCTAAGTAGCTGAGGCTCCCCTGACATAGCAGAGAGTTGACATAAAAAATTAAAGATGGTCTCGTCCATCTTCTCCATCTTCCTTTCTAAAGCGTTCTAAAGCTCTAGATAATCCACCGTAATGGCGGCCTTTTCGACTTCAATGCAAGACTTATTGGCACTAAGCTACGTAACATGATCCTGTAGCCTAGTGATTGTCTCATCTTGGTCGGAGATGGTCTTATTATGCCCCTCTACAATGAGATTGTGATCGATGATGGTTTTATTTTGAACCTTAATTGTCGCGCTGCAAGTAGCCGCCGCCTCTTTTAATTTGGCCTCTTCTGCATGGGACTTCTTAATTTCATCTTTTAGACGATCTCAATTCTCTCATAGGCCTCTTTTAATTCCTTCAGCAAACCTGTGTTCTTTTTTCCTCAAAGCGCCACTTCTTTCTCCTCCTCCAGCTATTTGATCCTATAATCGTGTTCGGTCAATGCCCACTCAAAATCATCCTTCTCTGATTCAAAAGGGAGGATTTCTCGATAGTTGTTGCGGTTCGTATCTGCCAGTTGTTTACATAATTTCTCCCACCCTAAGTCATTATGGATAGCCTAAAGATGTGGCATATACGAATCTCTACGAACAGGATAGAGATCGTGATCAAACTTAACCCCCTTAAGAACAACCCTGGAGCGCCGCCTCAAGCCTGGGTGGACCAGATGGAAGAATACAGCCGGGTCTCTGATGGGGGCGTGAAGCACCGGGAATAAGAGCAACAGAAGAGGATGGAATGTAAGTTGAAGGCGGAATGGGGAAAGAAGGAACTGGTATTTCCTGACCCACTAAAGAAAGCTCGGAACGAAAGCTTGCTGTTTTGAAGAATGGTAACTACGATCGGATTTAGGCCTCTTCGACAGCTCCTTTCTCTCGTCGAACTCTTCCTCTTTTCTTACCCGCCTTTATATATTCAACCACACTCCCTCTCGTCTTGATGACGAGCTTCGACCACTAAATCTTTTTTTCTTCTATACTCTTCCTCCATCTCTTGGGACCTGTGACACTTGGGAGAACGCTTGGACCAGCGTTGGGAGTTGGTAAATTCTTCAAAAACATTGTAAAGGTCACGCCTTCTCGTCATACCTCACACGAAGCATAAATAAAAGGTTTTAGAAATGGAAAATAAACGTGAAAAGTAAGTGAACAAGTGAATGTAACCTTAGTGAAGCAAGTGATGTGTTTGGCTGGAGAACCTAAAACAGTGTCACAAATCGGATCAGGCAAGCGCCATACTCAGCCTGTGAAGAGGAAATAAAAAAGGCGATGGACGATGACTCAGCTTTCGAAAATATTCGACCTCTTCCACTTGACTTACGGAGAGAAGTTGGGTACTTCATTCTAAACAATGGAACTCGCATCCAAAAAAGTTAGATAATTCTATTCTAAACTAATAGTTTCATCTACAACACTTGAATTCCGAAAAGACATTGAGTCATGCTAACACACATGATTTCAAATATGTACTAGAGCAAGCGCAGTGTGCTGTCTATAGGGGGTCAACTCGATCTCCGAAACACTACAAACACTCTATCATGTGTAGATAGTTCACTTGTAGTGGAAAAAGCAAAAGGATTTCCTGTATCGTCTTCTTTTTTTTGCTTCCTCTACACTTACCTGTTATCGATCTATGATCGATAATGGATCTGTTGTCTGAAGCGATGCAGAAAACTATTTTCAGTACAAGGGCATCGAGCGTACAAAAGCAAGTAAGATAAGAAATTCTTCGGAAGAGCAAGGACCAATTCACAACGTGTCGTGCAATATCAACTATGGGGCTTGGCACAAGTTAATTCTGGTTCAGTGGATGAAGACAGCAAAACATGTCAAGCACCAAGGCAAGGCCCGAATGTCATTTCGGATGAACTCAAGACTCGATTTACTATCTTTCTCCATTAAGCCGCAATCGATTCGGACTCCTCACGATAGACATCATGAAAACAAGTTCGCTGCCAAACCATTAAACGGACATTGTAATCAGTGAACCCATCTCGGATTAACAACTCAGTACAAAGTTGATTGGAGTTTCGAAATTAGCAAACTAAAATAGTCCAGTGGCAATCTAGGGATGAAGTGGCGATGGCCCATGGAAGCGAGCTACGGTTTGATTCACAAAAAGATGGTGAAGAATTGGGGTCGACGGTAGGGTCGGCAGCATCGAAGGAGTCGAGTGGAAACTAGAACAAGGCTGGGTCGATTCATGGAAGAAGATGGATCGAATCGATGCAAAGGGCATGGATCGTAGTAAGGAAAGGAAGCTCGGGTCATGTAGGAGTGAAGGGGTAGGTCGGCTCGACTACTTACATAAGGGAATAAAATGAACCGAAAAACTTCTAAGGCATCAGGTCGCTAGCGATCCATCATCTATGGATTACTAGGGATCTATGGGGTTGTATGCAAATTTTACCATTTTGCATGGTGACGTTCCAACACTGCTTTAAGACATACGAAAGGCTATGGAGTAAAATTTGATCTATTGTGGCAAACAATGGTGGTTGAGATCAAAACCAAACAAATAGCATGTAAACTAGCTGACGTTATGATTACTTGGAATTCAACAAGTAGATACTAAAAGCGGTAACTTCTAGAGCATGCCTTGTTTCCAACAAAGACGTGCTATGGGGGCAAATGTTATCCGGATTTTTGACCCAGCAAGATCCAAGAAAAGTGGAACAACTTGACGGAGTCGGAATAGCTCAGAAGTCAACCAAAAGAATTAGAGTAGAAAGCTAAAATATAATCAAGATAAAAGAATGAAAAATCTACTAAGGACATCGATTGCTAGTGATCCATGGCCTATGGATCGCTAGCAATCCATGGGGGTAGTGTCGTGTTCAATTAAATCTCCTACATCGATATCTAATCCATGTTACTGAAGTGGTTACTAGGTTTAAAGAGATTTTGAGTTAGCTAAACCAAGTGACAAGCATTTGTCCTATCCAATCAATAGCTAAATACAACTAGCAAGTAAATCGTAATCAAAATAAGGAAATACACAACGAGATCACATGAACAACATCAATATAAAGCAACAAAAGCATCCCATACATCAAAATAAAAAAATATGCTTGGTGTATGGATCACTAGCGATCCATAAACTATGGATCCCCAGTGATCCATATGTTATCATAGTGCAAGCACACACCACACAGATTGAATCAAAGAAAGGAACAAAGTAATTAGCTCGCGTTCGAGTTCCATAGACCATGGATCGCTAGCGATCCATCTTTTTGGCTCGGGGCGTGAGCTAAACTTCACTACGTCTTCCTACGTCCATCCGCAAACATATGGAGAACAGGCTTGGCCCAATAGCTCTCCGATCTCTTTAAATGCCATCATATCCGCAACATAAATGGGATCTTTGCTGGACCTGCACTGGTTGTTGGAATCTTTCTTCACTCTTGACCTCCATCACATAATCTCCAAAAGGGTTCACTGTGATTCTCCAGTGGATTCCAACCTTGGAGATTCAATCTAGTAAGTATAATTAAGAGCTTTGTAATCAAACAATTTTTGTAACAACGGTCAGTCTATAATAAAAACTATTAAGTGGATGTAGGCTTCATTAATAGCCGAACCACTATACTAATTCTTCTGGTCTTCTGTCTCTCACTACTCTTTTCTATATCTACTATCTATATTGCTCTATGAGCAGGGCTGGTGCTTTCACACTCAAAACAGGGAGTTGAACCATTTTTTAGGTTAACAAATATATATATATATATATATATATATATATTCAATTTACGAAATTAAATGATTTAAATATTATTTAAATAATAACATACGTATTTATAATATTTTACTATTATCGAATATAATATCTGTATAATACACTATAAATAAAATATTTATGACATTTATATATTGTGTATGATGAAGTTATCAATTATAAACTATATTTCTATGCATATATTTACAATACATATATAAAATATACATAAGTATTTTTTTTAGCTGTGCGATTACAGGTATGTACATAACAACTTTTTTATATTATCTAAGTATATACATATATAAGACAATATAATTTGCATATCAGAATCATCACCTAACTAACAATATGTGTGTGTGTGTATGATTCACTATATCTAAGCACAGATAATTATATTTCGGTCAAAAATATACCTTACTTCCAAAGCCTTTAAGTATGCCTTGGAATGAAGAAGTATGCTCTTTAAAACAATTTCTGATCCAAAATAGTGCTAGTCCTTGAACCGTTGACCATCAACTATCGAATAGTAGTTGATTTGATTTAAGCTTTAGTAAATGGGGAGATTATAGGGAAAGTTCAGCTAGCAATGTGTAGGGATGAAGGCTCTAAAATATCAATTGACGGTAGAGATACTTAAATAGAGGAAAGAAGGAGAGAATTTGGGATCTCATCTTTTACTCAATCACCTTCCATCTGAGCTATCTAAAATCAAGCCTATATCTACATGTATTAGCCGCTCATAATCCTATGCTACTGCCGAGTTTACTAGCCCTCTCTTGGGCCATGATCCCATCTATGTTCTGAACAGATGATTTTGTATTTTAAATTTAATTTAAAACGCTTATCGATATCGTATATCGATTAATATATTAAGAACTTTTATAAATACATTTAATATTAGTTAATCAAATCAAAATAAAATTTATAAATAAAATTTCATAAATATTAATTAATTTATAATAATTATACATTATTTAAATCATTTAGCTAAAGGAGAATTCATCGTTTTGGTTGTGTGACTTGTCAGGTGTAAATTTGGTCAGCGATTAACATTGAACTATTCGAATATCAACGTTCATGTGTTACTTAGCAGGAGGTGTCATATTTTAGCCAAATTTATCGCTTACTTTGTTTCGATGAAATCTAATTTTACTTTGTTAACCATTACCTGGTTGTGATTTTTATTTATACCAATTCTCTTCATCAAAATTATATCACTTTGGACTTGTAGAATTCGGTAAATATCAAAATTCCAATATTTTCATATTCTACTCTATAGTCCAAACACAAAATACAGGGTTTAATAATAACAATTATTATTAATTGAACTCATTTGGACAAAGATTTTGACTTTGAGTTGACTTGAGTTAACCATGATACTAACCTCATAAAACTGAGGTAATCAATCCTCTCTTGAATATTGCTTCACTTCCAATACTTCCACTCACCCAACTATAGACACTCGATGGACACCATGCCATGATTTGAATATAATTAAAGTGGAGCTTTCATACTGAAGATCGATGGTATTCTTAAGTTGAGAGAACTATGTAAATTAGTCACATCAATATTTTCTATCTGATCTTAGTTATACTAACCAGCCAAAAACTATCGAGTGAGTTGTTCCACGGTTATCCAATAACTGTTAATACATAACCCACAGGTGCCTCTAGCAGCCATGAGTAATACACTACCTAATATTTAGAAAGCATTATGTACATTAATCTTGACGGATATATCGATATCCAGTCTCGATGCATCTTGACTAGGAAAATTTAAAATGATGTGTTTTATAATAATGTGATATAATACTCATGATTACAACTATTTGTAATTACTATTAAAACACAACATTTATGGATTTTCTACTAAATATATTTTAATTAAGTATTTAATTATTTATAATATGTTATAATAGAAAGAAAAACACATTTTTTACGAGTGAGAATTGCTTATAGAGTTAATTAATTTACAATAAATTACAAAATTGCCCACATGGCATACCCTGAACTCTATCAATCTTCCACTTGCATTTAGCGTCAATTATGTAATCTCAATATTATCCCTTCAATCAGCTTCTTGAGAGCTGACCGACTTAGACCTTAGTGAATAGATCTGTTATATTTTCCTTGGTATATAACCTTTGTATCATGATCTCTTTCTTCTCAACGAATTCTCTAATCGGGTGGAACTTCCAAAGAATATGCCATGGCCTCTTGTGTATTATAGACTCCTTTGCAATCCACATTGCCACATCGCTATCACTGAACAATGCCATGGGATTCCTGGTATTGGGAATCATTCTGAGCTTACTAAAAAATCTATGCATCTCGACTACCTCATTAGTTATTTCATTGAGAGCGATGTACTGGACCTCCAAAATGGAATTAGCGATTATTTCTTGCTTGGAAGATTTTTAACTAGCAGCTCCATTGTTAAGCCTAAATACATAACCAGACATCGATTTACTATCATTTATCACTTTGAAAGCTCAAATCCATATACCCCTTCATAAAGAGGTCTCTGAAAGTCTACAGGGTGGATTAAGTAATGTATATGCAAGTATATGTGACAAAATATATGATGCAACTAAAACAATATTAATCTAAGTAAATATAGAATAAGCACATCGGGATTTTATACTGGTTCAGACCTCCCGTCCTACGTCCAATCCCGAAGCTCCCCTTCAGAATTCAACTGTTAAACACCCTCGCTTTTCCCAGAGGAATATGATTAGTTACAGTAAGTTCTTCTTGTCAAATGTGTGTTCTAATATAACACGGATGTTAACCGATTAGTACAATTGCTTCTAATATATCTCTAAGGAGTGTTGTCTGTGAGAAAATGTGTATATGGAAGAGTGAATACAAGTAAGAATTGCTAGAGTGCAGAGATCAAGAATAGAGTATAGAATCAAATATCATAAATGAGTAAGGTAAGTAAGTTGAGTTAGTTCTTCTTGATTCTTGATGCTATATATAGTTGTAGATAGATATTTTGAGTAATTACATCCATTAATGAGTGCTCCACAGTTGTTTCTATTGATGATGAAGAGTTGCAGCAAGGAGAAGCGGAGATGTCCATTTGAATGTGGCAGTTGAGTTCTTATTTGAAATCCGAGTTTGAAATCAGACGTATGGGATATGTTTCAAACATTTGATACTATATATATTTTTAAATATAGTAGTAGATCGGACGTTTGAGTGCAATTGTTAGACGTCTAATTTAGCCTATCTGTTGTTCCAAAAAACTATTTCAGACATCTGGGTTGTGCACCCAGACATCTGATATTGTGCATATCAGTTTTTGTGCTCTTTTTCTTGTGCTTCTTTGTTCCTATCGACTTGTAGTCTCTTGTAGTGTCCTTTGAGCCTTATTCTTGTCTTTCCAGTAATGTTGCTTCTAGCAAGTAACTGGATATATAAATATATATATATGTATGTATGTATGTATGTATGTATGTATGTATGTATGTATGCATGTATGTATGTATATTCGATTTTCATTGTATAGTTGTTGTCATCGAAACTGTAGATTTGATTTCCTAACAATCTCCCCTTTTTTTATAATGACAACTATACAATGTACTTAGATATAATTTTATAAATCTTCCCCCGAATATGTGCTTTCTATTATTTATTATGCTTTTTATTATACCTCCCCCTTTGGCATTATCAAAAAGCTTTAATAATTTTTAATTACAGACATCATGTTCATACCATTTAGTATTTAACAATCGTTGTAAGGTTAAATGAATATACATAGAAATAACACACCAAAAAGCAATTTTCATTAATCATATTAATCAATTACATGCATAGATTTTTTTTATCATTTTTATACAAAAGATAGAATCTTAAAAAAATATAAGAATCTTTTGGGGAAGTTTTAGCTTAAGCATCTCCTTCGTCTTCATTCTTGAAAGAACTAGGGTGTTTTGTAGGAGATGTCGGAGTGTGTTCGAGAGATTCTTTTTCCTCGTCAAAATGTTTGGAATCTTTTGAAGGAGGAGGAGAAGGTACTGGAGTTGGCCAATCTTATGAAGGTGGTGTAGGACCACGAACCCATTGAAGAACCTCTTTTAGAACGGATAATGTATTTGAAAGCGATGCTTCAACTGTGGCTAGGAGAGAAGAAAAAGATGTTTCAAAACTATCAATACGCTTAGCCAATAATTTTTGATTTCATGATAGAATAAGTTGATTTTGGAGAGTTAAGTTGCTAATACTCTTATTTGGATTCATCTCAGTGCGAGTCTGCAAAATGTCATCTTGGCATGTATAATCAAAGGGTGCAATAAGTGGAGGAGTATTCTCGCGATGTAGCTCTACCTCTTGTGATGGTTCAGGTTGTAGTTGGGGTTAAGGCCTAGCGTGTCTGGCTTGACGATGTTGCATCCACTCTTCAAATGATATAAAATCCAAAGGATTTTCTGGTAAGTCTATAAGAGAGAGAAACTTTGTGGAGGCATACTTCGAAAAAAATTCTTCAAAAGTTGATAAGTAAGAAGGAATGTTGTGAGCTCTTAGAAGTCACATATTGTACGTAGGATAGATGATGGATGGGCGTGTTCGAGTCCAGTAATGTTTGAGCTCATCAAATATAAATTTTTCCCAACTAACCCCTATTCCATTGAATTTAGCATATAGAGCCTAGTGCTCTAACTCTGTTATTTGCTCATGACTACCAAGGCGAGGAATGATAGTGTTGATAATCATTCTAGTGAGAAGTCTCGCCTTAGGTCTTAAGTATTTTGATGCAAATCTAGGCATTTCATCTTTCCATATTTGATATGTGATATTATCTCTTGGTTTGAGATATATATCCGAAATATTATATAAATCTTCTTCGGTGTCGAAACATCTAAGAGTTCGGCCTATGATCCCTAGAGTAAGTCTAATAGTGTTGCCGTAAACACTTGACCATAGCCAATTATCATTGTTTTCGGTATTCCAAACCGCAGTGCTATCTAAATTAGCATAGAATAGGAATATGCAAGTTGGTCTATTTGGATATTATTTGGGTTGAAGGAGATCAATTGATGTAACCCCGCATTTTTGCATATTTCATCCAAGTCGTACATAGGAAATTTGAGCAAATTGTAGAAAAGACCTGTATGAAGCTTCTTCTTTTGAATATCTTCATGTCTTTTGATTGAATGTGGTACGCGATTCATCCATCTTTCAATTTGATCTTCAGAGCAAACTTGCGGGTTGGATGAAGTAGCTTGGCCTTGTTTGCATTTAGAGATTTAAGGGTTTTTTCGTTTTAGGAGCCATGAGATTCGAGCGTGTTTGGAGAAGAAAGCGATTTTGAGAAGTAGAGAATCGTCTTTGCAGTGGAAACAAAATGAAATGTAGGTGAGAAAAGTGAAAAAATAGACATTATTAGGGTACTTAAGAGTGTCGATTGAAAACGTCTGGACGGTGAATCAGACGTCTGGTTGTTGGTGGTAGACGTTTGGAATAGATCGATTTGTAAATGCTGAAAGCTAGAGAGTTTTGTCAGACGTCTGGAAGTAAAATCAGACGTCTGAAATTGGCCTTTTTTATGTTGAGAAGGCCGAAACTTTATTCAAACATCTGGGAACCATTTTTACATGTCTGAAATAGGCCGTTGTGTTTTTTATAAGGCGGAAAGTATTTTCAGACGTCTGGTTGGATATATCAGACGTTTGATATATGCACAATGTTAAAAAAATTGTGTGATACAAGAGTGTCAGACGTCTGGTGGCATTGTTCAGACGTCTGAAATGGCCAGTTTGTCTTAAAATAGCCTAATTTTGAAGGGTGTTGCTTATTCGAGGGATTGATTTTAGAAAAACATAATATTATTATTTGTGAAACAGAATACAAATATATGTAGATACGAATACAAGGAGAAAAGGTAAATTTATTTAGACGAAGATGGAGCATTGCAATCTTTAGACTTGTCATCCCTCCATGGCTTGAGTGGAGACCATATATTTCCACGTTCGTTGGTTCTCTGCTAACCAGAGAATCGCCTAGGTAAGGAGTCAAAGGTGTACAATAAGAGGCAGAGGGATCCAAAGGTGTACAATAAGAGGCAGAGGGATCCAAAGATGTACATCCTTCTTTCGTGAATTGCAAAATTTGATCGCTACTAGCTCCAGAAAACTTAGTCATCGCGCAATGGCCTTTTATTCAAAGTATAATTCTCGTTGTAAATCTATTTGTTGCTTTTGGTAGTGATGTGTCTCATCGATTTTCTCCTTGGTGTAAGAAGAGACAAATAGAGATTGTTTGGGCCTCTTTTTATCGGGAGTGAATCCCGTGTGGTAGATGGACCACTTATAGCTCGTTTCCTGATCTGGTGTAGGACTAGGAAGGCGATGTGGTGTATCTGCTGAACTATCCGTTGTTAGTGTTGAGAAGGAAAGATGAGAGTTGTCAGAAGACATGCTTTTATTTTCTTTTGTAAAAAGGAATATGAAATCTATGTATTCTTTACATTTTGTTTTGTAAAAAGGCTATATACACATGATTTTAAAGGTTATACATAGGTAATTTCAAAAAAAAAAATTCAAAAAAGTTGTTGGTTAGTGTTAATAATTTTGATTTATGGATAAAAAAAATTTTACCTAAAAATAGAATGAATGAAAATGTAGTATTAGTTGAGAAGATCATTAAGAGAACATACTCCTAAATCGCATCGCAGTTTAACAAATGTTTGTTCATTTAGGTGAAAATATCTGCTATTTGACTCCCGGTATTTACGTATTCTAATGTAATAATTCCTTTTTCTACATTGTCATATAAAAAATTTATGTCATATATCTATGTGTTTAGTACGTGAGTGATTTACAGGGTTTTTTTGATAGATTTATTGCACTTGTATTATCGCAATGTATTGGTGATTTATCGATAACTTTGCCGAAATCTTTAAGTGTTTGATGCATGTATATCACTCATGTATATGCTAGAGCTGATGAAATATATTTGGCTTTGCAAGTGGACAAGGAGACATAATTTTCCTTTTTGCTAAACCATGAAACTAATGATTGTCCGATAAAGTGACACGTTCCGCTAGTACTCTTACGATCTGTTTTACATCCATCGAAATCCGCATCACTATATGAAACTAGTTCAAAGGATGATCCCTTAGGATAAAACAAACCGTAATCTCTAGTACTAGATAGATATCGTAAGATACGTTTAATAGCTCTTTGGTGAGATTCCTTTGGTTTCGCTTGCAATCGAGCACAAAGACATACGCTCATCATAATGTCGGGTCGACTAGCCGTTAAATATAATAAGGAGCTAATCATACTACAATATACTTTTAATCAAAATCTTTTCCGTTATCATCTTTTTCCAAGTAAACACTAGTACTCATTGGTGTTGGTTTGCTTGAAGTTTTATCCATTTCAAAACGATAGAATAGATTGTTAGAATATTTTTCTTGATCAATAAAAATACCATTTTCAAGTTATTTTATTTGTAAACCGAAAAAGAAATTCAATTCACCCATGTGAGACATTTCAAATTCGTTTTTCATAATATTTGAAAATTGAGTACAAATATTTTCGTTAGGTGTACCAAAAATAATATCATCTACGTAAATTTGTACAACTAAGATGTCGTTATTTTCTCGTTTAATAAGTAAAGTCGTATCTATTTTACCTGTTTGGAAACCAAATTTAATTAAATTATTTTTAAGACATTCGTACCAAGCATGGGGGGCTTGCTTTAAACCTTATAAGGCTTTTTGTAATTTAAAAACATGATCGGGATATTTTTCATGAACAAACAATGGAGGTTGTTCAGCATATACGTTTTCTTTAATAAAACCATTTAAATAAGCACTTTTGACATCCATTTGAACCAATTTTAAATTATGATGACTTGCAAAAGCAAGTAATGTACGTATAGCCACGAATCTTGCTACTGAAGCAAAAGTTTCATCACAGTTGATACCTTCTTCTTGATTATAACCCTGAGCGACTAAACGTGCTTTATTTCTAACTATATTTCCGTTTTCATCTGCTTTGTTTTTAAATACCCGTTTTGTTCCAATAACTGATTGATTTTCTGGTCTTGGTACTGATTCCCAAACATTATTACGTTCAAATTGATTTAATTCTTCTTGCATGGCTATTATCTAGAAATTATCGTTTGAAGCTTCTTTATAATTTTTTGGTTCAAAATTTGACACAAATGCAATATGACTTATTTGGTTATGTTGATTTCTAGTTACTATGGAGTTGAGATCTCCAATGATGTTATCTTTTGGATGATCTCTTAGAATTCTAGGAGATGACACTAAAGTATTATTTTGTGCAGTTGTCTCATTAGTAGAAGAGTTTGTTGTATTTGTTATTGGAATTATTTCTTCATTGTCATTAGTATGATGGTTAGGAAAATTTTCATCAAATGAAACATGTAAACTTTCATCAATTCTATTAGTACGTTTATTAAAAATTCTGTATCCTTTGCTACGATCTGAATATCCAACAAAGATTCCTTAATCGGCCTTCGAGTCGAATTTTCCCAAATTATCTTTGGTATTTAGTATAAAACATTTTGATCCGAAAGTTTTAAAGTATGATACTTTAGGTTTTCTTCCATAAAATATTTCAAAACAAGTTTGTTTACTCATATGTTGTATGATTACTTGATTCAAAACATAACAAGCCGTAGCAATAGCTTCAGCCCAAAAATGTTTTAGTAAACCACTACTATTTAATAGTGTTTGTTCACATTCTTGTAATGTACGATTTTTTCTTTCAACTACACCATTTTGTTGAAGTGTGCTGGGAAAAGAAAAATTATGACTTATTCCCTTTTTATTACGAAAATTAGTAAAAAGATCATTTTTGAATTCTCCACTGTGATCACTTCGAATATTTTTAATTTTTGAATCCATTTGAGTTCTAATTCTTTTAGAAAAAAAATTAAACATTCCAAAGGTGTCACTTTTATGTTTCAAAAATGAAGTCCATGTATATCTTGAAAAATCATCAACTATTACGAAAATATATTTGTTGTGATTTATAAATCGTACTTTAGTTGGACCAAATAAATCTAAATGTAATAATTCTAATGGTTATTTTGTAGAAATATTATTTTTAGATTTAAAAGAGATTTTCTTTAGTTTTCCGATTTGACAACCGTCACATAAATTTTCTATTTTATAATTTATTTTAGGTAAACCTCTAACTAGCTCATATTTTGCTAATTTATTAATATATTTTAAATTAATATGACAAAATCGTTTGTTCCACAACCATGGATCGTCATGTTTGGCTGTTAAGCATAAATTTGAATTTTGATTTATATTCATATTTAAGATATAAATATTTTTGTTTCTAAAACCCTCAAAGATAAGTTGTTTGTTATTATCGAAAATATTACATCTATCTTTTTCGAAATTTATTTGAAAACCTTTACCGCATAATTGACTAATGCTAAGTAGATTTTGTTTTAAATTTTCTACTAACAAAATGTTTGTGATAATTGGAGAGCTAGGAATACAAGAGTTGATGACTTCTCGGCTGCCAATGATGTATCCTTTTGAGTTATCTCCAAAAGTTACCGTTCCATCATCGATGTATGTTATATTGGATAACATTTTTGAGTTTCCGGTCATATGCTTGGAGCTTCCACTATCAAGTATCCATTTCTTCTTATTTTTTATTTTGGGTACCTGTAAAAGAAAAGATGATTTAATTGGTACTCGTATACTTTGTTAGGGTCCTAGATGTTAAGAGGAGTAGGAAGCCATACCCAAGAAGGTTTGGTACCTTTATGAACATAATTTTATTATAGACTACATTATCTAAAAAATTGGTAATTTTTTTTGGTCTAATTAACTTATTATTTATCTTATCTATCCAATTTTTATATTTTTGGTATTCATATTAGACTTGGGTGATCTTTTAGTCTTTTGATAAATAAAACTATATTTCTTAATATTATTCCCTTTTTGTTTAGGAACATTTTTAAATCCTATTCCATTTTCTATTACCTAACGGTTTTGAAGTTTTGATAAGATTTTTCAAATCTTGTTTTCCTTTATTAAATTTTGAAACATTATTTGTAATTTTATCTAATTTTTCTTTTAATTCTAAATTTTCAATTTTTAATGTTTCTATATTACTTTTCAAGTTGATATTTTCTTTTAACAAGTAATCCTTTTTTAGTCTAATTTTTCCAAAATCATTAGATATAGTCTCATTTTCAACTAAACTACTTTTATTTTTTTCTTGAGATAATTCTAGTTCCTCCTTTAAAATAATTTTTTCGTCTTTTAACATTCCTATTTCAAGTTCTAATCTATTTATTTTGGCTATATGTTCTTTATTCAATTTTTTAATTTGTCTAAATTTATCGTCTAATTCCATGCTAAGTTCTAATAATTCATCATAGCTAAGTTCGGGACATACCTCATCAGTTTGTGCCATAAAACATACATTAGCTTGTTCTCCGTCACTATCGCTATCACTCTCTGGTAATGATGAAGAATCCGAGTCATCCCATGTTACTTTGAAAGCTTTCTTTTTTTTTGAGTTTTTCAAATTTGTTCTTCTTTTTATCATTGTTGAGCTTGAGACAATCTTTCTTCATATGTCCAAATGAATGTGGCAGTTGAAGTTCTTATTTGAAATCCGAATTTGAAATTAGACGTTTGGGATATGTTTCAAACGTCTGATACTATATATATTTTTGAATATAGTAGTAGATCAGACGTCTGAGTATAATTTTCAGACATCTGGTTCAACCTGTCTGTTGTTTCAGAGAACTATTTCAGACGTCTGACTTGTGCACCCAAGCGTCTGATATTATGCATATCAGTTTTGTGCTCTTTTTCTTACGCTTCTTTGTTCCTATCGACTTGTAGTCTCTTGTAGTGTTCTTTGAGCCTTGTTCTTGTCTTTCTAGTGATGTTGTTACAGAAAATACCTATATATATAAATATGTATGTATATTCGATTTCCATTGTATAGTTGTTGTCATCGAAACCATAGATTTGATTTCATAACAGTCTCCATTCCCAGATATAAGGAATAAGTCTCGAGTATTTCTCAAATACATCAGTATACATTTTAGGCTATCCAATGTTTTTCTTTAGGATTAGATTGGTATTGGCTTATGCATTCTAATGCATACGCCACATCTAGTCTAGTACATAACATAACATACATTATGGATCCTATGGCTGAAGCATAGGTTATCCTCTTCTTATGCTCTTTCTCCTTACTAGTATGAGGAGCATTCTTTTTAGAAAGGACAATTCCAAATTACATTAGAACATTTCCACGCTTGGAATTCTCCATACCGAACCTTTTCGATATGGTATATATATAGGGATTGAAATAATCTCAATAGCCTCTTAGATCTATATCTACAAATCTTTATACTAAACATATAGACCGCTTTTTTAAAATCCTTCAAGGAGAAGTTCTTGGAAAGAAAAGCTTTCACTGGCTGCAATAATGAAGCGTTATTTCCAATCTCTATTCCTTTCTGTATATGCATGCTTCTTCTTTGTTCCGATAAAAACCAAACTATTTGATTACCTTATCGAAATACTTGTTTCAACTCCTTGAAGCTTGTTTAGGCCCATAAATGGACTTTAACAACTTGCAAACCTTCCCCTCACTCCGACTGGCCACAAAACCCTTGGGTGTGACATATTGACAGTTTCCTCTCGCCATTTCGATATGTCATCTTTACATCCATTTGATATATTTCTTAGTCATAAAATGCATCGATGGCTAGCATCATTCAGATGGACTTAAGCATGGCTATGGGTGAAGAGGTTTCGTCATAATCAACACCTTGAATTTGATAAAATCCTTTCAAAAATAGTTTTTCCTTGTAAGTATCTACTTCTCTGTCTGCATTTAGCTTTTTCTTAAAAATTTGTTTGCAGCCAATGGGTATTATTCCTTCAGATACATCTGCAAAGTCCAAACTTTTTTTGTACATGGAATCCATCTCAGATTTGATAGCTCCAAGCTAGAGTATAGATTCTTTACTCTATATTTCTTATTGGAAATTCAGAGGATTGTTGTCATTTAAGACCCTCCTTCTCGCCATCCACAAGAAAACTGTAATATTTCTCTACTACGCGAGATTCTCCACTAGACCTTTTAATAGGTTATGTATTTTCCTATATGGGTGAACTTGGTTCTCCTACTAGCTTGACCTTAATGTTAATTGCTTGGATCTCATCCAATTCTACAACCTCGTTATTAATATTAGAAATTCTTTTGTAAAAAGACTACGTGATGAGAAATAATGACCTTTTGTTCCTAAATATTGTAGAATGTATATCCCATCGAGTTTTTGGGATATCCTATAAATTTACACAATATCAATTTTGCCTCTAGTTTATTCGGATCAACGTTCTTAACCAATGTTGGATAACCACTCACCATCAAATATTTGATTTAGGGTTTATTACCATACAACATCTCATGTGGTGTTATAGGCATAGATTTAGTGGGCAACAAATTCGATATATGCATGGTTTCTAGGGAATATCCCCAATAGGACAGAGGTAACTCAAACTTACACATCATGGAACGAACCGTATCTAATAGGGTCCGCTCTGACACATCATTGTGTTACGAACTATAGAGCGGAGTAATTTAACAGATAATCCTACTATCTTTTAAATGTTTTTGGAAATCCTGTTCAACATACTCATCCCTTTGATTTGCTCGAATAATGATAATCCTATGGCCCGTTTAGTTTTCTACTACATTTTTAATTTGAAAATTTTCTCATAGAAATTGGATTTATTCTTCATAAGATAAACATATCCTAGTCTTAAGAAATCGTCTACGAAGGCAATCAAGTGAGAACTATTTCTTTGGTAATTATAGGCATCGGGCTACATACATCACTATGTACTAACCATAAGAGTTCATAAACTCTTTCATTTCTCCCACTGAATGGGTGCTTGGTCATTTTACCTTTAAGTCAGGACTCACACATGTCAAATGGTTCAAAATCAATAGATGGTAGAAAACCTTCAGTTTTCAATTTATATAGTTGTTTCTCACTAATATGACCTAACCTGCAATGCGAAAGATAACTATTATTTATATTGTTAGAAGTATTAGTTGCAGAACATACATAATTAGTATTAATCACATAAAAATACTATCATAGATTTTATTTTCATTCAAACTAATGTTCATAACATTATTTGCATAGTGAAATTATATCCAGTCTCAAACAATCTACAAACAGATATAATCTTATAATAAAGTCTCTTACGTAATAGTAATTATTTAATACTAATATTATTCCATTAGGAAAATTCAAATGATATTCTCCTATTGCCGTTGTATCTACCATAGATCCATCAGCAACTTGGAGCCTTATCTCTCCTCTTTCCATGCATTGCCAGTTCTTGAGCCCCCATAACGAATACATATATGTTACCAAATCCAGTATCTAAGACATAGGGCATTTTATTGATTACAAAAAAAATTGAATCATAAATGCACTTGATGGAGACGTAGAACCATTCTGCTTCTTTCTCTAACAATCTTCTAGTAGTCAGAACAATTGCTTTTTTCAGTTACCTTTCTTGTTGCAGTGGTGGCATTCACCCTTTGTCATCGGTCTCTTTACTTTTATTTTTCTTACCCCATCTTTTCCACTTCTTCAAACTCTTTTAAGACAATGCACTACATTTTACCATAAGTATTGCCCCTTGATCCTTGGAATATGACTTGGTCGACCTTAACATATTGAGGAACTCAACGAGATTCACAATCAATTGGTTCATGTTATAATTTAGTAAGAATGTTTCATATTGAGGAGCAAAAGAACCAAGGACCAAATTCACTTGCAATTTGTTGCTTAGTTGTATGTATCACGGCGAAAGCCTATCAAAATAGCCCATCATCATCAGCATGAAATCGTTCACTTTTGTCCTTTGGTCATCCTAGCATTGAACAGCTTCTTCGTAAGCTCGTAGCTTGCGACGTGACTGTTCATAAATTGGACGATCTTCATCTCATGGATAGACATATTTTCATGCTTCCTCGGCAATGGCTTGTCTAACATAGACAACATCAAAAATTGGACGATCTCTAGGTCTGACACCCTTTTTTCATAAGCAAGTCAAAGTTTGGGGTCCGCATCACCAATGGGTTGTTTTTTAGGTTCACATGTAATTGTAGTCCAAAGAAACTTGTAATTCAACACTATTTTAATTGTACTAGCACCAAAATTGGCCACTAACACCCTTGAGTAGGACTATGTAGAGAGATTAATGAAGATGGTAAATTATAATAGAGGAATATCATAATAGAATGCAGTAAGAACAGTGAAAAACGAGAACACCAGAATTATAGTGGTTCAGCATAATTGCCTACGTCCATAGTTAATGTAATCTTTATTGCTTTTCTCAAAGACTTGAATATAGATACATTCCGTAAACAAGCAACTTGAATGCAAGTTGGAACAGAAGAGAAGTGAGTACAAAAAATGGCAGAGTATCCCTGGAGTTCCCAAAAAAGGGTCCCTTCAACTGTATCCCTACCCCTCGATTTATAGATGAAGATAGGTTAGACCTCTCGTGCAATCCCATTACCACGGTAGCACGGCCCATGGTCATTAGGTAGACCGAACCACTTACGCCGACCGACCCACCTATTGCCGATCCAGGGACTATCCCGTTGCCGACTCGAAGCAAGCCCTCGAGGAGCTCGGGGCAAGCGACGAATGACCCAAAGCAAAGAAATGTTAGCCACATCACTCTGTTGTTGGTCAAAGAATTTATTAACCTCCATATGGTTCATCGGTCCAGGTATGCCAGTCCACACATGTCAAACCATCAACATTGATCCACAGATGTTGAACCACAAATGACTGACCTGTCTTGACTTTCCTTCCTTGACCGAGCAGTGCATGCCGAACTTCTATAACTTCTTTCCTTGGCCGAGCGACATGCCACCCTATGAGACTGAATGACACATGACCTTCCTTCCTTGGTCGAGCCACACATATCATTCTACAAGACCGAACGACACACAACCTTCCTCCCTTGCTTGGTCGAGCCACATTTATAGGTCGAACCATATCTATAGCTGAACCATACATATAGGCCGAAACATACGCTTTCATGCTACCTGAGCTACACCGGCCCTCATAATTATACATCCCTCTTGGCCTAAATCCCGTTTGGACTCAACCGTAGCCTCTACAACTATTTCTTTGTGGCTAGCCACATAGCTGGGTAACATTTGCCTCCCAAAGTATGTTATGTGAATCAACATGACGCGCTTTGAATCAGCAGTTAGTCCTTGATTTTAGAAACTAGCTTATTCAAAATGATAATCGTCGGTTGCTTAAATCCTATTTTTAACTTTTCAAAAGCTAGGTTTATTCAACCTCTCAAAGGATGAACACGGTGGATTTTCTGAACATAAGACGTGCATATATTAATATACACATATATACATGTATATACGTATATTCATATAAGTGTGTGTGTGTGTGTGTGTATTATTATTTGTTTTTATCATTATAGTATATAATATATATATATATATATTGAAACAATGAGTGCATCGGCGTTTTAGAGACCCACCCACTTGTTCGGTTACTCCAGTAAAAAGCGGATTAGCATGTCATCACCGATTCACACTGCCGGTCTGAACAGAATCTTACTCCAACGATATACACAAAGTGCATGGACCGGTTCTAAAGGCAAGTGTCCGTTCGTCTTCCCTTTGCCACATATTAAAGCTCTCTCCTCCTCTTTCCTACACTTTTTCTCAAAACCTCTGACTTATCTCTTCTCGAGCCTTAACCAACATTCTAATTCTCTTTTCTTCCACTGAATCCAAGATACCCATCTTGCAACTCCTACTATTGGCGAACTCAAACGAAGTTCGATCCCAAATCCAACAGTTGCCATAAGCTTCGATTCATTCTCGTAGGTATGAACTTTACACTCGGCTTATTTCTCTAAGCTATGAATCTCATGCGAAGTTGAGTTCCTGGGTTTCTTCGACTCGGTTCAGTAGGAAGCATTGAAAATGAGGGGAGACAATATGGAGACTGGATGTGCTTTAGGCAAGGTGTTTTCTTAAAGACCATAGAGGGAAGTAGCACAACCCTAACTTTTGAGGTCGGTGGTGTGGAGTGTTAGGAAGTAGAGCGGGAGGTTTTTGGAGTAGGGCTTGTTAGGCAATCCCTTGATGGAAATTTGGCTCAGTATTTCTGTGAGGGACTGGTTCAGTATCGAGGGAAAGAGAGTGGTTTGTTATCTTGAGTGAGAGCACCGGCCTATATTGAGAGGGAGAGTATGGATCGGTATCTAGGAGAGTGGCTCGGTATGTCTGGGTTAGCATTGGCAATCAAGACTGTTCTAACTCGAATACAACATACATTTGGGTAACTCACCTCCACAACCAAGCACAACATAATGGACAATGACATGTAACAAAGCACATAAGCCTAAGGTCCTAACTTGGGTTAACAACACAATTAAATAATTTTAAACACGAATCTAACCCAATATATGCAAGCAATAACCTTCACAATATACAATGACAATATTTGATCCCAAGACTTTTGCTACCGATCATAAGACAAACATCGCTGAATTTGAACGATAACGGTCTCCGATGATGATAAATTAAAGCTCCATCACGCTATACTATTCTTTAGGACTTCAATTTGTCTGTATTTTTTGCTTAAATCATCGCATTAGTTCACACACAGCACGGGGGAATACTATGTTGTTATATTTGATATCTATTGTCTTTCAAGTATAGTTTAAACAGGTATCTACTCACATTTGTCGCTCTTTAGAGATGTCTAAAAAATCAAGCTTTGCTACAGTTTCTGATAAGCCTGAGCCAAGTTCTCGGGAGGAGGTAGTGGGAACTTCGAATCCACCGACAGTCCCTACTCCTGGCATCCCAGATCCACTTGTTGCGGTTATAGGCCCGGCTCCTGATGCCATGGATGGAGTCGTTGTTCTAGATAACCCCATTAATTCACAAGCCTCAAAAATTGGCGAAGCTGCTCTTCGTCGGTTGTGCCCAATTCATGGAGTCCCCTTTGATGACGTTGTGGTTCCGTCAGGAAAAGATCGGCCTCACCTGCCCCCAACCGAATATACTGCATGTAACAAGTTTATGTACTGGTTCGAAAGTGTGCCACCTTTCAATTCATTCATCCTTGAAGTGTTGTGGTATATTGAGATTGCTCCGGCCCTGCTACACCCTAATAGTCTTGCATTTATTCATGGCACCTGTGTTCTATTTGTGAACACCTTATTCAGACTCCCTGCTCTCGAGGATATCCATTATATTTACCGCTTCAAGAGACGTTCTGATAGTCCATCCTTCATATTTCTTGAGCCACGTTCTAAATTTAAATCCTGACGGGCGCGTGGAGTAAATTTTCCCAGTATAAGCAAGAGTGGTTTTACGTACGCTGCACTTCTGGTTTTGCTAGAAGATGGCTAGAAGGATGTAAGTTTCATTTTTAAACTAATATTTGTCTAAGGCTCGAAGTGCATCCTTCCTAAACTTCTTTTGAATCTTATAGGTATCCGCCCACGACCTGAAGGCGCTGGGCATTTAGAGCCGTCGAGGCCATTCGAGCTATTCCCTTGAGATACCGGGACATTAAATCTATTATTTCCAGTGAACTGCTTTCGAAGTTAGGATTACTGGAGGAGGGCCATCGAACTAGCCTTCCAATTGGCACCACTACAACCGGTTCCGCTGCAGAAAAAGGCCAAGAGTAGGCCAGACCTTCGGTGCCCCTGCAGGAAGGGTCCCTGATACAACTGAGGAAGGTGAAATCAAAGAAGCTGAGGTGTCAAAGGCGACTGATGAGAATATAAGTTCCGATTTAGCACCAAGAGCTGATGCACTTGGCGTCGACGAATCGCCGCCCCTTCAAAGGGAAAAAGAGCCTAGCTTACAAGTTGAAAAAGAAAACAGTGGACGGAACCTCAAAGGTTACAATAATTCCAATCGAGAAAAAGTCGTCTCCCCAAAATTTAGAGGGTTCATTAAAGGGTCTATCTGAACTGACCATCCCTGATGACTTACTAAATTATGGATCAATGACCCTGAGGCTTTGGGATTTAATTCGCCCATGAGAAGCGATGAAGTTGTTCAAGCTCGTCATCAAGGAGAGAAAACTCCAATAAGTAAAGCGAAAAACACTGGTCCTTCGGGGGGAAGCACTAGGACACTCAAACACTTACACTTCACATTACACTGGAATTTTGGTCATTATATGACTCTCACTAACTTGTCCTCACTTGGTTTTCTATGCAGGTGATATGGGACGTACATACGGCATTGACCGCCTTCGAGGATCCTCTATCTCCACCATTCCAGTCGGGATTCAGGGTCTAATTGACGACGAGACAGGGATGACAGTGACGATAGAGATTATCTTCCCAGAGAGTCATCGTCTTCCAGAAGAAAAATTTACAACCATTCCTCATATCCAAATGATCCTCCTCCTCAGTTAGAGCATAGTAGGGAGAAATTTGCTTAGAAGGGATCTCAGTTTGAAGCTTTCCACGACCAACATTTTGGCTCGTCGAGCACCAAGCAATCCCGTGAGCCCTATAAGAAATCTGTGACTTCGGCTAGGCAGACTCCTCCAGCCTCCACACATGACCCATCAACAATAAAAAATTAGCTGAGCTTAAGGTTACATTCTCGAAGATATGCTTCGATGGATAGAAATTTCTCCCTTCGATTCATCCTATTCCTAGACATGTCAAACAAAGCATCATCGCCTACAACAACGATGTTTTATATCCAGCATGATGTGTTCGTACGCTTGGTGGAGAAAATTTTAGAGGTTTCCAAGGAACGTCATCTCGAAATTGATCACTTGAAACTTAAAGCCATTCACGACGAAGATATCATCGAAGCCCAAGATGAAGAGCTATCCTTGTATTGATCTCAACTTGAGACCACTCAGAAAAATGCCAAGGAAATGGTCGAGGCAGTTAGTTGCTTGGAGGCCACTCACAAGAAAGAAATCGATGAGGTAGTCCAACGCAGCGATGCTCTAACTTTAGAGAAAGACTCTATCCAGAAAGAAAAGGGTATTCTCGCCCGATGGGTTAAAGAGCTGGAGGAGCTGCTCGTTAAAGAGAAAGAAGAGAAAATTGTTGTGCAGGAAGAATCACAACGATATTGCGATGAAATCGTCACAATACAATTTCTAAAGATGAAGCTCGATGAGGAACTTTCCAAGGTCGAGGCGCTAAAGGAGGCAGCTCGCGAGGAGGGTAAAAATTGGCGCTCACAGAAGTCGACTTTTGTCTCGAGGCCGCTACTGAAGCCGGCAGAGAAGAAATTAAGTGCTTATTTGATCATCTTATTGCCTAGTATAATGCATGGGTTCTCATGCACCATGACCTATCTATTCTAGGCGAAGGTTACCTCGAATCATTGGCTGAAGCATGGGACACTTTGATAAAAATTAAAAGAGTTGAGCTAGGTGTCGAAGAGGTTGATGAAGAAGCTCTTGTGAGGGAAGTGCTTCGAGGAAACGAGCCTTCGGACTTATCCTTAACAAAAGCCCTCTTCGGAAGAGACTCCTCCTCATCAAAAGAAAAGAATGACATTGCTCGTCCAGAACTGATTCTCCAGTTCCTCCTCTTATTCAGTCGACTGGCTGTTCAACACTTGATCCTTTCGAGCAGCATACTGCCTATGACCAAAAGAAGCCTGTACATGATATTCACGCTCTATCTCCTATTCTAGAGGGAAAAACTCCTAAAACAGTTAAGAGCTAATCGAAAATCGATATGTAGTTTTTCTTCCTAGAGTCCAAAAGATAATCGCTTCTGGAGTGTAATAGACACATTCTAACATTTTCTTTTCATGATTTCATATAGTCCATTCCGAACCCGAACCTACTCCTAGGAGTGATGTCGCAACGGAGAGGGAGGAGAAAGTGGGAGAGGCAATTCAAACGGGGGAGACTCCCAGACATGACGCTCAAGTGATCGAGGCGCTTGATGAAGACAAATCTGAAAATCCATCGCCCATAGAAGAACATAATGAAGTTGAAATTACGGGCGCCTCCGAACACACTTCAAAATTGAGCATGGAGGAGCAAATCATGGAAGAGGGGAAGTAGAAGGCTGATATTAAGGTTGAGCCCTAGGTGGTGGAAATTGACGATCCACTGAACAGGCCCCTGAAGGTTATTCTTCCCGGTCGGACCTCGCCATTGGAAGTTCCTCTCCCTTCCCCAGACACTGCTTCCCTAACAAGCAAGGCGTCCAAGAGGAAATGCCTGGGGGAGAAGTCTTCAGAGAAATCGAGGAAGGAGAAGAAGTCGAAAAGGTAGCTATCATGCCACTTTCAATGCGAATAAGCCTGGATCATGTAATTATTTCTATTTATTTTCATAGTCGTTGTAAATAGAATTTTTGCTCCAAATCTAGGAGATGTTGAAGTGAAACATTATTTTGGATTAATGAATAAAACTTTGTTTCTTTTCTTTCGATGATTTTCATTGTTCCACGTACTATATAACTTGGAGCCGAATTACGAAATCTTGTGAGTTACACAAGCTCCAGTTCACTTCTATATGACTCAGAAATTTTTGGAATCGTAGATCCTTTAGTCCGGCTCTGGGGACTTAGAATACTTATAGTCCGTACTCCAAGGAGATAGATATTTTTTGAATCATTTGTACTCTAGCCCACACTCCGGGGACTCGGAGCACGCTAGTCCACGCTTCAGGGACTTAGAGATATTTAAATCGCTTGTACTCTAGTCTGCACTATGGAGACTTAGAGAACTCTAGTTCGCACTTCGGGAACTTAGAGATTTTTAAGTCGTTTATACTCTAGTCTGTGCTCTGGAGACTAAGAGAACTCTAGTCTGCACACCGGGGACTTAGAGATTTTTAAGTCGTTTATACTCTAGTCCATGCTCTGGGTACTTAGAATGCTCTAGTCCGCACTTTGGGGACTTAGAGATTTTTAAGTCATTTATACTCTATCCACGCTCTGGGGACTCAGAGTTCTCTAGTCCTCACTCTGGGGACATAGAGATTTTTAAGTCGTTTATAATCTAGTCCGCGCTCTAGGGACTCAGAGTACTCTAGTCCGCACTCTGGGGCTTAGAGATTTTTAAGTCGTTTTTACTCTAGTCCACGCTCTGGGGACTACTCTAGTCTGCACTCTGGGGACTTAGAGATTTTTATGTCGTTTATACTCTAGTCCGCACTCTGGAGACTTAGAGATTTTTTAGTCGTTTATACTTTAGTCCATGCTTTGGGGCTCAGAGTACTCTATTCCGCACTCTGGGGACTTAGAGATTTTCTTTTGTCGATTAATTTTTAATTTTTGTGCATGCGTACATATGCTAGACATAATAATGTGATTTAATTTTTGCCATGGAATTACAACACACGGAACATCGATAGTTCACAGAAAAGTGGCTTCAAGCCTTTATTATCAATAATCAAATAGGAACAACTGAATTGTCTTATTACATGCCGAAAACAAAAGAAAAACATACTAGAAACAATTGGTACTAAAATGTTAAGGAAACATCTAAGTGTAATAACGTCACAGATGCTCACTATTCCATGCTCGAGGGAGTGTTGCGCCATCGACGGTCGCTAGCTTGAAATTTCCTTCTCTAAGCTTCCATTCAATGACGTATGGACCTTTCCATGTGGGATTCATATGCGATGGGATCGAAAAAACTCGCTTCAAAACAAGATCGTCTACATCGAAGATTCTCGGGTCGGACTTTTTCATTATAATATCGAGCGACTCGATGCCTATATGCAGCCGCCCTTAAATCAGCTTCTTCACGATTTTCGTCAATAAAGTCCAGTGATTCCAGTAAGAGATCCTGATTCACCTTAGGATCATAATGAGTTACCCGATGTGAAGGAACTTCAAGTTCCATGGGTATAACAGATTCCGTGCCATATGCCAATGTGAATGGAGTGTGGCCAGTTGTGGACTTGTGGGTGGTTCTGTAAGCCCAAAGTGCTGTCGAAAGCTCATCCACCCCCTTGCCTCTAACCTTCTCCAAACATTTTTTCAATATGGATTTTATTATTTTGTTTACGGCTTCTACTTGTCCATAAGCTTTTGGATGAGCAACTGTTGCAAACCTTTTCTCAATGCAATACTTTTGACAAAATTCTTTGAACTCGCTACTTTCGAACTGAGTTCCATTGTCTATAATGATAGTACGTGGGAGGCCAAAATGACATATGATGTTTCGCACGACGAAATTAATGACCTTTTTGGTGGAGATTGTAGCTAAGGGCTTTGCTTCCGCCCACTTGGTAAAGTAATCGACTGCAACTATTGCGTACTTTGCACCACCTTTGGAGATTGGCAAGGAGCCAATTATATCGATTCTCCATATTGCAAACGACCAAGGACTGTCCATTTGTGTGAGTTCCGTCGGCGGAGCTCTTGGGATTTTCACAAATTTTTGACATTTGTCGCATCTTTGCACATAGTCTGCGGCGTCCCGATTTACGATTTTCCAATAGTATCCATAAGGAGGATCATTTTTGCTAATGTCTTCCCCCAGTATGGTCGCTACATTCTCTTTCATGAACTTCTTTTAAGACCCATTTTGTCTCATCTAGGGCAATGCACCGAAGTAAGGGGACCGAGAACCCAATCCGATACATTATTTTGTCCTACATTACATATCGTGAGGCTTTGTGAATGACTTGTCGTCTTTCATTCTTTCTTTCGGGCAAAACCCCATGTAGCAGGTATCGCTTGAAAGGGGTTATCCATGAATTCTCCTCTTTTCTGTTTCTAACATAAAATCTACTTCCATCTCATTTATACTCGGAGCATGTAAGATTTCAACGAGAACCGATCCTATCTGTTGGGCATCACCAGTACTTGCAAATTTTGTTAATGAACCGGCTTCCCCATTTTGTTCGTGCGGGATGTCTGAAATATCGTAATATTCAAGGTTTTCCAACAGCTCTTGAACCCATGCAAGGTATGGGGAAAGTCTCTGCCCCCTTGCTTAATAGTCCCCTCGTACTTGGTACACCACCAGTTGTGAGTCGCAAAATATTTCAACCGATCTTACTCCAAGCTCCCTGATAAGTTTCAATACAGCGAGCAATGCTTCATACTCAGCTTCGTTATTCGTCGCTGGGAAATCAAGCTTCAACGCATAAAAAATTGATCGGATTTTGAAAGTTACAAGAATAACACTAGCCCCTGAACAATGGTCGTTGGTTGCCTCATCGGTGTATAGTTTCCATCGAATAGGGGGAATAACATCCTCACTGCTTGGCTCGTCCGATATGGTGAATTCTGAAATGAAGTCCGCTAGTGCCTGCCCTTGGATAGCCCTCCATCGCAGGTAGGTGATATTGAATTGACTTAACTCAATGTTCCACTTCAGCAACCTTACAGAGGTTTCGGGTCGTTGGAGCACCTATCGTAGAGGTTGATCAGTATAAACAATGATCGGGTGTGCCTGAAAGTGCGGACGAAGCTTGCGTGATGCAATCACCAAGCAATAGGCTAGCTTCTCAAATTTAGGATAATTTCACTCTACCCTCGCTAAACGTTTACTGACATAGTACACCGGCTTTTGGACTCGGTCCTCCTCGCGAACCAAGGTCGTACTGATGGCATGTTGAGATACGGCCAAGTATACATATAATACTTTATAGTATATAGGCTTTGACGGCACCGAGGGACTATCCAAATGTCTTACCAGAGCTCGGAATGCATCCTCACAGTTGGGCGTCCATTAGAAATTTCTCTTCCCTTTCTTTATCACATCGAAGAAAGGAATACACTTGTCTGTCGCTCTGGATATGAATCGACTCAATGCGGCCACTTTTCCATTCAAACTTTGTACTTGCTATATAGTTCTGGGCACTTGTATGTCTCAAATAGCCTAAATCTTTTCTAGGTTAGCTTCAATTTCCCGTGTATTAAAAAATGAACCCAAAAATTTCCCGAAGCAACGCCAAAGGAACACTTCAGTGGATTGATTTTCATTTCGTAGTACCTGAGTATCAAACATTTTCGCAAAGTCTCGAATGTGGTTGTTTGGCTGCCGTGACTTCATGAGCATGCCATTCACATAGACTTCCATTGTTCTATCAAATTGATCTTTAAACATCCGATTTAGCAAGCGCTGATAAGTCGTTCCTGCATTCTTCAACCCTAAGGGCATCGTCACATAACAATACAGTCCAACATATGTCACAAAACTAGTACGTTCTTGATCTTGAATGTGCATCGGGATCTGATTGTATCCCGGATACGCATCCATGAATGACAATAATCGTGTTCTGCCGTTGAGTCGACCAGTTGGTCAATTCTGGGCAAAGGGAAGCTATCCTTGGGGCATGCCTTGTTCCGGTCTGAGTAGTCAACACAGGTCCTCCATTTCCCATTCGCTTTTCTCACTAGCATTGCGTTAGACACCCACATAGGGTAGAGGGTGTCACCGATGAACCCATTGGCTTTGAGTTTGTATACCTCCTCTCTGAGAGCAGTGGACCTCTCCGGGTCCATGCCTCTCATTTTTTGCTTCACTGGCACATATGTTCAATATATGACTCACAATGGTGAGAGATATTCCACACATATCAGAATGTGTCCAAACGAAAACATCCAGATTCGCTCGGAGGAAATCAGTAAGATCCTCGATCATCTAGGGGTTGAGTTATGATCCAATCTTAAGTACCAGCGATGGGTCGTCACAGCTGACTAGAATATCAATCGTCGGTTCAACCGGTGCTGCTTTTGTATCCTTGGGTTCCTCATCATCGTCCCTCGAATCTATGTCTCAATAGATCCGGTCATGTTGCCCGAGCCAAGGCTCGGGCATTACTTGTCAACTTTCAGTAACTCGGATGCGGACTGAGTTGTCCACAACCTTTCCCTTCTCTCTTCACTGGGCCTCTTAGCTCAGCCACATAACATGCGCAACCAGTCGCCTGATCGCTATGCACTACACCAACTCCTTTGTCTGTTGGAATTTTAAAGTTAAACACCAAGGGGCCAAAGCTGTCCTAAACTCCGCCAGGGCCGGTCGCCCCAGAAACACGTTATATGGGGAATCGACATCCAAAACAATGAACGGTAGGATCTGCACCCTCCTGCATTCACCTTCCCCAAGTTCAACTGGCAATTCAACAAAACCCACTACATCTGTAACCTCACCATTAAAGCCTTGAAGATAGGCTTTAGATGGTTTTAGATCCTTTGTCTCCATCTTCGTCTGGTCATACGCTTTTTGAAGATAATGTTAACATAACTTCTGCAGTCAATCGGTATTCTTCTCATAAACGCTAGCCCAATAGTGGCCGAGATGACCATCGCATCAATGGTAGGTGCCTCCACTTGATTGGCAACTCTGCTCCTGAACACTATATCATCTGTCATCATTCGCTGCTAATTAGCTGGGGTCCCATCTTACGTGTTTGAACAACATTCAAAATCTGCATGCTTAAGGGAATTAGCATAACGCTCCATTTTTTGCCAATTCTTGTCTACAGGGTGAGGCCCACTAACTATCGTGTTTATGACTAATCTACCTCCAGTCCTAACTAGTTCCTTAGGTCGACGTGGAGCCTGCCCACGATTGGGGTCGGATGTCCTCTGTTCGCCTTTCTACGGATCTTTAACAAACTCCTGTAACTTTTTTGGTCGAATCAGCTTTTCTAGAGCATCGTGGAGGTGCCTACAATCCTCGGTATTGTGCGCGTAAGTCTCATGGAAGCGGCAATACTTCCCAATCCGCTTTTGTTCCTATGTGGACTCTTTAAGATGTAGCTTTCGATATTGAAAAGTATTACAAGTTGATTGGTAAATATCCAGAGATGCATTCAAATGAGTGTATTCGTTGTAAGTTGGGATCCTTGGTTTCCTTTTTCCTGCTTCCCTTTTCTTTCCTGGATTTCCTCCTTTGTATCCTTTAGATTGCTCTGGCTTGTTTTGAACATTGACCTGGACCTTTTCAGAGTTATCACCGGATTGTTTTACAGCAATTTTGCTCTGCAAAGTCTCCTTGCTAGGCCCCGGTGCATTGTCTCGTCTCATTCAACTGGCTTCCTCTCTTCTTATAAATTGATGCGCCTTTGAATAAAAACGTTCCAGTGTAGTTGGAGGTTTTCCTGCTAGCCAATCACCAAACTTTGAATCTGGACCTACTCCTCACATCATGGCCATTAGAATAGCATGGTCATTCGGGTTGCTAACTTCAATAGCAGCAACGTGAAATCTTTGTAAGTACTCCTTTAACGACTCCACTAGAGCCTGAATCACACTGGTCAAGGACATCACATCCTAGGGACGAGTGGCATGAATCCTGAACTGCTCCATAAATTTCATCGCTAACTCATCAAAGATGGATATAGACCGTGGAGGAAGTCGGGTGAACCACATGGTAGCGATTCCAGATAAATTATTGGAAAGCATCTACATTTAATTGCATCATTTTCCCTAGCTGAACCCGTCATCCACTCATATCTCATTACATGCTATCAGCGATCAGTCTTACCTTCGTATACGGGAATAGTTGGCATATTAAACTTCTTGGGGTGCTCAGTCTATAGGATTGCATTTGTGAATGGAGTGTGGCTCCTAGATATGCCCCAATCATCATTAGATAAGCCTTGATTTTCCCTTACCAGCTGTTTGACCATAGCTGATAGGTCTGGGGTTTGTACGGAAGGTGGCAATTGGAATCCATCCTGCGGGACCGTTCCGGTTGGTGCCTCCTCGATTAGCGATCCACAAATGCGTGTCCTGGGGACCTGCTTTATTGTGACCTTGGTGAGCCAGTCGTCTAGCTTCCACTCGTGCTCCGGATCCTAAGTTTCCTGTTCCAACTTGAGTACGATTACCCTGGTGTAAGTGAGGGGCCATGGCTCTAGGTAGGGGACTTGGACCATCCCTGGTGGATCATTCAGCTGCACTAGTTTGCGTTGTTTCAATTCTACGGCGTCTAAGCCTGGGTGGTTCATCAGACCAAGCAGAGTTGTCGAACGACTAGTAGGCAGCGGGACTTCCTCCAGCATTTTGATGCTATTGTTGAGTAAGCTGAGTGGTGAGATTGGCGTTAGCTTGAATCTTCTCATTAAGTTGTCTCCTGCTTTCCATGAGTTCCCTCATCAGCTTATTGAACTCTGTTCTAATGACAACTTCCGTTTGGTTTAGGACGGCGGCAGTCCCTACTCCTGGATTAGCTTGTTGATCGATGGGTCCTACTTGTTGGACGCTAGCGGTCTCCTTGACATCCGCATTGTGGAAGGATAATCTAGTACGCGGTCTTCCCATTGTAGATTATTGGTAGGAACTCTGAGTAGAATCTATGAACTTCTTATGAACGGACTTGGATCTTCTTTGGGGGATTTCTTCAATCTAGTAGCGACAAAGTAGATCCTAACAACCTGAGAATGCTATTCTCAGTGAAAGAACCAAAACTGGTCACTAACACCCTTGAGTAGGATTGTGTAGAGAGATTAACGAAGAATGTAAATTAAAATAGAGGAATATCACAATAGAATGCAATAAGAACAGTAAAAAATGAGAACACCAGAATTATAGTGGCTCGGCATAATTGCCTACATCCACCGTTAATGTAATCTTTATTGCTTTTCTCGAAGACCTGAATATAGATACAATCCATAAACAAACAACTTGAATGCAAGTTTTAATAGAAGACAAGTGAGTACAAAAAATGGCAGAGTATCCCAATAGTTCCCGAAAAAAGTCCCTTCAACTGTACCCCTGCAGCTCTATTTATAGATGAAGATAAAATGGACCTCTCGTGCAAGCCCATTACCACGGTAGCTCAGCCCATGGATGTTAGCTAGACCGAACCACTTACACCGACCCACTTGTTGCCAATCTAAGGACTGTCTCGCTGCTGACTCGAAGCGAGCCCTCGAGGAGCTCGAAGCGAGCGGCGAATGACACAAAGCATAGAAGTGTTAGTCGTGTCACTCTGTTATTGGTCAAAGAATTTATTAACCTCCACAAGGTTCACCGGTCCAGGTATGCCGACCCATACATGTCAAACAATCAAAGCCGAGCCACGAATGCTGAACCACAAATGACCGACCCATGACTTTCCATCCTTGACCGAGCGATGCATGTCGAACTTCTATAGCTTCTTTCCTTGGCCGAGCGACACATGCCATCCTATGAGACTGAACGACACATGACCTTCCTTCCTTGGCCGAGCCACACATACCGTTCTACAAGACCGAGCAACACACCACCTTCCTCCCTTGCTTGGCCGAGCCATGTTTATAGGTCGAACCATATATATAGGTCGGACCATACGTATAGGCCGAACCATACGCTTTCATACTACCTGAGCTACACTGGACCCTCATATTTCTACATCCTTCTTGGCCTGAATCCCGTCTAGACCCAGCCGTAGCCTCTGCAACTATCGCTTTGTAGCTAGACCACATAGCTGGGTAACAAATTGCTTTTAGCCAATTGATATAGCAGGTACGGTAATGTTTCAACCAACACCAAAATAGTCCTAAAACTTGATCCAAAAAAGGCTCATCAGAACTCAGAGCCATTCTAAGACTGGCTATTGGTTGGTGAGAAATAAAAAAACATTATATGGTGCATAGAGCTGTCTATCTATCTTTTAAAATCTCATAGTGAAATGGATAAAATATAACAGTAAAACATGTACTCACAAAATAAAAGCCAATTCAAAAACACAAAAACACTGTCATAAGTCTCAAAATATCTCAACATAGTCATCTTAGTACATAAGTCTCAAACTGACATTAGAAATAACAATAACACGGTTTCAAAGTCTGGGTACATGAAAGAAAATAACATAAGCAGATAATAGCGGATAAACATTGCCATATCGATTAGCCTTCCCACATTTGCTTCTTTGGCAATACCCTTCGCCTCAAACCTATTTATTGAAATGAGGCCGAAGTCAGAATAACAAAGTCTAGTGAAAGAAATTTCAAGTTTTACCACAACAGTAATTTGGGCAGTATTATCCAAAAATGTAATATGTCTTATGTATTAAAATCATCGCACACACATAAAGTCAGCTGTAAGCCCGAAGGTCCTTCCCGCCTAACTACACAAAAATTCAACTGTAAGCCCGAAGGTCCATCCAATCTGACTTTTCAATTCTAACATAACTAGCATTTTTGATGTAAAAGGAAATATTTGAACCACTTAATACCTCTTTAATGGGCTTTAGGTAGACTCTGATCATTTAAGACCCATAAAATATGTAGATCCCTATCATTTAAAGCAAACCCCAAGGTGGTTCTTACATGGTTCTTTTTTAACTACATCACAATAAATCCAATTAGGTCACTTAATACATCACCTAAGAAAGAGGCGAACCCTGTCGTAGCTATTTAATACATCAAACCGAAGCAGATCCTTCCTAAGGATTTCACTAAGCGTATCTGAAATAAAATTTATATTCAATAACCCGCTCATGATGTCTCACATTAGTCCGACCATTAGGTACTGGTAGTCAGATTAACTAGGCAGGTTGAACCTATAGAATTAGGACTAACCTCACATCCATTATGGTTATTTATTATAGGCAATGTCCCATAGTAGTTCGTAAAGCCACACCCTATTACCCAGATTTAACCACAAAGACTCTCATGTAGCTTTGGACTAATCTCACATCCTTATAACTTAGTCATAACTTATATGTATATCCAATATATACATATATCATCTTACACAAATAAGAATTGAGGCCATATAAGGTATCCCCTTATTATACCCTAGTCAGGGATTAAGTCCCTAATTTACTCTAACTTTATTCCTACTAAATAAAATTACTCAACTATTATAATAATACAAATTATCACATTCAATGCGCTATAATCAACACATTATAACAATACGCTATAATCAACACGCTATTATCACATACACTTATATTTATGCGTGGAGTTTAGGGTCTAATCCTTACGTTACGACAATTCGATAATAATTCGCATATAAGATAGTTCGAAATATCAATCTTATATAAATCTACAATTTCAACAAGAACTACTACTACCATAGTCAAGTAAAATAGTATTATACAGACATGGAATATCTGCAGCTTGTTCTATATTAATATAATAGAATCCCTTTTCTATTTCAAAAGAACAGATCTTCGCAAATTAGATTGCCTATATTCAGTTCAACCTTTGTATACATCCTTTTTTAAGTGAGAAAGGAGTTCCTTATTTATTTAAGTGATATAACTAGGCAGTGCAAACTACAAACAATTCAATTCATATTTCACATACCATTTCTAATTTATTTTCTTTTTGAACCCTCAACCCTACAATTCAAAAGAGGGAAAATAAGTTGAATGGAACATAGATTATCTAATTCTAAATAATTAATTAGATTCTACTATATCAATACAAAAAATAATTACAATTCAGACATATACAAAGATTGATATTTATTTAGGGAAATTATAGGGTTTTATTGTTTTAGGGTTTTTGGATTCTAGAATTTTACAAGGCATATATTAGATTTAAATAGGTACAAAATATATACTATAATAGGAAAAAGCGAAATTCCACTTACAGAAGATTCCTTTGTTTTTGAGTTAGATCAAAATTAAACTACTCATAAACCTCCGATAGAACTCCCCCTTTTAATATACACAAATAGACTATGGGTGTGTGTATTAGAGTTCAAAATCAGAAGATAAAGATAAGAAGGATTGAGAATTTAATCTGAAATAGAGATTAGAAATTAGAATTACTCACCTGATATTTACTATTATCTGAACCCTAGGAGGAATGATTTTGGTAGAGTCTAAGCGATGCTATAGAATTTTGTGTGGAAAGTGAAGGATCTAGTGGTCTATTTATAGAGGTGGGAAGAAAAGAGAACTGTTGGGTCAATTTAAAACGAATCCGGATGTTTGGCTAGGGCATTTCTGCCCTAAAATAGCATAATTGGTCGGTTGCTACACTAGGGGCAGTCGACTATTGGTGGTTGATCGGCCTATTAATGTGGTTGACTTGTCCTGCTTAGCCTGCGTCATTTTGTTTGTTTCCGCTTTTCTTTGATTTATTACTCATTTTAACCCTAATCAAATCACCGTTAGCTTTAATTCCCACTTAATGTTACTTCCAACTTAAGTGAAAGTTTAGATTCAAATTTCAAATTTTCGAAATTTTCCCAAAATTCAAAATTTTAATTCGTTTAAAATAATTTTAAACTTAAAAACTTCAAACGTGCATAACTTCTTCATTTAGACTTCGTTTTCTACATATTATACATGAAAATTCATCAAAAAATGGTCACGGTCGCAATGGTGCAACTTCCATGACCAAATTTCGACAAATACAATAATTCCATTTTTAGCCTTTATTAAATTATTAAATTTCTTAGTTAAATTTATGGGGTGTTACATTCCCCCATTAAATGAATTTTTTCCTAAAATCTCGAGGTTAAACAATGTAACGTGCAATCAACAACCATGTTATGCAACTAAGTTATTTACAATAATCTATACAACCATCTACTCAACCAAAATTGCAGTGTGATTATGTATGCAACATACTATAGATGAGCTCAATCCTAACGTGAATGCAATCCTAGATATACATAAAGTTTTATGAGCGCAAAAGTAAATAAAATAAAAAGTATGGTAATCATCACCTACCATCCAATCCAGCAACCACAATTTAACCAATTATTAAATTTGGAGAGAGTAATTTGCAAGAGAAAAGCTTGGGGTAAGAAGCCTTCATCTTTTATTCGTTTTCCATGTGCTTTCTATTGGGTTATCTCCCCATTAAACTTGGACCAACCTAATTTTATTGATATGAAGCTTCTTAATACCATGTTCCACTATTCGTGCGGTGACATGAGGGTGGGGCATGATGCGCACGTAAATGTGCATATATTTACATCCATATTTTACCTCTTTTTATTTAAATAAACATCATATTTGGGAATTTTAACATGTTTAAAACAAAAATTCAATTATTTTCAAACCATCATATTTTCATCTTCATTCGGGGGCAAAATGGTTATTTTTGTGCATATGTCAATTTAAGAATTTTTACCTGAACATTTTTTTGATAATTTTTGTAGGGATTTGGATGCATATGGAAGAGGCTTATATGAAGATACATGCATGCACAAATGAAATACAAAGGAAGGAAGATGAAATAATTCAAGTTCAAGATCATGGAGGACCCCACCCACTTACCTAAATATACAATTATGAGCTAACGGATAACCAAGTGGAGGTTAAAGCTTCATGCACAACAAATGATGGATTAATTAGTGGCTAATGGTTACTTGATAGCCACACTTCATAAAGGGCATTTTAGAAAGCCCCCTAAAAATAGAATTAGGGTTTTATGCATGTATACAGAGCTCTTTTATGTACATGAAACCATATTCTGCTCTTTCATTTTACTTAGGAAATTAAGAAATCAAAGTGTCAGCTCAATGTTCAATGAAATAAAATTGTTTGTTAGCCTCTTTCTCTTCTCTTATTTACATGCTTTTACTTACTTCTCATGCTTTTATGCTCTTTCCTTTTCTTTGTTAGTAGATTAGTTTTACATTTATGCAAATAGTGTAGCTTGATTCCTTTTGTTGTAAGTAGTTTAATCACATTCTCTTCTTTACTTATTTTTTTAATTTTCTTCTCTTTTAATGTCGAAATCTACTTGTGTTGCTTCAATCACACAAATGAGTAGCTAAACCCATTCAATTTATGGGCAATGAAGCTAACAAATATTATGTAATTTCAACATTTTATGATTTACGATCTCATTTAGTTTATGCTTCATGAAGATGATTTTGATGAAAGTTTATACAAGTGGGTTTGATAGCTTATATTACTTATGCAAATAAGCTATTCTTATTCAACGTAAAACAAGTTGCATCATCATTTGCTGATCCATTTTTTATTGTGAAATTAAAGTAAAAATGAAATTTGATGATCTATATTACTAGTTACAATAGTAAATAGATCATATTTAAAATAGCTTTGGTTTTGGCTTCATTTTCATGAGAAATATAAGTGGATTATTTGTTGTAATATAGTTTGTTGGTTTGAGTCATGTTAGTTAATAACATAAACAAACCATACTTATGATAAATACAACAATACTTCACTTAAATCAAACCTAGAGATCACAAATTGTTTGTTTGTTGATTTGCAAAAATATGATAGTGGATTTGCCTCTAAATTATTCTCTATTTTAATAGTTTTTAAATCAAATTTTAATTCTAGTTTTAGCTTCATTTTAGTTATAGTCAACAGTGCCTTCAATTTCTTTTTTATAATTTCTGCATTTACATTTGCATTTGCACAGTGAATACATGGTCTCTGTCCCAACAGTGCCTTCAATTTCCTGTTAAACTGCACTGTACACTCCAACTTCACCTCACTTCAGTTACAACCTCCTCCTTTATCTTCCTACACATTCCATCACCAGACTTTCCCCACAACCCAACTGTCCAAACACTCCTCTGTCAACATTCTCTGACCACTCACTGCAACAGTGCACGTATCACTGACATACTCTCCCCATCCTCATAACTCCATCAACATTCTTCATTCTCCATCAATCTGCCTACACACTTCATCCAAACGACTACACCCCTTGCATCATACAAGCAACTCTCTGCCAACCCATCATCCAAAACCCACCTGAACTGCCTTCATCTCCACCCCTTAACTACTTCTACACTAATTCAACTTCCACCCGAATCCATCGCCACCACACCCCATACTCTACCCCCTCAATCAAGCACAGCCAATACAACTACTCCACCACTATGTCGCCTAACCTACTTTCAACTGCGACCACCCAGCCTGCCATCAACCCATCAGACTCCAACATATAAACCATACACCTTCAGCATACCCAAACAACCACCGCCATCACTTGCAGATAATACAACGGAGCCACCAGAGCATACTTCATCTGCTTTTTGCCATCATCTACTGTTTACCTTGAAACTTCACTGCAATCAACTACCATTCATTACTACAGCCACTGCCGACTATCCTCACTGCCTTTTCATCTCTCAGCCCATCAACTTGAACCAAGCCATTCAACCATCAGACATCTCCATAAACAAACAACAGTCCATCTCTTCTCACCGCCACTTCAAACAACTACTCACCCATCCCCTGCATACCAGTACCATTCACCAACCAGTGAATATTCACCAACATTTCATTACATAAACTTGCACAACACCCAACGGTCAACACTGTCAAACTTTATTCTTTCTCCTACCAAACGCTTCATCCCATACAACACATTCCTTTACCATAAATTCAGCTACATTAGTCTTCGTAACGTCTGCCACTTCAACCGAACACTCCACCACCTCCACTTTTTGCGATCGTATCCCAAACTGAAACCGCTCCACTTTCTGCAACCTGATATACCGCACTTCCAATTACCGCAATCATTCAAGAAACCCAAAACCCACAGTCAATTTATGAACAACTTCCCTCTGGCCTCCTATTGCATCCACGACCAAACTCCAAATTGAACTACCACAGTTCGAATTGCGAATTGCCTATTCCAAAGCAAAACACCTGAATATGCGATTGAGCAAAATCACCTGCCACCGTCAATATTTTTTCTTTTCTTTTCTTTCGATTTCAATTTTGCGATTGGGGTATTTGGGAAAGAGTGATTTTTGGTGTCATTTTATTTGCATTTTCTTTTTCTTTTTTATTTGCGGGTGTGGACGCATTGGGCTTGCTAGATCATGGTTGGGCTAAAAAAAAAAAAAAAGGGGGGAAAGATTGTTTGAGCAGTTTTTTAGTTTTAATTGGAGCTTTGTCTTCTAATTGCTTGTGGAATTGCCTTTAGTTTTTATTTTTTTCTCCTAAAAAAAAAAAAAAAAAAACAATTTTTTTTTCTTTTACTTTCATTTCTTAGTGGAATTGTCTTTGTTTTACTTTCATTTGTTTTGTTTTTCATTTGTTTTTTTTTTTGATAAACATATAAAAAAACTAAATAATAAAAATAAAAATTGTATATATCTTGGTTCGGCCCTTTTCAGGTAGTCAAAGCAGAAAATCAAGAAGAATCGCTTTGTCTTGCTTGCTTGCTTAAAAATTGCTGCTATAAAAATAATAAATAATATTGCTAAATAATCTGCACGCTCTGGTATCGTGCATTTTTCCTTGGTTTTTATTGCATTGTTGGTTGCTTGCATTTATACACACGCACACACATACATACATACATACATACATACATATATATATATATATATATATATAATTTCAAAAAAAACAAAACAAAAATATCATTCTACTTGCATTGTAAATTCACGTTTAATTTTTGTTTTGCATTCATCTCATCTTATATTTATTTTCTAAGGGCAATACCGCAATTCACATAAGGTGAGAGATTTCATCACCCTTTCCTTAGCCCACAAAAGCATTTCGTCATAGAATTTGACTAATAATAAAGGTTAGACGTTGGACCTAAGGGTGTCACGAGCTCATCTAGGGCTTAATTGCATCTTCACAATTGTTTTCTTTGAACAATTTTATTTCTTGATGTCTAGGCTACGGTAGAGTAATAACTATTTATAAATATTATTGTGATTTGTAAAAATTATAGTGGTTGTTCTTCTGAAGGTACTTAAACCTTCGATTGCATTGCTACGGTGATTCGTAGTGCACCGATAACCCCTACCAGTTACCTGGCTGAGAAATATTTTTGTTAATTTAAGACAAAGCATGATTATACAATTTTGGGTTAGGAGCTAATAAGGACAGAAAATTGTAATTAAGTCCTTTGCATTCATTTAGTTACATTAGTTCATGCATATTTAAAAAAAAACTCAAAAATCCAAAAAAAAAAATTGTAAATTTTACTTAACTTAGTTTTTAATTCAAAAAAAATCCTTTTTTATCCTTTGAAAATTTTCAATCAAAAACAAAAATCCAAAAAAAAAAATCTTTTCGGAAAGGGGAAAGACATTTGAAAATTTAAAAACAAAAGCAAAAATAATCAATTTCCATTTTCTAAAAAAACAAAAAATATCCTTTTGGTAAATATTTGAAAATTCAAAAAGAAACAAAAATATATAAAAAAAATTGAAAAACCAAAACCAAAACAAAAATCAAACTTTTCTTCTGAAAATAAATCTCATTTGGTAAATAGTTTTCTTCCTTATAAAAAAAAGAGAAAATTAAAAAAAAAAACAAAAACAAGTTTTCAAATCTTCTTTCATTCTCTAAACTCAATTCTAACTCCTTTCTCTTCTCGACTTTCACTTGTGCATAAGTACTTGGACTCGTGGTACAACAACAAATCGTTGGACTCGCGACTCAACAACTAACCGTTTAACTCAAATAGACGATCCTCCCGAAATGGCGAACGAGAACGCCCCTCTTACTTCTATGGATAGAATCTTTCCTGGTAGAGTTTCTATTCCATCTTGCATCACGTTACCCTCCCCTATGGGTAACCATTTCGAAATCCACTCGAACCATACTGCCACACTTCCGAAATTTGGCAATTTCAAGCGCGATGACCCATACATCTTTTAGACTAAATTTGAACAAGTTTTCGCAACCATTAAACTCCAGCAACTTTCCGATGACGGAACTAAACTTCGATTAATCCCATTCGCTTTTATGGATTATGTTGAAAAATGGTTGTACATCTTACCTTCAAACTCGATTAAAACTTGGGAAGAATTCGTAAAAGTTTTCTTAAAAAAGTTCTACCCCTTGGAAAAAATGAGTAGAATCTGAAACGAAATTTTAAATTTTCATCAATTCAAGGAAGAACCATTCGGAAAATATTTTGAAAGATTCAAAGAGCTTTTGATAAAATGTCCAAACCATAACTTCAAAAAATGGACGATTTGCCAAATCTTATACGATGGAATCGAAAACAGCTCACGAACCATGCTCGAATCAATGTGCCAAGGCAACTTTCTTGCCCAACGTCATGACGATGCTTGGCAATTTCTTGAAAGCCTCGCTAAAAAGTCGTCCCAATGGAAACGTTCGAACAAAAAAATCAATTTACTCGCGATCGAGTGCAAACTCGATAGGATCTTTGTTTGCTTTGGAAGCTAAGATGGATGCAATGATTAAAAAATTTGATAACTTTTTTCTCATCAAATCAAATGAACTAAGCTTCCTAACCGATGTGTTATAAATGCAACGATCCTAATCATATAGCCGATCAATGTCCCAATTCTGTCGAACAAATTAATGCTTTCAATAAAGCCAAAAACGACCCATTTTCTCCAACGTACAAACCTGGTTGGAGAAATCATCTGAATTTTGCGTGGAACCAAAACATCCCGACATGGTTATGATTCGTCCCAATTTTCAAGCATTCCCAAATAATGCTTCGAATCCTCCCTTTCAGCTCAACAATTTTCAACCAAACTTTGCGAGTCCGTCCCATATCAACCGCAACAATCCAATTTTTAATCAAATGCTGCTCATCCTCCCCAGGACGATAAACGTTTAACTTCTCTTGAGAAAACTCTTGAAACATTGGCTAAGGCAACTACTCAAAGCCTTCAATCAAACAGTAATTTGCAAAATTTATTGACTTCGTATATGCAAAACACAAACCAATTGATTGCAAAACTCGAAATGCAAATGAGTCAATTAGCCACTTCAGTAAGTGAACGCGAACGTGGGACATTCCCAAGCCAGCCACTTCCAAATCCCAAAAATCAAAAAGAAAATTCAAATCAAGCCAACGTTGTTCAAGATAGCAATGTCACCCAATTGAATGTTATCACAACTCTCCATTCCGGTAAACAGATCGATAATCAAGTCGTTAATCCAAACGACTTATCGGAAACCTCTCTCGACACTTCTAAAACAACGAATGAATCTGAATAGAAAGTGGAGCCAAACGTTGAATCGAATGCCAATCGGAATTCTTGTTCTTCTCCTCCAGTATACCTGCCTACCGAGTATCGTGTTCCATTTCTACATCGTCGTCGACCAAAGAAACACTCGGACCAAATAGAAATGATGTTGGAAATTTTTGAACAAGTGAAAGTGAACATCCCGCTTCTTGACATCGTTCAACAAGTCTCCACTTATGCAAAATTTCTTAAGGACTTGTGTACCCAAAAGCGACACATTCAAGTGCCCAAAAAAGTCTTCTTAGCCTCCAGTTTGAGTGAAGTCTTGTCCCAATCCATGTCTGTTAAATATAAAAATCCTGGCTGCCCTACGATTTCATGTACAATTAGAGACAAGACGATTAATAAATGCTTGATAGACTTAGGTGCGAGTGTCAATTTGGTTCCATACTCCATTTACGAACAATTAGGCTTAGATGAGCTCAAACCCACAGAAGTCACGCTTCGATTTGCTGATTGCTTGATTAAGAAGCCCGTGGGAGAAATCGAGGAAGGCTCATTCGAGTAGGATAATTTATTTTTCCCCATTGACTTTATCGTTCTCGAAATACAACCCGGGTCAAATCCCGCGAGTCAAATTCCATTTAGGCTGACCATTCTTTGCCACCTCAAATACCTTAACCAATTTTCGTGACGGATCAATGAAAATCTCTTTTGGAAACATGACTTTGGATCTTAACATTTTCAATCTTGAAAGCCAATCGAATGAACCTCGTGACCAAACATTGAAAGTTAGTACCATTCATGAAAACTTTGAAAATGAGACAATTGATCTTAACTATGAACGTGAGGCCGAGTATGAAAAATTGTTTCACGAAATTCCGAACGAAATTGAATACTCTCTTCCCTTTGAATCGCTTCAAGTTGAGTCTGAATATCAAACCAACTCTTTGATCGAAAAACTTCCAAAGTTGGACCTCAATCCACTTCCCGACCACCTTAAGTATGCATACTTAGTGAAGACGAAACGTTGCCCGTCATAATTTTCGCAACTCTCTCTCTTGATCAAGAAACCTCATTACTCTCTATTCTTTTGAAAAATGGAGAAGCTATTGGATGGTCGATCTCCGATATAAAGGGAATTAGTCCTGCTCTTGTTCAACATTGCATCCATTTAATTGACGTTGCCAAGCCTATTCATGACACGCATGAAGGCTTAATCCAAAAATGAAAGATATGGTGCGTGATGAAATTCTTAAACTTCTCGACAATGGAATCATTTACCTAATCTCTGGTAGTTCATGGGTTAGCCCAATTCATATTGTACCGAAAAAGTCTGGGCCGACCATTGTCAAAATGATTCAAACGAACTTATTCCAACTCGTACTCAAACGGGTTGGCTTGTTTGCATTGACTATTGAAACTAAATGCCGTAACACGAAAAGATCACTTCCCTCTTCCTTTCGTCGACCAAATACTCGAAAGTTTAGCCGACCATGAATTTTACTGCTTCCTTGATGGTTATTATTTGTAACCAAATTCCAATCGCTCCCGAAGATCAAGAAAAAACGACTTTCACGTGTCCATTTGGTACCTTCGCTTATCGACGTATGCCATTCGGACTTTGCAACGCTCCTGCAACTTTCTAACAATGCATGGTTAGAATCTTTTTTGACCTGCTTGAACGCTTTCTAGAAGTTTTTATGGACGATTTCTCAAATTTTGACGATTCTTATTTCCAGTGTTTACATCATCTCAAGTTGGTTCTAAATAGATGTAAAGAAAAACATTTGACTTTGAATTGGAAAAAATGACACTTTATGGTCAAACAACGCATAGTCCTTGGACATATCATCTCAAATAAAGACATTGAGGTAGATAAAGCGAAAATCGACGTAATTGCAAATCTACTCATTTCTAAATCTGTTAAGGACATTCGATCATACACGCTGGCTTTTATCGACGCTTTGTGACAGAATTTAGCAAGATCGCTCGTCCTTTGACGACTCTCCTCGGAAAAGATGTTCCTTTCATTTTTAGCTCCGAGAGTATCTCTTCTTTTGAACGCCTCAAAAACGAACTCATTTCTGCTCTAATCATTTGCACGCCCAATTGGGATCTTCATTTCGAAATCATGTATGATGCTTCTAACTTTGCAGTTGATGCTGTCTTAGGACAACACATCAGCAAAATCATTCATGCCATTTACTACGCAAATATGACGTTGAACGGCGCTCAACTCAACTACACAACAACCGAAAAAGGGCTTCTAGTTGTTTTTTTGCGCTCAAAAATTTTCGACCTTACTTCATAGGTTCACACATTACTGTGTACACGGACCACTCTGCGCTTCGATATCTCTTCACTAAAAAGGATGTTAAAGCCTATTTGATTCGTTGGATCACTCTGCTTCAAGAATTTGACCTTACAATTGAAGACAAAAAGGATACGATAACGTCATAGCCGATCACTTATCTTGCCTTTCGAACTACCATCTTCTTTGCCAATCAATGAAAACTTTCTCGATGAACAACTTCTTTCAATTTCTATCGACCCATGGTACGCTGATATAGTGAGCTACTTAGTCACTAAAGAAACTCCCTCATTTTGGTCCAAACAGGACAAATACAAATTCACGTCCCAAGTAAAATATTTCTATTGGGACGAACCATACTTGTTCAAATATTGCCCCGACCAAATCATCCGACGTTGCATTTCGGATAACGAGATCGGGAATTTTGTCTCGTTTTGCCACGATCAAGCATGCGGTGGATATTTCGATCCTTGCAAAATTGCGAAAAAGGTGATTCAGTGTGGTTTCTATTGGCCTTCTCTTTTAAAGACTCATTTGAATTTTGTAAAACTTGCGATCGATGTTAAATGCTTGGACGAATTTCTCGATGAGATTTGATGCCTTTAAACCCCATTCTTATCATCAAAATCTTTGATGTTTGGGGTATTGACTTTATGGGATCTTTTCCCAATTCTTTTGGAAACTTATATATCCTTCTCATTGTCGATTACGTTTCAAAATGGGTGGAAGCCATTCCTTGCAAAACCTATGACCATAGAATTGTTGTGAAATTTCTCAAGGAAAACATTTTTCGAGTTTCGGCACACCTCGCACAATAGTCAGTGATAACGAAACCCATTTTTGCAACCGTTCTTTTGAAACTTTAATTAAAAAATACTCGATAACCCACAAGTTATCCACTCCATATCATCCTCAGACTTGGGACCAAGTTGAAGTTTCAAATCGACAAATAAAACAAATCTTGGAGAAAACTGTCAATAAAAATCGAAAAGATTGGTCACAGAAATTGACCGACGCGCTTTGGGCTTACCGTACTGCTTTTAAAACAAACCTTGGGATGTCCCCATTTCGTTTAGTTTACGGTAAAGCTTGCCATTTACCCGTTGAAATCGAACACAAAGCATTGTGGGCAATTAAGAACTTAAACTTTGATCTTGAGAAAGCTAGCAAAAACCGAAAACTACAACTCAACGAACTAGAAGAACTTAGGAACAACGCGTATGAAAACGAGAAAATTTAAAAAGAAAGAATAAAAGTTTTTCATGACAAGTCAATCTTTAGAAAAACGTTTTCTCATAACCAGAAAGTTCTTTTATGACTTAAGACTTCATTTATTCCCTGGAAAACTTAAATCAAGATGGACCGGACCATTTGTGGTACAAAATGTTTTTCCACATGGTGCCGTAGAAATAGAAAACCCCAGGGATGGATCAATTTTCAAAGTCAACGGTCATCATTTAAAACCTTTCTTAGAATTGCCAAATAACCAAGAGGAGGAGCTCATGATCCTTCATGAGCCAAGCTACATCTAGTAAGAATGTTAACCCTCTTTTGTAAATATGTACATATTTTTCCTCATTACACTCATTATACCATGCACCGACTGTGGGGACACAGTCAAAATTAAGTGTATGGGGAGTCTCATTTTCATTTTTTTAGTTTTCATGGCATTTTTGAATTTTCATTTTCTTCAAAAAAAAAAATCTCAAAACTCCTAAATCTCAAAAACATTTTCTTTTTACCATTTTGATTTATTTTTGAGGAAACACTATGGGATGAGTATAATTTTTGGTTAATAATTGAAATTTTGGAAATTTATTCTCTTAAAAAAAATAAAAATGAAGTTTGATTACAAATAACAATGGTATAACTAGTATATAGGAAGGTTCATTTATGTTAATTATGAAGTATGTTCTAATTGAAAATCTTTGTTTAAAAAGTAGTAAATTTAAAGCAAAGGATATAACATTCTTGTCTTCTAAGTTAAATGGTGCTAAGATGATTTTGCAAAACTCTCTCTCTTAAAAAAAAATAACATCCAAAGTATTCACTCTCATTTAAAATTCCTCACGGTTATGCATAGACGAATTACTTGGAATCTCTGATTATGTGCTTTCATACTCATGTAAAAGTCCTCATGGTTATGCATGTATGTAACACATGTAAAAAAAGAACAGACTTAATAAAAACCACCTATGGTCGATAGCTGTATGCATGAAAGTATATGCACTCGCCATGCTCTGTATTCTCTTCACGTAAGCCCGAAAGGCGGTGCATGGGTGGTATATCTGGCCTTAGTTTACCTGAGCTAGGTGTGTAATTCTTCTTGCAGATAATGAGAGAGCAAGCAATTAAAATCCTAGCATTATTTTAACTTGTTTGATTTAACTTGTTATTGAAAAGAAATGAAATACCACTTTAATAAACTTTGATAATAAACTAAGGATCCATTTCGTAATTGCATTATGTTATCAACCGAAACAACTAGCCAAACTATGGTCTATCTGTTATGACAACTTGATTTTTATTAGAAATTTTGACGAGTAAATGACTTAGATTTTCAAAATAATGACCAAAACTTGTATTTAATTTATTTGTGTCTATTTAAAAGTAAACCTTTCATTTGTAAATATTTCCAAAAACTCGCATTCATCTCTTCGTAAATAAATCTTGCATTTTGTAAATATTTCCACTTTGCATTGGATTTTGTGGGTAATGTCCACTGAAAACCCTCATGAAACAATACTCGTCCTACTGGGGACACCCAAAGGTTTAATGGCTTGTTGCATAAGCTCAATGCATTCGTGCTACCTACGAAAACGGATTTACCTTAGTTTTCTTTTATTCGAGGACGAATAAAAAGATAAATGTGGGGGTATTCGATGTGCATGTAAATGTGCATATATTTACATCCATATTTTATCTCTTTTTATTTAAATAAACATCATATTTGGGCATTTTAACATGTTTAAAACAAAATTCAATTATTTTCAAATCATCATATTGTCATCTTCATTCGAGGGTAAAAAGGTCATTTTTGTGCATATGTCAATTTAAGAATTTTTACTTGGACATTTGTTTTGATAACTTTTATAGGGATTTGGATGCATATGGAAGAGGCTTATATGAATATACATGCATGCACAAATGAAATACAAAGGAATAAAGAGGAAATAATTCAAGTTCAAGATCATGGAGAACCCCACCCACTTATCTAAATATACAATTATGAGCTAATGGATAACTAAGTGGAGGTTAAAGCTTCATGCACAACAAATGATAGATTAATTAATGGCTAATAGTTACTTGGTGGTCACACTTCCTAAAGGACATCTTATGAAGCCTCCTAAAAACAGAATTAGGGTTTTATGCATGTATAGATAGACCTCTTATGTACATGAAACCATATTCTAATCTTTTTTTTACTTAGGAAATTAAGAGATCAAAGTGTAAGCTCAATGTTAAATGAAATAAAAATGGATTCTTAGCCTCTTTCTCTTCTCTTATTTACATGCTTTTACTTACTTCTCATGCTTTTATGCTCTTTTCTTTTCTTTATTAGTAGATTAGTTTTACATTTATGCAAGTAGCGTTGCTTAATTCCTTTTGTTGTAAGTAGTTTAATTGCATTCTCTTCTTTACTTATTTTTTTTAAATTTCTTCTCTTTTAATGTTGAAATTTACTTGTGTTGCTTCAATTCCACGAATGAGTAGCTAAACCCGTTCAATTTAAGGGTAATGAAGCTGTCAAATATTATGTAATTTCAACATTTTATGATTTATGATCTCATTTGGTTTATGCTTCATGAAGTGGATTTTTATGCAAGTTTATACAAGTAGGTTTGATAGCTTATATTGCTTATGTAAATGAGCTATTCTTATTCAACAGAAACACAAGTTGCATCATCATTTGCTAATCCATTTTTGATTGTGAAATTAAAGTAAAAATGAAATTTGATGATCTATATTGCTAGGTACAATAGTAAATAGATCATACTTAAAATATCTTTTGCTTTGGCTTCGTTTTCATGAGAATTATAAGTGGGTTATTTGTTGTATTATAGCTTAATGTTTGATTTATGTTAATTAATAACATAAGCAAACCATACTTATGATAAATACAACAATACTTCACTCAAATCAAAGCTAGAGATCACAAATTGTTTGTTTGTTGGTTTACAAAAATATGAGAGTGGATTTGCCTCTAAATTGTTCTCTAGTTCAATGGTTTTTAAATCAAATTTTAATTCTAGTTTTAGCTTCATTTTAGTTCTGTTCAACAATTCCTCCTCCATTTGGTCTAATTTGATTGAGTAGAATTTTTTTAAAACTCTAACAACTCCCTGCGAATCGACCCGTATTTGCCACGTACTACAAGTGTACGCCGTGCGCTTGTGGTAAAATTTAATTTGAAATTTTCGGTAGTTTTCTAATTTGATAGAAAATTTACCATTAAACAGAGCAATTGTCTTCATCTCAACATTTTCTAATTTATCAAGGTCTATCATAATGGCAGTGTAATGCCAACATTTCCTCAAATGGGAAACATGAATGACATCATGAACTCCCACTAACTTGGTCAAAAGGCCTACTATATATGGAAGTTTCCTCACCCTCTCTATAATCGGAAAAGGTCCAACGAACCTAGGAACCAACTTCCAAGAGGTACCAAACCTTATAACCTTTATAATTGTGAAACTATGATGAATTATTACCCTATAATTTCCATAAAGTACAACTCACGAATATTTAGGATGAAAGTTCTTCGTCTTGTAATGCTGAGACCCATTGTTTAATTTTCAACGCGAGCTTAAGCTCTCGGACTTAGTATCCAAGAGCATGTAGTCCAAAAGCATGAGTCAAAGTATCTACCGAGACTAAGATAATTTTTTAGCTGAAACAAGAAGCTTATCCAAAGGCAATTTAATAAGTATCAACAATCAATGGCTTAGGTGGCCTACCCCGAGACCAAAGGTTAGGATAGACGGATCTAAGAAGCTATATATAAAAGTATCTGTCAATAATCCATGACAAAAGGCACTCAACTAAATGATGACAAGCGCTCAAATCTAAGCAACACAAAACAAGCTAGGACATCAAGCCAAAGAGAAGGCTCTCCAACAATGACGTCATAACATATTGGATATAAATAGGCAGCAATCCCAGAGCTAACATAAAATCATATACTACTTTCCTATATTAGAGCTCTATTCAAAATGGTGGAAACACCAAGATTCAATAATAAGCCACTAGGATATATAAGGGTGATTAAATAAGGAAAGGGCAGTGGATATAGGGACTTTCGACCCATACTACTATAAAATTCTTAGTGTTATTTACTTTATGTACTTTAATGTCTTGTCATTTATTATTACGACTCTACAGTTTGATATCTCAGGACCTAAGTAAGTTTGACCATATCACGCTTCAGTATTCTCATAACCAAGGTCAGTAATCAATTAGCTTTTGGAGTTATAACTTCGAACCTTGGGGTGTCGGTGTAGAAAAAATTCTACATTAACATTTTTTGCACTAGAAGGAGGGCCTCGAACCACCATCGTTTGGCTTCTCTTGGAAAATCCAGTGACATCGTCCCTCCAACCATGATTGACTTTGAGAATCTAGAACTCATCTCCGAGTTACCTCAGCCTTCGCATCTTGAGCCTTCACATCTTGCTAATTAAAGAAGACAATGATGAACATCTTTCTACTCTTATCTCGAAAAAATACCAAAACCTAGAATATGATCCTATGTACGAACTTCAAGCTCTTCTGATCAGATAGCTTTTGGAGTATCTTCAGGAGTCTCTCTAAGATTCTGCTCAACTCCGAGGGATGGTCAAATCTATGGCAAAGAAAATCAAGGACTTGTTTACCATAGTAATGAAAAATAAAAATTCATCTCTCCTTGCTAAAAGAGCCCTCCCGGTTACCTCTACTCTTCGATTTCGGAAGAAGGTCAAATGAAACCAAGTCCTAACTCCGCTCAATCGAAGTCTACCTTGAATATTTTCAAAAACATGTGGAGAGCTCCATTATTCAAACTATCCCCCATCCATCAAAGTAGATACAAAAGGAAGAAACTACTATGTTTATCATCAAGCAAATGGACATGAAACATACGAGTGTCGAAGACTCTCTCAGGTTGTAGAAAACTTCATACGGAAAAGGAGATTGATTGAGTTTATTAAATAGTTACTTTAATATCTCATCTTTACAGATGTCTAACTTTGTTTCTATGTTTTAGGAGAAATGCATACAGACTCATTTGACTGAATATATAGATGTTCCCTTCTGAAGATAAAGAATGCAGCATGGATCTCTATATTTAAAGAAGTCTCTTATCTTATCAAGGAAAACCCTCGTGGACTTAGCACTTTCCTTTCTTGGTAAGCGTAATCTAATTTTGGTACCTATAAAAATTTACCTAGTATGTCTCTCTTTTAGTTATTTTCAATTATTGTGTCTGCATTTAGAGTCCAAGGATTGAAATTCTTCTAGTGATCTGGCGAGGCCAATAAGAAGTTTTACTTTTTCCTTAAAAATGTTAATTCTCTTTCTCAAGCTTAAATTGAATATGTTTCCTACCAAGTATAAGCTCTACCAATTATTCGATTTCAAAATTCTTTCATGAAATAATCTGAGAGCACTCTTTTCAAAGAATTTATATTTTCCTTTACAAAGTTACAACTGGTACTAAGTACGATCGTTAACTAAAAATAGTTTTTCATGGACAACAACAGCCAAAAGAATTGCAGATGGCCGTCATCAGTCAAAAGTGATGGCCAACACCCGCCAAAAGTGGTTGTTGATTTGGACCCAACAATAAGTTCATAGACCTCGCCATAAGAGCTTCCCCATAGTGAGGCACTACAAAATGTAAGACCATATCACCTGGGTTTAAAAAGTGGTTGAAAAGTAGAGTGCATACCGATAGTGAGTCATGGAAAAATTGTAACATGCATTAGGTAGATTCCTAATTAGCTGAGAATATTGAGTAGATTTTTAATAGTAAGTCATTGCCATGTAGTACCATGCATTAGGTAGATCCTTGAGTAGATTAGAATATTAGGTAGATCCCCAATAATAATGAGTCGTGGTCAAATAGTACCATGCACTGGGTAGATTCCTATTTAGATTAGAATATTGGGTAGATTCCCAATAATAGTGATCCATGGTCAAGTAGTACCATGCATTGGGTAGATTCCCAATTAGATTGGAATATTGGGTAGATTCCCAATAAAAGTGAGCCATGGTCAAATAGTACCATGCATTGGGTAGATTCTTGGTTAGATTAGAATGTTGGGTAGATTCCCAATGACAGTGAGTCATGTATGAGAAGTGCCATGTGTTAGGTAGATTCCTAATTGTATTAGAATGTTGGGTTGATTCTCAATGATAGCGAGCCATGGATATGAAGCGCCATGCATTGGGTAGATCCCTAGTTAAATTATAGTAATAAGTAGATTCTCCACAATATTGAGCCATGGTCAAGAAGTACACCAAGAAAGAATTAAAAGAACAAACAAGATGGTTCGAGTTGAAAGAATAAGTCAACCAACAGAATAAAAGATCCTCAATATTATAGAGAAATTATCCAAGTGATCATTAATACATTCGGAATGAAAAAGAAAAAAAAGGTGAGGGAAATATCTCATAAGCCTTCATACATATTTCTAACCCTAGTTTTGGCTTCCTTCATGGCCCCCTCCAGGTGAGACTTGAAATGTTCCTCCATCTTGTCGTATGTCTTAGATATCCAATCCTTCTTGAAAAAAATTGAACGAGATTCTTTGATTGCCCTTGGTACAAATGATAATGTTTGATGAATTAGACAATGGGACATAGGGAGAACTCCTTTCGGATGGGGAGTGTCAGGAACATGACTCGGAAGAGACAACTGTAGTCTTATGAGAAGAAGGAATTTCCATAGTAGTATATCCTCTACCTCTACCTGTTCCACGAGCTAAAGGGGCTGCAACTGTAACTTCATGTGAATACATTTATTATAACCCTCAAATTCTTGCAGCTTGATTGTCAAAATCTCTTGGTGAGATTCCTCTAGCTGTTGTCTAAGAGTAGTCGCCAACTCCCAAAACCCTAAAACTACCGATTCCAAAGCCTGACCAGTGATCAGCACTACCTCTTGGATGACATACATCTTTTTGTATAGTTCCTCAAGACCTCATTTCAAGGATTTTTTTTATTCAAGGATTCATTATCTTTCAAGATAGCATGGATGTTAGAATCGAGTTCATGACTATATTTTATCAATTCGGTTATCTTATCATCAAAAATCCATTGCACAGAGGGAAGATTTCTGTTTAACCTTAAGAAATTAGGAGATGATTTCCCCTAAAAGTGATTTAAGTTAGAACCGAAAGAAGGTAAGACATCATAAGAACAATTCCACTTCATTCCATAGAGAATTGATATAGATAGTGAAAAATTAAAAGTATGGAATTCATGGTCCCCTAAGATAGGCAAATTTCTCTTTGGTAGCTAAAATAAGCTTAAGGCCTCTACTCCTGGTATCAGCAATAGACCTTAAGGGTTTGGCCATATTATAAAAAGGGATATACTTCCCTAAACCACCCTTTGGCATAGATAGTTCAAAGGAGAAGAGTCTACTAGAGGCAATCTAAGGTTAGCTTTCAGAATGAACTGAGGAACATATTATAGAACATGTTCACTTTCAAGAATCTTCCCTTTGACAATAGCTAAGGGAGGCAAGGTTACACTTCGGTAACCAGGAAGAGCCTCTGGAGTTATAATTAGGCTTGGATCATAGAATCTTTTTGAAAATACAAAGTTTTGTTCTTCAATTATGGGTCTCCAGGGTGTAGTTTAGAGAGTCGAGTAAAGTCTTGAAAGAACTCGTCTTGGTCGTCTAAAGCAAGCTTTAATTTACTCTTAAGTTCTAAGATTTGGTTGGTTAGCTAGTACCTCTAAGCCTAAGGGACTTTGTTGATTTGACACATGATTGATCATGTGTTTCTTGTACCTCCTCGATATTATTAGGTAAGTTTACATTTCTTGGTCTATTGGATTTTAATTGGGTTTTAAACATGCCTACGGTTGCTAACAACCTTGAGTTTCGGGTTTGACTCCATTTCCATAAAATTTCATAGTGAGGGTGAAATTTATTCTTTTCTGTTTAAAAACAGTTCAAGAAAAGAGTACTTTAAAATAAACATGACATGGGTAGTAAGGAAACAATTCAATTATAAACACGACACCTGATAGGAGTACCCCCAAATTCAACAGTCACCATAGGAAAAAGCATAAAGAAAGTGTAGTAAGTTATTACAAATTAAGAGTTTAAACATTATCAATAGGAGATTTCTAAGATTCAGAATGACAGTGTACCTCTCCTCTATACTTATCCCCCTATGTCGGTGTGGAGTGCTCAACATCCACTAAAGCGCATGCTTTCTCATATATTTACGAGAAGCTCTCCTCAATCTTCTTTCCGTTAGGGTTAAAGACCATAGAGAGAGTCATGCCTCTGTCCTGGTTATGGACACAAGCATCACAGAGAATTTTGAAGGCCTCGGTAGTAGCCACCTTCTCTGCCTCCTCCCTAGTAATCAAGCTTGAAATATCCTCCTTGGATTTTGTATGTTCACCCTTAGCCATTTGATGCTTGGCCTCTAGATTTTTCAAAGCCTACTCCAGATTAGCAATTTAATCTAAAAAGCCTTCAGACACTTTTCCCTTTCGGCTTGGGCATCCTTTTTGAATTCTTTGAATTCTTCATTAAAGGCTCGGCCATCTCCACTTCCTCATCCAATTTTTGAATCCCTCAATGCAGTACCGAGATGTCAGCTAAAGCCAGTAGAAAATAGGTCGGATGAAAAACAAAGAGATATATTCAAAAGGAAGATAAAGAATGTATACCTTGAGTTATTCCCCCATCCCCAGACCCATCATCCTTTTAAAACTACCCAAGTCATCAGCTAACTCCACTTGGGACTTTCCCGTAACCTTAAACAGATAGGCATAAATAGCAAAGCGGGTTACCTCGACCACCCGGTCCACTTGTTCCTTCGAAGCATGAGTTAGAGCAAGGACATCAGGAGCAGATATGGTTTTGGCAGGAAGGATGTTCTTGTATTTCCTTTTTTTGTTTTGGAAAATCCCCCAAAGCTAGTTTCGACCTAGTGGAACTAGAAGAAAGCTGTTTGTTTAGTAGTAACCAACTAATCTCAACCACGTCGTCATAAGTTACTATTACAAGAAAAGATAAAATGAATTAGATAAACAAGGTCATAGTTCCTAAAAGTTATGTCCTAGATTACGAGCTATAAGATGTTTAAAACTGAGAAACCCTAAGGAGAAGCATCTTGTCTTTCGGTCTTGAGATTTTTTAGGTCAGAGCAAGTGGATTTTTCTAGATTACACAAATAAATCACATCCCAGGGAATGATTTCAGTTAAAGAGGGATCATATCCAAGAAACATAGCATAAGATGATAATAAACCGCAAGCCTTGAGATTAGCCTCGGTGAGAACAACATGCTTAAGTCTTTCCCCTTATGGAATTTTTATCACCTCCTTATACCTCAAGTTGAAGAGATCCCCGAGGGTTAGGGCCTTATCCCTCCTAAGTTTAGCTGAAGAGATAAAAAGCGAAAAAATATTAGGGAATGGTGTGACCAAAGTTTAGAAGCAAGAGCATCTTAGACAACAAGAGTTTGAAAACTTATAAGTCTCCGATAACTCGGTAATAATTCGAGAATCATCTGTCCTCATAAAGAAACAATTGTAGTTGTTACTTTGCTAAGAGGCTTGAGGCATCTTCTCCAATATTGAAGAAAATACATGGGAACTAATGACTTACTGAGTGACCTACGCAAGTTGTACAAGTAATGAATCTCAAAAGTGGCCATGTTGTAGTAGCCTTTCTTCAAGTATAAGATATCTAAAGCAGATAGAGCGCTAGATGAGAGCACCCCAAGTTGAATTGGATTATTCCATAAAATTCCGAAATGTCGACAAATAAGAGGGTAAGAGGAAGTGGTATTCTGTGTTCTGAACACTCCAATGTCTAAGTGAAGAACACTTTAGCGGGTTCACTCTAATCGTAGACTAGGAGCTTTAACCTAACCTCCTCAATCCCATAGCTCTCAATCCAATTCTTCAACTTCTTCTAATCAGTAATCGATTTACCCATCGAAGAGTCTAAATAAGATTAAATGTTAAGCTAACTATTCAGTACGAACTCCAAAACTTCCCCTGGAAAAGTTTAAAGTCTTATAGTTTACAAAAAGAATTAGGCCAATAATTGGATCCTACAGCCAAAGTTCAAGACTCGAAATTCTCCTAAATAGCCAATTCGACAATACTGGGATTATTGACCTAAATTAATGAAAGACTCAATGTGGAAACAAAACTTAAGTCTATAAACAAAAGGCATCCTAGTTTGACTGATCAAATGATATCACAAATCAAAATCCAGCAATAGGATCATGGTAAAACCTAAATGGAACTCTTTGGAAAAGGGAAATGCTAATAGATATTGATAGAAGTAAAGAACATTAATAAAATCATAAGAAGGATCATGGACTAACTATTTAAATCGAGAAGTTCACAGCAGTTGGTGAAAGTTTCCAAGTTTTAATGGCAGGCTCGGTTGCTAATGTCGCGAGTAAGAAGAAAAAAAAGAGAAAGGTTTATTTAAACCTTGGAACTAATGGTGGAGATTATCTATTCATCAAAATCCTAGCCGTAGAGTAAACGTGGTAGTGTCAAAATATGAATCACCCTGGGATAAAGAAAAGGAGGCACTTTTCCAAAAAAACCAATAGAACCATGACAGTTGTCATGAACATTAAATGCATGATCAAAACCCATCTTCTCAGAATCAAATCTTGGTCTCTCTGCTTTACAAGTCTCGAGAAGCAAGCATTTCCTTAACATCTGGTCCAGTTTAACCTTAGCCCATCGGTACCAAAGTAGCCTCATTTACCATTTATCCTTGATGGCTTCAAGTAGCAAACAGTTTCATATCACAGTCCCAAATTATATTTTGCCTCTCAGCAATGAAGTAGTTTCGCTTACCACAAAGCCTAGATGGTTACAAGTAGTAAGCACAATTTTCAAAATTTTTACCTCACGGTCTTAAGTTAGATTTCGACACAAAACAATTTTGCTTATCACTTAATCTAGATGGTTTCAAGTGACAAGTGTAGTTTTAAAAAAAAATTGACCTCGTGTAAATCTTCACCTTTCGGCTATTAAAACCTTTAAATATTTAACACTTGATCAAAGCAACTAGCTAAGCCTTCGCCCTTGGGCATTGATTTCAAATTGTTTTTAAAACCTTTTAGATGAGGTTAGATCTTTACGAGTTGCATAAGTGAAGAAATGCTACCGAAAGTTCTTAGAATACTATTTTGCCTAAAAGCTTGGAATCAACTTCATAATGGGAATGGAACAAACAAGCCAAGTATTAAGCATGACATGACACTATTCTTTCCAAGTCCACCTTATATCAACGATGTGAAGTGAACTGTATGAGGCATGTGTTACCCTATAATTTCCACAAAGTACAACTCATGAATATTTAGGAAAATAGTTCTTTGACAAGTAATACCGAGACCTATTATTTGGTTTTAATGAGAGCTTAAGTTCTCGGACTTATTATCCGAGAGCATGTGGTCCAAAAGCACGAGTCAAAGTAACGACCGAGACCAAGATCATTGTTTAACTGCAAGAAGCTTAACCAGGGGTAGCAGTTGACGAAACCAAAGGTAATTCAACAAGTATCAATAATCAATAGCTTAGATGGCCCATGTCGAGGCCAACGGTTAGGATAGATGGAAGATATCCAAGAAGATATATAAAAACGACAGTCAGCAATACGTCTCAAAAGGCACTTAACTAAATGATGACAAGCATTCAAATCTAAGCCGCACGTAGCAAGCCAGGTCATCAATCCAAAGAGGATCTCCACTAATAACATCACAACATATTGGATATAATTAGATGGTAATCCCAAGGCATAAGGGATCTTTTGGCGAAAGAGAACATAAAATCATATAATACTTTCCTATGTTAGAGCACTATCCAAAAACCTTTTTAACGGTGTAAACATTTAGATTTAATGTAATAAGCCTCTCGGCTATATAAGGGTAACTAATAAGGAGAGGACTGTGGACGCATGGGACTTTTGGCCCGAACCACTGTAAAAATCTTAGTGTTATTTACTTTTCGTACTTTAATGTCTCGGCATTTATTACCATGACTCTACGGTTTTATACTTGTGACCCAAGTTCAACCGCATCATGCTTTTGTATTCTCATAATCGAGGTCAAAAATCAATGAGCTTCCAAAGTTATAACTTCAGACCTTGGAGTGTTGGAGTAGACGAAATTATTCATTAACACGAATACCATGTCTCCAACAGCAAACTCTAATTCTTTCCTTCCTCTATCAATGTAGGACTTTTGACGATCCTGTGCGGCCTTCATTCACCCCTTAATCAATTCTACCTTCTTTGAAATCTCATGGATCAATTTTGGTCGAAGTATGAGTTTGTCGGTAGTTTCCCACCAACAAATAGGTAACTTACACGACCCCCCATACAAGGCTTTAAAGGATGTCGTGCCAATTATTGCTTAATTAATATTATTATACGCGAACTCCACCAAAGGTAAGTATTGTTCCCAAGATCCTCCAAAATCTATAACGCAAGCTCTCAACAAGTCTTCTAATATTCTGTTAACCCTTTCCATTTATCCGTTCTGTCTGAAGGTGATAAGCGGCGATAAGGTTCAAAGTCTTTCCCAAAGCAGATTGCAAACTTCCCCAAAATTCGCTAGTTAACAATGGGTTTCTATCACTAACTATCTTGACTCAAATTCCACGAAGCTGCACCACTTCCTTAACATAAATTGGTGCGAGAGATGTTGTAGTGTTATTGCTTCTAATAGGAATAGAGTGTGCACTCTTAATGAGTCTGTCCACTATAACCCAAATAGCTTCATTGCTTTATTGACTTCTAGAAAACCCATCTATAAAGTCTATAGATATATGCTTCCACTTCCAAGTCGCCACTTCTAACGGCAATAACACCAGGCTTCCCTTTCTCCACCTTAATCTTTTGACATGTTAAACACTTAGAGACATACTCCACTACTTTTCTCTTCATTCCAGGCCAATAGAAAATCGTTTTCATATCCTTATACATTTTGTCTCCTACGGGGTGAATATTCATCTTAGAATGGTGACATTCTACTAGAAATTCTTCCAACGCATCTTCCTTCATTGGGATACATAGAGGCTCATCACTCCTTAGCCATTCCTTTTGGTTTAAAGCATATATATCATTATGGGGAAAACGCTACTAAGCTTGTCAAAATTTCAATTAGGATTGTATCCTCCTTCTACCCTAGCCCTATCCGATCCATTAATGCCAGCCTCACTTTCATAACTATAAGATATCCTTGAGTAGGTATTGTTGGTGATTGGAAATTAAAATTTAAGAGAAACTCTAACCGCCACCATCATATATAGTATTAAGAGTAGCACGCCTCTGACTAAGGGCACCAGCAACAACGTTCTCTTTTTCAGGGTATACTGAATTTCAAAGTCATATGATGTTATACCTCCATCCATCTGTGACGCCCCACCTCTATACCCATGCTAGCCAAGAACACTACGGAGTAATGCTGTCGACTAGCACGGAGAATAAGGCTGTTGAGGAGCGACCATCTGTATAATTGCTTTGTGCGAGCACCGATATGCCAGATAAAAATATAACTTTTCATCTCAAGAGGAAACCCGACATACCGACACAAACTCCAAGCTACTACAAAGTGGCTACAAAGGTCTTCGGAAACAAATATAGAAATAAACATAACACAAATCAGTCACAGATAATTCATATCACAAGGGCGGAAATAGATATGAATATATATAACACATAAAAGTGTTCATCAGAGTAGTGGTCTAACAAGATCCAAAATATCAAAAAGAATAGATACAAGTGTTAGACAAAAGAATAAGTATACATCATAGAGTCTGTATCTCAAATGTATACAGCAAAAACTACTAATCTAAGTAGTTATCCAAAAGATCATATGATAACCCCAGAAGAGAAGTCAAGCAGAAGCACCTGTAACATCTCAGTCTGACCCGAGTATTATTTAAGAAGAAAATAATAAACGGATCAGTCTAGCTATAAATATCAGAAGAAATGATATAGAATAAGAGATATGACTAAACGTATAATAATCACAATGCCAAGCTGTGATAAATAAATAATTGAAAAATCAATAAGAGATTAATCAATATCGCAAAGATCTTCTCAAAGATAAAAAGGAATGTCATACTCCTAATTTCATTCACCAAGCCACAATAGATGACATATATATCAATGCCAATCATAAAAGTTGGTGAAACATAAATTCCAGAATTCAACACACGAAATCAAGAAATCACAAGAAAAGGATGGTCAATCCATAAAAATGAGCCAGAGCTCCTCCAGACAGGGTATAGTCTCCCATTGCGGACTTTGAGCCGAAGCTCCTCCCGGTGAGTCAAAAACTCCTCCTGATAGGGTATAGTCCCCCATTGCGGACATTGAGCCGAAGCTCCTCCTGGTGAGTCGAAACTCCTCCTGACAGGGTATAGTCCCCAATTGCGGACATTGAGCCGAAGCTCCTCCTGATGAGTCGAAACTCCTCCTGACAGGGTATAGTCCCCCATTGCGGACTTTGAGATGAAGCTCCTCCTGGTGAACCGAAGTTCCTCATGACAGGATATAGTCCCCCATTGCGGACATTGAGCCGAAGCTCCTCCTGGTGAACCGAAGTTCCTCATGACAGGGTATAGTCCCCTATTGCGGACATTGAGCCGAAGCTCCTCCCGGTGAGCCGAAGCTCAATAAAAACGACGTACAGTCCTCCACGTGGACAAAGAGACATCGTACAATGCTAGTCTAAACCATAATATGATCGTCATGATCACCGAGAAGTGTCAATTACATTAAGCTAGTAAATATATGAGCTTAGCTTCATGACCCATAACCACTAGCTTAACTTAAATATTTACGAACAAACTGTAGATCTCCACTAGAAAATTGTCACAAGAGATTCAATCGAACAAGTCCAAGAATTAACCGACGAAGTAAACGCAAGCGTTTCATACCACTTGTTTTACTAAGTCGTTTAATTAGATTTCTCATACGAGTGAGGTAAAGACTCGTATATACTAATAGATTGGAAAACGGTTTTAATAAATGAGCTTTGTATTGAAATAATGTTGAAATCGTTTTGATGAAAGAGTTTTGATATTTACTACTAGTATAGAAAACCTTTATATTTTTAAGTGACAAATCACAAAGAAGATTGTAGGAACAATCAATCACTAAAATTCACATTCAAAGAAGTGAATAAAATCCAAGAAAGTGATACGGAATCCATCAAAATGGATATTCCCATAAATCACGAAGAAAATGTCATCAAAGTCGATAATAAGTGATAATAACAAAAGGGAATCAACACGAATCGATTGAAGTTGGAATTCTCAAGCAATTAGGAAAATAGGCAAAACTTGCAAATAAGAGCAGGTAGGTCAACTAAACTCCCTAAGTCGGTTGACTGAACCAAAGGCAGGAAGTGCTCGGGCACCAGGTCGGTCGACCGGCCCAGGGGATCGGTCGGCCGAAGCCTGTAACCCGCACTTCCAAAACAGAGGCAGGAAGTGCCTGGACTACAGGTCGGTCGACCGGCCCAGGGGCTCGGTCGGTCGAACCTGTATGCTTGCACTTCCTACCCTATTTCAATTGAGGTGCAATCTCTCTCAATTTGCAAACCGCCGAGCAACGGCGCTAAGGGTTTACGCCAATCGACTACCCGGCCATAGAAGCTCTTTGGTTCATCACCAAAAACATGATCGAAACATCAAAGTTATGATTTTTAAAGAATTGAACCCAAAACACCAAAAATTGGAATATTCACAAAAGCAATCCAAATCAAAATCAAATGCACATGAATAAGTGTTAGGAATTCATAACTAACAATCGAAGATAAATATAGACTAAGACGTGAGATAAAAATCTCACCTTTGAACCCAAATCAATGAAGGAGAAGCTTTAAAAACAAGCTAAGATCAATTCCTCTTAAATAACAATTCAAGAAGCTTCAATCTAAGCTTAAAAGAGAAATATTTTCTAAATTAGGTTTAGGAATTTTCTGAAATCAAAGAGAGAATGAGTTGGAGAAGAAGAAGGAGATGCTTACTAATGGGTTCTCCTTGATTTTGGAGCAAGAACTTGAGCTAGCAAGAGGAACTAGGGCTTGGAGTTTTAATTTCCACTCTCTTCCACCATTGTTGCTAAAGCTTGAAGAGTTAGGAATTAGAAATGAAGAAATGAAGAGTTGGAGTGGGTTGGGACTGAGTCAGTAAGATGGGTTTAGCCCAAACCAAAGCCCTAAGTGAAAAAGTCAAAATTCTACTATCTCCAAACATATCGAAGTTTATACTCAAAAAGGTCGCAAACGTCATTTTGAACTCAATGGGGGTGGTCTCGAGTCCCAATTCGACTATTTGCAAAAAGTAGCTTTTCAGACCAAAATCCGACGAACGATAAAATATTTAAATAAAATATTTAAATATAAAATCGATAAATATGCGGGTTGTTACAGACTCCCCTCCTTAAAGAAATTGCGTCCTCGCAATACTTAAGAAGAAAATAAAAAGTAACAACCATAAAAGCATATCAATACAAAAGAAAATTGAAATAAGAAGTTCACCATAAAGAGCATTAAAGAGTAAGCCTGAACGGGATCGCTCGATGAATTCTCTGGATTCCCAAGAGTAATCCCTAGGATTTGAGAACCATTGAACTCTCACAAGAAGAACATCTTTATTCCAAAGGCGCTCAACCTCCGAAGTAATGATGCGAATGGAATGTTGCTCATAAATCAAATCTGGTGAAACTTCAATTTCCACAATATCACCGGGCACTAGAATAAAAACCGGAATCCCTAAGGCGTTTTCGTAGATAAAAGACGTGGAGAACGTCAAGAATAGCAGAAAATTGAGCTGGTGCAACGACGTAGTACAGAAACGGTACGCCCGAGAAACTTGAAACTCGAATAATTTGGAACACCGACGTAGTACAAAAACGGTACGACCAATGAACGATAAACCGGAACAACGATGTAGTATAATAATGGTACATCCATTGATCCAGATAAGACGGAACATCGATGTTGTATAATAATAGTACATCCGATGAACCGAACACCATAAAAGAACATCAGACGCTAGTCCATAAAAGGAATGAGATAAAGCTCAATAAAACGAAGTATATCAAAACGTCCGATGAACTAGATAAAAAGATAATTCCATTCAGACAACATCAAAGAATCAACCACTTGTTGCTTACGACAAAGCGCATTGGCAACATGATTTCCCTTCCGGGAATAAAAAGAACATCATGATCATAAGATGCCAGGAACTCGAGTTGACATGAAGTTCCTTATGAGAAAATAAATATTCCAAAGATTTATGATCGAGGTAGAGAACAAATTTCTCATCCAAATATGATGATGCCAAATTCCAAAAGTAAAAACAATAGCCGCGAGCACTAGATCATGAGTGGCATATCTAGTCTCGATAAGCTATAATGATTTAGAAGAACAAGTGATAGTGCGTTCTCCTTTGCAAGAGAATGGCATCCAAACCAATACGACTAATATCGGTACAAATAGCAAAGTCTTGGTTCCCCTTCAGGAATCACAAGAATAAGAGTATCGAAAGGAAGAGTTCTTTTAAATAATCCTCTTTCCCGAAAAGTTAAAACTTTCAAAATTACATTTTTATTTTTATGTAATAATCTTTCTACAAAAATTTACATTTTTACAAGTCAATATATCGTGTCCGACTGTCTCATCAAAGCGTTTAGGAGATTCTTATCGATAACGTTTATCAAGCGCATCGACCAGAATTCTTAAAACACTAAATGGGCAATACAATCACAAAAATCATATTCTATAGGATAAGTAAGTTTCTCAAAAACTTCTAAGAATATTCTTTGTTCGTTTTAAGAACAAAAATCCAGTTATACTTCTAAATAAATCTTATGAAAAAGATTTTGCAAATTTTAAACTTCTATTTTCATCCAAAATCAATAAATACAAAATGAAATCATCGAGATATTCGATAGAATGCTCGATACCTAAAATGGATGAAATAAGCTGGACAAACTGAATGACATAATAATTCATTCATAGGAATCATAACAAGTAGGGAATGCGGTAAGTGGAATGCTAACTTCCGCAACTCGTAGCAAATGAAAACCGGTGGTAAGATCAAATTGAAAAGACCTTAGCACCACACAAAAGATTACTTAGGTGATAATCCTAAGACAAGCTCAAAAATACCGAAAAATTTCTCAAACTACATGAATGAGAGAAATAACACTTTCCTTATAAGTGGGCTTAAGGAATAAAATGATGCCATCAAGTTGGAATCAAAATCATAAAGGAAAAACAGAAATCTGCTTAACGGATTGAAAATGTCGAAGATGAATAGCCCACACGGGACAAAGGATATGGCTTCGTAATGAAAAAGCCAATCCTTTAATATAAATCAATTCCGAAGCCTAAGTAAAAAAATATCGGCTCAGAAAGAAAAATCACATAAAATAATCTCGACATCAATAGAAAGCAAGTTGAGTGTTGCGGATCTACTAATCGCAATCCTCAAAGAAGTCATCAAGTCTATAAATGTTTAAAGAAGAAGAATCAACAATTTCTTTTGATATAAAATAGTGAGATGGAACCCACATCAAAAAGAACTGAAATAAGAAGATCACGAAATAAAACAATGTTATCAAGGATTGAATGTAAAATACCTTGGCTAAGAGAAGAGTTGTTAGGGGCTTACATCTTTCCTTCTCTCTTGCTTTGACGCTTGGGGCACGAAGATATATAATGATCCGTACTTTTACAATAGCGGCAAGAAATAGGCCTTGGAAACCTATTTATATAGTGGTCCCTAGAGCCACAATTGTAGCATTCTCCGCGATTAGGGATAGGAGTATTTGCTATAGAAGTCTCTTGCTTCGCCCTCTTGTTAGGATTAGGACTTTAGAACCTAATAAAGGGATGCCTCTTCTTCTTGTTGTTGGAGTTCGGTTTGGCACTCCCAACCTCAACATCACTTTCTCTATCGGCTCTTCAAGACGAAGAGTGATATCGATAAGCTGATCAAATGAAACCTCAAGTTTCAAAAGCAATGGCTTCTTAAGATTCTTGTTCAAGCCATAGACAAATCTCTGATTTTTCTTCATCGGGGTATTAATATACTCAATCCCGTATTTAGAAAGAGATTCGAAAGATGCGACATAGTCTGTCACAGAAGATTCACCTTGAACAAGGTCAATAAAACGCTGGGCCAAAGTTACCTTTTCAGCCTCCGGCACAAATTTCAATTCGAACCTTTTCCGGAATTGCTCCCAAGTAAGATCCGCCTCAACGATTTCAGAAATTAAAAGCTCATACCAATCTAATGCTCTTTCTTGGAGCATGCTAGAAGCCACTTGGACTCGATGTAGATCAATAAGGTTCATGCGAGAAAAGATGCGATCGCATGATTTGAGCTAAGCCTGAATTTCTATAACACTCTTGGATCCTTTGAATGGCCTTCCACCCAAATCGGTATAGTCTCTGCACAAGCGTGCAAAACCAGATCTAGGATGAGTAGGCTCTGGATTGGGTCCGGCAGCTTGAGCGTTCTTAACAAGATCTAGAAGCTGCTGGGCAGACATAAAAACTCCATCTTGGGGAGTAGCACTAGATTGATCGACGCTGGGACGGCCAGGTCTAACCATTTCTCTTCTTTAAGAAAGAAAGAAAGAAGAGGAAAAAGTTATTCTCAAAATAAATATCAAGCAATCTTGATAGATAAAACAAGGAATCATAAAGAAAATATGATGAATCGGTACGAAGACTCGAATAAAATCCTAAAGCACGACTCCTAAGATGGACTTAGGACGATGATCCTTGTTATAATATTCCATATTGTTTCGAAGTTTGGCTCTAATACCAAGCTGTGACGCCCCACCTCTATACCCACACTAACCAAGAACACTACGGAGTAATGCTGTCGACTAGCATGGAGAATAAGGCTGTTGAGGAGCGACCATCTGTATAATTGCTTTGTGCGAGCACCGATATGCCAGATAAAAATATGACTTTTCATCTCAAGAGGAAATCCGACATACCGACACAAACTTAAAGCTACTATACAGTGGCTATAAACGTCTTCGGAAACAAATATAGAAATAAACATAACACAAATCAGTCACAGATAATTCATATCACAAGGGCGGAAATAGATATGAATATATATAACACATAAAAGTGTTCATCAGAGTAGTGGTCTAACAAGATCCACAATATCAAAAAGAATAGATACAAGTGCTAGACAAAAGAATAAGTATACATCATAGAGTCTGTATCTCAAATGTATACAACAAAAACTAATAATCTAAGTAGTTAGCCAAAATATCATATGATAACCCCAGAAGAGAAGTCAAGCAGAAGCACCTGTAACATCTCAGTCTGACCCGAGTATTATTTAAGAAGAAAATAATAAACGGATCAGTCTAGCTATAAATATCAAAAGAAATGATATAGAATAAGAGATATGACTAAACGTATAATAATCACAATGCCAAGCTGTGATAAATAAATAATTGAAAAATCAATAAGAGATTAATCAATATCGCAAAGATCTTCTCAAAGATAAAAAGGAATGTCATACTCCTAATTTCATTCACCAAGCCACAATAGATGACATATATATCAATGCCAATCGTAAAAGTTGGTGAAACATAAATTCCAGAATTCAACACGCGAAATCAAGAAATCACAAGAAAAGGATGGCCAATCCATAAAAATGAGCCAGAGCTCCTCCAGACAGGGTATAGTCCCCCATTGTGGACTTTGAGCCGAAGCTCCTCCTGGTGAGTCCAAAACTCCTCCTGACAGGGTATAGTCCCCCATTGCGGACATTGAGCCGAAGCTCCTCCTGGTGAGTTGAAACTCCTCCTGACAGGGTATAGTCCCCCATTGCGGACTTTGAGCCGAAGCTCCTCCTGGTGAACCGAAGCTCCTCATGACAGGGTATAGTCCCGCATTGCGGACATTGAGCCGAAGCTCCTCCTGGTGAACCGAAGTTCCACATGACAGGGTATAGTCCCCCATTGCGGACATTGAGCAAAGCTCCTCCTGGTGAGCCGAAGCTCAATAAAAAACGACGTACAGTCCTCCACGTGGACAAAGAGACATCGCACAATGCTATTCTAAACCATAAAATAATCGTCATGATCACCGAGAAGTGTCGATTACAGTAAGCTAGTAAATATATGAGCTTATCTTCATGTCCCATAACCACTAGCTTAACTTAAATATTTACAACCAAACTATAGATCTCCACTAGAAAATTATCACAAGAGATTCAATCGAACAAGTCCAAGAATTAACCGACGAAGTAAACGCAAGTGTTTCATACCACTTATTTTACTAAGTCGTTTAATTAGATTTCTCATACGAGTGAGGTAAAGGCTTGTATATACTAATAGATTGGAAAACGGTTTTAATAAATGAGCTTTGTATTGAAATAATGTTGAAATCGTTTTGATGAAAGAGTTTTGATATTTACTACTAGTATAGAAAACCTTTATATTTTTAAGTGACAAATCACAAAGGAGATTGTAGGAACAATCAATCACTAAAATTCACATTCAAAGAAGTGAATAAAATCCAAGAAATCGACACCGAATCCATCAAAATGGATATTCCCATAAATCACGAAGAAAATGTCATCAAAGTCGATAATAAGTGATAATAACAAAAGAGAATCAACACGAATCGATTGAAGTTGGAATTCTCAAGCAATTAGGCAAATAGGCAAAACTTGCAAATAGGAGCAGGTCGGTCAACCGGACTCCCTGAGTCGGTTGACTGAACCAGAGGCAGGAAGTGCTCGGGCACCAGGTCGGTCGACCGGCCCTGGGGCTCGGTCGGCCGAAACCTGTAACCCGCACTTCCAAAACAGAGGCAGGAAGTGCCTGGACTACAGGTCGGTCGACCGGCCCAGGGGCTCGGTCGGCCGAACCTGTATGCTTGCACTTCCTACCCTATTTCAAATGAGGTGCAATCTCTCTCAATTTGCAAACCGCCGAGCAACGACGCTAAGGGTTTACGCCAATCGACTACCCGGCCATAGAAGCTCTTTGGTTCATCACCAAAAACATGATCGAAACATCAAAGTTATGATTTTTAAAGAATTGAACCCAAAACACCAAAAATTGGAATATTCACAAAAGCAATCCAAATCAAAATCAAATGCACATGAATAAGTGTTAGGAATTCATACCTAACAATCGAAGATAAATATAGACTAAGATGTGAGATAAAAATCTCACATTTGAACCCAAATCAATGAAGGAGAAGCTTTAAAAACAAGCTAAGATCAATTCCTCTTAAATAACAACTGAAGAAGCTTCAATCTAAGCTTAAAAGAGAAATATTTCCTAAATTAGGTTTAGGAATTTTCTGAAATCAAAGAGAGAATGAGTTGGAGAAGAAGAAGGAGATGCTTACTAATGGGTTCTCCTTGATTTTGGAGCAAGAACTTGAGCTAGCAAGAGGAACTAGGGCTTGGAGTTTTAATTTCCAGTCTCTTCCACCATTGTTGCTAAAGCTTGAAGAGTTAGGAATTAGAAATGAAGTAATGAAGTGTTGGAGTGGGTTGGGACTGAGTTAGTAAGATGGGTTCAGCCCAAACCAAAGCCCTAAGTGAAAAAGGTCAAAATTCTACTATCTCCAAACATATCGAAGTTTATATTCAAAAAGGTCGCAAACGTCATTTTGAACTCAATGGGGATGATCTCGAGTCCCAATTCGACTGTTTGCAAAAAGTAGCTTTTCGGACCAAAATCCGACGAACGATAAACTATTTAATAAAATATTTAAATATAAAATCGATAAATATGCGGGTTGTTACACCATCTCTATTGCCTAAGACTCTAAACTTTTTTGGGAAAAGAGATACTTAAGAGATTTCTGGTCGGTTAATAACTCAAACTTCTCTCCCAAAAGATACTGCCTCCACATCTTTAAGTCAAAATAATAGCTATCAATTCCAAGTCATGAGTAGGATCCCTTTTCACATAATCCTTCAATGACCTACTGGCATAAACTAGTACCTTCCCTTCTTGCATAAGGAAAGCTCCCAAGCCTGTGCCATATGCATCTACGGTGAAAGGTTTCAATCCGTCGGGAATCGATAGCATTGGCACACTAGTCGACAACTTCTTCAATCGTCCTATGCAAAAACAAGGTTCTTTTTGATTAGGAAAGTTAAGTGTACTACTATCTTTGCGAAGTCCTTGAAGAACATTCGATAATAACTAGCTAAACCAAGGAAACTCCTAACTTTTGTAGCATTCTTTAGCACCTTCCAGTCTTGAACAACTTCCACCTTAGTTGAATCAATAGAAAATCCCTTTTTGGAAAAAAAATATCTTAAAAACTTTACCTCTCTTTGCCAGAAATGGCACTTGGAGAATTTTGCTTTTAGTTGTTGACTTCTCAAGGTCTCTAATATTTCTCTCAGGTGCTTCTCATGCTCACTTTCTATCTTGGAGAATATGAAGGTATCGTCCATAAATACCACAATAAACTTATCAGTTGTCCCCTAAAAACTCTGTTCAGTAGATCCACAAGGTATGCGGAGGAATTATTTAAACCAAAAGGCATCATTTCCCATTAAAACAATACATCTGGTGTGAGAAAAGCAGTCTTTGCTTTGCTATCTTCTGCTACCCTTAACTGATGGAATCATGCGATATCCCGGAAATTTCAAGCAATTAATATATGATAATCTCCTTTTATAAATTATTTTAAATTGGAAAATAATTATTTGTTTTCAAACAAATCAAATATGTGTTTGTTATATGTATATGTATATAAGTAGATTTTAAACAAAATTATTATTTTTCAAACAAATAAATAAGTGTTGTTTATATATATGTGAATTGATTTTAAATTGAATTTTGAATTTAAAATTCAATTAGATAAATATCTTAAAATAAATTGGATTTAAAATAATGTATATATGATTTTTATTAGTATATAATTAGTTTATATTATTTTCTTTAAAAAGACTTATAAACATAAATTAAGTAAATGTATTTACCAAATAGAAAATAAATATAAAAATTTTAAAAAAACATATTGAAAATGATAAAAACATGCATAATACAAGTGTTGAGATATTAGCTTGTAGTTTAACAAATGTAATTTAATTAACACATGCAAATGACAAATGTAAAATAATTAAACAAGTGTCACAATAATTTATTTTCTTTTCATTTTTTTAAATAAAAAATAAATCAAGTTATAAGTATCTGTTCAACATCTTTTCCTGATGAGTAAACAAACTACAATTTATTTTAAATTTGATGCATGTGATGATCTTTAAATGAATGATATGAATTATGCTTGCATGTATGTATAAATATGAACTCCTGTATATATGTATAAGTATACATATACATGTTTGTGTTGCTCTGTTCTTTGTTCATAGGGTTTTAAAACAAAGTAAAAATTCAAATCTCCTCTTTAAATCTCTCATAGGCTGTGAAATTCAAACAAGATATGTTTATTTAAACATAAACTAAGTTTTAAAAATATATTTAAGTATAATAAGTTTGAAAATTATCTAGAAATCAAGAAAGACAGTGGAAATTTTAAACGTATCAAAATCTTGACTTAAATAATTTATGTTTTCGTATATATAATCTGTTTTTTTTCAAAAATCATGAATTTTAAGATTCAAATCTAGGTTTTTAGTGCTAGATCGAGTGAGAAATTCGAGGTTGATCAGATTATGGGTTTTGGGAAATTGTTGGTGATCGGAGGGTAGTGAGGCCTCGAGTTCGCGGTTGGAGGTAGCTAGGAGGTTGGCGAGTTTGGAAAAAACGGAAGGTGGATTTTTAAACCAACATGGCAGTAGCGAGGCGTCGGTGTAGGGTTTAATACCCAATTTTGGTCGAGGTTGAAGTTTGGGCGACTGCATCGTCTCTGGAGCATCGGGGTTCATCAGACTAGGGGGAAAAGATGAGTGGATGGTCGGCAAAGGTGTGGATGGTGGTTCGTGATCTCTGGTGGTCGGCAGCGTCGGGACGAGGTGGCTTTTGGTTTATGTTCTGTTGTTCTAGTTCGGTCGTGTAGCTCGATTTCTATTGAGGGTTTAGGTGGAAGTCTGGGTGGTCGGAATTGAATGTGTAGGTGAACATCGATGTGTTAGAAATGTCGGCGGTGGTCAGAGTCGCCTCGATCAATGGTGCACGTGCACAAGGCTGGTGTGTCAGTGGTTTTGGAGAAGAAGGATAGGTCTCAGGGGAGGTCTCGTGAAAGTGAAGTTATAGCTCGGGTTCATCTTCGAGTCGACGCGAGTGGTTTTGCTTGTAACATGTTTTAAATTTAAAAAAAAAAACTAAAACTAAGTTTTTTTAAGGGTGATTTCTCAGGGATAACTAGGGTAAGATACCGGGTTGAACTCGAAGTAAATTTATAATATATTAGAATAAAAATAAAAGCAAGTTTTTAAAATTTAAAATAAATCAAGTTTAAATTATTTCTTAAATCAATTTTCTTTTATTTAATAAATGTTTTAATATTTGATTTAAGAAGGTTGTATGATTTGTTTAGCTTAAATTTAATAAGTAAACTCTTAAGTTATTTTTAAACTTAAATGAAATATATAATTAAGGAGTTTATTTAAAAGATAAAATGTTGTAAATTTATAAGTTAATGATAATTAAGTAATTAATAAAAACAAATGGTTTATCTTAAAAGTTTATTAAGGTCTTTGGTGATTAAAGATTAATTAAATAAATGAAGTAATTAAGTAATTTGAGATTAATTAATTGGTAATTAAGGTTTAATTAATTAATTAAGGATTAATTAATTTGTAATTAAGGATTAAGTGATTAATCTCTTAATTAATTGGTAAATAGAGATTAATTAATTTGTAAATAAGGATTTATTAATTAATAATTAGGATTAATTAATTATTTATTAAGGTTAATTAATTAATAATTAAGGATAATTAATCAACAATTAAATATTAGCTAATTGATTTTTAAAAGTAAGTAAAGAATGATTAATTAATTCAAATGGTTTGTAATTAATTAATGATTAATTAAGCAGGGTTAGATGATTAATTCTTAAGTGATTAATTTAACTTGAGTTAAATAATTTAATTATAATTATAGGATTAATAAATCTTGCTTATGGATGATTGATTATGTGGAATGTCTGGATTGATTGATATTTATAGTATGATAATCTGGGATGTTCTGTGTTGTGTAATACTTTGAATATAGCTGTGATAAATGTGAGTTGTTTATCTGTGATGAATACTGTGTTATGGATTGAATTTAAATTGTTTAAAACCTTAAACAACTTGGCCTTAAAAGAAACATTTGGATTTCGATGAGACCGGGATCGGATATCAAATTTGGTTATCCAAAAACCACATCGATCCAAGTAAAACGATAGGTCATGAAATCTTAAGTGAAGATCGAGATGAAGTTTCAGAGTGCAAGGGCTATTGTCGTTATCTCTGAGGGTGATTCCAAAATGAGTGTAGTGAGATAGTGCCTTCGGGTTTCGTTCGAATCCGGAATGAACTTGTATGGATGAATGCTATCAGACCATCGTCAATGGAGGACGATGAGCATTCCAAGAAAAAAGTTCTTAAAAGATAACTGTAGCCTCAAGCCTCATCAATCGGGAATGGCTAAAACTAAGGAGGTGCACGCAAGGCTAAGTGGGTAGCACCCAAGTAGGATAAGATTTTCCCCTGTATAGAGGTCCCTTTTTATTCGGCTGTGTGGGTGATTATTTGGCCACAACCGTAGGGTTGTCTTATTCAGAATATCCAGTAAGGGGTAGCTCCGGTCTTGTGTTGCAGGGGATCAGGGTGGATGCTCGGTATGGTGATCTAGACAACATACTGTGATGGGCGGTACCCCAGTAGCCCTGCCATTGTATGGAATCCAATCTCCAATAAGTGCTTGCATGGTTTTAATTGTGCCCAACTATGTTGGAACGTGAGATGTGAGCATTCCAGCTATTTTTGTATTTTATATTGAAAACCCTAGACACTATTATAATATAACTGGATTTCCTGTCAAACGTTTTGGTTATCATAAGGGAAAAACCTGTCCGTGTTTATTTGCGAAGAGTCTTAGAAGATACCTTATATTTCAAAGGTTTTTCGAGTTAAACAACTTAACCATTTACTCACACCAGACCCATGTCTGACCCAGAGTTTATTTCTGTTTTTCTTAAACTCTTAGGTACTCTAATTTTTATAAGTAGCCAAGTGGTCAGGTTTGGGTTGATGAATTTTGGAAGCTTGGAGCAGGAGTCTTGGCGTATCTATATATCTATTCCCGCTATGTTCAAGTCATTTGTCAGTTTTATTTTGGAATATAATGGATAGACAGGTCTTCACGACTGTCTAATGTGTTGATATTGTAACTATGTAACTCTATTATATAATGACTATGTAATATCTATGTGAAGTATTATATTTTGTTCTGTTTTCGCTGTGAGATTCTGATATTGTTTAGTTCTTTATTTCTATCTATTCTTTTTCTACCTATTTCTTTCTTATTGATGATACGTCTTTCTGTAGAATGAAAGGCGGGTCATCACAGTTAGTATCAAAGCGCTAGGTTGAGATAATACCTAGGATTTGCAATAGTATCTATCTTGAGAGCGTGTATTTGTAATTTTTATATACCTATATACCTATTTAAATTTGTTGGGTTACCTGTCCAGGTTGCCAACATGAGTTCTAGAGGAAGGAGAGGCAGAGTTGTAGGCCGCATGACGACCAATAATAGAAGAGGTCTGATTGCTACGGAGGCTGTAAATCCAACGCCGCATCGAGTAAGTTTTGTTGCATTGTGCAAGGATTTACGCCAATCTGGGAGGAAGACCTTTTAAGGGATCGGAGTCCATAATTGAAGTTCAAGCTTGATTATGCTTGTGTGAGCGCATTTTTAAGAGTTTGGATCTATCAAATGAGCAAAAGAGAGTGATGGCATCGTGGCAACTTCAAGAGGGAGCTGTAGCTTGGTGGGATGCAGTTACAGTGAATTTTTTAGAGGATGATATTTCTTGGAGTGAGTTTAAGGAGCTATTTGAGTAACAGTTCATGCCTACGGCTGGGAGGACTCGTCTGTATAGAGATTTTCTAGATCTGAAACAAGGGAGTATGTCTATATCAGAATATGAGTCTAAGTTTAATGAATTATCTTGCTACGGACCTGGTTTGATCGACACACCCCTAAAGAAGAATGAGATGTTTGGGTTGGGAATGAGGCCTGAGTTTCGGGAATGAGGCCTGAGTTCCACGAGAAGATGACGGCTCATCTTAAGGGATCTTCCATGGAGCTGATTGATATGGCATTATGGTATGAGGAGCTTATGAATAAGAAACCTTTGGCATCTGCAGCAGCACCAAGTGGAACTTCTTCCAATCCGAACGAAAGGAAATTCAACCCAAATTGGAAGAAGCAAGGCAAAGGGAAACAGGGAGGCAATAATGGACGTCGTAAGTGTTATGTGTTTCAACAAGAGGGTTATTTGGCAAAGCAGTGTCCCAGGGGTAGATCTCAGCAGCGGCGGCGGCAGCGTCAGAATGGACCGGTTCAACATTGGCTCAGAAATCTTTGTGTTTCAGCTGTCATCAGCCAGGGCATATGGTGAAGGCTTATCCGGTTCTTCAGAAGGCCCAACGGAACAAGATGTTTGCTCTTGAAGGCGGACTATCAACTTATGAGGCAAAGGAGTTCTTAAAGGTACTTTGCTTTTAGATGGCAATTATATTAGAGTTCTGTTTGATTCTAGTGCATCTCTTAGTTTTATTTCTTTGGATTCGGTAGAGAAATTTCATCTTTCCCCTAGTGTGGTAGACCGCCTTATCTAATCCTATAGGCGGGGCGACCAAGTTAGATAAGATCTGTAAAGGCCTAAGGATTTCTTATCGGTCTCATAGTTTTTCTTGCGACCCATTTGTAATTGATTTCAAAGGGTTTGACCTTATTCTGGGAATGGATTAGTTGAATAAGCATAAGGCTGTTTTGGTTTGTGAAGAGAGAATTGTGTCTTTGGAATCTTAGTTGGGAAGGATCGCAAAAGTGACTTGCGATAATTCCGGAGTTCACTTGAGTAATCTTTTGCATGGAATCGAGGTATCTCCAGAAGGCGTAGAGTCCATCGAAGTGGTCAAAGATTTTTCGGATGTCTTCGAGGAAGTTAAAGGTTTGCCCCCGCATCGGGAGATAGAGTTTCAGATCGACTTAGTTCCGGGGCAATACCTGTTGTTCATCCTAGTAGAAGGATGGCGCCGAGAGAGAGAAGAGCTGGTGAAGCAGGCCCAAGATTTCTTAAAGAAATGTTTGATCAGGCCCAGTTTTTCTAGTTGGGGTTTTGTTGTAGTCTTTGTGACCAAGTCAGATGGGTCATTGGGATTCTGTGTGGATTATCGGGAGTTGAATAAGATTACTATTATGAATAAGTATTCCTTGCCCCGTGTAGACAATCCTTTTAATCAACTCCATGGAGCTTTTATTTTCTCCCAGTCGGATTTAGCTTCGGGTTTCCACCAGTTAAGGGTAGCTGAGGACGGTATACCCTTGATTGCGTTTAGGGGACCCAATTTTTTTATGAGTGGTTGGTTATGCCTTTTGGGCTAACCAACGCTCCTTCTTATTTTGTGGATTTGATTAACCGAGTTTTCTGGGATGTGCTGAATAAGTTCATGCTCGTGTTCATCGATGACATTCTTGTCTTCTCTAAGTCTGAAGAGAGAACAAGCAACATTTGGGGATAGTGTTGGAGACTTTGAGGAGGCATGTTCTGAAGGCTAAGTTTTTGAAGTGCCATTTTTGGAAGATGGAAGTCAGATTTTTAGGGCATATTGTGTCTGGAGAGGGTATTTCTGTAGATCCAGCCAAACTAGCAACTATTCAAGAATGGAAGCAACCGCAGACTAGTATGGAAGTCCGCAGTTTTTTGGGTTTGGCAGGGTACTACAGGAAATTTATCAAGGACTACTCTAAGATTTCTTCGCACTTAACCAAGTTGACCAGGAAATGAGCAAAGTTTAAATGGACCCCCAAGTGTGAAGAATCTTTCTTGGATTTGAAGGCAAGGCTAACCAGTGCACCTGTTCTAGCTATTCCTGATGGTAAGAGTAAGTTCGAAGTCTACACGGATGCTTGTGGAGTTGGGCTGGGTGCAGTGCTGAAGTAGAATGGAAAAGTGATTATGTATGCGAGCAGGCAATTGAAGCCATATGAAAAGAATTAGGCTACGCACGATCTGGAATTGTTGGCCATCATCTTTGCTTTGAAGATTTGGAGGCACTATCTGTTGGGAGAGAAGTTCGAGCTTTTCACGGATCACAAACCTTTGAAATATCTTTTCTCCTAGAAGGATCTAAATCTGAGGCAGTAGAGGTGGGTGGAATTTTTGGCATCTTATGATTTGGATATCCTTTATATTCCAGAAAAAGCGAATGTTGTGGCGGATGCTTTGAGTAGGAATGCAGTTCTATCTATTTTGGAAGTTGTTCCATCTCTTCTGGAAGGATTGCGAGTAAGCAAGGATCATATAGAAGGTTAAGAGAAATCATTAGGAGAGTCAATAATGGTCAGTCTTCCAATTTTGAGATTGATGACCAGGAAATCTTAAGGATCAACAAGAGAATTTGTGTTCCGAATTTCAAGTATTTGAAGTAAGAAGTTTTATCAGAGAGTCATCGCTCCAGGATGAGTATCCACCCAGGATTTCAAAGATGTATAAGAATATGAAGAGAGTCTTCTGGTGGAAAGGAATGAAGAAGGATGTTGCTGCTTTCGTCAATGGATATGCGATCTGTCAGCAAGTGAAAGGTGATCAACAGAAGACTGTAGGATTGTTACAGCCTCTGGAAGTCCCTAAGTGGAAGTGGGGAATGATATATGTGGATTTCACTGATGGTTTGCCAAGGACTAGAAAGGGAAATGAAGGAATATGGGTAATCGTATAGCGGCCGACCAAGAGTGCCATTTTATTCCGGTTAAGGCGACCAAAACTGCAGCGTCTTTGGCAGAAATTTTCTTGAGGGAGATCGTCAGCTTGCATGATGGAGTTCCAGTCAGCATAATTAGTGACCGCGATCCAATCTTTACCAGTAAATTTTGGGAGGCATTACAGACAGCTTTGGGTATGAGATTGAGTTTGAGTACAACCTATTATCCCCAGACCGACGGACAAACCGAAAGACTGAATCGAATTCTTGAGGATATGTTAAGGGCATGTGTTCTAGATTTTGGTGGATCTTGGTAGGACCATCTACATTTAGTGGAATTCTCATACAATAAAAGTTATCAGGCGAGTATCAAGATGGCACCCTATGAAGCTTTGTACGGGAGACCTTGCAGATCACCGTCCTGTTGGGTAGAGTCGGGAGATCGTCTTGTTCTTGGTCCAGGTTTGATCCGAGAGGTATCTGCGAAGGTGGAGCTTATCAAGAAGAGAATGAAAGAAGCCCAGGATTGCTAGAAAAGTTACGCGGACAAGGGATGAAGGAAATTGGAATTTGAAGTCGGAGATTTGATTTTCGTCAAGGTTTCCCCGGTAAAAGGAGCGATCAGATTTGGAAAGATGGGGAAGCTTACCTCTTGGTATATTGGTCCGTTCCAAGTGCTCGAGAGAATTGATGTTGTGGCCTACAAGATTGAATTGCCAGTCCGAATGGCTGATATTCACAATGTTTTTCACGTATCTCATCTAAGGAAATACGTGCACGACTCATCTCTAGTTGTGGAGCCAATAGTGCAAGAAGATTTAGAGACTGAACCAGACTTATCTGTAGTCAGGCATCCAGTCCAGATAGTTGATCAAGATGAGAAGCAGCTTAGAAACAAAGTGGTGAAGCTGGTCAAGGTTCAGTAGGATCCCAGAGACAGTACCTTGGAAACTTTGGATAGTTTTAGGAAAGCTTATCCGGATTTGTGTCTGAATAGCTAGTAATGTTTGATTGAATGAATTGTTTGTTTGGATGTTAGTGTATGACTGTTATGTATACTTGAATTGTTTGAAATAAAAGTTTCTGGATTATCTTTGCTTTTAAATTTCGAGGACGAAATTCTTTTAAGGTGGGAGGAATGTGATATCCCGGAAATTTCAAACAATTAATATATGATAGTCTTCTTTTATAAATTATTTAAAATTGGCAAATAATTATTTATTTTCAAAAAAATCAAATATGTGTTTGTTATATGTATATGTATATGTACATTTTAAACAGAATTATTATTTTTCAAACAAATACAATAAGTGTTGTTTATTTATATATGAGTTGATTTTAAATTCAATCTGAATTTGAATTTGAAATTCAATTAGATAAATATCTTAAAATAAATTGGATTTAAAAATAATGTACATATGATTTTTATTAGTATATAATTAGTTATATTATTTTCTTTAAAAAGACTTTATAAACATAAATTAAGAAAATGTATTTACCAAATAGAAATTAAATATAAAAGTTTTATAAAAACATATTAAAAATAATAAAAACATGCATTACGAGTGTTGAGATATTAGCATGTAGTTTAACAAGTGTAAGTTAATTAATACATGCAAATGACAAATGTAAAATAATTAAACAAGTGTCACAATAATTTATTTTCTTTTCTTTTTTTAAATAAAAATTAAATCAAGCTATAAATATATGTACAATCCTCTCTTCCATTTCCTTGAATCCTCATTTCCAAAACAAAGAAAATCAAAACCGGTTGACAACCTAAAACCAGAACAAAATCAAAAGCCTGTAAACTATATTCAAACCAGAAAATTAAATCAAAGCAACAACCTTTTCAACTTGATTAAGCGATCAACTATCGCAAAGTAGATTCATTTCAGTTTAAAGCAAAATCATCTCAAATTTAAGGCAGGATCAACTCAACTAAGAATTTCCAGTTCAAAGATCATCAAAGCATTCCGGTTTTCAAAATATAAAACTGTATTAAAGCTCTTCGTCCAAACATTTCCAGTTTAATGTCTCTGTTCAACATCTTTTCCTGGTGAGTAAACAAACTATAATTTATTTTAAAATTGATGCATATGATGATCTTTAAATGTATGATATGAATTATGCTTGCATGTATGTATAAATATGAGCTCATGTATATATGTATAAGTCATGTATGTGTTGCTCTGTTCTTTGTTCATAGGGTTTTAAACAAAGTAAAATTCAAATCTCCTCTTTAAATCTCTTATAAGCTGTGAAATTTAAATAAGATATGTTTGTTAAACAAAAACTAAGTTTTAAATATATATTTAAGTATAATAAGTTTGAAAATTTTTTGGAAACTAAGAAAGACATTGGTAATTTTAAACATATCAAAATCTCGACTTAAATAATTTATGTTTTCAGATATATAATCTTTTTTGTTTACAAAAATAATTAATTTCAAGAGTCAAATCCAGATTTTTAGTGCTAGATCGAGCGAGAAATTCGAGGTTGATCAGATTATGGGTTTTGGGCAATTACTGGTTATCGAAGGGTGGTGAGGCCTCGAGTTCGCGGCAGGAGGCAGCTAGGAGGTTGGCGAGTTGGAAAAAATGGAAGGTGGATTTTTAAACCACCGTGGCGGCGGTGAGGCATCGGTGTAGGGTTTAATACCTAGTTTTGGTCGAGGTTGAAGTTTGGGCGACTACATTTTCTCTAGAGCATCGGGGTTCGTCGGATTGGGGGGAAAAGTTGAGTGGATGGTCGGCGAAGGTGTGGACGGAGGTGCGTGATCTCTGGTGGTCGGCAGCGTCGGGATGAGGTGGCTTTTGGTTGATGTTTTGTTGTTCTAGTTTGATCGTGCAGCTCGATTTCGATTGGGGGTTTAGGTGGAAGTCTGGTTGGTTGGAATCGAATGTGTAGATAAACGTCAATGTGTTGGAGGTGTCGGCGGTGGTTAGAGTCGCCTCGATCAACAGTGCACGTGCACGAGGCTGGTGTGTCAGTGGTTTTGGAGAAGAAGGATAGGTCTCAAGGTGGTCTCGTGGAAGTGAAATTGTAGTTCAGGTTCGTATTCGAGTCGATGCGAGTGGTTTTGCTTGTAACAGGTTCTATTTTTTTTTAAAACTAAAACTAATTGTTTTTAAGCGTGATTTTTTCGGGGGTGGCTAGGGGAGGATACTGGGTTGAACCCAAAGTAAATTTATAACAGATTAAAATAAAAATAAAAGCAAGTTTTTAAAATTAAAATAGATCAAGTTTAAATTATATAATTCAATTTTCTTTTATTTAATAAATGTTTTAATATTTGATTTAAGAAGGTTGTATGATTTGTTTAGCTTAAATTTAATAAGCAAACTCTTAAGTTATTTTTAAACTTAAATGAAATATGTAATAAGTAGTTTATTTAAAAGATAAATGTTGTAAATTTATATGTTAATGATAATTAAGTAATTTATAAAGATAAATGGTTTATCTTAAAAGTTAATTAAGGTCTTTGGTGATTAAAGATTAATTAAGTTAATGAAGTAATTAAGTAATTTGAGATTAATTAATGGGCAATTAAGGTTTAATTAATTAATTAATTAATTAATTAAGGATTAATTAATATGTAATTAAGGATTAAGTAATTAATCTCTTAATTAATTGGTAATTAGAGATTAATTAATTTGTAATTAAGGATTTACTAATTAATAATTAGGATTAATTATTGATTAAGGTTAATTAATTAATAATTAAGGATAATTAATCAGTAATTAAAGATTAATTAATTGATTTATAAAAGTAATTAAAGAACGATTAATTAATTCAAATGGTTTGTAATTAATTAATGGTTAATTAAGCAGGGTTAGATGATTAATTCTTAAGTGATTAATTTACATTAAGCTAATTAAATTAATTATAATTATGGGATTAATAAATCTTTCTTATGGATGATTGGTTGTGTGGAATGTGTGGATTGACTGATATTTATAGTATGATAATCTGGGATGTTCTGTGTTGTGCAATACTTTGAATATAGCTGTGATAAATGTTAGTTGCTTATCTGTGATGAATGCTGTGTTCTGGATTGAATTTAAATTGTTTAAAACTTTAAAAAACTTAGCCTTAAAATAAACATTTGGACTTCGATGAGACCGGGATTGGATATCAAAATTTATTATCCAAAAACCACATCGATCCAAGTTAAAAGATAGGTCGTGAAATCTCTAGTGATGATCAAGATGAAGTTTCAGAGTGCAAGGGCTATTGTCGTTATCTCTGAGGCTGATTCCAAAATGAGTGTAGCGAGATAGTGCCTTCCGTTTCTTTCAAACCCGGAACGAACTTGTATGGATGAATTCTATCAGACCATCGTCAATGGAGGACGATGAGCATTCCAAGAAAAGTGTTCTTAAAAGGTAACCATAGCCGCAAGCCTCATCAACCGGAAATGGCTAAAATGTGGAAGGTGCATGCAAGGCTAAGTGGGTGGCACCCAAGTAGGATAAGATTTTTCCCTGTCTAGAAGTCCCTTTTTATTCCGTTGTGTGGGGTTTTTTTTGGCACAACCACGGGGTTGTCTTATTCGGACTATCTAGTAAGGGGTAGCTCCGGTTTTGTGTTGTAGGAGATCAGGGTGGATGCTCGATACGGTGATCTAGACCATGTACTGTGATGGGCGGTACCCTACTAGCCCTGCCATTGTATGAAATCCAATCTACAATATTTGCTTGTCTGGTTTTTATTGTGCCCAACTATGTTGGAACGTGAGATGTAAGCATTCCAGCTATTTCTGTATTTTATATTGAAAGCCCTAGACACTATTATAATATAACTTAATTTCCTATCAAACGTTTTGCTTATCGTAAGGGAAAAACTTTTCCATGTTTATTTGTGGAGAGTCTTACGAGATACCTTTTATTTCAAAGGTTTTTCAAGTTAAAAAACTTAACCGTTTGCTCACACCAGACCCATGTCTGACCCGAAGTTTATTTTGTTTTTCTTAAACTCTTGGTACTCAAATTTTTAGGAGTAGCCAAGTGATCAGGTTTGGCTTGACAAGTTTTGGAAGCTTGGAGTAGGAGTCTTGGCATACCTATATGTCTATTTCCACTGTGTTGGAGTCTTTTGTCTGTTGTATTTTGGAATGTAATGGAGACAGGTCTTCACGACTGTCTAATATGCTGATATTGTAACTGTGTAACTCTGATGTATAATGACTATGTTATATCTATGTGAAGTATTATATTTTGTTCTGTTTCCGCTATGAGATTCTGATATTGTTTAGGTCTTTCTTTCTATCTATTCTTTTTCTACCTATTTCTTTCTTATTGATGATACGTCTTTTTATGGAATGGAAGGTGGGCCATCACATATCCGGTGGCCAAGTGTAATTGGGAAAACCTTTAGCACCGACGAGTTGATTGAATAAGTCATCTATCCTATGTATAGGATACCTATTCTTTTTACCCAACTTGTTGAATGCTCGATAATCGACACATAGCCTTAATGAGCCATTTGCTTTGGTGGAAAAAACAACTGATGCTCCCTACTCAGAAATGTTGTAGTGCATGAATCCTTTCTGCAATAATTCTGAAATCTACTTGTTCAGTTCCTACCTCTCCTTTGGAGACATATGCCACAGTGGTAATGCAACAAGTCTAACATCCTTCTTCAAACCAGTCCTAACCTATAGGGTGGTAGATCGAAGACTTCTTTTAAAACATCACAAAAGTCTTGGACTATGGGTATAGATGAGAGTTCATTTTGTGACAAGCTAAGAGAATATAGATACTCAACTCAACTGAGTTTTAGGATGGATGATGAACATCAAAATCTTGCCCCGAATTACTCCTTAGCCATAGGATCCACCTCTTACATTTAAAGACAGCATGTATTAATAACCAATCCATCCCTAAGATGAGTCCATACCCCCTTTAAGACAACAACAACGCATTTCATGTAAACTCAATGTTACATATGTCCACAGCTAGGTATGTACAAAATAAGGAAAAATATGTCGCCCTCCAATAGGATTTGATACCACTATTGGGTTGGTGACAACTTGGGCTTTCAATTTCAAGGATCTAACTATACTTTCAACTATAAATGAGTGAGATGCTCCAGAGTCAAACAATGTATGAATAACATTTTCAGGAATAATAAGTGTACCTTTTAAAGTAGCCTACCCTTTGTCCTTTAGAGGTGGCCTACTCGAAATAAGAGCCGCCTCTATGGCATACGCCTGCCCACTCTAGCCTCCTTTATCAGGTTTTGGACACTTATTCTGACAGTGCCCCTCCTCAAAAGAATTAAAGTACTTTCCTTTGAATTCCTCCTTCATTAAGCAAACTTTGCAATTCTGGGCAATGTGCCCCTTTTTCTAGCACCTTCGATAAACAATCTCATCTTTCTTCATCATTGCTTTAGCCTTTTTATTCACCCAAAATCCTTTCTCAGAACCTCCTTGTTAAGGTGCTGGCTCAACCTTCTCCTTTTCTTTCCCCTTACCACTGGCAGTGTGTAGTAAAAACATCTCAATAATCACTTCATAAACAGTGCCCATTGGGATTTTGGCAAAAAGTAACTCTTCATGAAGCGAATTCAGACCCGACTAATTTCATTGCTTTCTTCATTGGTGCGTCTGTCAAAATCATCCCAAAATTTTCCAATTCTATGAATTTGTTGATGTACTCCTTAGGAGTATAATTCGCTTGCTTCAACTGAATGAACCTCCCCAACTGCAAACTAACCTCTGCATTAGACATGAACTTTTACTCAAAGCGAGTCCTAAAGCCATCCCAAGTAATCTCCTCTTCAGCATTTTCTTCCATAATAATAGTCAGCCAATCTATTGCTTCCTTCCTTAGATGCCAAGCAGCAACCCTTCTTTTGATCTGATCTTCCCACCCATGCTTCCAAAATATGTAGCCAGACACTTATTTATGCCTTAGTCTCTAGAAAATCCTTAGTTCTAGTGTGTGCATGCCTGCTTATATTTTAGAATTCCTTGCATAATTTAGGGAAGTCTAAAGGTTGATTTGTTGCCTTTACGGATGGTGCTATATGGGTAGCTTGTTGTGGAATTGGAACCTCTCTCATATGCCTTAAATAATGTTTAAACCACCCAGGCATGCCTCGGATGTTAGGCATTCCTTGAGGAGACGAGTTCCTAGCTTTGGATTTTTCAGCCATATCAACAATCTTTAGGTTTTTAAACTTGTTTGGTGATGGTTCCTATGATAGTATTGATTGCTGAAAGGGAAATTTGCCTAGTGTAGTTGCATACATTCTTTAAAGGACATATATATACATAAATATATATAAGGGTTTTTGTAAAACACTTGAAAAACATTTTCAAATATAACAGGCATGCTCCCATACATATACTCATTTCCATTTTGATTGGGAAACCTAAAATCTGATACCAGTTATAACAACTCGCCCCTAAATAAACCTAAATTCTGATCTCGAAAAGGTCCATAAGAACTTAGAGCCATTCTAAGACCGGCTGTTGGTTGGTGAACACTAAAAAACATTACACGGTACACACAATTATCTATCTAACTTTTAGAATCTCATAGCGGAATGGATAAAATATACTTGTAAAATATGTACCTATAAATAAAAGCCTTTTCGAAAACACAGAAAACATTGTCACAAAGTCTCAAAATATCTCAACATAATCATCCCAATACTTAAGTCTCAAATTGACAATTGAAATAATAAAAACAAAGTTTCAAAGTCTGGGTACATGAAAGAAAATAACATAAGCAAATACAGTGGATAAATACTGCCATAATGATCAGCCTTCTCACCTTTGCTTCTCTAGCAATACCCTTCGCCCCTAACTTGTTTGTTGAAATGAGGAAGGAGCAGAACAACAAAATCTAGTGAAAAAAATTTCAAGTTTTACCATAATAGTAATCAAGGCAATATTATCTTAAAATCATAAACACTACACAAAAAGTCAACTGTAAGCTCGTAGTCCCTTTTCGTTCGACTTTTCAACTCTAATGTAACAAGCATTTCTTATATAAAAGTAAATTCTTTAACCACTTAATACCTCTTAAATGGGTTTTAAGTAGACTCTAATTATTTACAACCTACAAAATAGGCTAATCCCCGTTATTTAAGACCTAACCCCAAGGTGGGTTCCTACATGGTTCTTCCTTAATGACATCATAAGAAATCCAATTAGGTCACTTAATACTTCACCTAAGAAAGAGGCGGACCCTACCACAACTTCTTAATACATCAAACCCAAATCAGACCCCTCTTAAGGATTTCACCAACTGTATCCAAAACGTAATTTATGACCTATAACACACTTGTGACGTTTCACATTCGTCTGACCACTCGTAGGTACTGGTACTCAGATTAATTGGGTAGGTTTACCCTACAGAATTAGGACTAACCTTGCATTCACTATGGTTATTTATTATAGGCAATGTCCCGCATTAGTCCAAAAAGTCACACTATTGGTAGCCAGATTTAACTAGGCAGACTTCCATGTAGCTTTAGACTAACCTCGCATCCTTATAACTTAGTCATAACATACTTGTATATCCACTATATACATACATATCATCTTACACGAATCATAATTGAGGCTATATAAGGTATCCCCTTATTACTTCCCTAATTATGGATTAATTCCCTAATTTACTCTAAATTTCTTCCTACAAATTAATATTACTTAACTGTTCTAATGTTACTAATCATTATGTTCAATACGTTATAATTAATACGTCATATTATATATATATATATATATATATATATATATGCTTATATTTACATGCAGAATTTAGGGTCCAATCCTTATGTTAAACGATTGTATAGTAATTTGTTAATAGTGTATTTTGAAATATCAATCTCATACAAATCTGTAATTTCAACAAAAACTGTTACTACCATACCCAAATATAGTAGATTTGTACAAAAATGGATTATCTACAACTTGTTCCATACTAATATATTAGAATCTCTTTTATGTTTTAAAGAATAGATCTTCACAAATTAAATCGTCTATATTCAGTTCAACCTTTATACACATTCCTTTTGAAGTAAGAAAAGAATTCATTATTTATTTAAGTGATAGAAATAGGCGGTGCAAACTACGAATAATTAAATTCATACTTTGCACACTATTTCTAATTTATTTTCTTTTTGAACCCTTTAACACTCTAATTCAAAAGAGGGAAAATAGGTTGAATGGACCATAGATTATCTAATTCTAAACAAATAATTAGATTCAACTATATCAATACCAAAAACAATAATACTTTCAACTATACAAAGACTGATATTTGCTTAGGCAAATTCTACGGTTTTATTGTTTTAAGGTTTTGTGTTTCTAGAATTTCCCAAGATATATGTCAAATCCAAATAGGTACAACACAGATACTAGAATTGGAAAAGGTGAAATTTCACTCTCCAAAGATTTCACTGTTTAGGGTTAGAACTGAATTAAACTTTTGCTAAACCTTTGATAGATCTCTCCATTTTTAGTACACATAATAGATTGTGTGTGCGTGCGTGTGTGTCTATATTATATATATATATATATATATATATATATATATATATATATATTAGATTTCAAGAATTAGAAGATAGAAAGAAGAAGGATTTTAAATTTAAATTGAAATAGAGATTAGGAATTTGAATTTCTTACCTAAAGTTTACTGTTTTTTGAATTCCTAGGAGGAATGATTTTGACAGAGCCTTGGTGTTGCTATAGAATTTTATGTGCAAAAGTGGGGGTTTAGGTGCCTATTTATAGAGATAGGAAGAAAGGAGAACTGTTGGATCGATTTAAAATGAATCTAAGCCGTTTATCCAGGAGTTTCTACCCTGAAAAGACTTGACCAGTCAACTACTACACTAGGGGCGGTTGAACACTGGCAGTCAACTGACCTATTAACGTTGTCGACCAACCCTATTTAGCCTGCATTGTTTCGTTTCTTTCTGCTTTTCATTGGTTTTTTACTCGTTCTAACCCTAATCAAGTCACCGTTAGCTTCAATTCCAATTTAACGTTACTTCCTTCTTAAGAAAATGTTCATATCTATATTTCAAACTTTTGAAATTCTTCTAAAAATTCAAATTATAAATTTATTTAAAATTATTTTAAACTCAAAAACTTTAAACATCTGTAACTTCTTCCTTTGGACTGCGTTTTCAATATATTATATATGAAAATTCATCAGAAAATTGTCAAGGTCGAAATGCTGCAACTTCCATGACCAAATTATAAAATTAATAGATATTCCATTTTTAGCCTTAATTTAGTTATTAAATAACTTATCTAAATTTTACGGGGTGATACAAGTAGGCTTGTCATTTTCAGAAAATAGTCTTAGAGTTGTTTCTACAAGTTTAAGTGGTAGATTATTACAATAAATCATAGTAGATATTCTTATAATATTAGTAAGGTTGAACTTTATGTTTCATTTTACTAATAAACTCCTACTAGTCTTTCATATTTCGCCAAACCCTTAGCTGAAATATAAAAGTCTTTTGACTTCACTAGTAGGTGTTAGGACTCGTCCATCTTGGAATTATGACCTTGAGTTTGCTCAACAAATCATAGCTCCAAGAAAAATGGATAACTGCTTATTGGTTGTATTATACATAACTCCTAACCCTTGATACCTTGTCCTAATTCACTTCGATTTTGAGTTTGCTCAACAAATCAAAATGAAATTATTCAGTCGTACCTACCATATTGCGACTGCTTAAGTATGGTATATGTACCTTTAGTATGCTCAACAAATGAATATAATTATCTTACCTCGTCTATTCAATATATTAATAATACTACACATGACATCCCTTGCTTGCTCAACAACTAAGGAGTATTCGAGTGATTTATTAATATATATCTATATATATATATATGGTAGACGGCAATATTAATTTTATATATATATATATATATATATTTCTTATTTATCAATATAGATTAATATTTATAAATACACCAAATTTATTATTATTTTTTAAATAAATATTTACCTGGTACGCATGATTAGAAATAATTTTTTAATTTAAATATTATCTTAGTTAATTTTGTACGGTTTTAATTTAAAATATTAATGTTAAAAAGTTTGAAAGATAATTTTGAAATTTAAATTTGCAGTAAAATTCTGATTGATATTTTATACTTAGAAAATTTTATTTCATGATTTTATGATTTAAAAATAATTTTATAATAAATTATTGATTTTTGGATTATAATTAAAATATTTTTAAATGATAATTTTTTTTATTTTTCTATCGAACATGTATTTTATGATAATATAAATATAGAAACATATCTTTTACATAATGTACATATTAATATATTTAATTTATATAATTGAATGATTGAAATACGGTTTAAATAATAATGGATATATATATAATATTTTATTACTTCCAAATATAACATATTTATTATATACTATATGTAAAATATAAATGACGTTTTTATATTAAGTGTGATGAAGTAATTAATTATAAACTATACTTATATGCATATATTTACAATATATATAATTAAACTAAACAAAAATTATTTTTAAATTTTGGAGTCGTGCCATTATAGATATGAGCATAAAAAAATAATTTTATTATTTTATAAGTATATACATATATACAACCAAAACAATCGTGATATTATAATTTTCATATCAGAATCATCAGCTAACTAACAATATATATAATACATTATATACTAGCATGGATAATTATATTTGGGTCAAAAATATGCCTTACTTCCAAAACCTTTAAGTACACCTTGAAATGAAGAAGTGTGCTCCTTGAAATAATTTCTGAACCAAAAGAGTGCTAGTCCTTGAACCATTGATCACTAATTATTGAATAGCAGTTGAATTGATTTTCTATTTGAGCTTTAGTAAAATAGGGAAATTATAGGGAAAATTCATCTTGCAATGTGTCAGGATGATGGCTCCAAAACATCAATAGGAAATGAGGGTAGAGATGCTTAAATAGAGGAAAGCAGGAGAGAATTTGGGATCTCATCTTTTACTCGATCTCCTTCCATTTGAGCTGTCCAAAATCAAGCTTATCTCTATATGTGTTAGCCACCGTAACCCTATGTTGTTGCCAAATTTACTAGCACCACTCTTGGGCCATGAACTCATCTATGGTCTAAAATAAATAATAACGAACTATTCGAATATCAACGTTCACATGTCACCTAGCAGGTGGTGTTCAACGTTCATATGTCACCTAGCAGGTGGTGTGGCATTTTGGCCAAATTTGTCAATTATATTGTTTCGGTAAAATCTAATTTTTACTTTGTTAAGCATTGCCAGGTTCTGACTTTTTTATGCAAATTCTCTTCTTCAAAACTATATCACTTTGGACTTATAGAATTATAGCAGCGGTCGAAATTTCAATGTCATCCATATTAAACTCTATAGTCCAAACACAAAGTCCTTGGTTCAATACTAACAATTATCATTAGCCGAACTACTTTGGCTAAAGATTTTGACTTTGAGTTGACTTGAGTTGACAGTGATACTAACCACATATAACTAAGGAGATGAATCCTCTCTTGAATAGTGCTTCACTTCCAATACTTCCACACGACCCAACTATACTTGCTCTATGGACGTTGTGCCATGATTTGATTATAATCAAAGTTTATCTTTCATATTGAAGACCGATGGTATTCTTAAGTCGAGAGAACTGTATAGATTAATCATATCGATATTTTTTGTTTAACGATTGTTATATTAACCAACAAAAAACTACCAAGGAAGTCGTTCCGTAATTATCCAATAAATACCAATATGTAATCCCTAGGTGCCCCCAGCAGTCATGAGTAATACACTGCCCAACATTTGGAAAGCATTACGTACTCTAGTCTTAATTGATACATCGATATCCAATCACGTAGCGTCTTGACTAGGAACATAGAAAATGATGTGTTTTATAATATTGTGATATAACACTTATGATTACAGCTATTTGTAATTACTATCACAAGCACACCATTTATGAATTTTCTGTTAAATATATTTTAATTAATCATTTAATTCTTTATAATTCATTTATAACAAATATATAATAGAAAGAAAAACACCTTTATTACAAACGAGAATTGATTACAGAGTTAATTAATTTACAATAAACTATAGAATTTCCTCTAGGGCATACTAATAAATCTATCATTTAGAAGGAAAGTTACTGGTACAAGGTGGGAACAGTAAGAAGAAAGATTTCCTCGTGCATGGTCTTGCACTGAAAAGGGCACTAGATATCCAAGGAATGATATTGTCTCCAAGGCATTTGCCTTAGTCAGTATACGCACACACACACACAGATATATATATATATGTAGGTATGTATGTATGTATGTATGTAAGTATGTACGAATGTTTCATTGTACATTATTATTCTATTGTGAGTTCTTATCAATAGCTCTCTAATATATTTATGTTTATTCTAGGATGCCAAGGCCAACGATCCGTACCCTGTTGGACTTTGCATTTTCGATTAGTCGAAAAATCGGACCCATTAAAGTGTAAGTTGTTATGTTTTCTTTGTTTGTGCCTATCCTTAATTGCACATATATGTTTTTGGAGTTCTAATTCACCTAAGATTTCCTCATTCCGGCTCCATCCAAATAGATATGTTATCCTTGCCAGCTTACATATCATTGTCATAAGGGCGTTCAAGTCCCCACCTAACAATAGGCAATTCTGATTCCCATTGAGAGAGCTAAGGGTATACCCAAGGACAATTATGTTACTTATTATGTAATCTTAACCCTATAATGGACCTTGTTCGAAATAAGTGTACACTTTATAGTTTTTATATTTCCTATTATATGTCTCTATAATTTATGATATAGATAACTATTAGTAGCATTAGACGTAAACAAATAGAAAATCCACCATAGAGTATTATATTGATTATAATAGTGAATCTATCGTAACCACGAGTATTGAATCAATCAACTAATAATGATCATCTTTAAAGGTTCCTAGTCAAAGTCCATCGAAAAAAGGAAATTAATTCATTTATCGAGACTAGATTATGTAATACTATCCAAACATTCGGCGGTGAATTACGCATGATCATTAGGGCACCAAGAGGTAATGTTCTTATTATTAGATGGTTATAGAATGGAAAAAAAAAGATCTTGTGTAGGTTAAATATATCTAACTCAAAACGGACCTTATCGTAATAATGTGCTATAGTCTTTAGACTTAAGAATATTATATATGTTAAACGAGGAGGACGTGCTTTGATTTCGGTCAATTCATGGCATCACAACCACATTATGGCTTCTTTTGGGTAATACTAGATCGTTTAAAACGAAACAAAATTCAACAGAGGATTTGTCTCCTCGATATAGGAGGTGGATATAACCATAAAATAGAAGCTCACTCAAAGTCAAAAATCTATCATCATAGTACTTTCGATAGATAATTCTTATCGTTTGAATTAAGAACTTTGAAGTTGGTCTTCACAATTAGATATGCATATTATTAGAGCTTTTTTACCCTCAATCAAACTCTAAATATCTAAGTGACATAGTGATGACGAAAAGAAAACGCATATAGACATTATCGCTTAAAGGTGTATGCTTAATCAGATTAAAATACGATTTTCCTATACTATATATAAGTAATGGAACTTGTGTCATATTATTACACTAATGAACTTAAAACTGCTGTGGACTTTGATATCAAATTATTTGAAATTATTTGCTGAACGAGTTATCACATATGATTCACAAAACATTGGTTGATTATGAAAATTCTTAAACTGACCGATTAATAAATGTTACAAATTAAATAGAGAAATTAATATAAATGTTATATTAATTTATTCAAGAAAATTAATGTTATTGGAAGGCTATTGATTAATCAATAATATATATATATATATATATATATCATGTATATGTTAATTAATTAAAATAGCTGAATAATAATTAAAAAATAGAATGAGGATTCAAATTGTCTAAAAATGATATTAAGTCATGGCAAAAAATTAAATTATCATTAATATAGATTGACTTTATTTTATTGTATACATATTGATGTATACTTCCGATTATTTAAGGCTTTCTTTTATTTTTAGAGAAATATATTAGATCTAGGCCCATTCAGATGGGCCGTCCACTATATAATAGTCCTATCAAGAAACTCTAACCACCACAGTCATTTCTCTCTCTCAAAATAAGACCTCCATTAAGGTCTGCTAGCCAATAAGAAAGGCATGCAACTTTACTTCAAGGAACGATAAGTTTTTCAAGGTGAAAATGCAATCAATTTTGAAGTACTAAAAAATAGTAAGAAGATAGATAATTCATCTCTAATCTAGAAATATATTTCTTTTAATATTGCTTATGATTTTAGCATTATAATTGATTATAAAGCAATGAATTCAAATCTATATTTCTTGTAAAGTTGTAAAATAAGAATTCAAATTTATATTTCTTGTAAAGTTGTAAAACAATAAATTCAAAAGTAGAACTTATGTAAACTTTGATATATATATATATATATATATATATAAATATATATCATTTGACCTTAATAGAAAAGGTAAATGTTATTTGATTTATGATATAATATTATAAAATTATTTTTAAGTTAGAATATTTCTAAAACTATGTTACAAAGGCATAAGAGCAAATTTAAGATGTGAGATCTAACTATAGTTTCCATATATATATATATATATATATATATATATATAATTTTAAAGGCAATATGTTTCAAATTAGTATGTTAATGTATGCCTTTTTTAATTATATTGCTCAATTGTAGGATCAAAATAGTATATGACATCTAATTATAAATTTAAGGTATACGCATACAGTTTTAAAAGGTAATACGTTTTTAATTAGTCAAACTATTATTTTAAATTGAAATTTGAATATACTAACATTTAAAATGATTAGAGTTAAGTTAAAGAATGGCACAACACCCACAAACAACCACAAATGAGAATAAATAGAAGAAAAATGAAAATAAAAGGTAAGAACATGTGAATTTTTATTGTAACGACCTGCTCATCCTACACAAAAATCCAAGGCTTAATTGGGGTAACTTTTGGACTCACATCATGCCGAGAAGTATGACCTGTTGGGTTTTAGAAAATTATAGAGCATAATTATAAGGATAAATTCTAGGCCATTCTACACTTTCAAATCACACAGCGGAAAGAATCAAAATATTATTATTGAAAATAGACATTTCAAAAAAACAATCTTCAAAATACTTAATTTTCATATACACTGTTTCCAAAGTACATTACAAGTTTTAATGGACATTTAATATAATAAAGAGCTACACAAGGAAAAATAAAGAATATATAAACTCCAACATTTAGCTTCTTTCTTCTTGTACTGTGCCTAACCAACTGCATGGTAGGGGAAAGTAAAAAAGGAAAGGGGGTGGGCCGGACAAAAGTTTGGTGAATGAGTACAGATTTAATATATAGTGCGCAATTGACTTTAATTTTATTCAATGCAACCTGGGATGTCCTACCATTGTCCTTATATTCCTAGCATCGATTACTTAAGTGTTTTATCCATCACACACCTACATTACTACTTGTGTAAACTATTAAAAGATCGAACTATGAACCGAACCTCAATAACTAACGATCGGCCATTTCTACTAGAGATACTCAATATAGGAACACAACACTAGAGCTACTCAATATGGGAACACTGCTTCTAGGGCTACTAAATATGGTAACACCACTACTAAGGTTACTCAACATAGGAATATCGCTCCTATAGCTACTCGATATGTAAAAACTACTCCTAGAGCTACTCAGTATAAAAACAACGCTACTAGAGCAACATGGGAAAAAATTCCTATTACTATGACTACGACCCTACTATGCATCGATAGGGAGCCCGCAATACTAACTCATCGGTGTATCTCATCATTTGGATCCGTATCCACCTCTCAATCGTAGTATATGGCTCTTATTGCATACCCAGGATCCATCAACAACAAAGTAGCAAGCCACGTCAGAATTGTGAATACCAAGGAGTCTAGTTATACCAGGCCCATGCACTTTATTAGGTATCAGTCAGTGCTGCACGTCTATAATAGAACCTTTTGTGAGTGCCATTTATGATAGAATCGCCTCTGATATAATAATCAACTCCCATTGGGTAAAGTACCTTTACCCAACCCTGTAACGTCCTTCAATCATCTCGTAGGGAACTAGCTTCTCAATTATCCTTAATATTGCCACATCTATATAAAATATATTTATACATACAATAGATAACTTATAATTTAACCTAAGCCTTAGGCTGAGGTTCAAATTATGCATTTCAGCCTTTACTCAGTCTGCCGCAACACCCTGTCGGTCGACCACTTACAATCGAACATTCAGGGTGAACGATCGACCGATTGTTGTGTAAAATTTAAGGTATCCTTAGTTTAGTTGTTCGGTTTCAATTATTTATTAATTTCATCAATTATGACTCACTAAGTGAACCCTAAGCATTAGTTTACATATAACAGTTTTTTTAATTTACCCTACTTTTTATTTATTTCAAATTCATGGTTTTGCACAGTTTATATATAATAATTTAATTTAGGGTAAATCAATTTTAGGGTTTAATTTAATAATAAGAAGGATTGGTCTTGAGTTAAAATCTGATTAACAAATTTATGCCATTTTTAATTCTAATTCAACTTTAGATTTAAACAATTGGGTTTTGCGATTTAATTAGTAACATTCTAGATCTAATAGAATAAGCTAAAATTAACTATAAATAATCAGCTTATAAAACTTGTTCCCACTCACTCGAGTCCAAGCTCTAACTTTACGCTCCATTGGAGGATTCTCTTGCTTTGATTTTTTTTTATTTTTAAAAGAAGATTTATAAGTGGAGAGAAGAAATTTTGGTAGAGTTTCGTTTTGCTATTGATTTCTAATGAAATTAGGGTTAACTTAGGTGTTAATATATAGGGGTTGATTTGCAGCATTCGATTTTTCCTAGAAAATCTTTGTTCCCATCTTGAACCCACATCAAAAACTTGGCATGGAAGAAATATATTTGATTCAATCGTTGTTGTTCAATTGCACATTCCATTTCACGAAAATTAGATGTCAATAATAGATTGTCAATAAGGACCTGTCGATCCCTACCGGTCGACTGTTGAGCCCTAGGTGTTGACTGCTCATTGTGTTAATTTTGATAAGTTTTTGTTTTATTATGTTTTCAAAATTTCAAACATCCATAACTTCTTTGTACTAACTCTGATTTCAAAGTGTAATATATGAAAATTCACTAAAATCTCTACGAGAGCGTGTTGCAAGTTTCGTAGCCAAATTCGGATGTTTTTGAAAATTTCATTTTAGTCCCTATTATATTTAAATTTATTAAATTTTCTACTATATTTTTGGGGTCTTATATTCTTCTCCTTTTAAAAGATTTCACTCTCAAAATATCAAAAAGGGAAAAATGGAACTCTTATGAGCAACAATCAGTAGCTATAGCCATCTACTCATCTATCATCCGTGGGCAACCATTATTCTTAATAAATTTCTAATGCGGTATATGTATATGCAAGTGTGAAATGCATGTGAACCTATGCTAATGCAAAGAGTAGGAGGTTTCTTGATCTAGTCAACCTCCTCTCATGCAAGTGCTCATTCCTTAAATCCAAAATGTATGCAACATCCTACGTAAGTATATTTTCAATTCTACATGTATGCACAACCATTCGATCCATATGCAACATCCATATGATAATGCTCAACGGGATAAACAACAAAAAGATAATGTGAGTGAGTGTAGACTATCTAAAGGATATACTATCTTAAATATGAAAAAGAAATAATCAAAAGAATACATCCATTTGCATCCATCATCCATAACATGTCCTAATGACATGTTTGCAATTATTCCTATCATCATCTCTACCTCAGCTTGAACCTGAATAAAAAAGTAATCTATACTTTTCTAGTTAACATGGAACTATCCCAGAAAAGAGTTATGGATGGGTAGCTCGAACGTTTTGCTTAGGCTCTCATGTACTCTCAATGGGATCGTTTCTCTACTAGACTCTAACCTGTTTAATTACTTCATCATAGAGTCGATCTTTTTCCCATGCACAAAAATATGGGTAGGTGCATGACGAACAGGCCTATCCTTTTTAATTTTCCAAAACTAACATGGCTCGACTATGGTAACTCCATTACATAAACACTTCCACAAGTGGGACACAAAATAAACATTATGAGCTACAACTAACTCTCTAGGAAGCTCCACTCCATAAGCTAACTTCCCAACTCTATCCAAAATCGGAAAAGACCCTACAACTCCAAGTGCTAATTTTTTCGAGCTAACAACCTAAGACGTATCGCTGAGGCAAGATGTCTACACAGGCCATGTCACCATCGCAGACTTTAACTCCATGTGTCTCCTGTCAGTATATGCTTTTGCCTATTTCGTGTAGTCTTTTTCATTCTATGAATTGAACCTTCTCTTTAAGTACTTCTAGTTGGACCGTCCTTCTGACTGCCCTTATCAACCTTTACCACTGGCATAAATCTTCAATCCAAATGCATGTGCATCAGCAACCCTCTCCAATCCTTGATACCAACTCAAATGATGTCAACTTGCACCACATTAAATAACTTGAGCATATGTATGCTCCCACAAAACTGTAGCACTTGCAATCCTCGATGCGCATAAGTACTTCCTTAGATCATCTAGTGGTATACCTAATCACTACATCTTCTAGATGCTAAGGTATGACACTCCGAAAGTGGATGGTTTCCTCTACCTAATAATTTCTACAAAGACCTTTTTGGTACTTCTCCATTTTCACCCAAGGATATCCAAACTTGGTGATTTCTTAATTATTGAAAATAGCCAAAAAAATCCAATTTGATTCAACTTAAGTCATATCATTTCATTTCTGAATTGTTTCTTTAGTCCTTCAAAAATCAAAGCACCTAGGTATCATGTTCATAGTCTGTAGGGATCCATCCTAAATTCTACAAGTAAGTAAGTACTCAAATGTCCTATTAGCGAAAATGTGGTCTAACTTTCCATTCAACCCTAATAATAAAAGTCCTAAAATTAATTGTATTTATAATTTAGAATCATTCTAGCATTGACGATAATCTTCTAAGTGGTACTTTGCCCGCAGGCAATTGTCATGCAATACAAAGAATGTATTTTAAGTTAATCTTCCATGAATTCCCTTAAGTAAATAATCTTCTTTCAAACTGAGGGATGATTGAAATGAATCATTTTACCCCTTCCTTTTAATCTTACCAAAAATTTCGTGGTCTTATTCTCTATGAAAAACATCTTTGCATTCTCAATGCAAGTAAATATCAACATCTTTTTCTCGATGAAGACCCAAACCCATGAATTAACTATCCCTTGCACAATCTTGAATACAATTTTGTCTATGATATCTTTTGTGGTATGAACATCCAAAACTTTACCATTTCTTAACATCCTCCATAAATGAGACCTTTTTACCAAACACAACCCCTTAGCACTTTATTCCAACTATTTTATGTTTAAGACAACTCAATATGGAATGGTGCTTTTCCATTTTAATCCAATAGACATAATCACCAATACTTTGGTTTATACTTAAATGTTTCTACATTTTAATGCATTAGAATTACATTTTTCCTAAAAGGAATCATGAACACTAGAACTTTCTGTAGATTACCTAAAAGTGGATTTGTGTATGTTTGGAATTACATGTAATTATCTTTCCTATTATTATTGAAATAGGCGGTATAAAATACAATATTCATCCCTATTCCATACATCTCTTTGTTTTGGGTATATTCCTAGTTATTTCAAATGGTATGTTTTTGTTTATAAATATAAACTACATAATTTATAGAAAGTCACATTACAACACCTCATATTATAACGAATTAAAAGGATATTTAAATCCCCATGGTTTATTTTTATAACTTAACCTGCATTTTTGCTTGCAAAAGCCATTTAATTCTACAGATCTTTAACTACCACATAATATTATAAGTTTTAAGAACTACTAATACACAATACTAAATTCAGGGACTATGACCTAACATTTTCCAAATTCACATACATGCAACATTTAATCCTACAATTCCAAGATCTACATTAAGGCATACATGAAACACATTTATAATGGTATAACTCCAATAACATATATTAAAAGATATACTTTCCCATTCACGTTACCTGTCTCGCCCTTAGACCTCAAGGGAACAACACAATACCTGGACTGTCCGTAGCCTACAGGTATCCTATTCTCACCTGTATGGTACGGATCTTGTTGGCATAGCGCCGACCCTACACTTACCGTTCCATTTATATTGCCTAAAGTAATAAAGGAATTGCCCATTTGTCACTTTATGCACCATATAAGGATTAAAGTAGACCCTATTTGGTCCTTTTACACTTCAAAGTGAAAACTACTTGCATCCGCAGCATTCCTTGATATAATAAAGCATCTTAGCTTACTCTTTCCTTATTCAAAATATGTTTATTCAAATCATATTTTGCCAAACTTCCTCACATAAGGATTTTACAGCTCAAACCATACTTAGGCAGAAAGACATAAGATGTCGTTCACTCTTCGCTATTACTGGAAGTTTGACCTAATACCATATTCTTCCAATTAAACCATTGATTGAAAGGTCAGTAAATTCTCATATTACTTCTTATCTCTATCCCAACCATTTCAATGCTTTCAAATTCCATAGTAGAGTTCGTTCTAGTGGGCTATTTAATTCTATTTATCTAACTACAATTTATTACTTTTCCTTTGAGTTTAAGTGATAGTCATGATATCTTTATTTTACCTTTTTAAATCAAAACCTTTGATTTTAAAATCATTTCCACAAAACTAAAAAAATTAAAACTGTAAAACACTCAATTCATTTTCATCAACATTTTCCTTTCTACTAAAATAATGATATTTTCTTTAATTAAATTATAAAAACGGTTAAGCTAAACTTTGCAAAATGTACATAAACACACCTTTCCTAAAAATTTCTTCTATAAATAAGGAATTTTCACAAAAGCATATTTTTAAAGATAACGTGGTATTTAACTTTTTCTTATTATTATTTTAGAGTTTGATAGAAACATCGATAAAAGACCATTTTAAGTACCAATTATTTCTTATTTATAAAAAGAGTTCAAAAGTTGGGTCTTACATACTTCTCAAATTTTTATTTTTATTCAAAATTTCTATTATTAAAATCAAAGTCCACATTAAGGGCAAGTTTAAAAGTATGCTCAAAAGACAAATGAAGAGATTTAAATTAGTTAATGAAAAATCGTTTTTATCAAATTCTCTAATTTCTCCTTTTTAAACAAATTCCATAAAGTTTGTCTGATTATTTTATACAAAATCATACACCCATATTTTTCTATTAAAATATTCGACATATACTTTTTCTAACATTAAGAAAACATTTTCATAGGCTTATTATTTAAATCGAAGTAGACAATAGCAACCTAATTACCTAAGCACCCTAAGGTTTCCGTCCTTCTTTCCAAAGATCATTAACTCAAGTTTATTTCCCGATACAGTATCCAACTTCAATATGGAAATACTTTGGCTATATCTTTAAGTTAATAGGACTCCTTGCAACTACTACTAATATGATAATAAGGCTTCCACTTTAATTGGGAAAATTTGTTCTAAGTTTGTAATGTCATCTTTCATGTTCCCCTGGAACTTTTATTAACATCATATTCTTATTATATAGGTCGCGTGGTGCTAATTTTCTTCGACCTTTAGCTGATTCTATTGATGTTTAATTGTTGACACTTCTATTGATGTTTGATTGTTTGATTATATGGGTCGTGTGGCACTTCTATTGATCTTTGATTGTTGACACTTGATACGGTTACTTATGCTTATATGGTTATTAGACATGCAGGATAGTACTGGTTTGAAATAGTGTATTTATTTGAGACGATTGCTATACATATGATTTAGTATGCTTATGTACATGATGATGTTACTATTTTGCTTAATCCTCTTTGCTGAGTGCTTGATCGGGTACATGGAAGCAATTGTTGACTGTTTGGATGCTTACACGCTTATATTCGCATCTAAACAGTATGCTCTTGCTATAAAAGAGGTATGTGACATATGTAGTGTAGACTTGGCTATATATGTTTGCTTGTCCTTGGAAACGAAATGCCTAATATATAATATGCATATATATCTATGTTGTTCGGTATTTTTCCCAGACCTAGCCTTGCAAAGGAGGTACTGCCAAAAAATTTCCATGACCATGAGACAAAATTGAGAGAAGAGTCCAGGTATATGATGTTAAACTTCGTCGGTAATTGAGAGTTTCACTAATGTGTGATATTTAGTTGACTTTCCTTTCGATTAGTGAGTTGGCACATTCATTTTCCAATGTATGTTTCTTTGAAATCTGTGCCTAACTTAGACGTTTGTTTTGGCCATATAGATTCAGAATTGATAGTGATTGTACTTAGGGATGAGGATGATGGCTCCAGTTGATTTTGAGTCTATTCCCTTTGCCATGATCACTTTCAACGGTTGCTGCCATGAGTGAATAGATGACGATTAATCTTGTATAGTTGCTTAAGTGACGGTATTGAGTTATATTGATTCATCCTTGGGATTTCGAGGATGAAATCCTCTTAACAAGGGGATGTTGTAACGACTCATATTTTAAATGATCGAATCTTTAATGATTCATTTAAATATTGGATTTTTAATTAATCGATGGTCCTAAAAAATGATTTTTCACATATGATCGAAACCACTTCTATTGAGTTCGTATCGACATTGTGAATTAAAATGAGTACAAGGATCGATATATTTGAAGATCGAATGATCCGATGGTAGAAATAGCCTCGAAAAGCACGAAATTATCATCCTGGAGCACAGTCTCAGATAGCAACAAAACTTATATCATCAGCACTGGAAAAATAAGGTAATGCATGCAGACGAGTTTCGTGGCGACCGAATGCACCATTTGATTGTGCGAGCTTGTAATGCACGACCATTTATTTGAGAATTCAAATAAAAATATTCATATAATAATCATCTTAACTAATCACACCCAAACCCTCATCTCTCACAGCATAGCGAGTTAATGTTCCATTAGAAAGAATGCCCCCTCCCATTTTGATTTTCAAAAATTACTTTTCACCAATCTTGTCAATAAAAAATCCAAACTAGTTGTTAGATTCGTATCGACAAGATCTTTATACTCATACCCATTTCGTAAGGTGCTATGGAAATTTTTAGGTTTGCCGTATAAAGCTTGAGACTGGAGTTTCACATTGGTCGAAGTAGAGAAAATGATAGGCTAAATGGATGGCGTAGGTGAGTTTCCCACGGCAAATAGCACCTTCACCTAAAATTTCTTCGATTTCGGGAAAAGATGCAAAACACGTCAATAAGGGAGGGTACGACCTGTCCAGGTCGCAATCTAGAGCATTGGATCGGTTTGCCACTACGGGTCGGATGCGGGGAGATGTTGTAGCATGATACATTGGCAAAGACGATTTGTGGTTTCGTTGAGAAATGGGTGAGAAAGGAGGAGAGAGAAGGTATGCGTAAATGGTACTTATGCACATCATGTACAGGATTTGAGCATTTTGGGAAGAAAGGATTAACTAGGTAATTAAATTTATTAATCAAATTTAAGTTATTTGGTTATTAAATTAATCCACAAACTTGTATAATTCATATCTTTTGCATAAGAGGTCCATTTTGGACGCCATTTCTTGCGTTGCGCTCATGGTAGAAAGCACTACAAGTTGGCGATGGTTTGGAAGGATTTGGATGAAGTGAGTGATATTGTCTCTCACCAAACCATGATTGTTAGTATAGTATTAAAATGAATTTTTGAAATGTTTTCCAAGTTTAAAATATGATTATAAATAGTAAACCTATATTTTATTTTATAAAAAGATTTAAAAGTGTTCCAAAAGTTTTAAATTAAATATCACATTTACCCATTGATGCTCTATTTTGATGATATTAATAGATTTAGGCTATTTTGATATTAATCCAACATTATCCCACATTGGTTGCTTGGATGTATGTATCGCATTATTATATACGCATGTAGTCTATTATGGATGCCTATATGCTTGTAGAATGTATTTATGTTAGTTTGGCTGTTTTGATTAAAAATGTCGTTCGAAGGTGCCATAGTATTAGAATATATCACATAGGATAGGACTACCTAGTGTGGTTGAAACCTACCAATATGGATGATGGCTGATTTGGTCAATTTGGACATCAAAGATAAAGAGGCTTTGAGGAGGACGATGTGATTATTCCTTTGTTCGTTCGACATTCGATTTTGGTGATCTGGCTCTTAGACGAGTGGTTTTGGCGATGAAGCGTAGATATGACGCTTTGATGTGATGTCTCCATGATCCGACGATGATGATTCCATGATGGAAAGTGACTGCTTCGACGATGGATAGCTGTACTTGGGGATGCAGAGTAGGCAATAATGAGTCAAATTGATGGGACTGTCGGAGGAAGGTTATGGGACGCATGATGACACTCTATGACTTAAGATGGCTGTCTAGAGTAGTTCCCAACTGCGATAACTTCAGATGGGAGTTGTAAGGATAGTTCTAAGATGAGCTCTACCCGGATGATGTGTGCAAATGGATCGTTAATGTTCATAGGTTTCAATGCGTGCTCATAAAGCAGTGGTATGGTGACGATATTCATTGGTGTGACGATGGCCCCTGAATAATTCACTTAGGTGATGATGGAGGATGGATTGCACATTGTTTAGTCCATTGTACCCTAGACTATGACGATAGTAGCCTAGGTTTTGACCTACTCAGTGGTATGGATTTGAGTACTGAGAGACCGGGATGTTGGGTAGTCCTTGACCTGATGATGGGGTCATATGAGTCTCATATATCTAATGCATCTAGTGAGTGAATGTGAGGATGGATGATGGATGTTATATTTATTTGATTTTTTCTATCACATTAGGGATGTCACATGATATAGTTATTACCGATGCTGATATCTAGATACATTTATGTGAAAAATGCGGATTACGGATCTTAAGGCTAGGATAAATACTAGAGGGGGGTGAATAGTGTTTTAAGGAATTATTAAATCTTTTTGAGTTTTGTTAATTTGAACGCAAATCTACGCAACATTCAGACACAGATATTATCACAGAATCAACACAGATGCAGAAATAAAGTAAAAGCAGTAAAGGAAAGAACATACTGGATTTTATACTGGTTCGGAGTTACACTACATCCAGTCCCACACACAAGTATGGATTTCCTTTCAAAAGCAATCTTTACAATTACACCCTCGATTTCAAGGCCACGAGGTACACCCTCTAGATTCACAATTCTCTGGGTAGAGATACTTGATTTCCCGGGCAACAAGTTCACCCAATTGATTTCCATGGCTACAATCACACCTTTTCTTGCTTCGCTGATTTCCAAGGCCATAATGACACCTTTTCTTGTTTAATTGATTACAAAAAAGCCTATAACTCTAAATAGCACCGAGGATCTTGTTGAGATAGTGATAGAGAATCAAACCAGAGATAAGCTAGTTAGATTCAATGTTTATTTTGGCAGAGTAATGGTAGGAATGTGTATAAAGAAATATGGAAGAAGAGTGAAATGAAAACTAGAAAATAAGATCAAAAATTCATTGAAAACAATCGCTATTTATAGAAGAACAAGCAGCCATGTCCATTCGTGAAGAGATATGACGAATAGACACTTCCTTTGAAATTTAAATTTTGAAATTTACTGACACTATTTCAACATGGGTATATTGAGTATGTCGACATCCTAAAGGAAATTTTGGTGGTTTATCTTTGAAAATAACTTTTATCTTATATTAAAACTATTTTAAACTTTTATAAATATACTTAACTACAGTTAAAATACATAAATAAATATAGAGAATAATATATATAAAATTTTACTACAATTTTATATTTAGATCTAAGTATAAACATTAAAAGTTAAATATATTATTATTAAAGATAGTTTTAAAACTAAGGATAATTTGATTCTGAAAATAAAGATTATTTTGAGGCTAAAAGTATTTAAAATCAGGATAGATGTTTTTGATTCTTTTAAAAGGAAGGTTTTAAAATCATTTTGAAAACAAGATAATTTTGTAAAATCATTTGAATAAAAAGTTATCGGATAAAAAACAATGTTCCACTAGATTTTTCGTAGGTTCCATCTGTTTGCACAAAAAATGGACAAACACCTCCAAGTCGTATTATTTAGTTGATTATATGTAATTTTCAATGATTTTAGATGAGTATGTAAATATGAGAAAAGTAGGGGCTGAAATGTAAAAGACACACAGATTTATAGTGGTTCGGCCAGAATGTGCCTACGTCCACTTTATATGTTATTATCTTCTTTCTTTCAGGTTACAAGTACAATGCGTTGTATACAAGTGTATGAAAGTAGTTTGAAAGTTCCTTCCTTGCTTGAGCTCTCAAACTTGTCTGCCATTGTTGTACCCCTGCCCCTCTATTTATAGAATGAGGTAGGGGGCAGGGGTCTTGGAAGTATATAACTGCTGGCGGGCCCGGGCTGAAGCGATCTGGACTGGCAACTATGTGGTTCGGCGAGGCTCATTCGGTGTTGCGTGGATATGGAGGCTTGGACCGGTGTTGGGTAGTTCGGCATGTAGGTGTTGTGGTGGTTCGGTAGTATGGTTGGTCCGGTGGCGATTGTGGTTCGGCAGTAGCGAGGTGTGGGCTTTGGACCGGCAAGGGTCTTGTCCGGTGGTTTGGTGGTATAAAGGACGCCGAATGAGGTGGAGCCGAACGAGGTGGAGACCGAATGTGGTGGAGACCGAATGAAGTGGAGCCGAATGAGTTGGAGCCGAATGTGGTGGAGCCGAATGAGGTGATGGTTGAACGTTGGATGGACATCTAGGTTAGTATTGAGCTTCTTGGCTGTCAAACGAAGTGGAGGCTGCAAGCCCGGGTGACATTGTGACTTCCTGGTCCCTAGATCTTCTGGGTGAGAATTCGCCCAACATTTGCCCCCCAAAGTGGGGCACGTGCTTGCATGTGTCGCGCTTTGTTTTTCTTGTGGCGGGGAGATTGGCTTTGTAACGCCGGTGATCGGACGTTCGTATTCCGTTAATGTCCTGCAAAGAAATTTACAGTTTTAGCGTGATTTCGAATAACGACCGTTCATGATCGAAATATTCGAGTTGAAGTGAACTGTGCCGTTAAGGACGATAGAGTGAGCCCCGAAGGGGCTTGGCATCGTCGATGCCCGGTTTATGTTTGTGAAGATGGTTTATTGCCAGCTCAGAGCATGCCTAGGGATCGTTCGCAACCCCGTACATGTGTAAGTAGCTTAGCCGTTTCATAATAATTATCAAATATCCATATGACCGATGGGCTTAAGAATGCGTGTCAAAGTGTAAATTCCCACGATGGTAGGGTTAACAACCATTCAGAGCGTGCCTATGGACCATTCGAGGTCGCGTACACGTGTAAACGATTTAATCCACGTCGGTGAGGATTTTACGACTTATTCATCGTTATCTTAATCTTATTTTATTAGTTAGTTCTGGGGTTCGGTACTTATCTGAGGGAGGCGCTTTGCACGCCACTAGTTCCTGGTCTTGATCGGTAGAGAGAGAATTTCATTCGGTTTTTGGTTGGTCCGGCTATTCACATTCGGCTTCTGGTGGTCCGGTATTATTGGTCCGGTTGGGCGAGTCGTTTGGTTCGGTGGTTGTGAGTTCGCCTATATATAGAGGCCGTACCCCCCTTGTTTTTCTTCACCGAACCAGCAAGCGCCGAATCAATCTATTGCCGAACCAAGTGTTTTGCCGAACCAAGTGTTTTGCCGAACCAACCTTATACCGGACCAGGTATACACTTATTGCCAAATACACACGTACGTCTTCGTTTCACCGAATGGGACTACTGCCTTGGAGCCGAATGAGATGAAAACCGAATGGGGTTGAAACCGAATGAACTTGGAAACCGAATGAACTTGGAAACCGAATGAACTTGGAAGCCGAATGAACATGGAAACCGAATGAACTTGTGATCTGGAAGACTTCAGCTTGCGAATGAAATTCCACACTTGCACGCACTTGTTTGTTTACTTTTCTATTTTCCTTGTTCTAATATTAGGTTTTTCTTGTGCTGCAGAAAATGTCTCGCAAAGCGGAAACACGATCGGATAGAAAGAAGTCTAGAGGCACAGGAGAGCCTTCTTCTTCCTTGCCCCCAGTCCAACCAGGATCCGGGCAACACCGACCTATTCCGAGGTCTCTAGTGGACGGATATGGTCCACAGGAACTTTTGGTCTCTCCCCCGGATTGCTTTCCTAGCTCCCTAAAGGAGGAGCAACTTGACGTCATATCCCGTTCCTTCGGGATAGATAGGGCTCTTATGCTGCTGCCGGGAGATGGAGTGATGCCATATAATCCTCCCGAGGGCTACTTCGCTTTTAGCAGATACCATTGCATGTGCGGCGCTATCCCCCCTATCAACGCTTGGATAGTAAGCTTCACCACATATTTGAAGGTGGCTCCCTTCCAGCTTCAGCCTAACTCATATGCTATCCTGGTGAGCCTCTTTGTCATCTTCCAGAGGAGGTACGGGCGTCCTCCTTCTAACCGGGAGATCCGATACTTGTACAACCTGAGAGGCTATAAGAAGGGGTCTCCGTATATTAGTCTGGAGGCGGCCGTACCCTTCAAACCAGTTCTGGACTTATATTCCAAGTTTACCATGTTCAAGAAAGAGTGGTTCTTCATCAAGGACGATGCTGTTTCTTTCCGCCTTTTCACTTCTGGCTGTAAGATGGATTTCATTTATATTTTCCATGTTTTGACTGTAGTGTTTTTTCTGACATGCTTCTATTTCTGGCTAGCGACAGGTGGTATTGCAGTTGTGGAGGATGATTCCTTGGTGCGAATGGCTGCTGAACTAAAGGCTATTCCGGCACGGGACCGGTCGGCCTCCTTCTTGATCAGGAACGCAACCCTCTTGGAGTATAATTTGATCTTACCGCACCAGTCCGTGGTTAAGCAAAGAGACACGGCTGAGGAGAAGGCTGCTAAAGCTAAGGAGGGGGATAAGGTAAAGAGCGGTAAGAGGGAGCCTTTCGCAGAGCGTCCCGTGGTCGGGGGGAAGAAACTGAGGAAGTCCGATGGCCCTTCTCCAAGTACTTGCCCGATTGTCCCGGAGGAGGAAGGTGTAGAAGAGGAGGAAGGAGGCGAAGTTGGAGAAGGGTCGGAGGGTGGAGGAGATGGCGAAGGTCAAGGTGGTAGTGGTGTTGCTGCTCTAACCTCTGAACAAGACCTCGAACTGGATGAGGCTCTCCGTCGGGCCTTCGGGGAGTCGGAGGGAGAGTCGGAAACGGAGAAGGGAACGGAGAAGGCAAAGGAAACCGGCAAAGCTGTGGCTGGCACTGACCCATCCTCTAAGGGTTCCTCAGCTAGGGTGATTCCGGCGATGCAAGGTGAACTTTTGTCTTCTGCCGATTCTATTTTCGATAAGGACTTAGAAATTTTTTACGGTTCACTTCCGTCCTGGAATGAGATCCAGGACTTATTGCAGTATCCCACTCCTCCGCCGGGTTTGTATAACAGATGTGTCTCCTCACTTTTCTTTCTTTTTAACTTAGCACATTTTTTGAATTGCGGATTATTGTATGTTCGTAACATTTGTTCTTTATTCCAGGGGCAGGCCAGGCGGGTAAAACGTCGGATGTTCGACACCGCCTTGAACAATTTAAGTCGAGGAGAGCTTCCGCGAAACCTTCTACTGATCGCACTGGGGACGTAGTCAAGTACCGCCCTCTTCTTGGGGTCATCGAAGAGGGCATTCAGAAAAGGAAGCGGAGCCGTTCCTTATTTGAGTCTTCTTCTGCTTCGCAGCTTCCTACTCTGTCTCCCCCTACTCAGCCTCCTCGTGATACTACGGAGGAGAGCACGGAGCCCTGCCCCCCTCCTCCTCCTTCCAAGAGTTCTACTGTCATTCATATAAGGCGTCCCGATGTGCCTCGCCCCGTGCCTCGTGACCCTTTTGCCGGCCATCCTGATTTAGACCCAAGTTTTCGGGACATTTCATTCGATGAGACCACGGGCGAGCACCTACTTCCCCGCAACCCCATGGTAAGAGTGCTGGACGAGGCCAAATCTTTAGATCTTGATTTACTTACTACACGGGTAGTCACCATGGGGGACGAGGCCAAGGCTAATATTGATCGGGTGGCCGAAGAGACTAAGAAGTTAATGGAGCATCATGCTCGATTGGTCAAGGCCGGGGAGGAGATTGGGAGTGCTAACATTCGGTTAAGGCTAAAGGTTGCCGATCAGGCCAAGCAGCTTGCCGACCAAGCCATCCAGATCTCCCAGCATGAGGAAGCTTCCCAGCGTCTGAAAGAGACCATGGAGAAGGCAAGTAGGGCGGAGTTACGGAAAATGGAGGTCACCTGCAGGGAGCGGATTAACATGGCTATTACAACGGTGGATGAGGTTCGAAATGCGGATCTCGAGCGGGTAGAGGAGTTGTCAGGGAGGCTCGAGGCTGCGGAGATGGCTCAGGCCGAGTTGAAGGAGGAGATGGAGGAGATGAGGAGGTCCCTCAAGTTGAAGGAAGAGGAAATGAGGAGGTCACTCCAGGCTGACTGCTTGAGATACCAATCAGAGAGGGACGTCGCCATCACCAAGTTGCAAGCTTCCGAGGCCCGGGTGAGGGAGTTTGAGGAAAACGAGGGGATGATGGATGAGATGTTGCAGGATATGTACTTCCACACTTGGAAGGAGGGCGGCTTGTCTTGGATGGACGATTACCCTCGGGTCATGGCCAAGGTGTATCTCCAGGCTTTAGAGGAGGCCAGGGTGAATGCGGGTAAGGAAGGCGGAGAGGCTTTCAACTTGAGTGCGGTTACTGCTCAGTTCTCAAAGGAGGAGCAAGCGGCGGTGAAGGAGGGGATGCGGCTACTCGCTGCAGAGGAAGCGGGCGTGCAGTTGGATGATGAGGATCAAGCGGCGGATGCTGGTGAGTTATTCTTTTCCCTTTCTTTTCTTTTCGTGTTTTCATAACTTGATCGTTCGTTTAATGAATTCCTCTTCTGATCTGGACAGGTGGGACTTCAGATCCACATGCTGGGGGCTCCGATCCTGCGGCTAAGTAGGCTGGGGGAGTTGGTGATGGAGTGTGGATGCATCTGCCATCTTTTTGTTTCTTTTTTATCACTGTTCATGTTAGTCTTTGATATGCAACTGTAATAAAATTATTTGCAAAGAATAACTTCGTGTGATCTTATAATATAAGCTGATTTTGTCATGTTCAAATGTTGTTGCTATCTTTATGTGCTGTGTGAGAAGTATAATTATGTATATGCCTGTGATTCCACTTGTGTTTGATGTTAAGTTTTTGCTTGAAATATAATTTCACGTTTTGCAATGTCAGTGTATGAATAAGTTATAGTTACGCATTTATGTACAAGAGAAGAGAGTACCGCCCTTTATGTTTTATTCGCAGGCGGTAGCTTTGAGTGTCTTGTGTAACTGTTCACGGGTATAGCAGAGCGCCCTGCTACCCAGCATGCAGGCTTAGAGCCTCATGAGTGAATGCTTCCTATTTGGTTTCCTGTACTTTAGAGTTTGTTATACAGGATAGGAGAAAAATATTTAAATGAAATGGAAATATAGTAAAAGTAAAACTTCCAGTCACGGAAGGCCGTCGATGTGCTTAAGTTCGTGGCAAACGGGTTTTGTAGTCACTTTCCCTAGCTGTGGGTCTTGGAGACATTTGTCACCCATCTTACGCCTCCGCGGGGAGTTTTCTTTTTTACCACAGCCGCACTTAAGACACATCGGAGCCGAGATCGCGCACGGTAACTACCCGAACCATTATGGTCCGTAATCGTGGGTATTATTCGATTTACCGTGGCCGGCTAGCGTGGGTGCCGTTGGCCGTGAACTACCCCTGGCTGGCCACACCTTATGTTGGGGCTTAAAGTAGGTTCACAGTTACCGACGAGCCGAACGCCGTAATGAGCTGCCATCGGCTATAGTCGGCCTTTATGATGACTTATAATCGGCTCATTACAGTTGGCTTTGAGGGCAGGCGCGCAATGAGTTAACCCGCAGCAGAGGGATGCCGGGGCAAAAGAGTCTCATTGGCGAGTGCATAGAATCGTAGCGTACCTGTTAGGCCTAGTCCAGATGAGGCCGCGGTGCGTCTTGAGTGAAGATGCCATAGAATTTTGTTCAACAGAAAGGGATAACGCTTAACAAGTAGCCAAGACATAAAGGAACAAGTTAAAAAGAGACAAGATTTTTTAAAGTGGTTCGGCACGAAAATGCCTACGTCCACTGATTCTCTTTGTTAATTCACTTCATATGGGCAGTACAAGTTAAGAAAAGTATCGACGGAGGTGTTGGATGTTCCATGCCCTCTGGAACACCTCTCCGTCCACTGTTGACAAAATGTAAGCTCCGTTGTGGAGATCTTTGTGAATTACATATGGTCCGTCCCAGATGGGGTCCAGTGCCCCGGGGCGCGGAAAGATTCGCCTGAGGACAAGATCTCCTTCTTGTAAGCTGCGATGCTTGACTTTGGAATTGTATAGTGCTGCCACTTTTTGTTTGTGAGCTGCTGCTTTGAGTGCTGCATCGTTTCTCCTTTCCTCAATCAGATCCAAAGACATGAGGAGGAGTTCTTCGTTTTCTTCTGGGTTGTAGTGGATCCTACGGTGGGAAGGCACAATAGTCTCAACTGGGAGCATTGCCTCCGATCCATATGCCAAAGAGAAAGGAGTATGTCCCGTTGATGTTCTGAAAGATGTGCGGTATGCCCATAGTGCCGTAGGAAGTTCGTCCACCCAAGCGCCTTTTGACTTTTCAAGTTTCTTCTTGATTAGGGTTTTGAGAATTTTGTTGACAGCTTCAACTTGTCCGTTTGCCTGAGGGTAAGCTACTGATGAGAAGCTTTTATGAATTCCATGCTCTTGGCACCAGTCGGCAAATTCTTCGCTGTCAAATTGGAGTCCGTTGTCTGATACGATCTTGAGGGGGACTCCATACCTGCACAGAATGTTTTTGATCAAGAAGTTGATAACTTTTGCTGAAGATATTTTATTTAAAGGTTCCGCTTCCACCCATTTGGTGAAATAATCGACTGCCACTATAGCATATTTGGCTCCGCCTCGGCCCGTTGGCAGTTCGCCAATTAAGTCAATTCCCCATACGGCAAAGGGCCAAGGGCTGGTCATTTGAGTAATTTCGTTTGTGGGTAGTCGAGGGATCTTGGCGAACTTCTGACATCTGTCGCATTTCTTAACGAAGTCTAGGGCATCTTTGTTTAGTGTGGGCCAGTAATATCCATATCGGAGTATCTTTCTTGCCAAAGTCTGTCCTCCAGTGTGATCTCCGCATCCTCCCTGATGGATGTTTGTTAATATCTCCTTGGCTTCCCTTCCGGCGACGCATCTTAATAGGGGGCTAGAGAAGCCACGCCGGTAGAGGATGCCTTCTTGCATTGTGTAGTGGGGAACTTTCCTCAAGATCTTCTTGGCTTCGTCACGCCTGTCGGGTAGTATGCCATCTTGCAAATATTTCCGGATAGGAGTCATCCAGGTTCCTTCTTCGATTGCAGTTATCAGATTCGCTTGTTCGAAACTCGGGGCTAGCTGCCTTGAGATTACTAGTGCTCCGGGAATGGTGCTGTCCTTCATACTAGCTTGCTTTGCAAGTTCATCTGCCTCTTGGTTTTCTTCTCGAGGAATGTGTTTGATTAGATAATGGTCCAATCGATCGAGCAGCAGTCTGGTTTTCTTTAGGTATGCTGTGAGCCGTTCTCCTCGAGTCTGGAATTCTCCTAGTACCTGGTTTACGATAAGCTGAGAATCACTATGAATACATAAGGAATTGATCCCAATTTCTAGGGCCAGTTCCAATCCCGCTATTACTGCTTCATATTCAGCATCGTTGTTAGTGGCCGTGAACTCCAATCTTAATGCATAGTACAACTTTCTTCCCCTGGGGGTGACGATCACAATACCTGCCCCCGAGCCTTGTTCGTTTGATGCTCCGTCTACAAAGAGGTTCCACTTGATGTTTTTTGCTACTTCGGATTGTTCCTTGCCTTCGTTGGTAGTGAATTCGGCAATGAAATCAGCCATGGCTTGTCCTTTGATAGCGGTGCGGGGATGGTAGGTGATATCATACTGACTTAGTTCGATGCACCATTTGAGGAGTCGCCCAGAAGTGTCAGGACGATGGAGCACTTGTCTTAGTGGTTGATCGGTTAGAACCCTGATGGAGTGAGACTGGAAGTAGTGTCGCAGTTTCCGTGACGCGATCAATAAACAATATGCTAACTTCTCAAGTTTAGGATATCTGGCTTCTGCCCCCGTAAATCTCTTGCTTACAAAGTAAACCGGACGTTGTGTGCGGTCTTCTTCTCTTACCAAGGCGGCGCTTAGAGCATGAGATGATACAGCGAGGTATAGGTATAACACTTCACCTTCATTTGGAGTTGAGAGTACTGGTGGTCTCTGAAGGTGTTCGATTAGGTTGAGGAAAGCTTTTAAGCATTCGTCGGTCCACTCGAACCTCCCTTTGTCTTTCTTGAGTGCTTCGAAGAAAGGGACACACTTGTCAGTTGCCTTGGAAATGAATCTGCTTAGGGCGGCCACCTTTCCGTTTAGGCTCTGCATTTCTTTTCGAGTGGAAGGTATCCTTATTTCTTTTAAAGCTCGGATTTGTTCAGGGTTTGCTTCGATTCCTCTGGCGTGGACGATGAATCCTAAGAATTTTCCCGATGATACTCCGAAGGAGCACTTTAGAGGATTCAGCTTCATTCCATATCGGCGAAGTACCCGAAACATATCGTCCAGATGGCTTACATGGTCGTTGGCTTTCCTGGACTTCACCAACATGTCATCCACATATACTTCCATAGTACGTCCTATCAGTTCTGCGAACATTTTGTTGACGAGGCGTTGATAGGTAGCTCCAGCATTCTTGAGTCCAAAAGGCATGACTTTGTAACAATATAATCCGCGGTCGGTGATGAAGCTAGTGTGGTCCTGATCGGGAGCGTGCATGGGGATCTGGTTATATCCGGAGTATGCATCCATAAAAGATAGGAGTTCGTGCCCAGCTGTGCTGTCCACGAGTTGGTCAATTCGGGGAAGTGGGAAGCAGTCTTTCGGGCAAGCGTCATTCAGATTGGAGAAGTCAATACATGTTCGCCACTTTCCATTGGCCTTTTTTACTAGCACTGGGTTAGCGATCCATTCTGGGTAGATGGCTTCCCGTATGAAGTCATTAGCAAGTAGATTTTTTACTTCCTCATCAAGGGCTGCTGATCGCTCTGCCCCCATGCTCCTCTTTTTCTGCTTTACTGGTACCTTGGTGGGATCGATGTTCAACATGTGGCATGCTACGTCTGGGGAGATTCCTGTCATATCGGCATGGGTCCACGCAAATACATCTAAGTTGTGGCGGAGAAAGTCGATGAGTCGATCCTTCAATTCCGTTTTCAGCTGAGATCCGATTTTTAATAGTCTACTTGAATCATGCTTATCTACCGATACGAATTCCATAGCCTCTGCAGGCTCGGCGGTAGCCTCCTCCTCTTTATCCCTGGGGTCTAGTTCATTGAAGGGATCGCTTGTGTATCGAAGAGGAGGGGCTTTCTTTAGTTGCTATGCCTCCAAGCTTTTCATGCAGAGAGTAGTCTCTGCATCTTTTCCTTTATTCTTTCTGCGGTTATTGCGAAGTTCAGTTACGTAGCAGTCTCGGGCAGCACCTTGATCTCCTTCTACTTCTCCTACTCCGTTGTCTGTTGGAAATTTCATTTTCAGGCACCAGGGGGCTAATACAATCTGAAAGTCAGACAAGGCTGGTCTTCCCAAGAAAGCGTTGTAAGCCGAGTGGTTTTCTATTAGTACGAACGTTTGTTTTCGCACAACGGAGCGGGGATGACTTCCTATTTCGACGAAGAGGTCAAGTTGCCCGAGGGGCATTTTTGCATCTCTAGTGAAACCGTGCAGTGGTTTGTCACAGGGGGATACATCCTTCATTGATAACTTCATTTTGTCGAAAGCATGTTTGAACAGGATATTAACGGAGCTTCCTGTGTCTATTAGAATCCGAAAAACTTTAGCTGGACCGAACCAGGCAGAGATGACCATAGGATCCATATGTGGGTACTGTCTTCTTTCCAAATCACGCCTACTGAATATGATGTCGTCGTTTTCTTTTCGTTTCGGGTGGCGTTCCTCCGTAATGGAGTTAACATATCCTTCGGCATTTCTAAGCGACTTGCCGTACCTTTCCATCTCTGCCCAACTTCTGTCGGCAATGTGTGGTCCTCCTGAGATGGTAAGGACTACTATCTTCTCTTGACTAGAGCCACTGGTGTTGTGATTGTTGCGACTCCCTCCGCCTACTTCTGGGAGGGGTTGCTTTGAGTTCTCATTGGCAGGAGTTGGAGTCCTGTCCTGACTTTTCACATAACGTTCCAGTCTTCTTCTTCTAATGTGTTCTTCGATCAAGTCCCGAAGATGGTGGCATTCATTGGTGTCATGTCCGTGGGATTCGTGGAAGCGACAGAACTTTCCGGACTTGAGTGCGTTATCTGATTCTTTCTTGTGCGGGGGGCGCTTGTATCCGAGTTCGCCCTGAGTGGCTAGGTAGATGTTTTCGATTGTTTCATTCAAAGGAGTGTAGGAGTCAAATCTTGGCCCTGGTCGATATTGGCGCTTCTCACCCTTTCTGCCCCCAGCATTGTCTCTAGATTCATTTCTTCGAGCGTCCTTAGCTGCAGTGGGAACCTTGTCCTGAATTATCTTGCCTTGTTGCCCTGGCTGCCTCTCCGTAGCAGCGTCTTCAAGTCTCATATACTTTCCAGCTTCATGGAAGAAATCAGGCAAGGTAACTGGTTTTTCCTTAGTTAATCTTCTGGCAAACTTGGTGTCTGGATGCACACCACTACAGAGGGCCATTAGAGTGAGTTTTTCATCGGCATCTTGAACTGCTGCCGCTGCGGCGTTGAACCGTGTTAGATATTGTTGTAGCGTCTCTCCGGTTTTCTGTTTGGCATTGGATAGAGAATAAGCATCCCTGGGTTGTTCCACATGGATGCGGAACTGGCTAATAAACCTTTCTTTTAACATCTCCCATGAGTTGATGGATCCTTGGGGTAGATGGCAGAACCAGGAGGTAGCTAGATCTGATAGGAATAGCGGAAAGCATTTACATAATACTCCTTCTGTTGCTCCACTCATGAGCATATGCTGGGTGTATCTCTGCAGGTGTACGATGGGGTCGGAAGTTCCTTTGTAAGGTTCCATGGTTGGCATTTTCCATTCCCGGGGAGTGATGGCAGTTTCGATATTTCGGGTAAAGGGACTGGTGACCCTAGCGCCTATTCCCCGGTCCCTTTGCTCCCGTTGGACACATTCTCTGAATAATCGTGCCATCCGCTCGTCAGAACTTGGAGCGGACAAAAATGAGCTCGGTTCTTCCCTGCGGGATCTATCTCGCCCAGATGACCTGTAGGGATGGTACAGTCTATCACCTCTAGCATTATCCAGTGGTTGTCTTTGGCTGCTTGGATGCACGCTAGGACCAGCTACAGTTGCCCCCTGCCTTGATCTTCCCCTGTGGGGTTCTGTTTCGAGCACATCCATGGGGTCAACTTCGGGCTGGGTTCTAGCTCGGCTCCGTTCAGCGGGGTTTCTATGATTAGGTGGCATGACTGGCTCAGCTACATCCGACCCTCGCCTGGTGCCTCCCCCGCTAGGTTCGGTTCCAAGGGCTTCCTCGAGTCGGAATTCGGGCTGAGTCCGGGCGCGGCCCCTATCATCGTTTTTCCTGTTGATAGCTTGTTCGAAGAGTGAAGACCTTTGTTGCCTCCGGGATCCTCCGGATTGGGATTCACCCCATGATTCAGTGTTGCGGTTGGACTCTTCAGCGTCCCTTAAGCGTGTCATGAGTTGGTCCACCAAAGTTTCTTGTTGGGATGTGAAGCGGTTAGTTACTTCAGCCACAACCCTGTCCAGATCTGCCCTAGTGATTGGTTGTTCCGTTGCGGGACCAGTTGGATTTTCCTGATTTTCATCTGGTACTGCTGTTGAAGTGGGCTGATCTGTGATTGCTGGATCTGGAAGGCTGCTAGTTGCGATGTTCTTTCCTTTGTTAACATCCCTTCTCTGTTTGGAAGGCATGATTTCTAAGCAACGAGTGATGTCGTTAGGAAAAAGGTTGAGTGGGAGAAGATGAAGTTTGAGTTCAGCTCTCAGTGAAAGCACCAAAAATGTTTGCACAAAAAATGGACAAACACCTCCAAGTCGTATTATTTAGTTGATTATATGTAATTTTCAATGATTTTAGATGAGTATGTAAATATGAGAAAAGTAGGGGCTGAAATGTAAAAGACACACAGATTTATAGTGGTTCGGCCAGAATGTGCCTACGTCCACTTTATATGTTATTATCTTCTTTCTTTCAGGTTACAAGTACAATGCGTTGTATACAAGTGTATGAAAGTAGTTTGAAAGTTCCTTCCTTGCTTGAGCTCTCAAACTTGTCTGCCATTGTTGTACCCCTGCCCCTCTATTTATAGAATGAGGTAGGGGGCAGGGGTCTTGGAAGTATATAACTGCTGGCGGGCCCGGGCTGAAGCGATCTGGACTGGCAACTATGTGGTTCGGCGAGGCTCATTCGGTGTTGCGTGGATATGGAGGCTTGGACCGGTGTTGGGTAGTTCGGCATGTAGGTGTTGTGGTGGTTCGGTAGTATGGTTGGTCCGGTGGCGATTGTGGTTCGGCAGTAGCGAGGTGTGGGCTTTGGACCGGCAAGGGTCTTGTCCGGTGGTTTGGTGGTATAAAGGACGCCGAATGAGGTGGAGCCGAACGAGGTGGAGACCGAATGTGGTGGAGACCGAATGAAGTGGAGCCGAATGAGTTGGAGCCGAATGTGGTGGAGCCGAATGAGGTGATGGTTGAACGTTGGATGGACATCTAGGTTAGTATTGAGCTTCTTGGCTGTCAAACGAAGTGGAGGCTGCAAGCCCGGGTGACATTGTGACTTCCTGGTCCCTAGATCTTCTGGGTGAGAATTCGCCCAACACCATCCTACTTAGGGTTCCATCCCTTTAACGGGCTCGAAGTGGATTCCATTCCACGAATAAATTGGATTTTAAGATGCCAGTTCTTTTCAAGGAGTTTTAACAAAATTCCTAATTAAAAAATAAATTACTTGAAATCTTGAACTCTTGATAATCTTGATATTCTTGATACTCATGAGTCTTCAATCTTGATATCTTGAATCTCTATATTGTACAGTCTTCATTCTTAGTACCCGCATGGTTAAATCCTGCATTTACATATATTTCTTAACTATAATGTTGGTATTTATATTTTATAATCCTATTCTAAGGTTGTTATCATCAAAACCATCATCTCACGGACTAACAATCTCCCCCTTTTTGATGATGACAACCTTTGTTTATAAAATATTACTTCTATCCTAATAACCCCCACTTAATTTATGCCTAATATCCTATTTTATACTTCTCCCCTTTTGTCATCAACAAAAATAACTCCAAACTATATAACTCCCCCTCGTTCTTGTACTAAAGTACCTGCATTAATAAACTATACAATGGAGTATATAATAGATAGATTAAGAGATAATTATACTGATAGACATGATAATTAATTAAAGATCATATACACATCAATGTGTATTTGTACATGTTTTGTACAACAAACATTAAAACATCAATCCACACCAAATATCAACCTATATCAATCAAATTAAAGCAAATGAAATCAAATCAAACCAAACAAACAATTCAAACAAAGCAATCAAATAAAATCAAATATTACGAGGAACTTCCACCTATCCTTCTTCTCCAAATATAGGGTCTGCTTTAATGGCATCCCAATTTTCATTATCATTGGTTAGAGAGACTGGAGGATGTGCTTCGTTATCATCCTTGTGTAAGGGGGAAACCATCCATCATATTGCATCGAAATGCCTTTCTTGCTCCTTGATCATCTGCATTTGACTCAATTCTAAGTGTCGTTGGTTACGAAGAATGAATGAAAGAATATTCTTGAAAGAATTAAGAGTTTCTTCAAGATTCTCGAATAAATTATGAATTGGATTGGCCATATTCGAGTTTGTGAGAAGAATGAGAGACAAAGTGGATAAGAAATAATATTCAGTGATGAATTCTGGAAGAATAGGTATTTGTAGGTGTAGAAATTCATTTGAAATGAATAGACATAAGGTAGTTATTCAAATTTCAAATTCAAAATGAAATGTCATTTCTGACCAGTACATGCCAACGTGGTCATAGGGGGATGTCGATATGGTCCAGTGAATTTTGATGAGTTATTTTGATTTTGTGAATAATTGTGTACATATATATATATATTTATATAATATAATAACATTTATTCTGGAGATAAGATAAGCTAGATAACAGAAAATAAATTCTGTTTCATTTCATACTAAGACGATACAACGATTAAACTTAAAGAACTTCATGAACTTTCAAATTAAAAAAAACTAAAACCAATCCAACATGAAATGAAATGGTAAAAATAGTTAGAAGATGACGAAGATGAAGATAATCCAAGCTTCTTGATGACTTTGGAAATAAACTTGTTCATCTTGGATGAAATTTTATCCAACTTCTTACTAACGGATCGTTTAAGAATCTGTTGATTCTCAACAATGGTCTTTTGGTTTTTGAGAAGGGTTTTGTTGGATGGATTAGGAGGATAGTCGATGCTTTCCAAAGAAGTTTCACCTTCTTCTTCTTGTTCAATTTCCATTTCATCCCCTTCTTCTTCTTTTTCTTCCTCTTCTTCCATCTCCTCATGAGCCAAACACTCTTCCTTTTTAGCAAGAGTCTCATAAGGTTGAAGAACAAACGGAATTTTCATAAGAGAAATGTTGGAATGATTGAAAACATTTCTAGAAACAAATTCTTCTCCTTTGAAATCCACTCCAAAATAGTTAAAAATCCGAGTGAGATAAATTTCATGATACAAAGTATTCTTACCCATTTCAAGATTTTTGGGACGAAGTTCATCCAAAATAACTTGCAGCCAATTAATATCATATTTCCAAAAATAGCAAAAAGTGCTTTTCAAACATTTGAGGTAGAATTGTTAAAACATTCCGATCTTGGGGTCAAAGTATGTTGTAAATGAAATTTAACAATTCTAGCTTTTGGTCGAAAGTTTCGATTTTTGAATTCAAAATCATCATTTCCTTCGAAAATGTGATGAAATGTCTCACGATCATTTTCATCGATTTTAAAATTAGAAAGATCCATTTGCGTGCTTTTGCAATTGAGAATGGTACCAAAAGATCACAATTTAAAACGATTCTAGTGCCTTTGAAACTACTCCAAATTTCATCATCATTTCCAATATAAAATCTACGGTTTAAATTTGCATAGAAAATTTTAACAAGATTTGGATAACAAACGAAATCATTTTAAGAAGCATCAATAAGACTAAGAATTTGATTGTTTGCAAAAGAGAATCAGTTTCATAAGAAGAGAAATCTTGAAATATAGAAAACTTTCCGGGATGGACTTTTCCATAGTTAGCACAATTGATGTATGCTTTTATTGCCATTAGATCATTGAAGAGTTGCTCTTTTATCTTTCTGGATATTCTCATAGTGGAAGGGTTGCTTGAAGAAGCCATTAGAGTAGAGAGTAGAGAGCTTGAAGTTTTGAAGAGAGAGTTTGAATTTGAAAATGGGAGTGAAAAGATGTGATAAAAGATAGAGATAAATAGATTCTTAAAGGACATATTCTCTGGTTAAAAGATGCCTTTTCAGAGAATTGAATGAAGTGAAAAGGTGGAGGGAAATTCAACCATTTGAATTCAAATTTTGAATTTCAAATTTTGTACCCATGTCGACATGTGCCTGTGAATTTCTATGATTTATTGTTCTTAAGTACTCTATTATATATATATATACACACTTATTATTTTTAATGTCTACATATATATTCGGAATATTATTAGAATTATAGTATATTCCATAATCTATTATTATTATGCTATTAAAAATAATAAAAATAATAATAAAATAATAATAAAATAATAATAATATAATAGTAAAAAATTTAAAATTCAAATAACACACCAATTCAAAATTAATCAATCAAGCATCTAATTCTAAGCATGCAATTTCAACCAATTATATTGTAAATGTGTACCTTTTTTTGAGTCCGTTAATTTGAATTCGTCGGAGTCGTGAACTGCCGTGAAACACCAATTTGAATTATCTGTCTTTTGATCATCATCGCTTGAGGATGAGTCTGAGTCATCTAGAGTAGCAGTAAATGCACGCTTCTGTTTTTTTGCTGAATCATTGTTTATAGGTGGATTTTGCCTATCTGGATACGGACAATCTCTTTTGATATGTCATGTTTCATCAAGTTGAAACATTTGACATTGTTTGGCACTACATTCTGATTTCCAGAGTTCTTATAGTTGTTTCTCTTGAGATTATTCAACTTTCTGTATTACAGAAATTTTCGAAAATCCCTGGTCATAAAGGCTATCTTTTCATCATTATCGTTGTTTGAGTCTGATCCATCAGTCAATGCATTAAATGCCATTGATTTCTTTTCAGATTCTTTGCTTTCTCTTCTCCCGATCATTTGGACTTCAAACGACATTAGATTTCCAATTAATTCTTCTATCTTTAAGGTACTGATGTCATTTGCCTCTTCGATCGCAAGTGTCTTTTGATCCTATTCTGGAGTAAGAGAATTTAGAATTTTTCTGGCTTGATCTTCTTTCGAAAATTCCTTTCCCAAGGATATTAGAGAATGCACAATATCCTGAAATCTACCATACATATCTGAAATAGACTCATTAGGATTCATTTTAAATAATTGAAACCGATTTGTGAGATGGAAATTTTGGTCTGTTTAACTTTGCTTGTTCCTTCGCGAGTAACTTACAAAGTTTTTCAGATTTATATGCAGACTTACAAACTGACACTCTATTAAATTCATTCCTATCAAGTGAATAAAACAAAATATTCATTTCTTTAGAATTATTTTGTGCAACAATCTTTTGCTCAGCTGTCCTCTATGCAAAATCAGTTGTGGGTTGAGAATATTCAGCTTATGTGATATTCCAAGTGTCTAATCCTATAAATTGTAAATATATTTTCATCCTACATGCCCAATATGCATAGTTACTGCCATTAAAAAATGGTGGTCTGACAGTAGACTGACCTTCTACAAATGAACTAGTGACAGGGATACTTGTGTTAGTAACAGTACCAGTGTTGGTAGCCATTTTGAAAAACTTTTCAAAATTCAGGTTATGAAACTTTGAAAACCTTGCTCTGATACCAAACGTGGAAAATGAGGATTACAGATCTTAAGGCTGGGATAAACACTAGAGGGGGTGAATAGTGTTTTAAGGAGCTATTAAATCTTTTTAAGTTTTTGTTAATTTGAACACAAATGTATGCAATATTCAGACACAGATATGATCACAGAATCAAATACAGATGCAGAAATAAAGTAAAAGCAGTAAAGGAAAGAACACACCAGATTTTATACTGGTTCGAAGTTACCCTACATCCAGTCCTGCATACCAGTACGGATTTCCTTTCAAAAACAATCTTTACAATTACACCCTCGATTTCAAGGCCACGAGGTACACCCTCCAGATTCACAATCTTCTGGATAGAGATACTTGATTTCCCGGGAAACAAATTCACCCAATTGATTTCCAAGGCTACAATCACACCTTTTCTCGCTTGATTGACTTCCAAGGCCACAATCACACTTTTCTCGTTTAATTGATTACAAAGAAGCCTATAACTTTGAATAGCACTGAGGATCTTATTGAGATAGTGATAGAGAATCAGACCAGAGATAATCTAGTTAGATTCAATGTTGATTTCGGTAGAGTAATGGTAGGAATGTGTATAAAGAAATGTGGAAGAAGAGAAGTAAAAACCAGAAAATATGATTGAAAATTCGTTGAAAACAACCCCTATTTATAGAAGAACAACAACCATATCCATTCAAGAAGAGATATGACAAATATGCACTTCTTTTGAAATTTAAATTTTGAAATTAACTTACACTATGTCAACATGGGTAAATTGAGTATGTCGACATCCCAAAAGAAATTTTGGTGGTTTGCTTTTCTTTGAAAATAACTTTTATCTTATATTAAAACTATTTTAAACTTTTATAAATATATTTAACTATAGTTAAAGTACAAAAATAAATATGGAGAATAATATATATAATTTTACTATAATTTTATATTTAAATCTAAGTATAAATATTAAAGGTTAAATATATTATTATTAAAGATAGTTTTAACTAAGGATAATTTGATTTTGAAAATAAAGATTATTTTGAGGCTAAAAGTATTTAAAATCAGGATAGATGCTTTTGATTCTTTTAAAATGAAGGTTTTGAAATCATTATGAAAACAAGATAATTTTGTAAAATCATTTGAATAAAAAGTTAGCGGATACAAAACAATGTTCCACTAGATTTTTTGTAGGTTCCATCCTACTTAGGGTTCCATTCCTTTAATGGGCTGGAAGTGGATTCCATTCCACGAATAAATTGGATTTTAAGATGCCAGTGCTTTTCTAGGAGTTTTAACAAAATTCCTAATTGAAAAATAAATTACTTGAAATCTTGAACTCTTGATAATCTTGATATTCTTGATACTCATGAGTCTTCAATCTTGATATCTTGAATCTCTATACTGTACAGTCTTCATTCTTGGTACCTGAATGGTTAAATCCTGCATATACATATATTTCTAAACTATAATATTAGTATTTATATTTTATAATCTTATTCTAAGGTTGTTGTCATCAAAACCATCATCTCACAGGCTAACAACTTAATAGTTTAATGTATAGTACACCCATGACGACTATGATATAACGTAGCATATATCCTATATTATGTGCTAACTCTATGGATACAAGGATAGGTCAAGTATGATTCTCCATACCCTCTATTCCATATACTATACTAACTTTTATAATGTTTTGAGATTATTTATTGTTCATACCAAACCATTTTATGACTCAAGGTATTATGCTTTACTTCTTATTATCTTGGGTGCTCTTAAATGAGTAGACTAGAAAGTATGTGTAAATAGCACTTGGAGCTGTATAGATGAACTAGCAAATGATGACGCTTTCTCATACTTATATTTTGAGTTACTATTGTTTATTCTGTTATGTGACACTATGGAGCCTTATTAGTGTTGACTTACAAATTATTAGAGGCAGTTTATCACTTGAGCTTATTTATCAGTTGTATAAATGCTAATACTATTTTGTGTAACTGCATGAGCCTGTGTACTCTAATTTTGTATTATATATAATTATTACTCTCTCACCTACTATATATCTATGATAATTATTATATTTTATTTGATGTGTTGTGAGGTTTACGACAGTTATGTGATTATGTGATGTTTTATTTCCTTCTCTTCTCTTATATTCCCTTCTCTTCTTTTCTATTCCTATTCTCTATTTCTTTTATTTCCCTTGACAATCGTCCTACATCAGCTGGATGATCCAGTAACGCATTATTTGATTGCATGAGCATCAAAGGTGTAGGCAGTTGTTACAATATGTCATTGTTTTACTGGGATGACTATGAGCCCATCAAATATCACTTTATAATTAGAATATAACATTATTCACCTTAGTGCCCCACCTGGTATCCCCAATTAGGTTGTCGAACCCTTAAACTTATAGCATATCGAAATTAATATACATTGGTATCCCTAATGAAGTTGTCGAACTCATAAAACATATGGATTGTCAAGCCCTTAATATAACAATTCGAAGTAGAAAGCTTACGGCATCCATGCATTAAAACGACATCGAACCTCTAACTGAGTTTCGAAAATAAAATTCTAATTTTTATAAAGCATAAGGCCACCAGGCTGAAATCATGATTAGCGCATCATATACTATATAGTTTATCGAACATATAGAAAAATAACCTTTTTGTTTGCATAGTATAAAGGCTTTCAGCCTTAAAATATGGATTTTGAAATTAATAACTTTCGACAGCATTGCTTCAAAATGATTGATATCAAAAATTATGGCTTGTGTCATTATTGCTTCGAAGCCATAGTTGTTGAAATTGAGAATACACGGCATCATCGCCGCTTCAAAATGATTGCCAAAAACTGTAAATTACGGCATCATTGCCATAAGGCATTTGATATCTTCTGCTTTTAAAATGTGGCTACCATGCTGCTACTCAAAGGTTGGCGAAATTAGGACATGCGGCAACAATACCATATGATATGGGTTTCATAAACAAAAGGACATAGGATGTCGAAATGGTTCTAGTAAGTTACGAAATTACTGATGTCGAAATGATCGTATGCCCAAGTCCATATATATATATATATATATATATATATATATATATATATATATATATATATCTTAACCTGAATAGATTCATTTCATACCAACATAAGTTGATATAGTATGCATATATTCATGTTGATGTCGAATTTTATAGTGATGACATGGATATTGGCCATCCTCGGGCATTTAGCATTTTAATATACGACATCGAAATATCATAATTAATACAAAAACTGTTTTATTTCTATATAAAGACATTTCTTTTCACCAACTCTAATTTCTTGCCAATTTTCTATTGGTTTAAAACAAACTTTACCAATCTCTTTTTTAGAAAACAGCCGCAAGTCAACTTTATCTCTCCAAAAACGTTTACTAGCTAAATTTATTAAATTAGTTAATACCCTTAATTAATATTAATTAAAATGCTTTTCTAGCATAATAAATTCATAAAAATTCACAAAAACTTGGGAAAAATTCCTAAAAATCACTGAAAATCAGAATTAACATATCATTTCATATATAAAAATTTTAAGACCAAAATAATTATTTAATTATTTTTAATAAATAAAACCCAAAAAACCACTATTTCTTACTTAGGAAATTCATAAAATATTCATATGAACTTGAAAAATTATGAAATTAAAATCCTATCTCCAAACACAAAAAACCAGAAAATTGAATCAATAGAGATCAAAAACTAAGGTTATCTATAAAATTTCATATAATTTCCATAAATCACTCTATCCAAACAATGATCAAACATTCATAACCTGGAAAAATAATCAAGATCAATTCGAAAATTTTCCATAACTGAATTCAAATACAAATAATAGATTTGATTAATTATTTTTCAACTTAGACTGGATAAAAGATTGAGATTTGATGAAGATTATTTCCCTAAAGTGTTTTCCCTTGAATCCCTTTAGTTTCCCTTTCTTTCTTCCTTAATTATGGTCGACCTTTCTATTTTCTTTTGATTGTTTTGTGAATGTAAAATGAGAATGAATAAGAGGGGGAGGGCTTTAGGGAAGAAATAAATCTCGATTCCTAATTTTCCCTTCTTATTAATTCTTTTCTTTTCTAAGTTTAAAACAATCTTATTAATTGATTAATAATGGCACGACCTAATTTAATTATCAAAATTCATCCTCCTTATCCCATAATATTATTCTATTTAATCTATCCAATTAAATCTCCTGAATAATGTTAAACTAAAATTAGGGGTGTACGGTAGTCCAAGGCCTTATTGGAGAGTCAAGTGAGTTGATCCCTGAAACATTAGAAGACATAAGTAAGTTTAAAATTGAACTTCATGATATAGAAGATGAGGAGCAAAATCGATCTAATGGTAAAACATACACTAAATCAAACCAAAATTATGATATTCAATACAAAGGCAAGGTGGCTAATTTGCAAGGGGATTCTCCTAGAAAATTGAGGAGATAGCTCTTCATTCTATATTTCCATAATTAGTTGGAACGTTAGAGGTCTAAATAAAGATACCTATGAATTATACCTCTGTAACCTTTGAAGGTTACTTTTACCTTCTATAATAGATACACTAGAGAATAAGTTTAATGATAACAATCTAAGTTTTTTTACCGAAGCTATGGGTGAAGAATAAGAACATAATCATAAAAATGACTTGGGTGAAAAAGGGGGAATCTTATTAATGTGGAATAAGCACATATAACAGGTGCAAGTAATAAATAACGATGACAAATAAATCATAATTAAAGCTACCAATATAGGAGGTCTGATTTTATCTATTTCATGTGGTTATGCAAGTAATCTAGCGACTTATAGAACTAACCTATGGAATAAACTCAAAAATATAGCTATGAATATTGGAGTTCCTTGGATTGGTATAGGAGATTTCAATGTAGTTCTAAAAGCAAATGAAAAAAGGAGGACTTACACTAAAAGTGTCACAACTAGCTGAATTTAACAACTATGTAGTAGCGGTTGGGTTGGTGGAACCTATCCATATCGTCCTAAAATACACATGGAGGAGTGGTGAGTGCAAAAAAAATTCATGCAAGTTAGAAAAGATGCTAATAAATCTGGATTGCATTAACATGTTTTCATAAATAAAAGTTAACATTTCGCCTAAATATAATAGTGATCATAGCCCTTTGCATATTCTACTTGCTATAAAATCTTCTTATGAGAAAGGGAAGACATTTAGATATACTAATGACTAGTAGTTATGTGAAGGCTTCAATGAAGCAGTTAATTTTATGGGTGAACAAGTTAATGGATGCTACTTTTACAAATTAACTCACATTCTCAAAATAATTAAAAAACGGTTGAAAGAGTGGAATAAACGCAAACCAAAGGACAGTGATAATATTTTAAAACTGCATAATCTATGTGAGGAATATCACACAAGATTGACATGGAACCCCCTGATGAAGAAATATGGAAACAATACTATCTAAAACGGGAACAATTCAAAGAAACCTTGAAGGTTAAACCTATAGAGCTAATACAAAAGGCTAAGGAGAAGTGGATAACTGAAGCGGATGAGTACACTAAATTCTTTTATATTAAGATGTCTATCATGAGAAATACTAACAATAATTTTAATGTTTTAATCAGGATGGTCTGTCGTGTAACAATTTTCAAGTGATAGAGGAGGAAGCTATAAAGTACTACAATGTTCTATACAATAGGCATGGTGAATCAAACTTACTACATGATGAATGTAGAAAGCAGATAAATTCCAATGGAAGTAGGATGTTGCATAGAAGGATGACTGAAGTAGAAGTGTCGAAGGCTTTAAATTCTATCCACCGTTGTTCAAGCCAGGGCCAGATGGTCTGGGCCTCAATTTCTTCAAAAAACATTGGATGGACCTGAAAAATCACATAGTATTAGTTATCCAAGAGTTTTTCCAAATAGGATTATTTTTTTAAAATTAATTGCACTTTCATTTGTCTAATCCCCAAAAATGATAAATCTTCTAGGACATAAGATAACAGACCCATTGCTTATTGCAATCTCATATATAAGGTCCTGAGCAAAGTTATTTGTAAGATTTAAGAACATCTTACCAAACTTCATTGTAGAGTGTCAAAGTGCATTTATCAAACGAAGAAGAACATTTGAAAATTCTCTAATGATACAAGAATTACTCAGAAATTTCAATATAAAAGGTGTTGATAAGCTATGCTTAAAGATTGACCTCCACAATACATATGACAAGATAAACAAACAATTTATCCTACACATGTTTAGATGTATAGGGTTCCAAAACAAATTTGTTGAGATGATTGGTGATTGTATAACAACTCCTACCTTTTCAATTCCAGTGAATGGTATTCCCAAAGGACAGATTAGCGATAACCGAGGAATTAGGTAAGGATATCCACTATCTCCTTGCCCATTCACGATTGATATGGAGTATTTTAATCTCCAAACGGAGTTAACGGGCCACAACAAACTATTCTAGACAATACACAATTTCCTACTAGTTCTCGGTTATTGATTTTGATGACAACAACCATACACAACCGTACAAAATATAGTACTAATATTTTGTCAAGTTATATAGTATATGGTGCAGAATATTATACATGTGCAAATCCGAAGATTGTACAATATAAAGACTCATAATAAATATATGAAAACTCATGAGTTCAAAGACAAAGAAATAAAGATCTGAAGATTATAATTTAGTGTATAGAATCATTGGTATACATTGTTAAAGTCCTTGGTAGCAATTTCTGATCTCTAACTCCAAATTTATATATTTGATTTTTTAAAAAATTAATTAATTTCAAAAATATTTTCTAGAAGTTCTTTATGATCAAAAATATTTAAAAAGTATGTTCAAATTATTTTACAAATATAAGATTTTCAAAACAGTTTAAAGGAAAAGTATTATCAAAAAACATTAGGGTATACCGACATACTTGGTCCCTATAGTCGACATACGGACCTTCAGTCATTTTTTAGATTTTGAATAGAACTATCTATTCGACATAGCTCTTCACGAATGGATATTATGTTCATTTACTATATAAAGGGAAGTGTAAACGAATGTTTGAATAACTAATTATGTACTTTCTTCCCACTACTTTCTCTCTTGAAAAATATACCATATTCTCTTTAAAATTATATAGAATCAATTCATACTTCATTAAATTTATTCAATACTATTTTCTAACTGTTTTGGAAACACGTCTCTCTAAATTCAAAGATCAAAATGCTATCCGAGAGGCAATAGGATCCACTGTATCCAAAGTACAATAAATCGTCTTTGGAAAACAATCAACTCTATTTGTGTTTGCTTGGGTGTGCTTGTAACCCATTTAAATCAAGTGGGTGTGATTAGTAGCCCATTCAAATCTAGTGGGTGTGCTTATAGCCCGGTCAAATCCAATGAGTTTACTCTAGACTTGGATTATAGGAGGGTACGTCTCGTAGCCCCGAAATCGAGAATATATTTGGGTTTTCCTTTTACATGGTTAAAGATTGGTATTTGAAAAGAAATACGTACAAGCAACTATATCGGACTAGATGAAGGAGAAATTTGAACCCATATAAAAATCTCTAGTGTCATCTCTCTAACTCTTACTTTACTTCTTTTATTTATATCTGCAATTGCATCCATGGCTAATTGTAAGTATAATTCTATGTTATTAATCTGTGATTTAATATTATCTTAAAAGAAAATTAAAAAAGATTTACATAAGTTAGAAAACAGTATTCACCCCCTATATTGTTAAATTAGCCTTAAGATTCATAATTCTGCAACCCACATTTGATATTAGAGCACTAGGTATTCAAAAATTCATAATTTGATTTTTGAAAATTTTAAATAGCTAGCAACACTGTTATTATGCTTGTCAACACTTTTGTAGAAGGAAAATCTACTGCTCCACCACTTTTTAATGGCAGCGATTACACTTATTGGTCATGTAGGATGAAGATCTATTTATAGTCTAATGGTATAGATATTTGGAATATTACATAGAATGAGTACATTGAACCCTAAATTGACTTTTCAATTTGGATTGTTGACCAAAAGATACAAGCACTTAATAACTCTAAGGTTGTGAAAATTTTATTTTGCTTATTAAATAAAAATTGAATTTAATAGAGTCTCTATTTGTAAGTATACGTATGATATTTTGATAACAATGCAAGTTACTCATGAGGGCACTAGTAAAGTCAAACAAATTAAAATTTCAATGCTAACTAATCGTTTCAATTATTTTAAATGAATCAAAATGAGTCTATTTCAGATATGTATTGTAGGTTTCAAAATATAGTACATTCTTCAGTATTATTTTGGTAAAAACTTTTCTAAAGAGGAAAAGTCCTCAATTCACTGTCTGAAGAGTGGGATCGAAAGACACTAGCAATTGAAGAGGCTAATGACATTGGCACTTTAAATTGAAGAGTTAACAGGTAATTTAATGTCATTTGAAGCATAATTATAGGGCAGAAGAGAAAGCAAAGCAACGTAAAAGTAATCCATTACTTTCAACGTAATAACTGACGATTATGATTCAAATGATGACAATGATGAGGAGATTGCTTTCATGACTATAATTTTCAAAAAGTTTCCGAAGTATAGAAAGATGAGCAATTTTTAAAGACCTGAAAAGAAGAACCTTGGAACTGAAAGTGCGATTAGATGTTTCAACTGCGATAAATCTGATCATTTGCAAAGAGACTGTCTGCATCAGAATAAATCAAGGATCTCACCATTTGTTAGTTCATCCAAAAAAAAGAGCGTTTACATAGCAACATTAGATGATTCAAATATCACTTTAAGTGACAATGAACCGGATACTTTGGATACAAACATGTGTTTCATGATAGTAGTAGATTAACCGAAACCAATCAAAAGAAAGGAGCAAAAAGTGGTACTTTTTACGTTTATTTTTTATTGAATTCAAAAATAAAATATAGATTAATAATAATATTGGATGCATGCCAGTATATAGATATATATAAATAGGATTATTTCACCTTACATTAATTTTAAACTTTTTGGCCCATATGTCAACATACTCATAGCCTATATGTCGACATACATGCCAGAATTTTGAAATTCACTCTCTTTTGCATTTATTCCATGAACTGAAAAGGCATCTTTTCAAAATTGAAATGTTAGTTCTCTCTCTGTTAAATCATCGTTTCTCTATTAATTCATTCACTCACTTTATTTCAAAATTCAAAATTTCTCTTCAACAAACTCCACAATGACCTCTTCAAGCCAAGCACAAAAAACCATGAGGCTCTCAACAAGAATCAAAGGCTTTCTTTTCAACGACAAAGAAGGCATAGAAACTTATTTTGAATATTCTATTTTCGAAAAAGATTTTCCTGGAAGATTTGCAAAGTTTGGTGCTTTCTTATTATGGTCTTCAAGATCTTTTTTCCAAAATGATATTCTTGTTTTAGTCGACTCTTCTCAAAATGATTTTATGTTATCTAGATTTATTTAGAAGGTATTATGAAATTTTGAATGGAAAATTTTTACATGGAGAAGAGGGACAAGTTTGGAGTAGTGTGAAAGACATTATTATTGTTTCAGATTGTGAAATTTTAGGTCAAATACTTGATTATAAATTTAGCGGAATTAACCTTTTCACCTTTAAAATTGAAGAACAAAACCATGGGGTTTCTCATGATATTTTTGAAACTGATAAAGAACTAGATTTTTAACACAAAAATCTTATATCAAAATTGAGATTTATGAGTCTCATTTTACAACAAAGCATCACTCCGAGGACTACAAATTACAATAAGCCGACTTAAAAACTTTTTAAAGCTCTTTTTGTCATCTATGGAAACTACAATCACTACTACAAAACAGGCCATTTGCATCGGTTGTTTACCCTCCTTTTGCATCAGTTCAACATCCGATGCATATGCAACCGATGCAATAGGCTTAACAGTTTTGCATCAGTTCTAAAACCGATGCAAAATGGACCTTTTTGCATCACTTGTTACTAACAACTGGTGCAAAATACGGTTGGTTGCTTGGATGCAGCCCTCATGTTGCATCGATTGTAATGAAAACTGATGCAACAAAGGAACTTATTGCATAGGTTATTGTCAGAAACCGATGCAACATAAGAATCTTTGGGTTTAAAAGGCTTCTTTGTTGTACTGATTCTCTATAACAACCGGTGCAAACTAATCCATATATTGCATCAGCTATTTATACCTGATGCAAAAAAGCCATTCTCGAAAATCATTATTGCAGTACTCAAATAGATAATATATATATTATTGATTATAACAAACAATTATTGCATGCAATATTACAATCATTCAAAATTAAATTTGATGGAAAATACAAACTGAATAACATAATACCAAAATAAACATATATCAATTGTAGTGTTAATAATCTATACAAAATAATGGTCCACACATTCATTTTAGCAGCATAATTCAGATCTTTAGTACAATCATTAAGTGGTATAGTCTTAATTCAGATCTTTATTAGTACAACCATTAAGAAATAGTATAGTGAAAACCTTAAAAAATTCATGGAATCTCCAAATTTTTAGGCTTCATCTCAAAATCATGCTGCATTCCATGTTTCCAATGTCAACTTGAACCTGGGAAAACAAGAAATAAACATCTTATTGTTTTCATGCTGCATTCCATGATCCCTTTCATATTGTTCCCTTTTCTGCAAGCACACTGCTCTCTTCTTTTGTAATTTATTAGCAAATGAACATGGTTTTCAAACTTGTGAGGCTTCTTATTATATGGGTCCAATATATTTCTAACTATGCGTACGTGAAAAGCAGAGTAACCAACTTAAGAAGTTAATTAACAAAATCCTGAGTAATGTAACGATCCTGATTTTTGAGTAAAATTAAATTTAGTAATTGATATAAATTTGTGAATTTAAATTGTAAATTAAATTAATTTTTCAAAAATTTAATAAGATATTTGTTTATTTTGGTATTGATTTTAAAATTTAATTGGGGCTTTGAAATTCTATATTTAATATCTTATAAATAAAAAGTAACATCCCAAAATTTATCAATTTAAATTAGTAATATATTTAAACTTTTGGAATTTAATTTGAAAATAAATTGAAAAGTATCAAACAAATAAAATAAGTGATAATCATATATGAATAAATTCTAATTTCTTTTGATTTTAAAATTTTGAAATAATGAATGTTTTAAAAAGTCATTTGAATTTAAAATTTTATACATATACGTCCATTGCATATATGAGTAGAATTGAATATATATTGAAATTGAAGTTAAATTGTTCAAGATATGTGTGAATATATAAATAGACATAAATGGATTTTTATAAATCAAGTGAATTGGAAATTTGAATCTAAATTTAAAATAAATTTTTTAAAAAAAAATTTGGCTCTTAAAAATCATTAAGGTGTAATGTATATAATGTAAATATTGGTTAAAGCAAATTTTTTTTACATTGTATATATATACACAAAGGAATAAGGGGTATATTCATTTATAAAGTGAATATGATATAAAAATTAATTAAAAATTCTTTTGTCTTGTAAAATTACAAATGATAAACATACACAAAGGAGATGGAGTGAAGAAATCAACATGCATTGAGATCTCATGATTACTTTTTACAAATGGCATTCCATATCATTGCTTGAATAAAATAATAAGAATTAAAAATCACAGAAAACTTTTCAGCTACTATTTTCAAATTATTTAGTCTCACTAAATCTCTGAAAGTACAGTAACAAAGATTGAGCATTTCAACCTCCAACACCCAAAGAAAAAAATTAGAAAAAAAACTGCCAACCTTTTTTCTTCAATTCAAAGTTGAAAAAAAATCCGAAGATCTTCTTAAAACATCAAGCTGTAGTTTATGTTTCCATCTCTCAGGTAAACTTTATACTTTATAGTTTAGTAAATTTGTAATTTTGAAATCAAGTTTTAACACAAATTCAAACTGCAGATTTATAAAACGAAAATACAGTGCTTCAGTTTTGGCTAAAGAGGCAGTGCAGTTTTCTCTGAAATAAATTAAGGCAAGTAAATTTCTTTTAAAAGATTTGAATTTGAAGTTGTTAATCAGTAATAAAGCAAAGGATTTAAGCAATGGTATCAATCAGTTGCAGGAAACAAATCAAGTCAAACATTGAAATTAATTCTAGTTTTCAACAGCAGACCCAGTTCTTTGTTGCACCAAATTCAAACTGTAAGTAAATTAATTTTGTTTGTTTGTTATTGATGAAGTAAGTAAACAACTACAACAGAAATTAAGAAAAGTTTTGTATTAACAAACTTTGAAGATTTAACTTTAAGATTTAAAGAAGGAAAAAAATACAGGCTTTGCAATCCTGTCTCTGTTCCTTCCTGTAAAAACACTCAAGTGAGCAAACCTTCAACCTTTAATATATTTATATGTGTTGCATGACTTTATATGCCTGCGATGATGATAGCTTGGATCCAGTTTGTATAAATGTGAAATTACGTTTGCATGCCTGTATATGTTGTGCACAGGCAAAAGAATGCATCTTTGTTCTTACATTTCAGGTTCTAAAACCTTTTATAAAATCCATATCACCCCAAAGGAATCCATGTTAGACTTCGATCGCTAAAAGAAATTGCTTGAAATAATGTAATTTCATTCCTAAAAATAGTTTCAGATAAAACATTTTATAAATATTTTCAGAATGGAAAATTACAGTGAAATATATTCAAATAGAGAAAAATTAATTCTCACGAATTTCAGTTTGGGTTTCATAATTTGATTTGTAGCAGTAAATGATGATTTTAGGCAGTAAATTCATAATTTTTAAGCTTGGGAACATTGAGATAGTTCGAATTGAATGGAAAATGCATTTTGGTCATATTCAGATAACCCACGGTGAATTATAAATCATTATTTAGGGTGAAGATGGCTTGGGTGTGGTAGATTCGTGGAAAAATACTCAAAATTTTTATATTATGAGGGGGTGGTAGATTGACATCGATTTAGGGATTAGAATTATGTTTGGGTTGTGGCGATTCCAGATGCAACCGCATCGTTGACGTTGTATTGGACGAGGTAAGACCAGGGGGAAAAGGAGGAGGAGGCTTTGGCGCATCTCTGATCGGAGTGGCATGATTTCTGGTGGCTCATCGCGGTGGAGCGAGGTGCATTAAGAAATCGATTTGGGTTCTGGAAGTATTATTGGCTTCGAATTTTAGCTCGATTTTGAATTAATGTCGATTTCACGTTTTGGGTTGTTCGAATCGACTCTGGTGATCATCTTCGATGATCGAATGGTTGCGGCGTTGATCGGAGCTGATCGCGGGGTTCATGCACGTATATGTGCACCTTTTTTCATATTAGTGTTTTGAGTTGGGGGGAAGACGATGGTTAGCTCGGGGTAGCACGCGTGAAAATATGGATTTGACTCGAAATTTTGGTGACGCGTTAGAACCCGGAGTTGGGTTCAGGAAGAACTTGAAATGGCTCGGTTTTTTTTTGGTTAAAAACTTGTTGATTCCAAAAGTTTTCAAATAAGTGTTGAACAAGTTTTTATTTTATTAAAACTAAATAAGTTTTAAAAGGAAGACAAGTCAAGTTTTTCAAAGAAAATTTATTTACTAAGTTTTGAAAGTGTTTTAATCTTATATAGCCTTTGTTTTAAAAGTTTAAGCAAACTTAATATTATAATTAAGTGGAAAAATAAGAAGTAAAATGTGTTTTAAAGAACTTAATGGGTTTAAGTTAATAAATAATTAGCGAAGGTGATTATTAATGAAATTAATTAAAGGTTAATTAATTAAGAAAATTAATTAAGGGATGATTAATTAATGAAGGTGATTAAGACTTAATCAATTGTAATTAATGGTAATTAATCATTAATTTAAAATAATTAATGAAAGTAATTAAGGATAATTAATTAATGGTTAAAGGTTGATTAATCAAGTGATTAAACAATAATTAAGCGTTATAGTTTATACCGTGTTTAATGTAATTTATTATCTATGCGAATGAAAGATAAGCGTTATAGTTTATACCGCTTATTAAATATATTGCTGTATTGGAATATGTACTGATTGATGATGTTGCACTTTCATTGTGTAAAACCCCTGGACCACACTTATACACACACAAATATGGATTGCACGTGGAAATTGGTTAAGTCACAGATTTTTGGAATAGATTTAAAATTGAATTTTTGAATCCAAATGGTTTTGGAAATGGATTGGGATTAAAGTAAAAAGTTTTTGAAAAGGAATTTCAAAGATAAAATTTAGTTTTGAATAACTTGATTTAATCTTAAAGTTTAAATAATTTGATTTAAATTTAAATTCAAAACTAGAAATTGAATTCTATGTTTGGAAACTAGGGATTGAAGATGTTATACAAGTTATATATGGGTTAAACCATTTTAAAGGTATTGATTTGGGAATTTGAATATAATTCAAGGGCTTTAACTCGTGCAAATATAATTGGATTTTTCTGAAACGAAAACTATTTGTTTTCAAATAATAAAAGCTTTCACATAAGAAATGAACTTCCAATTTATGTTAAAAGGATTTCAAGTCTAAAATGAAAATGGTCTTCCAAGTTATGAATAAATCTTTGGAAACGGTTTGAGTGCTATAAGTTAAATCTTTAATTTAAAGATTGGATGAGTTAATCCTAATTGAAATGGAAATTGTTTTGAAAATCTATGAATGAATCTTTGTGAAACTAGGTGATCTTTGTGAAAGGAATCTTTTTGTTTAAAAGATTTGAAATGGTAATTTGTTTTAAACCATTTGAAGAAAGGTTTTGGGTTTAAAGTTGTGACTTAACTGAAATCCCAAATCCATATGTTTTTAAATATTGCGCTCATATAACCCATTTCGAATAATTATACGACGTTATGGATTGCATTTGAAGACCGGTGGTGAAGATCGGGTATTTGCGAGAATGATAGGATAACCTATCGATTGTATCTGCACCGAGTAGCTACGGTATAGAGATTCCCTAAGTGATGGGAAGTCCGATCGGGATTGTGGATACTCGGATTGCAAGTGCTTCTTCCTTTACTGGACGAAGTGCCTTCGGTTCTGTTCGAACCCAGGACAGACTTGTATGGTTGTGTGTCTGACTCTACACTTTGAGATATAAAACAGATCTCTATCAAATACATTTCTGTTTGGTGGCGGAGAATTTATTCTCTTAGCTTAACACCCTTCTCTGAGACGTACGAGCTCAGAGGTTATGTAGTTGATAGTTATCAGTGATATACTCCCAATTTGGTAGTGTGGCATGTTGAGTGTTGTTGTGTATCATTTGTTGATCAAAGCATGGCTTTTGTATAAAACGTAGCTTTGTGGACGAGACTGCACCAGGACCTCACACCCCGGAAACGGTCGAAACATGAAAGATGCGGCAAGGTTATGAGGGTCGCTCCCTTTAGGGTGTGTCATTCCCTTCTGGAAAAGGGTGGTATCATGGTATGGAGCCCAGATACTTAACCCATGTGGTCACTGCAAATCTATTACTTTGTGGTTGAGAGGCGCCTCGGATAATGGTCCCAAAGGACCGGGGATGGCATGCTCGTGTAGTAGTTACCTAGTTACAGAGGTAACCCGGCTTTGTGTTGGCAGAGAGCTGCTTAAGCTCTCAGGACGTCCTTCCAGAGGCGTACCCATGTGACAGTATGAAGTTCCTTGGCCTGACCATTTGTTGGAAATCCAAACAAAACAATATGAGCCCTTTACAATTGCAATTGTATAATCTGCCATCTACTTATGGTGGCGCCCTACTGTTTGGATGGCAGCTATAGTAGGCATACAATAATGGTTGTATGATGGCTAGGATTAATATTAAACTTTCGAAAGGTTTTCTACACTATGTACTAGTAATAATATCAAAGAAATTTTCTCGTATCAAGCATGTTTGACTATCATAAGGAGAAATCTCCTCCAATTCTGCGTTTGCATTGTGTGTGTGGCGGGAGGCCTTATGGTAGTTTCATTTTCCAAAAAGCATTGCAAATTTAAAATTTAAAATCCTTGGTTGTTCGTTTTAAAGATAAACTGTTTTGTTTGCTCACACCAGTCCCACGACTGACCTGTAGTTTATTGTTCCCTTCCTAAATTCTGGGTGCCCACAATTTTCCCATATGGGCAGTCTAGAGTTGGGTTTTTCAGATAATCAGGTTTAGTAGATTATCTGGAGCTAGTTCAGTCTTTGGACGACTGACCTTGCTTATCTTTGTGCATTGTTATTGGGAGTTTGAGCTATTTCTATATTGGTGCCTTAGAGATGGAGATTACCGATACTGGAGTTCTCTCTTGAAGACTATATTGGAGATATTGTTCCACTGTTGGTGTTATCTTTTCTTCCGCTGTTATTGTCTTGTACCATATCTCTGATGTATATTGATATTCATTGTATCATTCAGTTGTATCTGAATATTGTATCAAATGTTGTATATCGAATGTATTATTCATTTCTTCCGCTGTGTTGTACTTAATGTGTTATAAGCTCCGACGAACCAGATTCGACGTTTGGATCTGCGGCATTTGAATACGAGTGTCGTATTCGGTGCCGATTTTCGAAGGTCGAGTCAGGGTCGCTACATTTGGTATCAGAGCTGAAGGTTGAAACTTTAGCTCAGGAGTATAACACGTTAGGTAACTCATTAGAGATAGGGTTACACATGCCCTAAAATGAGTATATCCCTAAGATATTCATTCGAACGCCTTAGTAAATTCTCTTACTATCCACTGATACTGAGTATGAGTGCGAGAAGAGGACGAGATAGGAGACAGGGGAGTACCACTACAAATGGTCAATACCCTGCGACAGTGGAAACAACTTTCTCTATCAACCTCCTTTGATTCGATTTCAAATTCTTTTGATGGCTTCGTGACAGCTCCAGAAAGAAGCTTCAGTGTGATGGTGGCCCTACGAATCGTTGTAAAAAAAATTCTTACTTCGTATCTTCATCGGTTTCTTATCAGTTTTTCCATCTAAACTTTAATGAATTTGAAAATTTGAAATTGAAAATTTTAAATAAATTGGAAATTTTAAATTGAGTTAAATTGGTTAATAGAATATGAAGCTAAATTTGAATTGTATTAATAAAATGATATCGGTTAAAACCAAATTTGAAATTCTATTGTAATTTCTTGTGTAAACTGAAGTCCGAAGAGGGACAAGATGGTGTATACTTTGGAGTATTCCGACCTAAGTTGGAATCCATATCTAGTGTTTGAGAATTATGGAAGATTAAATCCATCTATCTATTCTCTGGGGACCGATATATTCTACGCAGGATTAGTTATCCCTTCGAACTAATCAATGCCCTCGCATATTCGTAAACTGGTGGACCCGAGTATATTGTGAAGTAATTGTATGAGTTTGTTCTCATATTGTTGATATTCTGATTTGGTAAACCGAATGCATAATAAATATTTCAATCTGATCTGATCAATCATTTCTTTATCTATCATCTATTCTTTCTCGTCTCCCTTGCAAATTTCGAGGACGAAATTTTCTTAAGGGGGAAAGCTGTAACGATCCTGATTTTTAAGTAAAATTAAATTTAGTAATTGATATAAATTTGTGAATTTAAATTGTAAATTAAATTATTTTTTCCAAAATTTAATAAGATATTTTTCTATTTGGGTATTGATTTAAAATTTAATTGGGGCTTTGAAATTCTATATTTAATATCTTATAAATAAAACGTAACATCCCAAATTTATCAATTTAAATTAGTAATATATTTAAACTTTTGGAATTTAATTTGAAAATAAATTGAAAAGTCTCAAACAAATAAAATAAGTGATAATCATATACGAATAAATTTCAATTTCTTTTGAGTTTAAAATTTTGAAATAATGAATGTTTTAAAAATTCATTTGAATTTAAATTTTTATACGTATATGTACAATGCATATATGAGTAGAATTGAATATATATTGAAATTGAATTTAAATTGTTCAAGATAAGTGTGAATATATAAATAAACATAAACAGATTTTTATAAATCAAGTGAATTGGAAATTTGAATCTAAATTTAAAATAAATGTTTTTAAAAAAAAAATGGCTTTTAAAAATCATTAAGGTGTAATGTATATAATGTAAATATTGGTTAAAGCAATTTTTTTAACATTGTATATATATATACACACACAAAGGAATAAGGGGCGTATTCATTTATAAAGTGAATATGATATAAAAATTAATTAAAAATTCTTTTGTCTTGTAAAATTACAAATGATAAACATACACAAAGGAGATGGAGTAAAGAAATCAACATGCATTGAGATCTCATGATTATTTTTTACAAATGGCATTCCATATCAATGCTTGAATAAAATAATAAGAATTAAAAATAATAGAAAACTTTTCAGCTTCCATTTTCAAATTATTTAGTCTCACTAAATCTTTGAAAGTACAGTAACAAAGATTAAGCATTTCAACCTCGAACACCCAAAGAAAAAAATCAGAAAAAAAACTGCCAACCATTTTTCTTCAATTCAAAGTTGAAAAAAAATCTAAAGATCTTCTTAAAACATCAAGCTGTAGTTTATGTTTCCATCTCTCAGGTAAACTCTATACTTATAGTTTAGTAAATTAGTAATTTTGAAATCAAGTTTTAACACAAATTCAAACTGCAGATTTATAAAAAGAAAATACAGTGCTTCATTTTTGCCTAAAGAGGTAGTGCAATTTTCTCTAAAATAAATTAAGGAAAGTAAATTTCTTTTAAAAGATTTGAATTTGAAGTTTTTAATCAATAATAAAGCAAAGGATTTAAGCAATGGTATCAATCAGTTGCAGGAAACAAATCAAGTCAAAGATTAAAATTAACTTCTGGTTTTCAATAGTAGACCCTGTTCTCTGTTGCACCAAATTCAAACTGTAAGTAAATTGATTTTTTTGGTTTGTTATTGATGAAGTAAGTAAACAAATACAACAGAAATTAAGCAAGTTTTGTATTAACAAACTTTGCAGATTTAACTTCAAGATTTAAAGAAGGAAAAAGAAATACAGGCTTTGCAATCCTGTCTCTTTTCCTTCCTGTAAAACCACTCAAGTGAGAAAACCTTCAACCTTTAATATATTTATATGTGTTGCATGATTTTATATGCCTATGATGATGACAGCTTGGATGCAGTTTGTATAAATGTAAAATTATGTTTGCATGCCTGTATATGTTGTGCACAGGCAAAAGAATGCGTCTTTGTTCTTACATTTCAAGTTCTAAAACCTGTTATAAAATCCATATCGCCCCAAAGGAATCCATGTTAGACTTCGATCACTAAAAAGAAATTGCTTGAAATAATGTAATTTCATTCCTAAAAATAGTTTCAGATAAAAGCATTTAATAAATATTTTCAGAATGGAAAATTACAGTGAAATATATTCAAATAGAGTAAAATTAATGCTCACGAATTTCAGTTTGGGTTTCATAATTTGATTTGTAGCAGTAAATGATGATTTTAGGTAGTAAATTCATGATTTTTAAGCTTGGGAACATTGAGATAGTTCGAATTGAACGGAAAATGCATTTTTGTCAAATTCAGATAATCCACAGTGAATTACAAATTGTGATTTAGGGTGAAGATGGCTTGGGTGTGGTAGATTCGTGGAAAAATACTCGAAAATTTTATATTATGCGGGGGTGGTAGATTGACGTCGATTTTAGAGTTTAGAATTATGTTTGGGTTGTGATGATTCCAGATGCAACCACATCGTTGACATTGTATCGGACGAGGTGAGACCAGGGGAAAAGGAGGAGGAGGCTTTGGTGCATCTTTGGTCGGAGTGGCATGATTTTTGGTGGCTCATCACGGCAGAGCGAGGTGCATTAAGAAATCGATTTGGGTTCTGGAAGTATCATTGGCTTCGAATTTTAGCTTGATTTTGAATTAATGTCGATTTCGCGTTTTGGGTTGTTCGTATCGACTCCGGTGATCATCTTCGATGATCGAACGGCTGTGGCGTTGATCGAAGCTGATCGTGGGGTTCGTGCACGTATACATGCACCTTTTTTATATCAGTGTTTTGAGTTGGTGGGGAAGACAATGGTTAGCTCGGGGTAGCACGCGTGAAAATGTGGACTTGACTCGAAGTTTTGGTGACGCGTGAGAACCCGGAGTTGGGTTCGGGAAGAACTTGAAATGGCTCAGGTTTTTTTTGGTTAAAAACTTGTGATTCCAAAAGTTTGCAAATAAGTGTTGAACAAGTTTTCAGTTTATTAAAATTAAATAAGTTTTAAAAGGAAGATAAGTCAAGTTTTTCAAAGAAAATTTATTTACTGAGTTTTGAAAGTGTTTTAATCTTATATAGCCTTTGTTTTAAAAGTTTAAGCAAACTTAATATTATAATTAAGTGGAAAAATAAGAAGTAAAATATGTTTTAAAGATAGTTTAACTTAATGGGTTTAAGCTAATAAATAATTAGCCAAGGTGATTATTAATGAAATTAATTAAGAAAATTAATTAAGGGATGATTAATTAATGAAGGTGATTAAGACTTAACCAATTGTAATTAATGATAATTAATCATTAATTTAAAATAATTAATGAAAGTAATTAAGGATAATTAATTAATAGTTAGAGGTTGGTTAATCAAGTGATTAAACAATAATTAATTTAAGGATAATTAATTAAGGTGATTAATTAATCAAGGTAACTAATTTAAGAATAATTCAATAATTAAAGGTTAATTATTTAATAATTATGGGTTGATAAATTTAGAAATTAAAGGTTAATTGATTTATTAATTAAGGATAATTAATTAATAATTAAATGGTTAATTAGTTTATTATAAAAGGGTAATTAATTAAATTGGTTTGTAATTAATTAAGATAAAATAAATAAATGGTATTAATTAAGGGATAAGTAATTAATGTAATTAATTAAGGATTAATTAATTTATGTAATTAATTAAGGATAATTAATTAAAGGTGAGTTAAATAATTAAGGGTTAATTATTTAATAATTAAGAGTTGATGAATTATAATTAAAAGTTAATTAATTTATTACTAATGGTTAATTAATAAATGATTAAAGAAAAATAAATTAAAATGATTTGTAATTTATTAATATTAATTAACTAGGATTAGTAATTCATATGTAATAAATCTGATTTGAATTAATCAGACAATTAACTGATCTTACTTATGAATATTTAGATTCTATTGGATGATTGAGTTGTTTGATATCCCTGATTGTGATGTTCTGTTTTGATTTGAGTTGTGTTTAATATAATTTATTATCTGTGATATATATATCTTTGATATGCGAATGAAAGATAAGCGTTATAGTTTATACCGCTTATCAAATATATTGCTGTATTGGAATATGTACTGATTGATGATGTTGCACTTTTATTGTGTAAAACCCCTAGACCACACTTATACACACACAAATATGGATTGCATGTCGAAATTGGTTAAGTCATAGATTTTTGGAATAGTTTTAAAATTGAATTTTTGAATCCAAATGGTTTTGGAAATGGATTGGGATTAAAGTAAAAAGTTTTTGAAAAGGAATTTCAGAGATAAAATTTAGTTTTGAATATCTTGATTTAATCTTGAAGTTTAAATAATTTGATTTAAGTTTAAATTCAAAATTAGAAATTGAATTCTATGTTTGGAAACTAGGGATTGAAGATGTTATACAAGTTATATATCGGTTAAACCATTTTAAAGGTATTGATTTGGGAATTTGAATATAATTCAAAGGCTTTAACTCGTGCAAATATAATTAAATTTTTCTGAAACGAAAACTATCTGTTTTCAAATAATAAAAGCTTTCACATAAGAAATGAACTTCCAATTTGTGTTAAAAGGATTTCAAGTCAAAAATGAAAATGGTCTTCCAAGTTATGAATAAATCTTTGGAAACGGTTTGAAAGCTGTAAGTTAAATCTTTAATTTTAAGATTGGATGAGTTAATCCTAATTGAAATGGAAATTGTTTTGAAAATCTGTGAATGAATCTTTGTGAAACTGGGTGAACTTTGTGAAAGGAATTTTTGTTTAAAAGATTTGAAATGGTAATTTGTTTTAAACCATTTGAAGAAAGGTTTTGGGTTTAAAGTTGTGACTTAACTGAAATCCCATATCCATATGTTTTTAAATATTGCGCTCACTATTCGATTTAGCCAGGAGAGGACCTTGTGTCATATAACCCATTTTGAATAGTGATACGGCGTTATGGATTGCATTTGAAGACCGGTGGTGAAGACAGGGTATTTGCAAGAATGATAGGATAACCTAACGATTGTCTCTGCACCGAGTAGCTAAGGTATAAAGATTCCCTAAGTGATGGGAAGTCCGATCGAGATTATGGATACCCGGATTGCAAGGGCTTCTTCCTTTACTGGACGAAGTGCCTTCGGTTCTGTTCGAACCCAGAACAGACTTGTATGGTTGTATGTCTGACTCTACACTTTGAGATATAGAACCGACCTCTATCAAATACATTTCTGTTTGGTGGCGGAGAATTTATTCTCTTAGCTTAACACCCTTCTCTGAGACGTACGAGCTCAGAGGTTATGTAGTTGAATTTATCAGTGATAAACTCCCAATTTGGTAGTGTGGCATGCTGAATGTTGTTGTGCATCATTTGTTGATCAAAGCAAGGCTTTTGTACAAAGCGTAGCTTTGTGGACGAGACTGCATCAGGACCTCACATTCCGGAAATGGTCGAAACAGGAAAGATGCGGCAAGGTTACGAGGGTCGCTCCCTTTAGGGTGTGTCATTCCCTTTTGGAAAAGGGTGGTATCATGGTATAGAGCCCAGATACTTAACCCATATGGTCACTGTAAATCTATTACTTTGTGATTGCTTTGTGGTTGAGAGGTGCCTCGGATAAAGGTCCCAAAGGACCGGGGGATGGCATGCTCATGTAGTAGTTACCTGTAACCCAGCCTTGTGTTGGCAGAGAGCTGGTTAAGCTCTTGGGACGTCCCTCCAGAGGCGTACCCATGTGACAGTAGGAATTTCCTTAGCTTGACCATTTGTTGGAAATCCAAACAAAACAATACGAGCCCTTTACGATTGCAATTGTATAACCTGCCATCTACTTATGGCGGCGCCCCACTGTTTGGATGGTAGTTATAGTAGGCATACAATAATGGTTGTATGCTGGCTAGGATTAATATTATACTTTCGAAAGGTTTTCTGCACTATGCACTAGTAATAATATCAAAGAAATTTTCTCGTATCAAGTATGTTTGACTATCATAAGGAGAAATCTCCTCCAATTCTACGTTTACATTTTGTGTGTGGCGGGAGGCCTTATGGTAGTTTCATTTTCCAAAAAACATTGCGAATTTAAATTTTAAAATCCTTGGTTGTTCGTTTTAAAGATAAACTGTTTCGTTTGCTCATACCAGTCCCACGACTGACCTGAAGTTTATTGTTTCCTTTCTAAACTCTGGGTGCCCACAATTTTCCCACACGGGCAGTCTAGAGTTGGGTTTTTCAGATAATCAGGTTTAGTAGATTATCTGGAGGTAGTTCAGTCTTTGGACGACTGACCTTGCTTATCTTTGTGCATCGTTATTGGGAGTTCGAGCTATTTCTAGATTGGTGCCTTAGAGATGAAGATTACCGATACTGAAGTTCTCTCTTGAAGACCATATTGGAGATATTGTTCCGCTGTTGGTGTTATCTTTTCTTTCCACTGTTATTGTCTTGTACCATATCTCTGATGTATATTGATATTCATTATATCATTCAGTTGTATCTGAATATTGTATCAAATGTTGTATATCGAATGTATTATTCATTTCTTCCGCTGTGTTGTACTTACTGTGTTACAAGCTCCGGCGAAGCAGAATCGACATTTGGATCTGCGACATTTCAATACGAGTGTCGTATTCGGTGTCGATTTTCGAAAGTCGAGTTAGAGTCGCTACAAGTAAACTGTGCAAAATCAAAACACTTAGCATAACCAATATGCTGCAGCTCTGAGGCAATGAGCAGGTCACATATCAATGAGATTCAGCTATACCAATGAAACCAATCGGTCCAATTGAGAAGTTAACTCACTCGGACTAAACACAAGCAACAACGCAATAATAGAAACTGCGCATTATTATAGGCCTACTGCGCTACCACTTAAAGAGCACTCCATCTTATACGAAAAACATGCTATAATGCTTAAACAAACTGTGAAACATTCGTAGTATATGATATATCACGTCACGACAAACATGTTGAACAACTTAAATGTATCAACAAATCACCCTCATATAAGTATGTGCAGCAGTAAATTAATTTAGCTAAACAAGGCTAAACTGCAGTATACTATTATATTTATACTTCACGATCCACTTGGTCATCCAAATACCACGTGCAAAGTCAAGAAATCTGGATATGATAATCTGCATATTACTAGAATCAAACCAAATATGTAAAAATAAGTCAGAACGGAGGAGCTGTGCTATATTCATAAACTGCGTTGCATACATGCACCAACAGTCTCAAAGGAAGGAATCAAGTCACCATGCAAAATTACACGACCAAGGTTCTGTTAAAACACTGGCTAAGAGAACTGCACCATTACAGTGATATAGGAAGATATTACTTCACAACATCTCAACAAAGTCAACACTCCCAAAGTCATACTGCACTTGTCGTCTTAAGCAATAACAAAGCACAACGTTAGAGTAATCAAAGATCAAACTATATAATTCAGTATGTGGGACAACGCCGCCATTCTGAAGCCTAGACAGACCACCAAAACCAAATCTGAACTGCACTTATAATGGGAACTGCACTAGGCTTCTTATTAACAGTAATTATACATGGCATCATGTGAAATAGGCAATAAAACAATCTTACATATTAGAAGCTTCACATGTATAAGCATTGCATCATATATTAATATTTATACATATCCATGATTATATGTATCAAAAAGCACTTTTTACTCCCTTTGTCATGGGACTGATAAGTCATTTATGTGATTCAGCTGCTAAATAAATGATTGATGAGTTTTTTGTTGCTCAACTTTGAGATATTATGTCTCTGGTGATTTTATAGTGTATAAAAACCATATGAAATATTTATACATATCCATCATTATAAGGCATTAAAATTGTAACTCAAAGTGACTACAGTTTGCCAGAGTAAAACCAAATCATAATGAGTATGTATGGATCTATCGTTGTACATTGTAGGAAAAATCTTAACAGCATGCATGTAGGAACTACTTTCCACAACTACACTACGAGAAGAGTTTTCTGGTAAAGCAACAATAGTGAATTTTTAGTTTCTTATACGTGTGTGTATAATGGTTATATTTCTGCAGCGTGTTGAATATATGGGAGACTTAAATCATGACAAAAAGGTAATCTTTGCTTTCCGTGCAGCAAAAATAAGGATAAAAATCTTTAAAAAAAATGAAAAATAACTGTGGCTTATGGGAGTGACTTCAGAATTATCTTTTTGGCTTTAATTGCGCAGCAATTACACCAGTCACCTACTAATCATCAATCAACCCGCTGACATCAATCAAATCTACAGCTACATCCACCATATCTAGAGCCTGGAACTTTTTTCTTTCCTCATCTGTGTCACTCGCCTTTGTACGCACTAATTTCCCATCCTATTGTTGATTTTACCACAACACCAGTGACATGGATTTTCTACAACAGCCCATCCCTCCGCATCTAGTAAGTAACCAGTTTCAGCAAATTTGGTATTAATATGGTTCTTGGTTTTCCTTTTATGTAAGTGTTTTTGTCATATGTACTTGTGAACTGTACTTATGAGATTCATAAATTCTTTTTCTTTTCAGGTTGAAATGGAAGTTAACTATAGTTGTTTTCTATTTCAAATTATGTTCACTTGATATATACAATTGGTGTTTATAACGTTACTAAGTATGGCCTCATATAAATTATGAATATGAATCATGGCTTTGTTTTATAAATGTTACAATAGATTGACGTTCTCTTGGTGTTCTTCAATATGAAAAATCTGACAACAAAATTCCAATTAATTTCAAAATATAGGCTGTGACTGTTAATTCAATATGAGCAATTATATATGACACTATTTCTTTATCATCTACATAATCAACTCAAGCATTGGATGCATTTATGAAAGCCTTTACCATTTCAAAACTATTAGGGGCTTATGCAATTTCTTAGGATACTCTTAGGACAATATTAGGACCACTCAAAATTAGAGGCAAATAAAGATGCAAATATGCCCTTATTGCCTTTAAGGGGCTACATTTTTAGAGGCAAATATTTATTTGCCTCTCATTGTTATAGAGGCATTATTACATGCACATATATTTTGCCTTTTAAGTTAATTATTGAAGGTATTTCTAAATGCCTTTATCCTATTCAATTTTGGTAATATTTGAAACATAACATCAGGTTATACGTATAATTATGCACGTTAAAATATCGCCGTAACAGATGTTATCTTAATTGATTACCATTTATATTATACCATTTTTGTGTAGCCATGGAAGCATTTAACATTTGGAAGACAAATACACTACAGAAATATATTCAGTTAAAGACAGAAAATTAGAAACTGAAATTTTTTAGTTTCTATTTAAAGACTGATTAATAACTAAAAAAATCAGTTTTTAAATTTATATATTAAAGACGGAAAAACAGTCTGTAATTGGTTTTTACTGGTAGAGACTATTTAATAACTGAAGTTCAGTCTTTACTCCTCAACATTTAAGATTCAACATTTTATTATCTAAATATGCAATGGTTAAGATTTTCCAATTTGTCTTAAATCCAACGATGACGTTTACTGATCCATATGATTGTATTTAATTGTTGTCCCAAGATTAATAAACTTTCAGTAAATGAAACGTGGCCACTTTCACCTTCATTTAAGGCCCATGCGTAGAATGTATCTCCTCTTCTACCTTTTAACATATAAAATTTCACACTTCTCCATGTACTAAAACAAACCCATCACTTTTCTCATCTTACTCTTCATCTACCCAGAGACGTACTCATCTGACCTATTCATGAAACAACTCTTTTTTTAGAAAATCTTGCCTTTGATTCAAATAAGTCCAACCAAGGAGCTTGAGTTGTTAGCAGATACTTTCGGTGGGTACATTGTTTTTCAAACGCGATCAAAATCTCGACTTTCTTTCTTTCACGTTGGAGTTTTACTTGTAAAAGAAACATTGTGCTTTGACTACTACAATTGTGCAAAGATACGTGTCCATTTGATGAGTGATTTGGTGCTGGAAAATGGAGAAGTAACTACAAAATAGTGGGTAATTATCATGATATCAGATCTGAGAGACATGGAATGCCTTGGGAACGTGGGCTCAAAGTGTTTCCTTGGTTAGGATTGTGAAACTTTCAAAGAGGAAGAATCTGGAAGGCCATGTTTGACAATCTCTCAAATATCTCTCAAACTTTCAAAGAGGAAGAAGCTGAACCTCGCTAGATCGACGATTTAAATCGCCATTGCAAATTAATTTTGCTGCTTATTGTTTTAGCTTGATTTGCAAATTGGAAGGTTCGTTTTTTAGTTTGGAAGCTTCTGGAATAGCTTCGTCTTAGAGGGGACTGACGCAGAGAAGCTTTGGTAGGAGATCATACACAGCTTCCAGTCGCTAGTCCAGAGGCGGACATGGAGGGTGTTGGTGTTTGTTTGGGCTTTGATCTAGAGGGTTCCTTGTTTTACTATATGCACGAATCTATCAAGACAAACTTTTTGTTGTATAGTAGCTGTGTACTTGAGTATGTAACAGATTTGAACCATTATTTGAGTATTTCATGGATCTTCTTTATATTACTCAAACATGTATTATGTATTTTGTTCCATAAACTCTTTATTTCTAAAAAACAACAGACTTTCATGTTTTTTCTAAATATACAATGCCATATACACACAGACTAGCATATTTGTTAATATACATGTAAATAACTAATATATTTGTAACTTAAGACTGCCTAGAAACTACATTTTGGTCTTTAAAATTGTCTTTGAATAAATTTAAGACTGAAATTTCGGTCTTTAGATATTAAGACTGAGAGGACAGTCTCAAATATTTTTTAAGACTAGAAAAACAGTGACTGAAACTGTTTGTCTTTAATCGGTCTTTGAAGATCATGTAGAGACCGAATTGTGAAGGTAAGGACCGAAATTTTCAGTCTTAAATGTAGTTTTTTTTAGTAGTGATATATTTATATTATATGCATATTTACTATATTAGTAAAGACGAAGTGGATATTAAACTTATTTTACTAATTGTTACCGTTTAATAATTCTACTTATAACTGGTACGTGTTAAAACTTGTTGAACATAATATAATGGTAGCAAATCAACTTGTAGGTGTTAATTTGATGGAAACACTGCTTGCTCTGGGCTATAAATGACCTCTCCTTCTGTCATCACCATCAGAATTGTTGTAGTCTGGTAACAAAAGAACTATTTTACATGGTTAATTTTTTTTATTTTCTTATTTTATACTCTGGTTGATACTTGTTCTATTATTATTCTCTACGATGGTTAGTTTGAGTAGAAGTTACCTACGTATGAATGCTAATATTGGTGTACAAAGACTAATAGCTTGTTTTAAACAGAAAATCTAACATCAAAGTTGACTTGATATTTGTACAACGAAATATTGTGAATGCTAATAGGTCCACATTGATATTTAGAATTGCAAACACATGTGATAATTCATTTTACATAATCAATAAAACAATGTAGAGAAACTGATATTTTATTTGCAATGTATCAATTTATTTTCAAGCCATTTTGGTAGAAAAATTCTATGTTTGTCATTTGCATGGGAATGGTTTTGAATCTTTAATTTTCATTGAAAAAAATTATGAACCATGGGTCTTACTAACTAGACAGGAGACTTTCATCCAGCATACCTTGTCAACAATTCAATGAACGATAGATCATCCAATCAAGAAAACTATATCATCCAATGGAGGTACAAAGTGCAACGATAGATCCATACATGCCTAAAGTAATCGAGTAGTGAAAGGAAGCAAGTCAAATATAACAACTCGAACAAACGTTTCCTTTTATTTTTCGAATTGCGGTTTTAATTTATTAATATTCAAATATAACAATGGGACACTGTAAATTATTTTCACAATTCTTGACTGCAATAATTTAGTCACATATTTATATGATCCTTTAATATAAAAATTGGGCCCTAAAATTAGTCACATGTTTATATGATCAAAGTCATAGCCGATCACACAACTTAAACATACGGGAGCAAAAACATTTTGATGTTTTTAAGGTGCAAACAATGATATAAACCGGGTCAATTTAAATCATGTAATGCCGAAAGTATGAATGAGACAAAAATAAACTCACCATATAGTAGCATATAAAAAGACTACATCCAGTTATGCATGATATAACTAGCTAAATTATCACGAACCTCATCTATCTCTTGCTAGCTATAAGAACCATCTTGTATAAAGTACTGCAATTACAATATTGTTTTGAAACAATAATCATATAACTACTTATATAGTATTTACAAATGCTATTTCGAAACCAAAACATTTATCGACAATTCTAAAATTAACGAAATGAATTTTCGAAAATTTAAAAGATTGAAACCGAGTTTGCAACCTTGGTTTGGATGCAACATAACTAATGGTTAAGAGATGGATATAATATTTTTAGTCATTTTTATGTTATCATGACGATAATAGTTTGTTTTAAATCATCTTATAGAGATGATATAATTAAGAACACTAAGCTACCATTCACTTATATAAGTCTTTCTTTATAATCCATATATCTCATAGATTAACCTATGCCAATACAACAAAGCAACACATGTTTATATATACGGCAGCAACTAGATGAGATGAGTTGTTATTTGGTTTTAGTACTGTGTTATTTGTTGATGGCAAATGAGTATGCGGTGTTCATCTCAAACATTAAACACATATCTTGGACACAAAAATACTTTCTATAAAATTATTTGCCAACTGCTTTTCATTAGTTAGCTTGCTACATGAATCGATGGGATAAAACCTAGATAAAAGAAATGGATATAGTAGAAAGCAAATCAAGGAGAGGAGAAGAAAACGAGCAACCGTACAGCACGTATCAATTCAATCTAACCTGAATCGAACAAGAGTTAAATGTAGATGTGAGATTCTCAATTCAATCTAATCTAAATCGAACAAGAGTCTATACAGTAATAGAAAATCAAGAAGAGGAAAATGAGCAACCGTACAGCATGTATCAGCAGCCAAAAGTTGAATCTGGGGATCTGCGTTCCAGCAGCGGAGGCAAAATCAAGGATCTGCATGCGGCGTTGCTGATCGACTAAAGTAGGAGCACACATTAGCACAATTTCCACCTACGTTAAAAAGTAATTAATACAGTTGCTAAATGATTATTAAATTTAATCATACGTTTGATCCAGATCAAATGGAAACATACTAAAGCCAGACACAAAATAATAACCGATTGAAACAATATCCCTACCAATAATTCAAATAAATAAAAAAGAAAAAAAAACTGCATACAAAAGATGAGAAATTCCGCCCAATATCCGACTAAGGTATAACAAAATCATTAAAAGTGGATCAACTTGGAAGGCCTAATTTTATTGACCACTCACAGAAAATTTATTTAAGCAAAAACAAACAATAAATTCATCTAAAATCACAAATTAATTCATTAAATTACAAATGGAAACTCAATCTTGATTAGACATATAAATATATTAATTAGACAAATTTATTCCAACGAGGGAGGATCAGATTAATAAACGATTTGACAAAGAAAATGAGTTTATTCACGAATAGATTACATGGATTGTACCTGATGTGGAAGAAAGAAAATTAACACCGGTTGAAGTTTCTGTTTATCACTTTTGTATTGACTTTTGGATTTTACCTGATTTGGAAGAAAGAAAAATTCTATGTTTGTCAAATTATTTCTAGGTTTTTTTTTTTGTTTTGAAGCAGGCGATCGAACAAAACTTTAAAACTGATGCGACTAAAACTATTTGCATCGATGTTTTTTCTTCGTGACAACTGATGCAAATTTAATTTTTTATTACCTGTTGCTTTCCACGTACCAATTGCACCGATTATTAAGATAGAATTGATGCAAATAGTTCTATTTGCATCGGTTTTTTACCTCAATCGATTCAAATGTGGCGAAGCAATATATACTTTTTGTACTAGTGAATTTCAATTGGGCACAAGTCATTTTAGATGATTTTGTTCAGAAGAATATTTCTAGACATGAGAACACACTTTACTATGGTGTGTATCTTATTAGACTGTTCAAATATTTTGGTGTTGATTTATGAGGAGGACCCGCTTTGCCTCGAAAAGTTTTTGGCAACGCCAATATCTCACTCATTCATATTCCTCCCTACTTTGAGCCATATGAGGCTCTTTCCCAAAAGAAGGAAAGATTGGCATGGAAAGAAAAGTAAGAAATTCGACACGAAGAAGAAGACAACGATATGGAAATTGAAGAAAAAGGTAATCAAGAGGAAAAGGAGGAGGAAATGTACTTATCCTTAGAAAGCTTAGATAAACCTCCTCACCATTCCAGCAAAGAGATTCTAACCAAGAGAAGCTTCTCAAAAACAAAAAGAAGCTTAAAAGTTCCTTTAGTAAAATGTTTTCTTCTCTCTCCAACAAAGTGGACAAATACCTGAAAATCATTAGGAATCTTGGTTGTAACTCTTCATCATCATCCTTTGAGATCTCTTTATATCTAGTTTTATTTCTTGTCATTTTTATGTATTTTTCTAGTTTTTCTTTGAATCACGTATTTCTATATCTTAAGTAATGAAATCTATTTCTTGCTGTTCTACATTTTTCTATTAATCTCTAGAGATTATTAAACTATAATGGGATTAAGTAAAAACAAAAACTATATCAAAAAATTAAATATTGTATTTTCAGGCATATATGTCAACATACATATATGTTATATGTCGACATATCCTAGCCATTTGGCAAAAAATTTAAATTTTAAAATATTTAACTACATCTATTCGAACGTTCCAAACAATTCTCACTCCTATTAAAGCCTATTTCTACTAGAAAAATTCACTCATCATATTTTTTTCCAGTTCTCTTTCATTCTCATGCATTTTTTAATAAAAATGTCTTCTCCGCACCAAATAATTTGTGAAATCTTAAAGAGACACTTCAGTCATTCTAAGATATTCTCTCTTTTATTTTAAGGAATCAAAGGCATTTGGAATGAAGCCAAATGCAAATGATAAAAGAACAAGAGAAGCACTTTGGTGCTCTTCGATGGTTAATTTCTTCCCTATTCAAAGAGATCGAACCAATAACCCAGAATGCTTAAACACCAAAGACAATGAAGATTGGGATGCCATTAAAGCAAATCCAATATTTGGATCTAAAGGTTGGGTTGAATTCCCTAAGAATGTCTAGATTTCTACTTATTTTAGTTCGTAAGTGTGTATATTTATTAAAAATTCTTAGGTTTGGATTTATTTGATATAGTGTGATATAGTATAGATTGCAAAAATTATTATTAAGATTTGATTTGATTATATTACAAAATGAATTAAATAAATAAATTTTGCATTATCCTATTTACTTATTGATCTTAGTATTCAAAGATTTATCACTGTATATATTAATATATCCCATGATTGTATCTTACCCAAAAAATTTATGTCTCTCATATTGCATCTTTATATGTCACATCTAATGTTCTTGTTTTATACTTTAATTAGTTTAGTCCAAATCATAATTATATATTTAAAACTCATTTTGATGACATATTACTTAATTCTTGATTATTGATTTTGACTCTACAGTTTACAAGTATTTTATTTAGGTGGAGTTTTCACCCTTTTTTATGATGGCAAAGGAGGAGAAAATTATAAAATAATATGCATGCATATATTTAGGGGAGTTATGTAACTAAGTGGGGGTTGTATCATATTTTTTATATTTTAATATTTAATGGTTATCATCATCAAAAAGAAGGAGATTGTTAATACCTCAATTATTGATTTTAATGACAACAACCACATACACACATATAAATATAAATACTAATGTTTTGCTAAGTTATATAGTATATAGTAAAAAATATTACACATATATTAAATCAAAGATGGTACAGTCCAAAGACTTGAGATAAAGATATGAAATCTCATGAGTCAAAGATAAAGGAATGAAAATCAAGGTTATAATTTAGTACATAGAGCCATTAGTATAAATTGATAAAGTCCTTGATAGCAATTTCTGATCTCTATCTCCAGTTTTTGATCTTTGATATTTTTAAACAAAAATAAATTATTTAAAAAATATATTTTATAAAAGTTCTTTAAGTTCAAAAATATATAAAAACCATGTTTAAATTATTTTACAAAGTATTTATTTTCAACAAATTTAAAGGAAAAGTATTTTTAAAATAACATTAGGGTATGTCAACATACTTGGTTCTTATATGTTGATATATGGACCGTTGGTTCGCTTTTTAATTTTGAATAGAACTATCTATTCGACATAACTTTCTAGGAATGGATATATACTAAATAAAGGAGTGAGGAAGTTTTTTTAAATAACTAATTACTTAAGCTATTTAAAGCTATAAAATCTATTTATTCTCTATAATAAGGGAATTTTCAAATATTGTCTCCAAAATTGATTTTGGAAAATGTAATAAACGCAAAATAGTATACGTGATTATCATATATCAAGGAAATCATGAGACTTCACGGTGTTCCTACTTCGATTATTTGTGACCGTGATCCACTTGGGAGAAAAAATAAATAAATATAGCATTTGTCAACGTATTCAATAGATATTTAAGATAAGGTTATAGATGGTCGCTCCTAACCAGCCCTATTCTCCGCATTAGCAGACAGTATTACCCAGTAATACTCTTTGTTAATGTGGGTCTCGGGGTGGGACGTCACAACTTGGTACTAAATCGTTTAATTCTCTTCTCATACATCCGAAAAGTGCAAAAACATGTATTATTATGCAGAAAATAATTATTATAGAAAACAAGCTTTTAAAACTATTTTCGAAATCGTTTGGAAAATAACTTTTGAAATTCTCTTATCATAGACAATGTATAATTTTAATAGTTTTAAATTAATTATACATTGTCTATAATAAGAGAATTTCAAAAGTTATTTTCCAAACGATTTCGAAAATAGTTCCACAAGCTTGTTTTCAATAATAAATTATTTTCTATATAATAATACATGTTTTTGCACTTTTTAGACATACGAGAAAGAGAATCAAACAATTTAGTAAACTCACATGATTTGAAATCTATAGGAAGAAACTTCAATGATAAAACTCAGTTAAACATCATATTTGAGTTTTGAGATTATCCTATTTGAGAATGTTTTTATGTTTGCCATTTTAGACAAGAGCTTGTATTGATATTTCTTCTATTTAAGAGATATAGTTCATCGAAACCGTTAATGTTATTTTAGAGATTTCGCCAATGATATGAGGCAAATATGTGTTTGATTGAGTTTTATCACTAGAGCTTCTTCCTAGAGATTTCATTCTGTCAACCTTATGTGTCAGGACCCGATTCTTCGACCTCCGAAAATCGATATCAATACGTCCACTGTATCGAATGCCGATAAATCAGATGCCGGAAAACCGAACACTGAGGGTTTTAAAAAGAATTTAAGAAAAGAAAAAGAGAGAAGAAGAGTAGGAAAAGATAGAAAATAGAGGAAAAAGAAAATAGAAAATAGAACGGAACAGAAAGAAAACAACAGAACAACATCAGAATCTCACAATTCGCAGCGGAACAACATATAATAGATAAATGAATAATCTTTAAACAAAGAACTATATCAGTTATTACATTACATCATATCATCATTACATCATCACAGTGTACAACAATATACAACATCAAACAGCGGAAAAGAAATACTATATACTAGTAATACGTCATGCCATCCAGCTTGCCCCCAGCAACTCCAGAAATATCCTGATAAACCTAACTCTTGACTGCCCGTGTGGAAATTGGTGGGCACCCAGAGTTTAGGAAGGAAAACAATAAACTCCGAGTCAGTCATGTGACTGGTGTGAGAACTCAAAACAGTTTATTTATCTTTAAAATCAAAATAGAGGAATATTTTTAAACTCAATTCGCAATACTTTTAAAAATGAGACTACCATAAGGCCTTCCGCACACACACACAATGCAAACGCAGAATCGGAGGAGATTTCTCCTTATGATAGTCAAAGATGCTTGATACGCATTAAAAAGAACACTTGATATTATTATTAGTGCATAGTGTAGAAAAAATTCATTTCGAAAGTAGAATATAAATCTTAGCCAACATAGACATTTCGAACTATGCCTACTATAGCTACCATCTAAATAGTGGTGACCACCATAAGTAAATGGCAGGTTCTACAACTAATACCGTACAGAGTTTCGTATTGGGAATTGGATTTCCAACGAATGATCAGGCCAAGGAACTTCCCATTGCCACATGAGAATGCCTCTGGATGGACATCCCCGAGAACCAAACCGGATCTCTACCAACACAAGGCCGGATTACCCCTAACTGAGTAACAACTGACCGAATATGCCATCCCCCGGTCCTTTGTGACCTTTCAACCGAGCGCTCGTAATCAATTCACACAATCATAAAGTGTTTTCAACATGAGTAAGTATCAGGGCTCCATACCATGATACCACCCTTTTCCAGAAGAAAATGCACATATCCTAAAGGGCGCTACCCCTCATAACCTTGCCGCATTTTTCCTGTTTTGACCATTCCCGAGGTGTGAGGCTCGACGAAGTCACGTCCACAAAAACATACTTTATGCAAAAGCCATGCTTTGGGTCAACAAATGATCATAGAAATGATCACCAAGATAGACGATCAAATAAACGATCCTGTCACAAATAATCAACACAATGATCATTTACAGCAACACTCAGCATGTCACATTACCAAATTGGGAGTATATCGCTGATAACATTCAACTACATAACCTCTGAGCTCGTACGTCTCAGAGAAGGGTGTTAAGCTAAAAGAATAAATTATCCGCCACCAACAGAAATATATTTGAAAGGAATCGGCTTTATATCTCAATTTGTAATGTCAGACATACAATCCATACAAGTCTGTTCTGGGTTCGAACAGAACCGAAGGCACTTCTCACGAAGCCCTTGCAATCCGGGTATTCACAATCCCGATCAAATTTCCCATCACTTAGGAAATCTCTATACCAGGAGCTACCCAGTGTAGAGACAATCGATAGGTCATCCTATCGCTTTCGCAAATACTCGGTCTTCAACACCGGTCATCAAATGCAATTCATAACGACGTATCACATATTCGGAATGGGTTATACGACCCCATGGTCCTTTCCCGGTTAACCCGAATAGTGAGCACTTATTCAAAAATAAGTGTGGCATTCAAATTCAAACAAATCACATCAATTACCCATTCAAAGGTAAATAATGATAGTCGGTTATTGAACTATCAATGGATATGCACACATCACCAGTTTTCAAATAATTTTCCAAATTATTTATTTTCCAAAATATCTTTACTAGATATATAATTTTCAATACTTCAAAAATAAATCAATATTTATTTTTAAACAAGTTCCCCTTTCTTTTATAAATTCCATAGTGAATTTATATTTCAAAATATTTATGAATATACGATTCCAATTATTCATTTCAATTTATCTTCAAAAAGATAAATTCCCAAAATATTCACTTTATATTGGAAAACATTTCCATACTTATTAAATAAGTAATTCACAATCTTTTATTTTCAACTCTTGGAAAATATTCAATATACTTAAATCGAAATTAAGTATATATTTCATTCTTTAAGGAAATCATTCACTTAAACATATTTATTTGGGCCAAAACGAATATTATGTAAAACATCGTTACGACGTCCCAAAATTACTAGTATAGGGATTCGAATTTAAGATAGGTATATAAATCCCAATACTATACAAAACATTTCCTTTCGGAAATCATTTACTTAAACATATTTATTTGGGCCAAAACGAATGTTACGTAAAACATCATTACGACGTCCCAAAATTACTAGTATAGGGATTCGAATTTAAGATAGGTATATAAATCCCAATACTATACAAAACATTTCCTTTCGGAATCATTTACTTAAACATATTTATTTGGGCCAAAACGAATGTTACGTAAAACATCGTTACGACAACCCAAAATCACTAGTATAGGGATTCGAAATTAAAATAGATATATAAATCCCAATACTATACAAAACATTTCCTTTCGGAAATCATTTACTATAACAACAGTGTTATAGTCCACATTTCCTTTTATTTCTCGAAAACGTCTATTTCAACAATGAATGTTGAAATCTATGGTTTCGAATCTCAATGCATTTAAAACATCGTTAGATCGGTTTAATTCTATTTAAAACATCACATCTAAACATTTTCCTTAACATATTATTCACTATTCAAAAATGTGAATATACTACGTTAACAAATATCATCTTTTCCATTCATTTTATTTTAAAGGATTATTCACTGTCTACAACGTGAATATAACTCCATAAATAAATTATAACAATTTACTTATCAACATAAGTCGTTTGTGAATTTATAAAACAACGTTTATAAATTCCATTTCTATTTATTTATAACAACTTCCTTTTTATACATCTCCTTTATTAACCTATTCGATTTATAACTCAATTATAAACCAAAAGTTCACATTATAAGTTAAATGCTTATAAAACGATTATTTTACAAAATCGTTCTTTTTAACTTCCCAAATTATAAATCTTATAACTTATAAGATTCATTCATTTATCCAAAACCATTATTTTAATAACTTAATAAATTCTATAAACCTACTGCTTATAAAATTCCATTTATAACTTCACCGTATAAAATTGTATAAATTTCATTCATTTATGAAATTCATTCACAATCCATTCTAACACTTATAAAAACTCGTTTTATAATTCCAACATTTTAATTTATAAATATCAATTTATAAATCTTTTAATATAAATCAATTTATATTACTATTTTAAAAATGCCTTTAAACTCCTTTATAATTTCCTCATTTTGATTTATAAAATAATCAAATTTATAAATCCTGTATTTAAACTTTTATAATAAATTCAAAAATCCCGATTAAACTCTTTTTATAAAGTTATTAACCCATATTTTCAAAAATCAACCTTTAACTATATTTCTCAAAAATCATAATTTTTATAACATTAAAATTATAACGTTTATTTATTTTAAAATGGATCAATTCCAAAAATATAGTATACTTCAAAAATCACTTTAAAAATCATTTTTAAAATTCCAAAATTTGGCCTAGTGATGCTACACACCCAATAACCAATCACGACAACAACGATATCATATATCGATATGATAATCCATCAAATATCAAAATATCTGAAATTAAATAAAAACTGTTGAGGAATCCAGTTAGATCCCTCCAACCTGTTTTCCTGCATCCACAAACATTAGCACAATATCAATTCCGTTCCAGTACGAAATTATCGCGGTATATGAGATTTAATAATATTATCCGCTTAATAGACGGCGCAATAGGGTCTCATCCGCTAAAAAAATGCGGGAAATCAATAACTCCAATATATACATATGCCAATATATATATATTGCTATTATATATAATACCAATTTCACTGTTTATGAAATATTCGCGGTATATGTTTTTAATAAATAACATCCGCTTACTAACGGCGTATAATGTCTATTTTAACAATCAATAGATATCAATCATCATTCAAACATGCATTCAAATATTTTAAATCTAACTATTTAAAATAAAATCGAAACTGATTCGATTGAGTGAGAAGTTCTCACCTTGATTTCAATTTCGTTTTAGCGATTTATTTCGAATAAAATTAAACGGACGTTTAATTTTACCCAAAATTCTCACTAACTCCAAACGACTCCAATCCATTTTCATCGCGTAGTGCTCGTCAATACGGTTCCAACGCAACTGGTTTCGCGCGTTTTCGACCTCGTATGAAAAAGATATCAATTTTTGAAGTTTACACGATTTTATATAAACAAATTACAACTTAAATTTTCTATTTTAACCTATCTGCAAATCTTAGCCACTGGATCCACTGCATCTTCACATCAGGCCGTCCACCACTTCTTCCATCTCTTCGTTCCTCTTCAGGTTATTGCCGTCACACACAAACCCATAGCACGACATTAGGGTTCAACATCTCGGCCTCCTCGACGCACTATAGCACGATCAGACAGCACCATACGAAGCACCTTCTCCTCCTCTACCCACGGCCACCACCACGTGGAGCTCGGCCACTTGTACACGCACGCGTACGAAGATGAACGGCCACGCACGCGACCACTTTCCACCCTCCACGCGACGCCAAATTCGATCATAGCCGTATAGAATCGTAGAGCTCTCCTTCCTCTTCAATGTTGTAGTTAACAACTTTGGCTAAAACTTCACGGATTGGAAGTAATTGAGGAAAGAAAATCGAAAAATTCTGGCCATTGATTGTTATGAATGGCGGCTAGGGTTAGGGTTTAGATATTTTATTTTATTTTTATGAAGGAAGGGGGCTATTTATAGGGAATTCTCAAACACTATTCAATCCGGAAATTCCGAACTCCGATTCACGCGCCGTAACTAGCGTTTCTAGGGTTTACCCCGCGTTCTGAACACAATGGAACAGGTTTCGGAAGCTAATTCGATCATATGTGCGAGATATGGCAACAAACGTTCAATTTAAATTAAACCGATTTAAACGATTTTCTAGACGTTTTAATTTATACCGGACAAACGGTAAATCCAATTGACACGAAATTTGAAACCTTACAATAATATCACATTACGGATCCGATGAAACTGGTTTCGTCGAAATCCGAGACTTTTTGAAAAATGGCTATTTTAACTCGCCAAATTAAAAAGTTAAAAATAAATCGATGCGTTTCGAGCTGCCACGATCAAACGATAACTCCGATTGACATGAAAATTGAAATCCGGTAATAACTAACTATTACGGATCCAATAGAACTAGTTTCGTTCAATTCTGAGACTGTTCAAAAATTGGCTATTTTCACTAGTCGATTAAATATTAAAATATTCAATTTTCACAAATAAACTTTTAATTCGATTTTAAAAGTTCTAAAATATCATTCTAACTCCAACATGATAAAATAAAATTTTACAAATCATTTTCAATCATATTTAACCCAATTTTCAATTATTTCCATAATTTCACACATTAAATTATTGATTTAATTATTCAATTAAATCCAATTATTCAAAATAAAATTTATTCGACTTATAAATTCACTTATTAATATTTAAAATTAATTAAATATTCAAATTTTAATTAATAAAAATTCTGGGTCGTTACATTATGAATCGAATATTATGGGAATATCTCGATGAATTCTCCATATTTCTTTGGTTTTGCCATTTAATGGCGTATTTTGGGTTTTATAATTCCAATTTATAGGAATTATCTGAGATGGCCAATATATGGCAAGTTATCGATTTTGCGTCTTCCCACTGCTTTCTTTCTTGAAAATTATCTTAGAAAATATACTCTATTCTCTATAAAATTATATAGAATCAATTCATATTTTATTGTATTGATTCTATATTATTTTCTTACAATTTAAAAAACATCTTTCTCTCTCAATTCAAAGATCAAAGTGCTATCCAAGAGGCTATAAGATCCGTTGTATCCAGAGTACAAGAATTGTCTTTTGAAAAACCATCAACTCTATTTTTATTTGCTTGGGTGTGCTTTTAACTCATTCAAATCAAGTAGGTGTTCTTAATAGTCTGTTCAAACTAGTGGTTGTGCTTGTTGCCCAGTCAAATAATCAAGTGAGTTTACCTCGATTAAGAATATAGGAGGGTGTTTCTCGTAGCCTTGAAATTGAGATTGTATTTGGGTTTACCTTCTATCTGGTTAAAGATTAGCATTTGAAAAGAAATCTATTCAAACAATTGTATATAACTAGATGTAAGAGAAATCTAAACTAGTATGAAATCTCTTGTGTTATCTCTCTAACACTTACTTTACTTTGCTGCTTTTATTTATATCTATGATTGCATTTGTGACGGATTGTTAGTATAATTCTATGTTATTCAATATTAATCTTTAAAGAAAATAAAAAAATATTTACATAAGTTAGAAAACACTATTCACCCTCCTCTAGTATAAAATTAGCCTTAAGATTCATAATTCTGCAACCCACATTTCCAACCTAGAGCGAGCGACCTGTTATATGATGATGACCTGATCATTTGCATAAAATCGGCCAATGGAGCAACAAAAGCTATTAAGGATATCTTTCAAAATTTTAAAGAGAAAGTGGCACTCAAACTCAATGAACTCAAAACAAAATGCTGTTTTAATAAGTTTTACAAGAATAAGACAGAGATACTGAATATTCTAGGAGTCAAGGAAGGGGTTTTACCGCAAAAATACTTAGGAGTGCCTTTTTCTTCCAATAAAATTATGGATAGATAATGTGTGGAATTGGTAACAAAAATCAAGCATGGATTATAAAAGACAAATGGAATACATGCAGTTATTCTTTAACAAAGAAAATGATATTTGGATCTAGAAGCTAACTACAAAATATTTTACAACCAAACCTACGTGGGAAGCGACGAGAAGAAAAGATCCACAAATTAATTGTAGTAAAAGTACAAGGAATAAAGCAAACAATCCAAAAATGGTGTTGACTACATATAAAGTAGTAATGGATAGACTACCGATCAAAGACAAGTTGGAAAAATGGGGTATTACGAATGAGAAAGGCTATGTTTTGTACAATAAAGAAGATGAAAATCACATGCACTTATTTTTTTAGTGCGAATACTCAAATTTTTTAGGAAAATTGCAAACTTGTGGTTAATTTTAGAAATTCGAACTTTAATTTACAAGAAATTATAGGTTACCTAGCTAACCAAAGGCAAGCTATAAGCTTTGAAACCGAATTATGCAAAATTATCTTGACAATCGCTCTTTGGAGCAAAGGAGAGGAACCGTAGAGTATTCCAAAGAGCAGAAACCAACATCAATGAAGCAAGCAGATTAGCTATAATGGATATGAAATTGGTAGCGAATAGAATTAAAGGAAGATTTCTTACGAGCTACTCGGGACAAGAAAACCATGCGTTTGAAGTAATGGATCAGAGGCTGGAAGAGGCAGAAAGCCAAGGTACGAGCTTTGATAATTCTCGACCGCCATGAAATAAAATTAAGAAAATATGAGAGAGAATGTGGTAGATCTGGAAAGTTATAATTTAATATGTTCCAAGTAAAAGTAAGTTTATGTAATCTACCTAGATTTTTATTGCGGCTTTGGGTGAGCAATCTAATGGGCTGAAAAGCCTTAATAAAAATTTACCCATTTTCAACATACATATGCGTGTGTAAATATTTATTTTTACCAATACTAAAATATTTGTAAATTTTTTTCAACTATAACAAAATGTTTTTTTATAAAGTTATAAATGAATATTTTTATTAATACATTATATATACACATTTTAAAGAAAAATTTATATCTTATATGTTTTCGCCCTATTATATGTATTTTTTGACATGTATATATAATATATATTGACATATTTTACAGTTTAGATTTTAAATTTGACTAATTCAAGTACACACACACACATATATACATATATAAATATCAATTTATTTTTTAAAACTGATTTTTTTTTTAATTCCGAAAGAATATTTTTTTTTCAAGATTATTATACATACATACATAAATACACACGTACACACATGCACGTATTTATACGATTAAAAAATATATTACTAAAGTGGATTGAGAATTTTTTCCAAATATATGTATAAATATTAATATGTATATAAACATTAATAAAGTGTGTGCGTGTATTTAAGTGTTTGTATATTTTTGAGACATATATATATATATATATATATATATATATATATATTATTGGTTATGGATGAAAAAAATAAAGATATGTATATAAATATTTGAAACATAAAATACCCTACATTTGTAGGTTGTTAACACGTTATGATATTAGCTTTTCTCTTTGAACTACAATTCATTTCTCCTTCAAGTTTGAGTATAAATCCCAACTTAAAGTATCTAACTAGTTTTAATGGAGGCTAGGATTGTATTTACTTTTATGTGTTTTGAATGAAAAGAAGGTGTGGCTATTTATAACCACCAGAAATATAAAATATCTTCACATTTTCCTAAAATTTTAAATCCAAATCTGATCCAGATTAAATGATCAAATCAAGACCCCTCACTTCTTATTATAGCCACCCCACTTCTTGAACTCTCCATGATATTTGACCTAATTAATATACTATAGATTAAATTAATTAATAATTTAAGCTTATATATTTATCTAAATTAAAATATAAAAACTATATAATATTTTAGTTAATTTTAAGGCATCAGATAAATAATTAAATGCCATAAAATTATAATACACCTATTAATTTATAATATTTGCAAATTAATTTACACTATTTGAATTTAGAAAATAACTACGACGTTAGTGTATTGACTCTTTGGTGTGAACTCGATCCTTAGTAATAATTAAACAATTTGAACATTAAATCCTATACGGTCTTTGCTGAAGCACATTATCGGACATGAGTTTAGTTGCTTATAGAGCATTTAAGCATAATCCAATTTATAATCTTTATTAAGTTACACATTTGTAATGATATTTTATATGCTTTTCTTTTCGTCATCATTATATCACTAAGATATCTAGAGTTTGGTCAATGGTCAAAAACTCGAATAATATCTGCAGTTAATTGCATAATGCGACTTGAAAGTCCTTGGTTCAATCCGATAAAATTTATCGATTAATTATTTTACTTTGGCCAAATATTTCCACTTTAAGTTAATTACCAATTACGATGATACCAACCTTCTATGATAAAGAAGACTAATCCTCTCTTGAGTAGTGTTTTCCTTCAAGTAGTTCAACATGTCCTATTAAGGTTGTAACATGATTGTGATATCATATGATTAACTATAACCAAGGTATAATTTCGCTAAGCAAGATCATTGATACTCTCAAGACTAAAGACTACTATACATCGTTACATGATATATTTAGTTTGACATACTTGTATTAACCTATAGTAGACTCTAGTTTAGTTGTTTTGTGATTGTTTCAAACAACCACAAATACTAATCTCTTGATGTCTCAAATGGTCATGAGTAATTCACCATCCATCGTATGAAAAACATTACTTACACTAATCTCAAGGATGTATCGATATCCTTTTCTCGATAAATCTCGATTAGGAACAATTTAAGGGAAAGTATTTTAAGTGTTTGATCAAAACTCATGGTTACAAGCACATTCACAGCTGCAATCAATGAAAAACTTATCTATGGATTTCCTACTTACACATTTTTAATATATTCATATCATTACTTATATCACAATACAGTAACAAATAAAATAAGCAAAAAATCATAAACATACTTTATTTCAAATATGATTCTTATACAAGAGTTAAGTCATAAAATTAATTGCGTAATTGCGCCTAAGACACATCCATAACTTCATCACAGATGTGTGATTTACTTAATAGGTATAGATGCTCCTTATACATTAAGCATAATCCTAACTTCATTTATTTCCATTGGCACTTTCATTTTAAAATAAATAACTTATATTACGATTTTAATTAATTACTCTTAGCTCAATTAAATCAATTACATAAGTGTCCATCTACACTTGATTAATTAAATTCTCTTTTGAGCTATTCTCTTATTAAATTTCTTTAATTATTATCTAAGTACTTTCCGTTCATATAATGGCATTCCATAATATGAGAATTACAGCCTTAGTGTCGTTCGATGATGTTTTGTCATGATTGATTCATTTGCACGGTAGATTTCATCGAATGAAAAGTGATATTATAAAACAAAGTAATTTTATTAATTTTTTATAGTAATAGGTGAGTGATTTTGAGTTACTTTTAGCAACACATTATTCGTATAGTCTGTTCAAAATACAATTCCCAAGAAAATATTGAAACAAATCAAAACAGAGTAGTTGGGGTAAAAGCTGAAGAAGGGGACACTAGTGTGTATTCAATAGGTTATAAACTTAGATTCCCCTTATTTGTTTCAAGCAAAATCACATATTGAGCTTGTTTTATTGCTTTAGCTAACTACTCGGTGGCTATGACCGTTGACCCCTAAAGTTTAGGTAATGTCTTGGTTAGAACGTCCGACGCGGTTGAAGGTAAATTGATAGTTGAAACTTAAGAGTTGTGATAGATTGTCTTAATAGAAAAACCCAATATTTTGTTCTCATCAACCTCCTGATGGAGGGGTTTAAATTGCACTAGACTCATGGATCTTTGATCAAACATCTGCCCTCAAAAAAGGTTTGGTAGGAATCCAACATACGAAAGCGTGGTGTGTCCCAAGTCACCTACCAAACATTCAACTACCAACCACCTACGTTTACTTATTTCAGTTCTCACTTTCGAAAGAAATTCTATTCCATTTTCTCCACTTAACATCAATTGTAAGTTCTACTCCAGTTCGCACTCAATTGCTCTTCATTCATGCTCAGTTCTCAATTTCTTGATCTATCCCTGCTCTTTGATTGCCGAATCAGTTTGCGCTAAGTTTTGATGTTTGATTTTTCAGGTTTATAATGGCTGAAACTCCTTTTACTGCAGAAGAGGTACTAACGATTTTAGCTTCATATATTTTTGTGTATTCAGTGTAATATACTGAAATGAAATTGATTCTGTACAGGTGATTATTGGTGAAGAAAAAGGACATGTTAGACTGATCACATTGAACCGACCCCGTCAACTGAATGTCATCTCACCAAAAATGGTACGGTTATTACCATACTTAGAAATTGAATATTATCAAATTACATACATACATATACATATCAACATATATATATACATGTATGTATATATATATGTATGTATGTATATATATGTATGTATGTATGTATGTATATATATATGTGTGTGTATGCACAAACAAGAGTTGTAATATTTTTGGTGTCTTGGTTTTTCGGTGTCAAACCACCAAAAACGCCCTTCTTACGGATAATACCGAATCTTAGTATCACTTAAAATCAGGATCTAACAATTAAACTTCCTTTACAAATTCAAAACGTCATTTTATGAATAATACCAAATCTTAATATCACTTAAAAATAGGATCTATTGAATAAACTTCCTTTACAAATTCATTCTTTGCTATTTGTAAATTCAAGGTAACAAAATTAGATGTTGCAACTTGGAAATAAAAATTCAGACTAACTACGTATGATTTCAACGTAAAATATGATTAAATATTTATGCAAATTATTTTCTTTTGAATGTGTTAAACATATACAATTTGTATGGTACACTATAATGATACCCAATATATATGCATAATGCACTGTAACAGTACCTGACCAATGCACGATGATAGTCATGTGGTAAAATAACCGAAACAATCATAGAACCTGTCATATATCTCACAACATATAGATAAAATATAATAGTAATCACATATATAAAACACAAGAGGCAGAAATATAAGCATATAAGCTATCATTGATCATAGTACATGTTAAATATAGTTATATTAAAAACAGCAATAGAGTTTATACAACTAATAAACCAAGTATCTATTTCTAGATTACATGTAGTACCGATAAAGCTTTCTAGTGCTGCACATCGAAATAAGCAACAAAACTCAAATAAATAGTAGAATAGCGCTAGCCTCTTACTTGTCCTCTGAACAGCCCCTTGCGCTAATGTCACACCTGCTATCCAGTCTACTCATTTAAGAGTACCCGATATAATAAGAAGCAAAACATAAAATTTTAAATCAAACAACAGTCTGGTATGAGCGATAAACAATTTCAAAATAATGTGAATATCAATATAGTAAAATAGAAACACTAAGTATGAAAAATCATATCTGACTTGTTTCTGCATTCAATAAGTTAGCACATAACTAATATATGCTAAGCTATCATCGTATAGTGCACTGATACTTAGGGTACATATAAGGTGTCAGGGTACCTACTCGATAATACCAATATCATGAGACATCCAACTCAATCGCCCATCAATTAAGGCGAATACAACAATCACAACAATCAAAGCAACCATCGAACTCTCAGATGCTCCCTAATAACTAACGTAGTGTTACCCCGTGTTAACCCTCCTTTTGGAAAGAACGTAGACAAGCGGATTTAACTAAATCGACTGCTTGTTTGTCGAGACTGAAATACGATAGATTTGAGCCAGCTGGATGAATAGGCGGTCAGTCATGGATGGTTCGGTGTATATGGCTCGACCTAGGTGGATCGGCATGTGTCGCTCGGTCAAAGATGGGAATTCGTGCATGGATTGGCCAAGATGGTTCGATTGGGTCTGGTTCGGCATTGGAGTGAGTCAGTGATTGAAGGTGGTTCGGCACGCTATGGATCGGTCTGGATGGTATGGTTCAACATGCTCAAGAGATATTAGAGTTGGGAGTGACTCGGTGTTGAAGTATGGATATGCTTCGGTCAAGGTGGATCGGCATAGGTCGGTCGGCATGACAGTGTGGGTTAGTCACATAAGGTTGGTCAAGGAAGATGAGACGAAGTGGCTCGGTATGGATGGATTCGGCCTCAACGGAATCGAGACGTGTGGGTCAGCCATAAGCCGTTCGGCCGCCACGGTTCGATCGGCATCAGGTTCGGTGGTAGTCGGTCGGTCATGATGAAGGATGTTGGCATTGCTATAGCCTTAATGGGCCTGGACTACTCAGGATGCCAAATAACTCTGGATTTGCCTATAAATACAACATGTGGAGCTTCAGGAAAAAGATCTTCATTCTACTTCCCTTCTTCTTCTCTACCAAGGCCACTTTGCCATTATTGCTTTAAAAGCTTTGGATTGTAACTGTAGTTGATTCGGATATCAATAGAAAGAAATTTTTTTAGTGGACCTAGGGCGGAGTTAGCCGAACCACTATAAATCCCCTGTTATTACCGTTTTCTTTTTAATTTTTACTGTTCTTCATATTTATACTCTCTACATACACTCTATCTGCGATCTATAACTGTGGTTTGGTGCTTTCATCTGGATTTGGGTGTTAGTGACCAATTTTGACGCTAACACCCTGTTTTTTAATCAAAGCAGATTTCAATCAGAGTTAGAAGGCTACGGCAAAGACAAAACGACACAAAAATTTGAAAGTACACTTAGGGGAAATGGAGAAGCAAACGGGAGAAATTTCAATCGAAATTAGGCTAAGAGATAACTCGGTGAAGAGTGATTTTAACTTGATGAAGAGTGATTTTGGTCGATGAAGAGTGATTTTGGTCAGTGAAGAGTGATTTTAACCCGGTGAGGAGTGATTTTGGGTCAGTGAAGAGTGCTTTTTTCTCTTCTTTTTGCCTACAGAACTCCATATACTGCTCTAACCACTCGTGGACAAGTGATTTTTCCAGAGTTTGGATGAGCAATTCTAAGGATCGATGAGAAGAAAGCGAAAAAAGCGGGATAATTCAAGTGCTATTGGGAAGATCATTAGAATCAACTCAAAGTCGATGAAAAGAGTTTGAAACACATTGAATAGAGGATAGTAGAGCAAAACAAGTGAAAGAGTTCACTTTCAACGGGCAAAACGGATTGGTGCCGATCCATTTTAGATCGGTACCGAGTTGTTTTCTTGGTTCGTGGGCCTCCGTGTTCACTTGTACAACACCAGACTAGCATATGGACTTCACTGCAACCGGACTTCTGAACATGTTCACATGTTTCTTTATAAATACCAACCCTATTGCAACTAAAGGAGGTTCTTGACTCTGCTTCTTTTTCACTCTATCTTCTCCTTTAAATATTCTAAAAACTCCATTGTAAATCTAGGATCCAATAGATTGTGGTCAGATCTGGTATAATTCACTGTAATTCGAAGAGAAGACAACTAATAACAAAATATAAAGTGGACGTAGATCAAAGATTGTCGAATCACTATAAAAATTCTTGTGTCTTCTTTACTGTTTTTCCTTTATTTTAATAGAACATGTGCTTTTATCTGATATTTAGGTGTTGGTGTCATTTCTGGCACTAACATTTTGGTGCTTTCACCGAGAAAGAACTAGATTCGAAGACTTGAAGCTTGAATACGAGATTTAGAGAAGATGAAGAGGCATAAAACCAGATCTAAGGTGGAAGCCAACCGGAGCAAGGTAGAAGGCGTTAGGCATTCTTAAATTCTAACCATTCCATCTACGTGACCAGACATGAGATAAAGAGAATGATGAAAGAGATGCAAGATGGAATAATGATTCGACGATAGGAAATGCTAGAGAGATTTCTTGGAATCGGATCAACAAAGAACAACTGGAGTAGTTGGAATTCAGAAACCAATGCGGGAGCATCTGGAATTGTAACGGAGCAAACTAGAACAATTCCCCCACAGCTAGAACCAGTCGATACTTATAGGAATTGTGTCGGTGCCAAGACGAATTTACTCGAGGGCATGATCGATTTGGATCTAGGATGAGCATTAATGCTTGGAATAGACGATTCTGGAACCAGAAGCTCACCGTAGGAACGGGGGCGTGATGAAGTTATGGATTAGAGACTTTCATTGAATGATAGCCCCATGATCAGGATGGATTGGAGTAAGCTTCGATTCCTTTATCTCGTCTTTTATTCTCAATAAATGATGCTATATTACCAACAGACTGGTTACACGTGTACGAGACTGATCGGTTCCTAGAAAAGCTTCGAGTTGGAAGTCTGAAGGTGATTCTTGATAGAATTAGATGATTGCTAGATGTCATGACTTAGGCTTCATAAGTGATGGTTGACACCGATTAGGAAACACCAACAGTAGGGGTGTAAATCGGTCGGACCGGACCAGACAAAAGCTTGTTCATTTTCTGTCCTAAATGAAATCGGACCGGACACGGACCGGACAAGATTTATGTTCGTACAAATTTTGCTGTCCTAACTTATGTCCTAAATAAAATTGGACGGACAATAAACATTTTTCGGGCACGGACTCGAACGGACACGGACGTACATTGCTATTTACATCACATTTTATGTTTTTTAATAGATTTTTATCAATTATATTTTTTTATCGGTATGCACTGAAGTATAAATTTGTACTCAATCAACTAATCAAATAGTTTTCATAAATAATTTGAAGAACATAGTAGATATATTGGATTATAAGAAATTCGGACGAATTCGAATGAATACAGGTCGGACGAGATTTTTACTCGTACAAATTTTGTTGTCCTAAATGGAAATCGAACGGTCTCGGACGGACATTTTTCGGTCATGGACTCAAGCGGACATCGACATTCGTATAAAATTAACAGCCCTAACCAATAGACATTGATGACCATTTAAAATTGATTATGATTTTACAAAACTACTTAAAGGTGATGGTTGATTTTAACCATGATAGTCCCGACCAGAGAGAAGAGGCGATGACCGCAAGAAGTAAGTCCTCCCACCGGAGAGCGAACGAATGGGCTTGCTTGAACGTTGGGTTCCCTCGTCGGAGAGCAAGCGAATTGGGCTCAGTAAGAATATGGGAGATCAAAAGTAAGTTCCTTCACCGAAGAGTGGGCTGATGTGCTTGCTTGGTCGTTGAGTTTCTTTATCGGAGAGCAAGCGGACTCAGCAATGACCTGAAGAGGTCAAACCCTAGATTGTAAGATTAATGATGCGGAAAGATCGAACCCTAAATTGGATGACAAACGATCCGGAGAGATCGAATCTTAGATTGGATGAGACCTTAGATTGGATGTAGATGATCTAGAGAGATCAGACCCTAGAATAGATATTTACTTGACCTTAGGATTTGAACGTCTTGTAATCAAGAGTAAGACAGACGAACCCTTGACGAACACGAAACGATTTTGATATATGATATGATAACTTCGAATAAAAACAAATTGATTATGATTTATGACTCACACTTAAATAAGGACTAAAGTCCTTAGCAATGATGGTCTAGAACGACCTTTGATTTGCAGGTGAATCTGAAGAAACCAGATGATCCACCAAGATCGAGATCGATGGAAGGCCGAATAGCTCAACTACCAAAGAATGATTGTTGCTAGAGCTTGTTCTTGAACAAAACACACTTTACATTCGAAAGGCATACTTTGGGGGGCAAGACAAAAAATGGCACTAACATATAGCCAACTCAAATGGTCTACGACCACTCAAAGTCGTAGATGCTTGCATAGTTATGAAAGATGCGTCAAGGCGCGTAGCACGACGCGGTGCGGCGTTTGCGTCTTTCTTCCTTGTGGCGCGGCGCACATGAAAAGACGCGGCGAATACCGCATTGTGCAAAAATAGCGCACGGTGCAAAATAGATCGCATTTTCATTATATTATTGGCTTTTTATTTAGTTTTCATTTTTTTATAATCCAAACTGTATAAAAATCAGTATTCATCATATTATGGAGCATTAAAAAGAATGTACAATACAACATCTGTGACACCATTGATTCAATATCCTTGAAGGATATTGATGATGTAATGAATGATTAACAAAAAATATGGATGATGCATCCGATACTTAAGAGGATCTTGTATTTGATAATGATAATGATGAGTTGACTTGAGGTATTGCTGCTAGAGCAGTAGAAGTTGAGGAAGCTAGACATCCAGGTAGAAGTACATCTACATCGAGAGGTTTTTAACACCTGCTTTAGTTCCTTTACATCTCACGAAAAAGAAACAAATCTAAATGAGATGGATGAGGAAAATGCTGAAACTTATGAATTTAATGATCCGGACATTGATATGGAAAATATAATAGTTGAATCATATTCAAAATTTTAGTTTATCAGTAATATTTTTATTATATTGGATTTTGGCTTTAGAAAACCATTAAGTTTCAAATTCTATGTTTATAATATTATATTTGATGATTTTTTTGCGCAAAATGCCTAAAAAAATCTTTGTTGCATTTAACATGCACGGTAAATTAAAAAAAGGCGCATCATTTGCCGCGCCGTGCGCCAAGACTCCGAAGAAGCTTTGCGTCGTGCGCCATTAATAATTATGAATGCTTGTTGCTCAATACTTCAAACTCATGCTCTACTCAGGTGGCTAAAGGTATGGACTACTCAAATGTCCGACTCATGGATCCAACTCATGAGCATACTCAAATCACCCTAGGGTATAGTCAAATTACCCTACCCCATATGAGCCCTAATACTAGCATACATACCGATAATAGGACTACTACCATCATCTCCTTCGGTGTTCACTCGGAATTTACTCATTTTATAATCCTTTTACGCTATAGTTACTTCCCCCATAAAGCACTCAACCAAAACGTTTTACTTTGTCGATCCGTCAAAGTCCGAAACACCGCTGGACATCCTCGCAATGTTGTAGTCCTCTCTTCAAAGTTCTGAAATAATCTCATAGAAGCATTGCCCCATCGCTTCTCCATCCAACTCATTTCTTCATCCCGCCTTAACATCGTAATCTAACGTTGAATGAACGATCAAACATCTATGGCACACTCCCCAAGACAGCCTCTTCGCCTCTAGTAAGTTTGGCCATAGTTGGCCAAGCAACAATCATGTCGGTAATGAGTTGTATACTTGGTCAAATTTTGACTATATACTTCAACTCAATATCCTCGTCTTCCCCTAGTGCCTTGAACCTCCTCTTCATTTCTCTGGAGCAACGCCTTAAAATTCTCGAAGTAAAACATGTCAGTACCGTTAGAAACATGTCGGTACCGAATGTTTTACTTTGACAAATTTTCACTTTTTGAATCCGTTAGTGGATATTCCTTTAGTCCGAAGCCCTCCAATCCGAATCCCAAAGCACTCCAAGCCCCAATTCGAAGTCGACCTAAAAAATCCACCTAGTCCGTTATCCCTGAGTTGTTTGAGCCATTACCACCATCTTATTTTGGCAAAAATACCGACATGATGTTCTTAGCTCAAATCAGCTTCAAATCTTGTGTGACTTATTTTGTAGGCTTCCTAAGCCTCCAAGAATTCCGTACTCAAATCGCAACATGTTTTGAGCACTTTTACTCACCAAATTACCCCATTGACGATCACCCTCTAACTACACTAAACAGGTTAAAAATATAATAAACTAGCACATACAACCAATGCACAACATCCATACCACTCGTACATGCAATCAAATCATACCTCAATCATATATTACTTCCTATACCTAATCACGCACCAAATGAGGAATTGTTTTACAAAATGGTCAAAAATGAGTCAAATTACACATTTATCTTTTGAAAACCATTTAGAAGATGTTAATTAGGTTAGATCTAAGTTTGAAAATGTTTTAGCATTTAAAAACAACTTAAAAACATAATTTGTTATATGGACATGCATATGATAGTAAAATATATAAAATCACCCTTCTAGTATCAAAATAATTGAATCCCAAATCGAATGTGGTTGAACAGCAAGCTTCCTAAGGTGTCAAAATAGTAGATCTCTAATTTCCTTGCTAATTTCTCTTTAATGACGTGTTTAAGTTAATTAAAGTCACTGTTATTAAGGCATGCATCTAGGCATACAAAGGCTCAGACGCAACAATTGTGCCTTTATGGAAGTTGAGGTGCTCAAGCTATTCAAGGCGCCCAAAAAATGCGCCTTTTGCTAAGACAGTGGAGCTCCAAAACTCCTAAGACATGGGCCTCAACTAGGGTTTATGTATTTAAGTAAGTTAGCTTTAAGTAAACTTTAACTTATAGTTTAGTTAATGTTAATTTAATTTTAATTTACTTTAATTGAATTTAAAGTTTAGTTAATTTTGATTTTAATCTAAAGTTTAATTAATTTTAAATTAAAGTTTAGTTAATGTGAATTTAATTTTAATTTTAGTTAATTTTTGTTAAAATTTGGATATTAGCGATTATATGTTGAATTAAATTTGAAGTGTTGCGTTGAACATTTGAACTTGAACACCATTCGTAATTTCTATTTTTTCGGTGGTGTGGACTTATTTGACACTGTTTTGATCAAAGTTGTCATTTGTGGCATCATATCAGTCGGTTAATATTTTTATATTTGAAAAAAAGAGGTTATAAACATGTTTTGATACTAAAATTATCATTTTTAATGTTAATTTATAGTGCAGTTTTTTTTAACAAAAAACACAAAGTTGTATAAAAATCGAACAAAAAGGCTCAAGGTGCAAAACAGCCCAAGGGCGTAAACTTGATGCCTTTTTGCGCCTTAGTACCCCTTAACTACCTTGATTAAAGTAAGGTAAAAGGATGCTCTTTGACTAGAGAGGGAATTAATGGAGGATTTTTTTTGTTGTTGTTGCTGTTGTTGAAGTGTGTAATGAGAAAGAATACCCCTTCAACCTCATTTGGCTTCTAACCTCAAAATGAGCTTTTGGGCCTAGCCTAAATCCCATTAGATATCTACTTATTGTTCAAAAACTGTAAAGCCTTCGAATGGATATATTTCTCAAACCGTAAGTTCAAAAATTTACTAAGATCAATTTACGGAAAGAGAAACCAATATCTTTCCAATAAAAGTGGTCTCAATCCTTAATTCGGATCATATCATAAGTTATAGACCTTATAAGTTTTTAGGATCAAAATCTTTCTATAGAATTACTAAGTGTCGGAAGTGTTACTAAATATTTCTCAAAGTTATAAAGTCATGTGATCCCATATAAATTATAAAAAAAATTATATATTTTATGATCTTTTAATGTGTAAAATATAAGTCATTACACTTTTTCCCTTTAGGAATGTCACCCCTGAAATCCCAAAATCAACAAGGTAAGGTCAACAATAGTTACTCCACGTGCTTAACATTCACAAGAAAATTATCACAAACATCAAACATGCAACGATGGATTCATAAGTAATCAGATAATATCTGTCTATCCTAGCATGCATAGTGCTAATTTATCTTTCATGATATCAAAAGTGAAAGTAAGTGCAATAAACATAAAGTCTTACCAAGCGAAGAGCCCAGGGTAAGTGGTCCTCTCATTGGTCTCCCATACACACTTACACATACATAATATACTATATTGTAAAAATTGTTCTAGGCCTCCGCCTAGGTCCTACCCATGAGCTAGGTGACGCTTACGGCCTAACCATCCATCCAAGCCTGCCTAGAAAAAGTTTACCACCACATCTCAGAATCTAAACGGGTATTTAGGCACTTGTTAGACATTAGTTGGGCTCGATGTCATATATAAGCATCCATGTACCAATTTTAGGTTGTTTTTCCTCCTTGGCTGCCCAAAATTTTAATTTAAATCAAATAATAATGAACCAAATACTAATTTTTTGTCTAAAATACATCAATTATCAAAAACGCATAACTCTAATTAATCTCAGTCTAAACGATTAATCCCTAGTCCATATTTATCGCATAGCATTCACCTAACGATTCTTACAATACATACACACACACATACTCATCCCTATACATACATACATGCATATACATACAACTTACCCCTCTGTGTGTATGCATGTGATTCAAAAAATTATTTGGAAATATTTGCAACTTACCTTTAGTCTGGCTAATTGTTGTCCATGATATATAGATCTTAGGTGCATAAATTTTAAATACTTAATGCTGTAAATAAAATTTCATTTTGACTTTTCTATGAAAGATATTCATGAATCTGAATGTTGAAAAACAGTAAAGTGTTTTAACATAGTATGTTAAAAATAGAGACTCAATCTTAAGTTGTGAACAAGGAAGAAGAGCCATATTTTGAATTTTTTAAAAAGTAATCTAGACATAAGAATACTAATAATAACAAATCTCATCAGAGTTGGGGTGTTTATTTGGTGAAACTGAATCAATGTTGTTTTTGACACTGTTTGGTTTCTAGTGGGACAAGAGAAGTGGTGGTTCATAAGCCATTCATTGTTCTGTTCAACCGAGACATCAATAGGTTCATGCTAGCTTTTAAAATTACGCTCTTGGGCCATTGTGTAAGCATTTTTTCCGCATGAAAAGTTAAAAATGTATTTTCAAGCATTTATGTCAGAGCTGATTCTAAATATTGCACAATTGTACTTCGATGTAGACTTAAAATCTTTCAATTTGGATATAATTCTAGGCATTGCACAATTGTACTTTGATACATACTTAAAATCTTGGTATCTCAGCTATGACAATTATTGTTTTGAGTTAGGAAGTATAATTGCGATCATGCCGCTCTTCAAAGAATTCAATAATTGGAGGAGGTCTTTTCCAGTTTAAGTTTTCATATTGTTATGAATATGACATCTTAAAGATATGAGTCTTTGCTTTTTCCTACGGGGATATTTTATTGTTATACTTTATGGCGTTCTCAGGGTTCTGTAATTGAAAATGTATCTCATCATCTAATATCCAAGATAAATAATTACCTCCTAAAATGTCAAGAGCCTTGAGTTCCAAAGACATACATAAGACCTTAAGGTAAACTATAAAAATGAGATGCAACAGTCAATGACCACTAGGACAAGTGGCAAGTGGTGTGGCATTGTAGATAGAGGTTTTAAAGGCCATGAGTCGAACCTCTGACTCATCAAAATGAATTCTCTGCTTGAATAAAGCATCACTCTTGTTAGCAGAAAATAAAATAAAACAGAGATGCAACAAAATATTTTTTAACATGCGAAGAATTTATTAAATTGTATCATTATAAATTTCTCCGTAGGAGAAACATAATAAACTTCTTTTTAAGAGGCTAAACTAGTGCTGGATTTGAAAACAAATTTTATAGTTTGCATTTTTAATATGTTAAGTCAACTGGCGTAAGAGCAAAAGCGGAGTTGGAAAATTTTAGTCATCTCAGTAAATGGGAGAACGGAAAGGGTGAAGATAGTTCTTGATATTTTCCAAAAAGTAGAAAACAGGGGAAAAAGGCCATTTTCAATTTTGTAGGTTAAAAGCATATTTTAAAGCGACCGTTTTCCAATCTCTCCTGCTCTTTCGTGCATTTTAAAGTACATGTTCAAAATGCAAAACCCCATTTTCAAACCAAACTCTATCTAAATCTTCATGAATTAACTCAAGTTTGGAAATCTCTCTTCCTGGGATTCTTATTATAATTTGAGAAAAGCTACTTGTATTCTCTCTTCCTGGGATTCACTGATTATAATTATATTTCTATAAAAAGAATAAAAAGTATCCGTTATGGAAGTTATAAAAATATTTTCTTCAGGATTCTTTAGGATATAATATAGAACTTTAAACCGTGGATATCTCTTTTGGAGATGATCTTTAATTCATAAACATAAAGTACAAACAATAAGATCTTTACATTAACAAAATGAATATAGAGCTAGAACAGTATGTGAAAAAATAATACACTACTGAGCAACTGAGCAATAGATTATAATGTATGTGGAGTAATAATCTATAACTTAAATAAACTTATAGTGATAGCTGCGCATGGAATGCAAAAAAAAAAAAAAAAAAAAAAAAAAAAAAAAAAAAAAAAAAAAAAAAAAAAAAAAACTTGCAAAAAATATACTCCAGATGAGTGCTAAGAAATATGAATCGAGTTGATAATCACTTTTAGCAGTAAATGATGCTTGAAATGGTGACTCTTCTCAGGAACTATGCTAGCAAACAAGTAACAGAGACAAATAACTACATATGATTGAAGTGTGTCATTTACTAACATAAAAAACAAGGACTAGATGCTTAAAGAAACAATATTTCTTTTGATTGAGTTTGATAGAATAAAGAGAGAGTGGTGTATAACAAAATATCACCATATTTTACATAGTGTATCACTATCGGAACCCATAAAAATCTCTTCTGGCTTCCACAACTATAGGTCACCATGCAAAACCGCTTTACATGCTTACTATAACCATTCATGATTTTTTTTATCAAATAGGGCCAAATAATGAATTTTATTATTTGGCTTTTTATTATCGTACGGCAGTACAACACCATTAATGAATGGAGAGTAACGGAATTGGACAGCCGTACGGTAGTGAATAGCCATTGTAATGCAAAGGCTCTGTTTAGGCTGAATGAAAAGAAAAAAAAGAATTTGGTGATAAGCAGCATGTGGAAAAATTAGACATCTATTAAAATTTTAATGGTAGCCAAAAGCAGTTTTGTGGGTGCCAATTAGCAGCACACTTTTGCATAAGGAAAATTGTACCAGAAGAATAGTTGAATGCAGTATAGTGGCAGTATGGAAATGGTTTGAATTTGGTGCATTTACCTAGGGTTACATCCTTAATTTAAAGTATGAGGGAATTCGTCCTATTTGATCATGTCCTTTCAATAAGTGATTGAAAGATCAGGATCTGTGGGTCAACTTTTAACTATGTTTGATTAAAAAAGAGCAGAATTCAACCTGATCAATGCTATCAACTTCTGATTGGTGCTTTTGTATTAAGTAACCAAAGTAGAACAATTGATAAATTTATCTATAATTATTATAACAGGTAGAGTTGCTAGCTGGTTGCCTTGAAAATTGGGAAAAAGATAATGATGCAGAGTTGGTTATATTCAAGGTAAATAAATCTTTCGCGTAGACGGCATGAAAAATGGAAGACAATGGTTTGATCTTGTAAATTGATAGGGTGCTGGACGTGCATTTTCTGCTGGTGGTGATTTGAAAGTATTCTATGGTGGAAAAACAGGTTCAAAATCGATGTAATTCGACTCTTTTGGAAATATGTTCATTTTGTAGCCGCTGTTGGTGATGATTTTCCTTTAACAGTCAAAGATGCATGTCTTGAAGTTGTATATAGAATGTACTGGTTATGCTATCACATTCACACGTACAAGAAACCGATGGTAACAATTTTGATCTTAGGCCCTCATTTCAGTTTGCTACCAATAGTTATCATTCCTGCAATGCTGCTATAATCTTTTTCTTATTTAGAATAGTTGCAAAGTTGTTTTTCTTGTATGATAAAAGTACTTGGTAGCAAATCGAAATAAAATCTTATCATGATTATGTAGCATGAGGCGAATTTATATGTTCATGGTTTACATGTTTAGGTTGCACTTGTAAATGGTATTGTCATGGGTGGTGGAGGAACTATGGTAGTTCCATTGAAATTTTCAGTTGTCACAGAGAAGACAGTACGTGCACAATTTTATCAATACAACACAAGTTTCTGTTGATTAAATACCAGTTCTAAGCCTCTAATTCTTTTTTATATATATAGATATTTGCCATGCCTGAAGCAAGTATAGGGCTTCACCCTGACTGCAGCTTCTCTTACATACTCCCACGCCTTCCTGGGCATTTTGGTACGCTTCCATAAAAATATATAATGGTTTTCGTGTGTTTTTTATCTTTTCAAAATTTTTTGTTACTGGACATTAAATGTTGAAATTTGTAGGAGAATACCTGGCTTTGACTGGTGCCAGGTTAAATGGAAAGGAGATGATTGCAGTGGGGCTAGCAACTCATTTTGTTCCATCTGAGGTTAAAAAAATATAAAATATATTGAGCTCTTAAATATTTAATATTCGACTTTTATTTTTAGATTTTTGATTGTGAAACAATGTAATTACCATGTTTGATCAGAAACTCGAAGAGCTGGAGAACAGGTTAATTAGCTTAAATTCAGGCAAACAGACTGCAATAAAGAACGCGATTGAAGAATACAGTTTGAGAGTTAAACCTGATAAAGAAAGTATCTTAAACAAGTTAAGCAACTAATTTGTTGATTTGATTCAAACTTGCATGGGTTTTTTTTTCCTGTATTCCCAATTTATCTGCTTATTTCTTTTCTTCTCGTAGGCTTCCAATTATTGATAAGTGCTTTTCGAAGGAATCGGTAGAAGATATCATCACTTCATTTGTGAGTCCATGTATACTTTTAGCTTGTTTTTCTTAGTTTACCCTACAGATCATAAAATGTAAAAAAGATTAATTTTGTGCCACAAATTCTGAATAAAGAGTTCTTTGAACTAATATAAGTATTTTAATATGATTGATAATTTGATATCGTGCAGCAAGCAGAAGCGAGTAACGAAGGAAATGAATGGATTACCACAGTGCTCAAAGGATTAAAAAGATCATCACCAAGTGGCTTAAAAATTGCACTGAGATCGGTAACTTTACAATTATCATAAAACAAACAGTTGCATAGTCATTCACAGAGAAATTCGATGAACAGGAACCTGTAACATTGGTTTTGTCTAAAAATATGTTACATTTATCCAGATAAGAGAAGGAAGGAAGCAAACATTACAGGAATGCCTAAAAAAAGAATTCAGACTTACAATAAATATACTAAGATCAGTAGCATCTGGTGACGTATATGAGGTAATGTCTATCGTCCAATTATTGTGTATCAATCATGTTCATGTGGTACATTAATATAACACATAGTATCATCTATGGTACTCTACATGATTTAGCCTTTGTATTTCAGCTCCCATAGGTAATTTTCATCCATTATACCACAGATTTAGAAAGCTTTGATTATAATTCACATATATATTACCCATGAACTAACTGCAATGAATTATATATGAAGGGAATCCGTGCAATTAGCATTGACAAAGATAATGCACCCAAGGTATACAATTCTATGTACACGATATGCATCATATTACTGGGGTTCATGTAACTGAAATGCTTTGATTATGCATTAGTGGGAACCACCTACACTTGAAGAAGTAAGCGATGAGAAAATAGAGCGAGTTTTTCAGCCATTCAATGCAGAATTAGAACTCCAAGTACCTAACGATGCTGATACATGCAGGTTGTGGATTCATTCACACACACATATACATACAATACATACACATATACATACGATACATGCATGCATACATACATATCTTTGTATGTATGTATGTATGTATAGCTTTAAATTTGTTCTACTATTTGTTTCCTGAGCAATTTTGTTGATGTTCAGCAGGTGGGATAAAAAATATGAAAGCACAGCTTATCCTAGCATTCTATTGAATTGATATATCAGAAATAAGATGATGAATAGGAGACAATGCTCAAGGAAAATCAGACATCTTCAATATTTATTTAGATAAAATGCAGCCATGTAGTTGCACAACCAGGTTATGGATCAAAAATAATATTATGTAAGAGACATAAATTCATGGAATGAGATTTATATCAACTTATTTTATGCTGTTTCTGGTATAATATTGGCACCTCCATATACATGCAATATGAGTCTGTTACATTTATTTTGAAGTTGCCTTCAAAAATTACACTTCCGATTTGTATTTAAGTTGATCGTTCAATAGAAAGTTATTTTGTATCCTGAAAATTTCAAACACTTACGAATTTGATCTTCTTCCAAATTTAATTTGAGTTTGGTTTGATCCAATTTGAAAAACAACATAATTACTGTAACGACTGCCTACGATGGTAAAATTAGGAGTGAAAGCAAGCAAGAGACTATTATTGCTCCCAGCTGGTGAGGTCCTTGGTTTGATTCCTTGGTTAATTTTCAGTTCCTTTTTTTCCACTTGAATTTTAAGCTGCCTAGGGCAATCCAAGCCCATAAAGCACGCCCTGCACTTACATTATAGACAACCATTTGTATTTCACATAATTTTATGTGAAGATACTCTTAGATTAAAATTTAATTCAAAGGTAATAGGGTCGATATTATTCAATCAAAATAAAGTTTAGACAGGACAAAGGAAAGAATGGCGGAACAGTGCTAAATCTCCAGATTGTTGATGTAAATGTGCAACATCAATTAACATTAACTTTTTCATGTCAATTTTCCTTCATTTTTTTCCATGTTAAGGATCATCAACTTTAGTGTTCTAATGCTCTGTACTGAGTTTCTAGAGATTTGTATTTGAGTTTTAAAGACATTAAAATAAGTGTTTTATTCGAATAAAATATTATTTTTATTTCTAAAAACTCATTAACATTTTCATAATTATTCAGTGAATGCTCAAGAAAGAACAACTTTTGCATATATTATTATATCCCCAATGACCATTGGTCCAGATATATAGTTTAAGCTGTTCTCAAAAATCTTGCAAAAATGCTACTCTACCCAAGTTTGGTTTTGTCAAATAACACACCAAAGAAAATAAATTTCAAGGCAATAGCGTAAACAGTATTGGTCTCACACCCAAAATTCAAATAAAATTCGTAACTGAACAAAAAGAAAGGTGATTTCAATAAAAAGATGCTACTGAAACTGTGCATCCAACAATAAATGGTTGAGCATAAGATAAAAGATAGTGGGGATATGTTCTTGCTGTTTATATTCCACTACAACATTATCAAGGTATCTACAAACCCATTTGACGTTCCAATATATGCAAACATATATATACTTACTTTATTTTAGTTTATTTATTTATTTTATACTTCAGATATCTGTACAAATTAAATATAAAAATAAACAAAATGAATCACAACTAAATTTTAACAAAATGCAAGTAGAGTGGAGTAGACTGAGCACATAGGGAGGGAATAATCGCTTTAGCAAAAGTGCATGATGGACAGTTGACAGTAATGTCCTATTCTTTATAGACATCACAGCTTCCTTTTACAAAATCTAATGACACTCAAGTTGTATCTTTCTTTGCTAAACCCAAAGTAGCATTGCTATTGCACTGTCGATCAATTCTTGAAAGCATATAACCTAAAATTCAAAAGCATAGGGGGTTCATTCCAGAATAACAGTAAAGCAAGGGGGGAAAAAGGGAGATTGATGTTTCAGAATTCAGACTGAAATTTCATATGCTTTTGCATCCCACTAATCGATTTCATTCACTTTATCCCACTCCTCTGACTTTACATACATACCAACATTCGTCTGAATTTTCTGGAAAAAAAAAAATCATAATATTTATAAAAAAGAAAAGCTGCAAAAAAGTTTGGCCAAAGGATTCAATTCATTTTAACATACCACATATACAATTCCCCTATATGATAATTGAGACTAGATCCTATAAAAGATGTCTTATATTGGTTTCCTTCTTTACATGTGATTCTTCCATTATTCAACAAGCAATTTGGTGATTCTTTGTACTGTTCAATCAAATTGCCAACCATGAGATTAAAAGTTCACTAATTTTTTATGTTGATTGCTAACTCGAACACACTTTGAGAAACCATTTCTTCAAGAGGAGGTTTCATCTTTGTAGCCTTTTTTATCTCATTTTAGTTTTACCAAATTCAAACTAAATCCATAGAAATACCAAATCACTAATAATAGTGTTTCTTCTGCACGATGTTCGCTGCTTCTTAGCTGCCTTTCACGATTCTATTAAGCCGAAATGGCAGCTTCTACAAGAAACATAGCTTCAATTATAGTGTTCCTCTACTTGGTGTTCGTTTTTCTTTTTGAATCAGTAACTTCATCAGATGAAACAACTAAATCAGCTCAAACTATTACTCAACCAACTTCTAATATCGTGGTAATTTTTTTAACATTTCGTATATTACGGTATTGTCTCTGATTACTTAAAATGTATCTTATTTCGATCGCTGTTTACAGCTGACTCCGAAACTCTCATTCCAAATAGAAGTGCATGCTTTTCTTCTATGGGCTTCTTTTGGTTTCTTGATGCCTGTCGGTATACTAATGATCAGAATGTCTCAGAGAATTGAATGTGCCCACAAGGTTAATGTTCTCTTCTATTCTCATGTAATTATACAGGTTAGTCTATCATAATCTCTTCTGACATAATTGTTATGTCTTTTTAAACCTAAAGGCCATGATAGACGAATGAATCATTGCTCTTTTTATCAATTAGAAACTGGTAAATGATAATGCTACTCTTATGATAACTTTTTTTACTAAATGATTAATTTTATATATAATACTATGAGTATATTGTGATATTAACTAATTTTTCTTTTCTCTTGCAGATACTTGCAGTTTTGCTTGCCACTATTGCTGTAATTTTGTCAATAAAGAAATTTGAAAACACCTTTGGCAACACTCATCAGAAGATAGGATTGTCGCTCTATGCGTTGTTATGGATTCAACCCTTGACCGGCTTCTGCAGACCAAATAAGTATAAATTTAACATAACTTATTTACCATTACTCTTTAATTTATGTTTTCTTCTCCTAATTATTCTTTTTTGTTTTTCAAATTAGAGAGGCAAAATTAAGAAGGATATGGTATTTTGTGCATTGGCTTCTTGGTACTGGAATAACTATAGCCGGTATAGTCAATGTATACATTGGTTTGCATGTCTACCATATGAAGACTTCAAGAGATCTGAATATATGGATTTATCTTTTCACTGTAGAGATAGTAACAATTGCTTTCATTTATTTGCTCCAAGATAGATGGAATTACATGAAAAATCAAGGAGTTAATACTGAAAATTTGCAAATTAGATCAAATAAACATGTGAAATGTCCAGGTAATAACAATCGGAAAGAGTTGGGTGAACTGTTTCAGTTGGATGAAAGAATATAGATGTTGGTTTTGTTAGCTTAATGCCAGTATGAAACATTGTTAATACGTTTCCAGTACTTAATTTCTTCCATTACATTTAGATATTATCATTTGTTGATGTTACAAGTCGAATTATAGCCTTATGAGACTTCAGTTGGTTCAATTGTGTGGCTTCCACTGATAAGGTGAGAGCTTCATGCACACCAACTACGCTATTAAAATAAAGAAGTTGAATTATTTTAACAGTACTCTATTATACAAGGAGGAGGATACTGATACATTATTTTTAATGTACATATACATGTCTTTAAAGGGTTTTAATGCTTTTAGAACATAGGTAGTTCTGCATATCACTTTGCCAAACAAAAGTTCTTACTAGAACGAACTTATTTTCTGAAATGTTATCCGACTTTCAATTTTATACTTCTAAAATGATAAGAGCAAGCATTTTACACTTCACAAAAAAGTATACACAAAATACAAGATCGAAGTATCATTTAAATCTATGAATTAATTTTCGTTGTTTACTTCATGAATTTAGTTTAAAAATTAATTTTTTCTGTTAAATGTATGCATTACTAAACATATTTTTGTTTTTATTTTTAATTTATAGTTTTGATTTTGTATGCTGTTAGCCAAAAAATTGGTATCATCCCTTATGAAGCTATGAAGAAGCAATAACATAGTATGTAGATTTTTATTGTAGTTTCTGTGTGGATTTAGCCTTTGATCTACGTAAATAGCGAGTCCAAAGTCAAATATCACGTCTAGGTCTAATGAAAATAACGATATATGCAAAAACAAGAAAAAGAAACAAAGACAAGCAAAACAACAAGGTTTATGGTGGTTCGGCTATGACCACGTCCACTTTAAAATAATTTATAATTTTTTCTCACACGATAGATAAAACAATAATATTGAAATTAAGAAAGATGAGAGATTAAAAAGGACAGCATCTTCTCTTAATGGAAAATAGTTTGATCATTTGCTATGTGTAGAAAACCCTCTATTTATAGGCATCGAGTGATGAATTTGGATCTTGGAGTCGAGATCTTCTCTAGGAAAAGTAACTCAAATATCTCCAATCCAGATCCGAATTCACAGTAGAAGCATTAGAGGGGAGACATGAATAAGTCTATCCGCGTGTACTAATCTATCTATGGATTGGTATCAATTGATAGACTTGTGAAAATCTTACTTTTATTGCTCTATTTTATCCATGAAACAAACGCTTTCATTACTTAAAACATCACCATGGAGAACCATGTCTCTTAAAGAACACTTCTCCACACGTTCATTGAGTCGTGTCCTTCCAACCAATAAAAATTCTCGAGTTTTACAGTTTAGGAAACTCATCTTTTCCAGTGGGAGATCCTTCAATCCACTGCTAAGTCAATGTCCAATAAATTCAGAAATCCATTTGCAATCACCAAAAGCCATAATTGCTCGAGAAAGATACCGAAATATCCAACTTCTAGGGATCAATACCGAACACCCCCACCTCTATAGCAATGTCAACCAAGAGTATTACAATGTAATACTGTCGGATAATATGAAGACTGAGGCGATATGAGGTACACATGTGAATATTCCTTAGGCTAACACGGGTACGTAATAAAAGGTCAAATAAATAACTCACTCATACATACTCAGTATCGGTACAAAGCAATAAGCACGTGTGCCTTTAGAATAGAACAATATACAATATACAGTAAATAACAGAGAACGTAGAGTAAGAACCGCAACGATAATATATAATAAAAAATATACATTACATGAAAATACATATAAGAGTCTATACACTACATAACAGTAAACAATTATTCTGAATACTCACTATGGGAAAAAATGCATCAGATGGTAGCTATGCTCGTTGTCTGATTATATATCTATCTATCGTTAAATCCCGTGACGTCTCATTGCACATCAAACAACAGACATGCTTCGTCATCTGATATGCACTAACAAAAAAAAAAATATGTTGTCTGATGTTATAATATCATTTATAGAATTTTCTATTAGAATATATATATATATATATATATATATATATATATATATTGACTAATATGAATACGAATTACACTTGTGTTATATTTGTAGAATGAAATAATGAGTCGTAATTTTATTCAAACAAATATTTTATTTCAAAAAAAATTCAAATACAATACAACTTTCACTATACTTACATTTTCAAATATAATACTACTTTCGCTATCAACCTCATATGTACAACTTTTCTCTACACTCTCATATATAACTTTTTTTTACTAGCACTCATTCACACTCACTCAAGTTTAATTTTGATGTTGATCTTGATTTGCTTGCTCTAGCTCGTGTCCAGCCATCTCTTATACCTATCAAATAAACAACGCAGTAAAATGAAAAAAAGGAACAAACCTAAATTGCAAAATAAAAATTGAATTTGAATATTAATATTGCCTTAGTTTATGGGTTTGTTTTCTTTTCATGTTTTAGATAGGGCAAATATTTATGTGCACCGACAACTTATGATATGCGCAATGTATCACTGTAAATATCACAAGGCCGGGCATCGGTTAAATCTCACAGCTATTGCAAAGGTCAAGCCCGAAGGCTCAACATAGTGCAAATATGCACAAGGTCAAGCCCAAGCCTCCTCGAGCTCAACTCAGGTGCACATATATAACCAGATAAAAACTAAGCATGAATTCAAGATAAAAACTACATGGAAATATAGGAAATTCACATGTATAACCAGATAAAAACTAAGCATGAATTCAAGATAGTGCACATAAATAAGCTCATGCAACTCAGCATGGAGATGCATAAAGTCAAAGCAAGCAGCAAACAGGTTCATGGAAAACTAGCAAGCAAGCAAAGCCCAATCAAGCAAAACTAAAGTGCACAAACAAGTTCAGTACACATGGAGATGCACAAAGTCTAGCACCAGCAAACCAGATTCATGTGCAACTGTATTGACTAGAGTTCTAAAAGCACCTAATGAACAAATCAACATAAATAATTATCAATAAACAAAAAATATAAACAACAACAACCAACGTACTTAGCGGAAAATAAGTAGATAAATCTCCCGCTGTGCACTCTGAATAAAATCAAATCAAAATACAATACTTAATATCAAGCCACCAAAGGTCAATCATTTTATATTTATATTCATACTCAAAATATCAAAATCCAAATATCTTATATATATATATATATATATATATATATATATATATATATATATATATATAGAAATTAACTAATACATCCCTAGACGATTACTTCCTGCACTCATCTTGTATATATACTATCCCTTATTTTAGGGAACTACCACCCAACGTACCCAAGGGGACATGGACTCTAAGTCTCATCTAGGCTAATGACTCGTGTCTCTTATACACGATGTATTATTATGAACCTTGCTGTGATACCATGTTGTAACACCTCCACCTATATACCCACACTATCCAAGATATTACATTATAACACTATCGAATAATTCAGAGAATGAGGGACATGTGGTACACACGTGAATATTTCTTTGGGCTAATACTGGTACGTATTAAAATGTCAAATAAATAACTCACATATACGTACTCGGTATCAAAACAAAGAAATAAATACTTGTGCCTTCGGGATAGAACAATATACAATATATAGTAAATAACAGAGAACACAAGAGTCAGAATCGCAGTTGTAATATATAATACAAAATATACATCATATGAATATACATATGAGTCTATACATTACATAATGGTAAACAATAATGCTGAATAATATTCTTCTCTATGCCTAAAACCCAAGCTTGTAATATTGTCCCTGTATCTGAAAAGTCTTGGACTGACCAGAGTATTATGTAAATAACGCATGGGTCGGACTATGTCTAAATCATAGGGTCGATATACAGAAGTAACTAAATATATGCAGGGTATAATCATATGATAGCATCCATAGTATCAATAAATATGAAGTGACATATGCTTGGTGTATAATTAAAATGTCATAAACAGTCGTAACCGTCACAAAATATCAAATATCATATGACTAGGCATGAAGATATCATCACTCTTATAAAAGTATATTGAATCAGAAATCACAAAACCATACATAAAAGTCATCACCCATATAGGAAACACATTATGTCAAACATTATAGAATCAACATTAAATGGGTGGATCATCTGCAACATTCAAATCTAGAAAACATCTATAAAGATATCACCATGTATAATTAGGCTAACACATAACTTAGCCCAAATATAACACTCAACCTCAATATATAAAAAATCCATAATAATAATTTAAATAATCATCTATAAACCAAATGTAACGACCCACACCTTAGTGGGTCTGAATTTTCATTAAATCAAGAACCTAAGTCCACCAAAGCACGTATCATTAGTTTGGTATCCTACGAATAAAAATAAAAGAATGCATATCAATGTCCTAACGAAATAACTTTCAACGGAATAATTGAAATATAATAGGTCACATAAGTACTGACCATGATATGACACTTTCCAAAATCAAGTGTCATTGTCAGCACCGAACATGCTAAGCACCAGTACCTATCCTTCTAACTATCCTGTGCGTTGTAATGAGGAGGGAGTTAGATCAATGTTCTAGTGATTGGTAAAATTAGATATCTTGCACATAATACTAGTTTATGTCGATTGTTCGCTATCTCACATTATGTCTGTTTATATTTTATTAGTCATCTCGACTCCATATCCGCGTACGAACCATTTCTAACTACCTTCCGTATAATTATATCTATGTATATACCTATATACATATATATCCCATCATCCCTTAATAGACCTATATACTATCCCCACCAATATCTCTCATTCAACACCCTATCGGGATCCAATGCCATACGGTATAACAATCTCATTACTGTATAACTCAAGGAAGTCCTTTATGATTACCAATGGCCTTTCACACATTTCATCGTACTCTTTCCGATGGCCTTTCATACATTTCTTCATATTATCTTTGGGGATTTTCTACTTTGTATACTACATATAACGGAAACTCATCTTCACTCGCCACCCCGTCCATGTTTTGAAGAAACATCGTTATCGGTTCACTAGTATTGCCCTATCAAACAAACTAACAAATAACTGTAGCGGTGCATATCCCAGCACGGTCTGCCCTGGTAGGCTATGTACGAAGACCTGCTAGGTATAACTCTGTCCTTTCCATTGACCACTCGGGACTGATGATGTTCTCGCCCTATGCAGCCCTACCTTTTAAAATTGGATCCAACACTTGCTGCATAACCCATGAGCCCACCCATCAATCTATTTAGATTGCCTAGTGAAATCAAGGCAATACCCTCACCTAAAAATAAATTTGAAGCAGACTACTCGATAGTGCTTGTCCAACCTTGACATCCATCTAACGGACTTCCCAATTGCCTACGCTTACGAGCTCCTGTTTCAAGCACTAACATGACCTGAGGGTATCCCTTTCACTATACGCAGGCATACTCTCCACAGGTCTTATGGTTGGATGTATTTCCGCATTCCAACCCACTCTAATGACCTTATGTCATTTTATTTCAATAATTTATAATTAAATTATAATAATTCACACTTGCTATAAACGCATATTCGAGAATACTTATATACATATTCCTTATATATATATTCTTACTTTTTAATACCTCTACATTTATTAAAGTTCATCCTAAGTCATCATTTTACTATGCATTCTAATTTTCTTCTTCAAGTTCATTTACCGCTTCCTTTATCAAATTCTTAATATTGTTGTCAATTTGTTCGTTAGGTTCAACTTTTATTTCTATTCTCATTTTATCCTATATTCCTTCTTCTTGCCAATTTCTCATATTTTATTTTTTCATTGCTTCCCATCTTATTGGCATTTTTATTTCATTCATATTTTAATGTTCAACTTTTGGGATTTACTACATTTTAATACATTGGAAATAAACTTCTAGATAAATGTTAGCACAGTAAATTTTCATACTTTATCGAAAGAGGAGATATTTGTAGTTCCAAGGAGTTGTCTTATTATCTCTTTGAAATAGATGGTACAAAACATAATAATTATCCCTATTTTGTTCATATTTTTCCTTTTATTTTCATATACCTATATTCCTTATTACTCCAAACATCACACTTTTATTTATTTTAAACTTGATAATATATGAAAATCTACTTGCAACATTACAATTTCCAATGAGCTAAAATATCCTTAAAACCCCAAAAATAAAAACAAGCTTCATTTTTAATTAATTCATATCCGACATATAAATACCAATTCTAATCATTACGCATCTGCAATTATAATTCTAATCAGTACGCACTTGCAATTATAATTCTAATCATTAGAAATACGCATAATTCAAAATAGATTATAACGAAATAAATCTAGTTTTATTACAAAACATGTAATATTTCCCACTCATATTTTTTTGCGTTTTCTAATCTCTAGATATAATCCAGATCTAATCTATGTTACCTGTATTCTCCATTTCTACTCCATGTTCGAATCCACAAATAACATTTACATATAGATATATTAGAATCTGGATTAAAGAGAAGAGATTCAGATTAATCTATTAATTAAATTCATATCTATAGTTTACCTCTGATGTAATGACTTGGATCGAACCTATTTCATATTCTCTATCATTTTCTATTCTTCCTCAAAGTGTATACATGCAAATTAAACTATTTCTATGGATCTAGATTTTTTAAAGGAGAAGAAAAAGAGACAGAGCTTCCGTGCTCTTTGGAAAATTATGAGTTATAAGTGAGGCCCAAAGTCTTAATTTATAGAGGTTCAAATCAGTGCAAACCGTCAGACCAAACAATTTTAAATTTGGGCCATACTACCAAAGTTGACTGTCGTTCTAAATAGATCACAGGTGGACCTAGCCTAGCCTAGATTGACCTTCATGGTTGATCTAAGATCTCCTTGGGTCGACCCATGTAGTGTTTTTGAGCGATTGTGAATGTTAATTGATTTTGTTTGTTTATTTCCTTCTTTCAATTGATTCTGTCCATTTGTTTCCTCTATTAATTTATCTCATCAAACTATTTCCCCTATTATACATCCTTTGAGATTTTTAATTTAATGTTAACATTTAAATCTCCATTAACATTACCAATTAGTGTTAATTAATTTTTTTACCATATTTACATATATAATTATTTCTGACGCTAAAAATTCAAATGTTGATAATTTTTCAATTTGAACTCCAATCGAAAAACATTATTTATGAAAATTAATTAGAAAATCATCGCGAACACAATGGTGCATTTTTCATAGTCAAATTCTGACATTTAGAAGAAGAAAATATCTATTTTCACTGTTTACTATTTATTTATTAATTTCTTTTTAATTGTTTAACGTAAAAACGTGGCGTGTCACATTCTCCACCTTAAAAGAACTTCGTCCTAGAAATTTCTCAAGGGCTCGATTATGTAATCTATCGCACATCCATTATAAATTAACATATCATAGGTGTGAAAATTGAGAAATTCTAAATTAGCGTCTCCTATATAAATGCTTTCTTTTGTATAAATTTTCGAAAATATGATGCAAACATCCTAAATATACTGGTAGTTCTACATGTATGCAACTTTGAAGACCAAAAACTTGCTTTTTCATCCAAGTTTTCCAACACTTCTATGAATAGAAGTATAGTTCAACTAATTTTTTATCCAATCCCTACCATCCAAAATCTTAGCACACTATTGCTAACATTCAAGGTTTTTAGAAAAACCCAGTTTCTAAACCCATTTTCTTATTTTAGGAATGGGTTTAAATGAAACACTCTATATTTCCATCCTTCTCTTATGTACCTCTTTTCCCTGTACCTTGGAATCTTCTTATTTTGCTCCATTGCTTTTCTAACTTTTCCAAATACAATTTGCATAAGTCAATTTCTTTTTTAAGTTTTATTTTACTGCCACTTCTGCTGTACAGTAAAATTTATACTAACCAACCTGTCAACTATTCCCCAATGTTAAGTATGCGACGTTTCTTAAATTTGAAAATTTCTTTTTAATTCGAAAATATTTTTATATCACTTTCTACAATGTTCATGAAAAATTTCAAAACAATTCGCAAAGATATTTTATTTTTGAAAAGTATTCATATGTAAAGGTTTTTTAGAACAAATTTTCCATATCTAAAAAAAATTAGGGTCTAGTCAATAATCCAATGTCCGCAAAGGACTGCCCTTAATTTACGCAGTAAATTTTATATTCCGAAAGCTTCTCTTTTATTTATAATAGCTACCAACAACCAAGTTCAGTTATAAGTTTCAGACCGTGATGTAAATGGACATTGACCCGTAGCTACTCACATTCCTCCTCCATCATTCGCTTGTTGAAATTTATCAATCTTATTCCATTTTCATTTTAGTGGTATTTAAAAAAAAATTGTTAATTTATTTCTTAACTTCTGTTGGGGATATTACCACCAAGCTATTACAGGGAGGGTCCCACCGAATCAAACGCACTTCTCAAACCTTCCCTCTAGCCACTGCCGAACCAACCCGTGCCGAACGAAGCAAGGCCGAACCAACCTTCCCTCTAGCCACTGCCGAACCAACCCTTGCCGAACGAAGTAAGGCCGAACCAACCTTCCCTCTAGCCACTGCCGAACCAACCCCTACTGAACCAACCTTCCCCAAGCACGGCCGAACCAAGGCATGCCGAACCGGATGTGCCAGACCAGATTGCTTCAGCCCAGGACCACCAGCAGCTATATACATCCAAGACCCCTGCCCCCAACCTCACTCTATAAATAGAAGGACAGGGGTACAACAATGGCGAACAAGTTTGAGAGCTCAAGCACGGAAGGAACTTTCAAACAACTTTCATACACTTGTATACAAAGCTTTGTACTTGTAATCCGAAAGAAAAAGGAGAATAACATATAAAGTGGACGTAGGCACGTTCTGGCCGAACAACTATAAATCTGTGTGTCTTTTACAGTTTAGTCCCTGCTTTTCACATATTTGCATAAATCACCCAAATCACTAGAAACAACATAAAATCGACTAATTCATACGACTTGGAGGTGTTTGCCCATTTTTTGTGCAAACATTTTTGGTGCTTTCACTGAGAACCAAGCTAGAAGCTACAGCTTCTCCTACTCAACCTTCTTCCTCACAGCATCGTTCCTTGCTCCGACAACATGACTTCCAGGCAGAGGAGAGATGTTAACAAAGGAAAGAACGTCGCAACTAGCAGTATCCCAGATCCAGTGGCCCCAAATCAAGAGAATCATCCCGTTTTAACAGCAATACCAGATGAAAATCAGGCAAATCCAACAGCCCCCGCCGCGGAACAACCAATTACTAGGGCAGATCTAGACAGGATTGTGGCTGAAGTAACTAACCGCTTCGCATCTCAACAAGAAGCCTTGGTGGACCAACTCATGTCACGCCTAAGGGATGCTGAAGAATCCAACCGCAACAACGAATCATGGGGTGAGTCCCAATCTGGAGGATGTGGAAGGCGACAGAGACCTTTCTTCTTCGAAGAGGTTAACAACAGAAACAACCATGGTAGGAGCCGAGCCCGGTCTCAGCCCGAAGTCCGACCCGAGGAAACACTTGGAACCGAACCCAACGGGGGTGGTGCCAGGCAAGGGTCGGATGTAGCTGAGCCTGTCATGCTACCTAACCATGAAAACATCAGTAGACGGGGCCGAGCTGGAGTCCATCCCGAAGTTGGACCCGAGGAAGCGCTGAGAACAGAACCCAGCAGGGGAAGATCAAGGCAAGGGCCAACTATGGCTGACCCCAGCATGCCCCCAGAAGAGCAGAGACAGCCTTTGGAGAATGTTAGGAGTGACAGACAATACCATCCCTACAAGTCATCTGGACGGAATCAATCCCGCAGGGAAGAACCAAGCTCATTTTTGTCCGCTCCAAGTTCTGATGAAAGGATGGCGCGATTGTTCAGAGAGTGCGTCCAACGGGAGCAAAGGGATCGGGGGATAGGTGCTAGGGTAACCAGCCCCTTCACCCGCAATATTGAAACTGCCATCACCCCCCGAGAATGGAAAATGCCAACGATGGAACCTTACAAGGGAACCTCTGACCCCATCATACACTTACAGAGGTACACCCAGCATATGCTCATGAGCGGAGAAACAGAGGGAGTGTTGTGCAAATGCTTCCCACTATTCTTGGCAGATCTAGCTACCTCCTGGTTCTGCCACCTACCCCAAGGGTCCGTCGGCTCATGAGAAATGTTGAAAGAAAAGTTCATCATTCAGTTCCGCATTCATGTGGAGCAACCCAAGGACGCTTATTCCTTATCTAATATCAAACAGAAACCCGGAGAGACATTGCAACAATATCTAACCCGATTCAATGCCGCGGCAACCGCAGTCCAAGATGCCGACGAGAAACTTATCCTAATGGCCCTTTGCAGTGGTGTACATCCAGATACTAAATTTTCTAGAAAACTAACCGAGGAAAAACCAGCTACTTTACCTGATTTCTTCCATGAAGCTGGAAAGTATATGAGACTTGAGGACGCTGCCACTGAGAGGCAATCGGGGCAACAGACTAAGACGACTACAGACAGGTTCCCCGTTGCAGCAAAGGATGTTCGAAGAAATGACTCTAGAGACAATGCTGGGGGCAAAAAGGGAGAAAAGCGCTTATATCGACCAGAACCAAGATTTGACTCTTACACTCCTTTGAATGAAACGATCGAAAACATCTTCCTAGCCACTCAAGACGAAGTTAGATACAAGCGTCCCCCGCCACAAGAAGGAGTCAGATAGCGCACTCAAATCTGGGAAGTTCTGCCGCTTCCACGAATCCTACGGACATGATACCAATGAATGCCACCATCTCCGGGACTTGATTGAAGAACACATCAGAAGGAGGAGACTGGAGCGCTATGTAAAAGGCCAGAACATGACTTCGACTCCTGCCAATGAGAATCCTGGATTACCCCCCCATAAGCAGGCGGGGGAAATCGCAACACCAGCGGCTCTAGTCAAGAGAAGATAGCGGTCCATACCATATCAGGAGGACCGCACATAGCCGACAGAAGTTGGGCAGAGAAGGAAAGATACGGTAAGTCATTGAGGAACGCTGAAGGCTGCGTTAATTCTGTTATGGAAGAACGCCACCCGAAACGGAAAGAGAATGACGACATCACATTCAGTAGGCGCGATCTAGAGGGAAGACAGTACCCGCACATGGATCCTATGGTCATCTCTGCTTGGTTCGGACCAGCCAAAGTTTTCCGAATTTTAATAGACACTGGAAGCTCAGTGAATATCCTATTCAAGCATGCTTTAGACAAAATGAAGCTATCAATGAAGGATGTGTCTCCCTGCAACAAACCACTACATGGTTTCACTGGAGATGCGAAGATGCCCCTCGGGCAACTGGACCTTTTTGTTGAAATAGGAAGTCATCCTCGCTCCGCTGTGCGAAAACAAACGTTTGTGCTAATAGAAAGCCATTCGGCCTACAACGCCTTTTTGGGAAGACCAGCCTTGTCCGACTTCCAAATTGTCCTAGCCTCATGGTGCATGAAGATGAAATTTCCAACCGATAACATAATAGGAGAAATAGAGGGAGATCAAGACGCTGCTCGAGACTGCTATGTAACTGAACTTCGCAATAACCGCAGAAAAGATAAAGGAAAAAATGCAGAGACTACTCTCTGCATGAAAAGCTTGGAAGCATAGCAACTAAAGAAAGCCCCTCCTCTTCGATATACCGGTGATCCTTTCAACGAATTAGACCCCAGGGACAAAGAGGAGGAGACCACCGCCGAGCCTGCAGAGGCTATTGAATTCGTATCTATAGACAAACACGACCCAAGTAGACTGCTGAGAGTCGGGTCTCAGTTAAAAAGAGAATTAAAGAATCAACTCATTGATTTTCTTCACCGCAACATGGATGTATTTGCATGGACGCACGCTGACATGACGGGAATCTCCCCAGACGTAGCATGCTACATGCTGAACATAAATCCCACCAAGGTGCCAGTGAAGCAGAAAAAGAGGAACATGGGGGCAGAACGATCAGCAACCCTCGAGGAAGAAGTAAAGAACTTACTTGCCAATGACTTCATACGTGAAGCCATCTACCCAGAATGGATCGCCAACCCGGTCCTGGTAAAGAAAGCTAATGGGAAGTGGCGAACATGCATCGATTTCTCCAACTTAAATGACGCTTGCCCGAAAGACTGCTTCCCACTCCCCCGAATCGACCAACTCGTAGACAGCACAGCCGGACACGAACTCTTATCCTTTATGGACGCATACTCAGGATATAACCAGATCCCTATGCACGCCCCCGATCAAGACCACACTAGCTTCATCACTGACCGAGGATTGTACTGTTACAAGGTAATGCCATTTGGACTTAAAAACGCCGGAGCTACTTATCAGCGCCTCGTCAACAAGATGTTTGCAGAACTGATAGGGCGATCTATGGAAGTTTATGTGGATGACATGCTGGTAAAATCGAGGAAAGCCAACGACCATATAAACCATCTAGACGAAATGTTTCAAGTACTTCGCCAATATGGAATGAAACTGAACCCTCTAAAGCGCTCCTTCGGAGTATCATCGGGAAAGTTCTTGGGATTCATCGTTCATGCCAGGGGGATTGAAGCAAACCCCGAACAAGTTCGAGCTTTGCAAGATATCAAGATACCATCCACTCGAAGAGAGATGCAAAGCCTAAACAGAAAAGTGGCCGCCCTAAGTAGGTTCATCTCTAAGGCAACCGACAAATGCATCCCTTTCTTCGAAGCTCTAAAGAAAGACAAAGGAAAGTTCGAATGGACTGACGAATGCTCGACAGCCTTCCTTAACTTAATCGGACACCTCCAGTGACCACCGGTACTCTCAACTCCGAATGAAGGCGAGGAACTATACCTATACCTCACTGTATCGTCCCACGCTTTGAGCGCCGCTTTGGTGAGAGAAGACAACCGCATGCAGCGACCCGTATACTTTGTAAGCAAGAGATTCACAGAGGCAGAAGCCAGATACCCTAAACTTGAAAAGCTAGCATACTGTTTGCTTATCACGTCACGGAAACTGCGACACTATTTCCAATCTCATTCCATCAGAGTTTTAACCGATCAACCACTAAGGCAAGTGCTCCATCACCCTGACACTTCTGGGCGATTACTTAAGTGGTGCATCGAACTAAGTCAATATGATATCACTTACCATCCTCGCACCGCTATCAAGGGGAAAGCCATAGCTGATTTCATTACCGAATTCACTACTAATGAAGGTAAGGACCAATCTGAAATAGCAGAAGATATCAAGTGGAATCTCTTCATAGATGGAGCGTCAAACGAACAAGGCTCGGGGGCAGGTGTTGTGATAATCACCCCCAGGGGAAAGAAGCTGCACTACGCCCTAAGATTGGAATTCGCTGCCACCAACAATGACGCAGAATACGAAGCAGTGATAGCCGGATTAGAACTTGCACTGGAAATTGAAGTTAGTTCTCTATGTCTCCACAGTGATTCTCAACTTATTGTAAATCAAATACTGGAAGAATTCCAGAGTCGAGGAGAACGACTCACAGCGTATCTAAAGAAGACCATGCTACTGCTTAATCAATTAGATCACTATTTAATCAAACACATTCCCCGAGAAGAGAATCAAGAGACCGACGAACTAGCAAAACAAGTTAGTATGAAGAACATCACTATTTTCGGAGCATTAACCATCTCAAAACAGCTGGCACCAAGTTTCGAGCAAGTGAATCTGATAACTGCGATCGACGAAGAAACCTGGATGACCCCTATCCGGAAATATTTACAAGATGGCACACTACCCGACAAGCGTAGCGAATTCAAGAAAATCTTGAGGAAAGCTTCCCGCTACACATTACAGGAAGGCATCCTCTATCGACGCGGTTCTCTAATCCATTATTAAGGTGTATCGCTGGAAGGGAAGTCAAGGAAGTCTTATCCAACATCCATCAAGGAAGTTGCGGAGATCACACTAGAGGGCAGACTCTGGCAAAGAAGATACTCCAATATGGATATTACTGGCCCACTTTAAACAAAGATGCCTTGGACTTCGTCAAGAGATGTGACAGATGTCAGAAATTTGCCAAGATTCCTCGACTACCCACAAATGAGATTACTCAAATGACCAGCCCTTGGCCCTTTGCAGTATGGGGAATTGACTTGATTGACGAACTGCCAACGGGCCGAGGCGGAGCCAAATATGCTATAGTGGCGGTTTACTATTTCACCAAATGGGTGGAGGCGGAACCTCTAAATAAAATATCCTCAGCAAAAGTTATCAACTTCTTGATCAAAAATATTCTGTGTAGGTATGGAGTCCCACTCAAGATCATATCAGACAACGGACTTCAGTTTGACAGCGAAGAATTCGCCGATTGGTGCCAAGAGCACGGAATTCACAAAAGCTTCTCATCTGTAGCTTATCCTCAAGCAAACGGACAAGTCGAAGCTGTCAACAAGATTCTCAAAACCTTAATCAAGAAGAAACTTGAAAAGTCGAAAGGCGCTTGGGTGGACGAACTTCCTACGGCACTTTGGGCCTATCGCACATCTTACAGAACTTCAACAGGGCATACCCCTTTCTCTTTGGCATAAGGATCGGAGGCCATGCTCCCAGTTGAAACTATAGTGCCCTCTCACCGTAGGATCCACTATAACCCGGAAGAGAACGAAGAACTCCTCCTCATGTCTTTGGATCTAATTGAGGGGAGAAGAAACGATGCAGCACTCAAAGTAGCAGCTCATAAGCAAAAGGTCGCAGCACAATACAACTCCAAAGTCAAGCACCGCAGCTTACAGGAAAGAGATCTCGTCCTCAAGCGGATCTTCCCACGCCCCGGAGCGCTAGATCCAACCTGGGACGGACCCTATGTAATCCATAAAGATCTCCACAACGGAGCTTATATTTTGTCAACAGTGGACGGAGAGGTGTTCCAGAGGGCATGGAACATCCAACACCTCCGTCGATACTTTTCTTAACTTGTACTGCCCATATGAAGTGAATTAACAAAGAGAATCAGTGGACGTAGGCATTTTCGTGCCGAACCACTTTAAAAAATCTTGTCTCTTTTTAACTTGTTCCTTTATAACTTGGCTACTTGTTAACTGTATCCTTTTCCGTTGAACAAAATTCTGTGTAATGGCACCTCCATTCAAGCCACATCAGGGCACGGCCTCATCTGGACAAGGCCTAACAGGTACTATGCGATTCTATGCACTCGCCAATGAGACACTTTTGCTCCAGTATCCCTCTGCTGCGGGTTAACTCATTGCTCACGACTGCCCTTAAAGCCAACTGTAATGAGCCGATTATAAGCCATCACGAAGGCTGACTATAGCCGATGGCAGCTCATTACGGCGTTCGGCTCGTCTGCAACTGTGAACCTACTTTAAGCCCCAACATAAGGTGTGGCTAACCAGGGGTAGTTCACGGTTGACGATCGGCACCCACACTAGCCGGCCACAGTAAATCGAATAATACCCACGATTACGGGCCATAATGGCTCGGGTAGTTACTGTGCGCGATCTTGGCTCCAATATGTCTTAAGTGTGGCTGTGGTAAAAAAGAAAACTCCCCGCGGAGGCGTAAGATGGGTGACAAATGTCTCCAAGACCCACAGCTAGGGAAAGTGACTACAAAACCCGTTTGCCACGAACTTAAGCACATCGACGGCCTTCCGTGACTGGAAGTTTTACTTTTTCTATATTTCCATTCCATTTAAATGCTTTTCTCCTATCCTGTGTAACGGTCCCTAAAGTACAAGACACCGACTAGGAGACATTCGCTCATAAGGATCGGAGCCCACAAACTGGATAATAAGGCACTCAGTTGTATCCATGACCAGTTACACAAGACGCTCAACGCTACCCCCTGCAACCAAAACATGAAGGGCGGTACTCTCTTCTCTTGTACATAAACATGTAACTATAACTTATTCATACATCACACCAACATTGCAAAACATGAAATTATATTTCAAGCAAGAGCTTAGCATCAAACACAACTAAATCCCAGGCACATGCATAGTTATACTTCTTATGCATCACATCAAAATAATAACAACATTCAAAATATAACAGAATCAGCTTGTGTTATAAACTTACACAAAGTCGTTCAATGTCATAATTACAGCTCGAAAGTACATTAATGTTTTAAACTAGCATATACAGAAATGTCAAGCAAACCAAATAAAATAACCAGCTGCATAAGTGCTAACCACTACGCCTCAGAACCAGCTCTCCAAATCTACTTGGTTGCTGGATCGGAACTCCCAGCATGTTGACCAGAGGTCCCACCTGTCCAATTCAGGAGAAGAATCCATCAGATAAACAGCGAACGATCAAGTTATGAAAAGCTAAAAAGGGAAAACTCACCAACACCCGCTTCTTGGTCCTCATCCCCCAACTGCACACCGGCTTCCTCCGCAGCAAGTAGCCGCATCCCCTCCTTCACCGCTACCTTCTCCTCCTTTGAGAACTGGGCGGTAACCATATCCATCCTGAATGACGCTCCACCTTCCTTATCCGCATCAGCCTTGGCCTCCTCCAAAGCCCGGAGATATATCCTAGCCATGATCCGGGGATAGTCATCCATCCAGGATAGATTACCCTGCTTCCAGGTACGGAAGTACATATCCTGCAACATCTCATCCATCATCCCCTCATTCTCCTCAAGCTCCCTCACCCGGGCCTCGGAGGACAGCAACTTAGCAACGGCAACATCCCTCTCCGATCGATATCTCAAGCGGTCAGCCTGGAGGGACCTCCTCATTTCCTCCATCTCTTCCTTTAGCCTGGCCTGAGCAAGCTCTACGGCCTCAAGCCTCCCAGATAACTCCTCTACCTGCTCGAGATCCGCCCTCCGAACCTTGTCCACCGTAGCAATGGCTATGTCAATCCGCTCCTTGCAGGCGGCCTCCATCTTTCGCAACTCAGCCTTGCTAGCCTCCTCCATGGTTTTCTTTAGTCGTCGGGAGGCCGCCTCATGCTGAGATATCTGGATAGCCTGATCGGCAAGCTGTTTGGCCTGATCAGAAACCTGTAGCCGCAACTGGATGTTAGCACTTCCGATTTCCTCTCCAGCCCTGGCCAGTCGAGCGTGATGCTCCATTAGCCTCTTGGTTTCCTCAGCCACCCGATCGATGCTTGCCTTGGCCTCGTTCCCCATGGTCACAATCCGAGTAGTAAGCAAATCGAGGTCTAACGACTTAGCCTCATCAAGCACCCGTACCATGGGATTGCGGGAAAGAAGATTCTCACCCGTGACCTCATCAAAAGAGATATCCTGAAAACTCGGGTCCAGATCCGGGTGGCCGGAAAATGGGTTGCGATCTAAACCTGGGCGGTCTATCGGAGTGACGGTTGGATTTTCGGACAGATGGGGGGAAGGCATAAACCCAGTATCCTCCTCAGTAATATCATGGATAGGCTGGACTGGAGGCTGAGGGCCAGGTGAAGGTTCAAACGAAGATCGGCCCCTCTTCCTCTTTTGCATATCTTCTTCAATAACTCCAAGAAGAGGGCGATATCTAACTTTATCCCCAGGATGGCTAGTTGGCGGCTTTGGTTTGGCAGAAGCTTTGAGTAGCTTATACTGTTCGAGGCGGTGCCGAATATTTGATGTCTTGGCCGCCTTACCTGCTCCTGGAATAGAAACCAAGTGTTACGAACATACAATGATCCATAATTCAAGAAATACGTTAAGTTAAGAAGAGTGAGAAGGCACATCTGTTATACAAACCTTGCGGAGGAGTGAGATACTGCAATAAGTCCTGAATCTCATTACAGGACGGAAGCGAACCATAAAATATTCCTAAGTCCCTATCGTAAATAGTGTCTGCAGAAGTCAAAAGTTCACCTTGAATCGCTGGAGTCGCCTTAGCTGAAGAACTCTCAGAGAATGGATCGGCGCCAGCCCAGTCTTATCAACCCCCTTAGCCTTCTCAACCAAAGCCGATCCTTCCTCCGACTCCCCAAAAGCCTGACGGATGCATCATCCATCCACTCATGAATCTCTCCCGCTTGCCCGGAGGTTAAGGCACCAACGCCACTACCGCTCTGTCCATCTCCTCCTTCACCCTCACCTCTATCTTCCTCCACATCTTCCTCTCCCGAAGCAATTGGGCAAGTGCTAGGAGAGGGACCATTAGACTTCTTAAGCTTCTTACCTCCGACAACAGGAGGCTTTGTAAAAGGTTCCCTCTTACCACTCTTCACCGTGGCCCCTTCCTTGGCTTTGGCAGCCTTCTCCTCAACCGTATCTCTCTGCTTAACCACGGACTGGTGTGGCAGGATCAAGTTGTGCTCCAGGAGAGTAGCATTCCTGATCAGGAAAGAAGCCGACCCATCCCGTCCCGAAATGGCCTTTATTTCCGCAGCCATCTGGACCAGGGAATCACTTTCTATGATTGCAAAACCACTTGTCGCTAGCAAGAAATAGAAGCATATCAGAAGAAGCACTACAGTCGGAACAAGGAAACTATAAATGAAGTTCAACTTACAGCCAGAGGTGAAAAGGCGGAAGGAAACGGAGTCATCCCTGATGAAAAACCATTCTTTCTTAAACATACTAAGCTTCGAATATAGGTCCAGGACCGGTTTGAAGGGAACAGCCGCTTCCAAGCTAACGTACAGAGATCCCTTCTTGTAACCCCTCAAGTTATATAGATACCGAATCTCCCGGTTGGAAGGGGGGTTCCCGTACCTTCTCTGGAAAATAATGTATAAGCACACCAAGATGGCGTAGGAATTGGGCTGAAGCTGGAAGGGAGCCACCTTCAGGTAAGTGATGAAGCTGACTATCCAGATGTTAATGGGAGGAATGGCCCCACACATGCAGTGGTACCTACTATACGCAAAATATCCTTCAGGGGGATTGTACGGCATCACTCCGTCCCCCGGCAGCCGCATAAGCGCTCTATCAATCCCAAAGGAGCGGGATATAACATCAAGCTGCCCCTCTCTGAGAGAGCTAGGAAAGCAGTCAGGAGGAGAGTTTAAGAGCTCCTGAGGACCGTATCCGTCCACTAAAGACCTCGGGGCAGGTCCCTGTCGTGCTGGTCCTGACTGGGCAGGGGGCACAACGGGAGGCTCACTTCGGTCCGTAGATTTTCTCTTTTCTGATCGAGTTTCCACTTTGCGAGACATTTATCTGCATACGCAAAAGCGAGAGACATAGTGTTAGAACAAGAAGTATGGAAATATAAGCAAGCAGGTGTATGAAGCGAGCAAGCGTATATGAGTCCAGGATTTCACTCAGGATTCAAATATAAAAGTTCATTCGGTAAAGCAATGCCAGAGTCCATTCGGCACTCCAACCCCCAAGCTCATTCGGCAAGGTAAGGCGAAATCTCATTCGGCATTCCCAATGCCGGACATTCGGCATTCAAAAAAAAAAAAAAAAAAGAAGAGAAGGGGGGACATTCGGCAGTCACCTGATTCGGCAACCAAGAATTGATTCGGTGAAATGTTGATTCGGCAGAGAAATTCTTATCCGGCTATCTCGTTCGGTGGGGAAAGACAGAGGCCTTAGGCCCCTATTTATAAGCAAACGACAACGACCGGACCAGTTGGTTCGGCGCTAGAAACTGGATGGAAACTCCCAAGCTCAAAACAAAGCACGCCATGTACATGCACATACCCTACTTTGGGGGGCAAGTGTTGGGGATATTACCAACAAGCTATTACAGGGAGGGTCCCACCGAATCAAACGCACTTCTCAAACCTTCCCTCTAGCCACTGCCGAACCAACCCCTGCCGAACGAAGCAAGGCCGAACCAACCTTCCCTCTAGCCACTGCTGAACCAACCCCTGCCGAACGAAGCAAGGCCGAACCAACCTTCCCTCTAGCCACTGCCGAACCAACCCCTGCCGAACCAACCTTCCCCAAGCACGGCCGAACCAAGGCATGCCGAACCGGATGTGCCAGACTAGATTGCTTCAGCCCAGGACCACCAGCAGCTATATACATCCAAGATCCCTGCCCCCAACCTCACTCTATAAATAGAGGGACAGGGGTACAACAATGGCGAACAAGTTTAAGAGCTCAAGCACGGAAGGAACTTTCAAACAACTTTCATACACTTGTATACAAAGCTTTGTACTTGTAATCTGAAAGAAAAAGGAGAATAACATATAAAGTGGACGTAGGCACGTTCTGGCCGAACCACTATAAATCTGTGTGTCTGTTACAGTTTAGTCCCTGCTTTTCATATATTTGCATAAATCACCCAAATCACTAGAAACAACATAAAATCGACTAATTCATACGACTTGGAGGTGTTTGCCCATTTTTTGTGCAAACAACTTCCAACCTCTACTATTTTCTTTTCTATTTCGTTAGTTGATTGTCTTTTCTAAAATTTCCTTATCTTTATTGTTTTTTTCCTAACATGCACATAAAAAGGAATGTGTTCTATAATATTGTACGTGCCTTTACCTCCAACAATGACAACTAATACTTACAACTCAACCTAAAAAAGAACAACTACTGGAAGTTTGCTTACAACATCAACCAACACTGATGATGTTTTGTAACCTATCACTTCATATTCAAATTGAAGTAAACTTTAATATCCCGGAATTTTTGACAATATCAATTTAATAATCGGTATTAAAATTAAATTGATATTGATAATTTTGTTAATAATAATTCAAATAGATTTAATAATATTCTCTTAATAACTATTTAAATTGGTAGATTTTATCATTTTTAAAGCTAATTAATTATTTTCTGTTTATAATATATATAATTGTATATATTGTAAATTGATAAACTTTGATTTGGAACTTAGTAAATGGATCAATTTTCTAATTTTAATTTATATTTGGTAAATTGGAAATTTGATTTAAATTTAACATTTAGCTTTTCAAAGCAATTCAATAAACAATTATATGGTTTGTAAATATTAAAGATAAATCTTATTTGTTTAAATTTATATTTAATTAACTTGAATATGAATTTAAGTAGTTTAACATTAAAAGCTTTGTTTTATTTTATTTTTAAATATTGTTTGAATTTATATATATATATGAGTTTAAAATACAATTTACATATGATCTTAATTTATTAAGTAATAGAAGTAATTTGTGATCTCTTTTATAAATCATTTTAAATATTGTTTAATTTGTTATTTTCAAATGATATTGAGAATACTTAGTTTTTATAAACATAAATAGATTTTGTAGGAAATAAGATATGTTATTTTTTTATTTTAACAAGAGTTATATATGCATTTATATATATAACTTGATTTTTAAATTTTGATTTGATAAATTAATTTAAAATTTGGATTTAATGTTTTAAAATTTAATAGAATAAATACTTCAATATTTTTGAATAAGCTATATTTTTAATTTGTTTGTTTTCATTTCTTTTCAATTTAAAAAGAGATATACTCATTTATATATATACATAAGGATAGTAAATTAAGATTTAAAAGCTTATAAACAATTTTAAATTAAAATAAGATACTCTTAATATATGTTTTAATCTCTTATCACTTAAAAGACATGTGTTAAACCATGAAGCTATCATTGTGACAAATGTTAGAAATTAAACCAAGTGTCCTATTTTTTTTTTGCTTTTTCTTTTCTTTTAATGAAATTAAAAAAAAATTCTCATATAAACACATTTATCCTCATTCTATCTTCTTTTCTATTCTTTGTTTTCAAAACTAGAGAAAATCTTCAGCTATGAAATCTGAAATCAATCTACATTCAAACCAAGAATTTAATTTCTTTAATCAATCTTCATTCAAAATAAAATTCTGTTCAAAGAAAATCTCCTGCAAATTCCCTCAAATACCAAAACTAAAACTAATATTTTTTTCCTCTAACCAAAATAAACCAAAGCTATCTGAAATCATCCTCAAACCTGAAATTCATAATGCAAATCAAGTTTTACCTGTAGTCATTCAATTCATTTACCTGAATAATCAAAGCCTGAAGGCAAAATCTCCTTAGACCTAAAAATCACTCTTCAGACATTAACCTAATGGAAATTCTGCAATCTAAAATCTGCATGCAATAGCAGTTATATTCAAAAGCCTGCATTATTCTTATCTGGAAGCATTTTAGTGAAGCAGGGAGCTTAAGCAATATAGTAAAGTCAAGCACATCCCTGTCTCAAGCATTTTCAGAAAAACTAGGATGCTATGCTCATTAAACATTAAGGTGAGTAACTTTTCAAATAATAAAAAATGGTTGCATGCTTGGATATTGAAATAAATAAGTTTTGCATGTTGATTTTTAATGTAAAGTAAATTTGTATGCATGTTATTTGAATCTCCTCTGCAATATTTTCCAGCAACCCTGTTTTTGTTTTAAATACATATTCTTTTGATTCAATATCTGTAGAATCTAGATTACAGAAAATAACAGTTTGTTTAAAGATATAAAGTAAGTTAAAATTTAATTAATATATTTATAAACTGGAATGGCCCTGGAAAATCAAGTAAGAGAGCAAGTTCAAAAATAACTAGAAATTTAAACATCATGTTTACTGAATTCTTGAATATGGGTTGAATACTAAAATCATAATGTGATTTTTAAAACAAATACTACAGTTTTTAGGGAAGGGGTTTAGGAGCAGTTAAGGGAATGACTGCATATGATCTTTTGGGTTTCTAGGGTGATTCATACATCTGGAGTGAACGAGGTTCTTCCTGGTGATGGAGAGGAGGTAGGAGAAGAAGGAAAAAAATGTTATTTGGTGATGGAATTCACCAGAGAAGGTGCGACAGTGGAAATTCAATTGGAACCCTAGTTTTTAGGATGTTTTGATGAATCGAACTTTTCGATTTGTTCAAGCGACCGAGTGCTTTGATATTTTGGAAATAGGTAGTTTGATTTTAGTTGAAGCCATGGACGAAGTTGTTGACCCGCTGATGGACGGTGGGCCGTGTTCTCGCCGTTGATAGGTTTAGAGGAAACCTGGAATTGCTGTTGCCAGGTTTTGGATTGGGGAACTCGATTGGGATTTCGAATGGAAGGTGAGCTTCTGAAGGTCGTGGGGGGTTTCAGGGTTGAACGTCGACTTGTTCGATGTATTGTTGGAGGCCGGAGATGGCCGGAGCCACGGTGCACGTGCACCGTGCAGTTGAAGTTCAGGGGAAATTGTTTTATAGGGTGCAGTTTTGGACTCGGGATTTGAATTCGAGTTATTCGAGTTTTGACCCGAAGTGAAGGATGGAATTTCTCGAAGAATTTTGGTGAGGTCTCGGGTTTTTCATTGTTCTACAGGTTTGACAAACCTGAAACTTTTGGGTTTAAGTCTTGTAAACCTAGGCATTTTGTTGTAAAGAAGAGTTTAACAAAAATTTTAAATTCAAAGGTTGAATTTTTGAAATCCAAGTTAAATTTAAAATCTTAGATTTTAAATTAAAATAAAGTTCTAAACTTTAAATTTTTTTTAACTACTTTATATGGAAAAATAGTTTAGACCTTTTAAAAAAAATGAAGTTTTAAGATATGAGCAAGATTTAAAATTTTATTTAAATCTGGAAATCTAAAGTTAAACTTGAACTTCAGTTTTAAGATTTAAGAAAGATTTAAATTTTGAAGATTTAAACAAGATGTAGATTTAAATTTATTACATTTTCAAATGGAATTAGTTTTAAAATTTTGCTGAATTTCATATCTAAAAACAAACACTTGTTTGTCTTGCAATTTAAAAAGTTTTAAATTTGTTTAAAACTTTGGTTAAGTTTAAAATTTATTCCTTTTAAATTTTGTATTTGAATGAAATTTAAAAAGTAATTTATAAAGTACTCGTTTTAAATAAATTGTTTTTAAAACCTACTTAAGGAATGTTTTAGCTTAAACTTAAGTTAAGAATTAATATTTGAATTAATTTATTAAAAGGGTAATTAAGAAATAATTAATTAATTAATTTAATTAATTATTAAGGTTTAATGCATATTGATTTATGGGTTAATCAATTTAAAGTTAAGATCATTAATTAGAATATTAATTAATGATTAATGAGTTATTAATTATGTAACTAAGCTTTAATCAAGATTAATTAATTAAATAATTAGACTTTAATTAATGGATCATTAAAGTTAATTTAATTTGTAATTAATTTAAGTTAATTACTTAATAAAAATAATTGAAGAATGGTTAATGAAGATCATTAACTAAAATTATTTAACAATTAATTAATGTGATTAATTTTTATAATTAATTAGGTTAATTAATTTAATAATAATCATTTGTGAATGGTTTAAGAATAATTACTTGATGAAGTAATTAAGAGATTAATTACTTAATGTAATTAATTTAGTTTAAATATGATTTTTTAATTTAATTAATTAAGTTTAATTAATTTTAAACACTTGGATTTTAAAAATAATTACTTAATGTAATTAATGATTTGGAAAATTACTTAGTTAAGTAATTGATTGATAATTACTGGTTGTAATTTATTTGAAGATGTTTAAGAATGAAGTAATTTGGATTTAAATTACTTATTAATTAATCAAGGGATTAATTAAGAAATTAATTAAGAGATAATTAATTTGGTTTAAATAAAGTAATTAAGTTAGTTCATTACTAAATGTAATTAATCTGGGTGATTAATAATTATGAGTTAATTACTTAAGGTAATTAATTTAAGAAATAATTAAAGATCATTAATTATTTTAATTAATGATGTAATTAAAGTTGATTAATTAAGATTAATTAATCAATGATAAGTAATTAAAGGTAATTAATCAATGTAATTAATTAAGGATAAATGTAATTAATTATGTTTAATTAATTAATTGTGTAATTAAAGGTTAATTACTGTTTTGTTTGAAAAATAATTAATTTGTGAAATTAATTAAGGATAATTACTTAAATGTAATTAAGGGTAATTAATCAAGAGCGATTAATTAAGGTAATTTATTTTGAATGATTAATTAATCGATTGTAATCAATTAAATGATTGAAAAAGCAAGATTTATATTGGTAAAATATTAATTTATTTTATTTTAAATTAATTAAAATGTAGTAATTAATTTAATTCACTTTAAATTAATTAGAGATAGAGATAGTTAATTTAATTCATTTTAAATTAATTATATTGTGGTAAATCATTGCTTATGTATGAATGGATGACATTGATTGTCTTGGATGCTTTGAGATCTCAGTAATGATATAAATGATATTGTGTGGTATGAATGACTTGATTGTATTGTGATGATAACATAGGTTATTTATTGTGATGGTAATATATGGATTATCTATTTTGATATTGATGATATGGATTACCTGTTATTTAATAATGTTGGTTTCCAATTGTGATTTGTAAGTCATCTATCTGTGTGTATATAGATACTGTATTGCATTGTTTTAAAACTTTTAAAACAACTTGGACCTAAAAGACACGCTTTGGATTTCGATGAGACCGGGATCGGGATTCCATATTTGGATATCCGAAAACCACATCGATCCAAATTAACGTTAGGTCGTGAATCAAAGTAGAGCTTTGAGAAGACTCGAGGTGTAAGGACTATACGTCAGTATAACTCTGTGGGTGATTCCGTAATGAGTTGACGGAATAGTACTTATAGGTTCGAGATGGTGATTCAGAGTGCAAGGTTTATCGTCGTTAACTCTGAGGGTGATTCCAAAAATGAGTGTAACGAGATAATGCCTTCGGTTTCGTTCGAACCCGAAACGAACTTGTATGGATTGAATGCTTTCAGAACATCGTCAGGTGGACGATGAGCATTCTAAGATTGATATGTCCTATAAAGGTAATCGTAGCCTCAAGCCTCATCAACCGGGAATTGCTAAAACAGGGAAGGTGCAGCAAGGCTTCGTGGGTAGCCCCCACTTGAGAGTGAGATTTACCCCTGTCTAGAGGTCCCTTTTTATTTCGGCTGTGTGGACGGTTTTTGAGCTCCAACCGTCGGGGTTATCTTGTTCGGAACAGTTCAGTAAGGAATGGGTCCGGCCTTGTGTTGCAGGGGAGCGGGCGTACCCCTTGGTACGGTGATCTAGGCCACGTACTGTGACGGGCGGTACCCCAGTAGCCCTGCTATTGTATGGAATCTAAAATCCAATAAGTGCCAACGACTTTGATTGTATTACCCACTTTTGTGGCTAGTAGCTGGAATTTAATCATGTAACAATTTTGGCTATTTCATATTTATTTGAAAACCCTAGACCTATTATAATACCATCAGATTTCCTATCAAATGTTTTGGTTAGCGTAAGGTAAAAACTTTTCCATGTTTATGTGTGGGAAGTCTTACGTGATACCTTTCTTTTCAAAAGGTTTTTGAAAGTTAAGCAACTTTAATCTGTTACTCACACCAGACCCATGTCTGACCCAGAGTTTATTCTGTTTTTCTTAAACTCTTGGATACTCAAATTTTTACGAGTAGTCAAGGGATTCGGGTTAGGATTCAGGTTAGCTTTGACGAATTGTGGAGGAGCAATGGAGCAAGAGGCTTCTGCGTATAGATATATATAGTATTCCGCTGTGTGTTCTGTGTTGTCTCTGAGTTGTATTGAGTTGTAATAACTAGACAGGTGTTTATAACTGTCTAGTATGTGATGTATATCTGTGTAACTCTGATAATGATTGTAAACTATGTAATGTTTATGTTATTAATATAATTTATTCGTTCCGCTGTTTAGATTCTGATGTTGTTTCTTTCTTCTCTTCTTTCTTTTCTCTTTCTATCCCTTTCTTTCTTAAAAATGATGCGACTTTCTGTGGTAAGAAAGTCGGGTCGTTTCATAAACCTTCCAACATGTCATCCTTCTGAAATCCTCATATCTTAACTTTGAGTTTTCCAATATCCTCCATGAATGTCTGCCATCTCTTAATCCCCTGTTACCATCTTCTTTTAATACAAATTCCTTGATGGTATTCTCAAACCTTGCACTCATTTCTAACAAAGTATCCTTAAGTTCTCACCATAATTCTTTACACTCCACGAGGATTTCTTATTACTACTTCATGAGTAATCATTGCTATCTTTTTTATCGCCTTACCCTTTACCCATCTTCCCTAGACACTAATTCCTATTAACTTCATACTTAAAATTTAGGCTTGGACTTTACATTCTTTTTCAAAAATTAGAAACATCAATTTTTTTCTGAAACACTTAATCCCAAAGCCCTTATCTTTAAAGTGCTACTTAGAAATCTTTCATTAAATTCAAAAATTCTTGATGTCTCAATCTTTAAACAGTAATCAAATTTTTTTGAATTTAATTAATTTATTGATTCTAAAAGAAAATACTAGCAACTAAACTTTTAGAAAGTTTTTTTTTCTTTTCCTTCAATTGAACCTTTTCTTTTAAAGACCCTTCCAACTTTTATTCCTTAAAAATTTGGGATTATTTTTGGCTTGAACCATTTATTAAGCTTTTCTTTTAAAAATTTATACATTATAGCAAACCATTCCTTTCTAAAAATGCACTTTGCAGTTTTCCATAACATCTTTTACAAGAATGTTAAATAATAAAACTGGAGTAGACAAGAACAATTCTCATCTATCGTTTCTTTCTATTTCCACTTCCAATCTTTAGTGGAGTCTCTAATATCATGAAAGGAAGACTTTTAAAAGATATTTGAAATGCACTTACAATGGAAAATGCTCGTTTTCCTTTATTTTGCCTTTAATTTCTCATGCTGCTTCTAATTAGACTGCTAGCACATTTTCTTTTCATAATTTCTAATTAAAAAACTTTTTATTATACTTATGGATCCTATACTTTAATGATTGAAACTACTTTCCGTATTCAAAAGGAACTGTTAACGCTATAATATTCTATGAATCGCTTAAAAGAGAATTAGTGCTTTGTGTGAAATTACAATGAATTATACTTTATTTCTTTATTGGAATAAAAAGTACAAAATACAGGATTTTTCTTATTTTATACATCTATTTCTTTACATTTACATTCCTTATTACTTCAAACAAAACACCTTTATTTATAAATTGTTTGATTCACAAAAACTTATATTTTCATTCCAATGAATTAAAATATGTCAAATCCCAACCTAACTGCAATAAATCAAACCTTATTTCTATTGTTATGCATAAATTTTCTATTATTAAACTCCTCAGCCTAAACCACACTAATTCCTATTGCTTTTCTCTCAATTTACCATCTTCTTAATTAAACTATTTAAAATGCATTCATCTGCAGCTTTGTTAGGGTTCCAAATCTTCTTTTCTGTATTATTTACCCATGTTCCAAACTTACACCATTTCCTATCATCCACCCATAAAGTTTAATTTACAACTTATCAAATTTCATTATAGAAAACCCACAAGCTGTAATGCTCTATTATTTTTCTTTCAAAAGAAATAGATTTCTACAAAATTTCCTCATTATAAATTTTAGATTTTTAACAAATCCAATTTATACTAGAACTTTATATCTACACTTATCCTTCTTTACAAAGAACTAGCGAGGTATATATGATCTATAATTCTTCAAAAGAATGCACCTTTTTATTAAAAACCCATTTTATGGAAACTTTTTAGTCTAACTTCAAAACCTTTATTATATAAATACTTTTCCAAAATCTAGTATCATACATTTTTCTCCGAAACCAAATATTTGCTTCTCAACCTTTTCAAATATATTAATTATATATTTTTCTCAACTTTTAAAACAATTTTTTAATGGGTTGAACTCTTAGTGGATTTCTAACTGTTTATTTAAAAACATCTTTCCTTCAATTTACTAACTTGTTCCTTTCTCAATATTAAAAATCCAATTACCAATTAGGAGTAACCATTTCACACCCGTCTTTAGGATCTTCCACTATCTATGTCATATGGACTCTTACTTTCCCCTTATCTAGACCTATTGTAAATCATAAATCAGCAATCGTACGAGGATCTATAATCGTTGGGCCATTAAGGCCGGACTAGAGAGCCATGTACTATCTAGCTTCAGGAATTTTCCTATGTAACCATTCTATAATTGGAATTATTAGGATTTAACGTATATCATATTTATAGGAAAAATACAAATACGTTCACTCAACGTTTCCTAAAATTTAAGATCAGCAACCTAAGCTCTGATACTAAATGTAATGGCCTGCTCCCTAGTGGGCCTGGATTTTTACTAAATCAAAAACCTAAGTCCACCAAAGCATTGATCGTTGGTTTCGTATTCTATAATAAGAACAAAAGAGTGCATATTAGAGCTTTAATGAAATAAATTTTAGCAAAATAATTGAAATATTACAGATCACATAAGTACTGGCTAAGTTTGACATTTTTTTCAAGTGTCCTTGTTAGCACCGAACATGCCGAGAAGTAATACCTGTCTTTCTAACTATCCTATGGGTTGTAATAAGGAGGGGGTCAGAACAACATTCAGGTGATTGGTAGAATTAAACATCTTGTACATAATTTTAGTTTATGTCGATTGTTCACCATCTCATATTATGTCTGTTTATATTATTTTTATGAGTCGTCTCGACTCCATATCCGCATGCGAACTGTTCCCATTTACCTTTCGTAGATTTATATTTATGTATATACATATACATATACATATATATATATATACATATAGACACACACACACACATACATACATATATTTATATATTATATGGTCCCCTAACAGACCAAGTTAATAATCCCACTAGTATCACTCCTTCAGCACTCCGTCAGGATCTAATGCCTCATCGTATCATGATCTTGTTGTCGTATAACTCAAAGAAGTCCTATAGTGCTTACTAATGGCCTCTCATGCATTTTTCCGTACTTTTTTTGACAGCCTTTCACACCTTTCGCCATATTCTTTTTAGGGATTTTCTACTTTATCTGCTTGCTATAATGTAGACTCGGCTCCACTCACCATCCCATCCATGTTTTGAAGGAATCTCATCATGGGATAACTAGCATTGCCCTATCAAACTAACAAACAAACCTAGTATGGTCCGCCCTAGTAGGCTATAGATGAAGCCTGCTAGGTGTAACCCTATCCTTCCCATTGACTGCTTAGGACTGACGACGTTCTCGCCCTATGTAGCACTACTTCTTAAAATTGGATCCAACACTTGCCGCGTACCCCATGAGCCCGCTCGTTAATCCGTATAGATTGCCTAGTGCAATCAAGGAAATTCCCTTCCATAAAATTAACTTGAAGCAGACCACTCGATAGTGCTTGTCAAACATCGACATCTGCCTAATGGACCGTCCAATTGCCTATGTATACGGAGCTTTTATTTCAAACACTAACACGAAACAAGGGTATCCCTTTCTCTATACTCAAGCGTACTCTCCACGGTCTTATAGTTGGATGTGTTTCCATATTCCAACCTACTCTAATATTTCTTTTGTCATTACTTAACATCTTATTAGCATTTTTATTTCATTCATATCTTAATTTTCAACTGTTGAGATTTACTACATTTTAATACGTTGGAACTAAACTTCTACATAAACGTTAGCACATGAAATTTCCATATCTTATCAAAAGAGGATTTATTTGTGTAGTGTTTGTAGTTACAGGGAGTTGTCTTATTTTTCCTACTTTATGCATCTCTTTCTTTTTAATTTTAGATGTCCATATTCTTAACATCACAGTTTTATTTATGTTAAACATGATAATGTATAGAAATCTACTTGCAACATTCCAAGTTCCAATGAACTAAAATACCTTTATAAACCCAAAAATAAAAATAAAAACTTCGTTTTCAATTAATTCATGTCTGAAGTATAAATACCAATTCTAATCATTGCGCACTTGAAATTGCAATTCTAATATTAGAAATAGGCAAAATTCAAAATAGATTACAACAAAATAAAATCTAGTTTTATTACAAAATATGTAATTTTTTTCACTCACCTTTTTTTAGCATCACCAAGTTTCTAGATCTAATTCAGATCTAATCTATGTTATTTCTATTCTCCATTTTGACTCCCTGTTCGGATCCTCAAATAACATTTACATGCAGATCTATTAGAATTTTGATTAAAGAGAAGAGATTTAGATTAATTTACTAATTAAAACTAGATCTATAGTATACATCTAATGTAGCGACTTGGATTGAACCTATTTTCTGTTCTCTATCATCTTCTATTCTTCTCCAAAGTGTATACATGAAAATTTAATCTATTTCTATGAATCTAGAATTTTAGAGAAGAAGAGAAAGTGATAGCCAACTCCCGGTGGTAAGGAAGGCACTTACTCCTAAGCTCCATAGGTATTTTATCACAATTAAGGAACAGAGGAAAGAATAAGATATTGTAGATGACATAGATTCTCTTTGCTGAAGTGTCATTATGCCTATAGCCATCTAATGCTAGCTTCAATTCTAGCTACAAGGAAAGATTCTCACTCCTTAGAAGGACATCAACACCATAAGTTATTGTAACGACCCTAAATTTGATTAACATTAGTTATGACATTTAATTAATTAAATTAAATTAAATAATATATATGGTTAAGGGAATTGAGATTTGAATAATAGAAGGGTAGCCGTGCCTAGTTAAACAAATAACTAAAGGGAATTATGATGAAATAGGAAAGGCTAATAAATAAGGGCAAAATAGGAATAAGTAATATTCTTATACTCTAAATCCTCATACCTCTTTCATTTCACACGTTCACAAACTAAAGCTAAACCAAGAAGAAGCTGGCTACCATTAGGAAAAAGCAAGAGAAAATAAGCAAAAATATATAGGAAGGAAACTTAATCAATCTAATTCAAGAAGCAGATCTCAAACTCCTTAATCACAAACTAAAAGTAAATAATAGGTTACATCTTATATTTTATGATTTTCGGTTGCTGGATTGAGATCCGAATTTATTTTGCAAATGTTTTTTCATGTTTTGATTATTTAAATGGATATATATGCTTGTTGAAGATTTAGGCTATTTCATACAGATTTTATGATAAGAATTGATTTCAAAAACTTACTAAATGATATCCAAATGATTTGCGTTTTTGATATGAGATCAGAAATATTATTTTAGAGATGGGTTTCAAGTTCCATATTATTTGAATTATTGTGGATTTATTATTAATTTCCTAGTGACGAAAATGGTTATTTTGGGTTTGTATTAATTATAGCTATTATATGTTAGCTTTGGGTCAGAAATTTAAATATGTTAGAAAACATACTAAAACTGATCATTTGGAATTTTTGGAGAATTTTCCTATTGGTTTTATTAAGTATATATAATTATTTAAGGCATTGGGCTTAAATGTTTTATATGTTTAAAATATTAGAACGGGCAATTTGTTAAATGTTTTAAATGAATAATTACTGAATTCAGCAGCACTTTTAGAAAAGATTTTGGAAAAGAAAATGGCAACCAATTATATTATGGCAAGTGAGCAAGTTAATTGGAAAAAAATTACTTCATATAGAAAGAAAACGAATTTTGTAAGTGTTTGTTGTTTTGCCACTATTGGCAGCGAGCTTTTGACTTCATGCTTCCGCCTTCGACCAAGTCAAAACCAATTCGCATGGTATCAATGCCTTGTACGTAGTGAATTGGAGTTAGGTGAAAGGATAAGGTCGAAACTGTGCTTTCGAAGGGGTCGAGACCTCGTTTTGATTTCAAGTGGAAATGTCGCTTGCTTGCTTTTAAAAGAATGCTTTTGAAAGGGGTTTAAAGATAGATTTCGATAGAGGTTGCTGGCTTTTGTTTTAAACTAGCTTTCAGCAGGGTTGAAACATACGTTTTTGTAATTCCACCTTTTTGACCCAGTTGAGGTCGTTGCCTTTGAACATGGTTTCGAAGGGGTGCTTTCGCTTTTGAAATTAGAGCCCCTTCTCCAATACTTTCAAAAGGATTGGTGTCTAAACCTTCCACTTTCTTTACTTAGGAAATTTCTTTCGAAAGAGGGCTTTCGACTTAGTTATTTTCAGACCTTTTGTTCTATTGAAAGGAAAACCCATAGGTTTCTAATGGAATGTGTTTTAATGGTTTCGAAACTATGCTCCATAAGCTTTTACTTGAACCCAATGCTTTCGAAAGCTTTAATTTGAGTAAAGAACTTTAATGCTTTTGAAAGGTCTAAAACGAAGGCTTCGAAAGGGAGGTTCCCCAATGGTTACGAAAGGTACTTAAATTTTCTTAAATGGAAAGTTTCTAATTACTTTCGAAAGGAAAGTTTTATAGTGTCTTGAAAAAAGGATGTCTAACGTTTTAGTAAGCTTTCAAAAATATACTTTTAATATTTTCAAAAGGTCTAATTGTAAATGGTTTCGAAAGGTATAGTTTGGCCTTTTGGTCTATGGTTATAAAGTAAAGTTGTTTACTTGTATCAAAAGGAGTACTTTCAATGGTTTCGAAAGGGGTACTTTCAAAGGTTTCAAAAGGGATTTTTTAAAGGTTTAGGGAAAGGTTTTGAATGTTTTCATCAACAATGTTTTGTGTAAAGTTTGTATAAAATGGCAAAGTGATTTGAGTAAAACATAGAGTATATTTTCCTTATTTAAGTATGATTTAAATGATTAAATCAATTTGAAAGGTTTTCAAGGAAAATTTTAAAGGGTAGTTAACTAAGTAAATGACTCAGGTATTAGAATGCCAGATGAGACCAGTATAAGGTCGTCCCTTATACATTAGCTTTAGCCCCTATCTAATTTAGTCGAAAATTCCAATGTGTAGGGCTTAGTCACAGGTATGACTTAAATGATGGTTATACACAAAAAGGAATATATATAGAGAAGGTGGATAAGTTATTGGCGAGCTCACAAAACCATTAGGATATGGTGACCCTTGAAGAAGTAAGTTAAGGACAGACCGTCCAAAAGTTTCTATAATAGATGCTAGATTATTTATTTTGTCTGGTAAGCCTGAGTCAGCCAATAGCTAGTAGTTAGCCTAACAAAACTTTGTTGTTCGGATAGATGGTCCATCTATTACCTATTTATATGCATGTATGATATTGCTATTATTATTATAATCAGTTTGATTACAGAGTTCTGATTTGTAAAAATATATATATATATATATTAGGGATATTAGTGAGGGGAAATCCATTCGATTAAGTGGCGTGATCTCACTTAATATCAGTAAATCGAGATGTAATAGTATTATTCACACTAGGCTTTACGTCTGACTAAAAGTTTATGTTTTACCCTTAAATTATCAGGTGCTCAAAATTAATTTGAGTAGATTGAGAGTTAAGGCTTTTCAGGTTTAGTAGGTGGATGAATAAAGCTTCCAAAGACGTGCATAAGGCAAAGTTAGCTATTTAGGAGTCACTATTTAGTTTTATTTCCGCCGTGATGTATTAAGACTTATGTGTCTATTTAGTACTCTGATCATCTAAGGTGGTATCTTTATATGTCGCTCTTGGCGTACTTTGTAATAATTATATTTGATCAAAACCTAAGATTCGATTATGGGATTATGTAATTTGGATATGAAATATTGCTTTGAAATTTAATAAAAAATTTATGTTAACCTATGTTGTTTTTATTTCATATTCACGTGCTGCTGATATTATGGATACCATTAAAATTACCGTATTTTATCATTGGAAATTAATACTATAGACGTCTGCAGCATCTGTAGTGATTACCTTCGGGCCATGAGATTGGGGATGTTACCACTTGGTATCAGAGCATAGGTTTATAAAAAACATTAAACCTAAAATGGTTTTGAAAGCATAATCCTAAGGAATTAGAGAAAAGATCAGGGTATGGGATAATGTTATAGTATTGTACTTGTATTGACCATATATAAGTATATGATTTATGTCTATTCTCCCATCTCTCTTAGGCTATTCTTCTATATCTTACGAAAACTCAAATGCAGATATGTATGTTAGAAGTAGAAGAGTTAACCTTGGTTGAGGAAGCACCACAACTAATGGAAATGCCAGACCAAATACCAGGAGAAACCCAGGTCAGGCACCGGCTCCAAATTTAGGTGTTGAAGTCCCGCAAGTTGACATGGAAGCAATGTATCAGTTCTTCGTAAACATGATGCATGCGGGAATTGCTACTGGAGTAGTTGGAGGAAATGCTGGAGGAGGAAATTAAGAAGCTCCGGTGGTGAATAACTATGCTATTTTGAGTAGAGATTATGCTCGGCTAGGAGGAAAGCCGCTCATTGGGACTGAAGATGCAATTGAAGTAGAGAATATGTTACTTCACCGCGAGAGGATTTTTTCTGATTTGGTGCTCAACGACGAGCATAAAAGGAGACTCGCTTCTAGGCAGCTAAAAGGAGCAGCACTGTATTAGTGGAACAGTGTAACTGTTGGAGTTAGTGAGGAAACTATGACTTGGGCTGAGTTCGGGAGAAGATTCGAAGAAAAATTTATGTCAGAGATTTCTAAGTCCACTTTGCTCAGAAACTTTGCTAAGTTAGAGCAGGGGATATGACTGTACTTGAGATGCAACCAGGTTTGAAGAGCTAGCGAGATATGGCTACGCTATGGTTGATAAGAGGAATGAAAAGTTCGTTCGAGGGTTGAAGTTTGAGCTTTCTAAGGCCATGTTATCGCACAATAGAGATCAATGTTATGTCGTTGTTGAGATGGCCTTGAGGCATGAAGAGATGCTTGCTTTTCTTGAAGGAAATAAGGCGAAGGAAGCTCAAGGAGGCAGAGTCCGTAGAGGAAATTTTTCCATAAGAATGGAGCTCAGAAGGATGGAGCCACTAAGAAATGGAAGAAAGAGGTTGTCTATTACAAATGTGATAAGAAAGGACACAATGCCCATGAATGCTGGACAGGCAAAGGAAAGAAAGCTACTGAGAAGAAAGGGGTAAGGTGTTTCAACCGTGGTCAGATTGGACACTATAAGAACCAGTGCAAAGAGTCGGCTAAGGACGGGAAAGGAAAAATGTTTTCTTTATAGCCAGCTACCTCAAGAACAATAGTAGAGGAGAGGGAAAAAGCTGTGTTGGGAGGTACAATTTTGATCTATGGTGTATCAGTTAGGGTTCTATTTGATACCTATGCATCGCATTCTTTTATATCTCATTGTTTGGTAGGTAAGCTTAACCTAGAACCCTCATACCTTGTTACTTCCTTAAAGGTGGCAAATCCAATAGGAGGTTATGCGCCACTTGGGATAAAGTGTGACCATCTAGAGTTTGAATTGTTAGGTCACACCTTTGTTTGCAGTTTGCATGTGCTTGATTTCATAGGGTTCATAATTATTTTGGATATGGATTGGTTAAGTAGATAAGATGCTAGGATATTTTGCCATAATAGAAAAATATCGCTTAGACACCTTGATTGTAGTGATTGGATTATATACTCCGTAGAAAACCCTATTTTTGAGTTTAATGATTTATTAGGTGTTGTGGAGGTAGAAGAGGAGTTGAATCAAGTTTTCGTTGTTAGATAATTTACAGATGTCTTTGAACCTATAGTAGGACTACCATCGAAAATGAGCCATTGAGTTTCGAATAGATTTAGTACCGGGGCAAAATCAGTGAGTAGATCGTCGAGTAGAATGACACCTACCCGAGATGAAGGAGTTAAAGGTATAGTTGGTGGATTTGGAAGGCAAGAATTTTATTAGACCGAGTAGTTTGCCTTGGGGAGCAGCCTTAGTGTTTGCTAAGAAGCCGGATGGATCGTTAAGTTATCAATTATCATAAGTTGAATGAGAAGACAATAAAGAATCAATATTCGTTACCTAGAATTGACGATTTGTTCGACTGGTTAAATGGACCGAGAGTATTTTCCCAGTTGGATTTAGCAATAGGGTTACGTCAGCTTAGAGTGGTTGAAAATAGTATTCCTTTAACGATGTTTAGAACTAGATATAGATCATACGAATGGCTAGTGATATCGTTTGGACTAATAACGCACCGACATTCTTTGTAGGTTTGATGAACCGAATTTTCCGAGAGCATTTGGATAGGTTCGTGTTGGTATTCATAGATGATATTTTGATACACTCTAAAACTAAAAGAGAGCATGAAGTTCATCTTATAGTGGTGCTAGAGACGTTGAGGCAGCATCAACTAAAGGCGAAATTTTCAAAGCGTCATTTCTGGAAGTGGAAAGTGAAGTTTCTTGGTCATGTAGTCTCAGAAAAAGGGTTATCTGTAGATCCAAAAGACCGAGGCAGTGAATAATTGGAAGAGACCCGAGACAGTGATGGAGATAAAGAGCTTTCTTTGGATTAGCTGGGTATTATCGGAGATTCATTAAGGATTTCTCAAAGATAGCGACGCCAATGATCGAGTTAAAGCGAAAGGATATAAAGTTTGTTTGGACCGATAAGAAACACTTAATTGACTAATGCACTTGTGTTAGTTGTTGCAAAAGGAAATCTGGATTTAGTGGCATACATGGATGCATATGGAGTAGGATTAGGAGATGTGTTAATGCAAAGAGGTAAAGTTATTGCCTATGCATCTTGTAACGACCCGCCATCCATTTCCACAGAATGACGCATCATTAATAAGAAAGAAAGGGATAGAAAAAAGCAAGAAAGAGAAGAAAGAAGAAACAACACATCAAAATCTAAACAGCGGAACGAATAAATTATATTAATAACATAATTATTACATAGTATACAACAGCTATCAGAGTTACACAGATAATACAACACATACTAGACAGTTATAAACACCTGTCTAGTTATACAACTCAATACAACTCAGAGAAAACACATCAGAGATTCCAAACACAGCGGAACACTATATATCTACACGTTGAAGCCTCCTGCTCCATTGCTCCTCCATAATTCGTCAAAGCTGACCTGAATCCCTTGGCTACTCGTAAAAAATTTGAGTACCCAAGAGTTTAAGAAAACAGAAGATAAACGCCGGGTCAGACATGGGTCTGGTGTGAGTAACAGGTTAAGGTTGCTTAACTTTCAAAAATCTTTTGAAAAGAAAGGTATCACGTAAGACTTCCCACACGTAAACATGGAAAAGTTTTTACCTTATGCTAACCAAAACATTTGATAGGAAATCCAGTGATATTATAATAGGTCTAGAGTTTTCAAACAAATATGAAATAGCCGAAATTGTTACATTTGTTAAATTCCAGCTACTAGCCACAAAAGTGGGTAATACAATCAAAACCGTTGGCACTTATTGGATTTTGGGTTCCATACAATGGCAGGGCTACTGGGGTACCGTCCGTCACAGTACGTGGCTTAGATCACCGTACCGAGGATTACTCCCAATCCTCTGCTACACAAAGCCAGATCCATCTCTTACTGGACAGTCCCGAACAAGACAACCCCGCAGTTGGTGCGCATATCCAACTGCCCACTAAGCCGAATAAAAAGGGACCTCTAGACAAGGGAAAATCTCGTCCTACTTGGGCATGACCCACTTAGCCTTGCTGCACCTCCCATGTTTTATCCATTCTCGGTTGATGAGGCTTGAGGCTACGATTACCTTTATAGGACACATCTCTTAGAATGCTCATCGTCCAACTGACGACGTTCTGAAAGCATTCAATCCAAACAAGTTCGTTCCGGGTTCGAACGAAATCGAAGGCATTATCTCGTTACACTCATTTTGGAATCACCCTCAGAGTTAACGACAATAACCCTTGCACTCTGAATCTTTATCTCGATTCTGAAAGTACTACCCCGTTAAACTCATATTGGAATCACCCTCATAGTTTTAACGACGAATAGTCCTTACAACTCGAGTCTTCACTCTTCACTTGAGATTTACGACTTATCGTTAATTTGGATTAATGTGGTTTTCGGATATCCAAATCTGGAAACCCGATCTTGGTCTCATCGAAATCCAAAGCGTATCTTTTAAGGCCAACTCGTTTTAGAGTTTAAAACAATTCAATACAATTATCTATAAGCACACAGATAGATAATTCACAAATCACAATAGATAATTAACATTATCATCACAAAAGATAATCCATATTATCATTATCAAAAGATAATCCATATCATCATCACAATGCAACCAATGCATCCATATCACACAACATTACTTATCTCATATTTGAGATTTCAAACCGTTCAAGGCAACCAATTATCATCTATTCATACATAAGCAATGATCCATAATCACACTATCTATAATTAATTTAAAATGAATTAAATTAATTACTTCCATCTCTTAATTAATTTAAAGTGAATTAAATTAATTACTTTATCAATATAAATCTTGCTTACATAACCATTAATTGATTACAAATCAATTAATTTATTATCCTCTAATTATCCACCTTAATTAATCACCCTCGATTAATTAATCTTTAATTACATTCAAGTAATTATCCCTAAATTAAATTTCACAAATTAATTACTCTTAACCAAAATCAGTAATTAACCTTTAATTACTTCATTAATTAATTAACTATAATTCATTACATCAATCCTTAATTAATTACAATAATTAATTACCTTTAATCACTTATCATTATTGATTAATCTTAATTAGTCAACCCTTGATTACATCATTAATTATATTAATTAATGATTCGTAATTACATTTAATTAATTATCTTATTTAAATTAATTACATTAAGTAATTAATCTCAATTTAACCACAATTATTAATCACCTTTGATTAATCACATTCAGTAATTAACCACCCTTAATTACTTCATCAAATCAATTACTCTTTAATTAATTTCTTTAATTAATCCCTTGATTAATTATACAAAGTAATTTATTAATTATACGAAGTAATTTAATCCAAATTACTTCCACAATTAAACCATCTTCCACTAATTACATCCAGTAATTATCATTAATTACTTCATTAAGTAATTACACTCCATTAATTACATTAAGTAATTATTTACCAAAGCATCCAATGTTTAACTTAATTAAACTTAATTAATTAACTTAAACAAATTACATTTAAACTTAATTAATTACATTAAGTAATTAATTCCTTAATTACTTCCATTAAGTAATTAATCTTAAAACAATTTCACAAATGATTACCATTAATTAATTAATCTAATTAATTATTAAAAATTAATTACATAAATTAATTATTGAATAATCCTTAGTTAATGACCACCATTAACTATTATTTAATTACTTCCCTAAAGTAATTAACTTACATTAATCATTATTAATTTCAAATTAATTAATCTTTAATAACCAATTAATTAACCTTTAATTATTTAATTAATTAAGTGTTAATTGTAACTTAATTAATTCTAAATTACTTGATTAATTAATTCTTAATTATTAATTAAAATCTAATGAAAAATCCTTAATTACAAATTAAATATTCCTAATTAATTAACCTTAACAATTAATTAATTAATTTAAACCTTTAATTACCTATTTAATCAATCCAAATCATTAATTAATCAAATAAATTAATTATCCATTTAATTTCCTTAAAAATTTAATGAATTACAAATCATTAAATCCTAATTTACTTTAAGATAAAACTTTTCTCTTATTAATAATCAAGTTATCATTTACAAAGTACTTTAAATTTACTTCCAAAATTTCATTTTAAATTTAAAGGTTAAAAATGGATACAAATTATCTTTATTCAAAGTTTAAAACACATTTCTAAAACCTTTTCATTTCATAAGTTAAAGAAATACTCTTTTAATAAAGAAGTTTTTTTAAAAGAATTTAAAACCAAATTCATATTTAAATTCAAATCAATTTGAGTTACACTTTAAACATTTCAAAATTGTTTAAATCATTTTAAATTTAAAACTTTTCAAAATTTGAATACATATTTAAATTTGAATTCAGATAAATCTTTAGATTTTAAAACTCTACTTATATTTTAAAACTTTATTTTTAAAATTCAACTACTTAAACATTTAAGGCAGTTTAACAATTCAAATTTTTAAAAAGCTTTATTTTATTTTTAAATCTGAGATTTAAACTTAAACTTGAATTCCAGATTTTTAACTTGGATTTAAAATTTAGTTTAAACCTTTGCCTTTTATCTTAAAACTTCAGTTTGAAATTTTTAAACAAACATTTTAAGTTTTACTTTTAACTCATTAAAGTTGTTCAAAATATTTTTTTTTTAAACTTTCTTAAATTTCAAACTAGGATTCAAAAGTTTATTTGGATCCATATCTCAAAATCTGGTTTAAACTTTATTTTAAAAATGATTTCAAATTCCAAAATCTGCTTTAAAATTTTTATAACAAACATTACAGGTTTCAGTTTAAAACCTGTCATAAATACTAAACCCGAGCCACTCCATATTTTCTTCGAGTCAAAACCTAAAATGCTTCGAGCAAAACACCTAAATTCTCGTGAAAAACTCGAGTTCACAAATCCCCTCAAACCCAACTTCATCAGGCAACATTGGAAATGCACCGTGCATATGCACGGTGGCGCCGTCCGTCTTCGCTTACCTCCGATGATTTCCCCACATCAACAATCACCCAAATACCACATCACGATCATCGGGTCATTACAACATACTCGAAATCAAATTCGAGCTCAAACCAGACCTGGAACAAAAACCAGGAACTTGACATCAAACTTGGAAATTGCCTCATCCACGATCCTCCGACCGCCGTTACTTCTGAAACTCCAGCCAAGTCTTCATTGACGTCCAAGTTCCCATCACCCACGATTCCATTGAACTCGAACAACTGGAGAAGGCGAGATGATCAAATTTTTCAAACCTAGTTAAAACTAGGGTTCCATACAATAAATCATCACCGCTGCCGCCATAGTGAAATGCATCACCATCAAATATTTTTCCCATCATCCTCGATCACTGCTCCATCATCCCTAAAGAACCCGACCTCCCAGTCCACAGAGATCATCCGAAAACTTCCCATTTCTATTTTCAGTTCATCCCCAAACTACATCCTCCTACTCAAGCTATAAATTATGATTTCATTCTTAAAAATCATGATTTATGTTAAGGATTTAGTTTAGGTTTTTGAATTGATGAATTAAAATGATTGAATTTTTGCTCTACTTCAAACTTGCTCTGTTGTTCTTGATTTTAAAGACAATTCAAAATTATTTTAACTTGAATATATTTTTAAACTTTAATTCATGATACAACAAACATATTTTGTTTAAATCTTAAACACTATCATAGATTACATCGTGTGATAATGGGGTTTGAACAATTTATTAAACCTGGGAACTTAAGAACAATATTATACAGAGACCACGGCATGTACAAATATATCCATTCATTTATACATAGAAGATCTACTAATTTATATACAGATCATACATACTTAACATAGAAATCAACATGCAACAGATTAAAATACTTAAACTCATTAAAATGATGTTACTCACCTGTTTGAATAGAAAGACAGAGCCATGATTTTGAAAAGGCTTTGAACCTTTAAAAATGGAAAATTTCTTTGCTTTAATCTTGAATTGCTTGATGAAAGCTTGAGTTGCTGGAGCTTTAAAAACTTGATTTTTAGAAAGAACTACATGCATGCTGCTGCTTTGAAATCCAGATTCTAAAGAAATGCAGGCTTCAGATTTTTGAGATGGGATAGGTTGATTTTGATTTGCATGTTTGTAAAACTTACAGGTTTGAAGATGGAGTACAGGGTAATAATTTACAGGCTTGATATTTGAAGTGGATTACAGGTTTTTTAACGTTTCAGGTTTTAAAAATGAAGATGGAATTTCAAGGTTTGCTCTTGTTTCAGGTTTTATGAAGTATTGATTCAAATTTTCTTTTGAAAATGAAAACAGAAAAAAAAGATAAGAGAACATATGTATTTATAAAGGCCAAAATTTGATTTTATTAAAATAAAAGGAAAACCAAAATAAATGACACTTGTAAAAGAAACTAACATTTGTCACTTACCTTGTTTATTATCTTAACACATGTTAAATTAAGTTCTAAAATGTTTACATTTGTCTTTTAAGGTTAATTAGCTATAATTAAATGTTAATTAGTATTTAGTTAATATGTTAACTAGGTTATGCTTAATTAATTTGTTATATGTAATTAAAGTTTAATATAAGAATATGCTTATGTAATTAGTGTATATATATATGTATGTATGTATAGATAAATTTAAAAGGAATAAACAACTATTTATATAAATAAAAGTTATACAAATAATTTAAAATCCGAAACAAATTAAAAATTTATACTTTAAGTTTCAAGGTTTTAAATTCAAATTCAAATCAAATTCTAAAATTCAATTTGAAATAACAAGCTATTTTTATTAAAATCTATTTGTTAAAAACAATACATTATTATATTTTGAAAATAACAAATTTTTAAATAATTTATAAAAGAATTTTTTTATTAATAAATTACTTATTTTATCACACTATATTTAAAAAGAAATCAAAACAACCTTTATTGTTAATTTATTTAAATTTAAACTCAAAATCAGTTTTAACAAATTAAATTTTTATCTTAACAATTTAGAACCATATTTTATTTATTCAATAGCTTTTAAAATTTTAACTTTTAAATGAAATCACAATTTCCAATTTTACCAAAGATATGTATATTTAGAAAACAAGATTTATTTATTTATTAAATTTAAAACAAGGCTTATCTATTTACAATATATACATTTTCTATATACATTATAAATAGAAAACAATTTATTAGACTTAAAAGATAATATATATCAATTAAATATTTATTTTAATTGAATTCCAATCTTATTAACAAAGATTATCAAATCAATTTAATTTTTAATTCAGATTATTAAATTGATATTGCCTAAAATTCTGGGTCATCACATATCTCGACAACTTAGACCGCATGAGGTTATGTATCCGACTCATGGTTTGGAATTAGCACGGTAATTTTCACATTTAAGGTGTGGAGACTTTACTTTATGGGAGAAAGATTTAAATTGTATACGGATCATAAGTTGCTAAAGTATTTATTCTCCCAGAAGGAGTTGAATTTGAGATAGCAGAGGTGGTTAGATTTTTTAGCCGCTTATGATTTTGGTATTGAGTACACACCAAGAAAAGGCAATAAGGTTGTAGATGCACTTAGCAGAAAATATCAGAATGAAGTGTTGGCAATGATAGCTGAGTGGAAAGATTTAGAATCATTGACTACATGCAGGATACAGGGAAGATATGAGGCTAGTTCTAGTAAGTAAACTGCTACGTTGCCATGTTTAGAAGAATGGCGATGATCGAAAGTCTACTTCTAAGCAGATGGAGGATCCATTATTAGTTGAACGGATCAGGAAGTTAAGGAATAGAGAGTGTTGACTTGAAAGTTTTCAGTCTTGACCAGAATGGGTGGTTGAGGAAGAAAGAGAGACTGTACGTTCTAAATGTGGAAGACATTAGGAAGTGCTTGAAGAATTCCATCGTTCGAAGTTCACTATTCATCGGGAGGAACTAACATGTATTAGGATATGAAAAGAAGTTTCTTTTGGAAAGGTATGGAGAGAGATGTTGGCCTATGGGTGAAACATTGTTTGAACTGTTAACAGGTAAAAACCGAACATCAGAAACCAAATGGGATACTTCAGCCTTTAGACGTTCCTGTATGGAAGTGAGATTCTATCTTGATGGATTTTATTGAAGGGTTTCCTAGGTAAAATAGAGGAAATGAAAGTATATGGGTTATAGTGGACAGGTTGACCAAGAGTGCCCATTTCACTCCAGTTTAGTCAACCTAGACGGCGCCTGTTTTAGCTAATTTATTTATGAAGAATGTAGTTAGGCTACAGGGAAGTCCTAGTAGTACAGTAATTGATAGAGATTCCTTATTCACTAGCGTGTTCTAGAAGAGTCTATATGATACTTTGGGTACCAAGCTCAAGATGAGTACCGTTTACCATCCGTAGACAGATGGGCAAACAGAAAAAGTTAACAAAGTCTTAGAAGATTTGTTACGAGATAGTGTGCTAAACTTTGGAGGATCATGGGAAGAATATCTATACTTAGTCAAGTTTTCTTATAATAATAGTTATCAGACTAGTATAGGGATGACACCATTTGAAGGTTTGTATAGAAGGCTATACATATCTCCAGTTTGTTGGTTTGAGACCTGGGATAGGTTGGTTCTTGGTCTAGATTTGGTTAGGGAAGCTGCAGAAAAGATTAAGTTAATTAGAGCTAGATGAAAGATGCTCAGTCTAGGTAGAAAAGTTATGCTGATAAGAAACAGAAAGACTTGGAATTCTCAGTTGGAGATCATGTTTTCGTTAAGTTATCACCAATGAAAGGTGTGATCAGATTTTGAAAATCAGGGAAATTGGCACCGAGGTTCGTGGACAATTTCCTATTATAGGGACCATCGGAAAACTCGCATATAGAGTGGAATTACCAAATAGTTTGGCAGAAGTCCATGATGTTTTTCATGTTCTCATCTAAGGAAGTGTATTCGAGATCCGAAGACTACCATAGCATCGACCATGTTAGATGAATTTGTAGTGGAACTGAATTTGACTATAGTTAGAAATCCAATTCGTATAGTCGCGAGATGAGAAGAGGCTAAGGAATAAGACAGTCAGACTAGTTAAAGTCCAGTGGAGTGATTATTAGAGAGACTATACTTGGGACACTAAAAGCAGGATTATAGATGCTTATCCTGACTTGTTTCATGGTATGTTTTACCTTTATGATTGATTTTGATGAGTGTCTTATCGTAATTTCAAGGACGAAATTATTTAAGGATGGGAGTTTGTAACGACTCTAATTTTGATTAACATTATTTAGAACATATAATTAGTTAAATTAAATGAAATAATGTAAATGGTTATGGGAATTGAGATTTGAATAATAGAAGGGTTGTCGTGTCTAGTTAAACAATGAACTAAAGGGAATTAAAATGAAATATGAAAGGCTAATAGATAAGGGCAAAATAGGAATAAGTAATATTCTTATCCCCTAAACCATCATACCTCTTTCATTTTACATGTTCACAAGCTAAAGCTATACCAAGAACAGGCTGGCCATGATTAGGAGAAACAAGAGAAAGATAAGCAATAATCAAGAGGAAGGAAACTTAAACAATCTAATTCAAGATGCAATTCTCAAATTCCTTGATCATAAGCTAAAGGTGAATTATAGATTACATCTCCTATTTTATGATTTTTGGTTGCTAGATTGAGATTCGAATTTAATTTGCAATTTTTTTCCATGTTTTGTTGTTTAAATGGACTTATTTGCTTGTTGATGATTTAAGCTATTTCATATAGATTTTATTATAAGAATTAATTTAGAAAACTTATTAAATGACATCCAAATGACTTGCATTTTGATATAAGGTCAGAAATATTATTTTAGAGATGGGTTTCAAGTTTCATAATTTTCTGAACTATTGTGGATTTATTATGAGTTTCTAGTGAAAAAAATGGTTATTTTGGGTTTAAATTAAATATAGCTATTATATGTTAGCTTTGGGTAAGAAATTTAAATATGTTAAAATACATATTAAAAGTGATAATTTGAAATTTTTGGAGAATTTTCCTAAGGGTTTTATTAAGCATATAAAATTATTTAAGGCATTGGAGTTAAATGTTTTATGTTTAAAATAGGAGAGGGGGCAGTTTGCTAAATGTTTTAAATAAATAATTACTGAATTTGGCAACACTTTTAGAAACGATTTTGGAAAATAAGTTGGCAACCAATTATATTAGGAAAAATAAGCAAGTTTGTTGGAAAGAAATTACTTTATAAAGACAAAAATAGTTATGTAAGTGTTTGCTGTTTCGCCACTATTGGCAGCAAGCTTTTGACTTTATGCTTCCGCCTTCGACGAAGTCGAAACCAATTCGCATAGTATCAATGCCTTGGTACGTAGTGAATGGAGTTAGGTGAAAGGCATAAGGTTGAAATAGTGCTTTCAAAGGGGTCGAGACCTCCTTTTTCTTTCAAGTGGAAATGCCGCTTGCTTGCTTTTAAAAGAATGCTTTCAAAAGGGGTTTAAAGATAGCTTTCGACAAAGGTTGCTGCCTTGTGTTTTAAACTAGTTTTCGATAGGGTTGAAACATACGTTGCCGCAATTCCACCTTTTGACCCAGTTGAGGCCATTGCCTTTAAACATGGTTTCGAAGGGGTGCTTTCGCTTTTAAAATGAGCCGCTTCTCTAATACTTTTGAAAGGGTTGATGTAGAAAACATCCACATTCTTTACTTTGGAAATTGCTTTCTAAAGAGTGCTTTCGACTTAGTTGTTTTCAGACCCTTTGTTCTATTGAAAGAAAACCCATAGATTTCAATGGAATGGTTTTTAATGGTTTCGAAACTATGTCCAAAAGCTTTTACTTGAACCCAATGCTTTCTAAATGTTTAATTTAGGTAAAGAACTTTAATGATTTCGAAAGGTTTAAATGAAGGTTTTAAGGTTCCCCAATGGTTTCAAAAGGTACTTAAAGTGTTTTAAGTAGAAGGTTTCCAATTGCTTTCAAAAGGTAAGTTTTATAGTGTTTTGAAAAGAGGATGTCTAAGGTTTTATAAAGCTTTCGAAAAGATACTTTCATTGTTTTCGAAAGGTCTATTGTAAACGGTTTCAAAAGGTCTATTGTAAACAGTTTCAAAAGGTATGTTTTGGCCATTTGGGTTAATGTTATAAAGTAAAGTTGTTTACTTATATCAAATTGGGTGCTTTCAATGGTTTCGAAAGAGATACTTTCAAAAGTTTCGAAATAGATTGTTTAAAGGTTTAGACAAAGGTTTCGAATTTTTTCATCAACAATGTTTTGTGTAAAGTACATTTAATATGGCAAAGTATTTTGAGTAAAGCATATAGTATATTTTCCTTGTTTAAGTATGTTTAAAGGATCAAATCAATTCGAAAGATTTTCAAGGAAAATTTTAAAGGGTAGTTAACCCTAAGTAAATGACATGGATATTAGAATACCAGATGGGACTGATATAGGGTCGTGCCCTATGTATTAGCTTTAGCCCCAAGCTAATTTAGTCCAAAATTCCAATGTGTAGGCCTAGTCATAGGTAAAACTTAAATGATGGTTACACATAGAAAAGAATATATATAGAGAAGGTGGATAGGTTATTGATGAGCTCGCTAAACCAGTAGGATGAGGTGACTCTTGGAGAAGTAAGTTAAGGATAGACCATCTAGAAGTTTATCTAATATATGTTAGATTATTTATTTTGTCTGGTAGACCCAAGTCAGCCAATGGTTAGTAGTTAGCCAAAAAAACTATGTCGTTTGGATACGTGGTTCATTTATTACCTGTTTATATGCACATACGATATTGCTATTATTGTTATAATCAGCTTGATGGTAGGACTTTGATTTGCAAAAAGATATATTAGTGAGGGGAACCCATTCCGCTAATCGGTGTGGTCTCACATAATATCACTAAACCGAGATATAATAGTATTGTTCACACCAGGCTTTATCTCTGAATCGATTTTTATATTTTCCCCTTAAACTCTCGGGTGCTCAAAATTAATTTGAGTAGATTTAGAGTTAAGGATTTTCAGGTTTAGTGGTGGATAAATAAAACTTTCAAAGAATTGCAGAAGGAAAAGTTAGCTATTTAAGAGTTGCTATTTAGTTTTATTTCCACTACGATGTATTAAGACTTATGTGTCTATTTGGTACTCTAATCATCCAAGAGGGCATCTTCATATATCGCTCTTGACGAATTTTGTAATAATTATATTTGATGTACTCTAATCATCCAAGAGGGCATCTTCATATATCGCTCTTGACGAATTTTGTAATAATTATATTTGATCAAAACCTGTAATTTAATTATGGCATTATGTAATTTGAATATGAAATATTGCTTTGAAATGTAATCAGAAAAGTTGTTTTAATTTACGCTATTTTTATTTCATATTCATATGCTTCTGATATTACGGATACCATTAACATTACCATATTTTGTCACCGAAAGTTAATACTATGGATGAGTGCAGTATCTGTAGAGCTTAGCTTTAGGCCTCAAGATACATGATGTTGTAGTTATTCTTATTGGAAAATTATGAATTGGAATTGAGGCCATAGGTCTTGATTTATCGAGGTTCAAATCAGTGCTAACCGTTGGACCAACCATTTTAAATCTGGGCTATACAACCAATGTTTACTACCGTTCTAAATAAATCACGGGTAGACATGAACTAGCCTTGGTCAACCATAAATCTAGACTTGAGACCCCGATAGGTCGACCCATGTAGTGTATTTTTGGGTGATTATGAACGTTAATTAATTTTGTTTGCTTAATTCCTTCTTTCAATTGATTCTATCCATTTGTTTCCTCTATTAATTTACCTCATTCAATTTTTTCCCCTTTTATAAATTCTTTGAGATTCTTAATTTAATGTTAACATTTAAATCTCCATTAACATTACCGATTGACATTAATTAATTTTATTATCATATTTATGTATATAATTATTTCTAACGCTAAAACTTCAAACGTTAACAATTTTTCTGTTTGAACTCCAACCAGAAAACATTATATATGAAATTGATCAAAAAATCTCCACGAACACAATGTTTCAAGTTTCGAAGCCAAATTCTAAAATTTGTAAAAATTCTATTTTTTACAATTTACTATTAATTAATTAATTATTTATTTTTTAATTCATTAACGTAAAAACATGGGATTTTACTCAAATATTGTGGTCATGACACATGCTAATGAAAGATATAACTGGTGATGCATGCCTATGAAAGTATAGTTTATGACACACACCTATAAAGAATAATTGATGACACACGCCTATAAAGAATAACCTACGATAGATGCTTAAGATATTTAATTGGCAACACATGCCAATATTTAGTAGTTGGCGACACATGCTAAAGAAGGGTACAATGATTGATCTTACTTTGGACACAGTCTCAGATATAATCACAACTCATCGTTTCATGAAGAAGTGTATGTATTTATCTATATCACACACACCAAAACCAGAGGAAGACAAACGGCGTAAACATGTGCTTTAGGAGACTCATTGTAACGACCCGTAATTTCGCTACTTCGAAAATGAGAGATTTCGTTTGTTTTAAATTTAAAAAGGTTTAAAACTTAAATATAATAGATAATAGTAAAGAAATTATTGATTCTTATAGTTGATAATTTAAAAAAGCATAAGTTTGGTTTTTAGAACAAATCAACAAAAGTTAAATTTTGTTAAAAAATAATAAATGCTTAAATAAATTGGTTTAAATGTTTATTTAAAAAGATAAATCTTATTGAAAACATCTAATAAAGATAATAAAAGTATATTTAAATATTTAAAAGTATGTTAATAATCATTTAACAAAAATAACCAAATTTATCGCATTTTGTCAGTTTTACATACACCGCAAAATTAGAGTTTTTGATATTATTTTGATATTATTTTAAAATATAAAGAGACATGTTTAAATTATTTAAAGAAGTAAAAAGTTTATTTTTAAATTTGGTTCACATAAATAAATAGTTTAACTAAAACGTCAAAATGTGACCGTAAAACATTTTGCCGAAAAACGATGTTTTGTCGATTAAAAGTTGTCATAACGTCGTCGCTCCTTTATTTTCATATATAAGAACATATATGTTCAAATAGTGTAAGTATTAATTAATTCATTAATCAAGTTATTTTTACTAAACAAGGTTAGAAACTTCTAGAAAACAATTAACAAAAAGTAAGCACAAAAAGACAAAAATGTCATTTCAAAGCAAAAAGTAAAACATCAAATCAAAGAAACATAATTGCTATTTACTTTACTTAATATATAAGTGAAAATGACATAAAGTAATGATTTTAAATGTGATGTTAAGGGTTGAAAAAATAAGATTACTTTATAAGTAAGTAAGGGTATTTTGGTCTTTTCACAAAATATTATTTTAATCCAAAACTTTTTCTATAAATAAGCATCCACTTTCTCATTTTTTTCATACCATTTTCTACCTTCTTCTTCCATGAAGCTCTCTTTAATAGCTTCTTCTTCTCTTTCAAATGTTTACTAACATTTTCAAAACCATATCAAATCAACTCCAAACACCGCCAAACTTTGCCAAAAACCTCAGAATACCATTAGAACATGGTTTAGCATCTAAGAAGTAAATAAATGATGGAGGAAGGAGTGGAATAGGGCATGGCCGAACCTATGGGGAAAGAGGAGCAAGTTGTGAAGCTTCAGAGCAAGAAAAAGAGAAGGAAGTGCTGTCGATTTCATTCCAATGAGCTAGAAGCAAAATCAAGTTGCCGCAGAAGCTCTATCGGATTTTTGAAAGTTTGAAAGAAGAGGTCGATGGCATAGAGCTAAAGAAATGGAGTAGAAGTAGATTAGTTGAAGTTTAAGTGAAGTGTTGTTGCCTATGAATGTTGGCAGGAAGAATTGGCTATGTTACAGGTGAGTACTCATATTTACTAATAAATCCATAAATTATTTCAAGTATAATGATTTGAAAGTTTAAATATGTTGAATGAATGTTTGGTAAATTGGTTGCAAATTGGTTGATTATGTGGTTCATAACTTGTTTGATAAATGATAAGAGAAAAGATTAGTAAATTAATTGTAGTTAACTAAATGAGAATTAAATCCGTAGAAATGTGTGTATGGAAATTATTTAGCCTCTTAATGATTTTAAATAAGTTAAAATAGTTTAAATATGCTTTAAAATAAATTTGAAGTGTTCCGGACAAGTTCCAAAGCAATTCATAAAATTGGTCAAAAATCTAGCTCGTCGCATAGCGGCAGTTCGTAAATTTCGACCCGTAACTTCAGACTAGTGTAGAGAATGAATTATAAGTTGAATTTCTTCGAAATAAAAATTATTTGGTCCACAATGATAATAGTTTTCCAACGAAGAAAGAAAATCAACATTTCATCAAGTAGATTTTGAAATATGTCCAAAACAATTTTCTAAAAACATCGCGGTTTTGCAGTTCAGAATCCAAAACAGGATTTCTTTATAAATGATAATTTAAAATGATTAAAAAAATGAACTAAATTTGATAAATCTATTAAAATGGTTTAAAAGATATTTGGAATGAAAATATAAATTTTCAAATATTAAAAAGTTATTTACATCAAATAAGCTTATATAGCACTTTCTGCATCACTTTTATGCTGCAAATTCTATAACCTTTTGAATATGAGTTTAAAACTTGACAATTATTTCCTAAATTTTTTGTGAATGACTTTAGAGACATAATTAAGTAATGTAAAGATGATTTGAAAGTTTTATTAAGAGTTTGAATAAATGGTTAAGAGAAATTGTTTGTAATGCTTAAATGAAAAGTGAAGAATATTGAATGTAATAACAAACTGTGTATGCGGAAATGACTAGTACTTTTTTCCCATCTGTGATATCTGCAAAGATAAAACAAGGTGTTTAACTAAGGTTAGGGATGAAGCAACCAATGCCCTGAACTTACGTGGCCTATGTTTCCTCTTTTTAGGCGAGGGGTGGAATAGATCGAAAGGAAAGCCCGGATGCTCTAAAAAGATCGTATTTAAGTTTTTCCAAGATAAAAGAAAAGAAACAATTCTTTGAATGTAAAATACCCACTTAACATCTTTTATTCGATGGTTTGTACAAAGAACCCGAGATCCGATTTGGGCGATTCATATCCGAAAATCCCTTCAAAATAATTTTCGGAATAAAATATATTGAAGACAAAGATCGTTAAAGACAAAGATATTCATAATGTAGGATTACTTGCCATTAGTCCTTGGAGGTGAAACTTGCCATTATTCCCTGGAGGTGAAATTTACCATATCTAAGATGGCAGTAGTGCTGTATTATGAAAATCTTCGATTTGCAAGAATATGATTTGAAGTTAAGAAATAAATAATTGATTAAGATTTAATGAATGATTTGGGAATATTTTCCTTAAGTTAAAAGTTCTAACTTGAATATAAGTGTAACGACCCAGAATTTTTAGTAATTTAAATTTGAGTATTTAATTAATTTTAAATGTTTATAAGTGAAAATTTCAAGTTAAATAATTTATTTCTTGAATATTGGATTTAATTGGTCATTTAAATCGATTAATTAATAGTGAAATTCCGTAGATAATTGAATATTGGGTTAGATATGATTGAAAATGGTTTGGAAAATTTTGTTACATCATATTAAAGTTATAGAAATATTTTAGAACTTGTAAAACTGAATTTGGAGTTAATTTGTAAAAATTGAATATTTTAATATTTAATTATCGACTGAAAAATAGCCAATTTTTGAACAGTCTCGGAATTGAACGAAACGAGTTCCATTGGATCCGTAATAGTTAGTTATTATCGGATTTCAATTTTCGTAGCAAACGGAGTTGTCGTTTGACCGTGGCAGCTCGAAACGCATCAATATCGTTTTAATATAAATTCGGCGAGTTAAAATAGCCATTTTTCAAACGGTCTCGGATTTCGACGAAACCAGTTTCATCGGATCCGTAATGTGATATTATTGCAAGATTTCAAATTTCAAGTCGTTTGGATTTGCCGTTTGTCCGGTACAAGCCAAAACGCCTAGAAATCGCTTAAATCGGTTTAAATTTAAATCGAGCGTTTATTACCGTATCTCACACATATGATGGAATTAGCTTCCGAAACTTGTTCCATTGTGTCCGGAACGTGGAAAAACCTTAGGATCGCCTGGCGGCACGCGTCGTTTGGAGTTCGTTTGCAAAAGTGTTAAATTGGGCATTTTATTATTAAAATAATATTAACATATATGTTATCTTCTTTTCCAAAACCCTAATCACTATCACCAGCCGCCTCCTATAGGTCCAATGGCCGAAATCATCCCATTTTCCCCTCTCAAAATCTCCAAATCCGCTCATCGAATCGAGAAACTTACAACATGAAAGTTGTAGAGCATGGTGTGGACTACAGATCCAACGGTGGATCTCAGCTATCATCGCCGTTTGGAGGGCATGGGGAGCCGCGTTCGTGCTTGCGTTTGGCACGTTTTCCTAGGGGATATGCTGACCGAGCTCTGCAAGCTCCTGGCCGAAGGTGGCTCTTGTCGTGGGCTACGAGGTGGTGCTCTCTGATCGATGCATAGGCGAGTGTGGTGGTCGCGAATTCAAGCCCTAGATTTGTGCATATGGGTTCATGTACGTGTTTCTTAGCCTGGGGAGAGTTGCGTGCGTGATCTCGGTGAAGGAGAAGGGGGACGCGGGGCCCGTTGGGTTGGTATTTGTAAATTAATTTAAAAGGAATTGTTTCGAAATTCAATTCAAACTTTAAAAATCAATATCTTTTTGCTGCGAGGTCCGATTTGGGCGAATCAAAGTGCGTTGGAATCGTATGGTCGTGCTCTTCGCAATGCAACTGGTTTGGAGTCGATTGGAGCTCGTTTGAATTTCGGGTAAAATTAAACGTTCGTTTAATTTTATTCGAAACGAACGACGAAACCGGAATAAAATCAAGGTGAGAACTCCTCACTCAATCGAAAGGTTTTGTTTAAAATTTTGAATAGTTAATATTGATTGTTGATTGCTGATTGATTGTGTTAGTAGATATAGTAGGATATATACTATATATAGCGATATATATATATTGGCATATGTATATATCGGATTTGATTTCCCGCCTCGTATAGCGGATGAGACCCTATTGCGCCGCCTATTAAGCGGATATTTTATAAAATCCCATATACCGCGATATTCCACCTTGAAGTGGAATTGGTATTGTGCTAACGTCTGTGGATGCAGGGTAACAGGTTGGAGGGATCCAACTGGATTCCTCACATATTTATTTGTTTATGAATATTATGTTGATTGTTGATAATCACATTGATATATGATGTTATTCCCGTGATTGACCATCTGATGTTGTTGCATCATCGGATTCTAATCTTTAAATTAAAAATAACGGTTTTGAATTTAAAAGGGGTTTTAAATCGATTTTTTCAAAGAATATGGTTTATTAAAAATTTTGAATTGATTAAATTTTAAAATAAATAGATGGACAAAATTTTATGTTTTAAAAATTTATATTTTTATAAAATATAACTTAAAAGAAATTTTTAACAATAATAGGTTTTTATAAAATAGTTAAATTTGGTTTTTGGGAAGATATGATTATTAATGGTTTATATAAAGGATTTTATGAATGGATGTTTTTAAATAAAAATCATTGGAGTTATAGAATAAATTTATAAAATGCTGAGTTGATGTATAACATGAATTTCATTATAAATCTATAGATATATAATTTGTGAAATTTATAAAACGAATGGTTATTGGAAAATTTTAAGTTTATAAGTTATTAACTTATAGAAATGAATTTGGGGCATAAAAAGGGGGTTTGTTGAAATTGTAAATAAATGAAGATTTCATTAGTTGAAATTATTATAAACCATAAAGAAATCTTGTAAGTGATAAGATTTTAAATTGGTGAAGTTCAAAGGAACGATTTGGTAAATAAATAATATTATAAGTATTTAACTTACAATATGGCTTTTGGGTATGAAACTGGGTTATGTAAATTGCATCGGATTAATAAAGGAATTTATAAAATTGGGGTTTATAATAGAAATGGAATTTATAAACTATGTTTATAAATTTGAAATCCATCAAATTTGATAATTGAAATATGGGAATTTGTTAAGTGGGCTATATTCACTATTTTGAATATTGAATAGATTATTAAATAAAATGGGTTTGTTTTTGGGAAAGGAATGTTTTAAATGGAATTTAAAACGAATTAAAGGTGTTTTAAAATGTATTGAGTATTGAAAACATAGATTTCAACATTGATTGTTGAAATAGACGTTTTCGAGAAACAGAAGGGGATAATTTGTATAGTATTGGATTTATATATCTATTTTTAATTTCAAATCCATATACTAGTGTTTTTGGGTTGTCGTAACGATGTTTTACGCAACATTCGTTTTTAACCCAAATAAATGTGAATAAAAGAATGTTTTCTTAAAGAGAATGGAATAAAATACTTAACGGTAACTTAAGTATATTGAGTATTTCCAAATTGTTGAAAATAAATAAATTTGTGAATTACTTATTTTTAAAATAAGCATGGGAATGGTTTTCTAATATGAAATGGAACGGTTTTTGTGAATTCACCTTTAAGGTAATTGAAAGCAAATAACTTGAAATCGATTTGGGAATCGTATGCTAGTAGATGCTTGGAATTTAAATCCACTTTGGAATTTATATATATGAAGGGAAATTTGTTTAAAAATAAATATTGATTTATTTTGAAGTATGAAAATGAATTTACGGATTTGGGACGTAAATTTAAATTAAATCGGTAAAGATTTATTTGATGATTTGAAATTTGTTTTCAAAGGGTATAAAGGATGAAAAGTAATTTGAAATTAGTTTTCAAATGGTTAAGGTGATTTGAAATTAGTTTTCAAATGGTTAAGGTGATTTGAAATTGGTTTGCAAATGGTTAATGTAATTTGAAAATTTGTTTTCAAATGGTAAAGGTAAATTGGAAATTGGTTTTTCAATTGGTTAAGTGTGGAAAATTTTATCGTAAAGTGGTTTTGGTAAAGCAAATAAATTGGGCAATTATTTGGAAATTGTGTATATATATCTTGTAAAGATATTTTGGGACTTAATAATTTTGGAAAATTATTTGGAATCTGATGATGTGGCGCATCTTTATTGATAGTTAAATAACCAACTATCAATATTTACCCTTGGATGGTATTGATTGTGTTTGTTTGGAATTGAATGCGCACTTATTTTTAAAAATAAGCGCTCGCTATTCGGTTTAGCCGGGAGAGGACCTTTGTGTCATATATCCCATTCCGAATATGCGATACGTCGTTTGGATCGCATTTGAAGACCGGTGTTGAAGACCGGGTATTTGTGAAAACGATAGGATGACCTATCGATTGTCTCCGCATCGTTAGCTACGATATGGAGATTTCCTTTGTGATGGGAAATTTTATCGGGATTGTGAATACCCGGATTGCAAGGGCTTCTTTGGAAGTGCCTTCGGTTCTGTTCGAACCCGGAACAGACTTGTATGGTTACGTGTCTGACATTACATTTTGAGAGATAGAGCAGATTTCTTTCAAATACATTTCTGTTGGTGGCGGAGAATTTATTCTCTTAGCTTAACACCCTTCTCTGAGACGTACGAGCTCAGAGGTTATGTAGTTGAAGGTTATCAGCGATATTTCCCAATCTGGTAATGTGGCATGCTGAGTGCTGCTGTGTGATGATCATTGGTTGATCGTTTGGATATGATCATTTGTTGATCATTTATCTTTGTGATTATTGCTTTGGTCATCTGTGGACCCAAAGCATGGCTTTGTTGCACAAAGCGTAGCTTTGTGGACGAGACTTTGTCAGGACCTCACTCCCCGGAAATGGTCGAAACAGGAATATGCGGCAAGGTTATGAGGGTCGCGCCCTTTAGGGTATGTCATTTCCTTCTGGAAAAGGGTGGTATCATGGTATGGAGCCCAGATATTTACTCATGTGGAAACACTATATATATATTTCTGTGTGGTGTTGTTGGTATCGAGCGCTCGGATAAAGGTCCCAAAGGACCGGGGGATGACATATTCGTGTAGTAGTTACCTAGTTACAGAGGTAACCCGGCCTTGTGTTGGCAGAGATCTAACCGTAACGTTAGTTTCTCGGGACGTCCCGCCAGAGGCGATCCCATGTGGCAGTAGGAAGTTCCTTAGCCTGACCATTTGTTGGAAATCCATTCCTCCAATACGCGCCTTGTACGGTTTTAGTTGTATTACCTGCCATTCACTTATGGTGGTCACCACTGTTTGGATGGTAGCTATAGTAGGCATAGTTCGGAATGTCTATGCTGGCTAGGATTTATATTCTACTTTCGAAATTGTTTTCTACACTATGCACTAGTAATAATATCAAAAATGATTTGATTTTCGCGTAGTAAGCATCTTTGACTATCATAAGGAGAAATCTCCTCCAATTCTGCGTTTGCATTGTGTGTGTGGCGGGAGGCCTTATGGTAGTTTCATTTTCCAAAAAGCATTGCGGATTTAAAAATTTAAATTTCCTTGTTGCTTGTTTAAAGATAAACTGTTTTTGAGTTCTCACACCAGTCACATGACTGACCTGGAGTTTATTGTTCCTTTCCTAAACTCTGGGTGCCCACTATTTTCCACACGGGCAGTCTAGAGTTAGGTTATCAGGTTATTCTGGATTCGGGAGTTGCTGTGCAGATCTGGAGGCGAGCCAGATAGCGTAGTCTATTATTTATTGTATATAGTATTTCTTTCCCGCTGTTGTTGTTGTACACTCTGATTGATGTAATGTGATGTAATGTATAAAATGTATAGTTCTTTTGTTTTAATGAATATTCATTCATCTATTATATGTTGTTCCGCTGCGACTGTGAGATTCTGTTATTGTTTCTCGTTCTGTTACTTGTTTTTCTGTTTTCTCTTCTCTTTCTTTTCTTTCTTCTTCTACCTCTTTCTTCTTCTAAAACCCTAACGGTTCGATTTTTCGGCGACGAAAAATCCCGATCGTTACATTTGGTATCAGAGCATATGGTTAAGCGACAACCTGCTCTGTTGGGTATTACTCATTAGAGATAGAGTCAGTAGTACTCTAGAATGAGTGTGAGTGTAATAATAGATATGAGTGCGTATTTGTTAGTGAATATAAAATTGTTTTATATTGTGATGATTGGTTTGTTGAGTGGTATATGAACCTTCGTCGGCGCAGCCTCGAAAACTGAATCGAAGGGGTTCCTAAACACTTGAATAGAACAATTCGACACAATATTGTTTTAAATTGGGTAAATGAAATAATTTTACCTCGATTATATTTTATATATATAAAGAAAATAATTTTTCAGGAATTATTGAAGTGTGTATATAATTTATTGCTTGGTTGTTGTAAATGATATATATATATATAAAATAATTAAAAGTTGTTTGAATAAGCTAATAAAAGCAACTATTGTAAAAAGAATAATGGTATAAACCAATGAATCATAAGATGGAATTATAATTAATAATGAGTTACAATTGTAAGATAATCATGTATGTATATAAGAAGTAAAATTATATAAGTAAAAGGTTTATAAAAGTGATTTATGAATAGAAAGAAAACTTTTTGAAAGAATAATTAGCATTGATTTCACTATTGTCACTGGGAAATAATAAGGGTGATGACTGCAGCATCATCAGTATCATTTTCGAGTTTCTATGTGATGGATTTGCTACAAAAATGAATTTAAAAAATTGAAGTTTTGTTGTAATAAATCAATTTGAAATTAAAATTCAACTTGAAGTTGATAAGTATAAGCGAAATAAGTTTTGAACTTATAATATAAGTTAGAAGTTGAATAATAAGTTTTATAACTTATTAAATGGGAAAATGTAAGTGAAACCAGTTGTTGAAGTGGTTAAACAATTAAGTTAAGTAAAATGGAATATGAATTTGAATATTGATATGAATTTGGCTTAAGTAAAAGTTAAATAGGATTTACTTTGGGATTTAAAATCCGAATTGGATTGATAAGTTGAAGCTTAAGTTTATTTGAACAAATGATGTCAAATGGAGTATAACTTAAGTGAAGTTGAATAAAAAAAATTGATCTTTGTATCAAAGTTAAATAATCAAGTGAATTAAATGAGGTAAATAGAGTTGAAATGGAATATAACTTAAGTAATATTGAAAGAATTGATGTTAATATCAAAGTAAGTGAATAAAGTGAGTAAATGAAATTGTTAAATGATGTGAACTTGTGATATATAAATGAAATTCAATTTTTATTTGTAAAAAGAATTAGCAATTGAATTAAAGTATGATTGAAAGTTAATCGATCGAATATAAATAAGTTGATATGAAATTATGTATGTAAGTGTAAATTCATTTGAAAATAGTAGAATAATTAAATAAAGTCAATTGAATGTAAAACCAATTGAAATTAAAACAGTTGAACCAAATTGAATGTAAGAAAAATGGATAAAATTTGGTTGTATTGGATGTGCATTGGTCGTTATTTGCTTGTTGGTGGGTTGTATGTAAATTCATTAAGTGTTAATGAAAATTGAATTAGTAAAATTTGAAAGCTATGTAATTGAATTCAAATGAAAATTGAAATGCAAAGTTGAATGAAAATGAATATGCAACTTTAATAGTAAACTAAAAGTGGTATAAGAAGCATGCATTGGAAATTTTGAACTTGAATTGGCAAAATAGTTTGAATGTTGGAATTGAATACTATTACTAGCAGGATATACAGGTTATAAAGGAATGGGGATTTTGATTTCAAAGTTAAAAAATTGAATTGCTCGACAAAAAGGTACGTATTTCAGTTTTTATATGAGATTTGATGATTTCCTTCTCCAGCCACTTGGCTTTCTCTTTTCTTTTTGATTCTGAGGGGCCGTAGAGCCGTTTTGTAGTCGTACCGATCTAGCCGCGCAAAGGAGACTCTGGCGAAATTTTTTGAAAATTTAGGGAGTTAGAAAATTTTTGAGAAATTTTGAAAGTTTGAAATTTGAATTTAAATTTAAATTTGAATTGTTGAGTAAACAATGTTGTTTGAAACCTATAATTGAGTTTGGAAAGCTAATTGAAATGATAGTAGATCTTTAATAAAAAGATTTGTTTGAAAAGTTGATAAAACTGATTAGCTTTGGAAAAATAATAAACGGTTTAGGATCATTCTCCTTAACTTGTAATTTCGAGGACGAAATTCTTTTAAGGGGGGAAGATTGTAACGACCCAGAATTTTTAGTAATTTAAATTTGAGTATTTAATTAATTTTAAATGTTTATAAGTGAAAATTTCAAGTTAAATAATTTATTTCTTGAATATTGGATTTAATTGGTCATTTAAATCGATTAATTAATAGTGAAATTCCGTAGATAATTGAATATTGGGTTAGATATGATTGAAAATGGTTTGGAAAATTTTGTTACATCATATTAAAGTTATAGAAATATTTTAGAACTTGTAAAACTGAATTTGGAGTTAATTTGTAAAAATTGAATATTTTAATATTTAATTATCGACTGAAAAATAGCCAATTTTTGAACAGTCTCGGAATTGAACGAAACGAGTTCCATTGGATCCGTAATAGTTAGTTATTATCGGATTTCAATTTTCGTAGCAAACGGAGTTGTCGTTTGACCGTGGCAGCTCGAAACGCATCAATATCGTTTTAATATAAATTCGGCGAGTTAAAATAGCCATTTTTCAAACGGTCTCGGATTTCGACGAAACCAGTTTCATCGGATCCGTAATGTGATATTATTGCAAGATTTCAAATTTCAAGTCGTTTGGATTTGCCGTTTGTCCGGTACAAGCCAAAACGCCTAGAAATCGCTTAAATCGGTTTAAATTTAAATCGAGCGTTTATTACCGTATCTCACACATATGATGGAATTAGCTTCCGAAACTTGTTCCATTGTGTCCGGAACGTGGAAAAACCTTAGGATCGCCTGGCGGCACGCGTCGTTTGGAGTTCGTTTGCAAAAGTGTTAAATTGGGCATTTTATTATTAAAATAATATTAACATATATGTTATCTTCTTTTCCAAAACCCTAATCACTATCACCAGCCGCCTCCTATAGGTCCAATGGCCGAAATCATCCCATTTTCCCCTCTCAAAATCTCCAAATCCGCTCATCGAATCGAGAAACTTACAACATGAAAGTTGTAGAGCATGGTGTGGACTACAGATCCAACGGTGGATCTCAGCTATCATCGCCGTTTGGAGGGCATGGGGAGCCGCGTTCGTGCTTGCGTTTGGCACGTTTTCCTAGGGGATATGCTGACCGAGCTCTGCAAGCTCCTGGCCGAAGGTGGCTCTTGTCGTGGGCTACGAGGTGGTGCTCTCTGATCGATGCATAGGCGAGTGTGGTGGTCGCGAATTCAAGCCCTAGATTTGTGCATATGGGTTCATGTACGTGTTTCTTAGCCTGGGGAGAGTTGCGTGCGTGATCTCGGTGAAGGAGAAGGGGGACGCGGGGCCCGTTGGGTTGGTATTTGTAAATTAATTTAAAAGGAATTGTTTCGAAATTCAATTCAAACTTTAAAAATCAATATCTTTTTGCTGCGAGGTCCGATTTGGGCGAATCAAAGTGCGTTGGAATCGTATGGTCGTGCTCTTCGCAATGCAACTGGTTTGGAGTCGATTGGAGCTCGTTTGAATTTCGGGTAAAATTAAACGTTCGTTTAATTTTATTCGAAACGAACGACGAAACCGGAATAAAATCAAGGTGAGAACTCCTCACTCAATCGAAAGGTTTTGTTTAAAATTTTGAATAGTTAATATTGATTGTTGATTGCTGATTGATTGTGTTAGTAGATATAGTAGGATATATACTATATATAGCGATATATATATATTGGCATATGTATATATCGGATTTGATTTCCCGCCTCGTATAGCGGATGAGACCCTATTGCGCCGCCTATTAAGCGGATATTTTATAAAATCCCATATACCGCGATATTCCACCTTGAAGTGGAATTGGTATTGTGCTAACGTCTGTGGATGCAGGGTAACAGGTTGGAGGGATCCAACTGGATTCCTCACATATTTATTTGTTTATGAATATTATGTTGATTGTTGATAATCACATTGATATATGATGTTATTCCCGTGATTGACCATCTGATGTTGTTGCATCATCGGATTCTAATCTTTAAATTAAAAATAACGGTTTTGAATTTAAAAGGGGTTTTAAATCGATTTTTTCAAAGAATATGGTTTATTAAAAATTTTGAATTGATTAAATTTTAAAATAAATAGATGGACAAAATTTTATGTTTTAAAAATTTATATTTTTATAAAATATAACTTAAAAGAAATTTTTAACAATAATAGGTTTTTATAAAATAGTTAAATTTGGTTTTTGGGAAGATATGATTATTAATGGTTTATATAAAGGATTTTATGAATGGATGTTTTTAAATAAAAATCATTGGAGTTATAGAATAAATTTATAAAATGCTGAGTTGATGTATAACATGAATTTCATTATAAATCTATAGATATATAATTTGTGAAATTTATAAAACGAATGGTTATTGGAAAATTTTAAGTTTATAAGTTATTAACTTATAGAAATGAATTTGGGGCATAAAAAGGGGGTTTGTTGAAATTGTAAATAAATGAAGATTTCATTAGTTGAAATTATTATAAACCATAAAGAAATCTTGTAAGTGATAAGATTTTAAATTGGTGAAGTTCAAAGGAACGATTTGGTAAATAAATAATATTATAAGTATTTAACTTACAATATGGCTTTTGGGTATGAAACTGGGTTATGTAAATTGCATCGGATTAATAAAGGAATTTATAAAATTGGGGTTTATAATAGAAATGGAATTTATAAACTATGTTTATAAATTTGAAATCCATCAAATTTGATAATTGAAATATGGGAATTTGTTAAGTGGGCTATATTCACTATTTTGAATATTGAATAGATTATTAAATAAAATGGGTTTGTTTTTGGGAAAGGAATGTTTTAAATGGAATTTAAAACGAATTAAAGGTGTTTTAAAATGTATTGAGTATTGAAAACATAGATTTCAACATTGATTGTTGAAATAGACGTTTTCGAGAAACAGAAGGGGATAATTTGTATAGTATTGGATTTATATATCTATTTTTAATTTCAAATCCATATACTAGTGTTTTTGGGTTGTCGTAACGATGTTTTACGCAACATTCGTTTTTAACCCAAATAAATGTGAATAAAAGAATGTTTTCTTAAAGAGAATGGAATAAAATACTTAACGGTAACTTAAGTATATTGAGTATTTCCAAATTGTTGAAAATAAATAAATTTGTGAATTACTTATTTTTAAAATAAGCATGGGAATGGTTTTCTAATATGAAATGGAACGGTTTTTGTGAATTCACCTTTAAGGTAATTGAAAGCAAATAACTTGAAATCGATTTGGGAATCGTATGCTAGTAGATGCTTGGAATTTAAATCCACTTTGGAATTTATATATATGAAGGGAAATTTGTTTAAAAATAAATATTGATTTATTTTGAAGTATGAAAATGAATTTACGGATTTGGGACGTAAATTTAAATTAAATCGGTAAAGATTTATTTGATGATTTGAAATTTGTTTTCAAAGGGTATAAAGGATGAAAAGTAATTTGAAATTAGTTTTCAAATGGTTAAGGTGATTTGAAATTAGTTTTCAAATGGTTAAGGTGATTTGAAATTGGTTTGCAAATGGTTAATGTAATTTGAAAATTTGTTTTCAAATGGTAAAGGTAAATTGGAAATTGGTTTTTCAATTGGTTAAGTGTGGAAAATTTTATCGTAAAGTGGTTTTGGTAAAGCAAATAAATTGGGCAATTATTTGGAAATTGTGTATATATATCTTGTAAAGATATTTTGGGACTTAATAATTTTGGAAAATTATTTGGAATCTGATGATGTGGCGCATCTTTATTGATAGTTAAATAACCAACTATCAATATTTACCCTTGGATGGTATTGATTGTGTTTGTTTGGAATTGAATGCGCACTTATTTTTAAAAATAAGCGCTCGCTATTCGGTTTAGCCGGGAGAGGACCTTTGTGTCATATATCCCATTCCGAATATGCGATACGTCGTTTGGATCGCATTTGAAGACCGGTGTTGAAGACCGGGTATTTGTGAAAACGATAGGATGACCTATCGATTGTCTCCGCATCGTTAGCTACGATATGGAGATTTCCTTTGTGATGGGAAATTTTATCGGGATTGTGAATACCCGGATTGCAAGGGCTTCTTTGGAAGTGCCTTCGGTTCTGTTCGAACCCGGAACAGACTTGTATGGTTACGTGTCTGACATTACATTTTGAGAGATAGAGCAGATTTCTTTCAAATACATTTCTGTTGGTGGCGGAGAATTTATTCTCTTAGCTTAACACCCTTCTCTGAGACGTACGAGCTCAGAGGTTATGTAGTTGAAGGTTATCAGCGATATTTCCCAATCTGGTAATGTGGCATGCTGAGTGCTGCTGTGTGATGATCATTGGTTGATCGTTTGGATATGATCATTTGTTGATCATTTATCTTTGTGATTATTGCTTTGGTCATCTGTGGACCCAAAGCATGGCTTTGTTGCACAAAGCGTAGCTTTGTGGACGAGACTTTGTCAGGACCTCACTCCCCGGAAATGGTCGAAACAGGAATATGCGGCAAGGTTATGAGGGTCGCGCCCTTTAGGGTATGTCATTTCCTTCTGGAAAAGGGTGGTATCATGGTATGGAGCCCAGATATTTACTCATGTGGAAACACTATATATATATTTCTGTGTGGTGTTGTTGGTATCGAGCGCTCGGATAAAGGTCCCAAAGGACCGGGGGATGACATATTCGTGTAGTAGTTACCTAGTTACAGAGGTAACCCGGCCTTGTGTTGGCAGAGATCTAACCGTAACGTTAGTTTCTCGGGACGTCCCGCCAGAGGCGATCCCATGTGGCAGTAGGAAGTTCCTTAGCCTGACCATTTGTTGGAAATCCATTCCTCCAATACGCGCCTTGTACGGTTTTAGTTGTATTACCTGCCATTCACTTATGGTGGTCACCACTGTTTGGATGGTAGCTATAGTAGGCATAGTTCGGAATGTCTATGCTGGCTAGGATTTATATTCTACTTTCGAAATTGTTTTCTACACTATGCACTAGTAATAATATCAAAAATGATTTGATTTTCGCGTAGTAAGCATCTTTGACTATCATAAGGAGAAATCTCCTCCAATTCTGCGTTTGCATTGTGTGTGTGGCGGGAGGCCTTATGGTAGTTTCATTTTCCAAAAAGCATTGCGGATTTAAAAATTTAAATTTCCTTGTTGCTTGTTTAAAGATAAACTGTTTTTGAGTTCTCACACCAGTCACATGACTGACCTGGAGTTTATTGTTCCTTTCCTAAACTCTGGGTGCCCACTATTTTCCACACGGGCAGTCTAGAGTTAGGTTATCAGGTTATTCTGGATTCGGGAGTTGCTGTGCAGATCTGGAGGCGAGCCAGATAGCGTAGTCTATTATTTATTGTATATAGTATTTCTTTCCCGCTGTTGTTGTTGTACACTCTGATTGATGTAATGTGATGTAATGTATAAAATGTATAGTTCTTTTGTTTTAATGAATATTCATTCATCTATTATATGTTGTTCCGCTGCGACTGTGAGATTCTGTTATTGTTTCTCGTTCTGTTACTTGTTTTTCTGTTTTCTCTTCTCTTTCTTTTCTTTCTTCTTCTACCTCTTTCTTCTTCTAAAACCCTAACGGTTCGATTTTTCGGCGACGAAAAATCCCGATCGTTACAATAAGAAATCTTTGATTAAGATTTAATGAATGATTTGAGAATATTTTCCCTAAGTTAAAAGCTATAATTTGAATATAAGAAATTTTTGATTAAGATTCAATGAATGATTTGGAAATGTTTTCCTAAGTAAAAGAGAAAATGGTTAGGATTTAAGAAAGGTTTAAATAAACTAAATAATTATCTAAATGAGGCTTAATGATTCCATATACATTTGAAAAGAAAATGGAATAAATTGAAAAGAATATATCTAATAAAAATATTTGATATAAATAAAAGATGACTAATTGATTGATGATTGACATCCACATATGAACTTAACATCTTTTCAAGCGATGATTGCTTAGAAGGAACCTGAGTCGGATTTGGATAATTCCTATTTGAAAGCCACTTCGAACCAATGTACACGTTTAAAAGTAAAGACATGTTGAAGATTATGACTATTGAAGACCGTGGATCTTCATAGTGTGAGGACTACTTGTTGAACATGCTTTGGATAGCTCCCATTATAGAGTTATTTATAGTAGTGGTCTCCTCGTGATGGAGATTTTTCGGATTGCAAGGACTTCTCGCCTAATAATGGCCGAGGAAAGTGCCTTCGGTTTCGTTCAGTCTTAGAACGAACTTGTATGGATAAATGTCCGACATTGCATTTCTGAGACACAACGTTTGTCTTTTACAAATGTGTATCTGTGGTGGTGGAGAAGACAAGTTCTCTTAGCTTAACACCCTTCTCTGAGACATACGAGCTTAGAGGTTGTATACTTATGGGAGTCAAATGGCGATCGAAGGTATGACAGTGTGGCATTCAAAGTGGAACCTGTTATTATCAAAGCGTGGTTTTGTATGAAAAGCGTGGCTTTGAAGAAATTAAGCGTAGCCTCGCGAGCCTTACATCCTAGTTATGATGGGATTCTATGTGGTCAGATGTATGCTCGCATTTCAGATAGTAGTGATTTGGGTTATCAGATGTTTTGAGCCCCAGGTACCAGATACATCTGGGCCTCATGGAAGGGGTACGCGAAGTCCGAGTCCTTGGATGTTATTCGTAGACTCTATCCACTTTTAGCCATTTGTATTGTTATATAACGGCGTCTGAGTCTTGGACGTAAGCCGTGATCTTTTTACTAGTTTCCTATCATGTTGGAAATCCAACCCCAATATGAGAATTGCAGTTTTGATTGTATTCCCAAAATAGTTATAATGACTTGCAAACATTTCAGCTATCCCTTTTGGTATCATATATTCCGTTGGGATATTCCATTGACCTAGTCCAGGATATTACCTTAGACTTAGTCCAGATATTAATACCTTATTTGAATAATTTTATTTGAAAAGTGTTTCAAAAGAATGTCATTAAAAATAATATCAAGCGTATTTTTGTATGAAGTGTTTTGGTTATCATAAGGCAAAAACCCGTCCGTGTTTATGTGTGGGCATTGTCTTATGAGATACCCTTCTTTTCAAAGGTTTTGATAACATCGTCATGGTCTATACATTTTAAATTTCGAGTATCTCACGCTGGTTTATCAAGCCTGATCTGGGTATTTTCTATACTTGGATCAGATCGGAGTAGTTTCAGGTTTAGTTGAAGACGGTTGGATTTTCCAGAGGAGAGCTGGAGATCTTCATCATCGTATGGACGTATTCTATTAGCCGCTTTGGTTTGTTAGTTTTAATTTGATGTTTGTCAGCAATTGTAAGGACATGTGTTTATAACTGTCCAAGCTGAATTTAGATTAGACTATGATATTGTATTTAAAATTTTCCGCTGTAAAGATTATTATTGAAATAATATATGTTATTCCATTTGTGTGAGATTCTGTTCTGTCGTTGTTTTCTTTCTACCCTTAATGATCCGTTTATTCGTGCAATTTGAGTTGGACATGTGTGGTTTATTGTCGATTCAAACAGTACGAAAAAAAGGGCCATTACATTTGGTATCAGAGCTGAAGGTTAAGCGAGAACCTTGGCTTTTTTGGGGTAAAGACTCATCAGAGATAGAGTTAGCAATATCCTAGGATGAGTATAGGGTTAGTAACACCCTAGAATGAGTTTGAATGTATTATATATATATATATATATATATATATATATATGAGTGCGTATTTGTTATTCAATATAAAAATGTTTTGTGTTGATTTATCGGTTGAGCGGTTTATAAATTCTGGTCGATGTGGGAAGTACAACTATATCGATAGGTATTTCTAAACTCTTATTAAGGCATATCGACACACTATTTTGAAAAGATTATATTTTACATATAAAGGATTGTCTTCCAAAAGATATAAAATTTTGTATAGTAAGGGAAGTCCCATGGATAAGGTCTTAATTCATCAAGTGATGATTAAAATAATCTTCTAAGTATCAATCATATGTTGGCTTGAGCAAACGATATTGAGCACTTGGTAAATTGTTCTTCTTATCATTGGAGGATGAAGGCATGTTCAAATCCAAACAAGTTAAATTAAGTATTTGGATAAAAGATGTTTGAATAAGGTGAAATGGAAATAGTATAAACACTTCTAATCTTATCTTGAAATATCACTTAGGGGAAGAATGGCTTATTATATGTCAAGTTATGAGTTTTGGATGACTCCAAAGTAGGCACGAAGAGCACGTGCCAAAAGAGAAGCAAAAAAGAAACAAAAACTAGGAGCGTATGTTGGCATCTACTGCTTTAGGTGTTTTCAAAAAGGGCATTATGCAGTTTGTTGTGATAGGAAAATAAAGAAACAGAATAAAGAAAAACCTGTTCAAAAAGATATACGTTGTTTGGTCATTATGCAGTTTGTTGTGATAGGAAAATAAAGAAACAGAAGAAAGAAAAACCTGTTCGAAAAGATATACGCTGTTTTAAGTGTAAGAAGTTAGGACATTTTTTACATGATTGCCCTAGAACAAAGAAGAAACCCTAAGCCCCAAAAGGGAAGGAAAAATGTTGTTATCGGTGCAAATAGTTAGGACATACAGTCAAAGATTGCAATTTAAAGAAATGAGAAAACTCAGCTACCATTCAGATAGCCACGATTTTGTGGCCTTGCAGATCATGTTGTAAATATGGACATTCGGAGAAGGACTATCCAAGGGAAAGGTCAGATGACTTAATCCCCAAACATAAAGCATCGTCTACCTCAAAAGGAATTAGAGAATAGTATATAGTAGTCTAATTATCTATATAATGGTAGTAAAATATTGGCTATAGTCCTCAGGGAAGTTATCTCTAAAATTTTGTAATGTTAGTTAGAGATAGAAATAGATATATGGATATGATGTTAATTAATAAACTTCCTTTTGATTATCCTCTCGATGCACTTCTTCAATCTTATATCCAGTCAAATCTAATAAGATGTTTAGAAATAAAAAGTTCAAAGGAATATTTTAAAGAAATAGCTTTATAAAAAAAAGTGTTTAAAGTTCAAAAAATTATTTAAAAAGAAAATGATGAAACTATGGAAATTTTATCATAATCTTTTGAAAAAATTTAAAGAAATAAAGGAAAGTTATTTAAACTTAAGATAATTTTGAAAATAAAATCTATAATAAGATGTGTTAGCAAAGAAAATTCATAAAAATATATAGAGAGCTTAAATAAAATTATAATGATATTTTACAAATAAAAAATAATTGATTTCTTTAGAAAAGAAGATATAACTATTTTGCGTACATATTTTGAAAAAAAGAAATGTGTTATACTAAAAAATGGTTTTAAAAAAAAAATGGAATGAAATGTTCCCTTTAAAATAATAAATATTTGGAAATTTATGAAATGGTTTCATAAAAGATTTTTAAAGATAAATTATATTTTGAGTGAAAAATGGTTTCTTTAAAATATTTTCTTTTAATAAAAATATTTGGAAATAAATAATTAAAGGGATTATATAAAGAAGCACCTTGATAAAATGATTGAACTTAAGATAGAAGTTTATGAAAAGTTTTTGAAAGTTAATAAATACATATGTTAAATGTAGATCATCTCATCACACAATTTTTGATCTAATATGTGAGTATGGAACTTTGAGATGTTTACACCAATTCGAAAAATGATTTACCACTCGATTCTTGACGACAAACATTGACCAGGGTTTTTGGTTGAATTCTTGAGTTTTCTATGATAGTTGAGAGCTATGTAAGGGAAGCAAAGGTTTCTAAAAGAAAGCCTGATCAGAGTCCGCACAAGAGGATGGTGGATCGATGCTAGTTCGAAAATAAAGTTGTGTAATCGAATAGGAGATCGAACAAGAGGTTTCATATGGATGATCTGTGTATATTATATGGAATTAAGTTTAAAGATAAATGTTTTAGGAAAACTTTTGTTTTGGGTAATTTCGAGGGAGAAATTCTTTTAGGTATGGGAGAATGTAACGACCCGTAATTTCGCTACTTCGAAAATGAGAGATTTCGTTTGTTTTAAATTTAAAAAGGTTTAAAACTTAAATATAATAGATAATAGTAAAGAAATTATTTATTCTTATAGTTGATAATTTAAAAAAGTATAAGTTTGGTTTTTAGAACACATTAACAAAAGTTAAGTTTCGTTAAAAAGAAATAAATGCTTAAACAAATAGGTTTAAATGTTTATTTAAAATGTTAAATCTTATTGAAACATCTAATAAAGATAATAAAAGTATATTTAAATATTTAAAAGTATATTAATAATCATTTGATAAAATAACCAAATTTTGTTGCATTTTATCAGTTTTACAAACACCGCAAAATTAGAGATTTTATATTATTTAAATATGATTTTAAAATATAAAAAGATATTTTTTAATTTATTAAAGAATTAAAAGGTTCATTTTTAAATTTGGCTTACATAAATAAATAGTTTAACTAAAACATCAAAATGTGACTGTAAAGCATTTTGTCGAAAAATGACGTTTTGTCGATTAAAAGTTGTCGCAAGTCGTCGCACCTTTATTTTCTTATATAGGAACATAAATTTAAATAGTTTAAGTATCAATTAATTCACTAATCAAGTTACTTTTACTAAACAATGTTAGAAACTTCTAAAAAACAATTAAGAAAAAGAAAGCACAAAAAGACAAAAATGTCATTTCAAAGCAAAAAATAAAACATCAAATCAAAGAAACATAATTATTTCTTACTTTACTTAATATCTAAGTGAAAATGATATAAAATAATGATTTGAAATGTGATGTTAAGTGTTGAAAAAGAATAAGATTACTTTATAAGTAAGGGTACTTGGTCTTTTCGCAAAATATTATTTTAATCCAAAACTTTTTCTATAAATAAGCATTCACTTTCTCATTTTTTTCACACCATTTTCTACCTTTTTCTTCTTCTTCTTCTTCTTCCTTAAATCTCTCTTTAATGGCTTCTTCTTCTTTTCCATATGCTTACTAACTTTTTCAAAACCATATCAAATCAATTCCAAACACCACCAAACTTTGCCAAAGACCTTAGAATACCATTAGAACATGGTTTAGCATTTAAAAGTGAAGAAATGATGGAGAAAGGAGTGGAAAAGGGCATGGCCGAACCTATGGGGAAAGAGGAGCAAGTCATGAAGCTCCGAAGCAAGAAAAAGAGAAGGAAGTGCCGTCGATTTCATTCCAAGGAGCTAGAAGCAAAATCAAGGTGCCGCAGAAGCTCTGCCAGATTTTCGGGAGTTTGAAAGAAGAGGTCGATGACATAAAGCAAAAGAAATGGAGTAGAAGTAGATTAGTTGAAGTTTAAGTGAAGTGTTGTTGCATACGAATGTTGGTAGGAAGAATTGGTTAAGTTAAAGGTGAGTAGTCATATTTACTAATAAATCCATAAATTATTTCAAGTATAATGTTTTGAAAGTTTAAATATATTAAATGAATGTTTGATAACTTGGTTGCAAATTGGTTGATTATACGGTTGATAACTTGTTTAATAAATGATAAGAGAAAAGATTAGTAAATTAACTGTAGTTAATAAAATGAGAATTAAATTCTGTATGGAAGTTATTTAGCTTGTTAATGATTTTAAATAAGTTAAAATAGTTTAAATATGGTGCAAAATAAATTTGAAGTGTTTCGGACAAGTTCCGAAGCAATTCATAAAATTGGTCAAAAATCGAGCTCGTCGCATAGCAGTAGTTCGTAAATTTCGATCCGTAACTTCAAAATAATGAAGAATGATTTATAAGTCGAATTTCTTCAAAATAAAAATTCTTTGGTCCACAATGATAATATTTATCCAAAGAAGAAAGAAAATCAACATTTCATCAAGTAGATTTTGAAATATATCCAAAATAATTTTCTAAAAACATCGTGGTTTTCAACTCGGAATCCAAAACGGGATTTCTTTATAAATGATATTTTTAAATGATTAAAATATGAAATAAATTTGATTAATCTATTAAAATGGTTTAAAAGGGATTTGGAATGGAAAATATGAATTTTCAAATATTAAAAAGTTGTTTAAATCAAATAAGCTTATATAACACTTTCCGCGGCACTTTTATGCTGCGAATTCTATAACCTTTTGAATATGAGTTTAAAACTTAACCATAATTTCCTAAATCTTTTGTGAATTACTTTAAAGCAATAATTAAGTAATGTAAAGATGATTTGGAAGTTTTAATAAGAGTTTGAATAAATGGTTAAGAGAAATTGTTTGTAACACTTAAATAAAAAGTGAAGAACATTGAATGTAATAACAAACTAAGTATGTGGGAATGACTAGTACATTTGTCCCGCCTGTGAGATCTAGGAAGATAAAACAAGGTGATTAACTAAGGTTGGAGACGGTGCAACCAGTGCCCGAAACTTACCCGCTCTATGTTTTCTCCTTTTAGGCGAAGGGTGGAATAGATCGAAAGGAAAGCCCGGATGCTCTAAAAAGATCGTATTTAAGTTTTTTCAGGATAAAAGAAAAGAAACAATTCTTTGAATGCTAAAATACCCACTTAACATTTTTTATTCGATGGTTTGTACAAAGGAACTGAGACCCGATTTGGGTGATTCATATCCGAAAATCCCTTCAAACTAATTTTCAGAATAAAATATATTAAAGACAAAGATCGTTAAAGACAAAGATATTCATAATGTAGAATTACTTGCCATTAGTCCCTAGAGGTGAAACTTGCCATTAGTCCCTAGAGGTGAAACTTGTCAATAGTCCCTGGAAGTGAAATTTACCATATCTAAGATGGTAGTAGTGCTCTATTATGAAAATTTTTGATTTGCAAGAATATGATTTGAAGTTAAAAAATAAATCTTTGATTAAGATTTAATGAATGATTTGGGAATATTTTCCCTAAGTTAAAAGTTATAACTTGAATATAAGAAATCTTTGATTAAGATTTAATGAATGATTTGGGAATATTTTCCCTAAGTTAAAAGTTATAACATGAATATAAGAAATCTTTTATTAAGATTCAATGAATGATTTGGAAATCTTTTTCTAAGTAAAAGAGAAAATGATTAGGATTTTAGAAAGGTTTAAACAAACCAAATAATTTACTAAATGAGGCTTAATGATTCCATATACATTTGAAAAGAAAATGAAATAAATTGAAAAGAATATATCTAAGAAAGATATTTGATTTAAATAAAAGAAGAAGTAATTGATTGGTGATTGATATCCACATATGAACTTAACATCTTTTCAAGCGATGATTGGCTTCGAATGAACCGGAATCGGGTTTGGATAATTCCTATTCGACAACCACTTTGAACCATTGTACACATTTGAAAGTGAAGACATGTTGAAGATTATGATTATTGAAGATCGTGGATCTTCATAGCGTGAGGAATGCTCATTGAATATGCTCTGGGTAGCTCCCATTATAGAGTTATTTATTGCAGTGGTCTCCTTGTGATCGAGATTTTTCGGATTGCAGGGGCTTCTCGCCTAGTAATGGCTGAGGAAAGTGCCTTCGGTTTCGTTCAATCCCAGAACGAACTTGTATGGATGAATGTCCGACATTGCATTTCTGAGATGCAACGTTTGTCTTTTACAAATGTACATCTGTGGTGGCGGAGAAGGAAACTTCTCTTAGCTTAACACCCTTCTCTGAGACATACGAGCTCAGAGGTTGTATGCTTGTGGAAGTCAAATAGTGATCAAAGGTATAACAGTGTGGCATTCAAAGTGGAACCTGTTATGATCAAAGCGTGGTTTTATATGAAAAGCGTGTCTTTAATGAAATTGAGCTTAGCCTCACGAGCCTCACACCCTAGTTACGATGGGATTCTATGTGGTCAGATGTATGCTCACATTTCGGATAGTAGTGATTTGGGTTATCAGATGTTCTGAGCCCCAGGTACCAAATACGTCTGGGCCTCATGGCAGGGATACGCGAAGTCCGAGTCCTTGGATGTTATTCACAGATTATATCCACTTTTAGTCATTTGCGTTGTTGTATAACGGCGTCTGAGTCTTGGACGTAAGCCGTGGATACATATTGATCTTTCCACTAGTTTCCTATCATGTTGGAAATCCAACCCCAATACGAGATTTGCGGTTTTGATTGTATTCCTAAAATAGTTGTAACGACTTGGAAACATTTCAGCTACCCCTTTTGGTATCATACATTCCGTTGGGATATTCCGTTGACCTAGTCCAGGATATTACCTTAGACTTAGTCCAGGTATTGATACCTTATTTGAATAAGTTTATTTGAAAAGTGTTTCAAAAGAATGTCGTTAAAAATAATATCAAGTGTATTTTGGTATGAAGTGTTTTGGTTATCATAAGGTAAAAACCTGTCTGTGTTTATGTGTGGGCGTGATCTTATGAGATACCCTTCTTTTCAAAGGTTTTGATAACATCGTCATGATCTATACATTTTAAATTTCGAGTATCTCATGCCGATTCATCAAGCTTGATCTGGGTATTTTCAATATTCGGGTCAGATCCGAGTAGTTTCAGGTTTAGTTGAGGATGGTTGGAGTTTCCAGAGGAGATCTTGAGATCTTCATCATCGTATGGACGTATTCTATTATCCGCTTTGGTTTGTTAGTTTTAGTTTGATGTTTGTCAGCAACTGTAAGGACAGGTGTTTATAACTGTCCAAGCTGAATTTAGGTTAGACTCTAATATTGTATTTAAAATTTTCCGCTGTAAAGATTATTATTGAAATAATATATGTTATTCCATTCATGTGAGATTCTGTTCTGTCTTTATTTTATTTCTTCCTTTAATGATCCGCTTATTGGTGCAATTTGAGTTGGACATGTGCGATTTATTGTCGATTCAAATGGTACAGAAAACGGGCCATTACACTCACCCGCGTTCGTCTTTCACGACTCCTATATTCATCGTCGGTATCGTGAAAATATCCACCGTATGTCATAAACACGCTACAAAACTATGTTATGCGTCGATCATGACCCGATACATTTCCCCATAGGTGATTGACTGCTGGCCTAAGTGACACATGGGCAAACACATATAAATGTCGACACTTGGCCAAAATATAGTAATGTGTTATAGATCTAGGGCACGACCACCGCGATCAGGCCGCAAGTGTGGATACTGGCCAATCTGGTTCAACTTCTACACCATATAGGAAGTCGGACAGTGATAGAAAAATACTTAATACATAAAATTGCTGACCCATAGCTTCGTATCTATGCCGACGCGTAACATGATACATATGCTGACACATTGCTATACACGTGACTCACCTCAGGTAGCACCATTATATAAAATAAATCCCCATATGAGTGTCATTAACAAGCAAAGAATATCTGAATAAATAACACAACGACGTCCTATATCACCATGTGTTACTAGTTCGTTTATACAGTGCTCACACATCATACTCGCTCCATCAGTATTCTATATAACGAGTCGAAAGAATAACCAAAGATATATTACCCAAAGTCACATACCAAACAGTATTATAAATCTGTTCATTATAATTCCTCGTCATTCAACAAAATCATAGAGAAGGATGATGTCACCGTATCACATTAAAACACTAATCAAATCAACCTCAAGGGTGAATCATTTATGGAATCCAATTCAGTAAATAAGAAAATAATAATCAGAATAGTGATATAAAATGGATTATTCAAATAAAAACATATAACAATAAACAAATCGATAATTGATAATGAATCATTTACAACATATAACTTTATATAAATAAATACTTAGAAATGGGTAATAAATATAACATTTTACAGAATTAACTAGATAGTTATCTAAACCCAAATTTAATATATTATTTGCAATAAATAAATAATTTCTCAATTTTTTATAAAATTAAACAATAATTTAGTACTCACAAATAACATTAGAAACTCATTTCTTATCTTTGAAACCCCAAAATTAGTTTGTAAAGCTTAATATTAACTTAACAATTACTCCATAATTTCCTATGAGTAAATAGTATTTTTAAACAATTTATTTAATATCCAAATTAATTTCTTTTCTTTACATATTCAGAAAAATATATTTTTAAAACTTTATATTATATTCAAAATTTGTATAATACACGTCAAAACCCATTAAATGTTATTTAGAATTTACTTAATATTTTTCTAGAAATTTTATAAGTTTCTAAATAATTATTTAAGTCCAAAATAAATTTTCTTTAGATAATTAAATAGATAAAATAAATCAAAATATTTAATTTTAAAATAAGACCTTTATTTAATCAAAAGTGCGTGTACATATGTATGTACAATGTATTTTATTTATTAACATTTTTACTTTAATAATATTAATAAATCAAATCAAAAAACATGTAGGATGCATACACAAAAAAAAATTGTACAGGACCGGTCGGCCGGTCGAAGCTTATTAACGATGAGCTTCGTCAATCTTGGCAATATGCTCCTCCTCCTCCATCTGTTTCTCTTCCAGTTCAGTGCACAAACATCATATTCAATCAATCAACAATCCAAATGCAGTATATGCAAAGAATTAGATGATATATGCATAGATTTGTGGATGCGATCAATAAATTATACACCATGTTTCCTCTCTACTTCCTCTCTCTGATCGCAGGCGCTTAGAACCCAACACGACAACCTAACTCTCAAATCCTTCATGCTACAAGTTCATATAAGCATCGAGATCACATTCAAAATTGAAAATTTTATATAATTTACTTAATTTAATTTTAATTTTCAAAGGTAAGAGGGTTTGGTTAAATTTTTGATTTCCTGAAGTTAAAACAATGAACGAGATAAGTCATATTTATAAAATGGGATGAAACATCGAGAGAATCTAGAAATGGGTCTGGGTGATGAATAATTGGTTTGGGCCTAACCTTTTGGGAATAGGTAAAAAAGCTTTTACATTTAATTTTTATATAAGTTATTTTCTATTTGAAACAAATTACAATAAAATTCCAAAAAATAATTATATTCGCAACAACTCAATTATTTACTCATCATTGTAAAATTTCTAAAATTTGCTTTCTCATATTTCAACTTATTTAAATTCAAATATTCAACATTCTTATTTTAAACCTGATATTAAATAATTTCCAAATTAATTTCATTTCATAATTACTTAACAAATATTTATTCTCCAAACTATTTAATATCATCATTAATTCTCTTGTTATAAAATTTTGATACTTCGAAATAAATTAAAATTGTTCATTTTTAATTTCAATAATCCATTTTGGATTAATTAAACATTTATTATCAATTATCCCTAAAAATCGGGTTGTAAGAGACTCATCCCAACAAAATTGCGCCCTTGTAATTTCCTTAGGAGCAACAACAACTAGCTAATAATTCCATTATCAATTATATTTACATGCAATTCAAATAGTCATTAAAAAAATCCCATATACTCTATCTTCGCATCAATTTCAATCATAAAATCTTTTCCATCAAAATGACTTCGCTCCAAACCAAAATTCCAAAATATTAATCCAAAAACACTTGATCATATAAGAAATACTACTTTTTGATTAACACCAACCATACAAATACTTCACATGAATTTATAAAACAAATGCTTTCCAAATTAAGTTTTCATTTTCAAAAAAAATCTCGCAAACTTGATTTTTCCATTGATTAATAATATTCATACTCAAAAAGATTCCCTTATGGTCAAAATATACTATACAATATTCATTAATTTATACAAACTTATTTACATTTCCAAAAATTTCTTCCTTATTAACTTTATATATCCACTTAAGTTTATAATATTTTTATATAATGCTTGATCATTAAAGTCAATACAATAGTAATACATCCTTAGATACTTAAGTCAAGATATCCAAGCCATGTGAAATAATTTATTGTTGCATAAATCATAATATCCCAAAACCATCAAATTAATTCTAAATATTAATAGATTATAATCTATTTAATTATAGCCTTAAATTCATAGGTAAATTTTTAATATATTTCGTGATTTCAAAACATCTTAAAACAAATTCTTTTAAAGAATTATCTTGTTCCAAACTCTTATTATTATTATATATATAACATAAATATCTTAAGAAGACTATAAAATTCAATATTTCCAAAAGGAGGATTGATATTTCTTACTTAAATAATCCATTGATATATATTTTCTACAAATATATAAACTCTGCAATCTTATCAAATACTTTAAACACAAGAATTTATTTCACATTGTTGCAATCATAATTTAATATTCATAAAAACCCAAATTCAATTCATATTTAATTTCTCAAAAATTTATACAATTTATTTCAACATATATCATGTATCAAATCATAAACAATATAAAATATAATGATGTCGCCTCGCCATATATTTTAGCAATTCACTATTATCAGTTGGCTGCAATGTTGACCATATAATCAATACTACCTCGCTAGTGCTTCAGCCATTCACTAATATCCAATCTCTACAATCATCACTTAAAATTTACATTCTACTTATAAATATCTTATTTAGCACATTTCTCTCAAAATACTAAACATAGCATTCATTTTCCAAAACCATATCTAATACCGATTTCGAATATTACTTTATGATAATTACTAACTTCACTTATAATATTACGTGAAATATTTATCCTTTCTAAATACTTTAATTTTCTCAAGCATTTCAAAAACATTATGTCTAAATGTTTTATTGAGTGTTTAGGAATATCTATCGAATACATGTGCACCTATATCGACCAAAATTCTTAAAGCACCCAATGAACAAATCAACAGAAACAATTATCAATAAACAAACAAATATAAACATCAACAACCAATGTACTCAGTGGAAAACTAGTAAATGAATTTCCCATTGCGCACTTTGAATAGAATAAAATCAAAATGCGATATTTAATATCAAGCAGGTCAATCATTTCATATTTATATTCATACTCAAAATATCAAAATTCAAATGTCTTATATATTTAGAAAATAAGAAATATGTCCCTAGATGATTACCCTTTCACTCATCTTGTATATATATTATCCTTTCTAGGAACTACCAATGTACCCAAGGGGACATAGACTCTTCAAGGCCAATGACTCATGTCTCTTATAGATGATGTATTATTTTGAACCTTGCCCTGATACTATTTTGTAACACCCCCATCTCTATACTCATATTATCCAAGAGTATTACAGTGTAATACTGTTGGATAATGTGAAAAATGAGGCGATACTGGGTACACATGTGAATATTCCCTTGGGCTAACATAAGTCTGTATTAAAATATCAAATAAACAACTCATTTATACGTAAAAGTAATAAACATTTATGCTTTCAAGTTAGAATAATACACAATATACAATAAATAACATAGAACACAGAGTGTAACGACCCGTAAATTTTCGATAACTAAAATAGCTAATTTAATAAGATTTCGTGATTTAATGTTAGAAAAAAATTTGTAATTCGTTTGGAATAATAATAACTGGAATGAATTACGACAATAATTATCCATGTAATGAAAAATAAAAGTGTGACGTTTCGGTTTTTGCCCACTCGAAAATCGACATCCATACTTCATATCGTATTCGAATGCCATAGATTCGACCGTTCAAATCCGATTCGCCGGAGCTTATAACAACATTAAGTAAATAACACGGCGGAATAAAAGAATAATACATTGATATACAGCTTTGATACAATATCTGATACAACAGATGATCCAATAGATATCAATATACATCAGAGATATGATACAATAAATAGCAGCGGAAAAGAAAATAGATGACATCCAGCAGCGGAATAATATAACTCTAAGATAGTCTTCAAAAGAGAACTCCGAGAACTGCAACTCCATCTCCCAGAATCAATCCAGCAATAGCTCGAACCCCCAATAACGATGCACCAAGATAAGCAAGACTGGTGTGGTCCAAAGGCTAAACTAACTCTAGATAATCTACTAAACCTGACTATCTGAAGAAAAAAACCCAACTCTAGACTGCTCGTGTAGAAAATAATGAGCACCCAGAGTTTAGGAAAGAAACAATAAACTCCGGATCAGTCGTGGGACTGGTGTGGGCAACAAAAATAGTTTATCTTTAAAAACAAACCAAGACGTATTCAAAAATCAATTCGCAATGCTTTTTGAAAATGTAACTACCATAAGACCTCCCGCCACACACACAATGCAAACGCAGACTTGGAGGAGATTTCTTCTTATGTTAGTCAAAGATGCTTGATACGCATTAAAAAGAAACATTTTATATTATTACTAGTGCATAGTGTAGAACAAATCATTTCGAAAGTAGAATATAAATCTTAGCCAGCATAGGTACCATTATAGTATGCTTACTATAGCTACCATATTAAATGGCAGGTTCTACAACTAAAACCGTACAAGTCTCGTATTGTTTCTTTGGATTTCCAACAAATGGTCAGGCCAAGGAACTTCCCATTGCCACATGAGAACGCCTCTGGAAGGACGTCCTCGAGAACCAAACCGGATCTCTGCCAACACAAGGCCGGGATACCCCTAACTGGGTAACAACTGACACGAGTATGCCATCCCCCGGTCCTTTGGGACCTTTATCCGAGAGCTCTCTAATCAACATCACCCCATAATAATAAGTGTTTCAACATGAGTAAGCATCTGGGCTCCATAGCATGATACCACCCTTTTCCAGAAGGAAATGCACATACCCTAAAGGGAGCTTCCCCTCATAACCTTGCTGCATCTTTCCTGTTTTGACCATTCCGGGGTGTGAGGCTCGACGAAGTCACGTCCACAAAGACACACTTTATACAAAAGCCGTGCTTTGGGTCAACAAATGAACATAGAAATGATCACAAAGATAAACGATCAAACAAATGATCTTATCACAAATGATCAACACAATGATCATTTCACAGCAACCCTCAGCATGTCACATTACCAAATTGGGAATATATTGCTGATAACCTTCAACTACATAACCTCTGAGCTCGTACGTCTCAGAGAAGGGTGTTAAGCTAAGAGAATAAATTCTCCGCCACCAACAGAAATATATTTCAAAGAAATCGGCTTTATATCTCAATTTGTAATGTCAGACATACAATCCATTCAAGTCTGTTCCGGGTTCGAACAGAACCGAAGGCACTTCCAAAGAAGCCCTTGCAATTCGGATATTCACTAATCACGTTCGGACTTCCCATTACATATGGAGTCTCTATACCGGGGACCATTCGATGCAAAGACATTCGACGAGTTGTCCTTACGTTTTCGAAAATATTCGGTCTTCACCACCGGTCTTCAAATGCTATCCATAACGACATATCACATATTCGGAATGGGATATATGACACAAAGGTCCTCTCCCGGCTAAACCGAACAGTGAGCGCAGTATTTCAAAACAAATGGATATTGGGATTTCAATTAAGTCACAACTTAAAACCCAAAACTTTTCTTAAAATGGTTTAAACCAATTACCATTTCAAATCTTTATATTACAAAAAAGATTTATTTCACAAAGATCAATTTATAGACTTTAAAACAATTTCCATTCCAATTGGATTAACTCATTAAATCTTTAAATCAAAGATTTAACTCATAGCTTTCAAAATTCGATTAACTTGTTGAATCTTTAAATCAAAGATTCAACCTATAGCTTTTAAATCGTTTTCATAACTTGGAAATTTTCTTCATTTTCAAACTTGAAATTCTTTTTAACACAAATTGAACGTTCATTTCTTATGTGAAAGCTTTTATTATTTGAAAACAAACAGTTTTCGTTTCAGAAAAATCCAATTATATTTACACGAGTTAAAGTTCTTAATTTATATTCATATTCCCCAAATAAATACATTTTAAAATAGTTTAACCCATATATAACTGGTATAACATCTTTAATCCCTAGTTTCAAATTATAGAATTCAGTTTCACATTTTGAATTTAAATTTAAATCAAATTATTTAAATTTCAAACTTTATCAAGTTATTCAAATTAAATTTCATCTTTGAAATTACTTTATCAAAATCTTTTCACTTTAAACCCAATCTTTTTCAAACCATTTAAATTTTAAAATTCAAATTCAAAAACCATTTTCAAAAAATCTGTGACTTAATCGATTTCCTCATGAAATCCATATTGGTGTGTGTATAAGTGTGGTGCAGGGGTTTAACACAATAGTGCAACATCATTCAATCATCACAGATTAAAACACAGAAATATAGTTGTTAAACGATATAAACTATAACGCTTATCGTCCATTCACAGATTCACAGATAATATATATATGCAAATAAATATACACAGCTCAATCTACAGAACAAAATATCACAAATCAGATAGGATAATCAATTCAAGGCATCTCATACAATACAATCATTCATAAGTAAGGTCAAGCATTTGATAATCATTTATAAATAGGATTAAATTAATTGTTTAATCCTAATTAATCCAATTCATTTCCAATTTAATCAATTACTTATGAATTTATTATCCAATTCTGATTTATTTATTACAATTAGTAATTAACCCCTTAGTGTATTTTCATTAAGTAATTAACAATTATAACTGATTATCTTAATTAAATAAATTTAATTATCAAAATTTATCACATTAATTTAATTACTTAATAATCCTTAGTTAATCATCTTCATTAACTACAAATATTTCCTTAATTACTTTCTTAAGAAATTATCTTAGATTAATTCATTATTAATCATTTCTAATTAATCTAAATTATTTATTTATAAACTAAATAAATCATTCTTTAATTACCTTAATTATCTCTAAGATAATTAATTTCTTTATTAATGATTTCATTAACATTTGAGTGTATTTTAAACATTACACCTTTAAATTTAAATTTTAAATTCCATTTGAATTTAAGGTTCAAAATGATTAACCATTTAAACATAAATCAAGTTTAAATTCAATTTATAAGCCTTTTTAAAATAAATGTAAAGAACATTTATCTCTTACCAATTATTAAAGAAAAGCCTTTATAAAATGATTTAAAAAAATCAAACTTAAACACTTGTTGGTAACCCAATTTCATTTCTTTAAAAATCTTCTTTAAGTTTAATTCTTGTTTTAATCATTTAAATATTTAAACTTTATTTTTATTTTTATTTTTATTTTTCTCTTTCCAAATTAGGATTCAAAGAATAAGTTTAAATCCAGGTTTCAAAACTTTTTAAATTCTACCTTTACATTTTCACATTCTCTCATTAAATACAAATCCTTTTCGTTTCTCTTCAATACTTAATCACCCTTTTAATTATTAAAACAATTTAAATTCAAACTTTGTTAAATTTCCAAACAAAGTTTCAAACTGAGCTTAAAGTTATATTTAAAACTTGACTTTTAAATACAGTTTAAACCTTGTTTTATAATTTAAAACTAAAACTTCAAATTCTTAAAAACAAAACAGGCTTTGCTTTGAAAATTTGGACAAAACATTACCTGAAACATCATCTACTCGAAACAACAAAAACCCATCTTCACCAGGATTTGAAATGCACCGTGCACGTGCACGTGATTTTTGGCCATCTCCGGCCACCACCTCCACTTGCCTCACATCACCCATCATCGTCAAAGATGATCTCGACCCCCAGAAAACATCACTCTAGCTCGAATCAAGATCGAGCTCTCGATTCCAAAAACCTGGAACTGAATATGAACATCAGGTCGAAACCTGGAACCAGAACTTAGCACCACCACCCCAGCCTGGAAATCGCATCGTTCGCACAACCTCGGCCACCAGAAAACGTGAGCCACCTGCCACGACCTCGTCATCCACCCAGCCATCACCTACCAACGACTGGCAGCGCTCGATCCACCATAGATGTCGAGATGATCAAAATACCAGGCCTAGAAAAACTAGGGTTAAAAACTTGAAACGATCACCGCCCCCACCATCGTCCATTGACCAACTTCCTGGAATTTTTCCCAAACTCCCCTATCACTCCACAATCACCAGCCACGATCCCGGTCACCAGAACTTCGTAGATCATCAGAGATCGACGATAGAACGAATTTTAACCAAACTCGAACTGCTCTTAGCATCTAACTCTAAAAATTTTGATTCAAGCTTTAAAAATCAAATTAAAGTATACGAATTCAGTTAATATGCCTGAAAACGTAATTTAAGAAATTTAAATTTCGACTTATATAAAGCTTTGCTCTGCTCTTTCAATTTCCAGAGGAAAGGCTAAGTTGTTTTAGCTTGAATACATGTTTAGATTAAAGCTTATACAAAAAAAAACAAGTTTTGTTTTGATCTTGAATTCAAATCATGCCTTGATCATGAGAATATGATTTTTTTTTGAAGCTGATACCAGAGCTTGAAACCGGAAACAAAGTATCACAGTGAATAACTGTGCACATATATTCACCCCTCACTCATGTGGATCCAGAAAACATACATATATACAAATATTCTCATCACAGATACTTGCCACAGAATCATGTTTAGAATTTTAAAAGGAAAGGTTACTCACTTGTATGAAGAGCAGAGGATACATGGAAGCTTGTTGAACTGATTGAAGCTTTTGTTCTCAGGCTTGAAATGTTTTGATGTTTTTAAACTAAAGTTTGTTTTTAGTTTGAGATAACATTACTTCAGATTCTCACAGCTTGGAATGAACGAATAGAGAGGAAGTTGATATATAAAAGAGCGTACAGGGTGACATTACTTCCTTGTGTACAAAAACATGTTGAAGGTGCTGGCATTAAATGCTAGAGGTATGTTTCATTAAATGCATGTGTCTTGTTTTATAGATATAAATGTATTTGCACTGTTTCCTTTTCTTTGTACTTGTTTTATATTTGAGCATATGTTGTTTTCCTTAGTTACAGCCTACATACTTATCATTTATTTGCTGGTACTTAATGTCTACAACCTTACCTTATTTATTTTATTTTATGTTTATTTACTTACTCTTTTATTTACCTGCATATTTGAATGCATTTAACTATCTACTTTTGTTCTATTGCCTTGTCTTGTTATTTTACTTTTGTTTTTATAAGCTTATGCCTTAATTCTTTTATTTATACTTTTGTTTTGTTTATTTTAAGTGTACATACTTATGTTATTCTATTATGTATGTACAGTTTGTATATTTGTTTGTTTGAGTTGTAGTTTATTTTTATACTTCTTTTGTTACTTATGTTTTCTACTTTTACAAGCCTACTGATGTTATATAGATATAAAGTTGTTATTTTTATTTGAATGTATTTATTTATTTTGTCTAAAGCTTTATTACTTTTCCTTGTTATTTTGTCATATATTATGTTGTTAAATTTTATTCTAGTGCCATCACTTCATATTTATTTCTTTGCTTTGTACATTGCTTTACAATATATTTTATTTGTCTGGTTGCTTTCAAGAATTTTTAGCTTAAGTATTTAAATTGCCTTCCTTACAAATTTTCTTGTATATTTATTTATTTTTGTAGTATATTTATTATCTTGCATTTTACATATATAAATATTTTATTACTTTATATATTCTATTTAATGTGTTGTTTTAAATTTTAGCTATACGTATTTATTTTATTTACTTATGCTCAGTATTTATAAAGTATATTTTATTTTAAAGACTTCATTTTGATAATTTTCAAATCAATTTATCAATATTTTTCACAATTTTAAATCAAAAATAATTTAATTATCAATTTAAAATTGATTAAAATTCGGGATCGTTACAAAAAGCTACTTAGTGAATGCCATTGAAATCAAAAGTTGAATAGGATAATAAATGTGGAATTCATTGGGTATAATAGAGAAATCGATTGATAAGTAAAATCTATTTAAAATCAAATATTGAATATTGAACAGGTAAATTGTTTAAATTAAATATTTAAAACTTATTGAATAATTGAATAACTGGAATTGAATAACTGTTTTAATGAAAATGGTTGTTCTATAACTTGAATTTGTTAAATTTTATAAGTTCGTTTTGAATATTTCAAAGGATAGTGATTTAAGAATAATCAAATTTGTTTAAATTTAATCTTACAAATGTTTGAATAATTAAATTCCAAATTTGATATGATTAATTTGATTTTGAAATTTAATATATGAAAATAGAGTGAATAATTGAAATTTGATTTAATATGATTCAAAAAAATTGGTTTCCAAAGTGAATGTAAGTTATATCGGGATTATAATAGAATTAATAAGATTTTAAAATTGGAATTTATTGGATAATTGAATAACGGGTTTAATATGATTAAAAAATGATTCGTAAAATTTTATTTTATCATATTAAAGTAAGAATGATGTTGTAGAACTTTTAAAATTGAATTAAAAGTAAATCTGTGAAAATTGAATATTTTAATATTTAATTATCGACTGAAAAATAGCCAATTTTCGAACAATCTCAGAATTGGACGAAACTAGTTCCATTGGATTCGTAATAGTTTGTTATTATTGGATTTCAATTTTCGTAGCAATCGGAGTTTTCGTTTGACCGTGGCAGCTCGAAACGCATCGAAATTGTTTTAATATTAATTTGACAAGTTAAAATAGCCATTTTTCAAACAGTCTTGGATTTCGACGAAACCAGTTTCATCGGATCTGGTTTAGGCGGGCAGCCCGGCAAATAGACATCCACGGGAATTAACTCCGTAACGTGATATTATTGTAAGATTTCAAATTTCGTGTCAATCGGATTTACCGTTTGTCCGGGGCGAGCCAAAATGCCTAGAAATTCGTTTAATCGATTTAATTTAAAATCGATCGTTTATTTCCGTAACTCGCACATACGATCGAATTAGCCTCCGAAACCTATTCCATTATGTCCGGAACACGGGATAAAGCCTAGAAACGCCGGTCACCGCGCGTAAATCGAAATTCGGAAAACCCGGGATGAATAGTGTTTCGATAAATTTCTATAAATAGACCCCTTTATTCACAAAAAAAAATAGCTAGGGTTTTGGAGCCAGCCGCCTCCTCTACAACCAATGGCCGAAAATTTTAGTTCTTCTCCCCTCAAATTCTTTAAATCCGTTCACAATTTCAAAAAGTTTTCAACTACAAAGTTATAGAGGGCATCGATATCTCTCTATCCAACGGTCAAGATCGAAAAAGGAGCAGTAGATTGATCGCTAGGAGGCCGCGTTCTTCCTTGGTTCGTGCACGGTTTTCAATGTACAGAGAGGTCCGAGTTTCACTCTAACCTGGCCGATAGTAGCACGGGAGGAGGGCTTCGATTTGGCGGTAGTGTGATGGAGTTTCGTGTAGCGAGGTGGTTGCGGCATTCAACCCTAAATGGCACGACATGGGTTCTGCGTGCGTGACTTCCTGGGTGCGAACGAAGGACAAAGCATGTGCGGCCACGATCATGTATTGCAGAATGGACGGCTTGATGATGGATTAGGTTAAAAATTAGATTTAAGTTGTAATTAATTATATAAAATTCGTGTTAACTTTAAACTATCATATCTTATTCATACAAGGTCGAAAACGCACGAAACCTTTTGCGTTGGAATCGTATCGACGAGCACTACGCAATGGAGCTGGTTTGGAATCGTTTGGAGCTAGTGAAAATTTCGGGTAAAATTAAACGCTCGTTTAATTTTACTCGAAATAAAATGCTAGAACTACATTGAAATCAAGGTGAGTGTTTTATAACGCTCACAATGTACTAATTATCTTTATGCTAGTTAAATTTGACATTATGAAGTGTTATGATTTTATTTGTCGTTGTTTGACAAAATTTATTTGTCATATAAATTGTCATTTGAATTAACCGTTGAAAAAAAAATTGACAGTTAAATTGAAATTAAAATTGAATTGCGATTAAATTACCTGACATTGATAACTATGAAATTGTCATGAATTGTATTGTCTATTGGATGATGTATTTCGATGGATGCTATTTGTTTATATTTAAATGTTTGGATGTTTATTTGCTTATATATATCCTGTTATGCATACATATGAACTGTGATTTGATTTAAGTGATATATATTCATCCCTGACATTTAATTGAAATAAATAATTACTTGGCCATAGGATAGAAAATTATATACGGACACCGGATTGGCTAAATTAATAATTTTAAAAATCGTCGATTTGAAATTTATTTAAATGTTTTGATTTAAAAGTTATAAATAGAAATAAATTTATAGAAATCGAATTTATCGAAAATTGAGTTTAGAATGTTGGAATAAATTTTGGTTAAAGGAAACTGTTAAATAATTTAAGTTGAGACTTTGAGATTAAAAATCGGGATATGATTGAATTTCGAAAATTGATTTGTTTAAAGATTGAACCTTAATTCGAGCTTTGAATATTACTAAGTAAAAGTGATATAAAAATGATACTTTGAAATCGAGCTTGGAATTGAATCATATTTGAAATTTGGATTTAAACTTGAATATTGATGGATAATTTTGTTAAGTATTATAAATGGATATTTTTGAAAAATCAAGCTCCAAATCGATATAAATTGAAATTGAATTAATTGAAAGTGAATATAAAATTGAATAAATTTGAAGTCAAAGTTGACGTTGATTGAATCGAAATCGAAATTGAATCGGTAGAAGGGAAATTGAAATTGTTTTGAATTGGGATGTTATAATTGAAATGGTTCGGTTTTGAAGCTGTTTTATTTTGTTTTCCAAATTACTCAGTTATATAAACCATTTTTGAATACTTAAACTATTTTAATCTATTTTAAATCTACTTAACCCAATTTAAATTATTTTAAACAAACTTATCTATTTTAAATCCATTTTAAAACTTTAAGTATTTTTAACTACTTTAATTATTTAAACTACTTTTAAACTACTTAAACTATTTTCTAAAATTTTCAAGCCGGTTAATAAGGTGAAATGTTTATGTTTAAATCTTGAATTTGAATATGGATTGGATTAAATGAAGTTGCAACCTAAATTTATATTCGAAATGATTTTGAAATCGAAATGAGATATTGATGCGAAAAATGATTTTGAAACGAAATCTTACATTTTGAATAACTATGGTGATATTTGAAATGGATTTGATTTTTGAAGAGAATATGATATTTTGATATCAATTATGAATCGATTTGAAATGTAAAAGAGCCAACGGTGTAATAATACGTAGTTATTAAAGAGACCGGGATCAGATATGAGCATACTCTCTGTCGATACCGAACACCACTTTAATAACTTGTATACGCGGAGTGTTGATCCAGAATGAAGTGGATGGTTTGGTGAACGCGTTGATTGAAGAAAGAGAACGATATTGGATGACCCCTGACATGACTAAAACAGGAGCCGCGCCGGGCCATTGAGGTTCGCCACCTCTAGCGGACACACTTCTTCGATACCATATCTATTACATTTGTGATGCGATTTGGGTGCACCCCTTGATTTGGGAGTGTTGTTTCGCGGTGTTGGGGTAGCTGCTAGCTTTGCTCAACATCATTCCGGATCACGCAACTACTAGTATCCTAGTTGGTATCGCCTCATGTACCTTGTCATACTGATTATCCTATTCGCGACCACTATGTTATGTTTTGTGTTATACCTATGGGGTACCCTCTGATAACCACCAGTTTACGGTGGGGCTTACGGTGCTGTATAGACTATGGCATTATAAAAATGTGTTAAGGGGGATTATGGTAACGCCTTAACGCTATTTTGATACTTTGCATTACTGATAGGCATTATCTACTTAGCGTACATGACTACATAGTAGATAGTTTAACGGATCCTTAAGAGATGGAAAATCCCGTAACATCTCTTGAGTTATTGCACGCACTTTGACACTGGATATGAGATGTCAAACCCCGTAAACATCTCTGACGCCGTTACACTCATATTTATTTACGATTGATTTCACTTTCATAAGGATATTTTAGTCCTGACTCGAGTGTTTTGTCTTTTCATTACGCTCGGGTCAGTCCTGAGTTTTTCAGATTTTTGAAGATCTATTCTGGAGGATGAAGACGAAGATTTGGTATACTATTACTGTTATTACCCTTGCATCATGTTATCTGCTGCATTATTTTAATTGTTCTATTGTATATGTATAGTTCTGATAAATATTGTATAAATAATTTTCAAAGTATAGTAAACAGCTTCATGAACTGTTTATTTGACTATTATATTTTATCGTTCCGCTGCGAGATTCTGTGTTGTTTCATTTCCTTTATTTCTCTTTCTTCTGTTTTCTTATTTACCCCAATAACCATCTGCCCTTTTGAATGGTTTGGAATCGGCATGTGTATTTGATCGTCGGTTTAAACTGTCCAAAAAGGCGGGTTGTTACACGGAGTTAGAATCATCACGATAATATGTAATACAAAATAAGCATCATATGAATATACATATAATAGTTGATACAATACATAATGGTAAACAATTACGCTGAATACTAGTCTTCTCTATGCCCGAAATACAAGCTGGTAATAGTGTCCCTGTACCTGAGAAGTCTTGAACTGAGCCGAGTATTTACGTAAATAACGCATTGGTCAGACTAATCTAAACCATGGGGTCAATATACAAACGTAACTCAATATATGCAAGGTATAATCATATGATAGAATCCATAATATTGTTAAATATGAAGCAACATATGCTAGATGTATAATTAAAATATCATAGACAATCTCAAACATCATACAATATTAAACATCACATAACTAGGCATAAAAATATCATCACTCTTATAAAAGTACATCGAATCAGAAATCACAAAACTATACATAAAAGTGATCATGCACGTAGGAAACACATTAAATCAGAAATCACATAATCAACATCGAATGGGTGAATCATTTGTATCTAAAATTCACATTCAAATCCAAAAGAACATCTATAAAAAAATATCACCATGTATAATAAGGCTAACACGTAATTTAGCCCAAATATAGCACTCAATCTCATTAAATAAAAATACCTACAATAACAGTTTAAATAATCATCCATAAACCAAAATTTAGTAACGGCAACACATGTCAATAAAAGATATAACTGGCAACACTCGCCTGTGAAATAATAGTTGTCAACACACACCTATAAAGAATAATCAACGGCACATGCCTAAGAGAAATAATTGGCAACACGGGCCAATATTAGTAGTTGGTGACACATGCCAAAGAAGGATACAGGGATTGATCATACTCTGGACACGGTCTCAACTATAATCATAACTCATTATCTCACAAAGAAGTGTAAGCATTTGTTTATATCACACACATCGAAACTAGATAGGAGACTAACAACGTACACACACCTACTCCAGGAAACTAACCTGTGTCCATCTGACATGGCTCCTAAAGTCATTGGTTACTTTCTCCCATCGGTATCATGAAAATATCCACTGCATGTCATAAGCGTGCTATAAGACTACGCTATGCATTGATCACAACCCGACACATTGCTCTTATAGGTAACTGACTGCTAACCTAGGTGACATAGGGTAAAACACATATAACGCTGACACATGGCCAAATACATAAAATGGTGTCACAGATCTAGGGCACGACCATCGTGATCTGTAACGTTTGCGATTTTTCGTTGCCGAAAACCGACATTAATACGTCTACTGTATCAACTGCCGAGAAATCGAAAGCCGAAAAACCGAAATGTTAGGGTTTAAGAAAGAAGAAAGAGGTAGAAGAAGAGAGAGAAAGAAAGAAAAAGAAGAACAGAACAATATCAGAATCTCACAATCGCAGCGGAACAACATATAATAGATAAATGAATATTCATTAAAACAAAGAACTGTATATTTTATACATTACATCACATCATATTACATTCATCATATTAACAGAGTTTATAACAACAAACAGAGGAAAAGAAATACTATATACAATAGATAATATGCTACGCCATCCAGCACGCCTCCAGATATCTGTAGCAGCACCTGAATCCAGAATGACCTGTTAACCTAACTCTAGACTGCCCGTGTAGAAATTGGTGGGCACCCAGAGTTTAGGAAGGGAACAATAAACTCCAGGTCAGCCATGTGACTGGTGTGAGAACTAAAATAGTTATTTATCTTTAAAACAAAGAATAGGATAATTTTTAAATAAATTCGCAATGCTTTTTAGAAAATGAGACTACCATAAGGTCTCCCGCCACACACACAATGCAAACGCAGAATCGGAGGAGATTTCTCCTTATGATAGTCAAAGATGCTTGATACGCATTAAAAGAAACATTTGATATTATTACTAGTGCATAGTGTAGGAAAAAAAATCATTTCGAAAATAAAGATATAAATCTTAGCCAACATAGACATTTCGAACTATGCCCACTATAGCTACCATCCAAACAGTGGGGCGCCACCATAAGTGAATGATAGGTTCTACAACTAAAACCGTACAAGGCTCGTATTGTTTCTTTGGATTTCCAACAAATGGTCAGACCAAGGAATTTCCCATTGCCACATGGAAACGCCTCTGGAATGACGTCCCAAGAACCTAACCGGATCTCTGCCAACACAAGGCCGGGTTACCCCTAACTGGGTAACAACTGACACGAATATGTCATTCCCCGATCGTAACCGATCTATATCCGAGGATCCCCGATTTCCAACAACCACAAAGCAATAAATTTGCAGTAACCACATAGGTTAAGTATCTGGGCTCCATACCATGATACCACCTCTATCCAGAAGGAATGACATACACTAAAGGGGCGCTACCCCCTAATAACCTTGCCGCATCTTTCCTGTTTTGACCATTTCCGGGGTGTGAGGCTCGAGGAAGTCTCGTCCACAAAGCCACGCTTTACAAAAGAAGTGCTTTGGGTCAACAAATGATCAAAGCAATGATCATCAAGATAGACGATCAAACAAATGATCCTATCACAAACGATCAACCAATGATCATTTCACAGCATCACTCAGCATGCCACACTACCAAATTGGGAGTATATCACTAATAACCATCAACTGTATAACCTCTGAGCTCGTACGTCTCAGAGAAGGGTGTTAAGCTAAGAGAATAAATTCTCCGCCACCAACAGAAATATATTTGAAAGAAATCAGCTTTATATCTCAACTTGTAATGTCAGACATACAATCCATACAAGTCCGTTCCGGGATCGAACAGAACCGAAGGCACTTACAAAGAAGTCCTTGCAAATCCGGATATTCACTAATCACGTCCGGACATCCCGTCACTAAGGGTGATAAAACATCTATATCGGAGATCAGCCGATGCAGAGTAACTCGACGGTAATCCATCCATTTTCACAAATATCCGGTCTTCAACACGGGTCTTCAAATGCAATTCATAACGACGTATCACTATTCGGAATGGGTTATACGACCCCATGGTCCTTTCCCGGTTAACCCGAATAGTGAGCGCTTATTTTAAAATTAAGTGTGGCATCCAATTCAAGCAATCACAACAAATACCTATTTAAAGGTAAATATTGATAGTCGGTTATTTAACTATCAATAAAGATGCGCCACATCATCAGATTCCAAATAATTTTTCAAATTATTTATTTTCCCAAAACTATAATATCTTTACAAGATATAAAATTTCCACACTTCAAAAATAAACAACGTTTATTTTAAAACCAATTTTCCCTTTCCATTTATAAATTCCATAGTGAATTTATATTTCAAAATATCTACTGATCTACAGTTTTCAATAGATTTCAAATATTCAATTCCAATTTATCTTCGAAAAGATAAATTCTTAAAAACATTCCATTTCATATTGGAAAAGCATTTCCATACTTATTTAATAAGTAATTCACAAAATCTTATTTATTTTCAATAATTTGAAAATATTCAATATACTTAACCCATAGTTAAGTATATATTTCATTCTTTAAGGAAAACGTTCTTTTATTCACATTTATTTGGGTCAAAACGAATGTTGCGTAAAACATTGCCACGACAACCCAAAAATCACTAGTATAGGGATTCGAAATTAAAATAGATATATAAATCCTAATACTATATAAAACATTTCCTTTCGGAAATCATTTACTATAACAACAGTGTTATAGTCCATTATTTCCTTATTTTCTCGAAAACGTCTATTTCAACAATAAATGTTGAAATCTATGTTTCCATTCCCTTTTATTTCTCGAAAACGTCTATTTCAACAATGAATGTTGAAATCTAGATATTCGATACTTAATGCATTTTAAAACACCTTTAATCGTTTTAAATTCCATTTAAAACATTCCTTTCCCAAAATATATCCATTTTATTTAACGATATATTCACTGTTCAAAATCGTGAATATATTTTCTTTAATAAATTCCAATATTAAATTTATCAAATTCAATTTATTTTCGAATTTATAAACAATGTCTATAAATTCCATTCCTATTTTATAACTTCGATTTATAATTTTCCTTTATTAATCCAATTTAATTTACATAACCCAATTTTGTACCAAAGGTTCATATTATAAGTTAATTACTTATAATCCTTTTATTCACAAAATCGTTCTTTCTTAACACTTCACAAATCATAAATCTTATTACTTATAAGATTTTATCTACAGCCTTATTTTCAACATTAACAACCCCTTTTTAAAATTCCATTATTTCGATTTATAAAATATATGTTTCATAAATCTCATCTACAAACCGTTCATGCTTTATCAAGGATTTCAATTTAACTGCCAAGATCTGATTTTTAAGATAATTTCTTATAAATTCTTTATTTAATAAAATCTACTCATTTTAGAATCTTCACAATTTGTAAATCTATGATTTTCAATGAAATCCATTTTTTTACTCCATTTAACACTTAATAGACTCTTTTTAAAACTCCAACATTTTTAATTTATAAATGTAAATTTTCAAAATCTTTTATACACATCCTTTATAATAGTTATTCAAAATTTCAATTAAAACCATTTCATAAATTTATTAACTACTTATCTCAAAAATAACATTTTGGTTATATTTTACAAAAACCCTGAATTCTATAACTTTAAAAATTGAAATTTGAATTTATTTTAAAATGAATACATTCCAAATTTTAAATAAAAACATATACTTTGAAAAATCACTTCAAAATCCTTTTCAATTCAAAATCGTTATTTTTAACTTCAAAAATGGATCCGATGATGCAACAACATCCAATAGTCAATCACGGAACCAAATATCATATATCGATATGAAAATCAACAATCATCACAATATCTATAATCAAATAAATATTTGTGAGGAATCCAGTTGGATCCCTCCAACCTGTTTCCCCGCATCCACAGATGTTAGCACAATACCAATTCCATTTCGAGGTGGAATATCGCGGTATATGGGATTTTATAAAATATTATCCGCTTACTAACGGCGCAATAGGGTCTCATCCGCTATACAATGCGGGAAATCAATCAATTGCAATATATACATATGCAATTATATATATATATTGCTATATATAGATATATATCCTACTATATCTAATATCACAATCAAACAACAATCTATCAATCAACAAATTTTAAATATAACTATTTAAAATTTAAATACCCTTTTGAGTGAGAAGTTCTCACCTTAGCTATCTATTTCGCAGTCCATTTCCGTCTCAGCTTGTTTCCGTGATTTTAAAACCTTGTATAACATTTTTATACAATTTGTTAATATTCGAACATATCAAATAATAAATTCTTTTCATTTGGTAATTTGATTAGCTAACGATTGAATTTTTATCATATAAATTTTCAGAACAACATTTATTTATATGTGACGGCTTGGATTTTGCCCGCTCGAAAATCGACATCCATACTTCAAATCGTATTCGAATGCCATAGATTCGACCGTTCAAATCCGATTCGCCGGAGCTTATAACAATCATTAAGTAAACAACACAGCGGAATAAAAGAATAATACATTGATATACAGCTTTGATACAATATCTGATACAACAGATGATCCAATAGATATCAATATACATCAGAGATATGATACAATAAAATAGCAGCGAAAAAGAAAATAGATGACATCTAACAGCGGAACAATATAACTCTAAGATAGTCTTCAAAAGAGAACTCCGAGAACTGTAACTCCATTTCCAAGAATCAATCCAGCAGAAGCTCGAACCCCCAATAACATATCACAAAGCTCAGCAAGACTGGTGTGGTCCAAAGACTGAACCAACTCCAGATAATCCACTATATCTAACTATCTGTAAAACCCAACTCTAGACTGCTCGTGTAGAAAATAATGAGCACCCAGAGTTTAGGAAAGGAACAATAAACTCCGGATCAGTCGTGGGACTGGTGTGAGCAACAAAAACAGTTTATCTATTAAAAACATTCAACAAAAGATTTTCAAAGTCAATTCGCAATGCTTTTTAAAAATGAGACTACCATAAGGCCTCCCGCACACACACACAATGCAAACGTAGAATCGGAGGAGATTTCTCCTTATGATAGTCAAAGATGCTTGATACGCATTAAAAAGAAACACTTGATATTATTACTATTGCATAGTGTAGGAAAAATTCATTTCGAAAGTAGAATATAAATCTTAGCCAACATAGACATTTCGAACTATGCCTACTATAGCTACCATCCAAACAGTGGTGACCACCATAAGTGAATAGCAGGTTCTACAACTAATACCGTACAAGTTTCGTATTGGGAATTGGATTTCCAACAAATGGTCAGGCCAAGGAACTTCCCATTGCCACATGAGAATGCCTCTGGAAAGACATCCCCGAGAACCAAACCGGAACTCTGCCAACACAAGGCCGGGTTACCCCTAACTGGGTAACTACTGACACGAGCACGCCATTCCCCGATCGTAAACGACCTTTCTCACGGGATCCCGAAAACCAACAACCACAAAGTAATAAATTCGTAGTAACCACATAGGTTAAATATCTGGGCTCCATACCATGATACCACCTCTATCCAGAAGGAAATGTACATACCCTAAAGGGTGCTACCCCTCATAACCTTGCCGCATCTTTCCTGTTTTGACCATTTCCGGGGTGTGAGGCTCGACGAATTCACGTCCACAAAAACATACTTTATACAAAAGCCATGCTTTGGGTCAACAAATGATCAACACAATGATCACCAAGATAGACGATCAAATAAACGATCCTATCACAAAAATCAACACAATGATCATTTCGGCAACACTCAGCATGTCACATTACCAAATTGGGAATATATCGCTGATAACTTCAACTATATAACCTCTGAGCTCGTACGTCTCAGAGAAGGGTGTTAAGCTAAAAGAATAAATTCTCCGCCACCACAGAAATATATTTGAAAGAAATCGGCTTTACATCTCAACTTGTAATGTCAGACACACAATCCATACAAGTCTGTTCTGGGTTCGAACAGAACCGAAGGCACTTACAAAGAAGTCCTTGCAACCCGGATATTCACAATCCCGATCGGATTTTCCCATCACTTAGGGAGTTTCTATACCGGCGCGACTCGATGCAGAAACAATCGATAGGTCATCCTATCGCTTTCACAAATACCCGGTCTTCATCACCGGTCTTCAAATGCTATCCATAACGACGTATCACATATTCGGAATGGGTTATACGACACAAAGGTCCTTTCCCGGCTAAACCGAATAGTGAGCGAAAATATTTTCAAAACATATGGATATGGGATTTCAATTAAGTCACAACTTAATAATTCAAACTTTCTTTCAAATGGTTTAACAAATTACCATTTTCAATCTTTAAACAAAAAGATTTATTTTCACAACCTTTAACGGTTTAAACAATTTTCACATTTAAATCTTTTAAACAAAAGATTCATTCACATATTTTCCAAATCAATTTTCATTTCAATTGATTAACTCGTTAAATCTTTAAATCAAAGATTTAACTTATAGCTTTCAAAACAATTTCATTTCTATTTGATTTAAACAAATCATCAATTTAAATCTGTTAAAAATAAACAGATTTAATTCATAGCTTTCAAATAGAATTCATTCATAACTTAGAAAAATCATTTTTCTATTCAATCTTGAAATTCCCCTAATTAACTGGAATCTCAGTTCTTATCTAAAAGTGTTTATCATTTGAAAACAACAGTTTTCATTTTTGGAATCTGATTCATTTATACTAGTTGAAATCCTTGGGTTAAATTCAAATTCCCAAAAATAATACTTTAAAAATGGTTTAACTCATAATGACTAGTATAATATCATTAATCCCTAATTTCAAATTACAGAATTCAATTTCAAGTATTGAATTTAAATTTAAATCAACTTATTTAAATTCCAAAACTTAATCAAGTAATTTAAAAATAAATTTTTATTTTGAAATTCCATTCCAAAAGCTTTTCACATTTATTCCGATTCCATTTCCAAAACATTTGAATTTAAAAATTCAAATTTAACTATTTCAAAAATCTGCGACTTAATCGATTTCCTCGTGAAATCCATATTTGTGTGTGTATGGTGTGGTCCAGGGGTTTTACTCAATAGTGCAACATCATTTCAATCATCACAGATTCAAATACAACAATATATTCGATAAGCGATATAACTATAACGCTTATCTTTCATACACAGATTCGCAGATATATATATCACAAACAATAAACTATATCACAGATCACAACACAAATCAGGATAATCATAAAGCATTATATAACAGGGATATCAAAAAGTTTAACATCCAATATAATCTAAGCATCGTTAGGTAGGATTAATTCAATTATCTGATTAAGTAAATCAGATTTATTTCTATAAATCTGCTAGTTATGGAAAATTAATAATCAATTAATTTCAAAACATTTAGTAAACTATCTTTTAATTAATCATTAATTTATCCTAAATTAATAATTAACTCTTAATTAATCATTCTTAATTAATTATTCTTAATTAATTAATTAATTACTCCTTAATTGATGATTTTTCCTTAATCACTTTCACTAGTTAATTAACCTTTAATAAATTAATTATTCTCAAATTAATTACCTGGGTTAATCTATCACATTATCCTCAAAATTTAATTTATTGCTTAATCACTTGATCAATCAACTTTAATCATTAATTTATATCAAATTAATAATCCTTAGTTTATAAATTAATTATTCCTTACTTAATTTAAACTTTTAATTACTTATTTAATTAATCCAAATTAATTAAGTAATTACCTTTTTATTTTATTAAATAATTAATGGATTTTAATTATTAAATCTTCATTAACTTATAGTAGCGTTAATTTTAATATTGATTTACTTATCACTTACAAATATGTTTGAAACCATTCATCTTAAATTTACTTTTGAAACTTCATTCTAAATTTTCAAGTTTTAAAATGAATACCAATCGATCTTTAAATAAATCTTAAACTAACTTTTAAAATTTTTAAATATACAAGTTAACGTAATACTTTATTTAACTTCAAAATCTGAATTCAAATATAAGTTTAAATCTGGTCCTCACAATTGATTTAACTTTGGTTTATAGCTTAGTTTTAAACTTTGCTTTATACTTGGAAAATTTACATTTAAATTTAAGAACAGGTGAAACCTGGAGGAAAAAAAAACTCTTCTACCCGAGCCATTGAAATCCCGCTTCGAGTTCAACACGGAGGGACTTCGAGCCATCACTCGAGACAATCCAACTACACTTCGAGACATCCTTCTTCTCCAAATTAACTCCTCACTGATACACACTGATACGTGTGCATATGCACCAGCGTCCGCCACCTCTCCGACCATCACCGTTGCCACTCACAAGTCTTCGCCGACCACCTCAACCCAATCGACCACCCAGAGACCACATCGAACCCCAAAATCAAAAACGAGCGTACAACCCAAACCTGGAACACGCGAGACCCATCACTTAGCAAACCTGTCAACACATCGTCCCCCACGCTCCGACCATCGTACGCCACCAAACTCCGGCAGAAGCTTCACCTTCCACCCATCCCCCATTCCTCCAAACGGCATCGAACTCGATGCATCCAATAAGGAGAACGAATCGAAAGTTTTCAACACTCCAAAACTAGGGTTTAAAAACAAAACTCCTCGCCGCCGACTCCACAGTCGCTTCCACCAACTCCGACCATTTTTCCAAGCAACCCCATAGGCTCGTCTACCACCATGAACAACGCCGACACCCCCAGTTCAACCTAGTGCCGAAAATTGATCAAAAACCAATTCCAGTTCAAAACCAAACTGCTCTCAACTCCTTCACTTAAAAATCATAAATCTTGGCTTAAAATTCTTATCTTCTAATGCCGATTCATGTTATGTGAATGAATCTCAAATTCTTTACAATCGAATTTATTTAAATTTAAAGTTTGCTCGGTGGAATCAATTTTTTTTTTCTTTTCTTTCACACTGTATATCCCTGTTCTATTTAAAACTATTTTTTTTTATAATCCCTGAAACTTAAACCCACCCATTTATCTTTGAAATCAAGGTCTGATATTGGTTTAATGATAAGAGATTGAAGTTTCTTGTTTGTTTAAACCTGTAACTCAGTCAATAAGGAAGAAGAACAAGGAAACAGAGAGGAGAAAGGAAAGCATGTTCATCACTTATATGCAGAGTTGAAACTGAAGAGAAAAAGCCAAGCATACACATCATAATCATGAGCTAAAACACAGAACAAATACAACCTAATACTTGGTAAAAATTTGTGTTTACTCACTTGATTTCCAGGAAATGAATAGGTTTCTTCAATTTGGAAACAGATTTGCATTTTCAAGCTAAAGCTTTTAAATCTGATCCTCTGGTCTGAAGTTGATTGTATTGTTATCTAAATTTTTGAATCCTTGTTTAAGTATGAAGTAGTATCTACTTCAGATTTTAACTTCAAGGAACGAGCTGATGAAAATATATAGGAGAGCAAGTTTATAAGTTGATGTATATATAAAAGAGGGGTTGTACAGGTTGATTATTGTTCTATGCAAGGTGATGTTACCTTCTCTTTGTACTATAAGCATGGTTGAAGATGCTTTGTTCAATAATTATGTATGTACAGTTTATATATGTGCTTGTTTGAGTTGAGATGAAAGCTTTATTACTTTTCTTTGTACTTCTTTATTTCAGCCTGCATTTTCTTGCCTGCATATACTTATTCTTTTTAGTTTTGTTATTGGTTAAACTTTAACTTATATATGTACAAATATATTTTATTTTGTTTTCTTTCTTTTGTTTTATATTTTGAAATGTACATGAGTTCTAAAATGTTAGTTTTTAGTTAATATGTTTACTTATATTTTACATAATTTTATAAATATGTTGCTTGCCTTCATATTTTATATTTTATCTCCTATATATGTATTCCTATTCCAATTCCTTTTATTTGTTTTGTTTCCTTTTATTTATTTTACTTTTATCTTTAGTTTAAATATTTATCATAATTTTTTTCTTTAAAAATTATTGTTTTACATTTCTCTATATATACACATATATTTTATATAACTCAAATTATCATTATTTATAAATTTTTAAATCAATTTATTTATTTTTATACTTGTGTCAATGTATATACTTTAATATTTATTTTTCAAACCATTAATATAAGATTTAAATTCAAATCAAAAAAAATATATATATACACACAAGATTTTAAAATTTCAAATTGACTCATATATACCCAAATATACATATATATATATATATTCACATATATACAAATTTTCAAATCCATATGGCTTAATATATTTTCTATTTGAATCGGGGAAACTCGCATCATTTATAATCAATTTTTACAAATTTTTATTCAAAATTTCTTTTAATTATCAATTTAAATTAAATTAAAATCTAGGGTCGTTACAAACTTTCCCCCTTAAAAGAATTTCGTCCACGAAATTCGCAGGCACGAAAACAATACAGAGATAGACGAAAGATAGAAGAAATATCTTTTCAGATCAAACTGGATATCGATTTTGGATTTGGCTCATCAAATCAGAATATCAACAATAGATACAAGAAATTATAATAAAATTTCAAATTTTGGTTTTAAACAAAATCGTTTTATCGATACAATTCAATTTATTCTTCATATTCTACTAATCAATTTAACTCAAATTAAAATTTCAATTTATTTAAAATTTTCAATTCCAAATTTCCAATTCATATTCATTAAGGTTTAAAATCAAAAACCGATAAGAAACCGATGAAGATACGAAGTAAAGATTTCCCACAACGATTCGTAGAGCATCAATGCACCGAAACTTCTTTCTGTAGCTGGTACGAACCAATTCAAAAGAATTTAGAAACGAATCAAAGAAAATTGATAAGAAAGATTGTTTCCACTGTTGTTACAGAGTATTGACCAATTATAGTCATTTTTCCCTGTCCTCTATCTCGTTCTCTTCTTGCACTCATACTTACTATTAGTAGATAGTAAGAGAATTTACTGAAGCATTCAAACAGATATCTTAAGGATTACTCATTCTAGGATTTACTTCATCCTATCTCTAATGAGTTACTTAACGTGTTACACTCCTGAGCTAAAGTTCAACCCTTAGCTCTGATACCAAATGTGACGGCTTGGATTTTGCCCGCTCGAAAATCGACATCCATACTTCAAATCGTATTCGAATGCCATAGATTCGACCGTTCAAATCCAATTCGCCGGAGCTTATAACAATCATTAAGTAAACAACACAGCGAAATAAAAGAATAATACATTGATATACAGCTTTGATACAATATCTGATACAACAGATGATCCAATAGATATCAATATACATCAGAGATATGATACAATAAAATAGCAGCGGAAAAGAAAATAGATGACATCTAACAGCGGAACAATATAACTCTAAGATAGTCTTCAAAAGAGAACTCCGAGAAACTGTAACTCCATTTCCAAGAATCAATCCAGCAGAAGCTCGAACCCCCAATAACATATCACAAAGCTCAGCAAGACTGGTGTGGTCCAAAGACTGAACCAACTCCAGATAATCCACTATATCTAACTATCTGTAAAACCCAACTCTAGACTGCTCGTGTAGAAAATAATGAGCACCCAGAGTTTAGGAAAGGAACAATAAACTCCGGATCAGTCGTGGGACTGGTGTGAGCAACAAAAACAGTTTATCTATTAAAAACATTCAACAAAAGATTTTCAAAGTCAATTCGCAATGCTTTTTAAAAATGAGACTACCATGAGGCCTCCCACACACACACACAATGCAAACGCAGAATCGGAGGAGATTTCTCCTTATGATAGTCAAAGATGCTTGATACGCATTAAAAAGAAACACTTGATATTATTACTATTGCATAGTGTAGGAAAAATTCATTTCGAAAGTAGAATATAAATCTTAGCCAACATAGACATTTCGAACTATGCCTACTATAGCTACCATCCAAACAGTGGTGACCACCATAAGTGAATAGCAGGTTCTACAACTAATACCGTACAAGTTTCGTATTGGGAATTGGATTTCCAACAAATGGTCAGGCCAAGGAACTTCCCATTGCCACATGAGAATGCCTCTGAAAAGACATCCCCGAGAACCAAACCGGAATTCTGCCAACACAAGGCCGGGTTACCCCTAACTGGGTAACTACTGACACGAGCACGCCATTCCCCGATCGTAAACGACCTTTCTCACGGGATCCCGAAAACCAACAACCGCAAAGTAATAAATTCGTAGTAACCACATAGGTTAAATATCTGGGCTCCATACCATGATACCACCTCTATCCAGAAGGAAATGTACATACCCTAAAGGGTGCTACCCCTCATAACCTTGCCGCATCTTTCCTGTTTTGACCATTTCCGGGGTGTGAGGCTCGACGAATTCACGTCCACAAAAACATACTTTATACAAAAGCCATGCTTTGGGTCAACAAATGATCAACACAATGATCACCAAGATAGACGATCAAATAAACGATCCTATCACAAAAATCAACACAATGATCATTTCAGCAACACTCAGCATGTCACATTACCAAATTGGGAATATATCGCTGATAACTTCAACTATATAACCTCTGAGCTCGTACGTCTCAGAGAAGGGTGTTAAGCTAAAAGAATAAATTCTCCGCCACCACAGAAATATATTTGAAAGAAATCGGCTTTACATCTCAACTTGTAATGTCAGACACACAATCCATACAAGTCTGTTCTGGGTTCGAACAGAACCGAAGGCACTTACAAAGAAGTCCTTGCAACCCGGATATTCACAATCCCGATCGGATTTTCCCATCACTTAGGGAGTTTCTATACCGGCGCGACTCGATGCAGAAACAATCGATAGGTCATCCTATCGCTTTCACAAATACCCGGTCTTCATCACCGGTCTTCAAATGCTATCCATAACGACGTATCACATATTCGGAATGGGTTATACGACACAAAGGTCCTTTCCCGGCTAAACCGAATAGTGAGCGAAAATATTTTCAAAACATATGGATATGGGATTTCAATTAAGTCACAACTTAATAATTCAAACTTTCTTTCAAATGGTTTAACAAATTACCATTTTCAATCTTTAAACAAAAAGATTTATTTTCACAACCTTTAACAGTTTAAACAATTTTCACATTTAAATCTTTTAAACAAAAGATTCATTCACATATTTTCCAAATCAATTTTCATTTCAATTGATTAACTCGTTAAATCTTTAAATCAAAGATTTAACTTATAGCTTTCAAAACAATTTCATTTCTATTTGATTTAAACAAATCATCAATTTAAATCTGTTAAAAATAAACAGATTTAATTCATAGCTTTCAAAAAGAATTCATTCATAACTTAGAAAAATCATTTTTCTATTCAATCTTGAAATTCCCCTAATTAACTGGAATCTCAGTTCTTATCTAAAAGTGTTTATCATTTGAAAACAACAGTTTTCATTTTTGGAATCTGATTCATTTATACTAGTTGAAATCCTTGGGTTAAATTCAAATTCCCAAAAATAATACTTTAAAAATGGTTTAACTCATAATGACTAGTATAATATCATTAATCCCTAATTTCAAATTACAGAATTCAATTTCAAGTATTGAATTTAAATTTAAATCAACTTATTTAAATTCCAAAACTTAATCAAGTAATTTAAAAATAAATTTTTATTTTGAAATTCCATTCCAAAAGCTTTTCACATTTATTCCGATTCCATTTCCAAAACATTTGAATTTAAAAATTCAAATTTAACTATTTCAAAAATCTGCGACTTAATCGATTTCCTCGTGAAATCCATATTTGTGTGTGTATGGTGTGGTCCAGGGGTTTTACTCAATAGTGCAACATCATTTCAATCATCACAGATTCAAATACAACAATATATTCGATAAGCGATATAACTATAACGCTTATCTTTCATACACAGATTCGCAGATATATATATCACAAACAATAAACTATATCACAGATCACAACACAAATCAGGATAATCATAAAGCATTATATAACAGGGATATCAAAAAGTTTAACATCCAATATAATCTAAGCATCGTTAGGTAGGATTAATTCAATTACCTGATTAAGTAAATCAGATTTATTTCTATAAATCTGCTAGTTATGGAAAATTAATAATCAATTAATTTCAAAACATTTAGTAAACTATCTTTTAATTAATCATTAATTTATCCTAAATTAATAATTAACTCTTAATTAATCATTCTTAATTAATTATTCTTAATTAATTAATTAATTACTCCTTAATTGATGATTTTTCCTTAATCACTTTCACTAGTTAATTAACCTTTAATAAATTAATTATTCTCAAATTAATTACCTGGGTTAATCTATTACATTATCCTCAAAATTTAATTTATTGCTTAATCACTTGATCAATCAACTTTAATCATTAATTTATATCAAATTAATAATCCTTAGTTTATAAATTAATTATTCCTTACTTAATTTAAACTTTTAATTACTTATTTAATTAATCCAAATTAATTAAGTAATTACCTTTTTATTTTATTAAATAATTAATGGATTTTAATTATTAAATCTTCATTAACTTATAGTAGCGTTAATTTTAATATTGATTTACTTATCACTTACAAATATGTTTGAAACCATTCATCTTAAATTTACTTTTGAAACTTCATTCTAAATTTTCAAGTTTTAAAATGAATACCAATCGATCTTTAAATAAATCTTAAACTAACTTTTAAAATTTTTAAATATACAAGTTAACGTAATACTTTATTTAACTTCAAAATCTAAATTCAAATATAAGTTTAAATCTGGTCCTCACAATTGATTTAACTTTGGTTTATAGCTTAGTTTTAAACTTTGCTTTATACTTGGAAAATTTACATTTAAATTTAAGAACAGGTGAAACCTGGAAAAAAAAAAACTCTTCTACCCAAGCCATTGAAATCCCGCTTCGAGTTCAACACGGAGGGACTTCGAGCCATCACTCGAGACAATCCAACTACACTTCGAGACATCCTTCTTCTCCAAATTAACTCCTCACTGATACACACTGATACGTGTGCATATGCACCAGCGTCCGCCACCTCTCCGACCATCACCGTTGCCACTCACAAGTCTTCGCCGACCACCTCAACCCAATCGACCACCCAAAGACCACATCGAACCCCAAAATCAAAAACGAGCGTACAACCCAAACCTGGAACACGCGAGACCCATCACTTAGCAAACCTGTCAACACATCGTCCCCCACGCTCCGACCATCGTACGCCACCAAACTCCGGCAGAAGCTTCACCTTCGACCCATCCCCCATTCCTCCAAACGGCATCGAACTCGATGCATCCAATAGGGAGAACGAATCGAAAGTTTTCAACACTCCAAAACTAGGGTTTAAAAACAAAACTCCTCGCCGCCGACTCCACAGTCGCTTCCACCAACTCCGACCATTTTTCCAAGCAACCCCATAGGCTCGTCTACCACCATGAACAACGCCGACACCCCCAGTTCAACCTAGTGCCGGAAATTGATCAAAAACCAATTCCAGTTCAAAACCAAACTGCTCTCAACTCCTTCACTTAAAAATCATAAATCTTGGCTTAAAATTCTTATCTTCTAATGTCGATTCATGTTATGTGAATGAATCTCAAATTCTTTACAATCGAATTTATTAAAATTTAAAGTTTGCTCGGTGGAATCAATTTTTTTTTTCTTTTCTTTCACACTGTATATCCCTGTTCTATTTAAAACTATTTTTTTTTTATAATCCCTGAAACTTAAACCCACCCATTTATCTTTGAAATCAAGGTCTGATATTGGTTTAATGATAAGAGATTGAAGTTTCTTGTTTGTTTAAACCTGTAACTCAGTCAATAAGGAAGAAGAACAAGGAAACAGAGAGGAGAAAGGAAAGCATGTTCATCACTTATATGCAGAGTTGAAACTGAAGAGAAAAAGCCAAGCATACACATCATAATCATGAGCTAAAACACAGAACAAATACAACCTAATACTTGGTAAAAATTTGTGTTTACTCACTTGATTTCCAGGAAATGAATAGGTTTCTTCAATTTGGAAACAGATTTGCATTTTCAAGCTAAAGCTTTTAAATCTGATCCTCTGGTCTGAAGTTGATTGTATTGTTATCTAAATTTTTGAATCCTTGTTTAAGTATGAAGTAGTATCTACTTCAGATTTTAACTTCAAGGAACGAGCTGATGAAAATATATAGGAGAGCAAGTTTATAAGTTGATGTATATATAAAAGAGGGGTTGTACAGGTTGATTATTGTTCTATGCAAGGTGATGTTACCTTCTCTTTGTACTATAAGCATGGTTGAAGATGCTTTGTTCAATAATTATGTATGTACAGTTTATATATGTGCTTGTTTGAGTTGAGATGAAAGCTTTATTACTTTTCTTTGTACTTCTTTATTTCAGCCTGCATTTTCTTGCCTGCATATACTTATTCTTTTTAGTTTTGTTATTGGTTAAACTTTAACTTATATATGTACAAATATATTTTATTTTGTTTTCTTTCTTTTGTTTTATATTTTGAAATGTACATGAGTTCTAAAATGTTAGTTTTTAGTTAATATGTTTACTTATATTTTACATAATTTTATAAATATGTTGCTTGCCTTCATATTTTATATTTTATCTCCTATATATGTATTCCTATTCCAATTCCTTTTATTTGTTTTGTTTCCTTTTATTTATTTTACTTTTATCTTTAGTTTAAATATTTATCATAATTTTTTTCTTTAAAAATTATTGTTTTACATTTCTCTATATATACACATATATTTTATATAACTCAAATTATCATTATTTATAAATTTTTAAATCAATTTATTTATTTTTATACTTGTGTCAATGTATATACTTTAATATTTATTTTTCAAACCATTAATATAAGATTTAAATTCAAATCAAAAAAATATATATATATACACACAAGATTTTAAAATTTCAAATTGACTCATATATACCCAAATATACATATATATATATATATATTCACATATATACAAATTTTCAAATCCATATGGCTTAATATATTTTCTATTTGAATCGGGGAAACTCGCATCATTTATAATCAATTTTTACAAATTTTTATTCAAAATTTCTTTTAATTATCAATTTAAATTAAATTAAAATCTAGGGTCGTTACAAACTTTCCCCCTTAAAAGAATTTCGTCCACGAAATTCGCAGGCACGAAAACAATACAGAGATAGACGAAAGATAGAAGAAATATCTTTTCAGATCAAACTGGATATCGATTTTGGATTTGGCTCATCAAATCAGAATATCAACAATAGATACAAGAAATTATAATAAAATTTCAAATTTTGGTTTTAAACAAAATCGTTTTATCGATACAATTCAATTTATTCTTCATATTCTACTAATCAATTTAACTCAAATTAAAATTTCAATTTATTTAAAATTTTCAATTCCAAATTTCCAATTCATATTCATTAAGGTTTAAAATCAAAAACCGATAAGAAACCGATGAAGATACGAAGTAAAGATTTCCCACAACGATTCGTAGAGCATCAATGCACCGAAACTTCTTTCTGTAGCTGGTACGAACCAATTCAAAAGAATTTAGAAACGAATCAAAGAAAATTGATAAGAAAGATTGTTTCCACTGTTGTTACAGAGTATTGACCAATTATAGTCATTTTTCCCTGTCCTCTATCTCGTTCTCTTCTTGCACTCATACTTACTATTAGTAGATAGTAAGAGAATTTACTGAAGCATTCAAACAGATATCTTAAGGATTACTCATTCTAGGATTTACTTCATCCTATCTCTAATGAGTTACTTAACGTGTTACACTCCTGAGCTAAAGTTCAACCCTTAGCTCTGATACCAAATGTGACGGCTTGGATTTTGCCCGCTCGAAAATCGACATCCATACTTCAAATCGTATTCGAATGCCATAGATTCGACCGTTCAAATCCGATTCGCCGGAGCTTATAACAATCATTAAGTAAACAACACAGCGAAATAAAAGAATAATACATTGATATACAGCTTTGATACAATATCTGATACAACAGATGATCCAATAGATATCAATATACATCAGAGATATGATACAATAAAATAGCAGCGGAAAAGAAAATAGATGACATCTAACAGCGGAACAATATAACTCTAAGATAGTCTTCAAAAGAGAACTCCGAGAAACTGTAACTCCATTTCCAAGAATCAATCCAGCAGAAGCTCGAACCCCCAATAACATATCACAAAGCTCAGCAAGACTGGTGTGGTCCAAAGACTGAACCAACTCCAGATAATCCACTATATCTAACTATCTGTAAAACCCAACTCTAGACTGCTCGTGTAGAAAATAATGAGCACCCAGAGTTTAGGAAAGGAACAATAAACTCCGGATCAGTCGTGGGACTGGTGTGAGCAACAAAAACAGTTTATCTATTAAAAACATTCAACAAAAGATTTTCAAAGTCAATTCGCAATGCTTTTTAAAAATGAGACTACCATGAGGCCTCCCACACACACACACAATGCAAACGCAGAATCGGAGGAGATTTCTCCTTATGATAGTCAAAGATGCTTGATACGCATTAAAAAGAAACACTTGATATTATTACTATTGCATAGTGTAGGAAAAATTCATTTCGAAAGTAGAATATAAATCTTAGCCAACATAGACATTTCGAACTATGCCTACTATAGCTACCATCCAAACAGTGGTGACCACCATAAGTGAATAGCAGGTTCTACAACTAATACCGTACAAGTTTCGTATTGGGAATTGGATTTCCAACAAATGGTCAGGCCAAGGAACTTCCCATTGCCACATGAGAATGCCTCTGAAAAGACATCCCCGAGAACCAAACCGGAACTCTGCCAACACAAGGCCGGGTTACCCCTAACTGGGTAACTACTGACACGAGCACGCCATTCCCCGATCGTAAACGACCTTTCTCACGGGATCCCGAAAACCAACAACCGCAAAGTAATAAATTCGTAGTAACCACATAGGTTAAATATCTGGGCTCCATACCATGATACCACCTCTATCCAGAAGGAAATGTACATACCCTAAAGGGTGCTACCCCTCATAACCTTGCCGCATCTTTCCTGTTTTGACCATTTCCGGGGTGTGAGGCTCGACGAATTCACGTCCACAAAAACATACTTTATACAAAAGCCATGCTTTGGGTCAACAAATGATCAACACAATGATCACCAAGATAGACGATCAAATAAACGATCCTATCACAAAAATCAACACAATGATCATTTCGGCAACACTCAGCATGTCACATTACCAAATTGGGAATATATCGCTGATAACTTCAACTATATAACCTCTGAGCTCGTACGTCTCAGAGAAGGGTGTTAAGCTAAAAGAATAAATTCTCCGCCACCACAGAAATATATTTGAAAGAAATCGGCTTTACATCTCAACTTGTAATGTCAGACACACAATCCATACAAGTCTGTTCTGGGTTCGAACAGAACCGAAGGCACTTACAAAGAAGTCCTTGCAACCCGGATATTCACAATCCCGATCGGATTTTCCCATCACTTAGGGAGTTTCTATACCGGCGCGACTCGATGCAGAAACAATCGATAGGTCATCCTATCGCTTTCACAAATACCCGGTCTTCATCACCGGTCTTCAAATGCTATCCATAACGACGTATCACATATTCGGAATGGGTTATACGACACAAAGGTCCTTTCCCGGCTAAACCGAATAGTGAGCGAAAATATTTTCAAAACATATGGATATGGGATTTCAATTAAGTCACAACTTAATAATTCAAACTTTCTTTCAAATGGTTTAACAAATTACCATTTTCAATCTTTAAACAAAAAGATTTATTTTCACAACCTTTAACAGTTTAAACAATTTTCACATTTAAATCTTTTAAACAAAAGATTCATTCACATATTTTCCAAATCAATTTTCATTTCAATTGATTAACTCGTTAAATCTTTAAATCAAAGATTTAACTTATAGCTTTCAAAACAATTTCATTTCTATTTGATTTAAACAAATCATCAATTTAAATCTGTTAAAAATAAACAGATTTAATTCATAGCTTTCAAAAAGAATTCATTCATAACTTAGAAAAATCATTTTTCTATTCAATCTTGAAATTCCCCTAATTAACTGGAATCTCAGTTCTTATCTAAAAGTGTTTATCATTTGAAAACAACAGTTTTCATTTTTGGAATCTGATTCATTTATACTAGTTGAAATCCTTGGGTTAAATTCAAATTCCCAAAAATAATACTTTAAAAATGGTTTAACTCATAATGACTAGTATAATATCATTAATCCCTAATTTCAAATTACAGAATTCAATTTCAAGTATTGAATTTAAATTTAAATCAACTTATTTAAATTCCAAAACTTAATCAAGTAATTTAAAAATAAATTTTTATTTTGAAATTCCATTCCAAAAGCTTTTCACATTTATTCCGATTCCATTTCCAAAACATTTGAATTTAAAAATTCAAATTTAACTATTTCAAAAATCTGCGACTTAATCGATTTCCTCGTGAAATCCATATTTGTGTGTGTATGGTGTGGTCCAGGGGTTTTACTCAATAGTGCAACATCATTTCAATCATCACAGATTCAAATACAACAATATATTCGATAAGCGATATAACTATAACGCTTATCTTTCATACACAGATTCGCAGATATATATATCACAAACAATAAACTATATCACAGATCACAACACAAATCAGGATAATCATAAAGCATTATATAACAGGGATATCAAAAAGTTTAACATCCAATATAATCTAAGCATCGTTAGGTAGGATTAATTCAATTACCTGATTAAGTAAATCAGATTTATTTCTATAAATCTGCTAGTTATGGAAAATTAATAATCAATTAATTTCAAAACATTTAGTAAACTATCTTTTAATTAATCATTAATTTATCCTAAATTAATAATTAACTCTTAATTAATCATTCTTAATTAATTATTCTTAATTAATTAATTAATTACTCCTTAATTGATGATTTTTCCTTAATCACTTTCACTAGTTAATTAACCTTTAATAAATTAATTATTCTCAAATTAATTACCTGGGTTAATCTATTACATTATCCTCAAAATTTAATTTATTGCTTAATCACTTGATCAATCAACTTTAATCATTAATTTATATCAAATTAATAATCCTTAGTTTATAAATTAATTATTCCTTACTTAATTTAAACTTTTAATTACTTATTTAATTAATCCAAATTAATTAAGTAATTACCTTTTTATTTTATTAAATAATTAATGGATTTTAATTATTAAATCTTCATTAACTTATAGTAGCGTTAATTTTAATATTGATTTACTTATCACTTACAAATATGTTTGAAACCATTCATCTTAAATTTACTTTTGAAACTTCATTCTAAATTTTCAAGTTTTAAAATGAATACCAATCGATCTTTAAATAAATCTTAAACTAACTTTTAAAATTTTTAAATATACAAGTTAACGTAATACTTTATTTAACTTCAAAATCTGAATTCAAATATAAGTTTAAATCTGGTCCTCACAATTGATTTAACTTTGGTTTATAGCTTAGTTTTAAACTTTGCTTTATACTTGGAAAATTTACATTTAAATTTAAGAACAGGTGAAACCTGGAAAAAAAAAAACTCTTCTACCCAAGCCATTGAAATCCCGCTTCGAGTTCAACACGGAGGGACTTCGAGCCATCACTCGAGACAATCCAACTACACTTCGAGACATCCTTCTTCTCCAAATTAACTCCTCACTGATACACACTGATACGTGTGCATATGCACCAGCGTCCGCCACCTCTCCGACCATCACCGTTGCCACTCACAAGTCTTCGCCGACCACCTCAACCCAATCGACCACCCAAAGACCACATCGAACCCCAAAATCAAAAACGAGCGTACAACCCAAACCTGGAACACGCGAGACCCATCACTTAGCAAACCTGTCAACACATCGTCCCCCACGCTCCGACCATCGTACGCCACCAAACTCCGGCAGAAGCTTCACCTTCGACCCATCCCCCATTCCTCCAAATGGCATCGAACACGATGCATCCAATAGGGAGAACGAATCGAAAGTTTTCAACACTCCAAAACTAGGGTTTAAAAACAAAACTCCTCGCCGCCGACTCCACAGTCGCTTCCACCAACTCCGACCATTTTTCCAAGCAACCCCATAGGCTCGTCTACCACCATGAACAACGCCGACACCCCCAGTTCAACCTAGTGCCGGAAATTGATCAAAAACCAATTCCAGTTCAAAACCAAACTGCTCTCAACTCCTTCACTTAAAAATCATAAATCTTGGCTTAAAATTCTTATCTTCTAATGTCGATTCATGTTATGTGAATGAATCTCAAATTCTTTACAATCGAATTTATTAAAATTTAAAGTTTGCTCGGTGGAATCAATTTTTTTTTCTTTTCTTTCACACTGTATATCCCTGTTCTATTTAAAACTATTTTTTTTTTATAATCCCTGAAACTTAAACCCACCCATTTATCTTTGAAATCAAGGTCTGATATTGGTTTAATGATAAGAGATTGAAGTTTCTTGTTTGTTTAAACCTGTAACTCAGTCAATAAGGAAGAAGAACAAGGAAACAGAGAGGAGAAAGGAAAGCATGTTCATCACTTATATGCAGAGTTGAAACTGAAGAGAAAAAGCCAAGCATACACATCATAATCATGAGCTAAAACACAGAACAAATACAACCTAATACTTGGTAAAAATTTGTGTTTACTCACTTGATTTCCAGGAAATGAATAGGTTTCTTCAATTTGGAAACAGATTTGCATTTTCAAGCTAAAGCTTTTAAATCTGATCCTCTGGTCTGAAGTTGATTGTATTGTTATCTAAATTTTTGAATCCTTGTTTAAGTATGAAGTAGTATCTACTTCAGATTTTAACTTCAAGGAACGAGCTGATGAAAATATATAGGAGAGCAAGTTTACAAGTTGATGTATATATAAAAGAGGGGTTGTACAGGTTGATTATTGTTCTATGCAAGGTGATGTTACCTTCTCTTTGTACTATAAGCATGGTTGAAGATGCTTTGTTCAATAATTATGTATGTACAGTTTATATATGTGCTTGTTTGAGTTGAGATGAAAGCTTTATTACTTTTCTTTGTACTTCTTTATTTCAGCCTGCATTTTCTTGCCTGCATATACTTATTCTTTTTAGTTTTGTTATTGGTTAAACTTTAACTTATATATGTACAAATATATTTTATTTTGTTTTCTTTCTTTTGTTTTATATTTTGAAATGTACATGAGTTCTAAAATGTTAGTTTTTAGTTAATATGTTTACTTATATTTTACATAATTTTATAAATATGTTGCTTGCCTTCATATTTTATATTTTATCTCCTATATATGTATTCCTATTCCAATTCCTTTTATTTGTTTTGTTTCCTTTTATTTATTTTACTTTTATCTTTAGTTTAAATATTTATCATAATTTTTTTCTTTAAAAATTATTGTTTTACATTTCTCTATATATACACATATATTTTATATAACTCAATTTATCATTATTTATAAATTTTTAAATCAATTTATTTATTTTTATACTTGTGTCAATGTATATACTTTAATATTTATTTTTCAAACCATTAATATAAGATTTAAATTCAAATCAAAAAAATATATATATATACACACAAGATTTTAAAATTTCAAATTGACTTATATATACCCAAATATACATATATATATATATATTCACATATATACAAATTTTCAAATCCATATGGCTTAATATATTTTCTATTTGAATCGGGGAAACTCGCATCATTTATAATCAATTTTTACAAATTTTTATTCAAAATTTCTTTTAATTATCAATTTAAATTAAATTAAAATCTAGGGTCGTTACATTATATAAGCTGCATTACCATATCTACTTTATTTTTATTTTATTTTTCTGTAAATAGCTACAACTTACTGTGAATGTTTTCTTTCCTTTTTTTTTATATATAACTAAAATCATCACTGTTTTAGTGAAAATAAAACTGGGTTCGAATTTCTGTTTTTTTATTTCAAACCTTATACACATACTTTAGATTAAATAGAAATCCATTTCCCTTTTATTTATTTTTTTCTTTTTACTGCATCTACATATTTATCTATATACATATCTTATAATTTTAAATTCAAAATCTGTATATACTTACATACTGTGTTGCAGTTCAACTGTACATTTTCAAATTCATTTTTTTTCAAATTTAAATTAAATTGAAACAATTGTAAATACCTTACTGTTTTCCATCGAATTGGAACGAACCCTATACCCAAATCGCGAATCACCTCCCACGCTGCGCGACACGGCGCAATAAGCTAGCTCGCCTTCGCCTGCATCCACTCGCGCGACACCGCCGCCACGCTCGCCTCTGCCCTAGCCTCGCAAGCGCCACCGCCGCCTGCGCACCCCCTCCTATGCGCGCGCACACGCAGCCGCGCCCTGCCCCACCTCGAATCCCCAATCGCTGCCGCCACTGATTTGATCGAGTTCGAGTTCTTTTTTTTTCCCGTGGAACTGGAACGAGAGAGGGAGAGAGGCCATTAATTGAAAACGTGATTTGGAGAAGAGGAATAAACGGAGACGCCTCACTTTTATTTTTGAAATCAACATAAGGCTCGGCCATTGATTTTATTTCTTCGTTTGATTTGAATACTGGAGAGGGAGAGGACGAGAGACAGTGTCTTTGTAGAGGAAATCGCGTGATTTTAGGCGTAATTCAAGCGCATGATTAAAGGAGATAACGTGGTGTGTTGTTGACTAATTATAAATTTAAATTTAAATTGAATTCTGTTTTAAAATCTCAATGCGTTTACACGTCGTGTGCTCACATATAAACTCCGAAAAATACGAAATTTGAAACCCGGTAATAATTCGATATTACGGACCCAATGGAACTGGTTTCGTCGAATTCCGAGACTGTGCCTCGGAAGGCTATTTTTAAATTCAACTCGAACTAAAGAAATTCAAAACTGATCAAACACTTTCAAATTCGATTCTGAAGCTTCTATTATCTTCAATATTATCAATATGAATTTTACAAGCCTTTGAAATATTTTTAATCAGCTTAAAATTGAAGATTCAAATTTTTATTCAACTTTCAATAGATTAAATTCTATAATTTAATCGCCAAATTCATTCTGATAATTGGAAATTCAAGTCAAACCATCATTCAAATATTTAAAATTAATTAAATATTTTCAAATTAAATTGTTCAAAATCCTGGGTCGTTACAACCTTCCCCCCTTAAAAGAATTTCGTCCCCGAAATTGCAAGTTAAGGAGAATGATCTTAAACCGTTTATTATTTTTCACAATTCAAATAGTTTTATCAACTTTCTAACACAAATCTTTTTATTAAAGATTCATTATCATTTCAACAAGCTTTCTAACTTCAATTATAAATTTCAAAGAACACTGTTTACCTCACAATTCAAATTTAAATTCAAATTCAAATTTTAAACTTTCAAAATTTTCTAACACCCTAAATTTTCGAAAAATTTCGCTAGCATCTCCTTTGCGCGGCTCGATCGGTACGACTACAAAATGGCACCACGGCCCCTCAGAATCAAAAAGAAAAGAGAAAGCCAAGTGGCTGGAGAAGAAAATCATCAAATTTCATACTGAAATTCAAATATGTACCTTTTTGTCGAGCAATTCAATTTTTATCTTTGAAATCAAAAATCCCAATTCCATTTCTTTTAATACACCTATATAACCTGCTAGTAGTAGTATCCAAAATATCCAATTACAATATTCAAACCAATTTATACAGTTCCATTTCAAAATATTCAATATATGCTACTTATACCATCCTTAGCTTTACTATTGAAGTTACATATCCAATTTCATTCATTTTCAATCAATTTTACATTTTCAATTACATTTGGAATTCCTAAAGTTTCAATTCATCTTTAGTTGCTTACGACCAATTCATATGCCATTTTCCATTTAATTCAATAACTTACAATTCATTTTCTTCATTCTATTCATTTCTAAGCAAAACGAATTCATATTCATTCTAGTGAAATCATCTCACAAATTAATAAATTATCAAGTTAATTTACTTGAATTCAATCCATTTTATTTTATTTTCCAAGTTTGGATTTTTATTCAACTTGATTCAAATAAAATTTCATTCCAATCAAATTTCAACTATTCTATAAGTTATCAACTTATTTTCATTCCAAAACAATTTAAAGAAATCCCAGAGTCTTTTAAACAATAACTCTGGTACTTTATTTTAATTTAGAGAACTCATTTATAAATTCTCATTTACATTTTATTTTACAAATCCCAATTGTATATGAATTCATTTCCTTATACTTTTAATTCATATTTATAAATTTCATTTGTTAAATGAATTTATTTTCAAATCTTCGGTTATCCCATTATTTCTTATTAAATTTTCATATGATAATATTTCAATGTTATTACTAACAACCAAGCATCCATATACTATCATAATTTACAGAAAATCATTTCTTTTCTATATAAAAATAGTTTTGGGAAAAATTATTTCATTTACCCTATTTTTTAAAACAATACTGTATCGAATTGCTCTACTCAAGTGTTTAGAAACCCTGTCGGCACAGTTGTGCAGACCGCGCTGACGAAGGTTCATATGCCACTCAATAAATCAACCAACACAATATAAAATCATTTTATATTCACTAACAAATACGCGCTCATATATATTATTACACTCAAACTCATTCTAGAGTACTACTGACTCTATCTCTAATGAGTAAAACCCAACAGAACCATGGTTGTCGCTTAACCATATGCTCTGATACCAAATGTAACGCTTGCGATTTTTCGTTGCCGAAAACCGACATCAATACGTCTACTGTATCAACTGCCGAGAAATCAAAAGCCGAAAAACCGAAATGTTAGGGTTTAAGAAAGAAGAAAGAGGTAGAAGAAGAGAGAGAAAGAAAGAAAAAGAAGAACAGAACAATATCAGAATCTCACAATCGCAGCGGAACAACATATAATAGATAAATGAATATTCATTAAAACAAAGAACTGTATATTTTATACATTACATCACATCATATTACATTCATCATATTAACAGAGTTTATAACAACAAACAGCGGAAAAGAAATACTATATACAATAGATAATATGCTACGCCATCCAGCACGCCTCCAGATATCTGTAGCAGCACCTGAATCCAGAATGACCTGTTAACCTAACTCTAGACTGCCCGTGTAGAAATTGGTGGGCACCCAGAGTTTAGGAAGGGAACAATAAACTCCAGGTCAGTCATGTGACTGGTGTGAGAACTAAAACAGTTATTTATCTTTAAAACAAAGAATAGGATAATTTTTAAATAAATTCGCAATGCTTTTTAGAAAATGAGACTACCATAAGATCTCCCGCCACACACACAATGCAAACGCAGAATCAGAGGAGATTTCTCCTTATGATTGTCAAAGATGCTTGATACGCATTAAAAGAAACATTTGATATTATTACTAGTGCATAGTGTAGGAAAAAAAATCATTTCGAAAATAAAGATATAAATCTTAGCCAGCATAGACATTTCGAACTATGCCTACTATAGCTACCATCCAAACAGTGGGGCGCCACCATAAGTGAATGATAGGTTCTACAACTAAAACCGTACAAGGCTCGTATTGTTTCTTTGGATTTCCAACAAATGGTCAGGCCAAGGAATTTCCCATTGCCACATGGAAACGCCTCTGGAATGACGTCCCGAGAACCTAACCGGATCTCTGCTAACACAAGGCCGGGTTACCCCTAACTGGGTAACAACTGACACGAATATGTCATTCCCCGATCGTAACCGATCTATATCCGAGGATCCCCGATTTCCAACAACCACAAAGCAATAAATTTGCAGTAACCACATAGGTTAAGTATCTGGGCTCCATACCATGATACCACCTCTATCCAGAAGGAATGACATACACTAAAGGGGCGCTACCCCCTAATAACCTTGCCGCATCTTTCCTGTTTTGACCATTTCCGGGGTGTGAGGCTCGATGAAGTCTCGTCCACAAAGCCACACTTTACAAAAGCAGTGCTTTGGGTCAACAAATGATCAAAGCAATGATCATCAAGATAGACGATCAAACAAATGATCCTATCACAAACGATCAACCAATGATCATTTCACAGCATCACTCAGCATGCCACACTACCAAATTGGGAGTATATCACTAATAACCATCAACTATATAACCTCTGAGCTCGTACGTCTCAGAGAAAGGGTGTTAAGCTAAGAGAATAAATTCTCCGCCACCAACAGAAATATATTTGAAAGAAATCAGCTTTATATCTCAACTTGTAATGTCAGACATACAATCCATACAAGTCCGTTCCGGGATCGAACAGAACCGAAGGCACTTACAAAGAAGTCCTTGCAAATCCGGATATTCACTAATCACGTCCGGACATCCCGTCACTAAGGGTGATAAAACCTCTATATCGGAGATCAGCCGATGCAGAGTAACTCGACGGTAATCCATCCGTTTTCACAAATATCCGGTCTTCAACACCGGTCTTCAAATGCAATTCATAACGACGTATCACTATTCGGAATGGGTTATACGACCCCATGGTCCTTTCCCGGTTAACCCGAATAGTGAGCGCTTATTTTAAAAATAAGTGTGGCATCCAATTCAAGCAATCACAACAAATACCTATTTAAAGGTAAATATTGATAGTCGGTTATTTAACTATCAATAAAGATGCGCCACATCATCAGATTCCAAATAATTTTCCAAATTATTTATTTTCCCAAAACTATAATATCTTTACAAGATATAAAATTTCCACACTTCAAAAATAAACAACGTTTATTTTAAAACCAATTTTCCCTTTCCATTTATAAATTCCATAGTGAATTTATATTTCAAAATATCTACTGATCTACAGTTTTCAATAGATTTCAAATATTCAATTCCAATTTATCTTCGAAAAGATAAATTCTTAAAAACATTCCATTTCATATTGGAAAAGCATTTCCATACTTATTTAATAAGTAATTCACAAAATCTTATTTATTTTCAATAATTTGAAAATATTCAATATACTTAACCCATAGTTAAGTATATATTTCATTCTTTAAGGAAAACGTTCTTTTATTCACATTTATTTGGGTCAAAACGAATGTTGCGTAAAACATTGCCACGACAACCCAAAAATCACTAGTATAGGGATTCGAAATTAAAATAGATATATAAATCCTAATACTATATAAAACATTTCCTTTCGGAAATCATTTACTATAACAACAGTGTTATAGTCCATTATTTCCTTATTTTCTCGAAAACGTCTATTTCAACAATAAATGTTGAAATCTATGTTTCCATTCCCTTTTATTTCTCGAAAACGTCTATTTCAACAATGAATCTTGAAATCTAGATATTCGATACTTAATGCATTTTAAAACACCTTTAATCGTTTTAAATTCCATTTAAAACATTCCTTTCCCAAAATATATCCATTTTATTTAACGATATATTCACTGCTCAAAATCGTGAATATATTTTCTTTAATAAATTCCAATATTAAATTTATCAAATTCAATTTATTTTCGAATTTATAAACAATGTCTATAAATTCCATTCCTATTTTATAACTTCGATTTATAATTTTCCTTTATTAATCCAATTTAATTTACATAACCCAATTTTGTACCAAAGGTTCATATTATAAGTTAATTATTTATAATCCTTTTATTCACAAAATCGTTCTTTCTTAACACTTCACAAATCATAAATCTTATTACTTATAAGATTTTATCTACAGCCTTATTTTCAACATTAACAACCCCTTTTTAAAATTCCATTATTTCGATTTATAAAATATATGTTTCATAAATCTCATCTACAAACCGTTCATGCTTTATCAAGGATTTCAATTTAACTGCCAAGATCTGATTTATAAGATAATTTCTTATAAATTCTTTATTTAATAAAATCTACTCATTTTAGAATCTTCACAATTTGTAAATCTATGATTTTCAATGAAATCCATTTTTTTTACTCCATTTAACACTTAATAGACTCTTTTTAAAACTCCAACATTTTTAATTTATAAATGTAAATTTTCAAAATCTTTTATACACATCCTTTATAATAGTTATTCAAAATTTCAATTAAAACCATTTCATAAATTTATTAACTACTTATCTCAAAAATAACATTTTGGTTATATTTTACAAAAACCCTGAATTCTATAACTTTAAAAATTGAAATTTGAATTTATTTTAAAATGAATACATTCCAAATTTTAAATAAAAACATATACTTTGAAAAATCACTTCAAAATCCTTTTCAATTCAAAATCGTTATTTTTAACTTCAAAAATGGATCCGATGATGCAACAACATCCAATAGTCAATCACGGAACCAAATATCATATATCGATATGAAAATCAACAATCATCACAATATCTATAATCAAATAAATATTTGTGAGGAATCCAGTTGGATCCCTCCAACCTGTTTCCCCGCATCCACAGATGTTAGCACAATACCAATTCCATTTCGAGGTGGAATATCGCGGTATATGGGATTTTATAAAATATTATCCGCTTACTAACGGCGCAATAGGGTCTCATCCGCTATACAATGCGGGAAATCAATCAATTGCAATATATACATATGCAATTATATATATATATCTTGCTATATATAGATATATATCCTACTATATCTAATATCACAATCAAACAACAATCTATCAATCAACAAATTTTAAATATAACTATTTAAAATTTAAATACCCTTTTGAGTGAGAAGTTCTCACCTTAGCTATCTATTTCGCAGTCCATTTCCGTCTCAGCTTGTTTCCGTGATTTTAAAACCTTGTATAACATTTTTATACAATTTGTTAATATTCGAACATATCAAATAATAAATTCTTTTCATTTGGTAATTTGATTAGCTAACGATTGAATTTTTATCATATAAATTTTCAAAACAACATTTATTTATATAAACTACATTAACATATCTACTTTATTTTTATTTTATTTTTCTGTAAATAGCTACAACTTGCTGTGAATGTTTTCTTTCCTTTTTTTTATATATATAACTAAAATCATCACTGTTTTAGTGAAAATAAAACTGGGTTCAGATTTCTGTTTTTTTATTTCAAACCTTATACAAATACTTTAGATTAAATAGAAATCCATTTCCCTTTTTTCTTTTTTTCTTTTTACTGCATCTACATATTTATCTATATACATATCTTATAATTTTAAATTCAAAATCTGTATATACTTACATACTGTGTTGCAGTTCAACTGTACATTTTCAAATTCATTTTTTTTTCAAATTTAAATTATATTGAAATAATTGTAAATACCTTACTGTTTTCCATCGAATTGGAACGAACCCTATACCCAAATCGCGAATCACCTCCCACGCTGCGCGACACGGCGCAATATGCTAGCTCGCCTTCGCCTGCATCCACTCGCGCGACGCCGCCGCCACGCTCGCCTCTGCCCTAGCCTCGCAAGCGCCACCGCCGCCTGCGCAACCCTCCTACGCGCGCGCACACACAGCCGCGCCCTGCCCCACCTCGAATCCCCAATCGCTGCCGCCACTGATTTGATTGAGTTCGAGTTCTTTTTATTTTTCCAGTGGAACTGGAACGAGAGAGGGAGAGAGGCCATTAATTGAAAACGTGATTTGGAGAAGAGAAATAAACGGAGACGCCTCACTTTTATTTTTGAAATCAACATAAGGCTCGGCCATTGATTTTATTTCTTCGTTTGATTTGAATACTGGAGAGGGAGAGGACAAGAGACAGTGTCTTTGCAGAGGAAATCACGTGATTTTAGGCGTAATTCAAGCGCGTGATTAAAGGAGATAATGTGGTGTGTTGTTGACTAATTATAAATTTAAATTTAAATTAAATTCGATTTTAAAATCTCAACGCGTTTACACGTCGTGTGCTCACATATAAACTCCGAAAAATACAAAATTTGAAACCCGGTAATAATTCGATATTACGGACCCAATGGAACTGATTTCGTCGAATTCCGAGACTATGCCTCGGAAGGCTATTTTTAAATTCAACTCGAACTAAAGAAATTCAAAACTGATCAAAACACTTTCAAATTCGATTCTGAAGCTTCTATTATCTTCAATATTATGAATTTTACAAGCCTTTGAAATATTTTTAATCAGCTTAAAATTGAAGATTCAAATTTTTATTCAACTTTCAATAGATTAAATTCTATAATTTAATCGCCAAATTCATTCTGATAATTGGAAATTCAAGTCAAATCATCATTCAAATATTTAAAATTAATTAAATATTTTCAAACTAAATTATTCAAAATCCTGGGTCGTTACAGATCATACCACCAGGATGGATACATGCCAATCTGGTTCCATTTTTGCGCCATAAAGGAAGTTGGACAGTGATAGAAAAATACTCAATATATATACTTTTTGATCCACAACAACATACTCGTGCAGACACAAAGCATGATACATATGCCAAGACACGGCTATACACGTGACTCACTACAACAAACACCATCATATATACTAAATCCATGTCAGTGTCCTTAATGAGCAAAGAATAACCGAATAAATAACATGATGGCGTCCTATACCACGACATGTTAATAGTTCATTTGTACAGTGCTCGCACATCACACTCGCTCCTTTAGAATTCTATACAAAGATTACAAAGAATAATTGGAGAAATATTATCGAAAGTCTCATACCAAATAGTATTATAACTCCTATTCTAATTTCTTACCACACAGAGTAAAAATCATCACTAAATCATATTGAAGGATGCCATCATCGCATCACTTTAAAACACTAATCAAACCCATATCAGTGGTGAATCATTCACATAATCTAATTGAATAAACAAGAAAAGAGTAATCAGAATATTAATATAAAACAGATTATTCAAATAAATATATATAACAATAAATAATTCGATGTTTGATAATGATTCATTTACAACTATAACCTTATATAAATAAATACACAGAAATGGGTATTAGACATGCATATTATATAATTAATTAGATAGTTTTTTAGCAGAGCTAACGGGCTTAATTAGTCCACTATGAGTTTTATTGCAAGCATAATACATGACTCAAATAATACAACTAGACTCATAACAGGCTATGAGTCAAAGAGGTAGAAACAAGACTAAGTGAAAATAAATAAAACAGAGAAGATAAAACACAGAAAAAGAAGGAAAAATACAATAAGGAAGCAAGACAAAAGGGGAAAAGAATAACCCTAAACTTTCCAAACAGCCGTAAAGAGCCATCAAATGATTAGGAAGAATCTTTCACTACACCAGCCAAGACCTTTAGTAGTGTTGAAAAAATGCTACCAAGCGTTTTAAAGAACGCTACAAAGAAACTAAAAGTACGATTTTATTGGTTGCGTTTCAATAAACGCCGCAAAATGTTTCCGTAAACTACGTATTTTAAACGTTGTTAAATGTTTTCTACAACGTTTACAAAACTATCAAAACTAACATTTTTAGTTGTGTTTGTACTTGGATCGTTCTTTGATTTTATATAGCGTTTATTATGTGCAACAAAAAACTTGTTGTTGCATTTATTTTATGCCACTTTAAATTCAGGTGTTATTGTACATTTGTTTCTGTAGCATGTAAAAATGCTAGTAAAAGGTATTAGTTGTTTTGTAGCATATTTTATATGCTACTATATACTGTGAATGGAATATATTATTTCCAGCAACCAGTTATATAATAGCCATATTAAAATCAGCAAAAATCGTATAATTACTATATTCAAACCAACCATTAATCAATCATATAATCATCATATTCAAATAAGTGAGAACATGTCAATCACATAAGTATAATATACGTAACCATTTAGATAATAGTTATTCGAAAAAATGAGCAAATTCACATGCCACAAGCATTCACAAACAAGTTTACGCAACCAGTACTAACAAATATCATAATACATATAACAATTAAAGTCATGTCCATTGTTGCTGATGGTCTTCACTCCGAAAATGGTAATTACCTGTAAACAAGGTTGATAATCAACAATAAGAATTTTCCATGAATTATCAAGTAACTACTGTAATCATATTAGCCCAAAAACAACAAAAAGAAAATGCAAGTATTAACAATACATGTGCACACTATTTTGTAATTCTAACTACTTCAACAGATGAACTATTAAGATTTGAAATAAATCTCAGTGCGCAAGAAAATATAAATGTATCAATCATCTTGACGCTGACCTGAAACAACATCAGAATATCATGTTGGTTCAACATGATAGATCAATGAAATGATATGTACAAAGAATGGGGACATTATAAATTGCTTTAACATGGTAGATCAACATTATAGTTGCTTGAGTACGACAGATCGATGAAATGTTATGTACCAATATAACAGATCAATGAAATGATATGTCTATTTCTGCGAGGAAACAAAATAATCATTTGTAATATAGGTGTATACACAACTACGCAGTGGTTGGATGTATAAAACCCAATAGTGTATTGATAGAAATAAAGACATGAATATGTGAATTAACCTAATCATAGCCTTCACCGCTGAACGACGCACCACCGCAATAATGAATTTTGACTCTATTCCAATTATAGAAATCTACTCATAATCCACAAGATAATATTTAAATAGAAAATATGTATATTAAGTTTCAACGTCTATACCAGGATATTCTTCAGGTTTGTAGCCCATGATCTTAGTAAATGGAATCAATTTCTCCATAAAATTTGATGAACCACGATGAGATGTCTTACAATATATGCATGAACTAGCAACGACAGAAAAGATGGATTTTTCATATAAAAATCAAACTTGTAATCTAGCGTCTTTTGCTAAGGGAAGGCATTGATCGACTGGGATCTTCTTAGGTGGTGTAGATAGTGGTTTAAGATTTTTAGCTAAAGATTATTCACACCATGACACTGAAAAGTTAACGATATTCTCATAGGTTGTGATGCATACTTCTATCGAATGTTATTAACTTTGTTGACATTAATTCTCTGATGTGAAGTTGGAGCTACTTGAGGTGAATACAACAATTTTGCATGGTGACCTTGAGAAAGAGATTTATACAAATCAATTAGACAAGAGTAAGCCAGATTATGTCTAAAAGCTTGAAAATCTATGAACAAACTAAAGCAATCCACAAGGTAGTGGTACAAAAAGATTTGTCAAGTTTTACTTTTCATGATTTCTTTAGAAGCTCAAGGTCAATGTGTATTTCGAAATGTGTGCCAAATAGTTAACATATTTGTTGCTATATGTTGATTGTGTCAGTAGTATGGCTGGAGACTAGCATGGATATTTTGAAAACATAACTTTGTAAGAATTTGACATGAAAGATTTGAAAGAAAAAATGTGATGGAGATATGTATAGACATACAAGCGAGAGAGCTAAGGCACTCACAAAAACAACACATCTAGAACATTCTCTTTTGATATGAAATCAAGAAGCCTATGAGTATTTGGTTTATTCTTTATGAGGATACGTCTCACATGTATACAAAAAAGAATTTATGATGGTGGGCCATATGCAAATGTTATTGGAAATCTCATTTATGCAAACACATGTACATGGCTGAACTTGACTTTGGTGGTTGGTGTTGCAGGCTTATCACTTACGTATGTCTAATTCAAGCAAGTAACATTGGGCCATGATAAAGTGAGTTCTTAGATATTTGAGAGGTACTCAATAGCTAAATAATCAATAATAAAATCGTTCATATATTGCCGATATCTAATGCACAAAACTATTGGAATCTTATTTGAATAATATTAATTTATTAACAAATTATCTACACACTTTAAATTATAAATGATACCATAAAGACATTGCTTTGTTAGTTTATATTACTTTGTTACCTAACTAGTCAAGAATTTGTCTATGGATAAATAATGCGTCTTTTGCTATTTAAACCTAAAAAATATAACATACCTTTATTATAAGTGTCTCTTAACTAATTTCATCTTTGCAAACACTCTTAATATCTTTGACTTTAACATGATCTTTGACTTTAAGATGATCAACTCAAACTTACCTATTATATTCAATATAATCTTACACTACTTAACTCTTTAAGTGCATAGCAGAGGCAAAAAAGTATTTAAAGTGTGAAAATTGAAATTCACACCTCTAAATTGACTAACCAACTATTTGCACCAGATCCAAAGCCACGATCTCGGTGGTAATCAGGTAGAGTTCCGTCTAAACAAACTGCCCAAGTCAAGAACCAGAATTAGCAGTAATCTATGTATCAAGAAATCTTTGTTTAATAGGAGCAGAAGCTAGATGATATCAGAACATGCAAAACAAGTAATTACTGTTTTGATTGGTTCTTGGTATTTTAGAATATTTAAGCTATTTGAAATTTTGATTAGAATATGTAAATCATATGGAGATGACTTATTGTTATTACTTATTTCTGATAGTGATGCCACTTGAGTATGCATTCGGCTTCATTTTTTCTCAATAAGAAGCAGCAATACATATACAAATAAAACATAATTTCAGACATGAGTCTACACAACATAATAGGAATTAGGTAGATCTAAACTGATCATCAGTGATATATATTGTCATTTCTAAGAATATGTAAAATAGACTACATAAAAATAATCAAGTATGAGGATTATATACAGAAAATTACAAATAACAGCTTTTCATAAGACATAATCATCAGATACTAAGTTTTTGTTTAAAAGGGACTATTCAAGGGAGACAACAAAAAATTATTTCACTCTTATAAAAGAAAAATCATTGCCTTCTTATCTTTTTTTAGCCAGGATGGCAATGACATTTTAAAATCACTGAGTTATTAAATTCAATTTTAAATATCACCAGAGATATATTCAAAATGTATAATTTTTTTAATTTTTTTTATAAATTGTGTGTTTTGTTTTCGTATACCCATATTTGCGAAACATTGACAAATAAATTTTGCTGATACCTTCACCCGCTATTGATATGAAATTATGGGGTCATCTTGATCTATATTAAAGATAGTGTAACCTGTCCTCATTTCTGGTAATATGTGCCATGTATTGTGCACTGATCTATGAATGGAGTGTATTTTTCACTCATTCATGTTTTTTCCAAAACGTTATGTAATTTCTGTTCTTCATGCGTTGTGTAATCAAGGGAAATGCAGGTGTTGTGTAATTTTTGAACCTCCCAATCGTTACAGTTTAAAAGGCTTACTGGTTTTCAAATTGCCTTCCATAGTGCCACTAGAATAAAAATGAGCTCCTATTATCTCAGGATAGAACGTACCTCGTTAAATTGTACTCCAACTTGATATTTTCCTTTTTCAATGCTTTCGTATTAGACCGCATCCTGCATCATCAATTTTTTTTATTCTAAGCATACTTGTAATTCTTAATATTATGACTAGAATAGCTACTCCTATTTAGAGGCAGGCGATATTTGTATGTGTGTACCTGAATCAATGACTCTTATCGTCTCAGTATTCTGGACTTAAGGCAGTTATGAATTCTGCTTATTGAAAATTGATTCATAGAAATTTAGTATAGTTTGCTTGTGATTCTCCACCCTTTGCTGCAAAGCCTTAGAATCCATGTCTAAAGCTGTGGGTCATGAAATAAAGAGCATCTTCTTTGTTGAACACAATATTTTAATAAATGCTAAATTAAAATATGATGAACATAATTTTTAGTTTGTTCATGTTCCTATGTTGTAACCTAAAGATTTATTTATAAGGGTAAAAGTACATTACTAGCATTCAATATTATAAACCATTCCATACCTTTCATGTACGTTGATGAAATTTCATGGCGCAATGCCTTGATAACATTTGAATCCTCATGGTGTTTCCCTCCTAGTTAAACAATGTCTACCTGAAACTCAACATAATCATCTTTAAATTCTTACATAAAGATTATTTAAACAATAGAATTATATATCTTGAAGTCCCTTGCTATGTTCTCGGAATCTTGAAGACCAAATGACACAAAAATGAAGCACTGTATTGTGTATAGTGTCATCTATAATAATATAGCTGCTAAAATAATACTGGACCATAGCTAATATGTTGGCAAACTAAACTTTTAATTTAGCTAACAAAGGCATTGTTAAAGTACTGGACCTGAAACCATGGTCGATGAATATGAGTCCAGGAGTGATTGTAAGCTAGCCACAAAACGTTGGCAAACTAACAATCAGTTATGTTCCAATATTAGATATGCATTGTCAACAAACTTTGCATACTAGAATTTATATTTTAGACATAATATTTTCTGCATCAGGTATGTCTGACGATGAGGTTATATTGTAAAATTCATCTTTAAGTGAAAAAAGATATAAGACCAAATGCATGGTTGAGTAAATCACAAAGGATTAATTGGTAAACTGTCAAGTAGATAACTAATTTTTTTAAGGGAAAACATTTACGTAATCTAGTACTTGCCATATGCCAATCTTTACTTTATGAATCTTTCATTTCTTCTCTAAATTAACATTTCAAAACTCAACCAAACCCAAAAACCTAATTTCTCAAGAAATATTTAACCAATCATGTCACCTAGTCATTTTTAGATCTAGGATAGTTTTAAATTCATTAACTCAAACCTATATATAAACTCTTTGTCAAATATCGAGGGGCTATGGCATCCACTGGCCAATGGCCAGCAGTCAGCAGCATGGCATTGTTTTCAAAAACTAATAACAATCATCCGTTTCTTCTTTAATGTAAGTGTTAGTTAACTAGGAATTTGTACATACAAATGTTCACTACAAACTATTATTGTTATTGGGATAGTCGGGATTTTCTCTATCATAAATATGAATGAAAATATAATTTGGTCAACTACTTTTGTTCAGATCATCAATTTTGGACAATGACCCTAGCAATGAAATTAAAATTTCATGTCAGACCATCAATTATCCGATTCAAGTTTTGTGACAGTTTCCTATATAAAATGTTTATATCGTTAGGTATCTCATATGAATTAAAATTTGACTTGAAAAATAGTATTTTTTTGAACCATTCAATTTATGTTCTAACTTCTAGTGAGCACATACCTCGAATGCTACAACTTTGTGATAAAGGTGCAATGATAGCTTCAAATGAATAATCAAAATAAAAATATATTCAAATCTTTCTCGGTTGCCAAAAAATATCTAAGACAAAATCACTTCTTCAGATAAAAAAGATATATTTATCACCAAACTTTAAGAAACCAAGAGTAAAATACTAAAGCAAGATATTTGTCACAAAACTTTATTTCCTACACACCCAAGCTCGACTAAAGAAAATATAATTAACTTATATCCAAAACCTCATGGAAATAAGCAAAATATTACCATCATACTTTGATTTTCGATAATCTAGTGGACAAAACAATTATATCTTCTTCTTCCAAAATGAGAAACATACGCAAAATAAATAAACAATAATGATTCTTAACATCACTAGTGAAATTCGACATCTCTTTATCCAATTTTTGTATGTTGTGTATAACAATTTCATACTTATTTATGATAAGTAAATAGCATAAGATATAAGATTACACATTTATTGTGCATATTATAGTCTCTTTATTAATAAGCTCATCACTTTGTAGGCAATTGCTCAAACATGACATTGTGTACTAAGTGAAAACAATAAAACGAGATATTTTAGATAAGTTTGAAATCTCATGTCTTCGTTTATCAAGGAAATAATTTTGGAATATTTACTAATATCCAAACATTGTATGGTAATGCTTGTTTAGGAAAGGATACTTGAGCTGGTAGATTTAATTAAATTTTTTATGGATATATAAAAAATACATATTTAAAACCATTTCTATCTACAGGTTCGACAGCCTTAGCTGCATGCCAAACATGCTCTTCTCTCTGGTTTCGACAATCTCAAATACAAATTTGACATGCTTAAAATTACAAGACCGACACAATTTAGCTACAGGCTCAATATTCCTAAACTATAGACCGTACATGCTCCATATCTACTAATTCAACATGTCATAATTTACACGCTTGACATGTTTTATCTTATAGGCTAAACGTGCTTTAATTTGCAGGTTTCATTAATTATATTCAATCGTTCTTAGTTAAATCGATAATGAGGAGCATGTGACTATGAACTATAAGGTAAAGTTGGCGTGTACTTAAAAGCAAGGAGCATCTATACGTGACTTATCAGCGTGTTAAAAAACTAATTGCTATGCTTATAACTATTTTTAGAAGCAACAATCGATATAAGAACAGGAAAAAAGTTTATTAGTTAATCTACAAATGAATTTACAGAACAAAAATCATTGCATAAACTCGTTAAAATTATATTGTCGATGAAGTAGTAAAAAAACTTGTAGATTCTGTTTCTCTCAATCGATCTTTCTAGTATAGCTAAAATAAAGTATGAATTATTAAGGAAAACTCAAAAATCAAATCATCATCAACATAACAAATGAAAATTTTATTAATAGACAACAACTGATAATCAATAAAAATGTTTAGCACTTGCATTCAAATCAAAATAACCATTGCAAAACAATTGGAAGAGAAAATTATACATCAAAATTATTATAGTTTTAGAAGTAGATTGGGAAATACTAACTTTTTTCTTTGAATAAATTTCCTCTTGTAAATCTCAACGGCTTAAAAATTTGATTTTTTCACTTATTTCTGTTTGGCGATAAGAGGATCGGCTAGGGTTTCAATTGATTATGGAGGAATACTGCATTGTGGAGGAGTACAACGATTTGTAGATTCGTAGATTAAGGTATAGAAATTAAAATCCCTTAGCCAAATTAGGGTTTTTTGTTACGTCGATCCTTAGATTCAAGCTCAAAGAAGCAAATGGAAACAAATCGAAGGAATGTTTGATCGACGAAGTGGAGGGGAGCAGATCTATGAAGTGGCATGATGGGAGCAGAAGCGAGTGTAAGGAAATTTGACCATTTTGTAAGGAAATTAATGCGAAAACATTAATGGACTATTTCCTTCCTCATTATGTGGTACATTAATGGACCATTTCCTTCCTCAAACGTTTCCTTTCTCATTACATGACCAATAGAATCTAAAGGGTTTTCCTATTAATATGCTATTAAATAAATCGGTTATAATCTAGAGCATTAATTTCTCTCATCTTGATCTTGATGGACGATCAAGATTAAGTCTACAAATCTGAAAAGTTGGTCCTCTCTCTACCTATAAATATTAACCTTTTCCCATCACAAAGGATATAGAAAAACACACAAAGAAAGATATAGGAAAAGAGAGAGAAACCATTTCCTTTCTCCATTGAAACAGCTTTCGACAACAACCATTGCTAATTCGTATACAAGATGTCTGGATGTATGTTTTATTAATTCATTACATATGTGATAATCATGTAATTCTAGATCTTAGGGTTTATGTTATTCGCAAGATATAGATTACATGTGGTATCAGAGCTTTATTTTAGAATTCATGATTATCCATCAATATATAAAACAAAACTAGCATAGATATATGATATGATGTTTGTAATTTTACTATGATGATGATAATGATTATTATTGTTAATACGATTCAAGTTTAATATTCATATTCTTTAAATTGCTATAGTAATCATGATTATCAATATTGTTCTATTTACCGTATGCTTAGATCTGGATTTGGAAAATTTATATTTTTGCAAAAGTTGATTTTTTCTACTTTAATGTTTGACGTACTGTATAATATGGAACAATTTATTATATGCGAATACTTTTCAGAAAGTATACATATTGAAAACAATTGTTTCCTAGTTTGATATTAAATTCATGACCTGGAGCTTGGAAGGTAATTGTCTATACATGATTTGCAAAATAATTATTTATATGTTAAATTCATGTATGGAATTTACTTGGAGTTACTAAACATTTATTATCCTTGTTGTGTATTACTTGAAAGAATGACAAATGTTTATGCAAAAAAACATTAATGTTTATCTCTTTTCTTTCTTGTTTTAGTTTTCGCTTGTGCGCTTAATTTCCTTGTTTCCTCTAGTCTGATGCATGCAGTTCCGTCCATAGGCGGCTGTTGCTTGCACAATAACGCATGAAACATTAATGTTTATCATTCTTTCATGAGTATGGTTCTACTGCCTACCCACAGGAGGCGCTAAACCTAACCTCTTATTATTACATGTGTTTTATTCTAATAAAAAAGCCTACATTTCTTTTATATCTACAGTTGCAATGCCCTCAAACCTTAATTCGTACGCTACGTCTATCATCAGACTCAATGGAACCAACTACTCATAATGGAAAGAGCAAGTTGAGTTTTCTTTAGGCATACTTTAACTGGACATGACTCTCCTAAAGGAAAAGCCAGCCCCACTTACTGACACAAGTACGCCTGAGGAAAACAAACTCCATGATGATTGGAAATGATCTAATAGGCTCAGCATGATGTTTATGCGAATGGTGATTGATACCAACATCAAAACCTCCCTATCCAAAACTGAAAGCTCAAAAGAATATTTGCAATCCATTGAAAATCGGTTCAAGAATGCAGACAAATCCCTTGCTGGGAAACTTATGGCAGATCTTGTAACCATGAAGTTTGATGGTTCTGCTCAATGAGTGCTCATGTCATTGGAATGATTAACCTTGCTGCCAAACTTAAGAACTTGGGATTGGTTATGGATGATGCTTTTCTCGTCCAATTCATTCTCACTAGCTTACCTCCTCAGTATGAACCATTCAAAATTCATTACAACACTATTACAGAAAAGTGGAGTCTAAATGAATTGACTAACAAACTGGTTCAAGAGGAGTCTAGGCAAGGCTCACAAGGCATTAAAGTTGCTTATTTCACTCAAGGGGTTGGAAAACAAGCTGGCAAAAAGAATAACTCACAACATAAAAGAACATCACCCAAATCTGATGACGCCACTCAACCATCTAAGAAGAAAAAGAAGGATGATGTCTGCAAATTCTGCAAGAAACCTGGACACTTCCAGGCAGATTGCATTAAGCACAAAGCATGGTTCGAAAAGAAAGGTAACCCAATGGGTTTCGTAAGTCATTTCGAATCAAATCTTACTAATGTACCTTCTTCTACTTGGTGGATTGATACTTCTGCTAATGTTCATGTTTAGAATTCTATGCAGGGATTCATTACGATCCAAACAACAAACCCAAGTGAGAATTTCATTTTCATGGGGAATAAAGATAAAGCTCCAGTAGAAGCTATTGGAACTTTTCGTCTTATTTTAGATAGCAGTTTTCATTTAGATTTATGTCAAACTCTTTATGTTCCGTCTATTTTTCGTAGTTTGATTTCTGTAAGTGTGCTTGATAAATTTGGATATTCTTTTGAAGTTGGAAATGGAAATTTTAGTTTATTTAAAAATTCTAGTCTTATTGGTTCTAAAATATTAATTGATAGACTTTATAAACTTCACCTTAAACAAAATGCTGAAATCCAACTCACCCTGCATGGAAAAAAAACTAAAGGAAAGTCATCCAAGAATGATTCTTACTTCGTGTGGCATAAAAAAACTGGGTCATGTATCCAATGAAAGAATCAAGAGGTTAGCGAAAGATGGTGTCCTACCGGACCTAGGCTTCGCTAACATTACATCATGTTTTGATTGTATTAAAGGAAAAACAAAAAAGAAAAAACACAAAGAAAGGAGCCACAAGAAGTACACAACTTCTTGAAATAATACATACAGATATTTGTGGACCTTTTGATGTTCCAACTTTTGGAGGAGAGAAATATTTCATCACTTTTATCGATGATTTTTCACGTTATTGCTATCTTTATCTATTGCATGAAAAATATCAGTCGGTGGATGCTGTACAAGTGTTCATTACTGAAGTCGAAAGGCAATTAGAAAGAAAAGTGAAAATCATTAGGTCAGATAAGGGTGGTGAATTCTATGGAAGGTATGATGAAACGGGACAACATCCTGGACCTTTTGCTAGACTTCTTCAAAAACTTGGAATTGTTGCACAATACACAACGCCTGGATCTCCATGGCGGAATGGTGTAGCTGAAAGGCGAAATCGTACATATATGGAAATGGTTAGATCCATGATGAGTCATGCAAATTTACCTATATCATTATGGATGGATGCATTACGAATAGCTGTCTACATCTTAAATAGAGTTCCAAGTAAGGCCGTTCCAAAGACTCCTTTTGAACTTTGGAAAGGATGGAAACCAAGTTTAAGACATCTCCAAATTTGGGGTTGCCCAGCTGAAGCTAGACTGTACAATCCAAATGTAAAGAAATTGGATTTTAAGACAGTCAGTGGTTACTTTATAGGTTACCCAAAAAATCTAAAGGATATAGATTTTATTGTCCTAACCATAGTACAAGAATTGTTGAAACTAGCAATGCCAAATTCTATGAGAATGGTGAAATCAGTGGGAGTACAAAACAACAAGAAGTGGTCATTCATGAAATAAGGGTACCCATTATCTTTCCCTCTATTTCGAAAGATATTGGGAATCATCCCATTGTTGAACCTGTTCACAATGAGGAAACCCCAATAAATGATCAACAACTCCATAATGAAATTATCACCTATCATAATGTTGATGATGTACCATAGGAACTAGCATTAAGAAGATCTCAAAGAGAAAGAAGATCAACTATTCCTGATGATTATATGCTTTATCTAATAGAATCTAAAGGAACTACAGACCCAATTTCTTATTCACAAGCCATTAAGGATGTTAATTCTATTAAATGGATTGATGCCATGAAAGATGAATTGAAATTATGGATAATAATCAAGTTTGGGAAATCATTCAATTGTCGCAAGGACATAAAGCAGTCGGTTGTAAGTGGGTCTTCAAGACCAAACGTGACTGCAATGGTAAAATTAAACGATATAAAGCTAGACTTGTTTTCAAAGGTTTTAATCAGAAAGAAGGCATTGACTATAATGAAACTTTTGCTCCTGTTTTCAGGAAAGATTCTCTTAGAATTATCATGGCATTAGTAGCTCATTATGATCTCGAGTTACATCAAATGGATGTGAAAACAGCCTTTCTAAATGGAGACTTGGAAGAAGAAGTCTACATGCGTCAACTTGAAGGCTTCATAATTGAAGGACAGGAAGACATGGTCTGCAAAATTAAGAAATCAATATATGGACTGAAACAAGCTTCTAGACAATGCTATCTAAAGTTTCATGAAATCATTACCGCTTTCGATTTCACAGAAAACATAGTTGACCCTTGTATATACCTCAAGTTCAGTGGGAGCAAGTTTATATTTTTGATTCTGTATGTTGATGACATATTATTAGCTAGCAACGACCTTGGTTTATTACGTGAAACTAAGGATTACCTCTCAAAGAACTTTGAAATGAAAGATATGGGTGAGGCTTCCTATGTGATAGGAATAGAAATATTCCATGATAGATCACAAGGAATTCTAGGATTGTCTCAAAAAGCATATATTGACAAAATTCTTGAGAGATTTGGCATGAAGAATTGTTCCACTAGTCCTGTCCCACTGCAGAGAGGAGACAAACTTGTTCTTGAGCAGTGCCCAAAGACTCCTATGGAACGAGAAGAAATGACCAAATATCCTTATGCATCTCTTGTAGGGAGTTCAATGTATTCACGGGTCTGTACAAGACCTGATATCAGCCACGCAGTTGGTATGCTGGGTAGATTTCAAAGTAACATAGGATTCGCTCATTGGAAAGCTGCAAAGAAGGTACTGAGATACCTAAAGGGAACAAAGAATTACATGCTCACCTATAGAAAATCAAGTTACCTACAGGTAACTGGTTATTCTGATTCAGATCTTGCTGGATGTCCTTACACTAGGATCTGCACTCTTGGCTATGTGTACCTCTTATGTGGAGGTGCAATATCATGGAGAAGCCAGAAATCTGAGATGCTTTTCGGATCCACCATGATGGCTGAATACGTAGCATGTTATGAGGCTTCAATTCAGGGAACATGGCTGTGTAATTTTGTCTCACAATTTGGCACTTCAAGTTTTATCTCTAAGCCACTAACTGTCTACTACGACAATGAAGCTGCAACCTTTTTCTCCAAGCATGATAGGATAACCAAATGTTCCAAACACATGGACCTTAAATACCTACTACTGAAGCAAGATGTTAAATTAAAGAAAATTATTGTTGAATCGATAAGTACAGACTTACAAGTGGCAAACATATTCATGAAAGGATTACCTCCAAAGACCTTTCAGAGACATACTGATAGCATAGGTCTTGCAGATAGTTCCTAATTATCTTCTTATTATGCCATTTATTTTGTACATATCTAGACATGACAATTATTGAGCTCTTAATAATTTGGACATCTTTTATTTCTGTTTTATAATGTGTACACATTTATATTTAGATAAATGATAACAAAAACAGTCTTTTGCTTCAAGACATTATGTGACCATTAAGTTATGCTCATCTACGGTCTAGTTATGAAAGTTGTCAATGTCATAGTACATGGAAGTATGGATGTTGTAAAATAACGTGTACACATCATGACTTCCATTGACCACTAGATTAGCCAAGACACTTATGATAACTGACTAAAGAAAAGTTTAGCATATCATGCGCACCTTATGACCTTAATACGAAAACATTAATGGATTTTGCTATTGACCAAGTAGGAGACTGTAAGGAAATTTGACGGTTTTGTAAGGAAATTAATGCGAAAACATTAATGGACCGTTTCCTTCCTCATTATGTGGTACATTAATGGACCGTTTCCTTCCTCAAATGTTTTCTTCCTCATTATGTGGTTAATAGAATCTAAAGGGTTTTCCTATTACTATGCTAATAAATAAATCGGTTATAATCTAGAGCATTAATTTCTCTCATCTTGATCTTGATGGACGATCAAGATTAAGTCTACAAATATGGAAAGTTGGTCCTCTCTCTACCTATAAATATTAACCTTTGCCCATCACAAAGGATATGGAAAAACACATAAAGAAAGATATAGGAAAAGAGAGAGAAACCATTTCCTTTCTCCATTGAAACAGCTTTCGACAACAACCATTGCTGATTCGTATACAAGATGTCTGGAGGTATGTTTTATTAATTCATTACATATGTGATAATCATGTAATCTAGATCTTAGGGTTTATGTTATTCGCAAGATATAGATTACAGCGAGAGGATGGAGAAATGTTACAGCGGAGGAACTATGCTGAAATATAGAGAAACGTAATTATGGAGGGAAAGAGATGGAAAAAAACGTGACGACCTTTTAACAATGGGCAGGGAAGACAGCAAAATTTGGCAGCATTAACATTAAAAAACTAGTAAAAATAAAAGTAAAAATAATATTGCTTGCATTTGCACTACAAACGCTACCGATAAGTGCAACTAAAGATGAGTTTTCTTGTACTGTTTTAACCCATTTAATATTTCATTACTTATTTCATGCTTTAATATAACCTTTTCTTTAGGCGAACAACTGAACAACCTGCTATCTGTCTCTATACAGATGACTTTTGGAAACTTTTTAATATGATCAGTAGCCCATACGTTTACATATTTCTCCATCACTTTTCCTTGAAGATTAAGCACCACTCAATATCACTGTTCCTGCTAGTGTCATTTCTGCCAAAGATTGCCATAACATACTTCCAAATTTCATAGATGAAAGGGAATTCAAAGAGAAAGTGCTTGACATCTTCAAAGTCCGCACTATAGAAAAAATACCTGGTGTTAATTTCCATCCCCATCATACTCAATCTAGCTTTATTCAAGGTAGAATTCCTGAATATTTTCTATGTAAGTAGATTCTCTCCAGTAGGAGATTAATTGATCCAGATTCTTTTATGCCAATAGAAAATAGGTCTGAGGCTATGACTAGCTAAAGCTTTGTATACCATGCTATAGAGTGGAGCTTATTCTTCAAAGTCCATATAGTATTATCCATAAGGGAGTTAGCGTACTGAATTGCATGGAGGATATTCCAAATAGCTCTGATGTCATGATTGCTAGAATAAGGCAAGGTGAGCACTCCCTCATGGATATAATCTTTAGCATTAACATCCACAGGCTTATTCTAGTCTACATAATCTACTAGTAAGACAAAGTTTTAGAAAGAATCATGCCATGGTTAGGCCAAGGTTCATTCCAAAAACTGGCAGACCTATTTTGAGAGATTTTCATATTGATCATAAGAAGGAAATAAGATCTCAGGCTTAAAATTTTGCGCCACGTTCAACTGCTATCCAGAGGATTGTAATAGTCCAAAAATTCTTATTACCAATGTTGTGATCTAGGGTCCACTTAACCAATATATTATCATTCTTGTTTAGAAAGGAGTCAAAATGATTACTAAAGGCAGCAGTGTTCCATCGAGATAGGTTTTTTCGGCCAAGACCGCCTTTTGAATAGGCAACTCAATTTTTCTATAAGCACAAGGGATGTTCTTTCTAGAGTGAATACTACTAGTCTATAGAAATTTGTACATAGCTCCTCTTATCATAATCAGAAGCTTGTTAGGCAACACAAAGGTTTTGGCCCAATAAACAGTCATTGAAAAAACAGTAGTCTTGATAAATATTAACCTACCAGCTTGACTCAGCAGCCTATTGGCACAACAGTGCAGAGTGGTTGTTATCTTTGCATACAGAGGGAGACCTCAAGTAGTTGTTATCCTCTAGGTTGATGGAGGGACACCTAGGCAGTTTATGCTTGTGTTCATAGGATAAAGCCCAAAAAATAAGATGTATATTATCTCTTATGGATTGAGGCACTCCAGCAACCATTATTTGAGATTTCTGTAGGTTAATTTTGAGGCTAATAATCAAGAAAAAGGCATCTAAAGTTTTTAGGATACATTGTATGGAACCAAGGTCAGGTTTGGTGAATAATATGACATCATCATCAAATATAAGAGAGGTGATTAGAGGCTATTTTCACTTGGGATGAATTTTTATTTCCTTAGCTTGAACTTTATGGTCAATCATTTGAGTGAAGACCTCCATGACAATAATGAATAAGTAAGCTGACGTTGGGTCTCCTTGCTGTATTTCTTGTTGCTCTTAAAATAACCCACTAATTTTCCATTTAAGTTTAGGGAGAATGATGGTGTAGATATGCAAGAATGAATCCAAGCAACAAAATTCTTAGGGAAGTTCATAAAGTCCATGATTCTCACTATTGTCTCCCATTGGATAATATCAAATGCTTTCTTGACATCAAGTTTAAGCATCGCTCTAGGTGAGACTAGAGCTCTTTTATAACCATTAATCAGCTAATGGGATAACAACACATTGTCAAGGATACTTTTAGAGGGTAAAAAGCCAACCTGATTAGGTGATATAAGATTGGAAAGCATCCTTTGAAGCCTGAAAGAAATAGTTTTAGAAATGCTTTTGTGAATAGCATTGCAACATGCTATTAGTCTGTAAGAACCAACATCATTTGCAGTCTTCGATTTAGGAATAAGGACATGATTAGCAGCATTAATGGCCCCTAGATTTTTGAATTTATTAAAGAAATTATGCGCTGCTTTGTATACATCATGAGCTATTATAACGACCCATATTTTTAACTACCTTAAATTATTAAATAAAAATGGTTAGAAATAAAAATTTAATGTATTATTAATGTAATTTATCGGATATGAACTTAGATAAAATTTTAAATAACAAAAATTCGATAAGGAAACATTTTTTTAGTAAGAAACAAATAATTTTGATGTATACCATAATTGCAAAGATGTCGAATTACTATAAAATAGAAGTAGTCATTTTATTATTTGAATTCATTTTAAAAGAAAATTTTGTAAGTTAAATAACTTGGATTTCAAATATAGTGATTTATTTGACAATTTAATTATTATATTTAATATTGGAAATTATTTAAATAATTGAATCCTGAATTTAATATGAATGACAATGATTTCAAAAGTTGATTTAAATTCTATTCAAACAAGAATGAAGATTGTTAACTTCTAAGTTTGAATTCAAAGTGAATAAATTTAAATTGGAAATTGCTTGTTTTAATTAACTTGTAAAAATAGTCTTTTGGGCACTGTATCAGATTTCGATGAAACTAGTTTCATTGGATCTGTAATGGTGAATTATTATAAGATTTCAAGTTTCGTAATGATCGGACTTATCGTTTGGCCGTGTGAGCCTGAAATGCGTAGAATTTATTTTCAGAATTTTAATTAATATAATTCGATTTTGAAATGTTAACTTCTGAATATGATGGAATTGGCTTTCGATATATATTCCATATGTTTGGAATAAGGGTATAACATATAGAATGCTAGACGACACGCTTCGTTTTGATTCGAAATTTTTGTGGATGAATAGTGCTATGAAAAATGAAAATTTCCTATAAATAGCCTTAACAATTCTTTCATTTCACGAAAAGAAACCCTAAACAACCGCCACCTCATTGTAAATTTCAATGGCCAAAATTTCCTCTCCTTCTCCTCTCGATTTCTCCTCATTCGTAAAGAATTAGGACTCGAATTCAACTAGGAACGTGAAAAGCTCGATCTCCTCTACGTGATGAACGGTTGGATCGTCAAATTTCATCGCATGATGGCCAAAATCAACCTCCGTCGTGCATTGGTTTTTGGGGTTTTGGGTTGTTATTTTTAGATGGGAGGTGCACGCGCGTATAAGGGGCTTGGATGGGCATAGTGGTGATGACGATGGGGGGCTAGGAGGCGCGGTGGTGGGTCTACTCGGCGGCGCGGTGGTGTGTCCGCTCGGCAGCGTAGGCTGGGCGCGACGTCGAGCTTCGTGAAAGAAAGAAAAAAAGGATAGAAATGAGGTCGCGACCTATACCTATGCATGTGAACGAGAGAGGGGTGAGGAGCGGTGAGGTTTGGTTTTATTTATTTATTATATATACATTTATTCTGTTATTTAAAATTAATTAGATTCAAATGTTAATTAGTTCATAACTTTTTCGTACGATGTCGAATTTGAGTGAAACGAGTCACGTTGCGATCGTATTAACAAAGGCTACGACATGGAGTTGGATTCGTATTTATTTGAATTTGAAAAAATTTGAGTTCAAATAAGGGTGAGTGATTAAACACACTCACGAAATACTAAATTGTTCTAATGTTAGTTAAATTTAAATCATGAAGTGATTTATTTTTCTTGACTGTTGTTTGGTAATTTAACTGGCATTTAAATTGACATATGAATTGAGATGATAGAAATTTTAATTGACAATTAAATTTGAAATTGAAATAGAATTGTTAGTTATACGCTCGATATTGATAACTAGTTAACTGTTGTGATTTATTGGCTAATTTGGATATTGATTGAGATTGGATGCTACTAGTTGATATATTGGATGACTGGATGTTTATTTATTTTATATATATATATATATATATATATCTTATTATCACCATGTATATTAAGTGACAACATATAAACTATATTTGAATTATTTAAAATAAATTAAGAAATAGGTTAAAATGATATATACCTATGACACTTTAATTTGGATTGAAATGATATATATCATCCCTGAAACTAAAAATCGAAATAACTGATCACTTGGCCATATGATAGAAAATTTTATACAGACACCAGATTGGTTAAACTAAACAGTTTTAGAATTTTTGGTTTTGAAATTATTTAAATGATATCGTTTTCAAAGAAATAAAGGAATTGAATTTATATGAATTGAATTATTTCTAATTCGAGCTTTGAAATGTTGAAATTGAAATTTGTAAAAGAAATTGTTTAAAGAATATGATTTGAAATTTGAAGCTATAATTGAAACATGATTTAAATTTTGGGAATTGAATTATTTTAAAGATTCGAACCTTAAATTGAACAATGAAGTTTAATTTGATTTAAGTGATTTAAATTATTAAATTGAAATTGGACTTGAAATCGATATATGTTGAAATGACTTAAAATAAGAATTGAATTATAATTTAAATCGTTGAATTGAATTGTTGAATCGAATTTGAAGTTAAAAATGAACGTTTTGAAATTGAAGTTAATTCAAATTGAAATTTAAAATTAAGTTGATTTGAATTTAAATTGAAATTGAGTCAATTGAATTGAATGATTTGAAATTGAATTTGTTTGGTTTGAAATTTGGATCGAAGTCTGAATTTATGGGAAATGGAAAGAAACAGTTGAAATTTGAAACTATTTTCACTATAAATTGTTTTACTATAAACTATTTTAAAATTTGTCTTTTTAAATTATTTAAATTTCCAAATCATTTAATATAAAACCTATTTTAATATCTATATTATTTTAAATTTCAAGCTATTTTACTTTTCAAGCTATTTTAAATTTTCAAACTTTTTCAAAAATTCAAACTGTTCTCATGGGAAATTGCTTATGTTTAAATCGTTGATTTACATATTTAAATCGTTGATTTACATACGAATGTGGTTAAAATGAAATTATAACCAAAATAGAAATTCAAAATGATTTTTGGAATGAAATTAATTTCGAGGTGAATATGATAATTTTGAAATGAATGATATTTTAAAGTGAATATGATATTTGATATCAAGTATGAATCGTTTTCGAAATGTACAAGAACTTACCTGTGTGTAAAATGACATTTGGTTGTTAAAGAGACCGGTGTCGCTTATTGGCATACTCTCTGCCAATATTGGAACCAATTTAACAAATGTGTATGCGGATGAGACTCTAGAATGAAATGGTTGGATTTGGTGTACGTTTCTGGATTTGAAAAAAGATAACGATGATGGATGGTCCGGACACATATGTCAATTCGAAATGACTAAAACATGACGGCTTGATAGGGTAAATGAGGGTAGCTACCTCTAGCGGAGATCTGTTCTTCGATTTTCCTTTTGGACTCGGTCCATACTATTAAAGTGACGCCCCACCTCTATACCCACTCTAGCTGAGGACACTACGGTGTAATGCCGTCAACTAACATGGAGAATTAGGCTGTTAAGGAGCGACCATCCATGTAATTGCTTTGTGCGAGCACCGATATGTCAGATAGTACAACATGCATATGGTTTCAGGAGGAAATCCGACATACCGATACAAACTCAAAGCTACTACCCGGTGGCTATATATATTCTTCGGAAACAAATACAGAGATAAACATAACACAAATCAGTCACATACATCCATATCACAAAGACGGAAATAGATATGAATATATAACACATGAAAGTGTACATCAGATTAGTGGTCAGACAAGATCCACAATATCACAAAAGAATAGCTACAAGTACTAGACAAAAGAATATGGATACATCAATGAGTCTATATCTCAAATGTATACAACAAAAACCACTAATCTAAGTAGTTAGCCAAAAGTCAGGGTGATAATCCCGGATGTGAAGTCAAGCAGAAGCACCTGTAACATCTCGGTCTGACCCGAGTATTATTTAATAAGAAAATAATAAATGGATCAGTCTAGCTATAAATATCAGATAAAATGATATAGAATAAGAAATATGACATAAACATATGATAACCATAAACCCATACTGTGATAAGTATGTAATTGAAAATCAACAAGAGATTAATCAATATCACAAGAATCTTCTCAAAGATCAAAAAGAAATGTCATACTCTATATTTTTATTCACAAAAAGTTAATGACACACAAATTCACCAATGCACGAATATTGATAAAACATATCAATGTAAATCACGAAAATTGGTGAAACACAAATTCTAGAAATCATCAATAGAAATCCAGAAATCACAAAAAGGGGGAGGCCTATCACAAAACGGGAGCATGAAAACTCACCAACACGTGTATCACAAAATGGAACGCTATTCCATGGTTGCTAACCATTAATTTTGAGCCGAAGCTCTACAAACGGCCCGAAGACCATAGGTCGCTACCCCACCAAATTGAGCCGAAGCTCCACAGAAATGGGGTTTAGTCTCCTTCGTAGACAAAGAGACATCGCACATTTGCTAGTCTAAATCACAAAAATGATCATCAACGATCATCAAGAAGTGTCAATTACAGTAAGCTAGTAAATATATAAGCTTAACCTCATGTCCCATATCCATTAGCTTAACTTAAATATTTACGAACAAATTGTAGACCTCCACTCAAAAATTGTCACAAGATATTCAATCGAACAAGTCCAAGAATTAACCGATGAAGTAAACGCAAGCGTTTCATACCACTTGTTTTACGAAGTCGTTTAATTAGATTTCTCGTACGAGTGAAATGAAGTGACAAATCACAAAAATGACTGTAGAAACAATAAATCACAAAAATTCACATTTGAAGACGTGAATAAAAATCCAAAGAATCCGATTCCAAATCCATCAAAGTGGAAATATCCTTGCAACTTAACAGCCACGACTTACGACTTAACATAAGTCAACACGAGAAATCAACGGCTCAAGAAATAGCATGCGGCCTAACCGTACGACTTACATGGCTCGACCTAGGGCGTGGCGCGACCAAAGGAAGAAGCGGCTTAAGGGAGCGAGCATGCAGCCTAGGTGGTGCGACCTAAGGGGTACGCGACCTAAGATGAACGTGTGACTTAATGAATGGCACGACCTATCTGCATGGCGTGACCAAAGTACACGGCGCGAACTAGCAACATGGCGTGAACTAAGCATGGGGCGACCTAGCTGCATTGCGCGACCAAGGGACATGGCGCGACCTAGGGACATGGCGCGACCTAAGGGAGAAACAAGGCAGTGCGACCTAAGGGGGTTGCGACCTAACGACATAAGGCGTAAGAGGAGGCCGAGCGACTTATGGGGCGTGCGACCTAACAACTAAAAAAGGCCTAGCGACCTAAGGGTAAAGAAGGTCGATCAACGACCTAACGACCAAAAGGATACAAGGCCGAGCAACGACCTAAGCATGGCGCGACCTATAGGGGAGCGACCTAAGCGCAGATGTGACATGAAGCAAGCCGAGCGACCTAGGGGTTGAGACCTATGCTCGAGCGACCTAACTGCAGGCCGAAAATGATTCTTGCGCAGGCCGAGCGACCTAATGGTTTGAAGTGCAAAAACTCTCCCAATTTGCAACCGATCGAGCACGGACGCTAGGGGATTATGCCTATAGGCTACCCGATCGTATTGGCTCCTCGGTGCATCACCAAAAACGTGTTTAAACATCAAAGATAGATTTTTAAAGATTTGAACCCAAAACACCAAAAATTGGGATTTTCACCAATTCAATCCAAACCATAAGCAAATGCACATGAATAAGTGTTAGGAATTCATACCCAACAATCAAAGAAGTTATAGACAAAGATATGAGATAAATTTCTCACCTTTACACAAAATCAATGAAGAAGAAGCTTGAAATCAATGGAAGAATCAATGGCTTCTCTTTGAATTTGGAGTTAGATGTTGGGTTTGCAAATGAACTTGAGTTTGGAGTTTTAATTTCCCATTCCTTCCTTCATTTTTAATGAAGCTTGAGTGTTAGGAAATGGGAGTAAAATTATGAAGAGAAGGGGGTTGAGCTAGAGTAAATAGTTTAGGCTAATGGGCTAAACCAAACCCAAAGCCCAAAGTGAAAAAGTGACAAAATTCCACTAACTCTAAACATATCAAAGTTTATACTCAAAAAGATCGCAAACAGTGTTTTGAACTCAATAGAAGTGGTTCCGAGTCCTAATTCGACCGTATGCAAAAAGTAACTTTTCGGACTAAAATCCGACTAACGATAAAATATTAAAAATAAAAATATTTAAATATTCAATCGTAAAACTTGCGGGTTGTTACAGACTCCCCTCCTTAAAGAAATTGCGTCCTCACAATATATAAGAAGAAAATATAAGGTAACAACCATGAAAGCATATCAACACAAAAGAGATCTGAAATATGAAATTCACCACATGGAGCACGAGAAAGTAAGTCCGGATGTGTTCGCTCGATGAACTCTCTAGATTCCCAAGAGTAATCCTTAGGATTTGAGGACCATTGGACTTTAACAAGCGGAACATCTTTATTCCGAAGGCGCTTGACCTCCGAAGCAATAATACGAATTGGATGCTGCTCATAAGTTAAATTAGGTGAAACTTTAATTTCTTCCACAACACCAGGCTCAAGAATAGAATCGGAATCTCGAAGGCACATCCGTAATTGAGAAACGTGAAACACGTCATGAATAGTAGAATACTAAGCCGGTAATAAAAGGCGATAAGCCACGGAACCAATACGTTCGGTGATAGGAAATGGCCCAATATATCGAGGCGCTAATTTTTCCAATCGACTGAAACGTACAACACCCTTCATAGGTGAAACATGAATAAACACAAGATCTCCCACAGAAAATTCTAACTTCTTTCTCCGGTTATCGGCACAGGATTTTTGTCTACTCTGGGCTTCTTTCATCCTATGACGAATAAGGTCAATCTTCTCTGTGGAACCACGAATAAAATCTGGACCTAAAACCAGCTTCTCACCGGCCTCAAGCTAACAAGAAGGAGATCGACATGGCCTTACATAGAGTGCCTCAAAAGGAGCCATACCAATACTAGATTGGAAACTATTATTATAGGAAAACTCAACAAGAGAAATATGATCTTCCCAACTTCCACCAAAATCAAGAACACATGCACGAAGAAGGTCTTCAAGAGTTTGATTCACACGCTCAGTTTGTCCATCGGACTGGGGATGATAAGCGGTGCTAAAATTTAGCTTCGTTCCCAAAGCTTTTTGAAGACTCTTCGAAAATCCACTAGTAAACAATGGATCCCGATCACTAATAATAGAAGTAGGGACTCCATGCAATTTTACAATTTCTTTAATAAAGAGTTTGGCCAAGAGAGGAACGATTCGATTGGACCGAACGGGAATAGAATGTGCGGATTTGGTAAGTCTATCGACTATCACGCATAAGCTATCATGACCCGAACGAGAACGGGGAAGGCCGTCAATAAATCCATGGAAATTTGATCCCACTTCCTAACTGGAATTTCTAAAGGTTGCAAAAACCCACCGGGCCTTTGGTGTTCGGCCTTAATGAGTTGGCAAGTCATGCAACACTTAACAAAGTTAGCAATATCAGATTTCATTCCCTCCTAATAATAAAGTCACATCACATCCGCGTACATTTTACTACTACCGGGATGAATGGTAAATTTAGAACGATGGGAATCTTCTAAAATATCTCTACGAAGACCACTGATATTTGGCACGATAAGTCTACCAAATTTTCGAATACCGCCACGAGAATCAATATTAAAGTCTTTCAAACCTTCAATATCAATTTTAACCCTAAAATTTTGGCCAAGAAGAGCCAAATCGGGATCTAGCTTTTGAGCTTCAAGAATGCGGTCTAAAAGAGAAGGATGGTCCTCAAGACTACATAAAACAAGAGATGAGCACAAATCAGAAACACGATCTTGAATCTCACAAGTGGATAGAATTCCGAGATCATTCCATTCAGATATCATCATAGAAACAACCGCTTGTTGCTTACGACTAAGTGCATCGGCAACACGATTTCCCTTTCCGAGGGTATAAAGAATATCAAGATCATAAGCTGCAAGAAATTCGAGCCAACATTGTTGACGCAAATTAAGTTCCTTTTGGGAAAATAGGTACTTCAAAGGTTTATGATCGGTGTAAAGAATAAATTTTTCTCCCAAAAGATAATGACGCCAAATACGAAGGGCGAAAACAATAGCCGCGAGCTCTAAATCATGAATGACATATCTAGTCTCGGCAGGCTTTAATTGCCTAGAAGCATAAGCAATAACACGTTCTCTTTGCATAAGAACGACACCCAAACCAATGCGACTAGCATCGGTATAAACAATGAAATCTTGGTTTCCCTCGGAATCACAAGAATAGGAGCATCGGAAAGGAGTTCTTTTAATTTCTAAAAAGAAGCTTCACATTTGTCCGACCAAATGTATTTAACTCCCTTCTTTGCCAAGCTAGTAAGAGGCACGGAAATTTTTGAAAAGTCTTTTATGAAACAGCGGTAATAACCTGCCAATCCAAGGAAGCTACGGATCTCCGTCACACTCTCCGGTCTCTTCCAATTTTGAATTGCTTCAATCTTTGAAGGATCCACGGAAATTCCGGAATCGGAAATAATATGACCGAGAAACTTCACACGGGATTGCCAAAAGTGGCATTTAGAAAATTTTGCTTTCAATTGATTTCTTCTAAGAGTTTCCAACACAATCCGAAGATGCTTTTCATGTTCCTCCTCGGTTTTAGAATACACAAGAATATCATCAATAAAGATGAGAACAAACCAATCGAGGAAGTCTTTGAAAACTCTATTCATAAGGTCAACGAAATAAGCCGGAGCATTCGTTAAACCAAATGGCATAACAAGCCATTCATAAGATCCATAATGAGTACAGAACGATGTCAATGGAATGCTATCCTCTGCAATACGAAGCTGATGAAAACCGGTAGGTAAGTCTAATTGTGAAAAGACTCTAGCACCACTAAGTTGATCGAATAGATCATCAATCCGAGGTAAAAGATATTTATTCTTGATAGTAAGATCATTAAGCTTGCGGTAGTCAACGCAAAGCCTAAGTGTACCATCGAATTTCTTCACAAAAATAACCGAAGCTCTCCAAGGCGAGGAACTAGAGCGAATAAATTGCTTCGTCTCCAATTCGAATAATTGTTTACGCATCTCCTCATTTTCTTTACTGGACATACGATAAGGATGACGAGTGATAGGTTGAGCTCCAGGAATGAGATTAATTCTGAACTCAATTACTCGCTTAGGTGGTAATCCTAAAACGGGCTCAAAGATGTCGGAAAATTCACGAACAACGTGAATAAGAGAAATAATATCTTCCTCATCATCATTATCGTCATCATGAGGATTTAAAGAATATAAGGATGCAACTAAGCTGGAATCCGAATCTTTAAGGTCAATAGAAATCTGCTTAAGATTGGGGATGTCGAAGATGAATAGTCTGCTCAGAACATAGGATTTGGGCTTCATAGCGGTTAAGTCAATCCATTCCCAAAATCATTCCAAAGCCTAAGTAGCGCATAACATGCAAATTGGCTCGGAAAGAAAAATCACACAAAATAATCTCGACATCTTTACACAATAAACTGATTGTTGCGGATTCACCAACCGGATTCGCAATTCTCAAAGAAGTCATTAAACACAAAACATCCAAAGAAAAAGTATCAACAAGTTCTTTTGAAATAAAAGAATGGAACGCACCCGTATCAAAAAGAACTCGAATAGGATGATCACGAAATAAAATAATGCCATCAAGGATAGAATGAGAAATACCTTTACCACGAGATGTGTTGCCAGGGGCTTGAGAAACATTAAGCTTTCCCTCCTTCCTATTTTTAAGTTTGGGACAAGAAGATAAATAATGATCCGGGCTTTTGCAATAGCGACAAGTACGAGGCTTTGAACACTTGTTCGCATAATGGTTCTTAGAACCACAGTTGTAGCATTTCCCACCACTAAGGGTAGAAGTCTTAGTTGCCAGAGGGGCATGCTTCCCTTTCTTATTGGGATAAGGACCTTTGAACTTATTAGGCCTTTTCTTGTTGTTGAAGTTTGGTTTGGCACCCATAACTTCAATATCACTCTCCCTATCTACCTCTTCAAGACGAAGAGAGATATCAATGAGTTGATCAAAAGAAACTTCTAATTTTAGAAGTAATGGCTTCTTGAGATATTTATTCAAGCCATAGACAAATCTTTGGTTCTTCTTCAATGGGGTGTTTATATATTCGACCCCGTATTTAGAAAGTGACTCGAAAGATGCGACATAATCTGCCATAGAGTATTCATCTTGAACAAGGTCAATGAAACGACGAGCCAAAGTCACCTTCTCAGCTTCTGGCATAAATTTTAATTCGAAGCGTTTCCGGAATTTCTCCCAAGTAAGACCCGCTTCATTTATTTCATAAATCGGAAGCTCATACCAATCTAATGCTCTTTCTTGGAGCATACTAGAGGCCACCTGAACACGGTGAAGATCAATAAGATTCATGCGAGAAAAGATTCGATCGCACGATCTCAGCCAAACCTGGACTTCAATAATGGTTTCAGAACCTTTGAATGGATTTCCACCCAAATTGGTATAATCGCTGCACAAACGTGCAAATCCAGACCTAGGGTGAGTAGACTCCGGATTAGATCCGGCTGCTTGAACATTCCTTACTAGATCAAGAAGCTGCTGGGCAGACATAAATACTCCATCTTGGGGAGTAGCACGAGATTGACCGGCGCTGGGACGGCCAAGTCTAACCATTTCTCTTCCTTTTGAAAGAAAGAAAGAAGAAGGATAAGGTTATTCACCAAATGAATATCAAGCGATCTTGATAGATAAACAAGGAATCGTAAAGAAAATAGAATGAATCGGTATGAAGACTCGAATTCAATCCTAAAGCACGACTCCTAAGATGGACTTAGGACGATGATCCTTGCTAGATTATTCTACATGGTGTAATGTCATCAACTAGCACGGAGAATAAGGCTGTTGAGGAGGGACCATCCGTGTAATTGCTTTGTGCGAGCACCGATATGTCAGATAGTACAACATGCATCTGGTTTCAAGAGGAAATCCGACATATCGATACAAACTCAAAGCTACTACCCGGTGGCTATATATATTCTTCGAAAACAAATATAGAGATAAACATAACACAAATCAGTCACAGACATCCATATCACAAAGGCGGAAATAGATATGAATATATAACACATGAAAGTGTACATCAGATTAGTGGTCAGACAAGATCCACAATATCACAAAAGAATAGCTACAAGTACTAGACAAAAGAATATGGATACATCAATGAGTCTATATCTCAAATGTATACAAAAAAATTACTAATCTAAGTAGTTAGCCAAAAGTTGGGGTGATAATCTCAGATGTGAAGTCAAGCAGAAGCACCTGTAACATCTCGGTCTGACCCGATTATTATTTAATAAGAAAATAATAAACGGATAAGTCAAGCTATAAATATCAGATAAAATGATATAGAATAAGAAATATGACATAAACATATGATAACCATAAACCCATACTGTGATAAGTATGTAATTGAAAATCAACAAGAGATTAATCAATATCACAAGAATCTTCTTAAAGATCAAAAAAAATGTCATACTCTATATTTTTATTCACAAAAAGTTAATGACACACAAATTCACCAATGCATAAATATTGATAAAACATATCAATGTAAATCACGAAAATTGGTGAAATACAAATTCTAGAAATCATCAATGGAAATCCAGAAATCACAAAAAGGGGGAGGCCTATCACAAAACGGGAGCATGAAAACTCACCAACACGTGTATCACAAAATGGAACGCTATTCCATGGTTGCTAACCATTAATTTTGAGCCGAAGCTCCACAAAACGGCCCGAAGACCATGGGTCGCTACCCCACCAAATTGAGCCGAAGCTCCACAGAAACGGGGTTTAGTCTCCCTCGTAGACAAAGAGACATCGCATATTTGCTAGTCTAAATCACAAAAATCATCATCAACGATCATTAAGAAGTGTTAATTACAATAAGCTCGTAAATATATAAGCTTAGCCTCATGTCCCATAACCACTAGCTTAACTTAAATATTTACGAACAAATTGTAAATCTCCACTCAAAAATTGTCATAAGAGATTCAATCGAACAAGTCAAAGAATTAACCGACGAAGTAAACGCAAGCGTTTCATACCACTTGTTTTACGAAGCCGTTTAATTAGATTTCTCATACGAGTGAGATGAAGTGACAAATCACAAAAATGACTGTAGAAATAATAAATCACAAAAATTCACATTCGAAGACGTGAATAAAAATTCAAAGAATTCGATTCCAAATCCATCAAAGTGGAAATACCCTTGCGACTTAACAGCCACGACTTACTACTTAACATAAGTCAACACGAGAAATCATCGGCTCAAGAAATAGCATGCGGCCTAACCGTGCGACTTACATGGCTCGACCTGGGGCGTGGCGCGACCAAAGGAAGAAGCGGCTTAAGGGGGCGAGCATGCGGCCTAGGTGGTGCGACCTAAGGGGTATGCGACCTAAGATGAACGTGCGACTTAATGAATGATGTGACCTATCTGCATGGCGCGACCAAAGTACACGGCGCGACCTAGCAACATGGCGCGACCTAAGCACGGCGCGACCTAGCTGCATGGTGCGACCAAGGGACATGGCGCGACCTAAGGAAGAAACAAGGCCGTGCGACCTAAGGGGGGTTGCGACCTAACGACCTAAGGCGTAAGAGGAGGCCGAACGACTTATGGGGCGTGCGACCTAACGACTAAACAAGGCCGAGCGACCTATCGACCTAAGGGTAAAGAAGGCCAATCAACGACCTAACGACCAAAAGAATACAAGGCCGGGCAACGACCTAAGCATGACACGACCTATAGGGGAGCGACCTAAGCGCAGATGCGACATGAAGCAAGTCGAACGACCTAGGGGTTGCGACCTATGCTCGAGCGACCTAACTGCAGGCCGAAAATGATTCTTGTGCAGGCCGAGCGACCTAAGGGTTTGAAGTGCAAAAACTCTCCCAATTTGCAACCAATCGAGCATGGACGCTAGGGGATTATGCCCATAAGCTACCCGGTCATATTGGCTCCTCGGTGCATCACCAAAAACGTGTTTAAACATCAAAGATTGGTTTTTTAAAGATTTGAACCCAAAACATCAAAAATTGGGATTTTCACCAATTCAATCCAAACCATAAGCAAATGCACATGAATAATTGTTAGGAATTCATACCCAACAATCAAAGATAGTTATAGACAAAGATGTGAGATAAAAATCTCACCTTTACACAAAATCAATGAAGAAGAAGCTTGAAATCAATGGAAGAATCAATGCCTTCTCTTTGAATTTGGAGTTAGATGTTGGATTTGCAAATGAACTTGAGTTTGGAGTTTTAATTTCTCATTCCTTCCTCCATTTTTAATGAAGCTTGAGTGTTAGGAAATGAGAGTAAAATTATGAAGAGAAGGGGGTTGAGCTAGAGTAAATAGTTTAGGCTAATGGGCTAAACCAAACCCAAAGCCCAAAGTGAAAAAGTGACAAAATTCCACTAACTCTAAAATATCATAGTTTATACTAAAAAAGATCGCAAATGGTGTTTTGAACTCAATGGAAGTGGTTCCGAGTCCTAATTCGACCGTATGCAAAAAGTAACTTTTCGGACTAAAATCCGACTAACGATAAAATATTAAAAATAAAAATATTTAAACATTCAATCGTAAAACATGCGGGTTGTTACAATTAACTTTGAAGTTGGTTTCGATTGGTGCACCTTGATTTGAGATAACCTTCCTTTGACTCGATATGGGATGGATGGATGTGGTGGACGATCGTGACTACGATGCGTTACCACCGACCCTACAACCCGAACTAGTAGTATCCTACTTTAGGTATTACCTCACGTGCCTTGTCATACTTTTTCCTTATATGAGACTACTACGAGTTTGGTTCAATGTTGTCATATCACGGCGCATCCATATCCCTCGACGTACTACTGAGATCTTATATGCAAATTGTACGACAATGCTTAAAAATGCATTAAGGGGGATTAATGTAAAGCCTTAATGTTAGAAAAAATATTTATTTTATTGATTAGACATTACATATATAGTGTATTCTACTATATACAGATATTTTGACGGATCCTTAAGAGATAGAAAACCCCGTAACATCTCTCGAGTTATTGCATGCACGTTGTACACTGGATAGGAGATGTAAAACCCCGTAAACATCTCTGACGCTATTACACTCCTGTTTTATGTGATATTGATTTGACTCAGATGAGAATATTTTAGTTCTAAATCTAGTATATTTTTTTACTTTATGCTCAGGTCAACCTTAAGTTTTCAGTGCATTGAAGATCATTTATTCTGAAGGACGAAGACGAAGATTTGGTATATTATTACCAGTATTATTTCCCATATCATTTTGTTCTGCCGCATTGTTTATTTTGTCTCTGTTCTATATATAACTCTGATAGGACTTGTAAAATTTTAATCAAATTTACAGTATAAACAACTTCGTGAATTATTTATTTAATTATTATATTTTATCATTCCACTGCGAGATTCTGTGTTTGTTTTCTTCTTTTCTTAATTTTTTTAATTAACCCCATTGATTATCTGTGTTCTGGATTGTTTTGAGTTGGACATGTGTGGTTTATTGTCGACTTAAACCTTTCGAAATATGAGTTGTCACAGCTATGATATCCCAGCAGTGTGTGTGAAACGGTGCATTAAATTCATCTGGCCCCTAGAGGATTTTTTATTCATTGAAAGAATGGACATTTTATTTCTTTATTAGATACGTTAGTTGAAAAAAACTAAAACTCTTCAGATGTAATTTCAGGTAGCTCAATATCACTAAGTAGATCAAGAGAAGGCAGGAAGTTGGCGTTGTTCCCAAGAAGATTAGGGTAGTAGGTTAAGAGGGACCCTTCAATAGCTTCAGGCGTTATATGCAAGGAGTCACTTTCATCTATGATATCAAAGATGTTCTCTCTAGCATTTTTTAATTTTAAAGAAGCATTATAGTAAGCAGTGTTGCCATCTCTTGTATATTCCACTTTTGTCTTAGCTTTTGCATGCTATCTTCATTTTTTAGAGCCTCGGTGTAAGCATCATGTAAACTGCTTTCAGTTAAGGAGGCTGCTATGTCACTAGGGTTGTCCATCGTATACCTATATTCTCTAAGAAGCTCTATCTTGATTTTTGTAGACTGCAACTGATCATTACCATGCTTAATTGTAGCCCATTCTCTTCAGTCTATTTTAGTGGATTTGAGCTTTTGGTTGAGGATAAACATAGTGTTGTCATAAACCTATTTGACCAAGCAAGAGCAACAATAGTTAAACTGTTATCATCATGTGTCCATGAATTTGTACGGTTATAGTGCTTAGTGGTTCTATGGCGGTGGAGGTACAAAAGTTATAGCAGGGATAAAGTGGGAATATAGAAGAAAATAATAGAGTTGAAAAAAGCTTCATCGGATATAAAATCAAATATTTAAAGTTAATTTATTCTCATTCCTACATCATTTGTGTCGTAAAAAAAATTGTTTAATCTTATATAACAAAGTCAAAGAATACTATGATTTATGCAGGCACGATTTGATGACTAGAGTAGATTTCTAACTTATATTGAACACTTATGCTTTAAAATTAGGTCATAACCACAACTTTGTTGTTTTGTTTTAAAAAAGAACTATTCAAATCAACCTTTGTTTATTAATGCTACTAAAGCGGGAGAAAAATAACCTTGGTCATAGCAGAAAATAGTAGGGCTTAAAGCAAGTCTACCGTTTAATAGCGTTAAATTGAAATCGTGTAGTGGTTGAAGAGCGCTACGGGCTATAGCGGTAATTTTGCGGGGCTTTAACCGCACAACCATGAATTAAAAAATTAAAAACTTGATCTAAACCTTTAATGGAAGGCAACCTAAAGGATAGGATTTGTGGGGAGTGTTCAGATAGCAGTGGGTATGGGAGGTGATTAGAAATGGTAGGCCAAGAAGAAAGAGTGGTAAAATTACATAAGGGGTGATCAATTCTTGAGAAGGTTCTAATGCCACTCCTACTCTTGTTATTCGAAGAATACAAGGCACTGGTGTTTTTTTATGGAGATCAGGGATGATTCAGAGAAAGCTTGATTAAGAGGAAGGATGTCTCTTGGATTCAGAGGGTTACCACCATATCTATCTATTAGGTTAATGCAGCAGTTGAAATCCCCAATTGCAATCCAAGGATGTGTATCTTGTCTCAAAGAAGGAAGGCGATCAAGTTGATGTTGCCTTGATGCTATAGAGTTTTCAGCATAAATGATAGAGAGATAGAATGAGGTATAAGAAGGATTGTGTATGACATGGTAATGAATAAGCTGACCGGTAGAGAGGATAGGGGGAAGGGTGAAAGTGGTAGGATTATGCACCACCAGAATTCTACTATATGATTCTTCACGTTGTGAGAGGAGTTCCATGTTGGGTTAAGATAAAGTGCTGCTCTTGTTATGAGATTAAGGTTTAGCTTGGTTTCCAAAAGGGAAGTTGTTGCTTGTGCATATTAGTAAGATCTTTGACTTGATCTAACTTAGATTTCATGTGAGCTCCCCAAATAAGTTGATATTTGGGTTGGTTTGGATGTTTGTGCCTGCTCCTTGTAGAAGGAGAAGTGATTCGAGCGGTTTGAGAAACAAGCCTAAATATTGGGAGATTAGAGGAGTCAGTAAGTCCATAGAGATTGCTTTCTTACCTCTTTTTTATTGTTTATTTTTCAATTTGTTAGTGGATTTGCCAGTATAGGATGTGGTTGAGGAACTAGTTATTGGTAGCTTGCTTGAGAGAAGAGAAGAAAGGGAGAGCCAGCTTGGAGGAGAATTGGTGATTGCAAGTTTATCAGGGGAGTTAGTTTGAATTGTGTTGATTACTACATCAAGAAAAGAGGAGGTCTTGGTTTTGATTATAAGGAGGGAGGATAGGAATTGGACGCATAATTGTTAGGAGAGAAAGAACAATCATTATTTTGCTTTTGTTTTGCATGCGTTGAAGCATGTATGTCACTATGCGTGGAAAAAGCAGAGGTAACCCCTTCAGCAAGTTTCTTATGATTCTCATGTTCTTTATGAGATTCACAATGCTTTGATTTATTAGCTTGAATGCTTTTTGGGTCCACATCTTTTGCTTTTGGTTGCTGGATATTTAATGAGTCTGCCTCTTCAATGTCAATGCACACATGCACAAATATATGTGTGCACCCATTTTCATTAACTAGTTCTTTATTTCTTACTTTTGCACTTTCATTTTCTTCTTCGAATTGTACTTCCTTTTCTTTATGAAACTCCCCCTCCTCAATTAAATTTATGGTCTTTATCATTAAAGTCTGCTTCTCCATGCTGATCTGCTATCCAAAATCTGAAATTTGTTATTAGCAATATTCACTAAAACTTCTGGACTTGTTCCCTTAAATAACACATTGGACACTTTATCACTTAACACATTAGCTTTCACATTATCTTCTATATGCTTCCTCAAGATTGCCTTTATTTCCTTGAATAGCTCTCACCACTTTATTCTTCCTTCTGTTTTTATTAATATATTGCAATTTCTAGGTTTTCATAACACTCTTTCCTTTAACTTGCTTACTTTTACCTTCTACATGTTCATTAGGTTTTACTTGCTTTTCCTGAACTTCTTCCATTTCCTTTTCATCTTTACTTGAGTTTGAACATGACTGGGTTAAATGGACAAATTGTTTGCAAGTTGTACAAATTTCTAGCTTCCATAAATAACTAACATGAATCATCTACTCACCTCCCTCCATTAATTGAAATGGAAACTGTTCAATTTGCTCACAATCAGGGGATAATTGGATTAAACACTTTGCATAATCAATACGTTCTAGCCTTTCCGTGGATTCATCTGTATATAGTAACTTCCCCAATCTACAACCCAACCAATTTATACCTAGATGTGACCAAAAATATAAGGGGATGTTATGTAACTTAACCCAAACAGGAACTGCCCGTATGCTACCACATACATTTCCTACTAGGGGATCCCATGTCTTAACAATGAACACTTTCTTTTTCCATAAGAATGGGATCAACTTCAAGTATTATATTTTTATCATCTTCGCAAGACTAAAGAAATAGAAATAAAAAAGCACTAGATTTTACTTTAACTGAGCCCTTTAGGCTCCATATCTTCATCGGGTGCTCAATTACTACTGTGTATAACAGTGGCTTGTCCAAAAATAACCCTACAAGATGTTCTTCCCAAATACCATTTCCTGCTTGTAGAACTTCAAGTGAATGGATCTCAGATGCTTAACATGAATTTGTCATCTCTTAGTGCTATAATAACAATTCTCAACTTTTGTAATAGCCATAGTACTATCGTAGTGGATCAACACACTTAGTATTTTTTTTCTTTCCATAAATGGATCTCAGATAATAGATTTCTCAAGTAATATGCTTCTTCACTAGCTATAGCTAGTTCTATCACCTCAGACTCCATATGGATTGAGATAAAATAGTATGTTTCCTAATTTCCAAGAAACAGCTACACTTGCTATATTAAAAGTATATCCAGTGGTTGCTTTGAAGTTATCTGATAAAGTATTTCGGTATGCATCGCTATATCCTTCAAGGACAGCTGGAAACTTCTGATGATGTAATTCAAGATTCATAGTTCTTTTAAGGTATCCCATGACCCTTTTTAATAGCATGCTAACGATCTATACTAGGTTTACTAGTAAAACTGCACAATAATCCGACAACATAGGCTACATCGGGTCTAGAACAATCGGTGGCATACCAAAGGCTATTGCTAATGCTTACATAGTTAAACTGTCTTACAATGTCAGTGTATTTGAATAATTTTACATTAGGATCATACGGTGTGCTAACAATATAACAACCTGTACTTTATGTATTGAAGGATCGTAAAATAATTTTATTTTATTCATATGAGATCGTATGATTCTATAATTTTGAGTATGATTCTTAAGGACATTTTACACACCAACGATTTTTCTGAATTTCTATGTGACCATTTTGACCTTAGAAATATTTTTTGGGCTATGACTTTTGATAGGATTTAAATTAGGGTCTCAAACTAATTTTGTTGCTTTAGGATGATTGTTACCCATTCCGTTGAGTGGTCATAATATAAAAGCAGACCTATGGTAAAAAAGTAATGCCTATTTTGAGATTTAAAACTACTGACCAGGATTAGTGTGTAACTAACTAAGCCTATTAGTGAGTTTATTAGTCTAATTAGAGAATACTATAAATAGAGGGCTGAAGAGTCAAGTTAAAATTTTTCGCTCTCATTCAAAATTAGGTCTAAACCCTAATTAGCCCTAGTTCCATCCTAATTTCATCCAAAATCCCCTAAGTTGCTCTATAAATCATTACGGATTAGAGATTTGATCATCGACTAGAAGGTAGAGATCATCGAATTGCTTGATTTGAAGTGCATTGCATTGCTGTCTGGATTGGATCTACATTAATATTGGTTGAATTTAGTAATTGATGAGTGGTTATGCTTTCTTACTATATTATGCATGTTTATATTATAGAATCATAAGATTTAATATGTTTTAAATCGTCTTTTGGCCATAAAACCTTTTCTAACTTTAATTACATGTTAAATGTGTATATGATCTAGATTGACTAGAAATCACCCTTGCTCATGCTCATATATTCATGCTATATGTAGATCTATGTTAGAAATTGACTTATTTGCCTTATATTGATGGATTACAAGTTTTATTGGATGAGACAATTTGTTATTCTATGCTGAATGATATGATTTGATGTTGTTTGCTAGTACTATGATTACATAGAAAATGACGTCGAAGAATAGAGAAAATCGTAGGCAAAATTGGTTGGAATTGGATGAAACTTGGAGGGGAAGCTCTAGAGTACAATCGGAGCTTGGGGTTCAAGTTGTAGATCCAGATTCTCTAAGTACATAAGTCAGCACTAAAATTAGAGGTTAGTATCGAGTTCGAGTGGTTGGTCTAAGATGTCGGCAACTTTAGGGAGAGCAAGGATGCTATTGGTAGAGGTTGCCTAAGGTGATAGATAGCTGATTGGCAAAGTGTGTTAGACTATGGTGAATTGTTTCTAGAATATGAAGTAGGGAGCTTTAAAGAGAGGACTTGTTCAATGACCGACTTGGTTTGTGTAGAGAAGTCAGGGTCAAAGCATCTAGGCATGGAGTACTAGAAGCAAGGAACAATGGGATAAAACTTATCCATAGATTGGCTAAGTGGAGAGGTCGGGCCCAAGTTCGGAGGTTGGTTCCAAATTCTAGGTCTAGGTCCAAATGGGATTAAATTATGGGAGATGAAGTAGAGGTCGTGTCGGTTGTGTTAGAGGTGTTGGCTCATTCGTATCAGGTTGGATGATGATTTTGATAACATGATGAAAAGCTTTGGTCGTTGGACGTTGGTTCATGGCGAGAGTAGGTTCCGACGATGGGGGATAAAAAAAGGAGTGGGCCATATGATTAGGGAATGTAGAAGGGTACCTCATGATAATGGAAACTAGATTGAGCAAGATAAGTTTGGTATCCAATTGGGCAAAGGTGGGTTCGAATGTATGTGCAAAGGAATCGTTGATGACTCAAAGAATTTTCAGTTGTACTCGAAACAGAGATATTGTAAGTGGGGATGCCTATGGGTCAATGAAGGGACCTATATACCTAGGACCATTCACTTTCAGACTAGTGTCATATTTTGGGCTGTGGGACACATACCAGCTTTGAGTTATGAGGTACGTTAGTACAGCAAACAACCAAGATTTTTTTTGGTCCATTGCTCGAGGGTCATATGAGTTATCATATATTCAGAGCATATAGAACGATAGTTTTTATTGCTTGATGGATGATATGGATTCAATGGTTGCTTTGGTTATCCTCTTTAGTAGGCTATCACTCGTAGGTATCAGGGAAAGTAGGTATTGGAGATAGGAATGCATGAAATGCTGATACCTTTATTTGGTTTGTGATACACACACACACACACACATATTTGTATTATTGTAGAGTAGTGTATTATAGTGTTATATGCTAACTCTTTGGTTGCAAGGACAAGTCATGTATGGTTCATGTACTAATGTTTCTTACCATATTTACCTGTTTATTATTTCAGATTTATTTACCGCTCACATCAGACTGTTGTCTGACCTGAAGTTTTATGCTTTGCCTCTTATTATCTTGGATACTCTTAAATGAATAGACTCGATAACGGGTCTAGGTGACACAGTAGCTGTTCGGAGGACGAGCTAGATGGAGCTATCTTGTATTATATACATATATAGAGTCTATGCTTATTCTGCTATGTAGTACCGAGGAATCTTAACATTGATTACTTACTATTTATATTTGAGACAATTGTTTAGTTTGTTTCCCGTTGTATAATCTCTAATGTTGATGTATAACTCTGTAGATATTATACTTTGATGATGATGGTCTGTTCACATTATTATTACCATCTCTTTGTTGTATATGTGAAATTATAGTTTATCCATGCACTGTGAGAAATACGATAGGTTATTAGCAATATTGGTTTTTTTGAATCTTGTTGATCATCCTATATCGACCATGCATTGATAGTACACTATTTTTATACTATTGGTGCTGGTGGTGTAGGACGATCGTTAGATTTGGCATCAAAGCTTAATTGGAGTTGATACCATGATCCAATAGGGATAGGGAAGGTGTTATCGCCTTTGACTGGATCAAGAGTATGCATATGCACAAGAGAATGCACACTTGTTACAAGTTTAATTTTCAAAACCAGAGTAATATATTATATAGTATAAGTTGCATGCACATGAACACTACAGACACAGTTTTCTTTATGAGAGACTGATCATTCTTGTTACATATAAGAATGAGCCGACATACAAGGAACACTGAGGAATTCTACTTTAGAAGTAAAGGTAGGAGTGGGATCAGGAGCTGCTATGCCTGATGTCCAAGCGATGTTCAATGCTATGATGGCTAATATAATGAGGAATGCCCCTAGAGTGGTGATGGGAAGAGGTGCTCCAGTACAAGCGCATAGGACAAATTTCGCCAAGTTGGGCAAAGATTATTACACTCTTGAACAATGACATGTAAGACCATGCCACCAAATGCGTAATTGGTTTCCCCTCTTAAGAATAACATCCAAATGTAAAGAACAGATACAAATAATTAAACATCATAAAGGGTGCTAGGCTTTTCCCGATACAATTAAGGAAATAAATTCAAAGGCTTGAATCAACAAGGAAAATGGAAAATTTTCCAACAATGATTAGGAGGTTGAGCCCCCTACTGAAAGTATGCCTCTAGATATATACTTGAGAGAGTCATATACTCTATGACTTCTCTCATAAACGTCCAAGCTGAACCCCACAAACCTTATCGAGAATTTGAGTATTTCAAATCTTAGTGCATATATATCCAAAACCAATCTAGAGTATATGTGAAAATACCATAATAGAAGCAATCCCACATAGTTTGGCTTCCACTCACTCTTTGGATTTAGTCATTTCCGACAAAGGATAACAAAGCTCAAATGAAAAACAAATCCTCTTAGGGTGACGAAATACAAAGTTAGCTGAAGTAATCGATAGTCGACAAATCGACTATCGATGATACCAAAATGATCGTATATGGAAATTAAATATTGTATACTCATCACCACTCATCGATTGCAAACTTTTTATATCTCTTATTTAACAATGTGGCCGGACTAATAAAGGTAGTGTTACTTATAGAACTTTTCTCAACATACACTCTTACTCCTTGAAATAGAGACGAGTTTCCAAACATTGATTTTTGATGTTAAATATACGATTAAATACTTTCCACATAAGTAATGTCAATTTTTAAATTCATCTTCATAGACGAATCAAACTTTTAATTTAAAAAACTAAATTTATGCTTGGGCTCTACATTACAAGTATTAACTTTAAACATCTTAGCTAAAATGGTTCATTAACTTTAAAACACCTTATTAAAAGAATTTATTAGCTTAAAACAACATTATTAAATTGATTAATTAATCTTAATAATCATAAATAAGAATGATTAATTATCTTTAACTTCGTTAATTAATTTGATTAATTAACTTTAAATACCATTAAATAAAGGGGTTATTCACTTTTTAAAACATCATTAATTAAATTTAAGCATCATTAAATAAAGTGATTAATTAATTTTCAAACATCATTTATTAAAAATGATTAATAAATTTAAACTATCATTAATGGAAAAGATAAATTAAATTTAAACTGGTAAAATCAACTTTAAAAGTCATTCATTAAAAAAGGTTAATTAATTTTAAACACCATTAGTTAAAATAATTAATTAATTTTAATCCATTATTTTTTAAATGAGTAATTAACCTTAAATATCATTGGATAAAATGACTAATTAATTTTAAGTATCATTAACAAAGTATTTAATTAATTTTAAACACATAATTATTAAGTTAATTAATTAACCTTAATCCTCATTTATTAAAATGATTAATTTAAATTTAAAAATCGTCATTAAAATGATTAATTAAATTTAAAATCATCGATATTCAAAAAATTAATTAACTTTTTACAAACCCAAACATGAGAACAAACTAAAAGGTTTCGAAGAGATGGTGTTTTTCGAAAGTGTCGATATAGCGATAATCGCTTTACAGACACTTCTATAACTATTTATGTCATTTGACTTACATCTAAATATCACATCACTTAACAAAAGTATGACATAACACAATGTTAAACATATTCACAAACAAAGAGAAAGGGTCGCTTAAACAATTTACATCAAACTTTATAACTAGTTTAAGTTACTAACTACCGAAGATGTCGTCATTTTAGAGCACATACCAAGTCAACAACATTACATTAATGAACCAAGCAACTAAATTAGAGACAAGATTATAAAGGAAAAAAAGTAGAAATTTTTTAGATAAAAAGGCGAGCATTACTCACCGAAACGAACAAACTTCACCCGAACTTGCAACCGACACTAGGGCTTGTATTCTTTTTGCAAAAGGTGGAGTTTTGGACCCTAGAAGGGCTAGTTAGGTTCGGCCATGGGGATTTTTGGGCTCGACCAAGCTTTATTTGGGTTTTGGTAAGTTAGGTGATGTAGAGAGGGAAGATGGATGTTTTTATTGATTTATTTAAGGAAGAAATGAAAAGATTGGATTTTTAAACTTTGAAGCCAACTTTGGAAGCCAAGGAAATTTTCTTAAGAGCATAGAGAAAGATTTTAGAAAGTGGATATGAATGGAAAAATGAAAAAAGAAACTTGGTATTTGTATATATACAATGTGCATTTAGTAAATTACCAAAATAGCCCTTAGAACATGCTCTCTACTCTTACCTTGCCACCTTATCAGTCCCCCTCCACCTCATGCACTACACGCATGGAAGAAGCCCCCATCTTGTCCCTCCTTTGAGCCAACATGCCAAACATTTCATGTACTTAGATGTTTCCTAATGTTCCATTTCACTTTAAACATTTTTTCTTATTTAATTTTTTTATAAAAAATCACATCAACATTATATACATAAGAATATATATATATATATAATATAATTCTAACTTTTTAATATGTATGTGTTTATGCTAACTAAAATGTTTGCAACCTATCCATCAACATTTAGATGGCAAAAATTCAATAATTCGATAATCGATTTTCGGTTACGTTTCGATTTTTCTTTGAACTAAATATTTTTGTAAAAAAAAATTGAAAACCATTTAACCAACACTAGTTATTATTAAAAAGATTTTTATTTTAATTATGAAATCCATTAATTAATTATTAAAAATATATTAAATATCCATATTTTAAAGAGGTTAAATTATGGATCGTTACACTCTCCCCCTTAAAAGAATTTTGTCCTCGAAATTAACACTTAAGGCGATTACTCAAAAAGAGAATATATTATATTAGGAAACCCATACAACAAATACACACTAAGAAACTATGTCATAACAGTGCATACATAATACATACATACAAACAAACACTATCCTAATATCAACTTAGGATAAGCTTTCCTCATACAAACTTTAGTTTCCCAAGCACAATCTCTGGAATCTTTACTCCACTGAACCTTCACAAGGTTCACATCCTTCATCCTCGCTCGCTTTATATCTCGAGTGATGATACAAATAGGTCGTTTAAGAATGGTTGAGTTAAGCTGGACTTTCAAATCAACTTGCTGTGCTGGTTCCGCAATTGTTGAAGGGTCATGTATATACTTAAGTAAATAAGATAGTGAAATACATTGTGCATATCTGATAGTCTATATGGTAAATTCACTCTATAAGCAAGTCTACCAACACGGTCTAGAATGGAAAAAGGGCCAATATATCGAGGGGCTAACTTCCCAAACTTTCCAAACCTCACAACACTCTTCAACGGAGAAACCTTTACAAACACTAAATCTTAAATTGAGAACTCAAGATCCATGCTCCTTCAATCCGCATAACACTTCTGCTGATCTTACGCTTCCTTCATCTTCCTTCTGATATCAGGTACCTGCTCACTGGCTTCTAAGACCACGTTGGGCCCAAGGACAATTCTATCACCGGACTCAACCTAACATAAAGGAGAATGACATGGATGACCATATAGAGCTTCGAGAGGGGCCATGCTGATAATTGCCTGATAGCTATTGTTGTAAGTAAATTCACCAAGGGTAAATGATCTTTCCAAAAACCTTCAAAGTCAAGAATGCTGCATGCAATAAATCCTCTAAGATCCAGTTCGCTCTCTCCATCTATCTATCTATCTAGGGATGGTAAGCTATACTTAAACCCAGCTTGATGCCTAAGGCAGTTTGCACTCCCTCCCAGAACCTACCTGTGAATATCGGGTCCCAGTCACTTACAATACTACAAGGTGTTGAATATGCGCTTATATGATTTTTGTTTGATGATAATAAACATATATACATTTGTTTAAATGTATTTGATAATATACTATTTATTTTCACAGATTAAATAAATATTTGCTGAATAAAATAAATAACACAGAATTTGAATTCAAACGAATATTTTATTCAAATAAATATTTATTACAATTTTGAATAGTATACAAATTCAAGCTCTCACTATTCACTATACAACTTTGATACAATTTCAATTACATCACTATTTTACATCTTCACCTCACTACATATCACTCACACTCGTATTTATCTTCAACTTCATTCCAGTTTGAATCCAGCATCTGAGAAATCTGCAAAAATATTCACTAACGCAGTAAAATTGAAAAAGAAATATTTTTGCAAAATAAAATAAGATATGATTTTTGAAAATAATATTTGCCTCAGTTATTTGGGTTGTTCGTCATCATTTAAATTTGAATTCATCATACACGAACAACTTGTGACATATACAGTGTATTACTGTATATGCCACAAGGCCGTGCACGCCGATATATACACTTGATTGATTTACAGGGACAGGCAAGCACAGGTCAAACCCAAATGAAAAATCAGGTTCAACTCACGTGCAATAACATTGAAAATCACGACACAAGCACAAGGTCAAATCCTAGTTTTGAAACTGGATTCAACACAAGGCGACATGATATGAATGCAACGAAGACCAACATCAAAATGGACTGCAACATGGATATCACAATCAAACTGCAACAAGGCAACTAGGAATGAACAGAACATAACAACACCAATGCATGTAAGTCAGTGGCAAAACACAAACTGTAGTGGCTAACCAGAAGTGAAGATTGCAGCAACATCAAGTGACAATGCAAGCAAAAACTCAAGTGCAACAGTGAATTTCAGTATGGTAGTGAAACAGACAACTACTGAAGCTCAAGAGGTGGTGTAAATACAACTCGAAGAATGCAAGTTCATATGTACAGCAACCCAACTGCAATACTGCGACAACAAGGCATAGCAACCACAAGATACTGCAACAAACACTCAAGTGAGTGAAATTCAAGTTATAATGCATCAGTGAGCCAAGAATACATGTACTCAAGCTTGACTAACAGTGAAGAACATGGACTGCAATATTCAAGTATATATTGAAAACAAGCTGCATGAATACATCATAAAGTACAGCAACACAAAGATGCAACAAAGACCAAGCTGCAGCATACCAGAAGATGGAGACAACTCAAATGAACACAATGTCACTGAAACATGTGCAGTCAAATGATCAGAGGCATCAATATGGTAACACACTACAACATGCTCAAAGTAAACACTGAATACATATGGACACAACAAATGGCATGGCAATGCTCAAGACCAAAACAAAGCTACAGGATGCACCAGACCAAGATGATCAAGTGCAGATCAGGCCGAACCAGGTCAATAGCACACTCAAGACCAGACCAGACAAGTCCAATGATGTAAATAGTGAAGAACATAAAGTACTACAGAGATCAATGCAACTTCACAGCAATCATAACACAAGCCAGAGTGAATGAAGACAAGCACATGAATACATAAAGCTACAAGTGATGCAGCATCAATCAAAAAGTGATATGGTGAAGCACTGACTCAAATACAACTACAAGGCATGAAACCATAGTGAAACATCACAATGAACACCACTGACCAGTGAATACAACATCAAGTTGCAGACTACAAGTTACAAACTAAAATGTGCAAATCAGTGAAAATATACAATGCACCAGAAACATGCAAGTGTCAAAGTACAGGTGCAAGTGTACATAAGAGAAGTACAAAATGACCAAACAACAACAGTGAATGGGGCAAAGCACAAAAGTGCAACAGCAAATACAATGACCATGTACAGGTATGAAATGGTCAGGGTGTCAACAAGTCAAAGCCGTGGTTGTCGAAGTCAAAGTCAGAGACCTCAACCAAGCAACAAATATATTCAATTATGAACAAGTCAAGGCCGAAGCTGTAGCAATCAAGAAGCCGTAGTCAACAACGTGATGATCACGAAATAAATCAAAATCGTAACCATCAAGCAATGAAATATACGATTATGAACTAGTCAGAATCAATCATCAAACGTTCAATTTAAATCAAGTGGCCGAGAAGAATTTTTGACAAATTCAAACATATTTTATCCGAACGAGAATATAGGAATTCGATTCCTATTTAAACAATTCATCATCGGCAAATTTGAGTATCGAATTCCAGAAAGCATAAAATCAGAAAAGCACAAGCAAATAATTACATACCGAATCGAAGAAGGAATTCGATCAACGAAGCAGCTGCAAAGAGCATCGAAGTCGAACAATTATCAAAGGTCGGCGCTTCAATTTGAAAGCCCTAAATTGCATCAAAGGGACGAAGCCCCAATTTGATAAGGACGAAGCCCTAAAAAGGAACGGCCGCCATTACAAACAAAGAAAGAAAAGAGACGGGTCAAATAGCAAAGGAGGCCGGCCTGCTTTTCAAAGGGGTTTTGTTTTTAAGGGGTTTTTAAATTTAATATTAGGGTTATTTCATTTTTAATTGTTTTAATTGTATTTTCCTTTTTTCTTTTTAAACCGTTTTATTTTTTCTAGTCGTGTGACTAGGGGACAAACTACGGTGTGTAGTTTGGGAATTCGCAACTCGGTGGTTGAGTTGTGGTCAGGGTTTTGAGCGTAGAGTTAGATTAGTCAATAGCGGGTATAGCGAGTTTACGTGTGTAAGCGAGGGACTATCTAATTTCTAGTAGAAACCTTGGGGGCAGCACGTAGGCAGGGTTTTGCCGAAGCTGGGTAAATTCTGTGTTGTTCTGTTTTATTCTGTTATTTATATTCTGCGATATCTGTGCTGCTATTCTGTGATCCGTGTTAAATATTAATTAGCTTCTGCAATTAATTTTTATAATTTACACTATCACCCTATTCACCCCCCCCCCTCTAGGGTGAAATCGATCCTACAAGTGGTATCAGAGCGAGGAACAAAAGCTGTTTTTGTTTTAAAATTTTGATTTTACAAAAACCAATTTTTAATTTAAAAATTCGTGTTTCAAAAATCAATTTTTGTTTTAAAAATTCGTGTTTCAAAAATCGGTTTTTGTTTTAAAAATTTGATTTTTTTTAAAATGGCTTCTTTTAATAATGCTTTTGCAGAAGGACAATCCATAGTTAGACCACCAATGTTCAATGGTGAATATGCTTACTGGAAAAATAGAATGCAAATTTTTCTGAAAACCATTGACGCTTGGAATATTGTTGAGACAGGTTATAGTATACCAACTATAACTATAGATAATCAGGAAATAGAGAAACCAAAGGAACAATGGACAGAACTAGAAAATAAATTACAGAATACTAATGCCAAAGCTATGAATTCTATTATTTGTTCATTGGATCAATTTGAATTTAATCGTGTCTCACATTGTCTAACTGCGCAGGAAATATGGCACATACTAGAAGTGACTCACGAAGGAACATCTCAAGTCAAAGAGTCTCGCCTTACAATGCTAAGCAGCGAATACGAGAACTTCAAAATGGCGAAGGAAGAAAATGTCAAAGAGATGTACGGACGACTCTCCAATATCGTATACAAATCAAAAGCTCTCGGAAAAACATACACCGAATTAGAAATAGTCCGGAAAATCCTCAGAGTCCTTCCACGAAGCTTTGAAGCAAAAGTTACTGCCATACAAGAATCGAAAGATTTAAAACAACTTAAAGTTGAAGAACTCATCGGAAATCTCACCACTTATGAGCTAGAAATGAAATTCAAAGAAGAGCGTGAAGGAGGTGACACTCAAAAGAAATCAATAGCTCTCAAAGGAACAACCGAAAGTGATGATGATAACGATGAAGATGATGGAGCAGCAGAATTGGAGCTGTTAATAAGGAAATTCAAAAAATGGAATCAAAAACATGGAAATTCAGCTCGAATTCAAAAAGCAAAAAGCAGAATAGCCAAAGCACTAGACTACTCGGAAGAACAAAAGTTTATTTGTTATAATTGCAACAAACCCGGCCATATCAAGCCCGATTGTCCACAAATTAAATCCAGCCATGGAAAGAAACAGAAAAAGAAAAGTTTTGCAGCCACTTGGGATGAAATAGACGAGAATGATCAAAGCACTGGCAGTGAAAGCGAAAAGGCAGAATTGTGTCTTCGAGGTGATACAACTGACAGTGACGATGACGAGCCAAGTGAGGTATCAAAACTTACCCATTCTGAGTTGCTTATATATTTTCATGAAGTAAATGGTTGTTTTGAACGACTTAGGGAAAAATACGCCAAACTTGAATCTCAAAAAGATACTTTGATAGAATGTAATAAACAACTTGATCAATTAGTTAAAACCTATCAAAGTAGGATCCTTAAGTGTGATAAGTGTCCAACATTTGATGAAGAAATTAAAAAATCAGAAATTAAAATAAAATCGCTTGAAAATGAAATTCTGATTTTAAAGGAGAATGAAAATACTAGGAGAGAGAATTCTATTAAAAAGTGCACACAGTTGTTAAACGAAAATGAATCTCTCAAATCACAAGTCCAACAATTGTCAACGACTTTAGATAAATTTTCAAAAAGTGAAAAATCATTGAATATGCTATTAGGAAAGCAAACTATTAATACGGTTAGACAAGGACTTGGATATAATAATTCGAAAATTGTTGAAAACAAGATTAATCAAGTTAATTCTATGTGCACAATTTGTAAAAAATTTGGACACGGTCACAATAATTGTTGGTATAGACCCAAACATGTGAAAACTATACCGATTTGGGTTCCAAAAGGCACAAATATAAAATCTCTCAAAGTTAAACAAATTTGGGTGCCAAAGGGAACAATTATAAATAGTTTTGGGTCTACACAAAATTATTTTTCAAAATTTTCTGCCACTAACAACCATGGACCTATAAAAACAAATAGGTCACAAAAATCTTTTTCCGTGTAGGTGTGGTGGCAGGCTAAGGAACAACAATAGTGTTCTCTGGATTTTGGCTGTTCCAGAAACACAATGGGCGACAAAGCAAAGTTCCTTAGCCTAGTATGAGGGTGACAGAATCACAATGGACAACGACGAGAAATATCGTAAAGGTAAAGACAGGTAAAGGTATATTTATTTGTACGATATATTAAATGTGATAATCTGTACCATTTTCTGAATAAAATCAGCCAATTATGCGATGATGATATGATGATGATTTAATGATGATTTTGATTCTGACTTTATTCAAAATTGTTAGCCATTTATATTCTTATGCCAAAAACACTATAAAATTCTCTAGAATTACTTGATATATAAGATTGAGAGAAAAATAGTGTTTTGATTGGATAATAATATTGTTGTTATAATATTTTTGGCTAAATCTATATTCATGTTTTGACACGGCCTCGATTTAAAATCCTAATGAATTCTATTTTAAAAATTGTAAAAAGGATTTTAAATTTTTTTTTGAAATTGTTGAAACTTTTAAGAAATTGCTTTGAAATAAAAATAATGTTTGATGGCTTCTAAAATTGACACTTTAATATATGTTTGATTGTTGACACGGTTTTCATTTCAAATCCAAGAGAATTTCATTTAAAATTTGTTGATAATAATCATGAGAAAATTTGTTGAAATTTCTTAATCTGGTCTTTGACATTCAACGAGTGAATTTTGAGTGAAATTTAAATTCAGATGCAGATTACACTGGTAATATGGTTGATAGAAAAATTACTAGTGGAACGTGATTAATTTTTGACACATTCATTTGCTGCATCATTTTTTTTTCAAAGAAAATATCTGCATATTTTTCACTTGAAATAATTTTCAAATAGCAGAAAATTTTCTTATAAAACCCCCTCAAGAAAATCATGTTTGACCATATTTACAGATTAGTCATTTTTGAAAAATTATTTTTATAATTTTTGGATTTGATTTTAAATGACTATTTTGACTAATCTAACTCCCTAATGATTATTGAAAAGATCAATAGTGATTGAAAAAAGTGTTGAGTGTCGATATTTGTCATACATTACTCAAGACAATATATTTAAAAAAAAAAATTCTTTAGAATTTCATAACAAAAGTTATAAAAACTTTTTGTTGGGTAAAAATTCCATGGTCATTTCTATTTCTATCATCTTTCTATCGACCATCACTCATCAAAATCATATATAGTATGTAAATTTGTGGTAGTTTACAAAGGAAATTATTCGTTCTTCAATTTGTTTTATCTTCAGATTCATAAAGGAAATTATCTATGCTTCAATTTATTATATTCTTCAATAAAAATAAATATACAAAGTATTCACTCTCATTTAAAAGTCCTCACGGTTATGCATGGGTGAATTACTTGGATTTTTGATTATGTGCTTCCATGCTCATTTAAAAGTCCTCACGGTTATGCATGTATGGAACGCATATCAAAATTAATTGGTTAAATAGACAAGTTGATTCTAATCCCATTTAAAAGTCCTCACGGTCATGCGTGGTTAGAAGATACTTGATTTCATTTTTAAAATTAAATTGGAATACTACTAATCTCATTTAAAAGTCCTAACGGTTATGCATGGTTAGTAGATATTCAAATTTCCCGAAATAAATATACCACAAATAGACAGAACTGTATGATTTTTATGAATTTATCCCCATCATTTCTGAAAGTGGAATATGCGTCTGACATGGGTAATTATGATTTTTGTTTGAAGTTTATTGAAATTTGATATTTATATTCAATTGAGTTAAATGTTTGATTCATGTCGATCACTTTATCTCTATTTTCTCTAACACTATTATTCTTTTGCTGATAACAAAAGGGGGAGAGAAAAGTTAAGATTTTGTCAAATAAAATCTAGCAAAGGTCAAATAATTTTCTATTTTGCATCTAGACTCATTTGCATATTTTATTTGTATGCATATATGTAGGGGGAGTTTTGTGTAGAGAAGAAGCAATTAAATAGGGGGAGCAATTAGAATATATCAATGATCAAATACATTTAACATATTCAAAATCTTAAATATATGTTTGTTGTCATCAAAAGGGGGAGATTGTTGAATATGCGCTTATATGATTTTTGTTTGATGATAATAAACATATATACATTTGTTTAAATGTATTTGATAATATACTATTTATTTTCACAGATTAAATAAATATTTGCTGAATAAAATAAATAACACAGAATTTGAATTCAAACGAATATTTTATTCAAATAAATATTTATTACAATTTTGAATAGTATACAAATTCAAGCTCTCACTATTCACTATACAACTTTGATACAATTTCAATTACATCACTATTTTACATCTTCACCTCACTACATATCACTCACACTCGTATTTATCTTCAACTTCATTCCAGTTTGAATCCAGCATCTGAGAAATCTGCAAAAATATTCACTAACGCAGTAAAATTGAAAAAGAAATATTTTTGCAAAATAAAATAAGATATGATTTTTGAAAATAATATTTGCCTCAGTTATTTGGGTTGTTCGTCATCATTTAAATTTGAATTCATCATACACGAACAACTTGTGACATATACAGTGTATTACTGTATATGCCACAAGGCCGTGCACGCCGATATATACACTTGATTGATTTACAGGGACAGGCAAGCACAGGTCAAACCCAAATGAAAAATCAGGTTCAACTCACGTGCAATAACATTGAAAATCACGACACAAGCACAAGGTCAAATCCTAGTTTTGAAACTGGATTCAACACAAGGCGACATGATATGAATGCAACGAAGACCAACATCAAAATGGACTGCAACATGGATATCACAATCAAACTGCAACAAGGCAACTAGGAATGAACAGAACATAACAGCACCAATGCATGTAAGTCAGTGGCAAAACACAAACTGTAGTGGCTAACCAGAAGTGAAGATTGCAGCAACATCAAGTGACAATGCAAGCAAAAACTCAAGTGCAACAGTGAATTTCAGTATGGTAGTGAAACAGACAACTACTGAAGCTCAAGAGGTGGTGTAAATACAACTCGAAGAATGCAAGTTCATATGTACAGCAACCCAACTGCAATACTGCGACAACAAGGCATAGCAACCACAAGATACTGCAACAAACACTCAAGTGAGTGAAATTCAAGTTATAATGCATCAGTGAGCCAAGAATACATGTACTCAAGCTCGACTAACAGTGAAGAACATGGACTGCAATATTCAAGTATATATTGAAAACAAGCTGCATGAATACATCATAAAGTACAGCAACACAAAGATGCAACAAAGACCAAGCTGCAGCATACCAGAAGATGGAGACAACTCAAATGAACACAATGTCACTGAAACATGTGTAGTCAAATGATCAGAGGCATCAATATGGTAACACACTACAACATGCTCAAAGTAAACACTGAATACATATGGACACAACAAATGGCATGGCAATGCTCAAGACCAAAACAAAGCTACAGGATGCACCAGACCAAGATGATCAAGTGCAGATCAGGCCGAACCAGGTCAATAGCACACTCAAGACTAGACCAGACAAGTCCAATGATGTAAATAGTGAAGAACATAAAGTACTACAGAGATCAATGCAACTTCACAGCAATCATAACACAAGCCAGAGTGAATGAAGACAAGCACATGAATACATAAAGCTACAAGTGATGCAGCATCAATCAAAAAGTGATATGGTGAAGCACTGACTCAAATACAACTACAAGGCATGAAACCATAGTGAAACATCACAATGAACACCACTGACCAGTGAATACAACATCAAGTTGCAGACTACAAGTTACAAACTAAAATGTGCAAATCAGTGAAAATATACAATGCACCAGAAACATGCAAGTGTCAAAGTACAGGTGCAAGTGTACATAAGAGAAGTACAAAATGACCAAACAACAACAGTGAATGGGGCAAAGCACAAAAGTGCAACAGCAAATACAATGACCATGTACAGGTATGAAATGGTCAGGGTGTCAACAAGTCAAAGCCGTGGTTGTCGAAGTCAAAGTCAGAGACCTCAACCAAGCAACAAATATATTCAATTATGAACAAGTCAAGGCCGAAGCTGTAGCAATCAAGAAGCCGTAGTCAACAACGTGATGATCACGAAATAAATCAAAATCGTAACCATCAAGCAATGAAATATACGATTATGAACTAGTCAGAATCAATCATCAAACGTTCAATTTAAATCAAGTGGCCGAGAAGAATTTTTGACAAATTCAAACATATTTTATCCGAACGAGAATATAGGAATTCGATTCCTATTTAAACAATTCATCATCGGCAAATTTGAGTATCGAATTCCAGAAAGCATAAAATCAGAAAAGAACAAGCAAATAATTACATACCGAATCGAAGAAGGAATTCGATCAACGAAGCAGCTGCAAAGAGCATCGAAGTCGAACAATTATCAAAGGTCGGCGCTTCAATTTGAAAGCCCTAAATTGCATCAAAGGGACGAAGCCCCAATTTGATAAGGACGAAGCCCTAAAAAGGAACGGCCGCCATTACAAACAAAGAAAGAAAAGAGACGGGTCAAATAGCAAAGGAGGCCGGCCTGCTTTTCAAAGGGGTTTTGTTTTTAAGGGGTTTTTAAATTTAATATTAGGGTTATTTCATTTTTAATTGTTTTAATTGTATTTTCCTTTTTTCTTTTTAAACCGTTTTATTTTTTCTAGTCGTGTGACTAGGGGACAAACTACGGTGTGTAGTTTGGGAATTCGCAACTCGGTGGTTGAGTTGTGGTCAGGGTTTTGAGCGTAGAGTTAGATTAGTCAATAGCGGGTATAGCGAGTTTACGTGTGTAAGCGAGGGACTATCTAATTTCTAGTAGAAACCTTGGGGGCAGCACGTAGGCAGGGTTTTGCCGAAGCTGGGTAAATTCTGTGTTGTTCTGTTTTATTCTGTTATTTATATTCTGCGATATCTGTGCTGCTATTCTGTGATCCGTGTTAAATATTAATTAGCTTCTGCAATTAATTTTTATAATTTACACTATCACTCTATTCACCCCCCCTCTAGGGTGAAATCGATCCTACACAAGGAGTACCATGAAGCCTCACAATCTCCTTAACATACGAACACTCAAGACTTGCAGCAGTCCTAGTTAACTTAACTAGAATGAAATGAGCACTCTTAGTCACCCAATCGACTATAACCCAAATGCCTTTGTTTCCTCTTCTTGACCTAGAACGTCCATCGATAAAGCCTATAGGGATCTGCTCCCACTTCTACTTCGGGATCCCAAGTGGCTGAAGTAGTCCAGTTGACTTCTGTTGGTCACTCTTAATCTACTGGCAGTTTGAACATAGACTCAAAAAGATCGAAACATCTCACTTCATCTCCTTCCACCAGAACACTCTCATATCTTTGAACATCTTAGTAACTCCTGGATGGAAAGATAACTTTGAACGGTGACATTTCGCTAACATTTCTCTTCTAAATCCATTTACATTCCGAACACAAATATGTCTATTCATTTTCAATACGCCCTGGGGATCAATCTCAAAAATAGATACAATACCTTCTTTAACATTCTTCTTAAGCTGAGCTTAAGTAGGATCTTCATTTTGACTAGCTACAATCGTTTCCATCAACACTGGATTGACTTCTAAGTTAGCAATCATTGCAACATTCCAACTTAACACATCTCCAGTAGCATTTGCTTTCCCAAGGGCATAAAGAATATCTAGATCATAAGAAGTGAGAAACTCCAGTCATCTCTGCTACCTCAAATTCAAATCCTTCTAGGTAAAAAGATATATAAGGAATTATGGTCCATGTATAACTCGAATTTTTCACCCAGAAGGTAACGCCTCCACATCTTCAGTGGGATGACAATGGCCATAAGCTCCAAATCACGCGTAGCATAAATTTTATCATGTGGCTTCAGTGGTCGACTCGCATATGCAATAATCTTCCCATGCTGCATTAGAATTGCTCCCAAACCAGTACTACAACCATCCATTACCGTTAAACCTTTGTTCTCATTTGAGTGGTCAAACCGGAGTGCTAGTCAACTTCTCCTTCAATTCATGGAATGCTTGATCATATTTTTGCATCCATATGAACTTAACATCTTTCTTCATTAACTTCATCGGATGAGAAGCAATCTTTGATAAATCTTCGATGAACCTTCGGTAAAAACTAGCCAATTCCATGAAACTTCTAACTTTCTTGCACTTTCAGGCTTCTTCCAATCTTGCAATGCAATAACTTTAGCTGGGTCAACTGATATGCCCACTCTCGAAACAACATGCCCTAAAAACCTAACTTCAGATTTCCAAAAATGACACTTGGAAAACTTAGCATTCAACACTTAACTTCTCAAGGTATTTAGAACGACTTGGAGATGATACTTATGCTCTTCCTCCATCGTAGAGTAAATAGGAATATCATCAACGAAGACGAGAACAAATTTATTAAGAAAATCCCGGAACACTCGATTCAGTAAGTCCACAAAATAAGCGAGTGCACTAGTCAGTCCGAATGACATGACTAACCATTCATAAAAACTATCAAGGGTACGAAAAGCTGTTAAGGGCACATAATTCTCTGCTATCCTTAATTGATGAAAACCGGTGGCAAGATCCAATTGAAAAAAATACTTGAACGTCGTAGAGTCGGTCAAACTTATCGTTGATCCTAAGCAAATTGATACTTATTCTCGAAAGTTCTCTTGTTCAACTCCCGGTAGTTTACACATAACCTAATAGAACCATCTGCCTTAGTGACAAAAACTACTGGTAATCCCCAACTTGATATGCTATATTGGATCAAACCCTTCTGTAATAAGTCAAACGGCTGCTTCTCTAATTCCCTTCTCTTTTTCAGGAAAAACCTTCGATGAGGTTGTACAATCTGTCTGGTTCCTGTAATCAAATTATTATGGAAGTCCACTTTATAGTAAGGAGGCAAACCTTGCACTTCATCAAAAATATCCTTGAAATCCCAAACAAGCAGTATATCTCTTAGCTCCTCTTTAGCTACTTCTAGTGAATAGAGAAAACTGCTCATTAACTCATTAGGCCTTTTGCAACATATATCAATGCTTCTTCCTACCGTATCCTATATTACGACAATTCTCCTAACACAATCCAAAATAGCTTCAAACTTAGATAACTAATCCATACCCAACAGTATCCAAAACCCTTGAACCAAAGGATGAATAAGTAGAAAAGGAAGTGCTGATCTTGATAAGAAATAGGAATATCTAGGCACATAGTGCTAAGATCTGTCGGACCCCAATTGGGTTCGACACATAGAGAATTATTTATAAAGATAGGTTTAAGGTTAAGTTTATCAATAATATCAACTAAAATGAAAATAAGGATAGATAAATACTACCATATAAATAAAATAAAAAGCTTATTGATAGTGGTAGTAACCCCAGACGTTAGACGAGTCTTCATCATATGCACCTTATTGCCATTAAGACTGGTCATTATACTCCTCATCCTCTTGAATAGAGATACCCTAAATTGAGGTGTAGTAACTATAGTATTGGGGGTCTTGCGGAGCCTTAAGATCCTTTGAAGGAAATGATATGCCTTCACTCTTTTCGATATTAAGACAAATTGGCACCTTGCCATGATGAGAACGTTTTGGTGGTTCTTGTGAAGGCCCTATGCCTGAAGATGGTCCTGGTTGAAACGCTGGTGGTGATGAAGTTGGGGACGGAGAAGATGAAGAGTGAGGTGAGGAATGACCCCGAACCTTCCTGAGGACTTTTCCTAAAGTTGAAACGACTTTTTCTAACGCCTTTTCTACTTTGGTCATGCGAGTAGAAAAAGATCGTTCCAAACGAAACATCTTTTTATCTAACACCCGTTGGTTTAAGGAGAGGAGACATTGCTTTTGAAGTGTAACATCTTGATAGTTCTCTCCTGATCCCACTGTAACTCTGGCTTCTTGTATTTCGAAATTAGAGAAATTCTCTGTAGATGTTGAAGCTCTAGAAGGTTGGGAAGGTCGAGTTAGTGGTGCTTTTCGTCGTCGTTGTTATTGAGGTTGTCGGTACTGGGAAAAGGGAACTAAGTTTGGAGTTGTTTTAGGGAGATGCATCAGAGAGAGGAATCTAATGGCATAATCTTTAACGGAGATTTCTTCATATTGGGAGAGGTATAAAGGAATCCCTAATGACCGTAGAATTCTCATTATGTATGGAGCGTAAACAATGCTACAATGGGTAGTTGTCCAAAAGTTTTAATTTGGTCAAAATATATTATGCCTATTTAACTTTAATTTGATCAAAAATATGATATAAAGCTTTATGATCATATTCGTAGACTTGTTCACTACTACCTAACCTAGGGATGACCATGTTTATGAGCATACAATTAAGAAGTCGAGCTCGTGGATGAAAACTGGACGTTTAATAAAATTTTATTTTTATAATCCATTTTGTCCCAATTACGGATTGATCTGTAGGTCTCGGTACAAGTTCCCATACATCATTTCTTTCGAGTTGATTGAGTTCTTCTTGCATTTCCATAATCCTTGATTCATTGTTTGATGCTTCTTTATAGTTTTTAGGTTCAAGATTTGACATAAATGCAACATGACTCATTTGATTTAATTGGTGTATGGTAGAATCTTTTGTATTTGAATCACCAATTATATTGTTGATTGGATAGTCTTTCAAAATACGAGGTGATGATCTTAACGTATTATCATTTTCAATGGTATTCTCATTATTGTTATGTACAATTGGGTTATTTTCAAATGGTTTTGTTAAAATCCTGTCATCATCGCTATTTTTACTACTTGAAAATTTTTCATCAAAAGAAACGTGTGCACTTTCTTCTATAGTACTAGTATGTTTATTAAATACTCTATAAGCTTTGACATGATTTGAGTATCCGATAAAGATTCCTTCGTCGACTTTTGAATCGAATTTTCCAAGATTATCTTTAGTATTTAGCATAAAAAATTTTAAACCAAATATACGAAAATATGGTATTTTAGGTTTTTTTTACCAAAAAACATTACATAATTGGTATTCTTAGTTAGAGGACGTAATGTGACACGATTCAATACATAACAAGCACAAGCTATAAAAAGTGTATGACTTTTTCTTTCTATAACACCATTTTGTTGTGTTGTTCATGGAAATGAGAAATTATATATAATTTCATTTTTGTTACAAAAATTTCATTTTTGAATTCACCTCCGCGATCACTTCTTATACTCTTTATTTTAATATTCATTCAATTTTTAATTCTTTTAGCAAAAATTTTAAACATTTCAAAAGTATTATTTTTATGTTTTAAGAATAGTATCCATGTATATTGTGAAAAATCATCGATAATAACAAATACATACTTATTATGATTTACTGAACGTATTTGAGTAGGTCCAAATAAATCAAGATGTGATAATTCTCAGGGTTGTTTGGTAGAAAGTTCATTTTTAGATTTAAAAGAACTCTTTTTTAATTTGCCATATTAACAAGCAATACATAAATTTTTAACTTTATAATTTATTTTGGGAAGACCTTAAACCAAATTATGTTTAGCCTATTTGTTTACCTAAAGTTTATGTGACACAATCATTTGTGCCATATCCATGAATCATTTAATTCTACGGCTAGACATAAATCGCTCGAGTTATTAAATTTCATATTTAAGATATAGCTGTTTCTTTTTCTTAATCCTTCAAAATCAGACTTTTATTTTGATAAATATGTTGCATCTATTCTTTTCAGAATAAATTTGAATCCTTTTTCACAAAGTTGACTAATGCTTAATAGGTGATGTTTTAGATTTTTAACTAAAAGAACATTTATAATAACAATTGAAGTGGACATACTAACATTGACGTTATCTCCAATTCCAATTGAAAGTGACTACTGTGTGGCTAATTATCACTTAGGATCGTGTAATATGGAATGTATTATAATCTAAATGCAGAAACATATAATAATAGTAAAGTAAATAAGAATAAGCACACCAGGAGTTTTTATACTGGTTCGAACTTCCCGTTCTACATCCAGTCCCAGACTTCCCTTTGGAATTTCACTCAATAACCTCTCGCTTAACCCATAGGAAAAGGTAAACAACACCTGAGTAACAGATCAGGATTTTTCTGCCTCTAGCAACCGAAAGAGGACTTTTACCGCCTGAACAACCGAACATAACTTCAACAGTTTCAAATAAAATTGTTTTAACACCCTGTGTTCTTGATAACACTGATTTTTCTTTAATAGTACAATCTTCCTATAATATTTCCTCAAGTATATATTGTGTGTGTAAAGATTTAGAAAGAAAAATATTGCTTTGAATCGAAGAATAAGTTAATGATTTAGAGATTCAAGCAATATATATAAATTGTGATTGCTTGTACAATGCAGAGATAGCAGAATCAGAAAATAAAATAAAATACTGTGATTTTGGGAAGTGAATCTCATGTGTTCATATAGTAGGTAAACGGCTACAACCATTTACGAAGAGTTTTGACCAAAAGATGCAGCCACTACTGTTCAAATTGGATTGTATCTCTTGGCAAATGGAAGTGTCTATTCAGAAAAAATAGCTGTTAGAAAGGTTCGGTCGACTGATTCAAAACGACCAGTCGACTGAATATTCAAAGTTGGTGCAAAATACAGTGTATCTATGTAACTGAGCAGGTTCAGTCGACTGGTCATATTTGGTCTGTCGATTGACTTAGTTGTCAGTGCACAGTTCACACATTTTTTGAAAGAAGTGAATTTTAAACAAATTTGATTTTGTGTGGACTACTTGAGGATAGATTTTAACAATTCTAAGACTAGAAAACTTCAACAATAAACATACTATACTTAGTTTTGAAGTCTTGTCTTCTTTGTAGTTTTAGTAGCATATCTCTTTCTCTTTTTGTCGCTTGATCATATAGTCTCATCAATGATTTGTTTAAGTTCTTTGTCATGAATCAAAACTTATGATTCAACATTCTCCCCCTTTTTGATTGATGACAACCTATTATAGATGATACTATATTTTAATAAACATATAAAGAAAGTTATATATATCTTCCCCTGAATATCCGATGACATATCTAATCCTGCAAGAAATGGTTAGTCATACAAATTTCTCCCACTTTATCATTGACAAAAAGGAAATAAACAATAACATCATCATTGAACTAACAACATAATAATCACAAAAAATGTTTCGAATTGTACTGAGCTACTTATACAAGCTCAAAAAATAAACAGTAGAGAATGTTTAAAACAAATAAAGATAGCTTACCACCATCTAGAAATATCGATATCACTCACCAGAGTCAGACTCTACTTCTTCTTCAAGTCGCATAGGTTCTTTTCCTCTTGAAGAACTTTCCACAAATTGTCTGCCACCCCCATTTTCGCATGTGTCAGAACTTATGTGTTCTTCGGATGTAGACCAAGTAAAGCGAGGAGCTGGACATTTAACCGGATCATGCTGTAAAGTTTCCGTAGTTATGGAAGAGGAATAAAAGATTGTGGAAGAGGAACAAGAGATTGCATCCCATAAAATACCAAAAAAGCTTTTAATTTTTTCAAATTTCATGTCTATTTTCTTATCGAGATTTTTGATGCGAGAATCCAAAATGACTTGATTTCGCACAATTAGATCAATGGATTCTCGGGTGCTTTGGGATGGGGTTGGTGTACGAATGTCATCTCTTTTTTGCTGTGGAGCACTAGTTTGTTGACAAGGTCATGATTGCCAGCCTTGACAAGACATGATAGTGAGAGGCCTAGGAGGCAATCTCATTAGACTTATTGTGCGGCTATATAGAGTTTTAGAAATGGAGATATCAGATTCCGGAATAGGAACCTATAGGTTCATAAGTAGCCGCATAATATATTCACCGTAATAGATTATATTCATTTGACCTTAGTTAAAAGACAAGAGCTCATCAAGAATAAACTTAGGCCAATTTATTTGGACATCTTCCCAAATATCATATAACGCTTTAAAATTATTTGGATATACAAGCTCATAAGAATCGGTACGAGGAAGAATTGTGTGCATTAAGACTCGATGCACGATTCGAGCTGTAGGGCGTAAGGTGATAGATTTTAGTTCAGTCATGTCATCTTCCAAAACGTATGACTTACTTCACCTCGTTCGCCTATAGGAACATTTAATTCTTCCAATGAAATACCATTAGTTGGTGTATGGAGAATGTGTCCAATTCCATCTAATGACAGGAACACTTTTTGACCACAAACTAAACTCCATACGCAATTATCACGATTTTGTGGATTTTGATGTCTTAAATTTAAATTTGCATAAAAGTTTTTTACCATAGTATGATTAATTTTGAGATTATTCTGATTGTGGTAAAGAAGAGATTCTAGACGACTTCTTTGCAAGCTCTTGAATTCTATACGAAGCAAAATCTGGAAAACAACAAAAGATCCTTCGAAAAAGCATGCTTCCTTCATTTTGTTCCATCTTTGGAGAGCCGTAGCATCATAAAGCCATTCAACAATTTGGATGTCAATTAGGTTAGAGGAAGAGGTAGATGCATGTCTAGATCTTTTAGGTTGTCTTGAAACCATTTGAAATTATAATGGAGTAAAGGAATTTTAAAATTTTAAGAGCTAGGGTTTTGAAAATCTAAAGTGAGAAAGTAATAGTGAAGAGTGAAAAAGGAGATAGTGGGTTAAAGGGTTAAGAAGGTAGTAGAATAGTTTAAAAAAGCTCAGATTTGTCATTCAGTCGCCTGGACGTATATGGTCAGTCGACTGATCAATATCCCGAAACTCTCTGTTTCGTGATTCAGTCGACTGGCCAAATTAGTTTAGTCGATTGAATACTGTCTGAAAGCTTTCTTTTTCCAGTTGACTAGTCAAACCTAGTCTGTCGATTGGATTTTTTTTGCATATACAGTATATTTTTGCATAAATACACACACACACACACATTCAAGTATATTAAATAATGCATATACATAAGAGTGAAATAAATTAAAAAAATATAGAAAGAGAATAAATTATTTTGATGAAGGAGTGGATAGAGACTTTGAGTTGTCTGGTTCAACCTTTGTCTTCTCTTCATATATTTTAATGGCGACTAACAATTTCCATGCTCCCATGAATTCGGAGACACAGGTGGAGGTTGTGGTGACTGATCCCATGAATTCCAAGAGGAAGAGGTTGTAGGCTGATGAACAGCAGATGAAGATGACCTGTAGAATTTCCATCCAAGTTGCTCCACAAAGCTAAATCATCTTGGATTCATCTTCTGTTCATAGTACATTTCACGTTGAATTGCTATTGATTCCCTTTAATAATGATGTAAATCATCAATCTTTTGCTTTGTTTATGGAGAACCAAAGAACAGAAAACGACGTGCCTCCTTTTTTTTTGAGTATGGCCAGTATGATAGTTTGATGGTGTGGCCGGTTCATGATATAGTGTAGGTGTAGGTAAGTTTGATGAACCAAAGGTAGGTGTCGAGAAATCGACAGAGGAATATGTAGAACTATTTGAGTATTTTTCCTGTGAAGACATTATAGTAGGATGGAATAATATAGGATTAAGGAAAATTAGATGGAAGGATAAACGGAAAACTTTTGAGGTATATATAAGTTAAAAAATTGTTAAAGATGGATGTATTAACGTAAAACCTGAAAATTAATTAGAGGATGAAAATAAAACACAATTTTTGTAACGAACCATAGAATCTCACATTCACAGGGATTAAATATAATATCAAATAATAGCATTTATACAATGAAAAGCTGTAATTGTCAATTTACAACATTATATTAGAGTACAATCATTCACAAAGAGACTAGACAGTTATATCAACTTGTCCCAGACTATTACCAAAACAATCTCAAATACATAACGGAATACACTCCACATGTTCCTACCATCCAGCACGCCTCTTGAGCTCTAGAACGTCCTAACCTGAAATGCTATAATACTCGGTCTGACCTGAGCATTACATTAAAGTAACACCCGAGTCAGGCTGGAAACCAGCGTGAGTAAACATATATAACTTGAAATACTAAGTTATAAAACTTCTTTGAAAAACCAGGGTAACTCGTACATTACTACGAATTCTTATCTTGCTATAACCAAATATTTATTCCACAAAATAATATCAAAGTTCCGATACTTAGTTTAAATGGTCCGGCTTATTTAATTTATTCCAGTCCAGCCTATTTGATTCTAAAATCAAATCTATATAGAATTATTATAGATTACTAATCGAAGTGGTTTCGGGTATTGCTGATACCCGACCCCGGTCTCTTCGAATCCAATGTCATCTTTAATCCTAGTTATTTAAGTGAATACAATTCAATTTTGAACATAGGATGTCATATTTACATAGCAATTCATTACAGATAATAGCTTATATTGTCACAGTACAACAAAGCATTGCATGTCACCGAACATCACACATCAGTGGTGTCAATCAATTCAAGGCATTCAGCATAACTTAATCATCCATAAGCAAGATTAATTTGTTGTACAATTCCTAATTAATATAATTTAATCTCTAAATAAATTGAATTAATTACTTTTAAATCCTACTTAATTAACCTTATTTAATTATAAACCATGTATCTTAATTAATGAAATTTATTAATCATCCCTTAATTATTCACATTAATTAATTAACCTTTAATTACTTACATTAATTAATCGTACTATAATTAATTACATTAATTAGTGATCCTTAATTAATTACATTATGTAATTATCCTTTAATTAATTACATTAAGTAATTATCCTAATTACTTACAATAATTATTTAACCTTTAATTAATCACATTGATTAATTACCCAAATATATAATTTTTCAAATCAATTCAATTTAAATTCAAAACACTTTTATTAATTAAAGTTTAATACACTTAACTTAATCACTTACTTAATTCAATCATTAATAAATTCCTTTTGAAAATATTTAGGAATTAATTTAATAAATTAAAGGAAAATTAATTAACCCAATACATGCTTATTTCAAATCAAAACAATTTAAATTCAAGAAAACATTTGACTTTATAATTTGAATTTGAGACTTGTTTGAAAACTTGCTCAACACTTTCTAATACCTTGGTTTGAGAACTTGTTCCATATTTTCTTTTGCATCCAAACCTGGTCAAGTTTCTTTTTAAACACTTAGATAATTGAACAAAAATCAACCCAAGCCCAAACACAAAAACCCTAAGCGAAAACCTGAGCCAAAACTTGAAAACCCCAAGCAAAAACTTCTTCTTCCCCGATGCATCACAACACAGCAAACAACCCAGCACAGCTGATATATGTGCACGTGCACAAGGCGTCGGAGCCTCTCCGATCAACCACGACAACACCACTAAGTCACCATCGTCTCACCTGTACGTCTCGACCACCCAGGACTTGGATCCTACCTTCGTATCGAAATCGAGAAAAACGAATCCTACAGTGACGAACCAGATCACCCAAAACCTTCTCCCAACGTCACCTCCAACCACCAGACACCATGGGATCTCGTACAGAGCTTCGTCTTCCTACCCTCCAGCTTATCCCCCTACACCGCACTCCCAGTCGCCAACACGACGCTGCAAACGAACAAAAACCTACATTGACACATAGCAAGCCTGAACCCTACATCGCCGTAGACCAGCCACTCCGGCGCTCGATAAAATCCTCGACTATTTTTCCAGTGATCTCCACGAATCAAGCTTCCTCTAGCACCAGGCCCGACGCTCTTGTTCTCTTCGATCCTCGATAATCGATGAAAATGCAATTCTCGTTCATCTCGCGAATCCTCAACAACCACCATATTAAAAAATCATGAAATCTATATCGAAATTCATTACTTTCGAAAATGAATCAGTTTTTATAATTAAAATTTGAAATTTTAAAAATCAAAATTTTGATTTGAATTTAATTTCACCGTCATTTCTTATGTCCCATAATCCTACTTGATAATTTCACTTAATAATATTTTTAAAATTAAGATTTTATTAATACAAACAAATTTTCTTTAGTCACCATAATCTATCAAGGATTATAGGAAGAAGAACTGAATTTAGAGAAGATTTGGTCTGCTGAAAACCAAACAGAGTTAGACATACCGAAATCTCAAGCATGCACACACAACTTTATATTTATATACATACAAACATATTCATACATTCATGCAAAACATTTCACAACATTACAACTATGATTTATCATATGTATCAGAATATAAAAAGATTGAGCTTTAAAAAGGTGAATGTTTACTCACCTTTTGATGTTGAACAGATAACAAAGCCTGGAAATGATTTTTTCTCTTGAACTTGAAAACTGGAATTTATTCTTGAATTTTTATCTGACCTATTCAATTATTGGGATGATGTTGCTTAAATTGTTTCAAGTTTGAGATAATCTGATCTATAGCTTGCTTTGAAACTGAGTTGAACTTGCTTCAAGCTTTCAGGTTGAAGATTGTTAAAGATTTGTTTGATTTTGTGTTTGAAATGATCTGATCTTCTTTGCAACTTGTATTTGATTTGAATTTAAACTTTGCTTTTAATTCTTTTCTGTTTTTTGCTTTTCTTTCTTAGGTTTTAGTTTTGTTTCTCTAGTTTGAATACATGAAAGAAAAAAATGAGAAAGGGGTAGATATATGTACATATAATCTTGAAACCCTTTCATTTATTAAATTTAATTTAAAGAACAATTTGCCCGCGACAACCCAAAATTTTTATATATTTGAAATTGTGATATTTAATTTATTTAAATATTTGGAAGTTGATTAAACATGAATTTCAAATATCATTATTATTTTGCAATTAAATTATTGAATTTTATAATTTGAAATTGGGTAAAATATTGAATCTTCATTTTTAAGCCTGTTAAAAATAATTTGATGGCTTGTAAAATTTATATTGATAACACTGAAGATAGCAAAAGTGTAAAAATTAAATTTGGAAGGGTTTTGTTCAGTTTTAAAAATATATTGTTTAAATTGACATTTAAAAATAGCCTTCCGAGGCATCGTCTCGGAATTCGACGAAACCAGTTCCATTAGATCCGTAATAGTGTATTATTATCGAATTTCAATTTTCATGGTATCTGGAGTGATCATTTGGCCGTACGGTGGATAAATGCGCTAAAATCTATATCGAAAATTTAATATAATATCTGTGTTCAAAAAGCTATCTTCTCCATACGATCGAGTTAGGCCTCGAAACCTTTTCCATTGTGTTCAGAATAGGGGTTTAATATTATAAACGCCTAGCGGCACGCCTCGATAGGAGTTCAAAATTTTGAGTTGCATTTACCGAGACGATTTGAATTTGAAATTGAATTTAAATATAAATTTTTTTGAATCTAATACTGGCAGACCATTGAAGACACGTAGCCTGCCTCTTCAAACACATGTCCTACTGCTTTCAACACGCGTCTTTTTTTTTTGGGCCGAGCGTTTTAAAAAAAAAGTGAATAAGCATCCAAGCTTCTCTTGATATCAAAGTCGAAAATGAAATCCAGATAAATAAATAAAAATGGCGACAGGTGAATAATGCCTCAGGCGAGTAGGGTTCCTCAAAATCAAATTCGTTCTTCTTACAATCTCGTCCTTACTCAAAAGCAGAAGAAAAAAATCTTTCCTTTTTAGTGAGAAAATATATATGTGCAGAAAATTTGGGAAGAGTAGGAATTTTTAAATGTTTCAGTCTATATAAAAATATTGATGTTTGATTCTATATAGATTTTTAGCATATATGCACTTTCAAAAGGAAAATTTATTAAGTTTAAAATTTAATCATTAGTAAATTAAATTATTAATGATAAATGACTGTTCGGTTACGTCAAATATTAATAAACCGTAAAATGTTTATTCAAGGTCAAAAATCATGAAACCGTGTCGAGATTGAAGTGGATGGCAAAACAAAGGTCAAAGGTGAGTTAATCTCACTCATCTGGGTATTATTTAAATTTAAATTGTTAAATTTAAATTTTGGTTGAATGATTGAATTGATTTGATGTGGTATATTATATATAGTAATATATATATATATATATATATATATATATATATTCGAGTGATTGATTTCCCGTATTATATAGCGGATGAGACCCTATGCGCCGCATAATTCCGGATGATATTATATAAACCCATATACCACGATATTTCACCTCGAAATGGAATTGGTATTATTATATTATGCTAACATCTGTGGATGCAGGGAAATACAGGTTGGAGGGATTTAATTGGATTCCTCAAAACGTTTGAATTTATTTTATATGTTTAGCGATATGATTATGTAGTGATCTATGATGAATTATATTGATCATAATGGGAATTGGAATTTATTGAATACTCTGGTTTGGTTAAATATATATATATTGGAATTTTGAGAATTGAAATATATATATGAAGTTTGGATTCTTTTTAAGTAAATAAAAAGGTAAAATTAAATAAAATAATTATAAGGAATTTTGGATAATTAAAATGATTTGGAAGAATAAAAGTTGATTTTTAAATTGTAAAAATAAATCCAAAGTATGAGAAAAGGGATATTTTGAATAAATTAATTTAAGTGATAATATTTAAAAGGAGGAAAGAATTTATTTAAAAAATTCAAGTTTTGAATTTATTGGAAAAGATAAGAAGGAATTTGAGAAAAATAAAATTGAAATTTGTATTTTCAGTTAAAAAGACTTTAAATCATAATTAAGAAGTAAAATCTGAAATTAATGGGTTTTGAAATAAATTGAGAAGTAAAGAAAATTTATTCAAATGAAGTGAATTTGGGAATCAATTTGAGAATTGATTTAGTGTTTGAAACTGTGTTTTAAATGAAGGATGAGACTATGGAATATATATACTGGATCTATAAAGTAAAATATCAGTGGATATTTGGAAGTATAAATTTCGTGATGGAAATTTATAAAGGACGGGGAAATTTGTTTTAAAAATAAACAGTGGTTTTTTTAAAAGGGTGTGGAAGAGAAGTGTATTTTCACTGAAAAGTAAAGTACGATTTCAAAGATTTTTTTAAAGAAAAGTACAAGTTAAAAGTTAAAGTTGTTTTAAAGGATTACTATTTGAGAAATTATTATCTATGTTGTTTAGAATTTTGAAGGTAAATATTTATCTAAATTAGTCACAGAAGTAATTATTTTAAAAAGGGTAACTGGTATTATGTTTTAAAAGATAATTAATTATATTTTATAAAATAGTTTTATTTTAAAGATAATTTGGTTAAAGTTTTATTTTAAAACTTGTATAGAATTTCGTAACTGTTGAATATGCGATTATATGATTTTTGTTTGATGATAATAAACATATATGTATTCATTTAAATCTATTTGTTAATATACTATTTTATTTTCACAGATTAAATAAATATTTGATGAATAAAATAAATAACACAGAATTTGAATTCAAACGGATATTTTATTCAAACATATATTTATAACAATTTTTGAATGTTACAAATTTCAAGCTCTCACTATATATATACACAATTTCAATTACAATACCATTTTAAGTACATCACATTCACATTTACATTTGACCTCACTACATATCACTCATTCACTCACACTCATATTTATCTTCAACTTCATTCCAATGTGAATCCAGCATCTGAGCAATCTGTAAAAATATATTGACACGGTAAAATTGAAAATAAAATATTTTTGCAGTATAAAATAAAATGTGGATTTCAAAAATAATATTTGCCTCAGTTATTTGGGTTGTTCGTCATCATTTAAATTTGAATTCATCATACACAAACAGCTTGTGACATACACAGTGTATCACTGGATATGCCACAAGGTCGTGCACACCAATATATACACATGATAAAATTATAGGGACAGGTGAGCACAAGTCAAAAACGTCGGGTTCAACTCAAGTGCAATAAAAATAATGCCACAATATCAGCATAAGGTCAAACCCGAGCTTTAAGCTGGATTCAACTCAGGTGCAATACAAAATTGTCAAGTACAAGTGACCAAAGTTCAAGTCATGCACATGAAAAAAACTCAAATGAACAAAGTGCAAACCCAGACCAACATACCCAATGAAGACTTGAACAAAGGCAATACTCGAGTATAAATAATGAACATATACAGGAATGCACAGTGCACAACAACCCAATTCAAACTACAATGAACTAGGCAAAGCAACTTGAGCTCCAAAAGATACAACATAATGCACCAGTGAATAACTAAATGAAACTGGACAGTGCAAGTTCAAATAGAAACAGTGGACAGAACAAGTGCAGCCTCTACATGAAGTATACAAGCTACTGAACTCCAAGCAAAACTCAAAGCAAGTATGCAACAAAGATGAACACAAGCTTCAGACTAATGTACACATGAATGCCATCAAATGTACAAGTAAATGTACAAAGACTCCAAGCCGGCAAGCATTTCAAACATGAAGACAACATGAAACTGCACCAAAGTGACTTCAACAAGTTGATATGCAAACATGTATGCAGTGACAATGTACATGAAACCCAAAACCGCATAATCAAACTGCAAATGTCACAAAGGCTAGAGGCTATCAAATACACAGTGCAGAAGATGAATGCATACACCTGTGCTGACACACCTATATACACACATAACGGTATGTATGTATACAAGTGGAAATCAATGCGAACTACTAAATCCAGAAATGATGACTGGAAACACAGGACACAATACAATAGAGGGTGCAACTCAATACAATAAATTACACATAACACAAATATTCAAAGCAACTCGAAGTCAGTGATACCAGATCACAATATACACAGAACTGTAATTAGATGAACCAAAACTATGACACAAGACCACAAATCCAAACCATGTTCAACAGTCAAAGCATCATCAACAAAGTAATACAACATTTCAGTGAACAAGTGAAGCATCTTTGTTATATGTGTAAATATATGTATAGCAAGTTCAAGCTGCAGGTCAAAGACATAATGGCTAAAGTAAGTCATAAAGAAAATAGTCTCAGTAAAAATATGCAGCGCACAAATATCATGAACCAGACTTTGAATCAAGCAATGCAGACAACAGAGGCAGGAACACACATGTACAAAGTCAATTCAAGTCAAATGCCGAAGTCATGCAACAGTAGGTACAAGTTAAATATGACACAGCTAGTTCAAACAAATGACCAGGGGAAATAAACACAAATGGCCAGAGTCGAGAAATAAACACTGCCAAAAGCAAAGTCATAAATTCACACAGAAGAATCAAAGTGGCCGAAGTCAACCACGACAACAGTAAAAATTCAACTGGTCAAAGAAAATGTCAAAGCCGTGATGAACAAGGTATCGAACAAAGGAACAAATCAAACAAGCCATGGTGGCCAAGAAATTAATTAAGACCATGTTAATCAAGTAGGAAATTATTCGATATGAACAAGTCAGAAATCATCACCAACATCGAAACAAAATCGAGCGGCCAGAACAAATAAATTGACGAATTCAAACAAATACATACGAATGAAATTATAGGGGATTAAACCCTATATAAACCCAATCATCATCGGCCGTAAACCCATCGAGTTCAAGCAAGCAAATAAGAAGAAGCAAAAGAAAAATTTACATACCAAATATAAGTCAAACTCGATTAAGGAGGAGGAGCCGCGAACGAATCAATTGAAGTAAGCAATCGAAGCACTAACCATCAATTTAAGCGGCGACTTCTCAAAGCCCTAATTTCGAGCAAAGAAAAAGAGGAACCAGGCTGACATTTTTTACGGAGCAAAATAGATAAAGGAGATAACGGGGCCGCACTTTTTTAGTGATAATATTTTGGGCCGAGTTATATTAATAAGGCTTTAGTTTAAAATATGGCTTTGATTTATTATTGCTTCAATTTTATATTTTCTCCTTTAAACCATTGTAATTACTAGTCGTGTGACTAGGGGACAAAATACGTGGCGTAATTTGAGAATTCACAACTCAGTGGCTAAGTTGTGGTAAGGTTTTGAGTGTAGAGTTAAGGCTAGTCGATAGCGGGTGTCGTGAGTTTACGTGTGTAAGCTTTAACTGCTTAATTTCTAGTAGAAACCTTGGGGGCAGCACGTAGGCAGGGTTTTTCCGAAGTTGGGTAAATTCTGTGTCGTTCTATTTCTGCATTTATTATTCTGCGATTATCTATGCTGCTATAATTTTCATATATCTGTGTTTAAATAATTTTATAAGCTTCCGCAATAATTTTATAATTAACAGCATCACCTTATTCACCCTCCCTCTAGGGTGAAATCGATCCTACAAGTGGTATTGGAGTTAGGAATAGAAGTCAGCTTTTGTTTTTAAAATTTTGATTTTTTTTTCAAAAATCAATTTTTGTTTTAAAAAAGTTGAATTTTTTAAAATGGCTTCTTTTAATAATGCTTTTGCTGAGGGTCAGTCCATAGTTAGACCACCAATGTTCAATGGTGAATATGCCTACTGAAAAATAGAATGAAATTTTTTCTGAAAACCATTGGCGCTTGGAATATTGTTGAGACATGTTATAGAGCACCAATTATAATTGTAGATAATCAGGAAATAGATAAACCGATGGATCAATGGACAGAACTAGAAAATAAATTACAAAATGCTAATGCTAAAGCTATGAATTCTATCATCTGTTCATTGGATCAATTTGAATTTAATCATGTCTCACATTGTCTAACTGCGCAGGAAATATGGCACACACTCGAAGTGACTCATAAAGGAACGTCGCAAGTCAAAGAATCTCGCCTTGCCATTATAAGCAGCGAACACGAGAACTTCACAATGGAGAAAGAAGAAATGTCAAAGAGATGTATGGACGACTTTCCAATATCGTATACAAATCAAAAGCTCTCGGAAAATCGTACATAGAGTTGGAGATAGTCCGAAAAATCCTCAAAGTCCTTCCACGAAGTTTTGAAGCAAAAGTGACTGCCATTCAAGAATCAAAAAGATTTAAAACAAATCAAAGTTGAAGAACTCATCGGAAATCTCACCACTTATGAGCTAGAAATGAAATTCAAGGAAGAGCGTGAAGGAGGTGACACTCGAAAAAAATCAATAGCTCTTAGAGGAACAACAGAAAGTGATGGTGATGATGATGATGGAGCAGCAGAATTGGAGCTGATAATAAAGAAATTCAAAAGGTGGAATTACAGATACGGAAATCCAGCTCTAAATCGAAAATTGAAAAGCATAATAGTCAAAGCACTAGACAACTCAGTCGAACAGAAGATCATCTGTCATAAGTGCAACCAATCCGGACACATCAAGCCCAATTGTCCTCAAAATCGACGTGACTTTGAAAAGAAATCAAAAAGGAGAAGTTTTGCAGCCACATGGAATACAAGTGATGAAGATAATCAAAGTACTGGCAGTGAGAGTGAGAAAGCAGATATGTGCCTTCAAGGTAATATAACTGATAGCGACGATGACAAGCCAAGCGAGGTATCAAAACTTACTTATTCAGAATTACTTATATATTTTCACGAAGTAAATGGCTGTTTTGAACGACTTAGGGAGAAGTATGCCAAACTTGAATTCCCAAAAGATACTTTGATAGATTTAAATAAACAACTTGACCAATTAGTTAAAACCTATCAAAGTAGGATCCTTAAGTGTGATAAGTGTCCAACATTTGAAGAAGAAAATTAAAAAATCAGGAATCAAAATTAGATCGCTTGAAAATGAAATTCTGATTTTGAAAGAGAGTGAAAATACTAGAAGAGAAAATTCTATTAAAAAGTGCACACAATTATTAAACGAAAATGAATCTCTCAAAACACAAGTCCAACAATTGTCAACGACTTTAGATAAATTTTCAAAAAGTGAAAAATTGTTGAATATGCTATTGGGGAAGCAAACTGTTAATACAGTTGTTATCCCGCTTTTTGGCAAAGCCGCGATACCAAAAGATCGATCGAATACGGAGAATAGTTCGCCTCAGAGATTGGTCATACTTCGTTTCGCTATGGATATCACTGAATTTTGCCCGAGCCCAGATTGAGCTACAATTGATAGGACATGGCAAGAAAGATCATAGGAGTGGGCATCTCAAATTTCAAGTCAATACGAGTTCATACGCTCAAGTTATGATCGATTCAACTTGGAGGGAAGAACATTGGTTTCGAATCCATCATTGTAGGTGTCTTCGAATCAATCAATGAAGCACCGTTCGAACCGATCACCTTCGTATCGATTAGCTTCGAATCCATCAGAGTGCCTCGGTTCGACTCCATCAACTTCGAATCCACCGAGTTCGTATCGATGGACCTCGTATCCATGGAGGAGTTGCAAAGCTCGTATCCATCAGAGAAACGCAAGTTCGAACCCATCAAGCATCAGTTGTTCGAACCCATCAATGAAGCCTTGTTTGAACCCATCCATAAAGCCTTGTTCGAAACCATCCATGAAGCCTTGTTCGAACCCATCTGTGAAGCTTCGTTCGAATCCACTGGGTCAACTAGCCATGATGACGTGTCCTTCATCGGTTCGAATGCGCCGAGATATATGGAGTCGAAACAGTCAACTCATAGCAAAACCCGGATCGAAGCGAAGTGTGCGCTCCACGTCAACACGAAGACACGTGCCGCCATCGATTCGAAACCATCGATTCGAAGGGATGGTTTCGAACCAAACAGCCACTCGAAGAACGCCATCTCGAACCCATCGTATCTCTCAATCTACTGATCCAAATGCCACGAAATTTTCACAGAAGCTTTCATACATGTTGAAGAATGTCCACACCAAATTTCACCTCGATTGGATGATTTTATGATCGATTCGAATGGAGTTCGAATCGATGCCAAAGTGGGCCCAAATTTCCGGAGACCGGGCGCGTGGGCCCCTCACGTGCCAGAAGTAGTCTCCCGAGTTTTCGGCGAAATATCAGCATCCTACGCCTATAAATAGAGCCCCAGGGCCAACAGAAAAAGGATCTTTCGGCTCTGAAGCGCCCAGACTCTGCCGGATCGAGATCTCCACCATCTTACATGATAACTTCACTGTTGATTCGAATTTCTAGTTGTAACTTACGGTTGATTGCTGTAACAACTTGTAATCATTAAAAGAGAATCAATAAAACATCAAAATACTTCACAGTGGACGTAGGCAACACGCGGAACCACTATAAATCGCTTGTCTTCTCTTTTACTTTACTGTTGAATTGGAGTTTTTGTTAGATAATATTCGTTTTGAATCTATATTCTTCGTTATTATCTCTTCAACGACTCCCGAAGAGTGTTGTGACCAATTTTGGTGCAAATACTTTGGTTCTTTCACTGAGAAAACCCAGATTTTCTCCTGCTCTTTGGATCTGTCATCGATACCGGATTGAATAAATCTAAGAGAAAGATCCAGATTAACAAATTCAAGTTCCTTCCCATCTATTCAGATTTGCATAAAGTCTAGGAAAGGAATTCGACTTTCAAGATTGTTAGTACGAGAACCACCTCTAACGCCATCGATCAAGAAAGACAGGATAGATAGGATCCTGCTCCACTACCTCCATCTAATCGAGATGCTACTAGACACTCGGAACCGTCGGGTTCGGTTACCCAACAAGAGTTATAGTTGCTACTCCAAGAGCTGACCTAGAGACGGCAATAATTAATAGAACAGCTACGCGCTAACGCCGAGCTGATCAACCAACTGGATCGTCAGAAGCGAAAGAGATCCAAGAGAGACTATGCTTCTCACTCATCCAGCGAAAGTTCTTCATCTTCTGATTATCATAATCGATCTCCACGACCCCGACTAGATGGAAGTCGCATGCCAGCTGCCGGAGATCAACCCACGCTGACCGTTGGACAACTGAGAGTTGGTCCATCGGCCAGCTTCCAAACCGAACCTTCCTCCCGAGGAGGTGTCATCCCTCACCACACTATAGAATACCACACTACTAACGTTGCGGCTGAACCGGGGGTCGACGTCCAAGATCAGTCGGACCTGGACCGTCGTCCTAGCGGACGTACTCCTGAACCATACGTCCCAGAGGACTGTGAGCCAAGAAGGCAAGACTTGGACCGTCGACGACATCCGGTTCAAACCCAATGTATGGAACGTAATCATACTCTGGCGCAAATGCCGGATCTTTCAACTATGATACATCAGATGATCCATGAGAGCCAGGGATTCACAAATGACGATTGGGGAGTTTCCCGAAGTCATACTCCTTTTACAGACGATATCCTTACCGCTGAACCTCCATGGTGATTCAGAATGCCAGCTCTACCCATGTACGAAGGAAACTCTGACCCCAATCAACACATTCTGAAATATGAATGGTCAATGACCGCTGCCAGAGCTGACGATGCAGTGAAATGTCGTAGTTTCCCCATATCCTTGGGGGGCATCGCTACCATGTGGTTCACTCGACTACCACCTCGATCCATCTCTTCATTCGACCAGTTGGCCACAAAATTCGTTGAAAAATTCCGCATGCACATCGCAAGGCCCAAAGATGTCAACACTCTGTCTAGCATCACTCAAGCTTCTGGGGAAACGCTCAGACGCTACTTAGAGAGATTCCATACTGCATGCGCGGAGATTAGTAATCCAAACGATAACTCCATCCTTATAGCATTGACTAAGGGGATCGACCCCGATTCTGAATTTGGCAACTGGCTTGCGGAAAACTACATGCATCATTGGACCGTTTCCTCGCCAAGGCGGCTCAATTCCTGAGACGGGAAGATGCGAAACAGTCTATGAAGCAAACTGATGCAGGACCAAGTACGGAAGGGATCCAAAGCAATGTCGCAACCGAACAGTTCGGCGAGAGCTCTGGAAAAGTTCAGTTGAACGTTAAAAACAAACAAGCTCGGCGAAGAGAGAGCGTGAATCAAACCAGAAAACGAGATCAACATCCTGGCCCGCAGCGTAAGAATCCAATGTTTGACAATTACACCCCTCTGAATACATCACTAGAGGATTTGTACTTACAAACCTATGATACAATTCGGTACCAAAAACCTGCACCAAGGCCGTCGTCGGAGAGACAAATCCAGATGGGAAAGTTTTGCAGGTTCCATGAAAGCTACGGGTACAATACGAACGAGTGTCGTCACATACAGGATCTCATGGAAAAACTGATCAGAGAAAGGAAGCTGGAAGAGTTTGTGCGGACACCGCATCCCAGAGAAGCGGGCCTATCAAATCGGAACAATGAACCCAATCGACCGAGACAGGAGGACTCTACTTGTCCTCGTGGAAGATTGGTGATCAACGCCATCAGTGGCGGACCAACCTTCTCAGGAGCCTGGAACGACGAAGATCTTCCTCACTGTCACACATGACAGGCTCACTCAATCTATGAAAACTTTGCAGTTTCTTTTACATTCTGAAATTTGAATTTGTAATAAGGCACTGACTTTGCCATATTTTATTATTTCAGCAATAAAGTACTATCTCTTCAAGCTAAAGCTGTGATTCACTGAATGCAACGTTCAACAATCACGATACACAAAGAGCTAAATTCCATCAAACAATGTAATTTATTCAAATAGCGAGTGACTGTGATACAACCGGCCACTCACTAAGTGAAACCACAGCTCGGGGGCAAGCCAACACATCAAAGGCTGAACTGGACCAACACACGACAGTCCATTCAATAATTCGTTCCCAGAGCGCGAACGGACTCCAACTTCCCAGAGCGTGAATTGGAGTATAAACATTCAATAATTCGTTCCCAGAGCGCGAACGGACTCCAACTTCCCAGAGCGTGAATTGGAGCATAAACATTCAATAACTCGTTCCCATAGCGCGAACGGACTCCAACTTCCCAGAGCGTGAATTGGAGCATAAACATTCAATAACTCGTTCCCATAGCGCGAATGGACTCCAACTTCCCAGAGCGTGAATTGGAGCATAAACATTCAATAACTCGTTCCCAGAGCGCGAACGGACTCCAACTTCCCAGAGCGTGAATTAGAGTATAAACATTCAATAACTCATTCCCAGAGCGCGAACGGACTCCAACTTCCCAGAGCGTGAATTGGAGTATAAACATTCAATAACTCGTTCCCAGAGCACGAACGGACTCCAACTTCCCAGAGTGTGAATTGGAGTATAAACATTCAGCAATTTGTTCCCGGAGTGCGAACAGACTCCAACTTCCCAGAGCGTGACTTGGAGTATAAACATTCAATAACTCGTTCCCAGAGCGCGAACGGACTCCAACTTCCCAGAGCGTGAATTGGAGTATAAACATTCAGTAACTCGTTCCCAGAGCGCGAACGGACTCCCACTTCCCAGAGCGTGAATTGGAGTATAAACATTCAGTAATTCGTTCCCGGAGTGTGAACGGACTCCAACTTCCCAAATTGTGAATTGGGGTATAAACATTCAACAACTCGTTCCCGGAGTGCGAACGGACTCCAACTTCCTAGAGCATGAATTGGAGTATAAACGTCAAATCTATCGTTCCCAAAGTATGAACGGACTCCTAAAAAGCCCAAATAGATGTGACTGACCATCCAGCGGCTAACTCCAGATTCCCGAAGCGCGAGTCGGAGTACAAACATCAATTTCAGGTTCCCGTAGTGCGAACCCAAACATACATGTTATCTCCAAGTTCCCAGAATGTGAATTGGAGCACAAATACCAAGTCAAAGTTCCCGTAGTGCGAACAGAAATATCAATACTAACTCCAAGTTCGCAGAGTGTGAATTGGTGTATGAACATCAATTCTAGGTTCCCGGAGCGTGAACCGTGTTACAAACATCGATAACTCTCAAATTTCCGGAGTGCGAACCGGATTATCGATCTCAAATTATCCTAAGTCCCCAGAATGTGGACATGTGCTTCAGATGCGCAATAAATATGGTCAACTACCAAAATAAAATTGTTGTTCCCCGAGACCGGAGGGCAGAAAAGCTAAATGTTAGTCACTAGCCAAAGTGATATAATGTCTGAGGTCCAACTTGTTCATCGATAACAGCATATGACCAAGATTTTCAGACTTAGCAAATAAAACGAACTCCACTTGACGGTAAGAACTTCACAAGTACACCGGACTAAAAGCTAAACACTGCAAAGTACTCAAGCACAAATGAAATGAGAATTGAAACAAAGAAATTAAATTTTATTTCAACTAACTGGAGACAAGAACTTACATGCAAAAAAGTTCTTCCAAAAAAAGAATCCCTACTAGCAGAGGCCCAACCTGCATCTATACACGGCCTACTAACGAAAAAAAAACAAAAACAAGTTCCTATCTACCAAAGATCTACTTGAGAGGTCGATCTATTTCTTCTTTTTCGACCTTCATATCAGTGGTTCGTCATCGGAATCACTAGGAACAGAAATCCTTCGTTTGGAGGGCCTCCTCTCCGGTGACCACTCTTCAGTCGAGGGCATAATGTCCACGTCCTCCTCAGAACTTGAACTTAAATGAAGGCTCCCCGCCGGAGGAGTTGAAGGGACCAGACCTGCAACAGAAGACGGGGCGGATACCCGAGTACCGGCCATAGAGCCACTTGGCAATATCACATTTAGTGGTGCTGGACCATGCATCGTAGTCCTAACTCCAGCACTTCCCTCACGCCCCGCGGCTTCTATTTCAGCGTTGATCTCGGCCAAGATTTCCTCGTCTCGAGCTAATTGAGCCTGGCTGGGGGCAGCTGTGGTCTACGTTACAAAACTAGAGGCCGACGGAAGATCATTAATGATAAATGGCAAGTCTGTAAAAGGGTCACCCTGTTGACCAAGCAGCTCACTCACCATTTATTCGTCGAGAGATAAGGATCTCCTCTGCGCCATCTCAGTAGACACTGCCTTCGTCACGACAGTCGTTTCGGTGGTGATGGCCTTTTGACCTTGAATAGACTCCTGAGCCGAAGATGCCGGAGTAGTCTCGGTTACTAAGCAAAGATAAGAAGAGGTTATCAGTAACCGCTTCAAAACAAACACTTTAATAGAAACACACTTGAGATATGTTCAAAGTACCTTCCTCAGTTTGACTCGTTGACGGTTGGACAGCCTCAGAGACGTGCTACCGGATGGGAGATAACCACGGCTGTTCTGGGTCATAAGCAGGAACAGATTGTGAACCAACCACAGATACAGGCTCTAACGAAGGTGGAGCGGTGATTTCAGTAACAGTAACGTGATGCTCAACACCTGATCCCTCTCCAACCTCCATAGATCGGCCACCAATCATCTCCTTCTCATGAGCGATAATAGCATCATGGAGGATCTTTTTCTCATCATCTGTCAGCAACCGGTTTTCGAGTTCAAATCGATCGATTGATTCACGCGGATGCGCTTTCTCTTCTTCCTCAACTAATTGACCCCAAGCGCTGCGGAGGTGTACCGGGTAATCTTGAAGCCAGGCCAAATTTCTGTGTCTCAACACATTGGCGTTATAAGTGATGAGCAGATCTTCAATATTGGCCTCCAGCTTGGCCTCCGCTTATTGAACTTTCTCCTCGACCTCCATCTCGACCGCCTGGACCTTGGCCACTGCCGCATCCCGCTCAGTCCGGAGAATCACGGCTTGCTCACACGCCTCCTGGGCTGCGTTATTCGCATCATCCCTATCCTTGGCGATTTCGGCAAATTTGGACTTAAGCTCGTTTAACTCCTTCAGGGCTGCGTCCCTCTCGACACTGACCAGGGTGTTTCGATGCCCCATATCCTCTATCGTGGCATAATGCTCACGTTTCATCCCATCCATCATTGCTTGGGCTTCGTCGGATTTTTTGATAGCCTCCATTTCAGATTTCCGAGAAGATTCAACTTCAGTGTTTAGCACCTCAATAATACGGCTCTTTTGAGCTAACTCAGCGTGCAATCCCTCGATGGTGGCCCCACGCTCAAAGGCCAATGCCGACGCTTTGTCAGCTCCTTTCGACCACGCTTTGTACTGAGCGTAAAAATCGTGTACATGGTCATGTACCAATTGCTCAGCTTCCTCCGGGATTTTATTTAAATGTGGAGGAAAGATATAGTTGTCGAAGCAGATGTTTGGGAAATCTCTCTTCAGCTGAGCAAGCTTAATTGCTCCTTCCCTTGAGATTTCCACGGGGGGCTGTTCTGTAACGGCAGCAGTTATCGTTTCTCTCCTAGAATGGCGGGATTCATGCCTAGAAGATTGAGAGGCCGACATGTAGTGTGAAGATTCAGAGGGACGAGAGACATGAGCAGGAGGTTGTATGGGATCTCTGGGGGGAGGAGGAGTATGCGATCGGGATCGGCGCTTATAGCCTCTATCTGTATCATATCTTTCTTGACCAGAGTACCCAGAGCGCCACTGGTCGTAATCTCTGTCCCCCTCTCGTCTGCGCGACCCATGATATGAAGACTTGCGCGCGTGTCGGAGACTCCCTAACATTGAACCTCGCCTGGACATGGTATCTGCAAAGCAAAATAAAGCAGGATTAATCACCCTTCAATACATGTAGTTTATAGTCAGAGGTTATGCAGTGTTGTGAAATATGTATGAGTGTGCAACCCCCCGACCAACCGAATGTGTCTGCCACACCAGTGGGAAAAGACTCGCTCAAAACTAAAGTTTCTGAAAGTTCTTCCAATCCGGCATCATGCTGCAGGGACACATCGTCTGGAATTGGAATATCAGCGAGCCTTTCATAAAGACTTTCGGTTCTCGGAGGAGACATCTCCGAAATTCTAACTCCGGGAGAGGATCAGGCCGTGACAACCGATTTCCATCTCCCCTTCTTAGTTGACGTGACGACGGCTGCCTTGCCTTTTCTTTGTTGTGCGACGTCCTGAACCACGTCTGTAGGCTCCAACAACGGCTCGTCGTCAGTATGAATTCCTTCAGAATCAGCCTCCTCGGTTATAATAACTTTAGGCTTCTTGTGCTTGACTCGCTTCTTCGAAACGGTCCTTAATGCCCTATCAAACTTTATGTTCTGCCCTCGTTCAATCAACCCGTCAGTCCGGAGATTCCTATCAGTCAAAAGCGACTCGATATCCCTATCTTCACTCGGGACTTCTCAAAGTACTCGCACCATCTCCTTAAAGCGTTCGCCCTCAGGTCGCTGAATCGTCGCTGTATAAAAAAAGGAAGGGGAAAAACATAAGTTTCACTTTGACTGCAATTGCTTTAATAATTATTTGATAACTCGGCTACACTCACGTCTGAATAACCATCAACGGGCAAACCCCGGAGGACATCTGACATAGAACCATTCCGTACTGTAGTAACTCAATCTGGTCCAGGACCCAGTAACCACTTGGCAATTCGTCACTGCTTCCGGGAATGTGAAGGAAGGGTAATCACCTTGGGTTTTGAAATTAAATAGATATCTGATCTCGATCGGGATCGGTGGTCTATGCAGATACTCCATGAAGACGATGAATGAACTGTTCACGGAAGCATATCCGTTCGGGTGTAGTTGAGATGGAGCGATCCTCAAAAAAGACAACACTTCCCTTATATACTCGTTGAACGGAGGAAGCGTCCCGGCCGCACACGCGTGGCGGTTAAATGTTGTATATCCCTCCGGTGGATTATGTGGTCTATCATTCGACCCCGACAATAACACGTCTTCCAGTGACAGGCCGTGCCGTAAGCATATTCTCCCCAACATATCTTCAGAAATATTGGATTGAACGGAATCCGACGGATTGGCAATGAAAGACGCATTGGGAAGTTCATCCGGGGCCGGACCGACGATCTCAGGTTCAATATCTGGAACCTCTAGTCTCGGAGTAACTGTGCTTTGAACCTCCTGCTGTTGCGAACTTGAAGGTTCCATGACTAGCTAACTCATGAGAAACCATCGTTAGATGACAAAGGACCCGTGCGTTCCCCAGTGTAAAGTGTATGAATGTATGTTGTACAGTGCCATGCATTACTTGAATAAATATCGCAGAGTTAAAGGAAATATGCAAACGACAAAGCTACGAAGCCCAGTTATAATGACCGTCATCGCTGACCGTCACCACTAAACCGTTTATATGATGGAAATTGATTCGGATAGAGGTTGTTATGGTTCCATCGACGAGCTTCAAAAGGTGGTCAAGTATGCAGTTTAATTATCAAGTCCGAATATGCAAGGATGAAGCTCATCGGAATTATGCTTAGAAAATGTCAAACTTTGGTATCCATCATAGAGGGTTCGAACCAATCACAGGGAACTCATTCGAACCCATCCTAACATCACTCATTCGAACCCATCCTAACATCACTTCGAATCGATGTAGAAAGGCGTGCTTCGAATCGATGATCAGGTGTCAAGTTCGAATCGATCAATGAGGGATGACTTCGAATCGATCCTTGGTTAACCGGTTCGAACCGATAAGGAAACCCTCAACTAAACATCGATCACGTTCGAATCGATACCCTCCGTATCGATGCAAAGTTGAGAACTTCGAACCGATAGCTGATGGATTCGAATCCATCGACTCGAATAGACCCATCAAAGGTAGTCAATCGGTGCGAACTGCGTCACCCCCATAAAGTCATTCCAGGGATCGATGCAAAATCCAAGGAAAAATGACGCCACCATCATCGATTCGAACTCGAGTCCACGAATCGATTCGAAGCTCTCCCAAACCAGATCTAGTTTTGCCAATCACCAGAGTGAACAATTGATGAGGAAGAGATAGGTTCGAAATAGCTTTGCCGTTTGGATTCGATACTAATTACCTAGTTTAAGTGATGGATTCGAGGAATTAAAGACTTGGATCTTGATTTTTTCGGCGACGTGACACAGTGTTTTCACTCTGGAGCTTCGAAACGATGCAAAGCACAATAGACACAAGGAAAAAGTAAAAAAGTAAAAAGTGAAAAAAGTGAAACCCCCTGCTATTTATATGAGGCCTAGGAAGTGACTGGGCCGCTTCGCATCCCAGTTAACTCAATCGGTCACAACCGGTCAATTATCAGATCGGTTCGAAGTCAGCCTTCGAATCCATTGGCCTAAGGCCCTATCGATTCGAAATTATCCTCACATTTCATCGATACGAAACACACAGCAGGGCGACGAGTTGCATCGACGCGAAACAAACAGTGGGCACATCGATTCGAAGCCCCTGTTCACATCAACAGATTCTCGACTCCATCCACAACCGATCGATACGAACTACTATTTCGTATCCATCCTTTCTCATCGGTACGAATGAACGTTTCGTACTCGTCCAAGCCATCGGTTCGAATGTCAGTTTCGTACCCATCATTACATAATCGTACACCATCCATACGAATGTAGATTTCAAATCCATCGATGCTCAAACACATCGGTTCAAAGTATTACATTCGCGCAACCCAAAGTCATTTCCTTCAACCTTCTATATCGGCTCAGGAGAGGATCGATACGAAGAGATTTTTCAAAATGACCATCAAGCGTGTCTCAACTCAAATTTCCAAATCGGTTCAGGAGAGAATCGATATGAAATTCAATAGCAAACCAAACTGACAAAGACTCGTGGACGCACGACGTTAACAAGGGTCAAACTAACATATATGCATATACGTCGAGCTAACATTCGATTTTAAACATTTACGGGGATCGAATACTCATCTTGTTACAAATGCAAACAGCCAATGGCTAAGCGCTATTATATAATAATCAAACATATCTGCACAAGGTTACAGCAATACAGAATACGAGTCTCAACGAAAAGGAGAGCAATGATTGTTCGGAGAGAAATTGCAGCCGTTCAAAGCACGTCATGTTCCCACGAGACGTACTTTGGGGGCAAAATGTTATCCCGCTTTTTGGCAAAGCCACGATACCAAAAGATCGATCGAAAACGGAGAACAGTCCATCTCAGAGATTGGTCATACTTCGTTTCACTATGGATACCACTGAATTTTTCCCGAGCCCAGATTGAGCTACAATTGATAGGACATGGCAAGAAAGATCGTAGGAGTCAGCATCTCAAATTTCAAGTCAATCCGAGTTCATACGCTCAAGTTATGATCGATTCAACTTGGAGGGAAGAACATTGGTTTCGAATCCATCATTGTAGGTGTCTTCGAATCCATCAATGAAGCACCGTTCAAACCGATCACCTTCGTATTGATTAGCTTCAAATCCATCAGAGTGCCTCGGTTCGACTCCATCAACTTCGAATCCATCGAGTTCATATCGATGGACCTCGTATCCATGGAGGAGTTGCAAAGCTCGTATCCATCAGAGAAATGCAAGTTCGAATCCATCAAGCATCAGTTGCTCGAACCCATCAATGAAGCCTTGTTCGAACCCATCCATAAAGCCTTGTTCGAACCCATCCGTGAAGCCTTGTTCGAACCCATCTGTGAAGCTTCGTTCGAATCCACTGGGTCAACTAGCCATGATGACGTGTCCTTCATCGGTTCGAATGCGCTGAGATATATGGAGTCGAAACAGTCAACTCGGAGCAAAGCCCGGATCGAAGCTAAGTGTGCGCTCCACGTCAACACGAAGACACGTGCCGCCATCGATTCGAAACCATCGATTCGAAGGGATGGTTTCGAACCAAACAGCCACTCGAAGAACGCCATCTCGAACCCATCGTATCTCTCAATCTACTGATCCAAATGCCATGAAATTTTCATAGAAGCTTTTATACATGTTGAAGAATGTCCATACCAAATTTCACCTCGATTGGATGATTTTATGATCGATTCGAATGGAGTTCGAATCGATGCCAAAGTGGGCCCAAATTTCCTAAGACCGGACACGTGGGCCCCCTCACGTGCCAAAAGTAGTCTCCCGTGTTTTCGGCGAAATATCAGCATCCTATGCCTATAAATAGAGCCCCAGGGCCAACAGAAAACGGATCTTTCGAATCTGAAGCGCCCAGACTCTGCCGGATCGAGATCTCCACCATCTTACATGATAACTTCACTGTTGGTTTGAATTTCCAGTTGTAACTTACGGTTGATTGCTGTAACGACTTGTAATCATTGAATGAGAATCAATAAAACATCAAAATACTTCACAGTGGACGTAGGCAACACGCCGAACCACTATAAATCGCTTGTCTTCTCTTTTACTTTACTGTTGAATTGGAGTTTTTGTTAGATAATATTCGTTTTGAATCTATATTCTTCGTTATTATCTCTTCAACAACTCCCGAAGAGTGTTGTGACCAATTTTGGTGCAAACAACAGTTAGACAAGGACTGGATATAATCAATCTGAAAATGTTAGAAATGAAATTAATCAAGTCAATTCGATGTGCACAATTTATAGAAAATTTGGACACAATCAAAATAATTGTTGGTATAGATCCAAACACGTGAAAACTATACCAATTTGGGTTCCAAAAGGCACAAATATAAAATCTCTCAAAGTTAAACAAATCTGTGTGCCGAAAGTATCATATATAAATAGTTTTGGGTCTCCAAAAAATTATTTTTTGAAATATTCTGCCACTAACAATCATGGACCTATAAGAACAAATAGGTCACAAAAATCTTTCATCGTGCAGGTGTGGTGGCAGGCTAAGGAATAACAATAGTGTTACTTGGATTCTGGCTGTTCCAAGGACACAACGAGCGACAAAGCAAAGTTCCTTACCCTAGTATAAAGGTGACAGAATCACAATGGACAACAACGAAAAATATTGTAAAGGTAAAACAGGTAATGGTATATTTGTTTTAAACGATATATAATGTGATAATCTGCACCATATTCAGAATTAAATCAGCCAATAATGTGATGATGAAATAAATGATGATTTTGATTCTGACTTATTCAAAATCGTTGGCCAATTATATTCTTATGCCAAGAACACTATAAAAATCTATAGAGTCTTTGAATTACTTCATATATATTAGTTTGGATTAATAATAGTGTTTTATTGGATGATAATACATTTGGTTAATTTACAGCTAACTCTATATTCACGGTTTTTGATTATTTACACGACTTCAATTAAAATTCAAGAGAATTTCATTTAAAAAGTTGTTGTTAAAAATAATTTTGAGATATTTTGTTGAACAACTCATGATCTGGTTTGAAACATTCGACTAATAATAAGTTTGAGTGAAAAGAAATTCAGATGTAGATTACACTGGTAATCTAGGTTATAGAGAAATTACTAGAAGAACGTGATTTTTGTTGAGACATTTAGTAACTGCATCGTTTTTCAAAGAAATGCATATTTTTCATTTCAAATAATTTTCAAATAGCAGAAACTTTTCTCATAAAACCCCTTCTAGAAAATCTTTTTTTTTTTGACCTTGTTTTCGGATTGGTCTTTTTTAGAAAATTGATTTTATAATTATTTTTGAGTTTTATTTTAAATAACTACATTGACTAATCTGACTCCCTAATGATTATCAAAAGATAAATAGTGGTTGAAAAAGTGACGAGTGTTGATATTTATCATATTTTATGACTTGAGACAGTATAATTAGTAAATTTATTTAGAAATTTAAACAAGAGTTATAAAACTTTTTGTTGGTAAAAATTCCATGACCATCTCTATTTCTATAATATTTCTAACGACCATCACTCATCAAAATTCAATATAGTTTGTCAATATGTGGTACTTTAAATAGGAATCATTCGTTTTTCATTTTACGTTTTTTTAATAAAAAAATATAATAATAATAAAATAAAATAAAATCCAAAGTATTCACTCTCATTTAAAAGTCCTCATGGTTACGCATGGGTGAATTACTTGGAATTTTTTATGTGCTTCCATGCTCATTTAAAAGTCCCCATGGTTATGCATGTATGGAACGCATATCATTGTTGATTTTTTAAATAAACAAGTTGATTCTAATCCCATTTAAAAGTCCTCACGGTTATGCATGGTTAGAAGATACTTGAATTCATTTTTTTTAAAAATAAAATTGGAATACTACTAATCTCATTTAAAAGTCCTAACGGTTATGCATGATTGGTAGATATTCAAATTACTGATATAAATATACCACAAATAGACACAACTGTATGGTTTTATATGATGATATCATTCCCATCATTCTAAAAGTGGAATATGCGCCTAACAAAGTATTTATGATTTTTATTTGATTTTTTATTGAAATTTAATATTTATATTCGATTGATTTTTAATGTTGTATTAATATCTATCACTTTATCTCTAATTTTCTAACACTATTACTCTTTTGCTGATAACAAAAGGGAGAGAGAAAAGTTAAGATTTTGTCAAATAAAATCAAGAAAATGTCAAATAATTTCTATTTGCCTCTAGGATAATCTGCATATTTTTAATTGTATGCATATATGAAGGGGTAGCTTTGTGTAGAGGGGAAGCATTTAAATTGGGGGAGCAAATAGTGTATATCAATGATCAGACACATTTAACATATTCAAAATCTTAAATATATGTTTGTTATCATCAAAAGGGGGAGATTGTTGAATATGTGATTATATGACTTTTGTTTGATGATAATAAACATATATATATATATATATATTCATTTAAATGTAATTGTTAATATACTATTTTGTTTTCACAGATTAAATAAATATTTGGTGAATAAAATAAATAACATAGAATTTGAATTCAAACGGATATTTTATTCAAACAAATATTTATTACAATTTTTGAATAGTACAAATTTCAAGCTCTTACTATATATATACACAACTTCAATTACAATACAATTTTGATTACATCATGATTCACATTTACATTTGACCTCACTACATATCACTCATTCGCTCACACTCGTATTTATCTTCAACTTCATTCCAATGTGAATCCAGCATTTGAGCAATCTGCAAAAATATATATTGACGTAGTAAAATTGAATATAAAATATTTTTACAGTATAAAATAAAATGTGGATTTTAAAAATAATATTTGCCTCGGTTATTTGGGTTGTTCGTCATCATTTAAATTTGAATTCATCATACACGAACAGCTTGTGACATACACAGTGTATCACTGGATATGCCACAAGGCTGTGCACGCCAATATATACACTTGATAAAATTACAGGGACAAATGAGCACAAGTCAAACCAAAAACGCCGGGTTCAACTCAGGTGCAATAAAAATAATGTCACAATGTCAACACAATGTCAAACCCAAGCTTTAAGCTGGATTCAACTCAGGCGCAATACAAAGTTGTCAAGTACAAGTGACCAAAGTTCAAGTCATGCACATGAAAACAACTCAAATGAACAAAGTGCAAACCCAAACCAACATACCCAATGAAGACTTGAACAAAGGCAATACTCGAGTATAAATAATGAACATATACAGGAATGCACAGTGCATAACAACCCAATACAAACTACAATGAACTAGGTAAAGCAACTTGAGCTCCAAAAGATACAACATAATGCACCAGTGAACAACAAAATGAAACTGGACAGTGCAAGCTCAAATAAAACAGTGGACAGAACAAGTGCAGCCTCTACATGAAGTATACAAGCTACTGAACTCCAAGAAAAACTCAAAGGCAAGTATGCAACAAAGATGAACGCAAGCTTCAAAGTAATGTACACATGAATGTCATCAAATGTACAAGTAAATGTACAAAGACTCCAAGCCTGCAAGCATTTCAAACTTGAAGATAACATGAAACTGCACCAAAGTGACTTCAACAAGTTGATATGCAAACATGTATGCTGTGACAATGTACATGAAACCCAAAACCGCATAATCAAACTGCAAATGTCACAAAAGCTCGAGGCTATCAAATACATAGTGCAAAAGATGAATGCATACACCTGTGCTGACACACCTATATACACACATAACTGTATGTATGTATACAAGTGAAAATCAACGCGAACTACTAAATCTAGAAATGATGACTGGAAACACAGGACACAATACAACAGAGGGTGCAACTCAATACAACAAGTTACAACATAACACAAATACTCAAAGCGACTCGAAGTCAGTGATACCAGATCACAATGTGCACAGAACTATAATCAGATGAACCAAAACTATGACACAAGACCACAAATCCAAACCAAGTTCAACAGTCAAAGCATCATCAACAAAGTAATACCATAGTTCAGTGAACAAGTGAAGCATCTTTGTTTATATGTGTAAATATATGTATAGCAAATTCAAGCTGCAGGTCAAATACATAATTGCCGAAGTAAGTCATATAGAAAATAGTCTCAGCAAAAATATGCAGCGCACAAATATCATGAACCAGACTTTGAATCAAGCAATGCAGACAACAGGGGCTTGAACACACATGTACATAGTCAATTCAAGTCAAATGCCGAAGTCATGCAACAGGAGGTACAATTTAAATATGACACAGCTAGTTCGAACAAATGACTAGAGGAAATAAACACAAATGGACAGAGTCGAGAAATAAACACCACCAAAAGCAAAGTCATAAATTCACACAGAAGAATCAAAGTGGCCGAAGTCAACCACGACAATAGTCAAAAATTCAACTGGTCAAAGAAAATGTCAGAGCCATGATGAACAAGGTGTCGAACAAAGGAACAAATCAAACAAGCCGTGGTGGCCAAGAAATTAATCAACACCGTGTTAATCAAGTAAACGAAATTATTTGCTATGAACAAGTCAGAAATCATCACCAGCATTGAAACAAAATCGAACGGTTAGAACAAAGAAATTGACGAACTCAAACAAATACATACGAACGAAATTATAGGGGATTAAACCCTATATGAACCCTACCATTTTCGGCCGTAAACCCATCGAGTTAAGCAAGCAAATAAGAAGAAGCAAAAGAAAATTTTACATACTAAATCAAAGTTGAACTCGATCATGGAGGAGAAGCCGCGAACGAATCAATTGAAGCAAGCAATCAAAGCACCAACCGTCAATTTTAGCGGTGACATCTCAAAGCCCTAATTTCAAGCAAAGAAAAAGAGGAACCAGGCCGACATTTTTTACAGAGCAAAATAGATAAAGGAGATAACGGGGCCGCATTTTTTTAGTGATAATATTTTAGGCCGAGTTATATTAATAAGGCTTTAGTTTAAATTAGGGCTTTGATTTATTATTGCTTTAATTTTGTATTTTCTCCTTTAAACCATTGTAATTACTAGTCGTGTGACTAGGGGACAAACTACGTGGCATAGTTTGAGAATTCGCAACTCAGTGGCGAGTTGTGGAAGGGTTTTGAGCATAGAGTTAAGGCTAGTCGATAGCTGGTGTCACGAGTTTATGTGTGTAAGCATCTGACTGCTTAATTTCTAATAGAAACCTTGGGGGCAGCACGTAGGCAGGGTTTTGCCAAAGCTGGGTAAATTCTATGTCGTCCTATTTCTGCATTTAATATTCTGCGATTATCTGTGCGAGTATAATTTTGATACATCTGTGTTAAAATAATTTTATAAGCTTCCGCAATAATTTTTATAATTAACAGCATCACCCTATTCACCCCTCTCTAGGGTGAAATCGATCCTACAGTAACTCTTATTTTAAATTTAGTATTGGCTTAACTTTTATTTAAAAAAATTAGTTTTATATTTTATAAATTAGTTTTCTTTTAAATATTTTTAAAGCATATATTTTTGATTAAAGTGTTTAAGTAGTTTAATTTAAATGTTTTAATGTATATTTTATAATAAAGTGTTTTAAATTATTTTAAAATCTAAAGTATTTATACTTGGTGATTTCAGTGGAAATAGAAAATATTTGGAGAATTTATGCCATGAGAGAAAGATGATTTGAAACTGTTTTCAAAGGTTTGAACAGTGGAAATATATCTAGCGAAGATATTTTGAGGGTTATAAATAATTTGGGAAAAATTATTATGGCTTAATGATTGCTTGTGAATGTTATTTGACAATTAAATAACTGACTATCAATATTGGCCAATGCGTTGATCGTTTCGTTTAGAGACCGGGATCAGGATGTACTTCTCGAAAACCACTTCGATCCGGTTTGAACGTTTTCGTGTGGAAGACAAGAGCTGGGAGTCAAGATGGAGTAGTGAAGTACAAGGGCTAATCGCTACTAATCCTGAGGGTGATTCCAAAATGGATGTAGTAGGAGTAGTGCCTTCGGTTCCGTTCGAACCCGGGATAGACTTGTATGGATGAATGCTTTTAGGACATCGTAAGGAGGACGATGAGCATTCTGAATGAAATATTCTAAAAGGTAACGCTTAGCCTCGAGCCTCATCAACCAGGAATGACTGAAAATTAGGGGTTATGCAGCAAGGCTAAGTGGGTCGTGCCCATTAGGGTAAGGTCATCCCTGTCTAGATGTCCCTTTTTATTTCGACTGTGTGGTGCGGTTGCTGATCCCAATCGTGGGGTGATCTTACTCGGGATTATCCAGTAAGGGGTAGTCCCGGTCTCGTGTTGCAGGGGATTTAGGGTGGATCCTCAATACGCTGATTTAGACAAGGTACTGTGACAGGTGGTACCCCAGTGCCTAGTCATTAGTTGGAAATCCATTCTCCATACGTGCGATTACAGTTTTGTTTGTATACCTATTAGCTGGAATTTAATAAATGTAACAATTTCGGCTATTTTGATTAAGTATTTGTATTTAGACACTATTATAATATCAAAGGATTTTGATAAGAAATGTTTTAGCTATCGTAAGGTAAAAACCTGACATGTTTATTTGTGGCGTGGTCTTACGAGATGCTTTTGATTTCAAAGGATTTTGAATCTTTAATAATCCAATTGAGTGTGTTTTCTATTGCCGGTTTTTCAGACTGACTCGGGTGTTATTTAACTATAATGCTCGGGTCAGACTGAGTATTATAAAGTACAGATTCTGGATGGACTGCTATGGAGCTCAAGAGACGAGCTGGATGGCGAGACGCATCCGACTATATGATGTATATTCCGTTGTGTATTCAGTTTTGGAAGGACAAGATGTTATGACCGTCCTGAGTTGTGTTGTTGATTGTATTGAACTCTGGTGCTGTATTCTGATGATGTATGTATAAAACAGATATAATTTCTTTGTGTAAAGATCTGTTATCATATATTATATATTATTCCGCTTCGTTTGTGAGATTCTGATATTGTTTCTATTTCTTCTTCTACTTCCTTCTTCTTTTTACCCTAATGGTTCAGTTTTTCGGGCATCGAAAAATCGGGTCGTTGCATTGCCACTTATATTTATGCATGTTACATTTGACTTCTTGTTAGTTATACGCTCGATATTGATAATTAGTTAACTGTTGTGATTTATTAGCTAATTTGGATATTGATTGAGATTGGATGCTACTAGTTAATATATTGGATAACTGGATGTTTATTTATTATATATATATATATCTTATTATCACCGTGTATATTAAGTGACAACATATAAACTATATTTGAATTATTTCAAATAAATTAAGAAATTGGTTGAAATGATATATACCTATGACACTTTAATTTGGATTGAAATGATATATATCATCCCTGAAACTAAAAATCGAAATAACTGATCACTTGGCCATATGCTAGAAAATTTTATACAGACACCAGATTGGTTAAACTAAACGGTTTAAGAATTCTTGGTTTTGAAATTATTTAAATGATATCGTTTTCAAAGAAATAAAGGAATTGAATTTATATGAATTGAATTATTTCTAATTCGAGCTTTGAAATGTTGAAATCGAAATTTGTAAAAGAAATTGTTTAAAGAATATGATTTGAAATTTGAAGCTATAATTGAAACATGATTTAAATTTTGGGAATTGAATTATTTTAAAGATTCTAACCTTAAATTGAACAATGAAGTTTAATTTGATTTAAGTGATTTAAATCATTAAATTGAAATTGGACTTGAAATCGATATATGTTGAAATGACTTAAAATAAGAATTGAATTATAATTTAAATCATTGAATTGAATCGTTGAATCGAATTTGAAGTTAAAAATGAACGTTTTGAAATTGAAGTTAATTCAAATTGAAATTTAAAATTAAGTTGATTTGAATTTAAATTGAAATCGAGTCAGTTGAATTGAATGATTTGAAATTGAATTTGTTTGGTTTGAAATTTGGATCTAAGTCTGAATTTATGGGAAATGGAAAGAAACAGTTGAAATTTGAAACTATTTTCACTATAAATTGTTTTACTATAAACTATTTTAAAATTCGTCTTTTTAAATTATTTAAATTTCCAAATCATTTAATATAAAACCTATTTTAATATCAATATTACTTTAAATTTCAAGCTATTTTACTTTTCAAGCTATTTTAAATTTTCAAACTTGTTCAAAAATTCAAACTGTTCTCATGGGAAATTGCTTTTGTTTAAATCGTTGATTTACATACGAATGTGGTTAAAATGAAATTATAACCAAAATAGAAATTCGAAATGATTTTTGGAATGAAATTAATTTCGAGGTGAACATGATAATTTTGAAATGAATGATATTTTGAAGTGAATATGATATTTGATATCAAGTATGAATCGTTTTTGAAATGTACAAGAACCTCCCTGTGTGTAAAATGACATTTGGTTGTTAAAGAAGTCGGTGTCGCTTATTGGCATACTCTCTGCCAATATTGGAACCAATTTAACAAATGTGTATGCGGATGAGACTCTAGAATGAAGTGGTTGGATTTGGTGTACATTTCTAGATTTGAAAAAAGATAACGATGATGGATGGTCCGGACACATATGTTAATTCAAAATCACTAAAAATGACGGCTTAATAGGGTAAATGAGGGTAGCTACCTCTAGCGGACATCTATTCTTCGATTTTCCTTTTGGACTCGGTCCATACTATTAAAGTGACGCCCCACCTCTATACCCATTCTAGCCAAGGACACTACGGTGTAATGCCGTCAACTAGCGCGGAGAATTAGGCTGTTAAGGAGCGACCATCCATGTAATTGCTTTGTGCGAGCACCGATATGTCAGATAGTACAACATGCATCTGGTTTCAGGAGGAAATCCGACATACCGATACAAACTCAAAGCTACTACCCGGTGGCTATATATATTCTTCGGAAACAAATATAGAGATAAATATAACACAAATCAGTCACATACATCCATATCACAAAAGCGGAAAAAGATATGAATATATAACACATGAAAGTGTACATCAGATTAGTGGTCAGACAAGATCCACAATATCACAAAAGAATAGCTACAAGTACTAGACAAAAGAATATGGATACATCAATGAGTTTATATCTCAAATGTATACAACAAAAACTACTAATCTAAGTAGTTAGCCAAAAGTCAGGGTGATAATCCCAGATGTGAAGTCAAGCAGAAGCAACTGTAACATCTCGGTCTGACCCTAGTATTATTTAATAAGAAAATAATAAACGGATCAGTCTAGCTATAAATATCAGATAAAATGATATAGAATAAGAAATATGACATAAATATATGATAACCATAAACCCATACTATGATAAGTATGTAATTGAAAATCAACAAGAGATTAATCAATATCACAAGAATCTTCTCAAAGATCAAAAAGAAATGTCATACTCTATATTTTTATTCACAAAAAGTTAATGACATACAAATTCCCCAATGCACAAATATTGATAAAACATATCAATGTAAATCACGAAAATTGGTGAAACACAAATTCTAGAAATCATCAATCGAAATCCAGAAATCATAAAAAGGGGGAGGCCTATCAAAAAACGGGAGCATGAAAACTCACCAACACGTGTATCACAAAATGGAACACTATTCCATGGTTGCTAACCATTAATTTTGAACCGAAGCTCTACAAAACGGCCCGAAGACCATAGGTCGCTACCCCACCAAATTGAGCCTAAGCTCCACAGAAATGGGGTTTAGTCTCCTTCGTAGACAAAGTGACATCGCACATTTGCTAGTCTAAATCACAAAAATGATCATCAACGATCATCAAGAAGTGTCAATTACAGTAAGCTAGTAAATATATAAGCTTAGCCTCATGTCCCATAACCATTAGCTTAACTTAAATATTTACAAACAAATTGTAGACCTCCACTCAAAAATTGTCACAAGAGATTCAATCGAACAAGTCCAAGAATTAACCGATGAAGTAAACACAAGCGTTTCATACCACTTGTTTTACGAAGTCGTTTAATTAGATTTCTCGTACGAGTGAGATGTAGTGACAAATCACAAAAATGACTGTAGAAACAATAAATCACAAAAATTCACATTTGAAGACGTGAATAAAAATCCAAAGAATTCGATTCCAAATCCATCAAAGTGGAAATACCTTGCGACTTAACAGCCACGACTTACGACTTAACATAAGTCAACACGAGAAATCAACGGCTCAAGAAATAGCATGCGGCCTAACCGTACGACTTACATGGCTCGACCTGGGGCGTGGAGCGACCAAAGGAAGAAGCAGCTTAAGGGGGCGAGCATGCGGCCTAGGTGGTGCGACCTAAGGGGTACGCGACCTAAGATGAATGTGCGACTTAATGAATGGCGCGACCTATCTGCATGGCGCGACCAAAGTACACGGCGCGACCTAGCAACATGGCGCGACCTAAGCACGGCGCGACCAAGGGACATGGCGCGACCTAGGGACATGGCGCGACCTAGGGACATGGCGTGACCTAAGGGAGAAACAAGGCCGTGCGACCTAAGGGGGTTTCGACCTAACGACCTAAGACGTAAGAAGAGGCCGAGCGACTTATGGGGCGTGCGACCTAACGACTAAACAAGGCCGAGCGACCTATCGGCCTAAGGGTAAAGAAGGCCGATCAACGACCTAACGACCAAAAGGATACAAGGCCGAGCAACGACCTAAGCATGGCGCGACCTATAGGGGAGCGACCTAAGCGCAGATGCGACATGAAGTGTCACGACCCGAACTCGATGTCCAACAAACAACATTAAATTCGTTTCGCAGGAGCTTGCAACACCATTAAATGATAAATAACACAGCGGAAATAAAAGATGATATCACTGATATAACATGAATACAATATCCGATACATCCATTTGATACAATGACAATCATCAACATCAGAGAATATACAACACGAAATACAGCGGAACACGATACAATATGAAATAAGTCTTCTCAGAATATAATACTGCAACTCTGATCCAAAAAGCTCCAAAAACAAAGCTCCAAAACTCCTAACTCGATCCACGATCAAGGTAGCACTAAGCAAAACAAGTCTCGTCCATATCCAAAGAAAACTGAACTAGCTCCAGATGATCTACTGAACCTAATTATCTGAAAAACCAAACTCTAGACTGCCCGTGTAGAAAATTTTGAGCACCCAGAGTTTAGGAGATAAACAATAAACTCTGGATCAGTCATAGGACTGGTGTGAGCAAACAAAACAGTTTATCTTTAAGAACAGACAAAGAAATATTTTAAAATAGATTCACAATGCTTTTTAGAAATGAGACTACCATAAGGCCTCCCGCACACACACACAATGCAAACGCAGAATCGAAGGAGATTTCCCCTTATGATAGTCAAAAATGCTTGATACGCATTAAAAAGAAACATTTGATATTATTACTAGTGCATAGTGTATGAAAAATCATTTCGAAAGTAAAGATATAAATCTTAGCCAACATAGACGTTTTGAACTATGCCTACTATAGCTACCATCCAAACTGTGGGGCGCCACCATAAGTAGATGGCAGGTAATACAACTAATACCGTACAAGGCTCGTATTGGATGAATGGATTTTTCCAACAAATGGTCAGGCCAAGGAACTTCCCATTGCCACATGGAAACGCCTCTGGAAGGACGCCCCGAGAACCCAACTGGATCTCTTCCAAACAAGGCCGGCTACCCCCCTTCCCAGGGAATAAGAAACCTCAGATATACCACCCCCGGTCCTTTGGGACCTTTAAACGAGAGCTCTCTAACCAACATCACACAATGATAAATAAAGTGTTTCAACATGAGTAAGTATCTGGGCTCCATTCCATGATACTACCCTTTTCCAGAAGGAATGGTCATACCCTAGGGAAGCTATCCCTGAAAACCTTGCCGCACAATTCCTGTTTCGACCATTACCGGTTTGTGAGGCTCGACGAAGTCTCGTCCACAAAGCCACGCTTTATACAAAAGTCGTGCTTTGGGTCAACAAATGATCATAGAAATGATCACAAAGATAAAAGATCAAACAAATGATCATATCACAAATGATCAACACAATGATCATTTCACAGCAACACTCAGCATGTCACATTACCAATTTGGGAATATATTGCTGATAACCATCAACTACATAACCTCTGAGCTCGTACGTCTCAAAGAAGGGTGTTAAGCTAAGAGAATAAATTCTCCGCCACCAACAGAAATATATTTGAAAGAAATCGGCTTTATATCTCAATTTGTAATGTCAGACATACTATCCATACAAGTCTGTTCCAGGCTCGAACAGAACCGAAGGCACTTACAAAGAAGTCCTTGTAATCCGGATATCCACAATCCTGATCGAATTCCCCATCACATATGGAGAACTCTATACCGGAGCAACTCGGTGCAGAGTCAATCGACAGGTCATCCTAGCGCTCTTGCAAATACCCGGTCTTCAACACCGGTCTTCAAATGCTATCCATAACGACGTATCACATACTCGAAATGGGTTATACGACCCAAAGGTCCATTCCCGGCTAACCCGAATAGTGAGCGCAAAGTTTAAAACATATGGATATGGGATTTCGATTAAGTCACAACTTAATAATTCCAAAGTTTCTTTCAAATGGTTTAAACCAATTACCATTTCAAATCTTTTAAACAAAAAGATATATTTCACAAAGTTCACTCAGTTTCACAAAGATTCATTTACGGATTTCAAAACAATTTCCGTTTCAATTGGATTAACTCATTTAAATCTTTAAATCAAAGATTTATCTCATAGCTTTCAAAACTTATTTCCAAAGATTCATTCATAACTTGGAAAAATCATTTTCGATTCAAACTTGAAATCTCTTTAATATTAATTGGAAGTTCATTACTCATATGAAAGCTTTTTATCACTTAGAAACAATAGTTTTATTTTGGAAAAACCCCGATTCCATTTATACAAGTTAAAAATCTTTGAGTTAATTCAAATTTCCAAATCAACGCTTAAAAATGGTTTAAACCCGTATAACTTGTAAAATCCTTTTTAAATCATAAATACTGAACATAGAATTCGATTTCAGATTTTTGAATTTCAATTTAAATCCGATTATTCAAATTCCAAATCTTTATTAGTTATTCAAAAATAACTTTTATTCTTAAAACAGCTTTTTAAAAGCTTTTCCACATTAAAACGTAATTTTTTTCCAAAAATATTTGAATTAAAAATTTAAATTCAACTTATTTAAAAATCTGTGACTTAACCGATTTCCTCGTGAAATCCATATTTGTGTGTGTATAGTGTGGACCAAGGATTTTACACAATAGTGCACAACATCAATTATTACAGAGATATCAATATTGATAAGTGGTATAATCCATAACGCTCATCTTCATTCACTGTTTCACAGATAAAATAAATTTATCAATCACAAAGATTCATCATTTTAATTCGATGTGGGTTTCGGATAGCCAACTGGAACCCGAATCCCTGTCGCATCGAAATTCAAATGCCATTTTACGGGCAAAGGAGTTTTCACGTATATACAGAAACAAATTACAATCACAGTTCAGCACAGAATAATTCACATCACACAACATCATAATCATAAATAGAAATATCAATTCATTATACAACAAATCAGATATCCTACTTACATAATCCATAAATAATCATCTTTAATTCTTATTGTAATTAATTCAAATTAATTATTAAGTCTTAATTACTTAATTCCTTTATTCACACTTTTTAATTAATTACTTCATAATTAATTTATTTAACCTTGATTAACTATTCTTTAATCATTAATTAATAACTTTAATTATAAATTAATAACTTTAATTATCCATTTATTTCCCATTAACTGCTTAGTTAATCAATTATTAATTCTTAATTAAATTCCTTAATTGATTAACTACTAATTTTTCACTAATTAACTTGAGTAGTTAATTACAATTTTAAAATTTATTATCCATTCTTAATCATCCTTTTTAAACTATTAATAATATTTATTATTCATTAATTACTTGATTTATTTAACTTGGATTATTAATCAATTTTATCTTTACTACCTTCATTTAGTAATTAGCTTTCAAGTATTAGAAACTTAAACTTTAAAAAGTTAATTAACCATTTTATAACATCCTTTAATATTATTTATTAAAACAAACTCTTCAAAAATAAAAGTGATATTTATTTTAAATCATTTTTTTTAAAACCTGGTTATATTATTTGCTTTTGAAAATCAGGAAAACAATTTACTCACAAAAATTTAAAGCCCGCTACTTAAACAACTCGAGTTAATAAATCAAGCCCGAGCAAACTATCGAGCAAAATCACGCGACACTCACGCACAATTCCACATCCTCCTTCCCTTGATACCATCACGAAACAACCCCCGTTTAAAGACCTTCTTCTTCTACTCCTCTTCTTCTTTTCTTTTGCTTCGTCTTTTTTAAGTTATAATTGCTATAACTCGCAAGCATAGAACGCACCCAGGTTTCCCTCGTGCAACCCTTTATCCTTCTCTTCACCACTCCAAAGTTGCTGACACCATTCACTGATACGCAGAAGACGTGTGCACGTGCACCAGGCGGCGATGCCACTCCGGCCACTTACGAACCCTCCAGCACGTCACTTGTCGACTACGCAACCCAATCCAAACATCAAAACCCCATTACTTAGCTTGAATAAAAATCGAGCTACCCAGAAGAAAACTGGAACTAACCCTTCGACCAAAAAAATCACCTCGCGTGGCCACCTCTGGCCACCGGAGGTCTTGCGGCCACCTCCTACCACTGCTCCACCTCCTCACGCATCTCCTCTCCAAGTCCGGTCCCACTCGACGCCTCGACGAGCGTGCATGAGCCAAAAACCCTTATGCCATTTTCAACGTCCTTAAACCCTATCCCGATCAATTTCTACCACCACAACCACTAATAAATCCTACTACCATTTTTCTGATGATCTCAACCAACTCGGTCACCTCCTTACTCGAGCACGTAGTTCGACCATCAACCAATCACAGGAAATAGGTGAAAATGTATAAACTGATCAACTCGAAAATCCTACCCAATCCCAAGCTTAAATTTTTTTGATTCTACTGTTAAAATTCATCATTTTCAAATGCGAATTCAATTATATAATCAAAACAAAATGATTCAATACTCGACTTTCTGCCTTAAATGATTCTTTACTATAAATATTATTTATTTTGAATAATTACTGAGTATAAATACCTGGAGTAAATTTTAAAAAAAACAATGTTGCAGCCTTAGGATCATTTTCTATTGGTAAATCAGAATCTAAAACTGATTGAATAAGATGCAGTTTGAATTTTCTCTTAGTGGCCTTAAGTTTGAGTTTCAACAGAGCATAACCTATGCGTGTATATACAAACATACAGACATGCAAAAATAAGGGACAGCAAAGCATTTACAGTAACTCAAAGCATCTATAACATAAACCCATAGATTTCAGCTTCAACAATTTAAAAATCAAATCGAGGGGTTTGCTCACAGTATATGAAGAACATAGGAATAAACTTGTTTTGATATCTTGCTTTCAAGTTGAATCTGTTTTATTTTCTGCCCCCTTTTTTTTTCTTTAGTTTTTCTTTGCTTTCCTTTTGCTTCAGAATTTGGTTTTAAATTTGAATCTGAGTTGATGATATTGTTGTTTCCAGGTTGAACTTGCTTTGCCTTTCTTTTTCTCAGTTTGGAAGATGGTCGAAATGAAATATGGGAGGATATGTATATATAAAAGATGTGCAGTTTATTATTTGTACAGAAAGCATGCTGTAGAGGCTTGCATTAATTGCCTTGGTATGTTGCATTAATGACTTTGTACTTTAGGTTTTTCATTTGCAAGCTATTACCATACTTTGTTTACAGCCTAGCTTACTTTTACCTTATTCTATTCTTTTATGCATACATGTATATAGATACTCAGATCTTTGTTTTGCATATGCATGTACAGTTTGCTTGTTTAAATTATGTATGTATTTTTATGTTATAGATATTTATATTTGTATGTTATTTCTTTATGTTTGCATTTTTTTATTAACATGTTATTTGATTTTTTTTCTTACTTTATGTTTCATATGTTCTTATTTTTTATTGTTCACACTTGAGTAAATCGTATTGTTTTGTAATTTATCTTCTAATTATATTTCTAACATAAGTATTACATTCACAACGTACATTTTATTTTATATTTTTTTTTCTTAAGATTGATAAGTAGTTTTATTTAATTATGTTTTAAACTTTTTATTTATAATTCAATTCAATTCATTCGCTTTGAGTTTCAAATCAATTTCAAAAACAAATAAATATAAATTTCTTATTAAATTTGAAAAATTCAACCAAATCCATAATTTAATCTAAAATTCAATTAAATTATAAATTGAAATTCGTCTTTAAAACTAGGATCGTTACAGACTTCCCCCCTTAAAAAGAATTTCGTCCTCGAAATTCGCCAGAGAGATAACGAAGATAGATGAAAGATAGAGAAATATCTTTCCAGATTAAACTGGATATCAATTCTGCATTTGGCTTACCAAATCAGAATTATCAACAATAGATATGAGAACAAACTCCATCAACTACGAAACAATTGGGTTATTTGATCTACGAAGTATACAGGGGTATTGGTTAGTCCAAGGGAATAACTAACTGTTCGTAGAATATATCGAAACCCAATGAAATAAATAGAAATAGATTCGATTACGATTTCAGATTCAAGGTTTAATTCATTTACGATTTGCTGAGAAATACAACTAATGATAGCTCCAGTGTCGAACAAAATTCGAACAATTTAATCGTAAACGAGAAGATTACCTTACAAAATTTCTTTTCCTAAATCAGCTTGTTGAGGTTGAAGAATCATCTCTAATTGCATACACTTTCTTTACTAAAGTTTGCTTCTTGGCTGGACAATTGTTAATCCTATGTCCCGGCTTGCGGCATTTATAGCATCCAGTAGATTCCTGATCTGGCCTCATAAATGGCTCTCTCATTCCTGGCTTCCAATCATTCTTACATTTATCCGAGTAGTGGCCTTTTTCCAAACAATTGAGACAAGTAACATCCTTCTTTTTCTTCTGTATACTCTTCTTTCCTTTATTTTTCCTCGATTTCTTTCCGCCAAATTTCCTTTTTCTCCAATTCAGATTACTTGCATCTACATTCTCCTCCGTATCTTTTTGCTTTTCCAGAGTATCATATCTATAACCCATATCAATTAATTCAGAAAAAGATTCCTTTACGTGAGTAATCATCCGTTCCTGAAACTCCTTGTTTATTCCCCGAATAAACTTTTCATTCTTCTTTAACGATGTATTCACCAATTCTGGACCAAAACGAGATAATTCAATAAATTTGTTTAAGTATTCCTCAAACGATAAACTCCCTTGCTCTAAATCCATAAACTCCTGGTACACTCTAGAGATACCAGCAGACGACATATATCGCTGCTCAAACACTTCCTTGAAACGACTCCAAGTAAATTCATCTGCCAACTCATCCACGGTAACAGTTTCCCACCAAACTAAAGCCTCTTCTTGGAGTTGCCAAGAAGCTATCAGTCGCATCTGATCATCTTCTAATTTTAATCCTTTGAAAATCTTTTCACACGATCGAATCCAGGCGTGTGCTTCAATAACGGTTTCTTTGCCTGTGAATGGCTTTCCACCAAGTCTAGAAAACTTTTGATATAAATCAGCCAAATTCAATTGAGATTGAATAGGAATATCTGTCGTTGCAGGGTTTTGACCAGCTAAAGTAGTACTTTCCTGTCTCCTATTTCATCCTTTTCTTCCACTCATTCTTACTATCTGTAAATAGTAAGAAATCCGATTTAGGCATTCAGACGAAATATCTTAGAGAATAACAACAGATAAAGAAAATAGATTAAGAAATTTGGATTTTGGTTCCACTGATTGTACTCATTCTAGGGTATACTTCACCCTATCTCTAATGAGCCATCTAAGGTGTTACACTCCGTAGCTAAAGTTCTTACTCAACCTTCAGCTCTGATACCAATTTGTCACGACCCGAACTCGATGTCCAACAAACAACATTAAATTCGTTTCACGGGAGCTTGCAACACCATTAAATGATAAATAACACAGCGGAAATAAAAGATGATATCACTGATATAACATGAATACAATATCCGATACATCCATTTGATACAATGATAATCATCAACATCAGAGAATATACAACACGAAATACAGCGGAACACGATACAATATGAAATAAGTTTTCTCAGAATATAATACTGCAACTCTGATCCAAAAAGCTCCAAAGACAAAGCTCCAAAACTCCTAGCTCGATCCACGATCAAGGTAGCACTAAGCAAAACAAGTCTCGTCCATATCCAAAGAAACTGAACTAGCTCCAGATGATCTACTGAACCTAATTATCTGAAAAACCAAACTCTAGACTACCCGTGTAGAAAATTTTGAGCACCCAGAGTTTAGGAGATAAACAATAAACTCTGGATCAGTCATGGGACTGGTGTGAGCAAACAAAACAGTTTATCTTTAAGAACAGACAAAGAAATATTTTAAAATAGATTCGCAATGCTTTTTAGAAATGAGACTACCATAAGGCCTCCCGCACACACACACAATGCAAACGCAGAATTGGAGGAGATTTCTCCTTATGATAGTCAAAGATGCTTGATACGCATTAAAAAGAAACATTTGATATTATTACTAGTGCATAGTGTATGAAAAATCATTTTGAAAGTAAAGATATAAATCTTAGCCAACATAGACATTTCGAACTATGCCTACTATAGCTACCATCCAACAGTGGGGCGCCACCATAAGTAGATGGCAGATAATACAACCAATACCGTACAAGGCTCGTATTGGATGAATGGATTTTTCCAACAAATGGTCAGGCCAAGGAACTTCCCATTGCCACATGGAAACGCCTCTGGAAGGACGCCCCGAGAACCCAACTGGATCTCTTCCAAACAAGGCCGGCTACCCCCCTTCCCGGGGAATAAGAAACCTCAGATATACCACCCCCGGTCCTTTGGGACCTTTAAACGAGAGCTCTCTAACCAACATCACACAATGATAAATAAAGTGTTTCAACATGAGTAAGTATCTGGGCTCCATTCCATGATACTACCCTTTTCCAGAAGGAATGGTCATACCCTAGGGAAGCTATCCCTGAAAACCTTGCCGCACAATTCCTGTTTCGACCATTACCGGTTTGTGAGGCTCGACGAAGTCTCGTCCACAAAGCCACGCTTTATACAAAAGCCGTGCTTTGGGTCAACAAATGATCATAGAAATGATCACAAAGATAAAAGATCAAACAAATGATCATATCACAAATGATCAACACAATGATCATTTCACAGCAACACTCAGCATGTCACATTACCAAATTGGGAATATATCGCTGATAACCATCAACTACATAACCTCTGAGCACGTACGTCTCAGAGAAGGGTGTTAAGCTAAGAGAATAAATTCTCCGCCACCAACAGAAATATATTTTAAAGAAATCGGCTTTATATCTCAATTTGTAATGTCAGACATACTATCCATACAAGTCTGTTCCAGGCTCGAACAGAACCGAAGGCACTTACAAAGAAGTCCTTGTAATCCGGATATCCACAATCCTGATCGGATTCCCCATCACATATGGAGAACTCTATACCGGAGCAACTCGGTGCAGAGTCAATCGACAGGTCATCCTATCGCTCTCGCAAATACCCGGTCTTCAACACCGGTCTTCAAATGCTATCCATAACGACGTATCACATACTCGGAATGGGTTATACGACCCAAAGGTCCTTTCCCAGCTAACCCGAATAGTGAGCGCAAAATTTAAAACATATGGATATGGGATTTCGATTAAGTCACAACTTAATAATTCCAAAGTTTCTTTCAAATGGTTTAAACCAATTACCATTTCAAATCTTTTAAACAAAAAGATTTATTTCACAAAGTTCACTCAGTTTCACAAAGATTCATTTATGGATTTCAAAACAATTTCCGTTTTAATTGGATTAACTCATTTAAATCTTTAAATCAAAGATTTATCTCATAGCTTTCAAAACTTATTTCCAAAGATTCATTCATAACTTGGAAAAATCATTTTCGATTCAAACTTGAAATCTCTTTAATATTAATTGGAAGTTCATTACTCATATGAAAGCTTTTTATCACTTAGAAACAATAGTTTTATTTTGGAAAAACCCCGATTCCATTTATACAAGTTAAAAATCTTTGAGTTAATTCAAATTTCCAAATCAACGCTTAAAAATGGTTTAAACCCATATAACTTGTAAAATCCTTTTTAAATCATAAATACTGAACATAGAATTCGATTTCAGATTTTTGAATTTCAATTTAAATTCGATTATTCAAATTCCAAATCTTTATTAGTTATTCAAAAATAACTTTTATTCTTAAAACAGCTTTTCAAAAGCTTTTGCACATTAAAACTTAATTTTTTTCCAAAATATTTGAATTAAAAATTTAAATTCAACTTATTTAAAAATCTGTGACTTAACCGATTTCCTCGTGAAATCCATATTTGTGTGTGTATAGTGTGGTCCAAGGATTTTACACAATAGTGCACAACATCAATTATTACAGAGATATCAATATTGATAAGTGGTATAATCCATAACGCTCATCTTCATTCACTGTTTCACAGATAAAATAAATTTATCAATCACAAAGATTCATCATTTTAATTCGATTTGGGTTTCGGATAGCCAACTGGAATCCGAATCCCTGTCGCATCGAAATTCAAATGCCGTTTTACGGGCAAAGGAGTTTTCACGTATATACAGAAACAAATTACAATCACAGTTCAACACAGAATAATTCACATCACACAACATCATAATCATAAACAGAAATATCAATTCATTATACAACAAATCAGATATCCTACTTACATAATCCATAAATAATCATTTTTAATTCTTATTGTAATTAATTCAAATTAATTATTAAGTCTTAATTACTTAATTCCTTTATTCACACTTTTTAATTAATTACTTCATAATTAATTTATTTAACCTTGATTAACTATTCTTTAATCATTAATTAATAACTTTAATTATAAATTAATAACTTTAATTATCCATTTATTTCCCATTAACTGCTTAGTTAATCAATTATTAATTCTTAATTAAATTCCTTAATTGATTAACTACTAATTTTTCACTAATTAACTTGAGTAGTTAATTACAATTTTAAAATTTATTATCCATTCTTAATCATCCTTTTTAAACTATTAATAATATTTATTATTCATTAATTACTTGATTTATTTAACTTGGATTATTAATCAATTTTATCTTCACTACCTTCATTTAGTAATTATCTTTCAAGTATTAGAAACTTAAACTTTGAAAGTTAATTAACCATTTTATAACATACTTTAATATTATTTATTAAAACAAACTCTTCAAAAATAAATGTGATATTTATTTTAAATCATTTTTTAAAAAACCTGGTTATATTATTTGCTTTTGAAAATCAGGAAAACAATTTACTCACAAAAATTTAAAGCCCGCTACTTAAACAACTCGAGTTAATAAATCAAGCCCGAGCAAACTATCGAGCAAAATCACGCGACACTCACACACAAGTCCACATCCTCCTTCCCTTGATACCATCACGAAACAACCCCCGTGTAAATACCTTCTTCTTCTACTCCTCTTCTTCTTTTCTTTTGCTTTTTTTTTTTAAGTTATAACTGCTGTAACTCGCAAGCATAGCACGCACCCAGGTTTCCCTCGCGCAACCCTTCATCCTTCTCTTCACCACTCCAAAGTTGCTGACACCATTCACTGATACGCAGAAGACGTGTGCACGTGCACCAGGCGGCGACGCCACTCCGGCCACTTACGAACCCTCCAGCACGTCACTTGTCGACTACGCAACCCAATCCAAACATCAAAACCCCATTACTTAGCTTGAATAAAAATCGAGCTACCCAGAAGAAAACTGGAACTAACCCTTCGACCAAAAAAATCACCTCGCGTGGCCACCTCTGGCCACCGGAGGTCTTGCGGCCACCTCCTAGCGCTGCTCCACCTCCCCACGCATCTCCTCTCCAAGTCCGGTCCCACTCGACGCCTCGACGAGCGTGCACGAGCCAAAAACCCTTATGCCATTTTCACCGTCCTTAAACCCTATCCCGATCAATTTCTACCACCACAACCACTAATAAATCCTATTACCATTTTTCTGATGATCTCAACCAACTCGGTCACCTCCTTACTCGAGCACGTAGTTCGACCATCAACCAATCATAGGAAATAGGTGAAAATGTATAAACTGATCAACTCGAAAATCCTACCCAATCCCAAGCTTAAATTTTTTTGATTCTACTGTTAAAATTCATCATTTTCAAATGCGAATTCAATTATATAATCAAAACAAAATGATTCAATACTCGACTTTTTGCCTTAAATGATTCTTTACTGTAAATATTATTTATTTTGAATAATTACTGAGTATAAATACCTGGAGTAAATTTAAAAAAAAACAATGTTGCAGCCTTAGGATCATTTTCTATTGGTAAATCAGAATCTAAAACTGATTGAATAAGATGCAGTTTGAATTTTCTCTTAGTGGCCTTAAGTTTGAGTTTCAACAGAGCATAACCTATGCGTGTATATACAAACATACAGACATGCAAAAATAAGGGACAGCAAAGCATTTACAGTAACTCAAAGCATCTATAACATAAACCCATAGATTTCAGCTTCAACAATTTAAAAATCAGATTGAGCGGTTTGCTCACAGTATATGAAGAACAGTGGAATAAACTTGTTTTGATATCTTGCTTTCAAGTTGAATCTGTTTTATTTTCTGCCCCTTTTTTTTTTCTTTAGTTTTTCTTTGCTTTCCTTTTGCTTCAGAATTTGGTTTTAAATTTGAATCTGAGTTGATGATATTGTTGTTTCCAGGTTGAACTTGCTTTGCCTTTCTTTTTCTCAGTTTGGAAGATGGTCGAAATGAAATATGGGAGGATATGTATATATAAAAGATGTGCAGTTTATTATTTGTACCGAAAGCATGCTGTAGAGGCTTGCATTAATTGCCTTGGTATGTTGCATTAATGACTTTGTACTTTAGGTTTTTCATTTGCAAGCTATTACCATACTTTGTTTACAGCCTAGCTTACTTTTACCTTATTCTATTCTTTTATGCATACATGTATATAGATACTCAGATCTTTGTTTTGCAAATGCATGTACAGTTTGCTTGTTTAAATTATGTATGTATTTTTATGTTATAGATATTTATATTTGTATGTTATTTCTTTATGTTTGCATTTGTTTTATTAACATGTTATTTGATTTTTTTTTTCTTACTTTATGTTTCATATGTTCTTATCTTTTTATTGTTCACACTTGAGTAAATCGTATTGTTCTGTAATCTATCTTCTAATTATATTTCTAACATAAGTATTACATTCACAACGTACATTTTATTTTATATTTTTTTTTCTTAAGATAGATAAGTAGTTTTATTCTATTTTGTTTTAAACTTTTTATTTATAATCAATTCAATTCATTCGCTTTGAGTTTCAAATCAATTTCAAAAACAAATAAATATAAATTTCTTATTAAATTTGAAAAATTCAACCAAATCCATAATTTAATCTAAAATTCAATTAAATTATAAATTGAAATTCGTCTTTAAAACTGGGATCGTTACATGAAGCAAGCCGAGCAACCTAGGGGTTGCGACCTATGCTCGAGCGACCTAACTGCAGGCCGAGCGACCGAAGGGTTTGAAGTGCAAAAACTCTCCCAATTTGCAACCGATCGAGCACGGACGCTAGGGGATTATGCCCATAGGCTATTCGATCGTATTGGCTCCTCGGTGCATCACCAAAAACGTGTTTAAACATCAAAGATAGATTTTTAAAGATTTGAACCCAAAACACCAAAAATTGGGATTTTCACCAATTCAATCCAAACCATAAGCAAATGCACATGAATAAGTGTTAGGAATTCATACCCAACAATCAAAGATAGTTATAGACAAAGATGTGAGATAAATTTCTCACCTTTACACAAAATCAATGAAGAAGAAGCTTGTAATCAATGGAAGAATCAATGGCTTCTCTTTGAATTTGGAGTTAGATGTTGGGTTTGCAAATGAACTTGAGTTTGGAGTTTTAATTTCCCATTCCTTCCTCCATTTTTAATGAAGCTTGAGTGTTAGGAAATGAGAGTAAAATTATGAAGAGAAGGGGGTTGAGCTAGAGTAAATAGTTTAGGCTAATGGGCTAAACCAAACCCAAAGCCCAAAGTGAAAAAGTGACAAAATTCCACTAACTCCAAACATATCAAAGTTTATACTCAAAAAGATGGCAAACAGTGTTTTGAACTCAATAGAAGTGGTTCCGAGTCCTAATTCGACCGTATGCAAAATGTAACTTTTCGGACTAAAATCTGACTAACGATAAAATATTAAAAATAAAAATATTTAAATATTCAATCGTAAAACATGCGGGTTGTTACAGACTCCCCTCCTTAAAGAAATTGCGTCCTCGCAATATATAAGAAGAAAATATAAGGTAACAACCATGAAAGCATATCAACACAAAAGAAATCTGAAATATGAAATTCACTACATGGAGCACGAGAAAGTAAGTCCGGATGTGTTCGCTCGATGAACTCTCTAGATTCCCAAGAGCAATCCTTAGGATTTGAGGACCATTGGACTTTAACAAGCGGAACATCTTTATTCCGAAGGCGCTTGACCTCCGAAGCAATAATACAAATAGGATGCTGCTCATAAGTTAAATTAGGTGAAACTTTAATTTCTTCCACAACACCAGGCTCAAGAATAGAATCAGAATCTCGAAGGCACATCCGTAATTGAGAAACGTGAAACATGTCATGAATAACAGAATACTGAGCCGGTAATAAAAGGCGATAAGCCACAGAACCAATACGTTCGGTGATAGGAAATGGCCCAATATATCGAGGCGCTAATTTTTTCGATTGACTGAAACGTACAACACCCTTCATAGGTGAAACATGAATAAACACAAGATCTCCCACAGAAAATTCTAACTTCCTTCTCCGGATATCGGCATAGGATTTTTGTCTACTCTGGGCTTCTTTCATCCTATGACGAATAAGGTCAATCTTCTGTGGAATCACGAATAAAATCTGGACCTAAAACCAGCTTCTCACCGGCCTCAAGCCAACAAGAAGGAGATCATCATGGCCTTACATAGAGTGCCTCAAAAGGAGCCATACCAATACTAGATTGGAAGCTATTATTATAGGAAAACTCAACAAGAGAAATATGATCTTCCCAACTTCCACCAAAATCAAGAACACATGCACGAAGAAGGTCTTCAAGAGTTTGATTCACACGCTCAGTTTGTCCATCGGATTGGGGATGATAAGCGGTGCTAAAATTTAGCTTCGTTCCCAAAGCTTTTTGAAGACTCTTCCAAAATCCACTAGTAAACAATGGATCACGATCACTAATAATAGAAGTAGGGACTCCATGCAATTTTACAATTTCTTTAATAAAGAGTTTGGCCAAGAGAGGAACGGTTTGATTGGACCGAACAGTAATAGAATAGGCGGATTTGGTAAGTCTATCGACTATCACCGATAAGCTATCATGACCCGAGCGAGAACGGGGAAGGCCGTCAATAAAATCCATGGAAATTTGATCCCACTTCCAAACTGGAACTTCTAAAGGTTGCAAAAACCCACCGGGCCTTTGGTGTTCGGCCTTAGTGAGTTGGCAAGTCATGCAACACTTAACAAAGTTAGCAATATCAGATTTCATTCCCTCCCAATAATAAAGTCGCCTCACATTCGCGTACATTTTACTACTACCGGGATTAATGGTAAATTTAGAACGATGGAAATCTTCTAAAATATCTCTACGAAGACCACTGATATTTGGCATGATAAGTTTACCAAATTTTTGAATACCGCCACGAGAATCTATATCAAAGTCTTTCAAACCTTCAATATCGATTTTAACCCTAAAATTTTGGCCAAGAAGAGCCAAATCGGGATCTAGCTTTTGAGCTTCAAGAATGCGGTCTAAAAGAGAAGGATGGGCCTCAAGACTACATAAAACAAGAGATGAGCACAAATCGAAAAAACGATCTTGAATCTCACAAGTGGATAGAATTCCGAGATCATTCCATTCAGATATCATCATAGAAACAACCGCTTGTTGCTTACGACTAAGTGCATCGGCAACACGATTTCCCTTTCCGGGGGTATAAAGAATATCAAGATCATAAGCTGCAAGAAATTCGAGCAAACATTGTTGACGCAAATTAAGTTCCTTTTGGGAAAATAGGTACTTCAAAGATTTATGATCGGTGTAAAGAATAAATTTTTCTCCCAAAAGATAATGACGCCAAATACGAAGGGCGAAAACAATAACCGCGAGCTCTAAATCATGAATGACATATCTAGTCTCGGCAGGCTTTAATTGCCTAGAAGCATAAGCAATAACACGTTCTCTTTGCATAAGAACGGCACCCAAACCAATGCGACTAGCATCGGTATAAACAATGAAATCTTGGTTTCCCTCGGGAATCACAAGAATAGGAGCATCGGAAAGGAGTTCTTTTAATTTCTAAAAAGAAGTTTCACATTTGTCCGACCAAATGTATTTAACTCCCTTCTTTGTCAAGCTAGTAAGAGGCACGGAAATTTTTGAAAAGTCTTTTATGAAACGGCGGTAATAACCTGCCAATCCAAGGAAGCTACGGATCTCCGTCACACTCTCCGGTCTCTTCCAATTTTGAATCGCTTGAATCTTTAAAGGATCCACGGAAATTCCGGATTCAGAAATAATATGACCGAGAAACTTCACACGGGATTGCCAAAAGTGGCATTTAAATTTTTTTGCTTTCAATTGATTTCTTCTAAGAGTTTCTAACACAATCCGAAAATGCTTTTCATGTTCCTCCTCGATTTTAGAATACACAAGAATATCATCAATAAAGATGAGAACAAACCGATCGAGGAAGTCTTTGAAAACTCTATTCATAAGGTCAACAAAATAAGCCGGAGCATTCGTTAAACCAAATGGCATAACAAGCCATTCATAAGATCCATAATGAGTATGGAACGATGTCAAAGGAATGCTATCCTCTGCAATACGAAGCTGATGAAAACCGGTAGCAAAGTCTAATTGTGAAAAGACTCTAGCACCACTAAGTTGATCGAATAGATCATCAATCCGAGGTAAAAGATATTTATTCTTGATAGTAAGATCATTAAGCTTGCGGTAGTCAACACAAAGCCTAAGTGTACCATCGGATTTCTTCACAAAAATAACCGAAGCTCCCCAAGGCAAACTAGAGCGAATAAATTGCTTCGTCTCCAATTCGGATAATTGTTTGCGCATCTCCTCATTTTCTTTACTGGACATACGATAAGGAGGACGAGTGATAGGTTGAGCTCCAGGAATGAGATTAATTCTGAACTCAATTGCTCGCTTAGGTGGTAATCCTAAAACGGGCTCAAAGATGTCGGAAAATTCACGAACAACGTGAATAAGAGAAATAATATCTTCCTCATCATCATTATCGTAATCATGAGGATTTAAAGAATATAAGGATGCAACTAAGCTGGAATCCGAATCTTTAAGGTCAATAGAAATTTGCTTAACAGATTGGGGATGTCGAAGATGGATAGTCCGCTCAGAACATAGGATTTGGACTTCATAGCGGTTAAGCCAATCCATTCCCAAAATCATTCCAAAGCCTAAGTAGCGCATAACATGCAAATTGGCTCGGAAAGAAAAATCACACAAAATAATCTCGACATCTTTCCACAATAAACTGATTGTTGCGGATTCACCAACCGGATTCGCAATTCTCAAAGAAGCATTAAACACAAAACGTCCAAAGAAAAAGTATCAACAAGTTCTCTTGAAATAAAAGAATGGGACGCACCCGTATCAAAAAGAACTCGAATAGGATGATCATGAAATAAAATAATGCCATCAAGGATAGAATGAGGAATACCTTTACCACGAGATGTGTTTCCAGGGGCTTGAGCAACATTAAGCTTTCCCTCCTTCCTATTTTGAAGTTTGAGACAAGAAGATAAATAATGATCCGGGCTTTTGCAATAGCGACAAGTACGAGGCTTTGAATACTTGTTCACATAATGGTTCTTAGAACCACAGTTGTAGCATTTCCCACCACTAGGGGTAGAAGTCTTAGTTTCCAGAGGGGCATGCTTCCCTTTCTTATTGGGATAAGGACCTTTGAACTTATTAGGCCTTTTCTTGTTGTTGAAGTTTGGTTTGGCACCCATAACTTCAACATCACTCTCCCTATCTACCTCTTCAAGACGAAGAGCGATATCAATGAGTTGATCAAAAGAAACTTCTAATTTTAGAAGTAATGGCTTCTTGAGATATTTATTCAAGCCATAGACAAATCTTTGGTTCTTCTTCAATGGGGTGTTTATGTATTCGACCCCGTATTTAGAAAGTGACTCGAAGGATGCGACATAATCTGCCATAGAGGATTCATCTTGAACAAGGTCAATGAAACGACGAGCCAAAGTCACCTTCTCAGCTTCAGGCACAAATTTTAATTCGAAGCGTTTCCAGAATTTCTCCCAAGTAAGATCCGCTTCATTTATTTCAGAAATCAGAAGCTCATACCAATCTAATGCTCTTTCTTGGAGCATACTAGAGGCCACCTGAACACGGTGAAGATCAATAAGATTCATGCGAGAAAAGATTCGATCGCACGATCTCAGCCAAGCCTGGACTTCAATAATGGTTTCTGAACCTTTGAATGGATTTCCATCCAAATTGGTATAATCGCTGCACAAACGTGCAAATCCAGACCTAGGGTGAGTAGACTCCGGATTAGATCTGGCTGCTTGAACATTCCTTACTAGATCATGAAGCTGCTAGGCAGACATAAATACTCCATTTTGGGGAGCAGCACGAGATTGACCGGCGCTGGGACGGCCAGGTCTAACCATTTCTCTTCCTTTTGAAAGAAAGAAAGAAGAAGGATAAGGTTATTCACCAAATGAATATCAAGCGATCTTGGTAGATAAAAAAGGAATCATAAAGAAAATAGGATGAATCGGTATGAAGACTCGAATTCAATCCTAAAGCACGACTCCTAAGATGGACTTAGGACGATGATCCTTGCTAGATTATTCTACATTGTTCCCAAGATTGGCCCTGATACCAAGCTGTGACGCCCCACCTCTATACCCACTCTAGCCAAGGACACTATGGTGTAATGCCGTCAACTAGCACAGAGAATAAGGCTGTTGAGGAGGGACCATCCGTGTAATTGCTTTGTGCGAGCACCGATATGTCAGATAGTACAACATGCATCTGGTTTCAAGAGGAAATCCGACATACCGATACAAACTCAAAGCTACTACCCGGTGGCTATATATATTCTTCGGAAACAAATATAGAGATAAACATAACACAAATCAGTCACAGACATCCATATCACATAGGCGGAAATAGATATGAATATATAACACATGAAAGTGTACATCAGATTAGTGGTCAGACAAGATCCACAATATCACAAAAGAATAGCTACAAGTACTAGACAAAAGAATATGGATACATCAATGAGTCTATATCTCAACTGTATACAATAAAAACTACTAATCTAAGTAGTTAGCCAAAAGTCAGGGTGATAATCCCAGATGTGAACTCAAGCAGAAGCACCTGTAACATCTCGGTCTGACTCGAGTATTATTTAATAAGAAAATAATAAACGGATCAGTCTAGCTATAAATATCAGATAAAATGATATACAATAAGAAATATGACATAAACATATGATAACCATAAACCCATATTGTGATAAGTATGTAATTGAAAATCAACAAGAGATTAATCAATATCACAAGAATCTTCTCAAAGATCAAAAAGAATTGTCATACTCTATATTTTAATTCACAAAAAGTTAATGACACACAAATTCACCAATGCACAAATATTGATAAAACATATCAGTGTAAATCACGAAAATTGGTGAAATACAAATTCTAGAAATCATCAATCGAAATCCAGAAATCACAAAAAGGGGGAGGCCTATCACAAAACGGGAGCATGAAAACTCACCAACACGTGTATCACAAAATGGAACGCTATTCCATGGTTGCTAACCATTAATTTTGAGCCGAAGCTGCACAAAACGGCCCGAAGACCATGGGTCGCTACCCCACCAAATTGAGCCGAAGCTCCACAGAAACGGGGTTTAGTCTCCCTCGTAGACAAAGAGACATCGCATATTTGCTATTCTAAATCACAAAAATGATCATCAACGATCATCAAGAAGTGTCAATTACAGTAAGCTCGTAAATATATAAGCTTAGCCTCATGTCCCATAACCACTAGCTTAACTTAAATATTTACGAACAAATTGTAGACCTCCACTCAAAAATTGTCATAAGAGATTCAAACAAGCAAGTCAAAGAATTAACCGACGAAGTAAATGCAAGCGTTTCATACCACTTGTTTTACGAAGCCGTTTAATTAGATTTCTCGTACGAGCGAGATGAAGTGACAAATCACAAAAATGACTGTAGAAACAATAAATCACAAAAATTCACATTTGAAGACATGGATAAAAATTCAAAGAATTCGATTCCAAATCCATCAAAGTGATAATTCTCAACTTACTTTATTGAGTCAAGAAATTGAAACTCAAAAAGAAAAGAATGATTCTCTTGTCTCTGAAAATCATGAGCTAAAAACTAAGATCAAAATGATAGAATTGGAAAATACTTGCCTGAAAATCAAGTTAGATAATATTACTAGAAATATTTCTAACTTTAATAGAGGTTAAGAAAATCTATCTAGTATTATTGAAAATTCTCAATCCACTTCCAATAAGAAGGGACAAGGATATTCTAAGAAATCTCTACCCAAAAAGGAAATTAGGAAAAATAATTCTTATATTAATAGTTATCCAAAAAGGAAAAATTCTAAAACCATAAAAATATGGGTTCCTAAAACAAGCAATAATTTGATTAGAAATAAATATATAGATATCTTTTTGGAAACTCTTCATAAAAATCAGAATTATATTTTTAAGGGGAATACTAAACCTACTTGGGTTTTGTTTCCTAAGACCTAACTCTTAGGACCCTATAAAAAGGTGGGTACCAATGTTATTTTTATTATTTGCAGGACCCACTTATAAAGAAAGGAAAATGGATACTCGACAGCGGTTGCTCAAAACATATGACTGGAGACAAAAATATGCTATCCGATATTACTTACTCAAATGGAGGCTCTATCACCTTTGGAGACAATTCCAAAGGATATATCATTGGAAAAGGCGACGTCAGTAATGTCGGTACATCTGATTTACCTCTTATTTCTAATGTTTTATTAGTCAAAAATTTAAAACACAATCTTTTAAGTATCAGCCAGTTATGTGACAAAGGTTTCAAAATCTCTTTTTCTGAAGATAAGTGTAGCATCCTTGATAAAAATCAAAATCTTATATTTGAAGGAAATAGAGACAGAAATATCTATGTTCTGAATATGAAAATTAATCATAGTTTAAATATGTGTTTAATAGCTAATGAAAATGATCCTTGGCTATGGCACAAAAGATTCTGTCATATAAACTTCAAAACTATAAATAAACTTTCTAAAAATGATTTAGTCAGAGGATTACCAAAAATAAATTTCAAAGTCAATCATATTTGTGATGCATGTCAATTAGGAAAATTATCTAAATCATCTTTTAAATCTAAGAATGTTATCTCTACTTTACAACCACTTGAATTACTACACATGGATCTATTTGGACCAACCCAAGTTCAATCCATAAACCATAATAGATATGTGTTTGTGATAATAGATGATTTTTCTAGATATACTTGGACAATTTTTATGAAAAACAAAAGTGATACATTTGAGCAGTTTAAAATTTTTGTCAAACGTATTCAAAATTTAAAAGGATTAAAAATAAAGAATATAAGAAGTGATCATGGAGGAGAATTTGAAAACGAAGTTTTTGATCATTTTTGTAAAAAGAAAGGAATTTTTCATAATTTTTCATTTCCTAGAACTCCACAACAAAATGGGGTTGTAGAATGTAAAAATAGAACTTTACAAGAATGCGCACAAACTTTGTTAAATGGAAGTAGTCTTCCAAAACATTTCTGGGCAGAAGCTGTTGTAACTGTTTGTTATGTTTTGAATCGTGTTTCTATTCGACCTCTAACGAAAAATACTTCTTACGAACTTTTTACTAGAAGAAAACCAAAGATTTCTTATTTTAAAGTATTTGGTTCAAAATGTTTTATATTAAATACAAAGGATCAGCTTGGAAAATTCGATGCAAAATCCGACGAAGGAATCTTTCTAGGATATTCAGATCGTAGCAAAGCTTATCGTGTATTTAATAAAAGATCAAATACTGTTGAAGAATCATTACATGTATCTTTCGATGAAAATTTGCTACAAAAACCTAGTATACAAGATGATGATGATTTTCCAGATAACATTACAAATACAGAAACTATAAGTCTTGAAAATGTTGAAAACATTGTTGACAATAATATTGAATTAAGATCCTCACCAAAAATATTACGGGATCATCCTGTTCAAAATATTATTGGGGAAATTAATTCAAATATTCGAACTAGAAGTCAACTAAATCAAATGGGCCACATAGCATTCCTTTCTAATATCGAGCCAAAGAATCCCAAAGAAGCTTCCACAGATGAATACTGGATAATGGCAATGCAAGAAGAGCTAAACCAGTTTGAACACAATGAAGTTTGGGAATTAGTTCCTAGACCAAGTGATCAAACTATTATTGGAACGAAATGGATCTACAAAAATAAAGCATATGAACAAGGTAACATCACTAAAAATAAAGCAAGACTTGTTGCACAAGGATACAATCAAGAAGAAGGAATTGACTACGAAGAAACGTTTGCTCCAGTTGCAAGACTAGAAGCAATACGAATTCTATTGGCCTATGCATGTTTTCACAATTTCAAACTTTTTCAAATGGACGTTAAAAGTGGTTTTTTAAATGGTTATATAAAAGAAAAAGTATATGTTGAACAACCTCCCTTATTTATTCACAAGAAATTTCCTAATCACGTTTATAAACTTAAGAAAGCTCTTTACGGTTTAAAACAAGCACCACGTGCTTGGTATGATCGATTAAAGACTTATCTAATTTCTTCGGGATTTCTAATTGGGAAAGTTGATCAAACACTTTTTATTAAACATTCAAAAAGGGATATTTTAATAGTTCAAATTTATGTTGATGATATCATTTTTGGTTCTACAAATGACAAACCATGTCAGGATTTTTCTAAAATAATGACCAAAGAATTTGAAATGTCTCATATGGGAGAATTAACATATTTTCTTGGTTACAAATAAAACAACTTCAAAATGGCATTTTTATTAATCAAGAAAAATATTGTAATAATCTAATCAAACGTTTCGGAATGGAAAATACTTCTGCAAAACCAACTCCAATGAGTACAACTACACATCTTGAAAAAGATGACAATGGAAAAAGTGTTGACCAAAAACTGTATCGAAGTATGATTGGATCATTACTATATTTAACTGCAAGTCGTCCTGATATAATGATGAGTGTTTGTTTGTGTGCTAGATTTCAAGCTAATCCAAAAGAATCACATTTGAGAGCAGTAAAACGGATATTACGTTATCCTACAAACACAAAGGATTTTGGTCTGTTTTATCCAAAATAATGTCCATTCGAATTAGTCTCATATAGTGATGCTGACTTCGGTGGTTCTCGAACAGATCGAAAAAGTACAAGTGGTACGTGCCATTTCATTGGAAAATCACTTGTATCGTGGTTTAGTAAGAAACAAAACTGTGTTTCTCTGTCCACATGTGAAGCAGAATACATTTCTGTTGCTTTAGCATGCACTCAAGTAATTTATATGCAACAAACACTTAAAGATTTCAATATTAATTTATCAAACTCAACTATATATTGTGACAATTCAAGTGCTATTAACTTATCTAAAAATCCTATTAATCATTCACGAACAAAACATATTGACATACGTCATCATTTTCTTCGTGACAATGTTGAAAAAGGAACAATAAATTTGGATTTTGTATCTTCTGAAAATCAGTTAGCTGATATTTTTACAAAACCTCTTTTAGAAAATATTTTTATCAAACTAAGACGAGAACTAGGTATTGTCTCTCTTAAAAATTTATAATTTTTATAAAATATTATGATTTGTTACCTTGCTTCATAATTACTTGCTAACATTTAACTATTACTTAAATTTAATGACATTTAAATTTGACTAGTATCAATATTTTCCTTAGTTCATATTTTTAACTAGTTAGATTCATAAACATCATCTTCTGTTTATGATATGTTGCAAGCTTGATATTCACAAACTATACTAATTCCTAGCTTATATGTTTAACTTAAGATATGGTTGTTAATAACCTCTCATTTCTAACATATATTAACTATTTTTTCTTTATTCTTCTCTCTAAACCATTTGTTTTTAAATGGACAAAATTATCTATATATTTTCAGCCAATAATATTCAACAAATATCTATAAATAATTTTTTTTATATACTATTTATACGATCATACTTTTTCACTTTTTCATCTCATTTTAAAACAAACCAAAAGAAAATCTTTCTGCAAAGGAATTCAACCTAATTATCTTACTTCTCTCCATGACTTCTCATTCTGACAATTCTCCATCGTCTTATTCTATATCGTCGATTGAGATTTTAGCAACTCCAACACCTCATGAAAAGGAAAGACCCGTCCTTCATGTGAACGTTCCGGTTTTACTCCTGAGAAGAAGAAATCTCGTCGATTTCTTTTCTTTGGTTCTCCATCAACCAAAGAGAAAATATCTGAGATTCGTCATTACCAAAGAGAACAATTGGATTTGCAACGAGAGATGTGTTATGAACAGAAATTAAATGCTGAACGACTTAGCTTCATTGAAAAAGTAGCATTTAAATTTTGTGGTACATCTCCGAAGAAAGATGTAGTCGAACCCTCAACATCTCCTCAAATAACTTCATCTGGATGGAATCCATGGGAGCCAAGTCCACAATGTCCTCCGGTTTCTCCGAACTCTTGGAAACATCCATCATACTGGTCTCCTTTATGACCATACACAGAAATTACAAAGATCGAACCGGAAGAGTGCAAAACACCAAACGATTCGGACAATTAATTTCTTGTATATTGGTTGAATTTTTTTTATCTTTTAAATCTGTCAAATAATAATATATTTTTTAAATCCTCATTCATTTTTTTTAAAAAAGAAAATGTTTGAAATTCTAAAGTTTCAGACGTCTGAAACTATTGTTTCAGACGTCTGAAACTATTGTTTCAGACGTCTGAATATTATAGAAAAATAATAATTTTCTATAGTTTCAGACGTCTGAAACAATATATTCAGACGTCTGAAAGTTGCCAAAAATACACTATTTTTCTTCTGTTTGAAATTTCATAATTTCAGACGTCTAAAATTTTATTTTCAGACGTCTGAATTCAACTGGTGCCTAAAAATTCAAGGGGTTTTTAAAAAATTTCGTCCTACCAACCATCTTTATTACTCCCATCTACTTCTTCATCTCCCACAACATCCGAACCAGCACCATTCCCACCTTTCAAAACTCCATTTTTACACCTCTATTCTTCAAAAAATTTACCAACAATCTCTAATGCCTCCAAGAACAAAGCGTCCAAGGGCTTCAAGTTCTTCATCTACACCCAATATAGATCAATGGCTATGGAATGATGAAGCTAAGTAAAGATTTGCTCAGATGGATAGATCTGGTTTCTTCCCAGGAGCTTTCGTCAAGTATGATGAATTTCAACCTTATAGGATTCAACAAATTGCTAATTCAAGTGGGTTAGAATCTCTATTATCCTATTCTGCAAATAATGTTAAGATAAATCATCTCTTAGTTAAGTTATTCTATTCAAATATGAACTTAGATCATCATCATCCACATCATAGAGAAAATTGTATTTGGACTTGGGTATGTGGTGTAAAATATGTCTTCCGTTAGATCGTCTTGGAAATATTTTGCAATGTCCTTCATCCGGAACTGATTTGGATGACATTGATGCTTCGCTCTCTTTGGAACATAGAGATGAAGTCTCCCATAGATTTCTATCCGATGATATCACTAGGTTAACTCTTTCAACCTCAGGCCTCAAGCCTGTATCCTTCATCGTGCCTTGATTCGTTCCGTTTTACCAAGAACCGGAAGTTATGAAGTCATAAACAAATGGAACTTCCAAGCTTTATATGCCATATATTCCGAACAATCTATAAATTGGGGGCAAGTTATTCTTGAGGAGTTTATGGATGTTAATCGACGCCGCCATTATAAAACATTTCATTATGGAGCATATATTATGAAAATTCTTAGAAACTATGGGGTAACTTTTCCAGAATCTGAATTTTCACCCATAAAAGAACTAGGCTCCAAAACATTAGGGCTGATGAACTTGCCTAAACGTCCTCAAAATCTTAACTTTATCTCTTTTCAAGAATGGATCTCAAATCGGGATCAAAATATACCTCAACCTCACCAACCTCATCAACCTCTCCAACAAATTGCTCCACAAGCTATCGAGCATGACGATGATGATATAGAAGTGGTTTCTCTTGAATCAACACCAAAACAAGCCTTAGTTACACTCTCTCGGAATCAGTCTAAACTCAACACCAAGATTGAGAGATTAGAAAAGCAAACAAACAAGAAGTTTAATTCTATCCGAGGCTTCCTAAATAAATTTTGGGAACGTATTGGTTGCTCTTCTTCCACTTCTACGGAGGTATTTAATCCCGCCCCATTTCAATGGTCTTCTAGCTCTGATAATGACAATGATGATAACGATGATGATGACGATGACGATAATGAAGAAGGCAATGATCAGCCTAGTTCTTCATTTTGAATTCATGATGACATAAATCTTTCTGTTAAATCTTATCATATTCTATCTTTTTAACTACTTGTTCATTTCTATTATGGTCTGTAACTTTTAGACAATTGCAACCGTTTTTCTTTTGGTATGTATCCTTAAAACAATTTGCTACTACTGCTTTGTACCCAGAAATGATTATGTTGGTTCTCTGATTTTTATTTCTTCTCCAAGTACATTGTTTTTTGTCGATGTCAAAGGGGCAGAATTACACGGTAAGGTTTTTACTAAAGGGGAGCTTATAGTAAGGGGGAGAAAATTGCAGGGAGAGTAAATATAAACTTTAAATTTCTCTTATCTATTTGTTCACATAGTGTATTTACTTATATAGTTTCCATCATCAAAAAGGGGGAGAGTGTTGGAACCTCGTATTTACAATATTTCGTAATTGTGATATTTTGACTATATCAACTATATAAGTCACTATATTATATATATACTAACATGTTTTTTACAGGAATTAATCAAAGACCGGATTCAAATGAGCTTCTACTCTTACATATGTATCGAGTCTGTGTCTAGAAGTAATAATATGTTAAAATCTCTCCTATATGATATATATTGCATTATCATCTCATCTATTTGCTTCAAGAGTAAAAACCAAATTTTATGTTACATTCAGACGTCTGAGTACCCCATTTCGGACGTCTGAATCTGGAAACTTGAATAATGTATACTACAATATTGAGACGTCTGAAATGAAGATTTCAGACGTCTGACTATGACTAAAAATTGCCTATTTACTTTCTGTTTCAAATCTCGTTGCATTTCAGAAGGCTGAATTTTTAATTTCAGACGTCTGAATATTTACAACGGCTATTTTTTTTGAAAAGGCATTTCCATTCATGAAGAGTTGCGACCTTTAATTCATAGCTTTCCATAATAACTTTTCGTGAACAATTACAACTTTTTTTACCTATATAAACACATTAGAATCAAGTTTTAAGATCACTAATTCTATTAATTATTTTTTCTATTCTTGAAATTCTTGATTCTAACTAATTTGTGCTTTCAATATCATTCAAATTCAAACTCTACTTTTTTAATCTTAACGCATTCATACATATATCATAAAGGAGAAAGATTATAGGAAGATTGTACTATCAAGAGACAAATTCGTGTTATTGAGAACACACTGTGTCATATACTTTCTGTATAAGTTGAAGTCCTATTCTGTTGTTCAGGCAAGTGAAGTCCTCTTCGGCTGTTGAGGCGAAATCCTGTTCTGCTGCTCAGGTCCCTTGTTCGGATGTTCAAGGGTTGTTGTAAACCTGTTCCTCCGGGTTAAGTGAGGATTGTTGTTAGTGAAATTCCAGAAGGAGTCTGGGACTGGACGTAGAACGGGAAGTTCGAACCAGTATAAAAATTCCTGGTGTGCTTGTTTGATTTTTACTTATTTACATTGCTTTAGTATTTTAGTTTATTTCCGCACTAGTATAGTATTATTCCATATAGCACGATCCATAATTTTCAAAATCTGAGCAAAACAACTGGATAGCTGAAAGCTGAATAGATATAGATGGATCTCCAATCGAAGCTCCAAACTTCAAAGGTGAGTCTCAAATGCTGTGACACTCAGTCTGACTCGAGCACAAAGCAAAACGCAAAACACTTGAGTCAAGATTAACATTCTTATATTAATAAATTCAACTCAAGTGAAATGTCAACTGAAATACAAGTAACTTAAAGGATGTTTGTGATTTCCATCCTCTAAGGATCCGTCGAAGTATCTACTATGTAGTAAAATACGATATTATAATATGTCTACAGTAAAGTAAACTATTAAAATAGTGTTAAGGCATTACCCATATCCCCCTTAACGCATTTTATATAATGTCGTAGTCTATCCAGATACTGTAATCTCCACTCGTATGTGGGCTATTAGGGAGCACTACATAGGTACGACACAAAACAAACTCGTAGAAGGCGCGATAGGGCATGCGACAAGGCACTCGAGGCAATGCTAGGGTAGATATATCGTTTGCGTATCCGGACTAGTGGTAACGCATAGCAACTACTACCGCCTAGCTCGTGAAACACTCCCAAATCAATGGTGCACCCAATCAAATCACAAAAGCAATAGAAATGTATCGAAGAAATGTATCCGATAGGAGGAATGACCTCACTTGGCCCTGCGTGACTCCTGTTTTAGCCACATCAAGCTGACTCACGCAAGTCAAGGCTATGTAAATACCATATAGAATCGTCACTAAATTGTCCTACTTCATTCTGGTATCGCCACCACATACATAGTTGTTAAAGTGGTATTCGGTATTGGAAAAGAGTATCTGATCCCGTTCTCTTGAACAACCAAACGCTTCATTCACAACATAGTCATTTCAATTCAAATAGTTCGTACTTCATATCAAAATATCATATTCAATTTTAAACCATATAAATTCGATATCATTATTCACTTTAAATAATATTCATTTTCAGAATCATAACACTTTCAAAATCATAACACTTTCAAAATCATAGTACTTTTGAAATCATTACACTTTGAAATCATAACACTTTGGATTCATAACACTTTGGGAATCATAACACTTTGGAAATCATAACACTTCTGTAATCATAACAGTTTGTACTTAAAAAGTTTAGATGTTGAAAATAGTATATATATTAAAACAGTTATAAATTATAATAGTTTATATATTAATATAAGTTATATAATAAAATTAATTTCCTCCAATTTCGCAAATTGGTTTAAATCAGCTTAAATTCCAAAAGTACAATTTAAATCAATTCCAGTTTAACCATTTAAATTCAAAGGTCAAAGATTCAATTTTTAAATTCTAAATAAACCATTTCAACTTATCTCGTTTTCAAATCCAAGTTTGAACTATCACTTCAATTCCAATAAGATCCAAAATTTAAATATTCAAACATTTTCAATATAAGTTTCATTTATATTTCAATATTTCACTTTAATTTATTCAAATTTGGAAATATTTATTTAATAACTTTTTACCAAATCATGTTATAAATCATATCTTTCAAAATCAATAAGTTCAAATCAGTTAAATTCAATCATTAACCGATTTAAATTCCAAGTCAACATTAATTTTTCTTCCCAACCTCTATTATTAAAGCTAAAAAAATCAATTTTTAAATATTAATATAAATTTTAAATAAATACTTAAATCTACTATAAACTAATTAAATTAAATTTTATTAAATTAAATATAGTTATTAAATATATTTTATATTAAATCTATTTTATATATTTTTAAAATAATAAAACTATAAGAAAATCTTAATTTTTTTTTCAAAACTGACTTATAAATTAAAAATTCCAAAACATATGAATTTAAAATCTAAATTTTTTATACATATATACAAATTACATTTAGTAATATTATATAAAACAATATTTATTAAAAACCCATATATTTCCTTTCAAACTTTAGGAATCATTTTCAAATATGGACCAATGGTGTTCGTATATAATTTTCTATCCAACGGTCAAGTGATACAGATATTTATCATTTCAGTCCATAATTTGAATATTTATGGGTATATATTATTTCAACCCGTAATCCCAAAATTTTAAATAAATGAAAATCGCTTGGGTTTATCATTTCAACCCATAACAATTTTCTCCTGTTCTACAAAATCCTTCGAGTATGTATCATTTCAACCCATATGTATTTCTAAATTAACAGGAAACCTGCAGAGTGATAATAGTTATGATAATAATATAACACATCAGCAACAAGCATATATCATCAATAACAAATTAAATCATAATATAAATGACAGGTTATGGTGTTATATGTCACAGGTGAACAGTTACATATAATAACATATCATATACATCAATTGAATAACTAGCAACAACATATTTCTATCATCGTTTCAATTGAAATCAAATTTAATAAATATAAGAATGTCAACCCTGAGTGATTGCTCATCTTTTGAGGCTAGAGTGATTCGACAATGAAATGAGTTACGAATCCAAGCACGAATTCCAAAGCAAAGCAAGATTGGCATGAATTAGACGGACAAATCTGATAAATAGGAATCAAAGGAAAAATTAAAATCAGCTTGATATAACTGAAACGAAATATATTATATAAAACCAAAATTAAATTTAGAAATACAGATTTATATGTATGAACTAACAAATTTATATGTATACAAATTTAGAAATCATCCTATACACTATATATATAAACTAATATAAATTGAATGCAGATTTATATGTATGAACTAACAAATTTTATAACCTATATAAAAAATTTATATATAAATAACCAGATCATATATTGTTATACGTCTAGTGTACTAAAACAGATAGCATGCTACAATAAACTCGTCGCACAAGTTTATTAATTAGAATTCCACTAAGCTGGATTCTGTATTAGATAAATGTAACAATAAGTTACGTTGTAAATAAATTACAACAACAACGTTATACTATTGTAAGAAATAGTATAACTTATAAACGGGAAATATTATAGTGAATCTAACCAGTATATAAAGGAAATTCCGTCTGAGGCTTGTCGTAACAATTTCCTTAAGAATTTTATTTCAAAACTCTCCCAAGATACAACAGACGTAATCTGCACGAGATTGTAATGAGTATGTCAAATCTGTGATATATATGGAATACAGAGCAGTGGAGCAAAGAAGCAGAAGAAATTAGATTGGAATAGAATGAGAATGTGATCAGTATTCTCTTCTATTTATAATTTCGTCCACTTCGCTAAAGTTTAGAAATTTTCTTGTACTTAATAAAATTTGTTTCCGCTGTATAAAATGTAACTTATTGTATTAACTCTGATAATTGTATATAAAAGAAAGTTCATTTATGAAATATATGTTTGTTCTGTGATTCTGTGACTGATTCTGTTTAAATTCTATAAACTAAATAACAATCCGTCATTCTGAACGTTTCTAGTTGGTTTAATTACCGGCTAGAGGCGGTCAGGGCGGCGGGTCGTTACAAAGCGCAACCCTTCAAACAGTCGCGTCCGCTTGACGGGTCGCACCCGTTGCCTTTTGGTCGCTGCTGTTCGTTAAGGGTCGCACCCGCCCGTCCAACGGTACTGTTTCGTACCTGCTCGCACTGTTTCGCCCGCGCCTGTTCAGTCGGGTCGCACCCGCTTGCGCCGGCGTCTGCTTCAATCGGCTCGCTCGCACCTGTTTGCTTCCAATGGGTCGCACCCGTTACTGTTCGCGTCCGCTCATGAATAGTCGCATCTCCTCAGGTAAAAACCCCGCCCACTTCTCTTCAAATTCCAGGCCCAGCCCAGTTTCAGACAATGCCCAAAACCGTTAAACAATGGCCTGGTAAAAAGAATGGTCATTTTAGACCCGTACCCGTACCCGAGCCCGGCCCGGTCGGACGGACGGCGGCGGCGGCGCGCGCGCGCGTGTGGTGGTGATGCATGATCTCCCTCCTCACAACGAAGCATACATTTGGGAGCCCCAGGCCCCCAACCTCCACTTGAGAAAGCTATTAATATACTTGGCTTTCTTAGTGTATTAGGCGATGTGGGACAATATGTGTATTTGTCATTCATTTTTTACTATAGGAATTCCAACAATCCCCCAGATGAATGATAATATACATATCCCCCACACAATGCGAAATATCACAGAGTACATATGGAATAATCCTTTATCGTGGATAAGTAGATATTTCACTTTGAACTTTCCCTAGTAAAAACTTATCGGATGTACTTGGCTAATCGGCGAATTATTTCATCTTGAACCGTCGGCCTTTATTGTATATCCAGACAATAAGCTTTACGAAGCATTGATTCCCTTCTCATCCAATCTCTTGGTTATGTTCATTTTGGTCCTGAACAATTTTTGGTTCTGCGAGTGTTTTAGAGAATAAAGCCTTTTAGTATTCTCATAGAGCCGACCCAGCTCACACTAACATAGGTGATCGCAACCATTAAGAGTATCCTACATATACCCCACTTGTTATTTCCAAGATATGGTCATCATTAAAAAACATAGTTTTAACCTTTAAAACTTCTGTAGGCATGCATTATATTTTGCACCATAGGAATGGAGTAGGACCAAGTCTAGACAAATGCATTACTTCTTGAGTTACTCATAACTGGTTTGCTTATTGATCCTAGTCCGTGGGATCTCCAGTCGCTAGGATAGGTTTCCGTATAAGGTAACTCTTGTTGGTTTAGGCTTTTACACCCATTCCCCTCGATGCGCAGTCAATTTTCTCTCTTGATAAACCTTTAGTAAATGGATCCGCTAGGTTATCATTTATTCTCACATAATCTATGGAAATAGTTCCATTTGAGAGTAACTGCCTAACTGTATTATGGCATCGACGAATATGTCGTGACTTTCCATAATACACAAAGTTTTGCGCTATGCTTAGCGCTACTTGGTTATCATAGTGTATGCATATGGCCGGTACAGGTTTAGGCCAAAACGGAATATCTTCTAAAAAGTGACGAAGCCATTCTGCTTCTCCGCCTGCTTTATCTAATGCAATGAACTCTGATTCCATAGTGGATCGAGCTATGCATGTTTGTTTAGTAGATTTCCATGACACCGCTGCCCCTGCTAGGGTAAAGACATAACCACTCGTTGATTTTGATTCCTCTGAATCTGCAATCCAGTTTGCATCACTATATCCTTCTAAGACGGCAGGATATTTTCCATAATGTAAGGAATAGTTAGTGGTATTTTTTAAATATCCAAGCACTCTCATTAGTGCTTTCCAGTGTTCCTTCCCTGGATTGCTTGTATACCTGCTCAATCGACTTACTGCATAAGCTATATCTGGTCTTGTGCAATTCATGAGATACATGAGACATCCTATTACACGAGAATATTCCAGTTGCATTACACTCTCATTAGTGTTTTTGTGCAGTACTTCTGATGGATTAAAAGGTGTATTTACTCCTTTAATTTCAAAATTTTGAAATCTTTCAATCACTTTGTCTACATAGTGTGACTGAGACAATTCAATTCCATTAGGAGTTCTTATTATTTTGATTCCCAAAATAACGTCTGCAACTCCTAAGTCTTTCATATCGAAATTGCTAGTTAACATTTTCTTTATGGTCTCTTTTAGTATTAGGACCAAAGATTAGCATATCGTCTACATATAGACAAATCATCACATATGATTGTCCAACCTGTTTGTAATAAACACATTTATCACATTCATTTATACGAAAACCATTTTTCATCATGACACTATCAAATTTTTCACGCCATTGTTTTGGAGCTTATTTTAGTCCGTATAGTGATTTCACTAACCGACATACTTTGTTTTCATTTCTTTTGGAAATAAAACCCTCAGGTTGCTCCATGTAAATCTCATCATCGAGATCTCCATTTAAGAATGCTGTTTTGACATCCATCTGATGAATTTCCAGATTATATATGGAAGTAATTGCTATTAACATTCTTATAGAGGTTATTCGTGTAACCGGTGAATAGGTATCAAAGAAGTCTACTCCTACTTTTTGACGATATCCTTTGGCTACCAATCTGGCTTTATATTTATCTATAGAGCCGTCTGATTTCAATTTCTTCTTGAAAATCCATTTGCAGCCAATTGGTTTAATTCCAGGTGGAATATCAACTATTTCCCAAATTTTATTACTTAGAATTGAATCAATCTCACTTTGGATTGCTTCTTTCCAACATGAAGATTCAGAAGAAGACATTGCTTCCTTGTACGTTTGAGGTACGTGTTCTGACATATAAGTTAAAAAATCCGAACCAAATGTTTTGGAAGTTCTTGCCCTTACGCTTCTTCTTGGTTCAACCTCCTCGTTGTCCTGATGAGTTTCATCTTCACATGTCTCATCTCTGTTATCTCTTGTCCTTTTTGGGACAGGATTTCCATCGTTTCTTTTATGTCGGAACACATCTTCAAAAAACGAGGCATCTCTTGATTCCATGATTGTATTTACATGAATATCATTTATATCAGACTTGAATACCAAAAATCTGTAGGCACTACTATTTTGGGCTGGCCCAAGATAATAACAATCTACTGTTTTTGGTCCAAGTTTGACTCTCTTGGGAGGCGGAACTGGAACTTTTGCCAAGCACCCCCACACTTTGAGGTATTTAAAGCTTGGTTTTTGTCCTTTCCATATCTCATATGGAATTGTTCCCATTTTATTGTGAGGAACTTTGTTTAATATGCGATTAGACATATTTAAGGCTTCCCTCCACAAGTTCGTCGGTAGACCAGAAGTTAAAAGCATGGCAGTAATCATGTCTTTTAACGTTCTGTTCTTCCTCTCGGCTATACCATTTTGTTGTGGTGAATATGGAGTTGTTGTTTGATGAATTATACATTTTCGGCACAGAACTGTTCAAATGGTGATTCATATTCTCCACCTCGATCAGATCTCAATATCTTGATCTTTTTATTTAACTGATTTTCTACCTCAGCCTTGTATTTTATAAACGCGGTTATTGCTTCATCCTTACTATTTAAAAGATATACATAGCAATATCGCGTATAATCGTCAATAAAAGTAATAAAATACTTTTTCCCACCTCTTGTAGGTAATGATTTAAAATCACATAAATCTGTATGTACCCAACCTAATGGTTCGGTGCTTCTGTCAACAGATTTAAATGGTTGTTTGACCATTTTTGCTTCTACACATGTCTCACATTTGTAGTTCTTATCTACTTGGAAATTTGGAATCAATCCTAAGTTTAATAATTTCTTCATTTTTCGGAAGTTTATGTGTCCTAATCTATCGTGCCATAGTAAAATTTCGTGCTCAAGCAAGTAAGAGACTTCAATTTTATTATTAGCACAATCAGAATACATAGATTTATTGCCGGTAACGGCTATATTTTCCTTAAATAGGCCATCACATAAATATCCCCTTCTGATATACATTCCAGCTTTGGACAGAACCATCTTGTCTGACTCAAACACCATCTTGAATCCCTTCTTTGATAGGACTGCACCAGAGATGAGATTCTTGCGTATGTCTGGAACGTGAAGCACGTCATTCAATTTGACAGTTTTTCCAGAAGTGAACTTGAGGATAACTGTGCCACTGCCTTCGATCATGGAAACTGCAGAATTACCCATGTAGAGTCTTTTTTTCTGATCGAATTTCTGGTATGTTGAAAACATGGATTTTTCATAGCAAACATGACGAGTAGCTCCTGTGTCAACCCACCATTGGTTAGGGTTCTGAATCAAATTGCATTCAGAAATAACCGCTGAAAAGTTGGACTTATCCATTTTCATGTTGTCAACTGTTAACATCTCTGTTTTAGCGTAAAACAGTGAAATTATTAAGATGTTATACGTCTAGTGTACTAAAACAGATAGCACGCTACAATAAACTCGTCGCACAAGTTTATTAATTAGAATTCCACTACGCTGGATTCTGTATTAGATAAATGTAACAATATGTTACGTTGTAAATAAATTACAACAACAACGTTATACTATTGTAAGAAATAGTATAACTTATAAACGGGAAAGATTACAGTGAGTCTAACCAGTATATAAAGGAAATTCCGTCTGAGGCTTGTCGTAACAATTTCCTTAAGAATTTTATTTCAAAACTCTCCCAAGATACAACAGACGTAATCTGCACGAGATTGTAATGAGTATGTCAAATCTGTGATATATATGGAATACAGAGCAGTGGAGCAAAGAAGCAGAAGAAATTAGATTGGAATAGAATGAGAATGTGATCAGTATTCTCTTCTATTTATAATTTCGTCCGCAACCCTTCAAACAGTCGCGTCCGCTTGACGGGTCGCACCCGTTGCCTTTTGGTCGCTGCTGTTCGTTAAGGGTCGCACCCGCCCGTCCAACGGTACTGTTTCGTACCTGCTCGCACTGTTTCGCCCGCGCCTGTTCAGTCGGGTCGCACCCGCTTGCGCCGGCGTCTGCTTCAATCGGCTCGCTCGCACCTGTTTGCTTCCAATGGGTCGCACCCGTTACTGTTCGCGTCTGCTCATGAATAGTCGCATCTCCTCAGGTAAAAACCCCGCCCACTTCTCTTCAAATTCCAGGCCCAGCCCAGTCTCAGCAATGCCCAAAACCGTTAAACAATGGCCTGGTAAAAAGAATGGTCATTTTAGACCCGTACCCGAGCCCGGCCTGGTTCGGTCGGACGGCGGCGGCGGCGGCGCGCGCGCGCGTGTGGTGGTGATGCATGATCTCCCTCCTCACAACGAAGCATACATTTGGGAGCCCCAGGCCCCCAACCTCCACTTGAGAAAGCTATTAATATACTTGGCTTTCTTAGTGTATTAGGCGATGTGGGACAATATGTGTATTTGTCATTCATTTTTTACTATAGGAATTCCAACATATATAAGCTATATAACTTACATATATTACTTAATATTATTATGTTAAGGTTATACACAGGTAAATCAACAATTTATTAGCAAACAATATTTAAGGTTATATACACTCACATATATAAACAGATCGTATATGCAATCTAATACATATACAAACCTACCAAAATGTTAACAAAATATATTACATATGTACATTTCTGAATATATAAATAGGTAGGTTTTAGAATATTTGCAAAATACATACTTCAGAATATTCACTGGGCTGTTATATATATGTTGACTTACAATATGAACAAAACTGTTGTATATATGTATACTTACAATATGAACAAAACTGTTATATATAAATACACTTATTACATAATACATAAAACAACTTGCAACAGCATATACACATGACAAAAATTATACAGTAAAATCAATATTTAACCTACATTTACCTTTCAATATGTATATTTGTATACACGCATACATCAATATAAATAGTTGCAAGCTATTGAAGGCCGGAGGAGGCACGACCAGAGGTGGCTCGGGCTTGGGAGAAATGAGGCAAAAACAAAAAGCATCGGTGGTGGGTGGAGGCACGGTTGGTGTGCTGCGGTAACGGGGTAGGTGCTGGGCGGTGACGGGTTCGGTAAGGCTGATGGAAGGGTGAGGGAAGAAAGAGGAGGGAGATGGCGGAGGGCTGCTGCATAAGGTATTGGTGAAAAGCATGCATGTTGGATGAAAGTGGAGGAAAGGTTGATGGTGGAAGAAGGCTTGCGGTTGTGCTTTGTCTGAGGGTTAGGTGGAGAACACGCGTGAGAGAGGGCTTTGGCTGCTAGTAAGAAAAAGCATGAGTGATAATAGATGAGGCCGAATGGTTGCAGGCATGAGATAGATCAAGTAGTTTCAAAATATATAACTTATAATTTATATAGCTTAAAAATATGGGAATGAGAATGTGAAGCAAAGAGGGAAGAAAGAAGAGAAGGTAACAGGCAATGGAGGAGAAGGGAAACGAACAGGCAAGTAGAATATGAAAACTTGATATATAAAAAATTTCTTAAACGACTAAAAGAGATCAAGAGACCAAAAGTAAATATGTTGAAACCTGTAGGGATAGTAATGGTTAGGAATAAATTCTGGGGATAAAAAGGTTAGTGGCTATTGGTTAATAGATGCTGGAATATAAAAGCACATGGGAAACTAAAAGGTCGAAATGCGGGACCGATATGGCAATCGTTCCATAGATTTCACCGTCTCCCAGACCTTAAAACACAAAATTGAATATACTGCAAAAATCAGCACGACGAGACGATTAAAACAATACACAGATATCAGCGATATGATCAAGTTATAAAAACTCGATTTTTCGCTGTTGAAACACCGAAAATAAGATAAACAGAGCTAGAGAAGTCCAAATTTGATGAAATGAAAGATGACATCTCACTCAACAAATACTAAACATTTTTATTATATATAAAAGTATTTAGATTCGAAAATAATTTATTTCAATCAAATTAACTGATATTAAATTGAAATTGAAAATTATACAAAAGAACTAACATTCATATTTTCCAATAAAATTTTACCAGTTGCTATGTTACAATAGACATATTCCAAAATATCAAATTTCCATTGTTAAATTTATAATTTAATCAAGAAAATATCATTTAATTACATTATTAAAACCATTAAAATTTACCAGTCGTTATACTCTCCCCTACTCAAAACTTTTCGTCCACGAAAAGGAACGAGGTAGGAGAATAGAAACATCCAGAAAGAAAAATAGATTGAAATACCAAATACAACAATTAATTTAAAACCATGTAAACTACATTTATTTTAAGATTGATTTATATTCAATTAGTTGATTCCAATTCATTTTATTTAATCAATAAAATTAATTGTGTTCACATTTGATTGATTTCATTTCCATATTTTTTATTCAATTGATTTGTTTCTAATTCATTCACATTTATTGAAAAAAAAATTCACAACAAAATTTGTTTTATTTTACTCATCTATTAAATCTTTTTTATTGACCATAGTTAATTCTTCCTCAACATTTAACTTCAACTATTGAACATCATATAGTTTTCAATTTTAGATAAATTAATATTCAATAATTTGGTTTACTCCATTTTATTCAACTAGTAAATACTTATTCAATTTAAAATTGATTTTCTTTTATTTTATCAACATTTTTTTCAAGCAAATTCATTCTTCAATTGACTCAATTATTTTATCCATTTATCTTTAGTTAAGTTGATTCCACTAAAATTCAAGTTCATAATTCTCAAGTTCATATTTATCTGCTTAAATAGTCCCTCCTTTATTTATTTAATTTTTTTCACTTAACATATATTGGAACATATATTAGGTGTATACATTTTATAACCATATATTATTCAACAAAATAAAATTTCCCTTTTATTATCCAATTTATTACCAGTAAATTTCTTTAACAAAATATCATTTTTGATATACTATCACTTATATCATAGTGTATATTATCCAATTATATTCTAATTACATTTAAAATTTCTAGGTAAGTTATATTAATGTTTCTGAGTGTAATTAAAGACTATACAAATTTTCTTTTTATTTACAACATTTATATTAAGCCAAATTTTAGTTTGAACAATTTATTACTTAAGTTTTCTTCTTGTACAACCCTCTATTATACCCTAACATTTCGACTTTTGAATATTTTAGGCAAGTTGTGTATATTAGAATGCAATCTAGTATTATACAAATAATTTTTTATTCAAATCAACTATTTCAAGTTGGTTAAATTTCATTTATCTTTAGATATTCCACTTATTCAAAATTTCACTTTATTTCAATAATTGAAACCATTTTTTAATATGAAATTTAAGAGTTAAATTTCTGGTGTCTCTTCAACTACTTTGAAATAAATATATGTACTTTATAAATCAAATTATACATAAGAAATTTAAATCAAATCCCTTTTTCCAAAACAAAAGTGTAGTGAAGCTACTAAGTGATCTCTCCACTTTGAGACTCGCAAATGAACAACGATGATGCTGTAGTCATTACTGAAATTATTTTTAAACGACAAAAGAGAAGAGTACTGGCTTAATTCATTTAAAAATTCTTTATAAACAATTTATACTTGAATATACTTCCAAATAATATATTCTTTCAAATCATGAAAACCAAACTTTGTAAAGCACCGAAAATTATTCATAAATCCTTAATTTAAATTTATTTCATTTTCATACCAAATAAACCCTATTTATAAAATATCAACACCTTATAACATATAACAATAAAAATGATTTAGTGGTGTATAAAAACTAATAAATGAAAATCTAGTATTATCATTCCTAACAACCGATTTTATTAACTATCCAATTTCAGAAAATTATATCTTATATGTAAAATATAATCATACACAAATTATTTCATTTACCAATTTAGAAAATAATATTATGTCAGTTTGCTCTGATCAAGTGTTTGGAATTCCTGTCGATAGCATTAGCTAGACGTTGATCGAAACCCAAAATTCAAACTTAACAACTCAAACAACACAATATAAAACATTTTTATATTAATTACAAATACACTCCCTCACATGACGATTCAAGAATGCATTTTAGAACAAGGATAGAGATTCAAATATATTAGGATCCTAATCAAAAGAATTTTAACTAAGATATACTCGATAGGAAGATAAGATACTAGATTGCAAAAGAGGAAAGATGGATAGAATAGTATTAATCGCGGGTGACCTTTACCGGGTCCGAGATTTCAGGAATAAGATTGATGTGGAATTCATATTCCCACTCAAGAGGGAGGAGTAACTTCACCAGAACCTCAAGTTAATCTATGACTATCGAGGTGGAGTCAAACTCACTAGACTGAACATTAAGTGAAATGATAAGACTACATACAAAATCCTGAGGCATTCGACATTGGATCACAAGAGAATTACCCCAGGTTGTCTACTAAAGAATGGTTCGGGAATAGCAAGAGATAATAACATCAAATTCGAGGATATAGAAATCTTCGATGAACCGACGCTTGTTGCAAAAGAGTTTCACCCCTTTACAAATCATATCCAGGTTGGCGGGACCGCCGATGGGATTAGACACACCAGGACAAAATTTGCCAACTGGGGCAAGATGTTCTCAAATTCATTATAGAGATCAACCAAAGTGGAGCTATAGGATGCTCCAGAATCAAGAAGAACATGAATAGGAAGAGAAAAGAAGGATTTTAGAATGGCAGGGAAAGTTCCAAAATTCAAAGGAAACCGAATCAAAGAGGAGAAATTCAAGCTCAAGCGAAGGTGATTTTGTAATTAAATTCACTCTATATGCTAAGTTCTGCCTAAATCAGAGCTCAGATACCAACTTCAATGACCTGGTATTTCGAACCATTCGCATCCGCACATGTCAGACTTGAATTACTCAAAACAACAGATTGTTATTAATATTTGGCAAAACTCAGCATGTACAGTAAATAAATCAATTACAAAATCACAAACAAAAATAAGCAGTGGAATAGATAAATAGTAGTTCATGAAGCAACTATATGAACATCATAGTATGAAATAAAATACAACAAAATATCTTAAATACAATGCAGTGTCGAATACAAATAGATGACAAATCTAAACAAAACAACTGGATAGCTGAAAGCTGAATAGATATAGATGGATCTCCAAGCAGAGCTCCAAACTCTAAAGGTGAGTCTCAAATGCTATGACACTCAGCCTGATTCGAGCATAAAGCAAAACACAAAACACTCGAGTCAGGATTAACATTCTTATATTAATAAATTAACTCAAGTGAAATGTCAACGAAATACAAGTAACTTAAAGGATGTTTTGGATTTCCATCCTCTAAGGATCCATGGAACTATCTACTACATAGTAACATACGCTATTGTAATATGTCTATAGTAAAGTAAACTATTAAAATGGCGTTAAGGCATTACCCATATCCCCCTTAACACATTTTATATAATGCCATAGTCTATACAGATACTGTAAACTCCACTCGCAAGTGGGCTATCAGGGAGCACTCCATAGGTACAACACAAAACAAACTCGTAGAAGGTGCGATAGGGCGTGTGATAAGGAACTCGAGGCAACGCCAGAGTAGATATACCGATTGCGTATCCGGATTGGTGGTAACGCATAGCAACTACTACCGCCTACCTCGTGGCACACTCCCAAATCAAAGGTGCACCTAATCAAATCATTAAAGCAATAGAATGGTATCGAAAAATGTGTCTGATAGGAGGAATGACCTCACTTGGCCCAGTGTGGTTATAGTTTTAGCCACATCAAGCTGACTCACGCGAGTCAGAGTTACGTAAATACCATATAGAATCGTCACCAAACCCTCCTACTTCATTATGGAATCTCCACCACGTACACAATTGTTAAAGTGGTTTTCGGTACTGGTAGATAGTATTCGATCCCGATCTCTTTAACAACCAAATGCTTATTTCACATCGTGGTCATTTCAATTCAAAAAGTTCATGCTTCATATCAAAATATCATATTTAATTTAAAACCATATAAATTTGATATCATTATTCACTTTAAATAATATTCATTTCTAGAATCATAACACTTTCAAAATCATAACACTTTTGAAATCATAACACTTCTGAAATCATAACACTTTTGAAATCATAACACTTTGGAATCATAACACTCTGGGAATCATAACACTTTGAAAATCATAACACTTCCGTAATCATAAAAGTTACTACTTAAGTATAGATGTTGAAAATAGTATATATATTAAAATAGTTGTAAATTAGAATAATTTATATATTAAAATAATTTATATAATAAAATTAATTTCCTCTAATTTCGCAAATCGATTCAAATCAAATTAAATTCCAAAAATTCAATTTAAATCAATTCCAATTTAACCGTTTAAATTCAAAGGTCAAAGATTCGATTTTTAAACCCTAAAGAAACCATTTCAAATTATCACGATTTCAAATCCAGGTTTGAACTATCACTCAATTCCAATAAGATTCAAAATTTAAATATTCAAACACTTGCAATATAAGTTTCATTTATATTTCAATATTTCACATTAATTTATTCAAATTTGGAAATATTCACTTAATCTCTTTTTATCAAATCATGTTATAAATCATATCTTTCAAAATCTCAAAATCAATAAGTTCAAATCAATTAAATTCAATCATTAACCGATTTAAATTCCAAGTCGACATTAATTTTTTCTTGCAACCTTTATTATTAAAGCTAAAAAATCTATTTTTTAAATTTAATATAAATTTTAAATGAATACTTAAATATATTATAAACTAATTAAATTAAATTTTATTACTAAATTTATTTTATATTAAATTTATTTTATATTAAATCTATTTTTTATATATTTTTAAAATAATAAAACTATAAGAAAATCTTAATTTTTCAAAACTGACTTATAAATTAAAATTCCCAAAACATATAAATTTAAAATCTAATTTTTTTTATACATATGTAAAAATTACATTTACAAATATTATATAGAACAATATTTATTCAAACCCATATATTTCCTTTCAAACTTCGGGAATCGTTTTTAAATATAGATTAACGGCGTCTGTATATAATTTTCTATCCTATGGTCAAATGTACGGATATTTATCATTTCAATCAGCAATTTGAATATTTACAGGTATATATCATTTCAACCCACAATCTCAAAATTTAAAAATAAATGAAAATCCCTTTGAGTTTATCATTTCAACCCATAACAATTTTCTCCTATTCTACAAAATCGTTCAGGTATTCATCATTTCAACCCACAGGGATTTCTAAATTAACAGGGAACTTGTAGAGTGAGAACAGTTATGATAATAACATAACACATCAACAATAGGCATATATCAGCAATAACAAACTAAATTATAATATAAATGACAGGTTATGGTGTCATATGTCACAGGTGAACAGTTATAGATAATAACATATCATATATAGCAATCGAATAAATAGCAACAACATATGTCAATTGTCGTTTCAAATGAAACCAAATTTAATAAATATAAGAATGTCAATCGTGAGTTATTTCTCACCTTTCGAGGCTAGAGAGATTTGACACTGAAATGAGTTGTGAATCCAAGCAAGAATTCCAAAGCAAAGCAAGATTGACATGAATTAGACGGACAAAGATGATAAATAGGAATAAAAGGAAAAATCAAAATCAGCTTGATATAACTGAAACGAAATATATTATATAAAACCAAAAAAAAATTTAGAAATGCACATTTTAAAAATAAATTTCCATATTATATATATTTAAACATAACATATTAACGAAATCTATATACATTATTACACAATCATTACTCAAATTTAAACACATATATTTTAAAATCACCCTATACACACTATATATATAGACTAATATAAACTGAACACTGACTTATATGTGTGAACTAACAAATTTTATAACTTATATAAAAACTTTTATATAAATAACCAGATCATATATAAGCTATATAACTTACATATATTATTTAATATTATTATGTTAAGATTATAAATAGGTAAGTCAAAAATTTATTAACAAATGATATTTAAGGTTATATACACTTACATAAACTCAAATATATAAACATATCGTATATGCAATCTAATACATATACAAACTTACCAAAATGTTAACAAAATACATAAGATATGTACATTGCCGAATATACAAATAGGTATGTTTCAGAATATTTGCAAAATACATACTTCAGAATATTCATAGGCCTGTTATATATAAAAATATTTAATATATAAACAAAACTGTTATATATATGTATACTTACAATATGAACAAAATAGTTATATATAAATACACTTATTATATAATACACGAGACAACTGGCAACTGCTTATACACATGACAAAAATTATACAGTAAAATCAATATTTAACCTACATTTACCTTTCATAGTTTAGATGTATATATGTATACGCGCATACATCAATATGAATAGCTGCATGCTATTGAAGGCCAGAGGAGGCATGGCCAGAGGCGGTTCGGGCTCAGGAAAATGAGGCGAAGGGGAAAAGCATCGGTGGTGGGTGGAGGAGCGGGTGGTGTGCTGCGAAAATGGGGTATGTGCTGGGTGGTGATGGGTTCGGTGAGGCTGATGGAAGGGTGACGGAAAAAATAGAAGGGAGATGGCGGAGGGCTGCTGCATGGGGTATTGGTGAAAAGCGTGCATGTGGGACAGAAGAGGAGGGAAGGTTGATGGTGGAAGAAGCTTGCAGTTGTGCTTTGGTCGAGGGGTCAGGTGGAGAACACGCGTGGGAGAGGGGTTTGGCTGCTAGAAAGAAAAAGCATGAGTGATGATAGACTTGGCCGAATGGTTGCAGACATGAGATAGATCAAGTAGTTTCAAATCCAAATATATATAACTTATAATTTATATAGCTTAAAAATTTTCTAAGATGGGAATGGGAATATGAAAAAAAGATGGAAGAAAGAAGAGAAGGTAACAGGTAATGGAAGAAAAGGGAAATGAACAGGCAAGTAGAATATGAAAACTTAATATATATAGAATGTTCTTAAATGACTAAAAGAGGTCAAGAAACCAAAAGTAAATATGTTTGGAACCGGTAGGGATAGTAAAGGTTTGAAATAAATACTGGAAATAAAAAGGCTAGTGGCTATTGGTTAATAGACGGTGGAATATGAAAGGATATGGGAAGCTAAAAGGTCGAATTGTGGAACCGATATGGAAATCGTTCCGTAGATTTCGTCATCTCCCAGACCTCAAAACACACAAGTGTATATACTGCAAAAACTAGCATTATGAAATGATCGAAAGGATACATAGATATAGCGATATGATCAAGTTATAAAAACTCGATTTTTCGCCGCCGAAAAAGCTGCTGAAACGCCGAAAATAAGATAAACGAGCTAGATAAGTCAAAATTTAATGAAATGAAAGATGATATCTCACTTAGAAAATACTAAACATTTTTATTATATGAAAGTATTCAGATTTTGAAAATATTTTATTTCAATCAAATTAACTGATATTAAATTGAAATTGAAAATTATACAACAAAACTAACATTCATATTTTCCAATAAATTTTTATTTATTGCTATGTTACAATAGATGTATTCCAAATATGAAATTTCCACTGTTAAATTTATAATTTAATTTCAAGCAAAATTTCAGTTAATTACGTTATTAAAACCCTTAAAATTTACAGGTCGTTACATCTTCATGATTTTTCGATTGTATATTGTATAAACTAGAAATATTTCTAAGAATTTAAAATTTTGGAGGAGAAGAGAAAATGGAAGAGCTTTGGTGTCACTCCGAAAATATAAGTTAGAAGCGAGAGGCTAGGTCTATATTCATAGAGGTTCAAATCATTGTTAGTCGTCCGATAAAACTACATTAAATCCAAGCCATTCAAGTCATTCATTATTGTCGATTATACTCTAGTAACGGTTGACCGCTATTGACCTATGATCGACCGCTACCGGTCGACCTTGGTACATATTTGGTCGACCCACCATTTGTTTAAGTGGTGATTAATTACCTTACATGATTTTTTAATTTTATTGCTTATTTTGAACGATTATGTTTGTTTCATTCCTTTTAAATCTGATTACAATAACTTGTTTTTACCTATATATATATATATGTATGTATGTATGTATGTATGTATGTATGTATGTATGTATGTATGTATGTATGTATGTATGTATGTATGTATGTGTGTACGAATGTATACACGCACACACTCTCTGATTTGATTTAACATTGACATTTCTTAATGTTTATGTTTCCATTAATGTTAATTGATTAATTTTTATCACCACAATTACATATATAATTATTTCAAATCAAAAACTTCGAACGTTAATAACTATTTCGTTTGAACTCTAATCGGAAAATTTCATATATGAAAATTGATCAGAAAATCACCACAGACACAAAGGTGTAAGTTTTGTAGCCAAATTCTAATGTTTGTAATAATTCTATCTTTTATCTTTATTATTTATTTATTAAATTTATTTATTATTAATTATTGTAAAATCATTGGGTGTTATTATTTATGTATATATTATACATATGCAAATTTGTAAAACTTAGGTTTTGTGTTTAAATAAATTATATATATAATATAAATAAATATATATACGCGCACACGCACGTGACTTAATTTTTCTAAAATTCAAAATCATATTATGTATATTGATAAAAATTTAAATTTATATTGAAAATTATATATAACTGTGTGCATGTGCATGGGGACGCATGTCTGTGTGTGTCTTAAAATCAAACTTGTTTAAAAATTGTTAAATTATTGTTTTCAAAAAATTAGAATAAAAAGTTGAATTTTTTATATTAATTTTCGAACGCTATATGAATATATATATATATATGTGTGTGTGTGTGTGTGTGTGTGTGTGTGTGTATGTATATACGTGTATGTATATGTTTATGTGTGTGTGTATATGTGTGTGTATTAATCAACACACATATAAACAAACATATAAATCCAATGTTAACGGTATATGGATTCATGATAGGATATATATTAACTATCCATACATATAACATAATAAACAGTTGTTAATAAATATATAAATGTAAAATATGGATTATTACCTTTCACCAAAACCTAGGTAAAACACCTTAAGATGTTGAATCGATATCCATGCCTTCAAATAGAGTGACCAATCTGACTATGGCTACCACCAATCTTCAAATTTGATTTAATTTGTGTATTTGGAAACTTGAAAAAGAGGAGGGATGGTATAAAGGTTGACCAAATTTGGTCTTAGGAGGAGCATAATGAAGATGTAGTAAAGTGGGTTTAAAGACGAATATATGAGAGATGCTAAGAAATAAAAAGGGATCTGAATCCAACTTTTTCTCTTACCAATTCATCTCCTTTTGAATCAAATTATAACAACCCCTATTTGGGCCTCCTAATTGCTTCAAGTCTGATCAAATAAATATAATTTTAAATCGCATTCAGATGACGATATCATATATCAATATATACATTTATAACTATTATACACACACTATTTAATATTGATCAATGCAAATTAAATAAAAGTTTACAGTTAATATTTCATAAATATTAATTAATTTAATTAATTTACAATAAGTATAATTAATTAAATCAGGTGGTAATAGGAATATTCAACATTTTGGTTATGTGATGCTTAGGTGTAAATTCAGTGAGTGATTAATACCGAATAATTCGAATGTTAATATTCACACGTCACTTAGCAGATGGTGTGATATTACCAAATTTATTGCTTATTTAATTTTAATAAAATCTATTTTACTTTAGTTAAGTGTTATTAGGTAGTGATAACTATTTACACCAATTCTCTTTGTCAAAACTATATCATCAGGATTTATGGAATTTAGTTTTGGTTAAATTCCAATATCATCCATATTCAACTATATAGTCCCATTAGAAAGTCCTTGGTAAAGTAATAACGATTATTATTAGTCAAACTGCTCTGTTCAGAGACTTTGACTTTGAGTTACAGTTGACAATGATACTAACCTCATATAATTAAGGAGATGAATTCTCTCTTGAATAGTGTCTCACTTCCAATGCTTCCACTCCACCTAACTATAGTCCTTCGATGGACGTCGTGCCACTATTTAACTATATTTAAAGCAGAGTTTCCATAGTGAAGCTCGATTGTACTCTTAAGTCAAAGGAATTGTGTAATATTGTGATATCGATATATTCTGTTTGACCTTGGTTGTATTAAACACCAGAAAACAATCGAGTGAATCATTCCATAATTTTCTAATAACTATTAGTACATAGCCCTTTGGTGCCTCCAGCAGCCATAAGTAATAAACTTCCTAATGTTTGGAGAGCACTATATATTCTAATCTCAACCGATATATCAGTATCCAGTCTCGATACATCTTGACTAGGAATATTTAAAACGGTATATATATTCTATTGTGATAAATAACTCAGGATTACAACACATTATAACTACTATCACAAAACATATTTTTTATTTATTTTCTATTAAATATACTTATAATTAAAATAATTAGTTAATATAGCATATTATGTTAAGTATATAATAGAAAAAATCACCTTTATTTTGAACAAGAATGGTTATTGAGTTAGTTATATGTACCGATTACATAATTGCTCCTAAGGCATACCCCTAACTCTATCAATTATAATGTAAGTTATTATTTTGTTTACTTAATTTTACATGTTAATTTTTTTGCAACTGGGCCAGCCTACAGTGAAAGAAATGAGGTAATTGCATTTTTTTAATCATTTTGGATCTTTATCGGACTTATGAAGTTTAATTTGTTTAGAACATTTCTAGATTTCTTTTAAATAAAATCATTATTTTATTTAAAATCAAAATCATTATTTTAGTTAAATTTATGATAGTGTTATATTATGTAGCTAGTAGTACATTATATATAAACGTGTATCATATACACATATATGTGTATGCATGTGTACCATAGCAATCCGTGCAAGGTATAACATTCCCGTATATAAGTGTTAGGATTTACACTACAACAGACATGTTAGCTTATACACTATACAAATATATTATGCTAATGTATGTTTATATACCTATATTTCCTGAAGCTTGTTGAAAGGTGAGATGACACAGGCGCCAAACCAAAAGAATCGCTCTCATAATAAAAGTTAGGGAACAAGGAATCAGGCAAAGTTCAGAGGATACTAGCCCAAATATTTTAAGTTGATGATAAAGACTCAAAGATTGAGCCAATCTCTCGATTTCAGTGTTACATTATGGTATTGAGCTTAAAAACATAAAGTGGTTGCAAGGTGTACAAAACAATCTACAACCCTAATACTCCGAATGACAACACAGTTTTCGTGCCTACATCATGATCTTACGTCGACATACACAGCTTTAGAAATGTGCTGTCATCTCTATCTGACTGTAAAATGACAAAATTGTGCTGCAATTTTAAGGGAGGTCTACCCAGACCTAATGAACTGCATCAGACATATCCTATCCTTTTGATAACTCTAGACCCAGGCAATGCAAATTATGTTGGATTGTCACCGATCCTTATTCAAGAATGGTTCGCAACGGACTTCACAACCATCATGTTTAACCCTTTATCACTACACATTTCCAAGTCACTCCGAGCAAGCCATAAGTGAACACTTTGCATACCGAATGACCAAATAAATCTAACCATTTATTTAGAAAGGCCGGTCAGCTTTATAGTGGGTTGTGCCACTATATTAATCAATTTAAAAAATAGGTGCTCTGTACATGCATAGAACAGCAGAAGAGAAAGTAAAAAAAACAGGAGTTTGGAAAGCACACCAAAACTTCTGTAGAATACAAATCTAGTCCCTTTCCAAAGAAGAGGATCCAATGCCTTCATCTGAAGAACCCGACCCAAATACATGGAGATAACTTAAGAGCAGAGTAGCTAACATAGGAATATAATTTATCAAATCGACGCTGTATAAGAACTTCACATCCCAAGTAGTATCCGCAAGAAGAGAACTGTTCCTCCAACAAGCGTGCCAACGTCAATAGGGGAAATATCACCATCCACCGACGTATAATACAGATGTCACTTTTCATTATCATCGCCGACATACTTAAAGAAAGTGGCATACTTTGGACCGTATCTCATTTCTAAATTTTCATGAACCCAAACTTGTTCATCCAAACTCCAAAGAAAATCATCAGAGGAAGAATATGAATTCAAAATCAATGTATCAAAAGGCTCAATAAAATTAGCTGGGGTTAAAGCAGTAGCATTAGTAGAGTAAGGGACAAAAGCTAAAGAAACCTCCAAAATGACCAACTCAAAAGGGCGAGATATCAGAACCCACTTCCTCAATAGAGGCCTATGAAGGGGGATCCTATTGGAGATAGGGACCAGAGGGTCCACTGAAGGATCAGGAGCACTATGCTTACAAGCAGTCACCAAATGGCCAAAAGAATGACATGCCTCACAAATATCAGGCTTCTAGCTATAATGAAGAACAACTTTAGAAATATGCCTATCAGTAGGGCATACTCTAAGCATGGAAGGAAGAGGCTTATTAGGAGAAATTTTAAGTAAGGCCTTAGTATAAAAAATCCTTCCTCTAGTAACCGTATTCACATCAAAACACTTAAGGTTACCTACTAAACTAGCAATCTAATTTAAGCCAACCAAAGATGGCAACATAGTGGGAATATGTGAAAAGTGAGCCCAAATAAGAATAGATAACACCTGTACATGCATCAATCAATGGTCTTACTACAAGTAGTAATAATAAAAGGCTTATAGTCAATGAAAGAAGGCTCTGACTCAAGTTGTCTTTTGTCTATCTTAGAGAACTTAAAGTAATACATTGAATTATCAAACTTAATTTGCAATCGACCCTTAAGATTCCAACAATTCATACAATGCCCCTTTACAACATGGCAAGGAGGATTCGAATGAAGAAAATACCCCACAAGATAATTAGCCTAAAAATCCACTTCTGCTTGAATAACCTCAGAAAGAGGGAATATGGCTCCATCAATGTCAACTATTTCAAAAGTTTGAGAGGCATAGTCTTCTGCATGGCGAGCCAATGATTTAAACAAGAATGTCAACTTATTTGTTAAGATAGGAATTGCTAAATTCGGATGACAAGGAGGCTAAATATGAGCCTTAGCAGCAAGAATAGTAGGAAGGCTAGATGCAGGGCCTATAATAGGTTCAATACAACATGATTAAATTGGATATTCGGGGTATCAACACTAAGACATTGCACTTGACCAAGATCAACAGATTTTTCGACAAGAAAATTACTAGCAGATCCATCAAAATTTTCCAAGCAAAAAACATAATTTACCCTATGCTTAGGTGACGCACCAGGTTTGAAATTATTAACATCCTCAACAATTTTAACAACGACATTATCATTCCTCAAACTAACCTGAGTATCAACCCAACATTTATCAAGATCTATGGCATTCAACAAAGGAGATAAAGGATGCTCACCAGAAGAAGAGACCAAGCTAGGAATGAATGCACATATGGCATCTACAATATCAAATAATAGTGTCGAGATAGACTGATTCTTAATCGAATTTTGCATTCACTACCGAGATGATCGAGAGGATAATTGGACAAGTCAGAAGAAGCAAGGACATCAGGTTTATCAAAAAGAGAAGTAGATGCAAGGATAGATGAAATAGCATTTATCATAAGCGAACCTTCCACAACAGATTGGACGGGCATAAACTCGTGAGCAAGAGGGGAGATAACATTGAAGTGCAGGCCATAGAGAAATTAGGATGCCTCTTTTTCTAGATTTGAGATTGACAAATCCAAGAAATTGGGCTTATTTTTCTTCTTTTTGCATGGTTAGACAAGGCATTAGGCTATGAGACCGTCGGAGGAAAAAGAAAGGAAAATGGAGATGGAGCGATTAGGCAAGATTGAGAGAAAGCGGATTGGGCATAAGCCATTTTCATTATGTTTATATTTATTGATTAAATCCAACTATTACTCTTAAAAGCTTATGTGTTACTAACACTTTCAAGTTCAGACATGTGTTGCATTTACTGAGTATTCTTTAACCAGTTCCACGAGGAAGCAAAAGCGTTCTAATGGCTACATACAGGGTTACCTGAGAAATCGCTCCACCGTAGTTCTTTACTTGATAGAAAACTATAAAGGGGCAAGCGGCCCTTATTAAGCAACTTGCACATATCAACATCAAGAGTAGCTAAGAATAAATTCATACAGATACCGAGCTAACGCCACAGGTTAGGTTGCTGCAATTCCATTTATCCTTAGGAAAATGTCAAACATACGTTGCAGACTATGCAAGACAACCCAATTCTAACTAACCTAAGGGCAATATCATACAAACGGCGTCGTTCTACTCCATATATATCAACGATGAAGAAATAACTCACAACGTCTTCATGGAAAGAGTGACATAAATGACGCAGTTGCAATGAAGAAAAGGGGAGCGACTCATTACACTTTCATTCCAACCTAGGGGCAATATTTAGGTCATTCACCCCTCGGATCAGAATTGCATGGTCCGTTCATATTTTAGTATCCTGCCTCAATTTCAGATGTTCCCGTTTTAATTTCAAACTTCCCACCAATGCCCTGAATTCAACCGCTCAAATTGAGGTTTCTCGCTAAAGACACGTTAGCAATCCATGCACACCAAACAAACAAGACAGATGGATTACACATGGAGGATCTGAAGATGGAATCTAAACAACAAAAGAAGAGTGACAACGATCCATGCATCTTTATACTTTAAATAGAATAGGCACTATTGAGACGACCCGACCTTCCACTTCCAGAAAATCGCATCATCAATTAAGAAAGAAAGGGATAGAAGAAGAAAAGAAAGAAGAGAAAGAAGAAACAACAATAGAATCTCAACAGCGGGACGAATAAATTATATTAATAACATAAGTATTTGTATAATATACAATACCAATCAGAGATACACAGCATACACATCACATATACTAGACAGTTATAAACACCTGCCTAGTATTTACAACTCAATACAAACACAACACAACACAGAGAACACACAGCGGAACTAAATATCAACAACGCAGAAGCCTCCTGCTCCATTGCTCCTCCATTATTCGTCAAAGCAAACCTGAATCTCTTGACTACTCGTAAAAATTTGAGTACCCAAGAGTTTAAGAATACAAAGATAAACTCCGGGTCAGACATGGGTCTGGTGTGAGTAACAGGTTAAAGTTGCTTAACTTTAAAAACCTTTGAAAAGAAAGGTATAACGTAAGACTTCCCACACATAAACATGGAAAAGTTTTTATCTTACGCTAACCAAAACATTTGATAGGAAATCCGATGATATTATAATAGTGTCTAGGGTTTTCAAGTAAATAAGAAATAGCCGAAATTGTTACATCTATTAAATTCCAGCTACTAGCCACAAAAGTGGGTAATACAATCAAAACCGTTGGCACTTATTGGATTGTGGATTCCATACAATGGCAGGGCTACTGGGGTACCGCCCGTCACAGTATGTGGCCTAGATCACCGTACCGAGGAGTACTCCCACTCCCCTGCAACACAAGGCCGGAACCATTCCTTACTGAACAGTTCCGAACAAGACAACCCCGCAGTTGTTTGCAACCAACTGCCCACACAGCCGAATATAAAGGGACTTCTAGACATGGATCAATCTCGCTCTCCAGTGGGAGCTACCCACGAAGCCTTGCTGCACCTCCCCTGTTTTAGCCATTCTCGGTTGATGAGGCTTGAGGCTACGATTACCTTTATAAAACACATCTCTTAGAATGCTCATCGTCCACCTGACGATGTTCTGAAAGCATTCAATCCATACAAGTTCGTTTCGGGTTCGAACGAAACCGAAGGCATTATCTCGTTACACTCATTTTGGAATCACCCTCAAAGTTAACAACAATAACCCTTGCACTCTGAATCACCATCTCGAATCTATAAGCACTATTCCGTCAACTCATTATGGAATCACCCACAGAGTTATACTGACGTATAGCCCTTACACCTCGAGTCTTCACAAAGCTCCATTCGAATTCACGACCTAACGTTATTTGGAATCGATGTGGTTTTCGGATATCCAAATATGGAAACCCGATCCCGGTCTCATCGAAATCCAAAGCGTGTCTTTGAGGTCCAAGTTGTTTTAAAGTTTAAAACAATTTAATTCCACATTATCTGTATACATGTAGATAGATAATTATCACAACATCGTAGTAGATAATCAATATTATCATCACATCAGATAATCTATATTATCAACTTAAACAGATAGTTCATATTATCAACTCAGTGCATCCATAGCATCCAAATCACACAACATCATTTATCTCATAACTGAGATCTCAATCATTCAGGGTAATAAATATCAATCATCATTCATAAGCAATTACTTATCAAATCACCATTCTATAATTAATTTAAATGAATTAAATTAATTATTCCTTAATTAATTTAAAATGAATTAAATTAATTACTCATCCATATAAATCTTGCTTACACATCAATTAATTATTCTTAACAAATTACCCTAATTAATCATCTTGATTAATTATTCTTTAATTACATTCAAGTAATTAATCTCTAGTTAATTTCACAAATTAATTAATCCAAACCAATCCCTGTAATTAACCTGTAATTACTTCATCAATTAATTAATCATAATTAATTACATTAATCCTTAATTAATTACATTAATCATAATTAATTACATTAATTAATACCTTCATTGATTAATTGTTCATAATTAATCAATCCTTAATCACATCATTAATTATTTAAATTAATGATCACAAATTATTTTATTTATAAAATTACCCTATTAAATTAATTATCAATTATTCATATTGATTAATCACTCTTGATTAATCACATTGAGTAATTACATTAAATAAATTACATCTATTAATCATTCTCAAATAACTTAATTATCAAAACCTAAATTAATTACACTAAGTAATTAATTAATTATTAATTATTTATTTAAGTAATTATACAACATATAAATTACATATTAATTACACAAAGTGATTAATTTCCAAAACTCCTCCATTAAATTATATCTAGTAATTTATTTTCTTAATTACTTTACTAAGTAATTATTCATGCTTAATTACATTGGTAATTACTTCCAGTCAACCAGTGATTAAATTAAATTAATTAAACTTAATCAATTAACTTAATTAATCAACAACTTAATTAATTACAATCAGTAATTAATTCCCTTAATTACTTCATTAAGTAATTCACTTAAATAATTCAGATGATTATCTTAAATTAATTAATCCAATTAATTATTAAAATTAATTACATTAATAAATATTATTAAGTTAATGACCAATAACAAATCTTTAATTACTTCTCCAAGTAATTAACTGAATTAATAAATATTAATTCTTAATTTATTTATAAAACTCATTAATTAATTTCTAATTATTAAATTAATCAAGTGATAATTAAACTTAATTAATTATTAATTACTTGATTAATTAATTCAATTCATTAATTAAATAAATCAAATCTTATTTAATTAATTTCTAAATCATACTTTAATCAAATTTAATTAACTTGCTTAATGTTTTAATTAATTAAGTAAAACCTTTAATTATTTAATTAATTAACCTAATTATAAATTAATTAATTAATTACAGAACTAAATTACCTAGATTGATTAATAAATCCTTAAGTTCAAATCAACTCAATGACAATCATTAATTTTATTAATGATTCAATTATCTTATCAAAGTAATTTAAAAGTAATTGCTTTTAAATTTTCTACATTTCATTTTAAATTAAAATTAAAATGAAATCAAATTTAAACTTAAACAAGATTTTAAGTATTTAAAAACTCTTTAGTTTTCAAATTAAAGAATCACCTACCTCTTAAAGAAATTTTTTAGAAAAATCATTTAACTTTAGCCTATATTAAATTAAATTTAAAATATCCTAAATATTTCAAATGACATTGAAACATTTAAATTCAAATCTTATTTAAATTATAACCCAAAATTCAAATCATGATTCAGACTTAATTTCAAAGATTTAAATTTAAACCCTGTTTTAAATTTCATTACACATGTGTATAAAATTCTAAAAATATTCAACTTGATTTCAACCTTGAATTTAAAACTTGTTTTATTTGAACTTTCAGGTTCAAACTCTAGTTTGAATTCAGGTTTAACTTAGAATTCAAATCTTGTTTAAATCCTTATTTTCAGATTTAAGATTTTACATTATATAAACTGTGCAGGTTTTAATTTAAATATTTCATTTCCTGCAAATCTTGTTAATTCAAAAACTGGAATTCAAAACCTATTTGAATTCATGTTCTAATCTTGCTTCAGTTTAGATTTAAACCTGCTTTGCCCCTTTTTTTAGATTGAATTTAGTTTAAAATTTGATACCTGAAACAGTTCAGGTTACAGAGAACAACACTGCAACCAACTACCCGAGTCAAATGCTATTTAACTTCGAGTCATCCCTACTCCTTCTTCGGGCAAAAACAGAAATGACCCGAGCACCACAACTTCACCATATTACAGCAACTAAATCTCATCTCTGTGGCCACTGTGCACATGCACATAACCATGGCCATCTTCCGATCATCAGTGATGATCATTTCCATCCATCATCCACCCCTAAATCCAACATGCTCACCTAAGTATCACTGATCTTCCATTTCCCAAAATTCAACAGAGCAGCCTCTATATATTTTTTTAAAAACCTGGAAACTAATGCAAACCCAAACTTAAAACCTCTCAACAGTGAATCCAAACTCCTCCGGCCACCATTAGAGCTGCTACTTCTTCCATACCTTCGACATCAACCCAGCTACCCTCCTTCAAAACCCCTTTGTACTCGATCCCATAATAAGTCAGAATTGACCGAATATAAAACTTGCTCATAAACTAGGGTTATAAAACATATTTCCACACCTATGCTAATTCAAAGTTAAATTCACACATCTGATAATTTTTCTAAAGAGATTGATCACTCTACTTCATTCATACAGAAGCACATCCACCATTACTACTTGAATCACCAGAGACACCCTAATACCTCAATTTTGCTCAACACCCATATGCACAGTTAAAACCCATTTTAAATTTATGATTTTACATTTAAAAATCATGAATTAATCTAATGTTTTGATTTGTATATCTGAATCAGTGTTTGAATTTTTAACAGTGGCATGATTTTATCTCTAAACTTGATTTACTGAGAAATTACAGTTTCTATATAAGTAAATCAAATTTTATGATTTAGTTCTTAGATTAATCAAACAATATTTTCTAAATCCTCAGTTTAAAACATTAATATCAAGAGGAAGGATTTAAATTGAACCAGGCTTGAAATCTTTAGAACAGAAATGTTCTACAGGTAATCCTAATTTTCAGATAACTCTCATCACAATTTCACAAGAGTTTTACCAAATATTCCAATACAACTTATATTAAAACATGGTTCAATAAATTAGATTTACCTTAGAATTTTTAACAAATAAAGTTACTCACCTTAAATTTGAAGAACAGAGCAGTACTGGGAAAATGCAGGAGCTTTTATTTCTTGTTAAAACTTCATACAAGCAGGTTTGATCTTTTAAAAATTGAAAAAGTTGCAGACTTGAGATTGCTTGTATTTGAATTTCTGAACAAAACTATTTGCATGCAAGCCATTTTATGAATTTTGCTCAAATATGCAGAGGTATAAATGCAGTGGGTTTCCAGGTTGTAAAAATGTAGGTTGCATGTTGATATTCTTGTTACAGGTTTTAGTTTTGAGAGGAATTACAGATTTCAAAGTTTGCTTTTGAAATGAATTTGGAGATATGTTTTTGAGGGGTTTCAGATTTTTAAGTGAAGTATTTTCTTTTGATTCAACTAGCACTTGATCTTTAAAAGATAATAAAGGAAAGTGAAAATATTTTCAAAAGGCTAAAAATATTTTAACAAAAATAAAGAAAAGAATAAAATCAAATGACACTTGTCATTTGCTTGATTCACCATTTAACACATGTAGTTTAGATTGCTAATTTGATTACACTTGTTTTAAATTAAATTTAGTTATATTTTATATGTTTAAAAAGAGTTTTCTTTAGTTTATTTTATGTTTGAGTGAATATATATATGCTTTTCTTACTTTAAGAAAATGTAAATAAAACAATTTATATTTTTAAAGCTTATACAAATATTTTAAAGAATCTATTTATTTGACTTTTAAAATCAAATTTCAAATCAAATTAAACTTTTGAAATCAAAATTAAAATCAATTTATTCAAATTAAAAATGAAGATTCTTATTTCCTTATTTTAATTCCTTTATATTTATTAAAAATAGTATATTCATTAATATAGCTTAAAATAACAATCTAACAAATTTTATATGATTTATAAAGAAATTATAAATCACTTTTTATTATTAAATGAATTTAAATCATATGTTATTTTATATTTAGACTTATATAAAATATTTCTAAATCATATTTATATCAAGTAATATTTAAAAGAAATAAAATCAACGTTTATTTAAATTTAAAACAAAAATTAAACTAAGACAAATTTTAAACAATTTCATTTATTATAAATATTACAAACCATAAATTCACCAATTTAAATAGATTTTAAAAGCTTAATATTAATTTAAAACATAATTTCCTAATTACTCAATATTTTATTAGAATTTAAAAACAAAACTTCATTTATTTATTAAATTCCAAAACAAAAATAAACTATAATATATATACAAATATATATACATTATAATTTAAACATTTATTTTAGCTTTTTAAAAAGACAATTCACAAATTAAATATTATTAAAATCTGATTATTAAACCAAAACATATTTTATTAATCAATATGGTCAATATCAATTTAATTTTATATAAAGATCATTAAATTGATATTGTCTAAAATTCCGGGATATCACAACTATAGCAAGAAGGGGATCTTTTTTTCGATTTCATATTTTAAGGTTAATAACGAAAAATTCTGTACTCTCTTCCATTAATGCATATACAAGGAATATAGAAGAAGAAAGTGATATTACCCCCATGGACGTAGGATTCCTTAATATTCAAACAACATATGATTCTTTGTATCTTCCCTTTTCCTGCATTTTACCTACCATGTGTTCTATGTTAGATTATTTTATACTTTGTTTTCTTTCGTTTTACTTGAATCGAATACAAAACTAACTTAACATTTTAACAAGCAGTTAAAGTGCAACTACATAATTGTGTAAGGTCCCAGCAATAAAATTACTACTTAAAGGCAAATTTAGTATTTCTTAAATTTGATGATTCTAATCCATGTAAGTACGTTATAGTTACTTTCATGATCGTTTGAGGTGTTGTGAGACCAAAATTTCAACAGTATACTTTATTTCATGTATATAAAATATTGCAAAACATATGCATATGCATGTATGTTTTATTTTTAAATTTATTTCATGGAAATATATATGTATGTATGTATATGTGTGTATGTGAAACTTATATATATTAAGTCATTTAAAATTATATTAAAACTTGTTTTTTGATAGGAAATTCGAAATCATAATTAGAAATAACTATTTTCATGTTAACGCATATTATATATATATCATGTCAAATTAATTACACAAATATATATATATATACTTAAATAATACACACACACAAATACATAATATACAACTCACAGCTAATGATATATTTTATTTTAAAAATATATCAATAGATACTTCCGTATGGAAATATAATATAAATTAATAGATAAAATTTAAAGACAATATCAAATTTAGATTTTAGTCAAAATGTCAAAGATATTATGATATTTAGATATTTATATGTATTTTATAATTTAAAATAATATAAAATCAATTTATTAATTTCAGTTATTATTTAAAATATTTAAGTTATATTAGAATTTATTTTATTCTTTTCTACTAAAAGTTATATTTGTTGCAAATTTAAATTTATGAAATATAAAACATATATATAAGAACTAAATGGTTTAAATATTATTTAAATAATAAATATAAATAAAAAATTACCTTAATTCTGTTGAAAATATTTTAAGTATGATATTTCTTACATAAAATTTTAGAACAATATTTTATGTAATATATGATTTAATATTTGAATTATAAATCTTATACAAATTGAATAATGAATATTAAATTAATTCAAATTTAGAAAAATTTATTTTTTCTCCACCGTGATCAATAAATGCATGATCATGTCATAAAAAATTATTATTTTTCTTTATAAAAGTATATATGTTCATACAACCATTTAGAATGTACAATATATTGATATAATAAAATCATCACCAAACTAACGACATAAAATACAATATATATATATATATATATATATATAATCTGCACATTAGTATACATTTATAAATTAGAAATTTTACCTCATTACCAATGCTAATAAGCACATCTTGAAACAATTAGATATACTCCTTGAACTAATTTCTGATTCAGTAGATTGCAAGTCCTCGAACCGATGACCACCAACTATCGGATAGTATTTGTTTTACTTTGATTTGTGTTTGGAAATGGAGGGATGGAAGGAGTTAATTTTCAACTAGAGGTGGAAGACTTGAAGTTTTAAAAAAAGTTCTCAAATTGGTGTTGGTTGAGATGTTTATATAAAGGAGAGATAAACAGACAAGTTAGGATCTAAATCCTTTTTATCTCTTACCAATTCTCTATCCCATATCCATCCAAACCAAGTCTAATTTTCCATCATATGGCCACACACCTTTATGCCCTCATTATGGCCGAACCAACCTGCTCGTTATATGGGATTTAAACCCTTTTAAGCCCAATTTTTTTTGCATTTAAATCCAATTTAAATGTGTATCGATGTCATAGATTGAATAATATATTTATAACTATTATAAATATATTTAATAATATTTTTTTATCAAATTAAATGAAATTTTACAGCTAATATTTCATAAATATTGATTAAATTATAACAATTACAAATTAATTAAATCATAGGAGTAATCAACGTTACGGTTATGTGACATGTAATGTGTAAATTTGGTTAGCGATTAGTATCAAACTATCCAAAAAATAATGTTTACACATCACTTAGGTGGTGTGACATTTTGGCTAAATTTAATGCTTACTTGGTTTCAGTAAAATCCAGTTTTACTTTATTAAGTGTCACCCGATTATGACTATTATTTACACCAATTCTCTTCGTCAAAAGTATATCACTTTGGATTTACGGAATTTGGTAATGATCAAAATTAGAATGTCATCCACATCCAACTCCACAGTAAAAAAACAAAATTTTGGTTCAATAATAACAATTATTATTAAATAAATTCTCTAGCTAGAGACTTTGACTTTGAGTTGACTTAAGTTGACTATGATACTAACCGCATATAACCGAGGAGACCAATTCTATCTTGATTAATGTTTCACTTCCAATGCTTCCACTTGACATAACTATAATCGTTTGATGGACATCATGTCACAATTTAACTATAAGAAAAGAGGAACTTCCATACTGAAAATCAATAATATTTTCAATCAAGAGAACAATGTAAGTTTTCCACATTAATATCATCTGTTTGACCTTGATAATATTAACCAATAGAAAACTATCGAGTGAGCTATTCCATAATTATCCTGTGACTACCAATACGTAACCCCTTGGTCCCTCAGCAGCCATGAGTAGTAAACTGCCCCACATTTGGAGAATGTTATGTACTATACTCTCAACGGAGGTATCTATATCTAATCTTGATACATCTTGATTTGGAATATTATTTTCGTCGTGATAAATTACACATAGTTACAACACTATATAACTACTGTCACAAAACATACCATTTATGGATTTTCTATTAAATATACTTTTAATTTGATAATTATTTAATATAACACATTGTACCATGTACATAATAGAAATAAAATACCTTTTATTTCAAACAAGATTGGTTATCGAGTTGGGTATATGTAAAAAATTATATAATTATCCCTAGGGAGTACCCCCTAACATCAATCACGGAATCTTATTCCAATTTCTCCAATCAGTTTCCTCAAAATCTATCTAGCCAGTCCCATAGTGAACATATGCTATTATGCTTCAATCATCTACTTTGCCAATCAACTTTCCTCGATGCTGATAAACTATTGTATCATGCAGAACCATTCTGAGTATGTCTCTCGACTTCTAGTGAGCTGTAAGTTATTTTACGAACTACATTATGACATTGTTATCATATAACAATATTATGGGGTTCATAGGAATTGGAATCACCCATGGATCAGTTATAAATTTATACATTTACATAGCTTTTATTGTGACACAACTCAAGTCAATATACTTAGCCTTTTCGTTGAACCAGCCACATTCTCTTCTATTTGGAACATTTCCAACATAAGGATTCTTAACTTGAATTTAATTTTGACATATTATAGTTAATATCACTTATGAAGTTTGAATCTGAACACTCTTTCATAAGGAGTTTATTGTTTCTGTAAATAATTCTCTAGTATTTATTAAATACACGAGAATGCCTTAAAAAACTATTTACTGATATCCATTTGAATTTGATATTTTCCTGATGTATTAAATACATAAACAAATTATGATATCATAGACAACATAACATGTATATTAATTCCTGTTTCCAATGCATAAAGAATCTATTTCATATGTTCCTTGTTAAATATTTTTAATAACGTGTTTCTGCATATTGTCTGAGACATTTCCAGTATCCTTTATATATTTATGAAAGACATCGTTTTCAAATCCAATGTCGAGTATTAAAAACAACTAAAGCTAATTTAATTGAAAACAACTAAAGCTAATTTTAACACAAGTACATCATTAACAATCAGCAGTGTGTTGTTTACTTATGGTTTAGAAATATTTATATACCTTGTGACTGTCTTTCTTATGAGTATATGCTTTCTCTGCATTTTGATTGGCAATCAAACTATTTGATATCTCTATCAAAACAGCTGTTCAATTTTGATAAATGTCGAACGACACTGTCGTATTTGTTCTTGGATCATATCCAAAACTAACAAACTTAATATCGCTCCCACTGACTTCAAGATACTTTGGTTATTATGTGTAAATGGTTTACTCTAAATCATAATTTAGAATTTTCTATTTTAACACATTTTTACAAAGACATAAAGTCATACTATATGATAATTTTGAGAGTAAAACCCGAAGAAACTTGAGCAAATCGAATGGTGAATCAGTTACGTTAATTTCAACAATTGAAATTTATGATTTTATTCTTATCAGTGCTTCTCATTATACTCCAACTACATTATTCTTTCTCTTGAAGACACATTTTCCACCAATGGATCATATCCCTTTGGGTACAACTATCAAAATCATATTTGATAATATACTTGGAATCTATTTTGGATCTACACATCGTACCATATTATAGAGTCAATACACTTAATGGTTTAATTAAACAACCAAGGATTATTATTCTTGATAGGTACAAGAAACTCGCAGTTTCTCTTTAATGTACCAAAATACTCATTAGATGTTCCAATGTAATGTTTTCATTTAGTTTGGTCAATTTTATTTCATTCCTTGCAATCAGTTTTTATCCTTAGATTGTATCCACATTAATTTCATACCAATATTTCCTAAAGAAATTCCTTCGTTGCGAAGTTGGTATTCTTGAAACAATATTTGTTTCACAAGGTACTAGAATGGACATTCATAAACATTTTATGACTTTCCTTGTAACAACCCATACCTTAATGGGCTTAAATTTCGACAAAAATCAAAATCCAAGTCCATCAAAGCATAGATCGCTGGATTTGGTACCTGAAAATAATTATCAGAGATTTATAGAAATCTAAACTCATAGCAGAAACCATAGTAGGATTAGAATACTGACTATGACTAATACATTGGAATGTAAGGGCATTCCTTGGATAGCAGATTGTCACATCAACATCGAGCATGAGAGAAAGAAGACTCTCCAACAACAAAGCAAATTCAGTTTCAGTGATCTATTCTTCTAAATCTATCATGTGAGTTGTAATGAGCATGGGGTCAGAACAATATTTTGGTTACTGGAAAATAATATAAACTGTCCATAACGTAAACTTATACTGATAGGTTTCCATTTAATTGTTATGTCCATTAAGGTTAGCAATTCTAATCCTAATTTGCATTGCACACACAATTACATACTTATCCCTTCCTAAGCTAAGAAATATTAATAAAGCCATATCAACCACCCAATACTTCCAAACCTATTAGCCACTTGATACTTCTAAATATGAACCGGGCTTCTATAGTACTTTTAAAGGAGAAATATGCAAACACTGTCATTTACGACCTTAATTGAGGTAGGACCTATCATTTAAGACCTATTCCCAAGGTGATTTCTTAACAATGTTGTCAATGGTCAGTGGGTCCTCTCTACAAGACCTCTAACCACTATTTAAGGATTTTGATATTTAATATCCGACTATTACCACATTTATCATTGATAAAATCATAGTCATGTAATAAACGGTACTCAAGCCACTTAAATATTCCATTAGAAAATAGGTAAACTCTGATCATTTAAGACCTTACCTCAAGTAGATCCCATCATCTAAGACCTATCCCAAGGCATGCTCATAAATGGTACTATTATTATTTTGGCTTTAGCAATGTGAGAGAATGTACCCAAGCCACTTAAAACTTACCAATGGAAAATAGGTAGACCTCATCATTTAAGACCTAATTCCAAAAGTGTGCTCCTTAACAGTAGTATCTAGCTATCAATGCTTGGAAATCTCATTAGGTTACTTAATACTTTTTTTATAGGAAAGAGAAGGACTTTATAGTCACTTAAAACACTAAACCTGAAGCAAAACATTCTCGCGATATCCACTCTCATACTTTAATTATAAATATGGCATTTCATTAGGTTACTCCTTTCAGTAGGGAGGCAGACCCTTCAACCAGTTAAGACCTCAACACCGAAGTAAAAGCTTTTTAGAGACATCCTTATATATTTTTTCGAAATATCACTAGGTTACTTAATACTTCCATTTGCGAGAGAGGCGGACCCTTCAGCCACTTAAGACCTCAAATCAAAAGCGAGCCCCTATGGAGATATCCCTCGCTATTCCTAATTTCAAATTTGGACCATTTAATACTTTCCAATTAAGAAAGAAAGCCCAATCCTTAAATTTTCACGGGTCGTTGAATTAGTGATATCTCACATCAGTAGTAAGCACACCCGATTGCTGGTAGCCTCAAAGTGAAGGGTAGTCTTCCATCAACTGACTCTGTTGACCTCGCATTACTAACTTATTAAGTCCAGTTAACCATTCTAAGTCATTATTTATGTTAGCTTAGGTAGACATTGAACTTAGCTTATTAATTACCTTTTTATTTAAGGCAATAAGATTTACCTTAAATATTATCTACTCATATATCTTCGTTTAATGCTCATAAATGTCAATTTATCCATAAAATCCTTATGGACATTTCCTAAGACATTTATGTATGATTACTAATTTCAAATTAGTAAACTTTTATATCTATTCCATTTTTATCAGTCCCATTAATCCATTTACCCTATTAATTTATTGTAACTTCCACATTCATTACCATTTATTGGAGTTACAACTTTTTAAATTCTTTTCTCATTGGTTAATTATCCTAAATGTTAATATTATACGCAAATGGCATTATTAGCTCTTTATTTAATTATTATAAGCATAGTAATTACACACAAATATTTTCTTTTATTGAATATGTTCTAGTTATATACCTTTACTAGAATATACTTTTCCATATTAGATTTTTGGAATTATATCGACAAGTTTATCATCTATAATTTCTATAAATTAGTCCAAAATAAAAGATTTAACTTTAAAATATAAAAGATTACATTGTTTGAATTATAAGGAATAATCATTCCTTTTTATTACTGAAATAGACAGTGTAAAATACAACGAATTTATACTTTACACATTTCTTTCTATTTGCGTCTATTTCTTGTTAGGTCAAACGTTGTATCTTTCTAAAAGGGAAAGAAATCAAACTAATTTAAAAATATTAAATAGATCAATATTCCAACAATTCCAAATGTATATAAGTTTATATTCTAATAAGTTTGGGGTAATTATCCAAATTTATAACATTCTTATATAACCTATTTCAGATCTGGAACAAATTTCATTTAAATTAATATTCTTAATTGATACTTTTGGGGCTGATTTCTAGGTTGTGTACAATGCTACATCGATTTATAAACAAGAATATATATGCGATATTTATTATATTTAGATCATATTCAATTCATTGCCTATAACTTATATATAATTATTCAATTAGGCATAAAAATCAAATAAACACCAACGACATAATTTTCATATTATAAAAGTACATAAAAATTTCCACTCACTTTTAAAAGCGATCTAAAATAGAACTTTTTGTTCATCTCCAAATCCTTTTTAATCCAAAAGATATGTATAAGAGGGTATATACATGTTGAGACTTAGTTTTGATTCATGACATGAAGCTATCACTACGACATACAGATTTGATGACTGCTACGAAAAAAAGATAATATATCTACAAGGAGACCAGACTTCAAAACCGGTGCATCAATTACATTATTTTGTTTTTGAGACTTAGGTCAATGTTGTTAAAATCTCTCCTCGGTTACGTATATATTAGCTTATATGTTTAATCATTCTATTTCTCAAATATTTATACATATATAAGCATCTATTAAATTATAAAAGTAATTAAAATTATATGTATTTCTATACCTGTGTAAACTGTGCATATTGCATAGATTTCACCAGGTCAGTCGACTGACTCATAGGTCTAGTCGACTGGCACTGGAAAATTTATGCAACATGCATAGGTGAAAAGATATACGGATATATATTTAAAAATTATTTTGAATAATTAGTCGACTGACCTAGAGTTTCAGTTGACTGAATTTCTACAACAGCTACTTCTCAAAAAGACACGACTTTTTGTGAAGAGATACGAACCTCTACGAAAAGATTTGGATGAAACACTTCAATCGAAACTCTTCACAAACAGTCACTGCTTTCTAACGATTATAAATACATACTCATACTTGATTCCAAATCACTGAATTACAATCGAATTTTCTTATCTTTCTAATCTAACTCTCTGGAATCTATTTGCTATTATACTTTCAATTATTCTGCATTAAAGCAGTACTATACCTTTTCATTCTTTATATACTTCAAATATATATACTTATACTCAAGGAGAAGATTATAGGAAGGGTGTACTACAAGTTACAAATCCGTGTAATCATAACACACAAAAGTCAAAATTATTTTCTGTATTTGTTGAAGTCGTGTTCTGCTGTTCAGGCGAGTGAAGTCCTCTTCGGCTACTGAGGCGAAATCCTGTTCTACTGCTCAGGTCCATATTCGGCTACTTAGGGGTTGTATAGACTTGTTCCTCCAGGTTAAGTGAGGGTTGTTGTTTTAGTGAAATTCCAGAAGGAGTCTGGGACTGGATGTAAGATGGTGCTCTGAACCAGTATAAAAATCTCTGGGGTCATTTTACTATACTGCTTTTTATATTTCGCGCTATTTACAGTATTACTATAATCACTATGCTCTGTAGTATCATATATCCATATTGCACGGTCCTACACACTTTCATTTGGTATCAGAGCATAGCGACTTTCAATACATACATAAGAATTATAGATATAAGAAGAGATTTGGGCTTGGGAGAGAAAATAGATACAAATATATAAATACATAAATTACCTTAAATACGCATATGGTTGATTCTCTCCCCTTCTACTTTTTATTAAATTTCTACACTTCTCTGATTTGTATGAATATAGATACAAATATCTTATCTTTAAAATTAAGATGAAAAATGAAGAAGAAGAAATGGCAGAGCTTCGCTACTACTTTCAGAAAAATATGAGAAGAGAAGGAAGGCTAAGCCTGAATTTATAGGCGCTAGAATCAACTAGAACCGTTAGACCAAAATATATTAAATCCAGGCCGTTGCAGTCTAGGTTTACTAGAGTCGCCAGGTGGCCTCCAGTCAACCGCCCTTGGATGAACGGTCGACCGTCCTTAATGATGGGTCGGCCTGTTGGACAGGGTAATTAATATAAAAACATTAACTATATATTATTTAATTATTTTCATTTCAAATTCATTTCCCATTTGCAACTTCTTCGTTTGAATTCTAATCGCTAAACTCCAAATATGAAAGTTGATCAGAATTTTGTCACGAACGCAGTGGTGCAAGTTTCATAGTCAAATTCCATCCTTTGCACACATTTTTAGATCCTAATTAATTCACTAGCTACCTAATTAAATAACTAGAGCCAGATTACAGGTTGTTACATTCTTTCCCTCTTTAAAGGAATTACATCCCCAAAATTTCACCAATGTCTAAGTCAAGGTTTTGGCTCTTAATTACCCTAAAATACACAACCAATGAGTGTACAACCAATTTTACAACCAAACGTGCATAAATGCATAGTGTATTACTGTGTTACTATAAAGAAAATATGTATGCAGAATGATTCTAAATCGGACATTTCTATATGAATGCATTTTTTGAAAAATATTTTTAAAAAATATGATTCAAACAACCTACATATATATTTGCAGTTCTACATGTATGCAGCCTTTTGAAAAAAATTTCAACCAAAAACCCCATACTCCTACAAATAAAAGTATGAGTTACCAATTTTTCATCCATTTCCTATTATCCAATAATCTAACGTATCGAAAAACCGCTTCCTAAACTTTACTCTTGTTCAAGAAAAAGGAATTTAGGTAGAGAATTTAACATTCTTACCATACTATAATCTTCCTATTCTTGTAGTATAGTGGAAATTTATTCGCTGGCCCAGATTTACTCCAAAATTTCCACTCCCAAAACACATATGGCGGCTTATTTTCAAGCTCTAAAACGGAATTAAGTCTAAAAAATAGACTTGCTCGCTTTGTCGACGAGGTACGGAAATAGAAATTCCAAGGCTAAAACTGCTTTTCCCTTGTTATCACTTTCGTTAATCACATCGTCGATCCTAATGCAGTACTAAATTCATAATTTTTTTAACTCTATTCGCCTTCCTTATGCCTAACATGTGGCCATCAACATCAAAGTTTTCAAAATAATCTTTCTCACTTTTCAAATTTGTATGTCATTTAGAATAAAATCCCAAAATATTTGGATGCACATTTCCCCTTGAAATAACATTTTGAACAAAAAATCTAAAAATAATTTAAGAGTCAAAAATAACTAAAACGCAGAACTTTTTTTTACTTTTTTTTTCAAAAGGGAACTTTCCAAATCACGGGGAAATTTTCCAAAACATTTTCCTTCTAAAAAATATTGATAAATCAAGCCACACTTTTAGCATAGTCGGAAGTCGATTATGCGCCAAGTGCATAATTCAGATTCCAAAATTCTATAACTAATCTCTACTCAAGAATTTGATATTTTATTTAAAAATGTTAATACGTCTATTATACAAGAATTTTAGCTTTTAAGGAACATGAATAATGACCTATGCTATCGAAACAACATTGTTATGTCCTTCAATAAAGTTTCCAACTATTCTAAATTTACAGTCTTATATTGCATTTACTTTTAGTTAAGTGTCTTTATGAGATACCCATACTTTAGTAGGACGAATAAAGCTACCGAAGATGAGCAGGAGGCTGACAGATAGCTAGATAGGAATTGCGGTTCTCTTTGTTGTTTTATTTCCGTTGTGTTGTATTATGCCAGTTATAGCAACATAGTACTCTGGTCAACCAAGGAGGCATCATCAGATGTCGCTCTTGGTGTATTTATGTGATAATTATATTTTATCTGTACCTGGGAAAGCGATGGGATTATGTAATCTGAATGTGAAACATGTTTTGAAAATGTAATGTGAAAAGATGTTTTTGAAATCTATGATTTTGTTTCCTATTCATGTGATGTTGATTTTATAAATATCATTAACATTACCGTATTTGTTCATTAGAAGTTATATTATGAATGACTGCCGCATCTGTAGTGCTTAGCTTCGGGCCTCCAAATAAGGGATGTTACAACTTGGTATCAGAGCGCAGTTTATGAAATACTGTAGATTTTTTAAAAGTTTAATCCTAAGGAATTGAAAGATTAGGTCAAGAGTATGAGATAATGCTATAGTAACATACATGTACTTTATATATATATATATATATATATATATATATATATATATGTCATATCTTTAGCTTCTTATCCCTCTTAAGCTATTCTTCTGTATCTCATGAGGCCTGAATATAGATATGGATGCAAGAAGAGGAAAATTTAACCTAGGAGGGGATAACACTAACACAAATGGAAATGCCAGGTCGAATACCAACAGAAACCAAGGTCAGACACAAGAGGGGAATAATGGTGCTGGAGTCCCATAAGTGGGCATGGGAGCTATGTATCAATTTTTTGTGAATATGATGCAAGCTGGAATTGCTGTTGGAGTTATTGGATGAAATGTTGGAGTAGGAGTTCAGGAAGCTCCAGTGGTCAACCATTATGTTGTCTTGAGTAGAAAATATACTAAGCTTGGAGGGAAGTCCTTTATTGGAACTAAGGATGCTATGGAGGTGGAGAACTAGTTACTACATTGTGAGTGAATCTTTACGGATATGGGCTCGATGATGAACATAAGAGGAGACTTGCTTCAAGAAAGCTTCAAGGAGCAGCTTTATTTTGGTGGAATAGTTTGATGGCTGGAATAAATGAAGAGGGGATGACATGGGCTGAGTTTAGGAGAATGTTTGAGGAGAGGTCCATGTCGGTGATGGCACAATATGTTTTGATCAAAAAGTTCGCTGAGTTAGAGCAAGGAGAAATGTCTTTTTGGGGAGTATGCTAGCAGGTTCGAAGAGTTGGCCAGATATGGTTATGCCACTATTGATATACTGATGAAGAGGAAAGAGAAGTTTATCAGGGGGTTGAAGCCTGAGTGGGCCAGGTCTACATTACCTTATATTAGAGATCCTTATGATGTGGTAGTAGAGACAACGTTAAGACATGAGGAGATGTTTGCTTATTTGGAGAATAAGAAGGAGAAGGAGGTTCAGGTGGCATAGAGTCAAAAGAGGAAGTTCTTTCACAAGGTAGGTTCTCAGAAAGGTGGAGCAGCGAAAAAAGGGAAGTCTGAGATGGGTTGCTTCTCTTTATCTTCAACCTAGGTTTCCCTATAAATACAGTAGGAATGACATCAGAAAAAGGATCTTCTTTCTGCTTCTCTTTATCTTCAACCTATGCTTATACACTTTTCCAATTTTATTCTTGGATTTTGGATTGTAATTGTAAACAAACTTCTGTAAAATAAAAGGGATTATTTGAAAGTGGACATAGGCTAGAGTTAGCCCAACCACTATAAATCTTGTCTCCTTTTACTTTCTTTGTTTTTATTCATATCATATTCTCTACATTAGTTAGTTTCCGAGATTTGTGATTTGATGTTGGCGCTTTCACACAGCTGAGTGTTGGTGGCCATTTTTGACGCCAACACACACAGTATCAAGCAATTGATACATAGTGTATTGGAGAAAGGCGGAAGGTGCAGTGTCAAAACCTTGCTTTCGAAGGGGTAAAAGCTACTCGTTTTAAATCTGAATTACTTTTGTTTATAAATAATACTTTCGAAAGGGTTGAGGCCAACTATATTGGATTTCGAATCAATTAACTTGCCTTTGTTTTAGAATAGAGCTTTTGAATGGGATGTCGCCTTTCATTTGAAGAAGAGCCTTCGAATGCGTCTTTTCTTATTTAATTTTGAAAAAGAGGTTTCGAATGGGTAGCAACTTTTGAACATATTCGAAACCTAGTTGTCGCATTCATGCAATTCAAATTAGTTAAAAGCCACTTTCTTAATAACATTAAGCCAATGTTGCCGAAAGGGAAGCTTTTGAAGCCACCTTCCCCATGCTTTCGAAAGGGTTCTTGTAGCCGCTTTCGTCAATGCTTTTGAAAGGGTGGTTTTGAAACTATCACTTTTTCCAAATTCTTTTATTTGAAGATCGTTGCTTCTGAAAGGGTACTTTCACTCTTGTTTTCTTTAACCCAGAAGTTATATTTAATGTTAAACCCAATGTTTTCGAAAGAGATACTTTCAAATGGTTTCGAAGCTATGCTTCCAATAATTTTCTTTGAATTAAGTGCCTTTAAAGAAAACCTTTAATGCTTTCAAAAGGTATATATTTAATGGTTTCGAAAGATCTTTAAGTGATTTGAAAGAAAGGTTTGAATACTTTTGAAAGGTATGTTTTAGTGGGCTTGAAAGAGAAGGCCTAAGGTTTTGAAACCTCAATTCTCAAATAGGAAACCCAATCTCAATTTTTAAAAGAAAACTCATGGAAATATGAAAGAGTTTAGAAATGGCATTTTACTTTAGTGTTTTTAAGGAAGCTTTCTTTCTAAAGAGAATAAGTTAAAGGTATCAACCTTGTTTCATTTGGTAATGATTATAAGGGTATTAAACCATAGATGTTTATATTATTATGCTATGATCAATTTGCATGAGTGCTTCTTTGTAAACATATTCACTTTATAGTCAACCCATAACTACATTTTGGGGTATTAAGAGCAGAATAACTTTTGAATCATAAGTTTTGATTCATGATAAAAAGCTTAAACAATCAATGATGAGACTATATGATCAAGCGACAAAAAGAGAATGAGATATGCTATTAAACTACAAAGGAAACGAGACTTCAAATCTAAGTATAGTACGTTTATTTATTGAAGTTTTTAGTCTTAGATATAGTTCGAAATTGTTGAAATCTATCCTCAAGTAGTTTACTCAAAATCAAAGTTGCTTTAAAATTCAAAAATAAGCAAACTGTGCACTGACCATGCTCAGTACACAGATATGCACTGTTTTTTCACTGTCTTTGAATTTTTAGTAGACGGATCGTTTTTCCGCAGCCGACTGACCGACTCTAATAGTCATTTTTACTAAAGAGATACTTCTATCTATGAAGCATTACGATTCAAATTGAAGAGATATGGCTGCATCTTCTGATTGAAACTCTTCGTGAATAGTTGTAAATATTTGTTCACTATATAAACACGTTAGAATCACTTCTCAAATCACCAATTTTTATTTTGATTTCTTGCTATATTCTCTACTATCCGTCTGTGCATTCTACAAGCAATCACAATCTATATTGCTTGAATCTCTGAATTAATTAATATATTCTTCGATTCTAATCAATATCTTCCTTTTTAATCTTCACACACACAATATATACTTGAGGAAAAGATTGCAGGAAGGGTGTATTATCAAAGAAAAATCAATGTTATCAGGAAAACAAAGTGCAAACAACCTTATTGAAATTGTAGAAGTCCTGTTAGTTTGTATCAGGCGGAAAAGTCCTCTTCGGATGCTGAGGAGGAAAAATCCTATTCGGTTGTTTAGGTGTTGTTTACCTATTCCTTCGGGTTAAGTGAGGGGTTATTGAGTGAAATTTCAAAGGGAAGTCTAGGACTGGACGTAGAACGGGAAGTTTGAACCAGTATAAAAACTCCTAGTGTGCTTATTCTTATTTACTTTACTATTATTATCTGTTTATGCATTTAGATTATCATACATTCCATATTACACGATTATAAGTGATAAGTAGCCACACAATAGTCACTTTCATTTGGTATCAGAGCAAGGACATCCGATAACCGTAACACAGTTATTTGATAATTTTTTATAATATGGATAGTAACACCAATTCTAGCATTAACATCAACTCTAGTTTCACCGAAGGTCAGTCAACTGCTCGACTGCCACTATTTAATGGACTTAACTATAGTTACTGGTCAACTAGAATGAGAATATATATGCAAGCTAATGGTTTTGAAACCTGGAATATTACCCAAAAGGAATATCCCATGCCAACAGAAGATTTTTCAACTTGGACTATTGCACAAAAAACTGATGCTACTTCAAATTCTAAAAAACTGATGCTACTTCAAATTCTAAAGCTATGAACATGTTATTCATTGCATTAGATACAAATGAATTTAATAGAGTCAGTATGTGTACAACTGCATATGAGATATAGAGAACTTTAAAAGTAACTCATGAAGAAACTAACAAAGTCAAACAAAGCAAAATCTCTATATGGAAAATCAGTTCCAAAATTTCAAAATGAAACCAAACGAAACTTCACTATTGGCACTAAAAGAAATTTTTTCTAACTTTGATATAGTATCAAAAATCCTAAACTCTTTAATGGATGAATGGGAAAGAAAGGTCTTAGCTATTGAAGAAGCAAATGATCTTTCCACTATGAAATCAGAAGAGTTAATAGGAAATCTAATGTCATATGAAGTGAATTTGCAGGCAAAAAACGTTCAACACAGGATAAGAGGAATCTAGCATTTCAAGCAGAAAAAGATGATTCTAATTCAGATGAAGAGGATATGGCACTTATTGCTAAAAATTTCAAAAAGTTTTGAAATTCAAAAGGGATAACAAGTTCAGAAGTTACAAAAATAACTCTAACAACAACAATAATAGCAATAAACCATCATCCTCTGTCATGGAATGTTATGAATGTCGTAAAAGGGTCATATTTAGAAAGATTATCTAGCGAAAAAGAAAAAGAAATTCAAGAAGGACAAATTCAAGAAGAAAGCATTTTCAGTAACATGGATGATTCAGATTCTTCTTCATCAGAAAGTGACAGTGACACAGAGCATGCAAATGTATGCTTCATGGCTACAAGTGATGATGTAAGTGAACTAAGTTTTGAAGATTTGGTTGAAATTAATTCAAAACTAGTAGACTTTGTAAAACAAACTAAAAAACAAAGTAAAGAGTTACAAAGAAAACTAAATAGATCTGAATTAGAAATTAGTATGCTACGAGATGAAAAGAAAATTCTAGAAGGAGAACTTGAAATATTTCTAGAATCTAATTCTAATTTGACATCTCAACTCTCTAAGATAACTCAGGAATTAGAAACTCAGAAAAATAAAAATGATGATTTATTAGTAGAAATTAATGATTTAAAATCTAACATTAAAATATTGGACTTAGAAAAATCTAGTCTCAAAACTAAGTTAGGAGATATTAATAAAAATATTTCCAACTTCAATAAAGGACGAGAAAATCTTTCTACAATAATGGAAAATTCTCAGTCTACTTCAAATAAAATGGGACTAGGATATAACAAAATTGAAAATCCAAAGAAATCTAGAAAATTTAAAAATAAGTTTAAAAATAAAATTAAGAAATATATTAAGAAAACAGTTTCTAAAGAATTTAAAACTATTAAGATATGGATACCTAAAACAAATAACAATTTAATTAGGAATAGACATATCAAAAAATTTATGGAAACTGCTCATAAAAATAAGAATTATATTTAAAAAGGGAATTCTAAACCCGCTTGGGCTTGGTTTCCTAAGACCTAACTCTTAGGACCCTAAAAAGAAAAGGGGTACCAACTTAATCTTTATTTTTTGCAGGTACCACTCAAAAAGAGAGGAAAATGGATTTTAAGCCGTGAAGCTTTTGAACATCTTTGTAAAGAAAGGAATTAATCATAATTTTTCTTTTCCTAAGAACACTACAAAAAAATAGAGTTGTAAAAAGGAAAAACAGGACATTACATGAATGTGCAAGAACTTTATTAAATGGAAGCACTCTACCTAAGCATTTCTGGGTAGAAGCTGTTGCAACTGCTTGTTATGTTAATAGTGTTTCTATTCGATCATTAACAAAACACACCCCATATGAACTTTTGAATGGTAGGAAACCTAATATATCATATTTCAAAGTATTTGGTTCAAAATGTTTTATGCTTAACACTAAAGATCAGCTTGGCAAATTTTATCCAAAGTCCGATGTAGGAATATTCATAGGATATTCAAAAAGAAGCAAAGCTTATCGATTTTTTAATATAAGAACTAAAGTAATCAAAGAAACTCTTCATGTTTCATTCGATGAAAATGTCAATATTTCTTCTAATATTACAAACTTAGAAAATAATTCTAATAAAATTCTAACTAATAATTCAGAAGATGATGATATTATTTTTCAAAATAATAACACTAATAATACTAGAGAAGATGAAAACATTGTTTATAATGAAAATTTTGTAAGATCTCCTCCAAGAATTCTTAGAGATCACCCTGTTCAAAATATAATTGGAGAAGTAATTCATATGTAAGAACATGACATCAATTAAATCAAATGGGCCATATAGCTTTTCTCTCTAATATAGAACCTAAAAATATTAAGAAAGCCTCCACTGATGACTATTGGATTATAGCTATGCAAGAAGAGCTAAACCAATTTGAAAGAAACGAAGTTTGGGAATTAGTTCCAAGACCAAGTGATCAATCCGTCATTGGTACAAAATGGGTTTGCAAAATCAAAGCTGATGAACTAGGTAATATAATTAGAAATAAAGCTAGATTAGAAGCACAATGATATAATCAAGAACAGGGAATGTATTATGAAGAAACGTTTGCTCCTGTCACGAGATTAGAACCAATACGTATTCTATTGACTTTTGCATGTATTCATTACTTTTACATCAAATGGATGTTAAAAGTGCTTTTCTAAATGGATATATACAAGAAAATGTCTATGTTGAACAACCTCCTCTTTTTACTCATGAAAAATTTCCAGATCATGTTTATAAACTTAAGAAATCATTAAACTGTTTAAAACAGGCACCTCGTGCTTGCTACGACCGAGTTAAAAGATAGCTAATAGACTCTTGTTTTGAAATTAGAAATTTTAATCAAACTTTATTTATTTATAAAACTAAACAAGATAATTTAATTATACAAATATATGTTGATGATATTATATTTGGTTCAACTAATGAAAAATTATGTCAGGAATTTTCGAATATCATGACAAATGAATTTGAAATGTCACATAAGAGAGAACTATCATATTTTCTTGGACTACAAATCAAACAATTGCAAAACGGCATTTTTATTAATCAAGAAAAGTTTTGTAATAATCTAATTAAACATTTCGGTATGGAAACACTTCTGCCAAGCCAACTCCTATGAGTACAACTATACATCCCAACAGAGATGAAGATGGTAAGAGTGTCGAACAGAAACTATATCGTAGCATGATTAGATCATTACTTTACTTAACTTCTTATCGACCTGATATTATGATGAGTGTTTGTTTATGTGCTCGATTTCAAGAAAATCCTAAAGAATCACATATGCGAGCAATAAACATATAATTCGTTATCTTAGCAAGACCAACGATATAGGACTATTTTATCCAAAAGAATGTCCTTTTGAATTAGTATCCTATAGTGATGCTGATTTTGGAGGTAGTTGGACAGGTAGAAAAAGTACAAGTGGAACTTGTCATTTCATTGGACAATCCTTAGTATCTTGTTTTAGCAAGAAACAAAACTGCGTTTCACTATCGACATGTGAAGCAGAATATATATCTGCAGCTTTAGCACGTGCTCAAGTAATCCATGCAACAAACACTACAAGATTTTGATATAAAATTAAATAAATCTAGAATTTATTATGATAACACCAGTGCAATAAATTTATCCAAAAATTCTGTCAATCACTCATGAATTAAACTTATTAACATCCGTCATCATTTTCTTCATGATAATATTGAGAAGGATGTAGTAAATTTAGAATTTGTAAATTCTGAAAATCAGCTAGCTGATATTTTCACTAAACCACTCAATGAAAATTGTTTTATAAAGCTGAGAAGAGAACTAGGTATAATTTCTTTAAAAGAATTATAATATTTAAATTTCTTAATAAATTTAAATAAATAAATAAATAAAATTGCTGGTACTTGAACTCGGCACTTCTAGCTTGGAAATTCTATATCTCTACCATTTCACTATTTGTTGTTTCACAACTGATTTTATAATACATTTTCTTTACTTATTTTCATTCTTCTCATGGATAATTCTCAACCATAAAAAGTATTTCTAATTATTTTCCTCCTCTAATTATCTTCTAGTTATCCTTTAATCCATATATCTATTACTAGTTTTTTCTTATATATACTTGAAATATGTCTGTTTATCTCTCCATCTCATTTGCTTTAATCATATATTATTTCTTTCTTACAAAAATGTCCTCCCAAAAGAACTCTCCTCGTGGCTCTGCATATTCTTTTGTTGATTTCTCCACACCTTCATCCATATCTTCTAATTTACCTACACCTACTCTATGTCATGAACCGGCCAGGCCATCCAATTATCATACTGGTTATACTCCAAAAAAAGACGGCATGTCGTTTCTTATTCTTTGGTTCTCCATTAACAAAACAAAAGATTGATGATATACATCATTATCAAAGGTAATCAACAACAATTCAACGTGAAATGTACTATGAACAAAACCTAAACTCAAAACGACTTAGCTTTCTAGAGCAACTTGGCTGGAAATTTTGCGGCTCAACTTCATCCAACGTTCATCAACCCACAATGTCTTCTTATCACCAGTCACCTAACTGCCTTCTTTGTCTCCAAATTCATGGGAACATGGAAATCACTAGTCTCCTTTAAATAAAGAAAAGACTAAAGTTGAATTAGAAGATTGCAAGACTCCAAATCCTCTACCTCTTCTTCCTCTAACTAAGCTTTATTTTTTATTATTTCAATTTATTTTGTATGCTTCATTGATTAATATATTGAATATATTTTAATTTATTTGTTAACACATTCAAAAAGACTGATAATGCTGAAAAACAGCATTTAGTCGACTGAACGAATTGGGTCAGTCGACTGAATTTGGAAACAGAAAGTTTTGGGAAATAACTTCAGTCGACTGACCTAATTCGGCCAGTCGAGTGAATAGGTTGTCTGGGTACATTTATCACTGTTTCACCTACCTTTTTACCCTTTTAACCTATCTTCTTCTTTTTTACACTTCACTTTTACTTCCCTCATCAGAATTTTAGAACCCTAGTTCTCAAAAATTTCAAATATCTTTACTCAATTATGCTTTCAAATGGCTCTAAGACAACCTAAACGATCTAGAAAAGCCTCATCATCTTCCTCTGAACCTATTGATACCCAAATATCTCAATGGCTTTATGATTCCACTACTATCCAAAGATGGAAAAAAATGAAGGAAGTTCGTTTCCTAGAAGGATCTTTTGTTGTCTTTCCAGACTTTGCTGCATATAGAATTATAGAGCTTGCAAGAAGAAGTCGTCTAGAATCTCTTCTTGACCACAATAAGAACAATCTCAAAATTAATCATACAATGGTAAAACTCTTTTATGCAAATTTAAATTTGGGTCATCAAAATTCACGAAATCGTGACAATTGTGTATGGAGTTTAGTTTGTGGTCAACAAGTATTCTTGTCATTAGATAGAATTGAACACATTCTTTAAACGCCAACAAATGGTATTCCGTTAGAAGATTTAAATGTTCCTATAGACGAACGAGATGAAGTAAGTCATAGGTTTTTGGAAGACGACATGACTGAATTGAAATCTATCGCTTTACGCCCTACAGCTCGAATTATGCATCGAGCCTTAATGCATACAATTCTTCCTCGTACTGTTTCTTGTGAGCTTGTATATCCGAAAATTGTCGGCTTTATATGATATTTGGGGAGATGTTCAAATCAATTGGCCTAAGCTTATTCTTGATGAATTCTTATCTTTCAACCAAAGTAGAATGAACATCATCTATTACGATGAGTATATTATGCGGCTACTTATGAATCCACAAGTTCCTATTCCTAAATCCGATACCTCCACTACTAAAACTCTAAATAGCCGCACAATTAGTCTAATGAAATTGCTTCCTAGACCACTCACTATCATGTCTTTTCATGATTGGCAATCAAGACCTCGTTAGCAAGCTACTACCCGACAACAACAAAGAGATGACATTCGTACCACAACCCCATCCCAAAGTACCCAAGAATCAATTAATCTAATTGGTTGTAATCAAGTCATTTTAGATTCTCGCATCAAGAATCTTGACAAAAAGATCGAAAAGAAGTTTGACAAGATAAAAAGCTTTTTCGAGATTTTATGGGATGCAATCTCTTGTTCTTCCTCCACAACTATAGACACTTCACATTGTGATCCGGGCAAACGTCCAACACCTCGTTTGACCTGGTCTACATCCGAAGAACATACAAGTTCTGACACTAGTGGAAATGAGGGTGGCAGACAATTTATGGAAAGTTCTTCAAGAGGCAAAGGACCAATGCAAGTGGAAGAAGAAACAGAGTCTAACTCTGATGAGTGATATTGACATTTCTTAGTGGTAGTATGTTATTTTTTTAATTTCACAAACATTCTACTTATTTTTATTTTTTATGAGCTTGTGTAAGTAGCTCGGTACAATTCGAAACAATATTTTTTTATGATTTTTATGATGTTAGTTCGCAATGATGAAATTATTATTTATTTACTTTTTGTCAATGACAAAGGGGGAGAAATTTTGTATGACTAACCAATTTTTGCAGGATTAGTTTTGTCGCCAGATATTTAGGGGATATATATATATATATATATATATATATATATAACTTCCGTTATATATTTCTTAAAATATAGTATCATCTAAAATAGGTTGTCATCAATCAAAAAGGGGGAGAATGTTGAATCATAAGTTTTAATTCATGACAAAACGCTTAAACAATCAGTGATGAGACTATACGATCAAGCGACAAAAAGAGAATGAGATATGCTATTAAACTACAAAGGAGACGAGACTTCGATTCTAAGTATAGCATGTCTATTTATTGAAGTATTTTAGTCTTAGATATAGTTTGAAATTGTTAAAATCTATCCTCAAGTAGTTTACTCAAAATAAAAGTTGCTTTAAAATTCAAATTTTTTTAAAAAAAAAAGCAAGTTGTGCACTGACCATGCTCAGTGCACAGATATGCACTGTTTTTTCACTATCTTTGAATTTTCAGTAGACTGATCGTTTTTCTCCCGTCGACTGACCGACTCTAACAGTCATTTTTACTGAAGAGACACTTCTATCTATGAAGAATTACAATTCAAATTGAAGAGATATGGCTACATCTTATGATTGAAACTCTTCGTGAATAGTTGTAACTATTTGTTCACTGTATAAACACGTTAGAATCACTTCTCGAATTACCAATTTTTATTTTTATTTCTTGCTATATTCTCTACTATCTATCTCTGCATTCCAAAAGCAATCACAATCTATATATTGCTTGAATCTTTGAATTAATTAACATATTCTTCGATTCTAAGCAATATCTTCCTTTTTAATCTTCACACACAATATATACTTGAGAAAAACATTATAGGAAGGGTGTACTATCAAAGACAAATCAGTGTTATCTAGAACACAAAGTGTCAAACAACTTTATTGAATTTGTTGAAGTCATGTTAGTTTGTATCGGGCGGAAAAGTCCTCTTAGGCAGCTGAGGCGGAAAAATCATGTTCAGTTGTTCAGGTGTTGTTTACCTATTCCTCCAGGTTAAGTGAGGGGTTATTTAGTGAAATTCCAGAGGGAAGTCTGGGACTGGACGTAGAACTGGAAGTTCGAACCAGTATAAAAACTCCTGATGTGCTTATTCTTATTTACTTTACTATTATTATATGTTTCCGCATTTAGATTATCATACATTCCATATTAAACAATCCTAAGTGATAACTAGCCACACAGCAGTCACTTTCAATAAACAGCTAGATTGACCCAGTAATGAATATATAGTGAGTTAACTCATGTGTGAGTAGAATTGCATTCAAGAAGTCAAGAGACCAAAATGTAGGATGCCCAAAGATTCAAAGAATTATTGGTTTAAACAGGTTCATAATAAGCCCATGAAAACTATGTATAATTAGTGATCCCATGAAAACTATGTTCGGACAAGTTACTAAAAGAGATCAATAGATTTTTGGTGATCCCACGAAAACTATGACATAAGAGAAGTTATTGGAGAACACAATAGGTTCATAGTCAGCCCAGGAAAACTATGATTCGAGAAAGTTACCGATAGATACCACTAGGCTCATAGAGACCTCATGAAAACTATAATTGGATGATAATATTTGTAGAAACCAATAGGTTCATAGTGACCCCATGAAAATTATGAAAGTGGATAGGCATTCCATAAAGAATTAATGGATTATTAGTTAGCCCATGAAAAATAATAGGTTAATAGTGACCCTAAAAACTATAACTTAAGAAAAATATTTATATAAATGGGGATGGGAAATCTAATGCATATTGCATATTTGCATATCATCATAATACCTTCTATTATGTTATATTCTAACCAATGTGGATGTAGACGCATAGTAATAAATTAAGTTAAGATACTAGTAAGTGGAAAACCCATTCCGCTAAGAGACGCAGTCTCACTAGATATCTATATGGTTCGAGATGGTAGTTTATTATTCATACCAAATTATTTGTCTAACTCGAAGTTTATGTTTCCCCTTAAACTCTTGAGTGCTCAATTGATTTTGGGTAGTTGATTTTTAGGTTCTCCTTTGGATGAATAAGCTTCCGGAAATGTGCAGGAGACGAGCTAGCTATTAGGAGTTTTTTTGTTTGATCCTGCTGTATTTTGGATGTAATGGAAAAGTCATTTAATTTTCTATATTTAGACTTTGATCAAGCAAGGGGCATCTTCGTATGGTTCTCTTGGCGTATTTTGTAATAATTATATTTCTCTGAACATCGTTTTCGAATTGGGATTGTGTAATGAATTTGAAATGTATTTGGAAGTGGAAAGAGAAATTTGTTTTATAATGTTTTTTTTCATATCTCCGTGTTTCTGTTATATCAATGTATCTAACATTTCCACATTTGGTCACTATTACAAGTTGGTATCGGAGCATAGTTTTATGCAAATTTAAAAGAAATTTGAACCTAAAAATTTTCAAAACATAATCCAATGGATCATAAAATAAGATCGGGGTTTGGGTTAACGTTATAGTAACATACTTGTATTTGTTAAGTATATATCTACAAGTATGACTCCCTTCTCTCTTAGACCATTCTTTTATATCTTACTAAGGCTCTTATGTAGGTTTACAAGAAAGGAAGATATAGAGGCAGAAAATAGAAGAGGAAATCTAGGTGGAGGAAGCACCACAACCAATGTAAATGCTCGACCCAATACCAGAAGGAACCTGGGTCGATAGGCAAATGATAATCCAAATGCAAATGCCAACATAGTTGTTGGAACCCCAACAATAGGTATGGGAATGATGTATCAATTCTTTGTCAATCTGATGCAAGCTAATGCAGCTGCAGGGTTAGCTGGGGGTAGTGCTATGAATGTTGGAGGAGCTAATCCTATGGTCCTAGTTGGCAATAACTACGCTAAGTTGAGCAGGGAATACACTAGTCTTGGTGGGCAACTATTTTTGGGAATAAAGCATGCTATTGGAGTAGAAAACTGGTTATTACATTGTGAAAGGATCTTCGCTGACTTGAACGATGAGCAAAAGAGGAGACTTTTCTATAGATAGTTGTAGGGAATGGCACTTCATTGGTGGAATAGTGTTGCCATGGGAGTTCCCGAGGAAGAATTGACTTTGGATTCGAAAAGAGGTTTTTTTTCTGAAATTGCTAAGTCGGTATTGCTGAGAAAATTTATAGACCTAGTACAGGCTGAGATGTCGATGACTGAGTATGCTATGAAGTTTAATGAGTTGTCCAGATATGTATATGTTACCATTGACACTGTTAGTAAAAGAAACGAGAAATTTATTCAAGGGTTAAGACCCAAAATTGCTATTGCAATTATGCCACATCTCCGTGATCCAAGTATGGTTGTAGTCGGGATGGCAATTTGAATTGAAGAGATGCTTTCTACTTATGGGTGGAGAAATAGGTTGAAACCCAGGGTTTTCAAGGCAAGAAGAGGAAATCCTTTAAGAAGAAAGGAGGAGGTACCAAGGAGGCAAAGACTGGTCTAGTTTGCTTTAAGTACGATAAGAAGGGGCATTATGCTCATGAATATCAAACAGGAAAATGGAGGAAGATTGTAGATAAGAAGGGGTGAAGTGCTTCAACTGTGACCAGATTAAGCATTACAAGAATCGGTATCCAGAACCAGTAAAAGCGGACAAGGGAAAGGTCTTTGTTATAGGACCATCGTCTGCTAAGCCAACCGCTACTGAGAAGGGAAAAAACTGTGATGGAAGGTATGCTTTTGATTCATAGTATATCAGTTAGGGCACTAGTTGATACCTGTGCATCACATCCACTTATATCTCGGTGTTCAGTAGATAAGTTATGTTTAGAACCCTCCTACCTTATTACCTCCGTAAGGGTTGAAAATTCGATAGGAGGGTATGCAACTCTAGGAATGAGATGTGACCAGTTAGAACTTGATTTGTTAGGTCGTAAGTTTGCATGCAGTTTATATGTTTTTGACTTCGTAGGCTTCAGGATCACTTTGGGTATGGACTAGTTAGAAAGATATGATGCTAAGATATTTTGCCAAGATAGGGAATATTGCTAAAACATGCTAATAGTCATAAAAGAATTATATACTCAGTGGAGAATTCGGACCGGGTGCTTGTGCTTTGTTGAGTGCTACAGAAGTAGAAAAAGAATTGAATCATGTTTTGATAGCAAAAGGTTTTGCAGATGTTTTTGAGCCAGTCATAGGTCTACCACCAAAACAAGCGATTGAGTTTTGGATAGATCCTATGCTAGGAGCAGAACCTGTTAGTAGACCACCTAGTAGGATGACTTCGACCGAGATGCAGCAACTGAAGTTGCAACTAGTGGATTTAATGGGGAAGAATTTCATTAAACCAAGCAGTTCGCCTTGAGAAGTGGCCATGGTGTTCGTAAATAAACCAGATGGGTGTTTAAAGATGTGTATCGACTAGTATAGGTTAAACGATAAGATAATTAAGAATAGGTATCCTTTGCCTAGAATCAACGATTTATTTGATCAGTTGAGTGGAGCTAGAGTATTTTTCCAATTGGATTTGGCAACAAGTTTCCATCAGCTAAAAGTGGCAGAGGATAGTAATTCATTGAGAGCGTTTTGGACTAGTTATGGTTCGTACGAATGGTTAGTAATGCCATTCAGATTAACGAATGTGCCAGCCTTCTTCCTAGATTTGATGAACCGAATTTTCCAAGAGTAGTTGGATAGGTTCATATTGGTATTCATAGATGACATTTTAATATACCCTAAGGATGAAAGGGAGCATGAAGTTCATCTTAGAGTAGTGCTTGAGAAGCTATGCCAGCATCAACTGAAAGTGAAGTTTTCGAAGTGTCATTTCCGGAAGAAAGAAGTTAAGTTTCTTGGTCACGTGGTCTCAGAGAAGGGTTTGTCAATTGATTCAGATAAGATTAAAGCTATTAACAACAGGAAGAGATCAAGGATGGTGACTGTGATCAGAAGTTTTCTTGGACTCGCTGGCTATTACTGGAGATTCATTAAAGATTTCTCGCGGATAGCGGCATCTTTGATTAAGCTAACCAGGAAGGACGTAAAGTTTATTTGGTCTAACAAATGTGAGGAAGCATTCCTTAAGTTAAAGCATTTCTTGACCAACATGCCTTTGTTAGTAGTTCCAGATGGGAATCAAGGGTTAGTGGTGCATGCTGATGCATGTGGAATCGGGTTAGGAGTTGTGTTGATATAGAAAGGTAAAGTTACTGCGTACGCTTCACGACAGCTTAGACCGCATGAAGTGGGATATCCTACTCATGATCTAAAGTTAGCGGCAGTAATCTTTATAAAGAAAGTATGGAGACATTATCCCTTAAGGGAGAGATTTGAGATATACATAGATCATAAGTCCTTAAGGTGTTTATTCTCTCAAAAGGGGTTGAATACGAGACAATAGAGGTGGCTGGAGTTTTTAGCAGCTTATGATTTTGGTTTAGATTATACACCTAGAAATAAAAATAAAATAGCGGATGCTCTTAGCAGGAAACATCAAAATGTGTGTTAGCCATGTTAACAGAGTAGCACTACTACAAAACAGGCCATTTGCATCGGTTGTTTACCCCCCGTTTGCATCAGTTCAACAACCGTGCATATGCAACCGATGCAACAGGCTTAACACTTTTGCATCAGTTCTGAAACCGATGCAAAAGGTCCTTTTTGCATTGGTTGTTACTAACAACTGATGCAAAATATCATGATTGGTTGCTTGAACACAGCCCCCATGTTGCATCAGTTGTAATGAAAACCGATGCAACAAAGGAACTTATTGCATCGGTTGTTGTTGAAAACCGATGCAAACTAATCCCTCTATTGCATCGGTTTTTTATAACAACCGATGCAAACTAATCCCTCAGAAACCATTATTACAGTACTCAAATAGACTCTATATATATATATATATATATATATATATATATATATATAAAAGAAAAAAACATACACAAAAAATTAAAAAAAATTATTAATTATTGAACAAGTCAAGCCATGTGGTATGGCACGTATAATATGAGTGCGGAAACAGATAACCTGCTCTGTGAAGCCCAATATGATTTCAATCAGCAATGTATGTATGAAATAGCTGAGCACGTGCAACTACTGATTTAAGAAATCACATTAGCATGTGTAATTTCATAGTATATCTAATACATCCATTCATAGAATCATACCGAAATCAGTAACTGCACTAATTCACTATATACTTGGAAGGTAGCATGCCCTTCTTATTCACCAAATCATATGTAAAATATTTTACACCAAATCAAAGAGGCATATGTAAAATCCACCTCTTAAGCATCATTAAGCAATTCTCTGGCTTATATTCTGGAGCTGTGTGCCCTGCATCCTGTACTTCCAAAAACACAATGCATCATATGTAAGATAGCTGAAAATATACAGTTACATTGTTTCTTCAGTTTCCTCTTTAAAAGATAGGATTTACCTTTACTATTGTGAATGTCAAATTGTTTGTGTATATTGTTGTATATCTGAAAAATAAATAATCAGGTTATCATTCCATAAACTAATCAACATGCATTATTATTAACATGTGTTAAGTGCATACCCTGCTACTTGGCCTTTTACATGCCACGACCTCCAATCATCGACTATAGAATAGTTGAGAGATCATATCCACTCTACTATACTGGTAAACGACACCAATATTTCCTTATCGCCACCGTATCAACAACAAGTTAGCTCGTTTACAGAAGTAAAAAAAAATTAAAATGGTATTGGTGGTTTTTACCTATAAACCAATGCTCTGTACCCTTTTTTGTAACATTAAGATGATATATGACTGAAGTTGGGATAACTTTTGTGTATGTAAACTTTTCACTGCACCTTACCCATTCACTTATGGTGCCCTGATTATATCATGAAATTTTTACCAGGTTTTAGTAAATCATCATCAAGTAAGAGTTGTTTCTGTTATCCTATAATATTGTTCACCTCTTTGATTTTCAAGGCCTCTCTAGTCTTGTAGTTATTTGCCCAGTGATATGAAAAATAATAGTAGCAAGACTACACCAAAAATAAAAATAAAAAATTGGTCGACATCATCAGTAATATTTGTACTATAAGTAATATTTAGTATTATGATTAATTCATCATTATAGTATTATTTTTTTTCTTTTGCATTTTTTGTTACTGCTTATCCTACACTTTAGGTCGGGAACTACTGGATCTTCTAAGTTATATGATAAATAGTCCTCATATAAAGAGCGGCGAATTTCACTCTTCCTTCGTGGAGACACGAGAGGGCAAAGTGGGTCTAATGTATATGTTGGATTAATTTCTGATATAACCTGTACAAACATTCACTAAAACTGGATGATTGGTTCTCTTTCTATAAGAAAACAACAATGTGTAACAGTTTATTATTCTAGAAGCTTACCATATTAAATTTATGAAGTGCAGTAGCACATGGTTGGTTGCGGAAAGCAGGATATACATAATCTTCTTTTTTGCAATTGTTTTGTATCATCTGAGAACATAAGTATGGAAGATTAGCATGTGATCAATATGCAGATTTTTAGAATTTGTATAACGTTCTATATATAAATTGGAGTAAAATGAATAATCAGATTTACCTGATAATGTTCATCTGATATAAGTCATGTTCCGTGAGCGCATGGGATTTTCAAACTAATATCGACAAATTCACCTGTGGATAGGTTGCCAATCATATATCCCTAAATAATAAATACAATGTTTTTACCATGTTAAACTTTTATTTCTTAATATTAATGATGCTTATAAATTATTTATGCACCTTGAGATTAAAGGCAGGATGAGACCTTGCTTCAATATCTACAGAAACAAAGAACAAGAATATCTTGCTTAGAACCTTTTAACACAGCCAAAAATAATTTGTTTACTGTCAATAACGCTAGAAGGTCCAAAGGTTTTTTATTTTATTTATTTATTTATTTTTCCATGAAAAAGATAAATTGTCAGGCGTAGAAATAAACAACACCGGGACCTCCTAAATTCCTACTTTTTCTCCTTAATTTTTGTCTCTAGCCTGACTACCTCGACAATTTATTTTCATGCCTTCTAGCATTGTCATTTACTATTGGAGACATATAGCTAGCTGTTGCTACTTGAGAAATTAACCAAGTTTGCATTATTATTATTTTTATATATAATATATAAAAATTACCACTACATTTTACTTTACATGGCATATCAAACACTATATACAAAAATGTATGTGTGTATGTGTATATCCACCTCTTGGTTACCACTGCTACATTCCCATTTCAAACCATACAATCCACCACTTCACAAACACACTGCCTTTCAACCTGCTTCACCTCCAATCTCTTCCACATTACCAACCTATTTCACAATAGTTCAAACCACCAACAACATTGCTCTCAAACATCTTCATACATATCTCCACATCCCTGTACCTCGTAACCACCCTTCACTACAATCAACATCACTACTACAATCAACATTCACAACAGCAAACATTTGCACCATTTTCACTGCAACCACCCTTCACTGCAATTTTCTTTTTACAGATTTTTATTACAATTACCCTTCACTTCAATCACCCTTCACTGCAATTTTCTTTTTACAGGTTTCTATTACAACTATAGTGCTACCTTTCAACTCTATGTTACACCATTTTCACTTCACTCTTACAATTTTCATTTCTCACATACATTTGCAACTCTCTGTTACACCATTTGCACTGCACGTACATTTTCAAACTGCTCGATTACACTTCAGTTACACTCTTATCCGATCATTGCCTTCATCCTTCAACCACCCCATACATCTAACATCGAACACATTTCAACAAACCCCTCTTCCACATCTCTCCTTACAAGCCATCTTCACAATCCACTCTCATTCTTCATCACTCTTTAAACCACTTGTCACTTCATAAGTTACTGCAACCTTCAGAAATGCCCACAGCAAACTGCTGCGTCCCTGCCACTTCAATTTTCATTTCACACACTTCAGTTATACACTTATTTAGAATTTAAGTTCTAATCATTATATTACTAATTATGTGCATACACCTATGACATTGTTTTTCTGAAGAAAAACAAAATACAACTAGTTAAAGTTTCATATCAACATTCCCCCAATATAAGATGCAAGCTAGTTCATTATTTTACAAACACACCAGTTAAAATTTCTGTAATTGACTAGCATAGTCATCTAGTAATTAGCAACAATAACAGCCCCCAAAACAAAAGGTCATAGTAACCTAATAATTAACTACATATATCAATATAAAACGCTATCATATGCTATATATCTTTTCTTTTCTTTCGGCAGAAGTAAGTACTGAAGCGGTTATAAGTAAAAGAAGCTAGAAATCAACTAACAGTGACTAGGACAATCTTCAAAAAGAAGAATGTTGTGGAGTGGCGAAAACCAAATCAGTGGTTATATTGCTCCAATTTGTCACTGCTTCCCTCTTCTTCAGTGGAACAATAGCACAAACAGAAGATGCCTGCATACATACATTCTCAAATAAGCATCATATAATCATAAACATTATATAATGAGAAGTATGAAAACTTACATACATACATTTACAAATTGTGTTTTTTGGAAAACACCATATTATTTATCAGGTAAAAAAAACAAAAAAAAACCTCTTACTTTTTATATTGTAAATTGAACCTTTGAAATTCACAATAATAAGATCCCATCTAAACTCGCCACGATTAAAATTTTGTTAACTTACATCATAAATCCAAATCCAAAATCTACAAATTAGTTGCAATAACAATGATTTAAGATGCTTGCACTTTTAAAATGCAAGTTTCAATGAAGAAACCAAAAATGCGTAATTGGTAGTATTTCTAAAAATTTTACTATGTTTATGTGATTTAGATGTATAATATATTATGTTTACTAGTATGGTAGTTGAACGAATTTTCTTTATTAGTAGTAGAGATAAATTTAATCCAAGTTAATTTAGCAAAAACATATAAACTAAAAGTATTTATGTAAGTTGTGTTGTAACAACAGAATGAACGAAGTCTGAGGCCTTGGCGCAGTGGTAAAAACGCCAGGCTGTTGACGACAAGGTTGGCAGTTCGATCACTGCCTCTGGCATATTAAACTATGCGTTATGATGATTCTTGCAGACTTGTGTGCTACCTACTTTGTAAATATAAGTACCCAGTTTCAAAAAAAAAAAACAGAATGAACGAAATAGTACCAGGTCAATTGCGGTGTAAACAATGCAAATAAAACGGGTTTCGCATTTCTATAAAATTCGCTGGGACTGTCTTATATTTTTAAAACTTTCACCGGATCAGTTTATATATATAGTGATAAGACTAAATGGTTTTTCAACATTTTTGAAGAAGAAAAAAAAAGTTATAAACATAATTTTCACTTTACAAAATATCATCAAATTTGAGTTAATATATAGCTAAAAATCACAAAATGAGCAGTATAAAAACTTACATAAACATTAGACTGGTCATTGAACTGAAGAGGGAGAATAACAGAAGCAGTATTAGAAGGCATGACGATAAATTTGGGAGGAGAAGCCATAGAAGAACACGAAGGTGGAGTTGGGATTCCACTTCCTCCAAACATGACATCGAATTCACTTGATTTTTTTGCAGGAGCCGTAAGGGCTTCATTCGTTGTAGTGTTATCAACACTAGTTCCATGATCTATTATAGAGGTTGATTTCAGTTCAGGCCATAGTGTGGTTTCTTGAGGTTTGCAATATATTGTAAAGCCACTTCTTTGGTTCATCAGCCCTTTCTTTTTGTTCTTTGCTGCTTCATTGATGCGAGGGCTTATGCTGATCTTTATGCCATTCATCACTGGAGTTATTATGGTGGTTTCATTGATATTCATTTCTGGACTGTTCGTTGTTTTCTTCTCTATTTCTTGTTTCAGTGATCTCATTTCTTCCTGCATTATATCATGCATGTGGGGAGATGTAGTTCAACACGTGAGGACTAGAGACTATATTTGTGTGCTCTTTGTTATGTACCTTGACTTCCTTTAGAGAAGAAACCAAGCCAGCTATTTCCTCCTTTTGTTTTGAGTTCTTTTTCAGCAGGCTCTCATAATTCTCTTGTAAAATTGTAGGTAGAAATATTAGTGCATATGGAAGAAACATTCCACCAAAGTTTATAAATGGTGTTTCAATGGTGCATCATGTTCTTCATTCGATACTGATATATTATTCTCCATACGGTTGTTGTATTATACTTTATCTATTGCAGTGTTACCTATCTATATCCTCACGTACAACTAGGATTTTTAGCCATCAATTCTGCTTTCTTTCTACATTTTTAACAATGTAACTTCTTTTCTGCTTTTGATGATATTCAAGTTTATCATGTTTTCCGACTTAGAAGTTTATCATATGTTTTTCCCTTGAATTATTATTATGTTTAGTAATTTTGATCTGTTGAACTAATTTTTTTTGTTTATTTCTAAATCAGTTTGATGTTAAGCTAAGTTGAAATTTTGATTTTATTTTCTTTTTCTAAAAAGATTAAAAAAAATTATCTGTTGCAGTTGATCAATAATTATCAGTTTTCTATCTACATAATATCATAACAATTAGACTGGTAGTTTGATATGATGATATTTGCCGAATAAGTCGAGCATACCTTTTCATACTGACGGCACTGTAGCCTTTATTTCCAATGTACTAAGCACAGGTTTCATTTAGTAATTTACATAAATTATTAAAATTTTAAAATTATTAACATAGGAACCCACTGTACATTAATATAAAATTGAAATCCAAAATGATTTCTCTAAATAAATGGATAATTTTTAAACTTTTAACAAATTCAACTTCTTTGTTGCTACTTTAACAAACTTTTTTCCAGTGGGCTGGCTGGCCTTTAATCATATATAGTCCATCAAACAGAGTATAAATTATGACCAGTTGCAGACTGTAAATTATGACCAACTTCGGACTAAACTTACATTTAATTGAGCATAAACTTACATAAAACACACATTTAATATCACAAAGAAATATCATGAATGAACCATAGCAAGTGCAAAATTACAGTGACATTTTGTCAGCTGATATTAATTTCTCATAAATAAGTGCATAATTAAATCACTTTCTACCCAACTTAGGCTAGTAAAATACAATTACTACATACAAAATTATGCTAAAACTCGGTAGCATTTATTTTATCACTCTGGTCAATTTTTTTCATCTCAGCCTGCGACACAGAGCCATAAAAGCAGATCCTACTTTGACATCGCTGAATCCGTTCATTGAAGTGACTTTTGTACAAGTTTGTTATAAATAGAAGGGGCCAAGATAAAAAATAAATAAATGAATGAACAGTTAAAATTTTGGATTCATGTTTAAAGAACAAACCTAACCAATCATGAATTTTGAGTGATGCCCAGCTTGAAAAAGATTTGTGCAAATATCCAGGTTTTATACCAAAATGGAAAAAACACACCAGCATGGGAAAATTAATTTGTTATCTTAGATGGAAGAATCATTTTGGCAAAATTTGCAAGTTTAAGATCATAGGTTTTCTGCCAGAATAGTCCCATTTGTTTGATTTAAAATAAAAATAAAAATAAATAGGTAAATAAAAATAACTGTTTGCATGCTGAAGAACATATCAAACAGAAACAATAATGAATGACTATTATTGCACTTTCACAATAGTATTAAGCATATTACGGATTCGAGTACGACATTTAATGGATGTCGTGACCATTCGTCGCATTATATATAGTGATAATCATCATTTTAATAGTTGTTTAAATAGGGGAAAATGATGATAAATCAACATCAGAACCAAAAAGAATTTACTTTCCAAAAGTTCGAATCAAACATTTGTAAATAAACGGCATGTCCATCGAAGTATTCTACCATTTATGCACCGTAATTTTAAGGCGTGTAAGCTGTCGGAGATGATCTTAGGATAACTAAAAGTTAATTACTTGTGTTTAGAAGTTGATATTCATCTTGTACATCTAAAGTTTGTTAAACTTTCAACATAGCTATTACTAAGAAATTGCTTCTAAACTGGCTCTACAAATCACTGGTCCAAAACGTTGCCTTAGTATACCTCCTACTACAGCAACATTGATCTTCTACGGAACAACTTCTTTCGATATTTCTATAGCTCAAACGCCAATTTTACCCTTTTCCAAATATGGACAGTAGCATTTCGTCTGACATTACTGTGCTTTAAGCATTTAGTTAAAGGGTCGCAATAATTAGATTATTGCAGATAATGATTTTCGAGCTCTAGCTCTATCAAACACAGCCGATTAAAATAGTTTGCAGTCATATTAACCTAATCTATAAAAAGGGAAAGAGGAACGAACAATAATGTACCTCTTAGTATAACGTTCTGGTTGCAGCGCCTTCTAATTGCCCATGAATCGTCTAAAGATAAAATTATACAAGAATTGGATCCGAGTATAATCGAATATTGTTTGTGAAATACGACGCATAGGTTTTTCATCACGGTTTTCGAGTGATAATTGAATGGATTGAAGGGAAAGATGAAAAGGGGGAGAGGGATTTAGGGTTTTGAAAAGAAGAGGTTCTCGGTGAAATGTGAAAATGAGAGGGAGACGAAGTCATTTACCGCCAACTTTTCATCACGGCTTTCAACGTGTGAATACTATTTTTGCACCAGTTGTAAATAAAACTGATGCAAATAACATTATTTGCATCGGTATATTTTCATCGGTTGTCAATGATAACCGATGCAAATTGTATTTTTTTACTATCTACTGCTTTCCACATAACAAATGCATCGGTTGTTAAAACGTAATCTATGCAAATACTTCTATTTGCATCGGTTGTGGTAATAATTGATGCAAATGAGGCAAAGCAACATGCGTATTTTGTAGTAGTGTAGAAGGATCTAGAGGCTTTGACTACTTGTAGTGTGTAGTTAAGATCGACTGCTAGTTCAAGTCAGAGCACTGCCATGTTATCCTGCTTGGATGTTCGACTAGTTCTGATTGAAAGGATTGCTTCTAAGCAGAAAGAAGACCCATTGTTATCCGAGAAGATTAGAAGGCTTGAGGTTGGATCAAAGAATGATGATCTAAAAGATTTTAATCTTGACCGGAGGGGATGGTTAAGAAAGAAGAGACAATTGTGCATTCTTAGTGTTGAGGACTTAAGGAAAGAAGTTCATAGCGAATGTCGTCGATCCAATTTATGATTCATCCTAGGGGAACTAATATGTGTAGGAAATGAAAATGAGTTTATACAGGGAATGTATGAAGAGGGATGTTGGTTTATGGGTAAAGTAGTGTATGAACTATCAATAAGTGAAGGCCGAACATAAGAAGCTGAGTGGGTTGCTTCAAGCTTTGGAGATACCAGTTTGGTAATGGGATTCAATATCCATGGATTTTATAGACGGGCTTCCATGGTCGAATCGAGTAAATGAAAGCATATGGGTCATAGTGGATCGGTTGACCAAGGGTGCCCATTTCATTCAGTTAAGTCATCCAGGACGGCTGTTCTAGCTAGATTGTTTATAAAGAACATAGTCAGACGGTATGGAATTCTTAGTAGTATAGTAAATGATAGAGATACTTTGTTTACTAGCGAATTATGAAAAAGTCTACAAGATGTGATATAAGCTCAAGATGAGTACTGCTTATCACCCTCAAACAGATAGGCATATAGAGAGTGTCAACAAGGTACTCGAGGATTTGTTGAGAGCTTGTGTGCTAGATTTTAGTGGATCTTGGAAATATCACCTATATTTAGTTGAGTTTTCCTATAATAATAGTTATCAGACTAGTATAGGAATAGCGCCTTTTGAAGTGTTGTATCGGAGGCCATGCAAGTCACCAGCTTGTTGGTTGGAAACAGGAGATAGATTAGTCTTAGTCCAGATCTGGTAAGATACGCAACCAAAAAGATTGAGTTGATCAGAGATAGGATGAAGGAAGCTCAGTCTAGACAAAAGAGTTACACATATAAGAGGCGTAAAGATCGAGAGTTCTCAGTTAGAGATAGGATTTTCATTAAGGTACCACCGATGAAAGGTGTGGTATGATTTAGAAAGTTAGGGAAATTAGCACCGGGATATGTTGGACCATTTCCAGTTATAGAGAGGATTTGAAAGCTCACTTACAGAGTAAAGTTCCCGACCAGTTTGGCAGGTGTAGATAATGTGTTTCATGTGCCTCATCTTCGCAAGTGCGTGCATGATCTAGAGACTACTATTCTCCCGACTACATTGGAAGACTTAATAATAGAACCGGATCTTGCTTTTGTTTGGCAACCAGTTCGGATTGTAATGGGCGATGAGAAGAAGTTAAGAAACAAGATGGTCAAGTTGGTGAAAGTTAAGTGGAGCCACAACGAGAAGAACTGTACTTGGGAGGAAGAAGACATGATTAGAAATATTTATCCTGGTTTGCTATAATGGTAGTTCTATGTTCTCTTTATATAGACTATTTTCTAATCAGTTTTGCTAATATGGTAGTAAAGAGATGTTACAGATGATTGCTATGATTAGTGTTTAGTCCTTGCTGAATTTCGAGGACGAAATTCTTTAAGGAGTGAAGCATGTAACACCCTTAATTTTTAAATCATTATTCATAAGATTTAATTAGATAAATTAAATAGAATAATCTAAAGACTAGAATGATAATGGAATTGAGATTTGAAAACTAATTATGCCGTGACTTAATTAAATGGATTTATAAAATGGCTCATAAGCAAATGAACAATTGTGGTTCATAAGATGAAAACTAAATTCCTACGGAACCAAGGTCGAAAGATGAAAAAGTCGGTCATTTAACAACCATTGATGAAGGATTCCTCAAAAAGTTAAGGATTAGTAATCCTTTTTAGAAATAGAATGGTTCTTCCCGAAAGCAAGCCAATCGTTATGTTGTGTAGAGCTGAACATCTTCTATTCACTGGGAGAAAGCTTTTCGCGACCCAGGATGCCATTTTATCATCAACCCAATCACCGTTCACATTTTTACTTTTTCTTATCAATGAATAGATATAATTACATGTACAACTTATATGTCTCATGTTTCCCAAAAAGTGATTCGGTTGATGGAATTTAATATGATACTTATGAGATCGATGAAATTTATATTCAAATATTTCTTCTTCAAACATATTGATTTGACCCTATAAAATTAAGTAAGGAGAGGGTAATATAGAAATTAACCATATACCATAACCCCTAAACCCTTGCCTCATTTTTATTCATATGTTTAAAAAACAAAAACATAAAAAAGGAGATCAAGGCCAGCCTTAACCATAAGGGAAAAGGGGATCAAAATCAATCAGCAGCTAAGGATTCAAGCAAAGAAGAGTTAAGCAAGAACATGTATCAAGTTCCTTATCCAAACAAGGTGAACAATAATATAAACCATCTCATATATATTTATTTGAACAATTTAATTTTGGGTTTAAGTTTTCAAAAACGTTAGGATGGATTGAATGATGATATGCTTGATTATATGCCATGTTTGTTTTGAACAAGGATTTTACGTAAAGAAATAATTCGATTTTAAGGATAAAATTGCATAAAATAGGTTTCAAATGCTATGAGGATTGAATATGTTATGCAAAACATTATTTTAGAGATAGGTTTAAATTTTCACAATATTCCAAGTTATAGATAATTTATTATGAATTTTGGATGGAGGAACTAGACAGTTTGGGTTTAAAATTAATTATGACAGTTATATGGAGGATTTTGGGTATGAAATTTACATATGTTAGAAGATATATTAAAAGGGAATTATGAAGATTTTTGAAAATTATTCCTAGGCGTTTTGATATGCTTACTAAATTATTCAAGTTGAAGAACTTATATGCTTAAATGTTTTATGGGAAGGAATGGCTTATTTGTTAAAATAATTACAATTAAAAATTATTGAATTTGACAGCACTTATAGAAAAACGATTTTCGATAAAGAAAGAGCATCCAATTTCTTTTCGACAAATAAAGCAAGTTAAGTGAAAATAAATTTATTTTAAAAGCTAAAAGTCAGTTTTTCTTGGGTTAACTACTTCCTTACCTCCATCTGTTAACTTTCGACACCTTGCCTCCACCAAAGAACCCATTCAAAACCAATACACATGGTATCAAGCAGTCGATACATAGCGCATTAGAGAAAGACGAAAGATACAGTGTCAAAACATTGCTTTCGGTGGGTTTGAAGATACTTTTTTAAATTTGAATTACTTCTTTTTATAAATGATGCTTTTGAAAGGGTTGAGGCCAACTATATTGGCTTTTGAATCAAATAACCTGCCTTTGTTTTAGAAAAGTGCTTTTGATGGGATGCCGCCTTTTTTTTGTAAAGAAAAGCTTCCAAATGAGTTGTCGTTTATTTAGTTTTGAAAAAGAGCTTTCGAATGGGTAGCCGCTTTTGAACTTATTCGAAACCAACTTGCCGCAATAATGCCTTTCAAATTAGTTAAAAAATACTTTCTTTATAACTTTAAGTCAATGCTTCTAAAAGGGAAGCTTTTGAAGCCGCCTTCCCTATGCTTTCGAAAAAGTTCTTGTAGCCGCTTTTATTAATGCTTTTGAAAAGGTGGTTTCGAAGCTATCCTTTTTCCTAAGTTCTTTTATTTTAAGATCAATGCTTTCGAAAGGGTTACTTTCACTTTTGTTTTTTGACCCCCAAGTTATATTTAATGTTAAACACAATGGTTTCGAAAGAGATACTTTCAAATGGTTTTGAAGTCATGCTTCCAATGATTTTCTTTGAATTAAGTGCCTTCTAAAGATAAGTTTTAATGCTTTCAAAAATTATATCTTTAATGGTTTCGGAAGGAAAGTTTCAATGCTTTCGAAAGGAATGTTATGAATGTTTCGAAGGGTATATCTTTAAGTGTATTGACAGGAAGGTTTGAATACTTTCAAAAGGTTTGTTTTATTGATATCGAAAGAGAAGGCCTAAGTTTTCGAAAGCCTAAATTCTCAAATAAGAAACATAATCTCAATTTTAAAGTAAACTCATGGTAATATGAAAGATTTTTGAAATGGAATTTAACTTTGGTATTTTTGAAGAAGCTTTCCTTGCCAAAGAGGATAGGTTAAAGGTATTAACCACATTTCATTTAATAATGATTACAAGGATATTAAACCATAGATGTTCATATTATTATGGTATGATCAGTTATCATGTGTGCTTCTTCTGTAAACATATTCACTTTTTAATCTACCATAACTACGTTTTAGGGTGTTAAGGGCAGAATAAACATCTAGGTTGACCCGATAGTGAATATATAGTGAGTTAACTTCTATATGAGTAGAATTGCATCCAAGAGGTCAGGAAGACTAGAATGTAGGATGCCCAATGACTGATCAAAGAATTATTGGTTTAGAAAGGTTCATAGTAAGCCTATGAAAACTATGTATAAAGATTGTTACTGGCAATGGCCAATAGGTTCTTAGTGATCCCATGAAAACTATATCTGGACAAGTTATTGAAAAAGATCAATAGGTTCATAGTGATCCCATGAAAACCATGACATGAGAGAAGTTATTGTAGAACCTAATAGGTTCATAGTCGTCCTATCAAAACTATGATTGGACATAGTTATTGATAGATACCAATAGGTTCATAGAAACCCCATGAAAACTATGATTGGATAATTGTATTGGTAGAAACCAATAGGTTCATAGTGATCCCATGAAAACTATGAAAGTGGATAGCAATTCCATAAATAATTAACAGGTTATTAGTAGCCCATGAAAACTAATAGGTTAATATTGACCCCAGAAACTATAATTTGAAACAAATATTCAGATAAATGGGGATGGGAAATCCAGTGCATATTGCATATTTGCATATCATCATTATACCTTCTATTATATTATGTTTCAACCATTATGGATGCAGGTGCATAGTATATGGTTATTTTAAATTAAGTTAAGATACTAATGAGGGGGAACACCCATTCCGCTAAGGGGCATGTTCTTACTAGATATCTATATGGTTCGAGATGGTAGACTATTATTCATACCATACTTTTTATCTGACTTGAAGTTTATGTTTTTCCCTTAAACTCTCGGGGGCTCAGTTGATTTTGAGTATTTTGAGAGTTAAGGTTTTTAGGTTCCCCTTTAGATGAATAAGCTTTCGGAGACGTGCAGGAGGCAATGTAGCTATTATTAGCTCTTTTTGTTTGATTCCACTATGTTCTGAATGTACTGACAAAGTTTGTTAATTGCCTATATTTAGACTCTGATCAACCAAGAGGGCATCTTCATATGTCGTTCTTAGCATATTTTGTAACAATTATATTTCTCTAAACATGGTTTATGAATTGGGATTATGTAATGAATTTGAATTTGATTGAAGTAGAATGAGAAATTTATTTTATGATTTTAATTTTTTTTATATCCATCGCTTCTGTTATATCAATGTGTCTAACATTACCACATTTGGTCACCGAGAATTAATAATTATGGATGACTATAGCATGCGTAGAAGTTAGTTTTAGGCCTCCAAGTAGGGGATGCTACAAACTCCCTGATCGACCACATGAAGCATTAAGACACAAACCCAATTGACGGCTACGCTGCTAATTATAACATAGGCAGCTTTCCATAGTGAGGTGTAGATCTGGTCAAGACTCCTTGTCAGACTGATGTTGTGCTAACTGATGTGCATAACGAGATAGGACATCAATTGCAAATTGTCAGTCCTGTGCTCATTGACATTTCCAGAAAAGATCCACTAAAGAATCTCAGGGTCAGTCATCTTAATGTCATCCAAATCTATGCCTAATGCAGATATCTCTAAAATTCCAGCAAGATCACCATCTGACATCTCAATCCGAGCTACCTTCACCTTGAAATCAATGTAGCTATTGCCATCATCAAAATTCTACGTCATCTATGCATCGAAAAGTTAAATGCAGCTTGGGTAATATTCCCGCTCATAAGTCCCGAAGCAGAGGATCGGTGCAAGTCCTCTCGTGACGAAAAGCTCTTCAAGCCCAAGAGCGATGAAATCCCCAAACTTCACTAGTTGTTAGTGAAATAAATCAAATTCTGCCATTCCAAGATAGGTGACGATCTTCCCCTCGCTCTGGTCGAGCCAAGTGGCTTCTTGCGAGTGAGGCTGGGATGACGAGAGGAAGAGCCAACGATACGTGACGGTGCCATGAGCTGAGAGGCAGTTGGAACAAGGAAGAATAGGGTTTAGATCCAGAGTAGTAGTAGGAAAAGATCTAACACGCAAGGATTTGGGTATAGGTTGGTGATCGAATAGAGGAGAGAGGCATTGGTTAAGAACAGGAATGGCGATAAGGAATTGGGTTCGGCTAAAAATTGAAGAGGAGGAAGAGAGTGAGGGTGGTTTTGTGGTAGTTGGAGGTTTGGACGCGACTTATAGTCGTGATCCACGTTCGGGTTCGACCCGAGTCTACCTAGTGGTCGACCGCTACTAGGTCAACCGTCGACCGCTTGGTCACTTGCTAGCTCAGGTTTGGGTGTGGCCTGAGCCTAGACCTAATAGGGTCGTTTAAATTAATTAATATTCCAATGATCGTCCCGCACACCATCTTCAACTTAACCCATCCAAAAATATTTTGCCTTCCATACAATGGCAGCCACCTTATCGTGTAGACCCTTCTTGGACAAGATTGTGATGGCCTCCGCAAAACTGTTGTGACCAACAACACTTCCAAAACCCCAAAAATATTTCGATTTCTATTTCATGTCTACTTCGCATGGTAATATTTCTTCCAATAGCTTTTGGGTTTAACAACACTTAAAACTACATACCATGAATAAAGTTGAATGTCATTCCTATTTAGTTCGTACCTTGAAGAGAAAAAAATATAAAAACCCTTGATTTTATAAAACGAAAAATAACTGAGCTAAATATATGCTCTTTTATACTTGTTTCTAAATAACAGAAACTATTTTATGTTAAAACTTCCTTCGAAAATTAATCTTATATATATAAATATTTAAGGGTTTCCAAATACTTTTTTAATACAAATTTCCCAAATCAAAAAACTATTTTCTTGCCGAAAGTCAACATCATACCTTTACTAGTATATACATCTAAATATTTAAGGATTTAAAGAACTAATCTTTTATAAACTAAATTTTTTTAACACGACCAATCTAGTGGTATACGTGTTTCTTTGAAAATTAAAATTGCGAAACTTCCTCAAAATAAAATTTTCAAAATAAGTTCTTGGAAAAAGAAATCCTTTGAAAACCCTTTTCTTAAAAATCTATGGCATTTCCAAAATATACTACAAAAATTCTCTCATAGGTTTTTGACAAAGGAATTGACATTATTTATTCAAATAAAACTCCAGTTTACCATTAAAGAAGTAATCAATGAATTTACCTTAGTAAAGACTTACCTCTGGATAATTGCAAAATATAAAACCTAATTTTCCATCCGTATAGAATAACTGTATGTCACTGACCGAAACTCAAAGTCCAAAATCACAAGGTAGTTATAATCTCAACAATCAAGTCGAACACCTCCAGTCTTCAGGATTCACCCATATGTCGTACTCATGCTCTTTACCAATTGCGCTTTACGCATCGCCAGCACTCCGTGGGGTGCGTTTAAGTCGGCATGAAAATCTTAACTCTAAGATATCTCCCACTCATAATTGCTTTGCCCATTCCTTCGTAGTGGAACTACAACTACTTCTATAGTCAAAACTCTTAGAATCTAGCGTAAGAATGTAATATTACTAGATAGGAAAGTACAAATATGTTCTTAATTTATCCTAACTCCTCTAATCTACTAACCTAAAGCTCTGATAAAAATTGTAACAACTCATACCTTAATAGGCTCAAATTTCTATACATACCGAAATCCAAGTCCATCAAAGCATAGATTATTAGATTTGGTACCTGCAAATAAGCATGAGCATTATCTAAGATTTATAGAAATTTAAACTCACAACGGAAACAATAATTGGATAAGTATACTAACTATGACTACTACCCTGGATCTAAGGGTATTCCTTGGATATCAGATTGTCACATCAGCATCGAGCATGAGAGAAAGAAGACTCTCCAATAATAAAGCATATCCAGCTCCAATGACATGTCCTTTAATCTAACCTATGGGTCGTAATGAGAGGGAGTCAGAACAACTTTTGGTGACTAGAAATTAATGTAAACTGTTTATAACACAAACTTATACCAATGGGTTTCCATTTAGTTTCTATGTCCATGAAGGTTAGCAATTCCAATCTAACCTTGCATTGCACACACGATTGCATATTTATACCTTCCCATGGTATGAAATATTAATAAAGCCATATCAACCACCCAATACTTCCGAACCCATTAGCCACTTAATACTTCCAAATATGAAGCGGGCATCTATAATTAAAAAAGGAATAGGCAGACTCTTATCATTTACGACCTTAATTGAGGTAGACCCCATCATTTAAGGCATATTCCCAAGGTGGTTTCTTAACAATGTTGTCCATGGTCAGTTGGTCCTAGCTATAAGACCTCTAACCACTATTTAAGGCTTTTGATATTTAATGTCCAAATATACTGCATTTATCACCGATAAAATCATAGTCATGTAATAAATAATACCCAAGCCACTTGATACCTTCCATTAGAAAATAGGTTGACTCTAATCGTTTAAGACCTTAACTAAGACAGACCCCATCATTTAATACCTATCCCCAAGGCATACTCTAAAATAGTACTATTATTATTTCGGCTTTAGCAATGTAAGAGACTGTACCCAAGCCACTTAATACTTTCAAATGGAAAATAGGTAGACCCCGTCATTTAAGACCTAATTCCAGAGGTGTGCTCCTCAATAGTAATATCTAGCTGTCATTGCTTGACAATCTTATAGGTTACTTAATACTTTTTTTATAGGAAAGAGGAGGACTTTGTGGTCACTTAAGACCCAATCCTAAAGCGAACCCTTCCTAAGATATCCACTCTCGCTCTTTAATTATAATTATGACATCTCATTAGGTTACTCCTTTCGATAGGGAGGTGGATCTTTCTGCCACTTAAGACTTCAACACTGAAGTGAACCCTTTTTAGAGACATCCTTATTTATTTATTCGAAATCTCACTAGGTTACTTAATACTTCCATTAAGGAGACAGGCGGACCCTTTAGCCATTTAAGACCGCAAATCAGAAGCAAACCCTTATGAAGTCATCCTTCACCATTCCTAATTTTAATTTTGGACCATTTAATAGTTTCCAATTAAGAAAGCAAACTTAATCTCTCACGTTGTCAGGGTCATTGGATTAGTGATATCTCACATCAATAGTAAGTACACCCGACTGTTGGTATCCTTAAAGTAAAGGGTAGTCTTCCATCAACTGACTATACTGACCTCGCATTACCAACCTACTAGGTTCAATTAACCATTCTAATTTTTTATTTATGTTAGCTTAGGTAGACACTAGACTTAGCTTACTAATTACCCTTTTATTTAAGGCAAGATTTACCTTAAATATTTATCTACTCACATATCCTCGTTTAATGCTCATAAATGTCAATTTATCCATAAAATCCTTATGGACATTGCCTAAGACATTTATGTATGATTACTAATTTCAAATTAGTAACCTTTTATATCTATTCCATTTTTATCAGTCTCATTAATCCATTTACCTTAGTAATTATTGCAACTTCCACATTCAGTACAATTTATTGGGCTTACAACCTTTTAAATTCTTTCTCATTAGTTAATCATCCTAAATTTGAATATTACGTGCAAGCAGTATTATTAGTTTTTTATTTAATTATTATAAGTGCAATAATTACGTACAAATATTTACTTTTATTAAATATGTTCTAGCTATATAGCTTTACTTGAATATACTTTTCCATGTTAAATTGTTGGAATTATATCTAAAAGATTATCTGCTATGATTTTCATAAATTAGTTCAGAATAAAAGATTTAACTTTAAAATATAAAAGATTACTTCGTTTGAAATTACAATGAACATTCATTTGTTTTTATGAAATAGACAGTGTAGATACAATGAATTCATACTTTACACATCTCTTTCTATTTGCATCTATTCCTTGTTAGATCAAACACCGTATCTTTCTAAAAGGAAAAATACAAACTAATTTACAAATATTAAACAGATCTTAACTCCAACAGTTTCAAATATAGAAAAGTTAAATTCTAACAAGATTAGGTTAATAATCCAAATTTATAACATTCTTAGACAACCTATTTCCGATCTGGAATAAATTTCATTTAAACTAATATTCTAAATTCATACTTTCGAGACCGATTTCTAGATCAAGTTGTATACAACGCTAAATCAATTTATAAAAAAGAATATGTCGGCGATATTTATTATATTTAGATCACATTCAATTTGTTTCCTACAGTTCATATATAATTATCCAATTAGGCATAAAAATCAGAAAAAACACCAGTGGGATAACTTTCATATTATAACAATCTATAAAAAATCTCACCTACCTTTTACAAGCGATCCAAATCTCAAGATCTGAAGTAGAACCTTTGATTCATCTCCACATCCTTTTTGATCCAGGAGATATGTATAAAATGTTATATACATACATTAGAATTATAAATTTGAGAAGAGATCCGGGATTGGGAGGGAAAATAGATACAAATATATAAATATATAAATTACTTCAAATACGCATATGGCTGATTCTCTTCTCTTCTTCTTTTTATTAGATTTCTACACTTCTATGAATGTTATGAATATATATACAAATATCTTATCTTTTTAATTTAGACAGAAATTAGAGAAGAACAAATGGCAGAGCTTCCCTACCGCTTTCAAAAAAATACGAGAAGAGTAGGGAGGGCTAGGCTTGAATTTATAGGTGCTAGAATCAACCAGAACCGTTAGATCTAAATATATTAAATCCGGGATGTTGCGGCCTAGTTTTACTAGAGCCGTAGATCTCCACAGGTCACCACCCTTGGGTGATCGCTCGATCGCTAGGGGTCGACCATTTCTGGTGATGGGTCGGCCTATAGGCCTGTGTAATTAATATAAAAACTTAATTATTTATTATTTAGTTATTTTCGTTTCAAATTCCTTTTTCGTCTGTAACTTCTTCGTTTGAACTCCGGTCATAAAAATACAAATATGAAAGTTGCTCAGAATTTCAGCACGAATGCAATGGTGTAAGTTTCATAGTCAGATTTCATCCTTTGCACAAATTCCATTTTCGGACCATAATTATTTTACTATCTAACTAGTTAAATAACTAGTACCAAATTACAGGGTGGTGCATGCCTTATAAGACCGATTTTGAATTGGTTCAAGATATATTTATATTCACAACATAAATTAGTCATGTAATGACTCATCTCTAAAGTTCTCCTGGGAGGATCGATATAAGTTCCTTTACATACAATTATTATGTGCAGTCTTTCAACTCGCATAACTTGCCAACTCCTTGGCCATTGTTATATAGAGGTTTCTTATAAACCCTTATCTTGTATATTTTTGTGAACTATTCTTTGAATGATATTAATTTTAACCTTGTGCACTACTCTTATGTACATACCTTATAGAAGGAGTTTACCCCAACTTCACTCATCATTAACTATACTTTGTCGAACAAAGTTTGATTACTCCTTATTAATGTATCATTATGTATTATAGGAAGGAGTGATCTTCGAGACTGAATGTTTAACCATATTAGGTACATACAGAACACTTTTCAATATACACACCCATTTGGTTATATTGAATCATTTATGTTGCATGTTATATTATTTACTTTCATTTTATATTCTATGAGCTTATTAAAGACTTATACATGTGTATAAAATATACATGTTTATGTTTATGACAACTCATCGGTGAATACGACGAAGTACGTGGAACTATTTTGCCACTAATAAACTTATGATTACATACATTTATATGTATCGATTCGAAGAGTTCATCAGCTCTTATGATGCTCCCACTAAATTGGGTGCATATCCCTTAATTGTTTGAGATATAATTAACTAGTATCATATGATTCATAATGATATAAAAAAATTATTTCTCAATAATACGGCTTAGTCTATAATTCCAAAATAATTTTAATAGTTTTAGATACTTCAATATTTTCTATTGCATCACTTTTGTTGTGAAAACAAATATCAAATTATAGTTTCATCTCATAACGAATATTCATAATATTAAATTGAAATATTGCTCTATTTTTTAGTCGACGACGAAAGATAGTCGTAACTTCATAAATAATGTTCTCTATGGTTTACAAAAACAATTTTTGTAACTTGATGCAATCAATAAGTGCTATATGGCATGCTCCCACTACTTCCATCATTACAATAATAGCATATTGATTTCGAAGGTCCATCATTCACTTAATATAAATTATTTATTTCATATACTATAATTATTTTTCAACGGAGAGTTCTTTGATCAAATATCTTGAACTCAAAGAAATAAATCCCATAGAAAATAATTTTGTGAAAGAAAATAAATTTAGGATCAGAAATCATGTTTCTTATTCAAATATTAAGTATTAATCATTATTACAACTCTTGTTTACGATGTTTTTTTATGAAGTATATGTGACCATTCACTCTCTTCTTCTCAACTGTACTTTAAATCATATCTACTCTGTACATTCATTATTCTTTCTAGATGGTCAAACCATTCAAAAAAACATCCCTTACTATAATATTAGAACGAACTCTTTACAAAAATGCACTTGATCATCCTTAACCTTTAAGGATATCAAATATGATGCACCTTATGTAAACTGATAAAACTTATATTTCAACAATCGTATTCTAGATTTGTATTATATTTTTGGACTTGCGTGATATTTAACACAATATGATCATTTATTGTAATCAATCAAATTGAATACTCGATCTTGCACTATGGTTTATTTGCTTATTTTAGTTGAACTAATTTCATTGAAATATTGTACATTACAAACTATGACCATTAACCATATAACATTAATATGCAATTGTATATGGATAAATATTCATAGTATTGTATTGCTTTTGAGTTCGAAACTCATAGACTGGAATACATGGTCTCGACCAAATAAACACGTAAGCGACCAAATTACGAATATAGTTGTTGTAGAATCGGGCACTTGCATGGGTGTTGAAATGTTAACATGCAATAGGGATTTATTAGTAAGTATATGTTATATTTCTATTCGTCAATTTAAATTCAATTTGTATATTTTAAGTGATAAACATTTTATCAGTCATATTAAATGCACAAATTTATAAATGTAGATTATAATAACATTATAGTACATGTTCTTACAATGTTAGAAAGATTAAATGTTATCATTCCATTTTTCTGATAAGGCTTCCACTAGTGTTTTATGTTTCACCAAACCCTAAATTGAAATATAAAAGTCTTCCGACTTTATTAGTAGGTGTTACGACTCGTCCGCCTAGAAATTCTAACCATGAGTTTGCACAACAAGTTATAGCTCTGTGAACGATGGATAACTCCTTATCGGTTGTATCGTATATAGTTCCTAACTCTTGGTATGTTGTCATAATTTCACTTCAACCTTGAGTTTGCTCAACATATAGAAACAAAATCATTCACTCGTACCTACCATATCACGACGGAAAAAGTATAGTATATGTACCTTGAGTTTGTTCAATAAGTACATATGGTTATCTTACCTCGTCTATTCAATATAATAATAATGCCCCACACAACATCCCTAGCTTGATTCACTCAACAACTCAGGAGTATGCAATTAATTTATTAATATATATAGTAGAGGACAACGTTATATTGAAGATTCATAATCTTCAATATATTATATTGAGTGATACCAACTTATGGAATAATGTAATTTTCTTGTGAAATACCTCGTGATTCAAGTATCAGACACATTGAAAATCACATTATACATACATTTACGTGTCTATTTATTTCTTAATATATTTAGGGTTTATTAATTTTACACCTTCAATTTGTACATTAATATTATATATGCTTTACTACTGTATAACTTTTACATTTCATATTACTTATATGATAGTCTTATGTATTATATTATACTGATAAAATCTTATTTAATTAATTAATATTTTGATTAACCTTATATTATGGTAATATCACATTTATATTAAATATTTATTATACACTATAACCTTTATAGTATAATACATATATCATATATATGTGTGTATGTATGTGTATTATTTAATTAATTAGCCTTTTAGTTAATTCATTTAATTAACATTTTTAAATATACTTATATTAATTTCAGAATTCATTTATATTCATGCGATACTTAAGTTAATTTAACATTTTAAAACAACATAACACATATCACAATATATAATACATGTATAAATTTATTAATTAATTAACTTATTTTATTAACCTTATTAATAAATTTTATAAATTTCAAAATTAATTTATGTTAGTTTTCAAAAATTTTGAAAAAATATAATATATTATAACATTTATAATATATATATTATTTCAAATTTTTATATTTTTAATTTTTAAAAAGTTTTTGAAATTAGCTCAATGACCAATTCAAATTAGGCCCTTTCTATTAAGGGCAACCTTTAGGCTTACATCTTGGTTCAGGCCAGGTCGGTAGATAGATAGCGCAAATTACTTGATTACCCTAACCTGATCCTTTGACACCACCATTCTGGACACCCTATTATCTGGGCTATAAGCTTAGTTAGGCTACCATGGCATAACTAATTTAGACTGCATATGCTATTGGGTTTTGATACCATTGTTAGAACTGGATCCGCCCGTAGTAGAAGAAATTGATGGATTTAAAAAAATTACCATTTTTGATCTTTATTAGACGTATGATGTGTAATTTATTTAGCACATTTCTTAATTTCTTTTAATAAAATCATTATTTTATTTAAATTTATAATATAGTTTTATATTATGTAGCTAATAGTATATTATATATATACGTGTATCATACACATACACAGATGTGTGTGTGTGTGTATGTATACACACGTGTGTGCATATGTAACATAACAATCCATGCAAGGTATAACATACCCATATATAAATGTTGGGATTCACACCGCAACAGACATATTAGCTCGTCTAATATACAAATATATTGTCCAAATGTATGTTTATATAGTTTATTTCATGTATATAAAAATATTACGAAAAATATGTATACATATATATGTTATATTTTTAAATTTATTTTATGGAAATATGTATACATATACATATACCTACATGCATGCATACATACATACGTACATATATATATATACACACACACACATGAAACTAATAATATATATAAATATATGTATGCATATAAAATTCTTTAAAATTATATTAAAATTTGTTTTTTTACTAGAAATTAAAAATCAAAATCAATTTTTTTAATTTAACATATATAATACATACACATACATATACATGTATACATATATACACACATACATGTATACAAATATACATATACATGTATATATATACATATACATGTATATATATACATATACATGTATATATATACATATACATGTATATATATATATACATATACACATATGCAAGCCTATTTTATAGCTCACAAAAACTGATATATTCTCTTTATTTATTTTTAAAATATAAAATATATTTCTATATGGAAATATAATATAAATTAATAAAAAAATAATTTTTAATATAATATCGAATTTAAACATTTTTGTAAAAATCTTCAACATATTACGTTATTTAAATATTATATATGTACACAATTTAAAATCAACATTAAAATAAATATATTATTTTCGATTATTACTTAAAATATTTAAATTATATAAAAGTTTAATTTTTTCTCTTTTTTGCCAAAATTTATAGTAGATGTAAATTTAATTTTATGAAATATAAAGCATGTTTTATAACTTATATATAATTTATTTATAGAATTAAGTGATTTAAACAATATTTAAATAATATACATAAATAAAATATTATTTTAATTCAATCGAAAATATTTTAAGTATAATATCAATTGCATAATTTTAAATCTTATAAAAAGTGAGCAATAAATATTAAATTAATTTAAATTAAAAGGAATCTATTTTTCCTCTACCGTGAGCAATACACGCATGATTATGTCATAAAAATATTTATTTATAAAAACATATACGTTCATACAACCATTTAGAATGTGATAATATATTGATATAATAGACATCATATAACTAACAAAATAAAATACATAATTATATATATATATATATATTTATTCTGTAAAACAGTTTTCTCTCCCATGAGTAGAGAAACAGGTGATTGCAATTTCAATAATGGGATCCCATTCCCTTCTCCTATGAAATGCCTGAAACAATTTTCATGTTTCAAATCCATATCAAGATTCAAATCATATGACAATTCAATTCCTCCAATTGAGTTAGTATTTCGGGATACGTAATTCGCGTTTCAATTCTAAGTCATATCTACGTCAATTTGATGGTCGATTTGGGGATTATCTAGTTTTAGAAGGAAGATTCGGTCTCAATTCATCTCCATATCTGTAATGATTTCAATTTAAGAATATGGCTATAAGGATCCATCACCATGTTTGTAAGTGGCGATTCTGATAATGCTTTTATGTGATCACATATGTCGAACACACGATTTGTGGGCAAGTCCCCAACAACCAATTTCGAATCCTAGATTCGGTGATTATTTATTTGGTAGCCCATAAAGATTCAAAGGAAATTATTTCCTCTTGGGCATGTTTGAAACTATAAGGCACAAAAATGATTCAGTCTTTAGTTCCTAATTTGTGTAAATATTTTGAGGTCTGATATAGCATTTGGAATCATGGTTTGATTATGACTTATGCGCTGGTGCTCAATTTATTTCATGGGATCTATGTGTACAAGTTCTATTCACTCGTATACCTCGTTTATATTTGATATATTCGATGATGCTCGACTTCACTGTATGGGATCTGCTCATTCATATCCCTCTATATTTTATAAACAAAACGGAGAAGGGAGTGGCCTAGAAATCGCCCCACCTTTAGATTAATGGGCGTTCATTCTTGGGTTTGAAATCCAACAGTAGCATGACTTCATGGCTAATTTCATAAAATCGCTAGAAGCAGGAGTAATGTGTGGTGGCGAGATGTTCTATGGATTGCAATTATTGGATGTTATTAGTTCGATGTTTCGATTTGGCATAACTAACGACTGATACTCAGGCAGGGTAAGTTTGGGACTTGCGTACCCCTTGTGTAAATCCCGATCTTATCAGTTAGGGAAGGGAAGTCAAGGTATGAGGATGTCACATTCACCTTAGCACATGATTGGTGTGAAGAGCTGCAGTTTGTAAGACAGTTTCACTTTTTCATGCACATTTTGTTTAAGTCTGCAGAAGACAATAATCCTATAAACCTTGTTCATAATCTGGGCTGATATGAATTCATTTATGGACATGTTACATTGCAGTGAAGTAAAGACAAGAACTAATATAAGAAATTTATATTTTTATGCATGCAAATGTAATTATATATTTGGTTGTTGTAAAAATGTAGCCTTGTTTGATTAGGCTATGTGTGCTTGTACTTTATAATCTTAATTACGTTGAAGCAATAAAAGGAACCCATTTTTAATATATATATATATATATATATATATATATATATATATAACCTGTACACTAATATACATTGATAAATTATAAAATTTACCTCATTACCAGTGTTTATAAGTACACCTTGAAACGATGAGATCTACTTCTTAAATTAATTTACATCCAAAGGTAGATGACTTGGAGTTTTCAAAAAAGTTCTCTAATAGATGTGGGTTGAGATATTTATATGGAGGAGAGATTAGAGACAGATTATGATCCTTTTTTATTTCTTACCAATTTTCTATCCTTTATCCATCCAAACCAAGTCTAACTTGCCATTATATGGTCGCACCCTTTTATGCCATCATTATGGTAGAACCAACCAACCCATAATATGGGCTTCAAATCCATTTAAAACCTAAACAAAATATTTTGCATTTAAAGCCAATTTAAACATGTATCGATATTGTATATCGATTAATATATTTATGACTATTATATATATATATATATATATATATATATTTAATAATATCTGTTTATCAAATCAAAGTAAAATTTTAAATAATACTTCATAAGTATTAATTAATTTATATAACAAATAAAAATTAGTTAGATTTATTGATCGCAGGAGTTTTCAATGTTTTGATTGTGTGACCTGTTATGTAACAACCGCATTTTCGACTTTCAAAAGTCAACATTACTACATCAAAATTATTCATTGCCGAGCAACCGAGTGCCGGAAAGATAGTTCGCTAGGAAAAAGAAAAGGAAAGAAAGAATAGAATCTCACAACACAACGAATATCTATAACATAAAAGGATCTTTACATTGGAAAAGTTTATTACACACTATCAGAGAAAACTATTCAATAATCAGCCTGGAGATTTATAAAAGCATGTTCTTACAAATGTTGAAAAATACAACAAAATAATGTAGCGAAAATAAAAGGGAATATATAAGAGATAAATCTTTGGCACCCAGCTCGTCTCCTTCCCTACAAAGCATTCAAAGCTAATCTGAAAACATGCCCGAGCTGACCCAAGCAATATAAGAAAAATAACATTGGATTTGTCTAGAAAAACCAGCATGAGAAACATAATCAAATGGATTCTTAATATTTCAAATAACATTCAAAATAAAGTTATAAGACCACGCCGCATATAAACACGGACGGGTTTTTACCTTACGATAACCAAACCATTTCTATAGAAAATATAGTGATATTATAATAACGTCGAGGGGTTTAAAGTAAATTATGAATATAATTGGAATACTTGCATCTCACATTCCAGCATAGTTGTGCATAAATAACTCTATATGATGCTTATTGGAGAATGGATTCCATCAATGACAGGGCCACGGGGTTACCGCCTATCACAGTACACCTCTTGATAAAATGTACCTAGGTCAAAACCTTTTGGCCCCAATATGGCAAGACCAACCTACCCTTTGCTGGATGGTACTAAAAATTTCATCACCTAGGTTGCTTTGCAACCTTTCCGAGAGCTCTTATACACAATCAAATCCATAAATAATAATCTAGAAATGTTATGACAATACCCTAATGGGTGCAACCCACATGGCCCGCGACATATACTCTATTTTAGTCATTCCTGGTTTATGAGGCTAGATGCTACATTTTACCTTTATATAGAAATCTGTACTTGGAATGCTAAAACTGCCCTCCAAGCGTCAATACAATAGTAGCATCTATCCATAAAAGTTGTTCAAGATATAAACAAACCGAAGGCACCACTTCTACTACATCTGTTTTGGAATCATCCTCGGGATTAGTAGCAAGTAACCCTTGCATTTCAAAGAGCTCTATATCATTGATCCCATTATCTTCAAGATGTCTTCAATTCGAACGCTTGAGTTGGTTTGAAGTAGTTTTCAGATACTTCATACTTATCTGATCCTGCTCTCTTCGAACCAACATCCGATGTTTTTCGTAAACTCAAGTTCGATTCTTTCAAAAATAAAAAGAATACACATAAGGATGGGGATCACTCCCTAACCGTTTAAGTGGACGGATCTTCTTATAATTTATCCTAGAAGAGCACATGAGTTACGTAAAATATAGCATCCCGAGGATAATTGTACTATATAATTCTCGCATTTTCTCTTAGATATTTCCAAAGTTAAAATTTGGTCTAGATTTTGGCAATTGGTTATTTAACTATAAAACAAGTAAACAATCAAACATTGATTTAACTTCATGTGGGATCCGCTATGCCTCTTATTAATTAATCTTTCATTAGTTAAATCTCTTTTGATTATTTGATTTAAAATATCTTCACAAAGGACATTTTCACAAACCACGTATACTCCTTTTAATACTTGGAAAACATTTATATATTTATATCACTGGTATAAGTATATTCACATCCCATTTTATTTTCAATACCTAGAAAATATATCCATACTCAATGGTATATGTATATTAACAAAAATTAAGAAAGATTTCTTCTTTTCTGAATCCATATTTAGATGGGCCAAACAAATATCATTTAAAACATTACTTAGTATAAACCAAACCACTTATCTTTCGGTGTGAAGTATGGAAAGAACGTTTCCATTCCACCACAATTAAGAAGGATTATTTATTAGTTAATAAACTTGGCTTAAATTCAAACTGAATCGTATATGGAAAAAATATTAAAATTCACAGGTTCCATATAAAATTCAGTTAAACAAGGTTCTATAAAACCTATCTCTTTTCCAGACTTTAAAATCTCTTTCCAATTATAAAAGTCTTTACTTGAGTCATTTGTAAGTAAAAACCTTTTTTTGTAAACCAAACTCATTAGCTTCAAACCTCTTTTATGAAACAATATCATTGTTGAAAGCATATTCTTAAGTTAATCAAATTAACTTAAAATACCATTAATAAAATAATTAACTTAAACACCATCATTAGATTTATTAAGTAACTTAAAACACTAACTAATTAAGTTAAACAACGTTGTTAAATAATTAATAGACTTTAGATTACCATTTAATAAAGTAATTAACAAGTCCAATCCTTATCATTAAAATAATTGATTAACTTTAAAATCTTTATTTAAGTAATTAATTAGCCTGTAAACATCAGTAATAAAAGAAAAATTAACTTTAGACAATCCTTAATCAAAACGAAAATTATCTTAATTATTATTAATGAAAATAATAATTAATTTGAAATAAGTATTATTTAAATAATAATCACTTAACATTTGTTGCTTAAATAATAAATAACTTAGCATTATTGTCCCAAAATAACAAGTTACCTAGAAATCTTTTTAATTTAAATTATCCTTTAAAACACCTTAATATAAATTAAACTTTAAAACATAATAAATATATTTAATAATATAAGTTAAATTATTGTACAACTTAAATTTGATTTCTGATTCACAACCTGTCCAATTTGAAAAGTGGCTTAGAAAATCTCAATGGTACTTAAAAAGGCTACCATTATACTTGATACCAACATTCAAGTTATAATACAGATATTTACAAAAGCAACATAATGTAGATACTATCCACAACTATTAATTGATGGATAACAAGTCAATATAAATCAAATGGCATATAAGTAACTATCCAAATTTATGTTCTAGTAGAACGGTGATTTATTCTACTAAATAGATATTCAATATGATCTATTCAGTCCAAAGTAGAACAATGTTTTATTCTGCCAATCGAAATGACAACGATAAATTATAATTACCAAACAATGTAATAAACAACCCGTATTATCTTACTACTAAATTATACTAAAAATAATGATAAAATGATTTTACTTGTATACACTCCTAGTCAATACGAATCCAACGTCAAAATCCATGTGTCAATCGGTGTAACGACCCGCTATTTCGAACCATTCAAATCGACAATTATCCACACATGTCGAGTTTGAATTGCTTAACAGATTTTCAATTTATAATTGGAAAAACTTAGCATATACAATATATAAATCAATCGTAGAATCATAGATGCAGAGTTTTACAACAAAAAGCTGCAAAATAAATAACTAGTAGTTCACGAAGCTACTATAGAAATAACAAAGTCCAACATAGAACACAAAAGAAATCCCAATACATAGATGTATATAACACAAAAGCAAATATCAAGTTTGAAACATACAGCTGAAAATTACAAAAATAAACTAAAAGCTGAAATAGATAAGATAGATCTTCAAAATGAACTCCAAGCTCCAAAAGATGAGTTTCAAAAGCTGTGATACTCAGGCTGACCCAAGCATAAAGCAAAACACAAACACTCGAGTCAGGATTAACATTCTTATGCAAGTAAATTGAACTCAAGATAAATGTAAAGTGAAATGCAATATAACCTAAAGGATGTTGGGATTCCATCCTTCAAGGATCCGATAAACTATCTACATATATAGTACAATACGCTACCTATATAATGTCTACAGTAAGGTAAAATATCAAAATAGCATTAAGGCATTACCCATATCACCCTTAACACATTTTATATAAATGTCGTAGTCTATATAGTACAGTAAACTCCACCAACCGGTAGGCTATCAGGGAGCACTCCATAGGTACGAAACAAAACAAACTCGTAACAGACACGATAAGGCATGTGACAAGGCACGCGAGGCAATGCCCAGGGTAGGATACTATCGTTTTGTGGATTCGGACTGGTGGTAACGCATAGCAGCTACTACCACCCACCTCGAGACACACTCCCAAATTAAAGGTGTGCACACCAAATAGAATCACAAAAGAAATAGATATGGTTTCGAAGAAATGTGCTTGATAAGGGTAGCGACCCCACTTGGCCCGGCGTAGCTCCTGTTTTAATCACATCAAATTGACTTGCAGGAGTCATGGTTACGTTCATACCTCATATAGACGTCGCCAAACCATCCTACTACATTCTAGAATCTTCACCATGTGCATAGTCTTAAAAGTGGTTTTCGGTATTAGCAGAGAGTATGACAATATTCGATTCCGGTCTTTTTAACAACCAAACGCCTATTTGACACCGTGGTCATTTTATAAAATCACTTTATAAATTTCTCAAATCACCAATTTAAATCAAAATTAAATATTCACTTTTAGTTTTTTTTTAAATTTGAAATTATTCATTTAATCACCTTTAATCAAATCAAGTTATAAAGCATACTTTTAAATTTCCCAAAATAGTAAGTTCCGAATAAACCCTTATTTAAATTCAATTATTAACCGGTCTAAATTACAAATCAAATACAATTTACCTTCCAACTTTATTTTACTAAAGTTATTAAAATTTTATTTAAAATATTAATATAAATCTTACAATGTTCAATCAAATTAAACCTTTATTTTAAATCTAATTTGAATCTTATTTTATATATATATATTTAAAAATAATAAATTATACGTAAAATTTTATAATATACATTTAAAATAAACTTATAAATTTAAAATTTCCAAAACATATAATTTTAAAATTCTAAATCTACGCATATTAAAATAAAATATTTATTATATTTTCAAATCAAAACTCAAAATTTTCCGTTCAAAACATTGGAAATCATTTTCAAGAATAGACTAACGGTGTCCGTATATAATTTTCTAACCTATGGTCAAGTGATACGAATATTTATCATTTCAATCCATAATAATTTAAATTTATGGGTTTATATCATTTCAACCTGCAGTTTCAAAATTTTTAAATCAATGAAAATCGCTTGGGTTTATCATTTCAATCCATAATGATTTTCTCCTAATCTATATGATCGTTTGGGTATGTTTCATTTCAACTATAGTGATCCCTAAAACTAAAGGAACTTGCAGAGTGAGAACAATAAAATGAACATATCTATTACTGGCCTATAAGATCAATAACAATTTAAACATAATAGTCAGTCAACATGCTATGGTGTCAATTTACACAAGTGAACAATTTAAAATTTCGACATATCATTTTTTACAGTTAAATAACTAACAGTTCCAATTTACAGCATATTTAAATTATCATTTCATATAAGATTAATTTACTAAGCATAAGAACATTAATGGTGAGTGATTTCTCACCTTCCGAAGCTAGAGAATGATGAAAATGAAAAACAATTGACACAGATACGAACACGAACATGGGCATGACACATCAAATAGCTGCGGCAAGCACAAAACAAATTTAGCACGAGAATTTGATGTAACAAATATATACATAGGTGTGGTATATACATATATAAATTTCTTTTATAATATTCGAAGGAACAAATCTATATATGTATATATGCAACATATATTACTTCTACCGACAAATATAAACGCAACAGATATAACTTCCTTTCGACAAAAGTATATATATACAATATATGCATTACAAATGAAAGCTTAGATTCAAATGAATAAGCCTGTACTTCTACCAACCTATATATGAACAATTTGTGTATGCAGTAGTAACAAGGTTTGAAAGCAACCACATATATATAATACTGCACATATATGTTTCAAATAAACAACATAAGAAAGGATTCATGCAAGTTAAAATTTTAAGAACCGGAAAACAAGCAGGTCACACAAAAATATATAAATGCTTCGGGTCAGTAGAGGAAAAGACATGGTTTGGCTTGGGGTCAGTGGAAGGGAATACTCGAGTAGGACATAGGTTCAGGGAAAAGGAGCTCGCTTTAGATCTGACTTCGGGTCTAGCCACGTAAAAACTCGGGACGACTTTAGGTTTTAGGCGATGGGACACGGGGGTTTAGGAGTTTGCCGAGGGTTGCTTCAGGTTTTGGTTGTCAGGTGGATCAATTTTGGGCTTAGGGTTGGTCGAGGCTGTCATAGAGAAGGTGGCGAGGTGAAGGCAGGGGCTGAGGGGAAAGAAACGGTCAGGATGTGGATCTGGTGTGTGAGCTTAAGGTCACTCTTCGAGAAAATAGAGTAGTGGCATGGGTCGGGCTTCGAGTCAAAAAAATGTATAAGAGCATGAGCTCCTTTGGCACGAATATGAGCAGGAATTTTATTTCACAAAGCAATTGTTTGCTCGGCCAAATGAAGGAGGAGAACATACTTTTAGAAGAAACAAAGATGAAGAATGAAGCTTAGCTTTTTAGTTTTTCCAAAATGAACAAGTGAGGCAAAGTGAAAAGGCACAGAAAATATATATGATAATCAGTGAAATATAAAGAGTCAAACGTTGCCTTTCAGACTTTATTAAAGTAGTGACGATAGTTTTTACTCGGCTGGAAATTTGGAAAGGCATAGGAAAAGCAAAAAGACACAAATACGATACCGTATGACAGACTGTTTTGTTGTTTCCATCGCGTATCGGACACCGAATTATAGGAATGAATATACTATGGAAATCAGCACAACTAGAGGAATAGAATCTTACACCAATATCAGCAATACGACCAAGTTATAAAAAATTGATTTTTTCTGCATTCGAAAATGCGGCTAAAATGCCGAAAATTAGGAAAACGGGGCGGTAGCAGTTCAAATTTGACGAAATGAAATAGGATGCCTCACTGAGAAAATGATTTAGAATTTATTATATAAAAATGTTTAGATTTCAAAATTATTAAATTTTCAAAAATTTAACTGATTAAATTTAAAATTTGAAATTTCACACACAACTAACGTTCATATTTTCAAATTAAAATTTACCGTTTGCTATGTTTAAATAAACGTATTTCAAATATCAAATTTTCATGTCAAAATTTTATAGTTTAATTTCATGAATTTTTTTTGGTTACTTACATTATAAAATCGTTAAAATTCTCAGGTCGTTACGATCGGACTTCGTATGAGAGTGCTATAATTTTTCAAGTTAAAAACTTAATTAAATTTTAAACTTAGATATCGTAAACTAACTAACTATAAACACATTCACACACACCCCTCCTTCAGCCCAACTTCCTAAGCGAACCCAGCCTACAAATGCTTCTTCCTTCCTCTATCTCCAGATTTCAAAGTTGCTTACCTTAAATGTGCACATGCGTGCACGTGCAAGCGAACACCATGCTACCCACCGCCACCGCAACACCACTAGTATGTCACCCTCGACACACTCAACCCATTTGACCGATCACCTCCACCCACGACACCATCTAGCCTGTTAGACTCTGTGGTCGAGCCTAAAGTCGAGCTCCAGTTTTAAATCCCTCTCGGTTTACAAGCTTCCACTACCACCACACTCCATTAAAGCCTACGCCACCACCTCGAATCTATCCCCATCCTCGCTCGCACCGCCATCTCCACCCAGCTCTGACTCGATGCAGCCAAGAGCCATTCTCGGATCAAAACCCAAAAACATTTACACAAGGGTCTTAAACCATAATTTGAACAATAACCAACAACACAACCCACTAGAGCTCTCGCCTCCAACAAGGAAAAGATGCATCTCCCTCCGAACCTCATCCTTGTACCCTTCGATGCTCCTCTCGACCATAGGTTCATCGGAATTCGATTTTTAACCCAAAATCGAGCAACTATCAAATTTGTAAAAATATACTAAAAATCATGAAACAACCACTAAAAATCATGATTTTCTATGACGATCATGATTAAAAAGGTCATACGTCAATTCGTGATCAACCAAAAACCAAATTTTTTGATTATTTATTGTATTATTTAAATTTCACAAAATATACTCGACTAAAAATTCAATAGCTATTTTAAAATAAACTATGGATTAAAACAAATAACTTTGTGGTTGATGGTATAAGAAAATTCAAATTGTTTTATGAGATATTGATTTTTGAAAGTATGAATGGGATTAAGTTTTCAAAATGCAGAGAGCAGTATATGTATCCATTAGTTACAATAAACCCATTTTTGAAATTATCAAACCAATGTAAATAAAATTATAAAATTTAAGCCTATTTTAAACAACATGCATATCACATAGAGTCCATAAACAGGTTATCGCATAAATTTCTCAATATAAAAGTTACCAAAATATTAAAAAGTTTAAAATAGCTCATCTTTTCTATTTCCATGCTTTATGAAAGAGTTAAATCCAAATCTTTAGCTTTTAAATTCTTGATATTGAGCGAACAAAGCTTTTTAAACTTAAAATTGATATTATTTTTATAATTTGAGAATTTTTAAAAGGAAGAGGGGAGAATGAATTAGAGTTGAAAATGAAAAATGAAAGTAGTTAGAAATGAAAGAGTGAATATGCGAATATGATGAAGTAAACAAAAATAAAGAAGTTAAATATCAAAAATACCCTTGAACCCTATTTTTCAACTCTTCACATCACAAACCACCAAGAGGAAAAGCATTTGCAAATACATTGGACCATAAATTGTTTTCATGTATTTATGTATATTTTTAAACTTAACATCTCAAATCCATGTCACATCTTTCCATATTTTAAATTTTAACATATTTTATAATTTAAACACTTATTTTTTTTATATTATTCAAAATAAAATTGAGTTAAATTTTAAACAGCTTTAAATAAAAATCAAAATATTACACTTAAAATTACTTATTATCCGACAAAAAGCTGAAAACCCAAAAATGGCATTTCGGTCACATTTTCATTTTTCAGTCGAATGTTTATTTATGTAAACATAATTTAAAAAAAAAATTCTATTATTAGTTATAAAATAAAAAAGGGTTATTAAAATTATTAAAAACCAATTAATTTAATATTTAAATCAAACTAAATATTCATAAATTAAAGCGATAAAATTCTGTGTCGTTACATTCTCTCCCCTAAAAGAATTTCGACCTTGAAATTTCACCATATGAATACCCAATATTATTCATAAGCCCGTATGAAGTTCATAGACCGTCTATACGCAAAAATCTAATTTCATTTCCACTCAAATACATAACTTCATTTTGGAACTAATTTCGCTCACCCAATTCTCTAGTACGGACTATGATCAGACTTCTTGATTATAGGCCACTGTTTTTCTTATATAGCCATATACTATGATGGAGAACTTTGGTTTCACATCCAAAAAGTTTACCAAGCGTTCGCCGTCAAGAATCAGATGATAGATCTTTATTTGGAATGGTGTTTGTAACATCGAGATCACTTGAAATTAAAATTTAAAATATGATTTAATTAATTATAACTAATTAATTGAATGAATTATGGGAATTTATGATATCATATTTTCGAATTTAAAATGGATTTAGAATAAAATTAAATTGGAATTTAATGAATTGTTCTTTTATATAAATTAATTCTTATACTTAATAATATAAGAACAATCCTGGAGAAAATGAGTAAAAAAATGTACGGAAATAATTTTATAATTTAAAATATGATTTTTCCCATTATTTATTTTAATGGAAAATTTATGACAAATATCTTTTATTTCCAGAAAGTTGCATTTAATTTTTATAAGATATTTCAAGATTAAAAAGAAATGAGAATTTGTCATGTTATTCATTTTTGGAAAATTAAAGGAAATAGTGTCGGCTAAATAGAATATTGTTTAGTATACAATGGTGTTTATAAAGTGAAACAAAATAGATTATTAACGCTTTTTTTTAGAAAATTAGCAACAATCGTTATTGGGTCTATATCTTAACCCATTTAGCCTAAATAAGAGGAATAGGAGATAAGAAACATACATATAAGTTTCTCATTCTCATTTCCATTATGTAAATAGATAAACACAAACTCCTCTTGTATTTCAAAACCCTAATCCCCAAATCAAAGCTAGAAATCGTAGGGCTTTTGATTAGTTCAAGTATATATTAAGAAAAGGTAATCTCTTTCACCTATTTGTGTATCTGTTTGTTGATTAATTTCAGTTTTAGTTTTTGATTTTAATCATTCCTCTTTAACCTTTGAATCTAACCTAGGTGGAAGCTGAATTAGCAAAGATTAGGAGAATCCAAGCTATAATCTTCGATTTCAAATTTGTTTAGGAGAGTTTATCTCACAATTCTACGCTCAAATGGATGCATGTTGTTGTTATATGAAATTGGTTGAATCTATAGTGAATATGATCTCAATCTAGTGTTGAATCTCTTGGCAATTTGAATTTGATTCTCTATTTTCTAAAAATCTACCTTATATAATCATGATTTGCATCCAAATAAATATGTTTATATGCTTGCATGAGTGCTGATAGAGTGCTCCAGACCTCCGAAGAATGAACAAAGAAGAAACGACCGAAATCGTATCGTCGGAGGGCCATCGGAATCGCCTCGAGTCAGCCTAGTGATGCAACATGCGGGCCGGTCTACCCAACCGTACACCGGTTGCAGCCTAGAGTTGATTCTCGATTGTGTTTTTTGGTCCCCGATCGCCCCATTTGCCACTCGTTTGTCTGATTGATCGCTTGATGTTATTTGCATCATTTTGATGTTACATTTCGTACCAATTTCATTTTTATTTTTGGACTTTGATTTATGAATTGATAAATTCATTTTGGTGTTTCTATACCATGGAATTACTCTATCGCTCCTTGGTGCAATACATAAATTCTGATGCACGTTTTTAACTTGAATTTATAAAAGTCTAATTTCTAAATCAAACCATTTTATTGAGATCTTTTTAAGTACCAATCTAATTTCTATGCAAAGAATTTAGGAATATATATTATATACTTTCATTAACAATGATTTTAAAGATAATTTGGAGTGATGGTTTAAAAAGTGTAATTATATATATAATTCCGCTTATAAACCAATATTTTACAAGGATTTTTTTTTAAAGTGAAATATTTTATAAGATTGAAAGATCTCGATCGGATGAGATATTGATTTAAATGGTCAAATAAAATGAGTGGTATGAAATGCTCACGTTTGTTTCTCCGGTTAATTCCCAAACTTATTTAACTAAACCATTGATGCACACATGTGGAGTTTGCTATCGAATAGCAAATGTTTAGGTAAACCCTGACACATGGTCATTACTTATTCGGTTGCTATTTGAAAGTACATGACACTTATATGGATAAGTTTATGACTCGCCCTTATAGTTCTATAGGTCTTGTACCTATATTGGAGTTTTTATTGGTCTAATACCTATCATGTAGTTTATAGGCTATGTTCCTATCTTAGGGTTTATAGATCTTGCACTTATCTTGAAGTTCTATAGGCACTCGCCTATCTTGAAATTACTATGGGAATTATACCTTTCTTGGAGTTTTCTAGACACATATGTCTATCTTTGAGTTACGTGGATGTAGGTGAATTTATTCACCAATCTTGGAGTTTGGAGCCTTTTTCCCTTTTCATAAGATTTCTAGATTTATTTTTATGATTTATGGATTCGATGTTATTTGTGTTATCACTAAATCATTTTGAGGATTTTACTTTTAGAAGTTATCTTAGGTTCCATTATTTGATGATTATATTCTTGAAGTTATTGAAGTATGCTTGATATTTTTCGATACACGATTAGTGTTTATATTTGAGATCTAGTTTATTTACTTGTCATTTATCTTGCTAACTCATTTATTTTAGTCTAGAATGACCCGCATATTATTTTATAATACTCGGGTCAGATCGAGATGTTTCAGGACTTTCAGCTTAATGCTTTCTGGATAGACTTCGTATCAGTTAGTTAGATGTTTACTTTTGTCATCACTAGGTTTATTCATATTATGAAGTATCTTATGTCAAGCTAGACTCCTTTTGTGTACATTTTCATTTCATGAGCTGTAGTACTTATGTATTATGTGGATTGTTTTGACCACGGTCTTGTATTTGACATTATGTGTCTATTTTCTCTATTTAGTTTGTATCTATTTAATATTCCACCGTATACATTTCACACTCCATGATTTTGTGTTCTGTGTTGTATCATATATTGTTTTGAATATTTACTTAGCCACCGCAGATTTGTTTTGAACCTGAATTATATATTCGACCCCACTTCAGTAAATAAAAATTATTAACACACTAGTCGATATATCAATGCTTGTTTAAAACAAAATTTACGGATGGTCACTCCCTAATAGCCCTATTCTCTACATTAATAGATAGTATTGCCTAGTGATACCCTTTGTTAGTATGAGCCTCAGGTGAGGCATCACATTTTGGTATCAGAGCTGAGTTCAAAACAAAATATGATATTATGGACACAAATCTCCGCCTAGGCGAGAATTAGAGACCGCCCATTAAGGTTTTTTTAGGTAGATAGTAGGAATCATCCCCCTTAGAATAAGAAAGTGCCTTTTGGGATTCTAGGAATGTTTCCTTTTGTTTTCGCTTTTTGATGTTCCTATTATCGAGTATTGTAATTCCTAAGTAATCTTTGATCCAATCTTATCCATTTCAGAAGTGATGTTGGCTGGCAGTTGAGTCACTCGTGCTAGGATTAGGCAATCCAATGAGCCTAGCAGAGACAAGTACTTCGACCACCTAGAAAATCATGAAGCATTTGTCAATCTTTTCGAGATCAGAGTCGTGCAGCAGAATCAAGTGGATTGTTTCCGTTGGGCATGTTATCCAACAGATTTGTGACAAATTTGACTGGTTGATTGGATGCTTGTTTGCATAGGATTCTTAATGATAATTCTAATTCAATTAAGAAATATTCCTTGATAATTAGAATTCTATTTAAAGGTTAATAATTGAATCTTGCAGTATCTTCATATTTGAAATCACCACAAGAGAAATTGACTTCCTTGGATATAAAATAGTCAAGGATCAAATCCTATAGTTATAAAAATATTAATCAATTGGAAATAGATATAAGTTCGGTATTCGATTACCAATTAACCAAAAATAATGAATGATTTATTATTTTCTCTACACCGAAAGTTTGATTAAGAATTTTTTTATTGTAATCATCGTCTAATTAGAAAATACCATCCTAAAGTTTTTATACGATGTTTAATGGAAATGATTATAAGTTTGTCATTGTATGTGTTAATTAGAGTATATATATAAAGATATAAGTTTTCTCCATTTTAAAAAAAGATTTCTAAAATATACATTTATGGGTATTAAATTGCCTATTGGATGCTTTAAGGATTTTAGTTGGGACTTCTGGCCAACATACTCCATAGGGATTCCTAAACATTCAAATGAGGTAATTGAACATGCACTTTAATTAAAGTAAATATTTTGGAAAATTGTATTTAAAAAATAATATTTCCAAAAGGAATAAAAATATTCTGGAAAACTGGTGTGGTTTAAAATAAAATGGTATTTGGAAATGCATATGAAGGTATGTATATAATTATATATTAAGTTTTTGTAAATATAAAAGCATTCTATATTATTATTAAAAAGAACAGAAATACCAATAAAGATAAATTATATAAGTAATAACTTAATAATGGTTTCAGCTGCTTAATCTTAGAGATTGAAGCTGTGACGTCCCACCTTTATACTCACACTAACCAAGGACACTACTGGGTAATGCCATCAATTAGTATGAATAATAAGGTTGTTGAGGAGTGACCATCAGTGTAATTGCTTTGTGAAAGTAACGATATGTCAGATAATATGTCATGCATTTCATTTCAAGAGGAGATCCGACATATCAAATACAAAATCAAAGCTACTACACAGTGGCTATATGGCCTTCGAAAACAAATATAAAATAAGCGTAACATAAATCAGTCATGGATATTCATATCACTAAGGTGGAAATAGATATGAATATAACACATGGAAGTGTACATCAAAGTAGTGGTCATGCAAGGTCCACTACATCATAAAAGAATAGGTGCAAGTGCTAGACAAAAGAATATGTATACATCAAGGAGTCACTGTTTCGTATGTATAAAAGTAAAAACTACTAAGCTAAAGTAGTTAGACAAAAGTCAGAAGCTAGTCCCTGCTAAGAAGTCAAGTGAAAGCACATGAAACACCTCGGTCTGACCCGAGTATTATTTAAGAAGAAAAATAATAAATGGATCTGTCTAGCGATAATTATCATGTAAGATGAGATAGAATGAGAGATATGACAAATATATATATATATATATATATATATATATATATATATATATATATGATAACAACAAAAATCATACAATATCTCAAGTTTTTTAAAATACCAAAAAGAATGTCATATTCTTTAGCTTATTCACCTAATCAAAGTATATTGATAGAGCTTTCAATGCAAATCACAAAAATTATTGAAACACAAATTCTAGAAATCAATAATTAGAAATTCAGAAAACATAAAAAAGGGGAGGCCTATCAAAAACGGTAGCATGAAAACTCACCAACATGTGTATCACAAACGGGACGCTCTCCCATGGGTTGTTAACCCATAGAGCCGATGCAACGACATAGTACAACGGTCCGCCCAAAGAACCTAAAACTCAAATAAGCTGGAACAACGAAGTAGTACAATGATACACTCGATGAACCAAACTCCATAAAACAAACAAAAGACCATGGGTCGCTAGCCCATAAAAATGATATGAAGCTCAATAGAAACGGGCTATAGTCCCCCACGTGGACAAAGAGACATCGCATATCGCTAGTCTAAACCATAAAATGATCATCAATAAGAAGTGTAAATTACACTATGCTAGTATATAAATGAGTTTAGCTTCATGTCCCATAACCACGGGCTTAACCTAAATTTTTATGAACAAATTATAGATTTCTACTCGAAAATTGTCACAAGATTTCAATCGAACAAGTCCAAGAATTGATCAACATAAGTAAATGCAGGCGTTTCATACAACTTGTTTTATTGAGTCGTTTAATTGGATTTCTAATACAAATGAGATAAAGGTTTGTATATACTGATAGATTGGAAAATGGTTTTAAAAACGAGTTTTATATCAAAAGTAATGTTGAAATAATTTTTGTAAAGAGTTTGAATATATACTACTATTATAGAAACCTTTGAATTTTAAGTGACAAATCATAGAAGCGATTGTGAAAACAATCTACTAACAAAAATCAACATTAGATGACGTGAATGAAAATGATGAAAACTGATATCGAATCCATCAAATGGATAATCCCAAAAATCCAGAAAAGAAGTCATCAAAGTCGATAATAAATGACAACAACTAATCAGATCAACAAAAATCGATTAAAACGGAAATCCACTCAAAATAGGCATATTTTCTTAATTTATCAAGGTCAGATGTCTGGTGGTCTTCCCAAACGTCCGAGCTGAAGGTCTGAAAATTTTCTTCTAGATCGCCCAAACGTCTGGGAAATAACCTCAGACATCTGAGCTGTACATGTGAAATTTTTATTTCGTTGCCTCAGATGTCTGAGCATTTTACCAGACGTTTGAGCTGAAGCTCACGACACATTTTTCCTAGCCATTGATGGCCAAATCAACTTCGAAGCAATCGAATGGGCAAAGATGGATAGGGATTTATGCCAAGCAATAGCCCAGCCTTATAGGCTCTTCAATACACTCCAATAACATGTCCAAACATCCATAGTAGGATTTTCATAGATTTTGAATTCAAAATACTAAAATTGGAAAATTCACTAAACCAATTCAATTCAAAAGCAAATGAACATGAAATAGATGTTAGGAATTCATACCTAACAACAATGAAATCTATAGACAAAGATGTGGGATCAAGATCTCACCATTAAACTCAAAAACAAGGAATGAGAAGCTCTAAAACATAGCAAGACCAATTCCTCTTCACTACACCTCTAGAATCTTCAATTTATTATAAAATGCAAAGATCTCCTAAGTTAAGTTATTGGAATTTCTGAAAATCGAAGAGAGTCTGAGATGGAGAAGATAAAGAGGATGCTTACCTTAAGCTTCTCTTTGATTTTGAAACTTGAATTTGTTTCCTAAGAATCTACGATTTAGGAATTTTGATTTCCCTTCTTTTCCCCTATTTTTCTCTTTAGCTTGAGTGTTAGAAAATAAGGAGTAGAATGAATGAAGTGTAGAGAAGTTAAGGTATTTAGTAGAGGAATTTGGGTTATCCTGTTGGGTTAGTGGGCTAGAACATAACCCAAAGCTCAAATGAAAATACCAAAATTCTAATCAACTCCAAACATATCGATGTTTATACTCAAAAAAGTTGTAAAAGTCTTTTTAAACTCAATGGAAGTGGTCTCGAGTCCGGATTCGACTTTTTACTAAAAGTCACATTTTGGACTTTAAATGCAACTAACGATGTTATATTTAAATAACATATTTAAATGTATAATCGTAAAATATTCGGGTTGTTACAGACTCCCCTCCTTAAAGAAATTGCATCCTCGCAATACTTCAAGAAGAAAATAAAGAGTAACACCCACGCTAAGGCATAGTAACATAAAAGAAAATTTTTAAATGAGAAGTTCACCTTAAGGAGCACGAAAGAGTTAGTCTGGATGTGTTCACTCGATGAATTCTCTAGATTTCCAAGAACAACCCTTAGGATTTACGGATCATTGAACGTTCATAAACGGAACATCTTTATTTCAGAGACGTCTAACCTTTATAGCAATGATACGAATAGGAGTTGCTCATAAGTCAAATTAGGTGAAACCTCAATTTCTTCAATAACACCAGGCTCAAGAATAGAATCAAAATCTTTAAGGCATTTCCGTAGTAGAGAGACGTGAAATACGTCATGAATAGAAGAAAACTGAGCCGGTGATAAAAGGAAATAAGCCTTGGAACCAACGCGCTCGGTGATGGAAAAAGGGCCAATATATCAAGGTGCTAATTTTCTCGATTGACTGAAATGCACAACACCCTTCATAGGTAAAACACAAATGAACACCAAATTTCCCATAGAAAATTCCAAATTCCTTCTTCGGTTATCGGTATAGGATTTTTGTCTACTTTGAGCTTCCCTCATCTTATGATGAATAAGGTCAATCTTTTCTGTGGAATCAGGACCTAAAACCAGCTTCTCACTGGCTTCAAGCCAACATAAAGGAGATCGACAAGGCCTTCCGTAGTGTGCTTTGAAAAGTGTCATACCAATACTAGATTGGAAGATATTATTGTAAGAAAAATCAACAAGAGAAATATGATCTTCCCAACTTTCAACAAAACAAGATAAATATGATCTTCCAAACTTTCAACAAAACAAGAGAAATATGATCTTCCTAACTTCCACCAAAATCAAGAACACAAGTGCGAAGAAGATCTTCAAGAGTTTGATTCACACGCTTTATTTGTCCATCAGACTAAGGATGATAAGCGGTGCTAAAATTAAGCTTTGTTCCCAAAGCTTTTTGAAGACCTTTCCAAAAATCAATAGTAAACAATGGATCACGATCACTAATAATAGAAGTAGGAACTCCATGCAATTTAACAATTTCTTTAACATTAAGTTTGGCCAAAAGAGATACGGTCCAATTGGACCGAATGGGAATAAAATGGGCGGATTTGGTAAGTCTATCTACAATCACCCGTAAACTGTTATGACCCGAACGAGAATGGGGAAGATAACATCACTTATTTGGAGGCCCGAAGCTAAGGGCTACGATGCTATAGTCATCAATAGTATTAAATATTGATGACCAAATACGGTAATGTTATGGTATTCATAATATCAGCATCACATCATATGAAACAAAATCACAGATTTCAAAAACATCTTTTCATATTACATTTTAAAAACATGTTTCACATTTTGATTACATAATCCCAAAACATTTCCTAGGTAAGGATCAAATATAATTGTTACATAAATATGCCAAGAGCGACATATGATGAAGCCCACTCCATTGACCAGAGTACTATATTGCCATAACTAGCATAATACAACACAGCGGAAATAAAAAAAAGAACTACAACTTCTAAATAGCTATCCTTCAACCTCCTGCTCATCTTTGGTAGCTTTATTCATCACCCTGCTAAAACCTGTATACCTCAACCCTTAACCTGCTCAAATCAATTTTGAGCACCCGAGAGTTTAAGGGGAAACATAAACTTTGAGTCTGACATAAAGCCTAGTGTGAATAATACTATACATCTCAGTTATTTGATATTAAGTGAGACCAAGCCACCTAATGAAACATGTTTCCCCTCACTAACATCCTTTTGGAACATATCTCTGGCAATTCTTTTCCTGCAGCCAAAATGGATTAAAAGCTGCAAAGCATTGTTATTTAAACATATACATAAGGTAATAAATGAACTATCTATTCAAACATTATAGTTTTGTTGGCTAACTACTAACCTTCGGTTGACTCGAGCCTACCAAAGAATATAAAAATAATAATCTATCGCCTATTAGACACTCCTCTTCTGGATGGTCTGTCCTTAACTATCTATTAAATACTTCTCTTCTAAACAGTCTGTACCTTATCATGTCCTGTGGTCACCTGATCCTAATGGTTTTGCGGGCTCACCATTAACCTATCTATATAGAAAAATATTCCCTTCTGTGTATAATCATAATTTTAGTTTTACCTATGACAAAGCCCTACACACTTGAATTTTGGACTAAATTAGCTCGGGCTAGTAGCCAGTGTATAGGGCGCGACTCTATACCAGTCTCATCTTGTATTCTAATGTATGAGTCATTACAGTTAAGGTTAACTACCCATAATTTTCCTTGAAAACCATTTTCATCTCAAATTGATTTAAGACCCTTAAATCAAACTTAAATAAGGAAAATACATATACCCTATGCTTTACTCAAAATCATCTCGCCATATTATATATACTTTACTCAAAAATTTATTGATGAAAACATTTAAACCCATGAAAGTACCCCTTTTGAATCCTTTTAAAGTACCCCTTTCGAATCCATTCCTATAAACCTTTCGAAACCCTTGAAACACCTTTCCTTCAAAAGCGATAAAACCTTAGACTTCTTATCTTAAAACACTTTAAAACTTCCTTTCGAAACCGTTAGGAAACACCTTCCTTTTAGACCTTTCAAAACAGTCAGAAAACATCCTTTTGAACCTTTCGAATCCATTAGGGAACCACCCTTTAAAACCTTCCTTTAAAACCTTTCGAAAGCATCAACCTTTATAAACACAAACCTTTCGAAAGTACTTGGGTTCAATTTAAAACATGTGGAAAAACACCTTCCTAAACCATTTAAACTGTCTCTTTCGAAACCATTTGGGCTATACTTCAATAGAGCAAAAGGGTCATTAAAACCATTTATTAGAAAGCCTTTCTTTCGAAAATAATTTCTAAGTAAAGAAGTGATGGTGTCGAAACCAACATTCCAAAAACATTGAAGAATTGGACAAGTTTAAAAGCAAAGTATTCCTTTCGAGAACATTGACTTTAAAAGGTAAGAAAAGCAACAGCTAGGGGTTTCGACCCCATTCGAAAGAATTTACTTAAAAGCAAAGCGCAACTCCCTCGAAACCATTGATTTTAAACCACTTAACCCAGTCGAAATCCAACCAAGTCGAAATCACTTCCTTCCAAAGAAAAGCAGGCACTATTTCATTTTTTTAAAACAAAGCGCGCTTCAACCCAATCGGAACCTATAGTATCGTCTTGTTTACTTCTGTTTTTGCCCAATTCACTCTGTACTAAGCTATTGATACTATGTGCATTGGTTTCAATAGCAATGGTGGTGGCAGTACTTGGTCGGAACCACTGCGCCGAAAGAGGCGAGACATGCTAAAAGCATGTAAAATCTGTTTTTAACTTAAAAAGGAAACACTTTTCAACTAACATGCCTTGTTTATCAAAATTTTATTGGTTGCCAAATTTCTTTTCTAAAACTGCTGCCAAAATTTTAGAAGTAAATAATTTATTTAATTTACAAAATACCCTTCTCCATTTATAAATATACAAAACATTTAAGTCTCATACCTTAAATAATTTTATATACCTATCAAAACACTTAGGAAAATTCTACAAAATTTCCAGAAAAATCCCTTTTTATATGTTTTCTAACATTTATAAATTTCAGACCCAAATTATTTATAATTTAACCGTAAATTATTTATAACCTAATAAATCATTTTCTTCACTAGAAAATTAATATTAATTCCATATAAATTCAGAAAATTATAAAAATTGAAAACCATCTCTAAAATATCATGTATGATCTATATCTAAAATCGCAAGGCATTTGGATATCATTAAATAGGGTTTTTACGTCAAAACATACCATAAAATTCATATAATCAAGCATAAATCATCAATAAGCATATATAAACTTTTAATCATTCAAAATATGGCATAATCATGCAAACAAGTTTAGATTTTCCTTAAAACCCAATACTATAAGAAAATGAGATGTAGTAATTATTCACCTTCGCTTTATGATTTAGGATGTGAGATTTGATCTCGATTTAAATAGCTTAAGCTTCTTCTTCTTGATAACTTGTGTAGCTCCTCTTTTCTTCCTAATGGTGGCCATCCTTAGAGTATATTTTTTTCTTGAGTGAAATGAAATGAACGTATGGAATTATTCCGTAAGGGTTTAGGATATAAGAGTGCTCTCTTTCCTATTTTACCCCTATTCCATTTGCCATAGCCTTTTACTTCCTTGTTTCATTATTAATATGGCACGGCTACCCCCTTAGTTAAATCACAAATCTCAATCCATAATCGAACTACATTATTTTATTTTAATTAAATTCCTTAAATAATGTTATCAAAAATATGAGGTGTTATAATCTCTCCTCCATAAATTCGACTTTCTTATTCCTCAACTTCTTTTCATCTCTAGCGATTAGCCGGACAAGCTTCCTAACTATAGTCAAGTCTGGTTCCACTACTAAATCCTCTAACACTGTCAGTACTATAGCATTGTCTAGATCCCTAACACACTTACTTAGATGAGATACATGAAAAACATTGTGGATTCCTGCCAAACTACTCAGTAGTTCTACTCTGTACATGAGTTTCCCGATCCTCTCTAAAATAGGGAACGATTCTATGAATCTCGATGCTAACTTCCCTGTCTTTCCAAACCCGATAGAACCTTTCATAGGTAATACTTTGATGAAAACATGATCTCCAACTGAGAACTCTAAATCTTTCCGTCTTCTATCTGCATTGCTCTTCTACCTAGATTGAGCTTCATTCTCGCCCTTATCAGCTCAATTGTAACGACCCATCTTTTTGGACGGTTCAAATCGACAATAAACCACACATGTCAGACTCAAACCATTCAAGAGGGAGGATTGTTAATGGGGTAAATAAGATAAAAATGAAAAATGAAAAGAAAAAACAAAACACAAAATCTCGCAGCGGAACGACAAAATATAATAATAAAATAAAAAGTTCATGAAGCTGTTTTACAAATAACATTTGATTACACTTTTATTCAAATCAGAGTTACACATATATCATAAATAAACAAATAATGCAATAGAACACAAATTGTAGTGGAATAATAAATAACAATAATATACTGAATCTTCATCTTCGTCCATCAGAAAATAGTCTTCAACACTGAAAAACTCAAGCTGACCTAAGCATAATGAAAAACAATACACTCGAGTCAGAATTAAAAATTCCTACGTAAGTAAATCGATCTCAAATAAAAATATGAGTGCAATGGCTTCAGAGATGTTACAGGATTTTTCATCTCCTATCAAGTGTACAAAGTGAGTGCAACGACTTACGAGATTTCAAATATTTCAAAATACTAATTTTAATCACATTATTCAAAATAAATTCGAAGTTTAAATTAAAAACTTAAACTTTTGAAATAATTCAGTTTCAATAAATAATCCAAATTCTAGAAATTGTATGGCTATATCTCATTTCAACCCATAATTTAAATGTCTTAATTATCCAATTCTAAAATGATTCAGAGGACCATTTAAATGATGTCAATAATATACAAGGTGATAACAGGGACATATTAGAATTAAAAAACAACCATACATCTAACATATCAATCAATAAGCATCTGTTTCAAACAACATCCAAATCAAACAATATCAACATATAATAGTTATCAATATCGGGGTTTAACTATCAATTAAATTCCAATATAAAATTAAATGCCAATGCAGATTCAAGATCAATTCAAATGTCAACTTAAATCAAAAAACAACAATAAAAAAATTATATATCACATCATATATTTTATTTAACTTGCAATAGAATTTTTAGTATTGCGTGACTAGGTTTAGTCACTCACCTTTAACTTATAGCCAATTGAAAATCCAATAAAAGCCCATAATTTCAACAGAATCCAAATTCAACCATATTAGTTTCATGTTGTTTGAAATTTTAATACGAGCCCAAAGGAAGAAACCGCGCATTAATCAGAGTTTATATGCAGAAGATATTCAAGTTATAAGAATATTATGAAAATGAAATAGAAATCCATGTACACACATTTTAATAATAAAATAAAACAATTTTAGTTACTCACATTAAGAATTTTGAAGCATGCTCATGTTTCTAAATTCTGGAGAATCAACGGAAAAAAATGACACGATGGCTCACATATGAAGGAAGGAGGCTTTAGGAAATGGATTTGTAAACAAATGGAAAAGATTGGCTTCATGAAAATAAGTTGCTTATATATTTTTTGTTTTTTTCTTCTTTATTTCTTTAGAAGAGAAGGAAAAATTTAGGAAAAAGAAATAACAAAAGCACGTTTTGAAAACGGAAAGCTATAGGAAGAGATTTATGAAAAAGGAAACGAACAAGGGTAAAGCACATTTGGAAATTGGAATATGAAAGGGAAGGATACAAGAAGATGTAAATTTGCAAAATAAAAAGAGCCTAACATACAAGTAATTAACAAAAATGAAAGACACACTTTGGAACTTGATAAGACATGTTTACATGGCAATCAAATCTTTTGGTATAAAATTTCAAAATATGTGCTACCTCAATTAATTTCATCAACACACATTAAAAATTCAAGGAAAAGCTCACGTGTAAATAAATATAACTTACTGGAAAACCAAAAGAGGCATGTATTTAACAAAAGAAAGTAATAGTAAAATAAAATAAATGAAAGCGACGATTTAAATTTGAGACCATAGACTGTACATAGAAATTACAAATCTAATATACAAAAAATAATTCATTTTAACATATTTTATTAACCCTAATATGCTTAAATTTACACACATATATGTATTTTGATTTGTACACAGTAAATAAAATTAAACACTGCAATTAACAGAATGAGGACCGCCACCCCACACATCAAAAGATGAACCGAGACTCCAAAGTCAAATTTGAAACAAAATAAATTTTCAATGTAAATATGCTAACTATTCCAAATCAAAAATTTAACCAAACCTTCAAGTTGTTTTCTTACCATTTTATTATTGTTATTTTTTTATAAATTAAATTCAAATCAAGTTTGAATATTTAAATAAATCAAATATTCCAACTAGAAACGTACAACAAAATCCAATTCTTTGTTTTAATAAAATTAAATTTACATTCACAAATGAAATATTCACTTTATTTGATAAAAATATTCATTTTGAGAAACCAATCTCTTTCTTTTATTTTCATTGAAACATATTTCTTTTTGTTACACATTAATTTACAATTAACACCTTCTCCTTTAAAATCAACTTATATTTAAAGATTATCCCATTAGATAGTCACAGAAATAATACTTCGTACAAGCACGTCGTTTCTTTATCAATAGATTTCCTATTATCATTATATTTGTAACAAATTTAAGTACTCACAAATTAAACGTAATATTTCTCATTGAAATTCTCATTTTATTTTTAACACATAACGTAAGTTGCACGTATCATTAATTAATTACCATTTACTTTTATTTCTTATTAATGGCAAGATATAATTACTATTAATTACAATAATTAAATCTCAAAACATAACCTAATATACGGAAGATAATTAATCCAATTGTTTCCTTTGAAATCCAATTTTCCATGTTAAACCCTTTATCTACATACTAAATTAATTCCAACATTTAATGACAACTGTAATAAAACTCTTCATTATATATTTAAATTCCAAACAAATTCTTTTATTTTGAATTACATTTTTCTTATCAAATCAACTATTCCCTTATGGAAATTAATCCATAAATTTTCATTTTATTACACTCATCACTCAATAATTAAGATTTCTTTTATATCAATTGTAATATTTCAATTACATTAATTCTCCATTAATTAACAAATAAATTTCTAATGGATTTAATAATAAGATAATAAATAAAACAATGGTCGTACATTAATAATCCATATCTATTAACTTATTGTTTACAAACAAAGGTTAATAAATTTACGTACAAAATAATTGATTTCATATTCCATATTAAAACTAATTGCAATTAATAACTTATGATTACATCAATTTATATATCATTTATTCTATTCTTTTTTTTTTTTTTTTTGAAAATTGGTGAATTTTATTGATGCATCAAAGCTCAGTACAATAGTCCATGTTCCGTGTATTACCTAGAAGTAAACAGGACACGTGCTAAACGTATTTACAAAGATCATTTCAACAACAAAGCAAAATAACAAATGCCCCTTTCTAAAAAGCTCTGAAGCAAAGGTTCATGGCGGATCCACTTTCCATGCTCGGAGGATTTTGTTCTCCAGTTCAGTCGCATGAGTAAATAATTTTCCTTTAATTCTTCTTGCAAGTATCTTGACATCTTGCTCTATTGTGATTTGAATTTGTTTATGTCCCTTTGCAGTACTCTTGAAGACTCTCCGGTTCCTCTCCTTCCAGAGGTGATATACAGTTGTTGTGAGGCTAATAATCTGCAGTTGAGTCAACAGGTCTCCTCTCTTGCTGTGGCTCAGGTATAGCAGTTCGTCTTCAAGTGTAGAAATAGCATGCATGTCTTGATTTTTGCTTTTAACATGGCTTATTACACGAGCGGAGAATTCACATTCAAAGAATATATGATTGTGTGATTCTGGAATGTTGTTACAAAGTTTACATGTTAGATTAACCTCCATACCCCATCTTGCTAATCTGTCAGCTGTAGGAAGTCTTAAATTAATTGCTTTAAAAGTTGTGAAAGCCATTTTTGGGTTGTTAGATCTGGACCAGATATGGGCTGCCCAATATTTGTTAGTATGTTTAGTTCGTATTGCTTCCCATGCACTGTTTGTGGTAAAAATGCCATCTTTTGTATGATTCCATGTCCAGATATCTTTGGGTTTAGAAGAGTAAATAGGGATGTACTTGACATCTTCAGCTATGGCATGTAATCCTTTTTGTTCTGGTATCCAAGTGCCCTGACTGATGATAGATGCAACTAGGTCATCATATTCCCCAATACATGAAATCATGCCCCAACCATATTTGTTAGCAAATGATTTTCCATTTATCCATGGGTCTCTCCAAAGATAAGTATCCCTTCCATTAGCAATTCTCTTTGTAATGCATGTTTTCAGAACTTCCCTGCTTCTTAAAATACATTTCCAAACTCCAGAAGAGTTAATATCCTCATGCATTGTCCAGAAACTACCTTTTATATATCTACTTCTCATCCACCTAGCCCAAAGAGTATTTGATGTTAGAATTTTCCATCCATGTTTTATTTGATAAGTCTTTCTAAGTTCTTTCAGGTTGATTAGACCAACACCTCCTTCAGCTTTAGGCCTAGAAAGAATATCATAACTGACTTTATGTAATCCCCCCCTCCATATGAAATTTGCACATGCTGATTTAATCTTCTCAATTGAACTATCAGGAATGTGAAATGTTTGAAGCCAAAATCTTATTTTTGCAGTTATAACTGTGTGTACCAATTCAATTCTGCCAGCAAAAGAAAGTAATTTAGAACTCCAACCATTTAGTTTGTCTCTGATTTTACCAACTAGTTCACCACATTCACGATCTGTAATTACATTCGTTGATAAAGGAACCCCCAGATACTTGACAGGAAGATGTCCTTCCTTAATTTTCAAAATTTCCAGGATCTGATTTTTGGATGTACAATATTTGCTAAAGTAGCATTTGGACTTATTAGTATTTAGTTCAAGTCCCACAAACAACTGTAATTGATCAAATATGTGTAGTAAACACTGTGCTGCAGAAGAGGAAGCTCTAATAGCAATTATTAAATCATCAGCATATAAAAGATGATTGACATTAGGGTTATGTTTAAACAAAGGCTGGATCAAAGAATTATGACAAGCTATTTCCATTTGTAGTGTAAAGAATTCCATAGCAACTGCAAATAAGTAGGGGGAGAGGGGATCACCTTGTCTCAAACCCCTGTTGCTAGTTATATATCCTTTGGGAATACCATTAATAATAATTGAATATGTGGGGGTGGATATGCATTCTTCAATGAGTTTGATCAAGGAAGTAGGAAAATTCATACAGTGTAGAACATGAATGATGAACTGTCTATTAATTTTATCATATGCTTTATGTAGATCAATCTTTAGACACATTTTGTCAGCTCCAGGTTTATTGAAATTTCTAATTAGTTCATGAGCTAGTAAAGAATTTTCAGAGATGTGTCTTCCTTTTATAAAAGCAGATTGACATTCAGAAATTAAATCAGGGAGGACTTTAGAAATTCTGTTGCATATTACCTTGCTGAGTATCTTATATAACACATTACAGCATGCAATAGGTCTATAATCTTCAATCATAGTAGGGCTTTCCACCTTTGGGATAAGAGTGATGAATGTGTGATTTAATTCATGAAGAATTTTGCCAGTGTTGAAAGATTCCTGTATAGCTTCTAATAATTGATTTTTCAGATGTTGCCAGTGCAATTGATAGAACTTGGAATTCCACCCATCAGGTCCTGGGGAGGAGTCTACGTGTATGGAGAAGACAGCAGCCCTTATTTCTTCCTCAGTAACAGTCTCTTGCAACATTTGTCTTCCCACATCAGATATTATAGCCCTGCAATTAATAGGAGGTAATGTTATCTTAATCTCACTATTATATAAATTTGTGAAATAAGATATGGCTCCCTGTTCAAATTGAGATATATTAGATGCTATATCCCCCTGGTCATTCATAGAGTTAATAAGAGCATTGCAGTTCCTCCTATAAGACATCTTAGCATAAAAAAATTTGGTGCATTCATCCCCTTGAGTGAGCCATTTCTCCTTTGCCATTTGTTTAGCTTGTATAGCTTGTAAATGCAATGCTTCTTTAAGATTCTGTTGTGTAGAAAAATAATTTGAGATTCTAGCTTCATCAAGAGGGTCTGCATCAAGAAGGTTCTGCATCTGTTCACATGTTTGTTGTAAATGGCTTATAGTATCCTTTGTTTTACTCCTTTCTCTGTTCCAGTTCTTCAATCTCTTTTTTACCTCTCTTAGCATCATGACCATTGAAAACCAGCAATTTCCATCAGTTTTGGTAATGTTATTGAAGTCTACAACATCAGCATATCCTTCTATTAGGTGCCAGTGGTTGCCATATCTAAAAGGTCTTCCTTTCAATAAATTAGCTTGTTGATTAAATTGGATATGTAATGGAGAATGATCACTTGTTGAGCTAGGTAGAACTGATATTTTCAAATTTGGGATGTTTGTTAGAATTTTGTCATTTATAAGAACTCTATCAAGTCTGCAAGCAATTTTTTTTACTTCTCCACTAAACCAAGTAAATTTCAGGCCAGAGTGGATAGCTTCAGAGAGGCCAGCTGCTACAATGCACTTGTTGAACTCCTCTGTTTGTGACAGACTAAGGGTACTTCCACCTCTTTTCTCATTAGTTTTAAGAACTGCATTAAAATCCCCCATTACCATCCAATTATTATTAATTTGCTTTGATGTTTGAATTAAATAAGACCATAATTGTCTGCGAAGAGAAGCCCAGTTATGGGCATAAACAAAAGTGCATATGAAATTCAAACCGCCTACATTAGTACAAGTAACAGTAATATGTTGTTCAGATTTATCTCTGATAGATAAGTTCCATATGGATTTGTGCCAAGTGATCAGTATGCGACCTTTAGAGGATGCTGAATTATTGTCTATCCATTCCCAATCATTACCAAACATGTTAGCAAATATCTGAGTACTACGATCCCCCATCTTATTCTCAAGAAAAGCAATTATGGTAGGATTAACTTTATTTTTTAACTTAAAGAGGTCTAATCTTCTAGTTTCACCATTTAGACCCCTTACATTCCAACAAATAATAGACATTAAGAATGTCTTGATTGGCTCCTTGTTACCCGAGCCAAAGTGTTCCTACTTTTCTTTTTTCCTTTGTTTTTGGCATTGAATTGTTCCACATATTTTGGATTTTCTTTAGTATATTGGTCAGAATAATAAAATTCCTCTTCTGAGTTTATGGATTCCACATCCAATTCAATGCCCATCTGATTAATTTCCTGTATATTATTAGGTGTATCATCATTTTCCACAGCATCATGTTGTTCAACAGCAACAGTACGCTGTGCCTCAGCATTTGCCAGAGACTTATTATGTTGACAAGCAGCTTCAGACCTTGTTGGGAACATTGCAATTGAATGCTCTAACTCCTTAGTTGTTAAGCGTCCATGGGAATGAATTTCAACAGGAGTTTCAACCATGCAGGGATTACCTTGGTCAGCATTATTCTGAAGAGAATGATCACTCTGTGGAGACGCATTTATTTGAACATGATTTTGAAGTGGTGGATTCTTATTCTGCTCTGTTGAACAATGCTGCCCTTCCAGAATGGACTGCCTCTCCTCAAGTGTGGGACTTCCAGTATTAAAGTCAGCTTCAATGTTAGTCTGTTGTAAATCTTTGTAAGTATTATGATCTAGGCTATTTTTTGGCACTGAGCTAGTAGGGAGCTCAGGCAGTTTAGAAGTTTGTTCAGTCAGTGTAGCGGTATGGTTTGGTGCTGAAACTTTGGGGATCCACTTTTGAGTAGTTGTATTTGGGCATTGTGAATCACTATGTCCAAAACAACTGCATTGCTTACATCTTGGTGGAATAAACTCATATTCCACCTCTTGTTCATAAATTCTTCCTTTATTATCTTTTGCTCTGATTATTTTAGGAAAAGTAGCATCAGCTGTCACTTCTATTAACACTCTTGCAAATTTAAGCCTTTTAATATTTCTGGTGAAATCATCAATGTCCAAAGGTTTACCAATAAGACTAGCAAGTTTACTAATGCCCCTAGCATTCCACAGAGATAGGTGTAGATTATTTAATCTTACCCAAATAGGATATGAGTCTAACATGTCTCTTTCAAACTGGAAATTAGCATCCCATTTTTTCATAAATATTAACCTACTATCCATAAACCAGGGACCCCCATTTAGAACTTTATCAAAATCAGCATGATTTTCAAACTTTACTAAGAAAAAACCATTATCTCTAGAGAAAATTTCCCATGTGCCTTCAGGTTTCCAGACCCTTTTGATATACGCGTTAAAGTGTACAAAATATGGTCGTTTACCCGTAAGATAAATGAATATTGAGTTATTCCACATCTCATTGGATAACTTGTAATCCAAGTCATCTATAATAGCATAGTCACCTGTGTCGTCCTTAGCTGGTTGATGGAAGATAACATCTTCTTTGATAGAAACATGTTTATCAAACAAATCCGACCATGATCTAACACCCTGTGATTTATTAAATTTAAAAAGAGATGCAGTTGATTTAGGGTTTGACCATGGATTAGAGGGAGCATCTAGTTTCTGCTTTCCACGATGGCGGACCTCCTGCCAGCCCTCCCGATCTTCATCATCGGAGACAGCTGGATTGGCGGCTGCGGTTGAAGTGGCGGCGGCGGAATCGGCTGCTGTTGAGGCCATAAAGGATTTTTTTAAAAGGAAAAAATTGGTTAAAATTTTCTTTTTCTTCTTATTTATTCTATTCTTTATTAATATTTATTATTTAAATTGATTGAAATTACGTAACATAATATAGTAGCCAATTACATTCAATCAATATGAGCAAATTATATGTTCATACGTGTTACCATCTTTTATCTCATTAAAATTAGTTGTTTTAAGATTTATATTAAGGTCAAGATTTCTAATCTAATAAGATTCAATTTAGTAAATCATAAAATTTAATTTTTGACAATATTAAAGTCCAAAACCTTATTAAATTTAATATTTTTTATTATTAAAATTACGGGTTGATACAGTCTCCCCTACTCAAAACTTTTCGTCCTCGAAAAGGAACAAGAACGAATCAAGGAATTTGAAATATTTTATTTAATATAATCAATTTATAAACAATATAACTATCATATTTAAGTTTAATATAATCTTGAAAATAATTCAACTTCTACGAAAAATTTCGACAGCATCTCCTTTGCATGGTTAGGTTCGAAAAAATAATAATATCAATAATAAACATATATATATATATATATCATATCTCAAAAATAAATATCCCGAACCATGGGATAACAATAAAATATCGCTATAAAACCGTAATCTGAAAACGTACCTATTTGTTGGAAAAACAATTTTATTTATGAAATCAAAAGTAGTTACTATTGCTTCCATAAACCTGTATTTCACTTATATAATCCAAAATAGTGAGAATTATGTATTAAAGAGATATTTAAGTTGTTTCAATTTGAAACAAAAGAAAATCAATATAAAACATAATCAAACAAACAACATAACCATTTATGCAACCAAAGAATCCATCATACATCCATAGCAACCAAAATCAATAGTTTGTTTTGTTCAAAAACTTTTAATCATGCAAGATGATAAATAAACTATCAAGTGTACCCTATGCTCAACAGCCTTAGATAATTACTTAATAGATTAATCATACAACCTCAACAACTAGAAATATTCTTTCCCAAACTCCCATCAACCAAACAACAAGAATTTTAAATTAATTTAAGTTTATTCAATTGGTTTTTTTTCATCATTTAACTTTCCATTTATTTATTTAAAGATCAATCACTTAGATAATTTTTTTCCATTAAAGATTTAAGTCATTAATGAATCATTTCAAAAAAAATATACTTAAGCTTCTACTGCCTTACTTAAGTTTATAACTTAATTCGGTTATTGAATAAAAATTTAATTTTTTGGTATGTGCCCTTGAAGAGAAAAGAAATATTTTGATATATCTAAAATTCAATTAAAATATTTAATCTCATTCACTTAGCAAAAATATAAGATATATTTAAAACATCCTCATAGCATTATGCAAAGATTTTTCAAAAGTCCAAAACAACGTTAGAAATTTAAATCAAAACATTATAATAAGCTTTAAAATAAAGTTCCTTAAATCCAACAATTTATTAGACTTGTTATCTGTAACATAATTATAAACTCAAGATTATTAAACTGAAAATAGTAGTATACTCAAATCTTACATTAAATTTCTAAATGAAAGTATAAAATTTCATATCTTCATAATTAATTTTACACACTTGTTTTATAATGAATATTCAAATCATGGAAAAACATTTATTATGGTTTAATACAAAAATTCAAACAGTAAATAAACCAATAAATTTACTATTAGTACTTTGAAATCAAGTAAATATTCCAAACTATACTTCCAAAATAGAGATTTAAGTTTATTTGCCAAGTATATTACAATAAATAAACTTCGCAAATCAATTTTTTTTTCATTTATATAATATCTTTAAATTATACATGCAAAGAAACTTATATAAATTTTACTTTAAATATTCATTTGAAAGCTTCATTTGCAAATCAATCATCTTTAATACTTTAATACTTCTCAAAAATCCATTTGTAAATTTTCTTGCTTCATTTATAAATACCACTTAAATATTTCAAAATAACACTTTGTAAATATATGTAAACTATTTGAAAATAATTATTTACGTCATTGCTTATATTTACAAAGAAGCTATTGAAAACCTTAAATCCATTATTTATAAATTTATTAGTTTTATCTCAAGATACTTTTCAAACATTATTAATAAATCAATAATCATTTACTTTAAATATGTTTTATTGAACAAATAATTTTTCATGATATTTACAACACTAGTAAACCATGTTGTACATAAATAGACAACATTTTAAACATTTTAAAGTATTTAGAAAAGAAAATAAATGATCAAAATATCCATTATATAATATTTTATCAAAATACTTTTATAACTCGATGTCTTAACAGGTTTATCCTCGTTCTTGCAGACTCTGGTTGTACGTTGATCAAGTGTAAGACTAGAAATCTCCAAGTACTTAGTAGACCTGTTTCAACACCCAGTGAAAAATACTTAAAACAGTTATGAGAAGTACCGCTTAAAATCTAATGTCAAACGATGATGTTACGATAGCAATGGCCCCCTTCTTATCGAATATTTACGCAATGGACACAAAACTTTCAAGAAGATCCTTCCACCTTACGGATTCAAAAAAATATCGTAGGCATTTCGTAAATGGGGACCATCGACCCCTCCTGGAGTGGTAACTATTGATTCAATGATTTACGCAATGGATGCACTTCCTTCCCGGAAGATCTATGAACAACATATCCAAGGATTGAAAGCACCTCCATTGGGTAAACTAAAGAACCATCTACCCTGCAAAAAAAATCGAGGAACTCATGAGTTTAAGTCCGGACAACCATATCGGTTCAAATCCATTTCTGAATTCAACCAAGTATATTAGGGTTTATCGGTCGAATCCATTCCTGGATTCCCCAAGTCCATCTGGGTCGAAGCATATCATACTATACTTCTTCATGGAGGGTACTTCCCCATACCTCTTAGTTTAAAATATAACATACCATATACAGTAGCCTTTCAAAATCGTAGCTTCAAATATCTCACTTATATAAATTCCATTATATATAAGATTTCATTTTCAGATAAAGTACTTCCTAAAATCAATAACCTCAGATATATCAAATCATTCTTATATAATTTCCATTATATATAAGATTTATCTCTTCAGATCGAACATCTTCCAAAATAAATAGTTTTGAAAATCACCTTATACTTATATAAAGTCCGTCTTATACAAGAATCAAAAATTTTCCAAAATCAATTTCGCTGTATGAAAAGCCATATGAGATTCAATATCTTTGCTTTATAAAAGGTTTTGAATTTTGAATAATTTTGTATATAAAATCGTCTTATGAAATAGTTTTGTATATAAAATAGTTTTGTATGTAAAATAGTTTGTAAAATAGTTTTGTAAGTAAAATAGAATAAGATAGTTTATATAAGAAAAATAAAAGAAAATTGTTTTATAAAATGGTTTTAAATTAATAGTAGTTTTGCATACAAGAAAAATTCCAATTTAAATTACAAAAATATCCAACCAACAACTTTTAATTTCCGCGTCAAAGCATATCAATAATATTAGAACAAAAGATGTACATATGTCATCATTTCGTAAAATAACATTTGATCGCTCGCTTGGTTACACAAGCTCGTTTCGAACTAGAATTTTTCATTCAACTTCCCTAATGCAGACTTCAATAAGGTTTCTTGACTAGAAACCATCATTCTCCTTACATAGCCATATACTATGATAGAGAATTTAAGAATCAAACCAAAAATCCATATCAAATATTCACCATCAAGAATCGAATGAAATATCCTAACACCAAATGGTGTAGTTCACACAAAGCTTGTGTAGTCAAATCCGGATCAAATTAATTTTTCTAAATAAAACAATATACATAATACTGACATAATTATTACAATTTGTTTCATCACAATTACATTTTAATTAAATTCATTATTAATCTCATTGATTAATACAAGTATCACTTTATATTTTAATATTTGTTTCATAGAATTTCTCTATTCAATACAAAACATTAACGTATTCATTCTCACAACATTGCTTATATTTCTCTTCATTTAAATTACATTCATTTTCACATGTAATATTTCTCATTTAATACCATATTTATCTGAGAATCGTCTCATGAGAAATTTCGTTCAGTTTATCACTAATTTATAAAGGCTTTATTCCTTTTATAAGACATTATTCGGGTTTAAAATTATCACAACTTTATTTATAACCATTTATTACAACATCCGTTTATTTTGTAACAATTTACAAGTCATGGCTTTATTTATAATCATTTCACTTTTAATTTATATTTGCTTATCCCATTTAGTTTCACCTTTAGCTTTCAATTTATCTATGACACATTTCACAAATGTTAATTAAGTTTATAAACATTTTTTTTCCAATTTAATCTCATTTGCAATATTTCCTTAATCACATTTTCAATTTAAACATCGCAAGGCTTAAAGTTCACCCTTGTATATTATTACATTACATGCCAAGAACGTATACAAAAATTCTGTTCATTTACTAGACATAGATATAACAGATTATACCTTGTTTCACTTGCTTTAAAATTAAGGTTTTCATATTCAACTGCATAATTCAACACAATTTCTAAGTTTCAACTCATATATTAATTCAGAAGGTTTCGGTTATCCAAAAATATCCAGATATTCCATTTTTTCAATAGTTGAAACTACCGGTCAAAAAACAACAAACTTGACAACAACATTTCAATTTCATATCAAACATCCTAATTATCCACTTCATTCTTTTTAATTTACCATTATTAAACTAGTGTTTAGTCCATATGTTCAATCAACATTAATAGCCAATATTTATGATTTGGCTAAATACAACAAGTCAACAATAAATGATAATAATTAGATATTACCATTTCATAAAACAACACATTACAAATAATTATGTTAGTTACAAAAATTTTCTTTTATACATAACATATAATATGCGATGACCCAGAATTTCTGGATATTTGAAATTGAAATATTTGATTGACTTTAAATATTTGGAAGTTAGTTTTACTTGAATTTCAGATATCACTATTTCTTTGGCAATTAAATTATTGAATTTAATTATTGGAAGTTGGGTAAAATATTGAATCTTCAGTTTTATGCTTTTAAAAATATTTCAAAAGCTTGCAAATTTTATATTTATAGTACTGAAGATAATAAAAGCTATAAAAATTGAAATTTGAAGTGTTTTGTTTAGTTTTAAAAATGTATCGTTTAAATCGATATTTAAAAATAGCCTTCTGAGGCATAGTCTCGGAATTCAACGAAACCAGTTTCATTGGATCCGTAATAGTATTTTATTATCGAGTTTTAATTTTCTTAGGGTTTGGAGTTGTCGTGTGATCGTACGCTAGATAAACGTGCTAAAATCTCTATGGAAAATTTAATTTAATAACTGGGCCAAAAAGCTATCTTCTCTATACGATCGAATTAGGACTCGAAACCTCTTCCATTGCATTCGGAATAGAGGTATAACCTTATGAACGCCTAGTGGCATGCCTCTACTGGAGATCGAGATTGTGAGTTGCATAAATTGAGATAATTTAAATTTTGAATATATATATATATATATATATGTGTGTGTGTGTGTTTTCCCTGTCCACCCTGAGAGCACGCTGCCTGCATCCTCCAACACGTGTTCATTTGGTAACACGTGCCATTTCTATAAAAAAATCACTTCTTTCTCGTTCAAATTAGAACCAAGACAATCTCGTTTTCCATCTTCTTTTTTTAAAATTCCTTCAGAGATAAAAGAACAAAAATAAAACTGTGGCTGGAATTCTTAATGGCCAAGCATAAGAACAAAGGCTTATCACCTTCAGCCAAAATAAAAAATAGAGGGTGAAATCAAATTCAAATCTGTTCGCTCGAACGAAGACGATGGTCACTTCTTTTTCAATCCAACAATCGATCGTTCAAAAAGAATGTTGACGCGATCGGGTGAATCGAAGGGGTGCCATCATTTAGGGTCTTGCTCACTTTTGGGTTGGAGGGTAGAGTCACGTTCCGCCTCCCTCTCAGCTCGATGTCGACACTCGCGAATAAGAGGGGAAGCGTGCTTGGGTGATGGAGCTTGGAGACGGCAACTGCGCGCGTATGAAGAAATCAATGGCCACGAGTTCGTGGGTGTTGCAAAGGCTAATGTTTTTACATTTTGGATTTTGAGGATCCTCGAGTCGACTTCGAACACTAGAGTTTGGAGACAGTAAGGTATAGCAGTCTTGTTAACTTTCTATTATTTTATTTTATTTTATATATTTGCAGTATGGGAAAGAAAGAAAATAAAATAAAAAGTTTTTAAAATAGAAAAGATGGGAAGTTTTTGCAGTAAGGGGAAATTACTATTTTGATATTTGCAGTAAAATATAAAATTTCAATTTTAGTTTAAAACTAATAATTAAGTAGATAAACAGAAATGTATTTATAGTTAAGGCCGTCGAAAAAAAACTAATTAGTTTTAAAACCTACATAATATTTGTGTAAGTATAAATATATGTGCAGTTTCAAAAAAATAATATATATATATATATAGTAACAGTAAATATCTACATTTTAAATATTACTAGTTTATTTTAAAATATAATGGATTTAGTGATTATTTGTTTATTTACTATTTTATTTTAGTTACTAAAAGATTTTGGAAGGAAAATTATTAGTTTGAATTAAAAAGTTAGTTAAGTAAATCAATGAATTATTCTTATACGTGTACATGTAGCTTCAAAGGTGAATAAATATACATTTGTACCTATTTTCATTTACTTGTTTAATTTTTAAAAATAGTAGTAATGATGTATTTGTTTAATTAGATCTAAATTATTTTAGTTACTAAAGATTTAAAGGGAAAATTAGTTTAAACCAAATTATAAGTGAAATTAAATAAGTAAATGGTGATTAATTGTTGATTAATTCAAATAGTAATAAATCATGAATTGTTTATACAAGGTTAAAATCACGAAGAAGACAAGTCGAGATGGAAATCAGATTGCAAAACAAAATTAAATGTGAGTTAATCTCACTCATTTGGAGTTCCATTTAATTTAAATAGTTAAATTTAAATTATTGAATGGTTGAATTGACTGGGTGTGATATTATCTATAATATATATATATACACACACACACACACACACACATATCTTGGAGTGATTGATTTCCCGCATTATATAGCGGATGAGACCCTATGCGCCCCGCGTAATAGCGGATGACCCTATATACCACGATATCCCACCTCGAAGTGGGATTGGTATTTTAATACTGTGCTAACATCTGTGGATGCATGAAAACAGGTTGGAGGGATCCAACTGGATTCCTCAAAATTATTTGGAATGTTTAATATTCTGTGATATGGTTTATGTGATAACCTGTGATAAATTATATTGGTAATTGAAAACATTGGATGCTATGGTTTGATTGAATATATTTGGGTATACTGAGTTACCAAAAATATATAGATTGGATTTTTGAAGGGAAATAAGAGGAAGAATTCTTACGTAAATAATTACAAAGGTTTGGATAAATAAATTGGAAAAGGATAAAAGTTGATCTTTAAATTCTAATAATAAATTCCGAGTATGGGAAAGGAGATTTTGAATAAATAAGAATAAATGAATTTTTAAACTTAAGTGATATTATTTAAAGGAATAAAGAATTTATTTTCAAATTCAAGGTTTAAATTTGGGAAAGATAAAGAAGAAATTTGGACAAGTATGAAATTTGTATTTCAGTTCAAATAGGATTTTAAATCATAATAAAGATGTTAAATCTGAAATTAATGGGGTTTAAAATAAATTTTGAGTAAGTAAAGGAATTAATTTTAAAATGGAGTAAATTTTGGAAATTGACTTGGAAATTGATTTAATCTTTTAAACCGTGTTTTAAAAGAAGGATGAGATTATGGAATTTATAAACTGAGTTTATAGAGTGAAGTAAGATATCAGTGGATATTTGGAAGTATAAATTCATGGTGGGAATTTATAAAGAAACGAGTAATTTGTTTTAAAAATAGATAGTGGTTTATTTTTGAAGGTGTGAAAGTAAAGTGTATTTCCCTAAAAATCCAAGTACGTTTTCAAGCAGATTTTTCAGTTAAGTTAAACGTTTTAAAGTGGTTTAAAAAATATATTTATGGGAATTATTATTTAAGTTGTTTAAAATTTTAAAAGTAAATATTTATTGAAATAGCTACGTTAGTATTTATTTTTAAAAGTTAATTGGTATTATGATTTAAAAAGATAATTATTAATATTTATATTTTATAAAGTAGTTTTATTTTAAAGATAGTTAGGCTAAAGTTTTTATTTGAAAACTTGTATAGAATTTCTATCTTTTATTTCCAAATTTGTTTGGCTTCAGTTTTACATGAGAAGTTATTATAAAATTACATAACTATTAGTTTAAATAAAATCTTTTAAGTGGTTTTATTTTAAATATTTAAAGGTATATATATTTTTGGGTAAAGCGATTTTAAATTATTTTAAATGTAAAGTATTTAGACTTGGTAATTTTCAGTGGAAATAAACAATACTTGGGAATTTGTTCTACCAGAGGAAAGTGATTTGAAAATTGTTTTCAAAGTGAGGAAGTATGGAAAATAGCATGCGAAGAATTTTGAAATAAATAAATTTGGAAAATTGTTTAAAGTCCGATGATTGCTTATGAATGTTATTTGATAGTTAAATAACCATCTACCAGTATTCGACAATGCGCTGATTGTTTCGAAGAGACCGAGATCGGGATATTTCCCAAAAATCGCTTCGATCCGGTTTGAACATTTCTGTGAAGAAGGCAAGAGCTTGGAGTCGAAAATGGAGCAGTGTAGTGCAAGGGCTAATCGCTACTAATCCTGAGGATGATTCCAAAATGTATATAGTAGGAGTAGTGCCTTCGGTTCCATTCGAACCCGAAACGGACTTGTATGGACGGATGCTTTAAGGAAAACGTCAGGAGGACGGTGGGCATTCAAAGTGTATGTGTGCTAAAAAGGTAACGCATAGCCTCGAACCTCATCAATCAAGAACGGCTAAAATAAGGAAGGTGCATGCAAGGATAAGTGGCTAGCAACCAATTAGGGTAAGGTCTCCCCTGTCTAGAGGTCCCTTTATTCGGCTGTGTGGGCGGTTGCTGATCCCAACCATGGGGTAAACTTATTCAGACTATCCAGTAAGGAGTAGCTCCAGTCTTATGATATAGGGGATCAGGGTAGATCCTCGGTACGGTGATCTAGACCACGTATTATGACGGCGGTACCACAGTTGCCCTGCCATTGTATGGAATTCAATCTCCAATAAGCGCCTGTATGGTTTTGATTGTGCCCAACTATGCAAAAATGTGAGATGCAAGTATTTCAGCTAGATTCTATTTTACTTTCTATAGACACTATTATAATATCAGACGGATTTGACAAAAATGTTTTGGTTATCGTAAGGTAAAAACCCGACATGTTTATTTGTGACATGGTCTTACGAGATACCTTTGATTTTCAAAGGACTTTAGAAACTTTAATAATCCTATTGAGTGTGTTTTCTCACGCTGGTTTTTCAGACTGACTCGGGTATTGTTTTGTTATAATGCTCGGGTCAGACCGAGTATTATATATACAGGAAATGATGCTATGAAGCTTAGGAGACGAGCTGGATGACGAGATGTATCACACGTATTTGATGAATATTCCGCTATGTTTGATTTACTGAATAGTCAATTTTGTGAGGATATGTTATGATATCTGTCCAGTTGTGTGCTGTGAATTTTGTTGAACTCTGATGATGTAATGTATAAACGAATATAGTTCTTTTGTTTAAAGCTTAGTCATTTATCTATTGTATATTGTTCCGCTGCGATTATGAGATTTTGGTATTGTTTCTATTTCTTCTTCTACCTCCTTCTTCTTTAACCCAAACGGTTCGGTTTTTCGGCATTCAATCGTTCCGCATTTGGTACAATGGATGTATTGATGCCGATTTTCTGGCGTCGAAAATTCGGGTCGTTACAGTGGTATCAGAGCTGAAGGTTAAGCGAGAACCTTGGCTTTGGTGGGGATTACTCATTGAAATAGAGTCCGTAGTACTCTAGAATGAGTTTGAGTGTATTAATAGATATGAGCGCGTATTTTTTAATGAGTAAAAAACTTTTTTTTTGTATTGGGTTGTCTTATCAGTTGCGTGTTTATGAATTCTGGTCGATACAGGAAGTACAACTGTATCGATAGGGGCTTTTAAACTCTTGATAAAGATAAACCGACAAAGTGTTGTTTTAAATTAGGGTAAATGAAATTATTTTACCCAAATTATTTTTGTATATAAAAGAAATAATTTTTATAAATTATTATAGTATATGGCTGCTTGATTGTTAGGAAGTGATAATATTAAAATATTATCATTGTTGTATGGAAATTGAAAACAATGTTATAACCAAAATTAAGGAATAATTTATATAAAATAATGAGATTTGTAAATGTGAATTATAAATTATAAATATAAATTATAATTGAAATGAAAATAAATTCCAGAGTAACGTTTGAATATGAATTGAAAGAATTCGGAATTTGGAACTTTGGGAAAAGTTTAAATTCCTTTGGGTTTGAAATTGGTTTTCAAAGGTTTGGAGAAATAATAGTGATAATATTTCATAAATAATTTTGAATTAGATTTTAAATTTGGTGAGATTTAAAATTTAAAAATATTTGAAGGGTTTTGAAGAGATAAAAGCACTGAACTCTCTTCGGACGTTGGAAAATAACTTCGGTGATGACTGCAGCATCAACGATGTTCATTTTCGAGTTTCCAAGTGGAATTACTACCAATTTTTTTTAAATTGGTGTTGTTTGCAAAACTGGATTTGGTTTTAAAATTCAAAAGGCAATTTGATATGCAAATGAATTGTGTATATAATTGTTTTCAAAATTTATTTTGAAATGTTGAAAAAAAATATTAAAACTCTGGAATCTTAATTAAAGATGTTTATGGTATATAATAAGATTCAACGTGAAAAGGGTTAAATAAAAATAAGTATGCAACCCAAATAAGTGGGAAGGTAAGCTAATTAATTGAAGTGAATTAAAAGAAGTTAGCAAATGTAATTAATAAGTTAGAAAACTTATAGAAGTTTAAAATTTGAATTGAAACTGAGTTTAGCTTGGATTAATTTGAATAAAAGTGAATTTGTGAAGTAAATCTAATAGACTAAATGGATTGGCATAAAATTTATTAAGGTGGAAATAAATTTGTGAATGAATAAATGAATTTACAATTGCAAGTAATGAAATTGAAATGAATATTGGGATGATATTTAATTTTGTAAAGAGTAAAGTGAAGGTGAAAGATTAATTCGAAGTGGACCAAGAATAATAAGGGTTTGGAAATAAAGTCCATTAAGATTTAAAATTAAATTAGTAAGTGGAGTTAATTAAAGAAGTGATTAATTAAATATGGTTTGGAATAAGATGTATAGAATTCAATATTTAAAATTGGAGGGTAAATTGAATTCGAAATTAAATTGAAACTTAAGTTAAATGAAAATAGATATAAGGCTTAAGTGATAAAGTGAAAATGAATATAAGAAGTATATAAAATAGTTATACTAAACTTAGGATGCGATCCATGTAAAAATCTGCCTTCCGAAAGAGAGAGCCGTATTTACACCATAACAGATCTTCCAAAATAGGTCTGCCGACTCAAATATGAAAATTTATCGATTCTCGGATCGATGAAAAATGAGTTATCTTCTCTCAAGGATCTATCAGTCTGAAATCCAAACACCCTAAGATAATACAACTTTAAGTGTTAATTAATATCATTCAAGTTATTACAAGAATTTAGCAAACTATCCCATACTAGAAAGTAAATTCAAGTATTTGCTAAAAGCTAGTAATTTCCACTTTAAACTCTATTCAACAAATTATTATAATAACCGCAAGAATTGTACAAAGTGTCTCATACCACCCGACAATTCAATCGCTTATTCAAATTCTTTGTTTTATAGAAAAGCATGAATGTTCAACAATAAATTTTCTATCAAATAAGAAAACTACCGATAAATTTCAAAATAAATTTAACCGCAAGAACACGGTGTACGAATGTAGCACATATGTGAGTACGAGTTGATCCGTATGGAATTGATGATTTTAAAATTCTATTCAATCAAATTAAACCAAAGTCGATTGATTGTTAACTAACTAAAAGAAAGTAAAAACAAGATAAAGCTAAGGAAAATAAAAATAAGAGATTAAAGAGAGATTTAAAGGCAAATCCCCTCTCATGATCACATAAATCAACATAATGAAATTATGATCCCTTTTTGGTCTTTGTGGGTTTAGTTGATGCATTTATCATAAGCATGGCCTATTTCTGTTATTAATTAACGCACTAAACCATTAAACTTTAATGCACCCTCTAACCCACTTACTAACTTCAATGAAAATGATATGAAATTAAAAGTAGAATCTATTTTAAGCATGACTTATTAACTATTGAATTAGAAACATAAACCATCAAATTTTGATTCTAAATGCACTTCCATTACCATGATCATATGTAGATGAAGAGGTAATTGGTGATTCATATGACTAAGCATAGCCTATTTATTTTGAACAACATAAGCTATCAAACTTAATATTAAACACAAAATCACATAAATATCCAACTTTATATCAAGCACAAAGGAGACATAACATCAAAATGTTGCATCTACATGATTCAAGAGAGCTTCATTACCCCTAAATTGTAGGGATTAGCCACTCATTTGTGTTATCATATCAACACAAGTAGAAAGCAACATGAAATTAAAAAAAAACAAGAAGAGGAAAATGAAAGCTAATGGAAAAGAAAACTATTATGCTTGCATGAAAGTAAATCTACACTACAAACATAAGAAGAGAAGAAGCATGTAAATAAAAGAGAATTAACATTGCATAAAAGAAAGAAAAATTACATGAAATAAAATGGATAAGTAGCCATGGAAAAAGAAGAGAGAAGAGCATTTTATTTTGAACCTAAACTAAAACTAAGAGGAACTAAGTGAGAGGAGAGGGATTACATGAAACATAAGGGGTATATATACAAGTGTTAAACCCCAACTCATATTTTTGAGGAATGCCCAAAATACCCTTGAGAAAGTGTGGATGCCAAGTAATCATTAGCTTCTACTAATTATCATTTAAGTGTGCATGAAGCCATTAATTCCATAAGCATGTGCATCAGCCTCTAATTTGTACATTAAGGTGGTGGGTAGGTGGGGTCCTTCATGTTCTTCACTTTGAATTATTTCCATCTTCATTCCTTTGTATTCATTTTGTGCATGCATGTATCTTCATGAAGCCACTCCTATTTGAGATCAAATACCTACACAAATATATATAAATTTGCAATTAATTTTTCTCAAAGAAATATATGCATACATATGACCGTTTTACCCCTATATGAAGATGAATACGTGGCAATTTAAAAATAATTTGAATTTGGTTCAAACAAGTTAAAATACCCAATGTGATCATTTATTCAATTTAAATATATTAAATATGATGGTAAAAATATGCACATCTATGTGCACATCAAATACCCCTACACTTATCTTTTTATTCGTCCTCGAATAAAGAAAAACTAAGATAAATCAGGAAGCACGATTGCATTGAGCTTATGCAACAAGCCGTTAAACCTCTGGATGTCCTTAGTAGGACGAGTGTTGTCTCGTGAGAGTTCTCATCGGATACTACCCACAAAATCCGAATGCAGGATGAAAATATTTACAAAGTTAAAATTTCCTAAATGCAAGATTTATTTACGATGATATGGATGCAAGTTTTTGAAAATATTTACAAAGAATGATTTACTTTTAAATGGACATGAATAAGTTAAATATAAGTTTTGGTTATTATCTTGAAAATTTATATCATTTACTCATCAAAGTTTCCAATAAAAATCAAGTTATCATAACAAATATACTATATTTTCACACTTTGTTTCAGTTGATAACACAGTGTAACTATGAAATAGATCCTTAGTCAATTATCAAAGTTTGTCAAAGTGGTATTTTCATTTCTTTTCAATAACAAGTCAAATCTAATAAGTTAAAATAGTGCTTGAATTTCATTTGCTTACTCCCTCTATTTTCTTTTGAAAATTTTATTAATATTAACAATATTACATATGCCTAACTCAGATAAACCAAGGCCATATATATTACCCATGCATTGCCTTGCAGACTTATGTAAGGGGAATACAGAGCGTGGCGAATGAACACACGAGTATGAACACCTATTGACTGTAGGCATTCTTAAAAAGAATTTTTTTATATACATACACCTAGATCAGATAAACTGAGGCCAGATATACCGATCATGCACCGCCTTTAGGGCTTACGTGAGAAAGGTACATAGCATGGCGAGTGAACACACAAGTGTGTACACCTGTCGGCCGTAGGTGTTAATAGAAAATGTTTACATATATACAAATGTTTTTTTTTGTTGAGAGAGTTTTGGAAAATCATCTTAGCACCATTTAACTAAGAAGACAAAAAAATGTTATATCCTTTTCTTTAAATCAACCACTTTTTAAAACAAAGATTTTCAATTAGGATGTATTTTATAATTAACACATATGAATCTTCCTATATGCTAGTTAAACCATTGTTATTTATGATCAAACTTTGTTTTATTTTTGTTAAGACAAATAAATTTTCAAAAATTTCAATTTAATAAACCAAAACCATATATTTACCTTATAGTGTTTCTTTAAAAATAAATCAAAAGAAAATTTGTTTTTGGGATTTTTTTGCGTCAGGAAAATTCTTGGGTTTCATTGTTAACGCACGAGGAATTAAAGCTAACCCAGAAAATAATCAGGCTATTCGAGACATACAAGTGCCCAGAATTATAAAGCAAGTACAAAGCCTGAATGGAAAAGTGGCTGCACTGAGTCGATTCATTTCTAGAGCGACAGACAGGTATATTCCCTTCTTCGATGTAAGAAAGAAAGGGAAGAGAAATTTTGAATGGATTCCCAATTGCGAGGATGCATTCCGAGCTAGTATGACATTTGGAAAGTCTCCCCGTGCTGTTGAAGCCTATGGACCATGAAGTGTTATATGTGTACTTGGTCGTATCTTAACATGCCATCAATACGACTTTGGTTCACGAGGAGGACCGAGTTCAAAAGCCGGTGTACTATGTCAGTAAACCTTTAACAGGGGCAGAAAGAAATTATCCTAAAATTGAGAAGCTAGCCTACTACTTGGTGATTGCATCACGCAAGCTTCGCCTGTACTTCCAAACACACCTGATCAGTGTTTATACCGATCAACCTCTACGACAGGTGCTCTAAGGACCCAAAACCTCTGGACGGCTGTTGAAATTGAACATTGAGTTGATTCAATTCGATATTACCTACCTACCATGGAGGACTATCTAAGGGCAGGCGCTAGTGGACTTCATTGCAGAATTCACCATATCAGACGAGCCAAGCTGTGGGGATGTTATTCCCCCCATTCGATGGAAACTATACACCGATGGGGCATCCAACGACAGTTGTTCTGGGGCTTGTGTTATTCTTGTAACTCCCGAAAACCGATCAATTTGTTATGCTTTGAAGCTCGATTTCTCGGCTACAAATAATGAAGTCGAGTACAAAGAATTGATTGCTGGCTTAAAACTTATCAGGAACTTGGAGTAAAATCGGTTGAAATCTTTTTGACTCGCAATTGGTGGTGTACCAGGTGCGGGGAGACTATCAAGCAAAGGGGCAAAGATGCCCCATACCTTTCTCGGGTTCAAGAATTGTTTGCAAACTTCGAATATTACGACTTTCACGCATCTCGTGTGAACAAAACAGGGAAGCCGATTCATTGGCAAAATTCGCAAGTGCTGGCGATGCACAGCAGATGAGCTTGGTTCCTATCGAAGTTGTACAATCTTCAAGTATAAACGAGATGAAAGTAGATTTTTTGCTAGAAACAGAAATCGAAAGGGAGTCGTGGATGACCCTATTCAAATAGTACTTACTATATGGGACTTTGCCTGATAAAAAGAATGAAAGATGAAAAATCATTCGTAAAGCTTCACGATATATAATACAAGATGGGATAATGTATCAGAGGGGAGTCTCGGTTCCCTTATTCTTGTGCATCACCCATGATGAGATAAAACAAGTCTCGAGGGAAGTTCATAAAGGAGAATGTAGCGACCATACTGAGGGGCAGACACTAGAAAAAATATTCTCCGCTATGGATACTATTGGCCAACTGTAAATTAGGATATTAAAGACTACGTAAGAAAATGCGACAAATGTCAAAAGTATGCGAAAATCTTGAGAGCTCCGCCAATGGAAGTCACGCAAATGGTTAGTCCCTGGCCATTTGCAATTTGGGGGATCGATATAATCGGTTCCTTACCAATTTCCAGAGGTGGAGTAAAATATGCAATTATTGTGCCGATTACTTTACTAAGTAGGAAGAAGCAGAGCCTTTAGCTACGATCACTACCAAAAAGGTAATTAATTTCGTTGTATGAAACATCGTATGTCGTTTTTGCCTCCCGTGAACTATCATCACGGACAACGGAACTCAATTTGAAAGCAGGGAGTTCAAATAATTTTGCCAAAAGTATCACAATGAGAAAAGGTTTGCGGCAGTCGCTCACCCTAAAGCAAATGGACAAGTTGATGCCGTAAATAAAATAATTAAATCAATATTAAAGAAATGCTTGGAGAAGGCTAGAGGCAAGTGGGTGGATGAGCTTCCAACGGCACTTTGGGCTTACAAAACCACACGGTCCGCGACTGGCCACACTCCGTTCATGTTGGCATATGGCACGGAAGTTATTATAGCCGTGGAACTTGAAGTTCCTTCACATAGGGTAACTCATTATGACCCTAAGACAAATTGGGATCTTTTGCTGGAATAACTGGACTTTGTTAACAAAAAACGTGAAGAAGCTGATTTAAAGGCGGCTGCATATAGACATCGAGTCGCTCGATATTATAATGAATAAGTCCGATCGAGAATCTTTGATATGGGCGATCTCGTTTTGAAGCGAGTTTTTCCAATCCCATCGCATATGAATCCCATATGGGAAGGTCCATACGACATTGAACGGAAGCTTGGAGAGGGAACTTTCAAGCTAGCGGCCGTTGATGGCGCAACACCCCCGAGTATGGAATAGCGAGCATCTGCGACGTTATTATACTTAGTCTATTTCTTTTGCATTTTAGTTGCAATTATTTCCAGTGTATGTTTATTTTGTTGTTCTTAGTTTTCGGCATGTAATAAGACAATTTAGTTTGTTTTCATTAATAAAGGCATGAAGCCATCTTTTTATGAACTATTGATATTTACATATGTTGTAATTCAATGGCAAAAATTAGGTTACATTATTCTACCTGGCGTATGAACGCGCACACAGACCTAAAAATCTCTAAGTCCCCAAAGTGCGGACTGGAGTACTCTGAGTCCCTAGAGTGGGGTCTAGAGTATAAACGACTTAAAAATATCTAAGTCCCCAAAGTACGGACTGGAGTACTCTAAGTCCTCAGAGTGTGGACTAGAGTATAGACGACTTAAAAATCTCTAAGTCCTTAGAGTGCGGATTAGATTGTTTTGAGTCCATAGAGTGCGGACTAGAGTATAAACGACTCAAAAATCTCTAAGTCCCCATAGTGCGGAATGGAGTACTCTTAGTCCCCAGAGTGCGGATTAGAGTATAAACGACTCAAAAATCTCTAAGTCCCTGTGGACTGGAGTACTTCGAGTCCCCAAAGTGCAGACCAGAGTATAAACGAATTAAAAATCTCTAAGTCCCCAGAGTGCAGACTGGAGTACTCTAAGTCCCCAGAGTGTGGATTAGAGTATAAACGACTTAAAAATCTCTAAGTGCCGAGAGTGCAGACTGGGGCACTATGAGTCCCCAGAGTGCAAACTAGAGTATAAACGACTTAAAAATCTCCGAGTCCCTAGTGTACGGACTGGAGTGCTTTGAATCCCCAGAGTGTAGACTAGAGTATAAACGACATAAAAATCTCTGAGTCCCCAGAGTGCAGACTGGAGTGCTCTGAGTCCCTAGAGTGCGGACTAGAGTATAAACGACTCAAAACTCTCTAAGATCCTAGAGTGTAGACTGGAGTACTATGAATCCCCAGAGTGCGGACAAGAGTGTAAATGACTTAAAAATCTCTATGTCCCCAGAGTGCGGACTGGAGTACTCTAAGTCTCTAGAGTGCAGACTAGAGTATAAACGACTTAAAAATCTCTAAGTCCCCAGAGTGCGAACTGGAGTACTCTGAGTCCCCAGAGTGTGTACTAGAGTATACATGACTTAAAAATCTCTAAGTCTCAAGTACTCTGAGTCCCCAGAGTGCGAACTAGAGTATAAATGACTTAAAAGCCTCTAAGTCCCTGGAGTGCGGACTAAAAATATTCTAAGTCCCCAGAGAATGAACTAGGGGATCCATGATTCCAAAAATTTCCAAGTCATATGGAAGTGAACTGGAGCTTATGTAACTTACATAATTTTGAATTTCGGCTACAAGTTATACACTAAGCTGAATAATGAAAATCATCAAAAGCAAAGAAAATAAGTTTTATTCACTAATCCAAACTGAAAGTCCACTACAACTTCTCCTGAACTAGGAGTAAAAAGTCTATTTACAGTGACTATGAAAATAAATAGAAATAGTTACGTGATCCAAGCCTACGTACATTGAACGAGGCATGATAGCTACTTTTTCGACTTCTTCTCATTCCTGGTTTTCTCTGAAGAGTCCTCCCCTAGGTTTTTTCTCTTGGACGCCTTGCTTGCTAGGGAAGCGGTGCCCGAGGAAGGAGAGGAACTTCCAGTGGAGAGGTCCCACCGAGGAGAATAACCTTAAGAGGACTATTCAAGGGGTCATCAAGTTCCACCACTTAGGGCTCAGCCTTAATTTTAGTTTTCTTCTTCCCCTCTTCGATGATTTTTTCCTCCATGATCAGTTTTGAAATGTGTTCGGAGGCGCCTATAATTTCAACTTCATCATGTTCTTCGATGGGCGATGGACTTTTGAATTTGTCTTCATCAAGCGCCTTAATCACTTAAGCGTCAGGTCCGGGAGTCTCCCCCGTTTGAATTGCTTCTCCTGCTTTCTCCTCCCTCTTTATGTAGACATCGCTTCGTAGAGTAGGTTTTAGATCAGAATGGCCTATATGAAAACAAAAGAGACAAATGTTAGAATGTTTCTACTACTCGCCAAAAGCGATAGCTCTTTGAACTCCAGGAAAAAAAGTTACGTACCAGTTCCTGGCTGACTCTCAACTGTTCGGTGAGTTTCACCTTGTGGAATAGGAGATAGAGCGTGAATATCATGTCCAGGCTCCTCTGGGTCATAGCAATATGCTTGCTAAAAGGGATCAAGTGGTGGGCGACCAGTCGGTTGATTAGGAGGAGGAACTGAGGACTCGGTTTCGGATGGACCAACAGTCTCATTTTTTCCCTTTGATGCGGAAGAGTCCCACTCATAAAGGGCCTTTGCCGTAGATAGGTCAATGTGCTCATTCTCGCGTAGCACTTATTTCCCAAGACAATCCTCACCAACCTATTCAGTTCTTAACTCAACTTTATTAATTTTTATTTAATGTCCCATGCTTCGGCCAAAGATTCAAGGTAACCCTCGCCAAGAAATGTTAGGTCGTGATACATGAGAACTCAAGCATTGTACTCGGCTTTGAGTGGATCAAACATGCACTTGATTTCCTCCCTACAAGCCTCAACAGCCACCTTGAGGCGAGAGTCGATTTCCGAAAGCGCCACCCTTTTTTCCTCCTCACAGGCTTCGTCCTTCAACGCTTCAGCCTTGGAGAGCTTCTCATCGAGCTTTGTTTTTAGGAGTCGTGTAGCAACAATCTCATCATAATATCGTTGTGACTCCTCTTAGGCGGCATTCTTTTCTTCCTTTTATTTGAGAAGTAGCTCCACCAGTTCATTGACTCGTTGAGCAAGGACATCTTTCTCCTTTTGAACGGAGTCTTTGTCTAAGGCTAAGGTGCCACAGCGTTAACTGCTTCATCAATTTCTTTTTTATAGGTAGCCTCCAAGCAATTGACTGCCTAAGCAGTATCCTGAGAATTCTTCTAAGTGGCCTCAAGCTGAGATTTATGCAAGGAAAGCTCTTTATCCTGGGCTTTTATGATGTCTTTATCATGAATGGCCTCAAGCTTTAGGCGATTGATTTCATGTTTAAGCTCTGTTGAAACTTCAGAAAGTTTTTCGGTCAAGTGAACGAATGCGTCCTGTTGGACATAGACATCGTTGTTGCAAGTGATGGCACTTTTTTTAACATGCCTTGGAATAGGATGGATCGCAAGAAGAAATTTTAAACCATCGAAGCATATATTTAGGAATGTGGCTTTAATCTCAGCTAGCTTTTCTGTTATCGATGGATTGTGTGCAAGGGCTGAAGAAGTTTGCTTAGACGAAACCATGGATTTTTTATGAACCTCAGGAGTTTTCCTAGTGCTTGATGAACCAGAGTATTGGTCGCGAGAGCTTAAGATTGAGATCCCTTCTGTCCCGATTTCTTCTTGCTCTACACTGGTTGAGGAGGAGGATCATTGGAGTATGAAGAATGGCTATAGATTTTTCTTTGAGACGACGAATCTTGGGGACGATAGTCTCTATCGCTATTGTCATCTCTTTCTCGACATTTACCAAACCCCGAGTCTCATCTGGAATGATGGAAGATAGAGGACCCACGAAGACGGTTGAATCCATGAGAGTGTCCCATATCACTTGCACAGAAATTAAGTGAGGACAGGTTAGCAAGAGTAGCATGGTGGCTGAAGTTTAAGTGCAAGGTGAAGTGTAAGTGTTAGTGTGTGTCCTAGTATTTCCCCTCAACAGACCAATTTCCTTAGCTTTACTTATTGGAGTTTTTTCTCCCTGGTGTTGGTCTTGAACGCCTTCATCGCCTCTTGCGCGCGAATGAAGTTTTAGGGCTTCTGGATCGTTGAAGCCGTAATTGAGCAAGACATCGGGAATAGTGAGGTCTGATAAGCCTTTCAATAAACAATCTAAGGGTTGTGGAGATGGCTCTTTCTCCATTGGAGTAATTGTAACCTTCGAGGTTCCGCCCACTATCTTTTTCCTTTGTTTGTAAGCTAGTTTCTTTTTCCCCTTTGAGGGAGGAGATGGTTCATCAATGCCAGGTGCCTCAACAGCTGGTTCCAAAAGAGTGCTTATATTGTTAGCCGGCACTTCTAGCACATGAGTTTCTCTAATCTCGCCCTCCTTAGATGTGTCGGGGGCACCACTTATAGGAGGCACTGAAGGTTTGGCCTGTTCTTTACCCTTCTTCGACACAGATCCGGTTATAGTGGCACCGGATGGGAGATTTGTTCGAAGACCTTCCACCAATATCTCAAACTTTGAAAGTGACTCGATGGAAATAACAAGTCCGATCTTCCAGTTTTCCATGAGAGTAGCACGAATGGCCTCGACGGCCTCAGAATACCCAGCACCTTCGGGAGATGGGCTGATGCCTGCAAAAAACCGAAAGAAGTTTAGAAAAAATACACTTCACGTCTTAGGTAAATAATGAGTCCGAAAATGAAGCTTACTTCCTTCCAACCATCTTCTCGCAAAGCCCGGGAGGCAGTGCACATTAAACCATTCCTACATACATTGGATGAATTTACTCCATGCCCCTGTCAATCTCTGACACTTGAAGTTAGGCTCGAGGAATATGAAAGATGGGCTATCTGATCGTCTCTTGAAGCGATATATGTAGCGTATGTCACAGGGTGACGGGAGCCTAAATAAAATGCTCATAAAGAAAACACAAGTATCATAGATGAATGCATGACTATTGGGAAGTAGCTGTGATGGGGCGATCACGATATACTTTTGCACTTCATGGAGAAAAGAGTTGAATGGTGGCATGCTACCACCTCAGCACATGAATTTGTTGCAAGCTGTATATCCATCTAGGGCAGGTAAGGACGATCTCATCCCAATGGAACTAATACGTCGTCGAAAGGAATTCCGTGAATCAAACATGGTCGGCGAAGAGTGGTTTCATTGATTTTTGAAGCTTGAGAGTCAACTGGGTTACCTAGAATAACAGCTCCATCTATCACATCAGGAGTCGGGTCAATAGTTGCCACCGATGGGTTTGGGATATCCTCTATTGGAGTTGCCTATGGATTCGAAGTTCCCACTACTTCTTGCCGAGAGCTCGGCTCAGGTTTATCTGAAACTGTGGTAGAGCTTGACTTTCTAGACATCCTCAACGAGCGTCAATTTTGGCTAAACACCTTTTTGAACTATACTTGAAAGACATTTCAATATTAGATATAATGAAAAAAGTATACCCCCCATGTGGTGTGTGGACTAGTGCAATCGTTCGAGCATAAGTACAAAAAAATTAAAGATTTAAAGGCTGATGAAGTGAGATTGAGCGTTAAACTGTCATTTTTGAAGACCGTCATCGCTGACCGTCTTCGAGAGCTTGCCCTATGATAGTTTGGGTCTTGAACTCGGATATTAGCACTATATATTAAAGGCTATTATTTGCTTTTATCGAGTTTAACTCAGGTTTATAGTTGTTGGAACTGGAGAGTTATCAATCTAAATCAGTTTGATATGCTTGTATGCCTAAGTTGTTGTCATTGTTCCTTGTTCTATGGTAAGGCGTGGAAGTATGTAGTTTTGGTATGTGCTGTGCTTTAGTGGAGGTGGTCATAATTGTCAACGCCGACCCTAGGACCCGAAGCCAAATGACCCACTAGGCCACCACAATCGAATCACTCACTCTCCTCTCCCATACTCTCTCTTCACCCGACGGCTTGCGGGGGGCTATACCGAGCCACACTTGCTTGGCATATCGAACCCACCTCATGTCTCTAATCGGGCCATAACATTACACTCAAGTGGTTAAACCACACACTCTCTCTCACACCGAACGATATCAGGCCACTATCCCTGGCTCCAGAAACCATCCATACCGACCGACCGACACGTTCCTATCTATCTCTAATGATCAAACGGCCTCACTCGAACTATGAACGACCCTCCTTCCTAATTCCCTTCAGTCCCATGATCTCCCTCAACTTCGAGCGACTCCCTTATTCAAAATACCGAACCACTCCACCAAGCCAATTTCCTCGAACACTATCGAGCCTCTATCCCTAATTACAGAATGACCTCCCTTGGACTTATACCGAACCCCGTTACAGTACTTCTCTCTTTTGCCTCTCTCGTATCAGTCCTTCTTCTCTCCCATGTCCTCGTCTTCAAAGACAAAGCTATAGTTGTTCCTCTTAGCAACTTACCCTAACTCTACTTAGATCGAGCCAAATTCCTAGCCTAACTACTACTTGGGAACCCATGAAGCTCCACATTTAGGTAAATAAATTGAGTGAAAGGCTCATACCTATATGTGGATAATTAAAGCTTATGAAAGCTGTTGGATTTGAGACGAGGCGTGGTTAGGTTCTTTTGCAAATAAAGTTTCAAAATAGGTTTCAGGTTCGGAAAGGAAGAAAGGACGGATGATAGATGTGGCTCAGGAGAATAACAGGTCAGCGGACTTGTAATAAGAAAGTGGAGGAAATAAAAAACTATAATGTGGGTTTATATATGGGGAGAGGAAGGCGAACAGGCCTTTATCGATGGGTACGGTCAAAGTGCCTCTGCAGTTTGGTGGGTAAGCATGCCGAGAGATAGTGGGTAGAGTGATTGAGTGGTTCGGCACTCTTAAGTCGACCGAAACATGATAATATGGAATATAATAGAAAGTATAATAGTAATGAATAAGATAGTGAGTAAATGAAAATGATGTCAAGATAATGGTGCAGCGAAAGGTCGAATTTCACTAGGTAAACGGGGAAGCATAGTTTTAAGAAACCCAATGTGATTCAGCCTTCGAAAGGTTATATATACATACAACTTTAGGAAAGTTAAAACAGTATTTAACAATGCTAGTTGTTAGTTCAAAGCATGTCACTCTTGATTCAAACGACGTGCTTTGGGAGGAAAATGTTACCCGGTACTGTTGCCCGGTTACAAGGCGACAGTCGCAGAGCCAATGGTTGAACCTGGATGGGACTTAAACTAAGGAAGGGTTGGAAATTTAAGAGGCTGGTGTGATTTGGGATTGTTTCATACTATACAAGTTGGTTTTCCATGTCTGATGTTAGTCAGCGTGGTTGTGAGGCACAAGCATGCAAGTTGAACCGACATTGGAATGTGAATATGGTGGATCGATCGAGAGTGGCTCGGTTAGGGTAGTTCGGCTATGCTAGTTCCCGAGGGAGTCGTCGTTTGGCCAATTCAAGACTTGGTGTATTTAGAAAAGAGGTGATTTAGTCGGTATGTCCTAGGAGGGATCATTTGGCAAAAGCATCTTGGACGTGGGGCATTCTACCAATACCGCTTGGCAAACTTCATTCGGTAACATCGTTCGGCCAATACTGCTCGGCTAACTTCGTTCGGCAATATCGTTTGGCAAGCATCGCTCCAGAAAGCGTCACTCGGCTAACTTCGTTCGACACAAGCGTTCGATATAGCTGTTTCAGAGCAACATGGGGGATTCGACTTGTTCGTGGAGATCAACATCAAAGTAAGGGGTTCGGTATTGTTCTATTCCAAGTTCCACCACGAGTTGCTCCAAGTCTCTTTGAGGTATTACTTTGAGTCGTTTGATAATCGATCACCGACCAGACATGATGGGTCAGCATCCCACGGTCAGCTTTTGCCGTTCGGCGTGTCTCGTTCGGCATGCCTGGCTCGGTGCACAGAAGTCACCTACTATGGGCCTAAGTACCTTGTTCCTGGGCCTGCAAAGGAAGTCCAGTCTATCTTCATCTATAAATAGAGGAGTAGGGGGTAGTGAAAAGGGACCTTTTTTGGAGAACACTGGGAGGCTTTGCCATTTTCAAGATTCATTTCTTTTCTGTTAAAACTTGTATTCAAGCTTTTGGTGTACGGATTATATCTGTATTCAATTATTGGAAGAAGTAATAAAGATTATGATCAAAGTGGACGTAGGCAGTTACGCCGAACCACTATAATTCTAGTATTCTCGTTTCTTACAGTTCTTATTACTTTCTATTGTGTCATTACTCAGTTTTAATTAACTTTCTTCATTAATCTCTCTACACAATCCAACTCAAGGGTGTTAGTGACCAATTTTGATGCTAACAATTTCAATCCTATATATATATATATATATATATAATATTACTTTATAAACACTTTAAAATCCATAAACTATTTGTAAACTTAAAAACCTACATTTATTTTTAAAACAAATCTACTTTTCATAACTGATAACTTACTTTATTTTGAAAACCTATTTAAATATATATACATACAAAAAAGATATAATTTTCCAAAGGCTTTTAAACTCTTTCTAAATCATTTAAACAGCTTTTACAGCTAAAATTGTTTGAAATTGAATTTATTACTTTCATAACCATTTCTTTCAAATAACGTATCTTATCTTTTGCTTTTAAAGCATTTCCCAAATTATACTAATAAATAATAATTTTAAAAAGATTTTTATAAATAAATATTATTTATCTTAAAAGTTTTAATTGGAAATTCTGTGATAAGCAATAAGTTAAGAAGATAATATAATTTAACTATATATATTATAAACTAATTTCGAATAAGGACCAAAATGGAAAAAATCTCATTTTTTTGAAATTCGTTTAAAAATATTTGAATAATTTAAACAATAAATCCAATGGAAATTCAACATCTATAGCCAACATTACTTTGTAAAATAGAATTCCAAATATGGAATTATTAGCTATCTGTTGTTATCTGATAACCCCGATTACTCAAACAACGTAAATATTTTTATATAAGTTGATAAAATATAATTTGCAATCGAATAGAACTTCTTTCGTAAACTGAATTATTTTGACCTATATAACAATCCATATATTACTAACAATAAATTTTCCACGAACAAACATCTCATTGAAATAATTCAATCAATGACCTTAATCAGTTCAATCAACCAATGCAATCAACTATCATGATAATTATATATAGAAAACAATTTGATAAATGTAGATGTGTGATTTAAATTGATTAACTCACCTTAACACTGCGAAGAAAATTGTTACACGAAGCTTTAGTATCAATGCTTCAATCCTTTACCTCGCCAAAGTTGTAACAACTATCACCTTAAGCCACCACGTCTCCCAGACACCACGCCTTATTGTATAGCCGAACTTCGCATGCCTTTAGCCTAGTTCATGTCCATCACCTCTGACACTACCAGACCCATTGCCAATTAACCCTAGGTTGCGGCTTCCCTTCACCTTGCCCATCGACATGCTATTGCATATGCCCTAACGCCCGCTTAGGATTGACACCCATGGTGATTCATCCGCTGCTTCCTTCTTCTTTTTTCAATTTCATTTTTCGATTTTTAAGGATTGGCAAATGTGAATGAAGGGGTTGAGGATGTTAAGAAAGAGGAATGGGTTTGAGTTTTAAATGAACTTGGGCTTTTAATTTAATTCAACCCAATTTCTTTTTCTTTTGTTTTGAATAGCTTCCTCAATTCATGTGTATGTAAAACTTTAATTTAATTTAAATTGTTCTATATTTCATTTCACATAAGATGTTTCAATAAATACAAAATATCATTTAATATTCTTTCACTCTGTTTAGTTTTCCATTTAACTAATACAAACAAATTTATTCATCTTTTTCAGTTTATTGATTTTTATTGAATATCGAATGGAACTTCTTTTCATCTATTACACTATATATAATCTATTTATACCTTAAAATATTTTATATTCAAGGATAACACTTCAATTTAATTTAATATATCTTCTAAATATTTATTTTATTAATTTAATTCAATTTGCTAAATAAAAATCCTTTGTTAAATTGATTTCATTTAAATATATATTTCCAAAATATTAACGACCAAAATTTAATTCGAATATTTTTATTTTAATTAAATTTATATAATATTACATCTTCGAAAAACAGGGTTGGTAGGAATATCCAATGGCTGTAGAACCCACTTGGCTTCTGATGCTTGGCTTTCACCTATTGACAGTTCAAACGCTATTTTACCCATAAGCCGACATCCCTATTCATTCCTTCTTAGAAAAAACTTCTCTTCATATCCGGATACATCTTCGTTCCTCCTGGATGAATAATGACGAACGATGGCATTATTATAAAAAATCCTTCCATATGTCTCCCACATCTGGAATACCTAATCTACCCTTCTTTCTCAACCACCCACTTTGGTCAAGACTGAATTCCTTCAAGTCTTTGCTCTCCATTCTATATCTTAACTTCCTGATCCTTTCAGTTACTAATGGATCCTCTTACTATTTAGAAGCAATATTCTCCATCAATATCAGTCGGACTTCTAAACAATTTAACATAGCAGATCCTCCACTAGACTCAACCTTGGATCTCTAGTGCACTCTGCAAGTCGACAAGGCTTCCAAGTCTTTCCATTCTGCTACCATAGCCAACACCGCATTTTAATGCTTCCTACTAAGCGCATCTACAATCTTGTTGCCTTTCCTAGTGTGTACTCAATTCTAAAATCATAAGTGGCTAAAAAATCTACCCACCTCTGCTGTCTCATATTCTGCTTCTTCTGAGAGAACAAATACTTCAACGATTCATGATCTGTATAAAGCTCAAACCTCTCTCCCAAAAGGTAATGTCTCTACACCTTCAAAGCAAAAAATCACTGCAGCCAATTCCAAATCATGCATTGGACACCTAACCTCATGCGATCTAAGCTGTCGAGAAGCATAGGAAATCGATTTACCTCTCTGCATAACATAGCTTCTAATCCAGTTTCACACGCATATGTATATACTACAAAATCCTAATTCCCCTTCAGAGCAGCTAATATGGGTGCATGGGTCAATAATTGTTTCAAGCTGTAGAATGCTTCCTCACACTTATCAGTCTACACAAACTTTACATCCTTTTGTGTTTGCTTAGTCATTGGTGCTGCTATCTGTGAAAAATCCTTAATAAACCTCCGATAATATTCAGCAAGTCCAAGAAAACTTCTAACCTCAATCACCGTCTCTAATCTCTTCCAATTATTAACAGCTTCGATCTTATCTTGATCGATTGACAACTCCTTCTCTGAAACCACATGACCAAGAAACTTAAAATCTTTCTTCCAAAAAATGACATTTCGAAAACTTCGCCTTCAGCTGATGTTCCCTAAATGCCTCAAGCACCACTTTAAGATGAACTTCATGCTCTTTCTCATCCTTAGAGTATATCAAAATATCATTTATGAACATCAACACGAATCTATCCAAGTGCTTTCTGAAAATTCGATTCATCAAATCTATAAAGAAGGTTGGTGCATTAGTTAGTCCGAATGACGTAACTAACCATTCATATGATCCATATCTGGTCCTAAACGCCGTCAGAGGTATATTATCTTCTGCTACTCTAAGCTGATGGAAACCTATAGCCAAATACAACTAAGAATTTATCTTGGCTCCACTTAACTGATCGAAAAATCGTCAACTCTAGGCAAATGATATCGATTCTTTGTCGTCTTCTAATTCAAATTACGATAATCAACACTTAATGTTATCCCGCTTTTTGGCAAAGCCGTGATACCAAAAGATTGGCCAAAAACAAAGGACAGTTCGTCTCAGAGATTGGTTGCACTTCTCTTCGCTATGGATATCGATGAATTTTGTCCGAGTCCAGATTGAGCTACAATTGATAGGACATGACCAGAAAGATCATAGAAGTCCGCGTATCAAATTTCAAGTCAGTCCGAGGTCGTATGCTCAAGTTATGATGGATTCAAGTTGAGAGAAATGAACCTTGCTCGGTTCGAATCCATCACCTCGAATCCATCCGGAACCTTACCTACTTCGAACCCAAGAAGCATAGCCGTGCTTCGAATCCATCCGAGCAGGCACCGTGTTCGAATCCATAGCACAGTCACGCCACATTCGAACCCATCAGGTTCGACTCCATCTAGTTCGAAACCATCCCATGGTCTTCCTTCGTACCCATCAAGAGAAAGTGCTTCGAATCGACCAATGTTCGAACACAGCATTCCTACCTTCGAATCCATCCTCCCGGAGCTTTACCTCGAATCCATGCATTACTTCGAACCCATGAACTAAACCTCGCTTCGACTCCATTGAGCAAGCCTTAGTTCGACTCCATCCAAGTCACCTTACTTCGAATCCATCAAGAGAATCTCAAGGTCGAATCCATGAGGTAAGAAACTCCTTTGAATCCATCTGGTTGCAATGCATCGAATCCATCCTGAAACTTCACTGCGATTCCATTTCACGGCGTGCCTCGAAACCATTCAGTAGGAAAGCCACGAAGACCATGGATTCGAAGCATGTATTTCTTCGAAACCTATGGATTCGAACCTATGGATTCGAACCATATGGATTCGAACGAATCCATAGGATCGAGTCGAAGCAAACAGGGTACACGAAGACGCAATCTTGAATCGATCATATCTCTCAATCCCATGATCCAAATGCCATGAAATTTTCACAGAAGCTTGCATACATGTTGAAGAATGTCCACACCAAATTTCGCCTCGATTGGATGCATTTTTGATTGATTCGAACTTCACTTCGAATCGATCCCAAACTGGGCACGGATTCCGAGAACGCGGGCCTATGGGCCCCCCTCACGTGCCAAGCGGCCTCCCCAGGTTTTTGGCGGGATTTCAGCCTTCCACGCCTATAAATAGAGCCCCTGGTCATTCAGAAAAGGGGTCGGAGAATTTGGAGAGAAAGAGTACGCCTAAACGCTGCCAGAATCACTCCATACCACCATCTTGGCTGCTGATTTCGAATTTAAGTCTGTTGTCTGCTGTAATTTGCTTCAAAACACTTGTAACCTTCAAGTATTAAGCAATAAAGTGATCAAACTTCATAGTGGACGTAGGCGCATCGCCGAACCACTCTAAATTCTTGTCTTCTATGCAATTTACTTTTCTATAACTTGGAGTTTTTGTTAGATAATTTTCATTTCCAATTTAAGTTCTTCACTTATTATCTCTTCAAAGACTTCCGAAGGGTGTTGCCCAATTTTGGTGCAAACACTTAACCTTAACGATCCATCCGGATTTTTAGCAAACACTACGGCGGCTCCTCAAGATGAACTGCTAGGCCTGATAAAATTCTTCCCTTCTAAACCCACCAACTGCACCTTCGGCTCTCTCATCTCTGTAGGTGTCATCCTATTTGGCGGCCTACTCACCGGTTCTGCTTCGGTTATCAAATATATCTGAAACCCAATGGCTTGTTTTGGTGGTAATCCTACCACAGGCTCAAAAACATCCATGAATTCTCTAACCGTAAAAACACAATTTAAATCATCTTCCAACTCTCCTACACCCAACAAAGCATTCACCTCACAACTAGGGCTTTCTATGGTATATGTAATCCAATCACCACTGTCAAGGTGTCTATGTGATATTTTCTTATCGTGGCAAAATATCATAGCATTGTACTCACTTAACCAATCCATACCCAAAATAATTTCGAATCCTATGAAGTCAAACACATGCAAACTGCAAATAAAGGTGTAACCTAGCAAGTCAAACTCTAAGCGGTTACACCTCATTCCAAGTGTCACATACCCTCCTGCCGGATTTGCAACTCTTAAGGAAGTAACTAAGTATAAGGGTTCTAAGTTAAGCTTATCTATCAAACAATGAGAAATAAAAGAATGTGACACAACAGTATCAAGCAAAAACCTAACAGGCATATCATGGATTTGAAGCGCACCTCCTAATATTGATTTCCCTTTCTTTTGCACTGTTAGGTTCGAAGTAGCAGGCTACAGTACATACACTATGCCCTTTCCATCCTTAGCAGGCTCTTTGCATTGATTCTTATAATGGCATATCTGATCGCAATTGAAGCAACTGATGTTCTTCTTTCTGATCATCTCCTTTGCCTTTCCTGTACGACACTCATTAGCAAAATGTCATTTCTTGTTGCACTTAAAGCAAACCACCTCAGACTTTCCTTTTTTCGATGTTTCGCCTTTCTAAGCACCCTTCTTGTGAAAGAACTTCCTCTTTTGGCTCTGCCCCACCTAAACCTCCTCCTCTTCCTTCTTCTCCAAACAAGCAGCACAGAGCACCAGCATAGTTAATCCAAACCTCAACTTAAATAAAGGAACATTCAGGTCGTTCCATGACTGGACGGGAAGTAGGAGATTACAATAGCAATTTTTGAGTTGCAATCAAGGAATGGGTATTGAAATACTATTCAAATGGTGCTCCCAGAGGCTGGAGAACCTAGCTAATATGGCACGAACTAGGGTTGATTAATGTATCATGCTTCTAAAGTGGACTGCAACTTCCTCCAATTAACCAGCTTTTAAAACTCCTAAACTGACAATTATGGTGCGATGGCTAGTATTACGACTACCCTGCCTTGTCTACTCTGCCAACTCAAAACATAGTTGTTCACCACTGAACCATCTTCATATGCCCGTATCTTAATCATTCCATGTCCATATGACTAAAAGCATGACATACAACTCTAAGAGGACTTCCTAACTATCTTATGCGAGCCTCCTTCATGGTGAAAATTAGAAATAATCACCAATCAATGAGCCCATATTAATCCACTCACCATCCGATCGACATTACCAACCACTCGAACATTAGGCAGTCGGGCATACATCATTCACCAGTATCACAAGACCCCGTAACCATAAAATGGACTTGATAATGTTGATTCGAGTATCGTTCCCAGTCAGGGCCTATTCATTGAGACCATCCTACACGTAGAATTTCTAACTAAAATTCAGCATGCCGACTATGTCCGTGTACTATGGAAATTCAACCTCCACCACTACCTCATGAAGTGAGAATGGTGAATGGAGTCCACGAAAAGTGATGAATACCATCAAATGCGTTGTATCCCCTATTTCTCAAAGAAGACTGTCAATCGTAGTTAGGCATATCATTTCTACTTCTCATATTGCTAAAGGGAATAAAGAAGCTGGCAGCCAATGAACTGATCAAAATCTACAGCCCGTTGCTGCCAACACTAATAAATGAAATCAGCACAAAAGCTTATTTCCAGAGTTTGATAACAGAATTGGTGGATAGTCGCCGACGACTACACCAACATGTCCAGGCCAACATTACGTTGATGAATCAGACGAAGGATCAACTTGGCGACATACAAGGGAACCTGCTCCATACTCTAAATCGGGAAGCTCCTTTTCTTTATATGACTATCATGGATGCCAACGCCATAAGGTTGATCCAGAAAGGATAGCTCTGGCAATATGTTCAAGCCCCATAAAATGAAGAGCCGGGAACCCCCGACCTCAATTGGAACTTTGATCAAACTGAACCATTTGCGTTAGACTCCCAACTGTGAAAGGCTGGACCGAAGTGCAATAGCGAGCATACGACGCCGCTTCACTTATCAATGAGATTTTATCCGATCTCTTTTGAATTATTTCTATTTCTATTTCGTTTATGTTGCAAGATATAATCGACTTGAATTAAACTACTTGCAAATGATGCAGGTAACCGAGTACTTAAGGACGGGTGCAAAACAACCTCCGTGGACTATGATAAAGTCATTTAGGTATCATCATGGCGAGCATAATTCAACCACTCGTCGGTTGCTATACGCACCTGACTTGGGGCAGGCCATCAAAGTGGAAGAGACAGACAAGTGTAGGGCTCCAGTACGAAGTGGATGCAACCGACCATCCACTCACATGCCTATGCAATTTAGTTAGAAGATTTGAGAAAGACTTGGAGTTATGTAGCCCAACCATGCACTCTCCATCTCTTACTTGAAGCTCACCAAAATACTTATGCTTCCTCGGATGCCCAATAAAATTTAAATCACACCGAGAGTCGACGTGACATGGCCATCTATGCATCCAATCCTACATTAGAACTTGGGGTAATTTGAGGACATATGTTTAAAGTGGATATGATTTGATCATTCACTCTCCAGTTTGCATCTGTGATTCGGCAAAACAATCATGCCTTAAACCAACTTCATCAGGGGCCAACCATCAATCTATAGTCATCAATGAATGACTACCTACTCACAAACCATCATGAGCCATCGTTCCAACTCTCTTCCTCAACTCGACTGGAAGAGTGCAAAGCGTAAAGTGGACGTGGCTCGACCGTCTACTCTCCAACTCTTGCCCCCAACTTAAGGGAAAATACACAACTCAAAGTGGATGTAGTTCAGCCATCCTCTCCTCTGCTCGAGCTCAAAGCTTGCTAGAACACTAATCTTACTCCTTAGGCTTGGCAGAAGCGGGATCCAAATGAACACGGATGTGATTCATCCGTCCATAAACCAAGTCTCCTCCTTCGTTGATGGAAGATAAGTGGAAAGTAATCGAGATCCCACCGATCATTTGCTAAGCGAAACCCACCTCTCGGGGGCAAGCCATCACATCAATGGCCGAACTGGACTGACACACGACAGTCCTGCAATCAACTCTAGGTTCCCAGAGTGCGAACCGGAGTATAAACATCCAATAAATCGTTCCCAGAGTGCGAACAGACTCCAACTTCCTAGAGTGTAAATTGGAGTATAAACATCCAATAAATCGTTCCCAGAGTGCGAATGGACTCCAAATTCCCAGAGTATGAATTGGAGTATAAACATCCAATAAATCGTTCCCAGAGTGCGAACGGACTCCAAATTCCCAGAATGTGAATTGGAGTATAAACATCCAATAAATCGTTCCCAGAGTGCGAACGGACTCCAAATTCCCAGAGTGTGAATTGGAGTATAAACATCCAATAAATCGTTCCCAGAGTGCGAACGGACTCCAAATTCCCAGAGTGTGAATTGGAGTATAAACATCCAATAAATCGTTCCCAGAGTGCGAACGGACTCCAAATTCCCAGAGTGTGAATTGGAGTATAAACATCCAATAAATCGTTCCCAGAGTGTGAACGGACTCCAAATTCCCAGAGTGCGAATTGGAGTATAAACATCAAATCCATCGTTCCCAGAGTGTGAACAAATTCCTAAAAAGCCCAAATAGGTGTGACTGGCCATCTATTGGCTGACTCCAACTTCCCAGAGTATGAATTGGAGTATAAACATCTATTCCAGGTTCCCGGAGTGCGAACCAACCCATCAATGCGAACTCCGGGTTCCCAAAGCATGAATTGGAGTATAAACATAAATTACAGGTTCCCGAAGCACGAACCGAAGCATCCATGCTAACTCCAGATTCCCAAAGCGCGAGTCGGAGTACAAACATCAATTCCAGGTTCCCGGAGTGCGAACCAAAATGAAAATGCTAACTCCAGGCTCCCAGAGCTTGAATCGGAGCATTAACATCAATTCCAGGTTACCGGAGGGCGAACCGGAAAATACAAATGCCAACTCCAATTCCCTAGAGCGTGAAGTGGAGTATAAACATCAATTCCTGGTTCCCGGTGCGCGGACCAAAATACAAATGCCAACTCCAAATTCCCAGAGTGTGAATTAGAGTGCGAATGCCAAGTCAAAGTTGCGAACTGGAGTATAAACATTTAATAACTCTAAGTCCCCAGAGTGTGAACTGGAGTATAAACATCAATAAACTCCAGATTCCCAGAGGATGAATTGGAATATAAAACAACGACTCACACAAGTCCCGAGAGCACGGATTGGAGCACGAATTCCAAATGGGTATGAATAACCACCCATCAACTAATTCCAGATTCCCAGAGTGTGAACTGGATTGTAAACATCAACCAACTCCAATCCTCGAAGCATGGATTGGAATATAAATACCAGAAGGGATGCGATTTTATTGTCCATCTATCAATTCTAATTCCGCAGCAAGTTCTGTAGTACAAAAAGCGGATGTGGTTAGACTTTCTTCTTTCCAACTCTTCCCCTGACATGGGGGCACACTTATCATAAAAAATCGGTTGTGATCCGACTAACTAGCACTAAGCGGGCACGACATGACCGATCATGCATCAACACTTATTCCCGACACGGGACCTATAACATAATCTTTTAGAGATGCACTCCAACCGAGCAAGACAAGATTTCTTCCTTGATTCGACAGGGAGATGTAGATTCGCAAAACGGACCTAGCTGAACGCCTTATCCTAAATGGATATGACTACCCATCCTACCGCAAATGAACATGACACGACCGTACATCCGCTAACTCTAGCCAACGATCTGGCGAGTTGTGCATGCAACATGGACGGAGGTGACCCAACCATCTGCCAATCAACTCCTTCCTCCAATTCAATCGGAGAAACATCAAATTAAAGTTGCCGCAATGTGACCGCAATGTGCCAGAGGAATTAATCGAGGAAAATGCGGTTGACCATTTTCTACTAAAACTCTTAGTCCCCAGAGTAGGGACAAGGGTATGAACATCAAATAGGTGTGACTAATGGCCCTTCAACTGCCTCTAGTCCCCAGAGTGTGACTGCGACGATAGACAGATGAAGAATGTGATTCGACCGTTCATTTACCAACTCCGACCTAAAGTCGACGAGAGGAGTATAAACTCGCTACAGATGCAATTGGACCGTCCACAAACTAACTTTGCTAAAACCAAGACTGGGGGCAGAAGAACAAATCATTGAAAGAAGAGAAAGGTGACTCGCTACATTGCTAGCTTAGGGTCCTTCACAACTTAAGGCAATGACTACAAGGAGGCCTTAATGCTAACCAATTAGAACGATTCCCGAAGTTACAGGAAGCCAATTACACCGTACCGCCTGATCGACGGGCAATATCGATCTGCACCATTCATGTCATACCCCTGTATCGATATGCTATGAGGTCCGTACATTCTACATTGTGTCGCTAAATCCACGGCCAATATCGATCCTCTTCGACTGCAATTCGATGTGACACGAGTGCCCATCGAATACCTACGACCACCAGAGCATGGATAGAACCACGAATGAGTGTGACTTGACTATTCGTCCTCCGTCGCCTTCCTTCGATCCACCAGGAAGGGCATGAGACTGGATGAGCATGACTTGACTGCATTTGAGCTAATTTTGTCTGTAGATCTGACGGGAGAACGTAATTCAAAACTGACATGGTTGATCACCCAACTCCGAAAGAATGCAATGTGACCATTCATTCATCGACTCTTACCATAATCCGACTAAGCGAGCTTTTCACAACGAGTGCAACAAAACTGGCCACGCACCGATTCTTACCCTCGGTCCGATAAGGGAAGTATCAATCCTACATTGGATCTTACAGGACGATTCACTCTTCAATTTCTGCCCAGAGAATGACGACATAAGCAACAAAGTGAATGTCTATGAGGCAACAAAGTATTCTACCTAGAGGAAAGAACTAGGACAGAATGCAGAATATGGCACGGCTCGGCCTTCCATCGGTTAACTCGATATCACGGTTTAATGGGATAGAGTGTGAAATTGAAGCGAACACTATCTACCTTGCTGTTTATCGAGATATTCCCCAGACTTGGGGGCATGCACGAGAAATGAGATGAATATAATTTGATCTTTTATCAAACAACTCTAGCTCTTACAGCTTGGACTACAATATAAACACAATAGAAGCTAGGCTCGATCATTCATGCAATACACCCATCAACCCAAGACTGGGGACATGAATGTGATCATCCAAGAGCTGGATACAACTACTCAACCCAATAGCTTGTGCCTAGTATTTATAACAGCTTGACGTTACAACCGAAATGATGCTTAGAGATAGAATCCTCAGATTAATGCCTGGACTTATGTGCAGTAGATCATCATTCCGACCCTTCTAATGAGCAATGGATCGTGAGTACATTGAATGGAAAACGCATTGCTTGGAAACACATATAGATTCAAACTCGTAGTTGGAGCCAGCTATGCAGCAGCACACAATACGAGGCTAAAATTTACTAAGCCTTTGGTTTAACACACCTATAAGGCTAACCATTTACCATTGCGGATAAGCACATGGAGTGTATACAACCCATCATGAGAATTGTAGATCAGATCACAACTCTACGCCATGATTGTGCAAGAGTCAACTGCATTGCTCCAGTGAATAAAAACGAAGCGACGTGGATCTAGGAAGATCTACTGCACTTAAGGAGGAGGCGAATCTACTCAAAACCAATAGGTTTATCCGCGGTGTCCTCTACCAAAATGAGTATTCATTCCTTTGCTTGTGCGAGAAACAAAAGGAGAGTAGTGAACGTACGCCGACTACTCAGATTTGCACAAGGCATGGCAAAGCATAGCTTTCCACATCTAATGATCAACCAACTAATAGACTCAACCATCATACATGAATTACTCTCATCCATGGACGCAAACTCCAGATACAATCAGATACCGAAACATATCCCAGACTAGGAATACAACTGTTTCATTACTGATGCGAGCCTATAGTGCTATGCTGCATTCCTTGGATTCAAACTTTGGAACGCTTATGCTACTTACCAAAGGACGATTAACAAATCATTCAAAAATCAGATCGGCCGATCAATGAGAGTATATGTAGTTAACATGCTTGTGAGATCACGACCATCAAGCGACCGCATCGATCACTTGACAAAGATATTCAGTGCTATCCAACAACCACAGAATGAAATTTAATCCTTTGAAAGGCTCTTTTCAGCGTTGTATAAAATGAATTCTCGGGTTTCGTCATCAATTCCCGTGGGATTGAGGCTAATGTCAGAAAATGCTGAAGATTAGAGTCATCCGTATATGGAGGAAACCAAGCAGCTCTGATAGATCGCTCAGAGAGGCCTCCCATTTTGCCCAAGATCTTGGATCGTGAAGATCTACACTTCAATCGGGTCATGTCAACACACGCCATAAGCATCGCAATGCTATGTGAAGATAAACTAATCCAAAGACTAATATGCAATGAAAGCTGGCTATTGACAAGCTTACCCTGTTAATGTTTGTACCGACCAACCGTTACGATGGGACCAATGGCAACCTTAAATGTCTGAAAGTTTACTCAAATGGAATAATAAAGCTAAGTATGAAGCCTTAGTCGCCAAGCTGAGACTTACAAAAAGAATAGGAATGGAAGCTTTACATATCTTATACGATTTCTTCTTAATGTGCCAAGTCAGGGAGGACTATCTGACTAGGGGGCAACGTCTTGCTCCTTATCTCAATTGTATCCTAGAGATACTAGCCGACTTCTAGTATTACGCCACTATCCCAATCGTTAGAGAACAAAACGAAAAGGCCGAATCATTGGCTGAGCTAGCCAACTCTGGGGATGCGCAACAAACAGACTTTATCCCAGTAGAGATATTTACTATTCCAAGCGCTGAAAGATGAAGATCGACTAGATTTTAGAGATGGATCCAAGAAAGGGGTCATGGGTGACTCCTATCAAAGGCTATCTACCGTGGGGAATTCTTCTTGAATAGACGAATGAGAGATGGCATATCCTCCGCAAACAATCACTGCACGATTATGTCTGGATCGTTCAACTCCATCAACACAAAACATTACACTTGTATCCATCAATCCAAGATCCAATATTACATATCCATCGATACGAAGCATACATTCTAACATCCCAAATCGATCCAGGAGAGGATCGGTACAAAAGGAAGGACTTAAAACAACCATCGAACGTTGTTACAACTCAAATTTCACTTCGAATCCATTGCCTTCCTACCTTTACACGATCGAATCCATCCCAACTTTATCGGTGCGAGGAATCATCGATTCAAGGAAGCACTAAGCAAAGGCTGGATTAAAAAACCGTCGACTCGAAGACGATCGATCCGAACAGACGTGACTTCGAATCCATCAAAGGACGTCTATGAGAGCAAATGAATCGCTATGATTTGAAAAATTACTTGTCTACCTTGTATACCGATTCAGGAGAGGATCGATACAAGAGGATAATCATAGACAACCATAAAAACAATGCTTTGACTTGAATCTAAAATCGATTCAGGAGAGAATCGATACGAAATTCAATAGCGAACAAAACCGACATGACTCGTGAACGCACGACGTTAACAAGGGTCAAACTAGTATATGTGCATACCTATCGAACTAACATTTGATTTTAGACATTTACAGGGATCAAACAGTCATCCTGTTACAACTACAACAGCCAACGGCTAAGCGCTATTATACAGCAATCAATCATATCAAGGCAAGGTTGCAGTAATACAGCGTACGAGTCTCAACAAAAAGAGAGCAATGATTTTTCAGAAAGAAATGGCAGCTATTCAAAGCACGTCATGTTCCCACAAGACGTACTTTGGGGGGCAAAATGTTATCCCGCTTTTTGGCAAAGCCGTGATACCAAAAGATTGGCCAAAAACAAAGGACAGTTCGTCTCAGAGATTGGTTGCACTTCTCTTCGCTATGGATATCGATGAATTTTGTCCGAGTCCAGATTGAGCTACAATTGATAGGACATGACCAGAAAGATCATAGAAGTCCGCATTTCAAATTTCAAGTCAATCCGAGGTCGTATGCTCAAGTTATGATGGATTCAAGTTGAGAGAAATGAACCTTGCTCGGTTCGAATCCATCACCTCGAATCCATCCGGAACCTTCCCTAGTTCGAACCCAAGAAGCATAGCCGTGCTTAGAATCCATCCGAGCAGGCACCGTGTTCGAATCCATAGCACAGTCACGCCACATTCGAACCCATCAGGTTCGACTCCATCTAGTTCGAAACCATCCCATGGTCTTCCTTCGTACCCATCAAGAGAAAGTGCTTCGAATCGACCAATGTTCGAACCCAGCATTCCTACCTTAGAATCCATCCTCCCAGAGCTTTACCTCGAATCCATGCATTACTTCGAACCCATGAACTAAACCTCGCTTCGACTCCATTGAGCAAGCCTTAGTTCGACTCCATCCAAGTCACCTTACTTCGAATCCATCAAGAGAATCTCAAGGTCGAATCCATGAGGTAAGAAACTCCTTCGAATCCATCTGATTGCAGTGCATCGAATCCATCCTGAAACTTCACTGCGATTCCATTTCACGGCGTGCCTCGAAACCATTCAGTAGGAAAGCCACGAAGACCATGGATTCGAAGCATGTATTTCTTCGAACCCTATGGATTCGAACCTATGGATTCGAACCATATGGATTCAAACGAATCCATAGGATCGAGTCGAAGCAAACAGGGTACACGAAGATGCAATCTTGAATCGATCATATCTCTCAATCCCATGATCCAAATGCCATGAAATTTTCACAGAAGCTTGCATACATGTTGAAGAATGTCCACACCAAATTTCGCCTCGATTGGATGCATTTTTGATCGATTCGAACTTCGCTTCGAATCGATCCCAAACTGGGCACGGATTCCGAGAACGCGGGCCTATGGGCCCCCCTCACGTGCCAAGCGGCCTCCCCAGGTTTTTGGCGGGATTTCAGCCTTCCACGCCTATAAATAGAGCCCCTGGTCATTCAAAAAAGGGGTCAGAGAATTTGGAGAGAAAGAGTACGCCTAAACGCTGCCAGAATCACTCCATACCACCATCTTGGCTGCTGATTTCGAATTTAAGTCTGTTGTCTGCTGTAATTTGCTTCAAAACACTTGTAACCTTCAAATATTAAGCAATAAAGTGATCAAACTTCATAGTGGACGTAGGCGCATCGCCGAACCACTCTAAATTCTTGTCTTCTATGCAATTTACTTTTCTATAACTTGGAGTTTTTGTTAGATAATTTTCATTTCCAATTTAAGTTCTTCACTTATTATCTCTTCAAAGACTTCCGAAGGGTGTTGCCCAATTTTGGTGCAAACACTTAACCTTAACGATCCATCCGGATTTTTAGCAAACACTACGGCGGCTCCTCAAGATGAACTGCTAGGCCTGATAAAATTCTTCCCTTCTAAACCCACCAACTGCACCTTCGGCTCTCTCATCTCTGTAGGTGTCATCCTATTTGGCGGCCTACTCACCGGTTCTGCTTCGGTTATCAAATATATCTGAAACCCAATGGCTTGTTTTGGTGGTAATCCTACCACAGGCTCAAAAACATCCATGAATTCTCTAACCGTAAAAACACAATTTAAATCATCTTCCAACTCTCCTACACCCAACAAAGCATTCACCTCACAACTAGGGCTTTCTATGGTATATGTAATCCAATCACCACTGTCAAGGTGTCTATGTGATATTTTCTTATCGTGGCAAAATATCATAGCATTGTACTCACTTAACCAATCCATACCCAAAATAATTTCGAATCCTATGAAGTCAAACACATGCAAACTGCAAATAAAGGTGTAACCTAGCAAGTCAAACTCTAAGCGGTTACACCTCATTCCAAGTGTCACATACCCTCCTGCCGGATTTGCAACTCTTAAGGAAGTAACTAAGTATAAGGGTTCTAAGTTAAGCTTATCTATCAAACAATGAGAAATAAAAGAATGCGACACAACAGTATCGAGCAAAAACCTAACAGGCATATCATGGATTTGAAGCGCACCTCCTAATATTGATTTCCCTTTCTTTTGCACTGTTAGGTTCGAAGTAGCAGGCTACAGTACATACACTATGCCCTTTCCATCCTTAGCAGGCTCTTTGCATTGATTCTTATAATGGCATATCTGATCGCAATTGAAGCAACTGATGTTCTTCTTTCTGATCATCTCCTTTGCCTTTCCTGTACGACACTCATTAGCAAAATGTCATTTCTTGTTGCACTTAAAGCAAACCACCTCAGACTTTCCTTTTTTCGATGTTTCGCCTTTCTAAGCACCCTTCTTGTGAAAGAACTTCCTCTTTTGGCTCTACCTCACCTAAACCTCCTCCTCTTCCTTCTTCTCCAAACAAGCAAACATCTCCTCATGTCTTAACGCTATCTCCACTACCAGATCACAGGGATCTCTAATATGAGGTAATGTAGCCCTGGCTGACTCAAGCATCAACCCCCTGATAAAATTCTCATTCCTCTTCATCACTGTATCAATAGTGGCATAACCATATCTAGCCAACTCTTTCAACCTGCTAGCATACTCCAAACAGAAATTTCTCCTTGGTCTAACTCAGCAAACTTTCTGATCAAAACAGACCGTGCCATCACCAACATGAACCTCTCTTGAAACCTTCTTATCCCATATCATCTCCTCTTCATTTACTCCAGCTGTCATACTATTCCACCAAAATAAAGCTACACCTTGAAGCTGTCTCGAAGCAAGCCTCCTCTTCTACTCATCTTTTAGCCCCATGTCTGCAAAGATCCTCTCACAATGCAACAACTAGTTCTCCACTTCTATAGCATCCACAGTTCCAACGAAAGGGCTTCCCTCCAAGCCTAGCAAAATCTCTGCTCAAGATAACATAATGGTCGGCCGTCGAAGCTTCCTAAACTTCTACTACTTCATTTCTTCCAACAACTCCAGCAGTAATTCCAGCTTGCATCATGTTCATGAAAAACTGATACATAGCTCCCATGTCCACTTGTGGGACCCAATATCAACATTCTACGCTTGTGCCTGATCTTGGTTTCTCCTGGTATTCGATCTGGCATTTCCATTTATGGTGGTGCTTCCTCCAAGATTCACTCTTCCACTTATAGTGTACATATCTGTATTCAAGCCTCATGAGATATAGAAGAATAGCCTAAGAGAAATAGGAAACTAAAGATTTAACGTATACTTATGTACAATAAATACAAGTACGTTACTATAGAGTTATCTCATATCCCGATCTTACTCTAATTCCAGAGGATTATGTTTTCAAAAATCATTTTTAGTTAAATTATTTCATAAACTATGCTATGATACCAAGTTGTAACATCCTCTATTTGGAGGCCCGAAGCTAAGCGTTATAGATGCTGTAGTAATCCATAATATTAACTTCCGGTGACAAAATACGGTAATGTTAACGGTATTCATAATATCAGCATCATCATGAGTATGAAACAAAATTACAATTTCAAAAACATCTTTTCGCATTACATTTTCAAAACATGTTTCACATTCAAATTATATAATCCCAAAACGTTTCCCAGGTAAGGTTCTAATATATTTATTACATAAATATGCCAAGAGCGACATATGATGATGTCCGCTTGGTTGACCAGAGTACTATATTGCCATAACTGGCATAGTACGACACAACGGAAACAAAAAAACAACAAAAACTGCAGCTCTTAAATAGCTACCCATCATCCTCTTACTCGTCTTTGGTAGCTTTATTCGTCATCCTACTAAAACCTATGTACCTCAACCCTCATCCTAATCAAATTAATTTTGAGCACTCGAGATTTTAAGAGCAAAAACATAAACTTTGAGTCAAATATAAAACCTGGTGTGAATAATACTATACTTCTCGATTATTTGATATTAATAGAGACCATGCTGCCTAGCGAAATGGGTTTCGCCTCACTAACATCCTTTTAAAACAAATCTGAGGCATTTCTTTTCCTACAACTAAAACTAGTTAAAATCTATAAAGCATCGTTATTTAAACTTATACATTAGGTAATAAATGAATTATTTGTTCAAACACTATAGTTTTGTTTAGCTAACTACTAACCTTTGGCCGACTCCGACCTATCAGAAATATTAAAAAAACATTTGTTAGACACTCCACTTTTGGATGGTTTGTCCTTAACTATCTATAAAGTTATTCTCTTCTGGTCTGTCTCTAACTTAGCATCTCCTTGCGTCACTTGATCCTAGTTGTTTTGCAGGCTCACCATTAACCTACTTGTATACGAAACGTATATTCCCGTCTGCGTGTAATCATAATTTTAGTCTTACCTATGACAAAGCCTTACACACTGGAATTTTGGACTAAATTAGCTAGGGCTAACAGCTAATGTACAAGACGCGACCCTATACCGGTCACATCTGGTATTTTAATATCCGAGTCATTTTACTTAGGGTTAACTACCCATAATTTTTCTTGAAAACCTTTTTCATATCAAATTGATTTGAGACCTTTAAATCAAACTTAACCAAGGAAAATACATATACCCTATGCTTTACTCAAAATTACCTTGCCATGTTATACGTACTTTACTCAAATCTTTGTTGATGAAAACATTTTAACCCTCGAATGTACCCCTTTCATATCCGTTAAAAGTACCCTTTCGAATCCATTCCTATAAACCTTTCGAAGCTCATGAAAAACATTTGCTTCGAAAGCTATAACACCTTAGACATTTTATCTTAAAAAAAAAAAATTAAAATCGCCTTTTGAAACCATAGGAAAATGTTCCTTTTAGACCTTTCGAAATAGTTAGAAAACATTCTTTCAAACCTTTCGAAACCATTGGGGAACTACCCCTTAAAACCTTTCATTAAAACCTTTCCAAAACATTATCCTTTATAAACTCAAACCTTTCAAAAGTACTTGGGTTCAATTTAAAATATGTGGAAAAATACTTTCCTAAACCATTTAAACCGTCTCTTTTGAAACCATTTGGGCTATATTTAAACAGAGAAAAAGGATCATTGAAACCATTTAAGTCGAAAGCCTTTCTTTCTAAAACAATTCCTAAGTAAAAAAGTAATGGTGTCAAAACCAACCTTCTGAAAACATTGGATAAATATCCTAGTTTAAAAGCAAAGTATTTCTTTCGAGACCATCGACTTTGAAAGGTAAGAAAAGTGGCAGCTAGGGGTTTCAACCATATTTGAAAGTATTTATTTAAAACCAAAGCGCAACCCCCTCGAAATCATTTATTTTAAACCATTTGAACTAGTAGAAAGCCAGCAAAGTTGAAAGCACTTCTTTCGAAAGTAAAGCAGGCGATATTTCATTTTTTAAAAACAAAAGCCACTACGAGCATATTGGAACCTATGGTCTCGACCCAGTTACTTCCGCCTTTGTCCAATTCACTCTGTACCAAGCTATTAATACCATGTGCATTAGTATCGATAGCAATGGTGGCGGCAGTACTTGGTTGGAACCTTTGTGCCGAAAGAGGTAAGACATGCTAAAAGCATGTAAAATCCATTTTTAACTTAAAAAGGAAACACTTTAAACTAACCTAGCTTATTTAACCAAATTTTATTGGTTGCTAAATTTCTTTTCTAAAAGTGCTACCAAAATTTCAGAAGTAAAGAATTTATTTAATTTACAAAATACCCCTTTTCCATTGATAAATATATAAAACATTTAAGTCCCATACCTTAAATAATTTTATATATCTATTAAAACATTTAGGAAAATTCTAAAAAAATCCCTTTTTATATGTTTTCTAAAATATGTAAATTTCCGATCTAAATTATTTATAATTTAATCGTAAATTATTTATAACCCAATAAATAATTTTCTTCACTAGAAAATTAATATAAAATCCACATAAATTCAAAAATTATGAAAATTGAAATCCATCTCTAAAATATCATTTTTGATCTATGTCTAAAATCGCAAGGCATTTGGATGTTATTAAATATGGTTTTTACTTCAAAACATACCATAAAATACATATGATCAAGCATAAATCATCAACAAGCATATATAAACTTTTAATCATTCAAAACATAACATAATCATATGCAAACAAGTTCGTATTTTCCTTAAAACCAAAAATTATAAGAAAATGAGATGTATTAATTATTCATCTTAGCTTTGTGATTTAGGATGTGAGGTTTGATCTTGATTTAAATAGCTTAAGCTTCTTCCTCTTGAAAACTTGTTTAGCTTCTCTTTTCTTCCTAATGGTGGCCGCCCTTAGAGTGCATTTTTTTGCTTGAGTGAAATGAAATGAATGTATAGAATTATTTCCTAATAGTTTAGGGTATAAAAGTGCTCTCGTTCCTATTTTACCCCTTCTCTATTTGCCTTGGCTTTTTATTTCCTTATTTCGCTGTTAACATGGCACAGCTACCCCGTAATTAAATCACAAATCTCAATCCATTAATCAACCTACATTATTAATTAAAATATCTAAATAGTATTACAAAAAATATGGGGTGTTACAGAGATCACTAAGAACAATGAAAAGTCGATGTTGATTTCATTATCAACACCATAGCCAATGGTCAAGACGCTTTGTGATGAATAAATAGTGAGGTAACATTGTCAGTTATTTTTGATATTTAGGAATAGTTTTTAAAATTTTCTCTAAAAAAATTAATTTGATACAATGCTTTTGATGGGTTATGAATAACCATTATAATCTAAGTAATGACATATAAATATAAATCCTTTACAGTCAAATCAACAAAAGCTAAATAGAAGTATGGTTCTTTTATATAAATCAATTGAAAGCAAATTCTTAATTTTAAAAAGAGGCAAACCTTTAAGTTTAGAAATAAGCTTAGATTAAATAGTATGTGAGTTTGAGCTTCCATCTCTAATTGTATTTGGAATAAGAATTTTTGGAATTAACTTTATGAATCAACTCACCTTTGTATACCAATTCTGATATTGAAATAAGTTGTGGTAATGCTTTATGGTACATATGTTATATACATGGACTCACTATCCAAACTTGTTATTAATGAATATAACTATTTAAACTAAAACAATTGAGAGTTTCAAAGTATCTAGAAATTACAATGATGACTTTATGGATTAATTTATGGCTTGGGTATTGATTAAAATATTAAAGGGAAAATGAATTTTCGGAGACATGGTTATTACAATAATAATTTCTTGGAAAGCTAATTCTTTAGTTTTATTATAAAAGAAATTGGAAATTTTAATTAGCAAATTTTTGATGGGATAAATCTAATTGGAGGATCATATTGATTTATATACATATTATACAATTAAGGTGAAGTGCATAGGTAAAAGTAATGGTTGATCTTTAAGAATTTTAACTCAAAAAACCTCTTTTGGAAAATCTTCAGTTTTTCAAAATTTAACTCTTGTTTTCGAAATAACTAAATAAAGTTTCCTTATTTGAGAATAAATATTTAGCGAAGAAAAATTATTGGGGTTTCTTTGGTAAACAGTAATCTTCATTTTTAAATGAAATTGTAGTGTAAGCCTATAAAGGAAATTTAGTTAAATAACATGAATAATTTAGAATAATTTATACAATTTGAGCCTTTCAAATCAAAAAACAAATTAAGAGTTATATTTTATATAAAAATAAGTAAAAGATAAATTTGAAAAAAAATTGTAGTTACGATTCATGTGAACTTTGAAAATTTAAAAACCCCCTTTAGGATAAAATTTCATGATGAGATAAATTTATATTATGAATCTTGGAATTTAAATGTGGAGAAATCCTAGGATTAATCCACAACCCTTGAATATGAATAATTAAGCAAGTCTCTGCAACATTCAGACTGTTAAGTATTTGGAATAAAGAAAATACTTTTAATAAATTATGATATGAAAATTTGGACTAAAACTTACTTGGAAATTTACAATTAAGAATCTTTTTTGGGTTATTACCTTTGTTTGATTGAAAGAGGTTAAAATTTAAAAAAATCTAATCCTTTAAAACAAGTTATAAGAGTATCTATAGTGAGATCTAGGAATAAGAAAATTAAGAAATTTCTAGAAGTAAAAGATTATAGAAAATTTGGAAAACCAAACCAATCATTTGAAGTTATCTTAAATAATAATGAACATAATCGTATTTCATGGGAAAATTAAATAGAAAGCTTTCAAGAGGGTTGAATGTAGATAAAGTCTTAGAAATATACCTCATGCTAGCATTTTTGACTTGGGTAGGAGCTAGGAAGATCAATTCTATCTTGATTGAATTTTCCCATTGTCGATGGTTTCTATCCAGTATCAGTATGGCTTCTTTCGAGACTTTATTTTTGAGAGGCTATATCGATCACTTTCTTGTTAGCTTAAGTCGACGTAAGAAATTGGTCTTAATCCCCGACTCTATTTGTGGATCTTTTAGATAGATCTTGGAATCTTTGTTGAGAATCAATTCTTTTTTTGTGATTTCTTTATTGGATGATCAGTATTTCAACCAATTTGGAATAATAGCACTTTGACATATGTGACCCTATCCAACCATTGAGTGTAGTGGCCTTGTTGCTTATCGAGTTTCTTTACCAGTCCAGTTCTTTGGCATTCGTGTGTTTTAACAGTAGAAACATTTTAGAAATTATGATTCCATTCTTAGGCATAAAATCCTTGTTGTGCTTGAGATCTCACAAAAATTTAACTTGTGGACAGAGCATTATTCATGTGTAGTCTTAATGGTTAAGCATCTTCGAAATTAAGATGTTTCGCTCATCGAAGTCCAATGGTCATTAATCTTAAGGACTATTCTTGTAAAACTAGAGAACTCACCAAGCAAACGCATCTGTGTATTTTCCAGACTTTATATGTGAAGAGTCTCTTGTTTTGAGTTATCCTTCATTGATAGCTCCATTTCCTTCGTGAAGGTCTGTTCTTTGTAATTTGTTATAAACTTTTCCCTTAAGAGAATTATGAGGATGAAATTTTTGTAAGAAGGGAGTCTGTAACAACCCTGATCGAGATTACTTGAATTTAAATTTAAAATTTGATTTAGTTAATTACAACCAATTAATTAAATAAATTTAGGGAATTTCCAATTATTGCATTTCCAAATTTTAAATGGATTTGGAATAAAATAAATTTGGAATTTAATGAATTGTCTTTTACGTAAATGATTCTTATATTTAATAATATAAAAATAATCTTAGAGAAAATGAGTAAATAAGATGTATTGAAATAATTTAAAATTTTGATTTTCCTAAAGTTTGTTGGCTTATTTATTTAATGGTTTTTATTTCTAAAAAGTTGTATTTAATTTTTATAAGATGTTTCGACATTAATAAGAAATGAGAATTTGGCGTGTTATTTATTTTGGGAAAATTAAAGAAACCAGTGATTGTTAAATAGAACATTGTTTAGTGCACATTGGTGTTTATAAAATGATAAACAATGTAGATTAGTAACACATCTTTTAGAAAATTAGCAACACTTGGTATTGGGTCCATATCTCAACCCACTTTAGTCCAAATAAGAGAAATATGAGGAGAGAAACATACATATAAGATTCTCATTCTCATTTTCATTCCATATATAGATAACGCAAACTACTTTTTTATTTCAAAACCCTAATCCCCAAATCAAAGCTAGAAATCAAAGGGCTTTGAATTAATTCTAGTATATATTTAGAAAAGGTAACCGCTTCCACCTATTTGTGTATCTCTTTGTTGATTAATTTCAGTTTCAGTTTTTGATTTTAATCGTTGCTCTCCAATCTTTGAATCTAACCTAAGCCAAAACTGAACTAGCAAATATTAGGAGATCCAAGAAGTAATCTTCGATTTCATATTTTTTTAGGTGAGTTTATCTCACATTCTAGGCTAAAATGGATGCATGTTGTTGTTATATGAAATTGCTTGAATCTATAGCGAATATGATCTCAATATAGTGTTGAATCTCTTGTCAATTTGAATTTGGTTCTCTTTTTGCTAAAAATATACATTGTATAATCATGATTTGCATCTAATGGAACATGTTTATACGCTCGCATGATTATTGATACAGTGCTCTATAACTCTAAAGCGTCAATAAAGAAAAAACAAGCAGAATCGTATCGCCAGATGGCCATCGAAAATGCCTAAGAGTCAGCCCACGTGATGCAATAGGTGGACCGGTCTACTTGACTGATGCAATGGTCGCAGCTTGGAGTTGATTCCCAACTGTGTTCATTTGATCCCCAATTGCCCCCTTTGCCACATATTTGTCCGATTGATTGCCTGATGTTATTTGCTTGATTTTGATGTTGCATTTCATATCAATTTCTTTGCCGTTTTTGGATTTTGATTTATGAATTGATGAATTAATTTTTGATGTTTCTATACCATATAATTTCTCAATGATCCTTGGTGCAGTACATAAATTTTGATGCACGTTTTCAACTTGAATTTATAAAAGAAGATTTCTAAATCAAACCATTTTATCGAAATATTTTTATGTCCTAATCTAATTTCTATGTAAAGAATTTTAGAAATATATATTGTTTACTCTCATTAAAAATGATTTTAAAGATAATTTAGAGCAATGGTCTAAAAAGTGTACTTATATATATATATATATATATATATATATATAATTCCGCTTATAAACCAATATTTTACAAGGATGTTTTTAAATGAAATATTTTATAAAATTGTACGATATAAATCCGATGAAAAATTGATTTAAATGGTTAAATAAAATGAATGGTATGGAACGCTTGCGTTTGTATTGCCAGTTAATTCTCGAACTTGTTCGACTGAACCATTGATGCACACAAGCGGAGTTTGCAATCAAATACTAAATGTTTAAATAAACCTGTGTGTATTGGACACATGGTCGTTACCTATTCGGTTGCTATTTGAAAGTACTTGGCACTTATATCCATGGGTTTATGACTCGCCATTGGAGTTCTATAGGTCTTGTACCTATCTTGGAGTTTTTATAGGTCCCATACCTATCATGTAGTTTATAGGACTTGTTCCTATATTGGAGTTTATAGTCTCACATCTGTCCCGAAGTTCTATAGGCTCTCAACTATATTGTAGTTACTATGGAATTACACCCATCTTGGAGTTTTATAGACACATATGTCTGTCTTGTAGTTACATGCATGTTGGTGAATTTATTCACCAATCTTGGAGTTTGGTGCCTTTTTCCCCATTTATGAGATTTTTGGATTTTTATTTATGATTTTTGGATTCGATGTTACTTGTGCACCAAGTCATTTCGGGATTTTGCTTTTAGAAGCTATCTTGGGTATTGAAATTGGTGATTACATTCTTGAAGTTATTGAAGTATGCTTGATATTTGTTTGATACTTAACTTGGTGAATATATTTGAGATCTATCATTTATCTTGCTAACTTGTTTATTTTATTCTAGACTGAAATGTTTATTTTTTATAATATTAAGGTCAGATGGGAATGTTTCAGGTGTTTAAACTTGATGCTTTTAAGATGGACCTCCTATCAGTTACTTAGATGTTTACTTTTGTCATCACTATGTATATATTCATGTTATGATGTACCTTATGTCGAGCTACACTGCTTTATTGTACATATTTATTTCATGAGATGTAGGGCTTATGTATTATGTGGATTGTTATGACTACAGTCTTGTATTTTACGTTTATGTATCTATTTTCTCCATTCAGTTTGTATATATTGTATAATTTTGTTGTGTACATTTTGTACTCTATGATTTTGTGTTGTATCATATATTGTTCTAAACATTTATTAGCTATCGTAGATTTATTTTGGACCTGAATTGTATATGTCGATTCCACTTGAGTAAATAAAAATTATTAGCATACTAGTCGATGTATCAATGCTCGTTTAAAACAAAATTACAGATGGTCGCTCCTAACACCTATATTCTCTGCACTAATGGATAGTATTACCCAGCTCTTTGTTAGTGTAAGTCTCTGGATGAGGCATCACTGTGTGAAACACCTCAAAGTCATGTACTCGAATCTTGGATCAAAAACTATATGATGTAGTGATCTAAGTACAACTTACATACTTACTCTTCCTGGTTCTTACTTGTTCCAATTTTTTTTACCTTTAAAACTATTTATGAAAACATTTCATAAAAATAATACTATCTGACTTAATCTTTTCATTTAGAATTTGACATGAGCACTAAATACCTAATTTTATTTCAAAATCCTTTTTTGAAATAATACAATATACTTCAAATCCGTAGAAAATATATATGTAAATAGCTTGAGTAACCCAAAAACTATATTAAGGAATTGAGTACTACCGAATAGTATCATACATTCCCTTACCAAGAAGGATAATAACAAAGAGAAGTGTTTTCCATCTGAACACATCTCTTTCCTATTTTTAGTATTTTTGAGTCACTCGTACTAGTTAACTTAAAATACTTCTTTTATATTTATAAAAACTTCCAAGTAATACCATAAGTATTTTTTTCTCAAAAATTATTTGAAATTCTTTCAAAAACATTAGGGTTTAAATCCTTAAAAATACTCATTATTTTATAAAACATATCTTATAAACCAAATTTATATAAAATCATTTCATACAATAACTCTCTTTTATTATAGAAGTTCCTTTTTAACAATTCAAATTTGTTAAACCTACATTATTTATCGAACGCCTTATAGTCAAATCGTGAAACTGAATTTATAAGATGTTCATATGTAAATTTTAAATTTAATCAACCAACAAATGCTCATAAACTAATTGGGCATAAGCAAGCAAACAAATGATGATAAATAAATTTCAACATTTCCTAATAAACAATCACAACCAAAATAACTATAATTATCATTTGAAAATTATTCCTTTAAACATAAAATATATCCTAGGTAAAATTATTTCATTTACCTATTTTCAAAACAATATTATGTCGGTTTGCCTGATTTAAATGTTTAGAAACCCTTATCGACACCGTGGTGTCTAATATCTCGACTAAAATTCGTAAACCACTCAATCGATTAATCAATACAATATAAAACATTTTTAAGCACTAACAAATACTTGCTCTCATATGTAATACACTCAAACTCATTGTAGGGTCTCACTTACCCTATCACAAATGAGTCAACCCCCACCAAAGCCTAGGTATTCGTTCAACGAAAGCTCTGATACCAACTGTAAAGAACCATCTTTTAAATCTTCGAAAGTCGACATTAATACATCCATGGTATTAATGTGTCGAGCACCTGAGTGTTGAAAATCACTAGGGAAAAGAAAAGGAAAGAAAGAACAGAAACTCACATTGCAACGAATAATCGATATTATAAAATGATCTTTACAAAAGGAATTTTTTGTTACACATAATTAGAAAAAACTATCCTATAATCAGCGTAGATAGTTATAACAGCCTGTCGTCACAAATGCTGAGTATGGCAAAAATAAAAAGCAACATACGAGAGACACCTCTTAGGCATGCCGCTCGTCTCTTGAGCTCCAAAGCATCCAATACTAAATATGAAAACATGCATGGGCTAACTCAAGCATTATAAGAAAATACAGTCTGTATCAGTTTGGAAAAACCAACACAATCAAATGGATTCTTAATATTTTATAAAACCTTTCAAAATAAAGGTATCTCATAATACCATGCTGCATATAAACACGGACTAAATTTTACCTTTTGATAACTAAACCAATTCTATAGAAAATCCAATGATATTATAATAATGTCTAGGAGTTTTAAGTAAATTATGAATATAGCCAGAATGCTTGCATCTCACATTCCAACATAATTGGGCTCAACTAAGTCCATACGACGCTTATTGGAGAATGGATTCCATCAATGATAGGGCTACTAGGGTACCGTCCGTCACAATGCACCTCTATATAAAACGTACCGAGGTCGCAAACCTTTCGACCCTTGCATGGAAATACAGGCCTATCACTTACTGGATAGTACTGAATATTTCATCACCCTGATTGCTTTGCAACCTTTTCCAAGCCTCTCATGCACAACCAAATCCATAAATAATAATTTAGAAAGGGTGATGACAATACCCTAATGGGTACAACCCACATAGCCTTGCGGCATATTCCATGTTTTAGTCATTCTCAGTGAATGAGGCTAGAGGCTACGTTTTATCTTTTACACAGAAATCCCACTTGGAATGCTAACATTGTCTTCCTGGAATCAATGCAATGCCAACATTTGTCCCTCCAAGCTATTCAGGATATGAACAAACCAAAGGCACTACTTCTACTCCATTCATTTTGGAATCACCCATGGGATTAGTAGCAAGTAGCCCTTGCACTACAAAGAGCTCCGTCTTCGATCTCATCATCTTCAAGATGTCTTAAATTTGAACGCTTGAGTTGGTTCAAAGTGGTTTTTGGATAATTCATACTTATTTGGTCCTGGTCTCTTCGAACCAACCTTCAATAGTTTTCAATAAACTCGGCTTCGGTTCTTCTAGAAATAGATAATACATAAAAGTAGGATTGCCCCATAACCATTTAAGTGGATTTGGACCTCCTTATTATTTGTCCTAGAAGAATGCAAGAGTTTATATATACGATATAGCATCCGCAAGGATAATTGTACCATAAAATCCTCATGTTTTCTCCTAGATATTTCCAAAGCTAAAAATTGTTTCAAATTTTGATAGTTATTTAACAATCAAATAAACAAACAATCAAACATAGATTTAATTCCATGTAGGATCCACTAAGCCTCTTATTAATTAATCTTTCATTAATTAAATCTCTTTCAATTATTTGATTTAAAATACCTTTACAAAAGAAATTTTAATAAACCCCTTATACTCCTTTCAATAATTAGAAAACATTTATATACTTGTCTCACCGGTATAAATATATTCACACCCCATTTTATTTTCAATACTTAGAAAATATATCCATGTACTTATCTCAATAGTATAAGTATACTAACAAAACTCAAGGAAGATTTTCTCTTTTTCAAATTCATATTTAAATGGGCCAAACAAATATCATTTAAAACATTTTTTACTATAAACCAAATCACTTATCCTTCAGTGTTAAGTATGGAAAGAATGTTTTCATACCATCATAATTAAGAAGGATTATTTATTAGTTAATAAACTTGGCTTAAATTCAAATTGAATCATATATGGAAAAATGTTCAAATTCGTAGGTTCCAGGTAAAATTCGATTAAACAAGGTTCTATAAAGCCCATCTCTTTTCTAGATTTTAAAATCTCTTTCCAATTATAAAAATCTTTACTTAATTCATTTATTAAGTAAAATCCCTTTTTTTTATAAACCAAACTCATTAGCTTTGAACCACTTTTATGAAACAATATCATTATTGAAATCATATTCTTAAGTTAATTAAATTAACTTAAAATACCATTTATAAATTAATTAATTAATTTAAACACGGTCATTAGATTTATTAATTAACTTAAAACACTAACTAAATAAATGATTAATTAAGTTAAACATCATTGTTAAATAATTAATCGACTTTAAATCACCATTTAATAAAGTAATTAACAAGTATAATCCTTGTCATCAAAATAATTAATTAACTTTAAATGCTTTATCTAAGTTATTAATTAGCTTATAAACATCATTAATAAAAGATTAATTAACTTTATACAATTCTTAATTAAAATTAAAATTAGATTAATTATTATTAGTTAAAATAATAACTAACTTGAATAATTACTTATATATTTGTTACTTAAATAATAATAATAAACTTAGCATTGTTAATCCTAAATTAACAATTTATCATGAAACCTTTTTAATTTAATTTATCCTTTAAAACTTCATTAATTTAAATTAACCTTTAAAACATTATAAATAAATTTAACAGTTTAGTTTAAATCGTTATACAACTTAAATTTGATATCCAATTCATAACTTCACTAGTTTAAAAAGAGGCTTAGCAAAGCTCAATAGTACTTAAACAAACTACCATTATACTTGATATTGACATTCAAGTTACAACATAGACATTTACATAAACAACATAACGTAAGTACTATCCACAACTATGAATCGATGGATAACAACTCAATATAAATCAACCGGCATATAAGTAACTGTCCAAATTTACATTCTAGCAGAAACTACATCGCTGTTCAATATGATCTATTCAGTTTAAATATAGAAGAATTGTGTTTTATTTCTCTAACCAAAATGATACTGATAAATTATAATTTCCAAACAACGCAATTATAAACAGCCCATATTATCTTACTATTAAATTACACTACAACAAATGGTCAGATGATTTTACTTGTGTACTCTATCGAAATTCGTGTGCCAATCGGACTTCATATGAGAACACTACGATTTTTCAAGGTAAAAACTTAATGAAATTTTAAACTAGGATAACTTAAACTAACTATAAATAAAAGTACTCACACACACCCCTCCTTCATCCCAACTTGACTGACTACCCTAAGCGAACTCAACATACAAATGCTTCTTACTCCCTCCATCTCTAGGTTTCAACCTTGATCACCTCAAACTTGCACATACGTGCACAATAAGCACGTGCACGTGAATGCCTGCCGCTCATCACCACCGCAACACCGACGGCACGTTCCCTCGACAGGCTCGACCCATCTGACCCATCACCTCTACCCGTGGCACCATCTAGCTATATTTGACCATATGGCCGAGCCTAAAGTGGAGCTCTAGTTTTTAATCCCTCTTAGTCTACAAGCTTCCACCATAACCACGTTCCACTAGAGCTTGCACCACCACCTTCGAATCCTACCCATCCACACGCGCACCCCCATCTCCATCCAGCACCGTTTGATGCAGCCAAGATGTACTCCCAGATCAAAACCCAAATACAATAAAATAGGGGTCTTAAACACTAGTTCGACCAATTACCGACAACACAGCCCACTAGAGCTCTCGCCTCCAACATGGAAAAGGTGCATCTCCCTTCGGCCTTCATTCTGATACCATCCGATGCTCCTCTCGATCACTGTTTGTTGGAATTTGATTTTTAACCCAAAATTGAGCAATTATCAAATTCAAATAAACCAGAACACTAAAAATCATGATACTACCACTAAAAATCATGATTTTCCATAACGATCATGATTAAAAAGGTTGTTCATCGATTTGTGGTCAACGAAAAACCGAAAATTTTGATATTTGTATATTATTCATATTTCTTAAAATATACCCAAATAAAATTTCAATAATTATTTTTCAAATAATTTATGGATAAAAAACAACTTTTTAGTTGATGGTATAAACAAATTCAAATCAAATTGTGAGATATTGTTTTTGAAAGTATGGTTGGACTTAAGTTTTCGAAATACTGAGAGTAGGATATGTTTCCATTAGTTACAAAAAACCAAATTCTGAAATTATCAAGCTAATGAAGCTAAAATTATGAAATTTACACCTGTTTCAAACAACATACATATCACATAGAATCCATAAACAAGTTATCACATAAATTTCTTAATAATAAACTACCAAAATATCAACAAGTTTAAAATAGCTTACCTTTTTCATTTCCATGCTGTTTGAAAGTGCTAAGTCCAAATTTTTAGCTTTTAAATTCTTGATCTTGAGTGAATAATGGTTTTTAAACATAAAGGTTGATTTTTTAATTTGAGAAATTTTTAAAGGAAGAGGAGAGAATGAAATGAAGTCGAATATGAAAAATGGAATGAGGTAGAAATGAAAGTGTGAATATAAGAATATAATGAAGCAAACAAAAGTAAAGAAAGTAAATCTTAAAAATACCCTTACATTGCATTTTTCAACTCTTACTTCACATTGTAAACCACCAAAAGGACAAGCATTTGCAAATACATTGGATAATAAGGTGTTTTCACGCGCTTAAGTTTATTTTTACTCTTAATATCTCAAATCCGTGTCACATATTTTCATATTTTAAATTTAAACATATTTTATAATATAAACACTTATTATTATTATATTATTCAAAATAAAAAAAGTATTGCATTTTAAAAGTTGTTTTAAAGCAAAATAAAAATATTACACATAAAATAACTTATTATTCGACAAAAAGCTGAAAATCCAAAAATTGCAATTCGGTCATATTTCTAGCATTTTGTCGAACTATTTATTTATATAAATAGAATTCAAAAATAAATTTTCTATTATCAGTTATAAAATAAAAGAGGGTTATTAAAATAACTGAAAACCAATTGATCAAATATTTGAATTAAATTAAATATCCGCAAATTAGAACGATAAAATTCTTGGACGTTACAGGTTAGGTGTGAATTTGGTAAGCGATTATTATCGAACTATTCGATTATTAATGTTCACACATCACTTAACAGGTGGTGTAATATTTTAGCCAAATTTATCGCTCACTTGCTTTTGGTAAAATACAATTGTATTTTATCATGCGTTACCTGATTGTGACTATTATTTATATCAATTCTCTTCGTCAAAGCTATATCATTTTGGATTTATGGAATTTGGTAAAAGTCAAAATTCCAATATCATCTATATTCAACTCTATAGTCCAAATACAAAGTCCTTGGTTCAATAATAACAAGTATTATTAACCCTAATGCTCTGGCTAGAGCTTTCGACTATGAATAAGTTGACTTAAATTGACCATGATACTAACCTCATATAATTAAGGAGACAAATCCTTTCTTGAATGGTGATTCACTTCCAATGCTTCCAATCAACCCAATTATAGTCGTTCGATGGATGTCGTGTCATGATTTACCTATAATAAAAGCGGATCTCTACATTAAAGATTTTCTTGAGTTAAGAGAACCGTGTAATTTTATCACATTGATATTTTCCGTTTGACCTTGGTTACATTAACCAGCAGAAAACTATCGAGTGAGTCACTCCATAGTTATCCAATATTTGTCGGTACGTAACCGCTTGGTGTCCCCGACTGTCATGAGTAACATTGCCCAACATTTAGAGTGTGTTGCATGCCCCAGTCTTTATGGATGTATCGATATCCAATCTCAATACATTTTAACTAGGGATATTTAAAATTTTGTGCTAATATTCATTGTGATAAATTACCCATGGTTACAACACTTTGTAACTACTATCACAAAACGTGCGATTTAAGAATTTTCTATTAAATATATTTTAATTAAATTAATTAACTAATATAACATATTATATCAAGTACATAATAGAAAGAAAACACTTTTTATTTCAAACTAGATTGGTTATTGTAACAACCCGCCTTTACGACCTTTAGAAGTCGATACTAGTACAACCATAGTATCCATGTGCCAAGCATCCAAGTGCTGAAAATACAGATCGTTGGGGTGAAAGTAAATAAAAGACAGAATAGAACCTCATATCATAACGAGTAATTTATAATATACACTATGGCCTTTACAAAAGAAAATTGTAATATACATATATCATCCACAATAAACCAATCCTATCATTAGTTGGGACAGTTATAATAGTTTGTCCTTACAATTGCTTATAAATACAACAAGAAAATGCAGCGAAAATAAGAAGATTTGTGAATATGTCTTGAAGGCATGCGGCTCGTCTCTTGAAGCTCCAAAGCATCCAAACTAGATCTGTAAATATGCTCGGTCTGACCTGAGCATTATAAGAAAAATAACGCCCGGATCAGTTTGACAAACCAGCATAAGAAACACACCTCAAATGGGTTCTTAATACTAAAAAAATTTCTAAACAAAGGTATCTCGTAAGTCCATGCTGCACATAAACATGTACAGGTTTTCACCCTCGATGACCAAAACATTTCTATAGAAAATCCAGTGATATTATAATAATGTTTAAGGGTGAAAATATCAATAATCAAGTAGTTGTGATGCTCTTGAGTGTACAACACAACAATACTAGGTATATAATCAAAATTGTAAAGGCGCGTTCGCTAATTTTGTAGGATTCCATGGAGGTTCGTCGGTACTTCGAGAACGTTCCTCCTACATGAGGATCATGGTTATCCTTTCAAAGAAACAATATATCCCTAATGATGTAAAATAAAAAATACATTACTGGCCCCAAAAACTGTCAAGACGAGTGCATTGCTCTATGCATGCATAACAACTGAAGGTAACTATAGGAAGGAGACAACTTCACATTTATGGATTAGCTAAACCCTAGCTATGCATCATATCTCTGGTTTTTATCATTACCGCTGGTGAGGCTATATCCGATAGAATTAAGCCCTAAGGGCAATTATTTAATTTGTTACATATATCTAACTCGTTGACCAATTTTGTTCAAAATAAAAGGTATTTTTTTGCTATCATATACATGATGTAATGTGATTATATTAATTAAATAGCTTAATTAAAAGCATATTTAATAGAAAAATACATAGATGGTATATTTTGTGATAGTAGTTAGAAAATGTTGTAACCGTGAGTAATTTATCACAACAAAAAAAATATACCATTTTAAATGTTCCTAGTCAAGATGCATCGAGACTGGATATCGATGTATCCATTGAGACTGGAGTATATAATGCTTTTCGAATGTTAGGCGGTGTATTACTCATGACTACAGTGGGCACCTAGGTGTTACATACTAATAGTTATTGGATAAGTATAGAAGGACTTACTCGATAATGTTCTGTTTATTAATATAACTAAGGCAAACAGAAAATATCGACATGATTGATTTACACAATTCTCTCGACTTGAGAATACTGTGGACCTTCAATATGAAAGCTCAGCTTTGATTATAGCCAAATCATGGCATGGCGTCCATCGAGTGACTATAGTTGGGTCGAGTGGAAGTATTGGAAGTGAAGCACTATTGCGACGACCCGCCTTTCGTTCCGAAGAAAGACGTATCATCGTTAAGAAAGAAATAGGTAGGAAAGACAATAAATAGAAAGAAAGAAAAACCAATATCAGAATCTCACAGCGGAAACGAAAAAATATATTACGTCACATAGATATTACATAGTCATTACACTTCAAAGTTATACAATTACAACAACATCACATTAGACAGTCGTGACGACCTATCTACCCATTACATCCCAAATACAAAACAGACAAATGGTACCAACACAATGGAAATAGCTATATATATATACGCCAAGCCTCCAGCTCCAAGCCCTTCCCAAAATTCGTCAAGCCAACTTGATCACTTGGCTACTCATAAAATTTGAGTACCCAAGATTTAAGAAAAACAGAATAAACTCAGGGTCAAACATGGGTCTGGTGTGAATAAACGGTTAAGTTGTTGAAGTTGAAAAACCTTTGAAATAAAAGGTATCTCGTAAGACTCTTCGCAAATAAATATGGCCAAGTTTTTCCCTTACGATAACCAAAACATTTGATAGGAAATTTGGTTATATTATAATAGTGTCTAGGGTTTTCAAATAAATATTCACATAGCCGAAATTGTTACATTCATTAAATTCCAGCATGCATAGGTATACTATCAAGTCCGAGATCACTTATTGGAGATTGGATTCCATACAATGGCAAGGCTACTGGAGTACTATCCATCACAGTACGTGGTCTAGATCACTGTATCGAGGATCCACCCTGATCCCCTAAAACACAAGACTTGAGCTACCCCTTACTGGATAGTCTGAATAAGACAACCCCGCAGTTGTGGCCAACAACCTCCCACACAGCCGAAAAAAGGACCTCTAGACAGGGGAAAATCTTATCCTACTTGGGTGCTACCCATTTAGCCTTGCGTGCACCTCCCCTGTTTTAGCCATTCCCGGTTGATGAGGCCTGTGGCTACGATTACCTTTTAAAACATATATCTTGGAATGCTTATCGTCCTCCATTGACGATGGTCTGATAGCATTCATCCATACAAGTTCGTTTCGGGTTTGAACGAAACTGAAGGCACTATCTCCGTTACACTCATTTTGAAATCACCCTCAAAGTTAATGACAAATAGCCCTTGCATTCTGAAACTTTAATGATCTTCACTTGAGATTTCACATCCTATCGTTTTAACTTGGATCGATGTCGTTTTTGGATAACAATTTTGATATCTGATCCCGGTCACGTCAAAATCCAAATGTTTCTTAAAGGCCAAGTTGTTTAAGTAAACAATTTAATTCAATTCAGAACTTTATTTTCACAAAGCAATTCATCACAGAAAAATAACTCACATTTATCACAACTATATCCAAAGTATTGCACATCACAGAACATCATAGATTAATATACTATAAATATTAATTAATCCAAACATTCTATATAATCAATTATCTATAAGCAAGATTTATTAATCCTATAATTATAATTAATTTAATTAACTCAAAATAAGTTAATTACTTATGAACCCCTTGGGAAAGACTCGAAGCCAAACTCGGGCCATCACCACATTTCCCTGAGCTCTCCCCTGAGTCTACCTCATCTCCTCCAATCCCACTGACACACAGATACATGTGCACATGCAAACCCCAACTTCAACGCTCCGGCCAACGCTGCCACTTCCAGCACGTCGTCGATCTTCCCCTCAGTTGACCCATCCACCCAGATCATCAAACCCAACCGGCAATCGAAATCGAGCAAACGAGATCCTAAAGGAACTAAACTAGACATCCAAGAATCGCCTCGACCCGCCGCCTTCGGTCACCAAACCCTCGAAACTCCGACCTAAGCCTTGCCGTAGACCCATGCATCGATTCGCCCACTTCTGAACAAGTCTGGTGCCTCGACGACGACGTAGCAGCCTGGAAACCCACGTCGACCAAGACCTGGGTTTAAACCCTAATTCGACGTTGTGTCGCCGCCACAGTGGTCAGAAAATCCACTGGCCATTTTTCCCGAGATCGTCAACCCCCCTACCTCCAGCAGCGATCCCGACCACCCATCTCGCTCCGATCAATAGAAAATGCCCGAAACAACAATCCTATTTAACCCACGAATTCTAAATCAATACTAAACTAAAAATTTTGATTTTTCTTTTAAAATTCATGGATTTTGAAATCGAATTAGGTGGTGTGGATGAATCAAGAAATCCTGGTATTCGAATTTTTGACATGCATTGAACTTTACTGTAATTTCTGATTTTCTAGGAAAACTCTAACTAATTATACTAAAAAATATTTTTAAAACTTAGATCATGTTAATTCAAACATATCTTGTTTAAATATCAAAGCCTATAAGAGAATAAATGAAGAGATTTTGAATTTTGATGTAGATTTTAACCTGTAAATACAAAAACAGGGATATATATATACACACAGACATGCATACTCAAACAATTTCATATTTATAAACATGCAAGCATAATTTACATTCATGCAATCATCTATCACAATATTATTTCAAATATTAATCACATGCATCAAGTTAAAACAGGTTTTAGCCTTTTTTAAAAGTTAGTTTACTCACCAGATTTGGAACAGAGAAGTTGGAAATAGTTTGTACTTGAAAACTAGAAATTAGGTTATGATCTTGAGCTATAAAACTTTGTAAACTGGAAATGCTAATCTTGCTTGCTTTCAGGTTTAAAATTTGAAAGAGTTTGTTTGCTTTTAGATTTTATCTCAGTTTTGTTTCTCAGGTTTTGAAAAAGTTTTAAAACGAAAGATAGAAAAAGAAAAATGATAGATGAGAGAAGAGATGATATATATATATAACTTGATTTTATTATTATTATTTTCAAAATAAAACTAAAAATTGGCACTTGTTATTTGCATGTTAAAATTAAGCTAACACTTTTCTTTTTGCATGTACTTAAGTTTTTAATATGTTTTTATATAATTTTATATTTTATTATCCGTTTTATTAATACATTTCCTTCATTTATAAAATCTTTTAAAGATGATATAAAACTAATTATATACTAATAAAAATCATATATATATATAATTTTTAAATCCAATTTATTTTTTTGAGATATTTATATTTGAATTTCAAGTTCAAATTCTATTTAAAATCTACTTATATATGTATATGAACAAATACATATTTAATTTGTTTTAAAAGAATAATTTGCCAATTTTAAAATAATTTATAAAAGAAGCTTATCACATTATTATTTGCCTAAAATTTCGGAATATCACAACTATTCAAGAGAGGATTCATCTCCTCGAATATATCTTATTATTGAATCAAGGACTTTGTATTTAGATTATAAAGTCGAATGTGGATGAGGTTGGAATTTTGACCATTACCAAATTCCATAAGTCCATAGTGATATAGTTTTGACAAAGAGAATTGGTGTAAACAAATGTCACAAATGGGTTACGCTTATTAAATTAAAATTGGATTTTACCGAAAATGAGTAAGCGATAAATTTGGCCATAATGTCACACCACCTGCTAAGTGACGTGTGAACGTTAACATTAGAATAATTCGATGTTAAGCGCTAACCAAATTTACACCCAAGAGTTACACAGCCGAAATGATGAATTCCCTTAAGACCGAACGATTTAATTAGTTTATAATTGTTATAAATTAATTAAATGAATTAATATTTATGAAATATTAATTATAAATTTGAATATGATTTGAGAAATAAATAATGTTATATATATTTATAATAGTTACAAACATATCGATCGATATACAATATCAAAAAGTGATTAAATTAGATTCAAATGCATAGTATTTTCGCTTGGGCTTAGATGGACTTAAGGCCCAACATTAGGGCTGCAAAATTTCAGTTTTGGGAAGGTCTAGAGGTGGCTAAAACACAGGGAATTAGCATGGAGATAATATGTTGAGATCAAATGAGAACGGGTAAAAAGGTTTTCCTTATTTTTCTCTTATACAACCCTATATATACATATATATATGTACATGTGTGTGTATATGTCTGTGTGTGTGTATATACACACACACACACACGTATGTGTATATGTCTGTGTGTATGTGTATGTGTGTATGTATGTATCTCTGAAAAGAATAACTAACCTTTTTGGCTGCCATTACCTTCTACATTGTTGGATAAAACATAGCTCTCAATCCATTCCAAAATTCTCAGATATATATCAAATTAAAATAATACTATTTAATAGTTAGAGGTCGGTGATTCCGAACTTGCAATCTGACGAATCAAGAATAGTAAACGGAAGGGAAGTCGTTGCTTCAACGTGGATCCACAGGCATCATTAAATTGGTAATTTAATTCATACTATAGTGATTAAATTAGATTATATGATCTTATAACGAGAAATTTCATATCTATTTATATATATATTGCTACTATATGTTTAGTCGGGTTAGATTTTGTAAGTAGATGTGGTTGTCACAAGTCAGTTTGATTATGTGCATAGTTTATTTATTATACTATTTGATTTATCATAGATAAATGTTGTTTACTATACAAAATCAATTTGTGTCATTAATAATTGTTTTATATATATTTATTAATAAATTCATATATATATATATATATATATATATTAGTGGATATTTCACTCTCATAATAACATACATAAATATTAGACGTATATGTTATTTAAATATTTTAGTACATTTATTTATATATAATACGAATTTACAAATTCGAAAATTAATTACCGTACATATATTCATATTTTTAAATTATTTATTGAAATTTTGAATTGTTTATTATATATAAATAATTATTACATTACAAATTTCAATTTTATATTTAGAAAAAATATTATATCATTCTAGAACATAAATAAAAAAATTTAGGAATTTTTCAATAAAGTTATTATTTTAATAATTAATATTATTATGGAAAAACTATTTATGATTTATTAAAAATAACAAATTAACTGAAAAATTCTTCAAAATTTTCACAACCTTTCATTCGTGATCCTAGAACTTTTTAAATTTTTAAATTTGAATTTTTAATAATAAATTATTTTATATTAAATAATTATTTTCGAAATCAATGTATTTGTTTTTAAAAATAATATTTCAACTATAAAAAATCTCTAGATTTTTCCTAAGCTCTATTTTATGATCCTAGATTTTTTGAAAATTGTAAAATTTGAATTTTCATCAATATATTATTTTATTTAATTATTTATGGATGAAAATATTATTTTATTCATAATATATACAAATTAAAATACTAAAATTGTTATGATTTCAAAACTAAGTTAATTTTGAATTATAAATAATTTTTAATAATTATTCTCTCTCTTTCTATATATATATATTTATTTATTTGTATATAAATGTTTTATGTTCGTATATTGTATATAGTATATTTATACATACATGTGTGTGTGTATTTTGTAATACATATACATGCACATATTTGGACAACATACGTGACATAAAAAATGAGCTAATATATCTATCACGATGTAAATCCCAACATCTACATTTGGGCATATTATACCTTTCACGGATTATTATGTTACACATGCATTCACACTTATATGTATATGATACATTCATGTATAAGCTAAATCAAATAAAATTAATTTCATATCTTAATATATTTGAATTTAAATAAATGAATGATTTTATTTAAATGAAATTCGAAAATGTTCTAATTCAGTTAGACTTCATAGGCCCAATAAAGGTCCAATAGGGTAAAATTTTGAAATTCACCCATAAGTTTCGCTGTAGGCTGGTCTAGTTCCAACAATATCCTACATTCGAGCTCACGCACCGCCACCTGAATAGATTGCAAAACCACACATGGATTCTCATACCTCAATAGGTCTTAGAACCACACATGGATTTCCACATCTCAACAAAGACCTCGAAATCAAACATGGATTCCCATACCCCAATAGGTCTTGAAATCACACATGGATTCCAACATCCAAAACAGATCTCGAGTTGCACACTGATTCCCATACCCATAAAGGGTCATGGAAACATACATTGATTCCAACATCCACAACCAATCTCGGAACCACACGTGGATTCCCATACTCCCAACAGGTCTCGGAACCACAAGTGGATTTTAGCATCAGAAACAGATCTCGAATCTCTTCCAAGCATCCCGTATATGGTTTTGGAGTGGTTATGGTTTTGAGTCATCTCTTACAAGTACACTCCTTCGCTTAATGGATGTTCCAAAACCAATCTATCGATTTTCAGAATGCACAATACTGGTTCTTTTAGAAATAATCAAACACACGCATAAGAGCAGGAATCACCCCCTAACTGTTTATGGCAATGGATCTCCACATCATTTGTCCTAGAAGAACAAAAACGAGTTTATACATATAGTATAACACTACTGGTGGTAACCGTACCATATAATCCCCATGTTTCTCCAAGATATTTCCAGAGTTAAAATCCTTCGGTGTTAAGTAGCAAATATTTCCATACAACCAAAATTTAGAAGGATTACATAATTCGGCCAAGATTTGGTTGTCAGTTATTTAACTGTCAAATAAACAAACATTAACAATATCGATTACATTGCCCATGTAAGTCCTTAAGCCTTTAAATCAATCCTTCATTATTATTTTTCCAAAATATTCATATACTTATCTCACCTTGATAAGTATATTCACAAACCATCTCTTTCAAAACTTGGAAAAACATTTCATATGCTTATAAAATGGTATCTTAGAGAGATTCACCATTTAAAATCATATTAAAATGATCAAACCCAAACATCATTAAAAAAAGAGATATAAATAACCCGAACACCATTCTTTTCCATAAATCCCTTTATTTTATATAAATATCTCCCTTACAATACTCTAAATCTATTTATAAAGCTTCTTTATAAATCTCCAACTTTTATTTTATAAAAATATGTTTTCTATAAATCTCCAGAGACCCATTTATAAAAAACCCCTTTCAAATCACTAAACCATTTATAAACATCTTTCTAAATGTATTCAAAACCCAACTTTTTTCAAATTCCAAATCTCTTTCAAATTTATAAATTCCTTTAAATAAATTCTTTTTATAAAAGAAACATTTATATAAACAATTTATTATTTAATCATAATAGCTAAAAAAATTAACATCATAAAAATAGATTTTAAACATTTAAATAATTTAATAATAAACTTAAAAACAATATTTAAATAATATAACATTTAAATTTTAAAACATTTTAATAGATATAATAAAATAACTTTAAATAACTTTCAAAATAAAACTACATTAACTTTCAAGCAACATTACTAATAATATAATTAGCTTGTTTTAAATAATTAAAAATAAAATAAATTATCATCTTTAAACAACATTAATAAAATAATTAAATTTAAAAAATTATAAATATAATAATCAACTTTACTAAGGAAATAATTTGTAGAATATATATTAAACTAACACTTTGTCAAATAATAATTTAATGAAACATTTTGCTTCAGATTATAAAATTTAAAGTTAGTCTAAATTCAAAGCTTTCCAAATCCACAAAGAGGCTCAACGACTACAATGGTACTACAAAAAGTTACCAATATATTCAATTTAACTTCCCAAGTTAAATTACAATTATTTACATAATTGGGCATATATGTAAACCAAGTCCATAATTAACAATCAATTATTAACATATCACATATTCAGCAATAATCAATTGACACTTAAATAAATGTCCAAATTAATATAATAGAAGAAAGGGGATTTATTCCGCTAAATAAATGTCGTTCAAAATAAACTCTTATGTTTATTATTAGACGGTGTTTATTTGGCCAAACAGATAACACCAAATAAGTATGCTTAAATTAACTATGTTATTATTTAAACAACGTAAATATATTAAATCAGTATTATTTTATCACTTTATACACCATCCACTTTCAAAAATGATAATTTATCCAAACCAAACAGCTAGCAAATAAAATTTCCAAGCATTTAATCAAGAATTTTTATCTACTATATAACATACTAATTAATTAGAAAGGTGAATTTAACTCAACAAAATTCCAGTAATCGCTGAAGCATGGTGATTCCATCTAAAATTGAATAATATTCTATTTTAGCTTGATATTCTACAAGCTCCAATCTTAACCAACCAATTCCAAAATTTAGTTAACGTACATGTGAATCCAATGTGACTAACCGCGTTCGATTTGAACCTTGTATAAGCAAGTTATTGAAATTTTAAGTTTTTGAATAAATTAAAACAATTCCTTAATTACATTTTCTTTAAGCTTCATTCTTAACTATAGATCCATCTTCAACAAAAATCCTGCCTCTTTTCATCATCCATCCTTACCATGAGCGAACTTCTCTCCACCCTCACAAACTTGAACCAACACGAGACCTAAATCCATCAAGTCCTAGCTTCTTCTCTTTGCACGAGCTACACATCCATCCCAAATTCAGGCAGCTCGATCTCCTCTTCAAAATCACATTCCCCACATCTGTGCGCGACTTGTAGGTGATCACAACAACCAAAATACGGTCCACACTATTCCCGGGCCATCGATGCCTACTCCACTACAAATCCCTATCCTAACTTCATTTTGACAAATTCGACTTCAAATGACCACAAATCAAAACCCTAGGGTCTTCTACTAAATTGTTGAACAAGTTGAGCCTCCCAAATCAAAATGCACACAATCAAACAACTTCAAACTAGTAGATCTCAGCCTCATGAAATCAAAGATTCAAGCTTTGCAATTTATTTGTAATTTATTGGAATTGTTTTTAATTTTACAAGAGGTAGATTTTATTTTTCTCTTGTCTGTATGAAATGGAACATTAAGGAGGTGATGAAATTTTGGATAATAGATTTTCCTAAGTGTTTGTTTTTTAGTTTATAACTAGATTTCCGACAGTTTACCACACATATTTTTGTTCACGTACGAACCGTGAATGATAAAATAAAAATATTTCCACGCTCAAAACAGTGACGCGAACCCAAAATAAAAATAATATAAACTAGTTTACTGGTTCTTTAAAATTGTAGAAACACTGTCATTTACTGAAAAATCATTAAACAATAAATTGAATATTTTCCAAATTAAAAATTATGAATATCTCAAACAAATTAAATTAAAAATACATCAATAAAAATATAACAAAAAGTTCTGATTATTTATCCAAACCATTTATTATTTCAAATACATTTATAAAATGAATTTACCTTTATTATTTATATATTTAAAAGGAGTTAAATAAGACCATTAAATCAATAAAATTAATATTCAATTAAAAAACTAGTTATTTGAAACATTGTTCAAATATTAGTCGACAATTCAATTATTTATATAATCTTTATATTTGAATTCAAGTTCAAATCTTTAAAAACCAATTATTCATTTTTTTAAAATTAATTAAATATTCGAAATTAAATGACCAAAATTTTAGGTCATTACATTCTCCCTTCTTATTAGAATTTCATCCTCAAAATTCCAAAAGTAGAAAAAATACCTCAAAATCCTTAAACTTTTCAAAATTGATTAGTTGGAACTTGCTATCCAGTTTTCTATGTCCTTAAAATTACAAAAAATTTCAATAGCGTTTTCTTTACGCGGCTCGATCAAAAAAATTACGAATCGCCCCTATGGGCCCAAACCTAGAAAGAAAACAAAAGCCAAGTGGCCTCTCATATCCGGGGCATAAAACCATCAAACTAAAAAAATCAATAAACATGTTTCTAATTGTCAAGCAACCAGACTCTACTCATTAAACCAAAAGCATCAATTGGCCTTTGCTTCCATGAACCTACACCTTACTTCCAAATGATATTCATCCATATAACTTGCATTTGTGATTCAAAAGCGTATAATTACGTTTAAGCCCATACGATGTACATATACCATCCATACACAATATCAAATCTGATCGCCCAATTCATCGCATAATTTCACTTTCGAACTAGTGTCGTCCACTCGACCACTCTATTGCGAACTCCGATCTAGTTCCTTTATTTGAAACCTCCATTCTCCTTAAATAGCCATCAACTATGACCAAAAACTTTGGAATCAAATCAAAAATTTGTATCCAGTGTTCACCATCAAGAATCGAGTGAAAAATCCTAACTCGGACCTGTGGAAATCACATCGAAATCATGTACTTGAAATTGGATCAAACAGTTATGCGAATAAAATAGTTTACGTACAATTTACATATTTATTCCAAAAAAATTTCTTAGTTCCACCAATTTCCTTTTTCATTCACATTCATTTTAAATCCCATTTAATTATACCAATAGTATTTCCTTTAACACTTAAATCATTTGGGAATCATTTCATAAAACTTTTCTTAAGTTTATAAACATCTTATAAATACAACTTATGTAAATCACCCACTTTAAAACTTCAATTTATACACATGTTAAAAAGCCACAATTCATCTTTAAGTCCCTCCATAGTTAAGTTTATTATTAACTTTTTATAAAGCACACTAATGTTTATTATCTACTTTAAAGTTAAGTCCATATTTGTATAACAATCCGCTACAATCTAAGAGTATATATACAAATTTTAGATTTGTTTTAGTTAACCTAAATGTCTAACAAATTCAAATTTTGTTTTAGCTTATTATTTCTCAAATTTATAGTTATAAAAACTTATCCTCTTATAATTTCAACAAAAACACTTAGCTTAAATTTCAATATCCATTCGAGAGTTTTTGATAATCCAAAATCGTCAAAAATCTTATTTTATTTTCATAAATGAAAATTACTAAACAACACTTCAAAGCAAGATGCACAAAATAAATTTTTCTAATAAATAGGTTACTTGGGTCTATATAATGTTACTTAACTGAAAATATAAGAATTAACCATCTGGATTTTATTTTAATTCATTTTGAAATTATATATATATATATATATATATATATCCTTTTTTATATATCAAATCATAATTTTTGTAATCTAAAACATATTTTTTTACCCAAAATAAAACTTCCATGGTAAATCACTATGGTAGCAATCTGTTGCATAAAAACTCAAAAATGAACATTGATGATGCTCTAGTCATCACTGAAATTATTTTTCAACGACCGAAGTGAGTTCAGTGCTTCCTATCTCCTTCAAAATTCTTTAAAAATATTTCTATTCCAAAATACTTCCAAATAATACTATTATTATTTCTTCCAAAATTTTGGAAAAACAATTTTCAAAAACATTGGGATTTAAATTCTTAATTTCTAAACTTAAATACCCTTTTATTTGTAAAACACATTTACAAACTATATTTATATAAGTTCACTTTCTTATATAAAATCATTTCACAGATATATATATTTATTTAGACTATAATAAACAACGTTTACTAAAATTAAATTTTAACCCAATGTTATCACTAAACATTTTATAGTCAAATTGTGAAGCTGAATTCATAAGGTGTTCGTTTTAATGTTCCCATAATTACTATTTACCCAACCCATGCAATGAAAAGGCTAAAACAACTCCTAATCAACCGCAATAGTCAATGCCCATAAACTAGTTGGGCACAAGTACTCAATTAGCAGACAATAGCCAATGCTCCTAACTGGGTGAGCATGACTAATCAAAAAATAAATGATAATGATTAAATATTATCTTTCCTAACAAGCAAACACGCCATTAATAAATATGCTTAGTTTTATAAATTATTCCATTATATATGAAATATAAAACCTTAGCAAAATTATTTCATTTACCATTTTTTGAAACCAAAATATGTCAATTTGCCATTTTCAAGTATTAGAAACTCCTATGTCCTATCGATATCATGGCGTCCGCATCTTGATCTAAATTCATAACCCACTCAATTGATAAGTCAACATAATATAAAACATTTTTATAATCACTAACAAATGCACACTCTTATAGATAATACACCCAAATCATTATAGGGTGCTACAGACTATATCTCTAATGAGTTTACTCATTCTAGGGCATTTCTAACCCAATTTATAATGTTTTTACCTCACTAAAGATTAGGTTTTTGGTCAACGTAAGCTCCAATACTACATGCAACAACCCCCATTTTCGACCTTCAAAAGTCGGCACTAATACAACCATAGGATTCGTGTGCCAAGCATCCAAGTGTCGGAAAGACGGGTTGTGGGGTGAAAGAAAATAAAAGACAGAACAGAATCTCACATTGTAACGAGTAATCTATAATGTACACCATGGTATTTGTAAAAGAAAACTGTAATATACATACATCAACCAGAGTAGACCAATCCAATCATCAGCCTAGGCAGTTATAACAACTTGTCCTTGCAATTGCTGATAAATACAACTAGAAAATGCAAGGAAATAAAAATATGAGTACGTCTTAGAGGCATCCAGCTCATTTTCTATAGCTCCAAAGCATTCAAACTAGATCTATAAATATGATCGGTCTGACTTGAGCATTACAAGAAAAATAACATCTAAATCAGTCAGCTAAACTAGCGTGAGAAACACAAATTAAATGGATTTTTAATGTTATAAAAACCTTTCTAAACAAAGGTATCTCGTAAGACCATGGCACAAATAAACACGGACGGGTTTTTACTTTACAATGACCAAAACATTTTTATAGAAAATCCAGCAATTTTATAACAATTTCTAAGGGTGAAAATATCAATAATCAATTAGCTATGATGCTCACGAATGTACATCACAACAATACTAGGTATATAATCAAAATCGTAAAGGCGCATTCACTAATTTTGTAGGATTCAATGGAGTGCCCTCAGTATTCGAGAATGGTCCTCTTGCATGGGGATCAGAGTTATCCTTCTGAAGCAACAACACATCCCTAATGATATACAATAGAAAATACATATCTGGCCGTAAAAACTGTCAAGCAGAGTGCATCGTTCAGTGCATGCATAACAACTGAAGGTAAGTCTAAGAAGGAGACGACTACACCCTTATGGACTAACTAAACCCCTAGCTATGCACTATATCTCTGCTTTAAGTCATTACCACTGGTGAATTATGTTCGGCATTCCAGCTCATGCACCGCCACATGAACAAATCTTGGAACCACACATGGATTTTGAGATCTTTGTCCTACATCTCAACAAAGATCTCAAAATCACACAAGGATTCTCATACCCAACAGGTCTCGAAATCACACATGGATTCAAACATCCAAAATAGATCTTTAAATCACACATGGATTCCCATACCCCCAATGGGTCTCAGAATCACACATGAATTCCAACATCCAAAACAGATCTTGGAATTACTCATGGATTCCCAAACCCCCAATGGGTCTTGGAACCACATATGGATTCCAGCATCCAAAATAGATCTCGAATCTCCTCTAAGCATAGAACCCATATAGGGTTTTGGAGTGGTTATGATTTTGAGCCACCTCTTACAAGTACACTCGCCCGCTTATCAAATAACTGTATCATATGATCCCTATATTCCTCCAAGATACTTCCATAGTTAAAATCCTTCGATGTTAAGTAGGAAATATTTCCATACCACCAAAATTAAGAAGGATTACATAATTAAGCTAAGATTTGATGGCCAATTATTTAACTAATAAATAAGAAAACATTCAAAATAGAGATTGCATTTTCCATGGAAATCCCTAAGCCTCTTAAATCAATCATTCGTTGGTTTTTTTTCCAAAATATTTAACAAAATATTCATATACTTATCTCACCGGGATAAATATATTCACAAACCGTCTATTTCAAAACTTAAAATAAAATTCACATACTTATAAAATGTTATAAATTTATTCACCAAATACTTAAAGAGATTCTCTATTTCAAAATAATATTAAAATGATCAAACCCAAATGTCGTTAAAATGGAAATATAAATAACCTGAAACACCGTTCCTTTCCATAAATCTCTTTATTTAATAAATGTCTCCTTTATAAAACTCCAAATCTGTATGTAAAGTTTCTTTATAAACCTCCAACTTTTATTTTATAGAATACCTTTTTCCTATAAATCTCCAATAACCCATTTATATAACTTCCCTTTTAAAATCGCTAAACCATTTATAAACTTCTTTTCTAAAAATATTCAAAACCCAACTTCTTTAAAAGATCCAAGCCTCTTTCTAATTTATAAACTCCTTTAAATAAATTCTTTTTATAAAATAAATACTTATATAAACAATTTTTTATTAATTATAATAAATAAAAAATTTAACATCATAAATATAAATTTTAAATAGTTTAAACAATATGATAATAAACTTAAAGGCACATTTTAAATTATATAATAATTAACTTTTAAAACATTCTAATAGATATAATAATATAAGTTTAAACAACTTTCAAAATAAAACTACATTAAATTTCAGGCAATATTACTAATAAAATAGTTAGCTAGTTTTAAATAATTAAAAATAAAATAAAATATTATCTTTAAACAACGTTAATAAAATAATCAATTTTAAAACATTATTAATATAATAGTTAACTTTACTAAGGAAATAATTTTACAAATACTTTGTAAAATAAAATTAATCAAACGCTTTGTGAAATAATAATTTAATAGAACATTTTACTTTAAATTGTAAAATTTAAAGTTATTCCAAATCCGTAATTTCCAAATCTAGAAAGCGGATCAATCACCACAATGGTACTTAAAAAAGTTACCGTTAAATTTTGTTTAACTTCCCAACTTAAATTATAGATATTTACACAATCAAGCATATATATGCAAACCAAATCTATGAATAACAATTAATTGTTAACACATCATATATTCAGCATTAATCAATTGACACTTAAATTAGTGTCCAAATTAATATAATAGGAGAATGGGACGTATTCTGCTAATAAAATGTCATTCAAAATAAACTCTTCTATTTATTATCAGACAATGTTAATTTGGCCAAATAGATAACACCAAAGAAGTATGCTTAAATTAACTACATTATTATTTTAACAACATAATTATATTAAATCAATATTATTTTGTCACTTTATATATTATCCATTTTCAAAATTGATAATTTATCCAAACCAAATAACTTGTAAATAAAACATCCAAGCATTCAATCAAGAACTTTTATCTACTATATAATATACCGATTAACCAGAAAGGTGGGTTTAACTGACCGAAATTCCAGTTATCACATATTCGTTCTGATTCCATCTAATTTAGCTTGAAATTCTACAAGCTCTAATCTTAACCAAACCTATTTCAAAATGTGGGTAACATCAATACGAATCCAATGTGACTAACCGCGTTCGATTTGAACCTCGTATGAGCAAATTATGAAATTTATAAGTTTTTGAATAAATTAAAAAATTAAATTTCCTTAATTACATTTTCTTTAAGCTAATTACCATTCTTAACTATAAATCCATCTTTTATAAACAATTCCCACCTCTTTTCAGTATCCATTCTCACCATGACCGAATTTCTCTCCACCCTCACGCACTTGAATCAATACTGGAGCTAAATCTCTCGGATCTTAGCTTCTTCTCTTTACATAAGCTACACTCCCATCCCAAATTCAGGCAGCCCTATCTCCTCTGCAAAATCGCGATCCCTAAAACTGTGTGCAACCTGTAGGTGATTGCGACCACCAAAACACGACCACGCCAGACCAATCTTTAGCCATCGACGCCCTACTCCACCACGAATCCCTGTCCTAACTTCATTTTCCCAAATTTGACTTAAAATGACCATAAATCAAACCCGATGTGCTTCTACTAACTGCATGAACAAGTCGAGCCTCCCAAATCAAAACATACACAAAGAAATAACCTCAAACTAGTAAATCTCTGCCTCATGAAATCAAAGATTCAAGCTTTGTATAATTTTTCACGTGTCTAAACAAAATGGAACTTTGAGGAGATGATAATACTTGAAATAATAGATTTACCTAAGTGTTTGTTTTTTAGCTTATAACTAGATTTTAAACATTTCGCCGCACAGATTTTTGTTCATGTACGAACTACCAACGACAAAAAAAAAAATACAATCACTCTCAAAACAGTGACGCGAACCCAGAATACTATTTTACTAATTCTATAAAATCACAAAAACACTGCCATTTATCCAAAAATCGTAAAACGATAATTTGAATATTTTCCAAATTAATTTTTTTGGATAAATAAAATTAAAATTACGTTAGTAAAAATCGAGTTGTTATAATAAAAATAAAATTTCATATTATCTATCTAAATCATTTATTATTGCAAATACATTTACAAAATGAATTTACCATCATTATTTATAAATTTAAAAGAAGTTAAATAAGACCATTAAATCAATTCAATTAATATTCAATTTAAAGTCTAGTTTGTTTGCAACCAAATCGGTCAAAAACATTCAAGAACAGATTTGAGTAGAGAAGTAAATGAAGAAAGTAAAAATAAACTAAGGAATAGAATAACTAAAAAGCGAATCCAAGTAATAATCAAGAGCACACAGATTTATAGTGGTTCAGCGTTGTATGCCTACGTCCACTTTGAAGATTCTCTTTATTGATTGATGAAGAGTTTAATTACAGTAGCAAAAAGTAAGGAAGAGCTTGATTACAATGTAGACTCAAGTAACTAGCAATGTAAAAAAAAGATCCCCATAACGACCCATTGGGCCTGTATTTATAAGGAGAGACGACGAGATATTTCGCAAAGACTTCAGCATATGGCTCTTTAGGTCCATAGGGGCCCACCATATCAATCAACGATGCTAAATTGATGATTAACAACGATCGCCCTAATGTTAGCCGATCCTTTTTCTTGGCTTCAATCATGGTACGATCATTTTTTGGGGGCCCCACATGCCCCTTGATACTGCTTCTAAAAGGTGGAATCATTCTAACTAGTAAATTGATAGGTATGGAACGGTCTTGGTTGAAGTTGGATTATGGATTGAACTACACTAATCATTTTGATGAATCGGCAAGCACGATCGGTCAATAATGATTGGCTTTCCTCAAACCTTCACTTTGTGATATGCGATCGTTTTGATTGATAGGCAAGAACGACCGGTCAATAACGATCGACCATCCTTAAATCTTTACTTTATGATATGCAATCATTTTCGTAGGCTCCCTTCTTCATTTTATTGATGCTCTAAAAGTTTCAAATGAATTAGACTTTTGGATTTCAAGATATTGAATGTTCTCTGATGAATTGAACTGTTTCATAGATCGTTCATGGTCGATCCTTATAAATCCTTGCTTCATCCATAACTTGAGCATATGTTCTCCAATCAACTCCAAATTTGAAATATAACTTCATTGGGCCATGCTAGTTACTCCATGCTAACTGCACCTCAATTGGGTCCTGGTCTAAATCTTCCCAGCCATCGTCTATAACATTGTATGTGATTGATTCCTAAGGTTTTTGACCACTCATCTTTAGCTAAGTCGATGATATCATGATCTTGCCAAAAGGCAGGATAACATTTTCCCTCCAAAATACATCTTGTATTATAATGATATGGTTTGAATCATCATAAACTTGAACCATGTTGAAAGAAAACCATCTAGTTCATTAAATGGTCACTACCCTTCCATCAGGTTGTTTTCTTATCGAAGGTTGTAGTTTCCTTATTCGTCGTTGTACTCAATTTCCAATAGTATAAACATGGAACGAAAACTTGTTAACAACCATCTTGTTTTTAACCCGGCCATTTCCAAGCTTTAGCGGCTTAGCTTTAGTTTTCCTCCGGTTGGCTCCTGGTGACTACTCAAAAAAAATTCTTTCGAAAATTTTCTTTTCTATATTATATACACACACACAACTCTCCTTTTCTTAGAAAACAAATTTTAAATCGCTCATGATTATGGAAATGATTGGCATACGCTAGGTTGTGGAACGATTGGCCTTAGGCATGGATAAGGGACGATCGGCCTAAGGCCTGGATAAGGGACGATCGGCCTAAGGCATGGATAAGGGACGACCGACCTAAGACTTAGATAAATTGGATAAGGGACGAATGACCTAAGGCTTGGATAAGGGATGATCGGTTTAAGGTTTGGACTGAAAATGATCGATTATATCCTCCTTCTATATAAGCTTCTACACTTGGTTATTCTCCTTCATTCTACTCCATCGTTCCATTTTGAGAAAAAAATAAACGAGTCTCTCTGGCTTCTTCCTTCCGATCCATTCATCAATCACAACAAAATCGTCGCTCTCCTAATGATTTCACACTCTCCTTTTCCAGATTCAATTTTAGGTAGCATGAATCCCATAATTGCTTCATAATTTTGAGACTGAAACTTTGGAACTATGGTGATTCAATTCGTTTTGTGGATCTCTTCCTTCCTTTCTTTTTTCTTACGATCATGTGTAATAGAGACTAAGTAGCTAGGGATTAATAAGCCATAAGACGATCGTTCACTAATAGAGATAGTGCTTTGGGTGTGAAGAAGTTGTACGATAGATCATCCATAATCTCTCTTGGATGATCAGTGAAGCTCTGGGACATTGAGGCTTGATGATTTCTTACAAACAATCAGCTATAGCTTGGTGTTGTGGCCTCTTAACAACGATTAGTGGGAAAAGACTCATGGTGAACGATCGGCTAATGCTATCTTGGTGTAACGATCGGCCTATATCCTTATACTCGAATGATCAGCCTAAACCACATATGAACCTTTCCTTTTTTATAAATGGAATTTAGATGGACAAACTTGAACTAAATGATGAGCCTTGGCTTTTCTTACTTGGACAAACATTTAAGACTTGTTCACAACCTACATATGATCTGAACTGCATATTCAGTAGTAAATTTCTCTAGAAAAATGACACGAACCAACGCCTTTAACTATCATCTTGAAATTCATCTATAATTTAGACACCAACCAAACTTTTGCTGTCTAATGATCATCCGTAAAACTTAAGCTGCAGCATTTCCTGATAACATGCAGAGAAAGTTGAGGCGGTCAGGAATGACGGTCTCTGTGGACAAACTTCTAAATCTCGTTGTCTTTTCTATCTTTAGTTTTTCACAACTTATTACCGTATTGAATAGCACTTTATCACACTGCATAACGCTCGCTATGCACTGAGGGGTACAGGTTACTTTTTCTAATTATGTTTTTTACTAAGTTTAATAGCAATGGGATTAAGACGTTTCGAGCGCTCTGTAACTATGCCAGCTGGATCATCTTCCTCAAGGAATAATTCTGACGTAGAGTCAAGTTCGGCAGTTGAGCCCGCTAGTCTGCTATTTAGTCATGATTCGAAAAAACGAAAAAGCCTAGGTCCTCAGTTTAATCTTTTTGAAATCATTCATGTCTTTTCGTGGAGGTTATCGATCCTACCCCCGATCCTCTAGAGGACACAGTCACCCTTGAAAATCCTTATGATTCAGTAGCTTCAAAAATCAAAGAAGATGTCTCTAAAGCATTTATGTAAAGCATGGAATTCCCTTCGACGATGTGTTAGTTCCGTCGCGGGATGATAGGGCTCACAGACCCCTTGAAGGGTATATAGCAAGCAATAAGTTAATGTGATGGGTGGGATGCATCCCGCCTTTTAACTCATACATTCAGGAGATCCTATGTTATTTAAAGATAGCTCCATCCCAACGGTTACACACTCCTTAATTCTACTTACATGGTAGTTATGGAGTTCCTACACCGTCCTCTCACCATTGAAGATATCCAATTTATTTCTACTTTTAAGCGGCAGACAGAGAGTCTCTCATTCACATTTCTTGAGTCGACAAAGAGATGCCAAATTATGACTGGCACATGGAACAAACTAAGTGCCTTCAAGAGAGAATGGTTCTTTATTCGCTGTCCGCTCGGCTTCGCTCGATAATGGCTAGAAAGACATAAGTGTTGTCCGCTAGTTTCATGATAACATAGGAAAGTTATACCCAGGTTGCCTTCCAGACGATGTTAATCATTTACAAGTGTCGTTACCTAGCCTAGCGATGATATTTATGAAGAGGCTGTCTCAATCTAAAGAATGCTCCACCTGCGGATAGAAATATCGAACATTTGCTCAAGGACGAATGTCTCATCGCTTTTTGTTTGATAGAGGAAGGCCTCGTTGTGGGGCTAATTAAAATTGCTTAAAAGGCAGTGATAAGATCATAAGACGCAATTGGTAAAAGAGATAATCAAGCCGACCCTGTGATGCCCCAGTCATGTGTACCCAAGAATTTATTGGTATTGATGTCGGAGGACATGGTCACAATTCAATTGGTCATAATGGTGGTAAATCTGATCCTGGGGTCGATGCTAGATCCTCACAAGTCTCACAACCCCTAGTTTTGGATAGGAGAAAAAAATATTCATACATAAGCTTCCAAGAACTTGCCCCTCTGACCAATCAAAGTCATCGATGGCCCCAAAGGCTGTTCAAGACGAATCTTCCTCCCAACCCTCGGAGTGTTTGTGTTTACTACTTGAGCTTTTGTCTGGTTTACCATTTCCATCTGGTCTCGATGCCTTTCATTTTACTAATGTAAGCATTGGAGGGTTGGAGTCTCCTATCAGAATTGACTCTGAGATCCCTACTTTCGGAGGGGAAGTTACACCAATGAGCAAAGCTCCTGCACCTAGTCTGTCGGAGGGTTACACTAGGACACTTACACACTCTTGCACCCTTCAACACTGCACTGTACTTAGCTTTTACTCTCTAATGCTCAAAGTTGACTGACATTTGCCTTTCTTTGCAGATACGATGGTGAGAAAGAGGAACATGTTTGATTCTCTCCGAGATATACATCATCAGTCATCAGGTTCGCGTTCTAGCTCCTATCGAGGCACTCGAGATTACTATGATTCTAGCTATGCCCCAGCCACGATCGAGGTTATCAAGATAGAGATGACAAGAATAAGCCATCCCAAGGATAAACATAGATCGAGATCGAGAACAAGATTTCCTCCTTAAAAAGGTTCTGAAAGACCAGTTGGTCGTAGGGATCTGCCCATCGATCCCTCTTGTGGCCCTTCTACCATTCTAATGCCTATACAACCCTTGGTTCCATCTCACTCTCAGTAGCTGAGCGATCGCCGCCGCCGCCATGATGAATAAACTACTGCCCACAATCCTTGCAAAGAAAGCATCAAAGTCAAAGCTGCTACTAAAGATCCTACAATCAATCCAACTGCTCGCATGGCACAACTTAATGAAGAATTTCTGAATTTATGCTTTGAAGGATTCTAATTTCCTCCTAACTTGAAGAGGGTTCGACATCATGTTCAAAAGAGAGCCATCGACTACGTCACTGACATTTATATGCAATATCAGGAATGGATGAAGGCAATAAAAAAATGTCGAAAGTTTCCTTCAAGCACACGACAAAGATCAAAAAGCCAAAACGCCAGAAGGCTAGGGATAAAAGAATCATTAATACTTTGAAAAATTAGCTGGAAGCCTCTAGAATCCCTTATCAAAAGATGAAGGAAAAGATAATGCTGCTATGAAATCCATGGAAGTGATGAAATCCATCCATCTCGATATGATCCAAGTATTGCATCATCAGAACCAAGAGATAATGCTTGAGCGAGATACGGCTCGGAATAATGAGTCTGTAGACTTTAAGGAGATAGCTGATCTCAAGGCCAAGCTTGAGTACGCAAATAAAGAAAAAGATGATGCTTAGAAGATTGCTTAGGATTCTTACGATGAGCTGGTACGTGTCAGAATTGAGAAGGACATAGGTATTGAAATGACCAAAAATGTCGACGCAATCTTTCAATGTTAAACGGAAGCTACCAAGGACAAAGTCAAGGAAGAGATAATGAATGAGCTTGACCCGCTTCTCGTTCTCTACAACACCAATGTTCTCAAATGTAGGAATTTGATGTGACTTGATGAAGATTATCCCTACCGGCTCTGTTGTTTAGGACATCGATTTGTCTAAACTTTAAAATGAAATGTTGTTGGGCGACGAAACCAAAATATTGCATGATATTCAGCTCTCTTGAAAGAGACCACGGTTGCTTCCTCACATGAAGTTTGTGAGGGATCTAGGTCCGTGCAACTAGATATTACAACAGAATTGCCCCCAACATCTTAAATCATGTCTACTGTAATAACCCCAATCTTGACTAGCATTATTTAGGACATTTAATTAGATAATTTAAATGAAATAATGTAAATTGTTAAGGGATGGCGATTTATATAATAAAGGGGATCCATGCCTAGTTGAACTAATAAACTAAATGGAATTTAAAAATGAAATAGAAAACGAAAACTAGATAAAGGCAATATAGTAAAAAGTTACATTCTTATACCCTAAACCCTTCATACCATAACATTTCCCACGTTCACAATCTAAAAAAAAAAAACCTAGAGGCCAGCCACCATTAAAGAAGAGTAAGGGGAAGAAAAGCTAAATCAAGAGGAAAAGCTTCGTTAAAATTTAATCCAAGATCAAATCTCAACCCCTTAACAATAAAGCTAAGTGAGTAATATGCTATATTTTATATTTTGATGTTTTCAGCTTCTAAGATTAGACCGAAATGATTTTGCAAATTATATTGCCATGTTTTGTATGGTAATTAGATAAATATGCTTGTTGATGAATTAAGCTTATTCATATTGATTTTATGACATATTTTGGATTTAAAAACCTATCAAATGACATCCAAATGCCTTGCGATTTTAGAGATGGGTTTCAAGTTTTAGAATTTTTTTTAATTAACGTAGATTTATTATTAATTTTCTAGTGAAGGAAATGGAATTTGGGTTTAAAATTAATTACGGCAAGAATGTATGCGCTGTGTTTTGGTCAGAAATCTAAATATGTTAGAGAACATATTAAGAGTGATTTATAAGAACTTTTATATAATATTCCTAAGTGTTTTAATAAATATATAAAATTATTTAAAGTATCGAACTTAAATGTTCTATATGTTTATAAAAGGGAGAAGGGGCTGTTTGCAAATGTTTTAAAATGTTAATCTTCGAAATTCGACAGCACTTTTAAGAAAAGATTTTGAAAAGTTAAGGCAACTAATTATAAGATGACAACTAGGAAAGTTAGTTGAAAAGAATTATCGTTTTAAGTTAAAAATCAGATTTTATATGGTTCTGATGCTTCATCTTCTTCGACAGCCACCTTTCGACTTAATGCCTCTGCCTCCAACCTTAGTCGAAACCAATACACATGATATCAAAAGCCTTTGTATGTAGTGGATTGGAGATAGACGAAAGGTATAGGGTCGAAACAAGGGGTTCCGAAGGGGGTCGAAACCTTGCTTGCTTTTTAATGGAAATGCGCCTGCTTTGCTTCCGAAAAGATTGGTTTCGAATAAGATATTTTTTGACTTGGTCAATGGTTTTAAAGAAAGAATGTGTTCAAATATGGTTGCACCTTTGTTTTAAAGTAAATGCTTTTGATAGGGTGAAACCCTTGCAGCCACCTTTTTCCTTTCGACCCAGCTTGGTTTCAAAAGGGTCCTTTTGTTTTCAAAATTAGAGCCGCTTCTCCACTGCTTTCGAGCGGATAAGTTTTGAAAACACCCTCTTTTTACTTAGAAAATTGCTTTTGAAAGAGTTGCTTTCGACTTTGTAAATTTAAGACCCTTTTTTGATACCATGAACGTTAAATCCAAAGGTTTCGAAAATATGCTTTCAAAATGTTTGCACATGTTTATACTTGAACCTAATGCTTTCGAAAGGTTGTTTTAAGCACTATACTTTAGTGCTTTCAGGTAACTAGGTTTCGAAGGGGAGGTTCCCTAGAATTTTCGAAAGGTATATATAAGGTTTAAAAGGGGTGATTCCCTAGTGTTTTCGAAAAGTTCGCCTTAGTGTTTAAATGAAGTATTTTCAATGGTTTTGAAAGGCATATTTAAAGGATTTTAAAAGAGGATGTCTAAGGTTTATAAAACTTTCGATGAAAGTGTTTTCAATGTTTTCGAAAGGATTATTGTCTATGGTTTCGAAAGGTATGTTTTGGACTTTCGGCCTAAGGTTATAAAGTAAAGTGGTTTATTTATATCGAAAGGGGTACTTTCAATAGTTTCGAAAGGGGTACTTTTATTTGTTTCGAAAGAGAATTTTTTAAAGGCTTAAGTAAAGATTTCAAATGTATTCATCAACAATGTTTTGAGTAAAGCATATATTATAGAATAGAGTTTTGAGTAAAGCAATAGTATGTTTTCCTTATTTAAGTATGACTTAAAGGGATTAAATCATTTTGAAAAGGGTTTTCAAGGAAAAATTAAAGGGTAGTTAACCTTAAGAAAATGACTCAAGTTAGGAGACCAGATTGAATTGGTGTAGGTTCGCGCCCTACACATTAGCTATTAGCCCATAGCTAATTTAGTCCAAAATTCCAATGTGTATGGCTTAGTCATAGGTAAGACTTAAAAGATGGTTACACATAGAAAGGAATATGTACAATAAAGAAGAATAGGTTATTGGTGAGCTCGAAAAACCATTAGATCAGGAGACCCTGGGAGATGTAAGTTAGGGACAGACTGTCTAGAAATTTGTCTAACAGATGTTAAATTATTTATTATTTTGTCTGTAGGCCCGAATCAGCCAAAGGCTAATAGTTAGCCAAACAAAACTACATTATTTCGAAAGGATGGTCCATTTATTACCTGTTTTTGAGCATATATGATATTTCTATTATTGACAATCAGTTTGATTGGCCAGTTTGGTTTTTGGAATTTGATTTGCAAAAAGATATGTTTTAGAAGGATATTAGTAAGGGGAAACCCATTCCGCTAAGCGGCATGGTCTCACTTGATATCCGTAAACCAAGATGAAATAGTATTATTCACACTAGGCTTTATGTCTAACTCGAAGTTCGTATTTTTCCCCTTAAACTCTTAGGTGCTCAAAATTGATTTTAGTAGGCCAAGGGTTAATGATTTACAAGTTATAGCAAGATGACGAATAAATCTTCGAAAGACGAGCAGGAGGCTTACGGTTAGCTATATTTAGGAGTTGTTTGTTTGTTTGTTTTTACTCTATTGTGTTGTATTAATTCAATTATGAATATATACTACTCTAGTCAACTAAGGGGGTATCTAGATGTCGATCTTGGCGTATTTATGTGATAATTATATTTGATCTGAACCTGGAAAACGTTGGGATTATGTAATTTGAATTTGAAATAGTGATTTGAAACGTAATCAGAAAAGATGTTTTAATTTATAATGATTTTATTTCATATTCATGTGACTCCTGTGCAGTTAATGCGCTCGGTAGATTCAAAGCGATGCAGGTGCAAAAAGTCAAAGCGGGGATACAGTGAGGATGTAGTGGGATATAGCGGATGGCTCTAAAATGCCATATAAAACTCGTACTTAATGTTTTTACAAATATATAAATTGTAATTAAATGAAATATTATTATTCAATTAAATTATAAATAATACGTAAATAATTTTAAATAAAAACATGTGCGGATATACTTTAAATAAACGAAAAACTGTTATATAACATAATTGAATTTGGTAGAATATTGGAGTATTTTCATTTCTGAAGATAAATTAAAAAATTAAATAAAATAAATTAGTTTCATAATTTTATAATGTATAAATGCAATTTTTCGATTCATTTTATTAAAAAGATATAGCGGAAATAGCGAAATATAGCGGATATAGCGGAAATAGCGGGGATTAAAGCGGAAAGGCTATATTTTGGAGCTATATGGAAAAATCGTAGCGGTAGAAATCTGTTATGAGATATAGCGGGGTTGTAGCGAGGTAATAGCGGGGCATTAACTACATAGTGTGACTCTAATATTATGGATACCATTAGCATTGCTGTATTTTGTCACCAGAAGTTAATATTATAGATGACTACAGCATCGTAGCGCTTAGCTTTTAGCCTCAAGATAGGGGATGTTACAACTTGGTATTAGAGCATAGGTTTATGAAAAACTTTAAACCAAAATGAATTTTTAAAACATAATACCAAGGAATTAGAGAAAAGATTGAGGTATGGGATGACACTATAGTAACATACTTATATTTGCTATATATAAGTATATGTTACATCTCTGTTCTCCCGTCTCTTTTAGGCTATTCTTGCATATCTTATGAAGAGTCAAAAGCATATATGCATGTTAGAGGTAGAAGAGTTGACCTTAGAGGAGGAAGCAGCACTGTAGATGGAAATGCCAAACCAAATACGAGAAGGAACCAAGTTCAAGCACAAGCTGCAAATGTGGGAGCTGGAGTCCCGTAAGTAGACATGGGAGCAATGTATTAGTTTTTTGTAAACATGATGCGGGAATTAATGCTAGAGTAGTTGGGGGTATGCTGGAGGAGGAAACCAAGAAGCTCTAGTGGTGAATAACTATGCTATTCTGAGTAGAGATTTTGCTCGGTGGGGAGGAAAGACATTTTTACAATCGAAGTGGAGAATTAGCTACTTTATTGCGAGAGGATTTTCGTCGACTTAGGGCTCAATGATGAGCATAAAAGGAGACTCGCTTCTACATAGCTTCAAGTGGCAACACTATTTTGGTGGAACAGTGTGACGGTTGGAGTTAGTGAGGATAATCTGACTTGGGCAGAGTTCAGGAGGAGTTTTGAGGAAAGGTTTATATCAGAAATATCTAAGTCCACGCTACTTTGAAAGTTTGCCAAGTTGTAGCAGGGGGAATATGATTGTGCTCGAGTTTGCATTGAGGTTTGAGAAGCTAGTGAGATATGCTTATGCTACGATTGATACTATGATTAAGAGGAATGAGAAGTTCATCAGGGGGTTGAAGCCCGAGCTTGCTAAAGCCATGTTACCACATATTAGAGATCCAAGTGATGTCGTTGTTGAGATGGCCTTGAGGAATGAAGAGATGCAAACTTTTCTTGAAAGAAATAAGGCAAAAGAAGCTTAAAGAGGGCAGAGTCAGAAGAGAAAGTTTTTCCACAAGAAAGGAGCACAAAAGTATGGAGCTGGTAAGAAGGGAAAGGCTGACGTGGTCTGTTACAAGTATGACAAGAGAGGATACTACGCCCATGAGTGCCGGATAGGCAAGGGAAAGAAAGCTGCTGGGAAGAAAGTGGTGAGGTGTTTCAACTGTGATCAAGTTGGGCACTATAAGAGCCAGTGTAAAGAGCCATCCACGGATGGAAAAGGAAGAGTGTTTGCATTGGAACTAGCTATCTCAGGACCAACAACACAAGAGAAAGGAAAAGCTATGTTGGGAGGTACGCTTTTGATTCATGATGTGTCAGTTAAAGTTCTGTTTGATACTGGTGCATCGCATTCTTTTATATCTTATTATTTGGTGGATAAGCTTAACTTAGAACCCTCATATTTAGTTACTTCTTTAAGGGTTGCAAATTGACAGGAGGGTATGCAATACTTGGGATGAAGTATGACCACCTAGAGTTTGACTTATTAGGTTATACTTTTGTTTTTAGTTTGCATGTGTTCGATTTCATAGTGTTCGGAATTATTTTGGGTATGGATTGGTTAAGTAAGTACGATGCTAGGATATTTTTCCGTGATAGGAAAATAACGTTTATTCACCCTGACAGTAGTGATCGGATTGTATAAACGTAGAAAGCTCTAGCTGTGAGGTGAATGCTTTGTTGGGTATTGTGGAGGTAGAAGACGAATTGAACTGCGTTTTCATTGTTAAAGAATTAGCAGATGTCTTTGAACTCGTAGTAGGTTGCCATCGAAACAAGCCATTAAGTTTTGGATAGATTTACTGCCTGGAGCAGAACCAGTGAGCACCACCAAAAAGAATGGTGTCTATTGAGATGAGGGATTTAAAGGTGTTGTTGGTGGATTTGGAAGGTAAGAATTTTATCGGACCAAGTAGTTCACATTAGAAAGCAGCTGCAGTGTTTGCTAAGAACTCGGACAGACCATTAAAGTTATGTTTTCAATTATCATAAGTTGAATGAGAAGACAATAAAGAATTGATATCCGTTGCCTAGAATTGATGATTTGTTCGATCAGTTGAGTGGAGACAAAGTATTTTACCAGTTGGATTTGGCAACAGGATCACATCAGCTTAGAGTGGTAGAGGATAGTATTCCTTTGATATCATTTAGGACTAGATATGGATCATACAAATGGTTAGTAATGCTGTTCGGATTAACCCAGGCATTCTATGTAATTTGACAAACTGAGTTTCCCAAGAGTACTTGGATAGGTTCGTGTTGGTTTTCATAGATGATATTTTGATACGCTCTAAGGATGAGAAAGAGCATGAAGTTCATCTTAGAATGGTGCTTAAGACACTAAGGCAGCATCAGCTAAAAGTGAAGTTTTCAAAGTGTCTTTTCTGGAAGAAGGAAGTGAAGTTTCTTGGTCATATGGTCTCAGAGAAAGGGTTATCTGTAGATACGGCTAAGATTGAAGTGGTGAATAGTTGGAAAAGACGTGAGATAGTGACTGAGATAAATAGTTTTCTGGGATTAGCTGGTTACTATCGGAGATTTATTTAGGATTTTCGTGGATAGCAGCACTGACGACTAAGCTAACTCAGAAGGATATAAAGTATGTTTGGACCGATAAGTGTGAGGAGGAATTCCAGAAGTTGAAACACTTATTGATAAATGCACCTGTGCTAGTTGTTCCAGAAGGTAATTAGGATTTAGTGGTATATACAGATGCATGTGAGACAGGGTTAGGAGTGTGTTAATGCAAAGAGGTAGAGTGATTACCCAGGCATCTCAACAGCTTAAACCGTACGAGGTTAGATACCCAACCCATGATTTGGAGTTAGTTGCAGCAATTTTCGCGATGAAGGTGTGGAGACATTACCTTTTGGGAGAAAGGTTTGAGTTGTATACGGAACATAAGTCGGTGAAGTATTTATTCTCTCGAAAGGAGCTGAATATGAGATAGCAAAGGTGGTTATAGTTTTTAGCCGCTTGTGAATTTGGTATTGAGTACACACTGGGAAAGGGCAATAAGGTTGCGAACGCACTTAGCAGAAAACATCAGAATGCAGTGTTGGCAATGGTAGCTGAGTGGAAAATTTTAAAAGCATTGACGACAAGTAGGGTACAGTGGAGATCTGAAGCAAGATCTAGTAAGGAAACTGTTATGTTGTCACGTTTAGAAGTTTGACCGATGGTGATCGAAATGATTGCTTCTAAGAAAGAGGAGGATCTAGTCATAGTTGAGCGGATCAGGATGATAAAGGATGGAACAGAGAGCAATGACTTGAAAGACTTCAGTCTTGACCAAAATGGTTGGTTAAGAAAGAAAGGAAGGCTATGAGTTCCAAATGTGGGAAGCATTTGGAAGGAAGTTCTTGAGGAATGCCATCATTCAAAGTTCATTATTCATCCAAGAGGAATTAAGATGTATCAGGATATGAAGAGAAGTTTCTTCTAGGAAGGTATGAAAAGAGATGTAGGCTTATGGGTGAAGCAGTGTTTGAACTGCTAACAGGTAAAAGCCGAACATCAAAAACCAAATGAGTTGCTTCAGCCTTTAGATGTTCCAATTTGGAAGTGGAACTTATCACTATGGATTTTATAGACAGGTTGCTAAGGTCAAATAGGGAAAATGAAAGTACATGGGTCATAGTGGACAGGTTGACCAAGAGGGCCCATTTCATTACAGTTAAGTCAACTAGGATGGCACCTGTTTTAGCTAAGTTATTTATGAAGAATATAGTTAGAATGCATGGGATTCATAGTAGTGTAATAAGTGATAGAGGTTCCTTATTCACTAGCGAGTTCTGGAGGAGTCTACGAGACACTTTGGGTACCAAGCTCAAGATGAGTACCGCTTACATGCACAAATAGATGGGCAAATGGAAAGAGTTAACAAAAACTTAGAAGATTGTTAAGAGCTTGCGTGTTATAATTTGGGGAATCATGGGAAGACCATCTACAATTAGTTGAGTTTCCATATAACAACAGTTATCAGACTAGCATAGGGATGTCACCGTTTGAAGCTTTGTATGGAAGGCCATGCAAAGCTCCAGTTTGTTGGTTAGAGACCGGGGAGGTTAGTTCTTGGTTCAGATTTGATTAGAGAAGTTATAAAGAAGATTGAGTTAATTCGAGAAAGAATGAAGGAGGCTCAGTTTAGGAAGAAAAGTTATGCTAGTAAAAGATGAAAAGGCTTGGAGTAATCCGTATTAGATGACTTACTGTATTAGATGACTTAGTAGGGAACCAAATTTGACCATAGTAAGGAAGTAGTCTGTATAGTCGCGAGAGATGAGAAGAGACCAAGGAACAAGAAAGTTGGATTAGTCAGAGTCCAGTGGAGTGACCACGAGAGAGACTGTACTTAAGAAACAGAGTGCATGATTCGAGATACTTATCCTGACTTGTTTCATGGTATGTTTTAGCTTTGTGGTCGACTTTGATGCATACCTTATCGTAATTTCGAGTGTGAAATTCTTTAAGGAGGGGTGCATGTAATGACCCTAATCTAGATTAACGTTATTTAGGACATTTAATTAGATAAATAAAATAAAATAATGTAAATGGTTAAGGGATGGAGATTTGTATAATAAAGGGGAGCCATGCCTACTGAACTAATGAACTAAATGGAGTTTAAAAATGAAATAGAAAAGGAAAATTAGATAAGAGCAATATAGGAATAAGTTACATTCTTATGCCCTAAACTCTTCATATCGTAACATTTCTCACGTTCGCAACCTAAAACACTAAAAACCTATAGGTCAACCACTATTAAAGAAGATTAACGAGAAGCAAAGCTAAATCAAGAGGAAATGCTTAATTAAAATTTAATCCAAGATCAAATCTTGACTCCTTAACAACAAAGCTAAGGGGAGTAATATGTTACATCTCATATTTTGATGTTTTCGGTTTCTATTATTAGACCCGAATAATTTTGCAAAGTATATTGCCATGTTTTGAATGATAATTAGATATATATGCTTATTGATGAATTGTGCTTATTCATATTGATTTTGTGACATGTTTTGGATTGAAAAACTTATCAAATGACATCCAAATACCTTGTGATTTTAGTATATGGTCAAGAATGTAATTTTTTGAATTAACATGGATTTATTATTAATTTTCTAGTGGAGGAAATGGATTTGGGTTTAAAATTAATTATGGCAATTGTGCGTGCGTGTGTGCATTTTGGGTCAAAAATTTAAATATGTTGATAAAATATTAAAAATGTTTTATGAGAAATTTTATAGAATTTTCCTAAGTGTTTCAAAAAATATATAAAATTATTTAACGTATGAGACTTAAATGTTTTATATGTTTATAAAAGGGAGAAGGGGCTATTTGCAAATGTTTTAAAATATAATCTTTGATATTTGGTAGCAACTTTCAGAAAAGATTTGAAAAAGTAAATGCAACCAATTATAAGATGAAAAATAAGCATCTTAGTTGAAAAGAATTACCGTTTTAAGTTAAAAATCAGGTTTTTATAAAGTTCTGATGCTTCACCATCTTCGGCAGCCACCTTTCAACTTAGTACCTCCGCCTCCAACCTTAGTCAAAACCAATACACATGGTATCAAAAGCCTTGATACATAGTGGATTGTAGATAGCGAAATGTATAAGGTCGAAACAAGGGGTTTCGAAGGGGGTCGTAACCTTGCTTGCTTTTAAATGGAAATGCACCTGCTTTGCTTTCGAAAAGAATGATTTTGAATGAAATAGCATTGACTTGGTCAATAGTTTCAAAGAAAGAATGCTTTCAAATAAGGTTGTGCCTTTGTTTTAAAGTAAATACTGTCAATAGGGTCGAAACCCTTGCTGCCGCCTTTTTCCTTTCGACCCAGCTTGGTTTTGAAAGGTTTCCTTTGTTTTAAAAATTAGAGCTGCTTCTCTACTGCTTTCAAAGGAATAGGTTTCGACATCATCTTCTTTTTACTTAGAACATTGCTTCCGAAATAGTTACTTTCAACTTTGTTAGTTTAAGACCCTTTTTTGATATTATGAAAGTTAAACAAAAGGTTTCGAAAAGAATGGTTTCGAAAGGTTTTCCATATGTTTATACTTGAACCCAATGCTTTTGAAAGGTTATTTTAAGTAGTATAATTTAATGCTTTCAAAAGGTAACTCTATTTGGAATGAGAGGTTCCATAGTATTATCGATAGGTATATATAAGGTTTCAAAGGGGTGATTCCCTAGTGTTTTCAAAAGGTTCACCTTAGTGTTTAGACGAAAGGTTTCCAATGGTTTCGAAAGGCATATTTAAAGGATTTTAAAAGAGGATGTCTAAGTTTATAAAGCTTTTGAAGAAAGTGTTTTAAACATTTTCGAAAGGACTACTGCCAATGCTTTAAAAAGACATGTTTTGGCCTTTCGGCCTAAGGTTTTAAAGTAAAGCAATTTATTTATATCGAAAGGGGTACCTTCAATAGTTTCAAAGGGGTACTTTCATTAGTTTAGAAAGAGAATTGTTTGAAGGCTTAAACAACGATTTCAAATGTTTCATCAACAATGTTTAGAGCAAAGCATATATCATGGCAAAAGGTTTTGAGTAAGCAATAGTATGTTTCCTATGTGTAAGTATGATTTAAAAGGATTAAATCATTTTGAAAAGGTTTTCAAGGAAAATTTAGAGGGTAGTTAACCCTAATAAAATGACTCAGATTAGAAGATCAGATGGGACTAGCGTAGGGTCGCACCCTACTCATTAGTTATTAGCCCCTAGCTAATTTAGTCCATAATTCCAGTGTAGGGCTTAGTCACAGGTAAGGCTTAAATGATGGTTACACAGAGAAGAAGAATAGGTTATTGGTGAGCCCGTAAAACCATTAGGATCAGGAGACCTTGGGAGATGTAAATTAGGGACAAACCATCCAGAAGTTTATCTAACAGATGTTATATTATTTGGTCTTTTTCTGGTAGGCCTGAGTCAGCCAAAGGTTTGTGGTTAGCCAAACAAAACTACATTGTTTCGGACAGATGGTCCATTTATTACCTGTTTTTGAGCATATATGATATTGCTATTATTGATAATCGGTTTGATTGACTAGTTTCAGGAATTCGATCTGCAAAAAGATATGTTTTAAAAGGATATTAGTGAGGGGAAACCCATTCCACTAGGCGGCATGGTCTCACTTGATATCAGTAAACCGAGATGTAATAGTATTATTCACACTGGGCTTTATGTTTGACTCAAAGTTTATGTTTTTCCCCTTAAACTCTCGGGTGCTCAAAATTGATTTGAGTAGTCTGAGGATTAAGGATTTACAGGTTTTAGTAGGACGATGAATAAAGCTTCCTAAGATGAGCAGGAGGCTGATGGATAGCTATATTTAAGAGTTATTTTTTTTGTTTTTATTCGGCTGCGTTGTCTTAAGTCGGTTATGACTATATAGTACTTTAGTCAAATAAGTGGGCATCTTCATATGTCACTCTTGGTGTATTTTTGTAATCATTATATTTGATCTGAACGTGGAAAACATTGGGATTATGAAATTTGAATTTGAAATATTGTTTGGAAATTCAATCAGAAAAGGTGTTTTAATTTGTGATGATTTTATTTCATATTCACGTGACTCTAATATTATGGATACCATTTACATTGCCATATTTTTTCACTAGAAGTTAATACTATAGATGACTATAGCATCTTTAGCGCTTAGCTTTGGCCTCAAGATAGGAGATCTTACACTAGCTCTACAGCAAGCTCTTCAACCATTCCTGGGTATGATCTAGATAAGCCACAACTATCTCCAATCCCCGAGCGCAGTTATGAGGATTCTTCGGCACAACTTGGGAGTCATACCAAAGAAGGTATTCCATCGACTTTTCCCATCTTCCACAAAGTTAGGGTGCTACCAATTGATATTTCTAATATTTTCGCATATTTTTTCTCAGCTTTGAATCCACCAGGCATTGCTCCTCTCCCTTCACAAGAACCTCGGTTGGAATTGCAAATGGCCGTGATAGAATCTATCAAAGTTACAACTTGGTCTGCCGCTCAAAACACTTAAGAAGACGCCTTTGTTATTGACGACCAATTCATGAAGGCGTTATTAAAAAGGGAAAGCGACCCGCAACACGTAATTCCTTTTGACTAAGATGTCCTGATCACAGGTTCTTCCGACCCCATTGGGGAGCTCAGCGTGAAAGAGCGTATTGAAAAAGAAGAACTGCTGAAAAGAAAGGTGAAATTAAGACTGTTGAATTAGGTTCCGATGAATCGTTCCTATCCCGCTCTAGATGATACCCCCTGGCGAGACAATTCCCGGGGATGACATTCCCCTTGCTTTCATTGCTGAGAGCACCTCCATCCCTCCTACTTCCTAAAATGATACCGCCTTGATTCATACAACTGAGGATACTTCTTCGAAGGATAGCCGAGGTGGCAAAAGGTCGAAGAGAGGGTTGAGTGGTAGTTCAAAAGAAGCCACTCTAAGAAGCAAAGGAAAGACAGGAAATCCAAGAAATAATCTCCGGACATGTAAATAGCATAGATAATCATTTCACCTTTTTGTTGGTTGTATTTGTTTGGGCATGGCCTTCAACTTTTGTCTTTCATTTTGGATAGACATGTGTGATGGACAACCAGTTTAGCGTAAATAAAAATTCTTGTGTTCTTGTGTATGATTCCTACATTTACTTGTTCAAATGTCTAAACTATCACATATTTCATTTTATGCACTTGTGATTCATTGTTTGTTGTATGAATGTTGATTTAATCCATCCAATCCAAGGCCTCCCTAAGGTCTTAGCCTTTGGTCGTATCAAACATTAGGCTCGGGCCTTAGTGTTACACCATCGAATTCAGCGGTTTTTTGAGTAACCATGCTTCTATACCTGGCATTGATTTGTGCAGGCGTAAGTCGGATGGTTGAATTTCATCCTTAGCGAGTTTATACACCTCTTGTTGATTTCAAACCAGAGTTTATGGTTATTCATGGAGTTTACGGAATAGAGAACAGTCGAAATCCGCTCATCTATTCATAGATTTTGCGAAATAGATAACGTTCAAAATCCACTCATCTATTCATGGAGTTTTTGAAATAGAGAACGATCAAAATCCACTCATCTATTCATGGAGTTTGCGGAATAGAGAATGGTTGGAATCCACTCATTTATTTATGAAGTTTGAAGAATAGAGAATGGCCAAAATGCACTCATCTATTCGTAGAGTTTGCAGAATAGAGAATGACCGGAATCCACTCATCTATTCATGGATGTTTATACTCCAGTCCGCTCTCTGAGGACTTAGATTTATTTTGCGGGCAGTCGGTATTCGCCCGACCAAAGTTTATACTCCACTCCGCAGTTTGGGGACTTTGAGTTATTTTATGGGCAGTCAGTTTCCACCCGGTTTAAATTTGTATTCTAGTTCGCACTTTGGGGGCTTAAATTTGTTTTCGGAGAGCAAAAAAGTCGCACTCTTTCTTGGTTGATTGATTCCCCCCTCCATAATTTGGGGTTTTCATTTAGCAAGGGATCGATCAGATCTCGGTTGCTTTGAATTTTGTTTTAGTCCCATAGTCCATGTAGTAATCATTGAACGAACAAATCAACTAAGCTCATCTTGTTTGATTCCGGTGGGAGTTAGCATAATCGATAGATCCCAAATCCGAGAGCCTGTTCACACATATCGGTATCAATTAGTTTCACCATGTAATTAGCACATAATGAAGTATCAAACATAAGCATTGAGGAAGCCAGAAACTTTATTCATTTAATGGAAAGGAATAGCATAAAGTATTTTATTTCACGTTTGGAAAATCAAATGCTAAAAAAAAATTAAAAATAAATGCACTGAAATGTAAAGGAAATAAATTAAGTGAAATGGCATTGAAGATGTTCGTTATTCCACACCCTTGGAAGTTTGATGCCATCAATAGTTGCTAGCTTGAAAGTTCCTTCTCCAAGCCTTTGTTCAATGAAATATTTTCCTTCCTAGATCAGATTTACGAATGATGAAGTAGGAAAGACCCATTTCAGAACGAGATTGCCAACTTCGACGGTTATAGGTCGATCTTTAGTGTTGTAATACTAGGCAACTCGATGTCGGTGTGCGGCTGTCCTCAAATTGGCTTCCTTGCGCTTCTCATCTATAAAGTCCAAAGATTTCAAAAGGAAATCTTGATTTGCTTGGGGATCATAGTAAGTCAGTTGATGAGAAGGGACTTCATGTTCAACAAGAATAACGGCTTCAGAATCATAGGCAAGGGTGAATGGAGTATGGCCAATCGTGGACTTGTAAGTGGTTCTGTAGACCCAAAGTGCTATAGGGAGTACATCCACCCATTTGCCTCTAGCCTTCTCCCAACACTTCTTCAGAATGGACTTAATGATTTTATTTATAGCTTTGAACTGCCCATTTGCTTGAGGGTGAGTGACCGTTGCAAATCTCTTCTCAATATGATATACTCGAAAAAATGTAACATCCCATATCTAGAGGCCAAAAGCCGAGCGCTACAGATTTGCAGTCATCCACAGTATTAACTTCTGGTGAAAAAAATACGGTAATGCTAATGGAATCCATAATATCAGAAGCATATGAATATGAATAAATCACAAATTTCAAAACATCATTTTGCTGATTACATTTCAAAACAATAATTCATATCATGTTACATAATTCTTTAACTATTTCCCATGTAATGATCAATTATAATTAATAATAATACATCAAGAGTGACATATGACAATGCCCATTTGGTTAATCAAAGCAATATAGTCATACTGAATCAATATACACATCGGAAAATAAACATAATAGTTTGTAAATCCTATTTGGCTATCTGTAAGAACCAAAATTTTAACCCATAATAACTAATTTGTTAATTAATTAAATAATAAAACAACTTTGTGAAATTATCATAATTGAGCCACGGAGTTGCACCATTGTGTCCGTGGTAATTTTTCGATCAATTTCCACATATAGAATGTCAGAATCCAAGCTAATATGAACGAAATACAAAATAATCAAGAAAGGAAATAAATAAATAAATAAATAGGCCAGTTCGACTTTGGCACAAGGGTGGTCGACCGCCCGGTCGACCCGCCTGCCTATATTAACGAACGAATGTTCATTCATTTGAAAGTTAAATACGTAATTTGCATTATTTAGCTTCATCTGGTCCTTCTATTCCTACATCTGATGGCCCCTATTCAGCCTATGATATGGTTGCATCCCATTCAATCCTCAAATCCAATGGTCTGAGACCTACTCCTCTATTTTTTCCTTTTTCCCTATAGGAAATCAGGGTAAGGAAGGCAGATTGCAGACTCTTGGAGATTTCAGTGCGGAGATTTTATTATGTATTTCTTTTTTTTGCTTTCAGCTTTCAGTTCTTTTGTTGTACTAGCACTTTTGAGGGATGGTTTGTTCTTTGATTTTATTAAGACTGAGGTTTTTGAAGACGTATATGGATATTTTTTAGGCATATGATGTATTTGGTTTTATAATTCCATATCATGAAGTTTGACTTTTAGCAAATTATTATTTTGATTGTTTCCGCTGTTTTTATCTATTTTTGTCTTGTGAATCTTAGTATCTGCTAGTTTTAACTATATCTACAATGCACCACATCTTTTAGTATGCCCTTTTGGGTGTACTAAGGGATGTGGTGTATTACATTTGGTATCAGAGCCTAAGGTTACAGAATTTCTAAAATTTTGCTTTAGAAAGTAAAGTATTTTTCAAAATAACTTATTTTAAAAGTATTTTTTAAGGAACTCTTAGAGATAGTTTTCAAGTATAAAAGAATTTTATAAAAATCCCCTCAAAGCCCAGTTCAATCTTCTTTCGATTCTTTCAAGCCTAAGTTTCCTTTTTCTTTGCATAGTATGGCTGACTGGTTCCGTAGAGTTACATTACCAGAGGTGCATGGGTAAGCGCCCAATACAACACCGATAGGTGGAAATCCCTTTAATCCACCTACCCTAGCCGATTTTTCTAAGCTATGCAAGGACTTTGCTAGTATAGGAGGCAAAACTTTTCCTGGCATAGATAATTCAGAGGAGCACGAGTTAGGTTAGAGGATATGGAGCGAAGGTTTAGGTGGTCAGGTTTGGAGGATCGATGGCAAATTCATCCTGCATCTTGGCAGCCGAAGTGAGAGCTTGAGAAGTTTCCTACAAGCTCTAAGAAGTAGTAGGGGAAGGACGAGAAGGATAAGGATAAGGACAAAAGGAAGGAGGGAGGACCTCAGAAGCGAATCAAGAAAAATGGGAGATGTAATCGCTGCAGAATGGTTAGTCATTACACAAAAGACTGTAAGAGAGAAAAGGTGAAGAAGTGTTACAGCTGTGGACAACCTGGTCATCTTAGTAAGCTTTTTCCTCAAAAGATGGGGCTGGGAGCGAGTGCACCTGCAGCGCAGATTCAGGCTTTGGATCAACACCTTCTAGTAGTGGACCGGATCGATGTAGGAAAATTTGGTTTCTATGTCTGATTTTCCCATTCGGACTCTTTTCAATCTTAGAGCATCACACTCTTTCATCTCTAGTTATTTGGTAGACTATATGAACTTAGACCTCTCTTTAGTAGTATACCCAATTATTGTTTCAAGCCCCATAGAAGGATTGACACACTTGTCCATGGTTCGTAGGGGGTTGAAATTTTTTATCCTAGGAGTAGAATTCAACTGCGACACGTATGTTTTGGGATTTTCAAGGTATGGGATGATTTTGGGAATGGATTGACTATCCATATATGGATCTACATCAGACTACGAGAGGAGAGTCGTTAGACTAGAGTATCAAATAAGCACACGAAGAAGAACCATTGTCCACTTCCTAGGATAGATGATCTTTTCGACCTGTTAGTTAGATCTTCAGTATTCTCTCAGCTTGATTTAATCACTGGATTTCATCATCTTTGGGTAGTTGATGACGACAGCATTGATAAGACCGCATTTAGGACATCCGACGAATTCTTTGAGTCGGTGGTTATGTCTTTCGGGCTAATCAATGTCCCAGCCTATTTTTTAAGTTTGATGAATCATGTTTTAGAGATGTCCTAAATAAATTTATGGTGGTATTCATGGACGACATTTTGGTGTTTTCCAAGAGTATAGAGGAGGTCCTTCGTACATCTCGCATTCTTCAGTTAAAAGCAAAGTTCTTGAAGTATCACTTTTGGCATAAGGAAGCATGTTTCTTGGGGCATAGAGAGGGTCTACACATGGAAAGAGTTTAAGAAACGATTTTGCACATTTAGGTTTGGATTGTGAAAATCCAAAAAGTGGTAGGCAAAGATTAAAGATGTATCATAGAGAAGGAGAAAAGCCACGTGTAGATAACTGCAGAAATTAAAATCGCCTCAGAAAAGTGGATTTAACGGTAGTTCCATAAGATAAATGTTGGCATACAAGAGGAACAAAAATATAAGACTTTAAGTAAGGAAACGAGATTTCCAAGGTTTAGAAAGAATACTCCTAGGGTAGTAAGTAGGAAAATCCACTTTGTGTATAATCCAATAAAATGAAATTATTAGAATTGAAAAGGATAATTGTCAAATATTTTTAAAGTAAATATTGGGTTTTGGAGACGTGAAAATAAATTTAAATTGGTTTATATAAGATGTAAATTTTGTTGAAAAGGTTAAATTCATTTTGAAGAATTATAGAGCATATATAGCTTACTAGTTTCTTTGAAAGTAAACAAAGATTTTAAATATAAAGACCTAGAGTGTATTAAGCATCGAAAAAGTAGATTACAACATTTATTATTGTAATAGATGTTCTCATGAAACAAAGGGAGCATAGATTATAATGCTACCATTATAGTAGGTGACTACCAAAGAAAATGTTTTAACATAATATGTGAGGTGTATTAGTATTTATTTTTAATTAAATTCATACACTGGTACTTTTGGGTTATAGTAACAGTGTTTTATGCAACACCAGTTTTAAACCCGAAATAAAAATGTATTTTTAAAAGATAATCTCTAAGAATAGAAATAAATATGATTTGTGGATACACTTATTATTTAAGTAAGTATAAGAAAATGTTTTCTGGTTATGGATATATTAAAACTGTTTTGAAGATGAGTTTATCTGAAAAGAAAAGAGTAAGTTAGACATTAGAAAATTTCTATCGTAAGAGAATATAAATTAACATACTTTAATCTATTGGAAAGAATAATGGTATAATTTTCTACGAAAGCAATAAAAGTGTTTTGTGTAAGTTATAAAGAGTACGGGAAGGAGGTGTACAAGGTATGGGAAGCACCATATTTTGTATAGCCTGTTTCAAAAAAATATACAATAAGTTCCTTGTAATTTCACATGAACATGAAATCCTTTTTTAAAAGATTCATAGAATAATTTAACATTAATAATTTCTCATAAGAGAAAACAATTCCAACACATTAAGGTATGAGGCCGTTAGGTGTAATAAGAAGATCTTTAAAAAGAAACAAAAGACACATAAAGACATTTTAAAGATATTTTAAAAAGGAAATTGTTTGGTAAAAAAAGTAAATAAGTTTTTGAAATGAAACACTTAATAAAAGAAGAATATGGAAATTCAAATATTATAGAAAATTGAAAAGGTCTTTAAAAGAAAGCGAGGAATAAGTTTGGGACTTAAAATTGGAAAGTTTTACCCTCTAGTTTTGGGAAATAATGTAAATTCAAAACGATGTAAGGATGCAAATCTAGAAACATAAAATGTTAAGCAACCGAGTGCTTTGGAATTCGAGAAGAATTTAAAGATAACACTTTTAAGGACAAAGATTTTGGGATTTGAAAATTTAGAAGCCTTAATTTTTGAAATGAGGGGGTAAATACCAAACCAAACTCTTAAAAGTGTAATAGATAGGAATCATTCCCTAAGGAGTGACAGAAAAGGTGTAAGGCTATAAAGAAGACAGCAGTAATTACTTTTGAAGGTAATAATAGAGTTTTTCATAAAGCACATATGGCCTTAATGAGAACCTAGGAATGTTGATTCATGTGAGTAGGCTAATGAAGAACAATAAAGTGAAATTAGTAAGATTGTAGGACACAAATGGTTGAGGACATGTATTTTTTGTTTTGAAGAAACTTGGGTAAAGCATCTTCCTTTAGTGGAATTCTCACATGATAGTAGTTTTCAAGCTAGCATTAGAGTGGCACCTTTCGAAGCCCTATATGGAAGACAGTGCAAGTCGCTTTCGTATTGGATAGAGTCTATAGAGGGATTGCCTTGGTTCCGACATGGTTAAGGAAACTTTGGAGAAGAGTAGTTTGATTAGGAGAAAATTCGCATCTCATATCCACATTACTTTTTTTTGAATTTCCAGTTTCCATCTTTTGTTTTAAATAGTTTCTTTCCTTTATTATCCTTTGAGAGGGTAGAACTTAGGATTTAACCTATGGATGGTAGGATTTGGTGTAAACATGTTACTAGAACATGTTTTGAATGATGGATGCAAGTGGATGCATTGTTGATGACTGAGTAGTTGATAGTAGAATTGGACGAAGACATTTATTACATTCTTTTATCGTTAGAGATTTCAAGGACGAAATCCTTTAAGGAGGGGAGAATGTAACAACCCAAAATTTTAACCCATAATAATTACTTCGTTGATTAATTAAATAATAAAATAACTTTGTGAAATTATCGGAATTGATCCACAGGAATTGCACCATTATGTCCATGGTAATTTTCTAGTCAATTTTCATATATAGAATGTCAGAATCCGAGCTAATTTGAACGAAATACAAAATAACCAAGGAAATGAAAAAAAAGGCCAGGTCGACTGGCCGGTCGACCTCGGCACAAGGGTGGTCGACCGCCCGGTCGACCCGCCTGCTCATTTTATCGAATGAACGAGCGTTCGTTTGTTTGAAAGTTGAAAATGTAATTTGCATTATTTAGCTTCATCTGGTCCTTCTATTCCTGCATCCAATGGCCTCTATTCAGCCTATGACGTGGTTGCATCCTATTCAATACCCAAATCTAATGGTCTGAGACCCACTTCTCTGTTTTCACCTCCCCTCCATAGGCAATCAGGGGTAAGGAAGGTAAACTGCAAACTCTTGGAGATTTTGTAACGACCCAGAATTTTTAATAATTTAATTTGAAAATATTTAATTAATTTTAAATTTTTGAAGGATGGTTTGAATTGAATTTCAAATTATCAGAATGAATTTGGCGATTAAATTATAGAATTTAATCTATTGAAAGTTGAATAAAAATTTGAATCTTCAATTTTAAGCTGAATAAAAATATTTCAAAGGCTTGTAAAATTCATATTGATAATATTGAAAATTATAGGAACTTCAGAATTGAAATTGAAAATGAATTGTTCAGTTTTGAAATTTAATCGTTTGAATCGATGTTTAAAATAGTCGTCCGAGGCACAGTCTCGGAATTCGACGAAACCAGTTCCATTGGGTCCGTAATATTGAATTATTGCCAGATTTCAAATTTCGTATTTTTCGGAGTTAATGTGTGAGCACACGACACCTAAACGCGTTAAAAATTGTATTGAAACAAATTTTATTTAAATTTAAATTTAAATATTTTATAACAGACAACATCCCTTCAATTATGCCTAAAACTACGCCTAGTATCGTGCCTAAAATCACGAATGAAATCGTGAGAGCATGTTCCCTCAGATTTTTAAATCCACGCATTCCTCTCCCTCATTCCTCAGTTCAAACGAGACGAAATCGAAATAGCAATGGCCGAACGAACAAATTCATGCCTTCGTCCTCTTCAATTAATCGCGACCTTTCCCCCCCCTTTTCTCTTCTCAGAACAAAATAAAAAATAAAAAAAAATTATTAATGGCTGATGTCGCGCGTAGGTAGAGCGGCACGAGGCGACGTGGGGAGGCGCGACAGCGACGTGATGGCGCGCGCGATTGAAGGTGGAGGCGGCGATGCCGCGAGCGAAGGAGGGTGGTTGGTGGCATCGCGATAGCGGCGAGGCTGCGTTCGCGCAAAGGTCGAAGGGGGGTGACGTCGCGATTGCAATTGGGAGGCGCGCGCGTGAGTGCGACTGGGGAAGCTCGAGGCCGAGCAAGTGAATTTGGGGGAACGCGAGGCAGGGGAGTGTCACGACGACGAGGCGCGCGTGGCTAAGGCATGGAAGTGGCGGCGTCGATCTTGAGAAAGGGTTACGATAGTTACAGAAGGTATTATTTTTATTATTTTATAAATTATATGTATATGCAAAGTAGCCTATACGAAAAAAAAAAGGAGTAAAAATCTGTTTAAAATGTATTATGATATTTTAGATAGGGACAGTAAAGAAAAAAAAATATAAACAGTTGGGTGGGGAAAAAAAAGTAAATTTTGTTTCAAGTATAAATTTTAGTTAAAACAAATTTATTTAAAAAGATATTAATTTAAAATAAAAGAATTAGTATAAATAAATTTTAAAGGAAATTTAATTTTTTAAATTTTTAGTTAAATAAATTTATAAAAGGAAATGATTTAAAAATTTAAAAGCATTAGTTTAAAATATAAATCATTTGTTTAGAACTAAATCGATAGTTATTAATTTAAATAAATTTATAAACGGAAAAATTAATTGTTAGATTTGTTCAAATTTAAAATCGTTAAACAATTTAATCCATTGAAAAGAAATTGTTTTAAAGAGGAATTAGTTAGTTAAAATTAAATCTATAGTTAATTAAATTATTTAAAGGAAGATTTGAAAATAAAAAAAAATATACATAAGCAGTTTTTAAATTATATATATACATATATATACGAGAATTTGGAAATATTGATTTACTAAGATATTTTGAAAATGTAATAAAGGATTACAGTCTGCTTATTTTTAAATTTAGATTTAAATAATTAGTTAATTAAATCTATTGAACGAAAATTGGTGATTTGAATTTTTCAAATATTAAAGAAAATCATGGGTTAATTTAAATTAAATTTACTAAAGGAGAATTTGTTCAAAATTTAATTGAAAGATAATAAAGATATTGTATAAAAAAGGAGGAGATTTGTTTAAAAAAATAAAATTGGTTAGTTAAATAAATTTATCGAAAGAATTTGATTTAAAGATATTAATTTAAAGTAAAATAAATAGTTAAAATAAATTTATTTAAGAAGAGATTGGTTTAAATAAAACTATTGATTAATTAAACAATCAAGAACGAAATTTATTATTCGATTATTTCGAATATTAATAAAATTGTGTATAATATTTATACAAGTTATAAATCAAGAGAAATCAAGTCAAGATGGGAAATGGATTGCAAAATAAAAGAAAAGGTGAGAACTTCTCACTCAAAAGGAATTTTGTTATTTATTTAAATTTTAAATAGTTAGATTTAAAATTGTTTGACTGTGTTGATTGAATGATTGAATGATGATTGATATATATATTGGATGTGAATAGACCCTATACGCCGTTAGTAAGCGGAGGTTATTTATTACACACATATACCGCGATATTCCACCTCGAAGTGGAATTGGTATTATATTATATATATAGCAATATATATGTATTGGCATATGTATATATTGCAGTTGATTGATTTCCCGCATTTGTATAGCGGATGAGACCCTATTGCGCCGTTAGTAAGCGGATAATATTTATAAAATCCCATATACCGCGATATTCCACCTCGAAGTGGAATGGGTATTGTGCTAATGTCTGTGGATGCAGGGAAACAGGTTGGAGGGATCCAACTGGATTCCTCACAAATATTTATTTGATTTTAGATATTGTGATGTTTGATTGTTTATCATATCGATATACGATGTTTGAAAGTCGTGATTGACTATTTGATGTGTTGCATCATCGGATCCAATTTTTGGAAGTTTAAAAATAATGATTTTGATTTTTAAGGGATTTCTAAAGTGATTTTTGAAAGTATACGATTTATAGATATTTTTGTGAAATTGATTCATCTTAAATAAGTAAACGTTATAATTTTAATATTATAAAAATTATGATTTTTGAGAAATTCAGTTAAAAGTTGATTTTTGAAAATACGGGATTAGTGATTTTATAAAATAGTTTGAACTGGGATTTCTAAATTATTATAAGAAGTTTAAAAATAGGATTTATAAAAATTTTATTTTATAAATCAAAATGATGAAATTATAAAAGAGTTTAAAGATGTTTAAAGTAATAATATAAATTGATTTATACTAAAAGATTTATAAGTTGATATTTATAAATTTAGAATATCTTGAATTATAAAACGAGCTTTTATAAGTGATAGAATGATTTGTAAATGAATTTCATAAAGGAATGAAATCTATAGAATTTATGAAATTTGATTATTTTATAAATCAAAATGATGAAATTATAAGGAGTTGAAAGACGTTTTAAAATAGTAATATAAATTGTTTTATATTAAAAAGATTTATAAATTGATATTTATAAATTAAAAATATTGGAATTATAAAACGAGCTTTTATAAGTGTTAGAATGAATTGGGAACGAATTTCATAAATGAATGAAATTTATAGAATTATAACGGTGAAGTTATAAATGGAATTTTATAAACACTAGGTTTATAAAATTTGTAAAGCTATTTAAAAGAATAGATTTTGGATAAATTATAAGTGTTTGACTTATAATATGAATTTTTATTATATCATTGTGATATGAATTGAGATAGGTTAATAAAGGAATTTATAAAAGGAGTTGATATAAAATAAATAGAATAGAATTTATAAACGTTGTTTTATAAATTCGAAACGACTTACTTTGATAAGTAAATAGTTGTAACTTGTTAATAGAGTTATATTCACATTTTGAATAGTGAATAATCCTTTAAAATAAAAGGAATAGAAATGATGTAATTGGTTAATAGGTATATTCACGTTTTTGAATAGTGAATAATATATTAAAGAAATTGTTTCGAATGTGATGTTTTAAATTGAATTAAAACGATCTAAAGATGTTTTAAAAATGTATAGAGATTCGACTTCGTAGATTTCAACATTCATTGTTGAAATAGACGTTTTCGAGAAATAAAAGGCAAATGGTAGATTATAACACTGTTGTTATAATAGATGATTTTCGAAAGGAAATATTTTGTATAGTATTGGGATTTATATATCTATTTTAATTTCAAATCCCTATACTAGTGATTTTGGGTTGTCGTAACGATGTTTTACGCAACATTCGTTTTGGCCCAAATAAATATGTTTAAGAGAATGATTTCCTTAAAGAATGAAATATATACTTAATTTCGATTAGAGTATATTAAATATTTTCTAAGTGTAGAAAATAAAAAGGCTTGTGAATTACTTATAAATAAATAAGTATGGAAATGTTTTTTAATATTAAGTGAATATTTTGAATTTATCTTTTTGAAGATAAAATGAGAATGAATATTAGAAATCGAATGGAAAACGTATATTCATGAATATTTTTGGAAATATAAATTCAATATGGAATTTATGAATGGAATTTGGAAAATGAGTTTAAAAATAAATATTGATTTATTTTTGAAGTATGGAAATTATGTATATATCTTGTAAGGATATTTTTGGGAAATAAATAATTTGGAAAATTATTTGGAATCTGGTGATGTTGGCATATCTATTGATAGTTCAATAACCGACTATCAATATTTACCTTTAAATAGGTATTTGTTGTGATTTGTTTGAAATTGGATGCCACACTTATTTTTTTTTAAAATAAGCGCTCACTATTCGGGTTAACCGGGAAAGGACCTTGGGGTCGTATAACCCATTCCGAATATGTGATACGTCGTTATGAATTGCATTTGAAGATCGGTGTTGAAGACCGGATATTTTCGAAAACGAAAGGGTTTCTTGTTGATTGTCTCTGCACTGGCTGATCCCCGGTATTGAGATCTCCATATGTGATGGGAAATCCGATCGTGATTAGAGATTATTCGGATTGCAAGGACTTCTTTGTAAGTGCCTTCGGTTCTGTTCGAGCCCGGAACAGACTTGTATGGATTGTGTGTCTGACATTACAAATTGAGATGTAAAGCCGATTTCTTTCAAATATATTTCTGTTGGTGGCGGAGAATTTATTCTCTTAGCTTAACACCCTTCTCTGAGACGTACGAGCTCAGAGGTTATATAGTTGAAGTTATCAGCGATATATTCCCAATTTGGTAATGTGACATGCTGAGTGTAGCTGTAAATGATCATTGTGTTGATTATTTGTGATAGGATCATTTGTTTGATCGTCTATCTTGGTGATCATTTCTATGATCATTTGTTGACCCAAAGCACGGCTTTTTGTATAAAGTGTGTTTTTGTGGACGAGACTTCGTCGAGCCTCACAAACTGGTAATGGTCGAAACAGGAATTGTGCGGCAAGGTTTTCAGGGATCGCTTCCCTAGGGTATGACCATTCCTTCTGGAAAAGGGTAGTATCATGGTATGGAGCCCAGATACTTACTCATGTTGAAAACACTTTGTTATGATTGTGTGATGATGGTGACGAGCGCTCGGTGAAAGGTTCCAAAGGACCGGGAGTGGCATATCTGAGGGTTTGTAATATTCCTTGGGAAAAGGGATTCCCGGCTTTGTTTAGCGGAGAACGGTGGTTCTCGGGGCGTCCTTCCAGAGGCGTTTCCATGTGGCAATGGAAAGTTCCTTGGCCTGACCATTTGTTGGAAAATCCATTCTTCAAATACGAGACTTGTACGGTTTTAGTTGTATAACCTGTCATGGAATATGGCGGTAACCCGCTATTGAACATGGTAGCTATAGTAGGCATAAGTGCGAAATGTCTATGCTGGCTAAGATTTATATCTTTATTTTCGAAATGAATTTTTCCTACACTATGCACTAGTAATAATATCAAATGTTCTTTTTAATGCGTATCAAGCATCTTTGACTATCATAAGGAGAAATCTCCTCCGATTCTGCGTTTGCATGTGTGTGTGTGCGGGAGGCCTTATGGTAGTCTCATTCTTAAAAGCATTGCGAATTGACTTTAAAAATATTCCTCTATTTTTACCTTTAAAGAAAAATAAACTGTTTTGAGTTCTCACACCAGTCACATGACTGACTCGGAGTTTATTGTTTTCCTTTCTAAACTCTGGGTGCCCACCAATTTTCACACGGGCAGTCAAGAGTTAAGGTTTATCAGGGTATTCTGGATATTCTGGAGTTGCTGGAGGCAAGCTGGATGGCATGGCGTATTATTAGTATATAGTATTTTTTTTCCGCTGTTTGTTTGTTGTTGTACACTCTGATGATATGATGTAATGTAATGTAATGTAATAACTGATATAGTTCTTTGTTTAAAGATTATTCATTTATCTATTATATGTTGTTCCGCTGCGATTATGAGATTCTGATGTTGTTCTGTTATTTTCTGTTCCGTTCTATTTTCTGTTTTCTTTTCTCTCTATTTTCTACTATCTTCTTCTCTTTCTTCTTCTTTTCTTTTTCTTAAACCCATAACTATTCGGTTTTTCGGCAACGAAAAATCGCAAACGTTACATTTGGTATCAGAGCTTATGGTTAAGCGACAACCATGGTTCCGTTGGGTATTACTCGTTAGAGATAGAGTCAGCAGTACTCTAGAATGAGTTTGAGTATAATAATAGATATGAGCGCGTATTTGTTAGTGAATATAAAATTGTTTTTTTTTTAATCGGGTAAATAAGATAATTTTGCCCAAAACTATTTTTGTATAAAAAAAAAAGAAATGATTTTCTATGAATTATTATAGTATATGGTTGCATGGATTGTTGGGAAGTAATAATATTATATTATTATCATTAGTGTATGGAATTAAATAAGAAATAAAATGGATTGAATTCAAGTAAACTAACTTGATAAATTATTAATTTATGGACTAATGAACTGGAATTTGAATTGGTTAAAATTAAAGTTTAGTCGTGAGCTAAATTTGAAGATAAATTTGAATTTGTATATAAATTCAAGTAAGTAAAAGAAATAGATTGAAATTTTCTTTGTTAGTAATTAACTAAATTCGAGATGAATTGAATATGGAAATTGAAAATTAAAATGAATTAGTGAATGTACTAATTGAAAGGAATTAGTAAATAAAAGTTAATCGATAGAATTCAATATTTAGAATTGAGAATTGAATTCAAATGAAATTGTAAATTGAATTGAAATGTAAAATTGAATGAAATGAATATGTAACTTCAATAATGAAGTAAAAGTGTATAAGAACATATATTGAAAATTTTGTAATAGAATTGGCAAAATAGTTTGAATGTTGGAATTGGATGCTACTGTTAGCAGGATATACAGGTATATAAAGGAATTGAGATTTTGATTTCAAAGATAAAATTGAATTGCTCGACAAAAAGGTACGAATTTCAATTTCAGTATGAAATTTGATGACTTTCTTCTCTAGCCACTTGGCTTTTCTCTTTTCTTTTTGATTCTGAGGGGCCGTGGTGCCATTTTGTAGTCGTACCGAGCTAGCCGCGCAAAGGAGACGCTGGCGAAATTTTTCGAAAATTTAGGGTGTTAGAAAAATTTTGAGAAATTTGAAAGTTTAAAATTTGAATTTGAATTTAAATTTGAATTGTTAGGAGAACAATGTTGTTTGAAACCTATAATTGAAGTTGGAAAACTAGTTGAAATGATAATGAAACTCTAGTAAAAAGATTTAGGCTAGTAAGTTGATAAAACTATTTGAATTGTGAAAAATAATAGACGGGATAAGGGCATTCTTCTTAACTTGTAATTTCGGGACGAAATTCTTTTAAGGGGGGAAGATTGTAACGACCCAGAATTTTTAATAATTTAATTTGAAAATATTTAATTAATTTTAAATATTTGAAGGATGGTTTGAATTGAATTTCAAATTATCAGAATGAATTTGGCGATTAAATTATAGAATTTAATCTATTGAAAGTTGAATAAAAATTTGAATCTTCAATTTTAAGCTGAATAAAAATATTTCAAAGGCTTGTAAAATTCATATTGATAATATTGAAAATTATAGGAACTTCAGAATTGAAATTGAAAATGAATTGTTCAGTTTTGAAATTTAATCGTTTGAATCGATGTTTAAAATAGCCGTCCGAGGCACAGTCTCGGAATTCGACGAAACCAGTTCCATTAGGTCCGTAATATTGAATTATTGCCGGATTTCAAATTTCGTATTTTTCGGAGTTAATATGTGAGCACACGACACCTAAACGCGTTAAAAATTGTATTGAAACAAATTTTATTTAAATTTAAATTTAAATATTTTATAACAGACAACATCCCTTCAATTATGCCTAAAACTACGCCTAGTATCGTGCCTAAAATCACGAATGAAATCGTGAGAGCATGTTCCCCCAGATTTTTAAATCCACGCATTCCTCTCCCTCATTCCTCGGTTCAAACGAGACGAAATCGAAATAGCAATGGCCGAACGAACAAATTCATGCCTTCGTCCTCTTCAATTAATCGCGACCTTTCCCCCCTTTTCTCTTCTCAGAACAAAATAAATAAAAAAATTATTAATGGCCGATGTCGCGCGTAGGTGGAGCGGCACGAGGCGACGTGGGGAGGCGCGACAGCGACGTGATGGCGCGCGCGATTGAAGGTGGAGGTGGCGATGCCGCGAGCGAAGGAGGGTGGTTGGTGGCATCGCGATAGCGGCGAGGCTGCGTTCGCGCAAAGGTCGAAGGGGGTGACGTCGCGATTGCAATTGGGAGGCGCGCGCGTGAGTGCGACTGGGGAAGCTCGAGGCCGAGCAAGTGAATTTGGGGGAACGCGAGGCAGGGGAGTGTCACGACGACGAGGCGCGCGTGGCTAAGGCATGGAAGTGGCGGCGTCGATCTTGAGAAAGGGTTTCGATAGTTACAGAAGGTATTATTTTTATTATTTTATAAATTATATGTATATGCAAAGTAGCCTATACGAAAAAAAAAAGGAGTAAAAATCTGTTTAAAATGTATTATGATATTTTAGATAGGGACAGTAAAGAAAAAAAAATATAAACAGTTGGGTGGAAAAAAAAGTAAATTTTGTTTCAAGTATAAACTTTTAGTTAAAACAAATTTATTTAAAAAGATATTAATTTAAAATAAAAGAATTAGTAGAAATAAATTTTAAAGGAAATTTAATTTTTTAAATTTTTAGTTAAATAAATTTATAAAAGGAAATGATTTAAAAATTTAAAAGCATTAGTTTAAAATATAAATCATTTGTTTAGAACTAAATCGATAGTTATTAATTTAAATAAATTTATAAACGGAAAAATTAATTGTTAGATTTGTTCAAATTTAAAATTGTTAAACAATTTAATCCATTGAAAAGAAATTGTTTTAAAGAGGAATTAGTTAGTTAAAATTAAATCTATAGTTAATTAAATTATTTAAAGGAAGATTTGAAAATAAAAAAAATATACATAAGCAGTTTTTAAATTATATATATACATATATATACGAGAATTTGGAAATATTGATTTACTAAGATATTTTGAAAATGTAATAAAGGATTACAGTCTGCTTATTTTTAAATTTAGATTTAAATAATTAGTTAATTAAATCTATTGAACGAAGATTGGTGATTTGAATTTTTCAAATATTAAAGAAAATCATGGGTTAATTTAAATTAAATTTACAAAAGGAGAATTTGTTCAAAATTTAATTGAAAGATAATAAAGATATTGTATAAAAAAGGAGGAGATTTGTTTAAAAAAATAAAATTGGTTAGTTAAATAAATTTATCGAAAGAATTTGATTTAAAGATATTAATTTAAAGTAAAATAAATAGTTAAAATAAATTTATTTAAGAAGAGATTGGTTTAAATAAAACTATTGATTAATTAAACAATCAAGAACGAAATTTATTATTCGATTATTTCGAATATTAATAAAATTGTGTATAATATTTATACAAGGTATAAATCAAGAGAAATCAAGTCAAGATGGGAAATGGATTGCAAAATAAAAGCAAAGGTGAGAACTTCTCACTCAAAAGAAATTTTGTTATTTATTTAAATTTTAAATAGTTAGATTTAAAATTGTTTGACTGTGTTGATTGAATGATTGAATGATGATTGATATATATATTGGATGTGAATAGACCCTATACGCCGTTAGTAAGCGGAGGTTATTTATTACACACATATACCACGATATTCCACCTCGAAGTGGAATTGGTATTATATTATATATATAGCAATATATATGTATTGGCATATGTATATATTGCAGTTGATTGATTTCCCGCATTTGTATAGCGGATGAGACCCTATTGCGCCGTTAGTAAGCGGATAATATTTATAAAATCCCATATACCGCGATATTCCACCTCGAAGTGGAATGGGTATTGTGCTAATGTCTGTGGATGCAGGGAAACAGGTTGGAGGGATCCAACTGGATTCCTCACAAATATTTATTTGATTTTAGATATTGTGATGTTTGATTGTTTATCATATCGATATACGATGTTTGAAAGTCGTGATTGACTATTTGATGTGTTGCATCATCGGATCCAATTTTTGGAAGTTTAAAAATAATGATTTTGATTTTTAAGGGATTTCTAAAGTGATTTTTGAAAGTATACGATTTATAGATATTTTTGTGAAATTGATTCATCTTAAATAAGTAAACGTTATAATTTTAATATTATAAAAATTATGATTTTTGAGAAATTCAGTTAAAAGTTGATTTTTGAAAATATGGGATTAGTGATTTTATAAAATAGTTTGAACTGGGATTTCTGAATGTATTATAAGAAGTTTAAAAATAGGATTTATAAAAAATTTATTTTATAAATCAAAACGATGAAATTATAAAAGAGTTTAAAGATGTTTAAAGTAATAATATAAATTGATTTATACTAAAAGATTTATAAGTTGATATTTATAAATTTAGAATATCTTGAATTATAAAACGAGCTTTTATAAGTGATAGAATGATTTGTAAATGAATTTCATAAAGGAATGAAATCTATAGAATTTATGAAATTTGATTATTTTATAAATCAAAATGATGAAATTATAAGGAGTTGAAAGACGTTTTAAAATAGTAATATAAATTGTTTTATATTAAAAAGATTTATAAATTGATATTTATAAATTAAAAATATTGGAATTATAAAACGAGCTTTTATAAGTGTTAGAATGAATTGTGAACGAATTTCATAAATGAATGAAATTTATAGAATTATAACGGTGAAGTTATAAATGGAATTTTTTAAACACTAGGTTTATAAAATTTGTAAAGCTATTTAAAAGAATAGATTTTGGATAAATTATAAGTGTTTGACTTATAATATGAATTTTTATTATATCATTGTGATATGAATTGAGATAGGTTAATAAAGGAATTTATAAAAGGAGTTGATATAAAATAAATAGAATAGAATTTATAAACGTTGTTTTATAAATTCGAAACGACTTACTTTGATACGTAAATAGTTGTAACTTGTTAATAGAGTTATATTCACATTTTGAATAGTGAATAATCCTTTAAAATAAAAGGAATAGAAATGATGAAATTGGTTAATAGGTATATTCATGTTTTTGAATAGTGAATAATATATTAAAGAAATTGTTTCGAATGTGATGTTTTAAATAGAATTAAAACGATCTAAAGATGTTTTAAAAATGTATAGAGATTCGAAATCGTAGATTTCAACATTCATTGTTGAAATAGACGTTTTCGAGAAATAAAAGGGAAATGGTAGATTATAACACTGTTGTTATAATAGATGATTTCCGAAAGGAAATGTTTTGTATAGTATTGGGATTTATATATCTATTTTAATTTCAAATCCCTATACTAGTGATTTTGGGTTGTCGTAACGATGTTTTACGCAACATTCGTTTTGGCCCAAATAAATATGTTTAAGAGAATGATTTCCTTAAAGAATGAAATATATACTTAATTTCGATTAGAGTATATTAAATATTTTCTAAGTGTAGAAAATAAAAAGGCTTGTGAATTACTTATAAATAAATAAGTATGGAAATGTTTTTTTAATATTAAGTGAATATTTTGAATTTATCTTTTTGAAGATAAAATGAGAATGAATATTAGAAATCGAATGGAAAACGTATATTCATGAATATTTTTGGAAATATAAATTCAATATGGAATTTATGAATGGAATTTGGAAAATGAGTTTAAAAATAAATATTGATTTATTTTTGAAGTATGGAAATTATGTATATATCTTGTAAGGATATTTTTGGGAAATAAATAATTTGGAAAATTATTTGGAATCTGGTGATGTTGGCATATCTATTGATAGTTCAATAACCGACTATCAATATTTACCTTTAAATAGGTATTTGTTGTGATTTGTTTGAAATTGGATGCCACACTCTTTTTTTTTTTTAAATAAGCGCTCACTATTCGGGTTAACCGGGAAAGGACCTTGGGGTCGTATAACCCATTCCAAATATGTGATACGTCGTTATGAATTGCATTTGAAGATCGGTGTTGAAGACCGGATATTTTCGAAAACGAAAGGGTTTCTTGTTGATTGTCTCTGCACTGGCTGATCCCCAGTATTGAGATCTCCATATGTGATGGGAAATCCGATCGTGATTAGAGATTATTCGGACTGCAAGGACTTCTTTGTAAGTGCCTTCGGTTCTGTTCGAGCCCGGAACAGACTTGTATGGATTGTGTGTCTGACATTAAAAATTGAGATGTAAAGCCGATTTCTTTCAAATATATTTCTGTTGGTGGCGGAGAATTTATTCTCTTAGCTTAACACCCTTCTCTGAGACGTACGAGCTCAGAGGTTATATAGTTGAAGTTATCAGCGATATATTCCCAATTTGGTAATGTGACATGCTGAGTGCAGCTGTAAATGATCATTGTGTTGATTATTTGTGATAGGATCATTTGTTTGATCGTCTATCTTGGTGATCATTTCTATGATCATTTGTTGACCCAAAGCACGGCTTTTTGTATAAAGTGTGTTTTTATGGACGAGACTTCGTCGAGCCTCACAAACCGGTAATGGTCGAAACAGGAATTGTGCGGCAAGGTTTTCAGGGATCGCTTCCTTAGGGTATGACTATTCCTTCTGGAAAAGGGTAGTATCATGGTATGGAGCCTAGATACTTACTCATGTAGAAAACACTTTGTTATGATTGTGTGATGATGGTGACGAGCGCTCGGTGAAAGGTTCCAAAGGACCGGGAGTGGCATATCTGAGGGTTTGTAATATTCCTTGGGAAAAGGGATTCCCGGCTTTGTTTAGCGGAGAACGGTGGTTCTCGGGCGTCCTTCCAGAGGCGTTTCCATATGGCAATGGGAAGTTCCTTGGCCTGACCATTTGTTGGAAAATCCATTCTTCAAATACGAGACTTGTACGGTTTTAGTTGTATAACCTGTCATGGAATATGGCGGTAACCCGCTATTGAACATGGTAGCTATAGTAGGCATAAGTGCGAAATGTCTATGCTGGCTAAGATTTATATCTTTATTTTCGAAATGAATTTTTCCTACACTATGCACTAGTAATAATATCAAATGTTCTTTTTAATGCGTATCAAGCATCTTTGACTATCATAAGGAGAAATCTCCTCCGATTCTGCGTTTGCATGTGTGTGTGTGCGGGAGGCCTTATGGTAGTCTCATTCTTAAAAGCATTGCGAATTGACTTTAAAAATATTCCTCTATTTTTACCTTTAAAGAAAAATAAACTGTTTTGAGTTCTCACACCAGTCACATGACTGACTCGGAGTTTATTGTTTTCCTTCCTAAACTCTGGGTGCCCACCAATTTTCACACGGGCAGTCAAGAGTTAAGGTTTATCAGGATATTCTGGATATTCTGGAGTTGCTGGAGGCAAGCTGGATGGCATGGCGTATTATTAGTATATAGTATTTTTTTCCGCTGTTTGTTTGTTGTTGTACACTCTGATGATATGATGTAATGTAATGTAATGTAATAACTGATATAGTTCTTTGTTTAAAGATTATTCATTTATCTATTATATGTTGTTCCGCTGCGATTATGAGATTCTGATGTTGTTCTGTTATTTTCTGTTCCGTTCTATTTTCTGTTTTCTTTTCTCTCTATTTTCTACTATCTTCTTCTCTTTCTTCTTCTTTTCTTTTTCTTAAACCCATAACTATTTGGTTTTTCGGCAACGAAAAATCGCAAACGTTACAGATTTCAGTGTGGAGATTCTCTTATGTATTTCTCTTCTTTATTTTCAGCTTTCAGTTCTTTTGTTCTATTGGCACTATTTGAGGGATGGTTTGTACTTTGATTTTATTGAGACTGAGGTTTTTGAAGACATATGGATATTTTTGAGACATATGATGTGTTTGGTTTTGTAATTCCACATTATGAAGTTGGACTTTTAGCAAATTATTATTTTGGTCGTTTACGTTGTTTTTTTTGTGAATCTTAGTCTCTGCTAGTTTTAGCTATACCTACAACGTACATCTTTTAGCATATCTTTTTAGGTGTACTAAGGGGTGTGGGGTTTTACACTATCTGTCCACCACCTGCTCATCTTTGGAAGCTTTATTTGCCAAAAATTGAAAACCCGGCCTACTTAAATCAATTTTTGGGCACTCGAGAGTTTAAGAGGAAACAAAAACTTCGAGACAAACATAAAGCCTAGTGTGAATAATTCTATTACATCTCGGTTTACTGATATTTATTGAGACCACGTCGCTTAGAAGAAAGGGTTTCCTCTTTAAAACATATATTTTGCAAATCCTTTCCTCTAACCAAACTGGTTAAGCAAACTGATTATAATAAAAATAATAATAGCAATATCCATTATGCCAAAAATCAGAGGAAACGAACTATCTGTCCGCAAACTGGGCTGACTGCCCGCAAACTGGACTAACTGTCCGTAATCCGGACTAACTATCCTTAATCTGGACTAATTTCCCTTTTGGTTGACTCAGGCCTACTGGATACAATATCAAATGGTCTAAACAACAATTAGACAAAACTTCTAGACGGTCTGTCATTAACTTACATCTCCATGGGTCAATTGATCCTGATGGTTTTGTGGCTTACTAATAACCTACCTATGTACATAAAGATTCCATTCTGTATGTAACCAACATTTTATTCTTACCTGTGACTAAGCCCTACACACTGGAATTCTGGATTAAATTAGCTGGGGGCTAATAGCTAATGAGCATAAAGCACGACCCTAAACAAGTCCTAGCTGGTCTTCTAATCTGATTTCTTAGGGTTAACTACCCTTTAAATTTTCCTAGAAAAATATTTTCAAAATGATACAACTCTTTAAATCATACACATACAAGGAAAATACATATTTAGCTTTACTCTAAGCTATTTTTCCCTATTATATATACTTTACTCAAAATAATGTTGATAATATTTAATGAGGATTAACTACCCTCTTAAAATAAGTTAAAGTCCTTTTTAACTTAAAGACATTTAGGCTATTCTGTCCATTAATACTTTCGAACCTTCGTTTAAAACCTTTAGTCAACCCCTTCGAAACCATTGACAGTAACCATTTCGAAACCAAGTAAAACCCTCTACTTATCTAGGCCGAAGGCCAAAACCTTCCTTTCAAAACCATTCTCAAAACCCATTTGAAACCTTTGGAAACCCTTCCTTTCAAAAGCTTTAAAACCCTTAGACATTCTTCTTTTAAAACCTTTAAATTTTGCCTTTCGAAACCCTTGAAAAAACCTTTTCCTTTAACCCTTTTGAAATAATCAGAAAAACCATACCTTTCGACTCCGTCAAAACCCTCAAGGAACCACCCATTTGAAACCATTTATTAAAAACCTTTTGAAAGCATCAAAACCCAACTCTTTCGAAAGAACTTGGGTTCAATTTAAAACATGTGGAAACCCCTTTCGAAACCATAAAAACTTATCTCTTTCGAAACCATTTGGGTTATACTTCAATCTAAGAAAAAGGGTCTTTAAATCATTTAAGTCAAAGCATCTATTTTAAAACCATTTCCTAATTAATGAAGTGATGGTGTCGAAACTATTCCTCGAAAGCATTGGAGAAGTGACCATATTTTACAAAACAAAACAATTCCTTCGAAACCATCTGAGTCGAAAGGTAGAAAGCGGCAGCTAAAGGCTTCGACTCAGTTGAAAGCAGTCATTTAAAACAAAAGTGCAACCCAATCGAAACCATTCACTTTTAAACCATTTGACCTAGTAGAAAGCTAACTAAGTCGAAAGCAAGGAGGCTCGTTTTCTTTTAAAAGTAAAGTGAAGCTTCAACCTCTTCGAAACCCCAGGTTTTGAGTCTATTCCTTCCGCCTTTATCCAATTCACTACGTACCAACTAACTAATACTATGTGCGTTGGTTTTGACTGTGTCAAAAGCGAAGGCAATGAGGCAGAACCTTGTGCCAATAGGGTTGGAACAGTGAAAAACATGTTTATTTGTACTTTAAACTATTTCTATATACCTAATCTGCGTTGTTTGTCTAAATCTGATTGGTTTCCATTTTCTCTTTTCAAAATTACTGTCGACTTTCCAGAATTAGATATTTAAATTTATTTACAAAAAGCCTCTTATCCTTCTTGAATTATATAAAACATTTAAGTCTCATATGCTAAATAATTTTATATAACCATTAAAACACTTAGGATAATCTACAAAAAATCCCTTTTAATATGTTCTCCAACATACAAAAATTTCAGACCCAAAACTTTTATTATTTAAATGTAAATAATATATAACCCGAAATAACATTTTCTTCACTATAAAATTCATATAAATTCCATAAAAACACAGAAAATTCTGAAAATTGAAATTCCTCCCTAAAATATTATTTCTGATCATCATGAAAATTCGCAAGGCATTTGGATGTCATTTAATAGGGTTTTCACCTCAAAACATATCGTAAATTCAATATTAATAACCATAGTTCATAAACAAGTATATATAATCATTCCATCATTCAAAAACATGGCAAACTAATGCAAAATATTTGGAATTCATCTTAAAACCGAAAACCAAACAAACATGAGATGTAAACATCATTCACCTTAGCTTTAAAGATTATAGAGATTGAGGTGTGAATGGATTTGATTTTAATTAACTTTTCCTTTAGCTTTCTTTTTTCTTGCTCTTGTTAATGGTGGCTGGCCTCAACTTGAAAATTTTGAAAAATGAAATGAACATGTATAGGAGAATACACGGCCAAGTTTAAGGGATATAGAAATGACCTCTTTCCTATTTTACCCCTCCTCTATTTTAGTTTATCTCTTATTTTATTTCATAGGTTAAATGGCATGGATACCATTTGATTAAATCAAATCTCAATCCCATAATCAATACATTTTTTATTTTGTTTAACTAATTAAATATCCTAAATAATGTTACCAAAAATCTGGGGTGTTATAGACTCCGCTCCTTAAAGAATTTTGTCTTCGAAATTTAGATAAGGCATACAACAAATCAAACAAGAAGGTAAAACATACTGTAACGACCCAGGATTTTTATTAATTAAAATTTGAATATTTAATTTATTTTAAATATTAATAAGTGAAATTTATAAGTCGAATAAATTTTAATTCGAATAATTGGATTTAATTGAATAATTAAATCGATAATTTAATATGTTAAATTATGGAAATAATTGAAAATTGAGTTAAATATGATTGAAAATGATTTGTAAAATTTTATTATATCATATTGGAGTTATAACGATATTTTAGAACTTTTAAAATCGAATTAAGAGTTAATTTGTGAAAATTGAATATTTTAATATTAAATCGACTAGTGAAAATAGCCAATTTTCGAACAGTCTCAGAATTGGACGAAACCAGTTCCATTGGATCCGTAATAGTTAGTTATTATCGAATTTCATTTTTTGTAGCAATTTGAGTTGTCGTTTGATCATGGCAGCTCGAAACGCATCGAAATTGTTTTTAATATTAATTTGGCAAGTTAAAATAGTCATTTTTCAAAAAGTCTTGGATTTTGACGAAACCAGTTTCATCGGATCCGTAATGTGATATTATTATATGGTTTCAAATTTCATGTAAATCGGATTTACCGTTTGTTCGGTGCAAGCTAAAACGCCTAGAAAATCGTTTAATCGGTTTAAATTTAAATTGAACGTTTATTGCCATAACTCGCACAGATGACCGAATTAGCTTTCGAAACCTGTTCCATTGTGTCCGGAACGCGGGGTAAACCCTAGAAACGCCGGTCACCGCGCGTAAATCGGAGTTTGGAAAATCCAAAATGAATAGTGTTTCGTTCGATTTTCTATAAATAGCCCTTGCCTCTTCACAAATAAAAAAAAATTAGGTTTTAGAAACCCTAGCCGCCGGCCTCTAAAACACGGCCAGAAATTAACGACCTTCCTCCCTCAAATTCTTCAAATCCGTCATTCAATTCGAGAAACTTTCAACATGGAAGTTGTAGAGGGCTAAGAGATCTTGGATATCAACGGTGATGATCGTAAAATACGAAGTGGATGGACGGCAATTTGCATTTGAACACATGACGTTCGCACACGTTTTCAGCTCGAGATGGAGGGCCGAGTGCCACGTGGCTTGGGGCGGTTGTTCACGGCAGTGGGGGCTTCGCGTCGATGATCTTCGATTTGGTTCCGGTCGTCGTTTAGGAGGAGCGGCGTTCGATTTTGGTCGCGTGTTTTGGGTTGCTCGACCTGGAACATTTGCGTGAGGAACGAGAAGATGAAGGGGGGGACGTGCGGCCTGATGGGGAGATGCAGGAAATCAACGGCCAATAATTGTTATAGGTTAAATAAATTATAAATAAATGTTGTAAATGTTATATAAAACTGTGTAAAACTTTGAAAAATCATATCTTTTTCATACGAGGTCAAAAACGCGCGAAACAGGAAGCGTTGGAATCGTATGGACGAGCACTACGCTATGGAATTAGATTGGAGTCGTTTGGAGTTAGTGAGAATTTCGGATAAAATTAAACGTCCGTTTAATTTTATTCGAAATAAATCGCTAAAATGAAATTGAAATCAAGGTGAGAACTTCTCACTCAATCGAATCGGTTTCGATTTTATTTTAAATAGTTATATTTAAAATATTTTAATGCATGTTTGAATGATGATTGTTATCTATTGATTGTTAAAATAGACATTATGCGCCGTTAGTAAGCGGATGTTATTTATTAAAAACATATACCGCGAATATTTCATAAACAGTGAAATTGGTATTATATATAATAGCAATATATATATATTGGCATATGTATATATTGTAGTTGTTGATTTCCGGCATTGTATAGCGGATGAGACCATATTGCACCGTCTATTAAGCGGATAATATTTTAAATCCCATATACCGCGATAATTTCGTACTGGAACGGAATTGGTATTGTGCTAATGTTTTTGGATGCAGGAAAACAGGTTGGAGGGATCCAACTGGATTCCTCAACAGTATTTATTTGATTTCAGATATTTTGATATTTGATGAATTATCATATCGATATATGATATCGTTGTTGTCGTGATTGACTATTTGGTATGTAGCATCATTGGACCAAATTTTGGAATTTTAAAGTGATTTTTAAAGTGATTTTTTGAAAGTATACGTTTATAAAATATTTTTGGAATTGATCCATTATAGATAAATAAACGTTATAATTTAAATGTTATAAAAGAATGATTTTCGAGAAATATAGTTAAAAAGTTGATTTTTGAAAATATGGGGTTAAAGATTTTATAAAATAGTTTAAATTGGGATTTTTGAATTTAATGTGAAAAGTTTAAAATTTTAATTTATAAAATTTAATTATTTTATAAATCAAAATGATGAAATTTTAAAGGAGTTTAAAGATGTTTTAAAATAATAATATAAATTGATTTATATAAAAGATTTATAAATTGATAATTTATAAATTAAAATATTTGAATTATAAAACGAGTTTTTATAAGTGTTAGAATGAATTGTGAATGAATTTCATAAATGAATGAAATTTATAGAATTATAAACGGTGAAGTTATAAATGGAATTTTATAAGCAGTAGGTTTATAAAATTTGTGAAGTTATTAAAGGAATATTTTTGGGTAAATAAATGAATCTTATAAGTTATAAGATTTATAATTCGGGAAGTTAAAGGAACGATTTTTGCAATCAAATAAATTATAAGCATTTAACTTATAATATAGACTTTCGGTATATAATTGATTTATAAATCGAATAGGTTAATAAAGGAGATTTATAAAGAAAGTTGTTATAAATAAATAGAAATAGAAGTTATAAACATTGTTTTATAAATTCGCAACGACTTATTTTGATAAGTAAATTGCTATAGCATATTAAAGGAGTTATATTCACGTTTTAGACAGTGAATAATCCTTTAAGATAAAATGTATAGAAGTGATGAAATTGGTTAACAAGTATATTCACGTTTTTGAATAGTGAATAATGTGTTAAAGAAAATGTTTAGGATGTGATATTTTAAACAAAATTAAAACGATCTAACGATGTTTTAAAATGCGTTGAAATTCGAAACCATAGATTTCAACATTCATTATTGAAATAGACATTTTCGAGAAATAAAAGGAAATGGTGGATTATAACACTGTTGTTATAGTAAATGATTTCCGAAAGGAAATGTTTTGTATAGTATTGGGATTTATATATCTATTTTAATTTCGAATCCCTATACTAGTGATTTTGGGTTGTCGTAACGATGTTTTACGCAACATTCGTTTTGGCCCAAACAAATATGGATAAGAGAATGATTTTCTTAAAGAATGAAATATGTACTTAATCTCGATTTAAGTATATTGAATATTTTCCAAAGGTTGAAAATAAAAAGATTTGTGAATTACTTATTAAGTAAGTATGGAAATGTTTTCCAATATAAAGTGAATATTTTGAGAATTTATATTTTTGAAGATATGAAAATGAATACTGAAATCGTTTATTCATAAATATTTTGAAGTATAAATTCATTATGGAATTTATAAATGAAAAGGAGAATTTGGTTAAAAATAAATGTTGATTTATTTTTGACATATTGAAATTATATATCTTGTAAAGATATTTTTGGGAAATAAATAATTTGGAAAATTATTTGGAATCAGGTGATGTTGTGCATATCCATTGATAGTTCAATAACCGACTATCAATATTTACCTTTGAAAGATAATTGTTGGGATTTGCTGAATTTGAATGCTACACTTATTTTTAAATTATTGCGCTCGTTATTCGGATTACCCATTCCGAATAGTGATACGACGTAATGGATAGCATTGATGACTGGTGTTAAAGACCGGATATTTTTGAAAGCGAAAGGACAACTCGTCGATTGTCTTTGCACCGAGTAGCTACGGTATAGAGACCCCATATGTGATGGGAAGTCTGGACGTGATTAGAGATTATCCGGATTGCAAGGACTTCTTTGTAAGTGCCTTCGGTTCTGTTCGATCCCGGAACAGACTTGTATGGATTGTATGTCTGACATTACAAATTGAGATATAAAACAGATTTCTTTCAAATATATTTCTGTTGGTGGCGGAAAATTTATTCTCTTAGCTTAACACCCTTCTCTGAGACGTACGAGCTCAGAGGTTATGTAGTTGATGGTTATCGGTGATATATTCCCAATTTGGTAATGTGACATGCTGGGTGTTGCTGTGAAATGGTCATTCTGTTGATCATTTGTGATAGGATCATTTGTTTGATCGTTTATCTTTGTGATCATTTCTATGATCATTTGTTGACCCAGAGCATGGCATTTGTATAAAGTATGTCTTTGTGGACGAGACTTCGTCGAGCCTCACACCCCGGAATGGTCAAAACAGGAAAGATGCGGCAAGGTTATGAGGGGTAGCTCCCTTTAGGGTATGTGCATTTCCTTCTGGAAAAGGGTGGTATCATGGTATGGAGCCCAGATACTTACTCATGTTGAAACACTTTATTTATGATTGTGTGATGTTGATGACGAGCGCTCGGTTAAAGGTCCCAAAGGACCGGGGGATGGCATACTCGTGTCAGTAGTTACCCAGTTAGGGGTAACCCGGCCTTGTGTTGGCAGAGATCCGGTTTGGTTCTCGGGGACGTCCTTCCAGAGGCGTTCTCATGTGGCAATGGGAAGTTCCTATGCCTGACCATTCGTTGGAAATCCAAAGAAACAATACGATCTTGTACGGTTTTAGTTGTATAACCTGCCATGGAATGTGGCGGTAACCTGCTATTGAACATGGTAGCTATAGTAGGCATAAGTGCGGAATGTCTATGCTGGCTAAGATTTATACCTTTATTTTCGAAATGATTTTTCCTACACTATGCACTAGTAATAATATCAAATGTTTCTTTTTAATGCGTATCAAACATCTTTGACTATCATAAGGAGAAATCTCCTCCGATTCTGCGTTTGCATTGTGTGTGTGTGTGCGGGAGGCCTTATGGTAGTCTCATTTTTAAAAGCATTGCGAATTGACTTTAAAAATATTCCTCTATTTTGATTTTAAAGTTAAATAAACTGTTTTGAGTTCTCATAGCAGTCACATGACTGACTCGGAGTTTATTGTTTTCCTTCCTAAACTCTGGGTGCCCACCAATTTCCACACGGGCAGTCAAGAGTTAAGGTTTATCAGGATATTTCTGGAGTTGCTGGAGGCAAGATGGATGGCATGGCATATTATTAGTATATAGTATTTCTTTTCCGCTGTTTGATGTTGTTTGTTGTTGTACACTCTGATGATGATGTAATGTAATGAGTAAAATGTAATAACTGATATAGTTCTTTGTTTAAAGATTATTCATTTATTATTATATGTTGTTCCGCTGCGATTGTGAGATTCTGTTATTGTTCTGTTGTTTTCTGTTCTGTTTCGCTCTATTTTCCATCTTTTTCTTCTCTCTTCTACCTTTTTCTTTTTCTTAAACATTGAGAATTCGTATTTCTATTCATCTTGAGTTAATCTATGGAGATTAGTGTATATTTAAGGAGTACAGATTTGCGGGTCCTCACACATACCATCAAACAAGTCATGATATGTATCTCTAATCCTGCTCTCAACCTTCCTAGTACAGTCTCTATATTGTCACTCCATTGGACTTCGACTAATCTGATCATCTTGGTTCTAAGTACCTTCTCATCTCTCGCAACAATGCAAACCGGCTTCCTCACTATATTTAAAGTTCGATTCTACCACTCAGTCATCTAGCATAGTCGGTGCAATAGTGGTCTTCGAATCTCTAATACACTTTTTGAGTTGTGAAATATAAAAAACATCATGGACACCTGCCAAGCTGCTTGGTAACTCAAATCTATATGCTAGTTTTCCAATCCTCTTCATAATAGGAAAAGGTTCAAAAAATCTTGGTGCCAACTTTCCCGATCTTCCGAATCGGAGAAAACCCTTCATCGGTGACACCTTAATAAATACCCAATCCCCAACTGGAAACTCTAAATCTTTCCTTCTACTATCTGCAAAATTCTTCTACCTAGACTGAGCCTCCTTCATTTTAGCTCGAATGACCTCAATCTTTTCTGCAGCTTCTCTACGCATATCTGGATTAAGAACTAACATATTCTCGGTCTCCAACCAACAACAGGAGTTTTGCATGGCCTTTCATACAAAGCTTCAAACTGTGCCATCCCATTACTAGTCTGATAACTGTTGTTATATGAAAACTCAACTAGATGCAGATGGTCCTCCCTTGGTCCTCTGAAATCAAGAACACAAGCTCTTAACAAATCCTTCAAGATCTTGTTAACTCTTTATGTTTGTCCATCTGTCTACGGATGGTAAGCGATACTCATCATGAGCTTGGTTCCCAAAACTTCTTGTAGACTCTTCCAGAACTCACTAGTGATTAAAGAATCTTGATCACTTACTATGCCGCTAGGAATTCCATGAAGTTTAACCATATTCCTCGTAAACAACTTTGCTAAAATAGGTGTCGTCCTGGTTGACTTAACTGGAATGAAATGGACACTCTTCAAACCTTCCCACAAGAAACTCCTCTTCATATCCTGATATATCTTAGTACCTTCTGTATAAATAGTGAACTTCAAACAATGGCATTCTTCCAAGACTTATTTGCTTATGTTTCCTACATCTAGAGCACATAATCTTCATTTATTTCTCAACCATCCATTCTAGTCGAGACTAAAGTCCTTTAAATCATCGCTCTTGGTTCTTTCTCTCAACTTTCTAATCCGATCAGCTAACATCGGATCCTCTATTTATTTATAAGCAATCTTTTTTATCATCACCGGTCGAACTTCCAAAAAAGAAAATGCTATGGTTTCATCGCTAGATTCTGCCCTAGCTCTCCACTACACTCTGTAATCTGCCAATGCTTCCAAATCCATCCACTCTACAATCTTTTCCAATACTGCATTTTGACGTTTCCTGCTAAGTGCATCTACAGCTTTGTTGCCTTTCCCCGGTGTGTACTCAATCCAAAAATCATAAGCGGTATAAACTCTAATCATCTCTGCTGTTTCATGCCCAGCTCCTTCTGGGAGAACAAATACTTTAACAACTTATTATCTGTATATAACCCAAACTTTCTCCCAAAAGGTAATGTCTCCACACCTTCAAATCAAAAATCACTACAGCTAATTCCAAATTATGCGTTGGATATCTAACCTCATTCAGTCTAAGCCGTCTAGAAGCGTACGCAATCACTTTGCCTCTCTGCATTAGCACAGCACCTAATACTATTGCATACGCATCTGTATAAATAACCAAATCTTGATTCCCTTTTGGAACAACCAACACATGTGTATGAGTCAATAAGTGTTTCAAACTCTGGAATGCTTCCTCACACTTATCAGTCCACACAAACTTCACATCTTTCCTCGTTAGCTTAGTCATCGATGCTGCTATCCATGAAAAATCCTTAATGAATTTTCGATAATAACCATCCAAACCAAGGAAATTCTTTATTTCCGCCACTGTCTCGCGTGTCTTTCGACTATTCAATTGTAACACCTTGTATTTTTAGATAATTAAATAATCAAATAACGATGAATAGTGAAAATAAACATCTTTGGAATTGTTAGAATAAGGCCTCGAAGCCTATGCCAATGTGTTCATGGTGATTTTCTGATCAACTTCCATACATAACATGTCAAAATCCAAGTTAATTCGAAGAAGTTACGACAAGAACAAAAAAATCAGAAAAATGATAAAAATAAACAAAATAAACAAAAGCCCATGGGTTGACCCACAAAACACGAGGATCAACCTTAAGGTTGACCCATAGAGAACACAGGTCAACCTATTGGTCGACATGCGTTTTCCATGGGGGTTAAATCATCCAGGGACGTGTCGAGCTTTTCTATTGCTATTTTTACACGATCTGAAGCGTTGTTTTCTGGATCCAACGATTCATAGCGAGCTTGTGACATGGTTGCATCATATTTAGTCCAAAAATCTGACAGTCTTAGATCCCTAAAAATCACTATAAATAGGACCCTAGGCCTAGCTCTTTTCACACAATCAGATTTTTCTCACAATTGGGTTCATTGCCTCAGGCTGAACCCTATATAGAAAATATTTCTAGGGAGAATATCTTTTCAATAAAAATATTAGATGACTTAGAAAGGGATCCAAGAAGGCGATGGAGAAAAGCTAAGGATGAGCAGAGTTAAGGACGATAGGTGAGTTGATTTAAATTATACATCTTTTACGTTTATGATATATTATCGTTAGATTCCCGTTAATTATTTTAATTTGGCATTTATTTTAGTAATTAGTTCTATTAATTAGTTATGCTAAAACTGTAAGTTCTATAAGAGAGATTATATTTAACTATTTTATATGAAAAGAAAGAAATCCATTTAAATACAAATAATATAAGCTTAATAGTCATAGAGAAAGATTTAAGCTTAAAAGCAAGAAATTTATAGTAAATTATGCTAAAACGGAAGAAATAAATTAAAAATGATCTAATAACTTGATTTGGAAGTTAGTGGTAGATTACTTGGTTGGTTTAAAAAAGCAAATACACTTCCATAGTTTAATATTGCAAAAATAACGATAAACATAATTGCAAGAACAAAAGAAAGAGAAAATGAATTAGTGTAAAATAAGGCATTTTTGTATTTTGCATTACCCAATAGTTGAAGAAACAATAAAAGAAATATCTTACAATTTTGAGTAATTATTTATAGCATTGTTTAGTGTTAAAATAAGAAAATGAATTTTTAGCAAAGTTTATATAACCAACCAAATAGAATAGAACTACTTCCTAGAATAAAAGAGAATAAAGTGAAGAGTTAATAAAATAAAAGAAGAAATCAAGTTAATTATTCAACAAGACTAGAAATAATAAACAAAAACATGCCTTAATCTGCATTTACTGCGTAGATAGTAAAATAAAAGTGAAGCAGTTATTATGATAAGTAATTTGTGACCATTGGACGTAGTCCCAAGCTAAGATGTCATATAATAAAAGAGAACTAAAAAGAGAATATAATATCACAATAAAAGAAGATAGACTAAAGTAGAAAAGAGGCACTTGCAATTATATTTATAATATGTGGATTGTTAAAGAATATCGAAGTAATAATTGAAAGTATAATTATAACATAGGTTATAATTAGAGATAACAGAAAAGGCTTATTTTAAAACTTTCACTAAGTTAATAAGTAAACATAGAAGAAAGGCCTATACCAGCAGCATTCCCTTTCAGTCAGGAATTGATGGTCTCACAATAGTTAGGTAAGGCTGGGACACGCTCATGCGGATTAGGGTAAATAAGTAGCCAATAGAATTATAAAAGTAAACTAAACACATAATAAAAGAGTAGACGTAGGGTCAAATAAAATGGTAAGATTTATTTGGGGCGGCCCAAAGGATGAAGAGCCTAACGAAGCAGTTCATCACAGATTTTAGCACAAAAAGAGCACGTCCAACTTAGTTATTTTGGGCTAGAAGGAAGTACAAGACTTCAATGGGAGTGAGGGTACTTTAGGATGGCCTTTTGGAGTAGGCCTAAGGAAGCTGCATCCTTGGAGGCGGGTCTATAGGTGTTCCATCAAGAGAGTATGCCTTGGCTGCTTTTGCATTGCAGGTCTAATGAAGCGGACCTTTATAGGCAGTTAAAAGGCTGGTGATGGAGTAGGTTATTCATATGTCCCAGTACTCGAGATTGCGTAGTGGGAAGGACCCAAAAGGATAGTCGCATGCAATGATCAAGCCATCATCAGTCAGAGCAAGTTTGGAAAAGACTAGAGTTAAACCAACAGGCCAATGATTCTTTCACTTTGGAGACATTGGATAAGGGGAAAAACTAATTTGATGTTTTGATTGTTTGCAGTAGTGCAGAGCCACTTAGCTCTTGAAAGGTCTTTCGATTAGTTGAGGGAGGCTACGTGGGGACATAGTCACCATGAGAAAAGAGACAGACCAAGTAGCATATCTATATTGTAGGCCTAACGAAGCTGTCCTTTACAGTTATAGAAAATCTCCAACCGAGTTCCGTACAAGGTTGACATTGTTGGCGGAATTCAGGGAGTAGACAGAACGATTATGTGTAGTCCTCATGGTATGCACTAGGTGGTACATTGTGGATGTCTGAGCACTAGTATAAGCTAGTGCGGTTGCAGTTTCACGTTTTCCTAGCAGACGACGGAACATCTGTATTGTAGGCCTTATGAAGCTGTCCTTTACAAATGTAGTTACAGTGCACTTTCCTAGCAAGACGATGGAGTACTTTTCAAGGAGGATACGGAAGGTACTATGGGTTGTACCTAGGACCAACATAGTCTTTGGGTGTGTATGTGTGTCTATATATATATTTATTTATTGGTTATTAGGTCTTAATCTACTAGAGAGTAGATAGGTACGATTCATGCACAAAGGCGAGAGTATTATAAACTTAATATAACAGAAAAAGGAAATAGAACGGTATATGTAGAATTATGCTTAGAAGTGTATAATTTGTCCATTCGCTAGAACTTTAGTTTTGACCCCCCTCCACATAGCATCCCACAGGTTAGATAGATGGCAGATATTTTCCAGCTTTGAGACACTTGCTTAGAAAGTGTTATTACCTTAGTGAGTATTTACGTACTATTATATTTTAGTCAGTTCCGCTGTGAGATATTTATTTGAGCTCTGATATATTTATCTTTGCTTATTTGCACGATACAGATACCCAACTTGGGCTTCAGTTGTCTTGGATTTTAGCATTTATGCTAAAATTCCGGACCCATTGGAATTCGGCTTGTTACATTGAGTATCAGAGCCTAGGTTTAGGGTTCCTAGGTAGATAGTGAGTGAACATATTTGTCTTTTTGAAGAAAATATAAAAATATTATGTACTAAAATCCAAATAGTCCCCAATTATAGATTTTAACATATGGATAGTTTCTAGAAGTACATTTGTGCATAGTTTGCTAGTTGGGTTTAGGATGTCAAGAGCGTTGAGCCCTATGTCATTACTAATTTATAGTGTACAATAAGCTATGTTCTGAGAGAAAATTAGTACCCATATGTCAGAAGAAGTGGGAAAGTTTCCTAGGGGTAATAGGGAGAGTATTTTTTTATTTTAGAAGGAATAATAGATTTTAGTAAGGGAATGAGATTTCCAAAGTTTTGAAAGGATATTCCTAGGGTAGTAAGAAGAAAATCCACTTTATGTCTAGCCCAATAAAACAAAACTTTTTGGAATTAAAAATTTGAAAAATATAATTGTTGATATGTTTGAAGTAAATATTGGGTTTTTGAAAAAAAAGTATATGAAATTTAAATTGTTTTTTATATGATGTGAATTATAATTCTTTTTAAAGAATTATAAAGCATATATAGCACTAGTTTCTTTGTAGGTAAACAAAGATTTTAAATATAAAAACCTAGAGTATGTTAAGTACCGAAAGCATAGGTTACAACATTTATTATTGTAAATGATGTTTTCGTGAAAAATAATGGAAGCATAGGCTATGACATTATAGTTATAGTAGGTGACTCCCAAATGAAATGTTTTTACATATCACATGAGATTTATTAATATTTATTTTAAGCGAATCCATATACTAGTATTTTTGGGTTATAGTAATGGTGTTTTACGCAACATCTGTTTTAACCCAAATTAAAATATGTTTTGAAGATAATTTATAAGTACAAAAATAAAGTGGTTTGTAAGCACACTTATTACTTAAATAAATATATGGAAATTTTTTGTAGTCATGAAAATGTTAAAACAGTTTTGAAAATGAATTCTTTTGAGAAAGATGTAAGTATTAATAAATTTCGTAGGAAATATCAATTTTAAGTGAATATATATTAAACATACTTTAATCTATTGCAATGAAATAAATAATAGTATAATTTTCTATGAAACTAAACTGCAAGTGAAGATGTTTTGTGCAAGTTATAAGGAATATGTGGAAGAGATGTACAAGGTATGGTAAGCACCATATTTTGTATATCCTATTTCGATAAACTATAAATAAGTTCCTTGTAATTTGACAAGAACATGAAATCCTCTTTTAAAAGATTCATAGAAGGTTTTAGCGTTCGTGATTTCTCATAAGAGAAAGTAGTTTGCATATATTAAGGTATAAAACTATTAGGTATAATAAGAAGTGCAATAATTAGAGACAGTGTTAGTTAGGAGGTATATTATAGAGAGCCTTAGTGGGAAAGGTAAGCAATAGAGATTTCATATTTTTCCATTGATTATGCACATGGGTTTTTTAACCTTTGTAGAAAATCCCCATTTGTAATAAATTAGAAACTCCTCCAAGGCTAGGTAATTGGAAGAGTAGGAAAGTTATGAGATTTTGATAGAATAATTGTTCATATCTACTTCAGTTTTTGTAAATTTGAAAATCTATGAAATGGAGATGTTTTGAAAACATGGGAGGACATTTTTGAAAGTCAAAAATAGAAAATTGTTTTAAAGACAAGCAAGGAATGTTTTAAAGAAAAATGGTTAGGTAAAAAGGTGAATAAGTTTTTATAAGAGAAAAACTTAGTAAATAGTTAAATTTAAAATCCAATTTTTTTAATGAAAAGTTGTAAAAGTCTTTAAAAGGAAAAGAAGAATAAGTTTTGAACTTAGAATTTGTAAGTTTTTTCCTCTAGGTTTGGGAAATAATTTAAATCCAAAGAGCTGTAAAGATGCAAGTCTTGGAAGATAAAATGTTAAATAACCAAGTACCTCTGACTTCAATAGAAACTTCGAACTAACACTTTTAAAGGCAAGGATTTTGGTATTTGATGTTTCAAAAATTTAGAAGCTTCAATTTTGGAAATGAAATGATAAATACCAATCCAAACTTTTAAATATAGAGTAGATAGGAATCATTTCCTGTGTGTGACAGGAAAAGTGAAAGGCTATATAGGAGATAATAGTGATTACTTTTAGTAGTAGTAATAAAAGTTCCCATAAAGTGTATAGGAAATTAGTTAGAACCTATGAATGTTGCTTCATGTGTGTAGATTATAGAAGAATAGAAAGTGATATTAGTAAGATAGTAAGACACATGTGATTGGGATAAATAGACCTTAGTTGAAGAAAAATAAAAAGTAAAGATAAAGAGAAAATTTCTCCAAGCTTAGTTGTCTTTTTAGACAGAGAATGCATAGATTAAAATCCTTATCCATTGCGGTAAATAAAACTTGGTTATTCCATTTTGAGTATGGAAAGGAAGAGATGAATAGATCTTATTTATCGTGAGTAATACAACATAATTTAGTAAAAAGTAATAGACAGCAGCAGGAGCATATGAGTTACTTGGATTCCTAGAGTAGGACCTTTCTATGTCAAAGTGGACATGGTCCAAGGTCTCCTAGCCCTAGTTGATAGACATGTTTAGCTGCTATAGTTACCTATCTAGTATCGCTTTGTAGTAGGACTTGTTTTCTCTTTTTGTTATGAGATGTACTCTAATGTAAGCATTTAGTATCTATTGTAGAATCAGTAACGATTAATATGATGCTCTTTTCTATGATTTCACAAGAAGAGAATAAAACATATGATGTAAATAAATAAAGGAAAAGTAAAAGAAGATAAAAACAGCTAAAAGAAAAACAGTAAAATTTAAGAAAGTGATAGAAACGTCAACAGAAAAATTTGAAAAGAAAATTTTTTCTTATTTAAACCATGCTTGGGAAAGAAAATAGAGATTTTTATAGAATATTGGTATAAGTTCCAAGTACGGAGAGAGAGGCATGCAAAAGTAAAACGGGGAAATGTGAGGTTTTTCATTTTCTACCTTCTTTCTGACATAAGAAATCAAATTTAGAAAATTAGATTTTTCTGAAATTCGAATATTGATAGTTGTATGGTAGGATTTGGATGTAAAAATTCATTGAACTACTCCCTTATTTAGTAGGAGTGTGCGAAAAATTGGGTGAAAAACGTTTTGAGTTTTCAAAAGATTAAATTCATATAAAAAATTGCAAGTATATTTAGGATGTGTGCATCATATTTTAAAAAGGAGATTTTAAAGAAGAAAAGCATTCATATGGAAGGTACCGGTTAGAAATTCATGTACATGTATATATTTTTTGTTGAATGACACTTTACACAAGGACATGGATGGCCGTAAAATTGGATGTACAGAAAATGGATGTGATTGATGCGAGGAATTACATAGTTCCCTTGTCGAATTTCGAGGATGAAATTTCCAAAATGGTGGGAGAATTAACACCCCTCATTTTTAGATAATTAAATAATCAAATAATGATGAATAGTGAAAATAAATATTTTTAGAATTGTCAGAATATGGCCTCGAAACCTATATTATTATGTTCATGGTGATTTTTTAATCAATTTCCATATATAACTTGTCAAAATCCGGGTTAATACAAAGAATTTACGAGAAGAATAAGAAATCAGAAAAACAAAATAAACAAAAGCCTACTGGTCAACCCATAGGTCGACCCGCAAAACACCAGGATCGACCCTAAGGTCGACCCACAGAGAATACTGGTCGACCTACAGGTCAACCCGCGTTTATCCTGGACGTTAAATCGTCCAGGGACGTGCCGAGCTTTTCTATTGTGATTTTCATGCGATCTGAAGCGTTGTTTTATGGATCGAACGATTCGCAGAGACCTATGACGTGGTTGCAGCAGATTTAGTTCAAAAATTCGATAGTCTGGGATCCCCAAACACCACTATAAATAGGACCCTAAGCCTAGCTATTTTCTCATAACCAGATTTTCTCCCAGTTGGATTCATTGCTTGAGGCTGAACCCTAAATAGAAAATAATCCTAGGGAGAATATCTTTTCAACAAAAATATTAGATGCCTTAGATGGTGATCCAGGAAGGCCATGGAGCAAAGCTAAGGACGAGTAAAGCTAAGGACAATAGGTGAATGGATTTAAATTATATATATATATTACATTTATGATATATTATCGTTAGATTCTTGCTGAATATTTTAATTTAGCATTTATTTTAGTAATTAGTTTTGCTAATTAGTTTTGTTGAAACTGTAAATTCTATAAGAGAGCTTATATTTAATTAATATTTATATGTAAAAGAAAGAAAGAAATCCAATTAAATATGAATAATATTAGGCTTAACAGTTATAGAGAAAGGCTTAAACCTAAAAGCAAGATACTTACAGTAAATTAGGCTAAAATGGGAGAAATAAATTAAAAAGGATCTAATAACTTGATTTGGAAGTTAGTGATAGATTAGTTGGTTGGTTTAAAAAGAGAATACATTTCCATAGTTTAATATTGCAAAAATAACAATAAACATAATTGCAAGAATAAAAGAAGGGAAAGGGAATTAGTGTAAAATAGAGACATTCCTGTATTTTACATTACCCAATAGTTAAACAAACAAACAAAAAAATATCTTGCAATTTCGAGTTATTGTTTATAGCATTGTTCAATGCTAAAATATGGAAATGGATTTTTAGCACAGTTTTTATAACCAACCAAAAAGAATAGAACTACTTCCTAAAATAAAAGAGAATAAAGTGAAGAGGTAAAGAAATTAAAGAAGAAATCAAGTTAATTATTTGACAAGACTAGATATAATAAACAGAAATGTGCCTAGATATGCATTTACAATGTAGATAGTAAAATAAAAGTAAAGCAGTTATTATTGTAAGTAATTTTTGACCATTAGACATAGTCCCAAGCTAAGATGTCATATAATAGAAGAGAACTAAAAGGAGAATATAATATTATTATAAAAGAAGACAGACTAGAATAGAAAAGAGACACTTGCAATTATTTTTATAACATGTAGATTATAAAAGAATATAGAAGTAACAATTGCAAGTATAATTATAACATAGGTTATAATTGAGATAACAGAAAAGGATTACTTTAGAACTTACACTAAGTTGATAAGAAAACATTGAAGAAAGGCCCATACCAACAACATTCCATTTCAATCAGGAACTGATGGTCTCGCAATAGTTTGGTGAGGTCAGGACATGCTTATGCTGATTAGGGTAAATAAGTAGCCAATAGAACTAGAAAAGTAAACTAAAGGTATAATAAAAGAGTAGACGTAGGAGAAGCCCAAAGGATGACGAGCCTAACGAAGCAGATCATCATAGATTTTAGCACAGAAAGAGCACGTCCAACTTAGTTAGTTTGGGCTAGAAGAAAGTACGAGACTTCAACGGGATGTACTCTAGGATGGCCCTTTGGGGTAGGCCCGACGAAGCTGTACCCCCGGAGGCAGGTCTGTAGGCGTTCCATCAAGAGAGTATGCCTTAACTACTTTTGCATTACAGGCCTAATGAAGTGGTTCTTTGCAGGCAGTCAAAAGGATGGTGATTGAGTAGGATGTTCGTATGTCCTAGTACTCGAGATTGCACAGTGGGCAAGACCCAAAAGGATAGTCGCATGCGAAGATCAAGCCATCATCAGTCATAGCGAGTTTGGCAAAGACTAGAGTTAAACCAATAATCCAATGATTCTTTCACTATTGATACATTGGATGAGGGACACAACTAATTAGATGTTTAGATTGTTTACAGTAGGGCGCGGCCACTTAGCTCTTGAAAGGTATTTCGATTAGTTGAGGGGGGCTGCGTGGGGCTATAGCCACGATGAGAAAAGAGACAGACCAAGTAGAATATCTATATTGTAGGACTAACGAAGCTATCTTTTATAGTTATAGAAAATCCTCAACTAAGTTCCGTACAAGTTAGACCTTGTTGGCAGTATTCAGAGAGTAGACAGAATGGTTACGTGTAGTCCTCATAGTATGCACTAGGTGGTACATTCTGCATGTCCAAGCACTAGTATAAGTTAGTCCGGATGCAGTTTAATGTTTTCCTAGCAGACGATGGAACATTTGTATTGTAGGCCTCACGTAGCTGTCCTTTACAGAGGTAGTTACAGTGTGCTTGCATAGCGAGATGATTGAGTACTTTTCGAGGAGGATACAGAAGGTACTATGGGTAGTACCTAGGACCGATGCGGTTTTTGGGTATGTAGCTATATATATATATATATTGGTTATTAGGTCTTAATCTACAAGGGAGTGGATGGGCACGATTCACGCACAGAGGCGAAGTATTATAAACCCAATAAACCTAATATAACATAAAAAGAAAATAGAACGGTATATGTAGAATTATGCATAGGAGTGTATAATTTTTCCATTCAGCAGAATTTTAGTTCTGACCCCCTCCTCATAACATCCTACAGGTTAAATAGATGGTAGAGATTTTCCAACTTTGAGACACTTACTTAGAAAGTGTTATTACCTTGGTGGGTATTTGCTTACTATTATATTTTAGTCGGTTTCGCTGTGAGATATTTATTTGAGCTTTGATATATTTATCTTTGCCTATTGCAGGATACCAAATACCCAAGTTGGGCTTTAGTGGGTTTGGATTTTAGCTTTTATGCGAAAAATCCGGACCCACTAAGATTTCGGTTGTTACATCACTGCTTCAATCATAGTCGGATCTACTGGCAACCCTTTCTTCGAGATATGTGATCAAGAAACTTCACTTCCTTCTTCTAGAAGTGACACTTTAAAAGCTTTTCTTTCAGCTGATGCTGCCTTAGCGTTTCAGGCACCGCTCTAAGATGAACTTCATGCTCTCTTTCATCCTTAGAGTATATCAAGATATCATCTATGAAAACCAACATGAACCTATCCAAGTACTCTCGGAAAACCCAGTTCATCAAATCCATAAAGAAAACTGGCGCATTAGTCAGTCCGAATGGAAAAACTAACCATTCGTATGATCCATACCTAGTCCTAAACGCCGTCAAAGGTATATTATCCTTCTGCTACTCCGAGCTGGTGGAAACATGTTGCCAAAACCAACTGGGAAAATGCCTTGGCTCCACTCAACTGGTGGAACAAATCGTCAATCCTGGGCAATGGATATCGGTTCTTTATCGTCCTCTCATTCAACTTATGATAATCGATACATAGCCTCAACGATCCGTCTGGCTTCTTAGAAAACACGGCTGTTGCACCCCAAGATGAACTACTCGGCCTGATAAAACTCTTGCCTTCCAAATACACTAACTGCACCTTCAACTCCATCATCTCTGTAGGAGTCATCCTACTTGGCGCCCTACTCACTGGTTCGGCTCCCCAAATCTACTCGAAACTCAGTGGCTCATTTTGATGGAAATCCTACTACAGGCTCAAAAACATCTGTGAATTCTCTAACTACGAAAATACGGCTCAACTCATCATCTGATTCCATAACACCCAACAAAGCATACATCTCACCGCTAGAACCTTCTACTATATAAACAATTCGGTCATCGCAATCAGGGTGTCTAAGAGATATTTTTCTATCCTGGCAAAATATCCTAGCATCATACTGACTTAACCAATCCATCCCAAGAATAATTTCAAACCCCATAAAATCAAACACATGCAAACTGCAAACAAATGGATGACCTAATGGGTCAAACTCTAACCGGTCACATCTCAACCCTAGAGTTTCATACTCTTCTATTGGATTTGCAACCCATAAGGAAGTAACTAAATATGTGGGTTCTAGGTTAATCTTATCTATCAAACATCTAGATATAAAGGATGTAATGCACCAGTATCAAATAGAACTCTAACAAATATATCACGAATCTGAAGCATACCTCCAAAAACTGCCTTCCCTTTCTCCTGAGCTGTCGGCTTCGAAGTAGTAGTGTAACGACCCGCCTTTTTGGACAGTTTAAAACCGACGATCAAATACACATGCTGATTCCAAACCATTCAAAAGGGCAGATGGTTATTGGGGTAAATAAGAAAAGAAAAGAAAGAGAAATAAAGGAAATGAACAACACAGAATCTCGCAGCGGAACGATAAAATATAATAGTCAAATAAACAGTTCATGAAGCTGTTTACAATACTTTGATCATTATTTATATAACATTTATCAGAGTTATACATATAGAACAGAATAATTAAAATAATGCAGCAGATAGCATGATGCAAGGATAATAATAGTAATAGTATACCGAATCTTCGTCTTCATCCTCCAGAACAGTCTTCAAAAATCTGAAAACTCAGGACTGACCCGAGCGTAATGAAAAGACAAAACATTCGAGTCAGGACTAAATATCCTCATGTAAGTTAAATCAATCGTAAATAAATATGAGTGTAACGGTGTCAGAGATGTTTACGGGGTTTGACATCTCCTATCCAGTGTCAACGTGCGTGCAATAACTCAAGAGATGTTACGGGATTTTCCATCTCTCAAGGATCCGTTAAACTATCTACTATGTAGTAATGTACGCTAAGTAGATAATGCCTATCAGTAATATAAAGTATCAAAATAGCGTTAAGGCGTTACCATAATCCCCCTTAACACATTTTTATAATACCATAGTCTATACAGCACCGTAAGCCCCACCGTAAACTGGTGGTTATCAGAGGGTACCCCATAGGTATAACACAAAACAAAACGTAGTGGTCGCGAATAGGATAATCAGTATGACAAGGTACATGAGACGATACCAACTAGGATACTAGTAGTTGCGTGATCCGGATTGATGTTGAGCATAGCCAGCAGCTACCCCAACACCGCGAAACAACACTCCCAAATCAAGGGGTGCACCCAAATCGCATCACAAATGTAATAGATATGGTATTGAAGAAGTGTGTCCGCTAGAGATGGCGAACCTCAATGGCCCGGCGCGGCTCATGTTTTAGTCATGTCAGGGGTCATCCAATATCGTTCTCTTTCTTCAATCAACGCGTTCACCAAACCATCCACTTCATTCTGGATCAATACTCCGCGTATAACAGTTATTAAAGTGGTGTTCGGCATCGACAGAGAGTATGTCCATATCTGATCCCGGTCTCTTTAATAACTACGTATTATTACACCGTTGGCTCTTTTACATTTCAAATCGATTCATAATTGATATCAAAATATCATATTCGCTTCAAAAATCAAATCCATTTCAAATATCATCGTATCTTTTCAAATGTAAGATTCCATTTCAAAAATCATTTTCGGCTTAATATCTCATTTCGATTTCAAGATCATTTCGAATTTTAGTTTAGGTTGCAACTTCATTTAACCCAATTCGTATTTAAATTCAAGATTTAAACAAAAACATTTCACCTTATTGACCAGTTTGGAATTTTAGAAAATAGTTTTAAGTAGTTTTAAAAGTGGTTTTAAATAATTAAAATAGTTAAAAATACTTAAAATCTTAAAATGGATTTGAAATAGATAAATTAGTTTAAAATAATTTAAATTGGGTTAAGTAGATTTAAAATAGATTAAAATAGTTTAAGTATTTAAAAATGGTTTATATAACAGAGCAATTTGGAAAACAAAATAAAACAGCTTCAAAACCAAACCATTTCAATTATAACTTCCCAATTCAAAACAAATTTCAATTTCCAATTTACCGATTCAATTTCGATTTCAATTCAAATCAATGTCAACTTTGACTTCAAATTAATTCAATTTTACATTCACCTTCAATTTATTCAATTTCAATTTATATCGATTTTTAGCTTGATTTTTCAAAATATCAATTTATAACACTTAACAAAATTATCCTTCAATATTCAAATTTAAATCCCAATTACAAACATGATTCAATTTCAAGCTCAATTTCAAAATATCATTTTATATCGCTTTTACTTAGTAATATTCAAAGCTCGAATTAAGGTTAAATTTTTAAACAAATCAATTTTCGAAATTCAATCATATCCCGATTTTAAATTCCAAAGTCTCCACTTTAATTATTTAACAATTTCTATTAACCAAAATTTATTTCAACATTCCAAACTCAATTTTTCGATAAATTCGATTTCTATAAATTGATTTCTATTTATAACTTTCAAATCAAAACATTTAAATAAATTTCAAATCGACGATTTTAAAAATTATTAATTTAGCCAATTCGGTGTTCGTATATAATTTTCTATCCTATGGCCAAGTAATTATTTATTTAAATTTAAATGTCAGGGATGAATATATATCGCTTAAATCAAATCACAGTTCATATGTATGCATAACAGGATATATATATATATAAGTAAATAAACATCCAAACATTTAAATATCAACCAATAACGTCCATCGAAATACATCATCCAATATCAATACAATTCATGGCAATTTCATAGTTATCAATATCAGGAAATTTAATCGCAATTCAATTTTAATTTCAATTTAACTGTCAATTTAAATTTCAACGGTTAATTCAAATGACAATCTATATGACAATTAAATTTTATCAAACAACGACAAATAAAATTCATAACACTTCATAATGACAAATTTAACTAGCATAAAGATATTCAGTACGTTGTGAGCGTTATAAAACACTCACCTTGATTTTTCGTTGTCGTCGAGACGTTCCGGTTTGGAACTAAACCGGACGACTTCCAATTTTAGCCCAAATTTCAACTGTCTTCAAATTTGTCCAAACTAGTTTCATTGCAAAGCTCTCGTCATCACGATCGCAACACAAAAAGTTTTGTTCCAATCGGACCTCGTACGTAGGAGTTATGCATTTTATAAGTCATCGATATTTAAATTTATTAAACAAGTTAATTTCCTTTTTTAAAAAATATTCATTACCCAGAAGGCCCGGCCCACAAAACTTCATCCCTCCCAAACTCCTGAAGCCAAATTCCTGCACACGAAACAGAGAAGAACCCATTCACACGCATGCACAATCCCAGTGATACGGAGCTCCGGTACTCCGTTCGACATGCCGTCTTCGCCAAACTACCTCTCTTCGAAGCCTCCATCACCTCGACTACAAAGCTTCGAGCTCGTCCACACCCAGGAAATCGCAACTCGCATTCCCATCTCGACCTCGTTCAGGTCGCACTACCCTATACGTGGCCGCACGTTCCCAAACTCGGCTCCTAGGTGTCGTTTTCATCCCCAAACGCAAATACGAACTCCGTTTGACGAATCGATGGTTGAATGGATAAAGATCTCAAACCCTAGCTATCCATGCTCACGTTCTTCCTCTCTGTCATTTCCCAAATCATAGCTGCACCCTCCAACGACCATACCAAATCGAAGAGAAGGAGGAAATTCGAATTTAGGAACTGGTTTGAGGATTTTTAGATCAGTAATTTGTGAGATATAAATTTTCAAAGCTCCCATTTTTATTTTTCAAAGCTTCATTATCATCTCCCTATGTACTCGGCTGTTATGAATAGAAGGAAGCGTGTTTAAAAAGGAAGTGGTACAGTGATAGGTCAGGTGGCTGAGAAAAGAAAGAAAAGAGACAGATGTGATGGGTACAGTCAAGTCAAGATATTAATTATTATTATTTTAGATTCAAATATCAAGATATTTATTTCAAACTCCTATCAAGACGTGCCGCTAGGCGTTTCTAAGGTTTACCCCGCGTTCCGAACACAATGGAACGTGTTTCGGGGGCTAATTCGATCATATGTGCGAGTTACGGAAATAAACGATCAAAATTAAATTAAACGGGTTAAACAAATTTCTATGCGTTTTGGCTTGCCCCGGACAAATGGTAAATCCGATTGACATGAAATTTGAAATCTTACAATAATATCACGTTACGGATCCGATGAAACTGGTTTCGTCGAAATCTGAGATTGTTTGAAAAATGACTATTTTAACTCGTCAATTAAATATTAAAATATTCAATTTTCACAAATTTACTTTTAATTTGAATTTAAAAGTTCTACAACATCATTCTAACTTTAATATGATAAAATAAAATTTTACAAATCATTTTTAATCATATTAAACCCGTTATTTAATTATCCAATAAATTCCAATTTTAAAATCTTATTAACTCTATTATAATCCCAATATAACTTACATTCACTTTGGAAACCAATTTGAATCATATTAAATCAAATTTCAATTATTCACTCTATTTTCATATATTAAATTTCAATATCAAATTAATCGTATCAAATTCAGAATTTTAATTATTCAAACATTTGTAATATTAAATTTAAACAAATTTGATTACTCTTAAATCACTATCTTTTGAAATATTCAAAACGAACTTAAAAAATTTAACAAATTCAAATTATAGAACAACCATTTTCATTAAAACAGTTATCCAATTCCCGTTATTCAATTATTCAATAAATTCCAAATATTAATTTTAAACAATTTAATTGTTCAATATTTGACGGATTTCAATATTGGATTTTTAAATAAAAATTTCATTATCAGTCGATTTACTATATTACATCAAATGAATTCCACATTATTATTTAACTACAGTTAGAGATAATGCACTCAACTAATATATAGACTTTCATTTCAATTGCAATTGGTTCACAAATTCAATTCGACTAACTAAATGAATAGGTAACTTAAATAATTATCACCGTTAACTTTTAATTACTTATAAGTTTATTATTTACAAACAAGTGTCACAATTACCTATACAATACAAATTCATTCAATTACCTTTGACTACATATTATTTCAATTGATTTGGGATTTCATTTAATTCATAAATAATTAACTTAGATAAAATTTGTTGCATTTCATTCTAGTTATTATTATTCCAATCGAATTACAAATTTTTTCTAACATTAAATCACGAAATCTTATTAAATTAGCTATTTTAATTATCGAAAATTTACGGGTCCTTACAAGCAGGCTCCAATGCATACACCTTGACCTTTCCATCCTTAATAGGCTCCTTGCACTGGTTCTTATAGTGGCATATCTGGTCACAGTTGAAGCACGTAACATTCTTCCTCCCCGTCGCTTCCTTTGTCTTCCCAACATGACACTCATTAGCAAAGTACCCCTTCTTGTCGCACTGAAGCAAACAATCTCAGATTTCCCATTCTTAGCTGCTCCACCCTTTTGAGCACCTTTCTTAGAAAAGAACTTCTTTCGGCCCTGCCCAACTTGGACCTCCTTAGCCTTACTCTTCTCCAGAGAATCAAGTATCTCCTCATGTCGCAAGGCCTTCTCCACAACAACATCAGAAGGACCTCTAATATGAGGTAACGTAGCCCCAGCCAACTCAGGCTTCAACTCCTGATGAACTTCTCGTTCCTCTTCATCACTATATCAACTGAAGCATACCCATATCTGGTCAACTTCTGGAACTTCCTGGTATACTCCGAAACAGACATCTCTCCGTGCTCTAACTCAACGTACTTCCTGATCAAAGCTGGCTATGCCATAGCAGACATGAACCTCTTCTGGAACCTCCTCTTGAAATCTTCCCAGGTCATAGTTTCTTCATCCACCGCCATAGTCACACTATTCCATGAAAACAAAGCAGCTCCTTCAAGTTATCTAGATGCCAACTTCCTCCTTCTTCTCATCATTGAGCCCCAGGTCCACAAAGATCCTCTCACAGTGCATCAACCAATTCTCCACCTCAATGGCATCCTCCATTCCAATAAACAGCTTCTCTTCAAGCTTAATGTAATCTCCACTCAAATTAGCATACTGGTTAACTATCAGAACTTTCGGAACCCCTTCTCCTACAACATTTCCTCCTAACACTTAGGCTGCAACTCCTGCCTACACCATATTCACGAAAAACTGATACATAGCTTCCATTCTTACTTACGAGACTTCAGCACCCACATTCTATGCTTATGCCTGACCTTGGGTCCTCCTTGAACTACGTCTGGCATTCCTATCGATGCCCTCCCCTACTGGATTTACTCTTCCTCTTCTACCATCCATATCTGTATTCAAAGCTCATGAGATACATAAAAAATAACCTAATCAAAGATAGGAGACTATAGATAAAGCACATACTTATATATAGCAAATACAAGTACGTTACTATAGCATCATCCCATACCTCAAATCTACTCCGATTCCTAAGGATTATGTTTTCAAAACCATTTTTAGTTAAAAAAATTCATAAACCTATGCTTTGATACCAAGTTGTAACATCCCGTATCTAGAGGGAAAAAGCTAAGCATTACAGATACTATGATCATTCATAGTATTAACTTCTGGTGACAAAAGACAATAATCCTAATGGGATCCATAATATTAGAAGCACATGAATATAAACAAATCACAGATTTCAAAACATCATTTTGCTGAATGCATTTCAATACAATAATTCATATCCATGTTACATAATCCCTTAACTGTTTCCCAAGTAATGATCAATTATAATTTACAATAATATGCCAAGAGCGACATATGACGATGCCCCATTTGTTGATCAAAGCAATATAGTCATACTGACTTAATATACATAATGGAAAATAAATAGAATAGTATGTAAATTCTATTTAGCTATCCATCAGCGACCTACTCGTCTCCGGAAGCTTTAGCGTCAAAACAACCAACCTAAAAACCTCAACATACTAAAATCAACTTTTGAGCACCCGAGAGTTTAAGAGGAAACAAAAACTTCGAGTCGGACATAAAGCGTGATGTGAATAGTTCTGTTACATCTCGGTTTACTAATATTTAGTGAGACTGTAGGATCGATTTCACCCTATAGGGGGTGAATAAGGTGATACTATTAATTACAAAAATTTATTGCGGAAGCTTATAAAATATTCAAATCAGATTTCAACACAGTTCACAGCAGAATAATAGCAGCACAGATATCGCATAATATAAATAACAGAAACAGAACAACACAGAATTTACCCAGCTTCGGCAAAACCCTGCCTACGTGTTGCCCCCAAGGTTTCTACTAGAAATTAGATAGTCAGACGCTTACACACGTAAACTCGCGACACCCGCTATCGACTAATCCTAACTCTACGCTCAAAACCCTGCCACAACTCAGCCACTGAGTTGTGAATTCTCAAACTACGCCACGTAGTTTGTGCCCTAGTCACACGACTAGAAAATACAACGATTTAAAAAGAGTTTAAATTTAGAAAACAAATTTAAAACAAATAAAGCCCTAATTAAAAACTAAATCCCCCTTTTTTATTCTTTAACAAGGCCGGCCTCTTTTCTTTTCCCCTTTGTAAATAAACCCGATCTCCTTTTGCTCTGGAAGATAAAATATGGCGGCTCTCGTTCTTCTTTCTGAAATTAGGGCTTCGGCTCTTTTATTCAAATTAGGGCTTTTCGAAGCACGCCTATGTTGATCGATCAGTGGTTATTTGCGTGTTTGATTTGTCGATCCTTTATCTGATGCTTTCGGCTGCTTCTGGAGTTCGACTTCAATTTTGGTATGTGATTGTCCTTTATGCTTTTCTGTTATGCTCAATTGAACTCCGATGATCCATTAACAGTGATGATTCTGGGTTATATATGCATTCGATCTCCTTTATTTTTGTTCGTATAAACTTATTTGAATTTGTCAAATAATTTGTTCGGCCGTTTGATTTCACTTTTATGCTGATGATTTCACTGACTTTTTCAATTTCTATATTCTTCGTTACTTGATGGTCACGGCTTTGATTTTGAAATTGTAATAGATTTGGTCAAACGGAATTTCGATTTCTTTTCGTGATGACCACGGCTTTGACTTCATTCCCTTTTCTGTTGACTTGTTTGATTAAAATTACGGCTTTGACTCTGGTTGTTACTGCATTTAGGGTTTTGCTTCGACCACTGTCTTGCATTTTTGCTTGAGTACTGGGTTGCTTATTGTTTCGACCTCTGTAGTGTTTGTCCATTTTGTTGTCTGTATGTTATGTCACTGTCTTGTTGCTTGTACTATCTGGTCTGGTTCTCGGCCTATAGTATTCACGTAATCTAATGCATTGTGTTGGTTTCAATTTTGGTTGCAGGCTTGTGTCACTTGTGCACTATGTCTTTGAGCATTGCATTGCTTCATGTATTCATGTGTACTCATGAGTCGCATTGAGTTGGTATTGTAGCATTGCTATTATGTTGGAATTTGTAGTTTGAGTTATGCTTCTTTGATCATGTTGGCTATTTGGTCGTCTGCACCTCTGGTATGCAGCAGCTTGGTCTTGGCATTTGTATTTAGTTTGTGTTCATGAAAATGTTTTTAATCCTGAGTTGGATTTACTTTGTCTCTGATCATAAGTGGTGCATCATCATCATCGTTATCATCATCACTTTCGGTTGTTCCTTTAAGTGCTATTGATTTCTTTCGAGTGTCACTTCCTTCATGCTCTTCCTTGAACTATATTTCTAGCTCATAAGTGGTGAGATTACCGATGAGTTCTTCAACTTTCATCTGTTTTAAATCTTTTGATTCTTGAATGGCAGTCGCTTTTGGTTGAAATTTTCGTGGAAGGACTCTGAGGATTTTTCGGACTATCTCCAACTTTGTGTACGATTTTCCAAGAGCTTTTGATTTGTATACGATATTGGAAAGTCGTCCATGCATCTCTTTGACATTTTCTTCCTTTGCCATTGTGAAGTTCTCGTATTCGCTGCTTAGCATGGCAAGGCGAGATTCTTTGACTTGAGATGTTCCGTCGTGAGTCACATCTAGTGTGTGCCATATTTCCTACGCAGTTAAACAATGTGAGACACGATTAAATTCAAATTGATATAATGAACAGATAATAGAATTCATAGCTTTAGCATTAGCATTTTGTAATTTATTTTCTAGTTCTGTCCATTGATCCTTCGGTTTTTTTATTTCCTGATTATTTTCAATTATAGTTGGTGCTCTATACCCTGTCTCAACAATATCCCAAGCGTCAATGGTTTTTAGAAAAATTTCCATCATATTTTTCCAGTAAGCATATTCACCATTGAACATTGGTGGTCTAACTATGGACTGACCCTCAGCAAAAGCATTATTAAAAGAAGCCATTTTAAAAATTCAAATTTTTAAAACAAAAATTGGTTTTTGAAAAACGAATTTTTTAAAACAGAAGTTGACTTCTATTCCTAGCTCTGATACCACTTGTAGGATCGATTTCACCCTATAGGGGGGTGAATAGGGTGATACTATTAATTACAAAAATTTATTGTGGAATCTTATAAAATATTCAAATCAGATTTCAACACAGTTCACAGCAGAATAATAGCAGCACAGATATCGCAGAATATAAATAACAGAAACAGAACAACATAGAATTTACCCAGCTTCGGCAAAACCCTGCCTACGTGCTGTCCCCAAGGTTTCTACTAGAAATTAGATAGTCAGACGCTTACACACGTAAACTCGTGACACCCGCTATCGACTAATCCTAACTCTACGCTCAAAACCCTGCCACAGCTCAGCCATTGAGTTGCGAATTCTCAAACTACGCCACGTAGTTTGTGCCCTAGTCACACGAATAGAAAATATAACGATTTAAAAAGAGTATAAATTTAGAAAACAAATTTAAAACAAATAAAGCCCTAATTAAAAACTAAATCCCCCTTTTTTATTCTTTAACAAGGCCGGCCTCTTTTCTTTTCCCCTTTGTAAATAAACCCGATCTCCTTTTGCTCTGGAAGATAAAATATGGCGGCTCTCGTTCTTCTTTCTGAAATTAGGGCTTCGGCTCTTTTATTCAAATTAGGGCTTTTCGAAGCATGCCTATGTTGATCGATCAGTGGATATTTGCGTGTTTGGTTTGTCGATCCTTTATCTGATGCTTTCTGCTGCTTCTGGAGTTCGACTTCAATTTTGGTATGTGATTGTCCTTTATGCTTTTCTGTTATGCTCAATTGAACACCGATGATCCATTAACAGTGATGATTCTGGGTTATATATGCGTTCGATCTCCTTTATTTTCGTTCGTATAAACTTATTTGAATTTGTCAAATAATTTTTTCGGCCGTTCGATTTCACTTTTATGCTGATGATTTCACTGACTTTTTCAATTTCGTATATTCTTCGTTACTTGATGGTCACAACTTTGATTTTGAAATTGTGATAGATTTGGTCAAACGGAATTTCGATTTCTTTTCGTGATGACCACGGCTTTGACTTTGTTCCCTTTTCTGTTGACTTGTTTGATTAAAAACACGGCTTTGACTCTGGTTGTTACTGCATTCATGGTTTTGCTTCGACCACTGTCTTACATTTTTGCTTGAGTACTGGGTTGCTTATTGTTTCGACCTCTGTAGTGTTTGTCCATTTTGTTGTTTGTATGTTATGTCACTGTCTTGTTGCTTGTACTATCTGGTCTAGTTCTTGGCCTATAGTATTCACGTTGTCTAATGCATTGCGTTGGTTCCAATTTTGGTTGCAGGCTTGTGTCACTTGTGCACTATGTCTTTGAGCATTGCATTGCTTCATGTATTCATGTGTACTCATGAGTCGCATTGAGTTGGTCTTGTAGCATTGTTATTATGTTGGCATTTGTGGTTTGAGTTATGCTTCTTTGATCATGTTGGCTATTTGGTCGTCTGCACCTCTGGTATGCAGCAGCTTGGTCTTGGCATTTGTATTTAGTTTGTGTTCATGAAAATGTTTTTAATCCTGAGTTGGATTTACTTTGTCTCTGATCTTTTGTTGCTCATCTGTGCATATTATAGCCTTGGTCGAAAACTGGTCTGACCTGCACACTTGTTTATGCTTCTTTTTTTTTACTTGATGCCTTGAATTTGAGACCTCGGCAGTTTGGTTTCATTTGGTATCATTTGCCTGAGTCACTTGTTCAAGCTTTGTGATTCAGTCTGTGAGTTGCATACTTGTGCTTACTTTGAGCATGTTACATTTGTGCTTGAGTCTGGATTTGCATATTAACTGGTTCATGACTTGTAATTGTAGATTAGCTTGCATACTTTGATCCGACCTGCTGTTTGCACACTGCTTCCATACTGTTGCACTTGTGTACTTCATATGCATACTGTTGAGTTTTACTTTATGGTCATGTTGACTTTATAGTTGGACTGTGCATTACACTTGAGTTGAATCCATGTTTTTATTTGGGTTTGACCTTGTGCTCACCTGTCCCTGTAGCATTATCAAGTGTATATAGGTATGCATGGCCTTGTGGCATGTATAGTGATACACTGTGCATGTCACGTTGTTCGTGTGTGATGAATTCAAATATAAATCATGACAAACAACCCAAATAACTGAGGCAAATATTTTTTTCAAAAATTCATATTTTATTTTATATTGCAAAAATATTTCTTTTTCAATTTTACTGCGTTAGTGAATATTTTTGCAGATTGCTCAGATGCTGGATTCTAACTGGAATGATGTTGAAGATAAAATACGATTTGAGTGAATGAGTGATGTGTAGTGAGCTTAAATGTAAATATGAAATTGTGATGAATTTGTAATCAAAATTGTATATGTATAGTGAGAGCTTGAATTTGTACTATTCAAAATTGTAATAAATATTTGTTTGAATAAAATTTCTGTTTGAATTCAAATTCTGTGTTATTTAATTTTATTCAGCAAATATTTATTTAATCTATGAAAAATAAAATAGTACATTAACAAATACATTTAAATGAATGTATATATGTTTATTATCATCAAACAAAATCATATAAGCGCATATTCAACAGAGACCACACCATTTAGCGGACCGGGTTTTCCCTTACTAATATCCTCTTTAAAACATATATTTTGCAAATCCTTTCCTGCTACCAAACTGGTTAATCAAACTGATTATAATAATAATAATAATAATAATAATAATAATAATAATAATAATAATAATAATAATAATAATAATAATAATAGCAATATCCATTATGCTAGAAACAGGTAATAAATGGACTAACTATCCGAAATATGGGCTGGCTTTTCGCAAACTGGACTAACTGTCTATAATCTGGACTCACTGTCCTTAATCTGGGCCAACTTCCAATTTGGCGACACGGGCCTACCATATACAATGCCAAATGGTCTAAAATATTATTAGACAAAACTTCTAGATGGCCTGTCCTTAACTTACATCTCCATGGGTAACTGATCCTAATGGTTTTGTAGCTTACCAAACCTGCCTCTGTACATAAATATTCCATTCTGTGTGTAACCAACATTTTAGTCTTACCTATGACTAAGCCCTACACATTGGAATTCTGGACTAAATTAGGTAGAGGCTAATAGCTAATGAGCATAAGGCGTGACCCTACACAAGTCCTATCTGGTCTTCTAATCTGAGTCATTCTCTTAGGGTATAATAACTTTTAAATTTTCCGTGAAAAACCTTTTTAAAATGATATAACTCTTTAAATCATGCACATATAAGGAAAATACATATTTGGATTTACTCTAAGCTATTTTGAATGTTGTACATATTTTACTCAAAATAATGTCGATGATATTTACTAAGGATTAACTACCCTCTCAAAATAAGTTAAAGTCATTTTTAACTTAAAAACACTTAGGCTATTCTACCCATTAATACATTCGAAACCTTGGTTTAAACCTATAAACATCCCTTCGAAATCCTTGAAAGTAACCCTTTGGAAATCAAGTAAAACCCTCTATTTATCTAGGCCAAAATCTTCATTTCGAAAGCATTCTCAAATCACTTTCAAAACCTTTGGAAACCCTTCCTTTCGAAAGCTTTAAAAACCTTAGACATCCTTCTTTAAAAAAAATTAAACTTTACCTTTCGAAACCACTTGAAAAACCTTTTCCTTTAACCCTTTCGAAATAATCAGAAAAACCATACCTTTTGACTCCATCAAAACCCTTAAGAAATCACCTCTTCAAAACCATTCATTAAAAACCTTTTGACAGAATCAAAACTTAACTCTTTCGAAATTAGCACTTGGGTTCAATTTAAAACATATGGAAACACCATTCTAAACCATAAAATCTTATCTCTTTCGAAACCATTTAGGTTATACTTCAATATGATAAAAAGAGTCTTTAAATCATTTAAGTCGAAAGCATCCATTTCAAAATAATTTCCTAAGTAATGAAGTGATGGTGTCGAAACCATCCCTTCGAAAGCATTGGAGAAATGACCATATTTTACAGAACAAAACAAACCCTTCGAAATCATCTAGGTCAAAAGATAGAAAGTGGCAGTTAAAGGTTCGACTCGGTTGAAAATAGTCATTTAAACCAAAAGCGCAACCCAATCAAAACCATTCCCTTTTAAACTATTTGACCTAGTCAAAAGCTAACCAAGTTGAAAGCATCTAAGTCGAAAGCAAGCAGGCTCATTTTCTTTTAAAAGCAAAGTGATGCTTCGACCCCTTTGAAACCCCTGTTTTTGACTCTATTCCTTCCGCCTACGTCCAATTCACTACGTACCAGCTAACTGATACTATATGCATTGGTTTCAACTGTGTCAAAAGAAAAGGCAAGGAGGCGGAATCTTGTGCCAATAGGATCGAAACAGTGAAAAAGCATGTTTATTTGTACTTTTAAACGATATTTTTGTACCTGACCAACCTTGTTTGTCTAAATCTTATTGGTTGCCATTTTCTCTTCTCAAAATTACTGCCGACTTTCCAGTATTAACAATTTGAATTTATTTACAAAAAGCCACTTATCCTTCTTTAATTATATAAAACATTTAAGTCCCATACCTTAAATAATTTTATATAACCATTAAAACACTTAGGAAAAATCTACAAAAATTTCAGAAAATCTCTTTTAATATGTTTTCCAATATATAAAAATTTTAGACCCAAATCTTTTATTATTTAACCGTAAATAATATATAACCCAAAACAACATTTTCTTTACTAGAAAATTCATATAAATTCCACGAAAACTCGGAAAATTCTAAAAATCAAAAACCATCTTTAAAATATTATTTCTGATCATCATAAAATTTGCATGGCATTTGGATGTCATTTAATATGGTTCTCACCTTAAAACATATCATAAATTCAATATAAACAACCGTAATTCATCAAAAAGTATATATAATCAATCCATCATTCAAAAACATGGCAAATCAATGAAAAATATTTGGAATTCATCTTAAAATAGAAAACAAAATAAAAATGAGATGTAAACATTATTCACCTTAGCTTTAAAGATTAAGAGATTGTGATGTGAATGGATTTGATTTGAATTATCCATTAGCTTTCTTTTTCTTGCTCTTATTAATGGTGGTCAGCCTTAACTTGAAAATTTTGAAAATGAAATGAACGTATAGGAGAATACACGGCTAAGTTTAAGGGATATAGAAATGGCCTCTTTCCTATTTATCCCTCCTCTATTTTAATTTATCTGTTATTTTATTTTATGGTTAAATGGCTTGGCTACCCTTTGATTAAATCAAATCTCAATCCCATAATCAATATATTATTTTAATTAATTTAACTAATTAAATATCTTAAATAATATTACCAAAAATCTAGGGTGTTACAAGTCTTTAAATTTAGCAGTGTCGACTTGAGTCTCATTATCAATTACAATAGTTCGTGGAAGACCAAAGCGACATATGATGTTTTAGACAATAAAGTTGATTACTTTCTTGGTCGTGATCGTAGCAAAGGTTCTGCCTCAGCCCATTTGGTGAAGTAATCAACTGCAACAAATAGCGTACTTCACGCCACCTTTAAAGATTGCTAATGAACTGATAATATCTTGTAGCCCACATGGTGAACGGACATGGGCTGACTATTTGCGCTATTTCTGTTAGTGGAGCTCACGGGACTTTTGCATATATCTAGCACTTATTACTTCATCTCACGTAATCAGCAGTGTCTTGATTTACGGTTGGCAAATAGTACCCATAACCGAGTAACTTCTTTGCCAGAATTTTCCCTTTAGTGTGATCGCCACATTCTCCTTCATGAAATTCTTTCGAAGCACGTTTCATCTCATCATGAGCGATACAACAGAGTAAAGGGACTGAGAAACCTCTCTTATACATGACTCCTTCTAGCATAGTATATCGTGAAGCTTTGCGAAGGACCTATCGCTTTTCATTTCTTTTATCGGGCAGGACCTCGTGCAGTAAGTAATCGTTAATCGGAGTCATTCATGATTCTCTTTCAGATTCCGCCTCTAGTACTTGATAGATTTCCATCATGTTTATACTTGGGGTATCTAATACTTCAACAGATACCAAACCCATCTAGTGTGCATCGCCGATACTAGCAAACTTTGCCAACGATTCATCTTCTCCATTTGATCGCGTGAAATATGTGAAATGTCATAGTATTCAAATTCAATCAACACTCCTGAACTCGGGTAAGATACGGGGAAAGCCATTGCCCTTTAGCCTGGTATTCTCCTCTAGTTTGATATACCACCAATTGCGAATCACAAAGATTCCAAGAGATTTAACTCTAAGTTATTTAGCGAGTTTATGTCCAACAATCAGAGCTTGTTACTCATCTTCGTTGTTTTTCATTGGGAAATCAAGCTACAGAGCATAAAAAATCGACCAATTCGTAGGAGTTACAAGCACAATTCCCGCTCTAGAGCAATGATCATTAGACGCTCCATTAGTATATAACTTCCGTTGTACGGTTGGGATTTCACTTCCTTCTGGAAGATCATCCTACACAATAAACTCTGCTATAAAGTCCATCAAAGCCTGTCCCTGGATAGTTCACCGAGGGAGATAAGTAATTTCGAATTGGTTGAGCTCAATGTTCCACTTAAGTAACCTCCCATACGTCTCAGGTCGCTGTAGGACCTGTCATAAACGACTAGTTGGTATAAATATTGATCGGATGTGCCTGAAAGTACGGGAAAAGCTTCCGTGATATAATTAGTAAGCAGTATGCTAATTTCCCTATATTCGGATAATTCCTTTCTGCTCCTATCAATCATTTACTGATGTAATACACCGGCCTCTGGATCTGATTTTCCTCACAAACCAAGGCGGCACTTATAGCGTTGCTGATACAGCCAAATAAATGAACAACTCCTCATGATCTACCGGTTTTGACAAGACAGGGGGGTCTCTCCAAATGATTCACCAAAGCTTGGAACGCATCTTTACAATCCTGCATCCATTCGAAGTTTCTTTTTCCCTTTTTAATTAAATCGAAGAAAGGAATGCATTTTGTCAGTAGCTTTGGAGATAAATCGACTTAAAGCGGTAACCTTCCCATTTAGACTCTGCACTTGTTTAATGGTTCTTGGCGCTTGGATATCGCAGATAGCTTGAATCTTCTATAGATTAGCTTCTATTCAACGAGCATTGATAGTAAGCCCAGAAACTTTCCTGATGCAACACCGAACGAACATTTCAAAGGATGATTTCCATCTTGTAATATCATAGGATGTCAAACATTTCTACCAAGTCTTTGACGTGGTTTTTTGATCGTCGCGACTTCATGAGCATATCATCCACATACACTTTCATTTATCTTTCCAATTTGACCCATAAACATCCTATTAACCAAGCATTGATAGGTTGCTCCATCATTCTTCAGCCCAAACATCATTACTATGTAATAATACAACCCAACGTCTATAACAAAATGGTGTGCTCCTGATTAGGGATATGCATTGGGATTTAGTTATATCCCGAATATGCATCCATAAATGATAACAATTCGTGTCCTACAGTTGAATCGACTAGCTGATCAATCATGAAAAGGGGGAAACTGTCTTTTGGACATTCTTTGTTCAGATCTGAATAATCAATGCACATTCTCCATTTTCCATTTACCTTCTTCATAAGTACAAGATTAGATACCCATTAAAGATAGAGGGTGTCGCAGGAACCCCGTTAACTTTTAGTTTATCCACCTCCTCTTTAAGAGTGACAGATCTCTCCGGATCCATGCCTCGTCTTTTTTGCTACACTCGAACATACTTCGGATCAATATTCAATGTGTGGCTCGCAATGGCAAGTGAGATTCCACATATGTTAGAGTGAGTCCAAGCAAATACATCTAGATTCACTTGGAGAAAACCTGAAAGTTCTTTCATTATCAAGGGTCTGAGTCATGACCCAACCTCCAGGACTCGTGATGAGTCATCATGGATGACCGTAATATCAATCGTAAGCTCAGTCGTTGCCGCCTTGGTCTTATTAGGCTCCTCTTCATCATCTCTCGGATCTATATCTCTATAGAGATGAATATGGCGCCCAAGCCAAGGCCCAAGTGTTGGTTGTCAATCTTCAGTGGTTTGGATGCGGACGTCTTTGTCCACACCCTTTCCCTTCTCCTTACATCGAGCTTCCCTCAAACCAGCTACATAACAAGCATGTCCAAGCCTGATCACCATGAACAACTCCTACGCTATTATCCATTGGAAAGTTAAGAGTTAAACACCATCGGGCAAGAGCTGCCCGAAATTCAGCCAGGGCTGTTATGCCCAGAAAAACATTGTACGGAGAGTCAACGTTGAAAAAAATAAACGGTAAGATTTTCACTCTCCTTCGTTCACCTTCTCCCAATTCAACAGGTAATTCCACATATCCTACAGCCTCAGTTGCAACTCCATTAAAACCATGAATACGAGTTTTAGATGGTTTTAAACCTTTAGCCTCCATTCTCATTTGTTCATATGCCTTACTGAAGATTATATTCACTAAACTTCCATAGTCAATCAAAATCCTTCTTACCAGCGCAGGAACAATCATACCCAAAATGACCATCGGGTCAATTGTTAGAGCCTCTACCTTATATGCATCCCTACTTCTAAACACAATATGATCCGTCAAAGTGCACTGTTGTTTTGCTGGAGTTCCACCTTCCGTATTCGAATAGCATTCAAAGTCTACATGCCTTATCATTCTACCATAACGCTCCATCTCTTGCCAACTCGTGTCTAAAAGGCGCGTTCGCCTAACAATCTTATTAATTACTGGTCTTCCGCTAGTTCGTGTAGGCTCATCACCCTACGAAGAGCTTGTCCTCGATTGGAGTCGCATGTCCCATGTCCGCCATCTTGCGAGTTTTCACAAACTATTGCAAAAAAATTTCCCAAATCAATTTTTCTATGACATCCTGGAGGTACCTACATTCATTTTTATTACGCCCAAAATATTCATGAAACCGATAATACTTCCCGATCAGCTTCTATCTCTCTGATGACTCTTTTGGTTGCGGCTTCTTGTACTGCATGTTATTGCAAGTGGGTAAATAAATGTTTTCCAGGGTCGTGTTTAGCGGGTTGTAACTTTCATACATTGGAATCCTAGGCTTTAGTCTCCCAAAATCCCTCTTCCACTCTTAATTCCTGTCTCCATCTTTCTTTTGTTGATTCGACTTATTTTGAACATTCACCTGAAATTTTATAGAACTATCATCAGGTTGTTTAATTACAACATTACACTGCTTCTCCACTTGTCTTGCAACGTTCTTTTTCTTGGAGTACCCGGCCGCCTCCTTCTTTAAAAACTGGGCTGCCTTTGAATAAAAACGCTCTAACGTGGCATGCGATTTTCCAGCCACTCGCCAAACTTAGATTCCGGATCAATCCCTCTCATCACAGCCAAGAGTATGGCACGATCATTCGGGTTACTGACCTCCGTGGCGATGGTATGAAATCTCTCCAAGTAATCTTTCAACGTTTCCCCCTAGGGCCTGGATCACACTGGAAAGGAACATCACATCTTTAGGACGAAATGCAAGCATTCAGAATTGATCTACAAACTTGATTGCCAGCTCATCGAATCTCTAAATTGACCACGGAGGTAATCTCGTGAACCACATTGTTGCTATCCTAGAAAGGGTTATAGGAAAGCATCTGCACTTTGTTGCATCGTTAGCTCTCACATAATCCATCAACCATTTGTATCTCATAATATGCTGTCGAGGGTCGGTTTTTCCCTTGTAGGCAGGCATTGATGGCATGTTGAACTCCACGGGTATTCCACATGCAGAATGTCGCCATTAAACTGGGTATGGCCTCTCGGGATTCCTCAGTCATCATTAGTCAAACTTTGATTCTCTCTCACCAACTATCTGACCACCGCCGATAAGTCTGGCGTTTGGATGGGTGGTGCCAAGCGGTGGTCGCACTCCACCTCACGTGAATGGTTTATTTGATGTCTACGAGCTATTACATGCCTTCTTGGTTCAACATCCTCTTGATGCGCACCTTGAACATTTATCTCATTGTCATTCCGATGGGGTACCTGGTCAGCATTCGATCGAGCTCCAGCATCTAAGCTTGCGGGAAGAACTCCAATGTGATTCCCTAAGTGTAGTGGGGGAATCACTCCTGTAAAGGATGGATTGGTACCGATCTATCTTGGTAGACCATATTGGTCTACAAGGGATGCTCTTATGTTTCTACGTGATCTCCTTCAAGCCTACTACGCCTAATACTTTGGTATTAATCCAATGAACTTGAACTATTTGATGCCGATTAAGGAGTGGGAACCCTTCTAGCCTTCCCAGGCTATTGTTGGGTAATCTGGTTCATCAGGCTAATACTGGTCTGAATCTGCTCATTTAGTTATCGACGGCTTTCCATCAACTCTCTCATCAGATTATGAAATTTAGCTCGGGTTATAGAATCAGCACTTCTGGACTTCAATCGAATTGACATTCAAATTTGCAGGTCGGTTTCTTGGGACTCCTTGTTGAATACTAGCAGTATCATTTCCATCAACATTCTGAGAAGTGGATCTGGTATGTCTTACCATTTTGAATCCTCTTGTTTAGGTTTTTGAAAATCTGAGTAGTGTAAGCAAGTTTATGAAGATAGCTATGATCTCCTTCGGGGAATTTGCCTAATCCAGTGGAAACAAAGGGGATCCTAACAAGATGAGAGTCAGACTCTCAGTGAAAGCACCAAAATGTTTATAATCAAACTGGTAACAAACACCAAAGAATAGATCTGTGTAGGGAAGTAAATGAAGAAGTAATATTAAACTGAGGAATAGAATAACTAACAAACAAATCCAAGTAATAATCAGGAACACATAGATTTATAGTAGTTCGATGTTATATGCTTACGTCCACTTTGAAGATTCTCTTTACTGATTCACGAAGAGTTTGATTACAGCAGCAAAAAGTAAGGAAAAGCTTGATTACAATGTAGACTCAAGTAACTGACAGTGTAAAAAAAAGATCCTCAAAATGACCCATATGGCCTATATTTGTAGGGAGAGACAACGAGATATTTCACTAAGACTTCGACAGAAGGCTCTCTAAGTCCATAGGGGACCACCAATCGATCGGTGATGCTAACTTAATAATTGAGAACGATTGACCTAATGTTAGCCGATCCTTTTTCCTGGCTTCAGTCATGTGCAATCATTTTTGGGGGGTCCCACATGCCTCTTGATACTGCTTATAAAAGATGGAATCATTCTGACTTGTAAATTGAGAGATATGAAACGATCTTGGTTGAAGTTGGATTATGCATTGAATTACATTGATCATTTTGATGGATCAGCAAGAATGATCGGTCAATAACGATCGGCCATCCTCAAATCTTCACTTTGTGATATGCGATCATTTTTATGGATCGGCAAGAATGGTCGGTCAATAACGATCAGCCATCCTCAAATATTCGATTTTTGATATGCGATCGTTTTTGTATGCTCCCCTCTTCATTTTATTGATGCTCTAAAAGTTTCAAATGAATTGGCCTCATGGATTTCGAAATATCGAACGTTCTCCGATGACTTGAACTGTTTTATAGATCGTTCTTGGTCGATCCATACAAATCCTTGCTTCATCTGTAACTAGAGCATATGAACTCTAATCAACTCCAAATGTGAAATATAACTTCATGGGGCCATGCTAGTTACTCCATGCTGACTGCACCTCGATTGGGTTCGGTCCAAATCTACCTAGCCATCATCTATAACATTGTATGTAATTGATTCCCAAGGCTGTTGACCATTCGTTCTTAGCCAATTCGATAATATCACAGTCATGCCAAAATGCGGGATAACATAGTGATTTAAAACACTGTTGAATATTAATCCACAATTCAATTATTTATATAATCTTTATATTTGAATTCAAGTTCAAATCTTTAAAAACCAATTATTCAATGTTTAAAATTAGTTAAATATTCAAAATTAAGTGACCAAAATTTTAGACTGTTACAGTTATCGAGTTAGATATATGCAACGAATTACACAATTACCGCTATGGCATACCCCCAACACTATCAAATCTTGGATGTGTTCACATTCCCAATGCAAACATGGTAATTAGTATAAACATGGAATTCTATTCTAGGTTGTACATAAATGAATAGATGTCAAATGCAAATAAATAACCATTGGGGATGTATTGTTATTATATAAGGTATAAAATGACGGGATGATAATTTTATCATTGAAGGATTATACATGTAATCAATAACACACACGCACACACACATATAATTTTTTCTTAAAGAATCTGAATATATTTTAATATATATATATATATATATGTATATGTATATATTTTAACTTAAAAACAAAAAATAATTCACATACACACATATACTGTGAATAAAATAATTCTTTTCTCCAAAAAGGTATTAAACCATACACACATATTAATTAAAACATTTTAAAAATATTAAATATTAATTTTGAAAATTAAAAATAAGTTTTTCAATGGTCGAAAACATATAGATAATGATATAAGAATTAATCGATGTACACGTATATGTTTAAATAAACATGCACTCTTTTATAGTCTTGTCGGTTGCAGATACCTTGGTTGTCAACAGGTTCCTCTTCGAATTCCTAGTTCTCCGTCCTTAACTGCAGTATGAAAATTTGTCTTTAAAGTTTGACCAATCATTAACAATGAGGCTAGGTTTTTTATGAGTAAGGAAAAGTCATGCATTTATAGCCTCTTTGAGCCATGAAAGAAAAAAATCACTTTTCATTATTCTCTCCAATCAGCAAATCTTTTATCAGAGCACATGTGACAATCAAAATTGCTTTCCATTTCTCTTCATGTTTAGCCAACCACCCCCATGGGGTATTATGGACTTTGAGCCTAATTAATTTAACATTTAAATTGATTATTTAGTTAATTACTTTAAGCCAAAGTTTTAATTAAATCAATATATAACATTATATGTCATTTTAATTAATTTTAAGGCTTTAAGTAAATAGTTAAAATGCCATAAAATTCAATACAACATTTGTATTAATTAATTATTATTTTATAACATTTATAAATAAATCTTGGTTGAACTTAAAGATCAACTAACAAAACGGTTGTGTTGAATCCTTTGTGTCAACTCGATTCTCAGTTGATATTTACACAAGTTAAATACTGAAGCCTATTATGGCTTTATTGAAGCATAATATCAGGCAAAAGTTAAGTTGATTATAGATCATTTAGATGAAATTCAATTTTTAATCTTTATTAAACTACCCCTTTAATGATTTTGTGCACATTTTATTTTTTTCATCAGTATATCATTTAGATATCTAGATTTTGGTAAACGATCAAAAACTGTAATAATACCTATAGTTAATTTTGAGGGTACATTAAAACCATTGATTCAATTTGATAACATTTATCATCAACCAATTTACTCTAGTCAAAGATTTCAACTTTAAGTTCATAACCAATTACAGTGCTACTAACATTCTATGATGAAGGAGATGAATCCTCTCTTGAGTAGTGTTTCACTTCAAGTAGTTCAACATATACTGACTGTTGTCATAACATGATTGCTATGTTATGTGATTGACCATAATCAAATTGCAGTCGAGTTTCTTAGATCCACGGTATCATAAAGGCATAAGACTATAGCAGGTCATTACATGAGATCATCTTTTTGACTTAGCTGTATTTAACCTATATATGGCTCTCATCGAGTCATTCTACAATTGGTCCAACAACAAGTACATGAACTCTTACTGTCCCTAACGATTATGAGTAATTCACCATCCATTATACATAGAATATTACGTTCACTACTCACAGCAGACATATTGATATTCTTTTCTCAATACATCTTGACTAGGAATATTTAAGGAACAAATATTCGAATATCGAATCAAAAGTCATGGTTACGAACACACCTAAAGTCACAATCGATAAAATACTTCTTCTAAGGATTTTCTACTTATATATGTTTGATGAATAAACCAAGGTTTGAACTTCCATTTTGGTTCCATTCTGGTCAGTGGAAAATTTTAAATTTTCGATTTCATTTTGGAAATTCTGAAAAATCCATTTTAATTCTGGTTTTTAAATTCCGATATTTTTTTATAAATCTGCTAATAAATATGTAGTATTAATATTAGACAAAACTTATACAAATTATGTAAAATAAATTTATTGAAATGAACTTAACTATAACTAAAAGTATTAACCTAATTGTAATTTTGATTATTAACCCAAATCATTAATTAAATTTATGTAGCCCATGATGTAAAACAATTTTATTATCACCAGCCCAATTTAAATCCTAGAATAAAATACCCAAAGCCCCAAATGTTACTTCTTCTCCTTCAATTCAACACCTAGGATTAGGGTTTGCGATCAGGTGATGAAAAATTCTCACAATTTCTTTCAAAAAATTGTCTCGATCATTCCAGTTCTTGACATGAGACATCCTCCTTAAGGCTTTAAGCCTTTATTACTTCTCTTCGACGATTCCAAAGGTTGAGATTTGGCGTCTTTTGATGATTCCTTGCTTCGACAAGTACAAACTAGAGGGAGTTCTCGAGTTAAGCTTGTGCTTTCATGGTGCTTTAAGCTGCTGCTCAGATCTGAAATAGTAACAGAAGCTTGCTTCTCACTGTCTTTGACTTTCAGATCAGATCTGAACTTGTTAAAATTCCTTGCTGACAGAGCCTTAGTGAGAATGTCTACATGTTGGTAAGTAGCAGGTACGTGCCTTATTTGTAGCTTTCCTTTTTGAACATGTTCTCGCACGAAGTATAAATCTATCTCTATATGTTTGGTTCGAGAATGAAATATAGGGTTAGCGGACATGTAGACTGTGCTTTAGTTGTCACACCATAGAATTAGCATAATATCTTATTTTTGCTTTAGTTCACTTGGTATAGATTTGTAGCCAAATGATTTTTGCAGTAGCACTTTCTATACTTCTATATTTGACTTCCGCACTTGAACTTGATATAGTTGCTTATTTCTTTGAACACCATGAGATAAGATTATTTCCAATATATATATATACAGTAGCCAGTGACTGATTTTCTATCATTTGGGTTCGAAGCCCAGTCTTCGTCTGCATATCCTACTATGTTTAAGTTGTTGCATGCTTTGAATGACAGGCCATAATCCAGTGTTCACTTCAAGTATCTGAGAATCCTCTTTACAGCTCTCCAATGCTCATCGGGTAGATTCTGTAAAAATTGGAAGACTTTGTTAACACTATAAGCAATGTCAGGTCGTGTTATAGTTGCATATTGTAATGCACCTACAACACTTCTATATTGTTTAATATTAAGTATGGCTTATCCCCTATTTTTAGAGTGATGTTGACTGCTTATCATGGGTGTTGGTTGTGGCTTTATGTCACTCATTTTTTTATCTAGTAGCTCTTGAATATATATTTTTTGGCATAAGATTATTTCAGAGTTTGCTTTCCTTTTGACCTATATTCCTAAGAAGTAGCTGATGTCTCCAAGATCTTTTACAGAGAACTTCTTGTTTATATAAGAGATTATAATTTCTTCACTATTGTTGCCTGCAATAATTAAATCATCGACATACATCATTGATTTTGATGAAAAGTGAGTTTTCTGATTTGGTAGACTAATATCCTTGATCTGTTAATGTTGATTTCAGTCTATCAAATCAGACACTTGGAGCTTGCTTAAGGCCAAAAATAGGCTTATTCAATTTGCACACATAATTTTCATTTTTGCTGAAACCGTATGGCTATTCCATATGAACTTCTTCTTGTAAAACACGATTGAGGAATGCATTGTTGACATCCAATTTCCTTATATCCCATTTCTTGTGTAGTGCAATAATGATAATAAGTCTGATTGTGGATGGTTTAACCACTGGGGAAAAGGTTTCATTGAAGTCAACCCATATTTCTGTGTGTAACCCTTTAGAACTAGTCTTGATTTATATCTGTTGATGGTCCCATCAAGGGTTTTCCTGATCTTATATGTCCACTTGCATCCCATAATGTTTTTATTGTCTGGTGGATATACAAGATCCCATGTTTGGTTCTTAATAAGGGCATTATACTCTTCACTCATGGCATTTATCCAGTTTTTGTCTTTGACAGCTTGATCATGTGTAACTCATTCATGAACACTTAAGCTTGCTGTATAGGTTTTCGGTTTGAAGATGCCACTTTTGGATCTTGTAACCATAGGATGGCAAGGTCTTATTTGAACATCATTATGAGGTCAGTCCTTTGTGTCACTGTCATCTATACGTCTTTGAGAATAATCTTCATGACTATCTACCTGACCCGGTTCTCTATTTTCTGTTAACTCTACAGGTGAAGGACTGGCACAACTGAGGTTGTCTATCCAATCTGGATCTTATTGAACAAATTCCCTAGATGTATATTCCGATTCTCAGTAGCCTCCTTTGCCCTTATATGATGTTCAATCTCAGTGTAAATAGGTAAGTCTGGTATGGATGTTTTTGGATTATAGACTTTGCTTGTTGTTTTCATCTCAGATTTGCTAAAAAAACACACATTCATTAAAAACAATATGTCTAATCACAAAGATTTTTCCACTTTCATCAAGACATTTACATCCTTTCTGGTCTGTAGTGTAGCCCAGAAAAGTACGTGATTTAGATCTGAAATTCAACTTGTTTGTCTGTATGGTCTAGTATAAGGAAAACGAAGACATCCAAAGGTTCTTAAGCTAAAATAATCTAGTTTAACCTCATACAACTTCTCTATAGGGCTAATTCCTATAAGAATCTTTGTTAAAAGCCTTTTTATCAGATAAACAGCTGTATTAAATGCTTCATGCCAAAATTTTAATGGCATTGAGGCATGAGCTAATAAAGTAAGACCAGGTTCAAAAATGTGTCCATGTTTTCTTTCTATTAGACAATTTTGCTCGGATCTCTAGGGACATGTAGTTTTGTGTATGATTCCCCTTTTTTGAAAATAGCTACTGAGAGTTTTGTATTCAGTCCCACCATTAGTCTGAATGCTTTTAATTTGAGATTTAATTTGTTTTCAGCCATTGTTATAAAACATATGACTGCATTATATGCCTCAGATTTTGTTTTTAAAAAGTATATACAAGTATATCTTGAATATGCATCTACAAATGAAATATAGTACTTAAATCCAAAATCTGAGCATATGGGTGCAGGACCCCATAAATCAGTGGCAACCAATTTTAATGGTTTAGTGTATTGTGTTGATGAGTCATTAAATGCTAACTTATGATTCTTGCCCATTTGACAGTAAGTACATACATAGGGTAAAAAAATGTCATCAAACTTTATCTTATTTTCAACAAGAATTTGTCTTAAAACTTCACTACTTGGGTGACCAAGCTTGTAGTGCCAAAGGTCAAATACATCTCTACTATTCCTTTTTGTACTCAAGTTAAAGAGATTTTGTTCCTTTGTGACATTGCTGAAGTTGGTAGATTTAAATTTGTAAAGCCCTTTTTCTATATCACCCTGCAACAGAATATCTTTAGTCAGTATGACTTTGATTAAACCATACTTAGGATAAAACTCAAAATATACATTGTTATCAAGAGCAAACTGAGATACACTTGTAAGATTCTTTTTTATTTTTGGCACTCTTAATAAATTATGTAAGAATAGTTGCTTCTTACCTCTGATATAGACATTACCATATGAGAAATTTGACATACTTACCATTCCTTATCCAAATTGTTTGATTACCTCTGTACTCCTCGCATCCAAAGTTCAAATTGTCAAGGTTGTTAGTAATGTGATTTGTGGCCCCTGAGTCTAGATACCAAGATTCATCCTGAATGTGCTCAGCTCTAGCAGTATCATTTGAATTCGGACCTTTGTTGCTGTTATCAATTGACTGTCACTATTTTGTGCCATATTAACATCGTAGCTGCTACATCTCTGATTGTTATTATTCTTATTGGAGTATCTGAAATAACATTTTATTGTTGTAACATTTTATTGTTGTATGACCCACTTTTTCACGGACCTAACAGTTTGGCTTGTTATTGTTGTTGCACCATCTTCCTCTTGATCTGTTAGTGTAGCCACCCCTTTGAGTTTCTTGTTCCGTTTTGCTGTTGTTTTGATTTTTGTTTCTATGGTTAGCTGTGCAGTTGATAGAAAAATCTGATTCATGTAGTCTTTTATTATCTATTCTTGCTTCATGTGCCAGTAATATTGAATGTACATCATCTATAGATGGCAAGGTCTTTTGGAAGCTATCACAACAAGAACTGCTTCATATTCGTCACTTAAGCCATTGAGTATGGTAAAGATTTGTTCTGAATTTGAAACTTTATGATATGCTGCTTCAAGAAGATCACATGTTGTTTTAATCTTGGACAGATATTCCCTCATAGTATGATTATCTTTCTTGATATTTTGAAGTTGTCTTTTGTGGTACATAACCTTTGTTGCAGATTAAGTGTTAAATACTTTCTCCTATGTTGTCCATATTTCATTAGCAGTCTTGCATCCTATCACATGTGACAGTAGTTTCATGTTTATTGATGACAGTAGCCAAGAACGTATCAGTCTGTCTTGTCTGTGATACTTTGTGTGTTTCTCATTACTGAAAACTTTGTTTTCCTAAACCGTGATGAATTTTGGTGGGATTGAAATGGTTCCGAGAATGTATCCTTCAAGTCCATAACATTAAGTGGCAGTTTCAATCTGAAGCCTCTACAGTAAATAATTGTCTTCTTCTAGATGGACAGTCACGATTTGGCTTTGTGGGCTGATGATGGTTTTGACAAGATTCTCAACGGCCGTTGATGTCCGTTGAGAGTTATTTGCTTCCTCTGATGATGCAGTGTTGGATTCGTTACTCATGATGGGAAACAAGCACCAAGAATACAGAAATAAAGAAATTGAGCAAACAAGATGAAAAACTGTCAAGAAGCAATTTAGATCTTCATCAAGATTTCAGTTACTAAGTTAGAGAAAGATCACTGGCCCTAGTAAGATGCAACCGCAAAGTTTCAGATGATGAGTGATATTCTGATGAACTTTGCTGGATGGCACTTTCTTTTGATGCTATGTGATCTGTTGTTTTTCCTCAAGATCCTATTTGGAGTGTTGATGCAGCCAGAGTTTTCAAAACTGGCGAGGCGTAGCACTTCAGATTTGGATTTGAAACTCAAATGAGGAGATTGATCTCTGATGAGTATGAAACTCAGATGATGACAATAATTCTGATAAGTTTCTCCTTTTTTTTAAAGAATTGTCGTTAGGCGGTGATACGCTCCGATACCACAAAGGAATTTTGATACTTTTATTAATGAAAAATGAATCAATCAGTTACAATGTTACACTGCCTCGTATTTATATAGTGCAAAACTACACAGCTGTACAAAATAATGAGAAATTGATCTTTGGGCCTAGATGGGCTGGAGAATGTCTTTTAACCCGCTTTGCTTTGTTTGTGAGATCTGGTTATATATTTGGTTCTCGTATCCTTTGAGCCACATACTTTATCTCATTTTTGCTCTTTCAACCTTCAACTTTAACTGTAATTCTTTTTCTAGATCCCGAAACGAGGTTTTGTTCAAACTTCGGTCCGGTCCACGCCAGAAGAGGGACAGAATCCCCGGGATCCCGACGTGCCGGGCATAAATTTGAACCATGACATAAACAAAATTACTTATGTCTATGTAACAACACATATAATAGAAAACTAAATCAGAAGCATACTTTATTTTGAACAAGATTTTATATAAGAATTAAGTTATACAATTAAATTGTATAATTTTTCCTAGGCACATCCTTAACTCCATCAAAATCTAAGGCACGGTGAATACTAGGAATGTAGATTGTTAGAGGTAGGCATCGAAGAGAGTTAAGGCTCTATCAAGCATAGTATAAGGAGACAATACTCTCTCAATGTAGCATGGAGATAGAAAAGTAGATTTCTATTCCATTTATCTCAAAGTTTAGATAATTCCGTGACATTTACCTACATTAAAAGATAATAAGAAATATATAAAGTTTATTCCACTTGTTAGTGTTGTGGTGAGTTTGATGTATGTTTGGATGTGCATCAGACAAGATTTTGTTTATGTGGTTGGCGTGTTGAGTTTGTACATGTCTGATGTAGGCAAAGGTCATTCGCAAGCAATACCCTTAGATGCTTGAGAACCACTTCTGGTGTTAATTTGTTATTTAGAAAAGTTGATGAGGACATTTTTTTTTTGAAACTTGATTCAATTCCTACAATGTTATGCAGTTTGTAAGGATTGAATCTTTAACTTTACATGTGAGCACCACGTGTCCTAACCAACTGCACTAACCTGGTGGCAATGATTTTTTTTTTTTCCTTTACTGGATTTTATGACTCCAATGATGTAATGGATAGGGAAGAGCAAAATTCGGTGTTTGGGATACGTTATTACATATGATATAGGACCCGTGTCATAAAAATCAATGCTCCAATCATCGGTGTCTTTATCGACTATCAAAGTAGAGTTAACTGTAACAGTTAAGGCAACTAAGAAGGGATGGTATATATTTCATTTGGTAAAGGACCTGGAGGTAACATAAAAGATGATGTTGTATTTTTCAATAATTACAGAGATATGCACTTGATTGAGAACCAAGCTGATAGTGCACAGACCAAGCATGTAAATGTGTGGGTTCTTTCCATTTGGAAGAAGAGAATGAGAAGATAAAACTAGAAAAGTTGCAAACAAAGGACAATCTGACAGACAGGATGATTAGATTGGTCTAGAGAAAATGGCAACTTAGGCCACGATAAACTACCCCGAGTTCGGAAATCTCAACATACGTTAGGTCGGAGTCTACCTTCATCTATAGATATTAGGACCATTTCCTCCTCAAGCAAACTTACTCCTCTAAATGTGCAGCAGAAGACTATTGGAAATTAATCCACAAATATATATATATATATATATATATATATATATATATATCCACATCAACCCAATTTGTCTAGTACTAGTTTAATGATAAAACAACTGCACACACCAAGCGCACACACTTTTACACATCTAACAAAATGAAAAGATATGGAATGGGAGGTCCAATGGAATATACAAAGATTACACATTTTTAATTGTAATATATCCCAACAAAAAAATATTATCTATCTACATCTGCAACGATGTAACCTAGAAACATTTCTTACAGTACTTGCATAAAAGATATAAACAAGCAAGCATACAAGTGGTTGCAAAGCGACCCTGCTACAGCATCAGATAACTGTATTCACATTGTCCAAGGCTTCCTCATTTGATCAAAAATCAAGCACTGAGACCCTTGTGGATTGAACTCCATCTATTGGCAGGAAAGCTAGGACAGGCTTGGGCAGCAACCTCGTCCATTGTTTCTTTCTTTACACTAGCATTGCATATGTTCGCGATCGATCGCATGTGTTTCATTCCATATTGAGACAGTGACCCACAATGTGTTTCGAAAGATCGCACCTGAAGAAATGAAAATCACGCTGTGCTGTCAAAACCAATGCTTCCTTTACTTGTCATCGAAGTTTTATTTTATATTTTAAAACCTAGGCAAATGGAAGTAAGAATCATAAACTTATATAAAATTATTATGAAACTCACCATTGACTTAAGGCAGTCCCAGTCATCAACTAAAGGTTGTCCAGCAGGCCGAACAGTCTTTATTACGTCCATGCCTTTCTTAGAACCAAACAGAAGCTTTGCCACAAGCTCTATGCTATTATCTACATGCATGCGATGACTCATCGCATCAACAAGCTCAGCTTGTGCATCGAGCTTCTTTTTTGATCCTAATGGGGAATTCCGGAACTGCCACCATAATATATGTACAGTTAAATAACATAAAGTTAACCACAGTTGCATGATAACTAGTTTTATAAGGTAAATTAAAATAACCTTGTGCCAGTAGTAAACTAGATCAGCGTCTCGTTGATTCACTGCGGCTTTGGAAAACGATGATAATGAGTTGCTTTCAATAAAAGTGACGTTATCGTTTGCTGGATTTGATCCCATATATAAGAACAGATGGTCTATGCCGAGTCCTCCATTTCCATATTGCATAACATGGGATCCAAGATCATATGTATTACGTGCTGAAGTCCGGTCTTTAACCTTAAACACCAACCAATATATAAAAATAAATATGAATTAGAGACATCAGTGAAAGAAATCGTTATGTATTTTTCAGGTAATAACAAATGCGCTTACAAGGAGATATTGCTGCTCGAGTGATTCGGTCCGCAAATTGTGTATGTCACTGTAGATTCAACGCAGATAATGAGCAGACGATAAAGGGAAAAACTGTTCTTATAGAGCAGTATTTTAAGATAGATTTCACCATAATTCCAGATGGAACAACTTCAACAATATTCCCTGTTAATATCCCAAAGCCAGGTATAATCAAGTTACAAGATTCAATTTTCTGAGTGACTAATACAAGAGACTCTTTTAAAACCTTCGGAGTTAATTGTTTTTTTTGCTTGATCCATAAAACCAGTCCTATATATTGCATATAATGATCCTTAGTAAAAGCTGTATTTCAAAGAATAATGTGTTCTACCTGTCTTCCATCCATGCAACACTGTACAAATCTCCCAAACAAGTCCAGTACTCTGAAGGTGGACTCATGAGTTCTCCAGGACAGTAGGTTCCCCAACTACTTTCCACAGCATTTGATGCTGTTGTTGCATAAACATCGATATCTTCAGGAAGTAAACCTTCAAATATACTTCCAGACTCACATGCTTCGAGATAAAATACCTTAAATATAAATAAATAAACACAATAAATAGATGGTAATGATATTGTTTTTTTGGCCTCATTTCATAGAGTTTGCTAGCTAATTTGTTACCATGCTTCTGTAGGTTCCCATGGCATGCTTTTTCTTTAGCACAGCATTCAAATCGTCAGCGTAAAGGTATGGATAGGTAGGCATACCTGCAAAAAAAATTGAATAAAAATAAATAAAGCCGCAATTAATATTCTTTTCTAAAATTAACATTGAAGTTCAAGAATATTGAAGAGCACAACAGGAATATAAAGAATTGATTCCACGACAGTCACAATGAATCAAATTAAGGTATGCCAGATTCATTGCTTTAGTATTTAAAGTCTTCAGGTAAAAGTGTAGTTTTACTGCCCTAGGAATTGCTGCTGTAATGGTAAAACTGATAAACATCTCTAATCACTAAGTAAAGCAGTAGTAATGACTACTAACCAAGAACACCAGGTCCACCATGGTCTGAATAAAATATGAATATATGATCATTAGGGCCGCTATCAACAACTTTTCCACTTCCTCCAGTTAAAGCACTTTTGTTTCCAAGAAGAACACCGAAAAAGTTATTAACATTAACGTCATCACCAACGTAGTCCTAAAATTATAAGAATATATTATTGAAGGTAAATACAACAATGCTATGAAGTTGCAAAAGAATTCCAGGATTATTCAGTGTAAAACTAACCCTGGGAACTCCAGCGTAAACATCTTGACCTTTTGGGTGATTGATAATCACTCCGGGTCTAGGATTTTCCTCGTTGTAAGCAATATCATCATACATAAAAACAATGATGTTTTCATCTTTCAAGCCTCCATTTTTCATGATTTGATACGCATGGCAAACATCAGCCTGAGACAAAGATATATAATTGATAATTATTTGAATTGATATGAAATTTAGATGGTTGCAATACAGGGCAATGATAGAAAGCTCCTATAACACTGGCACCTAATACAATTAAATGAAGGCATTGCACTAATCATCTGGAATAATGACAAATAAATAAAGTCTGGAAGAGAAAAGGATTGGGTAAGAATATCAGCAAATCAAGCCTCAGTCTTCTGATTATGGGAAGAAGCTCACAATTTGACAATCCATTTTACACAAAATTAATTATAAGATTCATCAAAATCCTAAAACAAATGATGATATCATTAAATTCTTATTTGCACTCATTTAGATGATGCATAGACTGACGCTATTTGGAATAAAATGTATTGTAAATGCAACTATACAAATGTCCTTGGTATGTATGACGTCAAGAAAATTAATTATGTGCAGCTAAAAAGTTGTTAACCAGAGCTAACTATGACAGTGCGACTACCTATATGATTTTTATGGCACTGCTTATGATAACAAATTCTTGTGTTATCAAAAATCTATAGTATGGACAAGATTATCAGTGTATACCAGTTCCACTAAACTGCCAGTTTAAAACTGAAAATTTTAGGGATAATAAATTATAATATCAATGTGTTCTTTCCACAAAGCGTATTCGTTATTTCCTTGAAGAAATTGTGGACCTTGACACATGTATCTAATTTCTTGCTTATAGAAAATGTATGAAAAATTTACCCGGTAATGCATTATGGTAATCCTTGTGGAGAAATGGTTTCTTTTGTGGTATACTATCCTAAAAAAGTACATTTATATATATCGCTCATTAATATAGAAACAATTGATGGATTAACAAGAGTAATCGATCGATCACAAATTATGAACAGATTAGCCTAGAGTCATCTTGTATTTGTAATACTGATGGATTAAAAGTTTTATAGTCAACGATGAATTTTGCTATAATTTGTAATTTTATAGGTAACAATACGTTATAATGAGTACATTTGTATGACTTCGTACTTTCTAGGCGTTCAATATCTACAAGTTATGTAAATATAAATATAATACCTCAAAAAACTAGTATTATAGTACAATAAACTCAAATGATTATTGTGGAAAAAGTTTAAAATAGTGTAAGATTTCAGCATAAAGGGAAGCTCATTAGGTCAAAATAGGGAGATGCCAACAAAACGTGCAAGGGTCAAATTCTAACGATGACAGTAAATCTCTTTACTAATTACAGCTTCGATATTGAAAACGCACAAAATCAAAAGGAAGAAGGAACGACAATTTATATGAATTGCTTGGGAAAATGGCAGAGAATGTAACGAGTTTCCAAATTCGAGTTGCAGAAGCAAATTTGTTTGAAGTAATGTGCAACATGTAAAGGAAAATCACTAAGTCTGCATTGATGTCTTTGTGGCACTACAAGCAATTTTGAATGGATTGTAAATGCGTGTTTAAACATGGAAGTGAAACATCATTATTAAGGAAAGAGAGCGATCACTTGAAATTAGAGGAAAAAAGTAGTATGATTATCATGTCTACATATTGCATTTATAGACTATAAACATGGTATTGCCTACTGTATGTGTGGTAATAGTATTGGTGATTGCATAAAAAGAATGAGAGTAGCATGAGCGTGTGTTGTGAAAATTGAATGTTGGGTTGAATGTAATTAATATGAAAAATATGAATGAACATGTAATTTTGATATCAAATTGTAGAATTGGTAACCATAACACAACCAATTAGGTAGTCCCTAAGCATGGGCGGTCCAAACAACCGCTCATGATCAATTTTTTTACAGTCCTTGTATATTGTGGTTGGTATAAATTATGATTTAGATTTCCCCTTTATTTTAATATCAGTTAAAAATTGGATGTACCTTTTTCTATAAGTTCAAAATTCCCCTAAACAAATATTACAAAATTTTAATATCATTTAAATATATAATCTAACAAATAAACCTCTGCAAATATTATCAAATTTTAGTATCATTTGAATATAGGATCTAACAAATAAACTTCGTTTTACAAATTTAAAACTTCTCATCTACAGATATTATCAAATTTTAATAACACTTAAAAAAAATCTAACAAATAAACCTTTTTTTTACAAATTATTAGAAAAAAATTCAAATAACAACAAATTAGATATTGCAACTAAGAAATAAGAACAAAAACTTACTGCACATGATTTCGACGTAAAAATATGACTTAACTTTTGTGCAAATCATTTCTCTTAAATATGTTAAACACATTCAATTTATAAAAAAACAATTCACATGTAAAGCATGTACCATCGCTCGTGCAGTGTGTGTAGTGTGTGCGCGCGCTTGCTTCTTCATTTTTGAGGTGCAATGTTCAAATCTTGCCTTCATCATTAATTTTCTTCGCATGTAATTTGCTACATTTAAATGTCTTCTTTTTGAAAAAACTTAACGTCTTTGTTTCTACCTGTTTTGTCTTGGCAGTTTCAAATTCAAATTTTAATTATACTTTGGTTTTCATTTCAAAATTTGTTGGAAATAATGATCACTGCATTGTAAACATAAATTTTACTATAATTTTATTAAGGATGGGATTATAACCATAAAAATATGATCAAAAATCGTCATTTTATATTATTGTTTATTGTTTAGGGCCCAAATTTACATAAGTCGACCTTCAATGCAACCCAGCAAGATCGTTATTTTTATTCAAATGCTTTTCTTGAAGAAAGAAAAAGTCTTCATTTGCCACTTTAGTTTTTGTTTTTATAGCTTCAAATTCGAGTTCATGCGTCGGATTTAACTTCAAATTTTGGATGAATAATCTTTATTGATTGTTGTAATATCTTTGGTATCATGTTATTTTGATGTAAACGTGAACTACCCAAATGCCTCTAGAAAAGAATAACAAGTGTTGCACGGATTTAGAAAGTTTAAATTTTATCCATAAAGTCAAAGTTTTATCCTTAATTTGAGCAAAAAAAAAGTATTTTTTTTTACTATCATTCTCATTATATACAGAACAAGAAATGAAATATTAAATTAGCATTACAGATCTTTAATGGAACCAGACAATTATGTTTCTTGGTAGTTAAAGTTGGAAACTTTATTCTAGTTTTTTTAAACATGGTTGTAACATCTTTGATTTCATAGTTGTGTAATCATTTTCCATGCACGTAAAACATTATCATTTCTAAATTAAGTTCATTCCACATGCAAAATGCGTGTTGTTACACCCGTAATAATAACCATGCTACAAATGTAAATTTTACAATTAATTCAATGCAAAATGGGATTTACAACTGAAATCTAGAAAACTTGTCTCATGTCCTTGTTAACTTTTGAAATTGATAGTGCATCTCCTAAACACATTAAACATTAGGTTCCTGCTTTTAAATTTAATATAACAAACCATTTTAGATATAAAAATTATTTTCAATACACAATACTAAATATCTTTCATATAAAAGTCGAAATGAAATTTCGTTTTTACATTAAAATCGTAAATTTTACTATTTTTTAACAAAATCATATAAGATATGTAAAAAAATAGCCAAAATGCAAATATATGCCATTTATGTTTTGAATTGCATATATTTGCACCAACAAAATTTTGCTGAAATATATGACGAATCAATCTCGTAAAAAAGATAGTAAAATTTATGATTCGATTGTAAACCGGATGTGTCCAATGAGACAATTGTATGTCTTTAGATTCTTTATCCGCATGTCTTAGAATAGAATTTTAATGTGTCCAAATATTTGTACTCACTATTTTGCACTAGTAAAAATCTATGAAATACATATGATATATGGATTTTGATATAAAGATTATAAAATTCACGATCTTATGGTGAAAATAAAATCTCAATCGGATGTTTCAAATGCGTGATAAGTGCAAATAGCCTAACGAAGGATTCTACGGATAGTCTAGATCGTGCATTACTCACGCTTGGGTTGGCTGATTTTTTCAAAATAACAAATAATATGGCCCCTTTGATATATTGCCCAATCAAACCCGCGATTGTATCCTCACGCGGGTGAGGATAGCAACTCTCATACAGTAATTACTTCAAACTGCATGTAATTGCAAATGGTTGGAATTTCTAGTTCAAATTGTACATGTTGTAGACAAACTCTTTTTTTTTTTTTTTTTTTTTTTTTTTTTTTTTGGAACATATGAGGTAAGGGTATTGTTTGAAAGAATATAAAATTTGTAATTTAACAATGAAAACGAAATTCCTATTGGATGTTTCTAATGGAATGTCACTTAACTTTGTTTGGATTAATATGAATAGTAGGGGTTGATAATATATAACTAGGGACCGAGATTCCATCAGGGGGTTCACCAGGACTTTATGTGGATTAAATTATTTGTAGGGACGCTAAAATATATATCATCCCAATTTTGACTTGAAACAGCCCAGCACTTTGAGTTATAAATTCTCTAAAAACTTTGAGTATTTAAAATATCTATGTTTTAGTTATAGGTAAGAACATAATTTAGATACTACATATGTTTTATTCGTCAGCACACTTAGGTACTAGATGTGCTATGATCTTTACCTTCTATTTCTTTCAAAAATTTTGTTTAAGCAACTCAGTAATAAGATGAACCACAAATAATAAGCAAATTCATGATCCACAGAAAAATTATAGTTTACGAAACTTAAAGATTAAATGTGAAAGTCTATATGAACACAATTTTTGACTCAAAGGATCAACACAACGACTGCATACTACATTTACGGCTTGTATTGGCCAAGAAAATACTAAAATCCCATTTTCAGTTCATTGACCACCCAATTCAGTATGATCTAAATAAAATATATTCTAATATTGATAAACCAAAACAACAACCGATCGTTCCCAGATCAACAAACACAAAGGAAAAATTAAAATTTTACAAATAACGCCAACACAATCCAAACCTTCACAAACCTGGTGACGATAATTTCCATAGCCATTTGATCCAGCAATAAGAACAGCCCATCGCGTTCCGACGGAGTCATCTTCGCCATTCGACATTTCGTCAGTCGGCATCCTCAAAAAGGATTCCGTTCTGACATTAAAGCTAAGTAACGACAGCAGCAAAGCAAGAAGAAGAAAGGCAAAGATGAAACTATGCATCTTTTGTGTTTATTGTGATTTTGATTATTGAGTGGATTCCGGTACCCAAGCTCCGCTATATATAGAACGGAAGAGTCCTGCAGAAACAGAAACAATTTAGATATTTTGGACCGGAAAACGTGGTAAGTTTAAGGCCTTTGATGGTGGTTGACGTGTTGAATGATTTGGTGAAGTATTTTTAGTGGCGTGGACAGGATATAGAATAATATTTGGACGATGATAGTAACCAATAACAAATAATGTTTTTTAAGTGGGCCTAAATAATTTTAAAAAAAAATACAATCTTTGATTCTTCCTCGTCCATGCCTTCTTGGCATTTGTGTTGGTAAATTTGTCCAATAATTTGTCATGTACTGAATGAGATGAGTTTATATACGTTGTAAGATTAACTTGTTCCTCCGTACTCAAGTATGAATTCAGAACTTCTGAATGTTCATGACCTACTCCGTTTAATTTCACCGTTTTAAAAACTAGGGACACTGGTATTTAAAATTATGATCCATGAGTCATAATGATTAATATTTTATACATTCATTCAGAAAACCGCAAACTTTAGAGATTTTGTTTAATATAAATAACTTATAATATATAATGTAAATAAGAAGTGCCCATATTAATGGATGCTACTATAAACATCCATCGATACACTGTCTGGTGTCACTTAAAAAGATAAGAAAATAATTAAACAGAAATACTTTAAACACTCATCGTTGTAATTAATTAAAAATATTTAAATTTCTACAAACTTCACAAAGAATCTCACTTCGAATTTATTTATCAATTTAAACAACTATTCTTTTGGTCATTTTAGCCATATTTTTAATTTTTATCATTTGGAAACATATTTCAAATGAAATCGTATAACATTATAATATATTAAGGTTCAAAATTTTATCAAATTAACTAAACATTTCTAACAAAATTTTGAATTGTTAGAAATTTATACAAAAAAATGCTTGGAGCGGATAAGATTTGAGTTCACGATTATTGTTTATGATTATGTTCTTAAGAAGATGAAGAAAAAATGCTAGTTTTCTTAAAATAAAGAAAATAATAGATGGGTGTAATTAGGTGATAAAAACATTTTACAAAATATAGATGGGTAATAAAGACGTGAGTGTAGTTGGGTGAGGGAAGCATTTTATGCGGGTGTAATTGGATGAGAGAAGCATTTTACAAAATATTGATGGATGACAAAAGATGTAGGTGAGAGAGGAAGAAAAGTTAGTGCATATAGTAGTACCGTTAATAATTTGTTGGAATGAATGATGATGATTAGAAAACCTCAAATTAAGATATTTATCTAAGTGTAAATTTGGATCCGCTTCTTATTTCGGATATGATACGTCAAAAATCCATCCTAAAAATTTGTTTTAAATTACAAGCTTATTTTTTATTTTGATAAAAAAAGAAAATCGTTTTTTTCAGAAACTAAATCTGAATATTACTACATGTTTCTATGATCAAAACAGATTTTTTTTTTCGAATATTCTTTATTTCCTTTTTTCCGAGAAACTGCAAATATTTGTTGAGAAATTGCATAAAACTCTACAAATATTTGCAAATTTCTCTACAAATATTTATAGTGCTGAAACTTCAAATTTTTGCAGAGTTTCCAGCAAATGTCCTAAAATATAAAAATAGATACTTTTTACTAACATGTTTTGAGTAGGGGAGGCCTTGTATTTTGAAACTTAGAGTAAGTTTTACAAATTTCCTTTATTTAATTTATAAATGTTTTAAATTATTATGAAGATAATTTAATTATTTTTGAAGTGCCTAAATTGTTAATAAATTGTATATAAATGTCAGTGGAAATTAAGATCCGTCCTTTATTTTCAAATTTAATATCAAAAAAATCATTCTTTAAAAAAAAATTCATGGAACATCCTTGTCGATGTCAAGGACCTCTAACTCAAGTGGTTAGAGGTATGACACTTTAGATAACGGTTCTACAGATCATGGATTCGAGCCCTTAAGACATCATAATGAGTGTTCCGCTTTAATAAAGTATCACTCTTGATATTAAAAAGAATGTCTTGTCAATGTTTTCAGCGAAAATATGCATTTTAAGCTACACATGTTTGCAGTTAGCATTGCAAATACGTGTACTTTAAAGTGCAAATACGTGTAATTTAAAATGTATGTATTTGTAAAATAAATATTTGCAGTATGGAAGCAAATATTTAAAGTGTATGTTTGAACCAAAAAAAGCGCAAACACCCAAGTGATTATGTAGAGAATAAAACATGAAGAAAATAAATGAAAAGGAGCAAGAAAAGAACAAATGGCAATTTATAGTGGTTCGGTTGGTCTTGGCCTGCGTCCACTTAGTGATTTTATTGATTATATCACTGGTTTACAAGCAATTGTTCTTAGGTAAATTTTCGTGGATGATTGCAAGAAATTAGAGTAAGAAAGACCTAGAGCCAAAAGATCCTTAAAAATGAGTCATGGCCCCTATTTATAAAGGTAGCTAAAATCTCACCCTTATGATCTCCATCTTATTTTCCACGCCATAGACTGCTTCTCCAAGGAAATAGGTAGACACCTCAACAATAATCATGGATCAATATGGGCTTGAATCGGTATCAATCCATAAATTCTTCATATAGATGATTTTCAACTCCTTGTCTTCGCTCGATTTGTGGTTAGCTTCGTGATTCCATACTTGTTTGTAGCAGAATTAGCTTGGTTCTACGTTCAAATAATGGATCGGTGGAGAAGCAGAGTTGTTGATTCAAGTGCTCGTGGAGATAGATAGAGAATTTCATGGATTCGACGAAATAATACTTGAAATAGACTTTTATTATCAAGCAAAGTTGGTAGCCGAGGGATGGGCAAGCTTGGGTGAAGGAAGTTAGATTGGTACCGATCCAACATATTGTTGGATCTTGGGCCTTTCTTCTTGTGTTGGCTTGGCCTTCATCTCATGTCTCTGTTCGTACTTGTTTTTTGGACTCGTGGGCTATCTCTCTAAGCTTCGTGCCTTAATAGTTTCCAAGTTCGTTTCGTCCAATCTGTCTGAATATTGCCTGATCAAAAGCGGGCTACACTTCCATCCAAAGTACGTTGTGTTTTAAACATAATGTGCTTTAAATCAAGATAAATCAAGATGCTGTAAAGGACTCCACTCTATGCTTTGAATGGTCGTTATCCTTTCGGCGGACTGATTTTGTAAAAATCTATGTCTATAGCCATCCATTGTGACACTTTATCAGTATTTAGTACTATAAATCTAAGTGCGCTCTCACGATATGGTATTCTAAGTTTAGTAATTTTGAACTAATTGCTTTTATGAACTTTTCAGGTTTGAATTTGATTTCCTTTAACCATAATCGTTTGAGGTTGAATATGCACACACACTCACAGACGCGTGTACATTCTCCATGAACTTCATTATTTTAGGCGTATACACATATGCATGTATATGTGAATGGACGTCACTTTATCCATGCACTTTTAAAAAAAATTAGACTCGGTACTAATCCACGACTTTGAAAAGCCTTAGCTTTTCTCGCCTAAAGCACGGGTCTAGGTTTATTATCCCATTCCTTTCCTCTTCTCTCTCATTCTACCTTTGCCTACGGAATCAACTTGAGCTCTTCCATTAAAGTCTTGAACCTCGAATTAAACTTGTGTTGACCCTCCTTGCCAGCTTTTTCCTTACTATTGACCACCATCCTTTAATGCTTCTGCCTACGACCACGAAACCAATTGTGTCATCACCCAGTCTCAGTTCCATACAACCTTACCGATCCATTTGGAGCCAATCCCAAGCCTTGAAAACCTCTCGATTTGAACATCCATGCCCGTGAACATGAACTTGGCATGAACCTGGAGAAGGACGATGAAATTTCTCCAAGTGATTAGCTGGGTATAAATCCAACCCCTGGTGAATTTGCCAACTCCAAGTTCACATGTGACCTTTATTTTGTGGACCAAGGATATGTGTCGAATTTCCCCTTCGTGATTTTAAAGAATTTCCAAGGCATCACCGACAATGTGACACTCGTCGGGACGGTCATCGATGACGGTCACTTTAGGCGATGTTCGAAATTTTAAAATAAACAGTTATATAATATCGAAAACCTGCACTATACGACACTGCACAACATTGCACTAGGTTTCACTATATAATAAGGGTATAACTTATAATTAATGTGATGCTGATTATCTATCGAGTTTTTAAAGAATTGGATTGTAGATGTTTTGAGCGTCTTTCCACTTAAGCCACAAGTCCATCTACTTTCAAAAATGATGAAACTAATACCGAGTCAAGCTTGACTGCAGCTCCACTCACATAACAAACTCCGACGTAGCCCATACCTCTAGTTGAAAACCCATAAGTGGATCAACTTCATCCAAAGGTTCCTCAAATGCCTGTAAAAGGCCTTGAAGTAAAAATAGAAGCTGCTTCTGACACTCTCGAGAATGTTGTCATTCTAGACGATCCCATCGATTCCATTGCTTCAAAGATAGAAAGGGGTCGCTGTAAAGAATCTGCAATAAACACGAAATCCTATTTGAGGATGTACTAGTCCCTTCTTGATACCAGAGAGCTCACAATCCCTCGAAGGGTTATATCGCCTGTAACAATTATATGTACCTAGTGGGATGTATTTCACCATTCAACTAATTTATTCATCGAGTCCTGAACTTCATGAGATTAGGTCCAGCACAACTACATTTATATAATTATGCCTTCCTTCGTGGCAAATATATTTTCTTTGATCAACATTTGGATCGAGTGTCCAGTGACGAGGAGATCAGGTATATATAGTTCAAGAGTCGAAAGAAGCCCTTTCTTGCCTATTTAAAACCGGCCAAGAGCTGTAGAGTTGTTATCGGTACATGAAATAAGTTGAGCTATTTGAAGAGTGAATGGTTCTATATTCGCTGTCCACCTGGTTTTGCACGAAGATAGCTATCTGGATGTAAGTTATACTTCATTTGTTTATAGTGAACTCGCCTTGTAACTTTGTGAGCTTAACTCAAATTGTTTTTGTCATTTAGATGTTCCGGCGAGACTTAGCGGCGCGGTTCTTGCAGATGCTATCGGAGTTCTTATGGCACTTCCAGAGGGGGATAGGGATACTGGAGTTCTTTTTACCGATGAGAATCACCTAGCTCAAAATTTGCTAAAAGCGGGCCAGAGCACTATTTAAGTCCAAGTGCTTCTGACGACGACGATGATGATAACTTGCTTAGAGGTGGTGATGTAAATCCTGACATGCCCCAAGTCCTAAGTCTAGAGGCTAAAATTGAAAGAGAGCAGGAACACGCCGAAGAAGGCAAAATCATATGTGAAGGTGGTGAAGCTAGCCACGAAGATGTTAATGTAGGCCACAAGCCTTCGGTTGAATAGTCCAAAGATGGCCAACAGTTCGTTCTAAGAAAGAGGCTCATCACGGAACTTCCCAAAGGACAGTCTTCTACACAGCCCCCACTAGCGACAACTACGGAGAAAACTCCTTTACTCCCTTCTAAAGATGCCTTCGCTAGTTTAAGGACGATTCCTACCGAGTTTGATTCTTTCGGCATTGGTAATATGAACCTTGAGGGTCTTGACTCTCCTCTCCACTTTGATGATGATATAACTCCCATTATCATAGGAGAGATCACTCATATGAGCAAAGCTCCAGTACACGGTCCATCGGGAGGAACACCAGGACACTTACACACATGTGCACTACACTACACTTATTTCATGTCCTTCTCTATTAATGCTTACTTTTTCTTATTCATTTGCAGGATCCATGTAGAGGAAAAAGTATATGCTTCAATCCTTGGAGGAGAATATATACCGACCACACAGGCATCGTCCAAACACGTACCATCAAGGCAGTGGTCGAGATTTTGAGTTTAGCCATTAGTCTAGCCACGATAGAGGCAGTCATGATAGAGACTTTCCATCTCTTGAACTCTATCTCCAGATACTGTTCTAGGTCTAGGTTACCTCCACCAAGAAGCTTAGATAAACATTCTGATCATTACGATGATTCTCAACTAGGTGATGTTTCTCATGCACCACCTCTAAGTTCCATTTCTATCCAACACTTGACATCAACTCACACCAGTTGATCTCCTGATCATAGGCACCATAAGGGTAGTTATGAGGCCTCTCATCATAAGGCTGGTAAGAAACCAACCGAAGCTCCAATCGTCACCATGGAGCAACAACTTATCGCTGATGCCCGAATGGCTGAGCAGAAGGAACACTTCCTATATTTATATTTTGATGGGCTCATGTTTGTGCCCAACCTAAAGAATGTTCTACCAAAGGTTAAAGACATGACAATCGTCTATGTAGGAGGCTCTTATAACTAGTATAAATGGTGGGGGTGGGTACCTAAGAAGGTCTTTAAAGTTGCAAGGGAAAGAAAACTTGAGACCGATAATCTGAAACTCTTGGAGATGTAAGATAAAAGGATCATCGTACAACTTGACACCGAGATTGAGAACTTAAGAAAATCACAAGCTGAAGCCAAGAAAAAGGCCGAGGATGTTATCAAGGCAATTGTGAGCGAGAGGACCACGCATTGAGATGATATAGATATTGCGCATCATCAAAACCATGACTTGGTGCTGGAGAAAGAAGATTTGAACAAGAAAGTAGATGAGCTATCATCCAAGCTTGAAAGCGAGACAAAGAAGAAAAATGAGGCACTCCAAGAGACTTATGGGTATTGCAAAGAGCTGGTTACTGCTCATGAGGAAACAGACAAGGTGGTTGAACATGCTAGAGACATGGATGCACTTGTCAAGTAGGAGGTTGAAGCTGCAGAGAAGTGGATAATGGAGAGGTTCGAACCACTACTCATCAAGTATAATGCTAATGTACTCAAGTTCTATAATTTAAAATGGTTCGATGATGATTATCCCAGAGCTTTGGCTCTTGCCTGAGAACAAATTGTTACAGAGGAGAAAGAATTTCTAAAGGGTGGTGAGGTAGACCTGGTTCAGTTAGAGAAGATCTTGGCAAGAGTTGAACCCAGGGTGCTAAGAGAGGGTGAGCTTATTCTTCATCCAAAGTTGGTCGCTACAGTGCAAAAGACTTATGCAGAATGAAAATATTTACAAATGAAAGATTTATTTTTAAATTGACACGAATAAGTTAAATATAGGTTTTGGTCATTATCTTGAAATTTAAGTTATTTACTCATCAATATTTCCAAATAAAACGAAGTTATTATAACAAATAGACTATAGTTTAACTTGTTGTTTTGGTTAATAACACAGTGTAACCATGAAATGGATCCTTAGTTGATTATCAAAGTTTATCAAAGTGGTATTTTCATTTCTTTTCAATAACAAATCAAATCAAATAAGAAAAATAGTGCTAGGAATTCAAGTGCTTGCTCTCTCATTATTTGCAAGAAAAATTACACACCTAGCTCAGGTAAACTGAGGCCAGATATACCACCCCATGCACTGCCTTTCGGGCTTATATGAAGGGAGTACAGAGCATGGCGAGCGCACACACTTTCGTGCATACACCCGTAGGTGTTTTATTAAGTCTATTTTTTTTACATGTGTTCCATACATGCATAACCGTGAGGACTTTTAAATAAGTATGAAAGCACATAATCAAAGATTCCAAGTAATTCACCCATGCATAACCGTGAGGACTTTTAAATGAGAGTGAATACATGGATGTTATTATTTTTTTATATTTTTTTAAGAGGGAGAGAGAGTTTTGCAAAATCATCTTAGCAGCATTTAACTTAGAAAACAAAAAAAATGTTATATCATTTACTTTAAATCAACCACTTTTTAAAACAAAGATTTTCAATTAGGATGTACTTCATAAATAACACGTATGAATCTTCCCATATACTAGTTAAACCATTATTATTTGTAATCAAATTTCATTTTTATTTTTGTTAAGATAAATAAATTTTCAATTTAGTAAACCAAAACAATATATTTATCTTATAGTGTTTCTTTAAAAATAAATCAAAATGCTAAAATAATTGTTTTTGAGATTTTTTTTTAAATTTTGGAAAAAATTTAAAAATAAACCATGAAAAGTCAAAAAAAATGATGAGTCTCCCCCCCACACTTGATTTTGACTGTGTCCTTACAGTCAACCCAGTTGGAAGGAGAAAAATAAAAATAAAAACATGACCTTTTATTTAAATGAAAATTAACAGTATTTACATGAGATCAGAAAGTATATCATCAAAAAGTAAATGAAACGGTCTTCCAAAGACCGATTCATTTGTCTCGTCAAGTATGCGAGACACGGCTTAAGCTCGGAAAACCAAACAGTAAAAGATTTTGAAGTTGAATGTGGATATGGAAAAACGAAAGTCGTTTTATTGAAAATCGTATGAGTTGTTTTATTTTCGATGATTTTTAAGGTCGATAAAACAATTGATTGAATTTCATGTTCTTCCAAATTATCGATTTCAAAATCAAAATGGTGATCGAAATTTTCCCCTTCAAAATTCAACAACTCGCTTTCAAAAAGTCCATAAAACTCATGTTCGTTAAATTCAACTTCCTTTGTTGGATTATCAACAACTTCATCGCGTAAATCGAGTTTAAAATTCAAAGTTGTCGTATTCAAATTTTCAGAAAAAGGAAGATCGAAGTTTAAATCGAGTTTCGCACCCTCAAAGGAATTGAAATCCAACTTAATTACCGTATTTTCAACAACTTGATTAAGATCGTCATTATCAATTTCAAAAGTTTTTATTTGAAAATCATCAATTTGGGTAAAAGATGGATTATCATTTGACTCGTCACATATTGAAATTTGATTTTGTTTCTCATGAAAATTTTCCAATGTTTTAATCAAAAAATTTGTGTGATCATCGTAAATTTCATTCATTTGCTCAAAAAAGTCAAGTTTGTAATTATTAACTTGAAAATTTTCAATTTGGACTTGTTGAGTACAAGAATTTTCAATTTCGATAAATGGTAGATTATTATTTGATTCTTCATAAGTTGCGATTCGATTATGATTTTCATGAAAAGTTTTGTATTTTTCAAGTAATAAATCCCCATTATCTTTTTCCATTTGGTCAACAAAATCAAATTCATGATTATTAATATGAACATTTACATTTTGAATTTGTTGATAACCAAAGTTTTTAATCGTATCGTTATTGAAACTATTCCCATTACCTAAATTATTTGAAAATTGGTTCACATTTTTGTCTTGATTTTGGAGTTCATTTTGAAGCTCGAAATTGAATTGGCATGGGTTATACTAGAAAACATTTGAATTTTGAAGTGAATTCAAATTTTGATTATTTTGACTTGAACTATTGCACAAAATAGTATGGAAATTTCTAATTATTTTTTCTCAAAGAAATATAGGCACACAAAAGACCGTTTTGCCCCTATATGAAGACGGATATGTGACAATTTGAAATTAATATGGATTTTGGTTAAAACAAGTTAAAATACCCAATATGATCATTTATTGAATTTAAATAGAATAAATATGGTGGTAAAAATATGCACATTTACGTGCACATCAACTTAGGCAAAGGCTCCATATCATTACCTCAAGGTGCTGCTACTAGGGACATATTTGGACCTAAAGCTGCTCTTGATTCATCTTCGATCTTGGGATATAATCCACATCAACCCTAAATGCAAAAGTCTACTATCCTTTCTCCCATCTTGGAAGGGAATCCGATGGCACTCCGGCCTACACTAAATTCCAACTTGAAGGAGGTATTATGTTGATTTTGCCAATATTTTGAGAGAGTTGATATGTCGTCGATTGACATCGCTAATCTATCTTTTAATATCTCTTAGGTTTTAGGTTAACCCCAGGTCATCCCGCTTCCCGACAAAGGCTTTAGTCGAGACAACAGACGTCTACAACAGAATTAATGACCATGACTACTTCTACAACAGTTCATAGTATCCCGATCGATGAAACTCCTAGACTTGGCGAGTAAATAATAAATGTTTTATATGATAAAGGGACGGGTGAGCTTCAGGGGCTCAGACTGACGATGACATTATTATCAATGGGTTCTCTGAGCCCCTGTCAGGTTCTGCCATGAGTACACTTGAGCAAGAAATTCTCTTAGCCAAAGAGGTCATGCTAGAGAAGATAGAGGTCATCCCACCTCCTTTGTCCATAGCTTTTATTTGTCAGTGTATCTTCGTTCCAGTCACTCTTCCTCCACCTGGGAGCACTCAAAGCATGCCTACTGGATCATCGTAGAGCACTCCATCCAAGGGCTAGGGAAGTAGTAGGAAGAAGCCTAATCAAGTCATACCTCCCACTGGAGGAGAGAAGAAAAGGTCCAAGCGACAAACAACATAAGAAGTGATTGTTAGTTGTAGGAAATGCGGATTATGGATCTTAAGGCAGAATTAACACTAGAGGGGGAGGGGTGAATAGTGTTTAATTAATTTTATGAATGTTTTTAAATCTTTCAAATTAAACCCAAACAGATGCAATTCACAAACATAGAGACAATCACAAAACCAAACACTGAAGCAAATAGTAAATAAAAGCAGTAAAGGAAAGAACACATCGGAATTTTATACTGGTTAAGAGTTATCCTACATCCAGTGCCACACAATTTCTTATGAAGATTTCTTTTCAAATATAATATCGATATTACAACCTCGATTTCAAGGCCACGAGATACACCTTCTTGTCGCCGAGTCTAGGGCAAACTCTCTTGGTTTAACCAGACTTCAAGATCACCTAATTGATTTACGGACTATAATGACACCTAATTGATTTACGGGCCTCAATCACACCGTTTCCAATCACACTTTGATAGAGAGAGACTCTATACACTTTGATCTTTGATTACAAATGATCCTATAACTCTGAATAGCACTGAGATCTTTGAGAAAGAGTGGTAGAGAATCAAACTAGAGACGATCAAGTTTGATTCACTTAGGATTTCGGCAGAGTTTTGTTAATAATGTTTGAAAATAAGAATGAAAGAGAAAGAGGAGAGAAAACAAAGAAATATTAAGTGAAAATTTGTTGAAAACTACTCATATATATAGGAGAATAACAGTCATGTCCATTCGTGAGAGTTTATGACGAATAGACACTTCTTTTGAAATTCGAATTTTAAAATCTACGGCTACCATGTCGACATGGGGGTTATAGGCATGTCGACATCCCCTAGAATTTTTATGAAAACTGATTTTTTTTATAGAGATTTTCTTTCTAAAGTCTATCGAAACAATCTTAGAACTTTATAAACTATTTTGAATATACTTTATGATTATAAAAACTTTGGAAAGTGATCTTACAAAATATAAAAGTAATAAAAACTAAATATATAAATATTTTGAGATTAAAGCTACAACATTAAAACCAGGAGATAGTTTAAAAACAAGAAATGATTTTGTAATTAATATGATTAAAAATAGTTTTTGAATTAAAGCAAAAATATTTAAACCGAGAGAGAGAGATGTCTTTTTTTTATTAAAAAAAGACAGTTTTGAAAAAAGCCTAAAAATAAGTCATTTTGAAAATTTTGTGGATTCCATTCCACTAGAGAAGGTCGTGGATTCTATTCCACTAAAGAGGTCGTGGGTTCCATTCCACTATTAAAGCGAGAATGTGGATTCCATTCCACAATTAAAATCCAAATAAATATTTTAGTGATAGTATGAAGTTTTAACATAAATCAAGACTCTATTACTTATCTTGATATCTTGAACTTTTGATACTCATGAGTCTTCAGTCTTGATTTCTACAATCTTATATTCGTCGATCTTGAATCTCTATACTGTACAGTCTTCATTTTCAGTGCCTACATTCATATTTAGACAAAGATATCAGTATTTATATTTTATAACAAGTCCTAAGGTTGTTGTCATCAAAACCATCATCTCAGGAACTAACATTAATTTTTTTTGTTTTAGTTGTATAGTTAGGCACTTTCTTGCTTTCTATTTTTTGTTTTATCGACCAATGTTGTGCGGATTCGGCCTCCACTTTTGCTGTTCAATTCTGGTGTCAATACCACTTGTACTTCCATTTTTTAAAGTCTTATGACTGTTAATAACAAAGTCTTTTGTTTTGTTAAATCTTTGTATAAATTTGTCTGAGTACTTATGAAATGCGTTTTCCATTATATGTACTTGTGATCCAGTTCTTTTCATGATTGTGGTCGAATTAAGTTGTTAGCCCATTTTGTGATGCGCCGACCTTTTGTCATTCTAGTGAATATGAAGCAATTGTTGAAGTGCCAAGCTCTGGGCATCGGTTGGGGTAAGCCATTTAGTATAATGGTTCAGGTATCCTTTTCAAGGGCAGTGACATCCAATCACGCCGAGCTCCAGGAACTAGTTTAAGCTAACTACTTAAGATCGTAGTTTGCTCATCCTCATCTAGAATGTTTACCTTTAATTATACCTATCTCTGGGCATTGATCGAAGTTTATATATAAGACCCAACCTCATGCTAGGCATGGATCTTCCATCTCACCTATTCCGAGCAAGATGTTAATGATTGGATGGTCATGTCACATCCATTCTGAATTATACTCCCGCCCTCACATCAAAGGTAAGAGTTAGCTGATGGATGGTCAGATCATGTCCTATTTGGTTTATACTTCTGCTCCCACATCAACGACAAAAGTTAGTTGGCAGATGGTCAAATCACGTCCTATTTGGTTTATAATCTTGCCTTTACATCAAGGGCAAGAGTTAACTGGCATCTGTCTCTAAGTGTCAAGAATGGTTGAACTCCGACGGTCCGATCATGGACCGTAGAAGTTTGGTTGGCACCTAACTTCGGGTACCTGCATATCTGCATTACACAGATGCAGATTCATTCGAGTTGGTCATATTTCACAAATCTTGAGCTATGTAAAGGAAAAGACAAATATCTAGAATGCCACTTCATTTATTAAAGACCGAAAATGACAAGTTCTGTCTTATCTCAAAGTGAAATAATATCGTAAATGCTTGCTATTCCACACCCTCGGGAGTGAGTATCCGTCAACCGTTGCTTGCTTGAAAGTGCCGTCTCTAAGCTTTTTCTCTATTACATATGGACTTCTCATGTCGGATCCAAGTTTTCAGGGCCTGAGAAAATTCGTTTGAGAATTAGGTCGCCAATCTTAAAGGTTTGGTTCCTAGTCTTAGCTAATACTGGACGACTCCGTTTCAGTGTGTGGCTACTCTCAAGTCAACTTCATTGCGCTTCTCATCGATCATATTAAGAGATTCCAACGGGAGTTACTCATTTGTCCATGAATTATTATGAGTTACCGATGAGAACGTACTTCCAGTTCAACTGGAATTATAGCCTCTAATCCGTAGACTAAGGCAAATGGAGAGTGGCTAGTTGTGACTTGTGGGTTGTTCGATAAGCCCAAAGTGCCAACGGAACTTCATCGACCCACTTTCCCTTGGCTTTTTCCAACAGCTTTTTGAGAATGGACTCGATAATCTTGTTCATGGATTCAACTTTTGCATTCACCTTGGGGTGTACTACTGTAGAAAAACTCTTCTCTATGCGATGTCGACGGTAGAAATCCTTAAACTCGGTGCTATTGAATTGGATTCCGTATTGGTAAAGATTGCTTGTTGAATTTCAAAGAGACACATGATATTTCAGACCATGAAGTAAATTACTTTCTTTGTGGTAATTGTGGCTAATGGCCTCATCTCAGCCCATTTGGTAAAGTAATCAACTACGACGATGTCGTATCTCGCACCACATTTAGACATCGGCAACACACCGATAATATCAATTCCCCAGACTGCAAATGACCAGGGACTGACCATTTGAGTAATCTTCGTCTGTAGGACTCTCGGAATCTTAGCAAACCTCTGGCACTTGTCACACTTTCTAGTGTAATCAGCTGCATCTCGGTTGACAATTGGCCAGAAGTACCCATAGTAAAGAATCTTCTTCGCCAGGGTTTTCCTCTTAGTGTGGTCCCCATAGGCCCATTCATGAATTTCTTCTAGGACCTATTTGGCCTCATCATTGGCGACAGATTATAGCAGTGGGACTGAGAACCCTTTCCTGTCAAGTGCTCCCGCTGAAAGTTATATCTCGAATCATGGTGAAGGAGCTTCTTTCGTTCGCTATTCCTGTCCAGAAGGATTCGCCTTTGCAAATAATTCTTTATTGAAGTCATTCATGGCTCCTTCTCATAATCGGCCTCCAAGATCTAATCAACATTCAAATGTTCAATGCTTGGAGCCGACAATACTTCCAACAGAACCAGGCCCATGAGTTATGCATCTCTGGAACTAGCCAGCTTGGCTAGTGAGTCGGCCTTCGCATTTTTCTCTCTGGGATATGTGTTTATTATGTAATAATTTATGTCATCGAGCAGCTCAAGGGTCCGGTTTAGATAAGGAGCTAGTCTCGCTCCTTTTGCCTAAAACTTTTTCCTTACTTAATATAGACCAGCTAAGATTCACAAAAGATGTGTAAAGTTTTAACTCCAGGTTCATTGGCCATTTTGAGTCCCACAGTCAACGCTTCTCACTCTGCTTCATTGTTTGTTACAAGAAAGTTGAGTCTCAAACCATAGCAAAGTAAATGTACCTCTGGAGTAATAAGTACAACTCCAGCACCAGAACAACATTCGTTTGATGCACCATCCATGTACATCTTCCATCTAGCATTTTTCTCATCGTTGCTTTCTAGAATGTCATCTCCCATAGTGTTATCAGCTATGAAGTCTTCCAAAGCTTAGCCCTGTATAGTTCTTCGAGGGTGATAGGTTATATCTTATTGGCTCAATTCAATGTTCCATTTCAATAGCCTTCTAGAAGTCTCAGGTCATTGCAAGACTTATCACAAAGGCTTGTCGGTAAGAACTTATAACACCCCTAATTCTAATAACATTATTCAGGATATTTAATTAGATAAATTAAATAGAATAATGTAAATGCTAAGTGATAAGGGGATCGAGATTTGAATAAATATTAAGTGGCCGTGATTATTAATTTAAATGGGCTTAAGAATGGTTTATAAGCTAATCAAATTATATAAGGGCATAATGGGAATTAGCTACATCTAACCTTTACCTTTATATATATTTTGTCCCCTAAGCCATTCACGATCATTCTTCATTTTCATAAAAATAAAATGTAAACAAAATAAAGGGAGCCGGCCATAATTAAAGAGAAAAGAGAAGAGAATTCAAATCAAGCTAAGAATTAAAGCTAGGGGAATAAATCTCACTATCAATCCAATCTCCTTATCTTAGTCAATGTGAATAATAATCTCATCTATGTGTTATGAATATATGTTTTGGATTTAAGATTAAATTCGTTTATATGATGTTTGGATGATGATATGCTTGAATCAAAATTTGTTTAATTTAAACAAGATTGTTTAAATGAAGATTCATATGTTTTTAGGGAAAAACCAATTGAAATTGATGTTTAAATTCCATGTAAAATATATATGTTATGAAAAACATGACTTTGGAGTTGGATTTTGATTTTGATAATTTTCCAAGCTATACAAAGATTAATATGAATTTTCGAATGACAATATGGCCAATTGGGTTTAGAAAATTATTTCAAAAATTATATAGAGAATTAGGGTCTAAAATTTTGATATGTTAGATAATATGATGAAAGTGAATTTCAAAAATTTTGGGGGATTTTTCTTACGTGATTTACTATACAAATTAAATTATCTGGAGAGGAGGATCTATATGATTTAATTGTATTTTTAATGGAAGGGCTTATTTGCAAAAATAAATCTTGATACTTATCCAAAAATTAAGAGGCAGTAATTTTCGTAAAGTGTGTAAAAGTTGAGGCAACCAATTACATATTTACACGTAGGCATGTTGGTTGATATAAATTGCTAAATTTGTTATTTAATCAGACTATACCCAGAAAAACAGGTTTCGCCTCTATTAGAGGTACCTTTCGACTCTTATCTTTCGCCTTCGATCAAGTCGAAACGCCACTAAACCAAAACCAATACATAAGATATTAACTAGATGGTACATAGTGGATTGGAGGAAAGGCAGTTCGAAAGCGTTGTTCCTAATGGGGTCGATAACTTAGTTTGTTTTAAAAAGTCAAGTGTCTGCCTTTGTTTTACTAAAGCTTTCAACATAGTCGAAACATATGCTTTCGGAAGGATTTTTCTAATAGCTTTCGAAGAGGTTTCCATTTTCTGTTTTAAAAATAAGGGATTTTGAATGAGTTCCTTTACTTGTAAATAAATGCTTTCGAAAGAAGGGGTTCCGACTTAGTCAAAGCCCCGCTACCGTTCTTTTGCATTTTGAGTGTATTGAAGTTATCAATGATTTCGAAGGGTAGTGTTTGTTTTAAGATGTACTAAGCCATTTCCTAGATGCTTTCGAAAGGATTCATGGGTTTCGAAGGCAATGGCTTCAAAAGGAGGTTGTGATGCTATTCTTCAGTGCTTTGTTTAAATGATTTGAAGCTTTTGAAAGGGGTGGTGCCGATGCCATAAGATTTTCTCCACTACTTTTATATGATAAAGAATGGTTTCAAAAGAGATACTTTCATTTACATTCACTTTGACCTAAATGATATTTTTACATAAACCCAATGGTTTCGAAAGGGGTACTTTCAATGATTTTGAAGCTATGCTTCTAAATGTTAATAAGTAATACTTTATTACATTTGAAAGGTTTTGAAAGAGAAGTTTTATAGTGTTTCGAAAGGCTGGAGCCTAATGTTTTGAACATAGGTTTATATGCTTTCTAAGGAGGCTATCCAATGAGGTCGAAAGCAAGGATTCGAAGGTTTCGAAAGCCCTATTTTTAGAAACAATAACCTAATCTAGTTTTAAAGAAAAAACCATGGCATATAAATAAATAAAGTATTTTGAAATGGAGTTTTTGAAGAAGTCTTAATAGGTTAAAGGGATTAGACAAGTTATTATGTTTGCTTCTTCATATATATATATATATATTCACATTGAAATGAACCCATAACAATACATTGGGGACGGGTAGAATAACCAGCTAGGTTGACCCAATAGTGAATATAAATTAAAGATATTAGCAAGGGCTAATAGGTTCATAGTAAGTCCATGAAAACTATGTAATATCGAAGATGCCAGTATAATAGGTTCATAGTTAGCCCATGAAAACTATGATTTGATATTAGCAGGGGCCAACAGGTTTATAGTTAGCCCATGAAAATTATATTCGAATTGAGATGTTGACAGAAGTTAATAGGTTCCTAGTCGGCCCATGAAAACTAGGAGAAAAGATTAATATATTGACAGAAGTCAATAGGTTCCAAGTCAGTCCATGAAAACTAGGATAAAAATGATATTGGAGTTACCAATAGGTTTATAGCGATCCCGTGAAACTATATATTTGGATAGAGAGTCCTTAACATTTAACTGGTTATTAGTCCGCCCATGAAAACTATTAGGTTAATATTAATCCTAGAAACTATAACTGAGATAGATAGTCAAAATGAATGAGAATAGGTAAACCAGAATTTATTCACTTATTTTGAATATTATCATATTATATTATTTAGTGATGTTTTAACCATTATGGATGCAAGAGCACAATATACGTTTTATAGAGGTTTTAAGATACTAGTGAGGGAAAAACCCGTTCCGCTAAGCGGCGTGGTCTCACTAGATATCTAATGTTTAGAAACGGTAGATTATTATTCATACCAGGCTTTATGTCTAACTCGAAGTTTATGTTTTCCCCTTAAACTCTCGGGTACTTAATTGATTTTTGAGTAGTTTGAGAGTTGAGGTTTTTAGGTGCCTTCTTAGACGAATAAAGCTTCCGAAGACGTGCTGGATGCAAGCTAGTTAATATGAGTTCTTTTATTTTGCTGTGTGTTTTAGATGTGAAGGAAAACTTGTTATATTGCCTTATTATATACTCTAATCAAGCATCTTCATATGTCGCTCTTAGCGTATGTTGTAATTATATTTTATCTGAATGCGGTTTGCGTACTGGGATTATGTAATGGACATGAAATGTTTTGAATGGAATGTGGAATTTGTTTTAATTTTTTTCTATATTCATGTTTTTTGTGTATAATGTATCTAACGTCGTATTTGGTCGTAGAGGATTAATAACTATGGATGCCTGCAACATCTATAGCCATTAGTTTTGAGCCTCCAAGTAGGGGGATATTACAAGTTGGTATTAGAGCATAGGTGTATGAAACTTTAAAAGAATTAAACCTAAAAGCTTTTTGAAACATAATCCAATGAACCAGAAATTTGATTAGGGATTAGGTTAACGTTATAGTAACGTACTTGTATTTGATATATGTATATAAGTACATATTCCCCTCTCTCTTAGACCGTTCTTTTGTGTCTTACTAAGGCTCGTATGCAGATTTATGAGAAAGAATATATGGAAGCAGGAAATGGAAGAGGAAATCTAGGTGGAGGAAGCACCACAACTGATGGAATGCTTGACCTAACACTTGGAGGTACCCAGGTCGATAGGCTAACGCTAATCAATATGCTGAAGCCAATGTGAGTGCTGAAAATCCGCCAGCAGATGTGGGGATGATGTATCAGTTCCTTGCTAATTTGATGGAAGCTGGAGCTGTTACTGGTGTTGCTGGGAATATTGAGGAGCTAATCTTATGGCTCTAGTTGGGAATAATTATGCTAAGCTAAACAAAGACTACACCATTTGGGTGGAAAGTCGTTTATGCGAACGGAGGATGCTATCGAAGTAGAGAAAGGCTATTGCACTGCGAAGGAATATTTGTTGATCTGGGTTTAGAAGATGAGCAAAAAAGAAGGTTGGACTCTAGGAAGTTGCAAAGGTCGGCACTTCACTGGTGGAATAATGTAACTATCAGAGTTCCGGAGGAAGAGTTGACTTATGCTGATTTTCGAAGGAGATTTGAACAGAGATTTATTTCTGGAGTTGCTAAGACAGCATTGATGCAGAGGTTTATGGATTTAGTTCAGGGAGATATGTAAGTTATCGAGTATGCTAATAAGTTTGATGATCTATCTCGATATGGATGCGCTATTGTAGACACTGACATCAAAAGGAATATTCGGGGACTACGACCCAAGCTTGCTAGGGCAACCCTGACACATATCCGAGATCCTAGTAATGTAGTAGTGGAGATGGCAATCCGCCATGAAGAGATGCTTGTTGTTTGTGCTAGAGAGAAGCCAGTTGAATCTCAGGGTCCTTAGGGAAAAAAGAGGTTGTTCTTAAAAAAGAAAGGAGCCTAGAAGGAAGATACACCCAAGAAGTCAAAAGCTGATTTAGTCTACTTCAAATGTGACAAGAAGGGTCATTTTGCAAATGAATCCTTGTCAGGCAAAGGGATGCAGACTGCGGATAAAAAGCATGTGAAAAGCTACAACTACGACCAAGTTGGGCATTATAAGAATATATGCCCAGAACCAATTAGGGCGAACAAGGAAAAAGTTTTAGTTGTTGGACCATCATTTGCTAAACCAATTGCAGTTGATAAAGGGAAGACTATGATGGAAGGTACGTTTTTGATTTAGAGTATTCCAGTTAGGATACTGTTTGATACCAGTGCATCACATTCATTTATATCTCGGAATCTGGTTAATTGGTTATGCTTAGAACACACCTACCTTATTTCTTCCTTAAGGATTACGAATCTAGTAGGAGGGTATGCAACTCTAGGAATAAGATGTGACCAATTATAACTAGATTTGTTCGGTCATATGTTTACATGCAATCTGTATGTTTATGATTTCATAGATTTTGGGATCATTTTAATAATGGATTGGTTGGGTAGATATGAGACTAGGATATTTTGCCAGAAAGCAAAAATATTAGTAAGACACCTAGACAGTCATAACCGATTCATCTTCTCAGTGGAGAATTCTGACCGAAGTGTTTGTATTTTGTTAAGTGCTACATAAGTGGGCAAAGAGCTACGTCAGATTAGAGTTGCAAGAGAGTTTGTAGATGTTTTTGAGTCAGTCACAGGACTACCTCCTAACGAACTGTCAAGTCAGATAGATCTTGTGCCATGAGCCGAACCTGTTAGTAGACCACCTAGCAGGATGACACCGATTGAGATGAAAGAATTGAAGGTGCAGCTAGTGGATCTAGAAGGAAGAAATTTTATTAGACCAAGCAGTTCGCTTTGGGGAGCAGCCGTGGTTTTCATGAAAAAACCAGATGGGTCGTTAAGAATGTTCATCGATCATCGTAAGATGAATGAAAGGACGATCAAGAATAAATTTCCTTTGTCGAGAATAGATGATCTATTCGATCAGTTAAGTGGAGTCAGAGTGTTTTCCCAATTGGATTTGGCGACGGGGTTCCATCAGTTGAGAGTGGCTGAGGATTGTATTACTTTGACAGCATTTCGAACTAGGTATGGTTCATATGAATGATTAGGGTGCCATTTAGGTTGAAAAATGCACATACTTTCTTCGTGGATTTGATGAACCAAGTTTTCTGAGATCACTTGGATAGGTTCATATTGGTATTCGTAGATGACATTTTGATGTACTCGAAAGATGAAAGGGAGTACGAAGATCATCTAAGAGTAGTGCTTGAGACATTGAGGCAGTATCAGCCAAAGGCGAATTTTTCTAAGTGTCATTTTTGGAAGAAAGAGGTCAAGTTTCTTGGTCATGTAGTTTCAAAGGAGGGTTTGGTAGTAGATCCAATTAAGATTAAAGTTGTCAATAATTGGAAGAGACCAGAGATGGTAATCGAGATCAGAAGTTTTATCACACTTGCTGGCTGAGATTCATTGGAGATTTTTCATGGATAGCAGCACCTTTGACTAAGTTGACCAGGAAGGATGTGAAGTTAATTTGGTCCGACAAATGTGAGGAAGGATTCTTTAAGTTAAAGCATTTGTTGACCAACGCACCAATGTTAATTGTTCCAGATGGAAACCAAGGGTTGGTGGTGTACAATAATGCATGTGTAACGCGATTGGGAACCGTGTTAATGCTGAATGGTAAAGTCATTGCGTATGCTTCTCGGTAGCTTAGATCGCAAAAGGTGAGATACCCTACTCATGATTTGGAGTTGGCTGCGATGATCTTTGCGTTGAAGATTTGGATACATTTTCTCCTAAGGGAGAGATTTGAGCTATACACGGATCATAAGTCTTTAAGATACTTATTCTCTCAGAAGGAGTTGAATATGCGATAGCAGAGATAGATGGAGTTTTTGGCTACTTATGATTTTAGTATAGAATATAATCTTGGGAAAGGAAATAAGGTAGCGGATGTTCTTAGCAGGAAACATCAAAATATGGTGTTAGCTACGTGGGTGGAATAGAAAGATTTAGAAGCTTTGACTACTTGTAGTATATAGTCGAGATCGACTATTGGTTCTAGTCAGAGTGCCACTATGTTAGCCTGCTTATAAGTGCGACCAATGTTGGTCGAAAGGATAGCTTCTAAGTAGAAAGAAGATATAGTATTATCTGAGAGAATTAGAAGCCTTGAGATGGGGTATGAGATCGATGATCTAAAATATTTTGACATCGACCAAAGAGGATGATTGAGGAAGAAGGGATACTTTTGCGTTTTGAATATAGAGAAATTGAGAAGAGAAGTTCTAGAAGAGTGTCATCGATCCAAGTTTATGATTCATCCTGGGGGGACCAAGATGTATCAGGATATGAAGAGGAGCTTATATTGGGAAGGCATGAAGAGAGATGTTGGCTTGTGGGTTGGGCAGTGTGCTAACGGTCAACAAGTGAAAGACAAACACTAGAACCTGAGCAGGTTGCTTCAACCTTTAGAGATTCCAGTGTGGAGTTGAGATTCTATATCCATGGATTTCATTGACGAGTTGCCAAGGTCGAATAGGTGAAATGAAAGCATATGGGTCATAGTGGACATATTAACCAAAGGCACCCATTTTATTCCAATCAAGTCAACCAGGATGACATCTGTTTTGGCGAAGTTGTTCATGAAGAACATAGTCATACTTCATGGAATTCCTAGTAGCATAGCTAGTGACAGAGATGCATTATTCACTAACGAATTTTAGAGAAGTCTACAGAGAGTATTAGGTACCAAGCTCAAGATGGGTATAGCATATCACCCACAGACGGATGGACAAACTGAGAGAGTCAATAAAGTACTCGAAGATATGTTGAGAGCTTGTTTATTGGATTTTGGTGGATCTTGGGAAGATCACCTACACTTGATTGAGTTGTCCTATAATAATAGTTATTAGACTAGTATAGGAATGGCGCCTTTTGAAGCTTTGTATAGAAGGCCGTGCAAATCACCAGCGTGTTGGTTAGATTGGAGATGGATTATTCTTAGCTTCAGATATGGTTAGAGAGGCATCACAGAAGATTGAGTTAATCCAAGAAAGGATGAAGGAAGCTTAATCCAGACAAAAGAGTTACACATATAAAAGGCATAAAGACCTAGAATTCTCAGTTGGAGATAGAGTTTTTATGAAGATGTAACCAATGACGGTTGTGATATGATTCAGAAAGTCAGGAAAGCTGGCACTGAGATATGTTGGACCATTCCAGATTGTAGAAAGGATTGGAAAGCTCGCTTGCAAAGTAGAGTTATCGAGCAACATGACAGGTGTCCATATTGTATTCCATGTGTCTCATCTTCACAAGTATGTGCATGATCCAGGGACTGCTATTCCTCCAATAGGGTTGGATGAGTTAATAGTAGAGCCTAATTTGACTTTGTTAAACACCCAGTTCGGGTAGTAGCGAGAGATGAGAAAAGGTTAAGGAACAAGACAATCAGGTTAGTGAAAGTTCAATGGAGTGACAACGAGAAGGACTATACTTGGGAGACAGAGGACAAGATTAGAGATACTTATCTTGATCTGCTTTTGAGTTTACGTTTATATTAGATTTATATAGATAATTGCTATTTAGGTAGACAGTATAGTTGTTAGGGTTGTTATAGATGATTTCTATGTTTAGTATCTAGTCCTTACTGAATTTCGAGGATGAAATTCTTTTAGAAGAGGAGCCTGTAACACCCTTAATTTTAATAACATTATTCAGGAGATTTAATTAGATAAATTAAATAGAAAAATGTAAGTGTTAAGAGATAAGGGGATTGAGATTTGAATAAATATTAAGTGGTCGTGCTTATAATGAAGAAAGTAAATTAAAACTGAGAACTGTATGCTAAATTAAATGCAAAGACAAGAATACCGGATTTACAGTGGTTCGGCGTAACTGCCTACGTCCACTGTGAAGTTAATCTTTATTGCTTTACTCAACGATTGATTACAGATACAATCGGTACACCAACTACTTGAATACAATTGTTAAGTATAGAGAATGAGTCTTGAATGCGGCAGAGTCTCTCCGGTGTTCTCGAAAAAAGGTCCCTTTCACTGTGCCCCTGCCCCTCTATTTATAGACGAAGATGGGCTGGAATTTCCTAATGGGCCTAGAAGCAAGATACCTCGCCCATGGTGAGTAACTTCTGTGTGCCGAGCCAAAAATGTCGAGCCATATATCCAAGCCGAACGGTACCTCTATGCCGAACGAGGCAGTGTGTTGAGTGAAGTCTGTAGGCCGAACGAGACCCAATGCCCGTCAAAGGGAGATGTCGAACGATATACTCAGGCCGAGTGAGGCTTCATGCCGAACGAGGATGGAATGTCGAACGAGGCTGGATGCCGAATGGTACTGTAATGCCGAGTGAGGCCTGGATGTCGAACGGTGCTGGAATGCCTAGCGAGGCCTGGATGCCGAACGAGGCTGTAATGCCAAACGGGGCTGGAATGCCAAGCGAGGCCTGGATGCCGAACGAGGCTGGAATGCCGAGCGAGACCTGGATGTGGAACGATTGGAGATGTCGGTCGAGGCTTCTCTGCCGAACGATATGAAATGTCGAACGATCTTGCTGTACCGAACTGCCCTCAATGCCGAACGAGCCTTCTACACCAAGCCTCTTGTTACTTGGTCAAGCCACCGGGTAACACTTGCCCCCCAAAGTGTATCATATGGATGAACATGATGCGCTTTGAACCATTAGCACTCCGTGTTTCCTTAAAGCCTTGGCTTTGGCTTCTCGATAGTGCCTTCCTAAATGTCGAGCGATGCATTGTATGCCGAACGACGTACCAATGCCGAACGACATACGAATGTCGAACGACATTGATGCCGAACAAGGGTGATGCCTTGACCGGTTCTACCGGTCACTTTCCATTCGACTTCTCTTCTCTCAATATAAACCGATACTTCATTTTCTTCTCCCTTTTACTTTTACCTTCACACTACAGAACTTACGAACTTGCCTCTTCCCAAACTCTTGTCAACACCTCAACAACTCCTTTAGTTCCAGAGTCTCCTTGGTTACTTATCGATTGGCATCAACAATGAGCCTGAGTAGATCTCTACTTCCATTTCGAGCACTCCATCAGACTTCGCCCCTTTCTACTAGGTATTAACCCTTCATTCACTTGACTCTTCCTGATTAGGGATTTAAGGCAAGACTTGAACTCACGCCCTTCCTCTAACCCATAAACAACGATAGTCGTGTAGATTAGGAAGGTGGATTCGAGGTTTAGAGAAGCCATGGGATTAAATGGAGAGGAAGATGGAAGAAGACGTTGGCCTAGCATGAACCTGTGAGGGTTGAGACGTCTGGTCACAGGTGGCGTGCGAGTTGAAGTGGTGGTCGACTAGCCACCTTTGAGTGTACCCAATTCATATGAAGGAAGGAGTTGGGAGAAGATGTATGGATGTGGCTCGGCATGACTCCCTCATGCCGAACGAGATGGGAGTATGTAGGAGAAAAGTCGAGGTTGGGTTCGCATGCCGAGCGATGTGGCTCAGTATGACCATGGCTCGGCATGACCACTTATGCCGAATGGCGTTAGAGGGTGTATTGGAGTAAGGTTGGAGCTAGGTTCAGCGTGCCGAGCGACGTGGCTCGATATGACCATGGCTCAGTACGATCCTCTTACGCCGAACAGGATAGGAAGGAGTGCGGGAGAACTAGGAGTTGGGCAAGATACCGAGCGATGCGGCTCGACATAATTGTGGTTCGGCTTGACTCCTTTATGCCGAACGGTGGAGAGGAAAGGTGTTGAGAGTAAAATGCCGAGCGATGCGGCTCGACATGATTGTGGTTCGGCATGTCTTGCCGCATGCCGAACGGCAATGATGGATGGTAGAAGAGTGGTGTACACATGACAGTTAAAACCTTCTCAACTTGAACCCAATGCATTGTTGACTTAACACCTTTTTATGCCCGAATATATGACAGTGAAAAAGGACAGACTTAAACAACTAAGCATATCGGACAATCCGGAGTGATAACTCCCGTGTTTAGACAACTGTAAACTTGAACTTAACTTGCTGGAAACAGTTAATAACCTTTCACATACAGCGACGATGTCGAGTTCAAAACATAAACCATCTTATGACTAGCTCTCTAGATGGTCAGCGATGATGGTCTTCGAAGATGATAATTCAAAGCTTAGACTTATTTCATCAACTTAGTGACTTTTCATTTCTTGGCACTTATATCTGAATGATCACACTAGTTCATGCACCACACAGGGGGAATATTTATGTTGTTAAGTCTAATGCCGATTGTTCTTCAAGTATAGTTCAAACAGGTGTTTTACCAGATTCAATCATTCACTAGAGATGTCTACGAAATCTAGCTCCGCCACAATCTCGGACAGACCTGGGCCATCTTGTCGGCAAGAAGTAATTGGTACTTCAAACCCATCGACTACTTCTGCACAAGACATACCGAGCCCCGCGATCGCATCTGATGACTTGGCTCCCGATACCTTGGATGCAGCGATCATTTTATACGATCCGATTGATTCCCAAGCCTCGAAGATTAACGAAAGCACGCTTCGTCGTATATGCTCGGTCCATGGAATCCCTTTTGAAGACGTGTTAGTTTCATCGGGGCAGGATCGTCCTCACTTGCCCCTAGTTGGATATACAGCCTGCAACAGATTCATGTGTTGGGTCGGCAGCGTACCACCATTCAACTCCTTTCTTCGAGACGTATTGCAGTATATCGAGATAGTCCCATCGCAATTGCATCCGAACAGCCATGCATTCATATACGGAACTTGCATTCTCTTTATGAGTGTCCTCTTCAAGCTTCCAACTCCGGGCGATATTCTCTATATCTATCGCATCAAGAGACGGTCAGATAGTCCATCTTTCGTGTTCCTCGAGCCGCACAGAAAGTGTCAAATCTTAACTGTGGCATGGAGCAAGTTTGCCCAGTATAAATAGGGGTGGTTCTATGTGCGCTGTCCTCCCGGCTTTGCGAGGAGATGGATGGAATGAATTAAGTATTTTTTCTAGGTCAACACTCATGTTTCGCTGAAGCTACACCTTTTCTAACTCTTCCTCTATTTTTACAGGTAATAACCCACGTCACGAGGGCTTCGGATATTCTGAAGCTGTCGAAGCTATCCGAGCTATTCCTGCCGAAGATCAGGACATAAAAACTCTCATTTCAAATGAATCGCTCACGAAGTTTGGGTTGCTGGCTGAAGGCCGTCGAATAAGCCTCCCTTCAGGCATTACTATAACCAGGCCTGCTTCGGGCAAAGGAAAAAACCAGGTTGGATCTTCATCACGTAATGCCCCTGACACACTAGAGGAAGGGGAGATTAGGGAAGGCAAGACGCCCGAAGTACCGGGTGAAAATGTTAGTCCCGCTCAGGAGCCGGTAGTCGAAGTTCGTGATATCGAAATGACACCTTCCCCTTCAAAGGGAAAGAAGAAATTGACCTATAATTTAAGGAAGAAGAAAGTGGGTGGAACTTCTAAAGTCACTCTTATTCCAGTTGAGAAAGAAGCTTCCTCGCAGCATTTAGAAAGTTCTCTGAAAGGCCTGTCAAACCTTACTATACCCGATGATCTGCTCAACTATGGTTTCGACGATCCAGAGGGCCTTAAGCTTCATTCGCCCGCGAGAGGCGATACGAGCGCTCAACCCCAAAATCAGGGAGAAAAAGCTCCTATTAGTAAAGAAACTGGTCCGTCGGGGGGAAACACTAGGACACACACAAACACATGCACTTCACCTTGCACTTAAATTTCTATCATCACTCTATTCTTTGCTAACATGTCGTTATTTAAATTCAGTGTAGGTGACATGGGGCGTACACATGACTTGACCGCCTTCGTGGTTCATTAATTTTTCACCGATCCGCCTGGGACTCGGGTTCCGGCAAACACTGAGATCGAGATGACTCCGGCGATCAAGACTACCACCGTCGAGAATCATCTACCGTAGAAAGACCTATAGCCAGTCTTCATATCCTCGCGATCCTCCTCCTCAGTCGAAGCACAGCAAAGAGAATCCCGCACATAAGGGGTCCCAGCCTGAGGCCCGTCGGGATCAACACTCCGGTTCATCCAGTACCAGGCAATCCCGGGATCAACACTCCGGTTCATCCAGTACCAGGCAATCCCGGGATCCCCACAGAACACCTACAGTCTCCAAGTAGACTCCTCTCGCTCTTGTATCTGATCCATTGGTAGCAGAATGACTTGCTGAACTTAAAGCCTCGTTTCCAAAGATATGCTTCGATGGCTTAAAATTTCTCCCGGCGATCCACCAGATTCCAGGACATGTCAAGCAAAGCTCTACTGCTTGTACTAATGACGTCTATGTCCAGCATGATGCATTTGTGCACTTAGCTGAAAAAGTTTTAGAAGTCTCCATTGAGCGTCAACATGAAATTAATCGCATGAAGCTCGAGGCTATCCATGATAAAGACATTATCAAAGCTCAGGAGGAAGAGCTCTCTGCGTAGAAATCTCAACTTGAAGCCGCCCAACAGAATGCTAAAGATACTATGGAAGCCGTCAATCGTCTAGAGTCAACTCATAAAAAAGAAATCGACGAGGCGGTCCAATGTTGTGGGGCGCTGGCTTTAGAGAAGGATTCAGTGCAGAAAGAAAGGAATGCATTTGCCCTCCGGGTCAAAGAGCTGGAGGATCAACTCTGCAAAGAAGGAGAGGAGAAGACTACCGCCCAAGAAGAGTCACAATGATATTGTGATGAGATGTTGCCACGCGACTTCTGAAGGCAAGATCGACGACGAGCTTTCTAAGGTCGTGATGCTAAAGGATGAAGCCCGTGAAGAGGGCAAGAGAATAACATCTGCGGAGATTGACTCTCGCCTTGAGGCGGCTGCAGAGGCTGGAAGGGAGGAGGTCAAGTGCATGTTCGACCCCACTTATTGCAGAATTCAACGCCCGTGTCCTCATGCATCAGGACTTAACTTTCCTTGGCGAGGGCTACCTCGAATCTCTAGCTGAGGCATTGGAGGCTTTAATAAAGATCAAGAAGGCCGAACTTGGCACCGAGGAGGTCGATGAAGATGCTTTAATAAAAGAATTTCTCAAGGGGAACGAGCCTTCAGATCTGTCTGCGGCGAAGGCTCTGTACTGCAAAAGTTCATCCTCATCGAAAGGGAAAGACATCATTGCCAGTCCGTCTGGAACGGAGCCTTCAGTCCTTCCTCCTACTCAATCGGCTAATCGACCAGTTCTCGATCCATTTGAGAAACATGCTTGTTATGATTCAGAGGACCCTGGTCTCGGTATTCACATTCTATCTCCCATTCCGGAGGGTGAGACTCCCCGGATAATTGGGAGCCAGCAAGAAGCCGGTACATAACTCTTCTTTTTAAAGTTCAAAGAGCCAACGTTTTCGGCGAAAGATTATTGTATTCTAATGTCTGTTTCCTGTGGTTTTGCGCAGGTCGTTCTGATCCCCAACCCACTCCAAGAAGCGATGACGCCACGGAGGAGAAGGGGAAAACAAGCGAGGCCACTCATACGGAAGAGACTCCCAGTCCAGACGCTCAAGTGATTGAGACGCTTGATGAGAATAAGTCTGAGACATCATCCCCTATCGAAGGTAGTTATGAAGTTGAGATCACAAGCGTCTTTGAGCACACTTCTAAAATGAGGATGAAGGAGCAGCTCATGGAGGAAAATAAAAAGACGGCTGAAACCAAAGTTGAGCCCCGAGTAGTGGACCTAGACGATCCTTTGAACAAGCCTTTGAAGGTCATCCTCCCTGGGGGGTCCAGGCCACAGGAAGTCCCTTACATCCTCGGTTGTTACCCCCCTAGCAAAGAAAATTTCCAAGAGGAAACGCGTGGGAGATGAGTCGTCTGAGAAGACGAAGGAGGGAAAGAAATCGAAGAAACCAAAGAAGTAATTGTTACTCTCGTTCAACGAGAGTTAGTTTAGATTACGCAATTACTTCTATTTATTTTCGAAGTCCATGTTAATAGACATTATCTTCTAGTTTTGGAGGAGTTGTAGTAGAAACTTATTTTTCGATAAATAAAGCTTAGTTCTTCTGTCTTTCAAAAGACTTTTATCATTCAGTTTTCTGTGTGATTGCGGTCGAAACCCAAGCTATTATGAGTTACATAAACTTCTCAATTCATCTTCATATAAGTTGGAAACTCTTTGGAATTGTACATCCTTTATTCCACGCTTCGGGTACTTAGAATAATTTTCAGTCCGTATGCCGGGACTTGATGACTTCAAGTCATTTGTGTCCTAGTCCGCACTCTGGGGATTTAGAGAATTTTAAACCGTTTATACTCCAATCCGCACCCTGGGGATTCAGAGTACTCCATTCCGCACTTAAGGGACTTGGAGATTTTAAGTCGTTTACACTTTGGTCTGCACTCGAGGAACTCAAAGGACTCCAGTCCGCACTTAGAGGACTCAGAGTACTCCAGTCTGCACTCAGGTGACTTGGAGATTTCGAGTCGTTTATACTCTGGTCCGCACTCAGAGGACTCAGAGTACTCCAGTCCGCACTCAGGGGATTTGGAGATTTCAAGTCGTTTATAATCTGGTCCGCACTCAGGGGACTCAGAATACTCCAGTCCGCACTCAGGGGACTTGGAGATTTCGAGTCGTTTATACTCTGGTCCGCACTGGGGGGACTCAGAGTACTCCAGTCCGCACTAAGGGGACTTGGAGATTTCGAGTCGTTATACTCTAGTCCACACTCAGGGGACTCAGAGTACTCCAGTCCACACTTAGGGGACTTGGAAATTTCGAGTCATTTATACTCTGGTCCACAATCAGGGGACTCAGAGTACTCCAGTCCACACTCATGGGACTTGGAGATTTTGAGTCGTTTATACTCTGGTCCACACTCAAGGGACTCAGAGTACTCTAGTCCGCACTCAGGAGACTTGGAGATTTTGAGTCGTTTACACTCCGGTCCGCACTCAGGGGACTCAGAGTACTCCAGTCCACACTCAGGGTACTTAGAGATTTTGAGTCGTTTATACTCTGGTCCGCACTCAGGGGACTCAGAGTACTCCAGTCCACACTCAGGGGACTTGGAGATTTCGAGTCGTTTATACTCTGGTCCACACTCAGGGGACTCAGAGTACTCCAGTCCATACTCAGTGGACTTAGAGATTTCAAGTCGTTTATGCTCTGGTCCGCACTCAGGGGAATCAGAGTACTTCAGTCCGCACTCAGAAGACTTGGAGATTTCGAATAGTTTATACTCTGGTCCGCACTCAGGGGACTCAGAGTACTCCAGTCCGCACTCAGGGGACTTGGAGATTTCGAGTTGTTTATACTCGGGTCCGCACTCAGGGGACTCAGAGTACTCCAATTCGCACTCAGGGGACTTGGAGATTTCGAGTTGTTTATACTCTGGTCCGCACTCAGTGGACTTAGAGTACTCCAGTCCACACTTAGGGGGCTTGGAGATTGTGAATTGTTTATAATCTGGTCCGCACTCAGGGGACTCAGAGTACTCCAGTTTGCACTCAGGGGACTTGGAGATTTCTAGTCGTTTATACTCTGGTCCGCACTCAGGAGACTCAGAGTACTCCAGTCTGCACTCAGGGGACTTGGATATTTCGAGTCGTTTATACTCTAGTCCGCACTTAGGGAACTCAGAGTACTATAGTACACACTCAGGGACTTTGAGACTTCGAGTCATTTATACTCTGGTCTGCACTCAGGGGACTTAGAGTACTCCAGTCCGCACTTAGGGGACTTGGAGATTTTGAGTCGTTTATACTCTAGTCCGCACCCAGGGGACTCAGAGTATTTCAGTCTGCACTTAGGGGACTTGGAGATTTTGAATCATTTATAATATGGTCTGCACTCAAGGGACTCAAAGTACTCCAGTCCGCACTCAGGGGACTTGGAGATTTCGAGTTGTTTATACTCTGGTCCACACTCAGGGAACTCAGAGTACTCCAATCCACACTCAGGGGGCTTGGAGATTTCGAGTCGTTCATACTCTGGTCCGCACTCAGGGGATACATAGTACTCCAGTCCACACTCATGGGAATTGGAGATTTCAAAGTGTTCGTGTGCATTCGTACGTCAGACAGAATAACGTAACTCTAGTGGTTTGCCATAGAATTATCATACACAAAAACATCAATAATCAAGGAAAAGATGGCTTCAAGCCTTTATTATTGAAAATAAGCTAGATTGTTTTATTACATGCCGAAGACTAAAAATAAAAAGATGCTAGAAATAAGTGTAACTAAAATATGAAAGAAATGGACTGAGTATAATAGTGTCGCAAATATCGCTATTCCATTCTCGGGGGCGTGTCGCACCATCAACGGTCGCTAGCTTGAAAGTTCCCTCTTCAAGCTTCCGTTCAATGACGTATGGACCTTCCCATGTGGGATTCATATGCGATGGGACCGGAAAAAATTGTTTCAAAACGAGGTCACCCACATCAAAGATTCTCGGCCGGACTTTTTCAATATGCAGCCGCTCTTAAATCGGCTTCTTCATGTTTTTCGTCGATGAAATCCAATGATTCCAGTAAAAGATCCCGATTCGACAAAGGGTCTTAATAAGTTACCCGATGTGACGGAACTTCAAGTTCTATGTGTATAACAGCTTCCATGCCATATGCTAATGCAAATGGAGTGTGGCCAGCCGTGGACTTGTGGGTGGTTCTATAAGCCCAAACCGCTGTCGGGAGTTCAACCACCCACTTACCTCTAGCCTTTTCCAAATGCTTTTTCAATATGGACTTGATTATTTTGTTCACGGCTTCCACTTGTCCATTGGCTTTTGGATGAGCAACTGCTGCAAATTTTTCTCAATGCCATATCTTTGGCAAAACTCTTTGAACTCTTTGCGTTCGAACTGAGTTTCGTTGACCGTAATGATAATCCATGGAAGACCAAAACGGCATATAATATTCCGTATAACGAAATTAATGACCTTTTTGGTGGTGATCGTGGCCAAAGGCTCTACTTCTACCCACTAGTAAAGTAATCGACCACAACTATCACGTACTTCACACCACCTTTGAATATGGGTAATGAACCGACTACGTCGATCCCCCACATTGCAAACGGCCAGGGACTAACCATTTGCGTGAGTTCCGTAGGTGGAGCTCTCAGGATTTTTACATATTTCTGGCATTTGCCACATCTTTTTACATAGTCTGCAGCATCCTGATTTACAGTTGGCCAAAAGTATCCATAACGAAGGATTTTCTTTGCTAACGTCTGCCCTCTAGTATGATCGCCGCATTCTCCTTCATGGACTTCTCTCAGGACTCGTTTTATCTCATCGTCGGTAGTGCACCGGAGTAAGGGGGTCGAGAATCCCCTCTGATACATTATTCCGTCTTGCATTACATATTGCGAAGCCTTATGAATGACTTGTCACCTTTCACTCCTTTCGGGCAAGACCCCGTGTAGCAAGTATTGCTTGAGTGGGGTCATCCATGATTCCTTCTCAATTTCTGTTTCTAACACGAAATCTGCCTCCATTATATTTACACTCGGAGCATGTAAGGTTTCAATGGGAACCAATCCCATTTGTCGTGCATCATCAGTGCTCGCTAATTTTGCCAATGAATCGGCTTCTTTATTTTGTTCATGCGGGACATGCGAAATATCATAATATTCCAGATTTGCTAGCAGCTCTTGAACCCGTGCTAGGTATGGGGCAAGTCTCTATCCCTTTACTTGATAGTCCCCCCGAACTTGGTACATGTGAGTCATAAAAGATTTCAACCAATCTTACCCCCAGTTCTCTGATAAATCTCAAGCCAGCAATCAATGCTTCATACTCGACTTTATTATTTGTCGCTGGAAATTCGAGCTTCAAAGCATAACAAACTAATCGATTTTTAGGAATCACAAGAACTATGCCAGCCCCCGAACAACGGTTGTTAGATGCCCCATCGGTATACATCTTCCATTGAACGGGAGGTATGACATTGCTACCGTCTGACGTAGTGAATTCAGCAATGAAGTCTACAAGCGCTTTCCCTTGAATGGCCCTTCGTGGCAGGTAGGTAATATTGAACTGACTCAGCTCAATATTCCATTTTAAAATCCTTCCAGAAGTTTCAGGTCGTTGGGGTACCTGCCACAAGGGTTGATCGGTATAAACACTGATTGAGTGTGCATGAAAGTATGGCCGGAGCTTGCATGATGCAATCACCAAGCAATAGGCTAGTTTCTCAATCTTAAGATAATTTCTTTCCGCCTTTAGATATTTACTGACATAATACACCAGCTTCTAAACTCGGCCCTTTTCGTGAACCAGAGCCGTACTGATAGCACGCTGGGATACAGCTAAGTATACGTACAACATCTCGTGATCTACTGGTTTCGATAGTATTGGGGGGCTTTCCAAATGCCTTACTAGAGCTCGGAACGCTTCCTCACAGTCGAACGTCCACTCAAGATTTCTCCTTCCTTTCTTTATTACATCGAAGAAAGGAATACGCTTATCTGTGGCTCTGAATATAAATCGACTTAGCGCGGCCACCTTCCCATTCAAGTTTTGCACTTTTTTTTATAGTTTAGGCACTTGTATGTCTCGAATAGCTTGAATCTTCTCTGGGTTAGCTTCGATTCCCCACGCATTCACAATAAAACCCAAAAACTTCCCTAACGCAACGCTAAAGGAACATTTCAAAGGATTGATCTTCTACCATAACGTTTGAGTATATCAAACATCTCTGCTAAGTCTCGGATGTGATCATTTGACTATAATGACTTCGCGAGCATATCATTCCATAGACTTCTATTGTTCTGCCAATCTAGTTTTTAAACATTCGATTCACTAGGCGCTGATAAGTTGCTCTCGCGTTTTTCAATCCGAAAGGCATTACTACATAGCAATATGGCCCTGCGTCTATGACAAAACTGGTATATTCTTGGTCTGGAATGTGCATCGGGATCTGATTGTATCCTGAATACGCATTCATAAATGACAGTAGCTCGTGTCCGGCAGTTGAGTCGACCAACTGGTCGATTCTAGGTAAAGGGAAACTATCCTTCAGGCATGCTTTGTTTAAATCAGAATAATCTACGCAAGTTCTCCACTTCACATTTGCTTTCCTCACAAGCATAGGGTTAGACACCCATTCAGGGTAGAGGGCATCGCGCACGAACCCATTGGTTTTGAGTTTGTCCACCTCCTCTCTGAGAGCAGCGGACCTCTCCGGGTCCATGCCCCTCCGTTTCTGTTTTACAGGGACGTACTGTGGGTCTACGTTCAACATATGACTTGCAATAGCGGGATAAATCCCGCACATATCAGAATGTGTCCAAGCGAAAAACGTCTAGGTTTGCTCAGAGGAAATCAGTAAGATCCTCGGCCATTGAAGGGTCGAGTTGCGATCCAATCTTAAGAACTCGTGGTGGGTCATCCCGACTGACTGGAATGTCAATCGTCAGCTCATCCGGTGCGGCATTTGCTTCCCTGGGTCGTCCATCATCATCTCTCGGATCTATGTCTCTATAGATCTGAGAATGTTGCCCGAGCCAGGGCTCGGGCACTACTTGTCAATTGTCAGTATTTTGGATGTGAACAGAGTTGTCCGCAACCTTTCCTTCCTCTCTCCGCTGAGCCTCTCTCAGCTCAGCCACATAACATGTGCGATCGGTCGCCTGATCCCATGCACTACACTGACTCCTTTGTCTGTCGGAAATTTTAACGTCAAACATCATGGGGCCAAAGCCGCCCCTAAACTCTGCCGGGGCCGGATGACCCAGAAATACATTGTACGGAGAATCAACATCCAACACTATGAACGGTAGGATTCGCACCCTTCTGCGCTCACCTTCTCCCAGTTCAACTGGCAACTCAACATAAACCATCGCATCAATCGCCGCACCATTAAATCCATGAATACGGGCTTTAGATGGCTTCAAATCTTTTGTCTCCATCTTCATTTGGTCATATGCCTTTTTTAAGATGATGTTAACGGAGCTTCCACAATCAATTAAAATTCTTTTGACGTATGCTGGCTCGATCATCGCAGATATGACCATCGGGTCGATGATAGGAGCCTCCACCTTGTATGCATCTCGGCTCCTAAACATTATATCGTCTGTCATCATGCGTTGTTGTTTTGCAGGGGTCCCATCCTCCATATTTGAACAACATTCATAATCCACATGCCTTAAGGAGGTAGCATATCGCTCCATCTTCTGCCAACTCTTGTCTGCAGGGTGAGGTCCTCCGATTATAGTGTTTATGATCAATCTACCCACTGTTCGGGTAGGTTCCTCTAGATGGCGTGGAGCCGACCCGCGTTCGGGATCTGATGTTCCTTGCCTACCCTCTTGTGGGTTCTTAACAAATTCCTGCAGCTTTTTCTGCCTGATCAACTTTTCTACGGCGTCATGGAGGTGTCTACACTCCTCTATATTGTGCCTATATGTTTCATGGAAGCGACAGTGCTTCCCCGACCGCTTCTATTCCTCAGTGGACTCCTTTGGGCGTGGCTTTCTGTATTGAAAAGTGTTACAAGTTGACAGTAATATTTTCAAGAGATGCATTCAGTGGGGTGTATTCGTTGTAGGTTGGAATCCTTGGCTTCCATTTCCACGCTTCTCTTTTCTTTCCGGGATTTCCTCCTCCGGACCCTTTAGACTGCCCAGGCTTGTTCTGGACGTTGACTTGAACATTTCTCGAGTTATCACCGGATTGTTTTACGGCGATGTTGCTTTTCATAGTGTCCTGAACAGGCGTTGGTGCCTTATCTCGCCTCGTCCACCTAGCTTCTTCTCTTCTTATGAATTGATGAGCCTTTGCATAGAAACGCTCCAGCGTTGTTGGAGGCTTTCCTGCCAACCAATCTCCAAATTCTGAATCCAGATCTACACCTCGCATTACCGCCATTAGAATTGCATGGTCATTAGGGTTGCTAACTTCAGTAGCCGCAACATGAAATCTTTGCGAATATTCTTTCAGGGACTCCCCCGGAGCCTGGATTACAATAGATAAGGACATCACATCCTTGGGACGAGTGGCATATATCCTGAACTGTTCCATAAATTTCGTCGCCAATTCGTCGAAGCTGGATATAGACCGTGGAGGAAGTCGAGTGAACCATATGGTGGCGATTCTAGATAAGGTAATTAGAAAGCATCTACACTTGGTCACGTCATTTGCTCTGGCTGAATCCATCATCCATTCGTACCTCATCACATGCTGCCTGAGATCGGTCTTTCCTTCGTAGGCCGGGATAGTTGGCATGCTAAACTTTCTAGGATACTCGGCCTGTAGAATGGTATCGGTGAATGGAGTATGACTATTGGATATCCCCTAATCTTCATTAGTTAGGCCTTGATTTTCTCTCATTAACTGCCTGACCATAGCTGATAAATCCGGAGTTTGTATGGAGGATGGAAGGTTGGGCTCTGTTCTATGGGACTGCTCGGGTTGATGTCCCCTCTACTGGCGATCTGCCAAACGTGTATCTTGAAGGCCAGCTTCATTAGGATCTTGGTTAGCCGGGCATCCGGTCTCCACACGTGCTCCCGCTCTTAAGTTTTCTGTTCCAACTTGGGTGCGGTCTCCAAGATGTGATGGATCCCTGGTAGATCGATCAGTAGCACCTGCTTGCGCAGTTTTAATTTTACGGCATCTACGCCTGGGAGGTTCATCAGATGAAGTCGAGCTATCGGATGAGGAATAAGGAGCATGGCTACTTCTAGCATTCTGATGCTGTTGCTGAGTAAGCTGAGTGATGAGGTTTGCGTTAGCTTGAATCTGCTCAGCAAGTGGTCTTCTACTTTCCATGAGTTCTCTCATTAAGTCGTTGAACTCTATCCTAGTGATGACTTCCGCTTGATTTTGGGTAGTAGTCCATGCACCTAGGTTTGCTTGTTGGTTGCGAGGTCCTTTCTGTTGTACGCTAGCAGTCTCATTGACATCTACATTATGAGAGGCTGATGGGTATGTGGTCTTTCCATAGTAGAGTTGTTAATCGAAACTCTGAGTAGATTCAATGGACGTCCTGTCAATAAGTCGGATCTCCTTCGGGGGATTTATTCAATCCAGTAGCTACAAAGCAGATCCTAGCGGCCTGAGAATTCGATTCTCAGTGAAAGCACCAAAATGTTAGTATCAAAATTGGTCACTAAGAACCTTGAGAAAGATTGTGTAGAGATATTAATGAAGAAAGTAAATTAAAACTGAGAATTGTATGCTAAATTAAATGCAAAGACAAGAACACCGGATTTATAATGGTTCGGCGTAACTGCCTGCGCCCACTATGAAATTAATCTTTATTACTTTACTCAACGATTGATTACAGATACAATCCGTACACCAACAACTTGAATACAGTTGTTAAGTAAAGAGAATGAGTCTTGAATGCGGCAGATTCACCCCAGTGTTCTCGAAAAAAGGTCTCTTTCACTGTGCCCCCGCCCCTCTATTTATAAACGAAGATGGGTTGGACTTTCCTAATGGGCCAGAAGTAAGATACCTCGGCCCATGGTGAGTAACTTCTACCTACCGAGCCATATAACCAAGCCGAACAGTACCTTTATGCCAAACGAGGTAGTGTGTTGAGTGAAGTCTATAGGCCGAACGAGACCCGGTGCCGGTCGAGGGAAGATGTCGAACGACATACTCAGGCCGAGTGAGGCTTCATGCCGAAAGAGGCTGGAATGCCGAACGAGGCTGGAATGCCGAGCGAGGCCTGGATGTCAAACGGTGCTGGAATGCCAAACGACGCATGGATGCTGAACGGTGCTGGAATGCCGAGCGAGGCCTGGATGCCGAACGATGCTGGAATGTCGAACGGGGCCGGAATGCCGAGTGAGGCCTGGATGCCAAACGAGGCTGGAATGCCGAGCGAGGCCTGGATGCCGAACGATGCTAGATGCCGGTCGAGGCTTCTCTACCGAACGATATGAAATGCCGAACGACCTTGCTGTGCCGAATGGCCCTCAATGCCGAACGAGCCTTCTACACCAAGCCTCTTGTTACTTGGTCAAGCCACCGGGTAACATATATATTTTTTGTCCCCTAAGTCATTCACATTTATTCTTTATTTTCACAAAAATAAAATGTAAACAAAAGAAGGGGAGCATCCATAATCAAAGAGAAAAGAGAAGAGAATTCAAATCAAGCTAAGAATTAAAGCTAGGGGAATAAATCTCAATCTCAATACAATCTCCTTATCTTAATCAAGGTGAATACTATTATCATCTCTATTTTATGAATATATGTTTTAGATTTAAGATTAAATTCATTTATATGATGTTTGGATGATGATATGCTTGAATCAAAATTTTTTTAATTTAAACAAGATTCTTTAAATGAAGATTCATATGGTTTTAGAGAAAAACCAATTGAAATTAATGTCTCATGATCTCTCTTTTATTCCATTCTAATCTATTTTTCATTCATTTGTTTTTACTCATTTTAAGTTAAAGTTGTATGCATCTTTTCAGGCATCCTTAAGATTTGGAAACAACCATAATTTAGATAGAAATGAAATATTGGAGTAATTCAGCAAATCATATGGGCACTCTTGGTTGTTTCAACATGCATATTGGATAATATCCATTTGATCGAGTTTGTTTATATTCTTTTCCAAAACAAAACAGTGTATGACTTTTATATAAATGTATATATGCTAAAATTTCAATCTACCAAAAATCTAAACGTTGTTTTACAAATATTTGCCAAGTAATTATTATGGCAAAAAATTTGCCATGTAAATATTTCCACTAATAATTACTCATCATCCTACATCGATCTCACAATATTTTCTAGGATATTATGGTAAAATATTTGCATAGTCTGATAATCCACATATTTAAGCAATTAGTGATAATAACTTATGAAAAATATTTTCTAGGAAAATATTTGTCATTTGTTAATTTTCATTTCATTGTACATGAATCTACATATACAAGCAATTGGTGATAATAACCGATAATAAATTTTTGCTAGGAAATTTTTTGCCATTTGTCCAATTTCATTTCATTGTACACAAATCTACAATTCCAATCTATCAAGTATCAAAATAATATATGTCAAATATTTTCCTGAAATTCCCATGTATAGAAAAATCGAAATTCAAATTACCTTTTATACTTCATTTTTTGGATTTTTAGTTTGAACTGATGCATGTTCTACACAATAGTTAATTTTTGGTTGTTCTATTCGAACATGGAAGATCCTTTTCTACAAATTTGCATATATTCTCTAATTTTTGGGGAAACCACTTCAATATCTTCTTGCTTTCATACAGTTGCTCAATTGAAACTGTAAGCGGCGAGTTTTACTTCTGTTCAGTCGATCGAAAGTGTAAGAAAAAACTAATTTGCAAATTAGGTATTTTGTTTGATTTCGAGCTTTCATGTGTTTTTTTGGTTCAATCGATTGACTGAAGAAAGCGGGTAAGATTATGCGGGTTTCTGTTTTTTAATTATTTAAAAACAGGGATGTATATTATAATTTGTAAATGGGAGGGATGTTAGCCTAATAATTTTCAAATGGAGGGATGTGGGCCAAAATTTCTTGAAGTATTATATACTTTTGAACTTCTATCTGGATTAAAGATTAAAGATTAATTTTGAAAAAAGTTTAGCATTGGTATTGAATGATTTAGATAGGATAGAGTATCAAATTGCTAGTATTTTGAGCTGTAAAATTATGAAATTTATTTCCTATAGAATACTTAGGGTTTTTTTATAAGTCCAACAAAATTTAAACATGATATGGGTTAATAATAAGTAGAAAAATTAAAAAATAGATTATCCAAATGGGCCAAATTAATCAATAAGGATGTGAGCCCATTTTGATATTGTTCTTATTAATTATGTTTTATCACCACTACTTATATATTGGATGTCATTTTATCTCTTTCCAAAATGGACAATCGATAAAATAGATAATCAAAAGAGATTTTTTTTTTATATAGATTAAGAATAACCCTTATAGTTGTTCAAAGTGTCTCGTTAATGGGAAATGGTATGTAAATCTAAAGAGGTGGGAGAATTAGAAATTATAAATTTACATAATCTAAATACGTTCTTATTAGAAAAATGGCTATAGAAATTTAACGATAATATTGAAAAATTAATATGAAAAGAAATAGTATCGAATCAATGTATGGTAGTGCATTTAATCTATATCATATTTTCACTAATAATACAAATAATATCTCTCACTTTTGAAAATCGATAATGATTTTTTTTTTATTCTTAAATTATAAATCAATAATGTAGTACATTTGAAGAATAACACCTCATTCTGACATGATTATTGGGTATCAGGTATTCCCGCTAAAGTGCAATTAGATAACTTTATGAAATTTATAATTTTAAAAACATGTTGGTTTCAAAAGTATATAGACCTAACGTGAATTTTCCTTGTGAATTTAGTTTTAAGCGTATATTAGTTGGAACAACGTTATTATAGTGTACTTTATTTTGTGCTAAAGTAGAATTATATAACATTAATAATGAAAATGACAGTAAAAAAATACGATGTTTGGATAAGAGTAAATTATACATCTCACTCGTCTTATAAATTTCCAAAATTTTTGGAAACAAAGTCGAATATTTTAAATACATTTGAAAAGCAAAAGCTCCGCCTAAGACAAAAGTACATATGTTGTTAATTTTACATAGAAAATCAAATTCTATAGAACTATTAAACAAGAAGAATATATTTATTGATAAAAAATGTTTTTTTTATAATATGAAAATGGTAATTGAGTGTGCAGTTCCATTCTCCTTAATATTCTAGTAATTTTATTTTAATATAACAAATAAAGATATTAATTTTGAATCATATTGGTACAGTCAGAGATTTCATTCTGCAGATTATCAAAGATTTATGCTTGATACTATTTTTACTATTATATGTTGGTTTATTTGGTTCGAAAGAAATTGAAGATGTTTTAACAACATAAGAACTCCTATGGAAAATTTAATATATGCGGATTCCTTTTAATATATGCAGTTTCCTTGGTTTGTTTTAATTGGAATTCAAGGTTTTAACAATATTAGTTTCAACGATATCTTAAAATGGTAAAATTCGTGTTGATTTAGTTAAGGAAAAATTCATCTCCAAAAATAGAATTAATAATAACACTCTAAATATCATTTTAATAGATATGTGTGCCAAATGTTATTCTAATTTAAGTTTTTTATAGGAAACTAGTTACATTATACAATGTTGACGTTTAGTGTCTATCATAGTTACACAAGATCGCTACATAGTATAATGTTCATATGATTCTTCTTTTTAATTGAATATTACTTAGAATTATTCAGTTTTAAAATGCACGATCACTACCTTTCATGTTTGTTGATGGTACTTTTTTTAGTGTAGAATAAAATACGTAAGTGTTCTCCTTTTCAAATCGAATATCGCTTTTTTTTACTTTATAAAGAAAAGGTTGATTGATTTACCCGCATTCTACACAAGTCATTAGGGTTGGATGCTTATTGTCAACTACTTTGATGGTTGCATTTTAATGTATAAAAGACCTTAAAGTTGATCCTTATCAGGGCAGAAATAGAGTGTTGATACTCCCACTCCAGCTGGAATGCTCATGCAACAGCATTTTCCATCAATCTTCCTATGTTAGGAAAGTACTGATTTAATGTTTAAGTACAGTTATTCAATGTGACACAACCTACCAACTTAGGATATCATGACACCAAGCATCAATGATACAAAAAAAGACTACCATCAGAAGCAAGAACAATCTTTCTTGCTTTTGAAGTATTCCATGATTAACCACTTGATCAAGCAATTCATAACATGCAAGTAAAATGTAAACATCATGCCTCTCTAATCTAATTTAACCAGCATTTTAGCCATTGAATTAGATATTAGCAAATATTGAGATATAACATTCTGGCACAAGCTGACCAATAAGCTTCCGCCGGACACATAGTTCTCTCTGTCATCATAGATGGTTTTAAAAAAATAAAGACGTTGGCAAACTGAACATCACTGCGTAACATATGCACAACATTTTACGTCTTTTTTAATATAAATTTGCCGCCTAAATCAAAGTGTCCATTATAGCTTTTGTTGCGTAGGTTGCATGCCAAAAAAACGTCAACGTCCAACTAAAATAAGAAAATTTCGTATTTTCCACTCCCAACCCACTTGTTGCCTGTCAATACAATAAACTATATTTTAAAGCCGTTTTCCAAGCACTCGTACAAAAGATCAATTATTCATGTATTTCACCCTCTTCAAATAAATCTTCGTAAGAAACAGGTACTCTAATTCTATCATTCACTGATGCACGCTCCTTGTTAGCATTGGATGGTTCAGGATTCAGCTGTGTTTCTGTACAATTGGAATTGTTTATTGCTTTTCCTGCTTCACCAGGAGCATGCTTATTTTGAGAAGCTTCTGCTTCATTTATGTCTGTCTTTTGCTTTCCCTTCGGTAGCAAAAGTTGCTTCTGTACATGTCAAAATTAGCCATTCTATGTTAATTTCAATAGTATAAACAAGTCGGTATTACTGAAAGAAGCTTGTATGCAATTTATACTCGGAGCTTTGGCATATAGTTACAATAGAAAAGCCAAATGCTGAAAAGTATAATCCCAGAATAGGTCCTTGTACTTTTGCGGCATCATCAAACTATTGTAGATAATAGTCTTAATATATTACTATTTTTAGTACAATGATTTCATTTTGTTCAAACGGTGCACATGCAGAAACACTGACTGGCATAATTTAAAGAACAAGATAATCATAATGATCATTGTTGAAGATAATAATAATGCTGGTTGCTGGTAGACATATAACAGGTGGTCCACTCAGTGTGCATTGCCAAGGCAAATAAGAAACCAGGTAAATACAAAGGATAATGATAACATGCATGGATGTGGATATCTTATCCATGTCTCTCTCATACAGCTGTTTGATAGTTGTAGTTTCAATAGCCATATTTTTGTTCGAGCGTCTACAGCAGAGATGGAGTTTTTATTGGAGTTTTTATTGGAGGAACACAAACAACTGGAAGAAATTCAAGTCACCCAACGACTTGTTAGATTGTTTTAGGGAGAAAAAAATGGAGCCAATAAACCATATGCCTTGAACGGTTTTCAGAAAACTGCTGTTAACCATAAACTGTTTTCATAAAATCGATTATAAGCTTCAAAATATTTACAGTCTCTGTTAACATAGAAAGCTAATTTACTTTCATTGGCTCAAAATCATGAAACAGCCTGGCAACAAACCCTAAATTCTAATCTGCATTTTTTAAAATAAATACATCAAATCTTTGAAAAAGAAAAGGGGGGAAAAAACTCAACCTTCGCTCAATTACATTCCCTCCTTATCTCTAAGGCTCAATTACATTCCCTCCTTACCTCTAAGGCTCTATCACAGTACGCTTTAAATCCAAAATCTTCAAAATTTAGGCTTCGTTCGGTTTGACATTTTTAGTTTTGAATTTTCGTCCAAACAAAAAAACGCACGACGCAGCATTATTGAAAAACAATCAATTTGAAAAATAATGTTAACATACAAAATGAAAAAACAAATTTATTTTAGGACACGTCTGGTTTCGTTTTGAGTTTTACGTTTTTAAAATTCATTATAAAATACGAAGAGAGTGGAGGAAAACATTTTAAATTTGAAAGTCATTATGATGGTGATGGAGGAACGACTGAGGGGATGGAGGAACGGCAGAGGACGGCAAAGGTAATGAAGGAACGGCGGAGGGATGGATTTCCCAAATCACGAAAAACAATAAATTTGTTTTTCATTTTATATGTTAACTTCTTTTTTCAAATTGACACATGTCTTATGCTTTTTTGTTTGGAAACACAAAATTAAACATGTCAACCAATTGGAGCCTTATTTTCTCTATTTTGAAAAATGACAAAAGCACGTGAACGATCCATCACTCAACCGTCCCTCCATCCCCACCGTCCATGTCATCCCTCCATCCCCTTTATGGTTTCTCTATCGCCACCATAATGACTTAAAATTTTAAATATTTTTCTCCACTCTTTCCATATTTTGTAATGAATTTGAAAACGCAAAACACAAAATTCAAAATAAACCAAACGGACCCTTAACATTTCATCTACATGGAGACATTGAAAAATAAAGCATTGCAGACACCATAGACACCATCCAGACTCAAGGTAGGTACACAACCAACTAGCATCAAGATTCTCTTTCAACCGATTACAAAACTTCAATAGGGAAAGAGTTAAATTATCACAACCATAAAAGAATTCGCAGTATAATTTCATATGTATATTTAATTTATTAATTAATATTAGTTATAATGAATTTCATATTAGTGAACGATGAGTTTTATACGTAGAATCGTGAAAATATAATGTCATGGATCTTTAAATAGAATGTAAAAATTGGGAAAAAGATTATGTGTGTGTGTGTGTGTGTATATGTGTATATATATATATATATGTATGTATGTATGTATGTATACGTATATGTATATATATGAATGTATCTGCAAAATACAGATTCCACTGTGAAAATATTAGGACAACTTATGAATATAGACCTTGAAATTATGATAACAAGTGCAGTAACGCTATAGCAAAGCGATGCTCATCTAGAATACGTACATTTCTATTTTCCAATGCCCATGTAGGTTTCACCCCACTGGATTTCAATATGTAGACATCAATATCCATCTATGTGAGCCAAGAAAATATCTCCTGCTACGCCTGGAGGTTTGTTGACATGGCAACAGTATTTACCATCGTTAGAACTTTAGACATTCGAGCGGTTAATGTGAAGATATCCCATCTTGCACAAAGTTTTGGAGTTATATCATGGTACATTTAAATGCCTTGGATAATATAGCTCCGATCTTTTTTATTTTCTGTATGATGAGAAATCATGTTTTTATGATGACAAATGATATTTTTTTTATTTTCTGTATGATGAGAAATCATGTTTTTATGATGACAAATGATATTGTACGACTTGGATAGTAGGAGACGGTTATTAGTTAGATTTCTCCCACTTTTATGGTTGAGGTTAGGCTATGATGGGATATTTTTATCAAAGCTTGGATGTACCTGTGGTTGGAGGAGATCAATTCACAAGTTTTAACGAGCTTCTATAGGTAAGCATTTACGTAAATTTCCTTTTGAATTTTCTACTTGAATAAAATGTGAATAACCGATAATTTTTGTTTGCGATATTGGTTTTGCGAATAAATCACATTGTGTAGTTTTCTAAGAAGCCTGTCCCAAGTCAGGATAAAGAAGGGGGGTTGTGATTAGCTTGACGAGCCAACATAAAAACTAGTCTCTCTTATGGAAATAGAACATTATTATATTCGTTGGGTCGTAACCCTCTTAGCAACCCGTTATATTAATGCTCGGGTATGGTGATAAATAAGGGCTTGGCCACCATTCCCTTAGTGGCATGCCTATCGAGACTCGGATATGGTGATAAATATGCAAGGGTTGGGTCATCACTCACTTAGTGGCGCGCCACATCGAAGTTCCGATGCAGTGATAAATGAGCAAGGGTCTTCGCACTTTACTCGGCGGTGCGATGGACAAGAAAGCTAATCGATGAAAGTAGGATTCAGTTAGGTAGTTGGAATGTAGGGTCCTTAACAGAAAAATTAAAAGAGATAGTTGATACTATGACTAGAAGACGTGTAAATAGCTCATGCGTTCAGAAGACCAAATGGAAGGGTCAGAATGCGAAAGAGGTGGAGAACACAAACTTCAAGTTATGATACATGGAAAAAGAACGTAACAAGAACGGGATAGACATCTTAATTGACAAAAACCTTAAAAGCGGAGTGGTCGACGTTAGGAGACAAGGATACAGAATCATTCTAGTGAAGCTGGTAGTTTGTGATATGGTTATGAATGTCATTAGTGTCTATACTCCACAAGTAGGCTTAAGTGAAAACGCAAAGAGAAATTTCTAGAAAGATCTAGATGTTACCATTAGAGATGTGCCTAAGACCGAGAAACTTTTCATAGAAGAAGATTTTAACGGTCATGTTGGTACAACTAGCGGAGGGTTTGAGAGAGTGCATGGTAGTTTTGGATATAGCGATAGAAACCAAGGAGAAAAAATATTGAATTTCGTTATTGTTTATGATCTCATGATAGTTATGCCTTCTTAGAATGATTTATCTATTTTCAGTAGTAACCAACACTCTAGTCAGATTGATTTTGTCTTTACCAGAAAAGATAACAAACGAGCTTGTGTAGATTGCAAAGTCTTACATGGAGAATGTGTCGTTTCACGATATCAGCTTTTGATATTCAAATTTCGTCTTCGGATACGTGTTTGACATGATAAAGGAGTCAATATTAGTATGACGAAACGGTGGAAGCTCAAAGGAGACACCTTACAGGTGTTTAAGGATAGCGTTGGGAGAAAGCATGGAATATGAAAGGGAAAACAAATGACATGTGGGATGAGATGACAACGAGCATTTGAAAAGTGGCTACTGAGGTTTTTGGGATAACAGAAGAAAATAAACACGAACCAAAGATTCGTGATGGTAGAACAGTGATGTGCAAAAGGCTATTAAAGAAAAAAAAGAATTCTACAAATGCTTGCATCATCATAGGAGCGAGGACAACATGCAAAAGTACAAAGCGGGAAAGAAAACGCAAAGATTGCGGTGAGTAAAGCAAGAGGTTGGACGTGTGAAGACCTATATGAAAAGCTAAGTACGAAGGAGGGTGAAAAACGTTCACAGGATAGCTAAGCTTCGCGAGAGGAAAACAAGAAACTTCAACCAAATTAAATGCATCAAGGATTACAATAATAGGCTTTTAATGAAGGACGATGATATAAAAAATGAATGAGAGAATTATAACGACCCAGAAATTCAATCATTTGAATTTGAAATATTTAATTGATCTTAAAAATTGAAAAGTTACCTTTATAAGTTAAATAACTTGAATTTCAAATATAGCAATTTATTTGGTAATTAAATTATTGAATTTAATAACTGAAAATATTTAAAGTAATTGAACCTAGGATTTGATTTGGATAAAAATGATTTCAAAGCTTATGTAAATTCTGTTGATTAAGGATGGTGATAGCAAACTTTTAATTTAGAATTTAAAGGTGATTGATTTGGTTTTATAATAATTCATTAACGTGTGAAAATAGCCCCTCGGGGCACTGTCTTGGATTTTGACGAAACCAGTTTCGTTGGATCTGTAATACTCGCCGACGAATTTCATGGCGAGTGGACGTATCGTTTGGACGTGCGAGATCGAAACGCGTAGAAATTAATTTCAGAAATTAATATATTGGGTTTGAAAAGCTATCTTCTATATATGATCGAATTAGGTCTCGAGACTAGTTCCATTATATTCGAAATATGAGTATAACATATAGAACGTCAAGCAGCAGACCTCGTTTGGAGTTCAAAATATTCGGACGTTTAAAGATGAACATTTTAAAATTAAATTCTATACACATTCTTTTTATCAGCCACAACTTGCACATACCCGTAGTACTCATGCCAATACCTAACCCATACCACCGACGTTCCCACCCTTACCCCTTCCCTCTATAAATCACGTTTTAACAGAGATTGGTTTGAATTTTTTCAAATGTAAACTCATGGCCATCCAACGGCTTGAATCATTTTGGACCACTGGAGGCCGAGTTGGTCGAAGGCCCCAGCATCAAAGTTATGCACCTTGATGAGTTGAAGATGACCGGTTGGATCGACTCGAATCGAGGCATGGTGCCGGCAGTTCGCCTCGAACGGCGCAACGATTTGGGGTCGTATTCGAGTGGACAGAGGCAGCAGGCGCGTGGTCGACGGTGAAGCTCGAGGGGGGCGGCGCGATGGCGTACAACGACGACGAACGTAGTGGTGGAGGTCGCGATTTTGAAATCGCAATCAAACGTTTTTCTGAGAAGGGTAATTTAATTTTAAACGTTTATTTATTTTAGTTGATTATAGTTTATTAATTCAAAATTTCATTAATCCATATCGAATTCATACAAGGTCCAAATTGAACGCGACGAGTTGCGTTGCGATCTATCGACGAAGGCTACAACATGGAATTGGATTGGATGAATCCGAAGCTAGTAAAAATTTTGGTTAAAATTGAATGTTGTTTAGTTTTAATTCAAACAGAAACATTTTGACGAAAGTAAAATCAATGTGAGTTAATCTTGCCTTTTTGGTTAATCAGAAAATATTATATGCTCAATAAAATTATTTCTTGGATGTATGGATACTTTATTGTTGATTGTTATTAACTATATGGATGATTTAGTTTATATTGTTGGTTTAGATATATTCCCACCCCTGAAGAGTATGAGACCCTATTACGTTTCCGTATAAGAGCGGATAGCCCTTTGTATACGAATCACGCCTCGAAGCGGTTGATTTTTATATTGTTTAAGTATATATTGTATATGATGCAAGAGGGGCAGATCGAAGGAATCCAACAGGATTCCTCACACTGTTGATTTTATTTTTCATATAATTTGATATATGATGTGTTGGATGTCATAGTTGATGACATGGATATGAATTTGCTTATTTAGTGCTTAGTAGCACTAAGCCTTATTTTTTGTATTTTAAAATACTATAAAATAATGATTTGATTTGAAAAGAGATTTCAAAGTGATTTCGGAAATTATATTTGTTTAATAATTTTTCTTAAATTTTTTTAAAGAAGAGATTTACTTCAAAATGAAAAGTGTGATTTTTAAATATTATAAATTAATAGTTTATGAAATATTTCAAATAGAGATTTTTGAATTGAGGATAAAGATTTAAAAAAAATCTTAAAATAAGTCCGTCTTGTATAATGAAGGGATATGGTGTGAAAAAAATAGAAATATTTTGATATAAATATTTATTAATCATTTTATATAAAATGATATATATAGGTACATATAATTCTAATTTATTTATAAACGTGTAAAATTATAAAAGTGATATTTTACAGATGAGCTGAAGATTTGTAAAATCATATTTTGTTAGTAAAAGTATGAATTTATAAATGGTGTCTATAAATGAAAGAAAACTATTATCATCGGATAGATTGGAAGAAATTAAATGGTGGATTTATTATACAATGTGGAATGTTGTTTTTATTTTGAAAATTGAAGTGAGGATAAATAGGGAAACGTTAAACGATATTTTATAAATAGAAAAGAAATTTATACAAACGGAAGTAACGTAGAAATAGATTGTAATTGGTGTTTAAATGGGATCTTTATAAATAAGCGAGATTCATAAAGAGATAGAGTTATAAACGAGTTTTATAAATAGAGAGATTTTATAAAAAAAAAGTTTTATAAAATAGAAGGAAATTTATAAACATAGTTTTATAGATATGGAAAGGATTATGTTGAAATTTAAATGTGGAATTATATAAAGGAAATATATTTATGTTCTTAAAAGTTGATTATTAATATTAATATTGTTTTAAAAGTTGTTTATCAACATTTTAAATATTTTTGAAAAGTTAATTGTTTAAAATGTTAATATTGACCTAATAATATTCACGGACATTAACAAAACAAAATCCAGAACTTTATGAAAATAACGACTAACCGTGATAAGTGCTCGTTGAAATCTTTCAACAACCTGCCGTACAGGAATAGCCAAAGCGACTGTATATAGAAAGATGGATATTGTTTCTCTAACTATAAAGTGCGCCGTCGGCTGCAAACCATAACTTTCCAACCGCTCACATATCGACATAAAACAAAGCCTCTTCATTTGAAAATTTCGTTAACACCATTCTGCATGACCTGTAAGCATATCATTAACCCAATAAATACCGATAACTTCAGAATCGTGTATCCGGCTAGTTTGAGGTCCACGTGTGGCATAACATAGTCTAAGGAACTGGATATCTTGCAAATCTTCAAAATCAGAATCGTCACTTTCTTCATTTGGATCTGCCATTAGGGATGAAGAAAGTAGAAGAGAAAAGAGTAGAATGAGATGATGAAAAAACGGAAGAAAGTAGAGAATATGTAGGAGGGGTGGTTCGGGTGAACCGTTGTGGGGGAGCCGTTCACGTCAACGTCACGTCGGACGCAAACAGCTCCCCAACAACGGTTCACCCAAACTGGGCAAATTGGTGTCCGAGGCAGACGCCAACTTCACCTGACCATTTCAGCAAAAGAGCGGTACCTTAGTCTGTTCTGATCATTTAAGTCGTAGTCTTGAATATTTCTTTGTTTCATTGCGCTCCTTTCATTTTTTTGCAGTATTAGTTTGTATTGTCCCTCATCAAGTTTAGTCCAATTATTCTTAGTTTTATTGTTAGTTTATTTTATTATTGCATATATATATGTATGTATGTATGTATATGTATATGTATTGGTCTGACATTGTTATTGAGTTTTTGTATCCAGTGTTAGGCTGTTAGCCGTGTTGTTTAGATGAATATAGCTGTGTTGTTGTTACCGATGGGTTGTGATTGTTAGAGTATCATTTCTGCTTAGCTTTTGACAATTCGTTGTGATTATGTATCATTTGATTACCAACGAATGACTAGATTGGATTGTTTTGCTAAGGATGGTCTACTTTGATTTTTAAAGTCTTTATCGATGTTGCTGAGGAGTTGGCTAGATTTGTTCTTTTTATGGTATAGGTTTTTATAGTATCGATTATGCATCATTATGGACATTTGTTTATTAGGATGGGTTTTTTTTCATTGTATGGGTTTTTTTCTATTGTATGGGTTTTTTTCTACCTGCCAAGCTTGTGGACTGCTTTATCTTTAGTGTAGAATAAAATATATGAGTGATCTCCTCCTCGAATAGAGGATCGTTTATTTTTCTCAAAATAGTTATTATTAGACGGGCTCTAAGTCACCAAGGAAATACACATGCCTTATGTTGGATGAAAGTTTTCGCTTTTTTCATGTGAAATTGGGACCAATTTTCATGAATTTCCAAATGCTTGAAAATTGCTATTTTTGTAACAAGAAACACGGGTTTTAGCGAACATTCTGAAATTTGATAGTACTTCCAGATTTGGTATTTAGCTTACAAAAGCAACTTCTGAATCTAAGTTTGCTCTTCCAAAATAAAAATAAATAACTTACCAAAAGAACTTATAAAATAACTCACACAAGCAATTCCTACATTAATAGTTGAGATTCGGCAAGGGTACAAACAGCGGTAATATAGTGGGTTATTTAGTGACCTTTGCAATATTTCGTTGACTGTCGGTGGATATTTCATCAATCATTGGATACATTTTTATTTATTTTTTTGCTTTTTTCCACCAGTTGGAATGAAATCAAAAATTGGGTAGGAAGAAAACATGAAGAATAGTTACGGGATTCCAAAAAGGCCATGGAAATGTGTTCATTTTCACACTCAAAATCTCTGTTCATGTGGCCTGATACCCCAAACTTTAATGACAAACTCAGTCCACTCTACCTATTTTTAAATATATTATACCCTTATTTGCCTAAACAAACAAAAAGCACTGGATCAATGAAATATAGATGGTTATATTTAACAGCATACCTCAAACTCTCTGCCCTTTTTCATTATTTCTTTGTATGCATTTGGATCCCGTGTTTTCAAAATATTCCACAGAATTCCTCCTCCTGTACGAAAGCGTTTTCCATCTATGGTTCTCTGTCCTCCACAGTTCTGGATAGCATCAACCTAGAGTTTGAAATTAGTAAGACTTGGATACTGAAAACTTCGTAAGATACAGTGAATCATTTTGTTCACATGATGTAAGAAATGAACAAAATTGTGCAGGGTGACATATAGTGATATTTTAGTAGCACTGAATATCGGCTTACGTCCACGTGTGTCTATGTTTCCCAGTTGCTTCACTGTAGGGCACTAAAATTGAAGCCAAACCTCAAGCCATAGAATTTGGGAACTAGAGTACCAGATGATTTTACATTTTATCTCATAGTGACTAATAAGATTGCTTCTGGGAGTGTATGCACACACATATATATTGTGGAGGGATCTAGACATCCACTTATTTATCCACACAGCCCCTCATTTGTCCCCTTTTATGCATAAAATTTCCAGATCGAAGTGAACTTTCATAGATATATTATGTTCATTAGCAAGATAATCTTTGTAAAAACTGGTAATCCTTCCAAAACTTCTACCCCTTCAAAATTGCATTTCAAACGGTTAAAAAAAATATTTTTGGCGGTTCATATTTGCTTGCAATTTTGAATGAGTAAAAGTTTTGGAAAGATTCCAAATTTTATATAGATGATCTTACTAATGAATATAACATATCTCCAATAATTCACTTTGATCGGAGTTGCTTTGCACAAAATGACGAGTTGGATTGTGATTTATAAGAAATATGATCTCGATCCCCCTCCAGCCCCCATATTACACACAGATATATATATATATATATATATATATATATATATATATATATATATATGAGAGTGTTCTGCATCCCAAACAGTGCAGCACCCCTCCAGCCTCCTGATATTCACTCCATATTTCTGTTTCTCTTTCTTCCCACTAACTCTTTCTCCACTCATCCAATTATTTCAATAGAAACTTGTGACTGAAATTGGGGTGCTCCCAAACAGGGGTGTCATGGATATGCAAAGCATTATATTATTGTTTACATGTTACAACTTAACCTCGTCTTTAGGCATTATCTGTATTACGTAACTCCAATGAAACCGTAGTTTCTGACATAATAACCAGATCATGGACCTTTCTGCCAACTCTTTGTGTTTGCAAAACCTACAGACCCCCAGGTGGGGGTGTGGGGGGGGGGGGGGGGGAGGGGGGTTGTGTGGCGACCAACAAAGCTGCAATGACATAATATTCCAATCGTTCAATATGTCATTCCACGTACCTCTCTAACAAGATCGCTTAAAGCAGAGACTCCAAGACAACCTACAGCATTCCAAACTAAGTATGATTTCTTCTCTTTTAAATGCCTGCATGTATCTATAACAAAACTGCAAAAATGACAGAAAAGAACATAAACGATATGCGCATCATAATCAACAAATAGCAAGCATAATGCAACATGTTTCACTAGAAATACTACAAAACAAAGTACTCAACATATATCACAGTATTGCAGCCTAAAACACAGTATTGCAGCCTAAAACAATAGGTTAGATAGGTGTAATAAGCTCCATATTTATCCAGGAACCACGAAATTGGTGAATGTTTAAATGGTACAGAATTTTAATCACAAAGAAAAATCATTATAAAGTCAAAGATCTATCCGAGGTTGAAAACCTGAATTGTGTTTTTCCTCAATGGCTAACTTCACAGTACTTGAAACAAGCAGAATAAAATACTTATTAAAATGATTACAAATTTTATTTACTCCTGATATTAATTACTTATTACCCTAACAAAACCTTTAGTGCTAGAATTTAAAAAAAACCCTAGATTCAAAACAAAATGCTTGCTAACACTTTTAATTTCAAATAGAGTTTTGATCTCTATACATCGAATAGTCCAAATATGAACATAGGTTATCGATCTCAAAAATTATTTAAAGTGAAAGGTATTAATTTGTTGCATGCCAACAGGAACAATCTGAAATCACGCTTTTTGACTTTATGCTACTGAATTTGGATTGTTCCATGGGAAGCAACAATGTGAAAGGCTATACAATGTTAATGCTAGCTTTTGCATGCACCAAAAATTCTCTAATATCATCAGATAGTTTCATTGGGTAGATGGCACGGTGTTGCGTAGCATTGACGCCTTTTGTTTCTATGGTGCAGTGCGCATAAAAAGGCACATATGATGGCGCATTAACCACACATGGGAAAAACGGCAACTTTTTTATTTTTGATTTTTTTTTTCCCAGAAACTTTTTCTTTGGGTATATTTTTATGATCCAAAAGGATATAAAATTAGTATTTGCTATATAATAGCGTTTTCAAATTGTTATTCATTCTTCTTTCCACATTGTAGAGGAAAAGTAAACTATTACATGATTCTCTACACTTAATTTGCACACACTTAATTCATGCAATAATTGATTATGAAAAATGAATTAGTTTTATGCAACAAATGTATGTAATTTATTGATTTATCATGTAATAGATTATCTTATCTTAAAAGACTAATTACTATTTCATATATTTTTAAGGTCTAAACAAGTAGTTATGGTTCTTTGCGAACCAATTAGTATTTTTGCTTATAAAAAGTATATTTTAACTTTTTCATGTGCTCTTATAGACAAAAGCACACACAAATTCTTTACTGCACGTTGCAGAGAACAAATAAACAAAATTGTCGTCGAACTTGTCTACACTTAATTTATGTACCAATTGATCTTGAAAAATTAAATTATAATCATGCAATGTTCTCAAAACAAGTTTATGTACTTTATTGTTTTATTATTTAATATATTACCATTTAAAAATAATTCCTACCATTTCATATACTTTTGAGGTCTAAATAAACTAATTATATTAATTTATACAAACCAAATATATTTGTTTGTAAAATTTATTTACTACTCTCATAAAAAAATTCAAGTTCTCTTATAGACATGGGTGTATACAAATTCATGTTTTGCTTAGTAAGAATCTAACAATCCGAGTTTTGCCCAATAAGCATTGTGGTGTCATTGGATATCGATATTTATACCTCTAGCCAGATGAATTCTATGTAATTTATGTACATGAGATGCAAATAAAGATATAGTGACATTTTGAATAATTTTTATAAGTACTCTTATGATTATACATCGTTTTCGTGTTTAAGTATGTTCATATCTGAAGTAATTATCATATGATTCGAATTAAAGCTTATGCAGTTTGATAACCATATCAATAACCAAAAAAATTAGAAATAAAACACGCAATACACACAACATAAATTGTATTGCTCCCGCATTATTAATTTTATTGACAAAAAAAAAATTAATGAATGTGCATTACTTCAAAAAGGCAATGCGCCGTTTGTCGTACCATGTGTCAAGGTCTAGAAAGACTTTACTCTTTCGTGCACTGTAATGACAATGCATGAAATATTGATTGGGCAAATCAACAGTAAACGACCTATTTTGTTTTTGTTGGACACGATTGAGGACTACAAGCTCTTGTAGTAGTCTATCACTCTTTATCTTTATAAAACAACGATAAACTATCAAAAGACATTAGCCGTAATATATTATAGAAATGAATAATTAAGTGTTACCGGCAGGACTTGGTTGTTGACAGACTATGCCAATTATCTTTTACAATGATAATAACAAACATTCTTCCCCATTCATAGATTGCATAACAAATGACAAACTGACGACCCTATACATGTTCCCTCTAACAATATTTTATTTTTTCAGTAGTTAATTTAAGCGTCTAAAGCTCTCCGAAATCATCAATTTCAATAACCCATGTAACATTCATTCTTTGCAACATTCTTGATGATTTTGGCCCAACAAAGCGCAAGATTCATTGATTTTCCTATTAGAATGATTTAAAAAAAAAGCAACTGTTCTGCTTAAAGTTATCGTTTCTCTGAATTCAACATCCATAAATGATACATAGTTGCAGAAGTTTCTTAAAAGAACAATATGCTCATATGCAACACTACCAAAGGTGAGAATGGTATGGAGTGTTATAACACCTTATATTATCACATGCACACCATTGCATGCCTTCTTTATTTATTCACCTTTATATTTTATCTGTTTCTTGTAAGTTGCAATTCAAAGATCAGTCAATAACCAATATCTAACATATGTTAATTGTCATGTCAAAGTGTAATGAAGGGAGATGCTAGTCAACGTGCAAAAGGAATGAAGAAGCTAAAATATTTTGTATTGGTGGAATTTTGTAAAGGTGGAACCCAATGCACGAGACTCTTGCACGGTAGCAGGTTCTGAAGAGGTCGACAATGTACGTAGTCTTTCCCTTGCATTGCACAGAGGTTGTTTCCGGACTCGAACCTGACGTCCAGATTATCATGTGGGTGACCTGATTGTTGCGCCAAGACTATTGATGGAATTTTATAACGATACAAAAATAGGAATTAATACTGAATTGAACTTTAGTCCAATCAAGGTTGTCAAAATGGGATTCAAATAGTAAATCGTAAAGTTCAAACTTTAAATCGCTATGAGATTTAAATCATAAATCGTAAATTTAAAATATCTATATTTTAAGGTTCGTACACAATTTAAAGTTGATTTTGATGTTTGAACTTTTACATTTAATGTTAAACCTAAAACTCAATTTTCTCTCTTGTTACGTTTTTATTTTCTTTAGAAAATATTCGAATCGGAATTGTGAACTCAAATAAGTATATTAAATATATCAACATAGATAACGATTTTTGTAACCGCAGTTTTTATTATAACTGAGTTTTAGCCGGGAATGTAAATTGAATCGTAAAAGAGGAGATTCGAATTCAAAACAGGATTTAAATCGTAAGATTTTAAGATTTTTGACAACAATGAGTCCAATCTTTTGACATACAAATTAGTAAATGAATTCGCATTTCACAAAGGATGATATAGATATAGAATGTTTATGGACAAATTTTGTAAATGCTAAACTTAATTCAATAAAACAAATGCAACACTTATAGTTGCCAGCATATGATTCTTTTTGAAAAAAAGAAATAATTATTGAGAACTATTGACCACTGAATTCAAAGTATACAATAAATAAGAGAAGGTAAAAAACAATACTCTAATTAATTATGTTACTATTGTACTAAATTCAAAAAAAGCATAACAAGGTAACTGTGATATCATATGATCCTTAATAAAAGCATTTGAGATTTGGCTAAATGGAATAATGAAACTATACTCTTTTAGACAAACGAAAATTAATGAGGGATTTCAACCGAATAACAATGTAAAAAAAATATAAATTTATCATTTTCTTCTTCAATTCATCTTTTTCAACAAACCTTAAGCTATAACCCAATTTGTACCGCTGTCATGTGTGTGTTCTTCTTCAATGCATCTTTTTCATTGAACCTTAAGCTCTAATTTGAAATCATGGGGAATTTGAAGTGTAGTAAGAATGAGATGTAGCCGATCATTGCCCATACACACACATAAGAGTTTCAATGACACCCCTATTTTACAGTACCCCTCTAGCCTCCTAATTTTCACCCCACATTCTGATTTAAATAATAATATAATGTGGAAGAAAGATGAAGTATAATTATTTAAATCGGAATGTGTGGTGGAAATCATGGGGCTAGAGAAATGCTGCAAAATAAGGGTGTCACTGGACGCACCTTATGTGTATGTATATATGTGTGTGTGTTTATTTATGTATATATAAAAGCCTCTAGATCCCTCATCCTTTTATTCACTCAAAATTCAGCCATCGTTTTTGCATGTACATATGTTACAAAAAATTGAATTAGCATGAAATTTCTATCACTTTCAAACAACAAGTTGAATCGCTGGTTGTGATAAATATTCTCGAATTTACTTAAGTTTTTGCAACTTCAAAGTTCTGAAATAATTTTAAACAAATGAAGATGACATAGACGAACATAACATCATATCCGCAAAAGTTAGCTTAACCCGAGACACCAAGATAGGCAAAAATTGAGGAAGAGGGTTACGGGAGGATAAAGGGATTCGGGATCTACAGACTTTTCAACTACATCTGAATCTCCATAGATTTTCCACAATGTAAATTCAACAATTATCTATAAAATTGAATAATAGCCTCCAGAAATGGTCTTTTGAGATAAAAGAATCGTATGTATTATATAAATCAATATGCAATTTTGTTTAACCAACTTAAACAGAACAATTATACCAACAGTAAGTTGACGAGAAGTGATGAAAACTAAAGGTTTATCAATTAGAAATGGACATTAGAGTTTTTCAAACGGCGTAGGTGAATGAGAAATGATCAAAGAAAGTTTAATGTTAGGGCTGAAATAGATGGGAAGATGTGATATGAACGTGGAAAAATAATAATTTACATGTGTAAAATCATGATCATTTTATTTGTTAAGATATTACATTACACTATACTTTGTTTATTCCTCAATCATTTTCCCTTTTTATTAGTTTGTCCTTTTCACTCTTCTTGGCCATATCTCTGGTGCATTCATCAATAACCTGACATAATCCACACATAACACTGTCAACGATAAAATCAGCCAATTCAGCTCTTATGGAACTTTTATGAAGATGGATTTTGGTGGTTGTAAACATGCTATTGTAAATTATAGCAGGTTCCATACATCGTGTCATTTCTTACTTCTTAGGAATGATTTTCACCCAAAGGGTGCTATTCAATTGGAAAATTATAGCCTCTTATACTAAAATGTTGATGTAATGAATAATCAGTTGTTCACGCACGTTAACAGTTTATCAAATTTCTTTCCCTCCATAAGAACAAAAAATCTCACCGATTAATATCAGTAATATTAGGAGCAGACTCCCCATTCCTCCTTTTCCTCTTTTTATTCTTCTTCTTCTTCTTCTTCTTCTTCTTCATCCCCACGGTCTGATTTTCATTTACCTGTTTAGATCCCAGGCCGTCTTCCGCCGCTTCGCCTCCACCATCGCATCCGCTAATTTCGTCAGCGTCGACCATCTCGACGTCTTCATTGCCGTAATCTGTGGTTTCATCCTCTTCGAAAATCACGTCCAATACGCTTTGTTTAGTTGCGTCCATTAATCGTGGAGAAATTGAACATGGACACGGAGCTGTGCTTGAACGGTGGTAGGGTTTAACCGGTGGACTGGGACTCACATTAAGAAGGCCCATTACCCAGTTCGGCTCACATTATGAAATTGTTCATAACATTGTTAGTTTTAGATGACTTATTTGTGTACTAAAAGTGTGTTTGAGGGGAAAAAAAAAAAAAAAAGGTTTGCAGTGTCATACTTAGTAGGTGATTCTATTCATTGACACAAACATTTTGCAGATACCTAAAATTATAGTAAAATGGTAAACACCAAATTTTACTTACCATGTACCATACGAATTACAAAATTAGGCTTGCCAATGAAATTAATACGAGATAATATCTAAAACCGGGGGTATCATACATGGTTCTCTCAGCTACCTTGGGAGGCCGGTTCGAGGTAGCTATGGAACCACAATCTTCCTCCTTCATCTAGGTTTCCTTTTGAAAATTATAAAGATCTCACCTACTCTTTTGATTTCAATTCTAAATCATAATCTTCTTATTCAACTATCGTGTTAATGTTTTTCAAATATTTCAAATGGTTGGATCCGTAGAAAAATTGTGTATTGTTTTGCTTATTGTATGATAGAAGTATTTTTGTCTTAAATTTTTCTAAAGAAGTTATTGTGTATATGTTAAACATCTTATGGTGTATTAATAGAACTACCCAATATGGTATTAACATTAAGAGCGGCATTAGAGTAGTTGAACATATAGCATCACAAGCAAAATACAAATGTAATAGCAACATAAATATCTTATCCGATATTTGAACCAAGCGACAGTTTGATGGATCCAATCAACGAAATGATGAAGGAATGGACAAGAGGCTTAGGAGATGGTAGGATTGAAGATTGGAGAAAAGTGGCTAAGTATTGAACAACTTAGGTCGGTTGGTATCGATTCACCATGTGCAAAACAATCTAATGAGTGTCATGGGCTCCAATTCACTCTTATATGACTCGGTATTCAAGGTTGAAGGAAAAGACACGTAACATTCTTTATTCTGAAATCTAAAGATAGAACTCCAATACGCTGCACTTACCTTAGCATTATCTATTGGCGATAGAGACAAGATCGGTTATATTATATAGTCATAAGTAAATAGAGAAAATATACAAAATGAAACATATCATTGCAAGTTTAGATTAACAATTGTTTTCATATCCTGAAGTCGTGACCACGCGAGGTCAAAAATATAGTACAACATATCTATTAGTGTCATGCACCACATATGAAGATGAGGACATGAATGGTAGATATACTGCAAAATTAAAACAATTCAAATAGAACACCTAATTTTCCTATTTCATCTTCAGCCCAAAAGCAACTTGTCTAAGCCCATAAACTCAGCACACTCGAATGAGTACCCATGAGTTTATAGGAAAAACAAGAATAAAAAACATGTCAAACATAAAGTTTGGTATGAGTAACATAATACCCTAAGCATGGAAAGACCGCTCTATTGATATACGTGTTGGATTTGGGATAGCACACAGCGGATTAAATGTATAGGTTTTAATTTTTTACCATTTTATATTTTATTGGGCCTATGAATTCTAGATTGATTTAGACCTATTATAAATAATTTTAAAAAAGATCTATATTTATTTGGTTAATTAATATAAAGATTTGATTTATATATATTAGTGATATGTCAAAATGTATATGTGTATTAAATACACGCATATATGTAAGTGCACGTGCAACATGTAGACATGTACATGATTTAATGTGCCTATATATACGTGATGTGATTTACACTGCAACGGATACATTGGCCCCTTTGTATACATATTTGATGTCAATTATTATTTTAATATTAAGATAATAGAGAGTTACTTATATATACACACACACACAAAACTATTGTGTATAAATTTAAACTTTAAAAATATATGAACCAATCCAAATAATTCAAATATAATTCTTAAAAATAGCTTAGGATAAATTCAAATTTAAAAACAAATATAGATCCAAAATAATATCTTATCTAAAATCCAAATTCAAATTTGGAAACAAATCTAGATCTAAAATAATATCTTAATTAAAATTCAAATTCAAATTTAAACTTATTATATTTAATATATAAACATGCATATATATATATATATGTAAGTATATTTAAAAAAAATTATTCGAACATACATAAAACCATACAAATGTGTGTGTGTGTGTGTTTATGTACATGTATATGTATATGTATATATATATGTATATGTATGTATGTTTATGTATTAATATTCATAAAATTATAATGTGTAAATATATAAAAATAATATTATGTATTTAAACACAAGATTTTTTGGCCAAAATTGTTTTTAACAAAATCAATTTTTTTTATTTCGCTTAAATCTGTACAGATTTGAATGAAAATATTTTTATAATAAAGTCCATATGGATTTCAAAATAATTTTTTTCCAATTACATACATACATATATATATATATATATATATATATTGGATATAAAGGATGGATTGTCTGAATCCAAAATAATGCCTTATCTGAAATTCAAATTCAAATTTGATTTGAATTCAAAACAAATCTAGATCAAAATAATATCTTATTTAAAATTCAAATTTAAACTTATTATATTTAATACATACATATATACATATATATATAATTATTTGAAAATACATAAAACCGTGTATGTATGCATGTATGTATGTAAGAATGTATGTATATAAAAATTCATAAAATTCTAATTTGTAAATATATAAATAATATATTTAAACACAAAATTAATTTTACCAAAATCAAATTTTGTTATTTCATTTAAATCCGTATGGATTCGAATTGGAAAAAAATTTATATCAAAATCCATACAGATTTCAAAATAAATCTTTTTTATTCGGTAACATGTACATATATATATATATATATATATATATATATATATATATATGACATAAAGGATGTATGATCCGAAGATCATATGTCAAACTATATATGTATATATATATATAATAATAATAAAGATACATGAGTCTCCGGCACCCAAATCCACATCACAAATATAACTACCAATATGTTTGGCTAGGTAGGAAATGTCAATGAATAAGCACAAATCAAACCAAGTAGACCAAAATACACAAAGATAGGATCAATCACATGAAAATCCATCTAAACTAGCAACAAACTGGGAAAACCAAGAAGAAATCCAAACTAATCCATGTCCATCTATAGAACTAGCCAATAAGCCCGAGGCAGTAACTAAGAGAGCATGGTAAGAAAATATATTTTCAGTCCAATCCATAGCAGCCAAAATCTCCCCATTATTGACACCGTATTCGTCGCCATTACGAGGGACTGGCTCATTATTCATAAATCTGTAATAGAGTTCTCATTCATCTTTTTCATTGTCTAAGATCCACTTTGGAAATAACATCCATTTTGAGTAGCAACACAGGGCGCTTTCCTTGTGAGACCAAGTTCCAGCTTTCTTGCACCAAACTAGCTGCATACCTTCAGCTAGCTCTTGAGCAATACACTCAACGCTAGAGGGTTGGAATGGAGGGAAATGACTAATTTCTTCTTAATACTACTAGTAGGGGTGACAATGGGATGTGGCTCAGGCCAATCTAGAGGTGTGCATGGGGAGAAATCGGGTTAGACAAATATGGAGATGACAGTCTAGGTTGGCAACAAGGGAGGACATGGGTCTCACGAGGGAGGGAGGATTGGTCGAAGGGACGAGGGAAGGAGGAGAGAAATAAGGTGGATCGAGGCATGTGGGGAACTTTGATCTGGCATTGCCTAGATGAAGGCTTCAAAAGGGGATTCATTGGAGGAAGGTTAACAAGCGAGATGTCGAAATTCGAACAAGACAATATTACATAACCAAAGGAGCGACATAGATCGCAAATAGGAGGCCTCCATTGGTACAAGACATCAATGTAGGCTACCCTATACTCGGTATGGAGATGGTGATACGAGTTGGTAACATCCTAGTAGGGGTAATCACAATCAGGGCTTTAGCAAAAAAAAGAAACTGTCTGCGCTTAATGAATATGTCAAAACAAATCAATTGACAAATATGTTTGGCAATCTAGTTTACTCCTTCTAGAGACTGATAAATTAAAGGGATATTAGAGAGATGCACCCAAATGGAATAGAAAAGACTTGCATATAGGCAAGGTCTTATGTGCAAGGTCTTACTGGATAACGATAAACACTTTTTCTTCAATAATAATAGGATCAGATTCCAAGATATGAGATCTCTCCTACGGGCATGAGAATTTGTTAACGTACATTGAGTTATCATAGTGGACATCGATCGATCTACGCAACCTTCATACACAAAGAATATGTTTTTTCACAATGGAATAGTGAGAAGCGTCGTCTAAGAAGAAAGCGACAAGATTGTCCTTCTAGAAAGCAATACTAACGTCATTACTTTCGTTAGGAGGCGAGATAGGTTTATTTGTAAAGTCAACCACATTTTGCTTCGGAGAATACGAGCCTGCATTCCAGTCTTCCTTTTAAAAAGGGACGAGCATCCACAAATGGGATAAGGTTTTAGCATAAGGATCATTCTCAATCGAGTCCGAGCTAATAGAAGAAAAAACTGGTATAGAACCAAGGTTGGGGTTACCTTCATTTGTAATTATTTGGAAGAGGAGATGATAGGGATTTGCAGCCCAAGGTCTGAGCGAACCAGAGAACCAGCCTCCTTTTCACTCCAAGCACACGCCTGGCCAGAGCGAGTGGCAACCCAGATCGAAGGCAGAGGGGAGAACCAGGAATGCAATAGGGTGGATTTGGGTTAGTTTTTCTTGTCCTAGACCCACCCCCGGTTTTTTAAACCCCACCTCAGACCCGCTTATAGACTCGGTGTGGGTATGAATTTTTTCCCTGAACTAGGAACCCATCCGGGTCAGGTACATCCGTCCCCGCCTCATGACCCGATAAGTCTCTATGTTTTGATTTAAAATTTTGCGCTAATGTACATGTATTTGTTTATTTTTATTTGTAAAAGGATTTTCACTATATCATACATTAAATATAAATAACAATTTGTTTACAATAATAAGGAAAGATAATAAAAATGAGGTGTACATAATAGTTTAAAAATATATGCATATGCTACTGCTTGTTTATTATTGACACGACTATATACTATAAAATTTTATAGCTTATTGAATGGAACATTACAATATCCATGTTATAATCACTTATATCTAAAGAGATTAACAATTCATCATTATAGTAATAAACCAGTTTCATGATATCTCAGTAGTGCGGGCCGAATTAGGGCGGGTCAGCTAAGCCCCGACCCGACCGTAGATCCGGAATTCTCAAGAATGGGTCATGGATCTACCCACCATGTTGACCCAATGGAGAAAGTCTTGGTGGGTCAAAATAGGGAATGGTCTACCAGATTTGTAACCCTATACCCACCCTATTGCCATCCATAGGGGGAGCTCATCAACCACATCAAGCCGCAAGCAAGGTACCAGATATGCCATCAAGCGAAAGCGCAAGTAATGAAACTGCAAAACAAGAGCATGGCCATAACAAAACCAAAAAGATCTAGAAGGTAAGAACGAGCAAGCGCAAGCAGGAAAAGGAGCAGACTGGAGGAAGCATTTAAAAAATCTAAGAAGAGAGAATGTTTCATTAATTAGATCTAGAGTCGTCGTTGTGATCTAAATGCATATATATATATATATATATATATAGCAAGGTTAACATGGTTGGTTGGTCCCTTACTAGATTTATTAAACCAGGAATTTTTTTTAGGGAAAACAAGCTTAATCCTATAAAGAAAACAACAAAAACAAGGGAGCAATAAGAAGGAAAGGAAAGAAACAACAAAAACAGAAGAGAAAAAGGAACTAAAACTAAAGCAAACTGCACAAAACATCGTGCCCATAACAAAGAATCCTCTAACTCAAACATTATGCCATGCATATGATCCCTTTCATTGTGTTGTGATATATTTCATTGCAGTGAACCAGAGTAGTTTTACTTTACTTTTAAAAACCCTAGTATTTCTTTCTCTACGAAAACCCTGGTATTTCTTTATACATATATTTCTTTTTTTAAATATATATACATATACATACATGCATATATATATATATATTATTTTAATGTAGTATAGTTTTAAAATATTTATGTGTATGTATGTATAAACAAAATAATATTTTAAATTTCATATTTTATAATACACACACACACACTCTTTTATATGTGTATATATACGTAAATATGTATGTATAATAAGAATTTTTAATTAATTTATGTACACACACATAAATCCCTTTATAAATTATAAAATATAAGTTCAACATTTAAAATTGTTTTAAATATAAATATAGTTTTCAAAAAAAATAGTTATAAATAAGACTATATATATAATTATGTGAATATACCTATATATAAATAGGTTGGACAGCAAATAAATTTACAAATTCATGATAAAATATATTTCTGATCTACATTTTTAATCATGTAAATGAACACATAAACATAAAAATATAAATTAGGTGTTACCAATGTTATGGCCTTGATGTAGCACCTTGAATGTTGAATTAGAAAAAGTCCTTATATCGAATTCAGTTTCTTTCAAAAAAAAGCTATTAACCGAAGAGAACAACACACATTTCTATTGTATTTGATTTGATTGTTTTAGGTTAGAAACAAAGAGGAGGGGGAGGAAATGAATTGCGGTCAAGACTTTATTAGATGGAGGTTAAAAAGTGAAGTAGAAAATGAGCGAGATGTTGAGTTCAAAGGAAAAGAGTGAAAAAGGGTGATCTAGATCTCCCTTTTACATCTTATTTTAACTAATTCGAGCTCATATTTTTCAAGCAAAATATCATCCTCTTCCTTCCTATCATATACTTGTAGGCTAATAGGCCTACACACATTTCTAGACCGAATCGATATTTGCACATTTTAAATCCAATTTAAATGTGCGTCGATATTATATAACGATATATACATATACAACTTTTCATATACATATTATATTAAATAACGGTTCAAATAAATAAAATAAAGTAATTAATATTTCACAAAAATTATTTGATTTAGTTAATTTATAACAATTACAATTTAGTTAAATCTTATGGTATTTGGAGTATTCGACATTGCAGTTGTGCGACTCATAGGCGTAAATTCAATCAGCGATTGATATCAAAAAAATTCAAATATTAATGTTCACGTGTCACCTTCTCTAGTGGTGTGAGTCAAATTTATTGCTTACACAAGTTTTATAAAAATCCAACTTTACTATTTTGAGCGGTCCCCAGTAATGATAATAATTTACACTAATTATCTTCGTTAAAACTATATCACATTAGGACTCATAGAATTTGGTTTTAGTCAAAACTCTAATATTGTCAACATTTAACTAGTGTAGTCCAAACAAAAAGTCCATTATTCAATAATAGCAATTATTATTAATCGAACTTTTCTGTTCAGATTTTAACTTTGGATTGACAACAGTTGACCGTGATGCTAACCTCATATAACCAAGGTATAAATTCTCTGTTAAATAGTGTTTCACTTCCAATGCTTCAACTCGGAGCCAATTATAGTCACTTAATAGATGACGTGCTACTATTTAACTATAATCAAAGTGGAGTGTCCACGTTGAAGTTCAACGGTATTCCCAAGTCCAAAGAACTATGTAATATCATCACTTCGTTATTTTCTGTTTGACCTTAATTATTTTAACCTACATAAAACTATCGAATAAGTCATTTTATAGCTATCCAATAACTATCGGTATGCAACTCCTTTGTAGCTCGGCAGCCATGATAATACACTATCCAACTTTCGGAGAGTGTTATAAACTCTAGTCTCAACGGATGTATCGATATCCAGTTTTGATGCATCTTGATTAGAAATATTTAAATGATGTCTATTTTCATGTGATAAATTTCTCATGATTATAATATATTGTAATTATTATCACACAACATTTCATTTATGGATTTTATATTAAATATATTTAAATAAAATAATTAATTAATACACCACATTATAATAAGTATATAATATAAAAACACCTTTTATTTCATACTATATTTTATCATAGAGTTAGTAATTTACAATAAATTACAGAATTACATCTAGGTCATATTCATAACTCTACCAACAAGGTTAAGTTTAAAATATATAAGAAATTTTATTAATGTTATGAATATTTTACGAAATGTTTTAAGAATTAGTTAGTTATTTTTGGAACTTATAATAATAATTAATTGGATTAACTAAATAATAAATAATTAAAAATTAATTAACTGAACTAAAAACATATATAATGATATATGTAAATTTATCTTAATATGTATAAGGTAATAAATAAATAATTTTCAAAATTACTTAAAACTGTTTTATTTAAATATTAATCAATTAATATAATAATTAATATGTATTATGATATATGTGTGTTACTATAAATGTTATAATAAATGTATTCAATTTTAAAATGTTTAAAATAAATAAAATAAAACTCATTAAAATGTTAATTGTTAATTAAATTAATATAATATTATACATAAAATTATTATATAAGTTAACTAAAATTATGAACTATTATACAAGAATTAAACTTATATAATATGAATGTATAATAAAGGTGGAACTGTAGTAAACCCAATTAGATAAAAGGAATAGATACATAAATATAGTATGTATACCATGATTTCAAATGTGCTTGACACTTGAATTACGAAGGTATTTCATAAAAAATACATTATTCTATAAGTCAATATCATTCAATCGAATATATTAAATATTGTGGATCTTCAATATAAGTATTGTCCTCTACCATTTATGTAACACTGCGTAAAATTAACAAGGAATTAATTAAGAAAAATCAATTAATTAATAATAACACTAAAAGTTACAATTTTGCAAACATTAAAATTTGGCTATGAAACTTATGACATTGTGTTAATGGCAAACTTCTGAGCAACTTTCATATGTAAAGCTTCATGATCGAAGCTCAAACGAAGAATTTATCAACGTTTGAAGATTTCAGATTGAAAATAATTCAAAACAAATTAAGGTAGTAAATATAATAACATTAACATCAAATAATATCTTGACGTTTAAGTAAATGTGAATAATTTCATATTTAACATTTAAGATAATGTTAATATTAACGATAATTAATCGTTGTACCACCATCGGTCAACTGCTTATAGAGGCCGATCGACCGCTAGCGGTCGACTGCCTATAAGCAACCGGTAGTGTTGTGATAGCTAAGGTTTTGAGTGGCCTGAATGGCCTAGATTTTAAATTGTTAAAATATTCTTGATTTGATGGTCATAGTGCATCTAAGCAACTATAAATAAGATGGTAGTCCCCTCATTCTTTCCATACAAATCTAAAACCATGAACGACACTTTGTTAATTCTCTTCCACTATAAAAAACTCTTTAACCCAAAATCAAAAATAAAAATACATCTTCAAGGGTTAGGAGAAGATTCGAAAGAAGCTAAAGAGAAAGATAATAATTTATGTATATACATGCATATATACATACATACATATATGTATTCTCTAATCTACAAATTTTGAATCTAATATGTATACATAAATTGATTAAATGTTATATAATAAATAGAGATAAATTAGAGGAAGGGATATGTAACACACGCAATCTTAATAGTTGAATATATAAATAATTTATTTAAATATTTAATCGTTAATCGATAGAATGCCTGTTATACTTAATTTTTTAGAGATGGATGAATTTAGTCTTGAGACATCTATGGATGAGACCGTTTTTCCGAGATAAGGAAAACGAGTATAAATTTGACTATGTTTGGAGTCGATAAATTTTTGAAGTGAATAGTGATTTCTAGAAAGGAATGGAAATTAAATTTGGGTTAAACCCATTAGCTTGCTTATATGTAGCTAACTCCACATCCATTTTCATTCCTACGTTACATTTCATTCCTCTTCTCTAATCTTTCCTAATCTTTTCTATTTACTTCCTTAAGCTTAAGCCATAAAACCAACCAAATCTCTTCATAGAAAATTCTTAAATTTATGGAAAAATCATTATAATTCTAATTAGGGAAAGACTCACCACCTCCCCAAATATTGGAACTCAATTGGAAGTAAAGAGCTTCGTCCAAATTTTCAAGAGAAGCAAAAGTAGGATTTTGATAATTCTTATTGCTTCCTCTTGTTAGTAAGGTGGGTGATAATTATTCTCCATAGATTATAGAATTTATTTCTATTTATTTAAGTTGTGCGGTTTATGAATGAATTGAAATTGATTAGTAAGTTGTATATAACTTCATTCAGCTTGTAAGAGCATATTCCACTTGACTAAATGCTAAAGAGTTAACTTAAAAGCTTTTGTTAATGATTTAAGAAAATAGTAAGCTTGTAAATTAGATTTGAACTTAATTGAATGTTTGCGTATGATGTTATGATGGCTTAGAGACTAATTAAGTAGTATAATGATGTACATGTGTTAGAAAGCATTAATTAAACCATTTAAGTGATATTTGAAAAAGTTAGTAAGCTAATTAAGTAAATTAAGAACTCCAGACTTATTATTAAAGTGATTAGAGGCCTAACGAAGCTTAATTAGCATTCGTAAACATTATTTACAAGAAGTAATCATTTTATGAAATAAAAAATATTTTATAAAATGAAGATAGTAAGCTAATTGAGTGAGTTATGTGCTCTACATTTATTATCAAAGTAATTAGAGGTTTAATGAGCTTAATTAGTACTTATAAATATTGTTTAAGTAAGGAAATAATTTTATAAGCGAAAGATGTATTTTATAAAACAGACTGAGATTTATAAAATAATAACGATGATATATTTTATAAAATAATATGAGTTTTTATAAAATAGTATAAGCGATATATTTTATAAATGTATGAGATTTTATAAAATAATAAAAGGAAGTATTTTATAAAAGTATGAGATTTTATAAAATAATATAATGGAGGTATTTAATAAAAGTATGGGATTTTATAAAATAGTAAGGAGGGATTATTTTATAAAGTGGTTATAAAGCTTTATAAAATAATTATAAGATGAATACTTAATTCTTGACGAAGGAATTAAGTATTATAAGAGCTTAAAATGATTTATAAGCCAGTTTTGTATTTTATAAAATAATGGAATGATTTTGTAACACTACACCAAAAAGGTGTATTTGTAACGAATATAGTCGTTACAAATGAAATTTATAACAGATATAGTCGTAAGCGGTACATGCGTGAGGAATGTCGTTACAAATATTTACAACGGCCTCTACCCGTTATTAGATATTTCACTTACCAACGGACTTTGTCGTTAGAAATCTAAATTTTTGTAACGAAAATGTTTGTTATTAGTTGCATCGGTTTGTAATGGGTATTTTCTGTTACTTAGTTTCCCTTTTCATGGTAGAAGAAGGGGTTGTCATTCTAAATTATCACGACCTTGTCCGTTACAAATTTCATCATTAGTAACGCACTTGTTCGTTACAAATTTCATCATTAGTAACGCACTTGTTCATTACAAATTTCATCAATAGTAATGACTATGCTCGTTATAAATTTCATCTTTAGTAACGAATATGTTCGTTACAACTACCAAACCATGTAGAGCTGCATTTTTGCTAGCATTTACACTACAGAATTGTCTATTATAATACAGTAGGTACATACATATCAAAAATTACAGAATTTCGATAACAATAAGCAATTACGCATCCAAACATATAACTTCCTAACATTAAAGGAAGATTCGAAATTTCATAAGTTCATCATACATAACTAAAGAGTATGAAATCAAAATATTACAAGTTCTAACATTACTTCAAAATAAATTCTATATCCTACAAACAACGAACACGACACTCAGGCCAAATAACAAAACCTCCATCAATTATATCAAATAGCTTGTAATTACCATTTTGTGGTGCTTCATAAATAGGTGCTTCTGGATCAAACACTTTCTCCACCCATACAACTCTTTCCCCATTCATCACCTCCCTATGGTGGCATATCTTCTGTGTCCCAAGATGGCCCTTAGCAACCTCTTTCAACTCTTCTGACAATAAGACTACAGATTGCCTATCTCTTATGGAAGATCCAATAGCACCATTGGATTGAACACCCAAGCTAGCTCTAGGACTATCATGCTGACTGTTGGAAGCAACTTCATTTCTTGGTGTCGCATTCCCTCCAAACTGATTCATAAATTGTAACAAACTTTGTTGCATACTCATCATAGTCGAATGCATCGATCTAAATTCTTCGGTTAGTCTATTTTGATTATTCTCCATCTTTGCTTTCCATTTTCTATCTTCATCTTCCTTGAAATTAGCTATTGCTTTTGATGCTTGTGTAAGCTTCACTTGCTTCATAGTCGATGTAGAGCTAATTGCACAACAATAGTTTTTTCTTTTCTCCTTTCCAAACACTTCAGCAATGGGATCATTCTCAAAATCTTCAAAACTTCTACTTCCATTGCTACCATTGACACTAGAGTTTTCCTTTTGTCTTTCCTCCGCTGCTTCAACTAATGCCTGCATAATACCCAAATAAATTATAAACAAAAGTTGAACTTGAAAATATTTTGCATATTAAATAAAGTAAAAGCATAAATTAAAGAACATACTATCAATATCTTGCATATTGGTTGATAGAAAATGATGAACATGTGAATACTGTAAAGAAAAATTCCTGTCAAACTATGAACTATAAAACAAAATATGGAGGATATAAACTATAATGCATAAGATAAACTATAAAAGCAAGTTTAATCATATTGTAAATGCATCAGTATTGTAAATGCATGAATCAGTATTGTAAATGCATCAGTATTGTAAATGCATGAATCACTTTAAAGATAACTTGTGTACCACAAAAAAGTCTTTGCTCCAAAGGAATTTCAATCATTTTGAATCACTTTAAAGAACTAATTACAAGACAGACTTCACTACAGAAATGCACTGGATATTATTCATGGAGCTTACTTGTCGTCAATATTCAGAATCAAGGTGTATGGATTCCAGTAAAAAAAAAATGAAAACATACAAATGGATATAAAACAACAGATTATATAGTAAAATTTTATCTTTATCAACATGTAAAGTAGGAACGTTATACAATATTATGCGAAATGCATGGTTTGTACACAGGTCTAAAATCAAATTGAATAAGATCTAGATCATATTTAGTTCATTCTATATGTAAGAATAGAAAGTAAAAAATTTACGTTACAATCTCCTTTGTGAGTAACCATTTAAGACCGGTAACAAGACTGTAAGATTGATCAATATAAAAAACGAAGCAAAATTGAAGTTTAGAAGCACAATAGATCTTTATTCCCTATTTTACTTGTGTTGATGTTTGTTATTCATATGCTTATGATAGATATTATTGCCGGTGAAGATTGTTTGTTTCTAATCAATCAACTAGAGCATTTCAGCAGTTTCCTCCACAGTTGTGAAGAGTTAATTATTCACGACACATGGTTCTTTAAACTGTTACAAATGATCCTCAAACTTACATATGATCAGCCAACAAAACGATTGGTTTAAATTGTGCTCATTGACGTGGACAGGTAAGAAAAACGTTACATATGATCCGCAAAATGTTACATATAATAGGCTAAAAAAACGAGTGGCTTATATATGTGTTCACCGACATGTACAGCTAAGAAAATGAGTGGGTTGTATTTATGCTCATTGGCATGTACAACGATAATCATTCACAGACAATTGCAATCCAATAGTGTCAAGTAAAGTGTGTGCACTCAAATTGAAATTGTGCACCTATAAACCAAATCACACAATGGTTCATCTGCTAAAGCATATAGAATATAACAAGAAGATGCAAAACTCAAATCAGCTTTACTAAGCTATAATCTAAAACCACCAATATTTTATCTGAAGCTTGAAATACTCGTACATTTTTCCACTAGTTCACTAGCTTTATACCCATTTAACCAAGTATCAATACCAGAAAACCTTGCTTTATACAAGTTTCTCAATCCCAAGATGACAAATGTAAGATTTGCTGATTATGTATTATTTGAAGCTTATTTTTCAATAACATTTCCTATTGGTACATTTAAAGGTTACTTCAATCATTACTTATCACACAAAAATCAATTTCGCTATACTGGAATATCATTTCCTATTAGCTGGCTGGTAATAAACTTTGCATTCAGTAGGTTGGGTTTAGCTGTACTGAAGCACAAGTTATGCAAACTTAGGTATTGTGGGTAGAATGCTCAAACTTTTCTTGCATCTTACCCTGTGTCTCACACACACACCCCATTAGTTTACATGTTATGTGCCAGCCCCTTCAGTGTTGGTAATGACTTGGTCAAACATATATTTTCCAATTATTGTGTCAGTAACACTAAAGTTGTTCAGCTAAGAAATTGAAAGTTATTCAATTCTCAAATAGATGGAATGATTGACAGTGATCAAAAGTGAACAAATATGTATGTGCATAGGGAACATGAAAACTAGCAAGTGCATTCACATATATTGAAACTAACCTGGGTTGCTTCTGTCATTCAATATGTGAACTGAGCTCGTAAACAAATTTTTGCTCTTTATATGTTCTGGTATCATTTATTGTGGGTAGAATTTTCATTTTACTTTCTCGGCAATTGTCTCACAACTTCGTTTAATGCATTTTGTCATTGCAATGCATATTGGAAGTAAAACCGCATATATTTCGTACTACTACCATCACTGAATTGACTGACTGTCGATCCTTATGATTGTTTTCCTAATATAAACGTCCCAGTGTTAAGGTTTCAGCTATTCAAAATTATTCCATTTGCTATAACTATTTGTTTACTAATTCTATATAACAACTCATTATAATTAAAATTAATTACATGGTATAATTGAGTAAATTATTGCATGGTATGCTTGAATCGTATGCGTCAAAACTGTAAACTCAAGAACATGGTAATTATTGTACCTCTGTATTATTAAGAGAAGTGCATATTCTCAAATCCAATTCTCAAACCCAATGGGAAATACTTACAGTTACCGATAAAGTCTTGAATAGATGTTGAAGTACTTACAAATTTTTCGGCAGCACATGGAATCACCTTTCCCGTTTTTCTATTTGTATGAGCCACTTTCCATGCCACTGTACGTGTGATCTTCTGTCCTGGATTTTCAGCTGCCTGCATTTGAATAATTTCATAAAGTATATTTTTGTCACTGAAATATTAACCTAAAAAATGTTTTTACATACCAATTCTTCATATAGTCTAAGATAAGGTTTCCTTCCCGATGTATGAGTTAGAGTACTTTTGGCCTTGTTTCCGGAATTTGTCTTGCATTGTTTCATTTTCTTGTCACTATATTCAATGTCAACAAACCTCTGCCACCATACTTTATCAACGTCATCAGGACGACTATTAAGTGCAACATGTTTGGGGATGAGTTGTCCATCTTTTTTGAGGAATCTCTGACGTACCGTTGCTTTGAATGTTCGATAACGTTGTGAAAACTTCCTCCAATATTGGTCTAGCTACCATGGGGTCGATATTCATGTCAAACTCTTTCTGTTGAAACCAAAAAAAAAATCAAATAACAATGTCCATGTTATATGTACATAATATATTGTGCTTTTTTTGAACAGTTGGTTATAATTCACTCCAAGCATGTTAATATTTTATACATGCAAGTCAATCTTTGATTGCATGATGCGCTAGCTCGATCTCAAGTATACAATACAGATTGGGACACAGAATAAGCTATTTAAATATCACTATCTTAATTTGATGCATAAATACAATACTGCTTTATGCTTCATAATTATCATAACCGAAACTGACAGTCGAACGGTAGTGGATGTTAATTCTACATTAAGAATTAATTCAGAAAATATTTGAAAAAAAGGCAAATACATGGTTGCCTCTGCTAGTTATGCTTCACTTTAGGCAAATACATTTTAGGCAAGTAAGGAGGGAGTGACATGTTTCACTATTGCTTCAGTTTAGAAATAAAAGATGATAAATTACCAAAAACCATACGTTTATTTTTTATTTTGATATACTGCACAACAGGATTTTATGAACCCGCATAGCAGGATGAAACATGATCCGCTATGCATTTAAATATGTGAATAGGGATTCAAAGTTGGTAAACATATATAAGATGCTAAATGAGCGGAACTGTGAATTATGAAGAACGTGATACAGCGTGCGTAACCGCGTACATTAGGGCTCACATATCAAACGGGAGTTTGGTCATCTCCCATTATGAAAATATAATTAGTCAAGCCAGGATCAACCGGCAAGGACAAAGAGGTGCTACACTTAAATTCAATATTTATTGATGGCGAGTAAAGTCCAATTGGTGCAGATATAGAATTCGATAACGCATTCAATTCATTCGTGAGTTGATATAAATCTTCATGTTTCATTTATTTTTCTCCAACTACCAACAATAATATTAGGTACACTGTACTTCAGCTCACCATTTTAGTGACGAGACAAATATCGACTTTGAGATAAGATCGAACTATCGAACTAATTTATAGATCAAAATACAGTGGGTCGACTGCATTTCGGTAAAACATTAGAGAACTAACTAAACAACCATCCACTGCATGTTAACATAGTCTTTTGGTAGATTAAAAGTAAATATTAGCTATGTCCAAATCACCCAATTAGTCGCCAACAAACTGAATGCACCCTATTCAAGTATCAAAATAAAGGATGTTTTCTCCTAATCAGCAAAATATATTTTCTCTACTGATCAATGCTCGAAACAACTTGTGAAATAAAATAATGTGTGAGCGTATGCATTAATTTTGCTGGAACAAATATTATATATCTCACGGCTCCAAGCATGGTCCAGTGTAAATTTCAGTAAATGTGTTTTGATTCTTATAAAATAAAAAGTATACCTTATGCTGTACAAATTGATGCAAACATACAAAATAAAATCAATTGTATTTCTCTTTCAACATCCTGGAAAAGCTTAAAAAATTATAACTTATTTGAACTGGTATAAAGAGAGACTGCAAACATCTAGTAGATGGATATCAATATGGTTATAATCTCGTGGAAGCAATATTCTACCCACAAAATTAACTTGAACTTATATGTCTTGGAAATAAACAAACTCAATTTTCCACTTAAATAAGTACTTCAGCCAAAGTTACAAACAATGCCATCTCTTTGTATTTATATCCATTTTCTTTAGTTCAGTGGTAATAAGTAGTGTTAATATTGATAATTTATAATCTCGTTAATTTTTCCGACACTTCATTTTGACATGAAACAATACAAGTTGAAATACCAATCCAACAGGACAAATTAAATTAGAGAATTAGTTCAAAAAACATACCAGGAGTATATCTCTATTCTCTAACACAAATCAAATAAAGCAGCAATCTAACTTTCGGAATAATCAAAATATAACGATGAAACCTACGTTCGGAAAATTGAAAGCATCTCCTGAAGGCTTTTGCCCTAGAAAAATAATTTGGAATTTGGGGAAGATGCGGCTGATTGAACTGGGAAGCGTGATAAGTGTTGTGAGATGAGATTTTTAATGTTTTCCATCTTTATCCTTTTGTTTTTATTTTATTTTCATTTTTACCAAATGTTGTAACGGTTCGATAGCGTGAGCGAATGAATTTTTTGTCATTGGAGATTATACTGCTCATTTTCCAACAGCTTTAAAAAAATTATAACGGAGTTTAAGTGTTATTATTTTATAGGCATCTGAATGTTAGCAATCAAGAAATACTTCTGTTAGGAATTCCATGTTTTGGTGTAGTGTAAAATAGTATAAAAGAAGATTTGATTTTTATAGAGAAGATTTCATAAATAAAAGTAAGATTTGAATATTAAATAATCAAATTGTTATTTAAATATATGTGTCTGTATATACATATGGATAAGTATACATATACGTGTATTTGAAGTTGTATAGTAATAATAATTCTTGTATTATAATTGGAACAGCTGAATAGTTTGGACGGTTGATAATGTTTGTTTATTTATGTAAATAATCGTATCCGTGTATAGGAATGTCTATATGTGTATACAAGCATGTTACAAGCAATCTCATGTAACGATGGCGACTAACAGATGCACTATGTTGCATGAGAGCGTGTCGGGTCGAATAATCACTCCGATGAAACTCAAAACGTGATTTCTGAATTTTTACGTGTTTGCATATACGTGCACGAGCGGGTGTATCGACACACGTATGAGCAACGCACAAGGCATGAGGTTCAATTGTGTTTGTTTCGGCGTGTTAGAAGAGACCGGGTCGATATAATCGCCTATTGAACTCTACATGTGCAGAAAGTGGATTTTAGTATCGAAACTGGTTTTTGAATACTTAAGAATCCGCTTAAAAAATATCAATTACTCAATTTTTAAAGAGGTCCGATGAGGCAGAGGCATGCTAGGGGTGCTAGGCGACTCGTCGGATGAAGCGTCGGACAAAACAGAGCTCGAATTGGTGAGCAATGGCCAACATGGCTCGCTGAGCTGGGCTTGTTGCTTAGGAATTACAAGTCTCGGTCGACTTTTGTGTGCCAACAGTCGACTGGAAAGGTTTCCCAATCAACTAAAGGTTCTTCGACTTGGGAAATAAGCCTAGGTCGGGGGTAAGATTTGGGGTTTTTTTGCTCATTTTGTGTGCAGTTTTTTATGGGGTCTTGGCACGACTTTGGAGTGGCATTGTGGTGCTCAAGAAAGAGGGATGCAAGGCAAAACTCGAGAATTGGATGCAATGTATAGTGCTACGTGTGCTCAATGATAATTGGACATGATATCAATGTAGTGATTGATTACACAATCACATTTAGTGAACATGTACGATTGAGCGGTGTTAGTCTGTGCCCCTTAGATTTGACTTTGGTATGTTTGATGGATAATATCGGTCTTACGATTGTGACCATACCCTACATTGATCTCATATTAGTGATCATATATCGTATTGGCCTTATTTTAGTGGGCATATATATTATTAGTCTTTTAGTAGTGACCATACATATGTAAAGACAATAACGAGATATTAGTCTACGTTTGTGATAGGCGTATTTGATTACACAAAGTTATATTTGACGTGTGTGTATATATACAACATTGGTGTTCCTTTATGGTCCTGATAATGTATTACACGAGACGAGCGTTATTCTCTTTTTACATAGAGGCGTATGGATGTTATTTGAGAAATCCTTGGTGCTTGAGATGGGGATATGACAATCATCTATACGGGATCATAAAACACTTATGCTCATTATAGGAGTATGATGATTATATTTACTATTGGGATTAGGTTTCAAGTATATAGATGTCTGGGTACATTAGTGTACTGACTTTATTTATCATTGAATTGTGAAAGATGTAGGGATACATTAGTGTACTGACTCTATTTATCATTAGATCATGATAAATGTCTGGTACATTAGAGTACTAACTCTATTCATCATTGGATTGCGATAGATATCTAGATACGTTAGTGTACTGACTCTATTTATCATTGGATCATGATAGATGTTTGGGTACGTTAGTGTACTGACTCTACTTATCATTGGATTGCGAAAGATGTATAGGTACGTTTATGAACGGACTCTGTTTATCTTGAACTCTCGAAGGGAATCATTGGATCACAATAGATGTCCATAGTTGACTCCATCCATCAGTAATGATGGGTATTGATTTCTATTCCTTAGTTATCTTCCATTGTTATGTTGTGTGTGTTATTAGTTAGTTGTTGATATGGTTGCTGCATTTACTATCAGTATGTACTTCGCGATAGACTTATATTATGATCACCTTATGTGGACACCCCACCTCTATACCCATATTATCCAAGAGTATTTCATAATAATACTGTTAGATAATATGTAGAATGAGGCTATGTGGGGTACACACGTGAATATCCCCTTGGACTAACATTGGTATGTATTAAAACATCAAATAAATATCTCTCTTATATGTACAGTGTTGATACAAAGCATAATATAAAGTGAACTATAGAGAACATGGAGTCAATCTCAGCGATAATACACACACACACATAATACCTATAGTCTATAAATCATCTCAAGTATCAAATATCTCAATGTAAGACAATTTATAATTGATATACATCTCAGTGTCAAAATGTACAAGGAATCAATGTCATACAAGTATCAAATAACAATCCTAATATAATACTCCTCTAAGCCCAATAAAATAAATGCTAGTTATGTCCTCCTTGTTCTTGAAATGTCTCGGACTGGCCCGAGTATTACAAAATAACATATGGGTCAGAATATGTCTAATCAAGGGTATAAAATAAAGGTAACACAATGCATACATGAAATAACAATATACTACTCTAACATAGACAATCAAATCATCAAACGACATGCCAAGCTATATAATAAGCATATAAATATATGTCTGAAACATCTATATAGTACCATCAATATTCATCAAGGCACCTTTCTTGACAAATATTCAAATTCATATGAAACAATTAACATTGATATCAAAATACGTCATCACCTATATAGAAATACATTAGATCAGAAATCCAAGAATCAACACAAATGGGTGAGTCAACATATCAATAAATTATCATCAAATCCAGAAGTACCAATAAATGAGATATCATCAAGTATAATCAGGCTAGCATAAAGCATTTCCTAAGTATAACTCTCAATCTGGATAAGCAAAACATCATCATCAATATATATATATATAATAGGATAGGCTGCTTATCAAATACTAAGAATCCACTATACTCTAGATATGTATCATAGGTATAATCTTATCTCCTCGTATATGTGTGTGCGCACACACTATTTGAAAGTATCGTGATGGGAAATAACCGTACGACAGACACAAAGTCCTAAGTAGAGTCATATATATATATATATATATATATATAATAATATGTGGCACCCGACCCACATCAATGCTAAAGTGAGGTATTAATTGTATATGCCAATTTACTACTCTATCGGTACCAAAAGGGAGACCAGTAAAACTAAGAATGCTTCAGAGACACTAAGTTTCTGCAGTCTTTAGTTACCCCATAGTCACCATGACACATATCCCCTGTGTGCTCGTCAACACGAGGACTTATAAGTCAAGACACTACAAATGCCCATATAGGTAATAGACTGTTGGCCTAAGTGACACAAGGGGCTAATGTGCGCATAAGGGTATCACAAAACTTTAAGCACTAAGCTATATGTAAGGTGTCATAGATCTGGCATGCGACCCCACGATCAGGCTGCCGGGGTGGATATTGGATATCTTGTCCTTTCCAACAACATAATAGGAGTACATTGTAAAAGTAGCATTTAGAATCAATACATATAGAAACGATGTTATAGTCATGATTAAGTATAAATCCACACTCACAAAATATAGGCACAAAGACGTATATCACTATGTGTATCGCCTCACATTATCCACTTTATTCCCGTCATGTGAGTGTCATCTACTTATAGTGAATAACCGAATAAATATCACAACAACGTCCTATACCACTGCATGATACATAAATGTTTATTCACTGCTCATAAACTACACTCAAACTATCCAGTATTTTGTATAATGAGTCCAAAGAATAACCAAAGAAATATTATCGAAAGTCCAATATAAAACGGTATTATAACTCCGTATTTTTAGATTTCTCATCTCATGGAATTAAATACAATAAAATCATAACAAGGATGTCATCACTGTATCATCATAAATCATCAATTAAATCCATCTCAACGGTGAATCATTCATATTATCTTTATACAATTAAACAAGAAAAGAAATATCAAAATAGTAATATAAAAATTGATTATTCAAATAAATAAATATATAATATTCACAACATATAACCTTAATTTCACTTATTAAATGCTTAAAACTAGATAATTAATCAAATCCAATTATCATCACAAACTTGAATTATATATTAAAATATCTTATTTTGAAAACTGTAAAATATTTATTAATTACAGTAAAATTTATTTATTTCTTTTCATAAACCAAAAATAGTCTGTAACCCAAATATTTCACATAATATTTATTCCAAAATTATCAACAACTAAACGCTGGTTTAAATTATTATAAAACATCCGATTAATATAGTTTATTCATAATCAAATAAATATATTTTCAAAAAATGAATTATATATATTTAAATTTCCTAAATATACTTTAATAATTATGAATATCAACTAAGTAACAATTTATTTTATATTTTAATAAAATTCTAGTAAATTCACATTGTTTGTTTACTAAACTTAAAAATATTATTTACGTTATATTTAACATATAAACATATACACACACATAGTAAAGATTTAGCATATTTAATATGTATTTATCTTAGTTTATTTATATTTATTCGACATGTATCTACTGATATTTTTAAAGAAATTTTTGTATCAAATTCCGATGTCAACACGAGCAAGAACTAAAAAAAGAACAAGTTGAGCAATAAGCTCGGAACATGTAAAATATATTACAATACAAGGTCAAGAAATCAAAACATAAACATCAGCAAGACATGAAACACAGGAATATGTAAGAACACGCACACATATGCGTACACACGCACCTACTACAAACACAACAACACATATACACGCACAACCTTATCTACTCAATGGAACCGCACACACAACACAAACACACATACAGTAACACACTCACACAAATATGCACACAACGCACACACAACCATAGCCAGGCACACATACAACACATCATACACCACCATTGTCATGCATGCATTCCCACAAATGCAAGGCTGCACATAGGCAAGCATAAAAACACACTCACGAAAACACTCAGACATTGGTCAATCGGTCACTTCTACCGGTCGCTACCGGTCGATCGATCAAAGGTCTGCCAGCTAAAATTGATCGCCTGATATCGGCGATTACTTTACCTAGTTCAATCGTCATTTGATAAATGCTAGTTGCTAATAATGAATTCACTCGAACACGCTACAAACTATTTACATGTATCATAATTTAGGTGATTAGAACATAGGTTTATGGGTGGTAGACACTAACCTGAGAATCGCGTTTTTCTTCCTCTTTGCCCTCTTCATTCTACAACACACACGAATGCAAACAACATCAAGCACAATGACCAAAAGTACAAACTCCTCTTTGCCACACATACTCATTGATGAAGAAAACCACATACTTAAATTTGGGATTTTATCATGATTTCTTTGATCTGATATTGAATTTAGAGGGAGAGGATTATTTTAGAAGGAAGTTTCAAGAGGTGGTAAAAATAAGATGAAATGGATAATGTAAATGTTTAACATAGAAAAGAAGAAGGGAGAAAATTCTGGAAATAGAAACTGGGTTTTTGTTATTTGGGCTTGGGCTAGATTAAATAGGGAAGTATGTATATATACATATACATGCATACATATGTACATACATACATATATATATTTATGTTTATTTATTTCTTTTTCTTTAAAACAAAAATTCAATTCAATTTAAAATAAATTTAAATTCCTATTTAAAATCACTTCTTTTGCAAACTTATATAATATTTCAGTTATATCACTCTTATAAAATATTGTTATCATATTTTTAAGATATTTAAATTTAAATATAATATTTTCACAATTTAAATCCTTTTATTAAATAATTTTAAGCCCATTTATCAATTAAATCTCTAGATTACAATATAATTTATTAAATTACTACTGTTAGCTTCAGTTAATTATTACTTAAAAATCAGGTTGTTACACCCTACTTTTGGATGTTCGGTTGCCTTTATCATAGTATGTTATTATGTTTCAGTCACAATATATTAGCTGTGCCGACTTGTTGATTATTGGAGTAAAGCAGGTTATGGTACGATTTTCTATCTTCCAGATAGGTTTACTTTACTTGGACAGTTTAGATTATCCCCCAGCCACGATTCTGGAGAGGAACACCTGTGCTTAGTAGTTTCTGTTTATTGTATATAGTTTTCATATACGGTATTTTGAGATAGTTCCCTTCACAACAAGCTTTATGTCTGACCAGAATTTTGTCATTTTCTATTTATGTCATGACAACTTTTGGTACTCAGTTGGGTACTTAGAGAGTCGGCTATTTTTGGGGAAATGCTATTAAAGTGGTGTAGGTGGAGCTTTGGAGGCGAAGGCGATACTTAGATATTTATCTACTTGATATTATACTGGTATATGACATATGTTATTTGTATATGAGACTTATTTTATCAGATGTCTTTCTACGACTCTCTGCATTGATATATATTTATCAGTTACTTCTACTAGGGTAGTCTCTTATATATATTGTTCATGCAGTTCTGTTCATGTATATTCAGTATATTATATATTATCATTCCGATAGTAGTTTTCAACTTTATGCCCTGATGTGGTGTTTTTTTTTCTTCTTCTTTCTTTCTTTTCTTGACAAGCCATCTTTTGTGGTATCCAAAAGTTTGGCGTTGATATGAGCGCTAATTTTTAGGTGTTGCGAAGGGAGGGTTGTTACAGGATAAGGCTATCGCATGAAGCAAATACAAGGAGATTCATTGGGCATAACTCTTAAGTGGAAATATTAATTTTTTTCCTAATAGTATATTGTGTAGTTGATGTTTGGATTTGTAAGGTGACTTAAAATATTTTATATGCGAAAATCAATCAACTTAAAACCCTATAATCTCCCCATAATACTAAATCTTGAGTTGTTTAGAATCTTAATTGTTTTATCTTAATTTGATAAAATTGGATTCATTAGTATTTACAATATAAACGATTTATGTTCTATTTGATTCCTTTTTTCAATTTTTTATTGTAATCTCAAAGAATTCCAAAACAAGGAAATAGAAAGTGGTGTGCGAAGTTGGGTAGAAAGATTGTTCTTCTTATCCATAGTTTGCACTGCTTATTTTAAAATAAGTATGATTTCTTTGTCATTTTAGCGCTATTAATTTAAAAGTTTCATGGAATATAAAAGTTTCATATTGTAAACCTACTTCTTTGGCAAGGACTAAAATTCTACTATATTAACGTAAGACAAATTGTATGTCTTGGATTCTATCTTTGAATATGTATACAAGTATATTTTTGTGTAATTAATTTATTTATGATATTGGATTTTATGTGATTGTTGTATTAAATTGGGACTTGAATAGTAATTATAGTCGTGAACATTAAAATAATATAACACCCCGGATAATAGGGGGTTCTCGCTTTGCGTTTGGTGGCGAACGGGAGACTCTTACCCCTACATGTCCCCAGGGAAGAGTTAGTTAACCGGGTAGGTGAAGAAGTCGAAAGGCTGGCTGTAAAAGCAAGTCCAGGGTACCATTATATGCCACGGCGGGGCTGGGATGGTTGAAAAGCCTACCAGTCGAGAGTGGCTGTTGTCGATGGTTGAAAAGCCTAGACCGTTACAGAGTGGTATCAGAACAATTGGTTAAGCGACAACCTTGGCTCTGGTGGGGATTACTCATTAGAGATAGAGTCAGTAGTACTCTAGAATGAGTTGAGTGTAATAATAGATATGAGCGCGTATTTATTAGTGAATATAAAATTGTTTTATATTGTGTTGACTTATCGATTGATTGTTTATAGATTCTGGTCGGTGCAGTTTGGCCAACTGTATCGATAGGGGTTTCTAAACTCTTAAACGAAATAAACCGACATAGTATTGTTTTAAAATCGGGTCGTTACAGAGAACAGACAAATTACCTGAATACGCATAAAACAAACTATGCATAATTTAATATTAAGCGTAACTATAATAATAACATATTCCTTTAGAAATTTAAAATTGTCAATTATAGCTGTAAACCTATAATGTATATAATAGTTAATAATTAACAAAAAAAATCTAATAAAACAAGTTAAGAACAATTATGGAATTTAATCCATAAATAAAAGGGAAAATAAGAATTTTCTCTTATAAGGCCATTAATGCGTAAATATAGGTGAGGGGTGTGTGTGTATTATATGTATGTATATGTTGATGTAATTTTGCATTAAATGTTGGAGAATGGAAAACATGACTATGCTATACGGGTGTGAGGTCAGTTGAAAGCACATAGAAGTCTACCTAACTAATTTTCTTACCAATAGCGTGACTTTTATGTCCACATCGATTACATTAAGGGCCCACGATGGACGTGAGATTAGTTTCAATTTTGTAGAATAAGTCTGCCCAGCCGACCTATCTATCAGCACCTATAAATAGTCAAAATAACGTGGGACGTCATATTTGGGTTACGGTTCATAAGGACGGATATCCCAAGATGGGTCTGCTTTAGGGTTAATATATTAAATAGCTGTGTTAGGGTCTGCTCTCCATATTTAAGAAATATTAAATGACCGGGATTATCTTTTGTACACGTATCAAATGGATGTGATTATCTTTTACGTGTATTAGTGAAAATCTCTAGGTGAGTTCCCTTCGGGGTTTGAGGTATTAAAAAGCTATTGGAGGGTCTGCCTCTTCCTTATCTAATAAGTTTTAAGTGGCCTAGAAGAGATTTTCTACGATGACAGTTAAGGAGTACCAAGAGGCGTTCACCTGGAGTTAGCTATTAGATGGTTGAAGGGTCTTATTATTTCTTATTTTAAGGGTATTAAGTAGCCTATGTACTTCCTCTTGCATCACTAGGATATGATTGGACCGAAGATGGGTTGTTGAACCTGATGTACTCCATAGTTGCTTTGCACCCATTTTTATAGTCATAAAGTACGACTCGTAGGGCCACTATTCCATTAATGGAGAAATATAATAAAAATGTAAGACATACTATTTATTCGAATGCTCACTGTCCATATGTTATTATTGTAAAACTTAAAATTTTCATTCACTAGGCATTATTGTTTTGACCTCCTCCTCATTACAACTTACATGTTAGATTTGACATTAAAGTGGAGGAGGAGATGATGAAGACCTGGTGGAAGTATTAATAGTTTATTATTATTTTTTGATGTACCCGAACAATGTATTTAACTTGAATTATGCGTTATTGATACGTTATATTTCTAAGCCTTGGATATCATAAAATGGGTATTTATTTGATTATTAAATTTCATCTCTTTCGTAGCGAGAGCTAAAAGCATAGATAGATGACTCTGTACATTATTTTATTTAATCAATTGTACCAATCAACAACCAACTTTAGGATGGACCTAAGGTTCGATGGGATTTATACGAGCTGACAATTAGCCCCGTTCCAAAGAGGGTTATTACATTTTGTATTAGAGCTTAGGCTACTCGGTCAGCGGGAGTAGGAATACGCGAGAGTATGTGCTTGTAATTTTTAAAAATATTTTTCAAAAATCTACCATGTATAGAGTATACATATATGGACTTATGCAAACCACTAAACCAATTCTTGAGAGAAATGTGTGATCCTCTAAAGTAAAGGAGAGCACACATGTACATATATATTTCACCACAAATAAAGAAGTTGCCAAAATGCCTTGCATGTAACAATATCATAACATATAAAACGATACAGTCTAAGATAACAAATCCCCTACTAAATGTAACTTCTCAAATGAGTTCCGGTAATGCCACCACCCATCATACTTCAGTATCGAACTCCGGCAAGGCCACCTACTGATAGTGAAGTGTTAGAAGTACGCAAAACAAGCCATGGTGCATCCAAATGCATAAACGAGATCAACAAGTAGCTTCACTAGTGAATGAATGCCTCTTAACTAGCTCTGACAATTCGGATCCAACATATAAAAGCTCTTCTGCCAAGAATCCTGCAGATAGCAACCTTGCACCCCTGAAAGTAGCAAACCCGCAATCCTGCGAAAAGTAATCCTACACCATCTTCAGCCTAAACCTATACCTGTAGAGAAACTGAACAAAAATGCAAGAATAATTCAATATATATATATATATGTATATAAATAAAATTCAAATACATATATATATATATATGCATTGATTACAAATTATAAAAACTATAACTTATACTATATAGCAGCAATTAACATGTAAAACATGCAAGATAAATAAAAAGTTAATCTCAATAAGGAAAATACCAATTTTCTTCTCTGTAAAGATACGGTGGTCATGATATCAAAAGTCTTATATCTTTATAAAATATGGATTTTTATGCAATTATATTTAAATAACAACATAAAATAATGCTAACTCTATGTTCCTGTGATCAAAAGTACATAAGAATAATCCGTAAAAACATGTTTTAAATTCAAATAAATGATAATGCTAAAGTTATTATTATTGAAAATATTTATCTTTCGTTTAAATAAATCAATGTTTATTCTAACCTTATTAAGATATTCTTTAAAATGATTATTTTTTTCCAATTTATATTTTGTTTGAGATCCAACTAAAAGCGTTTGTCCTAGCCAAATTATTAATATGACTATTATTATAATAATCTCTAATTTCTTTCAAAGCAAATAAACTAACAAATTATAGTAAATAGAGTGTTAAGTAAAAATCTGTATTCACTTTTTTACTTTACATCAAATGACAATCGGTTACCTTAGTAGTAAAATAAAGTTAAAAAATTTAAGAGTATTATTAAAAATGTAATAAGTATCCTTACATTCGTAATACACATGATTAATATTTTCTAAATGCAAGTTACAAAATGTACATTTATTATCAATTGTCAAATTCTTTCTTTTTAAAAGTTCAATGGTGTTTAGCTTCCCATGAATGATCAACCACATAAGAATCTTAGCTTTTGGTGGTGCATTTGCTCTCTAAATAAGATTAAAAGCGTTATTAACAACGCCCGAATAATTGTGAAATTTATGTAATGAGTTAGAAGTGAATTTCTTGTTTTTGTCCCAATCCCATAAATAATATCATTTTCATTATCAATATTATATAAATTCAACATTGCACATAATAAAGCATATTGTCTAAAAGTTGTAACTTCTTAGATCCTATTAAAACTAAAGTTTCATAGAGCATCATAATCCGGTGAATTACAAATTTCAAAAAGTTCTTTAAATTCCACTTTAAGTGGAATGAAAGATAACCAACGATCATGCCAGAAGGTTGTATTATTTCCAAAATGTACAATTGTTTTAATGCTAAGTTTAAAAATATCATGACATTTAAAAATTGATTTTCGAAAATTAGACAAGTTATTATTAACAGTAGGTGCAATTTGATATAAATTATAACTGCCATTATACTAACGTTTAGTGAGAATTTCTTTCCAAATAGAGTTATCATTTATATCCTTAACTTTCCACAACCATTTCCCTAGTAAGGACATATTCATGTTACCTAAATTAATAACATTTAGTCCACCTTCCTCTTACGATTTACATATAGTGTCCCAGTTAACTAAACATTTTAAACTGCTGTAAGGATTATCACCACTCTATAAAAAAATCCCTTATTATTTTATCTATTATCCATATAGAAATAGATGCATAGACATCTAATAAATTGGAAGTGCAAATAAAACTGAATTGATTAGAACGATTCTACCCTCCCTGGATAAAAAACTTACCATTCCATTTTGAAATTCTATATTTAATCTTATCTATTATAATTAGCCAGTCATCGTATTTAAGTTTAATTGGCCTAATCGAAAAACCAAGATAATCAATAGGGAAGTTCATGGTTTTACAATTTAACGTATTAGCTACTAACCCCTCAACCTTATTAACATCATTTAACACTAAAATCGAACTTTTATCAAAGTTAATTTTAAGTCCGGAAAGTAGTTCAAAACTGTATAAAATGAATTTAAGTGCAATAATATGTTTAGGTAAATGTGAAGTAAATAACATGGTGTTATCTGCAAATTGTAGAACGAAAAGGCCATTGCGTGTAATTTCACTACCTAAACACCCTAAAGTTCCATTTCCTATAGCTTTTTTTAACTATTTTAGCTAAAATATCAGTAGCAAGATTAAACGGAAGAGGCGATAAAGGATCACCCTGCTGTAGAACCCGCTTTGATTGTATTTTATTACTTAGTACTCCGTTAACCATTATACCAGAATTACCAGTTTTAAGCAATGTCATGATCCAATCTATCCATCTATGACTAAATCCTCTAGCCATTAACATATCTTGTAGAAAATCCCAATCAACTGAATCAAAAACTTTCACAAAATCAAGTTTTAAAAGTGCACATGTAAGGTTATTCTTATAACAGTGATTGATATACCCTTGAACAATTGCCACACCATCTGCAATGATTTTACCCTTAATGATAGCGGTTTGTGAACAATCAGTCAAATAATTCATTATTAAATTAAGCCTATTCGCTAAAACTTTAGAAATAATTTTAACTGAGCAATTAATTAAAGAAATAAGTCTAAAATCTTTAAAATTATTAGCACCTGTTTTTTTTATGTAGTAGAATGACTTTTGCAAAATTAAATCTTACTGATTGTGATTGACCATTATAAAATTCGTTAAACAAATTAATTAAATCATATTTTAAAACATTCCAAAATTGCTTGTAAAATAAAATAGGAAAACCATTGGGTCCTGGAGCTTTATCATTAAGCATATCATTAATAGCCTTCAAATTCTCCTCTTCCGTAAAAGGGTTATCAATATCATTAAGATTAATTCTAGTTTCAATAGGATATAGCTCATTCCATCTAGTGTTAATTCTATTTTTTTTATTACCAAAAATATCTCTATAATAATCAATAAAGGCCTTATTTAAATTAGTTTGAATAACTAATTCAACATTATTCACAAAATTAGAATTTATTGCATTACCACGCTTTCTTCCGTTAGCCATATTATGATTTTTTTGTATTATTATCACCTTCATTAGTCCATTGAATTCTAGACCTTTGTTTCTACATAACCTCTTCTTTTATTAAAATTGAATTAAGTTTTTCTTTTAAATTAGCAAGAACATTACGCTCCGCCAAATTAAGTTGTCTAGTTTCTTCAATCTTATTAATTTTAAGCATTTCATTAAGTAATTTTTTTTTTTTAATTTTAATACTTCCAAATACATTCTTACTCTGATTTTTAAGAAAATTCCTAAGACATCTAATTTTTAAAACAATTTTTTTTGCAGAGTTACCTATATTTCTAATATTATAAAAATTCATTAATATCCATTTATTATTAATTAAATTAGAGAAATTGGATTCTAATAGCCACATTTTTTCAAATTTAAATTTTTTATTAACCTTTCTATAATAATCACATGTAAGTATGATAAGGCAATGACCGGAATACATATAAGGCTACCCAATGACTCTGCAAATCAGAAAATTTTCTTCGATTTCATCACTAATGAGGAACCTATCTAATAAAGCCATTGAAGGGATTTCTCTAGAGTTAGTCTAAATGAATTCTCTATTAGTTAGTGGCAATTCAATCAAATTGCTACAAATAATAAATTGATCGAATTCTTCCATAGCAGAGAAATCACATTCCTGGTGTGATCTTTCTCCTAAAAGTCTCGTAACATTGAAATCCCCTCCCACAATCCAAGGACCAGGAGTAAATGATCCAAGGACCAGGAGTAAATGGTCTAAATTCTAAGCATTCATTCCAAAGAACTCGACGACCAATTTTTGTGTATGGACTGTAAACGTTAATCATATTTAATAAAGAATTCCCTCCCATAATCCAAGGACTAGAAGTAAATGATCGAAATTCTAACCGTTTATTCCAAAGAACTCGATGACCAATTTTTGTGTTTTGTAACGACCCAGAATTTCAGTCATTTGAAATTCGTATATTTAATCAATTTTAAACATTCACAAGTAAATTTTATAAGTTGAATAACTTATATTTCGAATATCTGGATTTAATGGGATAATTAAATTATTAATTTAATATTTAAATTTTTTTGTAAATAATTGGAATCTGGATTTAATGTGAATAAAAATGATTTATAATGCTGAATTAAATTCTATTTGAATTAGAATGATGTTATAAAACTTTTAAAATTGAATTAAAAGTTAATTTGTAGAAATTGAATATTTTAATATTTAATTAACGAGTGAAAATGGTCATTTTTCAAATAGTCTCGGATTTTGATGAAACCAGTTTCATTGGATCCATAATGTTATATTATTGTAAGATTTCAAATTTTGTGTCAATCAAATTTACGGTTTGTCCTGGGCAAGCTAAAACGAATGGAAATTTGTTTAAGTGAATTTTAAATTTAAACAGTCGATTCGTAAACCTATCTTCCAAATACGATTGAACTGGTTCTCGATATATATTTCATTGTGTTCGGAATAGGGGTAAAACATTATAAACGTCAGGAGGCACGCTTCGTTTGGAGCTCGAATTTTTTTTGGATGAATAGTGTCGTAACATTTTCTATAAAAGGACGTTAATTTTTTCATTTTTCACAAACCATAAAATAGCTAGGTTTAGCCGCCATTTTAATTTCAATGGCTGAAAACTCGTTTCTTTCCTCCCACATTTTCTCCAAATCCATCAATCTATATGGAAAAATTTCAACTGCAAAAGTGAAGAGCACATCGAGACCTTCGACATGAACGGTGATAATCAAAAATAACTTGATGGATGGACAACAAATCATGGTTAAACATTACGCACTCACATGCGTTTTTATCGATATTTGTGAGGCCGAGATCGTCGGTTCTTGCCAAAGGTGGGGCTCGGCTAGAGCTATACGATGGTGGTGATGAATCAACTCCTCGTCGATCGTAGGAAGCTCGGCAATTAGGGTTTGGTTGGCAGCATGGGTTTAATTTTATTCATGAGTCTAAACGTTGAGAAAGATGAAAATCACACAGCCGAGATCAAGGTTTTGCAAAATAAACGGCCCGATGTGATTAAAGGATAAAAATAAAATAAAAATTGTAAATAATTTATATATTAATTCGTACAATGTTTAAAACGCTGTAACTTCTTCATACGAGGTCCGTTTTTGACGAAATAAGTTGCGTTGGGTCCATATTGACAAGTACTACATTTTAGAGCTAATTTGGAATTAGTGTAAATTTTGGGTAAAATTAAACGACTGTTTAATTTTATTCAGAATAAAACACTGCAAGTTGTATTGGAATCAATGTGAGTACAACTCACTCTTTCTAACTTACTGATATTTTTATATAAGTGAGAATAAAATTTATTTATGATGATTGATGACTGTTTGGATGAGATATGATATGTTATCTATATATTGATTGTTATTTTGATATATTTCTGCCTATTGGAGCAGATGTGACTTTATACGTTCCCGTGTATGAGCGGATGAAATTTTGTACGCACGTCTGCCTCGAAGCATACATTGTACATATATTTCTAATATGTACATTTATTGCAGGTGACAAGTTGGAGGGAACCAACTGGATTCCTCGGCAGTATTGATTTATTTACAGATATTGTGATATATGTTGTTATATTATGATATATGATGTTTTGGATGTCGTGATTGATGTATTTAGTGCTGTTGCAGCATTATGCCATATTTTGGAAATTTAAAAATGTAAAAGTGATGATTTACAAATTAAAAAGGATTTTCAAGTGATTTTGAAAATAGATATTTTATTAATTTTGAATTGTTAAAAGAATGAATTTATTTTAAATAAATAAATGCGATAATTTTACGTTATAAAAATTACGATTTTTGTGAAATATACCTAAATATGATTTTTCGGAGTTATATAAGTTTTAATAACGAATGTAAATTATTAAAAGAATAAATTTATTTAAATTGAGATTTTGAGCTTATTATAAATGGTTTATATATAAGATTATAAAATTGAATTTTTATAAATCGAAATAATGGAATTATAAAGGAGTTTTTACAAATGTTAAAATGAAGTTATAAATGAATCTTATAAGTGATTAAGATTTATGAATTTGTGAAGTTATAAAAAGAACGAATTTTGGAAATGAATGATTTATAAGCAATTAACTTATAAATTGGATTTTGAATGTAAATGAGATATAAATAGAATTTGTTAATTAAGGGATTTTATAAGTTGAAGTTCTTATAAAATAATAAATGGAATTTGATTTTATAAATGGAAGTTTTTATAATATATAAATGGAATTTATAAACATTGTTTTATAAATTCGAAATCAATTGAATTTGATGAGTTAAATATAGAAGTTTATTAAGGGTATCATATCTACGATTTTGAACAGTGGATAATCCTTTAATAAATATGTAGAAGTGATGAATTTGGCAAAGGAGATATATTCACGATTTTGGATAGTGGATTATCCTTTAATAAATGTGTAGAAATATTGGATTTGGTAAAAGGAAATATATTCACGATTTTGGACAGTGGATTATCCTTTAATAAATGTGTAGAAATATTGGATTTGGTAAATGGACTATATTCACGATTTTGAATTGTGAATAATATATTAAATAAAATGGATATGTTTGGGGAAGTGATCTTTTAAATTTAAAGACAGGTTTGGAAAAGTGATATTTTAAATGGAGTTAAATGTTTCGAAGATGTTAATAAAATGTGTTAAGTATCGAATACATAGATTTCAACATTCATTGTTGAAATAGACATTTTTGAGAAATAAGGAAATGATGGACTATAACACTGTTGTTATAGTAGATGATTTCGAAAGGTAATGTTTTGTATAGTATATGGGATTTATATATCTACCTTATTTTCAAATCCCTATTCTAGTGATTTTGGGTTGTCGTAATGATGTTTTACGCAACATTCGTTTTGACCCAAATAAATGTGTTTAAAGAGAATGTTTTCCTTAAAGAATAAAATATATACTTAATTTTGATTTAAGTATATATAATATTTTTTAAGTGATGAAAATAAAGAGATTTGTGAATATGCTTATATTGTTTAAATAAGTATGTGGAAATGTTTTCCAATATTGAAATGGTTTTGAGATTATATATTTTTTAAGGTAATTTGAAGTGAATATTTGGCAAATGACGTAATTAATAAAAGATTCATTAAAGGGCCCAGTGATTGTTATGGTGCTAAATATTTGTTTGTTTGCTTTGATAGTAAATAACGGACTATCAAATTTGGCCATTTTAGTTCCTCAACTTGATGTGGGAACTATTTAGTCGTACACTTAGTATGCAGCCTTCTATGTAGGCTTGATTATTGTTTGTGTTGAGGATGTTGATTTGTATAGTGCAGAGTATTACTCCAATCTGCCGAGCTTCCTTCTTGGCCCGAAGGATAGCAAGTTGAAAGTTGGAAACCTGATAATACGAGACTTGGTTTCTGTGTGAGGTTGAGAAATGCTTTTGCGTTGTTGGTGCGAAGAGAACGGGATCAGATTTATCTGAAAACCACTTCGGAACAACATATATGTGACGATTGTGCAGGTTGCTTGTGGTATTGATATTTTGGATTTTCATAGTGGGGGACTGCTTGTTGATCGTTTTGGGATAAAATCCCAATATACATATAGTAGCAGTGGTCTCTTCATTATGAAATATCCAATGCAAGGACTATTCACTACTAATCCTAGGGATTTCCTGACAGGATGTGGTAGGAAAGTACCTTCGGTTTGTCATATTCCTGGACAACTTGTATGGATGTTGTCTGACATTGCATTTCTATAGATTATGTACATTGGTTTTTAAAACGTAATAAGTGGTGACGGAGAAGACAACTTCTCTTAGCCTAACACCCTTCTTGAGACGTATGAGCTTAAGGGTTATATTTTTGTGGAAGGCAATTAGTAGTCAACGGAAATGGCCGTGTGGCATTCAAAGTGACGTTATTTGTGATTGTGAAAGGTAATCGTTACCTCAGGCCTCATCAACTGGAAATGACCAAAACAGGGTTAGATGCGGTAAGGCCAAGTGGGTCGCCCCCAAGTAGGGTATAATCATCCTCTTCTAAATATATCTTTACATGCTATGACGTCATGTATCTGATTATTGTGGTTTGTATGCTATGAGGGCCCTCGGTAAAGGTCGATAACGACCGGAGGATGACATATCCGGTACAATCTAGTTATAGAGGTGGGTTAGTCTTGTGTTGGTAGAGGGAAGATGTTATTTGCCTCAGGACATACATCTAGAGGTGTACCCATTGAAAGGTAGTCCCTTCACCTAGTCATTTGTATGGAAATCCAATACCTGACATATTGATTGCATTATCCTTTTTGGGCTATATGCTGGAATTTAATTAATGTAACTATTTCGGCTATGATTAATATTGTTTGTATACTAGACACTAGTATAATATAACATGATTTGATATGAAATGTTTTAGTTATCGTAAGGTAAAAGCATGCCCGTGTTTATGTGTGGACTTGTCTTACGAGATACTTTTGTTTTGATAAAGGAAAAGTTTGGTAATTTAATAAATTCAGTCGAGTGTGTTTCCCATGCTGGTTTACCAGACTGTTCCGGGCGTTCTTCCCTTTTAATGCTCGGGTCAGACCGAGTACATCTACAAGTTCAGATTTGGTGCTTTTGGAGCTTCAGCGGGAGAGCTGGAGATCTTCATTTTCGTATTGACGCATCATTTTTGATTATTGATTATCCACTGTGCTTAGTTGTTTATATTATCGGCAATTATGAGGACAGGTTATTATAACTATCCAGGGTGATAACTAGTGATTGATTGTGGTACTGATTGATATATGTATATTTTGTAAAGATCATTGATATGATATTATATGTTTTCCGTTGCGACGTGAGATTCTGTATTGTTCTGTTTTGTTCTATATTCTCTTCACTTCTTCTCTCTTCTTTTCTTTCTCTTGACTTTCCGTCAGTCGGTGCTTTTTGGGTTGGGCATGTGTGGATTATTGTCGATTCAAAGGGTATGGATTTGCCGGTCACCACACGTGGTATCAGAGCTTAGATTTTGTATATTCCTAAGCTTTAATGTGTACTCAGTATAGATAGGGGCGGTAGCACCCTAGATTGAGTTAAGTGTGTATATATATATATGAGAGCGCATTTTTTAGTGAATATAAAAATGTTCTATATTGTGTTTACTTATCCGTTGAGCTGTTTGTGAATTCTAGTCGGTATGTGAGACGCCATGTTATCGATAGGGACTTCTAAACACTTAAACGAGGCAAGTCGACATAGTATCATTTTAAATTGGGTAAATGAAATAATTTTACCTCTATTATATTTTATATATAAAGGAAATAATTTTTCAGAATTATTAAACTGTATATAAACAAATTGTTTGGTTGTTTGAAATAAATATATATAAGTTAATAAAATCTGTTTGAAGAATCTAAATAAAAGCAACAATTGTAAAAGAATAAATTATATAGCACATGAATTATAAAGTATGGAACTATAATTAATATGATTTACAGTTGTGAAATAATCTTATGTATAAGAAATGAAACTATATGAATATATTTATAAATATGAGCTGTAAATAAAAATGTATTTAAAAGAATTCGAATTTCGTTGATTTTGAAAGATATTTTTCAAGTTAAAGAGATTATATTATTATAAATCTAAATTAGGTAAATAAATTTGGAATGATCTTATATAAGTGAAGTAAAACAGTGAAATTATATAAGTAAGATTTATAAATGTGATTTATAAATAAAAGGATTTTTTAAGAAAGAATAAAAAGCACTAAATTCACTATTGTTGCTGGGAAATAATAAGGGTGATGACCGCAACATCATAAGTATCATTTTCAAGTTTCTATGTGATGAATTTGCTACCAATAATAAATTGGAAATTGAAAAATTAAATTTTTTTGTTGTGATAAACATACTTGAATTTAAAATCCAAGTTGAAATTGATAAATATAAGTGAAATGAATTTGGACTTATAATATGAGATAAAAAAAGTTTAACTTTGGTAAAGTTGAAGTAAATTTGAGTAGCATAATAAATATATGATTTGAAATTTAACTAAACCAAAGTTAAATAAATTGAACTGGATTAGATGAGTTATTTAAATGAAAATTAAACGTAAGGAGTAAGTGATTATATAATATGAATTTGGAAGTTTATATAATTAAGTTGTATAACTTATAAAATGAGAAAATGTAAGTAAAACCAATTGTTAAAATGGTTAAATAAATTTGTTAAGCAGAACAAAATCTGAATTTGAATGGTGATATGAAATTTGACTTAAATAGAAGTTAAATAAAATGACTAGAGATGAAATTTAAATTAAGTGAAACAAAATGATGTGTAAAAAGGAATTTAACTTAAGTAATGTTGAATGAAGTTGAATTTGATATCAAAATGAATTAATAAAGTAAAGTGATGATATGAATATATATTTGAGCTATAAAATAAAAATTCAACTTTAGTGGTAAAATGAATCAGCATTAGAAATGTTTGTTGTTAAGAATTGGATAAAATTTAAGTTAAGAAGTTGTGAACTAATAATAATATTGGAAGTGTTGTATAAAAAACATGAATATAGTAAATATTAGAATTCAATCTAAATTGAATAATTGAATGTTAAACCAATAAATTAAACATGTTAAACCAAATTGAATGTAAATGAATTAAATAAATTTGGTTATGTTGGATATGCATTGGTTGTTAGATGGATGTTAGTTGATTGAACAAAAATTCGTATGAAATTGAATTAATAAAATTGAAAGTTAAATGATCGAATTCAAATTGGAAGTAAGCGAATCTAAATAGAATAGAATTTGATTTTAATTGGAAGTGAACCAACTTGAATGTAAATTAGTGAATGTAAACTAGTTGAATATGAATGAATGAATATTAGTAAAATCCAATATTAATGAATTAAATGTAATTAAATTGGGAAACCAATTCAATGAATGTTAATGAGAAATGAATTTATATTGATTTGGTTATGGATTGATTGGATTGTTGGATGTTAGTTGGATGATAGTGGTTTGATGGTTGTATTTGTTGTTTTTGTTGCCTTTACTATATTGGCATATATAGTTGTTGTATTGGTATATGTTGTATATTAATATTCTTTCATATACACATGTTTCTCATGTGTTTGTTGAATGTTTAGTAGGTGCGAACGACGCTTGCTTCGCATTTGGATCTCGCTTTCGCGCTATATTAGCCGTATATGCTCGATAATAATATATAGGTATATATCTCATATTACATATCGTACTTTTACATTTTTCCCTACGGGGTGCCTCATCCTCGAAGATGAGATGTATATTTGAGATATATATATGTTATGAACATACAATGATCAAACCGCGCTAAGGAGGCGAATTTTTTTGAAAATCTAAGGCGTTAGAATTTTTTTTGAGAAATTGGAAAATTTTTGATAACTAAATTTTTTTGGTATTAAGTTAAGAGTTATACGATATTAGTTGGTTTTGAAAAGAGAATTATATATGGATTTGAAAACTTAGTAAAGTTTTATAAGAAGTTTAATGAATGGATTATCGAAAAGTTAAAAGGTTTAAATGGATTTGGTATTTAATTTGAAAAAATTGTTTTTTGAAAAATTAATGGATTTCATGACTTTTTCTTACTTGGTAATTTCCGGGACGAAATTCTTTTAAGTAGGGGAGAATGTAACGATCCAGAATTTCAGTCATTTGAAATTCGTATATTTAATTAATTTTAAATATTCACAAGTTAATTTTATAAGTTGAATAACTTATGTTTCGAATATCTAGATTTAATGGGATAACTAAATTATTAATTTAATATTTGAAATTATGGAAATAATTGGAATTTGGATTTATTGCGAGTGAAAATGATTTATAATGTGGAATTAAATTCTATTTGAATTAGAATGATGTTATAGAACTTTTAAAATTGAATTAAAAGTTAATTTGTAGAAATTGAATATTTTAATATTTAATTAACGAGTGAAAATGGTTATTTTTCAAACAATCTTGGATTTCGACGAAACCAGTTTCATTGGATCCGTAATGTTATATTATTGTAATATTTCAAATTTCGTGTCAACCGAATTTACGGTTTGTCAGGGGCAAGTTAAAACGCATAAATTTTTTTTTAAGTGAATTTTAAATTTAAATAGTCGATTCAAAAACCTATCTTCCAAATACGATCGAACTGGCTCTCGATATATAATCCATTGTGTTTGAAATAAGGGTGAAACATTATAAACACTAGGCGACATGCTTCGTTTGGAGTTCGGAAAAATTTCGGAAAAATAGTGTCGCAACATTTTCTATAAAAGGATGTTAAATTTTTCATTTTTCACAAACCCTAAAATAGCTAGGTTTAGCTGCCGTTTGAATTTTGAAGGTCAAAAATTCGTTTCTTTCCTCCCTTATTTTCTTCAAATCCATCAATCTATACGAAAAGTTTTCAACTACAAAAGTGAAGAGCACATCGAGACCTTCGATATGAACGGTGATGATCGAAAATAACTTGATGGATGGACGGAAAATCATGGCTGACCGTTACGCGTTCACACGCGTTTTTCTAGATATTTGTGAGGCTGAGATCGTCGGCATTCTTGCCGAAGGTGGAGCTCGGCTAGAGCTATACGATGGTGGCGATGGATCAACTCCTCGTCGATCGTTGGCGGCTCGATAATTAGGGTTTGGTTGGCGGCATGGGTTCGATTTCTTTCGTGAGTTTGAATATTGAGGAAGATGAAAATTTTGGTGCCGAGATCTAGGTTTTGCAAAATGAACGGCCCAATGTGATTAAAGGTCAAAAATAAAATAAAAATTGTAAATAATTTATATATTAATTCGTACAATCTTTAAAACGCTGTAACTTCTTCACACGAGGTTCGTTTTTTACGAAACAAGTTGCGTTGGGTCTATATTGACGAGCATTATATTTTAGAGCTAGTTTGGAGTTGATTGGAGCTAGTGTAAATTTTGGGTAAAATTTAGAATAAAACAATGCAACTGTTATTGGAACCAATGTGAGTACAACTCACTCTTTCTACGAATAAAGTTTATTTATGATGATTGATGACTGTTTGGATGAGATATGCTATATTATCTATATATTGATTGGTATTTTGAGACCTATTGGGCAGATGAGACCCTATATGTTCCCATGTATGAGCGGATGACCTTTTGTACGCGCGTCTACCTCGAAGCGGACATTGTACATATATTTCTAATATGTATATTTGTTGCAGGTGAGGGATCCAACTTGATTTCTCTCCAGTATTGATTTATTTATAGATATTGTGATATATGCTGTTATCATATGATATATGATGTTTTGGATGTCGTGATTGATGTATTTAGTGCTGTTGCAGCATTGGGCCATATTTTAGAAATTTAAAAATGTTAAAGTGATGGTTTCCAAATTAAAAAGGATTTTCAAGTGATTTTGAAAATAGATATTTTATTAATTTTGAATTGCTAAAAGAATGAATTTATTTTAAATAAATAAATGCTATAATTTTATGTTATAAAAATTATGATTTTTGTGATATATACTTAAGTATGATTTTTTGGAGTTATATAAGTTTTAATAACGATTGTAAATTATTAAGAGAATAAATTTATTTAAATTGAGATTTTGAGCTTATTATAAATGGTTTATATATAAGATTTATAAAATTGAATTTTTATAAATCGAAATAGTGGAATTATAAAGGAGTTTTTACAAATGTTAAAATGAAGTTATAAACGAATCTTATAAGTGATTAAGATTTATGAATTTGTGAGGTTATAAAAAGAACGAATTTTGGAAATGAACGATTTATAAGCAATTAACTTATAAATTGGATTTTTGAATGTAAATAAGATATAAATAGAATTTGTTAATTAAGGGATTTTATAAGTTGAAGTTCTTATAAAATAATAAAAGGAATTTGATTTTATAAATGGAAGTTTTTATAATATACAAATGGAATTTATAAACATTGCTTTATAAATTCAAAATCAATTGAATTTGACAAGTTAAATATAAAAGTTTATTAAAGGTATTATATATATGATTTTGGACAGTGGGTAATCCTTTAATAAATATGTAGAAGTGATGAATTTGGTAAAGGAGATATATTCACGATTTTGGACAGTGGATTATCCTTTGATAAATGTGTAGAAATATTGGATTTGGTAAAAGGAGATATATTCATGATTTTGGACAGTGGATTATCCTTTAAAAAATGTGTAGAAATATTGGATTTGGTAAATGGACTATATTCATGATTTTGGACAGTGAATAAAATATTAAATAAAATGGATATGTTTTGGAAAGTGATCTTTTAAATTTAAAGACAGGTTTGGCAAAGTGATATTTTAAATGGAGTTAAATGTTTTGAAGATGTTAATATAAAATTTTAAGTATCAAATATATAGATTTCAACATTCATTGTTGAAATAGACGTTTTCGAGAAATAAGGAAATGATGGACTATAACACTATTGTTATAGTAGATGGTTTCCGAAAAGAAATGTTTTATATAGTATATGAGATTTATATATCTACCTTATTTTCGAATCCCTATTCTAATGATTTGGGTTGTCGTAACGATGTTTTACGCATTATTCATTTTGACCCAAATAAATGTGTCTAAAGAGTATGTTTTCCTTAAAGAATAAATTATATACTTAATTCTGATTTAAATATATATAATATTTTCTGAGTGATGAAATTAAAGAGATTCGTGAATATGCTTATATTGTTTAAATAAGTATATGGAAATGTTTTCTAATATTGAAATGGTTTTGAGATTATATCTTTTTATAAGATAATTTGAAATGAATATTTGGCAAATAACGTAATTAATAAAAGATTAATTAAAAGGGCCCAGTGATTGTTATGGTGCTGTATTTGTTTTTTTGCTTTGATAGTAAATAACCGACTATCAAATTTGGCCATTTTAGTTCCTCGACTTGATGTGGGAAATATTTTATCGTACACTTAGTATGTAGCCTTCTATGTAGGCTTGATTATCGTTTGTGTTGAGAACGTTGATTCATATAGTGCGGAGTATTACTCCAATCTATCGAGCTTCCTTCTTTCCCGAAGGATAGCAAGTTGAAAGTTGAAAACGTGATAAGTCTACAAGACTTAGTTTCTGTGTGAGGTTGAGAACGCTTTTGCATTGTTGGTGCGAAGAGACCGAGATCAGATTTATCTGAAAACCACTTCGGACCAACGTATATGCGACGATTGTGCAGGTTGCTTGTGACGATAGTGATATTCTAGATTTTCATTATGGGGTACTGCTTGTTGATCGTTTGGGGTTAAAATCCCAATATACATATAGTAGCAGTGGTCACTTCATTATGAAATATCCAATGCAAGGACTATTCGCTACTAATCCTAGGGGGATGTGGTAGGAAAGTACCTTCGATTTATCATGTTTCTAAACAACTTGTACGGATGTTTGTCTGACATTGCATTTCTATAGATTGCATACATTGGTTTTTACAAACGTACATCAGTGGTGGCGGAGAAGGCAACTTCTCTTAGCCTAACACCCTCCTTGAGACGTATGAGCTTAAGCGTTGTATTTTTGTGGAAGGCAATTAGAAGTCAATGGAAATGGCCGTATGACATTCAAAGTGATGTGATTTGTGATTTGTGATTGTGAAAGGTAATCGTTACCTCAGACCCCATCAATTGAAAATGACCAAATCTGGGTTAGATATGGTAAGGTTAAGTGGGTCGCTCCCAAGCAGGGTATGATCATCATCTTCTAGATATATCTTTGTACATGTATCTGATTATTGTGGTTTGTATGCTATGAGGGCTCTTGGTAAAGTTCGTTAATGACCAGAGGATGACGTATTCGGTACCATCTAGTTATAGAGGTGGGCCGGTCTTGTGTTGGTAGATGGCAGATGTTTTGTGCCTCGGGACATCCATCTAGAGGTGTACCCATCGAAAGGTAGTCCCTTCACCTGGTCATTTGTATGGAAATCCAATATCTTCCATTTTGATTGTATTACCCATTTTGGGCTGTATGCTGGAATTTAATCAATGTAACAAATTCAGCTATGATTAATATTATTTGTATACTAGACACTAGTATAGTATAACATGCTTTGATATGAAACGTTTTAGTTATCGTAAGGTAAAAATATATCCGTGTTTATGTGTGGACTTGTCTTTTGACATACTTTTGTTTTGATAAAGGAAAAGTTTGGTAATTTAACAAATTCAGTTGAATGTGTTTCTCACGCTGGTTTACCAGACTGATCCGGGAGTTCTTCCCTTTCAATGCTCGGATCAGACCGAGTATATCTACATGTTCAGATTTGGTGCTTTTGGAGCTTCAGCAGGAGAGATGGAGATGACGCATCAGTTTTGATTATTGATTATCCGCTGTGCTTAGTTGCTTATATTATCGGCAATTGTGAGGACATGTTATTATAACTGTCCAGGCTGATAACTAGTGATTGATTATGGTACTCTGATTGATGTATGTATATACAGTTTCTATTTTGTAAAGATCATTGATATGATATTATATGTTTTCCGCTGCGATGTGAGATTCTGTATTGTTCTGTTTTGTTCTATCTTTTCTTCTCTTCTTCTCTCTTCTTTTCTCTCTCTTGACTTTTCATCAGTCGGTGCTTTTTCGGTTGGACATGTGTGGATTATTATCGATTCAAAGGGTACGGATTTGTCGGTCGTCAATGTTTAGACCGTAAACGTTAGTTATATTTGATAAAGAATTATCACTAAGATTAATAAGAATAATATGTAAAGGGTGTTGTTTAGTAATAGTTTGAAGAAGTTTAAAGGAATTATCATGTCACCCTATATGTAATCCATTGGAAATCCAACTGAACGTAAACATGCCCAATGACGGAAATGATAACCACCTAATCTTCCGTAAAAATGAAGATCGGAACATTCTATTTTTGTTTCTTGTAAAAAGTCGATATCAATAAAGCAATCCTTGAAAAAGCTCTAAGTCTATCACATTTATCTAAATCATTAAGACCCATTATGTTCCAGCTAATAATCCTCATGATAATCCTGATGATCTAACCCTCCTACTTCTAATATATTCTATATCTAGCTCAACATCAGTGAACTTAAAAGCAGTATTCTCAGCTAACTGACAATACTCTCTAGTGGACAATCTAACTAAAGCATAAGTAAAGTACTACCTAAATCAGAAATCAAATCTGAGTCTGAGTTCGTAGTTCCATTTGTAGCACTCGAATCATGTAACTTACCTCTAGATGATGAATGTGTACCATGAACCCTCGCACTATGCCTAACAACTCCATAAGATGCTATCGATTTCCTTCATCTACCTCTCTTTGATGACGTGGATAATAGAGCCTCATCATTTCGATCATCAGCAACTTTAGCATTTTGAATAATACCATGTGCATGCATATTGTCTTGTACATAAACTTCAGTTTCCACAAATCTACATCCATTGTTTTTAGATGCAGGTTCGTGTTTCACCTGTCCTTGTGAATGCTTTTTAGGAGTCATCATATAATGATCAGATGGTTTCTAAATTATCCCATTGTACTCACATATCACTCCATGAGTAAAATCATCTATCCTATTAACATACTTATCATTCACTTGCCTAGAGCCAAGCACATCAATAGTAGCAGCTTCTATATTATCCATCTTATAAAGCATATATTCTATAATACCACATACATCAACTTTAGCATTTTAAAAAATATCATGTGCACGCATATTGTCTTGTACACAATCTTCAGTTTCCACAAATTTGCATCCATTATTTTCAGATGCAGATTCATGTATCACCTGCCCTTGTGAATGCTTTTCAGGAGTCATCATATTATGATCAGATGGATTCTCAGCTACCCCATTATACTTACATATCACCCAGTAAGTTAAATCATCTATCTTATTAACATACATGTCATTCACTTGCCCAGAGTCATGCACTTCCATAGTAGAAGCTTCTATATTAGCCACCTTACATGGCATATATTCTATAATACCACCTACAGGATTTAGCATACCAAATATCTTAGAAATAGCATTATCCCCATTTACAAGCACATCTTTCATGTGCCTAGAGTCAAAAATTTCCAACCTCCTTTCAGATAAAAGATCATTAGCAATTTCCCTTTCATACACATTACAACACATATAATCCATAATGCCACTGTCAGAATTAAACTTACCAACAGCCATCCTTACAAGCTTATCTTCAAATGTCCAATTACATTGGCATGTATATGCTCTAATTCATGCTCCTTCTCAGATTTTTCGAGTAGGACGAGTCCACTTTCATAAGGTTTCATAAAGAAAGATAATTCTACTTTGGAATGCACATTCAAAAGACTTCACAAAAGCATGCACTATATCAGACGCATGTTTACTGACATGAAAAGTACAGAGGCTTTGATTAATCTAATCTGATCTGCTAACGGTAAGCCATCAATTGGATGAAATTCACAAACAAACTTGCTGCCTTTCCATGCACCCTTATTTACTTATCCAATTTCAGAAGCACTGTCAGTTGCACCACCATTTTCAGATGAAGATACAAATCTGCCATTAATGAAACCATCTTGATCTATCTCAAGTTTAAGCTCAGATTCATGTTTATCTCCTCTGACATCATCAAAGACTGACAATTATCATTTGAGAGTTTAGACACACTATCATAAACCCAAACTCTTTCACATGAATGCAATGTTTTATTGTTTCCATCAGTTACCCTGATTTCATTATCTAAGCTATTGACTGTGGCCTTTTTAATTCCTTAAGCATTAATACAATCTTCATTAACAATCATTAAGTCAAGATCCTCATCTACAAAATCATATAAGTTAAAAAAAAATTGTTAGAGAGTGTTAAATCCATTATATAGCCAAGATCGCTATCTTCCTCATCCACCAATTCAACCATCGATTCATCATTCTACAACCTTTTGCTAGTATATCTCTATTCTAAAATAGTATCAAAATCTTTATTAATAGAAAAAAAGTTCCATACTCTCAATCATATTCACTTTTAAACCAGGACAGATCCCACTAATATGAATATCCTTTTTATTATGATCCGTTATCTTTTCAGCATCAAAGATTCTAGACTTGGAAGTTTTATCAATGTCAAACATTTGCATTGCAGAGGCGTAATGACTAGACCAGTCATTAAGATTGTTTAAATTTTCTATATCACTATATATCCTAGCTAATTCTAGATCTATTACACAAGAGACACCATTAATGTTTAAATTAATAAAATTTGGTATTGAATAGTCCTTAATAGTAAGAATTTCAAAAATACTGAAAGAATAATCATATTTCAATTTCAGGTCTTTTAATCTCGAAACAATACCAATCCCACTCAAAGCAATTCTTAAAAATGGAAAATTCTAAAATGAATAGGGCAAACCAAATAGTTTAATCCACAGTTTACTGTCAAAAACACTTTGTTTCAAATCATCATTAAATTTAAATTCACGAATGCCAATGATTATATTTTCTTTGCAAATAAAATTTTGAATAAAGTATCAGAAAGTATTCGATCTGAAGGAAAGTTAACTAAGAATTATCATTGTATTTCTTAATATCCTATTTATAAATTCCAAAGTTTTCGACAAGAATACTTGCATATCATAAATTTTAATTGATCCTTGAAGCAAACTAAGAACAGCCCAACATAAATTGTCCAAACAATCTGATATTTGGTTCAGTTCATTGTTGTTCAAAAGAAATTTGCGAAAGCACCATAATTAGACATATTTAAGGGAAAGAGTTTACCATGATTCCTACTAATGAATTAGATGAAAAGGCAAACCATTTACATTTTTATCTCTTATGGCCAGCAAACCACATTCAAAATACCTAATAGGATCTCTACAATCCTTCGCTATATGCTTCAAGTTGCCATAGCGATAACAGAATTTTTTTGCCCAATCTTTTTAAAATCCAAGAAGATGAATGAACAACCCCAACATTCTTTGATGGGTTCGGATCCCTTTCAGAGTAAACAGAACGATTCTTGAAAACTTTATCAACTCTAGTTTTCGAACTTACGTCGGCAAAAGGGCAATTCTTGCTTCCTTCAAAAATAAATAACGGAAGTTCATCAATAGATAAGTGCAAATGGACTATAGAATTGATCGAAGGAAACTCCTTTTGAAAGTCGAATAACTAAGATTGATTGAGAGTAGTATCCAATTCTAATCGATGAAATAAAAAGAATAAAGATATTCCATAGAGTCAAAGTTTGCCATTTTTGAATTTGGAGTTATAAAAAGTTAATAAGGGAAATGGATTAATTCAGCAATTAATACTATCGTAGGAAATCATGGCTAAACTTTGAACCTACAGATAGTTGATTATAGATGAAAATAATGGCCCTAAGGTCAGGAACCACACCACCCAGGAGATACCCACCATACTAAGCATGTTGCGTGGTTTCGATAATACTTGAGAATCATGGGGCAAGACCTCGTGCCTCGTCAAGCTGCACCAGCAGCACTAGTTGCTTCGCCCGTTCAGCTAGCATTCCAACCAGTTTCCCTAGGCTATACAAGGTTTTTTTAGTCTGGGTTGACAAATGTTATTAGGCGCAAAGATTTTGTAGAAACCAAAGGTTAGATTGATGATTATGACTGCCTATTTAAGGAACTAAAATTGGAAGATTGAGTCAAGAGGAAGTTAGCCGCATGGCACTTGAAAAGGGAGGCAATAAATTAGTGGACCATGGTAACGGTAGAACATGCTAAGGAAGGCATAGCTTGGGCTGAATATAAAGATCGTTTCGAGTATCGCGATTCATGTCCAATGCATAAGTGAATCGATGTTTAGAGAAGCTCATCCATCTAAAATAAGAGGACTTTACGATTGGAGTATATTAACAAGTTCACTGAGTTGACCATATTTGGGATGAGACCGATTGGTATCCAGACGAAGAAGGTGATAAAATTTGTAAAGGGCTTATATTCTCCCTTAAGGGAACTGCTCTTAACTCAAGTTCCTGTAGACGCCACCTATGAGACTAGTTGAAATAGCCATGCTTCAGACGATTGGTAAAGAAAAAAAGAGGAGAAAGTAGGGCAGTCCAATAATCAAGATGGAACAGAAAAAGTAAAGTTCTGAAAAGATAAGAAGGCCAGGGGAAAGTTCAAGAAGGAAGGCATGGCATGCCAGAGATGCCATAAGAAGGGACACGTCGCTAAGAATTGTAGGTTGAGCTTAATGAGAGGGGAGTTCAACAAAAGGTACTATAACTTCAACCTAGAAGGGCATGTCAAGAACCAATGTCTAGGTTATGAAGGCATACTGTCACGATCCGAAATCCAATGTTCAAAAATTGACATTAAATACCACACTTGTATTCGACTGTCAAAGATTCGAACATCGAACTCCAGTCGGATGGAGCTTAAAACAACATCAGATGAATATAAAACAGCGGAAACAAAATGAATGTCATATATCAACACAGATACAACATGATACAATATCCAATACAACATCGATCCCAGATATCAGAGTGATACAAATATGATACAACCATAATACAACAACAGAAACTTCAACAAGTTCCAACATACTTCCACTTTGACAAGGTCTTCAAAAACTCCAACACTTCAAAAGATTTCCAAATCCAAAGCTTCCAAAAGGCTTCAAATCCAAGCTAGCTCCAAAACACGGATAACCTGCTTTTAGGCTGCCCGTATGGAAAATTATGGACACCCAGAGTTTAGAAAAGGAACAATAAACTCCGGGTCAGTCATGAGACTGGTATGAGTAAACAAAACAGTTGTTCGAAATAAAAGCAGTTTATTCTTATCAAAAGCAGACAAAGAATTTTAAAGAAATCCGCAATGCTTTTTGAAAATGAAACTGCCATAAGGCCTCCCACCACACACACAATGCAAGCGCAAACTTGAAGGAGATTTCTCCTTATGACAGTAAAAAATGCTTGATACGAGAAAACACTTTTAAATATTATTATTAGTGCATAGTGTGAAAACCTTTCGAAAGTATAATATTAATCTTAGTCAGCATACGTACCATTATAGTATGCCTACTATAGCTACCATGTTAAATGATAGGTTCTACAACTAAAACCATACATGGATCGTATTGTTTTGTTTGGATTTTCAACAAATGGTCGGGCAAAGGAACTTCCCACATAAATGAAACGCCTCTGGAGGGACGCCCCCGAGAACCTAACCGGATCTCTGCTACACAAGGCCGGGTTACCTCTGTAACTAGGTAACAACTGACACGAGTATGCCACCTCCCGGTCGTTACTAACCTTTATCTGAAGCGCTTAACAACCGACAACCATAAAGCAATAAGTTTTGCAGCAACCACACAGTAAGTATCTGGGCTCCATATCATGATACCACCCTTAATCCAGAAGGAAATGGACATACCCTCAGGGGGAGCTACCCCCAAATAACCTTGCTACCACGATTCCTGTTTTGACCATAACCGGGTTGTGAGGTTCGACGAAGTCTCGTCCACAAAGCTACGTTTTTTCACAAAGCCATGCTTCGATCAACAAATGATCAGCAACACTCAGCATGCCACACTACTAAATTGGGAGTATATCACTAGGAACCTTCAACTACATAACCTCTGAGCTCGTACGTCTCAGAGAAGGGTGCTAAGCTAAGAGAATAAATTCTCCGCCACTAAAAGATATGTATTTGAAAGAAATCAGCTTTATATCTCAAATTGTAATGTCGGACATACAACCATACAAGTCTGTTCCGGGTTCATACAGAACCGAATGCACTTCCGAAGAAGTCCTTGCAATCCGGGCATTCACAATCCCGATCGGACTTCCCATCACTTAGGGAATCTCTATACCGTAGCTACTCGATGTAGAGGCAATCGATAGGTCATCCTATCGTTTTCGCAAATGTCCGATCTGCACCACCGGTCTTCAAAAGCTATTCATAACGTCGTACCACATATTCAGAATGGGTTATACGACACAAAGGTCCTCTCCCAGCTAAACCGAATAGTGCGCGTTCAATTTAAAAACACGCGGAGGTATCAATCACAAAGATTCATATTCAAGGTTCGACGTGGGTTTCGGATAACCAACTGGAATCCGACTCCCTGTCGCATCGAAATTTAATTGCCGTTATACGGGCCAATGGGTTTCCACAATCACACGGAAACAAAGCACGAATCACAGTGCAGTACAGAGCAATTCACATCACACAGTATTATGATCACAACAGAAATAACAATCCAGTGCAGAACAATAGTTAATTATTTTCCAATGGGGTTTAAGTGAATTAACCACACAGCTATTTTAATCAATAATCAATTATTCTTAACGACAAATAAATTAATTAAATCTCAATTAACTTCGTTAGTAAATTATTCCTCAATCAATTAACTTAGTTAACTACAAATTATAAATTGATTAACTTAAATTATCTAATTTACGATTCTTAATTATAAATTATTTAGACACTTAATGGTTTATTAATCAATTTTTAATTACAAATTATAAATCTTTAATTACTTAGTTAATCAGTTAATTATTCTTGATCGCTTCCCAAAATAGTTGGTTATTTATCTAAATTTTCTTTTAGGTTACATTATTTATTTAATATAAATAACCTTATAAAGATATTATATTAAAACTAAATAAGCTGAAAATTTTATTTCTTGAAACATTTCTCTTAAGTCTTAAATTAACTCAAAATTTCAAATCAGATCATTGATTGAACATATTTTTAGAAGTGTCTTAAAATTTGAAAAGAATTTAAAGTAAAAACTGTTTATAAATTGGTCTCGAGACCTACTTCTGGTCACGCATGAGAAATTTTTGTGTTTGCTTCGGGTTATAACGAAATCAACCTGAGTTGCCCATGTTTTTACCAAAAAAAAATTCTAAGTATTTAAAACCGGTGCACCAATATTTTTACTCGAGTGGATACTCGAGCCACCACACAATCTTCCCCATGCCTACTTCGAGTCCATACCCTTCTTTCCCAAAACCCACTACTGACACAAAAATTTGTGCCGTGCACATGCACATCGTCGCGTCGCCGTTCTGGTGAACTCCACGGCCATTGGCAGGTCGCGAATCGTCCATATACTCGAGATCATACCTCGATTCGACGCCAAAGTTCAAAAATAAAAAAAACGAGTATATCGTCGAAACTACAACCCAACACCTCCGCGCAAAAACACTTCGCCAGCGCTCCTCAGTCCACCGGAAGAGCTCCCCCTCTGTCCACACCACGACAACGCCCCGCTCTACCATCGCCTGGAGCACCACGCGACTCGATGCACCAGAGGTGACGAGATCACTTCGTTTCCAGACGTATTCAAAACGCGACACAAACCCAAAATTCGACCTCGTCCCTCCAATTCGAGCGATGGAAAATTTCTCGACAATTTTCGTGGAACCATCAATCAATAAGCTAGCTCCAAACCAAAATTCAACATCTATAATTGGATCGAACACCCGAAATTTGTAAAATGCGATTTTTGTTCAAACTCAAACTGCTCTGTAAATATTAAACTAAAAATCTTTGTTTTTGTCTTAAAAATCATAACTTGCAGTAAGAATTCAAGCTATGAACTTGAATTAATATTTTACAACAATTAAATTTTAACAAAATTTGTATGTTCCCTTGTAAAACATGATGACAGTGGTACCTTTTTCTAACATATTCGAAAACAGGTTTTAAAATCTTGATTAAGTCTTAACTTAACGTTTGACTGAAAGGTGTAAGCATAACAATGATTTGATGAAAGGAAATTTGAGTTTGAAAATAAAATGTTTCAACCCTGTTATCAAAAAACAGAGAGGTAGTATATGCAGAGCAGCCTATAACATTTAAACACAAGATTTTTTTTCAAACATAAACATACACAACCATATTATCACTATACTGTTTTGAGTAACTTGAAAATGTATATTTACTCACCTTGAAATATGGATGAGCAGAGAGATTCTGTTTTTAAAAAAAAAAAATTTGAGTTTCCTGGGTGTTGATGATAATCACTTGACCTTCCTGCTTGCTGATAATGTTAGTGCATTTAGTTTTTTTTTCAGGCTTGCCAAGTTATGGTTTGAACGAATAAAACTAAGTTGTATTACATATATAAAGGAGAGTTTACAGGGGAGGTTAATCTGGTTTTCTCTTTTTTTTTTTATTTGCTCAGATTTTTTTTTCTTCCATTGCCTACAATCTTTGATCAGAATACTTTCTTTTTGGTGGCTAAGCCAAGATAATTTCGGCTGATTATGATTTTTGTACATGTTGAGAAGATGGCATTAAATGTTCATGTCTCAATCTTAGTTTACATACAATCTTATTTAATTTTCTTGTAAGTACAAATTTTGTTTTATTTAAAGATATTTTTCTTCCTATCTTCTTGCATAATTCTTTATTTGATTGTTTATTTTTCTGGTTTACTAATTCACATGCACAAAATTTACATGTATCACTTGTCTGATGCATCCTTATTAACGTATATTTTTAACATATACATATGTTCATTCTTATGGTTTGACAAAAAAAAATCCTTGTTTGTTATATATTTTTGTTTGATTGTCTTGCTTAATGTAAGCTTGCCATAGTTATTATTATTATTTGTTTTATAGTTTGTAACTTACCTTATGTAGTTATGTTTTGACACAATTCTTGTTTTTGTTATACATTTTTTTTCCTTCATTTTTGTAGAACTTAAATTACAAACATTTTATTTATATCCATATATTTTGTAATGCTTAACATTAATAATATTTTATTTTGTTTTGAACTTTTCAACTTAAATTACAAAAATTTAAATAAGTTCCAAATTAAAATTAAATTTTTTTAGGATGTTACAAATATCCCCCTTAAGAAAATTTCGTCCTCGAAATTTGAAAGAGAAAGAGAGAAAAGCAAACATAGAATATACGAATTCAAAAAAGAATAGAGAAATGGCTTACCAGTTTAAGCCGAGATGTCTACTCTACAGTTGGGATATGATTTCTGCATACTATCTTCAATTTCTCAAGTGCAGTCCTTTGGATCGCCACTCCATTGCACTTTAACCAGTTTCACAATTTTGTTTCTCAATCGCTTTTCATCACGATCCACAATCTTTATTGGCTCTCTTTTTACTGCCAAGTTAGGAGTTATCTCAAGATCCTGTTGAGCTGCCTCCTCAATAATACTATCTGGGTCGTGCATAAATTTTCGGAGGTTAGAAATATGAAACACATTATGCATGCCAGATAAACAGCTGGGTAATTGCACACGATATGCTAGAGGACCGATCCTCTCCAGACGACCATACAAAGCCTCATATGGAGCCATTTCAATACTGGCATGATAGCTATTGTTATAAGAAAATTCTACCTAATGTAAATGATTCTCCCATGAACCACCAAAATCGAGAATGCAAGCACGCAATAGGTCTTCTAAAATTCGATTTATCCTTTCTGTCTGCCCATCAGATTGTGGATGATAAGCAGTACTGAAGTTCAGCTTTCTTTCCAATGCAGCTTGGAATGCCTCCCAAAATCTACTAGTGAAGATCGGATCACGATCACTCACTATGCTGCTCGAAATACCGTGGAGACGAACAATCTCTTTTATATATAGCTCCGCTAAGCTTGCTGCAGTCCGAGTGGATTTCACTAGAATGAAGTGAGCAGTTTTGGTTAGAAGGTCCACTATAACCCAAATTGCTTCATTTCCCTTCTTGGTTCGTGGCAATCCGTCGATGAAATCCATCGATGCCTGATCCCATTTCCACTTCGGTATTTCCAAAGGCTAAAGTAAACCGGTCACTTTCTTTTGATCGCTTTTAATTTGTTGACAAGTAGCACAGCGACTCACATAAATCGATATGTCCCTTTGTATTGTTTTCCACCAAAACGTTCTTTTAACATCACGATACATTTTATTGACTCCTGGATGGATGCAAAGTTTGGATTTGTGGCATTCGTCCAAAACTTCACGTTTCAGCTCCGGAATGTCAGGAACACAAATTCTTCCTTTCAACTTTATAACTCCACAACTATCGATTCCAAAACTAGAATCCTCCCCTCGACGAATCCTTCCATATATTCCCTGAAGAAATTTGTCTTCGTTTTGCTTGCTGGCGATCTTTTCAAGGAGAGTAGGAGTGATAACAATATGAGCGAGAATGTCATGCTTTCTACTCAAAGCATCGGCAACTACATTTGCTTTTCCAGGTGTATATAGAATATCTAGGTCATAAGATGCCAGGAATTCTAACCAACGTTGTTGTCATAGATTCAAATCTTTCTAGGTGAAGAGATACTTTAAAGATTTGTGGTCGGTGAATAATTCGATTTTTTCACCCAGAAGATAATGTCGCCAGATTTTTAAGGTGAAAACAACAGCTAAAAGCCCCAAATCATGTGTTGGGTAGTTTCTCTCGTGCGGATGTAATTGTCTACTCGCGTAGGCAATTACCTTCCCATTCTGCATTAGTACTACACGTACCCCATCACCACACGCGTCAGTATAGACAGATAAGCCTTGGTTCCCGTTAATGATAGCAAGAACAGGAGCAGTAGTCAATCTCTTTTTCAACTCCTGAAAAGCTTCATCACATTTTGGAGTCCAATTAAACTTGGCATTCTTCATTGTTAGCATGGTCAATGGGCTAGCATTCTTAGAAAAGTCCTGAACAAACTTCCGGTAATAGCCTGCTAAACCCAGAAAACTTCGAACTTCTTTCGGAGTCGTGGGTTGCTTCCAGTCAAGAATAGCGGAAATTTTGCTTGAATCAACAAAAATCCCTTCTTCATTGACAACATGGCCAAGAAATCTGACTTCTTTGACCCAAAAGTGACACTTCGAGAATTTAGCAAATAAGATGTTCCTTCTCAAAATTTCCAAAACAATTCTGAGATGTTCAGCATGCTCTTCTTCGGTTTTGGAATAGATTAGGATATCATCGATAAATACAAGAACAAATTTATTTAGCACCTCTCGAAACACACGGGTCATCAAATCTACGAAGTACGCAAGAGCGTTTGTTAGTCCAAAAGGCATGACTAACCACTCGTAGAACACATCTGAACCCCTAAAAGCAGTTAGGTGAACACAATCTTCAGCAATTCGCAATTGATGGAATCCCTGGGCTAGATCCATCATAGAAAAGAATCGTGCACCATGAAGTTGATCGAATAAATCATCGATCATGGGTAAAGGAAACTTGTTCTTGAGAGTTTGTTTATTGAGATCGCTATAGTCAACACACAATCTCAAAGACCCATCAGATTTAGCCACTAATACTACCGCTGAGCCCCATTCAGAAACACTAGCACGAATCAATCCCTTCTTTAGTAAATCACCAGTTTGTTTGACTAGTTCAATTCTTTCCCGCGGTGCCATCCTGCGACTAGCATGAACGATAGGGCGAGCATTTGGCACTAAGTCAATTTTGAATTCAATCTCTCTGTGTGGGGGTAAAGATTCTACTTCTTTGAATACATCGGGAAAATGCTGGACAATAGGAATGGACTCCAAACTAGGTTCTGGATATCCCAACGTATACATCAATTTATCTCTTTTCGGACTAGGGTCTTCACAAGAAATTTCAATGAGATCCCCAAGTTTTGTTTTGAATAGAATCGTTTGATTGCTGCAGTCTAACTTGGCTTCGTATCTCGATAACCAATTCATCCCGAGTAGGATTTCAAATTCATTGAAGTCAAGAACATAAAGGTTAACAGGAAATTTATGGCCAGAATAAGAAATAGGCACTCTCCTACAATATAGACAAAGATTTGCAGAACCACCCACTGGATTCTTCACACAAATAGGTTCATCGACAAACTTGAGTTTAAGTTTTAATTTACCCACGATCTGTTGGGAGATAAAGCTATGTGAATGACAGGTTCTACAACTAAAGCCGCACAGGGCTCGTATTGTTCTGTTTGGATTTCCAACAAATGGTCGGGAAAAGGAACTTCCCACATAAAATGGAACACCTCTGGAGGGAAACCCCCGAGAACCTAACAGGATCTCTACTACACAAGGCCGGGTTACCTCTGTAACCAGGTAACAACTGACACGAGTATGCCACCTCCCAGTCATTACCAACCTTTATCCGAAGCGCTTCACAACCGACAACCACAAAGAAATAAGTTTTGCAGCAACCACACAGTAAGTATCTGGGCTCCATACCATGATACCATCCATAATCCAAAAGGAAATGGATATACCCTCAGGGGGAGCTACCCCCAAGTAACCTTGCTGCCACGATTCCTGTTTTGACCATAACCGGGTTGTGAGGTTCGACGAAGTCTCGTCCACAATGCTGCGCTTTTTCACAAAGCCATGCTTCGATCAACAAATGATCAGCAGCACTCAGCGTGCCACACTACCAAATTGGGAGTATATCACTAAGAACCTTCAACTACATAACCTCTGAGCTCGTATTTCTCAGAGAAGGGTGTTAAGCTAAGAGAATAAATTCTCCACCACCAACAGATATGTATTTGAAAGAAATCAGCTTTATATCTCAAATTGTAATGTCGGGCATACAACCATACAAGTCTGTTCCGGGTTCGAACAGAACCGAAGGCACTTCTGAAGAAGTCCTTGCAATCCGGGCATTCACAATCCCGATCGGACTTCCCATCACTTAGGGTATCTCTATACCGTAGCTACTCGGTGCAAAGACAATCGATAGGTCATCCTATCGTTTTCGCAAATGCCTGGTCTTCACCAACGGTCTTCAAAAGCTATTCATAACGTCGTACCACATATTCGGAATGGGTTATACGTCACAAAGGTCCTCTCCCGGCTAAACCGAATAGTGCGTGTTCAATTTAAAACAAATGGAGGTATCAATCACAAAGATTCATATTCAACGTTCGATGTGGGTTTCGGATAACCAACTGGAATCCGACTCCCTGTCGCATCGAAATTTAATTGCCGTTATACGGGCCAAAGGGTTTCCACAATCACACGGAAAAAAAGCACGAATCACAGTGCAGTACAAAGCAATTCACATCACACAGTATTATGATCACAACAGAAATAACAATACAGTGCAGAACAATAGTTAATTATTTTCCAATGGGGTTTAAGTGAATTGACCACACAACTATTTTAATCAATAATCAATTATTCTCAATGATAAATAAATTAATTAAATCTCAATTAACTTCGTTAGTAAATTATTCCTCAATCAATTACTTAGTTAACTACAAATTATAAATTGATTAACTTAAATTATCTAATTTACGATTCTTAATTATAATTTATTTAGACACTTAATGGTTTATTAATCAATTTTTAATTACAAATTATAAATCTTTAATTACTTAGTTAATTAATTAATTATTCTTGATCACTTCCCAAAACAGTTGGTTATTTATCTAAATTTTCTTTTAGGTTACATTATTTATTTAATATAAATAACCTTATAAAGATATTATATTAAAACTAAATAAACTGAAAATTTTATTTCTTGAAACATTTCTCTTAAATCTTAAATTAACTCAAAATTTCAAATCAGATCATTGATTGAACATATTTTAGAAGTGTCTTAAAATTTGAAAAGAATTTAAAGTAAAAACTGTTTATAAATTGGTCTCGAGACCTGCTTCTGGTCACGCACGAGAAATTTTTGTGTTTGCTTCGGGTTATAATGAAATCAACCCGAGTAGCCCATGTTTTGACTAAAAAAAATTCTAAGTATTTAAACCCGGACCAATATTTTTACTCGAGTGGATACTCGAGCCACCACACAATCTTCCCCATGCCTACTTCGAGTCCATACCTCTTCTTTCCCAAAACCCACTACTGACACAAAAATTTGTGCCGTGCACATGCACATCATCGCGCCGCCGTTCTGGCGAACTCCACGGCCGTCGGTAGGTCATGAATCGTCCATATACTCGATATCATACCTCGATTCGACGCCAAAGTTCAAAAATCAAAAAAATGAGTATCTCGTCGAAACTGCAACCCAACACCTCCGTGCAAAAACACTTCGCCAGCACTCCTCAGTCCACCGGAAGAGCTCCCCCTCTGTCCACACCACGACAACGCCCCGCTCTACCATCCCCTGGAACACCACGCGACTCGATGCACTAGAGGTGACGAGATCACTTCGTTTCCAGACGTATTCAAAACGCGGCACAAACCCCTAATTCGACCTCGTCCCTCTAATTCGAGCGATGGAAAATTTTCTCGAAAATTTTCATGGAATCATCAATCAATAAGCTAGCTCCAAACCAAAATTCAATATCTATAATTGGATCGAACACCCGAAATTTGTAAAAATGCGATTTTTGTTCAAACTCAAACTGTTCTGTAAATATTAAACTAAAAATCTTTGTTTTTGTCTTAAAAATCATAACTTGCAGTAAGAATTCAAGCTATGAACTTGAATTAATATTTTACAACAATTAAATTTTAACAAAATTTGTATGTTTCCCTGTAAAACATGATGACAGTGGTACCTTTTTCTAACATATTCGAAAACAGGTTTTAAAAATCTTGATTAAGTCTTAACTTCACGTTTGACTGAAAGGTGTAAGCATAACAATTATTTGATGAAAGGAAATTTGAGTTTGAAAATAAAACGTTTCAACCCTGTAATCAACAAACAGAGAGGTAGTATATGCAGAGCAGCCTATAACATTTAAACACAGGATTTTGTTCAAACATAAACATACACAACCATATTATCACTATACTGTTTTGAGTAACTTGAAAATGTATATTTACTCACCTTGAAATATGGATGAACAGAGAGATTCTGTTTTTGAAAAAAAAACAATTTTGAGTTTCCTTGGTGTTGATGATAATCACTTGACCTTCCTGCTTGCTGATAATGTTAGTGTATTTAGTTTTTTTTTCAGGCTTGCCAAGTTATGGTTTGAACGAATAAAACTAAGTTGTATTACATATATAAATAAGAGTTTACAGGGGAGGTTAATCTGGTTTTCTCTTTTTTTTTATTTTTATTTGCTCAGAATTTTTTTCTTCCATTGCCTACAATCTTTGACCAGAATACTTTCTTTTTGGTGGCTAAGCCAAGATAATTTCGGCTGATTATGATTTTTGTACATGCTGAGAAGATGGCATTAAATGATCATGTCTCCATCTTAGTTTACATATAATCTTATTTAATTTTCTTGTAAGTACAATTTTTGTTTTATTTAAAGATATTTTTCTTCCTATCTTCTTGCATAATTCTTTATTTGATTGTTTTTTTTTTCTGGTTTACTAATTCACATGCACAAAATTTACATGTATCACTTGTCTGATGCATCCTTATTAACGTATATTTTTAACATATACATATGTTCATTCTTTTGGTTTGACAAAAAAAAATCCTTGTTTGTTATTTATTTTTGTTTGCCATAGTTATTATTATTATTTGTTTTATAGTTTGTAACTTACCTTATGTATTTATGTTTTAACACAATTCTTGTTTTTGTTATACATTTTTTTCCCTTCATTTATTTAGAACTTAAATTACAAACATTTTATTTATATCCATATATTTTGTTGAGCTGCCTCCTCAATAATACTATTTGGGTCGTGCACAAATTTTCGGAGGTTAGAAATATGAAACACATTGTGCACGCCAGATAACCAGCTGGGTAATATGCTAGAGGACCGATCCTCTCCAGAATAGGAAAAGGACCAATATAACGCGGTGCTAGCTTTCCAGTTTTTCCAAACCTCAATACACCCCGCATCGGAGACACTTTGAGAAATATAGAATCACCAACTTGGAATTCCAAATCTCTTCTACGGCAGCCATAATAGCTCTTCTGACGATTTTGAGCAATTATTAATTTCTTTCGAATAAAGTCTACCTTCTTCGTGGCTTCTTTAATCATGTCAGGTCCAAGGACAAGTCTATCACCTGATTCGATCCCGCATGCAGGTGATTGACACGAACGACCATACAAAGCCTCATATGGAGCCATTTCAATACTAGCTTGATAGCTATTGTTATAAGAAAATTCTACCTAATGTAAATGATTCTCCCAAGAACCACCAAAATCGAGAATGCAAGCACGCAATAGGTCTTCTAAAATTCGATTTATCCTTTCTGTCTGCCCATCAGATTGTGGATGATAAGCAGTACTGAAGTTCAGCTTTGTTCCCAATGCAGCTTGAAATGCCTCCCAAAATCTACTAGTGAAGATCGGATCACGATCGCTCACTATGCTGCTCGAAATACCATGGAGACGAACAATCTCTTTTATATATAGCTCTGCTAAGCTTGCTGCAGTCCGAGTAGATTTCACTGGAATGAAGTGAGCAGTTTTGGTTAGAAGGTCCACTATAACCCAAATTGCTTCATTTCCCTTCTTGGTTCGTGGCAATCCGTCGATGAAATCCATCGATGCCTGATCCCATTTCCACTTCGGTATTTCCAAAGGCTGAAGTAAACCGGTCACTTTCTTTTGATCGTTTTTAATTTGTTGACAAGTAGCACAGCGACTCACATAAATCGATATGCCCCTTTTTATTGTTTTCCACCAAAACGTTCTTTTAACAACACGATACATTTTATTGACTCCTGGATGGATGCAAAGTTTGGATTTGTGGCATTCATCCAAAACTTCACGTTTCAGCTCCGGAATGTCAGGGACACAAATTCTTCCTTTCAACTTTATAACTCCACTATTATCGATTCCAAAACTGGAATCTTCCCCTCGACGAATCCTTCCATATATTCCCTGAAGAAATTTGTCTTCTTTCTGCTTGCTGGCGATCTTTTCAAGGAGAGTAGGAGTGATAACAATATGAGCGAGAATGTCATGCTTTCTACTCAAAGCATCGGCAACTACATTTGCTTTTCCAGGTGTATATAGAATATCTAGGTCATAAGATGCCAGGAATTATAACCAACGTTGTTGTCATAGATTCAAATCTTTCTAGGTGAAGAGATACTTTAAAGATTTGTGGTCGGTGAATAATTCGAATTTTTCACCCAGAAGATAATGTTGCCAGATTTTTAAGGTGAAAACAACAGCCAAAAGCTCCAAATCATGTGTTGGGTAGTTTCTCTCGTGCGGATGTAATTGTCTACTCGCGTAGGCAATTACCTTCCCATTCTGCATTAGTACTACACCTACCCCATCACCACACGCGTCAGTATAGACAGATAAGCCTTGGTTCCAGTTAATGATAGCGAGAACAGGAGCGGTAGTCAATCTCTTTTTCAACTCCTGAAAAGCTTCATCACATTTTGGAGTCCAATTAAACTTGGCATTCTTCATTGTTAGCATGGTCAATGGGCTAGCAATCTTAGAAAAGTCCTGAACAAACTTCTGGTAATAGCCTGCTAAACCCAGAAAACTTCCAACTTCTTTCGGAGTCGTGGGTTGCTTCCAGTCATGAATAGCGGAAATTTTGCTCGGATCAATAAAAATCCCTTCTTCATTAACAACATGGCCAAGAAATCTGACTTCTTTGACCCAAAAGTGACACTTCGAGAATTTAGCGAATAAGATGTTCCTTCTCAAAATTTCCAAAACAATTCTGAGATGTTCAGCATGCTCTTCTTCGGTTTTGGAATAGATTAGGATATCACCGATAAATACAAGAACAAATTTATTTAGCACCTCTCGAAACACAGGGGTCATCAAATCTACGAAGTACGCAGGAGCGTTTGTTAGTCTAAAAGGCATGACTAACCACTCGTAGAACACATCCGAACCCCTAAAAGCAGTTAGGTGAACACAATCTTCAGCAATTCGAATTGATGGAATCCCTGGGCTAGATCCATCATAGAAAAGAATCGTGCACCATGAAGTTGATCGAATAAATCATCGATCATGGGTAAATGAAACTTGTTCTTGAGAGTTTGTTTATTGAGATCGCGATAGTCAACACACAATCTCAAAGACCCATCAGATTTAGCCACAAATACTACCGTTGAGCCCCATTCAGAAACACTAGGACGAATCAATCCCTTCTTTAGTAAATCTCCAGTTTGTTTGACTAGTTCAATTCTTTCCCGCGGTGCCATCCTACAACTAGCATGAACTATTGGGTGAGAATTTGGCACAAAGTCAATTCTGAATTCAATCTCTCTGTGTGGGGTAAAGATTCTACTTCTTTGAATACATCGGGAAAATGCTGGACAATAGGAGTGGACTCCAAACTAGGTTCTGGATATCCCAACGTATACATCAGTTTATCTCTTTTCGGACTAGGGTCTTCACAAAAAATTTCAATGAGATCCCCAAGTTTTGTTTTGACTAGAATCGTTCGATTGCTGCAATCTAACTTGGCTTCGTATCTCGATCATCCCGAGTAGGATTTCAAATTCATTGAAGTCAAGAACATAAAGGTTAATGGGAAATTTATGGCCAGAATAAGAAATAGGCACTCTCCTACAATATAGACAAAGATTTGCAGGACCACCCACTGGATTCTTCACACAAATAGGTTCATCGACAAACTTGAGTTTAAGTTTTAATTCGCCCACGATCTGTTGGGAGATAAAGCTATATGAAGCTCCCGTGTCGAATAAAGCTCTAACAATTCTTTCACCAATAATAAGGTTACCCTCTAAAACTCCCTTTCCTTCATTCGCCTTAGAAGTTGACGGGTTATCATTTATTGCGCACACTTTCGCTATTTGTGCTCGTTTCTTTTTCGGGCAATTCTTAACTCCATGACCTGGCCGATGACAATAATAGCATTCCTTGGATCTTCGACTTATCTTTACAAGTTGATCTTTCTTAATTTATTTCTTTGGCTTCTCACAATCATTTACTAAATGACCTTTCTCCTGATAATTATAACGAGTAACATTTCGGGCTGAATTCTCTTGATTACTCCTCTTCTTCTCCTTGCCTTGAACCGATTTCTTTCCTTCGAATTTTCTTTTCTTCCAATTCGAACTACTTGGACTCCCCTTCTCTTTCGGAATTTCCTGCATATCTAGAGTAACATATCGATAACCCATATCAATCAAGTCTGAAAAAGATTCTTTAATGTGGGTTGTCATCCTCTCGTGATACTCCTTATTCATTCCCCGAATGAATCTTTCATTTTTCTTCAAGGGTGTACTCACTAGCTCCGGACCAAATCGAGACAATTCATTGAATTTATTCAAGTACTCCTCAAATGATAGACTTCCTTGCTTCAAATCTAGGAACTCCTGGTACATTCGAGAGATACCAGCAGATGGAATATATCGCTGCTCAAACACTTCTTTAAATCGTTTCCAAGTAAATTTATCTTCTGACTCGTCCACAGTACCCGTCTCCCACCAAGCTGATGCTTCTTCTTGGAGTTTCCAAGAAGCTATTAGTCGCTTTTGATCATCTTCCAACTTCAATCCCCTGAAAATTCTTTCACAAGATCGGATCCAAGCTTGGGCTTCTACAACAGATTCCTTGCCAGTAAACGGCTTTCCACCAAGTCTCGAGAAGCTTTTATATAGATCAGCCAGATTCGACTGAAATTGAGTAGGCACAATTGCATTTGCAGGGACTTGACCAGTTGCGGTGGTATTTCCCCGTTCCCTACCTTGTCCTCTTCTTCTGCTCATTCTTACTATCTGTAAATAGCAAGAAAACTTGATTTAGGCATACAGACAAGATATCTTAGGAAACATTAACAATTTAAAAGGAATAGACCAAGAAATTAGGGGTTTTGGTCTCTCGGTTTATACTCATTCTAGGGTATACTTCACCCTATCTCTAATGAGCCATCTAATGTGTTATTCTCCGTAGCTAAAGTTCTTACTCAACCTTCAGCTCTGATACCACTTTGTCACGATTCGAAATCCAATGTTCAAAAATTGACACTAAATACCTCACTTGTATTCGACTGTCAAAGATTCAAACATCGAACTCCGGTCGGATGGAGCTTATAACAACATCAGATGAATATAAAACAGCGGAAACAAAATGAATGTCATATATCAACACAGATACAACATGATACAATATCCAATACAACATCGATCCCAGATATCAGAGTGATACAAATATGATACAACCATAATACAACAACAGAAACTTCAACAATTTCCAACGTACTTCCACTTTGACAAGGTCTTCAAAACTCTAACACTTGAAAAGATTTCCAAATCCAAAGCTTCCAGAAGGCTTCAAATCCAAGCTATCTCCAAAACACGGATAACCTGCTTCTAGGCTGCCCGTGTGGAAAAGGGCACCCAGAGTTTAGGAAAGGAACAATAAACTCCGGATCAGTCATGAGACTGGTATGAGTAAACAAAACAGTTGTTCGAAATAAAAGCAGTTTATTCTTATCAAAAGCAGACAAAAGAATTTTAAAGAAATCCGCAATGCTTTTTGAAAATGAAACTGTCATAAGGCCCCCCACCACGCACACAATGTAAGCGCAAACTTGGAGGAGATTTCTCCTTATGACAGTCTAAAATGCTTGATATGAGAAAACACTTTTAAATATTATTATTAGTGCATAGTGTGAAAACCTTTCGAAAGTATAATATTAATCTTAGCCAGCATACGTACCATTATAGTATGCCTACTATAGCTACCATGTTAAATGGCAGGTTCTACAACTAAAACCGTACAGGGTGTTAAGCTAAGAGAATAAATTCTCCACCACCAACAGATATGTATTTGAAAGAAATCAGCTTTATATCTCAAATTGTAATGTCGGACATACAACCATACAAGTCTGTTCCGGGTTCGAACAGAACCGAAGGCACTTCCGAAGAAGTCCTTGCAATCCGGGCATTCACAATCCCGATCGGAATTCCCATCACTTAGGGAATCTCTATACCGTAGCTACTCGGTGCAGAGACAATCGATAGGTCATCTTATCGTTTTCGCAAATGCCCGGTCTTCACCACCGGTCTTCAAAAGCTATTCATAACGTCGTACCACATATTCGGAATGGGTTATACGTCACAAAGGTCCTCTCCCGGCTAAACCGAATAGTGCGCGTTCAATTTAAAAACAAATGGAGGTATCAATCACAAAGATTCATATTCAACGTTCGATGTGGGTTTCGGATAACCAACTGGAATCCGACTCCTTGTCGCATCGAAATTTAATTGCCGTTATACGGGCCAATGGGTTTCCACAATCACATGGAAAAAATCACGAATCACAGTGCAGTACAAAGCAATTCACATCACATAGTATTATGATCACAACAGAAATAACAATCCAGTGTAGAACAATAGTTAATTATTTTCCAATGGGGTTTAAGTGAATTAACCACACAGTAATTTTAATCAATAATCAATCATTCTTAACGACAAATAAATTAATTAAATCTCAATTAACTTCGTTAGTAAATTATTCCTCAATCAATTAACTTAGTTAACTACAAATTATAAATTGATTAACTTAAATTATCTAATTTACGATTCTTAATTATAAATTATTTAGACACTTAATGGTTTATTAATCAATTTTTAATTACAAATTATAAATCTTTAATTACTTAGTCAATCAATTAATTATTCTTGATCGCTTCCCAAAACAGTTGGTTATTTATCTAAATTTTCTTTTAGGTTACATTATTTATTTAATATAAATAACCTTATAAAGATATTATATTAAAACTAAATAAACTGAAATTTTTTTTTCTTGAAACATTTCTCTTAAGTCTTAAATTAACTCAAAATTTCAAATCAGATCAATGATTGAACATATTTTAGAAGTGTCTTAAAATTTGAAAAGAATTTAAAAGTAAAAACTGTTTATAAATTGGTCTCGAGACCTACTTCTGGTCACGCACGAGAAATTTTTGTGTTCGCTTCGGGTTATAACGAAATCAACCCGAGTAGCCCATGTTTTTACTAAAAAAATTCTAAGTATTTAAACCCGGTGCACCAGTATTTTACTCGAGTGGATACTCGAGCCACCACACAATCTTCCCCATGCCTACTTCGAGTCCATACCCTTCTTTCCCAAAACCCACTACTGACACAAAAATTTGTGCCGTGCACATGCACATGCACATCGTCGCGCCGCCGTTCTGGCGAACTCCACGGCCATCGGCAGGTCGCGAATCGTCCATATACTCGAGATCATACCTCGATTCGACGCCAAAGTTCAAAAATAAAAAAAATGAGCATCTCGTCGAAACTGTAACCAAAACACCTCCGCGCAAAAACACTTCGCCAGCACTCCTCAGTCCACCGGAAGAGCTCCCCCTCTGTCCACACCACGACAATGCCCCGCTCTACCATCCCCTGGAACACCACGCGACTCGATGCACCAGAGGTGACGAGATCACTTCGTTTCCAGACGTATTCAAAACGCGACACAAACCCCTAATTCGACCTCGTCCCTTCAATTCGAGCGATGGAAAATTTTCTCGACAATTTTTGTGGAATCATCAATCAGTAAGCTAGCTCCAAACCAAAATTCAACATTTATAATTGGATCGAACACCCGAAATTTGTAAAAATGCGATTTTTGTTCAAACTCAAACTGCTCTGTAAATATTAAACTAAAAATCTTTGTTTTTGTCTTAAAAATCATAACTTGCAGTAAGAATTCAAGCTGTGAACTTGAAGTAATATTTTACAACAATTAAATTTTAACAAAATTTGTATGTTTCCCTGTAAAACATGATGACAGTGGTACCTTTTTCTAACATATTCGAAAACAGGTTTTAAAAATCTTGATTAAGTCTTAACTTCACGTTTGACTGAAAGGTGTAAGCATAACAATGATTTGATGAAAGGAAATTTGAGTTTGAAAATAAATTGTTTCAACCCTGTAATCAACAAACAGAGAGGTAGTATATGCAAAGCAGCCTATAACATTTAAACACAGGATTTTGTTCAAACATAAACATACACAACCATATTATCACTATACTGTTTTGAGTAATTTGAAAATGTATATTTACTCACCTTGAAATATGGATGAATAGGGAGATTCTGTTTTGAAAAATAAACAATTTTGAGTTTCCTGGGTGTTGATGATAATCACTTGACCTTCCTGCTTGCTGATAATGTTAGTGTATTTAGTTTTTTTTAGGCTTGCCAAGTTATGGTTTGATCGAATAAAACTAAGTTGTATTACATATATAAAGGAGAGTTTACAGGGGAGGTTAATCTGGTTTTCTCTTTTTTTTTTATTTTTATTTGCTCAGATTTTTTTTCTTCCATTGCCTACAATCTTTGACCAGAATACTTTCATTTTAGTGGCTAAGCCAAGATAATTTCGGCTGATTATGATTTTTGTACATGCTGAGAAGATGGCATTAAATGTTCATGTCTCCATCTTAGTTTACATACAATCTTATTTAATTTTCTTGTAAGTACAATTTTTGTTTTATTTAAAGATATTTTTCTTCCTATCTTCTTGCATAATTCTTCATTTGATTGTTTATTTTTCTGGTTTACTAATTCACATGCACAAAATTTACATGTATCACTTGTCTGATGCATCCTTATTAACGTATATTTTTAACATATACATATGTTCATTCTTATGGTTTGACAAAAAAAATCCTTGTTTGTTATATATTTTTGTTTGCCATAGTTATTATTATTATTTGTTTTATAGTTTGTAACTTACCTTATGTATTTATGTTTTAACACAATTCTTGTTTTTGTTATGCATTTTTTTCCTTCATTTATTTGGAACTAAATTACAAACGTTTTATTTATATCCATATATTTTGTAATACTTAAGTTAATAATATTTTATTTTGTTTTGAACTTTTCAAATTAAATTACAAAAATTTAAATAAGTACCAAATTTAAATTAAATTTTTTTGGGATGTTACACATACACAATTGAAGTTATACTTGTCTCCAGTAAAACTCCTTCAAAGGACAAGGGAAAGTTGCTATGGAAGGTATAACCATTATTTTCTGGAATACTATTTGTATTCTACTTAAATCAGGAGCATCACATTCATTCATAGCCAGAAATTTAATTAAAGCCTTATAATTAGAAACCCAACTTGCCACTGACCCTATAGTTGTGTCGAATATTGTAGGGGTGTTTGACACATACTTTTATGATTTGAAAAGTACGAGGAGTGGATATATGTAATGTAGACTTTATATGTAATGTATATGTTCTAAGCTTTGAGGGGTATGATTTTATCTTAGGAATGGATTGGTTACCTTACCACGGGGCGGTCTTAGATTGTGATAGAAGGATTGTATGGTTGAAGAGTTGTGGAGGGAAAGATATAAATGTTTAATGCATGCCCTTAGGCTCTACTACATTGAGCTATCTGTATTCTGTTAGCCTATCACAAGATGAGCTCTCATTTGTACCCATAGTTTGGGAAGTTTCGGATGTTTTTGAAGAAGTTTTCGATCTCCCACCCTAAAGAGAAATAGAGTTCATGATTGATATAGAAAAAGACGCTAGACTAGTCGCACTACCGTTGAGGCATATAGCCCCAGAACAAAGGCAAGAAATAGATAAGCAGATTTCAAAGCTATTACAGAAGAAGTTTATTCGCCATTATACTTTAGAATGGAAAACACCAGTTGTCTTTGCTAATAAGGCAGACAACTCTTTAAGGCTATGGATCGATTATCGAGCACTCAACAAGCTGACCAAAAGGAATAGATATCCCTTACCTAGAGTAGACGACTTATTTGACTAGTTTATTGGAGCCAAAGTCTTTTCTCAACTGGACTTAGCCATTGGATTCCACTAATTGAGAGTGACAGAAAATGTTAAGGATAAGACCATTTTTACACTCTAGATTAACTATATGAGTGTAAGCCATGCCTTTTGGGTTGACAAATGCCCCTATATACTTTGTGGGTTTGATGAGTAGAGTCTTTAAGGGGCAATTGAACAAGTTCATCATAGTATTTATGGATGGAGTTCTAATATTATCAAAAAGTGAAGGAGAACATGTAAACTACTTAAGGGAGATACTAGAGACCTTGAGAAGACACCAGCTAAAAGCAAAATTCTCAAAATGTCAATTTTGGTGAAAGGAGGTAAGGTTTCTCAATCATATTGTCTCTGAGAAGGGGAAGGGGTTGTTTATTAACCCTACAAAAGGTAGCGGCTATTCAAGACTAGAAGATTCCTATAACGGTCACCTTAAATGGTGGTGGCTACAAATATTAACCTCAATTGCTGGTTTTAAGGCCAGCCTCTCGACTCTGTAGGCCTTACTGCCTGGCCAACCCATATTGTCAGGACGTGTAGAGGTAAGAGACATAGCTTCGATATGGTTCACGATGCAAAAACCCCATTTCATGATGAGTTACTTGCAACTAGCTTTGATACCACATGCAACAACGCGCTCCTCTAGATATCGCGATCCAAAGCCTAAGATGACTTTTGGATTCGCATTGTGCCTAGAAGTATGAGTTATCTGTTTTTAAAGCATTAGAGAGCATGACTACAATGGTAAAATCTAAGACATTCTGCACTTTCAAATCTCACGGTGAAAGATAATAAAATATAAATACATAAAATAACCATCTTAGAGAATATACTAGAAAACACAGTTTCAAAAGATACATAGTTAAAAATCCAGACTTTTGTATGACCTACTCCATTGCTTTTTCTCCACCATAGGAGGACAATGCAGTAGGTGATTAGCCTAAATATAGTATCTGGGAAGCAAGCTTGGCATTGTCATTGCATATTATCCTTTTTTATTCTCTATATAACTACATATTATATCTAGTACTTAATAGACTTTATATTGTTATTTTGAAAACTATAGATCATTGATTATATACATTTTGAAACCGTGTTTTCTGGGATTTTTCCAAGATGATTATTTTCTATATTTTTATTTTATCACCTTTCGTTATGAGATCTAAAAGTGTCGAATATCTTAGATTTTATGCTCATAGCCATGTTCATTAATGTTTTTAAAACCGACGATTCGTACTTCTTTACACAATGCAAGTTCGAAAGTCGCCCTGGGCTTTGGATTGGTGTGTCCGAAGATGCGTGTTGTTACAATGCCAAAGAACGCTATAAAAGTTAAGAGTTTTTTGGTTTGGCTAGTTACTATAGGAAGCTAATTAAGGACTTCACAGAGATAACGGTACCATCGACTCGCCTAACTAAGAAAAACTAAGCCTTTGCATGGAATGGGAAATGCATGAAAGCCTTCGAGAAGATGAAGGAACTATTAACCGATGCACCCACACTAACAATCATGGATGGATCGAAGCCTTTTACTGTTTATATCGATGCACACGTTATAAGGTCAAGAGCTGATCTTATGCAGGTAGGCAAGGTGGTAGCCTATGCAAACAGGCGATTGAAATACCATGAGAAGAGGTATCACACTCATGATATAGAATTAGCGGCTATCGTGTTTGCCTTAAAGATATGAAGGATTATCTTTTGGGAGAAAGGTTTGAGTTATTCACAGATCGTAAGTCGCTTAAATACTTATTTTTACAAAAAGACTTGAACCTTAGGCAACAAAGGTGGATGCAGTTCATAACTTTATATGAATTTGAGATTAGTATACTCCTAAGAAAGGGAATGTTGTTGCCTACACTAATAGTCGAAGGCATGCTACTCTATGTGCTATATAGAAGTGGAGATAGTTGGAGTTCTTCTCAAATTTCAATCTCCAACCGCTTTCATAATTTACCCCAGGACATCCGGCAACAATAGAAGTAAGACTATCATTGATGGACCACATCGGTCATGTAAGGCCCCGTAAACTAAATGACAATTAATTAATAAGAAACAATCATTAAAACCAAGAATAGAATTTTTGAAAACATCATAATATGGCTATGAAACTTGCACCATTGTGTTCATGGCGATTTTCATATGTATAGTTTAATGATCGAAATTCAAACAGAAAAATTATTAACTTTTGAAGTTTTCCAACTAGAAACAATTCAAAACCAGTTAAGGAAGTATTACTAACTTAGCACTAAAGTGGGCATCTATTTAAATGTTAACATTAAAGAAAATGAATTTGATAATCTAATTAAACCAGCATTGAAATGGAAATAAACAAAAATCGATGTGGGTAATGTTAAAAAGTATTAACATTTAAAATAGCGTTTAATGTTTTAATAAATATGAATCTTTAATGTATAAAAAATGGTAATAAACATTATCAACGTAGCATTAAGCAACCGTTAAATATACATGTAAATTAATAGCGTTCAATCAAATTAAACCTAAGTAAGAAAAGTGGAGAAGGAAATAGATAAATTGAACGTAGAAGGGAAAAAATGAGAATTAAATAACGTTAAAACAAACGTTAATAAATAAGAACGTTAACATTGAAGGGAAGAAAATCAGGAAATAAATGTACTAATTAATGTTAAAAAAATACTTAGGCACTAAATAAGGTTAACGTAAATCAAATAAGATGGAAAATCAGTTGCATAAAATAAAAGGAATGAAATAAACGCTTATTGTATAGACAAGCAAGCGATGGAATTGATTTGTGCGCCTATATATACTAGCCCAACCCCTCACTTTTATTCTAATATTTTCTAAATCAAGGAGAAAATTCCACCAGTTTTCTCAACAAATTATTAGAAATATAGAAATTATAAAATAGTATAATATAATATATATATATATATATATATATATATATATATATGTATGTATGTATATGCATATGTGTGTGTATGTGGAGAATAGCAGAAAACAAAAAAGAAGAAGATTAAGGGGTGAATCAATTCTCGAAGAAGAGGTAAGATCTATATTTCTAATAAATATTTATACGCTTTAATAAATATTTTGGTAGAAGGAAAAGGAAGTCAAATGAGAAGAACATATTTAGATCAAGAGATTTAGAAAGATAAATAAATGAGTGAAAAATTATAAATTTTTATATAATATTGGATTCATATCATTGTAAATCTATTCTCGTATGCCTAAATGTAAACTTGGAGTTAAAGACTAAAATTATATATGTGTGATGAATTTACAAATCCTGGCTACATGTATGTGAATCTGGAAAGTATTGGATAGTAGCAGTCCTTAAAATTGATGAATTGTGTGGTATTTCCAGATTTGTAGCTTTAAATGACCTATGTAAGAAAAATGTAAATTAGTGTTTTCAAAATAAATTATGGGGGTTTAAGTAGTATTTTAATTCATTGGAATGTGGAGGGTTGCAATGCAATTTTCTATAGATTATCAACTTCGGATTCATAAATAAAAGTGTATCATTTGAAATAACAAGGAATATGCTTAAAAGAAAGAGATTTATAAAAAGGGATATTTACTATACTTTGCACTATCTATTTCAATAATATGAAAAGTAATTCCATGTAATTCCAAACATAACACAAATTCTCCTTTTGGATAAGATATACAAATTTATAATGTTAACCTTTCTTTTCGAGGGAGATTACTCTAATGCATTAAAATAAAGAAATGCCTAAAGATTTATTAAAGAATTGTAAATGTGATAATAATCACGATTTAATTGAAGAATTAATATATATGCAAAAGAGGGGAGACAAAAATCCAATAATAAACAATTAAAGGTAGGCAAGTAATAAATTAAATAAAAAAGGTGTGGAGTCTACTAAATAAGGATGGGTAGTAAATGTTAAAAGAGAATAGAAATAGATATTCAACAAAGCATGAAAAAGTAAATATAAAAAATATTTCGATCTTTTAGTGAAAGCGATAAATGACATTAAATTGATAATGATGTAATATGGGACATTACTAATAGTTGAACATAAAAGGCATAATAATTAAATAAGTATATATATAGTCTCAAGTATGCATTTATGACATGTGTGAATTATTAAATTTAGTAAATAACTTAGATAAGATGAGAATGACATAGTCATTAAAATGAGTTGGAATGCGAGGTCAGTAGTGTCATACAACAAAAACCTGCCCACCGCAAGGGGCTACCAACATTTGTGTATACATTATACCGATGTGGGATGTATCCAATTATAAGGCCGATGGAGTTATATACTGTCACATATAGGTGAGGGATACCCAAGTAGGAAGGTTCACCTCGGGCGAAGTGTCAAAGGACAAGTAGAATCTGCTTCAACCTTTATGGGGTATAAAGTAACAGCAGGTGTTACCTTGATTGCGTTAGGCAATCTAAATGGGATGGAGGTCGATGTTACGTCATTATGTGATTAGTACCATATTAGAAAGTATGAGCTATACATAGGTCGAGAACGTCATCGATCCAGAGTGGTCAGTGGAAGATAAGGGTTATATCTAGACGTCTACACCTTCTACTACTGTAGATCACTTTAGGTCACGCACCACCACATTTGTTTGCTAGATTGTTTTGTAGGGGCAATGCTAGATAATCCTTTGTAAATATCTTTTAAAACAGATGGAACACGACTAACTATTGTGACACCATTATTAGGCACTTTGGGAGTTCCTTGGTATGCACGACGACGAGGACGTGATATTGCATTAATAATGGATACTAACGAGGTATTGGGTTATGGATACTAGTAGGGATAGTATATTGGTCAAAATGGGGACTGTGGTACTTATATATTTATACATATGTATGTATTTATGGTCTACTTCGGGTAGATGGGACATATCATATGCGTACGTGGAGTCGAGACTATCAAGTAAAAAAAAAAGAGGCATAATATGTAATGGAAAGTAATCGATATAAACCAGTGTTATTTATAAAGTGTGTAATTTACCAATCACTAGAATGTTGTTCTTATTCCTCCTCATTACAACCCATAAGATAGCTTAAAGGGACATGTACTGGTAAAAGGCGGAAACGGTGGAAGGACATATTTCCTTATGCATGCTTGACACTAACAAGAATACTTGACCTCAGTGGTGTCAACCTTGGTCAATAACTATATGTTTTATTATACTTTACTATTCCAATGTGAGTTTATATCGATGGTGCTATGATATGCATTTTATTTATTTGCATTATACTAAATCAATGATCCATACTTTGGCAGAGTTGGGTTTTCAATTTATCGAAAATTCGGGCCTAGTAGGGTGCGGGTTGTCATAGGTCAAGAGCAGAAGAAGGATACGATGATAGTTGTTATTTTAGATAAAATGAGTAGAGGAGAGTATTTCCCCCATCACGACAGATATTTGGTCGATGAAAGAGGATGGTTGAGGAGAGATGGACGCCTTTATTTTCTAATGGTGGTGGATGTTCTAGAGGAAGTACCGGTCAAGTGCCACCGACTTAGGATGACTATTCATCTCAGTGGGGATAAGGTGTATAGAGTCATGAAGTAGATTTTCTATTAGCTTGAAGTGAACAGGCAACTAGCAGAATATGTATCAAGGTGTTTGACATGTCAACGAATCAAAACTGAACAAGGAAAGCCCAATGGTCTATTATTATCGTTAAAAGTTCCAATTTGGATGTAGGAACACATATAGATGGATTTTATAAATGGGTTGGCTAGAAATCAAAAAGGCAATAAAGCTATTGGGTAATAGTGGATATGATCACTAAAAGTGCCCATTTTATTCCGATAAGAAGTAATATGACTACGACATCACTAACAGATTTACATCAAGGAAATGGCCAGACAACATGGAATTCTGACCAGTATTATCAATGATAGAGATCCCTTATTCATGAGTGAGTTTTGGAGAAGTTTGTAGTCAGCTTTAGAGAAAACATTGAATCTTGGCACCGCTTACCACCCTTAGATCGACAGACATAGTAAAGGGTGAACATGATCTTGGAAGATTTATTGAGGGCTTGTATCATGGATTTTAGAGGACATTAGGAGGAGCAATTACCTTTAGTCGTCTTCATGTATAATAATAGTTATCAGGAAACATGGGTATGACACCCTTTGAAGCCTTATGCGGGAGGCCATGCAAGCCACCAAATTATTGGTGGAAGAATACCAACAAAATTCTACTTAGGCCAAATTTGATGCATAAGACCATGGAGAAGTTTGAGGCAATCGGCTAGCAAATGAAGATTGCTCAGGACCGATACTAATCCTATGTTCACGGGCGAAGGAAGGAGCTAGATATCTCAGTTGGGGACATGATGTTTATTATGACTTTCCATCTTAGGAAGGTTATGAGATTTAGAACCTCGAGGAAGTTGGCACAAGGATTTGTTAAGCCTTTCCCGATTTGGGAGAAAGTTAGGAGACTTGCGTATCAGGAAAAGCTTACAAATAAATTGGTTGTTTTCATGACCACATCCAAGGAAGTGTCTCCATAGCACAACTACAATAGTGGAGCATAATCAGTTAGCAGACATAGAGATGGAACCAATAACATTCCATGCCACCACCCTATGCCACTGCACGCATAGTGGAGTATAAAGTTATGAAGATTCATAACAAATAAATTAGGCTGGTCAAGTACAATGAGGAGATATCGGGCAAAGAGCACTTGGAAAATGGAAAAGAAGATGAAAGCTTCTCACCTAAAGTTTTTTATGGTAGATTTTCTTCCTCTAGATTTAGTATTACATAGGTTTTGGTTGCATCATCGTTGCTAGATTGAATGGTAGGAAATGGATGTCACACATTTTCTTATTATTTTTGTATTTGTATAGAATTTTACGCGTATTTAAGTTGTTTACATACATGCATATATGTCGTAATTTTGCTGTCACGCTAGGGTTGAGCTCACCTCTAGATATGTTATATACATAATTTCATTGCACTTTTGGTTCAATAAGTGGTTGTGTAGATTACTTGATTATAAAACATGGTTGCAGAGCGTTCATTATATTTCCATCCCTTAGGAATTTCAGGATGAAATTATTTAAAGAGGGAGAATGTTAAAATCCCGTAAAATCAATAGGAAATTAATTAAGAAAAATTAATTAATTAATAATAGTACTAAAAATGGAAATTTTGCAAATATCAGAATTTGGCTATGAAACTTGCACCATTATTTTCGTGGCAAACTTTTGAGAAATTTTCAAATATAAAGCTTCCTGATTAGATTTTAAACGAAGGAGTTATCAATGTTTGAAGATTTCAGATCGAAAATAATTCAAAATGAATTAGGGTTATAATCATAAATCAAAATTAATATTAAATAATAGCTTAACATTTAAGTAAACATGAATAATTTAATTTCTTAATGTTTAAGAGGATGTTAATATTAACGATAATTAGCCATTAGACCACCACCGGCCGAGCGCTTATTGGGACCAATCGACCGCTAGCGGTCGATCGCTTATAAGCAATCGGTCGACCGTTAGGGTTTTGAGCGCCTAGATTTAGAATTATAAAAATATTCTCGATTTGATGGTCGTGGCGCGTCCAAGCAACCATAAATAAGAGGTTAGTCCCTCATTCTTTTCACATAAATCTAAAACCATGAATGACACACTGTCAATTCTCTTTCTCCACAAAATCTCTTTAACCCAAAATTAAAATAAATATACAATTTAATGATTAGAAGAAGATTTGAAGAAGCTAAATAAAGAGGTAATAAATTTTATACATGCATAGGTAATACACATACATATATATATTATGTATAAATAAATCGGTAATATGTTATATAATAAATAGTAGATAAGTTGGAGGAAGGAACAAGGCTGTCGCACGAAGAAAATCTAAGGAGATTCATTGGGAATTCATCTATGAGTGGAAATCTTACTTTTTCCCCTAATAGTATGTTGTGCAATCAATGTCTGGATTTGTACCGTGCCGTGGACTTAAAACCCAAATCTACCCATAATGTACAAACCTAAGTTGTTTGGAATGTTATTGCTTTATCTTAATTTGGTAGAATTGGATTCATTAAATTTACAATATAAATAATTTGTATTCTATTTGATTCCACTTTTCAATTTTTGATTGTAATGACAAAGAATTCTAAAACAAGGAAATAAAAAGAGGTGTGCATAGTAGGAAAAAATGTATTTTTCTTCTTATCCATAGTTTGCGATGCGTATTTTAAAATAAGTATGATTTCTTTGTCATTTCAATGCTATTTGTTTAAAATTTGAATGGAATATAAAAGATTCATATTGTAATCTGCATCTTTGGAAAGAACGACCATAATTTTACTATATGTACGAAAGACAAATTGTATGTTTTGGATTCCATCTTTAAGTACGTATACAAGTATATTTTTGTGTAATTTATTTATTTATGATATTGGCTTTTATGCGATTACTATATCAAATTGGGACTTGAATATATTTATAATCATGAACATTAAAATAAAATAACACCTCGGATAAGAAACGAATAAATCACCTAAATATGCATAAAACAAAATATAGGCATAATATAATTTTAGGCATAGATATAATAATAACATATTCTTTTTAAACTTTAAAATTAGCAATTATAAATATAAACCTATAATGTTTATAATAATTGAAAATTGATAAAAAATATAATAAAATAAATTAAGAATAATTATGGAATTTAACCTATAAATATAGGGCAAAATAAGGAGTTTCCCTTATAAGGCCTTCAATGCGTAAATATGAGTGGTGTATGTGTGTATATATTATATATATTTCTGTATGTTGATGTAATTTTACAATAAATGTTGGAGAGTGGAACATATGGCTAAGTTATACGGGTGCGAGGTTAGTTGAAAGCATACAAAAGTCTACCCAGCTAATCTGGTTATTGCCAGCATAATTTTTGTACCTAATTTAGGAAATTTCCTATAATAAGTATGTATAGTGGACACAAGGTTAGTCCCAATGTTGTAGGAAAAATTTTCTCAGCTGATATGGTACCAACACCTAGAAATAGTCAAAGCTTGTAGGATAATTTTATTTCATTTGAAAGGCATTGTTTCTTTAAGTTTATAGACTTTTATATAACGCTTATAGATGTGTCACTATGAGACTTTTCCTACCTAATCTATCAAATATTAACCATCATTTCTAACTTGAAGACATGAAGGTAGATAAGGTATATGTAATATGCAAAGATATGCATATTGTTTTAACACAAAACTAAACTAAATGGCCCATCTATAAAGAACTTCAGAATTTACAAACATTCAAATTTTGTACAAAGCTGACGAGTTTATTGTTGTTGACTTCATTTGTAATAAGTATCAATATTGTAATATTATTGATATGGAGAATGAAAGTAACATAACTACCAGTTTAGAACTATCTAGAGGTCCAATTTGGGATATAGTACATACGGTGGAACAATTTCTGTTGTTTATTTGTATTATTGGCATGTAAAGTAAAAGTAATTCTTTGGATTTATGAATGAAAATATTAAGCTTATTATGGAAAAAGCCTTCATATTTTGCTTCAGAAATCCAATCTATATGACCGCGTCTTAACGCTCATGGGATCTTTTGAATTTTTTTTGAAGTTTTGGCTTGAATTTGACTCATGCAAATTTAGGTGTGTTACTATAAACAACAAAGTGAGTAAATGACAAAATAGTTGAGTTCTAACTAAGCATGCTAAAATTATAAACCTCAAAAGCCAATTCCTTAAGTTTCGTAGCTCTCTAGTAAAACAAAAAAATATAAAACCGACAAAATAACAAAATATGTTTTCCACCTAAGTTCACTTAATCAATAAAATTATGTGCTCCTAACCATATAAAATACTCCACTAAATTAAATAAAGAGAAAACTAAATATGAGGTAGAAAAGATCCATCGGACATGCATGCGTACTGGTATACTAAATATTAAAGATATTAAATAAGACATGATAAACTTTTAGTCAATATAAATCAAACTATTATACAATCCAAACATACAAACAAACAATCCTAACAAACCAAATCAAACCATATACACAAACCTATGATAATCCAAACTTTAATATATTAAGTATTTACAAATCAATCAAATTCAATTATACAAGTTTTAAAATACACACTCACAAGTTCTAAACATATTGGAACATTAAATTTTCCTTGGAACTTCAACCCATCTTTCGAATCCAAAGATTGGATTTGTTTTGCACATCCCAATCTTTTTGGGGTTTTAGCATTCTAGGTTATTATTTTGATCATCTTTGACAAGGGTGGAAACTTACCAATGAAGATCATCAAAATGTATCTTTTGTTCCTTTATCATTTGCATCTGACTTAAATCCAAATTCCTTTGATTATGGAGAATGAAACAGAGAGCATACTTGAATGATTGAAGTGTTTATTCTATGTTTTCATAAAGTCTTTGATGTAGAGAACTCATTTTTATGAAAGGAAATGTTTAGAATGAAAAGAGGTGAGATGAATCAATGTGTAAGTTTTTCTGGAAGAAAAACGATTAAAGAGATGAAAAGACAGATTAAATAATTGATTTAAAAGTAGTTAGCAATTTTTGAATTTAATTTTATTTCAAAAATAACCAATATATGCCAACATATGTATGTGGTGTATGTAGGCATATATACCTTAATTTGCATAATTTATGTTTCTTATTCTAATTTTGTTTATTCTTACTACTATTTTAATTTTTGATTTCTAGAGAATATAAGATATTATTAACAATACAATTAAATTTCTAACTGATTTTTATTTATATAAAAGAGAAGTACTGTCACGACCCGAAATCCAGCTTTAAGAAATCGACATCAAATACCTCACTTGTATTCGATCGCCGGAGATTCAAACGTTGAACTCAAGTTCAGATGGAGCTTATAACAACATCAGATGAATAAAAATTAGCGAAAACAAAAGTTGATTCCATTAATCACAACACAAATACATCACTGATAGAATATTCATCACAACATTTATCAACAACATCAGAGTGCTACATACAAAATACAACAACAAATGGTAACTCCATAGCGGAACGACAGAGTTATCACAATTTCAAAAGAGTCTTCAAAAAGAAAGAGAACGAGTATCCCAACTAAGCACCTTTAGATCAAAAAGCTCCCAAAAGATCTCCAAGTCAAAAGCTTTCAAAATCTGATAGCTTCCAAACCAAAAGACTTCAAAATCCTAGCTAGCTCCAAAACATGGATAACCTGCTTCCAGGCTGCCCGTGTGGAAATTATGGGCACCCGGAGTTTAGGAAGATAACAACAAACTCCGGGTCAGTCATGGGACTTGTATGAGTAAACAAAAACAGTTGTTTATATAAAAATAGTTCATAAAAGAAAATCCATTCATGCTTTTGGAAAATGAAACTACCATAAGGCCTTCCGGCACACACACAATGCAATCGCACACTTGGGAGAGACTTCTCCTTATGATGGTCAAATATGCTTGATACGAGAAAACTCTTTTGATATTATTATTAGTGCACAGTGTGAAAACATTTCGAAAGTATAATATTAATCTTAGCCAGCATAGGTACCATTATACTATGCCTACTATAGCTACCACCTGAGGTGGCAGTATATACAAAATGTAATCGTAAAGGGCTCGTATTGTTTCTTTGGTCCAACAAATGGTCAGGCTAAGGAACTTCCTACACCGAATGGGAACGCCTCTGAAGGGACGCTACGAGAACCCAACTGGATCTCTGCCAACACAAGGCCTGGTTACCTCTGTAACTAAGTAACTACTGACACGAGTATGCCATCCCCCGGTCATCACCGACCTTTAACCGAGGCCTCGACACCAACAATATTTCAACAATCACATAGGTTAAATATCTGGGCTCCATACCATGATACCACCTTTTATCTAGAAGGAAATGCACATACCCTAAGGAGTGCTACCCCCAATAACCTTGCCGCATCCTTCCTGTTTCGACCATTACTGGGTTGTGAGGTCCGATGAAGTCTCTTTTACAAAGCTACGCTTTTCACAAAGGCCATGCTTCGATCGACAAATGATCAGCAGCACTCAGCATGCCACACTACCAAATTGGGAGTATATCACTAATAACCATCAACTACATAACCTTTGAACTCGTACGTCTCAGAGAAGGGTGTTAAGATAAGAGAATAAATTCTCCACCACCAACAGAAATGTATTTGAAAGAAATCAGCTTTATATCTCAAAGTGTAATGTCAGACATACAACCATACAAGTCTGTTCCGGGTTCGAACAGAACCGAAGGCACTTCGTCCAATAAAGAAAGAAGTCCTTGCAATCCAGGCATCCACAATCCCAATCGGCCTCCCCATCATGTATGGAGATCTTTATATCGAAGCAACTCAGTGCAGAGTCATTCGATAGGTTATCCTATCATTCTCGAAGACACCCGGTCTTCACCACCGTCTTCAAATGTTATCCATTTCGTCGTATCACTATTCGGAATGGGTTATATGACACAAGGTCCTCTTCCGGCTAAACTGAACAGCGAGTGCTTAATTTAAAAACACGTGGATATTTCAATCACAAAGATTCACCATTAAGATTCGATGTGGGTTTCGGATAACCAACAGGAATCCGACTCCATGTCGCATCAAAATTCAAATGCCGTCTTACGGGCCAAGGGGTTTTCGTATTCACACAGTAATATATTCATCACAGATATCATAGCTCAGCACAAAGCAATTCATATCATATAGTATCACAATCACATATCAGGGATATCAATCAATACAAAGCATTCGATAATAATCAATCATCTACAATTGAGATGAACTAATTGTGTTATTATAACTAATTAATCACATAATTATTTTCACTAATTAACCTTAATTAATGATTTATTGTTATTAATTATTAATTAGTTAGTCCTTAATTACTAATTAATTATTCTTAATTAAAAATTTAATTAAACTTAATTATCATTTAATTAACTTTAATTATTAATTACTAAATTAATTAATTATTCTTAGTTATTGATTAATTATTAATTAATTAATCTTAATTATTTTTATTAATTAAGTATTCCTTAATTAATTTATCCGTAATTATAAATTAATTAACCTTTTAATTACATTATTTGTTTAAGATAAATTAGGAATTAATTAATGATAATGAACTTAATTGCTTTTAAAACATAACTTTCTTAAATCTTTAATTGTCCAACTTTCAATCAAGACAATTATTGTTTTAAAACATGGGTTTAAAATGTTTAAAATTTTTAATCTGGTTTTTAAAGTAAAAACTGTTTTATATGTCAAACCTGAGACCCACTTCGAGTCTCACCCGAACAAACACACCACCTGCTTCGAGTTTTTGCCTAAACCCACCCGTATATTTTTTTTCAAACTTAAAATTTGTTGAGTTTTAAAACCTGGTATAACTTAATTATACTCGAATCAACACTCGAGCCAGCATCCAAAATCCCCGAAAACTACTTCGAGTCACAACTCTACCTTCCCCAAACCTACTTACAGACACATCCCCTAGCTCGTGCACATGCACCAGAGCTCCGACGAGCTCCGACCACCGCCGAACCTCCTAACACAACGTCAATGACCTCCACTCACGATTCCGACCATCATTTCTTCATTACGAACCCCAGATCGAAATCAAGTAAATCAGGCACCACTGGAGCAAAAATGATCAATACAAATCCTCTTCGCCATGACAATTCTGATCATCAGAGATCACGAAACTCCATCCTAAGCTTTGCCAGCTACCCACGCTTCCGCTGCCCCAAGTCTGATGAAGCCCGATGGCTTAGAGACGACACAGTGACTCACTTTCCGACCTCAACCCATTTTGAGTCCTAAACCCTAAATCCCTGTCACGCCATTACCTCGGTGAATTATAAATTCACCAAGAATTTTTCTGATGATGTCCGACCATCCACCAAGCTCCAACCATGATCACGAGTTCCATCATGCTACAAATCATTAGAATTTGACAATAACCCCAATTTCGATCATCCTCGAATTTATCAGTGAATACGTACTTAAAAAATATGATTTTACTTTTAAAAATATTTGTTTTCGAAACCATTTTAGATAGTATACCTGAAGCTAGAATTTATGATGTTTAAAATTTAACATAATTTGAATTGTGCCTGTATTTTTCAATTTCCAGAAACACTTAAATTTATTTTTCTTAAACCTATTTTAAAAACTTAAATCATGTTTAAATAAACAACTTTTATTTAGATCCTATATCCTGAAATGAATCAGAGGAATGGAAATTGATTTATGACAGGCCTGATGCCTATAAACCTGGAACAGAGATGCATATATCTGTTCTCTAGACATGCACAGCCAAATCATGCATATATTTAAAGATTTATACACATGCAAGTAAATTTTTAAATTCACTTCAGACATGAATTCAAACAACATTCAAAAATTCAGATCTCACAAGGGTTTACTCACCTGTTAGAAGAAGAAACAGAGAGCTTTTGAATTCCTAGAAGTTGATTTTGCTTTTGATTTTAAAATCCTGAGTTTGATCTTGCTTTAAATCCTTTTGTTTTTTATCTTGCTTTAAATCCTTTTGTTTTGAATCTGGGATGCTTGATTCAAGTTGTTGTTGAAGACAATCTTTACTTTGAAATCTTTCTTGAATGTTGACTGCTAGTTGTTTAAGATTTGTTTATAGATTTTGAACTTTGAATCCTTGCTTGCATCAGATCTTTATGTTCTTGGAATTTGTTTTAAATGTTGAAAAAGTTGTCTATTTTTGATTACTTTGTTTTCTGATATAAAACGTACAGGCTTCTGAAAATAAAAGTAAAGAAATAAGAGGGACGAGAGTAGGAAGTTTATATAACTATGATTTCTTATTTTTATTTATTTAAAAAATAAAAATAAAACAAAATGACACTTGTTAATCTCCTTGTTTTTATAGATTACACTTGTTAATTCTTACACTATCTTTCTTCCAATTGTAATTTGCATGTTCATAATGTATTTATATGTCCTTTTATTTTTTATATTGATTTTTTAATTTACATTTTTCTATTATATAAAGACATTTACTTTATATTAATATATACTATTTAAAAGAAAATGTTTTAAAATTAATTACCCATTAAATAAATTGCATATATATATTTAAATCCAAGTTATTTTAATAAAACATTTATTTAGAATTTAAATTTAAATTCAAAATCAAATTCAAATCTACTCATACACACACATGCACACATATATTTTAAATTCAAATATTTAGAACATTTATTATTTCAAATTTTAAACTCAAATGAAATTGCAATCTTATTCATACAAATTAACACTTATTTTATTTGTTTTGAAAATTTTCAAATTAATTTCAAATTGAATTTACAAAATTCAAATTAATTACTAATTATAAATTGATAAAATTTGGGATGTTATAGATTCCTCCTCAAGAAAATTTCATCCTCGAAATTGTAAAGAGAGAGAAGACAACAAAGAATATAAGAACACAGAAAATGATGGAGAAATGACTTACCAGTTTAAGCCGAAATATCCATTCTGCAATTGGGATAGGACTTATTCATGCTATCCTCTGTTTCCCAAGTACAGTCAATTGGATCACCACTGCATTGCACTTTAACTAGTTTCACAACTTTTATTCCTCAATTACTTTTCATCACGATCAATGATCTTTAACGGTTCTCTTTTAACTGCCAGATTTGGTGTAATCTCCAAATCCTACTGGGCAGCTTCTTCAATGATACTATTTGGATCGTGCACATATTTTCGAAGATGTGAAACGTGAAATACATCGTGTACGCCAGATAACCAGCTGGGTAGCTGTACTCGATATGCTAAAGGACCGATCCTCTCCAGAATAGGAAAAGGTCCAATGTATCGTGGTGCCAGCTTACCAGTTTTCCCAAATCTCAACACACCACGCATTGGAGACACTTTTAGGAATACAAAATCTCCAACCTGGAATTCTAAAGCTCTTCTCCCACGGTCGTAATAACTCTTCTGACGACTTTGTGCAGCTATCAATTTCTTTTGAATAAATTCCACTTTCTCTATAGCTTCTTTAATCATATTTGGTCCAAGGATGAGTCTATCACCTGACTCGATCCAACATGCAGATGATCGACATGGACGACCATATAAAGCTTTGAAAGAAGCAATTTCGATATTGGCCTGATAGTTATTGTTATATGAGAATTCAACCAGATGCAAATAGCTCTCCCATGAACCGCCAAAGTTAAATATACAAGCATGCAATAGGTCTTCTAAGATTCGATTAATCCTCTCCGTCTTCCCATCAGACTGCAGGCAGTAAGCAGTACTGAAGTTCAGTTTGGTTCCCAATGCGACTTGAAATGCCTCCCAAAATCTACTAGTGAAGATCGGGTCATGATCACTCACTATACTGCTGGGTATACCATGGAGACGAACAATCTCTTTTATATATAGCTCTGCTAAGCTTACTGCTGTCTGGGTGGATTTCACTGGGATGAAGTGGGCGGTTTTAGTCAGACGATCCACTATAACCCAAATTGCTTCATTCCCCTTTCGAGTGCGTGGCAACCCGTCTATGAAATCCATAGATACTTGATCTCATTTCCACTTCGGCATCTCCAATGGTTGAAGTAATCCTTCCATTTTCTTCTGATCACTTTTAATTTGTTAACAAGTAGCATAACGACTCACATATATAGATATATCCCTCTTCATTGTCTTCCACCAGAAAGTTCTTTTGCTATCTCTATACATCTTATTAACTTCTGGGTGGATACTGAGTTTAGACTTGTGACATTCTTCCAAAACTTCACGTTTCAAATTCGGGATGTCTGGGACACACAACCTACCTTTCAGTCTTATAACTTTATTATCATCGACTTCAAAATTGGTATTTTCACCATAGCGTATTCTCTCATAAATTTGATGAAGAAACTCATCTTCTTTCTGCTTATTAGCGATCTTTTCAAGAAGAGTAGGAGTGACAACAAGATGAGCAAGAATAGCGCGTCTCCTACTCAAAGCATCGGCAACCGCATTGGCTTTTCCAGGTGTATACAGAATATCTAGGTCATACGATGCTAGAAATTCTAACCATCCTTGTTGCCTCAGATTTAAATCTTTCTGGGTGAAGAGATATTTCAGGGATTTCTGGTCGGCGAATAATTCAAATTTTTCTCCTAAAACAAGAAGGATCTAGTAAGTATATACCCTAAGTTAAATTAAATTTTAAATTTTAGTAAAGCTGAAAGAGATTTTTATCCAGAAGATAGTGTTGCCAGATTTTCAAAGAGATAATAACAGCTAGAAGCTCGAGATCATAGGTCGGCTAAATTTTCTCACGCGGACGCAATTGTCTACTCGTGTAGGTAATTACTTTCCCATTCTGCATTAATACAGCACCCACACCCTCTCCACAGGCATCTGTATAAACAGATAGACCTTGATTCCCATTGATAATAGCGAGAACTGGAACGGTAGTCAATCTCCTCTTCAACTCCTGGAAAACTTCATCACACTTCGGAGTCCAATCAAATTTTGCATTTTTCATAGTTAGCTTAGTCAACAGACTGGCCAACTTGGAGAAATCTTGCACAAACTTTCTGTAATATTCCGCTAACCCTAAAAAACTTCTAACTTCTTTTGGAGTAGCGGGTTACTCCCAGTCTAGAATAGCGAAAATCTTGCCCGAGTCAATAGAGATTCCCTTTTCGTTAACAATATGACCGAGGAATCTAACTTCTTTGACCCAAAATGACACTTAGAAAATTTGGCAAATAGAATGTTCTTCCTTAATATCTCCAAAACAATCCTTAGATGTTCAGCATGCTCCTCCTCGGTTTTGGAATAGATTAGAATATCGTCAATAAACACCAAAACAAATTTATTCAACACTCCCCGGGATACATGGGTTATTAAGTCTATGAAGTATGCGGGAGCATTGGTTAGTCTGAAAGGCATGACTAACCATTCGTAGAATGTGTCTTGTCCCCTGAAAGCTGTTAAGTGAACACAGTCTTCAACAATACGTAGCTGATGGAATCCCTATGCTAGATCCATCTTTGAAAAGAATCATGCGCCATGCAGTTGATCGAATAAGTCATCGATCCTGGGTAACGGATTTTTTTTGAGAGTTAGCTTATTGAGATCGCGGTAGTCCACATACAATCTCAAGGATCCATCAGATTTGGCTACGAATACCACAGCTGAACCCCAATCGGAAACACTATGACGTATTAATACTTTTTCTAGAAAATCTCGGGTTTGATTGACCAGTTCTACCCTTTCCCTGGGTGCCATCCTGCGGTTGCATGGACAACAGGACGGGCATTTGGAACTAAGTCAATTTTGAATTATATTTCTCTGTGCGGGGGTAAAGATTGACCTCTTCGAATACATCGGGAAATTCCTAGACAATAGATTTAGATTCCAGACTAGGTTCGGGATATCCCAAAGTATACATCAGCTTATCTGTCTTAGGACTCAGATCCTCACAAAAGATTTCAATAAAATTTCCAAACTTTGTTTTAACCAAAATTGTCCGATTGTTACAGTCTAGTTTAGCCTCCTATTTGGTTAACCAATTCATTCCGAGTAAGATTTCAAATTCGTTAAAGTTGAGAACATGAAGGTTGATAGGAAATTGATGGCAAGAATATGAGATAGGAACTTTTCTACAATATGGACAAAGATTTGCAGGACCACCAACAGGTTTTTTTACACAAATGGGTTCATCGACAAATTCAGGTTCAAGTTTTAATTCATTTATGGTTTATTGGGAGATAAAGCTATGTGAAGCTCCCGTATCGAACAAAACCCTAGCAATTCTATCATAAATTATAAGGTTACCTTCGAAAACTACTTTTCCTTTGTCCGCCATTGAAGTTGAGGGGTCATCCTTTATCGTGTACACATTCGCCACTTGAGCTTGCTTCATTGCCAGGCAATTTTTAACTACATGGCCTGGCTTATGACAGTAAAAGCATTCTCTAACTCCATGACTAATCTTCACTGGTTGTTCTTTCTTTATTTGTTTCTTCAGATTCTTACAGCTGTTTGAATAATGGCTCTTCTCAAAACAATTAAAACAAGTAACGCCCTTGGCTTGGTTCTCCTGATTATTCTTCTTCTCTTTGCCTTGATATGGTTTCTTCCCTCTGAATTTCCTTTTCTTCCAATTTGGACTGCTTGTATTTCCTTTCTCCTCTAGAACTTCCTGCGTATCCAGAGTAGCATATCTATAACCCATATCGATCAATTCAGAAAAAGATTCTTTGGCGTAAGCTGTCATCCTCTCATGGTACTTCTTATTCATTCCTCGAATAAACCTTTCATTTTTCTTTAGGGGGTGTTCACCAGCTCCGAACCAAACCAAGATAATGCATTGAACCTGTTCAAGTATTCTTCAAACGACAAACTTCCCTGCTTCAAGTTCATGAATTCCTAGTACATTCGGGAGATACTAGTAGACGACATGTATCGCTGCTCAAACACCTCTTTAAATCAACTCCAAGTAAACTTATCTTCCGGCTCATCCATAGTAACTGTTTCCTACCAGGCTAGAGCTTCTTCTTGGAGTTGCCAAGAAGCTATTAATCGCATTTGATCGTCTTCTAACTTCAGCCCTCTAAAATTTCTTTCACACGATCGGATCCAAGCTTGTGATTCGACAATAGACTCCTTGCCGGTGAACGGCTTTCCACCCAGCATTGAGAATTTTTTATATAAATCAGCCAGACTCCGTTGAGGTTGAGTAGGTATGGCTGCTTCTACTGTTGCAGGGACTTGACGAGTTGAAGTGGCATTTCCCTGTCCCCTCGCTCGTCCTCTTCGCCCACTCATTCTCACTATCTGCAATAGTAAGAAAACTTGATTTAGGTATATGGATGAGATATCTTAGGGAATATCAACAATTAAAAGAAATATACCAAGAAATTAGGGTTTTGGTCTCTTAGTTTATACTCATTCTAGGTTATTCTTCACCCTATCTCTAATGAGCCACCTAATGTGTTATACTCCGTAGCTAAAGTTCTTGCTTAACCTTTAGCTATGATACCACTTATCACGACTCGAAACCCAGCGTTCAGAAATCGACATCAAATACCTCACTTGTATTCGACTGCTGGAGATTCAAACGTTGAACTCCAGTTCGGATGGAGCTTATAACAACATCAGATGAATAAAAAAAGCAAAAACAAAAGTTGATTCCATTAATCACAACATAGATACATCACTGATACAATATTCATTACAACATTTATCAACTACATCAGAGTGCTACATACAAAATACAACAACAAATGGTAACTCCATAGCAGAATGACAAAGTTTTCACAATTTCAAGAGAGTCTTCAAAAAGAAAGAGAACGAGAATCCCAACTAAGCACCTTTAGATCAAAAAGCTCCCAAAAGATCTCCAAGTCAAAAGCTTTCAAAATCCGATAGCTTCCAAATCAAAAGACTTCAAAATCCAAGCTAGCTCCAAAGCACGGATAATCTGCTTCTAGGCTGCCCGTGTGGAAATTATGTGCACCCAGAGTTTAGGAAGAGAACAATAAACTCCGGGTTAGTCATGGGACTAGCATGAGTAAACAAAAAATAGTTGTTTGTACAAAAATAGTTTTAAAAGAAAATCCGTTCATGCTTTTGAAAAATGAAACTACCATAAGGCCTCCCAGCACACACATAATGCAATCGCACACTTGGGGGAGATTTCTCCTTATGATAGTCAAATATGCTTGATACGAGAAAACTCTTTTGATATTATCATTAGTGCACAGTGCGAAAACGTTTCAAAAGTAGTATATTAATCTTAGCCAGCATAGGTACCATTATACTATGCCTACTATAGCTACCACCTGAGGTGGCAGGTTATACAAATTGCAATTGTAAAGGGCTCGTATTGTTTCTTTGGATTTCCAACAAATGGTCAGGCTAATGAACTTCCGACACCGAATGGGAACGCCTCTAGACGGACGCCCCAAGAACCTAACCGGATATCTGCCAACACAAGACCGGGTTACCTCTATAACTAGGTAACTACTGACATGAGTATGCCATCCCCCGGTTGTCACCGACCTTTAACCGAGGCCTCGACACCAACAATATTCCAACAATCACATAGGTTAAATATCTGGGCTCCATACCATGATACCACCTTTTATCCAGAAGGAAATGCATATACCCTAAGGGGCGCTACCCCCAATAACCTTGCCGCATCCTTCCTGTTTCGACCATTACCGGTTTGTGAGGTCCGACGAAGTCTCGTCCACAAAGCTACGCTTTTCACAAAAGCCATGCTTCGATCAACAAACGATCAGTAGCACTCAGCATGCCACACTACCAAATTGGGAGTATATCACTAATAACCATCAACTACATAACCTCTGAGCTCGTACGTCCCAGAGAACGGTGTTAAGATAAGAGAATAAATTCTCCGCCACCAACAGAAATGTATTTGAAAGAAATCAGCTTTATATCTCAAAGTGTAACGTTAGACATAAAACCATACAAGTCTGCTCCGTGTTCGAACAGAACTGAAGGCACTTCGTCCAATAAAGGAAGAAGCCCTTGCATTTCGGGCATCCACAATCCCGATCGGACTCCCCATCATATATGGAGATCTCTATACTGGAGCAACTCATGCAGAGTCATTCGATAGGTTATCCTATCATTCTCGAAGACACCCAGTCTTCACCACCATCTTCAAATGCTATCCGTTTCGTTGTATCACTATTCGGCATGGGTTATATGACACAAGGTCCTCTCACAGGAAAACCAAATAGTGAGCGCTTAATTTAAAAACACGTGGATATTTCAATCACAAAGATTCACCTTTAAGGTTCGATGTGGGTTTCGGATAACCAACTGGAATCCGACTTCCTGTCGCATCGAAATTCAAATGCCGTTTTACGGGCCAAGGAGTTTTCATATTCATACAGTAATATATTCATCACAGATATCGCAGCTCTGCACAAAGCAATTTATATCACATACTATCACAATCACATATCAGGGATATCAATCAATATAAAGCATTTGATAATAATCAATCATCTACAATTAAGATGAATTAATTGTGTAATTATAACTAATTGATCACATAATTATTTTCACTAATTAACCTAAATTAATGGTTTATTATTATTAATTATTAATTAATTATTCCTTAATTACTAATTAATTATTCTTAATTAAAAATTTAAATAACCTTAGTTATCATTTAATTATTAATTACTAAATTAATTAACTATTCTTAATTATTGATTGATTATTAATTAATTATTCTTAATTATTTTTATTTTCCTTAACTAATTAGATTAACTAATTTATCCCTAATTATAAATTAATTAACCTTTTAATTTCATTTATTGTTTAAGATAAATTAGGAATTAATTAATGAAAATAAACTTAATTACTTTTAAAACATAACTTTCTTAAATCTTTAATTATCCAAGTTTCAATCAAGACAACTATTGTTTCAAAACATGGGTTTAAAATTTTAAATCTGGTTTTCAAAGAAAAAATTGTTTTATATGTCAAATCCGAGACCCACTTCGAGTCTCGCCTGAACAAACACGCCACCTGCTTTGAGTTTTTCCCAAAACCCACTCGCATATTATTTTTTTCAAACTTAAAATTTGTTTAAGTGTTAAAACCCGTTATAACTTAAATATACTCGAATTAACACTCGAGCCAGCATCCAGAATCCTCGAAAATGACTTTGAGTCATAATTCTTCCTTCCCCAAACCTACTTACAGATGCACCCCGTAGCTCGTGTACATGCACCAGAGTTCCAATGAGCTCCGACCACCTCCGAACCTCATAATACAACATCAATGACCTCCACTCACGATTCCGCATCACTTCTTCATCACGAACCCCAGATTGAAATCAAGTAAATCAGGCACCACTGGAGCAAAAATGATCAATACAAATCCTCTTCGCCATGACAATTCCTGTAACAACCCGCATATTTAACGATAATATATTTAAATGGTTTATTTAAATATAACGTCGTTAGTCGGATTTAGGTCCGAAATGTTACTTTTTGCAAACTGTCGATTTGGGACTCGGAACTACTTCCATTGAGTTCAAAATGGCATTTGTGATCTTTTTGAGCATAAGCTTTGATATGTTTGGAGTAAGTAGAATTTTGCTACCTTTTCTATTTGGGTTTTGGGTTTGGGTTCAGCCCATTAGCTTAGCTTAATACCCAACCCAGTCCCCTCTCTTCCCCATTCACTCATTTTCATTTCTTAAACTCTTACACAACTGAAAATAGGGGAAGGAAGAAGAATTAGAAACTCCAAGCCCTAGTTTTCTCTTGCAAACTCAAATTCTTGCTCTATAATCCTAGAGAAGCTATTGGTAAGCCCTCTCTTCATCTTCTCCAACTCTTTCTTCCTCCAATTTCAGAAAGTTTCCTAAACCTAACTTAGGAAATACTTGTTTTGATCTTAGATTGAAGCTTGTAGAGTTGAAGTGGAGAGTGGTTGGTCTTTTCTTTGCATTTGAGCTTCTCACCCGTGTTTTGAGTTGAAGGCGAGATTTTTATCTCACATCTATGTTTACAACTATGTTGGATTGTTAGGAATGAGGTCCTAATGTATTTGCATGTTCAATTGCTTTCGATTTGGATTGATTCGGTGAAATTGCCAATTTATTGTTTTTGAAGCCAAATCTATGAAATCCTTATATGGTTGATGTTTATGTTGTTTGGAGTGTTTAGGTGGGTCGTTAAGGTTGGGTAGTCTTTTGACGTAAGCCCGTAATCATCGCTCATCCGATCGCTTTCGATTTGTTTTGGCCATCTATGGCATAGGTTCAGGAAATGCCTGAACATCAGGTTTCAGACGTCTGAAATCTCATTTCCAGACGTCTGAATATTATACTGGGAATTTTCTTTCCCCAGTATTCAGACGTCTGAATCAAAGTTTTAGATGTCTGAATTGGTTCGTTTTCAACCAGCGAGGAAATAGGCTTAAAAAAGTCATTTTCAGACGTCTGAATTATATGGGCCAGACGTCTGAATTAGGATCTGGAAAAATTTTAATTTTTCAGATTCAGACGTACGAACCATATACTTCAGACGTCAGAATCTGCTGTCTTTTGTCAATTTGCCTATTTTGCTTGGTTTTCCAAATTTAATCGACGCGTGTTGATTCCAATTAGCTATTTATGCATATTTGACTTTGATGATTCCTTTTTGATTACATACACGGGTTTTTATAAAATGATCTCTTCAAATCGTATAAAAAGCTCGCTTCTCTAATTTATAAATTCTATTTAAAACACACACGATTTCGCACTCCGAGCGAAGTGGGAGGAGAATTAAATGGTTAGATAAGACGCGTGCAATGAACACGTGCGATCATCTTCTCAGTTAATTCCCAATCTATTCGTTTGAACGTTTTGACCTTTGGGTCTAGTTTACCGATGAGATGAGGTAAACTTTGTACTGCTTTGAGTGTGAAATTGACTAACGGATAGTAAACCGTTTAGTGCGAACGGGTGGTTATGGGACTCACGTTAACACCTTTCGGATTCCTTTTCGAGAGTTGTGACACCTTCTGCCAGTTAGTGGTGTCCAGTACTGGGCCTCCGGACCTTCACCTCTATGGTTTGTTGCCTTTGGGATAGTGTCTTCGGACTGTCTCCTTCAGGTTTGTTGCCTTCGGGTATGTTGCCTTCAGGTATGTTGCCTTCGGGTTTGTACCTTCGGGTTTGTGCCTTCGGGTTTGTTGTCCTATTGTATCTCTTTTGGAGTTGGTCATTCGTCACCGCTCGAGTGATATTGGGTTTGGAGCCTTCGGGCTCATGGATCCTTGTTTACACAGTACCGAGCACGTGCAATTTTCTGTTGTTTCATTGATATGTATATTCCCTAGGTATCGCCCTTCGGTGTTGGTCTTTTTGATCCACATGTTGTATAGCGGTTACCTTGTGGAACTTGTGTTACCTTCATTGGTACTTGTTATTTTCCTTTTTGGCTTGTTTTGGGATATTCATATCCTTTGTTTATTTGAGTTGCCGATGATATGAGACTTGTCTTGTTATGATTCATCTTTTGTTAGCTGATTGTGATATCTCTTTTAGAGATATTTATTATACTTTATAACCTTGCTGGTATTGATGTTCAGTTTATCTAACTGGTTTGTTTAGCTAGACTGACCCGTGTATTTATACTCTGGTCAGACCGAGTTGTTTCAGGTTAGGTGCTTTTGGACTTAGCCTCTTTTGCTTCCGCATGGACTATTCAGCTTGCTCTTTTTTGTTATAGCTTTTGTGTAGTCCTTTTTGTTGTAACTCTGATATGTATTCTTTTGGATTCGCCTGTATATTATGGTTTGCTATACCACTTGACATGTATCAGTTTGTATACTCTGTTATGTATCTGTATATGTGTATATGTTGATCTAATGTTCTGTGGTGAATAGATTACATTGAGTTATTACATTCTGTTCTGATAGATCCTCTAATCACCAATGGTATTGTTTTAAGTATTCATTGGATATGTCGATCTGCATGGTATGACAATTGTCGATGTATTCAATAGATAGTTAAAGCAAGGCTATAGATGGTCACTCCTAACCAGCCTTATTCTCCACGGTAGTTGACGGCATTACCTCGTAGTGTCCTTGGCTAGCGTTGGTATAGAGGTGGGGCGTCACAGCTTGGTATCAGAGCGAGGTTCAGAACAAAATATGATAAACACAGAATAGAAGCACATATTACGATGCATCAAAGTGTATAAGTGTTACAAATCTTTGAATCATCTTGCCTCTATTCCTTCTGTGCCTTTGGTGGTAGATAGAATTTGGAATACGTTTAGGAATGCATTTAAATTCCATAGTATCCCATATTGAATTATCTACCTTGTGAATAATCTTGTCCTTATCTTAACTTTCAGCGTATGGCTGGAAGAGACAGGGGACGACGTTCGGGTGCTAGGCAATCCAGTGGCTCACATCCGGATGGCGTTTATATGTCTGCCAATCAGTTTTTGGAGTTGTTTAGGAGCACTCAGCCTCCAGCTCCTACTCGAGTATCTCCACCTCATAAGTCTGCCTTTGCACGCCAGTGCAGTGATTTTTCTCATCTTGGTGGAAAGCCGTTTAAAGGCTCTAAGTTTGTTCTTGAAGTCCAAGCTTGGATTCGCACGTGCGAGCGTATCTTCTCTCGCATGGTTCTTTCTGATCATGATAGAGTTCTTGTAACTTCTAGCTTATTGCAAGAGCATGCCCTTGATTGGTACGAGCTTCTTATTGCCGAAATTGATGAGCCTACTCTTTCTTGGACTCGGTTTCGGGAGCAATTCAAACTCAAGTTCGTTCCTGAATCTGAAAAAGTTTTATTGACCCGTCGTTTTCTTGAGTTGAAGCAAGGGAAATCTTCTGTTTTTGAGTATGTTGCATCATTCGAGGCTTTATCTAAGTATGGTCTTGAATTCATTAGCACCTCTTATAAGAAGATCTGAAGTTTGTCTCTGGTCTTAAGAAATATCTTAAGAAGTCATTATTGCTCCAGCTTAAGCTTTCTTTTGAGGATTTAGTAGATTCTGCACTTCATCTTGAAGCCATCGAGAAAGAGTGTGATAGTGGTGATGATGTTGAGGTTCCCAAGAACCCCAACAAGAAGCCGTTTCCATTTCAGAAGTCCATGTCTTTTCCTTCCAAGAAGAAGAAGACTGGTGGTTCTAGCTCTCAGTCTCAGTCAATTGGAACACCTTCCATTCGGAAGTGTTTCAATTGTGGTTCTCCTGATCATATGATTCGAGCTTGTCCTAAGCCTCTCTTCTGCCGCTATTGCAAGAAGGAAGGTCATCATGTTTCCACATGCCCTATTGTTCCTGCTGGTGCCAAGTCTAGCAAGCTTTATGTTGCTAAGGCTTCTGAAGGTTCTTCTTAGCCCAAAGGTATATCTCCATCTATTTTGGAAGGTTCTATTTTATTTCATGACCATAGTATTCGAGTTCTTTTCGATACGGGTGCTTCACATTCCTTCGTATCGAAGAAGCTCGTGGATGATGTATCTTTGGATGTTTCTTGTTCGGTTACTTCATTAAGGATTGCGAATCCTATTGGAGGATCCACGACCCTTAGCATGCTTTGTGATGATGTTGAGATTGTTTTGTGTGGCTTTTCTTTTCGTGCGAATCTGCACGTTATTTCTTATCTGGGATTTGATATGATTTTGGGTATGGACTGACTAGTGACATCCGGATTCATTTACTCAGCTATCACTTGTTCTTCGAAATGTGGATAATTCCGAAATGGCTTTACATTCTCTTGACTCGCGAGATGATGATGATATATCTCGTATTCCTATTGCTTGTGACTTTCTTGATGTTTTTGAACCTGTTTCGGGTTTGCCACCCAAGCGGGCAATTGAGTTCTGCATTGATCTCATTCCAGGCGCGCAGCCAGTTAGTCGTCCTCCCATGAGGATGTCTACAAAGAAAAATGAGGAACTCAAGAAGCAGCTTTTAGAGCTTGAATCCAAGCAGTTGATTCAGTCCAGTTTTTCTCCGTGGGGATCCGCGGCCGTCTTTGTGAAGAAATCCGATGGAACTCTTAGGCTTTGCATTGACTATCGCAAGCTTAACGAGTTAACCATCAGGAATAGGTATCCATTGCCTAGGATCGATGATATGTTCGATCTATTGAGTGGTGCTACGGTCTTTTCTCAGCTCGACCTTGCCACGGGTTTCCATCAGTTACGAGTCGCGGAGGATAGCATACCTCTTACAGCTTTCCACACTCAATATGGTTCTTTTGAGTGGCTCGTTATGCCATTCGGTTTGATGAACGCTCCTGCTTTCTTTGTCGATCTCGTGAATCGAGTATTCCGGGAATAACTCGATAAGTTCGTCCTTGTGTTCATCGACGACATCCTTGTTTATTCTAAGTCTGAAGCCGATCATGCTAATCACTTAAGAATTGTCTTAAGTACTCTCCGTCATCATCAGCTTAGAGCCAAATTCTCCAAGTGCCATTTTTGGGAGAATAAGGTTAAGTTCTTAGGCCATGTTGTATCTTCTGACGACATTTCAGTCGATCCCTCAAAGATCGAAGCCATCCAGAATTGGAAGAGGCTTGAGAATGTGCATGAGATTAGTAGTTTCCTTGGATTGGCGGGGTATCACCGTCGGTTCATTAAGGATTTTTCCCGTGTTGTGCTTCCTCTCACCAGCCTTACTCGGAAAGGCATTCGTTATATTTGGTCAGACAGGTGTGAAGCTTCCTTTCTGACAATAAAGGAACTTCTCACTAATGCTCCTATTCTTGTGGTTCCCGAAGGGAATCATGATCTTGTTGTTTACACCGATGCTTGTGGTAGTGATCTCGGTGCTATTCTTATGCAGAAGGATCAGGTAGTTGCTTATGTTTCTAGGCAACTGCTTCCGAATGAAGTTCGCTATGCCACTCATGATCTTGAGTTAGCTGCCGTTGTCGCCTTGAAGATTTGGCGACACAATTTATTGGGCGAGCACTTCATTCTCTATACCGATCATAAATCCTTGAAGTATCTGTTCACTCAGAAGGAACTCAATATAAGACAACAGCGTTGGCTCGAGTTTCTTGCTTCCTATGACTTTGATATCCAGTATACCCCTGGTAAGGGTAATCGTGTTGCTGATGCACTTAGTCGCAAACATTCGGCTATTGTTTCTATGATGCTTGCCGAATGGAATATCCTTGAGACTCTATCTTTTTGTGAAATTCGTGATCGAGGTTCATCTTCTGATTCTCCTATGCTATTATTTAGTTTGGGAGCTCGACCCATTTTATTGGATCGTATTGCTGATGCTCAGCGGCGTGATCCTGATTTGTTGCATCTTATTCAGCTTTGTGAGTCTGGATCCTGTGATGTGGCATTGCAGGATTTCAGCATTGATTCTCATGGGTGTCTTCGCAAGAAGAACCGTTTTTTGTACCTTCTGATTTTGCACTTAGGCATGACATTCTTGGTGATTGTCACCGTTCTAAGTATTCTCTTCATCCTGGTAGTAGTAAGATGTATGCCGATATGCATCGCCTTTATTATTGGGAAGGCCTGAAGCGCGATGTGGCGAGTTATGTGAGTAATTGCATAACTTGTCAGCGTATTAAGGCCAAACATCAGCGTCCTTCGGGTCTTCTTCAGTCGCTTGAGATTCCATTGTGGAAATGGGATCAGATTTCTATGGATTTCATTGACGGCCTACCTCGTTCGAGATCGGACCATTCTAGCATATGGGTTATTGTTGATCGCCTCACCAAGTCTGCTCATTTTATTCCTATTAAGTCTAATAGGACTGCTTCGCATTTGGCTAAGTTGTATGTCAAGGAAATCGTGAGACTTTACGGTGTTTCTGATTCTATTGTGAGTAAATGTGATCCTTTATTCACGAGTCATTTTTGGCAGAGTCTTCAGCAAGTTTTAGGAACAAAGCTTAATTTTAGCACAGCTTATCGTCCATAGTCTGACGGACAGACCGAACGGGTGAATCGTAACTTGGAAGATCTCCTCCGTATTTGTATTCTTGATTTTGGTGGTAGCTGGGAGGATCACCTACCTCTTGTAGAGTTCTCCTACAATAATAGTTTTCAGTCCAGTATCGGTATGGCTCCTTCTGAAACCTTATACGGAAGGCCATGTCGGTCACCTTCTTATTGGTTGGAATCTAAGGAGAAGCATATTCTTGGCCCAGATTTTGTTCGTGATTCTTCTGAGAAGATTGATCTTATTCGTCAGAGAATGAAAGAGGCACAAAGCCACCAGAAATCCTACGCGGATAACCGTAGGATGCCTCTCGAATTCTCGATTGGTGATATTTTTTTATTCGGGTTTCTCCTTTGAAAGGGGTGATGCGTTTCAGTACGACTGGGAAATTGGCTCCTCGTTTTATAGGACCATTTTCTATTATTGAACGTATTGGCCCTATGGCTTATAGAGTTTCACTTCCTGCTCATTTATCTGGCATTCACGACGTGTTTCACGTCTCTCAACTTCGGAAGTGTCTTCGAGAGTCGGATTCTGTTATCGATTCTCCCGATTTGCAAGAGCTTGAGATCTCACCGGACTTATCTATTGTACAGCAACCTATTCGCGTGCTTGCCATGGAGGTGCGACACCTTCGAAACAAGGACGTGCCGCTCATTAAAGTTCAATGGTCCGCTAATCCCAATGACTGTACTTGGGAAACCAGAGAGTTTATCGAGCGCTCCTATCCGGGTTTTTATCTTTGCTTGGCAACGGTGAGAATATCTCTTTATCTCAGGCTTATTTTCTTTTCCTTTTGGATGATGTATGTATGTAGTTGTCACAAATATCGTCTCTAGGAATTGCGTGGACGCAATTTTGTTAGGAGGGGAGATCTGTAACAACCCGCATATTTAACGATAATATATTTAAATGGTTTATTTAAATATAGCATCGTTGGTCGGATTTAGGTCCGAAATGTTACTTTTTGCAAACTGTTGATTTGGGACTCAGAACTACTCCCATTGAGTTCAAAATGGCGTTTGCGATCTTTTTGAGTATAAGCTTTGATATGTTTGGAGTTAGTAGAATTTTGCTACCTTTTCTATTTGAGTTTTGGGTTTGGGTTCAGCCCATTAGCTTAGCTTAATACCCAACCCAGTCCCCTCTCTTCCCCATTCACTCATTTTTATTTCTTAAACTCTTACACAACTGAAAATGGGGGAAAGGAAGAAGAATTAGAAACTCCAAGCCCTAGTTTTCTCTTGCAAACTCAAATTCTTGCTCTATAATCCAAGAGAAGCTATTGGTAAGCCCTCTCTTCACCTTCTCCAACTCTTTCTTCCTCCAATTTCAGAAAGTTTCCTAAACCTAACTTAGGAAATACTTGTTTTGATCTTAGATTGAAGCTTGTAGAGTTGAAGTGGAGAGTGGTTGGTCTTTTCTATGCATTTGAGCTTCTCACCCGTGTTTTGAGTTAAAGGTGAGATTTTTATCTCACATCTATGTTTACAACTATGTTGGATTGTTAGGAATGAATTCCTAACATATTTGCACGTTCATTTGCTTTCGATTTGGATTGATTCGGTGAAATTGCCAATTTATGATTTTTGAAGCCAAATCTATGAAATCCTTACATGGTTGATGTTTATGTTGTTTGGAGTGTTTGGGTGGGTCGTTAAGGTTGGGTAGTCGTTTGACGTAAGCCCGTAATCATCACTCATCCGATTGCTTTCGATTTGTTTTGTCCATCTATGGCCTAGGTTCAGGAAATGCCCGAACATCAGGTTTCAGACGTCTGAAATCTCATTTCCAGACGTCTGAATATTACACTGGGAATTTTCTTTCCCTAGTATTCAGACGTCTGAATCAATGTTCCAGACGTCTGAATTGGTTCGTTTTCAACCAAAGAGGAAATAGGCTTAAAAAAGTCATTTTCAGGCGTCTGAATTATATGGGCCAGACGTTTGAATTAGGATCCGGTAAACTTTTAATTTTCCAGATTCAGACGTCTGAACCATATACTTCAGACGTCTGAATCTGCTGTCTTTTGCCAATTTGCCTATTTTTCTTGGTTTTCCAAATTTAATCGACGCATGTTGATTCCAATTAGCTATTTATGCATATTTGACTTTGATGATTCCTTTTTGATTACATACACGGGTTTTTATAAAATGATTTCTTCAAATCGTATTAAAAGCTCCCTTCTTTAATTTATAAATTCTATTTAAAACACACACGATTTCGCACTCCGAGCGAAGTGGGAGGATAATTAAATGGTTAGATAAGACGCGTGCAATGAACACGTGCGATCATCTTCTCAGTTAATTCCCAATCTATTCGTTTGAACGTTTTGACCTTTGGGTCTGGTTTACCGATGAGATGATGTAAACTTTGTACTGCTTTGAGTGTGAAATTGACTAACGGATAGTAAATCGTTTAGTGCGAACGGGTGGTTATGGGACTCATGTTAACACTTTTCGGATTCCTTTTCGAGAGTTGTGACACATTCTGCCAGTTAGTGGTGTCCAATACTGGGCCTTCGGACCTTCACCACTACGGTTTGTTGCCTTTGGGATAGTGTCTTCGGACTGTCTCCTTTAGGTTTGTTGCCTTCGGGTTTGTTGCCCTGTTGTATCGCTTTTGGAGTTGGTCATTTGTCATCGCTCGAGTGATATTGGGTTGGGAGCCTTCGGGATCATGGATCCTTGTTTATACAGTACTGAGCACGTGCAATTTTCTGTTGTTTTATTGATATGTATATTCCCTAGGTATCGCCCTACGGAGTTGGTCTTTTTGAGCCACACGTTGTATAGCGGTTACCTTGTGGAACTTGTGTTACCTTCATTGGTACTTGTTATTTGCCTTTTCGGCTTATTTTGGGATATTCATATCCTTTGTTTATTTGAGTTGCCAATGATATGAGGCTTGTCTTGTTATGATTCATATTTTGCTAGCTGATTGTGATATCTCTTTTAGAGATATTTGTTATAGTTTATGACCTTGCTGGTATTGATGTTCAGTTTATCTAACTGGTTTGTTTAGCTAGACTGACCCGTGTATTTATACTCGGGTCAGACCGAGTTGTTTCAGGTTAGGTGCTTTTGGACTTAGCCTCTTTTGCTTCCGCATGGACTATTCAGCTTGCTCCTTTTTGTTATAGCTTTTGTGCAGTCCTTTTTGTTGTAATTCTGGTATGTATTCTTTTAGATTTGCCTATATATTGTGGTTTGCTATACCACTTGACATGTATTAGTTTGTATACTCTGTTATGTATCGGTATATGTGTATATGTTGATCTACTGTTCTGTGATGAATAGATTACATTGAGTTATTATATTCTGTTCTGATAGATCCTCTAGCCACCTATGGTTTTGTTTTAAGTATTCATTGGATATGTCGATCTGCATGGTATGACAATTGTCGATGTATTTAATAGATAGTTAAAGCAAGGCTATAGATGGTCGCTCCTAACCAGCCTTATTCTCCGCGTTAGTAGATGGCATTACCTCGTAGTGTCCTTGGCTAGCGCGGGTATAGAGGTGCGGCGTCACAATTTCGATCATCAGAGATCGCGAAACTGCATCCTAAGCTCCGCCAGCCACCCACGCTTCTGCTGCCCCAAGTCCAATGAACCTCGATGGCCTAAAGACGACGTAGTGACTAACTTTCCGATCTCAACCCATTTTAAGTCCTAAACCCTAAATCTCTGTCACGCCATTACCTCGGCGAATTATAAATTCATCGAGGATTTTTCTGATGGTGTCCGACCATCCACCAAGCTCCAACCACGATCATGAGTTCCATCACGCTGCCGATCGCAAGAATTTGACAATAACCCCAATTTCGATCATCCTCGAATTTATCAGTGAATACGTACTTAAAAAAATATGATTTTTCTTTTAAAAATATTTGTTTTCGAAACCATTTCAGATAGTATACCTGAAGCTAGAATTTATGATGTTTGAAATTTAACATAATTTGAATTATGCCTGTATTTTTCAATTTCCATAAACATTTAAATTTATTTTTGCTTAAACCTATTTTTAAAACTTAAATCATGTTTAAGTAAAAAACTTTTATTTAGATCCTATAGCCTGCAATGAATCAGAGGAATGGAAATTGATTTATGAATAGGCCTGATGCCTGTAAACCTGAAACAGAGATGCATATATCTGTTCTCCAGACTTGCACAGCCAAATCATGCATATATTCAAAGATTGATACACATGAAAATAATTTTTTAAATTCACTTCAGACATGAATTCAAACAACATTCAAAAATTCAGATCTCACAAGGGTTTGCTCACCTGTTAGAAGAAGAAATAGAGAGCTTTTGAATTCCTTGAAGTTGATTTTGCTTTTGATTTTAAAATCCCGAGTTTGATCTTGCTTTAAATCTGGGATGCTTGATTCAAGTTATTGTTGAAGATAATCTTTACTTTGAAATCTTTCTTGAACGTTGACTGCTGGTTGTTTAAGATTTGTTTACAGATTTTTAACTTTGAATCCTTGCTTGCATCAGATCTTTGTGTTCTTGGAATTTGTTTTAAATGTTGAAAAAGTTGTCTTGTTTTTGATTACTTTGTTTTCCTATTTAAAATGTACATGCTTTTGAAAATAAAAGTAAAGAAATGAGAGGGAGGTGAGTAGGAAGTTTATATAACTATGCTTTCTTATTTTTATTTATTTAAAAAATAAAAATAAAAACAAAATGACACTTGTTAATCTCCTTGTTTTTATAGATTACACTTGTTAATTCTCACACTATCTTTCTTCCAATTGAAATTTGCATGTTCATAATGTATTTATAATTTAACACTTGTCCTTTTATTTTTTTATATTGATTTTTTAATTTACATTTTTCCATTATATAAATACATTTAATTTATATTAATATGTACTATTTAAAAGAAAATGTTTTAAAATTAATTACCCATTAAATAAATTACACACACATATTTTTAAATCCAAGTTATTTCACTAAAGCATTTATTTAAAATTTAAATTCAAAATCAAATTCAAATCTACACACACACACACACAGATATATATATATATATATATATATATTTTAAATTCAAATAATTTTAAAACATTTATTATTTCAAATTTTAAACTCAAATGAAATTGCAATCTTATTCATACAAATTAACACTTATTTTATTTGTTTTGAAAATTATAAAATTAATTTCAAATTAAATTCCAAAAATTCAAATTAATTACTAATTTTAAATTGATAAAATTTGGGATGTTACAAGTACATAGACATAATAGAAAAAAATACATGAGAATAACATGAAATAAAACTAGAAAAACATAAAGCTAAGAGATACGAAGGAAGATGAAAGTCTTAAAAATATGATGCTGATGAAGAAGAAGAGTTTCCATCAAATTTCCTAATGATCTTCCCAAAGTATTTGTCCACTTTGTTTGAGAGAAATGTGAACTTTTTACTAAAGAAACGTTTAAGCTTCTTTTGGTTGTTGAGAAGCTTTTCTTGGTTCCTGAGAATATCTTTGTTGGAATGGAGAGCTTGTTTGTCAGAGCTTTCTAGGGAAGTCTCCATTTCCTCCGCTTCTACTTCTTGTACTTCCTCATCTTCAATTTACATACCATCGCTTTCTTATTCTTTTTAAAGAATCTCTTGCTCTTCTTACGTTATCAATCTTTCTTCCTTTTCAGAAAGAGATTCATAGGGTTTGATTCGAGATGAATGTGCATAAGAGAGAGGTTGGTTTTGTCAAAAACTTTGTGAGGCAAAATATTTTCACTTCTCAAATCGATGCCAGAATAATTGAAAATTCAAGTAAGATACACACCGTGGTAAAGTGTGTTCTCATGCCTAGAGATTTTCATTTGAACAAAGTCATTCAAAATCACTTGAGCCTAATTCGTATAATATTTTTCAAAATAGCAAAAGAAGCTTTGAAAACCTTTTGAGTCAAGTTATTGTAATTTTTCATCCTCGGTGTAATACTTTATTGTAAACAATATTTGTTGGTCTTACTTTAGGTCTACGATTTATACCTTTAAAACCATACCCTTCATCATTAGAAAATAAATCGTGCATAACTTCTCTACTACCTTAAAGCATTTCAAAAATGGAGAGGTCATTTCCACTACTTTTACAACCAAAAATTTGACAAAGAATTTTGCAAAACAATATTGACGTCTTTTACACTACCCAAAATTTGACCATTTTCGCCGCGAATTTTTTTCCATTCAATTAGCATAAAATATTTTAACCAAATCGGAATAGCAATCAAAATCCTTTTGAGATAAACTGGCTAAACCAAAGATACCATTTTCAAATGTAAGATCTTGTAACTATAAGAACAACATTCATTAAAATTTGCAAACCTTTATGAAAATACTTTTCCATAAGTAGCATATTCAATATAAGTTTCCATGGATTCTTGATGTGGTTGACTTTTGATCTTTTTGATAAGCTTAATGGCTTTGGATGAGGAAGTTTGGCTTGGGGAAGATGTTGTTGAGTAGTTTTGAAGGTAGGAGAGCGAAGAATGATTTTGAATTTTGAAATAAAGTGTGTATAGAAGATGAGCTAAGAGAGAGCAAAAAAATAGAGATTGAAGAGTCATATGACTAGTGAAAAGGTGGCAGTTCAAGTTTTGAAATTAATGTAAGGGAGGAAACTTCAAAATTTTAAATTTTGAAAATATTCTCAAAATTATGCCATATATGTTGACATAACCATGTGACATATGTCAACATGTGGGCCAAAATTTCAAAGTTCAATATAAGGTGTGTGTGTGTGTGTATATTCATTCATTCTTACTTATACATGTATATCTATATTTAGTATTTAGAATTTTATATTTATATATACTTATTATTATTGTATTCCTATATAATGTTTAAAAAATAATAAAAATAATTAAATGTGAAATGTACCGATTTTTTCATTTCCTTTGTCTCTTATGATTAATCTTCCATCGCCATGAAATACGTATTGATATTTTCTGTTTCTGGTTCGTTGTCACTTGATGTTGTATTAGAATCATTCCAAGTTGTATTATATGCTCTCTTTCTATTTTTGGATGAGTTAGTGACAGGCGTGATCTTAGATTTCTTCTGATATTGATAGTCCCTTTGTAGATGACCAGGTTCATCATAGTTGTAACGCTTAACCACAATTCCTTTTCTAGAATTTTTATTTTCGGGTTTATGGTAGTTATTCGTCTTTTTATAGTTCAGGAATTTTCGAAAATTTCAGGCCATGAGAGAAATCTCCTCATCATTATCGTCATTGTCTGAATCTCAATCATCAGTTGTAGCATTAAATGCAATTGATTTCTTTTATATTGCTTTAATTTCTCTTCTGCCATGCAATTATGCTTCATTGACATTAGATTACCTATTAATTCTTTAAATTTTAAAGTACAAATGTCATTAGCCTCTTCTATTACTGATGTCTTTTGATCCCACTCTAAAGAGAGTGAATTAAGGGCTTTTCTAACTTCGTCCTCTTTAAAGAGATTAGGCCTAGTGATAATAAAGAATGAACTATATCTTGAAATCTAGAATACATATCAAAAATAGATTCATTTTCTTTTATTTTAAACAATTGAAAGTGATTAGTTAGCATGAAATTTTTGTCTTTTCACTCTACTGTCCCCTCATGTATAACTTGCAATGTTTTTCAAATTTCATATGCAGACTTACAAATACAAACTCGATTAAATTCATTTTTTATCTAATAAACAAGATAAAATATTCATGGCCTTATAATAATCATGTGCACGTGTCTTTTGGTCTGGTGTCCATGTTGATTATTCAGTTTGAGGTACAATATATTTACTATATTAATATTCTAAATATCTAAACCAGTAAATTATAAATTAACCTTCATCCTACATTACCAATAAATGTAATTATTACCATTAAATAGTGGGGGTCAACTCGTTGATTGTCCTTCTACAAAAGTGTTAAAATGCGTACTAATAGTATTACTAGCCATTTATACTATTCAAAAATCAAATTATGAGTTTTTGAAAACGTAATGCTCTGATACCAAATATGGGTTATGGTGTAACAAATCTTAAGGCTACTTTAATGCTGGAGGGGATGAACAGTATTTTATAACCTTTATGATTCTTTTTAACTTGGTTTCAAGATTTAAATCAAATAATAGATTATCAACACAAGTCTATACTAATCATGCAGTCACAAATGTAATCATAGATAAATATAAAAGCAGTAATTTAATGTAAAGTAGGAGAGATGATATCAAGAATTTTATACTGGTTCAGATTAATCAATCCTATATCCAGTCCCATACAATACTATATAGTTTTGTTTCAAGTTCCTATTTAACGAGATAACAAGAAAACCAAAATGTAGTCTAGGTTTCAAGGCTACAAGATACACCCTCCTATCTCATGAGTTTGGGGTAAACTCGCTTGATTTTTCGGGCAACAAAATCACCTAATAGATTTGATGGGCTACTAAGTAAACCAACATGATTTAAACGAGTAACATGCACACCTAACAAATAAGAGTAGAGTTATTTATTTGCAAATACAAACAATATACTTGATCTACAAGATATCCTATAACCCTTCTAACAGCGGTTGATCTTTGAATTAATGAGAGAACACTTCTAAATTAGTAAGTATATTTTAATGAATGCAGTAAAGTGGAAATTGAATTTGAATGAATTCGAAGATAATAGTTGTTAACTGTATAACGATAAATTGAAGAAAAAAGTAGAAAAAATAGTTAATAAAATTCATTTTCCAATCCCCATTAAATTATGTATAAAGGGATGTGTCTATTCATGAAGATATGTAGTTAAAAATTACAGCCATTCAAAATCCAAAAGAGACCTTTCCAACAGTCTATACGTCGACATATCTAAAAGGTGCATGTCAATATACCCTTATATATTTTGAAAATGATTTTCTTTTAATTTATTTTAGAACTTCAATATTTTTGTAAAATAATTTAAAATTTGTTTTAAAATACTTTGAACACATTATAAATATTTGTAAAAATATTTCTTGAATTTTAAATAAATATATTTTGATAAAATGTTAGAGATAAGAAATTTATGATAAAGATCAGAATCTGCTTTCATAGACTTTAACAGTTTATTCTATTGACTCATTACTATACACTAAAGTCTTGAGCTTTTTAAATATTTATCTTTAAACCCATGAATTGATCATCTTTGAATTTTGAACTTACTCTTTGCACTGACCAGTTTTCATGCTTAATCATTCTGTGCCTGTGTAATATTCTACTATATATACTGTACAACTTGACAAAGCGTTAGTATCAATATTTATATCATTGTTGTCATTAAACTCATAGTATAAGGTATTAACAGTCGGTACCGACCACAATCATATCGATACCAAGAGGATCTTATTGGGTGACCCACTTTTGAATAAGTAGGTGGCTACTTTTGAACGTTGCAGAAAGGCAAGTATCACGTAGGATAAATCATATCGGTACCTACATGATTTGATGAATCAATTTTTGAGACCAAAGCTTGGAAACTTAAAGAAATGAACAAGTATAAAAGAAAAGTGTTCTACCACCAAGAAAAGTGTAGTAGGTACCAATATAATTACGGACAATATCAACATGATTTTGATCATGGAAAATTCTTATCCTTCCTTCCTAACAGTGTGGATCTGAGTTCTTACCTGTCTTCCATAATTCAGCGATACTGATAAGTGATTTTGAGTACATATACGAGTATGAAAGTAACTTGAAAAAGATTTTTGGGCTCTTGTTTTTCACTCTCTTCTCCATAGTTCTATCTTTAGCCACAAGTTGTTATCAAACTTGAATTTGCATTGTTTGCTAGATCTGAAACCTTGTAAATAGTTTGTATTCATGTCAAATCTATTGAAATAAAATTAAAGCGGACATAGGTGGTGATTGTGGCTAAACCAATATAATATTTATGTGTTTTTGCTGTTTATTTTAGTTTTGATATATCTACCCTCGTTTTTGGTTGATCTAGGGTATAATGTCATTTTTTGAATCAATATTTTTTGTGCTTTCACTAAGAAACAAGATTCTAAAGTAAATATCTTGCTTAAAACTTAGGTATCAAGCATCTAGATGTTCGATCTAAAAGTTGGTTACAATTAATCTGAAGTTACTTAGATTTATAGAATAATTTGCATTAGATCTGATAAGAAATGCCTCCAAAGAAAGTTGCTTCTAAGTCTAGAGTAAATGTTGAAGGAGATCATGAAGGCTCTTATCATGATGAAGAAGAAACAAATCAACCATTGCCTCTTCCAAGATTGTCATCTCACCCATCTGAAGTTGTAACAAGGACAAAACTTGATAGAATAATGACTAAGATGAATAGAAATGTGTTGGAAAATTAGAAGTCTATAATGGAATAGGTGGAAAAAGGCTTTGCATTGATGTCCCAACAAACTCAAAGGCACAAGAGAAGCCGTAAGGATCCATCGTCTTTAAGTTCTAAGGAAGAAAGTTCATCTTCATCAGATTAGAACAGATGAGATGGCAGGAAAAATTAAAGAGGAAGGTTGCTGGAGCATCAAAGAAGCAGTGTGGATGAGAGGGTGTAATTCTAGCCATGGCCAATATGGTTGATACCGACCATAATTAGGTCGACATCGAGTTGTTTCGAAGTGAGGGTAGCAAGCAATCACATGACATGGTGAAATTGTCTGACGGTGAGGGACAATCATAGGATACTAGCACCGATGAAATACAAGATATTGGTGCATGGATCGATGGTGTTCAGGAAAATGCCATATAACTAGTATGGCATCATAGAGGGACTGAGCGAATGAATCTCCCAGTGAGAGGGAAGCTAGGATGCCATGAACTAACCGAGAGAATTTATAGAGTCAAACGCGCGGTTGTTCCTAAAGATCGTTGTTCAGCTGCCTAAACCAAGAAAGAGTATTTTTCTAAATATGATAAAGGGATCACTACATGGAAATCAGCATAATAGTAATGATGAGTGAGGTTTATCACCTAGCCGGACCCTATACATCAATAATATTCTATAGAAGAGTTATCCTTGAAAGTTCATAATTCCAACAATGTCATCTTATAATGGAATGACTAATCCAAAATTGAATTTTTTAAAGTATAGATGGCACATAGATGGTGGCCGCACTACAAATGCAGTCAGATGTGGGTGCTTTCCTATATCCTTAAGTTGAGTTGCTGCAATATGGTTCACTTAACTTGATTCGAGGTCCATATTGCTCTTTAACTAATTAGCAAAGAATTTTATGGAGTAGTTTAGACTCCTTACTACTCCACCAAAGGATGTGATGACCTTGTCGAATGTCCATCAAAATTCTGAAGAAACTCTAAAGGATTTCTTGAAGAAATTCAATACTATAATGAATTGAGTTAGTAATCCGAGGGAAGGGATTGTCTTGATGGCATAATCCAAGGGTTAACCCTGATACAAATTTTAGTAGAAGGCACAAAAGAAAGAATTCACTAATCACTAAAGAGTTTTACTAAAAATCACATCATTTTTTATGCTTGGAAGAGGCAGACCTGACCGTGGGACTAATTGGTGGTAGAGTGTCAAATGTGAAGTATATAGCAACGTTGTTATAAAAAAGAGCGGCGAAAGTTCCTAAAATGTTAATGTGAATGTTGGAAATAACAATCCGCAAAGGAAAAGACCAGGGCGCTGGTGGAAAGAAATAAGGCAACAAGAAGGCATACGGTATATGAAATCGATAGATTACACTGTCTTGAACGATTCTGTCAAAAACGTATATCTTCCTACATAAGGAATCAAAAATTACAAGAAGTCGGCTTAGAAGGATGCGTCTAAGGTAGAACGACACTCAGAGAAGTATTATTGCTTCCATGAAACTCATAGGAACAATACCAATGAATGTCATCATTTGAGGGATATAATTGAGGACTTGATTAGAAAGAAAATGCTATAGCAATATGTAAGGAATTCACAGCCCAAGGAACAAATAAATGATAGAGCCCAAGGATAAAATATCCAAAGGGATCGAGCCGAGTCCAATGGAGAGGGTCAAAGATAGCCTGAGATAAGGATTGTTATAAATATAATATTTGAGGACACCATTCACTAGAAAAAAGTTGAAATGAAATAGGAAGATATGGCATTTCATTGAGTCATGTGCCTCAAGAAACATGCTTGGCCATAAGTGATGAGACTTTAGCAAAGCAACGAAGGACAATGAATGATGGCCCTATTTTCAAAAATAAAGATGTAGATGGTATGAAGCACTGATGCTTGACCCATGGTGATTGCGGCCATTTTAAGGCCAGCTATAGTGCACCTAGTCTTGATTGATTGTGGAAGCTCTGTTAATATTTTGTTTAAGAAAACTTTTGACCGGATGAAGATTAGCCCAAAAGATTTGATTCCAGGTAAATCTTATATTCAAGGATTTGCCGAAGATACTAAAGAGCCTATTAGTCGCATGGACTTGTCCATGGTATTTGGTGAAGAGACCGTAAGATAGTACGGGTTTAAACGTTTATAGTGGTCGATGCATTTTTGACCTATAATGCTTTTTTAGGCCGATCAACCCTTACTAGTTTTAGGATTTCCCTTGCTTCGTAGTGTTTACCGATGAAGTTTCTCACTGATAATGGGTTAGGATCTATTTAAGGCAACCAAAGTACTAGTGTCGAGAATGCTATGTTGTAGAACTTAGAGAGGCAAAGCGACGCGAGAAAGGAAAGGATGCAGAGAAGATTCACTGCATAAAGGCTACTAATGCATAGAAATCACCACCCATGCCCTAACTTGGGCACCGTAGCAAGTTCTACAAGCCCAAGGGCCACCTAAAAGAGTTGGAGGATGCAAGGGCAGTGTCGGTAGTGTTGACGATTAACATCCCAGTTGATGATGATGATCCTATTAGGAATCTCAAGGTTGGATTTTAACAAGGGATAAAGATGAAAAGGATTTAGCAGGGTTTCTTCGGGAAAACCTAGATGTGTTTACCTAAAATCATTCCAATATGTATAGAATTTTATTGGATATAGCATGCTTGCACTGAATGTGGGTCCCAAGGTAGCTCCCGTGAAGCAGAAAAGGCATATTGTGGGTCCAGAGCAATCCGTTGCACGGAAAGAAGAGAATGATAAGCTAAAGGTAAATGGCTTTATCCATGACACATTATATCCTAAATGGGTAGCGAATCCTATATTAGTTAAGAAGCCAAATTGAAAGTGGCAGATATGCATTGATTATTTAGACTTGAATAAAACATACCCAAAAGACGATTTCCTATTACCGAAGATTGACCACCGTATGGATGGAATGGCCGAACATGAACTGCTATCCTTTATGGATGTGTACTCCAGCTATAACTAAATAGCAATGCACGTTCCAGATCAAGAGCATACGAGTTCAATCACCGACTTAGGGTTTTATTAGTATCAAGTGATCTCGTTTCGCCTAAAGAACGCTAGAGCTACTTACCAACGATTGGTAAATATGATGATCAAAGATCAAATTGGAAGGACAATGGAGGTTTATATGGGCAATATGCTTATGTAGTCATAGCAATCGATGAATCACATGGATGACGTCTCAAAAATGTTTGATGTGCTTCGGAAGTATAGGAAGAAGCTTAAATGAAATGTTCTTTTGGAGTCACATCATACTAAATTTTAGGTTTCATTGTATACTCAAGGGGCATTAAAGTTAACATAGATCAGAAAAGCATTGAAAGAGGTTATTGGGGCAAGGACAAGGAGGGAGATGCAAAGTTTAAACTAGAAGGTTGTTGCCCTAAGTCGATTTATTTTGGAAGCAACGAGCAAACGTATAAGTTATTTGATGCCCTCAAAAAGGAAAAAAAGAAAAGTTTGTCTAGATGTTGGAATGTTAGGAAGCTTTCCAGAATTTGCTGGAGAATATGGAGGGACCACTGGTTTTGTCAAACCCTTTGGAAGGAGAAGATCTATTTGTTTACCTAACAGTACCTACTCAAGCATTAAGTGCAGCCTTGGTACATGAAGAGTCTAGAACCGAAAGGACAGTGTATTATGTTAGCAAATGGTTCACTAAAGTGGAAAAGAATTATCTGAAGCTAGAAATGCTAGCATACTATTTGTTTATTGCTTCAAGGAATGCTTTAAGGAAGTTGCAACCATACTTTCAAGCTCACCCTATCAAACTATTGATTGATCATTCGTTGAGGCAAGTACTACATCGACCCTAGACTTCGGGAGGTTGTTGAAGTGGAATAATGAGATGACTCAATATAATTCAACCTACCATCTTAGGAGGGCGATAACAAGACATGCATTGACCAACTTCATTTCCTAAATTTCCCCACCAGGATGAAGAAATGGAAGATAATGTAGTCCAACTATCCTAGTGGAAATTGTATGTTGATGGACCCTTCAATCAGCATTATTCTAGGGCAAGAGTGATTCAAAGGGACGGAGAGTATGCTACTCTTAGTTGGTGGCTTATCAATTAAAGAAAGGATTTCAAGCCAAGGGAGCAAGAGTTGCCCCTTTCTTGTCGAAAGTTCTACAACTGCTAAATGACATTGAGCACCATATGATAACGCATGTTCTCAGAGTAGAGAATATAAAAGCCGATTCATTAGCTAAGCTAGCCAATTCAGACGATGTGCATCTTATGGGACTCATTTCGATAAAGCTTTTATCAGCTCCGAGCATTGACCAGATGGAATTTGATTAGGTCTTGGAGGCCGAAGAGGTATAGGATTCTTGGATGACTTTAATAAAAGACTATTTGCTGAAGAGAACATTCTCGAATGGAAGAAACAAACAGAAAAAACTCCTACGTAAGGTACCATGATTTATTATGTAAGAAGAATGGTGTATAGGAGGGGATTCTAGATGCCTTGCTATGGTGTTTCACCAAAGATGAAGCCAAGGAAATCTTTGTTGATGAAGAAGAAGATGTGGTGATCACATCGGGGGCAGACATTCGCAAAGAAGGTTCTTCACTATGGATACTTTTGGTCAGTAATCAATCGAGATGTCGTTGATTACACAAAACGATGTGATAGATGCAAAAGGTTTGCGAAGATACCAAGAGCACCATGTATAGAGCTTATGAAAATGGTTATCCTGTGGCCTTTTATAGTTTGGGAAATTGATATAATTGATGTGCGATCGATGTGGAAAGGCAGGACGAAGTATGCTATCTAGCTAAGGGCTACTTAAGAATCGCTAGCCAAGGTCGCCATGAAGAAAGTGATTAACTTTATGGTAAATAATATCTTATGTAGATTTGGAGTTCCATGGAAGATCATCATCAATAATGGAACTCAATACGAGAGTGCCGAGTTCAAAGACTTCTGTAATTAGTATCGAACCAAGAAGAGATTTTTGGCACTAGTGCACCCATGGGAGAATGGATTGGTGGCGACGATGAACAAAATCATCAAATTCACCTTTGAAGAAATGATTGACAAAAACCAAGGCCAACTAGATTGATGAGTTACCACTAGTATTGTGGGGTTATAGGATAACCCACAAGCCTGCTATAGGAAATACTCCATTTTCTTTGGCCTACGAAATTGAGGCCACGATTCTGAGTGAATTAGAAGTTCCTTCTCGACAAAAAATGCATTACAATCCCAAGATGAATGAGGAACTCTTGCTTGACTTCCTCGACTTGGTCGGCAAAAAAATGAGGAGATGTTGAATTAAGAGTAGATGCTCATCAGAAAAGGGTAGCAAGACATTTTAACACCAAAGTTAGGAAGCGTACCTTTGAGATAAGCGATCTTATTTTGAACCGGGTCTTTTCTAATGTAGGGGCACTTGGTCTAAATTAGGAACGTACCTATGTGATTGAAAAGAAGCTTGGAGATGGAACTTTCAAGCTATCAGTTCTTGACGAGGTCCCATTTCCATGAGCATGGAATAATGAGCATCTATAATGCTATTTCACCTAAATTTATTTATTTTTCCAAATACGACACACTGATTGATGGGATGAATTGTAGTAAGGTAGGACTTTCCACTCTTTCATTTATAAATAAAGTGGGTTTTTAGAATCAGTGGAACCATATTCTTAAAATTCAAACTTTATGTCGTGTGGTAAGCGGTTATATCAAACAATTCTGTGTTCTGAAAAACTAGGCCCTCGGTACTAGGAGATAGGTATCGATGAATTCCTCTGATCCATGAGGGTCGAAAGAGTGCAATCATACTGGGGTCAGTCGGCTGATTGCCATTACATATCTAATTTTTGACCAGTGCCTGGAGATTGGCTAGGTCAATGATTGATGCCCGGAGATAGGCATTAAAGACATTACGTCCCAGAGATAGGAATCGGTGTAGAATTATATTTTTTTAGAGGAATGAATGCTTGTGGACTGGCTAGACATTCTTAGCCGAAGATAAGCGAAGACGATCGATTATTTTTTTCATCAATGACCAAAGATAGGCTATGTTGAAGATGGATTCCCATAGATATACATTTGAGTCACTGAATCCCAAAGATAGGAGTTGACATATAATTGAATCTTTTGCAAGAATGACCATGTTTACAACCCATAAATAAGGTTGATTGATGAGATGTCTTTGCTTATCGCGAAGAGATAGTGAAATCAAGGGTGGATGTCCAGTGATAGACATCCAAAATTTTATTTCTTAAAGATATGAAATGGTGCAACGTTAATAGACTTTGCGAATACAACCTTTACAGGCAAGCGGAATACGTTCGGCTAAAGATAAGGAAGATCGACCACAAAATTGGCCAAAGAAACCTAGTTTTATTTAGCCAAGTAAGAAATATAGTATGACGATAAACAAAATCGAGTAATAAAATAATACTAAGAAATTGCAGAAATCTATTTATATGTAATGAGTTACAGTAAATAATGGCATTACATAGACATGAGCATGTATGATGTAAATGTAATTGAATTGCATATGATTATATTATATATGCATACAGGTACACATGCAAATGAAATAAATGAAACGATAATGTAAATATGGAAAAGACTGAACAAAAAACAATGTTTTATTTACATATCTTTTGCATAGAAGTTGAGGGAGCCATTCCCGTACAAACACAACCTATGTGTATATAAAATGTCAGAAATGAAAAAAATACAAACATGGCAAAAAAGAAATGTCTTCAAAGGTTATGGAGATCACCTACATCCGTCTTCCTTGCTTAACACCCTTTGTGATCTACTTGGCTGGCCATTTCCTGGTAATAACCTTTGTCTCCTCCTCCTCTTCTTGGTACTTTATTCAAAAGGATAGACCTTCTCATCGGTCGTCTAATTGAGAGGGTCTTTGGATTTTTTGAAGGTAGGGTTAGAGGCTTTTTAGACACCAACACCATGACCATTAGCCAGCCTGGTCTTTAGAGAGGAGATCTTGGGAGTAGATGTAGATTTGCCAGAACCGACCGAGGGCTTTCTGTTTCCGGATCCATCTTAACTTTGATCTTATTACGATCATGATTCAATTTATTTGCTATTGATATTGAGTCAGGGTCCTTCACGTTGATGATTGTCACATCTTCTTTTAAAGACCATCAACATCTTCTAGCCCTTCCAATGCCCCTATTTTTTTGAGTTCGTACGGGGGCCTGAGCTGGAGGGAGGGATTGGAGGAATGAATGTTGTAGTAATGAAAGTGGTCATCATTATGATAGAAAATGGGCCTGAAGCATGAATAGATGGTGGCAGAGGGGGCAGAGATGGATGACCTGTAACTTGACAGAGAGAAAGGTATAGTTTAGTGATATCCTCAAGGGATAATTGAAGTTTCTCGAAGACTGGAGAGACTAGAGACATAACTTGACCTACTGGAGTCTTCTTTGGTGAAGACTTGACAACTTTTCCCTCCTCGAGAGTTTTATGGATCGGTCGAATGATCGAAGTAATGAGAGGTGAAGTTTCAACACCAGATGTAGCGGGATAGGCGTCTCACTTATGGTGGCCTTAGAGGTGGTCATCATAGAAGTAACGATGTCTGCTAGGGGATCTTTAGAAGTTGGAATGCAAGTTTCTATGTGTTCCAATAAGCTCGAACCTATGTTAGCCTTGGTAGGAACCTGCCCTTTAGTTGTAGTATTTGCTATTAATAATTCCTTTCTTTTTTTCAGGGCCACCAAGTCTTCGCTTAGGAACATTGACTTTAAGCACCCTTCATCGATGTCATGGCTACTACTCTTCACCCTATGTAGAATTTTCACCCAAGCATCAACAAGTGTTACAGGATAGTTATCTCTAAGCCACATTAAAAAAAATCATTTCTGTAACATTGGTAAAGAATTGGAGAAGTGTAGCTCATCCTCAATAGTTCAGGTAGCTTTTATTTTGAGGATTGTGATTTTCTCTTTAGCACTAACAAACTTGACTTGGACTTTTTCTTTGGATTACGTCTTGGCTTTCATAAGGTTTTCTACTTCATCTTAAAGTGCCACAAATTATTCTTCTTTCTCTTTGAGCCTCTCCTCCAGCTTTATATTAGTAGTGTATGCGGTCTTTATCTGATCCTTCACAACTAGGGTCACTTGCATATGAACCCTGGACAACTTAGGTATCCTATCTTGGGGATTCTTGGTTGATTTTTATTTTTTATACCTTTCCTATGTGATTTTAGTTAGTTCTTTCTTGTAATCTTCACATATTTTGTTGTGATTGGCCTTCTTCGAGTTGAAGGAATGGAAAATCAACTAGTTAGCCCAATTGATATCGGAGAGGCTTTTTGCAAGCTTTTTACATTCGAATAGCCGCTCTACGACCACCTTAATTTTGTAAATGCCATCGTTAGCTTCATTACCAAAAAGGTTCCTAACACTGTCTAACTGCACCACCTCCAGGTAGAAGTCAACCAAAGCCACTTGCATCTTTGTGGTAAAAGTAAAATATTGGCTTTCTCGGGGTGGAGGAGAAGCAGCATGACTTGATGTTCCTTTGCCTGCCCTATAGGATTGATGACATTGTGATTGACTGATAACTTTGGATTATAAGGAGGTTGAAATAATAGTAGTGAGAGGCTATGATGATAAAGGAAGCCCCATATGAGATGATGGTTGTTGCTAGGAAGAATGGGAGCAAGAATACTGTTAAGGATCGAGATTACTTCCGGCATGGTCGTGCGGCCCCTATTGTTCGTGATGTTTTCTCTCGACGCTGCATCACATTCGTTCTTTACGAAAGCACCATCTATCATCTACATCTTGACACCCTCGACCTTTTCTTCTCTTTCTCTTAGAATATGATTCCTAGTAGGAGCTAGGTGTTGATAATAAGATCTGAAAGTTGAAGAACTTTATTTTTCTATGCCTGCGTGGAGTTGGCTAAAGCGTGGTCTCCCTATTGTACCTGAAAATAAGAGTTATGTTAGAACAAAGGCATTAGATTAAGAACAAGTTCTAAATGTTTAAGCCCGTGATCCGAGAGGTCCAAGTGATGGGGTTGATTCTAAATGTGCCAAATATGTCATTGAAGGAGCCCACATGAGGAATTGATTCTTTGATTGGTTCAAGGCGTGATTTAGGTGCAATTTGTGAAGACTTGATGAGTAGTGACATAATTATTTTTAGCATTATAAATCAATTAGAAACACCATAAAATAAGTTGCAACTAACATCCAATAATAAAATAGAGGATCGTTTATATTATAATTGAAAACTTTTCAAAACCATGATAATAAAAAAACCTTGCAATGGAATCAAACATCAATATAAATATATATCAAATTAATAGTGCAATTATCTTACAACAACAATAAATAATTTACATCTCAATACACCAATTTACATTAACTTATTAACAATAAAATAATAGTATAAAAGAATATACCGATCAGCTACCCATGACATAGCCTGCATCCACTTTCCATTCTCTCTTCTACTCCAACCTGAATCTTCACACATGTACAAATATATGAAATAAAAAGGAAAACGGTTTCAACTATTTTTGAACTGCTTTTAAACATATACACCCTTGCTAAACCTAAGGGATCCGGTGGCTATTGCATAGGAAAAAAATGCCAATGTACCACTTCTCGGGGATGAAGCCCATGTAGTTCTTCCTTCTATTCTCCTGCATCCAAATAGTCATTGGCACATAACAACCATAACATCCATGCAACCATCGCAACCGATGCAGTCAATATAACTATTACAATCCATGCAATTAGTTCAAGCAAGAAACACTGCTCCTGCTAAACTATTCCACTTAATCATCACAAATATAGAGTAACAACAACAAAAAACACTTAGCCATTAAATATTACAATCATCTGACAACACATAATGCCAACCTCAGAATCAAACAAGCCAATCATAACATATTTATACTCACATATCATTTATCAAATATTATAATACACCATCAATGTAAGTATAAATCAACCAAATATGCACTAAACCATTATATTAGCAACATAAAAACTAACAATAAAACCATAGTTAACTATACACAAGTAGTAGTAATGGAAAAATATCGCGCACACATCCAAATATGATCTCATCATCATAAAACAACATATGTGAAAAATAAAATAAACTATTAATCATATATTGCATCTATCCAAAACATCATATTCACTACCTTTGTTTTCTCTTAGGTATAAGATTATTTTGTAATTGTTTACTATAAAAGCACCTTTTATTTATCTCAAAACAATAATAATTCTTCTAAATTGATGATATACTTTAAAATATTTCATTACAGTCCCATACTTCAAATTTCTCCAAACATCATATTTTATCTCGCAATTAATGGTTTTCACAAAAACTATATTATTATTTATAAAATATCGTTTTACTTGATAATAATAAACTTCCCAATCTTAGTTTAAAAATATATTTTCCATTATTATTTATTAAATTCCCTAGAAATCCATTGATAAAAACCTTACTGAATCTATCTTATAATTTTACTCTATTTCATTCAAAACACTATTATTTACAAAAATTTCACACAAACTGTAAACAATCACATTTATTATTTATTTATCTAGTTCTCACCTTATTACACAATTTTACACACCTAATTTTAGTTAATTATTTTCCAATTCAAATCAATAATTAATTATAATTAAACATCAAAAATAAGATAATCAACCATCCAATTAAGGCATAACTCATCCAAAATATCATCAATCCAAACAAACATCTAATGAACACAACAGATCTCAATAAATATGATTTATCACTAATAGATATATATTTAATATTTTAAAGTTTGACTAATTAAATTAAATTAACCATATCAATGTGCTTTTTTCAACAATCTCCATACTCAACAAAACCAATGCCAAACTGTTTGGAATTTCACTATGAGTGCAACAGAAGAAACCGCATAGGAATCAAAGTTCATATGCAAAAGAAATCATGACTAGAAGATATGTAATTTTATTTGAAATTTAATAATTAAAACAAATCAAATAGTATGCGTACATATATGTATTTCCTCCTTTCCCTGGCACCAAATTGAACCTATCTTTCCATGATTTCCTAGCTGCCACACACCACTCTAACTCTCTAGAAACCGATCGAACATCAATGCCATGCTCCACATTGCCCCAACATCCAGGCCAACCTACCTCGACATCCTCACACCTTCAACGACCAGCCACCACCACCTAATTTCACTACTCCCCTCTCTGATTCCGACCACCTTGGTCACTTACAATATGATACAAACATATGGATGGACTCTACTCGTTGTTCTCTACCGCCCAGTAACCTTCGATCGTCTTATATTTGACATTATACCATTGATTGCAAAGCTCTAGGATGGACGATCATGGATAAATCACCTATTTCCAACTGCCATTAATGTCATACCTAAAAGAAAATGCTCATCTTCTATTTCATTCGCTAAGAGCTTTCCAATGATATATAATTTGATAGAGTTTGGACACTTTGAATTTTATTCACTTTTTTAAATTAATTTGCTACCACCATTAGACAATAATTAGGTTAATTTTAGGATTAGCAAAGAAAGTTGAAGATATAGATGACAGTTAGGATTCCGTAGCCTCATTTATATAGTCATTGGGTTGGGTTACGAGTTTTTAATCTGATTTGGCCCAAAATAACTACATATGCTATTAAACACTATAATGCCTCTGTTTCACAAATCATAACTTTAAATATATCAAAAGTATATATCGAACTGATCATCTCAAAAAGACCTTCATAGTAGTAATAAACACGATACCCAATTTACCGTTTTATTAAAAATTCACTTCTAATTATTTTAATATTTTTTGATGTCAAATTTGCGGGTCGTTACATTGTCTCTCTTAAAAGAATTATGCCCTCGCAATTTCTCAAGTACAACCATCAACTAAATCAATAAAATCTCATTATGGGTTTAATCACAAAATTTAGGGAAGTATATTAATCAAAATCACCATATTTAATAGCACTAAACGACATTTACAAAACATAATCAATCATAACATGCAACAATTCATTCGCATTAATGAATTCAATACACATACTATAGTAACATCCATAATTCCTCAATCATGCATCCAAACTATAGTATATAAAAATAACACTCCATCAATAAAGGGTAAAATAAAGCCCAACCATAGATTAATCTCCATACACAAGTTACAACATGCACCTCAGCAATCCAAACCTAATAACCCATAGTAGAAATACATAACAAAATTTAAGTTAGTCCAAACATGTACGCATAATAAGAATATACATAAATTGATGAGCATGCATACACCTTAAAAATGGTAATCATCACATCATCATACCAACAAATAACATATGTGCACTAGTCCCTACATTGATTACTCTTCCACTATAATATGTATTTCTTCCAACCTATCGATGAACTTTCTTATAGTCTCATCCTCATAACAATCGGTGTACCATCTCATTCCTTCACCTTCCATAATAATGTTGCATTTGCATCAATCCTTGAGTTCCTCGTCCCTCGCATGTAGTCGGGAAATATAAACCATCATTAAGGTGAATCAAAGCATCACTAATTCTTCACATCATATCTAGCCATTACTAAGGTCTCACGTTGCTATGCATTATCACCAAAGTCTTATTTCTCCATACCCCTCACTGAAGCCTTACTTCTCCTAGATTGTCACTGAAGTCGCACTACGCCATGATCATCTCTGAAGTCCCTCTCCAATTTGAATTTTTCAAAGTCTTCCTTCACCACTACCTTCTCAAGATATCGTCGAAGTCTCACTTTACTACAATCATTTTTTAAGTCTCGCCTCATCATAATCATTTCAAAAGTCTCACTCAGTTATGACTTTCTTAAAGTCCTCTTCATCATGAACTTCTCAAAGTCTTTTGGATACGTGATAACTCACTCTATGACCTCTTAGGCCGATGACATCTCATGCCACAATTGATTCTGGCATTCTTTTAGATATCTATCTCATAAGTATTACCCTCTTTGGGTAAGCCAGACCATCTCACGGTCCAGGGCACGCATGTAACACCCTATAAAATTAACCATAAAAAAAATATTGACTAAATAAATAAGGTAGAGGTAAAAATGAAAATTTTGAAAAATTTGGCCATGAAAGTTATATCGTTGCGTTCGTGGCGAAATTCTAATCAATTTCTATATAGTTGAAAATAGAGCTCAGATGGAAAAGTTATGGACGTTTGAAGTTTTTGAATTCAAAATAATTTAAATAGAATTCAAATTCAAACAATTAAATAATTTATAAATTTAAAATTCAAAATTTAATGATAGATATACTTTAAGGATTAGTGAAACATTAAAATTAACATTATCATTAATTGAGGAATTAAAAAAATAACAACAGCTAAAAATCAACGTTCCTAAAATAGATGGAGAGGCCGACCCCCTGATCTCTACCGATCAACCCTTAGCGGTCGATTGATGGCCTAAGGGAGATCGACCGATGCTTATCAAATGGCGGCTAGGATTTTTAATTTTGGATGTTCTAGATTCAATTATTTAAATCCGATAGTTCTGGTGCTTCCTTACAACTATAAATAAGATCCTAAACCACTCACTTTTATTCACATAATATTTTGGGAACATTAGCGAAGCTCGATTGGTTCGTCTCTTTAAAATTTAGAAAACTCCATTAGGATTTCAGGTAAGAAATCCTTTAGATCTGTCTTCGTTTATTATTTATTTTTTCAACTTCTTCTCCTTCAAACCTTTAATTTTTAGAATTTAACGTATATACAAATCCCTTGTTGTATATATGTATCAAAAAGAAGAGAACTGAATAGAGATTGCTAAAGGCATGTCAAATCTAAAGGAGATAAAGCTAAGGCTATATTATGAGTAAAAACCTCAGCTTTTCTATTTTAGTAGTTAATTAGTATAGTTTGGGTTTAAATATGCTTTGAGGAGTTTTGTTTTGTGAAAATTATAAACCCTTAAAACTCCTTCAATGTGAAATGTCAATTCTATGTTGGAACCTCAATTGTTTATGTCAAAACAATGGAAATAGTGTAGAATTACTTTTTTTGATAATTTTACCTTCTATTCCACTCCTTATTCTTTTTCTGTGAATTTGGTTAAAGATTTTGATTAAGGAATAGTATGTAAGGTATGAAATTTATTTGTAGTTTGACTACTTGTTCCCATGAATTAAATAGGAATTCTTTTGTTTATTTTTTTGTGAAAAAGGAGTTGAATAGAGCGCAAACAATTGGAATTGTTAGTTTTTAGTATCAATATATTCCATTATTTTGATGTAATAAGTTCGGCTTAAATTTTAGTTGTATAAGTCTATTGGTTGGAACTTTTGATATGAATATTGAATTTTGGTATTTTTAATAATATGGAATGCGAATTGTATAATTATTTAAAGAGTTGCCATTTAAACCTTAGTTTAGGAGGTATATTCTGCGTGCTTAGAAATTACTAGGTGTGTGTATGTATATACCTATATATATATTAGCGTAATTAACATATAATTGTATAGTTAAATAGGTTATTAATTTTATTTAATCCACCTTAGGAAGGTAATTAATGTTAAAGGTAAAATAAGAAGGATTTCTTATAAGGCCTTAATTATGAAAACGATGAGACGTATGGTGATATATGTAGAGTGTGATATAAATTATGACTAAGTTATAAAGATGCGATGCCAGTTAAATGCATATGGAAGTCCACCCAGCTAATCGGGCTACCAGTAGTGTGACTTTGTGGTTGATGCGAGACATCACATATATATAAATTAATAACTACGATGATGCGAGGTTAGTTCCAAATTCTATAGGCTAAATCTACCTAGCTAATCGTTCTACTAATGCCTCTGAATACTCGGGCTAATATGAGACGTCACTGTCATGTACTGTTCATAATACAAAGGACCTGCTTTAGAGATTGAAGGTATTAAGTGGTTGTTTGAGAGTTTGCCTCTTCTCTATGTAGGAAGTAGTAAATGGTTTGGGTTATGGGTTAGGCACGGTAGAGGATATCTCGGGAAGTGGCCTGCATCAATAGGAAGTATTAAGTGGTTGAAGAGATTCCATGCAATGTCAAATAGATAATGAGGAGTCTTCCTTGGAATTATAGGTAGTGAATGACATGGACCTACCTTAAATGAGGTATTAAATGGTCGGAGGCTACCTAATTCTCATTAAAAAGTATTAAGCGACTTGAGTACCATCTCTTACATTGATAGGACATTATGGACGATAGATGTGTGTTCTAGGGATAGCTATGGGCTTATATTTGGAAAGCCTTTTATTTAAGTTTGAGTAAAGCCTTCAAGCTTACATTTGAAAGACTTATATTGTAGGTAGAAATGTAAGACATATTCCTATTTAAATTATACTACCCAAGTACTGATGTAAACAGCTCGAGATTTTATTCACCAAATATATGTTGTTTTGACTCGCTCCTCATTACAACATAGGTTAGGAGGGGCAATGCTAAAGACGGAGATATTGATGACAATTGTGGTAGTAGACTATCAATTTTCTTGTTTTTTTTCTGTTGTTTTTGATGTACCCATAAAATAAAAAAAGTGTTGTAATTTTGGAATATTGCCGATATGTACGGTTACCCTTGAGTTTTGACATTATTTATATTTTGTTATGGTTTTAAATGGTTGAAGTTTGAATAAAATGGGTATTATTATTATATTTTATCCTTTAACTGTGAGATCCTGAGTGTGTAAATAGATAGCTCTATATTGTTCTTTCAACCAACAGCCAACTTTGAGATGGTTCTAAGTTTCGATGGGCCTTTTCTGGGTTAGAATTTAGGCTCATTTCGAAGGTTATGTTACATTTGGTATCAGAGCTTAAGTTTCCCGATCCATGTATGAGATGTGTACTTGTTATTTTTGAAATGTTTTTCAAAAATCCAACTATATATATATATATATATATATATATATATATATTAAATTTACACAAAAACACTAGGCAAATCATTACTTCAGCATATAATACTATTTTATGAAATATAGAAGGAAAAGATTGTAACTCCAAAGTTAATAAGACAATAAATATGCAATAAATAGGGAGTTATAAGAACTTAATCAGGATATAAATGAACCAATTAAAGAAATTAATAGAGTAATTATAGAGGGATAAGGATGAAATAATAGGTAAAAATTGAAACGAATAAGTAAATGCTTTTAATAATTGTTCATCAGGAAAATAATCATTTATCATGAACAACTGACTTTTGTATAAATAGCAAATAAACATATTGGATTGTAATTAAATATTATATGGTAGTATAATTGTCATTAGGATAAATTATATAGCCTTAGTTATACAAATGAAGGTTAGTAGGCCTACCCAATACATAAAATAGATGGGAGATATGTTGAATATGCGAGTATATGATTTTTGTTTGATGATAATAAACACACATATATTCATTTAAATTTATTTGTTAATGTACTATTTTATTTTCACAGATTAAATATTTGCTCAATAAAATAAATAACATAGAGTTTAAATTCAAACGGATATTTTATTCAAAAAATATTTATTACAATTTTGAATAGTACAAATTTGAGCTCTCACTATATATATATACATACACACACACACTAGTATATATGCATGCTTATGCGTGCCGTTGCTCAGTATGGACATGCCTTTACTCAATATGGACATTCTACGATTGACGTTTATTTTTGTTGTCCAGCTTCAAGAAACAAATTTGTTCGAACAATGCTTTTATGTTTATTCGTTAGTTGTAAAATCTTTGATGAAATTTGTTATTCGTATTTGTAAATAACTTGAAAAAATTTGAAGATATATTTTCCAAAGTTATGATATATTTTATAGTCTACAGGTGTTATAAAAGTGTAATTCATCGATCACTTTCCTTAAAACAAATAACAATATACAGATTACTGGTATGAAAATGAATCTTTATGTCATTTTATTCACATGTACAAGATTTTAATCAGCAAAGATTTGTCTTTAATAAAGGAAAGTTACAGATGTTTTATCATATAAGCTAAATATCATCCAGTTACACTAATTTTACAATTTTTGGTATAAAGTTGATGTATCAATCCTTGTCATTCCAATCATATTTGATATAAATAACATAAAAAGCATAACAAAATGTACCATCGTCGGTCTCTACGAATTTTTTATTTGCATCCTCATTTTTTCGGTTTTTATCATGAAGATATTTTAATGCAAGCTTCCTACAATTACAATGAACGATCACTACATACACATCAAAGCTTTGTATAGAATATAATACTCATCAAATATGGCACATAAAACTTAATACATGCATGCGTGATACAAGAAACAAAAAGAATAGCAAAAGAATTATTAATCCAACTTTTAAGTGTAGATTCCCATTGACTATATTTCTTCAAACCTATCTTAGCTTCAAATTAAAAGTCATGCACATTAATTACTATAGCTAAGCACACATTCTAGAGTCATTTCACCAATATTTAAGGTCAATGCAATGACAATTTGATTTTCAAATGTAATCATATACTGATCCAAACCAAATACAAACTTACTACACCTAAGCACACAATAATAGTGTAAGTTCTCTACTTAATTGCATGAATATAAAAAAATTCCATAAGTTGAAAGCGACATGTCAACATTGATATAGTAAAAATAAAAGTGGGTGGAGATGGAAATATTGAAAGCAAATGGTTGCATTAGACACAATCTAAGGTGGAATATTGATGAACCTGTACGTGAATTCTACCTGAATAACCACTCATCTCACCTCAAATTCAATCCAAAAGTCCCAAAACTGCCTCAAATTCCCTCACCAAATCCAAACAATAGCATAATCTCCACCAACATTTATCAACCTACACTGTAATTTCATCTATAAAAAACACCAAAAAATCGACCACTCCTGGTTTTACTGCCTCCATCATACCTCCTACAACATCACAACACCCCAAGAGCAACCACTTCCTCCCTAATATATATCAAACAATCACTGCTACCCTCACCATTCAGTGAACCCACTCCATCACCTCCTATTGCAATCTCCTCTACAGCAACTATATTTGTAACCTGACCACCGCCTTCAATCACCAAACTCCGAAAACCCAAACACCTCCCATAACATCTCATCAAAACTGCCACACCACAAAATCGAAACCACCATCAATACATATACAATCCGCTTTCCTCGGCCATTTCTGACTTCCTGATGCCCACCACTGTCAACCAACCACTTCCATCAACAATTCCACAACCACGAAACTGCCTTCAATAGCATCCACAAAAGCAACTTCCTTCCATCAATACCACAATCCAATCACCAAACTCTTCTCTACATTTGATCACCGCGACCTCAATCATCGAACTCCGGCTCATCTCCATCTCCAAACATGACGTTCATACCTCAAATACTCCAATTAGGTACGTCAAATCTCGCCTCCATCTTCCTGTCGCGCCAATTGCCTATGCAAATCAAGATCCGATTAACCAAAATCGCAGAACCATCACACCCGATTGATTCAAACCTACCACCACAACCGCCCCTTCTCCGACCATTTCAGCATCACAGCCCTACCGAATCAAATTTAAAATTATGCAAAAATAGTATGAAACTTGTACGTGAATGTTAAAGTATTAACCTGATCAAATCAACAAAGCTATTAAATTTATGTATAGACATGTTGTTAAACTATCGTTGAAGGATATGTAAAGCGATATTTTTTTGCAAAGTGTAGACAGCTGAGGCCATATTTCAAAATCTGTCAATGCAGATCTTAAAATAAGTAGTATTATAGTTTCATCAACAGTGTAGCATAGCACAGAAACATCACTGACATAGACTATTAATGGCTAACATTATAAATCATAAACCATCCCACTATGCTTAATAATCAATCGGTCAGCGGAATACTGTTTTGTACAATTCAAAGTATAAAGTTACATATTTTCATAATCAACAAATACTTGGATTGGTTTGCAGCAATATTTGTAAGCAAGATACATGTTTGACCTGAAGAAAAACTAAATTAGATGCTTTGTTTAAAAGGTTGATAGTATTTTTTATTATGCCTTTAAAAGGAAAATTTGTTCAAATAGGTTAGCATTTGTTGATGGTTATTACCACTCTTTTGTAATCACCCAGATAATCCAAAAAAGCAGCATCTTTATATATTTATCATGTAATAAAAAGAATAAGGTACAATAATGAAGCAGCACATGCAAGGTTTTAGAGAGTAATGTGTTAAATAAAAAGCCCTAGAGATGTAACGCAGTTACACAGTTGCCTAAAGGCAGTTTTCGTAATTGTTAATCAACATTTAAACTCATCGTCAACGAAGCTGAAGCCTGTAGCAATTTGAATTTAGATTTAGTAGTGCAGATGCATGGTTATGGTTGATTAAAAATACTGGGAAAATGAAATACACCGGCTAAAACGTTATGTGGTATTGCTCAGTTGCAAATTCAGCAGTGTTTGTAAATATATGGCAGCTGGGTAGTTTGAATGCATATTAAATTCTTTAAAGAAATAAAATGAAAAACGAAAAATTAGCATAATGAAATTCCCTTATATTGATTATGATAACTTGCTTCTAATTGTTGTGTTTATCCAAATAATACATGTTTCACAAAATCAATTAAAATATGAACAAAAAACTTAAAAGTCACTTACCAAATAAATTTGAATAAAATGAACTTCTATACATATTAAACCAAGTGACAAAAGTAATGCATAAAGTATGACATCAACATAAATATAACATCAGAATCCACAATTAAAACAATGCTATGAAACAGGGATGAAATATTCATCCATGGAAGATATATATATATATATATATATATATATATATATATATATATATATATATATGAATATTTGGTGCAGCATGTTGACTAAAATTGTACACAATGTAATACGTATGATAAAGTAAAGGTTCAAGGTGTGTTTCATGTGGTTGTTACCTCAAGTCTCGTGCGTCGTACATGATTTATATACCAAACTCATTTATAGTAAATCAATTATAGTATTTTACAATGGTAGATTGTAGATAAGTAGGAGAAACAAAAAATAGAGTAGTACAAAGAAAGGAGGGTAATCATCAGGGTTAACATGTCACTATTGTTAGTGCCTTACTGCAGGCTGGGAGAACACTGAATGTCACAAAGGTTTAGCTATACATGGTGCTTCAAAAGTGAGTTTTATGGAATACATGGTGCATTTCTCAAAAGAGGCAAATTCAGGAATATTGGCTTGGAAAGTGCACTCATATACCTGACAGATAATTGTCATCATATCATAAAAGGCATAGCCAACAAGGTTCCAATTAAGTGACTAAGCCTTTATTGGGTCAATTATAAAAGCTCTTACGTCCAAATTATTATTTCATTATAAATGCTACTTTTAGCCTATAAATCTTATTCTTTAGACGATTATATTGGTTTTTTCCATTCTTCTGGCCTTTAAATTGGATGCAAAGATGAATGTAATTTTAAATTCAGACCCAAATTATCTCAAGTATTTGTATAGAATAAAAATAAAATAAAGATGACGCATGATTATGATGAGCAGTCATATTACATGGCTTCTTATTGTTATTTTATATAACTCATTGTTCCAAAAAAGGTACCTATTTACGTTGCCACTTCAGACTGGGTAGTTGCAAGCTCAATTGTATTTTGAGAAGCATGCTTGATTGGATGCTTTCTTATAGGAACTTATATGAAAAGGAGGAGAAGATGCTACAAAAGCAACTCTCCTAATGTAACTCCTTCAAATTCCTTCAATTTTGCTTTCACTTCATTAAAGAAAAATTGGTTTTTGAATAGTCCAAATAAAAGGAAAATAAAAGTTGAAATATTATAAATGATATTAAGCTAGGTTGGGATGACTCAAAGTACAGACGGAACTAAATATACAACTGCAAGGAGGAAACTAAATAAAATTTTGAAGATGTTATGATAAACGTAAAGGCAAAATATATTTTTATAAATTTCAACCAAACGATTGTTATTCTAAATTAATGCATAAATATAATGTAATTATTAAAATATTATTAAATATAATGCATAAAATATTTTTGTTGAAACCTTCTGTTTCTTTTGTTTATGGTCGTCTTAACTGAAAGTATAGGAAATTTTCTATAATATGTTTAAAATTCATATACATACATACATATATGCATGCATGCATGTATATGTATATATGGAATTTTACGGTATCTATTTCTGTGTGTGTATATACATACACATAAAAATATATACCCACCTAAATAATAGATGTAACATATTTCATTGAAATGGTAATTTGATTTAATGTGTATTAATGACAATTAGTAAATGAACGCTAAACATAGTGCTAGAAGTTATAACAAATATAACGAAGCATACAAGATTTTAGTGAACAAAACTCAAAGTAAAATTTCTGATGTAATAGTATGATTGGAGATTACATCTTATTATTTAAGCCATGGTTGAAATTCCATTTGTATGCAAGTAATATGATGATAGGTCCAAGATGGCCTCTACTTATTGGCCCCATCCATAATGAACATCGTCTTTTATGGCTGCCAAGACAAACCTGATGCAAATGCACCACATGCATTTTGCATGCTCGCCATTAATTTAAACTTGTTGTGTGTACCTCTATATTTACAATATGCAAAATATAAGTAATTATTTTGCACCTATCCTCTGTTAAGAAACTTTTTCTCGATTTCTTGCTTTTACACTCCAGAGACAACAATGGACTTCCATCTCTTTACCAAACTATTAATATGATAATCCTCTTTCATTACAAAAGTTCTAATTGTTAAATTTTAAAGCAAACTTTTATAACAAATCTTAAGTAGCATCTCATGTCCCTTTAAAATGCATGTTTAGTTTCCATAAGACAACATACAACGACTTTTATCATGAATGAAAATTGCAATTAAGCATGGAGAAACCCAAAAAAATAGAAAAACGATGGACCTTGACAAACCTCAAGTGTATGAAAACTCAGTATTAATTTCAAAAAAAATCGAAGAGCTCGAAAAAAATGCTATAAGAACTATCTGTCACCTCCAATTGCCAGAAGCCTCACCCAATTCGTCATCAACAAGCACTCGAACCCGAAATCCACCCTTCACGAATTCGATCAGGTTCCTGGTCACGACTCCATCCATTAGTCGCCTGACACTATCGCCGTGGTCGTGCTACAGGCCGTCGCTTCCACTTCTAGTGATCGTCGATCGCTTGCCCTCATGTTATTTTTTTTGATGCGTACATGCGTTTGTTTCCTACACAGTCGTGATTTCTAGGATTAGGAAAAAATGGTTAATCTGGAATGTTGAGGGAGATGAATTAGGGGTTTGAGGAAGCAAATTTGAAAACAAGATGAATTGGGGGAGAAATACAGATTAGGTTCAATCGAACGGGAAACGTAATGCGGAGGATGAGGGTAATTTGGGAATTTCCAAAAGACGCGGTTAAAAGTAGTTGAATGAATTTTCATTATTAACAGTGTATATATATATATATATATATATATATATATATATTTCAATTACATTACAATTTCAATCCTATCATAATTTTTCTTTACAAATGTTCTCACTACATATTGCTCATTCACTCGTATTTATCTTTAACTCCATTCCAGATTGAATCTAGCATCTAAGCAATCTGCAAAAATATACCTTGACGCAGTAAAATTGAAAAGGAAATATTTTTGCAGTGTAAAATAAAATGTTTTTGAAAATATTATTTTCCTTAGTTATTTGGGTTGTTCATCATCATTTAAATTTGAATTTATCACACACGAAGAGCTTGTGACATGCACCGTGCATCACTGTACATGCCACAAGGCCGTGCACATCAATATACACTTGATAAATCTACAAGGACATGTGAGCACAAGGTCACACCCAAATCAAAAGTCGGGTTCAACTCAAGTGAAATAAATATTAAGTCATGATATCAGCATAAGGTCAAACCCGAGCTTTAAGCTGGATTCAACACAAGCGCAAGTTCAAGAAAATGGTCAAGGCTACAACTACAAAGAGCAACCAGTGATCAAATGAAGACTGGATTGCAACGACCACAACATAATTACACTTGAACCAATAAACTCAAAGAGAAACGCAATGACACTGCAGCTATGGTTCAAATGGATTAAAAGCAACAACTCAGTCAAGCTCCGCACAAAGGCACAGACCACAGTCACCAGAGAGCAACATGTACCCATTCACAACCAATCAGTGCAGTTCAATCCAGTAAAACAAGAAATGAACTCAAATCAGGTGCACCACAGTACAACACAAGCAACCAGACTGCACATTCAAGTGCAAGCTTGAATGAGCAAGTGCACCAAAGGCCAACAACAAAATGCATATGAACTCAATGGTCAGTACAATGCAAGACCAAGTCTTAACCAAACTGCCCAGGCTCAAAGACAAATGCAAATACAATGCATTGGTACAGCATGGACCAGACAATTACACAAGTCATGGAACACTGAATGTATAGTGCAACAAAGTGAAGATGCAACTCAAATCAACATAACAAACATGCACAAGAAAAAGGCCACACAAGCGACCGGACATGATGCAGTAAAACAGTGAATGCATACCTCAAATGCAACCTGAACAAAAGATTACAAATACAAAGCATACATATCAAACACACTATACAATGCAACCGTCTCCGGTCAAAATAAAATTGTACAAAACTGAAGTGATAAAACATAGCAGTGGCACTAAAAGTAACATCAATACAGTTCATATTCGAATATAGTGAATGTATCCAGATGACAGTGAATTACAATGAAAAATTATCGCAATGGTAAGATGGGTAATGGTATATTTATTTTGAATGGTATATTAAATGTGATAATCTGCACCATAATCTGAATTAAATCAGCCATTTATGTGATGATAAAATAAATGTTGATTTTGATTCTGACTTATTCTTATTTGATATATTCTTATATGACTTGTTCCTATTTTTGGGTTTTGATTTGAGAAAAAATGTCGACCAATCATTTTTCATCTTTGAAGTAGTTCATAAATTTGTTTGGTCTAATGATGCTGCTTTATTGGTTGATGATTGCTTATGATACTCATGGATATACTTGCTTTTCTTAATGCTTGAAAATTTGCATGATTTCAATTCAAATTCAGAAGAATTTCATTGTTAAAAAATGATTTCAAAGTATTTGTTGCAACATAATCGTCTGGTCTATAATATCCAACTAATGACAATCTCGAGTGAAAGAAAAATTTAGATGCAGAGTACACTGGTAATCCAGTTGATAGAAAAATTATTAGTGAAACGTGATTTATGTCGAGACATTCATTAGCTGCATCATTTTTTAAAGAAATTATCTGCATATTATTCATTTCAATTAATTTTCAAACTGTAGACATTTTTCTAAAACCCCTTCTAGAAAATCACTTTTGTTGACCTTGTTTTAGATTAGTCATTTTGAAAATTTGATTTGATAATTATTTTTTGAATTTGAGCTTAAATGACTACATTAACTAATCTGACTCCCTACTGATTATCGAAAAGACAAATAGTGATTGAAAAAGTGATAAGTGTCGATATTATTCATAAATTATAACTCGAGATAGTATAATTAGTAAACTTCTTTAGAAATTTAAACAAGAGTTATAAAACTTTATGTTGGCTAAAATTCCATGACCATTTCTATTTCTATCATATTTCTATCGACCACCACTCATCGAAATCCAATATAGTATGTCAATATGTGGTATTTTAAACAGGAAATCATTCGTTTTTCATTTTATATTTTTTCAAAAAAAGATCCAAAGTATTCACTCTCATTTAAAAGCCCTCACGGTTATGCATGGGTGAATTACTTGGAATTTTTGATTATGTGCTTCCATGCTCATTTAAAAGTCCTCACGGTTATGCATGTATGGAACACATATCAAAATTGATTGATTAAATAGGCAAGTTGATTCTAATCCCATTTAGAAGTCCTCACAGTTATGCATGGTTAGAAGATCATTGAATTCATTTTGTTAATAATTTTTTTGAAATACTACTAATCTCATTTAAAAGTCCTAACGGTTATGCATGGTTAGTAGATATTCTAATTCCTGATATAAATATACCACAAACAGACACAACTATATGGTTTTATATGATGACATCACCCCTATCATTCTAAAGTGGAATATGCGTCAAACCGAGCATTTACGTTTTTTTATTTTTTTATTGACATTTAATATTTATATTTGATTGAGTATTAATATTGTATTAATGTCTATAACTTTATCTCTATTTTTCTAACACTATTACTCTTTTACTGATAACAAAAGGGGGAGAGAAAAATTTAAGATTTTGTCAAATAAAAGAAAATAATGGTCAAATATTTTATTTTGTATTTTCAGTATGCATCTAGGTTCGTTTTTATTTATTTACCTACATATATGAAAGGGGAGCTTTGTGTAGAAAGAGAGCTTTCAAATAGGGGGAGCAAATTGAATACTCAAATACATTTAACAAATTCGAGATCTTAAATATATGTTTGTTATCATCAAAAGGGGGAGATTGTTGAATATGCTAGTATATGATTTTTGTTTGATGATAATAAACATATATACATATATTCAGTTAAATGTATTAGTTAATGTAGTGTTTTATTTTCATAGATTAAATAAATATTTGCTAAATAAAATAAATAACATAGAGTATAAATTCAAATGGATATTTTATTCAAACAAATATTTATTACAATTTTGAATAGTGCAAATTTGAGCTCTCACTATATGTGTGTGTGTGTGTGTGTGTGTAGACAACAATTTCATTTACATTACAATTTCAATTACATTACAATTTCAATCATATCACAATTTTTCATTTACAAATGTCCTCACTACATTTCGCTCATTTACTCGTATTTATCTTAAACTCCATTCCAGATTGAACCCAGCATCTGAGTAATATGCAAAAATATACATTGACGCAGTAAAATTGAAAGGAAATATTTTTGCAATTTAAAATAAATGTATTTTGAAAATATTATTTGCCTCATTTATTGGGTTGTTCGTCATCATTTAAATTTGAATTTATTACACACGAACAGCTTATGACATGCACAATGCATCACTGTACATGCCATAAAGCCGTGCATACCGATATACACTTGATAAATCTACAGGGACAGGTGAGCACAAGGTCAAACTCAAATCAAAAATCGGGTTCAACTCAAGTGAAATAAATATTAAGTCACGATATCATCACAAGGTCAAGCCCGAGCTTTAAGCTGGATTCAACACAGGTGCAAGTTCAAGAAAATGGTCAAGACTACAATTACAAAGAGCAACCAGTGATCAAATGAAGACTGGATTGCAACGACCGTAACATAATTACACTTGAGCTAACAGACTCAAAGAGAAATGCAATGGCAGCTATGTTTCAACTGAATTAAAAGCAACAACTCAGTCAAGCTCCAAACAAAGGCACATACCACAGTCACTAGAGAGCAACATGTACCCATTGACAACCAATCAGTGCAGTTCAATGCAGTAAAACAAGAAATGAACTCAAATCAAGTGCACCAGTACAACATAAGCAACCAGACTGCACATTCAAATGCAAGCTTGGATGAGCAAGTGCACCAAAGACCAACAGCAAAATGCATATGAACTCAGTGGTCAGTGCAATGCAAGACCAAGTCTTAACCAAACTGCCCAGGCTTAAAGAAAAATGCAAATACAATGCATCAGTACAACATGAACCAGACAAGTACACAAGTCATGGCACACTAAATATATAGTGCAATAAAGTGAAGATGCAACTCAAATCAACATAACAAACATGCACATGCAAAAGGCCACACAAGCGATCAGACATGATGCAGTAAAACAGTGAATGCATACCTCAAATGCAACCTGAACAAAAGACTACAAGTACAAAGCATGCACATCAAACTCACTATACAATGCAACCTTCACAGGTCAAAATCAAATTGTACAAAACTGAAGTGATAAAACACAGCAGTGGCACCAAAAGTAACATCAATACAGTTCATATTCGAATATAGTGAATGCATCCAAATGACAATGAATTACAATAAACCGGACAAGCTACATAAAACCAAGTCAAAGCAGTGATAAAGCCGAAGTCAAAAAGGAAATATTTTTTGCAGAGGAATAATTTGAACAAAAGAAATTCACGTAGCAGTTTTATCAAAGTCGAACAGAGTCAATGTCATGCCGCAAGTAAATCAAGGAAATCAAACAAGTTCGAATTTTAACAATATAAAGTGGCCAAAGTCAAAGCGAACAAAGATACATCAACATCATCACAGCAAAGTCAGAGCCGTGGTAGCCAAGAATCGAGCCGTGATAATCAAGCAACAAAAAGAACGAATTGAACAAGTCAGGTCAATCTTAAGCATTCCACCAAAATCATACGGCCAAGCTAAAATTATCAGACGAATTCGAACATCATATTTGAAAGAAAATATAGGAATTAGAATCCTATAAAACCCAATCACCATTGGCTGTAAAAATCCATACGGGTTCGAGCTAAACAAAGAATAATCATTCAACTCGAATCATCGATCGAGTTCAAGCAAGCAAATCAGAAGAAGCAAAAGGCATAAATTACACACTGAAGTCAGGAGTCGAACTCGATCAAAAATTGGGACAGCCATGTACAAAGCAGAGAGATCGTCGATTGACAAAACAAGGGACACTAAACCATCATTCAATCGAGAAATCAAAATCGAAAACCTCAATTTCACAAGCCCTAATTTCATCAGAGAAGATCAAACGAGATAGAATCGAAGAGCCGCCATTTTTCACAAACAAGGAGAAAGCAGGTCGAATAATATAAAAGGAAGGAGGCCGGCCTTGTTTTTGTTTTAATAATATAAAGGCTTTAGTTTAAAATTAAGGGTTTATTGTTTAATTTGTTTTTAATTTGTATTTTCTCCTTTTAAACCTTTGTAATTTCTAGTTGTGTGACTAAGGGACGAACTACGGTGGTGTAGTTCGAGAATTCGCAACTCAGTGGCTGAGTTGTGGCAGGGTTTTGAGCTTAGAGTTAGGTTAGTCGATAGCGGGTGTCGCAAGTTTACTTGTGTAAGGGTCTGACTATCTAATTTCTACTAGAAATCTTGGAGGCAGCACATAGGCAGGGTTTTGCCGAAGCTGGGTAAATCTATGTGTTCTATTTCTGTATTTACTATTCTACTATTATCTGTGCTGCTATTATTCTGTTGTGATCTGTGTTGAAATTATTTTATATACTTTCGCAATAAATTTTTATAATCATTAATATCACCCTATTCACCCCCCACTAGGGTGAATCGATCCTACAAATGGTACCAGAGGTAGGAAAAAAGCTATTTTTGTTTTAAAATTTTGATTTTTTACAAATTTGAATTTTTAAAATGGCTTCTTTAAATACTGCTTTTACCGAGGGTCAGCCATAATTAAACCACTAATGTTCAATGGTGAATATGCTTACTGGAAAAATAGAATGAATTTTTTTCTAAAAACCATTGATGCTTGGAATATAGTTGAGATAGGTTATAGAGCACCAACCATAATAGTAATTAATCAGGAAATTGAAAAGCCAATTGATCGATGGACAGATCTAGGATATAAGTTACAGAATGCTAATGCTAAAGCTATGAATTCTATTATTTGTTCATTGGATCATATTGAATTTGACCGTGTCTCACATTGTCTAACCGCACAGGAAATATGGCACACACTAGAAGTGACTCATGAAGGAAGATCTCAAGCTAAGGAATCTCGCCTTGCCATGCTGAGTAGCAAATACGAGAATTTTACAATGGCCAAGGAAGAAAATGTTAAAGAAATGTACGGACGGCTTTCCAACATCGTATACAAATCAAAAGCTCTTGGAAAATCATATATGGAATTAGAAATAGTTCGAAAAATCCTCAGAGTCCTTCCACGAAGTTTTGAAGCAAAAGTGACTGCCGTTCAAGAAGCAAAAGATTTGAAAAAAATCGAAATTGAAGAACTCATCGGAAATCTCACCACTTATGAGCTAGAAATGAAATTCAAGGAAGAGCGTGAAGGAGTAGATACTCGAAAGAAATCAATAGCTCTCAAAGGAACAACTGAAAGTGATGACGACGACGATGGAGCAGCATAGCTGGCACTATTAATGAAGAGACTCAAAAAGTGGAACCGTAAATACGGAATTCCATCTCTAAATCAAAAATTAAAAGCAGAATAGTCAAATTTCTAGATAACCCAAAAGGGCAAGAAATCATTTGCCACACATGCAACAAACCTGGTCATATCAAGCCAATTGTCCTCAAAATCGACTTGGCAATGGAAAGAAACCGAAAATGAGAAGTTTTGAAGCTACTTAGGATGAAACAGATGATGCTGATAAAAGCACTGGAAGTGAGAGTGAAAAAGCAAATCCGTGTCTTCGAGGTGATACAACTGACAGTGATGATGACGAGCCAAGCGAGGTATTAAAACTTTCTCATTTGGAATTACTTATATATTTTCATGAGGTAAACGGGTGTTTTGAATGACTCAAGGAAAAATACACTAAAATTAAATCACAACGAGATACTTTGATAGATTTAAATAAACAGCTTGATAAATTGATTAAAACTATCAAAGTAGGAGCCTTAAGTGTGATATGTGTTCATCACTTGAAGAAGAAACTAAAAAATCAGCAATTAAAATTAAATCGCTTGAAAATGAAATTCTGATTTTGAAAGAAAGTGAAAATTCTAGGAGAGAAAATTCTATTAAAAAGTGAATACAATTACTAAACGAAAATGAATCTCTCAAAACACAAGTCCAAAAATTGTCTACAACTTTAGGAAACTTTTCCAAAAGTAAAAGATCACTAAATATGCTAATAGGAAAACAAATTGTTAATATTGATAGACAAGGACTTGGGTATACTCACTTTGAAAATGTTAGAAGCGAAATTAATCGAGTTAAATCTGAGTGCACTATTTGTAGAAAAATTGGATAGAATCAAAATATTTGTTGATGTATTACCAATTTGTATTCCAAGAGGCATAAATATAAAATCCCTTAAAGTTAAACAAAACTGGGTTCTGAACGGAACATATATAAATAGATTTGGGTCTCTACAAAATTATTTTTCAAAATCATTTGCTACTAACAACCATGGACCTATAAAAACATATAGGTCACAAAAATCTTTTATCATGTAGGTATGGTGGTAGGCTAAGGAACAACAATAGTGTTATCTGGATTCTGGCTGTTCCAGGGACACAACGTGCGACAAAGCAAAGTTCCTTAGCCTAATACAAAGGTGACAGAATCACAGTGAATGACAAATGAAAAATTATCGTAAAGGTAAGATATGTAATGACATATTTATTTTGGACGATATATTAAATGTGATAATCTGCACCATAATCTGAATTAAATCAGCCGGTTATGTGATGATAAAATAAATGTTGATTTTGATTCTGACTTATTCTTATTTGATATATTCTTATATGAGTTGTTCCTATTTTTGGGTTCTGATTTGAGAAAAAATGTTGACCAATTATTTTTCATCTTTGAAGTAGTTCATAAATTTGTTTGGTCTAATGATGCTGCTTTATTGGTTGATGATTGCGTATGATACTCATGGATATACTTGCTTATCTTACTGCTTGAAAAGTTGCATGATTTCAATTGAAATTCAGAAGAATTTCATTGTTAAAAATGATTTCAAGGTATTTGTTGCAACATAATCATCTGGTCTATAATATCCAATTAATGGCAATCTCGAGTGAAAGAAAAATTCAGATGCAGATTACACTTGTAATCCAGTTGATAGAAAAATTACTAGTGAAACGTGATTTATGTTAAGACATTCATTAGCTGCATCGTTTTTCAAAGAAAATATCTGCATATTTTTCATTTCAAATAATTTTCAAACTACAAACTTTTTTCTAAAACCCCTTCTAGAAAATCACTTTTGTTGACCTTGTTTTAGATTAGTCATTTTGAAATTTTGATTTGATAATTATTTTTGAATTTGAGCTTAAATGAGTACATTAACTAATCTGACTCCCTACTGATTATCGAAAAGACAAATAGTGATTGAAAAAGTGGTAAGTGTTGATATTATTCTTATGTTATAACTCGAGACAGTACAATTAGTAAACTTCTTTAGAACTTTAAACAAGAGTTATAAAACTTTGTGTTGGCTAAAATTCCATAACTATTTCTATTTCTATCATATTTATATCGACCTTCATTCATCAAAATCCAATATAGTATGTCAATATGTGGTATTTTAAACAGGAAATCATTCTTTTTTCATTTTATATTTTTTCAAAAAAAGATACAAAGTATTCACTATCATTTAAAAGTCCTCACGGTTATGGATGGGTGAATTACTTGAAATTTTTGATTATGTGCTTCCATGCTCATTTAAAAGTCCTCACAGTTATGCATGTATGGAACGCATATCAAAATTGATTGATTAAGTAGGCAAATTGATTCTAATCCCATTTAAAAGTCCTCACTGTTATGCGTGGCTAGAAGATATTTGAATTTATTTTATTAATAAAAAATTTGGAATACTACTAATCTCATTTAAAAGTCCTAATGATTATGCATGGTTAGCAGATATTCTAATTCCTGATATAAATATACCACAAATAAACACAACTATATGCTTTATATGATCACATCACCCCTATCATTCTAAAGTGGAATATGCGTCAAACATAGTATTTATGATTTTTGTTTGATTTTTTATTGGAATTCAATATTTATATTTGATTGAATATTAATATTGTATTAATGTCTATCACTTTATCTCTATTTTTCTAGCACTATTACTCTTTTGTTGATAACAAAAGGGGGAGAGAAAAGTTAAGATTTTGTCAAATAAGAGCAAGTAAAGGTCAAATATTTTATTTTGTATTTTCAATATGCATCTAGGTTCATTTTTATTTATTTACATGCATATATGAAGGGGAAGCTTTGTGTAGAAATGGAGTATCCAATAGGGAGAGCAAATTGAATAATCAAATACATTTAATAAATTCAAAATCTTAAATATACGTTTGTTATCATCAGAAGGGGGAGATTGTTGAATATGCGAGTATATGATTTTTGTTTGATGATAATAAACATATTTAAATGTATTTGTTAATGTACTATTTTATTTTCACAGATTAAATAAATATTTGCTGAATAAAATAAACAATATAGAGTTTAAATTCAAACGGATATTTTATTCAAACAAATATTTATTAGAATTTTGAATAGCACAAATTTAAGCTCTTACCATATATATATATATACACACACACGAAAATTTCAATCACATTACAATTTCAATCATATCACAATTTTTCATTTACAAATGTCCTCACTACATATCGCTCATTCACTCGTATTTATCTTCAACTCCATTCCAGATTGAATCCAACATATGAGCAATTTGCAAAAATATACACTGACGCAGTAAAATTGAAAAGGAAATATTTTTGCAGTGTAAAATAAAATTTATTTTGAAAATATTATTTGCCTCAATTATTTGGGTTGTTCGTCATCATTTAAATTTGAGTTTAGCATACACGAATAGCTTTTGACATGCACCGTGCATCACTGTACATGCCACAAGGTCGTGCATCTACAGGGACAGGTGAGCACAAGGTCAAATCCAAATCAAAAGTCGGGTTCAACTTAAGTGAAATAAATATGAAGTCACAATATCAACACATGGTCAAACCCGAGCTTTAAGCTGGATTCAACACAGGTGCAAGTTCAAGAAAATGGTCAAGACTATAATTACAAAGAGCAACCAGTGATCAAATGAAGACTGGATTGCAACGACCACAACATAATTACACTTGAACCAACAAACTCAAAGAGAAATGCAATGACACTGCAGTTATGGTTCAAATGAATTAAAAGCAACAACTCAGTCAAGCTCCACACAAAGGCACAGACCAAAGTCACTAGAGAGCAACATGTACCCATTGACAACCAATCAGTGCAGTTCAATGCAGTAATACAAGAAATAGACTCAAATCAAGTGCACCAGTACAACACAAGCAACTAGACTACACATTCAAGTGTAAGCTCGGATGAGCAAGTGCACCAAAGACCAATAGCAAAATGCATATGAACTCAGTGGTCAGTGCAATGCGAGATCAAGTCTTAACCAAACTGCCCAGGCTCAAAGACAAATGCAAAAAACAATGCATTAGTACAGCATGAACCAAACAAGTACACAAGTCATGGCACATTGAATATATAGTGCAATAAAGTGAAGATGCAACTCAAATCAACATAACAAACATGCACAAGAAAAATGCCACACAAGCGACCAGACATGATGCAGTAAAACAGTGAATGCATACCTCAAACACAACCTTAAAAAAAGACTACAAATACAAAGCATACACATCAAACTCACTATACAATGCAACCTTCTCAGGTCAAAATAAAATTATACAAAACTGGAGTGATAAAACATAGCAGTGGCACTAAAAGTAACATCAATACAGTTCATATTCGAATATTTAAACTTGTAAAAAGTAATTAATTAAGTGACATTATATTTTGAATAAAAAAGCAATAGACGTTGATGCATATCTTTAGGACAATATAACAACTTGAAAATAGGAATTTGGCATGCATATAAATAGATTTTGGTTTGAATTCTACTTGTCTGGTAACTAGAAATATCTTTGAAATAATAAATGACTAATGGAGGAAAATAAATTATTTTGCAATGCTATCTTTGTAACGAGTTTAAAGAGGGTTTATTTTGAAAAATAATGGGGTCAATGAACTTTTCATTAGTTTAGGCTATAATTTCATGCAGTTGTAAATGTTGATTTCGAATTTAACGTAATAAACTAATTTGTATGAAAACAATTTATTGAAATTTTGTATGTCGTAGAAGGTTTTTGAGAAGGGAAATTATTTTGCTCCTTTATGGAATTAAGCGATTTTTAATTTTTTTTTAGTAATGGTTTGGTTTGATAATTGAGTTTTAAATGTTTTGAATTAAGAGTCCACCGTTAGAGAAATAAATCTCTGTTGTAGAAAGTCCTTAAAAAGGAGAAGTTGGTTAACGAAAGGAAAATTTTTCATGGCTTATTTTAGGAACTACGCAATTTTTGAAAATTGGAAAAAAGGGCTTTCGAGTTTATATTTTAAAGATTACAGTTTCAGATAAGGTACTTTATAATTGTAAAATTTTAGGTTTAAAGGATGAGAACCAAACCAAATTTATTTATGGAGTAGATATGGATCACTACCTAGGTATGGCTGTGTAATGGCTTTAAGATATGAATAAAATATGAATAACATGTATAATCTAATCTGAAAATTTGAAATCGATCCTAGATATTTAATCGTAGAATATTGGAAAATTGCAGAGACATTCCAGATTTAAAATTGGGTTATGTGTTAGGTTGTTATAGTTGACTTGGAACGTAAGTTTCTATATTTTGATTTATTTGTAGTGGTCTCTGTGTAGCTTCCATAAATTTTCCAGTTTGAAAATATGTATAAAAGTGGAACATCAAATTAACAAGGAATATACCAAAATGGAAAGAGATGTGTAAGATATGGATATTCTTTTCCATAGTTTACGCTGTCTTCGTAAAAAAAGAAAAGAAATAATTTCCTGTAGTTTCAAACGAAGCAAAGATCTCACTTTGGTAAATTTATGGAAAATTAATGGTGATCCCTTTAAAAGGATAGCTTTGATAAATTGAAATATGAAAATGAATGTTCTAGTTTGGAAACTAATATATAGATTAACGTATAACTACGCCTAACGCATAAAAATAGAGATGTATGAATAGCTTACTTTAAAACAGTATTCATATTAGTTATTATAAGACTAGGATTCATGGACATTAATTACAGATTTAACGGGTAATAAATTTGTACTTAATAGAAAATTAAAAGGGGTTAAATAAGGTATGGTTAATAAATTTAATATAATGGAGGAATTGGATCGACAAAATAAATGTATTTTGAAACTGGTAACAAGTTTAAAGAAACTTAAATACAGATTTAATAGAGATAGTCCAACTTTGACATTAATGATCAATTATTATAGATATATTAACTGAAGTAATAAATGGATCGCATTTATTAGAAACCAAGAAGGAGAATTAAGGAGATAGAGAATTAAGTGCAATAACATACTAAGGATGTTCATCTTAATTTAATAAGGAGTATTAGGGCCCTAACATCATTAACACTAGTTAATGATAAATGACGGCTTTTAGAAAAAATTTCTTTTAGTGTTTGTGATTATTACCACTAGTTGTCTCCCTTAGGCTATTAGAAAAGCATATGATATGTAGAAGATATATTCTTATTTTATCATTGGGTTTATTCTATGGAAGGGGTTAGACCTCCAGATAAATATATATATATATATATATATATATATATATATATATATATATAAAGGAACAACGTAAATAAAGAAATTTTGTAAGAACACTTAGCTAGAGATAAGCTATAGATAAGACTATAAGTAACGAGAAAATTAGGTTAGTAACTGGAAATAAAAGAATGCTTCAATCCTAAAAAAATTAAGATTTCGAAAAAAATAAAATTTAGCTTACTATGAGGCACCGTTCACCTAGAGGAGATAAAATGAATGTGGATATGAAGAAAATTTTCTATTGGACAGGAATAAAGAAGAAGGTGGCGAAATTTGCCACTAAGTGTTTAATGTGCCAAAAACAAAAATGTAGAATTGATTAAACAACGAGTGAAGGCCGTAAAAGATCACCAGAAATCCTATGCTGATGAGCGAAGAAAAGAGTTAGAATTAGAGGTAGGGAAACATGGTGTTTATCAAAGTTTCCCCTTTTAAGAAGATCGTGAGATTTGGAAAGTTGGGAAAGTTGGCACCAAAAGTTTGTTGGTCCTTTCCTCAAGTTTAGAAAGGATAGGAAGACTTGCTATCATGTGGAGCCGTTGGATAATTGGCACGAGTCCATGACTTTTTTTGTCTCACATTTGAGTAAATATCTTCATAGCACAACTACTGTGGTAAAGCCCGACATATTGGGGGATATTGAGATGGAGCAAATAACATTCCGTGTCACTATAAGCATTGTGGAGCATGGAACTAGGAAGCTCTTAACAAAGCAATTAGACTAGTTCGAGTATAAAGGGGAGAAAATTTGGTTGAAAGTATGAGACTTCTCATCCTAAGCTTTTCACTAGAAAATTTTCCTTTTTAAAATTAGTTTTGGTTGTGTTGTGGCTGCTAGATTGAATGTAGAAGATGATTGCTACACCTTTACTACCATTTTTTCACTCATATAAAACACCTTTTTGCATATTTAAGGTGCTTTCATACATACTTATATTTCACGATCATACACCCACACTAGGGTTGAGCTTAACTATAGTATGTCTGCACACGAAATCACATTGCACTTTTGGTTGAGCAGATAGTCATGTAGATAACTTGTTTGTATAAAATGGATGTTTATTGCATGTTACGCCATTCTCCCCTTTGAAAGTTTTCGTGAAAGAAGTCCTTTTAAGAGGGAAGAATGTAAAACCCCATAAAATCAGCCATAAATAAATAAATTTGATAAATTAAATAAGATACGGTAAAAATGAAAATTTTGCAAAAGATAAAATTTGTCCATGAAAGTTATTCCTTTGTGTTTGCGGAAAAATTCTGATAAATTTCCATATTTTATATGTTGAAAATAGAGCTCAAACAGAAAAGTTATGGACGTTTGAAGTTTTCAGATTAAAAATAATCTAAAAAAATTCAAATTCAAATACTTAAATAATTACTAAATTTTAAATCCAATAGTTAACAGTATATAGACTTAGGGATTAAGAAAACATTAAAATCAACGTTGACGTTAAAGAATAATTGAGGAATTAAATAAAAATAACAACGGTTGGACATCAATGTTCCCAAAATAGCTGGAGAGGTTGACCCCCGACCTTTACCTGTCGAACCTAGAGGTCAATCAGTGGCATAGAGGCGGTCGACCGGTCCTTATCATAAGGTGGCTAGGGTTTTTAATTTTGGATATTCCAGATTTAATTATTTAAATCCAACGATTCTGGTGCTTTCTCACTACTATAAATAAGACCCTGGATCCCTTACTTTATGGGAACATTAGTGAAGCTCTATTAATTCATCTCTTTAAGATTCAAAAAACTTCATTGGGGTTTTAGGTAAGAAATCCTTTAGATCTATCTTTGTTTATTATTTATTTTCTTTAATTCTTCTCCCCCAAGCCTTTAAATTCTGAATATAACGTATATCCAAATCCCTTACTATATATATGTATTAAGATGAAGAGAGTTGATAAGAGATTGTCTAAGGCATGTCAAATCCAATGGAGACAAAGCTATAACCATATTATGAGTAGAAATCTTAAGTTTTCTACTTTAGTAGTTGAATAGTATAATTTGGGTTTGAATATGCTTTGGAAAGTTTTGATTTGCGAAAACATTATATTATACACCCCCAAAACTCCTTCAATGCGAAATGTCAATTCTATGTTAGAACCTCAATTATTTATGTCAAAATAATGGAAATGTATGGATTTACAGTTTTGATAATTTTACCTTCTATTCCAATCCTTATTATTTTTCTTTGAATTTGATTAAAGGATTTTGATTAAGGAATAATGTGTAAGGTATGAATTTTATTCATAGTTTGCCCTGTTTATTCCCATGAATTAAATTGAAATTCCTTTATTATTTTTATGTAAACAAGGAGTTAAATAGAGCATAAAAGAATTGTAATTGTTAGTTTCTAGTATCGATATATTCTATTAGTTTGATATAATAAGCTAGGTTTAAATTTTAATTGCATACAAGTCCATTGATTGGAACTTTTAATATGAATGTTGGAATTTTTGTATTGTTGATAATATGGAAAATGACTAGTATAATTGTTTAAAGAGTTGAAATTTAAACCTTTGTTTAGGGCGTATATTTCGCACGCTTAGAAATTAGTGGGCGTGTACACACACACACATTTAAACATTAGTTTAGGGCATACATTTCCACACACTTAGAAATTACTAGGCTCATGTGTGTGTGTGTGTGTGTGTGTGTGTGTGTGTACACATATGCATTAGCGTAATTAACATATAAGTGAAACATATAATAGTGTAGTTAAATAGGTTATTAATTTTAGTAAATCCACCTTAGGAAGGTAGCTAACCTTAAAGGTGAAATATGAAGTATTTCTTATAAGGCATTGATTATGAAAACAGTGAGATATGTGATAATATATGTAGAGTGTGATATAAATTATGACTAAGTTATAGGGATGTGATGTCAGTCAAATGCACACGGAAGTCTACCCAGCTAATCGGCCCACTAATAGTGTAACTTTTGGGAAAACGTAAGACACCGTCTATAATAAGTAACTATAATGATGCAAGGTTAGCCCCAAATTCTATAGGATAAATCTACCCAGCTAATCTGGCTACGAATACCCAAGAATAGTTGGGCTAATATGAGACGTCACCGTGGTATACAGGTCATAACAAGAAGGACCTGCTTCAGAGACTGAAGGTATTAAGCGGTTGTGTAAGGGCTCGCCACTTCTCTATATAGGAAGTAGTAAATAGTTGGGGCTATAGGTTAGGCACGGTAGATGATATCTCTTGAAAGGGCTTGCTTCAATAAGAAGTACTAAGTGGCTGAAGAGATTCCATGCAATGTTAGCTAGATAGTTACTAGTGAGGAGTCCACCTTGGGATTATAGATAATAAATGACGTGGACCTACTTTAAACTAGACATTAAATGGTCAGAGTCTACCTAATTTCTATTAAAAGATATTAAGCGACTCGAGTACAATGTCTTACATTGATAAGACATAATGTACAATAGATATGGATTATTAGGATAGCTATGGGCTTGTATTTGGAAAGCCTTTTATTTAAGTTTGAGTAAAGATTATGGGTTTACATTTGAAAAGACTTGTTGTAGGTAGAAATGTAAGACAAATTCCTATTTAAATTATGCTACCGGATAATGATGTAGTAAGGTTTGGGATATTTATTTACCAGATAAGCTCCCTCCCCGTTACTAAATAGGTTAGGAAGGGCGATGCTGAAGGCTCAAACATTGATGTGACTTATTGCAGTAGACTATTTATTTATTGTTAATTTCTGTTTTTCCTGATGAACGCATGAAATAAAACCAATGTTATAATTTTGGAATATTGCGAATATGTACAGTTATCATTGGGTTTTTACATTATGGATGTTTATTATGGTTCTAAACGATAATTTCAATACAATGGGTACTATTGTTATTATTATATTTTATCCTTCCACTGTAAGATTGTAAATATGTAGATAGATAGCTCGGATCATTCTTTTACCAGTCAATACCTAGCTTGTGATGGTTCTAAGTTTCGATGGACTTTTTCTAGGTTATAATTTAGGCCCATTTCGGGGCGAGTAGTTACAAAACTTGTGGGCATCCTCACATATCATACTCCTAGAAACAACCATCCCGTCTAGAGTTGTCAATGATCCCTTCAGCATCCAACTTGATCTTGAACATCTCATGTCCCTCTGCATCGCTTCACCTTGTCGAACGTTCTTCTTCAGACTATCTAGTCTCATACGCTGACTTCTCACTTGTAGTGCTCAATCAAACACAATCGTTGATTCATCAAAGTTATAACACTTTAGTTGGCTCTTAGGATTTCCTTGCACTTGATCCACTATTTTCCTTATGCTTGCCCCGAAGTCAACTGTAGAAAATCTCATGTCATCCACCATGACTGATCCAAAAATATCTCTTAGCATCTCATTAGTTATTCCAGTGTGCATCCCTCGAAATGTTAACATTAGGTAACCTACCTCATCATAAGATTATTAACACTAGCTGTCATTTATCCTACCATATAGTGTACATAATCATAACAAGACAAACAACAAGCAATTAACTATTAAGCGGACTGAAGCAAAAAAATAGTCATTAAATTTTCTATGCAAGGTAAATAATTAACTCAAAAATCCATAAGATTACTAATGGATAACCATTATCAAACAAGTAAACTACAATAATACAATGCAAATGAAATAATTTAATTCAAACAATCATGCAATAGATCATAAAACAAATGCAATCAAATGAAACAGTCAATTAATCGAACTAATGTCAATAAGCGATTGAACAACACAGCTAATTCAACCAAAATGAATAAGCATCAACAAAGTAAAATATCTCAGCACCATATACCAAAATGGATTTTGGACCAACTTAAAACTCGCATCACCAAGCGTCCCACATTTCATGTCACACGACCTAGTTTTACAATCTTCAAATTGAGTTTATCCAAATAAAATACACATTTAGAATTTTATTCTAACCAAATAATTTTCTTCCTTTCATTTTAAAAATTTACTTCTGAATCATATGATTTCCATCCTTGTAAAATATTTTTCTCAACATATTTTTTTAAAATATCCAACAATATTTTACAATGCAATTTTCTAAAAAGAGAAATATCTTCACACATATTATCAATAGACATTGTAACGACCCGCCGCCTTGACCGCCTCTAGTCGGTAATTAAACCAACTAGAAACGTTCAAAATGACGGATTGTTATTTAGTTTATAACATTTAAACAGAATCAGCTACAGAATCACAGAATAGTAATCATATTTTATAAACAAACTTTTCTTTTATATACAAATATCAGAGTTTACAATACATTACATTTTATACAGCGGAAACAATTTATAAATTTAAGTACAAGAGAAAAAATTTTAGCTAAAACTTTAGTGGTGCTGAAATCCCCCTCTCTCTAACTTCGCTGCGAGCAAATCTTTAAGCTGCAAAAATACTCGGTCTGACCCGAGCGTTATTGCAAAACACAAAAACACTCGAGTCAGGATTAATCTTTATTCAAGTAAATAAATTTGAAATGAACTGAAATAAATGGTTACAGAGATGGTGAAACAAATGAATCGGTCTAATCTATTATGGACTTTACATTAACAATTTCAATTTTTTAAATTCTGTCAAACGTGTGTGGCTGTAGTACACACGTATGTTTACACACATGTGCACTGCCTTGCCGACACGTATGCAAGTGCAATCACAAAGACCACAAAGATACAATAACAAGCCAGAACAGAAACAACACAGCAGGTCAAAGGCAGAGAGCACAAGTACAGGCCGCAATGCACAACAATTTCAGCAGCCCCAAATACAACTACAAGCACAAGGCATATCAACAACCATAGAATCAACATGTATGCACAACAACCCAGCTACACAAGTAGTGCAGACCACAAGGCTGAGGTAATAGAACTCAAATACAAACCCAAGTGCTCAGTGCAGACTACACAATCAGTGCCACAACTCAATGCCAACAATATGGACTGGACAGTGCCAATTTGAACAAGTATACATGTATCAGAGGGAACTGGGAACTGTGTGCACAGGGAAAACACTACACAGTTCAAATGGAATGCAAACATGTATCAGAGGATATGTACAGTAATAGGCAGTGACCAACACAAGTGACGGTGTCAATTTGAACGAGTATACATGTATCTGAGGGAACTGGCTACAAAATTTTAAGTAAGACCAACAACAAGTTGGACTGCAACAGTCAATATGCAGACCATACCAGCAAAGAACCATAAATACAAGTAGAGAGCAAGCTACAAAATACATATGCAACATCACTACAGACTGCAACATGCACAGAGAAGTGAATGGACATGCAAACTGCCACAAACCAAAGTGCATGAACACAGGGAAGACTTAAATGAAGACTGAATACATCAGGCATGCAAAATGGAATGGATATGAAGACTGAACATATCAAAGTTTTGGAAATACAAGGTGTTCAAAATGAACACAGTAAGCTTCAGTTACAAAACTTAAGTGAAACAAGTAATGCAACAGTAGCAAGTACAACATGACAGTATAAAAGTATCACAAGTTCAAGTGCAGATGGAACAAACAAGTTTCATTTGAAACCTAAGTTTTAAACAGAGGCTAGATTAAGTGGTTTTGAGTTTAAATCAAAACTTTAGAGAAACTGAAGTTATAGACATAGAGTATTCTGGAAATAACAACACAAAAGAACCTGGAAAAGCATACAGTGATTTCCAAAGCAAAGAAAAAAAATATACAAATCAAACAGAGCTTCAGTTTTCAACTCAGTTCAAAGCAAAATGTTAATCTGGAAATCAATTCAAGTAGTAATGCACTCTCAGGAAAACAGTTTTCAAAAGAAGAAAATGGAGTGCAAGGCAAAAATGAATTTTGTTTCAAACAGCAGTTCATCCTGGAGACAAAATCCAGTAAGAATTCTTTTCAAATCATTAGTTATAAACAGAAGATTTAATCAGAGGATTTCCTACATTTGTTTTGCTTGAATAAGATTTTTTTTTTTTTAACTTAAATTAATGTTTAAACAAGCATATCATGTTCAAACCTTAAATCCTAACAAGGAACTGATCAGAAGATTTGAATTCTTCTTCTATTCTTACTCTCTGTAGTTTAAAACAGAGAAGAGCAATCCAAGTAAATACAGGCACAAGTCATTTAATTCATACACACAGATCATATACTTATATATACTCATGCAAGCATCAATTATATCAGAAATTTGTCAAGCAAAATATAACTAACCACTTAAGTTATAATTAAAATGTTCATTCACCTAGCAGTTTAAAACAGAGAAGCTACTTGATGCTTACTAACATTTTAATAAATTGTTTTACACCATCACAACCTACTTCCATTTAAGCATCCCATGCTAAAGATAATCAGATAAATGGATTTACTTTTTCCCCTTTTTAACATATTATTCATATGTGCACATTTTCAAACAGAGAGACATTTTGATATTTCATTCACATGCAAACAAATTTTAAACAAGTATACTTAGTTCAATCACATGCAAAAATGGGAATGCAGACAGGAACAACATGGATGAAGTACTAACAGTACATACAAAATGGAGATGAAGACTTGAACACCCAGGAAAACAATGACCAGACCAAAGTGCAACAGCATGGATACAACTTGACATGGAAACTGAAACATATCAGATAATGCAAATTGAAACAGAAGTTTCGAGTCAAATATGAAGACCACAAGTGAAGTGAATCAACTGCAATGCAACACATACCAGGATGCAAACAATAATGACATGAAGAGTAGAACAATCAGGAGAGCAGAGACCAGACCCAAGTGCAACAGACATATAACAGAGTATACCCTTTAATTCAAGTATTGGTTTGAGAAATCAATATTTACTCTTGAATTAATGAAACTGGATGGTCTAATTTATACACACATGCAGTTGTTCTTCTATTATTAAGTTTTCAGAGAAAACATTACAGTTTCACTTATTCCTTTTATTCTTTTCCATTTTTAATAAAAATTAAAACTGTATATTTACTTTGTTTAAATCTTAACTTTAACAAAGATTTGGATCTAAGGTTATGATTTTGATCTGGATATACACTTGGAATGCTAGAACAAACAAGATCAAGCAAGACAAATTTCAACAGAAAACAAACATTCAGAAACATACATCTCACATGAAATTCCATCTCAATCATCCACTTCAATATGATTATCACAGGCATAAACTAAGCAACTAAAATTACTTAAATTTTTTTTTTTTTTTTGTTAAAAAAAAAGATGTTATTCACAGAAAACAAGATGCAGTATTTCATTTTGCAAATGGCCAGTGAAAGGGGTATATGTAGATTCACACAAATATTTTAAGCATCCAAATCATTTTGCTTTGATTCCTTTACAAGTTTAAAACAAAATCCATCTTGTTTTACTGAAACAAAATCCATTGAAACAAAAAGAGACAAAGGGAAAAGAAAAAGGATTTTTGACAGGTTTTCCTTAAGAAAACAGTTTTCTGAACAAGATCGGAGATGATCAACAACTATTTCCTATTCTCAAGCATTTTCTAACAACAACATACACATAAAGCAGTACAAATATTCATTTAACAAAGCCAAATCCAACACATGCAGCCACAAACATAACGAGCAAAGTTTGGATATAGCATCTGCTCTCATCAATTTAATTAAAAATTATAGTATCTGTGTTTATCAATTTAAAAATACAATTTATAACATCCATTCTCATCAGTTTAATTAAAATTTAAGTAGCTTCTGTTCTTAACAGTTTAAATAAAATTAAATTCAATAGTATTTGTCCTCATCAGTTTAAATAACAAATTAACAGAGCAATTCATAGCAAAAGAACAACCAACAACCAACATGCAGTGAGCCATCTGTTCTTATTGGTCTAGAATTCAATTTTAACCGAGCAACTGAAAACCACAAACCACCAAAACAAAGCATGCAATCAAGTACTTATTGGTTCAACAGTTTAGATAAATTTATCCAAGCAACTGATAATGCATAACCCACAATTCCCAGCATGCAACCAAGCATTCACTTCAAAACAAATCTAAAAACTTGCATGAAGATTAATCGTGAGGAGAAACTCACCTTATCATGAAGAGCGGATCGAAGCAGAGATGAACGAAAACCAGAGGATCGATCGAAGCAATTGAAGCAGAGACGAAGAAGTCAATTGAGCAGATCGAAGCCGAAAGCCCTAATTTGAAGACGAGCAAAAATTTGGAGAGGCCGCCATTTTGTTTCGTTATTTCGTTTAGGGTTTAGAAATGAAAATGGTAAAGTGAGATAAAGGGGAATCGGGTTAAAGATAAAGGCAGTAGTATTCAAACGTGGGCCGGTATAAATTTCAAAGCCCAAACCATAAACAAGTTTTCCTCTTATTTTTTTTTTCTATTTATCTAAATCCAATTTGTTTTGTCTAATTATTTTCATTACTTTGTTTTGTAAATTTTTGTTTAAGTTATGTTGTTAAATTTTTTTACTAAGTGTATTTGTTTATTTTATTTTGTATTGATTTTTTTTTTTTATTTAAGCTAAAGAAAAGAATGTTATTAAAATTTTAACCATCAATTTATTAATTTACATAAATAAAAATTCTTGTATCCAAATTATTTTCTTAAGTCATTAGTTTGAATTTCAATTACAAATTAAATATTCAATTTCAACTCCAAAGTCAAGTTTAAATTTTTCTTCAGCTTTGTATAGATTAAATTTTAAATATTTAATCACCAATTTCATTGTTATATCGGAAATTCAGTTTAAATTATCATTCAAATATTCAAAATTAATTAAATATTCACAATTTAAATTGTTCAAAATTTAGGATCGTTACAATCTCCCCTCCTTAAAAGAATTTCGTCCCGAAATTACAAGTAAGGAAAAATGATTGTTAAAATTTCACTAATATTTATATTTTACTCAATTTTATCAAGTTCAACACTTATTAAAGATGAATGAATATAGGATTCATTCTATTTGTTTTATCTCGCTAGCTTTGCTAATTAACTCTTTTGTCTATTATTTTCTACAATCAAGACACAAAAATCTTTACTAAAATTTTCAACTTACAACCCAAAATTTTAAATTTGAAACACTTTATATTAGAGATTTACATATTATAACTTTTCCAAAGCTGTGGACTTTCAAAACCCTTCAAAAATCCTCTTCCTTAATTCATTTGGTTGGAATTATGCGAATTCTAATTCTAGATAATTGATTTTCTATTAAAGTTCGAAAATACTTGCTAACTCGAAATTTAACAAGTCTACTGTCGTTCTTAAAGACATTAGGCATACGCTGGCCAGGCGCAAGTCTAACAATCTCCAAGTACTAAATATACTTGCTTCAATTCCCAGTGAAAATACTTTTAAAAATTCTTTTAAAAATGGATATGGAAAGCACATTCCCCCATGGATCGCGGTACACACGGCGGTTACGCTACTATCCCAGTAGAATCGCTTGTGACCGTAGGCATCTCGCCCCTCGAATTTCGCCATGGTTGTTGCCATAGATCGCGGTCCACACGGCGGTTACGCTACTATCCCAGTAGAATCGCTTGTGGCCGTAGGCATCTCGCCCCTCGAATTTCGCTATGGTTTCTAGATTGCAGTTACTCGGCGGTTACGCCACTATCCCAGTGGAATCGCTTGTAACTGTAGGCATCTCGCCCCTCAAATTACGCTAGTCACTCCAACTAATGGAAAACAAATGGCCTATCCAACTAATGGAAGACAAAGGGCCAATCCAACTAATGGAAAACAAATGGTCAATCCAACTAATGGAAATATAAATGGTCATCCAACTAATGGAAATACTACGTAGCTACGATTTTTTAAATGGATACTCATCTCGAGTTCCATCACCATCACACAGTCACACAGTATAAATGGAAGGTACCTTTCCATATCCTCAATTTTGGAAAACATAATATTATACATACATATATAATATTTCACTTCACATTTAGTACATATCATACTCATGTACTTACATAAGTTTTCCACAACAATTACTTTTCCAAACTAATTGGTTTTCGAATTTATCGTATTCACACATATACGTTATGAAAACCACAACATTTCATACCCATAACAAATAGAGGATTCACAATTTTCCATTTCATTATCCATTTAAAATTTTCCTCTAAGTCGATTTGGAATTTTAAGGTTATATCAAACCTAATACACATTCACAATCCAATTTATTATCGACTTCACACACTCGATTTGGATTTCACGCTACATCGTCAATTCTCAACACATAATTGATGTCTATCGATATATAACCTCTGAGCTCGTACGTCTCAGAGAAGGGTGTTAAGCTAAGAGAATAAATTCCCCGCCACCAACAGATATATATTTAATAGAAATCAACTGATATGTCGTCAATTCACGACGTTAGACATACAATCCAAATCATCCATTTAAAATTCAAAGTTCAACTCACATTGTTTTTGTGTGTCAAAGTTAAACTCAATTTAACTCAAAATTCAATCACTTTGAAAATTTCCAAATTGAACTAATTGTTCAAATTTCCCAAAAATAATATCTTTACAAGATATAAAAATTTCACACTTAGCCATTTGAAACAAATTCAAATCATTTTGCACCTTTTAATCTTTGAAAACAAATTTCAAAGCAATTTCCTTAAATGGAAACATTTCCAAATATTTATCCATTTTAAACTTCAAATGGTTCACTTAAATTAATCAAATAAATCCTTACCGATTTATTTTAAACTTACGTTCCAAATCCGTAAATTTATTTCCACATTTCAAAAATAAATCAATATTTATTTTTAACAAATTCCCCTTTCTTTTATAAATTCCATAGTGAATTTACATTTCCAAAGTATCTATGAATATACGATTTCAAATCGATTTCACAAATTCATTTTCAATTTATCTTCAAAAGATAAAATTTCAAACCATTCATTTCATATAGGGAAACATACCCACACTTATTCAATAATAAGTAATTTACAAATCCACTTATTTTCAACACTTTGAAAATATTCAATATACTTCAAACCAAAATCAAGTATATATTCATTCTTAAAAAAAACCATTCTTTTAAACACATTTTATTTGAGTCAAAACGAATGTTGCGCAAAACATCGTTACGACGACTCAAAACCACTAGTATAAGGATTCAAATTTAAAAATAGATATGTAAATCCCAATACTAAACAAAATCATTTCCCTTTTGAAATTATTTACTATAACAACAAATGTTATAATCTACCATTTCCATTTTCCACTCGAAAACGTCTATTTCAACAACAAGTGTTGAAATCTATGCTTTCGATTCTTAACACATTTCAAAATGAATTATCTTCATTTACATAATGTTTCTTCCCAAAAACATTCCCATTTAAGTTTTCAACTTCAACTTAATTCATGGTTTGAATTCCACATACACTTCAAAAATATTGGTTTTAAACCGATTTCAAATTCCCAATACTAAGTTTTCCACTCAACTTAATTCCATGCCCGTTCAAATTCAAATGCATCATTGAATCTATTTAAATCTATTTCGAATTTTCATTAGATTCATATCTCTTTTGATATTTTATTCACCGTTCAAAACCATAGATATAATTCCTTTAATAAGTTACAACAATTTACTTATCAAAATAAGTCGTTTGCGGATTTTACAAACATCTCTAGAAATTCCATTTCTATTTATAAAACTTCGTTTTATAATCTCCTTTCTTAATTTGATTCAATTCAATTTATATAACTTAGTTATATACACCAAAAGTCCATATTATAAGTTAAATACTTATAATCCATTCATTTACTAAATCGTTCTTCACCACATTTGAAATCAATTTTCAAAAGAATTCAAAATTAAATTTCCAAGTTATAGTTCAATAATCCACTTGATTATAATCAAATTGACATATCATTTTATTTTCCAATTACTACTTTGGAGATATTCAAAATATTTGATTTAAGCCAATTTAAACCAATTCATTAATCCACTTGACTTACATTTCATTTTCCATAACTCTCAAAGATTCGATAATGAGTTTCCGAACGATCGAAACTCAAGTCTAACGAGACCTCACCGAATAGAAACTACCGCAATCCTAACTTTAGAGAGGGGAATTTCCAAAAATAATTTTAAATTTCAAAATACCTTTTATTTTGAAGAAAACAATTTTAAACTTCGTTAGATTTGAAAACACTTCCTTTAAAGTGATTCTAGTAACTATTCATATTAAATGCCATAAACTAAGCTTTGTGTAAACCAAAGCTCTGATACCACTTTGTAACGACCCGCCGCCTTGACCGCCTCTAGTCGGTAATTAAACCAACTAGAAACGTTCAAAATGACGGATTGTTATTTAGTTTATAACATTTAAACAGAATCAGCTACAGAATCACAGAATAGTAATCATATTTTATAAACAAACTTTTCTTTTATATACAAATATCAGAGTTTACAATACATTACATTTTATACAGCGGAAACAATTTATAAATTTAAGTACAAGAGAAAAAATTTTAGCTAAAACTTTAGTGGTGCTGAAATCCCCCTCTCTCTAACTTCGCTGCGAGCAAATCTTTAAGCTGCAAAAATACTCGGTCTGACCCGAGCGTTATTGCAAAACACAAAAACACTCGAGTCAGGATTAATCTTTATTCAAGTAAATAAATTTGAAATGAACTGAAATAAATGGTTACAGAGATGGTGAAACAAATGAATCGGTCTAATCTATTATGGACTTTACATTAACAATTTCAATTTTTTAAATTCTGTCAAACGTGTGTGGCTGTAGTACACACGTATGTTTACACACATGTGCACTGCCTTGCCGACACGTATGCAAGTGCAATCACAAAGACCACAAAGATACAATAACAAGCCAGAACAGAAACAACACAGCAGGTCAAAGGCAGAGAGCACAAGTACAGGCCGCAATGCACAACAATTTCAGCAGCCCCAAATACAACTACAAGCACAAGGCATATCAACAACCATAGAATCAACATGTATGCACAACAACCCAGCTACACAAGTAGTGCAGACCACAAGGCTGAGGTAATAGAACTCAAATACAAACCCAAGTGCTCAGTGCAGACTACACAATCAGTGCCACAACTCAATGCCAACAATATGGACTGGACAGTGCCAATTTGAACAAGTATACATGTATCAGAGGGAACTGGGAACTGTGTGCACAGGGAAAACACTACACAGTTCAAATGGAATGCAAACATGTATCAGAGGATATGTACAGTAATAGGCAGTGACCAACACAAGTGACGGTGTCAATTTGAACGAGTATACATGTATCTGAGGGAACTGGCTACAAAATTTTAAGTAAGACCAACAACAAGTTGGACTGCAACAGTCAATATGCAGACCATACCAGCAAAGAACCATAAATACAAGTAGAGAGCAAGCTACAAAATACATATGCAACATCACTACAGACTGCAACATGCACAGAGAAGTGAATGGACATGCAAACTGCCACAAACCAAAGTGCATGAACACAGGGAAGACTTAAATGAAGACTGAATACATCAGGCATGCAAAATGGAATGGATATGAAGACTGAACATATCAAAGTTTTGGAAATACAAGGTGTTCAAAATGAACACAGTAAGCTTCAGTTACAAAACTTAAGTGAAACAAGTAATGCAACAGTAGCAAGTACAACATGACAGTATAAAAGTATCACAAGTTCAAGTGCAGATGGAACAAACAAGTTTCATTTGAAACCTAAGTTTTAAACAGAGGCTAGATTAAGTGGTTTTGAGTTTAAATCAAAACTTTAGAGAAACTGAAGTTATAGACATAGAGTATTCTGGAAATAACAACACAAAAGAACCTGGAAAAGCATACAGTGATTTCCAAAGCAAAGAAAAAAAATATACAAATCAAACAGAGCTTCAGTTTTCAACTCAGTTCAAAGCAAAATGTTAATCTGGAAATCAATTCAAGTAGTAATGCACTCTCAGGAAAACAGTTTTCAAAAGAAGAAAATGGAGTGCAAGGCAAAAATGAATTTTGTTTCAAACAGCAGTTCATCCTGGAGACAAAATCCAGTAAGAATTCTTTTCAAATCATTAGTTATAAACAGAAGATTTAATCAGAGGATTTCCTACATTTGTTTTGCTTGAATAAGATTTTTTTTTTTTTAACTTAAATTAATGTTTAAACAAGCATATCATGTTCAAACCTTAAATCCTAACAAGGAACTGATCAGAAGATTTGAATTCTTCTTCTATTCTTACTCTCTGTAGTTTAAAACAGAGAAGAGCAATCCAAGTAAATACAGGCACAAGTCATTTAATTCATACACACAGATCATATACTTATATATACTCATGCAAGCATCAATTATATCAGAAATTTGTCAAGCAAAATATAACTAACCACTTAAGTTATAATTAAAATGTTCATTCACCTAGCAGTTTAAAACAGAGAAGCTACTTGATGCTTACTAACATTTTAATAAATTGTTTTACACCATCACAACCTACTTCCATTTAAGCATCCCATGCTAAAGATAATCAGATAAATGGATTTACTTTTTCCCCTTTTTAACATATTATTCATATGTGCACATTTTCAAACAGAGAGACATTTTGATATTTCATTCACATGCAAACAAATTTTAAACAAGTATACTTAGTTCAATCACATGCAAAAATGGGAATGCAGACAGGAACAACATGGATGAAGTACTAACAGTACATACAAAATGGAGATGAAGACTTGAACACCCAGGAAAACAATGACCAGACCAAAGTGCAACAGCATGGATACAACTTGACATGGAAACTGAAACATATCAGATAATGCAAATTGAAACAGAAGTTTCGAGTCAAATATGAAGACCACAAGTGAAGTGAATCAACTGCAATGCAACACATACCAGGATGCAAACAATAATGACATGAAGAGTAGAACAATCAGGAGAGCAGAGACCAGACCCAAGTGCAACAGACATATAACAGAGTATACCCTTTAATTCAAGTATTGGTTTGAGAAATCAATATTTACTCTTGAATTAATGAAACTGGATGGTCTAATTTATACACACATGCAGTTGTTCTTCTATTATTAAGTTTTCAGAGAAAACATTACAGTTTCACTTATTCCTTTTATTCTTTTCCATTTTTAATAAAAATTAAAACTGTATATTTACTTTGTTTAAATCTTAACTTTAACAAAGATTTGGATCTAAGGTTATGATTTTGATCTGGATATACACTTGGAATGCTAGAACAAACAAGATCAAGCAAGACAAATTTCAACAGAAAACAAACATTCAGAAACATACATCTCACATGAAATTCCATCTCAATCATCCACTTCAATATGATTATCACAGGCATAAACTAAGCAACTAAAATTACTTAAATTTTTTTTTTTTTTTTGTTAAAAAAAAAGATGTTATTCACAGAAAACAAGATGCAGTATTTCATTTTGCAAATGGCCAGTGAAAGGGGTATATGTAGATTCACACAAATATTTTAAGCATCCAAATCATTTTGCTTTGATTCCTTTACAAGTTTAAAACAAAATCCATCTTGTTTTACTGAAACAAAATCCATTGAAACAAAAAGAGACAAAGGGAAAAGAAAAAGGATTTTTGACAGGTTTTCCTTAAGAAAACAGTTTTCTGAACAAGATCGGAGATGATCAACAACTATTTCCTATTCTCAAGCATTTTCTAACAACAACATACACATAAAGCAGTACAAATATTCATTTAACAAAGCCAAATCCAACACATGCAGCCACAAACATAACGAGCAAAGTTTGGATATAGCATCTGCTCTCATCAATTTAATTAAAAATTATAGTATCTGTGTTTATCAATTTAAAAATACAATTTATAACATCCATTCTCATCAGTTTAATTAAAATTTAAGTAGCTTCTGTTCTTAACAGTTTAAATAAAATTAAATTCAATAGTATTTGTCCTCATCAGTTTAAATAACAAATTAACAGAGCAATTCATAGCAAAAGAACAACCAACAACCAACATGCAGTGAGCCATCTGTTCTTATTGGTCTAGAATTCAATTTTAACCGAGCAACTGAAAACCACAAACCACCAAAACAAAGCATGCAATCAAGTACTTATTGGTTCAACAGTTTAGATAAATTTATCCAAGCAACTGATAATGCATAACCCACAATTCCCAGCATGCAACCAAGCATTCACTTCAAAACAAATCTAAAAACTTGCATGAAGATTAATCGTGAGGAGAAACTCACCTTATCATGAAGAGCGGATCGAAGCAGAGATGAACGAAAACCAGAGGATCGATCGAAGCAATTGAAGCAGAGACGAAGAAGTCAATTGAGCAGATCGAAGCCGAAAGCCCTAATTTGAAGACGAGCAAAAATTTGGAGAGGCCGCCATTTTGTTTCGTTATTTCGTTTAGGGTTTAGAAATGAAAATGGTAAAGTGAGATAAAGGGGAATCGGGTTAAAGATAAAGGCAGTAGTATTCAAACGTGGGCCGGTATAAATTTCAAAGCCCAAACCATAAACAAGTTTTCCTCTTATTTTTTTTTCTATTTATCTAAATCCAATTTGTTTTGTCTAATTATTTTCATTACTTTGTTTTGTAAATTTTTGTTTAAGTTATGTTGTTGAATTTTTTTACTAAGTGTATTTGTTTATTTTATTTTGTATTGATTTTTTTTTTTTTATTTAAGCTAAAGAAAAGAATGTTATTAAAATTTTAACCATCAATTTATTAATTTACATAAATAAAAATTCTTGTATCCAAATTATTTTCTTAAGTCATTAGTTTGAATTTCAATTACAAATTAAATATTCAATTTCAACTCCAAAGTCAAGTTTAAATTTTTCTTCAGCTTTGTATAGATTAAATTTTAAATATTTAATCACCAATTTCATTGTTATATCGGAAATTCAGTTTAAATTATCATTCAAATATTCAAAATTAATTAAATATTCACAATTTAAATTGTTCAAAATTTAGGATCGTTACAGACATTCTCTTGTTAAAAATTGGTTATGCTCCTAATCAAAATTCGGTTTAAAAAATATAGTTTCTCTTTAGACAACGTGTATCAAAAACATCCTTTATAAGAATAATTACGATCAAAATTTGCTTCCATACAAAGCTTTTCCAATTTTAACGATGTTTTTTAAACAAAACTCTTGCTTCTTTTCAAATAAAAATGTTCCTCTACCTCTTTATTCAAAGATATATATATATATATACATATATTTAAAAATATTTCTAACAAAAATACTTCCAAATATTTTCTCCATTAAAGTAACTTCTCAAAAGTATTTTTTTCTAGGTTCCATTATCTTTTTACTAAATACTCTTTTCTGCAAAACATCCTTAGAATAAATTTTCATAATGTCAAATAATTAATTTCTCATATTTCTGAACTTCGGTAAATCTCTTTCAATTCAATACAGACATTTTTACTTCTTAAATAAAATACCATTCAAAATCCAAAATGTATATTTTATTGTAACTTCTCAAGTTAAAATTCCATAAAATAAGCCCACATTTTAGGTTAGGTTTAAATGTCAATGTACGTCATTTGGGTTAAAACCAACACTTAACCCTTTCTAAAAGTGCTCATCTTACCCCACTCTTATAGTATTTATTTCCCACTCAAAGGTCACTATAAATAACTAACATCCTAGTGTGATGTAACAACTTCCTAACACCTCCAGTACCCAATGTACCTGTATAATGCACTGTGGAGGTACCCGATCGATGCAGGATCATAGCCAAAGGTGAAAAGAAATGAAAAATCCAAACAAAGAACCTATAGAACATCTCACAATGCATAGACAAGATTTAATATAATAATATAGTTGTAAGAGAGGCAGGATAGTGATATAATCAAATAAACCATAAATAAGAACATCAGAGTGCATCATGTTCACAGACTATGCAAAAACTGAAATAAAGAGTTTATACACCCAGATGTCCAAAATAAATCCTATAACTGTCTCTCAATACAAGTACTGACATAGCTTCACAGTATTGCACAACAGAATGTAAGCGATAATAAGCCCCAAATATAGATATATGAATGCACAGCGTCCTACTCGTACTTCGTACAACTCTATGCACAATTCATACATGTTATCCCTAATCTGCTCATTTAAGAGTACCAGTGATAATAAGAAGCAAAGCATAAAATCTGGATCAGACAATAGAATGGTGTGAGTGATACATGATCTAAAAAATACTATAAAACCAGTATATAGTAAATAGGGCATAGGGTATGAAGAACCATACTTGACCTTTCCCCACATCCAAAGACTTAGCGCATAACAGCCGATATATGCTAATCTACTATCATAACCATATCAGTGTACTACAATCGAAGTACAATGTCATATGTCATGGTATACGGTCGAAGATACCCACATCGTGTGACATCCTAGAGTGATAAACAATCAAGACAAACATGACATCCATCAAACATTCCTCACCATCACTTGTGTGCGTTGGATATATGATAACTTGTATAGCATAATCGCAAACCACAGACCAAATCAAAATCCCAGAATCCTTGGTGCTCGATTCCATGCCACTCCGAAATGCTAGGAACCAGGCCTACAATTGCAAAGCCTAGGGTAACCTACTATCGCAAGATCCGAACACAATCACAAATCCAGGTGGGCGTCCCCACATATACCTTCTTTATTAGCACCAAAATTCTTTGAGTTATCAATGACCCATTTGCGTGCGTCTCCATAATGGAACATGATTGTTATTCTGTCACGGCTATCTCCACAACAGTATACAGTGACAAATCCAACTCGCAGGCCCCCATCGTTGAACTTGCCCATGTGGATCAAATGCCACGACTCCCATTATTAATTCGTCATCTTCGTAAAGCCTCTAGATACTGATTGTAAGTCGTAGAGCCATCATACTAAGGTTCCAAAGTCATCGCTGACATCAAAGCACTACGCCGTTGTTTCACTAGTTGCTGCATGAAGTCCAAGATCATCCCGAGTTGTCCTAGATCATCCATCCTTACTCCCCATCAACTCATCAAAGACCCCCAAACTCTGCCTCGAAGTGCATCCATTCCAAGTCTGGAGCCTCTATCCAAAACCCCATGCTCCAACGCTTTTCAATCCAACCTCCGATCAAACTAAACAAGACCTCAAAAGCCGAATGAAACCCAAAGGTTGAAACATTTTTGACGACCAGAGTTGAGCCAAAGCACTCAAGACCGAACCATTCTCAACGTTTAGAACTGAACCAAGGTCCACCAAGTCCTCTACTGAACCAATTCTCGTGTTCGCCCCCTGTACCAAATCTACCACCGAATGAGTTTCGTCAGCCCAAACCGAACTAATTCCACCACAGAATAAGTTTCGCTGGTCAGAACCGAGCCAAGGTAACTCCTTTCCAAATACTGAGCACGCCTAACACCAATAAGAACCACCCACTAAACTGATTTCCTATAGCGCCTCTAAGTCTAAGTTTTGTTTTAATTTTACTACTAGCCCCATTCTTTAACCTTGTGTATTCTATATGCAGTAATACATGGTTTCGTGGTTCCTAACTTTAAGTTGCTATGTTGAGGATTTTAAACTATACAAGCAGACACACAAACACAATACACACAAATCAACATCCAAATACATGTCAAACCATAAATATTCAATCACGTAGTACATCCATAACGTAGCCTATCAGGCACAAAGGCAGCTATACTCCAAGATAACATGATTAAACTACTTTAAACATTTCAAAAAAAATTCTACTTTAGTTTGACTTAGAAAATAGTTCTAAAACATTAATTTAACTTGAAAATGGATGCAAAACTTATTAAAACCTATAAATACATATATAATAAGGTGAGAGATGATAACACGCCCATCAAAACCTCCAACATCTAAGTTTTGCATGCAAATAGATGTAAATCCAAAAACAAACAGCATATATCAAATTACCCTCCTACAAATGTAGATTTGAAGATCTCTAATGAATCCCCTTCCTAATCTATCTTTAGTCTATGGTTTATACTTGATTTGGATGAGAAAAGAGAAGGTTTTGGATGAAAAATAGGTTAATAGAGCATTAGATCTATTAGGAAAGAGGTAAAAATGATTTGGGGATTATGGTTTAGCCAAACATAGTTTCCAACCCTGAAATAGGTTAGTGAGTTCGCCCCCAAATTCCCTACTTACCCACTAAGCTGCTCTAAAAACAATCAATATTCAAACAGCCATATTTCCTAGCCAGAAAGTCCAAATCGCTATTATGACCACTTGAAAGGGAAACTATTATATCTTTCTAATTGAAGTGGCTTTGGATGCTAATTCCACTTTTATCAAATTTATAGCCGTTACCAAGTTTTAGGGGTAAAATCATCCGAAAAAATTCTAAAGATATGAAATGTCACTAACAGGCATATTCCAAAGTTATAAATTTATATGACCTCATAAAAATATAAAAATAATATTTTACAATCATCTGATATGCAAAATGTGGGTTGTTACACTCTCCCCTTTTAGGAATTTTACCCCTGAAATCCCCAATGCAACCAATGTAAAATTCAAGAATAGCTATCATGCATGCCTAACATCCACGAGTGAACATATAAAACATAAAACATGCATACAAAAGTAAGAGATGATATCTACGCCTACCCTAACATGCAAGATACTAAATAGTCCTACATGACATCGAAAGTAAAAGTAAGTGTGATAAACAGAAAGTTTCATCAAGTAAAGAGGTTCGAATAAGTGATCCTCATGCTCTCCTTGGTCTCCTAAGTGCAATCGCCTTTGCTCTTACTCCATTGAAACTTCACCAGCTCTACCATCTTCATTCTAAGCTATTTCGTATCATGCTCGACGATATGAATAGGCCTATGAGGTCTTGATGCTTATGGTTCAATCTCAATATCATTAAGTTGATTCGACCCAACTATCACGCTTGAGCCATGCACAAACTTCCTCAACTAAGAGACGTGGAACATGTAGTGCACATCCGCTAGCTTCTGAGGTAAGTTGACTCTGTAAGTCAGATTCCCAGTCCTCTCAAGTGTCTTAAAAGGACCAATGAATCTTGACGCCGACTTCCCCTTAGTACAAAATAAAACAACATTCTTCAATGGAGAGATCTTAACGAATACCATTTCACCGATGGAGAACTCTAAATCACATCTCCTCCTATCAATGTAGCTCTTTTGTCTATCCTAAGCAACTTTCATTCTTTTCCGAGTGATCTTGATATTCTTCAAAGTCTCTTTAATCATATTTGGTCCAAGTATCAATTTCATGCCCGCTTTCAACCAACGCGAAGGAGTGTTGCACGGTCAGCCATATTACATCTCATATAATACCATATCGATGCTAGTCTAATAACTGTTGTTGTATGTGAACTCTACTAAGTGAAAATGATCATCCCATAAGCCATCAAATCGATAATGCAAGCTTGTAAGAGATCCTTCAAGATACGAATGACCCTCTCGGTTTACCATTTGTTTATGGGTGATAAGCTGTACTGAGAGCAGCACTATCCTCAATGTCTCTTGTAAGCTCTTCCAAAACCTGCTAGTGAACGGGTCTTGATCGCTCATAATGCGCTTTGGCATACCATGGAATCGCACAACCCATTTCATATACAATTCGGCCAATTTGGATGTCGTTCTACCTGACTTGAGTGGTATAAATCTAGCACTCTTCATCAGTTTATCGACAATGAAACAATTGCTATCATACCTTTCTTTGGTCCTTGGCAATCCGTCGATGAATTCCATTAAAACTTATTCCCATTTCTACTTAGGAACCTCAAGTGGTTGCAGTAAACCACTTAGCTTCTTTTGCTCTTCCTTTCCAAAAAATAGTACATGCACTTTGTTATCCAGTCTTCTGACCAAGTAGTAAAGTGACGAACTTGATGAGTCAAACTTGAAAGCTATTGAGGTAGAAGGCCTGAAGTGATAGTCAAAAGTCTAGAAACCAAGCATAACCAAGATCATAAGAAAAAACCAAAATCAATCCAAGATTTCAACAACTGGATCAAGAAACTTGATGGATTGGTACCGAATCATAGTTATGGACTGATACCCATCCATGAAACCTCACCAAAATTAGCCTATTTTCCCCGTGCTACTTAGCCTCGATGTGAAAAACCTATTCCTTGATCCATCGAGCGTTAGTATATTAATGGTTATTGAATGATCCAAGCACTAGAAGCCAACAAGTTTGATCCACTACTGATCCATCCAATTGACTTGGAAATAATCCCATAGCTCTACAAATAAGTTTGGGAACACGGAGCTAATGATATATCACTCCAAATTGGATACAACCATCCATAAGTCAATCTTATCGGTAACGATCCATAGCTGATTGCTGACTTGACCATGTTTTCTCGAGTGCAACTGCTGCTACCTCATGGAGATCGTAGAAGAGAACATGGTAGAGCATTTCTTGTCGACCTACGACTATAAATATGTATGAAGGTCCATCATTTTGGGGATCCTATTGGCTTCCATGTAATTATTACACATTCCTTGTAATCACTCGTGGAGTGGTACCAAACCACAAGAACTGTACTTGTAAACAACCACAAAATCAGTAATAAAGCTTAGTGGATGTGGGAAACGATTAGTCGAACCAATATAATACTTTTGTGTCTTACTTTAATTTGTTTTTATTTAGCCTCTTTACTATTTTCTCTATTATACTCACATGGGTGTTTGTGCCTCTTTTGGTTCAAACATTTTGGTGCTTTCAATGAGAAAAACTGAAGATTTGATAACTAGAAACTAGAATCTAAGAAAGATGATGAGACCATTGACTGAAAGAATTGCTTGAGGAAGCCAATAAGGTCATGAGGGTTAGCCAAGAGGTGATCTTAGGATATAACCCCTCTTCCATCTACATAACTAAATATGAGATGGAAATGATGATGATAGAGATGCAAAACAGAATGATAGCCCACTAGGAAGAGATGATGGATGGATTCTTTAGAAGGATAGGAATAGCCATAACTACTATAGTCCCAAACAAGAGACCAAGGGCCATAAAAAATGCCTCTAGAAATAAAGTAGAGAAAAATGGGTGATCGTTGGAGAAATGCATGGATTGATACCGATGCCCGTGCATGGATAGGTGTCGATCCCTAAGATCTTAGGAGCATACCCGATTTGAATCCAAGACTTGGAGATGCTCATGTGAAGGATGCTGTTGAACAACAGAACTTGAATCAGAATGCAGAAGTGCGACCGAAGGAGCACACATTGAAATTTCCCTATAGGAACGAGGAGTATGATAAAGATGTGGAGCAGAGACTTCCATTAAATAACGATGATAGAATCGCTGAGATAGTGATTTGAGCTATGAGGAGCAGACTGCCTAACCAGAGCTTGGAGGATGTGAATAGAAGTCCATTCACTTCAAACATTTGACATGCTAGGAATCTGCCTGATTTTAAGCTAATGACATTGGAGATGTATGATGGAAAGATGTTTCTAACAGTTCATTTGATGAGGTACATCCGGCACACAGATGTGTTGGGTGCATATGAGGAAGTGATGGGATGGTGTTTCCCTTTATACCTAATAAATTTAATAATGCTTTGGTTTGTACAATTGGAGAACAGTTCCATTAGGCCAAATTGGTAGATAAATTCATGAAATAGTTCATGGTCTATATTTCATGACCCAAAAAATGTGATGACACTATCGAGTGTGAAGTAGAGGGCCTAAGAGACCCTAAGGAGGTTTTTGATAAGATTCAACGCGGTGGCTATCGCATCGATATACCAGACCCGTTAAGGTTTTGATTGTGTAATTATCAGGAGTAGCCGGCAAGATGGATTTCAAGGTTTCTTTGGAATGGGATCCACCGATGAATCTCATAAAATTTTATTATGAAGCCAAAAGGTACTTACGTCAAGAGGATGCTAAAGCTAAGTGGGAAGAAATTAATGCTATGGATGACGAAGGATCGCCTAGAAAAGGATCCAACAAAGGAAAAGGAAAATGAAAGATGGATGATGGGTTTAAACGATCAAAAGTGGCAAATAAGGGACTAAAATTCTCCTCTTACACAGATTTAAATGAGACCCTAGGATGGATTTACCTTACCACTAAGGGGCAGATCCCTTATCGAAAGCCAATGAGGAAAGAACCCATGGACCATGAGAGGATGTGTGGAAATATTACTTATTCCAAAAGCTAGATGGGTATAACACAAGTGATTATAGGCATTTGCATGATCTGATCGAAGAATAGGTCCGAGCTACGGTGGTGGAACAGGAGCATCCATAATCCATAATGAATGGAAACAGTTTTGGATCAAAGCCAAGGATAGTCATCTCCTAATTGGGATGGCAAGGAATCAGATTCGTTTCCCTTACTTTGTTTTCTATTTTAATAAACAATATGGTATTGTAGTTGAGCCACTTACTCATGTATGGGATATCGATCGATCACTAGGCACACTATAAGTTTGATGCAAGGCTGCAATACTTGGATGGATGTTGTGATGTGTGTTTGGTGTTTATGTTTGAACCCTGTAAATGAATGCTTGATCTTTTATACACTTATTTGTGATGACTGATATTGACCACGGTAGTCCCGACCGGAGAGATGGGGAAATCACCACAAGGTGCAAGTTCGCTTGCCGGAGAGTAAGTGAATGGACTTATACAGTATTGATAGCTTTGAGTCCTGACCGAAGAGCAGGAACTGGAGTGCAAGAAGCAAGTTGCCTCACCGGAGAGTGAGCGGATGAGCTTGCTTATTGTTGAGTCCCCTCACCTTAGAGCAAGTGGATTGAGCTCAGCAAAGGTCCGGAGAGACAATGAATTGGACTTTTAGCCTTGAACAACCATGTATTTGATTAGCAATTCGAAAAGATAGTGGACTTAACTATCGGCCCAGAATAGCAATGGATTCCGCTAACGATCCGTAAAGATCAAGATTTCAACTAATAATTCGAAGACTCACTTTTATTCTCTTATTCTTTAACTTATAGAACTATTTCCATAAACTTATTCTTTTAATTTTATTTAATTAAGAACAGCCTCTGTTGTGTTTTCAAATCCCAACCCCTTATCACTCTAATCTTTATATTATTCTATTTAATTTATCTATTTAAATCTCCTAAATAATGTTATTCAAAATTAGGGGTATTACTGGTTCCCATCCTTAAAAAAATTCGTCCTCGAAATTCAGTAAGGACTAAATACTAAGCATAACTATCATCTGTAATGTCTTCCAAACTACCATATTAGCCTACCTGACTAACAACGATCTATATAAAGTAAATATAGAACATACCCTCACAGTAGATCAGGACAAGTATTCCTAATCTTGTTTTTTGTCTTCCAAGTACAGTCCTTCTTGTTGTCGCTCCACTAAACTTTCAACAACTTGACTGTCTTGTTATTAACCTCTTCTCATCTCTCGCTATAACTTGAACTAGTTATTTAACAAAAGTATTCTGTTATACTAACAAATCGTCCAACTCTGTTGGAGGAATAGTAATTTCTAGATCATGCACATACTTATAAAGTGAGATACATGAAACATATTATGGACACCTACCAAACTTCTCGACAACTCTACTCTATATGCGAGCTTTCTGATCCTCTCTATAACGGACCAACATATCTCGATGCCAGTTTCTCCGACTTTCGAAATTGTACTACACCCTTAATCGGTTTTATCTTAATGAAGACTTTATCGCTAATTGAGAATTAAAGATTTTTATACCTCTTATCTGCATAACTTTTCTGTCTAGACCGAGCTTCCTTCATCCTTTCTCCAATTAACTCAATCTTCTCTGTTACCTCTCTACCCAGATCTGGACCCAAGACAAATCTATCTCCAGTTTCCAACCAATGTGCTAGTGATTTGCATAGCCTTCCATACAAAGTTTCAAAAGATGCCATTCCTATACTAGTCTGGTTACTGTTATTACAGGAAAACTCAATCAAGTGTTGATGTCTTCCCAAGATCCACCAAAGTCCAATCACAAGCTCTTAACAAATCCTCAAGTATCTTATCGACTCTCTCTGTCTTCCCATCCATCTGAGGGTGATACGCGGTACTCATTTTAAGCTTGGTACCTAACACCTATTGTGGACTCTTCCAGAGATCACTAGTAAACAAGCATCGCCACCACTGACCATGCTACTAGGAATTCCATGTAGTGTAACTATGTTCTTCATGAACAACTTAGCTAAAACAGGTGCCATCCTAGTTGACTTAACTGGAATGAAATGGGAAATCTTAGTCAACCTATCAACTAGGACCCATATATTTTCATTTCCTCTATTCGACCTTGGCAACTCGTCTAAAAAATCTATGGATATCGAATCCCATTTCCAACTGGTACCTCCAAAGGTCGAAGTAACCCACTCAGCTTTTGATGTTCGACCTTCATGTGTTGACAGTTCGCGCACTGCCTAACCCACAAGCCAGCATCCTTCTTCACACCTTTCCACTAAAAGCTCCTCTTCATATCTTGATACATCTTGCTTCCTCCAGGATGAATCATGAACTTAGATCGATGAAATTCCCTAAGAATTCCTTTCCTTAATTACTCAACATTCAGAACACACAACCGTCCCTTCTTTCTCAACCATTCCCTCCAATCAAGACTAAAATCCTTTAAATCATCAATCTTCGATCCAACCTCAAGCCTTCGAATCTTCTTGGCTAATAATGTGTCCACTTTCTACATAGAAGCGATCCTTTCGATCAATACCGGTCGAACTTCCAAACTGGACGATATGCTGGTGCTCTGACTAGAACTGGTAATGGATCTTAACTGCACAAAACAAGTAGTCAAAGCTTCAAAATCTTTCCATTCTACCAACAAAGTTAACACCATAATCTGTTGTTTTCTGCTACGAGCATTCGCTACTTTATTTCCTTTTCCAAGTGTATACTCTATACCAAAATCATAAGCTTCTAAAAACTCCAGCCACCTCAGTTGTCTCATATTCAACTTCTTCTGAGAGAATAAATCTCTTAAGGACTTATGATCCGTGTATAGCTCAAATATCTACCTTAAGAGATAATGTCTCCATATTTTCCATGCGAATATCACTATAGCTAACTCCAAATCATGAGTAGGATATCTTACTTCATATGGTCTAAACTGTCGTGAAGCGTAGGCAATGACCTTACCCTTCTGCATTAACACAGCTCCTAATTTGGTTCTGCATGCATCGATATACACCACCAACTCTTGGTTTCCATTTAGAACCACTAACATAGGTGCATTGGTCAACAAATGATTTATCTTAAAGAATGCTTCCTCACATTTATCAGTCTAGATAAACTTTATCTCCTTCCCAGTTAACTTAGTCAAAGGCGCTGCTATCCATGATAAATCCTTGATGAATCTCCGGTAGTAGCCATCAAGTCCAAGAAAACTTCTAATCTCAGTCACCGTCTCTGGTCTCTTCTTGTTATTAACAAATTCTATCTTATCTGTATCGACTGAAAAACCCTTCTCTGAAACCATATGACCAAGAAACTTAACCTCTTTCATCCAGATATTACACTTGGAAAACCTCACTTTCAGCTGATGCTGCCTCAACGTCTCAAGCACTACTCTTAGACGATCTTCATGCTCCCTTTCATCTTTAGAGTATACTAAAATGTCATCTATAAATGCCAATATAAACCTATCCAAATACTCTTAGAAACCTGGTTCATCAAATCTATGAAGAAAGATGGTGCATTCGTTAACCCAAATGGCATTACTAACCACTTGTACGAAACATACCTAGCTCAAAATGTTATTAATAGAATACTGTCCTCTGCCACTCTTAGCTGGTGGAAGCTTATTACCAAATCCAATTGGGAAACTGATCAAATAAATCATCGATTCTTAGCAAATGATACCTATTCTTAATCGTCTTCTCATTCAGCTTATGATAGACGATACATATCCTTAACGACCCATCTGGTTTCTTCATGAACACCATGGCCTCTTCCCAAGGCGAACAACTTGGTCTAATAAAATTCTTTCCATCTAGTTCCACTAGTTGCGCCTTCAATTCCTTCATCTGTGTAAGTGTCATCCTTCTAGGTGGTATATTTATAGGTTTTGCTCCTGACACAAGATCTATCCAAAACTCAATGGCTCGTTTCAATGGTAATCCTGTAACTGGCTCACAAACATTTGCAAATTCCCTTGCTACTCAAACCTGACTTAACTCCCCCTTCTACTTCCATAGCAATCAATAGAGCACAAGCACTCCGTTCGAAATCCTCCACTGAAAATATAATTCGATTATGACTATTAGGGTGTTTCAGCGATATTTCTCCATCTTGGCAAAATATCCTAGCCCCATATCTAACCAACCAATCCATACTCAAAACATTAAATATAAATGAATGCAATGCATCGGTATCAATTAGTACCGTAACTAGTATACTTTAAATCAAGAGCGTACCTTCCACCATAGACTTTCCCTTCTCCGCAGCAGTTGGCCTAGAAAATGATGATCCAACAGAAAAGACCTTTCCCCTATCCGCCTTGAATGTTTCTAAACACTAATTCTTATAATGCCCAACCTGGTCATAGTTAAAGCACTTCACACCCTTCTTGTGAGTAGCCTTCTTTCCCTTTCCAGTTCGACATTCATGAGCATAATGACCTTTCTTTTCACAATTAAAGAAAAGTAGATTAGCATTTTCCTTGTTTGAGGCTTCTCCCTTTTGGGTTCCCTTCTTCTTAAATAACTTCCTCTTCTTGCTAATAGAACTCTGGGTTTCAACCTGCTTCTCCTTCCCATAAGTAGCAAGCACATCCTCATGTTGGATTACCATTTCAACAACAACATTACAAGGACCACGAAGATGTGGCAAAGTCGAACTAGCAATCTCGGGTCCCATTCCCGGAATAAACTTCTTATTCCTCTTGATGACAGTGTTAATGGTAGCTTACCTATATCTGGATAACTCATCAAACTTCGTGGCATACTCAATCACCGGCATCTCGTCTTGCACCAAGTCCATAAACTTCCTCAATAATGCTAACGTGGTAAATTTAGACAAAACCACTCCTCAAATCTCCTTCAAAATTCCACCTAAGTCAACTCTTCCTCGGGAACTCCAGTAATAACAGTATTCCACCAATGAAGCGTCGCTCCCTGTAACTGTCTAGAAGCAAGTCTCATCTTCCGCTCATCATTCAACCTCAAGTTAGTGAAGATTCTCTCATAATGAAAAGACGGTTCTCAACTTCTATAGCATTCCTTGTTTCCAAAAATGGCTTCCCACTAAGATTGGTATAACATCTGCTGAACTTAGCATAGTTGTTTCTAATTGGAGCCATGGGATTAGCTCCTCCAACAATCTCAGCTACTCCAGCAACTGCTTTAGCTTGCATCAGATTAACAAGGAACTGATACATCATCCCCATATCTACTGGCGGATTTCTAGCACCTACGTTGGCATCTGAATTTTGATTAGCATTTTCCTATCGACCTTGATTTCTCTTATTGGATCGAGCATTTCCATTTGTTGTGATGCTTCCTCCACCGAGATTTCCTCTTCCATTTCCTTCCTCCATATCTTCCTTTCTCGTAAATCTGTATACGAGCCTTAGTAAGATGTAGAAGAATAGTGTTAGCGCCAAAATTGGTCACTAACACCCAATTATATATGAAAGCACCAAACAACAGTCACAGATCACAGATAGAACGTGTGTAGAGAGTGTAAATATGATGAACAGTCCAAATTAAAAAGAAAGTAGTAAAGACATAGAATTTATAGTGGTTCGGCCGACTCTGGCCTATGTCCACTCTAGAAATTTACTTTTTATTGATGTTCGAATCAATTACAGTTACAAACTAGTAGAGTAGCCCCAGACTTAGAAAATAGAAAGTCAGAGATCTAAAAGAAGAAGATTCCCCCTTACGGAACCCCACATGTTGTATTTATAGGCAAATCCCAGGTTACAGGGCTTCTTGAGTAGTCTGGGCCCATCGAGGCCATAACCGAACCAGGCTCCACCATCATAACCGACCCTGAGTAGTCGTTATGCCGAATGGAAGTTCCTCCAGCAATGACTCGAAGTAGTTCAATGCCGAATGGGAATGCCGATCCCATGCCTCACCTGCTGACCGACTACTTCCAGTGCCGAACGGCTCGTATGCCGACCCACTTGTGTCCCTCGTCCTTGACCGAACCACTTCGTCTAGGCCGAACCACCTTACCAAAGTCGAGCCGTGCCAGCAATACCGAGTCACCTCGTCTAGGCCGAACCACCTTACCAAAGCCGAGCCATGCTACCAATGCCGAGCCACCTCGTCTAGGTCGAACCACCTTACCAAAGCCGAGCAGTGCCACCAATGCGGAGCCACCTCATCTAGGCCGAACCGCCTTACCAAAGCCGAGCCGTGCCACCAATGCCGAGCCACCTCATCTAAGCCGAAACACCTTAAAGACCCGGAGAAATCACTCATGCGACTCGACGCTCGACTCCATATGATTCGAAGCTAATCTAAGACAACTCAAGACATATCGAAACCTGAGATTCACGTGCCCGATAACCTTCGTCCATCAACAAAGTTAATTAAATTCGTCATAACCCAGCTTTGAAAAACAAGAAGTCGATTTAGTTAAATCTGCTTGTCCATGGCCTTGCCAAAAGGCGGGTTAACATTTCCCCCCAAAACATGCCTTGCTATTGGAAGGTGTGTTTTGAATAGCCTCAAATTCAATATCCGTAGTCCATTTTTCATTCATAGCCATATTATTATATCCATGATTCAAGCCATCCTATTCGAGTGCCATCGCCGTATTCTTGTCCATGACCTCTCTGGGTTTAACCTTGAATCAGCAAACTTCGCTGGGTTGAGTTATCCTATTCCAGCCTCGACTCTCCGATCAAGGGCTTGTATGTTCTCCGATATCGACTCTTCGGTCAAGGACTCCTTATATTCTCTGGCCTCAACTCTCCAGTCAAGGACTTCTTATATTCTCCGGTCTCGGCTCTCCGTCCAAGGACTTCTTATATTCACCGACCTCGACTCTCCGGTCAAGGAATTTCATATTCTTCGGACTCAGCTCTCCGGCCAAGGACTTTTTATATTATCCAACCTCGGCTCTTTGGAAAAGGACTTCTTATATTCTCCAGCCTCGGCTATTCGGCCATGGACTTTGTATTCTCCAGCCTCGGCTCCCCGCCCAAGGACTTTTTATTTTCTTCGGCCTCGGCTCTTCGGCCAAGGATTTTTGTATTATCCGGCCTCGGCTCTCCATCCAAGGACTTTTTATATTCACCGTTCTCGGCTCTTCGGCCAAGGATTTTTGTATTCTCCGGCCTCGGCTCTCCGTCCAAGGACTTTTTATATTCTCCGGCCTTGGCTCTCCGGCCAAGGACTTTTTATATTCTCCAGCCTCGGCTCTTCGGTCAAGGACTTCTTATATTCTCCCGCCCCAGCTCTCCGGCCAAGGAATTTTATATTCTCCGGCCTCGGCTCTCCGGCCAAGGACTTTTATATTCTTCGGCCTTGGCTCTCCGGCCAAGGACTTTTATATTCTCCGGCCTCGGCTCTCCGGCCAAGGACTATTTATATTCCCCGGCCTCAGTCTCCGGCCAAGGACTCTTATATTGTGTTCGAGTCCATTACATCGCTCTCCAGCGAAGGGATTCATAACTTGCGATCGCTGCCCCGTCTCACCGGTCGGGACCGTGATCGCGAGACATGAATTGTTTATTACATTGATCCAAATCCAATCATTCAAAATAAGATTTTTTTACAACCGGGGAAAAATAAACAGATGCATGTACATCCAAGGAAGAAACCAAAGTTTTTAGAAAAACGAAAACAAGATTTCATAGACTCGAGCGACATGGTCTATCATCATTTCAGAGCATTCCTAGGGACATCCTCAATCCTGTACATGTGTAAGTGACTTTGTCGTATCACTTCGAGTTCTATTACGTATTCAAACCATAAATCTATTTAGTTGATAATAAGCTGGCGTTGCCTAGGTCCAGTGCCATCTTCGTTTGAGGTGAGCAGTGGCCGCTCCTGTCCCACTGCCATAGCTCGATTCCTTACATACTACTGTAGATGACCATGCCTTACATGCTCCTCAACGATATCTTTCAAATGCCTCCAGACATTTGTGTTGTGTCCATCTAGCTCATAGAATATGCAATGCTTTCCCGATGCCCGCTCGTATTCAGAAGGTTCCCTCCTTGTCGGCCTTCGATATAGGACACGCCCTCGAGTATCCAAGTAAATCCTTTCTAGTGTCTCAGTCATCTGTGTAAGAAGAAAACTTTGACACCCTCCGAGGCCTCTTCAAGGTGATAACGTTGCCATTCATTTTCCTTTTTCCTTTATCGTCTTTATTTGGATCCTCCCTAGGTAGACCTCCACCCCTTACTGCATAAGCTTCAGCTTCTCTCCCAACTCTTTCAGCATGCGCATCTTCCTGCCTCAGAAATCTTTCCACCTCATGATAGAACTCCCCGAGATCCCTCAGTAGGTTTCGTTCCAACGATATCTTGAAATCCGAATTATCTGCAATTCTTGAAACTGCTGCAATCAAAACCATCGATGGATCGGGCCGATCCACCAAAGCCACCACCGCGTTGAATCTGGTTAAGAAATCCCTGAGCGACTCTCCCTTTCATTATTTTATCGATGTCAAGGTCATTCCTTTCTTGGGTCTGACTATATGGATCTGAAACTGCCTCATAAAATTTTCAATCAGCTCCATCCAAGTGTCAATAAAACCACTCTCCAGCTGTCTAAACAACATAACCGCGATATCCGTCAAATACAAAGGGAAGCATCGAGCCATGACCTCATCTGATGCTCCTAGTACCTCCATATGCCTCATGTACCTCATCAAGAGAACGACAGGATCCGTTCTCCCGTCATACATCTCTAACGTTGGTAGCTTAAAATCCGGTGGGTTCCTAGCTTGCCTGATAGTAGGAGTAAAGGGATCCTATTGACATCCTCCTAGTCTTTATTTACTAATCCATCGCTCACAGCTCGTCTGACCATCTCTGCTAATCCGTCATTGTAGCCAAGCTGTAATCCTTGCCCGTTGCCTCCGATATATCCTGCAAGTTCACGAGGGAATCCTGGCACATACTCCTCATCACGTACTCCAGTATTCTTGTTGGCATCGGGCTACGCAGCGTCATATAGTATCCCTCCATGGATTGGTCCAGCATTTCCTAATGGTGTGCCCCCGAATCTGGGCCCATCCAGGTTGATAGTCGTCTGCTGATTAGGGGCTGCCCCCTGTTGAAACACTCCATCTGCTTGCTGGGGGGTGCTTCTGATCTAGCTCCATAGATCTGGAATCCTACAGCTCCTGCTTGTCCAAATTGTCTGAGTAGAGTCTGTATCATCTCCTCTTCTCTTTTCAGCATCACTTCCATCTCGTCTCTGGTGATGTAGGCAGATGCTTGACCAGCTCCTGCTCTAGAGGATGCCTCTTGATTTCTCTCTTGTTTGCTTCTTTCCGTCACTTGCTTCCTTGTTGGTGGCCTAGCCATTTCCTCCAAGAATTTAAATTCTTCGCTTCAAAATTCTGGATGCTCGCCTTCTCAATGAAAGCACCAAAATGTTAGCGCCAAAATTGGTCACTAACACCCAAATCTAGATGAAAGCACCAAAATGTTAGCGCCAAAATTGGTCACTAACACCCAAATCTAGATGAAAGCACCAAATAAAGTCACAGATTACAGATAGAATGTGTGTAGAGAGTGTAAATATGATGAACAGTCCAAATTAAAAAGAAAGTAGTAAAGACACAGAATTTATTGTGGTTCGGCTGACTCCGGCCTACGTCTACTCTAGAAATTTACTTTTTATTGAAGTTCGAATCAATTACGGTTACAAACTAGTAGAGTAGCCCTAGACTTAGAAAATAGAAAGTCAGAGAGCCAGAAGAAGAAGTTCCCCCCTTATGGAACCCTACATGCTGTATTTATAGGCAAATCCCGGGTTACTGGGCATCCTGTGTAGTCTGGGCCCATCGAGGCCATAACCGAACTAGGCTCCACCATCATAACTGACCCTGAGTAGTCGTCGTGCCGAACGGAAGTTCCTCTGGCGATGACTCGAAGTAGTTCAATGCCGAACAAGAATGCTGATCCCATGCCTCACCTGCCGACCAACTCGTTTCAATGCTAAACGACTCGTATGCCAACCTAGTTGTGTCCCTCGTCCTTGACCGAACCACCTCGTCTTGGCCGAACCACCTTACTAAAGCCGAGCCGTTCCAACAATGCCAAGCCACCTTGTCTAGGCCAAACCACCTTACCAAAGCCGAGTCGTGCCACCATTGCCGAGCCACCTCGTCTAGGCCAAACCACCTTACCAAAGCCGAGCCGTGCCACCAATGCCGAGCCACCTCGTCTTAGTCGAACCACCTTACCAAAGCCGAGCCGTGCCACCAATGTCGAGCCTCCTCGTCTAGGCCTAACCACCTTACCAAAGCCGAGGAGTACCACCAATGCCAAGCCACCTCATATAAGCCGAACCACCTTAAAGACCCGAAGAAATCACTCATGCGACTCGAAGCTCGACTCCATCGAGACATATCGAAACCTAAGATTCGAGTATCCAATAACCTTCGTACATCAACCTAGTTAATTAAATTCGTCATTACCCAGCTTCGACAAACAAGAAGTCGATTTAGTTAAATCTGCTTGCCCATGGCCTTGCCAAACGGCGGGTTAATAAATAATCTAAAGGAGGGGGGAATACGTACTTATATGCATACATCAAATACAAGTGCGTTACTATAGCATTAACCAAAAACAAGATCTTATTTCATGAATTATTGGATTATGTTTTGAAAAATCATTTGGAGTTTGAAATTTATTTTAAGTTTTCATAAACCTGTGCTCTGATACCAACTTGTAACATTCCCTACTTGGGGGCCCAAAACTAACGGCTACGAATGCTGCCATCATCCATAGTTATTAATTCTCACTGACCAAATGCGGTAATGTTAGATACATTAGTATAAGAGAAACACATGGTATTAAAAATTATTAAACCATAAAAATATTTCTCATTCCACTTTAATCATATTTCAAATTCGTTACATAATCCTAAATTTGATAACCACGTTCGAAAAATACAGTGATTACAAAATATGCCAAAAGCGACATATGGAGGTGCCCCATTGGATGATCGGAGTCCATACATAGGCAATTAAACAACTTTTCCTTTACATCAAAATACAACGGAATCAAATAAAAAGAACTCCTATTAGCTAGCTTGCATCTTGCACGTCTTTGGAAGCTTATTAGTCTAAAGGAGAACTTAAAAACCTCAACTTTCAACCTACTCAAAATAAATTGAGCATCCGAGAATTTAAAGGGAAATATAGAATTCAAGTCAGACAAAAAGCCCGGTATGAATAATAACCTACCATCTTGAACCATTTAGATAACTAGTGTGACCATGCCGCTTAGCGGAATGGGTTTTCCCTTCACTAGCATCTTACCAAAAAACTTAAAATAACCATATATCGTGCCACATATCCACAATGGTTAAAAACATAGCAATTTAAAATATCATGATGATATGCAACCATGCAAAATATCATGGATTTTCCATCTACATTCATTTGACTATTTGTATCAGTTATAGTTTCTTAGATCACTATTAACTTATTAGTTTTCACGAGCTGACTAATAACCTGTTCAAATCTTACGGACTATCTATTCGGTTCCATAGTTTTAATAGGATCACTAAGAACCTTTCAGTTTCATAGGATGACTAGTATCTTATCTAAACTCATACGGACAACCTATCCGGTTTCATAGTTTTCATGGGATCACTAAGAACCTATTGGCCCCTGCCAATAACTTCATCCAATTATTTCATGGGTTCTCCCTGAACCTATTGGTATCTCCGATAACTTCTTTCATATCATTGTTTTCATGGGTTGACTATGAACCTATTGATCTTTGCCAATAACTTTATCCGGATATAGTTTTCATGGGATCACAACGAACCTATTGATCTCTGTCAATAACTCTCTCCAAACATAGATTTGATGGGTTTATTATGAACATATCTAAACTAACAACTTCTTTATCAGTCTTTGGGCATACTATGTTCTGGTCTACCTGACCTCCTAGATGCAATTCTATTCATTCAGGATTTTACTTAATTTATATTGACTACTTGGTCAACCTAGCTGGTTATTTTGCCCTTACTCCCTAAAATACAATTATGGGTCCATTATATATAGTGAATATGTTTATAGAAGAAGCACATATAATTACTGATCATAACATAATAATAATACCAACACTTATAATTTAACATTCTTGAAATCATTCCCACATGAAACATGGTTAATCCCTTTAACCCAATATTTTTATCAAGGAAAGCTTCTTCAAAAACTCAAAATTAAAAGCCATTTCAAAGCTCTTTTATATTGCCATAGGTTTTTCTTTAAAAATGAGATTGTGTTCTTTTTTTTGAAAACTAAGGCTTTTGAAACCTTAGACCTTTATTTCCGAAACCATTAGAATATATTTTTCAAAAGCATTCAACCCTTCTTTTCAAAACACTTAGACACATATCTTTCGAAACACTCAAAATATCTCTTTCTGATGCATCAAAACCTTCTTTCATCAAAACATTCCTTTTGAAAGTATTAAAGCATATCTTTTCAACTTACAAAAGCATAGCTTCGAAACCATTTGAAAGTACATCTTTCGAAACCATTGGGTTTGATCTTATATATAACCTTTAGGTCAAAGTAAACATAAGTGAAATTAATCCTTTCGAAACCATTAACCTTCAAGTAAAAGAGTTTGGGGAAAACAGATGGTTTTGGAACCATCCTTTTGAAAACTTTAATCATTTAAGTAAAACAATTAGAAGGATAGCTTCGAAACACCTTTTGAAGCCATTGCCTTTGAAACTTTAGTTTAAATGGCCACCGGAGCCCTTTCAAAAGCATTGGAAAGCGACTTGTTGTATTTATTAAACAAAAGCTTTCCTTTCGAAATCATTGAAAATGTTCAACCTATTCGAAAGGTATGAAAACGCAGCATGATTTCGACTTGGTTCAAAACTACCCTTTTGAAAGCTTCTCTTTTAAACATAATATACGGCAACTCATTTGAAAGCTACTCTCCAAACAAAGAGGCGACAACCCCTTCGAAAGCTATATAAAAGTAATTCAACCCTTTCAAAAGCATCCGTTAAAAGAAAGGAAAGCGACATTGTGACCACCCAAATTTTCGCGTTCGAAAATCGACATCCATACTTCACTCGTATTCGAATGCCGTAGATTGAACCGTTCAAATCCGATTTGCCGGAGCTTATAACACATTAAGTACAACAACAGAGCAGAAAATAAATACAATATACCATTGATACACAATATTCGATACAACAATGATACAATTTGAATATCTATATACATCAGAGATACACAACAGTGGAAATAAAATAGCACCGGAAGAAGAGATAACATGCTTGATATGCAAAATCCTTCTGATATTACTATTAGTGCATAGTGCAGAAAACATTTCGAAAGTATAATATTAGTCTTAGCCAGCATACAACTATTGTTGTATGCCTACTATAGCTACCATGTTCAATAGCAGGTTACTGCCATATTTCATGGCAGATTATACAACTAAAACCGTACAGGGCATGCACTGTTTCTTTGGATTTCCAACAAATGGTCAGGCAAAGGAACTTTCTCACCGAATGGAATGTCTCTGGAGGGATGCCCCCAAGAGCCAAACCGGATCTCTGCCAACACAAGGCCGGGTTACCTCTGTAACTAGGTAACACCTACAAGTAAGCCATCCCCGGTCGTTACCGACCTTTATCCCGGGACCAACAAATAGCAACAACCACACAGTTAAATATCTGGGCTTCATACCATGATATCACTTTTTATCCAGAAGGAGTTGGACATACCCTTGGGGCGCGACCCTAAAACCCTTGCCGCAACATTCCTATTTCGACCATTTTCGGGTTATGAGGCTCTACGAAGTCTCTTCTACAAAGCTACGCTTTTCACTAAAGTCATGCTTCGATCAACAAATGATCAGCAGCACTTCGTATGCTACATTACCAAATTGGGAATGTATCACTAGTAACGATCAACTACATAACCTCTAAGCTTGTATGTCTCAGAGAAGGGTACCAAGCTAATAGAATAAATTCTCTTCCACCAAACAGAAATATATTTGATAGAAACTAGCTTTACATCTCAAAGTGTAACGTCAGACACACATCCATACAAGTCCGTTCCGGGTTCGAACAGAACCGAAGGCACTTCAAAGAAGCACTTGCAAATTCGAATAATCCCTAGTCACGTCCAGACTCCCCATCACAAGGGGTAATATAAATCTCTATACTGGGGATCAGCCGGTGTAGAGAAATTCGACAGGTAATCCTTTTGCTTTCGAAAGTATCTGGTATTCACCACCGTCATCAAATGCTATCCATTTCGTCATATCATTATTCGGAATGGGTTATATGACACAATGTCCTCTCCCGGCTAAAACGAATAATGAGCGCTTAATTTAGAAAGCATATGGATATTGTGATTTTAGTTAAGTCACAACTTAAAGCCCAAAACCTTTCTTCAAATGGTTTAAACAAATTACCATTTTCAATCTTTTAAACAAAAAGATTCATTTCATAAAGTTCACCAATCTTTCACAAATATTCATTCATAGCCTTTCAAAACAACTTCCCTTTCAAATTGGATTAACTCATCCAATCTTTAATCAAAGACTCAATTCATAGCTTTCAAAACCATTTCCAAAGATTCATTCATAACTTGGAGAACCATTTTCATTTCAAACTTGAAATCCTTTCAACACAAATTGGAAATCCTTTCTTTATATGAAAACTATTATTATTTGAAAACAAATACTTTTCGTTTCATAAAAATCCGATCAAATATACACAAGTTATAGCCTTTAAAGTATAAACTTGGGTTAAATTCAAATTCCCAAAATAATACTTTTAAAATGGTTTAAACCCATATAAATACATTGTATAACTTATATACCCTTTCTAAACCATAAATTTCAAACATATATTCATAGAACTTAATTTCAAAATTTGGATTCCAATTCAAATCAAACTATTTAAATTTCAAAACTTTATCAAGTTATTCAAAATAAATTTTATCTTTAAAACTCCATTTCAAAAGCTTTTCATATTTAACCCAATTCCATTTCCAAACCACTTGAATTCAAAATTCAATTTTAAAACGATTTCAAAAATCTGTGACTTAACCAATTTCCCGTGAAATCCATATTTGTGTGTGTATCGTGCAGTCCAGGGGTTTTACGCAATAGTGCAACATCATCAATCATCACAGTTTCAAGCATAGCAATATTGATAAGCAGTATAATCTTATAAGGCTTATCTTCATTCATAGATTCATAGATAAATAATATAAATTCATCATAGATAAATAAATTACATTCATCACAGCTCAAATCAAACAGAGCATCACATATCAGGGATATCAAACAATTCAACATTCAATAGAATCCAAACATCCATAAGTAAGATCAATTGATTATCTGATTAATTTAAATCATATTAATTTCTTATCCTGGTTAACTAACATTGATTATTTACAAACCATAGTCATTAATTAACCTTTAATCATTTATTAATTATCCCTTAATAATAAATTAATTAACTTTTAATATTAATTAATCAACCTTAATTAATTAATGAATCAATCTTAATTATTAATAATTAACCTTAATTATTTAATAATTCATAATTAATTAATTACACAAATTAATTACTCCTCAATTAATTATCATCCCTTAATCACCTTTATTAATTAATTGGGCTTTAATTAATTATCCTTTAATTGATCACTTGATTAATCTACTTTAATCATCAATTAATTACTCTTAATTACTTTCATTAAGTAATTAATTATCCTTTTACTATCAATTAAGAAAATTGATTAATTAATTATTCTTTAACTACTATCATTAAGTAATTATCCTTTAAGTAATTATCTTTTTAATTACTGTCATTAATTAATTTCTAATTACTTAAACTTTAATTAAATAAAAGATATATCATTTATTTTAATTAATCACTTAATTATCATTAAAAACCTTAAATTAATAAACCTTGGTAATAAATCATCATTGCAAATAAATTAACTTAGATTTTAAAGTTAATTAACAATTAAAACATCTTTTCTTAATTAACTTCATAACATCATTAAGTTTATTCAAAATAAACTTTTAAAATAAGGGTTATACATATGTTAAAAAACATTTTAAACTAAATTAATTCAAAATAATTTTATTTAAAACCTTTTTAACCAACTCAAAACTCGGATAAACATTTAATATTACAAAAGAATTGGTTTTAACCAAAATTGTTTCGAATAAAACTTGATATGATTTAAAGTTTAAAACTTTTTTTACAGACCCGTGCCATAATTAAAAATACCCAAGCCAATTCCTTTTTTCCCCGAGCATCAACTCGATCAATCTTCCCCCATTTCTTTCATTTTTAAAATTTTGTAATAATTTAAAACTGGAACCTCACTCGTATGCTAACCCGAGCCAAGACCTTCTCTACCCAAATACGACTTCGAGGCCTCACCTTTCCTCCTCGATCCACAACCCAGATAAACAAATGTGCACCATGCACTTGCATGAGAACTCCGACCATCTCCGGTCATTGCCACGATCACCGACACAACGACGATCACCCATTCAAACTTCCTGATCACCCGACACCCTCAAACTCGCCAGAATTCAGAATCGAGCAACTCAATTCCAGTGGAACCCAAAAACCCATCGACAAAACCCGATTACCACGCCACCTCCTACCACCAGTTGCCTTGCCGTCGCGCCTGAAGATGCGTCTGATTCTCCCCTTACTTTCCCTCACCTATGATTGATTCTGGTTCACCATCAAAGTGCATTATTATGGAATCCCAAGTCGACCATCGCAGGAGATTAAACCCTAATTTGCCAATGCTAGATCACCACGGTGGTCGAGAAACGTTCTGACCCAATATAACTCGACCCAAACAACTTTAAAAATCGTAATAATATGATCAAAATTGTTCATTTTCAATTTCTAAACAGATTATATAATAAAAATTATAATTTGGAAATTGGTTTTCTAACTTATAATGATTTTCACTGCCAATTTCCAATTTCCAGATAAATTGCTTAATAATTTTACTTCTCTTTATTTTTAGAATTTGTATTATATCAACAAAAACAAATTCCTTTTAAACATCATGTGTTCGAAGAGATCAGGGAAAGAGATATTGAATTTTGAATTTAATCAACCCTGTAAAATTTTAACAGGGGCATGTATATGCTTGGACATAGACATGCATTCAATTTCTTGCATATATATTTTCAGCCATACAAACAAATTTCACACATATTTTCAAATATTCATCCCATACAAACAAATTATAATAGATTTAAAACCTTATGAAGGGAGTTTACTCACCTAGGAAATGAAGACAGAGATTAGACTTTGAAAATCTGGAGCTAGGTTTTAATCTATTGAAGTTAATCCTTGCATTTGTTTTGCTTAGGCTTTTAGATTTTGATTTTATTTACTTGAGTTGATCATTCCAGGTTGGAAATGGTTGCTAAGTTTTTGATTTCTTCTCTTTTGATCTCAGGTTTTATTTTAAGGTGCTTTGAATTTTCTTTTCCAGGTTTTGGTTTATCTGAGTTTGATTTGGATTTATGGCTTCAGATTTTCAGTTGAATTTGATTTGCCAAATGATCTTGAAACCGATCTTTGTTTGAATTTGAAAGAGGTGTTTGTATTTATTGTTTGCTTGGCTCTGGATTTGTGTTCAAATTTTAAGTTTTCAGATTTCAAAATAAAAAAATGAAGGCTGGTTCCCTTAATTTCTAATACATGTTTACATGTTTTAATTAAAAAGAAAAAGAATGGTTTGCCACTTGTTTCATCCATGTTAATACTTGTTAAATTTTTAGTTTCATGGCTTACAAAACTAAATTTTGTGTTTAAATCCTTACTTTAAATAAATTTACAAATTTTGTTTTTAAACCCTTTATGTAATATATTTTTTACTTGGTTTAAATATATACAAAACTAATTTATTTTATGTATAAAAAGAAAAGTATTTTAATTTTTTATTAATTTAATCAAATTTTAATTATATCAATTTTTAAAGAAAAATGATTTTAAAGCTAATTATACTTAAATGAGTAAACACACATATGTATATAATGCAGAATTTTGCTTTAAACAACTTTTGCAAATTTACTTTTTTAAAAGATAACTTTCATACATATCATATGTTAAAATTAGAAAACAATCTTTTACAAATTTAAAATATAGTGTTTTCAAAATTTTTATTTTTGAACTTCAAATTCAAATTACAATCTATTTAAATAAACAAGCACATATCTAGTTTAAATTATTGAAAATTCAAATTAATTCACCATTAAATTCATAATTTAATTCGAAAAATTAAATTAATTACCAATTTAAATTTAACTTAAAACCTACCGATTCCCCTTTAAGAAAATTTCATCCTCGAAATTTGCTAGGCAGGGAGACAACAAAGAACAGATGAACACATCTAAGATAGAAAATTGATTTATCAGATCAAACTGAATATCAATTCTGCATTTGGCTTACCAAATCAGAATATTATCAATAATTATGAGAACGAACTCATTCGATACTTCACGAAGTACTTGGGTCATATGGTCTACAAGATATGCAGGGGCATTAGCTAGTCCGAAGGGATAAACAGCCGTTTATAGAATATATTTGGACCCAAAAGAATAGACAAATGGATACTTAAGTCAGAATATCCCAAATTATTCACTAGCTTGTCCCTTTTTGGACCTGGATCCTCATAAGAAGTCACAACAAAAATTTCTAATTTGGTTTTAATCGAAATCGATCTATCGATACATTTTAATTCAGTTTCATATTTTATTCATCAATTCATTTTAAATAGAAACTCAAACTCATTAAAATTTAAAAACGAAAAGCTGATAAGAAACCGATGAAGAGAATACGAAATAGAAACTTATCTTCAACGATTCGCATGGCCACCATCACACCAAAACTTCTTCTTATAGCTGCCACAAAGCCATCAGAGAATTGAAATTGGATCAAGGGAGATTGATAAAGAAAGATTGTTCCTTGTTGTTGCAGGGATTGACCATTTGTAGTGGTACTCCCCTGTCCCCTATCTTGTCCTCTTCTTGCACTCATACTCACTATCAGTGAATAACAAGAGAATTTACTGAGGCATACAGATGGATATCTTAGGGATATACTCATCCTAGGGTATTCTTCACCCTATCTCTAATGAATTACCTAATGTGTTATACTCTTGAGCTAAAGTTCAACCTTCATCTCTGATACCAAATGTGACGACCCGAATTTTCACGTTCGAAAATCGACATCCATACTCCACTCGTATTCGAATGCCGTGGATTCAACTGTTCAAAACCGATTCTCTGGAGCTTATAACACATTAAGTACAACAACACAGCGGAAAAGAAATACAATATATCATTGATGCACAATATTCGATACAACAATGATACAATTTGAATACCAATATACATCAGAGATACACAACAGCGGAAATAAAATTGCACCAGAAGGAGAGATAGCATCTTCAATGCTAACCTTCAAGTGAGAAGGAAATAAATAATCCAACAATACGACACCATTGCTCAAAAGCTCTAAAGACTTACGTCTCCAAAACCAAAAAATCAAAGAACTCCCAATCTAATAAGTTCGAACCACCATCATCACGCTAACTAAGCAAGGTCAATCCAGAATGTTGAAGAGAAGTACAAAGTGATAGCAAAAATCCAAGGAACGACTCCAACTATTTCCAAATAGAAGGCTGGAGGCTATCGAATCTACATCTACTATCTGTTTATCTGAAAAATCCAACTCTAGACTGCCCATGTGGAAAATTGTGGGCACGCAGATTTTAGAAAGGGAACAATAAACTCCAGGTCAGTCATGGGACTGGTATGAGCAAACAAAAATATTTTAACTTTATCAAAAGGAAAACAAAATAATTTAAAAGAAATCCATAATGCTTTTTGGAGAATGAAACTACCATAAGGCCTCCTACCTCACACACAATGCAAACGTAGAATTGGAGGAGATTTCTTCTTATGATAGTCAAACATGCTTGATACGCAAAATCCTTTTGATATTATTATTAGTGCATAGTGCAGAAAACATTTCGAAAGTATAATATTAATCTTAGCCAGCATACAACCATTATTGTATGCCTATTATAGCTACCATGTTCAATAGCAGGTTACCGCCACATTCCATGGCAGGTTATACAACTAAAACCATACAGGGCGTGTATTGTTTCTTTGGATTTCCAACAAATGGTCAGGCAAAGGAACTTCCTCACCGAATGGAACACCTCTGGAGGGATGCCCCCAAGAACCAAACCGGATCTCTGCTAACACAAGGCCGGGTAACCTCTATAACTAGGTAACACCTACAAGTAAGCCATCCCCGGTCGTTACCGACCTTTATCCCGGGATTCACCAACAAATAGCAACAACCACACAGTTAAATATCTGGGCTCCATACCATGATATCACTTTTTATCCAGAAGGAAATGGACATACCCTAGGGGCGCGATCCTTAAGAACCTTGCCACGACGTCCTATTTCGACCATTTTCGGGTTGTGTGGCTCAAAGAAGTCTCGTCCACAAAGATAAGCTTTTCACAAAAGTCATGCTTCGATCGACAAATGATCAGTAACACTTTGTATGCCACATTACCAAATTGGGAATGTATCACTAGTAACCATCAACTACATAACCTCCGAGCTCGTACGTCTCAAAGAAGGGTGTTAAGCTAAGAGAATAAATTCTCTACCACCAAATAGAAATGTATTTGATAGAAACCAGCTTTACTTCTCAAAGTGTAATGTCACACACACATCCATACAAGTCTGTTCCGGGTTCGAACAGAATCGAAGGCACATTAAAGAAGCCCTTGCAAATCCGAATAATCCCTAATCACGTCCGAACTCCCCTTCACAAAGGGTAATATAAATCTCTATACCGGGGATTTGCCAGTGCGGAGACATTCGACAGGTAATCCTTTCTCTTTCAAACGTATCCAGTCTTCACCACCATCTTCAAATGCTATCCATTTCATCGTATCATTGTTCGGAATGGATTATATGACACAAAGTCCTCTCTCGGCTAAACCGAATAATAAGCGCTTAAATTAAAAAGCATATGGATATTGGGATCTTAGTTAAGTCACAACTTAAAGCCCAAAACCTTTCTTCAAATGGTTTAAACAAATTACCGTTTTCAAACAAAAAGATTCGTTTCACAAAGTTCACCAATCTTTCACAAAGATTCATTCATAGCCTTTCAAAACAACTTCCCTTTCAAATTGGATTAACTCATCCAATCTTTAAATCAAAGACTCAATTCATAGCTTTCAAAACCATTTTCAAAGATTCATTCATAACTTGGAAAACCATTTTCATTTCAAACTTGAAATTCTTTCAATACAAATTGGAAATCATTTATTTATATGTAGGCTATTATTATTCAAAAACAAATACTTTTCGTTTCAGAAAAATCTAATCAAATATACACAAATTATAGCCTTTAAAGTATAAACTTGGGTTAAATTCAAATTCCCAAAATAATACTTTTAAAATGGTTTAAAACCCATATAAATACATTATATAACTTATATACCCTTTCTAAACTATAAATTTCAAACATATATTCATAGAACTTAATTTCAAATCTTGGATTCCAATTCAAATCAAACTATTTAAATTTCAAAACTTTATCAAGTTATTCAAAATAATTTTTATCTTTAAAACTCCATTTCAAAAGCTTTTCGTATTTAACCCAATTCCATTTCCAAACCATCTGAATTCAAAATTCAATTTTAAAACCATTTCAAAAATATGCGACTTAACCAATTTCCAATGAAATCCATATTTGTGTGTGTATGGTGTAGTCTAGGGGTTTTACACAATAGTGCAACATCATCAATCATCACAGTTTCAAGCACAACAATATTGATAAGCGGTATAATCCTATAACGCTTATCTTCATTCACAGATTCATTGATAAATAATATTAATTCATCATAGATAAATAAATTACATTCATCATAGCTCAAATCAAATAGAGCATCACATATCAGGAATATCAAACAATTCGACATTCAGTAGAATCCAAACATCCATAAGTAAGATCAATTAATTATCTGATTAATTTAAATCAGATTAATTTCTTATCCTGGTTAATTAACATTGATTAATTACAAACCATAATCATTAATTAACTTTTAATCATTTGTTAATTATCCCTTAATAATAAATTAATTAATTTTAATTATTAACTAATCAACTTTAATTAATAAATGAATCAATCTTTAATTATTAATAACTAACCTTAATTATTTAATAATTCTTAATTAATTAATTACATAAATTAATTACTCCTCAATTAATTATCATCCTTTAATCACCTTCATTAATTAATCGAGCTTTAATTAATTATCCTTTGATTGATCACTTGATTAATCAACTTTAATCATCGATTAATTACCCTTAATTACTTTCATTAAGTAATTATTATCCTTTTATTATCTATTAAGAAAATTAATTAATTAATTATTCTTTAACTACTATCATTAAGTAATTATCCTTTAAGTAATTATCTTTTTAATTAATGTCATTAATTAATTTCTAATTACTTAAACTTTAATTAAATAAAAGATAAATCATTTATTTTAATTAATCACTTAATTATCATCAAAAACCATAAATTAATAAACCTTGGTAATAAATCATCATTGAAAATAAACTAACTTATATTTTAAAGTTAATCAACAATTAAAACATCTTTTCTTAATTAACTTCTTAACATCATTAAGTTTATTCAAAATAAACTTTTAAAATAAGGGTTATACATATGTTAAAAAACATTTTAAACTAAATTAATTCAAAATAATTTTATTTAAAAACCTTTTTAACCAACTCAAAACTCGGATAAACATTTAACATTACAAAATAATTGGTTTTAACCAAAATTATTTCAAATAAAACTTGGTATGATTTAAAGTTTAAAACTGTTTTCTTTACGGACCCGAGCCATAAGTAAAAATACCCGAGCCAATTCCTTTTTTCCTCGAGCATCAACTCGATCAATCTTCCTCCCTTTCTTTTATTTTTAAAACTTTGTAATAATTTAAAACTGGAACCTCACTCGTATGTTAACCCGAGCCAAGACCTTCTCTACCCGAATATGACTTCGAGCCCTCGCCTTTCCTCCTCGATCCACAACCCAGATAAAAAAATATGCACCGTGCACCTGCACGAGAACTCCGACCATCTTCGGTCATTTCCATGACCACCCACACAACGACAAGCACCGATTCAAACTTCCTGGTCACCCAACACCCTCAAACTCGCAAGAATTCAGAATCGAGCAACTCAATTCTACTTGACCTCAAAAACCCATCAATAAAACCCGATCACCACGCCATCTCCGACCACCAGTTGCCTTGCCGTCGCGCTTGAAGATGCGTCTGAGTCTTCCCTTACTTTTCCCCTACCAGCGATTGATCCTGGTTCACCAACGACAGTGCATTATTCCGGAATCCCAAATCGACCATCCTAGGTGATTAAACCCTAATTTGCCAATGCTATATCACCACGGTGGTCGAGAAACGTTCTGACCATTTTTTCCATAATCCCTAATCTCCGAGTAAACTTCACTCACAACCCCGAGACGACTTGTCTTCACGATCGCCAGAGATCGATAAAATTCCTATTTCCGATCACCTCAATATAACTCGACCCAAAGAACTTTAAAAATCGTAATAATATGATCAAAATTTTCCATTTTCAATTTCGAAATAGATTATATAATTAAAATTTATAATTTGGAAACTTGATTTTCTAACTTATAATGATTTTCACTGTCAATTTCCAATTTCCAAATAAATTGCTTAATAATTTTACTTGTCTTTATTTTTAGAATTTGAATTATATCAACACAAACAAATTCCTTTTAAACATCATGTGTTCAAAGAGATCAGGGAAAGAGATTGAGTTTTGAATTTAATCAACCCGGTAAAATTTTTAACAGAGGCATGTATATGCCTGGACACAGACATGCATTCAGTTTCTTGCATATATATTTTCAGCCATACAAACAAATTTCACATATATTTTCAAATATTCATCCCATACAAACAAATTATAATAGATTTAAAACCTTATGAAGGGGGAGTTTACTCACCTTGGAAATGAAGACAGAGACCAGAGTTTGAAAATCTGGAGCTAGATTTTAATATGTTGAAGTTAATCCTTGCATTTGTTTTGCTCAGACTTTTAGATTTTGATTTTATTTACTTGAGTTGATCTTTCCAGGTTGGAAATAGTTGCTTTGCTTTTGAACTAGAATACTTTGATCTTTCCAGGCTTTAACCTCTGCCTTGCTTGATCTTCTCTCTGGTTTGTAGATTGCTTCCAGATTGAAGCTTTTAAGTTTTTGATTTCTTTTCTTTTGATCTCAGGTTTTAGTTTGAGATGCTTTGAATTTTCTTTTCCAGGTTTTGGTTTATCTGAGTTTGATTTGGATTCATGGCTTCAATTTTTCAATTAAATTTGATTTGCCATATGATCTTGAAACTAAACTTTATTTGAATTTGAAAGAGAAGTTTGTATTTATTATTTGCTTGGTTCTGGTTTTGTGTTCAAACTTTTAGTTTTTAGATTTCAAAATAAAAAAAATGAAGCCTGGTTCCCTTAATTTCTAATTCATGTTTACATGTTTTAATTAAAAAGAAAAAGAATGATTTGCCACTTGTTTCATCCATGTTAACACTTGTTAAATTTTTAGTTTCATGGCTTACAAATGTTTTAATATATTTTTCAAAATATTTACACTTGTTAAAAACAAGCATTTTGTGTTTAAATCCTTACTTTAAATAAATTTACAAATTTTTTAAAACCCTTTATGTAATATATATTTTATTTGGTTTAAATATATGCAAAACTAATTTATTTTAAGTATAAAAAGAAAAGTATTTCATTTTTTTTATTAATTTAAGAAAATTATACTTATATCAATTTCTAAATAAAAATGATTTTAAAGTTAATTATACTTAAATAAGTAAAACACATATGTATATAATACAGAATTTTGCTTTAAACCACTTTTGAAAATTTACTATATTAATTTTAAAATATAACTTTCATACATATTATATGTTAAAATTAGAAAACAATCTTTTATAAACTTAAAATATAGTTTTTTCAAAATATTTATTTTTGAACTTCAAATTCAAATTTCAAATTACAATCTATTTAAATAAACAAGCACATATCTAGTTTAAATTTTGAAAAATTCAAATTAATTCACCATTAAATTCACAATTTAATTCCAAAAATTAAATTAATTACCAATTTAAATTTAACTTAAAACCAAGATCGTTACAGACATCTCTTTTGAAAGCAAAACAAAGACCTTCTAAAGCTATTTAAAATGGCCTTGACCCCTTCGAACGCAAGGTTCCGACTCTATACCTTCTGTCTTTCTCCAGTCCACTACGTACCAAAGCACCAATACCATATGTATTGGTTTAGAATTGGTTGCGGGTGGGGTTATGGGGTCCAAAGGTAGCAAACGAAAGTGGCGTGTAACAACCCGCATATTTATCGATTTTATATTTAAATATTTTATTTAAATATTTTATCGTTCATCGGATTTTGGTCCGAAAAGCTACTTTTTGCAAACAGTCGAATTGGGACTCGAGACCACCCCCATTGAGTTCAAAATGACGTTTGCGACCTTTTTGAGTATAAACTTCGATATGTTTGGAAATAGTAGAATTTTGCTACTTTTCACTTAGGGCTTTGGGTTTAGGTTGGGTACAGCCCAATGTTCTAACTTAATACCCCAAACTGAAACCCCCCTCTTCATTCACTCCCTCTTCCTCTAATTTCAGTTCTAAAGAGATTAATGGTGGAAGAGAATGGGAAATAGAAATCCAAAACCCTAGTTTTCATTTGCAAATCAATTTCTAGCTCCAAACTCAAGAGAACCCATTGGTAAGCATCTCCTTCTTCTTCTCCAACTCATTCTCTCCTTGATTTCAGAAAATTCCTAAACCTAATTTAGGAAATGTTTCTCTTTTAAGCTTAGATTGAAGCTTCTTGAGTTGTTATTGAAGAGGAATTGATCTTAGCTTGTTTTTAAAGCTTCTCCTTCATTAATTTGGGTTCAAAGGTGAGATTTTTATCTCACATCTATGCTTATATTTATCTTTGAATGTTAGGTATGAATTCCTAACACTTATTCGTGTGCATTTGCTTTTGGTTTGGATTGATTTGGTGAATATTCCAATTTTGGTGTTTTGAGTTCAATTCGTTAAAAATCCTAACTTTGATGTTTGAACATGTTTTTGGTGATGCATCGAGGAGCATATAGGGCCGGGTAGTCGATTGGCATAAACCCTTAGCGCCGTTGCTCGTGCGAATGCAATTTGATCGAGATTTTGCACCTCATCCAAAATAGGGAAGGGGAGTGCTGGCAACAGGTTTGGCCGACGGAGCCCCTGGGCCGGTCGACCGACCTGCTACCCAGGCACTTCCTGCCTCTGTTTGGAAGTGCCGGTTACAGGCTTCGGCCGACCGAGCCCCTGGGCCGGTCGACCGACCTGGTGCCCCGAGCACTTCCTAACCCTGTTCGGTCAGCCGACTCAGGGAGTCCGGTTGACCGACCTACTGCTATTTGCCAACTATGCCTATTTTGCCTAGTTGTCTGAATTTCCAACTTTAATCGATTCGTGTTGTTTCCTATGTGTTGTTATCATTTGTTATGACTTTGATGACTCCTTTTTAGGGATTTTTGAATATCCATTTCGATGGATTCTTTATCGATTTCTTTGGATTCTATTCACGCCTTCAAATGTGAATTTTAGTGATTGATTGTTCCTACAATCTTCTTTGTGATTTGTCACTTTAAAAATATAAAGGTTTTCTATACTAGTAGTAAATATTAAAACTCTTTCTTCAAATGATTTCAACACTATTTTATTACAAAGCTCGTCTTCTTAAAACGTTTTCCAATCTATTAGTATATACAAGCCTTTACCTCACTCGTATGAGAAATCTAATTAAACGACTTAGTAAAACGAGTGGTATGAAACGCTTGCGTTTACTTCGTCGGTTAATTTTTGGACTTGTTCGATTGAAACTCTTATGACAATTTTCTAGTGGAGATCTACAATTTGTTCGTAAATATTTAAGTTAATCTAGTGGTTATGGGACATGAAGCTAAGCTCATATATTTACTAGCTTACTGTAATTGACACTTCTTGATGATCGATGATGATCACTTTATGGTTTAGACTAGCAATGTGCGATGTCTCTTTGTCTATGTGGAGGACTATTCCTCATTTTATTGAGCTTCGTCTCATTTATTACATGGGTCGTACCTATTTAGGTGCGTCGATGTTTGTTTACACATTGGTCGTACCTTTCTAGGTGCGTCGATGTTTGTTTACACATGGGTCGTACCTTTCTAGGCGCGTCGATGTTTATTTATGCATAGGGTGTACCTTTTTAGGTACATTGACGATTGTTTACTTCGTGGAGCAATCGGCTCAATAAGTTGGGACATGGGGCGTATCTTTCTAGTTGCGTCGATGTTCGTCTATGCATGGGGCGTATCTTTCTAGTTGCGTCGATGTTCGTCTATGCATGGGGCGTATCTTTCTAGGTGCGTCGATGCTCGACTTTGCATGGGGCGTATCTTTCTAGGTGCATCGGTGTTAGACATTACATGGGGTGTATCTTTCTAGGTGCATCGATGTTTATTTATGCATGGGGCATATCTTTCTACGTGCGTCGATGCTAGGGCATGGGGCGTATCTTTCTAGGTGCGTCGATGTTCGACTTTGCATGGGATGTATCTTTCTAGGTGCATCGGTGTTAGACATTACATGGGGTGTATCTTTCTAGGTGCATCGATGTTTATTTACGCATGGGGCGCATCTTTCTAGGTGCGTCGATGCTAGGGCATGGGGCGTATCTTTCTAGGTGCGTCGATGTTCGACTGTGCATGGGGCGTGTCTTTCTAGGTGCGTCGATGTCCAGTTTATGGGGATTGGCCATCCTTTTATTGTGATTTCTGGATTTCGTGTGTTGATTTCTGGAATTTATGTTTCATCAACTTTTACGATTGGCATGGATATATATGTCATTTATTGTGGCTTGGTGAATGAAATTAGGAGTATGACATTCCTTTTTATCTTTGAGAAGATCTTTGCGATATTGATTAATCTCTTATTGATTTTTCAATTAGTTATTTATCACAGCTTGGCATTGTGATTATTATACGTTTAGTCATATATCTTATTCTATATCATTTCTTCTGATATTTATAGCTAGACTGATCCGTTTATTATTTTCTTCTTAAATAATACTCGGGTCAGACCGAGATGTTACAGGTTCTTCCGCTTGACTTGTCACCAGGATCATTACTCTGACTTTTGGCTAACTACTTAGATTAGTAGTTTATTTTATTGTATACACTTGAGATATGGACTCATAGTTGTATTCTTTTGTATAGCACGTGTTGCTATTCTTTTGTATTATTGTGGATCTTATTTGACCACTACTCTGATATACACTTTCATGTGTTATATTCATATCTATTTCCGCCTTTGTGATATGAATTATCTGTGACTGATTTGTGTTATGTTTATTTCTATATTTGGTTCCGAAGACCTTTATAGCCACTGTGTAGTAGCTTTGAGTTTGTGTCGGTATGTCGGATTTCCTCTTGAGATGAAAAGTTATATTTTTATCTGGCATATCGGTACTCGCACAAAGCAATTATACAGATGGTCGCTCCTCAACAGCCTTATTCTCCGTGCTAGTTGACAGCATTACACCGTAGTGTTCTTGGCTAGCGTGGGTATAGAGGTGGTGCATCACATCTTGGTATCAGAGCCAAACTTCGGAACAATGTAGAATAATTTAATAAGGATCCTTGTCCTAAGTCTTTCTTAGGAGTTGTGCCTTAGGATTTAATTCGAGTCTTCGTACCGATTCATCCTATTTTCTTTATGATTCCTTGTTTTATCCTTCAAGATTGCTTGATATTCATTTTGAGAATAACTTTTTCCTCTTCTTTCTTTCTTTCTTAAAGAAGAGAAATGGTTAGACCAGGCCGTCCCAGCGCTGGTCAATCTAGTGCTACTCCTCAGGATGGAGTATTTATGTCTGCCCAGCAGCTTCTTGATCTACTAAAGAACGCTCAAGCAGCTGGTCCCAATCCAGGGCCTACTCATCCTAGATCCGGTTTTGCACGCTTGTGCAGATACTATACCGATTTGGGTGGAAGGCCATTCAGGGGATCCGAGAGTGTTATAGAAATTCAAGCTTGGCTCAAATCATGCGATCGCATCTTTTCTCGCATGAACCTTATTGACCTTCATCGAGTCCAAGTGGCTTCTAGCATGCTCCAAGAAAGAGCATTAGATTGGTATGAGCCTTTAATTTCTGAAATCGTTAAAGCGGATCTCACTTGGGAGCAATTCCGGGAAAGATTCGAATTGAAATTTGTGCCGGAGGCTGAAAAGGTAACATTGGCCCGGCGTTTTATTGACCTTGTTCAAGGTGAATCTTCTGTAACAGACTATGTCGCATCTTTCGAATCTTTGTCCAAATACGGGGTTGAATACATCAACACCCCATTGAAGAAAAATCAGAGATTTGTCTATGGCTTGAATAAGAATCTTAAGAAGCCATTACTTCTGAAACTTGAGGTTTCATTTGAACAGCTTGTTGATATCGCTCTTCGTCTTGAAGAGGCCGATAGAGAAGGTGATGTTGAAGTTGTGCGTGCCCAACAAAACTTCAACAACATCATGGAGATGCCTATTAAATTCAAAGGCCCCATTCCCAACAAGAAAGGTAGGCAAGAAACCCCGGTAGCAAAAGCACCTACTTCTAGTCGTGGACAATGCTACAATTGTGGTTCCACGAACCACTATGCAGAGGAGTGTCCGAAACCCCTCTTTTGTCGCTATTGTAAAAATTCGGGTCACCATATTACTGCATGTCCCGTACTTCAAAGTAAGAAGGAGGGAGAACTCAATGTAGTGCAAGCTCCTGGTAACACTTCTCATGGTCAAGGTATTTCTCATTTAATCCTTGATTACATTTATTTTGTGATCTTCTTATTTGAGTTCTTTTTGATATGGGTTTCATCTCATTATTTTTATATCAAAAGAACTTGTGATTCTTCTTCTTTAAACATTTCTGGGCTTGAAGACTTCTTTAAGTATTTTGAACCCGGATGGGTCCGCAACACTCAATTTTCTTTCTATTGATGTCGAAATTATTTTATGCGATTTTTCTTTCCGAGCCGATTTTTACTTAGGCTTCGGAATTGATTTGTGCGATAGGATTGGCTTAATCATTAATGAAGCCTATATCCTATTTTCTCGAGTGGACTATTCATCTTTGACATTTTCAATCTGTTAAGCAGATTTCTATTTTTCCTTTATGATTTTGAATTAAAAATTGATGGCATCATTTTATTCTTTAAGCTCACATGTTGAGTAGAGCGTTATTTCTCTCATTTGGGTAGTTGTGATTTTTCTGGCAATTTTTGAGCTTGTCTTAGGATTATCACCTAAGTAATCTTTTGTGTGGTGCTAAGGTCTTTTCAGTTCGACCTTACCACCGGTTTTCATTTGCTACGAGTTGCGGAAGTTAGCATTCCACTTACTGCATTTCGCACTCGTTATGATTCTTATGAATGAATTATTATGTCATTCAGTTTGTCCAGCTTATTTCATCCATTTTATAAATCGAGTATTCTATGAATATTTCGGTGAGACCATTTTTGTATTTATTGATTTTGGATGAAAATAGAGATTTAAAATTTTGTAAATATTTTTCATAAGATTTATTTATAAGTACGATTTGACTTTGCTCTTAAACAAGTAAAGAATATTCTTAAAGGTTTTTAAGAAACATGTTTATCATATAGAAGATGATTTTGTGATTGTATTGCCCGTTGAGTGCTTTAAGAATTCTGGTCGATGCGCTTGATCAACGTTATCGATAGGAATTTCCTAAACGCTTTTACGAGACAATCAAACACGATATATATATATTGACTTATAAAATGTAAATTTTTGTAGAAAGATTATTACATAAAGATAAATGTAATTTTGAAAGTTTTAACTTTTCAGGAAAGGAGATTATTTAAAAGAAATTCCTTCCTTTCGATACTCTTGTTCTTGTGATTCTTGAAGGGGAACCAAGACTTTGCTATTTGTACCGATACTAGTCGTATTGGTTTGGATGCCATTCTCTTGCAAAGGAGAACATGCTATCACTTGTGCTTCTAAATCATTATAGCTTATCGAGACTAGATATGCCACTCATGATCTAGTGCTCGCGGCTATTGTTTTACTTTTGGAATTTGGCATCATCATATTTGGATAAGAAATTTGTTCTCCACCTTGATCATAAATCTTTGGAATATTTATTTTCTCATAAGGAACTTCATGTTGACTCGAGTTCCTGGCATCTTATGATCTTGATATTCTTTCTATTCTCGAAGGGGAAATCATGTTGCCAATACGTTTTGTCGTAGGCAACAAGTGTTGATTCTTTGATGATGTCTGAATGGAATTATCTTTTTATCAAGTTCATCGAACGTTTTGATATACTTCGTTTTATTGAGCTTTATCTCATTCCTTTTATGGACTAGTGTCCGATGTTCTTTTATGGTGTTCGGTTCATTGGAGGTATTGTTATTATAATACATCGATGTTCCATCTTATCTGGATCAATGGATGTACTATTATTTTACTACATCGTTGTTCCGGTTTATCGGCTCATTGGACGTACCGTTTTTGTACTACGTCGGTGTTCCGAAATTATTCGGGCTTTGGTCCATTAGGCGTACCGTTTTTGTACTACGCTGATGTTCCAAATTATTTGAGTTTCTTGTTTCTCGGGCGTACTGTTATTATACTACGTTGTTGCACCAGCTCAATTTTCTGCTATTCTTGACGTTTTCTCACGTCTTTTATCTACAGAAATGCCTTAGGGATTCCGGTTTTTATTCTTGAGCCCGGTGATATTGTGGAAATTGAAGTCTCACTAGTTTTGACTTATGAGCAACATTCCATTCGCATCATTGCTTCGGAGGTTGAGCGCCTTGATATAAAGATATTCTTTTTGGTAAAAGTTCAATGGTTCTCAAATCCTAAGGATTGCTCTTGAGAAATCTTGAGAATTCATCGAACGAAAACTTTCGGATTTACTCCTTCGTGCTCTTTATGGTGGACTTCTTGATTCAAATTTTATTTTGTGTTGATATGCTTCCATGGTTGTTACTTCTTATTTTCTTCTTAAGTATTGCGAGGACGCAATTTCTTTAAGGAGGGGAGTCTGTAACAACCCGTATATTTATCGATTTTATATTTAAATATTTTATTTAAATATTTTATCGTTCATCAGATTTTTGTCCGAAAAGCTACGTTTTGCAAACAATCGAATTGGGACTCGAGACCACCCCCATTGAGTTCAAAATGACGTTTGCGACCTTTTTGAGTATAAACTTCGATATGTTTGGAGATAGTATAATTTTTCTACTTTTCACTTAGGGCTTTGGGTTTAGGTTGGGTTCAGCCCAATGTTCTAACTTAATACCCCAAACTAAAACCCCTCTCTTCATTCACTCCCTCTTCCTCTAATTTCAGTTCTAAAGAGATTAATGGTGGAAGAGAATGGGAAATAGAAATCCAAAACCCTAGTTTCTATTTGCAAATCAATTTCTAGCTCCAAACTCAAGGGAACCCATTGATAAGCATCTCCTTCTTCTTCTCCAACACATTCTCTCCTTGATTTCAGAAAATTCCTAAACCTAATTTAGTAAATGTTTCTCTTTTAAGCTTAGATTGAAGCATCTTGAGTTGTTATTGAAGATGAATTGATCTTAGCTTGTTTTTAAAGCTTCTCCTTCATTGATTTGGGGTTCAAAGGTGAGATTTTTATATCACATCTATGCTTATATTTATCTTTGAATGTTAGGTATGAATTCCTAACACTTATTCGTGTGCATTTGCTTTTGGTTTGGATTGATTTGGATTGATTTGGTGAATATTCCAATTTTTGGTGTTTTGAGTTCAATTCGTTAAAAATCCTAACTTTGATATTTGAACATGTTTTTGGTGATGCATCGAGGAGCATATAGGGCCGGGTAGTCGATTGGCATAAACCCTTAGCGCCGTTGCTCGTGCGAATGCAATTTGATCGAGATTTTGCACCTCATCCAAAATAGGGAAGGGGAGTGCTGGCAACAGGTTCGGCCGACCGAGCCCCTGGGTCGGTCGACCGACCTGCTACCCAGGCACTTCCTGCCTCTGTTTGGAAGTGCCGGTTACAGGCTTCGGCCGACCGAGCCCCTGGGCCGGTCGATCGACCTGGTGCCCCGAGCACTTCCAAACCCTGTTCGGTCAGCCGACTCAGGGAGTCCGTTTGACCGACCTACTACTATTTGCCAACTATGCCTATTTTGCCTAGTTGTCTGAATTTCCAACTTTAATCGATTCGTGTTGTTTCCTATGTGTTGTTATCATTTGTTATGACTTTGATGACTCCTTTTTAGGGATTTTTGAATATCCATTTCGATGGATTCTTTATCGATTTCTTTGGATTCTATTCACGCCTTCAAATGTGAACTTTAGTGATTGATTGTTCCTACAATCTTCTTTGTGATTTGTCACTTTAAAAATATAAAGGTTTTCTATACTAGTAGTAAATATCAAAACTCTTTCTTCAAATGATTTCAACGCTATTTTATTACAAAGCTCGTCTTCTTAAAACGTTTTCCAATCTATTAGTATATACAAGCCTTTACCTCACTCGTATGAGAAATCTAATTAAACGACTTAGTAAAACGAGTGGTATGAAACGCTTGCGTTTACTTCGTCGGTTAATTTTTGGACTTGTTCGATTGAAACTCTTATGACAATTTTCTAGTGGAGATCTACAATTTGTTCGTAAATATTTAAGTTAAGCTAGTGGTTATGGGACATGAAGCAAAGCTCATATATTTACTAGCTTACTGTAATTGACACTTCTTGATGATCGATGATGATCACTTTATGGTTTAGACTAGCAATGTGCGATGTCTCTTTGTCTATGTGGAGGACTATTCCTCATTTTATTGAGCTTCGTCTCATTTATTACATGGGTCGTACCAATTTAGGTGCGTCGATGTTTGTTTACACATTGGTCGTACCTTTCTAGGTGTGTCGATGTTTGTTTACACATGGGTCGTACCTTTTTAGGCGCGTCGATGTTTATTTATGCATGGGGTGTACCTTTTTAGGTACATTGATGATTGTTTACTTCGTGGAGCAATCGGCTCAATAAGTTGGGACATGGGGCGTATCTTTCTAGTTGCGTCGATGTTCGTCTATGCATGGGGCGTATCTTTCTAGTTGCGTCGATGTTCGTCTATGCATGGGGCGTACCTTTCTAGGTGCGTCGATGCTCGACTTTGCATGGGGCGTATCTTTCTAGGTGCATCGGTGTTAGACATTACATGGGGTGTATCTTTCTAGGTGCATCGATGTTTATTTATGCATGGGGCATATCTTTCTACGTGCGTCGATGCTAGGGCATGGGGCGTATCTTTCTAGGTGCGTCGATGTTCGACTTTGCATGGGATGTATCTTTCTAGGTGCATCGGTGTTAGACATTACATGGGGTGTATCTTTCTAGGTGCATCGATGTTTATTTACGCATGGGGCGCATCTTTCTAGGTGCGTCGATGCTAGGGCATGGGGCGTATCTTTCTAGGTGCGTCGATGTTCGACTGTGCATGGGGCGTGTCTTTCTAGGTGCGTCGATGTCCAGTTTATGGGGATTGGCCATCCTTTTATTGTGATTTCTGGATTTCGTGTGTTGATTTCTGGAATTTATGTTTCATCAACTTTTACGATTGGCATGGATATATATGTCATTTATTGTGGCTTGGTGAATGAAATTAGGAGTATGACATTCCTTTTTATCTTTGAGAAGATCTTTGCGATATTGATTAATCTCTTATTGATTTTTCAATTAGTTATTTATCACAGCTTGGCATTGTGATTATTATACGTTTAGTCATATCTCTTATTCTATATCATTTCTACTGATATTTATAGCTAGACTGATCCGTTTATTATTTTCTTCTTAAATAATACTCGGGTCAGACCGAGATGTTATAGGTGCTTCTGCTTGACTTCTCATCCAGGATCATTACTCTGACTTTTGGCTAACTACTTAGATTAGTAGTTTATTTTGTTGTATACACTTGAGATATGGACTCATAGTTGTATTCTTTTGTATAGCACGTGTTGCTATTCTTTTGTATTATTGTGGATCTTATTCGACCACTACTCTGATATACACTTTCATGTGTTATATTCATATCTATTTCCGCCTTTGTGATATGAATTATCTGTGACTGATTTGTGTTATGTTTATTTCTATATTTGGTTCCGAAGACCTTTATAGCCACTGTGTAGTAGCTTTGAGTTTGTGTCGGTATGTCGGATTTCCTCTTGAGATGAAAAGTTATATTTTTATCTGGCATATCGGTACTCCCACAAAGCAATTATACAGATGGTCGCTCCTCAACAGCCTTATTCTCCGTGCTAGTTGACAGCATTATACCGTAGTGTTCTTGGCTAGCGTGGGTGTAGAGGTGGTGCGTCACATCTTGGTATCAGAGCCAAACTTCGGAATAATGTAGAATAATTTAACAAGGATCATTGTCCTAAGTCTTTCTTAGGAGTTGTGCCTTAGGATTTAATTCGAGTCTTCGTACCGATTCATCCTATTTTCTTTATGATTCCTTGTTTTATCTATCAAGATTGCTTGATATTCATTTTGAGAATAACTTTTTCCTCTTCTTTCTTTCTTTCTTAAAGAAGAGAAATGGTTAGACCAGGCCGTCCCAGCGCCGGTCAATCTAGTGCTACTCCTCGGGATGAAGTATTTATGTCTGCCCAGCAGCTTCTTGATCTACTAAAGAATGCTCAAGCAGCTGGTCCCAATCCAGGGCCTACTCATCCTAGATCCGGTTTTGCACGCTTGTGCAGAGACTATACCGATTTGGGTGGAAGGCCATTCAGGGGATCCGAGAGTGTTATAGAAATTCAAGCTTGGCTCAAATCATGCGATCGCATCTTTTCTCGCATGAACCTTATTGACCTTCATCGAGTCCAAGTGGCTTCTAGCATGCTCCAAGAAAGAGCATTAGATTGGTATGAGATTTTAATTTCTGAAATCGTTGAAGCGGATCTCACTTGGGAGCAATTCCGGGAAAGATTCGAATTGAAATTTGTGCCGGAGGCTGAAAAGGTAACTTTGGCCCGGCGTTTTATTGACCTTGTTCAAGGTGAATCTTCTGTAACAGACTATGTCGCATCTTTCGAATCTTTGTCCAAATACGGGGTTGAATACATCAACACCCCATTGAAGAAAAATCAGAGATTTGTCTATGGCTTGAATAAGAATCTTAAGAAGCCATTACTTCTGAAACTTGAGGTTTCATTTGATCAGCTTGTTGATATCGCTCTTCGTCTTGAAGAGGCCGATAGAGAAGGTGATGTTGAAGTTGTGCGTGCCCAACAAAACTTCAACAACATCATGAAGAGGCCTATTAAATTCAAAGGCCCCATTCCCAACAAGAAAGGGAGGCAAGAAACCCCGATGCAAAAGCACCTACCTCTAGTCGTGGACTATGCTACAATTGTGGTTCCACGAACCACTATGCAGGGGAGTGTCCGAAACCCCTCTTTTGTCGCTATTGCAAAAATTCGGGTCACCATATTACTGCATGTCCCGTACTTCAAAGTAAGAAGGAGGGAGAACTCAATGTAGTGCTAGCTCCTGGTACCACTTCTCGTGGTCAAGGTATTTCACATTTAATCCTTGATTACATTTATTTTGTGATCTTCTTATTTGAGTTCTTTTTGATATGGGTTTCATCTCATTATTTTTATGTCAAAAGAACTTGTGATTCTTCTTCTTTAAACATTTCTGGGCTTGAAGACTTCTTTAAGTATTTTGAATTCGGATGGGTCCGCAACACTCAATTTGCTTTCTATTGATGTCAAAATTATTTTATGTGATTTTTCTTTCCGAGCCGATTTTTACTTAGGCTTCGGAATTGATTTGTGCGATAGGATTGGCTTAATCATTAATGAAGCCTATATCCTATTTTCTCGAGTGGACTATTCATCTTTGACATTTTCAATCTGTTAAGCAGATTTCTATTTTTCCTTTATGATTTTGAATTAAAAATTGATGGCATCATTTTATTCTTTAAGCTCGCATGTTGAGTAGAGCGTTATTTCTCTCATTTGGGTAGTTGTGAATTTTCTGGTAATTTTTGAGCTTGTCTTAGGATTATCACCTAAGTAATCTTTTGTGTGGTGCTAAGGTCTTTTCAGTTCGACCTTACCACCGGTTTTCATTTGCTACGAGTTGCGGAAGTTAGCATTCCACTTACTGTATTTCGCACTCGTTATGATTCTTATGAATGAATTATTATGTCATTCAGTTTGTCCAGCTTATTTCATCCATTTTATAAATCGAGTATTCTATGAATATTTCGGTGAGACCATTTTTGTATTTATTGATTTTGGATGAAAATAGAGATTTAAAATTTTGTAAATCTTTTTCATAAGATTTATTTATAAGTACGATTTGACTTTGCTCTTAAACAAGCAAAGAATATTCTTAAAGGTTTTTAAGAAACATGTTTATCATATAGAAGATGATTTTGTGATTGTATTGCCCGTTGAGTGCTTTAAGAATTCTGGTCGATGCGCTTGATTAACGTTATCGATAGGAATTTCCTAAACGCTTTGACGAGACAATCAAACACGATATATATATATTGACTTATAAAATGTAAATTTTTGTAGAAAGATTATTACATAAAGATAAATGTAATTTTGAAAGTTTTAACTTTTCAGTAAAGGAGATTATTTAAAAGAAATTCCTTCTTTTCGATACTCTTATTCTTGTGATTCCTGAAGGGGAACCAAGACTTTGCTATTTGTACCGATACTAGTCGTATTGGTTTGGATGCCATTCTCTTGCAAAGGAGAACGTGCTATCACTTGTGCTTCTAAATCATTATAGCTTATCGAGACTAGATATGCCACTCATGATCTAGTGCTCGCGGCTATTGTTTTACTTTTGGAATTTGGCATCATCATATTTGGATAAGAAATTTGTTCTCCACCTTGATCATAAATCTTTGGAATATTTATTTTCTCATAAGGAACTTCATGTTGACTCGAGTTCCTGGCATCTTATGATCTTGATATTCTTTCTATTCTCGAAGGGGAAATCATGTTGCCAATATGTTTTGTCGTAGGCAACAAGTGTTGATTCTTTTATGATGTCTGAATGGAATTATCTTTTTATCAAGTTCATCGAATGTTTTGATATACTTCGTTTTATTGAGCTTTATCTCATTCCTTTTATGGACTAGTGTCCGATGTTCTTTTATGGTGTTCGGTTCATCGGAGGTATTGTTATTATAATACATCGATGTTCCATCTTATCTGGATCAATGGATGTACCATTATTTTACTACATCGTTGTTCTGGTTTATCGGCTTATTGGACGTACCATTTTTGTACTACGTCGGTGTTCCGAAATTATTCGGGCTTTGGTTCATTAGGCGTACCGTTTTTGTACTACGCTGATGTTCCAAATTATTTGAGTTTCTTGTTTCTCGGGCGTACTGTTATTATACTACGTTGTTGCACCAGCTCAATTTTATGCTATTCTTGACGTTTTCTCACGTCTTTTATCTACAGAAATGCCTTAGGGATTCCGGTTTTTATTCTTGAGCCCGGTGATATTGTGGAAATTGAAGTCTCACTAGTTTCGACTTATGAGCAACATTCCATTCGCATCATTGCTTCGGAGGTTGAGTGCCTTGATATAAAGAAATTCTTTTGGTAAAAGTTAAATGGTTCTCAAATCCTAAGGATTGCTCTAGAGAAATCTTGAGAATTCATCGAACGAAAACTTTCGGATTTACTCCTTCGTGCTCTTTATGGTGGACTTCTTGATTCAAAATTTCTTTTGTGTTGATATGCTTCCATGGTTGTTACTTCTTATTTTCTTCTTAAGTATTGCGAGGACGCAATTTCTTTAAGGAGGGGAGTCTGTAACAACCCGCATATTTATCGATTTTATATTTAAATATTTTATTTAAATATTTTATCGTTCATCGGATTTTGGTCCGAAAAGCTACGTTGTGCAAACAGTCGAATTGGGACTCGAGACCACCCCCATTGAGTTCAAAATGACGTTTGCGACCTTTTTGAGTATAAACTTCGATATGTTTGGAGATAGTATAATTTTGCTACTTTTCACTTAGGGCTTTGGGTTTAGGTTGGTTTCAGCCCAATGTTCTAACTTAATACCCCAAACTGAAACCCCCCTCTTCATTCACTCCCTCTTCCTCTAATATAAGTTCTAAAGAGATTAATGGTGGAAGAGAATGGGAAATAGAAATCCAAAACCCTAGTTTCCATTTGCAAATCAATTTCTAGCTCCAAACTCAAGAGAACCCATTGATAAGCATCTCCTTCTTCTTCTCCAACTCATTCTCTCCTTGATTTCAGAAAATTCCTAAACCTAATTTAGGAAATGTTTCTCTTTTAAGCTTAGATTGAAGCTTCTTGAGTTGTTATTGAAGAGGAATTGATCTTAGCTTGTTTTTAAAGCTTCTCCTTCATTGATTTGGGTTCAAAGGTGAGATTTTTATCTCACGTCTATGCTTATATTTATCTTTGAATGTTAGGTATGAATTCCTAACACTTATTCGTGTGCATTTGCTTTTGGTTTGGATTGATTTGGTGAATATTCCAATTTTTGGTGTTTTGAGTTCAATTCGTTAAAAATCCTAACTTTGATGTTTGAACATGTTTTTGGTGATGCATCGAGGAGCATATAGGGCCGGGTAGTCGATTGGCATAAACCCTTAGCGCCGTTGCTCGTGCGAATGCAATTTGATCGAGATTTTGCACCTCATCCAAAATAGGGAAGGGGAGTGCTGGCAACAGGTTCGGCCGACCGAGCCCCTCGGTCGGTCGACCGACCTGCTACCCAGGCACTTCCTGCCTCTGTTTGGAAGTGCCGGTTACAGGCTTCGGCCGACCGAGCCCCTGGGCCGGTCGATCGACCTGGTGCCCCGAGCACTTCCAAACCCTGTTCGGTCAGCCGACTCAGGGAGTCCGGTTGACCGACCTACTACTATTTGCCAACTATGCCTATTTTGCCTAGTTGTCTGAATTTCCAACTGTAATCGATTCGTGTTGTTTCGTATGTGTTGTTATCATTTGTTATGACTTTGATGACTCCTTTTTAGGGATTTTTGAATATCCATTTCGATGGATTCTTTATCGATTTCTTTGGATTCTATTCACGCCTTCAAATGTGAATTTTAGTGATTGCTTGTTCCTACAATCTTCTTTGTGATTTGTCACTTTAAAAATATAAAGGTTTTCTATACTAGTAGTAAATATCAAAACTCTTTCTTCAAATGATTTCAACACTATTTTATTACAAAGCTCATCTTCTTAAAACGTTTTCCAATCTATTAGTATATACAAGCCTTTACCTCACTCGTATGAGAAATCTAATTAAACGACTTAGTAAAACGAGTGGTATGAAACGCTTGCGTTTACTTCGTCGGTTAATTTTTGGACTTGTTCGATTGAAACTCTTATGACAATTTTCTAGTGGAGATCTACAATTTTTTCGTAAATATTTAAGTTAAGCTAGTGGTTATGGGACATGAAGCAAAGCTCATATATTTACTAGCTTACTGTAATTGACACTTCTTGATGATCGATGATGATCACTTTATGGTTTAGACTAGCAATGTGCGATGTCTCTTTGTCTATGTGGAGGACTATTCCTCATTTTATTGAGCTTCGTCTCATTTATTACATGGGTCGTACCTATTTAGGTGCGTCGATGTTTGTTTACACATTGGTCGTACCTTTCTAGGTGTGTCGATGTTTGTTTACACATGGTCGTACCTTTTTAGGCGTGTCGATGTTTATTTATGCATGGGGTGTACCTTTTTATGTACATTGATGATTGTTTACTTTGGGGAGCAATCGGCTCAATAAGTTGGGACATGGGGCGTATCTTTCTAGTTGCGTCGATGTTCGTCTATGCATGGGGCGTATCTTTCTAGTTGCGTCGATGTTCGTCTATGCATGGGGCGTATCTTTCTAGTTGCGTCGATGTTCGTCTATGCATGGGGCGTACCTTTCTAGGTGCGTCGATGTTCGACTTTGCATGGGGTGTATCTTTCTAGGTGCATCGGTGTTAGACATTACATGGGGTGTATCTTTCTAGGTGCATCGATGTTTATTTATGCCTGGGGCGTATCTTTCTAGGTGCGTCGATGCTAGGGCATGGGGCGTATCATTCTAGGTGCGTCGATGTTCGACTTTGCATGGGGTGTATCTTTCTAGGTGCATCGGTGTTAGACATTACATGGGGTGTATCTTTCTAGGTGCATCGATGTTTATTTATGCATGGGGCATATCTTTCTAGGTGCGTCGATGCTAGGGCATGGGGCGTATCTTTCTAGGTGCGTCGATGTTCGACTGTGCATGGGGCGTGTCTTTCTAGGTGCGTCGATGTCCAGTTTATGGGGATTGGCCATCCTTTTATTGTGATTTCTGGATTTCGTGTGTTGATTTCTGGAATTTATGTTTCACCAACTTTTACGATTGGCATGGATATATATGTCATTTATTGTGGCTTGGTGAATGAAATTAGGAGTATGACATTCCTTTTTATCTTTGAGAAGATCTTTGCGATATTGATTAATCTCTTATTGATTTTTCAATTAGTTATTTATCACAGCTTGGCATTGTGATTATTATACGTTTAGTCATATCTCTTATTCTATATCATTTCTTCTGATATTTATAGCTAGACTGATCCGTTTATTATTTTCTTCTTAAATAATACTCGGGTCAGACCGAGATGTTACAGGTGCTTCTGCTTGACTTCTCATCCAGGATCATTACTCTGACTTTTGGCTAACTACTTAGATTAGTAGTTTATTTTGTTGTATACACTTGAGATATGGACTCGTAGTTGTATTCTTTTGTATAGCACGTGTTGCTATTTTTTTGTATTATTGTGGATCTTATTCGACCACTACTCTGATATACACTTTCATGTGTTATATTCATATCTATTTTCGCCTTTGTGATATGAATTATCTGTGACTGATTTGTGTTATGTTTATTTCTATATTTGGTTCCGAAAACCTTTATAGCCACTGTGTAGTAGCTTTGAGTTTGTGTCGGTATGTCGGATTTCCTCTTGAGATGAAAAGTTATATTTTTATCTGGCATATTGGTACTCGCACAAAGCAATTATACAGATGGTCGCTCCTCAACAGCCTTATTCTCCGAGCTAGTTGACAGCATTACACCGTAGTGTTCTTGGCTAGCGTGGGTATAGAGGTGGTGCGTCACATCTTGGTATCAGAGCCAAACTTCGGAACAATGTAGAATAATTTAACAAGGATCATTGTCCTAAGTCTTTCTTAGGAGTTGTGCCTTCGGATTTAATTCGAGTCTTTGTACCGATTCATCCTATTTTCTTTATGATTCCTTGTTTTATCTATCAAGATTGCTTGATATTCATTTTGAGAATAACTTTTTCCTCTTCTCTCTTTCTTTCTTAAAGAAGAGAAATGGTTAGACCAGGCCGTCCCAGCGCCGGTCAATCTAGTGCTACTCCTCAGGATGAAGTATTTATGTCTGCCCAGCAGCTTCTTGATCTACTAAAGAACGCTCAAGCAGCTGGTCCCAATCCAGGGCCTACTCATCCTAGATCCGGTTTTGCACGCTTGTGCAGAGACTATACCGATTTGGGTGGAAGGCCATTTAGGGGATCCGAGAGTGTTATAGAAATTCAAGCTTGGCTCAAATCATGCGATCGCATCTTTTCTCGCATGAACCTTATTGACCTTCATCAAGTCCAAGTGGCTTCTAGCATGCTCCAAGAAAGAGCATTAGATTGGTATGAGCTTTTAATTTCTGAAATCGTTGAAGCGGATCTCACTTGGGAGCAATTCCGGGAAAGATTCGAATTGAAATTTGTGCCGGAGGCTGAAAAGGTAACTTTGGCCCGGCGTTTTATTGACCTTGTTCAAGGTGAATCTTCTGTAACAGACTATGTCGCATCTTTCGAATCCTTGTCCAAATACGGGGTTGAATACATCAACACCCCATTGAAGAAAAATTAGAGATTTGTCTATGGCTTGAATAAGAATCTTAAGAAGCCATTACTTCTGAAACTTGAGGTTTCATTTGATCAGCTTGTTGATATCGCTCTTCGTCTTGAAGAGGCCGATAGAGAAGTTGATGTTGAAGTTGTGCGTGCCCAACAAAACTTCAACAACATCATGAAGAGGCCTATTAAATTCAAAGGCCCCATTCCCAACAAGAAAGGGAGGCAAGAAACCTCGGTGCAAAAGCACCTACCTCTAGTCGTGGACAATGCTACAATTGTGGTTCCACGAACCACTATGCAGGGGAGTGTCCGAAACCCCTCTTTTGTCGCTATTGCAAAACTTCGGGTCACCATATTACTGCATGTCCCGTACTTCAAAGTAAGAAGGAGGGAGAACTCAATGTAGTGCAAGCTCCTGGTAACACTTCTCGTGGTCAAGGTATTTCTCATTTAATCCTTGATTACATTTATTTTGTGATCTTCTTATTTGAGTTCTTTTTGATATGGGTTTCATCTCATTATTTTTATATCAAAAGAACTTGTGATTCTTCTTCTTTAAACATTTCTGGGCTTGAAGACTTCTTTAAGGATTTTGAATCCGGATGGGTCCGCAACACTCAATTTGCTTTCTATTGATGTCGAAATTATTTTATGTGATTTTTCTTTCCGAGCCGATTTTTACTTAGGCTTCGGAATTGATTTGTGCGATAGGATTGGCTTAATCATTAATGAAGCCTATATCCTATTTTCTCGAGTGGACTATTCATCTTTGACATTTTCAATCTGTTAAGCAGATTTCTATTTTTCCTTTATGATTTTGAATTAAAAATTGATGGCATCATTTTATTCTTTAAGCTCACATGTTGAGTAGAGCGTTATTTCTCTCATTTGGGTAGTTGTGAATTTTCTGGTAATTTTTGAGCTTGTCTTAGGATTATCACCTAAGTAATTTTTTGTGTGGTGCTAAGGTCTTTTCAGTTCGACCTTACCACCGGTTTCCATTTGCTACGAGTTGCGGAAGTTAGCATTCCACTTACCGCATTTCGCACTTGTTATGATTCTTATGAATGAATTATTATGTCATTCAGTTTGTCCAGCTTATTTCATCCATTTTATAAATCGAATATTCTATGAATATTTCGGTGAGACCATTTTTGTATTTATTGATTTTGGATGAAAATAGAGATTTAAAATTTTGTAAATCTTTTTCATAAGATTTATTTATAAGTACGATTTGACTTTGCTCTTAAACAAGCAAAGAATATTCTTAAAGGTTTTTAAGGAACATGTTTATCATATAGAAGATGATTTTGTGATTGTATTGCCCGTTGAGTGCTTTAAGAATTCTGGTCGATGCGCTTGATCAACGTTATCGATAGGAATTTCCTAAACGCTTTGACGAGACAATCAAACACGATATATATATATTGACTTATAAAATGTAAATTTTTGTAGAAAGATTATTACATAAAGATAAATGTAATTTTGAAAGTTTTAACTTTTCAGGAAAGGAGATTATTTAAAAGAAATTCCTTCTTTTCGATACTCTTATTCTTGTGATTCCTGAAGGGGAACCAAGACTTTGCTATTTGTACCGATACTAGTCGTATTGGTTTGGATGCCATTCTCTTGCAAAGGAGAACGTGCTATCACTTGTGCTTCTAAATCATTATAGCTTATCGAGACTAGATATGCCACTCATGATCTAGTGCTCGCGGCTATTGTTTTACTTTTGGAAATTGGCATCATCATATTTGGATAAGAAATTTGTTCTCCACCTTGATCATAAATCTTTGGAATATTTATTTTCTCATAAGGAACTTCATGTTGACTCGAGTTCCTGGCATCTTATGATCTTGATATTCTTTCTATTCTCGAAGGGGAAATCATGTTGCCAATACGTTTTGTCGTAGGCAACAAGTGTTGATTCTTTGATGATGTATGAATGGAATTATCTTTTTATCAAGTTCATCGAACGTTTTGATATACTTCGTTTTATTGAGCTTTATCTCATTCCTTTTGTGGACTAGTGTCCGATGTTCTTTTATGGTGTTCGGTTCATCGGAGGTATTGTTATTATAATACATCGATGTTCCATCTTATCTGGATCAATGGATGTACCATTATTTTACTACATCGTTGTTCCGATTTATCGGCTCATTGGACGTACCGTTTTTGTACTACGTCAGTGTTCCGAAATTATTCGGGCTTTGGTCCATTAGGCGTACCGTTTTTGTACTACGCTGATGTTCCAAATTATTTGAGTTTCTTGTTTCTCGGGCGTACTGTTATTATACTACGTTGTTGCACCAGCTCAATTTTCTGCTATTCTTGACGTTTTCTCACGTCTTTTATCTACAGAAATGCCTTAGGGATTCCGGTTTTTATTCTTGAGCCCGGTGATATTGTGGAAATTGAAGTCTCACTAGTTTTGACTTATGAGCAACATTCCATTCGCATCATTGCTTCGGAGGTTGAGTGCCTTGATATAAAGATATTCTTTTTGGTAAAAGTTCAATGGTTCTCAAATCCTAAGGATTGCTCTTGAGAAATCTTGAGAATTCATCGAACGAAAACTTTCGGATTTACTCTTTCGTGCTCTTTATGGTGGACTTCTTGATTCAAATTTTCTTTTGTGTTGATATGCTTCCATGGTTGTTACTTCTTATTTTCTTCTTAAGTATTGCAAGGACGCAATTTCTTTAAAGAGGGGAGTCTGTAACAACCCGCATATTTATCGATTTTATATTTAAATATTTTATTTAAATATTGTATCATTCATCGGATTTTGGTCCGAAAAGCTACTTTTTGCAAACAGTCGAATTGGGACTCGAGACCACCCCCATTGAGTTCAAAATTACGTTTGCGACCTTTTTGAGTATAAACTTCGATATGTTCGGAGATAGTATAATTTTGCTACTTTTCACTTAGGGCTTTGGGTTTAGGTTGGGTTCAGCCCAATGTTCTAATTTAATACCCCAAACTGAAACCCCCTCTTCATTCACTCCCTCTTCCTCTAATTTCAGTTCTAAAGAGATTAATGGTGGAAGAGAATGGGAAATAGAAATCCAAAACCCCAGTTTCCATTTGCAAATCAATTTCTAGCTCCAAACTCAAGAGAACCCATTGGTAAGCATCTCCTTCTTCTTCTCCAACTCATTCTCTCCTTGATTTCAGAAAATTCCTAAACCTAATTTAGGAAATGTTTCTCTTTTAAGCTTAGATTGAAGCTTCTTGAGTTGTTATTGAAGAGGAATTGATCTTAGCTTGTTTTTAAAGCTTCTCCTTCATTGATTTGGGTTCAAAGGTGAGATTTTTATCTCACATCTATGCTTATATTTATCTTTGAATGTTAGGTATGAATTCCTAACACTTATTCGTGTGCATTTGCTTTTGGTTTGGATTGATTTGGTGAATATTCCAATTTTTGGTGTTTTGAGTTCAATTCGTTAAAAATCCTAACTTTGATGTTTGAACATGTTTTTGGTGATGCATCGAGGAGCATATAGGGCCGGGTAGTCGATTGGCATAAACCCTTAGCGCCGTTGCTCATGCGAATGCAATTTGATCGAGATTTTGCACCTCATCCAAAATAGGGAAGGGGAGTGCTGGCAACAGGTTCGGCCGACCGAGCCCCTGGGCCGGTCGACCGACCTGCTACCCAGGCACTTCCTGCCTCTGTTTGGAAGTGCCGGTTACAGGCTTCGGCCGACCGAGCCCCTGGGCCGGTCGACCGACCTGGTGCCCCGAGCACTTCCAAACCCTGTTCGGTCAGCCGACTCAGGGAGTCCGGTTGACCGACCTACTGCTATTTGCCAACTATGCCTATTTTGCCTAGTTGTCTGAATTTCCAACTTTAATCGATTCGTGTTGTTTCCTATGTGCTGTTATCATTTGTTACGACTTTGATGACTCCTTTTTAGGGATTTTTGAATATCCATTTCGATGGATTCTTTATCGATTTCTTTGGATTCTATTCACGCCTTCAAATGTGAATTTTAGTGATTGATTGTTCCTACAATCTTCTTTGTGATTTGTCACTTTAAAAATATAAAGATTTTCTATACTAGTAGTAAATATCAAAACTCTTTCTTCAAATGATTTCAATACTATTTTATTACAAAGCTCGTCTTCTTAAAACGTTTTCCAATCTATTAGTATATACAAGCCTTTACCTCACTCGTATGAGAAATCTAATTAAACGACTTAGTAAAACGAGTGGTATGAAACGCTTGCGTTTACTTCGTCGGTTAATTTTTGGACTTGTTCAATTGAAACTCTTATGACAATTTTCTAGTGGAGATCTACAATTTTTTCGTAAATATTTAAGTTAAGCTAGTAGTTATGGGACATGAAGCTAAGCTCATATATTTTCTAGCTTACTGTAATTGACACTTCTTGATGATCGATGATGATCACTTTATGGTTTAGACTAGCAATGTGCGATGTCTCTTTGTCTATGTGGAGGACTATTCCTCATTTTATTGAGCTTCGTCTCATTTATTACATGGGTCGTACCTATTTAGGTGCGTCGATGTTTGTTTACACATTGGTCGTACCTTTCTAGGTGCGTCGATGTTTGTTTACACATGGGTCGTACCTTTCTAGGCGCGTCGATGTTTATTTATGCATAGGGTGTACCTTTTAGGTACACTGATGATTGTTTACTTCGTGGAGCAATCGGCTCAATAAGTTGGGACATGTTGCGTATCTTTCTAGTTGCGTCGATGTTCGTCTATGCATGGGGCGTATCTTTCTAGTTGCGTCGATGTTCGTCTATGCATGGGGCGTATCTTTCTAGTTGCGTCGATGTTCGTCTATGCATGGGGCGTATCTTTCTAGGTGGTCGATGTTCGACTTTGCATAGGGTGTATCTTTCTAGGTGAATCAGTGTTAGACATTACATGGGGTGTATCTTTCTAGGTGCATCGATGTTTATTTATGCATGGGTCGTATCTTTCTAGGTGCGTCGATGCTAGGGCATGGGGCGTATCTTTCTAGGTGCGTCGATGTTCGACTTTGCATGCGGTGTATCTTTCTAGGTGCATCGGTGTTAGACATTACATGGGGTGTATCTTTCTACGTGCATCGATGTTTATTTATGCATGGGGCGTATCTTTCTAGGTGCGTCGATGCTAGGGCATGGGGCGTATCTTTCTAGGTGCGTCGATGTTCGACTGTGCATGGGGCGTGTCTTTCTAGGTGCGTCGATGTCCAGTTTATGGGGATTGGCCATCCTTTTATTGTGATTTCTGGATTTCGTGTGTTGATTTCTGGAATTTATGTTTCACCAACTTTTACGATTGGCATGGATATATATGTCATTTATTGTGGCTTGGTGAATGAAATTAGGAGTATGACATTCCTTTTTATCTTTGAGAAGATCTTTGCGATATTGATTAATCTCTTATTGATTTTTCAATTAGTTATTTATCACAGCTTGGCATTGTGATTATTATACGTTTAGTCATATCTCTTATTCTATATCATTTCTTCTGATATTTATAGCTAGACTGATCCGTTTATTATTTTCTTCTTAAATAATACTCGGGTCATACCGAGATGTTACAGGTGCTTCCGCTTGACTTCTCATCCAGGATCATTACTCTGACTTTTGGCTAACTACTTAGATTAGTAGTTTATTTTGTTGTATACACTTGAGATATGGACTCATAGTTGTATTCTTTTGTATAGCACGTGTTGCTATTCTTTTGTATTATTGTGGATCTTATTTGACCACTACTCTGATATACACTTTCATGTGTTATATTCATATCTATTTCCGCCTTTGTGATATGAATTATCTGTGACTGATTTGTGTTATGTTTATTTCTATATTTGGTTCCGAAGACCTTTATAGCCACTGTGTAGTAGCTTTGAGTTTGTGTCGGTATGTCGGATTTCTTCTTGAGATGAAAAGTTATATTTTTATCTGGCATATCGGTACTCGCACAAAGCAATTATACAGATGGTCGCCCCTCAACAGCCTTATTCTCCGTGCTAGTTGACAGCATTACACCGTAGTGTTCTTGGCTAGCGTGGGTATAGAGGTGGTGCGTCACATCTTGGTATCAGAGCCAAACTTCGGAACAATGTAGAATAATTTAACAAGGATCATTGTCCTAAGTCTTTCTTAGGAGTTGTGCCTTAGGATTTAATTCGAGTCTTCGTACCAATTCATCCTATATTCTTTATGATTCCTTGTTTTATCTATCAAGATTGCTTGATATTCATTTTGAGAATAACTTTTTCCTCTTCTTTCTTTCTTTCTTAAAGAAGAGAAATGGTTAGACCAGGCCGTCCCAGCGCCGGTCAATCTAGTGCTACTCCTCAGGATGGAGTATTTATGTCTGCCCAGCAGCTTCTTGATCTACTAAAGAACGCTCAAGCAGCTGGTCCCAATCCAGAGCCTACTCATCCTAGATCCGGTTTTGCACGCTTGTGCAGAGACTATACCGATTTGGGTGGAAGGCCATTCAGGGGATCCGAGAGTGTTATAGAAAGTCAAGCTTGGCTCAAATCATGCGATCGCATCTTTTCTCGCATGAACCTTATTGACCTTCATCGAGTCCAAGTGGCTTCTAGCATGCTCCAAGAAAGAGCATTAGATTGGTACGAGCTTTTAATTTCTGAAATCGTTGAAGCGGATCTCACTTGGGAGCAATTCCGGGAAAGATTCGAATTGAAATTTGTGCCGGAGGCTGAAAAGGTAACTTTGGCCCGGCGTTTTATTGACCTTGTTCAAGGTGAATCTTCTGTAACAGACTATGTCGCATCTTTCGAATCTTTGTCCAAATACGGGGTTGAATACATCAACACCCCATTGAAGAAAAATCAGAGATTTGTCTATGGCTTGAATAAGAATCTTAAGAAGCCATTACTTCTGAAACTTGAGGTTTCATTTGATCAGCTTGTTGATATCGCTCTTCGTCTTGAAGAGGCCGATAGAGAAGGTGATGTTGAAGTTGTGCGTGCCCAACAAAACTTCAACAACATCATGAAGAGGCCTATTAAATTCAAAGGCCCCATTCCCAACAAGAAAGGGAGGCAAGAAATCCCGGTAGCAAAAGCACCTACCTCTAGTCGTGGACAATGCTACAATTGTGGTTCCACGAACCACTATGCAGGGGAGTGTCCGAAACCCCTCTTTTGTTGCTATTGCAAAAATTCGGGTCACCATATTACTGCATGTCCCGTACTTCAAAGTAAGAAGGAGGGAGAACTCAATGTAGTGCAAGCTCCTGGTAACACTTCTCGTGGTCAAGGTATTTCTCATTTAATCGTTGATTACATTTATTTTGTGATCTTCTTATTTGAGTTCTTTTTGATATGGGTTTCATCTCATTATTTTTATATCAAAAGAACTTGTGATTCTTCTTCTTTAAACATTTCTTGGCTTGAAGACTTCTTTAAGGATTTTGAATCCGGATGGGTCCGCAACACTCAATTTTCTTTCTATTGATGTCGAAATTATTTTATGCGATTTTTCTTTCCAAGTCGATTTTTACTTAGGCTTCGGAATTGATTTGTGCGATAGGATTGGCTTAATCATTAATGAAGCATATATCCTATTTTCTCGAGTGGACTATTCATCTTTGACATTTTCAATCTGTTAAGCAGATTTCTATTTTTTCTTTATGATTTTGAATTAAAAATTGATGGCATCATTTTATTCTTTAAGCTCACATGTTGAGTAGAGCGTTATTTCTCTCATTTGGGTAGTTGTGAATTTTCTGGTAATTTTTGAGCTTGTCTTAGGATTATCACCTAAGTAATCTTTTGTGTGGTGCTAAGGTCTTTTCAGTTCGACCTTACCACCGGTTTTCATTTGCTACGAGTTGCGGAAGATAGCATTCCACTTACCGCATTTCGCACTCGTTATGATTCTTATGAATGAATTATTATGTCATTCAGTTTGTCCAGCTTATTTCATCCATTTTATAAATCGAGTATTCTATGAATATTTCGGTGAGACCATTTTTGTATTTATTGATTTTGGATGAAAATAGAGATTTAAAATTTTGTAAATCTTTTTCATAAGATTTATTTATAAGTACGATTTGACTTTGCTCTTAAACAAGCAAAGAATATTCTTAAAGGTTTTTAAGAAACATGTTTATCATATAGAAGATGATTTTGTGATTGTATTGCCCATTGAGTGCTTTAAGAATTCTGGTCGATGCGCTTGATCAACGTTATCGATAGGAATTTCCTAAACGCTTTGACGAGACAATCAAACACGATATATATATATATATATTGACTTATAAAATGTAAATTTTTGTAGAAAGATTATTACATAAAGATAAATGTAATTTTGAAAGTTTTAACTTTTCAGGAAAGGAGATTATTTAAAAGAAATTCCTTCCTTTCGATACTCTTGTTCTTGTGATTCTTGAAGGGGAACCAAGACTTTGCTATTTGTACCGATACTAGTCGTATTGGTTTGGATGCCATTCTCTTGCAAAGGAGAACGTGCTATCACTTGTGCTTCTAAATCATTATAGCTTATCGAGACTAGATATGCCACTCATGATCTAGTGCTCGCGGCTATTGTTTTACTTTTGGAATTTGGCATCATCATATTTGGATAAGAAATTTGTTCTCCACCTTGATCATAAATCTTTGGAATATTTATTTTCTCATAAGGAACTTCATGTTGACTCGAGTTCCTGGCATCTTATGATCTTGATATTCTTTCTATTCTCGAAGGGGAAATCATGTTGCCAATACGTTTTGTCGTAGGCAACAAGTGTTGATTCTTTGATGATGTCTGAATGGAATTATCTTTTTATCAAGTTCATCGAACGTTTTGATATACTTCGTTTTATTGAGCTTTATCTCATTCCTTTTATGGACTAGTGTCCGATGTTCTTTTATGGTGTTCGGTTCATCGGAGGTATTGTTATTATAATACATCGATGTTCCATCTTATCTGGATCAATGGATGTACCATTATTTTACTACATCGTTGTTCCGGTTTATCGGCTCATTGGACGTACCGTTTTTGTACTACGTCGGTGTTTCGAAATTATTCGGGCTTTGGTCCATTAGGCGTACCGTTTTTGTACTACGCTGATGTTCCAAATTATTTGAGTTTCTTGTTTCTCGGGCGTACTGTTATTATACTACGTTGTTGCACCAGCTCAATTTTCTGCTATTCTTGACGTTTTCTCACGTCTTTTATCTACAGAAATGCCTTAGGGATTCCGGTTTTTATTCTTGAGCCCGGTGATATTGTGGAAATTGAAGTCTCACTAGTTTTGACTTATGAGCAACATTCCATTCGCATCATTGCTTCGGAGGTTGAGCGCCTTGATATAAAGGTATTCTTTTTGGTAAAAGTTCAATGGTTCTCAAATCCTAAGGATTGCTCTTGAGAAATCTTGAGAATTCATCGAACGAAAATTTTCAGATTTACTCCGTCGTGCTCTTTATGGTGGACTTCTTGATTCAAATTTTCTTTTGTGTTGATATGCTTCCATGGTTGTTACTTCTTATTTTCTTCTTAAGTATTGCGAGGACGCAATTTCTTTAAGGAGGGGAGTCTGTAACAACCCGCATATTTATCGATTTTATATTTAAATATTTTATCGTTCATCGGATTTTGGTCCGAAAAGCTACTTTTTGCAAACAGTCGAATTGGGACTCGAGACCACCCCCATTGAGTTCAAAATGACGTTTGCGACCTTTTTGAGTATAAACTTCGATATGTTTGGAGATAGTATAATTTTGCTCCTTTTCACTTAGGGCTTTGGGTTTAGGTTGGGTTCAGCCCAATGTTCTAACTTAATACCCCAAACTGAAACCCCCCTCTTCATTCACTCCCTCTTCCTCTAATTTCAGTTCTAAAGAGATTAATGGTGGAAGAGAATGGGAAATAGAAATCCAAAACCCTAGTTTCCATTTGCAAATCAATTTCTAGCTCGAAACTCAAGAGAACCCATTGGTAAGCATCTCCTTCTTCTTCTCCAACTCATTCTCTCCTTGATTTCAGAAAATTCCTAAACCTAATTTAGGAAATGTTTCTCTTTTAAGCTTAGATTGAAGCTTCTTGAGTTGTTATTGAAGAGGAATTGATCTTAGCTTGTTTTTAAAGCTTCTCCTTCATTGATTTGGATTCAAAGGTGAGATTTTTATCTCACATCTATGCTTATATTTATCTTTGAATGTTAGGTATGAATTCCTAACACTTATTCGTGTGCATTTGCATTTGGTTTGGATTGATTTGGTGAATATTCCAATTTTTGGTGTTTTGAGTTCAATTCGTTAAAAATCCTAACTTTGATGTTTGAACATGTTTTTGGTGATGCATCGAGGAGCATATAGGGCCGGGTAGTCGATTGGCATAAACCCTTAGCGTCGTTGCTCATGCGAATGCAATTTGATCGAGATTTTGCACCTCATCCAAAATAGGGAAGGGGAGTGCTGGCAACAGGTTCGGCCGACCGAGCCCCTGGGCCGGTCGACCGACCTGCTACCTAGGCACTTCCTACCTCTGTTTGGAAGTGCCGGTTACAGGCTTCGGCCGACCGAGCCCCTGGGCCGGTCGACCGACCTGGTGCCCCGAGCACTTCCAAACCCTGTTCGGTCAGCCGACTCAGGGAGTCCGGTTGACCGACCTACTGCTATTTGCCAACTATGCCTACTTTGCCTAGTTGTCTGAATTTCCAACTTTAATCGATTCGTGTTGTTTCCTATGTGTTGTTATCATTTGTTATGACTTTGATGACTCCTTTTTAGGGATTTTTGAATATCCATTTCGATGGATTCTTTATCGATTTCTTTGGATTCTATTCACGCCTTCAAATGTGAATTTTAGTGATTGATTGTTCCTACAATCTTCTTTGTGATTTGTCACTTTAAAAATATAAAGGTTTTCTATACTAGTAGTAAATATCAAAACTCTTTCTTCAAATGATTTCAACACTATTTTATTACAAAGCTCGTCTTCTTAAAACGTTTTCCAATCTATTAGTATATACAAGCCTTTACCTCACTCGTATGAGAAATATAATTAAACGACTTAGTAAAACGAGTGGTATGAAACGCTTGCGTTTACTTCGTGGGTTAATTTTTGGACTTGTTCAATTGAAACTCTTATGACAATTTTCTAGTGGTGATCTACAATTTTTTCGTAAATATTTAAGTTAAGCTAGTGGTTATGGGACATGAAGCTAAGCTCATATATTTACTAGCTTACTGTAATTGACACTTCTTGATGATCGATGATGATCACTTTATGGTTTAGACTAGTAATGTGCGATGTCTCTTTGTCTATGTGGAGGACTATTCCTCATTTTATTGAGCTTCGTCTCATTTATTACATGGGTCGTACCTATTTAGGTGCGTCGATGTTTATTTACACATTGGTCGTACCTTTCTAGGTGCGTCGATGTTTGTTTACACACGGGTCGTACCTTTCTAGGCGCGTCGATGTTTATTTATGCATAGGGTGTACCTTTTTAGGTACATTGATGATTGTTTACTTCGTGGAGCAATCGGCTCAATAAGTTGGGACATGGGGCGTATCTTTCTAGTTGCGTCGATGTTCGTCTATGCATGGGGCGTATCTTTCTAGTTGCGTCGATGTTCGTCTATGCATGGGGCGTATCTTTCTAGTTGCGTCGATGTTCGTCTATGCATGAGGCGTATCTTTCTAGGTGCGTCGATGTTCGACTTTGCATGGGGTGTATCTTTCTAGGTGCATCGGTGTTAGACATTACATGGGGTGTATCTTTCTAGGTGCATCGATGTTTATTTATGCATGGGGCGTATCTTTCTAGGTGCGTCGATGCTAGGGCATGGGGCGTATCTTTCTAGGTGCGTCAATGTTCGACTTTGCATGGGGTGTATCTTTCTAGGTGCATCGGTGTTAGACATTACATGGGGTGTATCTTTCTAGGTGCATCGATGTTTATTTATGCATGGGGCGTATCTTTCTAGGTGCGTCGATGCTAGGGCATGGGGCGTATCTTTCTAGGTGCGTCGATGTTCGACTTTGCATGGGGTGTATCTTTCTAGGTGCATCAATGTTAGACAATACATGGGGTGTATCTTTCTAGGTGCATCGATGTTTATTTATGCATGGGGCGTATCTTTCTAGGTGCGTCGATGCTAGGGCATGGGGCGTATCTTTCTGGGTGCGTCGATGTTCGATTGTGCATGGGGCGTGTCTTTCTAGGTGCGTCGATGTCCAGTTTATGGGGATTGGCCATCCTTTTATTGTGATTTCTGGATTTCGTGTGTTGATTTCTGGAATTTATGTTTCACCAACTTTTACGATTGGCATGGATATATATGTCATTTATTGTGGCTTGGTGAATGAAATTAGGAGTATGACATTCCTTTTTATCTTTGAGAAGATCTTTGCGATATTGATTAATCTCTTATTGATTTTTCAGTTAGTTATTTATCACAGCTTGGCATTGTGATTATTATACGTTTAGTCATATCTCTTATTCTATATCATTTCTTCTGATATTTATAGCTAGACTGATCCGTTTATTATTTTCTTCTTAAATAATACTCGGGTCAGACCGAGATGTTACAGATGCTTCTGCTTGACTTCTCATCCAGGTTCATTACTCTGACTTTTGGCTAACTACTTAGATTAGTAGTTTATTTTGTTGTATACACTTAAGATATGGACTCATAGTTGTATTCTTTTGTATAGTACGTGTTGCTATTCTTTTGTATTATTGTGGATCTTATTTGACCACTACTTTGATATACACTTTCATGTGTTATATTCATATCTATTTCCGCCTTTGTGATATGAATTATCTGTGACTGATTTGTCTTATGTTTATTTCTATATTTGTTTCCAAAGACCTTTATAGCCACTGTGTAGTTGCTTTGAGTTTGTGTCGGTATGTCGGATTTCCTCTTGAGATGAAAAGTTATATTTTTATCTGGCATATCGGTACTCACACAAAGCAATTATACAGATGGTCGCTCCTCAACAGCCTTATTCTCCGTGCTAGTTGAGCATTACACCGTAGTGTTCTTGGCTAGCGTGGGTATAGAGGTGGGGCGTCACATGGTGAGTAGTAAATCTGTGCAAAACTGTTTTGTTTCCTTTTTAAGTAAATGCTTTTCAACTAACTTGCCTATTTGTAAAAACATAACTGGTTACCATAAACTTTACCAAAATCTTTTCTAAAAGACCACCAAAATCATCCAGATTTAATTAAAAATAATTAACAAAGAAGCCATTCTCTTTAACAAAGCAATTGAGAGATTAAGTCCTCCAACTAATTTCCATAGCAAATTACCTAGGAGAAGTCCCCAAAATATCAAAATTGCACTTTTAATATGTTACCTAACATTATAAATTTCAGACCCAAAATCCTTTTTATAATAGCCAAAATAACTTTTTAAACCGAATTACTAATTTCTTCCTTCAAAAATTCATAATAACTTATCCATATCTTGGATAATTACGAAAATTTAAACTCATCTCCAAAATACTATTTTACATAACATATTAAATCCTCATGGCATTCGAAACCCAATATATACAATTTTAGCCTTAAAATTGAATAAAACATTCATCAAACATACTTGTTTGAATCAAACATATCATGTAACCAAGCATATCATCATTAAAATCACCAAAAAGGTTGTAAACTTAAAACCCAAAATCAAATGCTGTTTAAAAACGAAAATGAGATGGTTTTGATTATTATTCACCTTACTTTGGATAAAGTATTTGAGATTTGATCGTGATTAATTCTCCTTTACTTGAATCCTAAGCTTTAGTTAATTTTTATTCTCCTTTTCCTCTAGGTTATGGCCAGCTTTAAGCTCCTTTTTTCTTATGTTTTTGAATTATGAATGTATGGAATGAAAATGAGAATAAGGGTTTAGGGGTTAAGGGTTATGGTGGACGGGCTATCTCCTATAATGCCCTTTCCTTATTCTCTTATTAGTTAACTTATAAAGCCATTTCCATAAATTTGTTCTGTAAATTTTATTTAATTAATCACGGTCTCTATTTAGTTTTCAAATCTCAATCCCATTATCGCTCTAATCTTTACATTATTCTATTTAATTTATCTAATTAAATCTCTTGAATAATGTTATTCAAAATTAGGAGTATTACACATAGCCATCGATTGGTGCCGTTCCATAAAACCTCATTAAAATTACCCTATTTTCCCCATGCTACCTAGCCTCGACGCTAAATGGATGTTCCTTGATCCATAGATCGTTTGCATATCAATGGCTATCAAATGATCCAAGCATGGAAGCCACCAAGCTTGATCTTCTATTGATCCATCCAATTGACTTGGAAATTAGCTCATAGCTATACAAACAAGTTTGGAAGCACGAAGCTAACGCTATATCACTTTAATCCAAAATGGCTATAACCATCCATAGGTCAATCTTATGGATCAGTACCAATCCATGCCTATGGATCGGTACCGATCCACAGCTGATTGCTGATCGAGTGCAACTGCTGCTACAACATGGATATTATGGAGAAGATTACGGTGGAGCATTTCTCGCCAACCTACAACTATAAATAGGCATGGACGGGCATTATTTCGGGGATCTTTTTGGCTTCCTTGCAAACATTACACATTTCCTTGCAATCACCTGTGGAGTGGTACCGAACCATAAGAACTGTACCTATAAACAACCACCAAATCACCGACAAAGCTAAGTGGATGTAGGTAACAAATAGCCGAAATAATATAAGACTTTTTATCTAGCTTTTATTTGTTTTATTTAGTTTATTCACTCTTTTCTCTACTACACTCATTTGGGTGTTTCAGTCACTTTTGGTTCAAACAAATTTTGAAATGAATGTCCAACATCCTTCTTCATTCCTTCCTAATAAGATGTCTGCCTTACATTGCTATATATTTTATTGTTGTCGAGATGTATAGTCAATCTCAAATGATGACACTCTCATAGCACCTTATCCTCAACTCATCGATATTAAGAACAAACAATCTCCTGTGCTTACGAAGCCAACAAACACGGTTGAGCCCGTACTACTTCACCTCCTCAGACTCTACCCCTTCCTCTGTCTTTGTCATAATCTCGACTAATCTAGCATCTCGCCTCTGACTAGTACCAATCTACTCAATCAAGGTAGGTCTGATTGCCAGGCTAGCTAACACTTACGGCTCTGGCTCACATCGATGTCTAAATTCATAGCCAACGATAAACTCCAACTGCTTCCACTCTAGGAACATTGCTCCTAAGCTGGCATGTTTCTTAGTCAATGCATCAATAATTGCATTTCCCTTAACAATGGTATAGGAAATGTAGAATTCATAGGAGGATGAGAACTCTAACCATTGCTGCTTCCTTCTGAGATAATATATACTTTAATGACTCGTGGTCCATATACAACTGGAACCTCTCTCCAAGTAACTAATGCCTCCATATCTTCAAATCGAATATTATCACCACCAACTTTAAATCATGAGTCGGATACTTCCTTTCGTGCAGTTTTAGCTATCGACTAGCATAAGCAACAACATTTCACCTCTACATCAACGCTCCACCAAGTCCAGTACCACAGGCGGTTGTGTATACCATCAAATACCTTTTTCCCTCTTGGAATGACTAACACCGAGGCACTCATCAACCTCTCCTTCATACTTATGAATGTGTGCTTGCAACTCGCATTCCATATAAAAGCTTGATTCTTCTCCGTTAAGTTGGTTAACAGTGCTGCAACCTTAAAGAAGTTCTTGATAAACCATCTATAGTTTCCCACCAATCCAAAAAAACTTCTCATATCTGTGGAGTTCTTGGTTCGATCCCATTTTTGTACTGCTACGACCTTTGTAGGTTCTATAGTAATACCCTATTTAAAAACAACGTGACCTAAAAACCACACTTCCCTCTTCTAGAAGTGACACTTCGAAAACATTTCCTTTAATCGGCGCTTCCTCAACACCTCAAGCAGAATCCTCAAACGACCTTGTGATCTTCTCCATCCTCTAATAAACAAGGATATCGTCTACAAAAGCAAGTACAAACATATTTAGCTGATCCCTAAAAACACGGTTCATAAGATCAATAAAGTATGTCAGTACGTTGGTTAGCCCGAATGACATAACCAACCACTCATAGAATTCAAACGCCGTTCTTGCATTGGTTAGCCCGAATGACATAACCAACCACTCATAGAATTCAAACGCCGTATAGAACGCTGTAATCGGCACACTCCCCTACTCTACTCTCAGTTGATGAAAACCTATTGCAAGGTCCAGCCGAGAGAATACCCTAGCACCATGGAACCGATCGAATAAGCTAACAATATGTGAGAGCGAATGCTTGTTCTTCTTCGTCATCTTATTCGGCGCACGGTTTTCTACATACATCTTCATAGAGCCATCTGCCTTTGTGGCAAATACTACAAGTGCACCCCCATTCAAATATGCTTCTACGGATGAACCCTTGCCTCAATAGGTCATTTGCCTGCACCTACAACTCCTTCTTCTCCTTAGCTACCATACACCTCAATGGCATAACTATCGATCTGACATCCTTCACCAAATCTATATGCAACTCTATTTCTGTGACGACCCGACTTTCTATGCCCAGAAAGACATGTCATCAATAAGAAAGAAAGGGGTAGAAATAGAAAAGAAAAGAAAGAAAGAAAGAACAACAACATCAGAATCTCACAGCGGAACGGAATAAAATATAATATACCAACATAAATATTACATAGTTATATATACATTAGAGTTAAACAGTATCATACAACATGACTATCATATACATATCTGTCAGAACATACATCTCAAATATCATAAACTAACTAACACAGCGGAACTTTATAGATATATATGTCTACATCGCTGAAGCCTCCTGCTCCATTGCTCCTCCAAAAGTCGTCAAAGCTAACCTGAATCCCTTGGCTACCCGTAAAAATTTGGGTACCCGAAAGTTTATGAAAAACAAAATAAACTCCGGGTCAAACATGGGTCTGGTATGAGTAAACGGGTTAAAGTTGTTTAACTTTGAAAATCATTTAAAATAAAGGTATCACGTAAGACTCCCCACAAATAAATACGGGTAAGTTTTTACCTTACGCTAACCAAAACATTTTATAGAAAATCAAATGATATTATAATAGTGTCTAGGGTTTTCAAGTAAAATATAGAAATAGCTGAAATGCTTACATCTCACATTTCAACATTGTTGGGCACAATCAAAACGTACGGCGCTTATTGGAAATTGGATCCCATACAATGGCAGGGCTACTGGGGTACCGCCCGTCACAGTACGTGGTCTAGATCACAGTACCGAGGAGCCACCCTAACTCCCCTGCAACACAAGGCCGGAACCATTCCTTACTGAACAGTCCCGAACAAGATAACCCCGCAGTTGGTGTACATCCAACCGCCCACACAGCCGAATAAAAAGGGACATATAGACAGGGGTATATCTCGTCCTGCTTAGGCATGACCCACCTAACCTTGCTGCACCTCCCCTGTTTTAGCCATTCCCGGTTGATGAGGCTTGAGGCTGCGATTACCTTTCAAGAACATATCACTTAGAATGCTCATCGTCCGCCTGACGATGTGCTGAAAGCATTCAATCCATACAAGTTCGTTTCAGGTTCGAACGAAACCGAAGGCATTATCTCGTTACACTCGTTTTGGAATCACCCTCAGAGTTAACGACGATAACCCTTGCATTCTGGAAACACCATCTCGATCTTCACTTGAGATTACACGACCTATCGTTTAATTTGGATCGATGTGGTTTTCGGAATATCAATTGGATACCCGATCCCGGTCTCATCGAAATCCAAACGCCATTTTAAAGTCCAAGTTGTCTAATTAACTTAACAGTTTAAATTTTACAATTGAATTCATATAGCAATTTAGCACGGATAATCATCAGATACATCATATAGCAATGAAACACAATAAAGTATACACAACCATCATAGATATATCTAAAATATCACAGAACATCACAGAAATAAATAATCATCAGAGGCAATCAATATAATCATCGATTCATATCGACATGTCATTTGATTTATTTTAAACTTAATTGCATACTCAAGAGTAAATTATAATTTATTCTTTGTTTAATTAATTAATTCATTAACTTATTTCAATTCATTAATTACTTGTTAATTATTCATTAAATTAATTAATTATTAATCAATAATCTTAATTATTGATTATAAAACTTAATTTCACATTTAATTATTATTAAATGCTTAATTAATCATTAATTATTAATTAACTTAATCGTTCCATCATTAATTATTTATTTAATCAGTTAGCTACCCCTTTTTGTTAATGAATCAACTTCAAATGACTAATTACATTCTTAATTACAAATGAATTTTCACAAGGTGATTATTAAAATCTTTAATTACTAATTCCACTAAGTTTTAACTACTTATTAAATTACCATTATTAATTTATTATATACATAATTAACTTTCACTTTAAATTAATTTCCCAATTTTGTTTCAGCAAAACTTTCAAGATCATCGGAGTTTAAAAACAAATTGTTTAATACTTAATAACATAGTTTAAACTTAATAACTTCTACCTTCATCTTTCAGTTAGCACAATTCTGCAATTCTTCAAACCCGAAGACAACATCGTGCTCGCCTCGGGTAGGACTCGTGACTACCCAGCACTTCCACGCGATCCCTCCTGTACTTCTTCTTCTCCCCTGTTTCTTACCTCAACTGTTTTTTTTTAAAGCTTAAGTTTTATTTCTGTTATGACATATAAACCCACGCGCATAAACACTCGACCCAGCATCTAACTCGAAGCGTTCCACGTACATACTCGAGTTTTTCCTCGAGTCGACCCAAAACACAATCATCTCCGCCGCCGTGTACGTGCACGGCGGTCCACCACCGCGCCACTGCACTACGACATCACCAACAAGTCGCACGCCATCCACTCACTCGCATACAAAACCCAAATCAACCCAGTTGACATGAAATCAAAATTCGACCCAAATGTTGAACTGTTTCCACGAACACGGTGGACAAAGCCACCTCGTACTCACCGTCACGACCGCCGTAGACAACGTGGCTCCGGTCAAATCTTGCCGACACCCTACTCTAGCATCTACCCAAATCCCATAGCACTCGGTCGAGCTGAGGCGTCGCGAGTCGAATGAATTGCACCCAAAAATTACTGACCCTTAAACCCTACTACTGATTCCCCTCAACAATTCTTGCATTCGAAAATTATTTCAACAATTTTTTGGTAATCTTACAATATTACTCTAGCTTCAAATCGAATTTCAACAAAAATTATTGAATGAATCATTTAAAATTCATAGAAAAGCAAAAATGGGTTATTGTCAAACTGCTCCTAGACTTGTTCATTAAAATTTATAATTTGGGTCTTAAAAATCATAACATAGTATGTTATTTCAAGATATAAATTTGAATTACAATTTAGACTATTCGAATGTTTGATCATTATTTAATTTTTTTACTGTAAGTTTAAGTTCCAGTGCTTAAATTATACAGCTTTCTTACAATCACTTCAAACTTTAAACTGAAACTTTAACAAATATTACTTAGTTAAATTACTGATTAATCAAGATAACTTTATATAAAGGTATAACTATTCTTTACTTCCTTTGATTCAACAGAAACTTAAAACCTGTAAGAATATCAAGATGCAGAACAAATAAAACTATGCCAAACATTCCAGAAATTTAAACCATAACAATACTACATGAAGTACAAAGTAAAAGTTAGATTGAAAAAAACATGTTTACTCACCCAAATTTGCAGTGTAACAGAGGATAATGCAAGAGTACTGCAGTTTGAAGTTTTGAATTTCCTGTAACCCTTTTTTTTCTTGTTTCCTGAATTTGTGATTTGAATTAGAAATATACAGTTTTGTTTATACTCTTTTGTTTCTCCTCATTTTTTTGTTTCCATGAGTTAATAACTGAACTAAATGTAATAAGAAATGATAAATACAAATATTTATAACTTGAACAATGGAGTCTTCTTGCACAAGCTTCACTTGATAAATATCTTGCTTAATTTCCTATGTACTAAAACCTGACATGGTTCAACAATTTCGGCTAGGAGTTATTATTTTTTTCTCTTTGCAGTACATAAAAGTAGCCTAATTAAATGGTTGTGTTATCATTTTAGTTAACACACAATTAAATGCTAGCTGACACAAACCCATGGTGCAAAGATATTTGCAGATTGTGTTTTATTTGAACATACTTATGTGAACATATAACAAAAATGTGTGCTGCAGGTTTTGTTTTTATTATTTAAACTAGCATATACAGTTTGCAGATTTTCACTTGTGTTTGTACTAAATTCTTTCATTTCTATTTATATCTTATACCTATTATATTTGTACTTATGTTTGTAATCCTACCTTTGTGTTATATTTATGTTAAATATAAAGAAGCTTATGTTTATAGCCATATTTATAAGTATCTATATTTATATAGTTACTCATGCTAAATAGTTATAAGCTTATGTTATTTTAGTTATAAAAGTTATTGTTAGAAACATTGCTTAAATCTTATTTTTATTTAAAGTTAAATATTACAAATATTTGATTTGTAACTTATATATATTTATGAATATGATTGTGTTCTTGAACTTGTTACCATTAACTGCATTCATATATCTGATAATTAATGTCATTAATACATAAATTTTAGTTTAATTGAATAATACAGATTTATTTCTGAATATTGTTGAAAGAATCTATTTTATATTTGAAGTTATATTCCCTTATGACCCATATACAACTAATAATATCCAAATTCTTATTTATTTATAAATGAATATCTTATATCTTATTTAAATTGGATTAAAAACTTATTATAATAATGGGGTCAACATTCCGGGATGTCACAATTTCCCTATGTGTTGATAGTCCGGTCACTTCCTTAAATATGTCTAGATACTCCCTCACTATAGGCATAAATGACAACTCATCATGTAGGATCTTGAGTGAATATATAAAGCTAACCATAACCTCATAGTTAGGTAGGCATCCCATCTACAACCTACGTCCATCATCCATCCCTATCATCACCAACGATCTCCCACAATCCACCACTACTATAACATCTTGTATTTGGGGGCCAAAAGCTAAGCGCTATAGATGCTGCATTCATCCATAGTATTAACTTCTGATGACAAAATACGGTAATGATAATGGTATCCATTAATTCAAAAGCACTCGAATATGAATAAAATCAGAGATTTCCAAAAAACAACATTTTGCTGGTTACAATTCAAAATAAAACATATCCAAATTACATAATCCCATATCGCTTTCCAGGTAAAGGTTAATTTATAATCATTATAAAAATACGCCAAGAGCGACATATGACGATGCCCTCTTGGTTGATCAAAGCAATATAGTCACATCTAACTTAATAAACAGCGGAAATAAACAAAACAATCTTCAGTTCCTAATTAGTTATCCGTCAGCCACCTACTCGTCTTCGGATGCTTTATTCGCCAAAATGACTAAAACATGAAAACCTTAACCCTCATCCTGCTCAAATCAATTTTTGAGCATTCAAGAGTTTAAGGGGAAATAAAAACTTCAATTTCTCTTAACGACTGGTGTGAATAATTCTGTTACATCAAGGTTTACTGACATTAAGTGAGACCATGCCGCTTAGCAGAATGGGTTTCCCCTCACTAATATCCTTTTTAAAATATATATTTTGCAATCCTTTCCTACAACCAAACTGGTTAATCAAACTGATTGTATCAAAATAGCAATATCCTTTATGCTAATAAATGGACTATTTATCCGTAAAACAAGTAATATATGAACTATATGCCCACATTATAATAGAAAGGTCTGTTATGCTACAAATGGACTTTCTGTCCATACAACTGGGATGGCAGCCCGCAAACAAGACTAACTGTCCGAATCAAAATGGATTAACTGTTCAAATTATTTTCTTAGAGTTAACTACCCTATATATTTTTTTTCTTGAAAACCTTTTCAAAATGATTTAACCTTTTAAATCATACTTATACAAGGAAAATATCTTCTTAGCTTTACTCTAAGCTATTTTTCCATGATATATATACTCTACTCAAAATAATGTTGATCGGATTTAATAAGGATTAACTATCCTTTCAAAACAAGTTAAAACCCTTCTTAACTTGAAAATAGTTAGGCTACATTGCCTATTTATTACATTCAAAATCTTTGTTTAAAACCGTTAAAAAACCCTTTCAAAACATTTGAAGGTAACCCCTTCAAAACCATTGAAAGACCCTTTTGAAATCATTAAATGTAGCCGTTCGAAACATTGAAAGAACCTTCACTTTCTTTTCTTAGAAAGCTTCAAAATATCAGACACTCTCCTTAAAACCTTTTAAATATTGCCTTTCGAAAACATTGGAAGAACCTACACTTTCGACCTTCTCGAAATCCTGGGAAACCACCGCTTTCGAAACCACTCATTAAAACCTTTTAAAATAGTCAAAACTCAATCCTTTCGAAAGAACGATGGGCTTAATATAAAACATGTGGAAACCTTTCGAAACAGTCAAAAAGTTAACCCTTCGAAACCTTTAAAAAACGTCTCGGTCGAAATCATTTGGATTCTGCCTTCAAGAAGAGAAAAAGTATTAGAAACCCATTAAAGTCAAAAGCATCTGTTTCGAAACCATTTAAACAATCTCTTTTGAAACCAATTTGGGTTTTACTTTACTTATAGAGAAGGGTCTTTAAAACATTTAAGTCGAAAGCATCTGATTAAAACCATTTCCGAAGTAATGAAGTGATGGTGTCAAAACCATCCCTTCGAAAGCATTGGAGAGTGGCTAGGTTGTTAGAAAACAAAACAACCCTTTCGAAACCATCTGGGTCGAAAGGTAAAAAGACGGTAACAAAAGTTTTCGACTTAGTCAAAATAAATTTTCTAGAAACAAAGGAATAACCCAATCGCAACCATTTCCTTTAAGTCATTTGACCTGGTCGAAAGTTACTTTGTCGAAAGCAACTTAGTCGAAAGCAAGCAGGCGTATTTCTTTAATTTAAAAACAAAGACTGCCTTAACCCCTTCGAAACCCCTGGTTTCGACTCCATACCTTCCGCCTACATCCAATTCACTACGTGTCAGTAAAATTATACCATGTCCATTGGTTTTGAATGCGTCGGAAGTAAAGACGAGGAGGCAGAACCTGGTGTCGACGGTGTCGAAACAGTGAAAAACATGTAGCAAATAGTTCTTTTCACCTAACTTGTCTTACGTGTCTAATTGTGATTGGTTGCCTCTTTCTTCACCAATAAAAAGTAATGCACTTTTTCAATAGTGCTGCCGACTTTCTAGATTTTATAATTTAAGTCATTTTTACAAAAAGCCCATTCTCCTCATTTATTTATATAAAACATTTAAAATCATACCTTACATAATTTTATATAACCCTTAAAACACTTAGGAAAAATCTACAAAAATTCTAGAAAATATATTTTAATATGTTTTCCAACATATAAAAATTTCAGATCCTAATCTTTTATTATTTAACCGAAAATAATTATTAACTCAAATTAGCATTTTCTTTACTAGAAAATTCATATAAATTCCAAATAATTTCAAAAAATTAAAACCCATCTCCAAAATAATATTTTGAATCTTTATAAAAATTCACAAGGCATTTGGATGTCATTTTATAGGGTTTTCACCTTAAAACATATCATAAAATCGATATGAACATACATAAATCATCAACATGTATATATAAACATTCCATCATTCAAAAACATGGAAAATCAACACAAAGCATTCAACAATTATCTAAACACCGAAAACACAATCAAATAGAGATTTGAACATATTCACCTTTGCTTTAGAGATTAAAGAAATTGAGATATGAAAGGATTTGATTTGAATTAGCTTCTTCCTTGGCTTTTCTCTATCTTCTTCCTCTTGTTCTTGTTAATGGTGGTCGGCCCCACCCTTAAGTTATAAATTTTTCAAATGAAAAATGAATGTTTATGGTTACACTGCCTAAGGGTTAAGGGTATAAGAATAGGCGTTTTCCTAGTTTACCCCTCCTCTGTTTCAATTTAAACTTCTTCTTTTAATTCATTATTATATGACATAGCTACCCCTTAATTAAAATCAAATCTCAATCCCCTAATCAACACATTATTTTATTTAATTTAACTAATTAAATATTCTAAATAATGTTACCAAAAATCTAGGGTGTTACAGACACCTCCTTAAAGAATTTCGTCCTCAAAATTACGATAAGTACACAACAAATCAAACAAGAAGGTAAAACATACCATCAAACAAGTCAGGATAAGTATCTTTAATCATATTCTTAATCTCCCAAGTATAGTCCCTATCATCACCACTCCATTGAACTTTTACTAACCTGAATTTATTGGTTATAAGCCTTTTCTCATTTCTCGCAACTATGTGAACTTGCTTCCGTACTATAGGCGTATCTGGTTCTACCACTAAATCATCTAGCACAGTCGGTGCAATAGTAGTCTTCGGGTCTCTGGCACATTTTCTAAGGTGAGAAACATGGAAAACTTCATGGATACCTGCCAAACTGCTCAGTAACTCAGCTCTATATGTGAGTTCCCGATCCTTTCGATAATAGGAAAAGATCCAATGAATCTCGATGCTAATTTTCCAAATCTGATCACACCCTTCATCGGTGACACTTTGATGAAAACCTGATCTCCAACCGAGAATTCTAAATCTTTCTGTCTTCGATCAACATAACTTTTTTTCCTAGACTGAGCCTCCTTCATTTTATCCCGAATGACATCAATCTTTTCTACAACTTCCCTAACCAAATCTGGACCAAGAACCAACCTATCCCTGGTCTCTAATCAACATATGAGAGATTTTCACGGCCTTCCATACAAAGCTTCAAATTGTGTCATCCCAATACTAGTCTGATAACTATTGTTATAAGAAAACTTGACTAAATGCAGATGGTCTTCCCGTGATCCCTCGAAATTTAATACACAAGCTCTTAACAAATCTTCAAAGACTTTGTTAATTCTTTTCGTTTGCCCATCTGTTTGTGGATGGTAAGCAATACTCATCTTGAGCTTGGTTTCCAAAACTTCTTGCAGACTCTTCCAGAACTCGCTATTGAACAAAGGATCTCTATCACTAACTATGCTACTAGAAATTCCATGCAGTCTAACCACATTCTTCATAAACAATTTTGCTAAAGCAAGTGCCGTTCTGGTTGACCTAACTGGAATGAAATAGTCACTCTTGGTTAATCTGTCCACTATGACCCATATACTATCGTTTCCTCTGTTTGACCTTGGAAACCCATCAATAAAATCCATAAAGACAGAATCCCACTTCCATACTGTAATTTCTAATGGCTGAAGCAACCCACTTAGTTTCTAATGTTCAGCCTTTGCCTACTGGAAAATCAAGCGCTGCTTTACCTATAAACAATATCCCCCTTCACCTTTTCCAGAAGAAACTTCTCTTCATATCCTGATACATCTTAGTACCCCCTGAATGAATAGAGAATTTCGAACGATGGCATTCCTCTAAGACTTATTTCCTTATGTTTCCTACACTCGGAACACATAATCTCCCTTTCTTTCTTAACCTCTCATTCTGGTCAAGGCTGAAATCTTTCAAATCATCGCTCTCGGTTCCATCCCCTAACTTCTTAATCCGTTCAGCTAACACTGGATCCTCCATATGTTTAGAAGCTATTCGTTTGATCATCACTGATTGAACTTCCAAACAAGATAATACAAGCATATCTCCACTAGACCCTACCTCAGATCTCCACTACACTCTACATCTGCCAATGCTTCTAAATCTTTCCACTCAGCAATCACCACCAACACTGCATTCTGATGTTTCTTGCTAAGTGCATCTGATACTTTGTTGCCTTTCTCTGGTGTATACTTAATCCTAGAATCATAAGTAGTGATAAACTCTAACCATCTCTACTGTCTCATGTTTAACTCCTTCCGATAGAAAAAAATACTTCAACGACTTATGATCTGTGTATAGCTCAAACGTTTCTCCCAAAAGGTAATGTCTTTATACCTTCAATGCAAAAATCACTGCAGCCAATTCCAAATCATGCATCGGATATTTGACTTCATGCGGCCTAAGCTATCTAGAAGCATAAGTAATCACTTTGCCTTTCTGCATCAACATAGCTCCTAGTCCTGCTCCACATGCATCAGTATAAATCATCAAATCCTGATTTCCTTCTGGAACAACCAAAACAAGCGCATGGGTTAATAAGTGTTTCAAATTCTGGAATGCTTCCTCACACTTATCGGTCCATACAAACTTCACATCCTTTCTTGTTAGCTTGGTCATTGGTGCCACTATCCGTGAAAATCCTTAGTGAACCTCCGATAATAACCAACCAATCCAAGGAAACTCTTTATCTCGGTTACTGTCTCGTGTCTCTTCCAACTATTCACCGCATCGATCTTAGTTGGATCTACCGACAACCCTCTCTCTAAGACTGCATGAACAAGAAACTTCACTTCCTTTTTCCATAAATGACAGTTCGAAAATTTTCCTTTAGCTGATGCCGCCTCAGCTTCTCAAGCACCACTCTAAGATGAACTTTATGCCCTCTTTCATCCTTGGAGTATATCATGATATCATTTATGAAAACCAACATGAACCTATCCAAGTTCTCTTGGAAAACCAGGTTCTTTAAATCCACAAAAAAGCTGGCGCATTAGTCAGTCCGAATGGCATAACCAACCATTCGTACGACCCATTACTGGTCCTAAACATTGTCAAACGTCTACTGTCCTATGCTATTCTAAGCTAATGGAAACCTATCACCAAATCCAACTGCGAGAATACCTTGGCTCCACTCAACTAGTCGAACAAATCGTCATTCCTCGGCAATGGATGTCGATTCTTTATCGTCCTCTCATTCAAATCATGATAATCGATACAAAGTTTTAATGATCCATCCGGCTTCTTAGCAAACACCGCGGCTGCTCTCCAATGCGAACTACTCGGCCTAATAAAAAATTTGCTTTCTAATTCCACCAGCTGCATCTTTAACTCCGTCATCTGTATATGGGTCATCCTGCTTGGCGGCCTACTCACTAGTTTCGCTCCCAGAACCAAATCTATCCAAAACTCAATGGCTCATTTCGGTGGCAATCCAACTACAGGCTTAAGAATATCGACGAGTTCTCTAACCATGAAAACTCGACTCAACTCATCATGTGATTCCATAACACCCAACAAAGCATACATCTCACCGCTAGAACCTTCTACGGTATAAATAATCCATCACTGCAACTGGGGTATCTAAGCGATATTTTCCTATCTTGGCAAAATATTCTAGCATCGTACTCACTTAACCAATCCATCCCAAGAATAATCCCGAACCCCACAAAATAAAATACATGCCAAATGTAAACAAAAGTATGACCTAATAGTTTGAACTCTAACCGGTCACATCTCAACCCTAGAGTTACATATCCTCCTATTAAATTTGCAACTCGTAAGGATGTAACTAAATATATAGGTTCTAGGTTAAGCTTATCTATCAAACATCTAGACATAAAAGAATGAGATGCATCAGTATAAAATAGAATGCTAATAGACATACCATGAATCTGAAGCGTACCTCCCAAAACCGCCTTTCCTTTCTCCTGAGCTATTGGCTTTGAAGTAGCATGCTTTAATGCATGCACCTTGCCCTTTCCATCCTTAGCGGGATCCTTGCACTGGCTCTTATAATGGCCAATCTTGTCACAAATGAAGCATATAACATTCTTCTTTCCAGCTATCTCCTTTGCCTTCCCAGCACGACACTCATTAGCAAAGTGCCCCTTCATATCGCACTTGAAACAGACAATCTCAGACTTCCCCTTCTTAGCTGCTCTACCTTTCTGAGCACCTTTCTTAGTAAAGAACTTCCTCTTCGGATTCTGCCCAACCTGGACTTCTTTAACCTTACTCTTCTCTAGAGAATCAAGAATCTCCTCATGTCTTAAGGCCATCTCCACCACAAAGTCAGAAGGATCTCTAATATGAGATAATGTAGCCCCAGCTAACTCAGGCATCAACCCCTTGATAAACTTTTCATTCCTCTTCATGACTGTATCCACTTAAGCGTACCTATATTAGGACAATTCCTCGAACATATTAGCATATTTCAAAACTGATATCTCCCCTTGCTCTAACTCAGCAAATTTCTTGATCAGAGCTGACTGTGCCATTGCAGACATTAACCTCTCCTGAAGCCTTAACATGAAATCTATCCATGACAAAGTTTCCTTGTCCACACTAGCCATCACACTGTACCACCAAAACAAAGTGGCTCCCTGAAGCTGTCTGGATGCTAACCTCCTCTTCTTCTCATCATTGAGCCCTAAGTCTGCACAAATCCTTTCGCGGTGCAACAACCAATTTTCCACTTCTATAGCATCCTTTGTCCCCAAAAAAGGCTTCCCTTCTAGTTTGCCGTAATCTCTGCTCATCTTAGCATAATAGTTAACTACCAGAACTTTTGGAACTCCTTTCCCTATAGAATCTCCTACTACTATTCCTGCTGCAACTTCAGCTTGCATCATATTCACAAAAAATTGATGCATAGCCCCCTTGTCCACTTATAGGACTCCAGTACCTACATTCTCTGCTTGTTCCTGACATTGGTTCCTCCTTGTACTAGGTCTGGCATTTCCCTCGGTGCCCTCCCCTCCTGGGTTAACTCTTCCTCTTCTACCTTCCATGTTTGTATTCAAACCCTAAGAGATACAGAAAATAACCTAATTATGATAGGTAACCAGAGATAAAGCATGTACTTATATATAACAAATACAAATGTGTTATTATAGTGTTATCTCATACCCGAATCTTACCCTAATTCTTTAGGATTATGTTTTAAAACCCATTTTTAGTTTAAATTTTTTCATAAACCATGCTTAGATACCTAGTTGTAACTTCCTGTATTTGGAGGTCAAAAGCTAAGCGCTACAGATGCTGCAGTCGTCCATAGTATTAACTTCTGGTGAAAAAATATGGTAATGGTAATAGTATCCATTATATCAGAAGCAATTGGATATGAACAAAATCATAGATTTTTGAAAACAATAATTTGCGGATTACATTTCAAAATGAATTGATATCCAAGTCACATAATCCCATATCATTTTCCAAGTAAAGATTAATCTATAATCTTTACAAAAATACACCAAGGAGGACATATGACGATGCTCTCTTGGTTGATCAAAGAAATATAGTTATATCTGACTTAATACACAGCGAAAAAAACAAAACAATTTGCAATTCCTAATTAGCTATCTGTCAGCCACCTGCTCGTATTCGAATGCTTTATTCACCGAAACGACTAAAACCTGAAAACCTTAACCCTTAGCTTACTCAAATCAATTTTTGAGCACTCAAGAGTTTAAGGGGAACAAAAGCTTTGAGTCATAAAACCTGGTGTGAATAATTCTATTACATCTCGGTTTACTGATATTAAGTGATATCACACCACTTAGCCCAACGGGTTGCCCCTCACTAATATCTTTCCAAAACATACATTTTGCAATCTTTTCCTACAACCAAACTGGTTAATCAAACTGATTATATCAAAATAGCAATATTCTTTATACTAATAAATGGACTATATGTCCGTAAAAAAAGTAATAAGTGAACTATATGCCCATACTATAATAGCAAGGTCCGTTATGCTACAAATGGACTATCTGTTTATACAACTGGGCCGATAGCCCACAAACTGGACTAACTGTCCGAATCAAAATGGACTAACTATCCGAATTATTTTCTTATGGTTAGCTACCCTGTCTTTTTTCTTAAAAACCTTTTCATAATGATTTAACCTTTTAAATCATAATTATACAAGGAAAATATATTCTTAGCTTTACTCTAAGCTATTTTTCCATTATATATATACTTTACTCAAAATAATGTTGATGATATTTATTGAGGATTAACTATCCTTCCAAAACAAGTTAAAACCGTTCTTAACTTGAAAATACTTAGACTACATTGCCTATTTATTACATTCAAAACCGTTGTTTAAAACCGTTAAAGACTCTTTCAAAACCATTAATATAGCCTTTCGAAAACATTCGAAGAACCTTTGCTTTCTTTTCTCTAAAATCTTTGAAATATCAAACATCCTCTGAAACCTTTTAAATGTCGCCTTTCTAAAACATTGGAAGAACCTTCCCTTTCGACCCCATCGAAACCCTAGGGAACCACCCCTTCCGAAACCATTCACTAAAACCTTTCAAAATAGTCAAAACTCAATTGTTTCAAAAGCACTTTGGGTTCAATATAAAATATGTGGAAACCTTTCAAAATATTCAGAAATTTACCTCTTCGAAACCTTTAAAAAACATCTCAGTCGAAACTACTTAGATTCTGTCTTCAAGTAGAGCAAAAGGATCAGAAACCCATTACAGTTGAAAGCATCTGTTTCGAAACCATTTATACTATCTCTTTCGAAACCAATTTGGGTTTTACTTTACTTGTACAAAAAGGATCCTTAAAACATTTAAGTTGAAAGCATTTGCTTCGAAACCATTTCCTAAGTAATGAAGCGATGGTCTCGAAACCATCCCTTTGAAAGCATTAGAGAATGGCCGAGTCTTTAAAAAACAAAACAACCCTTTCAAAACCATCTGGGTCGAAAGGTAAAAAGGCAGCAGCAAAAGGTTTCAACTTAGTGGAAGCAATTTTCTAATAACAAAGGCGCAACCCAATCGAAACTATTTTCTTTAAATCATTTGACCTGGTTGAAAGCTACTTAGTTGAAAGTAAGCAGGCGTATTTCTTTAATTCAAAAACAAAGGACTGCCTAAACCCCTTCGGAACTACTGGTTTCAACTTTTTACCTTCTGCATACATCCAATTCACCATGTACCAATAAACTAATACCATGTGCTTGGTTTCGACTATGTCAGAAGCGAAGATGAGGCGGAACCTGGGGCCGACGGTGTCGAAACAGTGAAAAACATGTAACAAATAGTTCTTTTCACCTAAACTGCCTTACGTGTCTAATTATGATTGGTTGTTCTTTCTTTACTAATAAAAAGTAGTGCAATTTTTAAAAAGCGCTTCTAGATTTTATAGATTAAGTAATTTTTACAAAAAGCCCCTTCTCCTTATTTATTTATATAAAACTTTTAAGTCCCATACCTTAAATAATTTTATATAACTCTTAAAACACTTAGTAAAAATCTACAAAAAACCCAAAATTTTTATTTTAATATGCTTTCCAATATATAAAAATTTAAGACCCCAATCTTTTATTATTTAACCAAAAATAATTATTAATCCAAATTAGCATTTTTTTTACTAGAAAATTCGTATAAATTCCACATAATTTCAGAAATTTCTAAAAATTGAAACCCATTTCCAAAATAAGATTTACAATCTTCACTAAAATTCGCAAGGCATTTGGATGCCATTTTGTAGGGTTTTCACCTTAAAATATATCATAAAATCAATATGAACATACATAAATCATTAACATGTATGTATAAACATTCCATCATTCAAAGACATGGAAAGTCAATGAAAAGTATTCATAAATCATCTAAAAATCGAAAACACAATCAAAATAGAGATGTAAACGTCATTTACTTAGCTTTAGAGATTAAAGAGATTGAGATGTGAATTGATTTGATTTGATTTGAATTAACTTCTTCCTTAGCTTTTCTCTATCTTCTTCCTCTTGTTCTTGTTAATGGTGGCTGACCCCTTAAATTATAAAAAAAATTAAATGAAAAACGAACATTTATGGATACACGACCTCAGGGTTTAGGGGTATAAGAATGGCCTATTTCTTATTTTATCCCTCCTCTATTTCAATTTAGATTTCTTTTAGTTCAATGTTATATGGCACAACTACCCCTTAATTAAAATCAAATCTCTATCCCCTAATCAACACATTATTTTATTTTATTTAACTAATTAAATATTCTAAATAATGTTACCAAAAATCTGGTGTGTTACAACTACTCTACGCAACCTAAACTCTGATACAAGATGTGACGGCCGCCCCACACCTTCGATACCCAATGTACCTATATAATGTGTTGTGGAGGTACCCAGTTGATGCAGGACGATAGCCAAGGGTGAACAACAAAGAAAATTTCAAACATTGAACCTATAGAACATCTCAACATACAAGATATAATATAATAATATAGATGTAAAATAGGCGATACAATAATGTAATCAAATATACCATAAATGAGAACATCAGAGTGCATCTGGTTCACAGACTATACAAAAACTAAAATAAAGAGTTTACACATCCTCAATCTCCAAAATAAACTCTATCAGTATTTCTCGAAATATAAGTACAGACATAGCTCCACAATACTGCACAATAGAATATAAGTGATTGTAAGCACTAAATATAGATATATGAAACTACAACCTTCTGTTCGTACTGGATATAGCTCCATACGCTATCTAGACCTATTATCCCTAATCTACTCATTTAAGAGTACATGAGATAATAAAAAGCAAAGCACAAAACCTCAGGTCGGATAACAGTTTGGTGTGGGCGATACATCATCTCAAAAATACTATAAAACATGTATAAGTAAATAGGGGAATAGGATATGAAGAGCCATACCTGACCCGTCTCTATACCCAATGAGTTAGCATATAACATTCGATGTACGCTAATCTACTATCACAACCATATAAGTATACTACAATCGAAGTACAATGTCCAGTGTCTACTTAAATAGTCGAAGGTACCCACATTGTCTGACAACCTGGAGTGATAAACAATAATGGAAAACATATCATCCATCAAACAATCCTCACCATTACTCATGTGTATTGGATATATGATAACTCATATGGCACAATTGCAAACCAAGGGCCCAATCGAAATTCCAGCTTCATTGGTGCTCAAATCTATGCCACTCAAAACGGCTAGGAAGCATGCTCATAATTGCAAAGCCCATTGTAAACTACTATCCCAAGATGTAGACACAATCACAAATCCATGTGAGCATCCCCACATGACCCTTCTTTATGAGCATACTAGAAGATTCCAAGTTTTTAATTACCCCTTTACATGCGTCTTCATACTGGAACTGGATCATTTTTCCCATTATGGCTATGACCACAGTGGGACACAGTCCCAAATCCCACTTGCAAGCCCCCAACGTTGTACTTGCCCTTTTGGATCACTGCCATAACTCCCATCGTTAAGTCACCATCTTTAGAACATCAATCGACATAAGTTGTACATCCATCATACCAAGGTTTCGAAGTCATCATCATCGTTGACACCGAAGCACCACGCCATTGCTTCATTAGTCGCCGCATGAAGTCCAAGGTCATCTCGAGTTGTTTCGAAGTCATCCATATTTACCCCCATCAACTCATCAACGACCCCCAAACTTAGCCCAAAAAGGGTCCTTGCCATGTCTGAAGCCTCTAATCAAAACCCCATGTTCCACCTCTTTTCAGTCTAACCTCCAACCGAACCAAAAAAGACCCAAAAGTCAAACCAAACCCCAAATCAGTTTCGATTACCAGAGCCGAGCCAAAGCACTCATGATCGAACGGATTTCAATGTCTAGAACTGGACCAAAGTCCTCCAAGTCCTCCATCGAAACCATTCACATGTTTGCCCCACGTTTTCAAAAGAATTTCATCGGTCAGAATGAAACCAATCCACCACTGGAAAAGTTTCCCCGGCTATGACTGAACCAAGGAAACTCCTCCCTAAACTCCAAGCACACCTAGCACTAAATAGAGCTACCCTCCGAACAAATTTCCCATAGCATCTCCAAGTCCAAACTCCGCATCAATTTCACCGTTACAAGCCGTTCTTCAACCCTCATGCATTCCATCTACAATGATACACTCTTAACAACGAGTCAATTCGTCGAATCTCGGTTTTATGGTTCCTAACTTTATATCACTTCGATGAGCATTTTCAACCATACAAGCATACACACAAAAACAACACCCACACCCACAAATTAACATCCAAACACACATAAACCATAGCAATTCAACAATGCAATACATCCACAGTATATCTTATTATACAAAAAGGCAACTTTTACTCAAGATAACATCATTAATTACTTTAAAATTTTCAAAATTCATTCTACTTCAGGTTTGACTTAGAAAATATCTTCAAAACATTGGTTTGACTTTAAAAATGGAGCTAATACATGTTATAATCTTTAGATTCATATATAATAAGTGAAGAGATGATAAATCACTCACCAAAACCACTAAAATCCAAGTTTGGTATGCAAATCGATGCAAATCCAAAAATGAACAACAAAGATGAAAATTTCCCTCGTAAAAAATACGGATTTATAGATCTATAATGAATGCCCTTGCAAATCTACCCTTAATCTATGATTTAGAATTGATTTGGAGGAGAAAAGTGAGGGTTTTAGGTGGAGAAAGGGTTGATTTGGATCTATTTGGAAGAGGTAAAAGTGATTTGGGGAATGACGGTTCAGCCAAACGTAGTCTCCAAACCCAAAATAGGTTAGCAGGCTTGCACCTAAATTCACTACTTACCCACTAAGCTACTTCAAAAACTATCAATCTAAGAACTATCATATCTCCTAGCCAAAAAGATCCAAATTGTTATTATGATACTCTATGGAAAGGGAACCATTATATCTTTTGAATGAAAGTGGTCTTGGATGCCGATTCAGCTTCTATCAAAATTATAGCCCTTACAAGTTTTCAGAGGTAATGTCGTTCTGAAAAATTATAAAGATAGGAAATGTCACTAATAGGCATTTCGCAAAGTTATAGAGTCATATGACCTCATAAGAATTTAGAAATAATATTTTACGATTCTCTAATACATAAATAAGGGTTGTTGTAGGTGTGGTAGTGGTGGTTATACACACAACTCATACACACAAAACCAAAAACCATCAATAAGAATGTTATCTCATTTTATGTTTTTAGCCCTACTAAAATTGTTGATTTACCTAACCTAAATGGTTAAGTCTACGCAAGGCTCAAGGAGTTGGTAAAGCTAAACTTTGATACCAAGTGTAATGCTTCATTATTTTTAACATCCAAAATCAATTACAAGCGCCACAAAATATACTGCAACTAAATTTCAATATTAAGAACAGTGGATCATTTATATTATAATTTTGAACTTTTCAGAACTATGAAAATAAAAGAGAACCTCACAATGGAATCAAACATCAATATAAATATACATTAACTTACTGATACAATTACCTTACAATGTCATCAGTATAATTTACTTCTAAATATATCAATTAACATTAAATCATTAACAATAAAACAATGGTGTAATAGAATATACCAATCAACTACCCACAAAATTGCATGCATCCACTTTCCATTCCCTCTTCAACTCCTACTGCAACTTCACACATGTACATATATATGGAATAAAAAGGAAAAAAGTTTCAGTTATGTTTGGACTATGTCTAAACCTTTACATTCCAGCCCAACCAAAGGGATCCAGTGGCTATTGTAAAGGAAAAGACTACCTGTGTACCCTTTTTGGAGGATCAAACCCACATAGTTCTGTTTCCCACTCTTGTCCTCCATTCAAATAGTTGTTAGCACATAACAATCATAGCATCCATGCAACCATCACAACCAATGCAGTCAACACAACTAGTGCAATCCATGCAAGATACACTACTCATACTAAACCATTACAATCAATCATCAAGTATAATAAAAATAATAGCATCCTTAGCCATTAAATATTACAATCATTTGACAGCACATATATATCAAGCTTCAAACAAGCTAATCATAGCATATATATACTTACATATGCCAATTGATACTAGTAATACATCATCGATCTAAGAACAAATCAACCAAATATGTATTAAACCACTATGTTAATAGCACAAACACTGATAATGAAACAATAGTTAACTAAAACGTGTAGTAGTAACGGCAAAATAACATGCATACATCCAAATAAGGCACAACACATCCAAAATGTCATCAATCCAAACATATATCTAATGAACACAGCATATCTCGATAAATATGATTTTTCATCAATAAATATATAATTATTATTCTAAAATTCAATTAACTAAATTAAATAAACCATATCAACGTGCTTTTTCCAACAGTCTCTAAACTCAACCAAACCAGTGCTAAATCATTTAGAACTTCACCATAAGTTCAATGGAAGAAACAGCACGTGAATTAGAGTTCATATGCAAAAGATATCATGATTAGAAGATATGTAATTTTATTTGAAATTTAATAATTAATATAGATCAAATCGAATAAGTAGTATACGTATCTTGTCCTCCCCCTTCCACCAAATCGAAACCATCTTGTGCCAACTTCCCTTGCCGTCGCACGCCAGTCCTACCCATTAGAGGCCAATCAAACACCAACGTCGTGCTCTACATCGTGCCACCATCTTGGCTGACCCCATCTTAACACCTCCACTATCGCCAATGTCCAACTGCCACCACCTAATTTCTCCACTTCCCTCTCCAATTTTGGCCACCTCGGTTACTTCCAACCCGATCTAGCCATATAGTTAAACTCCACTTGCTATTCTATACCATCAAGTATGTAATACCCTACTTCTATACTGTTATTACCCAAGAGTTTTATAGAGTAATACTGTTGGATAATAGGGAGAATAAAGTGATATAGGGTACAAACATGAATATTCTCTTAGGCTAACACTGGTACGTAATAAAACATCAAATAATTAACTCATTTATATGTACACAGTATCAGCATGAAGCAATAAACATGTTTGCCCTCAGTATAAAATAATACACAATATACAACATATGACAGAGAATATGGAATAAGAAATGCAAGTATATCATATAATAATAAAAATAAAAAAAGTATGTTTAATATACAACTCTAGAATACACATACATGAAATTATACAACACTTGGATGATATACATTATTAGTACATCTTAATCTCCTCTACCCAAAACACAAGCTGGTTATATCGTCCCTGTACCATAAATGTCTCAAGCCGGCCCCAGTATTATATTAACAACACATGGGTCAGACTATGTCTTAATCATAGGGTCAATATACAAGAGTAACTCAATATATGCACCAAAATGTTTGAACCAAAAATGGCACAAATACCCAAGAGATTGTGTAGAGAATAAAAAGTGAAGAAAAGTAAATAAAAAAGTGCAAGAAAAAAAACATAATGTATATAGTGCTTCGGCTAATCTTGGCCTATGTCCACTTAGTGATTTTATTGCATTGTTTGCCGACTTCACAAGTTCTTATGGATCGGTATATATCCATGGGTGATTACAAGAAATTAGAGTAAGGGAGCAAGAGAGCCAAAAAGATCCTTAAAAATGAGCACTGCCCTTTGATAGCGGTAGAAAGCCTAAAATCTCTCCTCATGATCTCCATATAATTTTTCATTCCTAGATCTATTGTCCTCGAGAAAACCATGGCTGCATCATCAATATTAGTGGATTGGTACTGATCCATGGGCTTGGATTGGTATCGAATTGGTACCGATCCATAACACAAAATGGATCGTTGTGAACTCTTATGTTGGCTCTATTAATAGTTAACTTCATGATTCCATATTTTTTTGCATCATTGTCAGCTTGTTTCCGAGTCCAAACGAAGGATCAGTGGTAGAATAGAGTTGCTAATTCAAGTACCCGAGGAGATTGATAGAGAATTGTAAGGGATCGATGAAATAAATTTGAAATAGTCTTATAGCATCAACATTAGTGGATTGGAGGAAGTTAGGCTTTACTAACTGAAGAAATGTAGGTCGGTACTATAACATCCTCCATCTTACGGCCAGAAACTAAGCGCTACAGATGCTGTAGTCATCTACAGTATTAATTCCCACTGAAAAAATGCGATCATGTTAATGATATTCATAATATCAAAAGCACAAGAATATAAAATAATTTAAACATAAATTATAAACAACTTTCTCATTACATTCAAATCAACATTTTATATTTGTTACATAATCCCAAAACATTGCCCAAGTTCAAAAAATAATAAAATTATTACAAATTACGCCACGACCGATTTATGAAGATGTCCCTTTGGCTGATCGGAGTTACTAAATAGGCAGACGCATCTACTATCAAAATTCATATAATAACTGATATAACATGGCGAAAAATAAATATAGATAAACTCCTACATAGTTAGCTTCTGCCTCTTGCACGTCTGTAGAAGCTTTATTTGCTAAAACCTGCTTAACCTATAAAGCCGATACTCCCAACCTACTCAAATCAAATTTTGAGCCCCCGAGAATTTAAGCTAAAGACATAAACTTTGAGTCAGATAATAACCTAGTGTGAATAATAAATATGCCATCTCGGTTAAGCGATGTCTAGTGAGACCATGCCGCCGAGCGGAACGAGTTTTCCCCTCACTAATACCCATTAAAAATATATCTTTTGCAAATCAAACCCTACAACCAAACTGGTTAAAATAACAATATAATAACAATAGTATGCATGCAACCTAAGCAATCTTGACTATCCGTCAAATCAGTAGACTTTCCGTCCTAATGCTTAGTTTTCACAGGGTGACTACCAACTTACATGGCTAACTTAGGCCTACCAGATATACAATTTTTCTGAACATCATGTTAGTAGAAAACTGGATGGTCTGTTCGAAACTTACTATTTCTAGGGTCAATTGATCCTAATGGTTTTGTGGGCTCATCATTCCCCTATCTCAACTTTGTGTATTCCATTTTGTGCATATACCTACTTTGAATCTTATCCGCAACAAGGTCCAATGCATTGAAATTTTGGAATAGTACCAGCTAGGGGCTAACATTTGAAGTTTAGGATGCGACCCTACACTACTCCCATCTAGTTTTCTGATCTCCGAGTCATTTCATTCTACCATACTTTACCCAAAGGTAGTAAAAACACTTATCCCTTTAGTAAAATTTCCACGCTAAAATATTCTTTATAATTCCCTTGAAATCATGTCTTTGAAACAAGGAAATTATTGGCTCTTTACTCAAAATACTTATACCAATATATATCCTTATAAAACCATATTGATGAAGTTCGAAGTCATTTGAGGTCGTTGCCTCTCAAAAGCATACGCCATAAGGCCAAAACAATATAGAACCTTTATATTGATATAAGCGACAAGGAAATAGTCAAAGAGGGTCTTCACCCTTCTTTGAAATAAGATAAACCTTTAACTTTCAAGACACCAGGCCATAAGGTTGAAAATATCCACTTCGCACTTCTCATAGTGTCTAAGTCGAAGAGTATTTATATAGTTTAAGATATTTAGATGAGTAAGGTCGAGGTCATTAATATCGACGTCAATGCTTTAAAGATAATAGAGACCTCATTAGAGTCGAATAAACCACTTCAAAACATATAGGGTTGGCAACGTTATTTCAGAAAGGCAATGACATGCCTTTATATATAAAATACTAGACTTAAACCACATGGTAATGCTACATCGAAGTCCATGATATAAGCTATGACGCTTCGCACTCCAATCAAGAATGATCCATTCCATGCCAACTGACCTTGGTATCCTATGTATCCTACTTGGTTGTTTTCGAAGTTCATAAAGGCTGAGTGATGAGGTCGATAACGTCTTTGAAGTGGCAAAGCCAAAACAAATAAAAAACTGTTTATTTGCTAATTAAAGCAATCACTTTTCTCCAACTCCCAATATCTTTTTAATTCTTATTGCATAACAACTTCCTTTATCAAATTCTTTTCCAAAAAACTGCCATGGAAAATTTTTATATTCTAAACATATTTGCAAACTAACACCTTTTTATATTAAAAACTTAATATAACACTTAAGCACTTCTAGCTTAATAATTTATTAATCATTCTCAGTCACTTGGGGAAAATCCCTAAAAATCATAATAAATCAAATTTATTATATTATTTAACATATAAAAATTTCGAGACCAAAAACTTTATTTAATTATTTTTATTAAGTAAAACCTGAAATAACCTTTTTTTCCTTTGGGAAAATCCTAAAATATTCATACACCGTCATAAAATTATGAAATTGAAAACCCATTTCTAAAATAATGATTCTAACATCATATCCAAATTTCAAGTCATTTGGGTGTTGTATGATAGGTTTTCCAACTCAAACATATCACTAAATTTCATAATCAAATTCTATAAATCCACTAAAAAACATATAATCATTCAAACGTATAAAACATAGCATAATATTAGCAAAAGAATTGGATTTACTCTTAAAATCAAAAATCGCACGTAAAAATAAGACACATAACCATTATTCACCTTGAATGGATTAAGAAGGTTGAGATTTATATTTTGATTTAATGCCTCCCAACTTTCTACTTGATTTCCAAGCGTTCCTTCCTCTTGAACATTTGTTAATGGCCGACTTTAGCTTTCTTTGATTTTGTTTGTGAATAAGTGAAGTGAGGGAGGAAATGAGAATAAGGGTTTGTGATAAGAAAATGCGCTCTTTTCATATTTTGCCCTCCTCATGTACCTTCCTACTTATTAATATTCTTATTGGTTTTATTTGTTCATTAATTAAGGTATGACCCCATGGTAATTATCAGATCTCAATCCTCTTAGCTACTTATATTATCTTATTTAATTTATCTAATTAAATATCCTAAATAATGTTAATTAATATTAGGATTGTTACAAACTCCTCTCTTATTTTGTCCTTGAAATTACAGTATGCTACACACATCAAACATAAAAGCATAGACGTAAAACATACCGTTAAACTAACCAGGATAAGTGTTCCTAATCATGCTCTCCATTTCCTAAGTATAATCTTTCCCATAGTCATTCATGGGAATTTTACAAATCGTATGTCTATTCCTTAGCCTTTTCTCATCCTTAGCCACAATATGAACTAGATATTTAACAGTAGTCATGTCCGGCTCCATTACTAAATCTTTCAATGTAGTCGGAGTTATAGTTGTCTTTGGATCTCGAACACACTTCCTTAGATGAGAAATATGGAAAACATTGTGGACTCTTACCAAGCTTCTCGGTAACTCTATCCCGTAAACGAGTTTCTCGATCCTTTCTGTGATAGGAAATGGACCTACATATCTCAGTACCAATTTTTCAGTCTTTCCAAACCTTGCTACACCCTTTATTGGTGATATTTTAGCGAAAGCATGATCTCTAACTAAAAATTCTAAGTCTTTCCATCTCTTATCTATATAATTTTTCTACCTAGATTGAGCTTCCTTCATCCTTGCTTAGATTAACTCAATCTTCTCCATTAGTTCTCTCACCATACTTAGACCAAGAACTAGTCTTTCTCCGGTCTCCAACCAAAAAACTAGTGATTTACATGGCCTTCCATATAAAGCTTCAAAAGGTGTCATTCCTATACTAGTCTGATAACTACTATTATAGGAAAATTCAACTAAGTGCAAATGGTCTTCCCATGACCCGCTAAAATCTAGTACACAAGCTCTTAACAAATCTTCCAAGACTTAGTTAATTCTTTCCATATGCCCATCTATCTGTGGATGGTAAGTGGTACTCATTTTAAGCTTAATACCTAATATCTCCTGTATATTCTATCAAAATTTACTAGTGAACAAAGCATCTCTTTCAACAACTATAGTATTAGAAACTCCATGCAGTCCAACAATATTCTTCATAAATAACTTAGCCAAAATATGTGTCATCCTTATTCATTTAATGGGTATAAACTGTGCACTCTTATTCATTCTATCTATGATAACCCAAATACTTTCATTTCCTCGTTTCGACCTTAACAACCTATCTATGAAATCCATAGATATAGAATCCCATTTCCATACTGGTATATCTAAAGGTTGAAGCAATCCACTTGGCTTATGATGCTTGACTTTTACTTGCTGACAGTATAAACACTGCTTTACCTATAAACCTACATCCTTTTTCATACCTTCCCAGAAAGAAACTCCTTTTCATATCTTGATAGTCATTCCTCCCAGATGAATGATAAATTTCGATCGATAACATTCCCTAAGAACTTCTTTCCTTAGGTCACCAACTTTAGGAATGCATAATCATCCTTTCATTCTTAAACATCCATTCTAGTCAAAATAAAACTTCTTAAAATCATCAATATCAATTCCACCTTCCAATCTTCTAATTCTTTCAGCTAGCAATGGATCAGCTCTTTGCTTAGAAGCAATTCTTTCGATCAATATCGGTCGAATTTACAAACAAGTGGATGTCGATCTTAACTGCACACTACTAGTAGTCGATGCTTCTAGATCCTTCCACTCTACGAACACAACTAACTCCACTATCTGATGTTTCCTACTTTGTGCATCTACAACTTTGTTTCCTTTCCCCAGTGTTTGCTCGATTCCAAAATCATAAGTAGCTAAAACTCTAACCATCTATGTTGTCTTATATTCAACTTCTTCTGAGTGAATAAGTATCGTAAAGATTTGTGATCCATATTTAACTCAAATCGTTCTCCCAAAAGGTAATGTCTACCCACCTTCATAGCAAATATTACAGTAACTACCTCTAAATCATGAGTTGGATATCCAGTTTCATGCAGTTTGAGCTGCCGACAAGCATATGTAATCACGTTACCCCTCTACATTAACACAGCTCCTAAGCTTATTCCATATGCTTCTGTATAAACCACTAACTATTGGTTTCCATCCGAAACAAGTAACACGGGTGCATTGGTTAATAAATATTTCAGCTTTTGGAATCCCTCCTCACATTTATCGACCCAAACATACTTTACATCTTTCCTTGTTAGTTTAATATTTGGCCCTGCTATGTGAAAGAAATCCTCGATGAATCTCCAATAGTAGCCAGCTAGTGCAAGAAAACTCTTTATCCAGGTCACTATCTCGGGTCTCTTCTAATTATTTACAGCTTCTATCTTAGGTGGATTTACTGACAACCCTTTCTTTGAGACTACATGACTAAGAAAATTCAAACTTCTCTGTTCTAAAAACGACACTTCAAAAATTTCGCCTTTAGTTGATGTTGTCTCGATGTCTTTAGCATTATTCTAAGGTGAGTCTCATTATCTCTCTCATTCCTAGAATATATCAGAGTCTCATCTATAAATACCAACATGAATCTATCAAAATGCTCTTGTAAGATCCGGTTCATCAAACCCACAAAGAAAGAATGCACATTAGTCAGCTTGAATGACATTACTAACCACTCATACAAACCATATCTTATCTTATTCGAAATGTCATCAAAGGAACACCGTCCTCCGCTACTCTTAATTGATGAAACCCTACCGCTAAATCCAATTGGGAAAATACTTTTGCTCCACTCAATTGATCTAACAAGTCATAAATCCTCGGCAATGGATATTGATTATTTATGATCTTCTCATTCAACTTACGATAGTTGATGCACAACCTCAACAACCCATCCTGTTTCTTCATGAACACCATGGCTGCTCCCTAAGGCGAACTGCTTAGTCTTATAAAACTATTTCCTGCTAAGTCCACTAGCTACACCTTTAACTCATTCATCTTGGTAGGTGTCATTCTGCTAGGTGGTCTACTTGTGGGTTTACCACCAGATCAAGATCTATTTGAAACTTAATAGCTTATTTCGACGGTTTTCCTGTTACAGGCTCAAAGACATCTGGAAATTCTTTAATTATGAGAACTTGATTCAACTCATCTTCCTCCTCTATTGCACCCAATGAAGCATAAACCTTAAAACTTGGATTTTCTACTAAGTATACAATTCGGTTACTGCCATTCGGGCGTCTTAGTGATATTTTCCTATCATGGAAAAATATCATAACATCATATTTACTTAACCAGTCCATACCTAAATTAATCCTAAAGTCCATGAAATCAAATACATGCTAACTGCAGGCAAATACATGACCTAATAGTACAAACTCTAAATGGCCACATCTCATCTCTATAGTTGTATACCCTCCTATCAGATTCGCAACCATTAAGGAAGTAATTAGGTACGAGGGTTTTAGGTTAAGCTTATCTATCAAGCAACGAGATATAAAAGTATGTGACGCACTGGTATTAAATAATACTCTAACAGGTGTACCATGAATCAACAACATATCTCCGATCACAGCTTTCCCTTTCTCCTCGGTTGTTGGTCTCGTGGTAGCTAGTTCCAATGCAGACATGTTTCTTCTCAGCTTTAGCTGGTTCACTGCACTAGTTCTTATAAAGACCAATCTAATCGCAGTTGAAGCACTTAACATTCTTCCTTCCAATAATTGTCTTTCCATCTTCTGAATGCCACTCATTCTCAAAATGTCCTTTCTTATCACACTTATAGCATACAACATTTGCATTTCCTTTCTTAGTTGCTCCATCCTTCTAAGCTCATTTCTTATTAAAGAACTTCCTTTTCTGATACTGCCCACTCCAAGCCTCCACTGCCTTGTTATCACCAAAAGTAAGCATATCCTCGTTTCTCAAAGCCATCTCAACCAGTACAAGGATCCATAAGATGTGGCAAAGTTTCTCTAGCAAGCTCATATCTCAATCCATGGATGAACTTTTCATTTCTCTTAATCACTATATCCACATTAGCATATCCATATCGGGCTAGCCCCTTAATCCTTATTGCATACTGCAACATAGACATATCCCCTTGCCTTAATTCAGCAAACTTTCTCAGCAGAGTTGACTTAGTTATCTCAGACATAAATCTTTCTTTAAACCTCCTTTTGAATTCAACCCAAGTCAAAGTCTCCTATGTTTCCCCAATAGTCACATTATTCCACCCGTACAATGCAACACCTTGCTGCTATCTGAACGCCAATCTCATCTTTTGCTCATCGTCAGTCCAAGATCAGCGAAAATCCTTCCACTTTTCTAGCATTTCCACTAACTTGCCTAGAAGCAACTCCTTCTTGCATCATGTTGAAAAAGTACTGATACATTTATCCCATATCAACGGGTGGTGTTCCTATGCCTACATTAGTAGTTGTCTGTTGATATGGATTCCTTTTAGTGCTGGGAATGACATTTCCATTGGTGGTGGTGCTTCCTCTACCAAGATTTACTCTTTCGTTTCTTGCCTCCATATCTTACTTCATTAAATATGCATTTGAACTTAGTGAGATACGGAAGATTGGTCTAAGAAATAGGGAGAATATAGATAAAGAGTATAATTATCTATAGCAAATACAAGTACATTACCACAACATTATCCCATACCTTAGTATTATTCTCTGATTCATTTGGATTATTTTTTCGAAAATCTATTTAAATTTAAAAATTCTTTAATTTTACATAAATCTATGCTCTGCTACCAAGTTGTAACATCCCCTATTTTAAGGTCCAAAACTAAGCGCTACAGATGCTACAGTCATCTACAGTATTATGTCCTAATGAAAAATGTGGTTACGTTAAGTTTTTTCATAATATAAGAAGCACAAGAATATGAAATAATTTTAAAAATTTTCATAAACAACTTTTTTCATTACAATTCAAATCAGAAATTCATATTTATTACATAATCCCAAAACATCGCCCAGGTTCAGATAAATATAATTATTACAAATTACGCTAAGAGAAACATATGAAGATGCCCTTGGATGATTAGAGTTGCTAAATAGACAAACAAGTCTACTATCAATACATTTATACAATAACTGACATAATACATTGGATAATAAATATAGATAGACTCCTACATAGCTAGCTTTTGCCTCTTGCATGTCTTTAGAAGCTTTATTCGCCAAAACCTACTTAACCTGTAAAGCCCTTACTTTGGATCTACTCAAATCAAATTTTGAGCACCCAAGAGTTTAAGGGGAAATGTAAACTTCGAGTCATACAATAAGCCTGATGTAACGATCCTAAATTTTGAACAATTTAAATTGTGAATATTTAATTAATTTTGAATATTTGAATGATAATTTAAACTGAATTTCCGATATAACAATGAAATTGGTGATTAAATATTTAAAATTTAATCTATACAAAGCTGAAGAAAAATTTAAACTTGACTTTGGAGTTGAAATTGAATATTTAATTTGTAATTGAAATTCAAACTAATGACTTAAGAAAATAATTTGGATACAAGAATTTTTATTTATGTAAATTAATAAATTGATGGTTAAAATTTTAATAACATTCTTTTCTTTAGCTTAAATAAAAAAAAAATCAATACAAAATAAAATAAACAAATACACTTAGTAAAAAAATTTAACAACATAACTTAAACAAAAATTTACAAAACAAAGTAATGAAAATAATTAGACAAAACAAATTGGATTTAGATAAATAGAAAAAAAAAATAAGAGGAAAACTTGTTTATGGTTTGGGCTTTGAAATTTATACCGGCCCACGTTTGAATACTACTGCCTTTATCTTTAACCCGATCCCCTTCCATTTCACTTTACCCGTTCCCATTTTTTTTAACCCTAAAACAAAAAAAAAAAAAAAAGCACGAGAAAAAAAAAATATGGCGGCTTCGTTCTTCTCGACTCGTTCTGCTTTGGAAAATTTGGGGCTTTACTTCTCGCGATTCAAAAACTAGGGCTTGTAATCAAATTTGGGGCTATTTCGACTTTGTTATGGTGAGTTTTCTGCTCACGATTAATTTTTAATTCAGGTGTTTAAATTTGTTTGGATTGAATATTGGTTGCATGCTATGTTTTGGGGTGATTTTGTTATCCTTTGCTCGGCTAATTTAATTTGAAACTGATATGGGTAGATTGGTTACTGCATGTTGGATTTTCGGTTGCTATTTGCTGTCATTTGCTCGATTTGCTTGAATTGTTAAACTGTTAAGAACAGATGCTATGTTTATCTTGTTATTAAATTGGTAAGTACAGATGCTACTAAAATATTTTGTTTAACTAAGTAGTTGAAGTGCAAAATTGTTCTTGTAATAAAGATATGTCTTGAGTATTGCATGCCTCATGTTGCTTCAGTCTTCAATTCCATTTGTGTTTGCCTATAAATTTTCATGTGCATGTTTGTTTGGGCATCTCTGTAACCATAAACAAACATGCAAACATCTCTGTAAGCATACTTGATGTTGTCTGCACATTCACCTATGCTTGCACTTCTGTTATGCTTGCTGTTGAAAGATTGATCTTGCATGTTCACTTAAGTTTGAAAATGCTGTCTCATGCTTAAACAGTGCAGCCCCTTTGTTTTAAAACCAGTAAACAAACTTTCATTCCTGATTCATTCCTATAATTATGCTAGTGAGTAAACATCAACTTAAAAATCTTGAGAAATAACGATCTGTTGCTTATATAGATTTCTGAAATGCTTATGTTTGCATGAATATATATATATATGTATTAGTTATGTATATGAATGTGTTGCATATGTATATTGAATGTGTTGCATATGTATATGAATCTGTTTGAAAGCATGCATGACTGTTGTTCTTGAATATCTCTGTTCTCAGTTCAGGTTTAAGTTTTTTTTATCTAAATTCAAAATCTTCTCTTTGATCTTTGTTAGACCTTAGTTCCAAAACAAATTTAGTTTGTTTAAACTTGAACGTGAATTTAAAAATAGTGTAAACATGTTTTATGTATATATATAGTAACTGGAAATTAAAATTTGCAGTAAAATATATATATATATGTTAAAATCAATCATTACAATTCTCTTATCCAAATACATAGCCTGAATTGGTCTGGGTAAACATGATTTTTAAAATGAAAATTATGATTTTTAGATTTGAATTGGATATGAATTGGAAAATTTTCTGTAACTTGGGTGTTTGCCAAAATCTGTTGATCTATGTATTTGGGGTGTTTCGGGATTGTGCTGTTGCTCCCTGTTGTCTGCACTTGCTTACTTTGTGAATTATCTTCGACATGATTTGTTTCATGTCTGTTGCACTTGGGTCTGGTCTCTGCTCTCCTGATTGTTCTACTCTTCATGTCATTATTGTTTGCATCCTGGTATGTGTTGCATTGCAGTTGATTCACTTCACTTGTGGTCTTCATATTTGACTCGAAACTTCTGTTTCAATTTGCATTATCTGATATGTTTCAGTTTCCATGTCAAGTTGTATCCATGCTGTTGCACTTTGGTCTGGTCATTGTTTTCCTGGGTGTTCAAGTCTTCATCTCCATTTTGTATGTACTGTTAGTACTTCATCCATGTTGTTCCTGTCTGCATTCCCATTTTTGCATGTGATTGAACTAAGTATACTTGTTTAAAATTTGTTTGCATGTGAATGAAATATCAAAATGTCTCTCTGTTTGAAAATGTGCACATATGAATAATATGTTAAAAAGGGGAAAAAGTAAATCCATTTATCTGATTATCTTTAGCATGGGATGCTCAAATGGAAGTAGGTTGTGATGGTGTAAAACAATTTATTAAAATGTTAGTAAGCATCAAGTAGCTTCTCTGTTTTAAACTGCTAGGTGAATGAACATTTTAATTATAACTTAAGTGGTTAGTTATATTTTGCTTGACAAATTTCTGATATAATTGATGCTTGCATGAGTATATATAAGTATATGATCTGTGTGTATGAATTAAATGACTTGTGCCTGTATTTACTTGGATTGCTCTTCTCTGTTTTAAACTACAGAGAGTAAGAATAGAAGAAGAATTCAAATCTTCTGATCAGTTCCTTGTTAGGATTTAAGGTTTGAACATGATATGCTTGTTTAAACATTAATTTAAGTTTAAAAAAAAATCTTATTCAAGCAAAACAAATGTAGGGAATCCTCTGATTAAATCTTCTGTTTATAACTAATGATTTGAAAAGAATTCTTACTGGATTTTGTCTCTAGGATGAACTGCTGTTTGAAACAAAATTCATTTTTGCCTTGCACTCCATTTTCTTCTTTTGAAAACTGTTTTCCTGAGAGTGCATTACTACTTGAATTGATTTCCAGATTAACATTTTGCTTTGAACTGAGTTGAAAACTGAAGCTCTGTTTGATTTGTATATTTTTTTCTTTGCTTTGGAAATCACTGTATGCTTTTCCAGGTTCTTTTGTGTTGTTATTTCCAGAATACTCTATGTCTATAACTTCAGTTTCTCTAAAGTTTTGATTTAAACTCAAAACCACTTAATCTAGCCTCTGTTTAAAACTTAGGTTTCAAATGAAACTTGTTTGTTCCATCTGCACTTGAACTTGTGATACTTTTATACTGTCATGTTGTACTTGCTACTGTTGCATTACTTGTTTCACTTAAGTTTTGTAACTGAAGCTTACTGTGTTCATTTTGAACACCTTGTATTTCCAAAACTTTGATATGTTCAGTCTTCATATCCATTCCATTTTGCATGCCTGATGTATTCAGTCTTCATTTAAGTCTTCCCTGTGTTCATGCACTTTGGTTTGTGGCAGTTTGCATGTCCATTCACTTCTCTGTGCATGTTGCAGTCTGTAGTGATGTTGCATATGTATTTTGTAGCTTGCTCTCTACTTGTATTTATGGTTCTTTGCTGGTATGGTCTGCATATTGACTGTTGCAGTCCAACTTGTTGTTGGTCTTACTTAAAATTTTGTAGCCAGTTCCCTCAGATACATGTATACTCGTTCAAATTGACACCGTCACTTGTGTTGGTCACTGCCTATTACTGTACATATCCTCTGATACATGTTTGCATTCCATTTGAACTGTGTAGTGTTTTCCCTGTGCACACAGTTCCCAGTTCCCTCTGATACATGTATACTTGTTCAAATTGGCACTGTCCAGTCCATATTGTTGGCATTGAGTTGTGGCACTGATTGTGTAGTCTGCACTGAGCACTTGGGTTTGTATTTGAGTTCTATTACCTCAGCCTTGTGGTCTGCACTACTTGTGTAGCTGGGTTGTTGTGCATACATGTTGATTCTATGGTTGTTGATATGCCTTGTGCTTGTAGTTGTATTTGGGGCTGCTGAAATTGTTGTGCATTGCGGACTGTACTTGTGCTCTCTGCCTTTGACCTGCTGTGTTGTTTCTGTTCTGGCTTGTTATTGTATCTTTGTGGTCTTTGTGATTGCACTTGCATACGTGTCGGCAAGGCAGTGCACATGTGTGTAAACATACGTGTGTACTACAGCCACACACGTTTAACAGAATTTAAAAAATTGAAATTGTTAATGTAAAGTTCCATAATAGATTAGACCGATTCATTTGTTTCACCATCTCTGTAACCATTTATTTCAGTTCATTTCAAATTTATTTACTTGAATAAAGATTAATCCTGACTCGAGTGTTTTTGTGTTTTGCAATAACGCTCGGGTCAGACCGAGTATTTTTGCAGCTTAGAGATTTGCTCGCAGCGAAGTTAGAGAGAGAGGGGATTATCGCACTTCACTAAAGTTTAGAAATTTTCTTGTACTTAATAAAATTTGTTTCCGCTGTATAAAATGTAACTTATTGTATTAACTCTGATAATTGTATATAAAAGAAAAGTTTGTTTATAAAATATGATTACTATTCTGTGATTCTGTAGCTGATTCTGTTTAAATGTTATAAACTAAATAACAATCCGTCATTTTGAACGTTTCTAGTTGGTTTAATTACCGACTAGAGGCGGTCAAGGCGGCGGGTCGTTACAAAGTGGTATCAGAGCTTTGGTTTACACAAAGCTTAGTTTATGGCGTTTAATATGAATAGTTACTAGAATCACTTTAAAGAAAGTGTTTTCAAATCTAAAGAAGTTTAAGATTGTTTTCTTTAAAATAAAAGGTATTTTGAAAATTAGAATTATTTTTGAAGATTCCCCTCTCTAAAGTTTGGTTTGCGATAGTTTATATTCGGTGAGGTCTCGTTAGACTTGAGTTTCGATCGTTCGGAAACTCATTATCAAATTGTTGAGATTTATGGAAACTGAAAATATGAGTTAATTGAATTAATGAATTGGTTTAAATTGGTTTAAATCAAATATTTTGAATATCTTCAAAGTAGTAATTGGAAAATAAAATGATATGTCAATTTGATTATAATCAAGTGGATTATTGAACTATAACTTGGAAATTTAATTTTGAATTCTTTTGAAAATTGATTTCAAATGTGGTGAAGAACGATTTAGTAAATGAATGGATTATAAGTATTTAACTTATAATATGGACTTTTGGTGTATATAACTAAGTTATATAAATTGAATTGAATCAAATTAAGAAAGGAGATTATAAAACGAAGTTTTATAAATAGAAATGGAATTTCTAGAGATGTTTGTAAAATCCGCAAACGACTTATTTTGATAAGTAAATTGTTGTAACTTATTAAAGGAATTATATCTATGGTTTTGAACGGTGAATAAAATATCAAAAGAGATATGAATCTAATGAAAATTCGAAATAGATTTAAATAGATTCAATGATGCATTTGAATTTGAACGGGCATGGAATTAAGTTGAGTGGAAAACTTAGTATTGGGAATTTGAAATCGGTTTAAAACCAATATTTTTGAAGTGTATGTGGGATTCAAACCATGAATTAAGTTGAAGTTGAAAACTTAAATGGGAATGTTTTTGGGAAGAAACATTATGTAAATGAAGATAATTCATTTTGAAATGTGTTAAGAATCGAAAGAATAGATTTCAACACTTGTTGTTGAAATAGACGTTTTCGAGTGGAAAAATGGAAATGGTAGATTATAACATTTGTTGTTATAGTAAATAATTTCAAAAGGGAAATGATTTTGTTTAGTATTGGGATTTACATATCTATTTTTAAATTTGAATCCTTATACTAGTGGTTTTGAGTCGTCGTAACGATGTTTTACGCAACATTCGTTTTGACTCAAATAAAATGTGTTTAAAAGAATGGTTTTTTTAAGAATGAATATATACTTGATTTTGGTTTGAAGTATATTGAATATTTTCAAAGTGTTGAAAATAAGTGGATTTGTAAATTACTTATTATTGAATAAGTATGGGTATGTTTTCCTATATGAAATGAATGGTTTGAAATTTTATCTTTTAAAGATAAATTGAAAATGAATAGGTGAAATCGATTTGAAAATCGTATATTCATAGATAATTTGGAAATGTTTCCGTTTAAGGAAATCGCTTTGAAATTTGTTTTCAAAGATTAAAAGGTGAAGAAATGGTTTGAAATTTGTTTTCAAATGGTTAAGTGTGAAATTATATATCTTGTAAAGATATTATTTTTGGGAAATTTGAACAATTAGTTCAATTTGAAAATTTTCAAATGATTGAAATTTGAGCTAAATTGAGTTTAACTTTGTCACCCAAAACAAAGTAAGTTGAACTTTGAATTTTAAATGGATGATTTGGATTGTATGTCTAACGTCGTGAATTGACGACATATCAGTTGATTTCTATTAAATATATATCTGTTGGTGGCGGGGAATTTATTCTCTTAGCTTAACACCCTTCTCTGAGACGTACGAGCTCAGAGGTTATATATCGATAGACATCAATTATGTGTTGAGAATTGACGATGTAGCGTGAAATCCAAATCGAGTGTGAAGTCGATAATAAATTGGATTATGAATGTGTATTAGGTTTGATATGACCTTAAAATTCCAAATCGACTTAGAGGAAAATTTTAAATGGATAATGAAATGGAAATTTGTGAAACCTCTATTTGTTATGGGTATGAAATGTTGTGGTTTTCATAACGTATATGTGTGAATACGATTAATTCGAAAACCAATTAGTTTGGAAAAGTAATTGTTGTGGAAAACTTATGTAAGTACATGAGTATGATATGTACTAAATGTGAAGTGAAATATTATATATGTATGTATAATATTATGTTTTCCAAAATTGAGGATATGGAAAGGTACCTTCCATTTATACTGTGTGACTGTGTGATGGTGATGGAACTCGAGATGAGTATCCATTTAAAAAATCGTAGCTACGTAGTATTTCCATTAGTTGGATGACCATTTATATTTCCATTAGTTGGATTGACCATTTGTTTTCCATTAGTTGGATTGGCCCTTTGTCTTCCATTAGTTGGATAGGCCATTTGTTTTCCATTAGTTGGAGTGACTAGCGTAATTTGAGGGGCGAGATGCCTACAGTTACAAGCGATTCCACTGGGATAGTGGCGTAACCGCCGAGTAACTGCAATCTAGAAACCATAGCGAAATTCGAGGGGCGAGATGCCTACGGCCACAAGCGATTCTACTGGGATAGTAGCGTAACCGCCGTGTGGACCGCGATCTATGGCAACAACCATGGCGAAATTCGAGGGGCGAGATGCCTACGGTCACAAGCGATTCTACTGGGATAGTAGCGTAACCGCCGTGTGTACCGCGATCCATGGGGGAATGTGCTTTCCATATCCATTTTTAAAAGAATTTTTAAAAAGTATTTTCACTGGGAATTGAAGCAAGTATATTTAGTACTTGGAGATTGTTAGACTTGCGCCTGGCCAGCGTATGCCTAATGTCTTTAAGAACGACAGTAGACTTGTTAAATTTCGAGTTAGCAAGTATTTTCGAACTTTAATAGAAAATCAATTATCTAGAATTAGAATTCGCATAATTCCAACCTAATGAATTAAGGAAGAGGATTTTTGAAGGGTTTTGAAAGTCCACAGCTTTGGAAAAGTTATAATATGTAAATCTCTAATATAAAGTGTTTCAAATTTAAAATTTTGGGTTGTAAGTTGAAAATTTTAGTAAAGATTTTTTTTTGTGTCTTGATTGTAGAAAATAATAAACAAAAGAGTTAATTAGCAAAGCTAGCGAGATAAAACAAATAGAATGAATCCTATATTCATTCATCTTTAATAAGTGTTGAACTTGATAAAATTGAGTAAAATATAAATATCGGTGAAATTTTAACAATCATTTTTCCTTACTTGTAATTTCGAGACGAAATTCTTTTAAGGAGGGGAGATTGTAACGATCCTAAATTTTGAACAATTTAAATTGTGAATATTTAATTAATTTTGAATATTTGAATGATAATTTAAACTGAATTTCCGATATAACAATGAAATTGGTGATTAAATATTTAAAATTTAATCTATACAAAGCTGAAGAAAAATTTAAACTTGACTTTGGAGTTGAAATTGAATATTTAATTTGTAATTGAAATTCAAACTAATGACTTAAGAAAATAATTTGGATACAAGAATTTTTATTTATGTAAATTAATAAATTGATGGTTAAAATTTTAATAACATTCTTTTCTTTAGCTTAAATAAAAAAAAAATCAATACAAAATAAAATAAACAAATACACTTAGTAAAAAAATTTAACAACATAACTTAAACAAAAATTTACAAAACAAAGTAATGAAAATAATTAGACAAAACAAATTGGATTTAGATAAATAGAAAAAAAAAATAAGAGGAAAACTTGTTTATGGTTTGGGCTTTGAAATTTATACCGGCCCACGTTTGAATACTACTGCCTTTATCTTTAACCCGATCCCCTTCCATTTCACTTTACCCGTTCCCATTTTTTTTAACCCTAAAACAAAAAAAAAAAAAAGCACGAGAAAAAAAAAATATGGCGGCTTCGTTCTTCTCGACTCGTTCTGCTTTGGAAAATTTGGGGCTTTACTTCTCGCGATTCAAAAACTAGGGCTTGTAATCAAATTTGGGGCTATTTCGACTTTGTTATGGTGAGTTTTCTGCTCACGATTAATTTTTAATTCAGGTGTTTAAATTTGTTTGGATTGAATATTGGTTGCATGCTATGTTTTGGGGTGATTTTGTTATCCTTTGCTCGGCTAATTTAATTTGAAACTGATATGGGTAGATTGGTTACTGCATGTTGGATTTTCGGTTGCTATTTGCTGTCATTTGCTCGATTTGCTTGAATTGTTAAACTGTTAAGAACAGATGCTATGTTTATCTTGTTATTAAATTGGTAAGTACAGATGCTACTAAAATATTTTGTTTAACTAAGTAGTTGAAGTGCAAAATTGTTCTTGTAATAAAGATATGTCTTGAGTATTGCATGCCTCATGTTGCTTCAGTCTTCAATTCCATTTGTGTTTGCCTATAAATTTTCATGTGCATGTTTGTTTGGGCATCTCTGTAACCATAAACAAACATGCAAACATCTCTGTAAGCATACTTGATGTTGTCTGCACATTCACCTATGCTTGCACTTCTGTTATGCTTGCTGTTGAAAGATTGATCTTGCATGTTCACTTAAGTTTGAAAATGCTGTCTCATGCTTAAACAGTGCAGCCCCTTTGTTTTAAAACCAGTAAACAAACTTTCATTCCTGATTCATTCCTATAATTATGCTAGTGAGTAAACATCAACTTAAAAATCTTGAGAAATAACGATCTGTTGCTTATATAGATTTCTGAAATGCTTATGTTTGCATGAATATATATATATATGTATTAGTTATGTATATGAATGTGTTGCATATGTATATTGAATGTGTTGCATATGTATATGAATCTGTTTGAAAGCATGCATGACTGTTGTTCTTGAATATCTCTGTTCTCAGTTCAGGTTTAAGTTTTTTTTATCTAAATTCAAAATCTTCTCTTTGATCTTTGTTAGACCTTAGTTCCAAAACAAATTTAGTTTGTTTAAACTTGAACGTGAATTTAAAAATAGTGTAAACATGTTTTATGTATATATATAGTAACTGGAAATTAAAATTTGCAGTAAAATATATATATATATGTTAAAATCAATCATTACAATTCTCTTATCCAAATACATAGCCTGAATTGGTCTGGGTAAACATGATTTTTAAAATGAAAATTATGATTTTTAGATTTGAATTGGATATGAATTGGAAAATTTTCTGTAACTTGGGTGTTTGCCAAAATCTGTTGATCTATGTATTTGGGGTGTTTCGGGATTGTGCTGTTGCTCCCTGTTGTCTGCACTTGCTTACTTTGTGAATTATCTTCGACATGATTTGTTTCATGTCTGTTGCACTTGGGTCTGGTCTCTGCTCTCCTGATTGTTCTACTCTTCATGTCATTATTGTTTGCATCCTGGTATGTGTTGCATTGCAGTTGATTCACTTCACTTGTGGTCTTCATATTTGACTCGAAACTTCTGTTTCAATTTGCATTATCTGATATGTTTCAGTTTCCATGTCAAGTTGTATCCATGCTGTTGCACTTTGGTCTGGTCATTGTTTTCCTGGGTGTTCAAGTCTTCATCTCCATTTTGTATGTACTGTTAGTACTTCATCCATGTTGTTCCTGTCTGCATTCCCATTTTTGCATGTGATTGAACTAAGTATACTTGTTTAAAATTTGTTTGCATGTGAATGAAATATCAAAATGTCTCTCTGTTTGAAAATGTGCACATATGAATAATATGTTAAAAAGGGGAAAAAGTAAATCCATTTATCTGATTATCTTTAGCATGGGATGCTCAAATGGAAGTAGGTTGTGATGGTGTAAAACAATTTATTAAAATGTTAGTAAGCATCAAGTAGCTTCTCTGTTTTAAACTGCTAGGTGAATGAACATTTTAATTATAACTTAAGTGGTTAGTTATATTTTGCTTGACAAATTTCTGATATAATTGATGCTTGCATGAGTATATATAAGTATATGATCTGTGTGTATGAATTAAATGACTTGTGCCTGTATTTACTTGGATTGCTCTTCTCTGTTTTAAACTACAGAGAGTAAGAATAGAAGAAGAATTCAAATCTTCTGATCAGTTCCTTGTTAGGATTTAAGGTTTGAACATGATATGCTTGTTTAAACATTAATTTAAGTTTAAAAAAAAATCTTATTCAAGCAAAACAAATGTAGGGAATCCTCTGATTAAATCTTCTGTTTATAACTAATGATTTGAAAAGAATTCTTACTGGATTTTGTCTCTAGGATGAACTGCTGTTTGAAACAAAATTCATTTTTGCCTTGCACTCCATTTTCTTCTTTTGAAAACTGTTTTCCTGAGAGTGCATTACTACTTGAATTGATTTCCAGATTAACATTTTGCTTTGAACTGAGTTGAAAACTGAAGCTCTGTTTGATTTGTATATTTTTTTCTTTGCTTTGGAAATCACTGTATGCTTTTCCAGGTTCTTTTGTGTTGTTATTTCCAGAATACTCTATGTCTATAACTTCAGTTTCTCTAAAGTTTTGATTTAAACTCAAAACCACTTAATCTAGCCTCTGTTTAAAACTTAGGTTTCAAATGAAACTTGTTTGTTCCATCTGCACTTGAACTTGTGATACTTTTATACTGTCATGTTGTACTTGCTACTGTTGCATTACTTGTTTCACTTAAGTTTTGTAACTGAAGCTTACTGTGTTCATTTTGAACACCTTGTATTTCCAAAACTTTGATATGTTCAGTCTTCATATCCATTCCATTTTGCATGCCTGATGTATTCAGTCTTCATTTAAGTCTTCCCTGTGTTCATGCACTTTGGTTTGTGGCAGTTTGCATGTCCATTCACTTCTCTGTGCATGTTGCAGTCTGTAGTGATGTTGCATATGTATTTTGTAGCTTGCTCTCTACTTGTATTTATGGTTCTTTGCTGGTATGGTCTGCATATTGACTGTTGCAGTCCAACTTGTTGTTGGTCTTACTTAAAATTTTGTAGCCAGTTCCCTCAGATACATGTATACTCGTTCAAATTGACACCGTCACTTGTGTTGGTCACTGCCTATTACTGTACATATCCTCTGATACATGTTTGCATTCCATTTGAACTGTGTAGTGTTTTCCCTGTGCACACAGTTCCCAGTTCCCTCTGATACATGTATACTTGTTCAAATTGGCACTGTCCAGTCCATATTGTTGGCATTGAGTTGTGGCACTGATTGTGTAGTCTGCACTGAGCACTTGGGTTTGTATTTGAGTTCTATTACCTCAGCCTTGTGGTCTGCACTACTTGTGTAGCTGGGTTGTTGTGCATACATGTTGATTCTATGGTTGTTGATATGCCTTGTGCTTGTAGTTGTATTTGGGGCTGCTGAAATTGTTGTGCATTGCGGACTGTACTTGTGCTCTCTGCCTTTGACCTGCTGTGTTGTTTCTGTTCTGGCTTGTTATTGTATCTTTGTGGTCTTTGTGATTGCACTTGCATACGTGTCGGCAAGGCAGTGCACATGTGTGTAAACATACGTGTGTACTACAGCCACACACGTTTAACAGAATTTAAAAAATTGAAATTGTTAATGTAAAGTTCCATAATAGATTAGACCGATTCATTTGTTTCACCATCTCTGTAACCATTTATTTCAGTTCATTTCAAATTTATTTACTTGAATAAAGATTAATCCTGACTCGAGTGTTTTTGTGTTTTGCAATAACGCTCGGGTCAGACCGAGTATTTTTGCAGCTTAGAGATTTGCTCGCAGCGAAGTTAGAGAGAGAGGGGATTATCGCACTTCACTAAAGTTTAGAAATTTTCTTGTACTTAATAAAATTTGTTTCCGCTGTATAAAATGTAACTTATTGTATTAACTCTGATAATTGTATATAAAAGAAAAGTTTGTTTATAAAATATGATTACTATTCTGTGATTCTGTAGCTGATTCTGTTTAAATGTTATAAACTAAATAACAATCCGTCATTTTGAACGTTTCTAGTTGGTTTAATTACCGACTAGAGGCGGTCAAGGCGGCGGGTCGTTACACCTGATGTGAATAATAATATGCCTCTCGGTTAATTGATATCCAGTAAGACCATGCCACAGAGTGGAATGAGTTTTCCCTTTACTAATATCCTTTAAAAATATATCTTTTGCAAATCATAATCCTATAACCAAACTGGATAAAATAACAATATAATAGCAATAGGTATGCGTGCAACCTGAGTAATCTTGACTATCCATCAAAACAATGGATTGTCCATCCCAATGTTTAGTTTTCAGTGGTAACTATCAACCTACATAGCTGACTTGGGCCTACTAGATAAACTAAATTTTCTAGCCATCCTATAAGAAGGAAACTAGACGGCCTGCCCAAAACTTACTATTCCTTGGGTCAACCGATCCTAATGGCTTTGTAGGCTTAATAATAACCTATCTCATCTTTGTGTATTCCTTTCTTTGTACACCTACTTTTAGTCTTACCCGTGACAAAGCCCTTTGCATTGGAATTTTGGACCAATATCAGCTAAGGGTCAATAGCTAAAGTATAGGGTGCGACCCTACATCAATCTCATCTGGTTTTCTAATCTCTGAGTCATTTTATTCTACCACAATTTACCTAAAGGTGTTAAAAACACTTATTTCTTTAGTAAAATTTCTAGGCTAAAATATTCTTTATAATTCCTTGAAAACAATTACCTTTACAAATGATTTAACCCTTCAAATCATGTCTTTAAAAAAGGAAAATATTGCCCTTTACTTTATCAAAATACTTATGTCATGCTATATGCTCTCATAAACCATATCAATGAAGTTCAAAGTCATTTGATGCTTCGCCTCTTAAGGCCATAGGCCATAAAGCCAAAATAATATAAAAGATTTATATTGATATAAGCAGCAAGGGTATAACCAAAGGGGGTCTTCACCCTTCTTTAAAATATGCTAAAACCTTTACTTTTAAGACACCAGGCCATAAGGCCAAAAATATCCACTTTGCAATTCTCATAGCGTCAAAGATGAAAGCATTTATATAGTTTTAAACCTTTTTAAAGAATAGGGTCGAAGTCATTAATGTCGGTATAATTGCCTTAAAGAAAACAGTGGCCTCATTAGAGTCAAAGAAATCACTTTGAAAATGTACGGTTTGCGATGTTATTTAAAAAAGGTGGCGACATGCCTTTAGATAATAAAACGCGAGACTTAGACCATGCGGTAATGCTACATCAAAGTCCATTATATCGGCTCTAATGGCTTCGCACTCTAACCAAGAATATCCATTCCATACCAACTGACCTTAGTATCATATGTATCCTACTTAGTTGTCGTCGAAGTTCATAAAATTAGAATGATGAGGTGCGGCATCATCTTTGGAGTGGCAAAGCCGAAAATAATAGGAAAATTGTTGTTTGCTAATTAAAGTAATCACTTTTCACCAATTCCCAATATTTTTTAATTCTTATTGGTTAACAACTTCCTTTAATAAAAAATTTCCAGAAAACTACCATAGAGTAGATTTTATATTTCCAAAATATATATGCAAACTAACCCTTTTTATATTAAAATCTTAATATAACAATTAAGCACTTATAGCTTAATAATTTATTTATCATTCTTAATCACTTGGGGAAAATCCCCAAAAATCATAGTAAATTAAATATAACATAAAAAATTTCGAGGCCAATTTTTTTTAATTATTTTTAATAATAATAACCTCAAATAACCAATTTTCTTTCCTAGGGAAAATGACAAAATATTCATACATCATCGGAAAATTATGGAATTGAAAATCCATCTCTAAAAAAATATTTCTAACATTAAATTTCAAGTCATTAGGGTATCGTATGATAGGTTTTCCAACTTAGACATATCACTGAATTTCATAATTAAATTATAATTCACCAGAAAAATATATAATCATTCAAAGTTCTAAAACATGGCACAATATTAGCAAAAGAACCAGATTTACTCTTAAACTAAATATAACACATGAAAATGAGATGTATAACCATTATTTACCTTGAATGAATTAAGAAGTTTGAAATTTATATTTTGATTTTATTCCCCTTTCTAATTGATTTACAAGCATTTCGTTCCTCTTGAACACTTGTTAATGGTCGGACTTTGCTATCTTTGATTTCATTTGTGAAAGTGAAGTGTGGGAGGAAATGAGAAAAATGATTTGTGGTAAGAAAATGTGCTCTTTTCCTATTTTGTCCTCCTCTTATACCCTCCTACTTATTAATTTTCTTATTGATTTTATTTGTTCATTCATTAAGGCATGGCTCATTAGTAATTATCAAATCTCAATCCTCTTAGCCATTTACATTTTTTTTAATTTATTCGATTAAATATCCTAAATAATGGTAATTAAAATTAGGGTTGTTATAGGTACCGATCAAGAAGGTTGGATCGGTACCAATCCAACACATGCTGCATTTTGTACTTTGTGTCCTTAAGGTGTTTTGGTCTTTGACTCATGGCCCTATTTGTGGTTGCTTTCTTGACTCTTGGGCTATCTCTTTGGGGTTCCTGCCTTGTTAGCTTCTAAGTTCGATTTGTCTAGCCCATCTGAATACTGCTTTGTCAAAAGGCTGGATAACACTTGCCCCCCCCCCCCACAGTGCATCTTGTTTCAAACATAATGTGCTTTGGATCGAGACAAGTCAAGTTTACTGTGAAGGACTCGACTCTATGCTTTAAATAGTCTTTATCCTTCCTATGAATTGTTTCTGTAAAGAGTTATGTCTATAGTTGTTCGTCCCGATGCTTTACCAGCATCTAGCATTACAAAATGAAAGTACACTTTCATTATCTAAGTCCTTGGATCAGTAATGATCTGGGACTTGAAAAGTTCTATTTGTTTGCCTTGAGAATCGGGATTGCTAGGTTATATAACCCGATTTCGTTCTCTTCCTCATCACTTTTAACCTGCTACCAAATTAAGCTACCTTCCACCATTAAAAGACTTTGACTTAAAACTGAACCCATCTCCATCACTTGACTCTAGGATTGTCTTCACCGCTCATCTCCACTTGAGCGCGACATCTCTTATCTTGCTTGAACCCAGCCCAAACCATCTCTAGTCAATTGACTTCACTTGGATTTGATCCTTGTACTTGAACATAGGTAGATGCCGACGATGATGGAGAAGTGGCTGAGAATTAGCACAGATGATCCTCACATTGGTGGCTGCGTTTTGGATCGAGAAAGAGAGAGGAAGTTAAAGGCGAAAAATCCATACCAAGGGTTCAGATCGATACTGATTCGACCCTTGAGTTTTTCCTTTGAATTCTTGTCTTTAATCTCTTAATGAATTTGGAAGTCTCGGGTTTTCTCGAGTAAATTCTCTTGATCCATAAGGTGTACTCGATGCATGGCCACTGATGTGAAGTTCGTTGGAATGATCAGCGATGACAGTCACTTCGGACGATATCCAGATTTTGAAATAAATAGTTGCACAATATCGACAATCCGAACTGCACGACACTGCAATAGGTTCCACTCTAACACTGGAGATTATAGCTTATTATTAACTTGATGTTAGTTATCTATTGAGTTTTTATAGACATGGATCGTAGACATTCTACGCGTCTCGCTACTTTAGCTTTAGGTGCGTCGACCTCTAGATACGCTGAATCCTATATGGAGTCTAGTTTGATAGTGACTCCTTTTGCACAACATACTCTGGTACAATTCATACCTTTAGCTGATAATTTGCAAGTGAATCAACCCTATCCAAAAGCTCCTCAAATGTTTGTAGAAGCCTTTGAAGTCAAAACGGCTCCTGAAACTCTAAAGAATGATGTTATTTTAGACGATCCCATTAATTCCATTACTTCTAAGATTGAAGAAGGATCGCTTTGTAGAATATGTGATAAACATAAAATCCCCTTTGAGGACGTACCAATCACTTATCTTCACCAAAGAGTTCACAACACCCTAGAGGGTTATACTACTTGTAATAGATACATGTGCCTGGCCGGATGTTCCCCACCATTCATTTAATTCCTTCATCAAGTTCTGAATTTCGTGAGACTAGCTCCGACATAACTACACCCAAACATCTATTCCTTCCTTCATGGCACATAATTGTCTTTGCTCAACATCCGCGCCAAGTCCCAATGATGAGGAGATTCAGTGTATATATAGTTTCATGAGCCGGGAGCCCCTCTTTGACTTATTTGGAACTGACCAATAACGATAAATTTGTTACTAGTACATGGAATAAGTTGCGTTATTTCAAGAGTGAATGGTTCTATGTCCGCTGCCCACTTGGATTTGCACGTAGATGGTTATCTAGACATAAGTTCCATTCCATGCGCTTTATACGGATTTGCCGCATGATCTATAGATTTAACTCATATTCTTTTTATCATTTAGATGTTCTAGCAAGACATAGAGGCGTGGCTTTTAGATACCATCAGAGTTCTTGTGGTACTTCCGGAAGAGGATAGAGATATTGGAGTTCTCCTTTCCGATGAGAATATCTTCGCCTATAACTTGCTGGAAATAGACCGTAGCACCGGTTAAGTCCAAGTGGCTTTCGAGGACGACGACAAAAACTTTTAAGGAGGTGGCAATGTAAATCCTAACGTGCCTTAGTCCTAAGTCCATGGGCTGAAGTTGAAAGAGAGAAAGTACATGCTGTAGAAGGCGAGATTGTAGTTGGAGGTGATGAAGTTGGCCATGATGACATTGATGTGGGCCATTTGTCTTTGAACGAGAACCCAAGGATGACTAGTAGTTCATTCTAAAGAAGAGGCTGGTCGTGAAAATTTCTAAGTGACAGACATCCACGACCCCACCGGTCACAACCATGGAGAAAACTCCTCTCCCTTTGAAGATGACTTTGCTGACCTAGGGCCGATTCCAAGCGAAATTAAATCCTTCAACCTTGAAAACATGAATCTTAAGGGTCTTGACTCCCCTATTTCTTAATGAGACACCTCCCATTGACATGGGAGGGATCACTTCTATGAGAAAATGCTCCAGTATATGGTCCGTCGGGGGGACATTAGGACACTCCTACACATGCATCACACACACCTATTTTGTGTCCTTATATGTTGGCACTAACTTGTTCTTGTTTCATTTGTAGGATCCACGGAGAGGAAAAATATATTTTAGTCTTTAAAGGAAAATATGTCTCGACAGAGGCATTGCTTTGGCACGTATCATCATGATGGTGGCCGAGACTCGAAGTCTAGCCATCGATCCAGTCGCGACAGAGGTAGTCGCGATAGAGGATATCCATCTCATGATTCTGGTTTGAGATACCTTTCTAGGTCCAGGTTGCCTCCACCAAGAGGTTCGGACAAGCATTCTGATCGTCGTGATGACTTTTCATTGAGTGATGCCTCCTATGCACCACCTTTAGATTCCATTCCTTCTCAACACTTGATATCAGCTTACATTGGCCAACCTTCTATTCGTATCCATCATAAGGGCGGTTTCGAGGCCTCTCATTATAAGGGTAGCAAGAAATCGGTTGAAGCTCCAATCGTCACTGTAGAGCAACAACATATCATCGATGCTCGAATGGCTAAATTAAAGGAACAGTTTCTGAATATATGTTTTGATGGACTCATGTTTATGCCCAATCTAAAGAACATTCCGCTGGAGGTCAAGGACACGACCATTGCTTATGTAACTGATGTTTACGATCAATATAATGAATGGAAGTAGATAGCCAAGAAGATCAACATGGTTTCAAAGGAAAGGAAGCTTGAGATCAATAATTTATATCTTATGGAGATGCAAGATAACAGAACCATCGCTCATTTCGACGTTGAGTGCGACGACCCAGATTTTTAAAGTCTGTTAATTGGTAATTAACTGGATTAAATTGTTAAAAATATTGATTTGTAAGTCGAACCAATAAAATTCTGATAATTAAAAATATCTGGATATAAATGTAAATTGGTTTAAAACTATAATAAATGTTGAATTATAAATCTCTGGAAATGGTAAATCTTATAGTAAATAAATAAATAATATATTTCACCATCTAAATTAAGATAAAATATCTATATATATATATAAGCATTTTGATATTTGAAGCACATAGTATATATGAGAGTGTGTGTGTGTATGCCCTATGGAATAAAATATAGGAAAGTTTGTAAAAATGAGGATATATATAATACTACTTGAAACCGGGATTTTTCGCAAAATTAAATTTAATGACCTTCTAACATAATTATTTAAATTTACAAAACTTATCTTTTTTAACAAATAAAATATGCCTTCTAATTACTTTGTTCATATATAGTTTGTGAATGGAACTATGATTTGAAATTCAGAACAAATATCTTAAAAGTAATTTAGATTAAAAAATTCTACATTTTAAACACTAGGTATAAATATATATAGTTATCAATTAAAGTATAATAACTTAAGCTTAAAATAAATAATAAAAGGTTTTATAACATTTCTTTTAAGCTATACATGAAATAAAAATGTAAATATATATAATGCATATGGACATTTGTAAGCTAAAAAGAAGACCTTGGTATACAAGTGTCAAAACTAATGGATTTCTTCATTTCAAAATAATAAAAAAAGGGTTTAAAGAAGAAAACCAAGGCTATGTACATGCAGTTTTTTGTTACATATATCTATATCTCTTCTTCTTTCATTTGAAAAAAACCAACCAAAACCAGAAAAAGAAATTAAACAACTATATCACTTATATCCGAAACAAAGCAGAGGAAGATTCAAATTCAAACTCGATTCAACAGTAGACCAAGATCTAAGTTAACTTGCAGATTTCAAAACCCTGTTCCTCTGTTCAAACTAATTCTGTAAGTTAACTTCTCTTTTAAAAGCTTAACCCTCTCTATAACATGTGCATGTAAAAATTAAATGGTAGAATGACTTGAATAGGTACTACATGGTTGGGAAGTGAGTGTGCCTGGGTGTATATGTATGTAAATGCTGTGTATATATATGTACATTGCCTCTGTTCTTATTCTAGCAGGTTCAAACCATTCATAATCCATTTTCTCTTCACTTAAACAATTTTAGGTTATGATAATTTAAGAATCTATTTGAAATAAAGAATTTTTTTAAAAAAAGTTTGCATGTGAAGTTAGGTAGTATTTAACTGGAAAGAAGAGAATATACAGTGAAAAATTATGCATCTCAAGAAATCGACCATTTTAATCCCAAGTTTCACTTATGGTAATTGATTGTCTTTGAAAATTATGACTTTTGGTGGAATTTCGTGATTTTTAAGTGCATGAATGATGGGGTGTTAAGAGTTGATCAGAGTTCGGTCATTGGTCGATTCTCGATGATTGCGAGGTCTATTAGCATCGAAATTGAGGCCGGAGGTTGGTTAATGGTCAAGGGTCATGGGAAAAATGGTTGGTGATTTTTTCGATCGCCGTAGTGGCGTGACGAAGGAGATCTAGGTTTTTAAGGAGGGTTTTGTTGGGCTGGGATCGTGTGGTAGTGGCAAAGAACGACAGAGGAGAGAGACGTGTGCGCCTGGGGGAAAGGGTCGCGGTGATGTTGGCGATGCTCGGGCAAATTTTTGTAAGGGATGGTGGGTCGTGGAGGCGTGGCGAGGCGGTGATGGGCGGAGGGGTCTTGTACCAGTTTTGGGCGATGGTTCGATTTCTCGAACTGATGATTTCGTGCCTTGTGTCGTTCGTCTTCGAGGTGGGGTGGTCGCAGGTCGTTTGAAGGGATGATCGGGATCGGGTTCCGACCATCGGTGATGTGTGCACATGCACAGAAGTGTGTGCGTGCATAGTGGAAGGTAGAAATAGAAGCATCATATAGTAAAGGAGAAGGGAAAAGAAGAAGTGGGGGAAATGGGCCGAAAGGTTTTGGGCTAGAGAAAAGAAAGGAAGGGGTAGGATGGAAGGGAGATGGGCCGGAAGAATGGGCCAGTGGATTAGGAAAGAAAAATAAAAATAAAATAAAAGTAAAGTAACAGAAAGTAAAGAAAAGTAGAAGGAAAGAAATTAGAGAATTATAGAAAATGTAGAAAAGGAAAGGGTAAAAGGAATGAAGAAAAAATAAATTTATAATAGGACAATTCGAAATTCCCAGTTTGATTTAAAATGAATGATGTCGTATAATTTTAAAAAGAGATAACTCAATGGAAATAAAACTTTAATTTGTTAATGGTCTTAAGTTAATGTACTTGTTAAATATTAGTTAGTTCCATATTTTTAATTAGAATAAAATAAAATGGTTTGTAATTAGTTAATGATAATTAAACATGATTTGAAAAATATTCAATTAATATTAATTGATTTGAACTTATGGATAATAAATAATATTTTATAATATTGTTATTTAGTAAATTGTTTTATTTGTAATTAATTTGGTTAAATATAAATGAATTCGGAATCAAAGTAATTAAGACCATAAATGAGTCATTTGGATATTGGTTATAGATCGTTAATTGGGTTAACGATCTATACCTTTGCTAAATTATGTGGGGTATTTGTTTTAAATTAATATAATGAGATTAAAACAACAATATGTTTTATTTGTAAAAAAATCTGTAATTAATCCCCTATATAAGGTATTGTCCCCATAAACAATAAATGGTTAATTTAAACAACTGACTTCCTCAAATTTATCCTTGGGATTCAAAGAGATCGGGAGCGGATATCCATGATATCCAGGACCACTTCGATACAATAATCACTATAAGCCTTTACGGGTTTGATCATGGAATTAAATAGGCTGGTTTGAATAAAATGGGTGAACTAGGTTATTATTAAATAAGTAGTTGTATTTAGGCAGTATCAAAATATTGATGAATTTCTATAAAGATGTTGGATTTAATCTGATAAAAAAACTCGTCGGATATACAAGTTACCTGGGTTTTCTAGGAAGCTTTACAACTTGAATATTTCATATTAAACGGGTTTACTCACTCTGGTTTCCAGCCTGACTTGGGTGTTACATTATTGTAATGCTTGGGTCAGACCGAGTATTACAGATTTTTAGGTTAAGACGTTCTAGTGCTCAGAAGGCGAGCTAGATGGCAGGGACGTATGGAGTATATTCCATTGTGTATTAGAATTTGTATTGATTGTATTCAGGGACAAGTTATTATAACCATCCGGATTATTTGTTGATGATTGTACTCTGATATATTGTATGTAAATTTACATTTACAGCTTTTCTTAGTGTAAATGCTGTTATTTGATATTATATTTTGTTCCGCTGCGATCGTGAAATTCTGTGCTGTTGTTTTCTGTTTCTTCTTCTACCTCTTTTCTTCTTAACCCTAACAGTCTGGAATTTCCAACACTCGATTGCTCGGCACTCTATACAGCGAACGTATTAGTATCGATTTTCGACGTCGAAAATTTCGGGTTGTTACATTTGGTATCAAAGCCGAAGGTTAAGCGAAAACCTTGGCACTGGTGGGGATTACTCATTAGAGATAAGGCCAGTAGTTCCCTAGAATGAGTTGAGAGTATTATATGAGTGCGTATTTGTTATTTTCTTATATAAAACGGTTTTTAAAACCTGATTTTTTTTATATTTTGACATATAAAGCAATAATTTTCTAATTATTATAATATATTAAGATAATTGATAATTGATTATTGATTATTGAAGTTGAATAAGATCATAAGATTTAAATGGTAATTTATATAACCTAATAGAAATTGGGTAAGGACTAACGATGCTACTAATTTAAGTAAAAAATGGATTATTATCATAAAATTTTGCTGTATCTTAATAAAGGATGTTTTTTTAGAATAAGTAATGATAAAGCAGAATGAAATGTTTTAAGGAAGTAACAATTTATATAACTATAAGTTATTCATTGAAAAGGATTTAAACTGTGAAGTTTTAAAATCTAAGTCCAGAAAATTTGAAATTCTTTCATGGTGTTAAAAGAAATAATAAATAATATTATTCATAATATATTTAAATGTAGAAATCTTATTTTAAAACAAGAGTTGTTTAATTTTTTTTAAAGGAATTTGTTTTAAATTAAAAACCAAGAATGGTTTTAAATTAAAAGTATGACTTGACGAGCAAATAAATATGTATATATATATATGGGATATACATAATAACAAAGTTGATCGGAAGTAAACACTAAACGTTGAATTTTGAGTTCCCTTGAAGTGAGAGTATAACCCAAAGTGAAATAAGTTTTTGAACTTATAAGTGGAAAAGGATATCAATAAAAAGTTTAAAATTTGAAATGGAGAATTCAAATTGAGCAAGGTTGACTGGATTAAATGAATTGAATTTAAATTAGAGGAAGTTAAATATATTTAGAACGAACAACCTGAATTGGAAATTTCAAGATGAAATTGAAATTTAACTTGGGAAAGTTAAATGGGTTGAATTGAAAGGGTTTGAGTTCTAAAATTGGTAATGGTTGCTATTAATTGGTGTTTTAGATAATTTGGATATTTATTTACTTGGACTTAACCTGATATCATCCTGTTGTTATTAATAATCTATGAAATTGTGAATTGAATTATTTTGAATAAATTAATAAGTGGGTTGAAATGATATACGTCCATTGCTGATGCCTAAAGAGACATTGGGGTTATGCTGTGACGATAGTATAATTCGGTATAACTACGATCTACCGCGTTCCATAGCGGAAGTGAGGGGTAGTGATTGCCTAAAGTTTACGTTTGATTTCGCTGGGAGAGCGACGTAACATTGGTAGATTGCGATCTATGAAGACACAGCGAAAGTCGTGTGGCAGTGAGTGCTTACAGGCTATATTGGGACTCGACTGATGTAGTCTGTGATCTATGTGGTCTGTGTGGTGAAGTTTCATTTGGCAGCGAAATTCGAGGGCGCTGATACCTATAGTTACATGGTTTTTTCCATGATGGCAACGTAACCCTGGATATAGCTGCGATCTATGGCGGTTCCATGGTGTAATGAGGGGCGTGGATGCCTATAGTTTTCTACGATTTCGTCGGGATGGCGATGTAATCACCAGGCTAACTACGACCATGGAGGGGGTGATGATTTCCAGAGCATTCTCACAAAAATGTTTCCAACATTTTCACAAAATGTTTCCAACATTTTCACAAAATGTTTTTTAAATATTTTCACTGGGTGTTGAAAACGGGTCTACTAAGTACTTATAGATTTTCAGTCCTACGCCTAATCAACGTATGACCGAATTTCTATGAGAACAAAGATGGACTTATTGAGACATCGAGTTATAAAAAATATTTTTTTATAGAACTATTTTGATAATATTATATATATATATATATATATTTTGAAGTGTTTTAAAATTTTAAATAAAAAGAGTTAAGAGTTAAAAATGTTTAAAGAGTAATTTAACTGATAATAAACATTGTAATAAAATTCTCGCTTCGTTCCTTTTCGAGGACGAAAAGATTTAAAGGGGGGAGAAATGTGATGAGCTGGGTTTTTAAAGTCTGTTAATTGGTAATTAACTGGATTAAATTATTAAAATTACTGATTTATAAGTCGAACCAATAAAATTCTGATAATTAAAAATATCTGGATATAAATGTAAATTGGTTTTAAACTATAATAAATTTTGAATTATAAAATCTCTGGAAATGATAAATCTCATAGTAAATAAATAAGTAATATATTTCACCATTTAAATTAAGAAAATATCCATAAATATATAAATATATATAAGCATTTTGATATTTGAAGCACATATATACAAGTATATATGAGTGTGTGTGTGTGTATATGCCCTATGGAATAAAATGTAGGAAAGTTTGTAAAAATGAGGATATATATAATATTACTTGAAACCGGGATTTTTGGAAAAATTTAATTTAATGATCTTAATATATAATTATTTAAATTTACAAAACTTATCTTTTCTAAAAAGTAAAATATGCCTTCTAATTACTATTGTTCATACATAGTTTGTGAATAGAACTATGATTTGAAATTCAGAATAAATACCTTAAAAGTAATTTAGATTAAAATATTATATATTTTAATCACTAGGTATAAATATATATAGTTATTAATTAAAGCATAATAACTTAAGCTTAAAATAAATAAAAAAGGTTTTATAACATTTCTTTTAAGCTATACATGGTATAAAAATGTATGTGTGTGTGTATATATATAACGCATATGGACATTTGTAAGCTAAAAAGAAGAACTTGGTATACACGTGTCAAAATTAATGGATTTCTTCATTTTCAAAATAATAAAAAAAGGGTTTAAAGAAGAAAATCAAGGTTGTGTATAGGCAGTTTTCTGTTACATATATCTATATCTCTTCTTCTTCTTTCATTTAAAAAAACCAACCAAAACTAGAAAAATAAATTAAACAACTTTATCACTTACATATGAAACAAAGTAGAGGAAGATTCAAATTCAAGCTCGATTCAACAGTAGACCAAGATCTAAGTTAACTTGCAGATTTCAAAACTCTGTTCCTCTATTCAAACTATTTCTGTGAGTACACTTCTCTTTTAAAAGCTTAACCCTCTTTATAACATGTGCATGTAAAAATTAAATGGTAGAATGACTTGAATATGTACTGCATGGTTGGGAAGTGAGTGTGCCTGGGTGTATATGTATGTAAATGCTGTGCATATACGTGTACATTGCCTCTGTTCTTGGTAGCAGGTTCAAACCATTCATAATCCATTTTCTCTTCGCTTAAACACTTTTAGGTTATGATAATTTGAGAAAATCTGTTTGAAATAAAGAAAAAAAATTAAAAAAAATGTATGCATGTGAGGTTAGGTAGTATTTCACTGGAAAGAAGAGAATATACAGTGAAAAATTAAACATCTCAGGAAATCGACCATTTTAATCCCAAGTTTCACTTATGTTAATTGATTTGTCTTTGAAAATTATGAATTTTGGTGGAATTTCGTGATTTTTAAGTGCATGAATGATGGGATGTTGAGAGTTGATTAGAGTTCGGTCATTGGTCGATTCCCGATGATCGCAAGGTCTATTAGCATCGAAATTGAGGCTGGAGGTAGGTTGATGGTCGAGGGTCATGGGAAAAATGGTTGGTGATTTTTCCAATCGCCATAGTGGCACGGCGAAGGAGATCTAGGATTTAAGGAGGGTTTTGTTGGGCTAGGATCGTGTAGCAATGGAGAAGAACGACAGAGGAGAGAGACGTGTGCACCTGGGGGAAAGGGTTGAGGTGACGTTGGCGATGCTCGAGGTAAATTTTTGTAAGGGACAGTGGGCTTTGGAGGCATGGCGAGGCGGTGGTGGGCGGAGGGGTCTTGTGCCAGTTTTGGACGAAGGTTCGATTTCTCGAACTGATGATTTCGTGCCTTGTGTCGTTCATCTTTGAGTTTGGGTGTCGTAGGTCGTTTGGAGGGATGATCGGAAGCGGGTTTCCGACCACCGGTGATGTGTGCACGTGCACAATAGTGTGTACATGCACGGTGGAAGGTAGAAATAGGAGCAGCAGATAGTAAAGGAGAAGGGAAAAGAAGAAGCCAGGGGAAATGGGTCAAAAGGTTTTGGGCCAGAGAAAAGAAAAGAAGGGGTAGGGTGGAAGGGAGAAGTGCCGGAAGAATGGGCCAAGGTATTCGGAAAGAAAAATAAAAGTAAAATATAAGTAAAATAAAAGTAAGTAAAGTAAAAGAAAGTAAAGAAAAGTAGAAAGAAAGAAATAAGAGAATTATAGAAAATGTAAAAAAGGAAAGGGTAAAAGGAAGGAAGAAGAAATAAATTTATAATAGGACAATTCAAAATTCCCAGTTTGATTTAAAATGAATGATGTCGTATAATTTTAAAAAGAGATAACTCAATGGAAATAAAACTTTAATTTGTTAATGGTCTTAAGTTAATGTACTTGTTAAATATTAGTTAGTTCCATATTTTTAATTAGAATAAAATAAAATGGTTTGTAATTAGTTAATGATAATTAAACATGATTTGAAAAATATTCAATTAATATTAATTGATTTGAACTTATGGATAATAAATAATATTTTATAATATTGTTATTTAGTAAATTGTTTTATTTGTAATTAATTTGGTTAAATATAAATGAATTCGGAATCAAAGTAATTAAGACCATAAATGAGTCATTTGGATATTGGTTATAGATCGTTAATTGGGTTAACGATCTATACCTTTGCTAAATTATGTGGGGTATTTGTTTTAAATTAATATAATGAGATTAAAACAACAATATGTTTTATTTGTAAAAAAATCTGTAATTAATCCCCTATATAAGGTATTGTCCCCATAAACAATAAATGGTTAATTTAAACAACTGACTTCCTCAAATTTATCCTTGGGATTCGAAGAGATCGGGAGCGGATATCCATGATATCCAGGACCACTTCGATACAATAATCACTATAAGCCTTTACGGGTTTGATCATGGAATTAAATAGGCTGGTTTGAATAAAATGGGTGAACTAGGTTATTATTAAATAAGTAGTTGTATTTAGGCAGTATCAAAATATTGATGAATTTCTATAAAGATGTTGGATTTAATCTGATAAAAAAACTCGTCGGATATACAAGTTACCTGGGTTTTCTAGGAAGCTTTACAACTTGAATATTTCATATTAAACGGGTTTACTCACTCTGGTTTCCAGCCTGACTTGGGTGTTACATTATTGTAATGCTTGGGTCAGACCGAGTATTACAGATTTTCAGGTTAAGACGTTCTGGAGCTCAGAAGGCAAGCTGGACGGCAAGGACGTATGGAGTATATTTCGTTGTGTATTATAATTTGTATTGATTGTATTCAGGGACAAGTTATTATAACTGTCTAGATTATTTGTTGATGACTGTACTCTGATATATTGTATGTAAATTTACATTTACAGCTTTTCTTAGTATAAATGCTGTTATTTGATATTATATTTTTTTCCGCTGCGATTGTGAGATTCTATGCTGTTGTTTTCTGTTTCTTCTTCTACCTCTTTTCTTCTTAACCCTAACAGTCTGGAATTTCAGGCACTCGATTGCTAGGCACTCTATACTGTGAACGTATTAGTGTCGATTTTCGAGGTCGAAAATTTTGGTTTGTTACACTGAGATTATTGACTTGAAAATGTCACAAGATGAGACCGAGAAGAGGTCTGAGGATGCTACCAAGGCGCTCGAGAGTAAGAAGACCAAGCACTGGGATGAGATAAAGACTGTGCACCAACTAAATCGCAACTTAGTGCTAGAGAGATGCTTTGACCACAAAGGTGAATGAGATGTCAGCCAAACTCAAGAGCGAGAGAAAAACGAAAGATGAATTCCTCCAAGAAGCTCAAGGGTACTATGAAGAGCTACATACTACCCATGGCGAATGGGACAAGGCGGTTTCATGTGCTAGGGATGTGGATGCGCTCATTAAGAATTAAAATAATTGAGAAGTGAATGGTGGAAAGATTCGAGCTGTTGATCATTAAGTACAATGCTAATATGCTCAAGTTCCATAACTTAGAGTAGCTCGGTGATGATTATCCTCAGGGTTTGGCTCTGCCTTGGGAGAAAATTATTAAGGAGAAGAAAGAATTTCTAAATGACGATGAGGTAGACCTGGTAGTTGGAGAACAAAATCTTGGTAGGAGAAGAGCCAAAAGTGCTAAGAGTGGGCGAGCTTACTCTTCATCCGAAGCTGGCCATTACAGTGCAAGAAGACATTGGCGAGGGCTTTGGATCGTCAGCTCAAGATGACACCACAGGCCATACACTCAGATGCAAAGTTGCGCCTGATTCATCCTTCGTTCCTGAATATGATCCAAAGAAGCCTCAAAAGCTTAAGTCCATCGTCCTTTCTTCCATCTTGAAGAGAATTCCAGCAGCACACTGGCCTATAGAAAACCCTAGACTGAAGGAGGTATCTCACTGACTTTGTCTATATTTCAGAGAGTGCACATGTCACCGGTTGACATGGATAACCTCTTTTTTTATGTCCCTCTAGTTTCAGGTCAGCCCCAGGTCATCTTGCCACCCGACAAAGGTCTTTAGTTGGGACAACATGCATTTGCAATGGAATCAGTGACAGTGATTACTTCAACAGCGATTTGAGTATTTCAATTAACAAGGCTCCTGGTCCTAACGAGCAGATGCTTTATAGGATGAAGGGATATTGGATTCAGCAAGCTCGGACCGAAGACGATGTTGTTACCACCAGATTCTTTGAGCTCCCATTGGGTCCCACCATGAGTGAACTTAAGTAACAACTGCTCTGAGACAAAGAGATCAAGCTAGAGAAGATACAGATCATCCCTCCTCCGTTGTCCATAACTTTTCCTGGTCAGACTATCTTTGTTCCGGTCACTTTTCCTCTACCTGGGAGCACTCAAAGCATGTATGGTGGATCATCATAAAGTACTCCATCCGAGGTCCAATAAAGAAGCAGGAAGAAGCCTGATCAAATCACACCTCCTTCTAGAGAAGAGAAGAAAAAGTCCAAGCGTAAAAAGCATAAGAAGCGATTGTTTGTTTGTTTTGTGTAGATAGACCCACTTTTGGCTTGCAGTTGTAGGAGTCTGTTTTGGCTTTAGGACGACATTGGACGGGTTCGACCTCGCTTTTGATTTCAGTCTAGGTGTAAATAAAACTTGTACTTTTCTTTCCATATTCTATCTTGGATGTGAATAACAAAGACTTTTATTTTATTCAATCCTTGTGTAAATTTTTTCGAATAAGGTAGAAATGTGTTTTTCATTATATGTACTTACGATCCATTTCTTTTCATGATTATTGTTGGAATAATTCATTAGCCTGTTCTATGATTTATTGGCCTTCCATTGTCCTATTAAACATAAAGAAATTGTTGAAGTGCTAATCTCTAGGCATTTATATGTAACCATATCCAATTCTAGAATCCAATCGAACTTCGATCACTCAAAAAGTTGATTTAAGCATTCCTTTTCGAGGAACTTTAAATGTGATCGTGCCTGTCTCTACGCATCTACAGAGGCTTAGATGAGATCTTGCTTGACTCTGGGCAATGATCTCCATCCTTCCCATCCTTCGAGCAAGACATTGCTTTGCTAAACTCTGAGAAAAAGCTAATGGATGGATGGTTGAGTCACGTCTATTTTGGTTTATATTCTGACCTCACCATTCTCTGGGTAAGACATTGGCATTTTTCCAAACTTCGGGCATAAGCTAATGGATGGATGGCCGAGTCACATCCATTTGGGGTTATACTCCTACCCTTATGTTAAGAACAAGATTAGTAGATGGATGGTCAATTACATCCTTTTGGTTAATACTCTTGCTCCTGCTTCAAGGTCAAGAGTTAGAAGATGGACGGTCAAATCCCATCCTTTTTTGTTTATACTCCTACCCTCACATTAAGAATAAGAGTTAGCCGACATCCATATCTAGATGCCAATGGTGGTTGAACTCCAAGGGTTGGATCATGGACCATAGTAGTTTGGCTAGCAGCTAACTCTAGGTACCTACATAGCTGCATTGTACATATGTAGATTCATTCGAGTCGGTCATATTTCATAACTCTTAAGCTATGTAAAAATAGAGTCACGGGTTCGAAAAGCCATTTCACTTTACGAAAGCAGAAAATGATAGGTTTTGTCTTATTACATGGCTTTAATTATGTACAAATTTATTGCTAAGTGAAATAACGTCTTATTCGTTCGTTATTCCACGCCTCGAGAGTGAGATCATGTCCACCATTTCTAGCTTGAAAGTGTCGTCACCAAGGTTTTGTTCGATTATCTATAGATCTTCCCAACTCGGGCCGAAGTTATGGGGGTTTGGGAAGATTCATTTGAGAATTAGTCAAAAATTTCAAAGGCCTAATTCCTGACCTTGGAATTGTAATATTGGGCAACTCGACTTCGATGTGCGGCTGCACTCGAGTCATCTTCATTGTGCTTCTCATCATGCATATCAGGAGATCCCAGTAGGAGTTGCTCATTCATCGTCGAATCATAGTGAATCACTCAAGGAGAAGGCACTTCCCATTTAACCAAAATCATAGCCTCTGATCCATAGGCTAATCGAATGGAGAATGACCAATCGCTGACTTACGGGTCGTTTGATAAGCCTAAAGTGCTAATGGAAGTTCATCAACCCACTTTCCCTTAGCCTTTTCCCATCTTTTCTCAAGAATGGACTTGATAATCTTATTTATAGCTCCAACTTTTCCATTTTCCTGGGGGTGCGCAACCGCAACGAACCTTTTTCTATGCGATGTCGACGTTAGAAGTCTTTAAACTCGATGCTATTGAATCAGGTCCCATTATCGGTAACCATTGCTTATGGAACTCCAAAATGATAGATGATATTCCGGACCATGAAGTTGAATACTTTCTTTTCAATAACTGTGGCTCATGGCCCTGCCTCGGCCGATTTGGTGAAGTAATCAACGGCAATAATGGTGTACTTAGCGCAACTTTTAGTAATCGGCAACATATCGATAATATCGATTCTGCAAACTGCAAATGGTCAGGGACTGGCCATTTGAGTACTCTCCACCGGTGCGGCTCTCAGAATCTTAGCAAATCTCTGTCACTTGTCATACTTTCTGGTCTAATTAACTGCATCTCGATTGACAGCCAGCCATGTACCAATAGTGGAGAATCTTCTTCGCCAGGGCTTGCCCTCCAGTATGCTCGCCATAGGCCCCCTTCATGAACTTATTTGGTCAAATCATTGGTGACACATCGTAACATCAAGATCGAGAATCCTTTTCTGTAAAGAGCTCCTTCTGAAAGATATATCTTAAAGTATGACGAAGGAGCTTCCGTCGCCTATTCTTTTTGTTCAGAAGGATTCCCCTTTATAGATGGTTCTTTATTGGAGTCCTCTATGACTCCTCACACTCAGCCTCCAAGATCCAATAAACATTCATATAATCGACGCTCAGAGCCAACAACACTTCCACCGAAACCAGGCGCATGAGCTGTGCATTTCTAGAGCTGGCTAACTGAGCCAATGAGTCGGCCTTTGCATTTTTATCTCTAAGAATATGTGTTATTATATAGTATTTAATATCATTAAGCCGCTCAAGGGCATGGTTTAGATATGAAGCTAGCCTCGCTCCTTTTACTCGAAACTTTTTCCTGACCTGACACACCATCAGTTGGGAATCATAAAAGATATGTAAAGTTTTAACTCTCAGTTCTATGGCGATTTTGAGTCCTGCAATCAACGTTTCATACTCTACCTCATCGTTTATTGTAAGAAAATCGAGTCTCAAGGCGTAACAAATCAAGCATTCCTCAAGAGTGACAAGTACAACTCCAACACCGGAACAACGTTCATTCGATGCACCATCTATGTAGATCTTCCACCTAGCATTGTGCTCACCGCAGCTCTCTAGTGTATCATCTCAAGCAAAGCACTCAGTTATGAAATCCTCCAAAGCTTGACCCTGGATTGCTCTTCGAGGGTGATGTGCACATAAATGTGCATATTTTTACTTCTATATTTAATCTAATTAAATTAAATAAATGATTATATTGGGTATTTTAACATATTTACATCAAAATTCAAATTATTTTCAAATCATCATTTATTCATCTTCATTTAGGGGCAAAATGGTCATTTTTGTGTGTTAATTAATTTGGGAAAATTAACTTACACATTTTATTTTTTATAGAAAAATTGATGGAAATTAGAGGTGGCTTCATGTATTCATGCATGCACACAAGTGAAGGAAGCAAATGAAGATGAAAATAATTCATTTCATGCATTATGAATGACCCCACCTACCTACTTACCATGATCCCCTTTTAACAGCTAATATACATGATTAAAGCTATATGCACATTTAAATGGAGGGTTATGCTAATACTAACGATCACTTGGAGGCTACATTTCCTAAAAGGGTAGTTTGGGTAGTTCCCAAAAAATTGAATTAGAGTTTCAAACTTGTATAAATACCTCTTATGTTCATGTAATCACTCTCTTCTCTTAGCTCCATAGTGTTAGGATCAAAAATAAATTAGAAGCTCCCTTTCTTCTTCATTGATACTTAGCCATTTTTTTATGTAATTTTTTATGCAATTTTAAAAGATGCTCTTTTCTTTTCTTGTTTATTTCCTTTAGTGCTAGTAGTGTAGATCTTTATTCGCGCAAGTAGATTAGCTTTTATTTTAGTTTAATTTAGTTCTCTTTTTAATTTGCTCTCTTTTTTCTCTTGTTTTTGTTTTATGTTGAATGCTACAATTATTGATATGATAGCAAATATGAGAGGCTAAACCCTTTCAATTTAGAGGTAATGAAGCTCTCGATTTCAAATTTTTTATCATTTATGTTCTATTTTTGTGCTTAACGGAAATTTTTGAATGTGTTAACTTTTTGTTTTAGCTTTGAATTTGATAGCCTATATTATTGACACCAAATAGGCTATGTTTAAACAAACAACAAACACAAATTACCTCTTCATCCACATACGATTATGGTAATGAAGTGATTTTAAATCAAAATTTGATGGTCTATATTTCTAATCAATAGTTAATAGGTCATGCTTATAATAGATTTTATTTTCAAGTTCATTATCAATTTTCATGAGTTAAAAGTGGTTTAATATGTGTGTTATAGTTTGATGACTTATATTAGACTAATTAATAGCACAAATATCTCATACTTATGATAAACTGATCAATTAATTTCACTAATGAACAAATGAGAGATCATAATTTCATGTCACGTTGATTTATGTGATCAAGAGAGTGAATTTATGTCTAAATTTCTTTCAAACCCCTGTATCTTTATCAATTTTGTTGGTTTTTTTTACATTTTTAGCTTAAAGCATTCTCAACTTTGGTTAATTTGATTCAATAGAAATTTTAAAATCTAATAATTTTCTATGTATCGACTCGTACTTGCACGTACTAAAATTATACGCCGTGCGTTTGCGGTTAATTTTAATTTAAATTCGATCGGCTTTTTTCCAATTCGATGGACATTTAGCTATTCGAACAAATTTTTGGGGCCACTGCTGGGGAATTGATTTTATTTTATTTTCTATTCTTTGAATTTTGTTTGATTTTATTATGTATTTGTTTTGTGTATTAAATTGCATTTTAAAAAAAATTGTGTGTATACTTATTGTGTGATTTGGTTTGTGTGCTCGTATTGTTGTTTGCATTGCATTTGCATCTCTATTAAAAAAAAAAATACAAGCATTTTCATTTGAAAAAGAAAAAAAATTATTTCATATACATTTTTACATTTCATATTTGCATTTACAATTTTCAATTACATTTGCATTTCATTTTGATTTTACATTTGCATCTGCCTCTTCCTGCATTTCTGCCACTGTCAACAATCTGACCTCTGCATCATTCAACAGCCCTCATCACAACCATAAAACATACATACAGCTGCCATATTCAACTTGCCTTGCTGTTGCCACTATTTCTCCAAACATATATTTTAACTTCACCACCCATTCTCAAAACTGTTTCATATCACAATACTTCAACCTTGCCATCATCCCCACCACAAAAAACAAGCAAACCCCCTCAACCACAACATACAATCATATACACCTATAACCATACCCACACATCAGTTCATCAGCCTCCAACATCATCGACCTTGCCGCCTTCCCACACAGCTTGCTCAAAACACCTCTGACCACTGCCTTGTCCAACTACTTGCTGCCTATCAACTTCACTGTCATATAAACAACCCTCCTTCACCAAACCATCCACATCTATACGATCATCATTATACAACCTCATCATTCAACCCACCCACTGATCATACCACTACAACTCCAATCTACTTCTGCTGCAAACAACACTGTTTCAACACATAACCATCAATCAACAGTGCACGGAGTTGCCTTCTGCCCCCCACCAATTCAAACTTCTGCTCACAACAATTCCAGTGTAATCACTTTCTCCTTCCTACTTCTGCCTCCTTCAACAGACCGCAGTCCACCAACCACCATAATCACAACTCTACAACCCATCTGCACAGTTATTTCCTCCATCACCAAAACTACTGCAGTTTCATTCTTCTCAACCACAAACGAACTCCATACTAGTTGCACTTCATCAACTACAGGAAATCACAGAGCAACACATCAACATCCCCTACTATCGGACCACCACGCTTCTCAACCACTGGCTGCAAATCATCACTCAACCATAATTCACTGTAACTCCATTTCAAAATGACTTCACAAAACTGTCATCACTCTCACAGCCCCATTACTTCCATGCCACTGAGACACGACTGCCATTATTACCTCACCACGAATCGCCTGAAACCCAACTGCGACCCCTCGCTAAACCAAAGCCATCACAAGACATTCTACGTTCGAACTTGAGAGTCGAATTGATTTTGAGATTTTGGAACTCTGGGATTTGGGAATTGAATTCGATTTATTTTTGATTTTGAGAGATCGATAGTGAATTTGGTCGTTAATTCATCTCTGGTCGTTATTTGTGATTTTTTTTTAATTTAAGTTTCTCTGATCGTTTATTTACTAACGTTTATTATTGGGCCGGGCCCTAAAGAAAAGGGGGAGAAAAGAAAAAAGAAGAAGAATTTTGGTATCTTTTTAAGTTCTTTCCAAATTTTAAAAAAGGGGCAAACAAAAAATAAAAACAAGTTTTAGTTTACAATTGTTTTCATTTCTTTTAGTCTTTTCCTTTGAAATATATATATATATATATATATATATATGTATGTATATATATATATATATATATATATAATTTTTAATTTTCAGGTTGCAGAAAATAAAAGGAAGAATTGCTTGTTAAAATTGCTCCACTTGCTTGCTTAAAAAAAATTATGGTTTTAATATAATTTGCTAATAATTCTACATGCTCCGTTATCGTGCCATTTTTCCCTTGTTTTTATTTGTTTTGCATTGTTGTTTGCCTGCAATTTTTTTTCTAAAAAGTTTCAAGAACAAATATCTTTGTAGTTGACTTTTTAATACACGTTTCATTTCAGTTTTGCATTTGATATTAGATTTTGATTAATAATAACGGTTAGAAGTCGGTAATGCTTAATTGTATATTGACAATTTGTCCTTTTTCGACAATTTAATTTCTTGGTGTCTAGACTACGGCAGAGCAACGGCCAGTTATAAATAATATGGTGATTCTTAAAAATTATGTCGATTATTTCTCTTAAGGTACTTAAACCTTCGGCAACATTGCTATGATGATTCGTGGTGCACCAATAAATCTTGTCTGTTACCTGGCCGAGAACTATCCTTTTGGATTTAGACAAAGTGTGATTGTACAATTTTGGGTTAGAAGCTACTTAGGATAGAAAAATTATAATTAAGTCCTTACATTCATTTAGCTGCATAGTTCATGCATATTTAAAAAAAGTTCAAAATCCAAAACAAAACTAAAAATTGTAAATATTTCTTAACTTAGTTTTTTAAAATCCTTTAATCAAAATCAAAAATCAATTTTTTTTTTAAATTAGCTTCTTTAGAAAAACAAAATCAAAAAAACTTTCCAAAAACAAAAAAAAAATTGAAAAACAAAAAAACGAAACAAAATAAAAATCAAATTTCCCTTTTTTCAAAATAAATTTCTTTTGGTAAATAGTTTTTCAGTACAAAAAAATCCAAAAAATAAAAAACATTCTTGAAAATGTTTGAGTTTCCATTTTTTTACTCGCCAAAATTCTGCAATAGTTGTGAAAATCAATATAATTCATATAATTTCACACCAAATTCTTATGGATATTTTAATAACAACTATTTATAAACAATTTGGATTTTGCACCATAAAATTTTCAAAATAACGACCAACCTTCAAATCTTGTAAATAGCATTGAAATGATTTCGTCTTTACTTGAACTCTTTACACAACAAAATCAAAGGATAAATGATTTGTGTAATTCATATTTGTCCAATAATCCAAGTCAAGGATTTCAAAATAATCAAAGTTTGAATTCACTTCAAAATTCAAATGATTTCGAGTATAAACCATGCCAATTCAATTTCAAAATGAATTTCAAAAATCAGTACGAAAATGGAAACAACTTTTCAAATAATTTTGGCAACGGAAATAATCTCGACCATCTTGCGATTGATAATTTTTGTTCTCAACAAGTTCAAATCCAAAATTCTCAAGTTAATAATTATAAATTGGATTTTTTTGAGTAAATGAACGAGATTTACAATGATCATACAGACTTGTTATTTGAAACATACGAAAAAACAACGTGAGAAACAATATCAAATCCCAACGTGTAACGATTAAAAAAATAATCCATATTTTAGCAAAATTGATGATTTTCAAATAAAAACTTTTGAAATTGAAATTGAAAATCTTAATAAAGTTGTTGAAAATACGGTAATTGAGTTGGATTTCAATTCATTTGAAGGTGAGGAACTCGATTTGAAATTCGATCTTCCTTTCTCCTATTCCGAAAATTTGAATACAACAACTTTAGATTTTAAAATTGATATACGTAATGATGTTGTTGATAATCCAACAAAGGAAGATGAATTTAGTAAACACAATTTATTTGGACTTTTCGAAGATGAGTTGTTGAATTTTGAAGGGGTAGGGGTAAATCACCATTTTGATTTTGAAATCGATAATTCTGAAGAAGTTTCCAATAAAAAGTTTGAATTTCAATTTGGTGAAGATAACTTGAACTTCAACCAATTGTTTTATAACCTCAAAAATCATCCTAAATAAAACAACTCATATGATTTTCAATAAAATGACATTCGTTTTTCCAAATCAACATTCAAATTTGAAATCTTTTATGATTTGGTTTCCTGTGCTTAAGCTGTGTCTCGCATACTTGACGAGACAAATGAATTGGTCTTTAGAAGACTGTTTCATTTACTCTTTGACAATATATTTTCTGATATTGTGTAATAATCCTTTCATGTAAATATACGTCAGATTTTTATTTTTATTTTAGTTTTCTTCTTTCACTTGGGTTGACTGTGGGGACACAGTCAAAATCAAATATGGGAGGAGTCTCATCTTCTTTTTGATTTTTCATGGTTTAGTTTTTTGCATTTTCTTTTAAAAACTCAACTTTTTTTTAAAGAAAACGGAAAAAATTCCAAAACAAAATTTCTTTTTAGCATTTTGATTTATTTTTGAAAAAACACTGTAGGATAAGTACAGGATTTTGGTTATTAAATTGAAATATTTGAAAATTTATTTGTCTTAACAAAAATAAAAATAAAGTTTGATTACAAGTAAAGATGGTTTGACTAGTATATAGGAAGGTTCATGATGATAATTATGAAATATATCCTAATTAAAAATCTTTGTTTAAAAAAGTGGTGAATTTAATGTAAATGATATAACATTTTTTATCTTTTAAGTTAAGTGGTACAAAGATGATATTGTAAAACTCTCTCTTAAAAAACGAAAAGACAAAAATGTATTTATGTACATAAAGTATAAAAATTTGTGGTTTTATATAAATAATAAACACCTACAGTCGATAGGTGTACACCGCCATGCTCTATACCCTTCTTATGTAAGGCCGAAAGGCAGTGTACGATCGATATATCTGGCCTCAGTTTATCTGAGTTAGGTATATGTATATAAAAATTATTTTATTAACAATTCCTACAGTCGAAGGTGTTCACTCGCCACGCTCTGTATTCCCCTCACATAAGCCCACAAGATAGTGCATGAGTGATATATCTGGCCTCACTTTACCTAAGTTAGACATATGTAAATATTGTTAATATCAATAAAATTTTCAAAAAAAAAAATAGAGAGAGTAAGCAATTGAAATCTGAGCACTATTTTAACTTATTTGATTTGACTTGTTATTGAAAAGAAATGAAAATACCACTTTGATAAACATTGATAATTAACTAAGGATCCATTTCATAGTTATGATATGTTATGCACTACAGCAAAACAGTCTTTTTACAACGGGCAATGCCCGTTGTAATCTGGTTTTTGCAACAGGCATGTGCCTGTTGTAATAGGCCTCGTTGTAATAGATCCACCACATTTTACAACGAGCAAAACACGTTGTAAAAACCGTTGCAGTATACCTTTTTACAACGGGTTATAACCGTTGTAATAGATTATAGTACAACGGCACAACCTGTTGCAATAGACTAACCAAACTAGTTGCATAGCCTGTTTCACAACATGCATTGACCGTTGCAAAAAGCATATTTAACAACTTGTGTTGCCCGTTGCAATATACTATAATACAATGGCCATAACCCGTTGCAATAGACTAACCATACTAATTGCATAGCCTATTTCACAACATGTATTGACCGTTGTAAAATACCTATTTAACAACGTGTGTTGACCGTTGTAAAAATCTTATATAACAACGTGCAGTGACCGTTGTAAGAAGCTCATATAACAACGCACATTGCCCGTTGCAAAATAAATACAAATTAAAGAAAAAAGTATAACAACATCCATGCAATACATCCATGCTAATACTAAATATTGTCATAAAATAATTAAAATCACATACGAAAAGACTAAAAGCTAGAGTCATAGAATTCTAACACTCCAAAAAGTTAGATAAGTTTACATGAATACATAAAGCATTAACACATAACAGTCCGCTACAAATATCATGTTCTAAATACAATCATACTATACCACAGAGATGAAGTATTTATGTCACACGACGATTGATCCAACGGCCTCTTTTTGATAGTCTGCATCTTTGAATTTCGCCTAAATAAAAAGGCTTCTAGTTTCACCGCTACATTAACCCATACTTTTCAAGCATTTGCTCCAAACTTTACAAAATGTACTAAAGCATCAGGATCAGTGCTTGCCATCGTCCCCTCTTTAACTACGTTCTTCTGCCAACCTAATAGCTTGCACTTTTTTTCACCAAACCATCCACGGTAAGCTGATCTTGAACCTGCATATTGTTACTCTCGCAGTGTGACTGCAAGCAAAAAATCATGGAACAAAGTTATATAAAAATACCATGATTCAAAAGGTAAGTATGGAACAAGGTTTATATTGCATTATTCATCATATTTGACATACTCTAGTGGTTTTAACGTTCTGAAATATAGGGTAAATAAATATGAAACGAACAAACTAAATAACATCAATAAGCCTTACTGATAGCTCTACAAATAAAAACCAGAAAAAATGCAACGAAAGACTCATAGCCAGTAAAACCGACTCTTAATTTCGTAAAACACCTACTTCAACTATATTGGTCAGAATGACCTCTACGGTGCACTTGCTTCAAATTTCAATAATCGAACTAATTTACTTGTTTCAGAAATCAAAAATACCATCCAGTCAAGTCTTTTACGTCCCTAATAAAATATTTATTTATCAGTTATTCATATCTCAATTGGCTGGATAATTAAAATTGAAACTTTGGACAATATAAAATTATAATAAAATTTGCTAATGCTATTACGTCATTTTCTAATACAGCTAATGAGACTAGATTAAACTTCGCTAGAATTATAGTGGAAGTAGAATTTGATTTCTCCTATGGAAACGATTGTGAAGGTAATAATATTGAAATTTTAGTATCTTACAAGTATCAACCCAAAATGTTTACACATTGCAACGTATTTGGCACATTCAACCTGGCGACCAAAGGAAAAAGGCACTGATCTTGAATAAATAGAAATGTCTACGCAACAAAAATAGCAGCCAACAGGAGAAACCCAAAAGGTACAGAGAAAATACAACATTGAAATTGCATATTTCCTAAACGATGGAGTTACATGTGGCCCATATCAGCCTACCAATGCGGATTCAAAATCATGCAACATATTTATTTAGCCTCTCGTGGAAGAAGTTTCAGGTTCTGCAGGTGAGAACGTGCATTCCGTTGTAGTAATGCAAGGTTAGACTTAAGTCACTTAACCTGCGACCACCTCCTCCCTTTATATCGAAGGTAATGTTCGTTCTAGAATAAGGAATAAACAAAGTAGAAAACATATTCTTGATGAACGTTGGTTTGAGTTCAAAGCTACCCTAAACGTTGACGTGATAGATAACCCGGCTTGGCAAAATGTAAATTCCTACCTGAAAACCAAAGGAAGGAAAATGAAACAAATTCAAATGGAAGTGTGATTTCTCCTTCTCATAATGAATAAGGAGCGAGAACATTAGCACTAATTAATGGATATGTTGGTTTCGAATGTAAAGGGTCTTTATTCACCTTCCAAACAACTGGATGTAGTTCAATCCATTAAGCAAAGTGAAATTTCTTTTGTTGGTAAATTGGAAAATAAGTTATCTGACGATAAAATTAATGATGTAACCAAATTTATAGTAAGCAATGGACTAATGCATATAACAATATACAACAGGAAAAGGAAGAATTTTATCTATGAAGGATAATAAACAATGGGATGTATCGGTCTTACATAAGAACAAGCACTACATCACTTGTCGATTTCAAAATGGTTTGGGTATGCAATTTATTTGTATGACAGTGTACACTCAAAATCAAGTAGAAAGAAGGAAATCTGTATGGAATTACTTAAAAGATCAATCAATTTCCATTTGTTTGCCTTAGATAGTGGTTGGTGATTTCAGTGCAATACTATATTGTCATGACAAAATTTATAAGGGAGCTTACTGTTCGTCCGCTAATATGAATTTTATAGAATGCATAGGCTTAGCCGATTTGTTAGAGCAACAAAATTTTGGAAATTATTATACTTGGGGAGGAGGAACTGATATTTTTGTTCATAGCAAAATAGACAGACTTTTCATTAACAAAAACATCCACCGTAACTTATGTTTCTTCTCTGTCTATTTACTGATCAGTCAATTAGCGATCACGCTTCTATTAATTTTAATTTTTCAACAAATTTGCAACCCAGGAAAAATTTCCTTTCAAATATAATAAGTCCTGGTAGTGTAAATTTGACTATAAGGAGCTACAAAAATCAGGGTGGAATTCAGATTGCTTTGGTAACCCACCTTTTCAGCTTTTGTTAAAACTTAAGAAAAGTAAAGAAAGTCTTAAAAAGTGGAGCAAGGAATCCAAGGTAAAAAAATATTCGACTGATAATCTAAGAAAAGAACTTGATGTGACATATTCCTAACTAGTTAACCAACCTAATCATGAAGTAATTTTGCGACAATATAGTGGGTTAACTTTCAAACTGCTACATAGAAAAGCCACAAAGTACATTTAAAGATAAAAATGAAGTGGCTAACTCAAGGCGATTTAGCGAATCATTTCTTTCATGCTATTGTGTGTAACATGCAAAAACAAGCTCAAATATTAAACTGATGTTGGATACACAAGGAAATTGGATAAATCCAAATGAAAAACTTTACTGGAAAGTCCTTCGATTTTTCTCTAATTTATTAAATTATTCTGACTTATAGTTTAATATCAGAGATTCTGTAAAAACAATCTTTTAGGATACGCCAGAATTTCTTTAGGTAGGCCTTTTAATATGAAGGAAATTAAAGTAAATTTTTTTATAGATACATGGCAACATCTCACTAGGTCCGGATGGTTTCAATACCTCTTCACCAACCACACACATCATCATCCCAAAATAAGAACTGCTCACCACATCTCTATTTCTTACTCAACCATTCACAACTTACTCCCTGTTTAACTTCACATTCTTCCACTATCACCAATACACCTCATTACAACGCCATCACAAGCCTCACTACAACACTTCACTGCGCACACTCTAGTGCAACCACAATCCCTATACACCACCTTCAACCTGATACACTAAGCAAACAAACTTCTAGAGTCTCAAACTCTACCTCCCTCTGAACTACCACAATAGCCATTCAACTCATCCCCCGTAAACCACTACAGCTTCCACTTCAATCGCCAATACGAGCAAAACTACCGTCGCACCACAGCCATACCATCTCTTACTTCACTTCACTCACCATATCCCACTTCCTCTCTCTAACACAACCTTCCTCCACTTCAACAGCCACCGGCATCACCATCTTTCCCCTGTTACTTCACTTTCTTTTTGTCAAAAAATAGATGTGTTTGGTATTGTGTACATTCGAAATCTACTAATATAATTTTAAAAGTATGGAGAATCTATCATTTCAAGCCTGTGCCAATGAACAAAATCAGAAGAGACTATTTTCAAACCTTATTAGAGACAATTTCTAGTGCATAGTCAAAATTTTACATTGCAATTTCAAATTGTGCAAGCGTACACTTGAAAAAGAAAGTACGTATACTAATCTCATACCAGATGGAATCGGTGTAAATAAAAAAAATTCGAAGTTTTGTTTCTAAAAAAAACATTTATGCTAACTTCATCCGTGCAGCCAATGTAAATTTAGAAAATAGAATTTACATAAGATTTGAAATACCGTAGGTGTAAATTGCTAACAAAACAACGTAGGCATATGCACGCAGGATCTTCTATGAATAACGTAATTATATTGATAGCATGTATTAGTGGTTTCAGTTGAGAAAATATTGCATTAACAATTTTTTCACATTTTCAGCAAAGACGGTTTCAGATTCGGAAAATCCTCATAAATCTATCACAAAAATTTTCATGACATAGATCACATGACACCACCCACCATCCAAACAACTCCAGCTATAACTCATCCTTCAATCCACAACCGCAATCCAACCTCCACATTCATCCTTTTCTAGAACTAAATAATCCAAACTTCCAACTCACTATAAATGTTTTAAAATATAAGTTTACACGTGCATCACCTTCCAAAAGAAAAACCAATGGCCTTTTAAAAGAACATGAATTAATTCAAAACAAATTTCATACTGTTTATTTAGAGAGGACGTTCTTGATCATTCAATCAAAATTGACAATTGTAATGACATTATTTTTATTAAAGTTCAGTTGTTAAGATGCAAAATGTGACACTACTTAACATTCAAAACAGTTAACATAAATATTGATAAAGAAAACAAAAATATATTGAGCTTCTCTAGATTTTTATTTTATTTTTCAATATTTTTTAGCTACTCATGTTTTTGTGATGGTGCTTTAGACAGTTTATGTATAAAAGAGTAAGGTGTCAACTTTCAACCATACAAGTCCTTAGTGACATTTTTTGGCTTTACCACTGTCGAGTTAATGCATCTACTCTCTACATTATTTATGTGATTATGAACTTCACCAAAAAAGTTACATTATTTATGTAAAAAAGAATAAGGCTTCACCTAAAGGTTTTTACTTCTTCCTTTTTTTCTAAAAATAAATGAAATGTGAACTAATTAAACTAATTGAACTACTACCATGATTAATTAACAACAATTTCTCAGAGCAAAAAAACCAAAATTTCATATACTAATTTAGGATTATTTATATATTCTAACCTGAGATGTATGAGCATCAGAGATCTCCATATCCGCCACATTATCATTTCTTCTCTGTAAAAGTATAAGAGATGACTTGGTAATTCATAAGCACATATCACATATTTATTAACAATAGCTAATTAAATATAAACTTACCGTCATGACCAAATTAGTCAACTCTTCTACTCAAGCCGCCAAATGAGTTACTTGATTTTCCAATGCAGTCATCTTTTTTGAATTAGTTGAATAAACACCCATTTAAGATGGTACTACACCAAAACCCAGTCCTCTCACCCTTCCCCTATGTTCATTTCTAAAAACATGTGACACCCCATCTCCACTTACCGATGTTGTTCCACAAGAGCTCTGAGCATTACTGTTCTCTTTTATCTTAGCCTACAAATCAAAATAGACCATTTCAAGAAAAATGAAATATGAATAAACTATCATCCCTAAATGTTCAGTTCAATGTATTTAATATTTGTAGTGAAATATTGATCGTAGAAAATATATAGGAGCTAATATATGAGCGGGTCACAGAAATATTGATCCCTCGATGTCAAGTATATACGAATTTTGAATAAATATCTACACTCATATCTCAAAAGAATAAACAAAAACTTACGATGTAATCGGCAACAACGGAATTCGGTGGGTCTCCAATTTTCTTTGTATGGGCTTTGGACCATAGCTCGTCTCTGCTAATATTTGATATTCCAGTTTCCTTTTTCAGCAAATAATAATAGTTTCCTTTTTCTGCAAATAATAATAGTAAGAAGATGAACCAAAGAAAAAAAATATTATTGATGTAAATGTACATGCATTTCTTACCATATCTTCAGCTAATCTCACATAACCCTTTCTGCTCATTGTATGTGGAAGTTTATTTTTATCTCTTAGCGCTTTGAATTTTTTGCTACTTTCCTACATAGGAGAAATTCATTAATAAAATATTATTTACCTTTTAAGTTATACTGAATAAAATACAACTTATTACCTTAAATTTCCCCGACAACTTTTCCTTAACAAAGTCGTTCCACTCTTGAACATTTTCTATAGTATCCGGTTTTAACATCGCTAATCTAAAGGAAGCGTCAGGGCAAGTAGAAGCCAAAACTAATCTTGACTTTGCCTCTCTCCATCATACTCCTAACATCTTAAGCAATAAACCCTTGTATGCTTCATCCACCATGAATCTTGAATGCACAACAAAAATCAAAAAACTGAATTCAAAGTGCATTATAGTAAATTGAATTATGAAAACAGGTCTAGAGCCAACGTCAAGCAATGTAAAATATTATTTAGTGTATTTGGATGACAATTGAAGCAAATGTTAATTAAAATGTATATCTTAGGTAGTTATACTCTTCGCATTCAATAAATAGTGCTGATCATCTTGTGTTTGAAGTTTGAAACATCAACTATGAAATGCAGACCTTAAAATCATTTAAAATTTATATCTTAGGCAGTTATACTCTTCGCATTCAATAACAATAATGCTGATCATCTTGTCATTTACTAGAAAAATGATAACAATGTAAGAGAACTATGACTCATCTAAACGTTCTCGTAAAAAAAGTTCTCAGCTTATTTCATACCTGAATACAAGTCCATAAATCATTCTTTAAATTTGCGTCGACTTTTTTCCACTCTGAAATGGTCAAAGGTACCATCTCCCTTGCTAAGGTACCGAGATAGGATGATAAGTGCTTAGAGTTGGAGCCTATTGGTTGACCTCGGTTGTTGAATTCAATTTCGGCCTTTTCATTCGGCATACAAGAAACGTTATCATCATCGTCTTCCCTCTTTTTTTTTCCTTGACGTCTCTTGTTGAATACAATCATTATAATCTGGGTTGTTCAAGGCATCCATGGTGTTGAGTGGGTCTGTGTTTATGGGAGTGATATTTGGAGATTCAGTTGAATTAGGACCAGGATTGAGATTTGAAGACTGGACTTGAACGGGTGGAGGCTGCATTTCAGTACGCTTCCGAGGGGATCTTCTAGCATCGCTGTTTAAACTTTAAAGAGGATGAGCTACATCAACACGTCTTATTTCATTGGTTTTCACACTAGCAGTCTTATCTTTTGCACGTAAAGTTGCAACTATAGCTAGAGATTGCCTCTTTGAATATCTCATTGCTAACTTTGACATCTAAAATTAGCATACACAGTCAAAATAAATTCTAGTATAGTCTCAAATATCACTACTAGATCAGAATTCAAGTCAAGTGGACATAGTCAGGCACTGATCCTGAATCAAGTAGCAATAATGTATCATACATGCTCGTTAGCTACACTGCTCCAAAAACCATAAATGAAACAAGTTACCGTGGGGTAAATTTCCCCTTCTTGAACGCTTATGAGTCTTGCTTCTATAGGCCTTCTCCTTAGCTACACTGCAGAAGTTGAATTCTTAGTGTTCTCGATATTGTTTATGTTGATATTCACGCAAATGTGATGAGAGTTTATCATCACCACGCTGATTGCTTATTAGATTCTTCTTAGTTAGAAGCTTAATGCAAAACATATTTTTTCCAAAGGTTAATTTATTCAGTTTCTTTGTTTCCCTATTTTATGCAGTAGAAAAGAATTCCATTAACGTTGTTTCTACTTAGGATATATCGATTTCTTAATTGATATAACATAGGTTAAAAAATACTGAGAAAACAAACAAGTTAATAAAGTACAAATTGGCTTAATCACATTCACAGAAAATAAAAACCTAAAATTGAATAGAACTAACGTTTGGCAAAATAAATTTAGAAAAGAAAAGTATATTGATGAGTTATGCTCATTTTTCATAAAAAAATACAATTAGGAAATATAATCTCTAATCTACATAATTTTTGGTTATACGCGATTTAAATATAGTAATTTATTCGGTTCTAATCTCTAATTTGAAATACCGTTTATAAAAAGTGGGCAAATGCTCCATTTACAAATTGAATAAATGCTCAGTTTAAAAACTAAATATGCAGTTTAAAAACTAAGCATTGCTTAGCTTTAGAAACTAAGCAGCTCGGTTTGTAAGCAGAGCTATAGCTTAGTTTTAGAAAACTGGGCATTGCTCAGTTTTAGAAAATGGGCATTACCTAGTTTTAGAATTTGGGCATTTTAGAAACTAAGTATTGATTGTTGATTGCGTACGCTGTAACATTATTTGATGCTTACATGAAGAAAGATCTCCAGTTCTTCATATGTTAAGTAGACATGACAAAAAGTTCAAGCAATAATGGATAAAATAGGTAAAAGAGCAAGGAAAGGCCTTTAATTTTTAAAAACCATACATGTAATTAGTTATAAATCAACATAAGATCAAGGCAATTAGATAACAAACTCTTTACATAGATAATACTATGCAAATTGTAGAAATTTGAAATGAAAAAAATTTAAACAGAGGTAGGTTGTCGCCAACTTTAATTGCATGGATCAACAACTACATAAGCAGTTTTGTAGATATGGTTGGATGAACATTTTATAATTGTGTATCATAGGAAAAAAAATCAATGTGCACCTCTATACATAGGCCATTAATTTATCTAAAACAAATAAGGGTTTTAAATTACAAAAAATGAACACAGTGCCTAATGAATTTTTTCTATTTACGTAACACACATATTATGTGTCTAATTAAGCTTTTTAATATGAATGTATGGGATTATGAAGACCGAAAGAAAGTAGAGTAGAGGACAGAGGAAGATGTCAAATAATATTTTATAAACAATATTTTTTTACTCAAATATATAGCTCACATAGAAAAACCATCACGTACAGCAAAACCATCACGTACTTTTTATTGTTAGATGGTTAAGCTGTTTTGAACAAATCGTGGTTGATCCAGTGTACCACAGTTTGTGTAACAGGGGTAGAAACATTAAAACCGATCTTTTCGAATCCAATGGATTGGGTTCCATCTAATGAAATTCATAAATCAAGTCTGAAACGCATTTAAGTTTCATTTATTATTGCATGTGGGTCGCAACAATTATTTCATATTCAAATATGGGGCTGCTGATAGCCTGACTTGCATATGCAGTGCCTTTGTGGTTCATCCTTGATATAATAAAAAAAATTAAAAAATATGCATATGCAGAAAACTATGTGTGGAAATAAAAAATTTATTTCATGATATAAGAAATGTCAGTATAAAAATAAAATAAAAGTGCATATTAAAATTTTAATATTTTACCTCTCCTTGACCTTGCTCCATTTTACCCATTGATGCGTCAAGTTCAACTATCTTCCGTTAAGGGAGGAACCTAGAAAAAAAACATAATATAGATAAATAATTAGAATATTACACTAATTAATGATTATTGTAAAGTATGAAAATTCTAATATACAATAGCAATAGAAAGATTTTTTTTCAAGTTTACAAATCAAAATTCATGGTTAACAATTCATGATTAATTAATATAACTTTGCATAATACTATGTATAATTACACTCTTTACGACTATAACTACGTGTAACACAAATATCAATAAAAGATGCTTATACCATACCAAAATACCGTCACAATCCCTCCTTATATAATTTTCATCCCCATCATCTATATCTCTATCATCAAGTAACGACTCATCTACCAGTTTGCTAGTTGACTCATCCTCCCCATCATAGCTTTCCAACTCATGAAAACCTCTAGGGGGTGCTCTTAGCACAACATACCAATTTGAAAAAAATACTTTCTCTACAGAAAACACTTGTATGGCTTGCGTTGCCAAGATGAAAGGGTCGCTTGCAAATTGATTTTGGAATTGATGTAAATTGACTAACGTAAATCCATCTTCAACCTTAACTCCACGATCAATATTTGCCCAATCACACTTAAACAGGGCAATTTGAAACTGGCGGTAGTCAAACAACAAAATCTCACGCAAAACACCATAATATATTACTTTCTCAACTGATCAATCTATGCGAACATTACTTGCCTCAATGGAAATACCACTATTTTGTGTAGATTTATCATTGTCTTTAGTATGAAAACGGCGACCATTAATTATATAACCAGTATAAGAAATTACTTAATGGCCAGGTCCATATGAAAGCCAATTTATTAGTTCACTAACATTGGATGTATTTCTATCATCTTTAACCTAGAAAAGCATAATGTTATATATAAAGACTAATCACAATAACATATACTTCTATGTCGAACTTATCCATCTTAAAAGATATAACACTGTCAACCTTTTTTTAAAACTAATGACTAAAAGTCTCTGAATGCAGCTTTGAAAGTTCCAAATCATCTCGTGAAAGCCGGGGATGCAAACGTTTTAATTCCTCGTTGTGCATCCTATATACGTAAACGTACAAGTCAACATCTAATTTATTTCACATTAAATAATTGAACTGAACTTATGCTTACTTTATATAAGGCTCCACTTTCTCGATATTAAACAACACATACCGATGAGCAGCATCAATCACCTTCTTAGTGACTACTATAGATTTTTCTTTGGAAATAGAACGCCCCTCAAGTATGGAATCACTTTGTTCCACTTCATTTCTATTTTTCGTTCGTCCAATTTCTAATGCACCATTAATATATCCAGCACAATACTTCATGCATTCATCAGCAGAATAGCGCTCAACTATGCACCCTTCAGGCTGTGCTTGATTTTTAACATACCCCTTCAGTGTTATGATATATCTATAATCAAGATGCATAAGTAAAATATTTTCATAAGCACATGTATTATTAACTACTATAAGTACTAATGCCGAATTTTACCTCTCAAATGGATACATCCACCGATATTGTACTGGCCCGCAAATTCTTGCTTCCCTCGCTAAATGTATTTTCAAATGAATCACGATGTCAAAAAAAGAAGGAGGAAAAAAATCTCTCAAGATCGCATAGTGTTAATGCGACCTGATTGTCGATTGATTCTAATTTATCTTTATCAAGCACTCTTTGGCAAATGTCGTTGTAAAAAGAATATATTCGTAGTAATGCATTCCTTGTCCCTTTAGGTAGAAGTCCTCTCGGTGATACAAACAATAGTTGTTGCATCAAAACATGATAATCATGTGACTTCAGACTTGAAATTTTGTTTTTTTTTTCAAAACATTTTCCAATATTTGAGCTATACCCATCGGGTACTTTCAAATTCCTCATTCTATTGTAAAAGATCTCCTTTTCTAGATCAGTTAAGGTGCTTGGGGCTGCTGGAAGTAATGCTTTGCTTCCCATGTCTATAGGATGTAACTTTTTTCTAATGCCCAGTACTTCTAGATCTTTACGTGAATTAATGCCATCTTTTGATTTTCCTTTAATATCAGGTAACGTACCAAGAATACTTTCACCGATATTTTATTCAACATGCATGACATCTAGATTGTGACGCAAAGGAAGTACCTAAGAAAATCAAAAATAGACTATAACTAATTAATAATAACTATTAATTACATAGATAGAAAAGAAGAAGCAATTTTGTTTCTGATTAAACTTTACCTGCCAATAAGGCATATCAAAGAAAATAGACTTCTTCTTCCACATTTGACTTCCTTTTTTCTTCTTATCTCCACCTTTTCTTTTCTTTTTTTCTTTCTCTTTATCTTTCTCTTCCTCCTTTGATTTTTCCCCCCTATCATTGCAAATATCTTTAACAATATCAAAGACTTGAGCACCGGTTTGTATTGGAAGTCTTTGCCTAGCCTCTTTAGTTCCATCAAACAAGTTTTTCCGTTGGCGATAGTCATGATTAGGACCAAGGAATCTCCTATGGCCTAAATATGCACACTTCTTACTAAATGGTAACCATATTGAACATGTATTAACGCCACAAACAGGATATTCCATCTTACCCTTTACGGTGCAACCTGCTAAATTTCCATAAGCTGGAAAATCATTTATCATCCACATTAAAATTGCATTTAATCTAAATTCATTGCGAGTGTATGCATCATACGCCTTCACCCCTTTATCCCATAATTTTTTCAAATCTTCAATAAGTAGTTGTAGATACACATTAATATCATTTCCTGGTTGTCGCAGTACAGGAATTAATAATGGTAACATCATATTATCTTTGTGCATACAAAGCCACAGAACAAAGTTGTACGCAACAAGAAATACCGGCCAACAATTATAGGCAGAGTTCCAATCCCCAAAGGGATTAAAGCCATCACTTGTAAGACCAAGCCTTAAATTTCATGGATCGGATGCAATGGAAGGATACATCCTACCAATTGTAGCCCATTGAGAAGAATCTACTGGATGACGTAATTTACCATTTTCACTCTTATGATTGCTATGCCATCTTAATTGCTCCGATGTTTCTGCTGACATAAACATTCTTTTCAGTCTTGGTATTATTGGAAAGTATCTCAAGATCTTTGTAGATATTTTGGTTTGCTTTCCATCTTCCTTATCTTGTTTTTTTTCCAACGAGATTTTCCACATTTGGACAAAAATCACTATCTGCAAGCTCTTTCCCAAAAAGGCAACAATTATTTACACATGCTTGTATTTGTCTATAGCCTAAACCAAATGATTTAAGCAGCTTCTTTGTTGCGTATGTCAAATCAGGAAGCATGTTTTCCATAGGCATCATATCATTGAGAAGTTTAAGAAGTTCCGTAAATGCTGTGTCAGACACACCATTTTTGAGCCTTGTGCTTGTAAAGAAGTATTGTAGCTGACAACTTTGTGTGGCTTGCACAACCAGGGTACAAAGGAATTTCAGCATTTTCTATCATCTCCTTAATCTCTACCCCATGTACCTCATGTCTTACGTTAGAATGATCTTCCACCTCGTCATTACATATTTGTGTGTCTAAGTACATTCTATATGTATTTGTCACTTCATCGCCTTCATTTTCTGAAAGGCATGCTTCCCCGTGAAAAATCCATTCATCATACGTTGGGTCAATTCTAAAACAAACCAAGTGTGATACAACTTCCCTTGATGGATGGCGGATAAGATTCCTACATTTTGAACAAGGGCAAATGATTTTTTTTTTTTGGATTTCCCTTCCTTTCTGCATGCTCATATACAAATTTCCGAACAGCTTGCCTGTATTCTTCAGTCATTCTATGACACATAAAGGGATCAATAATCAACCATAATAATTACAAGTATAAAACTAATAACCAAAATTGACAAAACCTTGGTAGGTGGATCCATGCTTTGTCCATCTTGATAGCCCTTTGATGTTAGAACCTAATGAAAAGATGTTATGCCAACAAAAATATGAATTTTTCTCATGACAGAATTGCGCAATTACCTCCCAGTGAAAACTATATAGTAATGTGACCCTTCAAAACAAGCCTAAAAAGAAAGAAAACTTGTGCGTCATGTAGTAACTTGTGCGTCATGTAGTACCATATCCTAAATAGGACTAATCAGTACATATGCACATATTAATTTAACATGTCACTTCTGTTATAGAATAAAGAAAGTAGAAGCCATTAGAGAGAGAACAATTTTATTCATTCAGAGAATAGATACCTATTTACATTACATGGCCTACTTTATATAAAGGCTTCAGAAGTAAGGACTGAACTTATCCCACGATGTGGGACTAAACAAAACAATGCACAAGCATATTCACTTTATAATATACATATATTATAACAACTTCCTTACTTTCACAGTTTTATAGTAAGATCAACCATGCCACCTCGCTTGTAATTAAACTCAGTTGTAACTTGACATTTAGAAATGCTTGTTGCCTACGCTTCAAAATAGACACAACTAGCACTATAACTAGGTAGTCTTTAATATAAAGTTAATATACGTTTCATAGTCCAAATGCCGCTAAGCCACATATTCTTTATATCTTGTTGTATGTGTTGTATATGTTAATATGTTATATTTTGAATGTTATTAATACCCATCAGATTAAGCGGGTTGATATGTTACTGTCCCAAGGTAGTAAAAATACCTGGTTAATTCAAAATATTCTGCTAGAAACTTTTATAAAAAATGCACTATTTTTCTATGGTTTTCTGTATATTATAAAAAAATCTTCCTCAGAATTATAATTATTTTACGTGTTTACTACCTGATTCATCTTTTAAAGTATTTTGCTAAGGATTTTTAGATGATTGAGAAACATATATGCTGAAGAAAGTCCTTTTTCACTTATTCAATCCCATCTTGAATATAAATACATAACCTAAGCGTTTTTTTAATTCAAAAAAATTAAATTGAAACCATCAGCTAGTTGCACTATATCATTACCTATACGCATCAAGTATATAAATTTCAGAGATTCTGATTGTTGTATTTCGAAACTATTAGTAAAAGCACATTATATTCTGCTTTTAACAATAGTGAACTCCATTAAATATGTGTATGTTTTTATCTTTTTGAAGCAACTTTTGATATCTATCTTTAATGAGTTGATTGGATAATAAAATAGTATTATATGCGCAGGACAACAGCCTAAAACTGCGTTTTTGACCATGAAAACTTCAAAATTTCACAAAACATTTCAAATGAAAGTTATAACTTATGTTTTAGGTTTTCCCGAATGTGCAAGATCATCAAAATCAAATAAAAGAATCACAAGTTATGTACATATCAAGTTCAGCCTCGAAATAAACAAGTTGCATGACCAAAGCAACACTAAATTTCGAATATAATGAAAGCAAATATGTTGGGGTAGCAGGTACAAGTCAATAGTAGGGGAAAACTTTAAGTATTTGAAAAGCATATTAGAAATTTGTTACCATATTAGAAATAGTAGGGGTGGCTCGAGATCTTTTGCAGACCGTCAAAAGGATTTGGTATGTTTAAATTAGTTTTTAAATCAAATTATAAAAGTCTACGTTGATGCCCGTTCTCCTTGTTTTTCAATTATGCTACAAAGTATCGAACGAATAAACATCATTTGCAAATTTATTATTTATTAATCAATAATATAAATAACAATCAAACTAATAAAAATATATTAAATGTTTCAATTTGAAAATAAAAATTTAAATTAACTATACGTGATAAAAACATAACTAAATATTTATATAAATCATTTTTCGCGTAAACTAGTGGAAGCCAAGAACCCGAAGATTTTAGTCACGACTTGAACAAAGAGGAAAGAAATGGTAAAAGTAGGAGATATCGTTTTTTCTATTCAAACATTATGTAAGTTTTACAAATCTTAATAATTTGTTGCATAACAGGCAGTGAACTACTCTTACCCAGCAACAACTTTTAGAATTAAATCCCCTTGTACTACTAGCAAACCACCGATGGAATGCTCTTATGTACGACTTTTGACTGCAATGGAATGAAAGTTTAAAGATAGCTAGTGACATTGCATATACAGATAGAACGAGCTTATTACATTGCCGACTTTTACGAACTCGTACATTTATCATCTCCAGCAAAAAGTACCAAACTACTCAATACTCCCACCAACATCGATAACAAACAAAAGAGCAAATACTACACAGATCCAAATGACAACGTACAGACACACACACACAGACAACAAGAAACACCCCCACAACTCACACACACAACAATATACAACAACACTCATTCACTCTCTAATGGCTTACTAAACCCATAGCAGATCCATAAATCTTACTCAAAGCCTGGGAACACCATCCATGCCCATCATCAACCATTGGCATCCTCACCTCAACAAAAGGCAAAATAGAATTATGCATTTGCTTCCCAACAACACTAGCAAACAATCAACTGACGAGTTTGACATAACAACAATCATCATTAAGGAACTAAATATCAAACGAATGCATGATAGAAAATCAACAGATAGAAAATCAACATATGGAAAACCTAAATCACACCTAATCAAAACTCTAGATGCAATCATCAATCGGATACGAAAAGCACAAACCATAGATACGAAAAGCACAAACCTATTCGCTCTTCACTAATTGAATCCTGAATTCCTCAATTTCTTCGATCGCGAAGTGGAGAGAAGATAAAATACGTAGTGCCCTAGTGCCCTAATTTCGCGAAGTGGAGAGAATATAAATTTCCTTTGCATGGGGAGAGAAGTGCCCTAATTTCGTAGTCTGGAAAATGAAATACGTAGTCGATAAACTGGATAAAAAGTTAAAAATTTACATCGGTCCTTTGTTACAACGGGCCTTAATTTCATTATCGATAAAACACGTGATAACTGGGGAGAGAAGTGTCCTAATTTCGTAGTCGACCTATTACAACGGGCATTTGTTGAATGTTGTAAAATATACTTCCATTACAACGGGAAGAAGTTGACCGTTGTAATATCTCTCTATTACAATGGGCAAATAATGCATGTTGTCAGAAGGGCGTTGGACATAGCATCTATTATAACGGTCCTAAAATGACCGTTGTAATAGCCATCTATTACAGCGGACAGAATATGCCCGTTGTAAAAAGGACGTTGTAATAGGTATTTTTGTATTAGTAGCAACCGAAACAACTAGCCAAACTAGAGTTTATTATTTATGATAACTTAGTTTTTATTGGAAATTTTGACAAGTAAAATGACTTGAATTGTTGATAATGACCAAAAAAATATATTTAACTTATTGTATCAATTTAAAAGTGAATCCTTCATTTGTAGATATTTTTTAAAAACTTGCATCCATATCTTTGCAAATAAATCTTGCATTGAGGAATTTTTCATTTTGTAAATATTTTCATGTTGCATTTGGATTTTGTGGGTAGTAAAAACCTTCATGAGAGGACACTTGTTCTACTAGGGACATCTAGAGGTTTAATCGCTTATTGCATACGCTCAATGCAATCGTGCTTCCTATGAAAACAGGTTTATCTTAATTTATTCGACGACGAATAAAAAGAAAACTGTGGGGGTATTTGATGTGCACGTAAATGTGTGTATTTTTACTTACATATTTAATCCAATTAAATTAAATTAATGATCATATTGGGTATTTAACATGTTTAAATCAAAATTCAGATTATTTTCAAATCATCATTTATTCATCTTCATTTAGAGGCAAAATGGTCATTTTTGTCTGTTAATTAATTTAAGAAAATTCACTTATACATTTGACAAGAAAATTGATGGAAATTAGAAGCGGCTTCATGTATTCATACGTGAACACAAGAGAAGGAAGCAAATGGAGGTGAAAATAATTCATTTCATGCATCATGGAGGACCCCATCTACCCACTTACTATGATCCCCTCTTAAGAGCCAATACACATGATTAAAGCTACATGTACATTTAAATGGAGGGTATGCTAATGCTAATGATTACTTGGAGGTTATATTTCCTAAGAGGGTAGTTTGGGTAGTTCCCAAAAAATTGAATTAGGGTTTCAAACTTATATAAATACCTCTTATGTTCATGTAATCACTCTCTTCTCTTAGCCTTCTTATTGTTATGATCAAAAAATAAATTAGAAGCTCTCTTTCTTCTTCGTGGGTACTTAGCCATTTTCTTTTATGTAATTTTTTTATGCAATTTTAATAGATGTCTTCTCTTTTCTTGTTTATTTCCTTTCATGCTAGTATTGTAAATCTATTTTTCATGCAAGTAGATTAGCCTTTATTTTAGTTTAATTTAGTTCTCTCTTTATTTTACTCTCTTTTTTCTTTTGTTTTTTTTCATGTTGAATGCTACAATTGTCGATATGATAACAAATATGAGAGAATAAACCCCTTCAATTTAGGGTTAATGCAGCTCTCTTATCATGCAGATTCAACATTTTGATTATTTATGTTCTCTTTTTGTGCTGAATGGAAATGTTTGAATGGGTTAAATTATTGTTTTAGTTTTGAATTTGATAGTCTATATTGTTGACACAAATAGGCTATGCATAAAAAAAACACATATTACCTCTTCATCTACACATGAGTATGGTAGTGAAGTGCTTTTAAAATCAAAATTTGATGGTCTATATTTCTAACCAATAGTTAATAAGCCATGCTTAGAATAGATTTTATTTTCAAGTTCGTTGTCAATTTTCACGAGAGTTAAAAAGTGGTTTAGTGGATGTGTTATTGTTTGATGGCTTATATTTGGCTAATTAATAGCACAAATATGCCATACTTATGATAAACACATCAATTAATTTCACTAATGACCAAAAGAGAGATCATAATTTCAAGTCGTATTGATTTATGTGAAGAGAGTGGATTTATCTCTAAATTGCTTTCGAACTCTCATATTTTTATCAATTTTCTTTTGCTAGTTTTTCTAAAATTTTTAGCTTAAAACATTCTCAACTTTGGTTAATTCGATTGACTAGAAATTTGAAAACCTTACAGTGCTTTGCGGATCGACCCGAACTCGCTATGTACTAAAATTGTACGTCGTGTGCTTGCATCTAATTTAAAATTAAATTCAATGGGCTATTTTCTAATTCGATGGACACTTAGCCGTTCGAACAGAGGGTGATAAGTTATATCGTATTGGCTCAATTCAATGTTCTATTTCAACAGTCTTCCAGAAGTCTCAGGTCACTGCAAGACTTGTCATAAATGCTGGTTGGTAAGAACTTTGATTGGATGAGCCCAAAAGTAGGGCAGAGCTTCTTTGAAGCGATCAACAAGCAGTATGCAAGTTTTTACAGGTTTGGATAATTTCTTTTTGCTCATGTCAATTGCTTACAAATGCGGTAGGCCGGTCATTGGATGCGAGATTCCTCACATACGAATTTGGCACTCAGGGCATGCACTGACACTGCCAGATATATAAATAAGTCAGCGTCATCCACCGGCTTTGAAAAAATAAGGGTCTCTCTATGTGATCCACCAGAGCCTAGATGCATTTGTCTGGTGCTGTGGAGATGAATCGACTAACGGCAGTGACCTTCCAGTTCATACTCTGAACCTCCTTAATTGTTTTTAAGGCCATGATGTTTCTTCGTGCCTTGATTTTTTTCTGGACTAGCTTTATCCTATGGGAGTTCACAATGAAGCCCAAGAATTTTCCTGATCCGATGCCAAACAAGGATTTCAAAGGATTGAGTTCATCCCACATTTTTGGAGAATGTCAAACATCTTTGCCAAATTGTCGATGCGGTTTTCCAAAGGCCATGATTTCACGAGCATGTCATCCATATAGACTTCCATCGAATGTCCAATCTAATCTTTGAACATCTTGTTTACCAACCTCTGGTAGGTTGCCCTAACATTCTTCAATCCAAAGGGCATGAAAAGATAATAGTACAGTCCCAAATTAGTAATAAAGCTAGTGTCTTCTTGACCTAGGACGTGCATTGGAACCTATGTATCCAGAGTGTGCGCCTATGAATGAAAGCAGTTCATGTTCGACTATTGAGTCCACCAACTAATCAATCCTTGGAAGTAGGGGCTATCCTTTGGCACTCCTTATTTAATTCAAAACAGTCGGTGCATGTCCTTCACTTCTTGTTAACTTTCTTTACCAAGATTGGATTAGATACCCATTCCAGGTATAAGGCATCACGGATGAAACCATTGTCCTTAAGCTTATCCACCTCTTCTTTCAATGTAGCGAATCTCTCTAGACCCAGGCTGCGGCCTTTCATAGGAACACATTTAATATCTACATTTAATGCATGGCTTGCTATCTCCAGCGAGATCCCACACATATTAGAGTGTGTCCAGGTGAATACATCCAGGTTTACCTAAAGGAAACAGGCCAACTCCTATATCAACCTCGTTTCGAGCTACGATCCAGCCTTCCGAATCCACCCAGGATCATCCTAGCTGACCGGAATGTTGGTCGTCAACTTAGCCGGAGCTGCCTTCGATCCAGCAGCTCTTTTCCCGAATTTCTTATGGAACCGACTGTGCTGCCTGATCCAAGGATCAGGCCATGGATGCATCCAAAGCCTTGATGCAGAGAGTTCCCTCTTCACTTTTTTCTTCCTTTTTCACCTTGCCTCCTTTAGCTAGACGACATAACACTTGCGGCCAAGCCCCTGATCTCCTTGTACTATCCCCACACCATTTTCTATAAGAAACTTCATCGTCAAACATTAAGGAGCTATAGCTGCTCTAAAACCACCAAGGGCTAGTCAGCCCAAAAATGCGCTGCAGGCTGAGTAAATATCCAACACCATAAAAAGCACGACCGGTACTCGCTTGCGGTTTCACTCACCAAGCACCATCGGTAATTCTACATATCTGACTGGCTTCATAGCTATCCCTTAAATCCCTAGATCTTAAATTAACACTGTTTCAAGTTCTTGGCCCCCCCAAAGCATCTGGTCGTAGTCCTTTTTAAATAAAATATGGATCGAACTCCCACATTCAACTAGCACCTTCCGTACAATCGCAGGGCTAATCGTGGCCATAATCATAAGCAAGTCAACCATTGGGGCTTCCACCCCATCGACATCTCTATTACGAAAACAATATCGTCTGTTAGGATTCTTAATTATTTTATCAGAGTTCTAACCTCTATAGCAAAGCAGCTCTTATTCCCTGCATGTTTTAAAGCACCAATATATCAATCCATCTCGTTCCAGCTCTTGTCAGTTGGATATCATCCATCGATGATTATATATATCACTAGATGCTTTTCAGGCGGCCTAAGCTATTCACTAGAAGGCCCGGCTTACCCCCATTGGGATGTCGACCCAAGGGGGTTGGAATTTGCTTACCTTCCATCCCATAGGGCTTTCACAAACTGCCATTCCTGTTTCCAACATGTACATCTACATTTTAGGAACTCCCTTCGGACTATTTTACAACGATATTTCTTTGTATCATTTTTCAGAAGGCACAACATCGTCTCTTTAGGAATGAGTGCATGTCTCTTCCAATCACAAGAACTGAATAACTTTCCTATGAAAAATGCCCATCGTCGATGGGGGTTTCATTTCCAACCATCGCCTAAAATTGGTCTCATAATGAATCCCCTAATCAGTGCCATTAATACTATCTCATCCCTAGCATTTGTAACTTCCATCACAACAATATGGAACCGGTTCAAGAAATCCTACAACGACTCTCCCGCACCCTGGAAGAGGTTTCATAATGACATCACTTCCTTTAGGCGTGAAGTGTGTAGGAAAAATTGCTCCAGAAACCTTCAAGTCAACTCGGTAAAAGACGATACCGATCTCGAAGGGATCCGGATGAACCACATCATCGCTACTCCCTCTAGAATGATTGGAAAGCAATGGCATCTCATGACATCAAATGCTCTAGCAGAGTCCATATACCATTTATATTTCATTAAGTGTCGCTTAGACCTGTTTTTCCACCGTACAACGACATCGATGACATTACAAACCTCCGTGGATACTTTGCATGTAGAATTTTTTCAATTAACGGGTTCCGACTAAGATCACTCATCATTACTTCTTAACTGATTTTCATTCACAAGTTTTTTGACTATCTCAGCTGAGGACTCTAGTCTATAGGTTCGACCGAACGTCGATAATTGGGGTTCGTTCTAAATTTATAGCTTGGTGAATGCTCTCAAGTAGACCCAAGATGCCTGTGTTCTCCAGATTTCAAGAGATTCGTTCATCCAGTTGTCCTCCCTATTTGATTCTTGTGTGGTGGATCATTAGCATTAGCTCGATATTCTAGATTCTTGTCATCTATAACACGATCAGAGGTCAAATTCGCAACACCATCCTAAGAGCGAGCTTCAGATCCAACATTGGTTAGATCGATACCGATGATCCTCTTGGATTGGTACCGATCCATAAAGCCAAGCCATGAGTTTGTCTTGTTTCCTAATAGGAAGTCCCAACCTCCTTTTGAGCCATTTTTACGGCGGTTCTAAGTTAGCTCATTCAGCAGTCTTAAGCTCTCTTATATTTATTGGTTCATCTCATTGCAGGTCTCTTGGAATCTATCCTCAATTTGCTTCATCATATGATCCATCTCCACCTTGGTCATGACATCAGTTGGATTCTGGATCTCTAGCTGATTTGGCAAGGCAACTTCTTCCACATGCCGAGCATTTTGGTTCTCAACGTCATCAGTAGCTCTAGAATTTTTAGAACGGTCTCTCCTTGGGGCCATGACAAATAACTTCTTGTAGATGGTTGAAAATCAAAATAGTTGAACATTAAGGTTGAATGATTGGATTTATCTCTTGGATCTAAGAAATCCAATAGTTGATGATAGATCCAAGTAGCCTGGGAATATCTTTATCAGTAAATGCACTAAAATATTTGAACCCAAAAAATGCCATAAATACCTAAGAGATTATGTAGAGAATAAAAAGTGAAGAAAAGTAAATGAAAAGGAGCAAAAAAAATACGTAGTGTTTATAGTGGTTCGACTAATATAGTCCTACATTCATTTAGTGATTTTATTGCTTTGATTGTTGACTTGCAAGTTCAAGTTCTTACTAGTCGTTATAAATTCTTAGATGATTACAAGAAATTAGAGTAAGAGTGCAAGAGAGATAAAAAGATCCTTAAAAATGCTCCATGCCCTCTTATTTGTAGCTGTAGGAAGCCAAAAATCTCATTCCCATGATCTCTATATAGTTTTTCATGCTCAGACCTATTTTCCCAATAAAATCATGGCCACGTCAGTAATATTAGTACATCGATACTGATCCATGGGTTTGGATCGGCACCGGTCCATAAGATTGCCAAATGGATCATTGTGATCTCCTTGTGTTGGCTCAATTCATGGTTAGCTTTGTGTTTCCATACTTGTTTGTAATACTGCGGCTTGTTTCTATGTCTAAATGAAATATCAGTGGAAGAATAGAGTTGTTGATTCAAGTACTAGAGGAGATCGATAGACAATTACATGTGATCGATGAAATAAAATTTGAAACGTCCTTTTAGCATCAACATTAGTGGATAGGTGGAAGTTGGGCTTCATTGGCGAAAGAAATATGGATCGGTATTGATCCAACACATGTTGTATTTTATACTTTGGGTCTTTGTAGTGTTTTAGTTTTTGCCCCGTTACTATGTTTTCGCTTGCTTTTTGGACGTGTGGGCTATCTTTTCGAGTTTCATGCATTTATAGATTCCAAGTTGCTTAGTCAAAAGGCCGGATAACACATAGAATCAACATAAAATGGGTGAATCATCCGTATTCAGTAGTCAACATTCCAATCCAAAAAACATATATAAAAAGACATTACCTTATATAATTAGGCTAACATGTAACTTAGCCCAAACATAACACTTAATCTCAACAACTAAAATATCCACAATATCAATTTAAATAATCATCCATAAAACCAAGTATAGTATTGCCGACACATGCCAATGAAAGATATAATCGGTGACACATGCTATGGAAGTGTAGTTGGCGACACATGCCTATAAAGAAAGTCGACGATGTACATCTAAGAGATATAATTGGCAACACATACTAATAATTAGTAGTTGGCGATACATGCCAACGAGGAAGATATTCATTGACACACGCTTGAGAAGGATAATAGGCAACATACGCTGAAGAACGATGCGAGGATTGATCATACTCTGGACATATTCTGAAGTATAATCGCAACTCATCATCTCATGAAGATGTGTAAGTATATGTCTAAATCACACACATCAGAACCAGATGGGAGACTGACAACATGCACCCACCTGCTCTAGGAGACTCACACGTGTCTGTTTAGCCCAATCCTACAGTCATCCGTTATCTATTGATATCGTGACTATATCCACAGCATGTCATAAACATGCTACAAGACTATGTTATGCATTGATCATGACCCGATGCGTTGCCCTATAGGTAACTGACTACTCGCCTAGATGACATAGGGGCAAACATACATATCGTGACACATGGCTATAAGAAAAGGATGTCATAGATCCGGAATGCGACTACCGTGATCAGGCCGCTTAGGTAGATAGTGGCAATCTGGTTCAACTTCCGCACTATAAAGAAAGTCTGACAATGATAGACAAATAATATATACACACACATACATAATAGTTAACACGTGGCTACATGCTCCTGTCGACATTTGTGTAGTTAAGCGCTTAGCAGTTCTATGTGGTGGAGGTGTAAAAAATCATAGCGGAGATAAAGTGGGGATATAGCAAAAATAGAAGAGGTGCAAAAATCTTCTATGGTCATATGACCAAATATTTAAAGTTAATTGATTCTCAATTTCACATTTTTTGTGTAGGAAAAAGAAATATTATTTAGTCTTATATAACAAAACCGAAGAATTTTATGATACAAGCAGACTAGATTTGGTGACTATAATAGATTTTGAACTTACCTTAAGTACTTATGTCTTAAAATGAGGCCTTTTTCCTAACTTTGTTGATTTGATTTAAAGAGAACAAGTCAAATCAACTTTTGTATATTAATTTTGCTAAAGCAGATGCAAAAAACCTTGGTTTAGCGAGTGTAAAAGAAGGGTTTAAAGCAGATCTGTTATTTACTAGCGCTAAATTGAAATAACGTAGCAGTCGATGAGCGATATAGGCTATAACGGGGATTTAGCAGGGCTTTAATGGGCCTTTAACTGCATAGGCCGACCTACAACACAATACATATTCCGGCATACGACTATATGTATGACTTACTGCAACAAGTCTTATCATATATACTAAATCCCCGTATGCGTATCATTAATGAGCAAGGAATAACCGAATAAATAACACAATGGCATCCCATACCACTTTGTGTTACTAGTGTGTGTATATAGTGCTCATGCATCACATTCGCTCCTTCAATGTTCTATATAATGAGTCCAAAGAATAATCGAAGAAATATTACCGGAAGTTCCATACCAAACGGTTTTATTATCCATTTATTCAGATTTCTCATCACACAGAATAAGATACTATAAAATCACAAAAAAGGATGTCATCACCTTCACCTAACAAATCAACATCAATGGTGAATCATTCATATAATACAATTCAATATATAAGAACAAAATAATCACAAAAGTAATATATCATTCAAATAATTATCTAGAACAAAAAACGAATCAATATTTAATAGTAAATCATTTGCAACATATAATCTTATATAACAAAATAATTCCTTAAAATGGATAATAAATAAATATATATATTGTAGAATTAAACTAGATAAGTAATTTGAACAAATATAATATTCTTTTCAATAAATACTTATTTCATAAACTTTTGTTAGTTTAAATATTAATTTAATATTCAAAATAACTTTTGAAAGCTCATTTCCTTCTTTTAAATCCCAAATTAGTAGTAAAACTAAATATTACTCATAATAATTATTTCATAATTTTCTATAATTAAATAATAATTTTAAATAATTTTATAACATCTAAATCAATTTATTATATCCCATTTCCATAAAATATATTTTCCAAAACTTTATATTATATTCTAAATTCATGAAATATACCTTGAAAATTATAAAATTATAACTAAAACCATTTCATATTTTTGTATAAATTTCATAGGATTTTTATAGATTTATTAAAAATCAAAAACTAAATTTTCATTAAAATACTTAATGTCTAAGTAATTAATATTAAATAAAATTTTCATAAAAATAATTTCTTATTTAGAATACATCAAATTTTTACTTCCAAACATATTTTTACTAAATTTCTTTTATTTTGAAAATAAAATCATTACTAAATTTATTAGTCAAGGGTTGGCAATAGAGGATTGATCCTTCGGGTCAACCGCTTAAAGAGAAGGGTCAACCGCTTGGGTGAAACCTAGACATGTAACTCCAGAGTTTGCCCAATGTTGCCGTTCACTCTTTGTTGGACCCAATTCCAGGCACAAACCGAAGCAGAAGCACGTATCCATATACACACAGACATGAATTCAAACAACAATCATCATGAACCAAAGGAATAAGTGAAGCTTCCAATTCACAGTAAATAGGTTATAGTAAACTCAATTTATATCAAATAAGAATTTAATTCTGACCTTGCACTAGACATAGATTTTTTGAGTGGAAAATACTCTCCTTGATTGAAGAATCATACTTGTCTTTCTTACTTCTTCTTCAAATGTAAATAGCCTCCACCTTAATTTGATGAGCAAACCCTTGATTTCTTGTTTATAATATGGTGTAGAAATATCGAGAAACTTGATTTTAAGCTACTGAAATTTATAAATTTTGTTTTTCTAATTTAATTTGAATTATTAAGTTGGTAGGGTTTCGGGAAAATTCCAATATCTAAAAAGCAAAGAAAATATAATGTGATGTTATATTTATAGAGGAGGAATTATCAAGAAATAAAAGAGCCTAGATAAAGAAAAATCTTGAATCTTGAATTAGGATTTTGGGTTCATGGGCTTTGGGCTTCATTTCTTTCATTCTCTTTTCTATTTTTCTTTCTTTCTTTTACTTTCATTACATGAAACAAACATATTCAAGCCTAATTATAAAATCACTTCTATCACAAAATTACTTTTCTAATAAAATACAATGTTATTTATTTTGCAAAATTATTTTCTATGATTTTATTTATTCGAATTAATCACTTTTTTAAATCACTTACTAAATAATTTCAAATCAATTTTGATAAATTAATTCTCTTATTAAAATAAATTTATATTTACAAAATTTAATTTATCATTATCAATTCACATTTCCATATTTCAATATAATCAAATAAAACACAAATCTGTATTCTTTTCATATCAAATTCATATCATTTAGATTCTGCTATCCACTGTTCACATTTTAATCCCATTTATTAAATAATTTCCATATTAATTTTATTTCACAATTTTTTAAACCAATAATTATTCTCATAAATATTTAACTTCATTACTAATTACTTTATTATGATTTTTCAATATTCCTTATTACATCGAAAATATTCTTATTTAACCTATAAAATCATTTAACTAATTTAAATAACTATTAATAATTATCCTTAAATATAGGGTTGTTAAACAGTAACCTCCTATCATCCTACAGTTAACATTCCACCGTCGATTGCAAATCTTTAGAATGGACGGTCGTGGATAAATCGCCTATTTCTAACCACTGTCGTACCTAAAAAAAGAATGCTTGTCATCTATTCCATTCCCTAAGAGATTTCCAATGATATATAATTCAATAGGGTTTGGACACTTTGAATTTTATTCACTTTTTAATTAATTTGTTAATCACCATTAGACAATAATTAGGTTTATTTCGGAAGTAGTGAAAAAATTAAAGACAGAGATAAGAACTTGGGTTAGCTTCATTTATATAGTCGTTAGGCTAGATTATGGGTTGTTATCTGGTTTGACCTGAAACAACTACCTATCCTATTAGACATTATAATGCCTCTATTTTGCGAACTATGACTTCAAATACATCAAAACAACATATCAGATCGCTCGACTAGGAAAGACCTTCATAACAGTTATAAACACGATACCCAATTCACCCTTTTATTAAAAAATCACTTTTAATTCTTTAATTTTTATAGTATCAAATTTTTATGTCGTTACAACTAGTCTTCAATCGGGGAGGTGTTGTGACAATGATGCCCTTAGGAGATATCTCTCCATACGATTCATCCTCAATGAGATCCTATTCTTCATCGTTGCCTTCATCTTCATCGCCTCATTCCTCTTTCCCTTTGTCTCATTCGGTTATATTTTCTTCTCTTCTTCTTTCTTCCTCTCTTTAGTTTGCCTTTCCTTCTTGACACTCTTCATCCTTTGGGTCTTCATTATTGTAATAGTAAGATAGGGAAAAAGGACAGGCAACAACTCGAATTCTTTTGGTCAGGATTGGATTAAGGACAATATTCATGCTGTTGTATAGAAGATGATATTGGCATATCTAAGCGTTCATTTGAAGATAAGAGGTTTTGTGAAAGTTGGAAGCAATCTCCTTCAACATTGCTAAGGTGTTGGCATGAGTGTCAAAAACATCTTATTTGGGGAGATATGTGGAGGATACAAAAAGAGCATTAGATGCTTGAGTAAAGGAAGATCAACTACAAGAGAGGTACTAGATAAGGAAACTTAAGGCCAGAAAACCAGAGAAGCCTTTGGGATAACGAACAAAGAAATATTCGCTTTTGAAATAGCTTTACTTGTTACCGAGCCCCTTAATAACTTTGTAGATATTGTATGCTTTAATGATCAATATAGAAGGTGTTTCAATTCTCTTTTTAAAGCTTAGTAGATAGGTGAGATATTGGAATGTGGGCATACGAGCTAGCTGCATCATGAAAAGAATGTAAAGAGAGCTCAGTAAGGCATAAACATTGGCTTAGTCTTGTGTAGAGGGCAACCCAAGCTCTTAAAGAAAGAATTTAAGGAAATCATTGAAAGATGACATAGCTCCAAAAAAGTATATATACTTATTACATGCCATATAGCCTATTGTTAGATGAGCCTATTGGTCAATTATAGGTAGGAGGACCTCAATCTTGGGGATCCCATGCTAAAAATAGATTGTTTGAAGTTCCTTTGCAGTTTGTTTCAATAATGTTTGATCATGAGAATTATCCATGGCATAAAGAATAGGTAGAACCCCCCTTAGAGTAGCAGGGCCATGAGGTTAAACTATTCGAATAGCTTGGAGGTGGAGTTCTCATGTGATGGAAGGTATTACTCTAAATGGAGTAGAAGTAGATGCTAGAGCAGTAGAAGAGCTTTCTTTTGAAGGGGTAAAAGGGCTAGTTTTAGTTCTAAGATGAGAAGATCGTCTAGTATTGGCCATTTTAAGCTAGAAAAATTAATGTTGAATGTGACCGAGTACATTTTATTTTAATGAATTACTTTAATTAAAACCAATGTAGTCAATGTATAGAATCCCACGGATGTTAATGCATTTCAACCAATTAGATTCTGCACATTGACCAAGGTAGTGTGAAGTGTTATTATATGTAGTGTGTTTCCTATGTCCAGAGCATGGTGTACGTGAACACTTTATATAGATAGTCTGCTCGTGATGGCAAATGAGCTCCGTTTCATACTATGAAAAAACATGCTAGATTTTACCCGTTATCATTGAATATACAATAACGAGAATGCTGTCCGGAATGACACAGAGCTTTCTTTATATGAATATAAGATCATAGTAAAAGCTTAAAGTGTTGGCACATGATTTATTTAGATGTCAGAGTGTGTTCAATGTGACTGTTTTTTAAAACCATCTCATCAAAATTGAGTCGTCAATCCACATTTGACCAAAATTCGATGAGAATAGATCGCATTACTTCCAAATGTGAAAACTTATGACATATGCAAAACTAAGGGCCAACATTAGAAAAACTCAGAGTGGAGGATTTGGGAACATAAAGTTGGCACCAAGAAAAGAAAATATGGAAACTCAAGGGCAAACTTATAGGAGGTTGGTGTTAGCTTCGTGAAAGTTGAATTGTCCCCAAAACCAACGTCTTAGTTCGACAATGTAAGTGGGACATGGACTTTGGGTCGACTATGTATAAGCAAGTATAAGGCTGCACAATGATGGTGAAATAACAACAATGGCAGCAACACTGCCATGGTCAAGGAACCCACCTAGGTGTAAATTCAAGATTTGGAAAATGATCTACTTGATTAAGTCGGCGATGATCTGATGTCGATTGAAATAGCTGTAGTGGTGCTAAATTCTAGAGTGAAGTTAACGACAATTGCGAGAAATGTTGGTGGGTATTGGAAACAAAAATTGCAAAAGAAAACAAAATTCTCAAAAGTGAACTAAAGTGAGACAAAAAATTCTAAGTGATATATATATATATATATATATATATATATATATATATAACACATCGCTCAAGAATTATGTCGGTACCAACATGATTATGGTCGGCACCATCTTGTTTTGTTTGTTAAAGAAAGCAGAAAAAGGAAAGAAAGCCTACCTGATCGAGACATAATGTATCTTCTAGAAAGTTAAGAGCCCCAACTATGATGTAGAAAAGAAATAGTACGACAATTATTTAAAGCGATGAACAGACACTCTGGAATAGACGTGATGCTTCAAAGATTATGACTAGTCCACTATAGAATCCTATATAGCAAAAATATGATTGCTTGTCTTGAACTAAATATGCTTTATTTTTATGAAAACATACTTTGGTTGGCAAGCGTTATCTAGCATTTAAGTCGGGTGACTTGTTGGTGAATCTAAACTTTGGGATGATTACCAAATGGATTAAGAACTTAAGGAGCTACTTGGGATGATGGGACCGTGGATTATAAGAGGTTGGAGTAAAGTTGGAGGATATAAAATATGGTTGGTACTGACCACAATCATGTTGGTTCCGGGCTGACCTTATAGAGGACGCATTTTTGAATAAGTAGGTGAACCACTCCAAAACATTATAGAAAAAGATGAGTATCACATAAGATAAATCATATCAATATCGATCTGATTTGTTGGAGCAATTTTTGGGAATGAAGCTTGGAAACTTAAAGATATGAATATGTATGAAGGAAAAGTGTTATACCACAGAGCAAACTGTGGTCAGTATCAACATGATTATGGTTGGTACAGACTAGATTATGATCATGGAAAATACTTATTCTTCCTTATTAATTTCATGGATTTGAGTTCTTACTTGGTCATCCACGATCTAGCAACTCTAGTGGATGATTTCACATATAAATATAAGTGTTAGGGTAATGTGAAAAGGACTTTTGGGCTCTTGTTCTTCACTCCCTTCTCTGTAGTTCTATCTTTTCCACGAATTGCTATTAAACCTGAATTCACATTTTTTTCTAGAGTAGAAACGTTATAAATCATTTGTATCCAGTCTAATCGATCAAAATGAAATTAGTGCAGACATAGGCATTGATTTGATGCTGAACCACTATAAAACTTGTATGTTCTTGCTGCTCATTTTCATTTTGATCTATTTACACTCGTTTTTGATGCATGTGAGGTGTTATATAGTTTTTTGATTTGATAATTACAATTTGTAATGTATGGAATCTAGATGAAATTCGTTTATTCGAAGTGGGCGAGTAAACCATAATTGTAGATCGTGTATTCAATATAATTGATTATGGTAAGTATCTTGTTGTGCTAGATGTAACATAAGGCCAAGTGCCATAAGATGGATCTTCGAATTTGATCAGTAAAATGTCAGTCTGGCTAGTTTACATAAAGTGCAAATTATTTGATATCCTTAAACATTATGGGTAATTAAATGCTTTTTCATAAAGAATTCATTATGATCTTATAGTAAAAGTTTTTCTTTTAAATGGTTTAACCATGTGGAAAGAAAAGAGAACGTACGAGAGTGGCTATAACTTGAGGCACAATTGAAATGAAGAGAGTGCATGGTCACTTCATATTCATGAAGAGACATCGAAAACGAGAATTGTATAAAATAATAATGGATACTTAACAAGGACAAGAAATATGATTTCTATTTCAAAATTTATTTTCATATAGAAAGCTACTTCCTATGAGATTTATTCTTCTAGTGTAAGTTATTTTAGATCTAAAACTCTCGACTATAAACTAGTTGTAGTGTATGAAATAAAAGCATGTAATAAGTGACTGAATGGAACTTCAGATTTCGTAATAGCATAGTAACTGTGGAAATAGCGGAAGCGTACCATATAATGCTTCTTAGGGGATGCATCTAGTATGGAAATTGTTTTCGTAAATATACTAAATGTTATTTTTGAAATAGTAATGGCTTTAGGTATTGACCAAAAATAGACAGTTTTATTTTAACATGAATATTTGTTATTGGATAAAAATGTAACGACCCTGGATTTTGACCATATTTTTATAATAAATATTTAATCCAATTAAATAAAATGTAAACTGATCATTTTAAAGTGAATATGACTTTTGGAAATATTTTCCATTTGTTTATATACATTTGTATTTTAAAAAGGAAATTTGATTTTGGAAATTTAAAATAAATCTCTTAGTAATATACACAATAAAAATTTATCTTATATAATTAAATTAAATGCTTTATCTTGTTATCATTTGGTATAAAAATATATATAGATAATAATGTTTAAAATAGAATCAAATTCTATAAATATAAAATATAACTAAACCATATTGAATATAATTTAAATAGTGATAGTCAAAATAGAAATAAAAGTAAAAACAAGATATCTTCATACATAAGACCAAATGTTTACCTGCAAATGTTATGCACAAATAATAAAAAAAAAAAATCTTCATACACAAAGCCAATGTCTACCTGCAAGTGGATATTTTAATACAAATATGTATATGAAGTTCAAGCTAGAAGTTAATAAAACAAACATCCTTATGCAAAATATCTTCATATACAAAGACTAAAACCTACCTGCAAAGTGTATAGTTACATACAAAATATCTATATATACAACAAAAATATAATAATAAGTATGTAAAAAAATAGGGAAACCAGTGCATTAATTGCCATCATCTCAAGCCAAAATTTTGTCATTTCAAATTTTACAAATCTTTACATTTCAGAAGAGAAAATCTGATTAATCAAAACATAGATAAGAAAACAGCTAATCCAGTTACAACCTTCCTTATTACATCTTGTTCTCTTTTATATATCTGTGTCCATCTTTTTGTTTTAGTTCGTTCAGTAACACATAAGAAAACCAGAGAATAAGAAATAAGCAACTTCATCTTTTCAAAATTAAAAACATCATTCAATTCAAAACAAAATAGGAAAGAACTCAAGGCAGATTCAAACTACAAGCTTTCAAAAACAGGAATTGTTCTATGTTTAAAACTTTCAGGTGAGTAAACATCAACTTAAAAGCTTTAAGTTTAAATTAAAACAATAAAGATGATTCACTGATTATGTGGTATTGCATATGCTTTAGCTTGAATATGATACTGTGTTGCTCTGTACTTCATTGTAAATTGTTACAGGTTACATATTTTGTTCAAAAACTCAAATGATTCTCATCAAATCATTGTTAAGCTTTAAGTTTCAACTGAAACAAGATGTTTAAACTTAAGCTTAGATTTTGTAAAGCTGTTTAAACCATCTTTGTAAAAGTATACCACTGTAATATTGTTTTACATGCAATCGACTAAAAATTTGATGAATTGATTGTCATAAGAAGCTAATTCAAGTTTATATCTTGAATGCTTGCTGTAATTAAAGATTTTTAAAACAAAAACGAAGACTTTTAGTTTGGTATTTCAAGAGCAGTTTGTATTTGAAACAAATTTGCATTTTTCTCATTTTCAGACATTGAATCAATAATAGATGTTGAAATTTGTTTTGAAGCTAGCATGAACATCTGTGATGTTGAGAAAATTGTTGAATAATTTTTCAAATACAAGAATTTGTCGAACGAATTCATTTTAGGGTTTAGTTTCGAGCTTTTGAAAGTGTCTGTAACGAGGGGTGTCCGTCGCCTATACGTGATCGAGTTGCACGAATCTATGGAGAATGGAAGCTTGGTGTATTGTCGTGGTGTGAACGAAGTTTGGGCGACTCCGGTGGTCTGTGCGGCGGTGGCGAAGTGGTTATGTCGTTTGGATTGAGCTACAGGTTCGAGCAAATGTCTGTTTTTCGACTTCGAATTTTTGTGGTCGAGCTGAAATTGGATTTCGATTTTGTGGATGATTTGCGACTTGCTGATGATGGTGGGGTTCACCGGAGTTGAGTAGCATCGCCATGCACGTGTACGACGAAGTGGTTGGTATCAGTGTCGTCGATGTCTTAGGTCGCGAGTTGTTGCTCGAGTAATTGGGGTGATTGCTTTGGGTTGTATTCGAGCGCGTGAAGATGGTTTTCCTGATGCTATATTTAAACTTAAGTTTTAAACTTAACTTAGTGGAAATAAATAAATGAAAAAAAGGGAGAAGAAGAAGAATACGAGAGGGAGTGAGGTGACTCGGGGAAAAGCTTGTGAGACTCGAAGTGCTAGTCGAGTTAAAACAAGGGAGAGTCTCGGGTTTTTCAACTGCAGAATTGTATTTTAAAAATTAAAGTTAGGCAAATTTGTGTCTCTACAAATTTTAAGCAACTGTAAACTTAATAACGGTTTAACAGATTTAGTTAAAAACTTAAATACAAGTTATAATTATAGTTAATACTTAACAAATGTTTTTAAACTCTTAATTATTATTTTAGTTAAGTAATTAATTTACGTTAAGTATTAACATTTAAGTTTTGTAGTTAATAATAAATTGATTTTCAAATTTAAAAGAAGACTTTTAAAATGTTAGTTAAGATGAATAATTAATATCAATTAATTATTTTTGGAAAGCAATTAAGAATAATTACTTTATAATTGTAATTAGAGATTGGTTAACTAATGATTTAGTTATAAATAAATTGTAATTAACTATTTAAAGTTAATTAATGCATGATTAGTAATTAAGTACTTAAGTAATTTAATTAAGAATTAGTAATTGATTAATTAAGTAATTAGTGGTTAATAAATGGGTAATTAAGTTTTATTAATTAATAATTAAGGTTATTAACTAATGATTAAGGATAATTAATTAAATAATTAAGATTTAATAAATTGTTTAAAAATCGATTGATTAATTAAATGATATGAAATGGAATAAATAGTTAATTGATGATTGATTAAAAAGGATTAAGTAATTAATTCTCAAATAATTGATTTAAATTAAAGTAATTACAATAAGAATTAAAGATGTTTACTTATGAATGTTGTATAAGTAGAATATCTAATTTGTGATATTTATTTGATGATATTCTGTGATGCTCTATGATATGATTAATATATCTATGATGATTGTGTATGATTTATCTGTGATAAATGCTATGTGAATTCAAAGTGTTGATGTTAAACAACTTGACCTTTAAAATGGCGTTTGGATTTCGATGAGACAGGGATCGGGTGTCATTTATGATTATCTGAAAACCACATCAATCCAAATTAAACGTTAGGTCGTAAATTCTCAAATGAAGATCGAGATGGAGTTTCCGAATGCAAGGGTTATTGTCATTGACTCTGAGGGTGATTCCAAAATGAGTGTAAAGAGATAATGCCTTAGTTTTCATTCGAACCCGGAACGAACTTGTATGGATTGAATGCTTTCAGCACATCGTCAGGTGTATGATGAGCATTCTAAGAGATATGTTCTATAAAGGTAATCACAGCCTCAAGCCTCATCAACCGGGAATAGCTAAAACAGGGGATGTGCAGCAAGGTTAGGTGGGTCATGCCTAAGTAGGACAAGATATATCGCTGTCTAGATGTACCTTTTTATTTCGGCTATGTGGGCGGTTGCTAGTTGCAACCGCGGGGTTATCTTCTTCGGGACTATTCAGTAAGGAATGGTTCCGGCCTTGTGTTTCAGGAGATTTAGGGTGGATCCTCGGTACGGTGATCTTGGACTCGTACTGTGACGGGCGGTACCCCCGTAGCCCTGCCATTGATGGAAACTCATTTTCCCTACGAGACCCTATGGTTTTGATTTGTATTACCCACTTTTGTGGCTAGTAGCTAGAATTTAATAGATGTAACAATTTCGGCTATTTTTTATTTACTTGAAAACCCTACACACTATTATAATATCACTGGATTTCCTATTAAAATGTTTTGCTTAGATAGGGTAAAAACTTACCCGTATTTATGTGTGGGGAGTCTTACGTGATACCTTTATTTTCAAATGATTTTCAAAGTAAACAACTTTAAATCGTTTACTCATACCGGACCCATGTCTGACCTGGAGTTTATATTTTTATTTTCATAAACTCTTGGGTACTCAAATTTTTATGAGTAGCCAAGTGATAGGTTTTGGATTGTTGTGTTTTGGAGGAGTTAGAGCAGGAGTTCCAGATGTATGTATATATCTATCTAGTTCCGCTGTGTTAGTTAGTGTAAGTTGTATTTTGGGATGTATGTAGTAACAGATGTATATATGACTGTCATGTGTATGATATTGTATAACTCTGATATATGTAAAACTATGTAATAGCTATGTGATGAATTATATTTTGTTCCATTCCGCTATGGGATTCTGATGTTGTTATTCTTTCTTTCTATTCTTTTCTATTTCTATCCCTTTCTTTTCTTATTGATGATACGTCTTTCTGTGGTTAGAAAGGCGGGTTGTCAGAAAAACTATAGTATTGGTATTTGTTTTCATAATAAAATGTACAAAAGTGTTTGAAAGTTTATATGGAATTATGGACAAAGCCGTGGTTTTGAAAAATAATTCTTTAATTATTTGATTATGAATCATATGATATAAGTGAACTGTATCTAAAATGACGAAGGGAAAAACACCCATTCAGTGGGAGCGACGTAAGAGTTCGTGAACTAAATGTTTCAAATTGAAACATAAAATTATATGCAATCATACGTCTAATGATGCCAAAACGGTTCTACATACTCCATTATAGTTCACTAGTGAATTATTGTATAAATTAACATGTATATTTGATACACATGTAGTATAACTATATTAAGTTCGTAGAGATAAAATAAATGTAAGTAATGTAGCATGTAAAAGAAAATAAAATGAACTAATTTTTTTAAATAGATAAGTATATTGGAAAGTGTTTTAAATGTACTTTAAAATGAATAAAGATTCAATCTCAAAAGTCAATCCTTCCTTTGATACATAATGATGTATTAATAAGGAGCATCGGGCTTTGTTAAACAAAATACGATTGATAATTAGTGAACTTAATTTAACTTTTCTATAAGTTCACGTACTCAAGAGTGGAATGTATGGTTAAAATTAATTTCGTCTAATGCATAATTTACGGAATTATACAAGATAAGGGTTTATACGAAACCCCAACATATCCGATATTAAGGATTCGACAGGTTGTGCTAATCTAAAGACTACATGTAATAATTGTTCATGAGAGATCATGTGTGGACTACCCCAAGGGATTTTGGGAACATTCAATATTGACTGACCAATTTATGTTATGAACCTAAGTTCCATAAACCTAATACCGAATCATTTTATATATACATGTACATATAGATACATTCACACACACACACACACACATATGTATTACAAAATGTTTATGAATACTTATTTAGTTGCACTAAGAAACTATTGTTATTTCAAGAAATGCTAACTTCGTAGTGAAGGAATTTCTTTTAGAAATTATTGGTAGTAAAATGGTTTTGGATACGATCCAAAGTTAAAAATGATTATGAGGGATGAAAAGAAATTGAACGAAACTAAATGGATGTAAAACACTAGAATGTATAATAAGCATCTCTCATATTGAAGAGAAGCCATTCACATCATTGTTAATAAAAGAACTTCCTAAGTTGTCAATAAACCATTAAGAGCATTGACTCTTCCATATAAAATAACGTGTAAATGCAAAGTGAATTTCAAGTACATTATCAAAATATGTTGATAATTTTAACCAAGAGATATGATCCATCATCTATAAGTGGGTTTTCAAGAAGAAGACTAATTAAGTTGGAATATAGAGAGTAATGTTGTAACGACCCAGAATTTCTGTCATTTGAAATTCAGATATTTAATTGATTTTAAATATTAACAAATAAAATTGGTAGGTCGAATAATTTATTTTTCGAATATTTAGATTTAATTGGATAATTAAATCGGCAATTTAATATTTGAAATTGCGTAAATAATTGGAAATTGGGTTTAATTTGATTAAAAATGATTTTTAAAGTTATATTAAATCATCTTGGAGTTAGAACAATGTTTGCGAACTTTTAAAATTAAATTAAAAGTTAATTTGTGAAAATTGAATATTTTAATATTTAATCGACTAGTGAAAATAGCCAATTTTCAAACAGTCTCAGATTTCGATGAAACTAGTTTCATCGGATCCGTAATGTTATATTATTGCAATATTTCAAATTTCGTGTCAATCGGATTTACCGTTTGTACGGGGCAAGGCAAAACGCATAGAAATTGGTTTAATCGATTTAATGTAAATCTTATCGTTTATTGCCGTAACTCGCACATATAATCGAATTAGCCTCCGAAACCTATTCCATTGTGTCCGGAACGTGGGGTACATCCTAAAAACGCCGGTCACCATGCGAGATTTGGAGTTTGAAAAATTGAAGATGAATTGTGTTCGTCGGTTTTCTATAAAAGGCCTCTATCATTCACTAAATTGCAAAACCCTAAAAGAATTAGTTCAGCCACCGCCATCATTTTCCATGGCCGAAATTCATCTTCCTTCTTCCTCAATTTTCTTCAAATCCACCAACAATTATCGAAAGTTGTCAACAACAAAAGTGAAGAGGGCTACGAGTTCTATAAAATCAACGGCTATGATCTTGATTGGAGCAACGTGGAGGGAGCTTGATGGCCGCGTTCTCTGGCCGTTCCTCCACGTTATGTGTGCAAAAGAGAAGACCGAGCTTTGTCATTCTCTGGCCGAAGGTCGAGCATGCGAGGGGCTATAACATGGTATGCTCCGATCATCTTCTAGGGTTAGAGTGGTGGTGCGATATGCGGTCAAAGTTTGGAAGCAATTAGGTTCTCTTGCGACCTGGAAGCAAGAACATGATGGGGGAAGAAAGAGGGGGGGCTGTGATTTCTTTTGGCAGATCCAACGGCCCAGATAGTAGGGTTTTGAAAAATAAAATTTATTTGTAAATTAATTATATTATAAATTGTACGATGTTTAAAATGCGATATCTTGTTCATACGAGGTCGGAATTGCGCGAGACAAGTTGCATTGCAATCGTTTTGTCGAACACTATGCAATGAAGCTGGTTTGGAGTCGTTTGGAGCAAGTGAAAATTTCAAGTAAAATTAAATGCACGTTTAATTTTATTCGAAACAAAACGCTACAACCGTTATCGGAAACACAAGGTGAAAACTTCTCACTCAATCGAATTGTTTCGATTTAAATTTTAAATAGTTAGATTTAAAATTGCTTGATCGTGTGATTGGATGATAATTATTATCTGTTGTAGTGAAATAGACCCTATACGCCGTATATTAAGCGGATGTTATTTATTAAAAACATATACCGCAATAATTCCATCTTGAATGGAATTGGTATTATATATGTACTTGGAGTTGATTTCCCGCATTATATAGCGGATGAGACCCTATTGCGCCGCATAATAGCGGATAGTATTTTATAAATCCCATATACCGTGATATTTCACCTCGAAGTGGAATTGGTGTTGTGCTAACATCTTTGGATGTAGGGAAACAAGTTGGAGGGATCCAACTGGATTTCTCAAACATTTGAATTTATTTCAATGTTGTGTGTTGATCTATTTATAATCTGCGTGATTATTTTTGTGATCGAAATCGTTAAAGGCTAAATTTTAGCCGAATATATTTTTGGTATCGTTAGATGCCGAAAATAAATAAAATTTTATTTCTGAAAATTTAAGTTGAGAATTCATAATAAAATTTAATGTTGGAATTGATTCATATTAAATAAATAAACATTGTAGTTTTTATGATACAAAAATTATGATTTTTATGAAATATAACCGAAATGTGATTTTTGAAATAAGTAGTTGATTAATTTGTAAAATGGTTTAAATTGGGATTTTTGAATTATTATAAATGATTTATATAAAAGATTTATAAAATTGATATTTATAAATTAAAATATTGGAATTATAAAACGAGTTTTTATAAGTGTTAAAATGAAATATAAATGGATTTCATAAGTGGATGAAATCTATAGATTTATAAATTGTGAAGTTATAAAATGAATAGATTTTGTAAAATAAAAGATTTATAAGTAATTAACTTATAAATTGGATTTTGGCGTGTAAATGGAATACGGATAGAATTTGTTAATAAAGTGATTTTATAGGTTGAAGTTGTTATAAAGTATAAATAGAATTTATAAATGTTGTTTTATAAATCCGAAATCGACTTATTTTGATAAGTTTAATTGTTATAGCTTATTAAAGGAAATATATCCACGATTTTGGACAGTGGATAATCCTTTAAATAAAATATATAGGAATTGAATTTGGTAGATGAAGTATATTCACGATTTTGGACAGTGAATAATATATTAAAGAAATATTTTGGGAAAGTGATATTTTAAATAGAATTAAAATGATTCAAAAAATGTTTTAAAATATATTAAGTATCGAAACCATAGATTTCAACATTCATTGTTGAAATAATGTTGAAATAGACGTTTTCGAGAAATAGAAGGAAATGGTGGACTATAACACTGTTGTTATAGTAAATGATTTCCGAAAGGAAATTTTTTGTATAGTATTGGGATTTATATATCTATCTTAATTTGGAATCCCTATACTAGTGATTTTGGGTTGTCGTAACGATGTTTTACGCAACATTCGTTTTGACTCAAATAAATGTGTTTAAGAGAATTTTTTTCTTAAAGAATAAAATATACTTAATTGTGATTTAAGTATATTGAATGTTTTCATAATGTTGAAAATAAATAGATTGGTGAATTACTTATTATTGAATAAGTATGGAAATGTTTTCCAATATGAAGTGAATGTTTTGAGATTATATCTTTTAAAAATAAATTGAAAATAAATAATTGAAATCGATTTGAAAAATCGTATAAAAAGTGAATATATGAAAATGTAAATTCACAATGGAAATGTATAAGGGAAATTTGTTTTAAGAATAAACATTGATTTATTTTTAAAAGTGTGGAAATAAATTTACGGATTTGGAACGTGAATTTAATAAATCGGTAAGGATTTATTTGGTTGGTTTAAATGAACCATCTTGAAATGAAAGTTGTAAAGGTGAAAATTGATTTGAAATTTGTTTTCAAATGGTTGAAGTGTGGAAAGTATATCTTGTAAAGATATTTTTGAAAATAAATAATTCGGGAAGATTATTTGGAATCGAGTTATGTTGTAAATATTGATCGATAGTTAAACAACCGACTATCAATATTGACCCTTAAATGGCTATTTGTTGTGAATTGGTTGAAATTGAATGCTACACTTATTTTTAAATTATTGCGCTCGTTATTCGGACTACCCATTCCGAATAGTGATACGACGTAATGGATAGCATTGAAGACCGGTGGTGAAGACCGTGTATTTGTGAAAACAGTAGGATGACCTATCGATTATCTCTGCACCGTTAGCTACGGTATGTAGATTTCCTTTGTGATGGGAAATTCGATCGGGATTGTGAATACCCGGATTGCTAGGGCTTCTTTTGAAGTGCCTTCGGTTCTGTTCAAACCCGGAACAGACTTGTATGGTTACATGTCTGACATTACATTTTGAGATATAAAGCAGATTTCTTCCCAATACATTACTGTTGGTAACGGAGAATTTATTCTCTTCGTTAACACCCTTCTCTGAGACGTATGAGCTCAGATGTTTTGTAGTTGAAGGTTATCAGTGATATACTCCCAATTTGGTAATGTGGCATGCTGAGTGTTGCCGTGTGATGATTATTTATTGATCATTTGTTGATCAAAGCGTGGATTTGTGAAAAAGCATAGCTTTGTGGACGAGACTTCTTCAGACCTCACGCCCCGGAAATGGTCGAAACAGGAATATGCGGCAAGGTTATGAGGGTCGCTCCCTTTAGAGCATGTCATTTCCTTCTGGAAAAGGGTGGTGTCAGGTATGGAGCCCTGATTCTTAACCTATGTGGTTGATCCAATCTCATTTTTCTGTGTGGTTGTTGCTTGGTGATCGAGGGCCCTCGGATAAAGGTCCCAAAGGACCGTGAGGTGGCATACTCAAGAAGTAGCTACCTAGTTACAGAGGTAACCCGACCTTGTGTTGGCAGAGATCCGGATAGGTTCTCGGGACGTCCCGCCAGAGGCGATCCCATGTGGCAGTAGGAAGTTCCTTAGCCTGACCATTTGTTGGAAATCCAAAGAAACAATACGAGCCTTGTACGGTTTTAGTTGTAGAACCTGCCATTCACTTATGGTGGCAACCCACTGTTTGGATGATAGCTATAGTAGGCATAGTTCGGAATGTCTATGCTGGCTAAATTTATATTCTACTTTCGAAATGCTTTCATCACTATGCACTAATAATAATATCAAAAATGATTTGTTTCGCATAGTAAGCATCTTTGATTATCATAAGGAGAAATCTCCTCCAATTCTGCGTTTGCAATGTGTGTGTGCGGGGATGCCTTATGGTAGTTTCATTTTCCAAAAGCATTACGGATATTTTTCACTTCTCTTGTTGTTGTTATTTTAAAAGATAAATAACTGTTTTGAGTTCTCACACCACTCGCATGACTGACCTGAAGTTTATTGTTCTCTTCCTAGACTCTGGGTGCCCATAATTTTCCACACGGGCAGTCTAGAGTCAGGTTATCAGGTCATTCTGGATTCAGAAGTGCTTTGGAGCTCAAGTGGCGAGCTGGATAGCGAGGCGTATTACTTGTATATGATATTGTCTTTCCGTTGTAAATTCACTTGTAGGGACATGTTTGTATAACTGTCCATTGTTTTGTTGTGTTGTATATTGCTATTGTATACTCTGATGTTGTGATGTAATGTAATAACTGAGATAGTTCTTTATTTTAAAGATTATTCATTTATCTATTATATGTTGTTCCGCTGCGATATGTGAGATTCTGATATTGTTTATGTTCTATTTTCTTACTTCTTCTATCTTTTTCTTCTACCTCTTCTTTTTAACCCTAACAATTCGATTTTCCGGCATTCGATTATGCGGCATTTGATACAGTGGATGTAAGAATGCCGACCTTCGGATCCCGATAAAATTGCATTCGTTACATTTGGTATCAGAGCATTGGTTAAGCGACAACCTTGGCTCTGTTGGGGATTACTCATTAGAGATAGAGTCAGTAGTACTCTAGAATGAGTTGAGTGTAATAATAGATATGAGCGCGTATTTGTTAGCGAATATGAAATTGTTTTGTATTGTGTTGACTTATTGGTTGATTGTTTATAGATTCTGATCGATGCAGTCTAGCTAACTGTCGTCGATAGGGGTTTCTAAACTTTTAAACGAGATAAACCGACATAGTATCATTTTAAATTGGGTAAATGAAATAATTTTACCTCAATTATATTTTATATATAAAGGAATAATTTTTTAGAATTATTAAAGTGTAGGTAAAATTGAATTGTTTGATTGTTGAAAATGTAAGAAAATACATAAGTGAATCAAAGTTGTTCGAATAATTTGAATAAAAACAACAATTGTGAAAGAACAAATTTTATAAAAGCAACAATTGTATAAGTGTAAAATTATAATTTAAATGATTTACAATTGTGGAATGACCTTGTATAAGTAAAGGGAAATGGTGAAATTCTATAAGAAAGGATTTATAAATGTGATTTATAAATAAAAGAAAATTTTGAAAGAATTTAAAGCATTGGATTCACTACTGTTGCTGGGAAATAATAAGGGTGATGACTACAGCATCATCAGTATCATTTTCGAGTTTCTGTGTGATGGATTTGCTACCATAGTAAATTGAAATTGAATTTTGTTGTAGTAAACAAATTTGAAATTAAAATCCAAGTTGAAATTGATGAACATAAGTTATCAAGTTTTGAACTTATAATATGAGATAATAACGATTTAGCTTTGGTAAAGTTGAAATAAATTTGAATTAGTATGATAAAATATATGATGTGAAATTTAACTAAAGAAAGTTAAATAAATAAAATCCGATTTGAAAGTTGAATAATAAGATGTATAACTTATTAAATGTGAAGGTGTAAGTAAAACCAATTATTAAAATGGTTAAACAACTTTGTTAAGCAAAACGAGGTATGAATCTGAATAAGTGATAAAATCGATTTTGGTAAAAGTTAAATAGAATTTACTTTGGAGTTGGAATCTGAATTGGATTTTAACTGGATTGGATATGTTATTGAAATGAAAATTTAAGTTGAGTTAAACAAATGATGTTGAAAAGGAATATAACTTAAGTGATGTTGAATGAGGTTGATTTTGGTATCAAAGTAAAATAATGAAATCATTAAATGAATATGAACTTGAGTTTTATAAATGAAATTCAACTTTAGTGGTTAAATGAATTAGTGATTGAATTAATAAATGAATTGAATGTAAATTAATCAAATGCAAATAAATTGAGACGAAATAATGGATGTAAGTGTTAATTCATTAAAGCTAATTAAACGTGTTAAACCAAATTGAAGGTAAACAAAGTGAATATGAATGTTGAATGTAAAGCGAATAATTTTTTTTGTATTGAATATACATTGGTTGTTGTATGATTGTTAGTTGATTGTATGTAAATTCAGTATGTGTTGATGAAATTGAATTAGTGGAATTGAAAACTAAAGTAATTGAATCCAAATTGGAAGTAAATGAATATGAACTGGATTTGATTTGAATTGAAAGTGAACCAATGTGAATGTAAATTAGTGAATCTAAACTAATTGAGAATGAATAATTGAATGTCGTTGTATATGAATTGATTGTAAACAATTACAAGTAATGTTGAAATCATATAAGTTGTTTATAAACCTTGTTTAGTATGCATTTCCTTTAATATGCATGTGTTGTAGTTGTTTAAAAGAGAAAAATGTTAATAACTTCTTATATATGTCACTTATGTGTTTATATTGAGTAAGTACAGGTACCGAGGCTACCGTTAGCAGGATTTGGTTGCGCAAAACGCTAAATAAATAGCTGCTTTGCTTAAAAATGCTAAAACGGTATGCCTACGCAATAAAAATAGGAAATATGAACTGTTTTTCTGTTTTTCCAACCGGGTGGGTCGATGTATATATATTTATCTCTATTGTGATATTGTAAAAGCTCCTCCGTACAAAGGAGGTTATGGCGAAATTTTCTAAAAATTTAAGGCGTTAGAAAATTTTCGGGAAATTTTGGATTTTTTTTTTGTGGAAACTAAGTTTTGATTTGAAGTTAAAGGTTAAACGATATAGTCGATTTTGAAAAGATGACTATATATGGATTTGAAACTTAGTAAATATTATGTAAGAAGTTTAACTATTGAACGTTGGAAAAGTTAAACTCTTAAGAGATTTGTAAATCAAAATTTGAACGATTTGTTTTGGAAAGTCAATGAATTCTGTAACTTTTTCTTACTTGGCAATTTCGATGACGAAATTCTTTTAAGGGGGAAGTTTGTAACGACCCAGAATTTCTGTCATTTGAAATTCAGATATTTAATTGATTTTAAATACTAACAAGTAAAATTGGTAAGTCGAATAATTTATTTTTCGAATATTTAGATTTAATTGGATAATTAAATAGGAAATTTAATATTTGAAATTGCGTAAATAATTGGAAATTGGATTTAATGTGATTAAAAATGATTTATAAAGTTATATTAAATTATATTGGAGTTAGAACAATGTTTGTGAACTTTCAAAATTGAATTAAAAGTTAATTTGTGAAAATTGAATATTTTAATATTTAATCGACTAGTGAAAATAGCCATTTATCAAACAGTCTCGGATTTTGACGAAACCAGTTTCATCGGATCCGTAATGTGATATTATTGCAAGATTACAAATTTTGTGTCAATCAGATTTACCGTTTGTCCGGGGCAAGCCAAAACGCATAGAAATTGGTTTAAACGATTTAATTTAAATCTGATCGTTTATTGCTGTAACTCGAACATATGATCGAATTAGCCTCCGAAACATATTCCATTGTGTCCGGAACGAGGGGTAAATTCTAGAAACGCCGGTCACCACGCGAGATTTGGAGCTCGAAAAATTGGAGATGAATTGTGTTCGTCAGTTTTCTATAAAAGGCCTCTATCATTCACTAAATTGCAAAACCCTAATAGAATTAGTTCAGCCGCCACCTTCATTTTCCATGGCCGAAATTCGTCTTCCTTCTTCCTTATTTTTCTTCCAATCCACCAACAATTATCGAAAGCTGTCAACTACAAAAGTGAAGAGGGCTACGAGTTCTATAAAATCAACGGTTAAGATCTTGATAGGAGCAACGTGGAGGGAGCTTTATAGCTGCGTTCTCTGGCCTTTCCTCCTCGTTATGCATGAAAAAGGGGAGGCCAGCTTTGTCATTCTCTGGCCGAAGGTCGAGCATGCGTGGGGCTATAACGTGGTATGCTGCGATCAACTTCTAGGGTTAGAGTGGTGGTGCGATTTGCTGTCAAAGTTTGGAAGCAATTGGGTTCTCTTGCGACCTGGAAGCAAGAACGTGATGGGGGAAGAAAGAGGGGGAGGGGGTGAGGCGGCTGTGATTTCTTTTGGCAGATCCAATGGCTCAGATAGTAGGGTTTTGAAAAATAAAATTTATTTGTAAATTAAATTAAATTATATTATAAATTGTACGATGTTTAAAATGCGATATCTTGTTCATACGAGGTCGGAATTGCGCGAAACAAGTTGGGTTGCAATCGTTTTGTCGAACATTACGAATGGAGCTAGTTTGGAGTCGTTTGGAGATAGTGAAAATTTCAGGTAAAATTAAACGCAGGTTTAATTTTATTCGAAACAAAACGCTACAACTGTTATCGAAAATTCTAGGTGAGAACTTCTCACTCAATCGAATTGTTTCGATTTAAATTTTAAATAGTTAGATTTAAAATTGCTTGATCTTGTGATTGGATGATAATTATTATCCATTGTAGTGAAATAGACCCTATACGCCGTATATTAAGCAGATGTTATTTATTAAAAACATATACCGCGATAATTCCATCTTGAATGGAATTGGTATTATATATGTACTTGGAGTTGATTTCCCGCATTATATAGCGGATGAGACCCTATCGTGCCGTATAATAGCGGATAGGATTTAATAAATCCCATATATCGCGATATTTCACCTCGAAGTAGAATTGGTATTGTGCTAACATCTTTGGATGCTGGGAAACAGGTTGGAGGGATCCAACTGTATTCCTCAAACATTTGAATTTATTTCAATGTTGTGTGTTGATCTATTTATTAATCTATTTATAATCTGCGTGATTATCTTTGTGATTGAAATCGTTAAAGGCTAAATTTTAGCCGAATATATTTTTGGTATCGTTAGATGCCGAAAATAAATAAAATTTGATTTCTAAAAATTTAAGTTGAGAATTCATAATAAAATTTAATTTTGGAATTGATTTATTTTAAATAAATAAACGTTGTAATTTTTATGTTATAAAAGTTATGATTTTTGTGAAATATAACCAAAATGTGATTTTTGAAATAAGTAGTTGATTAATTTATAAAATGGTTTAAATTGGGATTTTTGAATTATTATAAATGATTTATATAAAAGATTTATAAAATTGATATTTATAAATTAAAATATTGGAATTATAAAATGAGTTTTTATAAGTGTTAAAATGAAATATAAATGGATTTCATAAGTGGGTGATCTACAGATTTATAAATTGTGAAGTTATAAAATGAATAGATTTTGTAAAATAAAAGATTTATAAGTAATTAACTTATAAATTGGATTTTTGCGTGTAAATGGAATATGGATAGAATTTGTTAATAAAGTGATTTTATAGGTTGAAGTTGTTATAAAGTATAAATAGAATTTATAAACGTTGTTTTATAAATCCGAAATTGACTTATTTTGATAAGTTTAATTATTATAGCTTATTAAAGGAATTGTATCCACGATTTTGGACAGTGGAAAATCCTTTAAATAAAATATGTAGGAATTGAATTTGGTAGATGAAGTATATTCACGATTTTTGACAGTGAATAATATATTAAAGAAATATTTTGGGAAAGTGATATTTTAAATAGAATTAAGACGATTCAAAAAAATGTTTTAAAATATATTAATTATCGAAACCATAGATTTCAACATTCATTGTTAAAATAGACGTTTTCGAGAAATAGAAGGAAATGGTGGACTATAACACTGTTGTTATAGTAAATGATTTCCGAAAGGAAAAGTTTTGTATAGTATTGAGGTTTATATATCTATCTTAATTTGGAATCCCTATACTAGTGATTTTGGGTCGTAACGATGTTTTACGCAACATTCGTTTTGACTCAAATAAATGTGTTTAAGAGAATTTTTTTCTTAAAGAATAAAATATACTTAATTGTGATTTAAGTATATTGAATGTTTTCAAAATGTTGAAAATAAATAGATTGGTGAATTACTTATTATTGAATAAGTATGGAAATGTTTTCCAATATGAAGTGAATGTTTTGAGATTATATCTTTTAAAGATAAATTGAAAGTGAATAATTGAAATCGATTTGAAAAATCGTATAAAAAGTGAATATTTGGAAATGTAAATTCACAATGGAAATGTATAAGGGAAATTTGTTTTAAAAATAAACATTGATTTATTTTTAAAAGTGTGGAAATAAATTTATGGATTTGGAACGTGAATTTAATAAATGGTAAGGATTTATTTGATTGGTTTAAATGAACCATTTTGAAATGAAAGTTGTAAAGGTGAAAATTGATTTGAAATTTGTTTTCAAATGGTTGAAGTGTGGAAAATATATCTTGTAAAGATATTTTTGAAAATCAATAATTCGAGAAGATTATTTGGAATCTGGTTATGTTGTGAATATTGATCGATAGTTAAACAACCTACTATCAATATTGACCCTTAAATGGCTATTTGTTGTGAATTGGTTGAAATTGAATGCTACAGTTATTTTTAAATTATTGCGCTAGTTGTTCGGACTACCCATTCCGAATAGTGATACGACGTAATGGACAGCATTGAAGACCGGTGGTGAAGACCGGGTATTTGTGAAAATGGTAGGATGACCTATCGATTGTCTCTGCACCGTTAGCTACGGTATGGAGATTTCCTTTGTGATGAGAAATTCGATCGGGATTGTGAATACCCGGATTGCAAGTGCTTCTTTTGAAGTGCCTTCGGTTCTGTTCGAACCCGGAACAGACTTGTATGGTTACATGTCTGACATTACATTTTGAGATATAAAGTAGATTTCTTCCAAATACATTTCTGTTGGTGACGGAGAATTTATTCTCTTAGTTAACACCCTTCTCTGAGACGTACGAGCTCAGAGGTTTTGTAGTTGAAGTTTATCAACGATATACTCCCAATTTGGTAATGTGGCATGCTGAGTGTTGCTGTGTGATGATTATTTATTGATCATTTGTTGATAAAAGCATGGCTTTGTGAAAAAGCGCAGCTTTGTGGACGAGATTTCGTCAGACCCCACACCCCGGAAATGGTCGAACCAGGAATATGCGGCCAGGTTATGAGGGTCGCTCCCTTTAGGGTATGTCATTTCCTTCTGGAAAAGGGTGGTGTCAGGTATGGAACCCCTGATGGTTAACCTATGTGGTTGCTCCAATCTCATTTTTCTGTGTGGTTGTTGCTTGGTGATCGAAGGCCCCCGGATAAAGGTCCTAAAGGACGGGGGTGGCATACTCGAGAGGTAATTACCTAGTTACAGAGGTAACCCGACCTTGTGTTGGCTGAGATCTGGATAGGTTCTCGGGATGTCCCGCCAGAGGCGATCCCATGTGGCAGTAGGAAGTTCCTTAGCCTGACCATTGTTGGAAATACAAAGAAACAATACGAGCCTTGTACGGTTTTAGTTGTAGAACCTGCCATTCACTTATGGTGGCGCCCCACTGTTTGGATGGTAGCTATAGTAGGCATAGTTCGGAATGTCTGTGCTGGCTAAGATTTATATTCTACTTTCGAAATGCTTTCATCACTATGCACTAATAATAATATCAAAAATGATTTGTTTTGCGTAGTAAGCATCTTTGACTATCATAAGGAGAAATCTCCTCCAATTCTGCGTTTGCATTGTGTGTGTGCGGGGAGGCCTTATGGTAGTTTCATTTTCGAAAAGCATTACGAATATTTTTCACTTCTCTTGTTGTTGTTGTTATTTTAAAAGATAAATAACTGTTTTGAGTTCTCACACTAGTCCCATGACTGACCTAAAGTTTATTGTTTCTTCCTAAACTCTGGGTGCCCATAATTTTTCACACGGACAGTCTAGAGTCAGGTTATCAGGTCATTCTGGATTCAGAAGTGCTTTGGAGCTCAAGTAGCAAGCTGGATGGCGAGGCGTATTACTTGTATATGATATTGTCTTTCCGCTGTAAATTCGCTTGTAGGGACATGTTTGTATAACTGTCCATTGTTTTGTTGTGTTGTATATTGTTGTTGTATATTCTGATATTGTGATGTAATGTAATAACTGAGATAGTTCTTTGTTTTAAAGATTATTCATTTATCTATTATATGTTGTTCCGCTGCGATATGTGAGATTCTGATATTGTTTTTTTCTCTATTTTCTTACTTCTTCTATCATTTTCTTCTACCTCTTCTTTTTAACCCTAACAATTCGGTTTTTCGGCATTTGATTATGCGGCATTTGATACAGTGGACGTAAGAATGCCGACCTTTGGATGCTGATAATATCACATTCGTTACAAATGTTGATAAAACTAACATGTTAAATTTTAATTGTTGATAATAACATAGCAAATTTGCCATTCAACATGCTTAAGTTAATTCAGATTTCAATCATAAATTTATTGCCTGGCATGACTTTAAGTTTTGATACACATATGTTGAAATAGAAAATCTTAAATAATGATTTAAAATATATTGTTTGTACATAACAACAAAAGTGTATCGAAGTCAACAGAAAGTGATACCGAGTTTATGAGTTTCAGATATGATCCAAGAACTGATACAAATATATTATTTGATAAGCATTAGATTTGAACAATTATTTTAACAAAAATATTAATAGTTTGATTTCTGATCAATATATAGAGGAAGCACGTGTCTGCAAGAAATAACTATTAATGTACTAGAATATCTCTAAAAAACAACAAACTCATGATTGTCAATAATGTACCTAAGTTAAAATTATTATAGTCTGGTTAATTAATACTCAACATTGGATTCATAACTGATATCTATTATAATCAATATAAAAGGATGTTAGGAATGTCTCAAACAATATACATAGACACCATATTAGAATGTTTAATATGGAGCATGTAGGATGTATCCCTTAGCATTGATAATAGGATAATAGGATTATCATACATGCTGTACTGTCCACGTTTCGTATTCTGCTTATGCATTTGAAGCAAGTATCAAATCCAAATTAAGATTGCTAGTTGATAGTTAAGACTATTCTCGAGTATTTGTGAAATACTAGAAGTTGTGTTATTTAGCATTTGAACCAAGTGACTTCTTAGTGAATCTAGACTTTGATACAAAGATAAAATGGATCAAGAACTTAAGGGATCACTTAGGCTGATGGAATGATGGGATACAAGAAGTTGGAGCTAATTTGAAGTAAGTCATTTATGGTTAGTACCGAGATGATTATGATGGACCCACTTCTGAACAAGTAGGCGAACTATTTTGGTAATTTGCTGGAAAGGACAACCCTCATATAGGCAAATCATGTTGGTACCGACACGATTTAATGAAGCAATTTTTAGGAAGGAAGCGTGGAAACTCAAAGATATGAACAAGTATAAAGGAAAAGTGACTCGCCACTAAGCAAATTATGGTTAGTACCGACATGATTATAATTGGTGTAGATACGATTTTGAGTGTGGAAAATAACCATTCTTCCTTTTTAATCACATGGATCTGAATTCTTACATGGTCTTCTACAATCTACTAACATTGGTGGACGATTTCACTTATAAATACGAATTCTAGAGCAACATAAATAGGACTTTTGGCTCTTTTTCTTGACTTTCTTCTCCATAGATCCACCTTTGCTACAAATTATTATCAAAATTGAAAATTGCATTCTTTTATAGATTTAAAACCTTGTAATTCATTTGTATTCATGCCAAATCTCTAGCAACAAAATTAAATTAGACATAAGCATTGATTTGAGGCCGAACTACTATAAAATTTATGTGTTCTTACTGCTGATATATAGTATTTTGTCACTTTTTAGCTCAATATTTTTGATGCATTCAATAAGAAACGAGATTATAAAGTGAAGGTTTAACTTAGAACTTTAGATTTCAAGCATCGAGAAGATAGATCTAAAAGTTTATCGTTGTAGATCTGAAGTTACCGATATTTGAAGATGAATCCACATCAAATTTGAAGGATATGGCCCATAGGAAGACTTTCACGAGATCTGGAGCTGTTGCGGAGAAGATGAAGTTTCTTAATATAATGAAAAGACTATTAATCAACAAATGCTTTGCCATGACCTTCTTCCTCACGTGAGATGGTGACAAAGTTGAGCTAGATAGAATGATAGAAGTGAATAAAAGGATGTTGGATAGCTATAATGCCGTTTTTGAAAAAATGGAGAAAAGCTTTGCCATGTTATCCCAGTAGCCCCAAAGGCGTAAGAAGAGCCATAAAGATTCATCATCTTTGAGTTCAGAGTAGCAAAGTTCATCTCCATCATGTAAAAGAGAAGGAGAAGGTAAGCAAATAATGAAGAGGAATGCTGCTGGAACATCAAAGAAGTAAAGTGGAGGAGATGGAGTTGTTCTGGCCACAATAAATTAAGTCAGTTTCACCCCTAATTGGGTTATTATTGAGTTGATTGGAGGTGGGGGTAAGAAATCACTTGATGCTTTGGATCTTTCTGATAGTAAGTAATATTTACAGGATGCTACCGCTAATGACATATAAGATACTCCTGCATGGACTGACGGTGTTCAAGCGAATGCCATAGAACTGGTAAGGTGTCGTAGAAGGTCAGGACGAACGGTTCTTCCAAAGGCAAGGGAGCTTATACATTATACAACCATCCGAGAGTGTTTATAGAGTTAAACACTCAAGGCTATTCCTGACGATTGTCATCCAGCAATACAAACCAATGAAGAGTATATAGCGGTTATAGTGAGGAGATAGGATAATGAAAATCAACATTGGATCAATGATGAGTGGGGTTTATCACCTAGTTGGACACCATTCGCTAATAATATTATGTAGGAGAGTTATATTAGATATTCTGTGATGCCAACATTGCCATGTTATGGTTGAACGACTGAACCAAGATAGCATCTACTGAAGTATAGATGGAACATGGATGGTGCCCGAGCTATTGATGCTTTAAGGTTTAGGTGGTTTCCTATGTTCTTAGATGGAGTTTCCATGATGTGGTTTATGCGGATCACACTGAGGCCTATATCATCTTTCCACCAGTTAGTGAAGATGTTTATGGAGCAGTTCAAGCTCCATATTGCTTGGCCAAAGGATATGATGTCCTTATCAAATGTACTTTAGAGTTACTAGGAGACTTTTTAAAGCAATTCAACACTACATGATTGAAGTAAGTAATCTAAAGGAAGATCGGGTTTGATTGATCATGAAAGCTCCGTTAATATTATATTCAATAAAACATTTGATCGTACGAAGATTATTATGAAGGATCTGAAGGCAAGTAAATCTTATATCCGAGGATTTACTGGTAAGGCTATGGAGCTTATCTGTTGTATTGATTTATCCCTAGAGTTGGGTGAAGGAGATCTTAAGAAAGTGTGGGTCTGGACATTTATGGTGGTCCATGGATTTTTGGCTTATAAAAGTTTCTTGGATAACCGAACCTTGCTAGTTTCAGAATAACACTTAACCTATGGTGTTTGATGGTAACATTCCCCATTGAGTAAGCCGACCACAGTACTGGTCTAGAATGTTATGTCGTAGAGCTTAATGAGGCGAAGCGCTGCGAGGAAGGAAAGGATTCAAAGAACATTATATGCATTAAGACCACTAACGCATACCACCTACCGTCAAAGCCCTGATTCAGATCCCATAGTACATTCGACAAACCTACGGAACCTCAAAAAGAGGCGGAGGATGCGAGGATGGCATTGGCGGAGTTGATGATTAACATCCCGATTGATGATGATTATCCTTCTTGGGTTCGCAAATTCGGATCTTAGTTTTGCATAAAAATAAAAAAGGAGTTGGTGGGGCTTTTCCTAAAAAACCTAGATGTATTTTCCTGAATGCATTTTGATAAGCGTGAAATTTCGTCAAAGATAGCATGCCATGCATTGAATGTGGAGCTAAAATGCCCTCCTATAAAGTAGAAAAGACATATCTGCATCTAGAGCGATCCACTGCACTGAAAGAAGAGGTGGATAAGCTAAAGGAAAACGAATTCATCTGCAATGTGCTATACCCTGGATGGGTATCAACTCCTATGTTGGTCAAGAAGCCAAATGAAAAGTGGGGGACATGCATCGATAATTTAGACTTGAATAAGCTTTCCCGAAAGATAGTTTCCCGTTACCGAAGATTAACCAACTTGTGGATCCAACGACTAGACATGAATTGCTATCCTTTATGGATGTGTACTTTGGCTACAAGCAGATAGCAACGCATGTTCCAGATCAAGAGCATACAAGTTTCATTATTGATTTAGGGCTGGATTTTTATCGAGTCATGTCGCTCAACCTACTTACCAATGACTCATAATTAGATGATGAAAGATCAAATCGTGCAGACAATGGAGGTTTATTTGGAAGATATGCTGGTGAAATCATAATGATCAATGAATCATATGGATGACCTCTATATGATGTTCGATGTGCTTCGGAATAATGAAATGAAGCTTAATCTACTGAAATGTTCTTTCAAGGTCGCATCAGGAAAGCTGCAAGGTTCCATTGTAAATTCAACAAGCATTGAAACCAACCCAGAGAAGGTCAAAGTATTGAAAGAGATTACCGCCCCAAGGATAAGGAGGGAGATGTAGAACCTGAATGGGAAGGTCGCTGCACTAAGTCGATTCATCTCAAAAGAAACAGAAAAATGTATTCCATCCTTTGATTCCCTTAAAAAATAAAGAAAGAAATTTTATCCAGACGAAAGTATGTTAGTAAGCTTTCTCAAATTTACTACAGCATATAGAAAGACCACCAGTTTTGTCAAAGCCTTTGGAAGGAGAAGATGTATCCATTTACTTAGTGGTATCTACTCACGCACTGGGTGCAACCTTGGTACATAAGGCGTCTAAAATCCAAAGGCCTATGTATTATATCAACAAGTGGTTCACTATAGTTGAAAATAACTATTTGAAGCTATAGAAACTAGCATACTACTTACTGATTGCTTTAAGGAAGTTCCAACCATAATTCTAGGCTCACCTGATAAAAGTTTTGACTGATCAGCCATTGAGGCAAGTACTACATTGACAAAGTTCTATAGGGAGATTGCTGAAGTGGAATATCGAAATAAGTCAATATGATATAATCTAACATTGTAAGAAAGCAATATGAGGACATGCATTGGATAACTTCAATGTTGAATTCACCTTTCGAGATAGAGAAGTGGAAGAGGATGTGGTCCAATTGTCCCAACAAAAAATGCATGTAGATAAAGCCTCCAACAAAGGTAGTTTCTGGGCAGGAGTAATTCATATAACCCTATATGGACAGAAGATATGCTATGCTTTAAAACTAGAGTTCTCGATAACAAACAACGAAACCGAATATGAAGCGTTGATTAGGAGACTCAAGATAGCAAGAGAATAGGAGTCAAGAAATTGCATGTAACAATCCATAATTATTGATTAATTAAATTAATTAGTTAATTAAAGGGCCAAGATAAGCTAAATGAAAGAAAGGGGCAATGAACTAATGAAATAGAATATGAGGGCCTAAGCCCAAATTATCGTGGGACAATAAATATTTCTTTCCATTAATTCATTTCAATCTATTAAAAATAAAATATAAGCTAGAGTGGAACATTGATGGTGGTAGCCTAAAGAGAAAATAAAGAGAAGATAAGGAAATGTAAGACAGATTAAGAAGACTAAAGCAACATATTTCAAAGATCTAGGCGAGTGACACTAAATCCGTTTTTACAGTTTCCAACTATTTGGTTTTGGTATGATGTTGTATACTTTATATATGATGTAGTTTCGTATGAATTTCCATTAGCAAGCAAAAGATTTAATGAATGTTTTAGGGAAAAATATATGAATATAAGTGTTTAGCTATGTTTTCCAGCTCTAAGGACTTCGCTATACTATAAAAATTTAATATGATGTTCTAATCATGATGTTAGGAATAGGTTTTTAGTTTGAAAGGTTACCAGTGCCAATATAATTTATTTTGAACATTTGAAGTAGTATACCTAGGAAATAATAAGGAAATTTTTTTTAATAGTAATCCATGAAAATTTTGGAGTTTTAATAAGGTTTTCTATGAAAAAATTAAACCAATATAAGAGAGTCAAAAGGTACCGCACAATCGCAAATAATTTAAAATTATACGACAAAACAAGTGTTAAAAAATAGGGGACCATACCCATATAAACATGAAAAGAAAAATAAAGGACATTATTTTAACAAAAAGTGAAATCACGACGAATTAGGTAACAACATATGTAAATATACTATCAGATGTGTCGGACTTTGTCTAGTATGGAACTGAGGCGGGGGCCTTACATTTCATAAGAGAACCACACATATGGGGATGGGGTGGTTATTTCCCAAGGAGATATAGGAACTTTTAGGGGAAATTAGATTCACGCTGCGTATGTAGAAGACATGTTGCACCATAAAACTGTGAAGTTGGGAGAGACTGAACTGTACTGCCGTATGTTCTACGCCGTAATTTGGAAGCATTCACTTAATAAGGGAAGTGTGTATTGAGCTAGTAAGTTGTAGCTGAGTGGTAGTACGCTAAGAGAAGCGAGAACGAAACCTAATATAAGACCATTAGGTAGCACTCATGGAGAGGCCAGGTTAGTAAGGAAGAGAACTTATGTTCAAAAGTTAGGATTGGAAGGGTTATTGATATCGGGTGGGATGCTCATTAGAATGCACACGTTGGAAAGGTGATGAAAGGCATTCAACTTCCAAGAGACTGTCGTGGGATAATTCTTTGACCTTTAAAATTAAATAAATGTTTAGGGACCATGGGTGGCTATTTGACAGTGGTCTAGAATTTAAAAAATTAAAAATATATAGAGACTACATGTGGATGTTTTTATGGTCCAAAGCTTAATAAATAAAGGATGCTACAGAGGGATGAGTTTATGTAGTTGAAACTTAATGAATGAGCTAAAGAGATACCGCAAGAGGCCGGTTCCATGTAGTATAAATTTAATAAATGAATTAAGAGGATACCGCTAAGGGCTGATTCTAGGCAGTATTCAGATAAAAGACAAAAACCTAAAAGGGGTACTTAATGGGGACTGTGCCAGGGGCGTAGTAGAAGTTTGGAATATAAAATTAAAAGCTAATCTAAAGTGGGGAGCTTAGTTAGGACTACAAATGCCAGTAACCATGATTTTTTCACTATGATGATAGCGAATAGTAAGGGGGAAGCCATTCTTTGTAGTACAATGTGGTCTCACTGTATGTTTGTTTCAGGTAAGTATTATTCATACCAGACTTTATATATGACATGTTTTTTATTATTGTTTTCTCCATAAACTCATGGGTGCTTATTTGAGTAGGTTGAGTTTATGCGATTAGACAAGTTTATAATAACAACAATAGTATGCAGATTGAAGATGAGGTAGGAGGCTATGTTAATAAATAAAGATGTTATTTCCATTATTTTTAAGGAGTCTAGGCAGCATCATCATATGTTGATCTGACTCTTTACAATGTTAATTTTATATTGTTGTGACACCTATGTAGGCATGATTTTGGGATTAATTTTGAAATAAAATGCATGTAACGAATATGTAGAAAATTCCTATGAAATAAAAATATTTAGTAGCTCTGTTTAATTTATATATATTTGAATATACTGAAGTCATTTATATCGTTGGAAGATAGTTAAGATGATGATTGCAACATCATCGGCGTTCATCTTCGAGTCTCAAAGTAGGGGACGTTACACCGCATATATTTAGCAACTCGCTGTTAATGATTTGTTGGGTTAGAAAGGATTTTCGGTTAGGGAAGCGAGACTCGCCTCTTACTTCATGAATGTTCTTGAACTACCAAACAACATCGAACACATATGATAACACACATCCTTAGAGAAGAAAATATGCAAGCTGATTCACTAGCCAAGCTAGCCTACTCTAGGAGTGCGCAACTATGTGACTCGTCCCAGTAGATATTTTGTTGGCTTCGAGCATCAACCTGATGGATGTTAATTGGATCTTGGAAGCCGAGGAAGAAATGAAGTCATGGATGACACCAATGAAAGTCAATTTTCTAAAGGAAACTCTCCTTACTAGAAGGAATAAACGATAAAAACTCCTGCATCAAATTCCTTATTTTTTTATGCAAGAAGGAGTACCGTATAGGAGAGGATTCTCGACCCTGTTTTATGGTGTGTCACTAAAGATGAAGACAAGAAAATCCTTGTGGCTATACATGAAGGAAACTGTGGTAATCACAATAAGGGTAGACATTGGCAAAAAGGTACTTCACTATAGACACTTTTGGCCAACAATCAGCCAAGATGTGGCTAATTACATCAGACCAAATGATAGATGCCAAAGATTTACGAAAATAGTAAGGGCCCCATATATAGAGCTTAGGAAAATGGTTAGTCCATGGTTGTTTATAGTATAGAGAAATGAGATAACTAACGTGCTACCAATGTCGAAACTGCCGATATCAAAATACGTAGAAAAGTATGCTATTGTTGTTGTAGACCACTTCACAAAGTGGTTGTCCCACTAGCCACAATCACTATGAAGAAAGTGATCCGCTTTGTGGTGAAAAATATCTTATGTAGACTTGGAGTTCCACAAGTGATCATTACTGATAATGGAACTCAATTCTAAAGTGTCATGTTCAAAGAATTCTGTAACGGATACAAAACAAGAAGAGCTTTTTGGTAGTAGCACATCTACAAGCGAATAGATAGGTGGAGGTGATGAACAAGATGATCAAATCCATCCAGAAGCAATTGTTGAAAGCCAAGTGAAACTAGATTGATGAGTTACCACTGGCATTGTGGGATTATAGGATGACCAACAAGTTCGCAACTCGGCATACTCCATTTGCTTTGGCCTAAGGAGTTGAGGCTATGATTCTGATTGAATTGGAAGTCCCTTCTTACCGAAGAAATCATTATGATTCGAAGATGAACGAGGAACTCTTGATTGAGTCCTTCAACTTGGTCGATGAAAAATGAGAAGAGGCTGAACTGAGGGTAGCTGCTCACCAGAAAAGAATAGTTAGGCATCTCAACGCCAAGGTTAGAAACCATATCTCTAAGATATGTGACCTTGTTTTGAAATGGGTCTTTCCAGGTATGGGGAAAATTGGTCCAAATCGGAAAGGTTCTTTTGTGATTGAACGGAAGCTTAGAGACCAACTTTAAGGCTATCGACTATTGATGGAATCCTAATTTCACGGATATGGAATAACAAGCATCTACAGTGCTATTTCACTTAGATTTATTCATTTTTTGCAAGTAAGACATCCTGATCCAAGGAATGAGGTGTAATAAGGCAGAGTTTCCATTCTTTTGTTAATAAATGAATTGGCATTTAGAATCAATGAAACCGTAATCTTAAAAGTCAGACTAAATATACTATTTTTTATTAAGTTTAATCAAGATGTTCATTAAAACCACTTTCTAATTAGTGACGGTAACTAACAGTTCTAGTTAAAGAACTAAGATGAAAAATTAAATGTGTGTAATTTCAAATTTAGGTACTTTTCTTGTAATATTATATTTATGTGGTATTCATTTATTTATAATTTATGAACCATGGCCCTTCTTAAGGTTTTCCACATGATTTTCAATTAAACAAAATGTAAAACTAGGAACGATCTAACAAAATAATCAACCCGATATCTTTTAAATCATTGCTCGAAGTTGTGGAAAATTTGACAACATAAAGATGAGTATCGGATTTGGGAGAATGAACTTGAATAAAGTCTAAAAATATAAGTTACTAAATTTATGATAGACAATGGCATAATGGGAGAAATGCAGACGCTAATCCATCATAATTAAACCTAATTAAAACTAAAATTTGCTTTATTTCTATATATCACCAAATTTTTTGTGGTAACACAATCATTTGACGAATTTCATAATTTACGTGACATGCTACCATCAGTTTCTTTACTTGTACATCCCACATACTTTTTCGTTTTATTTTGAATTACATAATTTGTACAATATTACTATATGGCTTGAAGGTATGGCACCTATTTTTTTGATGGGCTTCATGGAGATGTGTTTGACATCTTATTTGGGTTTATATCTAAAAAATAACCTTTTCGGTTTATTTATCATGTGTGAATTATGATGGCTTACTTGCAAATTAAACTGACATATTTTAAACAAGGAATAAATTGAATGTTTAGAATCATTTTTGGTGACAAGTAGTTTTATTTTCTTTGGAGATCACAAATGTTAGTTCATGACTTGCCATACATGTAGAAGTTAAGATATATCATTATTGGTTTAGCTGCTATATATATATATATATGCTGGTTAAGTATCTAGCTAAAAATTTAATTTGGCACAATAACAAGCGTTTCCTATCAACTGTCGGCATCTTTCTTTAATTACTACCATAAAAAGCTGCAGCCATTTGAGGGTTGGCATTTCAGTTTACGAATTATCTATTGACTAATCTTTACAATTTAATGCTTATTACAAAATTTATGTATAAGAGAACGATTTAGATATGACTGCTCTGTATCGATAATGTAATTAATACTAGATTTTAAGTATAAGAGAACAGTTTAAAAATGACTTGTGCGCATTTTAATGTTTAGTTTTTTTTAAAAATTTCCTTTTATCATACCAGTGATACATGTATCTTATATGTGCAATTTCAATTGTTTGTTAGTACTTGGTGAATTGATGAACTTAAAAGCTAGCTTGTTCTTAAAACATACATAAAGTTTCAATGTGTGTTTTAATATTCTCAAACTAAAATATAAATTATAACCTTGTATGCATAATATAGTCTTATTTGCATTATGTTTCATCGTTAAAAATTAAAATATATTTCAAAGGTTGTACGGAGGCCATCTTCTGAGATTGCTTGCATTGAAGATACCATTGGATCATAGTAATATGGCCTGCTTCTAAAGTTGTAGCAAATCAAGTTCCTGTAAGCATATATTATTTGTCTTTTACATATAAATTTGCTGAAAATCGATACTTGAGTGTGAGATTTGACTATGGATGTTATACTTCTTTTGTAGAGGTAACCATTGACTTAATTATTGATTGGTCGGAAGAAGCTTCTCTTTTAGCTCTAACTATGAGTATGATGTTTACTAATATGGTGTCAATTGATCTACTGTAGGTTGTTTTAGTTATCCACTTAATCATTCTATATTTAATGTATCATTTAGCTATTGACTTTTATCATAAAGTAGAAAACTAGTACAAGAAATTGTAAACTTTTCACTAAAATTCATTTTAAATCTGTTTAATTAAATTCATTCTGATTTCGTTTTAACCAAATTAACTTTAAATCAGATAATGGTTTAAACAAATATTAGATTTTGAAATAGTTTTTTGATTAAATTCTATCTAAACTAGTTTTTGATCAAATTCAGCTATATAGTGGTTAAGTACAGTTGAACTATTCTGAAGATAACTAACTTAAATATTATAGTTACCTCAAACTCAAATACTCCCACAAATTTAATTAAGACTGGTTCATTGGTTAAAATATTTTTATCTCATAGGATATATGTTATTAAGATTATTTTTTAATATCTGGTTTGCTTCACATAGTGGTCAATGCAGCTTATATTCCATGATGCAAAGTTAAGTAATCAACCACCATATTTTTACTCTTAAATAAAAATCCTTTGTGCATGATGTATATTGATACAACTAAATACACTTTTTACTATATTGGAAATACTTTTGATTGATGTATTTTTACTAGATTGGGTGTCAACGATGAAATTTGCTATTTGTAGTTAGATCTATAAAGGTTAGACACATACAACTTACTGTTTACGTCATCATTTACAACGTATTATATTTTTTTTATATAGAAGTAAAGTTTACTTGCTATGTACTAAGTAAATTTGATTAGCATGCCATTTTGTCTAAGTGGGATGTCACAGGACTGTTCTTCCACCACTTTGATACCTCTTAAGAATAAGATTCCCTTGTAGGCCTTGATATTTTTTTCCATCAAAAACTAATAGCAGCTGATAACATCAAGTTATTCCTATTTATGATATGGATATTTTATAGATATTATTATGAAATGAATGTAGTTTCAGTTGTACTGATTAGGGTTAACTCGCCACTGTGATCATCTCAGGATTGTATATAAATGTCTTAACTGATATTCATTGCTATCATATAAAAATCCCACACTTGTATTATGGTTCACATCAAGAGCACAACATAATATATTTTCCCCATTTGAGTATATTTAAATACTATTGAGTATTATGATAGTATGTTCTTATTAGCTTTTATTATATGCTAACTGGATTTGGTTCTCAAGTTGCAAATTGCGACATTTAGGCACTTACAATCTCAAAAGTCCATTGTAATCATTGTGTTAAATTTATGTTGCGTATACACTATATATCAAGTTCATACCATAAATAAAGTCCTATAATCAATTTCCTTTTGTTATGTATAAAGCAATTATAGTATGATAGTGGAACAAATTAGAGCTCCTTCAAGTACAAAAGATGGCAAGGATGTACCTATTTCTCTTGGATGCCCCATGGTATTTCCCTTGTTACTTTTCAGATTTGTTTATTTGATTATGCTTTTGGCTAAGTGTGTTTAATAATCAATATATTATGAATTATTGCTACATATCTTTTCTCTTAAAAAAATTTCAAGAACAATATGTAAACATGAAAATGGAACTAGATAAATAAAATTTATATCTAAAGAATGATATATGTTAAGTGGAAGTTAAAAGCAATGAACTTGAATATCAGAATGTAGCTACATAAAATTAGATATGAAATAAAGGACAAGATAAATCTATTTAAATGTTGATATAAATGCAATGTTAACGAAATAACTTACAAGTTAATGAATACTAAGATTTGCTAGAGAAAATTGCATTTATAGCTCTCTACCCAAGTCAGCATGATGAAATCAAACCAGTGCATCTACTAGTAAAGTATTATGGAAACAACAACAACAACAATATAATAATAATACATAAAATCAAAAATAGTGTGTTACTTGTTTTTAAGGGTTAGATGATCAATGCTTTGCCAAATAATTTTAGTATATTTTGACCCATCTCAAGCATGATTACCAAATTATGTTTGCCATATACTTATGATTTTGACCCATTAATCCTGTAACCACTTTTAATAAAGCTGAATCACATAAAAACTCAGTTTGGAAAAATTGATATCACTTCCAGTTTTGCAACCAAGAGTGCTTTCAATTTCAAAACGAGAATGCATTTGTTTTCCTCGTCTTGCAGAATTGAGGACACCGGTCTTGTAGAATTAAGCTCAACCGGTTTCACAATTGAGCATGCCTTGTTTCGCAGCTGAACATACCCAATTTTGTTGATGCTTAATTTATGAAGCTTATGTTGTATAATTGTGATTGTTAGCCATCACAATTAATCGATGTGATCTATTGTGAATTTTTATGTGGTTATATCTCATATTAATTATTTGTTTATGTAAATGCAGGAAAATAATGTTAAGAAGATGCTGCATAAAAGATTTTTGCAAAACTGACTACATTATTCAGGGTTTACATTTTTTGAGCTCATGGTGTTGATTTGAATAATATTCTATTTTGTCTCGATGATTGTTGATGGTAATCATGTATTCTTTTATGATCTCATAAAACATTTATCATTGAAATATTTTCACAAATATTATATATGGAAACATGGTGTAAAATTGGTTATATTCAATATTTGATGTTTATTTTGTTCTCAAATGAGTTGTCTTTTAGTTTTATTCAATTATAAGTAAGTGAAAAGTTATTCCATATATGTGTGTGTATTTTAAATGGTCTAGTATAGTATTCAATGGATGAATGAACAGTAGGATAAAGATCTTAAATGCTATATAGAACTAAAAACAATATACGCTTTTCATAGCGTATTTGATACGTCCAATGTAGGATAGCAAAGCAAAAATTGGTATGGAAACCTTCTATAGTGTTTAACATTTCTATAGCATTTACACCTACTAGCATTTCAAAAACACTACTGAATGTGAACTTTTCATAGCGTTTAGTTTTCTACTAATATATTTTTGATCTACTATAGCATGTCATTAAACATCGTTCTTTGAAATGTTATGAAAAGTTTCTATAATGTTTTTCAAACGCTAGTGATAGTCTAGTTTGTTGTAGTGAATGTAGGTAATTTGAGAAAGGAAGTTCTTAGAGAATGTCATCGATTAAAGTTTATTACCCATCCCGGAGGTACGAAGATGCACTGAGATATGAAGATGAATTTCTTCTAGGAAGGAATGAAGAGAGATGTAGGCATGTGGGTAAAGCGATGTATAAATTACCAACAAGTAAAAGTCGAGCATCAAAAGCCAAGTGGATTATTTCAACCTTTGAAAGTGCCACCATGAAAATTGATTGTATATCTATGGATTTTATTAATGGATTGCCAAGATCGAATAGTGGAAATGAAAGCATTTGGATCATGGTTGATAAACTGACCAAGGGAACACTTTATCCCTGTTATGTCGACAAGGATGACACTTAGTCTAACAACGTTATTCATTAAGAATATTTTGAAATTTTATAGAACACCGAGTTGCATTGTAAGTGATAGACATCCTTTGTTTACTAGTGAGTTTTGGAAGAGCTTATAGAATGAATTGGGATCAAGCTGAAGATGACTACTGCTTATCATCCATAAACTGATGGGCAAATGTAAAGGGCTAACAAGGGCCTCGAAGATTTATTGAGGGCTTGCGTATTAGACTTTAGAGGTCATGGGAAGACTGTTTGCACTTTATCAAGTTTTCTTATAAAAAGGGTTATGAGATTAGTATAAGAATGACATATTTCAAAGCATTTAATGAAAGACCATGCAAATCACCTACGTATTGGTTGAAGACTGATGATCGACCAATGCCTGCTCTGGATTTGCTGAAAGAGGTCATAAAAAAAATTAGGTTAATCCGAGCAAGGATGAAGAAAGTTCAATCAAGGCAGAAAAATTACGCAAATAGAATGCGTAAGGACTTGGAATGCTTAGTTGGAGATTATTTTTTTATGAAAGTCACTACTACAAAACAGGCCATTTGCATCGCCTCATTTGAATCGGTTTAAGTAAAAACTGATGCAAATAGAACTATTTACATCAGTTCTGTCTTAATAACCGATGCAATTGGTACGTGGAAAGCAATGAGTAATAAAAAAGTCAAATTTGCATCAGTTGTCACCAACAACTGATGCAAATACGTCGATGCAAATAGTTTTAGTCGCATCAGTTTTAAAGTCAACCGATGTAACTACGTCCAACATAATAATTTTTGCATCGGTTCCCTTGCGTACGCGATGCAATTTCAAATTATTTAGGTTATTCGTTGCTCAATTTTACATCCCGCCTTTCCAATTTTTTTCTGCTGCTCCCATTCTTTTCCTCGAATAATTCGTGCGCTTCAAAGAAAAAGAAAAACCCTAAAATCACCGTTAAGCGATCGGTTGATTTCAAGTTTTGAGTTTCGAGTTTGCTGATTGATTTCGAGTTTCGAGTTCGCTGGATTGATTTCGAGTTTCGAGTTTGCTGGATTGATTCACCATTAAGCAACCAATTTCGAGTTTGCTGGATTGATTTTCAGGTATAAAATTTTCTTTCTTGAAAATTCCTACTACTTCCTATCATTATTTTCGAGTTTTCTCGATTCTAGCTAATTGATTATTATTAAAAAAAATCTCATCTTTCTTTTCTGTTTTATTTCACATGTTCATTTTTTTGCACCAAATGTATTTGAATGATGCCTATGAGATCTTTTGTTACTATTTGGCTTGCATTCTCTTTTTATACCTTGCAAAAAAAGAGTGTGATTGGTGTTGTTATAAACCATAGCTGCTTAAGTGTATGATTGAAATTAAGAAAATAAGTTTGAGTAATAGTATTGACCTTTAGAAATTCTATCATTTTAATTTCCTTTTTTTATTATCTGTCACTTGTTTAAGTAGGCTATGTCTTCTTAATGCCTTAAACACAACACTTACAATGATTCTTCAAAGGTAAAATATCTAGATCTTCAAAGGTAAAAAATGGATATGCACAGTATGTACCATTTATGTCCACGGTACCACTGAAGTCATACACCAAAATAAATAATTATAATTAAAAAAAGATAAAAATCAGAGGCATAATAATATAACATCTAACTTATGTTTATGTCATGCTAATGTTATACAAGGAACATTTGCTTTGTAATTGGTAACATGAAATTGACTTAAAACTCAAAACTCTCAAAGCCAGGCAAATAAAAACTCTAAGCATCAAAAGTTGATATAATATTTTTCTTGATGGTGAACTCATCTGCTTTTGCAGGGATGATTGACCGAAGAAGGAAAAAAACAAATAGAAAGGAACATTAAATTCTGAATAACTAGCTTAGTATAGTTCTATGGAAAATAAAATATAAATAGGCTTACCTTTTGTAGCATGCGTTCCAAACGTTCGATTTCTTTTTTAGCATAGCCAGAACCTTTCTCTATGGTGCTTTTTGCAGCTTTCAAGTAAACTTTTCCATACCCGCATAAGAGAGAAAATCATTTATCTAGGAGAAGAGAATTTGTTTCTGTAAAATAATAATAATAATTAAAAAAAAACCTTTTACAACTGTACTAAAGCATGATGAGCATAAAAAAATTTTGTTAGGGGGAGCAAGACAGTTGGTTCAGAGGAAGGGTGATATATTGTTATGTCTGAAGGGGTTGAACAGGTAAAGGGTAGAGATGAAGTAAGTGGCTGGAAACTGATATGCAGTGTGGCTGGAAACTGATATGCAGTGTGGCTGGAAAATGATATGAAGTAAGGGCAAAAATGATTTGTCGTGGCAGCAGATGTTGGAAGGGATGGTGAAGGAGGATGGCAGTATATGGGAGATGTTTTGTATGCACAGTGTAGGATGTTATGGTTGTTAGTTGTATGGAGCAGTAATGATGGCAGTGGTGAACTTGTATGTGACCAGTAGATGTGAAGTTTACTGAGGTGAGTTTGAGTGAGGTATGTATATTGAAGTGTAGTGATGATGTATGTGGGAATGATGACTTGAGGCTTCAAGTTTGAGGAGGAGTTGGTGAAGGAGGAGTAATGTGTTTCTGAAAGGTTGTTGTATGCAGTAATAGATGAGATGTTTTAAGGTATGTGAATGTTAAGAGGAGGAAATAGTGGTGGTCAGTTGCAAGAAATTATTGATTTTGATGTAGTTTGTGGCTATGAGGGGGTATGGTTGATAGCAAGTATGAAGGAGATTTTGTAGGCAGTAGTTTGTGGCTCAGTTGCAACAGTTGTTTGTATATGAAGACTTGTATGTGAGGCACAGTGGCAGTTTTGCAGTGATTATATGCAGTGTTTGAATGATAGTGGAAGAAGTGGAAGAGTATGGGCAATATGCACTGTTATCTTGTGGTTTATGGATGGATAATGATGTTTGTTTGTTGTAGGGGTGCAGCAGAGGGATGGTTGGTGGAGGTATGTATTTCTGGTGATGTATATGGCAGTTGTATGCAGATATGAAAAAAAGGGTAGATGTGGTTAAAGTTGAAGTTGCAATGATGACTGTTTGACAGTGTACAGTGGTCGAAGCTGATTATGCTGCGATTAAAAAGGAAACATTTGAAAAAATTAGTAAGGAATGGAATAATACTATTATGACATATGTATTAGGGCCTGGACCCTATTACATCCATTTTAAAGCTTTTTTGTATAGAAACTTCAGACCTAAAGGAGATTTTGAAGTGCACTCAGGAGATAATGGATTCTATATGATCCGTTTTGTGAATGAACAAGATGGAAAAAATGCATTAATCCAAGTCTGTTCAATGAAGTAGGTCTGAGTACGATATGTAGTGTGTTGGGTAATCCTATTGAAACTGACTATTCTATAGCTAACAGTAAGATTGCATAGTAGTCACCTACTAGACTACGGTTTTAATCCATCAACTTCATGTGCTATTTACTGTTTACTGCATAGAAGAAACACATGGTTAATGTACCCAAATAAACAGCTGCATCCATGCACCATTCCAAAGTTACACTAATTAAAACCTTTTTTTAATTTAGCAACCTATTACGCTAAAATGTTGAATTTATGCAACTATAGTGAATCGCAAGGCACATCATGTCAAACGTAGAACATACGTCACTGGATTGGAATGCTTTTAACTACTATAATGTGAAGAGTTCAGTCGAAAATGGAAGACTTGTATAGAACGTGAAATTAGTTATAAAAATTTCTTATTTTCCATTTCTCAATGTGCCATCAACAATTTTGAAAAATAAACGTGAAGAAAAATGTAAATTCATAAATAGAATCTAGTTCAATATCAAAGTCCATTAATTTCAAAACCAGAGTTACTTGCTCAATAAATTGAAATGCAAACAGTCCAATAATAAGGTTGAGTCCGAATCAAAAAGGTGTATATATTTCTACATATGTTGAATCAGAAGAAAAGAACATTGCAATAAAATATTTCATTAGATGAACCATTGAATTTTATGTAATTTCTATTATTACTGTATAGTTAAAATGAAATTTTATGTTAATTTTTAATTTAAAATTTAGTGATTATCAATTATTAATAACTGAACAAAGGACCTTAATACAATTTAGCATCAAATGATACGTATCATATGGATTCATATTCAAGGTTTGATTAGGACTCTTTTTTTCGTTTGGTTGTTTTGTCTTTTCTGCTGATTGTGTAGTTAAGTTTGCATTGTATGTTGGTTTGGTGTTTTATCTATGATGATGATTTAGAACTAGAATTTACTTCTATTTTTATTTGGACAATGAGAATTTTTTTATTTGTTATGCAGTTTAGTTTGCTTGTGTTTGTGGAGTGATGTTGAACTGATTATCCACTCCACTTGAATTAGCTAAAAATATTGATTTAATAATGAATGCGCTTCACAATCCAATGTTTTTTTTTCTTATGTAGTGTGTCTCTAGCATTTGCATATGGATCGTAGTTGGATGTACAATGTAAAACGTAACGATGACGAGTTCCTAAACAAAATTGAAGAGTTCATGAATTGTGCACTGAATGATCAATTAAGAAGAGGGGAAGAAACTATTTTTTGTCCTTGTAGACACTGCAAAAATAAGAGAAGACTTCGTAACATAGATCAGATTAGAGATCACATAATCCATTATGGGTTTAAGCAAAATTATACGCGGTGGATATGGCATGGTGAAAGTATACTTAGTAGAGCTAGTTCTAATAATCATGAGAATGATGAGAATGACCGAGAAGATAACATGAATTATGACGCGAACGATGAGAATGACTATTTTCATGAGATGTTTGGTGATGCTGAAGAACATTTGATGGAAGAGCCAAAGTTGTATGAAAGAATATTAATTGATGCCGAGAAGCCTTTGTTTCCTAATTGTGCTAAGTTCACAACATTGTCTGCTGTGCTCAAGCTTTTCAATTTAAAAGCAAAGCATGGGTGGAGTGATAAAAGTTTTACAACTTTGTTGGAACTTTTGAATGACATGCTTCCGGAAGGTAATGAGCTTCCAACTTCTAATATGAGGCAAAGAAAATTATGTGCCCAATTGGTATAGGATATAAGAAGATATATGCATGTCCAAATGATTGTATATTGTATCGAAATGAATATGAGAACTTGCACGAGTGTCCCAAGTGTGGATTAACCCGTTACAAGTCGCGAGGGAACGTTAACAATGACCCAGATAAGAAATGGCCTCCAGCAAAAGTCTTGTGGTATTTGCCAATTATACCAAGGTTTAAACGTTTATTTGCAAATAAAGAAAATGCAAAAAACTTAAGGTGGCATGCAGATGTGAGGAAAAATGATGGATTATTGAGGCATCCAGCTGATTCTCCACAGTGGAGAAACATTGATACAATGTATCCTTATTTTGGCGAAGAAATTAGAAATCTCAGACTTGGTCTTTGTACAGATTGCATAAACCTATTTGGAAACTTTAGTAGTCAACATAGTACTTGGCCTGTTCTTTAGGTGATTTACAATCTTCCACCTCATTTGAGTATGAAGCGCAAGTATATCATGTTGTCTCTTTTAATCTCTGGATCACGACAACCAGGAAATGACATCGATGTTTACCTAACTCCTCTTATTTATGATCTAAAACTTCTATGGGATAAAGGTATGCGTGTGTTTGACGCATATAGTCAAAGTAATTTTACATTGCGCGCCATGATATTTTGTACTATAAATGATTTTCCTGCGTATGGTAACTTGTCTGGCTATAGTACAAAATGTGCCAAAGCATGCCCAATTTGTGAAGATGATATGGTTGTTGAGCGTTTACATTATTGCAAAAAAAATGTGTATATGCATCATCGTAGATTTCTCCCTCCTAATCATCCTTATCGTAAAAAGAAGAAGCATTTTAATGGGGAGATAGAGAATGGAGTTGCTCGTTTGCCATTAACAGGAAATGATGTTTATGAACGGGTCAAGGATATTGAAAATGCATTTGGAAAAGTATTTCCTCTTTTAAAAGGCTCATGGAAGAAGAAATCTATATTTTGGGAACTTCCGTATTGGAGACATTTACAGGTTAGACATTGTCTAGATGTAATGCATATAGAAAAAAATGTTTGCAACAGTATCGTTGGGACACTCTTGAATATACCTGGTAAGACAAAAGATGGTGAGAAAGCTAGGCAAGATATGTTGAAAATGGGTATCCGTAAGGAGTTAGCACCGGTGCAGAAAGGTAAACGTACCTATTTGCCCCCCGCATGTTATACATTGTCCAAAAAAGAGAAAACTAGTTTATGTGAGTGTCTTCGTGGTGTGAAGGTTCCAACATGTTATTCTTCAAACATTAGCAGTCGTGTATCAGTGAAGGATTTGAAATTGACCGGTATGAAGTCTCATGATTTCCATGTGTTAATGCAACATTTATTACCTGTTGCAATTAGAGGTATATTGCCTAAACATGTTAGGCATGTTATTACAAAGCTTTGTCTCTTTTTTAATATAATTTGTAGCAAGGTAATTGATCCTGATACGTTGGATGCCCAACAAGCCGATGTTATTGTCACCTTATGCCAATTTGAGATGTATTTTCCACCTTCATTTTTCGATGTTATGTTGCATTTGGTTGTTCATCTTGTAAGAGAAATCAAAATTTGTGGTCCTATATTTATGAGATATATGTATCCGTTTGAAATGCATATGGGAACTTTAAAAAGAAAAAAAAAATATAGACCTGAAGCCAGTATCGTAGAAGCTACTGTAGCTGAGGAGGTTATTGAATTTGTCACTCCATACTTAACTGGGATTGAACCTATTGGACTTTGTAAGTCTCGACATGAAGGATGACTTGACGGCCAAGGCATAATTGGATCAAAATTGATTTCAATTGGTGATGAGATGTTTCACAAAGCTCAGCTACTTGTTTTGCAGCATCTTAGTGAGATACATCCTTACTTAGAGGAGCACATGGCAATTCTAAAGTCTCAGAATCCTTCAAAGAACAAAAGGTGGTTGACGAATGAACATAACCGCTCTTTTGTCATATGGTTTAAACATACGGTAATGTCCCAATTGTCTCAAACAAATCATGGTATTTCAGATACAATAAAATGGTTAGCATATGGGCCTCGATTGCATGTCAATTCATGGGAAGGATATGATATGAGCGATTATGTCTTTTATACGAAGCGTCAGGATGAGAAGAGAAAAATGCAAAATAGTGGAGTTAGCATCGTTGCATCTTCAAGAGAATTTGCTAGGGCTAAAGATAAAAGACCAATAAATGCGACAATGTTATATTATGGGATAATCGAGGATATTTGGGAACTTGAGTATAAAGACTTCACAATCCTGCTATTTCGATGTAGATGGGCTGACAATCGTCATGTTATACGAGTGGATGAACATGGATTCACATTGGTTGACTTTGGTCAATTGAGTCATGATAATGATCCACTCATCTTGGCATCTCAAGCAAAACAAGTTTTTTATGTGACTGATCCTGCCGATAATAAGTGGTATGTTGTTCTTCCCGGCAAAAGACGCATTGTTGGGATTGGTGATGTGGTGGATGAAGAAGAGTATAATCAATTTGATGAGAATCCACCTTTATCCATCGGCTTAAGTCTACCAGAAGAAGTTGATTTAAATGCAATTTATGCACGTTCTGATCACGATGAGGGGGTTTAGATAGTTGGGTAAATTTTTTTATGCTCATCATGCTTTAGTTGCCAGTTGAAATATTTCATTTTCTGTAATTCTTTAGTTTTTTTGAGAATAATTACTAATAAGATATTTTACAGGGATACTTGATCGCTATTTTTGTTGCAGACTTCGGATATGAATAATGGACACAAGCAATGGTAAGTTCAGCCCATTTTTAAAATAAGTACAGTTACACCATTTTCATTTTCATTTTCATTTTCATTTGTACTCCATATATATATTCAGCATCATATTCAATTTGTTCTTTTAATATGAGATAAATATGTGTTGTCAATTAAGTACAGTTACATCATATTCAGCAGACTTGAGATATCTGTTGACGCGTGAGTTATGAATTATCAGGATACGCTGCTAGTATAAAATAGAAGATCCCTCATCATGAAAGTAAGATTCTACAAATATGGAAATCCATATGCAGGCTGAGTTGAGTATATATTATTGAAATTAGTGCATGTCATGAAATGGCAGTAACAACCAATATATGAAATTTATACGGCATCTTTTACAGAATATGTTTTGCTGAAAAATAAATATGATTCATCGTAATTGCTTCTTGAATTGTTCCATCAGATAAATTAAATCTACTTACTATATTATAATCATTTAATTTGTCTTTCGTCAGTTTTCGAAATCACGTAGATACTTGATAAAATAAAACTAAGTGAAATTTTGTTGTTGAATGCATACAAGTACATGTACTTTTTAATGCCTAACTTAAACTAAATTTTTTGTGTGTAGGCTGAATGGAAATTTCATACATTAGCAACAAATGCAAATTCTGATATGAATAATGGACACAAGCACTGGTAAGTTCAACCCATTTTTAAAATAAGTACAGTTACACCATTTTCATTTTCTATATGCTACTCATTTAGTTACCTCGTAGATTTTTGTAGTCTCAGGCTAAGAATGCCATTCTCAGCAAAAACAATAAACACATATACCCAATATTTCAGTGCATTATCTGCTCTTTAATTTTTGATATATGTATTCGGCCAAGGAGTTTCTGGCTTTTGAATTTTGTGGCATAACTCACCAGTTATTATATATATATATATATATATATATATATATATATATATATTTCACACATGAAAGGTTCGTTTACTTGTGATAGGATTCGTGTAACCTTTGTGTGGTATCTTTTGGATAATATAAGCATAAATGATTAGTTGTACTCGAGTCTACAGCAGGAAACGTCTGATATTGTATTTGATGTTATTTGGATGATTGAATATAACAGAATTGTTATTGCCGATTTTTACTTGCACTTCTTTGAAGCTTCTCTTTTTTTATCATGTCCATTTACAACGTGGTGCAAGTTGTAGCAACTGGTGCTAGGTATTAGTTTATCACTTGTTTTACACGTGTATTTGACTGGCCAAATACTTTATTGGATACGTTAGATTTTTATGGGCATGCATTGAGATTAGGTCTGTAATTGTGATTTGTGAATTCTGATAATTAAAGGTGTACTTATATAACTAAAGCATATAGAAGTTTATATGTTCCAAGAAACTACAATAAATAATCATCTCCAACTTCAAAGATGACAAGGCTTTGTTACATCCATGTGATTTTGGTTTCATTTCTGCTAAAATCAATGTGACAACGTGATAAGTGAGCACTTTAATAGAAAGAGGATTATATCTGTATACTGTGAAACTAAATGCTAATTTTTAGATATTAATATGGAAAATGTGCCATGAGCGCACATTAATGTTATTAATTACACTAATAAACCTTTTAATGCCACTTATTTTTTAAATTACCCATTAGTATAACTGTTAGCTATTAACATTAAACTAACTACTATTGACTTTGACATCCATAATTAAATTTTCACTAAACAATCAACTACAGGAATAATGGAGATAGAACAATTTGGACAAAATAATGAACATGATCCTTCTACTTCACAGTCGTTGTCTAAGAAGAGGCGAAGAGGCCCAACAACCGGGAAGAAATATAAAACACAAGAACCAAAATTCATTGAGTGGAGTGATAACGGCAACCCCATTGGAAAGTGGGCGAAGTCATATAAGGCGTATGTGGGCGATACTGCTACATCTAAAATTGATGTCAATATTAAAAATTGGGATGACGTTTGTAAAGGGCTTAAAGATACTATATGGGAAGATGTTAAGGTATTATAAATTAATTTATTCACTTATTACTTATTTGGCTTTGAGACCCAATTGGACATTTGAAGTCTTATAAGGCATATGTAACTATATTTTTTTTAATCTCAGATCGAGTACCACATTGACGACAATATGAAAGATAACGTGTTAAAATATGTCTGTGGACGATGGAAAGATTTCAAAACAAAATTGGTTGGTGGTTGGATTACGAAGACAAGAAAACTTCTAGTGGACCATAAAGAGCCGTACGAGCTTTATGATGGCATTACACAAGCACAGTGGGAAACATTCAAGAAGAATTGTGAAACTGAGGAATTTAAGGTATTTTTTTGTTAATTATGTTTCATATCCGTGTCAATTATGTGCTCTAGAATTTGGTTCATAGTATCGCTATTGTTGCTTGCATTTTTAACTTATCTTTATATTTATATAGATCTACTTTGAGTGTTCACATTGGAAAAATCTGTGTTCAATTGACTCCTCTTGTTTGCTACATAGCTTGCACTTAGCTGGTTGAACATCACCAATTTTTTATTTTGTCCAAAATATTCAATCTATTCAAATTTTCTATATGGAGACATACTAACATTTTGAGGCAGTTATATTATTCCGTATGTGATGATTTTTGTCTTGAATATGGCCATTAATTATAATGCTATTCCAAACAGAAGGTAAACAAAATTTATCTTTGTAGTTAGCTATATGGACTGTTTGGTTTTTGTGATGCATCTCTTAGAAAAAACGAAGATACTCGTGGTGAATGGGTGTAGTTAGTTTTGATGCATCAGTTAAGAATTCAGGGTTCATTTATTATATTCTATATGATACTTCAAATTTTTGATTAATCTACATCTTCATACTTTAAATATTGGGCGTTAATTAAGATGTAAAGTTAAAACCTCTTTACCAATGCTTTATAAAGAAATTTTCCAATATGGTCTGCATGTCCATAAGAGAAATGTTGAAGAGTGAACTTTGCATATAAAGCTAATATATACTTGTCGTGTACGACGTCCAGAGTGCATGTGCTCGAGTCTGCTGGTCCAATGCTATATACATGTATTGAGTTGTTTGACATTCTTCATGTTCAACAAAATCACTAGACTGGTTCTGTTTAGATGAACTATTCTAGACCATGGTACAAGGCTAACAGGAAAAGACTGTTCGCTGTCCATTGATGCTTACAAGGAACTTCATTCTAACTAGTAGCTAATAATGGTTGTGAGGTTTCTTTTGCGTCTAATTTGAACTCTTTGGAGACATGGTATGAATTTACATAATCAAGTTGCACTTGAAAGATCTGGATTACATATGCTCTTACAAAGAATTTATCAGACTATGTTACCTAGGAAGCTCTAGATTACCATAGCATATATAATTAATTTGAAATATAGTATTCGATTTCTTCAATTGAGATTTCCATGTCCAGTTTTTTCTAGCATATTCAGATATAATCTTTTTGCAATTTAGATCTAGGAAACTGTGTTAAATGGTTTCAGCATTATATAGCTCTGAATAAAACCGAAATGCATCAGCTTTCAACTCCTTTTCATATATGACCAATCTACCTTGTTGATCAAGTATTTGCTTGATTTCTTTTCTGTTAGTGGTTGCAGACATGTGATAATGTAAGAATTTTGTGCAGTGGAGTATATGTTAGGAGTAGAGTAGCAAGAATTTTATGCAAGAACTTTGGGTATACATTAATATTCATTATTTTTGACAGCGATTAAGCGAGAAGGGTAGGAAGAGTCAAGCATACAATGAGCATCCTCACTATTTGGGGCAAGCTGGATATGCAGGGAAGAAAGCTAAATGGATAACCGAAGGTCATAGTTCATGAACTACATTACCAAGTGGTTCTTTTTTGGATCGAAGTATTGACTGGGTTTTGGCAAGATCAAAAAAAGAAGCTAATGGAAGTTATGTAATCCCTAATGAGAAAACTAGGATAGTTGCAGATAAAGCGGTATGACTAATTTCGATGCATTTTATCCCATTTGGTTAATCTCTTACAAAACAAAGCAATAAATTATTGAGAAAACTAATTTTGTTGTTGTTGACAGAATGCTTGGAGAGAAAAAGTGATCGAAGAAACATGGGTTCCAAATAGACATGATAATGTTTTAAATCGTGCTCTTGAAAAAAAAGAACATCCAGGTCGAGTTAGAGGAATTGGTGGGACGGTCAGTATCAAAGATGTATTTGGAAAGGTAGTGAAATATAAAGGTCCAAGTGGTGTAATATCAGCAGATGAACTACATCGTATCACTCAGGAAATAGAAACTGAAGTGAGCCAAAGATTCGAGTCTATGGTAGATACAGTGGTTGAGCAAAAGATTGCAAACTTTTTCAATAGGATGGGTATTCAAATGCCCAATGATATTATGATTGAAAATGTACCATCATTTGGTCATCGTAGCAGCTGTCAATCAGTACAATTGGACAAATTACAAACTACCAGCACAAATCAAGAGATGGATCCTTATGAAAACTTGCAGGTAACTAATTCAAAAGTCTATTTTTGTAAAATTATACGATTCTAAAACGTGTAAGTCAATAATTTTAATGTTGTACTTGTCATTTTAGAAGCCAACTAAATGTAGTTTAGCTGTTAATTTGGACTCCAAAATTGTCGTAGTGGGTCACGGCATGGTGCATCCTGCTTTTAGGCCTGGAGATCAATGCCATAATCAACAAATCTTGACCAATCATGTAAAGGTTGGAATTGATGCAATAGAGCCTATTCATGTAGGAACCCCTCTTCCGGTTCCAAGTAACTATCACATCACGATAGGAGAAGCACTTGGTAGTTTTGTACAATGGCCTAATAATCGCGTGCTTTTAGGCGATGATGATAAGGTAAAGAAAACACTTTTTGTATTTTTTTAGCTTTGCTTGAATAAAATATGCAGACTCCATGCTTCTTATGAATTTTTTGTGTGCAGGCTACACATATTAGGAGCAAAGACAAAGTGGAAGAGTGTGTTGCTATGGACATGAATAATAAGAAAAAGATGACAAATGAGCCTACAAAGCGTAGGACGATCGTGGGTGAAGAGATCATCAATACTTTAACGGATAAGTGCAAATATTTCCATGACCTGATAGTTCAAGTGCCATCCCATGATAATAATTTCATCAATGCAATTCATGTGAACAAGGATTTATTTAAATACGATGAGGACTTTGAAATCCATGTCACTATGGATGACATTATCCAATTCCTTAGTATGGGATGGTTGAATGGAGAATGGTTGCAAATTTGCATCATGTGAGTATTATATATATATATATATATATATATATATATGATGAATATTTCTATCTGTGTACCAATATAGCTACTATGTGAAATACTTAGGTTACATTTACAACAAATAGCTCATAAATTCATTGTATATTTTCTATTTTATGTTATGCATTATACATGAAATGGTAGAATAACAATATTTGTATGTTGTACTTATTTTTAGGTGGTTAAATCATATGTACAATGACCTCGGAGTGGAGACCATCGGATTTATGTGTCCATATAAGTTGTCTCAAGTGCAGAAATATCCAGACGCGACATATATATATATATCGAACACATGGCATGCGTCACAATCGAAGAGCTTACTCTTAGCCCAACACTACGAAGGGTATGAGCAATAAACTTTTAGAAACTAGTTTACAAATCTAATGTTGATATTAAATTCATATAAATCTTATAATGTAGGAAACATTGTCTACTGCTTGTTTTTCGTATATAAAAGAATGAGGTTTATGTTTTGGATCCCCGAGTAGAACGCAAATCTAAACTGGAAATTAGACCACAAGTGAATATGTACGTTTTATTTATTTGCCTTCTCATATTTTTTTGCTTGATGCAAGTGAATATGTATGTTGTATTTAAATTTTTATTTTATGTGTAGGGCCTTTAAAACTTATAAGGCATATGGTGGAAAATGTCGAGGAACTTACTTGAAATGGAAGACTGTTAAGGTGATTTATTTTGTACAAAATAAAAATAAACTTCTATGTTGGATATAAATTCAAATTAACCTATCTATTAAATTATTGTGTAATATTGTTGTAGTGTCCTCAACAATCTAGAACAATGGATTGTGTATATTATGTGATGATGTATATGTATGATATAGTAAAAAACCACAATCAAAGCATCAAAATACTTGAGGTACCACTTTAAATTTTTTCCTTCATAATTTTTGTTAAGTAGTTATTCGATTAATGTTTCGAAATAATCTTATAGTTGCAGTACTTTGTACAAGATGATTCTTATAGCCAGTAAGAGATAGACGAGGTTCGTGATAACTTAGCTAGTTATATCATGCATAATTGGATGTAGTCTTCTTATATGCTACTATATGGTGAGTTTATTCTTGTCTCTTTCAGACTTTCAGCATTACATGATTTAAATTGACCTTGTTTATATCATTGTTTGCACCTGAAAAACATCACAATATATCTATCAGCGTATCGTCTGGTTGAATATGATAAATAATTTTGGAAGCGTTCTCGTTAGAAGTATAGAAATGTTTAGTTTCAGTGACGGTGTTGTATTCTCGTTTCAGTGATTGATATGTCAGTATAAATTATAATAGCCGAATGATTGAAATAAGTCCGATATCAGCTGGCATTTGAATATTATTGAAAAGTCTGGAATTACGTTCACACCAAATGTTCTAAATTAGCATAGTAATTGCCACATTAATTAGATGGCCATAGACCGGATTTGCATGCTTGTTTTGGGCTAAATACTCTAAGATTTGATTGAGTTCATTGCTTGTCATGCTCTGTAAACCAAATTTACCTTTAATTTTGTCCCAAGGATGCATGGAATATTGACAATTACAGAATAGATGACCTCTGTCTTCGGCTTGTTGATTGCAGAGATTACAAGTTTGATCCATAGAATTGTTCCACTTGCTGATCCAGTCTTCAGTGTAACTTGATTTTGCAAGCTAACGAAGCACATAAAGACATCTTAGGAGCATATAGATTATGCTAAATCAACTTACACAAACCTAACACTATTTTAACTTGTTTTTGCAAGCTAACAAAGCATATAAAGACATTTTAGAAGTCTTTGCACTGGGAAATTCGATTGACATTTTCTAAAAATAATGAAGGCATCCTTTGTGCTCAAAAAACAGAATTGCGACCTGAAGTGTATGCACTTTCATCTTAGGAAAAAATAAGAAAATTAATTTTTTTTATATTTTAGTTTCATATTTCAGAAAAAGAATAGTACGAATCATTCCTAGTGTTCAGAGAGGAGGGCAAAGGTGTTGCAACTAGGTAGCGGTAGCAATTGTAGATAATGGATGGTTTATGTTGAGTGATCTGATAGCAGTTGCTTGTAAATGAAGTGGTGGTGGTGGGAAATGATGGTTTGAAGAGCTTGTGACTGGATAATGGTGGAACTGTGTAGTGGGAACAGTTAGTAGTGGGTAATTTGTGAAGGATATTGGTGACTCACGCCAGTTTTGTGGTGAAGTGGATTATATGGTAGGTTGTTTGGTACTGCAGCAGAAGTTAGAAGTTATGCAGCAGTTTAATTAGGTTTTGAAGTGTGGAATTTGGAGTTTTGGAGGGAAGTATGAAGGTGAAGGTAATGTAGGCAGGGGCAGGAACAGTGAAGCAGATGTTGATTTGGTGGGATGTTATCTGGCTGGGGAGAGGAAGTTGTAATGGTTTTGAGTAGAGGAAAGTTATTGGTTTGTATATGAGATGATGGTGGTTTTCAGTGATGATGTTGGAGAGGCACGACAAATTATCCAGGGCACTCCAAATTTTGGGACATTTCGTAAAGAATTTTTTAACCTAACCTTAGCAGGTTAAAATAATCTTCTGAAGTGAATAACTATTGTACAAGACCTATACTTAGTTTTTCCTAAATGAATAACTATTATTTACAATCTTGCCTCTTAAACCATGCTCCTCTCCCACTCGAAGGTAAGCTACCTACGTAACTTACTGTATCTATCTAATTGGTAAGCTACGCACGTAACTTACCCACGTAACTTACTGTATCTATCATAACTTACTGTATATCAATAATGACTTTAACACGGTATATCAATAATGACTTTAACACGAGTGCAAAAAATAATTGGTAAGCTACCCACGTAACTTACTGTATCTATCTAATTCTAAGCTACTCATGTGATTCATGTGCTTAAGCTCAATTGCTTTCTTTTTATTTATGCTCTTAATTAGATAATATTATTCATTAACTGTTCGATTAAGAAAGAATATAGACTGTATACTTGTAGTAGTAACCAAAACCGTAAAATAAAATAATAACTATTATGTAATTTCTATTATATCATAAGATAACTTGATATATTATTTGTTTGTAAGAGAATGACCCTGGCTAACCACAGGTTTGTATTCTGCAGGATCATATGCCTATGCAGATTGCATAGCTCAACTTCAGGCAGCTCAAGTACAAAATAGGATGAAGGTTTGTGCATTTGAAGACCATCTTTTGCTTAATTTATCCACTGTCAACGATACATTCTCTTTTCTTTATATATGTATTTTTGTGTGTCTACGTATAAAACGCTACATTTATTTTTTACTACTGATTGTCTGATTATGTACTGTGGAATTTATTTATGTTTTTCATTCTTTTGTCGAATTACTAAATCAGATTATGTATTTGCCATCAAATTTTATTTTGAATGATTGTAATATTGCATGCAATAATTGTTTGTTATAATTAATAATATATATACAGTCTATTTGAGTACTGTAATAATGGTTTGTGAGAATGGCTTTTTTGCATTAGGTATAAACAGCTGATGCAGTAGAGGGATTAGTTTGCATCGGTTGTTATAAAAAACCGATGCAATAGAGGGATTAGTTTGCATCGGTTTTCAACAACAACCTATCAAAATGTTCCTTTGTTGCATCGGCTTTCATTACAACCGATGCAACATGGCGGTTGTGTACAAGCTACCAACCATGATATTTTGCATCAGTTGTTAGTAACAACTAATGCAAAAAGGACCATTTTGCATTGGTTTCAGAATTGATGCAAAAGTGTTAAGCCTATTGCATCGGTTGAATATGCATCGGTTGTGGAACTGATGCAAAGGGGGGTAAACAACCGATGCAAATGGCCTGTTTTGTAGTAGTGAGTATCACCGATGAAGAATGTTATATGATATGGGAAGATGGGGAAGTTGGCATGTAAATATTGTCTGAACCAAAAATGACATAAGCACCCAGAAGTTTATGTAGAGAATAAAATATGAAGAAATGTAAAATGAAAATGAGAAATAAACAAGACACGATCGCTTATGGTGGTTCGACAAAGCAAGGCCTACGTCCACTTTTAGATTTTATTTCTTATATTTGACTTGAAGGTAGAAGTTCTTAGGGGTCGATACGACTCCAAAACATAGATTTTTAGGATTACAAGATTATTGAATAGGGAAGAACTAAAGCCAAAAGATCTTGAAATATGAGCCCCACCCTCTTATTTATAGAGGTAGGGGCCTAAAATCCCATACAAAAATATCTCTAAGCCGTTACGGATGATTTAGACCAATTCTCCCAAGAAAGTAGGTGTCGCATCATCAGGAAGTAGGGGTCGGTATAGATCCATAGGGATGGGTCGGTATAGATCCATAGGGATGGGTCAGTACCGATCCCTGAAATAGCTAAAATGGTTACCTTCAACTCTTCATCTTGGCTCGTCTTGTGGTTAATTTAATGATTCCACGGTTATTTGCACCAATTTTAGCTTGTTTCTAAGTCCAAATGATGGAGTTATGGAAGAACAAAGTTGTAACTTCAAGTGTTTATGGAGATTGACGGAGGATTACATTAAATCAATAAAACAACCTTGAAAATAGGCTTTCGGCATTGAGTAAGACAAGTAGGCAATGGAAACCATAGGAGGGGGAAAGTGGGATCGGTACCGAAACATGCCTAGGGGTCAGTACCAAACCCTAACCTAGATGGTTCCCGAGTCTTGTTGCTTTGGGTTGGCTTAGCATTAGCCTTGTGACTCTACTCATGCTTAGTTTCTGTACTATTGATCTATCTCTTTAGACTTCCTATCTTGATAACTCCAAGTTCGACTCATCCAATGTCTGAATATGGTTTGGCAAAAGCCAGATAACACTTGCTCCCCCTAGTACATCTCGTTTCAAATGTGATGTGCTTTGAATCGAGACATGTTATAAAGGACTCCATTATGTGTTTTGAATGGTCGTTATCCTTCTTGTGAATCGTTCTATGGGAAGTTATGTCCATTGTGATCCATCGCAATGCTCTTCCAGCATCCAGGACTATAAATCTAGAACGCGTGCTTATAATGTCATTCTGAACTTAATGATTGTAAACTAATTCCTTTACGTATTTTTCAGGTTCGAATTTTATTTTTCATCGATTCTGATTGGCCGATATTGGATACACACACATATTCACGTACACGTTCTTGAGTGGATGAATATGGGTACATGGTCCATCACATGCATATGCTTAGGCATAAATCCATCCATACATACATACATATACATATGTTTTCTAGGACTCGGTACCGACCCATAATGCAGGGGTCAGTACTGACTTGGGACTTAGGATATTTCCCAAGATTTGATGCTAAGACTTCAGGACCATGGTATATAACCCATCCTTCCCCACTTCATTTCTGCACTTGTCTTTGCTTACTGAACCAAAAAATCAAAACTTCCATTAAAGAATTTCTTTCCTCAATTGAAACCTCCCTTCGCCTATGCCTATAATCGCCACCAATCCAGATCGTTCAAGCCTTACCTCACCGCGGTTTGAACTTCAGCCACACTTTAGATCCAATTGGTTCCTCCACCAACCTAAGACCTAGGATGATCCCCTTTAGCCTTGATTAATTGAACTCATTCTCTTCTCATTCATAGGTAGATGATGGGTTTGGACATTGGTGAATTTGGAGCTGGCGACCATGGATGAACATAGACGGCGATGTCCATGGGTTGGGATTAGTGAAAATGGAAGAATAAGGAAAGAACCTCCTTCATGTTTTAGAGTTGCATAACTCCAACACTTAAAGCATATTTCTAAACTTTTAGTTCTTAAGACAACCCTTTTTTATGAACTAGCGACCTCTTCTTAGTCATGAAACCTTTCGAAAGAATAGCCAATGATGTAAAACTTGTTGGGATGGTCAGCGATGACGGTCACATCAAGTGATATCCAAAATTTATAAATGAGTAATTATATAAAATTGAAAACTTGAACTTCACATCACTGCATGACACTGGACTAGAATCCACTTTATCATGGAGGTACGGCTTATGATTAATCTTATAATGTTGATTATCTATCAAGTTTTTTTATAGAAATGGATTAAAGGCGTTCCAAACGTCTTGCTGCTCAAGCCATAGGTACATCCACTTCAAGATATGACAAATCCGGCGCAGATTAAAGTTCAACTATGACTCCATATGCCCAACAAACTCCAATAAAGGATGCATAGCAAACTCTAATTTAGTAGGAACAACAAGAGGCTCAGCAGGTTGAGGAGCAAAATTCAAAAAAATCCTCAAGTTAAACATCAAGTTGTAGGGAACGAGTAGAGTCGGTAGGTGATCTAGAAATAGATCCAACACCTGATATCCTTGAAGATGCCATAACATTAGATGATCCCGTTGATTCTATTGCTTCCAAAATCAACGAAGGGTTGCTTTTTAGAATGTCTGGTAAGAAAGGAATTTCGTTTGAAGACGTTCTAGTCCCTTTCCATCATTAAAAACTACACAACCCTTTGGAAGGGTACACTACATGTAATAGATATATGTGTTTGGCAGTTTGCATCCCACCATTTAACCAATTTGTTTGTCAAGTTCTAAATATCATGCACTTGGCTCCAACATAACCGCACTTGAATAGCTAAGCTTTCCTCCTCGGTACACACATGGTCTTCTCCGAACACTTGAACCGAATACCTAGCGATAAGGATATATGGTACATTTATAGCTCCAAAAGTCAAAAAGACAGTACATCTCTAATTTTATTATAATCAATCATAGGTTGTAAGGTAGTTATTGGGGCATGGAACAAGTTGAGAAACTTCAAGAGTGAGTGGTTATACATTCGCTATCCACCCGGGTTTGCTCGAAGATGGGTGTCCAGATGTAAGTTCCATCGCATTTATACTATAAGAATTTGCCTTATAGTATGCAGACTTCACTCATAGCCTTATTTTACTATCCAAATGTTCCTACGAGACATGGTAGCTCGACGCTTTCAAAAGCCATTAACACCCTTATGGTAGTTCAAACAGAAGATAGAGATATCAGAACTCTTTTTTCATATGAAAATCTCCTAGCCTACAACTTGTTGGAAGAGGGTCACAGTACTACCATAGTTCAAGCATTTTCCAGTAATGATGATGACGATGATAACAACCCACTCAGAGGAGGAGATGCTTATCTTGGTTTGCCAATAGTCCCAAGTCTTGGGAATGGAGTTCAAGAAAATATCGAACAAGTATCAGAAGACACCGAGGGAGGAAAAATTATTGGTGAAAGTGGTGAGGCTAGCGTAAGTGACATCGATGTGGGTCATGTCTCAGCTTCAACAATCTAGGGATGACCAACCACCTACTCCAAAGAAGAGGTTAATCATAAAAATCTCTAAGGCGTAGAGTCCTACCTAGCCCCCACTTGTCATAAATGTAGAGAAAACTCCATCTCTTCTTTCGACATGCACATTTGCTGGTTTAGGGCCAATTCCTACCGAGTTTGGTTCTTATGATGTCGATACCATCAGTATTATGGGCATTGGTTCCCTATTCACTTTGAGAAGGACATCATCCCTAATAGTGTGGGAGAGGTTACTCCTACGAGTAAAGCTCCAGCTCATAGTCCATTGGGGGGACACTAGGACACTCATCTACTTATGCACTTCACAACACTTGTAATTGACTCGTGTCCTTACTTATTGGGTCGAACTTCTTCTCATTTCACTTTGTAGGATCCATGGAAAAAGGAAATACATATATCGATCTTTGGAAGAAAATGTATCCCAATCCCAAAGGCATCGTTCGATCTCGTACCATCAAGGTAGAGGCTGAGGTCCCAGGTCTGGTTATTGGTCTAGCCATGATAGGGACACTCGAGATAGGAGTAGATATGATAAAGAATACTCCTCACATGTCTTTGCTTTAAAGCGTCACTCCAGGTCTAGGTCACCTCCTCCTAAAGGTCCAAATAGGCCTTCCGATCATCACGATGACATTCCATCACGTGGTACTTCTCGTGTTCCACTTCCAGCTTCATCCTTGTGCAACCTCTGGCGCCATCTCACTCTAATCGATCCTTCGATCGTAGGCATCACAAGAGCGCCTCTAAAAATTCCCAACACAAGTCAACTTCTTCATCAATATGAGTTTCCCGAGTCTATGGCGAAGAAGAAGCAAAGGAGAATGAAGACAAAATGAGTGCTGGTTTATATTGTGTACATGGACTCTTTTTGGTTTTTGGCCGGCTTTGTGTGGGTTTGGCCTCCGCTTTTGCTTTTTGTTTTTAGTGCCAATAACGCTCGTAATTAGTTCTCCAAATTTCATGTGAATAGCAAAGGTTTTTTTTATCTCCTTGAATGGATTTATTTAAGTACGTAACAAATACGCTTTTCATTTAATGTACTTGCGATCTACTTCTTTTAGTTATTATTGTTTGCCTAAATCCTTAGTCTGTTTTATAATTTTTCGGCCTTTGGTTGAGTTTAGTCACCTAGGATTAGCGACTTAAATATCCTTTTCTAGGATAATAATTTTTGATCGTGCCAAACTTCAGGCACTAGTTTAAGTCAACCACTTAGGATTGTAGTTCGTACATCCCCATCTAGGATGTTTACGTTTAATCACGTCCACCTTTGGGCATTGATCTAAGATCGTACGTTAGGTCCTGCCTTATGCCTGGCACGAATCCTCTATTTTGCCTACTCCGGGCAAGGTGTTAAGGGTTGGATGGTCTTGTCATGTACACTTTTGCTTATACTCTTGCCCCAAATCCAAGGATAAGAGTTAAGCGAGTGAATAGTTGTATCACGTTTGTTCTGATTTATACTTCTTCCCCCACATCAAGGGTAAGAGTAAATGTACAGATGGTCATGCCACATTTGGTTCGAGTTTATACTCCTGCCCATGTTCCATGGACAAGATCTGACTAATGGATGACCGGTCATGTCTATTTAGTTTATACTCATGCCCCAAGTTTGAGGACAAGAGTTGGTTGGTTTCTATCTCCAGATACCAACAAGAACTTTGAGGGTTCGATTATGAACCATAGAAGTTTTTGGTTGGCACCTAACTCGAGGTACCTGCATTGTTCACATGTAGATTCATTTTTGTCGGTCAAGTCACAACTCTTAAGTTATGAAAAGACAAAGTCTTGGACTCGAAAAGATGTTTTATTCCATAAAATAGGGAAATGATAGAATCTGTCTTATTACACTGCTCTAGCCAATTATTTATGAATTTATTTCTAAGTGAAACAGCATCGTAAGTGCTCGCTATTCCATCTCTCGGGAGTTGAATCCCATCTATCATTGCAAGCCTTAAAGTTCCATATCCAAGCTTCTACTTTATTACATACAGACCTTCCCAGGTCGGGCCTAAGTTTCCAAGGATGATTCGTTTGAGAACCAGGTTGCCAACTTCAAATGTATGATTCCTGCCTTAGCATTGTAATATCGTGCGGCTTGTGTTAGTGTGCGGTTGCCCTCAACTCAGTTGCGTCGGGCTTCTGATCGATTACATTAAGAGACTCTACTAGGAGTTGCTTATTAGTCTATGGAGTGTAGTGAATCACTCGATGAGAAGTGTTATCCCATCTTTTGGCAAGGTTGTGATATCATCAACTTCGCTTGAAACGGATGATTACTAGCCTTGAGAATCAGTTATATATGATACTATGGATGATGGTCGAGCAGATCTGAACCGGGACCCAATGAAGATGCAATCAATATGGAGTGGAAGGCATAGCCCAGTGAAATTATATTCCAAATTTCAAGTCCATCAGAGTTCATATGCTCGAGTTACAGAAAAAGCAAGGATATATATGGATCGATCGGGAACGATCCATAAAACAGCCAAAATCAGCAAAGATCAATCGATATCTATAATCCACAAGGCCAATTTACTCAAAACCTTCAAGGCACAAAAATGATTGCAGGCCAAAACTCTAAGGTCCAAAAGGTGATGATCGTTTTATGTCGATCCTTCCAAACGAATGGTGTAACTCAGCTAGTGATCCAGATGCAACAAAGATTGATCCATATCTCACAATCTACAACTCAGAATGACTACATATTTTAGGGGTAAGGCATAAAGGCATATGGAACCCCCCATAAATGTTCACATGGATAGAGGCAAAATTAACGATTGGTATAATATATACCAATCATTCCAAAACAACAAGTTATGTTCACCGATCGTTATGGTTGGACCTTATGGACCTGGAGAGCTTTCTGCCGAAATCTTAGCGAAATACCTCGTTATCTCACCTTACAAATGTAGACATATTAGTTCATACCCAGGATCTTTATGCTGCTTGATACTCTAGACTCCATTGTAATCAAGTGCTAGCATTTTTTTCTATTGTTTTAATCAGATTCATAAGAGCGCAATAAAGGATAATCTTCAAAGTGGACGTAGGCATACAACGCCAAACCACTATAAACTTTCATGTCTTTGGCTACCGTATATTCTCTATTGCTTACTTATTCAATTACTCAGTTTAAATTTTCTTTTCTTAAACTATTCTGGGCTGTTTGTAAACATTTTGGTGCAAACATTTTGGTTCTTTCACAAAGAATCCTGATTCTCAGCTTATTAGGATCCCTTTGTTACTGCTAGATGTCATAAATCCCTCGAAGGAGATCCATAGTTATCTTCAGGAAATTTGCTCATTCTACTTAGATTCACAAAAACCTAATAAAAGCCATCAACAATGGTGAGTAATACTAGATCTACTACTTAGAACATGAAAGGAAATGAAAATGCTGATATCCAGCATGGAGGGATGAACAGTCAACGAATGGATGTGAATGTCGTACCAGTTAAAGTCTAGAATCCAAATAATTCTATTACGAGAGCTGAATTCCAAAATTTGATGAGAGAGCTAATGAGTAGTCAGGTGAAATTAAATCAGCAGATCCAGGCCAATTTCAATCTAATGAACCAACTCAGTCAGACCCTACCCCTTACTTAGCGTTAGAGAGTTCTAGTTCATCGGATGAGTATCAAGGCATAGGCACCACAAAATAGAAGGATATTACGCAAAAACTTCAAGAAATCAACAGGCAGACCATCATGGTCTGCTAGGAATGATCGGTGCTGATCCCTCCACTAGAGAAGGGAACTTACCTATGCACGTTGTGATTCAAACTAGAGCTGCTACGGCTGATTTGGGTAATGGAGGTCAAGTAAATATTGACCAAATCCTTCCCGGAATAACCATGAAGTGAATTTATTAGATACGCATCGCGAAGATGTTGAAAGAAAAAGCCATGGAATGGCTCGTAAACATCGATCAGGCCATTCACATGAGGTGGAACATGACCACCGCTTGGATCCATTTATCCAAATGCTAGACTTGTCAGCTATGGTTAGAAAACTAGTGAGAGAAAGCTAAGGCTTGACCAACGATGACTGGGGAATCTCGAGAAGCCATACCCCATTCGTTGATAATATCCTGCATGTAGAATATCCAAGGAGATTCAACATGCCGTCGATACCTGCCTATGAGTAAAAACCAACCCCAGGCAGCATATTATGAGATATAAATTGATGATGGATTCTGAATGAGTAGATGTTTAACTATACTCTCTCTGGAATAACAATGATGTGGTTTACAAGGCTACCTTCATGATCAATCTTTAAATTCAATGATTTGGCAACAAAGTTTATGGGGCAGTTCCGAAGCATGCACTCACCCCAAGGTTGTAATATGCCTGTCTAGCGTGATCTAGGCTCCAAGCGAATTGTTGAAAGATTATTTGGATAGATTCCACACAGCTGTTACGAAAATCAGTAATACAAATGACCATGCAATATAAATGGGGGTGATAATGTAGATTGATCCACAATCTAATTTGGGTGATTGGTTAGTCGGAAAACCACCCACAACGTTAGGAATGCTTTTATGCAAAGGTGGCTCAATATTTAAGAAAGAAGGAAGCAAGACCCTCCAGGAAGAGGAATGTGGTAGGACTAAGTAGAGAGGGGGTACAAAGTAATATTGTAGTAAAACAATCTGGTGAAAGCTCTGGAAAAGTTTAAATGAATGTCCAGAACAAACCGAATTAATAAAAGAGATAGGAACCGAGAATGAAAGTGGGATTCTAAAATAGGAAAAGCTAGGATTCTGATGTATAACACTTATGCGCTACTGAATACTTCGCTACAGAATGTGTATTTGTTTACCTATAATACTATGCAGTACAGGAATCCGCCTCTAAAAGAATCAACAAAAAAGCAGAAAAAACCGAAAAATACTGTCGGTTTCACAAATGCTACAGGCATAACATCAAGAATGCAAGCATCTCTAGGATATTATCGAAAAGTTAATTCAAGAAAGGAAGTTACTGCATTTCGTAAAAACCCAGCAGGATGGCGGGCATAGTATATCCGACCCAAATCGAGGACAAGCACCGCATAAGGCTAAGGAACCTGCACGGACTGGTGGAAGATTATTTCTCAATACAATAGTCGGAAACACCATATCCAGCTGATAAAAGTTGGCATGAGATAGAGCGCTATGCTAGCACGATTAAGCATGTGGATTTTGAATGTTGTTGAAATTCGGAGGATGGAGCTCCAGTGAAATAGAAACGAATAATGGTAGATGATATCATGTTTAGAAATTAAGATGTAGAAAAGGTAGAGGTTCCAACGATCGACCCAATGGTCATTTCGGCCATTATCGACCTCGCTTTCGTGAGAAGGATATTGGTTGATTGTGGAAGTTCTATAAATATAATTTTCAAGAAATCTTAGGATTAGATGAGGATGGAAGCAAAGGATTCAAAATTGTCTAAAGACCGCAATTATAGCTTTAACGGTGCTGCAACTAAATCTGTTGGTTATGTTGAATTACCCGTGGAGCTGGGAGAAGGTGATCGTAGGGGAGTGCGGATTTTACCTTTTGTTGTTTTGGATGTTGACTCTCCATACAACGCTTTTTAGGCCGACTGGCCCTAGTTGAGTTCTAGACAGCTCTTGGCCCTATGATATTTAACTTTGAATTTCCCAACATATAATAGTGTTGGAGTTGTTCATGGTGATCAGGCGATTGGACGTGCCAGTATGCAGTTGAGTTGAGGGATGCTTAACATAGGAAGAAAGGTAAGGGTATTGACAAGTCTGTCCACATCCAAGCCACAAGATTGACAACTAGCATCCGAGCTTTAGCTCGGACATCAAAGTCGGTTCTATAGAGATATAGATCCAAGAGATGACAAAAAGGAGCCCAAAAAGACCAAGCCTGCACCGGCTGAGATGACAATTGACATTACAATTAGTCATGATGACCCATCGTGGGTCCTAAAGATCGGATCTCAGCTCAGCCCTCCCCCCAATGATGAAAGAACTTACTGGATTTCTTTGAATAAATCTTGACGTGTTCGTTTGGACTCACTCAGACATGTGTGGGATCTTTCCTACCTCTGCAAGCCATGCATTAAATATCGACTAGAGGTATGTTCCGGTTAAACAAAAATGATGTAGTATGGATCCAGAGAGATCTGCTGCTCTTGAAGAGGAGGTGGATATACTTGAAGATAATGGGTTATTAGTGACGCCCTCTACCCTAAATGAGTAACTAATATTGTACTTGCGAGAAAGGAAAACCGAAAATTGAGAACATGCGATGATTATGTAGACTTGAACAAGGCATGCCCAAAAGATAGCATTCCCCTTCCAAGCATCGACTAGCCGGTAGACTCGACCGCAGGACACGAATTGCTATCATTCATGGATGCCTACTTTGGATAAAACCAAATTCTGATGCACATTCTCGATCAAGAGCACACCATCTTCATTACCGATGTTGGATTATATTACTACGTGGTGATGCAGTTTGGGCTAAAAAATGCTGGAGCGGAATACAAGTGCCTAGTTAACAGAATTTATAAAGATCGAATCAGAAAAATAATGGAGGCATGTGTGGATGATATGCTCGTGAAGTCATGATAGTCTAGCGACCACATTAGGGACTTGGTAGAAATGTTTGACATCCTCCGACATTATAAAATAAGATTAATCCTATGAAATGTTCCTTTGGCATTGGATCAGGAAAATTCGTACGTTTCATCTTTAATGCCCATGGAATCGAATTTAATTCTGAGAAGATCTAAGCTATTCATAATTTCCACGCGCCAAAGACTATCAAATAAGTATAGAGCCTGAATGGGGAGGTCGCTGCCTTGAGCCGATTCATTTCCAAAGCTACCGATAAATGCATTTCTTTCTTCGACTCGATTAGGAGAGGAAAAAGAAATTTTGAATGGACATAGGATTGTAAGACACATTTCAAGCTTTGGTGAACCCCTTGGAGAGATCTACTATCTTATAAAAGCCAATGGATCATCAAGATTTATATGTTTACTTAGCTGTATTGGTATACGTTATAAGTGCCATGTTTCTTCGTGAAGAGAATCAAATTCAAAGACCAGTCTATTATATTAGCAAGCAATTAACAGGGGCTGAAAGGAACTATCCCAAGATGGAGAAACTGGCATACCAGTTGCTGATTGCATCACGGAAGCTTCGCCCGTACTTTCAGACACATCCTATTAATGTTTACACCGACCAGCCATTACGACAGGTCTTGCAGCGACTTGAGACGTCTGGAAGGTTTCTCAAGTGGAATATCAACTTAGCCAATTTTCTCTCACTTATCTTCCTTGGAGGACTATCCAGGGTTAGGAACTAGCAGATTTTATAGCAGAATTTACTGCATAGGATGATTTCCTAGAGAGTAGTGAAATCATACCATATGGTGGAAGTTGTGTACAGGTGGAACATCTAACAATCGTTGTTCTAGAGCTGGGACTGTTCTTGTAACTCCCGAAAATCGGTCAATTTTCTATGTTTAAAGCTTAATTTCCCTACAACAAACAATTAAGCCGAGTGTGAGGCTCTGATTGCTGGACTTAAACTCGTAAGAGAACAGGGAATAAAATTTCTTGAAATCTTTTGCAACTCACAATTGGTAGTATGCCAAGTCAGGGGAGATTGTCAAACTAAAGGAACAACTAGCTCCATACCTTGCCTAAGTCTAAGAGTTGTTGACTGACTTTGAGTATTATGACATTATGCATATTCCTCGAGATCAAAATAGCGAGGCTGATTCATTGGCACAGTTTGCTAGTGCCGAGGATGCATAACAAATGGGCTTGGTTCCAATTGAGGTATTGAGTGCTCTGAGTATAAGTCTGATGGAAATTGACTGGGTATTAGAGACGGAACTTGAGAAGGAATCATGGATGACTCCAATTAAAGATTATTTGCTACAGGGAGTTCTACCTGAATGAAGGAATGAAAAGCAATAAATCCTTCGCAAAGCTTCACTATATATTATACAGGAAGGAGTTAATTATAGAAAGGGTTTCTCCGTTCCCCTTCTCCAATTCATTGCTCATGATGAAATAAAATGAGTCCTAAAGGAAGTTCATGAAGAGGAATGTGGCGATCACACTATAAGGCAAACGCTAGCAAAGAAGATACTCCATTATGGGTGTTATTAGATGATCGTTAATCGAGACACCGTCCATTATGTAAGGGGATGTGACAAGTGCCAGATATATGTGAAAGTTCCAAAGCTCCCCCTATAGAAATTACACAAAAATGATCAGCCCATGGCCATTTTTCATGTAGGGTATAGATATTATCGATTCCTTATCAATCTCTAAAGTTGGTGCAAAGTACGCTATTGTCGCAGTTGATTACTTCGCCAAATTGGCCGAAGCGGAACCTTTGTCCATGATCACAACCAAGAAAGTAATCAAATTAATTGTTCGGAACATCATCTGTCATTTTGGTCCTTTAGGAACTATTGTGACAGACAATGGGACTCAATTTGATAGTATTGAATTTAAAGACTTCTGTCATCGGTATCGTATTAAAAAGAATTTTGCGACAGTCGCTCATTGTCAAGCGAATTGACAAGTTGAAGCTATGAATAAAATCATAAAATACATTATGAAAAAGTGTTTGGAAAGGGCTAGTTGCAAGTGGATGGATGAACTCCAAAAAGCACTATGGGCTTATAGGACCACCCATAAGTTCGCGATTGGCCATATTCCATTTGCCATCACTTACCGCTTTGAGCCCGTTATTTCTGTTGAGCTCGAAGTTCCTTCTCATCAAATAACCTATTATGATCCCAGAACAAACAAAGATCTCCTTTTCAAATCTCTAGACTTTATAGATGAGAAGCATGAGGAAGCTGATTTGAGGGCAGCTGCACACCGACACCGAGTCGCCCGAGACTACAACACTAAAGTTCGACCTAGAACCTTTGAAGTCAGCGATCTTGTTTTAAAATGGGTTTTTCCTATTCCGTCGCATATGAATCTAACTTGGTAAGGACCGTATGTCATTGAGTAGAGCCGCGGAGAAGGAACTTTTAAGTTAATGACTGTTGATGGCATCACACTCCCAAAGGCATGGAATAGTGAGCATTTATGATGCTATTTAGCTTGGTTTTCCTTTTACATTTAGCTTTATTTAATTTCAGGATTTGCTTCAGCATTTGGTTTTTTAAATATTTAATCATTAAAATTATGTCATTTCTTTTCATTCAGCAATAGAGCTTTGAATTTTCCATCATATCTATGACCTGCCATTGCAGTACATGTTATTTGCAATATACGATCGATTAAATCCCCTTGTTCGATGAGACTAACATAATTCGAGAGTGATTGAGATTCGAATGGTCACTAGATGAGTCAAACCACATATTTGAGGGTAATACAACTTACTAAAGAGAACTAAACTCAACATTTTTGTGAATAACTCACATTCCCGAAGTGTGGGTATGAGTATAAATGCTAAGTGGATATGACTGATCACTTAAGAAATAACTCATGTCCTTAGAGTGCGGATGCGAGTATAGATGCTAAAAGGATATGCTCCGACTGCCTATTAATTAACTCTTATCCCCAGAGTGTGGATATGAGTATAAACAAATAGATGAATGCGGTTCAACCACTCAATATTTAATAAACTCTGACCTGAAACTGATAAAAGGACCATAAACTTGCTAAGAATGGAGTTCGACCGTCCACTATCTAACTCCACTGACCGAAGACTAGGGGCAGGAGTATAATTACTCAAATCACTAAATTTGACAGCATAACACTAAAACTTGTGCCCAGTGTTGATAAGACTCGAGGCCACGAACTCAAGGAGGCCTTGGGATGAATAAATAGGATCGATATCCGACCCAACAAGCAACGAATCACAAATTTATTAAACGGAAAATGTAACAGCTCGATAATATAAACAAGCATGTATGAGCAACATAAGAATAAAAGAATCCTTATTCACACTAAAATTTGATGTTCATAATACAAGTTTATTCAAAATGAGAAGTGAAAGTGGGGGTCGTACCCAAACAAGCAGGACCAACAAAAAGAAAAAAGTAGCCATCAAAGCTATTTACACAACACATCAACCCAACAATTATTTCTTGGATTTCCAATTCTTGTTTTGTTTCTTGAAAGTGGCTCCATTCAAAATGCCACTCGATCCTCTCTTCGACCCCTTTCCACCTTAGCTTTGCTTCGAATAGCATATTCAATTATAGGGGTTGAGGCGACATCGTCCTTAGAAGTAGGAGGAATTTGGGCACTCTCAACACTGGAGGCAGAAGGGACCTCATCTTAGGGAAGTGTCCCGCCAAGAGGGAATATCTGGAGTGGGATAGGGATCAGCTCATTGAAATTCATATCAACAAGCTAATCTTTCGCTTTATTTTTCAACAACTCTTCCTTCTCAATGCGCTCTTTCATGTTGAGCTCATCGTAGGGTTGGAAGAGCCCATGATTACGGTCGTATCTCTCTCAAGTCTAACACTCACCAACTCGTCACAAGCATCTTGAGCGGTTTTTTAGCATCATTTTTATCCTTGTTTGCGTACTCAAGCTTAGCCTTGATTTTCGCGATTTCCTTCAAGGTCGCAGATTCATTACTTTGAGCTATATCTCTCTCGAGTGCTATTTCTTGATTTCAATGATGTAACACCTAGACCACATAAGATGACTGGACTTCATCTCCTCTATGGATTTGACGACGGCATTAGATTTTCCCTCGTCCTTTACTAGTGAAGTCCTAGAAGGCACTAACTCATTTGTCAAAGTATCGATAATTCTTTTATTTTGAGCTTCCTGGCATTTTAACTTTTCAATTTCCACTACATGCTCGAAAGATACTTTTGACATTTTCTCCACTGCTTTCAACCATTTACGGTACTGCTTGTGGATATCAACAATGCAATCGATAGTCATCTTCTAGACATGTCTAGGACCCTCTTGAAATTAGGAGGAAAAATACCTTCAAAGCATAGGTTTGGAAACTCTTCTCAAAGTTGTGCTATACGAGCAACTAGATCAATCTTAGGATCTTCGGCAGCTATTTTGAGTTCACTTTAGTACTTTCCTTATCGGGCCTATGAGAAAAAACATGTTCTCTATAGCGATGACGATCACTGGACTGTTGAGAGTAAGAAGGAAATAAAGGTTACAAAGGCACTGAGACTGGAGAGGGACCATGAGAAGGATCGACAGGTGGGTCCGGATGATCAGTTGGCTTATCAGAACCCTTTGAAGGAGGGCACCTGGATATTAATTGATGTTTAGCTTGAGAGGGTTTATCCCTATCACCTTTATTTTTGATGACCATCGTCCCGACCGTAGTGGTAACAAGGATCATAATACTCTCGACTACCACCTTGATGGTATGAACTATAGTATGAACCAGAGGATTGGTGGTGTATACCCCGAAGGGAATCAAACATGCTTCTTTTCTTCACCATCATTTCTGCAAAGGAAAACATAAGTTAGTCAGCTTTAAGCATTAAAAAGCACAAGTTGAGCATAGTGTAATGTTGAGGGGTGCCAGTGTGTGCGAGTGTCCTTGTGTTACCCCCCGACAAACCGAGAGCAGGAGCTTTGCTTATTGGAGTAACTTCCCCTTAAAAAGTGGGAATTTTAGTGCCATCTCTATTGGGAGATTCCGACCCATCAATACTAATGTCAGTGAAGTGGAAAGCATTAAGATCATGCAGTATTGGCAGACTAGACAAAGAATCAAGTGGCATACTTGAACCCTTTGACAGTTAAGAAGAGGATTCATCTTGAACAACTTTAGGAGCCATCGACGAATTTGATCAAAAAGGCAAATTTTAGGAAATTTATAAACAAATGTTTTCTTTTTTCTTCTATTAGGAGCTGAAGGCTATGAGGTATGTGAGGATCTGGCCTTGACTCCAAGACTAGATCCGTTATCATTACGACCAAGTAAATCGCCTTTATCTCCTTCGACATCAATATCGGTGAATTTCTGGGTACCCATAGTCGGGGGCATAATGCGATCGATTCGATTGCTCCCTTAATTGGCTACACCCATTGTCTTACCCCTATAATGTGAGCAACTTTTGTTAGCCCTACGTTGAAGCCCTCTTCTACCAAACAAAAAGTAACGAGGTGTCCATCCATGAGAAGATATTCGATGTTCTTGTCTTCAGGCGGCGCATTTTTGAGAGTCATGACCACCCCCTCATATAGATTACCGCATAAAAAATAATTTTCCACGCTAATATAAGGATGGTGGATAACACTTATGCCTTTCCAGCCATTGTCGAGCAAAACTAGGAGGACATCGAACAAAGAACCATTCGCTTTAAAAGTGCTTAATTTATTCCATGCGCTAGTTAGAATCTAACATTTCTTTATCGACTCATGAAATATAAAAGAAAGACTCCATGTCCATCGCTTGAAGAAAATATGAACCTATTGTCGTTGATGGTCGAAAAGACGATGCAAGAACTACTACAATTGAGAAGAGCATAACCATTCAGATGAAGCTGTGTTGAAGCTATCCTTAGATAATGGAGAATCTCCCAAATGTATGAATTAAATGGCAGGATGCATCCAGCCCAGCACATGAATTTGTTGCATGCTGCCTTCAGTAATTCTATGAGCCCTATCATCCTATGACGGAACCAATAAATCATCAAAGGAAATTCCATGCTTTATGCCGATTCGACGAAGAGAATTTTCCTTAATTTTAGAGGCTATGGAATCAGCAGGATCCTCCAAAATAACTGCATCCTCTATAGTGTCGAGAGCATGATCAATAACCATAGGTGGAATTATGCGAACTGCATTAGAAAAATTAAACCATGGGCCTAGGCTTTCCAATTATTCTGAATGATGACTAGAGGATGGACTATTAGACTCGGTTGTAGAACTTGATTCCATGTCAGGATTGTCTTACTGAGAAGATGATCCAACAGGCATAGCTGCAGGATGCCTAGAACGTATAAAACCCATTGCTATTAAACTTAGTAAAAACCATGATTAGAAAAAGTAATATGTACCTCCCAGTACATAGTGAGTGCTAGTGTGGTGCGGTGAAGTGCTATGCAGTACAGTAATAAGTTGCATGGAATTAAAAATGAATTAGACGACTAGACTTCGAGGTTTGACCCTAGAGACTATTATTCCTGACCATCTCCACCATTTCTCTATGTCATTAGGGAACATTGAAGTTTGAGTTTCAGATCGATTGTTAGCAAGTAAAAGTACAACTTTTATGTTCAAGTCACTAATGAGCTCCAAGAGAATAGTCGAAGGCATTAGTTCATGTCAATGTTCAAATGTCATATATTATTGAATATGGCGTTCAAGTCCTATAAATTCACTTGAATGTGCAAGGCCGAAGCTCATCATTGGTTTCAAGTCTATTTAATTTGGTTCCAATTTTAAGGTACATATGTAGACAATCGATCATTCATTTTAGCACCACCGATCATTCCCCATGCCTTACCATCAATCATTCCTAGGCTTAGTCCTACCGATCGATCCTGATCGATACATTCCCATTGATCACTCTCCATAGCCTTCCAAGCTGATCATTGTCTCTACACCATCCATAGATTGTTCTACCAATTGATCCTTTGCTTCAAAATTCACTAAGTCCAAAAGCTCAATCGCTGCTTTAAATCCTCCAGCTCAAGAGCACAACTGATCGTTAAAAAACGATCGTTAAAACACCCAAATGATAATATCACTTCATAACGATCGAAACAACATCACCCACTCAGCTACTTCATCTTTCCCAATCCCATCCTATCCAACTTGATTTACACTAAAAGACTCCACCAATTAAACTAACTAACATGAGAATTAAAGCACTTGAAGTCTCGTCCTTGAATCATTAAGCGAGTTCAAATCATTCCACCTAAGTGTGAGATCTGAGGGAAAAAGGTTGAATCGAATTCGGTTTGAAGCGAGATCTAAAGCAACAGCAATGGATAAGAGAGGAAGACGATCGACTAAAGCTCAAATGAAGATAAGATATTTCTTAGTTGGAGAATTCTGATCAATGTTTGAAGTGATGGAAGAAAAGAGGGAAACGATTCGTTCTTTTTCTTTTCTGGTGGAGAGTTTGAATGATACAAAAGTGAGAAGTGGAGATGGAAGTTGCTAAGTAAAATTCTTTTGTATGGATGGACAGGACGATCCTTCATAGTCCAGAAACAATCAGGCAAGATTATAAAAATTGGTTAAGTAAGAAAGTTTCTAAGTAAAATTCTTTTATATGGATGGACAGGACGATCCTTCAACCCATGAGATATACCGATGCTCGAACTAGAATTCCTACCAATCATTCCACCATCAAGAACGATCTGAAAAATCCATTATGTGAACTAACGATCGGTAATGATCATTAATATATATATATATATATATATATAATGACAATGGTCGTACAAGGACGATCGTAAATAGATGGGTACGAAAATCCACTCAGAGATAACAACCAGTCTTGGTCAATAGTTTTTTTTAAAACAATCATATAAAGGCAATCCAACTCATTTAATGAATAACGATTGGCCATGGATGTTCACACAAGACAAGGAAATTTTAAAAGTTGACAATGACCATGGACATGCAGTCATGATAGGGAGTCAGATATGGGCACATATACCAACCAATATACGTTTTAAAGTTCAACCTTTTGAAATTGACAAAAATTGAATTCGCACCTAAAATCAACGAAAGAAAGATAAAAAAACCAAATTATTGTAGCATCACCATATAACAACAAGATGATCATCGATATGCTATATTCATTATTTATATTATCTGAAATCGACTAATGTCATAATGAATGAAAGGAGACACGACCCTTAACAGGAAAGTGACTCAACAAAAGGATAACGATCATTCAACGAATTAAATGGAATCCTTTTTCGACAATTGAAGTTTGCGACTTTTCAAAGCATGTCATGTTTGAACTACATGTACTTTGGAGGGGTTGCGAATGTTATCCCGCCTTTTGGAAAGGTCGTGATATCATCAACTTGGCTAGAAACGGATGGTTACCGGACTTGAGAATCAGTTGTAAATGATACTATAGACGATGGTCGAGCAGATTTGGACCAAGACCTAATTGGGGTGTAATCGGCAGGGAGTGACAGCCATATCCCCATGAAGCTATATTCCAAATTTCAAGTCAATCGGAGTTCATATGCTCGAGTTATAGACAAAGTAAGGATAATCAAATTTATAAGAGCGTAATAGAGGATAATCTTCAAAGTGGACATAAGCATACAATGCCAAACCACTATAAACCTCTATGTCCTTGATTACTTATTCAGTTACTCGGTTTAATTTTTCTTTTCTTTATTTACTTCTCTACAAAAACTATTCTTGGGGGTTTGTAACCATTTTTGGTGCAAACAAGAAGGTACTTCCAGTTCAATCGGAATCATAAGTTATGACCCATAGGCAAGGGCGAATGGAGAGTGACCAGTCGATGAATCATGAGTTCAATGTAAGAAAATATGTTTTTAATGGCATGACTAGATGGCGTTTACAGGCTTATTGTTGCGGATCAACAAATAAAAAAAAGAAAAACATTAATTTGAACGCTATAAGATATTTACACGTAGCCAATTATATACCGATGGCTAATTTTACTTTAGCCGTCCTATTTCATTTTCTTCTTCATCCTTTATCCATCAAAAGAATAAATACCCTAGTCCCTTATTCCACCTCCATTTACAGGCAAAATCCTCAATTCTCTCCTAATTTTCTTCTTTAAATCATGTAACCATGTATCTTCTCTTCTTTTTCCACTTCCATATTCGTGGTGATCGATTGTTTTCCAGAAATCCTATGCCCTAAAACCTTCTTTAGTTCTGTATATCCTTCCCTTTGGTTAATTTGCAGCCTCTCTCTACTAATATCATTGAATCGACATTTTGTTTCTTTGAATTACTTTGAATTCCAGTAGAATGGTCTCCGCACCGATAGCCCTTCCCCGTTTTGTTCTTCTATGAATCTCTAAAGAAAAGTGAACCTTAGAAATTTCTTTCCTTTTATTTGGTTATTAAAAAAATCTATGGTGTTTTCGTTTTCAGGTACCCTAAATGTTGGTTCTTTTCACGAATGGGTTGTTTTCTCGATTAGTATATTTAAACGTTATAAAAAAAATTAACTTCCATATCGTGGTTAATGTTTGCATTCAAACTAATTAAGTGGTATTATTGGTTTTTTTACTTCCTTTTCAAAATTTCCATTGGAATGCTTAGTATTTATTATTTCCCCATATTTTTTACTTGATAATCTACACTTCGAACTCAGTAATTTTGTTATTATTTTCGTGAATCTCTTATCTGCAACTAATGTGGAACGTAAGTACTGGATTATTTATACCTACTGATTTTTTGTTTTGTTTTTGCTCTTGTTTTAGCTAACTAATTTTTTGAACCATGCAATGCTGCGGATTCAACTAGCATAGCTTTATGTTGTGTGGTACATTATCCAAATAAATTAGTTTGTGCGATTTTCTAGTAGATAAAGCAATAGTTGGAATTAGTTGGCAAATTCTATTATGTGTAAACCATGCTATAGTCGCACTTATATGGTCCTTTTCTTCTATTTTAATTTCCCATGGCAATATGTGCTTTCTATAATTTCTATCCATTGTCATTTCTTTTTCATTGGAATTGTAGAAGTTTTTTTGTTCATGTTTAAGTACAACACTCTAGGTTTGTATATGATCATTATCTGATGTCTTACAGTGTAAAATTTAACAGTGAAGTGCATAGAATTGTCTCAATGAGTTGTCAAATAAGAGACAACTTAGTGTCCATTATAACAAAGACTGATATTTATTGAAGCCGACACATTAGAGTGTAGAGTTTTTTGTTCAGATTCACTAAAACTTGATCGTCTAAGATTCCACTTCTCCTTCTTGGTAAACGTGTTTCATTATTTTTGTTTATAATTCTATCCATTTTTATTCAGGTCATTAGATTTCAGAAGTCGTGCAGTCTTCCTTACCTATGTAGTGGTATAAAACTCAAGCGGTATGAGGAGACAAAGCATTTTGTTAAAATATTTTCTTCAATTTCCAAACATCATCTTTTTTCACATAAATGTTAGACTTGAAATGTTGGTAGAGGTGTCAATGGTAGAATTTTAACTCTCATGTAGTTTTTTTGCTTGAATTCATTGTTTACATTTATCCTTTTGTGTAGATTAGTCATAAACTTATTATTTTCTATCATCTACTGAGAAAATTCCATGTATATGTCAAATATTAGCATTTGGCTTCCACAAGAAGTTTCTCATATATTGTTATCCCACCTTTTGGTCAAAGGCCGAGATATCAATAGATTGGCTGAGAAGGATAGATATCAGGATTAGAGATCGATTGGAGACGGGGCTATGATCGATATCATCAAATTTTGGCTCTAATCAAGACGAGATCGGTTGGGAACGATGTACAAGGCTAGGAGAGGCTACGTTTCAATTTTCAGGTCGATCAGAGTTCATATGCTTGGGATATGGATATATCAATATTGGAAGGAACTGGTTTCGTATCGATGTTTTCGTATAGATACAGTTCGTACTGATACAGTTTGTATCAATAAAAGTGGATTCGGCTATTTAGTTTAGATCGACACGTTCGTATCGATCAGGACGATCTCGGGCTGTGGATTTCGTATCGATGCATACATATCGAATGGATGGCTAAATATGTTAGCGCATTTAATATCGATCGGGGCTGGGATTGATACGAAGAATGAAGCAATGGTCACAGGAACATCAATGAGCATTTTGTATCGACCGATTATTAATCGATATGAAGGACACACTCATGCATCGATATGAAAAAGACAGAAGGTGTTAACAGGTGGATGATACCATATGGATATGAAGGATCCAGAAGCCATGTTCGTATCGATCGTGTTCGTATCGATCGATACAAAGGAATCAGTCAACATGGCACGAAATGTGGATCTTTCCTGGATCTTCGAGGCATATCATCGATGCGAACTGGATGGATTCGAAGGGAGGAGAGTATGGAGACGAAGTGATGGATACGAACGCGACGGCCAACCGATGAATGCGAACTTTCAACGATCATATCTCACAATCTACAAGTCCAAATGCTACCAAATTTTCACAGGAGCTTGCGTATAATCTAAAGAATGTTCATGATCGATCTTGGCTCGATTGGATAAGATCTTGATCGATACGAATTTGGTTCGTATCGATCATGGATCGAGTCGAAATCACTTGGGATCGATCGCGTGGGCCCTCTCACATGCCAGAAGAGGTCTCCCAAGATCTGAGCGAGATATTTGCAGCCTACGCCTATAAATAGCATCCCAGAACCAAAAGAAAAGGGACTTTGGATTCTGTGACGTCCAGACTCTGCCCAAATCACCATTGTATTCAAGCTTCACTGTTGTACTCGAAAATTATTGTTGTAATCCGCTGTAACCAGTGAAGAAAGTTAATAAAAGATTATCATTTGAAGTGGATGTAGGCCAGAGATAGCTGAACCACTATAAACCTTGTGTCTCTATCTATTTCTTTCTGTTTTAAGTTTGTTATTCATTTTTATTCTCTACATTACCTAGATCAATGATCTGTGAGTATATACTGCTGATCTATGTACATACACTGGTACTTTCACAACATTTAGGGTTTGTGATCAATTTTGGCGCAAACATATATATAATTTGATAATCTTTCTCATATTTAATTATGATACAATTGTTGGTACAAGGGAAAAAAGCTAAAAAAAAATAAACTCAATCATATAGTGTAAATTATCTACGAAAAGCTTATCTTTGTTTATTTCATCTTTCTACTCCATAAATTTGACAGGTCTAATGATATATTTATTTAATTTATTATACGATGAAGTAAATTAAAGATCCTTTTAGATTAATTGTCATATAGTAATTTTATTGATTTATGTGCGTATACCTGCCATTTCGATTAGGTTAGTGGCAAATTTTTAATGGTATATGAGGCTTAGTCGATAGTTTATATCTTAACATTATTTTACGTACCTAGAAAGAAAATAGTTATCCTCGAATTGTAAAATGAAAGCTGAAACCCAAGAAAATGGCAGTCGTGTCTACTTATCCACCTATATATCCAGCCTCAACCGAAGTTCTCAACCATCCTTCTTATAAAGAGACGATAGTGGATTCTATAGGATCACTTAAGAGAAAAATGGTTTAGGAGAATCAGCTATTGTGGCCTATAAGGAATCTAAGTACGAAAATCTTCCTCATGTCCGTGATGCTCTACTCTCCCCCCACTCGAGTGACCTCAAGAAGCAAGTAATCATCAAAATGAATCATCCCTAAAAGCTAACAGCCGAAGCAGGTGAGAACACTGGCAACAATGCTTTAAAGAAGCGAGCCAGACCAAAAAAAATCCTAACTCATGTAATAATGGCAAGCCCATCAAGCAAGAAACATAAATAGTGCAGACCACATAAAGTAGTGTCATGACGGATCGTAATATTTCCTCAACAAATGAAGGTGGCTATGAGGGCGGATAAAAGAGGATAGGTGGAATTAGGGCAGAAAAGAAAATAGGGCGACCAAAGAGATTAATGGATATGGTTATGAAAAGCAATTTAGGTATGCCTGACATACCTATGAAAAACTTTAGCTCTATTAGCATTTTTAGTTAGGCAAAGAAAAAAGGGTCGCATAAAGTGGGGTTCTACTTCATTGTTGAGCTTGAAAAAAAGACTCATGTACGCTTAAGCTCAGGTAAACCATGAGGTCGCCCTCCTAAAATTCAGAATGCTACATCAAATGGAGAGAAAAATGCCGACTAGAAAAAAACAATCAAGTTGCACTAAAAGGCAAGGAGGTCCTGCTAAAATCAAGAGTATTGCTTCAATAGAGACAAGTAACTTAGTAGGAAAAGTTGATCATACTACCACTGCTGGTAATGAAGATGTGGGCATTGCTCAGGATATCGATTTAATCAGTGAGATTGTTCCTATAATTTTGGTCACTGCTATAGTAGAGTTAGTTTTTATAAGTTGAACAGGTAATTTCAATGCTATCTTAAGTTTCAATCTTGAAGTTCATATTTGCTAGTTGTTTTCTGGACTTACTATTGAAATTGGTTCATGTAGAGTAGAAATGGTTGTATACTGTATTATGCTTACCGCACTGACTTGATGTTGGTATCTTTTTTGATTGATAAAAGATGTTTCCTAAAAAAAGTATTTATCTTTAGAAGATTTAACTTCAGTATGTATTTGTAGAAAAATAATTTGACATGTTGAATCTAAAGTAACATGACATGTTATCTAGCAACAAAAAATCACACACACAAAAACATGTGTGTGTTTGTGATGTATGTATGTATAATTTTATAAGCAAAGCAATAACCGTAGCTTTTTCTAAATACTATGGCAGCGACAAAATAAGTTTAAACTGAACACTGTATGCACTTTAAAATATTAGACAAGAAGATACCATAAAATACAAAAACATGACATTTTTTCAAAATTTTTTATCTCATTTCTAGCAATATTTATAATGGAGAATCTTAGGTATTTTGGTTATAGTAATTAGAAAATTGTATTATATGACATGATTTTGATCGAGATACATATATATTCCGATAGTATTTATTCTGTATTCTTATATATATATGTATGTATGTATGTACGTACGTACGTAAACACGCAAACACACATACTTACATACACACACACATACATACATATGCACATTTACACATACACATACATATATATACATATATTCATATATATACGTGTACATGTACATGTACATATATACATATATACACGTATAGACACACATATATAGATACACACACACACACACACACACACACATATATATATATATATATATGTATGCATACATATGTGTGTGTACACAACAATTTGTATTGTTGGTCGATGAAATAGTTCAACTATGACAACTATACTTTCTTAAAGTGTAAGTTTTTCACTTTACTAATTAGTGTGTGGACGAATATGCAAATGGTTGGGCGTATATGATAGTTAAGACTTATGGTGATAGTATCCACTAGATCAGGAATTCTGGTAGTATTTTCAACTGCTTAAGTCCTTTTATAACTTCTTGGTATTTTCTGTTCCACATCAATAGCCATTATGTAATATAGGTGTTCTTGTTGTATTTGGTTGGTATAACTGCAGTTGTGTGACATATCAGGTATTTTATGGGTTGTTGCATTTTATTAACTTTATACTAGTAACTTAGAGAGTTTATATTAGGCAGGTTAGGGTGGCTTATCATTACTAATGACTACATATACAGATATTTTGTTTTAAGGATGCAATGCAACTAATAAGGAACACATTTAAGAATCCAAAATTTCTTCTTGAAGGTAGGGATATAGAACAGATAGTATTTGCAATATTGAAGCACATACGCTAATTAACACGTCATTGCAAAGGCACATTATATGTTATCAATATGATATCGAAACTATTGTTATCATTCAACATTTTTACTTATACTGTGTAACATTTCAAAATTTTGAAGTAGTATTCAAGATAGAAAATTTATCAAAAGAGTTGAAACTTGGAACCAATGGATTGTCATACGAGTTCCTTAAATTTTCCCTGCTCGTGCATTTATTATCTAGAAAAAATAAAACCTATAGCATCCGTACATCACTTACACTCTATAAATGACTTACTAATATAAAGCATTTAGCTTGCCAAGCTTGCTCTCTTATCAATCAGTCTAAAATATTAATTATAGGTCTTATTCCATGTTAAGATTGTTATGATTTAATTTAGACGAGTTATAAATTTTAGATTCCTGAATCTAATCATACTACATTGTTACTAGACATATATGTCCAGATGTGACACCGTTTGTGGTCAATAGAAGCACTTTGAAATCAACACAGACTCTAAAATCCTTCTCTTTGGTGGAAAAACAATTATTGTATTCGGTTATAGGTTAGTCTCTTCAAATTTATTTAGGAACTTATTGAAACATTTAGATTCAATTAAACATCATGCTTTGATGCCAAACTTACCCGATGCTTACTTTCATCAAGGAACCCTGAGGAGATCCCATGGGGAAAGGCTGGTGCTAATTTTGTTGTTGATTCAACCGATATCTTTACCGATAAGGGCAAAGCTGGAGGTCACTTGAAGGTATCTATTATCTTAACTCACATTGAAGTAAAGTCACTATAGCTAATGGTGTAGAGTTTGAGAAATGATATGCATAGATTAGATGGTGGCACAGTCAAAACTTTACTGTTTATTGTAAATTAAATGAGTTGTCTACTTCAAACAAACTATAAACTTGTTTTTTTTCTAAATCTTCAAAATCTTAAATGTGAAAATAGAAAACTATACAAGTAGTGAAAAAACATTTAATTATGCTTACACTTATTATATTGTTTTTTGACGGTTTTTATCAGAATGAATCTCAATAAAATAGCCGATTTGGATAGGAGTACCTCAATTGATGGCTCAATAAAAGATTTGCAGAGTAGGAAAAAATAGCATAATAATTTAATAAGTTGTAGGCACTAAGACATAACTTATATATAAGAATCAAATTCACACTTTCAATTCAACTCAAAATATATCAATAACTAATTTAAAGTAGTACACTAGAAAAGGACGTTTCTGATTCTGTTAATTAAAGCATTAAGTCATTTTAGCTTTTAGCTTCAATAGTTTGATTTAGTTAAGTAGTTCGCAGCGTGAAAGTATTTGTTTGTAGTCTGCACTTTGGTATTTTTTTTCTTGAAGCAAATTTGAATGCATGCCAAGTTAAAGACTGCTATCAATGTAATAATGCGGGTATGCCCAGTTAAAAGATAACAAAGTTTGTTATATTTAACCAAGTTTTATATAAATCGACAAAGTTAAATAATTCTATAAAAACTGAATAAGTTCATAAATGTTTTAAATCTTCCCATTGACTGTAACCTTTTTTCATGTCAAGAAGTATGCAATAGGTCACTCATATAAATTGTTGTTCACCTGATTTCGACAGCTTTTTTGTTAGAATATAGTTATCCTTCCTATAACTGACATTTCACTTTAATCTCAATACATGTTGCACTGTGAGTTCAGGTGGGTCAATGGCTACTAAAATTAACAAATCATACTTGACAATAGCTGCACTTTTTTTGCCTTAGGCAGTATTTTATGCATGTGATTTCCCTATTAATGCATTTAGGAAGTATTAAATTTTAATTTTCGAGTCCATCCATGTAATTTATTTGTAGTTTTGAATTATTTGATGGAGTTAAATGCATTAACAGAACATTTTAGGCACATAAAAATGGAAGAACAATATATATTACAAGTTCTATCATTTGTTTAAGAGCAACTTGAGTGTTTGTTCAATGAAAGTGATTCCCCTTCCTATAAAGATGCTACTGTTGGTTCATCATTCACATACTCCTAATCTCATTCATTTTGTTTTTATATCCACTACAAGAAAATAAATTTATTTTTAAATTTTCAGCTATATTAATTTAGGTAAGTTTATGTGTAGTTGACAAAATGACAAATGTTATTTCTGTTATATGGTTAAGGACAAATTAAATTTTTCATTATTGACAAAATGACAAATATATGCGAAGTATTTATGTATCATTTTAGCCTTATACAAATAATTAAAGAGATGTGCTTCTGTATAGACAATAGTTGCACTAAAAGGGTCATCTAATAAACACACGTCGTGATTTAATCATTGTAAATTGCTCCTGCTAAATGAATCATCTGTTTCTATCTTCCACTAAAATAGACTAACTCCAGACATGTACAGTTCCCCTTTTGAAAATGCATTTGATGTTACTGTTGTTTCAACACTTTTGTACCAGATAGTTGTTTGGTTAGATTCAGCAATCACTTTTCATTTATTTCAGAATGTATTTCATGTTTCTACTTCTTGCATCAATTATACTACATAATTCAATTCAGTTTTGTTTTGTTCAATTTATTGTATTTATGGTTTATTTTGCTATTTTTTTGAACTATTGTTTTAAAGGTAGACAGATATCTATGATGTAAAAAAGCATAGCATGCCATAGCGAGTTATGGATTTGAAGCCATTTTTGATGCAAGTACTACATTTTGGTTTATATGCTTGTATGTATTACTACTTTTTCTTGCTAGTTGCTACTAGTTATATATTATTTATAAAATATTATACATTTATTATATATGTTTTTATGTAAGAATATTACATATATATGTAACATTACATGTTGATTATGAAATATATGATTAATATAATATGCTGATTATGAAATGTATGATTAATATAATATGTTGATTATAAGATGTATGTTAATTTTAACCGTGCCATATATTTGATATATAAATTCGAAATGATTTGTATAGAAATGGAATTTGCTTATGGAGAAATGCAAAAACCTTAAACGATATCATTTCAAAAACCCTATGTAAATTTCAACAGGGTTTCAAAAATGCTGTAAAATGTCAACCGCTTTGCAAAAACGCTATAAAAGAGGTTATAAACAGTTGAAAAGCTGTTAAAAACACTCACTGCAACAGAAAATGCTATAAAAAGTTGTCATGGCAATGTCAGAAACGTTGTAAAAAAACTCAAAGCAATGCTAACAACGCTGCATATTATACATAGCAAAGAATTAAACACTATAAAAAAGTTACCTTAGCAAGGTATAGCCCATTAAATAAATTTAGAACCTTGTAAAAAAGTTATCCTAGCAAGGTATAGCCTATTAAAAAAATTTAACAGAGGAAAATGTACAAATAACAAGCAAAAAAAAGCTTGAAACCTACTTTTCAAAGTGTTTTCTCTATTCCTATGGTATATTCGTGGCATAAAGTGGCATGTCGTTATACAGCATAGATTAAAATGCTGTTAAATCCTTTTACAACATTTTTTAAATGTCGTTAAAGGTCCAATTTGTTGTAATGGTTGTTCGATAAGCCCATAGTACTAATAGAAGTTCATTGACCAACTTGCCCTTAGCCTTTTCCAATCGCTTCTTAAGAATGGACTTGATAATCTTATTAATGGCTTCAATTTATTCATTCGCTTAAGGACGTACCACCGTAGCAAATCTGTTCTCCATGCGATGCCGACAAAAGAAATCTTTGAACTCGGTATTGTTAAATTAGGTCCCGTTTTCTGTAAGGACTTCCTGTGGAATTCCAAAACGTTAGATGATATTTTAGACAACAAAGTTGATTGCTTTATTCATAGTGATCATGGCCAACGGCTCTGCCTTAGCTCGTTTGGTGAAGTAGTCAACTACGAAGATGGTGTACTTCACGCCACCTTTAGATATCGGCAACATACCAATGATATCAATCCCCTTAAATACAAACAGCCAAGGACTGACCATTTGGGTAATCGTTGTTGGTGGGGCTCTTGGTATTTTAGCAAATCTCTTGCACTTGTCACACTTTCGGGTGTAATCAGTTGTGTCTTGGTTAATAGTTGGCTAGAAGCACCCATAGCAGAGGATCTTCTTCGCTAGGGTTTACCCTCCGGTGTAGTTGCCAAAGGCCCTTTCATGAACTTCTTCCAGAATCCGCTTGGTTCATCGTAGGCGACACACCGAAGTATTGGGACAGAGAAACCCTTCCAATAAATTACTCCTTCCTACAAGATATATCTCGAAGTTTGTCGAAGGAGCTTTCATCGTTCATTCCTTCTCTCTAGAAGAGTTTCTTTCTGCAAATAATCTCTTATAAGATTCACCATGACTCAGTTTTGGGTTAACCTCTAAGATCCAATCGACATCCATTTGGTCGATGCTCGAAGTTGATAGTACTTCCATGGGATCAGGCCCATGAGTTGTGCATCTCCAGAACTGGCCAACTTAGCCAGTGAGTCGACCTTCTTATTTTCCTCTTTGGGAATGTGAGTGATCATGTAATATTTAATGTCACTGAGTAGCTCAAGGACCCAATTTAGATAAGGAGCTAGTCTTAGTCCTTTTACTTGAAGCTCTTTCTGAACTTGGCAAACTACTAGCTAGGAATCTCAAAATATGTGCAAAGCCTTTATCCCTAGTTCCTTGGCGATTTTGAATCCTGGAATTAAAGTCTTGTATTCATCTTCATTATTTGTCATCGAAAAGTCGACTTTCAAGGCGTAACAAATCGAACATTCTTGGGAGTGACAAGTATGACTCCACCATTGGAACATAGCTGACTAAATGCACCATCCATGTACATATTCCATCCAATATCTTTCTGACCGTTGCTCTTCGTAGGATCATCTCGTGTAGTGAATTCAACTATGAAGTCTGCCAAGGCCAGACCCTGGATTGCTCACCGAGGATGATAATTTATATCATATTTCTTAATTCAATGTTCCATTTCAATAGCCTTCCAAAAGTATTAGGTCGCTACAAGACTTATCACAAAGGCTGGCGAGAACTTTAATCGGATGAGTCTCAAAGTAAGAACGGAGCTTCCTTGAAGCGGTCAACAGGTAGTATGCGAGCTTCTCTGACCTTAGTAATTTATTTCCACACCCACTAATTGCTTACTGAAATAACAGTCCAGTCGCTGGATGCTGGATTGCTCATATACAAGTGTGGCACTCAAAGCATGCATCGATACTACCTAGTATATAAACAAGTCCTCATCATCTACCAGCTTCGAAAGGATAGGGGTCTCATCAAGTGATTCACTAAAGCTTGGAATGCATCCTTACACTTGCAATCCCATTCAAAGTTTTTTCCCTTCTTAATCACCTCGAAGAACAGAATGCATTTATTTATGGCTTTGGAGATGAACTGATTCAGGGCAGACCTTCCTATTAAAACTTTGGACCTACTTAATCGTCTTTCGGGTTTCGATCTTTCTCAATGCCTCGATTCTCTCCATATTAACTTCAATCACATGGGAGTTCACAATGAATCCCATGAATTTCGATGATGCAACCACGAAAGAGCATTTCATGGATTAGCTTCATTCTATACTTTCGAAGGACAACAAACATCTCCGCCATATCATCAACGTGATTTCTTGAATGTCGTGGCTCCATAAGCATGTCATCCACATAGATTTACATATTGCGCCCAATCTAGTCTTTAAGCTTCTGATTTACAAGCCTCTGGTAAGTTTCTCCTGCGTTCTTTAATCTAAAGAGCATGATCGGGTAGCAATAGAGTTCGAGGTGGTTATGAAGCTGGCGTGTTCCTGATCCGGGACATGCATCAGGATTTGGTTGTACCCAGAGTATGCATCTATAAATGAAAGTAGCTCATGTCCAACTGCGAATCCACCAAGTGATCGATCCTCGGGAGTGAGAAGCTATCTTTTAGGCATGCCTATTCAAATTAGAATAGTCGATGCATGGCCTCTACTTCTCATTCTCTTTTCTTACCAAGACAGGGTCAGATACCCACTCCAAGTATAAGGCATCGTGGAAAAAGCCATTTTCATTCAGTATATCCACCTCTTCTTTGAGAGGCTACAACATTTCTGTTTCATAAGAACACATTTAGGATTTATATTAATGCATGTCTCTCTATCTCCCGTGAGATTCGATACATATCCAAGTGTGCCCAGGCAAAAACACATCTAGGTTTGCCAAGAGAAAACCAACTAACTCATTCATCACTCTTGCATCGAATTATTGTTCGACCTTTATGACCTGATTCGGATCATCCTGGCTGACCGAAACAACTATCATCAATACAGCGGGAGCTTCTCTACCACCTTCTAGATCTTTACATCAACCCATATCATTGTGGAATTGATCGACCTGTCTGAGCTGGGGCACATGCTGTAGTTTCTATGTGTCTGAAGCCTTAATGCAGAGGGTCCGCTTCATATTGTTTCTTTTCTCCCTTCGCCTTGCCTCCTTTAGCTCGGCGACATAGCATTTGCATCCAATCACCTGATCTCCTTGGATAATCCTTACGTCATTCACTATATGAAACTTCATAATCAAAAACCAATGTGCTATAGCTGCTCAAAACTCTACCAAGTTCGATCGGCTTAGAAGTGCATTGTATGCTAAGTAAATGTCCAACACCAAAAAAGGCATGACTCACACTCGCTTAAGGTTGCCATCGCCAAGTACCATCGACAACTCTACATACCCAATCGACTCGGTAGCCATCCCATTGAACCCCTGAAATTGAAATTCACAGGATTTCAAATCCTTCTTCTCTAAAATCAATTGATCATAAGCCTTCTTAAATAAGATATTGACTGAACTCTACAGTCAACAAGCACCTTTCAAACAGTGCCAGGAACAATCATGGTTGTGATCATGAGTGGGTCAATCACTGGAGTTTCCACTTCGTCAGCATCCCTATTTCCAAAAGCAATATTTTTAGTCATCATTCTGCATTGTTTTGTTGGAGTCCCATTTTTAATAGCAAAGCAACTTTCATTCTCTACATGTTTTATTACACTAACATATCTTTCCATTTCAGTTAGACTCTTATCGTATGGGTATGGCCCACCAATAATTGTACTAATCACCAATCATTTTTCTAGACGCTTGAATGAATTAGCACCAAGCTTGGCCTTCCCCCATTGGGAAGACGGCCTAAGGGCGTTAAAGTTTCCTTACTTGCCATCTTATTGGGTTTCATATATGGTTGTAACTTTTTCTTGAGAATTAACTCCTCAATCATAGCCCATAAGTGTCTGCACTTGTTGGTATTATAACTATGGATTTCACGGAATCTACAAAATCTGCCCGACTTTCTCCCCTTCTCGGTCGACTCTCTTGGAGCCATCTTTCTGTACTGTTCAATATTTTGAGTTTCCATATAGATATTCTCTATCGAGTTGTTCAGTTCATGTATTTGTTGTACTTAACAGTCCTAATATAATTCTTATTATTTGGCTCCTTCTTCTTAGCCCCTTATTTTGTTTCCGATTATTGTTTTGATTACCAACATCCACATCTACATTTCTAGATCTTCCTCCAGACTGCTTACAACAGCATTACTTTATATCACTTCATCTGAATTCCTAAAAGTAGTACTTTATGGATGCTTGCACACTTCCTCCAAGCATAAGTACTCTACTCGTTAGCTTTTTTTAAAAAAAAGCATAAATTGTCGATGAGGGCTTCCTTTCCAACCATTCCCCAAACTCCATATCAAGATGAATCCTCCTAATCAATGCCATCAGTGCTATGTCATCCTTGGGATCTGTAACTTCTATCACAACTATATGGAATTGATTCAAGAAACCCTTCAACAACTCTCCGTCAGCTTAGAAGAGGTTTGACAAAGACATTACATGCTTTGGACGAACAGTATATAAATGTAACTTTTTTACAAACTTCTTTGATAACTCAACGAAAATTTATATGGACCTCGATGGAAGACGAATGAACCATATCGTAGCTACTCCTTCTAAGAAAATCAGAAAACAACGGTATTTCACGGCATCGGAAGCTCCGGTGAATCCATATGCTATTTATATCTCATTAAGTGCTGCATATGATTCGTTATTCCTTCGTACAATGGCAAAGTAGGCATTGCGAATCTTGGAGGGTATCTTCCACATAGAATGTTCTCTATAAACGGATTTTGATTGGGAGAGGTACTCAATTCATCATTGCATCTGAAATAATTTTCACTAACATGTCTGTTAACCATATCCTCCAGGTAGTCCGAGTGAATAGGTTTGATTGAATGATGGTAATCGGGCACCGCCCCGAGTGTTCGGCCTAGTGAATAGTAACGACCCGTAAATTTCTGATAATTAAAATAGCTAATTTAGTAAGATTTCGTGTTTTAGTGTTAGGAAAATTTTGTAATTCGTTCGGAATAATAATAACTGGAATGAACTGCAACAATAATTATCGAAGTAATGAAAAATAAAAGTTACTTAGTGAATGCCTTTGCAATCAAAAGTTGAATAGGACAATAAATGTTGAATTCATTGGGTATAATAGAGTAATTGATTGATAAGAAAATCTATTTAAATCAAATATTGAATATTGAGCAGGTAAATTGTATAAATTAAATATTTAAAACTTATTGAATAATTGAATAACTGTAAAATGAAAATAGTATTCTAAATTGTGAATTGTTTTAAAGGTTGAATCTTATAAGTTCAATTTCAATATTTCAAGAGATAATGAATTATTGGATAAGCGAAATTGTTTAAATTGAATATTTGGAATTTATTGAATAATTTAATAATGGGAATTGAATAACCGTATAATGGAAATGGTTGTTCTATAATTTAAATTTGTTAAATTTTATAAGTTCGTTTGAATATTTCAAAAGATAGTGATTTAAGAATAATCAAATTTGTTTAAATTTAATATTACAAATGTTTGAATAATTAAATTCCGAATTTGATACGATTAATTTGATATTGAAATTTAATATATGAAAATAGAGTGAATAATTGAAATTTGATTTAATATGATTCAAATTGGTTTCCAAAGTGAATGTAAGTTATATTGGGATCAAAATAGAGTTAATAAGATTTTAAAATTGAAATTATTGGATAATTGAATAACGGGTTTAATATGATAAAAAATGATTTGTAAAATTTTATTTTATCATATTGGAGTTATAGTGATGTTATAGAACTTTTAAAACGGAATTTAAAATTTATAATTGAATATTTTAATATTTAATTATCGACTGGAAAATAGCCCAATTTTGAACAGTCTCAGAATTGGATGAAAATACCGTAATAGTTAGTTATTATCGGATTTCAATTTTCGTAGCAATCGGAGTTGTCGTTTGACAGTGGCAGCTCGAAACGCGTTGAAATTGTTTTAATATTAATTTGACGAGTTAAAATAGTCATTTTTCAAACGGTCTCGGATTTCGACGAAACCAGTTTCATCGGATCCGTAATGTGATATTATTGTATGGTTTCAAATTTCAAGTCAATCGGATTTATCATTTGTCCGGGACGAGCCAAAACGCATAGAAATACGTTTAATCGGTTTAATTTAAATTTGATCGTTTGTTTCTGTAACTCGCGCATACGATCGAATTAGCTTCTGAAACCTTTTCCATTGCGTTCGGAATGGGGGTATAACATTATGAACGCCTAGCGGCATGCCCTGATAGGGGTTCGAGATGTCGAGTTGCGCAGATCGAGGTATTTTGAAATTTAAATAAATATTTTAATTAGTCAAATCTTTTTTTCAGCTGCTATCCCATCTTTTCACTGTACCTTTGACCCATTCAAACACGCAAAAGCCTCTCCTTTCCTTTTAATAACTGCACGCGAGCTTCAGGCAGAGAGATAACATAAATCCAACTTAAAAAAAAATTCTTTCTCCTCAAATACTCGATTAAAAAATCACGAAACCTTCTCTAAAAATCCTATTTCATCGTTTACTTCGATCCTATATGCTTTTGGCCTGGTGCGACTTGGAGTTTGGGAGTGCGACAGTGAAGGCGTGAGGGGTTTTGAAGCTAGGGTTAAGCTTCACTTTGTTTTCATTCACCGATTCGAGAAATAAAGCTCGTATTTGGATTCTCCTCGTCGAATAACATCTAGACGCACGTTTTGGTGGAGCTCGGTGGTGTCTTGGGGCGTGTGACCTGCGAGTGGTCGAGAGGGGGATGCACGTGTCACGTTTCACTGGGGGTGGCCGAGCTTGCTATTTTGTGGTCGAGATGATAGAGGCTTCGAAGAGAGGTAGTTTGGCGAAGACGGCATGTCGAACGGAGTACCGGAGCTCCGTATCAGTGAAGGATGGTGCACGGCAATGGTGGGTTTGTGCATAGGTTGGCTACAGGCTTCGTTTGGAGAAGATGGAGTTAGTGGGCTGGGCTTTATTTGCTTTGGGTATGAATTCATTTAAATATAATATAAATTGTTTTATAAATTCAAATGTCGATAACTTATAAAATGTATAACTCTCACATACGAGGTCCGTTTGAGACGAGACTTTTTGCGTTGCGATCGTGATGACGAGAGCTTCGAAATGAAATTGGTATGCATGAATTTGAAGATAGTTGAAATTTGGGTTAAATTGGAAGTCGTCCGGTTTAGTTCCGAACCGGAACGTCTCGGCGACAACGGGAAATCAAGGTTAGTGTTTTATAACGCTCACAACGTACTAAATACCTTTATGCTAGTTATATTGCCATTATGAAGTGTTATGATTTTTATTTGTCGTTGTTTGATAGAATTTAATTGTCATATAGATTGTCATTTGAATTAACCGTTGAAATTAAATTGACAGTTAAATTTAAATTGAAATTGAAATTGAGTTGCGATTAAATTACCTGACATTGATAACTATGAAACTACCATGAATTGTATTGTCTATTGGATGATGTATTTTGATGGATGTTATTGGTTGATATTTAAATGTTAGGATGTTTATTTGCTTATATATACTGTTATGCATACATATGACACTGTGATTGGTTTAAGTGATATATATATTCATCCCTGACATTTAATTGAAATAACTAACTACTTGGCCATAGGATAGAAAATTATATACGGACACCGAATTGGCTAAATTAATAAATTTTTGAAATCGTCGATTTGAAATTTATTTAAATGTCTGATTTAAAAGTTATAAATAGAAATCAATTTATAAAAATCGAATTTATCAACAAATTGAGTTTGGAATGTTGGACTAAATTTTGGTTAAAAGAAATTGTCAAATAATTAAAGTGGAGACTTTGGAATTTAAAAATGGGATATGATTGAATTTCGAAAATCGATCTGTTTTAAGATTTAACCTTAATTCGGGCTTTGAATATTACTAAGTAAAAGCGATATAAAATGATATTTTGGAATTGAGCTTGAAATTGAATCATATTTGTAATTGGGATTTAAATTTGAATATTGAAGGATAATTTTGTTAAGTGTTAAAAATTGATATTTTGAAAAATCAAGCTAAAAATCGATATAAATTGAAATTGAATAAATTGAAGGTGAATGTAAAATTGAATTAATTTGAAGTCAAAGTTGACATTGATTTGAATTGAAATCGAAACTGAATCAGTAGAATGGAAATTGAAATTGTTTTGAATTGGGAAGTTAATTGAAATGATTTGGTTTTGAAGCTGTTTTATTTTGTCTTCCAAATTTCTCAGTTATATAAACCATTTTTGAATACTTAAACTATTTTAATCTATTTTAAATCTACTTAACCCAACTTAAATTATTTTAAACAAATTTATCTATTTCAAATCCATTCTAAGACTTAAAGTATTTTTAAGTATTTTAATTATTTAAAACTACTTTTAAACTACTTAAACTATTTTCTAAAATTTTCAAGCTGGTTAATAAGGAGAAATGTTTATATTTAAATCTTGAATTTAAATACGAATTGGGTTAAATGAAGTTGCAACCTAAATTGAAATTCGAAATCATTTTGAAATCGAAATGAGATATTGATGCGAAAATTGATTTTTGAAACGGAATCTGACATTTGATAGATACAGTGATATTTGAAATGGATTTGATTTTTGAAACGAATATGATATTTTGATATCAATTATGAATCGATTTGAAATGTAAAAGAGCCAACGGTGTAATAATACGTAGTTATTAAAGGGACCGGGTTCGGATATGGACATACTCTCTGTCGATACCGAACACCACTTTAATAACTATTATACGCGGAGTGTTGATCCAGAATGAAGTGGGTGGTTTGGTGAACGCGTTGACTGAAGAAAGAGAACGATATTGGATGACCCCTGACATGACTAAAACAGGAGTCGCGCCGGGCCATTGAGGTTCGCCACCTCTAGCGGACACACTTCTTCGATACCATATCTATTACATTTGTGATGCGATTTGGTTGCATCCCTAGATTTGGGAGTGTTGTTTCGCGGTGTTGGGGTAGCTGCTAGCTATGCTCAACATCGGTCCGGATCACGCAACTACTAGTATCCTAGTTGGTATCGCCTCATGTACCTTGTCATACTGATTATCCTATTCGCGACCACTACGTTTTGATTTGTACCTTGAGTATATGGATTGCCCTCTGGTGACTTCCGGTTTTGGGGAGACTATGGTCTTGTATATGCTTTTGGGAATATAAAATGTGTTAAGGGGGATTATGGTAACGCCTTAACGCTATTTTGATACTTTATATTACTGATAGGCATTATCTACTTAGCGTATATTACTACATAGTAGATAGTTTCACGGATCCTTGAGAGATGGAAAATCACATAACATCTTTTGAGTTATTGCACGCACGTTGACACTGGATATGAGATGTCAAACCCCGTAAACATCTTTGACGCCGTTACACTCATATTTATTTACGATTGATTTAACTTTCATAAGGATGTTTTAGTCCTGACTCGAGTGTTTTGTCATTTCATTATGCTCGGGTCAGTCCTGAGTTTTTCAGATTTTTGAAGATCTATTCTGGAGGATGAAGACGAAGATTTGGTATACTATTACTATTATTACCCCTGCATCATGCTATCTGCTGCATTATTTTAATTGTTCTGTTGTATATGTATAACTCTGATAAATGTTGTATAAATAATTGTCAAAGTATAGTAAACAGCTTCATGAACTGTTTATTTGACTATTATATTTTATCGTTCCGCTGCGAGATTCTGCGTTGTTTCATTTTCTTTATTTCTCTTTCTTTTATTTTCTTATTTACCCCAATAACTATCTGCCCTTTTGAATGGTTTGGAATCGACATGTGTATTTGACCGTCGGTTTAAACTGTCCAAAAAGGCGGGTCGTTACATGAGTGCTCTCGGTTTGGCTCTCCATTTCTAGGTTCTCCAACCTTTGGGAAATTCATCCATCTAGCAGTCCCCCTTGTTTGATTCCTATGATTTATATCATTAACAGAAGCATAATTCTCCATATTCTGACGATCAATAGCACCTATAGATGTCAAATCCATGCCTTCCTCCAGATGGCAAGATTTGGGCCCACTATTGGATGAGTTGGTACCAACCCCAAACCTTGGGTCGGTACTGATCCCCAAACTTGTGCCAAGGGCTCGTCCTCTTCCTTCTGAACTCTATTTTACTTCTATCACTCCTTCTGTGCTCAAATGATGAGGAACTTTCTAACTCTGAACTACAATCTTTTCTACTCCTCCTACAGCTATTCTAAGTTAGCTCATTCAGCAGTCCTAAACTCTGCTGCATCATATGATTCATCTCATTCTAACTAGTGTGGAATCTATCTTTCATCTGCTTCACCATCCTATCCAACTCCATCTTGGTCACGACATCAGTTGGAGTCTGGATCTCAAGATGAGTTGGTTCGACAACTCCATCTCCATGTTGAGAATTCTGATTCTTAACTTTAGCAGTAGCTTTGGAATTGGTAGAACGGTCTCTTCTTGATAGGGCCATTGCAAAGCTTCTCTTAGATTTTTGGAAATTTGAGTAGTAGAAAATTAAGTTAGAAGATTGGATCTATCTCTTGGAATTAAGAAATCCTATAGTAGATGATGGATCCAAGTAGCCTGAGAATATCATTCTGAGTGAAAGCACTAAAATGTTTGAACCAAAAATGGCACAAACACCTAGAAGTTTATGTAGAGAATAAAATATGAAGAAATGTAAAATGATAACAAAAAGCAAACAATACACAATCGTTTATATAGGTTGAGCGAAGCAAGGCCTACGTCTACTTTAAGATTTTATTGCTTATATCTGACTTAGAGGCAGAAGTTCTTAAGGTCGGTATAACTCCCACACTTAGAATTTCAGGATTACAAGAATATTGAGTAGGGAAGAATTAGAGCCAAAAGATCTTGAAAATGAGCCATCCCCTCCTATTTATAGTGGTAGGGGAATAAAATCTCATATAAAAATATCTCCAAGCCATTACCCACAATTTAGACCAGTTCTCCAAAGAAAGTAGGTGCAACATCATCAAGAAGTAGGGATTGGTACCAATCGATGGGGATGGGTCAGTACCTTTCCATCCTTATGGATTAGTACCAACCCCTATTATCCCTAAAATACCAAAATGGCTACCTTCAACTCTTCATCTTAGGTCATCTTATGGTTAGTTTTTTGATTTCATAGTTGTTTACACCAATATTAGCTTGTTTTTGAGTCCAAATGATGGAGTTGTGAAGGAACAAAGTTGCAACTTCAAGTGTTCATGGAGATTGATGGAGGATTGCATTGAATCAACATAACGACCTAGGAAATAGGCTTTCGACATCGAGTATAACATGTAAGCAGAAGATGGGAACCATAGGAGGAGGAAAGTAGGATCGGTACGATCCCAAGGCTTGGTCGATGTCGACCTCTAACTTAGATGGTTCCCGAGTCTTGTTACTTTGGGTTGGCTTGGCATTGGCCACTCATACTTAGACCTTAGGCTATCTCTCTAGACTTCTAGCCTTGATATGTCCAAGTTTGATTCATCCAATCCATCTAAATATGGCCTGATCAAAAGGTCGGATAACATATATGTTTGTCTATTTCCTAAATCAAGAAACTCACTTACCATATCGAGTTGCCGAATACTTCGGCATGAGCCAATGATGTTTTTCATATATCTTATTCAGCGAAGTACGTGCATGATCCAAAGACTACTATCAAGCTAACGGTTTTGGAAGATTTAATAGTGGGGCCTGATATGACTATCATTAGGTGACCAATTCGTATAAATGATAAAGATAAAAGGAGTTAAGGAATAAGACATTTCAGTTAGTAAAAGTTTAGTAGAGCGATTATGAGAAAAAATTTTACCTAAGAGACTGGGCATATGATTAGAGAGGCTTACCCTGAGTTATTTTGATTATATGATCTATATTGTTATAAAGATTTTGGCTAGTATTTATGTTAGTACTATTGATTTATGCACTTATGACATATGTTTGCATGATTGATAAGCTTGTTATGGTTTTTCTTATAGAAATCTTAAGGATGAAATTCTTTAAAGAGGGAAGCATGCAACATCTCTAATTTTTATTGTACTTTATTTTAAATATTTAATTGTAGGATAATTAAATTAATGACATGGATGAGCTAAGAAATGTGTGATTTGCTAAGTTAATGGATTCAACCATTAATTGAGTAATAAAGAGAAGAGTTAAAAGAAAGAAAGTGTAACAAACATAATTAAAGAAGGGTAAATGAAAAAATAGTATATCATTCACTACCCAACGTTCTTTATTCATTTTATTGCTATTATCAAACTAAATATAAAGTGAGGTCGACCACCATTAACCAAATCCACTAATTCAACTAAGTAGAAGAAGAAAAAGCTTACGGCAAATCTCTTCACTTCAATAAACCAAAGGTGAATATAATTTTCATCTCTATGATTTTTGTGTGTATGACTCGGATTCAAGGGTGAATCAAAATTATGATTGATGTTATTATGTGTATGGACTCGATAATCATTTATATGGGTTATAGTTTTCATTTGAGATTTTATGGAGTTTTCCTAAAGTATTTTGATGTAAAAACTAAGTTTTTGATCTTCAAATACTATGAATTTTTGTTATAATGTTTTGGAGATGGTATTTAAGTTTCATAATCTTTGGAACTTTTATGTATTTAATATAAATTTTCTATGTTGGAAAATATGTAATTTCAGATTTTAATTATTTTAAGTATGAAAAATTATTATCTTGCTTAGAAAATTTTATACAATGTTAAAGGGGAAAATTCTTATTTTGCAGATTTTTGGGGATTTTTTCCAAGTAATTACAAATTGATACAAATTGCTTTATGAAGAGGGTATCAATTTCTTGAAGGCAAATAAATGGAAAAATTAGAAGAAATTAATATTTTGGAAAGTAAAAGAAAATTTTATCTTTGATTTGCTGTAATATTCTGAAAATATTTTAAGTAACCAATGGAATTTTGACAAATAAGCTAGTCTGGCGGAAAGTTGTTGCTTTTAAAGAAAACAAATTGGTTTTGCAAATATTCATGAAAATGTCATTGTCAAACTGTGATAGCTATCATTTTGTCAAATTACAATAGCTATTCATTTATCAACCCGCGATAGCATGTAATTATCAACTTGCAATGGCTATTATTTTATTTACCTACGATGACTATTTTTATCAACAAGCGACGTTATATCAACATGCATCAACTATTTTTTTACCAACTTGAAGTCGCTATTATTTTATCAAATTGTGATAGCTATATACTTTGTCTACTTGCGATAGCTATATAATCTATCAACTAACATTAGCTATATACTTTGTCAACTTGCGATGATTACCTGGTTTGGTATGTGATAAGAATAAATATCAATATGCAATAGCTTCATGTAGTGTCACTATGCAATAGCTATGATTTCTTTGACATGCGATAGCCTGTGTTTTCAACATGTGATAGCATGATATATTATAATGGGATAACACAAGTCTTTAGAAGGGAAGATAGCTAACTGATGACACTAGACAAATTTTAACTCTATGGTGAGATAAGTTTTTCTTGACAAAAAGGATGGTTCTTGTTAAGCATTTCATAATTTTATTTTTGAGGAAAGAACAAAGTTTTAGCTTATTTTAAAAAAGTTTTTGAGAAGAAATTTATTTCTTTGTTGTAAGTAATTTTGTGTATGAATTGGTTATCACATGAACATATATCCACAAGAGTTGATGATGTGTTATGTGTTCATCCTTATATCTTGATCGGTTACTTGTGCATATTATAAATTGTTGACATACTCACTTATGTGTTAAATAATATCACCCAACACTTTGACTTGCAGATTTGAAATCGATGATCAGTTAAGGTTGTTCTAGTAATGGATATGGTCAGACTTAAATTCGTAAGTAAGTAAAATTATATATAGGAGATTAGGAAGCTCATATTGTGTTAAGATGCCTAGGATTGATCAAAAGATATAACTCATGGATATTTTAAAATCAGATTATTGGATGGAGAACTGGGTAGTTACACCTTATCATCTATTCGTTAGGCCTTCGGTCGATCTGGTCTGCGATTCCAATGCGTAGGGCACTACCGATATTGAGGCTAAAAATAGGAGTTACGCATCTAAAGATACTCGTAGCAAATTTCTCTTCTATGTTTTTCTCCTACTATTCTTTGGAGACCGTTGATATTTTCTCCTATCGTTTTTAGGAGACCATGAATATTTTCTTCTATTGATCTTAGAAGATTGTTATTATCTTCTTCTTAATGGACTAGAAGACCAGTGTATATCTGATAATCCTGAACCATGTCTGCTCGATAGGTTTTTAGTTGGCTTAAAAAACTAATATATGTTCATAGTGACCCATGGAAGATTATGTCGTTGAATAGACCATTTTATGGGATTGGGCAATTATATGAATGTATAACCCTTGACCTTAGTGAATGACAGGCTAGTTATTTTAACCCATACATTCATGATATGATATTGATATTATGATCATGTTCTCATCATTTTGGTTACAGGATGTGTTATGGATGACATATCGTTTGATAGGGTATTAGTGAGGGGAAAACTGCTTCGCTCAAAGGCGTAGTCTCACTAAGTATAAATATATTAGTTGGAGATGGACTTATATTATTTACACCAGATTTTTTGTCTGGCCCAAAGTTTTTGATTTCTCCCTAAACTCTTGGGTAATTGGTTTGGATTGAGTAGACTAAGAGTAGGGTGTTTTTAGTTAAAGGAATAAGCTTTTGGAGACATGCAAGAGGCAAGCTACAATCTGAAAGTATTACTTCCACTATGCAGTGTTAACTGCTTTTCTTTATTTTTGGATGTATGTAATGATGTGTATTATAATCGTCTAAGTAGTTAGGACTCACATAATCCAAGGAGGCACCATCATATTTCGTTCTTGGAATTATATTTGTAATTATTGTATTTTACTAGAATGATGAAATTTAGGGTTAGGTAATGTAATGAAATTTAAATGTAATGTATTTGCAAATTAATAAATAAAATTTTTTGTTAAAATTTGTAAATTCTTGTGCACTTGATGTTAATGTCACAATAACTGATCTCATTTTGTAATTAAAAACTAATGCTAAGTATGGCTGCAGCATCAATAGTATCTATTTCTAGGCCTCAAATAAGGGATGTTATGTTTACACTTTCTCCATTATGCATGGTTGACGTTGCCCTGTATTCTTTGTTAATGAATGAATCAATAATGCCATCATTTTCTATTCTGGGCTATTAGATACGAGCAATAGTTATAAGATCTATAAGAAATAATAGTTATACTTTGCATAGAAACAGAAATTCTCGAGTACTTCGACGAAAACACATAAGTTAACTACGTAGTTCATGTGGGTATATAAACAAATTAATTTACAATATTTATTTCGAAATATATTTTTAATATGTGATTTAAATGTGTTGGACTAGTCATAATTATCATGTGATTTCTTGTCCAATAACATGAATTAAGAAGAAAATATAACTTCAAACTGCATGCAAAAAAGAATGATTTGCAGGTTATTGCTTTTTAATGTTAACTAAAAAGTAATGAAAGATCACATGGTTGGAAGAGTTGGTCTACATTGAGATGTCTACGTAGAAGCTGGAGTAAGTATGATATATATACATATATACAACAACCAAGCCATTATTCCCAAACAAACTGGTGTCGGTTAGAGATGGAACTCAAAACTAAATGACGAAGTAAATTTAAAAGAAGTAGTAGTAGTAGTAATAAACCATAATAATAATAAAAAAATAAAGTAAAATAATCAAACAACTAATAATAATTATTATAAATAAGTAGAATAAAAATAAAGATAAAAAATAAAAATATGTAGAGAAATTAAAAAAAACCATGATAATAATAATTGTAGTAGTAGTAATGGTACCAATAATAATTGGGACCAAAGACCAAACACTAAGTCTTAGGCTTCTATTCACTAGTCCCATAATCTAAAACTAATAACACTCTCTTAAACCAACCCTAGAAAAAATACCATTATAGCTCGTGGTTCTGGTACGTGAATCGCTAACTTCAACGCACTACGGTTCGACACTAGCTCTTTGGATATATTCCAATCCTTCAAGTCTCGTTTTAGTACTTTCTTCCATGTCAATCTTGATCGACCTCTACATTTCTTTGAGCATTCAATGTGGCCTATAATTCCAATACACATAAGTGTCTCCGTTAGAGATGTCCAAATCATCTTAAACGATGTTAAACCAGCTTCTCTTTAATTAGTGCTGCTCTAAGTTTATCGCATACATATATAGTGTTTTAAATGTTTAGAAATAAGATTTAAATAATGAGAGAGGTAGAATGACATTACAAATTAGAATATATCCATGGAGGTTGGAGTATTGGCAATGGCAATTGAGTTTGTATGGATTTATAGGTGGATAAATGGTTTTTGTTTGTTTATCCAATACAAAACGTGATTTGAGCAAGTAAATGAAGAATTAATTTAGAAGAGTATGAGGCAAATGAGCATGTTAGAGGTGGAAGGTAGTTATTGTTGAGTTTCGGCATTCTGCGTTTCGTACGCGTTTGCTTCACCATGTCTAGATGTCATCAATGGTCAAAGTCTCCTATGTCGGCGTTCCAATTGAACATCCCTCCATCACCAACATTGATCATATAATTTAGTCTTAGCAACACATTGCAACTAAAAGAATCCCCAATATTACGTGCCATCAATCCCATATATATACCACAATTATTTCAAATATCCTACGATGTGTAACTTTAATCCGTTCAATCCATGCACCCACTTCATTTATAATGCAAGCCATACGTAATAGTAATTCATTTCATGTTTACAGTACTTGTAATTAAAAGAAGTGGAGTTAGGTGGTTATTATAATGACATGTATGCATGCTTTTACACATATAGAAACAACAGTTAAGTTTGGTGCCATAGCATTACTATTTAATAAAGAAATAATTCGTAGACATTGTTATTATAAAAGGTAATATTTCCATCTTAATTTCATACTATGTCAAATTATTTATAATTATCATGTAACATGTTACATTCAAATTAAGTGGACGAATGCAATTCTTCAATAATGCTTGCTTCTTCCTAGCTATTATTTTTGTTCATTATTGAAAGAGTAGAACATATGGTTGTGCTTAAGTAAATAAGCATTAAAACTTGTTTAAACAACAGACAAATAGTATATAAAGTAATGGTAAATAGACTTTGCATTATAATATCATACCAACATCACTACTTATATAGCAGTTACTTTTTTTCATTATTGAAAGAGTAGAATGTATAGTTGAGTTTGAGTAATTGAGCACTAAAACTTGTTTAATCAACAAACTAACAGGATATAAAGCATAGTTACATAGACTTTGCATTACAAAATCCTACCACATCAGTACACTGCCACCTTTCATGCACATTAGGGAATATTAAACAACAATTTATTATACTATAGATTCTTAATAGTCAAGTAGTTCAAAAACAGTGGTTGGAGAACATCTTTTCCACTGCATGCAACAATATGTAATCCATCCTCCAATGACATGCTCTTACTGCCAACTACAAATTTGAATGTAGAGAACGCAAAAGGTTAGTGTTAGTGTATATTCTCATTTATAAATTTGAAATATATTTTTTGTACTAGTATATTTTTAACTAGCCATTGAATTTTTAGTGCATTAATTCGGACATTTTCATTTAGTTTGATTAACCCAAGATCCAAAACCTTAAACATAGATTATACATCATCGATAAAGAAATTAAAGATTACTTGATACTATACTTTAGTAGTAAAATTGTTATGAATAATGAACTTCGGCTAAGTCGTGTACATTGTCACTCTCTTAAAGACGTTTTGGCGTTCTTCTCGAAAGTGCAAAGCAATTTCAAAAAAACAAATCCAGTCGTGTCTAGGATAAAACAACACCTCTAATCTGAAAAAATATCAACACGTTTGCACTGACAATATCACGATCCAAATTTCAGCGTTCGAAAATCGACATCCGTACTTCACTTGTACTTGAATGCCGCAGATTCAATCGTTGAAATTTGACTTGTTCTGGAGCTTATAACACATTAAGTATAACAACACAACGGAAGAAAAAGAAATGAATATCATATACAACTCCAATGAATACAATATCCAATGATATATAACAATGATATCAGTATGATACAAGAATATCAGAGCAATAAACAACAGCGGAAAAAAATAGCAAAAGAGGTAACTCCAATATCAAACTGCAACTCCAATCCAATGCTCCGAAGCCAAAACTCCAAACCACTAGCTCGAACCCCCATCGAGGTTGCACAAAGCTAAGAAAGTGCATCCCATGCACTCCAAAGACTCCAAAGAATACCAAACCGAAAGCTGAAGGCTACCAAATCGATATCTACTATCTGACTATCTGAGAAACCCAACTTTAGACTGCCCGTATGGAAAATTATGGGCACCTAGAGTTTAGGAAGGAAACAATAACTTCCGGGTCATTCATGGGACTGGTATGAGCAAACAAAAACATTATATATTTTTTTAAAAAAACAAACAAAAGAATTTAAATTGAAATCCGCAATGCTTTTTGGAAAATGAAACTACCATAAGGCCTCCGGGCACACACACAATGCAATCGCACACTTACGGGAGATTTCTCCTTATGATAGTCAAACATGCTTACTACACAAAATCCTTTTTGATATTATTATTAGTGCATAGTGGAAAACATTTCGAAAGTATAATATTAATCTTAGCCAGCATAGGTACCATTATACTATGTCTACTATAGCTACCACCTGAGGTGGCAGGTAATACAACTGCAATCGTAAAGGGCTCGTATTGGATGATTGGATTTCCAACAAATGGTCAGGCTAAGGAACTTCCTATTGCCACATGGATACGCCTCTGGAGGTACGCCCCGAGAACCTACCCGGCTCTCTGCTAACACAAGGTCGGTTACCCCCTTCCCGAGAAGTAAAACCTAAGATATGCCACCCTGGTCGTTTGCGACCTTTATCTAAGGATCCTCTACACCAACAACATCACACGATAATAATATACAGTGTCCGCATGAGTAAGTATCTGGGCTCCATACCATGATACCACCCTTTTCCAAGAAGGAATGGACATACCCTAAGAGAGCTACCCCTAAAACCTTGCCGCATCTTTCCTGTTTTGACCACTACCGGTTGTGAGGCTCGATGAGGTCTCGTCCACAAAGCTACACTTTTTCACAAAGTCATGCTTTGATCAACAAATGATCAGCACCACTTCGTATGCCACATTTCCAAATTGGAAATGTATCACCAGTAACCATTAACTACATAATCTATGAGCTCGTACGTCTCAGAGAAGGGTGTTAAGCTAAAAGAATAAATCTCCCCACCAAACAGAAATGTGTTTGATAGAAACCAGCTTTACATCTCAAAGTGTAATGTCAGACACACATCCATACAAGTCTGTTCCGGGTTCGAAAAGAACCGAAAGCACTTCCGAAGAAGCCCTTGCAAATCCAGGTATTCATAATCCCGATCGGACTTCCTATCACTTAAGGAATCTCTAAACCGGCGACTCAGTGCAGAGACAATCGACGGGTTACCCTTTCGTTCTTGAAAATACCCGGTCTTCACCATCGGTCTTCAAATGCTATCCGTAACAACGTATCATTATACAGAATGGGTTATATGACACAAGGTCCCCTCCCGGCTAAACCGAATAATGAGCGCAATATTTAAAAAAAAACATATGGATATAGGATTTCAGCTAAGTCATAACTTATTATCCAAAACCTTTCTTTAAATGGTTTAAAACAAATTACCAATTCAAATCTTTTAAACAAAAAGTTTCATTCACGGCTTTTCAAAACAACTTCATTTCAAATTGGATTAACTTATCCAATCTTTAAATTAAATATTTAATTCATAACTTTCAAAACTTTTCCAATTCAAATCTTTTATATGAAAGATATACAATTTAAAACTCTCTTTGATTTCAAAACAAGATTTAATAATCTTTTACATAAGTTAAAGCTGATTACATTTACATAAGTAAAAGCCATTCAAGTATAAAACTTGGGTTTAAATTTAAATTCCAAAACAATATTTTTTTAAATGGTTAAAAACCCATATAAACACCTTTATAACTTGTATAATCTTTTTAAACCGATAATTCCCAAATCATTGAATTCAATTTCAAATATTGAATTCAAATTCAAATCAAATTATCTAAATTTCAAAACTTTATTAAGTTATTCAAAATAACTTTTATCTTTAAAACTTCTTTTCAAAAGTTCTTCATATTAATTCCATTCCATTTCCAAAAATCATGTGAATTCAAAATTTAACTTTAACTTTAAAATCATTTTAAAATATTTAATTCAAATATCTGTGACTTAACCAATTTCTAAGTGCGATCCAAATTTGTGTGTGTAAGGTGTAGTCCAGTGGTTTCACATAATAGTGCAACAACATCAATTATCACAGATTCAATCATATCAATATCGATAAGCGGTATATCCCAATAACGCTTATCTACGTACACAAATTCACAGATAAATAAGTTACATCACGAATGAACAAATTACATCACATATGAATAAACTACATCACAGTTTACAGCACAAATCAGAATGTCACAGATCAGATAGGATAATCAGTTCAAGGCGTCTCATACTATACAACCATTCATAAGCAATTCAAGCATTCAATAATTATTCATAAGCAGGATTAATTAAATGTGTTAATCCTTAATTAATTAAATTTAATTTTCAATTAAATTAATTACTTATGAATTATTTACCCAAATTTATCATTTAATATTAATTAATAAAATTAATTAATTACTTCTAATTAATCTTCCCTGATTTATTAATTATTCCATAATTAATCACACTAATTAAATTAACCTTTAAGTTAATTGCAAAATTAATTAACCTTTAATTAATTACCTTAAGTAATTATAAATTAATCCACTTTTAATTATTAATTAATTAACTAACCTTAATTAATTTACTTTTAATTAATTCATTCAATAATACCCCATAATTACTTATCTTAATTATTCTTTAATTACTTTCATTAATTCATTAACCTTTACACACTCGATTTATCAAGTTTTAAATCATTAATTATTCATCCTTAATTACATTCATTAAGTAATTATTATTATTTTCTTTTAGTAATAAATTACCTGTTAATCATTAATTAGGAAATTGATTAATTATTCTTTAATTACTATTATTAAGTAATTATCATTTAATCACCTTTGCAACATCTTAGAATTTCCCATTATACAATTACTTTTAAACAATCAACTTTTTTAAACTTTATCAATAAAAACTTAATATACTTTCCTCAACTTAATCAAACATTAATTAATCATTTATTACTCAAATTTTTTTTAAAGAAAATTAGTTTAAACTTAATTTGTTAGAACTCAAACTTGTTAACCTTTAATTCACAACCCGGGTCACCTCCATAATATACCCGAGCAGATACCTGAGTGAAAACACAAAATTCCCGAGCTTTCTTCTTCCTTTTCTTTTTAAAGCTTAGTTTAAAATTTAAATTTTTAAAGTTTGGTAAAATTTTAACTCTCACACTACCCCGATAGTCTACTTGACCCACACCTCTTTCTCCCCGGAATCTTCTTCGAGGCAAAGTCCTTCTTCCTGAAACCCATATCCACTGACATTATCCTCACCTGTACACGTGCACATGTGATCGAATCATCTTCGATCAACTTCACCGACCAAAACAAGTCATCGACAACCCTCACTATTGGTTCCTCCCTTCAGATCCAAGCATCAATCATGAAAATGGAATCAAACATGTTGGAGCCAAAACTGGAACAACCCAGAAACCCAACCAATTTACGAAATTTTCCCCCGCGCTGCTGATTCCAGTCACTATCGACCACGCCGTCCTGACTAAAGCTTTGTTACGAACCAAAGCATCGATCCCCCACCTCGCTACAAATCCAGATGCTTCGACATTGTCACAGATGCCATGGCAAAACATCAACTAAAACGACACCATGAATCCTAAAATCATGTCGAGCCGCCATTAGAGTCATTAAAAAAATATTTACCATTTTTTCCTGAATCCCTTAGACTCCAGCTACCTCCAGCTATGAATTCGAGACCCACCACTTCATTGATCACGAGAATTTGACAAAAAAAACCCAAAATTGTTCAACTTCGAATTTCTCAATAAATACAATATTAAAAATCTTGATTTTTCCATTAAATTTCATGGTTTTCCAAGACGAAATTAGTAATGTAGGTAAATCAAAGAATTACGAAATTCAAATTTGACATGTTTTTTCAAGTTTCAGTGTATAATTTCTTCTCCAGTCAAATTTATCTTTTGGTTTAACAAAGAATATTTATTAGAACTTATATCTTGATTTTATAAACATATTTTGTTTATATCTTTAAGCCTGAAAAGGATCAGAGGAAAAGATCCTAGATTTTTTTTTCCTTTTTTTTCCTTAACAGTGTTTGAAACCTGTAAACTTTGAACAAAGTGTTTTAAACATAAGTACAGACCTGCTGTAACAACCCACATATTTAACGATTATATATTTAAATGTTTTATTTAAATATAGCGTCGTTAGTCGGATTTAGGTCCGAAAATTTATTTTTTCCAAATGGACGAATTGGAACTCGAAACCAATTCCATTGATTCCAAAATGGCGTTTGCGATCTTTTTGAGTATAAGCTTTGATATGTTTGGAGTAAGTTGAATTTTGCAATTTTTTCTAGTTGGGTTTTGGGTTGGGTTCAGCCCACTAACTATCTAATTAACCCTAACTCAGTCCCTCTCCTCTCCTCACTTAATTCATTTCATAAAAACTTAAGCTAAAAACTAAAAATGGGGGAGGAGAATAGGAATTAGAAATTCCAAGCCCTAGTTTACCTTGCAAACTTGAATTCTTGCTCCAAAATCAAAGAGAAGCTATTGGTAAGCCTCCTGTTCATCTTCTCCAACTCTTTCTCCTTCAATTTCAGAAAATTTCCTAAACCTAACTTAGGAAAATACTTGTTTTGATCTTAGATTGAAGCTAGTAGAGTTGAAGTGGAGAGTGGTTGGTTGTTTTCTTTGCTATTGTGCTTCTCTATTCTTGTTTTGAATTAAAAGGTGAGTTTTGAACTCACATCTACTTCTCTTGATATTATTGATGTTAGGTGAGATTTTTATCCCACATTTATGTTTACCGCTATCTTAGGTTATTAGGAATGAATTCCTAATATATCTACATGTTCATTTGCTTTCGATTTGGATTGCTTTGGTGAAATTGCCAAATATTGATTTTTGAAGCCAAATCTATGAAAAACCTTATATGGTTGATGTTTATGTTGTTTGGAGTGTTTGGGTGTGTCGTTAAGGTTGGTTAGTCGTTTGACGTAAGCTCATAATCAACACGCATCCGATTGCTTTCGATTTGTTTGGCGATAGATGGCCTAGGTTCAGGAAATGCCTGACCATCAGGTTTCAGACGTTTGAAACCCTATTTCAGACGTCTGAATATTGTTCTGGGGGAGATTTTTATTCCCAGATTCAGACGTCTGAATTTATATTCCAGACGTCTAGAAGTGCTAAATTTTGACTAGAAAGGAAATAGGAAAAATAATGCCTATTTCAGACGTCTAAAAGTTTGGGTTCAGACGTCTGAATTCTGTTCTGGAAAGCATATTAATTTCCAGATTCAGACGTCTGAACCACTTCTTTCAGACGTCTGAATCTATTGTCTTTTTCCAATTTGCCTTGTTTGCTTAGTTTTCCAAATTTGATCGATGCATATTGATCCCAATTAGTTGTTTATGCATATTTGACCTTGATGATTCCTTTTTGAATTTATTCACGGGTTTTTATAAATGATTTCTTCAAATCATATTAAAAGTTCGCTTCTCTGATTTATAAATTCTATTTAAAACACACACGCAATTTCGCACTTCGAGCGAAGTGGAAGGGTGATTAAATGGTTGGGCAAAACACAGACCATGTATCTGTGCGTTTATCCTTCCGATTAATCCCCGACCTATTCAATTGATCGTTTTGACCTTCGGGCTTGGTTTACCGATGATATGAGGTGAACTTTGTACTGCTTTGAGTGTGAAATTGACTGACGAATAGTAAACCGTTTAGTGCGAACGAGTGGTTATAGGACTCACGTTAACACTTTTCGGATTCCTTTTTGAGAGTTATGACACATTCTGCCAGTTAGTGGTGTCCAGTACTGGGCCTCCGGACCTTCATCACTACGGTTTGTTGCCTTTGGGAGTGTCTTCGGACTGTCTCCTTCAGGTTTGTTGCCTTCGAGTATGTTGCCTTCGGGTTTATACCTTCGGGTTTGTGCCTTTGGGTTTGTTGCCCTATTGTATCGCTTTCGGAGTTAGGTTTTTATGAGCCGCTCGAGTGATATTGGGTTTGGAGTCTTCAGGCTCATGGATCCTTGTTTATACAGTACTGAGCACGTGCAAATTTTATGATGTTTCATTCATATGTATATTCCCTAGGTATCGCCCTTCGGTGTTGGTCTTTTTGAGCCGCATGATATGTAGCGATTACCTCGTGGAACTTGTGTTACCTTCATTGGTATTTGTTATTTTCCTTTTTGGCTTGATTTGGGATATTTGTATCCTTTGTTTATCTATGTTGCCGATGATATGAGGCTTGTCTTGTTATCATATGATTCATCTTTTGTTAGATGATTGTGCTATCTCTTTTAGAGATATTTATTATACCTTGTAACCTTGCAGGTTTATTGTTGTTCAGTTTATCTAACTGATTTGTTTAGCTAGACTGACCCGTGTATTTTATACTCGGGTCAGACCGAGATGTTTCAGGTTAGGTGCTTTTGGACTTAGCCTATTTTGCTTTCGCATGGACTATTCAGCTTGTTCCTTTTTGTTAAAGCTTTTTGTGTAGTCCTTTTATTGTAAATCTGATATATGTATTCTTTTGATTCGTTTGTATATGTAGTTTGCTATACCACTTGACGTGTATTAGTTTATATATCCTGTTATGTATCTGTATATGTGTATATGATGATCTACTGTTCTGTGATGTATATTACATGTGAGTTGTTATATTCTGTTCCGATAGATCCTCCAACCACCTATGGTTTTGTTTTAAGTATTCATTGGATATGTCGATCTGTTTTGTATGATTATTTTCGATGTATTCAATAAATAGTTAGAGCAAGGCTATAAATGGTCGCTCCTAACTAGCCTTATTCTCCGTGTTAGTTGATGGCATTATCTTGTAGTGTCCTTGGCTAACGTGGGTATAGAGGTGGGGCGTCACAGCGAGGTATCGGAGCTGAGTTCAGAACAAAATATGATAAACACAGAATAGAAGCACATATTACTGTACATCAAAGTGTATAAGTTATACAAATCTTTGAATCATCGTGTCTCTCTATTCCTTCCACCATCAAAGGTTAGATAGAATTTGGGGAATACGTCTAGGAATGCATTTTATTCCGTTGTATTCCGTATTGAAGTATCTACCTTGTGATTAATTTTGTTCTTATCTTAACTTTCAGCGTATGGCTGGAAGGGGCAGGGAACGACGTTCGGATGCTGGGCGATCTAGTGGCTCACATCCGGATGGCGTTTATACGTCTGCCGATCAGTTTTTGGAATTGTTTAGGAGCACTCAGCTTCCAGTTCCTCCTCGAGTGTCTCCACCTCGCAAGTCTACCTTTGCACGCCAATGCAGTGATTTTGCTCATCTTGGAGGAAAGCCGTTTAAAGGCTCCGAGTCCGTTCTTGAAGTCCAAGCTTGGTTTCGCACGTGCAAGCGTATCTTCTCTCACATCGATCTTTCTGATCATGATAGAGTTCTTGTAACTTCTAGCTTATTACAAGAGCATGCTCTTAATTGGTGTGAGCTTCTTATAGCCGAAATTGATGAGTCTACTCTCTCTTGGACTCAGTTTCGGGAGCGATTTGAACTCAAGTTCGTTTCTGAATCTGAAAAAGTTTTATTGACCCGTCGCTTCCTTGAGTTGAAGCAAGGGAAATCTTCTGTTTCTGAGTATGTTGCATCATTCGAGGCTTTATCTAAGTATGGTCTTGAATTCATTAGCACTTCTTATAAAAAGAATTTGAAGTTTGTTTCTGACCTTAAGAAATATCTTAAGAAGTCTTTGTTGCTCCAGCTTAAGCTCTCTTTTGAGGAGTTGGTTGATTCGGCACTTCATCTCGAGACCGTCGAGAAGGAGTGTGATAGTGATGTTGATGTTGAGGTTTCCAAGAACCCCAACAAGAAGCAGTTTCCATTTCAGAAGAGGTCTTTTCCTTCTAAGAAGAAGAAGACTGGTGGTTCTAGCTCTCAACATCAGTCTGTTGGAACACCTTTCGTTCGGAAGTGTTTCAATTGTGGTTCTCTTGGTCATATTATTCGAGCTTGTCCTAAGCCTCTCTTCTTCCGCTACTGCAAGAAGGAATGTCATCATGTTTCCACTTGCCCTACTGTTCCGGCTGGTGCCAAGTCTAGCAAGCTTTATGCTGCTAAAGCTTCTGAAGGTCCCTCTCATCCCAAAGGTATATCTCCACCTATTTTGGAAGGTTCTATTTTATTTCACGATCACAGTATTCAAGTTCTTTTCGATACGGGTGCATCACATTCTTTTGTATCGAAAAAGCTCGTTGATGATTTATCTTTGGATGTTTCTTGTTTGGTTACTTCTTTAAGGATTGCGAATCCTATTGGGGGATCCACGATCCTTAGCTTGCTTTGTGATGATGTCGAGATTGTTTTGTGTGGATTTTCTTTTCGTGCGAGTCTGCACGTTATTTCTTGTCTGGGATTTGATTTGATTTTGGGTATGGACTGGCTAGTAAGATATGATGCCAGGATTATTTTTCCGGAGAGAATTATATATATTCGACATCCGGATTCGCCTACTCAGCTATCTCTTATTCTTCGGGATGTGTATAATTCCGAAATGGCTTTATATTCTCTTGACTCGTGGGATGATGACGATATATATCGTATTCCTATTGCTTGTGACTTTTCTGATGTTTTTGAGCCTGTCTTAGGTTTGCCACCTAAGCGAGAAATTGATTTCCGCATTGATCTCATTCCAGGCGCGCAGCCAGTTAGTCGTCCTCCCACGAGGATGTCTACAAGGGAAAACGAGGAACTCAAGAAGCAGCTTTTAGAGCTTGAGTCCAAGCAGTTAATTCAGTCTAGTTTTTCTCCGTGGGGATCCGCAGTCGTCTTCGAGAAGAAGTCTGATGGAACTCTTAGCCTTTTCATTGACTATCGCAGACTTAACGAGTTAACCATCAAAAATAGGTATCCATTGCCTAGGATCGATGATATGTTCGATCTATTGAGTGGTGCTAAGGTCTTTTATCAGCTAGACCTTGCCACAGGTTTTCATCAATTACGAGTCGCAGAGGATAACATACCTCTTACCGCTTTCTACACTCGTTATGGTTCTTTTGAGTGGCTCATTATGCTGTTTGGGTTGACGAACGCTCCTGCTTTCTTTGTCGATCTCATGAATCGAGTATTCCGGGAATATCTCGACAAGTTCGTCCTTGTATTCATTGATGATATCCTTATTTATTCTAAGTCTGATGTTGAGCATGCTAATCACTTGAGAATTGTCTTGAGTACTCTTCGTCACCATCAGCTTAAAGCCAAATTCTCCAAGTGCCATTTTTGGGAGAATAGGGTTAAGTTCTTAGGCCATGTTGTATCTTCCGATGGCATTTCTGTCGATCCCTCAAAGATCGAAGCCATCCAGAATTGGAAGAGGCCTGAGAATGTTCATGAGATTCGTAGTTTCCTTGGATTGGCGGGTTATTACCGTCGGTTCATTAAGGATTTTTCCCGTGTTGAGCTTCTTCTCACCAGCCTTACTCAGAAAGGCATTCGTTTTATTTGGTCCGACAAGTGTGAAGCTTCCTTTCTGACATTAAAGGAACTTCTCACTAATGCTCCTATTCTTGTGGTTCCCGAGGGGAATCATGATTTTGTTGTCTACACCGATGCTTGTGGTAGTGGTCTCGGTGTTGTTCTTATGCAGAAAGATCGGGTAGTTGCTTATGCTTCTAGGCAACTGCGTCCGAATGAAGTTCGCTATGCCACTTATGATCTTGAGTTAGCCGCCATTGTCTTTGCCTTGAAGATTTGGCGACACTATTTATTGGGCGAGCGCTTCATTCTTTATACCGATCATCAACACTTAAAGTACTTGTTAACTCAGAAGGAACTCAATATGAGACAACAACGTTGGCTCGAGTTTCTTGCTTCCTATGACTTTGATATCCAGTATACCCCTGGAAAGGGTAATCGTGTTGCTGATGTGCTTAGTCGCAAACATTCGGCTGTTGTTTCTATGATGCTTACCGAATGGGATATTCTTGAGACTCTATCTTTTTGTGAAATTCGTGATCGATGTTCATCTTTTGATTCTCCTATTCTATTATTTAGTTTGGGAGCTCGACCTATTTTATTGGATCGTATTGCCGATGCCCAGCAGCGTGATCCTGAGTTGTTGCATCTTATTCAGCTTTGTGACTCTGGATCCTGTGATGAGGCGTTGCGGGATTTCAGCATTGATTCTCGTGGGTGTCTTCGCAAGAAGAACCGTCTTTTTGTGCCTTCTGATTTTGCACTTAGGCATGACATTCTTGGTGACTGTCATCGTTCTAAGTATACCATTCATCCTAGTAGTAGTAAGATGTATGCCGATATGCATCGTCTTTATTATTGGGAAGGCATGAAGCGCGATGTGGCGAGTTATGTGAGTAATTACATAACTTGTCAGCGTATTAAGGTCGAACATCAGCGTCCTTCTGGTCTTCTTCAGCCTCTAGAGATTCCATTGTGGAAATGGGATCAGATTTCTATGGATTTCATTGACGACCTACCTCGTTCGAGATCGGGCCATTCTAGCATTTGGGTTATTGTTGATCGCCTCACCAAGTCTGCTCATTTTGTTCCTATTAAGTCTAATAGGACTGCTTCGCATTTGGATAAGTTGTATGTCAAGGAAATCGTGAGACTTCACGGTGTTCCTAGTTCTATTGTGACTGATCGTGATCCTTTATTCACGAGTCATTTTTGGCAGAGTCTTCAGCAAGCTTTGGGAACAAAGCTTAATTTTAGTACATCTTATCATCCGCAGTCTGACGGACAGACTGAACAGGTGAATCGTATCTTGGAAGACCTTCTCCGTAATTGTATTTTTGATTTCGGTGGTAGTTGGGAGGATCACCTACCTCTTGTAGAGTTCTCCTACAATAATAGTTTTCGGTCTAGTATCGGTATGGCTCCTTTCGAAGCCTTATACGGAAGGCCATGTCGATCACCTTCTTGGTTGTTAGAATCGGAGAGAAGCTTATTCTTGGTCCAGATTTTGTTAGTGATTCTTCCGAAAAGATTGGTCTTATCCGGTTGAGAATGAAAGAGGCACAGAGTCGCCAGAAATCCTACGCGGATAGCCGTAGGAAGCCTCTCGAGTTCTCGATTGGTGATCTTGTCTTTATTTGTGTTTCTCCTTTGAAAGGGGTTAACCGTTTCAGTACGACTGGGAAATTGGCTCCTCGCTATATAGGACCGTTTTCTATTACTGAACGTATTGGCCCTGTGGCTTATAGAGTTTCACTTCCTGCTCATTTTTCTGGCATTCATGACGTGTTTCATGTCTCGCAACTTCGAAAGTGTCTTCGAGAATCGAATTCTGTTATTGATTCTCCTGATTTGCTTGAGCTTGAGATCTCACCGGACTTATCTATTGTACAGCAGCCTATTTGCGTACTTGACAAGGAGGTGCGACACCTTCGGAACAAAGACGTGTCGTTCGTTAAAGTTCAATGGTCCGCTAATCCCAATGACTGTACTTGGGAAACCAGAAAGTTTATTGAGCGATCCTATCCGGGTTTTCTGTCTTTGCTTAGAAACGGTGAGTATATCTTTTCATCTCAAGCTTATTTTCTTTTCTTTTGAATGTTGTGTGTATGTAGTTGTTACAATTATCGTCTCTAGAAATTGCGGGGACACAACTTTGTTAGGAGGGGAGATCTGTAACAACCCGCATATTTAACGATTATATATTTAAATGTTTTATTTAAATATAGCGTCATTAGTCGGATTTAGGTCCGAAAAGTTACTTTTTGCAAATGGTCGAATTGGAACTCGAAACCATTTCCATTGATTCCAAAAAGGCATTTGCGATCTTTTTGAGTACAAGCTTTGATATGTTTGGAGTAAGTTGAATTTTGCAATCTTTTCTAGTTGGGTTTTGGGTTGGGTTCAGCCCACTAACTATCTAATTAACCCTAACTCAGTCCCTCTCCTCTCCTCAGTTAATTCATTTCATAAAAACTTAAGCTAAAAACTGAAAATGGGGGAGGAGAATGGGAATTAGAAATTCCAAGCCCTAGTTTACCTTGCAAACTTGAATTCTTGCTCCAAAATCAAAGAGAATCTATTGGTAAGCCTCCTCTTCATCTTCTCCAAATCTTCTCCTTCAATTTCAGAAAATTTCCTAAACCTAACTTAGGAAAATACTTGTTTTGATCTTAGATTGAAGCTAGTAGAGTTGAAGTGGAGAGTGGTTGGTTGTTTTCTTTGCTATTGAGCTTCTCTATTGTTCTTTTGAATTAATTTGAACTCACATCTACTTCTCTTGATATTATTGATGTTAGGTGAAATTTTTATCCCACATTTATGTTTACCGCTATCTTAGGTTATTAGGAATGAATTCCTAATATATCTACATGTTCATTTGCTTTCAATTTGGATTGCTTTGGTGAAATTGCCAAATATTGATTTTGAAGCCAAATCTATGAAAAACCTTATATGGTTGATGTTTATGTGTTCGGAGTGTTTGGGTGTCTCGTTAAGGTTGGGTAGTCGTTTGACGTAAGCTCATAATCAACACGCATCCGATTGCTTTCGATTTGTTTGGCGATAGATGGCCTAGGTTCAGGAAATGCCTGACCATCAGGTTTCAGACGTCTGAAACCCTATTTCAGACGTCTGAATATTGTTCTGGGGAAGATTTTTATTCCCAGATTCAGACGTCTGAATTTATATTCCAGACGTCTGAAAGTGCTAAATTTCGACCAGAAAGGAAATAGGCAAAATAATGCCTATTTCAAACGTCTAAAAGTTTGGGTTCAGACGTCTGAATTCTGTTCTGGAAAGCATATTAATTTCAAGATTCAGATGTCTGAACCACTTCTTTCAGACGTCTGAATCTATTGTCTTTTTCCAATTTGCCTTGTTCGCTTAGTTTTCCAAATTTGATCGATGCATATTGATCCCATTTAGTTGTTTATGCATATTTGACCATGATGATTCCTTTTTGAATTTATTCACGGGTTTTTATAAATGATTGCTTCAAATCGTATTAAAAGTTCGCTTCTTCGATTTATAAATTCTATTTAAAACACACACGCAATTTCGCACTTCGAGCGAAGTGGAAGGGTGATTAAATGGTTGGGGAAAACACAGACCATGAATCTGTGCGTTTATCCTTCCGGTTAATCCCCGACCTATTCAATTGATCGTTTTGACCTTCGGGTTTGGTTTACCGATGATATGAGGTGAACTTTGTACTGCTTTGAGTGTGAAATTGACTGACGGATAGTAAACCGTTTAGTGCGAACGAGTGGTTATGGGACTCACGTTAACACTTTTCGGATTCCTTTTTGAGAGTTATGACACATTCTGCCAGTTAGTGGTGTCCAGTACTGGGCCTCCGGACCTTCACCACTACGGTTTGTTGCCTTTGGGATAGTGTCTTCGGACTGTCTCCTTCAGGTTTGTTGCCTTCGGGTATGTTGCCTTCGGGTATGTTGCCTTCGGGTATGTTGCCTTCGGTATGTTGCCTTCGGGTTTGTGCCTTCGGGTTTGTTGCCCTATTGTATTGCTTTAGAAGTTAGGTCTTTATGAGCCGCTCGAGTGATATTTGAGTTTGGAGTCTTCGGGCTCATGGATTGTTGTTTATACAGTAATGAGCACGTGCAAATTTTATGATGTTTCATTCATATGTATATTCCCTAGGTATTGCCCTTTGGTGTTGGTCTTTTTGAGCCGCATGATATGTAGCGATTACCTCGTGGAACTTGTGTTACCTTCATTGGTATTTGTTATTTTCCTTTTTGGCTTGATTGGGATATTTGTATCCTTTGTTTATCTATGTTGCCAATGATATGAGGCTTGTCTTGTTATCATATGATTCATCTTTTGTTAGATGATTGTGCTATCTCTTTTAGAGATATTTGTTATACCTTGTAACCTTGCAGGTTTATTGTTGTTCAGTTCATCTAACTGATTTGTTTAGCTAGACTGACCCGTTTATTTTATACGCGGGTCAGACCGAGATGTTTCAGGTTAGGTGTTTTTGGATTTAGCCTATTTTGCTTCCACATGGACTATTCAGCTTGTTCCTTTTTGTTAAAGCTTTTTGTGTAGTCCTTTTATTGTAACTCTGATGTATGTATTCTTTTGATTCGTCTGTATATTGTGGTTTGCTATACCACTTGACGTGTATTAGTTTGTATACTCTGTTATGTATCTGTATATGTGTATATGATGATCTACTATTCTGTGATGTATATTACATGTGAGTTGTTATGTTCTGTTCGGATAGATCCTCCAACCACCTATGGTTTTGTTTTAAGTATTCATTGGATATTTCGATCTGTTTTGCATGATTATTTTCGATGTATTCAATAAATAGTTAGAGCAAGGCTATAGATGGTCGCTCCTAACCAGCCTTATTCTCCGTGTTAGTTGACGACATTACCCTGTAGTGTCCTTGGCTAACGTGGGTATAGAGGTGGGGCGTCACACCTGCATATATACACCTTCATATATAAACACATGCAATCATAATCCACATTCATCCATCAATGATCATCACATGCAAACCAAAGTATGAAGGAGATTATGAGTTTGCTCACAGATTTTAAAGCAGAGAACAGGGAGCAGGCTGTTGAAAGAAACTGGAAATGATTTGTTTGATCTGGTTTTCCAAGCTTGATTCATTTGAACTGCTCCTTGATTAATTTCCAAATTTTCTTTGGTTTGGTTATCATTTCCTCAGGTCGAAAAACTAGAGTTAATTACGATTTTAGTTGCTTCAAATTTTAAATTTAAACTTTACTTATGGGTTTGCTTGAATTACCTGAGTTGTTTGACAGAGAAGAAGCCTGGAACTATTGAGACAGAGGATTTTTCTTTTGAGTTTGAAAAATTGGAAAACATTTTGATTGAATTGTAACTTGGATTGCATGCATCCTTCAATTTGCCTGAAGCTTCATTTGCTTAACCTCTGTACTTGTTTAGATTGGTTGAGCTTGATTTGTTTCAGATCTTTGATAGCAGGTTTTGAATTTCCAGTTTGCAAATTTACCTTGTTTTGGTTTGAGAATTGAAACTACTTTTGTTCCCTTTTGATCTCTGTTTGTTTTTTTGGTTTTGATGTTGAAATAATTTGATCTGTAGCTTTTTTTTGTTTTGATGGTGGATAAATTTTGAATATGGTTTCTCAGTTTTGAGAAAATAAATGACCTGCTTTCTTTTTTCTCTCTCTATGCATGCCTTCAATTTTAATTCAAAAGAAAATAAACTTTCTTTGCCACTTGTTCATTTGCATGCCAAAATTCTTACACTTGTTTAATTTACTTATGCATGGCTTACACTTGTTCAAAACAACCCATTTTATGTTTATATCCTTGTACAAAATTTTATTTGTAAACTTTGGTTTAAACCTTAACTTTAATAAATTTACAAATCATGTTTTTATTGATTTATGAATTCTATCTTTAATGTTTAATATATGTGTGTGTGTGTGTGTAAACAATCGTATTTAACTCCTTAATTCAAATTATTCTGTAAATTTGTTTTTTTTCCATAAGATATGTACACATATAGGTGAGTTTTTAAAACTTATATTCTTGATTTCTATACATACATACATATATATATATATATATATCTTAGTTTATAAATCTTTTGTAAATTTATTTATTAAATCAATTTTTTTATTTCCAATATATATATATATATATATATATAATTTCAAAATCACATTTTATTTACAATATATCCTATTAAATTTCAAAAGGTAAATATTTTATTTTCATTCTTGTTTTAAATTTTAAATTCAAGTCGTTGTACAAATCATAACTTTTTAAAGAAATTAATTTTAAAGTTTAGATATATTTTAATCATAAACACATATATAGATTATATATGTCGATAAGTCTTTAGAATAAAGGTTTAACTTTAAACAACTTTTTAAAAATCCATTTCATAAAATTAAATTCAAATATCTTTAGATTTTTTCTATTTATATTTCCTTTTATAACTATTTATACATTTTTAAGAAAATAATTCTTATATTGATCTTAAATCCTATCTTCCCAATCACAATGTATATATTTACATACATGTATATAAAATAGAAAACAAATCTCTACTAGTTTATAAAATTCTTAAATCCAATTTATTTCTTAGAATATTTATTCCTGAATTTCAAATTCCAGATTCAATTTAAAAATACATACATACATATACATATATACATATATATATATATATATATATATATTTTAAAGCTTTTATTAGATCCTATTTTTCACAATCTATTTATAAAACCCACATTTTTAATTGTTTTTGGAGAAACTTAAATAAATTTTACCAATTAATCCCATAATTTAATTCAAAATTTTATATTAATTATCAAATATTTCAAAGTTTAATTCCAATGATCAAATTAATTATTAAATTAATTTGGCCTTAAAATCAGGAATGTTACAGATTCCCCCCTTTAAGAAAATTTCGTCTCCGAAATTTGCCAGGGAGATAACAAAGAATGGATAGATACACAAAGATAAAGAAATATCTTTTTAGAACAAACTGAACAAACTCATTCAATACTATACAAGATGCTCCGGTCATCAGATCTACGAAATATGCAGGGGCACTGGTTAGTTCGAAGGAATAACTAACCACTCTTAGAATATATCGGGACCCAAACAATAGATAAATGGATTCCAAACTCAAGTCGGAACAGCCCAAAGTATATATGACTTGTCCCTCTTCGGACTTTGATATACATAAGAAATTACAATAGAATTCCAAATTTTGGTTTAATCGAAATTGTATTATCGATACGATTTATTTAACTTTATATTTTAGTTAACCAATTTATTTCAATTCAAATTTTCAAATTTATCAAAGTTATAAACGAAAAGCTGATAGAAAACCAACGAAGAGAATACAAAACGGAAATTATCTATAAGGATTCGTAGGGCCACCATCACACCGAAGCTTCTCCTTGGAGTTGCCATGAAGCAATCAAAGAATTTGAAACTAGATCAAAGGAGATTGAGAAGAAAGTTGTTTCCACTGTTGTAGGGTATTGACCATTTGTAGTGGTACTCCCCTGTCCCCTATCTCGTCCTCTTCTTGCACTCATACTTACTACCAGTGATTAGTAAGGGAATTTACTGAGGCATACGAACGGATGTCTTAAGGATATACTCATTCTAGGGTATACTTCACCCTATCTTTAATAAGTTACCTAATGTGTTATACTCCTGAGCTAAAGTTTTAACCTTCAGCTCTGATACCAAATTGTCACGATCCAAATTTCAGCGTTCGAAAATCGACACTCGTACTTCACTTGTACTTGAATGATGCAGATTCAATCGTTAAAATTTGACTCGTGTCGGAGCTTATAACACATTAAGTATAACAACACAGCGGAAGAAAAAGAAATGAATATCATATACAACTCCAATGAATACAATATCTAATGATATACAACAATGATATCAATATGATACAAGATTATCAGAGACAATAAAAAACAGCGAAAAACAAATAGCAAAAGAGATAACTCCAATATCAAACTGCAACACCAATCCAATGCTCCAAAGCCAAAACTCCAAACCACTAGCTCGAACCCCCATCGAGGTTGCACAAAGCTAAGCAAGTGCAGCCTATGCACTCCAAAGACTCCAAAGAATACCAAACCGAAAGCTGAAGGCTACCAAATTGATATCTACTATTTGACTATCTGAGAAACCCAACTCTAGACTGCCGATGTGGAAAATTATGGGCACCCAGAGTTTAGAAAGGGAACAATAAACTCCGAGTCAGTCATGGGACTGGTATGAGCAAACAAAAACATTTTATGTTTTTTTTTTTAAAAAAAAGAATTTAAATTGAAATCCGCAATGATTTTTGAAAAATGAAACTACCATAAGGCCTCCCGGCACGCACACAATGCAATCGCACACTTGGGGGAGATTTCTCTTTATGATAGTCAAACATGCTTACTACGCAAAATCCTTTTTGATATTATTATTAGTGCATTGTGACGACCCGGAATTTTTAACAATTTAAATTGGAATAATTAATTGATTATAAATATTTAACAGTTAATTTTTAACTTGAATTCAATATTATTATTATATAGCAATTAAGTTATTAGATTTAATAAACTGAAATTGGGTAAATTATTGAATCTGAAGTTTTGAACCTGTTAAAAATAATTTAAAGGCTTGTAAAATTTATATGGATGGTACTGAAGATAGGAAAAGTGTTCAAAAGTGATTCGGAAGTGTTTTGTTAAGTTTTGAGATTTTATCGTTTAAATCGATAATTAAAAATAGCCTTCCAAGGCACAGCCTCGGAATTCGACGAAACTAGTTCCATTAGATCCATAATAGTTAGTTATTATCGGATTTCAATTTTCGTAGCGTTTGGATTGACTGTTTGCTCGTACGGGTGAGAAACGCGTTGAAATTAAAATTGATAATTTAATATTTTAAATCGATTTATAAAGCTAACTTCCACATATGATTAAATTAGCTTCCGAAACACGTTCCATTGTGTTCGGAATACGGGTAAAGCCTTATAAACGCCCGGCGGCATGTCTGATTAGGAGTTCGAAATTTCACGGTATGCAACACGAGATATTTTCAATATTCAATTATATAATAAACAAGCGTACGCAGGAAGCCATTCCTAACCCTATATCTTATCCCCGTCTCCCTCTCTAATCTAATAGCAGAAGTCGAATTCGTTTATAAAAAAAAATTATGGCGACCGAAAGGGGGAAAGAGGGGGGGGGGGGTCTTGCTGTTCATTCTCGAACAAGGCGGTTGATGCTCGATTCGAGTGAGGCTATTTTGTGACAGGCGAATCGCGTATCTCGTGAAGGCCGAAGCCGTGTTCGAATTGAGTCGCGAGAAGGGGCGACCAAGCATTTGTAACCACGGCCGCGAAATCGAACGGAGTTCGATCGATTTAGGAAGGGGGTGATCTGGAGAGGGGCATTTCGACGCTTGAGTGCGTGATGGAGGAGCAGGGAAGAGGCCGGTGGTGGCTTGGAGGTGAAGGAGTTCATGGGTACGAGGAAGGCCTGAGGTGAGGGATTTGTGCTCGCTGCCGATTCGTGGAGGAGGAGCAGTTGGGGGCTCGCGATCAATGGTGAGTAATCTTCGATCTGTTATGTTGTATTAGCTTTATCACTTTAAGAAAACAAATTTGTAACAGTTACGTTTTGTAGGTCTTCAGCTTATTCTCACGTATTAACCAGATGGTTGCAATAATTTTGATATATTGTTTGCTGACTTAGTCTCTTGCACTCTTAGAATGAAGTATAGGATTAATTGATAAAAGCATATATGTTTTGAGAGCCAGATCTGTCCATTGATGTAACGACCCAGAATTTTAAACAATTTAATTTGGAAATATTTAATTAATTTTAAATATTTGAATGATGGTTTGGATTGAATTTTCAATATAACTTTGAAATAGGCGATTAAATTATAGAATTTAATCTATAGAAAATTGAATAAAGATTTGAATCTTCAATTTTAAGCCGATTAAAATTATTTCAAAGGCTTGTAAAATTCATATTGATAATACTAAAGATAATAGAAGCTTTAGAATTTAATTTGAAACTGCTTTGTTCAGTTTTGAAATTTTAATCGTTTGAATCGATATTTAAAAATAGCCGTCCGAGGCACAGTCTCGGAATTTGACGAAACCAGTTCCATTGGGTCCGTAATATTGAATTATTACCGGATTTCAAATTTCGTATTTTTCGGAGTTTATATGTGAGCACACGACGTGTAAACGCATTGAATTTTTATCGAGATTCAACTTAAATTTAAAATTTAAAATGGTCAACGCACACCACTTTCGTCCTAAAATCATGCCTAGTATCACGCAGATGATCATGGAGGCAAGCACGTTCTCCCTGAAGCATCACGTTCTCTTGTCTCCCCTTCGTTTCTTTTATCACGCAATAGTTTTAAACCAGAAAGAAAAAAAAAAGATCGAAACAAAAATCTCGAAGGAAATAAAAATGGTCTCAGCCTTCATGTTTAAAAAACAATCTTCCTCTCCTTCAAATTCATTCACGAATTCCTTTCCTTCTTCAATTCAAAATCGAAACGCAGTTTAACAAAAAAAAAATGGTCGTAGCCTAAATAAAAATCGCGAGGCGCACGCGCGCATGGGAGAGGGAGGCGACTCGCGTGGGAGAAGGCGGCGATGGATTTGGGTGAATCGCGGTATGAGGTGGCGCAAGCATCAGTGGGGGGAGCACGGGCTTCTTCGCGGCTGCAGGAGCGTGGCGGCAAGTATTGGGGATGACGCGTGATTCAGTGGTGGAGTCGCGATTGAGCGAGGTGGCTGCAACGACAAGGCATGCTCGCGTGGGGGAGTGCTGGGCAGTGAGGGGATCGTCGCGCGTCTCGAGATGGGGCCAGAGCCGTTCGAACTTGGATGCTACATCAGGTGAAGTGATATCTGAGCAGAATTCTTTAACAATCGAAGTCGAGGGGATTCGCAAAGCTAGGGTTTTGTTCAAAAATCTAAGCTCGGCTGTAAGTATATTTTTATGAATTTTATTTATCAATATCTATAGAAAAAAAATATATACAGTAAAGTATATATGCAGATTTTTAATTTATATATATACAGAAAAAAAATAGTTATAGTAAAGAAATTGTTTAACCGGTAAATCAATTATTTTAGTGAGATAATTTATTTTTAGTTTAAATCTAATATTTAGCTAAATAAATTTATATAAAAAAAAAACAAAAGAATTTGTTTAAAATCAAAATTTTCAGTTAAATAAATTTTACTAAATGGAATTGATTTAAAATAAGAAACCACTAGTTAATTTAATTTGTAAAGGAAAATTGTTAGAAATCCAATTTATTAGGTGAAATGATTTATTTAAGGAAATTTAGTTTTAAATTTAGTTTTGTTAAGTAAATTTGTTAAAAGAGATTTCTTTAGAAATTAAAAGTATTGATTTAAACTTAATCTATTTAATTATCTTAAGATATTAAAATAAAAGGAAGAATTTAATCATTAGTTGGATAAATTTAATTTAAGGGTAAGTTAATTTAATCTATTAAAGGAAGATTAGTTTTGAATTTAATTTCTTGTTAAATCAAATTATTTAACGGGTATTTGTTTAAGATTGAGGATATTGGTTTTAAATAAAATCACAAGTAAATTAAATTATCAAATGCAAATTGAATTATTCAATTCACTTCGAATATTAATATATTATAAAGATAATTTTATATTAATGAAACTTAATTGAATTTTTACAAGAGGTTATTTTATTTAATTTAGTTCTGAAAATAAATTTTTGGTTAAATATTTTATTAAAGAAAAATTAGTTGATTTAAATTAATAAAAAGGAAATTTAGTTTAATTGGAAATTTCTAGTTAGAATTATTTTAAAAGGAAAATTAGTTAAAATAAATTTATTTAAGAAGAAATTGGTTTAAATAAAACTATTGATTAATTAAACAATCAAGAATGAAAATTTATTATTCGATCTGTTCGAATATTAATAAATTGTGTAAATATTTATTAAGAGAATTAAATTAAGTAAGTTTATATCTACATTTCAAATTAAATGAAAATTAATTAAAAAAAAAGACTTTAAAACATGTGTAACCATGTTAATTATCTTTATAACACTTGTAAGAAGATTAAGCATTAATGAATGACAAATGTAAGTTTATTAACAAGTGTCTCCATTTTAGAATTTACTTTCTTTAAATTTGTAATAAAACCATAACATAATTCATTTTTCATCTCTTTTTCAATCTGTTCTCCTATGCTCAACTGAAACAAAGAAAATCTTCAAAACCAAAATCTTGTAAAAAACTTCTCAAACCTGGAATTTTAAATCCAAAAGCAAAGTAAAATCTGCAAATTAAAGTTCTTCTCCACTTCAACCTGCAACATCATATCTCCTGCATTTCAAATAAAGATCAACTACAAGTTTTCTAGCAAACTTCAAGTTAGATCTGTTCAACATTTTAAACAATCAAACTGAAGCATGCATGGGACCAATTGCATCAGCATAGTCAAAGCATTTTTCAAATTAAAGTTGTTCAAGTGTCTGGAAAATTTTATAACCTGCTCTGCTGTGCTCTGCAAATTAAATAAGGTGAGTAAATAATTAAAAACAGTTTAAACTTGTGATTTTTAATTTAATGCATATGATTGAACTTGTGTGATAATATTGGTTGTATATGTTCTGGTTGTAATGCATGTTTAAAATATTGAAGTGCCTGTATGTATAAAGTAGTTCACCCTCTGTTATTTTACAGGTTTTAAATAAACTTGTAAATTTCATTTCTTCTCTTACATTAAGTTTTAGACCTTGATTTCTAAAAGAGAAATGCATATAATGATGTGATATTAATTATAAAAATGAAATTGGAAAATTTTATTATGTTTTCATCTTAAAAATGTAAAAGATGCAGTGAAAACATAGTTGTATGTCAAAAATCACTCAACTAAATTTTTAATTTGGATTGCATGATTGTTTTTGTAGCAGGAAAACTTGAATTTAGATAATATAATTTCGATTTTTAGGGTAGTATTCTTTGGGATATAGGGGGAAGTGTGGTTTCGGTAATTTGATGAATTGCCGAAGTTCGATTCATTGTTTGAAGCTAGATTTTTGGTCGAAGCAAGCTTTCGTGATGTTGATAATGGGAAAAATATAATTGGAATTTTCAAATGGAAGATTCGTTCGAAATCGATCAAACTAGGGTTTATTTTGGTTTTTGTTTCGGTTGACTGTCGTGAACTTTGCGACGTGATTGTTGAACCAGAGATGATCGCGACATGGGGGATGGCAGCGTGGTGTCACGTCGATGCTCTAGAGAAATTATTGGAGGCGCCGGTGGCGAGTTCATCAACGGCGATGGGATTTTGTTGTCGAGTTGTTGCTGCAGTTTCGAGTTAAGGGGTCAATTTTTGATTCGATCAAGCATTCTTTGATCTGGGTTCGAATTCAGGTTCGCACGCGATCGTGTGACCAACGTCGATTGTCGTGGCGAACGTTGGCGGCCGAAAGTGATCGCGCACGTGCATGCATTTATGCTATATGCACTGGGAAATTGGAAGTTGGGGAAGATGAGTTGGGACCAAAGGGAAGCTTGCATTGTTTTCGGAGGCGACTCGAAGCATAGGGGCATGACGTGTCTTCGGGGCAGTCGCATGTGATATGAGTGTCTGGCTCGAGATTTTGGTCGCATGCTTTTCTGATAGTACTTTATAATGTTAAGTACTGTAATAATAAAGTTTGCAAATTAAAAACTGTATGTTGAAATAAATTAAGATTAAGTTTTTAAATTATAAACAAGTTTTATAAAATAAACAAATTTTCAAAGTTAAAGGTTGTTGTTTGAAATAAATGTAAATTAAACTTTAAAAAGTGTTAATTGAATTTATTTTTAAAATTTGAATTTGTTTTAAAATGATTTCTTTTTGAAGTAATTAACTTCATTTAATTTTGAATGTTAATTTAGGAAGGAAATGTTTGAATTTAAATATTAAATCAAAATTTTAAGTTATGATTTTAAAAACCAAAGTTCATTTTATTTAAAATGAATAAGTTTATCCTAGATAATTTAAAGTGTTTTAAATTTTAAATTTGATTTTTTTAATGCCTTATTTTCAAATAAGGATATTGTTATGAATTGAAAACCAAATTGAATAATTTGTTTTTAAGTTGTTAAAATTTGGTCAATTTCAAATAACTTATTTATAAAGATCAATAACATTAAATTATTTTGATATGAATTTGAGTGTACTTAATAAATATGATTTGTTAATTAAGATTAATGTTTTCTTAATTAACTAAGGGTCTTTAAATATATAAGGTTAATTAGTTAATTATTTAATTAATTTTAAATAACTAGTTAATTGTTTATCTAATTTTAAATAATCACTTAATTATGAATTAATTAAGTGTAATTACTTAACGAAGTAATTAATGGTAAATTATTGAATGTAATAAAGGAAAGAGGAATTACTTATGGATGTAATTAAGAAGTTATTACTCAGAGGAGTAATTAAAGTTGAAGTGATTTATGGATAATCACTAGAGGTTATTAATCTAAGGATTGATTAATATAATTGTTTTGAAGTTAATTAATTATGGAGTAATTAATTAATAAAAGAATTAAGAATTATTTAATGATGGGATTAATTATTTGTAAAGTAATTAATTAAGGGAGTAATCAAGATTTATTAATGGAAGTAATTAAGAAGATAATTACTTATGTAAGTAATTAAAAGTTAATTGAGAAGCCGAAGTGTAAAGGTGGATTGGGGTTGCATAGTATTAAAGACTGGAACAAGGCTGCGTACAGTCATCACATCAATGCGCTTTTAAATAATCAGGACACATTATGGGTTAAATGGACTATTAGATACAATATTGGCTCCAAAAAATTCTGGCTGATGGATATTCCGCTCTCCTGTAGTTGGATTTGGAGGAGTATACTTAAACTCAGAAGCACTTTCCTGCCTTATGTTAAAATTAACTTGGCAGAGGGGAGTGTTTGTAACTTTTGGACTGTACCATGGATTGGCAAAGGAATTGTGATTGATCTTCTCTTCAATCAACAGCAGAAGTATCAATCTGGAATAAGTGGTAGTGCGCTTGCTGTTGACTATATTGCTGATGGTAAACTTGTTGTTCCTTACACAAGCAACCAGGCTGTCAGAGCTTTTTGGGGGGTGTATGATGGTTGTTGCTTTATTCACCCTGAACATGACAATGTAATGTGGAATGAACGTGCTCATGCTGTTAGCAGTGTGTACAATGCCTTAATTGGTTTGTATGCTTTGCTTGATTGCAAGTGGTACAAGGTTACCTGGTCTGTTGTGTCTACTGGTACCGATAACCTATGCTTCTGGAAGGTAATAAACAATGCTCTGATGACTAGAGATAAACTTGTTAGCTATGGTATGACTGTGCAACCAAACTGCGAGCTGTGTAATCAACATTGTGAGAGTGTTGACCACATATTCTTTAAATGTCCATATGTTCTTCATGTCTGGTCCAAACTTCTAAGTTGTATGCAAGGGATGAGGCTATCTCACAGTACCAATGATCAATGGCTACTTATTGAGCACGTGCTAGGATGGAAGGATGAACAGAAAGTATTCTTTTTCTACGTCCTGAAGAAGTTTATCAAGGTTGTTTGGAATGAAAGAAATTTGAGGATATTTGAAGGGAAGAGCTGCAGTAAAGAAGGGATTTGGTTCGTGCTGAAGAGTGAAATATATAGGGGGATGCAAGACAGCAATCACAGTTTTTTAGCTTGGCAGTATGAGCCGTGGGTTCCATAGTATTTGTTTTCTGCCTTTTCCTCTTTTGTTTTTTCCTTGTTTGCTCTCGTTCTCCTTCATTAATAAACCTGGTAGGGGACCAGTTTTTAACCCGCTTAGCTTTCAAAAAAAAAAGTTAATTACTTAATTATATTAGTTAATTAATTAATATGATTAATTAATTAAGGAATGTGATTAATTTTAAGATTAATTACTAAGTGTAATTAATTAAAATTTGTAATTAATTAATAAAGTAATTAATTAAGGATTAATTAATTTTAGTTGAATAATAATTACTTAATGAAGTAATTAAAGATTAATTGATTAGAGTAACTAATCAAAGAAATTAATATAATTAAGAAGTTAATTAATTAAGATAAGTAATTACATATTATTAATTACTATTTATGATTAATGAGATGATTTAATTACAAGTTAATTATTTAATTTATTAAAGGTTATTAATTAATAAGGATCATTAGTTAATATAATTAATGAATTAATCAAGGTTGATTAATAAAAGTAATTAATTAAAGTATGATTAACTAATTTTAATTAATTAAGGTTTAATAATTAATTATAATTGATTAATTAATAAAAGTAAATGAAGATCATTAATTATTGTAATTAATGATAGTAATTAAAAGTTAATTACTGAATATGGTTAAAGGCTAATTACTTGAATGTAGTTAAAGAATGATTAACCAAGGGAGATTAATTAAAGATCATTAAGAGATGATTAATTTATTTAATTGGGATAACTAAATGAAGAAAGATTTAGGTAATCCAATTGATTAAAAATTAATCAATTCTGTTTATGGATGATTGATTGATGTTGGATGATTGCTTGATATTGGATGATTGATATTGGGTGATTGGTTGATACTGGATGATTTGGATATCTCTGATATGTGACATGTTGCTTTGTGAGATGAATGTTTGATATGAATTATCTATTATGATAATGTGATTCATCTATCTGCTTATATCATCCTGAATATAAGTTTAAATTGTTTAAACCCTAAAACAACTTGGACATTAAAATGGCATTTGGTTTCGGTGAGACCGGGATCGGGTTTCCATATTTGGATAATCCAAAAACCACATCGATTACAATTAAACGTTAGGTCGTGAATCCAAGTAGAGTGCAAGTGAAGACTCGAGGTGTAAGACCTATACGTCGGTATAGCTCCATGGGTGATTCCGTAATGAGTTTGACGAAATAGTACTTACAGGTTCGAGATGGTGATTTAGAGTGCAAGGGCTATGGTCGTTGACTCTGAGGGTGACTCCAAAATGAGTGCAACAAGATAGTGCCTTCGGTTTCGTTCGAACCCGGAACGAACTTGCATGGATTGAATGCTCTCAGAACATCGTCAGGTGGACGACGAGCATTCTACGATAGATGTGTTCTATAAAGTAATCGCAGCCTCAAGCCTCATCAACCGAGAATGGCTAAAACAGAGGAGGTGCAGTAAGGCTAGGTGGGTAGCGCCCATTTCAGGACAAGATTTTCCCCTGTCTAGAAGTCCCTTTTTATTCGGCTGTGTGGGGCGGTTGATTCGCGAAAACTGACAGGGTTGTCTTGTTCGGGACTGTCCTGTAAGGGATGGTTCTGGACTTGTGTTGCAGGGGAGTGGGCGTACTCCTCGGTACGGTGATCTAGGCCATGTACTATGACGGGCGGTACCCAAGTAGCCCTGCCATTGATGGAAACCCATTCTTCCTACGAGACCCTACGGTTTTATTTGTATTACCCACTTTTGTGGCTAGTAGCTGGAATTTAATAATGTAACAATTTCGGCTATTTCATATTTACTTGAAAATACTAGACACTATTATAATATCACTGGATTTCCTATCAAACGTTTTGGTTAGCGTAAGGTAAAATTTTTTCCATGTTTATGTGTGGGAAGTCTTACGTGATACCTTTTTCTTTCAAAGGTTTTTCTAAAGTTAAGAAATTTTAACCCATTTACTCACACCAGACCAATGTCTGATCCGAGTGTTTATTTTCTGTTTTATTAAACTCTTGGGTACTCATATTATGTATGAGTAGTCAAGTGATTCAGGTTAGCTTAACGAATTCTAGAGGAGATATGGAGCAGGAGGCTTCCACGTGTAGATATATTATGGTTCCGCTGTGTTGTGATTGTATATGTTTCTTGTATACTTGAGTTGTATAGTTAGACAGATGTTTATAACTGTCTAATATGTGTTGAATTAGTTGTGTACTCTGATGTAATATGATACTATGTAATATTTTATGTGATATATTATATTTCATTCGTTCCGCTGTGAGTTTTCTGATGTTGTTGTGTTTCTTCTTTCTCTTTCTTTTCTTCTTTTATCCCTTTCTTTCTTATTTAGTGATGCGAATTTCTGGTGTTAGGAAGTCCGGTCGCCACAATTATCCCCCTTAACACATTTTATATAAGCGTTATAGACTATCCAACACTGTAAACTCCACCGTAAACTAGTGGGAAATCAGGGAGTACTCTGGTATAACACAAAACAAATCGTAGTAGTCGCGTATATAGGGATACAAGCATGACAAGGCACATGAGGCAATACCCAAGGTAGTGAAACTACCGTTTGCCTGATCCGGATTGGTGAGAACGCATCGCCGCAACGATCGAAACATCGCGAAACAACACTCCCAAAATTTGAGGGTGCACACCAATCAATAACAAGTAATGAGTAGTTTACGAAGAAGTGTGTCGCTTGAGGTGGCTAACCCCATTTGGCCCGGCACGGCTCCTGTTTTAGTCATTTCCAATTTGACACAAGTGTCAAGGCTACCTATTATCGTTCTCTTTCTTCAGTCATCACATACACCATTCCAACCACTTCATTCTGAATCACACTCCGCGTATAGTTATTAAAGTGTTTTTCGGTTTAGACAGAGAGTATGTCCATAACCGATCCCGGTTTCATTAATAACTTTCATAATTATTACACCGATTGGTTGTTTAATAAATTTCAAAACCCAATCAATTTCAATTAGAATTTGTACACCGTCATTCCATTTGTCTTTCTATATCAATTTCCATAATTTACGTTTCAAAACTTCCAAGTTACTATTTCAAAATCTTATAATTCAATTTCAATTTTTATTTAAACAATTCAAATATTGATTCAAGTTCGTATATAAATTTCATTCCGTAATCATTTAAATTAATTTAATTTAACATTCAAGTCAATTTAAATTCATTGATCAATTTCATTATATTCGTTAAGTTACTTTATCATTCAAACAATTTCTATTTAATTTCCAATTCATTAAGTCAATTTAAATTTTTCCTATATCATATCAACTTCCAAATTTAATTAAATTAAATTCGACAAATCAAATTCTTTAAATTTTAAGTCTTATATTGAATTCAATAAATCGCATCTTATTTCTTGTTGAAGAAATTCGATTTCACTTATTTATTAATTTAATTTAGACAAATTTCCAAAACTTAATTATTACAGAACTCAATTTCACTTATTAAAGAAGTTCAATTTTAATTACCAAAGAATTCAGTTTTATTTAATTATTAAATAATTCGATCTCATTAAATCATAAAATAATTTCAAAACTTAATTATTAAATAATTTCAACACTTAATTATTAAATAATTTCAAACTTAATTCAATGAATTTACAACATTCCTTTATCAACACTTTGTTAATATTTTTGTTCAAATCATTAAATATTAACATTCTAAATTCCACTAGAATTCAATTTCAAACTACAATTTAAGACCTTTATTATTTCATTCAAATAAAATCTTTATCTTTATTTATTTAATTTTAAAATTAAATTATTTGACCAATCGGGTTTTATTCAATTTCCGATCCTAAGTCAATTGTTTATTTGGGTATTTATCATTTCAACCCGATTCCATTTCAATTCAAAAATCAAAGCATAACAAAGGGAACTTGCAGCGTGCTAACTGGGATGGTGTCAAAATAAACAAACAAGCAATATCAAACATCAATAACAATCCAATAGTTTATTAAATTATCCCAAAATAATCATATTAATTTACATTTGTTGTTTATGCAAATTAATATAATTATTTCTAGAATCTACACTATCATTTCATGTAGATTAAAGATTATTACACTATTATTTTATGCGGTTCTACACTTGACATTTGTTATTCGATTTCATACTATATCAATTTATACAACATAAACTTAATGGTTCAAAGTGAAATTAACAATATTTCTACATGTCAAGTAATTAAACATTTGAAGGGGTCATATTATACAAATCTCATCAAATCAAATTCAACACATATATCAATTTCAAATTGTTAACTCCTACGTCAATTTCAATTGTAAATTATTTAATACTTCATACATTAACAATTTAACGTCCAATATCAACATTAAACAATCGATCATTTACCAACCAAACTGGATTATCATCGTATAAATATCAGATAATGGTGTCAGATGTCAGAGATGGAATGATATAGGTAATAGCATATATAACAGTGTAAATAACCAACAACAGCATATTTCAATTGTCGTTTCAATTGAAATCAAATTTAATAAACATAAAAACATTATTCGTGAGTGATTTCTCACCTTTCGAGGCTAGAGAGAATAGACAATGAAACGAGTTACAGATCCAAGCACGAATTTCCAAAGCAGAGCAAGATTGGCCCGAATGAATGCTAATTCGACGAGCATAGCTGATAGTTTGAAATTGATGAAAACGAGTCAAAACAAGCTTGATATAACACTGAAACAAGATAAATATTTCATATACATACATATATATACACACTTTCGGAAATCAATATTTGAAAACCCAACTTAAGTATACTTATATATGTAAATTGATATATAAAATAAACAACTCATATAAACTAATAACAAACATATCTACGTATTACATATTTAAATTGACGCATATATACTAATGAAACGAAAAATATTTATATAAAATACTCATTCTCTAAAGTATAAGTATACTACAACCAACAAAAAACAGAGCAGTTATATATATATGTATGTATATTAAAATACAAATATATATACATAAGTTTAACCTATAGCAAATCAGTTACATGATATAGATATATACTAGAAACATAAGTTATTAAAATATATCAATACTAATATATAAAACAGACATATAAATGTAGGCTTCTCATATATACACAACTGTAACATTACTAACTTAGAAAAATATAGCTTTAAAATAATATATAATACTTACAGAGCAGAGAAGATTTTGCATAGTTAAAATATACTCATATATAGTTCGTATATAACTAAATATTGTATTCAAAACATTGCATAATAATTTATATAACAAAACTATTTCAACTTTATAAACAAATATATAATAAAATCTTATATAACTAAGTATGTATATAACAAGTTATATAGCAAACATATCTATATACAAAAACTGACAAAGAAACAAAACATACTTCATATTTAAACAGTATAGAAGTCATTTCTTAATAACAAATATATATATTACTTCTTACGCGCTAACCCAACAAAATGTGAAATAATATATATAACGTCAATATATACTGAAATAAAAATGTAATACATACCTCTACATATAAATAAAAGCAAGAATAATTTATAGCAGAGCTTAATAAACTTTTATATACTGTGATCTTTATATAAATACAACATAAACCATAATTTATATAACAATTATATATAAAATTCTGCAAGCTAATATAGATGACCTATATAAAATTATATACATATATAGACAGATCTTTAATTCTGTATATATAAAATTTCCACACATTATAACTACTGTTGATTTCCAAAATCATATACAGAACCTATATTCGAACAAATATATAATTTACGTTCATTTGAACATATTAATAACAATACTACATGTACATAAGCTGACACATATTGAAATGAATACAAAACAAAAAAAATATTTACTTATATATCTTATACGTGTAAATATATACAAACAGTGCAAAATAGCATACTTACATATATGAAACCGCGGAAGGGGAGGAGCTTGGCCGAGACTGGGTGGTGATTATTGAGGGGAAGGTAATGGTCGTACTCGGGATGGCGTGTGGCGAGTGGAAGAAGGTCGAGAGGTCGATACGGATCTGGGTTCATGAAGGTGTGCTCAGCGTCGGAGCAAGCTGCTGCCATGGCCAGGAGGAGGCGGAGGGTCGGTTGAAAGAAACAAGGCAAATGGAAGGGGAAGGTGGCAGTGGTGGTGGGCTCACGTCGGATGGAGGAAGGCTTTGCGGAGGTGGTGATGATTCAGGCGAGAAGGAGGTTGGCTCGCGGTGGGTAGGCTGGACGTGGGGTGTCGGTGATGTTCGAGGGGCGGAGGAAGTTGGTTGAGAGAGGAAATGCACGGCTTTGCAAAAAAAAATTAAGAGGCATGGCGAAAATAAAAAGGAGAGCAAGATGGGGAGATGGAGAGAACAGCTGGAAAGACGTGGATACCGAAACAAAATGAATACAACGAAAACCGAGTTTGTATCGAAATTTGAATGGTAGAATATCAATGGTCATAGAAAATAAAAGTTTTAATAACTGATGGCTTATTTATGTTGCCGTTTAATAATTGAATGGGCACAGAATGCTCTAAAAACCCAAAATTGGTACCGATAGGGTGGACTGTTACGTAGATTTTCACCGCGAACCGGATACTGAATTTCACAATTTGAATATACTGCGGAGATCAACACGACGAGGCGATCAAAACGGCATACGGATATCAGTGGTACGATTGAATTATAAAAATTCGCATTTTCTATAAGCGGAAAATGCAGCAAGATCCCAGAAAAATAAGATCGACGGAGGTAAAGAAGTCCGAATTTGGAAGAACGAAAAATGACATCTCACTCAGAAGACGATTCAAAAATTTTCTATGTAAAATATTCAGGTATTTTCATCAATTCCTAACTGATTAAATTGAAATAAAATTACACACGAAAATAAACTTTCATATTTTCGGATGAAAATTTACCAGTTGCTATGTTTGTATGACTTTTTCAAAACAGATAACCAAATCAAAGAACTCGCCTTTTGTAGTTTTGTCACGATTATTTTCCACATTTGGAGAGAAAGAAACGCCAGAATTCATGAAGGTAGAGAGACTGATAAGATTCAACGATGGAACTACGTGGAGATTGATATTAAATATCAGATGTTGAAATGCAAGAAGAAGACTAAAAGAACTAAAGAAAATGAGGAAATTTTAGAGAGATGAGGTATTGATTTAGTGGATAACGGTTAATTTCGTTGTGGCTAATCTTGGAGTTGCGAAATGCAGTTCAGTCATTGTATTGTTTTCTTAATCATTTCATGTTTGGGTTTGATACTTGTAATTGTTGTGACTCAGTTGCTAATCTGTAAAATATTATATTCAGATATTAATAAAGCACCGCACTCTTTTTTCCTTACCAGATATCACATTGATAACTAGTAAGGTTTTTAATGAGGCGGTTTACCCATTTTCAAAAAAAATGTTTAACTAGACGCATTTCAAATATAAAATTTTTATTTCAAAATTTTATCGTTTACCATTTCTCAAAATTTCATTTAAATATATAAATAAAATAAATAAAAATTATCGAAAATTTACTGGTTGTTACACATAAATTGGATACTCCTGAAGGTGGGTACTCCACTTCAAATTAGGTATAGATCTCACTAAGATTTTCTATTAACTCGTCCTCTAATCACTTCAGGAATACAAGCTTCTTAATATAAAAATAGCAAGTTCAACTAATATCACTTCATAACTTATTCTTACCCATTGAACCTAGTTTTTGGGATCTCCAGTCATTCGGTCGGGTTACCATTGTGCGTGACTCAACAATCAAGGAACAATAGTCCCATTCATTTAAAAGTTCTAAGGACTTCCATCTGGCCAGTCCTTTCGTCAAAGAATCTGCTAAATTCTCATCACTACGTCTTTAACAGCGCCTTAAGAGAGTAGCTCTCTAATAGTACTGTGCTTACGACATATCGTTATCTCTTACCATAGTAATAACAGTTCTTTACTTTTGCAATAGCCGCGGTACTATCACAATGGGTCAACATAGCTGGTATCGGTTTTTCCCACAAAGGAATCTCAGCTGGCAGATTTCTTAAGTACTCTGCTTCTTCACTAGCAATGTTTAGTGCTATCATCTCAGACTCTATAGTAGACTGAGCCAAAATATTCAGTTTCTTAGATTTCCAAGAAACAGCTCCTCCAGCAATGCTAATGACATAACCACCGGTTGCTTTTGAATCATCAGAAAAAATATTTCGGTCTGCATCGGTGTAACCTTCAAGGATAGTTGGAAAATTTTCATAATGTAACCCATGGTTCATGGTTCGTTTCAGGTATTTCATGACCCTCTCAATAGTGTGCCAATGCTCTATACTAAGTCTACTAGTAAACCTGCATAGTAATACCATGACATAGGCAATGTCAGGTCTAGTACAATCAGTGGTATACCGAAGGCTACCAATGATGCTCGCATAATCAGACTGTCTTACGGCTTCACCAAAGTTCTTAAATAGTTTTACACTAGGATCATATGGTGTACATGTAGGTTTATAGTCAAAGTAATTGTATTTCTTTAGAATCTTCTCAATATAAAGAGATTGATCTAAAGAAAGTCCATTTTCGAACCTAATAATCTTAATACCAAGGACTAAACTTGCTTGACCTAGATATTTCATACCGAAATTGGCACTTAACAAAGGTTTACCAAAGTTTATGGCATGAATATTTGACCCAAAAAATAAGTATGTCATCTACATACAGACATATGATAGTACAAATGTCATTCTCAGATTCATAGTAAATGCATTTGTCACTTTTATTAACTTTGAAACCATGTGAGATTATTAAGTTATCAAATTTTTCATGCCATTGTTTAGGTGCTTGTTTTAAGCCATATAATGATTTATCTAACTTGCAAACTTTATGTTCTTGACCTGAACTACAAATCCTTCAGGTTGGTCCATATAAATTTCCTCTTCTTATTCACCATCTAAAAAGGAGATTTTATCATCCATTTGGTGTATTATTAAATTATGAATACATGCAAGTGAAACTAGTACTCTAATAGATGTAATCCTAGTTACAAGTGAAAAGGTGTCAAAAAGTCTATATTTTCTCTTTGCTTAAATCCTTTAGCTAATAAACAGACTTTATATTTATCAATTGTACCATCAAATTTTAATTTTTTTAGGTACCCATTTACAGCCTATAGAATTACATCCAGGTAGTAGATCTATTAAGTGCCAAGTCTTATTGGATTCCAAAGAATCCATACCATCATTTATAGCCTCTTGTCAAAAATCGGCATCTAAGGAAGATAAGGACTCTTGGAGGTTTAATGGATCCTCCTCTATATTAAAAGCATAAAAATCTGAACCAAAATCTTTTGCGATTCTTGCTCTTTTACTTCTTCTAGATTCATTTTCAAAAGACTCATGTTCTGTCCTAATAGGCATGGTGTTACTTGATGTCCTCGGTTAAAAGGAAATCTAGATTCACAAAATAAACCTAATTAGATTTTATTATATTATGTGTATTCAGTCATAAAATCTATATGCTTTGCTATTAATAGCATAACCAATAAATACATATTTAAATGCTCTACTTGCTAATTTTATTCTCTTAGGGTCTGGTATACGAACATATACAAAACATCCGCAAGTTCTAAAATAAGACATATTTGGTTTATAATTTCTTAAAATTTCAAATGGTGAGACTTTACTTTTTGATTTAGGGATTCTATTCGATAGATAGCATAAAGTCAATAAAACATTCCCTACTAATGTTTTGCTACACCCGAATTCAATAAGATAGCTACAACTAATTCGATAAAGGTTCTATTTTTGACGACCCGGAAATTTTAATGAATTAAATTGGAATAATTAATTGATTTTAAATTATTTAAAAGTTAATTTTAACTTGAATTCAAGATATCAATATTTTCTGGATAATTAAATCATCGAATTATATATTTGAATGTGGAATTTAATAATTGAAATTGGGTAAGTTGTTGAATCTGGAATTTCTAAGCCTGTTTAGAATAATTGGAAGGCTTATAAAATCTATAATGATGATACTGAAGATAATAGAATGGTTGAAATTTAATGTAAAGGTAATTTATTCAATTTTAATAATATATTGTTTAAATTGTAATTTAAAAATAGCCTTCCGAGGCACAGTCTCGGAATTCGACGAAACCAGTTCCATTGGATCCGTAATAGTTAGTTATTATCGGGTTTCAATTTTCGTAACAATCGGAGTTGTCATTTGACCCTGGCAGCTCGAAACGCTTGGATTTATTTTGATCGATTTAATTTAATATCGATCGTTTAATTCCGTAACTCGCACATACGTTCAAATTAGTTTTCGAAACACATGCCGTTGTGTTCGGAACGTGGGTAAAACCTTATAATCGCCTCGCGGCATTCCTTAAGAGGAGTTCGAAAATTTTAGTAGAAATTGATAAAGCATTTTGAAGTTTTATATAAGTTAATGGAAAAAAACTAATTATTTAATTAACACTCGTATTCAAGAAGCTAACTCGGAATCACTATTTATCACCGCTCCTTCTAACTTTCTTCAGAGGGGATATCGTCTTCATTTATAAAAAACAAAAAAATAATGGTCGCTCATTCATTTACAAATCGAGGCCGAACTTTCGATTCTAATTCTCCCCTCCTTCAATTCAAATTGTTGTTGTTGTTCTTTTTTTCCCCAAATCGAATCAAACAGCATAAAAATATATATAGGAAAATGGCGACCGAGTGGGTATCCACGGCCGCGAGAGTCGATCGAATCAGAGAGGGGGGTTGATCTCGCGATGGCTGCAAACTGTGGCGCGCGCAAGGGAGGCCAGAGCTCGGAGGGATGTCAACCTATTCCCGACAATTTCACGGTGCATACGAGATAGATGGGGGGTCGTGACCTGACTGTCGATTGGGAGAGGTGAGCATGGAGCGTCTCGAGGCTTGCGAGGGGAAGACGACCACTGGGTTTGGTAGGGGGTCTCGGCGATCGTTGCTATGGGGAGTTTGGCTAGAGTTTTGGGACTTGTGGTGATGATCTAGCAGGTGAGTTTCCCGAATTTATTTCGAGTCAAATTTGAGAATGTCCTACAGGTTTAAAATTTAACAGAATCAAGTTTTAAATTAACTTCTTAAACCCTTCTTTTAAATATTGATGTTGTTTAATATATATATATATATATATATTAATCTAAGTTGTATGTGTTATTTAAACTAAGCAGGCAAGTCAGATTTTAAATTTAATTAATAGGGTGATTAAGAAGAAATTAAGGAAATAAAATGTTTATTATGAATTAGACGTAAAGATCTTAAGTTAAATTATAGATTAATGATAATAAAATTCCAGATTTATAGAATAAGATTCTAAAGTGTTATAATTAAGAAATTGATTTATTGACTTAACTTTTAGTTAATTTGGGTTTGGGAGATAATGGTCGAGATGGATTTGGATTTCAAAATCAGGATGAGTAAATCTCACTATGTTGGTTTTTAATTTAAATTTAATTGGTTAAATTTTAATAGCTGGTTGAATGATTAAATTGATTTGATGTGCACTGATGACGATGTGACCTTGGTTTTGTTTAGTTTTTGGGTTAACTGTGATTTGACTCGAATTATTTGGGTTTTTCAATTGTTTAAAACTTAAATCGTAAAAAGGAAGCTTAAAGATTGTGATTCATCGGAATAAAGGGTAATTGAAATGGAAGGTTTATTAATTAAATTAATAAATAAATCAAGTTGAGTAATTAGTAAGTAAAGGTTTGAATTCATTAAGGTTTAAGTTAATTTAGTCGAATTAATTTACAAAAAAGTAGATAATTATAGGTTGGGATTGATCGAGAATGATTGATGTTGTGGATGAATTAAAATAATTGATTTAGATTAGAACAAATTAAATTATAATTGGAAATCATAATATATATAATAATAGATGTAATTAAAAATTGATTAATTAAGATTAAATCACTTCAATAAATAATGACTTATGAGAAATCAATTACTAGGTAATTAAGAATTAATGTAATTAATATAGACAATTCACTTATGAAGTAATTGATTTATTTATAAAGCAATTAAGACTACTTATTGATTTTTGGGTTAAGAGTAATCAATATCGAGAAATTAGTTAAAGATGATTACTTGAATGGAATTGAAAAAGAATTAATCTATGGTGACTAATCAAGATGGAAATTGAAGGTTGTCTAATTAATTGATTTAGAATTAATCAATGTTAAATGAAGGAATCTAAATGGTTGGGGTTAGAAATTCCATTAGAATCAATTGAGTTAATTTGGAAATGATCAAAATTGATATGAATGATGGAATGGTATTGGATGCTTGATTGAGATGATATTCCTGATATGAAATAATGAGTATTTCACTTTGATAATTTAGGTTTAGATGACACGAGTCTCGAAGAGACTGGGGTCGGGTATTAGTCAATACCCGAAACCACTTCGAATATAGATTGGTATGTGAAGTTTATATATTGGAATGAAGTGATTAAAAGAAAGTAGGCTATTTAAATCTAAGCTTTGGTACTTAGGTAATGGATGTGTGAAATTAGTTATGTCTATAATATATTGTGCACTTGTAAAATTGGTTTGAGTTACCCCCGAGTTTTATATAAGTTGTTTGCTTGGTATTCCATGTTTGGGTTTACTCACGCTGGTTTCCAGCCTAACCCGGGTGTTACTTTGGTGTAATGCTCGGGTCAGACCGAGTACTACAGATTTTCAGGGATGTTCTAGAGCTCAGGTGACGAGCTGGATGGCAAGTACGTATAGAGTATTTCCACTGCAGTATATTATTATATATCGAGACATGATTTGTATATGATCAGTGACTGTATATATGTGAAACTCTGATGTATTAAAGTGTAATCAACAGATAAAATGTTCTTCTGTAAATTGTTATTATTTATTATTATATTTTATCCGCTGCGAATGTGAGATGTTGTTTCTGGTCTTCTTCTTCTTTTTCTATCTCTTCTTCTTTTTCATAACTATCTGGAATTTTCGGGCTCGAAAATTTCGGGTCGTTACACTATTTTTGCTCAGCTTTACCGTTCATTTCAGATGAATAAAGTGCAGTTCCCTCATGAATTATACCATGCAATTTATAGAAATCAAGAAATAAACTAGACTTATATTATATTCCTCTATCACTGCTAAGTCTCTTAATTTTCTTATTAGATTGATTGTCAATTTCAGTTTTAAATGATTTAAACATATAAAATGCGTCACTTTTATTTTTCAAAAGGTATACATAAGTGAAATCAGAACAGTCATCAATAAAAGTGGCAAATTAACGGTGCCATGTTTAGTCAAAGTTCCATGAAGCTTACATATATCAGAATGAATCAAATCTAAAGGTTCGGAAACTCTATCAACTAATTTATATGGTTTCGTAGTGATTTTTGCACATTTATGAAAATTAGTTTGTGGCATTTTAGAGATAAGATCTAAGGTGCTCATGTTATGAATTATATGTTATTCATATGACATAATCTAGAGTGCTAGATATTAAAATCATATGACAAATAAGTAGAAGTGGACATTTTATTACATCTAACATTTAGTTTAAACATACCATCAGTTGCATAACCCCCACCCGCAAACATACCACTCATAGTGATGGCATACATATTATCCCCAATAGTCTGTGTAAACCCAGCTTTATTAAGAAGATAACCTAAAACAAGATTCTTTCTCGTCTTTGAAGTGTGCATTACGTCCTTCAGAATGACGGTCTCCCCAGAGGTGAACTTCAGCTCTTTGCTTCCAATCAAAGCAACAACAGTGGTGTAAGGGTCTCCCAACAACACTTTCTTGTTCTTAGTCTCCATGTATGTTTTGAACATAGCACGGTCATAACAGACATGGCACGTAGCACTAGTATCTACCCACCAACCTCTGATCCCCCAACAAGGTGAAACTCATCAGTAATCATAGCCATTAAAGGCTCCTCAGCCAGGTTAGCCGGCAATGCAGGGCCTGGTCTGTTCCTACACTTGCATGGCATATGACCTGGTTTTCCACAGTTATAGCAAAGGAATAACTGTCCAAGTCATTCTTTTGGGGTGGTTTCTGTTTGTTGCGGTTCTGATTTTTAAAAATTTTAGGATTTTTTTTCAGAACTGTAGCTTTCTTAATGTTGCCTGTAACAGCAAGAACTTCTTCCTTCATATCTTGTTTACTTATTCCTCCTCAATACGGAGGCGAGTTATCAATCTTTCCAAAAAATTCTTTAGTTTTGTGTCTCGGATTATTTTTAAAATCTTTCCAACTAGGGAGTAGTTTATCTATGAAAACAGCAACTTGGAATTGTTCATCAATAATCATACCTATGGAGACGATCTAATGAGTTATTTTCTGAAGTTCACGAGACTGCATCTCTATGACCTGTTGTCTATCATCTGAAATTTGAGGTAGCGGTTGACGACATATTTCTTTACTCCAGCTTCTTCTGTATCATACTTCTTTTGCAGCGCCTTCTAAATTTCTTTGGCAGTCTTGTTCAAATGTAGTAGTCATAGAGATTATCGCTCAGGCCATTGAGTATGAAGTTCTTGCAGTGGTAATATCCTGCTCTGTCCAATTCTATAGTTGTTATGCATCGGTTTCAATGGGATCCTTTGGTACTGTTGACTTTTCTGCAGTGAGCACATCTACCACCTTCTTCAATGTCAGAAAAAATTCCATCTTTTACCTCCAAAGCTTGAAATGGAGGCCCTTGATCTCAAGGGCGTAGAAGCGACAAGGGGGACCTGAAACATTGAGGTCGGTGCAGCTTCGTCAATAGTTGCAGTAGAAGTCATTGTTGTCCGCAACGTCTTCAAATTGTTGGGAACAATGAACTTTGGCTGAGTTGTGTACGTTGTCATTCTCTTGAAGACGTTTTGGCTTTCTGCTTGAAAGTGCGAAGCAGTTTTGAAAAAACAAACGCCGTCGTCTTAAGGATAAAACAACCTCTCTAATTTGAAAAATAACAACGTGTTTGCAGTGAGAAAGTCGATTCTAATTTGCACTCTGAAATACTGCTCAATGTGTTTAGTTTTGTTGAAGGAAGAAGAAAAGAAAAATGTCTGTTATTCTTTTATTTTATTTCTCTTTTGTCTATGTATTATTTGAATAAGCAGAATGAAAATTGTATACGTTACTAAAGTGATGGAATGTTAATGGATTTTAATTTATTCTCATTTAAAACAATATTATAATACCATTAGCTTTTTGTAACGGCTCAATAATAATGTCACATAAATATATTACCGTTGTGCAAGTGTAACGGCTCAATTGTAATAATGATTCATAAATATATTACCATTATAAACCTTCAACGGCTCATTATAATAATAATCAATAAATATATTACCGTTATAAACATGCAACGGCTCAATCACTATAATGGTTCATAAATAAATTACCATTAACCTGTTTTTTATTTATTTATTTTAATAAATTCACTTCATAAATAAAAACATTTCCAACAAAAACATATTACTTTGTCCCCAAGAGCTGCAGGTTGTGCATCCACACCAATTTTTATTTTGGATTCCAGCTCTTTTGGATCAATTTATCGACCTTTGAAAATTAAATGCATCCGTATAAATCTTCATGTATGAGTTTAACATAGTTTTAAAAATCTATATAAAAAATAGGTACCTTAGTGTTGAGAACTATAACATTAACTCTTTATTCATTTAGAATATCGACCATATTTGTCGTAGCTTCATCCCCTTCTTACCATAGATTAATGAGGTTGTTAAGAAGTTTTATTACTAGGTGTCATGCATCACCCTTTTGATTCCCGATCCATAGCCTTTTGGACTAGCTAATTTTTAACACACACGCACTATATAGGGGTTGCAAAGTTGTGATAAAGTTGTTATTTAGATCTGAGAACGTTGAGATAAACAAAGAGGAGGATAGAGTCAAGTTGAGCATGTAATAAGTGTTAGAATGAAAGGGATATATGTATGTATGCACATACATACATACATATACACATATATACATATATATATATATATAAACATACGTACATACACATATATGTGTGTGTGTGTGTGTATACATATGTGTACATATATGTATATGTCTGTACGTATACATATATACACATACACATACACACACACATATATGTACCTTTGTACGTATGTGTGTGTGAGTAGTAGAAAGTGTGAAGTTGTTATGGTAGTCGAGGTTCTGATTGTTTGTTAAGTGAGTATGAAGATATCATATGATATTTGAATGCGCTGTAAGACAATAGTGTGACATAGTATATACAAATTAACCTATATTAAAAAATACATAATTTACAAATCAATATAAATATCTCGTTGTTGCATTCAATACTGTTTTAGTTATCTATGGGCAATATAATGAATTTATAAGGTATGCACACTTAGTGGTTATGCAAGTAATATAGCACATGACCCAATTTTTTTAAAAGAAAGTCATTTCGAGAATGTTACAGGAAATAAAAATTAGTCCAAAGATATTTAGTATACCATGGGAATAAATTTGAAAATATGTAGCTATTCATATGTCTTAATGGGACTGAAAATTAGTTTATAGAAATTATGTATTGACTTCTTAAAGAAGGCACATATGAGGTCCATGTTCATTATTTTTAGGCGTGATATGTAAACAAAGTTCAAGTTTCATTGATTAAGTGGAATTGAGAACAAAGTTTAAGGAGCATACTTTGAGGAATTTAATGCACTAATCACCCATAAATTAAATTTTTATCATCACAATATGAGTAATATTTTAAGAAAAGAAATAGATAATATGACTATAATTATGTATGTGTATGTATATGTATGCAAACATATAAATAACACACTATACGTTGTTCCATTAATATACATTAAATCAAGTTGATTTAAACAAAATAATCATTTTAAGGATATGTATGAACGCATATCCATCACTATTCATATGCATGCATCAACTTATGCAAATAACGAACTGACACCATATACGATATATACATATAATATATGTATGTATGTATATGCGTTATTTTGAGCAGTTATATAGGAAGAAAGATCAAGTCACATACATAGAGGGTGCAATAACAGAAATTTCAAATTACCTTTAAGGAAAGAATTAGAACTTAACCCAATAAAACTGTTTGCTTTAAATGTACAACAACTAGCCTTTTCCAAATATAAAAAAATTATGCATGTACGGTGAATATGGTATTCTACTGCACCTTATATTCTCAAATCCTTCATAAGTTTATGAGTTTTTTTTATTGTATTGGTTAAATGATAATCTTCCTACTTAATATCAGCTCATCCATTATAGAGCTACTATGCTAATAGCAGATTGAATGTGTGACATCATAAGAAAATATAAGATGACATATAGTGAGATTTTTTAGAAAAAAAAAACACATGATATAAGGTATAAACATTTTGTTATAAGGTAGGTAATATATCTTTAAGGTCAAAATGATATAAACCAAAAATGGAAAATAAAAAAGAACACTTTGTTCAGTTATCAAAGAAGATTTGTACTGCTTATATGAAGATGCACATGATATTTATGGGGACAGAATTTTAAACTAAGCTCTCAAAAAACTTTATTTCAACATTAGACCTCATTTCAAACTTATTATAAACATAGGCCTAGTTTTATTTTTTTCAGCGTTTTATACTTGCGCAATCCAAATATGTGCAAGTGTAAAAAAAATTCAAGAATTATACTTGCGCATTTTCATAAATGCTCAAGCATAATTTTTTTATTTTTTAAGAAATAACACTTGCGCAATTCAAATTTGCGCATGTATAATTTTTTGAGCAAAAAATACACTTGCACAATCCATATTTGTGCAAAATGATGTCTATTTTTGTAATAAGTTTCGATTCAGGTCTAAAATTGAAATATGTTTTTTGTTCGGGCTTGATTTAAAAAATTGTCTTTAGTGTTAAGTCGATAAACCGAATTGAACCACATCAGGAAACGTAAAATGATATACACACACATATATAAAATGATTTTTTGTAATAGCAAATTTTGCGCGTGCGGACACACACTATATATATAATGTTTTTTGTAAAAGAAAGTTTTGTACTGGGTAAATAATTACCCTTCTCTTTATTTAGACTATAGAGGCTCATCCATTAGTGTTAATATTGCATTTGTAATAGCATCAGAAGACGTAAAAGGATATATAATGTTGTTTGTTATAAGACGACACCACACGACAAAAAAAATATACAACATTAACAAACAAAAATCGCATCAGAAAAAGCACATACATTAACAAACATCAAAATACAGTGCACGTGAATAGTTAAGAAAACAACCAACAAAACCTAAACTGGAGGGAACTAACAGAAAGTAATACGGTTGTATTGTAATGTAAAGCTATGGAAGATGAACGAAATCCAAAAAACACCACCATTTGAGTCAGATAGATAATCGATATCCATTCCTCTCCGCCAACTCCATTAATATTGCAGTAAATTCCTCATTCGAATCCCCTAAGATATGAACAGGTGAATATATACCTTTATTGCAAATATTTTCCATTTTTTAACTTTAATCAAATCTGATGATGGCACAGGATCAATAGCTCTCACTTCAAAAGTCTCGTTCAAATCAGTCTACATTAAGATGCCACTATCTCCTCTTCTTCTCCTTAAGAGCATCTCTAACATCAGCTGGAATCTCACATAATCACATATATGCTCCAATTGATATCATATTTATTGAGGTGCCTGTTCAACAAATGCCAAGGAACACAGGCGTCTCAATTCTCCTCCCCTCAAGCCACAACGGCTACCTCCAACGGCTATATTCCATCCAACCACTCTATTCCACCTTCAAATACAACCCCCTCCATCTTTTTTCTTTCACAAAAAATTTCTTTCAACAATCCAATTTTTTTACTCTTACTTATCGCAACTTAAAATGTATTCCGATTTCGACGTTGATGCTGCAAGGTGCAGTTTTGAAGAATACGATTTACAAGACGTTACGGTTCCGATTGGCGGAACGATAACTGATGTAAGTTGGAGCGTTGCAGAAGACTATGATCTTTGCTACATATACTGTGCACTCTCAGTCGATCCTGTTCGAGGTGCCGATCAATATGGTGAGACTTTTTGAGGAATTTTTTTTATTGCTGCAATCGGAAGAACATCGATCGGAAGAACATCAATCTGAAAAGAGCGTTGTCTTCAATCAAAGGTCGTTATGGAAAAACCAATCGTCAAACACAAACATTTGATTCTCAAATTTTCAAGTTAAAATAAATGAATCCTAGTGGATTTGGAAATGAAATGCATTTGGTAAGATTTAAATAATTTCATTGTTTAAATTTTTATTATAGTTCTCTAATTATACTAGTATTTTTTTATTATAGAGAATGACCACAAACAAATTGTTTAAAAAAATCTATAAACCTGATAGTAAACAAGCACTACATTTTTATCAGTTCATGCATCTTTATGACATGTTGGTTGAGCATGTTAAATGGAAACCATCACTTTAGAAAACCATCCAAGACATCCAATCAAATAGTGGTCGTGGTAAAACGTCTAGAGTTGGAGAAAGCTCTAATCCCGGAGAATCGTTAGGAAGCTATGGTTTGGGATCAAATGAAGATCTAACCCTTACCGAAAATCATTTTGTTAGGCCACAGGGAGCAAAAGCAGCAAAAAAGAAGCATACTGTTGGAGCGGATCGGGCAGAAATTAAAAAACTTCTACTTGAATCTGAAGATAGATATAACTATGCAATAGAGACTCGAACAACTCAATACCAAGAAAGATTGTCAAGAATGGATCAACTTCTTACTGGAAACCGACAAACGGATGAAGATGCGATTATGTTCATGGATACATCACACATTTCTGAAGAATAGTGGGAGTATATGGAGCATAGAATTAAATAGATTGAATTTACCGAAGTTTTAAATGTTGTGACCTTTGAATATAACACTTTCTCTTAAATAGAGAGGTCGTAATCCACATCAAAAAAATGAAGCATGAGATGAATGTCCACGTGTCAAACATCCATAAACTTTACGACAAACAAACACAACTGTGTTTGTTACTCCAGCAGTTTTGGATCATATAAGTTTAATAACAAATAAGCATAAAATATAATCAACACAATGTCATACTCAACATAAAATATAATCAACACAGTGCCATAAAATATAATCAACATAATGTTATACTCAACATAAAATACAAACAAGCACATATAACAATAGCATCATCACCAATATAATATGCAACCAACAAACGTAATGCATGAAAAATAATAACATAAACTGAAACATCTATATGCAGCACATCAATCTATGTGATCGGAATCACTATCAATCTCCTCATCGTCACCACAATCATCATTGACGTCATCAAAGTCGTGAGGCTTAGGTCCCGCCTGGAGCCGCTCTTGAAGCTGCTGAATCTGGGTTTATAATCCCTGTATCTGTGCATCATACTGAGTCTGCTGCTGCTGGATCACATTCTGGTAACTCTGATACATCATCTGTATATAATCAAGCATCATATGCTCAAATGCAAGAATCATGAATCTATCATAATCCATGTACGGAGAAAACTAATACGTGCACAAGAAAAATTATACGTAGGTGAAGAATATAAGGACAAGTAATTTAAACAGAATTTAAAATTCATACAAATCTAATGAGGCTGATACCATCCGACGGATGGTATACCCATAATAGCGTCATTTGGAGGATACTGCAAGGGATACTCCTTTCTAACCATGTATATCATACGCTATAAATGAATGAGGAGGGCGGGTCAAACGTAGGAGGCTGCGTGTACTAAGACAATGTAGGCTCAAAGGTGGTAGACGGTAATGGAACTCTACCAGAAATGATACATGGACCAATATGATCGGAGTTCAAACCCCAAATATAATCTGGTAACGCGTAAGCACGTGGGGCTACTTGAGCCCATTATGAATCAAAGTCTCCCAAAACTGTAAAAGGCTCACCACCCATCCATCTTGCACCCTTCATCGTAAGAATATAAGTTGGTCCAACCCTAATATCATCATACATATCATCCTACGGTAGCAGATCTAATGGAATGCGAACTATACCATACAATTGTAGCCAACACCGCTTCCTAAATACCATATGAATGGACATGTGGAACTTGAAAGCAAATCCTACGCTGTGATATAGAAAACTGAAAAGTGAGTGGATGATCGGGATCGGGCTCTAGGAACTGTAAGTACCGATCCTAGGGACGAAGGATAATGTTATCGTGCCGCTCATATCCATCTGCTGCCTAACCTCCATCAGCTCATTGTGCACCCCTTGTGCAACACGAGACAAATGCATCAGAGAACCCCAACGATGTAATCTAGGGAAGTAAATATAAGGTGTAGCATTCGCTTCTGTAATAAGTCGGGGGTGCATATTGGCAGTATACTCATAGCACCAAAATGGAAGAATGTACAAAAATCCATACATCTGTCTAGACTGCTGTAGTGCAAAAGTATCTACGTACAAATAACCAAGAATGAAAGTACCGTAATCATATGCAGTCCATCCACATCTAATAATCCATCCAAAAAGTCAAGTCTAATAGTACCCTTATCATTACTAAAATGTGTAGATCCAAAAAGGTATAATATAAAGGCACGGATAATCGGAGTGTGCATATCCTTGATGGCCACTACTATATATCGCTGTAGACAAGGGAGAGTAACAACACCTCCTCTAACCTCCTCATCGGCCAAAGCCGGTAAATAAGCTGAATATGACTCGAACTCCTCAAATGAACCATCAAATGGAATAGGAAGATGGTTTGGTCGACTGACCTATATGCCAGTGAGCATATAAAATCTAAAGGAGTCAGTCCTAACTCAAAATCGGATAAATGAAATGTGTGAGCGGTAGGCCACCATCTCTCAGTAAGGGCCTATACAAGGCAGCGGTTTACGTGTGCAAATCTATGTAAATCTAGAAATTCACCAAAAGGTAACACATGTAGCCTAGCCAAAATTGGCTGTAGTAATTGATCAAAATACTCAGACATACATCTATACCAACTATCACGCACAGCTATGTGCCAAACCTAAATATATGATTATTTAATTTAAAATAAACAAACAATTAAAGTTCATATACACTCAAACGGTTGTTCATCAAATAATAAAGAATTAAACATATACATGTAGTGGCGCTATAGTTGTAGTAAGTCGATGCGAAATAGTGGAGGATAAGTCGTGCAAGGATCGAAGAACTTCTATAGTCACGGTAGCATCAGAAGGGACAGGAGCAGGACAGATATTGGCGTTTGTCGCATATCGAACGGTCCATCTACCAGTTTTGACTACAGGGGGCGGCATTTCAGTGCAAACTTAATTAAAAAAATTAAAAAGAGAAATTTAAACGTGTGAAAAATGACCCTGGGGGGTCTTGCGCCTTATATAGGCGCTTGGGCCAGACGCTTGTTAAACAGGAGCCTGGCCTTATCTCCATTGGAGAATATTGCTCTCCAACAGTTCGTAGTACGAAAAATCGTATATCCACACTCCGAATTATTAGAGATGCTCTAATAGCATTATTCTTCTTTGTTAGAGGTGTTGATACGATATCCTTTGATTCTACCTTCACCATACTCAATGGTTTATTGATTTTGCACTTTGACATTTTTCACATCTGGATTGTTGTTTTTGGCTACAATGTCATTAATTTTGAATGTAAGAAAAAACAACTAACCAAATTTTGTAACAAAATTTGAGATCAACAAAATTACCTGCTTCATGGTTGAAATAGTTTGCTGGTGCAAAAAATGTTAGCAAAGAAAAAGAAACGCGGTTAACATCAACGTTATTTCAAATAGGTGATGTGCATTGTGAAGGCTACCAGAACAAAATTTTAAGTTCAAATTTCACTTATATTCAGTACAGCCAAGGCAAGCCACATATATATAGGCTTAATATACAACATTTCAATATATAATTAATGCCAATACAAACTTTGAACTTCTCAAGAGTTTTGTTTATTATAAACTGACATTACGTTTCACCTGGACATAATTATTTTCCCATAGAGTTGAATTTATGTTAACACATGCCCCTTCAAATCAAAGCGACTTTATGTCGAGCATGCTTCTTAGCTTTATGAAGGTTTCACCTGAAAGTGGCTTTGTAAATATATCCACTACTATTCAGCAGTGCGGCAATATTGTTGTTTTTTGCTTAAGTTGATCTCGAAGGAAATGGAATCGAGAATCTAGAATATATAGAATAATGTAAATGAAATTGTATAAGAAAATATTTAGGATATATTTATGGAGTAATATATTTGAAATTGTAAGAGAGAACATTTAGGAGATATTTATAGAGAACCTTTAGATTGAGATAATCTCCGTCCTTTATTTGTGATGTGAACTTCTATAAATAGAGATGAATTCACTCATTTTGGATGTAAGAAAAAATATATGAACTTTTGCAATAAATTTTTGTAATAAAGTTTTTCTCCTTATATAAAAAAAACTAAAGAATCATTAGATTAAGATAATCTCCATCGTTTATTCGTGATGTGAATTCCTATAAATAGAGATGGATTCACTCATTTTGGATGTAAGAAAAAAATATAAACTTTTGTAACAAAGTTTTTCTCCTTATATGAAATTTTTTTGTTATTGTCCTCTCCAACCTCTTATCCATCTTCTTCGGGAATCAAATCTACTAGTTATTGAAGAAAATTTTCAACAAAATGGTATCGGAGCTTGAAGATCCTCCTAAATAGATGGCGAATAGCGGCGTACCCTTACAAGTCCCAGTGCTCACTAAGACCAATTAAGACAATTAGAGTTTATGGATGATTGCTCTACTTGGACACATGATGTATGGGAGATGGTCGAGAAAGGCTACACCGAACAAGAGAATGAAGATGGTCTAACTCAAACTCAAAGGAATAGTTTGAGAGGCGAAAGGACGAGAGACAAGAAGGCTCTCTGTCTAATCTATCAAACATTGGATGATGGTACATTTAAGAAGATTTCAGGATCAAAGTCAACCAAAGAAGCATGGAAAAAGCTTCGAACATCTTACAAAGGAGCCGATCAAGTCAAAAAGGCATGTCTTCAAACTTTAAGAGGAGAGTTTGAAACTTTGCATATGAAAGAACGTGAACTTGTCTCTGATTACTTCTCAAGAGTTTTAACAGTTACTAATACCTAAAAATAAATGGTTAGAAGTTAAATTATGTAGGAATTTTATGGAGAAGATTCTTAAATCATTAGATCCAAAGTTCGAACATATTATTGCTCATCAAAGAGACAAAAAACTTTCATACCATGGTAATGGAGGAACTTCTCCATTCATTGCAAGCTTATGAAGAAAAGAAATGGAAGAAGGAAGAGATTATGGAGTAAGAACTCTAGACACGAATTGATTCAAAAAGGAAAGAAAGCAATCGATGCCAACAAAGACTAGGTAGTTCTCAAGGATAAGGTCGAAGTCGAGGGTATGGACACAGATGAGGTTGGAGATCCAATAACGACAGCAACAATGATAACAACAAACAAAAAAGAGAAAGATCAACAAGAGGTTGTGGAAGAGGAAATTCAAAATCTAGGTATGATAAATCACACGTAAAATGCTACAATTGTGAAAATTTTGGACGTTATGCTTCCGAATGTAGAGCTCCAAGCAATAATAAAGTTGAAAAGAAGGCCAATTACATTGAAGAAAGAAGTTAAGAAAATGGTACTTTACTATTGGCTTACAAGGAAAAGAAAGAGGAGTTAATTTCCAAAGAATTATGGAAGTTCGTCGAAAATGATTATAAATGTGTAACAGCCTAAAAAATCGAACCATTATGGTTAAAAGAAGAAGGGGGTAGAAGAAGAGAAAACAACACAACAGAATCTTACCATCGCAGTTTAATAAAATATAATAGATAATAACTATCTTTACACACAAAAAAAAACTATATATGTTTATACATACAACATCGGAATACAACATCAGAGTTCAACAACATCTATAATACACAACTGGATAGTTATATTAACTTGTCCTTACCAAACTAACAATACAACACAGCAGAATTATACATCAAGTACGTATGCTACGTCTCGCTATCCAGCTCGTCTCCAGGGCTTCACAGCATCCTTTCCTATACTATATAATACTTGGTCTGACCCGAGCATTATAGTTAAATAACACCCTAGTCAGTCTGGAAAACCAGCGTGAGAAAAACACACTCAATTTGATTATTAAAGTTTCCAAAATTCTTTGAAATCAAAAGTATCTCGTAAGGCCAGGCCATAAATAAACATGTCGGATTTTTACTTTACGACAACCAAAACTTTCTTATAAAATCCTCTGATATTATAATAATGTCTGTAGAAAGTAAATAGAATCTAGCTGAAATGCTTGAATCTCATGTTTCAGCAATAGTTGGGCACAATCAAATATTGTAGTTTGGGTTCCATACAATGTCAGGGCTACTGGGGTACCGCCCGTTATATTACGTGGTCTAGATCACCGTACCGAGAATCCACCCTGATCCCCTACATCACAAGACTAGAGGTATCCCTTATTGAATAGCCTGAATAAGTTTACCCCGCGGTTGGGATCAGCAACCGCCACACAGCCGAAATAAAAAGGGACATCTAGACAGGGGTAGCCTTATCCTAATTGGTTGCTAGCCACTTAGCCTTGTGTGCACCTCCCCTGTTTTAGCCATTACCGGTTGATGAGGCTCGAGGCTATGCGTTACATTTTTAGCACACATTCACTTAGAATGCTCATCGTCCTCTAGACGATGTTCTGAAAGCATTCGTCCATACAAGTCCATTCCGGGTTCGAACGGAACCGAAGGCACTACTCCTACTACATCCATTTTGGAATCACCCTCAGGATTAGTAACGATTAGCCCTTGCTCTTCACTGCTCCGTCTTCGACTCCAACTCTTGTCTTCCTCACGAAAACGTTCAAACCGGATCGAAGTGGTTTTTGAAAAATTAATCCTGATTCCGGTCTCTTTGAAACGATCAGCGCATCGGCCAAAATTAATAGTCAGTTATTAAACTATCAAATAACATTCACAAACAACCATCAGATATTAATAATTTCCCCAAATTATTTATTAACCTCAAAATATCTTCGCAAGATATATTTCCACTTTCAAACCCTTTGAAAACAGTTTCAAATCACCCTTCTCTCATGGAATAAATTTCCCAAATATTTATTTATTTCAATTGAAAACAACCAAGTCCAACTACTTTAGATTTAAAAAAAATTTAAATCACTTTATTCTAAATTATACTTTTAAAACATTTAAGTTAAAGTACTTAACCACTTTATCCAAAATATATACTTTTAAAAATATTTAAGATAAAACTACTTTATAAAATATAAAACTAAGTTTTAAAATAAATATTAAGCCAAACTAGATTTAAAATAAGAGTTACAAAATTCTACACAAGCTTTCAAATAAATTTTAACCAAACTATCTTTAAAACAAAACTATTTTATAAAATATAAATATTAATAATTATCTTTAAAATTATAATACTAGTCAAACCTTTCAAATAATTACTACTATTATTAATTTTAAGTAAGTATTTTCTTTTAAAAAATTTAACAACTTAAATAATATTTTACAAAAACATTCTTTCAAAACATCTTTAAAAACCTTTGACATATACATAAAAATCTGCTTGAAAAGCGTACTTGGCTTTCCAGGGAAATACACTTCTCTTTCACACCTTTAAAAATAAACCACTATTTATTTTTAAAACAAATTACCCATTCCTTTATGATTCCCATCGTGAATTTATATTTCCAAATATCCATTGATATATCACTTCACTTTTTATAAACCTTGTTTATAAATTTCGTGGACTCATCCTTCCTTAAAATACAGTTTCAAACACTTTATCAATCTCCAAATCGATTTCCAAATTACTCCATTTTGAAATAAATTCCTTTACTTCTCAATTCATTTCAAAACCCATTAATTCATATTTTACTTCTCAATTATGATTTAAAATCTTTTTAACTGAAAATACCAATTTCATATTATTATTATTTTGCCAAATTCCTTCTTTATCCTTTCCAATAAATTTAAACCTTGAATTTTAAAATAAATTCTTTCCTCCTTTTAAATATTATCACTTGAATTCATTTATTCAAAATATCACTTTTTCCGTACTTTGGATTTATTTGTTACAATCTAAAAATCAACTTTTATTCTTCCAAATCATTTTAATTATCCAAATCCTTATAATTATTTTATTTAAAAATTACCTTTTTATTTACTTTTAAAAAATCCAAACTTCATATATATTTCAATTCTCAAAATTCTAATATATATATTTAACCAAGCCAGAGTATTCAATAAATTCCAATTCCCAATAAGATCAATATAATTCATCACAGATCATCGCATAATCAATTCGCTGAATATATAAAATAAATTCACACGTTTTGAGGAATCCAGTTGGATCTCTCCAACCTGTTTTTCCCTGCATCCACAGATGTTAGCACAATATAATAATACCAATTCCACTTCGAGGTGGAATATCGCGGTATATGAAGTGATATTATCTAATCCGCTATTATGCGGTGCATAGGGTCTCATTCGCTATATAATGCGGGAAATCAATCACCCCAATATATGCTATATACTACTATATAATATACCACATCCAATCAATTCAATCATTCAATCAAATATTTAAATTTAACTATTAAAATTTAAATAATAATTCAGATGAGTGATATTAACTCACCTTTGACTTCTTAATTTGCAATCTGATCCATCTCGACTTGTTTTCTTCACGATTTTAAACCTTGTATAACATTACAAGGTTTACTAACATTTTGAGTTAATCAGATAATCAATTATCGTTTAATAATTTGATTTAAGCCACTAAATTTTAATTTTAACTATTGATTTTATTTTAAGCAAATAATAAAATCTTAAACTAATTTTCCTTTTAAAAAAATCTATTCTCTAAATCTTGTCTAAATACATCGTTTATGCTTATAAATTTTCTTTTATACTACTGTAAACAGACAATATTTTCTTACTGTAAAATCAAATACTGAGTTATATATATATATATATATTCTGTAAAATTTCCTATCTATATAAAAAAATTAAATAAGCAGAAATACCTCACTGCCCAGATCGAACCTAGCCCGGCTGTCCTCCAATCAATAACGATCTCCACGACCTCACAATCAACTCGAAACGACCACGCAAATCCCATCTTCACCTTAAACAATCGCAAGCTGAAACCCTTGACGAACACCCTTCAACGTGATCACCACAGCTTCACTAAGTGGCGACTCACTCAAGTTCGCCCTCCGTCGAGATCGAGTTCTCCCCTATTGTCGATCAACATGCGGCAATCCTCCTCGCTCACGCGACCATTCGATATCTTCAAGCCAGAAATTCGCGATCGATTTGATGTTATATAGCTCTGTAGCCATTTTTTTATTTCTCTTTTTGATATTATTTTTTTCAATTTTGATTTAAGCGGAGAGGATTTCGACTTCAGCCATTATTATATTTTAGAGCGAAATCTATATCTTTTTTTTAAGTTACTGTATTCGTGTTTTATCATATTATTATTATTTTTAAAAAATGAAGATGCGTGTTATCTGGGTAAACACATATCTCAAATTCCTACACGTGTTTGTACATGCTATAGGGTTCAAAGCAATTATTATTTATATATTAAATTTAAATTCAAATTCAAATCATCTCGATAACACCGCTTAAAATTTTGACTTTCTATCGAGGCGTGCTATTAGGCTTTTATAATGTTAAACCCCTATTTCAAACACAATAAAAAGTTTCCGAGGCCTAACTCGATAGTATGGAGAAGATAGCTTTTTGAACCCAGTTATTATATTGAATTTTCGGTATAGATTTCAACGTGTTTATCAACTATACGATCACACGAAAACTCCGAATGCTACGAAAGTTGAAATCCGATAATAGTACACTATTACGGATCCAATGAAACTAGTTTCGTCGAAATCCGAGACTGTACCCCAGAAGGCTATTTTTAAATATCAATTTACGCTATATAATTTCAAAAATGAACAAAATACTTTCAAATTCAGATTTAAAACTTCTATAAACTTAAGTACCATAATTATAAATTTTCCAAGTCTTTGAAATATTTTTAACCAGCGTAAAAACCAAGAATCACTATTTTAGCCAATTTCCAATTATTAAATTAAATAATTTAATTGCCCAATAACAATGATATTTGAAATTCAAGTTAAACTAACTTTCGAACATTTAAAATCAATCAAATATTCCAATTTCAAACGTTCAAAACTTCTGGGTCGTCACGTTCCTCCCCCTTAAAGGAATTTCATCCCCTAAATTACTAGTTAAGAAGAATGATTCCTAACCCGTTAATATTAATCCTACAACCAAACAGTTTTTAACAATACCCTAAACAATCTTTTTATTAAAGACACTATCGCATTTACTAACTTCCTGAACTCATCCACCACTTCCATACAATATTATTTTCTCAACAATTTCAAATTTAAATTAAAAACCTGTTTTAATTTTGAAAAATTTCTCAAACTCACTAAATTTTCGAAATTTTTTGCCAACGTCTCCTTTGCGTGGCTAGCTCAGTACAACTACAAAATGCCTCTGCGGGCCCCAAATTTCAAAAGAAAACAAAAGCCAAGTGGCTAGACCAGAAAATCATCAAATTTCATACAGGAATTTAAACACATACCTCTTTGTTGGATATTCAGAATTGTCTTCTGAAATCAAAATCATCAATTCCCTTTGCTTTTATAATACCTGAATATTTTACTTAGCAATAATATCCAATTACAAAAATCCAAAATCATTTCATTCATTCTTTTACAAGACTTCAACATTAACTTTACTTAAATTGTACGATGTACATATATCATTCGTACGCAATACCCAATTCGATCGCTCACTCAATCACACAATTTCACTTCCGAACTAGTATCGTTCACTCGACTTCCTAGTGCGGAATCAGATCTTCTTTCTTGATCAAAAACTGTCATACTCCTTGCATAGCCACAACTATGATAGAGAATTTTCAGAATCAATCAAAAATCCATATCCAGAGTTCGCTGTCGAAAATCGAGTGAAAATTCCAACTCGGATCGGTATAACTACCTAGAAATTCTATGCTCGAATCTGGATCAAATTGCTATGCGAATAAAATAATATATGTACATCTTACGTATTGATATCCATTGATTATTAATTATATCAATTCTCTTTTATTCACATTCATTTGATTTCAATCTACTTATTCACAATTTTTCCATTTCACAACTTTCAGTTTTAATCTTCATTCAATTACTCAGAATAATTTTTCCCAATACCAAATTTACTTAAGAATTTCACCATTCCTTCTTAAGTATAATATAAGTATTTTATATACTCTTATATTATTACTCTACCACTTTAGCCTTTATATCCACTTATTTTTAAACTGGATCTCAAATTCCATATGAATTCAATTTACCTTCATTTTAGATATTGAATTCTATTTACCTTTATCTCAAACCATATTCTATTAATCATTTCTTTAATTAGTCTCACTGCTAATTTATTTAAATCCCAATGGATTTATTTCCAAACTACAAATTATTTTTAGTCTATTACGAATTTAATCTTTCAACTTCACTTTATCACTATATTTTAATCTATATTTAATCAATTTGGATTCTAATTCCAAATAGATTCAATTTGCTTCAATTTACTAATTTATCTCAAATCTCAATACTTTTTCCCAATTTTCATCCAGATTTTCATTTTCAGTTTTACTTGAATCAACTCATCTTCAAACTCTGAATATTGAATTTTATCAACTACCTTCCAATCACAATTGGTTCATATCATTATTTTAAATTAGTTCCACTTACTAATTTATTTTAAATCTCAAGCAAATTTTTTTATTACCAAACTTTTATTATTTTGGTTCACTTCGAATTAATTCTATAACTTCGCTTTATTTTACACATTTTTAATTAAATATTATCTAATATACAATTCCAATTCATTTTCTTCTCCACTTGAATCAACTAGTTTACTCACTAATTCTATTTCAGTCCTTTATTTTATTTAGTCAAAACTTGACTGACTTCCATTACACATAGTTTAAATTAATTCCCAATATTCAGTTTCAATTCTATTTTCTTACAAATGCAAATTCATGTGTCTATCCACAATTTGATTTCCATTCCATTTACCAATCTTCTTTAATTGGCTTATCTTTCTAACTTTATTCTCTAGTCACACTTACCTTTATTTGACCCTTTCAATTTGAATCTTATTCCACAAATTTCAAATTTCAATAAAAAGTTTATTTCTAAACTTTTACTTCTTCTAGTACCTTTGAACAAATTAACAATTCACTTTTCTTGACACAATTTAAATTGATTCCATTATTCAACTTTAATTCTAGTTCTATTACTTACAAATTTAAATAAATTTGTTCTGCCACAAATTTACTTTCAATAAAATAATTTTTTTGCCTCTTATTTACTAGATTCAATTAAATTCCATTTTAATTCAAAATTTTAACTTCAATAAGTTCTCTAACTTATTTATATTCCAATTACATTTTTAATAAGATTTCAGAGTCTTCTTCTTTTTTAAGCAATTACTCAACATATCAAAATCATCTTTGAAATCAATTATATCCGAAATCCTCCGGTAAATTCAGTTATCTCTTGAAGTTTCAAACCAAACCCATTTTTTGCAAACATTTCAATTCATAATCTTCAGGCATCAATTCCTCCCTTAGAAACTCGAAAATGAACATCAAAGATGATGCAGTCTTCACTGAAGTAATTTTCCCACGACCGAAAAGGATTTAGTGCTTTTACTTCCTTCAAAACATTACAAATATTTTTAAATTCCAAATCTCATGAGATTTCAAATCCAATCCAAAATATTTCTCAAATAATATCACCATTACTCCTCCAAAACCTATTAAAATCATTTTCAAACTCAAAGGAATTTAAACTTTCTCGAAATTCCAAATTCCAGATTCTTTCAATTTATATTCAAACATTACCTGGAATTTTATACCAATTAATTATAAACCATTTTTGTAATTCACATTTACAAATTACATCCTATTATGGGAAATAAAATTCTTAACTTTGCTTATGATTTCTTCTTATTCAATTTTTTTTACGCATAATGATAATAATTTAATATTATCGTTTCCTAATAACCAAGCAACCATATACTATAGTAATTTACAAAATTATTTCTTTTATATGCAAAAATAATTTGGGTAAAATTATTTCATTTACCCTATTTTAAAACAATACTATGTCGGTTTTCTTGTTTAAGAGTTTAGAAACCCCTATCGATAAAATGGCATCCCACATATCGACTAGAATTCATAAAAACTTAACTGATAAGCCAATACAATAAAAAAAAATTATTCACTAACAAATACGCGCTCATATCTATTAATACGCTCAGACTCAATTTAGAGTACTACGGGCTCTATTTTAATGAGCAATTCCCACCGAAGCCAAGGTTCTCGCATAATCTCGCTCTAATACCAAATGTAACAGCCCGAAAAATCGAACCATTAGGATTAAAAGAAGAAGGAGTTAGAATAAGAGAAAACAACACAACAGAATCTTACCATCACGACGGAATAAAATATAATAGATAATAACTGGTCTTTACACAAAAGAAATATATGTTTATACATACAACATCAGAATACAACATCAGGGTTCAACAAAATCTATAATCCACAACTGGATAGTTATATTAACTTGTCCTTACCAAACTAACAATACAACTCGGCGGAATATACATCAAGTACGTACGCTAAGTCTCGCCATCCAGCTCGTCTCCTGGGCTTCACAGCATCCTTTTCTGTGCTTTATAGTACTCAGTCTGACTTGAGCATTGTAGTTAAATAACACCCGAGTCAGTTTGGAAAACTAGCATGAGAAAAACACACTCAATTTGGTTATTAAAGTTTTCAAAATTCTTTGAAATCAAAGGTATCTCATAAGACCACGCCAAAAATAAACATGTTCAGTTCTTACCTTACGACAACCAAAACATTTCTTATAAAATCCTCTGATATTATAATAGTGTCTATAGAAAGTAAATAAAATCTAGCTGAAATGCTTACATCTCACATTTTAGCAGTAGTTGGGCACAATCAAAACCATACAGGCGCTTATTGGAGTTTGGATTCCACACAATGGCAGAGCTACTGAGGTACCGCCAATAAGAGTACGTGGTCTAGATCACGGTACTGAGGATACACCCTGATCCCCTACATCAAATAACCGGAGGTACCCATTACTGGATAGTTTGAATAAGTTCACCCTGCGGTTGGGATCAGCAATCACCACATAGCCGAAATAAAAAGGGACGTCTAGACAGAGGTGACCTTACCCTATTTGGTTGCTAGCCACTTAGCCTTGTGTGCATCTCCCTTGTTTTTGTCATTCTCGGTTGATAAGGCTCGAGGCTATGCGTTGCCTTTTTAGCACTAACAATGTTCTGAAAGTATTCATCCATAGAAGTCCGTTCAGGGTTCGAACGGAACCGAAGGCACTACTCATACTACATCCATTTTGGAATCACCCTCAGGATTAGAGCCGGTTAGCCCTTGCTCTTCACTGCTCCATCCTCGACTCCAACTCTTGTCTTCCTCATGAAAACGTTCAAACCGGATCGTAGTAGTTTTCGGTAAATTAATCCTGATCCCGGTCTCTTCGAAATGATCAATGCATTGGCCAAAATTGATAGTCGGTTATATAACTAACAAATAACATTCACAAACAACCATAAGACATTAATAATTTTCTCAAATTATTTATTAACCTTAAAATATCTTTGCAAGATAGATTTCCACTTTCCAACCCTTTGAAAACGGTTTCAAACCACCATTCTCTCATGGAATAAATTTCCCAAATATTTATTTATTTCCACCACAAACAACCAAGTCCAACTACTTTAGATTTTAAAACAATTTAAATCACTTTATTCTAAATTATACGTTTAAAACATTTAAATTAAACTACTTAATCACTTTATCTAAAATATATACTTTTAAAAATATTTAAAATAGAACTAATTTATAAAATAAAAGTTAAGACAAACTAAATTTAAAATAAGAGTTATGAAATTCTATACAAGTTTTCAAATAATTTTTAACCAAACTATCTTTAAACTAAAACTATTTTATAAAACACAAATATTAATAATTATCTGTAAAATCACAATACTAGTCAAACCTTTTAAATAATTACTACTATAATTAATTTTAAGTAAATATTTACTTTTAAAAATTTTAACAACTTAAATAATAATTTCACAAAAACATTCTTTTAAAACATCTTTAAAAACTTTTAACATATACATAAAAATCTGCTTGAAAACGTACTTGGCTTTTCAGGGAAATACACTTCTCTTTCACACCTTTAAAAATAAACCACCATTTATTTTTAAAACAAATTATCCATTCCTTTGTAAATCCCATCGTGAATTTATATTTCCAACTATCCACTGATATATCATTTTACTTTTTATAAACCTTGTTTATAAATTTCTTGGTCTCATCCTTCCTCAAAATACAGTTTCAAATACTATATCAATCTCCAAATCGATTTCCAAATTACTCCATTTTGAAATAAATTCCTTTACTTCTCAATTCATTTCCTTCTCGATTATGATTTAAAATCTTTTTAACTGAAAATACCAATTTCATATTGATATTGCTATTATTTTTCCAAATTCCTTCTTTATCCTTTCTAATAAATTTAAACCTTGAATTTTAAAATAAATTCTTTCCTCCATATAAATATTATCACTTGAATTCATTTATTCAAAATATCACTTTTCCTATACTTTGGATTTATTTATTACAATTTAAAAATCAACTTTTATTCTTCCAAATCATTTTAGTTATCCAAATTCCTTATAATTATTTTATTTAAAATTATCTTTCAATTTACTTTTAAAAAATCCAAACTTCATATATATTTCAATTCTCAAAATTTCAATATATATATTTAACCAAGCTAGAGTATTCAATAAATTCAAATTCCTAATATGATCAATATAATTCATCACAGATCATCACATAATCATCTCGTTGAATATATAAAATAAATTCAAACGTTTTGAGGAATCCAGTTGGATCCCTCAAACCTGCTTTTCCCTGCATTAACAGATGTTAGCATAATATAATAATACCAATTCCACTTCGAGGTGGAATATCACGGTATATGGGGTCATATTATCTCGTCCGTTATTATGCGGCGCATAGGGTCTCATCCGCTATATAAATGTGGGAAATCAATCACTCCATTATATACTATATACTACTATATAATATACCACATCCAATCAATTCAATCATTCAACTAAATATTTAAATTTAGCTATTTATATTTAAATAATAATTCAGATGAATCAGATTAACTCACCTTTGACTTCTTAATTTGCAATTCGATCCATCTCGACTTGTTTCTTCATGATTTTAAACCTTGTATAACATTATAAGGTTTATTAACATTTTGAGTTAATCCGATAATCAATTACCCTTTGATAATTTGGTTTAAGCTACTAAATTTTAATTTTAACTAATGAATTTATTTTAAGAAAATAATAAAATCTTAAACTAATTTTCCTATTAAAAAAATCTATTTTCTAAATCTTGTCAATATATATTATTTCTACTTATAAATTTTCTTTTAAACTACTGTAAACAAACAGTATTATCTTACTTTAAATCAAATACAGAGTGTTATATATATATTTTTTGTAAAATTTCCTATCCATGTAAAAAAATTATATAAGCATAAATACCTCACTGCCCAGATTAAACCTAGCTTGGCCGTCCTTCAATCAATAACGATCTCCATGACCTCACAATCAACTCGAAATGACCACCGCAAATCCCATCTCCACCTTAAACAATCGCAAGCTGAAACCCTAGACGAACGCCCTTGAACGCGATCACTACAGCTTCATTGAGTGGCGACTCACTCTCATTCGCCCTCGATCGAGATCAAGTTCTCCCCAACTGCTGATCCATATGCGGCAATCCTCCTTGCTCATGTGACCATTCGAAATCTTTAAGCCAGAATACACGATCGATTTGATGTTATATAGCTCTGCAGCCATTTTTTTATTTCTTATTTTGATTTATTTTTCAATTTTGATTTAAGCGAAGAGGATTTCGACTTCATCCATTGTTATATTTTAGAGCGAACTCTATATCTTTTTTTTTAATTTACTGTATTCACGTTTTATCATATCATTATTATTTTAAAAAAATGAAGACACGTGTTATCTCGGTAAACACGTGTCTCAAATTCCTACACGTGTCTGTACATGCTACAGGGTTTAAAGCAATTATTATTTATATTTTAGATTTAAATTCAAATTCAAATCATCTCGATAACACCACTTAAATTTTCGACTTTCTATCGAGGCGTGCCGCTAGGCGTTCATAATGTTAAAATCCTATTTTGAACACAATGGAAAAGGTTCGGAGGCCTAACTCGATCATATGGAGAAGATAGTTTTTTGAACCCAGCTATTATATTGAATTTTCGATATATATTTCAACGTGTTTATCAACTGTACGATCACACGAAAACTTCGAATGCTATGAAAATTAAAATCTGATAATAATAAACTATTACGGATCCAATGGAACTGGTTTCGTCGAAATCCAAGACTGTGCCTCGGAAGGCCATTTTTAAATATCAATTTAAACTATATAATTTCAAAACTGAACAAAATACTTTCAAATTCAGATTTAAAACTTCTATTATCTTCAGTACCATAATTATAAATTTTCCAAGTCTTTGAAATATTTTTAACCAGCTTAAAAACCAAGAATCAGTATTTTAGCCAATTTCCAACTATTAAATTAAATAATTTAATTGTCCAATAACAATGATATTTGAAATTCAAGTTAAACTAAATTTTGAATATTTCAAATAAATTAAATATTCTAATTTTCAATATCCAAAAATTCTGGGTCGTTACAAAATGACCAATTGGAGAGCATGCCGCAAATAGACAAGAAAGCTTTTGCAAAATTACGATGGAGTGGTCATCATGCTCGTGTTGTGATAAGCAAGAACTCGATGGATTGGCATATGATCATATGCTTAGAGAAAGTTCTACAAAAGGGTTGTGGAACTTATTGAAAGAAGTATGTGGAAGTAATAATGCAAAAATAATAGAAGATGGCAATCTAATTGATGGAAAGAGAAAAATAATAATAGTGAGAATGTGATATCCCAAAATTTTTGACAATATCAATTTAATAATCTTTATATAAAATTAAGTTGATATTAACAATATTGATTAATAATATACGATTTGGTTTAATAATCAGATTAAATAAATATTTAATTTGTGATTTTTATCTTTTAAAAGGTTAAAATAAATGTTTTAAATTATAATATATATATATATATATATATATATATATTTGTATATATATTATAGATAATCTTTGTTTTGGAATTTAATAAATAAATAAATAAAGTTTTGTTTTTAAATCCTAATAATATATTTAGTAATTGGGAAATCATGTTTTAAACTAATTTTAAGTTTCCCGAATTATTTAAAATAATAACTATATGGTTAGTAAATATTCAAAATAAATGTTAAATTTGTTTAAAATTCATCTTAGCTTAGTTTTTGTTTTAAATTTAAATAAAAGTTGATTTTTATTTCTTTTTAAATATTATTTGATTAATATAATTTGAGAATATTTTATATAAGTTTAAAATACAAAATAGCATATGATTTTATTTATTAATAAAAGTGATTTATAATTTTTTATAAATCATTTAAAATTGTTAAATTGTTATTTTCAAGCCATAATAATAAATGCATTATTTTCCCATAAATATAAAAAGAATTAAAATAAGAAAATAGAATTTTCATTTTTAATTAAATAAATTGATTTTAATTTAATTAAAATCAATTTAATTTAGAATTCAAAGGATCAATTTGAACTTGGAATTTTGTTTGATATTCAAATATATAGATTCCTTAATATATATATATATATATATATATATATATATATATATATATATTTGTATAAGTTTTAATTTATAATTTATTTCATTTACATTTTCTTTAAATAAGATAATTATATATATTCATATAAGTATAAAATAAATTAAGAAAACTCTTTATAAACATTTAGAAATATAACTAAATTAAATAAAAGACCTGTGTTAACTTATGAATATAATCTAGCTACATGTGTAAGTAGTTAATAACTCTAATGACAAGTGTCACTGTTTTTATCTTTTCTTTTATTTTTATTAAAGTATTTTCAGCCCTTAAACCATTTTTATTTTCCTTCATTGTCTTTTAAAATCAAAAGCTAGTTGAAAACAAAGATAAAAAAAATCTGAAAACTCAAAACCCCTCAAAACAAAATCTGCAACCCAAACCAAAATTCCAAACTAAAGCAAATATCTGCAAATCCATTTCAAAAAGCAAATCTAAGATCTGTAGCACTCCTCAAACCAAGAACATCAAACCTGCAATAATTTCTGCAAAAATCAAGTCAGCATTTCTTTTTTTTAACCTGAAGATCAACTGCATTTCATCTAGAGATCATCAGCACTTTCAAAATCTGGAATCAACTTTGAAAAAGGCCTGCATGCATCCAATTTTGGTTAGAATTTCAAATGCAAACAACCTGGAGTTGAAGTCTGCATCTTTTTCAAAATTTTAAAAAAAAATCAAGCCTGCATGCATGTGTGGTAACAGAGTTCAGTAGCATTTCTAAAATCAGGCTGCCTCTGTTAGGATCAGGTGAGTAACATTTTGAAATTTAATTAAGTTAACTTTGGTTGCCTAACTTATCTCTAGAAAAATTTGATTGTTTGTGAAAATTTAATGAATGTGTGCATGTTACTATAATACTGCAATCATTCTGTTCCCAGGATCCAAGTTTTTATTTATTTAATTCCTGATCACTTGATTCTAATTAGTGTTAGTAATTAAGTTACAAACAAATTTGTTTATGTGATCCAAAATTAGGTTTGAAATTTAAATTAAGTTAAAATAAAATAAAACCTGCTCTGGAAACAAAATGATCAAGAAACATGATTTTTTTTTAAAACATAAATTCCTTAATTTATTAAATTTAGATTGTGATCTGAAACCATTCAAGAAAACAAGATTTTTAAATCAGAAAACACAATTTTTAGTTTGGCACTTTGGGAGCAGTTCAAATTTATTTGGAATTGGAGTTTGGTGTGTGTTTTGGTGAACGAGGTGATTTGGATGGTCAGGGTTCACAATGGAGGAAGTAGAGGGGTCTGGTATCTTGGAAAAAATGTCAAGTGGTGGTTTAAGGTGTCGTGGTGGCGGCAGGAAGTTGATTTCGCCTGTAGCCTTAGTTTTTGGGTTGGGTTTTTAAAGGGGTCGTTCATCGCCTCTGGTGGATCGAGCTCCACCAGAGTTTGGGAATTGGATGAGGGGTTGTGGAAGAGGATATGGCCGGAGGCGTTGCCGTTCTGGTGATCGGCAATGGGAGAACGAGGTGATGTTTCAGGTATGGGTTTTGAGTGGATTCTGTGTTTCCAGGTTTGGAGTGGGGACTGGATTTTTATTTTAGGCTATTGGAGATGATCTAGTGGACGTAGGTTGGAGAGGGGGTGGTTGCCGATGAGATGGAGGTTTGGTGAGGTGCCGGGGTTGATCGGCATCACGTTGCATGTGCACCGTGCACTTCTGTTTCCTGGTGAAGTGGGTTAGTTTTGGTGTTGACGTTCTCGCGTTTGGCTCGGGAAGTTCGAGTTTTTACTCGAAGAAAATTAGGGTAAGACTCGAAGGAAGATTTGATGTGCTCGAGTAATTTGTTGTTTCAGATTTTGTTTTCGATAACCTGACTGTTTCAGGTTTTAAAAAAATTTAAACTAAATTTAAATAAAGGATAGCAGAGTAAGATTTGAACCAAGAATTGAAGCAAGTTTAAATTATGAATTCAAATGAATTTGAATTCCAGTTTTCAAATAAAGAAATTTTGTAAAATATGAAATGTTTAATAACTAAAACCTACACAGTATTTGATAAAGTGTTAGAAATCTGAAAATGAAAATTTAAACTAGATTTAAAATTTAAGTTAAAATCTGGATTTGAAAACCCTGAATCCAAATTTGAAATTTGAATCTGAAAGTTTCAAAAAGGAAATAAGTTGATAAAATTCAAATGTTATAATCAAGTTTGAATATTTTAGTAATTATAACATGTGTTTTCATAAATCTGAAATGAGATTTTAAAACAGGATTTTTTAAATTTAAATTTTTGAATCTAAATCTGAAACATAATTTGAATTCTAGTTTGAAATAAGATTTTGAATTTAAATCACTTGAATATATTTAAAAATATAATTTAAATTTATTTAAATTGATTATGAGTTAAACTTTTTTTTTTAAAATACCTTAAGTAATTCTTTAATATGAAATAAAAGGGTTTTAAATAATTAAATCTTATTTAAGTTTAAATTTGATTTCATTTTAATCTTAATTTAAAATGGATTTAGAGAAATTTAAAAGAAAATTATTTTTAAATTACTTTGATAATGATAATTAAATCATTAATGAGATTACTGATTTTCATTAAATTGTTTTGAACTTAATAATTTACTATTTGATCAAGGTAATTAAGTTTATAATTAATTAATTTAATTAATTAATAATTAGGTTAATTAATTAAATAATTAAGGGTTTTATTTAATTAAATAAAAGGATTAAGTAAGTTAATTAAACTTGATTAAATTGTAATTAAGAAATCAATTAATTAAATACGGTTTGATTTAATTTAATTAATGATTTGAATTTAATTAATGATTTGAATTTATTAATCAAGTAATTAATAATTAATTAAGTTTTTGATTATCACTTGATTAATTTAATAAGAGATTAATTAATGAGTTTTATAAATAAATTAAGAATTAATATAGATTAATACAGTTAATTACTTTAGAAAAGTAATTAAAGTTTTGTTATTGGTTAATGGAGGTCATCAACTTAATATTATTTTATAACTAATTAATGTAATTAATTTTAATGATTAATTGGATTAATTAATTTAAAGATAATCATTTGAGAATTTTTTAAGTATAATTACTAAATGAATGTAATTAAGAAATTAACTACTAATTGTAATTAATTAATTTATTTTTGATTAATTAAGTTAACTAATTAAGTTTAATTAATTTAAATTAATCACTAGTTGATTTGAGAAGTAATTACCAATGTAATTAAAAGTGAATAATTACTTAGTGAAGTAATTAAGAAGATAAATTACTTGATGTAATTTAATTAAAGGATACTTGGATAATGGAGGAGTTTTGAAATTCAATTACTTTGTGTAATTATTATGTAATTTGTATGTTGAATAATTACTTAAGTAAGTAATTAATAATCAATTACTAAGTGTAATTAATTTAGGTTCTGATAATTGAGTTATTTGAAGATAATAAAAAGATGTAATTAATTTAATGTAATTAATTACTTAATGTGATTAATCAAGAATGATTAGTCAATATGGATAATTGATAATTACTTTAAATAGGGTAATAATTATTAATAATTTGGGATCGTTAATTTAAATAATTAATGATGTAATTAAGGATTGATTAATTAAGAACAATTAATCAAAGAAGGAATTAATTAATGTAATTAATTAAGGATTAATGTAATTGATTATAATTAGTTAATTAATGAAGTAATTACAGGTTAATTACTGAAATTGGTTTAGAATAATAATTTGTGGAATTAATTAAAGGCTAATTACTTGAATGAAACTAAAGGATAACTAATCAAGATGATTAATTAGAGTAATTTGTTGAGAATAATTAATTGATTGATTTATATTTAATTAAGGAATATGTAAGCAAGATTTATATGGATGGGTAATTAATTTAATTTATTTTAAATTAATTAAGGAAGAAGTAATTAATTTAATTCATTTTAAATTAATTATAATGATGATTAATAAGTCATTGCTTGTGAATGCTATTTGATATTGATTACCCAAATGGTTGAGATCTCGGTTATGGGATAAGTGATGTTGTGTGATTTGGATGCTATGGTTGCATTTGAGTTGATAATATAAATTATCTGTTTGAGTTGATAATCTAGATTATCTGTTGTGATGATAATGTCGATTACCTATTGTGATGTTGTGTATTATCTATCTGTATGTATATAGATAATACTGAATTGAATTGTTTTAAACTTTAAAGCAACTTGGACCTAAAAGACATGTTTTGGATTTCGATGAGACCGGGATCGGATTTCCATATTTGGATATCCGGAAACCACATCGATCCAAATTAACGATAGGTCGTGAATCTCAAGTGAAGATGAAGATTCAGAGTGCAAGGATTATCGTCGTTAACTCTGAGGGTGATTCCAAAATGAGTGTAACGAGATAATGCCTTTGGTTTCGTTCGAACTCGGAATGAACTTGTATGGATTGAATGCTTTCAGAACATTGTTAGGTGGACGATGAGCATTCTAAGAGATGTGTTCTCTAAAGGTAATCGTAGCCTCAAGCCTCATCAATCGGGAATGGCTAAAATAGGGGAGGTGCAGCAAGGCTTCGTGGGTAGCTCCCACTGGGGAGCGAGATTTACCCCTGTCTAGAAGTCCCTTTATATTCGGCTGTGTGGGCAGTTGGTTGCAAACAACTGCGGGGTTGTCTTGTTCGGGACTATTCGGTAAGGAATGGTTCCGGCCTTGTGTTGCAGGAGAGCGGGCGTACTCCTCGGTACGGTGATCTAGGTCACGTACTGTAACGGACGGTACCCTAGTAGCCCTGCCATTGTATGGAATCCACAATCCAATAAGTGCCAATGGTTTTGATTGTATTACCCACTTTTGTGGCTAGTAGCTGGAATTTAATCATGTAACTATTTCGGCTATTTCATATTTACTTGAAAACCCTAGACAATATTATAATATCACTGGATTTCTTATCAAATGTTTTGGTTAGCGTAAGGTAAAAACTTTTCCATGTTTATGTGGGATGTCTTACGTGATACCTTCCTTTTCAAAGGTTTTTAAAGTTAAGCAACCTTAACCTGTTACTCACACCAGACCCATGTCTGACCCGGAGTTTATCTTTTGTTTTCTTAAACTCTTGGGAACTCAATTTTTACGAGTAGCCTAGGGATTCGGGTTGGCTTTGACGAATATTGGAGGAGCAATGGAGCAGGAGGCTTTTGCGTTGTAGATATATAGTTTTTCACTGTGTGTTCACTGTGTTGTGTTGTATTAAATTGTAAATACTAGACAGGTGTTTATAACTGTCTAGTATATGTGATGTGTATTATGTGTATCTCTGATTGATGTTGTATATTATGTAAATACTTACGTTATTAATATAATTTATTCGTTCCGCTGTTGAGATTCTAGTGTTGTTTCTTCTTTCTCTTCTTTCTTTTCACTTTCTATCCCTTTCTTTCTTCCAGATGATGCGATTTTCTGTGGTGATAAAGTCGGGTCGTCACAGTTGGTATCAGAGCATTAGGTTGAGTGAATACATAGGCTCTGGAGTGGTGTCTATCTTGAGAGAGCGTATTTGTAAATTTTTAATATATTTATATTTATTTATTTATTTATTTTTACCTATCTATTGGGTTACCTGTTCTGGTTTTCCAATATACGTTATAAAGGTAGATTGGGGTGGTGGTGTGTATAACACAACTGCCATTGGTTGGAGTTTGTATATTGAGATTGAAGTGTATCTGTCGAGACTGTAGACCTAATACCGTCTCGAGTGAACTTTGCAGTGGTGTAAGAACTTCATCGATCTCTAAAGGTAACCTGTTAAGGTTCGGAGTTCATCTTCGAAGTTGGATGAGTATAGTTTGGATCTGTTGGCTGAGCAGAAGCGAGTAATGGTATCTTGATACCTCAGGAAATAGTAGCTGCATGATGAGATGCAGTGACTATGGATGTTTCCGAAGATAATTTCTTTGGAATAAGTTTAAGGAGTAGGTCTGGTTCGGTGTTGTGGCTGAGCTCAGGAGGGTGTTTCTGTTTGGTCTGAAGTCTGAGTTTCTTGAAGAGCTTTGGATTGGGAATTCTTTGGCATTGGTGTTAGCAGTGCAGCTAGGAGTGTTCAGTGTGTCGGCTGAGTTTCCTGGCTTAGCAGTTTTCTGGAGGCGGAGTTCAGAAGCAGTTGAGTGAATCCATTTCTTCGATGAATTGGTAAGACCAGCATAAGTTGTTATGATTGGTAAAGAGAGAACAGTTTTCTTTGGATTTTAGTTTGGATTGATCGCAAAAGTGACTTGCGATGATTAGGTATTCTCTTGTATTGTTGGAGATTTTTCTAGATGTTTTCTAGAAGTCAGGAGTTGTCCTCATCTAGAGATTCAATCTTCTTATTGTGGTACCGGTGGTTCAACTAGTTGAAGGTTGGTTCCTTGAGATGGAGTTTGTTGAAGCAACTCAGATTTGGAGGAACTTCTGAGTTTTCTCTTGGTTATTAGAGATCTTCTTGGTTATGTTGTCCAGATGTGCTTGTGTTCTTCATCAGCATTCTTTTCTACTCCAAATAAGAGTTGTGCAGCGGAAGCAGTTTGTGAGTGCATCTGCTTTTCTTTTCCGGATAGGAGAAGTTTGTTTTCTTCTGATGATGGTGAGTGGAGTTGTTCTTGATCTTGATTGATCGTGGAGGATCATTCTGGTGGTTTGGGTTTGGTCCAGTTTATTTCTTGAGACATCAGCAAGGATTGAGCTGATCAGGTAGGAAGTAAACAGCTTAAGATCATCTGAAGGAATTTGTGAATCTGAAGTTGGGGATCTGATTTTAGATAAGTTCTCTCAGTTTTTAGGAGCTAGAAATTTTGGCAAGGTTGGGTAACCTAGCTCTGAGATGTTTTGGATTTCTTCTGTGTTTTGTTTTGGATAAGTTTTTAATTTTCTGGATTGAATTGCCAGTTTGGACAACTGGAATTCGATGTGTTTCACGTATCTCTGAGAGAGTACGTGTATGATCTATTTCTGGTTTTGGAATCAGTTGTTCTCGGAGATTTAGTTGTTGAGTCAGACTCGTCTGTAGTCTGATGTCTTGTTCAGTTATAGATCTAGATGAGTAGGAGTTCTGTAGCTCAGTAGTGTCGATTGTTTGGGTTTTGTAGAGCGAGTATCCCGGTGTTTACTTGGGAAACTCGAGGAAACTCTATTCAGAATTTTGTCTGGATAGTTAATTTTGTTTGATTGGATGAATTGATTTCTATGGTTGTTAGCATATGTTTGATATATGCTTATGCTTTAAAATTAAAAATCTTTAAAATAGGTTGTTAATTACCTTTGTTTTAAATTTCGGGGACGAAATTCTTTTAAGGGGGAAGGAATGTGATATCCCGGTATTTTTGACAATATCAATTTAATAATCTTTATATAAAATTAAATTGATATTGACAATATTGATTAATAATATATGATTTGGTTTAATAATCAGATTAAATAAATATTTAATTTGTGATTTTTATCTTTTAAAAGGTTAAAATAAATGTTTTAAATTATAATGTATATATATATTTGTGTGTGTGTATATTATAAATGATCTTTGTTTTGGAATTTAATAAATAAATAAAGTTTTGTTTATAATCCTAATAATATATTTAGTAATTGGGAAATCATGTTTTAAATTAATTTTAAGTTTCTCAAATTATTTAAAATAATTACTATATGGTTAGTAAATATTCAAAATAAATTTGTTTAAAATTTATCTTAGCTTAATTTTTGTTTTAAATTTAAATAAAAGTTGATTTTTATTTCTTTTTAAATATTATTTGATTAATATAATTTGGGAATATTTTATATAAGTTTAAAATACAAAATAGCATATAATTTAAATTTATTTATTAATAAAAGTGATTTATAATTTTTTATAAATCATTTAAAATTGTTAAATTGTTATTTTCAAGCCATAATAATAAATGTATTATTTTCCCATAAATATAAGAAGAATTAAAATAAGAAAATAGAATTTTCATTATAAATTAAATAAATGGATTTTAATTTAGAATTCAAAGGATCAATTTGAACTTGGAATTTTGTTTGAAATTCAAATTTATAGATTCCTTAAAAAAATATACATATATTTGTATAAGTTTTAGTTTATAATTTATTTCATTTACATTTTCTTTAAATAAGATAATCATATATATTCATATAAGTATAAAATAAATTAAGAAAATTCTTTATAAACATTTAGAAATATAACTAAATTAAATAAAAGACATGTGTTAACTTATGAATATAATCTAGCTACATGTGTTAAGTAGTTAATAACTCTAATGACAAGTGTCATTGTTTTTATCTTTTATTTTATTTTTATTAAAGTATTTTCATCCATTAAACCATTTTTATTTTCCTACATTCTCTTTTAAAATCAAAAGCTAGTTGAAAACAAAGAAAAAAAATCTGAAAACTCAAAACCCCTCAAAACCAAATCTGCAACCCAAACCAAAATTCCAAACTAAAGCAAATATCTGCAAATCCATTTCAAAAAGCAAATCTAAGATCTGTAACACTTCTCAAACAAAGAATATTAAACCTGCAAAATAAATTTCCGCAAAAATCAAGTCGGTATTTCTTTATTTTCAACCTGAAGATCAACTGCATTTCATCTGGAGATCACCAGCACTTTCAAAATCTGGAATCAACTTTGAAAAAGGCCTGCATGCATCCAATATTGGTTAGAATTTCAAATGCAAACAACCTGGAGTTGAAGTCTGCATCTTTTTCAAAATTTAAAAAAAAATCAAGCATGCATGCATGTGTGGTAACAGAGTTCAGTAGCTTTTCTAAAATCAGGCTGCCCCTGTTGGGATCAGGTGAGTAACATTTTGAAATTCAATTAAGTTAACTTTGGTTGCGTAACTTATCTCTAGAAAAATTTGATTATTTGTGAAAATTTGATGAATGTGTGCATGTTACTATAATACTGCAATCATTCTATTCCCAAGATCCAAGTTTTTATTTATATAATTCCTAATCACTTGATTCTAATTAGTGTTAGTAATTAAGTTACAAACAAATTTGTTTATGTGATCCTAAAGTAAGTTTGAAATTTTAATTAAGTTAAAATATAATCAAACCTGCTCTGGAAACAAAAAGATCAGGAAACATGAATTTGTTTAAAAACATAAATTCCTTAATTTATTGAAATTAGATTGTGATCTGAAACCATTCAAGAAAACAAAATTTTTAAATCAGAAAACACAAATTTTAGTTTGGCATTTTGGGAGCAGTTCAAATTTATTTGGAATTGGAGTTTGGGGTGTTTTTTGGTGAACGAGGTGATTTGGATGGTCAGGGTTCACAATGGAGGAAGTATAGGGGTCTGGTATCTTGGCAAAAATGTCAAGTGGTGGTTTAAGGCGTCGTGGTGGCGGTAGGAGGTTGATTTCGCCTATAGCCCTAGATTTTGGGTTGGGTTTTTAAAGGGTTCGTTCATCGCCTCTGGTGGATCGAGCTCCACCAGAGTTTGGGAATTGGATGAGGGGTTGTGGAAGAGGATATGGCCGGAGGCGTTGCCATTCTGGTGATCGGCAATGGGAGAACGAGGTGATGTTTCAGGTATGGGTTTTGAGTGGATTCTGTGTTTCCAGGTTTGGAGTGGGGACTGGATTTTTATTTCAAGTGATTGGAGATGATCTGGTGGACGTAGGTTGGAGCGGGGGTGGTTGCCGATGAGATGGAGGTTTGGTGAGGTGCCGGGGTTGATGGCGTCACGGTGCACGTGCACCGTGCACTTCTATTTTCTAGTGAAGTGGGTTAGTTTTGGTGTTGATGTTCTCGCGTTTGGCTCGTGAAGTTCGAGTTTTTACTCGAAGAAAATTGGGGTAAGACTCGAAGGAAGATTTGATGTGCTCGAGTAGTTTGTTGTGTCAGATTTTGTTTTCTGTAACCCGACTGTTTCAGGTTTTAAAAAAATTTAAACTAAATTTAAATAAAGGATAGAAGAGCAAGATTTGAACCAAGAATTGAAGCAAGTTTAAATTATGAATTCAAATGAATTTGAATTACAGTTTTCAAATAAAGAAATTTTATAAAATATGAAATGTTTAATAACTAAAACCTATACAGTATTTGATAAAGTGTTATAAATCTGAAAATAAAAATTTAAACTAGATTCAAAATTTAAGTTAAAATCTGGATTTGAAAACCCTGAATCCAAATTTGAAATTTGAATCTGAAAGTTTCAAAAAGGAAATAAGTTGATAAAATTCAAATGTTATAATCAAGTTTGAATATTTTAGTAATTATAACATGTGTTTTTATAAATCTAAAATGAGATTTTAAAACAGGATTTTTTAAATTTAAATTTTTGAATCTAAATCTGAAACATAATTTGAATTCTAGTTTGAAATAAGATTTTGAATTTAAATCACTTGAATATATTTAAAAGTATAATTTAAATTTATTTAAATTGATTATGGGTTAAACTATTTTTTTAAAATACCCTAAGTAATTCTTTAATATGAAATAAAAGGGTTTTAAATAATTAAATCTTGTCTAAGTTTAAATTTGATTTCATTTTAATTTTAATTTAAAATGGAATTTAGTGAAATTTAAAAGCAAATAATTTTTAAATTACTTTGATAATGATAATTAAATCATTAATGAGATTAATGATTTTCATTAAATTGTTTTGAACTTAATAATTTATTATTTGATCAAGGTAATTAAGTTTATAATTAATTAATTTAGTTAATTAGTAATTAGGTTAATGAATTAAATAATTAAGGGTTTTATTAAATTAAATAAAAGGATTAAGTAAGTTAATTAAACTTGATTAAATTGTAATTAAGAAATCAATTAATTAAATAAGGTTTGATTTAATTTAATTAATGATTTAATTAATTAAGTTTTTGATTATCACTAGATTAATTTAATAATAGATTAATTATTGAGTTTTATAAATAAATTAAGAATTAATATTGATTAATACAGTTAATTACTTTAGAAAAGTAATTAAATTTTTGTTATTGGTTAATGAAGGTCATCAACTTAATATTATTTTATAACTAATTAATAAAATTAATTTTAATGATTAATTGGATTAATTAATTTAAAGATAATCATTTGAGAATTGTTTAAGTATAATTACTAAATGAAAATAATTAAGAAATTAACTACTAATTGTAATTAATTAATTTTATTTTGATTAATTAAGCTAATTAATTAAGTTTAATTAATTTAAATTAATGTGGTTGATTTGAGAAGTAATTACCAATGTAATTAAACGTGAATAATTACTTAGTGAAGTAATTAAGAAGATAAATTACTTGATGTAATTTAATTAAAGGATACTTGGATAATGGAGGAGTTTTGGAATTCAATTACTTGGTGTAATTAATATGTAATTTGTATGTTCAATAATTACTTAAGTAAGTAATTAATAATCAACTACTAAGTGTAATTAATTTAGGTTTTGATAATTGAGTTATTTAAAGATAATAAAAAGATGTAAATAATTTAATGTAATTAATTACTTAATGTGACTAATCAAGAATGATTAATCAATATGGATAATTGATAATTAATTTAAATAGGGTAATAATTATTAATAATTTGGGATCATTAATTTAAATAATTAATGATGTAATTAAGGATTATTAATTAAGAAAAATTAATAAAAGAAGGAATTAATTAATGTAATTAATTAAGGATTAATGTAACTAATTATAATTAGTTAATTAATTAAGTAATTACAGGTTAATTACTGAAATTGGTTTAGAATAATTAATTTGTGGAATTAATTAAAGGCTAATTACTTGAATGAAATTAAAGGATAATTAATCAAGATGATTAATTAGAGTAATTTGTTGAGAGTAATTAATTGATTGATTTATATTTAATTAAAGAGTATGTAAGAAAGATTTATATGGATGGGTAATTAATTTAATTTATTTTAAATTAATTAAGGAAGAAGTAATTAATTTAATTCATTTTAAATTAATTACAATGATGATTAATAAGTCATTGCTTGTTAATGTTGTTTGATACTGATTACCCAAATGGTTGAGATCTCAGTTATGAGATAAGTGATGTTGTGTGATTTGGATGCTAAGGTTGCATTTGAGTTGATAATATGAATTATCTGTTTGAGTTGATAATATAGATTATCTGTTGTGATGATAATGTTGATTACCTATTGTGATGTTGTGTATTATCTATCTGTATGTATGTAGATAATATTGAATTGAATTGTTTTAAACTTTAAAACAACTTGGACCTAAAAGACATGTTTTGGATTTCGATGAGACATGTTTTGGTTTCCATATTTGGATATCCGATAACCACATCGATCCAAATTAACGATAGGTCGTGAATCTCAAGTGAAGATGAAGATTCAGAGTGCAAGGATTATCGTCTTTAACTTTGAGGGTGATTCCAAAATGAGTGTAACGAGATAATGCCTTCGGTTTCGTTCGAATCCGAAACGAACTTGTATGGATTGAATGCTTTCAGAACATCATCAGGTGGACGATGAGCATTCTAAGAGATGTGTTCTCTAAAGATAATCGTATCCTCAAGCCTCATCAACCGGGAATGGCTAAAACAGGGGAGGTGCAGCAAGGCTTCGTGGGTAGCTCCCACTGGAGAGCGAGATTTACCCCTGTCTAGAAGTCCCTTTATATTCAGCTGTGTGGGCAGTTGGTTGCTGAGGAATCGAAGAATTACAAATGAATGTACAAAAAGAATTTCGTTATGTGAACCGAAGAATCAACATTGCTATCACACGAGTAGAAAAACCTTATGGAGACCCCAATATTCTTGCAGAATATATGGCTTCTCAATTAAGAAATAGAGTTTCATTTCGAAAGGCAATGAAAAGAGATATTGAATTAACTGAACAAACAGATACAAAAGGAATTCGAATACAAATTGCAGGACGTATTGACAGAAAAGAAATTGCACCTATCAAATGGATCAGAGAAGGTAGGGTTCCTCTACAAACAATTCGCGCTAAAATTGATCATTGTTCCTATACAATTCGAACTATATATGGAGTACTAGGCCTTAAAATTTGGATATTTGTGGATGAATAATAATAGACCTTTATTTATCTTGTCATTCTATCCAGTAATATAGTGATGTATAGAACAAAAAACTAGAAACTTTTTCTGTTTTTCTGTTAAATCAAAAAAATAAAATAATTCAAATTCTATAAGGTTGAATAAAAAAGAAATTAACCTTTTTTTATAATTGCTATGCTTAGTAAAACAACTGCGGGGTTGTCTTGTTCGGGACTGTTCAGTAAGGAATGGTTCCGGCCTTGTGTTGCAGAGGAGCGGGCATACTCCTCGGTACGGTGATCTAGGCCACGTACTGTGAAGGGTGGTACCCTAGTAGCCCTGCCATTGTATGGAATCCACAATCCAATAAGTGCCATTGTATTACCCACTTTTGTGGCTAGTAGCTGGAATTTAATCATGTAACAATTTCGGCTATTTCATATTTACTTGAAAACCCTAGACACTATTATAATATCACTGGATTTCTTATCAAATGTTTTGGTTAGCGTAAGGTAAAAACTTTTCCATGTTTATGTGTGGGAAGTCTTACGTGATAACTTTCTTTTCAAAGGTTTTTAAAGTTAAGCAACCTTAACCTGTTACTCACACCAGACCCATGTCTGACCCGGAGTTTATCTTTTGTTTTCTTAAACTCTTGGGTACTCAATTTTTACAAGTAGCCAAGGGATTTATGTTGGCTTTGACGAATATTGGAGGAGCAATGGAGCAGGAGGCTTCTACGTTGTAGATATATAGTTTTCCACTGCGTGTTCTCTGTGTTGTGTTTGTAGTAAATTGTAAATACTAGACAGGTGTTTATAATTGTCTAGTATATGTGATGTGTATGATGTGTATCTCTGATTGATGTTGTATATTATGTAAATACTTATGTTATTAATATAATTTATTCATTCCGCTGTTGAGATTCTAGTGTTGTTTCTTCTTTCTCTTCTTTCTTTTCTCTTTTTATCCCTTTCTTTCTTCAAGATGATGCGATTTTCTTTGGTGAAAAAGTCGGGTTGTCACAGAGAAGGAGAAAGATGATGAAAAATTTATTAAATTTGAGTAGTTAGAGAAGGATAAATCGAAAAAAGAAGGAAAGCATATAGAGGATGACAAAGAAGAACATGAAGAAAATAAAGTAAGCAAAGATGACATCAATGATAAAGAGTATGAAAGCAAATGAGATGAAAATGAAAAAGACATAAATCAAGGAGATGAAATCAAGAGATTGGAAGAGATTTGAAATATGTGCAAAAATATGAAGAAATCGAAACGGAGAATGTCAAGGAAATAAAAATTGGATTGGTCAAAAACTGCAAAAGTGAAGTTATGAAAGAATGTAAAAATAAAATAGACGACTCATTCGAAATTAATGATGCTGAAACATGATGGATGTTAGAATGCTTATTTTATGAAAAATTCTGTTATGATGAAGAAGGATGAAATGAGAGAAGTAAAACAAGAATCCATGAACTTTCATGAAGATCTTGACGTCTGGTAAGAAGGTCAAAACAATAAAGGAAATTTGGATAATATCTCTATTCCAACCAAAGCTTGTTAAATACAAAGATTTCAAACATTACTTGGTACTAAAAAATAAAGTTTACAAGGAGGTGTTGAAAGTAAACTTAATTTTATTAATCTAGATTTTTCCATATATGAAATATCTAGAATCTAGAATATATATAGAATAATGTATTTGAAGTTGTGTGAGAGACTATTTAGGAGATATTTATTGACTAATATATTTGAAATTGTAAGAGATAATATTTAGGAGATATTTATAGAGAACGGTTAAATTGAGATAATCTCCATTGTTTATTTGTGATGTTAACTCCTATAAATAGAGATGGATTCACTCATTTTGAATGTAAGAAAAAATATATGAACTTTTGTAAAAAAGTTTAGTAATAAAAAAAATTTCCTTATTAAAAAATACATTTTTTTCTTCTCCAACCTCTTATCTGTCTTCTTCTAGAATCAAATCTACTTGCTATTGACGAAAATTTCCAATATACTTCTCCCATGATGCGTTGGATTCTTCGCCGGTTGAATGGCTGATTTGTTGTCTACACATATCACAATTGGTTCCTCTTGTGGAAGATCCAGCTCTCTCAAAATATTTCTCAACCAAATGGCCTCACATCCTTTTGATGAGAGTGCTACATACTTAGCTTCGCATGAAGATAAAGCCATGACACCATGCTTTTTGGAAGTCCAAGAAAATGTAGTTGATCCAACATAGAGACATAACCTGTTGTGCTTTTCCTTTCATCTTTGTCGCCTCATCAATCGATTTTAGAATAGCCTACTAATTTTGCATTTTCACCATAACCATAGCGAAGACCAAGGTTGAGGGTGTGTTTGATGTACCTTAAGATCCTTTTTGCAGCTAAACAATGTGACTTGTTCTGTGTTTCCATGTAGCGACTTACGAGTCCGACTCCATACACAATATCAGGCCTTGTGATTGTCAAGTACCTCAAACAACCGACCAAACTCTTGAAAAGAGTTGTGCCCATGAGAAATTCATCGCCTTTTCTTGATAACTTCATTCCTATTACTACTGGAGATGTCACAGGGTTGCAATTTATCACATTGAATTTTTTTTCAAATCTCATTCATATACCTTTTTTGAGATATAAATTTCCCGTCTTCCTTTTATTTCACTTCATCGCCAAGAAAATAGGACATCGTTCTGCTGTCTGTCATATCAAACTCCTCGAACATTGATTGTTTAAACTCCATAAGCATTTCAATATTATTTATTATGTAGAGCTGGTCATGAACATATGTGCAAACTATCAACAAATGGCCCATATGATTTTTCTTCATATACACAGCATGCTCATATGGACATTTTGTGAACCCGATCTGATGAAGATATCTATCAATTTGAGCATTCTAAGCTCTCGGCACCTGCTTTAAGCCACGTAATGCCATTTTTAAACAATATACCTTTGTTTCTTCTCCTTCCACTACAAACCCTTCAGGTTACTGGGCATATACTTCTTCTTCAAGAATTCCATTGAGAAAGGCTGACTTGACATCAAACCGGTATATTTTCCAATTATGATGAGCGGCAAGAGCAATCAATAATCTTACTGTGTCATGTCTTGCAACCGATGCAAATACCTCTTCATAGTCAATTCTGTACTTTTGTTTGTTGCCTTTAACTACAAGTCTCGCCTTGTATCGGGAAATTCCACCATATGCGGTATGTATAATCTTGTGAACCCACTTGATATCGATAGCCGTTTGCTTTTCTGGAAGTGTTATCATCTCCCAAGTGTTATTTTTCCCAATAGGTTGTATTTCCTCCATATCCAATCGCCAACAATCTTCTTTTATTGCTTCTTGAAAATTGAGAGGCTCCTAATCAGCATATAAGAAAAAAAGAGTATTCTCTTCATCCTTCACCATCTTCTCATAAATCTCCTTAAGACTTCCCATTTTGATAGGACTTTGCTGCCTCGAAACTTCATTACTACATTCTCTAAGGGACAGAGAGCCACTTGTATGAGAGGGTATGATATGGTGAGAAGACTGTTGTGCAATTTGTTGAGCTTCTGCCAAAGACTCTTCAAGAACTTCCAATACAGGTGGGTTTTTGACCTTCACATCATCACTGCAATTCCAAACTTCATCTTCATCAAATATAACATCTCTAATAATCACCAACTTCTTTGTTAATGGAATGTAAAGCTTGTATGTCTTTGAATTCCCACTATGTCCAAGAAAGATGCATTTTTCACCATGATCATCAAGCTACTTTCTGTTGGAATCGGGTATATGTGAGTATGCAACACATCCAAATATTCTTAGGTGCGCAATACTTGGTTTATATCCACTCCATACCTCTTGAGGTGTCATGTGTTTGACAATTTTGATAGGACAACAATCGAGTATATACGTCGAACATGCTACAGCTTCTGTCCAAAATTTCTTCAACAGCCCTTTCTCCTTAACATGGTTCTAGTCATATTTAGAATTGTTCAATTCTTTCTTTCAACAACTCCATTTTGCGGGTTTATGCAACAATAAATTGATGCTTTATGTCATGTTCCTTGCAATGTTCATCAAATGCTTTTGACGTATATTCACCACCACGATCGAAGCGAAGAGTTACAAGCTTGTGAACAGATTCATTTTCAACAAGAGCTTTAAAAGTTTTGAATACGCCCAAAGTAGTAGATTTTTCTTAAAGGAAGTAAACCCAAAGTTTTTAACTATAGTTGTCAATGAAGGTCATAAAGTACTTGTTACCTCCTAATGACACAAGTTCTATGGTCTACATATGTCGGTGTGCACAAGTTGTAGTGGTGTTGTAGCTCTCTAGAATATGGCATTTGATAAAGGAAGTCTTGAATTCTTGTTAAGTATGCATCTATAACGACCCGTAAATATATCTCTTTAAATAAATGATCGTTTAGCTTTATCGACAATGCAAATAACTTTGTGAATAATTATTTATATTAATTTATGTGATTTTATAAATAAAATGTGATCATTTTAAATAGTTAATAATAATAAGAAAACTTATTTCAAAATTTGTTTACAAAAATATGCATAGAAATTTAAAAGAGAAAATATGATTGAAAATCGAAATCGGGATTTGTAACGATACAGCGTGTGGAAGTTGTGCAATGCTGTAGGGATATGTTACATACACATATACATGTACATAAATATACATATATGAAAATAATCAAGTATAAGAAAATAATATAAAATATAAGATTTTTTGGTCAAACTTACTCCTTAAACTTTTATAAGTCAACATATGTACACTGAGAAGATGGAAGTGATGTGCACATGGGGGAGGTTTCTAGCCATGACTTAGAGGGAGGATGGTGCGTTGGAGAAGCCTGGAAAAAGTGATTTATACATGTCTTCCTTTATGCTCTTCTTTTTTCCTATAAATACCCTACCCTCTTTTCTTCTTTTTCATTCATTTTTCTCTTCACATTCTTAAGCTTTTCTTCATCTTAAATGGCTAACAATCTAAAAGAAATAATGTCAAATTTTATTTCAAAAAAAGAAACTAAAATCATAAAATAGAGTTACACATAGTAAAACACCTCAAAACGATCCAAAAACTCCTCATTTCTCTTTGTTCTCGACCAACTCCACTTCATTTCATCACAGGCTGAGCCCACTCATTGTTGTATCCTAAGCCATGCACCCTCTAGCCTCCTTAAGACTTGGTTGAGGCATTTAGAAGCTAAAATCTGAAGCTTAGCGAGCTTCGAAACTCAAAAGCGGAGCTATAGCGAATTTTTAAATAATTCTTTTAAAACCCAAGGTGATAACTCCTAAAACTATTACACTATATTTGAATGATGATATGATGTTGCAAATGGATGTTTAATATGATTTGATCATCAAGTTTGGTTGTTTTCATTAAATGTTGAAAATATATGGAAGTCACGAATATACATATCAATAAACACAAAGGAAATCACTTTCCTTGAATTAGTGAATTGGTGTCTGCAGAATTGTTAGTTCTCTTAAAAATAGTTTAAAAGGTATTTGAAATGTTATATAAACATTTAAAAGTTTTTTGTTGAAGTTTGAAAAGAAATGAAAATTGTAGTTAAAAATAAGGGCGTCGCATAACGGTAGTTTACAATTTCGTGCTATAAAAATCAAACTAGTGTAAAAGTTGGAATATAGCTCAAAATTCTTCAAGATGAATTTTCTAAACTATTATATCCATAGTTTTCCAACGAAGAAAGGAAATCTAGATTTCGATAAGTAGATTTTGAAATATGAGTAAAACAAGTTTTGGAAAAATCCTGAATTTGCAGTTCGAAATCAAAAAGTGGATTTCTTCCAAAATGATGTTTTAATAATGTGGAATAAATCTTATAAATGTTTTAAAATATTTTAAAAGTGATTTGAGTAACAAATATGAATTTTCAAATAATAAAAAGTTGTTTTGATCAATATAGCTAAAAGAGCACTTTTCACAACACTTTTTCTAGATCTTTTGAATTATAGCTTTAAAATGAACAATTCTTTCACAAATTTTTTATAAATGCTTTGAATGGTTTATTAAGTGTTACAAAGATGATTTGAATAATTTTTGGAATGATTAAAGATTTAGAGTTGATTAAATAACTTGACCGCCTTATGGGTGTAGGAGAGATAGTGTCTAGGCTTAGGTTTGGAATACCAGTTCCTGCTCTCCCTATCTATCCGGAGTGGCCCGACGAAGAGGATGGTGAATTTGATTTACTTGGATAAATATCTTCCTAAATAAAAATGAAACGATTGCGAATTGATTCCTAGTAAAAAGTAGTTTAAAAGGTTATCAAGGAATTTTATAAGAGAGGTTAATATTTCCGTATATGCCGGAAAGAATGATTTAAGAAATGTACATTTCCAAAAGATATTTTGATAAAAAGAACCGAACCAATTAAAGAATGATTTAATATTCACGGGAACATCTTTTTATCGATGATTTTTTCGAAGGAACTAGGGTTGGATCTGGATGATTCCTATCTGAAGACCACTTCAAACCAATTTGCATATTCGAACTGAAGACATGGATATGATATTGGGATTTTCATAGTAAAGAATTAATTTTTGATAATTTTGAAATAAACTCCCAATATAAATATAGTAGCAGTAGTTTCTTCAATATGAAATATCCGATGCAAGAACTAATCACTACTAATCATCTATTGCATAAGTAATCTCTATGAACGTATCATCTGTTTGGTGACGGAGAAGGCAATTTCTCTTAGCTTAACACTCATTCCTAATACGTATGAGCTCAGGAGTTATACGTTTGTAGAAATCATTTGCGTGACCATGGGATGGTAGTGTCGCATTCAAAAAAGATGACGTGAAATGAGAAAGTTAATTATTACCTCAAGCCACACATCTGGAAATGATCGAAATAGGGTAGATGCGGCAAGGCTATGTGGTTCACCACCATTAGGGTATGATCATCCCCTTCTAGATATATTTCTACCCGCTATGACGTTCGGATTTAAACTATTTAGGTGTATGCTAAGAGACGTCTCGGTAAGGTCGGTAACGACTGGGATGATGACATTTTCGGTACTATTTAGGAAGAGGTAGGCCGGTCTTGTGTTGGTAGAGGACCATCTATTAGCCTCGATACATTCCTCTAGAGATGTACTGCTGGAAGATGGTCCCTTGACCAGGTCATTTGTGTGGAAACCCATTCTGCAATAAGAGCCAGTAAGATTTTAGATGTACAAAGCCTTGTATTACAAGGTGGTATGTTGGAATTTAATAATGTAACAATTTCGGCTAAGATTAATAAGCATACTTGTGAATGTTTTCAAGGATATGATATTAAAAATAACATCCCTTATATTTACGTAAAAATGTTTTAGTTATCATAAGGTAAAAACCTGTTTTGTGTTTATGTGTGGCGTGGTCTTATGAGATACCTTTTTGTTTTCAAACAACGTATCTTGAGTTCTCACACCAGCCCCATGGTTGACCCGGAATTTATTTTGTTTTCCCTTTAAACTCTGGGAGCCTTATTTTCTCGGGCCGCCATGTAGTTAGGATTTCGTTTAGAATATTTTGGGAGGGAGCATGCTGGAAGAGATTTTTGGAGCAAGAAGCTGGAGCACCTGATGGGGATATCAATCTATCTAGTTTTGTTTTCCATTGTGTCTAAGTTAGTCAATACCAGTAAGTGTGGAAACATGCATTTATAACCGTTTTTGGCTGGATTAGTGCATATAAAAGCCCTTATGTACCCTAGTATTGGTGATTGTATGTGCAATTTATCCATTTAACGTAATGTGAGAATTTGTGTTTCTATCTTTTACTTTACTTTACCCCTGAAAATCTGCCTTTTCGACACGTGAATTTACGGCACGTGAATACCGTGGATGTATTAGTGTCGATTTTCAAGAGTCGAGGAGATGGGTCTTCATAGCATCCTTCACAAGTGCCTTTTGGTGGATCGATCATTGGAAACACATGCACCATATTTAATGAAGACAACAACTTTAGACCTTCGAAATGAAGATGCCTAAGGCGAAGATGACATTTCCATGACTCATCTTTCTTAAGTCCATAAAAGCATCTTTCGAAATTATTACTAAGATGTAGCTAGAACATGCGATTGATGGTCATTGGAACATGAGCCATAAGTCTACTAGATTTATCTCTCAAAGTAACTGAACTGTCTTCCATGCATATGTTGTATCCCTTCTCTAAAAGTTGTCCAACACTTAGAATATTTCTTTTCATATTGGGGAATAGCATATATCAGAAATATACCCTTTCTTGCCATCCTTTAAATAGAATTTCATTGTTCTTTTGCCTTCAACTGAAAGTTTAGAGGAGTCTCCAAGATTCGCAGTTCCATGAACCACTTCTATGAATTTTACAAACAAGTTTTTCTTTCCATGCATATGGTTGCTTGCACCAGAATCAAAATACTAATTCTCATATTGAGTGTCTGAATCATCTTAAGCAAGAAGTAGTATTGTATCATAACCTCCATCATTTGTTGTTTTTGCAACATTTGTTTGTTCATTATTTTTGCTCCAATAATCAAAAGCATAATGTCCATGGTTCTTACATCTATGGCGCTGTATTTTATTTATAGTTCCATGTTCATAGACTCTTCCTTTACCACGGTAGCCTCCACGTCCTCGACCTCTAAAACCCTTATTTTCATGATGACTTTGATTTGATCGTTAAAGGACACCATGCACTCGACCCCTACCACGACCATGGCTGTAGCTGGGTCTTCTTTGATCGTTTAGCGTCAGTTTTGACTCTAATGCTTGTTCTAGTGGAGCACGATTTGAATATTTTGCATTCTTTTCTTATGCACTAGAAGTCAGCCCAACAATTCTTCAATTGTAAGCTTCTCCAAATCTTTAGACTCTTCAATAGCAACGATTACATGCTTAAATTTAGAGGAAAGGAATCGAAGCACTTTTCGATGACACGGATATCTTTGATTTTATCATTTTTTCTTTTTAAGCCATTTATAATTACTAGCAATCGTGAGAGCTAGTCCGACACCAGTTCTCCATCTTTCATGTGAAGTGCTTCGAATTCGCTCCGTAATGCTTGTAGACGAACTCGCTTCACTCGATCATCTCCTTTGTAGATGGAAGCAAAAATTTCCCATACTTGTTTGCTTGTTGTTGCTTTGGCAACCTTTTCAAATGTGACCTCATCTAAACTTTGATAGATTATGAATATGGCCTTTATATTCTTCATCCTGTTCTCCTTGACTGTCTTCTTTCTGTGCTCTATGTATGTAGCCTCCTCTTCGGTAGTGGGTTTCAAAAAACCATCTGTAATGGTTTCCCAAAGATCCAAACAATGCTTTCACTTGGATTGACCATGAGCCATAGTTATCTTATGTTAATCTAGGTATTTGTTGTTAACTATGTTGGAGTTCATGTTGGCTTTGATACCAGATTTGAAGGCTACCAGAACAAAAAATTTAGTTCAAATTTCACTTATATTTAGTACAGCCAAAGCAAGCCATATATATAGGCTTAATAAACAACATTTCAATTTATAATTAATGCCAATACAACCTTTGGATTTCTCAAGAGTTTTGTTTTTTATGAACTAACATTATGTTTCACCTAAAAGTCAACACATAATTATCTTTCCGTAGCTTTGAATTTGAGTTAACACATTGCATATTGTGTGAACTGGGCAGAATGTATACAAAGCATATGGTATTAGAAAACAAATAGATTGATGGGAAACAATTTGTTTAAAAAAGATATGTTTGAGATAGTACTATCATAAGAAATTGTTAAAAAAGCACAAAAAATAGAATTAGCAGTTGGATCAAAAAATACATATTTGACTAGAAGTGGAGGAGAAGATGGCCTTTGATGAACAGATGAAGATGACCCTAATGTGTGGTTATTAGTAGTTGAACAAAGAAGAATTAGGGATGAATATAAATAGGATGAGGATAACGGATAGAGAATTGTTTGAACTTAATTTTTTTTGAAATAGTAAAACTAAAGACGCCCAAGGCCTATATATAATAACCCCACTTAAGCGAAGCAGGTAAATAAACAACACAACTCGATATCACACCCTAAAACAACAAACCTTAGCCGTAACTTTCATTCTCCACTCATGCGAAAAGAAAACCCTAGTAATCAGGGGAATCACAAAATGGCTAATGGCGATACGTCATAGATCTCTAAGAATACAACGGAGACTAAATTTAACGAGGCTTTCATGGCTCCTCCTTGCTCTTTAGAGTAGCTTAAGTGTCTGATTTCAAGTTAATATCACTGCAATGGCAAGTATTTCCAGAAGAGAGCTTCCATATCTTCCAAAGAGTGCTACTTTCCCTTGGATCTATGCTTTTTTTCCCTGCACTTACAAGATTTAAAGGGACGGTTCTCTATTTGACTTTCTTTCTCTTGGGTTTTGCTACTTTCACCTCTGCTCCAGACAGATAAGTGATAAACTTGATTGTTGAGCATGCTTTTGTAATAAATTTCTCCGGTTCTCTGATTACTAATGTTTAGATGAACGTATTCATCATTTAGCAACATTTGAGTCTTTATGGGAACATTGTTGGTAGAGGGTAGCTCCGTCCATCTAGAACAGGTAAACAAAAATGCTTATTCTTTATATTTCTACTACTATTAGCATTGAAATAAACCACATTTTTTCTACTTCCCTTGTCGGATTTCATCCTGTTTATAGTGCTGGAGTGGTCGCCTCGAGGTAGATAGCCTGTGGAGTTGTTACCTTGTCTCAACGCTGACTCCTTTGACCTATAAGCGATACAGTGTTGAAGGCTAATGCCATTGGATCTTCAATGAGGAATATCAGTAGTATATTTCCCACTCTATGAGAATTCTTCAACCCATTCCTCATAGTTATCCAGTTTTTTGATATTTGAGTTTGATGAATCTATGAAGTCTTGTTGTTTGTTTAATTTTCTAAAGTTTATCTGATATTATGAGTTGATAATTTTTCAACTTAATGTTGTTGTTTTCCTTATTATGATGAAGTCTTTGATTCCTTTTTCTCCAAATTGTTATACGACGATAGTCGACATTATGGAGGCTTTACCAAATTCATTAAAGTTGCTTTGAGTATATTGTATGCTTTCCCTGATGCTTTGAATTGATTCCATCCGATTAAACTTTAAAACTCTTTTGGCTATATACTATAAGCGTTTTGAGTAAATGCAATCAAAAAACAAATGGTATGCACTTTTAGCATCATTTCTGCAAAGTAAACACTTAAGGCATTTTTAATCTATTTGGCACACTTGTCTTTAGTTGGTAGCCTATTAGTAAGGGCAAAGAAAGTGCAGTGAGACATTTCTGGATAGTTTGTTTTATTCCGTACTACTTTCTGCCAGTTAACCTCTATTTATTCTCCCTTGATGAATTCCCATACTTTTTTGAAAGAGTTGCCTATGTTCAATCTCCATGCACATACATCTTTCTGATGGTTTTGATATATTGAAATTTTCTCAATCGCTGACTTAAATATTAAGGTAGCTTGTTGATTATGTGTTTTCCAACAATGATTTTGGATAACGCATCGAGCTTTTTCATTAGCCCCACATAAAAAATACATGTTATTCCAACCAAGAAGATCTATCCGTGATTTCTCAATGATCCATGGATCAAACAAAAAACTGGTTTGAGTTCCATTTTTAAATTTTCTTTCCAACAGCTTTTTACCCGTGTCTCTATAGCCAAGAACGTTTTTCCAAGTAATGAATGATGATTTTCAGTACATATAGTCCAAAACTTTTTGTTTTTAAGATACTCTACTCTCATCCATTTTTCCCATTAGGATTTACCCTCAATAAATTTACAAACTATTAAATTTACAAAATAGTTTGAGCTTAGATGCTTCTCTTAAGTCATGGATATTACTTAAGCCCAAACCACCATCATTCCTTGGTGTGCAAAATTTTTCCAAAGAATATGTTGTTTTCTTTTATAAACGAAGTTAGCACACATTTTCTCTATTTTACGAACTGCTTTTGCTGTAATATTATAGGATTCTATCCAATATATAATAATTGCAATGATGACAGTATGAGTTGAATTTTACTAGTCCACCCTTTCAAGCCTACTCTGAATAATATGATATAACCTTGTGCAATCTCTGTCATTATTCTGATTCATACTTAGAAGTAGATCAGATATTTGACTGGCGGGCTTCCTTCTTTAAAATGTAATATGTTTAGAATCTCCACTTCAATTGTACATGCTTCGCTGAAATAAATTTTACTTTTGCATTCATTAACTTTCAAACTAGCTTAAACATCCAATTTTTCAAATATTTTCACAATTGTTCAAACACTTTGAATTTCTACATTTGTAATGATATTTTATCATCAGCATATAAAAGATGAGTACTTGAGGGCTTAACTCTATTTATTGCTCTAATGTTCCCCTCAATTTGTTCAATTAAATTAGAATAGAGAAATATGCCATAACAATAGGGAATAGATAAGAAGATAATGGATATCTTTGTCTAGTTCCCCAATTGCTGTGGATAAAAACTATAGGGGAGCCATTCATTAACACTGAGTATGTTACATTATCAATACATTCTTTTATAAGAGCATAGAATTTTCCATTAAATCCCATCTATTGCATCATGTGAATTATAAATCGCATATTGGTTTTATCAAAGACTTTATAATATGTAAGTTTTAATGAATATAATATTTTAATTTTTGATACAAAAGTTTCTGATTAGCTCATGAGTAAGCTGAATATTTTATAAGTCTACCGGGTATAAAAGAACTCTGATTTTCAGAGATTAAAATATTCTAAAGAAACTTTAATTTTGTTGCGTAAAATATTAGATATGGTTTTATAAATAAAATTGCAACAAGCAATGGGTCTGTAATCTTCTAAACCATTAGGATTGTTAACCTTTGGAACCAAAGTCGAAAAAGCATGATTGAAACTTTTTTGAAGTTTTTCAGATTTAAAAAATTCTGATATAACATCAAAAATAAAGCTATTAATCGCAGTCCAATGAGTTTTATATTATTCGGCTCCAAAACCATTTGGTCTAGGACTCTCATCATTATTAGCATTAAAAACTATATTTTAATTTCCTCCAATCTAACTGGAGCAAGAAGAATGCCTTGACAATTTTTATTTGGTAAATATTTAATTTTTATACTAGAAAAATATCAATATACTCGTTAGAATTAAATAAGTTAGTAAAGTAAATAACGGCATCCCTCTTTACCTCTTTTATATCATTAAAATATTCTTATTTGCATCAAAAAAATTTCCAATATCATATTTATTCTTCCTGTTGGACATTCTAGCATAAAAAAATTTTACTAACTTCATCCCCGTTAGTCAGCTGGTCATCTCTTTAATTTTTTCCTTAGGATAATGGATAGCACATAAAGGGAGGAAATGAACTTATTTTGTGCCAAAAAGAAATTTTTGACAACGTTACTATCTGAGCAATCATTGTCCAGATCATTTTGCAATCTTTCACACTCAGCTCTGTTAGAATCTTGTATTTTGATGTTTTAATCGTGACAACTATATAAATATATATTATATGAACTAACCAAATTTACGGGAGAAGAAACTATTCAACTCGACGAAAGATCTAAGACCAAAGATTCTAAAGAGAAGTTTCAACGTTTATAATTGGTTTTTTTTTATAGTCTAGTTAGTAGTTAATAATTGTTAAAGTCTCTCCTAAGTGGTATATGCACGTACACATGTTTTAAATCTTATTCAAAATCATATACACAACATAGAAATTGATCATAAATTTTTTATAAACAAATTTCTTTCAAAAAGAAGTTTATTGGGTAGAAATCATCAATTTCAATCGACCAAACACACCATTGCACTCGACTGAAACACGCATAGGTGCATAAATTATTTTTAAGGTTCGGTTGACTAAACACCCCATTCAGTTGACTTAACCAGATGTCTTTTCAAAATAAATTTCAATTTCAATTTTTTTTTTGAATGTTTAAATGATTGAATTTATTTTCTCAGTCGACTGAATATTCATAACGACTATTTTCTAAACAGTGGCCTTCTTTCAATGAACATAAACAACTTTTAATCCAATAGTTGTTTCCTTATCTCTTGTCCAAGTCTTTTCACAAATGATTACAACTTTTTAACTATATAAATAGCCACGGATTCAGATTATTTCAATAGCATAATTCTCTGATTCTATTCTATATTCTTGCTATCTAATTTCTTCCATTTGCTTTCATAAACACATTCAAATAACTTGCACATTCAAGCATAAACTTATTAGTGATTAAAATTACTTCCATTCTTCACATACTACAGTATACCACAAATGAGAAGATTATTGGAAGTGTGTACTCGAAAGACTTATCCATGCTATCTACAAAGCACAATTAGTTAAGAATCTCATTGTATTATTGAAGTCATGTTTGGTTGCTCAGGCGGTAGAAGTCCTATTTGGTTGTCTAGGCGGTAGAATTCCTGTTCGATTCCTCATGCGGTGTAATACCTATTCCTCCAGGTTAAGTGAGGGTTCATAGTTAAATTACAAAGGAGTTTGGGACTTGACGTAGAACGGGAGTTCGAAGCAGTATAAAAATCCATGATGTCATTTACTATACTATTTACTTTTTATATGCAATTTCACATTAGTAGTTAACTTAGATTATATTCCATATTATGATCCATAGTAGCACTTTCATTTGGTATCAGAGCAAGGTCATCATATAACCACAAAACCTTTATTTGATACACAGTTAATATGAAAAATAACACTAACATAATTTTTGTTGAAGGTCAATCCACTGCATGACCACGACTATTTAATGATTTGAACTATAATTACTAGTCAACCATAATGAGAATTTTTATGCAAGCAAATGAATATGATACTTGGAATATTACTCAAAATGAATACACTATACCCACTACACCATTTGTAGAATAGTCAAGTATGCAAAAGATTGATGTTACATCAAATGCAAAAGCTATGAATATATTATTTTGTGCATTAAACAAAATGAATTTAATAGAGTTAACATATGTACAACTGCTTATGAAATTTGGAGAACTCTTAAAGCCACACAAGAAGGAACTAATAAAGTCAAACAAAGCAAGATTCTATGTTTAAAAATTAGTTCCAAAATTTCAGAATGAGACTAGATGAAACTATAAATGACATGTATTCTAAATATCAAGACATACACCGTTCATTATTGGCATTAGGAGGAAATATTTCAATTTTGATATTGTCTCTAAAATTATAAACTCTTTAACAGATGAATGAGAATGAAAGATCTTAGCTATTGAAGAAGTTAATGACATTTCTACCATCAACCTAAAGAGTTAATTAGAAATTTGATGTCATATGAAGTAAATTTGTAGGCTAAGCGAGACCAAGCATGGGGTAAAGAAATATCACATTCAAAGCCTGCCAAGAGGGCTTACATTCAGATGAAGATAACATAACATTGATTGCAAAGAATTTTAAAAAGTTTTTAAAATTAAAAAAGAATAAGAAGTTTGAAAACAATAGAAAAGAAAAATCCAACAAATTGCTAGTCTCTAATCTTGAATGCTACAAATGTCATAAGAAGGGCCACAAGAAGAAAGACTGTCCTAATAGAAATAAAGACAGATTCAAAAATAAGAAGGACAAGTACAAAACGAAGCAGCCTTCTCAGTCATATGAGATGATTTAGAATCATCTTCATCATCAGACAGTGATTCTGAACAAGCCAACGTCTTCCTTGTGGCTTCAACTGCCGATGTAAGTGATTTGACTTTTGATGATTTAATTGACATAAACTCAAAATTATTAGATAAACTTAAGGAAGTTAAAAGAAAGTATAAAGATGAACTAGGGAAACTAAACATCACTGAAATAGAAGTTGATATGGTAAGAGATGAAAAGAAAATTTTAGAAGAACTTGTTGGTACATAAGAATCTTTGTCTAATGTTTATTCTCAACTCACTATGCTATCAAATGAAGTAGGAGCGCAAAAAGAAAAGATTATGACATTAGCTTCGGAAAATCATGATTCAAAATCAAATTTCAAAATCCTTGAATTGAAAAATACCAATCTCAAAACTGAGTTAGAGAATATTACTAAAAATATGACAAATTTTAATAAAGGAAGAGAAAATCTATCTAAAATTATTACTAATTCTCAATCCACCACTAACAAGAATAGAATAGGACTTAAAAATTCTTCAAAACCAAAGAAGAATAATATATCTTATAAAAATTTCAATTTGTATAATAATTTTATGAAAGCAAAATCAAAGCCAAAGGTTGTTACTCAAAAAAATAAGTTAGTAAAACAAGTACTACAAAAATTTGGTTACCAAAAACCTACAATAGTCTAATCAGAAACAAGTATATAAAAAAAATTTATATCCACTGTTCATAAGAATAAAGATTTTACTTATAAAGGGTTTGACTTGTTCAGAATCACTGTCATGAGTTTGGCTTCCTAAGATCTAACTCTTAGGACCCTAATAAAAGGTGAGTACCAACGTCATTTATATATTTTTTGTTGGTACCGACTAAGAAAAGAGGAGAGTTGATACTAGAGAGTGGTTGCTCAAAACATATGACAGGAAACAAAGATATGCTGACCAGTATTATCTACTCGGATGGAGGACCTGTCACATTTGGAGATAACTCCAAAGGATATATCATCAGCAAAGGCGATGAAAAAAATGACGGTACATCTAACTTACCTCTTACTACAAATGTTTTCTTAGTGAAGAATTTAAAACATAATTTACTTAGTATAAGTCACCTATATGATAAAGGTTTTAATATAACTTTTTCTAGAAAATAAATGCAGTGTTTTTTATCATAATAATAACCTTATTTTTAAAGGAATAAGAAAAAGAAATATTTGTACATTAAATATGAAAGTCAATTATAACACAAATATGTGTCCAGTTGCCAAAGATAATGATCAGTACTTAAGGCACAAAATGTTTTATCACATAAATTTAAATCTATTAACAAATTATCTAAAAATAATTTAGTTAGAGGTTTACCAAAGACGAATTTTAAAATATAAAATATTTATGATGTTTATCAATAAGGAAAATTAAATGAATCTTCTTTTAAATCAAGGAAAATGATTCTACATTACAACCACTTGAGTTATTACATTTGGACCTTTTTGGACCAACACAAACTCAATCTATAAATCATAATAGATATATTTCTATAATAATAGATGATTTTTCAAGATTTACTCGGATAGTATTTTTGAAAAATAAAAGTGATACTTTTAAAAAAAAGGATATTTGCTAAAAGAATTCAAAATAGTAAGAATTTAAAATTTAAAAATATCCGGAGCGATCATCATGATGAATTCTAAATGAATCTTTTGAAAATTACTGTGGTAAGAAAGAATTGTTCACTAATTTTCATTTCCTACAACTCCATATAAAAATGGAATTGTAGAAAGGAAAAATAGAACTTTTCAAGAATGTGCTAGAACATTATTAAATGGAAGTAGTCTATCAAAACTTTTTTAGGCAGAAGCCGTAGCAACTACTTATTATGTTTTAGATAGAGTTTCCATTAGACCATTAACTGAACAATATTCATATTACTCTGTACTCTAATGGTTATGTGTAACACCTCTAATTTTATTGACATCATTCAGAAGATTTAATTAGAATAAATTAAATAGAATAACGTAGATAAGAAGATTGAGATTGATTAATAAACTAAGTGGCCGTGCTTATTTAAAATGAATGAGCTTATAAATGGTTAAGTGTTAGCTAATAAAACATAAGGGCTTTAGGGTAAATAATCGCTCATATTTCCCACCCTTATACTATTCCCCTTAGTCGTACATATTTATTTTCTCTCAAACAAAATTTAGAAACATAAGAATGTGCAAGGTCAGCCTTTAGGAATAGAGAAGAGAAGAGAAAATCAAAGTAAAGCTTAGGATTCAAGTTAGAAGAAATAAATCTCAATCAATCTTCAATTTCCTTATCCAATCTAAGATGAATAATAATTACTACATCTCTATTTTGGTTTTATAATCATATGGTTTCAAATTTAAGAGTAAATATGTTTTTATGATATATTGAATGATGATATGCTTGAGCTATAATTTATATGGTTTAAATAACGATTGTTTAAAGGAGTTATACACGGTTTTAGGGTGAAAATGAGATCTAATGGTATGGAAATGTCATGGGAAAATTATATGTTATGGAAAATATGATATTGGAGTTGGGTTTAAATTTTCTTAATTTTCCAAGTGGTGGAGAATTAGTTATGAATTTTCAAAGGAAAATATGCTTATTTGTGTTTATAAATTTATTTTGGAAACATACTAAGAATTTCGGTCTGAAATTTCAATAGGTTAGAGAACATGTTTATAGTGAATTTTTGGATTTTTTGGAGATTTTTACTAAGTGATTTAGTAGGGAAATTAAATTACTTTGAAAGGAGGACTTTAATGATTTAATTGTTTTGATAATAGGAAGGCCTTATTTGTAAAAATTTGATCTGATTTTAGATCGAAGAAAATGTGGAAAAATTATCCAAATTTCTTAAAAATTTGTAAATCCAAACAAATGTTTACAAGTAGGAAAGTTTGTTACAAAAAGTTTACTTTACTTGGAAAAATTAGCTTTTACCCAGAAAAAGGTAGTTCCGCCTTCTTTGGCAAACCTGTCAACTTTGACCTTTCGACTACATTGACCAATAAGGTCAAAAGCAATGCACATGATATCATTCAGGTGGTATGTAGTGAATTGGACCATGTCGAAAGGTATGGTGTCTAAGGGTTGCTTCTGGAGGGTTGCTTCCAAAGGAGATGGTTCCTTAGTTTACTTTGATTTGAAAAGAAGAAGATCACTTAGCTGTTTTGAAGAGCTTCCGACAAGGTTGAAAGGTATTCTTGCTTTCGACAAGGTCGAAAGCTATATTTTCAAAAGGTTGGTTTTTGAAAGAGCTTTCGACAAGGTCAAAAACTACGTTTTCAAAGGTTGTTTCTATGAGGATTTTGGAAAAAAAATAAGAAGGTCGAAAGCTATGTTTTGACCATTGTGGATGTTGGAGCACAGTATATGGTTTTATAAAGGTTTTAGGATACTAATAAGGGGAAAACCCATTCCTTTAAGCGGCGTGATCTCACTTGATATCTAAAAAGATTGAGATGCTAGATTAGTATTCATATCAGGCTTTATGTATGACTTGAAGTTTTTGTTTTCCCCTAAAACTCTCGGATGCTCAACTGATTTTGATTAGTTTGAGGTTAGTGTTTTTCGGTTCTCTACTTATACGAATAAAGCTTCCGAAGGCATGCATGTGGCAGTTAGTTATTTAGAGTTGTCTTTTTTCACTGTGTATTTGGATGTAAAGGCAGAATTATTAGCCTTGTTATATACTCTACTCTAATCAATTAAGGGGCATCTTCGTTTGTTGCTCTTGGCATAATTGTAATAATTATATTTTGTTGAACGTGGTTTAAGCTTCTGGATTATGTAAGAACATGAAATGTTTTGAATGGAACATGGAAAAATGTTTTTGAATTGTTAAAATATCTCTTGTCATCTGTGTATCAATGAATCTAGCACCGCCGTTTTGATCGTCAGAGATTAAGAACTATGGATTACTACGGTATCCGTAGTCATTAGGTTTGGGCCTCCAAGTTGGAGGATGTTATAATTTGGTATCAGAGCATAAATTTATGAAATTTTAAAAGAAAGATAAACCTAAAATATTTTTGAAACATAGTCCAATAAATTTAAAAACATGATCGGGGTATGGGATAACGTTATAGTAGCGTACTAGTATTTTCTATATATAAGTATATGCTTTATCTCTAGACTCCTAACTTTATTAAGACATTCTTCTGTATCTCACGAGGCTTGAATACAGATACAGACAGAAGGAGAGGCAGAGTTAATATGGGAGGAGAAAGCACCATTACAAATGGAAATGCTAGACCAAATGCTAGAAGTTGACAAGGTTAGGCTCATGGTGCAAATGTTGGTGTTGGGGTTCCCCAAGTGGATATAGGAACCGTCTATCAATTCTTAGTCAACTTTATGTAAGCTGGAGTAGTTGCAGGGGTAGCTAGAGGTAATTGTTATGAATGTTGGAGGAGAAAATCCTATGTCCCCGTATGCTATAACTGTGCCAAGCTGAGCAGGGATTATATTAGTCTAGGAGGAAAACCTTTTCTTGGAACAGAGGATATCGTTGAAGTAGAGAAACGGCTTTTGAACTGTGAAAGGATCTTTACTGATTTAGGCTTGGATGATGGAGAGAAGAGAAGGCTATCCTTTAGGTAGTTGCAAGGGTTAGCGCTTCATTGGTGGAACAGTGTGACAGCCGGAGTCCCGTAGGAAGAGTTAACATGGGATGATTTACAAGAAGTTCGAGCAGAGGTTCTTATCTGAGGTTTCCAAGTAGGAATTGATGAGGAAGTTCATGGAGATGTCAGTGATCGAGTATGTTGCTATGTTTGATGAGCTCTCTCGATATAGTTATGCATTGGTCGGCATTGATGTTAGAAGGAAAGAGAGATTCATTAGAGGTTTGAGGCCAGAGCTAGACAAAATGGCTATGACTGGTATTAGAGAACCTTATCATGTGATGGTGGAGATGGCCGTCGACCATGAGGAGATACTTTCTGTTTTAGCTAGAGAGAAGCCGGTTGAGTCCCATGGTCCTCAGGGAAGAAAATGAAAATTCTTTAAGAAGAAAGGATCCGAGAAATGGGGTACTGCCAAGAAGGCGAAGGCAGATTCAATATGCTATAAGTGTGACAAGAAGGGACAGTATGCCAACCAGTGCAAAACTGGTACAGGAAAGAAGCTTGCATAGAAGGGTAATGTGAAATGCTTCAACGGTGACCAAGTTAGGAATTAAAAGAATCAGTGTCCAGAGCTAGTCAGGTCGGACAGGTAGAAATCTTTGCTATTGGACCACCATCTTCTTCTAAACATACTACAGTGGAAAATGGTAAAACTGTGATGGAAGGCACGCTTTTGATTCAGAATATGCCAGCTAGGGTACTTTTTGATACCGGTGCACTACAATCTTTTATGTCACGGTATTTGGTTATCGGTTATGTCTTGAACCCACATACCTTGTTATTTCTTTAAGGTCGCAAATCCATAGGGGGCATGCAACTCTTTGGATGAGATGTGACCAGATAGAACCTGATTTGTTAGGTCATAATTTTGCATGCAGTTTGTATGTCTTTGATTTCATGGATTTCAGGATCATTTTGGGTATGGATTAGTTGGGTAAGTATGAGGCTGGGATATTTTTCCAAGATAGGGAGATATCATTGAGACACCTAGATAGTCGTAATCGAATCACTTTCTCAGTGGAGAATTCTAGTAAGAGTGTTGTGCCTTGCTGAGTGTCATGGAGGTTGGAAAAGACCATAGTCAGGTTCGGGTAGCTAGAGAGTTTGCAGATGTTTTTGAGCTGATTACTGGATTACCCCCAAAATGAGCTATTGAGTTTCGGGTAAACCTTGTGCCAGGAGCTGAACCTATCGGTAGACCACTTAGTAGAATGACACCAACGGAGATGAAGGAATTGAAGGTGCAACTAGTGGATCTTGAGGTAAGGAATTTTATCAGACCAAGCAGTTTGCCTTGGGGAGTGGCCATGGTGTTTGTAAAGAAACCAGATGGGTCGTTAAGGATGTGCATCGACTAACTTAAGTTAAACGAAAGGGCGGTCAAAAATAGGTACCCTCCACTAAGGATAGATGATCTATTTGATCTGTTGAGTATAGCCAGAGTGTTTTCCCAATTGGATTTGGTGATAGGTTCCATTAGTTGAGACTGACGGAGGATAGCATTCCTTTGACGATATTTTGGACTAGATATGGTTTGTATAAGTGCTGATGCTGCCATTTGGATTGACAAACGCACCTGCTTTCTTCATTGATATGATGAACCGAGTTTTCCGAGAGCACTTGGATAGGTTCGTGTTGGTATTGATAGATGATATTTTGGTGTACTCTAAAGATGAAAGGCAGCATGAGATTCATCTTAGGGTGGAGTTGGAGAAGCTAAGGAAGAATAAGCTAAAGGCAAAAATTTCCAAATGTAATTTCTGGAAAAAAGAGGTTATGTTTCTTGGACACATGGTTTTAGAGGAGGGATTGGTAGTCGATCTAGTTAAGATCGAAGCAGTTAACAATTGGAAGAGACCAGAGACGATAACTGAGATCAGGAGTTTTCTTGGGCTTGCTGGCTATTACTGGAGATTCATCAAGGATTTCTCACAGATAGCATCACCATTAACGAAGTTGACCAGGAAAGATGTGAAGGTTTTTTGGTTCGACAAATGTGAAGAAGCATTCCTTAAGTCAAAGCAATTGTTGACCAATGCTCCAGTGTTAGTATTAACTAAGGGTTAGTAGTATACATTGATGCATGTGGTACCAGATTGGGAGTATTATTGATGCAAATGGGCAAAGTTATTGCTTATGCATCTAGGTAGATTATACCGTATGAAGTTAGATATCCTACTCAATGACTTAGAGTTGGCAGTGGTAATTTTACCTTGAAGATTTGCAGACATTACCTTTTGGGGGATAGATTTGAGTTGTATACCGATCATAAGTCATTAAAGTATTTATTCTTTAAGAAGGAGTTGAACATGAGGTAGCAAAGATGGTTGGAGTTTCTAGCTGCTTATGATTTCATTATAGAGTATACTCTAGGGAAAGGAAATAAGGTAGCAGATGCTCTTAGTAGAAAACATCACAACATAGTTTTAGCGATGTTGGCAAAATGAAAGGATCTAGTAACTTTAGCCAATTGTGGTGTGCAGTTGAGAACTACTGTTAGTTCTAGTCAGGGTACAACCATGTTGTCTTGCTTAGAAGTTCGACGAGTGCTGATTGAGAAGATAGCTTCAAAGCAGAGAGAGGACCCAATTTTAGCTGAGAGAATCAAAAGGCTTGAGGTTACAATTAAGACCGATGATTTAAAAGATTTTTAACTTGACAAGAGAGGATGGTTGAGAAAGAAGTGACAGTTATGCATTCCGAATGTAGAGAACTTAAGGAGAGAAGTTCTAGAGGAATATCATCGATTGAAATTTACGATTCATCCTAGAGGAACCAAGATGTATCAAGATATGAAGAGGAGCATTTATTGGGAAGGCATGAAGAGGAATGTTGGCTTGTGGGTTAGGCAGCGTGTAAACTGTCAACAAGTGAAGGTTGAACATTAGAAATCGAGTTGGTTACTTCAGCCTTTAGATTTCCGGTCTGGAAATGAGATTCAATATCGATGGATTTTATACACGGGTTGCCAATGTCAAGTAGAGGAAATGAAAGAGTATGGTTTATTGTGGACAGGTTGACCAAGAGTGCCAAATTCATTCCCGTAAAGTCAACCAGGATGGCACTTGTTTTAGCTAAGTTGTTCATGAAGAACATAGATAGGCTTCATGGAATTCCTAGTAGCATAGTTAGTGACAAAGATGCATTATTTACTAGCGACTATTAGAGGAATCTGCAAAAGGTATTAGGTACTAAGCTCAAGATGAGTACAACATATTACCCACAGACATATGGGCAGACAGAGAGAGTCAATAAAGTACACGAGGATTTATTGAGAGCTTATGTATTGGATTTTGACGGACCTTGGGAAGATTGCCTGCATCTGATTGAGTTTTCCTATAATAATATTTATCGGGCTAGTATAGGAATGGCACATTTTGAAGCTTTGTATGGAAGGCATGCAAATCACCAGCATGTTGGTTGGAGATGGGGGACAGATTAGTAGGCCTGGATTTAGTTAGAGAGGCATCGGAAAAGATTGAGTTAATCCAAGGATGGATGAAGGAAGCTCAATCCAGGCAGAAGAGTTAAGCAGATAAGAGGCGTAAAGACCTAGAGTTCTCAGTGGGAGACAAGGTTTTCATTAAAGTATCACCGATGAAAGATGTGGTACGATTTGGAAAGTCGGGAAAATTGGCCCCAAGATATGTTGGCCCACTCCAAATTATATAAAGGATTAGAAAGCTCGCATACAGAGTAGAGTTGCCAAGCAGTCTGACTAGGGTCCATAATATATTCTGTGTGTCTCATCTTCTTAAGTTCATGCATGATCCAGAGGCTACTATACCTCAAAAATAGTTAAAGGACTTGGCAACAGAGCCAGATATGACTTTTGTTAGACAACCGATTCGGGTTTTGGTGAGAGATGAGAAGAGATTGGGGACCACGACAGTCAAGTTTGTAAAAGTTCAGTGGAGCGACAACAAGAAAGACTGTACTTGGGAGACAAGAGATAGGATTCGAAAGGCTTATGATGATCAGCTTTGATGTTATGTCTATATTAGATGTATATGGATTTGTTGCTGGTCAGGTAGGCTAGTATGGGTGTTAGTAGATGTTACAGATGATTGTTAGGTTTGCTAGTTAGTCCTTACTGAATTTCAAGGACGAAAATCTTATGGAGGGGAGCCTGTAACACCCCTAATTGATATTATTCAAAAGATTTGATTAGAATAAATTAATAGAATAATTTAGATAAGGAGATTGAGGCTGATTAATAAACTAAGTAGTCGTGCTTACTTAAAACGAATGAGCTTAAAATGGTTAAGTGTTAGCTAATTAAACATAAGGGCTTTACGGTAAATAGCCGCACATATTTCCCACCCTTATACTATTCCCCTTGGTCATACACGTTCGTTTTATCTCAAACAAAACTTATAAACAAAAGAACGAGCAAGGACGACCGTTAGGAAGAATGAAGAGAGGAGAAAATAGAAATAAAGCTTAGGATTCAAGCTAGAAGAAATCAATCTCAATCAATATTCAATTTTCTTATCCAATCTAAGGTAAATGATAATTTCTACATCTCTATTTTGGTTTTATAATCATACGGTTTCAAATTTAAGAGTAAATATTTTTTTATGATATATTGAATGATGATATGCTTGAGCTATAATTTTTGTGGTTTAAACCAGGATTGGTTAAAGGAGTTATACATTTTTTTTAGGGTTAAACCGAGATTTAATGATTTTGAAATGCCATGGGAAAATTATATGTTTTGGAAAACATGATTTGAGAGTTGGGTTTAAATTTTCATAATTTTCGAAGCGGTGGAGAATTAGTTATGAGTTTTCACAGGATAATATGGTTATTTGGGTTTATAAATTTATTTTGGAAACTATATTAAGAATTTGGGTCTAAAGTTTGAATAGATTAGATAATATGTTTAAAGTGAATTTCTGGAATTTTTGGGGATTTTCACTAAGTGGTTTTTAGTAGGGAAATTAAATTATTTTAAAAGGAGGACTTAAATGATTTAATAGTTTTGATAATAAGAAGGGTTTGTTTTTTAAAAGTTAATCTAATTTTAGATCTGAGAAAATGTGGAAAAATTATCCAAATTATTTAAAAGTTCGTAAAAGCGAATCAAATGTTTACAAGTATGCAAGTTTGTTACAAAAAGTTGGCTTTACCTAGAAAAATTAGCTTTTACCCTGAAAAAGGTGGTTCCACTCTCTTTGGCAAACCTTTCGACTTAGACCTTTCAACTAACTTTTTGACTACATTGACCAACAAGATCGAAAGCAATGCACATGATATCATTCAGGTGGTATGTAGTGAATTGGACCATGTCAAAGGTTGTTGAAGGGTTGCTTTCGGAGGGTTGCTTTCGAAAGAGATAGTTCCTTGGTTTACTTTGATTTGAAAAGAAGAAAATCACTTGCCTGTTTTGAAGAGCTTCCGATGAGGTTGAAAGGTATGCTTGCTTTCGACAAGGTCGAAAGCTATGTTTTTAAAAGGTTGGTTTTTAAAAGAGCTATGTTTTCGAAAGGTTGTTTCAAAGAGGATTTTGAAGAAAAAAAGAGCCGCCGCCTTTATTTTTGATCAAACATTTCAAGGGGTCAAAAGCAAGAGCTTCCGACGTTGTCGGAAGGTTAACTATTTATAAAAATACAATTCGCTTCCCGAACCATTTGAATGGGTCGAAAGCAGGAGCTTTCGACATTGTCGAAAGGTTCAATTGTTAATAAAAATACAAGCTGCCTCCCAAACCTTTCAAAGGGGTCAAAAGCAAAAACTTTCGACGTTGTCGAAAGGTTTAATTGTTTCCATGTTTTAATGCTTTCAAAAGGTATGATTTTCAGTGAGTTCAAAAGGTTTGACCTTCATTGGTTTTGAAAGTTATACTCTCATTTGATGATACTTTAACAAGGTCGAAAGGTTTTGGAAGTAGTGTTTTAAAGTATTTAAGAGGCAGGAGCCTATTGTTTTAAAAGAAATGATTTATACTTTCGAATGTGTTGAAAGTAGAAGCTTCCGACATTGTCGAAAGGTTTTAAAACCCAAACTCAAATTTTTAAAAGAAACCCACGGCTTATATAAAGGAGTTTTGATCTACTTTTAAGTATATAATTTTTAAGAAGTATTGCCTATATAAATATCTAAGTTAAAGGTGTTAACTATGTTTTATGAAATATATTTCAAGGACCTTAAACCCACAGGGGTGATATTGTTAAATTGGTATTAACTTCTTCAAATAGGAATATATTCACATGATAACCCATAACTGTATTTTGGGAAAAAGAGATAGAAGAACCAGCTAGGTTAACTTAGTAGTGGATATAAAATTACTTATGTATGAGTAGAATTGCATCCAAGGAGTCAGGGTATAGGATGCCTAAACTTTGTAGTTATTGGAGGTAACCAAAAAGTTCATTGTAAACCCATGAAAACTATTATTAAGTAGTTATTGGAGGTAACCAACATGTTCATAGTTAACCCATGAAAACTATGTATTAAGGACAGTTGGCAGGGGCTAATTGATTTGTAGTGAACCCATAAAAACTATATCTGGATTAGGAAATAAAATCAGTCAATAGGTTCCTAGTAAACCCATGAAAACTAGGATAAGAAAGTGGCTAATGGAAGTATCAGTAGGTTCCTAATCAACCCATGAAAACTAGGATGTGAAGTTAGTTACTGGATAAGTCCATAGGTTCTTAGTCAACCTATGAAAACTAGGATAAGGGGATTAGTTATTTAAATGACTAAAAGGTTCAGGGGGACACATGAATTAATGAAGTTAACTAGCAGCAGCCTATAGGTTCTTTGTGGTCCCATGAAAACTATGAATAGAATGGGGTGTTCATTAGTTTTGAAAAGGTTATTAGTAAACCTATGAAATCTGAAAGGTTAATAGTAACCCTAGAAAATATAATTATGACCGGGTGTTAGATTAAACTAGGGATGGGAAATCTGATTATTTTCAGTATGCATATTATCATTATATTTTGAAAATGTATGTTCTAACCATTGTGGATGCAGGAGCATAGCATATGATTATATAAAGGTTTTTTAAGATACCAGTGAGAGAAAAACCCATTCTGATAAGCGGTGTGGTCTCACTTGACATCTAAATGGATTGAGATGTCACATTATTATTCATACCAGGCTTTATGTCTGACTCAAAGTTTTTATTTTCCCTTTAAACTCTTGGGTGCTTAATTGATCTTGGGTAGTTTGAGGTTTAGGATTTTCGGGTTCTCTTCTTAGACGAATAAAGTTTCCGGAGGCATGTAAGAGGCAATTAGTTATTTAGAGTTATCTTTTTCAGTTGTGTATTTGGATGTAAAGGCAGAATTATTAGCCTTATTATATTCTTTGATCAATCAAAGAGGCATCTTCATATGTTGCTTTTGGCGTAATTGTAATAAGTATATTTTGTTGAACGTGGCAAACATTTTGGGGTTATGTAAGGAACGTGAAATGTTTTGAATGGAATGTTGAAAAATGTTTTTGAATTTTTAAAATTTCTCCATGTTCTTGTGATCTGTGTATCAATGAATCTAGGACCACCATATTCGATCACCGCAGATTAATAACTATGGATGACTGCAGCATGCCTAGTTAGTTTTGGGCCTCCAAGTAGGGAATATTATATTATGCAACCGGTATTCCATTTTTGTCGATGATAAAGGGTGAGAAATATGAAGATAAACAGATAGTTCATTGATTCCGGGGGAGTTTTAGTTGTTTTTTATAAATTTTTGAACTTACATAGTTGTCATCATCAAAAAAGGGGAGAATGTTAGAACTTTGTATTTTGATGCTTTGATCGTGATAACTATATAAGTATATATTACCTGAACTAACCAAATTTGTAGGAGAAGAAACTATCTACTCGACGATAGATTGAAGACCAAAGATTTCAAAGAGAAGTTTCAGCATTTATAACTGGTTTGTCTATAGTCTAGTTAGTAGTTGATAATCGTTAAAATCTCTCCTAAGTGTTATAGGTACACATATTTTAAATCTTATTCAAAATCATATACACAGCTTAGAAATTGATTATAAAAAGTTTATAAACAAATTGCGTTCAAAAAAGAGTTTATTGGGCAGAAATTGCCAGTTTCAGTCAACTGAACACGCCCTTGTAGTCGACTGAAACGTGCACAGGTGCACAAATTATTTTGAAAGTTCAATCGACTAAATACCTCCATTCAGTCAACTGAACTAGGTGTCTTTACAAAATAAATTTAAATTTCTATATTTTTTGAATGTTCAGATGACTAAATTTATTTTCTCAGTCGACTGAATATGCATAACAGCTATTTTCTAAATGGTCACATTCTTTCAATGAAAACAAACAACTTTTAATCCAACTAGTTTCCGTATCTCTTAGCCAAATCTTTTCATAAATGATTACATCTTTTTAACTCTATAAATAGCCTTGAATTCAGATTATTTCAATAACATAATTCTCTGATTATATCCTATATTCTTGCTATCTAATTTCTGCCATTTGCTTTCAAAAACACATTCAAATCACTTGCACATTCAAGCGCAAACTTATTAGTTATTAATGTTACTTCAAATCTTCACTTACTATAATATAGCACAAAAGAGATGATTATAGAAAGGATGTACTCGAAAGACTTATCCGTGCTATCTATAGAGAACAATCATTCAAGAAATCTTGTTGTATTGTTGAAGTCCTTTTTTGTTTCTCAAGCGGTAGAAGTCCTATTCGGTTGTCTAGGCGGTCGAAATCCTATTCGGCTGCTCAGGAGGTGTAATACCTATTGCTTCAGGTTAAGTGATGGTTGATATTAAATTCCATAAGGAGTCTGAGACTAGACGTAGAACGGGAGTTCGAACCAGTATAAAAAATCCTGATGTCATTTAATTTACTATTTACTTTTATATTCATATTCCGCACTAGTAGTTAACTAAGATTATATTCCATATTATGATCCATAACAACACATTCAAGCTCTAGTTAATTCGAGCTCATTTTTATTTCCATTATTATTCCACCTTCTAAGATTTCCTTTAGATATTTGTAAAAATTTATGAAATTTATATTTGGCAGTGCCATGTATATTCATGGATATAATGTTTTTAATTATATCGTTGTAGATCACTTCATAAATCCAACCATTCATAAATCTAAAAGGAACATTTTTCTTAATCAAATTGTTAGAAAGAAAATTTTGAACTGGAGTATGATCACATATTGCCTAAGGTAAAGTGAAACGCCTGTAATTTAGAAATAAACTAATAAAATTTTGATTAATCAAAATTCTATCAAGTTTGCAATGAATATTCCTATACTTTCCAGATTTCTAGATGAATCTGTTCCCATATAAAATAGCTTCTACTAAACCAATCCTAAGCATGAAATTGTTGATTAATTCTAGTTTTTTTTTTAAAGGAACAGGGTTGCCTCCTCTTTTTTCAAATACATCCATAATGGTATTAAAATCTCTCAAAATTATCCAAGGGTGTTTAACTTTTTTATATAAAAGTTCAAGCTAATTCCAAAGTAGATCTCTCCTTTTCAAAATTTGATGCATAAGTAAAAGTGATTCCCCTTTTACTTATAAATGAAAAATGAACGTATTGATAATCATAGATTTGACTACATGAATTCCATATGTTATCATCCCATAAAATCATAATTCTACCATTTCCCCCATATGATTATTATTTAAAATATTCCAATTAGAGAGATGTTTAACATGATAATCAACAATTTTAGAATTATCTAATCTGTGTTATAGTAACCCAATGATACTAGCATTTTCTGTAAAAAGCCTATTAGATAAATCTAGTTTTCTTTCAGAGGAATTAAACCCCCTAACATTCCATGCAATAATCGATGTAATGATATTAAAGGTATGAAATAAAGTTAAAGGATATAGAAAGGATATGTTAATAGCTAAAGTGATGCATTGTATTTATCTTCATCATCCTGCACCTCCAGCTCTTTGTTTTTCTTTTGGATGCTATATTACATTTAACTTTCGGCTGCTCTTCCTATTTATCATTTTTGATAATATACCTTTTCTTGAACACCATATCTTTGGCATCCTCTATTTTCTCTATAAATGTAATATCATTTAAGCTTTCTATTCTGATTTTCTTTTTCCTGTTTTTGTTTGCAGTAGAAGAGGAAGAAGTCACTAAGCTGATAGCAATTTGAATGGCCTTATCTGATGTAGTCTTTTTTACCCAAGGAGTAAGGTTGATTGGCAAAATGAGACATCTGTCTTTTGGACTGATTGATAAGTCTCTATTCTTTAGCGGGCAAGAATCAACATTAATATTATCTGTAATTGTAATTGAACTTGGGATTTCCTTTGGGGGAGATTTTAATGACCCATTGTAGTATTATCCCCTACTTCTTTTACTTGGGCAACATGCATCTATGGACGTGTTTTTGAAAATGTAGAAGGGGATGCATTTGAATGTATTCCTCTAGTGTTTCAGCTACCATTTGATCTTGCAGATTCTTTTTCGAATTTGCAGTGTCCTCATTATTATTAACCTACTGAGTCTCTGCTCTTGCTGAATTATTTGAATTCGCATTTTTTTCTTATAGTAGACTCATGATTATCATAGACATTGCTCTGAAAGACAAAATGTTTTGATTGTAAGTCAGGCCCGGAGCTTTTTTTAGAAACTGAATTTTTAACATTCATGTTTTCGATTGCATTATTCTCTTGCTTTGGGTTTAATTTTTCTCTGACTTTTTCCTTCCATTTTTTTAGCAGCATAATCTTCTATTTTATGACTAAAACAAGCGCATGCTTTACATCTTGGTGGGACCTATTCATATTCAAAAAATTTACACTATAATATCTCCATTATACATTGTAATATGCACGTCTTTCAGTAACTCAGCATCAGCTTTAATCTCAACGAGAATTCTAGCATAAAACAGCCTTATTTCCTTTGTTGTTGGCTCACCTAGCTTTAAAGGAATACCAACTATGCTTGCAATTGCACTAAGAGCATCTTTATCCTTTAATCTAAGATTAAGTTCTGGCAATCTAATCTGAATCGGCATAATGTTTAATAAATCCCTATCAAGATTCAATTTGTTATTCCATCTTTTTTATATAATGAGTTTGGCATTGATGAAATAAGGTCCTCCATTTAAAGTTTTTCACAATTATCAATATTTGAAAATCTGACATTAATACGAGTATATGTCTCAAATTTACCAGTAGGATTCCAAGTGCGAGTGATAAACGCCTTGAAGTAAGGATAATGTGGCCGATTTTCGAAAAAATATGCAACAATTGAAAAGCTCCACTTATTCTGTAGTATTATTTTAACCTCTTCTTTCACAATGGCGATTTTCTTTTTGTTGATATTGATTGGAGCAACAAAATTAAGAAGCCTTATTCTAGTTAGCCTGAATGGGTTTTGGGCGAGATTGATTATTTCTTGAAGCATTTCTTGATTTAGGAGCAGGTCTGAAAGCATTTCTTGATTGAGTAAAATTGCTTCTTGGAGCAAATCTTGCTTCAGAACTGAATCTGAGAGGAACATACAAAGTTTGATTTGGTTTATCATGCTGAAAACCGAATATTTGGGTATTCTGGATGTTCTTCCATCCATTATAAACCCTTTGAAAACCATCCCCATCAACGTCTACAAATTACTAGTTTTGTTAAAATGGAAATTGTGGTTTGGCAATGCAGGAGAATAAGAAGGAGAAGAAGAGGATGAGCCCCCATTCTGATCAGGATTTGCAACCAAAATAGGGTTATCTTGGGTATTAATGCCAGCCATGGCTGGTTGAGAAGAGAGTTCTTATAATGATCTATCTTTACCTTGATTTCTATCTAGAAAAAAATGAAATTCAATCATAGTTTGAACATAATTTGATCATGGAGAAGCGTGACTTGTGGGAGAATTCACGGTAGTAAAGCACATTTCCATGTAAATGAGGTGTTGTAGGAACAACAGGTGTCGAATTATAAACCTTCTGATATCTTTTAACACTTCAAATCTCCACCACTCTTTGTCCAATGCATATCGTTTATGTTAAAACAAATGAATTTTTTTATATAGACTAGTGAGAAGCCCATGCCAATGGTATGGGTATGAATTTTGTCTTCTTTTATTATTTGTGATTGTATTTTACACAAATGTAAAGTTTGATTGAAGTTAAGGTTTCCTTTAAAACAAAATGTTAAATAAATATAATTTGTTGTAGGATCATTACAAATCATATTAATCGCTATATATTTACCATTTTTATTGGTACCTATATAATATGAAAGAAAAATTAATTTATGAATATACTATTTTTTATTAGGATTTCCATATGCATCATACTCGCATCACAAAGTCTAAGTAAATGTAGTCAATGTGGATAGAACTTCAAACCTCATATGTGGAATGTCGATCTTAAAATAAAATAATTAAACATCCATCAATGAAATGTATACTCAGCAGTTGATTGTTGTGAAAATTAAGTTTGAAATTCTTACTTACCACAACCTAGCATACATAATTTGATGAAAATGTTAGCAAATTGGGTTGCTTTCTTGATAAACATAAATAATTTGGCTTGGTCATTGTTATTGATAATTCATGAAGTACCTCCATTTAGTTTTAGTAACAGTTAAGAAAAGGTAGTTGAGGTGCAATGCAAATATCGATTGAACCAACACTTCCCGATTCAGAAAAGAAACGAGGAAGCAATTGGATCCAACGCTGCAAAACCTTTAAAAATTTGAAGAACGATAATCTTGAATGTCACATAGTTGTCAACCTTGTAGCAAAAATAGCAATTTATATTTGTGGTCTTAATATTTCTATTCAGTTATAAATCTAAGAAAAAATAATTGAAAAATAACAATCAAATATTTATATTCTTACATTTATATAATTATATGTTCATGTATATATGAACGTGTGGGTGTTTTAAGGATGCCCATAATGCAATATATATTCTTCATATGCTTCATTTTGAGTAAAAACAAAAAAATTAGGTTAATATTTGTATGCTTTATAACTTCATAATACAGTTTTCGAACCCAAAATGGTAATTTCTTGAATATTATGTGTAGGATATCTTTTAAATTAGATAACTAAGAACCAATAAAATCAGATTTTTATGAAATTAGAAAAGTTACTATATTTGTGTGTGTTAACGAATAAATTTACTAACCCCAAAAGTGATTAGGGAATTAGGCTAATCAATGAGAGGTTTTGAAGAAGCCTATTGAAGTCATCAATTCGAAGAGGTTTCTCATAGAATCCATGACATTAGCACCATATTCATAGTCATATGAGTGGCTCGAAGTCACAAATGTAAAGTCAGTATAGGTTCAAAGTCAAGTAGTTGTACAAATCACAAGTTCAAGTTGAATGAAATACGTTATGCTATGCTTTGTTCTACGTTCAAAATCCTATGTGCACAAGTTCCAAAATTGCAATATGCTCTAAAATCCCTAAATTTATTTAGGGTTTAAAAAAGTAAGAAATGAGAGAAGAGAGAACTTGTCCCCCAACACAAGGCCCTTAAGGTCGTATTTATAGGGGTAAGCAACCACCACTCTACCTTCTAAGTATCTTGAGGAGGTTCAAATTCGACGGCGATCAAAATTAGTGAAAGGCGACACTAACATGGGTGTGGGGGCAGAGTCATCATAAGGCAGCGTTAAATGGTGGCTTTGACATGCGGGACTACCTTCGATATGCTTCAGCGCTAACTTCTTCGCTAGCATTCCTTTGATAATATTGACATTGACGAGACTTAACACTAGCCTCTTCGTTGTGGAATGACCTCTTCAATGTGCTTGTCTGATGGAATATTGATAGGATCTTGTATTGTAAGATGCGCTACAGTTACTATGACATCCTTATTGTATTGCAGAGAGGTGTATTTTTAGTTTCCTTGCCTCTTTGACTATGTGTGACTCTGCATAATATCTGTCATCGTCGAAAAGTGGACCCTGTCCCTTCATCACTAATCTATAAGTGCTTCATTGGTGACACGTCTTTGATGTTGAACAGTATCACGACACTCTATTCTTTCGTTTCTTCCTGTCTTCGACGTTGGTTACTGGTGTTATGAACAAGCCGCCATTCGTATGTCTTCGACAAGAGCTATGATATACGAAGTGAAAAAGGTGAAGTTACCGCTTCGACAATAATGATGACCTAAGAAGTCGGTTCGTCGAACTTCTTTAATGAGAATTACTATAGCAATAGTGTATTTCTAATTTGATACTTAATTCCATAATTTTAGTCATTTAAATGTATAATGCTGAAATTTTAGCAAAGCATCCAATAATGATGATGCTTAGCAGATTGCATAATACAATTTTGATGACTCATACAAAAAATAGTTCGTTGATATGAATAATCATTGAAAAAGTTATGTTTTCCCCTGAATTATTAACTTGTAAAAATATCTTTTTGGTATAATGAGTTAAACAAACAGAAGATGATTCTATTTTATATGTAGTACCTTATCAATATTAGAACATCTTTAGATATTTAATCAAGATAGAATAATCAAATACCTACCATATTACGGAAGTAACCTTCCCTAATATTGTTGAGCATACCAACTTCATTTTCATTTCAGTTTCAGGTATAAGAAACATATTTTCATGTCTTCCATAGTTAGCAAACTACCTTCATTTTTAGATGAAACTTTTATCATTTCTAATGTGAGGTAAAACTTATATACCATTTTACTAAGAAATATAGAAATAATTGCAAATTACTATAGGAAAAAAAAACAGCATAAAGAACAAATGTTTTCTTTAAACATACACAAACTCTCTACCTTCTTCCTCGAAGCCCTATTGATGTGGGAAACTAGCTGGATTTGTTTCAAATAGTCTATGTACATAGAAATATGATGAAAACATAAAATAATCAAACTGTGAGCATCAAGGTATACAAAGCCAGAACATTATTTCAAACACTTCATGTGCATACAAATATGAAGTAGGAGATATCCTACGAAACCATTAACATCAAGCTATATAAACTCATTACCATTAGAAAATAGTATGAATGGGAAGTGAAAACCTAACAGAACAACAAACAACAATCAATATAGCTCCATTAGCTTTGGAACTCATGTCTCTTAAATAACAAAGGCACTTATCAATGTTGCGATCTCTTACAAACCAAAATATGTCAATTTGAGGAAGAGGGAGAATTGAAGAATACCGAAAAACTTTTAGTTTAGGAATTATTAGTGAAACAGATTGAAGGAACCATATAGTGGGTTAAACCTATTGAAATTAACATATTTTTTGCGAAAATTATGGGTGAGTGGAGCATCATAGAGAGGAACTACAAAAAGATCTGGTTTTAAACCATCGTTTAACAGAGGTTAGTGGACGTAAATTTGTTTGTTGACGTGAATCAACTACAGCCATCTTATACCACTGTTAAGAATGAATCATGACCGTTCTTGTCCTTTTGTTTGTCTACCAAGGGATTTTATTATATAGATATGTTAAATCAATTTATTAATTATTTATATCACAATGCAATAAAGTATATAAAAGGAAATAAACACCATTATTATGACAAGATTGACTACCGAGTTAGATGTATGTAATAATTATTTAATTGCCTTTGGGGTATACTACTAACTCTTTCAACTGCTCACTTGAACTTAGTTTAATTATCGAATCATAATCTCATTCCTTTAATCAGTCCAGTACTGACCGAGTTAGTCCTTTAGTGAATAGACTTAATGTATTGTATCCAATCTGCCAGCTAACATTTCTCCAATGTTGATAATTTTCCTTTATCACATGTAATTTTCTTAGCATGCATCTAAACATCTTACGAGCCCTTATTTATGCATCATGGCGTTATTTTCATTATGCAATATCATAGGATTCTCAACATTTGGAATCACCTCGATTATAAATTTATACTTTTAAAATTTACAACAATTTCATTGCGGCTATTCAAGGTGATGTACTTAGCCTTTAGATCAAATCAGTTATCGCTGCTCGTTTGGTAGATTTTCAATCAATGCTCATTAATTAAAGTTAAATATGAATTTAGGATTTACATAACATATTTTGTATCACTAAAGAAGTTTGAGTTTGAATACTCCTTTATAAGGAATTAGTTATTTCTATAAACAATTATGGCATTTTGCAAATACTCATGAGTATTCATAACTATCATTTAGCGATATTAATTCAGATTTAATACTCATTTAATGGAACAATTACATAATCAGATAATGATATAGTAGATAATACATCATACATGATATTTCCTACTGCCTATACATAAGGAATCCATCTCATATGCTCCACGTTTTAATATGGTGTCAGTGAATATCGTTCAGGACAATCCCAACATCATAGCAGTTTTAAAAGTATTTTAGTATCTCTTTAATAATTTCTCTCACAACACACATTTCCTCTGCATTTTTACTGGAAATCAAATTATATGATTTCTTTGTCAAAATATTTGCTTAACCCGATGCTTTTCGAATGATACTATCACATCAGTTCTTGGATCATATCCAAAAACTCACAAACTCATTTATTCCTCCTAGTGACCTCAAGACTCTTTGTTTGTTATGTTCAAACCTAAATCATTATTCGGAATTTTTGTTCCAACATAAAAATCCCAAAACTTGAAATCACATTGGGCGATAATTTGTGAGTTAAATCCGAACTAAGATAAGCATGTTGAATGACAAATCCGTTACGTTGATTTCAAAAACTAAAATTCACTTTGCTATTCTCATCAATGTTTCTTACTATATTCCAACTGCTTTGGTATTCGTTTAGAAGGCACACCCATGGCTGGTAGATTATATCCCTTCGAGTATAATTATCAAAATCATATTTTGATAATGTAGTTGGAAAATATTCTTGGTTTAAGTATCGTGTCATATGGTAGAGCCTATACTCCTCATGGGTTTTTGACAATTGAGGAAATATTATCACTGATAATCCTTTTTCTACATGTTGATACAAAACTCATAGTTTATCTTCAATACGCGTGAATCCTTTTAGAAATTCTAATTATTCGTGTGTGCTTTAGGCTTGATTAATTTTATTTCATCGTACGTAATCAGTTTCCGTGTTAAAGTCTTTGGATTGTATCCAACTCATTATACTACCATTAATTTCTAAAAGAAATTCCTTCACCGTGAATGTGATGCTTCTTAAAACAATAAATGTCTCTTAGTACGATGAAATATGATTCCATAAAAATATTATTTATTTTTTTATTACGGCATAAAAATTGATTTCGTTTTAAGTCTATAAAACTTATGTCTGTAACATATATGAGACAACTCCACGTCTTAAACTTACCATGGACATACTACTTGTGTATCAAATATATATGTTCATGTTTGTGTAACTCATGAGTGAACTAAACGAAGTAGATGTATTTGTTTTGTTATCATTAAATGTTGGATCACATATATCGATATATAATCCAAAGGGTTAATCCATTATAATTCATCGGTGAATTAAAAAAGTAGATGTATCCATTTTGGTATCATTAGACCTTAGATTACATATATCTATACATATATCAATTCGAAGAGTTCATTAACTCTTTTGTCACTTCCACTGATTGAGTACCTTATCTTAATTATTTGAGATACAATTCACCAATGCCATATGACTCATAATGTAATGAGCTTATTTTTCGTACATTTTAAGTTGATAATAAACCACACATATCCAACTCAAAATTGAACGAAAAGGCGGATCATCAAGGGTAAGAAGAAAATAAAGACAGAACAGAATCTCACACCAATGGAATAACATATGATCTTTATAGCAAAAAATTTAAATACATTTATCAAAGCTAAACATGAATAGTTATAAATATTTGTCCTTACAAATGCAAAATACAATAATACGCAAGTGTGGTGGAAATAAATAACAATCTTCAAAAGAAACTTCTAACTCCATGCTTCAAGCTCCATCCAGTTTTCTTCTAACTAAACCTGACTACTAGGCTGTCTGGGAAAATTAGTGCATACAGAGTTTAAGGGGAAAGGAAAATAAACTCTGAGTTAATCATGAGACTGGTGTGAGAAACTCAAAATATGCCTTTTGAAAATAAAGGTATCTTATAATACCATGACTCACATACACGGAATGGGCTTTTACCTTATGATAACCGAAAAATTTGCTATGCAAAAACTGGGGATATTATTTTTAATGGTATTCTTTTGAAAATACTTTTCAAATAAACATATTAAAATAGTTGAAATTATTGCATTGGTTAAATTTGACGACATAATAGGTTTACAACTAAATCCAAAGGAACTTATTGGAGAATGGATTTCCATACAATGGCAGGTAAGGAACTACCTTTCGTATAGTACATCTCTAGAGGGATGTAACGAGGATACACAGACAATCCCCCACATTTGGCAAGAACGATCTACCCCTACTTGGCACTCAGACATGGCCTGGATAGATTCCGAATATGACATCATCCAGATCATTACCAACCTATCCGAGAGCTCTCTTAGCATACGTAACATACACAAAATATAGAGGGCTATCTAGAAAGGCGATGATCATACCCTAATGGTTGCGAACCACATAGCCTTATAGCGTACCATGTTTAAGCCATTATCGGATGATGAGGCCCAAGGTAATTGATTATTTCACATAGCACATTCCACTTTGAATACCACATTGCCAATTCATAATCACACAACTGATTACTACAAATGTAAATTCCTGAGCTCATACTTATCAGAAAAGGGTGTTAAGCTAAGAGAAGTAGCCTTCTCTGCCACCAAACAGAAGATACATTCATAGAGATCAATTAATGTAATTAGAAATGCAATGTCAGACATTATTCCATACAGGTTTTATAGGAAAAGGACGAACCGAAGGAACTTTCCTACCACATGCTGTCAAGAATCATCCCTAGGATTAGTAGCGAAAAATCCATGCATTGAAGATCCCAAATGAAGAACTACTATCACATAATATGATATGGGAAATTCCCCCAAGGGTTATGATAAGTAGCCCTACATTCCATCATCCATATCATTTCCAATTCTTCACTTCGAATACGTAAATTGGTTCAATGTGGTTCTGGATAAGAATTACTCAAATCCGACCCCGGTTCCTTGAACCAGTCATCGATAGAAGAAATGTTAAGTAAATAGGGAATTATTCTTTTGATTTGTTACTTCCTTTTTATCAAAAATATCTTCAAGATAATATATCTTTAAAACATTTTTCGGTATATACGAAAGTATTAAACTCTCGTTGGAAACTTATTTATTTAAATTTTATCAAAGATTTCTTAATTCAAAATCAAAATTTTGATTGAGTTGAAACCATGTTATCTAGGATGTTAATCAAAAACTAGTAAATATTAAGTGAGTAGAATCTATAGAAATCATTTAATTTTACTCAATATCAGTTCCCATATTCAACAAGCACTATGGGTGGAATAACAGAAAAATCATCTTTTAAATTCCACGAATAGTATGAGTTCCCTCTTTAGAATTTAACACCAAATATAAGAAGATTATCTTCATACAATCGAAGTTACTTATGTTTGGAAAATTATATCTTTTATACTTTGGGAAGTTTTGATCCACGTAAATCAAATTTACTATCTCCTCCGTCAGGCAAGTCTGTGTAGCTAGGGAAGGCAGGCAACTGGTTCCTCAAACCTAAGCCTAGAGACTACATCTCTATCACCTATAAGGTGGTCAAGTTATATGATCGACACTAAATCATTTAACATGCTTAATTAACTTTTAATTATATATTTAACCACTTTGAAATAATTTGTGAATCCTTCAAATCACCTTTAAAATACTTTATTCATTTAAAAACATTTACAAAAGATTTGGAAAAGAATTGTTGCGTATAGAACTATATTTCAAAAGTTATAGAAAAATACTGTGAATGGTATTTTTTAAGTTCCATTAAAACATTTTAAAATATTTTTAGAAGTTATTTTACATTTTTATACAATTTTAAAATATAATTTTTAAAGAAATCCTTTTATGGATTCCGAACTGCAAAACCACGGTTATTTAAAAAACTCATTTTATTCATATTTCAAAATATACTTATTAAAATCTAGATTTTCTTTCTTCATTTTATAACTATGATTATAAGAATTTGAGAAATTCTTATTTCAAAGAAATCCTACTCTGAATCCATCATATAAATGGATTTGGATTATTACAGCGCGAAATTACGAACTACCGTTACGCAACTCGCCGATTTCAACTAAATTTGTGTATCCTCATAAAACATTGTCGAAACATATTTATAAAACCTTACTAAATCATTTTAAACCATTTTCAAAGGGTATAAACATTCCATATGCACCATTTCATTCAATAAAGGAAAGTCATTTCCTTAGTGCTTCTCGACGTGTATTTAAACGTGACTTGCATGTATAATCAACAACGATATTAAACATCCATACTTGATATTAAAGCATAGTAAACATCAGTTCCAAACATCATATATTCTTCCAAATATGGTAAACAACTATCATAAGCAAGCATAGTAACATCCAAGATATCATATATTTAAAGTGGAGTTTCTCACATTGACTTTCTATCGAAAAAATGGCTATAGCTTCACTAACTCGCAATCAGAGCTCACGAACCCTTACTACTTGCCTCCTAGTGTGCTCAGACATTCCATGCCAAAATTGGTGCTCGGCAAAGCATGGGAAATTAGGTATAGAACTTTTGATTATTATTGAATTTACCAAAAAAACTAGACTTGAAAATAGGTCATCACCTCTTAGGTTTTTGTACATTCTACTGTCTAAATTTGGAAAGGTGGTCAACATGAAAGTTGTAGGAAATTATTTTCTATATAGTTTCACAAAATTAGTTATCCAATTTGGATAATTTTGGAGTGAGATATAGTAAAAAGAAACAGTGGTGTTCTTGGGTTTTAAAATTTTGGGCTAAAAATGCCTCTAAAAGAATTGCTTTTTTTACCCTAGAAACTCTTTGATTTTGAAGAAGTGATCAAAATGAAAATTATATGCAACTCAGTTTTACTCAATTTGAAAAAAATCTTTATTTGGTTTTGTTTTGAGAAATATGGCCAAGATAATAAAGTGCATTCTCGGGTTCCAAAAACCTAGACCGAGAATGAGTATGAAAGAATTGAAATTTTGACATAGCTACTCTCTGTTTTGGAAGAAGTGATGTAAAAATATATATAAACCAATTGAATTATCTATAATGTGGAAAAAAATGATTTGGAGTCAGGAAGAGAAAGTTATGGCATAGCCTTAAGTTTGTACAAAATATCCCACATCATATCATTCCTTCTCCATCACCCATGTGCCATATTTCATCCATCATTTGGCTTCCAACATCCACCATCATCACCCCCCCCCTCCCTATGTATGTGTGCTTAAGTGTGCACTTTGATGTGAGATGGTTGACTTAAAGAAAGCTTAAGAGTTAAGCTTCTAAAATATCTTAGTTTTTCCTATATATATATATATATATATATATATATATAAATGTGTATGTTTATTTGTATGTATATAATTGTTCATGTGTGCATGTGAGATGTACATACATGTTCATGTATGTGCACAAGAGAACTAACAACGTTAGATGACTTTGAACAACTTACGTTCGTTAAACTGTTGAAAATCGAGAGACCAATTCCTGGTCAAGTTTTCACTTACTAATTTATATACAAATATTTGTAAACAAAATTTGAAAATAAATTTCTAATCACTATTAATTAATTAAATGATCACATATGAATTATAAAACCATATAAATCAATATCAAATGATGATTTACAAAAAGTTTTATTATATCGATAAACCGATATTGATTTTTCTTATATTTTCAAATCAATCATATATTATTTAAAACTATTATAAATGATTTATTATCACTTGATAACTAGTTAAAATGAATTATAATCATTTAAAACAAATATTTTAATAATTGTAATAATTACTAAATCATTAAATCTCAAGTTAAAATCATTAATCAGTTATTAAATATAAGGCATATTGATGATGTCATACATACTTTTAATTTCCCAGAAAAAATAAAATAATTAAGTTATTTCATATTCTTAGTCAGTTATAAAAATAAGTGTATGTGTCCAGCTTTGTGCATGACATTTTTTGATTTGGAGATATTGATCGATAAAACGGTTTTTAGCCGTTTTATCGGTATTATTTCCAAAGGAAATATTTCTTAGAAATTTTTCCCAAATTAAGTTCATTATCATTCTTGACTAGTTTAAAACTTGATTATTTATTAAAAATAATCTATATTTCAATATTTCAATATCTTTAATTAAAGTGATCAAATTATGGGTTGTTACACATAATCATATGATTTAAGAATTATTTTTCAAAGATTTGCTTAGACTACAATTTCAAAATAATTGTAACACTTCTAGATACGTTTATATTGTCGTTTTCTATAGCTAATGCATCACTTTTTCTACAATAAAAAAATACCATTATTATAGTTTTACTATGTAATGAGTATTCATAATGTTCTTATAAAACAAAACCATGTTTATTTTTAGTCAATATTGAAAAATAGTTATTATTTCATAAATACTTGCTACATTTAAGAAAATAGTTTTTCGTATCTTGACGCATCCATTAATAAATGTTATACGGTATGCTCCCACCATTTCTTCCATTACCATAACAATATACAAAATACGAAGGTTCGTCAAATTACTTAGTACATAAATTTTATTTCATCCACTGTAACTAGTTTACAGTCGAGGGTTTCAGATCAAATATCTTAAACTCGGAAAAATAACACTTATAGAAAATAGTTTCCTATAGTCATACATTTGGAGTGGAAATAAAATTTCTCATTCCATATTAAATACTTACCAAATTTTAAACAATTTTCATTTTCAATGTCTATTATTATGGGGAAGTAACCATTCGCTCTCATCATCCCAACTTTGTCTACTTTAAATCTACTTTTGGACATTTTCTTTTCTTTCCAAATAGTCAAACCTATAATACTCTACCTCTATACCCACACCACCAAATAGTATTACCAGACAATACTGTCGGATAATATGGGGATAAGGTGATATTGGCCTATCATATGTGAATATTCGATTGAGATAACACCGGTATGTGTTTGAAAATCAAAAACAACTCACCTATATGTTCACAGTTTGGCATAAAGCAATAAACACGTGCATTTACAGGATAGAATAATACATAATATAAAATAAATGACAGAGAACACGACGCCATCAACGCAGCGATAATATATAATAGAAATATACACTAGTCTGAGTGGGATGCAAAATATATCGAATCCCAGTATCCCAAAAATATACAATGTATATTTCCAATATATACATCTCAACACCATCAATATACGTGAGGGTACATAAGTAAATAATGATGCATTAGTCAAAAAATAGACTAGCCTCTAAATATGCCCACAATATCAAGCTGGTCACTTTGTCCATGAACCTATAACATCTCGGACTGACCCAAGTATTATATATAAATAACACACTGGTCAGACTATGTTTAAAATGTAGATGTTAAAAGATCATAGAAACATGCATGGTATAACTAACATATAAACATCCCAAAATGGCATAAATCAATACTGGTCTCACACATATCTCAAGACCATGCCTAAATATGATCGCCCACATATAAGCAAAGTGAAGCTATAAATCCACACATACAACTGTCATCAAAGCATAAGAAGCCATCAAATACCATAGGCTAGGATGCAGCTATATTCGTGATTATCTCTCAAATAATCATAAGTAGACATATCCCGGGCCCTTCGTACTCATATAAGTGAAACAACCAAGCATCCATAAAATCAAACATACACTTGCAATACACATCAATATAGAATAGGCTAACACCTCAACACAGCCTAGATAATCCTACTTGATAATCTTATGTATGGGGATGGACCATACATCAGACATGTAGTCTCTAGTACAATCCTCTACTCATTATCATATTACATCAAATTCAAAGAAATGTACAATGGTCATATTCTATCCAATTACATATCATAACCAGATGAGAGACCAACAACCACTTGCTTACTTTAATAGACTACACACATGCCTGTCTAGCATGGCTCCTACAGTCTTCATTTACCTCGACGACTATCATGACCCAATATTCATTGGGTGCAAGTCTACACTATCTAATGGTCACGACCCTACAAGTGCCCCAAATAGTAACAAATTGATGGACTATGTGAAATGTGGAAAAGCACACTGCAATAACACAGAGTTATATGTACATATGTATATGCATATGTATATCTGTGTGTATATCACAAAGTGTGTCACGAATCCAGGGCGTGATCCTATAATGCTCGTAAACTACACTCGATAATGTTCTATACATTAAGTCCTATGAGTAAACGAAAAAATATTACTGGGAGTTCCACTACAAACAATATTACTAATCCATTTACTTAAATGACTCACAGTCTAGAATTTTCATCCAACATTATTTTATATAACAAGTCCAAAGAATAGCCGAAGAAATATTACCGAAAGTCCCATATCGGACGATATCATAACATCGGTTATTCAGATTCCTCGTTACACAGAAATGTAAAAAATCATAACACATATATGAATTTAAAAAGAGATATATTTATTAATACACATATATTATATTTCATAAGCCTTTTATGACCTTGGAATAGTGAAAATTTTATTTTTTTTCTTTATTTTATAATACCAAAGCAAGAATTTTTGTTCCCATAAAATTACTTCCGAAAACTCTTTTCTAAAATTAACAATTTATAGCGATTAATAGGAAATTTTAAATGATATTTAGAAACTCCAAATTAATTCCCTTTATTTCAAATCTACAAAATGTATTTCCAAAACCCTTACTTATACTCAAAACTCATGAAATACACCTTAAAGACCATACAATATTTATTAGAATCCATTTCATATATTTTTTTCTAGAATTTTGTAGGATTTTTTAATAATTATTCCAATTCAAAAACCAAACTTTCTTTAATAAATTAATATCTTTAATAAATTAATATCTTTAATAAAATAAGCAATTTTCTATTTAAATCTAATTTTTTCTCTAAAATCAGTTCACGTTTATAATATTTCCATTTTCTTCTTTTCAAACACATTTTTATTAAATATTTTTATTAATTGTTTTTAAAATGGTGCACAGAAACAAATACATGCAGCTTGGAACTTTACTGTTCCAAGCCACCTCACATTGGTGCACTGGTCCTAGGTCTGAAAAACCGATCCATAGCCTGGAGCAGTGAAGTTCCAGGCCGTAAAGCAATTTTTGGCAACTTCGATCACCCTACTCCGCTTCAGTTGGTCGGTATCTCTTCATTATACACTATACTTCATTCCAACAATTCAAAAAACCACATCACTCAAAATCAATCAAGAATTAATCTAAGAAGTAGGTTCATGAAGAGGAAGCACAAAAACACAATGATTACATTAGCATTCAACGATGAAATATAAACATTTTGACATAGAGTTGTTAGTAAAAATTACTCACCTTAGGTATAGCTTGCCTATATTCCTTCTTCTTCCTCTTTTCCCTTACTAGAATATTTCTGTTGCTCTAGTCTTGGTCAAAATTTAACATTCTTCATGACAAGAGGTGTAGCGTGGTATTGAGATACTCATATTTTTATTTGGGGATATTTGGAATTTTATTTCTACTTGATTTTAATTTTTAAAAGAGGTGGCAGAGGTTTTGATAACTTTGTTTCATGAAGTAGAATATGAAAATATGGAGAAGGTGTAGTGAATTACTTTTGAGTGGAATGAAGGTGATTCTAGAAAAGAATTGTCTATATTTAGGATGCACGAAGCAAGATTTTAGGCTTTGACAATTGGGCTGTACGCAATTACTAATGCATTTCCATTTTATACTTCTTCCTCTCTTTTGTCTTTTATTTCAACTAATTTTACTTATCACAAATCAATATCAAAATTTGAAATAAAATCATATTCTAATTACTTAAGTGATTGCACAAGATTATGAATTTTATAGAATTTATTTTCCATAAATTGTCACGATCCAAATTCCAGCGTTGGAAAATCGACATCCGTACTCCACCGTACTTGAATGCCGGAGATTCAAACGTTGAAATTCGAGTCGCGCCGGAGCTTATAACACATTAAGTAAATAACACAGCGGAAGAAATGAATAGCATATATCAATATACAACATTTGATACAATAACTGATACAACATGAATGATACAACAGAATGGTACAATAGATATCAACATTTTCAGAGATACAAAGAATAGCAGCGGAAATATAATAATAACACTAGCAGCGGAACAAATCTCCAAAATAGTCTTCAAGAAAGAACTCCAGTATCAGCAATCTCCATCTCCAAAGCACCAATCCAGAAATAGCTCGAACTCCAAATCAAGATGAAGAGAAACAACTCGATCCAAAATGCGATTGCCAAATCCTAAGGCTGAAAGCTATCGAATCTACACCTACTATAGATTATCTGAAAATCCAAACTCTAGACTGCCCGTGTGGGAAAATAGTGGGCACCCAGAGTTTAGAAAAGGAATAATAAACTCCAGGTCAGTCATGGGACTGGTATGAGCAAACAAAAACATTTGGTCTTTTAAAAACAAACAAGAGATTTTAAATTTGAAATCCGCAATGCTTTTTGGAAAATGAAACTACCATAAGGCCTCCCGGCACACACACAATGCAAACGCACACATGGGGGAGATTTCTCCTTATGATAGTCAAACATGCTTACTACGAGAAAAATTCTTTGATATTATTACTAGTGCATAGTGGAAAATCTTTCGAAAGTATAATATAAATCCTAGCCAGCATAGGTACCATGATATTATGCCTACTATAGCTGCCATGTTAAATGGCAGGTTCTACAACTAAAACCGTACATGGCACGTAATTGAAGAATGGATTTCCAACAAATGGTCAGGCTAAGGAACTTCCTATTGCCACATGGGAACGCCTCTGGCGGGACGCCCCGAGAACTAACGTTACGGTTAGATCTCTGCCAACACAAGGCCGGGTTACCTCTATAACTAGGTAACTACTACACGAATATGCCATCCCCCGGTCCTTTGGGACCTTTATCCGAGAGCTCTCCAACAACAACATCACACAGTAATAATATAGTGTGTCCACATGAGTAAGTATCTGGGCTCCATACCATGATACCACCCTTTTCCAGAAGGGAATGACATACCCTAAAGGGCGCGACCCTCATAACCTTGCCGCATATTCCTGTTTCGACCATTTCCGGGGAGTGAGGTCCTGATGAAGTCTCGTCCACAAAGCTACGCTTTGTGCAACAAAGCCATGCTTTGGGTCCACAGATGACCAAAGCAAAGATCACAAGGATAAATGATTAACAAATGATCATATCACAAACAATCAACCAATGATCATCACACAGCAGCACTCAGCATGTCACATTACCAAATTGGGAATATGTCACTGATAAATATCAACTACATAACCTCTGAGCTCGTACGTCTCAAAGAAGGGTGTTAAGCTAAGAGAATAAATTCTCCGCCACCAAGCAGAAATGTATTTGATAGAGATCAGTTAATATCTCAAAGTGTAATGTCGGACATACAACCATACAAGTCTGTTCCGGGTTCGAACAGAACCGAAGGCACTTCCGAAGAAGCCCTTGCAAATCCGGATAATCCCTAATCACGTCCGGACTTCCCATCACATATGGAGATCTCTATACCGGGGATCGGCCAGTGCAGAGACAATCGACGAGTTATCCTTTCGTTTTCGGAAATAACCGGTCTTCACCACCGGTCTTCAATTGCTATCCATAACGTCGTATCACTATTCGGAATGGGCTATATGACACAAGGTCCTCTCCCGGCTAAACCGAATAATGAGCGCCATATTTTAAAACGTATGGGTATGGGATTTTAGTTAAGTCACAATTTATAAAAATCCAAAACTTTTCTTTCAATGGTTAAACAAAATACCATTCTAAATCTTTAAACCAAAAAGATTTATTCACAAAGTTTCACCTAGTTTCACAAAGATCTATTCATAGATTTCAAAAAAACAACTTCCATTTCAATTTGATTAACCCAATAAATCTTTAAATTAAAGATTTAATTTACAGCTTTCAAAACACGTTCCAAAGATTAATTAATAACTCGGAAAAACCATTTTCCATTTTCAAAACTTGAATCCCTTTTTAACACACATTAGAAATCCATTTCTTATATGAAAGCTTCTATTATTTGAAAACAACAGTTTTCGTTTCCAAAATCCAATTCTATAATTTGAAACTTGGGTTAATTTTAAATTCCAAAATATCACCTTTTAAATTGGTTTAAAAACCATATAAATCCATTTATAAGTTGAATAACCTTTTAAACCTTAGTTTCCACATTATAGAATTCAATCTCAAATATTGAATTCAAATTTAAATTAAATTATTTAAATTTCAAACTCAATCAAGTTATTCAAAATACCCATTTTCAAAAGCTTCAATTCCAAAACTATTTTGGATTCAAAAGGTTAAAATTTAAAAAAAACAATTTCAAAATCTGTGACTTAACAAATTTCCACGTGCAACCCATACTTGTGTGTGTATGAGTGTGGTCCAGGGGTTTTACACAATAGTGCAACATCATCAAATATCACAGATTCAATTATTACGATTCGATGTGGGTTTCGGATAACTAAATGGAATCCGACTCCCTGTCGCATCGAAATTCAAATGTCGTTCTACGGGTCAGGGTTTGCATAACAATATATACATCATAGAAATAACAGCTTAGCACAAAACGTCACATAGCATTGCATCACATATCAAATATATCAATCCATCACACAACATCAATAACAATCAAACATCTTTAATTAAGATGAATAGCCCGTGTGGTTAAAATTTTATTACTCACATAATTACCTTTGTTAGTAATTTTAATCAATGATTAATTTTAATTGATTGAGTCTTAACCACCTTCATTAACTAATCACTTCCTTAATTAATTATCTTAATTAATTAATCCTTAGTTGTAATTAATAAAATCTTAATCACTTTTATAAATGGGCCTTAATTAATTAATCTCAAGACTTAATTAAAATTGTTAATTATTTAATCAATCATCCATATTCCTAATTAACTAAATAGTTAATTATCCCACTTAATTATTTTAAAAAATTAATGAACCCAATCATTGAATTTTATTTATCTTTTAGATAAATATTTCTTACTTAATTAAAGAATTTAAATTTCACTTTTAAGTTTCATTTTAAACTTAAGATAAAAATTAGCTTAAACAAGGTTTTAATACAATTCAAAAACCTTTATCTCATATTTTAAAAGAAACACATGCTTAACAAAAATTGGTTTTAAAGGTTTTAAATATCAATTCAATTTAAATTCAAACTTATTTTAAAAACTGAAATAAAAGTTTAATTCCAGATTTAAACTCACTTTTAAATTTCTGATTTAAAATTTTAAACTTCCAATTCAATTTCAAAACACATATATGCTTTTACACTTTTTAAAATCTAATTTAAATTTGAAAATATGAATTATTTCAAATCTCAGACAAACAAATTTGAATTCTTATTCAACTTTAGATTTTTCAAACTCAGTTTATATTCAACTTGCATTATAAACTTTACATTTAAATTAAGAAACAAGTTTTTTGTGTTTTTATTTAAAAACCGAAACTAAGATTTAAAAATTCAAATGATTTCAAAACCTAGATTTAACTGTTGAATCCATATTTAATTTCAGGTTCAAAAACTTAGTTCAGATTTTAGATTTCAGATTCAACTTGTCTTAAAGCCTATATTTATAAATCTAAACTTCCAGATTTAATATTTGAAACCAATATTCTTTTATGCCTAAAAGTTGTTTCAACCCAACTCTAACTTCAAAATTTAAATTATTTCAAATTTACATTTCAAACTTCCTAAATTCAGATTCAATCTCAGGTTCAAACTTAGTTTAAATTTCTAATTTACATTTTTTGAAACTTGCTTTGATATTTTAAGAACAGAACAGGTTTCTGTTTTAAACCTGAATTTTTTTTTTTTTTTTTTTTAATTTACTTCGAGTCAGATGTTACTTTACTTCGAGTCAGACACCTAAGAACTTCGAGTCACTCACGAAATCGACTCTAGAAGAAAACTTAAAACATTTTTCCCTCTGCTTCAATCAAACACTGATACAACCCAATACCATGTGCACGTGCACCACCACCAGAACCCCCTCCGGCCTCCGATCACCTCACTGGCACATCAGCAACCCATGCAGCTACTCAACTAAATCGTCAACTGGTGCTACCATCATCAGGAATCAAGAATGATACCCAATGCCAAAACCTGGAAATGAAACCAAGTCCCCCTTCAAAACCTGTCATCGCCTCGCATCCGCCCCTCCGACCACCGTGACCCCTGAGACTCCGGTGATGACTTCAACCACGTCCAAGCTTCAACTGAGCGAAACCCCGTGCAACTCGATCAATTACATTAGCCGATAGGTTGAATTTTGTCAAACCCAGTAAAACTAGGGTTCAAAAATTCAAATCAAAATCGCAATTACAAAAACGAATTGCAACACAATCTAATATTTTTCCCCTCGTCCTTGATGTCTCCTCCACCTCCAGAAGCGATCACGACATCTCCAATCGATTGTGGAGATCGAAATACCCCAAAATGTATGATACAGTCAAAATAGAAGTGCTCTTGGAATATAGCATTTAAAATCATAATTTTTCTTGGAAAAATCATAGTTTTGTATGGAGATTGGATCTATAATCCTGAAACTTCAAATTATTATACTTGAGAATTTCACAAATTAAGATTTGCTCATCTGTTTTTAAACTTTAGAGTTGATGCAGGGTTGTTTAACTTAAATAATATTTTTAACCCATAGTTTATGGTGGAAATAAACACCATTTGTTTTCTGCCTTATCTAAACCAAGACTAAATCAAAAAGAAAAGGATTTAAGATCAAGCAGAGACTTAAGTTTGAGGGAACAGGTATGCATCAGCAAACAATCAGGCATTTATAAATATGTACACAACAGATTTATAATGTATTTTCATTTCTACTTTAAAACATGCAAGTGTACTCAACAGCATAACATCACCCATCACAAGCATCAAACATAAAAAAAAACAGAGGTAAAAGTGTTTGCTCACAAGCATGGAAACAGGGAAGTAACTAACAACAGAGTTTAATATATGCATCATATACAAGAGGGTGAAGGATTGCTCACCTGTTTTTGAAGGACAGAGGAGAATTTCCTTTGAGCCTGAACTATATTTTTTTTTCTTTTTTTTTTTTAAAGCTTGAAGTCACCACTGCAAAGAACTTTGGATTTTGTTTAAAGCTTCCAACTTGTTCTATTTTCCCAGCTGCAGACTTCAGGTCTTTTTCCTTTTTCACTTACTTTGAATTCCTTTTGTTAACTAATTAAACATGATTGTTTAAATCTTGTTTGAATTACTGATTTCACCATTAAACTCAAATTCATTTAAAAAAAAAAAAAAAAAAAACTTACTTGCCTTTGAATTTGTTTTAGAGATACACTGCACTTGATAAAACTGAAGCTATCCCATGTTGAATTGCTTCAGACTTCAAACTGAATTGATTTTGGCCTTTTGAATGTTTGCTTCAACTGTTTTATCTCTGATTCCCAGTTCTTGATTTATTGAGTTGATCACTTAGCATTATTCTCTCACAAGTTCATGTTGTTTTGCTCAAATCTGTATAGACAGATTTTGTTCCAGATTTGATTTTGAATCCCTTTGCATTGCTTAAATCTTTAGATTGTTTTCCAGATTTCTTTTTTTTTTCTTTTGCTTTGTTTTCGAACTGAACTTAAATTTGAATTGTATACATTCCTTTGGTGTTTAGATTGAAATGCCAAATCTTTGATTACTGATTTGTTCAGATTTTGTGAGATGTTTAATATGATTGCATATGGGAAAATGAAGAGTTTTTGTAATTTTTTTATCTTATTATTTTATTTAAATAATAATGTTGAATGCCATTTGTACAAAAATATCAAAATCTCTAGATCTTGTTAATTATCTTACTCCAAACCCATGTGCAAGTGTATCTCTTTACTTCCTTATGTATATTTACATTTGTAATTTCACAAGACAAAGGTTTTTTTTTTTATAAATTTTTATATCATATCTATTTTATAAATAAATGTACTTTTTCTCTATTTACACAAACAAAAATTATATTCCCATTAATCTCTTGTATTAAATTTTTTTTTGTTTGTTCAACATGTTTATACACTAATATATTTATACAATTTACATTCTTACATTTTTTTTGTTTTGTACAAAAAAATATTTTATAAAAAGAAAAGAATGACTTTTAAATACTTTGATTTTTATATTAACAATAGTTACATTTATTTATTTAAGGGAATTTGACTTAAGAAAAAAATATTTTAAAAATGAGTACACTAATTTTTTTTCTTTTATTGCCACTTCCAAAAATTAATAAAATTAAAAATTTTAGAAACAACTATCATTATCTTTTTATTAATCTTAAGCTTTTAAATTTAAATTTTATTTTTAATACATTTTATTTTGAATTTTATACTTTGGTACATTTACAAATAATATTCTCAATTTATTTCCAAAAATAAATTTAATTGCCAAATTAAACTTAATAAATTTTCGGGGATGTTACATAAATTCTTTTATTTTAGTTAATTATCTCATTTTATTTTTAGCCCGCTTTAACAATTATTCATTTATTCACCAAAATTAGTTTCAATTTTCACTTAAAATTTATTTCTTACTCAAATTCATGTATTATAATATGATTTTATAAAATGTTATTTTCGTATTTTAACTTATCTTACTTAAACTGTTTCTTAATTACATTTTGAATCCCTTTATTAAATAAATTCCAAAACCACTTTTTTTTATTTTTTAGCAAAACTAGCCAGCATTTATAGTGGGCCATCCACATGTATAAAAATTTTGAAACATGTGTTCAGGTACATGCACCAAAATAGTTAAAAGAAAAAATAAAGCATAGGAGTATAGTGAAAGTGCCAAACTGCTAACCAACTAATACCTAAACTAGCCTCCCTTCGAGGAGGAAGAACCACTCCCCTCATCCCAAGATTCAGGCCCAATAACATGATAAAACCCATAGAAAAGAGTAGCTAACGATGAAACAAAATCCAAAGAATCAAAGCCATAGTATTTCCTATCCTAAAGGAATCCAAGATAACATAAAGATTCGGACCACTTAACTGTCCTATAATCAAGAGCACAAGGCCTTCATCCTCAACATGGTAATATAGCTGCCTTTCTTTGTCATCTCCACCAACATACTTATTAAACCTACCATCCTTAGGGTCAAATCTCATTTCTTAAGGCTTATGAATCCAAGCCTGGTTAGATGAGGCCAAAACGAAGTCATCCAAGGAGGGAATCGAATCGAGAATACCCGCAGAGATATCCTTAACATCAATATAGCGAACATCAATGGCAGGAGACAGGATCTCAAAAGGCACAATAGCATCAATAGAGAACATAAATAACATCAACAGGGTAATATCAATGGTTAAAGATGCTTATTTGAATAAAATCAAAATTTCTTATCCTTTTTAAATAAACTTCAAATCTTATTAACTATTATTACTAAAATTTATAAAAAAATCAATCACTTTTCATATAATTAAAGTCATTTCAAACATAAAACGTTAATATTTCTCAAAAATAATTAAATTCTTCATTATTAGTAATTCACAACTTCAAAATATTTAACTACTAAAATAATTCATTCCATAATCTTTTCAACAAATATCTTCTTCAAAAATAAATAATTTTACTATTTAATATTTTATTATCAAATCTCATTATTTGTAAACAAATTCAGAATTAATCTTTAAAATCCACTTTAATTAATTAAAACATTTTTATTAATTTTAATTAATTATTTCTCAACGCTGGGTTGTTACAGACTCCCTTCTTAAGAAAAATACATCCTCGCTAGGGAAAATCTGTAACTAAGCCAATTCATCTAGCTTATCTATACCATTACAATTTACACTCAAATGCAAATAATCAATTAACCAAACATATCGCTTTACATTCATTTATAATGAAAACACATTTGCAAAATTCAACACTTCAAAATTAGAAGCTATGTTTCTTATCAAAATAATCCCTCTATTGAATACCTTTATATTAAATAACATAAATTTTGCAGTCCATGAAGTAATTTTTATTTGAAAAATTTATCATAGAGGGCTCAAACACATTTGCAAAAATCAACACTTCAAAATTAGAAGATATATTTCTTACCAAAATATGCCCTCTATTAAATACCTTTATATTGAATAAGATAAATTTTGCAGTCCCTAAAGTAATTTTTATCTGAAAAAATTATTCTTCCAAAAGTTTCCCTCTTTTTTTCCACCTAAAAGATAAATCAATAAAATTCATTCACTGATCAACTCCAATTTCCATTCGAATAACATTTCTATTTTGAAAATGATTAATCCAATCTTCTAGTTATTAGTTGTTTATATAGAACAAAATGAGATTTTTCTTTTGTTTAAAATAAAATATCTCATCATTTCAAATTTAATTTTAAATTCATAATAAATGTTTATCAAAAGAATCATTCTGTAAAACTAACTCTAATGAATCACATATATAAATCATCTTAATGAAAATATTTACTAACACTCGCCAATAATGACAATACAAACTTTTTATAAAAATTAGCTTTCAATCCCCATAGCATCAAATTATACTTTACTAGAATATTTCTTATTTATGAAAATAACAGTATTCAAATCAATAATTTATTCCAAAAATAAATGAATTATAATTTTTTATTCTAATATTCTTTTATTGAAAAACACACACACACACACACAGATATATATATATATATATATATAAAATTTTGTTTCTCACTACATATTACTACAATCATATTTTAACATCCATACAAGCCACTTTATGTCACATATAATCTTCAAAAGCATCATTCACATAATTTATTTCAGCATGTGTCATCAATATATATATATATATATATATATCAAACTTTACAAATACTTTTAAAATATAATATATCGACGTTGTCATGCCATGATTTCTTAGTGACTTTTGTCGATCGGCTACAATTTTGACCATTTGATAAACACCGCCTCGCCAGCGGCCTCTACTATCCACTAATATCATATGGCTGCAATCGTTGCCTAATATTATCTATAGTTATAAAATATCCTTTATTATTTCTAAAATATTTCATTACTATTACAAAACAATAAATAATTTTCTCATCTCAAAATGTTTACCAATTTTTTTTATTCAAATAATACTTTATTTTTTTTCCAAATAATACACTTTCGCATCAAACTACTTTATATAATTTATCAAAACACTATATGATTTCTTCTTAAAATACAACCCATAATATTTATTTAAAACATGACTTTATCTTCAAAACATCTTTTCCAAAGTCATTACAAATTTCTTCCACTTTTCAAAATATTAAACTTTCCTCAAAATATTATTTTCAATATTATTCGAAATGTTTAATCTTTTCAAAAAAATTAGTCTTTCCAAAACATTGAAATCTTTGCACAACATTATGTCCAAATGTCTTGTCCTAGTGTTTAGGAATCACTGTCAATAATATTGACCAGATGCATTGACCATAATCCTTAAAGACTCAATGGGAAAATTAACACAAATATGTTTAAAAATTCTTTAAATATTTATACATATTACTTTTAATAGTCTTGCTTATATATAAAATATCTTCATTCAATCTTTATCTTTTACACAAATAATATTACACTCGCATCCACATGAACATCATACTTATTCACCCATAACAACAAGCAAGTGTTAAATTTAATTTTTCTTATAATTTTAAGTAATTGTATGTACACAAAAGTAATATACAATTCTCAATATCCTTGGTGGTAACTTCACAATGGAAGACACGGTGAGGTCTTAATATCAATATTTGAGTAGGTTTCAAATCTTCGACTGATGATTCCTACTCAATATTTATTTTAACCAATAAACGACAAATTTAGTACAAAAAATCATCAACCAAACAAGCATATATAAGAAACAAAACAACCAAGGCGTTCGGTGGAAAGCAATTCATTTTCTTTCACTACCCACTCTAATTAATAACATATCAAAATACAACAAATCAATACTAAGCCATCATAGGTCTAATGTTCAACAATAAAGCTCAACCCCACTAGTCATACAACCGCTTCCATCTTAACTACCCTTATCGGCTTCTCTATACTTCATATAGAGTCTAACTCTTGAAAGATTAAAAAAAACAAATATCAAATATTAAGAAAATACAAATACGTCCTCGATGATTACCTTAGTAACCATTGTATAATAATATGTACACTCTTGCTATCCCTCACTATAGGTAACTACCCCACACCTTAAGGCTAAGCTCATGTCTTTTATACTTTATATTGCTCAAAACCTTTCTCTGATACCAATTATAATATCCCACCTCTATACCTACACTATCGAATAGTATTACTATGTAATATTGTTTGATAATTCAAAGAATAAGGCGAAATTGGGCTGTCACACATGAATATTTCCTTGGGCTAACATTGTTACGTATTTAAAAAATCATAAAAAATTCACTATGCGTACACAGTGTCGGCGCAAAGGAATAAAAACGTGCATTTATAGAGTAAAAAAATACAGAATATAAAATAAATGAAAGAGAACACAGATCATTAATGTAGTAATAATATGTAATAGAAATATACACCGGTCAGAGTTGGATGCAAAATATGTCAAATTCTCATTATCTAAAAAATATTACAATATATAGGTCCAATACATATATCTCAACACCATCAATATACATAAGGATACATATGTAAGTAATGATACAATAGCCAAAAAATAAACTACCCTCCAACTATACCTGCAATCTCAAGCTGATCACTTCATCCCCATTGGCTCGGTATATTGGCATATGAGAAAGGCAAGCGGAAAGAGAAAAGAGGAAAGGAAAGATATCGGATGGAAATCTGGGATGCCGCTCGAAAATCCCAGACCAGGTATCTGGTCCGGCATAACACATGGATGTCGGACCAAATATCTGGTCCGATACAACACAGGGATGGGGACCAAATATCTGGTCCGGCACAACATAAGGATGTCGAACCAGATGTTTGGTCCGGCAAGTCAGCATGCCAACCTCAAGACCAAAGTGACTCCAAGGACCCCCTTCTCTCGCCATGGAACCAAAGCTGGTTGGGTTCGATACCGACCCAGACTCTCACTGCCGAACCAGACAAGCTCGCACCATGCCAAACCAAACATGGGAGAATATAACTTCACCTTCACCTTTCCTAACATCACTCTATAAATACCCTATCTCCTTAACAATAATGGGGACATATTTTTAGAGAAGAAAGGGAAAACTCTGATAAGATTCAACCAACCCTGCTCCTTTAAATTTTTGCTCTTTCTAATCAAATTGTATTTGTAACCAAACTAAAGAAGCATAATAAGATGGATAGTGGATGTAGGCAAGTTCTGGCCGAACCACTATAAAATTTTGTGTGTTCTACTTCCTTTAAGCTGCTTTCCTTCTCTGAGCCTGTAAACTGTTCTGTGACTGTAATAATTATCTGATAGTGTATAGAGATATTAAAAGTAGCATATCAAACAACCTAAAGGAAACTTAATCAAATTCGAACTCATGGATGTTTACCCAAATTTTGTGCAAACATTTTTTGTGCTTTCGCTGAGAGCGGCATAGAGAGCCGAACTCTCTTGTCCACTCTCCTTCCAACCTTAACACATCATTAGCACAAAGCTCCTTCTAGGAGGAACGCTGACAAGGGTAAGAACGCAGCCACCGATAGTATGCTCACTCCTATTCAAGATGATCAAGGGAACCAGGCCACCCATTCTCAGCCTCCAGGTTCAGTTATCACCCAAGAAGACTTAGATAGGGTTATGAATGAGATGACTGACCACTTCACCCCCCAGCAAAAAGTTTTAGTGGACCAGCTCATGACACGCTTAAGGGGCACGGAGGAATCCACTCGCAACATAGAATCTTGAAGTGAATCTAAATTTGGAGAGGCTCGTAGATGGAACAGAACCCCTTCGAATGTGGAATTCAATTAAGAAGATATAAGAACTCAAAACCGAGCCAGGACTCGGCCCGAAGCCGGTCCTGAGAGAGTGCCAGGAGTTGGGCCTAGACAAGGGACACCAGGCAAGGATCGGCTATGACTGACCCTATCACGCTTTGAGCAAGCTATCGCTAATACAACCTCAACCAAGGTTCCAGACGTCATCGGTATCAAAGGGAAGCCCCAATTTCTCCCAAGACTGCCCCAGAATCTAAGGAAAGAGTGACATGCCTCTTCGGGAGTATCTCAGGTGTGAACAGTAAGAAAGAGATGTAGGAGTAAGGATGTCTAGCCTATTCACAAGGGAATAGAAGCAATAACCACTCCTCAAGAATGGAAGATCCCCACCATGGATCCCTACAAAGGCACGTCCGACACAATCATCAACTTAGAGCATTACACCCAACACATGCTTATGAGTGGAGCGATGGTGTAGCATCCCACCTTCTAATGCCCCAAAACTAACTGCTACTGATGTTGCAGTCATTTGTAGTTGTTATTTCCTGGAGATCAAATGTGGCGTAGTTAATATTGATACACAGGAACACATGAATATGAAAAATTTTAAACTTCCAATAAACAAAATTTCTCATTTCATGCAAATTACAATTTAATATTTGATTACATAATCCCATACTTTAACCATGTTCAGATAACATATACATGTAGAAAATACAAGATGTCCCTTTATGATGATCGGAGAACTAATAATTTGAACTTTACAGTTCTTAGTACATCACAACGGAGAACACAAAATAGCTTCTATATAGCTAACACTGCCTTCTATACGTCTTCGGAAGCTTAGTCGTACAAAAACCTAAAATGTTCCCATTCTCCGACTACTCAAATTAATTTTGAGTACCCAGGAGTTTGTGGAGAAATACAAACTTCGAGTCAGACAATAAGTCTGGTATGTATAATCCCTTATGATCTCTTATCATAAATAGATATCTAGTGAGACCATGTCGCTTAGCGGAATGGGTTTTCCCCTCACTAGTATCCAAAACAAACATGAAAATCGTTTACAATGCCCTTGCACCCAAAATGTCTAGTCTTAACAAATACGAAATAAAGCCATTAATCATATGTATTGGATATACCATCCACCTATTTATTTGATATCCCATCTAAAAGTAATTTATTAGATTTCCCATCTAAAAGTAATTTATTAGAGTTCCCCTCTAAAACCTTTAATATGATTATCCGTCATAATTTAATAGAACTATCCATCCCAAATCCATTTAAAAAATGCAGATTATCCATCGCACGTTATTTTATAAAAGATGGTGTGGGCTATCCTACGCACACCACGTAGTTTTCCTATGATGACGATGAACCCTTGGGAGCCAAATCCCGAGGCTAACTACCTCTGGCAAAACATTATTTCATTACAAATTTGATGTGGGAGTCCACCGCACATTCCGTATTTTTCCTAGGTTAACCAAGAACCTAACACTTGGCCAATTAAAACATCATGATCCCCATGATTAGTTATAAAAATTCATGATCCCCATGATTAGTTCTTTTCCCCAGGTATACCACCTACTGACCTATTCCGATTGGTAGGCCCAATTAGGTTAAATTAAATAAAAACACATTGATAGCCCAATGTATATTTTTGAAAGCATATTTCTATTTGTAACCCCAAACTATGTATCCAAAAACATTAAACCAATCTGGTGTCCCCAAGGTTTTTATAACATTCAATTTAAATAAGGATCCCCTTTGCATATTCAAACAAAGATAAGTATTTTATGCTATAACCCTTCGAAGTACCCCCTTCGAATTAGCAAAACTTTAATCAAGAAAAATGGATAAAATTTGCCCTTTACAACCCTTTGAATGAAATCCCATTTGAAAGAAAATAACCCTCCGAAATTAGCCCCTTCGGAAGCCTTCCTTTTGAAAGCATCACAAAATCATACCTTTCGACCTTGTCGAAAGGTCCTACCTTTCGACAATGTTGGAAGGTTTCTTTCTGACTTAGTCAAAAGGTTCTAACTTTCAACCTTGTCGAATGCCTTGGGTATCCCCCTACAAAACCATTCGAAAGCAATGAAACTCAAACCTTTCGAAATCATTGAAGGTAACCCCTTCAAAACTTTTCAAAATCAAACCTTCTGAAACCAAAACCTTTCAAAACCGAAACCTTTCGAAATAAAACCTTTCGAAACCATTCAAAAACAATAAAGTGTTGATGTTGGAACCAATCCTTTAAGAATATACTTCCGGCCTTGGCAAAAGGTATTAAAACTTTTACTTTTTAAATACACTGGGAGGTTTAGATGTAACCCCTTGTTCTTCCCCTTCTTTCCCTTCTTTCTCTTTGGTTTGTCGAAGGCATCTTTCGAATTAGCCGAAAGGATTAAAAAACCTTTTTAGAAAACATTTTAAAGCAATATTCTCTAAGGTTTAAATTTTTGAAGACCCCCTTCGAAACCCCTTCTTGAATATATAAAATTTTAGTCTTTTATAAAATGATAGAGTCGAAGGATCCCCCTTCAACTATTCGAAAGCAATTATGTTTATATTCGAAAGCAAAAGAAGCAGCCTCCCCATCCCTTCGCCCCTCTTCCCTTCGACACCATGCCTACCTTTCTATTTTGTCGAAAGGTAATTATTTACCTTCTGCCTCAGACAAAAGGCACCTTTCGATTTCGTTGAAAGGTTAAAAACGGGCTTTTGGAGTCAAAGAAAAAACTAAGCCTACTAAAGTGATGGTTTATCTTGCTTGTCTAATTTTGATTGGTTGAGGAGCCTTTACATGTACTTCCAAAAAGTAAACAGTATACAAAATTTAACCTTTTTCTCAAAACACTATTCCTCTTCTCCAATTAAACTTTCAAATTGCAACCTTCCCTTCGAGTTGACTAATTTGAATGCAATTTTACAGTTTAGCCCTTATGCTTAAATAATTTAATTACCTTAGTAAATCACTAAGGGAAATCTTCAAAAATCACCAAAAATATGATAAATCATATACTTCAATATATTAAAATTTCAAAGCATATGAAGATCAAAACAACTTGGAATTAACCAAAACCGAATAAAAATGTGTTAATTAGTCCATCTACATTTAAAACACCTATGTCTTATTCAAACAAAGGTTTAAATGGCTATATCCTAACCAAAATCACAAATATGAATCGGATATAACCCATAACTGATCCAAACATAGAAAAATGAGATGATAAACATGCTATTCACCTTGATTAGTTAACTGGAGAATGGGATAATTTCCTAGCTTTAAATCCTTAGTTTTTTCTTCGATTTATTGCTCTTCCTGGAGTTTTTTTAATGGTCGGCCAAAAGTTGGTGAGGAGTTATTAATGAGAGTGCAAAAATTTATTAAAGTGGAGGAAGAAATTTATATTAAGTAATGTTGCCCCCTTTCCAAGTTTACCCCTTAAGAAAATCCTCCTTCGAATTTTAATTAAGACTTATTTTAGTTCATCCATTAAGACATGGCCATTGGATTTATTAATCTCATCTCTCTAATTATTCACATTATTCTATTTAATTTATCCAATTAAATATCCTGAATAATGTTAGCATTACAATTGGAGGGTGTAATGTTTCCTGCTATTCTTGTCGGATCTAGCAACCACATTGTTTTGTCGTCTGCCTTATGGCTCTATTAGCTCTTGGGAAGTACTAAAGGAAAGATTCATAAGTCAATTTTTAATCCATGTGGATTTGCCCAAGGATGCCTATTCCCTATAAAATGTGAAACAAAAAGCAGGATAACCGCTACAATAATATCATACCTGCTTTAACGCTGTCGTGCTAGTAGTGCAAGATGCCGATGAGAGGCTTACACTAATGGTGTTGTGCAGAGGCATCCACCTGGATTCCAAACTTGTGAGAAGGTTGACGAAGGAGAAACCCTAACTCTTTAGGATTTCTTTTATGAAGCTGGGAAATACATGAGATTGTAGGACGCGGTGGCCCACCTACATAGCGAGCAACCTACAAAGGCTTCTAGGGCACGAGGAGACATGGGTGCCCCACCTCGAAGAGAAGGGAATAAGCATAACAGTGAAGTAAAAAGTGGCCACCAAGGCAATTCTGGGAGTGAAAAAGGCAAAAAGCAACAATACCGACCTTGACTAAGATTCGATTCATACATGCCTCTGAACAACATAGTGGAGAACATTTACATGGCCACTTAACACGAGTTGAAATATAAATGCCCTCGATACAAAAAAGAATTAGAGGCCACGACTTCCATGGCCACTCAACATGAGTTGAAATACAAATGCCCTCCATACAAAAAGAATTAGAGGTCGTAGCTTCCACGAGTCTCATGGACATAACACAGAAGAATGCCAACATTTGCGAGACCTCATTGAGGAATATATCTGGAAAAAGAAGCTAGAGCAATACGTGCAGAAAGGACATAACTCTTCTGCTTTGAGCCACGAAGGATCTAGGCAACCCCATAAGGGAATAATAAGGAAGGAAGAGGTGCGAGCCACACTAACCAAGAAAAGATAACCGTCCACACCATATTTGGAGGCCTTCATATAGCTGACGAAAGTTGGGCCAAAATGAAAAGGTATGGAAAATCCTTAAATGATAGGGAAGGATACGTTCAATGACGAACATTTGGTTGGAAAACAATATCCACACACTGATCCCCTGGTTATCTCTGTCTCGATCGACCTGGCCGAGGTATTTCGTATTTTGGTCAATACAGGAAGCTCGATGAATATTCTATTTAAACATGCATTCATTAAAATGAAATTGTCAATGATAGATGCATCTCCATGATATAAGCCTTTACATGGGTTCACCGAAAAGCCACAATGGCACTCAAACAGCTTGACTTGTTTGTCGAGCTTGGAAGTCATCCCCGATCAGTTGTGAGAAAGAAAACTTTCATACTGGTGGACGGGAACTCCGCCTACAATGCCTTCTTGGAAAGACCCGCATTGTCATACTTCCAAATAGTATTAGCACCATGGTGCTTGAAGATGAAATTCCCGATAAATAACAGAATAGGATAAGTGGAAGGAGACCAAGATGCAGCTCACGATTGTTATGTGATTGAACTTCACCAAAATAAGAAAAAGGAAAAGGGAAAAGGCATGGGGGTTGTCCTCTGCGCCGAAAATTTGGAAGCATAGCGATCAAAGAAGGCCCCTCCTCTCGAGTATACTAACGACCCATTCAATGAATTGGACCCTAGAGATAAGGAAGAGGATGTCAATGCCAAGCTTGCTAAGGCTATGGAACATGTGACAACAACGAACATGACAAAACAAAGCTTTTAAAGATAGGTTATCGGCTAAATCTATATCTCAAAGCCCAATTAATAGGATTTCTAGGAAAGAACTTAGATATGTTCGCATGGACCCATAAGGACATGGTGGGGAAATCCTCGAAGATAGCTTACCGTTCTCTTAATGTTGACCCAATCAAGGTTCCTATCAAGCAAAAGAAAAGAATCATAGGGATAGAATGATTAACCGCTCTCAACAAGGAAGTGAAGAACCTGCTCGCCAATGGTTTTATCCGCAAAGCCATTTACCTAGTGTGGATCTCCAACTCGGTAATGGTGAAGAAGCCTAATGGAAAGTGGCGAACATGCATTGAGTTTTCCAGCCTCAATAATGCTTGCCCCAAAGACTATTTCCCTTTACTCTGAATCGATTGGCCAGTGGACGAAACCGCGGGGCATGAGCTGTTGTCATTTATGAACGCATATTCAGGATACAACCAGATTCCCATGCACATACCAAATCAAGAACACACTAGCTTCATCACGGACCTAGGCCTGTACTATTACAAAGTCATGCCCTTTGGACTTCAAAACGCTGGCGCTACCTATCAGTGTTTGGTTAATAAGATGTTCGAGCAACAAATTGGTCACTCCGTAGAAGTCTATGTTGATGACATGCTTGTCAAATCAAGAAGAGCTGTGGATCATCTAAGCCACTTAGACGAGATGTTCCAAGGGTTGTGAAAATACTAAATGAAGCTAAACCCATTAAAATACACTTTTTGGGTGTCTTCGGGTATGTTCTTAGATTTTATCGTACATGCTAGAGGGATAGAGGAAAATTCTGAAAAGGTACAGACTTTGAAGGACATCTAGATCCCAATAACATGAAGAGAAATGCAGAACCTAAATCGAAAGGTGGATGCTTTGAGCAGATTCATATCCAAAGCAACGAACAAGTGTGTCCCATTATTCGAAGCCCTTAAAGGGGAAGAAGAAAAGTTTGAATGGACCGATGAGTGATACTCTGCCTTCCCAAATTTACTTCAACATCTTCAAAAGCCTCTAGTACTCTCCACCCCAAGGGATGGTGAGAGCCTTTACTTATAGCTGTATCCTTCCATGCCCTAAGTGCAGCACTAGTACGAGAAGATGATCACATCCAAAGACCGGTATACTTCGTTAGCAAAAGATTCACGGGCACAGAAGCTAGATACCCTATAATAAAAAAAATAGCTTACTGTCTTCTCATAGCATCCATAAAATTAGGGCCTTAATTCCAATCACACTCCATTAAGGTTCTGACGGATCAACCCCTGAGACAAGTCCTGTATAAGCTAGATACATCGGGGCGCCTACAAAAGTGGTGCATTGAGCTCAGCCAATATAACTTCACCTACCATCCATGCACCGCAATTAGAAGACAAGATTTGGCTGATTTCATAGCTAAGCTTACAATACGAGATGAAGAGATAAAAGTAAAAATTGGGGAAGCAGCCAGATGGAATTTGTTCGTTGATGAAGCATCGTATGATCCTTTCTCGGGGGCAGGAGTCGTAATAATCACACCTTGAGAAAGAAAGTTATGTTGTGTGCTAAGGAAAGAGTTTACCGCAACCAATAATGAAGCCGAATATAAAGCAGTGATAGCTGGACTAGAGATCATTAAAGAAATAGGAGTTAGGTTAGTATGTATTCCAAGTGACTCGCAGCAGATTGTGAACCAGATCCTCGAAGAATTCTAGACTCATGGACAGAAGCTCAATCATAACTCAAAAGGGCCAAACCCTCCTCAATTAGCTAGACTACCATGTAATAAAACAATCCCACGAGGAGTAAATCAAAAGGCAGAAGCCCATGCCAAAGAGACAAGCATAAGGACCTAACCAATGCCAGGGAAAACCCCTGTCATGGGTCAAATCGCACCAAGCTTCGAGTGTCTTCAAATTATAGCAACCGCCAACGGAGAGGTGACATGGATGACCCCATCATCAGATACTTAAAAGGTGGGACCTTACTCATGAAACAGAACGAGGTCAGAAGAATCCTAAGGAAAGCGTCCCATTACACCATCCAGAATGGCATACTGTACCGTCGTGGTTTTTCCAACCCATTACTAAGGTGTGTTGCTGGGAACAAAGAAAAAGGTATCCGTATTAACATCTATTTGGGGAGTTGTGGTGATCACACCAGAGGGCAAACTCTAGCCATGAAAATTCTCCGTTATGGGTTCTTTTGGCCCATATTAAACAAAGACACGACCGAGTTCACTAAGAAATGTGACAAATACCAAAGGTTTGTCAAAGTCCCGAGAGTACCACCTACTAGTTTGATCCAAATGATCAGCCCAAGGCCCTTTGCAATTTGGGGATAGATTTGATTAAGGAACTCCTCATGGGTCGAGGAGGGGCAAGAAACGCTATAGTGGCAGTCACCAAATGGGTAGAAGCTGAACCCTTGAACAAAATTTCATCTGCCAAGGTGATAAACTTCCTAGTACGTAACATCCTATGCAGGTATAGGGTAGCATAGAAGATCATATCGGACAACGGACTCCAATTCGATAGTGAAGAATTCTCTAGTTGGTGCCAAGAACATGGGATTGCTCGAAGCTTCTTGGATGTATCTCATCCCCAGGCCAATGGGCATGTCCAAGCGGTAAACAAGGTTTTAAAAATGCTGATAAAAAAACTGATGAATTCCAAGGGGCATGGTCCTACCGAACTTCCTTCAAAACCACGATAGGGCATATACCATTCGCATTAGTGTACGGTGTCGAAACCATGCTCCCAGTTGAAACAGTTATCCCATCGATCGCACCAAAGGATGCATTATAATCCGAAAGAAAATAAAGAAATATGTTGTTAGATCTAATTGAGGAGAAAAGGAATGACGCTGCTCTCAAAGCCACTGCACATAGACTGAAAGTGGAAAGGTAGCATAACTCCAAGGTGAAACCTTGGGTACTGCGAGAAGGGGGCTTAGTACTCATGCGGGTCTTTCCATGATCAGGAGCGCTAGGCCCAATTTGGGAAGGACCGTTTGTTGTTCATAAGGATCTCCATAATGGAGCTTACATCCTGTCAACAGTCGACGAAGAGGTGTTTGGGAAAGGATGGAATCTCCAACACCTCCGTCATTATTTCACTTGAACAATAGGGAAGCATGTATTAACATAAGCAATAAAATTGGTATCTTGCATTATTTGTCTAATTTAAACCTTTTTTTACTTAATTGTTAATTTGATGCTATTCCTATTGCAATCAATTGCAAGCGCTCGTTGGTGGTAGTAAAAATAAGGTAGCCATGAAAAAAGGCACGAAACAAGCTTGGACAGTTCACTTCTGATGATCAGCCCCCTCAAGCCGGCAATGATGAACCGATTATAAGCTACGGATTAGGCACGATTTATAGCCTAGGCAGTTTATCAATGGCGTTTGGCTCACCGGCAACTGCGAACCAATTATAAACCCCACGATTAAGGCATGGTTGCAACCAAGAGCAGTTCGTAGTTGACGATCGGCATCACGCATGCCGACAACAATAAATCGAATAATACTCAAGACGACAATAGCCTGAGTAATTATTGTTTACGATCGGCCCTGGACATAGCAATAAGTTTATGGTTTCCCGCATCTCAGAACATAATAGCGATTAACTAAATCATAAGAAGTTCACAAGCAGGTAAAGCAAACTATAAAATCAAATAAACATACAAAGGACATAGTATAACTTTGCAACATTAAATCTGTATGTACAAAAAAAATACAGAACGACCCCATATCCTCCAAAATGCATACAAAAAAAGAAAAGGGAAACTTCCTCGGCTAAGCAAGAGGTACATCCTTGTCACTCGGCTTACTCCTTCCGATCATGTCCTTTGAAGGCTCGGATCGCTTAAAGGACTCTTCCTTTCTTTGCGATGCCCCATCAGCACCCTTTGAAGGCAAAGGTGGCACGACTTGTCCTGAAGCTATCCCTGCACGATGCATGAATGAAAGGTCATGAGTCTTACGATCTGAAATATGAGATAACAAAGCTAAAGTAAAAGGACAAGGTACCTGCGGTAATGTTGTGTGGGTCACCGAGCCCCTCAAAGTCTGAACCCTATTCATCATCTTCATCCTCCTCTAGCAGCTCGTATCCTCTAGCGATGGCCTTGGTCTCTTCCACCAAGAACTGACGATTCACCATTCCAACATCATACATAGCTCCTTCTTCTTGGACAACTGTGGCCTTGGTCTCCTCAATTAGTTGAGTATGGATCCCAGCCATCACTTGAGGGTAATCGTCCATTCACTGAAGGTTCCTATGCTTCCAGAACATATAATATGTGTCCTTCAACATCTGATTACAGTCTCACAGAAGTCACTAGATTTGCCGACTTCGGCTTGAAGAGACAACATCCTATTCATATACCATTCTTTGTCTCTCCTCAATCGGACCTGCTCCACCTTCAACGCACCGATCTCAGCCTTGTAGGCATCTTTTTCCTTGCACCACTCATCCTGATACTCCTTCAACTCAGCCAAGAATTTCTAGGACTTCTTCATCTTCTACTTAAGAGAATGGATCCCCTCCAGGTCCTTCTGCTTGCCCGCGTCCACTGAATCTGCGGCCTCATCAATCAGTACTTTGCATAATTCAGTAGCCTCCCTCGTAGCTTCCTCCTTGGTTTTCTTTATCTCAACCACACGAGACGCCTCAACCGCCTCCAATTTTGCATCCTTCTCCTTAAGCGCTCTACGAAGATCGTCTACTTTCTGGTGTAACCTTATGGTAGCACTTCCAAATTCCTTGCTGGCCTTAGCTAAACGAGATTATAATCAAAAAAAATTTGGACTCGTCAATGTTCTGGACCATTCTCGTTGTCAAGTTAGTAAAGTCAAGAGTTTTAGCCACATCTAAAATTCGAACCAAAGGGTTATGGGGCAGGAGGAAATCGGTATAAGAATCCAGAGGATAGCAACCCACATTGCCCGGATAGATATTAGGATGATTCTCAAAAGGATTCCTCATCGACGGTTGAAAGTTTGAGAAATAAGTATTGATGTTTTCTTCCCCTAGGTCACTAGGCACCTCGCGTACTTCGGGGCTAGATGGATTTTGATGATGGCGACAGGAAGAAGTATAAGAAACGGGGGAGGTGGCAACTTAGTCCAGAGACCTTGCGTGTTTTGAGATCTCATGGCTTCCCCTCTGTCCAATCCATACAGAGTCTACTTGACATTTTCTTACGTAGGCCTTTCCTTTTTGGAGGTGGTCTTAGAAGGAATGGAGGCTCCTTTCATCCGTTTGAATTGGTCTAGTCTCCAAGACATCTCGTTCCTTTTTGGATTTCTCCTTGCTCCAGCAAAATGAATAATAACTTTAGAACAAAGAAGCAAGGAGTGCATAAACACAGGGCATGCAAGACACTTGGACACTTCAAGATACCACAAACCCTTAGGGGAGACTGGATTAAGTGGCTGGGACTGGGGCTCACTCAATTAGGGAACACACCAAGATTGTACTCCACTCAGAGGAAGGACACACTACGACTGAACTTCATTTGACTAAGAAGTAAGTGGAGGCCGAGACTCATCTAAAAACAAAAAATTCATAAGAAGTACCCCAAAGTCCATGCAAAAATCGAAAGTATATGGAGAAAGCCCAAACCTCTCACCGATCCCTACTCCACTATGCATTGGGAGAATAGGCAATCCACTCAGGTCATCTACCGTCACGTTCTCTTGAGAGTGGCCAACGACCGAAGTCGGCCCGGGTGTCGGCTCGGACTGTTCTAACTGCTCAGGCCACTCTCGCATGACCTCGACATTCTTCAAGGGGGCGGCCTAGATCTTCGCTACCTATAAACTTTGCATCCTGAGAATCATGAACCTCTGACTCTATTGCCCCAGAATCTCTCTCCAACCCCTCCTCGTCATCGATGTCACCTTCCAAAAGAGAACCCTCCTCGTCTTCAGGAGAAGGAACATCCTGTATGCATAAAGACTTCCCTGAACGGGGAGGAGAACAACAGTCTTCTTGCACCTTACTTTCTTCGGGACTCCGGCCCCTTCTCCCTCTCCCACTAGCTCCTTACCTTTGTCGGTGTCTCCCCTTTCTCCTTCGACTCATGTGGCCCTCTCAGCAGAACTTGGCCTAATATTTAACACAAATTGACCGAGACCAATCAGGTTGTAGAAATGGAGGGCAATGTCACGTAGCAAGAACAAGGCTTCCTTCTCAGCCTTAGGAATAGCTAAGATTTCCTTGGCCATCTTCTTCAAATCTTCATCCTCTACTGTCTTTACACAACCTGAAATACGAAACATTAGGAAACCAAGTCGACAAAACTTAGAAGAAGATATAAAAAAACTTGCACCTAGAAGTGAAATCGTGTTGAGGGACGACATCATCAAGCACAAAGAAATACTCCTTCTTAAACATACCGAACTTTGAATATAAGTCAAGCACAGGCTTGAACTTATGAGCTAAATCTAGGCTGACGAAGGGGCTCCCATTTCAGTAACTTTTTGCTTTTACAAGTAACTGATCTCTCTGTGGGTAGGGGGTCTCTGATAGCACTTCACAAATATAAGATATAAGCAGGTCATGATTGCATAACAATTCGGTTGAAGCAGCAGAGCAGCAACCTTCAGATAGACCATGAAACTGGAGATCCAGCGGGTAAGCAAAGGAATTACACCACACATGTAGTGGTATTTGCTGTATGACATGTATCCCTCTGGGGGAGTGCATGCCCTGTCATTTGTCCCAGGTCCGGGCGAACAATCCCGAATGTCTAGTTATGGGGTTAAGTTTCTCAACGGTCAGCATGATAGGATAACACTCAGAAGGCTTCACTAGCGTCTGGTTTGGGGCATATCCCTGCACCAATGAATACACAGAGCTAGGTTGTTTGTGGAGATTAGCGGAAGCCTCAGAGGAAGAAATGCCAGCTCCGGCAGGCTATGCAGATGCATGCTTAGATCGAAGTTCACGACTAGACGACATTTTCTATCCTACACAAGGAGATAAAAGGCAGGCATAAATAACAAGAATGGAGCAATATCAATGAGTTTAACGCATTAGAAATTATACGATCATAGTAAGAAAGTAGACGCTCATGAATAGCCTCTTACCACTTTGTTATAACCATACATCGAACCTAACCCAACGAAACTCAGACTATCATTCTAAGGATTTTCCCCTTTGGCTCGGCATACCTATGATCGCTGAGCTCGAACTAATCTGGTCCGACATCCCTTACCCCAAAAAACCGAATGACATCATGATGCCGAACCAAACCCGTTAGGCACAACACGATAAATGCTTTGGCCTGAAGCTCACCCTCCTGCATCCGAGCTACCTTACAACCACACTACCTAGAAACACCTCTCATACCCTAACCTAGCAGAAATACCACACATGATACGAGGGAAGCTGCTGTCGCCTATCATTGGTAAAAAAAGCCAAAAACCCTTTTAGCCCTCCATTGCCACGACCAACTCACCTTCACCAAATGTGGATTTCTCCTTTGCTGAATCTTCCCAAGGTCAAAGCGCTCGCTTAAATGGACATCCTTCCCTCAATTCAAAATAAAAACCCTCTACGCTCACAAAAAGCACCGAACTCCCCTAGAACCTAAACCTCAAAGCCCTTGCAACAGAGATAAGACCTAGAAGCCTTACCTCAAGTAGTGGAGATGTAACAATCCGAATTCTGGTGGATCTGGATTTTTTGAAAAAATGCTAAAACCCAAGCTCATTGAAACCCGTGTTGAGAATCTGGTATCCTGCAAATAGGCAAAGACGAATATATCAGAGCTTAATTAAATATCTCATAGCGGAATTGACTAAAATATAATAGTAAGTAAATACTTACCAATAAAATCACACTTTCTAAACAAGTGTCCTATAGCTGGAAAGTCTCTGCAATCTACCTAACTTGTAGGATGTTATGAGGAGGGGAGTCGGAACTAAAGTTCTGGTGAATGGATAAATTATATACTTCTAGGCTTAGTTCCACATATATCATTTTATTTGCATTTACTCTTGCATTAGTTTCATTAGGTTACAATACTCTCGCCTCTATTCGTGAACTATGCCCATCTATTCCATAGTAAATTAAAACCTAATAACTAATATATACATATATGTAGCTATATGCCTACTGATCATATTGGTCCTAGGTACCACCCATGGTGCCTTTCGTATCCTCCTCGAAAAGGGCTTCATACTCTTGCTTCACGAGCATTCCATAGCTACATCTGTAAAGGACTGCTTCATAAAGCCTACAATATAGATGCTCCACTACTTACTATGAAAACGTAAATCGCGTCTGCATTGGTCAATGCCAGTGCTCAGACATCCACAATATACCACCCAGTGCGTACATTGAGGACTACGTAATCGTTCTGTCTACTATCGGAATCCCCCAACAAGGCTACCTTTATTGAAATTCAATCAGGGATTTTATATATTTATAAAGGACTGCTTCGTTAGGCCTACAAGCATAGATATTCTAGTTGGTCTGTCTTTTTTCATCATGGCTATGGCCCCATACAGCCATCCCTCAACTAACCGAAAGACTTCTAAACAGTTAAGTGGTAGTGCCCTACTTCAAACAATCTAACATCCAAATGGCAGTTCCCCTCATCTAATGTCTCGATATTGAAAGAATCATTGGCCTGATGGTTTATCTCTAGTCTTTCACGAAATCGCTCTTCGTCTTGATGTTGACTGATATCTACATGTGACTATCCTTAGACTTACTTGCAAGTACTGGACATACGAAACCCTATTCTGAACACCAAGCCCTTCTGACTGCTTGCAAAGGTCTGCTTCATTAGGCCTACAATGCAAATGCAGTCAAGGCATACTCTCTTGATGGAACACCTACAGACTTGCCTCTGGGGATGCAGCTTCATTAGGCCTACCCAAAGGGCTATCCTAAAGTATCCTCACATTCCGTTGAAGTCTCATACTTCCTTCTATCCTAAAATAACTAAGTTGGACGTGCTTCTCCTTTGCTTAAATCTATGATAAACTACTTCGTCAGGCTTTTCATCCTTTAGGCTACTCCAAACGCATCTCACTCTTTTATTAGACCCAAAGTGTAATCTTTAATTTGCGTTCTAGTTTACTTTTCTTATTCTTTAGCTACTTATTTACCATAATTAGCATATTCTTTCCCTCATCTCTATATATTGTGAGATTTCCATTTATTTAATAAGGATTGCTATTAGTATGAGACACATTCATTATCCTACGTATTTAACTTAATATAAATTTTTGTTCATTAAAATAAGCCTCTTTTATCATTCCTGCTTTATTTGCTTATTTAATATAAATTATATAAATAAGCTTCTACCATTATTATTTCTCATTATATTCAAGGTCTCAAAATATGCTTTTTCGTTCTTATTTCTTAATTATAACCTATATTACAATTCTACATGTAATAGTCATTTTCTCTTCTTTTATAGTCCGTACATAATTCCAGCATCTCTTTTATGTTCTAACATGTCTTCTTTAATTATGATATAGAATTATTTTTAATTCTCTTTTATTATATAATACACTTATCATAATAACTGTCTTTTTATACTGTTTGTGCCAAAATTGGCCACAAACGCACAATTGTTGATGAAAGCGCCCATTACAATCACAGATCACAGATAGCAAGTATATAGAGAACACAAATATAAAGAACACTCAAAATTTCAAATAAAAGAAGTAGAAATAGTGGCTCGGAGTTGTAGCCTACGTCCACTTTGAAGGGTTTCTGCTTTATTGATTTTTTTCACTGGTTACAATGAGGTACAACTGATTACAATAGTACAATTGAAGTGTAATGATGATTCCAGTGGAGTCTGGACGTTGAAGAGCCTAAAGGTCCCTTTTTGAAGCTCTTAGACTGCTATGTATAGGTGTAGGTTGCAAATATCTCGCTCAGATCTCGAAAGACCTTTCTCTCACGGGGGTGGGCCCATAGGATCGATTCTATAACATTTACACTCGGTCTGTGCTCGATACGAATGAGATTCGTATCGATCCAAATCTTGCCCAATTGAGCCGATATCGATCATGAACATTCATGAGGTTGTACGCAAGCTCCTGTGAAAATTTGGTAGCGTTTGGAGTAGTTGATTCTGAGATATGATTGATGCAAGTTTGTGTTTATATGGCATTGTCCAGATCAGACCAATGTCATTCGCATCGATCTCGTTCGTATCGACCAAACGATGGTGATGTGGAGCGATAAGCTAGGGTAGATCCATCTTTTATGCCGCGTTGACTATTTATTCCCTCATATCCATGGCGTGATATGCTCTTCATATCAATCTCGTATTCTTGCCTTCGTATCGATCAATTGTCGAGCCTTTCTGTTCATATCGATTCATGGCTATCCTCTTTGTATCGATCCGTGGTCATTGTTTCGCATCGATCATTCTAATGATCTATACGAATTACACAGGAATGGGATTAATACGAAGTAGGAAATTTTAAGGAACTTTAGTCTACTTCGCATCGGTGCTTGGGGTGTAGCTTCGTATCAACAGATGGAGGTTACTTCGCATCAATAGCTAGAGGTCATTTCGTATCGTTCGTTCGATGCTTCATTCATATCAATCGTTGAATGATCGATACAAACTATGCAATTGGAATCGATACGAATTGATTCCATTTGAGGGATACGAAGTCGAGCCAGGCCAAGTGGACATGAGGTAGAGTGCACGTGATGGATACGAATCGTTGGATTCTTGATGGATACGAAACCGATCAATGAATGATGTATGCGAGTGAGTTGATCTCCTTGGTTTGCATCGATCATATCTTGAGTATACGAACTCCGATTGACTTGAAATTTGAAATGTTGGCTTCCATAGCTTCGATTGTCTCATCATATCAATTGTAGTTTGATCCGGAAATGGTCAAAATTTATCGACTCCATAGCTGACCTATACATAACTGGCAATCGAGGAGAAATGTCTTTTGTTTTCAGTTAATCTTTTGGTATCACGACCTTGCTAAAAGGCGGGATAGCACTTGCCCCCCAAAACATGCCTTACGATAGGTAGGTGTGTTTAGTAATGTCATAAGTTGGATGTTCATATCCTATTAATGACCTACAAAGAGATTGATAATCCTACTAGGCCGCGAATGGCGATCATTCGAGATCGTATGTCGTTCGGGGTGGTATGTGACCGTTCGCGATTGGATGACGTTCGAGGCGAATTGTGACCGTTCGCAGTCTGGTGTCGTTTGAGGCGAGTTGTGACCGTTCGCAGTCGGGAGGCATTCGAGGCGAGTTGTGACTGTGACTGTTCGCGGTCGGGTGCCGTTCGAGGCAAATTGTGATCATTCACGGTCGGGTGCCGTTTGAGGGGAATTATGTATGCCCGAGGAGGGCTTAGTATCATTAATGTCAGATTTCATATTCGAGTGAGTTTCTGAATTGTTTATTTTGGCAGTTTATCATCATCTCAGAGCATGCCTCAGGACTGTTTGCGATCCCATACACGTGTAAGTGACTTGACCATTATAGAATTATTAAAACCAAACTTACGTTCAAATGAGTCTTTCAACAGAAATGTTCAACAAAATCAAGTCCAAATGTGCGAAATAAAAAGCAAAAGAAAAACAAAGACGTCAAAGTGCAAACACCTATATCGATGCAATTGATAGTTGTATCAGAGCATGCCTGAGGATTGCTTGTAATTCTGTACATGTGTAAATGACTTAATCGCATTGGTGTGGAGTTTTCCACTTATTTGTAATTATTCTGATTAGTTGATGACAAGCTAACGCCTTGATCCGAAGCCACCTTCATTTGATGCAGGCGGTAGTTGCTCTCGTTCCACCATTGTTGCTCGCCTTCTCACATATTGCGATAGTAGACCACTCCGGATATGTCCTATCTCATTCCTCAAGTGTCTGCGATCATTCGTACTATGACCATTTAGCTTGTGGAATAAGCAATACTTGTCTGATCTTCTTTCACAATTGGTTAGGTCCCTCCTCATTGGCTTTTGATAAGGAACCTTCCCCTGGTGACCTGGTAGATCAGCTCCATAGTTTCATTCAACTCCATAAAAGAGGTGAATCTCGGTTCCTTTCACGGCCGCTTTGTCCCATCATCATTATCCTCCGCTTTCCGTTTCCCTTTATCCTTGCCTGAATTCTTTCCGGGTGGATCTCCGCCTTTAACTGCATAAACATCAACTCCCTCTCCTTCCTCTCTTTCAAAATTTGCATCCTCTAACCGCAGAAATCCTTCTGACTCATGATAAAATTCCCTAGATCCATAGGTGGATCCCTTGTCAGTGAATTTTTGAACTCTGTTCCATCAGCTATGCCAGATACAGCGGCCATCAAGACCATGGATGGATTTGGACGATCCACCGACGATGCTGCTGCATTAAATCGTGTTAAGAAGTTCCTCAAAGACTCTCCGGTCCTCTGCTTTAGTGCCGTTGGACTCATCACATTCTTGGGCCTCAAGATGTTAACTCTGAACTGCCTCATGAACTTCTCAGTCAGCTCGGTCCATGTTCTAACAGAGCCGCTTTCCAATTGCCTGACCATAATGCTGCTATGTCTGTCAGATACAATGGAAAACACCGGGCAATGACTACCTCTAATGCCCCCAGTACTTCCATAATTCTCATATATCTTGTTAGATGAACAGCTGGATCTGTCTTTTCATCGTATGTCTCCAATGTCGGTAGGTTGAATTCCGATTGATTCATGGCCTGCCTAATTGCGACAGTGAAGGGGCTTCTGTTAACATATTCCAAATCTCTATTCACCAGTCTGCCTCTCATGGCTCATCTGACCATCTCCGCCAATCTATCACCGTCGTTAAGCTGTAGTACTTGTCCATTGCCTCCGATCTGCCCCCCAAGCTCGTGAGGGAATCTTGGAATCTGCTTTCCTGGACAGGCATCCATTCCTTCATCAATGCCATGTTGAACAGCTGTGTCTGGTATCCTTCCTGAGGTTGGATCAACATGCTTTTGTGGAGTGCCCCCCAGTTCATGGGCTGCTCCTAACGGTCCTGCTCTATTCTAGATCCTAGTTGTTCCACGCTCTTAATCTCTATCTCCAGCAACCCTTGCTGTGACGTTCTCTTGATTCTGCACTCTAGCTTATCCAATTTGCTGGAGTAGGTTCTCCATTATCACTTCGTGCCTTTTCAGCATTCCCTCCTGCATAGCTTCCATCATCATCTCCACCTCGTCTCTGGTGATGAAAACCGAGGTCTGATTTGCTTCTAAGGAAGCCTCCTGACTTCCTTTATGCTGACCCCACTCTGCTCTTTATCTTCTTCCTAATTATTTCACCACGGTTCCTTTTAGATCTGATCCTTCAGCTTTTCAAATCCAAGTCTTCAAGCTTTTAAATCCAAAATCCAAGCTTTAAGATCCCTGAGTTCAGTTCTCAGTGAAAGCACAAAAATGTTTGTGCCAAAATTGGCCACAAACACCCAATCGCAGATGAAAGCACCTGTTCACAATCGCAGATCATAAATAGCAAGCATATAGAGAACACAAATATGAAGAACACTCAAAATTTCAGAGAAAAGCAGTAGAAACACATGATTTATAGTGGTTCGACGTTGTAGCCTACGCCTTGAAGGGTTGCTGCTTTACTAATTTTTATTCGCTAATTACAATGAGTTACAACTGATTACAACAGTACAATTTTCATTCCGGTAGAGTCTGGACGTAGAAAAGCCCAAAGGTCCCTTTTCTGAAGCTCATGGACTGCTATTTATAGGTGTAGGCTGCAAATATCTTACCCAGATCTCGGAAGACCTCTTCTCTCATATGGGTGGGCCCACACAATCGATCCCACGACATTTGCACTTGGTCAGTGATCGACACAAATGAGATTCGTATTGATCCAAATCTTGCCCAATTCAGCCGATATCAATCATGAACATTCCTGAGGTTGTACGCAAGCTCCTATGAAAATTTGGTAGTGTTTGGATTGCTAGATTCTGAGACATGATCGATGCAAGTTTGTGTTTGTATGGCATTGTCCAGATCTTACCGATGCCGTTTGCATCGATCTCGTTCATATCGACTAAACGATGGTGATATGGAGCGATAAGCTAGGGTAGATCCATCTTTTATGCAACGTTGGTTGTTTCTTCCCTCGTATACATGGGGTGCTATGTTCTTCATATCGATTTCATATCCTTACCTTCGTGTCGATCAATTGCCAAGCCTTTCTATTCACATCGATGCTTGGCTATCCTCTTCGTATCGATCCATTGTCATTGTTTCGCATCGATCATTCTACCGATCAATATGAACTACATAGGGATGGGATCGATACAAAGTAGGAAATTTTAAGGTGCTTCAGTCTACTTTGCATCGATGTCTAGGGTGGAGCTTCGTATCGATAGCTGGAGGTTATTTCGTATCGACGGCTGGAGGTCATTTCGTATCGTTTGTTCAACGCTTCATTCGTATCAATCGTTGAACGATCGATACGAATTGTGCAATTAGAATCGATATTAATTGATTCCATTTGATGGATACAAAGTCGAGCCAGGCCATTTGACACGAGGTAGAGTGCACGTGATAGATATGAATCGCTGGATTCTTGATGGATATGAAATCGATCGATGTGAAATGATGGATATGAGTGAGTTGATCTTCTTGGTTTGCATCGATCATACCTTGAGCATACGAATTTCGATTGACTTGAAATTTGAAACGTTGGCTTCCGTAGCTTCACTTATCTCGTCATATCAATTGTAGCTTAATCCGAGAATGGTCAAATTTTACCAACATCCATAGCTGACCGTACATAACTGGCAATCGAGGAGAACTGTCTTTGGTTTCTAGTTAATCTTCTGGTATCACAGCCATGCTAAAAGGCCAGATAACATATATAGTCTGCACAGTAAACGCAGATTTAGATTCACTGTTATTTACAACTTCAAATTATTTCTAATAATTTACTTGTTTCATTTCGTACTTTACTTTATTTTCTTCTATTTTAGGAAGTAATTCTATTTTATTTGGTTGGTTATGAAAACTATACTAAAAATCCATTTCCCTATTTTAATATCAAATAAGGCTATAACCAATAATTTGTAACTGCAAGGTATTTATCTTATTGTTTTGGGCTAGTGTAAAACACAATGGTTTCTCTATTTTACACTAGTGTCCTTTTTCTTTCTTTTATTTTTGCAGTCACGTTCATTGTTACCTTTTAAATATTAAATTATAGAAATGCATCATATTTTCTAAACCAACCAATTAATCTATTACTTACTTCCAAATAAAATTATTAGATTATTATTCCCATTTTAGCTTAATTTATTACAGAATTCCATTTCTCTAACTTTATTCCAATTTTCTTATTTTACAACTAATTTTATAAAGTTTAGTATTTTAATCCATACTCGTGAATTCTCTTTCTAACTATATTATCCGCGTAAAAAGGGAATAAAAGAAACTAGTATTTAGGATAAATTATAACTTTAAATTAGATGTAAATAACTGTAAATTTCTTACTTTTAGGCTTCCGCCTTTTTCTAACTGTTAAGCCTAATATAAGTTCTCTTATAAAATTTATAGGGTTTGCATAACTAATTAATAGAATTAATTACTGAAATAAACACAGGAATAAATTTTCTAATGATAATTCAATGATAATATATTATAAACATAAAAGAATATATTTAAATCCACTCAAAATGCTAGCTTTTCAAATCTCCCTATTTTTATTTCAGATATGTCCTAACATCTACATTCACCTCCCTTGTAATCCCTATTTGGAATTACAAATGATATATTTACAAATCTATAATATTTGAAAGAGAAAAGGAAGAGATTTGGATTAGAAATAGCAAATAAAAGTCAGATCTAGGGTTTTACCTTTGACATAGCCTTCTGATTTGAACTAATTCCTAATTCCCTGATTAATTCTATTCTCTTTCTATTTAGATCTAAATTCATGTGAATTAGATCTAAAGTTTTTGTTATTAAGAAAGTCTAGAAGAGATAGAAAAATGGTAGAACTTTTGTAGGCCAGAGAAAAATAATGAGAATAAAAATAAGGCTCTTCACCTATATTTATAGTGGTTCAAATCAGTGCTAACTATTAGATATAAAACCCTAAAATCTAAAGCTTACACTCAGTCAATGGACATTAAATTAAAAAAAATCTTCTGCGTTTGTTTTTATTTCAATTTGATTCTCCAACAATATTTTCATTAACCACTTTCCCCTTCTCTCTCGCAATCTATGGAAACCTATATTTTTAAATGTGACGTTTCTTTTAAATAAGATTCCTCTATTAATCACCCTATTATTAGATTTCATATATACCTAGAATTAATTTACTATCCAATTAATCCCTGCCTGCACTGTAATTTTTTACCAAATTAATATGCCAATCAACACCATATTAATTCATCACATATATGCATATTAATTTATTTTGTTTCCATATTTATTGCATGCATATATTCTATAATTGAATTTTGAATCACAATCTTAATTATATATGTTACCTTAAGTCTCCATGTTTATTAATTGACAATTGATTACTTGCATAAATTACTCTTCCTCCATTTTATTCTCTTGCACTAACATATATGTTTCTAATCATATCAATTAGTTGCTACAATATACGTTCCCTTTCTTGTCAATTCCTATCAATTAATCCCTTCTACTAATTAATTGAATATTAATTTCTCTTTTAAACAAACACCGTCAATTAATCTTCCCTATTAATTGATTTTATATAATTTCTCTCTCTAATTTATTTGTTACACAAATATATATGTATTCCAAATGATATTAATTAGTTTTCCTATTTACAAACATTTATTTATTTTAAAATTTCAAAAGTATATAACTTAATTAAATTATTTGCATATATAATTTTAATTTAACGCGGGGTGTTACTGGAGAAGCATAAAAGTTAAGGATTTAGGAGTTGAAAGCTTCGGTCGACTTGGGGAAGATTGAGGAATTCTAATATGGAAGATAAAAGAAGAATGAGAAGAAGGGCGCAATATTTAAAAGGAAAGGAAGGAAAGTCGAACAATCAACGAGTTTTCTCAAGAATTCAGATCGGTTGATGAGATTTTATGCCAAACCAAACAATGCACATAGTGTAGTAACACAAAATACTTTGGGGGGTAAGTGTTGGCTTGGTATATTGGCATACGAGAAAGGCAAGCAGAAAGATAAAAGGGAAAAGGAAAGATATCGGATGAAGTATGCAAGCTTGGATGCCAAACTAAGAGTTTAGTTCGGCAACCTCGAAAATGCCGGACCAAATATCTGGTCCGGCACAACATTGGGATGCCAAACCAAATATCTGGTCTGGCACAACACAGGGACGCCCATCTGGTCTAGCACAATATAAGGATGTCGGACCAGATATCTTGCCTGGTACAACATAAGGATGCTGGACCAGGTGTTTGGTCCGGCAACAGCATGTCAACCTCAAGACCAAAGTGACTCCAAGGACCCCCTATCTCTTGTCGTCGAACCAAGGGTTCGATACCGACCCAGATTCTCACTATCGAACAAGACAAGCTTGCACCATACCGAACCAAACCTGGGAGATTATTACTCCACCTCCGCCCTTTATAACATCACTCTATAAATACTAGAGCTCCTCAACAATAACGTGGATATATTTTTGGAGAAGAAAGGGAAAACTCTGTTGAGATTCAACCACCCCAACTGCTTTAAGTTTTTGATCTTTCTAATCAAATTTGTATTTGTAACCAAACTAAAGAATCATAATAAGATGAACAATGGATGTAGGCATGTTCTTGCCGGACCACTATAAATTTTTTGTGTTTTACTTCCTTTAAGCTGCTTTCCTGCTCTGAGCCTATGAACTGTTCTATGACTGTAGTAATTATCTAATAGCGTATAGAGACATTAAAAGAGCATACAATCAATCTAAAGGCAACTTAACCAAATTCAAACTCGTTGGTGTTTGCCTAATTTTTGTGCAAACAATCCTTGTACCTAAAACGTCGTGGGCTGACCCAAGTATAATATATAAATAACACACAGGTCAGACTTTATCTACAATGTAGATGTCAATAGAACATAGAAATTGGCATGTTATAACCAACATATAAATATCCTAAAATGGCATAAATCAATACTAGTCTAACATATGTCTCAAGACTATGCCTAAGTATAATCACCTATATATAAGAAAATTTAAGCATACAAATCAAGTAGTGAAATGTCAGAAAAGGTGAAGCATCCAAGCATATAACTATCATCAACGCATAAGAAACCATCAAGTACCATAGGCTAGCATATAGAAATGCCTCATGCTTATCTCTTGGATAATCATAAGTAGGCATATCCTGATTCATCGTACTTATATAAGTGAAATTACCAAGCATCCATACAACCAAACGTACAATTACAATACACATCAATGTAGAATAGGCTAACACCTCGTCACCACCTAGATTATCCTCCTTGATAACCTTATGTATGGGGATGCATAATACATCAGACACACGGTCTCTAATACAATCCTCTACCCATCATCATACTACATCAAGCTCAAAGAGGTGTACAAAGGTTTATGTTATCCATTCGAATGTCATGACTAGATGAAAGACTAACAGCCACTCGCTTGCTCTAAGAGACTACACACTTCCTCGTCTAGCATGGCTCCTACAGTCTTTTGTTGCTTCGATGGCTATCGTGGCTCAACATCCATTGAGTGCAAGTCTACACTATGTAATGGTCACAACCTTGTAAGATCCCCAAATTGTAACAAACTATTGGCTTATGTGATATGGGGAAAAGCACACAACAATAATAGACAACTATACATACATACATATGTTTGTGTGTGTGTGTATACCATAAGGTGTGTTATGGATACAGGTCATGACCCTTAATCAGGCTGTTAGGATGGATACATGTCTAATCTGATTTTACTCCTCACCAGAATAATTGGAGCACACCACAAGATAAACATCAATATATCTGTAGGAACATAACCATATATCTCTATTGGTACACAGCCATAGGCATATAGCCTTACTCACCGCATTGAGCATCAACTCGTATATACAACATATGCAATACCTTAATATTACTTATCCTCACTGACATATACTTACATAAAGTAATTGAACAGATATCATCTCAGGTGCAACGACCTACAAATTTATCACTTGGATAAATTATATTTATTTTTAAAAATATTTAAGCATGGGTTTAGAAGTAAGAAATAATCATGTTTTAAGAAATAAATAATAATAGTTATTTTGGTTGGGAAAAATATTGTGAACAAATTACCAAAGTAAAATATTGATAATTACTAAATATCGTCCTAGGTTAAATATCGATAAAACAACCTAAAATCATTTTATCGATAAAATTGCTTTTAAACAATAATAATCGTACATGGATCTGGATATATACATCGATATATGTTTTCAAACAAGATTATGAAATAAAATAATTTATTTTGTTTTTGAAAAATAAAATATATTTAAGACATCGACAGTTGATATCATCGATTTTATATATTTCTCAGGAAATTCAAGTTAAGTTTAAACAAATAATAAATGGTGTTTTATTAACAAATAACCAATTTTATATATTTAATACATAAAATAGCTTTCAATTTTTTTATCAAAATAGATAGTTTGTAGAAAAATAGAACACGTGAACAAAAAACATTTTTCGGAATTACGACCCTTCAACGTCAGAAAGTTATTGGGAACGTTGTTCGTCTTTGTGCACCCTCTACACACATATATAAGAGTTAATTAACTATATAATAATATAATTAATTAGGTTATCTTAAGTTAAATATGGTTAGGAAGTGATGTGACAAGTCATGGGTTTAAACATATAACATATATATACAAATACACTTATATATAAAGTATATTTTAACTCTTGTCATTTCTATAGCATAGTCATCATAACTTAAGGAAGGAACAAGAGGGGGAATGATGGATGTGACTAGAGAAGGGGGTGTAAGCGGGCTGTGATCTAACATAATAATGACATGTTATTTTATTCAAAGGAAAATTTATTTATTTTCTCCAAATGTTTTGCCTATAAATACGCATCCACACACTTTCATTTACATTCTCTTCTTTATTTTCTAAAATTCTTGTAAAAAAAAATTCCATGGATTCCAAACTTTCAAAATGTTAAAAAAAATCACTTCTTTAGCTCGAAATCGCTTCTTTTCACTACTACAACACTTCTACAAGTTCTACAAACCTTCACTTTCCAAAAACCAATCCCACATGCACCCCTACACCACCAGACCAAGCCACCACACCACCAGGACAAGCCCATTTGAAGTTCAAAACCCTGGAAAAATCTTCACTCTTCAAAGCTCGAACATTGTTTTCTAGGTCTAGTCTAAGTTTGTTTCGTATTGGTGGAGTTTCGGTGAGTAAACTACTTTTCTTTGGAAAGAATTTTGAATTTAGTATGATGTGTTATTGTGATGATAATATGATGAGAAAATTGAATGGTTATTATGTTGGTCGATGGTGATTTAACGGATGTTTGCGTTTGATGTTGAATTTAAGATTTGAATGTGTTGTTGTTGAGTTAGTAAGCATATAACCTCATGTTAGACATGTGTTTCATTTTGATGTTAAAATTATGGTAGTATGATCTAAGAACCAAACTATGTTGAGTTGAAACAAAGTTAACAACTTTGTGTGTTGCGACAGACGCGAGATCCGATTCAAAATCAAAACTATGTTTCCTTGTTTTAAAGTTTGGAAATTATTTCAAAGCTTTTATCGTCATTTTTAACATTGACGGTTATGTTTCTAAACATGGAATATGAAAGAATAAGCAAGTGCTTGCGCTTAAAGTACGTTTAAGCGAACCGCGCTTGCAGCGATAGTCGCCAAAGACGCAATTCGACAAATTTGTCAATTTTCATTTCAAAGCAGTTTTTTTGAAATGGTTTTGCATATGTTTTCGAAATTGACTGGTAACATTTAAAAAAAATAAGTTTGGATATTTCAATAATTTATTTATTTAAAAGAAATAAGTACCTAATTAGTAATTAAGGGTTAAATAACACTTAAGGAAGGTTAATGACTAATTATTGATTTATAAAGTTTAAATTAGTGATTAATGTAGTTAAGAAGTAAATTAATGATTAATTATTATTTAATTAAGTTAATTAGTTAATTAATTATTGTTTAATTAAGTGATTATTTAATTAATTAGGGTGTGGCTAATAATGAATTGGTTTAACCTTATCTATGATACATTAGGAAGTTAATTAGGACTTAACCAAGTTCGTTAAGTTAATTAAAGTTTAATTATGAATTGATCTAGTTAAAATATAATTAGGTTTAAGCTAACTACAAATATTTTAATCTTTTCAAAGCTATTTTTAAATTTAATCGGTTATATTTTAAAATCAATCTTCATTTCAAGTTAACTGATTTTAAATCAAAGGATCTCCCATCTGGACCATTAAGTAGCCAAATGAATTGAAGTAGTGATTATAAAATGTTGACATGTTTTATGGGAAGTAAGTGACATGTCTTTAGCACAAATGCCAAATATCGATAACGTGATAGACACAAGGAAGTTAATTTCAATAAGCGGGTCATGATAACTTAAGCAATAAATATACTTCTATATATACATTTTTCACCCGATTATGGATTTACTTATATTCACAGCTTGAACATCTACGTATGATTGACTGTATGTTATGTGTGAATACCTTACATATCTAATGTTTGGCAGTACCTATAATATAACTCTGATAAGTTAAACCAAATTTAATGATACATTGTAGTTGTTGAGCCATTGTTTGTTTTTGTAAAGTAAATATTTTATTTTCTTTTGAAATGGTCTTCAAAGTCATTCTATTTTGAACAAGATATTTAAAGAATGATTTGGTAATTTGTTTGAGAAGTTTCATACATGATTTTAGGTATTTATAAAGAGAGTTTTAAAAACGGTTTTGAATGTTTATACAAAGATTTTATGAATGTATTTGAATGTCTATAAAGGGAAGTTCTATATAATGTTTGGAAGTTTATAAAGAGTTATAATATCAAGTTTGAATAATTATAAAGAGTTCATAAATGAGTATGAATGCTGATAAATGTTTGGGAAAAAATATTTAATAAATAAAAATGGTTTTGAGGCTTAGTGATTGCTTTAGATAATTAAATCTCTAGATTTTGTTGTTGTTATTTGGAAGTTAAATAACCGACTATCAAATTTTTCCTAAATTGACTTAGGAAATATGAATGTAAATTTGAGTTCTATGGTGAGGACTAGAATACTTACTTCCAAAAGAATCGAGAATGAATCAATTGAAAATTATCGGTTGTTGTTAAGGAGAGACCGGGATCGGATCTATATCCGAAAACCACTCCCAATCAACATGCATGTTCCAGTGGAAGTCATCTTGATGATGACTGAAGATGGTGCTCTTTAAATTGCAAAGGGTACAACTATTGATGCTAGGCGTAATTCCAAAACGGATGTAGTAGAGTTAGTGTCTTCGGTTTCATTCAGATCCAGAAAGAACTTGTATGGATGAATGCTGGCATTGCATTGACGCTTGGAGGGCAGTATTAACATTCTAAGATGGTCTACTAAGAGAAAGAAGCTAAAGCATAACCTCAAGCCTCACAATTGGGGGGAATGGAAAAAGCAAGGCATGCATCGGAGCTATGTGGTTAGCTACCATTAGGAGCGGTTTCCCTATTCTAATGTCCTTTTCGGAGGTTGTTTGCATGAAAACACCATGTTAGTATATGGCTTCGGTGTCAAAGAGGTGAGGTAATCCGTTCTACCATGTTAAAATGGCAGGTGTCTCTATGTTAGCATAAGTGCATGTTCTAGAGGTCTATCATCGAAAGGTAGTCCATTACCTTGCCATTGTTGGGATCCAATCTCCAATATGTGCCTTATGGTTTTGATTATAGAGCCTAGGGTTGAAGTGCGAGATGCAAGCATTTTAGTTATTTCCTCTATTTACTTTAAACCTAGACACTATGAAAATATCAATGGATCTTGATATAAAATGTTTTTGGTTATCGTAAGGTAAAAGTCCATCCATGTTATGTGCGATGTGGTCTTACGATATGTTTTGTTAAGAAGGAGGGCTTATTTGTTAAAATGTTTTAATTATAAATTTTGAATTCAGCATCATTTTTAGAAGAATTTTGATAAAGAGTGAGCAACCAATCATATTTTGACAAATTGGGCAAGTTAGGTAAAAAGGAATTTCTTTGAAAGGCAATACACCAGTTTTGTTTCAAATTACAACTTCGCCACTTCCATTTGCTAGCTTTCATCACCATATTTTTGCTAATGACCTCTTGCACCCATTTGAAACCAATACACATGGTATCAAGCCATTTATACATAGTGTATTGGAGAAAGGTAGAAGGGATTGTGTTGAAAGATGCTTTCGAAGGGGTTGTAACTACTTTTATTTGGCTTTTGGATCAATTTAACTTGCCTTTGTTTTAAAATAAAGCTTTTGAAAAGGTTGTCGCATTTCAAACCTATTCGACACCTAGCTGCCACATTCATACCTTTCGAATTAGTTAAGACTGCTTTTCTTCATAGCCTTAAAACAATGTATTTAAAAGGGGTGCTTTCGCCTTTTAACTTTAAAGCCACCTTCTCAATGCTTTCGAAAGGGTCTTTGTACCTGCTTTTATCAATGGATTCGAAGGCAATGGTTTTGAAAGGTTCGTTTCGAAGCTGTCCTTTTTCCCAATTATTTTACTTGAAATCAAAGCTTGTGAAAGGGATACTTTCGCTTTTGTTCCCTTTGACCCAGTAGTTATATTTAACGTTAAACCAAATGGTTTTGAAAGAGATACTTTCAAATGGTTTCGAAGCTATGCTTCCATAAAATGTACCTTTGAGTGTTTCGAAAGGAAGGTTTCAATTCTTTCGAAAGGTATGTTAAGGTCTAGGATTTTAAGTAATTCTTTTGAAAGGGAGAGTAACGGATGGCAACTCATGATGTCACAATAAACCGAAGGATCTGGTCAAAAGCCTTAGTTTTCGAACAAGAAACCCAATCTCATTTTTTAAAGGTAAACCCCATTGCAATATGAAAGAGTTTGAAATGACATTTAACTTTAAAATTTTGAATAAGCTTTCCTTGCTAAAGATAGTAGGTTAAGGGTATTAACCATGCTTCCTTAGAAAAATGATTATAAGGAATTAAATCATAGATGTTTATATTATTATGTTTTAATCAGTTATTGTGTATGCTTCTGTAAACATATTAACTTCATATTTAACCCATAATTGCATTTTGAGGGTGTTAAGGGTAGAATAACTAGCTAGGTTGACCCGGTAATGAATATATATTGAGTTAACTCCCGTGTGAGCAGAATTTCATCCAAGAGGTCAGACAGACCATAATATAGGATGCCCAAAGACTGATCAAAGGTTTATTGGTTTAGGCAGGTTCTTAGTAATCCCACGAAAACTATATATGGAAAGTGTTACTGGCAGGGGCCAATAGGTTCTTAGTGATCCCATGAAAACTATGTTCGAAATAAGTTATTGAAAGATGAATAGGTTCATAGTCATCCCATAAAAACTATGACATGAAAGAAGTTATTGGAGAATCGAATAGGTTCATGGTGACCCTACAAAAACGATGATTATATGATGCTATTGTTAGACACCAATAGGTTTTTACTGATCCCATGAAAACTATAAAATCAAACAGATAGTCTGTAAATTGGAATAGGTTATTAGTCAACCCATGAAAACTAATATGTTAATAGTGACCCGAGAAACTATAACTTAAGATTGATAGTCGGGTAAATAGGGATGGGAAATGCAGAGCATATTGCATGTTAACATATCATCATGATACATTTTACTATGTCATGTCTTAACTATTGTGGATGAAGGTGCATAGTATATGGCCATTGTAAATTGGGTTAATAGTGAGGGAAGAGTCCGTTTCGCCAAGCGGAGTGGTCTCACTAGATATCTATATGTTCAAAATGGTAGGTTATTATTCATACCGGATTTTTTGTCTGACTGAAAGTTTATATTTTTCCCCTTAAACTCTCGGGCTCTCAAATGATTTAGATTAGTTTGAGTGTTAAGGATCTCATGTTCTCCTTTAGATGAGTAAGCTTCTGGAGACATGTAGGAGGCAAGCTTGCTATTATGAATTCTTTCTGTTAGATTTTGTTGTGTTATTGGATGCAATGGCAAAGTTGTTTAGTGCCTATATTTAGACTTTGATCAACCAAGGGGCATCTTCATATGTTTCTCTTAGTGTATTTTTTAATAGTTATATTTCTTTGAATGTGGTTTATGAATTGGGATCATGTAATGAATATGAAATATGATTTGTGGTGGAATCGGAAATTTGTTTTAAAAATTGAGTTTAATTTTTTTTTCATATCCATGTGTTTCTAGTATATTAATGAATCTAATATTACCACATTTGGTAATCAAGAATTAATAACTACGAATGACTGCAACATCCGTAGTGGATAGTTTTGGGCCTTTAGATGGGAAATGTTACAAAATCGTTCGAATTCTTGCAATTAAAGCCCCATAAAATCCATCTTATAGTCCATAGTGCTCTTTGACCGTTATGCTTTTTTGATATAGCGTTTTAAAAATTAAATCCGCTTTAAGCCTCACTATTTTTTGCTATACCCATTAACACAAGGCATTTTTGTACCCGATTAAGCAATATTAATATAAAAAGGTTGTTTTATAATTTCTCTTTTGAACCAATCCAACAAAGTTAGGGTAAAGACATAATTTTAAGACAAAAATGCTCAAATGTAAGTTTGAAATCTATTCTAGTCACCAAATCTAGACATAAATCATGATACTCCTCGGTTTTATTATTTAAGATTAAACAATATTTCTTATTCCTACACAAATGATGTGAGAATGAGAATAAATTAACTTTAAATATTTGGTTTTATATCTAATGAAGCTTTGTGGACCTCTGCTATTTTTTGCTATATCCCCGCTTTATCCTCATTATAACTTTTTGTACATTCGACGCAATTGAACCACTAAGTGCTTTAACTGCACATGTTCGATGAAATATCGATAATGTGACCAAAAATATTTTTATTAATAAATGGCCTCAAATGCATGAAACTATCATCCTAGGGCACTACCTCATATTTTGACAAATCTAGTGTCATCAGGACGAATAATGAGGTGATGTATCCCAGCAAGTTTCGTAGCAATCTGACGACCCAAGTAATTGTATAATCTCGAAATGTATGTCGATTTATTTGAGAAATTTAAATATAATAATATAAATTATTATAAATAACCCTCCAAACCTTCACTTCTTGCTCTCTCTCAATTTTCACCCCTTTTTTCCTCATGTTTAGAAGCGAAAAGGAAAAACAAAGACGCCACTAACAATTAATTGATTTGGAGCTTCGGACATCGATATATCTGTTGGACTCATACAAAGGAGGGTTTCGCATCTATAGTGGGTTGATCTTGTGCAATCGTGTTTCGGGATAGCCCTCAGTTTTGTTCACGTCTTAAGGTTTAACTTCATCGAAGATTGAGGGGGCTTTGGGAAAAATGAACTATGGCGTTAAACTCGTGGTGGCAAGAGAAGTCGATTGGTGTTGGTTAAAGAAAATGGAGCGGCCAAAGGAAAATCGCCACAGTGCACTATTGCACAAAGAGGTTAAAAGTGGCATCTTGTTAGGGTTGATTGAGCTTGACATGAGGTGGTGCATCACGGAGAGGGCGAGTAGAGGAGCGAATTATAATTGTCGGCTCATTGATGAGTGGAGTAGTAAGAGAGAAAGGGGGGAGTGAATGGGAGCGGCTGATGGGTTTATGCATGCAAATTTTGTGCACAACGACATTGAAAAGGGGAAGATGGAAATGGGTTGATTAAGGTAATAATTTAATTAACTAAGTTAATTAGTTATTGTTGTATAATTGTATTCTTATAAAATTTGAAACTTTGCATATGAGGTCCAATCGAGATGTCGTCTTTGTCGTTGGACTCGTAGCGAGATTTTTTACATTATGGTTTAGCTTGGGCTTGGGTGAATTAACTCATGATTCAATTCATATATTTTGTGTGCATATTTGTTATTGTTTTAAATATAAGTTAAAATAGTGAACAATGCAAGTTATTACTTTTGAAGCCTCCTTGCTTTGTAAAGCAAGTGACAACATTACATGTAGTATAATCTATCTTATAACCCTCTAAAACATGTATTATGGCCAAGACTTGTTGTTTACATGTTTGATAATATTGTTTGTGAAGTGGAAGTGTGCTATGAATGGTTGAAGCGAAATAGTCGTTATAAACGCACTTTGAAATTCCTTGTATTTAACATATGTTAAATTGGTTAAATGTGAATATATTATGAAAATATATATATTTGGTTGTTCTTTATACATTTTTTGGTGTATAGGCGGCTGGAATTGGGCTGGAAATTATAGAAATTTTTAAAGAAAGCTGTGAAAGTGGAACGAAAAGGTTGCTCTACATGCACTTGAAAATGCCTTATGTTTGGTGATTTTTAAAGTCAACTTTGTAAGACGTTTTGGAGGTTTCTTTGTATTTTTAATAAGTACAATAAGTTTACTTATTACTAGAAAATTGTCAAATTTTAAATATATTTTGAATAATTATTTATGAAATTTTCAAATATACGGTTTAATTATAAAACGTGCTTTTTATAGTTTTTAAATAAATTATAAGTATTTTCAAGTAATACATAAAATAAATGTTTTAAACTATAGTATATGTATTTTTAAATATATACAGCTTTTAGGAAATTTGTTAAAGATTTTATTGAAGTATTAAAAAGCTTATGTAATATAATATCTCTTAAATTGTTTTAGAATTCTATTAATTATATTAGCTTATAAGTAAAGTAGTATACACATAAATATGTACATCATTTTAAATTTGTATGTATATATATATATATATATATATAAATTTTAATTTAAGTACTTTATAAGGTAGTAAAGGAAGTTTTTGAGTTTAACTCTTAAGTAAAATAAATTATTTTGAGTAGTTAAATTAAAAGTGTATTACCTTAATTAATAAGTGTGGATATGCCTTGATCTTTAAAATGAATGTCTTAAAGTTAATGAAAAGTACAAAAATGGTTTTGGATTATCATAAACAATGTTTAAGTAATAACCGTTTTTGGCCCTTAATGTAATTATATATCTAATAATGAATATTTTAAAGATTATTACAAGTGAACAGTTTTAGATTGTAGTGATAATGTTTAAGTAACACTTACCTTAAACCCTTATAAATGTAATTTGATCTTTGAAAGAGAGTTTTAATGATAATGATTAAGTGTGAAGTATTTTGGGTTTGTAGTAAATGATGTTTTAGTAACATTTATTTTTAAACCCTTGAATTATATTTTAAAGTGAAAAAATATTGTTAAATGATTATAAATATACTTAGATATTCTTAATAATGGATTTTTAAACATAATAACTAGTATGGAATCTTTTTGAATAAAGGTAGAAAAGTCATATGTATAATTTATAAAAGAGAAAGGGGTTTATAGTAATAATGTTTTAGTAACATTTTTTAACCTCTTTGATTATATTTTAAAGAGTATAAATGAATAGTAAAATATGTGGATAGTAATATATATGAATAGTAAAATATAACTATATATCTTTTATAAAGGGAAATTAAATCTATATATAATTTAAATAAGTTAAGTTTAATTAATAATGGAGTTTAATTAATAAAAGAAGTTTAATTAATAAAGGAAGTTTAATAAAATAAAGAAGTTTATTTAATAAAGGAAGTTTATTAAATAAGGATTTTAATAGTTGAACGAAGTTTTATTAGATAAAAAAGGGTTCTACTAATGAAAGAGGTTTTAATTAATAAAGGATTATTTTAATAATAGGGGATTAAAAGTCATTTACATGACCTGATCGTGATTTGTGTGTGCTAATTGTGCTTTCTGGGATTACTCATTTATGGAAAGTATTTAGTTGTATACTTAGCACTAAAAGCCGACGAAGTAGACTTGTTCTGACTCTGAGAGTTAAGATTGATGATTCGAGTAGGATAAAGAAGCAATAATACTCTTACTTACCTGGCTTCTCTCTGCTTCAAGGGTAGCATAAGTTGAATCGAAAATGTGATAAGTATACGAGACTTAGTTTACAAATATGATTGTTCTCATTGTTATTGAAAATGACCAAATTAACTTAGGAAGTATCTAGAAGAAACACGGGAATTATAAGATATGGTTATTCACTCAGTGATGATATAATTATATATAAACTCGTCTTGCTCTTCTAGGACAAGTGATAAGGAAATCTGCCTGGATAGGAGATGATCTCTACCCTTGTTATTGTTTGTCTATTTCTAAACGAAACAGAGTTAGGTTACCTAGGAAATTCATCGATTCAGTCTTGAAGAGATCGAGATCGATAAAAAATTTACTTATCGAAAACCACTTCAAGGCTAAGATACATGTTCTGTCTCTTGGAAGATAATAAATCAGGATGTTGGAATCTATTTGGAGATTCAAGATCTTTTGAGATACTTGGACTTATGTAGAGGTTGATGATCTATTCTAGATACTGAAATCCATTTAGGGATTCGTAATCTATTCAACCCGTAGCCTATGTGTTGAGATACTGAACCTGACTTCACCGTCGATATATGACTAAAGACAGAGTAGTATGCACGATCCGGGGGTTTAGCTAATCCATGATGGGTACATCAGCTCCAGTATCTGGTGTATGCTTATCGATGTTGTGCGTGAGAGTTAATGATACTTGATTCCATATGGTTCATGTTTACATGTTTGGGCGTGGGCTTGTTGTGTTTACCTTATAGTACATTTTATCTAGAGATAAACGACATTCGAGAAGGTAGTTTTTGATCCTTGTCAAGGAGATCCACTTTAATTTTTAAGATGGAGGCGTCTCCGTAGAAAATCTATATGCGAACATGCCATACTAGTTTTGATTGTACTTCAATATCATTGTCATTTTGATTGTTCTGAGAATGGTGGTTTCCATTGATGTTCATTAGCACGAGAGGAGCTAGATGTTTTACCTACCGTAGTACTTATTTCCACCGTATTACTTTGTGTATATATATCAGCAATTATAAGGACATGCTATTATAACTGTCTAGGTTGATGATAGTACTTTGATTAGTAACTCTAAAATGCTATGTATATTAGAGTAGCTCAGTGTATTATCTTTTGAGATTATATATTATCAGTCCGCATATGATATTCTAGTGGTTTTTTCCTCTCTTTCTTGTTCCTTTTCTTTTCTTCTTTTTCTTTACCCTAATATTCTACCTTTCCAACACTAAGGTGTTTGGCACGTGAATACCGTGGATACATTAGTGTCGACACTTGGGGGTCGAAAAGGCCGCTCGTTGCAGCGTGGTATCAAAGCAAAAGGTTAAGTAAGAACATTGGCTTTGGTTAGGTATAACACATTAAGAGATAGGGTATGGATTTCCCTAGAATGAGTTGAGTGTGTTATATATATGAGAGTGTATATGTATTTGATATATATTAGTAATGGATAAGTATATGTTAACAGCATAGTTGTTTAATGTAGGGATTAATGATCTCCATTTATCCCTCATTTGTTGGTTTTATCATACTCGGCCAGTTTATCAGCATTGATTATTATTTGTTGATTATTGTTTTATGTTTAACCAGTTTATAAGTAATCTACCTTTCTACAACATGGGTTGGATACAAAGTAATTTATGGGAACATTTAAACGAACACTTTATGAACTAATTTTTTTTTAGTTTGACTATAAGGCATTCGATGATAATGTTGGGTTAAAAGCTTAACCTTAATAATTTTTTATTATAATCTAAAGAAAAGTAAGGTATTTTAGAATAAGTATTTATGAAATTATTTTATATAAGAAAGTGACTTCATATTATAATGGTTATAAAATATGGTTTATAAAAAAAATTAAATGAGGAATTTGAGAACTTAAATCCTGGGGTTTTGAAAATTGTTTTTCAAGGATTTTAAGAAAACTATAATAGTATTAGTTTAAAATATTTATGAATAGAAATATTTTGAAAAGGATTTTAAAGGTGAAAGAAAGTCCTGAACTCACTTCTGTCATTGAAAAATAATTACGGCAATGATTGCAGCAACATATGCGTTTATTTTCGAGTTCCAAAGTAGGGGATACTACAATGGTAGTTTACTACAAGTTGTTTTGGTAAAACAGATTTTTGCTTAATCACAAATGAATGATTTGATATAAAAAAGATGTATGTATATATTATTATTTCAAATGATTTAAAAACCGGTGTTTAGTTCTAAAGTTTTCTTTAAAAAAATATAAATTGAAATATAAAAGTTGAGTTTTTATAACTCTTTAATTTAAAAGGTAGTAAAATTCAAATTAGTTTTAAAAAACTAATATGAATGCTTGTATATACTCTAAGAATGTAGTGGAGTATTATATGAGTATGGACTTAAGTCTTGAAGTGTTTTAAGATGAAATTTTGTCTTGACGAAATGTTTTATAAATGAAGATAATTTGTAACAGCTCGCAAATCCGTACCCCTTGAGTCAACACTATTTTACATCAATTAACTCAAGTGAAACAGAAATACGAACCCTTGGAGTTAAAGAAGAAGAGATAGAAGAAGAAGAAACTAAACAATATCAGAACCTCACAGTCGCAGCGGAATAAAAAATGATAGTAAATAATAAATCTTTACACAAAATGAAACTGCATCTATTTTATACATCATATCATCAGAGTATCTCATACAACAACATTTACCAGCTAGACAAATCCATATAATCATAGCAATGGATATATATACTAGTACGGATAATACGTCTCAGACTCCAGCTCCTCTCCTGCTCCATAGCATCCTGTCATGAACATATAATACTCGGTCTGACTCGAGCATTATAATGAAATAACACCCGAGTCAGTCTGGAATACCAGCTGATAATAATGCATCCAAATTGATTATTAGATTTTTTAAAATCCTTTTGAAAACAAAAGCATCTCGTAAGACCGCGCCACAAATAAACATGTTGGGTTTTTACCTTACGATAGCTAAAACACTTTTTATAGAAATCCTCTGATGTTATAATAGGGTCTATATACAAATACTTATAAAATAGCCGAAATTGTTACATGATTAAATTCCAGCTACTAGCCACAGAGTGGGTAATACAAACAAAACTCGTAAAAGGCTCGTAGGGAGAATGGATTTCCAACAATGACTAGGCACTGGGGTACCACCTGTCACAGTACCTGGTCTAGATCAGTGTACCGAGGACCACGCCCGATCCCCTGCATCACCACGCCCGGACTACCCCTTACTGGATAGTCCCGAGTAAGATCACCCCACGGTTGGGATCAGCAACCGCACCACTAAGCCGAAAAAAAGGGACATCTAGACATGAATGACCTTACCCGAAAATGGGTGCTACCTACCAAGCCTTGCTGCATATCCCCTGATTTTCAGTCATTCCCGATTGATGAGGCTTGAGGCTAAGAGTTACCTTTTAGAACGTTTCTCTTAGAATCCCCATCGCCCACCTGACGATGTTCCGAAAGCATCTGTCCATACAAGTCTGTTCCGGGTTCGAACGGAACCGAAGGCACTACTCCTACGACATCCATTTTGGAAATATCCTCAGGATTAGTAGCGACTTGCCCTTGCACTTCACTGCTCCATCTTCGACTCTGAACACGTTTTTCCACGAAACATACAAACCAGATCGAAGTGGTTTTCGAGAAATAAATCTCGATCCCAGTCTCTTCGAAACGATCAATGCATTTGTCCAATATTGATAGTCGGTGATTTAACTATCAATTAACATTCACAAACATCCATCACACAATAAATAATTCCCACATTATTTATTTCCCAAAAATATCTTTACGAGATATAATTCCAATTTCAAAATTCCTTTTGAAACACTTTTCAAACCCAATTTTCTCGTGGAATAGATTCTCAAATCTTTATTTCCTCTGAAAACTTCCAAGTACCAATATTTAAGGTTTAAAATAATTTAAATGCTTTATCCCTCAAAAAACATTAAAATCATTTATATCAAATCTACTTACATACTTAATTTAAAATATACATATACTTTTAAAAATATTTCGAATAAAACTGCTTCATAAAATATAAACAATTAACTTTAAAATAAGTTAAGTCATACGAGTTTTTAAAAATAAAGTTATGAATCCTTATACAATTTCAAATAAAGCTTTAATTGATTTTCTTTAAAATAAAACCATTTATAAAGTATAAAGGATAATAATATTCTTCAAAACATGATTCTAATTACCCTTTAAAAATAATTACCTCTATAACTACTTTAATATATGTTCACTTTTAAAATTCTTACAACTAAAATAATTTTCTTGAAACCATTCTTTAATATAACTTCAAACTCTAACATTTCAAAAATCTATTTTAAAAACGTACTTGGCTTTCAGGGAAATACACTTCCATCTTAGAATAACCAAAGAATTCTTTTTATCTCCAACACGTTTTATCCCAATTCAATTTTACGTTCATCTGGTAAAATTCTTTCCATACTTTAAAAATAGCTCCTTTTATTTTAAACACGTTGCTATTTCCTGGAAATTACTTTCAAACATACGTTTAAAATATTTAAAATAAGCCCTAGAAATTATTTAATTGAAAATATTACTTAAGGAAGTATATAGGGTTTCCTAAGTATTTTAAATAAAATTTAACTTTTAAAATAAGGTTATTAAATCAAATATTCATACTAAAATTTCCTTTTTCAAACTTAATACTACTTTACTTCTTTTAAAAATAATTAAATACCATAATATTTAATCAAATATTTGCGTTCACTAAAAAAACATTTTAAAATAATATTTCTTTCTAAAAATATTTTAAACATATTTAAACTGCAAATTTTATAATTTGAAAACTTTCTTAAAAACAAAATAAAATTTCCAGGAGAAAGCACACTTCCCTTTTTTTTAAAATAAATCTCGCTATTAATTTAAACAATTCTCAATTCCCTTTGAAATCAAATTTCAAACGCTTGAAATTTCTCAACCAATTTCTTGGATTTAATCTCCTTTAAAATCCTTTACTTAAGAATTCCTTTCATATTCTTTAAACCCAATTCATCTATTTATATTTAAAATTTTCAGGTTGTATTAACCCAATCACAACACAACACAATTTAAATTTCAATTTAATGCATCACAGCATATAAATAAAATGCAGCATATCAGGATCTAAACAAATTATCACAGAATAATAAATAAGGTATATCAAGAATATAAATTAATTTCTATTTGTGAGGTATCTAGTTGGATCCCTCCAACATGTTTCCCTGCATCCACAGATATTGGCACAACAATATATATCGATTCAATTTGATAATAATTATCATATTCAACCAATCAAGAAATCATTCCATTAATGACTATTTAAATTAACTAATATTCCAGATGTGAGTGAGTTAAACTCACCTTGAGTTTCGGCGAGCATTTGAAATTTTAAATTAAACCGAGCCGTTCGATTAATCTAAAATTTCCACTGGTTCCGATTGTCACCAGACCTGTGCTGCAGCGTAGAGCGTGTCGCTACGATTCCGGCGCTTCTTGTTTCGTCAAAATCTGATCATGTATGCATCCGATATTTAATTTACAAGATTGTGTACGAATTTAAACAAAAATTTCTTTTTTTATATATAATTACCAATTTAAACGTAGCCGCTTCTTCTTCGTACGCGACTACACCAGGCTCGAAAACGAAATGAACCCATCACCATGCCTAGGGTTTCAAACCGCGACCACCACGATGCATGCTATGCCGATCGGCCGATGCCAACCTGAAGCTCTCCACCATCTCCACCTTCGAATGGATCCCCTCGAAGCTCGGCCACCCCTAGGCGTGGCAAAACGCGAACGAATAGCGAACTACATCATCAAACTGCTGCCAATCCATCCCTCCAACCTCGATCATATCCGTACGGATGGAAAGCTCTCGTCGAGCTCTCCGATCATCCAGTTGATGGTTTCTCGCGAAAGACTGTAGATTGAGAGAAAAATGAAGGAGAACGAGAAGGAGTTTCGGCCATTAATTAGTAAATAAGCGGCGGCCAACAATATTAAGGTTTTAGGTAAAAAAATCGAGTTTATATTAATGTTTATTAATGATATTTTAATATTGTCTCAAATTTTAACAAGCTTTTTCAAACGAACTCCAAATCACACGTGTCGCCAGTCATTCCTAAGGTTTTACATATGTTCCGAACACAATGGAATGTGTTTCAGAGGCTAATTTGGTTGTATGCGCGAGTTACGGAAATAAACGATAAATTTTAAATCAAATCGATTAAAGTATTTTCTATGTTTTAAGCTGTCGGGGTCAAACGACAACTCCGATTGCTACGAAAATTGAAATCCGACAATAACTAACTATTACGAATCCAATGAAACTGATTTCGTTGAATTCCGACACTGTGTCCCGGAAGGCTATTTTAACTCGTCGATTATTTCGAGCGATTTTCAAAATTGTCGAAATCACTTGAAATTTCACTTTTAAAGTTTTATTAACTCTATTTTAACTTGTATAAAATTTATATTCCCATTAGAAATCATTCTGATTTAGTTTAAATCAAAATTTGATTATTTGCATTATTATATTATTAAATTCCGTTACTAAATTAATATAGAATCCTAAATTTAATCTGTCGACTTTTAATTCCATCCAACAGACCAATATTATAATTCAAATCCAAATAGACTTAAAATAAAATTTAGAATCTATTTTTATATCTATTTATGCCTAGAACCACCAATCATTCCAATTCCAATATTAGATTATTATTCAAATTTCAATTAAATTCCCATATTCTGAAATTTAACTAATTCTATTAACTTAACCAAATTCTTTTTATTTCAAAATAAAATTATAATCCGTATTCGACATTTAAAATGAATTAAATGTTCAAATTTGACGACCCAAAATTCCGGGTCGTTACATTCCTCCCCCCTTATAAAAATTTCGTCCCCGAAATTTGCTAAGGTAGAAAGAATGTTCCAAACTCAAAAGCAAAACTTTCATAGTGAAATCTCAATTTCACTTTGCTCAAAATCTTTAGTTACAAATCGAAACTACTAGTTTCAATTCCTGTCCTGAAATCCTTTTTATTTTCAATCGTTATTTAAAATCAACTTTGTCATTAATGAAACATTTCAAACTTTTCAAAAAAATTCTAACTCCCAAAATTTTCGAAAATTTTTGGCAGAGTCTCCCCTGTACGGTGAGATTTTGCAATTTCACAATAGATATAAATATGTATACATCTACCCACACGGTCGGAAAAACCAAAAACAGTTCATATTTCCTATTTTTATTGCGTAGGCGTACCTTTATTAGCATTTTTAAAGCAAACGACTAAATAGTATCGCACATACGCACTCCAACTCTGTCCATTGCTTCCTATAACTGTACTTACTTAAACAAACACATCAGTTTCCATTAATATGAGCATTTATCAACATTCTCTTCATTAAACTAGCGCAACACATCCATTACAAAGTTTAAACAGTCAAACTTCATAATTATGCATGTTAACTTCCTTTATAAGAAATTTCACAATTTCAACATCATTTTAAATCCTCTTTACAAACCCAAACTTCATTTTATCTCACTCGAACACTTTATATTCAAGTTCACTATATACCATTCATATTTACAACCAATTCATTTCCACTTCAACATGATTAACATATGCCTTAGTTACATCTCTTTACTCCAATTCAATTCCAAATTGATTCACAACCAAATTTTACCTTCAATTTGAAGTATTTACATTTCTTTGATGATCCATTTTCATTCATATGCAAAATGACTTAATAAAATTTCAATTCATCCCAATTGATTCAATAACCCTTTTCAATTTGTTTCTTTAAGTCAATTAAATTTTTGTTTACAACAAAACGACAAATTTCTATGCAAGTTTAAGGTTATCCAAGAAAGTGACCATCACTTAAGCTTATAACCATTAAAATTAATTCCCGTTCAAATTTATTAATTTTATTCCATTCGAAAATACTCACAACCCAAATATTCTTATTTCCTTGCAATTTTTAATTCAATTTCTTATTCTCACTTCAAGTTCACCGTTCATCTTAAGTTTAAATTAATAACATCCCATTCTATATTATTTACAGACCAAACATTCTTGCTTTATCACAATTATTGAATTAAATCTCAAATCTTACATTTCCAATTCATTATCCATATAGGTTTATATTAATATCATTCAATTTTGGGTTATATACAACTCATACATTCTTATTTTACCTCAATAATTAATTAAAATTCCTTTTCACTTGCATTTCAATTCTATTATCTCAACAAATTCCATTCAAGACCCCTTATAAGCCCGGCCACAATTATTATTCAGTTTACTTAAGTTCTTTCACAATATTTTCATTATCTTCTTATATAAATTTTATTTTCATTTGATTCTCATCCAACCCAATTCCCATTTCATTTACATTTTTTAATTCAATTTGTTTATTTGTTCTATCCATTTGGAATTTTAATTCATCTCCTCGATTTATTCTGAATTTTGTTGATAACATGACCACTTTTAAATTCTTCCACTCATTTGAATTTATTTATAATTCAAACCATCATTATTATAATCCAATTCCATAATTCATTTATACTCTCAGCTTTTTATTGCCAAAACTAACTTCCATTTAAGTTCATCCATGCCAATACAAATTCCATTTAATTTAGTTTACGCTATATTCACCTTCAAGCTTCTTTTTATTTAATTTAGCTTACGCTAAATTCATTCTCAAACAATTTTCTTTGGATTTAGTTGAGTTAAAATTTTATTCATACAATATCCTTTCAACTTAATTAAATTCTCCTTCAATTCAATTCTTTTCCAATTTTAGTTCAAGTTTTAACTAAATTATGCTCAGCCATCTTAAATCCATGCTATTTCTTTTACTATTTTAAGATTTTAATTCTATTCAAAATTAATTGTAACGCAACTGAATTTTGATTTTATTTTAATCCAAATTCAACTCCATTCATTTAATCTAAGTTAAATCCAATTCAATCCAATTTTAATTCTCCATGAACAAGTTCAAAACTTATTTTACTAACTTAAGTTCATTCACATCCTTTATATCTCACTTTACCTTATCTCAATTCACATTGCATTTGAGATTAAGTTTGAATTCACCACACCATTCAACTATTTTCCACCTGCGATCATAATTCCATTTTCTATTTATAAGTTCACCCACTTATTTATTTAAAAGCTTATATTGCCCATTTTAATCCATTTACATCCTATAATCACAATTCCAAATTATATATATGTGTGTGTGTGTGTGTGTGTATCACTAAATTCTTAAAAATACAAATTTTCTTTCACCTTAATCCTTTGCAAATTTTAAATCCACATTTTTAGATTATAAGTATAATACTTAATAGCTTGTAGGTATAATTCATTTCACAATGACCCACAATTACAAAGTCATTTTACATTTAAATTTAATCCAAACAATTTAATTATAGGTTCAATTTAGTTAACTTATCCCAAGTCAAATTCAAATTTTCTATTTACTTCCATACACTTAAGTCAAAATTTAATTCCAAGATTAAAATTTTCATTTTTCCTTATTAACATCAACTTCACTTAATAAGTTCAATAGTTGATCCATTTTAGCCTTCACATTATTTAAATAGAATTTTCCAGAATCCAATTACCCGGTTTTATTTCAAAATTATTTTGAAATAATAAATAACTCATACTCTCCCGGTATCAAATCAAACTTCCAAATTTCTAAAACAATCTATTTTCACCAAAGCAATTTCCCTTTTGAAACTTCCAATATCACTTGTATCTCAAACAAGTCCAACAAATATCATAATCACTCACATGGTAGCAATCCATCACTTTAGAAACTCGAAAATGAATTCTAATGATGTGGCCAGCATCATCATGATTATTTTCCAACGACTGAAGTGAGTTCAGTGCTTCCTTACTTCCCCACATTCATTCCAAAACAGTTTCCATTCAAAAATACTTCCCAAAACAATATTCCATTATTACCTTCAAACACCTTAGCAAACATTTCAAACTTTCCCATGATTTTAAATTTCCAAACCTTTATTTTCATTACATTTAAAATCCTTTCCAAAACTTTCAAGATTTAAATTCTGGTTTAGTTTAAAAAAAAATTGTTCTCTTTTGTATAATTTATACTGATGGAATTTATTTGGTTATTACTATTTCAAATTTTTAGATTAAATTTTAGATTCTTATTTAATTAAGATATTCACATCCAAACAATCAAATATATATAATAATTCAGAAAATTATTTCTTTTAACATCAAAATATAATTCTGGGTAAAATTATTTCATTTACCCTCTTTAAAACAATATTATGTCGGTTTATCTTGTTTAAGAGTTTAGAAACCCCAATTGATACGGTTGTACTTCCCGCACCGACCAGAATTCATAAACACTCAACCGATAAGTCAACACAGTATAAAAACAATTTTATATTCAGCTACCAAGTATGCTCTCATATCTATTATTACACTCAACTCACTATAGAGTACTATTGATTCTATTCAATAAGTAATTTTTCCACCAAAGCCTAGGTTGTCGCCAACCTAAGCTCTGATACCATGTGTAACAGCCCGCAAATCCGTACCCCTTGAGTCAACACTATTTTACATCAATTAACTCAAGTGAAACAGAAAAACGAACCCTTAGACTTAAAGAAGAAGAAGAAACTAAACAATATCAAAACCTCACAGTCGCAGCGGAATAAAATATAATAATAAATAATAAATCTTTACACAAAATGAAACTGCATTTGTTTTATACATCATATCATCAGATCATCTCATACAACAACATTTACCAGTCAGACAAATCCATATAATCATAGCAGTGGATATATATAATAGTACGGATAATACGTCTCGAACTCCAGCTCCTCTCCTGCTCCAAAGCATCCTGTCCTGAACATATAATACTCGGTCTGACCCGAGCATTATAATGAAATAACACTCGAGTCAGTCTGGAATACCAGCTGACAATAATGCATCCAAATTGATTATTAAATTTTTAAAAATCCTTTTGAAAACAAAAGCATCTCGTAATACACGCCACAAATAAATATGTCGGGTTTTTACCTTACGATAGATAAAACACTTTTTATAGAAATCCTCTGATATTATAATAGGGTCTATATACAAATACTTATAAAATAGCTGAAATTGTTACATGATCAAATTCCATCTACTAGCCACAGAGTGGGTAATACAAACAAAACTCGTAAAAGGCTCATAGGAGAATGGATTTCCAACAATGACTAGGCACTGGGGTATCACCTGTCACAGTACATGGTCTAGATCAGTGTACCGAGGACCACGCCCGATCCCCTGCATCACAAGGCCTGGACTACCCCTTACTGGATAGTCCCGAGTAAGATCACCCCGTGGTTGGGATCAACAACTGCACCACTAAGTCGGAATAAAGGGACATCTAGACAGGAATGACCTTATCCGAAAATGGTGCTGCCCACCAAGCCTTGCTGCATATCCCCTGATTTTCAGTCATTCCTGGTTGATGAGGCTTGAGGCTTAGCGTTACCTTTTAGAACGTTTCTCTTAGAATGCCCATCGCCCACCTGACGATGTTTCGAAAGCATTCGTCCATACAAGTCCGTCCCGGGTTCGAACGGAACCGAAGGCACTACTCCTACTACATCTATTTTGAAAATATCCTCAAGATTAGTAGCTACTAGCCCTTGCACTTCACTGCTCCATCTTCATCTACGAACACGTTTTCCCACGAAATGTACAAACCGGACCGAAGTGGTTTTCGAGAAATAAATTTCGATCCCAGTCTCTTCGAAACGATCAACACATTTGCCCAATATTGATAGTCGATGATTTAACTATCAATTAACATTCACAAACATCCATCACACAATAAATAATTCCCACATTATTTATTTCCCAAAAATATTTTTACGAGATATAATTCCAATTTCATAATTCCTTTTGAAACACTTTTCAAACCCAATTTTCTCGTGGAATAGATTCTCAAATCTTTATTTCCTCTGAAAACTTCCAAGTACCAATATTTAAGGTTTAAAATAATTTAAATACTTTATCCCTCAAAATACATTAAAACCATTTGTATCAAATCTACTTACATACTTAATTTAAAATATACATATACTTTTAAAAATATTTCGAATAAAACTGCTTTATAAAATATAAACAATTAATTTTAAAATAAGTTAAGTCATACTAGTTTTTAAAAATAAAGTTATGAACCCTTATACAATTTCAAATAAAGCTTTAATTGATTTTCTTTAAAATAGAACCATTTATAAAGTATAAATGATAATAATATTCTTTAAAACATGATTCTAATTACCCTTTAAAAATAATTACTTCTATAAGTACTTTAATATATGTTCACTTTTATAATTCTTTCAACTAAAATAATTTTCTTGAAACCATTCTTTAATATAACTTCAAACTCTAACGTTTCAAAAATCTATTTTAAAAACATACTTGTCTTTCAGGGAAATACACTTCCACCTTAGAATAACCAAAGAATTTTTTATCTCCAACACGTTTTATCCCAATTCAATTTTACATTCATCCCATAAAATTCTTTCCATACTTTAAAAATAGCTCCTTTTATTTTAAACATGCTGCTATTTCCTGGAAATCACTTTCAAACATACGTTTAAAATATTTAAAATAAGCTCTAGAAATTATTTAATTGAAAATAATACTTAAGGAAGTATATAGCGTTTCCTAAGTATTTTAAATAAAATTTAACTTTTAAAATAAGGTTATTAAATCAAATATTCATACAAAAAATTCCTTTTGCAAACTTAATACTACTTTACTTCTTTTAAAAATAATTAAATACCATAATACTTAATCAAATATTTGCTTTCACTAAAAAAACATTTCAAAATAATATTTCTTTCTAAAAATATTTTAAACATATTTAAACTGCAAATTTGATAATCTGAAAACTTTCTTAAAAACAAAATAAAATTTCTAGGAGAAAGCACACTTCCCATTTTTTAAAATAAATCTGGCTATTAATTTAAACAATTCTCAATTCCCTTTGAAATCAAATTTCAAACGCTTGAAATTTCTCAACCCATTTCTTGGATTTAATCTCCTTTAAAATCCTTTACTTAAGAATTCCTTTTATATTCTTTACACCCAATTCATCTATTTATATTTAAAATTTTCAGGTTGTATTAACCCAATCACAGCACAACATAATTTAAATTTCAATTTAATGCATCACAGCATATAAATAAAACGCAGAATATCAGGATCTAAACAAATTATCACAGAATAATAAATAAGTTATATCACATAATATAAATTAATTTCTATTTGTGAGGGATCCAGTTGGATCCCTCCAACATGTTTCCCTGCATCCACAGATATTAGCATAACAGTATATATCAATTCAATTTGATAATAATTATCATATTCAACCAATCAAGCAATCAAGCAATCATCCATTAATGACTATTTAAATTAACTAATACTCTAGATGTGAGTGAGTTAAACTCACCTTGAGTTTCGACGAGCGTTTGAAATTTTAAATTAAACCGAGCCGTTCGATTTAATCTAAAATTTCCACTGGCTCCGATCGTCACTGGACCTGCGCTGCAGCGTAGAGCGCGTCGCTGTGATTCCGACGCTTCTTGTTTCATCAAAATCTTATCACGTATGCATCCGATATTAAACTTACAAGATTGTATACGAATTTAAACAAAAATTTCTTTTTTTTATAATTACCAATTTAAACATAACCGCTTCTTCTTCGTATGCGACTACACCAGGCTCGAAAACGAAACGAACCCATCACCATGCCCAGGGTTTCGAACCGCGACCACCACGATGCATGCTACGCTGATCGGCCGATGCCAACCTGAAGCTCTCCACCATCTCCACCTTCGACTGGATCCCCTCGAAGCTCGGCCACCCCTAACCGTCGCAAAACACGAACGAATGGCGAACTACATCGTCAAACTGCTGCCAATCCATCCCTCCAACCTCGATCGCATCCGTACGGATGGAAAGCCCTCGTCGAGCTCTCCGATCTTCCACTTGATGGTTTCTCGCGAAAGACTGTAGATTGAGCGAAAAATGAAGGAGAACGAGAAGGAGTTTCGGCCATTAATTAGTAAATAAGCGGCGGTCGACAATGTTAGGGTTTTAGGTAAAAAACGAGTTTATATTAATGTTTATTAGTAATATTTTAATATTATCTCAAATTTTAACAAGCATTTTCAAACAAACTCCAAATCTCACGTGCCGCCAGGCGTTCCTAAGGTTTTACCTACGTTCCGAACACAATGGAACGTGTTTCGGAGGCTAATTTGGTTGTATGCGCGAGTTACGGAAATAAACGATCAATTTTGAATTAAATCGATTAAAGTATTTTCTATGCGTTTTAAGCTGTCAGGGTCAAACGAAAACTCCGATTTGCTACGAAAATTGAAATCCGATAATAACTAACTATTACGAATCCAATGGAACTGGTTTCGTCGAATTCCGAGACTGTGCCCCAGAAGGCTATTTTAACTCGTCGATTATTTCAAGCGATTTTCAAAATCGTCGAAATCACTTGAAATTTCACTTTTAAAATTTTATTAACTCTATTATAACTTGTATAAAATTTATATTCCCATTAGAAATCATTCTGATTCAGTTTAAATCAAAATTTGATTATTTGCATTATTATATTATTAAATTCCATTATTAAATTAATATAAAATCCCAAATTTAATCTATCGACTTTTTGTTCCATCCAATAGACCAATATTATAATTCAAATACAAATAGACTTAAAATAAAATTTAGAATCTATTTATGCCTAGAACCACCAATCATTCCAATCCCAATATTAGATTATTATTCAAATTTTAATTAAATTCCCGTATTTGAAATTTAACTAATTCTATTAACTTAACCAAATTCTGTTTATTTCAAAATCAAATTATAATCAATATTCGACATTTAAAATGAATTAAATGTTCAAATTTGGTGACCCAAAATCCCGGGTCGTTACATAATTCTTTATAAAATGGCAATAAAATTAAGCAATGTTTATGAAATGCTTCATAAATGATTTTAGTATTATATAAGAAATGGTTTTTTATGTAAATGAGTGTGATTTGAAATCTTAAGTAATTGGTGTAATTAAGAAACATATGGAATAAAATATGTAAGTTGTACATAGACCATTTTATTTGCATGACGGTTCTCAATCTAGGATTTGAGTACAAAATTTCTTGTTGATTTACGGGTCCAAACAAGGATTTTTCACTAGATTTATTACAGAGAACACTTGATACAGACTCTTGATATGATCCCTAAATTTTCTACCATAGTATATGGCTATCTTAGAAGAATGGAGGTCTCCAAACAAGGAATCAGACCGAAGTCCGCATTAGAGAGGCCAAATGATCTATACTAGTTTGGAGGTGGAATTTATGTTATCAAGCAAGTAATCAGATTGATATTGTGTACGGATGGTTCATGTAAATTGTACGGGATTTGGTATAATTGAAAGCTATGTTTTGTTGGCTTATGGAGAGTTTGGCGAAGGACACTTTGAATCGTTTCAGGTAGTATGAATAATCAACTAGGTAATAACCCAAAGTTGTGAATGAAAGTACACCTAGTAGATTGTTTATCATCCTTGTGCAATAAGATGATATTTTAAACTAGAGCAAAATGTGAGTTTTTTTTGCTAATAATTGTAATACTTTTAAGTATTGATGTGTAATTGTTTCTTAGGTCGCTCATGTTGAAATTTTGAAGACAAAATACTTTAAGTTGGGGGGGGGGGGATGTAATGACCCAGAATTTTGGATATTTCGTATTTTAATATATGAATTATTTAAGTACTTAAATCTCTGATTGTTGTGATTAAATTAATTTAATAACCTTGTTAACTCCTTTTTAAATAATAACAATTGATGGTAAATTTATTTTAGAAAAACGTTTACAAAAATAAATAGTTCGTAGAAATATTTATAATGTGATGGAAAATCGTTTTATCGATAAACGACCTCAAAACACATGAAATTATCATCCCATGGAATTGTCTTGGATTTTGAAAAAACTAGTGTCATCGGGATCGTAATAATGATATGATGTATGCCCACGAGTTTCGTAGCGATTCGACGTCTCATATGATCGTACGAGCTCGAAACGTGTTTCGGTTTATTAAGAAATTTAAATATAATAATAAATATTATATTATAAATGAACCTCCAAATCTTCACTTCTTACTCTCTCTCACTTTTTCACTCTTTCTTCCTCTTGTTCATAAACGAAAAGAAAAAAGCCGCCGTTAACAATTGATTAAATTCGAAGCTTTGGGCATCGATAGGCTTGGCATGGATTCGTTGGACTCGTATGGAGGAGGGCCTTCGCATCTACAGTGGTCTGGTTTTATGCAGTTTTGTTTAGGAATGGCCATCAGTTTTTGTTGCGTGCTAGGGTTGAACTTCATCGGAGATTGAAGGGGCATTAAGCAAAATGAAGTGTGGCGTTGAACTTATGGTGGCAAAAAATGTTGATTGGCGTTGGTTGGAGGAGCTGGAGTGGTCCGAAGAAAATCATGATAATGACTGTTGCATAGAAAGGCTAGTGGTTACATCTTACTACGTTTGATCGTGCTTGACATTAGGTGGCGAGTTGCGGATAGAGCGAGTAAAGGAGCAGGTTGCAATTGGCGGCTCATCGATTAGTGGAGTGTTGAGCGAGAAAGGAAGGGGTGAAGAGGAGCAGCTGATGGGTGTGTACTTGTACGTTTTGTGCATAATGATACTAAAAGTGGGAAAATTGATTTTTTATATCAAGATAATAATTTAATCAATTAAATTAATTACTATTATACAAGTTGTATTCATATAAAATTTATAACTTTTGCGTACGAGGTCAAATCAAGGTGTCGTTTCGCCATTGCATTCATAATGAGATTCTCTACATCTTGGTTTTGGCTTGGGCTTGGGTGATTTAACTCACAATTTAATTCATATATATATGTATGTATGTATGTATGTATGTATGTATGTATGTATGTATGTATGTATGTATGTATGTATATTTGTTGTTGTTGAAAATATAAGTTAAATAGTGAATAATGCAATTTATTAGTTATGGACCCCCTCTTTGCCTCGTAAAGCAAATGACAACATCATATATAGTATAATCTTTCTTATAACCCTCTAAAATATTTATCATGGTCTAGAATTATGTTTATATGTTTGATAACATTGTTTATGAAGTTGAACTGTGTTGTTAATGGTTGAAGCGAAATAGTCCCTACAAATGCATTTTGAAATCCTTTGTATTTAACATATGTTAAAATGGTTAAAGGTTAATATATTGTGAAAATATGTATTGGTTGTTCTCTACACATTGTTTAGCATATGGGCAACAACAATTTTGTTTGGAAATTATAGAAATTGAGCAGCAAAGTTGAGAAAGTAGAAGCTAAAAGGTTGTTTATGGATGCACTTTGAAAATGCCTTCTGTTACGGCTATATTAAAGTCAACTTTGAAAGAAATCTTAAAGGTTTCTTCGTATTTTTAATAAGTACAATAAGTTTACTTATTACTAGAATAATATTAAATTTAAATAAATTTTTAATAATTATTTATGAAATTTAAATTAAAGGGCATAAATTATAAAACATGCTTTTTATGGTTTTTAAATAAACTATAAATTAAGTATTTTTAAGCATAAATGTTTTAAACCACAATATAAGTACGTTTAAATATATATAGTTTTTAGAAAATTTGCTAAAGATTTTATTAAACTAGTAAAATGCTTATATAATATCATATCATTTAAATTGTTAGAATTCCGTTAATTATATTAGCTTATAAATAAAGTAGTATACATATGAATATATACATCATTTTAAAAGTATGTGTACACACACAAACATACACACACAAAACACACACACACACACACACACACACACACACACACACACACACATATATATATATAAGTTTTAAAAGGTAATTTAAGTATTTTATAAAAGTTGTAAAGTAAGTTTTAGATTTTAACTCTTAAGTTAAGTAAATTATTTAAAGAAGTTATATTAAAAGTATATTACCTTAATTGATAAGTGAAGATATGCCTTGATCTGTAAAATGTGTCTTAAAGTTAGTGATAGGTATAAAAATGATTTTGGGTTGTATTAAACTATGTTTAAGTAACAATTATTTTTAACCCTTATTAATTATACCTAGGAATATAATTAGATATTTAACAATGAATATATTAAACATTATAAGTGAATTGTTTTGGGTTGTTGTGACAATGTTTAAATAACACTTGTCTTAAACCGTTATAAATGTAATTTGACCTTTAAATTAGAGTTTTAAATATAATGATTAAGTGTGAAGTGTTTTGAGTTTGTAGTAAACGATGTTTTAGTAACCTTTATTCTTAAACACCTGAATTATATTTCAAAGTGGAAAAAATATTGTTAAATGATTATGAGTATACTTAGATCTTTAGTAATGGACTTTTGAAGCTAATAACAAGTATGAAATCTTTGGAATAAAGGTAGAAAAGGTTATATGTATAATTTATAAAAGAGAAGGCAGCTTATAGTAACGATGTTTTAGCGACATTTTTTAACATTTTTGACTATATTTTAAAGAGTATAAATGCATAGTCAAATAGGTGAATATTAAAATATATGAATAGTAAAATAAAAAATATATCTTTTATAAATGGAATTTAAATCTCTATATAAGTTTAAATAAGTTAAGTTTAATTAATAATGAATTTTTTAATAAAAGAAGTTTAATTAATATTGGAAATTTAATTAAACAAAGAAGTTTAATTAATAAAGGAAGTTTAATTAAATAAGGAGTTTAATAATTGAAAGAAGTTTTATTAGATATAAAAAATTACTAATAAAAGATGTTTTAATTGATAACGAATTAATTAAATAAAAGTGGATTGGAATTCGTTTATGTGACTTGATCGTGCTTTGTCTATATTAATCGTGCTTTCTACGATTACTCATCTATGGAAAGTATTTAGTCATGTGCCTAGCACTAAAAGCCGATGAAATGGGCTTGTTCTATCAGTTAGAGTTGAAATTGATGATTCAAGTAAGGTGTAGAAGCAATAGTGCTCTAACCTATCGAGCTTCTCTCTTAGCCGAGGGATAGCGTAAGTTGAAAAGGTCGAAACGTGATAACTATATGAGACTTGGTTTCCGTATGCGATCATCCTTAGTATTGTTGAATATGACCAAATTAACTTTGGAAGTATCTAGAAGAAACACAGTAATTATACGGTATGGTTATTCACTTGGTGATGATATAATATACGTATAAGCTTGTCTTGCCCTTCTAGGAAAAGTGATAAGGAAATCCGTTTGAGTGGGAGGTGGTCTCCACCTTATTATTGTCTATTTATTTTTGAAAGAACCCAAATTATGTTACCCAGAAAATTTATAGATTCGGTCTTGAAGAGACCAGGATCGGTAAGCATTTTACTTATCGAAAACCACTTCAAGACTGAGATACGTGTTCTATCTCTTGGAATGGTTCTATTCGAGATGCTAGAATCTATATAGAGATTCTAGTTATAATCAAGATGCTTGAACCCATGTAAAGGTTCTTTGTCGATTTGAGATGCTGGAATGCATTTAGGGATTCATTATTTTTTTGAGTTGTGGCTCGTGAGTTGAGATGTTGAACGTAACTTCACCATTAGTATATGACTAAAGACAAAGTAGAATGCACGATCTAAGGGTTTAGCTAACTCATGGGGGTTACATCAGTTCTAGTAATCTAGAGTATGCTTATTGATGTTGCATGCAGGAGTAGATGAAACTCGGTTCCATGTGATTTATGTTCACATATTCGGGCGTGGACCTGTTATGTTTATGTAGTGGCCCAAAAATTCAAACACCCCGTCTTTGAATATCGTAACATTTTTAAATATAAATAAGTGTTATAAATATGATTTTATAACCTCGTTAGATATCATTTTTATTAATGAATAATGATAAGAAACTTCTTTTTGAAAATTGTTAATAAAAATATATTCTTTGAAAAATATCAACAGTGTGACCGAAAATCCGTTTATCGATAAACAGTTTTTCCATTGATATAAGTTGTTCGAACTTTTGTTCACTTGTTTAATAATCAAATGAACACATTGGCAAACAAATAACGCATATACCTCTTCATAAATCATGGAACATTCTATAAGCTTCCATTAGGATAGGAGATATATCATGTTAAGGGTATAAGTGTAACTAGCATAAGGGAGAAGTGATGTAAAGGGAAAGTGATGGGAGGTGAGTCTTCCATGCCATGGTTAGGGAAGGGGATAAGAGCAAGGCTAAGCAACACAAAAAGGAGAATAAATAAGGAGAGGCATACCCTTAGTTCATAATCACAAATGTATGAAGGAAAATGAGCTCTATTTCCAATTCTTCTTCTTCGTTGCCTTCATAATTTTCTAAAGCATAATATTTGAAAATAAACTCCAAATCAACCCAAATTTGGAGTGAAAGCTTGGGACAACATCGAAAAACATCATAACCAGTTATAAGTTGAAGAAATAAGCCAAACTCCCTATGGAAGCTTTTTTCCATGAGTTAGAAAAGGGTTTGGAGGTGGCAAAAGCAAGTGGAAGCAAAAGAAAGAGGAAAGTAAGGAGGTTGCAAGGTGGGTTTGGACTTAGGTGCTTGGATCTTAGTGGTTGTCCGGTTAAAGGTGAGTTAGCACACCTCTTTAAATGAAAAACATAACATATGTATGTTGTGTTTTGATTTTTTTTAAGTTGTTGAATTGTTTTTGACATTGTTGAAAACATTGGTTTGGTTCCTACTTTGAAAACAAGAAGCATATATGATCCATATGCATCGACTTGGAATGGACTTGTATGACTTGTGACAAGACCTTAAACAAAACACATAGGTTATAGATGGAACTTTGTAGAGAGATGCTTAGGGGTTTCTCGTCATATTTATAATTTTTTATATGTATGTTTATTGTGATTAAATGCTAGGATAGTAAAAAGTTAAGTAACATCTTAAAAAGTGGCCAAAACTTCACTTGTGCAAAACTTTCCAATTAGCCTTGATTTTGCGCTTTAAAGGTTTGGAAAGATATTAAATTCAAGTATTTTATTTCATTCCTATTACAAGTGTTTACTAACATATTAAAGTATTTAAAAATTGGTTTGAGATATTTATGAATTTTTAAGAATTAGTTGTGAATTTTTAAAAAAAAAGGGATTTCACGGTAAAAAATTGTTTTTCCAAGATTTTAAGAAAATTATAAACTTTTTTTTTCCAAATAATATTATGAGAAATTATTCTAGAACCTATTATAAACTATTTTAAAAGCATTTTTAAGTATATATAGTTTTTAGAATATAAGTTTACTAATATATCATATGTTATAAAATAACCTTTGACTTGTTTATTTACATATCAAGTTTTGGTAAATAAATTACTATACATATATTTCATTTTAAAAAGGGTTTTAAAAGAATAAACAAAAGGTTTAGAATAAGTTAGAATTGCTAAATGGAAAAATGGTGAATTGTTTTATTACTTGTTTGAAAAGTAATTAACTATGCTTAACACTAAAAACCAATGAAATAAGACCAATCTATTTATGAGAGTTAAGACTAATGTTCGAGTAGGGATAAAGCAATAAAGCTCTAACCTACCGGCTTCCCACTTGACCGAGGAATAGTAAGTCGAAAAATGTCAGATACGTGTTAATCGTGTTGATTTTTTACTTATTTATGGAAATCGTTTATACTATACTTAACACTAAATGCCGATGAGGTGGAGTTATCTATATGTGTGATTCAAGAATGAAGTGTCTAGGAAAGTATTTAATGCAACCAGTACTCTAACTTACCTGGCTTCACTTTTAGGCGAGGAATAGTTAAGTTGGAATGTCGACAATTATTAAGTATACGAATATTGATTTGTATAAGCAATTGTTTTTTACTAGATAGTCGACTATCGATCTTGATTAAATATGACTTAAGAAGCCATCGAACGGCATCGCGATTATATACAAATGAGAACCCCCTAGGAGGAGAATCGGTACAAAATATCTCTAGCTTTCGGATACTTATGAAAAAACTAGAACTGGGTTAACCAGAAATTCATCGAATTGGTTTTGGAGAGATCGGGATCGGTAAGTGTTTTACTTATTGAATACCACTTCGGAACTAATATATGAGTTCAATGTTTTTCAAGCGATTGTGATGTGAAATCTTATAGAGTTGAACCGTCGATCCTAAGATTAAGTCCAAGCGAGTGGTCAGCGTCAACAATTCAAATGATGCTATCGTATGGGACTGTCTATCTTGAGGAGTATTCCAAGAGAGATGACAATGTAAGCATTCGTCAGAATACTTATATGGGAATCTATATAGAGATTCAAGATATTCAAATTTCCTGAATCCATGTAGTGAATCGTGATCCATTCGAGATAATGGAATTCATTTGGGGATTAGTTTTCAGTTGGAGTGGCTCGAGTGAGAGTTCCCTAACATAGCGTCGACATCATAAATTACTAAAACAAGAGATTAGATGCATGGCCAATAGGAACATAGCATTTTAGTAATCTCAAGGGTGTAGGATACTCTAACTAGTATTACTTATGGACATGCTGTGAGAGCGATGAATTTGGAACCGCAAGTGTTTGAGCGTGGGTCAGTTATGTAGTTCTTATAGCACATTCCCTAAGATTTACGTTGCTCGGAAGGATTTCTCTAATCCTTGTGCAAGAGTTTGGATTCGGCTTGACCCAAGGAGATCTCCATGGAAAATCTATTATGCAAACGCACTTTAGTGGTATTGATTATATACCTATTACTCTTGAGGCATTCACACAGCAGCTATTTTGTATGATTTATATTCTATACACTAACATTATCTACCATATCACTATATGTTAAACTAAATGAATGGTTTTTTCTTTTGAGGGGAAAACCGCTATGGTAATCCGTACGGTCACTAATAGTTGCTATCATATGTCATTCTTATTTCTTGAGCTTCTCTTGTTGGTTTATTAGACTGATCCGGGTGTTATTTTCTTACAATGCTCGATTCAGACCCTTGTATGTTTTTAGATTTATCTACGGATGCTTTAGTGCTTATGGAGAAGAGTTGGATGATTACCTTCTATGGTATTCTTATTTCCACTGCATTTTTGTATTGTGTATATCAGCATTGTGAGGATATGTGGTTATAACTGTCCAGGCCGATACTTAGGTTTTAGTAACTTTGAAATTTATGTATTTAGAGTAACCTATTGTATTAATCTTTTGATATTATATATTACCATTCTGTTATGGGATTTTGATGTTGTGTTCTTCCTTTCTTGTTATATTCTTTTTTTAACCTTAAATTTCTGTCTTTTTGACACTTGGGTGCTCGAAAAACGATTACTGTGGATGTATTTAGTGCCGAAATTCGAGGGTCAAAAAGTTGGATCATTACATTTGGTATCAGAGCTGAGGTTGAGCAAAAACCTTGGCTTTGGTTGGGTGTGGCTCATTAGAGATAGGATAAACAACACCCTAGAATGAGTCGAGTGTATTATACATATGAGAGCGTATTTGTATTTTGAAAACTAGACTTTTAAGATTATTCCTTAGGAATATCTCTTTCTTTGAAAACCTCTCTTTGGAGTAACTCTATCCTTTAGTTTTCTAAAGTTGTTCCACTTTGATTAGGTAGTAAGAACTATGAGTACTATAGCTGCTAATGCTAGAGGTGGTCCGGCCGTATGATCATGAATAGCGGGAATCAAGCACCGAGGAATGTTGCTCCAGTTAAGGAACAAATGGTGAATGTTATAGAGGAGATCGTGCAGGTCAGGCCTTAGACAAGTTTTATTTTGCTCTGCCACGGTTGTGAGAGACTGAGGCTAAGAGGTTTAGTGGTTCAAAGACTATTATAAAAGTCCAATCTTAGCTCGGATTATGTGATAGAATATTTGGAGATGGAGCTAGATAACGTAATAAAGCGTAGATTGGCATTGCGACATTTAACAAACGCAACCATGGATCGATGGAGTTCTATTACACCTGATTCTAAGAGAACAACTTCTCTTAGGCCCAATTCAAGGATAGGTTTGAGATGAAGTTAGTTCTGAAAGTCGAAAAGTCTTAATTATTTAGAAGCTTCTTGGATTTGAATCAAGGGTCATGACCATAGTGGATTATGAGAATAGGTTTACTACATTGTCTTGGTTTGGGTGGGGTTAGTAGACACGCTACTGAAGAAGAATGAGATGTTCATTGCAGGTATGTCTCCTGAGTTCCAGAGGGATATGACTAGTCATTTCATGGGGACATTTGTTGGTTTGGTGAACATGGCTTTTAAGGTTTTAGAACTTAGCGTCGAAGCCATCTATTTCTACACCAACTGAAGACAATAAGCAGAAATTTCAGCCTTCGAGAGATATTTATAGTGTAATTTGTCGTAAGTGTAGGCAGAAGGTGCACTTTGCTTGGAGTTGTAAGTCAAGGAAAGAACGTCGGGTCGCTAGAGCATAGATAGTGAAAGCACCGATTGAGAAGTTTATGTAGCTTGAGGCATAGTTTGCATCGAAAGTTTGTTGCAATTACCATCAGCTTGGACATTTTATTAGAGATTTTCATATGATCAAGAAACAGGAGCAGCCTACGGTCTTTGCTATTTCTACAGCTACAAAAGGAAGCAAAATTTTGAGGATATACTATCTGTTTATGGTTTTCATATTCGCGTGTCTTTGACTCTAGTGCTTCACATAGTTTAATATCTTATAACCTTGATTGTTTAGTCATGCTTGGGGTGTTAGGAACATGGATTATTATTTGTCATTGATTTGTGCTCAATCAGTTTATGAGCATTTTTACCTTTCTACATCATGGGTTGGGTAATTGTGGGTACATTAAAGCAAACATCTTATGAATTTCATGGTTTGACTATAAGGTGCTCGATAATCATGTTGTGTTAGAAGTCAAAATTTAATAAAAGATGTCTATTATAATCAAAAGGAAAGATAGAATATTTTGAAAATAAATATATATGAAAATATTTATATAAGAAAGTTATTTTATAAAAGTATAGTTTATAAAATGGTTTATACACAAAAAGGGTTTAAATAGAGTTTGAGAACTTAAATCATAGTATCCTTGAAAATGTTTTCCAAGATCTTGGAGAAAATAACATTGATTTAACAACCCGCCTCGAAATATACCTAATTTTGACCCAACAAAATCTCGTCTAACCTTAGGCCTATCTCAAGGCGAGCTGTTAGGTTGATAAAATTAAAACATTACATAGTACATAGAGTTATCTATCCAATTTTCAAAACCTCACAACAAAATGGATAATATGTAATAGTAAAACATGTGCCCAATAATAAAGCCATTTCAGAAACACAGAAACATTAACATAAAGTCTAAAAATATCCCAACATAATCATCTCAGTGCATAAGTCTCAATTGACAATAGAAATAGAAACTATATAATTTCAATGTCTAGGTGCATGGAAGAAAATAATGTAAGAAAAAATAATGGATAATCACTGCCAACACAATAGCCTTCCTACCTTCACTTTCCTAGCAATACCCTGCACCCTTAACATGTTTGTTCAAATGAGGTGGGAGTCAAAACAAGATGGTCTGGTGAAAGAAATTTCAAGTTTTACCATAATAGTAATCTGGGTAGTATTATTTGGAAATGTAATACATCTTACATATTAAAATCATTGCATACGTATAAAGTCAACTATAATCCCGAAGGCCATTCCACGGACTATACTAGAAGTCAACTATATGGCCGAAGTCCCTTCCAGTCCGACTTTTCAACTCCAACGTAACTAGCGTTTTTGTTGTAAAAGGAACATCTGAACTACTTGATACCTCTTTAACAGGCTTTAGGTAGACTTTAATCATTTATGACCTATAAAATAGGCAGATCCTGGTCATTAAGACATAACCCCAATGCGGGTTCCTGCATGGTTCTTCCTTAATGACATCATAAGAAATTCAGTTAGGTCACTTACTTCACCTAAGAAAGAGGCAGCCCTACTATAGCTAATTCCCGCCTCTTCTTGGGAGCCATATGCCCAGACGGCAGTGCAACAAGTCTAGCATCCTTCTTCAAATCAATCCTAAACTCGATCTCCCTACGGGATGGTGACCGAGACTTCTTCAAAAACATCAGCAAAGTCTCGAACTACTAGTACAGATGAGAGTTCATTTTGTGACAAGCTAAGAAAATATAGATAGCTCAACTTAACTGAGTTTTGGGATAAACAATGAACATCGATATCTCGTCCTGAATGACTCCTTAGCCACGCTATCCTTTTTTCACAGTCTAAAATGGCCCTATAGTAAGATAACTAATCCATCCCTAAGATGAGTCCATACCCCTGGAAGCCAAGAACGTATGCATTACATGTAAAATCAATGTTACGTATATCTACAACTAGGTCTTTGCAAAATAAGGAAAGATATGTCAACCCCGTATAGGATTTGGTACCGCTATTAGGTTGGTGATAACATAGGTTTACAAGTTCAAGGATCTAACCATTCATTCAGCTATAAATGAGTGAGATGCTCTAGATTCAAACAAGGTGTGAATACGATTCTCGAAAATAATAGGTGCACCTTCCATAGCATTCTGCCCTTTATCTTTAGGAGGTAGCCTACTCGAAATAGGAGCTTCCACTATAGCATAATCATTCCCACTCTGACCTCCTTTAGCAAGCTTTGGAAACTTATTATGGTAGTGCCCCTCCTTGAAGTAATTAAAGCACTTTCCTTTGAATTCCTCCTTCATTAAGCTAACTTTATAATCCTTAGCAATGTGCTTTTTTTTTCCTAGACCTTCGATATCTTCATCTTTGCTTTAGCCTTGTTATTTACCCTAGCTTCTCCTTGCTCTGGTGTTGACTCTACCTTCTCCTTCTCCTTTTCTTTCCCCTCACTACTAAGAGTTTGTATTAAGGCCATCTCAACAATCACTTCATAAGTTATGCTCATTGGAATCTGGGCTAAAAGCAACTTTCTCAGTGGTGAATTCGGACCCTTGACAAATTTCATTGCTTTCTTCATTGTCGTGTCTATTAGGCTTATCCCAAACTTTTCCAGTTCTATGAATTCATTACTGTAATCCTTAAGAGTAGAATTCCATTGTTTCAACTGAATGAACCTCTCCAACTGCATACTTGAACCTTGACTCAAAGAAAGCCCTAAAGCCATCCTAAGTAATCTCCACTTCAACATTTTCTTCCACAACAATAGTCCATAGTCTAAAGCTTCCTTCTTCAGATGCCAAGCAGCAGGCCTTCTTTAGACCAGATCTTCCCACCCAAGCTCCCGAAATATGTGGTCACAATCACTTATCCATGTCTTAGTCTCAAGAAAACCCTTAGTACCAGTGTACGTACGCCCGCCCGTATTTTGGAAATCCTTGCATAATTTAGGGAAGTCTAAAGGTCAACGTGCTGCCTCTACGGGTTGGTTGTGGAGGCAGCTCATTGCGGAATTAGACCTCTCTCATATGCCTCAAATATTATATAAAACACTCAGGCGTGCCTTGGATGTTAGGCATTCCCTGAGGAGGCAAGTTCCTAACTTCACAATTTTTAGCCATATCAAACATCTGTAGGTTTATAAACTTATTTAGTGATAATTTCCTAAGATAGTATCAATCGTTGAAAAGAAAATTTTCCTAATGTGGTTGCACACGTTCTTTAAAAGGTATATAACATATATATAGGGTTTTTTGAAAACACTTGAAAAATATTTTCAAATATAACAAGTACACTCCCATATGTATACTTATTTTCTTTTGGTTCGAGCAACCTAAGCTTTGGTACCCATTATAACAATCTGACTAGAAATGGACCTAATTTCGACCCAACAAAAGCCCGTTGAACCGTAGGCCCATCTTAAGGTAAGCTGTTAGGTTGATAAAATTAAAACATTACGCGGCACACAGAACTATCTACCCAACTTTCAGAATTCACAGTGGAATGAATAAGATATAATAGTGAAATATGAACCCACAATAAAACCATTTCAGAAACACAAAAACATTAACATACAGTCTCAAAATATCCCAACATAATCATCTCAGTACATAAGTCTCAAAACGACAGTAGAAATATCAGTTACATAATTTCAAAGTCTGGGTACATGAAAGAAAATAACGTAAGCAAATAATGGCAGATAATCGCTGCTACAACAATCAACCTTCCCCCTTCTCTTCCCTAGAGATATCCCATGCCCCTAACCTGTTTTTTGAAATGAGGAGAGTCTCAAAACAACAAGGTCCGATGAAAGAAATTTCAAGTTTTACCATAATAGTAATTTGGGTAGTATTATATGGAAATGTAATAGTCTTACGTATTAAAATCATCGCATATGTATATAGTCAACTATATCCCCGAAGGCCCATCCAGCTTAACTGTAGAAGAAGTCAACTGTAAGCCCAAAGCCCTTCCAGTCTGACTTTTCAATTCTAACATAAATAGCGGTATTTATGTAAGAAGGAACACCTGAACCACTTAATGCCTCTTTAATGGGCTTTAGGCAGACTCTGATATTTTAAGACCTATAAAATATGAAGATCCTCGTCATTTAAGACCTAACCCCAAGACAAGTTCTTATATAATTATTGCTTAATGACATTATAAGAAATCCAGTTAGGTCAGTTAATACTTCACCTAAGAAAGAGTCAGACCCTACCATGGCCACTTAATACCTCAAACCCGAAGCAGGCCTCTCTGATGGATTTCACCTACTATACCCAGAACGCAATTTATGACCCACAACCCGCTCAAAACGTCTCACATTAGTCTGATCATTCATAGGTACTGGATGCCAGATTAGTTAGGCATGTTTACCCTACAAAATTAGGGCTAACCTCGCATCCACTACGGTTATTTATTATAGACGATGTCCTACATTGGTCCAACACAGTGGTAACCAGATTTAACTGGGCAGACTTCCATATAGCTTTGGACTAACCTCGCATCCCTATAACTTAGTCATAACTTATATGCATATCCACTATGTACATAATATATCATCTTACATTAATAATAATTGAGGCCATATAAGATATCCCTTTATTTCGCTCCTAATTAGGGATTAATTCCCTAAACTTCCTACTAATTAATATTACTTAATTATTCTAATAGTATTAATTATCACATTCAATACACTATAATCAACACGCTATAATCAAAATGATTTAATCAATATGTTATAATCCATACGTTATATATTATATATGTATATATACACACACACTTTTATATTTATGCATGGAATTTAGGGCTTAATCCTTACATTACAACAATTCGACAATAATTCGCTTATAAGGTATTTTGAAATACCAATCTCATACAAATCTACAATTTCAATAAGAACTGCTAATACCATAGCCATATAAAATAGATTTGTACAAACAATGGAATATTTATAAATTGTTCATATTAATACATTAGAATCCTTTTTCTATTCTAAAGAACAGATGTCTATAAATTAGATTGGTTGTATTCAAATCAACCTTTGTATACATCCATTTTGAAATGAGAAAGGAATTCCTTATTTGTTTAAGTATTGGAAATAGGCAGTGCAAACTATATACAATTCAATTCATAACTAACACACAATTTCTAATTTATTTTATTTTTGAACCCTTTAACACTTTTATTCAAAAGAGGGAAAATAGGTTGAGTGGACCACAGATTATCTATTTCTAAATAATTAATTAGATTCTACTATATTAATAACAAAAATAATTAAAATTCCAATATATACTTAGGGAAATTCTAAGGTTTTATTGTTTTAGGGTTTTGCGTTTCTAGAATTTCTCAAGGCATATATCAGATCCAAATAGGTACAACACACATACTGGAATATGAAAAAGTGAAATTCCACTCATAGAAGATTCCTTTGTTTCAAGATTAGATCTAAATTAAACTGCCGCTAAACCTTTGATAGATATCCCCTTTTATAATATACAATAGACTATATATATTAGACTTCAAAAATCTGAATATATAGAGATAAAGGATTAGGAATTTAAATTGAAATAGAGATTAGAAATTAGAATCATTTACCTGAAGGTTACTATTTTATAAAACCCTAAGAGGAATGATCATGAAATAGTCTCGGTGGTTGCCACAGAATTTAGTATGGAAAATAGGGGTCTATTTATAGAGATAGAAATAGGAACCGTTGGATTGAATTAAATTAAATCCGGACTGTCAGGCCAGGGCATGTCTGCCCCTAAACAACTCGACTGGTCAACTGCTATACTAAGGCAGTCGACTGCTAGCAATCGACCAGCTCTATAAAAGCGATCAACTGGTCCATGTGGCCTGTGGCTGTTTCATCTTTTCTGCTTATTTTTTATTTCTCTAATTAAACCCTAACCAATTACCATTAATTTTAATTTCTCCTTAATGTTACTTCTTACTAAAGTAACCATTCAGATTCAAATTTCAAACTTTTGAAATTCCATCAAAATTCAAATTTTAAATGCGTTTTAAATTGTTTTATACTCAAAGACTTCAAACATTCATAACTTCTTTGTTTTAACTCCGTTTTCAACATATTATGTATGAAAATTCATCATAAAATCATCATGGACGCAAATGGTGCAACTTTTGTGACCAAATTCTGACATTTATAGAAATTCCATTTTTATCCTTATTTTAATTACTAATTCGTATTAAATTTTACGAGGTGTTACAAATAGTATTTTTGAAAGTAAAATTTTGGGAATTTGTTTAGATCAGATACTGAGTATTGATATATAAAGTATTTGATATCACTTTAAAATGATTTTGGTTAAATACCAAATATGGTTTAGGTGTACTGAACTCACTTCTGTCATGTGAAAATAATTTCAGTGATGAATACAACATCATCAACGTTCATTTTTGGGTTTTTAAGTATGGGATGCTACATATTTGTTTTAGAAAAATGAATTTTGATTCAATCCCAAAGTAAGATTTGATATGCAAAAGTTATATGTATATATTATTTCCAAATGATTTGAAATAAAAATCGATGTTTAGTTCTAAAGTTTTCTTGTTAAGTTATTTCATGGACAATGCATTAGAAAAGTATGGTATGATATATTATTTGATAGTTCTAATTTGTTAAAATGAAATGGAATTTTTGGTGATTTTGGACAATCGAAAACATCCGAATCATTATAGAACTTGTAACTAAGTGTTCTTGAAAATATAAAGTTAAGTTTATATAACACTTGAATTGAGAAGGTAGTAGGTTAAATTAAGTTTAAATTCAAGATCATCCTTGTTAAGTAAAATAAATTTTATGTTTGTATATACTCTTAGAATGTAATGGAGTAATATACGAAATGAACTTAAGTTATAAAATGTGGATAAACTTAAAGTTAGGTTTTTATGAAAATGATTCATAGATGGTTTCAGTATTGAATGACATACTAGTTGTATAAATGAATGTGATTAAAAAGGAATTGGTGTAGTTAAAAACCAATAGGATAAAAACATAAGTTATATGTAGAGCATTTTATTTTTATGATTGTTCTTCATTCAGTATTCGAGTACATGTTTTCAAGGTGGTTTACATTGGTTTGAACAAGGATTTTCCACTCAATTCTTGTGGTGAACGTTTAACATGGATTCATGATATCATCTCGATGTTTTCTAATGAAGGTTTCAAATTAAGGAACCAAATCGGAGTCCACACTAAAGAGGTCAATTGATCTATACTATTTTAGAAATGAAAGTTATGTGATCGAGTAAGTGATCAGCTCGGATATTGCGCACGGATGGTTCATATGCATCGTATGTGACTTAGTACATTTATATACTATATTTTTTGCCTTATGAAAATTTTAAGAAATGACTCTTTCATTTGTTATGAGGTAGCATGAATAATCGTCTAAGTAATACCTAAGACTGTTGAGCATAAGGTATGCTTAGTAGATTATTTATCATCCTTGGACAATGGGAGAGTTTTTAAACTGAGTGAACCATGAGCATTGGTTGCTAGTAATTGTGAATACTGTTTGAGAATTTGTATGCTTGTTCTTTTTTTAAGGTTAGAAGTGCCTTAGAGCGAGGATGCTCATGGTCGTAACAAGAAGGTGGAGGGAGGTTTGAAAGAATTATATCCAGGGTTGCGTATAGACTAGGGTTTCCTACTTATCTTTATATTGTGTATATATTGTAGTGTACTCACTGCTTGAGGTAGAGTCACTGAGTATGCAATTTGGTTTGCAGTTTAGTTCGTATATAGTTTCAGTAGTATGATATATATATATATATATAATGCTTCCATCTTCTTTGACTATCATTCTTGTTTGAATTTCGAGGATGAAATGTTCTAAGTGGGAGAGGATGTAGCGACCTAGAAATTCAAACGCTTCGTTTTCAAATACCGTAATGTTTTGAAATATATTAAGTATTATAAATATGATTTATAACCTTATTAGACATCATTTAATTAATGAATAATGGTAAGCAACTTGTTTTTGAAAATTGTTTACAAAAATATAATATTTGAAAAAATATCGATAATGTGACCGAAAATCAGTTTATCGGTAAACAACTTATCAATTGATATAAGTTATTCGAACTATTGTGCACTTTTCTAATGACCAAATGAACACATTAGCAACTAATTAACACACACGCCTCCTCATAAAGTATGGAACATTCTAAAAAAATTCGTTAGGACAAGAGACATATCATGTTAAGGATATAAATGTAATTAGCATAAAGGAGAAGTGATGCAAAGGAGAAGTAATAGGGAGTGAGTCTTCCATGGCATGATGGGGGGTGAAAGCAAGGATAATCAGCATCAAATGGAGCCTATATAAGGAGAGCCATACCCTTATTTTACAAATTTAAGAAGCAAATTGAGCTATGTTTCCATGTCTTCTTCCTCTTCGTAATTTTCTAAAACAAAATATTTGCAAATAAACTTCAAATCAACAAAATTTGGAATGAAGCCTTGGAATAACATTGCAAAACATCCTACCAAGTTAGAAGTTGAAGAAACAAAGCTACACTCCCCATGGAAGCTTTGGCTGCGAGCTAGAAGGGGGTTTGAAGGAGGCAAAAGCAAGTGGAAGCATAGGAAAGAGGGAAGGAAAGGAGGTTGCAAGGTTGGGTTTGGACTTCGGTGCTTGGATCTTGGTTTGTTGGGTCATCAATGAGTTAACACACCTATTTGAATGGAAATATATAACATATATATGTTGTGTTTTGATTTTGTTTATGTTGTTGAATTGTTATTGACATTGTTGAAAACATTGGTTTGATTCTTATTTTGGAAACAAGAAGCATATGTGATCCATATATATGGACTAGGAATAGACTTTTATAACTTGTGACAAGACCTAAAAACAAACCACATAGGTTATAGTTGGACTTTAGTTTAGATCGGACTCAAATTTAAAAGTTCGCTTATAGTGATAGTTGCTATGGATGCACTTATGAATTGCCTTGTTTTTGGCGATTTCTATGGAAATTTTTAGAGAGATCCTTAGGTGTTTTTCATAATATTTATAATGTTTTATATGTATGTTTATTTTTTATTAAAATCCTGAATAGTAAAAAGTTAAGTAACATCTTGAAAAGTGGTCAGAACTTCACTTGTGCAAAACTGCCCCATTTATCCTTGATTTTTGGACTTTAAAGTTTTGGAAGTTATTTGAATTTAAGTGTTTTATTTCATTCTTTTTACAAGTGTTTACTTACTCACATTAGAGTTTTTCAAAAGTGGTTTGTGATATTTATGAATTTTTAAGAATTAGCTGTAAATTTTTAAAGAAGAGGATTTTATAATAAAAACCTTGTTTTTTCAAATTTTTAAGGAAATTAAAAACTTGTTATATTCAAGTAATATTTTGAGAAAATGTTTTAAAACCTATTATAATTATTATAAAATATTTTAAAAACATTTTTTAGTATATAAATTTCTTAGAAAATATGTTTACTATTCTATATCTTATGTAATAAAATATCTTTTGGCATGTACATATATGTCATTTAAAATAGGGTTTTAAAAGTATAAGCAAAAGGTTTTGAAAGGGGATTAGAATTGATTAATGGCCAAATGGTTAATTGTTTATTTACTTTTTTGAAAAGTAATTAACTATTTAACACTAAAAGCTGATGAGATCTTTTTATAAGAGTTAAGATTGATGTTCAAGTGGGGATGGAGCAATAGAGCTCTAACCTGCCGGCTTTCCTCTTGACCAAGGAATAGTAAGTTGGAAAATGTCGGGAACGTGTTAATCATTTTGATTTCTTACTTGTTTATGAAACTCATTAATACTATACTTAACACTAAAAATCAACGAGGTAGACATATCTGTTTGTGAGATTCAATAATGAAGTGACTAGGCAAGGCTTTGATGTAGCCAATGCTCTACCTAACCCGACTTCACTCTTGGATGAGGAATAGTTAAGTTGGAATGTCGAAAACAAGTTGAAGTATATGAATATTGATTTGTATAAATAATTTTTTTTGACTATATAGTCGATTAGTTGACTATCGACCTTGACCACATATGACTTAAGAAATTATCGAAAGGCTTCATGATTCCATATCAATGAGGACCCTCGGGTAGGAGCATTGGTATGAAACATCTCTATTTTTGCTTACTTTTGAAAGAACAGGGGTTGAGTTTACTAGAAATTCATCGAATTAGTTTTGGAGAGACCTGTTAACAAGTGTTTTACTTATCAAATACCACTTGAAAACTAGTATATGAGTTCTATGTTTGGAAGTGGTTGTAAAATGAAATATTATAAAGTTGAACTATTAATCTTAAGGTTAATCCCAAGGGAGAGGCCAGCGTTAACATTTCAAGCGATGTTATCGTATAGGATTGTCTATCTTAAGGAGTATTCCGAGAGAGAGGACGACATTAACATTCGTTGGAAGATTTATGTGGGAATCTACATAGAGATTTGAGATATGTTCAAGATGTTCGAATCCTGTAGCGTTTTGTGACCTATTCGAGATGATGGAATCCATTCAGGGATTCGTGTTCTGTTCAAGTGATCAAGACTTAAGCGAGAGATGACGAATATAGCCTCGATATTGGAAATAACTATAACCAGAGACAGGATGCATAGCCAAAGGGAATGTAGCATTTTTGCAATTCCAAGGGTGCAGGCGACTCCAACTAGTACTACTTACAGACATGCATGCGGAAGCGATGCATTTGGATCCGCGGATGTTTAGGTATAGGCCGGTTATGTATTACCTATAGTACATACCTTAGAGGTGCATGTTGCTCGGAAGGATATCTCTGATCCTTGTGCATGAGTTCAAATTTGACATGATTTGAGGTGATCTCCATAGAAAATCTATTATGCGAACACACCTTTACAGTGTTGATTGTACACGTATTATTGTTGTGGCGTTCGCATGGCATCTATTTGATATAATTTACATGTTATACACTGACATTATCTATCATATCACCATACGTTAAACTTAATGAATAGTTGGTTTTGTTTGAGGGGAAAACCGCTATAGCAATCTGTACAGTGTCAAAAAGATGCTATTATATGTCACTTTTATTTCTTGAGTTTCTCACGCTGGTTTATCAGACTGATCCATGTGCTATTTCCTATAATGCTTAGGTCAGACCCGTGTATGTTTCCAGATTTAGCTACGGATGCTTGGGAGCTTATGTGAAGAACTGGATGATTACCTTCCATAGTATTCTTATTTCTGCTGCATTTCTGTATTATATATATCAGCATTGTGAGGACATGCAGTTATAACTGTTTAGGCTGAAGATAGTACTTCGGTTTTAGTAACTCTAAAATTTCTATATTCCGAGTGACATTTTGTACTAATCTTTTGATGTTCTATATTACCTTTCCGTTGTGATATTCCAATATTATATTCTTCCTATCTTGTTCTATTCTTCTTTATTGATAACTTTATGTCTTTTCGACACTTGGGTGCTCGGCACATGAATACCATGGATGTATTTAGTGTCAACATTCGAGGGTCGAAAAGTCAGGCTGTTACAGTTTAGCTTATGGTATATTCTATCATGAGATATATGATGCTTCGAAGATAGTTTCTTATCCTTGTCATGGAGATCTACCTCATTTTTTAAGCTCGAAGCGTCTCTATATAAAATCCATATGCGAACACACCTCACCGATTTTGATTGTACTTCAATATTGTTGTGGTGTGACTAATGTAAGCATCACAGCTATTTTTTGATTTATATTCTTCACCCTAGACATTATCTGTTATATCACAATATGTACTTATTAGATGGTTTGTCTCTTTTGAGGGGATAACCATTACGACGGTTTCAAAAGGTGTTGTTATATGTCGCACGTATTTCATGAGTTCCTCATTGTTAACCCAAAAAATGGATCAACACCCTGGATCAAGTGTGAAAGCACCAGTGCAGATAATCGACAGCACAAATCTCAGGTAAACAACAAACAAACAGCAAAAATAAGAAAAGAGACAAAATATTTATAATGCTTTAGCTGATTCTGGCCTACATCCACTTTAATTAATCTTTATTATGACTGTTCGAGTTGAATCTCTCTGGATATCGACTACTTAGTCTTTAGATCAAAGTTACAATAAGTTAGAATAAGTCACAAGTTCAAAGGTTGACTGAAGAATCACAATAAACCCCTTGATGACTGTTATGAGGGAGAAGAAAGTTGAAGAAGTAAAGGAATTCCAATAAAGTAATGGCAGCTCTCTCCCCAGAAAAGATCCATATCTAGTTGTAGGTATGTGAGTATTTAGGGGAATTTAGTAAGCATTGGGCCAGAAGTCCAAGTGCAGAAGAGTCTAATTGTTATGAAAAGTCATCCTCGAAAATCTCAAATCAATCTGAGTCATTTCTATGGATCGTTAGCTATCCATATGGGATGGATCGCTATCTATTCATAGGAGATGGATCGCTAGCTATCCATCAACTTAGCATATTTTTCTACCAAAAGGCCTTACTTAGTGCGATGACGAGGCTCGAAAAGTTTGAGGGCGATCAGACCTATCTTGATGGATCACTAGCTATCCATAGGGGATGGATCGCTAGCTATCTGTCCATTTAACATATTTTTGAGTGATTTTGTTTGGTTGTCTTCCTATCTTCTATTTAAGTGTCTTGTCCAAATATCAAGTCGTTTGGAGTTAGTTTGATCATCCGTCTTCACAGGTCATCTGGTCCAGAAAAATCATCCATATCTCGTTCAAATCTTAACAAAATCGAATGAAACTTTGTAGGAACACTTTATAGGGTGTTGGGGATCCACCATAAAAATTTAAAGTGGTAGGGCCCATTTTAGTTGGGTCGTTAGCAATCCATCAAATCAACTCTAAATTACTTCATTTTTTGTGAGCCTTCTCCTATGTTTTCTAAATGTTCTCCCAAAATTTCAAGTCAGTCCGACTTTGTATGAGTTTTATATGTCCATTTTAAGTTAGTTAATTCTGGCCAAGCAGCTTGAATCATATGAATCTTCACTTCTCAAGCTAAATTGTTTGACATGTTATGAAACTTGGAAAGCGTGCTTAGAAATGATAATGAATCATGATGTAAAAGGTTTGGAGGGTCCATGAGCAAGCCTAATGGATTGCTAACAATCCAAAGGTGATGAATTGCTAGCGATCTATCACCCTAACTTATTTTGGCATCTTTCCTCTTAGGTCTTTCTCTTCTTCTTTTTCTATTCCTATTGGTTGATTCTTGAGTCATTATGGCGTAGTCTAAATGTTCTAATTCTTTCGAATTTTGATAGGTTAAAAACCTAGTTAACACTTTCCCTCCAAAGTACGCCTTTTGAATAAAAGGTGTGCGTTATTTAAGAACAAGTTCCATTCTCCAATCTTCGAGCTCTTTAGTTGCTTTAACCTTGGAGAATCTTCCCGTTCCTTCAGATTTATCTGCCAATCACGTCATTTAAAACCAATTACATACTAAGACTCTACACTCTACCCAAATGTAATCTACACATCAATCCATTCTGATTCATTCGGAGTTATTACATCATATATCTCTAATTAAATCACACGCTTCTAATGACATTGTATATTTCCAATTACATTACATATCTCTAATTGTCCCATGTTCATTAGGGATTTACATCATTATCATTTTTCTTTTCATTTAGAGTTGTCACATCATATATTAAAATCACATTATACATTGAAAATCACATCATATATCAGAATTACATCAGATGTCAAGATCATCCTGCGTTCATCTAGGATTTATCAGTTTTATTCTATTTATAAGGCATTCAAATCCTTTTATTAAATCAAATTTGTTTTAAAGCTTGATTTCTCCTGATCATTTAAGTTTGATGCGCGATCTCTTTGGGTCATTTAATTTTTAAGTTAAAGGGACGATCTCTTTGGATCATTTATTTGTTAAGGAGGATTTAGTAAACTCATATATTCACTCTCCGGTTAGGGGACTTACTTCTTACACTCTAGTCTCGTCACTCCGGTTGGGACTCTAAGGCAATCAATATTGTATAAGTCCATCCACTCGCTCTCTGGCAAGCGGACTTGCACTCTACACTCCAGTCTGTGGCGGGACTCTAAGGCGATCAACATCAGTCATCAATGTGGATTTTTGAAAATTCAAATATTCAAAACAAACAAGCAGAAATCAAATAAGCAAGAATCAAAACAAGCAGAAATCCTAAATTTTCATCTTGGAGATCCGACTCAGAGCATGCCTAGAGACCAATCTGTGTCTCATACATATGTAAGCAGTCTGATGTTATTATTGTCCTAAACAGTCATCTCAAGCATCCAATTCAGAGCATGCCTAACAACCGTTCAAGATCCCGTACACATGTATGTAGCCTGAGGTTATTATTGTCTAAATACCAAAAGAAAAGTGTGGAAAAATAAACGAAAAAGCAAAGCATAGGAGCCGAATATAATTCTCATCTACCCCGATCATGGAATAATTTGTCTTGGCTCAAATCCCTAAGCGTTTCTTGATGCATTTGCTGCGGATAGTGGCTATTCTTGCAATTCTACCACAATTTTGTTCCTCGCATACTGTGGCAGCTAGTTATTCCGAACCAATTCTTCTATCAGATCACGAAGGTGTCGGCACTCCTTTGTTTCATGCCTATTCAACTCGTGGAAGATGCAAAACTTTCCAGATCTTTTCTCTTGATCAGTGGGCTCCCTTCTAGGTAGCCTCTAGTAGAGGTTCTACCCCCTAGTATCTAAGTATATCCTCTCTGGGGTTTCATTTAAGTTAGCGTATGAAGAGAATCTTGGCTCCTTCCTTTGCCGTTTCAACTCCTTGAAGTCATCGTCGGTTTTCCTTTTCCTTTTGTCTTCTTCAATTCCAGCTCTGGATGGTCCCCTATCCTCCACGGCATTTATTTCAGCATCCACATCCTCATATTCGGCTTCAGCGTCTTCTTGATGGAAATATCTCTCAGCTTCATAGTGGAATTCTGCAAGATCCATCAGTGGATCCCTTTTCAATGCAGCTTTTAAATCAGTCTTACCCGCGACCCTAAATACTGCTGCCATTAGGATAAATGATGGATTTGGCTCATCAACCGCAACCGCCGCTGCATTAAATCTTGTCAAATAACTTCTTAAAGATTCTCTAAGATTTTGTATTACGTTTGAAAGCGTAAGTACATTCCTTAGTTGTGAGACATTAACTCTGAACTGTCTCAAGAACATGCTCACCAAGTTGGTCCATGTGCTTATGGACCCGGTTTCCAACTGTCCGAACCACATTGCAGCCAAATCCATTAAGTATAATGGGAAACACCGCCATTACTTCCTCAGAAGCACCCAACACCTCAATATGTTGGATGTATCTCATCATATGAATCGTCGGATTTGTCTTCCTATCGTACGTTTCCCATGTCGGAAGCTTGAAATCTGGAAGATTTCTTGCACTACGGATATTAGCAGTAAACGAATTCCTGTTCACATCTTCCAAACCCTGATATGTGGATCCTCTAATGAACCTTCGTACCAATTCAGCAATTCGGTTCTCACCATCCAATGAAGGTCTCCGTCCTAAGGCAATATTTTTCCCCTGTTTCGGTGGGGGTAACCTAGGATGCACTCTCCCAACTGCATGCATGTGTTCTGGTTCCTAATTCTAGCTTCATTCAGACCTATGTTCCTTCGAGGAAGTTATGATATGTATTCTTCTGCCGATTGCACTCTAGTATTTGGATTAGCTCCTGCACCACCAGTTCTTGGAGTTTCAACAGTCACTCCATTATTGGCTCTTTCGGTGCCTGCTCCAATATTGATCTCATCATTGGCGTTGATTTCCATATTGACTCTCATGTTGCCCCTAAGTATCGGTTCCTCTAGACGTGGAGCCAATGTTCCATCTCGTTCTAATCCAACTCTAGCAGCTCATGTATTGTTACCTAGGGTCTAAATTCCTATAGCTCATGCAGTTCCTTATTGTCCTATCCTTTGAATGAACCCCTTCATAATCTCTTGTTGCCTATCCAAGATTCCATCCTGCATCTCCTTTATCGGCCTTTCCATTTCTTCTCTAGCTACATAATTGGATTGGTGAGAACTTGAGAATACTTCTTGATTGCCCCCGGGCTGTGGTTGACTTGCCTCAGTTTTAGATCTACTGTAAGGCCTCCTTATTTTTCCCACAATCGCATATTCAAACTTCAAATTTCTGGATCTACCTTTGTTCTCAGGGAAAGCACCAAAATGTTAATCCAAAAAATAGATCAACACCCTGGATCAAGCGTGAAAGCACTGAAAGTGTGCTCGTGTGATATGGATATATGAAAATACAGAGTATGGTGATGAGAGTAATACACTAAATAGTGCTAAAAATAAAAGCAGTATAATAAAATGAAACCAGAGATTTTTATACTGGTTTGGAGCACCGTCCTACTTCCAGTCTCAGACTTCTTCTGGAATTTCACTAAAACAACAACCCTCACTTAACCTGGAGGAACATGTCTATATGACCCTTGAGCAATCGAACAGGGACCAGAGCAGCAGAACAGGATTTCGCCTCAGCAGTTGAAGAGGGCTTCACATGCCTTAGCAACAGAACAAGACTTCAACAAATACAAAAGATTGTTTTGACTTTGTGTATTCTAATAACACGAATTTGTCACTTGTAATACCCTTCCTATAATCTTCTCCTCGAGTATAAATATATATATTTGAAGTTTATGAAGGATAGAAAGTATAATATTGCTTTAATGCAGAATAATTGAAAGTATAATAGCAAATAGATTCAAGAGAGTTAGATTAGAAAGATAAGAAAATTCAATTATTTAGAATCAAGTTAGAGTATGTATTTATAGAGGTTAGAGAGCAGCGACTGCTGATGAAGAGTTTCGATTGAAGTGTTGCATTCAAATCTTTTCATAGAGGTTCGTAACTCTTCACACATAGTCGTGTCTTTTCAAAAAGTAGCTATTGTAGAAATTCAGTCAACTGAACCTCTGGGTCAGTCGATTGAATATTCAAATGAATTTTTAAATGTATATTTGTATAATTATGCACCTGTGCATGTTGCATAGAAATTTCTGGGTCAGTCGACTGAACCTCTGGTTCAGTCGACTGAATCTCTGAATCAGTCGACTGACCTGGTAATATCTGTGCAGCTAGCACAGTTTACACATGTATAATAATACATATAACTTTAAACACTTTTTATAATATATATATATATTATATATGCTTATATATGTATAAATTATTTGGAAATAAGACGGTTAAATATATAAGCTAATATATACTTTAAACGAGGAGATATTTTAACAAAATTGACCTAAGATTCAAAAACAAACTAATATAATTGATGCACTGTTTTTGAAGTCTTATATCCTTGTAGTATATATTCTCTTTTTGTCGCAGCAGTCGTGAAATGTATGTCATAGTGATAGCTTTGTGTCATGAATCAAAACCAAGTCTCAACATTCTCCCTCTTTTTGATTGATGACAACCTAATTAAATATAGATATTTTAAAATTCCATAAACAAGAGCCTTGAAATAATACGAAAAAGAATGACTATTTAATACAAGCCATAAATTAAAGACTAATGTTTGCATAATATAAAATAACAACTCATGCCATTCTTTGCTTACCCCTATCATCATGCGATGTTTGACCACTAGTATTGCCTCCATCTCCACCATCGTCGCTACTACTTGCTTGATCGTCGAATGAGGAAGACCAAGTGAAGACGGGTTGCTTATCCAGATTGCCTATTGTTGTGGTGGAAGTGCCGGAAGAACATGAGATAGCTTGCCACAACTTCGTAAAAAATCCTTTAACCTTATCAAGCTTTTTGTCAACTTTAGTGATATGGAATTGAAGAATTTATTGGTTACGGCATATCATAGAAATCGACTCATGTGGAGGAAGGCCCGGATTAGGAATCAAAATTTCATCTTGTTGACGACTAGTCGATCTTTGACAAGATGGACCATGAGATGCTTTGTCATGTTGTTGTGGTTGATCTTGAGATAATTGTTGTTGAGTCCATTCTTTGAAAGTAATGATAGGAGGTGGTCGAGTAACTGATAGCTTCATTGTTGCTAAAGTACGAGAGTTTAAATACCCAACGGTAGAAACCGGCGAGTCAGGTTTCGGAATCTCACATGCCTTTAGCAGTCACATAATATACTCACCATAATAGATGACATTCATTCGACCATTGTTGAAGCTTAAGAATTCATCAATAATTAATCGTAGCCAATTGACTTTAATGTTTTCGAAGATAGCATACAAGGCTTTAAAGTTATGCTCATAAACAAGTTTCTAACTCCCGGTTCGCGGAGTTACGGTTTTCATTAACGCATGATGTATAATTCTTTCTTTTGGTCTTATGGACATGGACTTGAGTTGATGCATGTCGCCTTTTAAAAATAAATGACTTATATGGTCACGAATGACCATATCACAATCAACAACAGTCAATTCTATACCATCATTTTCAGATATTAAAATATGAGTCATTCGATCTAAGGAGAAAAGGATGGGTTTTCCACAAACTAGACTCCATACACAATCTTCTTGATTTTAAATGGTTTGGTGACCCAAGTTAAGATTTTCACATAATAGTTTGACCATGATTTGGTTAATTTTGTGCTTATTGTCGCCAATATTGAATAAAGATTCCAAATTGCTCATACGAGCCAATTCTTGTATATGGTATGGAGAAAAATAGACAAATTTAACAAACAAACTTTAAAAGATGTGAGAATCTTGCATTCTCCTCCGTCTCCTAAATGGGGTATCATCGAATAGCCATTGTTGGATTTGCTCGTTTGAAGAAGGTTGGTTGGATGAAGATGCTTGTCCTTTTCTCTTGGGAGCCATTAATTTGATTATTTGGAGATTAAAAAATTGAGTTTTTTAAGAGCCCGGGTTTTGGAGAAGTTGAAAATCTAAAATGAGTGAGGAGAGAGAAGTGGAAGGTGATGGTTAAAAAGGTGAAAAGTGAGTGGGGAGGAGTAGTAATGTTGCTCAGATTCACGAATTAGTCGACTAAATCAGTGGTTCAGTCGACTGAACATAAAATTCGAACATCTAGTTCAGTCAACTGAATGCCTGATTCAGTTGACCAAATCTGGGATATATATTTTTCATCTTCTGGTCCAGTCGACCGAGCCACTATGGCAGTCCACTTACCCTGGTTGTAAATTTTTTTTACTTCGGTATCATTCGACTGATCCCCTAGTTCAGTCGACTAACCTGGGTGAATTTCTACAGTCAATTTTTCTTGAGTAAGTTTTTTTATAACTTTACATACTTATGAACATTGTAAGTTTATTTTTGAATATTATAACTACTATAAGTGTTGATAATATGAAGAAGAAGAAATGAATTATTCCAAGAACAAATTGTACATACTTCAGTAGAATTATTCGAAAATAAAAAATAAACAATCAATAACAACTAATTTTATTTTGAAGGGCAAGGAGTTTTGTATCCCAGTAGTTGTTTACGATGAACATTCGATGCTTCATTTCGATTCGATGAATTTGGTAAGACCGGTGCTCACGGTGGGGATGAAGTAGAAGGTAGTCGAATATGCGAAACTGCATGTTCGTCTATTGGATGTGATGAAGCACCGCAAAACTTCATAGCAATGTGCTCGATAATTCCTAGACATCTTGAGTTGATCTTTTGCTCGTAATATATTTCACGTTGAAGCATCAGCGATTCTTGTTGATAGTGATGCAAATCATCTATTTTTTGTTTAGTGTTTGGAGATACGTCAATCATCTTCTTCCCTTTCTTTTTATCCGGAATATATCCGGCATGATAGGTAGAAGATGGTGTAGTATGATGGACGGGAGTTTTTGGTGAATCGTTAGAGGCTAGAATTTCAACGGAGTCAGTTGATGAAGATGTTGATATGTTGATAGATTCTTCGTATTTCTGTTTAGTTTTGTATGAATAACATAGAATAGTTATATCTTTTTATAGCCTAATGTTGAGAAAAAGAAGGTTGAAGTGAATGGCTTGTCTTGAATTTAGCTATATAAAAGGGTTGTCAGCTAGGAAAAGTGTGTTATTTCATTGGTTTTCTGTTATTTGATTTATCTTATGCAAATGTAATATGCATAAAATCGGTAAAGTATATTTATAAAGATAAGTGTTATACATAATTTAGTGTATAGTTGTCACCATATAATAGAGTCCCCTACCTAGACTGTAATCGAAATAATCAATTGCTCAGGTGGTTAAGACATCTGGGCTATTCACAACAGGCCATAGGTTCAAATCTCAACATGGTCAGAAATATGAATTTTTGTAAAAAAAAAATTGTTGAGTTTTTGGTCAAATTGTCATATTTTATTATTTATATATCTTTTATTGACATTATACCGAGTTCTCGACATAATTTTATAAAAGTATTCTCTAATAGTGGTTTAGTAAAAATAACAGCTAATTGATTTTCTGATGGAACATAGTCTAAATTTATTACTTCTTTTTCTATATTATCGCGTAGAAAGTGATGTCTAATATCTATGTGTTTAGTTCTTGAGTGGTTTACTGATTTTTTGGATAGATTTATTACACTAGAATTATCGTAGTAAATTGTTGATTTTGATAGATTGACTTCGAAATCTTTAAGTGTCTGTTGCATATAAATTACTTGTGCGCAAGCTAGTGCCGCAGAATTATATTCTGCTTTACAAGTTGATAGTGAGATACAGTTTTATTACTTGCTAAACTATGATATTAATGATTTACCAATGAAGTGACATGTACCGCTTGTACCTTTTCTACCTGTTCGTGATCCACCGTAATCAGCATCGTTGTATGATATTAACTCGAACGAGCACTCTTTTGGATAGAAAATTCCAAAACCTGTAGTATTACGAAGATAATGTAGTATTCGTTTTACGACTCGTAAATGTGATTCTTTTGGGTCAACTTGAAATCATGCACATAGACACACACTCATCATAATATCTGGTCCACTCGTTGTTAGATAAAGTAGTGATCCTATCATACTACGATATAGTTTTTGGTCTATACTCTTGCCATTTTCATCTTTATCAAGACGTGTTGTTGTGCTCGTAGGTATTGGTTTGGCAGAGGTGTTTTACATTCTGAAACGTTTGATAAGATTATTATAGCATTTTTCTTAATTAAAAATATTCCATTTGAAACTTGTTTTATTTGAAGACCTAGAAAATATGATAATTCTCCCATATGGCACATTTCAAATTCTCTAGTCATTATTTCAGAAAACGCTTTACATAATTTATTATTAGTCGAACCAAATATAATGTCCTCTACATATATTTGAACTATCAAAATATCATTTTTAGAATGTTTTATAAATAAAGTTTGATCTACTTTTCCTATTTCGAGTCCTGAGTCAATTAAATAGCTTTTTAGACGTTCATACCAAGCACGTGGTGCTTGTTTTAAACCATATAAAGCTTCCTTAAGTTTATAGGCATGATCTGGGTATTTTTCATGAATAAATAAATGAGGATCTTCAACAAAAACATTTTCTTTAATATAACCATTTAAAAATGCACTTTTAACATCCATTTGATAGAGTTTGAAGTTATTAAAACATGTGTAAGACAATAAGATTCGTATTGCTTCTAGTCTAGCTACCGGAGCAAACGTTTCTTCGTAGTCTATTCATTCTTCTTGGTTGTATCCTTGTGTTATTAGTCTTACTTTGTTTCTAGTTACATTTCCTATTCGTCTGCTTTATTTTTATAAACCCATTTAGTTCCTATAACAGTCTGATCGGTCGGTCTGGGTACTAGTTCCTAAACTTCATTTCGTTCAAGCTGATTTAGTTCTTCTTGCATAGCAGTAGTCCAAATTTTCATCGGATGATGCTTCCTTAGTATTTTTAGGTTATTTAATAGAGAGGAAAGCTACATTTGCCATTATATTTAGTTGGTTCCTAGTTCGAACATTTGAATTTATTACTCCAATTATATTTTCTGTGGGATGATTTCATAAGATTCTTTGAGGTGATCTTAATGTATTAGTAATATTTCTATTTTCTAAATTATTAATAAAGTTTTCATCTTCTCTAGAATTATAAACAATATCTTCATTATCTCTTGAATTGTTTATTATTAAGTAAATCATCGTCATTATTTGTTTTTGAAATGAGTTTAGAGTTCTCATCAAAAGATATATGAAGTGATTCTTCGATGGTATTAGTCGTTTATTAAAAATTTGATAAGCTTTGCTTCGATTCGAATATCGAAGAAATATACCTTCTTCACATTTTGAATCGAATTTTCCAAGCTAATCTTTGGTATTTAATATAAAACATTTTGATCCAAATATTTTAAAATAAGATATATTTGGTTTTCTACCGTTAAAAAGTTCATAAGGTGTATTCTTGGTGAGAGGTCTAATAGAAACACGATTCAATACTTAACAGTCAGTTGCAACAGCTTCCGTCCAAAGATGTTTTGGTGATGTGCTTTCATTTAGTAAAGTTTTTGCACATTCTTATAGAGTTCGATTCTTTCGTTCTACAACTCCATTTTGTTGTGGAATTCTAGAAAACTAAAAGTTATGAAATATTCCTTTTTTACAATAATTATCAAGCTGTTCGTTTTCAAATTCACCTCCGTGATCACTTCTAATATTTTTAATTCTAGTACCTTTTAAATTTTGAATTCGTTTAACAAATGTTTTGAAATTTTCAAAGGTATCGCTTTTATTTTTCATAAAAATAGTCTATGTATATTTAGAAAAATCATCAACTATTACGAATACGTATTTATTGTGATTTATGGATTGAATTTGGGTAGGTCCAGATAAATCCATATGAAGTAATTCAAGCGGTTGTAATGTCAAAATGACTTTCTTAGATTTAAACAAGGATTTAGTTAATTTACCTAAATTACATGAGTCACATATATTATTAACTTTAAATTCATCTTTGGTAATCCTTTTATGAGATTATTTTTAGAAATTTTATTTATATTTTTGAAATTGATACGACAGAATCATCTATGCCATATCCAGGGATCGTTTTCTTTGGCTATTAAACACATGTCAGAGTTATGATTAACTTTCATATTCAAAATGTAAATGTTTTTATCTCTATTTCCTTCGAAAATAAGATTTTGATTTTGATCAAGGATACAGCATTTATTTTCAGAAAAGGATATTTTAAAACCTTTATCGCATAATTGACTTATATGTAATAGATTATGTTTTAGATTCTTAACTAATAAAATGTTTGTAATAAGAGGTAAATTAGACATAACGTAATTGCTCACATAGGTAAATTAGACGTATCGTAATTGCTCACATCGCCTTTGTCGATGATATAGCCTTTGGAATTATCTCCAAAAGTGACAGAACCTCCATTTGAGTATGTAATATTTATCAGCATATCTTTGTCTCCTGTCATGTGTTTTGAGCAACCACTATCGAGATCCATTTTCCTCTTTTCTTGAGTGGGACCAGCAAAAAATATGAGATAATGTTGGTATCCACCTTTTTAATAGGGTCCTAAGAGGTAGGTCTTAGGAAACCAAACCCAAGTGGGTTTAGTGTCCCTTTTATAAATATAATTTTTATTACTATGAACATTTTTCTATGAATGAACTAATCTACTTTTTCCTTATTAACTTGTTGTTAGTTTTAGGTACCCGTATATTTATAGTTTTAGAAACTAATCTTTTTGAAGATGTGGATATTTTATTAAACTTAACATTGTTTAAATTACTAGATTGTGAATTCTTGATTTTCTTTTTATAACCTAAACCAAATTTATTGTTAACAGGTTGTGAATTCTCAATAATTCTAGATAAATTTTCTCTTCCTTTATTAAAATTTGAAACGTTTTTAGTGATTCCTTCTAGTTTGGTCTTTATGCTTGAATTTTCTAGTTCTACCATTTTAATATTAGTTTTTAAACATGATTTTCATAAACAAGAACGTCATTCTTTTCTTTTTGAGTTTCAATTTCTTGACTCAATAATATAATTTGAGAATTAACATTTGAAAGAGATTCTTAAGTTTTCTCAAGTTCTTCTTCCAATATTTTCTTCTCGTCATTAAGCATATCTGTTTTGAATCTTGCCTTAATCTTATTTTCTACAGCCTCTTTATATTTTCTTTTGAGACTTTTTAAAGTATCTAATAATTCAAAATTTATCTCTATCATATAATCAAAAGTTAGATCACTAACCTCATTATCTTTGGCCATAAAGCATACGTTGGCTTGTTCATTATTGCTATCACTCACTTCCAGAAGAAAAGGAGGAATCTGAATCATCCCGTATAACTGAAAAGGCTTTTCTTTTGAATTTATCCTTCCTTTTATTTCGATATTCCTTCTTTTGATCTCGACAGTCCTTCTGTATATGCCTATTTTTATGACAGTTAAAGCACTCCATTACTGATGAAGACGGTGGTTTATTGCTGTTTCAGCTTCTCTTGCCATTATTTCTTCTTCCTTTTCTATATTTCAAGAATTTCTTAAAGTTTTTGGTAATAAAGGCTAGGTCGTCTTTGTACGAATCTGATTCTTCTTGTTCTACATGGAATGCTATATTCTTTTTGTCTTGAGCTTGAACTCATTTAGCTTGCAAATTCGCTTCATAGGACATTAGATTTCCTATTAACTCTTTTGGAGTTATTTTGGAAATATTGTTCGCTTCTTTAATAGCTATAACTTTTCTTTCACATTCTTTCGTTAAAGAGTTAAGGATTTTGGATACAAATATCAAAGTCTGAATATTTTTCTCCCAGTCCTACTAATGAATGGTAGATATCCTAAAATCTTGAATACATATCATTTATAGGTTCATTTTCTTTCATCCTAAAGTTTTGAAACTGACTTTTGAGCATGGATATTTTACTTTGTTTGACCTTGTTAGTTCCTTCGTATGTAACTTTGAGTGTACGCCATATTTCATATGCAGTATTGCACATGCTAACATGATTAAACTCATTTTATCTAAGGCACAAAACAACATATTCATGGCTTTTGCATTAGCCGTGCATCTAATTTCTGTGTATTTGACCAATTATAATATTCTTTAGTGGGAATAATATATTCTATCGGAGTTATGTTCCATGAATCAAAACCATTTGCTTGCATATATATTTTTTCATTCGTGTGGCCCAATAGTTATAATTCATGCCATTAAATAGTGGTGGACGTGCAGTGGATTGTCCTTCAATGAAGCTAGTGTTAGTTTCCATATTCTTAGATTGTCAGATAACTGTTTATGGTTATATGATGACCGTGCTCTGATACCAAATGAAAATATGCTATGGATCGTGTAATATGGATATATGATAATACATAGTATACTGATGATAGTAATACAGTAAATGGTGCTGAATATAAAAACAGTATAATAAAATGACACCAGAGATATATATACTGGTTCGGAGCACCGTCCTACGTCCAGTCCCAGACTCCTTCAGGAATTTCACTAAAATAACAACCCTCACTTAACCCGGTGGAACAGGTCTACACAACCTCTGAGCAGCCGAACAGGGACCTGAGCAACCGAACATGATTTCACCTCAGCAATCGAAGAGGACTTCACACGCCTGAGCAGCAGAACAGGACTTCAACAAATACAAAAGATTGTTTTGACTTTGTTTGTTCTAATAACACGAATTTGTCACTTGTAGTACACCCTTTCTATAATCTTCTCCTCGAGAATAAATATATATATTTGAAGTTTATGAAGAATAGAAGGTATAATATTGCTTTAACGCAGAATAAAATTCGGTTATTTGGAATCAAGTTAGAGTATGTATTTATAGAGGTTAGAGAGCAGCGGCTGTTGATGAAGAGTTTCGATTGAAGTATTGCATCCAAATCTTTTCATAGAGGTTTGTAACTCTTCACAAATAGTCGTGCCTTTTAAAAAAGTAGCTGTTGTAGAAATTCGGTCAACTGAACCCTTGGGTCAGTCTACTGAATATTCAAACGAATTTTTAAATATATATTTGTATATCTGTGCACCTGTGCATGTTGCACAGAAATTTCTGGATCAGTCGACTGAACCTCTGGATCAGTCGACCGACCTAGTAATATCTGTGCAACTAGCATAGTTTACACATGTATAATAATATATATAACTTTAAACACTTATTATAATATAATATATATATATATATTATATATTCTTATATATGTATAAGTTATTTTAAAATAAGACGGTTCAACATATAAGTTAATATGTACTTTAAACGGGGAGAGATTTTAACAAAATTGACCTAAGACTCAAAAAAAATTGATGCACTATTTTTCAAGTCTTGTCTCCTTGTAGTATATATTCTCTTTTTGTCGCAGCAGTCGTCAAATCTGTATGTCGTAGTGATAGCTTTGTATTATGAATCAAAACCAAGTCTCAACAAGCACTAGTACAGGTAATCAGCAGCACAAATCTTAGACAAATAGCAAACAAACATAGAAATAAGAAAGGAGACACGGAATTTTTATAGTGGTTCGGCTGACTCTGGCCCACGTCCACTTTAATCAATCTTCATTTTGACTATACGAGTTGATATATCTGTATATCAACTAGTTAGTCCTTAGATCTAAATTACAATGAGTTAGAATAAGTCACAAGTTCAAAGATTGATTGGAGAATCACGGTAACCACCTTGATGACTGTTGTGAGGGAGAAAAAAGTTGAAGAAGTGAAGGAATTCAAGTAGAGTAATGGAAAGTCCCTCTCTGGTAAAGATCCATCTCTCATTGAAGGTAGGTGAGTATTTATAGGGGAATTCAGTGAGTATTGGGCTAGAAGTCCAAGTGTGAAGAGTCCAATTGTTATGATAAGGCATCGCCGAAAATCTCAAATCAATCTGAGTCATTTCGATGGGCCACTAGTTATCCATGGGAGATGGATCGCTAGCTATCCGTAGGGAATGGATAGCTAGATATCCATCAACTTAGCATATTTCTACCAGAAGCCTTTACTTGGTGCTACGAAGAGGCTCAGAAAGTTTAAGGGCGATCCGACCTAACTTGATGGATTGCTAGCTATCCATAGGGGATGGATCACTGGCTATCCATCCACTTAGCATATTTTTTAGTGATCTATTTTTGGTTGTCTTCCTATCTTCTATTTAAGTGCTTTATCCAAATATCAAGTCGTTTGAAGTTAGTTTGACCATCCGTCTTCATAGGTCATCTGGTCCATAATAATCATCATCCATATCTCGCTCAAATCTTAACAAAATCAAATGAAACTTTACATAAACACTTTAGAGAGTGTTAGGGACCCATCATAAAAAATTGAGGTGGTGGGCCCATTCTTGTTGAGTCGCTAGCGATCCATCAATAAAACTCTACATGACTTCATTTCGTGTGAGCCTTCTCCTATGTTTTCTAAAGTTCTCCCAAAATTTTAGGTCAATCCAACATCGTATGAGTTCTGTAGGTCCATTTCATGTTAGCTAATTCTGGCCAAACAGTTTAAATCAGATGACTCTTCAGTTCCCAAGCTAGATTGTTTGGCATGCTATGAAACTTGGCAAGCATGCTTAGAAATGGTAATGAATCATGATGCAAGAGGTTTGGAGGGTCCACGAGCAAGCCTTATGGAGAGTTAGCGATCCATCACCTTAACTTATTTTGGCATCTTCCCTCTTGGGACTTTCTCTTCTTCTTTTTTCTCGTCCTTTTAGTTGATTCTTCAGTTATTCTAGCGAAGTCTGAATGTTCTAATCCTTATTAAATTTTTAAAAACCCAATTAGCTCTTTCCCCCCAAAGTACTTCTATTGAATGAAAGGTGTGCCTTGTTTAAGAACAAGTTCCTGTCTCCAATCCTGTTTCGGACCTCCCATCCTACGTCCAGTCCCCAAGCACCTCTTCGGAATTTCACTGTCAACACCCTCACTTCACCTGGAAGAACAGGTTTATAGAATCTGCCTAAACAACCAAACAGGACTTCAATCTTTTCTTTTACAAAGAAATAACTTGACTATATATCGTGTCTTCAATACACCGAGTAGTCACGCAGAGTACAACTTCTGTAACCTTTGAAAATGATGCTTTTCTAATGAATATATAGTTTATTGATTTAGAAAGCAATACAAGAATGATTTTGAGAGCATAGAATTGTGTGTTTGATTTAGAGATGATAGGATGCCTATATAGAAGTGATTGGAAGACAATAAACAAGTGCAACCCTTTAGAATTTGCATTGGAAAAGGTGCATCCGTTGAAAATTCGCAATGCTTTAAAAAGATGCTTGAATGGGTACTTGGGCTTTTCATTTTCCAATGGGTCATCTAAAGGTGTTCGCAACCTTTGAAGCAAAGTGGTCTATTGCACGTTGGTTAGGGCGTTGTCATCTTCCTATGCGACCTAGGTTTGAATCCCATCCCTACTCGTTTTCAAATTCCTTATTTCCTTCCCTTTGTCATTTAAATTTGGCTGTAAACTTGAACAAAAAATGTCATATGGTGCAACAGTTGAGAGTGTGTTGTCTATTCGTTGTGACCTGGGTTCGAATCCCACATATGTCATTTTTCGGTTCTTTATTCTTTTCTTTGTTATGTAAATTTTGAACCAAGCTTCAACATGATAATGTGTGTGGTGTGAAGGTTTAGACATGCGCTTTCCACCTATATTGTCTGAGTTCAAGTCCTATAACATTTAATTTTTTTCACCAATTTTTTCCCATCTCTTTGTGAGTAAGCAACTAATAAATACTTCCCAAAAAACATGTATGGTATGTTGGTAGGGCACTGCACTTCCTCTTTGGCTGCCATGGTCAAGACTTGCTTCATGTGTTTTTTGTTATTCCATTTTGTCTTGTTGTTAATATCAGATGCTAAACATTAAATGTAATTGTTAGGTGGTTGGTCAGCAATTTTATGTAGTAGCTTGTGTACAATCCAAGTTCAAGTTCTTTTCTTCTCCCCTTCTTGTGTTTATTTTCCACATTTCCCCATCCATCTATTTTATGGTTTAGCAGGAAAAGGTGCGTAGCGAAAATAGACTAGCCATTAACTACTTCCACCATCTAATATAGCTTGTAAATTTTTTATCCTCTATCGTATAACTACTTGACTGAAACTACTCAATAAACAAACTAGTAGTATTGTCATGTGAACATCAAAAACTAAAATAGTATTTTTAACATTCTCTCCCTTTCTGATTATGACAATCATATGACTTTCTAAAATATTGTTCCCCCTTAATATTTGCTCAATTTTCTCCCCGTTTGTCATCGGCAAAAAGGTTAAAAATTATCATTGGTTTTGGGTCATATATTAATTAAGTCAAAATAATAAATGTTTAAAATATTACTTTGTGATACTCAAAAATTGAAAATGTTAACATCAAACTATTTATAAAAAGAAAAAATGAGTTAGATATACCAAATTTGTTGCAGCTCCATTATCCTTAAATACTCGTTCTTCATCATTTATATGGAAAATTTGTTATTCGAAATCCATATCATTCTTTTATCTTTCTTGGGTATGTGGAGTAAATTCTATATTTTGGTACCCACTTCCTATGTAAGGGTCCAAGGTGTTAGATCGATGGTAACCATACCCAAGAGGGTTTGGTGGAACCTCTGAAAATAAAGTTTTCATTATTAATTATTGTATCAAAATAGTCATCAATATTTTTTCTCCATTTTTCCAAATAGCAGGAACCTAAATAGTTAAATAATTTTTATTTATATTTCCTGTCAACGATTTGTTCTTCTAGAGATATTATAAACATTATTGATCATAGAAGCACTTGAATTTCTATAAAAATTAAATTTAGATTTTACCCGAAATTTAGTACTAACGTTAACATTTTTACTATACATGAAAACGTATTTAGTACTATCTCTATAATTAGTTTTATTATGTCCTAAACCACTTCTGTCATGTAAAGGTCTAGAACTATATAAAATCAAGTTTAAATTGTTTTGACCTTTATTGAGTTTTATTACTTTATTTTTAAGTTTTCCAAATTTAGCTTTAAAGTTACAATCATTATTTTCAAAAGAAATATAACTATTTTTCAAAATATCAGTCTCTTTATTTAATTCAAAATTCTCATTTGTAACCGTACAACTCTAATTTTTGAGAAGAAAAATTCAAGATTTTGAATTGAAAGAGGATAAACTATTTTGTCTTTTCAAATCGAATATTTCCTTTGAAAATTATTTTTTGTCTTCACCGAATAAAGTGTTTTGTTCATCTATAAAATCTTTAAGGGTTATAAAAATATTTTTCAAAACGCCAAGTTGATTTTCAAAATTTAATTTCTCTTTTTTCAATTTCTTATTTTCAAGTTTGATAGATTTCATCTTTTCTAAAATAACAAAATTAAGATTTGAGACCTTATTGCATATATTAAATAATTCATTATTATCTTCTACTGATATTTGTAAATCAAAAATTACCTTTTTGCAGTCCTCTTTGATGGATTTGATAATGATTTTGCTTGTTGTATTTAGAGTAGATCTTTTTTTGGCTATTGTTTTATGATGTGTAACAATTGATAGAATCCCAAGCTCTGGTACCACTTGTTAGTCTCTATACATAGGATCAAAAATGGCCAACGATTGTAAACAATGTAAATGCAGCAGAAATATGGTAGTAGACAGCACAATCGATTTTATACTGGTTCGGATCTTCTATCCTATGTCCAGTCCCCAAGCACCTCTTAGGAATTTCACTATCAACACCCTCACTTCACTGGGTTGAATAGGTTTACAGACTCCGCTTGAACAACCAAATGGGACTTCAATCTTTTCATTTACAAAAAATAACTTGACTATATATTGTGTCTTCAATACACCGGGTAGTCATGCTGGAGTACAACTTCTGTAATCTTTGAAAATGATGATTTCCTAATGAATATATAGTTTAATAATTTAGAAAGCAATACAAGAATTATTTTTAGAGCTTAGAATTGATTTTTTATTTGGAGATGATAAGAGTCTTATGTAGGAGTGATTGGAAGCCAATGAAAAATCGCAACCCTTTAGAAATTTGCATTGGAAAAGGCGCATCCGTTGAAAATTCCCAACGCTTCGAAAAGTGCTTGAATGGGCATTTGGGCTTTTCGTTTTCCAAAGGTCATCTAAAGTTGTTCGCATCCTTTGAACCAAAGTGGACTGTAGCGCGTTGGTTGGCGTGTTTTCATCTTCCTATGCGACCTGGGTTTGAATCCCATCCTTGCACTTTTTCAAATTCTTTATTTCCTTTGCTTTTTCATTTAAATTTGGCTGCAAACGTGAACACAAAATGTCATTAGTGCTACCGTTGAGAGTGTGTGTTGTCTATTGGGTGTGACCTGGGTTCGAATCCCACCTATGCCATTTTTTAGTTCTTTATTTCTTTATCTAAATTTTGAACCAAGCTTCAACATAAAAATGTGTGTGGTGTGATGGTCTGGCCATGCACTTTCCACTTATGCTTTCTGGGTTCAAGTCCCATAACACATGTTCTTTTCACCAATTTATTTTCCATCTCTTTGTGAATAAACAACCAAAAAATACTTCACAAAAACAAGTATGGTATGTTGGTAGGGCACTGCACTTCCTCTTTGATCGTCATGGTTCAAGACTTGCTTCATGTATTTTTTCAGTATTTCATTTTGTCTTGTTGTCAATATGAGATGCTAACCATTAAAAGTAATTGTTAAATGGTTGGATCAGCACTATGTAGTAGCTTGTGTACGAATCCAAGTTCAAATCCTTTTTTTTCCTTTATTGTCCATCAATTATTTTTCCATATTTTCCCATCCATCTATTTTATGATTTGGCGGATCCTACTACTTGCACCATCTAATATAGCTCGTAAAATTTTTATCCTCTGCCATCCAACTACTTGACCTGAAACTACTCAATAAACAAATTAGTAGTATTGTCATATGATTGTTATCATCAAAACACAAAATTAGGGTTTTTTACATTAGAACATATTTTTTTCAACTTATATAAGCATAGCTTCGAAACCATTTAAAAGTACCTCTTTCATAACCATTGGGTTTAACCTTAAATTTAACTTTAGGGTCAAAGTGAACATAAGCGAAAATAACCCTTTCGAAACCACTAATCTTCAAATAAAAGAATTTGGGAAAACCAGATGGCTTCAGAACAATGCTTTCGAAAGTATTAGTTTTTAAGTAATACAATTAGAAGGATAGCTTCGAAACAACCTTTCGAAGCCATTGCCTTCGAAACCTTTAATATAAATGGCTACCAGGGACCTTTCAAAAGCATTAGGAAGTGGCTTCCATATTTATAAAACAAAAGCTTACCTTTCAAACTCATTGATAAAGGATATAAAGAAAAGTGGCCTTTAACCTATTCGAAAGGTATAAAGACGACAGCAAGGTTTCGACTAGGTTCAAAACTACCCTTTCGAAAGCTCCATTTTAAAACATAATATGCGATAACTCAATCGAAGCAACCTTTAAAACAAAAAGGCGACTACCCCTTTGGAGGCTATATAAAAGTACTTCAACCCTTTTGAAAGCATCTTTTAAAAGTAAAGCAAGGGCTTCACTTTCTAAAGCAAAACAAAGGTCGGTGGTTGATTCGAAAGCTATTAAAAATGGCCTTGACCACTTTGAAAGCATGGTTTCAACTCTATACCTTATCCAGCCCACTACATACCAAAGCATTGATACATATTTATTGGTTTCGACTAGGTTAGGTATAGAGGTATGCGATCGAAAGGTTGCAAATGGAAGTGGCAAAGTATTAAATTTAAGCAAAACAATTTTGTTGCTTTTTAAAGTAAATACTTTTCAACTAACATGTCTTATTTGCAAAATTAAATTGGTTGCCATAACGTTTACAAAAATCTTTTCTAAAAAGAGTGACAGATTCATCCAGTATTAATTAAAATTAATTAACAAAGAAGCCCTTCCCATTAACAAAACAATTAAGACATTTAAGTCCTTCAACTTAATTAATTTATTTCTAGTAAATCACTAAGGAAAAATCCTCAAAAATAATCATGATTCATTTTTAATTTGTTACCTAACACATATAAATTTTAGACCCAAAATCATTTGTATAATTGCCAAAATAAAATTTAAAACCAATTATTTATTTCTTCATTTAAAATTCATAACAAATTATCCATAACTTGGATAATTATGTAAATTTAAACCCATCTCTAAAATAATGTTTAAATAACATATTAAATCGTCATGGAACAAACACAATATATACGATTCTAACCTTAAAGTCAAATCAAACATTATTAAATGTGCTTGTTTAAATCAAACATGGCATGTAATCCAAGTATGGCATAATTAAAATCATCAAAACAGATTTAAAAATAAACCCGAGATCAAAATACTCTTTAAAACAAAAATGAGATGGTTTTGATTATTATTCATCTTGCTTTGGATAAGGAACTTGAGATTTGATCTTGCTTAATCTTCCTTTGCTTGAATCTTAAGCTTTAGTAAATTTTTAATCTCTTTTTCCCCTAGGTTATGGCAGGCTTTGAGCTTCCCTTCTACTTATATTTTTATTTTTGAACGTATGGAATGAAAATGGAATAAGGGTTTGGGGGCTATGGGGTTATGGTGGTTGACTACTTCCCATAATAACCTTACCATATTCTCTTTTTAGTTAACTTATGAAACCATTTCGTAAACCCATTCTTTTGATTTTATTAGTTTTCAAATCTCAATCTCCTTATCACTCTAGTTTCTACATTATTTCATTTGATTTATCTAATTAAACCTCCTGAATAATGTTATTTAAAGTTAGGAGTATTGCAGGCTCCCCTCCTGAAAGAGTTTTGTCCTCAAAATTTAGTAAGGACTAAACATAAACATAGCAATCATCTGTAACATCTTCTAGCTATTATACTAGCCTGCTTGACTAGCAAACAGTCTATATAAAGTAAATATAGAACATACCTCTAAAACGGATCAGAATAAGTATCTCTAATCTTGTCCTCCGTCTCCCAAGTACAATCTTTCTCATTGTGGCTCCACTGAACTTTCACCAACTTGACTGTCTTGACCTCTACTCATCTCTCGCTATAACCTAAACTGGTTATCGTCTAACAAAAGTACAATTCAGTTCTACTACTAAATCTTCTAATGCTGTTGGAGGAATAGCAGTCTCCGGATCATGGACATACTTACGAAGGATGAGACATATGAAATGTTATGGACACATGCCATACTACTCGGCAACTCTGCTCTATATGCGAGCTTTTTGATCCTCTCTATAACTAGGAACGATCCAACATATCTCAGTGCTAATTTTTCTGTCTTTTCGAATTGTACCACACCCTTAATTGATGATACTTTAATAAAATCTTCATCTCCAACTGAGAACTCTAGATCCTTACTCCTCTTATCTTCGTAAATCTTCTATCTAGACTAAGCTTCCTTCATCCTTTCTTGGATCAAATCAATCTTCTATGTTGCCTCTCTAACCAGATCTGGATCAAAGACTATTTTGTCTCCAGTCTCCAACAAACATGCTAGTGATTTGCATAGCCTTCCATACAAAGCTTCAAAAGGTGTCGTTCCTATACAAGTCCGATAGCTGTTATTATAGGAAAACTCCACTAAGTGTATGTGATCTTCCCAAGATCCACCAAAGTCTAAGACATAAGCACTTAACAAATCCTCGAGTATTGACTCTCTCTGTCTACCCATTCGTCTAAGGGTAACACGCGGTACTCATCTTAAGCTTGGTACCTAACACATCCTTTAGAATTTTCCAGAATTCACTAGTAAACAAAGCATCTCTATCATTGACTGTACTACTAGGAATTCCATATGTTCTTCATGAATAACTTAGCTAAAACATGCGCCGTCCCGGTTGACTTAGAATGAAATGGGAACTTTTGGTCAACCTGTCCACTATGACCTATATACTTTCATTTCCTCTAATCCACATTGGCAACCCATCTACAAAATCTATTGATATCGAATCCCATTTCCAAACTGGTATCTCTAAAGGTTGAAGCAATCCACTCACCTTTTGATGTTCGGCCTTCACTTGTTGACAGTTCGCACATTGCCTTACCCACAAGCCACACTCTTCTTCATACCTTCCCAGCAGAAGCTCCTCTTCATATCTTAATACGTCTTGTTTCCTCCAGGGTGAATCGTACATTTAAATCGATGATATTCTCTCAGAACTTCTTTCCTTAAGTCCTTAACATTCGGAACACACAACGTTCCCTTCTTTCTCATCTATCCCCTCTGGTTAAGACTAAAATCCATTATATCATCAATCTTTGACCATACCTCAAGATCTTGTCGACTAATAATGGGTCCACTTTCTGCTTAGAAGTAATCCTTTCAATCAGTACGGGTCGAACTTAGAAATAGGACAACTGGCGGTGCTTTGACTAGAACTAGCAATCGATCTTAACTACACACTACAAGTAGTCAAAGCTTCTAAATTTTTCCATTCTACTAACATGGCTAACACTACATTCTGATGTCTTCTATGAAAAGCATCCGCTACTTTATTACCTTTCCCAGTTGTGTACTCTATATCAAAATCATAAGCTTCTAAAAACTCCAGCCACCTTTGTTGTCTCATATTCAACTCCTTCTGAGAGAATAAATATCTTAATGACTTATGATCTATGTATGGCTCAAATCTCTCTCCTAAGGGACAATGTCTCCATATTTTCAATGCGAAGATCATCGCTGCCAACTCTAAATCATAAGTAGGATATCTCACTTTATGCGGTCTAAGCTGTCGAAGCGTAGGCAATAACTTTACCTTTCTACATCAACACAGTTCCTAATCCATTTCCACATATATTAGTATACACGATTAACCCTTAGTTTCCATCTGGAACCACTAGCACATGCGCATTGGTCAACAAATGCTTTAACCTAAGGAATGCTTCTTCACATTTGTCAGACCAAATAAACTTCACGCCTTTCCCAGTTAGCTTAGTCAATGGGGATACTATCCATGAGAAATCCTTAATGAATCTCCGGTAATAGCCAGCAAGCATAAGAAAACTTCAAATCTCAGTCACGGTCTCTGGTCTCTTCCAGTCGTTAAAAGCTTCGATCTTATCCGGATCAACTGACAAACCCTTCTCTGAAACCATATGACCAAGAAACTTAACCTCTTTCTTCTAGAAATGACACTTGAAAAACTTCGGTTTCAGCTGATGCTGCCTCAGCGTCTCAAGCTCTACTCTGAGATGATCCTTATGCTCTCTTTCATCTCTAGTGTATATTAAAATGCCATCTATGAATACCAACATGAACCTGTCCAAGTACTTTTGGAAAACTCGGTTCATCAAACCTACGAAGAAATCTGGTGCATTTGTTAACCCGAATGGCACTACTAACCATTCGTACGAACCATACCTAGTCCGAAAAGCCATTAAAGGAATATTGTCCTCTGCTACCCTTAACTGGTGGAAACCGTCACTAGACATAATTGGGAAAATACTCTAGCTCCACACACCTGATCAAATAGATCGTCGATTCTCAGTAAAGGATAGTTGTTCTTAATCGTCTTCTCGTTCAACTTACGATAGTCAATGCACAGCCTTAACGACCCATCGGGCTTCTTCATAAACATCGCTACCGCACCCCAAGGAGAACTGCTTGATCTAATAAAAAAATTCCATTTTAGATCCACTAGCTGCATCTTTATATCTTCATCTTGGTCCCTATCATCCTACTATGTGGTCTACTTACAAGTTCTGTTCCTGGCACAAGATCTATCTGAAACTCAACAGCTCATTTCGATGGTAATCCTGTAACCAGCTCAAAAACATCTGCAGATTCCCTTGCTACTTGAACCAAACTAACTCTTCTTTTACTTCCATAGCGCTCAACAAAGTATAAGCACTCCGATCTGAATTCTCTATTGAGAATATAATTGGTTATGACTATTAGGGAGTCTTAATGATATTTCCCTATCTTGGCAAAATATCCTAGCATCATATCTACCAAACCAATCCATATCCAAAATGATTATGAAGTCTGCGAAATTGAAAACATACAGACTTCATGCAAACTTATGACCTAATAAATCAAGTTCTAACCGGTCACATCTCATTCCGAGAGTTGTACGCCCTCCAATCGGATTCGCAACCCTTAGGGAAGTAACAAGTTATGTGGGTTCTAAACATCAACCAAACATTGCGATATAAATGAATGCGATGCACCGGTATCAAATAATACCATTATTGGTGTACTTCGAATCAAAAGTGTACCTAGCATCACAGTCTTTCCCTTCTCAGCAGCAGTTGGTCTAGCGGACGAAGGCCCAATAGCAAAGACTTTTCCCCTGTCCTTCCTGACTGGTTCTAGACACTAGTTCTTATAATGCCCAATCTGGTAGTAGTTAAAGCACATCATGCCCTTCTTGTCTACGGCCTTCTTCCCCTTGCCAGCTCGGCATTCATGAGCATAATGACCCTTCTTATGACACTTGAAGCAAACCAGATTAGCTTTCGCCTTCTTAGCAGCTTCTCCCTTCTAGGTTCCTTTTTGCTTAAAAAACGTCCTCTTCTTACCCTAAGAATCTTGGCTTTCAACGTGCTTCTCCTTCCCATAAGTAGAAGATTTCCTCATTCCAGATTGCCATAACCACAACAAAATAACTAGGATCATGGAGATATGGTAAGGTTTCCCTAGCAATCTCGGGTCTTAGCCCTCTAATAAACTTCTCGTTTCTCTTCATGATGGCATCAATAGTAGCATATCCTTATCTGGATAACTCATCAAACTTCGTAGCATACTCAATCACTGACATTTCGCCTTGCACTAAATCCATGAACTTCCTTAACAATGCCGACTTGGCAACATTAGACAAAAACATCTCTTCAAATCTCCTTCAAAATTCTTCCTAAGTAAACTCTTCCTCGAAAATTCCCTAGCAGTAACACTATTCCACTAAGGAAGCGCTGCTCCTGCAATTGTCTAGAAATAAGCCACCTTTTCTGCTCATTGTTTAGTCCCAAGTCAGCGAAGATCCTTTCATAATGCAAAAGCCAGTTCTCCACTTCTATAGTATCCTTCATTCCCAAAAATGGTTTTCCACTAAGACTAGTATAAACCCTGCTCAACTTAGCATAGTTCTTCCCAACTGGAACCACAGGATTAGCTCCTCTAGTATTCCTAACTACTCCAGTAGCTCCTCTAGCTTGCATCAGATTAACGAAGAATTGATACATTATCTCGATATCTACTGGCAGATTTCCAGCATCTACATTGGCATCCAAATTATGATTAGTACTTTCCTAGTGAACCTGGTTTCTCCTGTTGGGTCAAGCATTTACACTTGTTATGGTGCTTCCCCCACCGAGATTTCATCTTCCATTTTCTGCCTCCATATCTTCCTTTCTCATAAATCTTCATACGAGCCTTAGCATGATACAGAAGAACGGTGTAATAGATAGGGGAATACATACTTGAATGTGTGTTTGTGTATATCAAATACAAGTACGTTACTATATCATTAATCCAAACCTCGACCTTAATTTCGGACTCATTGGATTATGTTTTATAAAATCATTTTTAGTTTGACATTTATTTTAAGTTTTCATAAACATATGCTCTGATACCGACTTATAACATCCCTCGTTTGGAGGCCCAAACCTAACGGCTACGGATGGTGTAGTCATCCATAGTTATTAATTCTCGGTGACCAAATGCGATAATGCTAGATATATTGTTATAACAGAAACACACGGATATGGAAAAAAAATGTAAACACAACATAGAACTAATTTCTCATTCCACTTTAAATCACATTTCAAATTCATTACATAATCCCAATGCATGAATCACGTTCAGAGAAATATAATTATTACAAAATACGCCAAGAACGACATATGAATATGCCTCCTTGGATGATCAAAGTTTAAATATAGGGAATTTAACAACTTTGACATTACATAAAAACACAGTAGAAGCAACAGAAAGAACTTTGATAGCTAGCTTGCCTCTACACGTCCCCGAAAGCTTATTCATCTAAAGGAGAACTTGGAAAACCGCAGCTCTCAAACTACTCAAAATTAATTAAGCACCCGAGAGTTTAAGGATAAAACATAAACTTCGAGTTAGACAAAAAGCGTAGTGTGAATAATACTTACCATCTTGAACCATATAGATATCTAGTAAGACCATGCCGCTTATCGAAACGGGTTTTCACCTCATTAGTATCTAAACCAAAATTTATAACCATATACTATGAACCTACATCTACAATGGTTAAAACATAATAGTTTAAAATATGTCATGATGATATGCAAACATGCAATATATTATGGATTTCCCATCCCCATTCATCTGACTAACTTTTTCGGTTATAGTTTCTAGGGTCACTGTTAACCTATTAGTTTTCATGGGCTGACTAATAAGCTACTTAAAATCTTATGAACTATCTATTCGATTTCATAGTTTTCATGGGATCACTAAGAATCCATTGGCCCTTACCAATAACTTAATCTAATTATAGTTTTCATGGGTTCTCCCTGAAACTATTAGAATCTTCAATAACTTCTCTCATATCATAGTTTTCATAGGTTGACTATGAACCTACTGATCTTTGTTGACATCTTAATCCGGATAAAGTTTTCATGGGATCACCATGATCCAATTGGCCTTTGCCAATAATTCTTTCCAAACATAGTTTTCATGGGTTTACTATAAACCAGCCTAAACTGACAACTTCTTTGATCGGTCTTTGGGCAAACTATGTTCTAGTCTAGCTAACCTCCTGGATGCAACTCTACTCATATAGGAGTTAACTCAATTGATATTTACCACTGGGTCAACCTAGCTGGTTATTCTGCCCTTACTCCCAATAGTACAGTTATGGGTCCATTACACAGTGAATATGTTTATAGAAGAAGCACATACAATAACTGATCATAACATAATAGTACCAACATTTATGGTTTAGTATCCTTGAAATCATTTCCACATGAAACATGGATAACCCCTTTAACCTATTATTTTTATCAAGGAAAGCTTCTTAAAAAACTCCAAATTTAAAAGCCATTTCAAAGCTCTTTTATACTGCCATGGATTTTCCTTTAAAAATGAGATTGGGTTCTTTGTTTTGAAAACTAAGGCTTCCGAAAATTACCTTTACTTTCGAAACCATTATAATATCTTTTACAAGCATTAAAACCTTCTTTTCAAAACACTTAAACATACGCCTTTCGAAACACTTTAAAACATCTCTTTCGAAAGCATCGGATCCTTCCTTTCAAAACCATCAAAACATTCCTTTTGAAAGTATTAAATGTTAGTCTCTATGCATAGGATCAAAGATGGCCAACAGTTGTAAACAATGTAAATGCAACGGGAATAAAATATTAAATAACACAGTCGATTTTATACTGGTTCGGACCTCCCATCCTACGTCCAGTCCCTAAGCACCTCTTAGGAATTTCTCTATCAACACCCTCAATTCACCCGGAAGAACAGTTTTACAGACTCCGCCTAAACAACCAAACAGGACTTCAATCTTTTAAGAGCATAGAATTGAATGTTTGATTTAGAGATGATAAGAGGTTTATATAAGAGTGATTGGAAGCCAATAAACAAGCATAACCCTTTAGAAATTTGCATTGGAAAAGGTGCATCCGTTGAAAATTCGCAACCCTTTGAAAAGATGCTAGAATAGGCACTTCGGCTTTTCGTTTTCCAATAGTCAGCTAAAGGTGTTCGCATCCTTTGAAGCGAAGTGGTCTGTGGCGCATTGGTTAGAGCGTTGTCATCTTCCTATGCGACCGAGGTTTGAATCCCATCCCTTCTCTTTTTCAAATTGTTTATTTCCTTTGCTTTATCATTTAAATTTGGCTGCAAACTTGAACACAAAATTTCATATAGTGAAACGATTGGGAGTATGTGCTGTCTATTCCCATTTGACCAGGGTTCAAATCCTACCTATGCCATTTTTCGGTTCCTTATTTCTTTGCTTTTTTTTCTAAATTTTGAACCAAGTTTCAACATGAAAATGTGTGTGGTGTGATGGTTTGGACACGCGCTTTCCACCTATGTTGCCTTGGTTTAAGTCCCATAACACATTTTTTTTCACCAATTTATTTTCCATCTCTTTGTGAATAAGCAGCCAATAAATACTTCGCAAAAACATGTATGGTATATTGGTAGGGCACTGCACTTCCTCCTTGGCTGCCATGGTTCAACACTTGCTTCATGTATTTTTTTCGGTATTCCATTATCTCTTGTTGTCAATATGAGATGCTAACCATTAAACGTAATTTTAGGCAGTTGGGCAGCACATGCAATTTTATGTAGTAGCTTGTGTACAAATCCAAGTTAAAGTCGTTTTCTTCTTCCCTTATAGCCTATCAATTATTTTTCCACATTTTCCCATCCATCTATTTTATGATTTGGCGGATCCTACTACTTGCACCATCTAATATAGCTTGTAAATTTTTTATCCTCTGTCATACAACTACTTGAACTGAAACTACTCAATAAACAAATAAGTAGTATTGTCGTATGATTGTTGTTATCAAAACACTAAAATAGTGTTTTTACAATGTAACATATCTTTTCAACTTATAGAAGCATAACTTTGAAACCATTTAAAACTACCTCTTTCATAATCATTGGGTTTAACCTTAAATATAACTTTAGGCTCAAAGTGAACATAAGTGAAAATAACCCTTTCGAAACCATTGATCTTCAAATGAAATAATTTGGAAAAAAAAGATTACTTCAAAACCATCCTTTCGAAAGCATTAGTATTTAAGTAAAACAATGAGTAAGATAGCTTCGAAACAACCTTTCGAAGCCATTGCTTTCGGAACCTTTAATATAAGTGGCTATTGGATCCCGTTCGAAAGCAATGGAAGTGGCTTCCATATTTATAAAACAAAAGCTTACTTTTCGAACTCATCGATAAAAGGCTATAAATAATAGCGGCCTTTAACCTATTCGAAAGGTATGAAGATGGCAACAAGGTTTCTACTAAGTTCAAAACTACCCTTTCGAAAGCTCCATTTTAAAACATAATACACGACAACTCAATCGAAAGCTACCTTTAAAACAAAAAGGCAGCTGCCCTTTAGAAAACTATATAAAAGTACTTCAACCCTTTCGAAAGCATCTATTAAAAGCAAAGCAAGCAGCATCACTTTCGAAAGCAAAACATGGGCCAGTGATTGATTCAGAAGCTATTTAAAATGGCCTCGCCCCCTTTGAAAGTGGTTTCGACTCTATACCTTTCGCCTTTCTCTAATCCACTATGTGCCAAGCATTGATACCATGTGTATTTGTTTTGACTTGGTTAGGGGCAGAGGTATGAGGTCGAAAGGTTGCAAATGGAAGTGGCGAAGCAGTAAATTTAAGCAAAACTGTTTTGCTGCCTTTTAAAGTAAATACTTTTCAACTAACCTGCCTTATTTGTAAAATTATAATTGGTTGCCATAATCTTTACAAATATATTTTCTTAAAAAACGTCGAACTCATTCAGTATTAATTAAAATTAATTAACAAATAAGTCATTCCCATTAACGAAACAATTAATACATTTAAGTCCTCCAACTTAATTAATTTAATTTCCATAGTAAATCACTTAGGAGAAAACTTCAAAAATCATCATAATTCACTTTTAATATTTTATCTAACATATATAAATTTTAGACCCAAAATTATTTATATAATTTCCAAAATAAATTTAAACACAATTATTTATTTCTTCGTTCAAAATTCATAATAATTTTTCCACAACTTGGATAATTATGAAAATTTAATCCAAAATAATGTTTTACATAACGTATTAAATCGTCATGGCATTCAAAACCCAATATTTAGGATTCTAACCTTAAAATCGAATTAAACATTTATAAAACACATTTGCTTAAATCAAACATGGCATGTAATCCAAGCATATCATTATTAAAATCATCAAAACTGATTAAAACATAAAACCCAAGATCAAAATACTCTTTAAAAAAAAAGTGAGATGGTTTTGATATTATTCACCTTGCTTTGGATATGGAACTTGAGATTTGACCTTGCTTAATCCTCCTTTGCTTGAATCCTAAGCTTAAGCTTAATTTCATTTTCCCGTAGGTTATGGCCGGTTTGAGCTCCCCTTTTTCTTATGTTTTTATTTTTGAACGTATGGAATGAAAATGGAATAAGGGTTTGGGGGTTATGGGTTTATATTGGTCGACTATTTTATAGCATTATTCTATTATTAGTTAACTTATGAAACCATTTCATAAACCCATTCTATTGATTATATTAAATTAAGCATAGCCTCTATTTCAGTTTTCATTCAATCTTCTCTACATTAATTCATTTGATTTATCTAATTAAATCTCCTGAATAATGTTATTTAAAATTAGGTATGTTACACTAAACTCTTAATTATTCTCAAAACTCATGAAATACACTTAAAGATCATAGTAGAATCTATTTTATATTTTTCTTGGAGTTTTAAAGGATTTTTAAATAATTATTCAAAGTTAAAAATCAAACTTTCTTTGATAATTTAAGATCTTTAATAAAATAATTAATATTCTATTTAAATAGAACTTTTCTCCATAACAATTTCCATTAATACTACGTCCATTTTCAACCTTTCAAATAAATTTTTACTTGAATTTTTAATTAAAATGGTTTTTAAAATTGTGCAAACAAATAAACAAACATTACTTGAAATATCATTGTTTTGAGTCGTGGATCGATGCACCGATATGACGGCTTGGAACGGTGAAGTTTCAAGTCATGTAAGCCATTTTTGGCGACTTTGGTCGCCCTACTCCCCTCCACTCGGTCCATATCTCTTCACTATACACTATACTTCCTTCCAACAATTCAAACACAACCATATCACTCAAAATAAATCAAAAATCAATATAAGCAATAGGTTTATGTAGAATGAGCACAAGCATATTTAGATTACGTTAACTATTCAATAATGAAATACAAAATTTCGACATAGAATTGTGAGTATAAATTACTCACCTTAGGCATAGCTTTCCTATATTCCTTCTTCTTCTTTACCCCTTACTAGAATATTTCCATTGCTCCAATCTTGGCCAAAATTAAAACTTCTTCATGACAAGAGCTGTAGTGTGGTATTGAGATGCTTATATTTTAATTTGGGGATTTTAGAAATTTTATCTATTTTATTTAATTTATAAAAGAGGTGGAAGAGTTTTTGAACTTTGTTTCATGAAGTAGAAAATGATAATATACAGAAGGTGTACGTGAATTGCTTTTGAGTGGAATGAAGATTATTCGAGACAAAGAATTATCTAGATTTCGGATGCATGAAGCGAGATTTTGGGATATGGAAAATTGGACCTTACATAATTACTAATCCATTTCCTTTTTATACTTTTTCTTCTCTTTCGTCTTCTATTTCAACTAATTTTACTTATCACAAATCAGTACCAAAATCTAAATTAAAATCATATTTTTATTACTTAAGTGATTGCACAACATTATGAAAATTTATAGAATTTATTTTATATAAATCTTTTATTTTAATTAATTATCCCAAAACTTCTATATTTCTTCCCGGTTTAACAACTATTTACTTATTACTCAAATATAACTTCAATTTTCATTTAAAAATTATTCCTTAATAAAATCCATATTATTCATCCATCGTTTGATTTATAAAATATTATTTCCATATTTAAACTCATTTTACTTAAACCATTTCCTAATTACATTTTGAATTCCTTTATTAAATAATTTCCTAAACCCCTTATTCAGATAAAATTAAAATTTATTTTCCTTTTAAAATAAACTCCAACTCTTATTTACTATTATTACTAATCTTTATAAAAACATTTCAATCATTTTCAATATAATAAAAATCATTTCAAACTTAAAACATTAATGTTTCTAAAAAATAATTAAATCCTTCAGTCCTTAATAGTTTATAATTTTAAAATATTTAACTTCCAAAACAATTCATTCCACAATTTTTTTGACAAATATCTTCTCCTGAAATAAATAAATTTCACCAACAAATAATTTATTATTAAATCCTAATATTTCTAAACAAATTCAAAATTATTCTCAATTAATCTTTCAAATCCACTTAATTAATTAAAATACTATTATTAATTTTAATTAATTGGTTCTCAACACCAGTTATTACAAAACAATTCAAAAGAAACGGTTACTATAGAACCACGTCGAATTCTTTATAAATGTTCATTCAGACATCCTTGATATTTGAGGATATTGACAAGTAAACTGATCAAACTAACATTTCAGTGATCAATTTCTTAGGTCTATCTAGCGGTTCTTGGTATGTGTTACCTTTAACACAAATTTCCTTATTGTATTTGATCATATTGGACGCTTATCTCGAATTGTGGTTTACTTTCTTACTTTGAATGAACCTATTTCATAAAGATTTCGTACATCATGAACATGACTATTCACTATACAACTTTTAATGTCACATAATACAGATCAAATATCCATAATCTTGTATTTTATAGAGTTTAAAACTCAATGATGACAATACATAATCTCCAGCAAATAAACCATTAAATGACCAGGTTATGAATGTATTTAGTAGTTGTATAAATTGGCTCTTGCATGGGTCTTGAAGTGACAACATGCAAATGATTTAGTGCTAAGTACATTTTATACTTATAGTCAACCTTAATATAGTTCTTTTTAATATTTCAATTAATAATATTTTTTAACACTATTGGATGCACAAATTTATTAATGTAGATAATTTTGTTTTATATAGCATCTGTTCTTACAATATTAGAAATGTTAAATATTATCATTGCCTTTTCTAATGAGGCTCCTACCAGATTTTTGTATTTATTAAAACCTTAAGAGAAATATAAAAATCTTTTAATTCCTCTAATGAGTATTAGGAATAATTTACCTTGGGATCTTGAGTTTGCTCAAAAAATCATAGGCCTGTAAGCTAAGGATAACTCCTTGTCGGTTGTATCATATATAACTCCCGATCTTATTCCTTGCCCTATTCTCGGTATTGACCTTAAGTTTTCTCAACACCTCAAGAGAGATTATATACTCTTGCCCATTATTTTACGATGGCCTAAGTATGATGGCATACCTTGAGTTTGCTCAATAAATACATGCATGTATCTTACCTCGTCTAACAATGTATTAATAGCACAACACATAACATCCCTATCTCGAGTTTGCTCAGCAACTAGCGAATATGCAATTAATCTACCAATATATAAATGATACAAGACGACTTTATATATAAAGATTCATAATCTTTAATATAAACATTAGAGTGATATCGATTTAAGAAATAATGTATTTTTTATGAAATACCCTCGTGATTCAAGTGTCGGACACATCTGAAATCAAAATATAAGTACTTTACTTATATACTTATTCCAAAATCTGTTTTGGGTTTAATTCAGTTCCACTTTCATTATATTATACACATATAGTAATATAAGTTTAATTTATTATAACCATCTATAAAAAAAATTCAAAAAACTCAACCCAGAGCCCTGATGAAATCAAAGGGATGGGAGGAGCCCCCCGCCTAGTCCGACCATATACAGGAGGGAGGTTAGCCAGTCCAGCATAGAGATATGTTGCCCCCAACCAGTTTTTCTATTTTAACAGGGACCTACCTCCGTGCTTGAAATTGGGAGTAGGGCAGACGAGAATCGAACCCACGACCTGTTTGCCAGGAAGCATGTATCTTACCACTACGCCACCACTTGCGGACTTAACCATCTATAATTTAATTAGCTTATATAATATTTATATGTATGTTATTACTTAAATCATGTTTCATAAATTTAACCTCATTATATTTAATATATTTCTTTAATCTTATTAACTAATTCAATTAAATTTCATTTAAAATTTCATTTTTTTTTCATCTTGAACTGTTCAAGAAGAATATTCAAATATAACAATTATACTTGCGTATATATTTCAAATATGTGTGTATGTATGTGTGTGTATTTGTTAGTTAATTAACTAAATAACTAATTTAGTTATTAATTAGACATTTTAACTGAATATTAATAAATTTCAAAGTGTATTTAGCTTGCTTTCTCAAAACAATTTTGAGAAAATCATTTTAAGTTATTGGACTATATAATTTTATTTACATACATATATATATATATATATATATATTAGCATATATGATTTAGTTAATTAACGTTTGATTAATTGTTTATAAAACAAAACTTTTATTTAATAAAACATTTTAAATAATAATTTAATAAATTTTTAAAAAATTATTTAATTTACCTTAGACAATTTAAGACAAAAATTCAATTATAACCTTTATAGTTACATACACATATATCACCATATATAGTATATTTTAATTAATTTCTTTCAATTAATTAATTATTTAATTAATTAAATATTTATAAAAAATTTATTTAAAAATATTAAATTAGCTACCCAAACCAATTTTAAAATTTTTTATATTTATTTTAGAGAATTTATAAAATATCCTATTATATTTTAAACTTAATATTTAAATTCAAAATATCTTTAAAATTTCAAATCATAACTTGAAAATTAGTCAAAAGCTCAAATCAATTTGGGCCTTCATTGTTGGGCCAACCTTTTGGACCTTCTCCACCTATTAGGCTAGTGTGGTAGCAAGGGAGGGAAGAATACTTGGTTATTCAATCCCAAGCCCATATACTACTTTTTTTGACACTCATCAGATAAGTAGACTCAATTAGTTAGCCCTAAAGTTGTTAGTTAGACCGCATAAAAATTTTCGGCTATGATACCAACGAAGAAACCAGGTCGGTCGGCAGTGGATGAGATAAGTGGATTTCAACAAAAGTTCTTATTTGGATCATAGTATTCCTATGAAGTCTAATAGGTTTCGCTATATCCAATCTAGTTATTCAATAAAATCATGTTTTATTTAACACTATTTTGTACTTATTAGTTGATCGCATTAATCTAACAAAATGGTTTGTTTAAATGTATCATATATACATTAAATAATATGACAACATAACATAATGAAATATAAACATGTGTATACGTATGTATGCATGTATGTATACATACATATAGTGTTGGGATTTATATTTATTATATATACATATATATTATACGTACATATACATAGGAAAATTTCATATGAATATCGGGAATACAAATGCCTATGTATATACATGCGTTTAATATACTATTATATGTGTATATGGTTTGCATATAGATATTTATAGTACTATATATCTATATAGAGTTTAGACATATATATACAGTGATATTTATATTGCCAGTTACAAATGTGTGTTTATGTACATATAAAAAAAATAGATTAGATAATTGCAAACCAAGAGAATGCTTGATTGGAAGTGAAGATGGAAATAAACATTCACAACGAATTTAGATCTAACCAAATCAAAAAATAATAAGAAACTAAAATACGATGCAGTTTTGATTTCCTATTTTACAAACACCAATTAATAATAGACTCAACACCATAGAAAACTCAACGCTTAATCATAAAAACATATCCCAACTTCAAAATTACAAAAATGAAAATACGCATTCAACAAGTAACAAAACTATTGAAATAAATTATCGTCACAACTAATATATTACTTCAATAATCATGATTAAATTTAGAACAATCCATGTATACATTTACGCATATGTATGTACTATAATTTAAAATTGAAAATTCAAATACGCATAGTGGACTAGATAGTAAATAATAGAATACACACACACACGCACATAGATTTTTAAAACAAATTCAACTACACCAAAATTTAACTTGATATTAGTTTTCATGAAAAAAGAGACATATGAACATATATGTACACAACTCAATAAATTACATATCAGATTCGTAAGTATAACTAAACTAAATTGTGAAAACAAATGTGAATTCCATTGTAGCAAATCAAATCTACATTAACAATTTTCTGTATTCAATGAATAATAGCATTACATAACATAAAATTGATTTTATAATTAAAAGACAATACAGAAGAGAATTTGGTTAAATTCAATGAGTGGAAATTCAATATACATATATGTGAGATTGGCTGAGGTTAAACATCATGAATGAACAATATAAAATGAAATTGTACCCGAACAAGTCTTGCCATTTGTAACACCTTGATTTGAGATTTCTTCTTGGATCTCTAATTATATCAGTACACAGCTTTGCAAAAGAAGGATGAACCACTTATATTTTATTTTATTTGTTGTTTCATTTGATTCCGAAGGCTAGAAAATTGAAAATTATTTTGGACCATGTCATAAGAAGTGAAAATTGAATGAATGGAAGAATTGATGGGAATAAAATTAGAGGACTTTTTTTAATTAAAAGAATGAAATTATTTCCTTTCATTCAATTGAAACTTCCCTAATTTATCACTTAATTTTCTCTATCTCAACCCCTCTATCTTTAAATGATATGGTCGGCCCTAGATGCCATCATAGGTAAACTATTTCCATGGATCCTTTTGAGCGATTATCTTTTATTTAAGCCCGTTTAAAGTTACACCAACATCGTATATTGATGCATCCAAATACAACTTTTATTTACGTATAGAATAATTCCATACAACTCCAAAGCATCAAATAAATTAATAATAATTAGTATTCCTTAAGTGTTAATTAATTTACTACATTTTATAAATCAAATAAATCGTGTAGTTTCTTGGATAATTCGAAAATATTGATGTATGACTCAGAGGTGTAAATTCGATCAATAATTCATATTGAATGATTCAAATATCATTCACACGTTAAGAACTGATACATAGCTCCCATATCGGCCTGCGGTGTTCTAGCACATACATTAACAGCTTGTACCCAACCTGGATTCCTTCTAGTATTATTGGGCATAGCATTTCCATTAGTTGTGGTGCTTTCCACTGAGATTCACTTTTCCTTTTCCTGCCTCCATATTTTATTTTCTTTTAGTCTACATTAGAACCTTAGTAAGGCACGAAAGAGTGGTCTAAGAGAGATAGGAAAATAAAGATAAAGCACATACTCATATATGACAAATACAAGTATGTTTCTATAGCGTTATCCCATACCCCAATCTTATTCTCCAATTCATTTGGATTGTGTTTTAAATATCTTTTTAGGTTTAAATTTCATTTAAGTTTTACTAAACCTTTGCTCTGGCCAAGTTGTAACATCCCTCGTTCTGATGCCCTAAACTAACTACTACCGATGTTATAGTCATCTATAGTATTAATTTTCGATAACAAAATGCAGTATTGTTAATGCTATCCATAACATTAGAAGCATAAGAATATGAAATATCTCAAACACAATTTCAAAACAACTTTTCTCATTACATTTCAAATCAGCATTTCATATTCAGCACATAATCCCATAACGTTGCCTAGGCTCGGATAAAAATAATTATTATAAGAGCGACATATGAAGATTCCCCTTTGGATGATCAGAGCTACTTAATAGATAGTCATAACATCTGCCACTACATACAACATTAAATTACAGTGGAATAAATAAATTGATAATCTTCTAAATAGCTAGATCTGCCACCTACATGTCTTTGGATTCTTTATTCATCAAAATCTACTAAACCTGAAAGTCTTAATTCTCAACCTTCTCGAATTAAATTTTGAGCACCCGAGAGTTTAAGGGGAAAATATAAAATTAGAGTCAGACATAAAGCCTGGTATGAAAAAAAATATGACATCTTGATTTATCGATATTAAGTGAGACCACGCAGCCTAACATAATGAGTTTTTCCCTTACTAATATCTTTTAAAAGCATATCTTTTGTAATCAAAACCTTGCAACCAAACTGGTTATAATAAACAATATACTATAACTTTTACGTATACAAAATAGGTAATCAATGGACTATCTATCCCAACGTCATAGTTTTATCAGGCTGGCTATGACCTATGACTGACTTAGGCCTACCATACATAATAAATATTCTAATTTGTTGTTAGAGAAAAACTGGATGGTCTGTCCTTAACTTACTACTTCTAGGATCAGTTGACCCTAATGGTTTTGCGGGCACAATAATAACCTATCTTCACTCTGTGTATTTCTTTCTATCTGTAACTTTCTTTTGGTCTTACCCATGACAAAACCCTGCACACTGGAGTTTTGGACTTATATTAGTTAGGTACCACTAGCTAAAATATAGGACATGATCCTACACCAGCCCCATCGAGTTTTCTAATCTCCCATCATTCTTTTAGTAAAATTCTAGGTTAACTTCCCTATCCATATTCCTTGAAAACAAAATCTTTATAAATGATTTAACCCTTGAAATCATACTTAAAACAAGGAAAACCTTGGTTCTTTACTAATTTCAAAATAATTATGCCATGATATATGCTTTACAAAACATTGTTGATGAAATCTGAAATCATTAGGGTCTTCGACCTTCTCAAAGCTTAGGCTACAGGCCAAAACTATGTAAAAACCTTTACAACTATAAAACTCGACGACGTTGTTACCATTAAAAATCTTTTCCCACTCAAAAGCATGTCGAAGTCTTTTATTTAAAATATATGGGTATGATATCAAAGTTACTACTTCATAAGTTATATTGTGAAGTTATAAAAGGTTAAACTTTGGTGACACTCAGAATCTCGGCATCAAAGCCTTCTCGAAGGTATAATTAAATTGGAATAAGTGCTACGTATATATCAATAACGTCGACGTAGCTAAAAGAATTTGGGTTAAGCTTGATGACTAGTTCAGAAGCGGCAAGGGTTAGGCTCGATGACAAGTTAAAATGGCAAGGGCTAAGCTCGACAACCATTAGGTCGGCGAGGAAAAACTAGGAGTTATTAACAAAACAAATCGATATCAAGTTTATAAAAGTTGGCGATCCTGTAGAACATAAGCGACTATATGCCTCCTTATATAAAATGCGGTATGTACAAGCATCGACATGCCCATGTTGAGTCCTTTCGTTTTATCTTTATTACCTCTGCCTCAACGAGGTTCAAACCCAATTCACTTCGTACTAAGCTCATTGACATCATGCGAATTGGTTTCTTCCACATCGATGATGATGAAATGTAGTGAGATGTGGGTCCATGATAGATCTCGATATGGTAGAATAATAATTAACTTGAAAACTGCCAATTTACTATAAAAAGATATTACCTTTCACCAAACCTCTATAATTTTTCGAAACCTTATTGGACAGAACAACTTTATTAATTCCTTTACTAAAAAACTATCGCACTTAATAAATTGAACCATCAAAACATTTTACGCTTTAACCCTATAGCTTAACATCTCCATAAACAGTTAAGCCCCTCTAGCTCAAATAATTTATTTATCTTAATTAAATACTTGGAAAAATCACCAAAAATAAATAAATCAAGCTAATCATATTCTTCAACATATAAAAATTTCAGGGCCAAAAAATTATTTTAATTATTTATAATAAGTAAAATCTGAAATTAACCAATTTCTCTACTTAGAAAATTCATATAAAATCCATATTTGCTTGGAAAATTATAAAATTAAAAACGCACTTCTAAAATAATATTTATAGCATCATATCAATAATTCAGGACACTTGATATCATATGATAGGTTTTCCAACTCAAACATATTACTGAATTTCATATTTAAAATTTAAAAAATCGCCAACAAGCATATAATCATTCAAACTACTAAAACATGACATAATACTTGTAGAGAAACGAGTTTGCACTTAAAACCAAAACAAATCAAAAACGTGAGATGTATATTCATTATTCACCTTTGGATGAGAAAGATGAAATTTGGTGTTGACTTGATTTCTTTTAGCTTTGATTCCTTAATCTTTTAGTTTCCTTCTTGTTTTCACTTAGCTATGTCGACCTCTCTTTATGTTTAGTTATAGTGCGTAAAATGAATAAGGAAATGAAGATAGAAGGGTTTAAGAGGTTGGAATGAAGGCTATTCTCAATTGGCCATTACCATTTTCCTCCTTCTTATCCTAACCTTTTGCTTTTCTAATTGGTTTATTAACTAAGGCATGGTCTAAATTTAGTTACCATACCTCAATTTTCTTATCTCTTTACATTATTTTATTTAATCTATCCAATTAAATGTTCTAAATATTGTTAGTTAAAAGTAGGGTCATTACAATGCATCATGGGGTTGATTGCTCTTGTTTGTATAAAAAGAATTTCCACTTAAAGTATCATTTGCATCGTTCCTAAACATTGATCAGGAAGGTTACACTTGTCAACAATTTATCGAGCATCTGAATTTATGGATATATTAGTACACACATCTATTGCGTGGCCAAAGATGTTACATACATCGTAAATGTCCAGCTTCCAAGCATATTTCATATGTACCAGCGCATCGTCACCCTCTTTCACTTGGATCAGAATTTGTGATGGAAGAGGTTTAGGGGTTTGATTTCAACTAAAACTTAAGCAAACTCAAATCTCTCCATTCTTTACGTGGAATCAATAAAGTAAATAACCTTTCCCAAATAGTCTGCACCGAATCTATTTCAACCAAGGACCAGCGGACTGTTGGAATTTTGGTTAAAAAAACCTATACCAGGACCGGTTTAACACTTTCTTGAATACAGTCTACTGGCGGGTTCCATTGTGTTATGACAAACATCTTGCCCTTAATAATGATTGGATCTGACTCCAAAACTTTAGCTCTTTCACCCTCATTTTCAAATTCAAAGAAAAATAGTTTTCCGTTGATTTTACTTTGATTCCATTATAGGATTTCCATACCAGCTTAAGTGGTTTATCACTATCGTGTATGAAATTATTATTTTTCAAAAAGAAACCTACGAGGTTGTTGCCCAAATATTTCTTGCCTTCTTCCACGACTTCAACCGGAGGGGATGATAACATTCGATGTAGAGAACTATAGTTGAAAATTCATGGGTTTGTGACCCGGTGCATTTCGGGGTATGTGCTTGACAAGCAATGACCATCCTGAAGCTAACTAATTAGGGTAAGAAGAGGTAGGTTTTAAAGGTGGGAAATCTTGATATGGATTCAAATAGGATGGAAGCGTTGTGTGGTTTGGCAAAGGATATGACGCGAGAAGTGGATTTGGATGTGGGATGAGTGAGGGGATTTGCATGGTAGGGTCTGATGACAGGTGTGGTAAGGTCGGAGTGGCCGACTCTGGCTCTGGTGGTGATATGGGTAGCTGGTAGTCGGTTGGAGGAGTGTGAGGAAAGAAAAAGATGATAGGTTTGGGTTTGGATTAGGGTTTGAGTTGAAGGAGGAGGAGGTCACCACAACAAACTTTAAATATAAACTTTATATTGTTTTTAGGGATTAATGTTTAAACAAACTTCAATGATTAACTATTAATTTTGAAGTAGTAGTAATTTATTATTAAACTATTATATCATCACAATTAAAATATTCAGTAAAGAAGCTATTTATCAATTTTAGTTATTGGATTGAATTATTCTTTATAATTCAACAACAGTTTTATATATTATAAGGTCACTCCTTAGAATCATTTGAGACCAAATATCTTATTAGCGATGAAAACTGATATTAGCAAGTCTTAGCGGATCCTGAAGCTCCGCTAGGGAGTTTATTTCCACCGGTTTTGGATGACTTTATATATCAAAGACTTTATATTTCAGCTGCTGACATAATATGTGCTTATAGGTATTATTTTTTCTTGTTGGTTCTTATCTATTCTAAAACCGATGAACCGATATAGTGTAATTTTGATGTTAATTCTCAAACCATAAATCATTGCGTTTAAGAGCTTCTGATTTTTTTAGCTCATTTATACCCTATTAATCATATTGTAAAAATAACATTTACATTCATACTAAATTAGATGATAAATATAATGATATATACATAATATTGTTTTTGTTAAGAACTCTTAAAACTAATGTATATTAAACTTTCAAGTACCTGTTAATCAATTATAACACCTCATATAAATCGATTAAAATTATTATAAAGAAAACCCGTGTTCTTAAAGCCCTTCGTAACCGGTACTACAAAATCCTCTAGCGAAGCCCAAGTCTTCTACAACATTTTCTTCTCTTTGCTTTCATTTTTTTTACGTGGATTGTTATTTTTTTGTTTATTTCGTAGAGGAGTGAAAACGAAAAACAAATAATTTGCTTTCACACGTGGACGCCAGAACGGCAGAAGAACCAAGAACGCAGCTAATGCGAAAGTTCGGCGGAGTCGCTACGGTGGCACTAGCGAACACAGATCCAGCTCAAATTCTCATTTGGCAACCGTGACGCAGCGTGAAATTACATTCGTACCCACCCATCCAACTTTTTTATATTTACTTTCCTTCCAAACAGGAAACACATAACTGGTTCTATTAAATTCATTTTGATCCTTCTGCATCTCCATAATAACGCAAAAGATCCATTAGGTTTTCCAGATCTCGAAGTTCAGATTCTCCGCCATGAATCCCGAATAGTAAGCTTTTGTTCTTAGATCCGTTTACTTCTCATGTGTTTGATTGAATTATCCGCGGTTGTGAGAATGGTCGAATCCTCAGATTTTTATTTTGATCTTGTTTACCGAATTATATGTTCCGTCGATGTTTGATTGATCTTGACTGCTATGTGTTGCTTGGTTCAATTATAGGTATACGAACATTATTTTAAATCTGAATCTGCTGATTTTAGTAGGATAATATTTATTGATTTGCATGAATCTGAAAGTATCATTTTATGTCGCTAAACTTTCTTCACGTGCCGTGTTGGTATTTGGTGAAATATTTGTTAGCAAATTTATTAATGCCTGCGAATAATGGTTCTGTGCAAAGATTGTTTGGCCAGTTTATTGTCCACTTAATGTATGTAACAATTATCTAATTTTATAGCTTGGTATTTACTACTTTGGTACTCCCTAGGCTATGACCAACTTTAGGATATGTAATACTGGTGAAATTCATTAGTCACAACCGTAGTTTAAGCCTTGCCAACTTGTACCTTTTCACTACATTAGGCATGACTTGTGTAGCTTACACCATAGCAAAAGCAAATTCAAGAATTGAATCATGAGAATATGTTCAACAACATTGTCTTGTAAATATGGATTTTATCAAGAGATGAAACTAGCAGCATGCTAGACATAAAATGAAAGACTGGTTGCATTTTTTTGGAGCAATATCAACATAAGAATTCAGTAGTCCGAATACTATTTGAAGCTTATTTATAATCTGTGAAGTATGGACCAATTTAAACCTTGGCAGATAATATGGATGACCATCTTTGTAAACTAGATGGTTCTTGCGTTACTACTGATGCATTGTACGTGATCCTTAGCACTTCCATCTTTCTTTTGACTGAGGTTTCAGATCTTGGATATCTTTGCCAAGAGTTTATTTTGGAAGCTTCATGAAACGAGATATGTAGTCTTTTTTCATGATGTTTAACATTAATATCGTTTTGAGAACTCAGGTTAGTTTCCACCCAGATATCATTTGGTATTATATGAATTGTTGTAAAACTTGTAAAATTCATACACACACGCGCATGGAAGGATTCCATTATACCCTTCTTCGCCACACCTCTTTTACTTTTAGATTTACGTAGTTCGGAATCAAATGAAATTTTATAGTTATTTTCTTACATAACTCAAGATCATCTTTATAAAATTTATCTTAATTTGAATAATCCTAACATATTCAAAATCATGTTGAACTATTCAAATAATCGTTTTAGCGGTTGATATTTGATTTAACATTTTGAACATGATAGGAGTTTCAAAATGATCTCATTTTTGTGGACATGATGTTCATAATGTAGAATGAACATTCCAAAATTTTATTTTATGTGGAGTATAGTAACACCGAAAACCGTAGGGGCGTGGAATGGGATGTACCGAAATAGAAGTGTAACGGATCCTTACTATATACATAATGATGGATTAGACAAATGAAGTACAAAATGAGGCAAAAAGAAGAAAAATCACATGTCTATCGATCAATAGCGATCTATGAATTGATCGGTATCGATCGAGTACCGATTGCTGTTGATACGCCAACAACGGTTAATCCTTCTCAGGAGGTGCTACTTACGAGAATATCTATGCTAGACAACACGCCGGATTCTCCTTCCTCTCGTCTTACTACGACAGAGCGCCTCCATATGTGTCAGTTGGAAAAATAACGCATTGACATTTTGTTCAACATTTTTTTCCTTACAAAATCATAAGTACGTCATGATATACAAAAATAGAATTTACATATAAATTTTACTTCTGATGTCTCATTTGTTTTGAAAAATCATATGCAAAAGCTCCCATAAAAGAAATTTTGGTTCAATGGCTTTAAGATCTAAAACCGTGTAGCCGGGTGAATTCCAAATCAAAGACTCTAGAACTCAAAGTAAACTCCATACATAATACTGAACATATTTTGCCAGAACTATGTTAGCCAATTCAGTTGATTCATTTTGAATCATTCAGTTGTATTATTTGATTGTAATGGCTTTCGGCTTGTAAAATAATTTTATTTGGTTAAATTAACAAAAACAACGCTACTATTACTACATTGGAAAATTTGATAATGTTATATAGCTCATTCGATTAGTTAATTAGTCACGATAGTATTTAATTTTTATAAACTAGATTGATTTTTGAATCTAGCAATATTTGATAAACATACTTCTATTTACGGTTTTGTCTTTACATATGATGTCAGTTGAACATTTGGATCAAAAGGTATAATGAACTTTTATTTTTGAATGCAATTTTGATTTATCAAAAAAAGGAAAAATCACCTAAATAATATTTTTGTATTTTTGGTTTGTTTCAAAAAAAATTTAAAATTTAATTTGGTATGGTTTATGTTGAAACCGACACACTGCTCATTTATCTATCTTACACGGTCCTGAGACCCCCTTTTTTCCTACATCTTCTTTTTGTACTTTTTAGTATAATAAATGGAGTATTCTAAACAATACTTATCCGGACCTGTAAGTCTGTAGTAGTCCTATAATATATATTTTCATATTTCTTGTTTTTTTAATGATTCTGTATACATGCTTTGGCAAATAAATCTTGCTTTTTTATATGATGTCTGATACTAGATCTGTCTTTGTACTAGTGATAGATGGATGTTTTTTTCGGGTGGAATCTAGGGTTGTTCTCAGCATTATCTAGAAGGCCTTATGAAGCCTACTATATGGTTTTCACAAATTGTTCGCCTGTCTTATAACTCTTTCATCAATTTTTTTTATAATTGTACAAAACATGTAGCTTAACATGTCTTCTCATATGTGCACGTACATAATTGATGCAAGAGTTGAATTCAACGACAGTACCTTTTTTTGGGTTAGTGGAGAGTGGGAGTTTTATGCTTTAATTCCTCAGAGTTTTATGGTTTATTCGACTATTGAAATTTATATTTAAGCACAAAAAAATTATGTTTCGCATTTAATTTGCATCATTTTGTGTTTATATGGTATAATTTTTGTTTCAAATTAGGGTTAGAAAGTCAAAAATATTGGAAAAGTGTTGACATGTCACAAAAAAAATGCACGATTTTTTTAATAAAAAGATAAGGTAGATGCCGTATAATTGTTATGCCTATTACACCAGTTACTATCTTGGTAATTTATAGTTGCTTATTGTTACGCACATCCACACATTGCCAAATTACTAATGGATTTAGTTTCAAAATATTTTTATGTGTATTGAAGGATGTATATAGTATTTACAAGACAAATGGGTAGCTATTTTCTTAAAGTCCAGCATTTTCCTTTTCATTCAAGTGATCCTCTCACCGTACATTCTTCGCTTATTACTTTTTTACATGCACATGCAGTGCACATGCAAGTATACTGGCGTACACAAACATACATATGTACAGTACATATAGACATACATATCTAGATATATCATCACTTTCAGTTTTAGTCCTTTTGTATAAACTAATCTAAAACAGAATATGGGATTCAAATTTCAAAATAGTCCTAATTCGGAAGATCCTATCACTGGAAGCAGTTGGCATTCTGTCAATCTTTTGATCCAGTGTTGTTTTCCTATTTGTAGGTTTCTTTTCGAGGTTAGGAATAAAGGCACATGTTAAAGTATATCCTCATGAGCAATAATATATAGTGTACTTGTTATTTTGTCTACTATGGGTCATTATATATATATGGCGACCATGTTAATTTTGCTGATAGGCATTATTATTTCACCTTAACAGTTTATGATTAAGTACTATTTTCCGGTCTGTTTTTCTTATTATAGGGTTTTTATCAAGATGTAATGATTACTTGTTGCACCAAACAAACTTCTACCGATTAAACAGTTCGTGTTTCAAATTGAACTAGTGTTCATCCTTATGTTTCTCTGAAATAATTTATATGATTGTGCCTTCGTGCCTGTTGAAAATAATAACTTGGTTTTTAAATTTGGGTTGTAAATTCTTAGCATGCAAGCTAGAATATAAACTGAAAAACTAATATCTATTTTTTATATAATTTTAATGCAGCGATTACCTTTTCAAGCTATTGCTCATTGGTGATTCAGGCGTTGGTAAATCATGTCTTCTCTTAAGATTTGCGGTAATGCTTTGCTTTTTATATCTACCTAGCAGGTTCCTTGTGCATGTCAACTGTTTCTTTATTAGTTGTCTAGTATTCGTATGTATTTGTCTTCGTAGATAATTGGCTTTCTTTAGCTTGTTTGGTAAACACAAGTTATCTCATTGATTCGAGGTTTATGGTACCGAAAATCAACTAATGTATGCACATGTATGAGTAGAAGTATTACTCTATGGCATATTTAAGGGAATGCCACATGCATCCATCATACACTCACACTGCATACATATACATGTACATACATAAACACACACACACACACACACTCACACACACTCTCTCTCTCTCTCTCTCTCTCTCTCTCTCTCTCGCTCGCTCGCTCTCTCTATGATAAACAAAAGTTATTTCATTGGTTCGAGGTTTATGGTACCAAAAATCAATTAATGTATGCACATGTATGAGTAGAAGTATTGCTCTATGGCGTATACAAGGGAATGCCACATACATACATATACATACATATATACATACATGTGTGTGTGTGTGTGTGTGTGTGTGTGTGTGTGTATATGCACATATGCGTGTATGTACATATATGTAATGGAAACCGAACAGTGTAAACCACAAACAGGGTATGGCATGATACCGGCTTTCACTTGCGATATACCCTTTAATTTTAGAATATGACCACCACGATCATCCAGTTCCTTTTGTAATTCACTTCTCCGAGTAGTGTAGCTGAATCAACTGCATGCTGAAATTATACTAAAATTATATGCTGTGTGAGGAGTGACGTTAACATTTTTGGATGCCAAAAACAGCTTCAGTTGGATAAATAAAATTCAAACAATAGTTTCCAGTCCAAAACTAATGCTCTTGTTGTGTTGCAAGATGGGATCAAAATCACAAATTGAAAACATAATTATAGCTGTTGTTAGTTTTCTCTTTAGTACGCAAAGTTTCTATTTATTCGTTATTTAAAACATGGCTACGACGTCTTAGTAGTCATCTATCTGTGTTAAACCAAAGATTATTCCTTGGGAAATAAAGAAGTCTAGAGAAGAATTTAGGCCTCAGAACTTAACTTTCTTTGTTATTTCTGCTGTAGATATTTGACATATGTTGAAATTTGAGCCTGTTTTATTTTTCCTTTGTTTATAAATGGAACTGAATTTGTCGCAGGATGATTCTTATTTAGAGAGCTATATCAGTACAATTGGTGTTGACTTTGTAAGTGAAGTTATACTATTAAACATATCGATTCTCCCTATTAATGTCAACTTATTCTGATTATAATTGATCTCTTCAGAAAATCCGAACTGTAGAGCAGGATGAGAAAACTATAAAACTTCAAATTGTAAGCATCCCATCCATTAATTTTTTCCTTTGCGGATCTGTGCCTAGTAGAATCTGATACTCTTAAAAAATGCTCTTTTGTTTAGTGGGATACTGCTGGTCAGGAACGTTTCCGAACTATCACAAGCAGTTACTATCGTGGGGCTCATGGCATAATTGTAAGCTCTAAGATTAAATATTGATATTCACAAATGGATTCATGTCTCTTTCATTGGTTATCATGTTGTACTAGCAAACCGTTACACATTAATATACCGAATCATTTTGCAGGTGGTTTATGATGTGACAGATCAGGAAAGCTTCAACAATGTTAAGCAATGGCTCAATGAGATAGACCGATATGCAAGTGATAATGTGAACAAACTTTTGGTTGGAAATAAATGTGATTTAACTGATAAAAGAGTAGTTTCCTATGAAACGGGAAAGGTAAAGTCACTGCTAACAAATACCCATATTCTGTTCATGCCTTATATGATGAAGTACGAATCACAAACACCTTGAATTCTTGGTTCCTCTGACAGGCTTTTGCAGATGAGATTGGTATCCCTTTCTTGGAGACCAGTGCCAAAAGCTCTGCCAATGTTGAAGAGGCTTTCATGACAATGACCGCTGAGATTAAGAAACGGTACAGCTTCTTTTATGACTACTTCTATTGCTGTGAAAACAAATATAAATAAAACATGATAGGATTGGGTTTTCTACTTGAATCAATTAGTGCCATGAAGCTTAAAATAAGAGTACATAACAAATCTGCCAATGTCCGTTTATTCTAAAACTCTAACTGTATTTCATTGTGATGACAAGTCGATGTTAATGGTTATAGTAACTCTATTATTAATCTATCATAATGTTTTGTCACTTTTGGATATAGCATGGCAAGTCAACCAGCTGCAAACACAACGAGACCAGCAACTGTGCAGATGAGGGGTCAGCCAGTGGCACAAAAGACCAGCTGCTGCTCTTAATAATTGTGATTAGGGCATCAGATAAAGCAAAACTTGTGGTTTCGAAAATTGTTTACTTGCATTAGTTGTAATCCTCTTCTATGTGTATATCACTAATAACATATGAAAATTCTTAAGATTTGTGGAGTGAGCATAGGTAATATATTATTTCAATTTGAAGTATATCATAAAGTTGTGCTACTTGATTATTGACAATATTATTTCATTTTTACAAGACTTCTAATGTTCTCACATTTGAATTTGCATATTAATTGTATGTGTGGTTATTCCTTTATTTATTTTAAATGATTGTAATTTTCTATAAAAGCAGATTAGCTCAAGAATTTTTAGTGGGTGAAAGTGCTTGAGTGGCACTAAATTTGGCGATTGTAGCACTTTGGATCATTTCAAGCCGTGACAGGAATCATATAGCTTTCAATTTTTGTCCCTTTTTGAATTAAAATATCACAGACAGAGCAATAATTGTCGCCTTTTCCTTTGAAATTGAGTGTGACAATGCTTTTCATATTATTTTTCTCGATGGTACAAAAAACTATTATCACAGCAAAAGTGATATGTTGCTAGCATTTCTTTTTTAAATGAATCCAACGCTTTCGTTGGACAAAACTAAGAAGAAACAAAAGATCGGATCAAATTAATTACATGGTACTGTTTTGAAAGCCAAGATTGTAACGTTAAAAACCATGTATTAGACGGACCTCTTGTGCATAAGTTATTAATTTAAAAATTTATAAAAATTTAAATTATAACTAATTAATATTATTAATTAACTCAAACAGACTCAAAGGCAACAAAGTTTTGCATTTGGATGATGGACCATTTTTCTGTTGGGGGCGTCGGATGAAGCAAGGAAATAATGGCTGAGAACGGCAACTATGATTTTCGTTAGCATTGGATAGTCTTTTATATGGCGGATATTCCTGTGGGCAAACAGGGGACAACGGTTCCTCCGATATGCATATTGTTCAATTTTAATTTTTTATCTTATTAAATGTTATAAAATATAAAAGGAAAAGCTGGATTTTCAAGCGGTCCAGAGGGAGGGACCAGCAAAATTTGGATCTGAGGATCATCTCTTCTTTTTAATTGGAGTGCTGTTTTTTCCCCCGCATTTTCCTTTTGTTTCTACTTTGAGTTTCAATCGTTGTTAATCATTATGATTGTATTAACTAGTCCTTTTAATATCGAATTTCGTATACGAAGGGAATGAGAAGATAGAAGATATAGACGATTAAGAAACACCAATGCCAAAACAATAAAAAAGAAGAAGCAAAGAAACATAAACATATGTCCACTTTTCAAGTATAGCTTTGCTGCGTGAATTATTTTTTTATAAATTATATATGTTTAATATATTTAAGATGAATGATTTATTCAAATATTTAGTCATATTTTTGCGATTAAATCATATGTGGTTAGTTTGAATTTTATTCAGTGCTTCAACGTCTAATTTTTTGTTAATTTGATTTTTTATTTCTATCATTAATTAATAAAGATCGAATTTGTAAAAAATGTTTATTTGTGAGATTTATTTTTCAAGTGATATTAAGATTTGGTAATACTTGTAGGTGTGAGTTTTGAATTGGTAAAGAAAGTTTATTTATTTGATTCTATTTCAAGTGACAGTGAGATTTAGTCATATTTATAAAAGAGTATTTTGAATTGGTAAATGAAGTTTATTTATTAAATCCTATTTTTAGGTGATATTAAGATTTGATAATTATGTAGAAGGGCATTTTTGGTAGTTCACGCTTACACCAAAAAAGCGTGACACCAAAGGTATTACAACTATTATTAAAGATTTCTTTGAATTTGTTTCAGATTCTTAGAAATAAATATCATCATTTTTTGTTATTATATTCAATTCAAATATTCAAAGCAGTTATATTTCTTTCTGGAAAATTCCTTTTTTTAAAAAAAAATTCCTTTTACAATTCTCAGCGAAGAAGCTTATAATTTGGAAGATAAACATCATGACGATCTACAAAATCATGATCAAAGATACCACGTTTTGCTGAATTTGTTAGCAGACAAGTCCAAATGCGAAAAACCGGATTTATACAAATAAAATTGATAAATATATTCAATTCACATGGTTATTTCTAATACCGAGTTATATAATTCGTTTCAGAGGTTGATATTAGTTCTAAGTGCTGCTCGCATAAGCACAACAATGAGGGTAAGAACGGTTTACTTGGACGCACATAAACAAACGTTAATGAATAATCATATTATTTTTTGATAATTATTTCTCTTAAAAGAAAAATGCCATAGACGAATTTTCATTATGCTGTTCCAATACACAATGAAGGGAATTTGGACACATCAAGTTGATCTCAGAATACCTGGTTAATATTAGCACCCACCTGCATTCTTCACACCATCGTGCAAAATTTTATTTGATTGTCATCATTATTATCATCATCATTATTTAACTTTGCCGCTGAGAAACAATCACCAAAATCAACAGGACCCGCATGATGGTTCGCCGACCAAAGTAGCAACTAACACAAAACTGGATGGGGATATCACTTTGCATATATGATTTTTTGATGCTTACTTATTACTTGATTACAAATGATATTATTTTAAGAGTGGTGTTAAATACACCACCTTAGGAACTACATTTTAACTCATCGAAAAAATGAAGGAAAAAAAAAACATTTTTCATTTTACCTATATAGAAGCGATACAGATGCATCTTACCAAATGATTTTCGCTAACAGTAAAACCACAGACTTTTTTTCTAAATTACCCAATTCGTTGGACAGTACTGCAGCCGGTTGTTTGAAAGACAAAACCGTATGATTTTAAGAAATATTTTTTGCTTATTTTAACCTGTTCGACCATAGAACACCATCGTTACCGGACCTCTACCGTCGAAATAAATTCATTTGAGCTTTTTATCATCACTAGTTTTTATTCTTGTCAATGGGAATTTAAGGTTTTAATTATCCACGACCGAAGGAGATAAAGAGAATATAATATGTTTTTCCGTTTAACCCCCTTGATCATAATTATTATTATTATTATTATTATTATTATTATATATATATATATGTCAATATCTCAATTATTTTGATGGATATTTTTATTTTCAATTCTTTTATACGAGCTACACTTTGATTCTTAATTGGTGATCTCTACTAATGAAGATGATTGAATTGAAATCGATAATTGTAACATCCCTCACTTGGAGATCTATAACTAACTGCTACAGATGCTATAATCATCCATAATTGTTAATTGTCGGCGACTAAATGCGATAATGTTAGATACATTGATATAACAGAAACACATGAATATAAAAAAAATTTAAACTCATAAAAAAGAATTTCATTCCACTTTAATCTCTTTTCAAATTCATTACATAATCTCAATTTTGTAAATCACGTTCAAAGAAATATAATTATTACAAAATATACCAAGAGTGACATATGAAGATGGCCCATTGGATGATCAGAGCCCAAACATAGACAATTAAACAACTCCGTCATTACAACCAAAATACAACGGAATCAAATAGAAAGACTCTTAATAGCAAGCTTGTCTCCTGCATGTCTCTAGAAGCTTATTCGTTGTAAAGGAGAATCTGAAAACCTTAACTCTCAAACTATTCAAAATCAATTGAGCACCCGAAAGTTTAAGGGGAAAACATGAACTTTGAATCAAACAAAAAGTCTGATATGAATAATAACCTACCATTTCGAACCATATAGATATCTAGTGAGACCATGACGCTTAGCAGAACGGGTTTTCCCATCACTGGTATCTTAATTCAATTTATATTAATCATATATTGTGCATCTGCATCCACAATGGTTAAAATATAACATAATAAAAGGTATTATGATGATATACAAACATGCAATATGTTCTGGATTTTTCATCTCCATTTATCTGACTATATGTCTCAAGTTATATTTTCTAAGTCACCATTAACTTAGTAGTTTTCATGGACTGACTAATGACCTGTAATTCTTTATGAAATTCCTATTCACTTCCATAGTTTTCATGGAGTCAATATGAACATATTGGTTTCTACCAATACTATCATCCAATTATAGTTTTCATGGGATCTCTATGAACCTATTAGTATCTACCAATAATTTTCTTCAATCATACTTTTCATGGGCTTACTATGAACCTATTGGGTTCTCCAATAATTTCTCTCATGTCATAGTTTTCGTGGGATCACTATGAATCTATTGATCTCTTTCAATAACTTAATTCAAACATAGTTTTGATGGGATCACTAAGAACCTATTGACCCCTGCCAATAACTATTTCCGTACATAGTTTTTATGGGCTTACTAAGAACCCATCTAAACAATAGCCATTTGATTAGTCTTTTGGCATCCTATATTCTGGTCTGTCTGACCTCTTGAATGCAACTCTGCTTACACAAGAGTTAACTCAATGTATATTCATTACTGGGTTAACCTAACTAGCTATTCTGCCCTTAACACCCCACAATGCAGTAAGTAGTTAATTATTAAGCGAATATGTTTACAAAAGCATACATCATAACTAATCAACATAAACATCTATGATTTAACTTCCTTGTAATCATATTTCTAATGAAATATGGTTAGTACCCTTTATCCACTACTTTTAGCAAGGAAAACTTCTTTAAAAACTTCAAAATTAAATACCATTTCAAAGCTATTTCATGTTTCCATAGATTTATTTTTAAAAATTGAGATTGGGTTTCTAGTTTGAAAACTAAGGTTTCGAAACCTTAGGCCTTTTCTTTTTAAATCATTAAAAACATACATTTCGAAAGCTTTCAAACCTTTCTTTCAAAACATTTGAAACATTCATTTCGAAACCATCAAAGATATACCTTTCGAAACATTTGAAGCTTACCTTTCAAAAAACTTAAAGCTAACCTTTCGAGGGTACATAGTTCAAGTAAAACTAATAAAATCATAGCTTCGAAACCATTTAAAAGTATCTCTTTCGAAATCGTTGGGTTAACTTTAAATAAAACTTCTTGGTCAAAGAAAACGAAAGCAAAAGTAACCCTTTCAAAAGTATTAATTTTAAGTAAATTTTTTTAGGGAAGAGGATAGTTTCAAAACTCCAAATCTCTTATTAAAAGCGGCTCAAACTACCCTTTCGAAAACATTGAGAAGGCGGCTTCAAATTTTATAAGGGCGAAAGCTTCCCTTTCAAAAGCATTGATTTAAAGTTATAAAGAAAGTGGATTCTAACTAATTTGAAAGGCAAGAATACAGAGGCTAGGTTTCGAGTAGGTACAAAAGCAGCTACCCTTTCAAAAGCTCCTTTTCAAAACTAAATATGCGGCAACTCGTTCGAAAGCTTCTTTTATAACAAAGGCAAGCGGAAATTCATGCAAAAGCTTCCACTAAAACAAAGCACGTTGATTGATTCGAAAGCTATTTAACAGTAGCCTCAACCCCTTCGAAAGCAAGCCTTTGACACCGTCCCCTCTGCCTTTTTACAATACATTTCGTACCAATTTCTTGATTCCATGTGCATTAGTTTTGAATGGGCTCGAAAGGCCTACTAGGCATTATTTTGGAAGCAAGCAAATGGAAGTAGCAAGGTTGTAATTCGAAACAAAACTGATTTTTTCTTTTAAAAGGAATTCTTTTTCACCTAACTTGCATAATTTGTCAAAATATGATCGGATGCCAATCCATTATCAAAATACTTTTCTAAAAGGCTGCCAGATTCATTAATTAATAATTGAAAATGCTTTAGCAAATTAGCCATTCTCCTTAATAAAACAACTAAAACGTTTAAGTCTCCAAACTTAACTAAAATAATTTCCATAGTAAGTCATTTAGGAAAAATCCCTAAAAATTACAATAATTCACTTTTAATGTTTTCTATCATATATAAATTTTCAGACCGAAAACATTACATTATTACCTTAAGCAATTTAAACCCAGAATAATTATTTCTTCCATTAAAAACTCATAATAAATTATCCATAGCTTGGAATATTATGAAAATTTAAGTCCATCTCCAAAATAATGTTTTACGTAACATATTCAACCATCATGGCACTCGAAACCCATTTTATACCCTTTTTACCTTAAAATCAGATTATACCTTTACATAAAAATCCTTGTTTAAATTAAAATATGGCGTATAATCAAAACACATCATCATCCAGTCCATCCAAACGGTTTCAAACCTTAAACCCGAAATTTAAATGTTCAATAAAACATATATGTGATGGTTTAGATTATTATTCACCTTGTTTGGATAAGGAACATGAGATTTGGTCTTATTTAATTCTTCCTTGCTTGAATCTTAGCTTCTAAATGATTTTGATCTTCTTTTATCCTAGGGTTATGGCCGACCTTGATCTCCTTTTGTTTATGTTTGTGTTTATGTTTTTATGAAAGTATGAACGAGAATGATGCAAGGGTTTAGGGGTTATGGGGTTATGTACAACTATTCCCATATTACCCTTTTTTTATTCCCTTAGGTATTTTACTCATAAAACCATTTTATAAACCTATTTAGTTAAGGTATGACCCTATTTAGTTTTCAAATCCTAATTTCATTATCACTCTATTCTCTATATTATTCTATTTAATTTGTCGAATTGAATCTCCTGAATAATGTTATTTAAACTTAGGCGTGTTACAGGCTCTCTTTCTTAAAGAATCTCATCCTCGAAATTCAACAAGGACTAAATACTAATTATAGCAATCATCTGTAACATCTCCTAACTACCATACTATCCCACCTGAGTAGAAAACAGTTTATATAGAGCAAACATAGAACATACACTTACAGCAGATCAGGATAAGTTTCTCTAATCATGTCTTCTGTATCCTAAGTTCAGTCATTCTCATTGTCGCTCCACTGAACTTTCACCAACTTGACTGACTTGTTTCTTAACCTCTTCTCATCTCTCGTTACAACCTAAACTAGTTGTCTAACAAAGGTCAGAACTGGTTCTACTATTAAGTCTCCCAATGCAGTCGAATGAATAGTAGTCTATGGATCATGCACATACTTATGAAGATGAGACACATGAAAAAAATTATGGACATGTACCAAACTGCTTGGCAACTCTACCCCGTATGTAAGCTTTCTAATCCTCTCTACAGCTGCCAACGTTCCAACATATCTTGGTGCCAGTTTCTCCGACTTTCTGAATCGTACCACACCTTTTATCGGTGATAATTTAATGAAAACCTTATCTCCAACCGAGAATTCTAAATCATTATGGCTCTTATCCGCGTAACTTTTTTGTCTTAACTGGGCTTCCTTCATCCTTCCTCGGATTAACTCAGTCTTTCCTGTTGACTCTCTTACCGGATCTGGACCTAAGACTACTCTGTCTTCAGTTTCCAACCAACATGCTGGTGACTTGCATAATCTCTCATACAAAGCTTCGAAAGGTGTCATTCCTAGCTAGTCTGGTAATTATTATGATAGGAAAACTCAACTAAGTGTAGGTGATCTTACCAAGATCCACCAAAATCTAGCACACAAGCTCTTAACAGCTCCTCGAGTACCTTGTTGAGATTCTCTGTCTGCCCATCTGTCTAAGAGTGATGCACGGTACTCATCTTGAGCTTAGTACCTAACACATTTTTTAGACACTTTCAACATTTGCTAGTAAACAAAGTATCTCTATCACTTACTATATTACTAAAAATTCCATGCAGTCTAACAACGTTCTTCATAAAGAATTTAGCTAAAACAGGTGCTGTCATGGTTGACTTAATTGGAACGAAACGGACACTTTTGGTCAACCTGTCCACTATGACCCATATGCTTCATTTCCTTAATTCGACCTTGGAAACCCGTCTATAAAATCCATGGATATCGAATTCCATTTCCAAACCGGTATCTCTAAAAGTTGAAGCCACCCACACGGCATCTGATATTCAGCCTTCACTTGTTGACAATACACATTTTTCTTTACCCATAAGCCATACCTTACCAGTAGGAACTCCTCTTCATGTCCTGATACATCTTGGTTCCTCCATGATGAGTCGTAAATTTGGATCAATGAAGTTCACTAAGAACTTCTCTCCTTAAGTCCTCAACATTCAGAACACACAACCATCCCTTATTTCTTAACCATCCCCTTTGGTCAAGATTAAAATCTTTTAGATCATCAATCTTGGATCCAACCACAAGCCTTCTAATCTTCTCGGCTAATAGTGGGTCTTCTTTCTACTTATAAGCAACCCTTTCAATCAAGAATGGTCTAACTTTGAAGCAGGATAACATGACACTGCTCTGACTAGAACTAGCAGTCGATCTTAACTGCACACCACAAGTAGTCAAAGCCTTTATATCCTTCCATTCCGTTAGCATAGCTAACACCACACTCTGATGTTTTCTGCTAAGAGCATCCGCTACTTTATTTCCTTTTCCAGATGTATACTCCATACCAAAATCATAAGCTGCTAAAATGTCTAGCCACCTCCGCTGTCTCATATTTAACTCCTTCTAAGAGAATAAACACCTTAGGAACTTAAATCTATCTATAACACAAATCTCTCCCCTAAGAGATAATGTATCCATAATTTCAGTGCGAAGATTACTACTGCCAACTCTAATTCATAAGTAGGATATCTCACTTTATGTAGTCTAAGTAGTCGTGATGCGTAGGCAATAACTTTACTTTTCTGCATCAACACAAAACCTAACCCGGTTCCACATGCATCTGTTTACAACACTAACCCTTAATTCCCATCTGGAACTACTAGTACAGGTGCATTGGTCAACAAATGATTTAACTTAAGGAATGATTCTTCACATTTTTCAAACCAAAAAAACCTTATGTCCTTCCTAATTAGCTTAGTCAAAGGTGCCACTATCCGCGAGAAATTTTTAATGAATCTCCGGTAATAGCCAACAAGTCCAAGAAAACTTCTGATCATAGTTACCTTCTCTGGTCCAGTTGTTAACAGCTTCGATCTTATCCGGATCAACTGACAAACCCTTCTCTGAGACCACAGACCAAGAAACTTAAACTCTTTCTTCCAGAAATGACACTTCGAAAACATAGCTTTCAGTTGACGCTACCTCAGCTTCTCAAGGACTACTCTAAGATGAACTTCATGCTCTCTTTCATCCTTAAAGTATATTTAAATGTCATCTATGAATACCAATACAAACATATCCAAGTGCTCTCGAAAAACTCGGTTCATAAAGTCCACAAAGAAAGCTGACACATTAGTTAACTCAAATGGCATTACTAACCATTCGTACGAATCATAATTAGTTCGAAATACTGTCAACGAAAAACCGTCCTCTGCCACTCTTAACTGACGGAAACCTGTCGCCAAATCCAATTGGAAAAATACTCTGGTTCAACTCAACTGATCAAATAAATCATCGGTTCTCAACAAATGATACCTATTCTTGATTGTCTTCTAATTCAACCTACGATAGTTGATACACATCCTTAACGACCCATCTAGTTTATGTACGAACACTATGGTTGCTCCCCAAGGCGAACTGCTTGGTCTAATGAATTTTTTTCCTTCTAAATCCACTAGTTGGACCTTTAATTCCTTCATCTCGGTCAGTGGCATCCTGCTAGATGGTTTACTTACAGGTTGTGCTCCCGGAACAAAATCTATCCGAAACTCAACGGCTCGCTTTGGTGGTAGACCTGTAACTGGCTCAAAAACATCTACGAACTCTTTTGCTATAAAAGCCTGATTCATCTCATTTTCTACTTCCATAGCACTCAACAAAGCACAAGCACCCCAATCTGAATTCTCCATCGAGTATATAATTCGGTTATGACTATTATGGTACCTTAGTGATATTTCCCTATCTTGGAAAATATCCTAGCATCATAATTATCCAAACAATCCATACCAAAATGATCCCGAGGCCTACGAAATCAAAAACATACAAACTACATGCAAACTTATGACCTAACAATTCAAGTTCTAACCGGTCACATCTCATCCTTAGAGTTGCATACCCTCATATCGAATTTGCAACCCTTAAGGAAGTAACAAGATATGAGAGTTCTAAACATAACCCATCTACAAAACAGTGAGATATAAATGAATGCGATGCACCGGTATCAAATAGTACCCTAACTGGTATACCATGAATCAAAAGCATACCTTCCATCATAGTCTTTCCCTTCTCATCAGCGGTTGGCCTAGAAGACGATGGCCTAAAGCAAAGACCTTTCCCTTGTCTGCTTTGACCGGTTCTGGACATTGAATTTTGTAATGCCCAATTTGGTCACAATTGAAGCACTTCACTCCCTTCTTATCTGCAACCTTCTTTCCTTTTCCAGTTCGACATTCATGAGAATAATGTCCCTTCTTATCACACTTAAATAAAACTAGATCAGCTTTTTCCTTCTTGGTAGCTCCTTCTTTCTAAATTCCTTTCTTCTTAAAGAATTTCCTCTTCTTGCCCTGAAAACCTGGGTTTCGACCTGCTTTTCCTTCCTATAAGTTAAAAGCATCTCTTCATTCCGGGTCACCAACTCCACTACAATTGTACTTGGATCACGGAAATGTGGCATAGTAGTTATAGCAATCTTGGATCTTGACCCTCTAATAAACTTCTTGTTTCATTTGATGACAGTGTCAATGGTAGCATATCTGCATTTGGACAACTCATCAAACTTCATAGCATACCCAATCACTGACATCACATCCTACACTAAGTCCATGAAATTTCTTAGCAATACTAACTTGGCAATTTCAAACAAAAACCTCTCTGCGAATCTCTTGCGAAATTCTACCCAAGTCAACTCTTCCTTGAGAAATCCCACGATAACACTATTCCACCAATGAAGTGTTGCTCCCTACAATGTCTAGAGGCAAGTCTCTTCTTCTGCTTATTTTTTAATCCTAAATCAACGAAGATGCTTTCACAATGCAATAACCAATTTTCCACTTTAGCAGCATCCTCTGTTCCCAAAAACGGTTTCCCACCAAGATTGGTGTAACCCTGCTCAGCTTGGCATAGTTATTGCCAACTGGCGCAATGAGATTAGCTCCTCCAACATTCACAGCATTTCTTCCAGCAACTCATGTAGCCGCTCCAGCTTGCATCAGATTGACAAAGAACTGATACATCATCCCTATATCTACTGGCAGGGTTCCAGCCCCTACGTTGACATTTGCATTTTGATTAGCATTTTTTTGTTGACCCGGGTTCCTCCTGGTATTGGGTCGAACATTTCCATTAGTTGTGGTGTATCCTCCACCTAGATTTCCTCTTCTGATTCATATCTCCATATCTTCCTTTCTGTTACATCTGCATACGATTCGTAGAAAGATACAGAAGAATGGTCTAAGAGAGAGGGAATACGTACTTATATGTATATATATATAATAATTACAAGTATGTTATTATAGCGTTAAACCAAACCCCAATCTTATTTTCTGATTCAATGGGATATGTTTTGAAAATCTTTTAGGTTCAAATTTCTTTTAAATTTACATAAACCTATGCTCCGATACCAACTTGTAACATCCCTCACTTGGAGGGCCAAAACTAACTGCTATGGATAGTGCAGCCATCCATAGTTACTAAATCTCGATAACCAAATGCAGTAATGTTAGATAAATTGATATAACAGAAACATATGATTATGAAAAAAAACTAAAATCATAAAACAAATTTCTCATTCCACTTCAGTCTCTTTTAAAATTCATTACATAATCCCAATTTTGTAAACCACGTTCAGAGATGGCACGGCATATGAAGATACCTCCTTAGATGATCAGAGTCTAAACATAGGCAATTAAACGACCTTGCCATTTTAACCAAAATACCGCGGAATCAAATAGAATGAACTCTTAATAACTAGCTTGCTTCCTGCACATCTCCGAAAGCTTATTCGTCTAAAGGAGAACTTGAAAACCTTAACTCTTAAAATACTCAAAATCAATTGATCAACTGAGAGTTTAAGCAAAAAACATAAACTTCGAGTCTGACAAATTTTTTGTTATGAATAATAACCTAGCATCTCGAACCATACAAATATCTAGTGAGACCACATCGCTTAGCGGAACAAGTTTCCCCTCACTAGTAAACTCAATTTATAATAACCATATACCGTGCACCTACATCCACAATGGTTAAAACATAACATAATAAAATGTATTATGATGATATGCAAACATGCAATAGGTTCTGAATTTCCCATCCCCATTTATCCGACATCTGTCTCAAGTTATAGTTTTTAGAGTCACTGTTAACCTATTAGTTTTCGTGGGCTGACTAATAACCTGTTAATTTTTTAACGCATTCCTATCCACTTTCATAGTTTTCATAGGGTCACTACGAACCTATTGGTTTCTACCAATACTATCATCCAATCATAGCTTTCATGGGATCTCTATGAACCTACTGGTATCTACTAATAACTTTCTCCAATCATAGTTTTCATGAGCTTTCTATGAACCTATTGGGTTCTCCAATAACTCTCTCATGTCATAATTTTCATAGGATCACTAGGAACCTATTAATCTCTTTCAATAACTTAATTCGGATATAGTTTTCATGGATCACTAAGAACTTATTCGCCTCTACCAATAACTATTTCCATACATAGTTTTAATGGGCTTACTAAGAACCTGTCTAAACAATAGCCTTTTGATTAGTCTTTGGACATCCTATATTCTAGCCTGCCTGACCTCCTGGATGCAACTCTACTCACATAGGAGTTAACTCAATTTATATTCACTACCAGATTAATCTAACAGGTTATTCTGCCCTTAACACCCCAAAATGCAGTTATGGTTAATTATTAAGTGAATATGTTTACAAAAGCATACATGATAATTGATCAATATAAACATCCATAATTTAACTTCCTTGTAATCATCTTTCCAATGAAATATGGTTAATACCCTTAACCCACTATCTTTGGCAAGGAAAGCTTCTTCAAAAAATCCAAAGTTAAATGTCATTTCAAAACTCTTTCATATTACCATGGATTTACTTTTAAAAATCGAGATTGGATTTCTTGTCTGAAAACAAAGGCTTTCGAAACCTTAAGCCATTTCTTTCAAAATCATTAAAGCATACCTTTCAAAAGTATTCAAACCATCCTTTCAAAACATTTAATACATTCCTTTCTAAACCATTAAATATATATCTTTCGAGACACTTGAAGCTTACCTTTCGAAACACTTAAAGCCTACCTTTGAGGTACTTAGTTCAAGTAAAATTAATGAAAGCTTAGCTTCGAAACCATTTGAAAGTATCACTTTCGAAATCATTGGGTTAACTTTAAATAAAAATTCTGGGTCAAAGAAAATGAAAGCAAAAGTTAACCCTTTCGAAAGTATTGATTTTAAGTAAAAGAATTTGGGGAAGTGGATAGTTTCAAAACCATCCTTTAAAAACCATCACCTTCAAATCTCTTATTAAAAGTGGCTCAAACTACCCTTTTGAAAGCATTGAGAAGGTGGCTTCAAAATTTTACCAGGGCGAATGCTTCCCTTTCGAAAGCATTGATTAAAGTTATAAATAAAGCGGCCTTTAACTAATTTGGAAGGCATGAATACGATGGCTAATTTTTGAATAGGTTCAAAAGCGGCTAACGTTTTGAAAGGTCCTTTTCAAAACTAAATATGTGGCAACTCATTCAAAAGCTTCTTTTAAAACAAAGGCAAGCGGCAATTCATTCGAAAGCTTCTACTAAAACAAAGGCACATTGACTGATTCAAAAGCTATTTAAAAGGAGCCTCAACCCCTTCGAAAGCAAGCCTTCGACACTGTAACATCCCCCTAATTAAAGGACCAAAACTAACGGTTGATGATGCTGTAGTCATCCATAGTTATTAATCTTCGACGACCAAATACGGCAGTGCTAGATACATTGGTACACAGATCACAAGAATATGGAAAAAATTTACAATTCCAAAACATATTTCCACATTCAAATCAAAACATTTCCTATTCATTACATAATCCCAAAACGTTAACCACATTCAGCAAAAATATAATTATTACGAATACTCCAAGAGTGACATATGAAGATGCTCTCTTGGTTGATCAGAGTATATAGTAAGGCTTATAAATCTGCTTTTACATACAAATACATACAGAAAAAGAAAACACTAAATAACTATCTGTCTCCTACACGCCTTCAGAAGCTTTATTCATCTAAGAAAAACCTAAAAACCCTAAACCTCAATCTATTCAAAATCAATTGAGCACCCAAGAGTTTAAGGGGAAAATAAAAACTTCAAGTCAGACATAAAGCCTGGCATAAATAATAGTTTATCATCTCAAACAAAATAGATATCTAGTGAGACCATGCAGCATATCAGCATGAGTTTTCCCCTCACTAGTATCCTAAAACCTTTATAAAACCATATACTGTGCTTCTGCATCCACAATGGTTAAAAACATAGTATTTCAAAACATTATGACGATATGCAAAACAAGCAAATCAAATCTGGATTACCATGCCCATTCATTCTGACTATCTGTCTCAACTATAGTTTCTAGGATTACTATTAACCTATTAGTTTTCATGGGTTATCTAATAACCGATTAAACATTTAAGGACTTCCTACATAATTACATAGTTTTTATGGGCTTACTATGAATTTGTTTATCTGACATCTTCATTTACACAGTTTTCATGAGCTAACTATGAACTTGTCAATCTGACATCCTATTTTGTACATATTTTTCGTAGGCTAACTATTAACATATTGGCCCCTACCAATATCATACAGTTTTCATGGGCTTACTAGAAACCTATTAGCCCCTTCCAATTTCTTTCCTTTAAATTTTAGCATCATATATTCTAGTCTTCCTGACCTGCTGGATGCAATTCTTCTCATTCAGGATTTTATTAAATTTATATTCACTATTGGGTTAACCTAACCAGTTCTCGTACCATTTTTCCCTAAAATGCAGTTATGGGTCTATTATAAAGTAAATAAATTCATATTATAAGAAGCAATATAATAACATAGCAATACCGCTCCCATGGGTTTAATTTATTAAAGATGGATTCTTCTTAAACCATTATAAAAACTCCTTTTTAATATAGCCATGGGTTTTTTCCTTTGAAAATAGAGTTTCAGTCATAAAACCTTTCGATACCTTCAAAACCTAGCTTATGATTTCGTAGGATAACCTCCTTCGAAAGCTCTTAAAAACATTAAGCTCATGCCTTATAATACTTTAAACTCCACCTTTCAAAAGTATAAAACTTGGTCAAAAGAAAATAGTTTTACAACACCCCTTGGAAAGTATCCCCTTCGAAGGCAAAGAAAACCAAGCAAATATGTTTGAAAGCAAAGAAATCAATTCCTTCAGAAATATATAACTTTATTTTAGCAATAATTTTTTATAGCTGTAGAACTAAGGTAACCTATTCCATGGTGTTCAAAAGATGGTTTCCCTTTCCGTAGAGCGGTCATAATAGAAAAACTGGATCATGGTTAGAAAACTATGCCTATTTGAAGTTTGCAAACAAAGCTAGAGAAAACTGCTACAAAAGGGCTTCCGCAACGTTTACAACTGCTGTCAAAAAGTAGATTTCGACTAAGTCAAAAGGTTTCTTAGTCAAAATGTACCTAAGTCAAAAGGTATCTTAGTCGAAAATTTCATCAAAAATGCTGCAGAAAGGTCCAGAAGTGTTGCAGAAGGTTCTAAGTCGAAAGGTTACTTAGTCGGAAGGTTACTAAATCAAAAGATTCATCAAAACTTTTGTAGAAAGCTCCAAAAGTGATGTAGAAGGTTCTAAGTCGAAAGGTTCAATGGCAGAGTCGGAAGGTTACTAAGTCGAAAGGTTCAACAAAAATGCTGCAGAAAGGCCCAGGAGTGTTGCAGAAGGTTTTAAGTCGAAAGGTTCAATAGCAGAATCGTAAATAACTTGAAAACTGTTATTTTTCTTATTAAATTATATTATTTTCAGCTACTCCTATTCTTTGTCAAATTCCTATTGGGTAATGACATATTTTAACAAGTGGAAATTAGCCATAAGGGCCTCTTTAGTAAATGCAATTTGTTTTTAGGACACACAATTGAAATAATTACTTTTAAGGACAAAATGCAAAATAATTAGTTTTTAAGACCTAAAAACCTATGAAATTATGTCCTTGAAAGTAATTGGACTGCTGATTTTGTCCTTAAAAGTAATTATTTTGCTGACTTTGGCCTTGAAATTAATTTCCGTGGATGTGTGTCCTAGAAACTAATTGGACTGCAAAGTGTCCTTCTAGTGAAATGCCCCTTTTAACAATTTCTTTATAGAAAATCCATATAGATCAGATTTATTATTTTCAGTAATTATTTTTAAAACAATTAATTATATTAATATTTTAATATAATAATTAAGCCTTTTTGGCTTAGAAAATTCATAATAAATCGAAATCACTCGGAAAAAATCTCAAAATTTCACCAAAAGCCGAAGTAACATTTTCTTCATCATATAAAAATTTTGGGGCAAAATTCATTACTCTATTATTTTTAATAATTAAAACTCGAAATAAATGCTTTTTCACCTTAGAAAATTTATAAGATATTCCTATTAACTCCAAAAATTATGAAATTAAAAACCCATTTCCAAAATTACGTTTTACACAACATATCAAGAAATCAAGCCGTTTGGAGGTCATTTACTAAGGTTTTTAATTTAAAGCCCATTATCTTAATTCCTTAAAACTCCAATAAATCACCATAAATCATTATTCTATCCAAACAATAATTATTAAATCCAAATATGATTAACACAACAAAATGCATTTGGTTAAAATCCATAATCAAGTCAAAACAATTATTCAACTTGATTAAGTTGTTGAAGTTTGAGATTTTCCTTAGCTTTAATCTTCTAGCTTCTCTCTTGGATCTTCCAAGTTAGCTGATCTCCTTAGGTGTTTTAATGGCTGGCTATATCTTCTCTTTTATGTGTATTTTGATTTATGAAATGGTAGGTGATAATAAGGGAGGGTTTAAGGGTATATGGGTGTGGCTATTCTCATACTACCTCCTCTTATATTCCTAACTTATAAATTATAAACCAAACTTATACATTCATTAGTTTAGCTGTGGCCAAGTTAATTGACAATTAAATCTCAACTCCTCAATCTACCACATTATTCTGTTTAATTCATCTAATTAAATGTCCTGAATAATGTTAAACAAAATTTAGGAGTGTTACAGGCTTTCCCCCTAAAGAATTTCGTCCTCGAAATTCAGTAAAGACTACAAACAAGCATAACAACCGTGCAAACAAAAGCTAGTATGTCCTACTAGCTATTAAGTCGATATAAAACAAACGTAGAGCATACCCTCAAAGTAGATCAGGATACACATCTTGGATTCTGTCCCTTGTCTCCCAAGTACAGTCCTTCTCATCTCTTACTACAACCCAAACCGACTGTCTAACAAAAGTCAAATCAATCTCTACTACCAAGTCCTCCAACTCCGTCTGAGGAATAGTAGCCTCTGAATCATGCACATACTTGGAATGATGAGACACATGAAATACATTATGAACACCTACCATACTACTCGACAACTCTACTTTGTAGGCAGGTTTTCCAATTCTTTCTAACATCTAGAATGGTCCAACATATCTCGGGGCCAACTTTCCAAACCGTACCACACCTTTCATTGGTGATACTTTAATGAAAATCCTGTCTCCCACTGAGAACTCTATGTCTTTGTGCCTCTTATCTGCATATCTCTTCTATCTGAATTGAGCTTCCTTCATCTGTCCTCGAATTAACTTAATCTTTTCTGAAACCTCTCTTACCAAATCCGGACCTAAGACTAATCTGTCTTCAGTCTCCAACCAGCATGCTGGCGATTTGCATGGTCTTCCATACAAAGCTTTAAAAGGATCCATTCTTATACTAGTCTGATAGCTATTATTATAGAAAAACTCAATCAACTATAGGTGATCCTCCCATGATCCCAAAGTCCAATATACAAGCTCTTAGCAAGTTCTCAAGTACCTTGTTGACTCCCTCCGTCTTCCCATCTGTTTGTGGGTGATAAGTTGTATTCATATTGGGCTTGGTACCTAATACCTCTTGTCGACTCCTCTAAAATTCGATAGTGAATAATGCGTCCCTATTGTTGGTTATGCTACTAGGAATCCCATGAAGTCTAACTATGTTCTTCATGAACAACCTTGCTAAAATAGGTGTCAATTTTGGTCGACTTTACTGGAATGAAATGAACACTCTTGGTCACCCTATCCATAATAACCATATACTCTCATTTCCTCTTCTTGACCTGGGTAACCCATCTATAAAATATAAGGATATTGAATCCCTTTTCCAAACTGGAATATCTAAAGGCTAAAGCAATCCACTTGACTTCTGATGTTCGGCCTTCACTTGTTGACAGTTAACACACTGCCTAACCCATAAGTCAACATCCCTCTTCATGCCTTCCCAATAGAAGCCCCTCTTCATATCTTGATACATCTTGGTCGCTCCAGGATGAATTGTAAACTTGGATCGATGACATTCCTCAAGAACTTCTCTTCCCAAGTTCTCCATATCTGGAAGACATAACTATTCCTTTTTTCTTAACCATCCACTCTGGTCAAGACAGAAATCTTTTAAATCATCGACCTCGGTTCAAACCATAAGCCTTTTGATACTCTCATCTAACAATGGATCATCGTTTTGTTTAGAAGCAATTATCTTAATCAATAGCAGTCGAACTTCCAAACAGGACAACATGGCAGTACTTTGACTAGAACTTGCAGTCGATCTTAACTGTACTCCACAAGTGGTCAAAGATTCCAGATCTTTCCACTCCACCAACTTAGCGAACATCACATTATGATGTCTTCCATTGAGGGCACTTACTACTTTATTACCTTTCCCTGGTGTATATTCTACATCGAATTCATAAGCAACCAAAAACTCCAGCCATCTCTACTGCCTCATATTCAACTCCTTCTGAGAGAATAAATACTTTAATAACTTATGATTGGTATATAAATAAAATCTCTCCCCTACGAGATAATGCCTTCAAATCTTTAAAGCAAAAATTACCGCTGCCAACTCCAATTTATGAGTATGATATCTTACTTCGCCAGGTTTAAGCTGCCTAGATGTGTAAATAATAACTTTTGCCCTTCTGCATCAATAATGCTTCCAATCCAATCCCATATGCATCTATATATACTACCAAGCCTTGGTTGCCATCTGGAACTACTAAATATTGGAGCATTGATCAACAAATGCTTTAACTTAAAAAATTCTTCTTCACATTTGTTGGACCAAACAAACTTCACTTCCATCCTGGTAATCTTAGTCATAGGCGCTTCTATCCACGAGAAATCCTTGATGAGTCTCCAGTAATAGCCAGCAAGTCCAAGAAAACTTCTGATCTCGGTCACCGTTTTTGGTCTCTTCCAATTGTTCACAGCTTCAATCTTGGATCGACTGACAATCCCTTCTCTGAAACCACATGACCAAGAAACTTAACCTCTTTCTTCCAAAAATGACACAAGAAAATTTTGCCTTTAGCTGATTCTGCCTCAGTGTCTCCGACACCACTCTAAGATGGATCTCATGCTCTCTTTCGTCTTTTGATTATACTAAAATATCGTCTATGAATACCAATACGAACGTATCCAAGTGCTTCGCAAAACCTAGTTCATCAAATCAACAAAGAAAGCAGGTGCATTTATCAATTCGAATGGCACTACTAACCATTTATATGATCCATATCCAATTCGAAATGTCATTAATGTGATACTATCCTCTGCCACTCTTAGCTGATGAAAACTTGTCGCCAAGTCCAATTGGAAAAACACTCTGGCACCACTCAACAGATCAAATAAGTCATCGATTCTTGGCAAAGGATACTTATTCTTGATCGTCCTCTCGTTTAGCTTACGGTAGTCGATGCACATCCTTAACGACCCATCTGGTTTCTTTACAAATACCACGACCTATCCCCAAGGAAAACTGCTTGGTATAATAAAATTCCATCCCTCATGATACAATGGCTGCACTTCAATTCCTTCATCTCTATCGATGACATTCTGCTAGGTAGTCTATTGACAAGTTTAGCTATCGGTACAAGGTCTATCTGAAACTCTACATCTCATTTCAGTGGAAATACATTGACCGGCTCAAATACATATGCAAGCATCTCTTCATGGTGAATGGAAATCTCCACCACTACATAACAAGGCTCCCTAATATGAGCCATACCTGTTCGCCCAAGCTCTGGCCTCAATCCTCTAATAAATCTTTCATTCCTTCTGACATCAGTGTCAACCAAAGTATAACCATATCGAGATAGCTCATCAAACTTAGTAGCACACTCGATCACTGACATCTCTCATTGTACAGGTTCCATGAACTTCCTCATCAATGCCGACTTGACAACCTCGGACAAGAACCTCTGCTCAAACCTTCTTCTAAAAATCAGCCCATGTCGGCTCTTCCTCCAAAACTTAACTGTCACACTGTTCCACCAGTAAAGCGCTAACCCTTACAACTGTCTAGAGGCTAACCTTCTCTTCTCTCCATCATCCAAGCCTAAATCTGTAAAGATCCTTTCACAGCTCAAAATCTAGTTCTTAACATCAACAGCATCCTCTGTTCCAAGAAAAGGCTTCCTTCCAAGACAAGTATAGTCACTGCTTAACTTGGCATAGTTAGTGCCAACTAGGGCCATAGGATTGGCTCCTCCAGCATTCACAGCATTACCTCTAACTACCCCAGCAACTACTCCAGCTTGCATCAAGTTGACAAAGAACTGATACATCATCCCCATATCTACTGATGGGGTTCCAGCACTCACATTAGCAGTTGCATCTTGGTTAGCATTTGCCAATCGACCTCCTTATCGCCTTGTAGTGGGTCGAGCGTTTCCGTTAGTTGCAGTGCTTCCTCCGCCTAGATTCACTCTTCCGTTTCCTACTTCCATACTTCTTTCTCGTAAATCTTCATACGAGCCTTAGTAAGATGCAGAAGAACGGTCTAAGAGAGAGGGGAGTACATACTTATATACATATATATAGCAAATACAAATACGTTACTATAACATTAACCCAAACCCCAAACTTATTCTTTAATTTATTAGGATTATGTTTGAAATTATTTGGTTTATTTTATGTTTTATCATAAACTTATGCTCTGATACCAACTTGTAACATCCCCCTACTTGGAAGTCCAAAACTAACGGCTACAGATGCTGCAGTCATCCATAGATACTAATTTTCGGCTACCAAATACAGTGGTTCAAGATACATTGATACACAGGTCACAAGAATATGGGATAATTTTTTACAATTCAAAAACATATTTCCACATTCAAATCAAAACATTTCCTGTTCATTACATAATCCCAAAACGTTAACCATGTTTTGCAAAAATATAATTATTACAAATACTCAACTGCGACATATGAAGATGCCTCCTTGGTTTGTCAGAGTATATAGTAAGGCTAACAAATCTGCTTTTACATCCAAATAACTATCTGCCTCCTGCATGCCTTCGGAAGCTTTATTCGTCTAAGAAAAACCTGAAAACCCTAAACCTCAAACTACTTAAAATCAATTGAGTACCCAAAAGTTTATGAAGAAATCAAAAACTTCAAGTCAGACATAAAGCCTGGTATGAATAATAGTCTATCATCTCAAACCAAATAGATATCCAGCGAGATCACGTCGCATAGCGTAACAGATTTTTCCCTCACCGGTATCGTAAAACCTTTATAAAACCAAATAGCGTGCTCCTGCATCCACAATGGCTAAAAACATAGTATTTCAAAACATTATGATGATATGCAAAACAAGCAAATCAAATCTGGATTACCCATCCCCATTCATTCTGACTATCTGTCTCAGTTATAGTTTCGATGATTACTATTGACCTGTTAGTTTTTGTGGGATAACTAATAACCGGTTAAACATTTAAGGACTCCCTGTATAATTACATAGTTTTCATAGGCTTGCTATTAACCTGTCTATCTGACATCTTCATTTACACATAGTTTTAATGGGCTAACTATGAACCTATCTATCTGACATCCTCTTTTATACATAGTTTTCATGAGCTAACTATTAACCTATTGGCCCCTGCCAATATCATACAGTTTTCATGGGCTTACTAGAAACCTATTGGCCCTTGCCAATATCTTTCCTTTAAGTTTTAGCATCCTATATTCTAGTCGTCCTGGCCTCCTGGATGCAATTCTTCTCATTCGAGGGTTTATTCAATTTATATTTGTAACAACCCGAATTCCAATGGTTTTGGATTTTTCGCAAAAATGCTAAAACTAAATCCCACTAAAGCTCGAGTTAGGTATCTGATGTCCTGCAAATAGAAAAATATAAATATATCAGTGCTCAAGTAGACATCTCATGGTGGAACTGACTAAAATATAATAGTAAGTAAATATTCACCAAGATAATAACACTTTCTAAACAAGTGTATCAAACTTGGAAAGTTTCTGCCATCTACCTAACCGATGTGATGTATGAGGAGGGGGGTAAGAACTAAAGTTTTGGTGAATGGATAGGTTATACACTTCTAAGATTAATTCTATATATACCATTTTATTTCCATTTTCTGTTATATTAGGTTTATTGAGTTTATAATACTCTCGTCTCTATGCGTAAATCGTACCCATTAACTCCCTAGTAGATTAAAAACTTAATAACAAATATATATGTAGCTACATTCCCAATGACCGCATCGATCCTAGGTACAACCCATAGTACATCCATATCCCCCTCGAAAAGGACTCCATCGTCTTGCTCCTAGAGCATTCTATTAATATATCTGTAAATAACAGCTTCGTGAGACCTACAATACAGATGTTCCGTCGTCTACTATGAAAACGTAAAATTGCATCCGCACTACCCCATACTAATGCTCGGACATCCACATTATACAACCTAGTGCATACTTTGAGGACTATACATAATCGTTCTGTCTACTCCTTGAATCCCGCCAACAAGGTCTATCTTGTACGAAACTCAGTCGGGTATTTTCTATATCTGTAAAGGACAGCTTCGTTAGGCCTACAATATAAATATTTTACTTAGTGTGTCTCTTTTCTCATCGTGGCTATAGACGCACACTGCCACCTATCAACTAATTGAAAGACCTCTAAAGAGCTAAATGGTTGTGCCCTATTTCAAACAATATAAACGTCTCGATAGTGAAAGAATAATTGACCTGTTGGTTTAACTCTAGTCCTTCCTGAACTTGCTCTTGGTTGATGATAGCATGATCTCCGCAAGCGACTATCCTTTTGGGTCCTACCTACTAAAACCTACTCGCAAGTCAGAGTACGGTGTCATACGAAATCCTACTCCATTCATCACCCTTTTGAATGCCTACAAAGGCCCACTTCATTAGGCAAGCAATGCAAAAGTAGTCAAGGCATACTCTCTTGACGGAACACCTACAGACCTGCCTCTAGGGGTGTAGCTTCATTAGGCCTACCCCAGAGGGCCAGCTAGAGTACCCTCACGTCCCGTTGAAGTCTCGTGTTTCCTTCTAGCCAAATTAACTAAGTGGGACGTCTTATTTCTGTGCTGAAAATCTGTGATGAACTGCTTCGTTGGGCTTTCATCTTTTGGACGGCATCAAACGCATCTTACCATTTTATTAGACTCTACGTCTAATCTTTTATTATGCGTTTAGTTTACTTTTCTAATTTCATTGGATATTTATATACCCTAATCAGTATAAGCGTGTCTCGACCTCACCTAACTATTGTGAGACAATCAGTTCCTGACTGAAAGGGAATGATGTTGGTATTGGCCTTTCTTCTATGTTTTATTATTAACTTAGTGTAAGTTTTAAAATAAGCCTTTTCTGTTATCTCTAATTATAAACTATGTTATAATTATACTTGCAATTGTTACTTCTATATTCTTTTATAAACAACATGTTATAAATATAATTGCAAGTGTCTCTTTTCTATTCTATTTAGTCGTCTTTTATTATGATATTGAATTCTCTTTAGTTTTCTTATATTATATGTCAATCTTGGCTTGGGACTACGTCCGACCATCACAAATTTACTTATCATAATAACTGCTTTGCTTTTATTCTACTCTCTACGTAGTAAATGCAGATCTAGGCACATTTCTATTTATTGTTTCTAGTCTTATCAAATAATTAACTTGATTTCTTCTTTAATTTCCTCAACTCTTCACTTTATTCTCTTTTATTCTAGAAAGTAGTTCTATTCTATTTGTTTGGTTACAAAAACTATGCTAAAGATCATATTCCATATTTTAATACTAAATAATGCTATAAACAATAGCTCGAAATTACAAGATATTTTTTTATTGTTTCTTTAACTATTGGGTAATGCAAAATACATAAACTCTATTTTATATTAATTTCCTTTTTCTTTCTTTTATTCTTGCAATTACGTTTATCGTTATTTTTGCAATATTAAACTATGGAAATGTATTCTCTTTTTTAAACCAACCAACTAATCTATCACTAACTTCCAAATCAAGTTATTAGATTTTACCCTTTTTAATTTATTTCTCTCGTTTTAGCATAACTTGCTGTAAATTTCTTTCTTTTAGGCTTATGCCTTTCTCTAAAAATATTAAGTTTAATATTATTCATATTTAATTAGATTTCTTTCTTTCTGTTCCATATAAACAATAATTCAATATAAGTTCTCATATAAAATTTATGGTCTCAACATAACTAATTAACAGAATTAGTTACTGAAATAAATGCTGAATTAAAAATATTTAACGAGATCTAACGATAAAATATCATAAATGTTAAAGATATATAATTTAAATCCACTCACCTGTCATCCTTAGCTTTGCTCGTCCTTAGTTTTGCTCCATGGGCTTACTGGATCCCCTTCTAAGGTGTCTAATATTTTTATTAAAAATATCTTCTCCCTGAAAATATTTTCTATCAGGGTTCAGCCTCAGGCAATGAACCCAATTGGTAGAATTCCTGATTGTGAGAAAATAGCTAGGCCTAGGGTTCTATTTATAGGAGAGTTTGGGGATCTCAGACCGTCGGATTTTGGAATTGAATCTGGTGCAATCACGTCACAAGCTTGTTGCGGATCGTTGGGTTTAGAAACCAACATTTGAGATTGCACAAAAATCAATTTATTAAACGTTAATTTTTAACTGTTGCCCATTCATTCTAATTAATTTCCATCAATTGCAAATTTAATTTTCCTTACAACACATGTTTATTTTGAAATTCAAACATTGCTAATTAATTAAATTAGTTTCCTTTAATTGCTGTTTTGATTAATATTTCATACTAATGTTAATTAACTACCACTAGTTATTGATGTCAATTAATTTCCTTTATGACGCTCGTCTATTTTGAAATCCAACGCGCGTTATTTCTGGAATTTATACGCGCATATGTTTATAAACAAATATAATCTTGCACATTTACATGTATAATTATTTTTCGATACGGTACTTCGAACGTCAATAACGTTTTCATACGAAGTCCGTTTAAGGTATATTATATATGTAATTAATTAGAAAATCGCCAAGAACACAATGGTATAAGTTTCGAGGCCATATTCTAACAAGTCCAAAAATGATCATTTTCACTGTTTATAACTATTTTAGTTATTTAATTATCTAAAAATGCAGGGTGTTACATTCTTCCACCCTTTATGAAATTTCTTCCTAAAATTCGATAAGGGTAAGACTAAGCAATTCTCCGCATCAATCACATCCATTTTGTATACATCCAATTTTTGCAGCTATCCGTGTCTTTGTGCAAAGTGTCATTCAACATAAAATATATGCATGTACATGAATTTATACGCGGTACCTCCTATGTGAATGCTTTTTTTCTTTAAACACTCATTTTTAAATTATGATGCACATATTCTAAATATACTTGCAATTTTTATATGAATGCAATCTTTAGAAAACTTAAAACGTTTTTCATCCAAATTTTCCCACAATCCTACTAAATAGAAGCGTAGTTCAATGAATTTTACATCCAAATCCTACCACACAACTTTTAATATTCGAATTTTGAAAAAAAATTAATTTTTCGAACTCGATTTCTTATGTTAGAAAGAAGGTAGAAAATGAAAACCTCACATTTCCCGTTTTACTTTTGCACGCCTCTTTCTCCATACTTGGAACTTATACCGCTATTCTGTAAAAATCTCTATTTTCTTTCCCAAGCACGGTTTACAAAAGAAAATCTTTTTTTTACAAAAAATTTCCCAAGCTTAATTTTTGGAAAAAAATGTATTTTTCTTTCGCAATTCTCATTTATTTTTATTGACGTTTCTGTCGCTTTCTTTAAATTTGTTGTTTTCATTTTAGTTACTCTCATATGCTTTTACTTTTATTTTATTACTTACATCCTATGCTTTTATTCTCTTCTTGTGAACTTCATAGAAAAAGAGCATCATACTAATCATCACTGATTTACTACAATAGGAACTAAATGCTTACATAGGAGTACAATCTCATAACTAAAAGAGAAAACACGTCCTACTACAAAGCGATACTAGATAGGTAAATATAGCAGCTAAACACAACTATCATCTAGGTCTAGGTGGCCTAGGACCATGTCCACTCTGACACATAAAGGCCCTGCTCTAGGAATCCAAGTAACTCATATGCTCTTCCTGCCATCTATTAATCGTTAGTAACATATGTTGTATTACTCACGATGTATAAGGTCTATTCATCTCTTCCATTCCATACTTAAAATGGAACAACCAAGTCTCTTTTACGACAACGAATAAGGATATCGATCTATGTAGTCTCTATCCAAAAAGGCGATTAAGCTTGGGGAATCTCTCTTTTTACCTTTCATTTTTCCCCAACTAAAGTCTACCTATCCCAACCACGTGTGTCCTTTTATCTTACTAATATCACTTCACTATTCTTCTATAGTCTACACACATGAAGCTACATCCAAGGTTCTCACTAGTGTCCTATACACTTTACGGGAACTTTATTATCACAACCAAAAGTAATCACTGCTACCTCCTACATAGCCTTACACCATTCCAATCACACCTAGGAAATGATGATTATCTACTCCATATTTAAAATTTTGGTTTGGTATTTGTCATTTCATTTCAAAAATTAAAGCTTCTAAATTTTTGAAACATCAAATTCTAAAATTCTTGCCTGTAAAAGTGTTACTTTGAAGTTTCTATTAAATTCAAATGTACTTGGTTACTTAACATTTTATCTTTCTGGACTTATATCTTTATAGCTATTTGAATTTAAATTATTCCCAATCCTAGAGAGGAAAACTTATAAATTCTAAGTTCAAAAATTATTCCTCTTTTCCTTATATAGACCTTTATAGCTTTCCAAAAAAATTTGGATTTTTAAACTTAACTGTTTATTAAGTTTTCTCTTTCAAAAACTTATTTACTTTTTCACCAAACCATTTTTCTTTAAAACATGCCTTGCTTGTCCTTAAAACATTTTTTTCTTGACTTTCAAAAATATCCTCACATGTTTTCAAAACATCTTCTTTTCGTAGATTTTCAAATTTACAAAAATTGGAGTAAATAAAAACAATTATTTTATCATAAATCCCTTAACTTTCCTACTCTTCTAATTACCTAACCATAAAGTAGTTTATAACTTACTACAAATGAGACTTAATACAAAGGCAAGGAACCCATGCGCATAATCAATGGAAAAATATGAAATTTCCATGCGTAGCTTCCCTACTAAGGATCTCTTTAATATCCCTCCTAATTAGCACTGTCTCTAATTATTACACTTCTCATTATAGGTAATAGTTTTATACCTTAATGTATTGGAACGACTTTCTCTTATGTGCAACCACTAATTCTAAAACCTTCTATAAATCTTTTAAAAGAGGATTTCATGTTTGTGTGAAATTACAAGTAACTTATTTTATATTTTATAGAAATAGACTATAAAAAATATAGTGCTTTCCATACCTTATACATCTCTTTCACGTATTCCTTGTAATTTGCATATAACATCTTCACTTGCGGTTTGGTTTCATAGAAAATTATACCATTATTCATTTCATTCCAATAGATTAAAGTATCTTTAACCCATATTCACTTAGAATATATATTTCCTATGAAATTTATTGATTTCCTAATGTTTGACTTACATCTTTTTCAGAAGAATTCATTTTCAAAACCGTTTTAACATTTTCATAACTAGGAAACATTTCCATATACTTTTTTAAATAATAAGTGTGCTTACAAACCACTTTATTTCTATACTTAGAAATTATCTTCAAAACACATTTTTATTTGGGTTAAAATAGATGTTGCGTAAAACACCGTTACTGCAACCCAAAAATACTAGTATATAGATTCAGTTAAAATAAATATTAATAAGTCCCATATCCTATGTAAAAACATTTCCTTTGGGAGTCGCTTACTATAACAATAGTGTCATAGTCTATGCTTTCTTTATTTTTCATGAAAACATCTATTACAGCAATAAATTTTGTAACCTACATTTTCGATACTTAACACACTCTAGTTTTTTATATTTTAAAATCTTTGTTTACCTACAAGGAAACTAGCGAGCTATATATGCTCTATAATTCTTCAAAAAAGAATTAAAATTCACATTGTACAAAAATCAATTTAAATTTCATACCACTTTTTTTCTTCAAAAACCCAATATTTACTTCAGACATATCAACATATATATTTTTCAACTTTTCAATTCCAAAATGTTTAGTTTTATTGGGCTAGATATAAAGTGGATTTTCTTCTTACCACCCTAGAATTATCCCTCCTAAACTTTGGAAATCTCATTCCCTTGCTAAAATCTCTTATTCGTTCCAAGATAAAAATACTCTCTCTATTATTCCTAAGGAACTTTCCCACTTCTTATGATGACATGTATATACTAATCTTCTCTCAAAACATAGCTTATTGTACACTATAAATTGGTAATAATTTAGGGATCAACACTCTTGGGTCATCCCAAACCCAACTAGCAAACTATGCACAAGTTTACTTCTAAAAACTTTCCATCTGTTAAAATCTATAACTGGGGAACATTTGGATTTTAGTACACAATATTTTATATTTTATTCAAAAATACAAATATGTTTACTCATTATCTACCTAGGAACTCAAATGCGATGAACGGGAAAATCTGTACCCTTTGAATCGACAATAAACCGCACATATCCGACCCAAAAAGCACAGACCGACGAAAAGTCAAGAGAAAGAAAAGAAGAGAGAAGAAGAGAAGAGAAGAAAGAGAGTAGATAAAACCAAACAGAATAATACAGAATCTCACATCACAACGGAAAACATATAAAATCATGTCAGCGATCTTTATAAAACAGAAACTGTATATACATATGTTTGTACCAAAAATGCTCACAAACACCCAATAGCCGTTGAAAGCACCCGTTCACAATCACAGATCTCAAATATCAGATACGTAGAGAAATATATATGAAAATCACTCAGCAAATTCATAGTAAGAACAATAAACAACACAGGATTTATAGTGGTTCGGCGATCGTGCCTATGTCCACTTTGAAGTTGGTGACTTTATTGATATTCTCTTGATGATTACAGTTGGTTACAACAAGTACAAATGGATTATAGCTCTGAAACTTAAATGCAACAGCGATGATAAGGTGTAGAATTGAATCCGGTAGAGTCTTGGCGCTTCAGAATTCCCCTCCTCCTTTCTAAATGACCTCGGGCTCTATTTATAGGTGTGGGAGGCTGATATTTCGCCTAAATTTAGGGAGACCACTTCTGGCACGTGAGGGGTCCCACATGCCCGGCGTCAGGAGGTTTGGGCCCACTTTGGGATCGATTCAAACTCCATTAGAATCGATTAAGAAATCATCCAATCGAGATGAAATTTGGTGTGGACATTCTTCAACATGTAAGTAAGCTCCTGTGCAAATTTCATTGCATTTGAGCTTGTGGTTTAGGAGATATCGTCGATACGAGATTGAAGTATTCGGCAGGTAATGTGGTTCGAATCGATTCTGTTCGAATCGATTGCTTAGACTCGATGGCAATGCGCGTGAGCAGGTTGACGTGGCATGCGTTTTTCGTGTCGATCCACTATTCACTCCGAGTTGACTGGGTCGACTCCATCATTTTCGCTACTTTGACTTAGTGGATTCGGAGACATTGATCGTTCCTGGATTCGAGCAAGGCTTCGTTCGTATCGATCGTGACATGCCTCAGTCGATCGATACGAATTGGTTGTAGCAGGACAGGTTCGAAGTGGAGTAACTTCATGAATTAGAAGGACTTCAACTTGATGGATACGAACCAGGTAGATGCGAGGCTAATTCCTTTCTGATCGATGCGAACGCAATGGATACGAAGTCTAGCAATATTTATGGATTCGAACATATCTTCCGCCGATGGATACGAAGTAAGCATTGGATGATTGATACGAAGCAAACTATCTGTTGATGGATGCGAAGTGGGATCATCTGAAGGATGCGAAGTGAAGTCACCGATGAATTCGAAGAGCGGTTGTCTGATGGATTCGAACTATACAGACAGTGATGGATACGAATCCTATGGATTCGAACAACATACTTTAACTAACTTGCATCAATCATATCTCGTTCATACAAACTCCAATTAACCTGAAATTTGGAATGCTGGTTCCCATGACTTTGCTTGTCGTGTTCTATCGACTGTAGCCTGATTCGGGCTCGTACAAAATTCATAGATATCCATGGTGACGCAATGTACAATCAATCTTTGAGGTGAGTTATCTTGGGTTTTCCGATCAATCTTTTGGTATCGCGGCCTTGCCAAAAGGCGGGATAACATTTGCCCTCCAAAATATACCTTGCGGTAGGAAGGCGTGTTTTGTAATGCCATGATCTGGATGTTCATATCCTGTTGATGACTTGTACAGAGAGTGATAGTCTTTCCTGACCACAAATGACGATCGTTCGAGATTGCCTGTCATTTGAGGTGAAGCGTGACCGTTCGTGGTCGGGTGCCGTTCGAGGCAAATGATGGAATGGGACCGTTCGAGGTCGGGTGCCATTCGCGGCGAATTATGACCGCTCGACGTCGAGGCGAATTGTGACCGTTCGAGGTCGGGTGCCGTTCGAGGCGAATTGTGACCGTTCGAGGTCGGGTGCCATTCGAGGCGAATAAGTGTGCCCGGGGGGGACTTAATATTATCGATACCAGGCTCACGTTCGAGTGGGTCCCTGGATCGTTTGTCAGGGCGGTTTATCACCATCTCAGAGCATGCCTAAGGACCGTTCGTGACCCCGTACATGTGTAAGTAGCTTAGCCATTTCAGAATTATCAGGACCAAATATCTATTCAATAGATGAATTTTAAAATAGAAATGTCCAAACAAACCAAGTCTAAGTGTCCAAATCAAAACGAAATAAAAGCAAAGCAAGGATGTCAAAGTGTAAATTCCTACTACGAAACGGTCAATGATCATTCAGAGCATGCCTAGGGATCATTCGCGATCTCATACATGTGTAAATGATTTAATTGTGTTAGTGGGAAGCTTACGACTTGTTCATCATTGTTTCGATCAATTGATAATCATACGGTGTCCCGGTTCAGGGCCATCCCTGGCTGATGTAGACGGTGGTCGCTCCGCTCCACCGTTGGAGCTCGCCTCCTCACGTATTGAAGCAGAATGCCATTCCTGATGTGCCCTTCCACCTCATCCTTCAGATGCCTACAGTCGTTTGTGTTATAACCGTTCAACTCATGGAATGAGCAATACTTGTCCGACCTTCGCTCGTTGCTAGTCGGATCTCTTCTCGTTGGCTTTCGATAAGGGACTTGCCCCTTAGTGTCCTGGTAGATCTGTTCCATAGTCTCGTTCAACTCTGAGTATGAGGTGAATCTCGGTTCCCTCCGCGGTCGCACTGATCTATCATTATTATCCTCAGCCTTTCGTTTTCCCTTGCTAGTTTCTGCACCTTTCTCAGGGGGATTTCCTCCTCTGATCACATAAATATCAATCCCTTCTCCTTCTTCTCTTTCAGCGTTTGCATCTTCCAATTGTAAAAACTTTTCTGCCTCGTCGTAGAATTCCCCTAGATCCATAGGTGGATCTTTAGTTAATGAATTTTTGAACTCTATGCCGTCAGCCACTCCGGACACAGCTGCCATCACAACCATAGATGGATCTAGTCGATCCATTGAAGCTGCTGCCGCATTGAAGCGCGCTAGAAAATTTCTCAAAGTCTCCCCGGCTTTCTGTTTTAGAGTTGCCAAAGTCATCACATTCTTGGGTCTTGCAATGTGAACCCTGAATTGCCTCATAAATCTCTCAGTTAAATCATTTCATGTTCTGATAGATCCACTCTCTAGTTGTCTAAACCATAATGCTGCAATATCCGCCAAGTACAATGGAAAGAACCGGGCCATAACCTTCTCTGATGCCCCCAACACCTCCATATGCCTCATATACTTCGTCAGATGAACCGTGGGGTCCGTTCTCCCGTTATACATGTCCAACAATGGTAGCTTGAAATCCGGTGGGTTCCTAGCTCGTCTGATTGCTGGAGTAAAAGGACTCCTATTAACATCCTCCAAATCTTTGTTTACCAAACCGCCTCTCATAGCTCTTCTAGCCATCTTCGCGAATCTGTCATTGTTTTCAGGCTGTAGTCCTCGTCCATTGTCTTCGGCCTGCCCCCCGAGCCCGTGTGAGCTTTCTGGGGTATGTCCCCTTTGTTGAACATTCATCCCTCCATTGCTGCCAGGTCGTTCGGATGTCCGTGACTCTCTTCCCGGAACTAGATCAACATGCTCTAAGTGTGTGCCCTCCAGCTCTGGTACGGCGCCAGATGGTCCTGCTCCGTTCTGGACTCTAGTTGCTCCTTGATTCTGCGCTCCAAGTTGCCCAATCTGTTGAAACAAATTCCGGATTATCTCTTCCTGCCTTCTCATCATTGTCTCCATCTTGTCCCTAGTGATGAAGACTGAAGCTTGGTTTGCACCTGAAGAAGCCTCTTGACTCCCTTCATGCTGACTTCGCTCTGGACTTGGCCTTCTACTCGATTGTCTCGTCATAATTTCTCAAATCTGAACTCTCAAACTCTCTGAATCAACTTCTAATTGGTAGAACTCCTGAATTAGCCTTCTCAGTGAAAGCACCAAAATGTTTGTACCAAAAATGGTCACAAACACCCAATAGCCGTTGAAAGCACCCGTTCACAATCAAGATCTCAAATATCAGATATGTAGAGAAATATATATGAAAATCACTCAGCAAATTCACAGTAAGAACAATAAACAACACATGATTTATAGTGGTTCGGCGATCGTGCCTACGTCCACTTTGAAGTTGGTGACTTCAAGTTACAATGGATTATAGCTCTGAAACTTGAATGCAACAACGATGATAAGGTGTAGAATTGAATCCGGTAGAGTCTTGGCGCTTCAGATTCCCCTCCTCCTTTCTGAATGACCTCGGGCTCTATTTATAGGTGTGGGAGGCTGATATTTCGTCTAAATTTAGGGAGACCACTTCTGGCACGTGAGGGGCCCCACATGCCCGGCCTCAGGAGATTTGGGCCCACTTTGGGATCGATTCGAACTCCATTCGAATCGATCAAGAAATCATCCAATTGAGATGAAATTTGATGTGGACATTCTTCAACATGTAAGTAAGCTCCTGTGAAAATTTCATAGCATTTGAGCTTGTGGTTTAGGAGATATCGTCGATACGAGATTGAAGTATTCGGCAGGTAATGTGGTTCGAATCGATTCTGTTTGAATCGATTTCTTCGACTCAATGGCAATGCGTGTGAGCAGGTTGAAATGTCGTGTGTTTTTCGTGTCGATCCACTATTCACTCCGAGTTGACTAGGTCGACTTCATCATTTTCGCTACTTTGACTTAGTGGATTTGGAGACATTGATCGTTTCTGGATTCGAGCAAGGCTTCGTTCGTATTGATCGTGATATGCCTCAGTCGACCGATACGAATTGGTTGTAGCAGGACGGGTTCGAAGTGGAGTAACTTCATGAATTCAAAGGACTTCAACTTGATGGATACGAACCAGGTAGATGCGAGGCTAATTCCTTTCTGATTGATGCGAACGCAATGGATACGAAGTTTAGCAATATTTATGGGTTCTAACATATCTTCCGCGGATGGATACGAAGTAGGCATTGGCTGATTGATACGAAGCACACTATCTGTTGATGGATGCGAAGTGGGATCATCTGATGGATGTGAAGTGAAGTCACCAATGGATTCGAAGAGCGGTTGTCTGATGGATTCGAACTATAGAGACAGTGATGGATACGAATCCTATGGATCCGAACAACATACTTTAACTAACTTGCATCGATCATATCTCGTTCATACGAACTCCAATTAACCTGAAATTTGGAATGATGGTTCCCATGACTTTGTTTGCCGTGTTCTATCAACTGTAGCCTGATTCGGGCTTGGAAAAAATTCATCGATATCCACGGTGACGCAATGTACAATCAATCTTTGAGGTGAGTTATCTTGGGTTTTTCGATCAATCTTTTGGTATCGCGGCCTTGCCAAAAGACGGGATAACAACATACATCAATCGTAGTATAGAAATCAATCACAAATTATTAGCCTAGACAGTTATAATAACCTGTCCTCACAATTGCTGATAATATAAACAACTAAGCAACAATGCAACAGATAATCAAACAAAACATGTACGGATACAGGGAATGGAGATCTCCAGCTCTCCTATTATGACGATCCGAAATTTTTGGATGTTTGAAATCGGAATATTTAACTGATTTTAAATCTTTAAAAGTTAATTTTTAAGTTGAATTCAAATATCACCGTTTATTTGGTAATTTAAGTATTAAATTAAATAATTTGATTTTGGGTAAAATGTTGAATCTGGAGTTTTAAGCCTGTTAAAAATAATTTGAAGGCTTGTAAGATTTATATTGATAACATTGAGGATAGTAAAGGTGTTAAATTTGAATTTGGAGGTGCTTTGTTAAGTTTTGAAATTTATATAGTTTAAACTAAATTTAAAAATAGCCTTCCAAGGCACAGTCTCAGAATTCGACGAAACCAGCTCCATTGGATCCGTAATATTGTATTATTATCGAATTTCAACTTTTTGCAGTGTTTGAAGTTGTCGTGTGATCATACGGTTCTTAAATGCGCTGAAATTTATATCGAAAATTCAATTTTATAACTGAGTCCAAAAGGCTGTTTTCTCCATATGATCGAATTAGGGCTCGAAACCTTTTCCATTGTGTTCGGAATAGGGGCATAACATCATAAACGCCTAGCGGCACTTCTCGTTAGGAGGTCGAAAATTTAAACTACAAAGTTGAGACAATTTGAAATCAATTTAATATATATATTTATTCACATACAAATAGTCAGCCTTGAGCCGAAATAATGTCGCACCTGTGCTTTGTACACTTCATTTCAATCACTATAGCAAAGCGTCTTCAACACGCTTCCCTTCTTTAATATTTACATCCGAGAACTCTAAGGTAATCAAGTTTTTTGTTCTTCCACTTCAATTCAAATCGCCTATCCCTTTTCTTCATTTTGTCAGTTCAAAATCAAGTTCGAAAAATGGCCGAGCGAAATCAATCTCAAACAAATCGAGACTGCATGTTTTTTCCCTTCTTCATTCGAACCAAATTCTCCTCGTTCATTTCTAAATGGCTTGTTTTTTTCCCCTTTATCTTCCTTCGAACGAAAGCAGCAAATAAAAAATTGATTTCATCTCCAAAAAAAATCAAATCGAAATCGCGAACTCAATTAAGGGGTAGCGGCGACGACTTGAGACCTTGAGCATGGTGAGGTTTGAGGTGGATCGAGGAGACAATCTCGATCAGGAGGCACTGGTGGTCGGTCGGCGAATGAAGCTTGTGTGATGATTGGAAGGTCGCAAGCGAGGATCGTGTCGCGAGTTCGAGGGAGGGAGGGCCGATGGCATCGTCGACTAGCATCGATGGGGCGGCGTCCCTCGTCCGATATTGCGGCGGCGAATTCAATGGTAGGCCGATGCTCAAAGTCAAGCTCGATAGCCGTAGTCGAGCTAGGGTTTTGTTTAGCGTGGAGAGGTATGCAGTTTTATTTATTTATTTATTTTTGTATGTGTATCTATTGAGAAGGAATTATATATATACATATAAGACTTTGAAAAAAATAGGGATTTATATAACAATGAGGTTTTTATTTATATAGATTATTTTCGCACAATGAATACACATTTTTAATTTACTTGCTTATTTCAAAATAATGTATTTGGGGTAATTAAATTGGTTAATTAACTTGTTAATTATAATAGTACTAAAAGATTTTAAAGAGAAATTTTTAGTTTAAATTAAATTAAATCATTAGTAAACTTAAATTTGTTAAATGGTAATAAATTGTGCGGTTAATTCGAATATTAGTAAATCATAAAAATCGTCTATACAAGGTCAAAAATAGTGAAGAACAAGCTGGTTTGGCTTGGATTGCAAATTAAAAAGCAAAGGTGAGTTAATCTCACTCTTCTGGATTTCTATTTAAATTTAAATGGTTAAATTTAAATAATTGGTTGAATGATCGAATTGATTTGATGTGCTATATTGTATATGGTAGTATATAGTATATATTGGAGTGACTGATTTCCCGCATTATATAGCGGATGAGACCCTATGCGCCTATAGCGGATGATATTATATTAATCCCATATACCACGATATTCCACCACGAAGTGGAATTGGTATTGTGCTAACATCTGCGAATGCGGGGAAACAGGTTGGAGGGATCCAACTGGATTCCTCAACATTTATTTAGATTATTTAATATTCTGTGTTATGAATATTTGATATTCTGTGATGAATTATGTTAGTAATTGGAATATTGAATGCCATGTTTTGCTTGAATATATTTCAATACGCCGAGTTATCAAAATATAAAGAATTGGATTTTTGAAAAGAAAATAAAAAGAGTGAATTTTCAAGTAAAATAATTATAGAAAATTTGAATAACTTTAAGAATGAATTGGAAAAGAATGAAAGTGATTTTTAAATTCTAATAAATAATTCCGAGTATGGAAAAAGAGGATTGAATCAATAGAAAAAATAATGAATTATTAACCTCAAGTGATATTATTTAAAGGAATAAAGAATTTATTTTAAAATTCAAGGTTTAAATTTATTTGAAAGGATAAAGAAGAAATTTAGAAAATATGAAATTGGTATTTTCAGTTAACAAGATTTAAATCATAATGAAGAAATAAAATCTGAAGTTAATGGATTTTGGAATAAATGGAGTAAGTAAGGAAATTTATTTAAAAATGAAGTAAATTGGAAATCAATTTGGAGATTGATTTAATTGTGTAAAACCGGGAGTTTTAATAGAGAGGCGAGACTTTGGAATTTATAACTGGTTTTATAAAGGTGAAGTAATATATCAGTGGATATTTGAAGAATAAATTCACGACGGAAATTTATTAAAGAAATGGGAATTTTTTAAAAAATAAATAGTGATTTTATTTATAAAGGATGTGAAGAGAAGTATATTTCCCTGGATAGCCAAGTACATTTTCAAAGTAAATTTTTAAATTTAAGTTAAAGGCTTTAATGTTGTTTTTAAAAGCATGTTTTAGAAATTTAATATTTATAAATATTTAAATTATAAAGTAAGTATTTTTCAAATCTATTATCGTAGTAATTATTTAAAGATGACTTGGTATTTTGATTTAAAAAAATAAAATCTAGTTTTATATTTTATAAAATAACCTGATTTTAAATATTCCTAAAGTATATATTTTTAATAAAGTATCAAAGTAAATTTTAATTTAAATGTTTTAAAGGATATTTTATAATAAATTTTTTTAAATTTTTTTAAAAATCTAAAGTTTTTGTGCTTGGTATTTTCGATAGAAATAAATATTTGGAAATTTATTTCATGAGAAAATGTGTTTGAAAACTGTTTTCAAAAAAGGTTGGAAATGGAAATATATCATGCGAAGATATTTTGGGGATAATAAATAATTTGGGTAAATTATTTATTATTTGATGGATGTTTGTGAATGTTAATTGATAGTTAAATAACCGACTATCAATATTGGCCTATGCGTTGGTCGTTTCGAAGAGACCGGTATCGGGATTTATTTCTCGAAAACCACTTCGATCCGGTTTCAACGTTTTCGTGAGGAAGACGAGTTCGGAGTCGAAGATGGACCAGTGAAGTGCAAGGGCTAGTCGCTACTAATTCTGAGGATGATTGCAAAAATGGATGTAGTAGTAGTGCCTTCGGTTCCGTTCGAATCCAGGACGGACTTGTATGGATGAATGCTTTCAGAACAACGTCAGGTGGGCGATGAGCATTCTAAGTGAAACGTTCAAAAAGGTAACGCTTAGCCTCAAGCCTCATCAACCGGGAATGACTGAAAATCAGGGGTTATGCAGCAAGGTTAGGTGGGTAGCACTCATTTAGGGTGAGGTCATCCCTGTCTAGATGTCCCTTTTATTTCGACTTAGTGGTGCGGTTGCTGATCCCAACCGTGGGGTGATCTTACTCGAGATTATCCTGTAAGAGATAGTCTCGATCTTGCGTTGCAGAGGGTTGGAAGTGATCCTCGGTATGCTGATCTAGACCAGGTACCGTGGCAGGTGGTACCCCAATGCCTAGTCATTAGTTGGAAATCCATTTTTCCTACACGCCCGTACGGTTTTGATTGTGCCCAACTATTGCTAAAACGTGAGATGCAAGCATTTCAGCTAGATTCTATATTACTTTCTATAGACACTATTATAAATCAGAGAATTTTAATAAAAAGTGTTTTAGCTATCGTAAGGTAAAAACCCGACATGTTTATTTGTGGCGTGGTCTTACGAGATGCTTTTGTTTTCAAAAGAATTTCGAAACTTTAATAATCAATTTGAGTGTGGTTTTCTCACGCTGGTTTTCCAAACCGACTCGGGTGTTATTTAACTATAATGCTCGGGTCAGATCGAGTATTATAGATTACAGGAAAGGATGCTGTGGAGCTCAGGAGACGAGCTAGATGGCGATACGTACTTCCGTACTTGTTGTAAATATTCCCCTGTGTTGATTAGCTGTGTATTTAGTTTTTGTGAGGGCTGGTTATGATTACTGTCCAGTTGGATGTGATGTGTACTCTGATGATGTAATGTATAAACAGATTTGTTTTTTGTAAAGATCATTTATTATCTATTATATTTTATTATATATTATATTTATTCCGCTGCGATGTCAGATTCTGATGTTGTTTTCTATTTTCTTCTTCTACCTCTTCTTCATTAACCCAATGGTTCATATTTCAGTTCATCTAGAGTTGATTGATGGAGAATAGTGTCGACTCAAGGAGTACGGGTTTGCGGGTCATTTCACCTACCGAAGCTTCAAAAGCACAAAATTGAACCTGTATATATACTAAGTCTGACCCGAGCATTGAAAGAGAAGAACATCCGGATCAGTCTGGTAAACCAGCGTAAGAAATACACTCAACTGAATTTATTAAATTACCAAACTTTCCCTTTATCGAAACAAAAGTATTTCGTAAGACGCGCCCGCACATAAATACGTACATGTTTTAACCTTATGATAACTAAAACATCTTATATCAAATCATCTGATATTATACTAGTGTCTAGTATACAAATATTATTAATTATAAACGAAATTGTTACATTGATTAAATTCTAGCATATAGCCCAATTGGGTAATAAAATCAAAATGGCAGGTATGTAGTGGTGTTTGGATTTCCATACAAATGGCCAGGTGAAGGGACTACCTTCCGGCAGTACATCTCTAGGAGAATGTACCAAGAAACCATCACAAAGTTTCTCTACCAACACAAGACCGACCCCACCTCTATAAGTAGATGGTACCGAATATGTCATCCTCCGTTCGTTACCGACCTTTACCAAGGGCCCTCGAAGCATACAAACCACAATAATCATATACACGACGCCATAGCGTGTAAAGATATATCTAGAAGAGGATGATCATACCCTAATAGGAGCGACCCACTTAGCCTTGCCGCATCAAACCCTATTTTGGTCATTTTCGGTTGATGAGGCCTGAGATAACGATTACCTTTCATGAATTACAATCACCTCACTTTGAATGCCACATGGCCATTTCCTTTGACTACTAATTGCCTTCCACAAAAACACAACCCTTAAGCTCATACATCTCAAGGAGGGGGTTAAGTTAAGAGAAGTTGCCTTCTCCACCACCACTGATGTACGTTTGTAAAAACCAATGTATGTAATCTATAGAAATGCAATGTCGGACAAGCATCCATACAAGTTGTCCAGGAATAGGACAAACCAAAGGTACTTTTCTACCACATCCTGTCGGGAAAACCCTAAGATTAGTAGCAAATAGTCATCGCATTGGATATTTCATAATGAAGAGACCACTGCTACTGGATGTATATTGGGATTTTAACCCCAAACGATCAACAAGCAGTCCCCCATTATGAAAATCCATAATATCAATATCATCATAAGCAACCTACACAGTCGTTGCATATACGTTGGTCCGAAGTGGTTTTCGGATAAATCTGATCTCGGACTCTTCGCATCAACAATGCAAAAGCGTTTCTCAACCTCACACAGAATCTAAGTCTCATAGACTTGTCACGTCTCCAACTTTCAACTTGCTATCCTTCGGGCCAAGAAGGAAGCTTGATAGATTGGAGTAATATTCTGCACTATACGAATCAACACAAACGATAATCAAGCCTACACAGAAAGCAACATACTAAGTGTACGACTAAATAGTTCCCACATCAAGTTCAGGAACTAAAATGGCAAAATTTGATAGTTGATTATTTAACTATCAAAGCAAACAAACAAATATTCAGCACCATAATAATCACTTGACCCTTTTAATTAATCTTTTATTAATTAAATCACTTGCCAAATATTCACTTCAAATTATCTTTAAAAAGATATATTTCAAAACCATTTCAACATTTCAATATTGGAAAAAATTTCGCTATACTTATTTAATAATAAGTGATTCACAATTCTCTTTATTTTCAACACTTAGAAAATATTACATATACTTAAATCAAGATTAAGTATATATTTTATTCTTTAAGGAAAACATTCTCCTTAAACATATTTATTTGGGTTAAAACGAATGTTGCATAAAACATCGTTATGACAACCTAAAATCATTAGTATAGGGATTTGAAAATTAGATAGATATATAAATCCCATATACTATACAAAACAATATCTTTTCGAAAATTATTTACTATGACAACAGTGTTATAGTCCATCATTTTCTTATTTCTTGAAAACGTCTATTTCAGCAATGAATGTTGAAATCTATGGTTTCGATACTTAACACATTTTAAGACATCTTAAAACCATTTAACTTCATTTAAAATATCACTTTTTAAAATATTTATTTAATATATTATTCACTGTCCAAAATAGTAAATACAAACCGTTTACCAAATTTAATATTTCTACACATTCATATTAAGGATAATCCACTGTCCAAAATCGTGGATTTAATGCCTAATCAAATTTATTACTATTGCACTTTTATTAAAGGATTATCCACTGTCCAAAATCGTGGATATAATCCCTTTAATAAACTATAATAATTAACTAATCAAATACAATCGATTTCAGATTTATAAAACAATGTTTATAAATCACAATTATATTTTATAAAAACTCAATTTATTACTTCATTTTAACATTTATAAAAACTCATTTATAATTCCATTATTCCGATTTATAAAAATTCATTTTTATAAATTTTATTTATGAACCGTTTATAACAAATTCAAAAATCACCATTTAAACTATTTTACGAAATAGTTATCTCTATATTTCAAAATCACATTCTAATCTTATTTCATAAAAATCATAATTTTTATAATCTAAAAATTATAACATTTATTTATTCAAATAAATTCCTTCCTTTATAACAATTCAAATATATATTTTTGAATCACTTAAAAATCCTTTAAATTTGGAACTCATCACTTTAACATTTTTAAATTTCCAAAAATAGGCCCAATGCTACAACAACACCAAATACATCAATCATAACACCAAAACATCATATATCATATGATAACAGAATATATCACAACATCCGTAATTAAAACCAATACTGGTGAGAAATCCATTGGATCCCTCCAACCTGTCAACTGCAACAAATATACATATTAAAAATATATGGACAATGTCTGCTTCGAAGCAGACGTGTGTACAAATGGTCATCAGCTCATACACGAGAACATATAGGGTCATCTGCTCCAATAGGCAGGAATATATCCAAATACCAATCAATATATCATATATCAGCAAAACAATTACCAATCTCACAAATAATATTTATTCTCACTTATATCAAAAATCATGAGTCAGAAAGAGTGAGTTGTACTCACATTGCTTCCAATAGCAATTACAGTGTTTTATTCTGGATAAAATTAAACAATTGTTTAATTTTACCCATAACTTAAACTAGCTCCAATCAACTTCAAACCAGCTCTATAATGTAGCGCTCATCAATATGGACCCAACGCAACTTGTTTTGTCAAAAACGGACCTCGTATGAAGAAGTTATAGCGTTTCAAAGATTGTACGAATCAAAATATAATTTAATTACAAACTTTTATTTTATTTTTAATTTTACCCTAGCTTTTAATCTCGGCCGTCGATTTTTTCTTCCCCACATTGGGCTGCAAGCTCATCTTCTTCCTCTAGGTTTATATCGAACAGAAATAACCCATCCTCTTCGAAATGTTGACCGACCCAAAGCCCTACCCAGGATAGCCGTGAACACGATCGAACACAACCGTTCCCTTCGCCTACGCGTGCTCCACCACTGGCCGACGACCGGTCCAACTCGGCCTCTCCCCTACGTTGAGAAACGTGCTTGAATGCCGGGCATTCTAGCTCGATTTGCCGATTGTCCATGCACTCAAATTCGATCACAGCCGTTGGATCGATAGACGAGCCGTACAATATTGTAGTTGACAATTTCTTGTATAGGTTGACGGATTGGAAGAAAAATGAGGAAGAAGATCCTGAACTGCCGGCCATTGGAATGTTAAACGGCGGCTGTGAAACGCTAGTTAGGGCTTGAGTGAAAAAAACAAAGAAAATGAGGCCATTTATAGAAAATTTCTTAACATTATTCATCAAGAAATTTTTCGAACTCCAAATGACGCATGTCGCCTGGCATTTATAATGTTTTACCCCTATTCCAAACACAATGGAATATAAATATCAGGATCCAATTCGATCATATTTGAAAGATAGGTTTTCGAATTGACTATTTAAATTTAAAATTCACTTAAATGAATTTCTACGCGTTTTAGTTTACCTCGGACAAACCGTAAATCCGATTGACACAAAATTTGATTTCCTATAATAATATAACATTACGGATCCAATGAAACTAGTTTCATTGAAATCGAATTTTTTTTAAAAAATGGCTTATTTCACTCGTTAATTAAATATTAAAATATTCAATTTCTGTAAATTAACTTTTAATTCTATTTCAAAAGTTCTTCAACATCATTCTAATTTAAACAGAATTTAATTCAACTTTATAAATCTTTTTTATTCACATTAAATTCAAATTCCAATTATTTTCACAATTTCAAATATTGAACTAATAATTTAATTATCGAATTATACTAGATATTCGAAATATAATTTATTCAGCTTATAAAATTAACTTCTGAATATTTAAAACCAATTAAATATACGAATTTCGACTAAGTGCGATTCTGGATCATTACACTAAACCTAGGTTCTGATACCAAATGTAACGACCCAAATTCCAATGGGTCCGGATTTTTTGCAAAAATGCTTAAACTCAAGCCCACTGAAGCCCAAGTTGGGTATCTGGTATCCTACAAATAGGCAAAGACAAATATATTAGTGCTCAAGTAAATATCTTACAGCGGAACTGACTAAAATATAATAGAAAGTAAATACTCATCAAAATAAAATAACACTTCTAAACAAGTGTCTCAAACCTGGAATGCGTCTGCCATCTACCAAACCTATGGAATGTATGAGGAGGGGGTCAGAACTAAAGTTCCGGTGAATGGACTAATTATACACTTCTAAGCTTAATTCTGCATATACCGTTTTATCTCCATTTTTGTTATGTCAAGTTTATTGGGTTAATAACACTCTCTCCTTTGTGCGTGAATCATACTCATCTACTCCCTAGTAGACTAAAACCTAAAAACAGATATATATATATATATATATATATATATGTAGCTACATGCCCGATTACCGCATTGGTCCTAGTACCTACCCATAGGACCTTTCGTATCCCCCTCGAAAAGGTCTCCATCGTCTTGCTCCTAGAGAATTTATAACTAAATCTGTAAAGGATAGCTTTATTAGGCCTACAATACAGATGTTCCGTCATCTACTATGAAAATGTAAAACTGCGTCTACACTAGCCTATATTAATGCTTGGACATCCAAAATGTACCACCCAGTGCGTACTTTGAGGAATATACGTAATGGTTCTATCTACTCCTTGAATCCCGCCAATAAGGTCTACCTTGTATGAAACTCAATCAGGGATTTTCTATATCTGTAAAGGATAGCTTCGTTAGGCCTATAATATAGATATTCTACTTGGTCTGTCTCTTTTCTCATCGTGGCTGTTGCCCCACGCAGCCATCCCTCAACAAATCGAAAGACCTCTAAAGAGCTAAAAGGTTGTGCCCTACTGCAAACAATCTAAACATCCAATTGGCCCGCTCCCCTAATCCAGTGTCTCGATAGTGAAAGAATCATTGGCCTATTGGTTTAACTCTAGTCTTCCTCGAACTCGCTCTTGGTTGATGATGGCTTAATCTCCGCATGCAACTATCCTTTTGGGTCCTGCCCATTAAAACCTACTCGGAAGTTAGAGTAGGTGTTATATGAATATACTACTCCATTCATCACCCTTTTGACTGCCTACAAAGGTCCGCTTCGTTAAGCCTACAATGCAAAAGCAGCCAAGGCGTACTCTCTTGATGGAACACCTACCTCCGGGGGTGCAGCTTTGTTAGGCCTACCCCAGAAGGCCGTCGTAGAGTACCCTCACGTCCCGTTGAAGTCTCGAACTTCCTTCTAGCCCAAATTAACTAAGTTGAGTGTGTTATTTCTATGCTAAAAATCTATGATGAACTGCTTAGGTAGGCTCTTCATCCTTTGGGCTGCTCCAAACGCATCTTACCATTTTATTAGACGCTATATCTAATCTTTTATTATGAGTTTAGTTTACTTTTCTAATTCTGTTGGCTATTTATTTATCCTAATTAGAATAAGCGTGTCGTAGGCTCACCTAACTATTCTGAGACCATCAGTTCCTGACTGAAAGAGAATACTATTGGTATGAGCATTTCTTCAATGTTTGCTTATTAACTTAGTGTAAGTATTAAATAAGCCTTTTTTGTTATCTCTAAGTATAACCTATGTTATAATTATATTTGCAATTTTAACTTCTATATTCTTTTATAGTCTACATGTTATAAATAAAATTGCAAGTATCTCTTTTCTATTCTAGCCCGTCTTCTTTTATTATGATATTGAATTCTCTTTAGTTCTTTTATATTATATGATAATCCTGGCTTGGAACTACGTCCGACTGTCACAAATTTACTTATCATAATAACCGCTTTGCTTTTATTCTACTATCTACGTAGTGAATGATGATCTAGGCACATTTCTGTTTATTGTTTCTAGTCTTGTTAAATAATTAACTTGATTTCTTCTTTAATTTCTTTAACTCTTCATTTTATTCTCTTTTATTCTAGGAAGTAGTACTATTCTATTTGCTTGGTTACAAAAACTGTGCTAAAGAACCATTTCCATATTTTAATTCTATATAATGCTATAAACAATAACTCGAAATTGCAAGATATTTCTTTTATTATTTCTTTAACTATTGGGTAATGCAAAATATAGAAATGTCTCTATTTTACACTAATTCTTATTTTCTGTCTTTTATGCTTGAAATTAAGTTTATCGTTATTTTTACTATATTAAACTATGGAAATGTATTCTTTTTTCTAAACCAACCAACTGATCTATCACTAACTTCCAAATCAAGTTACTAGATTTTCCCCTTTTTAATTTATTTCTTCCATTTTAGCATAATTTACTGTAAATTTCTTGCTTTAGGCTTATGCCTTTCTCTATAACTGTTATGCCTAATATTATTCGTATTTAATTGGATTTCTTTCTTTCTTTTCCATATAAATAATAACTAAATACAACTTCTCATATAAAATTTATAGTCTCAACATAGCTAATTAAGATAATTAATTACTGAAATAAATGCTAAAATAAAATATTTAATGGGAATCTAACGATAAAATATCATAAACGTTAAAGACATATAATTTAAATCCACTTAACTATAATACTTTAAATTCTACCTTTCAAAAGTATAAAACTTGGTCAAAAGAAAACAATTTTACAACCCCATTGAAAGTATCCCCTTCGAAGGCAAAGAAAACCTAGCAAACATGTTCGAAAGCAAAGAAATCAACTCCTTCAAAAATGTAACCTTTTTAGCTGTAACTTTTTATAGGTGTAGAATTAAGGTCTCTAACATATTCCTTCTCTTTTCATAGAGTGATCACAATAGAAAAACAGGCTTACGGTTAGAAAACTATGCTCATTTGAAGTTTGCAAACAAAGTTTGAGAAAACTGCTACAAAAGGGCTTCTGCAACATTTGCAACTGCCGTCGAAGGTAGCTTTCGACTAAGTCGAAAGCTTTCTTAGTCGAAAGGTATTTAAATCGAAAGATTCATCGAAAATGCTGTAGAAAGGTCCAGAAATGTTGTATAAGATTCTGAGTCGAAAGGTTACTTAGTAGGAAGGTTACTAAGTCGAGAGATAATAAAAAATGCTGCAGAAAGGTCCAGAAGTGCTACAGAAGGTTCTAAGTCGAAAGTTACTTAGTCGAAAGGTTACTAAGTCGAAAGGTTCATCAAAAATGCTGCACAAAGGTCTAGAACCGCCGCAGAAGATTCTAAGTTGAAATGTTACTTAACCGGAAGGTTAGTAAGTTGAAAGGTTCATCAAAAAGGTCCTGAAGTGCTGCAGAAGGTTCTAAGTCGAACGGTTCGATGGCAGAGTTGTAAATGACTTGAAAACTTTTATTTTGTTAATTAAAGTATATATTCTTTTCACCAACTCCTATTCTTTGTCAAATTCCTATTGGGTAATGACATACTTTAACAATTGCTTTGTAGAAATCTGCTATAGATCAGATTTATCATTTCAGAAATTATTTACAAAATAACTAATTTTATTAATATTTAATATAATTATTAAGCCTTTTTGGCTTAGAAAATTCATAATAAATCGAAATCACATGGAAAAAATCTCAAAAATTTCCCAATATCCTGAAACAATATTTTCTTCATCATATAAAATTTCAAGGAAGAATACATTATTTTATTATTTTTAATAACTAAAATCTGAAATAAATGCTTTTTTCACCTTAGGAAATTCATAAAATATTCCTATTAACTCCAAAAATTATGAAATTAAAAAATCATCTCCAAAATTAGGTTTTACACAACATATCGGAAAATCAAGCCGTTTGGATATTGTTTACTAAGGTTTTTACTTTAAAATCCATTATTCTAATTCCTTAATAATTTCAATAAATCACCATAAATCATTTTTCAATCCATAAAATTATTATTAGATCCAAACATGATCAACACAGCAAAATGCATTCAGTTAATATCCATAATCGAAAACCAAAATAAGGAAAAATGAGATGATTTACACTATTATTCACCTAGACTAAGTTTTTGGAGTTTGAGATTTTGCCTTAGATTTAATCTTCTTGTTTCTCTCTTGGATCTTCTAAGTTTGTTGATCACCTTAAGTGTTCCAATGGCTGACTATATCCTCTATTATATATGTATTTTGATTTATGAAATGGTAGGTGAGAAAAAGGAAGGGTATAAGGGTATATGGGTGTGGCTATTCTCACATTGCCCTCTTCTTATTTTCCTAACTTATAAATTATAAACCATACTTACATTTTCGTTAGTTTAGCCATGGCCAAGTTAATTGACAATTAAATTGCAACTCCTTAATCAACCACATTATTCTATTTAATTTATCTAATTAAATGTCCTGAATAATGTTAAACAAAAATTAGGTGTTACAGACATCGTCCCCTTCGTCTTTCTCCAATACATTTCATACTAATTTCTTGATACCATGTGTATTGGTTTTGAATAGATTCGAAAGGCCTACTAGGCATTGTTTTGGAAGCAAGCAAATGGAAGTGGCAAGGTTGTAATTCGAAGCAAAACTGATTTTTACTTTTAAGAAATTCATTTTCACCTAACTTGCCTAATTTGTCAAAGTATGATCGGTTTACAATCCAGTATCAAAATACTTTCTAAAAAGGCTGTCGAATTCATCAATTAATAATTGAAAATGCTTTAGCAAAAAATCCATTCTCCTTAGTAAAACAACTAAAATATTTAAGCCCCCGTAACTTAAGTAATTTAATTTCCATAGTAAGTCACTTAGAAAAAATCCTCAAAAATCACAATAATTCGCTTTTAATATGTTTTCTATCATACATAAATTTTCTGTCTCGAAAACATTACCGTATTGCCTTAAGCTATTTAAACCAAAAATTACTATTTCTTTCATTCAAAATTCATGACTAATTATCCAGCTTGGAGTATTATAAAAATTTAAACCCATCTCCAAAATAATGTTTTATATAACATATTCAACCATCATGGCATTTGAAAAATGATTTTATATGATTTTTACCTTAAAATCGAATGATACATTTGCATAAAAATCATTTTTTAAATCAAAACATGGCATATAATCAAAAGACATCATCATTCAATCCATCCAAATAGTTCCAAACCTTAAATCAAAATTTAAAATGTGCCATAAAACATATATGCGATGGTTTAGATTATTATTCACCTTGTTTGGATAAAGAACGTGAGATTTGTTCTTTCTTAATTCTTCATTGCTTGGATCTTAGCTTCTAAGTGATTTTGATCTCCTATTATCCTAAGGTTATAGCCAGCCTTGAACTTCTTTTGTTTATATTTTTGTTTTAACGGAAGTATGAATGAGAATGAGGTAAGGGTTTAGGGGTTATGCGGTTATATTCGGCTATTCTAATATTACCCTTGCCTTATTCCCTTAGGTATTCTACTTATAAAACCATTTTATAAACCCATTTATTTAAGGCATGAACCTATTTAGTTTACAAATCCCAATCCGCTTATTACTCTAGTCTCTACATTATTCTATTTGATTTATCTGATTAAATCTCCTGAATGATGTTATTTTACACTTAGGGGTGTTGCAATAATGTTCAAGTTCATGTTAACCAGGTAAATAGTTGTTTTAAATTTAATTGGTAATATGGGTTGTGTTAATATGTTTGTATATAATGTAGGATTTTCTTTAGTCTATTGAACCGCGGTGTAACCAAGATAGTGGAATGCATAAAGTGCATAAGATGAAGTAAAACAAGAAGAAGAAGTTTAAAATAATTTCATTGACATAAGAGATCAATTTATAACCGATGAGGCTTGTTATTTATTTTATATTATTCATGATTTACGTGTGGATGATTTTTAGTTAGTATTGAATGATTTTTTTAGATGTTCGCTTCCCGATGTGTATTTGTACATTGGTGTCAATCGAAGGCGAAGACTATTAAAGGTTCAGACAAAATGGTGGTCCTAGAAAGCCTATAATTCTTTATTTGTGAGAGAGTCGGGAAATATCGAAAGAATAATCAAACTGAAGATGAAATACTAAATAAGCAAAAGAAATGTCCAAGAAGTGCCATACAAAATGTTATGTCCATTTCTCATTAAAGGTTCATATCATGGATTTGATAAATGGTGTGCTGAAATAGTTAACGGTATTCATAACCATGAATCGTCTAACATGGTAGTTGGTCTTGTTTATGTCGAATGATGAACAAAAGAGGAGAAAAAATAATGATGGATATGAGTGTTGCGAGTGTTAGAGCCAGAGATGTTCTTGTTAATATAAAGAACAATGTTCCTGAAAATGCTTCGACGTTGAAAATGGTATATAATACGAAAGCGAAAATAATTATTTCAAAGATGGAAGGTCGATCGACAGTTCAACGACCTATAAAATTCTTAGTAAAAAACCATTATGCATATTGGGTTACAAAAGATGAAACGGTCGATAATTATACTAATTTGATGTAGGCTCATCCCGAATCGACTACATTGTGCAAATGCTTTTCTTCAGTTTTACTACTCGATTGTATGTACAAAACAAATCGATGTAAAATACCTATGTTGGAGAAGGTTGATATGACTTCGAAAAATAGAACATATATTTATGGTTTATGTTTTTTGACTAAAGAGTGGGAGGATGGTCATCGATATGTGTAAGAAAACCTGAAATTATTATACCACCCAAACAAATTCTTCAGTGTTGTGATTATGAATAAGGAGATTTCATTAATTTTTTCACCAAGTGTTGTTTTTCCTAATATAACTCAATTGCACTGCATTTATCAAATGGAAAATAGTGTTGAAGCATATAATAAACCAAAATTCCAAACAAACAAAATGTATCAATTTTTTATGGTGAATTAGATGCATGTTGTCGTTCTTCTCCGAAAGAAGAACGTTCTTCTCCGAAAGAAGAATTCAACGAGTTCTTCAAGATGTTTCAAGACGAATGGAAAGGATATCTTGATCAAGTTAATTATATACAGGAGAACCAATTGTCTCTTAAGGAAAAATTTGCTTTTCTGTGAACAAATATAGTGAACCATCATAATCATACAACCTCATAGATTTGAAGCTTTCATGCGCAATTTATAAAATATTTGGGAAAGTCGTAAACCGTATTTGCATAAATCTGGAAAAGAAATGGATAATTTGTTGCTATTGCAACATTCAGAGGTAAAAACAACATTTGACAAAAAAAATTAGGGACGATAAAACATAACTGTCAAATTCTATTATTCACAAACCTTAGTTATTGGGTTTCACTTTTTGGTAAGGGTTGGATTTTGAGAGAGGTAGAGAATATGCTAAATTTTGAATGTGATCATTTGAATAGAACCATAAACGGTCTAACATGCTCTCAGGAATTATATTTACCACATACCAATGAACTTTCTATACCAATTAACATGGTTAATGATCATGGGCATAAGTTGGATACTATTATTTACATTAACGAGTCAAAAGAATTTTGTTATATGTCACAACAACCTGTGGTGAAATAATTGTTTGATAATGGAACAGAAGACGGGAAAAAAAGTAATTTTGTTGATGACAATTAGAATGAACCAAGCAACGTGTGCTTTCTCTGTTGATATGTTTGGTGATCCGCATCTCACTAGTGAAGAGATCCAAGACGTTCCTTCAATCCAATGGATATTATTCATCTGTTCTGATATTTCGAGATACCGGGCTTAAAGCCCATTATACTCCTTTTGTTATATAAATACCAGTTGTAAAAGATAATATAATCTGTGTGAATCATATAATAAAGTTCTTTCATTTTTTGTGCAACAATATTCAATCACATTTCTTAAAATCTATCTTGGTATCAGAGCAAGTACTTGTGCAAACCGCACAAATTACAAATTGCAACTGAAAGTTCATCAGAAAACATCTCATCATCTGAACTCCTCTCATCACAGATCAGAGATCTCTTCACTTGAGAGTTGTGGCTGTTTACTGATAGTCCGTGCCTCGCCATAACTCAGTTTGGCTACATCAAACTACCAGCAAAAGCATCAAATTCTAAACCAAAAGAGTAAATCAATCAAGAAATCAAGAAAATTCAGTTGAATCAGGATCATCAAGGAAACTCATCAGAAAGCATTTGTTGTTTGTTCACAAACAATCTTTAAAAAAAATCAAGAAATCATCATCTAAGTTCTCAAAGATTCTATCAAGATTCAACCATAAAATTTTCTTGAAATTCTCAATTTGATAAAAACTCAGGTTCAGAATTATCTTACCAATCTCTTGTTAATCTTGATTTTAGTATTCATCATGTCACATCTGGATGATGTAACAAGCTCAGGAGCATCACAAACTCAATCTCAATCAGATCTTGTGAATGATCTGATGAAGGCTATAATAAGGCCTCAAAGTCGGATGATATCCATTCAACTTGATGAATCAAATTATCTGCTCTGGAAATTACAAGTGGAAACATCAATCAGGGGTTATGGATTAGAAGATTATGTCTTTGGTACAAGAATTACACCACCAAAGTTTGTAAAAGACAGTGAAGACAAACTAGTACCAAATCAAGAATACATAGCACACCAGAGGCAAGACAGTCTGGTATGTGCGTGGATGATGTCATCCATAAGTGCATCAATCTTGCCACAGCTTATAGCCTGCAAAACTGCCCAAGAAGTATGGACAACAATTGAAAGAAACTTCACATCTCAGTCATCTGCAAGAATTATGCACCACAGAAGACAACTGCAAAACATTAGAAAGAATGACATGACAATGAATGAGTATCTACTCAAAGTCAAAAATCTATGTGATCAATTAGCCTCAGCTGGTCACAAAGTATCAGAATCAGAGCATGTTCTGCACATAATCAGTGGTTTAGACAGTGATTATGAAGCTGTTGTAGCCATTATCTCCACTATGAAACCTACACCATCATTACAATTTGTGTATTCCACCCTATTTTCACATGAAGGAAGAGTGGAACATAACAAAACAATCAGTTCAGATATCTCTGTCAATTATACATTCAACAAAAGCAAACAAAGTTCAAACAGCAGAGGACAATTCAACAATTCCCAAAGAGGTGGAACTTCCAACAGAGGAAGAAGAGGAGGCAGAAGCAACTCTAGCAATAAAATAAGATGCCAAATATGTGAAAAATATGGTCATGGAGCAAACAAATGTTATTTTAGATTCAACAAGAACTATGCTTCAGCACAACAAAGCAGCAATGCAGATGTAAATTTAGTCACTGTACCAAAAAGCAACAACTCAAACTCGACTCAAGCAGATGCTCTAAACACTGACTCAGCAACAAATGATGATGTTACAGATGATTGTTGGTACCCAGACTCAGGAGCTACCAATCACATAACAAATAATCTCAACAATCTGAACTTGGGAAACAAGGAATACAAAGGTACACAAAATCTTTCTGTTGGTAATGGCAAGACTGTACACATAACACACACTGGAAATGCAAGTATATTAGGAACCAAACAACTTGTTTTAAAGAACTTGTTAAGAGTTCCCTCAATTAAGAAAAATCTAATGAGTGTTTCCCAATTTGCAAAAGACAATAAAGTCTATTTTGAATTTTATCCTGAAAAATGCATTGTTAAAGACATACTAACTCAAGAAATTATTTTGCAGGGTAAAGAAAACAATGGTCTGTACAGATTTGATATTTCAAATCAAAAAACTTCTAAGAATAAGGAAAATTCCCCTGTATTGAATGTAATTAGTGATTCAAAAACTAGTGATAAATTTGATTTGTGGCACCGCAAACTGGGACATCCCAGCATAAAAATTGTAAAACATGTTATGAATAGTAATAACATTTCTTCTAGTAATATCTCTGATTCTTATTTTTGCACTTCTTGCCAATTGGGAAAGAGTCATAAACTTGCATTTCCAGATTCTCACACAAATTATACAAGGCCACTCGAATTAATTGCTAGTGATTTATGGGGGCCAGCATCTATTAGCTCTGACTATGGTTACAAATACTACATATCATTTATAGATGCTTATTCAAGATTTGTATGGATATACATGTTAAAATCTAAGTCTGAAACCAGTGATATTGTGATGTAATTTATCACCAAGGTTGAAAACATGACTGGTAACATTGTATGTACTTTTCAATCTGATGGTGGAAAGGAATACCTTCCTCTAAAAAAATTCTTTAAAAGGAAAGGTATTAATCATCGAACTACATGTCCATACACATCTGAACAAAATGGTATTATTGAAAGAAAACATAGACATATTGTAGAAACTGGTTTAACATTACTTGCACAAGCCTCAATGCCTCTAAAATTTTGGCCAGAGGCATTTAATACTGCTGTACACTTGATAAATATTTTGCCAAATAAAATTCTCAAATACAAGTGTCCTCAAGAAGTATTAACTAGTATAAAACCAGACTATGAGCATTTAAAAATATTTGGATGTCAGTGCTTTCCTTGCTTAAGACCTTATAACAAACACAAATTGGATTTTAGGTCTACCCCTTGCACCTTCTTAGGATATTGTAACAAACAAAAAGGATATAGGTGCTTAGACTGTAAAGGAAAAATATATATATCTAGACATGTGAAATTCAATGAGTAGGTGTTTCCCTTTAACAATTCTGAAACCAAAACCACTGAAAAAGTGAGGAATACAAAATTGATTCTACATGATCTACCTATTGAGATGGAAGCTCTGCCCTCAACACAGCCTACAAGGTGTAACATCAGCACAAACTCTCAAGACACCATGACCACTAGTGAGTCAGGTCAAGAGCAAGCTGCACATCAGAATGAAAGCAACAATCAGAGTCTTCACGGTCAAGAAGCAAGCAGTTCAAATCATGATCATGACATGGTCTGGAGTGAGTCAAACAGCAGTTCAGACAATACAGTCAGAAATAATGCTGCCAGAAACAATATCAATACTCATCCAATGTTAACTAGAGCAAAATGTGGCATTTATAAACCAAAAGTTATCAATAATATGGTTCTCCATGAAGAACCTTCATCCTACATAGAAGCTACTCAGAGTGATCAATGGAGAGCAGCTATGCAGGATGAATACAATGCTCTAATTAACAAAGGAACCTGGGAACTAGTTAATAAACCAGTTAACAAAAATATAATAGGATGCAGATGGACCTTCAAACTAAAGAAAAATGCTGATGGCTCAATTTCTAAACACAAAGCAAGACTAGTTGCAAAAGGGTATTCACAACAGTATGGGTTTGATTTTTCAGAAACCTTTTCTCCTGTTGTAAAACCCTCATCAATCAGAGTCATACTAACAATTGCTTTGAGTAGAAATTGGACCATTAGACAACTAGATGTTAATAATGCATTTCTTAATGGTGTTTTACAGGAAGAAGTATTTATGGAGCAACCAGAGGGATTCATCCAAAAATCAGACAAAGAGCTGGTGTGCAAACTCAACAAAGCCATCTATGGTCTGAAACAGGCTCCAAGAGTTTGGTTTAACAAGCTCAAATCAACACTTATGAAATTTGGCTACACCTCTCTAAAATCTGATAACTCCATATTTACTAAAGTCAACAATTTATCTACTACTTATATACTAATTTATGTTGACGATCTTGTTATTACAGGGAGCAATGAATCAGAAATCAAGCATCTCACAACAATGCTTAACTCAGAATTCTCAATTAAGGATCTGGGAGACCTGAATTATTTTGTAGGCATTGAAGTTCAGAAAACATCAAATTTTGAGATACATCTCAATCAAAAGAAGTACATTTCAGAAATATTATCAAAGACCAAAATGGACAAAGCAAACTCTCTACCAACTCCAATGATTATAAATCACCAACTGTCAAAACATAGAGGTGAAGCAATTCAAAATATCAAACAATACAGGAGTACTGTCGGAGCACTCCAATATGTGACTATAACAAGACCAGACATATCCTTTTGCGTAAACAAAGTTAGCCAGTACATGCAGAACCCTACAGACGTTCATTGGAAAGCAGTTAAAAGAATTCTAAGATACCTAAAAGGAACAATAGATCATGGTCTTATCTTAAAAGCTAGCAGTACTCTTAACATAAATGCATATGCAGACGCTGACTGGGGAAATGACATTGATGATCGAAAATCAACCTCAGGCTACTGTATTTTCTTAGGCAAAAATCCAGTATCATAGAGTGCTAAAAAACAAAACACTGTGTCCAGGTCAAGCACTGAGGCTGAATTTAGATGCGTGGCAAGCACAGCAGCAGAAGTTATATGGCTAGAATCGCTATTGAACGAACTTAACATCAAGTCAGACAAAGCAACTATCTGGTGTGACAACGTCAGTGCAATTTCTCTAACATCAAACCCAGTTCTTCACTCAAAAACCAAGCACATAGAACTAGACCTCTACTTTATCAGAGAACAAGTCATCAGCGGAAAATTAAGAGTAGGATACATACCATCGTCGCATCAAAAAGCAGACATACTTACTAAACCATTATCGAGGTCAAACTTCTCTAGACTAAAAGAAGAGCTCAACGTTGATGTTGCAAACCCTAGCAGAAGATCTCAAAGGATAATCTTCATACCGGAGTGAAGAAATTGCTGTTTTATCTTTCAAAGAAAGAAGCTGCCGCCATTCTTTTTCTCTCCTAAGCAAACCCTAGATCTATCAGGTTTGAGGGGGGGAATTAGAATGAACCAAGCAACGTGTGTTTTCTCTGTTGATATGTTTGGTGATCCGCATCTCACTAGTGAAGAGATCCAAGCCGTTCCTTCAATCCAATGGATATTATTCATCTGTTCTGATATTTCGAGATACCGGGCTTAAAGCCCATTATACTCCTTTTGTTATATAAATACCAGTTGTAAAAGATAATATAATCTGTGTGAATCATATAATAAAGTTCTTTCATTTTTTGTGCAACAATATTCAATCACGTTTCTTAAAATCTATCTATGACGAAAGAAATTGGTCGACCAACCACAATAAATTTAGTCGAATCAAAATAAGAAATTATTCAATCAACCACAACAAATTTAGTTGAACCAAAATATGTCAAATCCAAAGGTCGGCCAAAAGGTGAAAAATGTGAAAAATTCAAAGCAAAAAATCAAAAAGGTTAAATAGCACAAAGCATAGTCCATATGCTATTGAGTATACATAATCAATGGACGAAAAACAATCACAATTTAGTGTAGTGATGAAGAGGTTAACTCCGAAGGGCAGAGAAAAGAGCTAGATTTATATGTCAGAAATACCAGAATTTATGCATCTGTATGTTTTAGAGCTGAAGATGTTATGAAGGATGGAACTTGTGGAGTTAGATGTATTGCGAGATATTTTGCATAACTCGAAGATAATTTCATCAAAGTTAGAAAGAAAATATTGTTTGACTTAAAAGACAAATTGAAATGTATACCACAGATGCTTAGATGAGGACATGTTACTAAACTGACGGATCGGTTAAATCATTTTGAATCCTATTGTGATCCAGAGTATTGGATGAAAATGGCATCAATAGATTATATGATTTAAATGCTTGTAGTTCAGTTAAAGTATATATTTCAAAGCGTTAATGTCTCACATTCATGCCTTATCGTAAGGTCCTCCTGCTTATCCCTAAAAATTAATAGTCATAGCTTACATGAATAATTGTTATTTTGTAATTTTGCATCTACGTGAAAGCCGTTGTATGCCACTTATAGCTTCTATATGATCTTGCTTTGTAGGAAGAGCCACTCTTGCGTGGACTTTTTAGTCCATGAACGTGAAGTTTTCTTAACTATCCTAGCAAATGATATAGCAACAACATATTATCCAACTGATATTCTTTGAATTGAATTTTGTTATATTCAACACATACTTTGTAATGGTCATATGATGTACTGAACTTGATTTTCTAATATTATGTAGCGATCAACCATTTTGTGTGGATATTATCATTTCTTCTAATTACTTGTTGTACTACTTAATATTACACTGCGATACGTTAATGATGATGCGTAGTTTTTTTAAATATCAAAATTGAGAAACAAAAATAAAATAATAGGAAAACACATCATATAATGTACAGCATGAAGTCGTCTAAAAAAGACATTGTACCACCCTGGTGCCGAGTGAACCACATAGAAAGTTGGAATTATTGAGTTTATGAATGTTCGATCATTTAAAGTCCGATGACAATATGGGATCGTGTAAATAACATTATTAACAAACTCTATAGCGCCAAGTGAACAAAACAAAAACTTGTTTTTTGACTTAAATCTTGTTCGGCACCAAAATGTTGGACGGTAATTTCTCGCCATTTCCTTTTCTGAGTTAACATGCATTTAACTGCCATGTGAACTGTGTATTTAGTACACAAGAACATTACTTATAGCGCTGCATGGCCTATAGTGCCGTACAAACCATGAAAGTCGCAAACTCTGTGATACCGCATGCATCAAAAAGAAACATGATTTTTTACGCTAAATATCCGTGCTTGGTTTCATTCCACCATCCATTATTATAAACCGTATGCTCTTCCAAGATGACTCAGTTCATATGGTCGTGTGAACTGTAAATCACTTTTTTGTAATATCAAAACTATAGCCAAACAACACATTACAGAATTCAGTATTGTATATCCAAACACACGATATACTACATAAACCAAATCATTTACATAGTTTTCCATAAAACAAAATACAACATATATTGACATGGTTTTTCATAAGACAAAATACAACATATACCGACATTTTTTTTCATCCAACATACAGCAAAATACAGTGGTATATATCATTTACCAATCACTTTGACTAGTAGGTCTCTTTAGTCTGGGGTATGTTTATGCTTGGTTCTTGGCTCCACTTTGTTAGAACAACTCGACTCTTCGAACACCAATACAAAATATGTTTAGCCTTCACATCCATTTCACGCAGCATTCTACATTTGGCTCTTTCCTACTAATGTTTTTGTCGACTACTCCTATAGCAATTGCCTTCTTCTACAAATTATACATGAAATAAAATTCAAAATCTAAGCAAAATTTACAGATGTAACAAAAGTATATAACTATACTTACCAACTCTTCGGCTTTATTTGAATTTACTCTATGCTTCACTTTTAGACTCTGAACAAATGGATGAGAAATTCGATGAAACCAATTCATATAGTTATCAATGCAATCCCACGCTTCTATTACAGCAGATGAACGTGAATCAGCATGAATCACATGATATCGCCAATTCTATGCATATTAATGGCCATTATCATATCGAATACAGTACTGGTTCGCATGTGATCCCCTCATCTAAGATATATGAGTCATTGGAGCTTTCGTTACATACTGGATCTGACCAAATTGTAGGGATCTGACCAAATTGTCAAAGAACCGTATCCGGATAAAATGGTTCAGCTATGTCAAAATAAAGCATTATAACATTGTAGAAAATAGTTTTTCAATCTGGCTGTATTTTCGAATATGCTTATACGGATCCCAATAAACATGTGAGTATACGGTAACTTTAGGGCTATGCCTAAGGTAATTATGTAATTTGTTACATATATCTAATTCGATCACCAATTCTATTCAAAATAAAATGTATTTTCTTTCTATTATATACTTATTTTATACCAAATCCTTAAATGTTTTGGTATGCGATGTTAATTACAATATGCCGTAACCATGAGAAATTTATCACATTAAAATAAAATGTTATTTTAAATATTCCTTGTCAAGATGTTTCGAGACGGGATATCTATTCATCCGTTGAAACTAGAGTGTGCAACGCTCTGCAAATGTTGGACTGTGTATTACTCATGACTTCTGAGAGCACTAAGGAGTTACGTACCGATAGAAATTGGATAATCATGGAATGAATTATTTAAGAGTTTTCTGCTAATTAATATAACCAATGTCAAATAGAGAATCTCGAATAACGATATTACACAGTTCTCTTGATTTGAGAATACTATTGAACTTCAATGTGGACACTCCATTTTAATTATAATTAAATCATGGCGTGACAATCCATCGAATGATTATAGTTTGGTATGAGTTGAAGCATTGGAAGTGAAGTACTATTCAATAGAGAATTTTTCTCCTCAGTTACATGAGGTTAGTATCATGGTCAAATGGAGTCAACTCAAAATCAAAGTCTCTGGTCAGAGAAGTACAGTTAATATTTATTGTTATTATTGAATTAATGATTTTGTGTTTGAACTAATCAAGTTGAATGTGGACGATATTAGGATTTTGACTAAAACCAAATTTCATAAGTCTAATGTGATATAGGGTTAATGAGGAGAATTTGTGTAACTAATCATTACTACCAAGTACCACTTATAATAAATAAATTGGATTTTACTGAAAAGATGCGTAAGCAATAAATTTAGCTAAAATGTCACACAACTAGCTATGGTGTCATGCAGACATTAATATTCAAAATTTTCAATATTAATCGCTGACTGAATTTAAACCTTTGAGTCGCATAGCTGTAATGAGTACTCCGAAAAACCATACTATTTAATTAATCTATAATAATTGTAAATTGATTAAATCAATTAATATTTATGAAATTCTAATTATAAAATTTTATTTTATTTGTTTGAATGCCATTAATATTTAATAAAGCACATATATAAAAGTTATATACACGCTTATCGACATACGATATTGATATAATATTTAAATTGGATTTAAATAGATTTCTAAGTGGTTTTGGGAAATTTTTTAGGCCTACATTGCCTCTTTTGTGGTCGGTCAAAGAGGGAAGGATGAGAGAAGTTTCAATGTGATTTGCAAATCCAAAGGAGCAATTAAAGGAAGAAAATAAATCATTATCTTTTACTTTTCTTTATGACTCACAAAAAACACATTTATGAAATGCTTTTTTTACCCCTTTCTATTCATTCTATTTGCTGTTGAAAATATGAAGAGTGAGGAGAGGATTTGATGAGATTTGACAAGAAATTAAATAGTAATGGTTTTAAAGTAGAGAATTGAAAGGTTTGATATTTTTCTTGAAATGGATTTTTCTTCGTTTATTTCAAAAACTCTCCTGAAAATTTACATTTCTTTTCCTCTTCCCTTCACCCTCTCATGGCTAAAACTTCATTGACTATAAAGAATAAAATTACCAAAACAAATTCCAAAGTAGATCAACATGAAAGGTGATTATTGTCTTTATTCATTGTCGCAAAGTCTAGGGGAAGATTTAGTCGAACCTAGGAGCTTCGTTCATCATTCAAGGTTAAACTTTTGGCTATATTTTAAGGCACTGTTCTAATTTGATTCAATTATATGTTTCTCATGTTCATATAGTTTACGTTTAACACATGCTGCATCTCATATATTTATATATTCATCAACTTAATTTGATTTAGATCCCCTTTTGTAAAACATGTCAATCGACTACATATTCATTATGTTGATATATTTTAGATTCTACATCTCATTTGATTATCGTTGATATTCTTTATTTTAGATTTGAATCATTTTTGAATGAATTTACATGTGCCTAAGTTATTTTTGTTTTTTTGTTTTTTTGGAAATTATTGTTTAAAATGACAATTTAGATTGAAATACTATTTTATTAAGTGATATAATTTTGGGTAATTTAGTTCAAAGGACAAACTTGCAACAAAAATTTCCTTTTAGGACAACATGCTCAAAAATTAACCACAAGGACATTTTCTTTACTCACATGCTAAAATCATCACTTCCCACGTCACCACACTCAATGCCTCTGCTGAAATATCTTATGAATCATATATTATCTAAACTGTGTATAATATGCAAGTGTATAAGTTAATGCAATAGTGGACAATAAATAGTAAGGTATAAAAATCGTGCAAACCAGAGTCTTTATACTGGCTCAGACCTCCCGTCCTGAAGCTCTCCTTCGGTATTTTCTTACAAACAAATTACCTTCACTTCGTCCGGAGGAATATGCTAATACAAAAGTATCTCCGACAATCTTGTGTTCCAAATAACACAATTTTTGTCTTATAGAACAAATATTCCTATGATTCCTGTTGAGTATATGAATATGAATGCTTTGAGTTATAGGAAGTGATTTAACCAAAATTATATTTTGGTTATAATAGATTGAGAGTATATAAACAATGTATATGCAAGAGAGTGTTTAGAAATCAAGAGATTAAAGAATAGATTAATTAAAGTTAGATGATTTCTACGTCTCAATCAAAGTGGTATTTGTAGATTTAAAAAGGTGCAGATGAAGAGTTATTACTATTTGAGAAAATCTATTCATTTTAATGGCTACAACCTTTCGAAAGGTGATTTGCTTTTGGTTCAGAATAGAAGTGTCTTTTAAGAATTGACAGTTTTTGCCCATGACAAACATCTGTGGTAAAATCCTCAAACATTCATGACTTGTTTAATTTTTAACCCGAGAATTATCGCAGATGTCCGTGATTTTATCTCAAATGCCCGTTAGGTGTAAAAATAGTTTTTCACCTTAATTTCGATGTATATTAAATTGTGTGTGATCGTGTATGCATATATACTCATGGAGACTTTAACAATATTTTATCTAGGAGCATGGTCAACGGCTCTTTGTTTCTCTTTGAGTCTCAATATCTTCGAGCATGGTGTCTTCTTGTAGCATATACCTACAGTCTTTGTAAGGTCATATATGCATATGATTGTATAGTTGTTATCATTGAAACATAAATTAGAGGTTCTAACAATCTCTCCCTTTTTAATGATGACAATTATACAATCAAAAATCAATATACAGTCAAATATTAGCTATATATTCAAATATAAACTACAGAATGAAAGTAGTATTATGTTTGTCTCCCCCTATGTATAAGCATAGATTTCTCCCCCTTTGTCTTTATCAAAATGGAGGGAAATGATATAAGATACGGAGATATTATATAATCATAGCATGTTTTCGCTTCAGATCATGGAAAATCAAATATGAAAGTTAAAAATAAATTAGAAACAGTTGTAACAAAAAATTTCAATAGGAAAACAAACAATCATAAAAGTTCCAAAATAAAAGAAAAGTATAATTGTACTGATTTTGAGAATAAGATAAGCCTCTATAGTTCTCGTAGTACTCTCAGTAAGAGGATGGATCCTGCTCATATGTCCCTGGCCATTGCGTTTGGTCGTTGTACTCCTCATCTTCGTGAATTGAAATGCCTTGAAATGGAATGTATGATGATTATTGAAAATGTGGAGTATCATACATGTACATTTCATCACTTTTTTCTTCTTCTTCCTTAGCTTGTGCGTATAGGAGTCTTTGCTTGGTCACCTCTATCGTGTGACGTACCTTCGGACGATGCTTGAGAGCAATAAACTGGTGTTTGAACTCGAGGTTTAGGTGTTGGGGGAAGGCGAAGATGATGAGCATGAGGAAGATTGACCATGTACTGCATCACTTTGCCTAAAGTGGAGATCACCTTGTCCAACCTCTTCTCCATCTTTGTCATCCTAGTGGAGAAAGAACATTCCAATCCAGTCATTTTTCTATTTGAAGTCGCTGATTGGCTATGATTATTTTTGGTTTTTGATTGTAAAATTACGAAGAGATTCATTTGGCATTGGTTCAACATGAGCTTCTTGTATTTCTGAGTCCAAATAACGGTACCATGACTAGAAGAAGGTGGTTGTTGGGAAGGATGAGGGAAGTAGGTTTGACGAGGAGCGGTAGTTTAAGGAGACCATGATGTTCTTCTTGTTGTTGTTGAGTCTGTTGGTTGAAGGGGATGATACAAGATGGGCTTTTGGGAAGATGCATCAGTGATAGATATCATGGCCCACAATCTTTTGTTGGAATTTCTCATATTGTGATATGTACAAAGTAACTACAAAGTTTGCAAGGTGCGCATTATATATGGAGCATAAACAATGGAACGACGATGCTGAGACCAAAATCCTTTAATTTGGTCATGATTAAAATTTTCTCAATTAACAGGACGGTGACCAAATACTGCATACAAAGCTCTATGGTCATTGTGATAAATTTGCCTATGACTACCTAAATGGGGAATTATTGTGTTAATTATCATTTGATTTAGTAGTCTTGTACGTGTCGAAGGTAAATGGATTTCCATTGTAGCATTCCATCTTCCCATACTTGATGGGTAACTTCATCCCTAGATAGAAGACTATGATCCGGTATATCGGTTAAGTCAATCCCCTCATAAGAACATCCTAAAATACGACCAATCGTATACACATCAATTTTAACTTCTTTTCATTAAACACTTGACGACAACCAACCATCATCATTCTTTGGATTCCAAATCTCCGTACTACGTAAATTGGAGTACAAGAGGTAAATATCTAGAGGATTTATGATTACCATATTTGCATCACAGCTTATTAAGTTGCAACAGCCGACATCCATAGTAATTCCTAGAATTTCATATTCCATCACATTGCCAAGGCGATAAAAAGGACCAGAGTGGATCTTCTTTTTGGAAAGCACCTCGAATCGTTTGATTGCATTAGGATTATTGCAGAGCCATTGGTTAATGTGAGCTTGTATAACCTGGGCTTGAGAAGAGGAGGAAGATTGGCCTTGTTTTTGCTTTTTGGAGACGGTAACCTTCTTGGGAGCAATTGATTGAAGAATTTGAATGTTTTTGAAAGCTAGGGTTTTAGAAGTTAGGAGTTGAAATGGAGGTAGTGAAGAGCAAGGTAAAGTTGTTTATATATGGTTGCCGGAAAGTTGTTGCCAGAGCAGCAACAAACGTCTGTGATGGAGTCATAGACGTCTGAAAATGAAGTAGAGAGATTCGACAGACGTCTATGATGGTTCCACAGACGTTTGTGGTTACAAAATATTTAAATAAAGAGCCTTGACAGACATTGGTGAGGTTTCCACATATGTCTATGGCTATAAGGAAAATTTACCCATAATTGGTGACAGACGTTTGTGGTATATTCATAGACGTCTGTGATATGTAATTTTTGACATCTACAGTAAAAAATTAATATCAATGAAAAATTATTAAAATTGTAATATAATAAACAATATACACAACAAAAATTTATAGATAAACATAATTTATATGTTGTGTAACATAAGTTTTAGTTTTTGTCGGAGAAATCAGAATTATCGATTTGTTGTATAGCCTACGAATTTGGTCCAACTCTTGTATCGCCAAGTAATAGCTTTAGTGGATTCAACTTGGATGAGCTGTAGTATCAATCCAAGCTTGGTTTGAAAGTCCCTGTTTACATAGATTTATCAAGGTAATGTTATGCACTTTTGTAAGAGTTTCTTATAATCGAGGAGACTTTTGATGTATGCAATTTTTTATTGGTAAATGACCACCAATTGCTAGAATGCACTTTTTGAGAAAATTTAGATAAGATCCTTGACGTCATTGCCCGTAATACATTTCATGTTGAACACCGATCATTTCTTGTTGATAATGATATATCTCATCAACTTCGTCGGTGAGAGATGTTGATTTCAGATAAATTGATCGTTTAGCTTTCTTTCCTTTAGGAGAAAAACCAGTGTGGCAAGTTGGTGAAGCAATAATGTTTAGAGAGACTGAAGGCGTTGATGTAGGTGTGGATTTAGTTGGTGATACGTAAGTGCTATCTGACGAGGGGGATTTATAGTCGACAGATGAATAGGAGGAGTCATGATCGAAAGACATTGTATTATTTGCTTTAAAAATTTATTTGTGTTTATTAATTTTAAGTAGAATATTATCTGTATTTATATGATAATATTTTGCTATATTTAGAAAATAAGTTGAGGAAAATGAGTTAAGTCATAGAAATTTAACAGATACTAGTTTGTTTTTAAATGGTTGTTATTTTAAAAAAAAATTATGTGGTTGTTGTTAATTCTAAGTTATAAAATTAATTGTTCGGTTGAAATTGCATATAAGCCATTACAAATTTAAGCGAACAGAATATTGTTTCTATAACTTTAGTTATACAATTCATTGTACGAACAAATTCCGAGGTCATGTCTTAACTGAATAAAAGTTAGTTATCTTAATGGTTTTGTAAAAATACCAGCATTTGATTTTCGGTATTGACAAATTCAAGAGTTATTATTTATTTTTCAACATTATCTCTTAGAAAATGGTGATGAATATCTATATTTTTTTTTCATGAACGATTAATTTTTAGATAAATTTATAGCACTGGTATTTTCCCAATATATTGGAGATTTGTTTATTATTTTTCCATAGTCTTTAAGTGTTTGTTGCATATATATTAGTTGTGCGCAAGCTAAAACAACAGAGATCTATTCGGCTTCACATATTAAAAGAGAAACGCAATTTTGCTTTTTACAAAACCGCATGATTAACCAATAAAGTGGCATGTGCCATTTGTACTTTTTATATCTGATTTCCATCCACTAAAATCTATATCACTATAAGATACAAGTTCAAACGTACCACCTTTTGGGTAAAATATACCATAATCTTTGGTGTTGGTTAAATATCATAAAATCCATTCAACTGTCCGATGATGTAATTCTTTAATTCTACTTGAAATCTTGCACATAAACAAACACTCATCGTAATATCTGGTCTACTAATGGTTAAGTATAGTAAGGATCCAATCATGCTTCGATATAGTTTTTGATCAAACTCTTTTCCATGTTCATCTTTGTCTAGATGAGTAGTAGTACTCATGGGAGTGGGTTTACTTGATGTATTATCCATTCCAAAACATTTTAGTAATTTTTTGCAGTATTTTTCTTGACTTATAAAAATTCCATTATTTAATTGTTTTATTTGTAATCCTAAAAAGAAATTCAATTCATCCATATGAGACGTTTCAATTTTGTTTGTCATTATTATAGAAAGTTCATTAAATAAATTTTCATTAGTAGATCCAAATATAATATCATCAACATAAATTTGAAAATTAATATTTTCTTTTTTCTCTTTTAATAAATAATGTTGTATTTCTATTACCAATTTGAAAACCGAAATTAATTAAATGTGATTTTAATCGATCATACCAAGCTCGAGGTGCTTGTTTTAAACCATATAATACTTTTTTAAGTTTAAAAACATGATTTGGATCTTTTTCATAAACAAATAGTGGTGGTTGCTCTACGTAAATATTTTCTTTTATAAAACCATTTAAGAAAGCACATTTAACATTCGTTTGCAATAGAAGCTATGATAACATACAAAGCAAGTAATATTCTTATGGCTTCAAGACGTGCCACATGTGCAAAGTCTCTTCATAATCAATTCCTTCTTCTTGATCCCTGTGCCACTAATCTTGCTTTATTACGTATAATATTTTTATTTTCGTCAGCTTTGTTTTTAAAAACCCATTTTGTTCCAATTACCGATTGATCGTTTGACCTTGGTACTAGTTTCCAAACATTATTTCATTCAAATTGATCAAGCTTTTCTTGCATTGTTAAAATCTAGAAATCATCTTTGATGCTTCCTTGTAACTTTTTGGTTCAAAATTAGATATAAAAGCTACATTACTCATTTGATTTATTTTGCCTTTTAGTCGAAATTTTATTATCTAGATTTCCAATAATGTTATCAATAGGATGACCTTTTCAAATACGGGGTGGTGATTTCAAATCTCTGTTATTTTGATTATCATTATTATCTTCGATCGTAATTTTAATGGCTTTATTAATGCTAAAAATTTCTTTGTCGTCTTTATTTATATTTTTAAAGTTTTCATCAAACAAGACATGAAGACTTTGCTCCATAAAATTTGTTCGTTTGTCAAAAATTCCTTATGCTTTACTCTGATTGGAATATCCAACGAAAATTCCTTCATCGGCTTTTGAATCGAATTTAGCAAGATTATCTATCGTATTTAGAATAAAGCATTTTGATCCAAATATTCAAAAATATGATACTTTTGGTTTCTTTTTGTAGAACATTTCATTATATGTATTTTTAGTCATAGGTCTAAGAATTACACAATTTAATATGTAACATGCAGTAGCAACTGCTTCGGCCCAAAAATTATTTGGTAAGCCACTTCCATTTAGAAGAGTTCGAGCACATTCTTGCGAGGTGCAATTTTTTCTTTCAGTTCCGTTTTCTTGTGCTGTTCGTGGAAATGAAAAATTATGAGTGATTCTCTTTTTATTACAAAAGTTTGTAAATAATTCATTTCCAAATTCTCCACTATGATTACTACTTATACTTTTTATTTTTAAATCCATTAGAGTCTTAATTCGTTTAGCAAAAATTTTAAACATTTCGAACGTATCACTTTTATGTTTTAAAAATAGCTTCCAAGCATATCTTGAAAATCATCTACAATTACAAAGACATATTTATTTTGAATCAGTGAACGTACTTTAGTTGGACCAAATAAGATTATTTCCAGAAAAAACTATGAATTTTTTCGTTAATTCCTAATCCCTTCCTATTTCCTAATGGTTTTGGAATCTTTATTAAATTATCAAGATTTTCTTTCCTTTATTAAACTTTAAACATTATTAGTAGTTTTATCTAATTTATTTTGAGAACAGAAATATCCATATTAGCTAATTCTATTTTTTTTAATTCATACTTTTCATTTTCAAGTTTATAATACTCTATCCTGTTATTCTCTATATCATGTGTTAAAGTTGCATTTTGAGATGATAATTTTCTACATTCTTTTTGTGCTAATTCTAATTCTTCTTTAAGGTTTTCTCATCTTTTAACAATCCAATTTTTAATTCAGCTCTATTTAATTTTTCCACATTTTCTTTACTTATATTTTTTAATTCTTTATACTTGTAATCGAATTCTATACTAATTTCAAGAATTCCATCATATGTTAATTAAGGACGTACCTCATTTGTGCTAGCCATGAAGCAAATTTTCTTATTCTGAGTCACTGTCGCTATCGGATGATAAAGAAGAGCGGATTCATCCCAAGTTACTTGAAATACTCTTTTCTTTTTCTTAAAATTTTCGAATTTGTTTTTTATCATTGTTGAGTAGTGGACAATCTTTCTTCATATGGCCAAATTTATCGCACCCGAAGCACTTTATTGATGTTTGATTTGAGGAATTTGTGTTGTTGTTGCTTTGAAATTTCGTCATCGTTTTGAACTTGTTGAAATTTTTGGTTGTGATAAGAATCTCATCTTCTTCTATGTCAGAGTTATCATTACTTTCCTAAATTGCGATGTTTTTCCTTTCTTGATTTTGTTCTTTTCTTGCTTATTAATTAGCTTCATACAACATCAGATTTCCTACTAACTCTTCGACTTTGAGTTGGAAAAGATTGTTAGCTTCTTCAATGGCTAAAACTTTTCTTTCCATTCGTTTTTCGAAGAGTTCAAAATTAGTGTAACTAAATCAAAATCGGTGAATTTTACTCCTAGTGCCATAAGATCGTGTTGTAGTTTGAAATATATCATATATGTCAATAATTGACTAATTTGATTTCATTTTAAAAAATGAAAAATTATTTTGTAGAATAAAAATTTTGTTTTCTTAACTTTGTTTATGCCTTCATGGGTAATTTATAATGTACGCCATATATCACAAGCAGTAGTGCAAAGCATGACTCGTGAAAATTCATTTTTATCGAGCAAGCAAAATAAAACATTCATAGCTTTGGATTATTAGATGCCTCTGCTTTTTGTGCATCAGTCCATGTGCCAATGTTAGTGTCAGGTGCTTCATATTTATTTTGAGTTGCTACCCATATTTCTAATCCATTTGCTTCCATAAAAATTCGGATGTTTATTGACCAATAAGCATAATTAGAACCAGTAAATAGTGGAAGACAAGGAGTTGATTTACATTCTTGAAATGTACTTGCCATTTCAATAATTTTAATTACGTGTTACTGTAGATTGAAATGACGTTGCTCTAATACCAATTGAAATATCTTGTGGATCGTATATTATCTAACTTGTGTATAATATGGAAGTGTATTGGTTAATGCAATAGTAGACAATAAGTATAAAAAGCGTGCAAACCAGAGTTTTTATATTGGTTTGGACTTCTCGTCCTATGTCCTGTCCTAAAGATCCCTTTCAGTATTTCCTCTAAACAAATTACCCTCACTTTGCTTGAAGGAATAGGCTAATACAAAGTATCTCTGACAATCTTGTGTTTCAAAAAACACGGTTTTTGACTTGCAATACAAATCTTCCTTTGATCTCCTTTTTAGTATATGAATATGAATGCTTTGAGTTGTAGGAAGTGATTTAACCAAAATTTATTTTGGTTATAATAGATTGAGAGTATGTGAACAATGTATATGCAAGAGAGTGTTTAGAAATCAAGAGAGTAAAAATTAGATTAATTCAAGTTTGATGATTTCTACTTCTTAATCAAAGGGGTATTTGTAGATTTTAAAAGGTGCAGATGAAGAGTTGTTACTATTTGAGAAAGTCTATTCATTTTAATGAATGCAACCTTTTGTTGAAAGGTGATTTCCTTTTTGTTCAAAATAGAGGTTTCTTTTCAGAATTGACAGTTTTGCCCATGATAGACATCTATGGTAAAATCCTCAGATGTATGTAATTTGTTTAAGTTTTCACCCGAGAATTGTCATAGACGTCTGTGATTTTATCTCAGACGTCCATGAGGTGTAAAAATAGGTTTTCGCCTTAATTTTGGTGAGTGTGAAATTATGTGTGATTGTGTATGCATATATACTCAAGGAGATTTTAACAATACTTTATCTAGGACTCTTTTATAGTAAAATAACCTTAGTATGGTCAATGAATCTTCGTTATTCTTTGAGTCTCAATATCTTCGAGGATGGTGTCTTCTTGTGGCATATACCTGCAATCTTGATAAGGTCTATATATGTGTATGATTGTATAGTTGTTATCATTGAAACATAAGCTGGATGTTCAAACACCCCACGCCACTACATCCCCATACCTCCCTACACTTCGATGCACCATTACTAATATTCACCGCCTTCCATAGTCGCCACCTCCATAGACTCCGCCTCCTTTAAACCTAGACCTAAAAAACTAAATCATGCCTCTAATTGCCACTTGTTGTGCCACCTACATCTTGTAACTCATAAAACATCGTTGCTCACCTCATTTTGTTCACCAATAATCAATTAACATAAAAACAACAACACGTAAAAAATGAAATTGTATAGTATCATTATATGATAAAATGTTGTAAAATGAAATACAACTACAAAATACTATTGGATCTATCATTTAACCAAAAAGTGATAACACAAGGTAATGTCCACTATTACAAGATAAAATTTAAAAATAATTGCCTTATTCTTTTTTTTTTAGTTCGACAAATACAAAACTGATATTACAAAATAGCATTATAAAATAATTTATAAAAAATAGCACGATAAATATTCAAAAATTTAAATAAAAATGGTACTATCTTTTCAAAGCTATGCAGTAGCGTTATATATTAATTTACGAAAATAGCATCACAAACTTTCAAATAAATAAAATAAAAATGTTACCACCTTTACAAAAAATTCATAAAATGATACTAGAAAGTGAAATTAAAAAATATTAATTCAAAAATGATAATACAATCAATAATTCATATTACAAATCAAGAAAATGTAGATATATTTTATGAACTAATACAATAATTCATAATGCTATTGTAAAATAATGTTGTAAGATAAAATATATATATCATCAAAAAGGAAGATACAATTTTTTATAAACCGTTACTACAATTTAAAAAACTACTATAATTCCGAAACAACCACTACAGTTTATAAAATGCTACTATAAAGTAACATTATGAACAGAAACACACTATGTTTATATAAAAAACAAAAAATGATATTACACAGTATTATTGCATCACATATTTAAGATGAAGCAACAATTGTTTATAAACTACTACAACTTTAATAAAACTACTATAATTTAGAAACTTCTACTAAAATTTATAAAATACTATTATAAAATAGCATTATGAGCAGAAATATACATAATAATATTTACTTAAAGAAACATAAAATGACACTAAACAATATCATCACTACACAGATATAAAAATGAGCTACAATATAAACTACTACTATAATTTTAAAAAATGTACCGTGATTCAAAAATTACTACTACAATTCATAAAATGCTACTGTTAAATAGAATTACGAATCGAAATATACATAATTAAATTTATTAAAGAATAATAATGATACCACACAACAACATTGCTATACATATACAAAAAGATGCTACAAAATGATATTACAAAATGATAAAATGGTACTATAAAATATGAGTTTTTATCTACAAATAATACTACAAAATAGCATTAGGAGCAAAAATATAAATAATGTTTTATTTTCAGAAATTAGCACTATCCACTGTTATCTTCTTCTTCTCCAATTCCATATTTCTTCTCCTTCACCTCCAACTGTAATTGCATAGAATATCACTCCACCATCTCCACTGCAACACATTAATTTTCCGACCATCTTCATTTCGATCTACATCACAGTCTCTCCTTCCATCACCGTCGAACTCGTTGCGCCTATCTCCATCATCATCGTTGCCAAGATCAAGTTTGCTACCATCGAGAGCTGCTGCACTGTCGTCGAGATTTGACATACCCCTTTGCCCCCATCCAAACTCCGTTATATGAAAAAATGCAATCCTAAATAGACATGTTCTTGTGCCTAAAAACCTTGTCTTTCCACTCTATCACGTGAAAATTTTTGTCCTTCACGCACAAAAATGAAGCACACGTCTATATGCCTAAGAATTATTGAAATTTTGCATTCTTACTATTCTCTTATATAAATTTATGACATTTGTATACATAAACATAATTAAACGACATATGTTGATCATTTAAACTACCTTAAAAACCAATTTCTTAACTTTTTCAAAACAGTAATCATATATATATATATATATATATATATATATATATATATATATATGATTACTGTTTTGAAAAAGTTCTTCAGGTCATTTTTTATATAAAAGTAAAGGTTGTTTCAAGTCTACATTTCATAATTGGACTTTTGTGTGTAAAACATAAATATTTTGTTTCTTTCTAAATTAAAGGTTTGAATTGAATTTGTTAACTATACACACACGCACACACATATACATACAAATAACAAATTACATATATATATTGTCTTATATTTAAAACATAAAATCTGTTAGTAAGATTTTTCGTCTTACAACACTCAGACTGATGATGGAGTAATTATCATACTAATCACCCTAATAGTTTTTGAATTAGCGAAATTAAGTGGTATTAAATTTTCCGTTAACTAGTGATTACGTTGCTGGATTCTTACACAATCAAGTATTTGCACTTTAACTATTAGTTAAATGTCAAATCCATCCAATATTAAATTTTGACATAAATAAGGAAATATTTGTTACTGAAAATTTGGTAGGAAAGTAAAAATGCATAAATAATAAGGGATGCAAGGAATTTACATAGTTAGAATATTAAAGAATCTTACGTCCATGAGGGAGTTACTCTTTCTTCCTTTTATGTTTTTTGGTAAAGATTTCAATGGCAAAGAGTTACAATAAAACCTTAAAATTTTGAAAAGTGGAAAGGTTAAAGAAGGTCACATTCTTGCTACAGTTACTTTCCTATTTATAGTATGGTAGCGTATGCGGATCGCCACAATCTACCCTTTGTCGTTATGTTTCAACCCTTAGATCCTACCAGGTGTCATCTATCTGCGTTGTCTATTTTATATACCCAGATTGTTGACGTGTTTTTGGCAAAAAGTCTAAGGTGAAGGTAGGAACTCCTGAAATCATGGCGGGAACATTGAAATCATGGTCGGCCACTTCAAATTTGAATTGGCCGGGAGGACAGTAAGAGTTACTCGTTTGTTTTGGGGCACTATCGACATGTTAGGAGCTAGGTTGCACTGATTGATATGCTATACTTGTATGATGCTATGGTGGCTAGCCGATATTTAGGTATGATCGTTCTGGGCTACTTTGGGCTTTAGGGTACATGATTTGCTTAACCTAGGAAGCAGTTTAATACATGTATGAATGTGATCTGGGCTGACTGCAATATAAGCTGATTGTGATCTGAGTTGCCCATATTACATGATTATTGATAAGGTTGATTTATACCTTTGCTATCTACTAGTAAGTGTGGATCTAGTGCGAGCGAAGTTTGAGTGGACCTATGTGTAGCCTTTTAGGATGCTTTTGACTCTGTGTGGTATTGTTTAGGTAGCCTTCGGCATATGCAGTGTAGATCTGCACTTGAAGGCGTTAACAAGTATAAGTTCCGAGGATGTTAATTGCACAGTTCGACTATTTGGTTATCGTGGCTCGTGAGCACAGTACATCATTGCTTGCCTCTTATGACAATGCCAGATTTTGATTTTAGTATTCCGATGCAATATTGAAACCGAGGGATGGTGTAACACCCCCAATTTTTAATAACATTATTCAAAATATTTAATTAAATAAATAAAATAGAATATTGTAAACAGTAGAGTGATAAGGGGATTGAGATTTGAATCAATAATTAAAGGTTGTGCTTAATTATTTAAATGGGCTTAAGAATGGATTATTGGCTAATTAATTTACACAAGGGCATATTGGAAAATAACCGCACCTTATCACCATAACCCTTACATATCCACGGCTTTACCATCCATTCACGTTCATTTTCATTTTTCACAAAAAATGTAAACAAAAGAGAAGAATGGTCGGCCATTGCCAAGGAAGAAATGAGGAGAAAATTAAATCAAGGCTAGAGATGTAAGCAAGGGGATTAATCTCAATCAAATCTCAAATTCCTTATCTTAATCAAGGTGAATAATAATCTATATCACCTCTACTTTGTTTTATGATCATTTGTTTTTGGGTTTGAGATTAAATCCATTCTTTTGATGATTTGGATGATGATATGCTCGGACTATAAAATTTTTGATATAAATAAGATTGTTTAAATATGATTTTATATGGTTTTAAGGGTAAAACCGATTATAATTGATTTCGAATGCCATGAGGAATTTAAATGTTATGTAAAACATGATTTAGGAATTGGGTTTTAATTTTCATATTTTTCCAAATTATGGAGAATTTATTATGAATTTTCAAAGGAAAATATGGTTAATTGAGTTTAGAAAATTATTTCAGAAATTATGCTAAGAATCTGGGTCTGAAATTTAGATATGTTAGATAACATATTAAAGGTGATTTTCTGTTATTTTTGAGGATTTTTCCTAAGTGATTTGCTATGAGAATTAAATTATTCTAAAAGGAGGACCTAAATGATTTAATTGTTTTGCTTAATGGAATGGCTTATTTGTTAAACTAATCTTGGTTTAGATATGAAATTATGCACCAGTTTTATTTGGAAAATAATTTGAAAAGTTTATGGCAACCAAATAAATGGTTAAAAGTAGGCAAAGTTAGTTATAAAGTTATTGCTTTTATTGGCATTAATTGGCTTTTTCCCAATAAAGTGGGTTCCGGCACTTTTAGAAGCACCTTTCGACTCATAGCATCCACCTTCAATCAAATCGAACCAACTAAGCCAAAAGCAATACACAAGGTATTAAACATTGGTACGTAGTTGATTGGAAAAGGCGGAAGATAGGGTGTCGAAACATTGCTTTTGAGCGGGACGAGACTTTGTTTTGTTTTCTAAAGAAATGCTCTTGCCTGTTTTACTGAATGCTTTCAAAGTTGTCAAAATAGATGCTTTCGAAAGGGGGTTGTCGCCTAATTGTTTAAAGTATAGCTTTCGAATGAATTACTAAGTTTCCAAACTAACTAATGATTACAAAAGGGGTAGTTTCGACCTAGCCGAAATCCTTGTGTCGATCTTATGCCTTTCGAAGGAATTGAAGATACCAATGCTTTTGAAAGGTAGCCTTTGTTTTATAAATAAGAGCCACTTCCTAAAGCTTTCGAAAGGGGTTAATGGTTTCGAAGCCAATTTCGAAGCTTACCTTCAAACATTTTACTTATATGGTTTAAGCCTTCAAAAGGACGGTTCCGATGCTACCAATTTTTTCCCAAACACTTTCATATGATAAATAATGGTTTCGAAAGGGATACTTTCGTTTATATTCACTTTAACCGAAAAGATATTTTAAGGAAAAACCCAATGATTTCGAAAGGGGTACTTTCAAATGGTTTCGAAGCTAAGCTTCTATATTTGAATGGTAATACTTTAACAAATTCGAAAGAATTTGAAAGAAAGATTTTGAAGTATTTCGAAAGGCAGGTGCATAGATTTTTGAAAAGAAGATTTGGATTCTTTCAAAAGGAAGTTTTCCAATGGTGTCAAAAGTAAAGAGTAAAAGTTTCGGAAGCCTTAGTTTTTAGAACAAAGAACCCAATCTCAATTTGTAAAGGAAAACCATGGCATAATAAAAGAGTTCTGAAATGATTTAAGTATGGAGTCTTTGAAGAAGTTTTCCTTGATTAATAGGCTAAAGGGATTAACCAAATTTTATATAAAATGATTTCAAGGATATAAAAACAAATGTGTTTCTATTATCATGTTATTATGTTTACTTCTTCATATATATATATATATATATATATATATATATTCACATTATAATGGGCCCATAACTCTATTTTGGGAAAGGGCGGAATAACCAGTTAGGTTGATCTAATAATGAATATAAATTAAGTTAACTCCTAAATGAGTAGAATTGCAACTAGAAGGCTAGATAGACCAAAATGTTGGATGCTGAAATATTGATTAAAGAAGTTTTCAGGTAGATAGGTTCATAGTAAACCCATGAAAACCATAATTAGGACAAGTTATTGGCAGGGGCTAATAGGTTTATAGTATATCCATGAAAATTATGATTAGACTGAGTTATTGGCAGTGGCCAATAGGTTTGTAGTGAACCCATGAAAACTATATCTGGATTGAGCTATTGACAAATGTCAATAGGTTCCTTGCCAACCCTTGAAACTAGGGTAAGTAGGAAGTTATGGGAGTTACCAATAGGTTCAGGGAGAACCCATGAAATAATGAAATTATTGGCATGGGCCAATAGGTTCTTAGTGATCCCATGAAAACTATAAAACTTGACAGGGAGTCCATAAGCATTAAACAGGTTATTAGTCAGCCCATGAAAACTAATAGGTTAATACCGACCTTAGAAACTATAACTGAGACAAATAGTCAGAATGAATGGGGATGGGAAATCCAAAGTTGATTTACTTGTTTGCATATCATCATAATATTTTGAATTGCTATGTTTAACCATTTTGGATGTAGGAGCACAGTATATAGTTTTATAAAGTTTTGCATAAGATACTAGTGAGGGGAAACCTGTTTCACTAAGCGGTAGGGTCTCACTAGATATCTAATTGGTTTGAGATGGTAGGGTATTATTCATACCAGGCTTTATGTCTAACTGTAAGTTTATTTTTCTCCTTAAACTCATGGGTGCCCAATTGAATTTGAGTAGTTTGAGAGTTGAGGTTTGCAGGTACCTCTTTGGACGAATAAGCTTCCGGAGATGTGCAGGAGGCATGATAGCTATTTAGAGTTCTCTTTATTTTGATTCCACTATGTTGTTGTAAGGGTAAAGTTGTTTAATTGCCTATATATGTACTTTTATCATCTAAGGGGTATCTTTATATGTTGCTCTTGGCGTACGTTATAATAAGTATATTTCCTCGAAACGTGGTTCTCGTATTGGGATTATGTAATGAATTTGAAATACTTTGAACTGGAATGAGAAAGTTGTTTGTTGATTTTTAAATTTTAAATACCCATGTGTTTCTGTTATATCAATGTATCTAACATTACCATATTTGGTTGCCAATGATTAATAAATATGGATGACTGCAACATCCATAGTCGTTAGTTTTGAGCCTTCAAGTAGGGGATGTTACATATGGGAGGAGATTAGGTATCTTCGTAGCTTGTCTCATGAGCATAGTATTTGATTTCGTTGCGAATTCCTGTTTTTTGGCTGTAGTTCTTTTGGTTGGATCAAAGCCACGACCATAGGCTAGTTTTTTATGCAGTATTAATTGGATCGCTTCAACTTCTTCTCTTTTCATCTTAACTTTTATTGCGAGTTCATCTCTCTTGGCTATATACCTTATTTTATTCCCATTTAACATAGCTTGAAATTCGAGTGTTACACTTGCCTTCCAAGTCACAGCGATCGTAGATCGATGTATATTTGTCTTTACTTATTCCTGATCTTCATATCCTAAGAGTTGTTTTCTAGACGTGGCCATTTATGTAAGCTTTACCTTGTGCTCAGCATGGTCTGCCTCGCCGCTTGGGGGTAGGTCGTTGTCAGTCACATGTAGTATGGTTGGTACAACTATCGAACGAGGTTGGTGACCTATAAAAAATTATTTATTTAGTTTAGCGTCATCGTTTTCCTTTCTAAGATTGTCATTATCGTTCATATACTGTGTTGTCGGCGCAGCTGTTAATCGATGACGGTTCACTGTGAAATGTTGGTTATATTTAGTTTAGCGTCACCATCCTCATTTCTGAGATTAACGTTGTCATTTGTATGCTGTGTTGTCAATATGACAGTGAACGGTGGAGTTAAGCTATGAAAAGTTATTTGTTCATGTGCTTGCATGGTCTTCCCTGCTATTTAGGGGAGGATTAAGTTTTGACTATGAAGTTATGTTGCGTATTTGCAGCCTTTTAAATCATGCATATGGTTTCTTATGCTAGTTATGGCTGTCTAGCATATGTATATCCAATGTGCTAAGTTAATAGCATTAACATTGAGAGGTTTTTATACTGGTTCAGGGCATCTAATATCCCTATGACCAATTTGGCTAAGAAGCCAAGCTGCATTGCAAGAAGCTCTGTTTTGATAACTAGTTTGGCCAATCTAATTTCCCTAAGTCCAACATGATTATTTAGCTATGTCAAAGAATATTAACATAGAGATTTTTATGCTGGTTCAGACCATCTAATATCCCTACGCTTAGTTCATCGTATTATTAATTTTTTATAAAACTATAATATACATTACATAAGCAATGTAGATTATGAAAAGTAAGGTCTGAGATGCTTTGAGTTCCAAGTCCTTGGAACTAGATTACGTCAGGTCTTGATAGATGATGTGACCCATTTGCTAAAACTTCTGCTATGGCTCATGGACCTTCCCAATCGGACCCAATGCTCCATCTACTAGGTCCTTTGTGTTGGTCATTACTCTTTGCAGTATCAAGTCCCTATTACAGAAGATTCTTTCTTTAAGCCTGACATTATAATTTTTTCCATTCTTCACCGATATGAAATTGATACTACCGCTGCCTCGTCCCCTTTTTCCAATAAGATCTAAGGCAGTTTTCTTCAATTTCTTATTCTTTTCCACTGTATGTGATATTCTACTATGTGATGGGACCTCTACTTCGATAGGGAGCATTTACTCATATCCCTAGGTTAGTGAAAAGGAAGTTGGCCAATTGGAGATCTGGTTGAAGTTTGGTAGGCCATGGGACTAAAGAATGCTCTTCTTCCCACTTTCCATTAGCTTACTGTAGTCTTTTCTTAAATAGCTCCTTGATGGTTTACTTTGCAGCCTCTACCTACCCATTTGCTTGTGGGTGAGCGACTGAAGAGAAACTTTTCATTATGTCATTATTCTCACAAAGCTCGGTAAACTCTTTACTTTCAAACTAGGTGCCATTGTTTTAAATGATCCTGTGGGAGATTCTGTATGTGGTGATTACGTTCCTCACCCCAAAAATGAAAATCCTTTTCATAGTGATCGTGGCTAGGGGTTCTGTTTCTACCCACTTTGTGAAGTAGTCTATTTCCACTATGGCATATTTAGCTCCTCCCTTTGACATTGGAAGTGGTCCTATCAGATCTATACCCCATATGTCGAACGATAATGGGCTCATGAGTGGAATGAGGTCATAGGTTGGCTGTCTAGAGATACTTACAAATTATTGACATCGGTCACACCTCCTTAAAAATTCCTTTGCGTCCTAAAATGTCGTAGGCCAATAATAACCGTGCCTTAATACTTTCTTTGCTAATTTGTTTCCCCTTGAGTTATCTCTGCATTGGCCTTCTTGTACTTCCTTCATGACCTATGCCCCCTCTTCTATGGAAAAACACACCTAAGATAAGGGGTTGAATACCCTCTCTTGTATAATGTGCCATCAAAGAAGGAGTAGTACGGAGCGTGGTATCTTATTTTTCGGGCTTCATTCTTGTTCGAGGGTAGGCTTCCATTCAATAGTAATTTCTTAATGGGAGTCACCCTGTTATTCTCCTCAGTATGCTGAGGTGCAGGTTCATTTGAGGGATGTTCTCGATTTTCCACTATCTTCTGATCTCGTACTTTTTAAATGGCAGCCCGCTGGGCTTGGGTCAGAACCAATATTTGATTTGATTCTATTATACTTGGCTCTCCTTGATGCTAGATTGGTACTACCTTTATTTCATTAGCCACCCTGGCACATGCAAGTTTTCTCAAGAGTCGGCGAATGAGTTGTTTTCACATGGAATTTTTCTATCGCAAACAAATCGAACTGCTCTAGTAACTTCTTATAGTTCCGCGTATTTGGTTAAGGTTGGTTCCTTCGCTTGGTAATTCCCTACACTTCGTTCATAACTAATTGGGAATTACTGTGAAATTTAATACGGGTTACCTTCATTACCTGGGCTATTCTTAGGGCTACAAGGAGAGCATCATATTCTACCACACTATTGGTTGCTTTGAAACTGAGCTGCACTGCTGCATACAACTTCTGCCCATTCGAAGTGATCAATACATATCCAATTCCTACCCCTTGTTCATTTGATACTCCATCCATAAACAGTTGCCAGACCTGTGGGGTATCATCTTCTTCCTCTAATTAAGATTCATCTGGTAGGGTGCATTTTGCAATGAAATCTGCAATGCTAGCCTTTGATTGCCTTTCAGGGACATTAGGTAATATCGTACTGACTAGGCTCCATTGCTTATTTTAATAAGCGTCTTGATGTCTCTAGCTTCTGCAGTGTCTATCTGAGGGGTTTTTCTATGAGGACTTTGATGGGATGCACTTCGAAATAGGGTTATAGCTTCCTTGAGGTAAGGAGCATGTTGTATGCCAGCTTTTCAACGGCTAAGTAGTTTAGTTCTGCTCCTGAAAGCCACATGCTTGTGAAGTAAATGGGTCTCTAGTTCCCTTCATCTGCTAGTACCATTACAATACTAATAGATTGATCAGTTACTGCTAAATTAATATACTAGTCCTCATATGTCATCGATTTTGATGATATAAGAGCATTGACCAAATGACCTTTTAGGTTTTGGAATAGACTGCTGTGGTTTTCACTCCTCAATCCATTCAGAGTTTCGCCCTTTCTTCACCAAGTAGAAGAATGAGATGCATTTATCTATTGCTTTGGATATGAATCTGCCTAGTACTGCCGCCTTGCTATTTAGACTCATCATATTCTTTGGTTTCTCTAGGATTCCCATTCCTCTAATGGCATCAACCTTCTCAACATTTGCATCAGTGCTACATGCGCTTACTATATACACGAGGAACTAGCTAATGTTCCTTCCAATATGTTCTGCGAACATCATGTTAACTAGCCTTTGGTAGGTTACCCTTGCATTCTTGAGTCCGAATGGCATAACTTTGCAACAGTATAATCCTTTATCTGTCACAAAACTAGTATGCTCCTGATATGGCTTAAATAGCCTATCCAATTTTACCTTGAATATGTGTTCATTAACAAGAGCAGTTTGAGTCCACTGGTCGCGTCTACCATCGATCAATTCTAGGCAAGGGAAAGCTATCCTTCGGGCATGCCTTATTGAGGTTGATGAAGTCTATACAATTTCTCCATTTCCCGTTAGCCTTCCTTACAAGTACTAGGTTGGCAATCCACTTTGGGTATTATACCTCCCTAATGAATACATTCTCTTTCAACTTCTTAATTTCTCATGCAGTGCATTGTACCTTTCCTGGTGTAGGGTTCTACGCTCTTGTTAACCAGATATGCATCAGGGTCAATGTTGAATGCATGGCATATAATGGCCGGATCTATTCCTACCATGGCTGAATGTGTCCAGGCGAATACATATGTCGATTATTTTAGTAAGTTATCTATTCGACACGAGCATCTACACCGAAGGACTTTTTGATTTTGAGAATCTTCATGGGGTCTTCTGGATTTATTTATACGTCTTTGAGATCATCTACCTGCTCTAGCTCTTTCTTTGATGCCCCTAATCTAGGGTTTATCTCACTTTCTGTTTCCTTCTTCGGTGATGGGTTTACTAAGGATGCCTTTCTAGGCTTCTTCGAAGAAGTAATATGCATAAACTAAATTATACTCATTAGTGCCGATCATGTGCATATATGTTCTTTTCTCTTTTTTCGCTGATTTCAAAGGCGCAGGATTACTTGCTTCAACGTTAGCTTGGGTATTTAATGCCGATGTAGTTTTATGAACCAGTTCGTCTTCTTCTTTTTTATTGTCATCATAAATATTAGAAGAGATACCAAAATAATTTTGAACAATTTTATTGCCATAAGTAAGGTTTACATCATATATCTCTCTAGTTAAAACTTGTTCCCTTTTATTGATCCTACTCCTATAGGAGTGTTAAACTTTATAAGAAGATCTTTCTAAGACATGATATCTTCTATGTTTATCAAAGGAGGCCTTCCTAGGATGGCATTATGCGATGAGGGTTGGTCAGTGACTAAGAAGCTTGCATAGAATGACTTGTGCAGCGGGCAGTACCAATGGTAACAAACAAACATGCTGATCCTATTGGCACAGTAGCAATGTTGCTGAAGCCAAAGACCGATTTAGGACTAGGCTTTAGGATTTCTGGTGGAAGCCTCATCTAATCATATGCAAACTTGAAGATGACGTTGACTGAGCTTCCTGAATCAATAAAAACTTTCTTCATAGTGTAATTTGATATTTGCACTGTAACAATGAGTGAGTCTTTGTAAGGTAACACGATTCTAACCACATCAACCGTCGTGAACATTATCTCCAGAGTAGGCTTTTGTTTAACATGGAAAATGGACCTCTGCTGGACTTTCACCTCTTGCACATACCTCTCTTATGCCTTTTTATTCATACCCATAAGGTATGGCTCCCCATGGATTGATGCTATCAGGTAAGAGAGGTTCCTAACCTGATTCTCATTTGGGTCAGCAGTCAAATTTCCTGTTTCGCCTTTGCCGTGATTCTTTTGAAAGTTTCTTAGGTACCCATTCTCTATCAGCCTCTCTATTTCGTTCTTTAGATTTCGATAGTTCTCGGTATGATGGCCATTGGCTTGGTGGAAGAGGCGGTATGCCCATCCCAGGTTTCTTCCCTTTTGTTGGGTACGTTGTAAGCAAGTTCCATCCTAATCATTTAACTGTCGTGAAGCTATGTTCCTTTTGTCCCTTTGCTGGCTGGTGAGATTCCCCTGCGCTCTTTTCTTATCATAGCTGAGGGTAGAAGACTTCTGAATCTATGTAGTCGAACCAATTTCTTCCACCCTAACATAGCCACTGGTACTTTCATCGAAAGCCTTCTTGTTGTGGCATGAATTTTTGCCATTCTTTTCCCATATTGGGGTCCCCCTTTTGATCCCAACATGGGCCACCATTAATAATGATCTTCATCGTTTAGCCCAATCCTGAGAGCTTTAGACATTAAATGTTTGTTAAAATTGCATAGACTCTCATTCTTGACTTTCTTAACGTAGGACATTGTGTTTATATTAGGTGAAACTTCTCTTCCTAAATTAAACTGCCTTAGAAAATATATAGATAGTTGTCATAAAGAATGAACTTCTCTTGGTCCAAATCTCCTAAACTACTTTGCTATAATTCTAGCTTTCAGAACGTCCATATGGTATTCGAATGTACAAAGGTGATTGTTTGGATATGTAGTTCCATCGAATTTTTCAATTAATGGGACCTTGAAATTGTTAGGGAAGTCTGCTTCGATGATAGTCTCGCTGAATAGGGAAGATCCTTCCTCCCTAATCCCTTTTCAGTTCCATGCTGGCAAAGTGTAGGCAACTACTCTACATGAGCTTTTAGCTAGAAAATTTCATCTTCTTTGGGTTCTGATTGTGAAGATTCATCTTTAAACAATGAGGTGGCATCATCCTCTTCCAAAGCAGATCGAATTTGAGTAGAGGGTTAATATTGGTCGATTTTGTCTTGATTTGTGGATTTTCGTAGATCTTGCCTTTCGGCTTGATATCGGTTCTTAAGCTAGCGTCACTATTTCTATCTTTGAAAGTTTCGTTATCATTCCCCTACTGAATAGCCATCGTAATAGGTGAACAAAGGCTTGACTTGTGGACCAAGGTGGAGAGCATGGTCCTTGGGCAGTATTTGGGCTATAATTTTCTCTAGCCATTCGATCCGTTGGTTAATTTGGTTTGTGAAGGATTGGAGTGTGGTCGGGAGGGGCTTCTGCATGGACTTCAGTCAAGCTCCCGCTTTACTTTGGGATTTTAAGACTATGAGTGACTTGTTGGTAGTCTTTCAAACCGAGTGTAAATGTTCTTAAACATGAGAAGTGGTGAATTGGTGGGATTCATGGTACGTGGAATAAACGTGGGTAAATTTTTAGTAGATGTAGGAATAAATGGAGGTCTCCCTTTTTCTAATGTCAAAAATTTTGTAATATTTATCGTCTTACAACACTCAAACTGATGCTGGAGTAATTATCATGCTAATCACCCCATTAATGTTTGAATTAGCAAAATTAAATAGTATTAAATTTTCCATTAAATAGTGATTATATCGCTGGATCCTTACAAAATCAGGTAGTTGCACTTTAACTGTTTGTTGAAATGTCAAATCCAACTAATTTGCTATTAAGTGGTATTAAAATAGGGTAGTTATTCGTTGGTTTTGGCGCACTGCCGACATGTTAGGAGCGAGGATACACTAGTTGATATGAAATACTTGCATGATGCTGCGGTGCTTTGCTTGATACTTAGGTGTGATTATCCTAAGGTACTTTGGCTTCAGGGTGCATGGCTTGCTTAACTTGAGAATTGTTTTAATACATGTACAAACGTGATCTGGGCTGACTGCAATCTGGGCAAACTATGGTATGAGTTTCCCTGGTTGCATGAGTATGGATAAGGTTGATTTATACTTTTGCTATCCACCCGTAAGTGCGAATCTGATTGAAGTGAAGTTTGAGTGGCCCTATGCACAGCCCTTTGGGATGCTTCTGACTCTGTATGGCACTTCTTAGGTATCCCTCGATATATGGGATGCAGATCCGTGCTTGAAGGTGTTAACAGAGTATATGTTCTGGAGGTGTTAATTGCGTAGTTCGACTACTTGACTACTGTGGCTCGTGTGCACAATACATCATTGCCCGCCTCTTGTGACTATGTCAGATTTGGGTTTTAGTATCTTGATGCGATATTAAAACTGAGGGATGGGTGCATATTTAATATCTTTGTGGCTTGTCTCATGAGCTCAGTATTAGATTTCATTGCTACTTCTTGTTTTTGCCTATAGTTCTTTTGGTTGGATCAAGTGTAGGGACCGCAGGCTAGTTTATTATGCTATATCTATTGCATCGCTTCAACTTCTTCTCTTTTCATCTTAGCTTTTATTACGAGGGAGCACTCTCCGTTCTGTACCTTATTTAATTCCCTTTTAACATAATTTAAGAAATTCAGGTGTAACACGATCATTTATGTACGGATACGTATATGTGTATGCTATTTTAGCTCATGATTATAAGATGGATTTATTAGAATTGTAAAACTTTATTTCAAACTCTTCCTTAATTGAAACTAAATTTATAGTAGTTAATTTTAGATTTATAAAGATACAATGTAGTCAAACTTAATATTAACACATACACATACACATACACATATTTTTTAATCAAAACTTTAAACAACTAAGGCAAATGTAAAAGGATGGATGGATTTGTTGTAATGTAAATCACAACATCTATATATGTTCACATTAACCACGTACCCTTCTTATTTGAAGCACGTTCACTATACACATTAAGTGCATTTATTACATTTGTAAATTAAAAGTACATAATTTTTTTAAAATAAATTAAACAAAATAAAGATTTTATTTATTGTAAAAAAAATTAAATTTACATATTTCACTTGCTTTTGACTAGCCTGGTTACTTCAATGGTATTAGAGCCATAATGGTCTATGTGGTCTAAATTAACAATGACTAAAGCTTACCCATTTGGTAGGGTGTCTAAAAAGATATCATGACGGTTGAGATCGGGTAGAAAGTACTCTGTCCTACCTGACTACTGGCCTGACCTAAAGGAAGAAGTAATCCCAGATATTGTTTGCAAAATAAAGACTGAAATTGATTTTTGGCTTTAGGCCAATTTTTAAAATTTGTTTAAAAATTTAAAATTATGTTTTAAATTTAAATGTGAAGTTTAAAATAGAAATGAAATTTTATAAAATTTCTAAAGTGCATTCAATTTTTTCAAAATTATTTTGAAAAATAAAATAACTAATTTTGAAATTTAAAATTTAATTAAGATGATTAATTAAATAAAATAAAATAATTAATTAAAAGCCAACTGATTAAACCATATATGTTGGTATATGCAAGCTATAACTATTATAGTTGCCAAGGATTGCTAGCTCAAGTGGTTAGAGGTTTGAAGCTTTAGATAAAGGTTTTAGATATGATTCGAGTCCCCGAGACATCATAATGACTGATCTGTTTGAAATAATCATCACTCTTTTTATCAAAAAACTATAATTATTGTAGTTATTTATTTATCTTAAAATTATTTATGATAAAATAAATTGAAATTTCTTGTTAATAATAAATATTTAATTAGACTGTTCAATTAAATAAAATTAATTAAATTTATACACATATTGATATGTACGCATAGACAAACAATAACTATTACAGTTGATTACCTATCTTAAATGGTTTAAAATGATTAATATAAAATTTGTACAAATTTTATATAAAATAAATTAATTAAATATGATTTAATCAATAAGAATTAAAATTGATTACATAAGATTTAATTAATAAGATACATGTATATATATTACATAAGTAAATTAAATTATAAAAGTTATAAATAATTTAATACTTTTATAACTGTATATGTATAAACGTAAGTGGAACTATAAGAAACCCAACTTAGATTTAAGGAACAAATACATATGTGTTGTACATATACTGTTATTTTTGATGTGTCTAACACATGAATCACGAGTGTATTTCATAAGAAGTACATTCTTCCTTAAATCAATATCAGTCAAATAAATATCCATCAAAGATTATAAATCTTTAATATAAATGGTGTTCTCTACCAATTATATATTAATAAATTACTTGCATACACTCTAATTGTTGAGCAAACTCAAACTATAGATGTTATGTATAGTATTATTAGTCCATTAACGAGATGCAGAAAGATAACTATATGTATTTATTGAGAAAACCTAAGGTACATACATTATACTTAGGCCGTCGTGGAATGGTGGGTATGCATGAATAATCTCTTTCGATTTGTTGAGAAAACTCAAGGTGAAGATTGAGTTTAGGACAAAAACCATGGGTTAGGAGTTGTATATGGTACAATTGATAAAGTGTTATCCATCGCTTATAAGCATATGATTTGTTGTGCAAACTCGAGGTCAGAATCCTAATGCAAGAGAGTCCTAACAGACACTAGAGAAAATCGGAAGAAATCTATTTTTTAGGGTTTGAGAAACATTAAAATCTAGTGGGAACCATTTTAGAAAAATGAAATGACAACATTTAACATTTCTAATATTGTAAGATTATTTTCTATATATAAATAAAATGATCTACATCGAAAAACTTGTGCAACTAGTAAAATTGACAAAATGTTTATCAATTAAGATATCCCGATGAACTAAATTAAAGATTGATAAAGAAATATGAAATATAATTATTTCAAATCCTTTAGCATGTTATCTCCTTTAAGACTCATGTAAGAGCCTAACTTTACACTGCTAAATGCACTTGTAAATTGGTTGCTTAAGTGTTTAATTGCCCAAAACCATGTATTATCTTTTATGATTGTCGATCTCTAATAGCAATACAAGAATATGGATATTCGATCCATATTCAATCGCATATAAATATTATATGGTGAACAGTTGGGTTTCATAATGTACAAAACTTCAATGAAACTTGTTCACTAGAAACAAGCAAATAAACCATAATGCGAGGTCATGTATTCGACTTACAATAAGGATTACTTTTGAATGGTGCAACCATTTTGAGAAGGAAAGCGAATGTACGAAAGTGGAGGTAATTTAACGCATAGTTCGAACGTAGAGAGTGAATGGTCACCTTTGCTTTATAAAAGGACATCACAAATGAACAAAAATTATATAAAATTTCAAAAGACATTTTACATGGAATGAGAAATGTGATTTCTATTCCAACCGTGTTATAATATCAATAATTATTTTCTATAAAGGTTATTCCTATGAATTTAAGATATTTGATCGAAAACTCTCGATTGTAATAAAAGAAATAAGTAGCCCATAATAAATAGTTAAATAAAGCTATATATTTCTTATGCAATTATAATATTACAGAAATAATTGGAGTATGTCGTGTAATACTTATCGACGATGCATCAAAATAAGAAAATTTGTTTTCATAAATATACCAAATATTATCTATGAAATAATAACTGTTTTAGTATTGACCGAGAATAAATATAGTTTATTTTGTTATGAATATTTTAGGTATTCATTATGAAATAAATATGTTAAAATAATGTTATTTGTTGCATTAGCAACAATACACAGAAGTAGCTAAAATTTTAAAAATTATTTTTAGGATTATGGACTGAGCAATGTATTAGAGGAATACTTCTTTAAATCATAAGATTGTGAATTATATGGTACCGATGAATTATATTTCAGAAGATTAAGGCGAACCACCCATTCAATGGAAGCGATAAAAGAGTTAGTGAACTCTTTGGAGTACTACATAAAGATGTATATATAGTAAAGAGTCTAGTGATACCAAAATGGATCCATCTACTTCATTTAGTTCACAGATGAATTATCATAGAAATGAATAGGTGTATTTGATACATAAGCAATGTATTTATGATAACTTCATTGAATATAGAATGGAAGTAGAAAACATAACATGCGAAGGAAATAAAATAATCTGATTTGATAGAATAATTGAGTATATAGGAAGGATTCCCAATGTACCTAAAATGAATAAGATTCTGTATCAAAATCCTCTCCTTCTGGTTATACATAATGATGTATCGTTAAGAAGTGTTTAAACTTTATTGGACATTATGATGAGTGAAGTTGAGTTAACTTATTTCGTTAGGTATTATACTTAAGAGTAAGTACATAAGTTCAAAATTAATCTCATCTAAAGCATAGATTACGAGGTCATACAAGATAAGAGTTTATAAGGAATCCCAACATATTCTAAGTCAAGGAGTTTATATTGTGTGAGTCGAGAGACTGCACATAGTACTTGTTTATAAGGGATCTTGTGTGGACCACTCCTAACTATTTTAGGACCGATCAATATTGATTGGCCAATTTATGCTATGGTAAACTAAAAATTAAATCAGTTTTATACTTATATAAATGTAGATCATTATAATGTTTATGAGTATTTATTCAATTGCATGAGAAACAATTGTTGTTTCAAGAAACACCACTTCACGATGAAGGAATTTCGTTTATAATCGGTATTAAAATGGATATGATAAGATCCAAGATAAAACTGATTATAAACGATGAAATGAAATTGATCGGGCCTAAAAGGATACAGTAAGTTATAAGTCTAATAAGAACTTCACACATTAAAGTAAAACTATGGTTTTTTTATTGATGGCAAGAGAAGAATTTCCTCAGTTGTCAATAAGCCATTAAGAGTTTTGACTACCATATGGATTGGTGCGCAAATCTGAAGTGAATTCTAAGTATATTATCGAAATATGGTTTTGATAATTATACCCGAAGGGATATGATCTATCAGCCACAAAAATGTCTACGCAAAAAAGATCAATGTAGTTGGAACATGGTAAGCTACGTTGATAGAATAGCATCATAAATTTTAGCTGTTGAAATTAACGTAACAGATTGGTCACTCAACATACTTAAGTTAACTTGGATTTTACTTCCAAAATTATCGCTTGACATGGCTTTGAGTTTTAGTATATGTATGTTGAAAAAGGAATTCCAAATAATGATTTAGAATATGCCATTTGTGTTTAAAAACCAAAAATTGCTGAAGTCGTTGTGAGCAATAATTTAGTTTGTGAGTCCAAGAACTAATATAAAAGTACCGTTTGATAAACATTGGAGTTATGCAATCATTTGTCAAAGAAACCAAATAGTTTGAAGTTCCATCAAAATGCAGAGGAAGCACGTGTCTATAAGAAAGAACATTATTAGGTACAAAAATATTTCTAAAACTATAAGTAAACAACAAAATTATGGTTGCTAAAGATGTAGTCCTATTAAAATCATTTTAATTTAGTTCTCGATGTGGGATTCGAAATCTACACCTTTTATAATCAGTATAAATGGATGTTGGGATTGTCCCAAAAAAATATGCACAAACACCATATTAAAATGTTTAATATGGAGCATGTTATATGGATTCCTTATGCGTTAAACAAGGGAATTATCATATATGTAGAATTGTCTGCAATATCGCTTTTGCTATTGTATTGGATACATGAAGTGAGTATCAAATCCGAATAAGATTGATATATTAAAATTAAGAGTGTTCTCGAATATTTATGAAATACTATAAAATTATTTATAGAAATAATGAACTCCTTATGATGGAGTAAGCAAACTCGACTTCATAAGTGATATCGAGTATAGTATGTCAATCCTAAGTTCATGTTAAATCTTAAGTTACGAACCTGAAGTTGGAAATATTCCAAACAATATGCAAAAGCTGATTCAACGAAAGGCTAAGTATATCACCTTGGGTAGCACTGAATTATTGTAGGTATAAATAAATGCATAACTTTGGGACCAAGCTAGATGTGATTCTAAATCATGATAATCCCACGTCATTGTTATGTGATAACATTGATGTTATTCAGATCATGAAAAAAACCTAGAAATCACTGAAAGTCAAGAAATATACTATATAATGTTCTACGTGATAAAATACTTTATCAACATTAGAGAGAACCAATTAACAAGGTAAATAATTAAAACATAGTAGCATACCTATTCACGAAGGGGCTGACCTGATTAGTTTTCGAGAAAATCGATCGAAGGATTATGAAATAAGATTCCATAATTGACCATAAGTGCAAATGGGAGATTGACAGAGTTAGATGTATTCCCTAGAAACAATTATGTAATATGTTACACATATCTAACTCGATAACCAATCTTGTTTAAAATAAAAGGTGTTTTCTTTCTATTATATAATTGTCATATTATGGTATAATTAATTAAGTAATTAACTTAAAGTATATTAAACAGAAAATCCTTAAATGATATGTTATGTGATAATAATTACACTGTTTTATAATCATGAGAAATTTATCACATTAAAAATAACATATTATCTAAAATATTCCCAGTCAAGACATTTTGACATGGGATATCGATGCATCTGCTGTTTGGGGGACCAAGAGGTTACATACTAACAGTTATTGGATATCAACGAAATGACTCGCTCGAGAGTTTTTGGTGGTTAAATAGCTAAGGTCAAACAAAAATTCTCAAAAAATGATATTACATAGTTCTTTCAACTTGAGAATACTATTGAACAACATTTTGGACACTCCACTTTGATTATAGTTAAATCATGGTATGTTGTCCGTTGACTGTATTTTTTACCAACCTCGAAACTGCACCACAAAAAGAAAACGTTAATTGCTAATCTTACGGAATAAGAGCTGAAATAAGTATTCAATGGGTAAATGACACAGGATATATAGTGGTTTGGTAGATTTACCTACGTCCATTGAGAATTCCACTTATTATACGACTCTCTTATAATTACTAGGAATTACAAGATATAAAAAAAGACAAAATAGGTGGCTCGATAATAATGCTACTATTGATCTTGAGTGCTTGCTGAGCTTAGAACTATAGATGGTGAGCTGCTATGAGGATCTACGTGTTGATATTGAGCTAAGGACACGGTGCTGTGAATGATTGATGGGTCCTTTGCATGAATCGACCCTAGGCGGGTAGCGACCAATGACTGAATGGTCAACCCTAGGTGGGTGATGACCAACAACCTCTTTGAAGCTGCCATACATAAGGAATTTATTATGGTTGAAACTGATGCTAGGACGACTAAGATAATGTCGTAAAACATACTGAAAATGCACTACGTTGGCGTCAAAATTGGCCGCCAGCACCCAATTATGTAAAGGTACTAATATCCAACCCAATCACATAAATACAAAGAGAAATAAATGAAGAACAAAATTAAAACAATCATAAAATGCTTAAAAGAGACAAGATTTATAGTGCTTCGGTTAACTCTAGCCTACGTCTAGTCCAAATAATCCTTTTTCTATGCTAAAGTTTGTTTACATTTACAATCCGTAATCTAGAAATAAATTTGGCAGAGTGTAGCCTAGGTTGAAGATGGAGAGAAGCAGAAAGAAGATCCCTTTTTTGATGCCTTGTCTGCTGTATTTATAAGGGAAGACATGCACAAATCGGGCTGAAATTTGGCAGAAGGTTCCTAAGACTAAGAAGAGGCCATCCAAAAATTTCCAGGTCCATTAGGGCCCATAAAAGGGATTGGTACTGACCCCTTTTAGTGTGTCCAAATGGGCTGCAATCCTTTTGAGTGGTGCCCCATGATGCTAGCTACTTTCCCTTTAAATTTCGTGCCATTTTGACTTACAGTTTGTGAGATATCACGTTTTCCATGAAGTGGTGTTGCTTGAATTCTGTTTTCTGCCGATCCCTCTAGAGGCATAGGTACCGATCCCTTCAATCTCTTCCAAATGACATGTGATCCCTAGGGGAGCTTCCACATATTGTATTATGCTTAGCCTCCAAGTTTCATGCCAATTGAATTAGTAGAACTCAAGTTATTGATCAATCTTTGTTGCAATAAGTTATGAAGGCGATTATAGCCAATCCCTATGGAGGTTAGATACCAATACCTCCAACTTGCTCCAAATGATATGTGATTCCTATAGGGTGTTCCATATGTTGTATTTAGCTTGTTCTCTAAGTTTCATGTCAATGGGATTAGTAAATATTAAGATATTGACTAATCACTACCAAAATTTGAATATAGCTGACCTCTACAAGGGAAGAGCGCCAACCCCTATGGAGAGATCGGTATCGATCCCTCTAATTTGCTTGTTTTGGGGGTGTGAACCCTAGGGTAAACTCCCTAGGGTCCCCTCTTCCTGTTTCTAGAGTTTCACTTCATCCCTCTTGTGGTTGTTGAGTTATTAATTATTTCTATCGAAATGCACTTAATCCGATGTGTTGAACCATATTCCATACTTCAGACATTCTGCCTTGCATATCTATCAATTCCATTCAATATCGACTTCATGTTATTATCTGTACTTGATTTCTGGGTCCCACAATCATCACTCTGGACTCATCAGCCTCAACATTCGCGAAGTATGTTTGGTTAAATCCGCCTGTATACAGCCTTGGCAAAATGTAGTTTAACATTTTTCCTCCAGAAACATGCCTTGTGATAGGAAGGTGTGTTTTGAATTTCCATAAATCCAAAATCCATTGATAACCGTATTTTCCAATCCAGAATCCAATCCGTTACCGATCCAAATCCATAATCTCTCCGGATCGTTAGTGAAATCCATGACTTTTCGAGTCGATATCCAATTTCGAATACATTCCAAATCCTTAGTCGAATCTATATCTATCCAAAGCTAATAGCCAAATCTGTGATCTTACCAAATTGTTTGCCAAATCCAATGCCTCGGTCTCATCGGATCCTTACCGAACACAATCCTCATTCGATGACCTAAGTAAGCCGATCCACCATGTTGACCTACCCTTCGCCAGGCATAGTCCATACATGACGATCTTGAGCTCTTAGATTGTTGCTGAGCACAATGCATGCTCGAAGACCTGAGTAGGACAATCCATCATGTTCGAGCAAAGCGGCCTACCTCTTGCCAGGCATAGTCCATACCTCACAACCTTGATCTCTCTAGATCCTTACCGAGGACAATCCATACTCAACGACCTGAGTAGGCCGACATCGCGTTCGAGCGAAGCAACCTACCCCTTGTTAGGCATAGCCCATACCCGACGACCTTGATCTCTCTGGATCTTTGCCAAGCATAATCCATACTCGACGACCTGAGTAGGCCGATCCATTGCGTTCGAGCAAAGCGACCTACACCTTGCCAGGCATAGTCCATACCGGACGAGCTTGATCTCTCAGGATCCTTGTTCACTAATCCTCCACGCATAGCTCACCTGATCATCTCTGCGAACCTAGAGTCTCATATCATCGTGTCCAACCTACCCTTCAAGACTGTGAGGGAATTCTGGAATGTATTCTTTTGGATGAGCATCCAAATTCCTATTCACACCAAGATCCATAGGATTGACCGTAGATCCTCCAGCATCACGATCGACCAGATTAGGGGGCACGCCCCCATGTCTTTGGGGATTGTTGTTGATCCCTCTAAGATGGTCGAGGACTTCCCCATACTACTCTACTCCACTCCTTCGTTCGTTGGCTATATCTCTATTCTCCCGGTTTTGATTTTCAGCGAATCCAGCCGCCTCAACTCCTTGATCCATAGATCCAGCAGTCCCTATCATTCCAACTTATTGGATTTGCATTCTCGTAGCTCCTATAGATCCATCCTGTTCGATCTACCGGAGTAGATTCTACATTATCTCCTCCTGCCTTTTGAGCATCTGTTCCTGCATAGCATCCATTATTATTCCCATTTAATCTCTAGTGATGTACATATATGCTTGATTAGCTTCGGCTCCTAAGGAAACCTCATGACTCCCTTCATGATAGCTCCTATCCACTACTTCTCTCCTTGTCAATAGCCTATCCATTGCTTTAAATCCAAGATCTAGATCTTTTCCAAGCTCTAAATTCGAATTCCAGATCTACAGGGGCTACCTTTCTCAGTGAAAGGACCAAAATGTTGGCATTAAAATTGGCCACCAATACCCAATTATGTAAAGGCACCAATATCCAATCCAATCACCGAAATATGAAGAGGAATAAATGAAGAACAAAATTAAAACAATTCGAAAGCAAGTAAAAAGAGACAAGATTTATAGTGGTTCGGCTAACTCTGGCTTACATGAACTCCCAAATAATTCTTTTTTCTATAAAGAAGTTCGTTTACAGTTACAATCCGAAATCTAAGAATAAAATTAGCAGAGTGTAACCTAGGTTCAAGATGAAGAGAAGCAAATAGAAGATCACTTTTCTTACGCCATGCCTGATGTATTTATAACGGAAGACATGCACAACTCGAGGTGAAATTTTGGTAATAGGTTCGGGAGACCAAGACGAGGCCATCCAAAAATTTCCAGGCCCATTGGAGCCTACAATAAGGATCAACACCGATCCTTATTAGTGTGTCCAAAATGACCAGTGATCCCTATGAGTGGTTCCCCATGATGTTAGCTACTTGACCTTCAAATTTCATGCCATTTCGACATACGGTTTGTGAGATATCGCATTTTTCACTAAGTGGTGTTGCTTGAATTCTGATTTCTATCAATCCTTCTAAAGGGATAGGTACCAATCCCTCCAATCTCTTCCAAATACCATGCGATCCCTAGGGGAGCTTCTCCATGCTGTATTATGCTTAGCCTCTAAGTTTTAAGTCAATTAGATTAGTAGAATCGAGTTATTGATCAATCTTTGTTGCAATAAGTTGTGAATGCTGATTATAGCCGGTCCCTATGGAGGGTTAAGTAACGATCCCTCCAACTTGCTCCAAATGATATGCAATCCCTATGGGGCATTTCATATGTTGTAATTAGCTTGTGCTCCAAGTTCATGTCAATTAGATCGGTAGATAATGAGATATTGACTAATCACTGCCAGAATTTGAATATAGTCAACCCCTACAAGGGAAGAGAGCCGACCCCTATGGAGGGACTTTTACCGATCCCTTTAAGTTGCTTGTTTTAAGATGCGACCCCTAGGGTGAACTCCCTAGGGTCCCCTTTTCCTATTCCTAGAGTTTCACTTCGATCCCTCTTGTGGTTGTTGGTTATTAATTGTTTTCTATCGAAATGCACTTGCTTCCATGTGTTGGACCATATTCCATCATTCGAACATTCTTCCTTACATATCTATCAGCTCCATTCAATCTCGACCTGATGTTGTTACCTATACTTGATTTCTGGGTCCCACAATCATCACTTGGATTCATCAGCCTCAATAATCGCGAAGTCTATTAGGTTAAATTTTCCTGTATACTACCTTGGCAAAAGGTGGGTTAACACACTATGACGTAAATATGATTAATGAGGGATAGCTGGTGAAGTGAAGGAAATAAGCAGTAGAGGTCAACATCAATAGGGAAAGCCACGCCTTTCCCTTATTATTCAAGTAATGTTCATGCACAGTGGCAGCATGTTTCACGACATGTTCTATGTCAGAAAATGACACACTTAGTTGCACTTCTTTTCGGCCTCATCGTATATTGATGTGGCGAGGTGGACTAGAAAGGCCGGCCTTTTTTCAAAGATACGGAAAAGGTTGGGAAACCGCAATAGTTTGTGCTAATGGAATGGGCCAAGCCAGATAGGTTTTCCTGCACTGCTCAAAATGATACAAAGGACTAACTGTAGTGTTTCTTATGGAAGATGCATTGGAGGCAGGCAGGCAGGACATACATGTGGCAAATTGGAAATGCGATGATCTATTAACGGGTAGTGGGAGGTGCTAAAGTAGATGGGCTCTCTAGGAGCCAACTGGTTACAAGAAGGGGTAAGACAATGGGGATTAGGCCGAGGAGTGCATGTTCCTTGCTTTTTCGTGTCAAGCTGACTATTGGTCGTTACCTTGAGAAACACTGGCCAGGAGGCTAACCTAAAGTGCAATGGAGAAGATGGATTAATAGGGGCCCAATCTAGATGGTAGTCGAGGGAGACTTTCTGGCCTGCTTCTAACTCTCGAGTGGCTCATGGTAGGCTGGCTTGAGCCCAAGGCGGCCCGGATCGAAGTGGAGCAAGCTAAGGAACCTTGATTATCCTATCTTCTTATTTATTAAAAAATTTAATAACATTTTCCCCCTAAGCCTGTGCCCATGAGCAAGCATGGGCTTGTAAAGCCTAAAAGACATTGATTGATTGACGATTCTACTATGCAATTAATGCACTATCCACATGGCCTTGAGCCATTAGTTGTGACTATTATGCTTCTCGAGATGCGCCAGAAAGGTGTCTTCTTGCCCATGTAAGTGGTGTGACACAACACTTATCACCTTTGAATGGTTGAGATTTATTTTTCCTTTTCCATTACAGCGGCCGCGATTAATGGGACAGACATATAAATACCCCCTTCCCCTTCCATTTAAAACCTTTGGAGCTTTGGCCATGTAATTTATTCTATAGATTTAAACTCTGCAAGGTTTTCTCTTTGTAATTGTCCTCCTCTTCCTTTCCACTACTCTTGAGCATTTGGCTTTTCGTCAAACTTGTTTGAGATTTTTCTTTGATTTAGTAAGGTTTAGAGGAAAGTAGCCTTTTCGGATGCTGAACTGTACTTGTCGATGGCAGTTGGGACCATTGTTCTTGGATTTCGGATGCTTGAGGTAGACTTTACCTTTTGCCAGGACCTAGCTCCCCTAGCCAAAATTTCGATGTTGATCAAACGTCGATCTCAAGCTATAGATCCAAGCGAGGCTAGGGCACTTCCTTGCCTTGATGCTCCTATCTCCTAACATCAGGCCGGTTTGGAGGCTTTCGGCACCCCTTTAGAAGGAGGAGAGGCTGATGCCTCTAATTTTGATGTTATCGTTGAGGATTTGGTCTACTCCTTAATAAGGTTTCCTGGGAGCTCTTCACGATCTCTTGTGAGGTTCGATGGTATAGGCATCAATGGTGGCAGCATACTCCTTCAACAACAAGGTCTAAATCTGTTGAAACATATAAGGTGCTGTGGCATCTTGCTTAGTTTTCTTCAACAAGTTCTTGATCATTTCCCCTGTTGGGAACCCACTAGGCGTTGCTAAGAGTATGAATTGATTAGCCCCCAAAGAGCGCTATCGATGTGCTTCTTCTTCCCTTTCATTTTTTCTTCTTTTCGGCTAATTAACATTTGAAAACTATTGTAAGCCTAACAAGACGGGCATTGTGCCCCTATGCACTATTGAACTGAATAAAATAGATTCTTTGTTGCAAGCTTGTTAATTGAGAAACTAGCTTTAGTAGTTTGGTCTTACTTTTGACTTATAGGGTATCATATTCCGATAGCTAGTAGTTTTTTGCACTGGTCTAACAAAAAAAATTTGGTTGCCTACCTAGACAAGTCAAGGGACCACGAAGTGAGCGTTACCATGCCTCTGGGTGCTTGTTTAGTGTTGAGGCTGGTACGAGGCGGTTGAGTCTCATCCTTCTGCTCTACCGCTTGGCGGTTCCAGCTGGAATCTTAGTGTCGGGCTATTAAATGTTCCCCTAGGTGACGTGCTATTCGAGGCATTCCCATACGGTTTTTAATAGTAAAAACTCTGATTAAAATGGGCTAAGTAGCATGACTATCATGCGATTGGCTAAGCCTGGTTGCTCGCTCATATGAGTAAACTGCTTACCAAGCATCGAGCGGCAGGTAGCATTGGTGCTGAGTGAGGGCATATGTGTAACAACATGTATTCTATACATCGAAGTATCGTAGAATATTTATATTATTTTCATACAAGGTCGTATGGTTCTAAAATTCTGAAAAATAACTCTTTTGGACATTCCCCACATCCATGATTTTTTTTGAATCTCTATTTGACAATTTTGACCCTATAAATCTTATATGGCCTTTTGATAGGGGTCGAATTGGGTTCTCAAACCACTTTCATTAGATCAGGATGATGGTTTCTCTTTCTACAGAGTGGTCATATCAAGAGAACAGACGTATCATTTGAGAGTTATGGCTATTTGGAGTTTTATTTGATTTTGAATAGCTTAAGTTGGTCACTAGGGTCATCGGTGCTAAGGTTCATGACATATTTTAGGTTTGGAGTAAGTGTAAGGTGATGGGACCTTATCCTCGTCATTTCACAACTACCAAAAATAGTTAAAAACATCCATTGACTAAAAATAAACCCTTAAACCTATTTTAATTAGGGAAAGTAGCAGGATTAGCACTTGGGATTAGAGATTTTCTATTAGAGAAGCCTTGTCTTCTACTGTTCATTTAGGGATTTGGATCTTGCTTTAGATTAAGATGAGTGACTAGATCTCTCGCTTGCTAATTAGATCATTATACTTCTTAAATAATGTTCTAAAAATTATATAAAAATCTCTAAAAATGTTTTAGACTTTAATTAATCATATATATGAAATTTAAACAATTTGGACTTGGTTTATAATAAAGTGCTCCTATGGATCCTTAACCTTCACCATAGATTTAGATTTCTTCAAATAGATAAGTTTGGATGTTTAGCTAATATTTTGGTTCCTATACGATGTATGCATGTTTGCCTAATGTTTGATGGAGACATAGATAGGAAGAAGTTAGGCATAGGAGATGATCCATGAATTTTATTCCAAATTCGGTCAATCGATGTGGGGCAACAAGGAGTGCCTCATAAGTTTTCATACCAAGTTTCATGTCATTAGAAGTTGATATGGTCAATATATGGGCATTCGAATCAGGGATCTACGCGTGAAGTGCTTGAGAAAAATGTTAAGTGTAGGGATCGGTAGTGCCTTAGAGATCAATGGAACTCTCTTATACTTGGAGCACGAGATTGGGGTGCAAGCTATGGATCAGAGCATGAGAAAATGGAGGCAAGGAAGTGAAGCCAAAATCATACGATTTTGACTAACTTTAGGATCGCCCCATGGATCTATAGCAATCCATAAGGGTTAGCCCATTGGACTCGCAAATCACGTTGGATCATAAGGAGGTGTGCTGGAGCTTATATGTAAAGTGTATGATCAATGGAAATGGATCAACAAGAGATGATTCAGAGGTAAAGGATCAGTGATGATCCTCGAATTTTGTCCCAAACTTGGTGACATTTATATTAGATGACAAGGAACGCCTCATAAACCTACATTCCAAGTTTCAGACCATTTGGAGTTCGTACGCTCAAGTTGTGGTCGTTTGAAGATGTAAAGTGTAGGGATCGGTGATGATCTCAAGGATTGGTGATGATCCCTGACTTTTGTCCCAAACTTGATGAGATTTATATGGAGTAAATAGGAAGGCCCCATAAGGCTACGGTCCAAGTTTTGAGTCACTTAGAGTTTGTGTGCTCGAGTTATGGTCGTTTGAAGATAGATCGATCGTGATTATCAGCGACGATGACACGGAGTTCAACAATAATGATTCCATAATGGAAAGTGATGGCTTCGACGATGGATAGCTATACTTAGGGATACGAAGCAGCCAAACTGAAGGATTTGCTAGATGAAAGTTACAGGATGAATGATGGCATTCTACGACTAACGATGGCTAACTAGCATAGTTCCCAACCGAAACGACTTCAGACGACAGTCGTAAGGACAATTGAAGGATGAGCTCTACTATGGATGACATTTGCAAAGGGATTGCTGATGTTTGTAGATTTTGAAGTGTACTCGTAAAGCGGGAGTATGTGAGGATGCTCGTAGGGGAGTGCGATGTGCCTCGGGATCACACGATGTTTCAATCTATTTTACCCTAGACTAAGTACGACGACAGTCTAGTTCCTAGCCTACCGAGCGGCATGGATTCGAGTACAATGAAGCCAAGACATTGAGTAATCCTTGATGATGCAATGGGGTCTTATGGTATCATATATCCAATACACTAAGTGAGCGAATGTGAGAATGGATAATGGATGCTATGTTTATTTGGTTGTTTATCACCCTAAGGATGTCATACGATGTAGGCATTACCAATGCAAATATTTAGACACCACTTAGCACGTCGATGTATAGTACACCCACAATGATTATCATAGAGTTGCGTTTATTTTCTGTATGTGCTAACTTTATGGATGCAAGGATAGGTCATGTATGGTTCTTCGTACCATTTGTCCTAGTGTATTGATTTTTTTTGTTTGATATTTCTACCACTCACACCAGACTGTTATCTGACCCAAGATTCTATGCTTTGCTTCCTATTAATCTAGGCACTCTTAAATGAGTAGATTAGGGATATCAGATTTGGTGAGCAAATAGAGATAGACAGATGGTGAGCAAGAGACTATTTTCTTATATTATATATACCTATTTGCTAATCCGCTACACAGCATTATGGAGCTTGCTAGTGCCAGTTTTACTTAAAGACAGTTATTATTTGATGTATAACTCCATTTCCTACACTGTGTACTATGTGGATCTATTACTCTTATTCTATGATTCATCTGGTTATTTACTGTCTCGACTATTTTATATATGAGATTATTATTATTATTATATTTTATTCGATGCACTGTGATATATACGACAGTTCTATGCTATCTTATTTATTTTATTACCAATGATGATTCCCCCACATCGACCGAGCACTGCTACAATGCACTACATAAGTATATTAGGTGTCAGTCGTGTAGGATGGATTGCATTTTGTATCAGAATCAGGCTGCATTGTTTAGCCTAAGGGATACCGTGATTTAGTAGAGATAGGGTAGGAGTTCTCACCCTAGAATGAATCGAGAGAGAGAGTGTGTGTGTACGAGTGCATGTACTTGTTATATATTTTGGTTTTCAAAACTGTATAATAGCATATATAGCATATAATTCGCACTGCGCAAACGAGTACTACTTAAGCAGAATTCCCCATAGAGAGATTGATCGTTCTTATTGCAGATTGAACGATGAGTCATTAAACAAGGAATGCTGCTAGGAGCTCCATCTCTAGAGTGGAAGAAAGAGATGGCTCATGAGCTGCTAATTCTAATTTTCATATCATTTTTAACACCATGATGAGGAACATGCAGCAAAATGCTCAAGCAACCGCCCAAATGTTATTGCTGATGCTGGTGCTCTACAGGCGCTTAGAGCTGATTTTGCCAAGTTGAATAAAGACTTTACTAGCCTTAAAGGCAAACTATTCCAAGGAATGGAGTCTACATTGGATGTTCAACTATGGCTCAACACTTGTGAGCAGATATTTGATTATCTCGGACTTAATGATGCTATGAAGAGGAGGTTGGCCTCACGTCAGCTTCATGGAAGGGCGAAGAACTGGTGGATCGCTATGAAAGTGGCTACATCGGAGGACCAGTTCACTTGGAATTAGTTCAAAGCTCGTTTTGAAGAGTAGTTAACCCGACCGTTTAGAAGTCGACCTTGTTCTATAAGTTTTTGGATCTGAAGCAAGAGGACATGGCTGTCTTTGAGTATGTTGCTGAGTTTGACTCTCCGTCGAAATATGGGATGTCGTTTATCGATACTCCATTAAAGAAGAACAAGAAGTTCATCATCGGCTTGGAAAAATATTTAGGATAAAGCTTATGGGCAATATTGATGAAACTTTTGAGATGTTAGTTGAAAAGGCATTGAAGCATGAGAGTCTTTATCCAAAACCAAAGGTCGTTGTTCCTAAAGAAGAGCCAAAGCCACAATCGGGGGAGGGAGGCAAGAAGAAATGGAATAATGAGATGAAGTGGTTTCAAAATAAGGTTGACCAAAAGAAAAAGATCAAAAGTGGGACGATTTGCATTGATTGCCTAGAGAAGGGTCATTTCAGTAGAGACTACAAAGCCAAGGAAAAGAAGTGTTTTCTCTACAATAAGTTTGGGATCTTAAGAAAGACTATCCTAAGTTGCCTAAGCAGAAGCAGGTGGTGAAAGCGTATGCAATCAATGCCATTCTGACTTCATCATATGCTCCATCGATGAAAGAGAAGGGAAAAGGCATTGTTATTCAAGATACGCTTTACATTTATGATGTTCTTATATGAGTTTTTCTTTGATACCGAGGATTCAAATCCTTTATATCTAGTGACTTAGTAGATAGATTGGGATTGGGACCTAAAATTATTCACTAATCCTTGATTGTGATGAACCATGTTGGAGGCTCCACTAGCCTGTGTATGGTTTGTTGTAGTTTGGTCATATCGAGTCATGGATATTCTTTTGCTTATGATTGCTTTGTTTTGGGTTTTGTGGGATTTGGTATTATGCTAGGGATGGACTGGCTTTGTAGATACAGAGCAGTGGTGGAATGAAAGAGGTCGTTATTGATGATAAGAATGGACGATGGGCGGAAGGTTGTGTTCGGCTGCCTTTCGCACGATGAGGTGATGACCGACTTTCTTTATTTGCTTGATATCCCATACGATGAGTTACTGACAGTACCATTCATTAGAGTATCCAAACATATTTGAGGAGGTGACCGGACTTCCACCATATAAAGAAATCAACTTCTTTATTGACTTAGGTAAAGAGGCCGGATCAGTAGTGATGTTGTTGAGGAGGATGACACCTAGAGATCAAAGAGAGCTTGAGGTGCAAGTGAATGACCATTTGCAAAAATGGTTCATTCGTAAGAATATATCTGCGTGGGGAGTGCCAGTAGTATTCACCATGAAGGCAGACGATTCCCTTAGTTATGCGCTGATTATCATGAGCCAAATAAAGTGATGAAGAAGAAGAAGTAGTATCCGCTCCCACGCACTGATCACTTATTCGATCAGCTTCATGATGCCAAAATATTTCTCAGTTGGATCTTGGGATATGATTACACCAACTGAGAGTGGTAAAGGACAATGCATTGATTATAGCATTTTGTACGCCATCTGGTTTCTATGAATGGTTGGTTATGCCGTTTGGGTTAACCATTGTGCCAACATATTTGTTGACCACATGAACCATGTCTTCATGGGCCAGCTAAACAATTTGTGCTAGTGTTTGTTGATGATATTCCTTTCTACTCACAGACAGAGAAAGAACACAAGGCACATTTGAGGATTGTGTTTGAGGTGTTGAGAAAACTCCAAATGAAGGCGAAGTTTTCCAAATGTCACTTCTGGAGGAGGAAGGTGAGATTTTTTGTTCACATTGTTCCCAAGAAGGGCATTGTCATAGATCCTGCAAAAGTTGTAGTAATCCAAGATTGGGTTAGCCCAAAAATGCTACAGATGTGAGAAGTTTCTTGGGGTTAGCTAGATATTATAGACCATTGATCCAGTACTTCTCCAAAGTAGCGGCACCGTTGACTCACTTAACAAAAAAGAATCAGACATTTACTTGGAATGTGAGATGCGATAAGGCTTTCATAAGTCTGAAGGAAAAGTTAATGATTGCACCGATATTGACCATTCCAAATGTAAATGAAGAGATGACAGTATACACTAGTGCTTGTGCTGCCAGATTAGGTGCAGTATTGATGCAGAGAGGCAAAGTTGTTGCATATGTTAGTCAATAACTGAAGACACATGAGAAGAAATTCCCAACCCATGATTTAGAATTCGCAGCGATTGTGTTTGTGCTGAAAAGATGAAGGCACTATCTTTTAGGGGAGAGGTTTGAGCCATTCACCGACCTTAAATCATTAAAGTACCTCTTTTCGTGGAAGGATCTCAACATTCGTCAAGAGCGATGGTTATAGTTCCTATCCTCCTATGATTTTGATATTGCATATACATTAAGGAAAGGCAAGGAAAGGTAATGCAGTCACCAATGCCTTAAGTAGGAGACATGCCATATTAGGAGCTATGTTCCTAAAGTGGATGCTGTTAGAGTATATAGTTGGTTATGATTATTTACTTGAGATGCAAACGAGAGCCAAAGATATTGGTGAACTTGACTATTACACCTATTATAATTAAACGGATTGGTACTAGTCAGAGGCGGGATGCCAGATTAGCCGAGATCATTGCTAAGATTAAAGAGGGAGTAGAGTCTGAAGATATGAGACAGTACGAACTCAACTGAGATGGTTGGCTCCTTTAGGATTGGAGACCGTTATTCCTAAAGTCAATGAGTTAGGAGATGAGGTACACCGTAAATGCCATCCTCCGAGATTGACTATACATCCTGGCGGCAATAACATGTATTGCGATATAAGGTCGCATGATTCTAAAATTTTAAGAAATGACTCTTAGGGGCTTTTTCCACATCCATGATTTTTTTCCGAATTTCTATATAACCATTTTGACCCTATAAATCTTGTATGGCGTATAATTCTGATAGAAGCTGAATTAAGATCTGAAACCACTTTCATTAGATTGGGATGATGGTTTTACTTTCCGTTCAATGGTCATATTAAGAGAACATTCTTACCTTTTGAGATTTTTGGCTGTTTAAAGTTTTATTTAAATTTTAATAGCTTAAGTGGGTAATTAGGGTCATTGGTGCTAAGGCCCATGACCTATTTCGGATTTGGAGTAAGTGGAGACGGATGGGATCTCATCCCCTTCATTTCAAATCTCCTAAAAATAGTTAGAAACCTCCATTAAATTCCACTGACCAAAAAAGAACCCTTAAACCTACTTTGATTTACCAAATTTCGACATTAAGAAGAGACTAGCGGGATCAACACTTGGGATAAGAGATTTACTGTTGGAGAAGCCTTGGATTTTGTACCTTCTACTATTCATTTGGATCTTGCTTTGGGTTAACGTGAGTGATTAGATCTCTCACTTGCCAATTAGGTTAGTATATGCCCTAAACGATGTTTTAAAAATTATATAAAAATCTCTAAAAATGTTTTAGACATTAATTAACCATATATGTGAAATTTAGAAAATTTGGACTTGATTTATAAAAAGTTTTCATACGGATCCTTAACCTTCACCTTAGATTTAGATTTCTTTAAAATAGATTGTTTGGATGATATTTTGGTTCCTGTATGATGTATGCATGTTTGCCTAATGTTTGAATGGTTAAAAACGCCGATCGAATGGTGACTAGTTAGGAAGAAGTTAGCAATCGGTGATGATCCCCAGGGTCAGTGATGATCCCTAAATTTTATTCTAAATTTGGTGCGATCGATGTGGGCAATAAGGAAGGCCTCATAAGATTGCATACCAAGTTTCAGATCATTAGGAGTTGATATAGTTAAGATATATGGGCATTCAAAGCAGGGATCGATGAAAAATCCTATGCATGGAGTGCTTGGGAGAAACGCTAAGTGTAGGGATCGATAATGACCCTTGGAGATTGGTGGAACTCTCTTATGCTAGGAGTATGGGATCAGGATGCAAGCTATAGATCGGAGCATTGGAAAATGGAGGTAAGGAAGTGGAGCCAAAATTAGACGATTTTTGCTAACTTCGGGTTCGTCCCCATGGATCGGTACTGATCCATGGGGTTTGTCCATTAGACTTTCGAATCACCTTGGAGCATAGGAAGGTGTGTTAGAGCTTATATGTGAAGTGTGGGATCGGTGGTGGTGGGTCGGTGGCCATGGGACAGTGGGGAATGGTTCGGTGGCCGAGGATCGGTGATGATCCACGAATTTGGTCCCAAACTTTTTCATATTTATATAGGGTGAAAATAAAGACCCCATAGCCTACAATACAAGTTTCAGATCGTTTGAAGTTCGTATACTCAAGTTGTGGTCATTTGAAGTTCGTATACTCAAGTTGTCGTCGTTTGAAGACGTAAAGTATAAGGATCGGTCATTAGCCCCAAGATTGGTGATGATCCCTGACTTTTGTCCCAGACTTGGTGAGATTAATATCAGGTGACAAGGAAGGACCTATAAGCCTACATTCCAAATTTCAGATCATTTGGAATTCGTATACTCAAGTTGTGGTCATTTGAAGATGTAAAGTGTGGGGATCGATGATGATCTCCAACTTTTGTGTTACACTTGGTGAGATTTATATGGGGTGACAAGGAAGGCCCCATAAGGCTATGTTCCAAGTTTCGAGTCGTTTAGAGTTTGTATGCCTGAGTTATGGTTGTTTGAATATAGATCGGTGGCGATTGTCGGAGACGATGACACGAAGTTCAACGACGATGATTCCATGATAGGAAGTGATGGTTTCGATGATGGATAGCTATACTTCAGGATTCAGGGTAGCTGGATTAAAGGAACCATTAGGGGAACGTTACAGGACGAACGCTAATATTCTATGACTAACGATGGCTGTGCAAGATAGTTTCCAACCGCGATGATCTCAGACGATAGTCGTAAGGACAGTTCCAGGATAATCTCTACTATGGATGATGTGTGCAAAGGGATCATTGATATTCATAGGTTTCGAAGTGTACTCATAAAGAGGGGGCATGTAAGGACGCTCATAGGGTAGTGTGATGTGTCCTAGGATCACACGATGTTTCGACCCTTTTACCTTGAATTGAGTGTGATGGTAGTCTAGTTCCTGGCCTACTGAGTGACATGGATTTGAGTATAAATAAACCAGAACATTGAGTAGTCCTTGACTATGCGATGTGGTCATATGAGTATCATATATCCAATGCATTGAGTGAGGGAATGTGAGGATGGATGATGGATACTTTGTTTGTTTGGTTTTTGTAACATCCATTATTTTACGTATCACACAATCATAAAATATTATTATTTATTTCATATGAGGTCGTATGACTTCGATATCTTGGGAAATGACATTGAGGGACATTTCCCATATCTGCGATTTTTCCAAATTTCATTATGGCTATTATGACCTTAGAAAACTTGTATGACCCATAACTTTTGATAAAAGATGAGTTAGGTTTTGAAATCACTTCCATTACTTCAGGATAGTGGTTTCTCTTTCCATGGAGTGGTCATAATATGAAACAAACTTACTATTTGAGTGGTATTGTTGTCATAAATTTTAAGGGATTTCGGGTAGCTATTTGGGTAATTAGAAGGGCCCAAACCTAAGCCCATTAGCCATTTCGAATTTTGGAGCTAAGGTGGGATGTTGGGGCTGAGATGAGTCTCTTTTCATCTTTCCAAAACATCTCCATACCTCCATTTCTCATCTTTCCTTCAAAATATTTACATTTTCTTTCTTAAATTTAGCTTAATCTTCATTAGAAGGGTAATTAGTGAAGAGGGGTCTTTGATTCATCATTTTTATGCTTGGAAATTTGGGTTGCTATCGAATTTGGATTCAGGGGAAAGAGTGGTGAATTTGGGTATTTAGTGAGTGATTAGATATCTCACTTACTAATAAGGTCATTATACATCCTAAATGATGTTATAAAAATATTTAAAAATACTAAAAATGTTTTAGACCATAACAAACCATATATGCGAATTTTAGATGATTTGGACTTGATTTTTGAAAACTTATTCTTATGGATTCTTAACCTTAGATTTGGATTTCTTTAAAATGGATATATTTGGATGTTTGGCTGTTGTTAATGTTTATATATGATGTATGCATGATTGTTTGGTGTTTGAATGGTTGAGAAGTCAATCAAACGGAGACCTTGTTAGGAAGGAGCTATAGATCGATAGGTATCCATAGCATGAATAAGCGGCGATCCATAAATTTTATCCCAAACTTGGTGCACTCGATGTGGGAAACAAGGATGGTCTCATAAGGTTACACACTAAGTTTCAAGACATTTGGAGTTCATATGGTCAAGATATAGGCATTCAAAGCACAAGTTGGCATTGATCGGTGAGGATCCATAACATGGATCGATGGAGTAGCTTGGAGTATAAGTTGGGGCATGAGAATATAAAGGCAAGGAAGTAGAGCCAAAATCATGCAATTTTGGCTAAGTTTAGGTTCGTCCCCATGGATCGGTATCGATCCATGGGTATTAACCCATTTAACTCACAAAATTGTTTTAGATCATGGAGAAGTGTGTTGGAGCTCAAATGTGAAGTGTGGGATCGGTGGCCATGGATCGACGGGGATGGTTCGGTGGTCATGACTAGGTAGGAATCCATAGCATGGATTGGTGGGGATCCATGACTTTTTTCCCAAACTTGATGATATTGATATGTGGCAACAAGAAAGGCCACATAATCCTACATTTCAAGTTTCAAGATGTTTGGAATTCATACACTCAAGTTCTGGCCATTTGAAAATGTAAAATGTTGCATCGGTGGGGATCCATAGAATGGATCGGTGGGGATGCATGACTTTTTTCCCCAAACTTGATAAGATCGATATGGGGTGAAAAGGAAGGTCCCATAACGCTACATTCCAAGTCTTAAGTCATTTGGAGTTCGTGTGCTTGGGTTATGGCCATTTGAAGCATGGATCGATGGTGATGGTCCGGAATACATGCATCAGTGGGTGGATCAATTGTTTAGTTGCATTAGGTGAGAAGTGCATGAGGACTTAGCAATGTACAACGTAACACGTTAGACAGGTGGAGTGATATAAGGGGACTCAGTACTGATAAATCTGGACAAGGAAGGTGTTTCGTAAGGCAAGGGTATGTGAGGACGCTCACCTGCGTACCCTGGACCTTAGTGATGATCTGGACTACCTTGGTGATGGCAGTACCTTGATGATGGTACATGATTGCAAACTGGATCCAACCTCGACGTCGTGTGTCGCAACCTTAGTGATGGTCGTAAGAGTTTTCAGGTATCCAAGGCATCTTGGAGATGATGCGAGACCTTGACGATGGTATGGATAAAGTAGCATCTTGGTGATGATGCGAGACCTTGGTGATGGTCGGGATAGAGTATCATCTTGGTGATGATGCAGTACCTTAGTGATGGTCGGAGAAAAGTGGCATCTTGGTGGTGATGCTTGACCTTGGTGGGGTCAGGCGATACGAGACCTTGGTAAGGGTCATTATTGCATGTGCTTGTTCTTGTTGTGATTGTTGCCATTATTGGTTTGGTTATTGCATGATTGCTATGGATGTTCATGGTGTAGATATACTATGTTTGGTACCCCAATACCCATGTTATACTTAGTGTTGTATACTCGTATGATTATAGTAGTGTAGCATATATGGTTTTATGTGCTAACTTGTTAGATGCAGGGGCAGATCGATTATTACTCTCCATACCCTATGTCGTGGTATATTGACTTTTTAGTATTGAAGATTTTCTACCACTCATACCAGACTGTTTTTTGACTCGAGGTTTTATTCTTTGCTTCTTATTATCTTAGGTACTCTTAAATGAGTAGAGTAGATGGCAGGTCTTGGTGACATGCAATGGGTATGTAAAGGATGAGGAGGTAAAGTTATTTCGTACTATATTTGGACTTACTTATATGTTTATTCTGTTGTGAAACATGTGGAGCCTCGGATAGTTTGCTTATATATAATAATTATTTGAGTTTATTTCCATTTTGTATAAACTCTATCATTATGTTGTATAATTCTATGGATATGCTCTCCTATTCTGGATCATTTAGTTATTATCGTCTTTACTATTATATATCTATGTTAATTATTATACTTCGTCGATGCGCTATGAGATACGAAAGGTTGTGCGGTTGTTGTTTTCATTATCACTTATTCTCTTCTATTTTCTTATTTACCTTTATTCTTTCCCTTGGAAATCATTCTACTATTTTATTATATGGACATTGGAGGTATAAGGCGACCATCACATTTTTTTATCACCCTAGGGATGTCACGCAATGTAGGTATTACTGATGCATATATCTAGATACCTCTTAGTAGTTTAATGGATAGTACACCCATTTTGATTATCATAGAGTAGCTTATATTTTTTGTACGTGCTAACTCTATGGATGTTGGGACATGTCATGTATGGTTCTCCATAACATTTGTCCTAGTATATTGACTTATAGTGTTTGATATTTCTACCACTCACACCAGACTGTTGTCTAACTCGGGGTTTTATGCTTTGCTTCCTATTACCCTAGGTACTCTTAAATGAGTAGATTAGAGATATCAAATCTGATGAGCACATTGAGCTAGATAGATGGCGAGCATGTGGCTGTTCTCTTGTATTATTATATGTACTCATTTGTTATTCCACTATACCGCACTATAGAGCATGCTACCGCCTTATTTACTTAGAGACAGTCATTTATGAGCTATTGTTTGATGTATAACTCCATTTCCTACACTGTGTACTGTATGGATATGTTACTCTAATTCTACGATTCATCTGGTTATTTACTGTCTCGATTGTTTATATCTGAGATTATTATTATCTTTTATTCAATGTGCCGTGAGATATACGATAGTTCTTTGTTGTCCTATTTATTTTATAACCATTGATGATTACCCCACATTGACCTGGCACTGCTACAATGCACTATAGAAGTATATTGGATGCCAGCGGTGTAAGATGGTTATCGCATTAGGTATCAAAGCCATGTTGCGTTGTTTAGCCTAAGGGATACCGTGATCCAGTAGAGATATGGTAGGAGTTCTCAACCTAGAATGAATCGAGTATGTGTATATATACAAGTGTGCCTACTTGCTATATATTTTTATTTTCAAAATTTAATCGAGAACGAGTCTTGGCTCAAACTAGACCTTGTGGAGATTCTCCAAGATGGCACGTTGCTTGTTGGATAGAGGACTACAGGTCCCGCCTAACTGAGGGTGCATGGTTGGTTCAAGCACACTTGTATGATGGAGTGATAATGGTAAGATGGAATACGACTAGCGTTGTCATTCATACAAATTTAGCAGGCATAAATTGTTAAAAGTGAACTTATTTGTGTATTGCCTTAATGGTAGATAGTCCTAGTTAAGCGCTGAGCAGCATGTAAGTTCCTCTAGGTAACATGGTTCAATCAGAGGTTGACCCAGCTTGTTATTACGTGGGAACACTATAGATATTGGACTTAGAAATCACTCAGAGTAACAGTGCCGGTCTAGATAATAGTGTCCCATCCTGTTCGAAGGATGAGCAACATCACGGACAAGAGGTACAGACCATTGCGGTCACGCATCCAATCGCCGATGCGCCCCAATGCACAAGGAAGAGACAACTTACCCAGGCCCTTGGGGCAGGAGGCTATCCTCATATAAATAAATGGATGCATGGCGATCCAACTTTGTTTGATATCCTAATAATCCCTAACAAGAAAATGAATTCTCGATAATTCATCCTTGTGGATAGGCTGTCGGCTCGAAGGGCAATGACGACTCATGCGATCCTAAAGGGAAAAGTGCGGCGGTCCCCAAACAAGGTAATGAGCATATGAAAACTCATCATCATTGCAAAACTTAGGCATTCCTTGATAAGAAAATGAACTCTCGGTAATTCACGCTCATGGATAACCTACCCACCTAAAGGGGAGCGACGACTTTCATGGTCCAAAGCGACGAAGGGCGTCGGTCACTAAATAAGGCAATGAGTATCTGAAAATTTTCATTAGATAGCCTAGGCATTCCCTAATAAGTAAATAAATTCTTGGTAATTCATCCTAGTGGATAGCTTGTCGGCTAGGACGGGGAGATAACTTGCAAGATCCTGGGCGGCAGTCTGCAAACAAGGTAATGAGCATATGAAGACTCATCCTTACTAGATAGCTTCAACATTCCTTGAAAATGAAACGAACTCATGGTAGTTCATCTTCATGGATAGTCTGTCAGCCAGGACAAAAGCCATGACTCGTGTGGTCCCGGACAACAAAGGCAGTGTTCACCAAATAAGGTAACGAACATATGAAAACTCATCCTCATTGGATAGCCTGAGCATTCCCGGATAAAAAATGAATTCTTGACAATTCATCCTTGTGGATAGCCTACCGACTAAGAGAGGAGCTACGGCTCGCACGGACCTGGACGACGAAGGGTAGCGGTCCCTAAATAAGGTAATAAGCATATGAAAACTCATCCTCTTTGGGTAGCCTGGGCATTCCCTGATAAGGAATTGAATTCTTGATTATTCATCTTCGTTCATGGCCTGCTAGCCAAAAGGGGAGCGACGACTTATGCGGTCCTGGATTGCGAAGGGCAGAGGTCCCAAAACAAGGTAGTGAGCATACAAAAGATCATCCTTGTTGGAGAGCCTTGGCAGTAGGTATGAACTAGTGTTGGATTTGAAGACTTTAGTGCTCTCTTCATATAAGGTCGTGGACTTGGAAGCAAACTTGAGAGGGTCATTTGTTGTCGATCTTGGATGCTACCAAACATGCAGATGGGCTTCTGGTTTCCCTTGAAGACATTTTTTGGTAAAGATGGAGGAGGGATTCACTCGGCAGGCTGTAGGGAGCTGCCCTTGATATTGAATTGAGTGTCGGATCTCAAGGACTTTCAAGGAAGGAGCGAGGCAGGGATCAAGACTATTGACGATGGCCATCCTACCCCCGGGTCTAGCCATGAGGCCAATCGACTAAGGCATCTTGTAGAGGCATGCTTGGCGAGCGTAAAGAGGCTTGTTCCCTAGGATGGGGAGTCTTTTCCAATGATCGAAGATGCAAGCAGGACTACATGCATAGTTTCCATATTTCATACTGGGTGAGGGGTACCAAATGCGAAAAGAGCTTGCATACGAGGCTACAAACCGCAAGATCGGAAGTTGGTCCTCCTTCTAGGGCCAAAATGTTGTTTGGACTTTTCATCAACTTCAAAATTGCACCATGAAAAGAAAGGTTACTTTCTAATTGTTCGGTTTAAGAGATGAAATAAGCATTCAATGAGTGAATGACACGAGATATAAAGTGATTCAATAAAGCTTCCTACATCCACTATGAATTCCTCCTATTATATGACTCTCTTATAATTGCAAAGAATTATAAGATATACAACAAAATAAAAGGGGTAGCTCAAGGCTAATGCTACCACTGATCTTGAGGGCCTTCCAAGCATAGACCGTAGACAATGAGCTGCTGTAAGGATCTATGGGTTGATGCAGAGCCTAGGACACTGTATTATGAATAAGCGGTGGATTCTTGGGATAAATCGACCCTATGCGGGTGGCGACCAACAACCGAATGGTTAACCTAGGTGATCAACAACCGAATAATCGACCTAAGGCGGATGGAGACCAGCAACCTCTTTGAAGTTGTCATGCATGGGGGATTTGTAGTGGTTGAAACTGATATTGGAACAGTTGAGAGGATGTTGTAAAACCGACTGGAAAGGCGCTGCATCGTAGATCTGATTAATGAAGGGCAACTAGCAAAGTGAAGGGAATTGATGGTGCATGTCAGCATCAATAGGGAAATCCATTCCCTACCCTCATTGTTTATGCAATGTTCATGCATAATGACAGCATGTTACACCTCATGCTCTATGTCATAAGTGGACACACTAGGTCGTACTTTTTATTTGGCTTTGCCCATATGCTGATGTGTTATGGTAGACTAGGCAGGCAAGCCTTTTCTCAAAGGATATGGAAAGAGGTGGGAACTGCCAGAGATTATGCTGATAGAACGAGCCGACTGGATAGGTTTGGGTACACTGCTCAAAATAATACGGAGGACCAACTGTAAGGTTGATTGCGAGGGCTTAATCAGAGATGGGCTAGTAGGCCATGCCTGAGACAATCTAGAGACAGGTCGATCAGTGGATGGGCGGAGGAAGTGCTCATGTAGACGGAGTGTCGGGGAACCAGCAAGTCATAAGAGGGAGGTCGGACGATGGGGACCATGCCGAGGAGTGTGGATGCCTTCCTTTGCTTATCGAGCTAACTGTTTGTTGTTGCCTTAGGAGACCCTGGGTAGAGGCTGACCTAAAGTGCCATGAAGTGGACGGCCTGACAAGGGTCCAACCTAGATGGCAGTTGAAGGAGACTTACTTGCGTGGTCCGACTCTTAAGTAGCTTGTGGTTGGCTGGCCTGGGCCCAAGCTCGCCCGGATCGAAGCAGATCAAGCTAAGCAACCTTGATTATTGTATCTTCTTATTTATGAATTTTTTAATAACAACATCCATCGAATGACTATTGTTGGAAGTTGAAGCACTAGAAGTGAAACATTAATCAATAGAGAAATCTACCCCTTATTATATGGGATTAATACCATAATTTGCTATCGTCAACTCAAAGTTTAAGTCCCTGGCCAGAGCAGTATGGTTAATACTAATTGTTATTATTGAATTAAGAATTTTATGTTTGGACTAATTAAGAATGTGAACCATATGGAATTTTGACCAAAACCAAATCTCATAAATCCTAATGTAATATTATGTTGACGAAAAGAATTGGTATAAATAATCATTGCTACCAAGAATCGCTGATAATAAGTAAAATTCAATTTTACTTAAAACACGCATAAGCGATAAATTCAACCAAGATGTCACATTACTAGCTAAGACGACGTGTGAACATTAATATTCAAATTGTTCGAAACTAATCATAACTGAATTTACATTTGTTAGTCGCATAATCGTAATGAAGAATACTCCAAAAAACCACACAATTTAGTTTTTTTATAATTTATTAAATTAATCAATATTTAGGAATTATTATATTTTATTTGATTTGTTTGAATTACATTATAATAAAGTGTGTGTATAATAGTTATATACGCGCATATTGATATATGATATCGATATAATATTTAAATTAGATTTAAATAAATTAATTGCTAAGCGATTTTAAGAAATTTTTAAGGTTCACATTACCTCTTTTTTCATCGTCCAATGAGGGAAGGAGCGGAGAGGTTTCAAATATGGTTAGAAAATCCAAAGGAGCAATTAAATGAAGGAGTTAAATCTTCATCCATTACTCTTCTTTAATTATGAGTCATTTGAAACATATTTATGAATGTTTTTTTTGTCATTTTCTCTTCGTTCTATTTGCCGTTGAAAATATGAAGTGGGGGAGAAATTTTGATGAGATCTAACGAGAAATTAAATTGGAAAACTTTTAAAGGAGAGAATTAAAAGGTTTTAATGTTATCTTTAAAAGAAATTCTCTTTCGTTCATTCCAAAAATTGTTCTATCAATTTACTTTTCTCTCTCTTCTCTCCACCCTCTCATGGTCGAAAATTCATGGCACCATCAAAGAAAAATTGCAAATAAAACAAAATCTAAATTAAATCAACATAAAAGATGGTTCTTGTCTCTACTGGTTCTTGCAAAATATAGAGGACGATTCGATAACCTTTGGTGAACTCTTAAGGTACTGTTCTGACTTGATTCAATTATATGTTTCTCATGTTCACATGGTTTAGATTCTATACATACTACATCTCGTATATTTATATGTTCATCAAGTTGATTTAATTTTAGATTCTCTTTTGTTGATTATGTTGATATATTTTAGATAATCCGTCTCATTTGATTATTATTGTTTTGATCTGAATTCTTTTTCAACGAATTTACATATGCCTAAAGTGTCCAGTTTTTTGTTATTGTTTTGGAAACTATCGTTAAGAAACAATTTAGATTGAAAAACTATTTTATTAAGTGGTATAATATTATTATGTCTATATACACAAATATAACTAAACCTCATATGCCGGTCATTTAAACTTACCTTAACAACTGATTTGTAGGATATATGGTTATTGTTTTTACACAGTACTTAATTATCTATTCTATCTTCTATTAATCTATTCTATTTATCAAACCGACCGTTAGGGAGGTTTGCTTATTGTCACTGGCGAAAATCAATTTTTCTGAAGTCTCATCGCGGTTTTCCTAAAAACGTGGATCTCGTCTTATCGCGGTTTCCCTGAACTTCCTCCTTTTACTTCGCGCATCAAAGATTCCAAATTCAAACTATTATGATTTTCAAATTCTAAAATTTCAATTTCAAATCGACAATTTTGAATGCTTTGATTAATATTTAAATTTGAAATTCATATTTTTATATTCAAATCTCAATTTATTCTTTTCCAACATATTATCACTTAATGTTTAAGTAATATTAACAAAAAATTTAAATGTATATTTCTTATCAAAGTTATACAATCGAACGGTCGGTTTCTCCACCGTTGTGTGGTCATACTAGCTAAACTTAAAATAAGGAAGTTTTGTTGCTTACATAGCGTCGTTATACTTTGATTTCAAAAGTATGAAATTTGGTTCTTTCTCGCTTTTGATTTTAATTCCCTAACCCATATGCTGCGTGTCGACAGAACATGCACCGCAGTAAAAGTAGGTTACCCATAAACGTGAGAGAAAAAAGGGGCAAACACCTAAATAGAAAAGGTAACCGATCCAAATTAACCACTGCTAATTAACCTAATTTGGAAATTCGCGCCGAACTGGTCCTCGTCTTCTTCCTCGATTGTCAACATCGATGGATTGTCGTCAGCTAATTTGTTCCTACCTCTAGTTCATTCAGCATCTAATCATACTCTTTATTCCGATTTCCCTATTTCGTCATCGAGCCACATCAATTGAGAGACGAATTAGCCATCCTAGTCGACTTTCAAATCAACCTATGGACTTGAACAATAAGGAATGATTTCTTTCGACAAATAAATGTATCTAAACTCATTCACGATTTCAGTCTGATTTTTATATTTTTGCGGCAGATACCACTGTGTTTTGCACTTGCCTCTTCATTACTGTTCTCAATTCTGTGATCATGGTGATGATTTGATGTTCACTTCTTTTTTCCTATGATGTAAACTGTCGTTACCAAGTGAATATTTCTGGTCTGCGTAGTTGTTCAGCCAAGTTGGTCAAACTATTGTTTCATCATTTCAACAAAAAAATCAAACCTTATACTGCAAACGTCACTATGTACAATTGATTCTCCTTGAAATTTGTGAAAATTGGTTGTATTTGTTAGCCCGAATATATTCCTATCCATGTTCAAATGTTGTAGGTTGTGTACTTGCTGATCCAAGCTGTTTGAAAAATACTCTGTCATTCCAACAAATATTTTCAATCTCACGTCTTATACTCATTAATTTTTTGATTGTTTCTGCTAAAAAATTATGAAAACATACATGGCTTGTTTGTTAGCGTAAATATACTCTCTTACGTATGCTTACGGTGGTTGATTCAGATGTGCAATTTTTTTAGTGTTTTATATTTGTTAAGGTCCTGTTTGGTTATCATTTTCAACTTTGAAAAATGACGAAAACCCGTTTACTTTATCATTTTGTGAAATTCATTTTTAAAAATAACCATTTTTCAAAATGGGCTTAACACATAAAATTGAAAGCTGGATTTTGTCCAGTAATTTCAGTTTTAGCGATTCTGTCATTTTCATCAAATTTATTCAAAGTCATCAAAAATCAGGTAATTTCACTTTTGTTTCTTGGTTATCTTGTTCTTCAAGCTAACAATATCTAGGTTAAACTCGAATAATTTGATGATTTATCAGATTTATTTTTGTTAATTAGGGCTTTGCTTGTAATCGCATATTTTTGTTTATACGAACGATTGAGGATGAGATTGTGTATATCTTAATTCCATGGTTTAGAGGTGGTAAAGGAACCGAGGTTATGGAGCTTGGATTAGGATAATATTAATTTGAATACCCAGAATGTGGTACTGTCTGCTAAGCTGCTGAAGAGTGATTTTAGCCAGTATCCAACCATTTTGTTTTCACAGTATTAACACCAATCTCCAGTTTTTTCATATCCTTTAATCATTGTTTGTCGAGCAAATATAGTTAGATTATCTGCAGCATTTTTTGTCAAAAAATGTACATTTTTTGACAAAAAATGCTTGTATACATGATACGCAGTACCTTTGACAGTTTCAGGGTGATACTTTGTGCGTTTTGTCCAGGCCACTGTTGCATTGAGTTTCCTGGAACCATTACTGATGAACGATCAACTACAAATCCTTGACATCCTAAATTAAGGCATAGTTGCTCATGTCCCTAATTTATCGTGACAAACATATTTAATACAATTACCCAAGTAGTTATAAAATAACAATGCTTATAAGTAACACTTACTTCCCAAGCTACAAAAAAGTGAGTATGATGGTCGCCATAATGTTCTGGGTAAGTCTGAAAATACAGATGTTTTTTCTCCATCATGTATTGTACTTTTGTTGCCTTTGTGATGATTGCATTTCAGTTTCCTATATGTGTGATATTATGGATCTGATTTTGCTAGCTTTGTTTTTTCACACTGCTTTAAAACAAAATGATATTCGGTACCGAATAACTTTAATATAACCATGGATAACAAGCTATAATGTTTTTTCTATTTTGCATGTTTCTATTATAACTTTTTTTTGAACTTTGAATGCTTGATATATATGAGATATTATATAACTTCCTATAACTACATTATACTACAAAGAACCAATTAAAACTATATTCAAATTTCCTTCAGATTTAAGTTCCAACTGTTATTCACTGGTTTGAAGTTTGAAACAACAAATAAAAGCTTAAAACTTAATAATAGGTTTAAAAAGTGCAAAAACTGTTATTGCAGCAAAAAGAGCAACTACCGACCTCATCCTACCGATATTTTCAGCATTCACTGACTGGACTCCTGCATTACACTTACTGTAACCCATTGATTTTAACCTCATAATAAACTCCAAATAATTGAACAATAAAAATCTTCTATTATATATCAGTATTACACTACTATTTCATAAACTAAAATCAATTTGTTTGTACTTAACAATATGAATGAAAACAAAACTGCACTTGTTTCTTTTGCAACTCTATGAATCCATACGTACATCGTTAACTGCGTGCCTTTTTTTTCATTAATGTAGAGTCTATAATTTAGGTACGAATTTATTGTTTTTATTCATTAGTGAAAAGTAATTAAATGTGATATTTCTCTATAAAAAAAGCAGAAAATATCTAGATTAGCAGTGACGCTTGACCTGTATTGTACTTTGTTACATTTCCAATTTAAACAGAAGCGAAGAATCAACTACATCAAACTGCCTATAACTATGTTCACTTCCTGAAAATCATGATTTTTCCTCATGATTTTCTGCAGTTTTATATCTGATGTATCATTAACTTCAACATTTGTTTCATGTATCCGAGGTATCTGAACCATTTCCACTGTTTAATTTTTGTTTGCCTTTTGCATTCTAGAATTCTGAAAATGTACCAGTTTTCTAGGTAGTTCTGGAGTTCTTCTCTTTGGGTGGTTGTTTGGCTTATTACCACACTAATCCTCATAATATCCAAAAACATTGCAGTATGATCATATTGGAGGTTTATAATCATGTGTAATTAGTATGTAACTGAGTTGGCCATTGTACATTTCAAGTTCAATGCTACCAGTGTAGTCAGTAGTACAGTCTATCTCAATTAATATCTTTGCATGACTCATTCTCTCTTCTTGTGCAATGAGATAATCAAGTTCCAGCGGGACTCCAACTAAACTTGCAATTCGACATAGAGCCTCCTTATCTCAAAGTTCCAGATCAAGTTCATGCAGTTTAATCCATCTTGGCAACATGCTGAAGGATTTATAACTGCACAGAAAATTGCTTAGTTTGTATAAAGTATTATTAATAGTTCTTCTCTTTTCAAGATAATGTTTTGAACATTGTTTGCATTTATTATTTAATTTCGCTTCTATATTTAATGGTTAAATTCTAACCAAATTTGAAACTTGCATTTTTGTTTTAGAATAGCATTTTTGGTTTTTAATTTAAAAACTATTTTTCAAAACCGTAGAACCATATACAATTTTCAAAATATTAAAACGCTCAAAATAAAAAACTGAAAATGGACTTTAAAAACTAAAAACCAAAAACCAAAAATGAAAACAAACAGGGCCTAAACTTTTTAAACATTACCCAAAATGTATGATAATGGAGTACATTTTTCATTCCAAAACTCAAACTTTAATTCAATTTTATGGCATGATTCTATTATTTACCAAATCTTAAATCCACGATTATACTTTGTCGCCTCTTCAAAAGAAGGGAATCGATTGTATTGTCGTTCAAACAATTATTTTTTATCGTCAATAGGATTGATTCAAATGTCTGCCATAGGTTCTCCGAAAAAACTGATATTGGTTAAATCTTTTCCCCTAATCGTTTTCAAGGTGCTAATGTGTTATGTTACTCTCAACATCCACTTTATTGTTTTAGCCTTATAATCCGTATGGTTTGAGAAATTGTATTATTAATTACAAATTAATTTTAGGTTTAAGTTTGGCGGCTAATCATTGAAAATGTTATTTATAACAATATGTGTGATACCCGTGTTTGTTCTTTTTTTTTCATTTTTACTTAATTTTATCATAATATTTGTACATACTAAATAAATACATTGATTATTTAGTTCCACCTCGACTCATACTCCATACATACATATACATATACATACATGTATGTATGCATTCGCGTGCGCGTGTATTTTTTATTTACATAACAACAGAATTTATGATGCTCTATCTTGAGAATGTTTTTTACTAATTACTCAAAATATTTTTGCTAAAAATATTTACTTCGTGTCTATGGATCCACAAAGACATACTTACACAGTAATTATTAATTTTTACTTATGTATAATAAAGTTGGGGCCAGCTATTTGATGATATAAATGAGAACACAAAAGATCTGGATCATCGGATCTTTTTGTCTTTACATGAAAGATGGAATTCAAGGGGCAATCTAATGGTAGAGATCTCTTGTGTCACCAATTGTGTCATCAAATTGTGTTCAAGTAGAATTTCCCAATAAAGTTTGTACATATATACATGTGTGCCTAAAGTTTAGTTTCAAATTTATACATAGGTTCAAAATCATTTATCGGTAATGCATAAAATATTGACAGAAGTCCACATTATGTCTGTTGCTGAGTAGAAGTTGGTCAAAATGGACTCCTTTTGGTTTGAAAGTAATTATATTTAAAAAAAGATATATCACACATGGAACCGAGGTCGTTCAATTAATTAATGGAATACCAATATTATGGGCTTATTTATTGTCAACTTAGATACTTATGCATCAATTTTGATTCTTAATCATTTGTTTTGTTATGTTAAAGTTTTTCGAAATTGTAACCCCGAAAATTTACGTAAAATTTAATAAGACTTAAAAGGGGAATTTAATAAGTAAAATTAGTTAAAACAAGGGGTTAAAAGCAAAATTTCAAATATGTTTGAATTTGACTATGGAAGTTGCACCATTGTGGTCATAGCGATTTTCGTGGCAATTTTCATACATAACTTGTCGTAATTCAAGTTAGTATGAAAGAGTTACGGGCATCAGAACAAAAATAAAATTTTAGAACAAAATATAAAAATAAACATAGTCTAGGTCAACCCAAGAAGGTCCTATGGCAAGTGATAGTGGTTGACCCAACATTGGTTCTTCGTGTGATTGGCAATCTGTAGTGACGTGTTTCTACGGCCTTGATTCACTGGTTGCATCTAAAGAAATTTATGGGTTGTTAAGATCACAGCCGAGGTTGATGTAATGGTCCTAAGTGTTAACCTAACCCTCTAAATAAGTTGATAAATCAAACTCTAATTCTTTTGTTGAACCTTCGGTAACTAAACCCTGTCAAAATCTCTTCTGAAACCCTAATTTTCTTAAAACCCTAAAATCAAAATCAAACCATAATCAAACTAGAAGCAAAGGCAAAGAATCAAGGGAGAACTAAGGCGATTTAGGGAAGGAGCTATCATTGAAGGCTAATTTCTCAAGATTAAGAGCTTAGGCTAAAGGTGAGTGGGTACAGATTAATAATTTGATTAATGGAATTGATTTTAAACTATTTGAAATAATTAGAATTGTTAATTTTGTATAAGCAATGTATATCGCACAAATGGAGCTGATTAAGGCGATTTATTTTGCATAGGCTCAGGAGTGTTCCGTACGGATGAGCGTAGCACCGTCAAGATGCTTTCTAAGAGAGTCAGGCACTAATAGGAGATACAGGAACACACATTTGCTGGTGTAATATTGTACGAATGGACATTAGTATAGTATAATAAGTGGCTATACATATTGATTAAATTGGAGTCCAACACTAAAAGGAGTTCCTATGGAATAAACTTTAGTATAGTACAACAAAAGGCATGTTGGTATAGTTATGATGGGAAAGTAGTTCCCATTTTGGCCTATCATTAGTATGAGGTTCGATCAGTAGGTTCGACCCATTGTATTAGATAAGAATCCCTAGGTGTTGACCTTAAGGGTTCACAAACACTTGCTACACATCCTATATCACTTAGAGTAGATTTAAAGTTAATTGGACTTGTTCATTACTTATTAATCTTTATCTCATTCACCGTACTTTTGTCCGACCCATTCATTTTCCATCTTTTTCCCTACCACGGGTGGACAAGACAGTAGGTGATTTTCCTATTTCAGATACTTGGAGAGAGTCGTGCTTTTCTTGGAGTCTGTTTTTACCATATCTTCCCTTCATGTATCGTTTTATCGTATCAATACATTTATTTTATTATATTTGACTATGGAGGATATTTTGCTATGTACTCTGATTTTGATTACGCACCGATATTTTTCTAAGATTATGATTTGATATTTTCTGAGACTGGTGTTTTCGATGATATTTACATGTCTTATTTCTTCCACTGTGATGCGCATTTGATAGCTAGTTTATCTTTCCGCTGTGATACGTATTTGATAGTTAGTTTATCATAGATTATATCTATGTATTCTTCGATTTCTATAGTTTCATAACCCCGACGATCCGTATTTGTCGATGCGATGCTTTTTGAGCGTGTCGGAAGGTGCGAGTTGTCATAATTATTATAAGAGCATAGGTTCAATGTTCCTTAGGATTAGGATCATGTTGAGATACATATTTTGAATTTTTTTTGGAAAAAATGGATTTTAGATTGTTTTCCAAAATGCTTTCAGAAATGGTCTTTTTAATATATATATATATAAATAAAGTATTTCAAAAGGATTTCTAAAATTTTCGTATCCAAAAATCCCTCATATTCATGCCTGTTATTCTCTTATCTCTAGATCATGTTTATGCTATTTATGGAAATTACTTATGAAGTCCTTAACATTCGTACATAGAAGATGTCTAATCCCATAGGTTATGGCTCCAACGATCCAGCCGAAATCTCAAGCGTGAACATTCTTATATGGTTCCGTTGATACCTTCGGGCGATGGTACAGGCCGAGCTAAATCCCACTAGAGAGCCCGCGGAGAGAGCGAAGAGTGAGGTTCCTGCGCTACTCCAAATTTTGCTTAGTTGTGCAAAGATTTTTTTAGTCTTGGAGGCAACCATATATGGGTATGGAGCCTTGTGTGGATTCAAGAGCATGGATCTGCGCTTGTGAGAGGATATTTGGTCTTATGGGCTTGACTGATGTTATTAGGAGGCAGGTAGCTACCTAGAAGATATAAAGTGAGGCACTGAGATGGTGGGAGGTTATTGAGGCCGAGGCTAATATGACAGTTAAGGACGTTTGGGATAAAGTTTCTTTCTAGGGTAGAGGAAGATGTTCAGCTAGAGAAATTCATTCATCTCAAGCAGAGATATATAACATTTAAGGAGTATGTAAATCAATTTAATGAGGAAGATAGGTTTTTCATGGAGGTGATTAACACACCACATAAGAAAGCTCTTAAATTATCTAAAGGATTGAATCAGCCACTTCAAGATTTAGATGTGAGTTATATTCTGATGGGTGCTACTTGTGAAAGACTTGTAGAGATGGCTTTACTCACTACTGTTGCAAATAAGAAAGAGAAGGAGGAGGCTTCAAAGGTTGTGAAGAAGGGACAACAGAAGGGTAAGAAGAAGGTAGGATTTGGACTGAAGGAGAAGATTAAGAAGGGATTGAGCTGCCATAGGTGCAGCAGGCAAGGACATTTGGCTAAGGATTGCATGGTGTATCTCTCCAAGACGAAGTGTTATAAGTGTGATAATACGGGCATGTGAAGTGTGCTTTCATAGTACCACCAAAAGCTTCTATTCATGTTCTATTTAGATGGTTCTGGCTTATGCACTAGATGCAGTACCTTGCTCGAGTGCATAGACGACGTTGGACAAAGGTAAGGAAGTGATGATCGTAGGTGCGTTAATTCTTTTCGGTTTATCTATTCATGCATTATTCGCCACCAACTCTTCATATTCTTTTATCTTTAATAGACTTGTTGATGATTTACAATTAGACACTAGTATTGTCACAGACCTTATAGTTGTGTCAAACCTCGTAGGAGGATTGACTTATTTATCCATGTTATGTAGGGATTGAAATTGTTAACCCTATGGGTTGAGTTTGATTGTGATGCCTTTGAATTAGGATTCTCTAAGTTTGGGTTGATGTTAGTTATGGACTGGATGACTATGAATGAAGCTATTTTAGATTGTGATAGGAAGTTTATTAGGTTGAGCGCGTGTAGTGGACGTAGTTTGGAGGTTTATTGCGACCACCGAGGATCAGTCATGCTGACTTACTTATATTCATTGGACCTATCACATGATGAAATTAGTACAGTGCTTGTAGTTAAGTATTCCCTTGTTATTTTGCTGAGGATACCGGTCTCCCACCTTAGAGACTTATTGAGTTTAGGATCTATCTAGTTGAGAATTCTAGATCCGTTGCCTTACCACTAAGGCATATGGCTTCAAAGGAAAGATGTGAGTTGAACAAGCATGTTAATTAGTTATTGTAGAAAGGGTTTATCAAAAGGAGTATTTTTGGGTGAGGAGGACCATTCATCTTTGCCATGAAGACGGATGGTTCTCTTAGACTCTGTATCGATTATATGGAGCTAAATAATTTGGAAAAAAAAAAGAATCATTATCCATCGCCCTATATAGATGATCTCTTTAATCATTTAGTTGGAGCTAGAGTATTCTCTCAGTTGGATTTAGCTACTGGATTTCATTAGTTGCACGTAGCTGAGGATAGTATTCAAAAGATAACATTTCATACACTCGACGGATTATACGACTGGTTAGTCATGCCCTTCAGACTAACCAATGCACCTACCTACTTTGTGGATCTAATGAGCCTAGTATTTAAGGGGTTGGTTAATAAGTTTGTGATGATATTCCTGGATGATATTCTTATATACTGGAGGAGCAAGGTGGAACATGCATTGCATTTGGAGGAGGCACTCAAGACACTCCGTGCATATAAACTTAAGGCGAAATTTTTGAAGTGCCCCTTTTGGAGAGAGGATGTACACTAATTAGGACACATTGTCTTGGAAAGTGGCTTAGCAATTCACCCCAGTAAGGTGGCAGCAGTATGAAATTGGCATGCTCTGAACAATGCCACAAAGGTGAGAAGTTTTCTTATTTTGGCGGGATACCATCGCAAATTCATAAAGGACTTCGTGAAGATCTTTACTCCACGGACCCGACTTACCAAGAAGAATCTAGTTTTCTCGTGGGATGCAAAGTGTGAAGATGCTTTTATCAAGTTGAAGGAGGCATAACTAGTGCATTAGTTTTAGTACTACGGAATAGGACTAAGCCATTTACGTTTTATACCGATGCCTGTGGTATGGGGTTAGGTACGATCTTGCTACAAGGGGGAATGGTGGTGAGGTATGCTAGTCGATGATTGAAGACCCATGAGAGGAACCATCCTACTCATTATCTTGAGTTGGAAGCTATTGTTTTTGTGCTCAAGTCATGAAGGCATTATCATTTAAGAGAGCGATTTGAGCTATTTATGGATCACAAGTTCTTAAATTATTTATTCTCACAAAAGGACTTGAACTTGAGGCAACAAAGGTGGATGGAGTTCTTGGCATAATATAATTTTGATATCTCTTATACCTCGGTCAAGGGTAATGTAGTGGCAGATGTTGTGAGCTAACATCGTGCAGTAAGTCCCTTATTCTTGGAGTGGGGACATTTGGAGTATATTGCTTCCTTTGATTTTAGACCATCATCGAATATTACAATGGGGCTACTAGCAGGTTTAGATGTTCAACTTACATTATTGGAGTGTATCAAACCTAGGCAGAAGGAGGAAAGGAGCTAGTAGACATTTTTGGCAGTGAAATACCCCCCACATTTATACCTACACTACCCAAGAGTATTACAAAGTAATATCGTCAAGTCATACAAAGAATGACGTGAAATGAGGTACACACGTAGATACTACCTTCGACTAACACTAGTGTGTATCTAAATATCAAATAAATAATTCACATATACGTACATAGCATTAGCATAAAGCGATAAAAACACGTATGCCTCTAAGAGAAAACAATACATAATATATAGTAATATCAGAGAACACAGAGCCATAATCGCATTGATAATATATAATACAAAATATACAACATGTATCCAATATACATCACAATAATATACACACAAGAGGCAACATAATACAAGATGGTAATCTAAAATGTTGAATATATATTCTCCTCTACGCCCATAAGACACAAGCTGGTCAAATTGTCTCTATACTTGAAAAGTCTCAAACCTACATGAGTTTTATATAAATAACACATGAATCAGACTATAAATAATCTCAAATATCATATACCGTAGGACATCACAAAAACCAACATAAAAGGCCATCACCCATATAACCCGATCAAATTGGAAATCATGAAATAACATCAAATGAGTGAATCATCCATATCAGAAATCATCATCAAAGTCTATATCAATAATGAGATATCCTCAAGTAAGGTCAAGCAATGACAAAGCAATGCCCATAATATCTCTCAATCTCATTATAAAATACCATCATCAAATCACTAAAATCAATAAGAAATATTTAAGCTAGTTCATAACAATGGCCAAATATAATTAATAATAAATAGGCCATCTGCCAAAAGGATTGACCAAACTTTGGACATAGTCTCGGGTATAATCTCATCAATACATAGTATATGTTTATCTACCAACTCATACATGCATCTACACCGCAACCAGAAGGGAGACAACTAGTAGGTCTGCTTGCTATAGGAGCCACACGTGGTCCATATGACATGACTCTTATAGTCATCGGTTACCATTACCTCTGCTTTATCGGTATTGTGATAATGATCCACCATAGGATTGATAACGCGTAGCCTCTTCGGCCAAGATTACCGACATGTGCCCCTATGGTAACTGACTATTTGCCTATGCGACACAATGGAAACCAAATCCTATGATGCACATTGAATATAATATACAATAATGATGTTGCGGTCGGGGACGCAACCTCCTCGATTAGGCCGCAAGGGTGGATACTGACCAATTTGATTCACTTTTGAAACATAAAGGAAGTTGGACTAAGGTAGACAGACATATAATGTACATAAAATATGTGGCTAACAAGTAGCTTCCATAAATACTTGCCGTTGCGAGTCACACACAACATACCCTAGTATGAGTGTCATTCACGAGTAAATAATAACTGGATAAATAACATAACGACATCTCATATCATCGTGTGTTACTAATTCATGTATTCTGTGCTCACATATCACACTCTCTCCTTCGATATTCTATATAATGAGTCCAAATAGTAATCGTAAAAGTGTTATCGAAAGTTCTATACCAAACGATATCATTAATCCATTTATTCAGATTTCTCATCACATAGAATGAATATTAATAAACCAAATAGATAGATGTCATCCATGATACCAAAATTAATATAGAAAATGAGAAAATATAAAATATAAAAATCATCCATAAAAATCCTAATTTAATTCAGAAATGTATTAACAATAAATCTCAATAAAATCTTTCTTTTAAACAATTAGATTGAGTACTCAAATATATATGTGTGTATATATATAACATGCTTTAATAATTCACAAGTAATCATATTATTAATGAAATATACTTTAAAATACCTAAATTATTAATCAAAAAATATTTCATATTTTTGTAACTTAATAAGCTATAAATAATTAATTAGAACTAAAAAAAATTCTCCTCAATAAATCAATAAATTTAGATAACACTTCTTAATTCAATTTCATATTCTGAAATGAATGAAAACTATTAAAATACATTATATAGCAAATAGTACTTTTACTTTATTTCTATAATTCCAAAACAAAGATTTAAAAACCAAAATTCATTTCTGAATCTCTACTTATATATATATATATATATATATAACTTTTATAATAAAATATAGCTTAAAAGTAATATTATATTTTCATAATACATTTTATAAAATCACAATATATTATATTTTTCCTTCCAAACTTATAATATATTATGATTGTAACGACCCAGAATTTTTAGTAATTTAAATTTGAGTATTTAATTAATTTTAAATGTTTATAAGTGAAAATTTTAAGTTAAATAATTTATTTCTTGAATATTGGATTTAATTGGTCATTTAAATCGATTAATTAATAGTGAAATTCCGTAGATAATTGAATATTGGGTTAGATATGATTGAAAATGGTTTGGAAAATTTTGTTATATCATATTAAAGTTATAGGAATATTTTAGAACTTGTAAAATTGAATTTGGAGTTAATTCGTAAAAATTGAATATTTTAATATTTAATTATCGACTGAAAAATAGCCAATTTTTGAACAGTCTCAGAATTGAACGAAACGAGTTCCATTGGATCCGTAATAGTTAGTTATTATCGGATTTCAATTTTCGTAGCAAACGGAGTTGTCGTTTGACCGTGGCAGCTCGAAACGCATCAATATCGTTTTAATATAAATTCGGCGAGTTAAAATAGCCATTTTTCAAACGGTCTCGGATTTCGACGAAACCAGTTTCATCGGATCCGTAATGTGATATTATTGCAAGATTTCAAATTTCAAGTCGATTGGATTTGTCGTTTGTCCAGTACAAGCCAAAACGCCTAGAAATCGCTTAAATCGGTTTAAATTTAAATTGAGCGTTTATTACCGTATCTCACACATATGATGGAATTAGCTTCCGAAACTTGTTCCATTGTGTCCGGAACGTGGAAAAACCTTAGGATCGCCTGGCGGCACGCGTCGTTTGGAGTTCGTTTGCAAAAGTGTTAAATTGGGCATTTTATTATTAAAATAATATTAACATATATGTTATCTTCTTTTCCAAAACCCTAATCACTATCACCAGCCGCCTCCTATAGGTCCAATGGCCGAAATCATCCCATTTTCCCCTCTCAAAATCTCCAAATCCGCTCATCGAATCGAGAAACTTACAACATGAAAGTTGTAGAGCATGGTGTGGACTACAGATCCAACGGTGGATCTCAGCTATCATCGCCGTTTGGAGGGCATGGGGAGCCGCGTTCGTGCTTGCGTTTGGCACGTTTTCCTAGGGGATATGCTGACCGAGCTCTGCAAGCTCCTGGCCGAAGGTGGCTCTTGTCGTGGGCTACGAGGTGGTGCTCTCTGATCGATGCATAGGCGAGTGTGGTGGTCGCGAATTCAAGCCCTAGATTTGTGCATATGGGTTCATGTACGTGTTTCTTAGCCTGGGGAGAGTTGCGTGCGTGATCTTGGTGAAGGAGAAGGGGGACGCGGGGCCCGTTGGGTTGGTATTTGTAAATTAATTTAAAAGGAATTGTTTCGAAATTCAATTCAAACTTTAAAAATCAATATCTTTTTGCTGCGAGGTCCGATTTGGGCGAATCAAAGTGCGTTGGAATCGTATGGTCGTGCTCTTCGCAATGCAACCAGTTTGGAGTCGATTGGAGCTCGTTTGAATTTCGGGTAAAATTAAACGTTCGTTTAATTTTATTCGAAACGAACGCGAAAACCGGAAATAAAACCAAAGTGAGAACTCCTCACTCAATCGAAAGGTTTTGTTTAAAATTTTGAATAGTTAATATTGATTGTTGATGGTTGATTTATTGTGTTAGTAGATATAGTAGGATATATACTATATATAGCGATATATATATATTGGCATATGTATATATTGAATTTGATTTCCCGCCTCGTATAGCGGATGAGACCCTATTGCGCCGCCTATTAAGCGGATATTTATAAAATCCCATATACCGCGATATTCCACCTCGAAGTGGAATTGGTATTGTGCTAACGTCTGTGGATGCAGGGTAACAGGTTGGAGGGATCCAACTGGATTCCTCGCATATTTATTTGTTTATAAATATTATGTTGATTGTTGATAATCATATTGATATATGACACTTATTCCCGTGATTGACCATCTGATGTTGTTGCATCATCGGATTCAAATTTTTAAAAATTAAAATAACGGTTTTGAATTTAAAAGGGGTTTTAAATCGATTTTTCAAAGAATATGGTTTATTAAAATTTTGAATTGATTAAATTTTAAAATAAATAGATGGATAAAATTTTATGTTTTAAAATTTTATATTTTTATAAAATATAACTTAAAAGAAATTTTTAACAATAATAGGTTTTTATAAAATAGTTAAATTTGGTTTTTTGGGGAGTTATTATTATTAATGGTTTATATAAAGGATTTTATAAATGGATGTTTTTAAATAAAAAATTATTGAAGTTATAGAATAAATTTATAAAGTGTTAAGTTGATGTATAACATGCATTTCACTAGGATTTATAGATTAATAAATGTGAAATTTATAAAACGAATGGTTATTGGAAAATTTTAAGTTTATAAGTTATTCACTTATAAAAATGAATTTGGGGCATAAAAAGGGGAATTTTATAGAAATTGTTAATAAATGAAGATTTCATTAGTTGAAATTATTATAAACCATAAAGAAATCTTGTAAGTGATAAGATTTTAAATTGGTGAAGTTCAAAGGAACGATTTGGTAAATAAATAATATTATAAGTATTTAACTTACAATATGGCTTTTGGGTATGAAATTGGGTTATGTAAAATTGCATCGGATTAATAAAGGAATTTATAAAATTGGGGTTTATAATAGAAATGGAATTTATAAACTATGTTTATAAATTTGAAATTCATCGAATTTGATAAATTGAAATATGGGAATTTGTTAAGTGGGCTATATTCACTATTTTGAATATTGAATAGATTATTAAATAAAATGGGTTTGTTTTTGGGAAAGGAATGTTTTAAATGGAATTTAAAACGAATTAAAGGTGTTTTAAAATGTATTGAGTATTGAAAACATAGATTTCAACATTGATTGTTGAAATAGACGTTTTCGAGAAACAGAAGGGGATAATTTGTATAGTATTGGATTTATATATCTATTTTTAATTTCAAATCCATATACTAGTGTTTTTGGGTTGTCGTAACGATGTTTTACGCAACATTCGTTTTTAACCCAAATAAATGTGAATAAAGGAATGTTTTCTTAAAGAGAATGGAATAAAATACTTAACGGTAACTTAAGTATATTGAATATTTCCAAATTGTTGAAAATAAATAAATTTGTGAATTACTTATTTTTAAAATAAGCATGGGAATGGTTTTCTAATATGAAATGGAACGGTTTTTGTGAATTCACCTTTAAGGTAATTGAAAGCAAATAACTTGAAATCGATTTGGGAATCGTATGCTAGTAGATGCTTGGAATTTAAATCCACTTTGGAATTTATATATATGAAGGGAATTTGTTTAAAAATAAATATTGATTTATTTTGAAGTATGAAAATGAATTTACGGATTTGGGACGTAAATTTAAATTAAATCGGTAAAGATTTATTTGATGATTTGAAATTTGTTTTCAAAGGGTATAAAGGATGAAAAGTAATTTGAAATTAGTTTTCAAATGGTTAAGGTGATTTGAAATTAGTTTTCAAATGGTTAAGGTGATTTGAAATTGGTTTGCAAATGGTTAATGTAATTTGAAAATTTGTTTTCAAATGGTAAAGGTAAATTGGAAATTGGTTTTTCAATTGGTTAAGTGTGGAAAATTTTATCGTGAAGTGGTTTTGGTAAAACAAATAACTGGGGCAGTTATTTGGAAATGGTGTATATATGTATATATCTCTCGTAAGATATTTTGGGACTTAATAATTTTGGAAAAATTATTTGGAATCTGATGATGTGGCGCATCCTTATTGATAGTTAAATAACCGACTATCAATATTTACCCTTGGATGGTATTGATTGTGTTTGTTTAAAATTGAATGCACACTTTTTATTTTTTTAAAATAAGCGCTCGCTATTCGGTTTAGCCGGGAGAGGACCTGTGTGTCATATATCCCATTCCGAATATGCGATACGTCGTTGGATTGCATTTGAAGACCGGTGTTGAAGACCGGGTATCTGTGAGAACGATAGGATGACCTATCGATTGTCTCCGCATCGTTAGCTACGATATGGAGATTTCCTTTGTGATGGGAAATTTTATCGGGATTGTGAATACCCGGATTGCAAGGGCTTCTTTGGAAGTGCCTTCGGTTCTGTTCGAACCCGGAACAGACTTGTATGGTTACGTGTCTGACATTACATTTTGAGAGATAGAGCAGATTTCTTTCAAATACATTTCTGTTGGTGGCGGAGAATTTATTCTCTTAGCTTAACACCCTTCTCTGAGACGTACGAGCTCAGAGGTTATGTAGTTGAAGGTTATCAGCGATATTTCCCAATCTGGTAATGTGGCATGCTGAGTGCTGCTGTGTGATGATCATTGGTTGGTCATTTGTGATATGATCATTTGTTTGATCATTTATCTTTGTGATTATTGCTTTGGTCATCTGTGGACCCAAAGCATGGCTTTGTTGTACAAAGCGTAGCTTTGTGGACGAGACTTCGTCAGGACCTCACTCCCCGGAAATGGTCGAAACAGGAATATGCGGCAAGGTTATGAGGGTCGCGCCCTTTAGGGTATGTCATTCCCTTCTGGAAAAGGGTGGTATCATGGTATGGAGCCCAGATATTTACTCATGTGGAAAACACTATATCTATTTCTGTGTGGTGTTGTTGGTATCGAGCGCTCGGATAAAGGTCCCAAAGGACCGGGGGATGACATATTCGTGTAGTAGTTACCTAGTTACAGAGGTAACCCGGCCTTGTGTTGGCAGAGATCTAACCGTAACGTTAGTTTCTCGGGACGTCCCGCCAGAGGCGATCCCATGTGGCAGTAGGAAGTTCCTTAGCCTGACCATTTGTTGGAAATCCATTCCTCCAATACGCGCCTTGTACGGTTTTAGTTGTATTACCTGCCATTCACTTATGGTGGTCACCACTGTTTGGATGGTAGCTATAGTAGGCATAGTTCGGAATGTCTATGCTGGCTAGGATTTATATTCTACTTTCGAAATTGTTTTCTACACTATGCACTAGTAATAATATCAAAAATGATTTGATTTTCGCGTAGTAAGCATCTTTGACTATCATAAGGGGAAATCTCCTCCAATTCTGCGTTTGCATTGTGTGTGTGGCGGGAGGCCTTATGGTAGTTTCATTTTCAAAAAAAGCATTGCGGATTTAAAAATTTAAATTTTCTTGTTGCTTGTTTAAAGATAAACTGTTTTTGAGTTCTCACACCAGTCCCATGACTGACCTGGAGTTTATTGTTCCTTTCCTAAACTCTGGGTGCCCACTATTTTCCACACGGGCAGTCTAGAGTTAGGTTATCAGGTTATTCTGGATTCTGGAGTTGCTGTGCAGATGTTGGAGGCGAGCTTGGATAGCGTAGTCTATTATCTATTGGATATAGTATTCTTTCCGCTGTTTTATTGTTGTACACTCTGATGATATGATGTATTGTGATGTATATATAAAATGTATAGTTCTTTGTTTTAAATGAATGTACATTTATCTATTATATATTGTTCCGCTGCGATTGTGAGATTCTGATATTGTTTCTCGTTCTGTTACTTGTTTTCTGTTTTCTCCTCTCTTTCTTTCCTTTCTTCTTCTACCTCTTTCTTCTTCTAAAACCCTAACGGTTCGATTTTTCGGCAACGAAAAATCCCGATCGTTACATTTGGTATCAGAGCATATGGTTAAGCGACAACCTGCTCTGTTGGGTATTACTCATTAGAGATAGAGTCAGTAGTACTCTAGAATGAGTGTGAGTGTAATAATAGATATGAGTGCGTATTTGTTAGTGAATATAAAATTGTTTTATATTGTGATGATTGGTTTGTTGAGTGGTATATGAACCTTCGTCGGCGCAGCCTCGAAAACTGAATCGAAGGGGTTCCTAAACACTTGAATAGAACAATTCGACACAATATTGTTTTAAATTGGGTAAATGAAATAATTTTACCTCGATTATATTTTATATATAAAAAGAAAATAATTTTTCAAGAATTATTGAAGTGTGTATATAATTGATTGCTTGGTTGTTGTAAATGATATATATATATATATAAAATAATTAAAAGTTGTTTGAATAAGCTAATAAAAGCAACTATTGTAAAAAGAATAATGGTATAAACCAATGAATCATAAGATGAAATAATAATTAATGATGATTTACAATTGTAAGATAAGCATGTATGTATATAAGAAGTAAAATTATATAAGTAAAAGGTTTATAAAAGTGATTTATGAATAGAAAGAAAACTTTTTGAAAGAATAATTAGCATTGATTTCACTATTGTCACTGGGAAATAATAAGGGTGATGACTGCAGCATCATCAGTATCATTTTCGAGTTTCTATGTGATGGATTTGCTACAAAAATGAATTTAAAAATTGAAGTTTTGTTGTAATAAATCAATTTGAAATTAAAATTCAACTTGAAGTTGTTAAGTATAAGTGAAAAAGGTTTTGAACTTATAATATAAGTTAGAAGTTGAATAATAAGTTTTATAACTTATAGAATGGGAAAATGTAAGTGAAACCAGTTATTGAAGTGGTTAAACAATTAAGTTAAGTAAAATGGAATATGAATTTGAATATTGATATGAATTTGGCTTAAGTAAAAGTTAAATAGGATTTACTTTGGAATTTAAAATCCGAATTGAATTGATAAGTAGAACTTAAGTTTAATTAACAAATGATGTTTAAATGGAATAACTTAAGTGAAGTTGAATAAAAAAATCGATCTTTGCATCAAAGTTAAATAATCAAGTGAATTAAATGATGTAAATAAAGTTGAAATGGAATGCAAGTTAAGTAATGTTGAAAGAATTGATGTTAATATCAAAGTAAGTGAATAAAGTGAGTAAATGAAATTGTTAAAGAGGTGAACTTAAGTTATATAAATGAAATTCAATTTTATTTGTAAAAAGAACTAGCAATTGAGTTAAAGTATGAATTGAATGTTAATCAATAGAATATGAATAAGTTGATATGAAATGATGCATGCAAGTGTAAATTCATTTGAAAATAGTTGAATAGTAGAATGAAAATCAATTGAATGTTAAACCAATTGAAATTAAAACAGTTGAACCAAATTGAATGTAAGAAAAATGGATAAAATTTGGTTGTATTGGATGTGCATTGGTCGTTATTTGCTTGTTGGTGGGTTGTATGTAAATTCATTAAGTGTTAATGAAAATTGAATTAGTAAAATTTGAAAGCTATGTAATTGAATTCAAATGAAAATTGAAATGCAAAGTTGAATGAAAATGAATATGCAACTTTAATAGTAAACTAAAAGTGGTATAAGAAGCATGTATTGGAAATTTTATAATTGAATTGGCAAATTTGTTTGAATATTATAATTAGATATTATGCTAGCAAGATATACAGGTTATAATGGAATTGGGATTTTGATTTCAAAGTTAAAAAATTTGTAACGCTCGACAAAAAGGTACGTATTTCAATTTTTATATGAGATTTGATGATTTCCTTCTCCAGCCACTTGGCTTTCTCTTTTCTTTTTGATTCTGAGGGGCCGTAGTGCCATTTTGTAGTCGTACCGATCTAGCCGCGCAAAGGAGACTCTGGCGAAATTTTTCGAAAATTTAGGGAGTTAGTAAAATTTTGAGAAATTTTGAAAGTTTGAAATTTGAATTTAAATTTAAATTTGAATTGTTGAGTAAACAATGTTGTTTGAAACCTATAATTGAGTTTGGAAAGCTAATTGAAATGATAGTAGATCTTTAATAAAAAGATTTGTTTGAAAAGTTGATAAAACTGATTAGCTTTGGAAAAATAATAAACGGATTAGGATCGTTCTCCTTAACTTGCAATTTCGAGGACGAAATTCTTTTAAGGGGGGAAGATTGTAACGACCCAGAATTTTTAGTAATTTAAATTTGAGTATTTAATTAATTTTAAATGTTTATAAGTGAAAATTTTAAGTTAAATAATTTATTTCTTGAATATTGGATTTAATTGGTCATTTAAATCGATTAATTAATAGTGAAATTCCGTAGATAATTGAATATTGGGTTAGATATGATTGAAAATGGTTTGGAAAATTTTGTTATATCATATTAAAGTTATAGGAATATTTTAGAACTTGTAAAATTGAATTTGGAGTTAATTCGTAAAAATTGAATATTTTAATATTTAATTATCGACTGAAAAATAGCCAATTTTTGAACAGTCTCAGAATTGAACGAAACGAGTTCCATTGGATCCGTAATAGTTAGTTATTATCGGATTTCAATTTTCGTAGCAAACGGAGTTGTCGTTTGACCGTGGCAGCTCGAAACGCATCAATATCGTTTTAATATAAATTCGGCGAGTTAAAATAGCCATTTTTCAAACGGTCTCGGATTTCGACGAAACCAGTTTCATCGGATCCGTAATGTGATATTATTGCAAGATTTCAAATTTCAAGTCGATTGGATTTGTCGTTTGTCCAGTACAAGCCAAAACGCCTAGAAATCGCTTAAATCGGTTTAAATTTAAATTGAGCGTTTATTACCGTATCTCACACATATGATGGAATTAGCTTCCGAAACTTGTTCCATTGTGTCCGGAACGTGGAAAAACCTTAGGATCGCCTGGCGGCACGCGTCGTTTGGAGTTCGTTTGCAAAAGTGTTAAATTGGGCATTTTATTATTAAAATAATATTAACATATATGTTATCTTCTTTTCCAAAACCCTAATCACTATCACCAGCCGCCTCCTATAGGTCCAATGGCCGAAATCATCCCATTTTCCCCTCTCAAAATCTCCAAATCCGCTCATCGAATCGAGAAACTTACAACATGAAAGTTGTAGAGCATGGTGTGGACTACAGATCCAACGGTGGATCTCAGCTATCATCGCCGTTTGGAGGGCATGGGGAGCCGCGTTCGTGCTTGCGTTTGGCACGTTTTCCTAGGGGATATGCTGACCGAGCTCTGCAAGCTCCTGGCCGAAGGTGGCTCTTGTCGTGGGCTACGAGGTGGTGCTCTCTGATCGATGCATAGGCGAGTGTGGTGGTCGCGAATTCAAGCCCTAGATTTGTGCATATGGGTTCATGTACGTGTTTCTTAGCCTGGGGAGAGTTGCGTGCGTGATCTTGGTGAAGGAGAAGGGGGACGCGGGGCCCGTTGGGTTGGTATTTGTAAATTAATTTAAAAGGAATTGTTTCGAAATTCAATTCAAACTTTAAAAATCAATATCTTTTTGCTGCGAGGTCCGATTTGGGCGAATCAAAGTGCGTTGGAATCGTATGGTCGTGCTCTTCGCAATGCAACCAGTTTGGAGTCGATTGGAGCTCGTTTGAATTTCGGGTAAAATTAAACGTTCGTTTAATTTTATTCGAAACGAACGCGAAAACCGGAAATAAAACCAAAGTGAGAACTCCTCACTCAATCGAAAGGTTTTGTTTAAAATTTTGAATAGTTAATATTGATTGTTGATGGTTGATTTATTGTGTTAGTAGATATAGTAGGATATATACTATATATAGCGATATATATATATTGGCATATGTATATATTGAATTTGATTTCCCGCCTCGTATAGCGGATGAGACCCTATTGCGCCGCCTATTAAGCGGATATTTATAAAATCCCATATACCGCGATATTCCACCTCGAAGTGGAATTGGTATTGTGCTAACGTCTGTGGATGCAGGGTAACAGGTTGGAGGGATCCAACTGGATTCCTCGCATATTTATTTGTTTATAAATATTATGTTGATTGTTGATAATCATATTGATATATGACACTTATTCCCGTGATTGACCATCTGATGTTGTTGCATCATCGGATTCAAATTTTTAAAAATTAAAATAACGGTTTTGAATTTAAAAGGGGTTTTAAATCGATTTTTCAAAGAATATGGTTTATTAAAATTTTGAATTGATTAAATTTTAAAATAAATAGATGGATAAAATTTTATGTTTTAAAATTTTATATTTTTATAAAATATAACTTAAAAGAAATTTTTAACAATAATAGGTTTTTATAAAATAGTTAAATTTGGTTTTTTGGGGAGTTATTATTATTAATGGTTTATATAAAGGATTTTATAAATGGATGTTTTTAAATAAAAAATTATTGAAGTTATAGAATAAATTTATAAAGTGTTAAGTTGATGTATAACATGCATTTCACTAGGATTTATAGATTAATAAATGTGAAATTTATAAAACGAATGGTTATTGGAAAATTTTAAGTTTATAAGTTATTCACTTATAAAAATGAATTTGGGGCATAAAAAGGGGAATTTTATAGAAATTGTTAATAAATGAAGATTTCATTAGTTGAAATTATTATAAACCATAAAGAAATCTTGTAAGTGATAAGATTTTAAATTGGTGAAGTTCAAAGGAACGATTTGGTAAATAAATAATATTATAAGTATTTAACTTACAATATGGCTTTTGGGTATGAAATTGGGTTATGTAAAATTGCATCGGATTAATAAAGGAATTTATAAAATTGGGGTTTATAATAGAAATGGAATTTATAAACTATGTTTATAAATTTGAAATTCATCGAATTTGATAAATTGAAATATGGGAATTTGTTAAGTGGGCTATATTCACTATTTTGAATATTGAATAGATTATTAAATAAAATGGGTTTGTTTTTGGGAAAGGAATGTTTTAAATGGAATTTAAAACGAATTAAAGGTGTTTTAAAATGTATTGAGTATTGAAAACATAGATTTCAACATTGATTGTTGAAATAGACGTTTTCGAGAAACAGAAGGGGATAATTTGTATAGTATTGGATTTATATATCTATTTTTAATTTCAAATCCATATACTAGTGTTTTTGGGTTGTCGTAACGATGTTTTACGCAACATTCGTTTTTAACCCAAATAAATGTGAATAAAGGAATGTTTTCTTAAAGAGAATGGAATAAAATACTTAACGGTAACTTAAGTATATTGAATATTTCCAAATTGTTGAAAATAAATAAATTTGTGAATTACTTATTTTTAAAATAAGCATGGGAATGGTTTTCTAATATGAAATGGAACGGTTTTTGTGAATTCACCTTTAAGGTAATTGAAAGCAAATAACTTGAAATCGATTTGGGAATCGTATGCTAGTAGATGCTTGGAATTTAAATCCACTTTGGAATTTATATATATGAAGGGAATTTGTTTAAAAATAAATATTGATTTATTTTGAAGTATGAAAATGAATTTACGGATTTGGGACGTAAATTTAAATTAAATCGGTAAAGATTTATTTGATGATTTGAAATTTGTTTTCAAAGGGTATAAAGGATGAAAAGTAATTTGAAATTAGTTTTCAAATGGTTAAGGTGATTTGAAATTAGTTTTCAAATGGTTAAGGTGATTTGAAATTGGTTTGCAAATGGTTAATGTAATTTGAAAATTTGTTTTCAAATGGTAAAGGTAAATTGGAAATTGGTTTTTCAATTGGTTAAGTGTGGAAAATTTTATCGTGAAGTGGTTTTGGTAAAACAAATAACTGGGGCAGTTATTTGGAAATGGTGTATATATGTATATATCTCTCGTAAGATATTTTGGGACTTAATAATTTTGGAAAAATTATTTGGAATCTGATGATGTGGCGCATCCTTATTGATAGTTAAATAACCGACTATCAATATTTACCCTTGGATGGTATTGATTGTGTTTGTTTAAAATTGAATGCACACTTTTTATTTTTTTAAAATAAGCGCTCGCTATTCGGTTTAGCCGGGAGAGGACCTGTGTGTCATATATCCCATTCCGAATATGCGATACGTCGTTGGATTGCATTTGAAGACCGGTGTTGAAGACCGGGTATCTGTGAGAACGATAGGATGACCTATCGATTGTCTCCGCATCGTTAGCTACGATATGGAGATTTCCTTTGTGATGGGAAATTTTATCGGGATTGTGAATACCCGGATTGCAAGGGCTTCTTTGGAAGTGCCTTCGGTTCTGTTCGAACCCGGAACAGACTTGTATGGTTACGTGTCTGACATTACATTTTGAGAGATAGAGCAGATTTCTTTCAAATACATTTCTGTTGGTGGCGGAGAATTTATTCTCTTAGCTTAACACCCTTCTCTGAGACGTACGAGCTCAGAGGTTATGTAGTTGAAGGTTATCAGCGATATTTCCCAATCTGGTAATGTGGCATGCTGAGTGCTGCTGTGTGATGATCATTGGTTGGTCATTTGTGATATGATCATTTGTTTGATCATTTATCTTTGTGATTATTGCTTTGGTCATCTGTGGACCCAAAGCATGGCTTTGTTGTACAAAGCGTAGCTTTGTGGACGAGACTTCGTCAGGACCTCACTCCCCGGAAATGGTCGAAACAGGAATATGCGGCAAGGTTATGAGGGTCGCGCCCTTTAGGGTATGTCATTCCCTTCTGGAAAAGGGTGGTATCATGGTATGGAGCCCAGATATTTACTCATGTGGAAAACACTATATCTATTTCTGTGTGGTGTTGTTGGTATCGAGCGCTCGGATAAAGGTCCCAAAGGACCGGGGGATGACATATTCGTGTAGTAGTTACCTAGTTACAGAGGTAACCCGGCCTTGTGTTGGCAGAGATCTAACCGTAACGTTAGTTTCTCGGGACGTCCCGCCAGAGGCGATCCCATGTGGCAGTAGGAAGTTCCTTAGCCTGACCATTTGTTGGAAATCCATTCCTCCAATACGCGCCTTGTACGGTTTTAGTTGTATTACCTGCCATTCACTTATGGTGGTCACCACTGTTTGGATGGTAGCTATAGTAGGCATAGTTCGGAATGTCTATGCTGGCTAGGATTTATATTCTACTTTCGAAATTGTTTTCTACACTATGCACTAGTAATAATATCAAAAATGATTTGATTTTCGCGTAGTAAGCATCTTTGACTATCATAAGGGGAAATCTCCTCCAATTCTGCGTTTGCATTGTGTGTGTGGCGGGAGGCCTTATGGTAGTTTCATTTTCAAAAAAAGCATTGCGGATTTAAAAATTTAAATTTTCTTGTTGCTTGTTTAAAGATAAACTGTTTTTGAGTTCTCACACCAGTCCCATGACTGACCTGGAGTTTATTGTTCCTTTCCTAAACTCTGGGTGCCCACTATTTTCCACACGGGCAGTCTAGAGTTAGGTTATCAGGTTATTCTGGATTCTGGAGTTGCTGTGCAGATGTTGGAGGCGAGCTTGGATAGCGTAGTCTATTATCTATTGGATATAGTATTCTTTCCGCTGTTTTATTGTTGTACACTCTGATGATATGATGTATTGTGATGTATATATAAAATGTATAGTTCTTTGTTTTAAATGAATGTACATTTATCTATTATATATTGTTCCGCTGCGATTGTGAGATTCTGATATTGTTTCTCGTTCTGTTACTTGTTTTCTGTTTTCTCCTCTCTTTCTTTCCTTTCTTCTTCTACCTCTTTCTTCTTCTAAAACCCTAACGGTTCGATTTTTCGGCAACGAAAAATCCCGATCGTTACAATGATATTAATTTTTTAAAGAATTTTATAACCAAAAGAAAACTACATTTATACATATAACTAAAATATATTTTTATATAGGAAAAAGTTAAATTGTATAATATCTTGATAAATTATTTATAAAATACTTAAATAAAATTCCAAAACCATTAGATAATTCTTAAAATCTTTTCAAACAACTTTTTAAAACTTGGAAATAAATAAACATATAAATTATAAAGTAAAATTACTCCAAAAATATTTATCACCAATCAACACTCTAAATTTATTGTATGACCCGAGTCGAATTTTATCGAACTCCTGTCATTTATAAATATACACATACCAGTATATAAATACTTATATAGGTCAATTCACAATCAGATAGAGCTCGGTTTGCAAATTGACACTTCTAATCCATACAACAATCAACTATCTCAATCACCCACTAAGTCCAAACCAATATATCATACTATCCATTAAAATAAGCAATTCAATCACTATACGGGATGAACACGTATTAAGCAAGATGACATAGATATAAGTGAGAGTTTAGAAAGTCACCGAATTGTCGAGCGGAGTACAGTGTCTTTGCCATTCGTTCAATAGAAAACCTGTATCTTAGCCACCTTCTGCATCGCATTGTCTAAACATGCACACACACACACACACACATCTGGAGACCCCTCATTGTCAACCACTACTCCTAGTCGCACACAGCCCCCATCATTGCACTTTTCTCCTAAACCAGCCACCCAAGTCAGGCCAACATAGCATCATCAAAGTCATTCCTCCAAATTCGCCCCGCCTTCTCATGCGACATCTCTTAGGTCGTGATTCCTAAAGTCGATGCCTTCTTCCTGCCGCCATCGATCGATCATCAATCGCCTCCCCCTTTACGACTTCGCCTTCGAGTTGCGTTACCTTACACGATTGAATTTTTTTATAGTCGCGATTCCTCCTTTCTTGAGAATTAGGGTTGAAGCTATTTAGGGGATTTGGGCTTGAATAAGTGGAGGTTTGTGCTTCCTTTAGAATTTTCAAAAGAAGGGGAAGGTGATTATTTTGAGATAAGCTTGTTTTATTATAGACTTGTTTTAAACTTGGCTCAACTATTTACTATTTTTTGTCTTTCTTTTATAGAAATTTTTAACTTATTTGTAATTAAATTTCAACCTAGTTTAAATTAATTCACACTTTTTTCCATAAATTTATATTTCAAAAAAATTGAAAATTTTATTCAATTCAATGTCTGCTCATTTATTTCCCACTATTAATCACATAAAACCTATTTACACTTCAAAATGTTTTATATTTAATTTAACAATTTATTCAATTCCAATAAGTTATCTTAAAAGGAACTTATTAATCTATTTCAATTTATTAAATCGAACTCTTATATCAAAAAGAATTCAACTAACTAAAAATTTATTTCTAAAATTATAATTAATAAAAATCAAGTTCAAATATTTTTAATTTTATTAAATTGACGTATAATTACAACGTAAAACGTAGGGTTGTTACTAGTAGAAAGAAGTCATCGACTCATTTGAGGCATTATACCATTGACTCACGAGGATGATTATGGAGAGATGATAGGCTTTGTGTTGGCAGAGTCTCACCTTCTAGGATGACCATTAATCTCGGTGGTGAAATTATGTATCGTGATATGAAGCGTGTTTCCTATTGGCCCGATATGAAGAAGCAGGTGGCAAAATATGTAGCAAGATGTATGAATTTCCAAAAAGTAAAGGTGGAGCAGAAGAAGCCGCCAGAATTGTTGCAGCCATTGGATATCCTTCAGCGGAAGTGGGAAAGTATTTCCACAGATTTTTTTAGATGGTCTACCTAGGAGTAAGAGAGGGATTGCGAGCATTTGGATCATAGTTAATCGGTTGACTAAGTGTGCTTATTTTATACTGGTAAGGAGTACGAGGACGGCAACATCATTGGCGTTTTTTAATGTGAGAAAGGTCATTAGGCTGCATGGAGTTTCCATAAGTTTAGTTAGCGACCGAGATCCGCTTTTCACTAGTGAGTTCTGGAGGACTCTATAGAAGGCATTGGGGATTGAGCTGAGTTTGAGCACCGTATATCATCTGCAGATCGACGGACGGATAAAGAGAGTAAATCGGGTTTTGAAGGATTTGCGATGGATGTGCATTATTCGTTTTGGAGGTTTTTGGGAGAGCATTTACCATTGGTGGAGTTTACCTACAACAACAGTTATTAGGCTAGCATTGGGATGACACCTTTCGAAGCTTTATACGACAGACCATGTAGATCACCGTCGTATTCTAGAGCATATACGAAGCAACTTTGTATTAACGAGATTAGACTTATTAAATTCCAATGAAGATGATCCAGTGGAGAGTACATGGGTGCCCGAGGAGAAGATCCGTGCTACCTATCCTCAACTCTTTGTTGGTATGTTTTCAATCCAATCCGTTAGTATAGATCTCTTATTTATAGGACTTAGGTGGTATACCCTTTAAGGTAGAGACCTTTGGATGATAAGAATGGTTGTAAACGTGTTGATAGGACATGTTATAGATGATGGATGTTATTGGATGTATATGGATGTACTGTTCATATTGTGTTCTTTGACACGTTAGGAAAGTATATCCTTTAGACACACACACACACACATACACTTATATCTAGTTGCTTGTCATTTCTTCATTCTTGGATGCTAGTGGATGTTAAGCATGTGGATCCATATAGAATTACAAGTATATCATTTAACCTTAGATGGTTGTGCATCCATATAGATTTATAAGTATATCATTTAGGATGCTGCATACATTTAGATGTATAACATGAGCATCTTGTATAATAGGCGATCGATTCAATCAGTGGACTAACCACTCTTTTACAATAGCATAGGTACATGTGCATTTAACGTTGCATAAACATATAAATGTTGCATTAGAAAATTCTTCTTTTAAGGACTATGACTGCACATGGATGATGGATGAGTAGATGAATTGTAGTTATTGGTTGCTGTGTGTATGAGATATATTTTTTCATCGTTGGAAATTTTGCGAACGAAATCCTTTTAGGGAGGAGAATGCAGCACCCTAGAAATTTACGTATGATTTGAATGTACTTAAATAGGAATTTAATATGAGAAGAAAATTAGTTAAAACATGGGCTTAAAAGATTTTTTTTATACATATCCGAATTTGGCTATGAAACTTGCACCATTGTGTTCGTAGCGATATTCCAAACTATTTTTATCCATAATCGTGATCCGAGTTAATATGAGAGAGTTACGGGCGTCATGATGAAAATAAAATTTTAACACAAAAATATTAAAAAACAGTCTAGGTCGACCCAAGAAGGTCCTAGGTCGACCGGTAGCAGTCGACCCAAACCTAGGAGCGGTAGACATGACATGGGATTCTTCGTGTGATTAGCAATCTATAGTGACGTGTTTCTATGGCCGTGCTTTACTGCTTGCATTTGAAGAAATTGATGGGTGGCTAAGATGATAGCTATGGTTGATCTAGTGGTCCTAAGTGTTAGCATAACCCTATAAAGAAGTTGGTAAATCAAATCCTAATTCTTTTTTTGAACGTACAGTAACTAAACTTTGTCTAAATCTCTCATGAAACCCTAATTTTATTAAAACCATAAAATCAAAATCAAACCATAATCAAACAAGAAGCAAGTGCAAACAATCAAAGGAGAACTAAGACGATCTAGGGGGAGCTATCGTTACAGGCCAATTTCTCAAGATAAGAGCTTAGACTAAAAGGTGAGTGGGCGTTGATTAATAATTTGATTAATGGAATTGATTTTAAACTATTTTAAATGATTATAATTGTAGTAACCCTTTAATTAACCTTTTAAATTAATATTGAATTGGCTAACACAAAATCCAAGAATTTAAATTGAAATTGAATTATGAAATTTGGCAATTTCACACTTGCTAATGCTAGATTAAGAACTCTAAATTAAAAACCCTAATTGAATTGAAATTGGGCAAAAAGATGACATTAGAGAATTAATGTTAATTTACTGAAAATTAGGGTTAATTAGAATCATTAATCGATTGGAATTAATGATAATTACTTATAGTCAATCTACAACTAAAAACTGTTAGGAACGCTAAATTTAATACGTAAACGGTCGAGCTTTGGATTTTCTAGGTCGACCGTTCGAATGAGAATTATGAAAATTTGACTTTGGCCTAAGGTGAAAATTTGACTTTGGCCTAAGGCCCAAATTAAATAAATAATTTTTTATAATTTAGTTAGAAATTATGTAATTAGTAAACTGGTTATTGAGCTAACTTGGGCTAAGTATTTAACAATTTTTTATATTGGTATGTGGGAATAAGTATTTCGCAATAATTAATTTGGTATATGCAATATATATCATGTAGACGCAGTTGATTAAGGTGATTTATTTTGCATATGCTCATTGGTGTTTCGTACGGGTGAGCGCAGTACTATCAGAGATGCTTTCTAGAAGAGTCTGATACTAATAGAAGATCCAGGCATGCCCGTTTTCTAGAACGACGTGGTACAGATGGACGACGATGCAATACAATAAGTGGTTATAAATATTGATTAAATTGAATCCCAGAACTAACAGGGGGCTACTATGAAACGAACTCCAGTGCGATGCAGTAATGGGCATATTGGTATAGTTATGGTGGGAAAGTAGTTCTTGTTTTGGCTGATCATTAGCGTGAGATTCAATTAGTAGGTTTGACCTACTGTGTTAGATAATAATCCTCAGGTGTTGACTTTAGGAGTTCACACACACTTTCTACACATTCTATATCACTTAGAGTAGATTTAAAGTTAATTGGATTTAACCATCACTTATTAATCTTATTATCTTCCCTTGGAATTTTGTCTGATCCACTCATTTTCCATATTTTTCTCTACCACAGTGGATAGGGCAATATGTAATTTGCCATCAGATACTTGGAGAGGTCATGCTTTTTTTGGAGTCTGCTTTTACCATATCTTCTCTTCAGTATCATTTTATCATATGATTATGGTTAGTTTCTTGTATCAGACTGTGAGGGATATTTTGATATATACTCTGATTTGGATTACATATTGATATTTTCTAAGACTATGATTTGATATTTTTTAGAATAATATTTTCTGTGGTATTTACATGTTTTATATCTTCCTCTTTGGTACGTATTTGATAGTTAGTTCATCTTTCCGTTGTGATACGTATTTGATAATTAGTTTATTTTAGATTATATTTGTTTGTCTTAGTCACCGAGTTGTTAATGTTTCTAAAACTGCGTCGTATTTCTCGACGCGATGCTTTTTGAGTATGTCGAGAGGTGTGAGTTGTCATGGAAATATGGTAAATCATTAGTCAGATTATGTCCGCTGAATTATTACATTATGTTATTTACCAAATTGTCAACCAGAATGATTATCGTTTTTTTCTTCGTATAAAATTATATCCAATCATACATTGACACCCTTTCATATATTTCTACCATATGGACTATGATTTACTCTTCTCACGAGACCTAAAGAATTCATGAGTAAATCCATGAATTTACTACTATGCATATTTTCAATATCATCTAAATTTAAAGTTATTAGCTCTTCTTGTGCCATCGTTAGACATTTGCTAACAGAACTCTTTTGCTAAATGGGTCACATTTTGAAGAAGATTGATAATGATATAAACCATTTAACACTTAATTTTGCTTACTAAGTTTTAGGTGATGGCTGTAGATTTATAATATTAACCTTATATTACAAAATAATATTACTACAAACATTTAAAAAACCAAGTAGTAATGTACATGCGTAACAGTTAATTTAAGTATAATACTAAACTACTGCATATTCATTTTCATTTTTTTATTCTCAACATAATGAAAAGTATTTTAACTGTTTTATTAATTTTTCTAATTTAATTTTGATTTTGTTTGTAATTATTTTTGTGATTATTTTGAATTTTTGCAGCTAATCTACATTCATCAAGATTTTCTCATCATTATTATCAAGGGCGAACTCAGTCCTGGGCTTAATTGGGCCCAGCCCAGGATAAAGAAAAAATCTCAAAATCCTAGCATGGAGTTAAACCGTGTTTCTTCTTCCTGTCAGTTTCCCACGGCTCACTCGTTCACGCAAAGCTACCAGTCGAGAGTTGACTCTAATTTTTGGGATGATTTTTCAATTTAGCTCAATATCTTAGATCAATTTAGGTGATTTTTCATTTGTTTTCATATTACTAGATAGGATATTAGTTCTTTGAATGAAAATACCTGAATTTTTAGGCTTCTCATGTCTCAAATTGGGTTGCAAACTTGCAATTTGCGTTACTAGAATTTGCAGATATGTTCTTTAGAAATTAGGTTGTGGGCTAATTGATTTTTATTTTATTGTTATTTGCTTTTTTATCTATTTATTCATTAATGAAAGTATTGCAATTTGCAACCATTTTATTAAATTGTATTCAATTTTTTTCTCTAAATGATATTTAAATAATTGGTATTTTGTTGAATTTTAGAATTTGATAGTCTAGCTTTGTTAATTATATGATATAATGTTTAATAGGTTATATTAAAATGTCAAAGAAACAAGCAAAAAACCAAAAAGTCTTCTATCTTTTAAAAAAGAGAGCAATGATGATCGATTATCAATCGAGCATTCAATATTTGAAGTTGACACAATTCAATTCAACTCTCAATCTCATGCTTAACCTCTTTCATTTACCATCCCTCGGTCCAATTTAATAGCAGTTCAACGAGATCCAGCATTATGATCGTTGATTTATGAAATTGAACCTCTTACTAAAAGAGATGAGGTTCGACGAGCTTACAATAATTTGCGTCTATATCAAACTAAATCGGCTCGATACCCTAAAACACTTGTTGGAAAGCAACATCGTTAATTTCAAGCTGCATGGTTTCAACAATTTCCTTGGTTGGGTATGAAAAATTTCAAAACGGTGATCCGCAATGCTATGAGAAATGAATTTCTCATTGATTGCATATCTCTTTATTTAGTGTATGATTTTGCTTGAAAGATTGATTTGAATTTTGTAGTTAAGGAATTTGATACTGTAAAGACTCGTCGAGCATAATTAAGCTAACGTTATGTATTGTAAGTGAAATATGAATCTACTTATTATTATTATTATGAATTTTTTCTTTGAATTATTGTTTTGTAGTAATAATTGAAACTGCATTATAACTTGAAAAAAAAAGTTAGCTTTAAAGGCAACCCACCCTTGTTTTAATTCCTAGGTCCGCCTCTGATATTTATTAATACAGTTTTCAGATCATGTAACCGGATAAAATTCTTTGAGTGAACCGTGACCTCTTCTACTCTTAAACGTGCATCTCCAATTTAATAAACTTGTTTTCTTTGATTCTGTTCTACAGTATGAACAATATGACACAATAAGTGTACAAACGTGAATTGTAGATTTACAGTGATATAAACACATTGTTTTGTTTGTAATTTTGTTAATCAAGTGAACACCATTGATAATTCAAAGCACGTTCCTCGTTTTTTTAGGCATACCTTGATGCAATGCTAATTCCCTTATTCGATGTTAATCATGTACTTTCCTAACAGTTACATACGGATTTCTTAATCAAACCCTAACCTACTTTGCTAAATGCCCTAGATTTAACACTTTTTAATCTCGGATATTTGCATAATTTACTCCTCATATGAATTTTTCACAATATTTGTTTTTGATTATTATGGTTCAAGCAGTTTGATACCTCTTTCCATCTGAGAGTCATTGTTGTGAAATGGTAGTACTTGCAAATGATATGTTAACTTCTTTTTACATACAAAAATATGGTAAACAAAACATATTGTTAAACTCTTTTTTTAGTATGGTTGAAAATTAATATACTCATGAAATATTTTTCTTTCCTTCACCTACGTACAGACTACTTTACTTTTCGAACAAATTTTCGATACAATAGAATGTTTGCGTAATTGGTAGATTTCACTAAGTTAATGTTGTTTTCTTTATCTACCCATGTTTAGACCTACTTCACTTTAATGTCTATACATCCAAAAAAATATTTATGGTTAATTACTGAATGTTAAAGTTTTAGAGATAACAGAGATGGTTACTAAGAGTTATTAATAACAACAATCGATTGTCTTGGATTTGATAAAATCATCAAAGATTATCATATATGTATAGTACTATCCAGAATAGAAAATTCGATTTGTCATTGCTTTTGCTTGCCATGAACTGTCATTTTGTATAATAATTCTCATCCTTATTGTTATTTGCTTCTTCTTCTTTTTTTGAAGAAATGTTATTTGCTTCTTCTTCTTCTTATAATGAAATTTATCCACCTACATCTAACTATTTACCTTAACTTAATTTTCCCTTTCTGACTAGCCAATTGATTTCACTTTTACTGGACTACAACTAGCTGCCATTAAAAAAAAATTCTTGCCGATGCATGAATCGCAGATTGATTGGATGGTTGTCTTTCCTGAAGTATGTAAACAACATCTTTTCAAATAAAATCTGTATTTCAAAGTGCACTTGATATGAATGTTTAAATGATCTAGCATCGAAGTATTTTTCTAACCCACAATTTAATGATTTTAAATTGCTAAAAGAAAAAACTCTCATTCGTAAGTAGACCTATGAGTTGCATCTAATTAGTTAGATACATGCTGATCAAAGACTAATCTAGTATACCAAAACAAAGACTAATCAATAATAAACTTGTCTCACAGGTTTAGAACTCAGATTTTCACAACTTTGGCATTCTGTATTAATTAATTTAACAATAAATATGTTGTAATTAATTACAACAACAAACTAACAACTATAGCAATTAATTATAGTGCTAAATCAAAAATTACACTATTTAAAGAAATAGTATAACACAGAAACGAAATCGATATATATATATATATACACACACATATATATATAATCGGTTGAAGAAAAAAATTACTTCTGAGGCTTGTCGTAACAATTTCCTTAAGACTTTATTTAAATTCTTTTAAGATACATCAGACGTGATCTGCTCGAGATTGTGATGTGTATGATCTTCTATGTGATATGCAAAAGCGCATGAATTATAGATATTAAGAAACAAAGAGGAAGAAGAGAAAATTCGGAATTAAAATTGAATGAGGAAAGTGATCAGGTTTCCTCCTTATTTATAGCCGAATTCCCAATGGCTAAACCCGTTGAGAAAAGTAGCATCCTTTCATTTGCAATGTCAAAAAGCATTACTGTTCGGAATTGTTGCGCCACTTTGTTTGTAACAGTCGAAACAGTTGCGGTTCGCAACAGTCGCGCCTCTTCGTTTGCAACGGTCGAAAACTGTCGCGGTTCGCAACAGTCACACCGCTTCGTTTGCAACGGCCGAAAACTGTTGATGTTCGCAATGGCCGAAAACTGTTGATGTTCACAACAGTCACGTCTCTTCATTTGCAACGGCCAAAAACTGTTATGGTTTTCAACAGTCGCGTCCCTTCGTTTGTAACGGGCAGAAACTGTTGCGGTTTGCAATAGTCGCGTCCAATCCATTAGTCGCTTCTATTTGAATTTTAACAGTAGATAACCGTTCACTTCTGTACAGCAAAAATATAACACGTTCCACTCTTATTGCACCAGCACCCGACCCGACCCTGTACGGTCGGTCGGACGGGCGGGCGACGACGGCGTGCACGTGTGTTAGTCCATGGCCATATAGGTCCTCCCCCTCGCACAAAATTACCTGACCCTAAGGACCAATATAGGGATTGAGAGTATACTATATAAATCAGAAAATGAACATATTTTTGGCGATGTGAGACATATCTCATTCACCTTTTTTTGAGAATTCTAACAATCCCGCACATGAATGACGATATATATCTTCCCCACTCAAAGTGTAATATCACACAGTTCGTACAAAAATAATGCTATATCGAGGATAAGTAGATATTTCACTTTGAACTTTCCTTAATTAAACCTTATCGGATATACTTGGCTAATCGGTAAATTATTTCATCTTGAACCGTCAGCCGTTATTGTATAACCGGACAATAAGCTTTACAAAGCATTATTTTCCTTCACATCTAATCTCTTGGCTGTGTTCATTTTGGTCCTGAACAATTTTTGGTTCTGAGAGTGTTTTTAGAGAATAAAAGCCTTTAATATTCTCATAAAGCCGACCCAGCTCACACTGATATAGGTGATCGCAACCATTAAAAGTATCCTACATATACCCCACTTGTTATATTCAAGGTATGGTCATCATTAAAAAACATAGTTTTAACATTTAAATACTTCTGTAGGCATGCATTTATATTGTGCACCATAGGAATGGAGTTGGACTATGTTCAAGCAAATGCATTACGTCTTGAGTTACTCAGAAATGGTTTGCCTATTGATCCTAGTCCGGGGGATCTCCAGTCGCTAGGATAGGTTTTCGTATAAGATAACTCTTGGTGGTTTAGGCTTTTAAACTCATTCCCCTCGATACGCAGTTAATTTTCTCTCTTGATAAACCTTTAGTAAACGGATCCGCTAGGTTATCATTTGTTCTCACATGATCTATGGAAATAGTTCCATTTGAGAGTAACTGCCTAACTGTGTTATAGCGTCGACGAATGTGTCGTGACTTTCCATTATACACAAAGTTGTGCGCTCTGCTTAGCGCAGCTTGGTTATCACAGTGTATGCATATGGCTGGTACAGGTTTAGGGCAAAATGAAATATCTTCTAAAAAATGACGAAGTCATTCTGCTTCTTCGCCTGCTTTATCTAAAGCGATGAACTCAAATTCCATAGTGGACCGAGCTATGCATGTTTGTTTAGTTGATTTCAATGACATTGCTGCTCCTGCTAAGATAAAGACATAACCACTTGTTGATTTTGATTCATCTGAATCAACAATCCAATTGCATCACTATATTCTTCTAAGATGGCAGGATTTTTCCATAATGTAAGGAATAATTTGTGGTATTTTTTAAATATCCAAGCACTCTCATTAGTGCTTTCCAGTGTTCCTTCCTGGATTGCATGTACACCTGCTCAGTCGACTTATTACATAAGCTATATCTGGTCTTGTGCAGTTCACGAGATACATTTAGACATCCAATTACACAAGAGTATTCCAGTTGCATTACACTCTCATTAGTGTTTTTATGCAGTACTTCTGATGGATTAAAATGTGTTTTTACTCTTTTAATTTCAAAATTTTGAAAATTTTCAATCACTTTGTCTACATAGTGTGACTGAGATAATTCAATTCCATTAGGTATTTTTATTATTTGATTCCCAAAATAACGGCAACTCCTAAGTCTTTCATATCGAAATTGCTAATTAACATCTTCTTTATGGTCTCTATTACCTGAGTATTTGGACCAAATATTAACATATCGTCTACATATAAACAAATCATCATATATGATTGTCCAATTTGTTTATAATAAACACACTTATCACATTCATTTATACGAAAACCATTTCTCATCATGACACTATCAAATTTTACGTGCTATTGTTTTGGAGCTTATTTTAGTCCGTATAATGATTTTACTAATTTACAAACTATGTTTTTATTTCCTTTCGAAACAAAACCTTCAGATTGCTCCATGTAGATCTCCTCATCGAGATCTCCATTTAAGAATGCTGTCTTTACATCCATTTGATGAATTTCTAGATTATAGATCAATGCAATTGCTATTAGCATTCTTGTAGAGGTTATTCATGTTACCGGCGAATATGTATCAAAGAAGTCTACTCCTTCTTTTTGACGATATACTTTGGCTACTAATCTGACTTTATACTTTTCGATAGAGCCATTTGCTTTCATTTTCTTCTTGAAAATCCATTTACAGCCAATAGATTTATTCCAGGTGGAATATCAACAATTTTCCAAGTTTTATCACTTAGAATTGAATCAATTTCACATTGGATTGCTTCTTTCCAACATGAAGATTCAGAAGCTGACATTACTTCCCTGTACGTTTGAGGTTCGTTTTCTAACACATATGTGAAAAAATCCAAACCAAATGTCGTGGAAGTCCTATCTCTTACGCTTCTTCTTGGTTTAACTTCCTCAATATCATGATGAGTTTCATCTTCATGTGAATTGCTTGATTCTTCTCTTGTCCTTTTAGGGACATTATTCCCTTCATTCCTTTTGTATGGAAATATGTCTTCAAAGAATGAGGCATGTCTAGGTTCCATTATTGTATTTACATGAATATCAGGTATATCAGACTTGAATACCAAAAATCTGTAGGCGCTACTATTTTGGGCTGGCCCTAGATAGTAACAATCCACTGTTTTTGGTCCAAGTTTGATTCTCTTGAGTGGCGGAACTAGAACTTCTGCCAAGCACCCCCACACTTTAACGTATTTAAAGCTTGGTTTGTGTCCTTTTCAAATCTCATATGGAATTGTTCCTGTTTTATTGTGAGAGACTTTGTTTAGTATATGAGTAGATATATTTAATGCTTCCCCGCACAAGTTGGTCGGTAGACCAGAGGTAAAAAAGCATGGCATTAATCATTTCTTTTAACGTTCTGTTCTTCATCTTGGCCACACCATTTTGTTATGGTGAATACGGAGCTCTTGTTTGATGAATTATACCATTTTCAGCATAAAACTGTTCAAATGGTGATTCATATTCTCTATCTCGATCAGATCTCAATATCTTGATCTTTTTATTTAACTGATTTTCTACCTCAGCCTTGTACTTTGTAAATGATGTAATTGCTTCATCTTTACTATCCAAAAAAGATATACACATCAATATCGCGTATAATCGTCAATAAAGGTGATAAAGTACTTTTTCCCACCTCTTGTAGGTAACGATTTAAAATCACATAAATCTGTACGACCCAAACCTAGTGGTTTAGTGCTTCTATCAATAGATTGAAATGGTTTTTTTAACCATTTTTGCTTCTAAACATGTCTCACATTTGTAGTTCTTATCTACTTTAAATTTCGGGATTAATCCCAAGTTTGATAATGTTTTCATTTTTCGGAAATGTATGTGTCCATTTCTATCATGTCACGGTAAAATTTCATGCTCAAGCAAGTAAGAAACTTCAATTTTATTAATAGCACAATCAGAATACATAGTTTTATTGTCGATAACGGCTACATTTGCGTTATATAGGCCATCACATAAATATCCCCTTCTGATATACATTCCTGTGTTGGACATAACCATCTTGTCCTACTCGAACACCATTTTGAATCTTTTCTTCGATAGTACTATGCCAGAGATGAGATTCTTGCGTATGTCTGAAACGTGGAGCACATCATTCAACTTGATAATTTTTCCTGAAGTAAACTTGAGGATTACCGTGCCACTGCCTTTGATCATGGATGCTGCAGAATTAACCATATAGAGTTTTTCTTCGTGATCGAATTTCTGGTATGTAGAAAACATGGATTTGTCAGAGAAGACATGACGAGTAGCGCCTGTGTCTACCCACCATTGGTTAGGATTCTAAACCAAATTGCATTCAGATACAACTGCTGAGAAGTTGGACTCGTCTACTTCTATGTTGTCTACTATATTTGTCTCTTTTTTGTATTTCTTTTTGTGTCTGCAATCTCCAGCGGCATGTCCAACCTTTCCACAAACTCAACACTCGCCATAAAAAAATTTAGTTCGTTGTTGTCTTTTGGTTTGTTGTCTGGAGCTTTCCTTTTCTTCTGAAAATTCTTCTTTTTGTTTTTGGTCTTTGACCCTTCAGCCACAAATGCCTCCTCGCTTGGTTTTTAACTCCACGGTTATTTGCCTCAATTTTCAATCGGACTATGAGATCATGTAAAGTGATTTCCTTCTTCTTATGCTTTAGATAGTTGCGGTAATCTCTCCATGACGGCGGCAGTTTTCCCGTAATGGCTTCAAACAAAAACGATTCTCCAATCTTATGACCTTTTGTTTCGAGTTCATGAATGATGCTTTGCAGTTCATTGTGCAGGCACCAATTTGGAGTCAACCATCTTGTAGTCCATGAATTTGTCTACAATGAATTTCTTAAGACTGATATTCTGCGTCTTGTACTTCGTGTCAAGTACATTACAGAGTGCTTTTGCTGTCTTTAGAGGCTGATATAATTTGTATAGCACCTTGTCGAGGCAATTCAAAATATAGTTTCTGCATAGAAAATCAGAATGCTTCCACATATCAACATCTAATTCCTTGCCTGGTGCAGGAATCGGTTCCTCCTTCTCGAGATACCGTTGCAGACCGAGTGCGGTGAGATAAAATAACATTTGATTTTGCCATGTTATGAAGTCGTCACTATCTCCTTTGAACGGATCAGGCCTGTTGTGAGTAGCCTTTGTTGATAGTTCAACTCTTGCCATCTCTGTTTTAGCGAAAACAGGAAAGTCTTAAGATGTTATATGTCTAGTATACCAAAACAGAGACTAAACAATAATACACTTGTCTCATAAGTTTGCAACTCAGATTTCCACTAATTTGGAATTTTGTATTGGTTAATTTAATAATAAATATGTTGTAATTAATTACAACAACAAACTAACAACTATAGCAATTAACTATATGGCTAAATCAAACGTTATACTATTTTAAAAAATAGTACAACGCAGAAACGAAAACGATACACACACACACACACACATCTACTTGAAATCTAACCGGTTGAAGAATGAAATTACGTCTGAGGTTTGTCGTAATAATTTCCTTAAGACTTTATTCAAAGTTCCCAAGATACGACAGACGTGATTTGCTCGAGATTGTGATGTGTATGATCTTCTATGTGATATGCAAAAGCGCATGGATTGTAGATATAAAGAAACGAAGAGGAAGAAGAGAAAATTCGAAATTAAAATTGAATGAGGAAATTGATCAGGTTTCCTTCTTATTTATGGCTGAATTCCCAATGGCTACACCAATTGAGAAAAGTAGCATCGCTTTATCTGCAACGCCAAAAAGAGTTACTATTCGCAACAGTTGTGCCTCTTTGTTTGCAACGGCTGAAAACTGAAAGTCGCTATGCTCTCATACCAATTGAAAGTGCGGTGTGTATACTAATGCACGTACTAATATAGTACACACGGATCGTGTAATATGGACAATAATATAAATGCGGAAAATAGATGATAGTAGCAAAGTAAAAATAAAAATAGAAAAATCACACCAGAGATTTTTATACTGGTTCGGAGCACCGTCCTACGTCCAGTCCCAGACTCCTATCTGGATTTTCACTAATAACTACCTCGCTTCACCCGGAGGAACAGGTTTACAATACCCGAACAGCCGAACGGGATTTCACGCCTCTAATACACTGAGGACTTCAACACTTGCCTCTTACAACACCGAGGACTTCAACACTTGCCTCTTACAACACCGAGGACTTCAACACTTGCCTCTTACAACACGAGCACTTCAACAAAAACAAATACAATTGTTGTTGACAACTTGTGTTCTTGAAAACACGGATTTGTCACTAGTAGTACACCCTTCCTATAATCTTATCCTCAAAGAATATGAATGATGTTTTGTAAAGATTAAAGAAGGTATTTACTTATTGAATCAAAAGATATGAAATAATTTCAATGATTCAATAAGCTAAATTAATTTTTAGAATGCAGGAGTGTTAGAGATTAGATTAGAGAGCATATATGATCGTGTAAAAACTTGTGTTTGAATCAATGATTTAGATGAGTATATATAGAGAAAAATAGTTGTAACTCTTTGTGAACAGTTGCCATTAAGAGTTATGATCATTGATGAAAGATAGGATATGCAACCTTTGGAGAAGAGAAGTGTCTTTTGGAAAAGTTGCTTTCTGTTTAAAAACGGTCGACAGGTCAAAAATGGACCGGTAGACAGGAATTCAAATATATATACGTTATGTGCATGTGTGCATGTTATCTGTGCATTCTGGGCAAAAACGGTCGACCACCTTATTTTCAACCGGTCGACCGGTTTAGTCCAATTTGCACAGTTAATGTGCATATGTATATATATTGAAAGATTGAAGTTATATGATTATTTGAGGATAGATTTTAACATAAATTACTAACATACCAAATAATCAACCTCTAATATATGGAGCTCTTTGTGTTTCTTAAATGAATAACTTCTTTTTGTCGATCACGGCTTATTCCTTTGTCAGAAATCAAAACTCTATAAAAATCTTGACTCAACATTCTCCCCCTTTTTGATTGATGACAACATATATCTGAAGTTCTGAATCTCCCCCTGAATATGTGATCTCCCCCTGAGATTTTGTCTTATATATATATATTCCTGCAAATAATTGTTAGCACTTTCTCCCCCTTTGTCATCGACAAAAAGGAATAATAGATAATGGAATAATATAGGAGTATATCAGCCAGAATATCCATTTTCCTCTTTTCTTAAGTAGGACCTGCAAAAAATAGAATTAAGTCCATGGTACCCACTTTTTATAGGGTCCTAAGAGTTAGGTCTTAGGAGTCCAAACCCATTTGGGTCCGATATCCCCTTTATATATATAATTGTTATTAAGATGCACAGTATTCATGAATTGCTGAATGTATTTGTTCCTAATCAAATTGTTATTTGTTTTAGGAACCCATATTTTGATAGTCTTGACATCTTTCTTTTGAAATTTCACAACTGGTTTTGGTTTGAAATATAATAAACTAAGATTTTTCTTAGCTTCAGTTTTTTGTACTTTCTTCTTCCTTTTATTTCTAAGATGTTTCTTAGTTTCATGTTTGTTATATCCCAAACCTTGTTTATCTGAAATAGATTGTGAACTTTCAATGATTTTAGTCAAATTTTCTCGACCTTTGTTAAAGTTAGAAACATTTTGAGTAATGTCATCAAACTTTGTTTGTAAACTAGCTTTTTCTAGGTCTAGAATTTTGACTTTTGCTTTAAGTTCATGATTTTCAGTAGTGAGAGTATTATTTTTCTCTTTTTGAGCTTCTATTTCTTGACTCAAAAGAGATATTTGAGAGTCAACATTAGATGATGATTCTTGAATATTTTCAAGTTCTTCTTCTAATATTTTCTTCTCATCTTTTAACATATCTCGTTCAAACTCTGCTCTACTTAAATCTGCTTTGACTACTTTTAATTGACGTTTTATGTCTTTATATTTGACTATCAATTCAGCATTAATATCAAGTAATTCATCAAATGTAGGAATTTGTACCTCATCTTCTGTTGCCATAAAGCAAACATTAGCTTGTTCATTCTCCGAATCACTTTCACTTTCTGATGAAGATGACTCTGAATCATCCCATGTTACTGAGAAGGCTCGTTTCTTTGATTTGTCCTTCTTATATTTGAATTTGTCATTTTCTGACTTTTTCTTTTGTTCTGGACAATCCTTCTGCATGTGTCCCTTTTTATGGCAGTTGAAACATTCTATAGCAGATGAAGATGGTTTATTTGATCCAGGTTTCCTTTTATTGTAGCGACTGGCTTTTCGATATTTTAGGAATTTTTTGAAACCTTTAGCAATGAACGTCAAATCTTCATCTTCAGAATCTGATTCATTTTCATCTTTCTCAACATGAAGTGCTACATTTTTCTTTTCTTCTTTCTGTTCTTTTCTAGCCTGCAAATTTGCTTCATAGGACATTAAATTTCCTATCAATTCATCTGGCTTCATGACGGAAAGGTCATTAGCTTCTTCAATTGCCAATACTTTTCCTTCCCATTCACTAGTCAGAGAATGTAGGACTGTTGAAACAACATCAAAATCAGAATATTTTTGTCCTAAGCCAATAAGTGCATGGTGAATAGTTTGAAACCGTGAATACATTTCATTGATTGTCTCATTTGGTTTCATTTTGAAATTTTGAAATTGACTTTTCAGCATTGCTATTTTGGCTTGTTTAACCTTGTTAGTACCTTCATGAGTGATTTTTAGCGTTTGCCAAATTTGATATGCAGTAGTGCAGATGCTAACACGGTTATATTCATTTTGGTCTAATGCACAGAACAACATATTTATTGCTCTTGCATTTACGGCTGCTGCCATTTTCTCAGCAGCAGTCCATTCTGAATAATCAGTTGTTGGATTCACTATTTCTCTTTGAGTAGCATTCCAAGCATCATAGCTACTTGATTGCATAAAAAATGACATACGTGTTCCCCAATAACTATAGTTAAGACCATTGAAAAATGGAGGTCTTTGTGTCGATTGCCCTTCTGTGTAAGTGGTGTTTTGAGTGCTAGTACTTGCGTTATTTGCCATATTACAAGAATATATCAAATAACTGTGTTACGGTTATATGATGACCGTGCTCTGATACCAATTGAAAGTCGCTATGCTCTGATACCAATTGAAAGTGCGGTGTGTATACTAATGCACGTACTAATATAGTACACACGGATCGTGTAATATGGACTATAATATAAATGCGGAAAATAGATGATAGTAGCAAAGCAAAAATAAAAATAGAAAAATCACACCAGAGATTTTTATACTGGTTCGGAGCACCGTCCTACGTCCAGTCCCAGACTCCTATCTGGATTTTCACTATTAACTACCTCGCTTCACCCGGAGGAACAGGTTTACAATACCCGAACAGCCGAACGGGATTTCACGCCTCTAATACACTGAGGACTTCAACACTTGCCTCTTACAACACCGAGGACTTCAACACTTGCCTCTTACAACACCGAGGACTTCAACACTTGCCTCTTACAACACGAGGACTTCAACAAAAACAAATACAATTGTTGTTGACAACTTGTGTTCTTGAAAACACGGATTTGTCACTAGTAGTACACCCTTCCTATAATCTTATCCTCAAAGAATATGAATGATGTTTTGTAAAGATTAAAGAAGGTATTTACTTATTGAATCAAAAGATATGAAATAATTTCAATGATTCAATAAGCTAAATTAATTTTTAGAATGCAGGAGTGTTAGAGATTAGATTAGAGAGCATATATGATCGTGTAAAAACTTGTGTTTGAATCAATGATTTAGATGAGTATATATAGAGAAAAATAGTTGTAACTCTTTGTGAACAGTTGCCATTAAGAGTTATGATCATTGATGAAAGATAGGAGATGCAACCTTTGGAGAAGAGAAGTGTCTTTTGGAAAAGTTGCTTTCTGTTTAAAAACGGTCGACAGGTCAAAAATGGACCGGTAGACAGGAATTCAAATATATATACGTTATGTGCATGTGTGCATGTTATCAGTGCATTCTGGGCAAAAACGGTCGACCACCTTATTTTCAACCGGTCGACCGGTTTAGTCCAATTTGCACAGTTAATGTGCATATGTATATATATTGAAAGATTGAAGTTATATGATTATTTGAGGATAGATTTTAACATAAATTACTAACATACCAAATAATCAACCTCTAATATATGGAGCTCTTTGTGTTTCTTAAATGAATAACTTCTTTTTGTCGATCACGGCTTATTCCTTTGTCAGAAATCAAAACTCTATAAAAATCTTAACTCAACAAAAACTATTGCGGTTTGCAACAATCGCGCCTCTTCGTTTGCAATGATCGAAAATTGTTGCGATTCGCAACAATCACACCTCTTCGTTTGCAACGGTCGAAAACTATTGCTGTTTGTAATAGTCACGTCTCCTCGTTTACAACGGTCAGAAACTGTTGCAATTTGCAACAGTCGCGTCTCTTCGTTTGCAACGGCCAAAAACTGTTGCGTTTGCAACAGTCGCATCCAATCCATTAGTCGCTTCTATTTGAATTTAAACAGTAGAATATCGTTCACTTCTGCATAGCAAAAATTAACACGGTCCACTCTTATTGGACCCGCACCCGACCCGGTCGGTCGGACGGTCGGGCGGTGGCTGCGCGCGCGTGTTAGTCCATGGCCATATAGGTCCTCCCCTCACACAAAATTACCTGACCCTAAGGGTCAATATAGAGATTGAGAGTATACCATATAAACTAGAAAATGAACATATTTTTTGCGATTTGGGACATATCTCATTCACCATCTTTTAAGAATTCTAACACGTGCAAATTTAGATGGAAAAAGTTGGATGTTGAACTTCACATATATGCATAATTAAAATAATCAACATAACTCATGTCAAAAAATGTATAAATAAATCGGTAAATATCTCATGCACGCACACGTGCACACACAGTTTTTGTGTATTGTGTGTGTGATAACCTGTAACACGTAGTTTATAGTTAATTTATGCAAAGCTGAAAGTCTAAAGACCCTAATTCTATGATGAAATAGATTTAATTTGGCTTTTAAATATGCATATGCATGTCCATATCTTTATGTTGATATCTTCTATTTTTGAGAGTAAATACAATTAGCATCACTATATTATATTGTTTGCACATAATGTCAATTAGAACTATTACTGCTATTGAATCAAAAGAGTTGTAAATTTTTGATCAACTTAGTCAACAATTTTGTTATTCCCTTCTTCGCACCGTTAGTTTTTACAATATGTCAATTAATTCGCTTCTTCTTAAATGATAAATGTTATAATTCATCCTTTCAAAATCCACTCTACAAATAGTCATCCACCCTTTCAAAATTCATTCACCAACTAAGTATCTATATGATAGCGGGCAAGTGACTACTAATGTGCAGCAGCTGGTGATGATTGACAGTAAGCATTCAATGGCACTGCCCCTATCAACTTAAGTAAAGCATTTTGACATTGATGGTTTTGATGACTTAGCATACTCTAAAGCTGATTAAGTAGCAAATCATTATGTTATATCAATATGGTATGTAGTAAGCAAACTCCTATTTTATATGCAGAAGATGACTAAGGTTTCAAGAGAAAGAAAGAAGATGAAAAGGAATTATGGATTAAGGAAAGAGTGGAGTAATACATGTTCATATAAACCTATTTGAACTATTTTTTAACCATACTTTGTTTTGGCACGTAGTTAGCAGTGCAAAATAACTCCATTTCATTCTCATTGCCAACTATACGACCTTCTTAATAATTGTACCTAGGAAAGAAATTAAATCATCATAGCTACCATCATGAAGCTAAGGAGTTCATCACCACGGAGCTATATTGTTACCACCTAAAATTTAATGAGGAATTAATAAATAATTATAAGTGAAAAAAATATTGTTTATAATTAGAATTCATTTGAAATTAGTATTGAAATTAATTGGCAGTAGGTTTATTCAAATGTTTCAACTAGAAGGGGAAAAAGGAATTGAATTGTAATGATTGAGTTTAATATAGGAACTTGCATTTATGTAAAAATGGAATGAACATTTTAAATAAAAATAAATGCATGTTTTGAGATAAATAAGATAAACTTCTCATTTTTGAATATATGTATGATTTTATATATGGGAGTTTGTTTTGTTACAAAAGAGAAAAAATGATATAACTGTGTATTTAAAAAGAAGGCATCCACTTTTATAAATTTGGATGATGATGTTCAAATGAGATGGATTATTGTAATTGAGAAAATGTAACCATATATTTATAAAAAGAAGGCATTTAATAAAATAAACATTATATTTCAAAAATAAAAGGCAAGTGTGTATTATGGATGGATTACATTTCTTATAGAAAATATAGGGTGTGTTATATTGTTATTTCTTTGTTAGTAAAGAATAAGGGTCTGTTTGATTTTTAAACATAAAGCCATTAATACTAATCAATTAATGTAATTGATTGCTTAATTTAAAGGTATAGAATTAGGTTACTAATTAATACATAACATATATACACGTTTGTGGACATATGTTATTTATCTAATTGCAACAGACGTGAAATACGGGAAAAAATGTAGACAATAATTCACATGTTATTTAGTGATTCAAATTTGAATATATAGAATATTGACATAACAATTCACATGTTATTCGTCCAGTTAATTCAAACGTGAATGTGCGCAATACCGGCGCAAGAATTTCTAGTTATTTATTAATTTAGACATAAACATGAAGAAATATTGACATGTTAATTTACTTATTTCAGATGTAAATGTGGAAAGTTATTGATATGTTGTTTATTTATTTATTTCATACGTAAACATGAAAATTAAATGGGATGTTGAAAACCGAAATAAAACATGCGAATAAAGAGAGAGACACATGGAAATTTAGTATGAAATAAAATGTCACAATTTAGAAATTAATTGAGGAGAAGAAAATGTTATTTATAGTTTGTATATTATTGAGGGTGTAATTAATTAAATTAAATATAAGATAAGGAGCTAACAAGGTGCATTGTAAGATTTGACGCAGCAATGAGTCAGCAGAATTTTCTAGAGATTCTAATCTACGGTTGAAAGCACACCTAAAACACTAAAAATAGGACCCAAACTAACCTACGTTTTCACTCTAAAATCAAAACCTAGCCACCATTTCTCTCTCTCAAATATTTACCTATATTCTTCATTTATAAAATAAAATTATGTTATATATATATACATTCAAATAAAAGATGGAGATTATACAAATTAGAGAAGATTGCTAGAGAATTTTGGTTGCTGTAAAAAAAAGGATTCTAGCTTTTATCTCATGTGAGTGATTGTAATTATTTAGATTTTTAAGTAATATAAAATAATAGGGTTTCCTATAGTTGTAGTTTTACTATGAATTTTGAAATATCCTTTTTAGCTGTTTATTTACAGTTTTTAGATTTATTTTCAGTCTATTTCTTCAAGCTATTCTTTTCAGTTGATTATAGTTTATTTCCGTAATTATAGTTTTCCATTTAATTACAATTTATTTACAATATTTTAATTTATTTACTGTTATCTATGCATTATTTACATCCTTTTCCAACGCTTTGGATTTTCTTCTATTTTTAGTTTTCTTTTATTTCTTCTTTTTCTTCGCGAATGGATTAGAATAGATTAAACGCGAATATGGATTACATCATAAGAATACTGAAATAACGGAAGAAGATGTAAATTGTAAAGACTGTAATAAAATGGAACTAAGAGTGAAATTGAACCAAATTATGGTATTAATGTTAGAATTTGACTAAATTAAAGATATTGGCCTGGTTATAACTTAGAATTATAACTACAAAGAGTAAGATGAAAAAAGCTTATTTTCACGCTTAGACCTTGGGTTAAATAATAAGCATGATTATAACATAGGTTGTAATAAGGAAAAGAATAGAATGAGGCTTATTTTAAGACTTAGAATAAGTTAACAAGCAAATATAGTAAAGGATAAACAGTAGAGGCTTATTTAAAAAGATTTATACTAAGTTAATAAGCAAAAATAAAGATAGGACCCGTACCGGTAGCATTCCCTTTATGTTGTTTAGGATAGATAAGTGGTCAATAATTAAAAAGTAAGATCCGTACCGGCAGCATTTTCATTATGCGGTTTAAGGTAGATAAGTTGTCAATACTTAAAAGAAAAGATCTATACCGGCAGCATTTCCCTTGGGACACGCTTATGCTGTTTAAGGTAGATAAGGGGTCAATAATTAAAAGACTAAATCATTGGGATTTGGACAAGGGATGCAACTAGATTTTGTTTGACAGGGACCAGTGCCAACAGCATTCCCTATTTTCTATGGCACGGTGTCTCACAATAACTTGAAGTGAGACGAGGGCCACTTATGCTATATAGGGTAAATAAAAGGTTAAAAGAGGGAGCAATAAATAGTGCGAACCGGCAGTGACCGAGCATGCGGCATCTATTAGGGGAGATATGTCGCCATTGATTTTCAAGCGTTAGTATATGTGTCTTTCGTAGACACCATTGCCTTATGTGTAGTGAGCTATATAACGTCTAGTCCACAATAGATACTTTGTGTATCATTCGTAGACACCATTGCCTTCTGTGTAGAGAGTTCTATAGCGTATCGTCTGCGGTAGGTCTATGGAGTAGCAAGCCGATCAAAGTGTAGAATTAGGATTTCAGCCTAATTATAGGATTAGGAATTCAGCCTAATCAAAGCAGCTATCAAAGAAAATTGCAAACAATCAAAGTTAATCAATTATGTAAATTTGGTTAATTCGCATTTATTTCTATCTTATTCCTTCTCTCTATTTCCTTTCTTTCCTTTTATATACTAGAACTGTTGTAAAGTCTATTACTTTTACTTTGCTTAAAGGTTCTAATAATTACTATCATTCACCAGACTTTTAGTCTAACCCACTTCTCCATTTCCCTCTTCCCCCCCCAATAGGCTAGTAAGAGCAAGGATGATAGATTGTAGACATTTGGAGACTTCTTTGGCAGAGATTTCTTATGTATTTCTCTTCTTTATTTTTAGTTTTTAGCTTATTCCAAGTACTGGTACTTTATGAGGGATAATTTGTACTCTGATATTTATGAGATGGAAGTTTTGATTTCATGAGACATATATTGGTATCTTGAGATATATGATGTATTTAGTTTTATAATTCTGTATTATGAAGTTTGAATTTTAGCAAATTATTGTTTTATTTGTTTTTGTTGTTTTTTTCTATTTTGTCTTGTGAATCTAGTCTCTGCTAGTCTTAGTTATACCTACAACGCACCACATCTTTTAGTGTGTCCTTTTGGATATACTAAGTGGTGTGGGGTGTTACATATATATCTCAGGATATTTGTAAATCAGGCATTCAAATAAAAGATACAAGCTATATGTTCCCAAAATGCAATGCCTACACTAATAATTTGATCAACAAGTATGATACATTCACTTGAAATGCTCATCTTAGTTAGCTACTAAAAGGTTGTTGTATACTTATCAAACATAGAGTGTTGATATGTTGGATGCTACTATGTCAGCAATCATCACTACTTTTGACAAGTAGGTAGAAGCACTCATAGATAAGGACGGACATGCTTAATTTCCAAAATGATTAGTTACACAGTATTTAGTAATACATTAATAAAAGAGTTTGAGAAATAGATAGTTTAATCAGAATTCTTTTATTATTTGAACTGAGAAAAGTAAATAATTTGCAGACTACTTTGTACAATATTATTACGTTGCACATGACTCATTCAACATATTACAACTGTAGTAGATCATTTACTATTTTGCCCCTTGACTATGAGGTAAAGATCTGTTTGTTTATTTCTCTTGACTCAATCATTTATAACTCCTTTCCTCATTTCTATCTAGGGTTTTGGTTTTCTCCCCCAATTTGCTTCCGAGACTTCTAACCTTTGTATTTTCCCTCAATCGACAAAAATTCATAGCCGGTCGAGCTTTAGTAAGTATACCCATTCTTTGGTAAGGAGCCGAAACATGATTTATGTTGATTTTGCCTTTGTTTACTTGTTCTTTGACGAAGAATAGGTCGAACTCCATGTGTTTTGTCCTTGTATATAAAATAAGATTTTTTGATTGTGGTATGGCACTTAGATCATAACATATTATTGATTTGTCGCTTTTCCCAATTTTCAATTCATTAAGCAATGATTCTAACCACATCACTGCAGCTGTTGTGTTAGCTAAGCTTCTATACTTCGACTCTGTACTGGAACATGACATGGTTGGTTTTCTTTTCGAGCATCATTAAACTGGGTTTTTAAGCAGATATATATCAGATCCCATAGTTGATCTATGACCATCTAGGTCGAAAGCCCAGTCAGCATCGACAAATCTAGTTATGGTAAGATTTTTGCTTGCTTTTAATATCAAACCATGATCTAAAGTGCCATTCAAGTACCTTAATACTCTTTTCGTTGCTTTCCAATGACCTATCAGTGGTTGAAGCATGAATTGACATACCTAGTTGACACTGTAGGCATTTTCCAATCTTATTATTGTTGCATATTGTAGAGCTCCTACAATGCTTTTATACGTTTTGTCATTTAGAATTGGTTCACCACTATCATTTGAAAGATGTAATTTACTGATCATTGTTGTTGGTAGTGGCTTTGCTTTATCCATCTTTGCCTTCACGAGTAATTCCTTGATGTATTTTTTCTGGCATAAAATGTATTCCTGAACTGGATATTCTGTTGACCTCTATTCCTAGAAAGTAGTTAAGTGTACCCAAGTCCTTGGTTGAAAACTGCCTGTCTGGATATTGAATGACATGATTAATTTCTTCATCATTGTTGCCTGTAATTATAAAGTCATCTGCATATATGAGAAAGTATGTAATTGTGTAGTTGCTGAATTTGCTGAAAAGGGAACAGTTTGATTTTGTTGGTTGATATTCTAGATTAATGAGTGTTGCCTTTAGTTTATCAAACCATACCCTAGGAGCCTGCTTTAGACCATAAATAGTCTTGTGAAGTTTTCATACCATTTCATTCTTTCCTGGCTGCTTGAAACCTTGTGGTTGATCCATATATACCTCCTCTTAGAGTTCATCGTTTAGAAGTGCATTGTTCACATCTAATTGTTTGAAATTTCATTTCTTGAACAATGCTATAGTTAAAATTACCCTTGTAGTTTTCGTAACTAGAGAGAATGTCTCATTAAAATCATACCCATGACGTTGAGCATAGTCTTTCGCAATTAATCTTGCTTTATACTTCTGAATAGTTCCATTTGGATTTTTCTTCAGTTTATAAGTCCATCTTCACCCAATAGTTTTTTTATTTTCAGGTAGAGAAAATAGACTCAATGTCTTATTTCTTGTCAAGGAATTATATTCATCTTCCATTGCATTTCTTCATTTACATTGTTGAATTCTTGATCAAAGGTTTCTAATTCATTGTTGACAGCACTTACAATGTACAACATAGGCTTAAAAATTCCACGTTTTGACCTTGTTTATCATGTGATGTGCTCTGGCTGCTTGTTCCTGCTGTATATTTGTTGATTGATCCATGTTTGTCCCTTAATTACCAATATCTGCATTGTTCTCTTGATTGCTTGCATTAGTTGGTGACTCAACTAAGTGTTGAAGTAGTTTAGATTCATCTTGACTTGGTTCATTATAGGACACCATGTGTTGGGAATCTGAACCACTCTTGCTTTCTTGACTTTTATTGGATGAGCATAATGGTATTGGTGGAATGGATGCCTTTGCATTGTATACTTTCTAAGTAGTTTTTATATATGAGATAGCAAATGGAAATACATGTTCATTGAATACAACATGCCTTGACACAAATATTTTTCAGTTGATGTCTATACATTTGTAACCCTTTTTATTCATACCATAACCTAAGAAGATACGTGGTGTAGATCTGTAAGTTTAACTTGTGTGAGTTGTTTGGTCTTAGCTGGGGAAAGCATAAACATCCAAATGTTTTTAGACTTTGATAATATGGTTTTTCTTTATGTAACACTTCCATCGAAACTTAGTCTTGTAATATTTTAGTGGCTAATCTGTTAATTAATCAAGTAAACAGTTGTTGCAAAAGCATCTGGCCAAAATTTTAATGGAAATGAAGCTTGTGCTCGCAATGTGAGTCCACTTTCTACTATGTGTCTATGCTTTTTCTCAACTAAACTGTTTTGTTCCGACATGTAAGGACATGTCACTTTATTGATTATTCCTTTCATTGGAAAGAATTCCTTCAGAGTTTTATACTCTGTCCCCACATCGGTTTGTATACCTTTACATGATGATTTGTTTATCTCTCCACTTGCTTTATAAAGTGCATTACTACATTGTGTGCTTTAGTTTTTTATTTCAGAAAAAAAAATACAAGTGTGCTTGGAATGTGCATCCGTAACAGTTATATAATATTAGAATCCACGACCTGAGTTAATAGGTGATGGTCCCTATAAATCGGTTGCAACAAGTTGTAAGGGTTTAACATACTTAGATTGTGATTCGAGGAATGCCATTTTGTGGCTCTTATCCATCCGACGGTATATACACACATAAAAAAAGGTATATCTTTAAGTAGTATTTCTTTACCGGCCAATACTTGTTTTACAACCTTAATACTTGGATGGCCTAACTTACAGTACCAAATAGCAAATACACCTTCAGTAGGTTGTTGTGATCCCGATTCAACTAGATTGCAACATTTTCTTGAATTGTGTGAATGACTGTCATTTGAAAAATTGAATCTGTATAGTCCATTATGAGCTTCACCCTGCAATAAAATTTGTTTGTTTTGAATATTTTTAACCAAACAGTATGTTGGGTAAAACTCAAAAAACACATTATTATCTTGTGCGAATTGAGACACTTATAAAAAAAATTCTTATATTTGGCACTCTTAATACGTTATTAAGTTTTAAGATTTTTTGACCGTTAATTTGTGCACTACCAATGTGTGTAATATTAATGCAAGTGCCATTACCCATCGAAATAGATTGTTTACCTTTGTACTCCTTGTTTCCAATGTTCAGATTCTGTAGATTACTGGTTACATGGTTAATTACACTTGAGTTAGGGTACCAGCTTTCATTCATGATATCTTCTGGCTTTGTAGGTTCACATGTATTAATCTTATGTCCTCTTGCCTTTTCTAACTGAATTCTTGCATATGGTTGCATTCTAACCATATTTGCATTCATAGGCAAGTTCTTTGATTATTTGAGTTTTGTGAAGTATTATAATTTGACTCGAATCTGAAGTAGCATTTATTTGTTGTGTGCCTTACTTTTTCATATATATGACATTCTGGCCTGCTGTTACTACTCCATTTGACTCCTTTGCCTCTAAGCCTACCATATTGGTTCCTTGAATAATTTTGTTCACTTCTTGACCTTGTTTCATTTTTTGTTTTTGTTTCTTTCGTGTCCTTTGTTTCTTGAGTTGGCTGCATAGTTAATTTACATTTATGAATTAAAATATTTTTTGTGCTCTAGTCTCTCTTCAAGTGCCAATAAGTTTGAGTGTGCATATTGTATTGATGGTATCACTTCTTTGGATGTTATAACTGCTACCACTGCTACATGCTCACCATCTAAGCCATTCATAATAGTTAGTATTTACTCTGTATCTGTGATTTTATGTTCAACAGCCTCAAGTAGATCACAACAGCCTTTGAATTTTGTCAAGTAACCTCTCGTTGACATGTTCTCTTTCTTTAAATTCTGCATTTGTCTCTTGTAATGAATTATCTTTGCTACCGGTTGTGAGTTGAAAATCTGTTCAACTGTGGTCCGTATTTCATTTGATGAATTTCAGCCTACGATCTGTGGTAGTAATTCAGCGCTGATTGAAGATAACAACCAAGAACTTAGTAGATTATCTTACCTTTGATAAGTGGCATATTGTTTATTACTTGCTAGCTTTTCCTCATTGTCTGCTATACATAGCTTGGTGGTATGTTTTTAGTGTTGCTGCTTGAATCTGAAACTTCCATGGTAGATAGTTTTTTTTACAAAGATGTATTGTTATTAACTGACTTTGTGGACTAATGACTATTTTGATCAATTCATTTACAGATGATTATTGATTCTGATCTGTTGTTGTCTGAACCGACGAAGTGGTTGCAGAGGTATTATCCTCTCCGGCCATTGATGATGATTTTGGATTCTTGGAATCAAGATTTAAACAGATAATTAGGATTAGAATGGAAGCAACACAGTTCAGATGATGCTTTGATGAATTTACTAGCGAGACTTGTGTTCGTGAATAAGCAGTATGGTTCAGATGATGTTTTGATGAACTTAATGGCGAGGCTTTGATTCTTGGATGCTGATACGAATAGATATCAATACAAACAGATATCGATGGGTGCAGCTCTCCTACTTCTTGATCTTTAGCCTTCTCAAGTTATTATTCTATAATCTGATGAGAAACTTAACACCGTTGTTAATCGACGGAATTTCTATTGGATTAGAAAACCGTCGAAAAATTTAGAAATAAAAGTAACCGCAAGCGCACGGTGTACGAATGTAGCACGCAGCGAATACGGGTCAATTCGCAGGGAATTGATGATTTTGAAATTCTATTCAATCAAATTAAACCAAAGTTGAAGAGTATGATTAGCTAGAAATGTAAGAAACTAACAAAAATTAGCAAAAAAAAAAATTAGATAAAAATATGAGAGTTAAATGACAATTTAGAGATAAATCCATTCTCTAGATCATATAATTCAACGATTAATGAAATTATGATCTCTTTTTTTGGTCATAAGTGAGTTTAAATGATGTGTTTATCATAAGTATGGCTTATTTGTGCTATTAATTAGCTCAACATAAGCCATCAAACTGTAACACAACCTTTAAACCACTTAATAAATTTTATGAAAATGACAATAAAGTTGAAAACGAAATCTATTTTAAGTATGCCCTATTAACCATTAATTAGAAATATAAACCATCAAATTTGAATTCCAAGACACTTTTTAATGCCATGATAATATTTTGATGAAGAGGCATTTGTGTTAGTGATTGTTTAAGCATAGCCTATTTGGTGTCAACAATATAGGTTATCAAATTCAAAACAAAGACAACAAATTAAACCACATCAAGAATTGTCATTAAACACAAATAGAGAGCCATAATTATCAAAATGTTGAAGCTATATGATTAAAGGCTTCATTACCCCTAAATTGAAGGGATTAGCCTCTCATATTTGTTATCAAAACAACAAATATAGCTTGCAACATGAAAGAAAAAGAAAAGGAAATGAGAGCAAAGTGAAATGAAAAACTATTCTAACTGCATAAAGAAAAATCTACACTACTTGCATAAAAGGAAATGAACATGTCATTAGAAAGAAACAAAAATTAACATTGCATAAAAAAGAAGAAAAAAAGACTTACATAAGAGAAGAAATGGCTAAGTAGCCATGGAAAGAAAGAGAGCTTTTATTTATTTTCTAAACTAAAACTAACTAATTAAGAGGAAGAGATTACATGAAACATATGAGTATTTATACATGTATGAAACCCTAATTCATATTTTTGGGGAATGTCCAAAATGCCCATGAGGTAATGTGGCCACCAAGTAATCATTAGCATGTCATAATCCCTATTCAAGTGTACATGAAGCCATTAATTCCATAAACATGTGCATTAGCCTCTAGTTTGTACATTAAGGTGGTGAGTAGGTGGGGTCCTCCATGTTATTCACTTTGAATTATTTACATCTTCATTCTTTTGTATCTTCTTTATACATGCATATTCCTTCATAAAACCACTCATATTTGAGATCAAATTCCTACAAAAATATATATAAATTTCCAATTAATTTTTCGCAAAGAAATATATGCACACAAATGACCGTTTTGCCCCTATATGAAGATGGATATGTGACAATTTGGAATTAATATGGATTTTGGTTAAAACAAGTTAAAATACCCAATATGATCATTTATTTAATTTAAACAGATTCAATATGGTGGTAAAAATATGCACATTTACGTGCACATCAACCGCCAAATTTCAAATGATGAACTTTTTCTGATGAAACTAGTGAGAAGCTCTACCGTTAGGTTTGAGAAGCTCTATCGTTAAGTTTGAGATGCTCTGCTACAATGATAGAGTTTGAGAAATAGATAGTGTAATGAGAATTATTTTATTATTTGAACAGAGAAAAGTATATAATTTATATACTACTTTGTACAATATATAGTGCATTGCACATGACTCGTTCAACATATTACATCTGTCCTAGATCATTCACTATTATGCCCCTTGACTATGAGATAAAGATATGTTTGTTTGTTTCTCTTGACTCATTTGTTTACTCTAACTATTATATGGGTGACCAAATTTGGTCTTCCATCATCATGTTTATGTACTTAAGTATGCTGCTTATCACTGCTAAAACCCTAATGATAGTTTCATTTTTCAATGGTTGGTTGTGTTCTATGGTCTATTTAGATAATTGTTGAACTATCTATGTACGACATGGATCTTTTTATTAATTTACTTTTTACTATATGTTCACGGTTCTATCTTACTAAAAACGTACTTTGTTACTTAAACTAAAGAGTGGGTAATGAATATTTGAACCAATGGTAAAAAGGGTCGAAAATTGTAAGTTGAGCTACTACTTCAAAATCAGAGAAGGATATTATTTCAGCTCATGAAGTTAATTTGAACACTCTCTTATGTTAGCACCAATCATAATTAACCAATGAGTATGTTATTCTTATTTTCATATTGTGAACTTAGTGCTATAATAGTAACCATGGAGATTACTATGTGTTACTATTGTCACATGATTGATTAGTAGCTTAAACCATTTCTTAAATTGCAAAAAATAATCGATATTAGATTATTCAATGATTGCATAGTAGCAGATACATTGATGTAAAACCAATATTGATATAAAAGTTAGTTTCCATCAATACAAGAAAGAAGTCACAGTTCTCTGTTTTTGATGTTGTTATAAGAAAAGTCCCTACAAAAATGAATACGTAAATTTGGTCTCTATTTTTGAAAAATAGAAAACACAAGGTGTGTCGCACTTTTCTGATAGAGAATGCAAGTTAACTTGCACTTTTAAAATTTTGAAATATTTTTTTTGAAATTTTTGAAACTTTTGAAAAGCACAAGTTAACTTCACTTTCTATGAGAAAGCGCAAACTAGTTTGTGCTTTTTGATTTTGAATTTTTTTTCAAAATTTTGAAAACCCAAAGTTAATTGTGCTTTCAATCAGAAAAGCGCAAGCAGGTTTGCGCTTTCTTACTTTAATTTTTTTTTAAATTTTAATTTTTTTTAAAATGTAAGTTAACTTGTGTTTTCTATTAGGAAAACGCAAGCTATTTTGCACTTTCTAATTTAGAAAAAAACAAACTTAATTTACATACTCAATGCTACAGGGACTTTTCTTATAACAACATCAAAAATAGAGATCTTTTGTGAAAATCCCCATTCGAATAATTAACAATTTTGTCATTGCATGAAATGTCCCAGTATCATAGAGTTGATTTACTTTCTATTAATTGGCACCATTTTATATGTATTTTTTCTATTATTGTATCAATAAATAAAAAATTCTTGGCACTAATGTTAAGGATAGGGAATACATCATACCATCACAATGTCGTTGAGAATGAACAACAAATAATTTCAATTATCCAGCCTTAAATTTTGCAGTGTAAATTATAAAATTATTTATATGTTCTTATTCTGGTAATCACTGTTTGGACCGCTATAAATGCATATTGATAAATTACTCATCAATTTTTGATAGTTATGAACAAAATGAAAAAGGAAAAAAATATGATATACGGTGGTCAAAAGAGCCTTCCTACCTACCCCTACCCGAATCAGCGGGTAGTACAGTATGTCAAAAATGTGTTGCTATTTACTAGTAACATTTCACTGAGTCCCAACCATTAAACACTCAATTTCAATATACAACACATTAATAAAAAAACAAAATTCCGCTTTAAAAATTACATCCTGTAGTTGATAAGCATCGCACCTATATGTCGGCACTATACTCCAATATACCTGTGTACGAAGCGCGGATTGCAACCTAGTTGTTTATATAAAAGTAAGGGTTATTTTAAATTTACAATTCATAATTGGATTTTTGTGTAAAACATAATTATTTTCTTTCCAATTAAAAGGTTTGATTTAAGTTTGTTAACTTTAATTTTAAACACACTCACATACATAATAAATTACAAACTTTACATACACCTGTTCTTTTAAATTTAAAACATAAGCTGCAGTCATTTATATATGGACACATATATGTGTATGTTATTTAAACTTAAATTCATAAGATGGATTTTTTTTAAAACTTAATTTAAGACTCTTCATTGAAACTAAATTTTGTAATTGTTGATTTTAGACTTTAAAATATATAATATAGTCAAACTTAATATTAACACACACACATGTATGTATGTATTATGTTATATGCACTTTTTAATCAAAACAGTGGACAACAAATGTATATGTAAGGGGTAAGTCTATTGCAGTGTAAATCACAGGATCTACATATGACCACATTAGCCATATACACTTCACATTTATAGCACATGCACTATACACATATAAGTGTATAAATCAAAATTGTTGCACCTATATTTCCGAATGGTGTCGAAGGAAGCCTATTGTAGCTACTAAGCTGGAAGAACTGTCCTCATAACAACAAGAACTGAAATGAAGAAAAGGAATAAAAATGAAGATCAGATGGTTTTGCGCTGTGATAATATGAAACTGCGGCAAGATAATGGCAGCTATGCCCATAAGTAAGTCAAGCTGTGAAAGGGACACGATGGTAAAACTCAAGAATACTACGCCGAGGCCCAAAAAAACATGAAGCACAACCGTGCCCCTCACTAAGTATAGATTCATCATTATGACACTACACCAAAGAGTCGAAGTACCCATAAGATCTGTGTTGCAATCTGGTATCGAAAAAACAATAAGGAGGCACTGTTATCTTGGTGTGATAGGACAACACTGCAGTCCTATATCGATGTCAAAATTAATAAAGACTACATCATAGTCCCTGTAAACTCTGGCTCCAAAACCAAAAGCTTAAAGAATGGAACGAGGGTAAAGGCTGGTCCATAACCAGGAACCAAACCGTGCACCAAAAAGGCAAACAAAAAAGAACCAACTTCCTCTCTAAGACCATTAAATCAGACTCAATAACAAAAGCAAGGGAGCGGTCCTCTAGTGATTGAAAGCGAAGCAGAACAGAATCACATAGGGCAACCATCTCTAAAAGATGGCAACCTAAACTCTTCTATAACGACCCTAATTTTGAGTAACATTATTTATGATATTTAATTAGTTAAATTAAATGAAATAATATAAAATGATTAAGGGATTGAGCTTTGTGAATTTAGAGGGTAGCTGTGCTCATTAAACGAATAAACTAAGGGAATTAAAATGAATTAAGCTAGGTTAAGTAGACAAGGGCAATATAGAAATAAGCAATATCCTTGTACCTTAAACCCTCGCAAAAATACACATTCATTCTCACAAATAAAAACATATGAGGCCGACCACCATTAGGAAAGCATGAAGAAGATAAAACTAAAATCAAGGGGAAGAAGTTAATCAACTTAATCCAAGATCAAATCTCAACTCCTTAATCACAAAGCTAAGGTGAATAATAACTACAGCTCATGTTTTCAATTGATTTCGGTTTTAGATTAAATGTGAACTAATTTGCAAATGTTTTTCCATTTTTGATTGTTAAATTGGATATATATATATATATATATATATATGCATGTTGATGATTTATTCTAATTCATATAGAATTTATGATATATTTAAATGGGAAAACCCTATAAATGACATCCAAATGCCTTGCGATTTTAGTGTATGATCAGACATGATATTTTAAATACGAGTTTCAATTTTCATAATTTTTTGAATTAATGTGGATTCATTATAAATTTTCTAGCGAAGAAAATAGTTACTTTGGGTTAATTTAATTACGGCTATTTTAGGATGATTTTGGGTCTGAAATTAATATATGTTAGAAAACATATTAAATGTGATTTATGGCAATTTTTATAGATTTTTCCTAAGTGTTTTAATAGATATACACAATTTTGTTAAGGTATGGGACTTAAATGTTTTATATATTTATAAAAGGAGAAGGGGTATTTTGTAAATAACTAAAATTGTTATTTCAAAATTTTCGACAGTACTTTTATAAAAGAAATTAGCAACAAATCATATTTTAACAAACAATGCAGGTTAGTTGAAAAGAATTACATTAAAAGGTTAAAAATCAGCTTAAACATGCTTTTTACATGTTTCGCCACCTTCAGAACTAGCTTTTGACCGAGTACTTCCGCCTCCATCACCATCGAAACTACTGCGCATGGCATCAAAGACTTGGTGCACAGAGAATTGGACATAGGCGAAAGGTATGTAGTCGAAACATGGGGTTCCACAGGTTTGAAATTTTACTTTGTTTTCAAATGAAAATTGCATCTGCTTTGCTATTGCTTTCGACTTGGTTAGCCTCTGACAGGGTCAAACTATTTTAAAAGAATGGTTGCGAAAGAGATTGTGCCATTTATTTCAAGTTAATTCTCTCAAAGGCTACTCCACATGTTTTACTTGAAGTCAAATGCTTTTGAAAGGTTTGATTTTATGAAATAGATTTAATGCCTTCGAAAGGTTTAAGATAAAGGTTTCGAAGGGGTGGTTCCCAAAGTTTTCGAAAAAATTTAAGTGGAAGGTTTCGAAAGGTATGTTTATAGTGTTTTGATAAGAGGATGTCTAAGGTTTTAAAGCTTTCGAAAGGAAGGTTTTCCAATGTTTTGAAAGTTTAATTAAGAATGGTTTCGAAAGATGTGTTTTGGCCTAAGGTTTTATTTGGATATTGATCACTTCGAATCGATCACTTCGAATCCATCACATGGGAATCCTCTGAGCACTGTTTCATATCCATCGAGTCCGGAGCACTTCGAATCCATCACCATATACCCTACTTCGTATCGGTCAACCTCGCATCCATCAAGAATGCTAGATCATTCCTTTGTATCCATAAATTCTGCCCTGTTCGAATCCACTCGGCTCGTCATGATCCCCTTCGTATCGATCCATTTCGAATCCATTGATGCGAACTGGGTCGTGGCACACGATACGAACGAGGCAAAATCCATGGGTGCGAAGTGGTCAACTCGGAGGTAAAACAGGATCGATGCGAGGAGTGCACGCCACGTCACCAGAAACCCACGTGACCGATCGAGTCGAAGGGAATGGATTCGAAGTGATGGGTTCGAATGCAACAGCCCTCACGAAAAACCACAACTTGAATCGATCATATCTCCTAAACCGCTAATCCAAATGCAACGAAATTTTCACAGTAGCTTCCATACAAGGTAAAGATTGCTCCTGCCAAGTTTCAGCTCGATTGGATCATTCTTTGATGGATTCGAAATCACTTCGAATCGATCTCAGATCGAGTCGAAACTTGGTGGGGTCGGCCGCGTGGGCCCACTCACGTGCCAGAAAAAGTCTCCCTAAGTTTGAGTGAGATCTGCGCCTCCTACGCCTATAAATAGCACTCTGAAGCCTTCAGAAAAGGGGGATCTTCCGCCATTAAACGTCGAGACTCTGCCGGATTCAATTCCATACTTCATCATCACTGCTGTAATCAGATTTGAAAGCTAGCATCAGTTGTAATCTGCTGTAATCAATTGAAATCATCAAGTGAACATCAATAAAGACATAAAAACTTCAAAGTGGACCTAGGCAAGATCGCCGAACCACTATAAATCCTGTGTTTGTGATTGTTATTTGTGAATTATTGTGATTGTTATTGCTTAGATCTGAGTTTTATAATTGATTGTTGCTGGTTTGCGATCATAAATGGGTGCTTTCATGATATTGGGTGTTTGTGGTCAATTTTGACACAAACATTTTGGTGCTTTCACTGAGAATCGAACTCAGGAGTTCTACCAATTGGAAGTTGATTCAGAAAGTTTGAAGGTTCAGATTTGAGAAATTATGACGAGACAATCGAGCAGAAGGCCAAGGCCAGAGAGAAGTGAACACCAAGGAAGTCAAGAGGTTTCTTCAGGAGCGAATCAAGCATCGATCTTCATCACTAGGGACGAGATGGAGACAATGATGAAGAAACAGGAGGAGCTGATCCAAAGTTTGTTTCAACAGATAGGACAACTTGGAGCACAGAATAGAGAAGCGGATGGAGTTCAGAACGACGTAGGTCCATCCGGCGTAGCACCTGGATTAGAAGGCACACCCATGGAGAACGTTGACCCAATTTCAAAGAGAGAAAGAGGAACATCTGCACAACCTGAGAGTAGTAGAGGAGTGAACTCCCAGTCAAGGGGGCAGATCCCAGAATTCCCTCGTGGACTCGGGGGGCAGGTCGAAAGTGATGAGCGAAGGTTGCATCTCGGGGACAATGACAGATTGGCGGAGATGGTTAGAAAAGCTATGAGAGGCGGTTTGGTAAATAAAGATTTGGAGGATGTTAATAGGAGTCCTTTTACTCCAGCAATCAGGCGAGCTAGGAACCCACCGGATTTCAAGTTGCCATCGTTGGACATGTATGACGGAAGAACGGACCCCACGGTTCATCTAACGAAGTATATGAGGCATATGGAAGTGCTGGGGGGCATCAGAGGAGGTTATGGCCCGGTGCTTTCCATTGTACTTGGGGTATATTGCAGCATTATGGTTTAGACAATTAGAGAGTGGATCCATCGGAACATGGAATGACTTAATTGAGAGATTTATGAGGCAATTCAGGGTTCACATTACAAGACCCAAGAATGTGATGACTTTGGCAACTTTAAAGCAGAAAGCCGGAGAGACTTTGAGGAGTTACCTAACGCGATTCAATGCGGCGGCAGCTTCGGTGGATCGACCAGATCCATCCATGGTTATGATGGCGGCTGTGTCCGGGATAGCTGACGGAACATAGTTCAAAAATTCATTAACTAAGGATCCACCCGTGGATCTAGGAGAATTCTATCATGAGGCAGAAAAGTTTTTACGATTAGAGGATGCGAGTGCAGAAAGAGAAGAAGGAGAGGAGATAGAAGTTTATGCGCTTAAAGACAAAAAGCCTCTCGAAAAGGACTCAGACAAGGATAAAGGTAAAAGAAAGACTGAGAATGACGGGGACAGGTCAAAGTGGCAACGGAGGAAGCCGCGATTCACTACCTATTCAGAGCTGAATGAGAGTTTGGAGCGAATCTACAGAGATACGCAAGGGCAAGTTCCATACCGTAGGCCAATACGAAGGGACCCCACTGCTGACGAGAGAAAATCAGACAGATATTGCTTATTCCACGAGCTGAACGGTCATAACGCTAACGACTGTAGGCATCTAAAGGATGAGATGGAAGGACACATCAGGAATGGTATGCTGCTTCAGTATGTGAGGAGACGAGCCCCAGCGGTAGAGCCAGAGCGGCCACCGTCTACATCAGCTAGGGGCGACGCTGAACCAGGACATCGTTTGGTTATCAATTAATTAAAATAACGATGAACAAGTCGTAAGCCTCCACTAACATAGTTAAATCATTTACACATGTACGAGATCTCGAATGTTCTCCAGGCATGCTCTGAATGATCATTGACTGTTTCGTAGTGGGAACTTACACTTTGACATCTTTGCTTTGCTTTTGTTTCATGTTGATTTGGACGTTTGAACTTGGTTTGTTTGGACATTTCTGTTTTAAAATTCATCTGTTGAATAGATATTTGATTCTGATAATTCTGAAATGGCTAAGCTACTTACACATGTACGGGGTCGCGAACGGTCCTTAGGCATGCTCTGAGATGGCGATAAACCGCCCTGACAAACGATCCAGGGACCCGCGCGAACGTGAGCCTGGTATCGATAATACCAAGCCCTCCAGGGCACACTTTCTCGCCTCGAACGACACACGATCGCGAACGATCACAACTCGCCACGAACGGCACCCGACTTCGAACCGTTACAACTCGCCACGAACGGCACCCGACCTCGAACGGCCACAAAATCGCCTCGAACAGCACACGATCGCGAACGGTCACAATTCGCCTCGAACGGCACGACTCGCCCTGAACGGCACAACTCATCTCACCTCAAATGGCTCGATCGCGAACGGTCGTCATTTGAGGTCCACCACTTGACCGCGCACAGTCGCACTTCACCTCAAATGGCTCGATCCCGAACGATCGTCATTTGAAGTCAGGCGCTTGACCATGAACGGTCGCACTTCATCTCAAATATCCCGATCCCGAACGGTCGTTATTAGAGGTGGCATAAAACTATAAATTTCTTTACAGAACATCAACAGGATATGAACATCCAGATCATGGCATTACAAAACACGCCTTCCGACCGCAAGGCATATTTTGGGGGGAAAATGTTATCCCACTTTTTGGCAAAGCGGTGATACCAAAAAATCGGTCAAAAACAAAAGACAGGTCTTCTCAGAGATTGGTTGTACTTCACTTCGCTATGGATATCGATGAATTTTGTCCGAGCCCGGATCAGGCTACAACTGATAGGACACGACGAGCAAAGTCATGGGAGCCAGCATTCCAAATTTCAGGTTAATCGGAGGTCGTATGAACAAGATATGATCGATGCGAGTTAGCCAAAGAGTGTCGTTCGAACCCATCGAAAAGATGAGGAGATGCTCACTTCGAACCCATAGGATTCGTATCCATCCAGTTCGAATCCATCGGTTTGCATACGCTTCGAGTCGATCGAGTTCGAACTGATCAGGCATGATATTGATCACTTCGAATCGATCGGTTCGAATCCATCACATGGGCATCCCCTGAGCACTATTTCGTATCCATCGAGTCCGGAGCACTTCGAATCCATCACCATATACCCTACTTCGTATCGGTCGACCTCGCATCCATCAAGAATGCCAGATCATTCCTTCGTATCCATAAATTCTACCCTGTTCGAATCCACTCGGCTCGTCACGATCCCCTTCGTATCGATCCATTTCGAATCTATTGATGCGAACTGGGTCGTGGCACACGATACGAACGAGGCAAAATCCATGGGTGCGAAGCGGTTAACTCGGAGATAAAACAGGATCTATGCGAGGAGTGCGCGCCACGTCACCAGAAACCCACGTGACTGATCGAGTCGAAGGGAATGGATTTGAAGTGATGGGTTCGAATGCAACAGCCCTCACGAAAAACCACAACTTGAATCGATCATATCTCCTAAACCACTGATCCAAATGCAACGAAATTTTCACAGTAGCTTCCATACAAGGTAAAGATTGCTCCTGCCAAGTTTCAGCTCGATTGGATCATTCTTTGATGGATTCGAAATCACTTCGAATCGATCTCAGATCGAGTCGAAACTTGGTGGGGTCGGCCGCGTGGGCCCACTCACGTGCCAGAAAAAGTCTCCATAAGTTTGAGTGAGATCTGGGCCTCCTACGCCTATAAATAGCACCCTAAAGCCTTCAGAAAAGGGGGATCTTCCGCCATTAAACGTCGAGACTCTGCCGGATTCAATTCCATACTTCATCATCACTGCTGTAATCTTTGAAAGCTAGCATCAGTTGTAATCTGCTGTAATCAATTGAAATCATCAAGTGAACATCAATAAAGACATAAAAACTTCAAAGTGGACGTAGGCAAGATCGCCGAACCACTATAAATCCTGTGTTTGTGATTGTTATTTGTGAATTATTATGATTGTTATTGCTTAGATCTGAGTTCTATAATTGATTGTTGCTGGTTTGCGATCATAAACGGGTGCTTTCATGATATTGGGTGTTTGTGGTCAATTTTGACACAAACAATACTCACTATAAGGGTCTCATGGTGCTAACTTTCTTCATTCATCCTTAAATCCATAATTTATTGTCAGTGCTGGTTGGTATAGGAGACCTCTACTAGCATTTTTTTACAGGGTAAACCAAAATTAATATGAATGATTCATTTTCCATCTAAACTGTTAAAATCTTAATATTTATTCTAGCTCACAATTGTCTGCTTATATAAGGGATATACCAACAACAACCTTATGTGCTCACTTGTATAAGGTGTACTACACTAATACACATGTCAGAAAATCATAATTAGCTCCCCTAATCGGACTTGGTTCATCCTATCTTCTAAAACTTATTCTCATCCTCAATATCCGTGTTTGGGAATTATTTTCAACTTTCCCATAGATAGCATAGGCACGAACAAAAGAAGTTTTGATATATAGATTAGATCTTTGAAAATATATATATATTTCAAAATCCATTTTTGAAAACTTTTCAAAAACAATTTGAAAAATTTCTTGACAAAAATAATTTTTTTCAAGAACTTTCTAAGTATGTTCTCTCAATACGTGCCTAAGCTCTATGGAATCCTAAACCAAAGATCTTATATCAACCGTAACAACCCGCACTTCCTGACACAAATTATGTGGAGAAATACAAATTGTTGGAATTTTAAAAACATTACAGAGTATAAGTAAAAATGTGGAGTTCTAAGACATTCTACATTGCCAAATCTCATAGCGGAAGGAATTAAAATATAAGTATACAAAATAGACATATTAAAAATAATAGTTTCTAAAATATCTGGTTTACAACATATACACTGTCCTCAAAGTATAATATAAACTCTACAAATATTTATTACAATAGATGACTATGATAGAAACAATAGATAATAAGAGAACTCCATCATTGAGCTCCTCTCTTCCTTGTACAATGTTCAATCGTTGCCAACCTATTATCCTATTGTTGGAGGAAATGAAAGTAGGGGTGGGTCAGATATAAAGTCTGGTGAATGAGAACAAGACTAGTAAAATGATTAGATGCAGTTAATTCAAAATCTACCATGAGTGATATAGAGTGCATATATTATTTCCATGCATTCCTAGGGCCATATACCTAAGAATACTTATCTAACACAATGGGTCAAATCTATAAGTCGAACCTCCCACCGACGATCGCTCAAATCGAGAACTACTCTCCCATCACATCTACTCACAGTATGCCTAGGGAGGGAGAACACTATAATGCACTCCCACAGTGACTCTTCGTATGCACCCGTGTTCATATCTCGATCGTAGTAGCAAAATACATCTTATTGTACTGTTCCGGTGCCGATCGTGTGTAAACTACCATTAATACTGGGCCCAATCTAACAATCGATTCCCTATAGTGACTTATTGTCCTGTGTCTGCGTATACCTGTACCACTTTGTGTAAAAAAAAACATGCAGCACCTGGATCTCCTTTTAGGATCGGGCTCCTCAAATAGTGTTCTCGTCGATGGTGCACACACCCGATCGTAACGCTTCTAAGTCCAATGCGTAATAAAATCGCCCATATTTCTTCATAGCTATCTACGTCCAACCTTGACATCTGCTTAACAATCATCCCACCATTTATGGAGCTTCTGGTTTAACTCTATTACGACATCATCGCGAACTACATTCGCCCAAACTACTCTGATAGGGAACCAATTTTCCTATTCTCTCTCGCATATAACAAAGCCTAAGTTTAGTTCATTAACTATCAACATTTTTTCCCCTTTTATCGGGCCTATGGCCAAAGTTCAAGACATCAATTTTTGAACTGGATGGTTGATCTGAGACCTCTAAAGGTCGATCGCCTCCGGTCGACTGTGGCTACTCTATGGTCGACCGTCCCATTTTTAATTCCTAGGATTCAAATTTTTTCTGTGCGATCAACTTGCTAATTATGTTAGTTAATTCCAAATGGTTAATTTCTAATTTTAACCCTACTTTCCAGATTAACTAATTTGTAGTTTTAACCCAAACTTTTCGGTTTAATTAATTCCTCAATTTCTAGCAATTCTATGGGTTGCAATTTGAAAATAACAGCTATCAATTTAACTGTTCCAAGATCTAATTCAAGTGCAAATTATAGGGTTTATAGTTTGCAAGTTCAATTTCAATTCAATAGGTGAAGTAGGTGTTTTAAGCAATCAAATCAATTAAAATAGATTTAAACTTAATTCAAATAATCAAATCATTAGATATGTCTATACCCACTCACTTTATAACCTTAGATGTAGATCTAAAAAAGTGGCCTTCAATTAATTGTGTTCCTCTAGATCCTCTAATTTCTTGCCTATCCTCTTAATCTTGCTCTTTGATTTGCTTTATATTTGGGTTTAATTGGAGTTTAATTTTTGATTTGAGAATTGGGGAAGAAATTAAGGTTTCAGTATAGATTTTGGCGGAGTCTGCTTGGTGCATGACTGAATAAAACTTAGGGTTTAGGTTTAGCGCTAATTTACAGAGGTAATAAGTTAATACAGGCCATTAGATTTTGCTCAGCAATCATCTGAACCGGAGATTATTTACTTCGTTGCTATGAAATCCATCTCTGTCGTTAAACGAATCGATCCAGGCCATTAATCACTCGATTTAACATAGGTCAGGTCGACCGGCCCTAGGTTTGGATCGATTCCCATGGTCGACCTAGCCCAATGATAATCGACCTGGCCTATTTTTATTTTTAATGTAATTTTTTAATTTTTTGTTTAATTCTACCAACGCTTATAATCCTCCTCACATTAACTCGGATTTCGACAGGTTATGCATGAGAATTGTCCAAAAAATCGCTATGGATACAATGACGTAAGTCTCGTAGCCAAATTCAGATGTTTGTGAAAATTTTATGTTTAAGTTCTTGTTTTAATTAATTTTTATTTTTCTTATTAAATTCCCGTTTAAATTCTTATTAAATTTTATGTAAATTCTAGGGTGTTACATTCTCCCACCTTAAAAGAATTTCGTCTTTGAGATCTTAAAGATGGAAAAATTTAACTTATACATACAACAACCAATAATTACAAACATTTACTTATCCATCATCCATGAGCAATCATTGTCCTTAGCATTTTCTAATGCAATAAAGTATATACGCTAGGGAATGCACGTAAACCTATACTAGTGCAAATGAGTAGGTGATCTACTAATTTAGTCGACCTCTTGTCATGCAAATGCTCATGCCATGCATCCAAATCAATGCAACATCTTAATAAGTAAACTTGCAATTCTACATGTATGCACGATCATTACATCTATATGCATCATCCATATGCATAACATCCACTAGCACAACAATAACCAAACATCTATACATATCCTATCTAACAGTTAGACTATAAATAAGAGGTAATGTGAGTGTGTGTACTACCTAGAGGATATACTGTCCTAGATGAGTAAACAAATACAATCCAAACAATACATCCAAATACATTCATTAGTATCCATCATCCATCACATGTCCTATTGACACGTTCCAACCATCCAATGGTCTCTACCTGAACTAGAACCTAAATACAAAAGTAACATATGCTTTTTTAACTAAGAATGGCTCAACTATGGTAGCAACACCACATAGGGTGCGTTTGCAACGGATGAAAACATGATATTTGAATGTGGCATTTGAGCAATCCATTTGATCGGGGAAGTTGAATGAGAATGGAATGCGTTTGGGGCTACGAATGTGGTATTTGAGCTGGGTATTTAAAATGTGATTTTTAATTTAACTCAATTGCGATTAATAAAATATTTGTTTTGTTGTATAACATATGTTTAATTAAAATGAAATAATAGTACAAAAATTAAAATACATGCAAATTAATTAAATTACCGTAAAAAATACAACGATAAACTTCATAGATAATACAACATAAATACAATTATAGTAAAAAACCTATTTGTTGTCACCACTTGGTTTATCAGATAAGTTTGGTACTCTTTTGTATGCCATTTTTCCGTAACAGCCGACGGCAACCAATTTTTTGCTAAGTCGTCGTTAAGAGTATTGAATAAATCTCTACTATCGGGCTGTGTAACAGTTATCATCGGTTCACCAAAATCAAATTCTCATCTTCTCCAAAACGTTGAACACAAGCAGCCATATTCGTGTAGTTTATAAAATTTTCTCTTGAATCTAGGTTGTTTGTGTTCAGACCGTTTGAATGCATATGAGATTTTTTTTCATCTGTCTTTGTGCATTACGCCAACGGTGTCGTACATCTTCTCATCAACTTCTCTACGATGTCTTCTCAAACTAATACATGCGTCAGAAGATGAACCAATGATTTGTGGAAGTTGGAATGGAGCTTGCTGCAAGGGAGTTTGTTGTAATGAAGGAATGGTTGGTTAATTCAGATTTAGAATTTGTCCACCTTGTATTTCATCCAATTAATTTAAAAACTCATCAAAAGCCCATGTTCTATCAAACTGAATCAGTGTAGGAGGAGTACTTTGTTGCAGTGTTTCTTGGATAGCAGCAGACTTATAGAATGTTGCCCAGTTGTATTAGTTCTTTAAAACGGTTGTTGCATCAACTCCAAATTCTCAAACGGTTCTTTTCTATATTTCACCACACGGGGTCCAAATTCTTAGAAGTAAACAAATAATAATAAAAGATTATAAACACAAAATTGCATATATGAAAAATACCTTAACACGATCACCCCACCATTATTCGCTCCCAGTAACAGTTTGTTTACGCTCATCCCATTCAGCACCAGTTTTGTTGCATAAACTTTCCCGTTTAACCCAATCTTTTCGAACACTACCATATTTATGTCGGATTTTTCCTCCGTCCATCGGTTCAATAGACGAAATGTGTTCTACAGTTCGACTGAATTTTTCTGTTGTTGCTTTGTGCACCCCTTTTTATTAATACCGCGAGTGTAGTATGCTTCTACATCACATTTGAGCATAATCCGAGTAGCGTCGTGCGAGCAATGATGTAGAGACTTTCGGGTCGACAACATTCAGAATCGAAAAAAATGTAGGTAGGAAAGAAATACAGACAAAAGTATAAAAACATACCTGAATAGCATTTCGAGTCGATGGATAAAAATATATGAATGTTGGCTTGAAAGTGTGAGATGTTGAAAAGGAAGAAGGTGAATTACACAGAAGGGGAGGAAGGAGAAAGAGAAGTTGTTGGAGGTAAAAAGGGTGAACGCGTCTGACGCTAACGTTATTTTTACCTTCAGCGGCTCATATGAGCTTAGTTGGGGAAAAGTAACGTCGAATGCGTCAGACCCATTGTATGCGTTTCAAACGTAACTCGTGCTAAAATTTGGCTATGAACTACGCTTTTCTATTCAAATGCACCGTCCAAACTTCTAATTTAGGGTAAAACGAGGAAACCGAAAAAGAAAAACACATCCAATAATAATTTGCAGTTCGGTCACAGCTTGCAAACGGCATGCTGCATTAATTTTCACGTCGTCATCCAGCAAAAAGAAACGAGAGGGAGCAACGAACTCACTCAGAGAGAGTTGAAGATAAAAGAAACACGCCAAAAAAAAAAAAAAAAAAAAAATAGCAATGGCAACCTGGGTACCAAGCAAGCTCATGAGCCTAAATCGATTCTTCCAGTTTTACTCACCCATGTGTTCAAAATCAACATCCAAATTGAAGATTGCTCCTGGAACACAAGCTTTGAAATTGAAGAATAATAACCCCAATGGATCGCTCCGGCTTTTAATTATACATTGCTCTCGGGTAGATAGCAGTATTGTCAACGAAGAGGAGGAAGAAGAGGAGGTGAGAATATTTTGATAGAAGCGTTCGCTGTGTTCTTTGTTTAGTACGGCAAAATGGTATGAGAGCAAAGAGTTTTATGCATTGATGTAGCCTTAATACAACAGCATTGATTTGTTGATTTAGTACAACGAAGGAATCAAATTGTCATCAATCATTTCAATGTCTGCATCTTTGTGTCATAGGGATTTGGAATTATGTGCGAACCTTGCAATGGAAGAGGATGGCTTGTTTGCGACTTCTGTAATGGTCAGAAAACTAACGTCAAAACTGGAACCAGCCGCATTTATCGACGTTGCCCGACTTGTAAAGCTGTAAGTTTTCTTGTATGTGACTTTTCATTTTGATTGCAATAGTTAGAGTATGTTAAAAGGAAGCTGAACTGAACTTATACTATATGTATATAAGATTTGAGCATATGCAGAGGAACTGCTTTTTCTGATATTATTAAACAAAACGATTACGTGCATAATATAAATAAACGAAGTAAATCTTGGCTAAAAAAAGGGATCAGACTAACAGCATAGCTGACCACTTCTTCTGCAAGTTCTAACGCACTAATCTCCTAACAATACTCAACTGCTTCGATCTAGTCTAACACAGCTGTTTACATTTATTTTATTTCTAAAAACATAAGTTTAGATTAATAATTTAAAATAAAACCAACAATCTCCCCCTAATCTAAACTTTAATCAACTTAATTCTTCACTCCCAGCAACGAACGCATTTCTTCAAACTTCACTGTGGACAACGCTTTCGTGAGCACATCTGCTCGCTGTTCCCTTGTGCATACGTATTTGACTGTAATCTCACCTCTCTCAATGCAGTCGCGGATGAAATAGTATCTAATATCTATATGCTTGCTGCGACCGTGAAACACCGGGTTTTTAGTTAAGTCGATGGCTGACTTATTATCAACATATATCACTACTGGACTGGAACCAATATCAGATATTTGCATTAACAGATTCCTTAACCAAACGCCTTGACAAGCTGCGGCTGTTGCCGCCATGAACTCAGCTTCACAAGAGGAAAGAGCTACACACCTCTGTTTTTGAGAAACCCAGGTTATCAAATTCTCATTTAAATAAAATGCCATCCCTCCTGTACTTTTCCGATCATCTATACTCCCAGCTAGGTCACTATCGGAGTAACCTGATAAGATATAATTTCCAACACCTCGTGAATACAGTAAGCCATATTCCAACGTTCCTTTGACGTAACGAAGAATACGTTTCATAGCATTATAATGTAATGTGGTTGGTCTCTCCATATATCTGCTAATGACACCTACAGCATAGGCCACGTCTGGACGTGTGTGTACTAAATATCTCAGACCACCGACGATGCTTCTGAATTTTGTGGAGTCTACTGCTTTTCCCTGTTCATCTTTGTCGAGTACCACCTTTGGCTCCATAGGGTATTTTACTGGCTTACACCCCAACATGTCAGCTTTCTCCAGCAACCTCTTTGCATAAGCAGTCTGTCTCAGTTCTGTTCCATCTCGCCTTTGATCAACTTCAATCCCTAAGTAATAAGAGAGCTTTTCCAAATCACTCATTTCAAATTCCTTCTGCATTTGTTGTTTGAACTTCACAATATTTGCAACGCTTGAACCAGTTACCAATAAATCATCTACATAGACTCCAATAACTAAAAATTCATCACCTTCCCCTTTTGTATACACGACATGCTCATATGGGCATTTTGAGAAGCCCAACATCTTTAAACACCTATTTAGCCGAGCATACCAAGCCCGTGGGGCTTGGCGTAATCCGTACAGAGCTTTTAAGAGCCTATAAACCTTGTATTCTTGCTTTTCTTTCACAAAACCCTCTGGTTGGGTAACATACACTTCTTCGCTTAAATCACCATTCAGAAACGCAGATTTCACGTCAAGGTGGTGAACTTCCCACCCATTCTTTGCTGACAATGCTAGTAATAGGCGTACAGTCTCCATTCTGGTAACAGGCGCGAAAACCTCCTCAAAATCGATCCCCCTTTTCTGCACAAAACCCCTTGCAACAACCCTTGCCTTGTACTTTGTTATTTCACCACGTGTGTCCTTTTTCACTTTATAGACCCACTTCAGGCTGATTGGTTTTCGACCAGGTGGCAAATCTGTTAAGACCCACGTCTTGTTACGTTCAATAGACTCCATTTCTGCTTGCATAGCTTTTCTCCACTCTGGGTCTGTTGCAGCTTCTCCATAATTTGCTGGTTCTTCTGTTCCGAGAAACAACAACTCGTCCATCAACTCGACTTCTTCAGTGTTATTATAAATATCACTGACGAGTCTAAAGTTCCTTGACTCTGTGCTTCCACTCGAGTCTACGGATTCTCCTTCACTGTCACCAGAACTTTGCGTCGACCCCAAGACACTTGATTGTGTGGATGTCATAGCTTCATCCTCAATATTCTGCTGTACAGGTGCATGTGAATTAATTATAACAAAAGAACTTTCATTTTTTGTACCTGCCAGCTCATGTTGATTCCAGTCCCATCCTTTGCTTTCTTCAAATATCACATCGCGACTTACATGTAGTCTGCTAGTCTTTGGGTCAAAAAGTCGATAAGCTTTTGTCCCAGGTTCCTTGCCAAGATAGACTACTTGTTTGCTCCTGTCATCCAATTTTCCGGTGTGCACCTTTGGTATTTTCATGTGGGCTAGACAACCAAAAATACGTATGTATTCAAGATGTGGTTTTCTCCCTTTCCAGGTCTCGTATGGTGTCTCTCCTTTCAAAACTCGTGTAGGTAGCTTGTTTAGGACATACACAGCGTGCCTTACCGCCTCTCCCCAAAACACAAGCGGCATCTCCCTTTCTTTTAACAGACTTCTTGTCATTGCAACTACAGTTCGGTTCCGACGTTCCACAACACCGTTTTGTTGTGGGGAATATGGTGCTGTAAAGTGTCTGTCTATGCCTTCACTATCACAGTACATTTCAAAATCTTTTGACAAGAATTCACCACCACGATCTGTTCTAAATATTTTTATCTTCTCCTTGGATTCTTTTTCAACCAACGATTTAAATTTCTTAAACGCATTCAAAGTATCGCCCTTATTTTTCAACATAAACACCCACATCATTCTACTGAAATCGTCAACAAGTAAAAAGAAATACCTGTTGCCTGCTGGTGCAGGTGGAGAAATCGGCCCACATAAATCCCCATGTATCAACTCGAGTTTATCTTTTGCCATAAAATTTGACTGTTTTGGAAACGAGCTTTGAGTTTGCTTTGACAATAAACATCCCTTGCATAGCTCCTTAGGTTGAATCAGTTTTGGTATGCCATGCACCATGCCATTGTTAGACAAAAGTTTCATAGCATCAAAATTTACGTGTCCCAGCCGTGAATGCCACATCCAGGACGTTTCTTCCACCTTGGACATTAAACAAACAGCCGTTGCTTCTTCAATAACTATCTTGTATAATCTGTTGGGTGACCTCTTTACCTTCATTAATAATATCTCATGCTGATCGTACACCCATAAGTATTCCCCACTCAGTACAACTCTATTTCCATCTTCAGAGAGCTGTCCAAGGCTTATTATGTTGTTATGCAATGTGGGAATAAAATATACCTCATGAAGGAGCCTCTCCTCTCCATTCTTACATTTAAGAGCGATAGTCCATTTGCCCTCAATCTTCACAGTAGAGCTATCTCCAAACTTTACTAAACCCGTTACACCTTCATCTAGATTTTTGAATTTTGAACGCCTGCGAGTCATATGGTTACTGGCTCCATTGTCAAGGTACCACAGATTACTAGTTCTATCTCCATCAACATCTCTCTTTGAGCCAGGCATCACCTTTTCTTCTTTTAACAAAAACACGTTCACTTCTTTCTCTCCACACTCTGTAAATAAGAGCGTGGGTTCATCATCTTGAGTCTGAGTAAGGTTAGCTTCAGGTGTCTGTACTTTATCCCGCTCTTTATCTCTTCGTGGCTTTCGACACTCTGCTGCGTAGTGGCCATAGAAGTTATAATTAAAGCATTTTACTTGGCTCCTGTCTGGCCTTGTATTTCCACCTTTGTTATTCTCCTCAGTTCGTCTTGATTGGCCTCTTCCTGCGTAGCCACCACGTGAATTGTGTCTGCCTCTTCCACGGTTGAAACCACCTCCTCTTCCTCTCTGGCTATGAGAGTTTGAAGATCCATTTTTCTGTGTCCTTTTTGTCCACTCTTCTTGTGTAAGCAAGAGTTGACCACTTTGATTTTCTGATTGGCTCCCTTTCATTCTCTCTCAGTCGCCCAACAACCTCCTCCATTGTCATTGTTTGCATATCTCCAAACTGCTCTATCGTGCTTGCAATCTGAAGAAATTTTGAAGGGACTGCACGTAGTATTTTCTTAACCACATACGCTTCTTCCATTGGCTCCCCCAAAACTCTGATGTTGGTGACTATACCGTTCAGCTTCATACAAAACTCATCAAGTGTGTCTGTATCTTTCATTGACATTGACTCGAACTCCGATTTTAAGGTTTGCACCTTTGCTGTCTTCACACGTTCCACTCCCATACACATCAACTTAATGGCCTCCCAAGCTTCTGCAGCGGTTTTCTTCTCTGCTATGGACAACAACATGTCCTCCGGAATTCCTTGATAAATGGCTGCCAGTGCCATTTTATCCATCCTGGTTTCGATCTCATCCTTTGAGTTCGTCTTCTCAACAGCATCCCATACGCCTTGGGCTTGCATGAATACCTTCATCTTTAAAGACCAGGAAGTGTAATTGTTTCTCGCCAACATTGGGTAGGTCAGACCAACGGAACTATCTTTCGACTTCTGTGACTCCATTGCTGTGCTTGTTGTGTGTTTGGGCATGTATTTTGGCATGCAGTAACCTCGCTCCGATACCAGATGTTAAAAGGAAGCTGAACTGAACTTATACTATATGTATATAAGATTTGAGCATATGCAGAGGAACTGCTTTTTCTGATATTATTAAACAAAACGATTACATGCATAATATAAATAAACGAAGTAAATCCACTAATAATAGTGGCTAAAAAAAGGGATCAGACTAACAGCATAGCTGATCACTTCTTCTGCAAGTTCTAACGCACTAATCTCCTAACAATACTCAACTGCTTCGACCTAGTCTAACACAGCTGTTTACATTTATTTTATTTCTAAAAACATAAGTTTAGATTAATAATTTAAAATAAAACCAACAGAGTAGAGCTGTATGTGCAAGGCAAAGAACCTACCTGTCAGTGTGTGGTGCATCATGTCTGTATCACATTACAGTTATTTCTCCATTCAACCAAACGTTTTACAACCCCCATTTGGGCTGCAAACTACCATTAACTAGTTCAGCTGAATCTGATTGCAGATGGTACACTATATAAGTTTGCCATTGCAGGATATGGGATTATTTTATTATTGAATACTAGAGCATTTGAAAATACAGCGTTTTCTTCAGGTTGGATACATCCTCTGTGAGAAATGTAAAGTATTCAAATGTGTCACCTACCCAGACTTCAATGATGGCCAGCTTTAGTTTCTATTCGATTTTCTGATGATTTTGTAGAGTTCATTTGGCAGTATTTGATTTCAGTTCTACGGGATGACGCTGAAGAATTTGTAGAAGAACAAAGAATATATATAACTAGTAAAACCGGAGTTCAAAATGAGTACTTTGTCATCCTTGCTGTTACTGCACACTGAACTCACACATGATTTCCAAATGTGGGTTGTATCATACAACTTGTACGTGTTTATATTTGTCCATCACACGATTATTATTTATTATTGAATATATATTATTGCACTTGGTAATTACATGCTGATTGCGTACACCAGATTTCAAATTCTTCACCTACGCAGATTTCAGAGCTGACTGGCTATTTCTAATCTTCTACCCTCCCTGTAACCATATAAGAGATCTTGTTGATGATTTAAGGAAGGTTTGTTCATTCGTGCTCTTGTTCTCACTGTTCCCACAATGTTTACTGATAAATTTGTAGTGGAAACAATTATAGACTCGAAAACCTGAGCTTCGCTTGTAAATAAAGCCCTACAAATGCTTCGTACTTTGATAAAGATTCCCTTTATTGCCTTCCTAAGAGCAGAAGCCTTTGAGGCAAATTCAATGGTGAAGTAGGACTTCATATGTCAAAGCAACATTGTAGTATGTGTTGGAGGTTCATTGATGCGAACCTTGGCTATCTGGGTGTCAAAAAATCAAATTTTTTTTAACAAGTCTTCTGCTTCAAAAACACTCCACTTCAGAACCTAAGAGTTCAACTTGTAAGTCGCGTTCGAGTGGAACCTGAGCGGTAGAATTTTAAAACTCCAGAGGTTGTCAACCTTATTTTCAAACTCTAGAGTTTTAACCTATAATGCTGCAGTGGTCGCTGGAATATCGCAAACTTGAATGGTTTCAACGAACGTTATTTTAATATTGGTCGGCTGTTAAACTTCTGTGTTTTGAACTGGATTTGGGTATGTTAAAAATGGTTATTTTTAGTCCAAATTACGTTCAACATATGTTTAAATAAAAGGTTCTTTAAAGAATAGTGAATAAACATGGAACTCAGCGTACGAGGCTCTCACATGATAATAATAATGTACGCAGCCTTTCTTTCGCATTGCGAAAGACTGTTTTTACGCTCGAACCTGAACGCTTAGATGACCATACAGGTAGCTTAACCGTTGCGCCAAAGTTCCACGTCAAATAAAAGGTTCTTTGAAGAATAAAACTAAAAATCTATCTTAAAATACAACAGTCAAAAGCGTACATCCGATAGGGTGGAAAAAAAGGGTTACGATCCTTATAAAACAATAACAAAAACTCATTCATAAAATATTAAAAATAAAGAACAACTTGTTAAATAAAACTAATAAAACTAGATGGTGATTGATATTTAATTAGAAAAGTAACACGCATCAAAATGGCATACACTATACCAATCTTATTTATTTTCCCTTAAAGCTAAGTTTATTATATAACAAAGGCATGTGAACTCGTAGTTTTGTAGGTAAATGTGCGTAAATACAATAAATTTTGCTGATTTTTTCTTCTTCTTTTTTTAAATGGTAAATTACTTTGCTGATTTTTTCTTCTTCTTTTTTTAAATGGTAAATTACTTTATTTGTTTTTTTTTGTTTTTTTTTAAATGGTAAATTACTTTTTTTTTATTTGTAATGTTAAAATGTGAAGATTATCTCTTTATTCTTTGAACATGTTTTTAGGATAAAATCAGTAAACGATAAGTTCTTACATATAATGTTTACTTCATTAAATCAATTATATTCAAAAAAACAACGGAACTGTGTTTTACAACAAGTTAAAGGCTGTGAAGATTATATTTAGGAATATATTACCCATTTTCTTGTTGTGCTTGGTTTTACTAAACAATAGGAGTTGTTGCACCATTCATTTTCAAGTTCTCTATTAGTCTTATTCACTTGCTAGAAAATGGAAAATAAAATAAAAAAGTTAGCAAGGCAAAGATAAGACCGTTCAGATTGATGGTTAGGAACAATAAAAAGAAAATGTCACAAGTTGTATCGTGGATGAAATCATTGCTTTATAAGCTAAATTTGACACCGTTATGGTGCAATCGATAATTATGGTCCGCTCATCAAGTTTAACACAACAACCGTTCAAATTTGTGCACTCAAGGTTGAAAGATTTAAAGACCTGTAAAAGTCTCCGCTTATGAGTTTTAAGTATATTTGAAAAAAGATCTTATTATTGAGGAACTTGTTAAGAGAAAATGATGGAAAAGATGAATTTTTGTTTACTATGTGTTTTTATTCTTTCTGAACGATGAGAGAAAAGTGAGAGAGACATTGAATATTGATTTGTCCTCTCTTTGTCCAAATAAATGAAAGCAGTTGCTCGTTAATATGGAATACAAAATTTCATATAAAATGAAAGGACTTTTACTTTTGTTATAGTTATCCAACAAAAATTATCCATCTTTGTATGAATTTATTTGTTGCGCTATATTTCCTACTAATGCTAATGCTATCCTAGTATATTTGCTTTTGTGTTCTGTTGTCCCAAAATAACTAGTAGTATGCATCTGGACAAGGGTTCTTGACTAAAATAAAGAACTACAAAGTTAACGGGTTTGTTGCTTTGAAGCTAGTTTGAAGAAAAAAAATGGCTTTATTGAAGCAAACAAAAATAAATATACAAACTAAAATAGAGTGTACACACTGCTTTTTACCCGTCTCCATTTTATCCAACACCGTAACATTCCAAGCTTTATTTTACCATGCCTTTTTTATGCTAACCAACCATCTTCCATCCCGGGTATGGGGGCTTCGATCAGCGAACGGCTTACTGTACACTCCTCAGGAGTTTACCGACCAACCGGGTTCTTTTGGGTTTTCCAAAAAAAAAAAAACACATCCTCCTTTTGTATTTTGTCGACTATTCCCTTTTTAACCTAAAATTTTCACCACGTTCTAATTTGATTTTCCAATTACGTCGTCGTGTTTTCTAAAAGAAAGGTCGTTGTCCCGAAGAAGAAGATGAAGTCAACATCATCGCAACCCACATCATTGAATCCGACATCATCACAGCGAGGTATGGTTTTGAATTTATTATCGATTTTGGTTTTTTATTTGTGAATTTTTTTATCGCATTCTGGCATTGTAGTTTAAAATGAAAATTCGATAATCTATCTTTTTCTGCTCGATTGCAATTCGATAATATGAAATATGTGATGGTATTTTTCATACCGTTGAAAGGTTCAAATTATATATGTTTTAGATCATATGGCAGTATAACCTTTGTTGTAGATGTTGAACTTTCGGCTTTGTACTGCCGTATAAAATGCATTTATGTTTTTTTTTGATACATGATATTTAGCTTGATTTTACACGGCAAACATATTAATACGTTGCACTATTTTCATGTTGTAAAATGTGGAAAAAGACAGATAACCACCTCTTATAGGCTGATTTGAAAAAGGTTAAAGCTTAAAAAAAGATGTGGCGAAAACAGTGTAAGTGACTATTAATCATGATTAGTGAATCTAAAAGTGACGAAGAGTTTCAAATATTGGATGGGCGTGGTGATGAAGGAAATTCAGATATGGATCGGTCGAGTGAAGAGGAATTAGATTCGTTGTCTCGTGATGACGTTAGTTCACAATGCAATCAAGCTTTCAGATTTAAGAAAAGGTGGTCGAGAATCAAATGGAATCTTGAAAAGTTTTGACAATTACATTAAAAAAAAAATATATGCAAAATGAATAATCGAAAAGATGAGTGTGGACCAATTAAATGCGTTTCTCATTGGCGAAAAATGATAGAGTGAAATTTGAAAGATGAGCCATAATTGGTTGTGCAAAGAGTTCAAAATTCTAGCTTGTATCATATAATTGAACACTCGTATAAATGGATGGATACAGCTGCGATGTCAGCTTTTATGGAGTGATGCCAACCTAAAACAGACACGTTTCATATGCCATTTGGAGAAATGACTGTAACTTTAGAAGATGTCGAAAGAATTTTTGGAGTACTAATAGCAGGCACATTATTTATAAGATGGTGGTCGGGATATCGAGTATGCCGATGTTATTCAGCTTTTACTAGATTGTTTAGGCATTGAAGGCGAAAATTTAGAGTAGAGACTAATGGTTTGTATGGAATACGTATGCACTTGGTAATGGAGAATTACAAAGATAAAGCATTGATGGAAGAAGCTAACGATGAAGATTATGATAGAGTTGCACGTGCGGGTCTATTGTACATATTGGGTTGTATGGTATTTTAAGACAAATCGAGAATGAGAACATCAATCTACAATCTTAATGGCTTATTGGATTTCCGCACATTTAACGAACAAGCTTAGGGAATGACTATACAAGCTTATTTGTATCACTAGTTAGGGTTTGCTTGTAACATCCCGTAAATTTTACGATTAGTTGTTTAATTAGTTAGTTAGTTATGATTATGCTTCAAATATGGAATTTATGCAGATGAAGGAATTTGACACGAAAATTGCACCATTGCATTCATAACGAAATTCTGAGCAACTTTTATGTTTGGAGTTTTGCGATCGGAGTTCAAACGAAGATGTTACGGATAAAAAACAAACTTGAATCGGAAATAATTAAATAAGAAATTAACGTTTACATATTAATTACCGGGACCCACAGGTTGACAAGCTCATTCCAACTGGTCGACATGTAGCAGTCGACCATTGCCATGAAGCGGTCGATTGGTTGGAACCGTGGTGGCTAGGCTTTGCCTTTGCTAAGCAGGTTGGATTTAATATATTTTAATCTAACAGTTGTAGTGTTGGAAATATGGATTACGGATCTTAAAACTGGATTAACGCTAGAGGGAGGTGAATAGTGTTTAGATTTTATAGAATTTTTGAAATCTTTTCTAAATAAACACAAACAGATGCAATTCACAAACATAGAAACAATTACAGAACCAAACACGGATGCAAATTGTAAATAAAAGCAGTAAAGGAAAGAACACATCGAAATTTTATACTGGTTCAGAGTTATCCTACATCTAGTCTCACACAATTTCTTGTGCAGATTCCTTTTCAAATATAATATCGATATTGCAACCTTGATTTCAAGGCCACAAGATACACCCACCCGTCTCCGAGACCGGGACACACTCTCTTGATTTAACCAGGCTATAAGATCACCTAATTGATTTACAGGCTACAGTCACACCCAATTGATTTACGGGCCACAATTACACCGTTTCTAATCACACTTTGATAGAGAGAGAGAGACTTGATACACTTGAATCTTTCAATCTCTCATTACAAATGATTCTATAACTCTAAATAACACCGAGACCTTTGAGGGAGTGGCAGAGAATCAAACTAGAGACAATCGAGTTTGGTTCACTTAGCATTTCGACAGAGTTTTGTTAAAGCATTTGAAACATATGAGAATATTTGAGTGGAGAAGGAGTGAGGAAATGAAGAAAAACTAACTCAAATTTTGTTGAAAACAACTGGTATATATATGAGAACAACGGTCGTGTCCATTCTCGAAAAGTTATGACGAATAGACACTTCTTTTGAAAATTTAAAATTTGAAATCTATGGCTATCATGTCGACATGGGGTATAGGGATGTCGACATGCCTATGTTATTTTTGAAAATTGATTTTGCTTTAAGATGATTTCTATTCTAAAACTTGTCAAAACAATTTCCAAACTTTGTAAACCATTTTGAACGTAGTTTAAACTTATAAAAGAGTATTAGAAAGTAATCTTAAAATTTATAATCTATAATATAAAAGTAATATTAAAAACTAAGTATAGACTTCTTTAAAATATATTTTTGAGATTTAAAGCTAAAACATTAAAATCAAGAGATAGTTTAAAAAACAAGAGATGGTTTTGAGATCAAAATATTAAAAGACGATAAGAATAATTTTTGAATTAAAGATAAAATACTTAAATTGATAGAGATGACTTTTAAAAATATGGTTATTGAAAAAATAGCTAAAATAAATTATTTTGAATATTTTGTGGATTCCATTCCACTAGGGAAGGTCGGGATTCCATCCTACTATTAAAACGACACGGTGGATTCCATTCCACAATTAGAATAAATTTTTTAATGCTATTATTAAGTTTTAACATAAATGTAGACTCTATTACTTATCTTGATATCTTGAACTCTTGATAATCTTGATACTCATGAATCTTCAGTCTTGAATTCGTTAGTCTTGAATCTCTATACTGCGCAGTCTTCATTCTCGGTACCTGCATATATATATATATACACACACCCTGCATATACATATATATCTAGACAAGAATATTGGTATTTATATTTTATAACAAGTCCTAAGGTTGTTGTCATCAAAACCATCATCTCAGGAACTAACATGTGGTTGATTCGAGTGTCTATATATTCAGGCCTAACCCTTCCTTCTCTTCTCATATTTTTTTGAAATTAGTAGTGAAGCTCTGCCATTTTCTCTTCTCCACTATTTTCTAAATTATAAAATAAATATTTATTCCTACACATATACAAAATGGAGAAGAATAGAAATCAAATAAAAGAAGAAGCAAAGCGAATCAACACTCTGCGATAATGAGATCATATATATATATATATATATATATATATATATATATATATATATATATATATATATCCTTTCAACCTCAAATTTTTACCCTCAAATATGCAATCCTAATATATGTATATACCCTTCTTATACGTATTTCTCGAAATAAGAAGGAAATAGAGTTGAATAAAAGAGTTGCTTCAGATCTGAAGATTTGGAACGCTTTTAGAAGGTGAGTGGGAAATTTATATATTGTTTATGATTTTGAATCTATTCCGTTGGCATATGTTATGCCTAAATGAATGAATATGTGTGAAATGTAGGCTAAAATTGAATGTATTAAACATCGCCTACATATTCTTAGGAGATCTTATTAGAATAATTTTTACACCCTGATCTAGAAATTAGTCTCAAAAGTTGTAGTTATGAATATTGATTAGATATGAAATTTATTTCAGATATGAAATTGGGTTGTAGACTATTAGTATGATTTTGATTATTATACTAAATATGTTGAATTAGAAATTTTCCATATTATAATTTATGGAAAGAACGTCCATTTGTTTTCTCAGAAATTATTTGTGTTTTTAAATTGCATGGAAAGTGCAGTGTTTGATTTAGTAAAGAATATATGCAAATGAAAAGGAAAAAATGTGTAAAGTACATATTTATTCTCCATAGTTTACGTTGTCCGTTCCAATAAAAAGAAAATAACCATTCCTTATAATTTCAAATGAGGCAAATATTTCCTTTTATTCTTGATCTCATGTTTTAAACTAATTTATGGAAATCGCAGCTTTAAATCTTCGCAAGAAATGTAATTTCAGCAAATTAAATATGGAAATAATATTATAGTTAAAGATTATGACTAGAATATATTTGGTAGAAGTAGGTATTTATATGTACTTATACGCGCTAATAATATAATGATTTATATGTCACGCTCGCATAGGATATTAGTTATACGAAGTAATAACGTTGATTTGCGAACAGAAAACATGAAGAAAGTTTGGAAATGTTGTAACTCCAATAAATGGATGTGAGAGTTACAAGTAATTAATAAAGTAAATTGATTAATGGGACTAATAAATAAAAATTAAGTTAATTACTATGGAATAGTTAAGAAATGTAATTAATTGAAAATTAGTAAATACACATAAATTTCTTAGAAAATGTTCGTTATTATGTTATTCTATATCATGGACAAATTGACATTTATGGAAGAAGCGAATAAAAAAGATTTATCGGTAATTGAATATTTAAGGTAATTTATATAGCCTTAAATAAATGAAAGGAGGTTAGTAACCTAAGTCCAATATCCAATTTATGATGATAAAGCTTAGTAATAGTAAAGCCTAGGATAATATGGCTTAAGTTAGTAAAACCTAAAATAATTAATATGAGAAATGCGGAATATGGATCTTAAGGCTAAGATTAACACTAGAGGGGGGGGGGGGGGGGAGGGGTGAATAGTGTTAATAAAGAATTACTAAATCTTTTTAAATTATGTTAAATATGCAATATACAGACACAGATATGATCACAGAAATAATCATAGATGCAGAAATAAAATAAAAACAGTAAAGGAAAGAACACACCGGATTTTATACTGGTTCGAAGTTACCCTATATCCAGTCCCGCAACACAAGTATGAATTTCCTTTCAAAAACAATTGTATAGCTACACCCTCGGTTTCAAGGCTACGAGGTACACCCTCCAGAATTTCGATCCTCTGGGTAGAGATACTTGATTTTCGGGCCACAAGTTTACCCAATTGATTTACCAAGGCTACAATCACACCTTTTCCTTTTTGATTGATTTCCAAGGCTACAATCACACCTTTTCTCGCTAATAGATTACAAAGAAATCTATAACTCTGAATAGCACTGAGAATCTGATAGAGATAGTGATAGAGAATCAAATTAGAAGTAATCGAGTATGATTCAATGTTGATTTCGGCAGAGTAATGATAAGAATATGTATTAAGAAATGAGGAAGAAGAAGAGGAGTGAAAACCAGAAAAAAAAATGATTAAAAATTCGTTGAAACTGACCCCTATTTATAGAAGAACAACAGCCATGACCATTCATGAAGAGTTATGGCGAATATACAACTTCTTTTGAAATTTGAATTTTTGAATCAAATTGTCACCATGTCGACATGGTCATGCTAGGCATGTCGACATCCCAAAGGATTTTTTGTTGTTTTTGATTTTCTTTGGAAATAACATTTATCTTATATAAAAACTATTTTAAACTTTATAAATATACTTGACTATAGTTAAAATTCATAAGTAAATATAAAGAATAATATATATATATATATTTTAACTATAATTTTATATTTAAATCTAAGTATAAATATTAAAAGTTAAATATATTATTTAAAAAGGTAGTTTAAAATCACAAGTAATTTGACTTTGAAAATAAAGTTATTTTTGAGGCTAAAATTATTTAAAATCAGGATCGAGGGTTTTGAATCTTTTAAAAGGAAAGTTTTGAAAATATTTTGAAAACATGATATAATTTTGAAAAATCATTTTGAATAAAAGTTAACGGATGCAAAACAATGTTCCACTAGATTTTTCGTAGGTTCCATCCTACTTAGGGTTCCATCCCTTTAACGGGCTCGAAGTGGATTCCATTCCACGAATAAATTGAATTTTAAGATGTCAGTGCTTTTCTACGAATTTTAACAAAAATTCCTAATAATAATAAAAAATACTTATCCTTGAAACCTTGAACTCTTGATAGTCTCGATACTCATGAGTCTTCTATCTTGATATTTTATCTTGATATCTTGAATCTCTATACTGTACAGTCTTCATTCTTAGTACCTGCATGGCTAAATCCTACATATACATATATATCTAAACTTGTAATATTAGTATTTATATTTTATAATCTATTCTAAGGTTGTTGTCATCAAAACCATCATCTCACGGACTAACAATCTCTCCCTTTTTGATGATGACAATCTTTGTTTATAAAATATTATTTCTATTCTAATAACTCCCCCTAAAACTAACAACTCCCCATTAATCTATACCTAACTACCCATCTACACCTAACTACCCTATTTTATATTTCTCCCCCTTTGTCATCAACAAAAACTTACCCCCCCTCATTCTTGGACTTCAGTACCTGCATTGATAAACTATACAACGGAATATATAGAGTAGGAAATAATTATACTTCTAAGCATGATAACTAATTTTAAGATTATAAATTTCAATGTGTATATATATATGTTTTACACACCAATCTTCAAATCAATAAGAAATCAATCCACACAAAGTATCAATTCAAACCAAATCAATTCAAACAAATCAAACAAAGTAAATAAAAAAAATCAAACGTTAGAGGAACTTCCACCCATCCTTCTTCTCCAAAGATTGTGTCTGCCTTAATAGCATCCCAATTATCATTGTCATTGGTGAGAGAGACAGGAGGATGTGTTTTGTTATCATCCTTGTGCAGAGAGGAGATCGTCCATCGTATCACATCGAAGTGCCTTTCTTGTTCCTTTATCATCTTCATTTGACTTAATTCTAAATGATGCTGGTTTCGTAGAATAAATGAGAGAAATATTCTTGAACGAATTAAGAGTTTCTTCAAGATTTTCAGATAAATTGTGAATATGATTAGCCATAGTTGAATTTGTGAAAGAAATGGAGGATATAGATGATAAGAAATAAATTTCAGTGAAGAATTCTGTAAGAAACAAGTATATATAGGTGTAGAAGTTCGTTTGAATTGAATAGACATGTGGTAGTTATTCAAATTTCAAATTCAAAATCAATTGCCATTTCTGACCAGTACAGGTCGACATGGTCACATAGGGGATGTCGACATGGGTTGTGAAATGTTATGACTAATTTGATTTTGTGAATAATTGTGTCCATATATATATATATAATATACTAACATTTATTCTAGAGATAAGATAAGGCAGATAACAGAAAGGAAATTTTATTCATTGCATACTATGATAATACAATGATTAAGCACACAACAAACTACATGAACATTCGAAATAAAGCAAACTAAAACAAATACAACAAGATACTAAAAGATAAAATTAGTTAGAGGATGAAGATGATGAAGATAGTCCAAGTTTCTTGCTGACTTTTGAAAAGAACTTGTTCATCTTCGAAGAAATGTTAGCCAACTTTTTACTAACGGATCGTTTTAGAATCCGTTGATTCTCCACAATTATCTTTTGGTTTTTGAGAAGGGTTTTGTTGGATGGATTGGAAGGATACTCAATGCTTTCCAAAGACGTTTCACCTTCTTCTTCTTCTTCAATTTTCATTTCATCCCCTTCTTCTTCTTCTTCTTCTTCAACTTCCTCTTCTTCCATTTCCTCATGAGCCAAGCGCTCTTCCTTTTCGGTAAGTGTCTCATAAGGGTGGAAAAAAAATGGAATTTTCATAAGCGAAATGTTGGAATGATTGAAAACTTTTCTAGAAACAAATTCTTCGCCTTTGAAATCCACTCCGAAATAGTTAAAAATCCGAGTGAGATAAATTCCATTGTATAAAGTATTCTCACCCATTTTAAGATTTTTAGGACGAAGTTCATCCAAAATAACTTGCGCCCAATTTATGTCATAGATTCCGAGAATAGTAAAAAGAGCTTTGCAAACTTTTGAAGTAGGATTGTTAAAATTTCTCGATCTTGGGGTCAAAATATGCTGCAAAATAAGATTAACAATTCTTGCTTTTGGTCGAAAATTTCTATTTATAAAATCAAAATCATCATCTCTTTCGAAAATGTGATAAAATGTCTCACGATCATGTTCGTTGATTTTAAAGTTAGAAAGATCCATTCCTTAACTCTTGCAATTGAGAATGGTACCCAAAAGATCACAATTCAAAACAATTTGAGTGCCTTTGACACTGCTCCAAATTTCATCTTCATTTCCAACATAAAATCCACGATTTAAATTTGCATAGAAAATTTTGAAAAAATTAGGGTCGCAAACAAAATCATTTTGAGAAGCATCAATAAGACTAAGAACACCATTGTTTTCAAAATGAGAATCAATTTCGTAAGAAGAAAAATCTTGAAAAATAGCAAATTTTCCGGGATGGACTTTGGCATAGTTAGGACAATTGATGAATGCTTTAATTGCCTCCGGATCATTGAATAATTGCTCTTTGATTTTTCTAGAAATTCTCATAGTTGAGGGGTTGCTTGAAGAAGCCATTAGAGTAGAGAGTAGAGAGCTTGAAGTTATGAAGAGAGAGTTTGAATTTGAAAATGAAAGTGAAAAGATATGATAAAAGATAGTGAATAAATATATTCTTAAAGGACATATTCTCTGGTCAAAAGGTATCTTTTCATAGATTTGAATGAAGTGAAAAGGTAGAGGGAAATTCAAACATTTGAATTCAAAATTTGAAATTCAAATTCAGGTAGCCATGTCGACATCATGGTAGGGACCATGTTGACATGTGCTTCTGAATTTTCATGAATTAATTTTTCCTAAGATCTTCTAATATATATATATATTATTAATGTCTATTATATATTTTTGAAATATTATTATACTTATAATATATTTTAGAAAGTATTAAAAGTAATAAAAATAATAAAAAAATAGAAAATAAATTTTAAAATTCAAACAACACACCAATTTAAAATCAATTAATCATACAATCAAGCAACTAATCTTAAGCAAGCAGTTTCAACCAATTGTATTGTAAACGTGTACCATTTTCTGAGTCCGTTTCTCCGAATTCGTCGGAGTCATGAACAGTTGTGTAACACAAATTCGAATTATCCGTCTTCTGATCATCATCACTTGAAGACGAGTCTGAGTCATCTAGAGTAGCAGTAAATGCACGTTTCCATTTCTTTGCTGGTTCATTGTTCATAGGAGGATTCTGCCTTTCTGGATACGGACAATATCTTTTAAAGTGGCATGGTTTATCACAGTTGTAACACTTGTCATTATTTGGCACTATATTCTGATTTCCAGAATTCTTATAGTTGTTTCTCTTGAGATTATTCATCTTTCTGTATTTCAGGAATCTCCTAAAATTTATGGTCATAAAGGCTATCTCTTCATCATTATCGCTGTTTGAGTCTGATCCATCGGTTAATACATTGAATGCCATTGATTTCTTTTCAGATGCTTTACTTTCTCTTCTCCCGATCATTTGAACTTCATACGACATTAGATTTTCAATTAATTCTTCTATCTTCGAAATACTGATGTCATTTGCCTCTTCGATCGCAAGTGTCTTTTGACCCCATTCTAGAGTTAGAGAATTTAAAAATTTTCTGACTTGATCTTCTTCAGAAAATTTCTTTCCCAAAGATATTAGAGAATGCACAATATCCTAAAATTTACTATACATATCTGAAATAGACTCATTAGCATTCATTTTAAATAAATGAAACTGATCTGTGAGCATGGAAATTTTGGTCTGTTTAACTTTGCTTGTTCCTTCGTGAGTAACTTGCAAAGTTTTTCAGATTCCATATGCAGACTTACAAACCGACACTCTATTGAATTCATTTCTATCTAGTGAACAAAACAGAATATTCATTGCCTTAGAATTATTTTGTGCAACAGTCTTTTGCTCAGTAGTCCACTATGCAAAATCAATTATGGGTTCAGAATATTCAGTTTGTGTGATATTTCAAGTGTCTAAACCTATAAATTGTAAATATATTTTCATCCTACATGCCCAATATGCATATTTACTGCCATTAAAAAGTGGTGGTCTGACAGTAGACTGACCATCTACAAATGAACTAGTGACAGGGATACTAGTGTTAATAACAGTACCAGTGTTGGTAGCCATTTTGAAAACTTTTCAAAAATCAGATTATGAAACTTTGAAAACCTTGCTCTGATACTAATTGTGAGAAATGCGGATTATGGATCTTAAGGCTAAGATTAACACTAGAGGGGGGAGGTGAATAGTGTTAATAAAGAATTACTAAATCTTTTTAAATTATGTTAATTTAGACACAAAAATATGCAATATACAGACACAGATATAATCACAGAAACAATCACAGATGCAGAAATAAAATAAAAGCAGTAAAGGAAAGAACACACCAGATTTTATACTACTTCGGAGTTACCCTACATCCAGTCCCACAACATAAGTACAGATTTCCTTTCAAAAACAATTGTACAATTACGCCCTCAGTTTCAAGGCTACGAGGTACACCCTCCAGAATTTCGATCCTCTGGGTAGAGATACTTGATTTACAGGCCACAAGTTTACCCAATTGATTTACCAAGGATACAATCACACCTTTTCCCTTTTGATTGATTTCCAAGGCTACAATCACACCTTTTCTCGCATTATAGATTACAAAGAAGTCTATAACTCTGAATAGCACTGAGAATCTTGTAGAGATAGTGATAGAGAATCAACTAGAAGTAATCGAGTATTATTCAATGTTGATTTCGGCAGAGTAATGATAAGAATATGTATTAAGAAATGAGGAAGAAGAAGAGGAGCGAAAACCAGAAAAAAGTGATTAAAAATTCGTTGAAACTGACCCCTATTTATAGAAGAACAACAACCATGACCATTCATGAAGAGTTATGGCGAATAGACACTTCTTTTGAAATTTGAATTTTTGAATCAAACTATCACCATGTCGACATGGTCATGCTAGGCATGTCGACATCCCAAAGGATTTTTTGGTGTTTTTGATTTTTTTTGAAAATAACCTTTATCTTATATAAAAACTATTTTAAACTTTATAAATATACTTGACTATAGTTAAAATTCATAAGTAAATATAAAGAATAATATATATAGATTTTAACTATAATTTTATATTTAAATCTAAGTGTAAATATTAAAAGTTAAATATATTATTTAAAAAGATAGTTTAAAATCAGGAGTTATTTGACTTTGAAAATAAAGATGTTTTTTAGGCTAAAATTATTTAAAATCAGGATCGAGGGTTTTGAATATTTTAAAAAGAAAGTTTTGTAAACATTTTAAAAACAGGATATAATTTTGGGAATCATTTTGAATAAAAGTTAGCGGATACAAAACAATGTTCCACTAGATTTTTCTTAGGTTTCATCCTACTTAGGGTTCCATCCCTTTAACGGGCTCGAAGTGGATTCCATTCCACGAATAAATTGGATTTTAAGATGCCAGCGCTTTTCTACGAATTTTAACAAAAATTCCTAATAATAATAAAAAATACCTTTTCCTTGAAATCTTGAACTCTTGATAGTCTCGATACTCATGAGTCTTCTATCTTGATATTTTATCTTGATATCTTGAATCTCTATACTGTACAGTCTTCATTCTTAGTACCTGTATGGTTAAATCCTGCATATACATGTATATCTAAACTTATAATGTTAGTATTTATATTTTATAATCTATTCTAAGGTTGTTGTCATCAAAACCATCACTGTACAGTCTTCATTCTTAGTACATGCATGGTTAAATCCTGCATATACATATATATCTAAACTTATAATGTTAGTATTTATATTTTATAATCTATTCTAAGGTTGTTGTCATCAAAACCATCATCTCACGGACTAACAATTAATTGGACTTGGTAGGTTGGGGTGCGAGGTCAGTAGAGTCATACAACGGAAGTCTGCCCTCTACTTTGAAGCTATCAGCAATTGTGTACATTTCTTGTTGATATGAGACATCTTTACCGTAGGATCCATATGACAATTTATTGGGCCTAAAATATTAGGATGCGAGGTCAGTAAAGTGAAATAACGGAATCCCACCCTTCGCTCAATGGCTATTAGCAGTTGTGTACACTTATTACTGATGTGGGATATCACCAATCACATGACCCCTATAAGGACCCTAATTTTGATTAACAATATTTAGAACATGTAATTAGATAAATTAAATAAAATAATATAAAGGGATAAAGAAATTGAGATTTAGTAATTATGTTTAGGCCGTGCCTTGTTTAATAAACCAATTAGAGAAATAAAATGTTAGGACAAGAAGGAGAAAAATTATAAGGGCAAAATAGGAATAGCCTTCATTCCTATCACATAAACCCTTTTATCATCATTTCCTTTATTCATTTTACACACTTAATTCATAGAAAGTGGGAAAAAGAGAGAAGTGAGGGCAGTCCACTAACAAACATTCAAGGGAGAAAAGCAAGAGAATCAAGGAAAAGCCTAAGGGAAAGTAAATCAAGTTTAAATCTTAACTTTCTTGATCAACACAAGGTGAATAATACATATACATCTCATGTTTGAATTGTTTCAGTTTTAATGGGAAATTCGAACTTAATATTGCAATTATGCGTTGTTTTAGAAGTTTGAATGATTACATGCTTGTTAGTGATTCTTTAGAATTAATATATGGTATTTAGTGATATGTTTGAGATGGAAAACATGTGATACCCAAATGACTTGAGATTTTATTACGATGTTAGAAATATCAATTTAGAAGTATGTTTTTAATTTTATAATTTTCCAAGAAAGTATGGATTTTATACGATTTTTCTAGGTGAAGAAATTGGTGAATTTCAAGATTAATTATTTCAAATAATTAAATAAAATTTTCGGCCCTGAAATTTCTACATGTTAAAACATAGTTATATTTAATTATTATGGTTTTTGGTGATTTTGTCTAAAAGTTTAGAAATGACAAATAAATTGCTTAAGTCAAAAGGGCTTGTTTGTTTAATTATAAGGTTTATAAAACGGGTTATATTGCAAAAATGTTTAGGATCGAAAATTATGGCATGCCGCAGGTTTTCATTAAAGAATTTGATAGCCAATAAGAATTTGACAAATTATATAAGTTCAGTAAAATGGAAACACTTTTTATAGTAAAATTGCAATTTTCAAGTTAATTACCACTATGCCATGTTGATATTGGCTATGCCAAGCCCATCTCACTGCATCCTAGTGTCATCAGCGTGGCATAAAATAATGCCACATGATGTTAATGATCTTGGCATGAAGTGGATTGGGTTTGAGCCTTGCCGCGACCAAAGTAATAAAGATAAGGAGAAAAGACTCAATATGGCATGTCGAGGCGTGTGATGCCGCATTTTATACTAAGAAGCATGCATGTCGCATATTATACTTCGAGCCTTTTGCCTTGAAGACCCAGATAATCAACGAGCCTACACCATGCCGCTTTCAACTTATTGTCGAGCCTAACCTATGCCACATTTAACTTGTCATCAAGCCTAACTCTTGCCTTTTTTTAACTTGTCATCAAGTTAATACTATGCCGCTTTTAACAATGTGATCGAGCTTGGTTAATGCCTTTAACTAGTATTCGAGCCTAACCCATGTTTTTATAGTCGTAGAGCTTAATCAATAATGTTTTAACTACACCGATGTCGTAGATATCAACCTTGCATCTACTAAATTTTATAACCTCAAGGCATTGATGCCAACGTTTTATGTGTTGGCGAAGTTCAAATTTTTATAGTTTCACACTATGACTTATGAAGTAGTAACTTCGATATCATCACCATATATTTTCATATAAAAGACTTTGACATGCTTTATAATGGGTAAAGACTTTATTGGCGATGATGTCGCCGAGTTTTGTAATTGTAAATGTATTACATAGTTTTGCCTGTATTGCCTATGTTTTGAGAGGATCAAAGACCTTAATGATTTCAAGTTTCTTCAACAATGTTTTATAAAGCATATATCATGACATAATTATTTTGAGTAAAGTACCAATGTTTTCCTTGTTTTAAGAATGATTTCAAGGGTTAAATCATTTACAAAGATTTTATTTTCAAGGAAATATGGAGAGGGTAGTTAACCCAGAATTTTACTAGAAGCATGACTCAAAGATTAGAAAAGCAGATGGGACTGGTGTAGGGTCATGCCATATACCTTAGCTAGTAGCCCCTAGCTAATATAAATTCAACATTCCAGTGTGTAAGGCAGTGTCATGGGTAAGACTAAAAGAAGATTACATACAGAAAGGAACACATAGAGTAGAGATAGGTTATTGGTGAGCCCGCAAAACCATTTATTATGTGTGGTAAGCCCGATTTAGACACGAGTTTATAGTAAGCCTGATAAAACAATGACGTTGGACAAATAGTCCACTAATTGCCTATTTTGTATGCATACATGTTATTGAATATTGTTTATTATAACAAGTTTGGTTGCAGAATTTTAATTGCAAAAGATACATTTTTAAAGGATATCAGTAAGGGAAAAGCCGCTCCGCTAGGCGGCATGATCTCACTTAATATCAATAAATTAAGATTCCATATTATTATTCACACTAGGCTTTATGTCTGACTCGAAGTTTATGGTTTTCCCTTAAACTCTCGGGCGCTCAAAATTTAGTTTGAGTATGTTGAGAGTTAAAGTTTTTAGGTTTAGTAAGTTTTGGAAAATAAAGCATCTGAAGACTTGCATGAGGCATATTTAGCTATGTGTAAGATTATCTATATATCTATTCCACCGTGCTCGAATGTTTTATGTAATGGAAGATGTTATAACTGTCTATTTAGTAACTCTGATCATACAAGGGGAATCTTCATATGTCACTCTTAGTGTATTTTGTAATAATTATATCTATCTGAACCTAGGCAACGTTATGAGATCATGTAGTGAATATGAAATGCTGATTTGAAATGTAGTTAAAAAAGTTGTTTTGGAATTGTGTTTGAAATATTACATATTCTTGTGCTTCTGATATTATGGATACCATTAAAATTGCCATATTTATCATCAGAAACAATACTGTAGATTATAGCAATATCTGTAGCGGTTAGTTTTGGGCCTCAAAATAGGAAACGCGACAACCCTTGGGAAACAATTATGGGAATAATAGGACATGCTTAGGGATTAGAGGTATTTAGTGGTTGTTTGGGGGTCCGTCTCTTTCCTAATTAAAAAGTGTTGACTGGTCCAAGTTATTAATTAGGAGCGGTAGTGGATGTCTCAGGAAGTGTCTGCTATAGGTTTGAGGTATTAATTGACTAATCTATGGTCCGTCTCTCTCCCATAAGGAAGTATTAAGTGTAGTAGTGAGATTCCAAGCAATGTCAATTAAATATAACTATTAGGGAGTCTACATGAGAGTTAGGTGTTGAATGACAAAGGCCTACCCAGAATATAGGTTTTAAATGGTCAGGGGTCTGCTTAGTCCTTACTAATAAGGTATTAAGTGGCATGGGCACTATGTCTCATATGGCTAAGACTTTAATGACAATAAATGCATTGTAATATGACTATTATGTATTATAAAACCATAAATAGTGGTCAAAGGTGTTTGTAGCTAGGACCAATAGACCAATGATGACGAAGCTTGGTAGGGTATTAAGTGGCTGATAGATTATGTCAGTATTTTATACCTTAGGAAGGGTAGGTAGGTGTGCTAGGTGGGAATATCATGTGTGCAATATTAAGTTAATTCTGTTAACCTTAAAATAGTAAACATAACAATTAAATGGAAATCAATCCTTATAAATTTATGTTATGGACACTGTATAGTTTTTCTAGGCAACGGAACATTATTCTAACCCATTCCCCATTACAACCCATATGATAGAATTAGAGAAATATGTCATTGGAGCAGGACGTGATTGGTTATTGGAGAAGTCTTTTTTCTCTCATGCTTGATGCTGACTTGGAAATCTGGTATCCAAGGAGTACCTTTAATTCCAAAGTTGTAGACATAGTTAGTATTTATATCCTATTATTGTTTCTGCTGTGAGTTTAAATTTTTATCAAACTCCGATAACGCTCATGCTTATTTGCAGTTACCAAATCCAATGATACGTGCTTTGATGGACTCGAATTTCGATTTTTTTCAAAATTTAGGCTCATTAAAGCGCGTGTTGATATATTTGGTATCAGAGCCTAGGTTAGTTGATCGGAGGAATTAGGATAAATTAAGGGAATGTATTTGTACTGTCTTAACTATTATTATTTTTACGCTTGAATCTAGGAATCCTGACTATAGAAGTTTTGTAGTTCCATTCCGAAGGAATATGCAAAGCAGCTACGGATTGGAAATATCTTAGAGTTAAGATTTTCACGTTGACTCTGAGTTACTCCATAGAGTGTTAGTAATGCATAAGGCGCTGATGGAGAAGAGTATGATATATTGCAGAATACTATAGAGTGAAGGGTTTTTCAACTTGATGGTTGATATGTAGCTATCTTGTGATTCTGGATTTTAATAATAACTTACAGTCGAAGATACACAATTATTGCAGATAAGAGAGAAATATAATTATATATGTCGCAAACGTCCAAAAACCAGTTCTGGCAGGGGAATGTCCATCCACCACCTTTTGATGGCAAATCGGATTTTTATTTTAAGAATTAAGATCAATTCCTTAGTGTAAACCTATGAGAGAATTTTTGATAAAGCATATTTTGGAAATGCCTTAGATTTTGAAAAAAAGATTTTTAAAGGATTTTTTCCTAAGGATTTAATTTATAAATTTTGGGAAGTTTCAAAATTTTAATTTTCAAAAAATACGTATACCACTAATTTGGTCGTTTTAAAAAAATTTGGTTTAAAAAGGAGTGAGTTTGGAATCCTTAAATATTTATATGTATATGTGTGTGTATGTGTTTATATATATATATATATCAATAAAGGTTTGATTTCGATTTTTGGCATGAAAATAATTTTTCGATTTGGAAATGAGTTTCAAAGGGCGGATATTTAGCCCTATACTTATCCTATTTTAAAATCGAAGTTTTTAAAGCTCTCGCTTTTAAAGGGCAGATTAAATAGGAATGCTATTCAATTTTATTAGGGTGCGAAATTAGATGTGTTATTGTACCCACCAGGTGTTGGAAGAAGTATTTCGCACGAAGTATGCTGGGAATAGTAGTTGGAATATTATCTAGTTTTTGGATTTGTTGATGGTTGAAGCAGTATCGACCTGAAGTACTGCGAAATAGCAAAGGAATGGTTGAGAAAGATAGACTGTAAGCTTGGGCACTGAGTGAAGTGGGCAGAAATTGTTCAGATCGTGACAAGTCGAAAGCGAGGTTGCGAAATGATTATTGTTGTTATTATTATTATTAACATTATAAATTAATTTGGCCCGAAAGGGTCTAGGTTTAAGTCATGTAGAAACACCGCCTAACAGTCGACCCGTAGACCTAGAGGAGTTGACCACTATAGGGGTTTTAGCCCATCCTTAATTTGGAACGTGCTTATGAAGTCACGTCCAATTTTCTTCCCAACCGCATTCGAGCTCCCCCTCCTTTAACAACCGAATCCAAAAAGCTCCACCACCTCCTTCTCATCCAAATCAGCTCTCACTTCCTCCATTCCACCTCTACGAGACGTCATTTCTTCCCTTATTCAACGAGCAGTACCTTCGCTCCCCCTTGTGTCGATTTTTACCGTTAGATCTTGCCTAGACACCGCTCCAAATATAAATCGTATTTCTCTTCTTAGCCCATGGCCCTCTCCGCGCTGCTGGTTCCTCCTCGCGCCACCTAGGTGTCACCCCTCAAGAGATTAGGTGGCTGGACCAAAATGGCCAGAAGATCTCCAAACTTTATCTGCTCCGCCAGTTTTAAGTTCCTTCAGGGACGACCGGTGAAGTTTGGAGACTTCGCTGCTTTTGAGCTTGAAGAGCATTTTGGAGGTGGCAAGACTTGCACCGATCCTACACTTTGAGACTTTTTAGTAGGAATTCTACCCGCGACGCATTCGCCTTTTCGATGATCATTTGGCATCGAATTTTGATGAAGAAGACATTTTCATTCCGTTGGAGGTTAAAGGAGTCGAGATCGAAATTTCTGATGATGACTTCGGCGATTTCCGCGGATGGCGCAGAATTGGACAATATTGAGATAACCGACCCGAAGATCATAGAGCTGACCTTTTCTTAAGGTGTCGGTGTTTAGAGGACGGACAATTTGTGTCTGACTGCATATCTTGTTGTATGCATTATTCAACACAACATCGTCTCTAAGACGGGAAGCTATGATCAGATTTATCCTTGGATGCCGAAGGCCACCCATGCAGTTTGGGTGGTATAGCCGTCAATTGGCACTCTTATGATTCATTTTTCCGATCAAGGAGTCAGCACCACAAAGTTACTTTCCGTGTTGTCACCTATTCACTCTCATCTTCGGATGATACATGGTAAGTCTTAATGGGGAGACTACCTAGACAAAGGTCCCATATTCCATTGATTGAGCCTCTTTTAGAATGATGAAAATTCCTTTTCCACTAGCCATAGCAGCCAAGCAAGCAGTAGAGCTGCAACCATGGCAGGAGGCAAAGCAGGGATAGGGCACCAAGGGATATAAGAGTCCCTAGTTAGTCATCATTCGATAGGTCCAAACTGAGCTCAATGGAATCCACCTTGACCAGCACGAGATGAGGACCGAGATATAATGTCAAAGTCATGAGATTAGGTGCTTAGCCACTATACTTCTCCCGTTTTGAGGCCGCTATTGCAGCTCGAGTACCCATCAAGGATCGGGACCGTCCCATAGTCTGTAGGTAGTGTTTTAGCATCTGTATTATGTTGTAGCATCTTTCTCTTTTTACTTCTGTCCTTTCCAATTTAGGTTGTTGGATTGTAACTGTTAGTTGTCTCTTTTAAAGACACACAAAATATTACGAGATGTATTTCTATTTTACCATGTTATTGTTCCAAAATATGTGAACCGCTTTTATATGCATGTTTGGAAGAATCAATATAAATATGAAAACCTCATAAGGACACTTACTAACAGTAAAATGCAATATGAAACTAGCAGTTTTAAATAGAAGAAATTTTAGCAAGAGAAGGAAATGTTAAAATTATTTTATAAACATAGGACATTGTTCCTATTTCTTAAAAACTAAATTTTTGAATAACCAAGCATATCGACATTATTAATAAAATGTCAAGTTTTATTGGTTAAGGTTAGTTATAAAATGTTGAAATTAAGCTTATGCGTTTAGTGCATAATCGACTTTCGACTGCGCTAAAATATGATTTAAATTATCAAAAATTTTGAGAAGAAAAATATTTTAAAAAGTTTCGCATGAAATAAAGAGGTTTTATTTTTTTTAAATTATTTTTGGTGCTCAAATAATTTCTAGAATTTTTGCCCGTATTTTTATTTTTAAGGAAAAATTTTCGTCTAAATATTTTGGAAATTTATTTTTCAATCGACGTACAGATTTGAAAAGAAGAAAAAGTTTTTATGAAGTTTCGATTTTGAAGGCTCCATGTACAGCGTAAAGAAGGAAATTAGAAATGTGAATTTAGCGATGTATTAGGATTGACGATACGCTGAAATGCAAGCGATGATAAGGGAAAAGCTATTTTAGCTTGGGAATTTATATTTTCATACATTGTCGGCGACGTGCGTAAGTCTATTTTGGACTAATTCCAAAACAAGCCTCCTTATGCATTTTGTGCATGGAATATTTACAGTAAATCTGGGGGCAACGAGGAAATTTTCACCGTACAATAGGTTATTTTAACTTACAAAGTTGTAAGAATGTGTAATTCCCCACCTAAATCCCCTTTTTCGATTGAGGAGCGACGTTCGAGATTTTGATGCGTTAGATTTTTGGTTGGTAGGAATTAGATGCAAATTGGTAGCACCAAACTTCTATTCCTAGCAGTATGGGAATCTTTGGGGATTCTTTTTCAAAATCTGCATACATATAGAATAGCTAGTATACACACACACATATAAGTCGGTTGCACCACATTTTCAAAATTAAAACATTCATATAGGAGGGCCCAATTTAGAATCATTATGCATACATGTTTTTTATGTTGTGATACACTATGTATTTGTGCACGTTGGTTGCAAAGTTAGTTGTACACTAATTGGTTGTGTAGTTATGAGTAAATGCGAGCTAGAACCATGACTTAGTCATTGGTACAATTTCGGGAGCTAAATTTATTTATAAGGGAAGAATGTAACATCCTATAAATTTTACGATTGTTTGTTTAGTTAATTAGTTAATTAGGCTCCAAAAATGGAATTTGTGCAAATGATGGAATTTGACCATGAAATTTGCACCATTGCGTTCGTGGCGAGATTCTGAGCAATTTTCATATTTGTTGTTTTGTGATAAGAGTAAAAAAAGAAGAAGTTACGGATGAAAAACGAAATCGAAACGGAAATAATTAAACTTCAAGTTAACGTTTATAAATTAATTACCCGGATCCACAGGTCGACAGGCTCATCGTGATCGGTCAACATGGAGCAGTCAACCGGTGCTATGAAACAGTCGACCGCTGGGACCATGGCGGCTAGGGTTTGCCATAGCCAAGCGGCCTAGATTTACTATGTTTTTAATCCAACGGTTGTGGTTGATTCGATTGTCTATAAATCCAGGTCTAATCCTCTCTTCTCATCTCATATTTTTTGAAAGCTACAATAATGCTCTGTCATTTTCTCTTCTCCGCAGTTTTCTAAATTATAAATGAAATATTTATATTTGTACATATACAATTTGGAGAAGAATGGAAATCAAATAAGAGAAGAAGAGAAGAAAATCAACATTACGCAATAATGAGGTTATATATATATATTTGTACTTATATTTATATTTTTTTCAACCTTAAATCTCTTTACATATCTGTAATCTTATATATGTATATACCCTTTTTATACACATTCCTTGGAATAGGAAGATAATGGAGTCGAGTCAAAGACTTTACTTCAGATCTGGAGATTTGGAACGCTTTTAGAAGGCGAGCGGGAAATTTATATATTGCTTATGATTTTTATCTATTCTGTTGCATATGTTATGCCTAAATGAATGAATATACGTGAATCGTGAGCTAAAATTGAATGTATTAAACAACCTCTACATATTCTTAGGAGATCTGATTGGAATTATGTTGCACTTTGATCTGGAAATCAGCCCCAAAAGTTTAGATATGAATATTGATTGGATATGAAATTTATTTCAGATTTGAAATTGTTTGTAGATTATTAGTATGATTTTGATTATTACTCTAATTATGTTGAGTTGGAGATTTTTAGTAGTTTAATTTGTGGGAAAAAAGTCCATTTGATTTTGTAATTTTGTTTCTGTTTTTCAATTGTGTAGAAAGTGCAGCATTTGATTTAATATATAATATACACAAATGAAAAGGAAGAGATGTGTAAAGTACAAATTTATTCTTCGTAATTTACATTGTCTATTCCAATAAAAAGAAAATAATCATTTCTTATAATATCAAACGGGCAAATCTTTCCTTTTATTCTTGATCTTTTATTTTAAACTAATTTATGGAAATCACAATGTAGAATCTTCCTAAAAAATGTAATTTTAAAAAATTAAATATGGAAAAGAATATTTTGGCTAATAAATATGACGATTTATGTGTAACCTCGCATAGGATATTAGTTATACATAGTAATAACGTTGATTTGCGAATGTGAAATTGGAGGAAAGTTTGGAAAGGTTGTAATTCCAACTAATGGAATTGCTAGTTAGAAGTAATTAATAGGGTAAATAGATTAGTGGGACTAATAAATAAAGAAGTTAGGTTATTAACAATGGAATAGCGAGGAAACGTTACTAATTAAAAATTAGTAAATACACATAAATGTCTTAGGAAATGTCCGTTAGGATGATATTCTTTGTCATAGACAAATTAACATTTTTGGAAGAAGCAAATAAGGGGAATTATGGGTAATTGAATATTTAAGTTAATTTATATAGCCTTAAATAAATGAAAGGAGGTTAGTAAGCTAAGTCCAATATCCAATTTAGAATGACAAAGCTTAGTAATAATGAAATCTAGGATAATATGCTTAAGTTAATAAAGCCTAGAATAATTAACTGGACTTATTAGGTTAGGATGCGAGGTCAATAGAGTTACATAACAAAAGTCTGCCCTTCACTTTGAGGCTACCGGCAGTTGTGTACCCTCCCTGTTTGTTTGAGACACCTTTAACCACAGGACTTATAGGATAATTTATCGGGCTTAGAAGGTTGGGATGGAAGGTCAGTAAAGTAACATAGCAAAAGTCTACCCTTGACTCAGAGGCTAGTAGCAGTTGTGTACACTTATTACTGACGTGGGACATCACCAATCATAGGCCCCATGGAAAACAATTATAGGAATAATATGATATGCTTAGGGATTAAAAGTATTAAGTGGTTGTTTGAGGGCCTTCCTCTTTCCTAATAAAAAAGTATTAAATCGTCTGAATTATCGATTAGGTGCGGTAGTGGATATCTCGGCAAGCGTCCGCTTTAGGTTTGAGGTATTAAGTATATTGTCTGCCTCTCTTCCATAAAGAAGTATTAAGTGTCCCTATGATATTTGTCAGCTAGATACTACTGTTGTAGAGTCCGCCTTAGGGTTGGGTATTAAATGACAAAAGGCCTACTTAGAATATAGGTATTAAATTGTCAGGGTTTGCTTTGTCCTTATTAATAAGGTATTAAGTGGCTTGGGTACCGTCTCTCACATGACTAAGATTTTAATGACAATAGTAGTATGGGTATTATGTATAATAAAGCCATAGATAATGGTCAAATGTCTTTTTAGCTATAATCAATAGACCAATAATGACGATGCTAGAAGCCCACTTCATATTTGGATGTATTAAGTGGCTGATAGACTTAGGTTAGTATTTTATACTTTGGAAATGGTAGATAGGTGAATCATGTTAGGTAGGAATATCATGTGTGCAATATTATATTAATTTGGTTAGCCTTAAATAGTAAACATAAAAATTAAATGGAAACCAATTGGTATAAATTTTTGTTATGGACACTATATAGGTTTTCCTGTCATCAGAATATTGTTCTGACCCCCTCTCAATACAATCCACATGATAGATTTAGAAGAATAGGTCATTGGAGCTGGACGTGATTTGGTTGTCGGAGAAGTCTTCTTTTCTCTTATGCTTGATGCTGATGTGACAATCTGATATCCAAAGAATACCATTAATTACAAGGTAGTTGCTACAATCAACATCTACATTCTATTATTGTTTCCACTGTAAATTTAGTTTTTTTATCAATTTCTGATAATGCCCATGCTTATTTGCAGGAACCAAATCCAACGATCTATGCTTTGATGGACTCGGATTTCTATTTTTGTCGAAATTTAGGCTCATTAAAATGAGAGTTATTACATTGCTTCTTGATCCAGTGCGAAGAAAATAAGAGGTTGTTTATCTCTATTAATGGTAATGCACTCTATTTAAAAAATATTTCCTTATATTTATCCTAAATTAAATATTAATTAAAATATTATATATTTTCCCGTCTTGGATTTAAGTTCATTTCCTGACGTTATAAACATCGATGCTTGTTGAATCTTCTCGACCCAATGAACCATTGTTGGCACTATGGAAGGGTTGTTAAATTTAACGGTGATCCTACACAATCTGAGTTCACATAAGAGAGCAACTTGACGATCTAAAAATGAATGATTTCAGTTATTTAACTATTTTATTTTACAATTTTTCTTACTACAAAAGTTCATGGTTCACTGGTATAAATCGAAGGAACCAGGCTAGTCGAAAGCAGGTGAAATAGGTAGATTTCAAAGAAAACTCCTATTTTATATCTATTGGGCTTATGAAGTCTAAAAGATTGTAAAGTCCAACCTAATATCTATTAAATAAAATCTTAATTTTGGTTCATTTATTTTAAAAGGTTTTGTTAGTGAGATTTTTCGTCTCACAAACACCCAAATATTCTTACGAAGTAATCGCGACGCTGAATGCTTTCACGATTATGAATCAACAAAATTAAGGATATGACTTTTCCTTAGAGAGGAGTAATTACAATAATTTTCTTGCGTACACTACTGTAAAACATAATATGATAAAAATATCAAAATAAATTAGTTATCTATATATACGAGCTGATGGAAAACAATAAAATTGCAAAATAAAGTACTGGAAATAGAAAATGGACATAGAGAATGTACGTGGTTTGAATGTTAATAAATCTCATGTCCATGGGAAAAATTTAACCTTCTTCCTTTTATAATCTTTATACAAACAAATAATGGCAGAGAGTACAGAGTTTTTGTTTTGTATGCCCCCAAAAAGTTAAAATAAAAATCCTCCCTTCTCTGCTATAGTGCCTTTACTATTTATATTGCAAAGATGCATATGGATAGTCAACTTTGTTCTTTCGCTCTTTAAATCTCCACATTTTGATTGTTTCACGTGCAATTCATCCGTTTCGTTAATTTGATGTGCATGGATTACTGACGTGCCTTCAACGATAAATCATAATTTGAGCGGTTGAATTTTTGAATTTAGGCACGAAACTGTAGTGGGATTGTTTAAAATTGACATAGGAAAACTCAATATTTTGAATAGCTTTTATATCTTCGATTCTGAAAGGTACCAATCCTGTGATCTACTTCTATAGGTTAATAGTGTTGCAATGGGTGCTCACTTCTTTTTAGTGAGAGCTCATGCCTTCATTGGCATTATAAAACTTCAGCTTACATCATTTGGTTTTGTGATGCCATATTGCCTTGGTTCTTCAATGAAACTTTTGACGTTGTATTGCACTATCTATTCTACAGTGTTAATGTACCACGATGCGGGGATAGTTGGAGTTGGGATGCATTGCTTGGTAAAAGAGGTCGGTTTGGCATCTTTTCGAGTTGGTTGCCCCATGTGATTCTGTTCTGATTTACTTTTGATAATTTGAGAATCGCGCCTTCGCTTTTGTCTTTGACTCTAATCTAATGATCATAGGGATGATGTTGGGTCTTCTTTGTTTGCCTTTTTCGTGCAAGGTTGTTCCTGATTACGGAGTAGTCTTTATGCTCATTCCATTCCTTGAGCTTTTGGTTTTAGGTCAGAGTTTGTGGGACTGCAACGCAAGCTTTATTAATTTGATATCGATATAAGATTACGGCACTGTCCTATTACATCAAGATGGTGGCGCCTTCTTATTGTTTTTTTGATATCAGATTACAGCATAGACCTTATGGGTACTTTTGACTTTTTGGTGCAGTGTCATAATGCCGAATCTATGCTTAGTGAGAGGTGCAATTGTGCTTTCTTTCACAGCTTGACTTATATTATGGGCATAACTCCATTTATCATGTCGCAATTTCATATTATCTTAGTATGGCACCATCTGGACTTAGTATTTTATTTCCTTTCTTCATTTTAGCTCTTGCTATTATGAGGGCTGTTCTTGCGCTCAGTAGCTGCAGCACGGTTCCTTCCATACCATTTGGAAAATACGGGTATAACACTTCCCCCTTAAGTCTGCAGCGATTGTAGATTGGTGCAGACTTGTCTTCATGCTCATTTATTTCCATAGCCTTTCACTTGTACCTCTTCCCTTCATTCTTTTCAGGAGAAAGGGACAAGTCATAGTAGCTATTTCCTATTTAATGCTTTATTACACGTGTCCTTCCCCCATTTGTTAACCTTTTGAAAAGCTGTATAATTTGTCTCTTTGTTTTCCAGGAAAATCTGTCTTGACTCAAGTGCTTATTGCCCTTGCTGTTTAATCAATTGTCGTTTAGGAAATTTTTTCATCACTCCGATCCTACGGCTAAAATTCGTGTTGAAGGACGTACATATTTTTCTCTTCTTCTTCTTTCGTCTCCTTTACAGGCTCTTGAAAAGAAAAGGTAATAAAAATCCTTGTCACTAATCTTGTTTTTCTCCCAGTCTTATTCTTTTATCAAATCAGATTAAGGATTTCTTTATTTTGTTATTCCATTTTCACTTTAGCGGTAGTCGGTGATTAGTCTTGTAATTTTGACATGGCATCTTCTTTTTCTTCTCCCTTATTACAATCAAAGATAACCCAATTAAAAGATATTGAGAATATCTTGATTCATTTTGGGTTCGAGGGATATGAAGCTAGTGCCTCGAAACCTCACGAGCGCATCCATGACCCTCTTAATGTGTTTATTTTCATCACTCCTAAGCATATAAGGCATGGGCTTTATCTTCCCATAAATCCAATTCTTCGAGAATGGTTGTCTGCTACCAATTTTTTCCTGTTCAACTTGCCCCTCTTTCTTATTCTCTTGTTATTGCTACCTCTATTCTTTATGCGGAGAATGAATCCCCTCTTTTTTGTGAGGAGCTCCAATTTCTATTCGATATTCATAAAATTCCTTCGGGAAGGGATGTTGGGTTCTATTATGCTCAAGCCAAAAAATCGATTCTTGCATCCATCCCTTCCATGACCTAGAGATGGATTGATCAGTATTTCTTCATTTTGAACTCTGATAATTTTCCTTCCTCTTTTCTTTTATACTCCAATCGGCCTATCCATTCTGCTCATGCTACTAAGTTATATGAGTCCCCCAGGGACCACATTTCGGGCTTAGACAAAAAGGGGAGAAAAACGAATTCACTTTTCACTAATTAGATGCTGCAGATGCACGGCTTTCGTCGCCCATACCATAACTTTTCTCTTTCTAGTTTCTTGTTTTCTGCGAATTCATATGAACTTAGGAGAATAGTTTTATAAAAATAGATTAAAGAATTATTACTTTATGCTTCTGGACTTCCTAAAGATCTTTACTGACCATGGGATTTCTTTTATATGCAGACAAAATGGTTGACGACCTAGCTGATGTGTTACTCGAGACTGGGAAAACAGTGAAGACTAAGAAGATTCGAAAGAGGGAGCATGGTTGGGGTGAGGCCTCTGGCCAACCTCACAATAATCCTCCCCTTCCCTCTTCAAAAGCACTCCTCGTTTCACCCATTCAATCCCTTCAAGACCTTCGCACTCGATACTTGCCCCTGCCTGAGGGTGTTGTTATCGACCTTACTGAGAGGTTAAGAAGGGTTGCTCTAGATAACTTATATAGTGTTGCCTCATCTTCTCCATCTCTTATTTCCTTTCCACTTCCTGAGCTCACCCCCTTTGGGCTCATGGTCAAAATGGATAAGTCTTTGACATATGTAAGTGTTTTTCTTTCCTTCTTCACTGACGGTGGCCTAATTAATTACTCCTCACCTGTGGTTGTTTTTTTTTTAAACTTGGAGCCTTGACGATCGAGACTCGAAAGAATTGGAATGGTGATCAGGTTATTGGCCTTGCCATAGCATTGGCAAAGTTGAAGAGGATCTTACTTTGGCTACTTCAGAGAAGGTCAAAGCTGTTTCGATGAAGATCAAAGTTTAGGAAGAATTTAAGACATATTAAGACAAGGTTGAAAAGGAGTCCAAGGCTGTAGCAGAGGCTTTGGAGTTGAAAGGTCGTCGCTTGGAGGAGAAGGATCGCGAGCTAAAGGAGAAGGAGAAGGTGTTGACGACATCTAGGGAGAGGCTTTCTCGAATTACTTACAGTATGGTTTATCAGATCTGTGCCTTAGCTTAGCACCAATTCTCCGCTGGAGTCGATCTTAGCTTCTTAGATATTCCTTACAGGATTAATGATGCTCTCAACTACTGTAGGGCCCAGTGGGCTGAAGAACTGGTTGTAGAGAATGCCTCTCCTCCTGCTTCTTCGCAACTAAATAAAGATAATATGTCTAAATAAGTTGCGACATATAAGAAAGCTGAGATCACTTCAACTTCTCAAGCTTATGTAATCACCTATCTTTTGCATATGATCTTATACTTTTTAACTTGTAATATGAATTGGATTCATTACTTAGTTTTGTTATGGTTAGTTTCTTTTGTTTTCATTCTGTTTGTTTCTATCCTATGAATGACTATGTCGTCTTCGTTGCTTTGTTTTTATAGTCTTTGGAGGAAGTTTTATGTACTAAACTTCTAAAGGAAAGCGTGGACAAAATCTAAACTCAAACCATATATTTCTGGGTCTTGGTGCAACGGCATTTCGTAGGCGTGAAGAAGAGTTAGATGAGTCGTTTACACAACATAGGGAGGAAACCTAAGGGTTTCTTTCCATGATTGGTCAAGTAGTTAAAGAAAAGAAGGTGCTTAGTGATTTCATACTACGTCGTTGGCCGTATACTTTAGAAAGTGACTCTTTCCCACCCGATAGCCCTAACTTGAAGTGGTTTAGGTGTAGATTTAGGAATTTATATCAGGATTTTGTGCTGCTTATTATAACTTCTTGTATATGGATATTTTGACTTTCTACATAACGATTTCTTTATGATATATGTTTTTGTTTAGTCTTAACCTTGCTTGATTTTATTTCCTTTAAATTGACTTTTAATTACTACCAACTAGGTCGGTTCCCACTAGTTTCCATTAGAGTTCATCGAAACCTTTGACTCCAATGTATCCCTGATCCCTATCATTCATGGCCCGGATGACACTAGCGTGCCCGATTTTGAGGTCACAACCACGATGCCTACCGCAGCCTTGGAAGAGGAGAACACCCATCTGACACTTAACAACAAATGGCTTGAGAAGGAATTTAAGAAATCCCTTTCGAAACTTGGGGAACCCGATGATGTGCTGGATCATCAATATCAACATAATGTTAAATTGCGAGGGAGAGGGGGAAGGGGCTTTATGTCGTCGAATTAAAGTTTAATGAATTGCATCAATCCATGAAAGATGGTGATGAACTCTGGGGTTGTTTATGAGGCAGAAATAAAGAAGATGGAAAAAATTATAAGGGATATGCCTGCTCAAAATGTCCATCTAATGGAAGAGAAAGAGGGCGGATGAGGGAAGAGATGAAGGGTCTTAGTTTAGATACGACACCTGCCTACCACGTGGGTGTGGATTCCTCCTTGGTGAATGAATGGAAGAGGAAAGTGGAGATACACTTCGAGGATAAACTTAAAGGGATGGACGTTCGCTATGAACATCAAATGGCACGACAGAAGCTGAAGATGCTTCCTCTTTCAAGGAGGAATGGGTGGAAGGCAGATGCTCTTAAATATTTTGGTGGTTTTTCTAGAAATACCAAAGAGATGAGGGCCAGGCTAATTGATACTTTAGAAGAAATGAGCAAAGAAGCCGTGCCCAAGATCTACAAGCTTGAAATACTTTGCATAAGGCTTAGGTTGCCAAAATGCTGCAGCGACACCTGTAAATGCACCTAGGACAGATAGGATTGTTGTCTTCGTAGATAAACTTAAACAAGAAAAGGTTAAAATCAAGATGAGGTAGATCGCCTTGTAGTGTATTATGGACGTCTTTGGTTATCTCTTTCCCTCGCTTGACCTTAGTTTCCTGTGTAATACACCAAGTTTTGTAGTGACTAAAAAGAATCCCATAGGCCATTGGGGCCAGTTATGACCCAAGAAAGACCATCTGTATTAACATTGTTCTATCCTTGGCCAGCATACCTTAGCTGGTTTTATGGTTAGTGCAGCATTTAATGATTTTACAACTTAGGGTGCTTTTGTAAACGTAGGCTGTAGCGTACTTTTTTCGTGATCGCATAAATGCTCGTAAATATGTTATGAAAATTATATTTCATTGTGAATAAGTGTTGGTTCCCAGTGAGTATCTTGCTCAATTGCATTTTCTTTTAATTTTTTTGTTTGGTCTTGCATGATTTTCAGCCCACTTCTACTAATCGAGGAACAAAGATTCTTGATTTTAAAGAAAAACTTAGGTCTGCTCTGACCCGGATTGCTGAACCAGAAGGATTACTGAGGGATGTTGAAAGTGTACACAAGACTTTTAAGAAAATACAATCAAGGCATTTAACGACAAAGTTGAAGAATTTTCTACTCGGATTTCTTACCAAACCAGTGCAGAAGATGATCTTATTGCATCCTTGGCTCTTATTGTTGTGTCAAAGTCTGATGCTGCTCCTTCACCACCGCTAGGTGCTCATCCTCGTTGGAATTTTCTAGTGGAAGAAGTTTAAAAAAGATTTGGAAATTTTTTACAAAGATAAATTTTATGAATTGAAGAACTACTACGAACTAGGCTTGGTTCCAGCTCCTTAGGTCAAGAGTGATTTCGGTCGACGTCCTTCATTAGGCGACCACATATCTCGCCAACGACACCCTTAAGGGAGAATTGGCGCCATAATGCAGTTTATTACTATTTTTAAAAGTGCTAAAATCTTATCTTCAACCTTTGATGTAATTATGCATGATAATAATATATAATAACCTTATACTTCACTTTTGATATTTGTGTAAATGCGAAGAATCGTGTAGACATGGGTTGATTTCAATAAGTATTAGTAATTTTTGACTCTGAGCATTTACCTGGCAAGCTTTATGTTATTTTTGGAATTGTACCTACTATGTAGGTTGTTTTACATTCCTTTTATTTCTATGTTTCGCTTAGCCTCTGACATAATTCACATATCCGGAACTAAGCTTTTGACATGCATGTTTGCTGCATGCTTTGTATGAATTATCCCACTGTTTGGGGCAATTTCATGCTCTTGCGCTTGGCGCGGTCCGCTTCGCTGTTTGGAAATAGACTGTATTTTGACTGTAAAGTCGGGTCATGTATTTACGACCTTTTTAATTCATGCGCATGGTATTTTGTACTAGTTCAGGACGTCTCATATCGTTACATCCGGTGTAAATGTTAACTATGTTAAAGAAATTAACATAGAAAGATTTTTATACTGGTTCGGGATGTCCAATATCCCTATGTCCAGTTCATTGTATTACTACTTTTCATAGTAGTTACAATGTTTGTTACATAAGTACATAGATCATACAAAGTAAGGCCTGAAGTACTCTGATTTCCAAGTTCTTGGAACTAGATTTTCATCAGGTTTTGAAAGTCGACATGCCCCGATAAGAATTCTGTTATAACCAGTGGTCTTTCCCAATTTGGGCCCAAAGCCCTATCCACTGGGTATTTTGTTTTGTCCATTACTCTTCGTAGCACCGAATCTCCCTTGTAGAAGTTCCTTTCCTTGAGCTAAGCATTGTAACTTTTTGCCATCCTTTGTCCGTCTGCGACAGATACGACTGTCTCCTTATCTCTTTTTTCTTGAATGAGATCAAGGGTAGCTTCCTTTAATTTTCTGTTCTTCTTGACCATGTATGATATTCATCTATGTGATGGGACTTCTACTTCAATGAGAACCATGGCTTTGTATCCATGTTTTAAGGAAAATGGGATATAACCGTTTAGTGATCTAGTTGAGGTCCTATGGGCCTGTAGTACCAAAAAAATCCTCTGTCCACTCCCCTATGTCCTTATGTAGTCTTTTCTTGAGTAACGTCTTAATAGTTTGTTTGTTGTTTCGACCTGCCCATTTTCTTATAGGTTTTATAATGAAGAAGAAACTTTAGTTATGCCATTCCTTTCGCAGAGCTCTGTAATTCCTTACTTTTAAATTAGGTCTGACTATTAAAAATTATTTTATAGGGGATCCTGAACCTAGTGATATGCTTCTTACCATAAAAGAGACTACCTTCTTCATGGTGATTATATCTGGGTGTTTTGTATCTACCCATTTGGTGAAGTTTATCACAACTATAGCCATCATATAGCGTATTTCGCTCCCCCTTTAACACTGGACGTGGTACTACTAGATCTATGCCCCATACGTCAAATTCCCATGGACTAGGGAGATGAGCTCATGGGATGGATGCCTAGGGATATTTGCAAACCTTTAACATTTGTTGCATCTTCTCGCAAAATCTCTCGCATCCCGAAGTGCTATGCGCCAGTAGAACCGTCCCTCGGTACCTTTTTGCTAATTTGGTTCCTGTGGAGTGATGATCCCTACACTTCCCTTCATGTACTTCTCTCATGACCTGTACTTCTTCTTTGGAAACACATCTAAGACAAAAGGTAGAATACCCACTCTTGTATAATATGCCATCAAAGAAGGAATAGTACAAAGCCTGATATCTTAGTTTACGGGCTTCGTTTCTATTTTAGGGTAAAATTCCATTTAATAGGAACAATTCTATGGGGTCATTCAAGTGTCTTATTTGATTTGCTCAAGCATGGGTTTGATTGGGGACTTTCCTTGATTTTCCTTTATTTCCTGGTCTTTGGTTCCTTGGATCACTGCTCGTTAGGCCCAATTTAGGACCAGTATTTGGTTAGCTTTTGTGATGCTTGGCTCTTCTTATTGTCCTATTGGAATGGCTTTCAATTCATTTGCCACTTTTATGCTTGCACGCTTGGCTAATGAATCAATAAAAGAGTTTTTCTCGCGTGGAATTTGCTCTATACCTAATTGTTCAAATTGCTCCAATAATTTCATAGCAAGTTCTGCGTATTTGGTTAAAGTTGTTCGCTTGGTAGTTTCCCTACAATTGATTTACAACTAATTGGGAATTTGTATAAATTTTAACATGGGTTACCTTGATTACCTGAGTCAATCTTAAGCCTATAAGATGAGCTTCATATTCTATCATATTGGTGGTCGCCTTGAACCCAAGCCATACCGCTCCATATAGTTTCTTCTTATCTAGAATAATCAACATATATCTAATTCCTTCCCCTTCTTCATTTAAAGCTTCATTCACAAATAGTTACTAGAACTGCGAGGTAGGCGCTTCTTCCTTTTGTTGGGGCTTGGTTGGTAGTGTGCATTCCGCGATGAAGTCTGCTAGTGCCTAACCTTTGATTGCTTTTCTCAAAAAACAACTAATATCATATTGGCTGAGCTCCACCACCCATTTTAGGAAGCGGCCAGATGTTTTTGACTTCTATAGTATGTTCTTTAAAGGTTTGTCTGTGAGGACAATGATGGAATATGCTTGGAAATAGGGCCGTGGCTTTCTTGTTGTAAGGAGTGGGTTGTAGGCTAGCTTTTTAATGATTGAGTAATTTAATTCTACTCCTGACAAATGCTTGCTTGTGAAGTAAATGGGCTTCTAGGTTTCTTCATCCTCTCAAACCACTATAGTACTTACAGCTTTATCAATTACAACTAAATATATATACAAGTCCTTACCTTTTACCGATTTAGATAGTAAGGGAGTATTGACCGGACGGTCTTCAGATTTTGGAATGCAACCTAGCATTCCGTAGACCGCTCAAAATTTTGTCCCTTCTTTACCTGATCAAGAATGGTATGCACTTCAGTGACTTTGGAGTTGAACATACTTAGCGTAACTACCCTGTCGTTCAACCATGAGATCTTTCGGCTTCATTGGGATCCCTATTCCCCTTATGGCTTTAATATTTTCTTGGTTTACTTCTATGTTCGGTGCGTAGACTATGTACCCTAAAAATTTCCCCAGTCGGATGGCAAAGATGCAGTTTATAGGATTCAATTTCATATTATACTTCTTTAGGACATTGAATGTCTCCCCCAGATCTTGTATATGACTTGATGCTGCTTTCGATTTAACTAACATGACATCTACATATACTTCAACATTTTTGCCGCTCCGACACCCCATATTAACTAATCTTTGGTAGGTCGGTCTAGTATTTTTTTAGTATGAACGGCATCACTTCGTAGTACTACAAGCCTTTGTCTATTACAAAACTGGAATGCTCTTAGTCCAGCTCAAACATGGCTATCTAATTATACCATGAGTATGGATCCATGAACAAGAGCAGTTCGTGTCCACTAGTTGCATCGACCAACTGATAATCTAGGTAAGGGGAAGACGTCTTTAGAGCAGGCCTTGTTGAGGTTAGTATGGTCTACGCAGGTCCTCTATCTTCCATTAGGTTTCTTCACAATTACTAGATTGATGATCCACTTCAAGCAGTACACTTCCCTGATGAATCCGTTTAGTTTCATCTTCTTAACTTCTTTATGTAAAGTGTCATACCTTTCTTGATCCATGGTTCTGCGCTTTTGTCTAAGCGGATGAGCAACAGGATTAATGTTGAGCGCATGGAAGATGATGGCTGGATCTATTCCCATCATGTCTGATTGTGTCCAAGCAAATACGTCTGCTGATCTTTTTAAGAAGTCTGTTAGTTCAATTTGATCTACTGCGCTAATATTCTTCCCAATCCCGAGAACTTTTGGGGGTCTTTTAAATTAATTTGTACATCTTCAATATCATCCACTGGATCTAACTCTCTCCTTATCTCCCTTAATCTTAGATCTATTTCATCTTCCTCTTTATGCTAAGAGGTGACCAATAGAATGTTTTTTTAGCCTTTCGAAGAAGTACTGCGCATAGACTGAGTTATATTCATCGGTGCCGATCATGTGTATATATTTCCTTTTCTAACCGATATTGTGGTTGCAGAACGACCCATTTCGTCATTTGTCATGGTACTTCCTATTGGTTTAGTTTTTAAAACTGGTCTAACCTTTTTCCCATTATCGCTATTCTTATCATAGTTATTAAAAGAAACAACAGAGTAGTTTTAAACAATTTTATTGCTAGAGTTTCTCTAGCTAGCAATTGCTCTCCTCTGACCGACCCTACTCAAGTAGCGGTGTGATATTTTATTAGCAGATCTTTCTAAGAGATAACTGCCCCCAAGTCAATTAGTGCACGTCTTCCTAAGAATGCGTACTATGGTGACATCTGATCAATGATTAGGAAACTTGCATAGAAAGAATTACGAAGCGGTGCAATTCCGATGGTGACTATTAAGTGGGCTAACTCGATGAGAGTGGTTGCAGTGTTATTGAAGCTATAGATTGGATCTAGGATGAGCTTCAATACTTCTACTAGAAGCTTTATCTGGTCATATGCAGACATGAAAATGACATTCGCATAACTTCCCGAATCCACGAAGACCTTTTCGTGATGCATTTCGAAATCCGCACTGTAATGAAAAGTGGATCCTGATGTGGGAAAATGACTATAGTTTCACCGGTTGTGGGAAAACTATGTCATACATAGGCTTTTTTGTCTTATATTGCATAAGGCTCTTTGTTACACTCTTGCTTCCAACACATGCTACTCTTACACCTTCTTGCTCTTCCCGGTGAAGTATGGTCCCCTATGGATTGAGACTATGAGATTGGATGAGCTTCCTGCTTGGTTTTCATTCGGATACTGGGTGAGGTTCCAAATCCTTTCTTAGTTATTTTCTTCCTAAAAGCTGCCAAAGTACTCTTTTTAAATCAATCTTTCTATCTCGTATTACAGGTATCTACAGTTATCTATGTGGGTTGCATTCTAGCAGAAGATGTAACATCTCCTATCTAAAGGCCCGAAGCTAAGCGCTACAGATGCTGTGGTCAACCATAGTATTAACTTGCAGTGATCAAATATGGTAATGTTAATGGTATTCATAATATCAGAAGCACTTGAATATGAAATAAAATCATCACAAATTAAAGCACTTTTCTGTTTACATTTCAAAACATAATTTCATATCCAAGTTACATGATTTCAAACGTTTTCCAGGTTCAAATCAAATATAATTAATACATATACACGTCAAGAGCGACATATGAAGATGCCCTCTTGGATGATCGGAGTACTAAATAGTCATAATAGACTTAATACAACACAATGGAAATAAAATGTAATAACTCCTACATAGCTAACTTCAACCTGCTGCTCTTCTTCGGAAGCTTTATTCGTCCACCTACTAAAACCTAAAAATCCTCAGCCTTCAGCCTACTCAAATCAATTTTGAGTACCCGAAATATAAGGGGAAAACATAAGCTTTGAGTCGGACATAAAGCCTGGTGTGAATAATACTATACACCTCGGTTATTTTATATTAAGTGAGATCACGCCACTTAGCGGAATGGGTTTCCCCTCACTAATATTCTTTTAAAGCATATCCTTTGCAAATCTTAATCCTACAATTAAAACAGTAATATAATATCATGAAAGCATATAAATCAGGTAATAAATGGACAACCTATCAGAACAATATAGTTTTGTTTGGCTAACTACTAATGTTTGGCTAACTCGGGCCTACAAGAAAATAAACAAATAATCTAACTTTTGTTACATACTCCTCTTCTGGACGATCTGTCCCTAACTTAACTCTCCTAAGGTCAACTGATCCAAATGGTTTTGCGGGATCACCAATAACCTATCCTCATTAGGTATATTCCTTTCTATGTGTAACATCATTTTAGTCTTACATATGACAAAGCCCTATACCCTAGAATTTTGGTCTAAATGATCTAGGGGCTAATAGCAATTGTATAGGGTGCAACCCTATACCAGTCTCATCTGGTATTCTAATATCCGAGCCATTTTACTTAGGGTCGCCTGCCTATAAGTTTTCCTTGGAAACCATTTCTTTCAATTGAGAAACCTTTAAATCATACTTAAATAAGGAAAATATACTCTATGCTTTACTCAAGTGACCTTGCCATGTTATATATACTTTACACAAAACTTTATTGATGAAAACATTTAAACTTTTGAAAGTATCGCTTTCAAAACCATTGAAAGTACCCCTTTCGATACAAACAAAACCTTAGGCCAAAACATACCTTTCGAAACCATTCTTAATAAATCTTTCTAAAACATTAAAAAAACCTTTCTTTCAAAGCTTTAAAACCTTAGACATTCTATTAACAAAACAATATAAACATACCTTTCAAAACCTTCCACTTGAAATCTTTCGAAAACATTGGGGAACCACCCATTCGAAACCTTTATCTTAAACCTTTTGAAAGCACTAAATCTTTTTTATAAAATCAAACCGTTCGAAATCATTTGGGTTCAAGTAAAGCATGTGGTATAACCTTTCGAAACCATTTAAAACCTTTCTTTCGAAACCGGTTGGGTTTTACTTTCAATAGCACAAAGGATCTTAAAACAACTAAGTCGAAAGCACCCTTTCGAAAGTTATTTCCTAAGCAAACAAGTGATGGTGCCGAAACCAATCCTCTGAAAGTATTGGAAAAGTGGCTAAATTTTAAAAGTAATCCTTTCGAAAACATTTGCTTCGAAAGGTAGAAAGCGGCAGCAAGGGATTTTGGCCCCTTCGAAAGCATTAACTTAAAAAAACGTGCGACCTCTTTCAAAACCATTGCTTTAAAACAATTTGACCCAGTCGGAAGCTAACGAAGTCGAAAGCAAAAGCAAAAGCAAAAGCAAAGAAGGCACATTTCACATTTAAAAACAAAGTAAAGCTTCAACCCCTTCGGAACCCATGTTATCAGTTTCTAGGATGATGGTTTTGATGATAACAACCCAGGACTTGTTATAAAATATAAACACTAATATCTTTGTCTAGGTATATATGTATATGCAATATATATATATATATACACATATATATATATATATATAGTGTAGGTACTGAGAATGAAAACTGTGCAGCATAGAGATTCAAGGCTAACGAATTCTAGATTGAAGAAATCAAGACTGAAGACTCATGAGTATTAAGAGTTTAAGATATCAAGATAAGTAATGGGGTCTAGATTTATGTTAAAACTTCATTATAGCACTAAAATCTTTATTTGAATTTTAATTGTGGAATGGAATCGACCTTCTCGCTTTAATAGTGGGATGGAACCTTAACTTTGTAGGGTAACTCCAAACCAGTATAAAATTCCGGTGTGTTCTTTCCTTTATGTTTTTATTTACTATTTGCATCTATGTCTAGTTCTGTAATTGACTCTTTGTCTGTGAATTGCATCGGTTTGTGCCCAATTTGAAAAGATTTCAAAATTTCCATAAAATCCATTAAACACTATTCACCCCCCTCTAGTGTTAACCCAGCCTTAAGATCCGTAATCCGCATTTCCAACACATGTTTCGACTATGTACCTTTTGCCTATGTCCAATTCGATGCGCACCAAGCCACTGATGCTATGCGCATTGGTTTCAATGGTGATAAAGGCAAAAGTACTTTGTCGAAAGCTAGGCCGAAAGTGGCGAAACATGTAAATGCATGTTTAAGCTGATTTTTAACCTTTTCAAGCAATTCTTTTCAACTAATCTGCCTTGTTTGTCAAAACATGATTGGATGCTAATTTCTTTTCTAAAAGTACTGCCGAAATTTCCGAAATAACAATTTTAATTATTTACAAAATACCCCTTTCTTTTATAAACATATAAAACATTTAAGTCCCATATATTAAATAATTTTATATATCTGTTAAAACACTTTGGAAAAATCTTTAAAAAGTGCCACAAATCACATTTAATTTGTTTTCTAGCATATATTAATTTCTGACCCAAAATCATCCTAAAATAGCCGTAGTTAATTTAACCCAAATAACTATTTTCTTCACTAGAAAATTTATAATAAATTCACATTAATTCTGAAAATTATTAAAATTGAAATCCACTTCTAAAATATCATTTCTGATCATACATTAAAATTAGAAGGCATTTGGATGTCATTTAATAGGGTTTTCCCATTAAAACATATCATAAAATCTATATGAGTTAGCATAAATCATCAACAGGCATATATATATATATATATATATATATATATATATCCAATTTTACAATCAAAACATGGAAAAAACATTAGCAAGTTAGTTCGGATTTAATCTTTAACCGAAATCAATTAAAAACATGAGATGTAGTTATTATTCACCTCAGCTTTGTGATTAAGGAGTTGAGATTTGATTTTGTGTTAAGTTTATTACTTCTTCCCCTTGATTTTACCTTTATCTTCTTCTTGCTTTCCTAATGGTGAACGGCCTCTTATGTTTTTGTTTGTGAGAATGAACGTGTAGAATGAATGTGTCTGAGGGTTTAATGTATAAGGATATTACTCATTTCTATATTTCTCTTGTCTACTTACCCATACTTAATTCATTTTAATTACCTTAGTTTATTTGTTTAATGGGCACGACTACCCTTTAAATTCACAAACCTCAATCCCCTAATCATTTTACATTATTTTATTTAATTTAAATAATTAAATATCCTAAATAATGTTACTTAAAATTAGTATCGTTACATACTCCGATCCTTAAAAAAATTCGTCCTCGAAATTATGATAAGGTACTCAACAAGTCAATCATAAAGGTAAAACATACTACCAAACAAATCAGGATAAGCATCTCTAATCTTGCTCTCGGTCTCCCAGTATAGTTTCTCTCATCGTCGCTCCACCGAACTTTAATTAATCTAATTTTCTTTTTCCTTAGCCTCTTCTCATTTCTTGCGACTATACGAATGGGATTTCTAACTATAGTCAAATTCGGCTCTACTAATAAGTCCTCTAACACAGTCAATGCTATAGTAGCCTTTGGATCTCTAATACACTTTCTTAGATGAGAAATATGAAATACATCGTGGACTCCTACCAAACTATTCGTTAACTCTACTGAGTTTCCTGGTCCTTTCTGTAATAGAAAATGGTCCTACAAATCTCGATGCCAATTTTCCAGACCTTACAATCTGATTATACCTTTTATTGGTGATACCTTAATGGAAACATGATCTCCAACATAGCACTCTAAGTCATTCCGTATTCATCGGCATACCTCTTCTGCCTAGACTGAGCTTCCTTCATCTTATCTCGAATCAACTCAATCTTCTTAGCAGCTTCTATGACTAAATCCGAACCAGGAACTAACCTATCCCCGGTCTCTAACCAACAAACTGGACATTTGCATGGTCTTCCATACAAAGCTTCAAACTGTGTCATCTCTATACAAGCCTAATAGCTGTTGTTATACGAAAACTCGACTAAGTGTGGATGGTCTTCCCATGATCCTTCTAATCTAACATACAAGCTTTTAACAGATCTTCCAAGACTTTGTTAATACTTTCCGTTTGTCCACCTGTCTGCGGATGGTAAGCGGTACTCATCTTGAGCTTATTGTCTAACACATCCTATAGACTCACTCAGAATTCGCAAGTAAACAAAGCACCTCTATTGTTAACTGTACTACTAGGAATCCCATGTAGTCTAGCTTTGTTCTTCATGAACAATTTAGCTAAAACAGGCGCCGTTTTATTTGAGTTAACTGGAATGAAATGGGAACTCTTGGCTAACCTGTCCACTATGACACATATACTTTCGTTTCCTCTATTTGACCTTGGCAACCCGTCTATAAAATCGATTAAAAGAGAATCCCACTTCCATACTGGAATAACTAATGGCTGAAGTAACCTACTTCGCTTCTGATGTTCGGCGCTTACTTGTTGACACTTCAAACACTGCTTCACCCATAAACCTACATCCCTCTTCACACCTTTTCGGAATAAACTCCTCTTCCTATCCTGTACATCTTAGTTCCTCCCGGATGAATGGTGAACTTCTATTGATGGCATTCCTCAAGAACTTCCTGATTTTTCCTACATTCGGAGCACACAACATTCCTTTCTTTCTTAACCATCCATTCCGGTCATGACGAAATCCTTCAAATCATCGCTCTCTGTTCCATCCCTTGCTTCCTAATCTGCTAAGCTAATACCGGATCCTTCCCTTGCTTAGAAGCAACCTTTTCCTTTATCACTGGTCGCACTTCTAAATATGACAACATAATAGTTCCCTTACTGGATTTAGTTTTATATCTCCACTGTACTCTACATGTCGTCAACGCTTTCAAATCTCTCCACTCGGCTATCATTTCCAACACTGCATTCTGATGTTTTCTTCTAAGTGCATCTACCACTTTGTTACGTTTCCCTTGTGTGTACTCAATTCCAAAGTCATAAGAAGCTATAAATTCAAACAATCTCTGCTGTCTCATATTCAGCTCCTTCTGAGAGAATAAATATTTCAACGACTTATGATCTATATGCAATTCGAATCTTTCTCCCAAAAGATAATGCCTCCACACCTTTAACACAAAAATCATGGCAACTATTTCGAAATCATGAGTTAGGTACCTAACCTCATGCGATCTAAGTTGTTGGGAAACATAACCAATCACTTTACCTCTTTGCATTAACACAGCTCCTAATCCTGTTCCACAAGCATCTGTATACTCTTCTTTATTCCCTTCTGGAGCAACTAAGATAGTTGCATTAGTCAATAAGTGTTTCAAGCTCTAGAACGCTTCCTCACACTTATCGGTCCAAATAGATTTCACATCCTTTCATGTTAGCTTGGTCATCGGTGCTGCTATCCATAAAAAATCCTTAATGAATCTCTGATAGTACCTAGCTAATCCAAGAAAACTCTTTATTCCGGTCACTGTCTCGGGTCTCTTCCATTTATTCACCGCAACAATCTTAGACGGATCTATAGACAACCCCTTCTCTGAGACTACATGACCAAGAAACTTCACTTCCTTTTTCTAGAAATTCTTCAAAAATTTCGCCTTTAGCTGATGCTGCCTCGTCATCTCAAGCACTAGTCTAAGATGAAATTCATGCTCTCCTTCATCCTTAGAGTATATAAAAATATCATCTTCGGAAACCAACACGAACCTATTCAAGTGCTCTCGAAAAATTCAATTCATCGAATCCTCGAAGAATGATGGTGCATTAGTTAGTCCGAATGGCATCACTAACCATTCGTGCGATCCATATCTAGTTCTAAATGTCGTCAAATGAATACCATCCTTTGCTACTTTAGATGATGGAAACTTGTTGCTAAATCCAACTGGGAAAATACTTTGGCTCCACTCAACTAGTCGAAAAAATCGTCAATTCTAAGTAACAGATATCGATTATTTATCGTCCTCTCGTTCAACTTACGATAATTGATGCATAACCTCAATGACCCGTAACACCGCGGTTGCTCCCCTAGGAAAACTACTTGGTCTAATAAAATTCTTGCCATCCAAATCCACCAACTGCTCCTTCATCTCCCTCATCTTGATAGGCGTCATCCTGCTTGGCAGTCTACTTACTGGTTCTGCTCCAGATACTAAATCTATCCAAAACTCAATGACTCGCTTCGGTGGAAATCCTATAATGGGTTCAAAAACATTTGCGAGTTCTCTTACAATGGAAACTCGACTCAACTCGTCTTCTTCCTCCATAACATACAATAATGCATTCAGCTCACAACTAAGGTTTTCTATGATGTATACAATCCGATCACTATAGTCATGGTGTCTAAGTGATATTTTTCTATCATGGTAAAATATCCTAGCATCGTACTTACTTATCAATCCATACTCATAATAATTCTGAACCCTACAAAATCAAACACATGCAAACTGCAAACAAAGGTATGACCTAACAAATCAAACTCTAGGTGGTCATACTTCATCCCAATTGTCGCATACGCTCCTTTCGAATTTTGCAACCATTAAGGAAGTGACTGAATATGAAGGTTCTAGATTAAGCTTATCTACCAAACAATGAGATAAAAAAGAATGCGATGCACCGGTATGAAATAGAACGTTAACTGACATACCATGAATTAGAAGCGTACCTCCTAACACAGCTTTTCCTTTTTCCTCTGCTATTGGCCTCGAGGTAGTTGGCTCCAATGCAAACACTTTCCCTTCCGATCCTTAGCAGGCTCCTTACATTGGTTCTTGCAATGTCCAATTTGATCGCAGTTGAAGCATCTGATATTTTTCTTCCCGATCACTTTCTTTCCATATCCAGAGCGACATTCATTAGCAAAATGCCTATTCTTATCACACTGAAAGTAGACAACCTCCGACTTCCCCTTCTTAGCAGCTCCACCCTTCTAAGCTCCTTTCTTATGGAAGAACTTTCTTTCCTGACTCTTCCACACCTAGACTTCATGTGCCTTATTTCTCTCCTGAAAAGAAAGCATCTCTTCGTGTCTCAATGCCATCCCAATAACAACATCACATGGATCCCTAATGTGTGATAACATAGCCATAGCAAGCTCAGGCTTCAACCCCCTGATGAAGTTCTCATTTCTCTTACCATTAGTATCAACCATAGCATAGCCATATCTAGCTAGCTCCTCAAACCTCCTAGCATACTTAAGTACAATCATATCTCCCTGCTCCAACTCAGTGAACTCTCTAAGCAGAGTGGACCTAGCAATTTTTAACAAATAAAACTTTCCTTAAACCTCCTCTTAAAATCATCCCATGTCATTTTCTCCTCATTAACTCCAACTGTAACATTGTTCCATCAGTACAATGCTGCTCCCTGAAGCTGTCTAGAAGCAAGCCTTTTCCTCTGCTCATCACTGAGCCCCAAATCTGCAAAGATTCTCTCATAATGAAGTGACTAGTTCTCTACTTCAATGGCGTCTTTAGTTCGGATAAATGGATTTCCTCACAAATGAGCATAATCACTACTCAGAATAGCATAATTATTCACCACCGGAGCTTCCCGAACTCCTCCTCCAACTACTCCAGCAGCAACACCCGCCTGCATCATATTGAAAAAGAACTGATACATTGCTCCTATGTCAACGTGGGAGACTCCAACACCTACATTTCTAGCTTGTGTATGACTTGGGTTTCTCCTGGTACTTAGTACGGCATTTCCTTTGTTGTGGTGCTTCTCCCTCCAATGTTAGCTCTTCTACTTCTAGCATCCATTTTTGTATTCAAGCCTCTTAAGATACAGAAGAATAGCACAAGAGTGATAGAAGAATATAGATATAGTGTACACTTATATATGAAAGGTAGTGCGGATTAAGGATCTTAAGGCTAATTTAACAATAGATGGGGTTGAATAGTGTTTAAAGGATTCTAAGACTTATATGAACTGATTAAAAAATTATGATATAAACAAATGTAGAACTTAATTACAAAATAATCACAGAATCAAACGTAGATACAAAAATTAAGTAAAAGCAGTAAAAGAAAGAACACACTGGATTTATACTGGTTCGGAATTACCATACATCTGGTCTTGCACCAAGGTAAACACATCATATAGAATTTTATTATACCAATGTCGAGATTACAATCCTCAACTTCTAAAGTCTTTGAGGTACCCTCCTGTCTCTCGAGTCTGGGACAAACTCTCTTGATTTACGGGACGCGATATCACCCAATTGATTTTCAGGCACAACCACACCTTATAGAGAGACTCGATAAACTTTTGATTACAAATTGATCCTATAACTCTGAATAGCACTTTGATCTTCAAGAGAGGGCAGAGAATCAAACAAGAATGAGATTCCTAATTTGATTCACTTAAGAATTCGGCAAAATTTCGGCATCTTAATAGTATAATTTTTTTTAGTATGGATTTGTGGAGAAGAAGGAGTGAAGAAAATAAGAAAATAGTTAGTTAAAAAATTCTTTTGTGGAGGCTATTTATAGAGTACCAATGGTCATAACCATACGTGAAGAGATTTAAACGAATAGACACTTCTTTTGAAAATTGAAACTTTTGAATTCAACGGCCACCGTGTTGATATGGGGTATCCCATGATGTTGATATCCTTGGTTAAAAAACAATGTAATTTTTTTAAAATGGTATTAAAAGGAAAACAAGATAAAACGATTCTGGAGTAAAAATAAACTAATTTTCCTATGTTTTAGGATAAAGAAGAGCAGAAAAATATATTTTTAGAATGTATATATAAATTTGATTTTAAATCTCAAGTATATAGATTATAAAAAATATTTAAAAATTCGAAGATAGTTTAAAAAACAAAAGTAGTTTAAAACAAGGGTTTATTTAAAAACAAAAATGAAGAATATTTTAAGGCTAAAACATCTTTCTGAAAATCGTTTGAAGAGATAATTTTTAAGCCTAAACATTTTGAAGAGCAGTTTTGAAAAACCATTTCGAAGTAGTTTTGCAAGCTTCTTCCTATAGAATATCTCATCACATCAGGACTCGAGAACTTGTACAAAACCTGGATGTTCGTGGGTTTGTAAGTCACTTGTCGTAGGTTTCTAAGATACTTATTATGGGTTTGTAAGCCACTAAGAAGGTAGAAGTGGGTTCCATCCCAAATGAAATTTGGAATGAAGATTTCCGTTCTATTATGAAGTTTTAACAAAAAATAGACACATATCTTGAAATATTGATCTTGATACTCTAGAGTCTTCAATCTTGATATCTTCATGCTGAATCTTGAGTCTTGAGTCTTTATACTGATCGATCTTCAGTAATCAATACCTACATAGATATAGATATATATATATATATATATCCTGTATATACATATCAATCTAGACAATAGTGTTAGTATATATTTTATAATAAGATAAGTTAAAGGGTTGTTATCATCAAAACCAACATCTCAGTTCCTAATAATCTCCCCCTTTATGATGATGACAACCTGTATTTTTAGAATATATTTACCATACCATAACTCCTATCATAACTCCCCCTTACTCCATGACTCCCCCTTACTCCAAGCCAACTAAGTTTTATAACTTCTCCCCATTTGTCATCCACAAAAACTTCTTACTAATAAATTCCTGAACTTGATATAAGATAATCAACCATAATAGAGTAATCCATATATAAGTGTAACAAGTGCTATCTGTGGTCATAAGTGTAATTCAGAAGTAAATCAATCATCGTCAAATCATATTTATAGTTATTATTCAATCCAATCATATACACAAACCATACCAAATGTTTTAAATAAGTCAAATCAATCAAGTTTAAAACACACCAATCAAATCAAACAAGTAACATACAGAATGATTAGACTTTGATGGCATTTCCATTCTTCTTTATCTTTGTCGAGAGTGACTGGTGGATTTCCTTCGAGGTCATCCTTGTTAAGGGCTGAGTTCATCCAACGAAGGGCGTCGAAATGTCTCTCTTGCTCCATGATCATCTGCATTTGACTCAATTCTAAGTGACGCTGATTACGAAGTATGAACGTAAGGATATTTTTGAAGGAAGTGAGAGTTTCCTCAAGATTATCACTTAGATTCTTAATCGGAGAAGCCATAATTCAAGAAATAGGAAGAAATATGAAAGGGAGTAATTAGATATGAAGTTTGATAATTTATTCTAGAAGAAACAGGTATAAATAGGGGTAGAAAGTCTATTAGAATGAATAGATATAAGTTAGTTACATAAAATTAAAATTTGAAAGTGCAACTACTTTCTGCCCTTTGCATATGGACATGGGGGATGGGGGATGTCGACATGCCTCTGCCTAAAGTGACAATTTACTTTGTTTTGAATATTATAAACCAATTTATGCAACTAAAATTTGTATAATATAAAAATAAGCAATTACAAAGACAAGTGAAGTTGAATAATAGGAAATAAAATATTTCATTAATGATTCTAGTCAACATTACATGGAATAATATAATATTAACTAAAACAAAGAAAAACACATGGATAGAACTTGAAACGAACAAGATAACATGAACTAAAACTAATTCAATGAAGATGAAGAAGATGATAGTCCAAGCTTTCTACTAATTTTCTCAAAGAACTTGTCAAGTTTAGTGGAAATCTTATCCATTTTCTTACTCATGATCTTTTACGTGTCTTTTGATTTTCCACTATAATTCTTTGATTATTGAGAATGATCTTATTGGATGGATTAGCGGGACTCGTATGATATTCAATACTCTCTAAAAAAGTTTCTTGATCTTCCTCTTCCTCCTCTTCAATTTCCATTCCTTCCTCTTCCTCTACCTCTTCTTCCTCCATTTCTTCCATCTCTTTGGGAGCAAGCCTTTCTTCTTTTTTCGTAAGTGTTTCATATGGTTGAAGCACTAATGGAAATTGCATAAGGGAAATGTTTCTATGGTTGAAAACTTTTCTAGTTATAAATTATTCCCTTTTGAAATTAACTCCAAAGTAATTAAAAACCGAGTGAGATAAACTCCGTGATATAATGTGTTTTCATCCATAGTAAAATTCTTAGGCCTTAGCTCATCCAAAATAATTTAAGCCAGATTAATATCATAATTTCCAAAAATTGCAAAAAGAGCTTTGCAAACTTTCAAAGTCGGGTTGTTGTAGTTTCCCGATCTTGGTATAAGAGTGTGTTAAATAAGAAGGTTAGCAATTCTTAGTTTTGGACGAAAATAACGATTTTTGAATTCAAAGTTGTCAGCCCCTTCAAAGATGTGATGAAATGTCTCTCGATAATTTTCATTTATTTGAAATTCTGAGAGATTCATTCTGGTATGCATGCATCCCAAAATATTTCTTAAAATTTCACAATCCAAAACTATTTGTGTTCCTTTAACACTACTTCAAATTTGTCCATCTTGCCCATCATAAAACCACGATTCAGATTTGCATAAAACATCTTAACAAGATTTGGATGACATACAAAATCATTTTGTTTGTTATCTACTACACTAAGAATAGAACATTGTTGAAAAAGATTTTCAATTTCATAAGAAGGAAAATCTTCAAAAATAGCAAATTTACCCTTATGAACTTTGCCAAAGTTTACATAGTTGATGTAAGCTTTGATTGCTTCTGGGTCATTAAAAAGACAGTTTTTGACAGCTTTTGGAAGCCTAATGGTGTTAGGAGTGCTTGAAGAGGCCATTGAAGAAGTTTGAGAGAAGTAGAAAATAATGAAGATAAATTTGAAATTTGAAAAAAAAAAGTGAAAAATAATGATAAGGAGAGTGAATTAAATAGAGATTCTATAGACATGTACTCTGGTCAAGAGGCATCTTTCCAGAGCATTGAAGTTGGTGAAAAGGTGGAGGGAAATTCAAAATTTTGTATTCAAATTTTGAAATCAAATTCTGAGGGGTATGTCGACATGCGGTATCTGGGCATATTGACATGTGCCTATTGATCAAAGGACAAGTTTCTAATCCTAATTTCTAACAAATGTATTGTTATATCCTATATTCTACTTATATAATTCATTTGATAACATTAAATATAAAAGTAATTAAATATTAATAATTTAATATTCAACATATTATTAAAATAGTATTATTTTTGAAAATTCAAATTTCAAGGGATAAATTTGAATTTAACATTCAAGGAATTTTTAAAAAATAATAAAGCAAATAAACAAGCATCCATTCAAACAAGAAAAATTAAAAATAATGTAAATACGTACCTATTTTTAGATCCATACTCCCATCATCGTCTGATTCATGAATAGCAGTGAAACACATATTTGAATTATCCGTCCTCTTTTCATCATCACTGGATGATGAGTCTGAGTCATCAAGAGTTTCTGTGTATGCTTTCTTTCTTTTCCTTGATGAATCATTGTTTGGAGGGAACAACCGTTTATCTGGATACGGACAATCTTTTCTATGATGCCCGATTTTATTGCAATTGTAGCATCAATCACTGTTGAAGTTCTCCGTATTATTTCTGGAATTCCGTTGATCATTTCTTTTGTAATTATTCATTTTTCTATATTTTAGGAATTTTCGGAAGTTTCTTCTCATAAAAGTACTCTCCTCATCACTATCTGGTTCCAAATCTTCAATTGTTGCATTAAATGCTAATGACTTCTTTTCTATATCTTTGTTTTCTCTTCTTCCTCGCAGCTGAACTTCATAAGACATCATATTCCCAATCAATTCTTCTATTTTCATTAAAACGATATCATTTGTTTCTTTGATTGTAAGTAAATTTTTATCCCATTCTGGAGTGAGTGAATTTAGAATTTTTCTGACATGGTCTTCCTCCAAAAAGCTTTTTCCTAGTGCAGTTAGTGAATGAACGATAACTTGAAATCGACAATACATGTTGGAAATGGACTCATTTGCATGCAATTTAAACAATTGGAACTAATTAATTAATATGGAAATTTTAGTCTGTTAACTTTGCTTGTTCCTTCGTGAGTAACTTGCAAAATTTTCTAGATTTCAAATGCAGACTTACAAACAGACTCTCTGTTAAACTCATTCCTATCTAATGAACAAAATAATATATTCATAGCCTTTGAATGATTTTGTAAAACACCCTTTTGCTCAGCAGTCCATTGGGAAAAATCTGTAGTTGATTCAATATACTCGGTTTGTGTGATATTCCAAGTGTCTAATCCTACTAATTGTAAATAAATTTTCATTCTACAAGCCCAATATGCATAGTACTGCTATTGAAAAATGGTGGTCTGACAGTAGACCGACCTTCTACAAATGAACTAGTGTTAATGTTAACTGAACTAGAGAGTTGACATTAACAGTGATGGTATCCATTAAAACGATTTTCAACTTTCAAATTATGAAAACTATGAAAACCAATGCTCTGATACCAATTGAAAGGTAGTGCAGATTAAGGATTTTAAGGCTAATTTAATACTAGAGGGGGGGTGAATATTGTTTAATAGATTCTAAGACTTATATGAACTAATTAAAAATTATGATATAAACAAATGCAACACTTAATTACAGAACAATCATAGAATCAAACACAGATATAGAAAGTAAATAAGAAGCTGTAAAAGAAAGAACGTACTGGATTTTATACTGGTTTGGAATTACTCTACATCCATTCCTGTACCAAGGCAAACATCTCATACAGATTTTTATTATACCAATGTCAAGATTACAATCCTCAATTTCTAAAGGCTTTGTTGTACCCTTTTGTCGCTCGAGTCCAGGGCAAACTCTCTTGATTTATGGGACACAAGATCACCCAATTGATTTCCTGGCACAACTATACCTTATAGAGAGACTCGATAAACTTTTGAGTTCAAGTTTATCCTATAACTCTGAATAGCACTTTGATCTTCGAGAGAGGGCAGAGAATCAAACAAGAATGAGATTCCTAATTTGATTCACTTAAGAATTCGGCAGAATTTCGACATGATCTTAAAAATATGAATATTTTTAGAATATGGATTTGCGGAGAAGGAGTGAAAATAATAAGAAAATAGTTTCTTAAAAAATTCGTTTGTGAAGGCTATTTATAGAGTACCAACGATCATAACCATTTGTGAAGAGATTTAAACAAATAGACACTTCTTTTGAAAATTTAAACTTTTAAATTCAACAGCAACCTTGTCGACATGGGGTATCCCATGATGTCGACATCCTTAGTTAAAAAACAATGTAAAATTTGTTTTGAAAATGGTATTGAAAGGAAAACAAGACAAAATGATTCTGGAGTAAAATAAACTAATTTTTCTATGTTTTAAAATAAAGAAGAGTAGAAAATATATCTTTAGAATGTATATATAAATTTGATTTTAAATCTCAGGTGTGTATATATATATCGTAAAAAAATATTTAAAAATCAGAAGATAGTTTTAAAAACAAATGAAGTTTAAAACAAGAGTTTATTTAAAAACAAAAACAGAGAATATTTTAAAGCTAAATAATCTTTTTGAAAATCATTTGAAAAGATAAATTTTAAGGCTAAAACATTTTGAAAAGCAGTTTTGAAAATCATTTTGACAAACCATTTTGAAGTAGTTTTGCAAGCTTCTTCCTGCATAATATATCTTCACATCAGGACTCGAGAACTTGCACAAAAGCAGGATGTTCGTGGGTTTTTAAGCCACTTGTCGTAGGTTTGTAAGCTACTTGTCGTGGGTTTGTAGGCCACTAAGAAGGTAGAGTTGGGTTCCATTCCAAATGAAATTTGGAATGAATATTTCCATGCTATTATGAAGTTTTAACAGAAACTAGACACATATCTTGAAATCTTGATCTTGATACTCTAGAGTCTTCAATCTTGATATCTTCATTCTGAATCTTGACTCATGAGTCTTTATACTAATCAGTCTTCGTAATCAATACCTCCATATTATAGCTATATATCCTGCACACATATATATATATATATATATATATATATATATATATCTAGAAAACAGTGTTAGTATATATTTTGTAATAAGATAAGTTAAAATGTTGTTGTCATCAAAACCAACATCTCAGTTCCTAGCAATATATAGCAAATACAAGTGCGTTACTATAGCATAATCTCATACCTTGATCTTATCTCTAATTCCTTAGTATTATGGTTTCAAAAATTGATTTAGTTTAAAGTTTTCCATAAACCTATGCTATGATACCAAGTTGTAACATCCCCTATCTGGAGGCCCAAAACTAAGCGCCATAGATGCCATAGTCATCCATAGTAATAACTTTCGGTTACCAAATATGGTAATGTTAATGGTATCTATAATATCAAAAGCACTTGAATATGAAATAAAATCATCAGAGTTTAAAACACTTTTCTGGTTACATTTCAAAATAACATTTCATATTCAAGTTACATAATCCCAAATGTTTTCCAAGTCCATATCAAATAAAATTATTACATAAATACGCAAAGAGCGACATATGAAGATGCCCCATTGGATGACCAAAGTAATAAATAGTCATAATAGACTTAATACAGCACAGCGAAAATAAGACATAACAACTCCTACATTGCTACTTCAGCGTCGTGCTCGTCTTCGGAAGCTTTATTCGTTCATCTACTAAAACCTAAAAATCCTAAACCCTTAGCCTACTCAAACCAATTTTGAGCACCTAAGAGTTTAAGGAGAAAAACATAAACTTCGAGTTAGATATAAAGCCTGGTGTGAATAATACTATACATCTCAGTTATTTGATATTAAGTGAGACCACGCCGCTTAGCGGAACGGGTTTTCCCTCACTAATATCCTTTAAAACATATCTTTTGCAATTCTTGACCCTACAACCAGAACTGGTTAAAAGAGTAATATCAATATCATGAAAGCATATAAATCAGGTATAACAAATGGACCATCTGTCTGAACAATATAGTTTTGTTCGGCTAACTAATTACCTTTGACTGACTCGAGCCTACCAGACAAAATAAACAAATAATCTAACTTCCGTTAGATACTCCTCTTTCGGAAGGTCTATCCTTAACTCCCCTAGGGTCAACTGATACTAATGGTTTTACAGGCTCACCAATAACCTATCTTTATTCTATATATTCCTTTCTATGTGTAATATAATTTTAGTCTTACCTGTGACAAAGCCCTACACACTGGAATTTTGGACTAAATTAGCTAGGGGCAAATAACAAATGTATTGGGCGCGACCCTATATTAGTCCCATCTGGTATTCTAATATCTGAGTCATTTTACTTAGGGTCACCTGCCTATAAATTTTTCTTGAAAACCTTTTATTTGAAATTGATTTAAACCTTTAAATCATATTTAAACAAGAAAAATAAACTCCATGCTTTACTCAAATAACCTTGCGATGTTAGACATATTTTAGACAAAACTTTGTTGATGAAAACATTTAAACTTTTGAAAATACCCCTTTCAAAACCATTGAAAGTACCCATTTCAATACATGCCTGATCGGTTCGAACTTGATCGACTCGAAGCGTATGCAAACCGATGGATTCGAACTAGATGGATACGAATCCTATGGGTTCGAAGTGAGCATCTCCTCCTCTTTTCGATGGGTTCGAACGACACTCTTTGGCTAACTCGCATCGATCATATCTTGTTCATACGACCTCCGATTAACCTGAAATTTGGAATTCTGGCTCCCATGATTTTGCTCGCCGTGTCCTATCTGTTGTAGCCTAATCCGGGCTCGGACAAAATTCATCGATATCCATAGCGAAGTGAAGTACAACCAATCTCTGAGACGACCTGTCTTTTGTTTTTGACCGATTTTTTGGTATCACGGCTTTGCCAAAAAGCGGGATAACAAGTATAAAATGAAGATAAAGCATAAGAATATGAAAAAGGACTTTATGAACTTAAGGTAAATTTCCCCAGTTATAGTAGAAACACTATTTTATATTGGTAGTTGTTGCAGGGGCTCATATTTTCTTAGAGGTATAGCTAAAGCATTTTCATATTGAAATTAGGCACTAAATTTAGGAATGACCTTAGGTTAACTATTTTTGAGAAAGGAAGACGGGAACCTGATATACTTAAGGCATTGTTAGGAATTTATGGTAATCATGTTGCTATTGTCTACTCCAATTTAAGTGATAATATAGCGAAAATATTTTTTGAAAATGTAAAACAGTAGATGTATGGTATTTTAAAAAGAAAAATAAGTTAGTTTATGATTTTCTATAAAATAATGGTGCAGGCTATCTAAAATTCATTTAAAAGTGAAGGTTAAAAGAATTTGGCAAAAAGCAAATTTCAATAACAACCATAAAGTTTTTGTTTGTCTCTTAGGCACATTGTTGCACTTACCATCTGTGCAATGTGTTTTAAAACAAAACTTAAAAAAAAGAGTTGGTTTTTGATTTTATATGAATAGTCAGATGAACTTTTGAGATTTTTTTAAAAAGTAAAATTAAAAATTTTGTGAAATGTTATTTTCAATAACTGTTTTAAAAGCTTTTGTTATATTCTAGGCACATTGTTATACTTATCCCAATGTGCATTTTGCTTTAAATAATAGAAATTTTAGAAAATATAAATATAAATTGAGAAGTAGGTAAGATTCGACTTTAGAACCTTTTTACAAATAAGAAATGGTTAATATTTGAAAATGTCTTTTATAGATGCTTTTGTTAAACTCTAATAATAATGAGTTTAAAATACTACATTTTCTTTAAAAACACGTTTTGTGGAAAACTTCTTATTTATGAAAGAAAATTTTAAAATGATGCGCTTTATGTATATTTTTACTAAGTTAAGTTAATCATTTTTGATAATTTGATTAAAGAAAAATATCACGATCTCAGTAAAGAGGAAGCACTGGTTAAAAATGAAAAGAGGGTTTACAGTTTTAAAATTTTCAAGTTTTGTGGAAAATAAAGTTTTGATTTAAATGGTAAAAATGAAAAGTGGAATTTACAGTTTTAAAGACTTATTAGTTTTGTGCAAATTATGTTAAAATAAAAAATTAATTATAAAGGGTAAAGTAAAAGTGTTATGATTATCGTTTAAACTCAAAAGGAAAGAGTTAGATCGGAATTAGATGAATACGATTACATAGCCAATAAGGATTAATTTGATAAAAATATGGAAATGGATGGGATAGAGGCAGGGTAACATGAGAATTTAGTAATGTTTTCTTTTAAAGGTCAAATTGGAAGGAAAGAGTACCAGGTTGGACTTCCTCTAATAGTGGGAGGAGAGCACCACCTTCCTTCTCTCTACCCAAGTATGGTTGAAATTGTAAAATATTTGTGTAAGGGAGATATGTAATTTGATTAAACATCGTTCCAAGTAAGGAAGGATGCTTTATTATATAAAGAGTATTGGGGATGCAAGAAGTCTTTCAGTTTGAACTATTAAAGGTACAAATAGGGTCTACTTTAATCCCTATTTAAGAGTGTTATGTTACAAATAATCCTTTCATTTATTTCGTTAGGCAATCTAAAAGACGGAAGTAAGTATAGGTTCAGCATTATAGCAGCATATTATTGATCGGCACCATATATGTGAGGATAGGATACTTGTAGGCTATGGACACTCCATTTATTATACAGTCCCTCAAAGGCTACGGGCGGACCAGATAAATTTGGGTAGGAGTACATATGTTAATGGATTTATATTTTGGTAGTTATGTTTCATGAATGCCTCGATGTGAATCTTGGAATTGTAGGTTTGAAAGTGGCACATAGTTGGATATGAAAAATAAGGGGAAAGTAAACCCTAAATTAATGGGAAACTTCATTAAAGAAGTTGTATGATAAGTTCAAGATTTGTAGACTTAAATGATTTAGGCAAGAAAGATGTGAAATTGGTTATTGCAGTAAGTTGTCGAGTGAGGGATATGGATTAGTAGATATTAGATAGGATGTTATTATAAATGGAGTGCGATTTAAGAAGTATTTTAATTCATTGGAATGAATTGTGTGATAATGTAATTTTCTGTAAATTATTATTCTAGTACAAAAGTGTATCGTTTGAAATGATAAGGAATATGCAAACATGAAAGAGATGTATAAAATAGGGATAGTTGTCGTTTTTTGTACTGTCTATTTCAATAATAAACAGAGGAGATACTTCCTTGTAATTACAAACATAACACAAATACTATTTTAGATAATTTAAGGAAAGTTACAGTGTTCACATTTCCCTTTGGAAAAAAGTGCAGTTCCAATGTATTAAAATACAGAAATCCCTAAGTAGAAACCAAAGTATTGGCGATTAAGTTAACTGGATCAAAATAGTACTATACCATTTCATATTAAGCTTTCTCAACCACAAGATAATTTGAACGAAATGATAAGAGGTTACATTTGGTAAAAAGGTCCTATTTAATGACACTAAGGAACAAAAAGAGAAATTTTTTGGAAGTTCAAACTAAGAATGCTATCTAAGATAAGATTTCGGTCAAGATAATGTTGTGATTAGTAAATTAAAGAATGTAAGTCTCGATTAGGAAAAAGGTATTGTTATAAGCGTGCATTAAGAATGCGAAGGCGATTTTAATAATCAAGAAATTTTCAATAAGCTTAAAGGAAGAGATAAAAAGATTTTTTTTTTCCTCAAACATCACGTAGATTGGAAGAAGACATTTTTCTTAAGAAAATTTATGGAAGACTAATATATAGTATATGGTCGTGTGCATAGCAACCACACATGAATGAAGTAATGCTTAAGTGTATTATCCGGCCTTTTGACCCCGGTTATATCCAGATTGATTAAACAAGTTAGATTCGATCATAGATATGGAAAATAGTCTAAAGGAATGATCATAGAGTCCAGAGATCAAGCAGACATAATGGTAAGAAGCAACGATCAAGTGAGACCAAGAATGGACTCTACAGAATATTCTAAGAATGGATTAGTCCCGCCCTTGTGCAAGGGATCGATACCTATCCCTTCCCTATGCAGGGGATAGGATTTTATCACTCCCCCTTGATAGGTGATTGGATTGTATCAACCCAACAGTTCGACTTAATGGAAATCAATCGGTATCTCCAAAATCATGAAGATAACTATGCAAATAACTTTGGAAACATGAAGCTAGCATTAAGACGGACCCACATGAGGAATCGCATGGACCCGCAAGATCATCTAGACCGATCGACACCGATCATCTATCCTTGGGAGTTAGGCCAGAAATTTTTTCTGGTGGCCTCGTCTATATCATGAGATTCTACCTGTGAAATTTTAGGAAGATATTCAGTTGTCTTCCCCTATAAAAATATAGCAACCAATCTCCAAAAGGGGATCCTTCTTTCTACTGCCAAGGCTCTTCCTTACTATTCTTTATTCTTGTACTACTGGATCCTTGCTGATTCAAATCTCTTGTAATCAAACAAATAGTGTAATATCAATAAAAGAATCAAGTGGATATAAGTCAAGGTTGCCGAACCACTATAAAAATGTGTCTAATTTACTTTCTCTGCTCTGATTTAATTTTATTCTTCATTAATCTTTACTAGAAATCTATTAAGTGTTTGTGATCAATTTTGGTACAAACATTTTGGGGCTTTCACTGAGAGCAAATTATCAGCTTCATTGGATCTCATCCTCAACTTGTGGATTCCCATATCCATGTGATAGATCCAGATTTCTACTGACAAGTTTCCGTTTCAACTCATATTTGAAGAAGATCCGGAAGGAAGCTACCTATAATGCTTCTTAGGAAGGAAAAGGTCATTGCTACCCCCTTACGAACTTCTGATGAAGTAGTAGAGAACACGAAGATTGCTCTTCTGGATAATGGAGCGCAACAGGGAGTCCTTGGCACGAAGGCCTCTTCTGATGTGATCACTAATGCTAACGTAGAGAGACTGCGGAGAGAGCTCCATGAGACACATGCAAAATCGTAGAATCAAATCTAAGAGAACTAGGTCCTTATAGCCTACCTCTTACAATTCCCTCGATCTGACTTATCGTCACCTACTCTGCCTCTTGAATTATAGCTATCCATCATCAAAGCCATACTTTCTATCATGGAACTGTCATCGTCGAGCCATGAGCGGTCGTTGTCGAAAATCGTTGAAACGGTCATCGAAATAATCACTTCAGGGTTGGCCGAAGTTAGAGCAGAAGTAATCATCCATTTAACTCGAAGCAAACTCTAGAAATTCTAGCCCGAAGTCAGACTCAGGTAAAACCAAGATTTTCTCCAAGCAAACCAAATTTTGATTCCAAGTAGTGTTTATCACCGAACCATACCCAGGGTTCGGTACCGAACCCCAAGCAAAGATGCAAATGACTCTAAGCACTGTTGGTCGTCGAGCTAGCACTTTAAATTTCTACAACCCCAAGCAAACTATGTGTTGACTCCAAGGAAATAGAAAATTTTCTCGGGTCAGACTCCAAGTAAATTACCACCGATCTATTAATACCGATTCATTTTCTTTTGCCCATACCTCGATCATGGGAACTCCTAATGACTTGAAATTTGAAATGTATCCTTATGAGGCCTTCCTTGTCACTCCATATTGATCTTACCTAGTTTGGAATAAAAATCAAGGATATGTATTGATCCCTTCAATTGGGGATCAGTCCCTCCTCCATTGCGATGATATGAAGCTCCGCGTTCTGGATTCAGAACTCAACTTGAAGACAGTGTATTCTCTCTACTCCCTATGACTGACTAGGGTGTCGGGATCCAAGCAAAAACTGATGAACTCCACCAAGCAACGAACAAGGAATCGTTACTCAAATGGTACTCCCAAAAGCCGTAGAACCAAGGCGATATGGAATAAACAGAGATGAATTACCGAGCCAAGCTTCCAGGGAAGATGATGACTACTTTCAAATAACCAGCTTCCAAACACCTAATTTGGCAGCTATGGCACAACAGCTGGTGAGAGAAAGCCAAAACCAAACCGATAACGACCAGGGAGAGTCTCGAAGCCATAATCTTTTTACTGAAGCCTTTCAGTGTGTAGAGTATCCTCGCAAATTCAACATGCCAACCATACCGACATGCTCAGGGAAAACCAACCCTGGACTACATCTCATGAAATATGAATGACACATGGATTCCGCCAGAGCGATGGACACAATCAAATATAGATGCTTTCCAATCTTTCTTGAAGGGGCAGAGACCATGTGGTTTACACGACTACCATTAGGGCCCATCTTCTCGTTCGACTAGCTAGCGCAAAAGTTCATTGAGCAATTTTGAATACAAATGACTTGCCCAAGCATGTGATGTCACTATCAAACCTATTCTAGGTGCTGGGTGAGCCGCTCAAAGACTTCTTGCAAAGGTTCAATGCCACCATAACCGAAGTGAGCAATCCCAGTGAGAATACCATACTGATGGTGATGATAAGGGGAATCGACCCCAAGACATATTTTTGTGGCTGGTTAGATGGAAAGACCCTATTACCTTGGATCGTTTTACTGCAAGGAAAATCGGTATTTACGCAAGGAGGGGGTGAAGCAGACTAGGAAAAAGAATGATTTAGGCCTATTAGCTAAAGAAATTCAAAGCGAGGGCGACGTTGAGGCCCTAGATGAGGACTCGGGTTCTATGAGATGATCCAAAGTCCTAAAATTGACTCATACACTCCATTGAATGATTTGAGCGAAAACATCCACCTAGAGACTAGCGATTCAGAGCAATACAGGAAGCCAGCCTTAAGAGAGACCACCGAAACCCAGAAGAAATCCGAGAAATATTGCATATTTCATGAGACATACGGTCATAACACTAGTGATTGTAGACACCTCTGAGATGTGATCGAAGAGCTGATCCAGAAATGAATGCTTCAGCAGCATGTGCAAGCCCTGTAGGATGGTGAGTAGGGAATGTCCGACCCTTATCAGTAAGACATTTGGTTATCGACTAGACCGTCGATGGTCAACTTCCAGTAGAGAAGGGCTAGAGCAAGGTCGCCAAAGGTAGGCATCAATCAACCTCCACAAACAATGATCAGATTTTTGGAGTATCATTAATACGAACGTGATTCAACCGCTCATCAACTTCCATATGACCCTGACTTGGGGGAAATAACCAAAAAGAAGAGTGGGTGTGACTTTACCATCCACTTCCTATTTTATGCTTCAATTATGACAAAGTGTCTACGCCTTGCTCAGAGCTCGATAAGGTCAAACTCCACTGCAGAACGGATGCGACTGACCATCCACTCATTGACTTCCATGTTCGACTTGAAAGGCCAAAGAAAGACTTAAAGTGGATATGATCTAACCATCCACTCCCTAGCTCATGTCCAGAGTTGGGAAAAATAATCATGCCTTGACCATAACTCATCAAGGCTAGAGTCCGATTTAAAATGGCATGGACTAACTGCCTGCTTGCTAACTATGAGAGCCGTCATTTCGACTCTCTTCCTCAACCAGACGGGGAGGGCGCGAACCATAAAGTGGACGTGACTCGACCATCAGATCTCCAACTCTTGTCCATGACTTAGGGGAAAAGACATGAATCAAAGGGGATGCAGTCTGACCATCCGCTCCTCTGCTCGAGCTTGAAGTTCGTCAGAATACTCATCTTACACCTAAAGCTCAGTAGAAACAGGATCCAAATGAAAGTGGACGCAGTATGACTATCCACGCATCGACTCCTACCCTGGATATAGATGGCAGTTTGAGATCCTAAGCTTAAATTGGATGTGATTCGATTATCAATCTAAGGAGGATGTGATCCATCCATCCACGACCTTGCTCGTGCCTGAAGTACGACAAACTCTTCAAGCCTTTCCTAGACAATGGAAAGCCAAAAATCTAAACCAAAAATTGGACGCGGTTCGACAGTCCATCACCAACTCTGGTCCCCCAGTGCAGATTGGATTATAAACATAATATGGACACTATTCGACCATCCATCGAATAACTCTAGTTCCAAAAGTGTGAGCTAGAATATGAACACAAATGAATGAGTATGATTCGACCATTCATTCATCAACTCTGACCTGAATCCATTCACGTGAAGTGCAAACACCAAAATATTGATGTGGTTTGACTGCCCATCAATTAATTCTGGTCCCCGGTGCAAATTGAAGCATGAACTCCAAATGGGCACGGTTTGACTGCTCGTGACCATCTCTAGTCACCCTGTGCTTACTAGAGTATAAATAACAAAATTGGATGCGACCCAACCATCTGGTATAAAGTAGCCGTGACATGACCATCTGTGCATTAATTCTTATCCTTGGCATGGGACCCATAGCATAAATTCATGTGGATATGCTCTGATCATACATCACCAGATTTCTTCCTTGACTCGAGAGGAAAAGCCAGATTCACAAAATGTATGTGAGTAAGCGTCTGATTCTGAATGGACATGACCTGACCATCCAATCTAAGCATTGATATGATCCAACCATCCATCGCTTACTCCCTTCTTTGACTTGACACAAGGAGCTACAATCACTAAGTGGGCGTGAATCGTGCATCCTCTCGCCAAATTCTATCCTCGGCATTAGGGGTAGAATTCCAACCCATGAATGAACATGACTTTACTGTTCATTTGGAAACTCCTATCTTGACTTGACAAGTGGAGTATAAATAAAAAACAAATGTGACTGACCATCCATCGACTAACTCTGGTTCCTCGATGGGGACCAGTGTAAAAACACACAGACATGACACAGTTCGACCATTCATCGATAAATTCTAGGCCCCCAGTGCGGTCTGGAGTGTAAATACTAAAAAAAGGGATGTGGCTTGACCATTGATCGATAACTCTAGTTTCCAGAGTGCGAGCTAGAGTATAAACACTAAATGGGTCCGATTAACCACATATTAACAAACTCTGGTCTCTAGAGCATGGATAGGAGTATAAACAACGAATGGATGTAACTCCACCATTCGTTCATCAACTCTGACTTGAACTCGATGGGAGGAGTATAAACTTAAAGGACGTGACTCGATCGTCCATGAACTAACTCCACTAACATAAGACCGGGGGCAGGAGTACAAACTACTAAAAATATAACAGCTCATTATAGCTCCGACATGGTGTTCTTTGTGAATTAGGGAAATGAGAGCAATGAGGCCTTAATACAAAAACAATCGGAATGACCTCCAAAGTTATGGGCGGCCGACTATATCATATCATTGGATCAACGAGCAATATCGATCCAAACCTTCTATATCATGACACTGAATCGATTGTCAATATCGATCCACATCATACATGGATGGCTATGATCAGACCATCCATTACTCAATTCATTTCCTTGATTTGACAGGGGAAGCATGAATCACAAAATGGATGTGCCTAACCAACCATTCTTCAGTTCCTACCCAGAATATAGTGACGTCTGCACCAAGAGTGGACGTGATTGACCGTCTGGTACTCATCCCATGCTCGAAATTTGATAAAGCATAGAAGTCTTCCCACGGGAAGAATAAAATTAGTATACAATCCAGAATAGGCATGACTCAGCCTTCCGTGAACTAACTCTGACCTTAGATCCGACAGAAATAGTATAAAACTAAAATAAACATGACTTGCCCGTCCATTTATTGATATTTTCCTCTAACTTGGGAGGTGCTAGCGAGAATCAAGATGAATGTAACTCAACCATTCATCAATCAACTCTAAGTCTTTGGAGCTTAGGTGGGATTATAAACATAACTAGAACAAGACTTAACCATCCATGTAGTACATCTATCAACCCAAGACTAGGTGCATAAGTATGATCATCCAAAAGCTGACTACAACATTTCAATACTGTGACTCATGGCTAGTATTTACAATGGCTTAAGGCTACGAATGAAAGGATGCCTAGATATAGGATCGTCAGATCAACACCTAGGCTCATAGGTGATTGGCTCTTATTCCAACCCGAACGACGAGCATCGAATCGTGAGTACATTGAATGAAAAGCACGTCACTGGAATACAAAAGCAGCTTCAAATTTAAAGCAAGATCCAGCTATGTAGCTCCACACAACACAAGGTTGAACTCTACTGGGAATTTGATTAGACATGCATATAAGCCTTATCTTCAACCCTTATAGATAATCGCTCAAAGCATCTAAAACTCACCACTATCAAACTCAACAGCTTAATACGAGATTCAAAAATTCGATCGAAGCGACCGTCATCACATATCGTTCCGATTGGCTTTCATGTCATTGACTTTGCATTAGAGAAATACTCGAACATGGGGATAGAAATCAAATCCAACTGCCAATCTCTGTGCTTACATACACCACTAAAGTGCAGAAATCACAAGACTTTCCTAGGCAAGAGATCGGCACCAATCCCATCGCCTAGATGACTTTGCAAACCCAACTCAAACATCCCTAATATGCTACAGCTTATCCCTCCATTAACTCCATCTCCAATGCATTGCCACTATTATGAATATCCTTATTAATTCTCGAAGCAACTGAATCTTCTAGATCCTCCGAGAATAGAGCATCCTCAAGTGTATCGAAAGCCGACACTATAATATCATCCGCTCCTAGATTTAGAGAATTTCCCGATGAATGATGTGATCTTTCAGGTTGTTCTAATTGTTGGTTCAGAGTATATCAAACAGAGCATCATTGAACTTGACGCAACATCAGCATTTATAGCAACTTGATCGCCAGTCATTGCATCTAAATGCTCGGAGTTCCTAGAACTCATAACTATCAAATTCAACAAATAGTCATTGTTAGATGAATTAACATGTTCCCCCATGCTAGGTGTAATCTAGTGTGGTGTTATGTTGTGTAGTGCTATACAATTCAATATTATATAGCAGTTATACAGCCTCGCTATCTCCTCCATCGCTCCAGCTCTCTGCTACCTATATGTGTGCGAGCATGACCGGTCAAGATTTGATCAGAGTACAAGTGCAGATACGCATCGGGCTTCAAGATTCAAAGAGGACCGACCATTAAATCTAGGCAATTGGTATAGGAATCAATAGATTTGGAGTATGTACATGCAACGATGACGTAGGGGGCGAGGTTCGATTTAATCGAATTAGAATATGGGGGTGTTGGAGGCTTGGAAATCAAAGTGATGGTATCTGCTTGGGTATGAGTATAATTCAGTTGCAAGATAAATGAATAGATGGAAAAGAAGGGAATGGTGAAAAAAATGTGAAAGAAGAATGAAAGGAGAAGGTGAAGTAATTCCTTAAATACCCTTTAGTACCTTGGCACTTTGCTAAAATCCTCTAAGTATGCTAAGACGAATTGGATAGAACCGATCCCTACCCAAAGGATCAGTAATGGACCCTATTATATAATAAAAAATTCACATGATTAAATTATGTTCCACAAAATTTGCAATGACCCATGAGTGTGTGAACATGCTTGGGAGCCAATAACTAAAGTGTATACATAAATGTACACGCGCATGTGTACACTCGACATTCGATTTTTTGAATTGATAAAAATTAAATTTTTACATGGGATTTTCAGAAAAGAAACCAACTCAAATTACAGAGGCCTACTAACTTGATCGACAAGCTCAACGGAATCGAGCGTAGACAACGACTGGGTATTACATTCTGGATTTATACTGGCAAACATCGATCAAGCATTGTGACAAATAGAGGGAGATACGACCCTTTGGGAAGACAACTCGACAGAAGGATAACGACTATTTGGAAAACTAAATGGAATCCTTTCTGACAATTATAACTTTCTTTAATTCAAAGTCATCATGTTTAAAACAAGACGTACTTTGGGGGACAATAGTTATCTGGGATTTTGATCCGGCTAGCGAAACTGATTAGACAAGTTAAATATGATGACAGATAAGGTAAATAGTCTAGAGGGATGATCATGGAGTCCAGAGATCAAGCACGGATAATGGTATGAAGCAACGATCAAGTGGGACTAAGAGATGGACTCTTTGAAATATTCTAAATATGGATTAGTGCCTCCTCTAGGTAGCTATATATCCCTTACCCTATGCAAGGGATCAGATCGTACTAATCCCCCTAGGTAGGGGATCAGATTATATCAGCCCAACAACTCAACTCAAGGAAAATCAATCGATATCTCCAAAATCATATAGTCAACTATGCAAATAACTTTGAAAAATTGAAGCTAGCATTAAGATGGACCCACGTGAGGGGTTGTATAGGCCCACTGGATCATCTAGGCCAATTGGCACCGATCCCCTACCCTTAGGAGATGGGCCATGAAACTTTAGAATGACCTCATCTACATCGTGAGATTCTATCGGCAAAATTTTAGAAAGATTTTCAGTTGCCTTCCCCTATAAATATAGCAACCATTCTCTAAAAGGGGATCCTTCTTTCTACGGCTAAGGCTCTGCCATTATTATTCTTTATTCTTATACTATTGGATCCCAGCTTATCCAAATCTCTTGCAATCAAACAACTAGTACAAGATCAATAGGAGAATCGAGTGAATGTAGGTTGAGATTGTTGAATCGCTAAAAATATTTGTGCTTGATTTACTTTTTATGTTCTGATTTAATTTCATTTTTCATTTAATCTTTACTAGAACTCTATTGGGCATTTGTGACTAACTTTGTTGTAAATAAAGTGGATACTATTTTAGTTAGTGTGATCTTAGAATAAAACTCCAACTAATTTGAAGAATTTCAATGTTGAGACTAAATGAGAAGATAGACCAAACTTTCATTTATAGAACTCAAAATAGATCCATGTAGACCATAAACACGATACCTAGGAATCATGATTTTTGGAAGTTGGAGAACAGCCCAAAAGTAGAGAGAAATGACTTGAGTTAAGCTAAATTTGGAAAAGAAGTTGGGATATTTTTTATATTTAGGAAATCACTAGTATGGCCAACCTAGAGGGAAATGGAGGTATAGCAAAGGGCTAAGTGGTAAATACCATAAAAAGAAGAAGTGCAATCCACAGTTGAGTTATCTCACTTGGTATCTAGGCGTAGAGGTGATTAGGCACACCATTGAAAGAGTTAGGACAATATGTTTTTGCATTGGAGGTTTTATGGAGGTACAATTAGCTAGAGCGTACTTATGCTCAAGTTACTTAGTGTGGTGCAAGATGACACCATTTGAGTTAGTAGAAAACATTGTTGAAGGTTACCGATGCACCCAAATTGAATTGGGAATTTTTGTCCAGTTGTAAAAGCCAGTTAGGGTAGTCAAGATCCAATTGATAAAAGGACAAAGACTGCACTAAATAGGTAGAAAGCAGTACTGGCAGGAGACACGTGGGGTGGTCCATGGAGCTAATTCCATATAAGGTCTATGGAGCCAATCCATGGTAGAAAGCAGGCAAGTAGAAAATCCCCAAAGTGAGATAGGATACAACTTAATTATTGGTAAGCCGTCGTGAGGTACTTGTGGAAGTGTCTATGTATGGGGAAGAAAGGATGACATGTTAGCAATGACTAGACATTGTATGGGGAAGAGAGAAGCTCAATGATGGAGTTCTCGCATTATTTATCATTTCTATTATAGTCATCCATTATATTAAATATCCATATAGTTTATATTGTACTTCGAGGATAGTGTATATGTAAAAAAAGTATTTTAAAAATTGTTTTTCTAAGGTGTCTATTTTATATACTTATATTTTAATTTCTTCCACTGTGAGATTTACAAGTATAGAATGTCTTAGAACTCCACACTTTTACTTATGCTCTGTAATGTTGTCAAAATCCCAACAACTCGTATTTCTTAGCATAATTCGTGTCAGGAAGTGTGGTTTGTTACAAGATTGTTCCATGCCTTAGCCAAGAATGCTCTTCCTTCCCTCTGCCTTTTCTCCAATTTTTGTCCAAAAACCCTTGTCGGTGCCGACTTGATTTCTTGGTACCGAACACTTTTCTTCGAATACGGAGTATTATAAATACTTGGCACTTATAATTTTATGCCTTACTCTTTCATTTTATGACCAGTTACCTTACCTCTACCGGCTACTCTGCTCCCTTGACCTATAGCCAATCTTGCTTCATATCTACTCCTTCATCATATACTACTCATCGATGTTCATCCAAAGCCACCACCCGTCACTTGAGATCGTCATTGCCACTAGGTCATCATCTCAACCACCATCGCTTATTCCAATGTACTCGCCACTGGCCCCCTTTACTTTCTAGCTTGAATCCATATCTAAATCATCCAAGTTTGGTGGCACTTTCCTATCATGATGATAGGTGATGATGGTGTTGACTTTGGTGGATCTTGATTGGGGATTGGTTGGAACATGGCTGAGTTGCCATAGGGAAGGACTTGGGCTTAATCCAAGATGACTTCGGGTTCAACTTGGATTTACACAGTTTTCTTCAGTTCCTCACACTTCAAAGTTCTCTGGCTAACCCTTATTAAGATTTTATCATTCACATGTCATCAATTAAACGCCAATAAGACGGCTCTTTTCCTAAAAAGCAGTCGTATTGAACGTGTTTTAGTATTTAAATAATCTCATTGCAAAGCATGTCTATTCATTGTACTTCATGTGTTCCTATAAAAGGAAAACCACTGTGTTGCTCCAAACAGAAATTTCGTTATCGATTATCTAGCGATAACGGGTAAAATCCGATGCATAGTTATGCCACATGACGTGGCTAATTTTTCTAGCACGATTGGGCTATGTACACAAGATAGTCCATTTGTTGTGTACAAGACACAGGACTCACACTACATAAATCGACACTTCCACTTGCCCCGGTCAACGTTCAAAATCCAATTGGACACCACACATCAACATACATTGGATTCTGGGCATCAATCACATGGGTTAAAATTTAAAATATAATTCCAAAGTAAAACATACCCAACCCTGTTGAACGATAAGTTTTCCTATTCAGAATGACTCATTAATTGCCTTGTTTTAATATCGGTGTTAATTCTCTATTCCTCTTAAAGTTAGATCTATTATCGCTTGGGCTTTGATGTCGATGCCTTTTGGACTACGCATTCAATCATCAAAGATCTTCAGAGAATGATCGTGTCGGAGGAACCAATGCAAGATACACCTCTCCCTTTGAGTGAGTATATCATTTTAAGTGCCCTAAACGATCCACCTAAGCAGTTACTGACAATACTTACATCCAAATTGCTCCAAAATGTTTACCGATAACATGTAATTCCTGAAGACTATGTGCTTCTCCTAACGCAAATGTAGTGAGCTCACAACCTTCAGTTGGGCTATACGGCATGCAACTGATATATGTGCTTGGGCGGTGTCGGCGGTCCTTTAATTCATTGGTCTATATGATTTTGCAAGAACTCGGGCTGCTCCATCCCAGGTTCACCCCAATGGATATGCTCTCCTAAGTTCCTTGCATGTACTGTTCAAGAATTGATTCTAACTTTCATTGAGCTAACTTACCTTTTAAGCTTCAAGCATCGGCGGGACTTGCCATCTTATATGATAGTTAAGGCTAGGTTTTGAAGCAAACTCATAGAGAAGCTTCGTAGTAAACGCTCATACTTCAAGAACGAGTACTTCTTTGTCCAGTGCCCATATGGCTTCAACAGGGGTTGGATTTCTAGTAGTAAGTTTCTTTATTCTTCACTCTTTTTGCATTTGGAATCCTTTTGTCCATGCGATTAATTTCTTATAAATTATTTCATAGATATTCATACTCGAGATACCCATTAAGAACATGCTACAACTTTAGAGACATTAAAAGGAGTCAGCTTTCTTCACCACACCACCTCACATCTTCTAACCCATAAAGACCTTTGCCAGTGCGGCTTGCTACTTCCTAATCGCTCTACCATTCCTACAACTACTCCTCTAAGCAGTTCTCAAATGCCGACCCAATCTTCTACTCCCATTTGAAGGTCCTCCGAGCATAACAAACGCCGACGAGACTGTTAAAAGGGCAGTAAAAGAGCCTGCTACTAGTGAAATTCCGGGAAAAGAGAATGACAGGGTCAGGATGCAGATGATCCTAGAAGAAAGTAAAGATAAGGGAATGAGAGAAGGGAAAGAGGAGATGATGATAGAGGAAGAACTAGAAAGAGAAGGCAAAGAAGAGAGTGGTGAGGGAGGTAACAATGACTACGATAATAGTTTGGAGGGGGATGAGTCATGCGGTGAGACGTCTCCTAAAGCAATCGAAATTCCAACCTCGCCTCACCAAAAACGTATCATCATTAAGTCTCCTCAGAAAACCAACGAGCTAAGCGCATCGCATTTGCCACGATGACTCTTCTAGTTGGATCCTTTGGGGACATTTTTGGCTCCTTAAGCAACTTTGGTATCTCTATTGGCAATCTCCTTAAGGATGGCTCCCTAAGCTTCACCTTCCCCTCCAATGATATCTTAACCAAAGGAGGCAAGACTCCGTATTTACTTCCATTTTAGCATGATCTGTAGGGTACTTAGGAGGGCTATTGGTACTTTACACTTCACTAGGATCACGAACACACATCTCTGCATTCATTTGAATCCTAAAATTCTGGAACTTATATGATCTTTCCTCTCATTGTAGATACTGTAGCAAGAGGTAGATAGAAAAGCACCAATATGGCATTGGAGAATTGAGAGGACAATCTCCTGATCCATATCCACATCATTTTAGCTACCGAAGTCGTCAAAAGACCGACGAAGAAAGAGCAAAAGGAATAGACAGAGAACAAAAGGAGGGAGATGATCACTACACAAAATGGTAGGGAAAGAGAAAGCAGGTTGAAGAAAGGCAGCCTAGTGATCCAAACAAGCAGCATAGAGACTCGCATGATTTTCATGACTCCTCTTCCAGCATTTCTCCGCCTCACACAAAATCCTAAATTTATGCTTACCAAAAAAATTCCACTACTCACACTTTAACTACAATCGTTACTTTCCATTCCAAGAGAATCTCTACCCCTCTAACTCCCATTCCTGCTACACCGCTCGGCCTGCAGGCTGCTTTTCCTAGCCTCTTCTTGCATGTTGCCTTGTTTGACCATGATATCTAAGACATTTCGAAGGAAGAAGCAAAAATGGATGTCTAGCGAATCCAAAAGCTCATTGACCAGGGCTATGAGTGGAAGAAGCTCACCAATGACCCCTCGAAGGTTAACCGCATTAATTGCACGAATGTTCAATTTTTTTGAGTCTGAGAAAAATACTTATGATAGCCTCATCGAGGGGTATAAAGGAGACCTAGAGAAGATAAAGGCAGAAATAGATGCCACTATAAAATCTAAGGCTAGTGCCAATAACATTATGGCGAAGATGAGGATGGCTCATACTAACGTAGTCATGCTAAAAGATCTATTAAGAATTGCATATGAAGAAAATACAATTTTGAAGATGAAGATTTCTAAGAAGAACTTGGACCTTATTGAAAAAGATAAAACCGCCCGGGCTAGGGATAAAACCATTGAAGATCAGGGAGCTAAGATTCTAAGGCTTCGTGAGAAACTCGTAGACGAGTTGCTACTAGCGAAGACCGGAGAGTTGAACATGGAAGTTGATTATTCTTTTGCCATAAAAGAACTAAAAACCTCAATAAGGGTAAGGGAAAAGAAAGAGAAGAATTTAACAATACCCTCAAAAAATTCTTCACCAACGTGATTCAGTTTAAGAATCTGAAATGGCTAGGGAGTACATATGTCGTAACTCTCGTTGATGCTTATGAGGAAGTGTTGCATTGTTTAAAAGATGCCAATAATGGCCTCACCAAAGAAGAGCAGATGGTCAAGTACCTCGACATAGATGATATAATGAAACTTGAAGAGGGAAAGGCCATCCATCTTGAAGAAGATGTCGCCGCTGCTGTTGCTATTGTTGAGGCTTCCACTGGCCAATGCATCAGGTCAACCTAAATATCCCTCTCTAAAATCTTAAGAGCCATTGACAGATATTCCTATTAACGTGGAGGCTAGCTCTGAAGCCACCCAGATTATTTCGGTATCCACAGTGGCCACTTTCGCTGAGGCTTACATTCCTCTCCCATCAATCGACCTATTTAGCACTCATTTAAAGAAGGTGAATTCTCTAAATATCCAGCGCACGGAAGTCCAGACAAAGGTATATCGCTTGTTTTTCCAGTTTTCAAGAAACTTCAGTTATCACTCGAGTCCGTCTCTAATCTTTACAATTCTATTTGCTAACTTATAGGTCATCTGCATCTTCCTCCTCTGGCGCTAACCACTCAAGGCATGGGTCCTACGATAATCTTTACCACATCGACCTCCATCTCCATGGGACTTATTACTTCCGACGCTCCTCCTAGTTCTAACCCAGGGCCTAATTCCAAGAAAATTGCAGCTCTAAAGAAACTGGAGGATGTATCCTTGTCCTTGGAGGAAGATGTTGCTATAAAAAATGCCAAGGACCCAATTAATCAAATTACCATTGTGGAGAAATTAAAGATTGACTTTTCCAAGGTCAAAATTGAAATGGAGCATGGCACTGAAAAGTCTGTCAGTTCTGCACCAACAAACCCTTCCACTAAACTTCTCCTACTCAAGTTGAAGCCTCAAAGATCAAATACTTCGAGACTCCTACCAAAAGACCGACGATCCCCACGCTAAAACTGAGGGAGAAACTACCTAGTCCAAGGGCAAAAGTCCTGAAGAAGGAAATCCAAGGGTGGATGAAAGCGCATGAGGTGACCTGGCAGCTCCAGCCACATGGGCGATATGAGAGGGAAGAACAAGTAGAAGATCCTTGGGACTTACGAGTGAGGTGCCCCTTTCTATTGTCCTTTTTGTCCTTCTTTTCAATGTAAATAGGCTATGTTTGGGAACGACCCCTGCCACCTTTGTATATAAAATATAAATAATGAAAGATCACTTTGTTCTATAATCTTTATTCCATTTTACTAGTTACCGCTTTTATATTCTATAAATATTTACATATAGCTTCCTACATATATAATATAATTGCATGTGTCGTAATTTACCCACAATATACGTGTCTTATTTTCATGCAATGCTTTTATTCACGGCAACTTTATACACATAAATAAAATTCCTACGGTTGCTTTAGTTATATCCTATTTGTAACATCCATGATTTTTAATAACATTACTCAGGAAATTTAATTAGATAAATTAAATAGAATAATGATGATAAGGGAATTAAAATTTGAATAAATCATATAGAAGGTCATTCTTAATAATAAAATAAATAGGCCTTAAATTGTTTTAAAGGTTAATTAGTTTTCACATGGGCATACTAGTAAATAGGCATTTTATTTTACATGGCTATACACATATCATCCTTGTCCATTCACGTTCCATTTTTCATTTTCACGAACGAAAATCTAAAACCTAAGAGCCGGTCATTACCAAGGAAGAAAGGAGGAAAATTTATCTAAAATTATGAAGGATTAATCAACAACAAATCTCAAATTCCTTATCATATCTAAGGTGAATAATAATTTTTATACCATTCTGTTTTATTTTATGATTATACGTTTTTGAATTTATGATTAAATTCGTTATTAAGATGACATGGATGATGATATGCTTGAACTATATTATATTTGATTAATTTTCATTCATTTTCTTATTAATTAGCACATTTTTAGGGTAAAACCGAGAGTCTATGATTTTAGAATGCCATGGTAAAATTTATATTAAGTAAAACATGATTTTGGATATGGATTTTAATTTTCATAATTTTCCATGCTATAGAAAATTTATCATGAATTTCTAAAGGAAAATATAATATAATTGGGTTTAAAATTTATTTCAAGTATTTCAAGAAGAAATTGGATCTGAACTTTTAATATGCTTGATTATATGATAAAATTGATCCTCAATGATTTTTGGGGATTTTTTCCAGTTGATTTACTAGGGAAAATAAATTACTGTTAAAAAGGGACTTTTCTGCAAATGTTGATTTTGTTGTGTGGAAGGGCTTAAACGTTAAATTTCTTTGATTTGGATCTAGATTAATGTGGCAGTTTTTAATTATAAAGTATTTGAAAAGTTTAAAGTAACCAATCAAGGAATTACAACAGGCGGGTTAATTATAAAGTAATTGCCACATTTAGCTATAAATCAGCATTTCAGAAAAAGGTTGTTCCGCCTAATTTGGAGGCATCTTTTGACTACTTTACCTCAGCGTCAATCTAGTCGAAACCAATACATATGGTATCAATGGAATTGGTAAGTAGCAGAAGGTAGGGTGTCAAAAGCAATGCTTTCGTCAGGATCAAAACTAAGGTTCACTTTTAAAAGATAAGCGCGCGCCTAGTTTTTGAACGGCTTTCGGCTGAGTCGATACCCCTTCGAGTTGAAACTTTAGTTTACTTTCTAAAGTTAAATTCTAGCCTTTTTTTACTTAAAGTTTTCGATATAGTCAAAATATATGCTTTCGAAAGGTGTTTTTATAAACAACCTTCAAAGAAGGTTGCTATACTATGTAAAGGTGCCAGCTTTCAAAAGGGTTGGTTTCGACCAAGTCGATAACCAGCTGCAAATTTTCTCCTTTCGATTATGTTGAAGCCATCCATGCTATCAAAGGGTTCTCTGTGTTTTAACTTAAACTATGCCTTTTTCCTGAATGCTTTCGAAGGTTGGGAGTTTCGAAGGCAATGGAGTCGAAAGAGTGTTTCGACTCTATCCTTTGATGTTTAATTCAAAAGGTGGTTGCTTTCACTAGATGGTTCCGACACCATCAACTTTTTTTTGCAAAATAATTTTGTAATTGGTTTCGAAAGAGGTACTTTCGTATATAATCATTTAGACCCAAAGAATGTTTTTAAAGAGTAAACCCAATGCTTTTGAAATGGTACTTAATTTGCTTCGAAGCTATGTTTTAAAGAATATTTCGATACCATTGAAAGGTATTATTGGTTTTGAAAGTGAACATTTAACAAGGGCTTCGAAAGGTATATTTATTATGTTTTGAAAAGAAGTCTATGCATTTTAAGGAGGTTATCCAGAGGTTTTGAAGGTGATGTTTTAAAGTTTCAGAACGAATAACCCACTCTCACTTTTAAAAAGGAAATACCATGGCATAACTAAAGATTTTAGAAGTATTACTTCTTCATATACTTATTCACATCGTAATTAACCCATAACAGTACTTTGCGGAAGGGTGGAATAACCGGCTAGGTTGACCCAGTAGTGAATATAACTTAAGAAATGTTGAAATTTTAATAAAAGATATTGGCAGGGCCCAATAGGTTCATAGTCAGCCCATGAAAACTTATGATCTGACAATGGCAGGGGCCAGTAGGTTTGTAGTTAGCCCATCAAAACTATATCTGGGTTAAGATATTGGTAGTTAGTCAATTAGTTCCTAGTTAACCCGTGAAAACTAGGATAAGAGATAAGATATTATAGTTACCAATAGGTTCTTAGTGATTCGATGAAAACTATGATATTGGATAATTAGCCCATAAATAGTTAACAGGTTAATAGTAATCCTAGAATCTATAATTGAGACACGTTTGCACAAAAAATGGGCAAACACTCAAATCGTTATTGTAGAGCCGTGAATATTATTTGTAGTATATAGCTATTGTTTGATGAAAATTAGTTGCGGATGTTTAAGATAGAAAATTAGTGATTTGCAATAAAGATATGCAAAGGACTTAAATGTAAAAAGACACATAATTTATAGTGGTTCGGCCTGAATGTGCCCACATCCACTGTTCTTTTTTTTTATTATCCCTTTCATTTATGATTACAAGTAAAAGCTTTGAATACGAGTAAACATGCTGTTAGAACTAAGATTTTTCCCACTTGAAGTTGTCTGCCATTGTTGTTGAAAGCTTCGCTCTTCAGCATCCTCCTTTTTTTATGATGTCATGTGCTTGGTATTTATAGAATGAAGAATGAGGAGAGGCAGCTGAGTATATAGTATTTGTAATTTAGTTCAACCTTCTTTCCTCCAAGATTTGATTTAACCTTTCTTACATGATTGTCAAGCTATTCCACTTGTGACTACCGCCATACACCTCCAAGAATCCCGGAATGTGTCATGAAGAAATCGTCGTGCAATGACGAAAATTTCCAACTTTTTTTTAGATCGGTTATACCGGGTTGAGCCCCAAGATAACCTTCACCTGACTCTAAGCAGCATTACTCCCAGCTAACTCTAAGTAAACCCTTAAATTTCTCATGCCTAACTCCAAGAAATCGCCGAACAAAAGTTTTGGTTCGGTCATTGAACCGACTCCACACAGACTCTAGATTTTCAAGACTCGACTCCAAGCAAGCGTCGAATAATGTTTTGGTTTGTTCATCGTCTCGACTCTAAGCAGACTCAAGATTTTCAAGCCCCGACTCTAAGCGAGCGCCGAACCAAAATTTTGGTTTGGTCATCACACCGACTCCAAGAATATTCGAGATTTTCAAGCGCCAACTCCAAGAAATCGTCAAACCAAAGTTTTGGTTTGGTAATTCAACCGACCTAAGCAGACTCTAGATTTTCAAGGCCTGACTCCAAGCAAGCGTCGAACCAAAGTTTAGGTTCGGTCATCGGGCCAACTCTAAGTAGACTTAAGATTTTCAAGCCCCGACTCCAAAAAGCATCGAACCAATGCTTTGGTTCGGTGATCCAACCGACTCCAAGCAGACTCTAGATTTTCAAGGCCCGACTCCATGCAAGCACCGAACCAAAATATTGGTTCGGTCATCACGCCGACTCCAAGTAGGCTCGAGATTTTCAAATCACGACTCCAAGCAAGTGCCGAACCAAATTTTTGGTTCGGTCATTAGGCCAGGGATCCTAGCTTGTTATTGGACTGTCGATCTTGAATGGCAGTAGAGCGTCTCGGTATCAACACCACAAAACAGTGGTGAAGAAATCTTACGATGATCATGTCTCTCAATCCATAGCTCAGATTGAGATGAGATTTCGACCTATGTCCTATCTTGATCTTGGGAATACCTCCAAACTAGTTTGAGTCTATTCCAGAACAATGATGATTTTTCCCCTGGCTCCTCATATTCACCATGTAGTGGGTGAAAATGCCTACAACATTTTCCCTCTAAAGCATAATTTTGTGAATACAAAGTGTGCTTTGTTTAATCCAAGACCGTCTTCTTAGTCTTGCAATGGTTATATTGTCTGAATATATATATCTCGTCGTCGCCTCTGATTTTGCGATCAGCCTCCTTTTGCTAGTTTGACGTGGGACTTTGTTAGTTCTGAGGAGGACTTGCTAAATTTTTAAAGTCGTCTTTGATTAATCTTCATCAGACAAGATGCCGTTTTTCTTGAACCTTCAGTTTCTTACGTTGAGGCTTCATGCAGAGTGCAGACCAACTGATGTATACTTTGCATTATTGACTTTGGATCTGTGATGTCATACTCTGGTTATGTTCATTGTGTGGTTGAGTCAAGCTATCCTATCCATCTCATGTGATCGCCAAGTTTGTGTATTTCTCTACTAATCCTTTCTCTGCTCTTATGCATGCTTTGAAAAGATCAATCATTGATGAATCTGATATAGTAAAAATCTATGTTGAAGGGACTTTGTATGTAGGATATGATGCAGAGTGTTATCGAGTGAATGTTGGTTATGACTTCCCTAGCCTATGTTTTGTATCTTCTGCCTGGACGTTTGTACAAAGATATGTATATTTTATGTAACTTTTGGTTGGAATCCTCGTATCTGTAAGGTGTAATTGGATTGTACAGCATACAGTCTGGTAAAGTGATGATCAGTTTTACTAACTCCTTCAATAGCTTGGTTTGATAATCCTCGATGTACTTGTATAGACTTGATTGCTGGTAAGTTTTGACGAATAAGTGTTGAATTATTGAGAAGCTTGGTGAAGGAGCAAGGATAGTCGGACCATGAAATTGGATTGGTGGACTTAATTGGACCGAAACAATTTGGTTTGGGAGTGGATGATGATAGCCAAACCACTTGGTCTAGTACATGAAAAGTGGTTGGGCCGAGGTGCAAAATGGGGTCGAGCTAAAGTGTTGATAGGTTGCATGGTCCAAGGTCGAAACAATGATCTGGTGCACTGCCTGTGCCAATCGTAAGCTTGTGTTTGGAGTCTAGCGATTGTGATTGAGACAAAATTATGGTTTGGCACTAATATAAGATTATAACTAAACCAATTTTTGAGAGAGCGACATTGGCTTTTCTGTCTAGGGACTGCGAGGAATTGTCCATACTAGGAGTACGTCATTATTCTCGTACGAAGTCATGGTCACGACAAAACGTGAGTTATGGATGGCTTGATTAGAAAGCATACTCTGATTGTGGGTTAGAGTGATTCATTATTGCTAGTTTGAGTTATGCCAAGTGCTGATGTTGGATGCCCCCGGTATGAGGTGTTTAGATGGAATAATCTTTGGACATTGGAAATCTTGATTAAAATCAGTTTATTATTTCCTGTTGATGAGGTAGAATCAATCTTTTAATTCAAATATCTTGTTGGATTTGGTGGTAAAGGATCGTCCTATTCTATTGACTTTACCTATAAGTTTAGGTTCCTATCGGGCCTAGTGTTGTAAAGGACTTTCAACCTTACCTTAGAATTAGTTACAGACTATTAGCACATTTTCATGTGGAATTTTTCCACAGATATATGTTAGAGTCATCCCGTGTGTCCTTGGGATTTATTAGGTAAAGGTATCAAGCTATTTGTGTTAAAAATAGACTTTGATATGAATTAATTACATTTGAAATGTTAGAGATCGAATCACTTCTGTTTAAAGAGGTCCTTATCATTTGAAGTGATTCCCTACTACTAAGGTATAGAGAGTAATTTTGGGGACATGGTAGTTCTCAAATACTCATCACATCCTCAAGAGCACTCTCTAGCGACGTTGTCAAAATTCGGCCGGGAGCACTCATTATTTATTGGGGTTTGCCCCCAGCATAGTACACTTGTTTACTTCTCACAACATGCAGCCTTATATCATGAATAGGTTTTAAACTTGCGAACTTAAGGTCATGATTCCAATGTGCTATTACCAAGATGAATGGTAGTGCATGTGTATAATCAAGAGGTGAGGTGGTGCTATGCCCCCAAGTATTTATTTTTCGAATTTAGATTATCTTACAAAAGTTAGTCATACCTTTGCACTGAGTTTTTCTCAGGTTATATAAGTGTGCTCAGCTTTAGGGGAATCCTTACAGTTTCTTGAGCGAAGTTGGCTAAAAGGGATATTCTAATTCTTTTGGCAATGTTGGACCGATGTTCTGCTATCTCTGACCGAGTTGAGTCGATGCTCCGTTTCCTCTGGTGGAGTGGAAGCGAATGAATATCCTGTTGTGGTTGGCAGAGTGGAATTCATATTTTTACTGTCTGTATGTAATGCCACAAGACTAAAAGAAATTGTTAGAAGCTACTAGTTTAGGTATAACGAACTATATTCTCAATCAAGATAGTCCTTCTAAACTTAAGATTTGTGGCACGTAAATTACTTGCCCTGATTGTGGATTTTGGTGACATATGGTTTGTCCCAACCTATGTTCCAAGAGAGTGTAACTTTTTCGGCTGTCGTACTTTAGATTTAGAGCCAAGATTCACACACATGGTAACTACATGAGAAATTATGGCTTGTTTCGTGAGTATCATTCGATTTACTGTGGCCTGACTAGCGTGGGTGCCGATCGTCAACTATGAACTATCCCTGGCTACAACCATGCCTTAATCGTGGGATTTATTATCGGTTCGCAGTTGCTGGCGAGCTAAACGCCAATGGTAAACTACTTAGGCTATAATCGTGCCTAATCCATGACTTGTAGTCGGTTTATCATTGCTGGCTAGGGGGTCGATCGTCAATCGTGAACTACCCGGTTATTTTCATGCCTTTAGTCATGGTTATCTTGCTTTCACTGCTGCCGGTGAGAGCTTGCGATTGATTGCAATAGGAAAAATATCATACAAACAATCGAGCAAAACATCAATTTTTACAGTGGTTTGGCCAGAATATGCCTGCGTCCACTGTCTTTTTTTTATTGCTTCAAGTGATACGTGTTTTTTACAAGCTGAGAGAAGTAATGGCAGATATGCTGGAGATTCCTTCCTTTCCCAAAAACCTTTGCCGTTAACTGTCGACGGAATGTAAGCTCCATTGTTTAGATCCTTATGAACAACAAATGGCCCTTCCCAAACTGGATCTAGTGCGCCTGGATGAGGAAAGACTTGCTTAAGAACAATATCTCCCTCTTATAACTCTTGGGGCTTCACCTAAGATTTGTATTGTTTTTCCACTTTCTGTCTATATGCGGCGGTTTGAGAGTGGTGTTATTCCTTTTTTCTTCAATCAAGTGTAAGGACATGTTGAGAAGCTCCTTGTTTTCTTTAGGATTATGATGTGTCCTACGATATAAAGGGACAACTGTTTCGACCAAAAGCATGGCCTCAGCCCGCATGCTTAGAGAAAATAGAATATGTCATGTTGTTATTTTGTTGAAGGCTTAGTAGGCACACAGTGATGTGGGTAGTTTTTTTAACTCACACTCCTTTGGATTTATCTAGTTTTTTTCCTTAATTAGTGTTTGCAAGACTTTGTTGGCAGCTTCGACCTGTCCATTGGCCTGGGGCAACTCCTATTTTGAGTCAATCCATGCTAGGCTAAGAATGAATTTATTCTTTGAGTTAGTCAAGCTAGATTTGTGCCCAGATGCCCGACTGATATGCCATTGTTAAGGAAAGGGGCGGTCATCAGCAGTGAACTGCCTAGGCTAGCGCCCTTAGTCATGGCTATCCTATTTTCACTACTGCAAACACAAGCTTGTGATCAAGGTTACTAATCACAAAAGAAGTAGTGGTTATAATAGCATAGGTTTTAAGTGAATATAACTACATATGTGTTAAGTGAATGCATTAGTCTCTTGTCTCGGTCAACAGGAAAGAGTAGTTTATACCGAACCCGCCGCTTCGAAAAAAGCACAAAGTACCAGGTTATGTAGTATGCCTAGTTAAAGATGTTCTCTTGGATAGGAAGTCTCGCTTGGTATTTTTGTAAGACTCTGTGGAACCTAGGAGCCGATGGAATTATCCTGAAATGACAACAACTGAGTCAGATAAAAACAAAATAAGAGGTTTGTTATGGTATCTCCACTGCAGGACCGTCTATTATCATGCATATGACATGTTTATATAAGCATATTGTGTTATCAAAGAGCTCCTCATAATGATTTTCAACAAGTTCTCTATTTGATAGCGGTGATTTTACTGGGCCAAGATTCTTGTTCGGCATTTTAGTGCTGCCTTTTAGCAGTCATTGGTCTAGTCATTTTGTCAAATTGACTCCGGCTAGTTTGGTGGACTTATAGTTGATTTCCCAATGTGCATCCTGCTATCCTTAGTTCTTAATCAATTTGAATTATGTTTTTTGATTATTGGATCATGATGGAATGGTGAAGCTAGTATCTTGATTGGTGACTGCAATGTCCTAGCGGTTTACTATATATTGTTGATTCGTGTTGAATTGTGATATGAGGAGTAGTGGTGGTGGTTCTGGATAACTCTTGCCTTTTTGCTACGGGCCAAATATGTTGGACTTGTTGGAGCTCCATTTTCAAAACCTTTCTGTATAAACTATTATGTTATCCAAATTCGCTGTAGATGTCGTTTCCATTGCATCCTCTTCTTTACCCTTTGTGGTAACATCATACTCAAATGGATGGCTTCTCTCTGATCTTTGATCATTAGTGCTTCGGAGGCAGAGAGTTGTATCTCTTCCATTTTGCTATAGCATTTGCGTTGCAAGCTATGCTAGCGTCCCTAAGTGACCGTCTATCTAAACTCCCTACAGTGATGTAGCGTTATAGGGGCTAGTTTGATTTTTTTTTTCTTCACATCATGTAGCGTGTAAGCACCCTTGGGTCAATCAGCGCATGCAACGGATTTACGAATCCTTCCTTCACCCTTTTCCAAGGATGGAGATCCAAGAGTAGATGGTAAGCCCTGCAATAGCTTAAGATTGATTAGAATGAAAGAAAAGTAACTATATAGTACCTACTTTGTGCCCCTTATTTATCAGCAAGTGTGGAGATCTTTGGAAGTGTCTAGGGGCCGGGTTAGCCCCTTATAAAAGATTGTAGTGGGCACTCAAAAGTTTTTTGTTTTCCTGGAAGGTAGACTAGCAACTCTTGGTCTTATCTCCTTCTCTTTTCATATTTATTTAACATATCCCTACGTAAGGAGAGCTATTGACATTATTTGAATCATGTCTGGTAAGCCTTTGGATTGGTGATGCCTTCATGCGTGATAGGAGTGACGAAGCATCGTGCTTGTCATATCAAGACTTTGAGTATTCGATCATCATAACTTCGGTCTTCAAGTTGTGATATTTCGATCCATCAGTGGGATTTCAATTATAGTACTTTGATTTGATGCTGGATGGAAAAAGGGCTGTGCTTGGGGTTCATTTGGTTATGTGGAATGCCCCCTATGTTCTCTAGACTAGGGATTCCCTTATTATGACATTGAGGTCGAATACTTCTATCTTCCCTAAGCGTGTCAAGAGTTTAAATACCAAAGCTTTATGTTAAATAGTGAAGTGTTTATAGGTTTCAATCACTACCATGTCAAATTTACATCCGATAATTTATAGCACCGAGAGGTTATTAGACTAATCTTTCTGTTTTTTCACATCCGGATAGCTATTGCATTCTTTGCAGTGGAATTCTCTCACTTTAGGTGGCATATTGGGAAGTTGTTCTCCTTCCCTTCTTTGAGAGTTTGTACTTTTCTAGAGAGATAATTCAATTTTCGAAAAGGATTGGGAGGTTTTGTAGCTTCGAAGGTTAATGGTCCAACTCTTAAAATAAAGGGAGAATCTTGAGATATGAGATATAACATATCAGTCAGAGGAATGGTGATTACGAACTTAAAAAAGAAAAAGAGAAAAACTCTAATCTCAAAGAGACAATGAATTTAGGTCAGGAGAAAGGATTTCGAGTTTGAAGGGAGAAAAGGATTTTCTTAGAACTGTAATTTTATATTTTACTATGAGAATAGATCCTTTTATATAAAAGAGGAAGATAGTTTTTTATGTTAAAGAAGCAATGCTTCCGGATGGAAATAGAATAAGATCTATAATGATTTTAGATCTAAAAAATGACTAATTGTTTCTTTTCGTCAAAAACAATGCCTTTTGATCTGAAATGAGAAAAAAGAAGATATAATGATTTCAGATCTAAGAAATGAATACATGTTTCTTTTTTGCTTAAGAAATAGTGTTTGTAGTTCTAAAATAAGAGAAAAGAAAGACAAAATAACTTTTAATCTCTAAGGAGTAGTGATTGCAGATTCTAAAAGAGAAATAGATTTTCCTAAAGCAACGGATTTAGATATGGGAGATATAGAGTATTTCAATCCAAAATACAGTGATCTTAAACTGGGAAAGTGAGAAAAAGAGAATCTCTCATTCCAAGGCGACAGTGACTTTAGATTTGAAAAGAAAAAGTTACAGATTCCATTAAAAATTCAATTTCAAATGTTAAAACTAGAAACATGTTTTCTTTTGTGAAAGAAAATAATGATCCAGATCTAAACAGTGGGAAAAGAGGGGTTCATATGCCAAGAAACCATGTTTTTGGATTCCAAATAAGAAAAGAGAGGTGGGTTGATTTCAGATTCAAAGAATGGGTACATGTTTCTTTTTGGTTAAGGCACATGCGTTTGTGGATTAGAAATAGTTAAAGAAATATCTAAGGATTTCAGATCTAAGAAATGATATTTTTTTGCTAATAAAAAAAGTCCGTGGATAGTAAAAGTAAGGTCTAAAAAGTGGACAAGAGAATTTCTCTATGCAGTAAAATGGATGTTCAGATCCGAAAAGAAAAGGGGGATTTTTGTTTTATGTGAAATAGTCATGGAAGATCTAAAAAGAAACATAGATTTAAGATCTTAGAAAAGGGGAGAGGGTTTCTTAAGAGAAGAAACGACAATCTCAAGTCAGAAGATTAGAAATAGTAGGTTTCAAAATAAAAGTAAAAGTAAGAAAGAGAGAATTTCCATTTGAAAAAGAAAATTTCAGCTCTCAGTGAAAGCACCAAAATGTTTGCACAAAAAATGGGCAAACACTCAAATCGTTGTTGTAGATCTATAAATATTGTTTGTAATATATAGCCATTGTTTGATGAAAGTTAGTTGCAGATGTTTAAGGTAGAAAATCAGTAATTTGCAATAAAGAGTACACAAAGGACTTAAATGTAAAAAGACAGAATTTATTTCAGCCCGAATGTGCCTATGTCCATTGTTCCTTTTTTATTATCCCTTTCATTTCTGATTACAAGTACAAGCTCTGAATACGAGTAAACATGCTATTAGAACTAAGATTTTTCCCTCGCGAAGTTGTCTGCCATTGTTGTCGAAAGCTTCGCACATCAGCATCCTCCATTTTTATGAGGTCATGTGCTTAGTATTAATAGAATGAAGAATGAGGAGAGGTAGCTGAGTATATAGTATTTGTAATTTGGTTCAAGCTTCGCTCTTCAGCATCCTCCTTTTTAGGTCGGTTATACCCCAAGCAAACCTTCACCCGACTCCAAGCACATTACTCCCAGCTTACTCCAAGTAAACCCTTAAATTTCTCATGCCTGACTCAAAACAAACGTCGAACAAAAGTTTTGGTTCAGTCATCGGACCGACTCCAAGAAGACTCCAAATTTTCAAGGCCCGACTCCAAGCAAGCGCCGAACCAATGTTTTGGTTCAATCATCGCCCGGACTATAAGAAGACTCGAGATTTTCAAGCCCCGACTCCAAGTGAGTGCCAAACCAAAGTTTTGATTCGGTCATCACGTCGACTCCAAGCAGATTCGAGATTTTCAATCCCCGACTCCAAGCAAGCGCCGAACCAAAGTTTTGGTTCGGTAATTCAACCGAGTTCAAGCAGACATCAGATTTTCAAGGCCCGACTCCAAGCAAGCACCGAACCAAAGTTTTGATTCGGTTATCTGGAGGACTCCTAGTAGACACGATATTTTTATGCCCTGACTCCAAGCAAGCGCCGAACCATTATTCTTGTTCGGTAATACAACCGACTTCAAGCAGACTCCAGATTTTCAAGGCCTGACTCCAAGCAAGCGTCTAACCAAGATTTTGGTTTGGTCATCCACCGATTCCAAGCGGACTTAAGATTTTCAAGCCCCGATGCCAAGCAAGCGCCGAACCAAAGTTTTGGTCTGGTTATCGGATCGAGGAACCTGGCTTACTGTTGGACTGTCGACCTTGAATGTCCATAGAGCGTCTCGGTATCGGTCCTACGAAACGGTGGTGGACAAATCTTAGGATAATCATATCTCTCAATCCGTAGCTCGGATTGAGACGCGATTTCTACCGATATCCATTTCTTGATCTCGAGAATATCTTTAAACTAGTTTGAGTCTGTTCCAGAACAATGACGATTTTTTCCTCGGACTTCTCATATTAACCATGTATTGGGCGAAAATGCCCACAACAAGACAGACAGTCAAAATGAATGGGGATAGGTAATCCATGAAATTATTGGAGTTACCTATAGATTCTTAGTGATCCCATGAAAACTATGATGTTGGACAGATGGTCCATAAACATTTAACAGGTTAATAGTAATCTTAGAAACTATAATTGAGACAGATAGTCAAAATGAATGGGGATGGGTAATCCAAATTTGATTTACTTGTTTTGCATATCATCATAATGTTTTGAAATACTATGTTTTAACTATTGTGGATGCAGGAGCACAGTATACGATTTTGTAAACGTTTTGGGATACAAGTGAGGTGAAAACCCTTTCCGCTAAGTGGCGTGGTCTCACTAGATATCTAAATGGTTTGAGATGGAAAATTGTTATTCATACCAGGTTTTATGTCTGACTCAAAGTTTTTGTTTTTCCCTTAAACCCTCAAGTACTCAATTGGTTTTGAGTAGGTTGAGAGTTAAGGCTTCAAGGTATTCGTTAAGACGAATAAAGCTTCCGAGAATGTGCAAGTGGAAAGCTTGTTATTATAGTTCTTTTATTTTCGTTATGCATTGTGTTTGTAAAGGCACTTTTGTTCTCTTGCCTATTTATATACTTTGATCAACCATGGGGACATCTTCATATGTCGCTGTTGACGTATTTTGTAATAATTATATGTTATTTGAACATGGTCTGCGAACCGAGATTATGTTATGAATTTGGAATATTTTGGAATAGAATGTGGAAATTGTTTGTTGTTTAATTTTTTTCCATATTCCTGTGTTTCTGTGAATCAATGTACCTAATATCACTGTATTTGGTTGCCGAGGATTAATAACTATGGATGACTACAGTATTCATAGCCGTCAGTTTCGGGCCTCCAAGTAGGGGGATGTTACAAGTTGGTATCAGAGCATGGCTTATGAAACTTTAAGAAAGACTTAAACCTAAAAGATTTTCCAAACACAATCCAATGAATCAGATAATAAGATTGGGGTTTGGGTGAACGCTATAGTAACGTACTTGTATTTGATATATATATATATATATATATATATATATATAAGTATGTATTTCTATTCTCTTAGACCGTTCTTCTGTATCTTACAAAGGATAGTATGCAAATTTACGAGAAAGGCGATATGGAAGCAGGAAACGGAAGAGGAAATCTCGATGGAGGAAGCACCACAACTAACGGAAATGCTCGATCCACTACTAGGAGGAACCATGGTCGACGGGGTTATGCTAGTAATCAAAATGTTGATGCCAATGTGAATGCTAGAAATCCTGCAGTAGATATGGGGGTGAAGTATCAGTTCTTTGTTGGTTTGACACAAGCAGGAGTTGTTGCTGGTGTTGCTGGAAATGTAGGTGGAGTTAATCATGTGGCTCTAGTTAGGAATAATTATGCTTTTGCTGAGTAGAGATTACACCAATTTGGGTGGGAATCCATTTTTAGGAACGAAGAATTCCATAGAGGTTTAGAATTGGCTGTTGCATTATGAGCGTATATTTATTGATTTGGGCCTGAATGATGGGCAAAAGAGAAGGTTGGCCTATAGACAGTTGCAGGGGTCGGTACTACATTAGTGGAATAGTGTCACTACCAGAGTTCCGGAAGAGCAGTTAACTTGGGCTGATTTTAAAACGAGATTTGAGCAGAAGTTTGTATCTGAGTTTTTTAAGTCTGAGATGATGAGGAAGTTTATGGATTTAGTGCAAGGAGAGATGTCAGTCTTCGAGTATGCTACTAAGTTTGAAGAGCTGTCTCGATATGGATATGCTACTATAGATACTGATATCAAAAGAAATGAGAGGTTCATTCAGGGATTAAGGCCGGAGCTTGCTAGAATGACCATGACACATGTCCGTAATCCTTGTAATATAGTGGTGGATATGGCCATTCGCCATGAGGAGTTACAAGCTGAGTTTGCTAAGTATAAGTCATTGGAAACTCAGGGTTCTCAAGAGAAGAAAAGGAGGTTCTTTAAAAAGAAATGAGCATAAAAGGGAGATACTGCTAAAAATTCAAAAGCTGAGGTAGTTTGCTATAAGTGTGACAAGAAGGGTCACTTTGCTAATGAATACCGGTCAGGAAATGGAAAGAAAGCTGCAAACAAGGAGAACATGAAGTGCTTTAACTATGATCAAGTTGGGCATTACAAGAGTCGGTGTCCAAAGCCAATTAGGGAGGACAAAGGAAAAGTTTTTGCTATAGGATCAGCCAGGCCTAATGCAACTGATAAAGGAAAGACTGTGATGGAGGTACGTTTTTTATTCATAGTATTCTAGTTAGAGTACTTTTTGATGCCGGTGCATCACATTCATTTATATCTCAATTTTTGGTCGATAGACTATGTTTAGAACCCACCTATCTTATTACTTCCTTAAGGGTTGCAAATGCAATAGGAGGGTATGCAATTCTAGGGTTAAGATGTGACCAGTTAGAACTTGACTTGTTAGGTCATAAGTTTTCTTGCAATTTGTATGTTATTAATTTCGTAGATATCGGAATCATTTTGGATATGGATTGGTTGGGTAGGTATGAGGCTAGAATATTTTGCTAGGATAGGAAAATATTACTAAGACGCCCTGATAGTCATAATCGAGTGATATTCCTAGTAAAGAATACTGTCTGGAGTGTTAGTACTTTACTTAATGCTATGGGGTTAAGAAATGAGTTAAGTTAGGTTCAGATAGCAAGGGAGTTTGTAGATGCCTTTGAGCCAGTCACTTAACTACCACTGAGAAGAGCTATTGAGTTTAGGATAGATCCTGTGCCGGGAGCTGAACCTGTAAGTAGACTACCTTGTAGGATGACACTAATTGAGATGAAAGAATTGAAGGTGCAGCTAGTGGATCTTGGAGGAAGGAATTTTATTAGACCAAGTAGTTCGCCTTGGGGAGCAACCGCAGTATTCGTAAAGAAATCGAATGGGTCATTAAGGATGTGCATTAACTATCGTAAGTTAATTGAAAGGACGATTAAGAATAAGTATCATTTGCCAAGAATAGATGATCTTTTTGATCAGTTGAGTTGAGCCAGAGTGTTTTCCTAGTTGGACTTGGCAACGGGTTTCCATCAGTTAAGAGTGGCGGAGGACAGTATTCCTTTGACAACATTTCAAACTAGATATGGTTCATATGAGTGGTTGGTGATGCCATTTGGATTAATGAATGCACCTACTTTCTTTGGGGATTTGATGGGCTGAGTTTATCGATACTTGGATAGGTTTGTACCAGTGTTTATAGATAACATTTTAGTATACTCTAAGGATGAGAAGGAGCATGAAGTTCATCTTAGAGTGGTGCTAGAGACGCTGAGGCAGAATCAGCTAAAGGAGAAGTTTACCAAGTGTCATTTCTGGAAGAAAAGGTTAAATTTCTTGGTCATGTGGTTTCATAGAAATGATTGTCAGTCAATCCAGATAAGATCGAAGTAGTAAATAATTGGAAGAGACAAGATACAGTGACCGAGATCAGGAGTTTTCTTGGACTTCCTGGCTACTACCGGAGATTCATCAAGGATTTCTCGTGGATAGCAACACCTTTAAATAAGCTAACCATGGAGGAGGTAAAAGTTGTTTGGTACGACAAATGTGAGGAAGCATTCCTTATTTTAAAGCATTTGTTGACTAATGCACCCGTGTCAGTAGTTCCAGAAGGAAATCAAGGGTTGGTGGTATATACTGATGCATGCAGAACTGGATTGGGAGCAGTATTGATGAAGAATGAAAAAGTTATTGCCTATGTTTGGCGACAGCTTAGACCGCATGAAGTTGGATATCCTACTCATGATTTGGAGTTGGCGGCAATGATCTTTGCATTGAAGATATGGAGACATTATCTACTAGGGGAGAGGTTTGAGCTTTATATCGATGATAAGTCTTTACGATATATTTTCTAAGAAGGAGTCGAATATGAGGCAACAGAGATGGCTGGAGTTTTTGGCGGCATATGATTTGGTATAGAGTACACACCAGGAAAAGGTAATAAGGTAGCGAATGCTCTTAGCAGAAAACATCAGAATGTGGTGTTAGCTATGTTAGCAGAATGGAAAGATTTAGAAGCTTTAGTCAGTTGTGATATGCAGTTAAGATCGACTGCTAGTTCTAGTCAGAGTTCTGCCAGGTTGTCTTGTTTAGAAGTTCGACCAATACCGGTTGAGAAAATTGCTTATATGCAAAACGAGGATCCGGTGTTAGCTGAGAGAATTAAAAGGCTTGAGGTTTTAACTGAGATCGATGACCTAAAGGATTTTAGCCTTGATCAGAGAGGATGGTTGAGAAAGAAGGGACGGTTGTGTGTTCTGTAAGTGGAGGACTTGAAGAAAGAAGTTCTTGGAGAATGTCATCGGTCCAAGTTTACGATTCATCGTAGAGGGACTAAGATATATCAGGATATGAAGAGGATCTTCTATTGGAAAGGTTGAAGAGGGATATTGGCTTGTGGGTTAGGCAGTGTGCAATCTGTCAACAACTGAAAGCTGAAGATCAGAAACCGAGTGGGTTGCTTTGGCCTTTAGAGATTCCAGTTTGGAAATGGGATTCGATATCTATGGATTTTATAGACGGGTTGTCAATGTCAAATAAAGGTAATGAAAGTATATGGGTTACAGTGGACAGATTGACCAAGAGTGCTCATTTCATTCCGGTTAAGTAAACTAGAACGACACCTATTTTAGCTAAGTTGTTCCTGAAGAATATAGTTAGACTGCATGGAGTTCCTTGTAGTATAGTCAGTGACAGAGATGTTGTGTTCACAAGTGAATTCTGAAAGAGTCTACAGGAAGTGATGGGTGCCAAGCTTAATATGAGTATAACAAATCACCCTCAGACAGATGGGCAGGCAGAAAGAGTCAACAAAGTACTTAAGGATTTACTAAGAGCTTATGTATTGGACTTTGGTGGATCTTGGGAGGATCACCTACATTTGGTTGGGTTTTCCTAAATTAACAGTTATCAGACAAGTATAGAAATGGCACCGTTTGAAGATTTTTATATAAGACCATGCAAATCACTAGCATGTTGGTTAGAGACCAGAGACAAACTAGCCTTAGGTCTAGATTTGGTCAGGGATGCGTCAGAGTAGTTTGAGTTAATACGAGAAAGGATGAAGGAAACTCAGTCAAGATAGAAGAGTTACGTGAATAAGAGGCGTAAGAACCTAGAGCTTTCAGTTGGAGATAAGGTTAAGGTAACACCAATGAAGGGTGTGATACAGTTTGGAAAGTCAGAAAAGTCAGCCCCAAAATATGTAGGTCCATTCTTGATTATAGAGAGGATTGGAAAGCTCGCATAAAGAATAGAGTTGCTGAGCAGTTTGGTAGGTGTCCATAATGTATTTCATGTGTCTCATCTTCGCAAGTATGTGTATGATCCAGAGACTACTAATCCTCCGACGGGGTTGGAAGACTTAGTAGTAGAGCCTAATTTAACTTTTGTCAGACAACCAGTTCGGGTTGTAGCTGAGGTGAGAAAATATTAAGGAATAAGATAGTCAGGTTGGTGAAAGTTCGGTGGAGTGACAATGAGAAGGACCGTAGTTGGGAGATAGAGGACAGGATGAGAAATACTTATCTTGGTCTGCTTTGAGGGTATGTCTATATTAGATTTATATAGATATTTACTAGTTAGTTAGACTAATATCATTGTTAGGAGTTGTCACATATGATTGCTATGTTTAGTATTTAGTCCTTATTAAATTTCGAGGACGAAATTCTTTAAGGGGGGAACCCTATAATATCCCTGATTTTTGACAACATTATTCAGGAAATTTAATTAGATAAATTAAATAGAATAATGATGATAAGGGGATTGAGATTTGAATAAATCATATAGAGGCCGTGCTTCATAATAAAATAAATGGGATTTAAATTGGTTTAAAGTTTAATTAGTTTCCATATGGGCATACTAGTAAATAGCCATTTTATTTTACATGGCTATACACATCTTATTCTTGTCCATTCACGTTCCATTTTTCATTTTCAAAAACGAAAAACCTAAGAGTTATCCATTACCAAGGAAGAAAGGAAGAAAGTTTATCTAAAGCTAAAAAGGATTAATCAACAAAAAATCTCAAATTCTTTATCATATCTAAGGTGAATAATAATTTTTATACCATCTCTATTTTATTATATGATTATAGGTTTTTGAATTTACGATTTAATTAATTTTTAAGATAACATGGATGATAATATGCTTGAACTATATTGTGTTTGATTTATTTTCAATCATTTTCCTATGAATTAGTATGGTTTTAGGGTAAAACCGAGAGTCTATGATTTTAGAATGCCATGGAAAAATTTTGTGTTAAGCAAAATATGATTTGGGGATGGGTTTTAATTTTCATAATTTTTCGAGCTATGTAAAATTTATCATGAATTTCTTAGGGTAAATATGATATAATTGGATTTAAAATTTATTTCAAGTATTTCAGGAAGAAATTGGGTTTAAACTTTTAATATGTTTGATTACATGTTAAAATCAATTATTTGTGATTTTTGAGGATTTTTCCCAGTTTATTTATTAGGGAAAATAAATTATTGTTAAAGAGAGACTTTTTTGTAAATGTTGGTTTTGTTGTATGGAAGGGCTTAAACGTTAAATTTCTTTAATTTGGATTTAAATTAATGCGGCAGTTTTTAATTACAAAGTATTTGAAAAGTTTTAAAGTAAGTAATCAAGGAATTACAATAGGCAGGTTAATTATAAAGTAATTGCCATACTTAGCGATAAAACAGCATTTCAGAAAATGGTTGTTCCGCTTAATTCGGAGGAGCCTTTCGACTCTTTTACTACCGCATCAATCTAATCTAAACTATTAGAGTCGAAACCAACGCACATGGTATCGATTGAATTGGTACATAGTGAATTGGTAAGCAGTGGAAGGTTGGGTGTCGAAAGCAATGCTTTCGTCAGGGTCGAAACCAAGGTTCACTTATAAAAGATAAGTGCCTGCCTAGCTTTTGAACGGCTTCCGACCGATTCGATACCCTTTTGGTCGAATCCTTAGTTTGTTTCCTAAAGTTAAATTCCAGCCTTGTTTTTCTTAAAGTTTTCGACATAGTCGAAACATATGCTTTCGAAAGGGTTTATTATCAATAGCCTTCAAAGAAGGTTGTTATACTATGTAAATGTGTCAACTTTCGAAAGGGTTGGTTTCGACGAAGTCAAAACCCAGTCGCAAATTTTCTCCTTTCGACTGCGTTGAAGCCATCTATGTTGTTGAAGGATTCTCTATGTTTCGACTTAAACTAAGCCTTTTTCCTGAATGCTTTCGAAAGGTTAGGGATTTCGAAGGCATTGGAGTCGAAAGAGGGTTTCGACTCTATCCTTTGATGTTTTAATTTAAAAGGTAGTTGCTTTCGACAAGATAGTTCCGATACCATCAACTTTTTCCCCAAAATAATTTTTTAATTCGTTTCAAAATAGGTACTTTCGTATATAATCATTTTGACCCAAAGAATGTTTTTAAAGAGTAAACCCAATGCTTTCGAAAGGATACAGTATTTGCTTCGAAGCTATGTTTTAAAGAAAATTTTGATACCATCGAAAGGTATTATTGGTTTCGAAAATGAACATTTAACAAGGGCTTCAAAAAGTGTTTTTATTATGTTTTGAAAAGAAGTTTATGCTTTCAAAGGAGGTTATCCATAAGTTTTGAAGGTGATGTTTTAAAGTTTCAAAACGAATAACCCACTCTCACTTTTAGAAAGGAAATACCATGGCATAACTAAAGATTTTAGAAGTATTACTTCTTCATATACTTAGTCACATCATAATTAACCATAATAGTACTCTGTGAAAGGGCAGAATAACCAGTTAGGTTGATCCAGTAGTAAATATAACTTAAGAAACGTAGAAATTTTAATAAAAGATATTGGCAGTGGCCAATAGGTTCATAGTCAGCCCATGAAAACTTTGATTTGATGTTGGCAGGGGCCAGTAGGTTTGTAGTTAGCCCATGACAACTGTATCCGGATTAAGATATTGACAATTAGTCAATAGGTTCCTAGTTAACCTATGAAAACTAGGATAAGAGATAAGATATTGGAGTTACCAATAGGTTCTTAGTGATCCCATGAAAACTATGATGTTGGACAGATAGTCCATAAACATTTAACAGGTTGATAGTAATCCTAGAAACTATAATTGAGACAGATAGTCAAAATGAATGGGGATGGGTAATCCAGATTTGATTTTCTTGTTTTGTATAACATCATAATGTTTTGAAATACTATGTTTTAACATTGTGGATGTAGGAGCATGGTATATGGTTTTGTAAATGTTTTAGGATACTAGTGAGGGGAAATCCGTTCTGTTAAGCAGCGTGGTCTCACTAGATATCTAAATGGTTTGAGATGGTAAATTTTTATTCATACCAGACATTATGTCTGACTCGAAGTTTTTGTTTTCTCCTTAAACTCTTGGGTACTCAATTGATTTTGAGTAGATTGAGAGTTAAGGTTTCCATGTGTTGTTTTAGATGAATAAAGCTTCCGAGGACGTGTAGGAGGCAAGCTTTTTATTAGAGTTCTTTATCTCCGCTGTGTATTTTCTTTGTAAAGGAAATTTTTTATCTTTCCAATTTATATACTCTGATCAACCAATGGGGCATCTTCATATGTCGATCTTGACGTATTTTGTAATAATTATATGTTATCTGAACGTGGTCTGTGAACAATTTGGAATATTTTGAAATGTTATATGGAATTTGTTTGCTGTTTAAATTTTTTCCATATTCCTATGTTTCTTTGTATCAATACATCTAATACCATTGTATTTGGTGGACAAGGATTAATAACTATGGATGACTGCAACATCTGTAGCGGTTAGTTTGGGCTTCCAAGTAGGAAGATGTTACACTATTGCTTAGTCTCGTTTATAGTTGCTAAAGCATTTTGTCTTGCTAAATAAAACCGTAATTTGACCAATTCCATGGTCATTCATGTTCGTTTAGGTTGAATTTCCTTCGATCACTGGTGAGTTGCATAAAATCCAAGTTTTTAGTTGTTCCCTAACTTTGGGAAACTACGGTTTTGACGTCTATCTCTCAACATCCCAGGTCTCGTCAATAATCAGGCATGATTGGCATTATCCATATGTTTACATCTCTAAACCTCAACAAAGCATATCCTGCTTAGCAGTGAGTGAAATTTAAATTCTTTTATAGTCTTATCACTTAATGAGTCTTGGTTGAGGTTAATCATATATGGAAAATTATCTGATTGCCCCTAATCTAATTATACTCTTTCAGTCCTAATCCTAGACTGGAAGAATAGAATAATATCTATTTTCGACCTTCAATGACTAACCTCGCTCATCCCTAGTGAAGCAGCTCCTATAGGGCCATAAGCATAGTCGTGAATATCCTGTCAGTTTACCGGTTCATATGTCCAAGAACCTATGCATTTGGATGCCCTAGGCATCCTTTTCTCGGCCTCACCTATCTTTGAGTGTTGACCGAGAACATCTGTCGACCGTCCTTACTTGTCTTAGGCCTAGCGTATCCTACTAGGCTACTAGCATAGTCAAGAATTTCCGTCTGCATGCTAGTTTTTATCTCCAAAAAATGGGATTTTCGTTACTTTCTCCTAGGCATTCCTTATTGACTTCTCCTATCTCCATGAAATCGTCAATGTCTGAAGGCGAGGGTCAAATTACCCGATTGAGCCGTATGTTGGTTGTCTCTAGTCATAATTCTGGACCAGAGGAAAATATACTGTTTTCTAAGTACCTAAGTGTGTAGGGTTGAATTATCCGATCAGCCCTTGAAATTATACTTCTTGTCTCGATCCTGGACCAAGTGAGTATGTTCCTTATTGTGCTGCTAATCACATAGCATAAGAAATTTGCTTACAAGAACACAGTTTCATTGATTCAAGAAGAGAATTTTTATTTATAAATGGGAAACACGACAAGTCTTGCCTTATTACATTGCCTTCGAAATCCTAGGATGGCTTATTTACGAAAAGAAATTAAATAAGACTGCATAAAATAGGGCCATAACAAGTCTCTATTACATGCCTGGGGAATTGGGATTCCATTTACAACAACCATCTTGAACATTCCATCTTCTTGCTTCCGTTCGATTGCAAAAGGACCTTCCCAATCCGGACCAAGTTCCCCCACACCCTGGAGAACTCTTTTCAAAACAAGAACCACTACCTCAAAGGTACGGCTTCGAACCTTAGTGTTAAAGTGCCATGCTACTCTTTTATGGTGAGCAGCAACCCTTAATTTTGCTTCTTCTCTTTTCTCATTAACCAAGTTGAGGGATTCAAGCAAGAGTTCCTCGTTTACCATTGGATGTCTCAAGTAGGTTTGGATTTTACTCACAAAATTATCACATAATATGACTTTATGTTTTGGTACATATGTGTTGAAACAGAAAATTATAAATAATGATTTAGAGCAAACTGTAATAACCAAAGTGTCTCGACGTTAGTGGGAGCAACATTGAGTTTGTAAGTATTCGGATACGATTTGAGAATGGATATGAAATTATCATTCAGAAAGCATCAAAATTGAAATAGTTTGACTATTAATCAAAGTGCAGAGGAAGTGTGTATTCATAAGAAATAATACTAAAAGGTACATTGATATTTCTGAACTATAAACAAACAACAAGTTGTTGATTGTTTAACAATGTGCTTATGTTAAAATCTGCCTCAATTGTTTTAATACTCTACGTTGGATTTGTAAATGATGTATTTTATAGTAAGTATAAAATATATTGAGAATGCCCCAAACGATATCCAAGGACACCTTATCAAAATGTTTAATAGGAACATGTAAGAAGGATTCCTTATGTATTGGCAATATAAAATATCATACATGTTATGTTGTTTACTATATCATGATTTGTTTGTGCATTTTATACATGAAGAAAATATCAAATCCAAATTGATATCACTAAACGGTTATTTAAGGTTTTTTATGTATTTATGAAATACTAGAGAATTATTTATATAAACAACAAACTCCTCATGAAGGGTGTTCAGACACAAATTTTCGTACATGATATTGAGTATAATATGTCATTTAAGTTAACAATCTTTAAGTTAGAAATGCTACCAATGAAAGACTATGGCAGATTCAATGAAAAAGGCTAAGTACATTGCCTTGAATATCATAGTAATTAAAACAAAGTATATGAATATAAACGCATAAATTTATAACTGAGCTAAAGGTAATTCCAAATGTTAATAATTCCATAACATTTTTATACGATAAAAATGTCACAAAATGGTTAATAACATAACTTAGATCTCACTAAAAGTCAAAAGACATACTTCGAATTGTTCTACATGATATAGGTAGTTTATCAGCATCAGAGAAAGTTTATTGACAGAGGAGATTATCGAAACATAATAGCATAGCCGTTCATCGAGGGATCGACCCAGTTGGTTTTGAAAATACCGATTGATGAAGTTGGAATGAAAATCCATAATCGACCCCAAATGCAAGTGGGTGATTGATAGAGTTAGAGGTATGCCCTAAGGGAAATTATGTAATTTATTACATATAACTAACTCGATAACCACCCTTGTTCGAAATAAAAGGTATTTTATTTTTATTATATACTTGATATAATGTGTTATACATTAACTAATTAATAAAATTAAAAGTATATTTAATAAAAAAAATACATAAATGGTATGTTTTATGATAATAGTTACAAAGTGTTGTAACCATGAGTAATATATCATAATGAAAATAATTATATCGTTTTGAATATTCCTAATCAATATGTATCGGGATTGGATATTGATGTATCCATTGAGACTAGAGTACGTAGCTCTCCAAATGTTGGACAGTATATTACTTATGGCTGCTAGGGCCACCAAGGGTTACGTACTGATAGTTATTGGATAACTATGGAATGATTCATTCAATAGTTTTCTATTAGTTAATATAACTAAGATCAAATAGAAAATATCAATGTGACTAACTTATATGAGGTTTTGTCTCCTTGGTTATATGAGGTTTGTATCATGGTCAACCAATGTCAACTCAAAGTCAAAATCGTTGGCCAGAGCATTTCAGTTGTTAAAAATAATTGTTATTATTGAACTAAGGACTTGTGTATGGATTATAAAGTTAAATATGGATGATAAGTGATATACTTTTGATAAAGAGAATCGATGTAAATAATTATCACTATCGGGTACCAGTTACAATAAGTAAAATTGGATTGTATTATCTCGCCTTTTGATCAAGAGGTATATGGACGAACACGATGGGTCAAACTTGAAAATTATCATGGTAGGATGCCGGAATAGATGAATATGAAGCCCAAAAACCAAGCACAACCGAATAGCAAGGCAAATACGAAACCACTCAAGGAAGAAAAAAAACAAAGATCCAACAATGTGTTGGATCGGTACCGATCCAACTCATGGATCGGTAACAATCCCCAATATTTCTCCCAATTGGCCTCCAACTTACTAGCCTCCAAAACCATGTTGCTTACAACCCACTTCTGGCCTCCTGTGATCGTCCACATGCACTAATGATCGATCTCCTTGAACTACAGAAATCGGCAACTTCATTCATTCATAGATCCATCATTTGGACTCAGAAATAAGCTAAGAATGATGTAAACACGTTAGGATCACAAAGCTAACCATGAGTCGAGCAAGGACAAAACATTCAAAATGATCCATAAGGCCATTTTATGGATCGGTACATCTCCAAGACCATGGATCGGTACAGATCCATAAATAATGATGGGTGGCCACCACCTTTTCTGCATAACTGGTCATAGATGTGGAGAATGAGGTGAAGATCATTGAGGCGAATTTTCAGGCCATCTACTGCTACGAATGGGAGGGCAGGGGCTCATTTTAGAGTGACTTCTCTACAACTTTTATATAATTCTCCTGTACCCCCATGGATTTATATCGATCTGTAAGAATAGAAGTTTAAAAAACATTATAAACCATCAAAAAATTAAGTGGACGTAGGCAACGATTAGCTGAACCATTATAAAATGCTATGTGTTCTTTTCTTGCTCTTTTAATTTTCTTTTCTTCACCTTTTATTCTCTACTCAATCTATTGAATGTTTGTGCCATTTTTGTTTTAAATATTTTGGTGCTTTCACCGAGAAACACTTGAATTCGTTAATCTGAGACTTTGAATATTCAAGATGACATGACAATCTATTAGAAAGGCTATTGCTAAAGGAAATCAACAATGGGGTAGCCAGAAAGCATGCTCAAGAGCCAACCTCTCTTTTATCTACATAATCAGGGATGAGATGGAGAATATGATGAACCAACTGATGATAGCTCGCTAAGAGGAAATGATGGAAAATTTCTTCAGAAGAATGGAACAGACGGAAACAATCAAAATTGCTGCAAACCAAAACCATAAACCTAAAGTAAGAGTAAGCATGATAGAGAGAAGAGTGGAGCAAGCTGGAGCAAACCTCATGCCAATCTCACATAGTGGTATTGATCCCCATGCATGAATCGGTACCAAACCAGAAGAACATAGGGCACGAATGATCTTGGCTTAGCTGGAAGTGGTGGGCATCCAGGGAATGGTGCTGAGCGTGTGAATACAAATCAGAACGTTGATGCATCGCCAGAGCATAATATAAGTCACTTCGTTGGAGAGCGAGCTGATGCACCTGTATGATACTGATTGATTTAAGTCCCATTTGGAGAGAGAGTAACGGAGTGCAAGGTCCGAGCGAGTGGATGGACTTGTATGATATTGATCATGTTTTGTTCCATCTGTACAGATGAAGCCAAAGTGCAAGGAGTAGATCGCTTTACCAGAGAATGAGTGGAGGGGCTTACTCACCAGAGATTGAACAAATTGGGTTCAGCTAGGGTTCGGAGAAACCATGGTTCTGATTGCACTAAGTCCCAACTAGAGAGCCGGGACCAAAGTGCAAGGAGTAGACCACTTCACCAAAGAGCGACTGGATGGGCTTGCTTGTCGTTGAGTCCCCTGCCGAAGAGTGAGAAAATTGTGCTCAACAAAGGTCCGGAGAGACCAGGCATTTGATTATCGGCCTCGAATGGCCATGGATTTGATTATCGGTCTAGAGAGACCATGGATCTTATTATTGGCCCCGAACGACCATGAATTCAATTAAGGATCCAGAGAGATCGCAGACTTAACTACCGGTGCTAAATGGCCAAGGATTTGATTAACGGTCGAGAGTGATTACAGATTTAACTATCGGCCCTGAATGGCTACAGATTTGATTAACGATTAGAGAGGTCGTCCCCTTAACTTAAACATTAAAGGATCCGAAGATATTGCATATTGAACTAAACATAAAACTATCTGGAGAGATTAAATCTTAGAGCAGATACAGATTTGATAAAAGGATTTGAACGTCTTGTAATTAGAGTAGAACTAACATATCCCGGATTAACATGGGATGATTTTGATATGTGGTGTAATAACTCCAAATGAAATCGAAATGATAATGATGTAAATCTTAAATGAACATGGTATGGTTTAGATATGTAATGTAATAACTTCGAATGAAATCAGAATGATGATGAATTATAGACTACACTTAGGTAGAGTCTAGAGTCTTAGGTTATAACAGGCTTGGAATGGCTAGTGATTGATAAGAGAATCCTAAAGAACAATATGATTCGTAATAGCTTGATCAGCTAATAACCAGAAAATTCAACTACTAATATCCCATCGACTTTAAATTTAGTTCTTGAGCAAAGCACATCTTCCATTCTCAAGGCGTGCATTAGGGGGCAAAAATTATCCCGCCTTTTAACCAGGCAGTATACAGACGAACTTGACGGGTCAAACTTGAAAGTTATAAAGGCATGAATCCCGGATGGATGACTGGGAAGCCCAATAACAAAGCACAACCGTAATAGCAAGGCAAATACGAAACCACTCAAAGAAGCAAAAAACTCCAACAATGTGTTGGATCGGTATCGATCCAATTCATGGATCAGTATTAGTTTATGATATTTTTCCTAGTTGGCCTCAACTTTATACACTCTAAAACCATTTTGCTTACAACCCACTTCTGGCCTCCTATGATCGTTCGCATGCACCAATGATCGATGTCCTTGAACTACAGAAATCGGCAACTCTATTCTTCCCTAGATCCATCATTTGGACTCAGAAACAAGCTAAGAATGATGCAAACAAGTAATTGCGAAGCTAACCATGAGTCGAGCCAAGAAAAAATGTTCAAAATGATCCATAAGGCCATTTTATGGATCGATACTGATCCAAGACCATGGATCGGTACCGATCCATAAATAATAATGGGGTGGCAACCGCTTTTTCTAGAGAATAGATCTTGGTCTTTGAGAACGAGGTGTGGATAACTGAGGTGAGTTTTTCAGGTTATCTGCTACTATAAATATGAGGGTTGGGGCTCATTTTGGAAGATCTTTTTACTTCTCTACAACTCTTATATAATTCTCTTCTACTCCCATGTATATATACCAATCTGTAAGAACAGAAGTGTAAATGGCACTATAAACCATCAACAAAGTTAAGTGGACATAGACAATGGTTAGCCAAAGCACTATAAAACATCGTGTGTTCTTTTCTTGCTCTTTTTAATCTACTTTTCTTCACTTTTTATTATTTACTCAATCTATTGGGTGTTTATGCCGATTTTGTTTCAAGCAAATTATACCAAAAGATGTGTAAGCGATAAATTTAGTCAAAATGTCACATCACTAGCTAAGGTGGCATATGAACGTTAATATTTAAATTGTTCGATATTAATCGTGGACTGAATTTACACCTTTGAGTTGCACAGCCGTGATGATAAATTCTCCAAAAAACAATGATTTTATTAATTTAAAAAGTTATAAATTGATTAAATTAACTAATATCTAAGAAATATTAATTCTTAATTAATTTAGTTGATATTTGGGAATTGTTGTAATTATTTGAATGTATTTATAAAAGTTATATTTATACGCATTGATGTATGTTATAGACGTAATTTAAATAAAAATACTAATAATTACATGTAGTGATTTATAGAAATTTTATGTCATTTTATGGTATGTAATTTCATCAATATCATGTGAAGGGAGAGGAGTGGGGAGTGAGGAATAACAAGGGAACTAATTATGGAAATTTCAATTAAAGAATGAGAAAAGTTTCATTCTTTTAATTAAAACATATCTTCTAATTCATTCTACAGATAACTCATATTTTATCATTCATTTATTTTTTGTTCTCTTCTCCTAACCTTTTAAGGTAGAGAACAAAATAAATTTTCCAAAAATTTCAACTCTAAATAAATTGAAAATGTCAAAAATAATAATGAAACAAAAGTGGTTCATCTATCTCTTACAAAGTGGGTGTGGATCTCAAAGATCTGAGGAGATATCATAATTCAATGTTTGTTCTTTTGGCTACATCTTGAGGTTAAATTTTCATTTTATTTATTCATACAATTTTCTTATTCATAAGATTAGATCTCTTGCATATCACATCTGAATATAAGTTTATCTATTTAACTTAATATAGTTCCCTTTTTATCACATATTCTTTAATAATATATGGTTATAATATGAATTTGATTTAGATCCACTTTGTGTTATTCCTTTTTTATTACTTGTCCATCTTCTTAACATTAGAGCTGTGACATGTTACATCTCATTCAACTAGTTGTTCATGATGTTCATACAATTTAGATTCGAAATTTTACCACGAATTTATATGTGCCCAAGTTGTCCCCTTTGTTCTTGTTTTATAAACTTTTTTTATTTATATGATTTTATTTATTTCAACTCATATAAATTACATGTGTTGTCTATTTGAAATCATTTGAGAATTGAATATAAGTTTTATATGATTGTTTTTTGAATATAATTATTTTGTTTATGTGTACTTTTGTTTGAGAGTTAAACAAACATAATTGGATTTTTGTGTAAATTTGTTAACTTCAAATTCTAACACATGCTAATTTACAAACTTTACATATTTATTTGTTATTTTAATTTTAAAACATAACTTGCAATTAATTATATATGTGTGACACTGTGTTGTTTTAATTCAAGGTTTATAAATTTTACTTTTGCGTAAAATCACAATTTTAACTTTAAAATCCTTCCTAAGATGAATCTTGATTTATATTTGTTAATTCTAGATTTAAAAATAAAAGAATGACCTAAATTAATTTTATTTGAATATATGTGTAAGAGTTTAATTACTGATTTGAAGTGATATTGATTGAACGAGTAAAGGAACGAGGAAGTCCTCATCTTTTCTTCTTCATGAATGTCTACCTTAATCATTAATTGTCCTTTTCTAAATATATGTTAATTTTTGTCTATTAGTAAACCACATTTTAGTATATTATGTATAAATGTATGTTGAACTTATACATACATATGTTACTATTTATTACATGTTTTAAAATAAAATTTGGACAACAAAAGCATGTGTAAATTCTATAGTAAATGTCATCTAATATGTCAATTAATTTAATTAAAGAGAGAGATGAAATGTTTCTCTCTGTCTATCTTTATGGCATCGTCTTTCCTTATTTAATTATTTATGTTAAGAGAAAGAAACAAAAGGTTTATATCTCAAAACTTCTACATGTTTATTTACATGCATATATATATATATATAAACACACACATATATATATATTATGTACTGCTTATATGTTGCTTTTACCATTAAAACACATAAATGTATTCGACACATTCATTTTATTACATACAAATTTAAATTAAATTTTAAATTCCTTCTTACCAAATTATATAAATATGATTTTATTTAAAAATTTATTAAATTGGATCTAATTTACATTTAGACTACATAGGCCCAATAAGAATCCAAAAGGAATTTTTTGAAATTTACCATACAACTCCGCTACAGGCTGGTCTAGTTCTAACAACGGTATCAGAGCCCAATAGCCTATGCGGTCTGGTCATGTTATGGCTAACTAATTAAAAGTGCACACTTAGTATAGTGTCCAGAAAGGTAATGCCTAGAATTGGAATTAGATGGTCAAGTACCCTATTATTTGAACCAAAAGTGGTACAAACCCTTAGAAGATTAAGTAGAAAATAAAGCGTGAAGAAATTTAAATGAAAACGAGTAGAAAAAAACACATGACGATTTATAGTGGTTCGACTAATCTTGGCCTACGTCTGTATAGTGATTTTATCGACTATCTTGCTGATTACAAGTAGAAGCTCTTACGGATTGGTATAAACCAACAGTGATCACAAGAAATTAGACTTAGGATAAGCCATAGCCAAAAGATTCTTAGACATGAGTCACATCCCTCTATTTATGGGTGTAGAAATCATAAAATCTCGCCCAGAAGATCTCTCCTCATTTTCCATGGCATAGACCATTTCTCCAAAAAAAATAGGGAGACACCTCATCGGTTTGGTGGATCGGTACCATCTATGGGCTTAAATTGGTATCGATCCTTGAGATGGCCGAAGTGGTTGTTTTGAATTCTTTGTAACAATCCATGTTTTATGTATCAAAGAATCATAAAATATTTATATCTTATTCATATGAGATCGTATGACTCTAAGATTTCATAAAGTGATGCTTAGAGACATTTTTCAAATCTACTAATTTTATCAAATTTTTATGCGACCATTTTGATCTGAAAATCTTGTTTAAACTATAACTTTTGATAGAAGCCGAATTGGAGTCTCAAACCACTTCCATTGCTTTAGGATGATGGTTTTCCATTCCATAGAGTGGTCATAAAAGACAAAAAGACTTGTAGTTTGGAAGTTTTTGCAGTTTTAAGTTTGTTGCCATTGATCAGTTTTAGTGGGTAATTAACTAAACCGGTGCTTAGGCCCATTAAGCCACTTCGAAATTTGTGCGAATAGTGATGTGCACGTAAATTTTTCATATTTTACCACCATATTTAATCTAATTAAATTGAATAAATGATCATATTGGGTATTTTAACTTGTTTAAACCAAAATTAAAATTATTTGAAATTGTCAGATATTCATCTTCATCCAAGAGTAAAATGGTCATTTTTGTGCATATATTGACTTGAGAAAAATTAATCAGAAATTTTAGTACTATTTTGTAGGAATTTGATTTCAATTACAAGTTGTTTCATGAAGAAGATATGCATGCACAAAAAGAACAAGAAGGAATGAAGATGGAAATAATTCAAAGTAAAGATCATGGAGGACCCCACCTACCCACCTACAAATTAGAGGGTAATGCACATGCTTATGGAATTAATGGCTTTGTAACGACCCGTATTTTACGTGTTGTTAAATCGTAAAATAGATGTCATCAAGTCGTTAGTACTGTTGTTAAGTCGTTTAGAGTTTGAGTCGACCAAAGCTTATGTCGTGTAAAGGTTAACTCGTGTGGTGCTTAAGCCGTGTGGAGCTTAGGTCGTATGAGAGTTAGGTTGAGAGGAGCGACCTATAGATGTAACGGCTTAAGTATGTTGGGCGACTTAAGAGTTAGGTTGTGAAGGAGTTAAGTCGCATAGGATTTAGGTCGTGGGAGCGAGTTAAGGAGGCAGAGCGACTTAAGAGGTTTAGGTCGTTGGGTAGTTTAGGTCGTTGGAACGACCTAAGGAGTTGGCGACCTAGGTGAGTTAACGATCTAAGGGGTGAGCGACCTAAGATAGAGGAGCGACTCAAGATAGTACGACCTAGGAGTTAGATCGTGTGGGGGTTAAGTCGTACAGGAGATAGGTCGTGTGGAAGTTAGGTCGGTTGAGCGACCTAAGGTGTTGAGCGACCTAAGGTAGTGGAGCGACTTAAGGTAGTTAACGGGTTAAGGGTTCTAACGACCTAGTGGGGAGCGACCTATAGCAGTGGGCCGTGTCTAGTTAGGTCGTGAGCGACTTACGTTAGGTCGCGAGCGACTTAGTAGAGTTATGACCTATAGAGGTGAGTGAAATTAGGTCGTGGGACGACCTATGATAGGTCGTAAGTCGACCAGGCGACTTAGGTAAGGATGCGGCTGTGTTAGAGCGTTAGGTCGTAAGTCGTTAAGTCGCTAGGCCGTGTATAGTTAGGTCGCGCTCATGTGTTATGGCTTAGGTTGTTGATCTGCTAGGTCGTGTATATCAGTTAGGTCGTTGAGGCGGCTATGTTGCTAAGCTGTTAGGTCGGCAGGGTAGTTAAGTCGTTGAGTCGCTGGGCCGTGTAGGTCGTTAGGTCGTAAGTCGTGGGAAGTCTTAGGTCGGGGGAGACTCATGGGTTAGGTCGTGGACGACTTATGGGGGTGGCGACTTAAGGATTCAGCATATAAATAGAGGGCTTTGGTTCACTTTTTGGCACCGGATTTTGAAGCGACGAAGTGCTGCCATTTTGAGAGCTCGACTACAACATTTCTTCACTTCTTTTCTCCACTCTAATCTAGTGCTTTCATCCATCCAAGATTGAAGATCAAGGTTGAAGATCCAAGATCCAAAGTTGAAGATCTACATTCTTCAAAGAGAGATTTCATCGATTGAAGCGAGATTTTGCCGGATCAAGCTTAGTTCTTCGTTGTCCAGATCTGAAGTTGATATCTTTTAAGGTGTTTAGGTGATTCGGTGAGTGGTGGTTATCTCTCACACGGACCCAAAGGAGTATATTGGATCGGTGGCTTGTTTATGTATTAAAGATAGTGATTTCATGCATTTTCCTTAAGTCTGCATGTAGATCCATCATCTATGAAGTTTTGATATCCATTTTACTACATGATTACATATGCAAGTTCATCCATCAAGTTGTAGTGATAATCTCCATAATTCATGTTTGTTGGATTTGGACATTTTATTTACGAAATTGCCATTCTTGTATAATTGCTTATTAGATCTTGTTTAAATGTTTGATTGCTTGGATTAATGATTGATTTGAGTGATAGATTGTTGCAAATTAGCTAATAGTTGATTTGGACAAGTTGGTCGAAGATGATTCAAAAGCTAAGTGGAAAGGCTCTTGAGTAGTGAAAGCTGCTTGTGGCATATGAAGCGGATGGTGAAGCTCATATGGATAGATTCGATGATGATGGACTTTGCTATGATTAGAGGAAGCAAAGCATGATGTTGAGAGGATGGACTTTGCTATGATGCGACGGAGCAAAACATGATGTGAGAGCTTGGTTTAATCCAGACGGGATCATCCCAAGCATGTTGATAACTCGATGATGCGGTTCGAGTTGGTTGATAATGGCGGCTCGAGAGGCGCTTGGGCTAGTATGAGAATAGTCGTCGAGGAGGATGACTAGGAGGCTGAGATTTCATCGTTATTGAAGGTTCTAGCATTCTCAAAGCAAGAGTACGTTGGGACGGGCTGCGACGACGTCTCGGGCACGGGTTGCGACGACGTGCTAGTACTCTGGGCAGATTCGATAGTCCTAGGCACGGGCTGCGACGACGTGCGGAGTTATGTCTACAACCGGGGTTACCATTAGCCCTTGGCAGATGGATGAGATAAAGTGACGGTAATTCAATTAACGGTGAAATTGAGGCAATGATAACAGTGATAGCCAGAGTCATGGATGTTTGGATGTTTGGTTGTATCATCACTTGGGTCAAGAGCGATGTTTTCAGGGTGCTTATCTGATCTTGGTTTAGGCCTTGGGGGTTTGTACTTGGAAAACGCCGACCTTGACTCAAGTGATAATTACTTTGCTTTGAATGTCTGAATTGGTATGCTTATTTCTGCTTAGTATGTCTGGGGGCTATCACTGTAGAAAGAGGTGGAGTGGGATGGTTGGGTTCCTATTCCTTTTACCCTTTATGCTCTTTTGGTATGTTTGATAGTTGATTTACTGCTCACTAAGACTGTTGTCTGACTCAAGGTTTTATGTTTAACTCTTATTACCTTGGGCTGTTCATCCCTGTTGGGATGGGCAGACTAGGTAGCAGGTGACAGGTGCTGTTCTAGTGGCCAACGCTGTTGATGACGAAGACGAGCTGGAGGCTTTTGCATATTGTTTTCTTACTATATGTACTGGATGTTCCGCTGTTTGTATATTCTCTGAGTGATATGTAGTGAGGCTTGATGTATTGACTTTGCTGATTGTTGTATCAAACTATTAGAGTTTATATGATGAGATTCTGTTATATGGAGCTTCACTATGTATATTTTCTATTGTATTTTGTCCATGCGCTGTGAGTATTACGATAGATTATTCTATTTTACCTTACCTTGACTATCGTCCATGGCTGCCTGGCACGTCTTTCAGCGCACCATTCTCTTGTTTAGTGCGGGAGTCATGGGCGGTCGTCACATTTGGTATCAAAGCCTTGGTTAATCGATTTTAGCCAACGCTCGTTGACATAACTACGTATGAGAGACGTAATTGTATTTTGATGGATGGTTACTATATATAATATAGTAGTTTAGAAGGATTTGAACTCCTTATGCAGTTGTTTCTCAAGGTATTCTTAATCATTCCTTTTTGTAGATATATTAAGGATGAGTCGAAGTGAGAGACAAGCTGCTACAGAAAGCCGTGCTGCCAAGGGAGCTATTGATTATGCTGCGATGTTTGAAGCTATGATGACTTCTATCATGAGAAGGATACCAACTCCAGGGCCATCAGTAGATGTTGGGGTTCAAGTTCAAGCTCCAAAACCAGTGGATTTTGCTAAGCTTTGCAAGGACTATACTGCTCTTGAAGGAAAGGTTTTCTTGGGAACGGAATCGACTATTGAAGTCCAGAGGTGGATAGATGCTTGTAGAAGGATTTTTGGTGACTTGGGAATTGAGGATGCAACGAAAAGGAAGCTTGCATCAAGGCAACTTCAAGGAAGAGCTTCTGATTGGTGGAACTCTATCACCATTGATACTCCGGAGGAAGAGATTACTTGGGAGCAATTCCAAGTCAGGGTTGAAGCTAAGTTCATCTCTACGGCTCAGAAATCTGTTATGTTTAAGAAGTTTGTGGAACTCAAGCAAGGTGGAAGATCAGTTCTTGAGTATGTTTCTGAGTTTGAAGCTTTATCCAAGTATGCCAGATCGTATATTGAGTCTTCATATCAGAAGAACGAGAAGTTTGTGACAGGCTTGGATAGTTATCTTGGGAGGCAGTTGGTGGATCATCTGGACGATCCGTTTGAGAAGCTTGTGGAGAAAGCTCTCAGACACGAGAGTTTGTTTCCTAAGGAAGAATCTGTTGTTGCTATAACCAAGGAAGGGTTTAAACCACAACAGGGTGGAAACAAGAAGAGGAAGCAGCAGCAACAGAAGGGTAAGGATGGCCAGAAGAAGCCGAAGGGCGAAGTGACTTGCTACAACTGTCAGCAGAAGGTCCATCTCTCCAGGGATTGTAAGAATCTGAAGGCGCCGGCGAAATGCCACAACTGCAACCAGCCAGGGCATTTTAGGAAGGATTGTCTAGAACCGAGGAAGGACAAACAGATTGTGCAAGCTTATGCTTTGGGGGCTGTTCCATCATCTTCGAAAGCTCCTACTGCGGAAGAGAAGGGAAAGAGTGTGGTGGTTCAAGGTACTCTTTCCATTTGTGGTGTTCCAGTTCGAGTGTTATTTGATACTGGGGCGTCGCATTCCTTTGTTTGTAATGAACTTGTATGTCGGTTGGGTTTGGAACCGGATATTGTTGATAGACCATTGGTTGTGACTAATCCAGTTGGGGGTTCGTCATGTTTGTGTATGATATGCCGTGGTCTTGTTTTATCGAGTCATGATTGCTCTTTTGTTTGTGATTGTTTTGTTCTGAACTTTGCGAGGTTCGGAATTATTTTGGGTATGGACTGGCTTAGGAAGTATGCGGCAAAGGTTGATTGTGAGAGGCTGGAAGTGACAGTCGGGAATGTGGAAGGGCGAAAGATTGTGATACGATGTAAGCATGAAGAAGGCGTCTTCATGAGCTTCATGTATTCGCTGGTTGTTCCACGGGATGGACTGTCATTGATGCCGGTTGTGAATGGATTTGAGGATGTCTTTGATGAGGTCAAAGGGTTACCGCCGCATAGAGAGATCGAGTTTCGTATCGATCTAGTTGAGGGAGCCAGACCTGTTGTGATGCCTCTTAGGCGGATGGCACCTAGGGAACAGCAAGAGTTGAAGGTGCAAGTTGATGACCTTTTACGGAAAGGATTCATTTGGCGTAGTGTGTCCGAATGGGGTGCACCAGTTGTGTTTGCAACCAAAGCGGATGGATCGTTAAGGTTGTGTGTGGATTATCGTGAGCTGAATAAAGTGACTAAGAAGAACAAGTATCCATTGCCGAGAATAGATGACTTGTTTGATCAGCTTCACGAAGCTAAGGTGTTTTCTCAAATGGATTTGGCAACGGGATTTCATCAGTTGAGAGTGGCTAAGGATAGTGTGCCGAAGACTACTTTTAGGACACCATCCGGTTTGTATGAGTGGCTGGTAATGCCATTTGGATTGACCAATGCACCAGCATATTTTGTGGATCTTATGAATAGAGTATTCAGAGATCAGTTGAACAAGTTTGTACTTGTGTTCGTGGATGATATTCTGATTTATTCCAGAACTGAAGGAGAGCACAAGACGCACTTGCATATTGTTTTGGAAATCTTGCGGAAACATCAGCTGAAGGCTAAGTTTTCGAAGTGTCACTTATGGAAGAGTGAAGTGAGGTTCTTAGGCCATATTATCTCTGGAAATGGAATAGCGGTTGATCCCGCCAAGGTGGCAGCAATCCAGGATTGGGTTAGACCTAAGAATGCATCTGATGTGAGAAGTTTTCTTGGATTAGCAGGATATTATCGTCAGTTTATCAAAGACTTTTCCAAGATAGCTGCACCGTTAACAGGATTTACGAAAAAGAACCAAGCGTTCAAATGGGATGATAAGTGTGAGCAAGCTTTCGGAATCCTGAAAGAACGACCGACAAGTGCTCCTGTTTTGACTATTCCAAGTGGGAATGAGGAGATGGTGGTTTACACCGATGCATGTGGTACTGGACTTGGAGCAGTGCTAATGCAGAAGAATAAAGTTGTGGCGTATGCAAGTCGACAACTGAAGCCGCATGAAAGGAATTATCCGACTCATGATTTGGAGTTAGCGGCAATTGTTTTTGCTTTGAAGATGTGGAGACATTACCTATTGGGAGTTCGATTTGAGTTGTTCACAGATCATAAGTCGTTGAAGTTTCTTTTCTCCCAAAAGGATTTGAATCTTCGGCAGCAGCGATGGCTAGAGTTTTTAGCATCATATGATTTTGGTATAGCCTATACTCCGGGAAAAGGTAACGCAGTGGCAGCTACGTTAAGTCGAAGACATGCAGGATTGGGAGCCATGTTTTCAGAATGGGAGAGCCTTGAGTATTTAGCTGGATTTGACTTCAGGTCTAGATGTGAATTGGAACCTGAGATGTTGGCAAACTTATCAATAAGACCTACTCTAGTGGAAAGGATTGGCGAGAGCCAAAAGCGAGACGATAAGCTTGTCAAGATTATCCGAGATTTGGAATCTGGATTAGACCCAGAGAAGAATAAAGGACTCGAAGTCGATCAAGAGGGTTGGCTTCGAAAACAAGGACGATTGGTTGTTCCCGATATAGATGGATTGAGAGATGAAGTTCTGAAGGAAAGTCATCACTCGAAGTTGACAATTCATCCGGGTGGAAATAAGATGTATCAGGATATGAAAAGGACTTACTACTGGGAAGGTATGAAGAAGGATGTTTGAAATTTTATTTCCAAATGTATGAACTGTCAGTTGGTAAAAGCCGAGCAGAAGAAGCCTAGTGGATTGCTTCAGCCATTGGAAGTTCCTACATGGAAGTGGGAGCAGATATCGATGGATTTTATCGATGGGCTACCAAGAACTAGAACGGGAAATGAAGGGATTTGGGTCATCGTAGATCGTTTGACAAAGAGTGCAAGATTCATTCCTGTTCGATCAACTAGGACTGCATCGAAGTTGGCTGAGTTGTATGTTAAGTGGATAGTTCGATTCCATGGTATTTCGAAGAGTATAGTGAGAGATCGAGACCCTTTGTTCACTAGTGGATTTTGGAAGAGCTTCCAAGAAGTTTTGGGAACCGAGTTGTGTTTGAGTACAGCTTATCACCCTCAAACAGATGGTCAGACCGAGAGAGTCAACCGAGTTTTGGAAGACCTCCTCAGAGCATGTGTTTTGGACTTCGGGGGATCATGGGAAGATCATCTTCATTTGGTGGAATTTGCATATAATAACAGTTACCAGTCAAGTATTGGTATGGCACCGTATGAAGCATTGTATGGAAGACCGTGTAACTCTCCGACATGTTGGTTAGAAACTGGAGAAAAGCTGATACTTGGGCCAGAAATGATTCGACAGACTTCTGATTTCATAGAGATCATTCGACGACGAATGAAGGCAGCCCAAGACCGTCAGAAATGTTATGCCGATAATCGTCGTAAGGATTTGGAATTCGACGTAGGTGATATGGTTTTTGTGAAGATTTCTCCTCTGAAGAATGTCATTCGATTCGGGAAGAAAGAAAAATTGACTCCGAGATTTGTTGGACCATTCCCGATCATCGAGCGAATTGGAAAGCTCGCTTATAGATTGGAGTTACCAGAAAAGATGGCAGGTGTGCACAATGTTTTTCATGTATCGTATCTACGGAAGTATGTGCATGACTCGAATACGGTGGTTTCTGCTGATAGCTGTGAAGATTTAGAAGTTGATCCAGTTGTTACAAGACCTCGTAAGCCACTTCGTGTTGTGGAAACCGACACGAAACAGCTTAGGAGGAAGACGATTACGTTGCTCAAGGTACAATGGAGTGATGATGCTAACGACTGTACGTGGAAGGAGGAAGAGAGGATGAAGGCAGCTCATCCTGGACTCTTCGAGGTATGGCCCTAAGGTGTCGTGACATCTCACGGATTTGTAACTTGTTCTAATCTTAGAATTCTGCATGCTAGGCTAGTAATTGGATGCATGGTTTGTTGATTGCTATGAGTGGTAGGCATGCGGAATAACTTTGGTTGCTCTTGTTTGTTTGGAATTTCGGGGGCGAAAATCCTAAGGGGGAGAGAATGTAACGACCCGTATTTTACGTGTCGATAAATCGTAAAATAGATGTCATCGAGTCGTTAGTACTGTTGTTAAGTCGTTTAGAGTTTGAGTCGACCAAAGCTTATGTCGTGTAAAGGTTAACTCGTGTGGTGCTTAAGCCGTGTGGAGCTTAGGTCGTATGAGAGTTAGGTTGAGAGGAGCGACCTATAGATGTAACGGCTTAAGTATGTTGAGCGACTTAAGAGTTAGGTTGTGAAGGAGTTAAGACGCATAGGATTTAGGTCGTGGGAGCGAGTTAAGGAGGCAGAGCGACTTAAGAGGTTTAGGTCATTGGGTAGTTTAGGTCGGTGGAACGACCTAAGGAGTTGGCGACCTAGGCGAGTTAACGATCTAAGGGGTGAGCGACCTAAGATAGAGGAGCGACTCAAGATAGTACGACCTAGGAGTTAGATCGTGTAGGGGTTAAGTCGTACAAGAGATAGGTCGTGTGGAAGTTAGGTCGGTTGAGCGACCTAAGGTGTTGAGCGACCTAAGGTAGTGGAGCGACTTAAGGTAGTTAACGGGTTAAGGGTTCTAACGACCTAGTGGGGAGCGACCTATAGCAGTGGGCCGTGTCTAGTTAGGTCGTGAGCGACTTACGTTAGGTCGCGAGCGACTTAGTAGAGTTATGACCTATAGAGGTGAGTGAAATTAGGTCGTGGGACGACCTATGATAGGTCGTAAGTCGACCAGGCGACTTAGGTAAGGATGCGGCTGTGTTAGAGCGTTAGGTCATAAGTCGTTAAGTCGCTAGGCCGTGTATAGTTAGGTCGCGCTCATGTGTTATGGCTTAGGTTGTTGATCTGCTAGGTCGTGTATATCAGTGAGGTCGTTGGGGCGGCTATGTTGCTAAGCCGTTAGGTCGGCAGGGTAGTTAAGTCGTTGAGTCGCTGGGCCGTGTAGGTCGTTAGGTCGTAAGTCGTGGGAAGTCTTAGGTCGGGGGCAACTCATGGGTTAGGTCGTGGACGACTTATGGGGGCGGCGACTTAAGGATTCAGCCTATAAATAGAGGGCTTTGGTTCACTTTTTGGCACCGGATTTTGAAGCGACGAAGTGCTGCCATTTTGAGAGCTCGACTACAACATTTCTTCACTTCTTTTCTCCACTCTAATCTAGTGCTTTCATCCATCCAAGATTGAAGATCAAGGTTGAAGATCCAAGATCCAAAGTTGAAGATCTACATTCTTCAAAGAGAGATTTCATCGATTGAAGCGAGATTTTGCCGGATCAAGCTTAGTTCTTCGCTGTCCAGATCTGAAGTTGATATCTTTTAAGGTGTTTAGGTGATTCGGTGAGTGGTGGTTATCTCTTACACGGACCCAAAGGAGTATATTGGATCAGTGGCTTGTTTATGTGTTAAAGATAGTGATTTCATGCATTTTCCTTAAGTCTGCATGTAGATCCATCATCTATGAAGTTTTGATATCCATTTTACTACATGATTACATATGCAAGTTCATCCATCAAGTTGTAGTGATAATCTCCATAATTCATGTTTGTTGGATTTGGACATTTTATTTACGAAATTGCCATTCTTGTATAATTGCTTATTAGATCTTGTTTGAATGTTTGATTGCTTGGATTAATGATTGATTTGATTGATAGATTGTTTCAAATTAGCTAATAGTTGATTTGGACAAGTTGGTCGAAGATGATTCAAAAGCTAAGTGGAAAGGCTCTTGAGTAGTGAAAGCTGCTTGTGGCATATGAAGCGGATGGTGAAGCTCATATGGATAGATTCGATGATGATGGACTTTGCTATGATTAGAGGAAGCAAAGCATGATGTTGAGAGGATGGACTTTGCTATGATGCGATGGAGCAAAGCATGATGTGAGAGCTTGGTTTAATTCAGACGGGATCATCCCAAGCATGTTGATAACTCGATGATGCGGTTCGAGTTGGTTGATAATGGCGGCTCGAGAGGCGCTTGGGCTAGTATGAGAATAGTCGTCGAGGAGGATGACTAGGAGGCTGAGATTTCATCGTTATTGAAGGTTCTAGCATGCTCAAAGCAAGAGTACGTTGGGACGGGCTGCGACTACGTCTCAGGCACGGGCTGCGACGACGTGCTAGTACTCTGGGCAGATTCGATAGTCCTAGGCACGGGCTGCGACGACGTGCGGAGTTATGTCTACAACCGGAGTTACCATTAGCCCTTGGCAGATGGATGAGATAAAGTGACGGTCATTCAATTAACGGTGAAATTGAGGCAATGATAACGGTGATAGCCAGAGTCATGAATGTTTGGATGTTTGGTTGTATCGTCACTTGGGTCAAGAGCGATGTTTTCAGGGTGCTTATCTGATCTTGGTTTAGGCCTTGGGGGTTTGTACTTGGAAAACGCCGACCTTGACTCATGTGATAATTACTTTGCTTTGAATGTCTAAATTGCTATGTTTATTTCTGCTTAGTATGTATGGGGGCTATCACTGTAGAAAGAGGTGGAGTGGGATGGTTGGGTTCCTATTCCTTTTACCCTTTATGCTCTTTGGGTATGTTTGATAGTTGATTTACTGCTCACTAAGACTGTTGTCTGACTCAAAGTTTTATGTTTAACTCTTATTACCTTGGGTTGTTCATCCCTGTTGGGATGGGCAGACCAGGTAGCAGGTGACAGGTGCTGTTCTAGTGGCCAACGCTGTTGATGACGAAGACAAGCTGGAGGCTTTTGCATATTGTTTTCTTACTATATGTACTGGGTGTTCCGCTGTTTGTATATTCTCTGAGTGATATGTAGTGAGGCTTGATGTATTGACTTTGCTGATTGTTGTATCAAACTATTAGAGTTTATATGATGAGATTCTGTTATATGGAGCTTCACTATGTATATTTTCTATTGTATTTTGTTCATGCGCTGTGAGTAATACGATAGATTATTCTGTTTTACCTTATCTTGACTATCGTCCATGGCTGCCTGGCACGCCTTTCAGCGCACCATTCTCTTGTTTAGTGCGGGAGTCATGGGCGGTCGTCACAGGCTTCATGCACACTTAAATGATGATTAGTAGAAGCTAATGATTACTTGGTCTTCATACTTTCTCAAAGGCATTTTGAGCATTCCCCAAAAATATGCATTAAGGTTTCTAACTTGTATAAATACCTCTTATATTTCATCTAACCCTCTTCCTTAGTCTCTCTTAGTTTTAATTTAGGCTCAAAAATATATCAACATCTCTTTTTTCTTTTCACGGCTACTTAGCCATTTGTTTTTATTTTCATCTAACTTTATTTTTCTTATGCAATTTAATTACTTGTTCATTTTACTTTTCTTGTTCGTTTACTTTAATGTTGGTAGTGTAGATTTACATTCATGTAAAGTGGATTAGTTTTAATTCTTCTTAATTAGCTTCTCTTTTCCATTAGCATTCACTTTCCTTTGTTTTTTCTTTCATGTTGCTAACTACATTTGTTAATCAAATGACAAATATGAGAGGCTAAACCCCTTCAATTTAGGGGTAATGAAGCTCTCTAATTATGTAGTTTCAACTATTTGTTAATTCGTGCTCTCTTTTTGTGCTTATTTATGATCAATGAAGTGTTTTATTTGTTGTTCTTTCTTTGAATTTGATAGCCTATATTGTTGACACCAGATAGGCTATGCTTGAACAATCACTAACACAAATGCATCTTCATCAAAATATGATTATGGCATAAGAAAGTGATTTGAAATTCAAATTTGATGGTCTATACTTCTAACCAATAGTTAATAAACCATAATTAAAATAGACTTTATTTTCATTGTCAAGTTTCATGAAAGTTAGTAAGTGGTTTAAGGGGTATGTTATAGTTTGATGGCTTATATTGGTTAATCAGTAGCGCAAATATGTCATACATATGATAAGCACATCAATTAAAGCACTAAAGACCATAAAAGAGTAATCATGATTTCATATGATCTAGAGAGTGAATTTATTCTTTAAATTGTCACTTAACTCTTATATTTGTTTCTCTTTTCTTTTAGTTAGTTAGTTAATTCTCTAATTATCTGGCTTAACTTTCACTTGAAATTGGTATAATTGATTGAATTGAATTTTAAAACCTAATCAATTCCATGCAGATCGACCCTTATTAGCCACGTACTACAAGCATGCGCCGTGCTCTTGCGGTTATTTTAATTTGAAATTTTTCGGCATTTTTCTGAATCGATAGAAAATTAGTCGATTAACAAGTTTTTGGCACCGTTACCGAAGATTTGTTTTGATTTTGATTTTCTATTTTTCAAATTAGTTTGTTTGATTTTTGTGTGTTTTTGTTTTGTATATGTTTGCAGTTAAAAAAAATTGTAGTGTGTCTATGTTTTTGGTGTGATTTGATTTGTGTGCATGTTTATCTTCTTTTTTTTTTTTCTTTTTTTTTTTTTTTTTTTTTGCATTTGAATTTGCATATTGAAAAAAAAATACACAATTTCAGTTGATAAAGAAGAAAAAAACAAAAATTCATTTCATTTTTCTTTTTCTTTTTTACAGCATTGTTAAAAAAAAACCTCTGCCTTAACTTCATACAGTTTTATGCATCCCCCGTCTACTTCATCAAAATCCCACTGCTTACAAACATTAACATCATCTGATCATTCCTTTACCACTGCCTGCTGTCAACCCTCCTTGAACACCAGTGCAATTTGCACTTCCAACACAACTTCCAAACCATCTGACTGCAGTCAAAATCTTTCACAAACCACCCCACTTTGCTGTTCACCTTCCTTCAGCCAAGCTACACCGGTCCAACATTTCACTGCTTCATACAACTTCACCAAACCACATTCAACACAAATCTGCATAGCTTCACAATCACCTTAACACTTATCCAAACAAAGTGCTCCTCCCCCTTGCAAATTGCTTACAGCAATCAAACTGCCCTGACAATCATCGCCTTCCCAAACTTCTCTTGAATACCCGTTGTTCGAAGCAATTACCACCTCCAACATTACAACATACCACTGTTGCCACTGCTTCAACATTCATAACAACCACCATCCTCAAGTTCAACATTCACTTCATATTACAGTAGCTCAACATCAATATTTTCCCAGTTCAACAGCGCAACTACAAGTATTTCAGCTGCATCCTGATACACATCACAGTCCAAACCATCAACTGCCTTACTTCTTGACTGCTTCTTGATACTGTCCAAACACTCCTCTGTCAACATTCTCTGACTACTCACTGCAACAGTGCACATATCACTGACGTACTCTCCCCATCCTTATAACTCCATCAACATTCTTCTTTCTCCATCACTTGTCTAACACACAACACATATTGAAACATCCCCATATCACATACTTCATGAAACACTTCTGTCAACTAACCGCACTACCTTCTCCTCCCCGATAACAGCACTTCACGCTGCTATAACTTCTCCGTCGGCCATATAATAACACTTCAAACTGTGCCTGCATACATTTACAAACCACTTCTTACTGCCTTGCCATCACTCAACACTGTCATATTTCCTTTCTCTGTGCATATGCACAAAACAGTGCATGCCAAACAAAACCCAAACCCGTTGCCATAGTTTACTGGCACTTCAATTTACCACCAAACAACTTCATACTCCACTGTCAAGCACCACAGAACTACCATTCGAAACAGATCACCTCACATCACAGTCCGCAAACATCTCAGCATTCATAACAACTGCTATCCCAGTGCAGATTAAATCACCCACTACAGCAAATTCCCTTCATCTCATCACCTACTTCATTTCACTGTATCATCCAAAAGCCATCCTTCACCACTTGCTCACCGTATATCATCACAAAACACCACAGTCACCTCCTCAAACTCCTACCATGATCAATTGTCCAAATTATCATCTCGAAAAAAATAATATAAACTGCTCACCAGAATCGCATATCAGTCATTCACCACCAGAGTCACGTCATTCTCCAAAACAATCACCTTGTCGCCTCAAAGCTGCAACCTCTATCGTGACTTCAAATCGAGCATCGCTGGAAACTTCGCAACCTCGAACGGCACTGCAACGTCGCTGCTACCAAAATCGCCCATCCTTAAGCACATCCCCAAATCACCAAACAACAGTCTCGCCTTCATCACCAGCTCACGACCGCTCCGCCTCGAGCTACCACCGGACATCGCATCCCCTTCATCCCAAATCGACGCATGAACTACGAGCATACGAGCGATATTTTCTTCTGCATACGAGTGATTTTTGGGAACTTTCGAATGATATTTATTTGAGGAAAGCGATTTTATTTTCTTTTGCATACGAACGATTTTGTTTGGGTTAGTGTTGAGTAGGAGTATTAGTTTGAGTGGCAGTATCTTTTGTGTTGGGTCGGGCTTTGAGCTCAATCTTTTTTTGCTTTGTTTTTCTTTTGTTTTAGTTATTTTAGTTTTCTTTCAGTTAAAAATAAAATCATTTGCCTGAAATAAATTCTTCTTTGAATTCTTTTTTTGTTTTGTTTAATTTTTTTGGGTTAGTGTTAATTTGTTTTTAAAAAAAAAACAAAAAAAAATCGTGCTTTGAGTTTTCTAGTATGTTGCTTTGAGATTTCTTGTATACGGTTTTGTTTTGAGTTATAAATATTTTCTTTTAATTTCCTCTCTCACATTAAAAAAAATGTTCATTTTCATTTGGAATCCTTTTAAGTTTCTTTCTAAATCAAACAAAACAAGACATTGTATATATATCTTGATTTTATTTTCAGGTTGGTAGAGCAGAAAATCGCAAAGAGAAGAACAACTTGCTAAAATTGTCGATCTGCTTGCCAAAAATAAATTGCATGTTTATATAAAAAAAATTTGCACCCTTATATATTGTTTTATTTGTTTTGCATTGTCGGTTGCTTGCATTTAAAAAAAAGTTCAAAACCAAAAACAAAAAATATATCATCATAGTTGCATTGTTAATACACGTTTAATTTCAGTTCTGCATCTCATAGTAGATTTTTGATTAATAATAATGATTAGATATCGATAACTTTTAATTCTATGTTGACAAGCTGTTTTCTTTGAACAATTTAATTTCTTGGTGTCTAGGCTATGACAAAGTAATAGCTATTTATAAATATTATGGTGATTCGTAAATATTATAGTGGTTGTTCCTTTGAAGGTACTTAAACCTTCGGTTGCATTGCTACGGTGATTCGTGCTGCATCGATAAATCATACATGTTACCTGGCTGAGAACTATCTTGTTGATTTAAAACAAAGTGTGATTATACAATTAAGTGTTAACTTAGGATAAATAATTTGTAATTAGACCCTTGCAATCATTTAGTTGCATTAGTTCATGCATATTTAAAAAAAATCAAAATCCAAAACTAAAAAAATTGTAAATATTCCTTTGAAATTTTTAATCCTTTTTCTTTGAAAAATCCAAAATCCAAAAAAATATAAAATCTTTTCAAAAAAAATTTTGAAAATCCAAAAACAAAACAAAAATTAATTTTCCTTTTGAAAAATATTTTGTAAATATTTTTCCTTTATAAAAAAACCAAAAACATTCTTGAAAATATCCGAGTTTCCCCACTGAATTTTACAATAGTTGTGAAAATCAGTATAATCCATATGATTTCACTTCAAATTCGTATGGGTATTTTAACGACAACTATTCTATAAATGATTCGAATTTTGAACAACAAAACGTTCAAAACAATGATCAACCCTCGACTCTTGAAAATAGCATTTCATCTTTACTTGAACTCTCTACATAACAAAATCAAAGTATAAGTGATTTGTGTAATTCATATTTATGTAATAACTCGAGTCAAGGATTTCAAAATTTGAATTCACTTTAAAATTCAAACGATTTTGAGTATAACGCGTGCCAATTCAATTTTGAACTCCAAAATGAATTTCAAAATCAAAACGAAAATGTGATCCACTTTTCAAATAATTTTGGCAATAGGAATAATCTCGACTACGATGCGATTGAAAATTTTTGTCCTCAACAAATCCGAATCGAAAGTTCTCAAGTTAATAACTACAAATTGGATTTTATTGAACAAATGAACGAAATTTACGATGATCACACGGATTTTTTGTTTGAAACATATATGGAACAACGTGAAAAACAAAATCAAATTCCTACGTGTGACAAGTCAAATAATAATCCATCTTTTACCACAATTGACGATTTTCAAATAACAATTTTTGAACCTGAAAATGATGATCTTCATGAAGTTGTTGAAAACACGATAATTGAGTTGGATTTCAATTCTTTTGAGGGTGTGGAACCAAATTTGAAATTCGACTTCCTTTTCCCAATTTTGAAAATGTAAATACAACACTTTGGATTTTGAAAATTATATACGCAATGAAGTTGTTGATAACCCAATAAAGGAAGACGAATTTAACAAACACGATTTCTTTGGACTTTTCGAAAACGAGTTGTTAAATTCCAAAAGGGAAGATTTACATCACCATTTTGATTTTGAAATCAATAATTTTGAAGAATTTTTCAATGATATATTTGAATATCAACTTGGTGATAATAAACTTGAATTTCAATCAGTTATTCTATTAACCCAAAAAATCATCGAAAATAAAACAACTTGTGTGATTTTTAATAAAACGACATTCGTTTTTCCAAATCAACATTCAACTTCGAAAATTTTTATGGTTTGGTTTTCCGAGCTTAAGCTGTGTCTCATATACTTGATGAGACAAATGAATCGGTCTTTGGAAGACAGTTTCATTTACTTTTTGACGATATACTTTCTGATCTCGTGTAAATACCGTTAATTTTCATTTAAATAAAGGTCATATTTTTATTTTTATTTTTCTCCTTCCACTTGGGTTGACTGAGGGGACACAGTCAAAATCAAGTGTGGGGGAAGACTCATCTTCATTTCGATTTTTTATGTTTATTTTTACTTTTTCTTTCCAAGAAAAAATTACTTTAAGCATTTTTGATATATTTTTTAAGAAATACTATAGGATAGATACATGGTTTTGGCTTATGAAATTGAAATTTTTGAAAGTTTATTTTTCTTAACAAAAATAAAAATGAAGTTTGATTACAAACAACAATGGTTTAACTAGTATATAGGAAGATACATACGTGTTAATTGTAAAATACATCCTAATTGAAAATCTTTTTTTTTTAAAAGTGGTTGATTTAAAATAAAGGATATAACATTTTTTTGTCTTCTAAGTTAAGTGGTGCTAAGATGATTTTGCAAAACTCTCCCTTTCCAAAAAAAATATTGAAAAAAAATATACAAAAAAAACACATAAAAAAACAAAACATTTGTGTATATGTAAATATTTTCTATTAACACCTACGGTCGACATGTGTACACACTTGTATGTACACTCGCCATGCTCTGTACCTTTCTCATGTAAATTCGAAAGGCAGTGCATATCGGTATATCTGGCCTCAGTTTATCTGAGCTAGTTGTATGTATATATAAATTCTTTTATTAATAATGCCTATATTCAATAGGTATTCACACTCATGTGTTCACTCGCCACGCTCTGTATTCCCTACATATAAGCCGGAAAGGCAGTGCATGGGTAATATATCTGGCCTCAGTTTATCTGAGTTAGGCGTATGTAAATATTGTTAATATCAATAAAAGTTTCAAAAGAAAAATGGAAAGAATAAGCAAATGAAATCCAAGCACTATTTTAACTTATTTGATTTGACTTGTTATTGAAAAGAAATGAAAATACCACTTTGATAAACTTTGATAATCAACTAAGGATCTATTTCATGATTACACTTTGTTATCAATTGAAACGAGTTAAATATTGTCTATTTAACTTGATTTTTGTTGGAAACTTTGACAAGTAAATGACATAAATTTTCAAGATATTAACCGAAACCTATATTTAACTTATTTTTGTCGAATTAAAAGTGAATCCTTCATTGTAAATATTTTCAAAAACTTGCATTCACATCTTTGTAAATAAATCTTGCATTTTGTAAATATTTTCATTCTGCGTTTGGATTTTGTGGGTAGTATCCACTGGCAATCCTCATGAGACAACACTCGTCCTATTGGGGACACCCAGAGGTTTAACGGCTTGTTGCATACGCTCAATGCAATCGTGCTTCCTATGAAAACAGATTTATCTTAGTTTTTCTTTATTCGAGGATGAATTAAAAGATAAGTGTGGGGGTATTTGATGTGCACGTAAATGTGCATATTTTTACCACCATATTTAATCTAATTAAATTGAATAAATGATCATATAGGGTATTTTAACTTGTTTAAACCAAAATTTAAATTATTTGAAATTGTCACATATTCATTTTCATCCAAGGGAAAAATGCTCATTTTTATGCATATATTAAATTGAGAAAATTTAATTAGAAATTTCCATACTATTTTGTAGGAATTTGATTTCAATTACAAGTTGTTTCATGAAGAAGATATACATGCATAAAAAGAACACAAAGGAATGAAGATGGAAATAATTCAAAGTGAAGATCATGGAGGAAACCACCTACCCACCTACCTTAATGTACAAATTAGAGGCTAATGCACATGCTTATGGAATTAATGGCTTCATGTACACTTAAATGATGATTAGCAGAAGCTAATGATTACTTGGCCTCCATACTTTCTCAAGGGCATTTTGGGCATTCCCAAAAAATATGCATTATGGTTTCTGACTTGTATAAATACCCCTTATGTTTCATATAACCCTTTTTCTTAGTCTCTCTTAGTTTTAGTTTAGGCTCAAAAATAAATCATGCTCTCTTCTTTCTTTTCATGGCTACTTAGCCATTTGTTTTTATTTTCATGTAACTTTATTTTTCTTACGCAATTTAATTACTTGTTCATTTTACTTTCATTGTTCATTTACTTTAATATTGGTAGTTTAGATTTGCATTCATGCAAAGTAGATTAGTTTTAATTCTTGTTAATTGGCTTCTCTTTTCCATTAGCTTTCATTTTTATTACTTTTTGCTTTCGTGTTGCTAGCTATATTTGTTAATCAAATGACAAATATGAGTGGCTAAAACCCTTCAGTTTAGGGGTAATGAGGCTCTCTAATTATGTAGCTTCAACTATTTTTTAATTCATGCTCTCTTTTTATGCTTAATGATGATCAATGATGTGTTTTATTTATTGTTCTTGCTTTGAATTTGATAGCCTATATTGTTGACACCAAATAGGCTATGCTTAAACAACCACTAACACAAATGCCTCTTCATCAAAATATGATTAAGGCATAAGAAAGTGATTTGAAATTCAAATTTGATGGCCTATATTTCTAATCAATAGTTAATAAGCCATACCTAAAATAGATTCGTTTTCATTTTCATTGTCAAGTTTCATGAAAGTTAGTAAATGGTTTAAGGGGTGTGTTATAGTTTGATGGCTTATGTTGGCTAATCAATAACATAAATATGCCATACTTTTGATAAGCACATTAATTAAAGCACTAATGACCATAAAAGAGAGATCATGATTTCATATGTGTTGAACTACATGATCTAGAGAGTGGATTTATTCTCTAAATTGTCACTTAACTCTTATATTTGCTTCTCTTTTCTTTTGATTAGTTAGTTAATTCTCTAATCTTTTAGCTTAATTTTCACTTGAAATTGGTATAATTTGATTGAATTGAATTTTAAAATCTAATCAATTCTCTATGGATTGGCCCATATTCGCCACGTACTACATGTGTACGCGGTGCGCTTGTGGTTATTTTGATTTGAAAATTTTCAATATTTTTCTAAACCAATAGAAAACTAGCCGATTAACAAATAGGAGATTGTAGGAACTGACCTAAGTCATTTTCTTCTTCTTCGAAACAGACCCGAACCTCCATTAGCCTTAATTTCATCAAAAATCGTATCTTTTCCTTCCTAATTTTAGCCAAATCCTTTATTAGAGAGGGGATTAGCATATTAAAGCTAGAGATTATCATTTTTATTGATTTAGGTCCTTCTCCCATGCTGTCCACTTGAGATCTAAGGAAAAAAATGGGTATTTTATGTATTTGGTGAGTTGTTCTTGGCCTCCCGCTCATCTATACTTGTTTATATATTTAAAAGGTTTGTTTTTAACATGTCTTTGATCTAAAAAGGATTTTCTAACTTTAATCACTTATCCAGATATGCTTATGACCAGAGATTGGAGATTTTGAAATGGTTTTTAAAATGGGTTCGTAATCAATTAACTCATATCCACATGATAGTGTAATTTTCATCATTTATATGCATATGCTAATGTAAAACTTAGATTTAAAGTAAAAATGGTTTAATTATCACGTTCTCATGTATTGGTCATATGAATGGATGTATTTGCATGTTATTCTATGATTGTAAGTCGTGCTTTGATATTGTTTGCTGGTGTTTTGGATGTTAGATAGATAGGTTGGGAATTTGCGCAAATCGAAGGCAAAACTGGTTGGAATTGGATGAAACTTGGGAGGCAGATTCTGGAGCAGGGGAAGAGTTCATGGTCCAAATCGCAACTCCAAATTCTCTAAGCATAGAGGTTGATACCGACTTGAGAGGTCGGTACCGAGCCTACTATGTTGGTCCATGTCGGTAGCGACTTGGGGTCGGGAGAAGTTAGCCAGTAGAGGTTGCCTAATGTAATGGATTGGAGATTGACTAAATACTTGAGGCTATGATGACTTGTTTCTAAGATTCGAAGTAGAGTGCGTTGAAGACATGATGACTTGATTTGGAGCAGAGAGGTCGGGGTCAAAGCATATGGGTAAGAATCACTAAAAGCAAGGAATGGGATATGAAAAGACTTTGCTACTGGTTAGCAAGGTACAAAGGTTGGTACCATGTTCAGAGGTCGGTACTGAGCTCTCCTTCTTGAACCTGCAGGGATGGAACTTCTGGGGGTTAGTACGATGGTTTGGGAGGTTGTGTTGAAGATATTGGCTCATTCGCATGATGACTGATGACGATGTAATAATAATATAAAAGTTAGAGTCTTCGGATGGTAACTCGACGCTGAATAGAGTTAGGTTCTGAAGAAGATGGCTCGATGTAGAAAGGAGTCTTAGAATGAGGAATGTAGAATGGTTCCTTGAAGGTGATGGCCCAATGTTGAAAGGATTCGTCGAGTAGGGGAATGTAGAATCATTCCTTTAGGATAATGGAAGCAAGTTGGAGCAAAGGAAAAGGCTCGGATAGATGTACTAAGAGATCGTTGAAACTCAGAGTTATTTCTTTTGTATTCAAAGAAGGGGTATCGTGAGGACGCTCATGGGTATGTTGAAATTTATCCCGGATTGGTTGAATGGTTTCGTGTTCCCCGGACTGGTTGAATGTATCTAGTATCTGAAAGTCGCTATGCTCTGATACCAATTGAAAGTGCGGTGTGTATACAATTATATGTGCTAATATAGTATACACGGATCGTGTAATATGGATTACAATACAAATGCGGAAATAGATGATAATAGCATAGTAAATAAGAAAATAGAAAAATCACACCAGAGATTTTTATACTGGTTCGGAGCACCGTCCTACGTCCAGTCCCAGACTTCTATCTGGATTTTCACTATTAACTACCTCGCTTCACCCGGAGGAACAGGTTTACAACACCCGAACAACCGAACGGGATTTCACGCCTCTAATACACTGAGGACTTCAACACTTGCCTCTTACAACACAGAGGACTTCAACAAAAGAACAAATACAATTGTTGTTGACAACTTGTGCTCTTGAAAACACGGATTTGTCACTAGCAGTACACCTTTCCTATAATCTTATCCTCAAAGTATGCGATATGATGTTTTGAAAAGATTAAGGAAAGTATATTATTGAATCAAAGGATATGAAATAGTTTCAAAGATTCAATAAATAATTTAGAGCTTTTATAATGCAGAAATAAGATCAGAGATTAGATTAAAAGAATATATGAAAATCGTTATTGTTTAATCAATGAATTGGATGAGTTTATATAGATAAGAATGGTTGTAACTCTTTGTCATTAAGAGATATGATCTTTGGTGAAAGGTAAGAGATGCAACCTTTGGAGAAGAGAAGTGTCTTTTGGAAAAATTATTTTCTGTTCAAAAACGGTCGACAGGTTAAAAAGTGACCAGTAGACAGGAATTTAAAATATATATACGTTATGTGCATGTGTGCACGTTCATTGTGCATTTTACACAGAAACGGTCGACCATATGATTATTAACCGGTCGACCGGTTCCTGTTAATTTGCATAATGAATGTGCAATGCTATTAAACGTATATATATATCGATTATATTGAGGTGCATGATTATTTGAGGATAGATTTTAACAAGTTTATAACTATTACAATATCAAATAATCAACCTATAATCTATAGTAACATATGTAGCTCTAATGACCTTGTTTTGTCGATCGCCTTATTTATCAGAAATCAAAACTTTCATAAAACTTGTGACTCAACATTCTCCCCCTTTTTGATTGATGACAATATATATCTGCAAATCTGAATCTCCCCCTGAGTACGTGATCTCTTTCTCTTTGAATTCTTATAAATGTATGTTCCGCAATTACTCACATCGCCTTTGCCGATGATATATCCTTTTGAATTGTCTCCAAAAGTGACGGAGCCACCATCTGAATATGTAATATTTGTTAATAAACTCTTGTCTCCTGTCATGTGCTTTGAGCAACCACTGTCCAATATCCACTTTCCTCTTTTCTTAAGTGGGACCTGCAAAAAATAGAATTAAGTCCATGGTACCCACTTTTTATAGGGTCCTAAGAGTTAGGTCTTAGGAGTCCAAACCCATTTGGGTTCGGTATCCCCTTTATATATATAATTGTTATTAAAATGCATAGTATTCATGAATTGCTGAATGTATTTGTTCCTAATCAAATTATTATTTGTTTTAGGAACCCATATTTTGATAGTCTTGACATTTTTCTTTTGAAATTTCACAACTGGTTTTGGTTTGGAATATAATAAACTAAGATTTTTCTTAGCTTCAGTTTTTTGTACTTTCTTTTTCCTTTTATTTCCAAGATGTTTCTTGGTTTCTTGTTTGTTATATCCCAATCCTTGTTTGTCTGAAATAGATTGTGAACTTTCAATGATTTTTGTCAAGTTTTCTCGACCTTTGTTAAAGTTAGAAACATTTTGAGTAATGTCATCAAACTTTGTTTGTAAGCTAGCTTTTTCTAGGTCTAGAATTTTGACTTTTGCTTTAAGCTCATGATTTTCAGTAGTGAGAGCATTATTTTTCTCTTTTTGAGTTTCTATTTCTTGACTCAAAAGGGATATTTGAGAATCAACATTAGATGATGATTCTTGAATATTTTCAAGTTCCTCTTCTAATATTTTCTTCTCATCTTTTAACATATCTCGTTCAAGCTCTGCTCTACTTAAATCTGCTTTGACTACTTTTAATTGACGTTTTATGTCTTTATATTTGACTATCAATTCAGCATTAATATCAAGTAATTCATCAAATGTAGGAATTTGTACCTCATCTTCTGTTGCCATAAAACAAACATTAGCTTGTTCATTCTCTGAATCACTTTCACTTTCTGATGAAGATGACTCTGAATCATCCCATGTTACTGAGAAAGCTCGTTTCTTAGATTTGTCCTTTTTATATTTGAATTTGTCATTTTCTGACTTCTTCTTTTGTTCTGGACAATCTTTCTGCATGTGTCCCTTTTTGTGGCAGTTGAAACATTCTATAGCAGATGAAGATGGTTTATTTGATCCAGGTTTCCTTTTATTGTAACGACTGGCTTTTCGATATTTTAAGAATTTTTTGAATCCTTTCGCAATGAATGCCAAATCTTCGTCTTCAGAATCTGATTCATTTTCATCTTTCTCAACATGAAATGCTACATTTTTCTTTTCTTCCTTCTGTTCTTTTCTAGCCTGCAAATTTGCTTCATAGGACATTAAATTTCCTATCAATTCATCTGGCTTCGTGACGGAAAGGTCATTAGCTTCTTCGATTGCTAATACTTTTCCTTCCCATTCACTAGTCAGAGAATGTAGGACTGTTGAAACAACATCGAAATCAGAATACTTTTGTCCTAAGCCAATAAGAGCATGGTGAATAGTTTGAAACCGTGAATACATGTCATTGATTGTCTCATTTGGTTTCATTTTGAAATTTTGAAATTGACTTTTCAGCATGGCTATTTTGGCTTGTTTAACTTTGTTAGTACCTTCATGAGTGATTTTTAGTGTTTGCCAAATTTGATATGCAGTAGTGCAGATACTAACACGGTTATATTCATTTTGGTCTAATGCACAGAACAACATATTTATTGCTCTTGCATTTACAGCTGCTGCCGTTTTCTCAGCTGCAGTCCATTCTGAATAATCAGTTGTTGGATTCACTATTTCTCTTTGAGTGGCATTCCAAGCATCATAGTTATTTGATTTCATAAAGAATGACATACGTGTTGCCCAATAACTATAGTTAAGACCATTGAAAAATGGAGGTCTTTGTGTCGATTGACCCTCCGTGTAAGTGGTGTTTTGAGTGCTAGTACTTACGTTATTTGCCATATTACTATAATATATCAAATAACTGTGTTACGGTTATATGATGACCGTGCTCTGATACCAATTGAAAGTCGCTATGCTCTGATACCAATTGAAAGTGCGGTGTGTATACAATTATATGTGCTAATATAGTATACACGGATCGTGTAATATGGATTACAATACAAATGCGGAAATAGATGATAATAGCATAGTAAATAAGAAAATAGAAAAATCACACCAGAGATTTTTATACTGGTTCGGAGCACCGTCCTACGTCCAGTCCCAGACTTCTATCTGGATTTTCACTATTAACTACCTCGCTTCACCCGGAGGAACAGGTTTACAACACCCGAACAACCGAACGGGATTTCACGCCTCTAATACACTGAGGACTTCAACACTTGCCTCGTACAACACAGAGGACTTCAACAAAAGAACAAATACAATTGTTGTTGACAACTTGTGCTCTTGAAAACACGGTTTGTCACTAGCAGTACACCTTTCCTATAATCTTATCCTCAAAGTATGCGATATGATGTTTTGAAAAGATTAAGGAAAGTATATTATTGAATCAAAGGATATGAAATAGTTTCAAAGATTCAATAAATAATTTAGAGCTTTTATAATGCAGAAATAAGATCAGAGATTAGATTAAAAGAATATATGAAAATCGTTATTGTTTAATCAATGAATTGGATGAGTTTATATAGATAAGAATGGTTGTAACTCTTTGTCATTAAGAGATATGATCTTTGGTGAAAGGTAAGAGATGCAACCTTTGGAGAAGAGAAGTGTCTTTTGGAAAAATTGTTTTCTGTTCAAAAACGGTCGACAGGTTAAAAAGTGACCAGTAGACAGGAATTTAAAATATATATACGTTATGTGCATGTGTGCACGTTCATTGTGCATTTTACACAGAAACGGTCGACCGTATGATTATTAACCTGTCGACCGGTTCCTGTTAATTTGCATAATGAATGTGCAATGCTATTAAACGTATATATATATCGATTATATTGAGGTGCATGATTATTTGAGGATAGATTTTAACAAGTTTATAACTATTACAATATCAAATAATCAACCTATAATCTATAGTAACATATGTAGCTCTAATGACCTTGTTTTGTCGATCGCCTTATTTATCAGAAATCAAAACTTTCATAAAACTTGTGACTCAACAGTATCAACTTCAGGCTAAAGAGAGAATAATGAATTTCCATTAATCCCTAGCGGTAGAATAGTCATACGAGTTATCTTATATCCAGAGTACATAAAGTAACAATGAGAATTATTTGATGGATGCTATGGTTGCTTTGATTTCTCTCCCTATAGTCTATCACTTTAGGGTAGTTTGAAGATAAGTATAGGAGATAAGGATACCGGGACACTCATTGTCATACTTAGTTGTATTGCACATTTATGACACTTAAAGTAGCCTATTATGTGATAATTCTTTGGTTGCAGAGGCAGGTGAGGTATGATTCGTATACCTTTGGTCCTTACTATATCCACTGTATAGTATTTTGAGATTCATTTAACACTCACATGACCATTGTCTGACTCGAGCTTTTATGCTCTGCTTCTTATTATCTCGTACACTCTTCATTGAGTAGACTAGATAATGGGTCTAGGTAAAATGCAGTAGCTGTGCAGAGGATGTGCTAGAGGGAGCCATCTCGTATTATATGTGGATTTCTATGCTTATTTCGCTATATAACAATGTGGAGCCTTGGCATTGCTGCTTATAAGTATCAACATAAGACAGTCTTGTGAGTTACTTCTATTGTATAAACTTTATTTCATAATGTATAACTTTGTGTATCTGTACTTTAATATTTGGATCACTTAGTTATTACTGTCTCTTGTGCCTTTTATCTATAATATTATATTTTATTCCACATGTTGTGAGATATACAACAGGCACTGTGATGTTTGTTTCATATTTTATTCTTGATGATCATCCTACATCGATCGACATGACAACTGTGCACTATCTTATGTATATTAGGTGCCAGTGGTGTATAGCAGTCGTCACATTTGGTATTAGAGCTTAGGTTGCGTTGTTAAACCTAAAGGATATTGTGATTTAGTAGAGATCGGGAAGAATTTCGGACCCTAGACTGAATCAAGTGTGTGTGTGTGTGTGTGTGTGTGTGTCTATATATAAGAGAATGCATACTTATTATGTATTTTTATTTTCAAAATTATGTAATAGTATGTGTAGTATATAAGTCATATGCATACATGAGTACCATTAGCATAATTTTTTTTGAGAGACTGATCATTCTTGTTACATATCAAGAATGAGCGACAAACAAGAAACCCTGTTAGGAACTCCATCTCTGGAGTTGGACAAGAAGGAGTTCGAGGGCTGCTAATCCTGACTTGCAAGCTATGTTGAATGTGATAATGGCGAACATGCTTCAAAATGCCCAAGCTGTTGCTCCAAATGTTGCTATTGGTGGTATTGAAAAAGTGCAAGCACCAAGGGCTGACTTTGCCAAGCTATGCAAAGATTACTCTACTTTGGGAGGCAAGTCATTCTTAGAACAGAGTCTGCCATCGAAATGTAAGATTGGTTGGACACCTGTGAATGTATCTTTTGTTATATGGAGATTGATGATGTCATGAAGAGGAAGCTGGCCTTTAGACGTCTTCAAGGGCAGGCCATGGACTGGTGGAATGCCATCACTATTGCTACACTAGAGGATCAGTTCACTTAGGACCAGTTCAAGGCCAGGTTAAAGGAGAAGTTCATTCCGGCTTCTCAGAGGTCGATGCTATTCAAGAGATTCACTAAATTAAATTAGGGTGAGATGTATGTTTTTGAATACCTTGCTGAGTTCGATGCTTTATTGAAGTATGGGATGTCTTTCATCGACACTCTATTGAGGAAGAATGAAAAGTTTGTTATAGGTTTGGAAGACTATTTAGGAGAGAAGCCAGTGATTCATATCGATGAGCCATTTGAGAGACTCATCGAGAAAGCTCTTTGCCAGGAGATTTTATACCCCAAGACCAAATTAGCTATTATTGTTAAGAAAGAGCCGAAACTGCAACAAAACAGTGGAGGCAAAAAGAAGCGGTTCGGAAAGTGGAAGCAGTCTCGAAGAAAGAATGAGGGAAGGATGCTCAGAAGAAAGTTAAATGGGATCCTATTTGCTATGGCCATGGAGTTAAGAGTCTTCTGATCAAAGACTACAAAATCAATGGGAATAAGAAATGTTTCAACTACGGTAAGCCTGGCATGTACTGAAGAATTGTCTGGAACCGGTGCACTAGAAACAAATTGTGAAGGCATATGCTTTAGACGTTGTTTCGACTTTATCGGGTGCTTCCTCGATGAAAGAGAATGGGAAGGGCGTTGTCATTCAAAGTACGCTTTCCCTTTATGATGTTCACATTACATGTTTTATTCGATACCAAGGCTTCACATTCCTTCATATCTGATGAGCTAGTAGACAGACTAGGATTGAAACCCAAAATAGTTGATCGACCGTTGATTTTGATGAACCCTATTATTGGCTCCACTAGCCTTTGTATGGTTTGTCATGGTTTTGTCTTATCAAGTCATGGATGCTCTTTTGTTTGTGATTGTTTTTTTCTGAATTTCGTTGGGTTAGGGATTATCTTGGGAATGGACTGGCTATGGAAGTATGCGATAGTAGTGGATTGTAAAAAGCTAATGGTGGCAATTGGTGTTATGGAAGGGCGGACGATACTGATTGACTGCCTACTGGAGGATTGGGTTATGGTTAGCTTTCTATATTCACTTAAGATTCCATAGAATGAGTTACTGTAATAACCTGATTGAATTACCCAAATTGATTAATGTTTGTTTAATTAAACATTTAGTTTTTTTGGAAATAAGAATTTGAATCATTAATAAAGGAAAGTTGGGATTTTTGTGAGTTAGAAAAATTGCGAAAATCTTATAATTGTGTAAATAATGGGTTACAATCTTTTTTAAGGATTTAATAATAATTTTGGAATAATTGAAATTTATTTTCAAAGGTTCATTACGAAGAGAGTTGAAGTAGATTAAATAAAGTATGTATTTTTCTCGTTAAGAGTTGGAAAAAATATTATATAAATGGATTTGAATAAGCAAATTAATGTTTTAATATTTTATTTAAGAATGAGTTAGTGTTTTCTAAATATGTAGAATGATATTTGTGTAAAATGGTTTTATTTAGATTTAAAAGCTGTTAACTTTGAAATTTTCCATTCAATGAAAATAAGATATTGTCTCTTTTTAAATATTAAAAAGAAGGTCAAAATAAATATTTTGATTATGTTTCTCTCTTTTATTTAAAGCTAAAAAATTGAAGTATAATTTAGAGTTCTTATATAAATTTTTCTATGTGAAATCTAAATAGAAAAAAGGTTTAAAAGCAAGAAAAAAGGAGATAGAGTTTTAATTTTTTTAATTTAAAACATGGGTTTAGGCCTAATTAAAATTCAGCCCATTAATACGTTTAGAGTAGAATTTTTCTCCCTTTAGCATTCACAAATGAATTGTACATTCATTTTGAGTTACTCAGTAAACAAAATTAGGTTTTCTCAAGCTAAGAAACCCAAAACCCTTGTGAGCAAAAGTCTCTCATTTAAATTGGAAATAAATTCCAAATAAATCTATAAAAATTTAGGTCATCTTCTTAATCATTTATTCTTTAAGCTCGTTATTTGACGTTTTTAAGATCATTTTTAACTCATATGTTGCTGTCTTGGTTTGGATTTTGGGTTTATAGGAAGTTTTGGAAAACATAGAGCATAACAAATCTTTGGAGAAGATTTAGCAAGCTATAGGAAATTATAAAGGTGGGTAAACCTCACTAGCTATCTCTAATAAGGCTGCATGTAATCAAATTGTAGATATTATTGTTGTTTTGATTGAATATGATTGAATTGGGATAAATAGGATTGTTTGAATTGTTTGAATTGCTTGAAATGCAACGGAGTTGTTATTCATTTCTCTCCGGACCATACCATAGGTTTGTTTGGATGTTTATGAATGTTTAAGAGTTGTAGGAGTATGAAATTACCCAAATTGTTGGGATTCAAGTTTTGGTCGAATTGATCATGACCTAGAGAATTAATGCTCCAGGAAATCGTGATTTAATCGATTGAAATTTAATTTAGTCGACTAATCTGAAGCGATTTACTCCAAGAATTCATACCCAGACGATTGAATTTAGTCGATTGGAGCTTGGTGCATTACCGCTCCATGAATATCTTGGTCAATCGAATGGACTTTTATTTCATTCAACTGAAAGTTATAGACTTAGATAGTAAGCTCTAAGTTGAACCCTGTTTTGTGTTGTTTCTTCTACGTGTTAAATTGAGATGTTTTCTTGCTCTTTTTGTGTGATTTTAAGACTGAAACTTATAAAGTAAGAAATAATTTGATAAAATAATAGAAATATGATTTTTACAACATATTACAAATAGTTTCTAAAGGAAGCATTTTAAAGCAATGACGTGATTAGTTATAACTCTAAATTTGATTTAAAATAAATATATTTGGGACGAAAGGTTTTATAAAGGAAAATGATAATTTAAAAGTTTTAGTTAAAACTTGTTGAGATTAATATATATAGATATTGCTTTCAAAACTATTTTCTAGTTCTCCAAAAATATAATTTCCTATTATTTAGTAAAATCTTGAGATAAAATTTTGAGAACCTTTAATTCTATAATATGAGGAATACTAATAAGCAACTTAGTGTTATTGATTGGTTTACTCTTAAGTAATGCTTCATCGAATATGGTATAACTCATTGAATAGAATGTTTTTGTAGAATTTACTAACCTATTAGCGAATACTCGAATTTCACCGGGTAGTGTGGGCTGCTTTGGTTAAGTTCTTCTGATTTCCTTTGTGAAACTATTTAACACTTTAAGGTTGTATTCTCTTTTGGTGTTCGACATATATGAAGGCTGATAAATCCCTAAGAAATATATAGTTCAGGTTCTCCAGTTATATATGTAATAAGTGAGACTTACTAGCTTCTAGTGAATACTTGAATTGACCGGGTGGTATGGGACATTCGGGTTAAGTTCTCATGATTACTGAAGTGCAAGTATTTGGCACATTAGAGATTACTCTCTTTTGGTGTTCAGATTTCAGGCCGATAGATCCTTTAGAAGTATACTTAAGGATTTCTTTATGATCCTTGTGATTGGTATGAGTTATATCTTCTGAGGTCTTTGAATTGTGTTTTCTACGATCATCTTGATTTGTATGGACGATTCTTGAGATCGACTAGGATCTCGTTTTCCATGATATGGACGATCCTTAGCATTAGATCGGTAAGAATTAAGATTTTGTTTTCTACCGATGTGGAAAATCATTGTGATTGTATGGATGACCATTGTGATCAATATGGATTAGGTTTTCTTGGATATTGAGATATTTTCTTTATTCTTGAATTCAAGGCTTTGTGATTTGTTCTCTGTTTTGTGATTTAGATATTCCCATGTCTTAAGATAGATTCCAAGTTAAATCATTCCAATGACTTTTTTATCTATAGCATCTTTATTTATTTATAATGTCATATATCCTTGTGTTATATCTTGTTCTCACTTTTATTTATAGATAGTCTGACCCGTTTATTATTTTATATAATACTTGGGTCAGGCGAGACTTTTTCAGGTTACATGATGTGTAGAATTTTTGGTGGGTATGCTAGAATGGAAATAAACACTTTTTAGTTTATCTCATGTAGGATTATGTGTATGTTTATGAGATGTATATGTGGAGAGAGTGACTTGTACTGGATGTTTATTATGTGGGTCTAGTATTATATTTTGTAGACTCATGGTATGCATTTTTATATGATGTGTATTATTCCGTAGTGATCTGTGACTATTGTTTTATATGATATACTATTCTAATTTTGAGAAACCGGCATGTTTGTTACTTTAGACTAAGACTGCACATGTCAAATTTTATTCTAGATATTCAGTGAAATGGGTATGATGTGTCAGTGTTAGTTTAAAGATATGTTCACATTTGGTCACCCTTAACAAGCCGTATTCTTCGTGTTATTAGATGACATCATTTATATTGTTCTTTAATAATATGGATATAGCGGTGCGGTTGTTATAGTTGTCATATGTGCCTATCGTTAAGGAGTATCTGGATGTATTTGTAAAGGTGATCAAATTACTACCACATAGGGAGATCGTGTTCCGTGTATGTAATGTCCCGGAATATTGGGCAATATTTATTTGATAATTTCCATTAATAATTATTTTAAATGTGCAATATTGATTTAATAATCTAATTTAACAGCAATTATCTTTAGAAAACTAATAATAATAATTTAATTTGGAAAATTTTATTCTTTTTAAAGTTAATAATATATAATTGATAAAAATTTCTTTCTAAGCTATTAAAAAAGTATTCTATTTATAACGTATATGTATATACATTGTGAATAGGAAGTTTGGTTTCAATTTAATAAAAATATTTTCAAATTATAATATATATATATATGTATGTATGTATGTATGTATGTATGTATGTATGTATGTATGTATGTATGTATGTATGTATGTATTGTGATTTGGAAGATTATGATTGAATTTAATATAAAACTTTTCAAAGGAACTATTTAAAAATTTATCTCACATTTTCAAAAACACTTAAAGTAAATAAATATTTTGTTTAAAAATATGATAGCTTAAAATAGTATATTATAATAAGAGTTTAATATGTTTTCTTTTACAAATTTGTACTTGAAATAAAGTTAGTTTATATATAACATCAATTTAGGTATAATAACTTAAGTTTAAAATTTAAAAATAAGATTTAATTTAATGTCCATTTCTTTTGTTTTAATTTTCTTTCTTTTAAATTTAGCTTTGGAAAATGTATTTTAAAAATATATAAATAAAACATAAATTGACGTAAACATAAACATGTTAATATATAATATAATAAATTAATTAAATAATGAATTTTAAACACTTGTAAAATAAGAAATTTATATAATATTGAAATCAAACATATGTAAGGCCATTAAAACATGCAATCACATTTTTAAGCTTAAGAACATTTCAAATTAACAAGTGGAAACACATTTGTTTTAAAAATTTAAGTATATAACAATGTTTTAAAGAGGAAAGCTATTTATTTTTCTTCAGTTCAAATTTTCCTCTGTACTTTCTTTCTTTCTTTTTAAAACATATGAACAAAACCAATATCACATTCAAATCAAAACACAACTGCAAGCTCTTCTGGAAAAAGATTCAACTAACAAAGATTTCAAATTCGATAAGCAAGCTCAACTTAAACAACAAGGTTCAAGTGCTAGATCTTAAACAAAAAAAATCAATTCAAAATGCCAAATCAAATTCAACAGTTCCAAGAAACAAACAGACCTGTCCTTTGCTTTTTCAAGTTCTGGTGAGTAAACACTTAAAGCAAAAATCTTTTGGTGCTAATATATCTGTGTGATGATGATGTAAGTATGTTTGTTTACATGGATGTTTCAGTTTGAATCTGAATCGAATTATGCTATTTTGGAAAGCATGCCTGTATGTATAGTCTCTGTTGAATCTCAGGCTCAAGAAAAATTATAAAAATTTCTATCTTCCCAATGAATCACTATTAGACTTTGATTTTTGAAAATAAATTGATTACAACAATGTAATCTTGTTTTTAAAAATAATTTTAAGTGTTTATATCTAATCAATATTTTTTAAATTTAAGATTACAGTAAAAATCAAAATATAAGTGAAAATCAATGCCCATGTTTTCATCTTTGGATTTTAGATCCTAATTCGTGTAAGTGAATCCTGAATTTTAGTATGAGTTTCATGATTTTTAAGATGGATTTCGCCATGGATTTGTGAGTTGTTCGTTTTTTTGGGAAAATGGTTGATTACCGTCGATCGACGACAAGGGAAGGCTCGAGTCCGCTGTTAGAGGAGGTTGGGGTATAGAGGATCTCGGGCAAAATATGGGAATATTTTTCTGATGGACGTGGTGGGTTGTCAGAGGCGGTCTAGGGTTTGTGAACCTGTTTTTGTCTGAGTTTTTATCGAGGTAATCTCGATGACTATGGTGTATCGGGTCGAATCGCGAGCAGGGGAATGGATTCAGGGGTTCGAAACGCGACTTTGGTCGAGGCGGCAGGTTTATTGGTGAAGGAGTTCATCATCGGTACAAGTTTTTGTTGGTCGCGTTTCTGATCTCTATGTGTTCGAGTGCTCGTTTTAGTTCCTCTGGCGTTTTGGATGATCTGAGAGTTCGTGAAGGACGGTGGGAGTGCCAGCGATGTGCCGAGGGTTGTAGCGATGGTCGGAGTTGGGTGGCTGCGGCGTACACGTGCATGCGTGTACAAGTTGTTTTGGTGTGAGTTTTTGTGGGTTTGGGAAGAAGAGTTTGGCCCGGGTTTTACTCGATGTCATTCTCGTGTTCGACTCGAAGCGGGTGAGTTCGTGTGGTTGTACGTGAGTGTTGCTCGGTGATTGTCTCGGGTCATTTGATTTTCAAAGAATCCTATCCAGGTTTTAAACTAAAAAAATGAATTTGAAAATAAAGCTAAATTTTTAAACAAAGTTTTTAACCAGTTTTAAAGATGTATGAAATGTTTGAATTAGGAAATGATGTTTAAACAAATTTAAGTTTTAAAAGTATATATTTTCAAAGTTTTAGATATAGTTTTAAAAATAGTTTTGGTTTATATAAATATTACATTAGACAAATTTTGTAATTAGTCCCTAAATGTTTTCAAATAAAATGCAATTGCAGAAATTTAGATGTGATTAAAGTGAAAGGTATTTAACTTTAAATAAATCAAAGGTTGATGATTTTATATAAACCAAATTCAAGGTTTTAATTTAATTTAAATGGTAGGTAAGAGTTTAGTGTAGTAAATGGGTTATCTTAATTTAATCAAGTTTTTATTAACAAAAGTAATTAAAATATAATTACTTAATTAACTAAGATGATTAATTTAGGTAATTAAATTAAGATAAATTAATTTATGTAATTAATTAAGGGTAGTTGATTACCTGATTTAGGGTTGATTAATCTAAGTAATCAAAGGTTAATTAATTAAGGAATAGTTAGTTAATGGATGAAATTAGAGGCTAATTACTTAATATTAAAAGGATTATTAAGGGTAATTACATAATGAAGTAATTAAAGGAATTAATTACTCAATGTAATTAATTAAGTTAACGTGGTTAATTTAAGTTAATTAATTAGTTAATTAATTAAATATAATCACTTGATGATGGGTTAAGTATAGTTACTTAATGTAATTAATAAAGTGTAATTACTTAGTGTAAGTATTTAATGGATAATTACTGGGTGTAATTAACTGAAGGGGGATTACTTGATGGAAAGTAATTAAAGAATAATTACTTAGTGGAAGTAATCAAGTGTTAATTACTTAGTGTAATTAATTAAAGGATTAATTAATGTAATTAATTAAGGAGTTAATTTAATTAATGTAAGTAATTAAAGAATAGTTAATTGCTGAAGTAATTAATTAAGGGTAATTAATGATTGTAATTAAGTTAAAGACTTCTTATTAAATGGAATTAATTAAAAGAATAATTAATTAATGAAAGTAATTAGAGGATCATTAATTAATTTAATTAATGAGAATAATTAAAGGGTTAGTTGATTAATGAATGAGATTAATTAAAAGATAATTAACCAATGGAAGTGATTATGGTATAATTAATATAATTAATTCAGGATCAATGTAATTAATTATAGTTAATTAATTAATAGAGTAATTAAAAGATAATTAATGTGAATGGTTAAAGAATAATTAATTTTTATAATTAATTTAAAGGCTAATTACTTAATGTAATTAAAATAATTAATCAAGGATGATTAATTAAGAGAATAATTAAAGGATTATTAATCTGTAATTAAAGATTAATTAATTGGTTTATAAGGTAATGAAAGAATGATTAATTAATTAATTAATTAAATGATTTGTAATTAATTAATGATTGATTAAGCAGGTTTAGTTGATTAATTCTCAAGTAACTAATTTAATTTAAGTTAATTAAATTAATTATAATATGGATTAATAATTCCTGTATGTGGATGATTGTTTTGAGTAGAATGTCTGGATTGGTTGATATCTATTAAATGATAATCTGTGATATTATGTGATGTGATATTGGATACATCTGTGATAAATGTATGTTATTTATCTGTGATAAATGCTGTGTGAATTCAATGTTTTAAATTGAATTAGATTGTTTAAACTTAAACAACTTGGACACTAAGACGGCGTTTTGGATTTCGATGAGACCGGAATCGGATTTGCTTCAGTACAGCATGACAGGGGGTTCTCGCTTCGCATTTGGTGGCGAACGGAAGATTCTTACCCCTACATGTCCCTTTGAGGTAGTATAAGGCATTGGGTTGGTTGCAAGTCGAGAGGCTGGCGGTAAAAGCAAATTCGAGGTACCACTGTATGCGACGCCGGAGAGTGGCCGCTGTCGATGGTTGAAAAGCCTAGACCGTTACATTATGGTATCAGAGCGCTAGGTTGAGTGATTACCTAGGCTTTGGAGTGATTTCTTTCTGAGAGAGCGTACTTATATATATATGGGTTCCCTGTTCAGGCTTGCCAACATAAGTTCTTTGGTTAAAGTAGTGGGGTTTGTAGCACGACTACCAATGGAAGAAGTCCAAGTGTTGAAGGTGGAAGAGTATCTACCAGGGCAGTATTGGGCATCTTGAGTAAGCTTGGCAGCATAGTGTAAGTATTTCACCAATCTCGGAGGGAAGTTTCTTTTAGGTTTGGAGTCCATCTTTGGAGTGTAAGCTTGGTTACGCTCGTGCGAGCGGATTTTTCTAGAATTTGGATCAGTCGAAAGTGCTGAAGCGAGTGATGGTATCTTGGCAACCGTAGGAAGGAGTTTTGTCTATACCAGAGTATAAGACTCAGTTCGACGAGATGTTTATGCTTGGTTTTAAGGATCGAAGAGCTTATGGATAAGAAGTAGTTGGCATCAGTGGCAGCAAGTCGGAAGTCAATCCGTATTGGAAGAAGCAAGGTGAAGAGAAACCCGGAGGCAGCAGTGCAGCTCGGGAGTGTTTTGTGTGTCAGCAGGAAGGTCCTCTGGCTTAGCAGTGTCCTAGAGGTGGATTCCGGAAGCAATACAGTGGCCCGTTTGTTCGATGGTTCAGGAGTCTTTGTGATTCTACTGTTAGCAGGCCGGGCAGATGCTGAAGGCTTCCCCACTTCTTTTGGAAGCTCAGCAGGGTATGATGTTTGTGGTTGGAGATGGACCATCATTTTCTTCTTTTAGTTAAAAAGGCTTAAGATGTTCTAATATTTGAAGAGTGAACAGTTTCTTTGGAATCTGAACTGAGTAGAATTGCAAAAGTGACTTGCGACGGTTCGAAAGTTTCTCTTAATAATCTTTGCTTTAGATTAAGGCATCTTTAGAGGATGTAGGAGCTATCAAAGTGGTTTGAGATTTTCCAGATATCTTCGAGGAAGGCGAAGGTTTGCAATCCATATCAGGAGATTGAGTTTTGTAACGACTTGGTTCCTGGAGCTATACTGGTGGTTCAGCCCAGTGGAAGGTTGGCTCCTAGAGAGAGGATTGGTAAAGCAGCTCAGGATTGATCGGATCTAGTTCTGGCTGGGTTTTTGTTGTGGTGTTTGTGACTGAATTAGATAGGTCACTAAGATTTTATGGAATTTGATGGACAATTTTTTCGGGATGGGTTGATCAAGTCTGTGCTTGTGTTCATCAACGACATTCTCATCTTCTTCAGATCAGAGTTGTTCAGCGGAAGCAAGGAGCAGCTATTCCAAAATAGAAGCAACCTCGGACTCCTCGGAAGTTTGTATTTGTCTTGGATTAAAGGATTTATACAGGAAGTTCATTCGGGATATGAAGGCTAGGTTGTCTAGTGCACCTGTTTTGGTTATTCCGGATAAGAGAAGTAAGTCTGAATTCTTCTAGTGCTTATGGGGTAGAGCTTGTGTTCCAGATTTCGAAAGATTCTTAAGAGCACAATTTGGATGGGTAGAATCCAAAGATCATCTTATTCTTGGTCCAGATTTGATCCGAGAGGCATTTGCGAAGATTGGGTTGATCAAGAAGGTTGAAGGCAGCCCAGGATCGGTAGAAGAGTTTTGTGGATAAGAGACAAAGGAATTCAGAATTTGAAGTCAGAGATTTAATATTGGATAAGTTTTCTCCGATCATAAGAGCAATAAGATTTGGTAAAATTGGAAAGCTAGCTCAGAAGTGCATTAGATCTTTCCGTGTTTTCATAAGGATAAGTTCTTTGATCTACAGGATTGAATTACCAGTTCGGATGGCTGGGATTTGTAATGTATTTCACGTATCTCTGAGAGAGTATGTGTATGATCCATCACTGGTTTTAGAACCAGCAGTTCTAGGAGATTTGGAAGTTGAACAGGACTTGTCTGTGGTCCGGTATCCTGTTCAGATTTTGGATCTAGATATAGGAGCTCAGGATCAGTGTGGTGTAGCTAGTTTAGATTCAGTAGAGCGAGTATCCCGATGTTTGTACCTGGGAAACTCTAAGAAGTTCTGTCCAAAATTTTGTCTGGATAATTAGAGTTGTTTGTTTGAATTAGTTGTCATGGTTGATAGTGTGTGGTTAATATGTTATTCTAAATAAAATTTGTGTGGTATTATTAAATTATCTTTGCTTTTAAATTTCGGGGACGAAATTCTTTTAAGGGGGGAGGAATGTGATGTCTCGGAATTTTAGTCAATATTTATTTGATAATTTCCATTAATAATTATTTTAAATGTGCAATATTGATTTAATAATCTAATTTAACAACACTTATCTTTTCAAAACTAATAATACTAATTTAGTTTGGAAAATTTTATTCTTTTTAAAGTTAATAATATACAATTGATAAAAATTTATCTTTCTAAGCTAATAAAAAAGTGTTCTATTTATAATGTGTATATGTATATACATTGTGAATAGGAAGTTTGGTTTCAATTTAATAAAAATATTTTCAAATTCTAATATATATATATATATATATATATATTGTGATTTGGAAGATTATGATTGAATTTAATATAAAACTTTTCAAAGGAACTATTTAAAAATTTATCTCACATTTTCAAAAACACTTAAAGTAAATAAATATTTTGTTTAAAAATATGATAGCTTAAAATAGTATATTATAATAAGAGTTTAATATATTTTCTTTTGAAAATTTATACTTCAAATAAAGTTAGTTTATATATAACATCAATTTAGGTATAATAACTTAAGTTAAAAATTTAAAAATAAGATTTAATTTAATGTCCATTTCTTTTGTTTTAATTTTCTTTCTTTTAAATTTAGCTTTGGAAAATGTATTTTAAAAATATATAAATAAAACATAAATTGAAGTAAACATAAACATGTTAATATATATAATAAATTAATTAAATAATGAATTTTAAACACTTGTAAAATAAGAAATTTATATAACATTGAAATCAAACGTGTGTAAGGCCATTAAAACATGCAATTACATTTGTAAGCTTAAGAACATTTCAAGTTAACAAGTGGCAACACATTTGTTTTAAAAATTGAAGTATAGAACAATGTTTTAAAGAGGAAAGCTGTTTATTTTTCTTCAGTTCAAATTTTCCTCTGTACTTATTTCTTTTTTCTTAAAACATATAAACAAAACCAAAACAAAATTCAAATAAAAAAACAACTGCAAGCTTCTCTAGTAAAAGATTCAACTAATAAAGGTTGCAAATTCGACAAGCAAACTCAACTTAAACAACAAGATTTAAGTGCTAGATCTTAAAAAAATAAATCAATTCAAAATGCCAAATCATTTTCAACAGTTCCAGGAAACAAACAGACTTGTCCTCTGCTTCTTCAAGTTCTGGCGAGAAAACACTTAAAGCAAAATATTTTGGTGCTAGTAAATCTGTGCGATGATGATGTAAATATGTTTGTATGCATGGATGTTTTAGTTTGAATCTGATTTGAATTATGCTATTTTGGGTAGAATGCTTGTATATATAGTCTCTGTTGAATCTCAGGCTTAAGAACAACTATAAAAATTTCTATCTTCCCAATGAATAGCTATTAGACTATGATTTTTGAAAAGAAATTTATTATAACAACGTAATCTTGTTTTTTTTAAAATAATTTTAAGTGTTTATATTTAATAAATATTCTGTAAATTTAAGATTACAATAAAAATCAAAACATAAGTGAAAGTCAATGTCTATGTTTTCATCTTTGGATTTTAGATCCTGATTCGTGTAAGTGAATCATGAATTTTAGTATGAGTTTCGTGATTTTTAAGATGGATTTCGCCGTGGATTTGTGAGTTGTTCGTTTTTGGGAAATTGGTTGATTACCGTCGATCGACGGCAAGGGGAGGATCGAGTCCACTGGTGGAGGAGGTTGGGGTATAGAGGATCTCGAGAAAAATATGGGAATATTTTTTTGATGGACGTGGTGGGTTGTCAGAGGTGATTTAGTTTTTGTGAACCTATTTTTGTCTGAGTTGTTATCGAGGTGATCTCGACGACTATGGTTTATCGAGTCGAATCGCGAGCAGGGGAATGGATTCAGGGGTTCGAGACGCGACTGTGATCGAGGTGGCAGGTTTTCTGGTGGAGGAGTTCGTCGTCGGTATGAGTTTTTGTTGGTCAAGTTTTTGATCTCTGTGGGTTCGAGTGCTCGTTTTAGTTCCTTTGGCATTTTGGGTGATCTGAGAGGTTTTGAGGGACGGTGGGATTGCCAGCGACATATCGAGGGTCGTAGCGATGGTCGGAGTTGGGTGGCTGCGGCGTACACGTGCACGCATGTACAAGTTGTTCTGATATGAGTTTTTGTGGGTTTAGGAAGAAGAGTTTGGCCTGGGTTTTACTCTATGCCATTCTCATGTTCCTCTCAAAGCGGGTTAGTTTGTGTGGTTGTACGCGAGTGTTCCTCGATGATTGTCTCAGGTCATTTAATTTTCAAAGATTCCTTTCCAGGTTTTAAAGTAAAAAATGAATTTGAAAACAAAGCTAAATTTTTAAACAAAGTTTTTAACAAGTTCTAAAGATATATGAAATGTATGAATTAGATAATGATGTTTAAGCAAATTTAAGTCTTAAAAGTATATATTTTCAAAGTTTTAAATTTTGTTTTAAAAATAGTTTCGGTTTATATAAATATTACATTAGAAAATTTTTGTAATTAGTCCCTAAATGTTTTCAAATAAAATGCAATTGCTGAAATTTAGATATGATTAAAGTGAAAGGTATTTAACTTTAAATAAATCAAAGGATGATGAATTTGTATAAATAAAATTCAAGCTTTTAATTTAATTTAAATGGTAGGTAAGAGTTTAGTGTAGTAAATGGGTTATCTTAATTTAATCAAGTTTTTATTAACAAAAGTAATTAAATTATAATTACTTAATTAACTAAGATGATTAATTTAGGTAATTAAATTAAGATAAATTAATTTATGTAATTAATTAAGGGTAGTTAATTACCTGATTTAGGGTTGATTAATCTAAGTAATCAAAGGTTAATTAATTAAGGAATAATAAATTAATGGATGAAATTAGAGGTTAATTACTTAATATTAAAAGGATTATTAAGGGTAATTACTTAATGAAGTAATTAAAGGAATTAATTACTCAATGTAATTAATTAAGTTAACGTGGTTAATTTAAGTTAATTAATTAGTTAATTAGTTAAAGATAATCACTTGATGATGGGTTAAGTATAATTACTTAATGTAATTAATAAAGTGTAATTACTTAGTGTAAGTAATTAATGGATAATTACTGGGTGTAATTAATTAACGGGGAATTACTTAGTGGAAGTAATCAAGTGTTAATTACTCAGTGTAATTAATTAAAGGATTAATTAATGTAATTAATTAAGGAGTTAATTTAATTAATGTAAGTAATAAAGAATAGTTAATTACTGAAGTAATTAATTAAGGATAATTAATGAATGTAATTAAGTTGAAGATTTCTTGTTAAATGGAATTAATTAAAAGAATAATTAATTAATGAAAGTAATTAGAGGATCATTAATTAATGTAATTAATGAGAATAATTAAAGGGTTAGTTGATTAATGAATGAGATTAATTAAAAGATAATTAATCAAGGAAGTGATTATAGTATAATTAATATAATTAATTAAGGATCAATGTAATTAATTATAGTTAATTAATTAATAAGAGTAATTAAAAGATAATTAATGTGAATGGTTAAAGAATAATTATTATTTTTAATTTAAAGGCTAATTACTTAATGTAATTAAAATAATTAACCAAGGATGATTAATTAGGAGAATAACTAAAGGATTATTAATCTGTAATTAAAGATTAATTAATTGGTTTATGAGGTAATGAAAGAATGATTAATTAATTAATTAAATGGTTTGTAATTAAATAATGATTGATTAAGCAGGGTTAGGTGATCAATTCTCAAGTAATTAATTTAAGTTAATTAAATTAATTATGATATGGATCAATAATTCCTGTTTGTGGATGATTGTTTTGAGTAGAATGTCTAAATTGGTTGATATCTATTGAATGATAATCTGTGATATTCAGTGATGTTATATTGGATATATCTATGATAAATGTATGTTATTTATCTATGATAAATGCTGTGTGAATTCAATGTTTTAAATTGAATTAGATTGTTTAAACTTAAACAACTTGGACAAGATGGCGTTTTGGATTTCGGTGAGATCGGGATCGGATTTCCAAATTTGGAATTCTGAAAACCACATCGATCCAAATTAAACGTTAGGTCGTGAAATCTCAAGTGAAGATCAAGCGAAGATTCAGAGGAAAGGCTATGGTCGTTAACTCTGAGGGTGATTCCAAAACGAGTTAGTGGGGATAGTGCTTTCGATTGAGATGAAGATTCAGAGTGCAAGGGCTATTGTCGTTAACTCTGAGGGTGATTCCAAAATTAGTGTGGCGAGATAGTGCCTTCGGTTTCGTTCGAACCTGGAACGAACTTGTATGGATTGAATGCTTTCAGAACATCGTCGGTAGGACGATGAGCATTCTAAGATAGATGTGTTCTAACAAGGTAATCGTAGCCTCAAGCCTCATCAACCGGGAGTGGCTAAAACAGTGGAGGTGCAGCAAGGCTAAGTGGGTCGCGCCCAAGTAGGACGAGATTTCCCCTGTCTATAGGTCCCTTTTTATTCGGCTGTATGGGCAGTTGGTCATGAACAACTGCGGGGTTGTCTTGTTCGGGACTATCCAGTAAGGGATGGTTTTGGCCTTGTGCTGCAGGGGATTTAGGGTGGATCCTCGGTACGCTGATCTAGACCAAGTACTGTGACAGGTGGTACCCCAGTAGCCCTTCCATTGTATGGAATCCAATCTTAAATAAGTTTCGTACGTTTTGATTGTGCCTAACTATGTTGGAATGTGAGATGCAAGCATTCCAGCTATTTTCTAGTTTATTTGAAAATCCTAGACCCTATTATAATATCACGGGATTTTCTATCAAATGTTTTGGTTACATAAGGTAAAAACTTACCCATGTTTATGTGTGCGAAGTCTTACGTGATACCTTTGTTTTCAAAGGATTTTCAAAGTTAAGCAACTTTAACCTGTTTACTCACACCAAACCCATCTCTGACCCGGAGTTTATTTTCTGTTTTCTTAAACTCTTGGGCACTCAAATTTTTACTAGTAGACAAGGGATTCAGGTTAGCTTTGACGACTTATGGAGAAGAATTGGAGCAGGAGGCTTCAGCATTTGTAGATATATAGTGGTTCCACGGTGTTGATCTCTGTGATGAAGTCTGTATTGTACTTGAGCTGTAATGACTAGACAGATGTTTATAACTGTCTAGTTTGTGTTGTATAAGCTGTATAACTGTGATATATATGATACTATATAATATCTTATATGATATAATATAATTTATTTGTTCCGTTGTGAGATTCTGATGTTGTTTAGTTCATTCTTTTTTATCTTTTCTCTTTTCTATCCCTTTCTTTCTTATTAGTGATGCGTCTTTTAGTGTGATGAAAGGCGGGTCGTTATAGTGTAGAGTTGACAAAGGATGCCAACCTATAGTTATGCATTTAAGGTGGATGGCATCTAAGAGTGGAATGAGTTTGAGGGGCAAGTGAATGACCTGTTGAAAAGAGGGTTCATTCATAAGAGCATATCTGAGTGCGGTGCACTTGTAATACTCGCCACTAAGGCGGATGGCTCTCTAAGGTTGTGTATAGATTATCGTGAGTTGAATAAAGTGACGAAGAAGAACAAGTACCCACTTCCATGTATTGATGTCTTGTTCGATCAACTCCATGGTGCGAAGGTGTTCTCCTAATTGGATTTGGCATTGGGATTTCACCAGTTGAGATTAGCGAAGGAGAGTGTGCTGATCAATGTGTTACGTACGCTGTTTGGTTTCTATGAGTGGTTAGTTATGCCATTCGGGCTAACCAATGCTTTAACATCCTTTGTTGATCTCATGAACTGCGCCTTCAAAGATCTGCTCAACAAGTTCGTACTTGTGTCTTGGATGACATCCTATTCTATTCTAGGACATATGAGGAACACAAGGCATATTTGAGGATTATGCTCAAAGTAGTACGGAAGCACAAGTTGAAAGCAAAGTTTTTGAAATGTTACTTCTAGAGAAGGGAAGTGAGATTCTTGGGAGATGTCATCTCCGAGCAGGGCATTACAACAGATCCTACCAAGGTGGCAGCAATTTAGGATTGGAGCCAACTCAAGAATGCTACTGATGTGAGGATTTTCTTAGGACTAGCAAGATATTATACATGTTTTATCAAGGACTTCTCAAGGCAGCCGCGCCATTAACCAATTTGATGAAGAAAAATCAGAATTTTACTTGGGATGCAAGATGTGAGCAGGCATTTATGAGTTTGAAGGAGAGGTTGACGAGCGCATCTGCACTGACCATTCCGAGCGGGAATAAGGAGTTGGCAGTATACACAGATGCTTATGGTACTGCATTAGGTGCGATATTGATGTAGAAAGGAAAACTTGTCGCCTATGCTAGTCGATAGCTAAAGCCGCATGAGAGGAAGTATCCAACCCATAATTTATAGTTGGCAGTGATAATGTTTGCTTTGAAGATTTGGAGGCACTATTTATTGAGGGTAAAGGTTTGAGCTATCACGAACCATAAATCCTTAAATTGCCTTTTCCTCTAAAGGATCTCAACCTTCGACATCGGCAATGGTAGGAATTCTTAGCCTCCTATGACTTTAGCATTTCCTATACTCCCGGTAAGGGAAATGCGATCGTCGGCGCATTGAGTAAAAGGCATTCCAATTTGGGAGCGATGTTCCTAGAGTGGAAATAGTTAGAGTATATTGCTAGTTATGACTTCAGATCTCATTTCAAGCTAGAGCCGAAAATGTTGGAGATTTGACAATCAGACCTACTTTGATTGTGCAGAATGGGACCAGTTTGAAGCGAGACATTAGATTGGTAGAAATCATGTCCAAAATAGAAGAAGGAGTAGGGTATGAGGGTATGAAGCAACACGGACTTGATCGAGAAGATTGGCTCCGTCGGATTGGGAGATTGGTTGTTATTGATGTTGATGGGTTGTGCGATGAGGTGCTACGAAAGTGCCGCCATTCTAAGTTGACTATGCATCTCGGAAGTAAGAAGATGTGCCATGATACAAGGCAGACCTACTGTTAGAGGGGGATAAAGAAGAACGTCTATATTCACTTCGATGTGCATGCTAGTTGGTGAAGGCAAATGCAAAAGAAACCTAGTAGGGATGGCAATAAGGTGGGTTTAGGGTCCAAACCCGGTAGATCCGCCCCTGTTTTGACCCATCAAGACCCACCCCCATTGGGTCATCGGAGCGGGTTGACCCATGACTCGCTCATGAAAGCTCCAGGTCTCGGGAAGATTGGGACTTGGCAAACCCACCCGAACTCGACCGGTACTATTGAAGCTCATAATATCAACTAATTATGATTTATTGATCTATTTAACAAAAAAATTATAATGAAGATATCATAATGTTTTATTCAATAAGTTCTATTACTTTGAAATACTAATTGCATTATTGCTAATTGTATAAACAAAAATGCATATTGTTTGAATTCTAATCGAATACTTTATTTTATTTTCTTTTCTTTTTATAGTCACTATTGTATATAATCGATATATTTTTTAATATCTTTCTTACACATAAAAGTATTAGTGTATGCAGATCATAATCAACTTTTGTGAGAACAAAAAAAATGAGCCAGGTTTCAGGACGGGTCTTATCCAGACCTGTACGGGCTTGGGTTGGGGCCAAAATCTAGACCCGTACCAGGTCTACGGAGCAGGTCTAGTGTAGGGTTTAAAAAACTCGGGTCAGTATGGGGCATGAAAAATCAACCCCAACACGCCCCATTGCCATCCCTGAAATCTAGTGGCCTATTGCAACCGCTTGAAGTTCTTGGATGGAAGTGGGAGCAAGCATCGATGAATTTCATTGATGGATAGCCGAGGGCTCAAGCAAAGTACAATGGCATCAGGGTCATAATCGATCGATTAACGAAAAGCGCTAGATCTATACACATCAAGTCAAGTAGAGCAGCAACCAAACTGCCGAGTTAAATGTGAGATGGATTGTATGATTTAATGATGTGCCGAGGAGCATTGTGAGCGACCCAGACCCGTTGTTCACTTGTGGGTTTTGGAAGAGCTTACAGGAGGCGTTGGGTACCGAGCACATCTTAGTACAGCTTATCACCCTCAAACGAATGGGCGGACCGAAAGAGTAAATTGTATACTATAGGATCTCTTGTGGGCTTGTATTCTTGATTTCAGAAGCTCATGGGATGATTACTTGCATTTGGTGTAGTTCACATACAATAATAGCTATCAGTCCAGTATTGGTATGACACCATATGAAGCATTGTATGGCGACCGTGGAATGCCCCTTCATTCTGGCGGGATGCCGGAGAAACTGATACCTAGGCCAGATATGATTAGAGATACTTCAGGGAAGATAAAGATCATTCTTCAAAGAATGAGAGCTGCAGTTGATAGGTAGAAGAGTTACGCTGACAAAAGATGTAGAGATCGAGATATTTCTATTGGCGATATTGTATTCGTAAATATCTCTTTTAAAAAATGTTATTCGATTTGGCAACAAGGTGAAGTTGTCATCAAGATCCATAGATCCTTTTCCAATTGTAGAGAGGATTAGGAACCTAAAATACAGGGTCAACTTACCTCCAAAAATGGCAGGTGTGCATAACGCCTTCCATGTTTCTCATCTGCGGAAGTTTGTGATCAACTTAGGCATGACAATTGCACCAAATCAACTTGATGATATTGAGATTGAACCAAAATGAAGCCTCGTAGGGTGGTTTGTATTGTCGGATGCGATATGAAACAGCTTAGGAGTAAGACGATGGAGGTACTGAAGGTTCAACAGGGCGAAAGTGAAGGCGATTGCATATGGGAAACCGAGGAGAGTATGAGGGCCACACATCCAAAGCTTTTCACGTGGTAAGGCCCATTGTTTATCATATTTACTTTCACTTTCAATATCATATATAGTAGTATAGTCTCCTGCATGCTAGGATAGGTTTACCTATATTATTGATTGCATGGTTGCATGTTTGACATATTTAATAATATACATGACTGTTAGGCATGCTGAATAACTATGATTGATTTTTTGTGTTTCTTTGGGGATTTCGAGGGCAAAATTCCTACAGGGCGGAGAGTGTAACGACCAGTGTTTTACGTACCGAAGGATCATAAAATATTTTTATTTTATTCATATAAGGTCATATGACTCTAAAATTTTGGAAAGTAACTCTAAGAGACATTATAAACGTCTATAATTTTTTTGAATTTCTATGTGACCATTTTGACCATGATAATCTTGTTTGTACTATAACTCTTTATAGGAGCCGAAATAGCATCTAAAACCACTTCCTTTGGTTCAGGATAATGGTTTCCAATTCCGTAAAGTGGTCACAATAGAAAAATGGACTTGTCATTTGAAAGTTATTGTAATATCAAGTTTTAATTGCTGCTGGCCTGTTTTAGTGGGTAATTGACTAAGCCAATGATTAAGCCCATAAACCCACTTTGATTGCTAATAGGAGGCTGTAGGAACTGACCAAAGTCATTTTCTTATTTTCTAAAATAGAGCCAAACCTTCATTAGCCTTAATTTCATCAAAAATCATATCTTTTCCTTATCAATCTTAGCTAATTCATCGAATAGAGAGGAGATTAGCATGTATAAGCTAGAGATTATCATCTTTAATCATTTCGGTCCTTCTCCCTTTTATCCACTTTAGATCTAAGGAAGAAGTTGGGTATTCTAGGTATTTGGTGAGTGTTTCTTGGCCTCTCGCTCATCTATACTTGTTTATGTAGTTAAAAGGCTTGTTTTTAAAATAATTTTGATCTAAAAAGGGTTTCTAACTTTAATCGCTTATCCATATATGCTTATGACAAATAGTTTTTAAAATGGGTTTTGTATTCTATTTACTCTTATCGACATGCTAGTGTAATTTCCACCATTCATATGAATATACTGATGTAAAACTTAGATTTGGAGCAAAACTAGTTTAATTATCAAATTCTCATGTGTTAGTCATATGAATGGATGTATATGCATGTTATTATATGATTATATGTCATGCTTTGATGTTGTTTACTAGTGTTTTGGATGTTAGGTAGATAAGTTATGAAATTGGGCAAATCAGAGGCAAAAATAGTTGGAATTGGACAAAACTTGGAAGGTGGATTCTGGAGCATGGGAAGAGCTCGTGGTCCAAATCGTAACTTCAAATTCTCTAAGCATGGAGGTTGGTACCGAGCTCTATGTGTTGGTCCATGACGACAATGACTTTAGGAAGGGGGGTTGTTAGCTAATAGAGGTTGCCTAATGTGATGGATTGGAGATTGGATAAGTGCTTGAGGCTATGACGACTTATTTCTAGGATTCGAAGTACGGTATGTTGAACACACGATGGCTTGATTTGGAGTAGAGAGGGGCGGCGTCAAATCATACGGGCAAGAAGCATAAGAAGCAAGGAATGGGATGAGACTTTGCTACTAGTCGGCCAAGTACAGAGGTCGGTACCGAGTACAGAGGTTGGTACCAGGCTCTCCGACTTGGTCCTATGGGGATGGTACTTCTGGGGATTGGTACAGGGATTCGAGAGGTTGTGCTGGAGATGTTGGCTTATTCGCATGATGACTGATGGCAATATAACAACATGATGAAAGTTAGAGTCTTCGGATGGTAACTCAACGTTGAATGCAGTTAGGTTCCGAAGAAGACAACTCGATGTAGAAAGGAGCCATAGAGGAATGCAGAATGGTTACCCGAGGATAATGGAAGCTAGTTGGAGCAAAGGAAAGGGCTTGGACACGCCTACTATGGGATCATTGATACTCGGATTATTTTCTATTATACTCAAAGCAGTGGTATCGTGAGGATGCTTATGGGTATGTTGAAAGTTATCCCTGGATCGGTTGAATGGATACGTGGCCCTCAGACCGGTTGAATGGGTCTAGTATCGGCTATAGGCTAAAGAGAATACATTGAAAACAGGGATTTCCATTAGTCCTTGGCCGTAGAATGGTCATACGAGTTATCATATATCTAGAGTACATAGAATGATAGTGAGAATTGTTTAATGGATGATATGGTTACTTTGATTTATCTCCCCATAGTCTGTCACTCTAGGGTAGTCATTGAAGATAGGTATTAATGATAGGGACACCTGGACACCAATTATCATACTTAGTTTTATTGCACCTTTACAACAATAGAGTAGCATACTATGTTATTACGTGCTAACTCTTTGGTTGCAGGGACATGTCGGGTATGATTCGTATACCTTTGTCCTTACTATATCGACTTGTATAGTATTTTGAGATTCATTTACCACTCACACCACTGTTATCGGACTCGATGTTTTATGCTTTGTTTCTTATTATCTCTAGTGCTCTTAATGAGTAGACCAAATAGCAGGTATAGTTGTTGTGTAGAGGATGAGCTAGAGGGAGCTATGTAGTATTACATATGGATTTCTATGCCTATTTCGTTATGAAACACTATGGAGCCTTGCCGTGCTGCTTATTAGTATTTGTATGAGACAGTTTTATGAGTTTCATTTGTTGTATAAACTCTATTTCATGATGTATAATTTTGTGCATCTGTACTCTGATATTTGGATCACTTGGTTATTACTCTCTCTTTTGGCTTATATCTATGATATTATATCTTATTCCATGCACCATGCATTACACAACAGGTTTTGTGATGTTGGTTTCATATTTAAACCTTGATGATCGTCCTACATCGACTGTCATAACAATAACGCACTATCTTATGTGTCTTGGGTACCGATGGTATAGGGCAGTCGTCACACTCTTTGTATTGGATCATCTTGCGGTTAGTTTCATGATTCCAAGCTTGTTTGCATCAAGATTTGCTTGTTTCTGAGCTCAAGCGTGGATCCGTGAAAGAAAAAGCTGCTGATTCGGGTGCTCGTAGAGATTAATAGAGAACAACATTGAAACAACAAAATCACACTTGGTGCAAGACTTTAACATCAGGTTGAGTAAGTAACCAGAAGATGGGAACCATTGGAGGAGAAAAGTTGGATCGGTATCGATCCAGGGGGTTGGATCGGTACCGATCCACCACTTGGGTGGATTTCGGTTCCTTTTCTCTTGTGTTGGCTTCGTTTTTGTCCCATGGCTATGTTTATACTTTTTTACTGGACTCTTAGGCTATCTCCCTGGGCTTTCTGCCTTGATGACTCCAAGTTCGACTCGTTTAGTTTATCTGAATATTGCATGTACATATGGCCATTCGTCGCGATGCTCCTCTAGCATCTGGCATTATAAAATATGGAGTGTGCTCTCATGATCTTTCATTCTGAGCTTTGTAATTTTGAACTGGTTCCTTTCATAAATTTTCCAAGATAGAATCTAATTCATTTTATTCTGGTTGTTGAGGTTGATTATGTACACGCACGCACATCTAGGTGCACATTCTTGAGCATTTCTAGCATGCACATGCATATACATACATTGGTTATCATCTCCACGCATGTCTACACATAGTACATATACATATACATTTACGTACGTACGTACATATATATATATATATATATATATATATATATATATATATATATATATGTGTGTGTTTAGACTCAAGACTCGGTACCGATTCATTTTCTTGGATCAGTACCAATCCAAGAATTGGAAAGGAAGCTTAAATCGTAGGCGAAAGGTTCTAATGGCGAAGCTTACAGTTTTGGATCGATGCAAAAACAAGTGAGGATGGAAAGAAAAAAATTGGGTTTTATATCTCCACAAACCCAAACTTTTAGGCACCTAAATTGGAGAATTTCTCCAATTCTTGGATCGGTACTGATCCAAGAAAATGAATCGGTCTCGAGTCTTGAGTCTAAACATATATATATATATATATATATATCGGATGACTGTAAAATGAGTAACGAATATCGGATGACTGAAAAATGAAAGTAGTTGTTTTATCATTTGAATTCATTTTAAAATTAAATTTTTTAAGTTATATAACTTATATGGAAATATGGTGATTCATTGGATAGTTAAATTGTTTAACTTTAATATTGCAATTATTTGAATAATTGAATTTTGAATTGTATACAAATGAAATGATCTTAAAAGTTGATTTAAATTTTATTTAAACAAGAATGGATGTTGTTAACATTTAAAATTGAATTCAAAAGTGAATAAATAGAAATTGGGAATTTTATATTTTAATCTGAATATGATCGAATTAGGCATCGAAACTAGTTCCATTGTGTTTGAAATAGGGGTAAAACATTACGAACACCAGGCAGCATGCTTCATTTGGGGTTCGAGAATTTTGGATGTTAAACGTCAAATATTTTCAAATTAAATAATATATTATTTCCCTCAATCGACATATCGTACATGCCGCCCAACTTTTGTCTCCCGTACCCTCACCTTTTTCCTTTCTCATTTCAAAAGTCAGTACATCGATCAAACAATATATATATATAATGAACGGAAGTCGCGACCTAGGAGAATGGTGTGTAGTGTGGGCGATTGCGGCGTGGACGATGGTCGTTTAGGGTTTTGGAATCTCGAGCACGCACAGACGCTGCCTTGGCCTATGGAGAACTGAAGGCGACGGCGGTAGCCGAGCTCGGGTTTTAGGGTCTTGGTGGCTCGAGGGTGGCGGTGCGTAGGGGTAGGTCGGAGGCGTGCATTTGGTGATGGCCCATAGTAGATGTTGGGCACGCGATATAAAAAAAAGATTGTCACGACCTGATCTGGAAAGAAGATTGAAGCGCGTGAGCAAGAGAGAGTAGAGGTAGGTAATGTTTATTTTATTTTATTTAATTGTCAATTAAGTTTAAATTATAATTGTATATTAATATAAATCGTAGCTTTTCATGTGAGGTCCGTTTTGGACGAAACGAATTGCGTTGGGATCATATCGGAGTCGTCTACGGTGTGGAATCGAGTTGGAATTTATTTGAAGCTGAAATATTTTTAAATTTCAAATAAAAGGTGAGTGTTTCAACGCTCACAAATGACTAAATTATTTTTATATTAGTTAAATGTATATTGTGAAGTGAATTAAATTTATTAGTTGTTGTTTGGTAAATTTAACTAACATTTAAATTGATATGACTTAAAACGATAGGAATTTGAATTGACGGTTCAAATTTGGAAATAGGAATTAAACTGATAGTTAAATTCCTGATTATTGATAACTAGTAAATTTTTCGATATTTGACCGGTTTGGATATTGATTGTGATGGATGCATAGATTGATATTTTTGATGATCTGGATGCTTATACACACACACACACACACATATATATATTTATATATATCCTATTATCACCTTGTAAATTATTTGACAGCATATGAACTGTTATCCGAATTATATTCGAATAAATTCAGAAATAGGTTGAAATGATATATATCCATCCCCGAAATTAAAGTGGAATAACTGATCACTTGGCCATAGGATCGAAAATTATATACGGACATCGAATTGGTTAAATTAAATAATTTTAAAAGTCTTGGTTTTGAAATTATTTAAATGATTTTCATTTAAAGAAAAATAATGTAATATATGAAGATTGAATTAATTACGAATTCGAGTTTGAATTTTGAAATTAAAATTGGTTAAAAAGGAATTGTTTTAAAGAATATAATTGGAATATGAAGTTATGATGGAAATATGATTTGACTTATCGAAATTGAATTGTTTAAAAAGATTTGGATTTTACTTGAACTTCAAAGTTATTTAAGTAAAGGTAATTTAAATCGATATTTTCAAAATTCAGCTCGGAATTGAATTATTCTAAGGATTTGAATCTAATATTCGAACATTAAAGTTTAATTTGATTAAATGATTTAAATCGATATTCTAAAATTGAACTCGAATTTTATATCAATTGAAATGGTTTATAATGGGGAATTGAATTGAAATTTAAACCATTTGAATTGAATGAATGAAAATCGAAATCGAAATTAATTGGAATTGAAATCAATATCAAAATTAATTCGAATTGAAGTTGTAATTGAAATTAATTTGAATTGAAACTGGAATCAAAGTTAAATCGAATTGGAATCAGAATGGAATCGATTAAATTGAAATGGAAAGTGAACTGATTTGAATTGGAAAATTTGGAATTGGATCAGTTTGACTTTGAAAGTATTTTCAATGTAAATTATTTTAGTATATAAACTGTTTAAAAATCTACCTTTTTAGATGTTTAAATTACTTTGATTTTCCAAACTGTTTTATTATATAAACCATTTTTAATACTCAAACCATTTTATATCAAACTACTTTACCTTTTAAAACTATTCAAACTATTTTCTAAAAATTCAAACTGGTCAAAGTGGGAATTGTTTATATATAAATTGTGGATTTAAATGCGAATTGGGTTAATTGGAAGTTATAACCTAAATTATAATCTGAATCGAATTCTGAAATGAAAATGACTTTCAAGAAAAATTGATATATTTGAAGTAAATATGATATTTCAAAATGAAATTGATTTTGAAGTAAATATGATATTTTGATATCGAGTATGAAGTGTTTTCGAAATGTAAAAGAACCAATCGGTATGTAAAATGACGTTTGGTTATTAAAGAGACCGGGACCTCTTATTGGCATACTCTTTGCCAATATTGGAACCACTTTAACAACTATGTATGCGAAGAAGACTCCAGAATGAAGTGGTTGGATTTGGCGTCGTTTGCTGGATTTGAAGAAAGAGAAAGATGATGGATAGACCCCGTCACTTGTGCCAATTTGAAATGACTAAAACATGATAGCTTGACAGGGCCAAGCGGGCTAGCTACCCCTAGCGGACATCCGTTCTTTGAATTTCTTCTTAGACTTGGTCCATACTATTACTTTTGATGTTGGTTTCGATTGGTGCACTATTGACTCGATATGGGATGTATGGACGTGGTTGGCGGTCGTGGCAACGATGCGTTACCACTAGCCATATGACCCGAACTGGTAGTATCCTACCTTGGGCATTGCCCCACGTGCCTTGTCATACTTTATCCCTATACAAGACCACTATGATTTTGCTTTAGTGTTGTCGTATCACGGTGCATCCCTATCCCACGACGTGCTACTGGGGCGTTATATGCGAACTGTATGATAATGCTTAAAAATGCATTAAGGGGAATTAATGTAAAGCCTTAACTCTAAGAAAAATATTTATTTTACTGATTAGACATTACATATATAGCGTATTCTACTATATATAAATAATTTGAAGGATCCTTAAGAGATGGAAATCCTGTAACATCTCTTGAGTTATTGCATGCACGTTATACATTGGATAGGAGATGTGAAACCCCATAAACATCTCTGACGCTATCACACTCATGTTATGTGATATCGATTTGACCCATATAAAGATATTTTAGTCTTGACTTGAGTGTTTTGTCTTTTCATTACGCTCGGGTTAGTCTTGAGTTTTTCAACACCTTGAAGATTATTCTTTGGAGGATAAAGACGAAGATTTAGTATATTATTACTATTATTTTTCCTGCATCATGTTGTTTGCTGCTTTATTTTATTTATCCATGTTGTATATATAACTATGTTAAATGTTGTATAAATTATAATCAAATGTATAGTAAACAACTTCATGAACTGTTTATTTGATTATTATATTTTATCGTTCCGCTACGAGATTCTACTTTTGTTTTCCTTTTATTTTCTTATATTTTTCTTAATTAACCCCATTGATGATCTATGTCCCGGATTGTTTGGATTGGACATGTGTGGATTATTGTCGATTTAAACCTTTTGAAATGTGGGTCGTTATAACTACATTGCACGACACCGCACTAGGTTCCACTTTAGCACAGGGGGCACTGCTTATATTGTTTGATAATAATTATATGTTCTGTATTTATAGAAATGGAGCATAGAGCAAGCATCTTGCCACCTTAGCGGCAGGTAAATCTACCTGCAAATACGTTGAATCCAATGATGAGTCAAGTTCAACTACAACTCCACTTGTATAACAAACTCTAGTACATCGTGCACATCAACAAAAAAAATCCATAGGTTGAACGACAAGTTCTTGAAAATCTAATAGAGCCTATGGAAGGGCCATTGGTTGAACCTGCTCTGATATCTCAAAGATTTTGTGCTTTTAAATGATCCTATCAATTCTGTTTCTTCAAAGATTGGAGGGATCTCTTCATAGAATCTGCAACAAGCATGGAATTTTCATTCGATGACGTACTAGTCCCTTCTCGCCATTATAGAGCTCACAGTCCCCTGGAAGGCTACACTGCTTGTAACATATATATGTGTTTGGCAGGTTGCATTCCACCATTCAACTCATTCATTGGTTAAGTTCTAAACTTCATGAGATTAGCTTCAATGCAGTTACACTCAAATAGCTACACCTTGCTTCTCAGCATATACATTATTAAATTCAACATTTGCACCGAGTAATAGTGATAAGGAAATCCGATACATAAAATGTTTTAAGAGCCAAAAGAGAAGTCCTTCCTCGATTTACATGGAGCCAGCAAAGAATTGTAAAGTTATCACTGGCACATGAAACAAGTTGAGCTATTTTAAAAGTAAATGGTTTTACGTATGCTGTTCGCCTAGGTTTGCTCGAAGATGGATACCTGGATATAAATTCTACCTCATTCGTTTATTACGAGTTTGCCTTGTTAGTTGTCAAACTTAACTCATATTCTTTCTGTTATTCAAATGTTTCGGTGAGGCCCAGCGGCGTGACTCTTGCGGATGCCGTTAGAGTTCTCATGACACTTTCAAAGGGGGACAGAGAATTGGAGTTATTCTCTTCGATGAGAATCTCCTAGCCCATAATCTGCTAGAAGCAGGCCATAGCACTAGACTAGTCCAATTGGCCGCTAGTGATGATGATGACAATAACTTGCTTAGAGGAGGTGAGGCTAATTTATATGTGCCCCCAGTCCCAAGTCCAAGGGTAGAAGTTGAAGAAAATGTTGAAGAAAGGGAAAAGCATGTCGAGGAAGGCGAAATTGTAGGTGGAAATGATGAAGTTGGCTATGACGATACTGATATGGACCATGAGTCCTTGATCGAACAACACATAGATGACTAACAATCTACCCTGAAGAAGAGATTGGTCGTGAAAATTCCTAAGGTGCATACTTTTATACAGCCTTTACCCATCACAATTTCTAAGAAAACTTGTTCTCTTCCTTCTATGGACACATTCTCTAAATTAGGGTCGATTCCTACGGAGTTCAGCTCCTTGGGCATCGTGACATGAGCCTCAAGGGTCCTGACTCCCCCATCTGCTTTAATTATAATATTACTCTCGTCGGCATAAGGGAGATCACTCCTATGAGCAAAGCTACAGAACATGACCTGTCGGGGGGAACTAGGACACTCATGCACATATGCACTTCTTGGCACTACATTGCACTTGACTCACATCCTTTCTAGTTGAAACTACTTCATTCTTGTTTCATTTGCAAGATATATAGATAGGAAGAAGAGTGTGTGTGTGTGTGTGTGTGTGTGTGTGTGTGTATAGAGGAAAACATATCTTGATCGCATAGGCACCATCCAAGCACATACCATCAAGGCAACGATCGATATTCAGCGTCTGGTTACTGATCTAGCCAAGATAGAGATAGCTACGACAGAGATTATCCGTTGCATGACTCCACTTCCAAATGTCGCTCCGGTTCTAGGTCACCTACGCCAAGAGGCTTAATAGGCATTCTGATCACCATGATAACTTGCCACCATGCGACGTTTCTTGTGCACCTCCTTCAGCTTCCATTCCTATGTAGCACTTGGCACCCTCTTACTCCAGTCGATCCTCCAACCACCGGCACCATCAAATAGTTCTAAGATTTCCCATTATAGAGCCGACAAGCAGTCGATCGAAGCTTCGTTCGTCACTGTATGGCGATAACTTGCTACCAGCTCCCTAATGGCTGAATTGAAAGAACAATTCTAAGTGCTTGTTATGATGGGCTCATGATTGTGCCAAACTTGAAAAGAATGCGCTTGATGTCTAAGACATAACCATTTCTTAGGTAACTAATAATTATAACTAGTACAATGAATGGTTGTGGGTAGCTAAGAAAATATCCATGGTCTCGAGAGAAAGGAAACTCGAGACTGATAATTTAAATCTCATGGTAGCACAAGACAAAAGAACCATTGCGCACCTCTATGTTGAGGTTGAAAACTTAAGGAAATCATAAGCTAAAGCTAAGAAGAAAGTCGAGGATGCCATCAAGGTGCTTAAAGATGATAGAAAAAACATCAAGATGAAATTGAGGCCATGCATCATCGAAATCATGCCTTAGTGCTAGAAAGAGATGCCTTAAACAAGAAGGTGATTGGGTTGTCGATAAAACTCGAAAGTGAGACAAAAGAGAAGAACAAAACTCTCCAATAAGCATAGGACTATTGCGAAAAGCTGCTTGCGATGAAAGAGACAAGGCGGTTGAACATGTTAAAGACATGGATGCACTTGTCAAGAAGGAGGCTGAAGCTTCGAAATTGTAGATAATGGAGAAATTCAAACCATTACTTAAGTACAATGCTAACATGCTCAAATTCTACAACTTGGAGTGGTTCAGCGGTGATTACACCAATGGTCTTGCCTTCGCCTGGGAACAAATTATTGAGGAAGAAAAGAAATTTCTTAAAGGTGATGAGGTGGATCTGGCTCAACTAGAGAAAGAAATCTTGATTGGAAATGATCCCAAGGTGCTAAAAGAGGGTCATCTTATTCTATATTCGGAGCTAGTTGCTACTGTGCAGCAAGACTTTGGCAAAGGCTCCAAATCGTCGCCTCAAGATGCTTCTGTTGGGGACAACCCCTGTCCCACAACTATTATCGATCTATCTTTGGTTCCAGGATGCAATCTAGATCAGCCTCAAATGCATAAGCCTGCTATCCTTTCTCTCATTTTAAAGGGGAACCCTGGTGGCACTCCGGCCTACACAAAGACCCAAACTGAAGGAGGTATCTTATTAACCTCGTATATATTTTAAAGAGTCCATATGTCACCGATTGACCTTGATAATCTCTCTTTTTATATCTCTCAAGTTTCAGGTTAGCCATAGGTTATCCCACTTCCTAACAAAAGTCTCCAGTTGGGTCAACAAGAAACAATAGAATCGGTGACCATGACTACTTCGATGATGGTGTTGACTATTCTGATTAATGAGACTCTTAGGCGTGGCGAGTAGATGATAGATGCTCTTCAGGATGAAGGGATCAATGAGCTCCAAGGAACTCAGACTGATGATGATGTTTTATTACTAGGTCCTTTGAGCCTCCATGGGGTCCCATTATAATTACCCGTAGGGTCCTACCATAGGCACCCTTGAGCAGGAATTGGTCCTATTCAAAAAGGTCAAGCTGGAGAAAATAGGCTTTTCCTCCTCTGGTATCCATATCTCTGGTCAATCAGGCTATCTTTGCTCCCATCGCCATTTCTCGACTCGCAAGCACTAAGAGCGTGCATGCTAGATCATCATAGAGCACTACATCCAAAGGCAGAGGAAGCGGGGGAAAGATAAGGAGACAATCGGAAGGATCTATCGTGCCATCTTCTACAAAGAAGAAGGAGCGGAAGGAGAGAAAGAAGAGGATCAAGAAGTGATCATCCAGCTTCTTTTTGTTTTTCAGTTGTATAGTAGCACTTAGGCGCTTTTTAATAGTTTTCTTTTGTTTTCTTGATCGATATTTGTGTGGACTCAGCCTCCATTTTTGCTTTTTATTTAGGCACAAATAAAACTCGTACTTATCTTTCCATGTTCCACGTGAATAACAAAGGTTTTTGTTTTGTTAAGTCTTTGAGTGAATTTTCCCTAAGTTATTCAAGAGATGCACTTTCCATTCGATGTACTTGCTATCCATCTCTTTTCACGGTCATTATTGTGCTAAATCATTAGTCCGTTCCATTATTTGCTGGTCTTTTATTGCTCTAGGGAATGCAAGGTAACTGTTGAAGTGCCAAGCTCTAGGCATTGATTGGGGTAAATCTTCAATGTAACGGTTCAGGTATCCTTTTCTAAGATAATGGCATTTGATCGTGCCAAGCTTCGGGCATCGGTTTGAGCTAACTACGCAAGATCATAGGTTACATATCCTCATCCAGGACATTTATTTCCAATCATGCCTAAATATAGGCGTAGATCAAAGTTTATATGTAAGATTCCACCTTACATCGAGCATGGATCTTCGGTCTTGCTTGCTCTAGGCAAGATGTCAGTGGTCAGATAGTCGCGTCACATCTAATTCAAGTCATGCTTCTGCCCTCGTATCAGGAGCAAGAGTTTATGGATGAACGGTCATATCATGTTCATTTTGATTTATACTCCTGCCTTCACATTAAGGGCTAGAGTTAGTTGACGGACGAGCAAGTCACGTCCTTTCTGCATTTATACTCACACCCCCATTGCAAAGGCAAGAGTTAAGATGGATAGTTAAACCACGTCCACTTAGCTTTATACTCCTATCCTCAATCCAAGGTCAAGAGTTAATAGATGAATGATTGTATCACGTTCTTTCGATTTATACTCGTGCCCGTACATTAAAGGCAAGAGTTAGCATACGAACGATGGCATCACGTCCGTTTCAAGTTTATACTCCTACCCCACATTAGGGACAAGAGTTATCTACTATCAATTTTTAGACACCAAGAGTAATTGAACTTTATGGGTCAATTATGGACCATGGAAGTTTGATTAGCACCTAACTCTAGGTACTTGCATATCTGCATTACACACATGTAGATTCGTTGTAGTCGGTAGCATTTCACAACTCTTAAGCTATGTAAAGACAGACTCGAAAAGCCATTTACTTGAAACGGGAAATGACAGCTCCTATCTTATTGCATGGCTTCATTCAATTATGTACAAATTTATTTCTAGGTGAAATAGCATCGTAAATGCTCATTATTCCATGCCCTTGAGAGTGAGATCCCATTAACCATCATAAGCCTAAAAGTGCCAACTCCAAGCTTTTGTTCTATTGCGTATGGACCCTCCCAAGTCAGGCGCAAGTTTCTAAGGCCTGCGATGATTTGTCTAAGAACTAGGCCTTCGATTTCAAATGTCTAACTCTTGATCTTGGCATTGTAATATTGGTGACTCGATTGTGGTGCACAGATGCTCTCAAGTCAGCTTTGTCTCATTTCTTATCGATCATGTTAGGTGATTCCCGAAGGTGTTTCTCATTCATCCATGGATTGTAATGAATTACCTGATGCGAAGGTACCTCTAGTTCAACCAGAATCATAGCCCCTGATTCATAGGCTATGGCGGATGGACAACGACCAGTTACCGACTTATGCGCCGTTTGATAAGCCCAAAGTACCAATGGAAGTTCATCGACCCATTTGCCCTTAGCCTTTTCTAATCGCTTCTTAAGAATGGACTTGATAATCTTGTTTATAGCTTTAACCTTTCCATTCTCCGTGGGATGCGCCACCGCAACAAATTATTCTATGTTATGTCGGTGGGAGAAATCCTTAAACTCGGTGTTGTTGAATTGGGTTCCATGATCGATAACGATTGTGTGTGTAACTCCAAAAATGACAGATAATGTTCCGGACTACAAAGTTGATCGCTTTCTTTATGGTAATTATGGATGATGGCTCCACTTTAGTCAATTTGGTGAAGTAATCAATCGCGACAATGGCATATTTTATGCCACTTTTAAATATAGCAACACACCGATAATATTAATCCCCCAAATTGAAAATGGCCAATGACTGACCATTTGAGTAATTTTTATCAGTGGGGCTCTCAGAATCTTAGAAAACCTTTTGGAACTTGTCACACTTTCTAATATAATTAGCTGCGTCTCGGTTGATAGTTGGCCAAAACTGCCCATAGCGGAGAATTTTCTTCGCTAATGTTTTCCCCCTAGTGTGGTTGTCGTAAGCCCCTTCATGCATTTCTCTCAGGACTTTTTTGGCCTCATCATAAGTAAAATACCAAAGCATAGGGACAAAAACTCCCTTCATGTTTAGCAATACTTCCTATATGATATATCTCAGAGCTTGGTGAAGGTGTTTCCGTCACTCATTCATCCTGTCGGGAAGGATATCTCTCTATAAGTAGTCTTTTATCGGAGTCATCCATGACTCACTTTTAGGTTTAGCCTCCAAGATTCAATCGACATCCATCTAGTCGATGCTCGGCATTGACAATATTTCCACTGGAACCAAGCCCATGAGCTACCCATCTCTTGAACTGACTAGCTTAGCCAGTGAGTCGGTCTTTACATTTTCCTCTCGGGAAATATGCGTTATCGTATAATATTCAATGCCAATATGCAGCTCGAAGACTCAGCCTAATTAAGGGGCTATCCTTACTCCTTGTACTGAAACTCTTTCTCTACTTGACACACCACTAGCTAAGAATTATAAAAAAAATATGTGAAGTCTTTATCTCTAGTTATTTAGCAATCTTGAGTCCAGCGATCAAAGCTTCGTACTCTACTTTTTTTGTAGGAGAAAATCCAGTTTCAAGGCATAACAGTGTGATGCCACGCCTCTATCCTCACACTAGCTAAGGAAACTTCGGGGTAATGCCATCGACTAGCGTGAAGAATAAAGCTGTTGAGGGGCGACCATCCGTGTAGTACCGATATGTCAGATAGTATTACATGCATTTCGTTTCAAAAGGAAATCCGACACATCAATTACAAACTCAAAACTACTATACAATGGCTATGTGATCTTCGGAAGAAAATATAAAATAAGCATAACATAAATCAGTCATAGATATTCATATCACTAAGGCGGAAACAGATATGAATATAACACATAAAAGTATACATCAAAGTAGTGGTCGCATAAGTTCCATTACATCACAAAAGAAATTAGGTACAAGTGCTACACAAAAGAATATGTATACATCAAAGAGTCTCTATCTCAAATGTATAATAACAAAAACTACTAAGCTAATGTAGTTAGCCCAAAAGTCAGATGAAGGACCATGATAAGAAGTCAAGCAGAAGCACCTGAAATACCTTGGTCTAACCCGAGTATTATTTAAGAAGAAAATAATAAACGGATTAGTCTAGCTATAAATATCATATAAAATGAGATAGGATAAAAGATATGACAAAAAAATATGATAACAATAATGCTATATTGTGACCAAGTATACATTAAATAACAACAAAAATCATACAATATCTCGAATCTTCTTAAACACCAAAAAGAATGTAATATTCTTTAACATATTCACCAAACCATAAATATTGATAAAACTTATCAATGTAAATTACAAAAATTGGTGAAACACAAATTCTAGAAATCATCAATTAGAAATCCAGTAAACACAAAGGGGAACGCCTATCACAAACGGGAGCATGAAAACTCACCAACATGTGTATCACAAATGGGTCGCTATCCCATAAAATGAACCGGAGCTCCTCCAAACAAGGTATAGTCCCCCCTTGCAAACTATGAGCCAAAGCTCCTCTTATGAGCCGAAGCTCCTCCAAACATGATATAGTCTTCCCTTGCGGACTATGAGCCAAAGCTCTTCCTATGAGCCGAAGCTCCTCCAAACAGGGTATAGTCCCCCTTTGCGGACTATGAGCCAAAGCTCCTTCTATGAGTCGAAGCTCCTCCAAACAGGGTATAGTCTCCCTTTTTCGGAAAAAGAGACATCGCACATCGCTAGTCTAAATCACCAAAGGATCATCATTGATCGATAAGTGTAAATTACACTAAGCTAGTAAATAAATTAGTTTAGCTTCATGTCTCATAACCACTGGCATAACTTAAATATTTACGAACAAATTGTAGATCTCCACTCGAAAATTGTCACGAGAGTTTCAATCAAACAAGTCTAAGAATTAACCGACAAAGTAAACGCAAGCGTTTTATGCCACTTGTTTTACTAAGTCGTTTAATTGGATTTCTCGAACGAATGAGGTAAAGGTTTGTATATACTAATAGATTGAAAAAAGTTTTAAAAATGAGCTTTGTATTAAAAATAACGTTGAAATCATTTTTGTGAAAGAGTTTGAATATTTACTACTAGTTTAGAAACCTTTGTATTTTAAAGTGACAAATCACAGAAAATGATTGTAAAACAATCGATCACCAAAAATTCACATTCAAAACGTGAATCAAATCCATAGAAATCGATATCAAATCCATCAAAATGGATATTCCAAAAACCTAAAAAAAGAAGTCATCAAAGTATATAATCGGATCAACAAAAATCGATAAACATTGGATATTTACTCAAAAATAGGCAAATAGGCAAAATTGAACAGTTCCAGATGTCTGGAGGTTCAACCAGACATCTAGATTTGGGCTCTGCAAATAATTTATAAAACCTCCCAGACATCTAAACCATAAATCAGACGTCTGAAATTACCAACCAGACGTCTGATTCTTTTCTCTGACTTTTTATTTTCTGCGCTCGTTATATAATTCTTCCAAGGACCATAACCAGACGTCTGGTTGGTTTAGCTAGGCAGAAATTTGCTTAAGCCAATGATGGCCAAATCGATTCGGAAGCGATCGGACGAGCGAAAGAGACTAGGGATTTATGCCAAGCGGCAACCCAGCCTTATAGGCTCTTCGATACACCCCAAATAACATGTTCAAACATCCAAGATAGGATCTTTAAAGATTTTGACTTCAAAACACCAAAATTAGAAAATTTACCAAATCAATTCAAATCAAAAGCAATTGAAAGTGAAATAGATATTAGGAATTCATACCTAATAACAATGAAAGTTATAGACATAGATGTGAGTTCAAGAACTCACCTTTAAACCCAAAAACAATGAATGAGAGACTTTAAAACAAAGCAAGACCAATTCCTCTTCAATACACCTTTAGAATCTTCAAGCTATTATCAAAGGTGAAGTTTTTCCTAAGTTAACGTTTAAGAATTTCTGAGAATTGAAGAGAGATTGAGATGGAGAAGATGAAGAGGATGCTTACCTAAACTTCTCTATGATTATGGAGCTTGAATTTGAATTTCCTAGCAAAATTAGGGTTTAGGAATTTTGTTTTCTTTTCTCTTCTCCTATTTTTCTTAGTTTAAGTGTTAGGAAAATAATAGAATGAATGAAGAGGAGAGGGGGTGGAGTTAGGGTAATATGTTGGGCTAATGGGCTGAAACCCAAACCCGAAGCCCAATAGAAAATTAGCAAAATTCAACTCAACTCCAAACATATTGAAGTTTATATTCAAAAAGGTCGCAAACGCCGTTTTGGACTCAATGGAAGTGGTCTCGAGTCCTAATTCGACTATTTACAAAAAGTAGGATTTCGGACTTTAATCCGACCAATGATGCTATATTTAAATAAATTATTTAAATATACAATCGTAAAATATGTGGGTTGTTACAAACGGCTTGAACGTTCCTCAGGAGTGACAAGTACAACTTCAGCATCGAAACAGTGTTCATTTGATGCACAATCCATGTACATCTTCCACCTATCATTTCGTGCACCACTACTCCCTAGAGTATTGTCTCGTTTAGTGAATTCAACTATGAAATCTGCCAAAGCTTGACCCTAGATAGCTCTTCGAGGCTGATATTTTATATCATATTGGTTCAATTCAATGTTCCATTTCAACAGCCTTCCATAAGTGTCAGGTCTTTGCAAGATTTGTTGTAAAGGCTGGTCGGTAAGAATTTTAATCGGATAAGCCTGGAAGTAGGGCCGGAGCTTCCTTGAAGTAATCAACAGGCAGTATGCAAGCTTTTCCAACTTCGAGTAATTTCTTTCCGCTCATGTCAGTCGCTTACTAATGTGATGGGCTAGTCATTGGATGCAAGCATCCTCACATACGAGTGTGGCGCTCAAAGCATGCACTGACAGTGCCAGATATAAAAATAAGTCCTCATCATTCACTGGCTTTAGAAGGATAAGAGGTCTCTCCAAGTGATCCACTAGAGCCTGGAATGCAATTGTGCACCCCTATATCTAAGTGAAAATTCCGTTTTCCTTCAAACTTTGATGCTCAAAGCATGCACCAAAACTGCCAGATATAAAATCAAGTCCTCATCATCCACTGGCTTCAAGAGGATAAGAGGTCACTTCAAGTGATCCACCAAATCCTGGAATGTGTTTGGCATACCTGTATCAAGAGGATAAGAGGTCTTTTTGCCCTTCTTGATCACCTAAATGAATGGGATGCATTTGTCGATGGCTTTGGAGATGAATCAATTTAGGACGGTGACTTTTCCATTCAGGCTTTGGACCTCCTTAACTATTTATGGCGCCTTCATGTCCCTTGACGCCTTTATCTTTTCTGGATTGGCCTCAATCCCACGTGAGTTCACTATGACGCCTAAGAATTTCTCTGATGCAATGCCAAAAGAGCATTTCAAAGGGTTATGCTTCATCCTATATTTTGGAGAATGTCGAACATCTCTGCCAAATCATCAACGTGTCTCTTGAATGTCGTGACGTTACGAGCATATCACCCATATAGACTTCTATCAAGCATCCAATCTAATCTTCGGACAACCTATTTACCAATCTCTGGTAGGTTGCGCCAGCGTTCTTCAACCCAAACGGCATGACCAGATAGCATTATAGTTCCAAATTAGTAATAAAGCCGGTATGTTTCTAGTCCGGGACGTGCATTGGAATCTAGTTGAATCCAGAGTATGTGTGCATGAATGAAACCAATTCATGTCTGGCGGTTAATTCCACCAACTGATCAATCCTCGAAAGTGAGAAGTTTTCCTATGGGCATGCCTTATTCAAGTCAGAATAATCCACGCATGTCCTTTAGCTTCTTCACTTCTTCTTTGAGTGTATCTATGTACCCAGTCTATGACGCTTCTGTTTCACAAGAATGCATTTGAGATTTATGTTCAATGAAAGGGTTGTTATCTCCGACGAGATCTCATGCATATCAGAGTGACGTCCAAGCAAACACATCCAGATTTGTCCAGAGAAAACCGATCAACTCCTTAGTTATCCTGACGCTAAGCTATGATCCGACTTTCAAGATCCGTGTTGGGTCATCCAGATTGACTGGGATATTAATCGTTAGCTTGGTTGGAGCTGCTCTTTCATATAGTGGCTCTTATCGTCGATCCATGTCCTTATGGAACTAACTGTGATGCACATGCCATGCGTCTATTTCCTTGATGCAAAGAGTTCGTTCTACACCTTTTCCTTTCTTCCTTCGCCTTGCCTCTATTAGCTCGGTGACATAACATTCACGGCCAAGCCCTTGATCCCATGCACTACTCCCACACCATACTCGTAAGAAATTTAAGCATCAAATAACAGGAAGCTATAGCCGCTCTGAACTTAGCCATGGCCAGTTGGCCCAAAAATGCATTATAAGCAGAGTAAATATCCAATACAACAAAAGACACGACTCGTACTCGCTTATGGTCACGTACTTTAAGCACCACCGATAATTCCATATATCCGACTAGCTCCATAGTTGTCCCGTTAAATCCTTGGATCCAATATTTACACGGTTTCATGTCCTTTCCCTCTAGAAGCATCTGGTCATAGGCGCTTTTGAATAGAATGTTGATCGAACTCCCTTAGTCAACCAGCAAATTTCGTACAATAGCAGGACCAATCGTGGTCGTTATAACTAATGGGTCAATTGTCAGGGCTACCACACCATCCGCATCTCTGTTCCAAAACAAAATGTCATATGTAATGGTTCTGAATTGTATTATTGGAGTTCCATCCACAACTGCCAAACCACTCTCATACTCGGTATGATTTATAGCACCAACATACATGTCCATCTCATTCAAAGTCTTGTCGACCGGATGCGGTCCACCAATGATTGTATTTATCACCAAACGTTTTTAAAGTTGCCTATGCTCCTCACCACTAGGACTAGCTTGCCTACATTGGGATGTCGATCGTGGGGATTAGAATTTCTTTGTCCGCCCTTCTATGGGGCTTTCATAAATATTTGCAATTTTTTCTTTCGAATCAGCTCCTCAATCATATCGTGCAAAGTTCCTTCATTCGTTGGTATTATGACAGTGCATCTCGTGAAACCTGTAGAATTTTCTAGATCTATTCTCCTTCTCTGTCGACTCTCTCAGAGCCATCTTCCTGTACTGCTCAATACCTTGAGTTGTCAGATAAATGTTCTCGGTTGAGTTATTCAGTTCAATATAATTATCGTATTTAGGAATCCTGGGATAGCTTCTATTATTTGGCTTTTGTTTCTTGGCCCCATTATTGCTTTTTTCTAGCTATCATTATTATTGCCAATATTCACATCCACATTTCCAAAACTTCCTCCAGATTGCTTTACAGCAATGTTGCTTTGTATCACTACATCTAAACTTCCAACACCGCTTCTCTGAGGATGGTTGCGCACTTCTTCCAAGTGTAAGTACCGATTAGCTTTTTTATAAAAGGTATCCATCGTCGATAGGGGTTTTATCTCCAACCTTTCTTCAAAATCCATCTCGAGATGGATCCCTCTAATCAGCGTCATCAATACTATGTCATCATCGGGATTTGTTAATTTTGTCACAACTGTATGGAACCGATTCAAGAAATATTTTAATGACTCTCCCACTCAATGGATGAGGTTTGACAATGACATCACATCTTTAAGATGTGTGGTGTGTAAATGGAATCGCTTAAGAAATTTTCATAACAACTCAGCGAAAGACGTTATGGATCTCGATGAGAGCCAAGTGAACCAAATCGTCGCTACTCGTTCATGGAAAATTGGAAAACAATGACATCTCATGGAATCATATGCACTGGCAGAGTCCATATGCCATTCGTACTTCATCAAGTGCTACCTAAGATCTGTCTTTCTACCATATAGCAGGATCGTTGGCATTACTAATCTTTGTGGATACTTCACACAGAATGTTCTTGGTAAATGGATTCCAACTAGGAGAAGTACCCCATTATATTTGCATTTAAATCGGTTTTCACTTTCAATTCTCCTGATCATATCCTCTAAGTACTCCAGGTCCATAGGTTCAGTTGAATAGTTGTGATCAAGATCTGTTTTGATTGTTTGTCCCAGCGAACGCTTTCGGACATGCTACCGATACTTGGGTTCTCTAGACTTCGGGGATCTGTTCATCCAGCAATCCCCTTGTTTCATTCTCGTGCGTAGCATCATCAACAGTTCTCTGGTATTCAGCATTCTTATCATCCGCAATGCATTTAGAAGTTAGATCCATGCCGCCATCCAAAGGGAGAGCATTGGGCATTGAACCAATAAAACCATGTACATGTAAGCAACCTGTTGAGTCGATGGGGTCAAATCGACTCGAAAATCATTGTTTAGATGCTTGGAACGGTCAAAATGTGCCTGAGTATGCTCCATCAACCCACCAGGTCGACGGAAGCAAATTGACTCAAACCGCTAGATTGGAAAAACTTGGTCCTTGCCTTCAAAAAAACGGTGTTGGTCCGGCAACATCGGGAAGGCCTAAAATTACATTCTTCATGTTTTTCGAAGATAGGAAACACCGAGGAATACAAAAAGTCGTGCACTAAATTTCAAAATACCAACTCCTCACGTTGCCCGAAGACAGGCAACATCGAGGAATATGAAAGGCTTGCATCCCATAAGCCATGCACCAACTCTTAAAAATTACACTCCTCACTTTGCCCAAAGATAGGCAACACCGAGGACCACGAAAAGCCATGCATTACATAAGCTACGTGCTAAATTACAAAATACTAACAGCTCACGTTCCCCGAAGATAGGCAACACCGAGGAGCACGAAAAGCCATGCACCCCATGAGTCGTGCACTGACTTTTAAAACTCAAACCCCTCATGTTGCCTGAAGATAGGCAACACCGAGGCGCACTAAAACCATTCCGGGCTGACGGGTCATATCAGTCCCAAAAGCAGCACATTTCAAAAGTTGCGCATTAACCCCCAAAAGCCGTGCATCCCATATGTCATGCACTCTCATAAGCTACACCACTCATAAGCCGCGCACTACCGAAAGCCATACACTCTCATAAACCATGCATCTCATAAGCTGTGCAAACACTGCTCAATGTCACTCTGGCATCATTACCAGAGTGTCAAAATTTTGTAAGTATCGGTGTTGTCTTAACAACTGCAGGATTTTTTTTTTTTCAGGATTATCAGGAACTGATCCCTACAACCCAAAAGAATCGGCATTGCTACGGCAATGCCACATAGTTCCCAAACCAAGATTTCAACAAAGAATTCTGATCTTTGACTAAAGTTAACGTACAAAATTTCAGAATTCAAGACATCCAAGTCACGAGTTCCCAAAGATAGGAGCTGCGGCGTACCTTTGAATAGTGGCATCAAGGGAGCCGCCCAAAACATCAAGTCTCACATTAATTGTTTAGAATAATTAGCTCTGTGGACTGAGGGGCACATAACAAATTTGTTTGTACCAAAATTAGGCACAACACTCTTCGAAAGTGTTTGAAGAGATAAAAGAAGAGAATAAATGGAAAAGGAGGATTATCTAACAAACACTCCAAAGAACAATCAGAAAAACAACATAGAAACATAGAGATTTAGAGTGGTTTGGCGTATGACCTACGCCCACTACGAAATGGTTGACTTTTATTAACTATTGCTTGTTGGTTACAACGAATTACAATAGTAAAACTCAAGTACAATGATGATTTCGGTAGAGTCTAGACGTAAAAGAGCCAAAAGACCCTTTTTAGTAGGTCTTGGGCTGCTATTTATAGGTGTAGGCTGCAAATATCTCGCTCAGATCTCGGAGGACCTCTTCTCTCACGTGGGTGGGCCCACACGATCGATCCCATGCCGTCTGCACTTGATCCGTGATCGATACAAATGAACTTCATATCAATCAATATTTCATCCAATCGAGTCGAGATCGATCATTAACATTCTTGAGGATGTACGCAAGCTCTTGTGAAAATTTGGTAGCATTTGGAATTGTAGATTGTGAGTTATGATCGATGCAAGTTCAGATTTGTTGGTTGGCTGTCACGTTCATATTGATACAAAGCTCCACACTTTCTTCTCTTCGTATCCATGTATTTCTTACCGATGATGTGTCTCGAAAATCTAGGGGAGATCCACTTTTTATGCCATACGACCAAGTCATCCATTTTTGTGTATTCCTTCGTATCACTTCTTTGCTTTACTTCACATCGCTCTTCTAAATATTGCTTCGTATCGCTTATGTTTACTTGCTGCTTCGTATCGATGGGTTAAAGGTGCTTCGTATCGATCACCATGAGTGTTGTTCTTTGTATCGATCGTCTTTAGCCAATTGATATGAAAGATGGAAAAATGAAGAACGATACGAAACGCAGCTCGTCGATGAATACAAAGCAATATACTTGATGGATATGAACTGCATCGTATATCGATGGATACGAAGCAATATACTTGATGGATGCGAAAGAGGCTTGCTTGTGGATGGATACAAACTAGAGCGATGTGGAGGGGTTGGATTGATGGATTTGAAGTGTTGAGGCTTGATGGATGTGAACAAGGCCTTTAAGTTGATGGATACGAACGGAAGCAATTCGAAGGGGTTGGCTTCCCTTGCTTGCATCGACCATACTTGGAGCATACGAACTTCGATTGACTTGAAATTTGGAACGTTAGCTTTCATAGCTTTGTTCGTCGTGCTATAACAATTGTAGATCGACCCAGACTCGGACAAAATTTACCAGTATCCATAGTGAACCTGTGCATGACCATTCTCCAGGATGAACTGTCTTTGATTTCTAGCCAACTTCTTGGTGTCACGGCCATGCCAAAAGGTGGGATAACAACATTAATACTTGATTAGAATAAAAGATCGCTCCAACTTGCAATAAAAGGTGGAGGAACTTACCGTCGTACAGAGATAGACGACGATGAAAGGCATTTCTAGAATCAAATCATCAATGCACCAGCTTCCAAAGACAAAAGTAGGGCTCGAATGAGGTCTCAAACCCTTACTTGCAAAAAAATAGTTGTTATCCAAAGACAGACGATGGCAAAAAGAAAACGCTCAAAATCGAGTGACTAAACTATTGATTCCCGAAGATTGGAACGAACGAATAAGGTTGATATCCACAATAATGCTATTAGTCCAGCATAATGCATATGGCCTAAAACAAGCAAGGTTAGGTGCCACAGATTCAAGACAAACACTACCGAACTTTACCAGTCCAGATCAGTATAGAAATGAACGCGGTCGTACTGGGGGCAATATGATGACTTTCTCCACAATTTTAAATTTTCTACAAGAACCTAGAGTTTGACACATTGAAGTGAAGGGACCCTCCCAGAAATGAAAGGTTTTGCAGATAGTCATCAGATCATACCAAAAACCGGTGGGAGTAAGTTTGATTTTTCGTGAATAAGAATAACTATGAAATTGGTTAAGCAACATCATTGCATCTCCAAGGGTAATACTTGACGGTAATAAACAAAGCTAGATAGGGGAAACACCTGGGACTCTCACCATTCCAAAATATGGCATCTTCTAGATTTAAGCATCATTGAGAAAATAGCCACATTGGGTTAAAAGGAATCTACTCAACTCTACAGGATCGGATGAATGATTCAACCCCTACCAATATGACTTTAACAATGCCTTAAGACAGATGGCACTAAGAAAATACTGCTACAATCCAACCATCGAAGTGCTAGTTTCTGAAGACCGAAATTAGTACCCAATTGGACTAAAAGTGTCACCGAATCGATAGGGAAAATCGATCCCAAACTCACTAAGTACCGTTGTTGCCCTGGTAACGCTAGGAAAACTTTAATCTACAGGGTGAGTGAGAAATACTCACCATAGTTAGCCATCAATGCACTAACTTCCGAAGATAGAACCTGGTTCTCGACTGAGTTTTATCCTTATTTTCGAAAAATTACTATTTCCTGAAGATAGGAAACGATAGACAGACATAACCTTTCATAGGTCAATTAGATGATTCAATCAAACATCGCACGAATCAATAGATCCTCCAAAGTTCAAGATGCACGCTCTCAATAGATCCTCCAAGATTCGGTTCACCATCTCAGTCCTACCATCAGTTTGAGAGGGTAGGCAGTGTTTAGACTTAGCTTTGTTCCCAAAGCTACTTGTAAGGCATCCTAAAATTGGCTGGTAAAGATAGGATCCCGATCACTTACTATGCTCACTGGAACTTCATGTAATCGGACGACCCCCTCATGTAAACCCTCACCAATGATGTTGCAATCCTTGTTGGCTTGACTGGAATAAAATGAGCACTCTTAGTTAGCCGATCCACGATGACCCATACTCTTTCATTCACTTTCCTCGTTCGAGGAAGTCTATCAATAAATTCCATGGATACGAGTTCCCATTTCCAATTTGGGAGTTCCTATGGTTGATGTAGCGCAGCGGCTCTTTGGTGGTCGCCATTGATTTGTTGACAGTTCGCACACCTGCTCACCAAGATAGAGATTTCTCTTTTCATTCTAGGCCACCATAATACTTTCTTCATATTCTTGTACATCTTATTGACTCCAGTGTGGATAATCAACTTAGATTTGTGGCATACCATCAAAACTTCCTACCTCAGCACATCAATATTTAGAATGCACAATCTTCCGTTCATCCTAAGAATACTGTAGCTATCCATCTCAGAACACGAAATTCGACCCTCTTCAACTCCTGCATTAATTCTTCCAGAATACTATCTTTCCTTTGATTCCTCAAAAACCTTTCCTAAAGAGTCAAAGTAATCTCTAAAAGAGTCGAGACTACATTCCTGCTCAAAGCATCCACCACCACATTTACCTTTCCTAGCGTATAAAGGATATCTAGACCATAGGCCGTTAGAAATTCTAACCAACATGGTTGCCTCAAGTTTAGATCCTTTTAAGTGAAAAGATACTTTAGGCACTTGTGATCCATGAAGAGCTCAAACTTCTCATCTAGCAAGTAATGTCTCCACATCTTCATAGCAAACATGACCGCTATGAAGAGCTCAAACTTCTCATCTAGCAAGTAATGTCTCCATATCTTTAGAGCAAACACAACCGCTGACAATTCCAAATCATGCGTACCTTAATTCTTCTCATGGGGCTTCAGCTGCCTACTAACATACGCAATAACCTACCTTCGTTGCATCATAAGTGCACCCAACCATACTCTACAAGCAGTGATGTAAATAGTCAATCCTTTAATTCCATCCAAAATAGCTAAAAATGGAGCACTTGCCACTCTCCTCTTCAACTCAACAAAGTTTTCCTCACACTTTGTAGTCCACACAACTTTTCATCCTTCTTCATCAATTTAGTCAAATATAAGGCGATCTTAGAATAATCCAGATTGAATCTTCTACAAAATCCGACTAGACCTAAGACACCTCGAACTTCAGTAGGAGTCTGCGGTCACTTTCATTCTTAAACAGCCACCACTTTTGCTAGATCCACTAAAATGTCATCTCCCGACATAATATGTCCTAAGTACCTCACTTTTGACTGCCAAAAATGGAACTTAGAAAATCCCACCTTCATAACATATTTCCTTAACATTTCTAACACCATTTTCATATGGTATTGGTGCTCTTCATCAGACAAGGAGTAGATAAGGATATCGTGGATAAAGACCAACATGAACTTATTGAGAACATCCCTTAAAACACGATTCATAAGGACTATGAAATACGCGGGTGCATTAGTTAGCCCAAAAGGCACAACTAACCACTCAATCAAGAAGTTTGGCCCTTCAAATGCTGTTAAGGGTATACTATCATTGGCTACCCTCAAATGGTAAAATCCAATAGCCAGATCCATCTAGGAGAAAACTCTAGCCTCATGAATTTGGTCAAAAAGGTCGTCAATGTGGGGTAAGGGTTACTTATTCCAAATGGTTCACTTATTCAACTCCCAAAAATCCACACATAGCCTTAAAGACCCATTAGACTTAGCCACAAAAACCATTATCGATCCCTAACTTGAATGACTCGATCTAATCAATCCTCTCATTAACAAATCATTTGTTTGATTTCTAGCTCATCCCTCTCTCTCAAAGCCATTTTTCGCATAGGTTGAGAAGTAGGTCTTGCACCTGGAATTAAATCAATACAGAATTTATCTCGTGATGTAGGGGTAGACTATTAACCTCTTCAAACCTGTGCAGTTAAAGCGCTTGGCAGATTCAAAGTGGTGGAGGTGCAAAAAGTCATAGCGGGGATACAGCGAGGATATAGCGGGATATGGAGGATGGCCCTAAAATGGCATATAAAACTTGTACTTAATGTTTTTACAAATATATAAATGGTAATTAAATGAAAAATTATCATTCAAATTGAATTATAATTAGTAAATAAATAATTTTAAATACAAACATGTGCGAATATACTTTAAATAAACATAAAACTGTTATATAACATAATTAAATTTAGTTGAATATTAGAGTATGTTCATTTCTGAAAATATATTAAAATTAAATCAAATAAACTAGTTTCATAATTTTTATAATGTATAAATGCAATTTTTCATTTCATTTTATTAAAGAAGATATAGCGGAAAGTGGAATATAGCGGGAATAACGGGATATAGCGGTAACAGCGGGGCTTAAAGCGGAAAGGCTATATTTTGGGGCTATATGGAAAAATCGTAGCGGCAGAAATCCTCTATGAGATATAGCGGGGTAATAGAGGGGCATTAACTATACAACTTCAAACACATCAGGAAAATTCTTAACAACTGCTATAGACCCTAACTCTTCTTGGGACGATTCAGGGGTATGCAAGAAACTACATATATATATATATATGTATGTATGTATGTGTATATATATATATATATATTTCTTTGGATTGGTACATGATACTTTAAAATGATTCCCCTCTCTTATTTTGAAATACAATTGACCTTGCATCACAATCTAGGATAGCTTTATATTCTGATAGCCAATCCATACCAAGAATAACATTGAATCCCTTAAAATTTAAAATGAACAGGTCATAAGGAAAAATGTGGGTGAGGTAAGAAATCAGGTATCTTCACAAACCATGCAAAAACTAGTTGTACCTCCTATGAGTTTGACACACAAGTAGGGTTTTCTACAAAATTTGGGGAAAGTTGTAATCTATTTACCAATGCTTTAGAAATGAAACTATGGGAAGCCTTGGTGTCAAATAATAGTCTAACAAAAATTCCATTAATCATTAAAGTGCCATCAAGGATGCCCTTTCCTTTCACATCTACCGTAGACGATGGCTCATCCTTGATTGCGTACACTTTGATCTATTGTCCCTTCTTCATAAGTCGGCAATCTTTCACCATGTACCCTGGTCGCTGATAGTTGTTGCACGACGTCTTTTGAACCATTTGGGAGATAGGTCCTCCTTGCTGCTTCAAAGCTTTGAACTTCTTACGGTTCCTGGTCAGATGTCCCTTCTGCTTGCATTGATAGCGTGCAACATTCTTGAACTCTTTTCCCGGTCTCCTTTTAACTTTCCCCCTCCCTACTTCTACCAAGTCGGATTGAACTTCCACTTGTTAGAATTATTGCTACTGGCATTTCCGCCGAGCGATGCTGATGTTGGCTTCTTCTTTTCCAAAACCATACCTTAGAGCCATGTCTACTAAAGCCATAAAAGAACCCTTAAGATGAGTCTTCTTCTTTTTCCTAGAAACCTTCTCTCGTTCCCAAAACAAACATCTTGTTCTTTTTCAACGATGCGTCGATTAATTCGGGTACAAAACGAGATAGCTCATTAAATTTTGTCTCATATTCTGCCATCGCCAGGTCTCCCTACTTGAGATCCATGAAACTCCAATACATCCAAGTTTTTCCATTCGGGGGCATAAACTAATCCTCAAACACTTCCTTAACTCTAGACTAGGAGAAATCATCCTCCAAAACGTTGGCTGTAAGGAGTCCCACCAAGCTGCTGCTCCTTCCTACAATTGCCATGATGTTAAGAACCTCTTTTGCTCATTTGAAAGATCAAGACCCTTGAAAATATTTTCACATGAAGGGGTCAAGCCTGAACTTCTACAATTGATTCTGCTCCCTTAAATGGTTTCCCACCCAGGTTTGTATAATCTTTGTGCATTGTTGCAAAATTCACCTGAGGTTGCACTGGTTCTGCCTCTTCAACAATTCCTACTACTTCGGTATTCAGAGCTCGATTGTTGGTGGTCATGGTGCTGCTGGCACGTCTACCTCATCTTGTTTAATTTTTCATTTCTTACTACTGGGATATAGCAAGATAACTTTTAGAATATTTGAACGAGATAAGACTTAAAGAAAGGGTGCTAATAAAAACTATCAAAGCTGATCTAATTTTCGGTTGTGAGGCTTTAGCAATTCCTACTTGGAATACTAACACTGCCTTCCAGATGAAAATGCAATATTAGCATTCATCCATACAAGTGCTAAAGGATATGAACGAACCGAAGGCACTACCTTTATTACATCCATTTTGGAATCACCCTCGGGGTTAGTAGCAAGTAGCCCTTGCACTTCAGAGATCTTCATCTTTGGTTCTAGTTGTTTTCAATTCGAATGCTTACGTTGGTTCGAAGTGGTTTTCGAATAATGCACGTTATCTGATCATGGTCTCTTTGAACTAACATTCAAAAAATTTAAAATGGGTCAAGTTATTGATAGTAGACAACTCCACTATCTGGGGTGTAAAGGTTTTCATATGGAAATATCTTCCATTTATTTAATTTTATCATCACCTATTTATTGAAATTAACTCTCTTGTGTTTATTACATTTTCGGCGTTTCAACTTCTCTATCCCTTGCCTACAAAATCAATTTCTGTATCTCACAAATAAAGAAAGCCCACTCATCGACTTTTAATGTTAAATAAAAGACGTCTTACTTCCAATAAATTGTGTCAACATTTTGTAATGACTTATTCTTATTTGTTTGGCTACATAATGGTATAGACAAAGAGAATCCCTTGTTTAAAACTCATTTACTTGTAAAGGAAAAGCTGCTTTTTAAAATAAAAACCCATCCTTGGAAATAAAGTAACCAAAATTAAAGCCTTTAATTAATTAATTGAAGAAGTTTAAACCTTTCTTAAATAATAACTAAATAATTAAATTACTAATTTAATCTTAATCCAACCTTAATTAAATCATAATCGATTAATTATAAATTTAAATCCTAATTGATTAATATGAATTAACCTTAGTTAAATAAAACTCAATACTTAATTAACTCTTTACTTAATTAATAACTAATTAACCTCTGCTTAATTATTTAATTACAGTTATCTTGCTTAATTAATACTTAAGTACTAATAGCATTTGCTTAAGTGCTAATTAATACTAGTTATCTTTACTTAATTAACTAATTAAATATATCTAAAACTCATACTTAACTAATAAGTAACAATTAACTTTTTATACTTAAATTATGTTTGAAATATTTTTCAAAAATACTTAGAAAGAAACCACTTTAGTTTACAAAAATGTTCGTTTTTTCTGAGCTTTATCCATAGCGACAACCACTATGGATACTAAAATTAGTTTAACTAGTCTAATAGCCTTCAAAACTTTTCCTTTGACTTACTTTTTAAAAAATGGTAGGAAATTTTTGAAAACTAGAAATAAAGTTTGAAACTTTAAGCTTTTCCTAGTAAATTTAAAATAGAAAACACGACTTTAGTTTTCAAGGGATCTTAAGTCACTTAAACAAGCCAAAATGCTAACTTTTTTAGCATATACAACACATAAACGATTACAACATCTATTTACATTCCATAACAACAACTCCTAAGCACAATCATGTTTTTCAACCATACACAAAATTAATACTTCAATTTCAAGTCTAATCCAACATCACATACGAGCATTCATATGTACATTCTAAACAACACATGTAATTCATCAATAACCAATAATTTACAATAATAATGGTTAACATAAATAAGGTTATATCTTTTCCAAGAATAAATGAACTTTACTGATCACAAGTTAAAAGAAAAAACAAACCAAAGCTGTAACACTTGAAAAAACCATGATCTTGTATTTCTTTAAAAAAATTGATTTTGCCTAGGGAAGAGCAGTTTTTTGCTAGTCCCAGTGACCATAGGCTCGGCCATGATAGTGTAGGGGATATGTATGCTTGATTTCGAATGAGGAGTGGTGTAGGAGTAAGAATAAGTGTTTTAAACAAGTTTTCAAGGATTAAAAGTGGAAACATAAATGATTTTTAACTTTGGAAAATAAAATGAAAGCCATTAAAATGTTTTAGGAGCTTTGAAAACAAAAATGAAGTTTTGAAAAAGTAAGAGTGAATGGACAACGATAGTGAAAAAATGGAAAATGTTTTATACAAAGTGAGATAATTAAATTTCCATAAAACCCTTAAGTATAATGCCCTTCATTCATTTAATGCCACACCACCGCATCCACCTACTTCCATGTTGCACACGCAACCTACATGACCTTACCCTTTTATTAACATACTAATTCCTACCTTGTACCAAGATGTAAGAAATAATGTGACATTTCATTTTTTTTTAATTCAAATTTTTAGAAAAGAGTCACATCTTCCTTATAAAGTAAACAAATATTCACCATTTATCATCCTTAGCCATGTATATATTATTTGAATATGTAAGTATACTTGTATACTAAGGTATTCGCTACCTCTTAAACAACTTTTAGATGATGAAGAATTGAAAATTTTGAAAAAGCTTTCCAGTCACATTTTCTATTATCTTTTAAACTAACTATTTTTCTAAACACATTTTAAAAACAATTTCACCATTAATAGTTATAAATTAAAAGGGTATATTTGGGTAATAAAATCCATAAATTAATTATTTAATAATATAGTAAATATCTATATTTAAAGTGATTAAATTTTGGGTCGTTACAGACTAAGACGTCCCAAGCCCAAAGAGAGATGCAAAGAAAAGGGACTAAGACATCCAAGTCCAAAATAGAGACGAAAAGAAAAGGGACTAAGGTGTCCAATACCTTAAGATAGGCAAAGGAACTTGATCATAAATGAGCCATTTGTGATCCAAAATAATAATCAAGTAATCTTCTAGAGGATGATCTATAAAATATGAGCTGTTGTGCTTTAAAGTAAAGAAAGCGGGATTTCTCTTTGAAAGAAAACATTATTGCAAGATGAATTTTCTGATCTTCTATTATTATTGCCAGATGGAATTTCTTGTCTTCTATTATTATTGCCAGATGAGTTTTTTTTCTTCTATTATTGTTGTTAGATGGATTTTCTGGTCTTCTTTTATTATTCAAAAATTATTATTGCCAGATGATTTTTCGGTTTTATATTATTATTGCTAGATGGATTTTTTGGTCTTCTATTATTATTATAAGATAGATTTTTTGAAATTATAATATTGTTGCCAGATGGATTTTCCAGTCTTTTATTATTTCCAAAAGGTTTTCTGGCCTTCTATTTAAAGGATTCTGTTAATACCAAATGGTTCTCTGGTCTTCTATTTGAAACATTATTCTTATGACCAAGGGGTTTTCTAGCATTATGAATCAGTAAATTGATATTCATAGATGTAATTTATAATTCATGATATTTCCATAAAAATTTCCGATCCTTCCTCCAATGAAATTTCCAAATAACTTTTCGAGCTTCCGTTCGAGAAATTAGTGTTAGCAAATTTATAATCTTGACTAACACGGATAGTATGAGAAATCTATAACTATTTATAGCTTGCTCACATCCATGAAGGATTGCTTAAAGTTAAGATGAATTTAAAATTAATAATGAAAATTACCTTTCACTTTATGTTTTATAAGAAAACATGACTGGAAAGAATATTTTACAAAGGAGTAAGAAATCAAGGAAATTCTTGATTTTATGCTAAAGAGTAAAAAAAAATTATTTTATATAAGGAGAGGGGAAAATGTTAACCACGTGTCTTCTAAAAGAGACAAGCATAGGCATATCAAGTTGAAGTTGGAACAATGTTGAATCTAAAAAAAATGTTGCATTTGATAGCAAACAAGAATGTTAAGTTGGAAGCTTAAGATCTCTCATGCTGTCAGAGGAAAAAGGAATATCACATGTACTACACTCCATGAAGGCGAAGATTGATGTCGCCTCCCTTCAATTCCACCTCACTTCAATGTTGTTTCTTTTCAATGCCACTTTTCAAGCAATGTCACATTCCTTCAAAGCATCATATATCTGTGCTGCATATATTCAATATCGCACTTAATCTATGTCGCATAGATTCAATGCCGCACCTAATCAATACCGTATATATTCAATGTCACACCTTATCAATGCCGCACTCCATCGATACCACCCTTCATTGATGCCGCACTCCATTAATGTCATACTTCATTAATAGAAAGGGGAAGTTGCTGCATGCCAGCGGTATACAAAGGCTCAACACATATTGCCTATTCAATAGGCATATTGAATAGCAACCACATGATATCAATGCCTCATTTCATGAATACTGCATGTTATCGATACTGCACAACATCAATGTTGTACAAATGTCAAAGGCCATGTCAAGAAAGAGAATTTAAATCATTCTTAAGAGAAAATTCAAGAGGATTTAGTGTGTTTCCCTTCATAGAGCTTCAAAGGCATTCATGTTGAAGCCATCACCAAAATAGCAATCAAAGTCCCACATCGTTAATGGAAGCAAGTCTACCTCCTTCCAACCACTATAATAAAGATGCACACCATATAGAAAGAGGCCGTGAACTACTTTCTCACTCTTATAACTCTTTTCAATTAGGATCTTCTCTAAGTTCTCTTCATTGAGAGCTCGAGTACAAACTAATGACATAAAAGCTAATGAGGGAGAGGGTATATTCAATATTTGCAAACAAGGGATTGAATAATTTGAAAATTGCATATTGGCACATATTGCAACATGCTCACAATTGAATAAAGGAATATGGCTTGAGCATATTATATATTGTTATTTTGACTTACCTATTTTATTTTTGAACTCATGAACAATATTTTAAACAATCTTGTGAATTATTATAAAATGAAGGGGCATTATTGGAATTTATTCGAATATGCCTCCTTATACATACATCTTGAACATTGAACCAATAATGGTACCCAAGTCAATTAATGTCGTTTAATGGAAACTACACATTCTCTAACCGTTTAATACCTTATTTAAGGCAGGCTCCCCATCATCTAATACCTATCCCAAGGCGGACTCCTTATTTGTATTTATTTAGCTAACATTGCACAGAATCTTTCCGATCACTTCATACCTCACTTTGAAATGAACCATTTTCAATATATCCACTACCATGCCTAACCCTTAACCTTAACCCCACTATTTGCTACTTCCTACATAGGGAAGAGGCGAGCCCTCACACGACTGCTTAATACCTTCAATCTATGAAGTAGATTCTTCGTACTATAACCCATACCTCATAATGACTTCTCACATTAGTCCGACTATTCGTAGGTACTGGTAGCTAGATTAGCTGGGTAGATTTTTCTTACAGAATTTGGGACTAACCTTGCATTATCTATATTACTTATTATGGGCAATGTCTTACATCAGCCCCAAAGTAACACTGTTGGTAAGTGGATTAGCTGGGCAGACTTCTGTGCTCTTTTGATAGACCTTGCATCCCTATAACTTAGTCATAATATATAACACTCTCTTAAAATGTTATCACACATCTCATTATATCCATAATTTAGGCTTTATAAGAAAACTTTTTATTTCCCTTTACAATTACTCAATTTCCTTAAGGGGAATTCAATAATAATTAATAACATATTAACTACAACATTAATACATTATAATCATACGTTATTTACGCTAAGACACACGCGTGCACTTAGTAAATTTCTAAGCGTGCGGAATTTACGTCCTAAACTAAAGTTTAAATGTCAAATCTTCAAAATTATACAAGTCTCATTTCCATATTAACACATATACCCTAAATTCAATATCCAACATCAAATCAACAGGCTTGCATAAAAAAGATTCCAAAACCACTTTACATTAAAACAACGAAATAAATCCATAATAGAAAGTTAAAATTTACGTACTTTTACACTCTATCCAAATTCTGTTTACATGAAATTAGACAAAAGAAATTTCAATTCAAATTATGGAAATAGGCGCAGTGAAAACTACGAATAATAATTCGTGCCTTGCACACCATTTCCTAATCAAAATGTTTAATAAGATCTAAAGAAAAAGATAAGAAGTGTAATAGAAGGTAAAACATTGAAATTGCAAAATATACACAAAGTCGATTATTTTAATATAAAACAATTGAGATTCCAATCTAAGAATTGACATTTTTCTTTAGAGGAAATTTAGGGATTTTAATGTGATGTTTTTGTAAACTCAAATTCCCTAAGGCATGTATCAAATCCAAAATACACTATTTAATTACTAAAGTTTCTACTCACAACATGTACTTAGCTCTTCCTACTTTTGGATTTGTCGTGCCTTCAATAATCACTTTTAGATCTCCCCTTTTAGATATATACAACAAGGGATTTGTATATATAGATTAGATTCATAAATTAAGGGATTGGAGAAGAATAGAATTAGGAAATAAAATTATTAACATCCAGAAACTGTTACCTGAACCCTAAAGAATTTTTCTGAACCTTTGAAGAGAGAGGCTGATAAAGTTTTGCTAGGTTCTCAAAAATAATGTATGAATAAAAGTGAGGAGGCCTATACCTTATTTATATTTGTTGAAAGGCACCAAAACCGTCAGATTTAAATCAGTTCAAAATAGTAAAATTTGAAACATTCACTGCATAAATAAACCCTAGCCATCACTTGCTCATCGGTCGACCATCCCTACCATGCTGTTTGACTACTAGCAGTTGACCAGCCTAGAGGATGCGGTTGACCGGTTCGTTTATTTTGGGGAACATTTTTAATTGCCGTTGATTTATTTATTTCATTTTTTATTACCCTTTTAACATTAACGGTAATTTTAACGATTACCTAACCCCTAAGTCTAATTACGGTTACTATTGAATTTCAAACTTAAGAATTATTAATTATCTGAATTTGAATCCTATTTAAATTAGTTTGAATCCGAAAACTTTAAACATCTATAACTTTTTCGTTTGAGCTCCATATTCAAAATATGTGAAAACTGATTGGAAAATTGCTATGGACGCAACGATATAACTTGTACGGTTAAATTCTAACTTTTACAAAAAAAAATTTAGCTTTAGCTTATTTAATTAATTTATGTTGTTTTATTTCTCATTAATTTTTACAGGGTGTTACACAGGTGCACACATATAGTAATGTTTTGTATATAAAAGTAAAAGTATATCTTTCTTTAATAATAGTTGTAATGCCTTTGGTATCCAACTTTTTTAGTGTCAGCGTGAACTACCAACAAGGCCCCTTTATAGATTTTATCAAATCTTAATATAGCTTGAAAATAGGATCCAATAATTAAACTTCAAAATGCATTCCAAATATTATCAAATCTTGATATTACTTAAAAATAGGATCTAACGAATAAACTTCCTTTAAAAATTCGTTCTTTATTATTTAGTAAATAAAAATTCAAACTAACAAAAAATTAGATATTGTAACTTGGAATATAAATTCAAACAAACAATATATGATTTTAATGCAAAAACATGGGTGAATATTTGTGCAAATCATTTTCTTTTGAATGTGTTAAACACGTACAATTTGAAGAAAATAATTACTTTACAAATTAAATTTGAAAATATGATCTAACAATTAAACTTACTTTACAAATTCAAAATGTACTATAAATATTACCAAATCTTAATATCACTTAGAAATATGATCTAACAAACATACTTTCTTTAAAAAATCTTTTTTTATTATTATTTAGTAATATAAATAAAAATTCAAATTAACAAAAATTTAAATGTTGCAATTTAGAAAAAAATCATACCATACATGGTTTCAATGCAAAAATATAACTACATAATTATGCAAATCATTTTCTTTTGAATGTGTTAAACATATTCAATTTGTAGAAAAATAATTCACATGCGAAGCGCGTGCAATCACCATGCGCGAAGTGCATGCCTTAACGCTCGTATATATAAACATACATTTGGATAGTACATTTGCATATTTGATGAGATAACGTATTCGTTGCGATGTAAATCCTAACTTATAGACACGGGCATGTTATACCTTGCACAGATCGATATATTACACATGCACACACATATATGTATATGTGATTCAGTATATATATATATATAATATAACATAAATCAAATAATATTATATTATTATATAAATTTAAATAAAATAGCGATTTTATTTAAAAATATTAGAATTTTTCTAAATAAATTAGACTTCATAGCCAAATAAATTTATAATATGGTTTTTTTTTAATTTTACTCATAACTTCCACTATGAGTTGACCCAGTTTCAACATGTCATACGGTGCGTATGGTAACATTCTAAAAAATTGCTCATGTTTAAATATATTGTTAAAAATTGAACTTTTTATGCAATATGTGTTAAAATTGTTATGATAAACGAATTATAATTTAAACATCATAAAGCATATAATTTTGTTCATTTGGTTTATACATTTTCATACTTGTTTGAAAAAATAATATGTTTTATTTGTTAATATGAATGTAGTTTGTAATGAAGTACCCATTTTGGAGGAAAAATAAGAACAAAAATGTAACATCCCCTACTTTGAGGCCAGAAGCTAAGCGCTACAGATGCTGAAGTCATCTATAGTATTAACTTCCGATGACAAAATATGATAATGTTAATGGTATCCATAATATCAGAAGCACATGAATATGAAATATAATCGACATAGATTTAAAAACAGCTTTTATGATTACATTTCAAATCAATATTTCATATTTAGTTATCATAATCCTAAAATAATTCCCAGGTTTTGATCAAATATAATTATTACAAATTATGCCAAGAGCCACATATGAAGATGCCCCTTTAGATCAGAGTACTGAATAGACATATCAGTCATAGTACATCATGTTGGAAATAATACTAAATAGCTCATACATAGCTAGTTTGCATCCCGCACGTCTTCGGAAGCTTATTCTTCCAACCTAAAAGTCCTTAACTCTCAATCTACTAAAATCAAATTTTGAACGCTCGAGAGTTTAAAGGGAAAACATAAACTTCAAGTCAGACACAAAGCCTGGTGTAAATAATTCTATTACACCCTAGTCTATTGATATTAAGTGTGACTACGCCGCTTAGCGGAACGGGTTTCCCCTCACTAATATCCTTTTAAAAACATATCATTTACATATCAAAATCCTGCAATCAAACTAATTGCAACAGTAAGAGCTATAACATATATGCATATAAATCAGGTAATCAATGGACTATCTGTCCAAACTATAGTTTTATCCGGCTAACTATTAACCATTGGCTGACTCGGGCCTACCAAACATAATAAACATTCTAACTTATGTTAGACATAATATTGGGTTGTCTATCCTTAACTTTCTTGTTCTAGGGTCGATTGATCCTAATGGTTTTGTAGGATGACCATTTACCTATCTTTACTTTGTATATTCCCTTCAATGTGTAACATAATTTTAATCCCATTTGTGATAAAGCCCTACACATGGGAATTTTGGACATATATTAGCTAGGAGTTATTAGCTAAAGTATAGAACGTGACCCCATACTAGTCTCATCTGGTCTTCTAATATTTGATTTATAAACTTTGGGTTAACTACCCTATTCAAATTTTATTTACTTGTAAACAATCTTCACAAATGATTTACCCTTGAAATCATATCTTTATAAATCAAGAAAATCATATTCTTTGCTTTACTCAAAACACTTATGTCATGATATATGCTTTATACAAAACAGTGCAGATGAAATCTAAATCAATGGGATTTTCTATCCCTTCAAAATAAGTTCAAACCCTTTTTTTAACTTAGAAAACTTTAAGCCATGAAGCCAAAGCAATACCTTTGAAATCCTTGTTTAAAACCTTAAACAATACTTTTCGAAACCATTGAAAACAACTCTTTCAAAAGCTTTACTTAATACCTTAGACATACTCCTTCAAAACCATTTAAACTTATCTTTCGAAAGCATTAGAACCTTCCTTTCGAAATACTTAAAACATATCTTTCGAAACATTCACTGTATACCTTTCGAAAGAATTGGGCTCAATAAAGGGTGGTGAAAACATTACTTCAAAACCATTTAAAATTCATTAGGTTTAACATTTAATATAACCATTGGGTCAAAGAAAACAGATGAAAAAGTATCCCTTTCGAAAGCTTTAATCCATGTAAAAGAATTGGGGAAGAGGGTGGGTTTGAAACCCACCCTTTCGTAACCATTGCCTCTGCAACCATTGAAAAGTGACTACATGACCCCTTCGGAAGCAGTGAGAAGGCAGTTTCAAAGTAAAAGGGCAAAATCACCCCTTTCAAATACATTGTGATTCGAAAGGTATGAATGTGGCAGCGAGGTATCGAATATATTCAAATGCGGCTATCCTTTCGAAAGCTTCTTTTAAAACAAAAGCAAGTGGCAATTCTTTCGAAAGCTCCTTTCTAATACAAAGGCAAGAGACAACTTGTTCGAAAGCTTCTTTTTAAACGAAGTTAAGTTGATATATTCAAAAGCTAATTAGTGTGGCTTCAACCCCTTCGAATGCATGCCTTCGACACAGTCCCTTCTGCCTTTCTCCAATGCATTACGTACTAATTACTTGATACCATGTGCATTTCGAATGGGGGAAAAAGGTCTAACAGGAATAGTGATGGAAGCAAGCAAAGAAAGTGGATAGGTTGTAATTTGAAAACAAAACTGATTTCATGTCTTTCAAAGTAATTTCTTTTCACATAACTTGTCTAATTTGCTAAATATGGTTGGTTACCATGTCTTTATCAAAATCCTTTTCTAAGAAAGCTGCTAAATTCACAATTACAATTTAAAACATTTTAAGAAAATGAGCCATTCTCCTTAATAAAATATATAAAACATTTACGTCCCTTGACTTAAATAATTGTATAACCATAGAAAAACACTTAGGAAGATTCCCTTAAAATCCTTATAATTCACCTTTAACATGTTTTCTGACATATATAAATTTTAGACCCGAAATGATTATATAATTACCTTAAATAATTGAAACCCAATATTAACTATTTTGTCTCATAGAAAATTCATAATAAATCCACAATTACTTGGAAAAATATGAATCTTGAAAGCTTCAAAAATAATGTTTTTGATCATATATCAAAAAAGCAAACGATCGGATGTCATTTAATAGGTTTTCCAGTCAAAACTTATTATAAAATCAATATGAAACAATATAAATCATTAACAAACATATATTCATTTAAATTAACATAACATGGCATATTACTTGCAAAATAGTTCGGATCAAACCTTGAAACCGAGCTCTTAGGGTTTTGATTTTATTTGTGAATGTTAAAATGACTAAAAATGGAGAATTGAAGGGTTTAGGGTGTTTGAATGAAGGATGTTCCCTTTTTACCCTTATCATATTCATCCCACTTACTCGTTTCCAGTTTTTTTGCTTATACATCATTAAGGCACGACCTCTTATTAGTTAACAAATCTCACTCCCTTAACTACCTACATTATTTTATTTTATTTATCTAATTAAATGTTCTAACTAATGTTAGTCAAAATTAGAGTCGTTACAGAATCCTCTTCTTAAAGAATTTCGTCCTTGAAATTAAAATAAGGTACTCACAACAATCAAATATAAAGTTAAAACATACCATGAAACAAGTCAAGATAAGTATTTTTAATCTTGCTCTCAGTTTCCCTTGTACAGTCTCTCTCGTCACAAATCCACTGGACTTTGACTAATCAACTGTCTTGTTCCTTAGTCTCCTCTCATCCCTCGCAACTGTACGAATCAGTTTTCTAACTATAGTCATATCCGGTTCCACTACTAGATCATCTAGCATAGTCGGTGTAATAGTAGTCTCTAGATCTCGAATATACTTCCTTATATGGGACTTATGAAAAATATTATGGACTCATGCCAAACTATTTGGTAACTCTACTCTATATGCGAGTTTCCCAATCCTTTCTATAATAGGAAATGGCCTAACGAATCTTGATGCCAATTTTCCTGATTTCCAAATCTGATTATACCTTTCATCGGTGACAACTTGATGAAAACATGATCGCCGACTATGAACTCCGAGTTTTTTCGTCTTTTATCAGCATAATACTTATACCTAGACTGAGCTTCCTTCATCCAAGCCTGAATTAACTCAATTTTCTTGGCAGTTTCTTTAACCAAACAGTACCAAGAACTAACCTATCCCAGTCTCTAACCAACAAACAGGAGATTTGTATGGCCTTCCGTACAAAGAATCAAATGGTGCCATCCCTATACTAGTTTAATAACTGTTGTTAAATGAAAACTCGATTAAGTGTAGGTGGTCTTCCCATGATCCTCCAAAATCTAGTACATAAGCTCTTAACAAATCCTCTATGATTTTGTTAACCCTCTTTGTTTGCCCATCTGTCTCCGTATGGTAAGCGGTACTCATCTTGATCTTGGTACCTAATGTCTCCTGTAGGCTCTTCTAGAACTCTCTGGTAAGTAAGAAATCTCTATAACTTGCTATACTACTAGGAATTCCATGCAGTCTAACTATATTCCTCATAAATAACTTAACTAAATCTGATTCTATCCTGATTGACTTAACGGGTATAAAATGTACACTCTTAGTCAATCTGTACACTATAACCCGTATACTCTTATTTCCTCTATTCGATCTTGGCAACCCATCCATGAAATGCATTGAGATAGAATCTCATTTCCAGACCGAAACATCCAAAGGCTGAAGTAACCCACTCAGTTTCTGATGTTCAGCTTTTAACTGTTGATAGTTTAAACACTGCCTCACCCATAAGCCTACATCTCTCTTCACACCTTCCAAGAATGATGGCATTCTCTAAGAACTTCCTTCCTAATGTTTCCTACATTCAGAATACATAGTCGTCCTTTCTTCCTCAACCGCCCCTTCTGGTCAAGATTGAAATCTTTCAAGTCATTGCTTTCTGTTCCATTTCTTAACTTTCTGATCCATTTAGCTAACGGTGGATCCTTCCCTCGTTTAGAAGAAATCCTTTCGATGAGTATTCGTTGAAATTACAAATAGGATAACATGGCGATTCCTCGACTAAAACTAGCCTCAGATCTCCATTATACTCCGCATGTAGTCAATGCTTCTAAATCTTTCCACTTAGCTATCATTGCCAATACCACATTCTGATATTTTCAGCTAAGTGCATCTGCAACCTTATTCCCTTTTCTTGGTGTATACTCTATACAAAAATCATAAGCGGCTAAAATCTTTATCCACCTCTATTGTCTCATATTTAACTTCTTCTTAGAAAATAAATATCTCAATGACTTATGATCCATAAACAACTCGAGTCTTGCCCCCAACAGGTAGTGTCTTTACACCTTCAATATAAAAATTAACGCAGCTAATTCCAAATCATGAGTCGGATATCTATTCTCATGTGGTCTGAGCCGTCGAGAAGCATAGGCGTTCACTTTTCTCCTCTGCATTAGCAAAGCTCATAATCATGTTCGACATGCGTCCATGCACACAACTAAGTCCAGATTCCCCTTTGGAACAACTAACACATGTGCATTAGTTAATAAGTGTTTTGGTTTCTTGAATGCCTCCTCACTTATCAGTCCACACAAACTTCACATCTTTTTGAGTTAGTTTCGTCATCGGTGTGGCTATCTGTGAGAAATCCTTAATGAATCTCCGGTAATAGCTATCCAACCCAAGAAAACTCTTTATCTCGGTTCTCTTCCAACTATTAGCTACCTTGATCTTAGCCTGATCAACTGAAAACCCTTTCTCTGAGACCACATGACCAAGAAATTTCACTTCCTTCTTTCAAAAGAGACACTTTGAAAAACTTCGCTTTCAGTTGATGTCGCCTCAGTGTCTCAAGCATCACTCTAAGATGAACTTCATGCTCTCTTTCATCCTTAGAGTATATCAAAATGTCATATATGAATACTAATACAAATCTATCTAAATGTTCTCGGAAGATTCTGTTTATCAAGTCCACGAAGAATGCTGGCACATTAGTTAGACCAAACGGCATCACTAACCATTTGTATGATCCATATCTGATCCTAAACATTGACAAAGGAATACTATTCTCTACTACCCTGAGCTAATGGAAACCTATTGCCAAATCCAACTAGGAAAATACTTGGGACATACTCAACTGATCAAACAAATCATCAATCATAGGTAATGGACATCGGTTCTTTATCTTCCTCTCATTCAGCTTACGATAATAGATACACAACCTTAACGATCCGTCTAGTTTCCTTGCAAACATTGTGGTTGCTCCCCAAGGCGAACTTCTTTGTCTGATAAAATTCTTACCTTCTAGCGCCAATTGCACCTTTAACTCCTTCATCTCGGTAGATGTCATTCTACTTGGCGGTCTACGCACAAGCTCTGGTCCTAGTACTAAATCTATCTGAAACTCGATGACCCTTTTTGGCAATTGTCCCATCATGGCTTAAAGACATCTACGAATTCTCTAGCAAAAAAAAATCGGTTCAACTCGTCTTCTTTCTCCATAATGCCCAACAAAGCATTAACCTCAAAATTAGGGTTTTCTACGGAGTATATAATTCAATCACTACAATTAGGGTGTCTAAGTGATATTTTCCTATCATGGAAAAATATCCTAGCATCATACTTAATCAATCCATACCCAAAATAATTCAAAACTCTATGAAATCAATGACATGCAAACTTCAAGAAAATATATGACCTAACATCTCAAACTCTAAGTGGTCACATCTCATCTCAAGAGTCGCATACCTTCCTATTGGATTCGTGACTCTTAAAGAAGTAACTAGCTATGAGGGTTATAGGTTAAGCTTTTCTACCAAACTATGAGATATAAAAGAATGTGATGCACCGGTATCAAATAAAACTCTAACGGACACACCAAAAATTAAAAGCATACCTCCCAACATAGCTTTTCCTTTTTCCTCTGCTGCTGGTCTTGAGGTAGCTGGTTCCAATGCAAACACTTTTCCATTTTCATCCTTAGTTGGTTCCTTACACAAGTTCTTATAATGTCCAATCTAATCACAGTTGAAACATTTTACTCCTTTCTCGTCAGTGTCTTTCTTTGCTTGGCATGTACGACATTCATGAGCATAATGTCCCTTCTTATCGTACTTATAGCAGACGGCATTGGCCTTCCATTTCTTGGTTTCTCCTCCTTTCTGAGCGTCTTTCTTATGGAAAAACATTCTCTTTTGGTTCTTCCCACCTTGAGTTTCCATTACTTTGCTGTCATCAAACAGAGCAAGCATCTCCTCATGCCTCAAAGCCATCTCAACAAGTACATCGCACAGATCCCTAATATGTAGTAAAGTTGTTTTAGCAAGCTCGGGTCTAGTCCATGGATGAACTTCTCATTACTTTTGATAGTCGTATCAACCGTAGCATATCCATATCTCGATAGCTCCTCAAATCTGGTTGCATAATCTAGCACTGTCATGTCTCCCTGCACCAACTCAGCAAATTTCTTGAGCAGAGTTGATTTGGCAATCTCCGACATGAATCTTTCGTCAAATCTCCTTTTGAATTCTGCCCAAGTCATGGTCTCTTCATTTACTCTCACAGTAACACTATTTCACCAGTACAGTGCTACTCCTTACAATTGTCTAGATGCTAATCTCCTTTTCTGCTCATCATTGAGTCCCAAATCAGCGAAAATTCTTTTGCAATCAAGCAGCCCAACTTTAGTTGCGTCCTCGATCCCGACAAACAGATTCCTTCTAAGCCTAGCATAGTCTTTACTTAATATTGCATTGTTATTGACCACTGGAGCCCCTGATTTCTTTCTCTAGCATTTCCTCCAACTAATCCCGCGGCAGCTTTAGCTTGCATTATGTTGACGAAAACTGATACATAGCTCCCATATCGGCTTGCTGTGCTATAGCGCCCACATTAGCAGTTTGTGCCCGACCTAGATTCCTTCTAGTGTTTGGTCTGGCATTTTCATTGGTTATGGCGCTTTCTCCACCGATGTTAACTTTTCCATTCCTAGCATCCATATCTTACTTCCTTAAATCTGCATTCAAGCCTCTATAAGATAAAGAAGAATAGCCTAAGAGAGATCGGAGAAATAGAGATGGAGTGTATACTTATATATAGCAAATACAAGTACGTTACTATAGCGTTATGCTATATCCTAATCTTTCCTCTAATTCCTTAGGATTATGCTTCAAAAATCATTTTGTTTAAAATTTCTTTTAAGTTTCCATAAACTTATGCTCTAATACCAAGTTGTAAATCCCCTACTTTAAGGCCCGAAGTTAAGCGCTACATATGCTGCAGTCATATATAGCATTAACATCCGGTGATAAAATACGGTAATGTCAGATGCACGTGAATATGAAATAAAATCAACACAAATTTCAAAACAGCTTTTCTAATTACATTTTAAAATAATATTTAATATTTAGTCACATATTCCCAAAATGATTCTCGGGTTTTGGTCAAATATAATTATTACAAATTACACCAAGAACGACATATGAAGATGACCCCTTAGATGATCAGAGTACTAAATAAACATATCAGTCATAATACATCACATCGAAAATAATACTAAATAGCTCATACATTGCTAACTTGCCTCCTACACGTCTTTGGAAGCTTATTCGTTCAACCTAGTAAACCTAAAAAGTGCGTAACTCTCAATCTACTCAAATTAAATTTTGAGTAAAGGGCAAACATACACTTTGAGTCAGGCATGAAGTCTAGTGTTAAACCATGCCACTTAGCGAAATGAGTTTCCCCTCAATAATATCCATTTTAAAAAATATCTGTTACAAATCAAAATCTTGCAATCAAACTAATTATAATAGAAAAAGCAGTAACATATATGCATATAAATTAGGTAATCAATGGACTATTTGTCCATACCATAGTTTTATTTGGCTAATTATTAACATTGGCTTACTCGGGCCTACCAGACATAATAAACATTCTAACTTCTGTTAGGCACAATACTGGGCTAGCTACCCTTAATTTTCTTCTTCTAGGGTCAACAAATCCTAATAGTTTTACGGGATTACCAATAACCTATCTTCACCGTAATGACCCTAATTTTGACTGACATTATTTAGGACATATAATTAGATGAATAAAATAAAATAATGTAGATGTTAAAGAATTGATATTTGTAAATTAATAAAGGAGTCGTGCCTTAATAAATATATAAGCAAAAGAGAATTAAAGATAAGTAATTAGAAGGAATATGATAAGGGAAAAATAAGAATAGTCTTTATTCTTATACCTTAAACTCTTATGTCCTTCATTTTTATTCATTTCAACATTCTTAAACAAAACTAAACCCCAAGAGCATGGCCGACCACCATTAAGAAGAATCAAAAGAAGAAATGCTAGGGCCCTAGTTGGAAGCTTAAGAAATTCAATCAAAGGCAAATCTCAACCTTCTTAACATCAAGCTAAGGTAAATAATTTGAATTACATCTCACTTTTGTTAATGATTTCAGTTTCAAGATTGTATTTGAATTATTTTGCAAATAATATGCCATGTTTTGTTTGTGTAAATGGATATATATACTTGTTGATGATTTATGATACTTCATATAGATTTTATGAGAAATTTAGATAGGAAAATCTATTAAATGACATCCAGATGATTTTCGTTTTTGATATATGGTCAAAGATATTTTTTTAGAAGTAGGTTTCATGTTTCATAATTTTATAAGTTATTGTGGAATTATTATGAATTTTCTATGAAGAAAATAGTTAATATTGGGTTTAAACTATTTAAAGCTGGTATATATCGGTTTTGGGTCTGAAATTTAAATATGTTAGAAAACATATTGAAAGTGAATTATGGTGATTTTTGGAAAAATTTCGTAAGTTTTTTTTTATGGTTATAAAATTATTTAAGTTGAGGGAGTTAAATGTTTCATATATTTTAACCAAGGAGAAGGGCTTATTAGTTAAAAAAATTTAATTGAAAATTTTGAAATTTGGTCGTACTTTTAGAAAAGGATTTTGATAAAGAAATAGCAACCGATTAAATTTTGATAAATAAGGCAAGTTAGTTGAAAAGAAGTTACTTTGTAAGGCAAAAATATCGGTTTTGACATAATTTACCACTTCGCCACTTCCATCTGTGAGCTTTCGACACCATATCATTGCTTACAAACCCATTAGAAACTAATACACATGGTTTCAAGCCATACGTAGTGGATTGGAGAAAGGCGAAAGGGACAGTGTCGAAGCCTTGCTTTCGAAGGGGTAGAAGCTATAACTTTGACTTCTTTTTATAAATGATGCTTTAAAAGGGGTTGAAGCCACTTTAAAATGGCCTTCGAATCAAATCAATGTTACTAAAGAATTTTCGCTTGCCTTTATTTTAGTAAGAAGCTTTCGATTGAGTTACCGCTGATTTAAAAAAGGAGCTTTCAAAAGGATAGTTTGAAACTATTCAAAACTCATGCTACCGCATTCTTACCTTTCGAACTAGTTAAGGCTGCTTTTCTTTATAGCCTTAAAATAATGGTTTTGAAAGGGAGATTTTGGTTTTTTATTTTAAAGTCACCTTCTTAATGCTTTCAAATGGGTCTTCTAGCTATTTTCAAAATGGTTTCGGAGGCAAAGGTTTCAAATGGGTGGGTTTCGAAACAATCCTCTTTTTTTTACTTAGGATCAATGCTTTCGAAAGTAATGCTTTGGCCTTTGTTCTTTTATGAACCTTGGTTATATTAAATATCAAACCCAAAGATTTTGAAAGGAGTGAGTTTAAATGTTTTCGAAGCAATGTTTTCACAAACCTTTACTTGAACCCAATACTTTCGAAAAGTATATAATATGTGTTTCGAAGGGGAGATTCCCAATGTTTTCGAAAGGTTTATTTTAAGTGTTTAAATGGAGTGTTTCCAATTCTTTCGAAAGACAAGTTTAAATGATTTTGAAAGAGGTTGTCTAAAGTTTTAGTAAAGCTTTAGAATGGGTGGTTCTCAATGATTTCGAAAGGTATTGTTTAAGTTTTTAAAACAAGGGTTTCAAAGGTTTACTTTGGTTTCGTGGCTTAAAGTCTTTTAAGTTAAAAAGGGTTCTAACTTACTTCGAAGGGATAGATAATCCCATTGTTTAGGTTTCATCAACACTATTTAGTGTAAAGCATATATCATGGCATAACTGTTTTGAGCAATGCGAAGTATATGACTTTCTGTTTTATAAAGATATGATTTCAAGGGTAAATCATTTGTAAAGATTATTTACAAGGAAATGAAATTTTAACAAGATAGTTAACCTAAGTATAAATAGGAAATGAAACACGAATAGGGTAGTCAAACCTAAGTTTATGACTCGGAAATTAGAAGATCGGATGAGACTGATGTAGGGTTGCGCCTTTTAATTTAGCTTTTAGCCCCTAACTAATATAAGTTCAAAATTCTAGGGTGTAATGCTTTGTCATAGGTGGGACTAAAATGAAGTTACACACAGAAGAGAATAAATAGAGTAATGATAGGTTATTAGTGAGCCAACAAATCCTTTAGGATCAGTTGACCCTAGAAGAAGATAAATAAGGGCAGATAGCCCAGTATTGTGTCTAACAGAAGCTAGATTGTTAGTTATATTTGGTAGGCCCGAGTCAGCTAATGGTTAATAGTTAGCCAGATAAAACTATAGTGTGGACAGATAGTCCATTGATTTCCTGACCTTTACGCATATATGTGTTTTCTTTAATTGTTATATTCAGTTTGATCGCGGGATTTGATTTGTAGAAGATATGCTTTTAAAAGGATATTACTGAAGGAAACCCGTTCCTCTAAGCGGCGTAGTCTCACTTAATATCAGTAAATTGAGATGTAACAGTATTATTCACACCAGGATTTATGTCTGACTTGAAGTTTATGTTTTCCCTTTAAACTCTTAGTTGCTCAAAATTTGATTTGAGTGAATTGAGAGTTATAGACTTTTAAGGTTTAGTAGGTTGTACGGATAAGCTTCCGAAGATGTGCAGAAGGCAAGCTAACTATGTATGAGCTATTTAGCATTATTTCCACTGTGACGTAATATGACTGATATATCTATTTAGTACTCTGATCATCCAAGGAGGCGTCTTCATATGTCGCTCTTGGAATAATTTGTAATAATTATATTTGATCAAAACCTGAGAATCATTTTGGGATTATGTGACTGAATATTAAATATTGATTTGAAATGTAATCAGAAAAGTTGTTTTGAATCGGTGTTGATTTTATTTCATATTCACGTGCTTCTGATATTATGGATACCATTTACGTTACCGGATTTTGTCACTGGAAGTTAATACTATGGATGACTGCAGCATCTGTAGCGCTTAGCTTCAGGCCTCATGACAAGGGATGTTATATTTACTTTGTATATTCCCTTCTATGTATTACGTCATTTTAGTCCCATCTGTGACAAAGCCCTACACACTAGAATTTTGGAATTATATTAGCTATGGGCTATTAGCTAAAGTATAGGACGCGGCCCCATACCAGCCCCATCTGGTCTTCTAATATCTGAGTCATAAACTTAGGGTCAACTACCCTATTTAAATTTCTTTTACTTGTAAACAATCTTTACAAATGGTTTACCCTTGAAATCATATCTTTATAAATCATGTTAGAAGACCCCTGCTTTTTGCTTTACTCAAAACACTTACGCCATGATATATGCTTTACACAAAACAATGTTGATGAAATCTAAATCAATGGCATTTTCTATCCCTTTAAAATAAGTTCAAACCCGTTTTTAACTTAGAAAACTTTAAGCTATGAAGCCAAAGCAATACCTTCGAAATCCTTGTTTAAGACCTTAAACAATACCTTTCGAAATCATTGAAAACAACTCTTTTTAAAGCTTTACTTAAAACCTTAGAATCCTCCTTCAAAACCATTTAAACTTATCTTTCGGAAGCATTAGAACCTTCCTTTCGAAATACTTAAAACATACCTTTCAAAACATTCACTATATACCTTTCGAAAGCATTGGCTCGAATAAAGGGTGGTGGAAACATTGCTTCGAAACCATTTAAAATTATTCCCTTCGAAATCATTAGGTTCAATATTTAATATAACCATTGGGTCAAAGAAAACAGAAGCAAAAGTATCCTTTTCAAAAGCTTTAATCCAAGTAAAAGAGTTGGGGAAGAGGGCGGCTTTGAAACACACCCTATCGAAACCATTGCCTCTGTAACCATTTAAAAGCGACTACATGACCCCTTCGAAAGCAATGAGAAGGCGGCTTCAAAGTAAAAGGGAAAAAGCACCCCTTTTGAATACGTTATGATCCGAAAGGTATGAATGTGGCAGCCAGGTATCGAATAGGTTCAAATGCGGCTATCCTTTCAAAAGCTTCTTTTAAAATAAAAGTGAGTGACAACTCTTTCGAAAGCTCCTTTCTCAAACAACGGCAAGTGGCAACTTGTTCGAAAGCTTCCTTTTTGTAGGATCTAGATTAACCCTAGAGGGGGGGGTGAATAGGGTTATAGCAAATTTTCTCGATTTAAACACAGAAATAAACTACAGAAATAAATATGCTGAAAAAGTAAATCACACACAAAATTTACCCAGCTTTGGCAACCCCTGCCTACTGCTGCATTCCCAGATTTCTATTAGAATTAAACAGTATCCCGCTTACAAACACTCTACTAGACTCGCAAACCCTTTTGCTCCCGCTCATAAACACTCTCATAGACTCGCACACCCTGCTCCGCCTATAGAGTTTCGCTTACTCGCAAACTCTGCTCCGCCTATAGAGTTTTGCAAACTCGCACACCCTGCTCACTGAACTAATTCTAACTAGACAATCTGACACTACCTACAACCTAGGTGGTGATTTACAAATTCTTTGACTCGAAAAGAAAAAACAGAGTTCAAAAATAAAAGCAGGAGCAAAAATTAAAATACAAACTTGAATGCTTAATTTTTGCTCAAATAAAAATTAAGAAACCCCCCTTAATAAAATAAACCCTAAATAAATCAAAATCCCTTTATAATAATAAAGACCCCTTTTATAACACTAGGCCGGCCCTTTTATTCTTCAACTCGATCCTTTGTTCTTTTGCTATGTGAAGAAAGTGGCGGCCGACGTTGTATTCTTTGTTCGTTCTGAAATTAGGGCTTCAGCTCTTGCGATCCAAATTGGGGCTTTTTCCAATTCAATTCTCTGGTTTGCTCGCGGCTCTCTGATGATCGATTCTGGTTGACTTCGAGATTGTGAATCGTACACAGCTGCTCCTTTGAACAATTCTCGTTTCTTGGCTCGCTCGTTCTCTGATGATCGAGTTGTTGATTCGGTATGTAATTTCTCTGTTTGTGCTATTGTGATTTTTGTACTCAAACTCGATGCCGATGATGATGACTTGGGTTTGGTATTTATATGAATTCGAATACACTAATTAGTTCGATACTTTCCCAATTTTTCTATTGCTTGATGCGCATGGCTTTCCTGATTTCTGCCTTGACGCGCACGGCTTTGATTTTGTTACATGGTCACCACGGTGTTGAATTCATTTGACTTTTTCGAATCTACATACACTTGAATTTCTTACTGTATACATTCGTGAATCTGCATAAATTTCGGCCATCATCATTTCTTTGTGTTCATCCCGGTGAGCTTCGTCTCTGGCCATCTTCTCTGATGACGTTGATTTTACTGTGACATTGGTTATTGATATTGATCGAACTCGATTTTATTCATCTTGATGTCATGATTTTCCTGGTTTCACTTGTGTACACTCTCGAGTTGCACACTACTGCTTGTACTTGTGTTCTTTGTTCATTGGACTGGCTGTTGCTAAGTTGATATACTTGTGATGCTTTTGTAGTCGAGTTGTATTCATGTACACTATTGCCTTGAACTTGATTCACTTCATGTTGTTGCTAGTTTGCCTTGTATCACTGTACTGTCTTATGTGACTGTCTCTGGATATTTTTGTACAACTTCATTGCATTTATGTCCACTGCATAGTCATTGTGACTTCACTGATTACTTGTCATGTTGCATGAGTCACTTGCATTGGTGCATTGCCTTGATTGTTGTGAAGTTGTGCACTTGCCTGCACTTGTACTTCTGGTTGGTCTGCACTTTGGTTTATTAATGTTGCTTGTATTTCTAGTGTTGCCACTGTGTTTCGCATAACTCAGTGGTGCACTTGTTCTGTTGTAATGTGTTGTTTACCCTTGTTTCTGGTTGCTTTCCACATTGAACTGGCTTTGATGTTGTACACAGTTTACTGTTAGTCGAGTTGCATCTGCTTGTAGTTGATGCATATGCTCTCTGATACATGTTTGGACTAGCTGTGCATTGTTCATGACTGTTTCATGCTTGTTTGTTATCTGGTAGCACTTGAGTTTCTTGGCACTGCTGTTAGCTTTGGTGTATGTAGCTTGGTTCATGTGAACACATTTGTGTTGCATTGCAGTTGATTCATTAGTTCATTTGATATGTTGTCCACCTGAGTTTGAGCATTTGCGTACTGTGTCTTTGATTGGTCTGCACTTTGCATATGAACTTGGTCTCTGGAGTTCTTGTTCAAAACTGCTGTGTCACTTTTGCAGTTTGGTCTTGCATCTGGTTTATTGATGTTGTTTATGTCTGCATCTTGTGGTTGCCACTGTTTTGCATTGATCATGACAATTCATCATTATGTTGGTGCTGAATTTTGCTGCAGTCTTCATTGAGCTTGTACACCATGTTGCATGCATTGAGTAACTGGTTTTGGTCGAGACTTGATTCTTTGTTGGCACTGGCTGTTATCTTTGTGGTCTTCTCATTCATGTTGATTTTTGAAATTTCACTTGAGTTGAATCCAGTTTCAAAACTCGGGTTTGACCTTGTGCTCGTGTCGTGATATATTGCACGTGAGTTGAACCCGGCTTTTCATTTGGGTTTGACCTATGCTCACATGTCCCTGTAGCATTATCAAGTGTATATCGATGTGCACGGCCTTGTGCCATGTACAGTGATACACTGTGCATGTCACATTGTTCGTGTATGATGAATTCAAATGTAAATGATGACGAACAACCCAAATAACTGAGGCAAATATTATTTTCAAAAACCATATTTTATTTTATATTGCAAAAATATTTCTTTTTCAATTTTACTGCGTTAGTGAATATTTTTGCAGATTGCTCAGATGCTGGATTCAAACTGGAATGCAGTTGAAGACAGAATACGAGTGTGAGTGATATGTAGTGAGGTTATTAATGTAAATATAGAATCGTGATGTATTCAGAATTGTATATGCATAGTGAGAGCTTGAAATTGTACTATTCAAAAATGTAATAAATATTTGTTTGAATAAAATTTCTGTTTGAATTCAAATTCCATTCAAATTCTGTGTAATTTATTTTATTCAACAAATATCTATTTAATCTATGAAAAATAGAATAGTACATTAACAAATATATTTAAATGAATGTATATATGTTTATTATCATCAAACAAAAATCATATACTTGCATATTCCACAATCTCCCCCTTTTGATGATAACAAACATATATTTAAGATTTTGACTGAGTTAAATGTATTTGATCGATGATATACTCTAATTGCACCCCCTATTTAAATGCTTCCTCTCTACATGATGCTCCCCCTACATATATGCATGCAAATAGAAATATTCAAATAAGCCTAGATGCAAATGGAAAATTATTTGACCTTTGCTTGATTCTATTTGACAAAATCTTAACTTTTCTCTCCCCCTTTTATTATCAGCAAAAGAATAATAGTGTTAGAGAAAAATAGAGATAAAGTGATTAATATTAATCCAACATTAAACTCAAATTGAATATAAATATTAAACTTCAATAAAAATCAAACAAAAATCATAACTTACCCTTGTTAGGCGCATATTCCACTTTTAGAAATGATGAAGTGATATTCTCATATAAAATCATACAGTTGTATCCACTTGTGGTACATTTATATCAGGAATTTGAATATCTACTAATCATGCATAGCCGTTAGGAAAATGAGATTAGTAGTATTCCTATTTAATTTTAAAAAATGAAATCAAGTATCTTCTAACCACGCATGACAGTGAGGACTTTTAAATGGGATTAGAATCAACTTGTCTATTTAATCAATTAATTTTGATATGTGTTCCATACATGCATAACCGTGAGGACTTTTAAATGAGCATGGAAACACATAATCAAAAATCCAAGTAATTCACCCATGCATAACCGTGAGGACTTTTAAATGAGAGTGAATACTTTGGATATTTATTTATTTTTACAAAAAAAATGTGACATGAAAAACAAATGATTCCTGATTATAGTACCACATATCGACAAACTATATTTATTATTTGATAAACAATGGTCGATAGAAATATGATAGATATAGAAATGGTCATGAAATCTTTACCCAACAAAAAGTTTTATAACTCTTGTTTGAATTCCTAAAGAAATTTTTCTAAAATATACTCTCTTGAGTAATGTATGAAAAATATCAACACTCATCACTTTTTCCAATCACTATTTATCTTTTTGATAATTAGTAGGGAGTCGGATTAATCAAAATTTGTCATTTAAAAACAAATAAAAATGACTAATCTGAAAATATGGTCAAACAATTATTTTCTCGAAGGGGTTATATGAGAAAAAAATTCTGCTAAATGAAAAATTATTTACAATGAACAATATGCAGATATTTTCTATGAAAAACGATGCCATACTAAATGTCTCAAAAATCACGTTCAACTAGTAATTTTTCTATCAACTAGATTACCAGTGTAATCTGCATCTGAGTTTCTCTTTCAATCCAAAATATCACTAACTAAAATTGATAAACCAGACCATGAAGTGTGCATCAAAAATTTCAAACTTGATTTTAGCAACAATTTAAATGACATTTTTTGAATTTGAATTGAAGCCATGTAAATAATCAGAAAACCGTGAATAGAGTTAGCCAAAAATAACCAGAAATATTATCATCCAGCAAAACACTATGTTTAATCTAAACGTAAGTGTATGAAGTAATTCAAAGAATAGTGTTTTTGGCATAAATATAATTGGCCAACTATGTTTGAACAAGTCAGAATCATCTTTTCAACATCTCAAAATTGGCTTATTTCATTCAGAATATGGTGCAGAATATCACATTTAATATACCTTCACCTGTTTTACCTTTACGATAATTTTTCGTGGTTGCCCATTGTGATTCTGTCACCTTTGTACTAGGCTAAGGAACTTTGCTTTGTTGCCCGTTGTGTTTCTAGAACAGCCAAAATCCAGAGAACACTGTTGTTGTTCCTTAGCCTGCCACCATACCTACACGGGAAAAGATTTATGTGACCTATTTGTTTTTATAGGTCCATGATTGTTAGTGGCAGAAACATTGTGAATAAGCAAACCTTTTGGAACCCAAACTTGTTTAGTCCTTTTATTCTTGTTCCAATAGACATGAAATTTGTTTGTAGAATTCTTAGGAACCCAAACTTGTATAAATTTTGTGTTCTTGCTCCTATGACTACAATTTTCAACACGATGTCCAATTATTTCACATCTATCAAAGACACTCTTACTTATTGCATTATCCTTAACTTGTGTTTTCCCAAAACCTAGTCCTTTTCTGTTGTTAAAAATTTGATTTCTCAATAGCATGTTGAAAGATTTTTCGCCTCTTGAAAATTTATTTAGAGATTTCTCAAGGTTTTGGACTTTGGTTTTTAGTGTTGTGTTTTCAGTGACAAGTGAGGTGCATCTATTTATAAAATCCTTTTTCCTAGTGTCAATGATTTCCTTAAGACTTAAGTTTTCTTTTTCAATATTCTCAAAGCTATTCTTAAGTCTTGTCAATTCTGAATCTAAAACTTTACATCTTTTACATTCTAGGTTTTGAATATTTTCAAGTTCAGTTTCTAACCTAAAATTTTCACGAGCAAGTTCTCTCCTATCAGATTTCAGTTTTTCAATTTTAGATTCAAGAGTATCAACTACTTTAGTGAGATCAAGACACATAAAAACAAGTTCTTTATAAGTATAGTCACCGCCCTCACTAGATTCCTCTGAGCTTGCTTTTGAATCTGATTTTGCCACAAGACACAAGTTAGCCTCCTCTGAGCTATTATTCAAAACTTCCTCTCCTTCTTCATCATCCCAAGTCGCTGCAAATGCCTTCTTCTTCTTTTTCTTTCCTTTGTTGTTTTTGAGAAGTGGGGATTGTTGTTTGAAGTGGCCAGGCTTGTTGCAGTTAAAGCACGTCGATTCATTATCGGAATTGTCAGAATCTTTTGACTTATTACCGTTTGTTTTCTTCTTGCGTGGCTTGAATCTTGACCATTTTCGAAGTTTATTGACAGCCATTGCAAGCTCTTTAATTAGATCTTCTTCTTCATCATCGCTCTCTTCTTTGCTCTTTAAGGCATTCATCTTCTTCTTTGATTCGGAGTTGTTGCGTTCCTCCTTTGCTTTTAGCTCAAGCTCATATGTCATCAAATTGCCATTCAACTCCTCCATGCTTAGTTTACTCAAATCTTTAGATTCTTGTATTGCCGTGACTTTTGCCTCAAAGTTCATCGGTAAGACTCGTAGTATCTTCCGCACAAGCTCTACCTCAGTGAAGACCTTCCCAAGCGCTCTAGCATTATACACCAAAGTTGAAAAACGTCCAAACATATCCTTTATGCTCTCGCCTTTGTCCATCACAAAGTTTTTGTATTCATTGCTGAATAGGGCTAGACGAGACTCCTTGACTTGAGAAGTTCCTTCATGTGTCACCTCCAAGGTATGTCAAATTTCCTGTGCTGTTTTACAATGAGAAATTCTATTAAATTCATTCTTATCAAGAGCACAAATCAAAGCATTCATGGCTTTAGCATTTGTAGTTTTTAATCTCTTATTGTCAGCATCCCACCTATCCTTAGGTTTAGGAATCTCAGTATCACCAACGGTTATAGTGGGAGATTTATAGCCAGTTTCAATAATATCCCAAACATCATAATCAACAGAACTAAGATAAATACCCATCCTAACTTTCCAATAAGCATAATCATTCCCGTTAAACATGGGTGGCCTAACAGTAAATTACCCCTCAGAAAAAGCACTATTTGATGAATTCATGACTCTAGAGTTAAAGAAAAATACCGTGCTCTGATACCACTTGTAGGATCTAGATTAACCCTATAAGGGGGGTGAATAGGGTTATAGCAAATTTTCTCGATTTAAACACAGAAATAAACTGCAGAAATAAATATGCTGAAAAAGTAAATCACACACAAAATTTACCCAGCTTCGGCAACCCCTGCCTACTGCTGCATTCCCAGATTTCTATTAGAATTAAACAATATCCTGCTTACAAACACTCTACTAGACTCGCAAACCCTTTTGCTCCCGCTCACAAACACTCTCATAGACTCGCACACCCTGCTCCGCCTATAGAGTTTCGCTTACTTGCAAACTCTGCTCCGCCTATAGAGTTTTGCAAACTCGCACACCCTGCTCACTGAACTAATTCTAACTAGACAATCTGACACTACCTACAACCTAGGTGGTGATTTACAAATTCTTTGACTCGAAAAGAACAAACAGACTTCAAAAATAAAAGCAGGAGCAAAAATTAAAATACAAACTTGAATGCTTAATTTTTGCTCAAATAAAAATTAAGAAACCCCCCTTAATAAAATAAACCCTAAATAAATCAAAATCCCTTTATAATAATAAAGACCCCTTTTATAACACTAGGCCGGCCCTTTTATTCTTCAACCCGATCCTTTGTTCCTTTGCTATGTGAAGAAAGTGGCGGCCGACGTTGTATTCTTTGTTCGTTCTAAATTAGGGCTTCAGCTCTTGCGATCCAAATTGGGGCTTTTTCCAATTCAATTCTCTGGTTTGCTCGCGGCTCTCTGATGATCGATTCTGGTTGACTTCGAGATTGCGAATCGTACGTAGCTGCTCCTTTGAACAATTCTCGTTTCTTGGCTTGCTCGTTCTCTGATGATCGAGTTGTTGATTCGGTATGTAATTTCTCTGTTTGTGCTATTGTGATTTTTGTACTCAAACTCGATGCCGACGACGACGACTTGGGTTTGGTATTTATATGAATTCGAATACACTAATTAGTTCGATACTTTCCCAATTTTTCTATTGCTTGATGCGCACGGCTTTCCTGATTTCTGCCTTGACGCGCACGGCTTTGATTTTGTTACGTGGTCACCACGGTGTTGTATTCATTTGACTTTTTCAAATCTACATACACTTGAATTTCTTACCGTATACATTCGTGAATCTGCATAACTTTCGGCCATCATCATTTCTTTGTGTTCATCCCGGTGAGCTTCGTCTCTGGCCATCTTCTCTGATGACGTTGATTTTACTGTGACATTGGTTATTGATATTGATCGAACTCAATTTTATTCATCTTGATGTCATGACTTTCCTGGTTTCACTTGTGTACACTCTCGAGTTGCACACTGCTGCTTGTACTTGTGTTCTTTGTTCATTGGACTGGCTGTTGCTAAGTTGATATACTTGCGATGCTTTTGTAGTCGAGTTGTATTCATGTAACCTACTGCCTTGAACTTGATTCACTTCATGTTGTTGCTAGTTTGCCTTGTATCACTGTACTATCTTATGTGACTGTCTCTGGAAATTTTTGTACAACTTCATTGCATTTATGTCCACTGCATAGTCATTGTGACTTCACTAATTACTTGTCATGTTGCATGAGTCACTTGCATTGGTGCATTGCCTTGATTGTTGTGAAGTTGTGCACTTGCCTGCACTTGTACTTCTGGTTGGTCTGCACTTTGGTTTATTAATGTTGCTTGTATTTCTAGTGTTGCCACTGTGTTTCATTTGCATAGCTCAGTGGTGCACTTGTTCTGTTGTAATGTGTTGTTTACCCTTGTTTCTGGTTGCTTTCCACATTGAACTGGCTTTGATATTGTACACTGTTTACTGTTAGTTGAGTTGCATCTGCTTGTAGTTGATGCATATGCTCTCTGTTACATGTTTGGACTAGCTGTGCATTGTTCATGACTGTTTCATGCTTGTTTGTTATCTGGTAGCACTAGAGTTTCTTGGCACTGCTGTTAGCTTTGGTGTATGTAGCTTGGTTCATGTGAACACATTTGTGTTGCATTGCAGTTGATTCATTAGTTCATTTGATATGTTGTCCACCTGAGTTTGAGCATTTGTGTACTGTGTCTTTGATTGATCTGCACTTTGCATATGAACTTGGTCTCTGGAGTTCTTGTTCAAAACTGCTGTGTCACTTTTGCAGTTTGGTCTTGCATCTGGTTTATTGATGTTGTTTATGTCTGCATCTTGTGGTTGCCACTGTTTTGCATTGAGCATGGCATATTCATCATTATGTTGGTGCTGAATTTTGCTGCAGTCTTCATTGAGCTTGTACACCATGTTGCATGCATTGAGTAACTGGTTTTGGTCGAGACTTGATTCTTTGTTGGCACTGGCTGTTATCTTTGTGGTCTTCTCATTCATGTTGATTTTTGAAATTTCACTTGAGTTGAATCCAGTTTCAAAACTCGGGTTTGACCTTGTGCTCGTGTCGTGATATATTGCACGAGAGTTGAACCCGGCTTTTCATTTGGGTTTGACCTGTGCTCACCTGTCCCTGTAGCATTATCAAGTGTATATCGATGTGCACGGCCTTGTGGCATGTACAGTGATACACTGTGCATGTCACATTGTTCGTGTATGATGAATTCAAATGTAAATGATGACGAACAACTCAAATAACTGAGGCAAATATTATTTTCAAAAACCATATTTTATTTTATATTGCAAAAATATTTCTTTTTCAATTTTACTGCGTTAGTGAATATTTTTGCAGATTGCTCAGATGCTGGATTCAAACTGGAATGCAGTTGAAGACATAATACGAGTGTGAGTGATATGTAGTGAGGTTATTAATGTAAATATAGAATCGTGATGTATTCAGAATTGTATATGTATAGTGAGAGCTTGAAATTGTACTATTCAAAAATGTAATAAATATTTGTTTGAATAAAATTTCTGTTTGAATTCAAATTCCATTCAAATTCTGTGTAATTTATTTTATTCAACAAATATCTATTTAATCTATGAAAAATAGAATAGTACATTAACAAATACATTTAAATGAATGTATATATGTTTATTATCATCAAACAAAAATCATATACTTGCATATTCCACACTTTTAACAATGGTAAGTTGATTGATTCGAAAGCTAATTAGTGTGGCTTCACCTCCTTCGAATGCATTCCTTTGACGCAGCCCCTTCCCCCTTTTTCTAATGCACTACCTACCAATTGCATGATGCCATATGTATTGGTTTCGAATAGGTGTAAAAAGTCCAACTGGGATGGTGAAGGAAGCAAGAAAAGGAAATTGCTAAGTTGTAATTTAGAAAAAAAACTAATTTCAAGCCTTTCAAAGTAATTTCTTTTCACCGAACTTTCCTAATTTGTCAAAATATGATTTGTTTTCATTTCTTTATCAAAATCCTTTTCTAAAAAGGCTGTCGATTTCGTGATTTAAAATATTTTAAGCAAATAAGCCCTTTCCTTGATAAAACTTTTAAGTCCCTTAAATTAAATAATTTTATAACCATAGAAAAACATAGGAAAATTCTCCAAAAATCACAATAATTCACTTTAAATATGTTTTCTAACATATACAAATTTTAGCCCCGAAATCATTATTAAATTTCCTTTAATTTTTAAAACCCAATATTAACTATTTTCTCTTATAGAAAATTCATAGTAAAGCAACAATATATAAACTTATGTATAGTTGAAGGTTTTTTTAACAATTGTAGAAACTATGCTTGAAAATAAAATTAGAGATCAAAATTAAAGGAAAAACTGTTACTAATTATAGAAATCATACTATGGGATTCGTGCATTAAATATTGGAAGAGAAACAACGAAAGACTTAACGATTTTTAGAATTCATGAGAAAGTTAGAAATTCTTCTTCCTTATTGTTCTTTAATTAAATTGGTTTGAAAATTAATATATTGATAGAATAAAGAAAATATATGTTTGATTTTAAAATATATTTTTAACATTTCAATAAATTATAAATTAATTAAAATATTTAATTAATGTATATTTATGTAATTGAATATAAATAAACTTGTAAAAAAATAAAATATTATTTCCATATTTTTATTGTGTTAAAATAATTTTTTTTGCCCTAGAACAATTTAAAATAATATTTTCCAAATTAAATCAGTTACATATTAAATATCATATTTAATTAATTTATATATATTTCAAATAGTTATGAATAGGTAAAATACTATTATTTTTATTATTCCAAATGCTTAAATGTAATATTCTATTTTAAATTAGTTTGAAAAAAATATTTTTGAATTTCTAATAAATTTTATCATGAATTATATGAAATATTCAAAATAAAGTAGATTTAGATGAGAGTTTCAAATTGTAGAAAATGCATGTTTAAAAATAATAAAAGATAAGTAGAATACTATTTATATTTTATTCACTTAAAATATAACAAACGTGATGAAAATACTGAGAGAACTAAGAAGAAGAAATAATAAAAGAGAATTAAGGAGGGAAAAAGTATTTACTTCCCCTTTACTATCATATAATATTGAATAAATTTATAAATAGACTAACTAATTTAATATCCTAACACTAAAAGAAAAGTTAGTTTTGACAGCAAATTTATACAGTTTTCCATAGTAATGCAATCCTTCTATTGGTTAAACAAATAAAAATAATATAAAAACGCTGCTTTTACTATCGCCAATTTTTTTTGCTGGAAAGCCCAAATATTATTTTTGGTGGCCGCTCTTTTTCCATCCCCTCCCCAGAGCAAAAGGAAATAAACCTAAAAGAATTTGTCCTCCTTTTTTTTTCATCTCTTCAAAGCAATATTCATCCTCCAGCTTCGTAGTAAACATTCCATTTCTTCTCGATTTCTCTTTTACATCCTTCATCTAACCCTAAAATAGATTATATGTTAATTGGAAGCACTATTGCTTTTACAAAAATGATGGAGATAGTAGCAACAATCATTGATCTGATGACAGGATTATCGATTTTGGGTGGTGGTTGGTTTGATGGTGGCTGCGACTGATTTGGGAGGCTTCTATAGATTTTGGGGTCCATCCATGATTGTACGTATCCCATGAATCTTATCCTGTCTTCTTTTCATTATGTGACTTTACTATGTAGTTTCAATTTTTACACTTTTTATTGTGCTTCATATTTGGTTTTGAACTGAACTAAAACTCTATTGCAATATGCTTGAGCAACCGCAGTAATTGAGTAACCGCATAGTCTCTAATCCCTTGAAATTTGTATAACCCCTTTACATAATATGTACGGGTTATAGTGATGACAGTATATGGTCTGATGGGTGTTTCATCTCGTTTCTATTTTGTTGGTTGTTGACCTTGGGTTTAGCTTTAGCTGTTTGGTTTAAGTTTTTTTGGCAAACTGCAGTAGTGTTTTTATCCCCATTACTAGCCATTCATTGATATAGTTTTAGGTATGTGACCAGTAAGAAAATTATTGTTTGATACATCAATAATTAACTAGAACCAAACATTTTACAAAAATCAACCTTTCTACAAAGTATATATCATCATGATATAACATGGATAAATACAAGGCAAATTGGACAAAGCAACAAAATCCAAAACACTACTGGTATCTGTCAAGTAATACGTGTGCATGTTGAATGCAAACTCTACTTGTTAGTTAAGGATTTCTCTCTATCTCAGTTGAAGAATCGGTTGCCCTATAAATAACATCAATGCAATGTTCAACCGTTTGCATGGTGAGACCTGGAAATCTATGAGGGTCATTTGCATGTAGAACTGCAGATCTATTTTTATAAATGGCCAATTCATTTTCTAAGCACCTTCACATTCTTCCATCCCATCTCTAATGACACAAAAGCGAACACCTGGGCCTCTAAATCTTTCTTTGAAACGCTAAAATTTACTCACTTCCCATGCACTGTACACTGATAAATGGGTAATGAGTCAGTCAGTGACATTGATTTATAAGGTATATCTTTCTTAGGATGGTTTTTGAATATTTAATTCTTAAGGCATCTCCAACCGAGAGTATCGATATTGCAAGATTGTAATTATAACCAAAACAAACATTTCAACAGTTGATTACAACTTGTAATATTATGGAAAATTCAGCAAAAACATTGAAATTTTGTAGCCGTGGCTAGGAGTTACAAACTTTCAACATATAGACGTATGTCAGTAGGTGCCTACATAATAATGTCTATTTAACGTATGCCTAAAAGATGAACACATTTTTAATAGGCATCTAAAAATAAGTACATGTTCAAAAGGCACACACCTTTGGGCTCTAGTGCGGAAATCTTGTGATTATGAATTGTAATATTACATATTTGTAACATGTAATTCATACTTGGTTGGATATGATCATAAGCCACAAAATGGTCATCAAAGAAATAAAGGATTTGCGTAATATTATGTGCCACATTTTTTTGTATCACAACAACAAATTACAACAAGGAACAAAAAACACCAAAATACATAAATGATGTAACTAACCATTATCATGTGAAATCAAGTCATTCGGTCGAAAGAGTAAGCATTTGACTAGTCTGGGAATCAATGATCCAGAAGTAACTAATATGTTAATGTGCTGGCAATTTGTTTGAAATGCGGATGAACTTTCAGATAATTGAGGATCGTCTACAATCGTTTTACTTTTACAAGTTTGCTCCAACAATGCACGTCCTACAGCCAGCATGAGCAAAATATCATCTGAAGCTAAAAGCTTTAAAGCTCAAAAGCAAATTTAGAGGTTGACTTCTGGGAACTAAACAGATCAACTTTAACAGTTACCAAGTCTCTTTTTTTCCTCTTTGATAAAAATTGAGAACCTCTAATTAAAGGGTGATTTAGGCCAATGCTTTGTTTGTTAAAGCTTAAAAAAGCAGGGGTCTTTTTGGCTATAGCATCCTTAGAAAAATAAGCGAGAAGTAGAAAATGAAATGCATGTTGTTGTTTTTTTGACTGATACTGCCTGACATTTTGGCCAACACATTATGTATGATAAGTCAATAACAGTTTAGTGTTTTTGCTGATAAAAACATTTTTTAGGTCAAAAGCTTGTTTCGTTGATATAAACAATTTAGAGTTTGTTTAAATATAATGAAAGGTTTGGATAAAATACAAGTTTTGATTAAGTGGACCTAATGCCTAATAACAATGTGTAGTGTAGGTTTACAGTTTGGATGACCTAAAATCCCTATAAAAACGAAAAATGCAGATGTTTCTACCTTTTGTTAGTTAGTTTTTAACATATGATCTAAAATGATTTAGCAGGGCAATTGAAGCAAAACAGCCTAACTTAGATATTCATAAATATTTTTCCTTTTTTATAATGCAGTCGTATAATTATGTTAATGCACTATTGGTACCTTGAAATGGTCAAGTACATGTTGATTATGACCAGCTGTGCGCCCAAGGAATCTTCCAACGAATACATAAACTTTATCTCAGTTTTTTTCTTTTTGATATAGGAGCTAGATGATATAAGAATTCCATTATTAAATACCATATAATCCCTAAGGCACGCATGATCTTTCATTTATTTCAAATATGACATATGAAACATGCCTTGGTTTTATCAGCCCTAAAAATCTACATCCCTATAAATCTACATAAGGGAAAGCTGAGAAAATAAATAGTAAGTCTAGGTTAATTATCAAGTATTTGGATTATCTGGCAAGCCTAGAATCATCACCATCCAAGAAACCTCGGGTACTTGTAACCCTGTTTAAACATTGTGGCATCTTGTGCCATATAAACACGATAAGATTCATATTCCCTTTTTGGCGTACACAATTTATTAGCTTCTACGATACTACCTATTTGTGGAAGTAGCATCAAAATATTGAATATATACGAGATAAGGAGAGAAAGAGGAGGAAAAAAGACTTGAAATTAAATCAGATTCCAAATCAAGAGTTGGTTACCCGAATATTTGTTTATGTCAAAAGACGTATCCTATAACGACCCATAATTTTCGATAATTAAATTTATTAAATTAAATAAGTTTTGGAATTTGATGTTGTGAAAAATTAAAAATCTATGACTTAATAATAAGAATATAACTGGAAAGAAATGTAATAGTATTAATTTAAGTTAATTGATAACACATTAAATGTGATTCTAATATTACTGAAATGATTAAAAAGTTATAATTGGTTATAGATTGTGAATTAATGGTAATAATGTGTGTATTAATTGAAAATTTGATTAAAAGAGTAATTGATAATTTAAATATTGTATTAACTAATGAAATAGTATGTAATAAATTGTAATTGAATAAAATTAGTGTTATGTAAATAATTATAACATTTGCATAGACAATCAACTTTTAAATTTGATTGAATTAAGCTAAATGTGACAATTGTTATTTGTGACCTAATTGTTTAACTTATTGAAATCAAATTGGAAATAAATTGCAATAATTGTAATTAAATATTGCAGTTAACATAAATAAAAGATGTTAATTGTATAATACTACCGTATTAAGATATAAACCAATGTTAAGTATATACATAGAGTAATGAACGATAGAATAAAAAGGATTGAAATCAAGTTTAATCAATTTATTGGAATTTAAGTTATAATTAATGGATTTATTGCAATTGAAATTGAACGTTGTGATTTGTGAAATAATTAATGTTGAATTTGACATGGGAAATAGGTTTTAGAATGATTGTTAATTTCCGTGCAATTAGAAATGATAAAATTTGAATTGAAAAGGTGATTTAATTAATTTAATATTAATTTATATAATTAATGTGAAAATAGCCATTTTGGCCACTGATTCGGATTTCGAAAAAACTTGTTTCATAGGATCCGTAATGGCGAATTATTATAGGATTTCAAGTTTCGTAGCGATCGGGCTTGTCATTTGATCGTACGGATTCGAAATGCATAGAAATAAATTTAATTGAATTCAATTTGGAATAAGCTGATTTTAAAGCTAACTTCTTTATACGATGGAATTAGGACTTGTAACTTTTTCTATTGAATTTAGAAATATCGTAAACTATTTTGGTATATGGGATGACCCACTTTCGTTTCGGAAGCGAAACGGGCTTTACGGGTCGTTATTGTCGTTCGTACTAATTCGATACGTGTTTATTTTCTTATCAGGCTTCGTTAATATAAATAGATTCTTAGAAACCCCAGAAGCCTCTCATTCCCCATTACTGTACGTACAATTCTTTCTTGGTATCTTCTTCCTTAATGGCTAAAAACCTAAATCCTTAAATTCAAATTGCAAATCAAATCAAATCGAAAAATTAAAATTCCTCGAACCCTATCATATTATATACTGATTCGAAGCTCTCAACGAGTGCATTCTACTCAAATTATTTGTTTGTCGATTCGAATCGCCATTTGGCAAGAATTCTTCGATCATTTTCGATCATTCGTATTAGGTCCTAGGGATTGGATGGCGGATAGTCGACGAGGGTTCCATCGGGTTATATGGGCATGCAGACGGTGATGAGAGGGTTCGATCCATGGGTTCGCTTTGGGCCTTTAATCACCAGAACTACCTCGATCAGCGTGTAAAAGGGATAGTGGCATGACCAGCTGGAGGAGCCGCGGTTGACATGGTTCAAGCAGGAGGGCTCGGTCGTTGATGGTGAGGCCGGAGGTGATCCTAGATGTGGTCGAAGTCGAGCGTAGACGGAGCGAAAATGGGTGAAGAGGGTGGCGGCTGTTATCCCACCATTTGGCAAGGCCGTGACACCAAGAAATTAACTAGAAATCAAAGACAGTTCATCCCGGAGATCGGTTATAGACAGGTTCACTATGGATACTAGTAAATTTTGCTCAAGTCTGAATTGAGCTACAATTAACGTGACACAAAAAGAAAAGCTGTAGAAGCCAACTTTCTAAATTTCAGGTCAGTCGGAGTTCGTATGCTTAAGATTTGGATCGATCAAAATCAAGGGAAAAGACATCGGTTTGTATCCATCAATGTTTGCTCCATTTCGTATCCATCATGTTTTCTCCATTTTGTACCCATCGTGATCGACCCTTTTTGTATCCATCGATGGTTGACGTTTCGTATCCATTCCATTCATACGCGCTTCGTATCGATCTCACACCTACCGAGTTCATATCGACTAGCCAACGGATCAATACGAAACTAATGCTTTCCATCGATACGAAGTGGCCCACGGTAATCGATACGAATCCATCAAGTGCCATCGATACGAAGTAGTATCCAAAGGATCTATACGAAGGTGTTAGCAAACATCGATACGAACTGGACCGGAGGCTATCAATGCGAAGCAACTTCAAGGGAATGATACGAAGTGGAGCGTAGAGCATAGATACGAATTGACCCTCCATTCATCAATATGAAGAGCGCTTCCTGGGGTCGATACGAACAAAGCATGGAAAAGGGGACGAAGCAGTTGCTCGGCATGAAAATTGGATCGCTGTTGGATTATAGCTGTTGGGCGTGTTTCCACTAGACTGGTGCTACCGAACCAAGATGAGGGAGGCCACCGCCGAACCAGCCCTTGCTCCACCTACCACCGAACCAAATCCCAACTCCCTCTCCAAGTCTCTACCGAACCATCTCCTCCCCAATGCCTAGCCGAACCAACTCACTCTCCACCTACTACTGGTCCAAACAACGCTCCACCCACTACCAACCCATCGCCGGACCAAGCACTGCCGAACTTATTCCCACTCCAATTACTACCGAACCAAAGCCACTCCAACCACTACCGGACCGAAGGCCACTCCAACCTTCCCCAGACCAAGGCATCACCGAACCAACACTGCCAGGCCAGATTACATCAGCCCAGGCCCACCAGAAGCTATATACATCCAAGACCCCTACCCCCAGCCTCACTCTATAAATAGAGGGGTAGGGGTACAACAATGGGGGACAAGTTGGAGATCTCAAGCACAGATAGAACTTTCAAACAACTTTCATATACTTGTAATCAAAGCTTTGTACTTGTAATCTGAACAGTAAAGGAGAATAACATATAAAGTGGACGTAGACACATTCTGACCGAACCACTATAAATCTGTGTGTCTTTTACAGTTTAGTCCCTGCTTTTTACATATTTACATAAACCGCCCAAATCGCTAAGAACAACATAAAATCGACTAAATTACACGACTTGGAGGTGTTTGCCCATTTTTTGTGCCAACATTTTTGGTGCTTTCACTGAGAAAAGGAGCTCGAAGCTTCAGCTTCTCTCACTTAACCTTCTTCCCAACAAGCATCGCTCATCGCTTGGAAGACATGCCTCCCAGGCAGAAGAAAGATGCTAACAAAGGAAAGAACATCGCAACCAGTAGTGTTCCAGATCCAGTGATCACAGATCAAGAGAATCGTCCCGTTCCAACAACAGTACCAAATGGAAACCAGGCAAATCCGACAACCCCTGCCATGGAACAACCGGCAGCAATTACTAGGGCAGATCTAGACATGGTTGTGGCTGAAGTGACTGATCGCTTCACATCCCAACAAGAAGCCTTGGTGTGCCAACTCATGTCACACTTAAGGGATGCAGAAGAATCCAACCGCAACACTGAATCATGGGATGAGTCCCAGTCTGGAGGACCCGGGAGGCGACAAAGATTTTTCTTCTTCGAAGAAGCAAACAACAGAAACAGCAATGGTAGGAGCCGAGCCCGGACTCAGCCCGAATTCTGACCCGAGGAGACACTTGGAACCGAACCCAATAGGGGAGGTACCAGGCGAGGGTCGGATGTAGCTGAGCCTGTCATGCTACCTAGCCATGGGAACACCAACGAACGGGGCCGAGCTAGAGTCCAGCCCGAAGTTGGACCCGAGAAAATGCTTGGAACAGAACCCAGCAGGGGAAGATCCAGGCAAGGGTCAATTGTAGCTGACCCTAACATGCTCCCAGAAGATCAGATGCAGCCACTGGAAAATATTAGGAATGATAGACGATACCATCCCTACAGGTCATCTGGACGGAATCAATCCCGCAGAGAAGAACCAAACTCATTTTTATCTTCTCCAAATTCTGATGAAAGGATGGCGCGATTGTTCAGAGAGTGCGTCCGACGGGATCAAAGAGATCGAGGGATAGGTGCTAGGGTAACCAGCCCCTTCACCTGCAATGTTGAAATTGCCATCACCCCCCGAGAATGGAAAATGCCAACAATGAAACCTTACTAGAGAACCTCTGACCCCGTCGTACACTTGCAGAGATACACACAGCATATGCTCATGAGCGGAGCAACAGAAGGAGTATTGTGCAAATGCTTTCCACTATTCTTGGAAGACCTAGCTACCTCCTGGTTCTGCCATCTACCCCAAGGATCCATCAGCTCATGGGAAATGTTGAAAGAAAGGTTCATCAGCCAGTTCCGCATTCATGTGGAACAGCCCAAGGACGCTTATTCCTTATCCAATATCAAACAAAAGCCTGGAGAGACAGTGCAACAATATCTAATCCGATTCAATGCCGCAGCGGCCGCAATCCAAGATGCCGATGAAAAACTTATCTTAATGGCCCTCTGTAGTGGTGTGCATCCGGATACTAAATTTGCTAGGAGATTAACGAAAGAAAAACCAGCTACCTTACTCGATTTCTTCCATGAAGCCGGAAAATATACGAGACTTGAAGACGCTGCCATTGAAAGGCAGACAGGGAAACAAACTAAGGCAGCTCATGGCAACACACCCGCTGTAGCAAAGGACGCTCGAAAAAATGACTCCAGAGATAGTGCTGGGGGCAAGAAGGGAGAAAAGCGTCTATATCGGCCAGGACCAAGATTTGACACTTACACTCCTTTGAATGAAACAATCGAAAACATCTTCCTAGCCACCCAAGACAAAGTTAAATACAAACGCCCCCCGCACAAGAAGGAATTAGATAACGCAATTAAATTTGGAAAGTTCTGCCGCTTCCACGAATCTCATGGGCATGATACCAATGAATGCCATCATCTCCGGGACATAATTGAAGAACACATCAGAAGGAAGAGACTGGAACACTATGTAAAAGGTCAGAACAGGACACCAGCTCCTACCAACGAGAACCCAAGGCTACCCCCCTAGAAGTGGGCGGAGGAAATCGCAACACCAGCAGCTCCAGTCAGGAGAAGATAGCGGTCCATACCATATCGGGAGGAGCACACATCACCGACAAAAGTTGGGCAGAGATGGAAAGATATGGAAAGTCTCTTAGAAATAATGAAGACTACGTTAATTCTGTTATAGAAGAACGCTACCCAAAGCGGAAAGAGAACAATGACATCACATTCGGTAGGCGTGACCTGGAAGGAAGGCAGTACCCTCACGTGGATCCTATGGTCATCACTGCCTGGATCGGTCCAGCCAAAGTTTTCCGAATTCTAGTAGACACTGGAAGCTCAGTAAATATCCTATTTAAGCTTGCTTTCGACAAAATGAAGCTGTCGATGAAGGATGTGTCTCCCTGCAACAAACCGCTACATGGTTTCACTGGAGATGCGAAGATGCCCCTCGGGCAACTGGACCTCTTTGTTGAAATAGGAAGTCATCCCGCTCCGTTGTGCGGAAACAAACATTTATGCTAATAGAAAACCACTTGGCCTACAACGCTTTTTTGGGAAGACCAGCCTTGTCCGACTTCCAAATTGTCCTGGCCCCGTGGTGCCTGAAGATGAAATTCCCAACAGACAACGGAATAGGAGAAGTAGAGAGAGATCAAGACGCTGCTCGAGACTTCTATGTAACTGAACTTCGCAATAACCGCAGAAGGGATAAAGGGAAGAATGCAGAGACTACTCTCTGCATGAAAAGCTTGGAAGCATAGCAACTAAAGTGAGCCCCTCCTCTTCGATATACCAGTAATCCTTTCAATGAATTAGACCCCAGGAACAAAGAGGAGGAGGCCACCGCCGAGCCTGCAGAGGCTATGGAGTTTGTATCTGTAGACAAACATGACTCAAGTAGACTATTGAAAATCGAATCTCAACTAAAAGCAGAACTGAAGGATCAACTCATTGATTTTCTCCGCCACAACTTGGATGTATTTGCATGGACGCACGCTGACATGACGGGAATCTCCCGAGACGTAGCATGCCACATACTGAACATCGATCCTACCAAGGTGCTAGTAAAGCAGAAAAAGAGAAGTATGGGGGCAGAACGATCAGCAGCCCTCGATGAAGAAGTAAAGAACCTACTTGCCAATAACTTCATACGAGAAGCCATCTACCCAGAGTGGATCGCTAATCCGGTGTTAGTAAAAAAGGCTAATGGGAAGTGGCGAACATGCATTGACTTCTCCAACTTAAACGACGCTTGCCCAAAGGATTGCTTCCCGCTCCCCCGAATCGATCAGCTTGTGGACAGCACAGCCGACACGAACTCTTATCTTTTATGGACGCATACTCAGGATATAACCAAATTCCAATGCACACTCCCGACCAAGACCACACTAGTTTTATCACTGACCGGGGATTGTACTGCTACAGAGTAATGCCTTTTGGACTTAAAAACGCCGGAGCTACTTATTAGCGCCTCGTCAACAAGATGTTCGCGGAACTAATAGGACGAACTATGGAAGTGTATGTGGACGACATGCTAGTAAAGTCAAGGAAAGCCGACGATCACGTAAGCCACCTGGGCAAGATGTTCCAAGTACTTCGTCAATATGGAATGAAACAGAATCCTCTAAAATGCTCCTTCGGAGTATCATCAGGAAAATTCTTGGAATTCATCGTCCATGCCAGAGGAATTGAAGCGAACCCCGAGCAAGTGCGAGCTCTTAAAGATATCAGGATACCTTCCACTCGAAAGGAAATGCAAAGCCTGAACAGAAAAGTGGCCGCCCTAAGCAGATTCATCTCTAAAGCGACTGACAAGTGTGTCCCCTTCTTCGAAGCTCTAAAGAAAGACAAAGGAAAGTTCGAATGGACTGAAGAGTGCTTAACAGCCTTCCTTAAACTAATCGAACACCTCCAGAGACCACCAGTACTCTCGACTCCAAATGAAGGCGAAGAACTATACCTATACCTTGCTGTGTCATCTCATGCTCTAAGCGCCGCTTTGATGAGAGAAGACAACCGCGCGCAACGGCCAGTATACTTTGTAAGCAAGAGGTTAACAGGGGCAGAAGCCAGATATCCTAAACTTGAGAAGCTAGCATACTGTTTACTAATCAAGTCACGGAAACTGCGACACTATTTCCAATCTCATTCCATCAGAGTTCTAACCGATCAACCGCTAAGGTAGGTACTCCATCGTCCCGACACTTCTGGACGACTACTTAAATGGTGCATTGAACTGAGTCAATATGATATCACCTACCATCCTCGCACCGCCGTCAAGGGACAAGCCATGGCCATTTCATTGCCGAATTCATTACCAACGAAGGTAAGGAGCAATCTGAAATAGCAAAAGACATTAAGTGGAATCTCTTTGTGGATGGAGCTTCAAACGAACAAGGCTCGGGGGCAGGTGTTGTAATAATCACTCCCAGGGGAAGGAAGCTACACTATGCTCTAAGGCTGGAATTCGCTGCCGCCAACAACGATGCAGAATACGAAGCAGTAATAGCTGGATTAGAACTTGCCCTAGAGATTGGAGTCAGTTCTTTATGTCTTCATAGTGATTCCCAACTTATTGTAAACCAAATACTAGGAGAATTTCAGACTCAAGGAGAACGACTCACAGCATATCTAAAGAAGACCAAGCTGCTACTCGATCAATTGGATCACTATTTAATCAAACACATCCCTCAAGAAGAGAACCAAGAGGCCGACGAGCTGGCAAAGCAAGCTAGCATGAAAGACGGTACCATTTCTGGAACAGTAGCCATCTCAAAGCAACTAACCCCGAGTTTCGAGCAAGTGAATCTGGTAGCTGCAATCGAAGAAGAAACTTGGATGACTCCCATCCAAAAATTCTTACAAGATGGCACACTGCCCAGCGAGCGTAACAAAGTCAGAAAAATCTTGAGGAAAGCTTCCCGCTACACAATACAAGAAGGCATCCTCTATCGGCGCGGCTTCTCTAACCCTTATTAAGATGTGTCGCTGGAAGGGAAGCTAAGGAAATCTTATCCAACATCCACCAAGGAAGCTGCGGGGATCACACTGGAGGGCAGACTCTGGCAATGAAAATACTCCGTTATAGATATTTCTGGCCCGCCTTAAACAAAGACGCCTTAGACTTTGTTAAAAAATGTGACAGATGTCAGAAATTTGCCAAGATTCCTCGTCTACCGACAAATGAGATTACTCAAATGTTCAGCCCTTAGCCCTTTGCAGTATGGGGAATTGACTTAATTGGCGAACTGCCAATGGGCCAAGGCGGAGCCAAATATTCGATAGTGGCAGTTGACTATTTCACCAAATGGGTACGGAGTTCCACTCAAAATCATATCGGATAATGGACTTCAGTTTGATAGCAAGGAGTTTGCCGACTGGTGCCAAGAGCACGGAATTCACAAAAGCTCCTCATCTGTAGCTTATCCCCAAGCAAACGGACAAGTCGAAGCTGTCAACAAAATTCTCAAAACTCTAATCAAGAAGAAACTTAAAAAGTCAAAAGGCGCTTGGGTGGATGAACTTCCTACGGCACTTTGGGCCTACCGCACATCTTTCAGAACATCAACGGGGCATACTCCTTTCTCTTTGGCATACGGATCGGAGGCCATGCCCCCAGTCGAAACTGTAGTACCTTCCCACCGCAGGATCCACTATAACCCAGAAGAGAACGAATAACTCATTCACATGTCTTTGGATCTAATTGAAGAGAGGAGAAACGATGCAGCGCTCAAAGCAGCAGCTCATAAGCAAAAAGTGGCGGCGCAATACAACTCCAAAGTCAAGCATCGTGGCTTACAAGAAGGAGATCTTGTCCTCAAATGAATCTTCCCGCGCCCCGGTGCACTAGATCCAATCTGGGACGGACCATATGTAATTAATAAAGATCTCCACAACGGAGCTTATATTTTGTCAACAGTGGACGGAGAGGTGTTCCAGAGGGCAAGAAACATCCAACACCTTCGTCGATACTTTTCTTAACTTGTACTGCCCATATGAAGTGAATTAACAAAGAGAATCGGTGGACGTAGGCATTTTCGTGCCGAACCACTTTAAAAACTTGTCTCTTTTTTAACTTGTTCCTTTATATCTTGGATGCTTGTTAACTTTATCCTTTTCTGTTGAACAAAATCCTGTGTAATGGCATTTCCATTCAAGACGCATCACGGCGCAACATCCTCTCGACAAGACCTAACAGGTACTATACAAATCTATGCCCTCGCCAATGAGACACTTTTGCTCCAGCATCCCTCTGCTGCGGGTTAACTCATTGCTCGTGATCGGCCCTTAAAGCCAACTGTAATGAGCCGATTATAAGCCACCGAGAAGGCCGACTATAGCCGAGGCAGCTCATTACGGCGTTCGTCTCGCCGGCAACTGTGAACCTACTTTAAGCCCCAACATAAGGTGTGGCCAGCCAGGGGTAGTTCACGGTTGACGATCGGCACCCACGCTAGCCAGCCACGGTAAATCGAATAATAGCCACGATTACGGGCCATAATGGCCCGGATAGTTACTGTGCGCGATCTTGGCCCCGATGTGTCTTAAGTACGGCTGTGGTAAAAAAGAAAACTCCCCGCGGAGGCGTAAGATGGGTGACAAATGTCTCCAAGACCCACAGCTAGGGAAAGTGACTACAAAACCCGTTCGCCACAAACTTAAGCACATCGAAGGCCTTCCGTGATTGGAAGTTTTACTATTTCTTATATTCCTATTATATTTAAAAACTTTCCTTCTATCCTATATAACGATCCCTAAAGTACAGGGCACAAAATAGGAGACACCTGCAAATGGGGATAGGAAACCACAACTGGATGACAGGACACTCAGCTGCATTCCATACTCAGTCACACAAGACATTCAAAGCTACCATCTACAACTAAAACACGAAGGGCGGTACTCTCTTCCTCTGTCTATGAATGCACAGATATAATTTATTCACACATCACAATAACATTGCAAGATATGAAATTATATTTTAAGCAAGAACTTGACATCAAACACAATTGAATCACAGGCATATGCATAGCTGCATTTCTTATGCAACACACCAAAATAACGAAAGCCTTTAAATATAACAGAACCAGCTTAAGTTAAAAGATTACATGCCAAAAATGAAGTTGTTCGTTACAAATAACATAATTACAGCCTAAAAGTTACATTAATGTTTTGGGACTAGCATAGACAACAATGTCAGGTAAACCAAAAGATGTCCAGGTCAAGTCAGGGAGTAGGCTGCATCAAAGCTTCACCACTATCCTACTGGTCCCCCGAGATCTACTTAACCGTCGGATCGGAACTCTCAGCATGCTGACCAGAGGTAGTTGGTGCTCCAGGGGTCCCGCCTGTCCAATTCGGGAAAGAATCCATTAATAGTCACAAACAATAAGCAATCAAGTTACGAAAAGACTGAAAGGGAAGACTTACCGGCATCTGCTCCTTGATCATCATCCTCCAACTGCACCCCTACCTCCTCAGCGGTAAGCAGCCGCATACCCTCCTTCACCGCCGCTTTCTCCTCCTTGGTGAACTGGGCCGTGACCACGTCCATTCTGAAGGCCACGCCACCCTTCTTATCCGCATCGGCCTTGGCCTCCTCGAGGGCCCTAAGGTAAATCTTGGCCATGACTCGGGGATAATCATCCATCTAGGATAAGTTGCCATGTTTTCAAGTGCGAAAGTACATATCCTGAAGCATCTCGTCCATTATCCCTTCGTTCTCCTCGAACTCCCTTATTCGGTCCCCAGAAGCCAACAGCTTTGCAATGGCAACATCCCTCTCCGATTGGTATCGCGAGCAGTCAGCCTGAAAGGATTTCCTCATCGCCTCCATCTCCTCCTTCAGCTTGGTTTGAGCAAGCTCTACGGCTTCAAGCTTCCCAGATAACTCCTGTACCTGCTCAAGATCCGCTTTCCGAACCTCATCCACTGTTGCAATGGCCATATCAATCCGTTCCTTACAAGCGGCCTCCATTTTCCGCAACTCTGCCCAGCTGGCCTCTTCCATGGTTCTCTTTAATTGCCTAGAGGCGGCCTCGTGTTGAGAGATCTGGATGGCCTGATCGGCGAGTTGTTTGTCCTGGTCGAAAACCATTAACCGTAGTCGAATGTTGGCATTCCCGATTTCTTCCCCAGCCTTGACCAGTCGGGCATGATGCCCCATCAGCTTCCTGGTCTCCTTAGCAACCCGGTCGAAGTTTGCCTTAGCTTCGTCACCCAAAGTTACAACCCGAGTGGTAAGCAAATCAAGGTCTAGGGACTTAGCTTAATCGAGTACCCTTACCATAGGATTACGAGGAAGAAGGTGCTCACCGGTAGCTTCATCGAAGGTAACATAACGAAAACCTGGATCCAGATCCGGATGACCCGCAAACGGATTACGGACTAAACCGGGATGATCTATCTGGGTAACGGTAGGATTTTTAGACGGATGCGGAGAAGGTATAAACCCAGTACTCTCCTCCGTGGTATCCTGGGGAGGCTGAGTTGGAAGTTGAGGACCAGGTGAAGATTCAAGCAAGGAGCGACTCCTCTTCTTCCTTTGGATATCCTCTTCGATAACTCCAAGAAGAGGACGGTAGCCGACTACGTCTCCGGGGCGGTTAGTCAGAGGCTTTGGTTTAGTAGAAGCCTTAAGAAGTTTGTATTGTTCGAGACGGTGCCGAACGTCCGATGTCTTGGCCACCTTACCTGCTTCTGTGATATGAAACCAAGTGTTACAAGCATACATTGAACTATAATTCAAGAAATATATCAAGTTAAGAAGAGTAAAGAAGTGCTTTGTTATACAAATCTTGGGGAGGAGTAGGATACTGCAATAAGTCCTGGATCTCACTCCAGGACGGAAGCCGATCATAAAATATTCCTAAATCCTTATCATAAATGGAGTCTGCAGGAGTCAAAAATTCACCTTGATTCGCAGGAGTTGCCTTAGCTGAAATGCTCTTAGAAGATGAATCGGCACTAGTCCCGGCCTTGTCAGCTTTCTTTGGCTTCTCCACCAAGGCCGATCCTTCCTCCAGCCCCTCAAAAGCTAGGCAAAAAGCATCATCTGTCCACTCCTGGATCTCACCTACCTGCCCAGAAGACAAAGCCCCAGTGCCATCACTGCTCTGTCCTTCGCCACCATCATCACCGCGACCATCACCATCGCCTTCTCCACCACTTCCACTCTCTGCCTCACCTCCTTCATCCTCGCCTCTTTCCTCCTCTAGAACATCTGGACATGTGCTGGGGGAGGGTCCATCGGACTTCTTAAGTTTCTTCCCCCCGGCGACTGGATGTTTCGAGAAGGGTTTCCTTTTGCTGCTCTTCGCCGTAGCCCCTCCTTTAGCTTTGGCAGCCTTCTCCTCAACTGTGTCTCTTTGCTTGACCACAGACTGGTGTGGCAGAATCAAGTTGAGCTCCAGAAGAGTAGCATTCCTGATCAAATAAGAGGTTTCCCTCTCCCTTTTCGGAATGGCTTCTATCTCCGCAACCATCTGAACCAGGCGATCGTTCTCTACAACCGCAAAGCCACCTGTCGCTAGCAAGAAATAAAGCACATAAGGAGGAGAATTGTAGTTAGAACAGAAATTATAAATAAGGTTCAACTTATAGCCAGAGGTGAAACGGTGGAAAGAAACAGAGTCATCCTTGACAAAAAACCATTCCTTCTTGAACATGCTGAACTTTGAATATAAGTCCAGAACTGGCTTGAAAGACACGGCCGATTCTAAGCTAATATATGGAGACCCCTTCTTGTAGCCTCTCAAGTTGTACAGATACTGGATCTCCCGGTTAGAGGGGGGCACCCGTATTTTCGCTGGAAAATGATGAACAGACTCACCAAGATGACATAGGAGTTGGGCTAAAGCTGGAAAGGAGCCACCTTCAAGTATGTGATGAAGCTGACTATCCAAGCGTTGATCGGAGGAATAGCCCCACACATGCAATGATACCTACTGTAAGCAAAATATCCTTCAGGGGGGATTATACGACATCACTCCTTCCCCCGGCAACAACATATGCGCTCTGTCAATCCTAAAAGAGCGAGATATAACATCAAGCTGCTCATCTTTGAGGGAGCTAGGAAAGCAGTCAGGCGGGGAATTCAAGGGCTCCTGAGGGCCATACCCGTCTACTAATGATCTCGGGGTTGGTCCATGACGTTCTGGTCCTGCCCGAACTGGGGGTACTACAGAGGACTCTTCTTTGTCCCTGGATTTCTTCTTATCAGAACGGGTTTCTACTTTATGAGACATTATCTGCAACACGAGAAAACGCCTCGTTAGAACAAGAGATATAAACAAGTGAGTACGTACGGTCTGGAATTTCATCGTAATTCAAAAACATAAAAGGCTCAAGGTTCATTCGGCATTCAAACTCCCGATCTCATTCGGAATTCCCAACATAAAAATTTCATTCGGAGGTTCAGGGCTAAGAATTCATTCGGCAATCGTACTCCTCATGGTCATTCGGGAGTTCAAGGCCAAGAATTCATTCGGCACTCATGCTCTCCGATCCTATTCGGTAGTCCAACCATAAAAGTTCATTCGGCAGAAGAAAACTCACCTAGTTCGGCAGTCAAGTTTGATTCGGTACTTGATTGATTCGGCTGTTTCAAACAGTCAAGTTTGATTCGGAACTCGATTGATTCGGCTATCTTGAACGATAAAGGATGAACAGAGACACAAAGCCCATACTTATAGGCAATCATAGAATACCGAACCAACTGGTTCGGTACACAGGACCAAATGAGAATGTCCAAGCTAAAACAAAGCGCGGCATATGCAGGCATATGCCCCACTTTGGAGGGCAAGTGTTGGGCGTGTTTCCACTAGACTGGTGCTACCGAACCAAGATGAGGGAGGCCACCGCCGAACCAGCCCTTGCTCCACCTACCACCGAACCAAATCCCAACTCCCTCTCCAAGTCCCTACCGAACCATCTCCTCCCCAATGCCTAGCCGAACCAACTCACTCTCCACCTACTACCGGTCCAAACAACGCTCCACCCACTACCAACCCATCGCCGGACCAAGCACTGCCGAACCAATTCCCACTCCAATTACTACCGAACCAAAGCCACTCCAACCACTACCAGACCGAAGGCCACTCCAACCTTCCCCGGACCAAGGCATCAACGAACCAACACTGCCAGGCCAGATTACATCAGCCCAGGCCCACCAGCAGCTATATACATCCAAGACCCCTACCCCCAGCCTCACTCTATAAATAGAGGGGTAGGGTACAACAATGGGGGACAAGTTGGAGAGCTCAAGCACGGATAGAACTTTCAAACAACTTTCATATACTTGTAATCAAAGCTTTGTACTTGTAATCTGAACAGTAAAGGAGAATAACATATAAAGTGGACGTAGGCACATTCTGGCCGAACCACTATAAATCTGTGTCTTTTACAGTTTAGTCCCTGTTTTTTACATATTTGCATAAACCACCCAAATCGCTAAGAAAAACATAAAATCAACTAAATTACACGACTTGGAGGTGTTTATCCATTTTTTGTGCAAACAATAGCTCCACGTCATCAAAGTGCAGCTGATGGATAGGAATTGCCATCGATCCTAAGTTGATTGATATGTATAAGATCGTATTAAGATGCCAGCTGGATGAAAATCCAAACTTGGATTGACCATAATTTAAAATCTATAAGTCCAGATGCCACCAAATTTTCACAAGAGCTTTCGCTCCACCTCAAGAATGTCCTTGATCGATCTCGGGCCAAATGGAGGTGTTTTTGATCGATGCGAAATGTACACATATCGATCAGCGATCATCCCAATCTACCTCCGATCGATCACGTGGGCCTACCCATGTGTGAGAAGGAGTATTCCGAGATCTAAGTCATATTTTTCCAACCTACGTTTATAAATAGCACTCCAATGCCTCTAGAAAAGAAACTTTTGGCTTCTCTACGTTGATGCTCTACCAAAATCACTATTAAACTTCATTTGTACCGTTGTACTCTCTTGTAATCAGCAAGTCAAGTTCAATAAATATCAATCATTTCATAATGGACATAGGCAATACGTCGAACCACTCTAAATTTGTGTGTTTCTGCATTTTTTCTTTTATGTTGATTGATGTGTTTGATAGATCTGCCTCATTTTACATTTATTTTCTTCATTTTATCTCTTCAAACACATCCGAAGAGTGTTGTGTCAGTTTTGGTACAAACACTTTGGTGCTTTCATTGAGAAAACTCTGCTTTTCTCCTGCTCATTGATCTACTGCCAATATTGGATTGCATCAATCTAAGGAGAAGATCCAGATCTCAAGCCTAGAAATTTTTCCATCCCATTTAGATTTTCACCAAGTCTAGGAGAGAACTTCGCTATTCACTATGGTTGCTTCCAAGACTACCTCAACCGCTGCAGATCTAGAAGGACGGGATAGGCAGAACAATGCACAACTTCCCTCTACAGACCAGAATGCTGCTGGACCTTCAGATCCACAAGGCCCTGTCACCAGGGAGGAGTTCCATCTACTAATGCAAGAGCTGACTCAAAGCCACTGGTAGCTCACCCAACAGCTCCGTGCCAATGCAGAGTTAACTAATCGATTGAACCATGAAAGACGAAGGAGATCTAGATGGGATCAGGCTTTCTACTCATCTACTGAAATTTTAGCTTCTTATGATTTCAGTCACAAATCCATGTGCCAATGGCTAGAGGGAAGTTATACACAGGCTACCGGACATTAGCGCACTTTGAATCATGGGCAACCGAGAGTTGGTCCGTTAACTAGCCACCAGGCCGGACCCTCCTCCCAAGGAGGGATGGTTCCTTATCACACTACTGATAAGATGCCGCTGCAGATGCCATTGAATTGGGAGCTGACACTCGAAGCTGAATTGATCCGAACGAATCCAAACCATCGTCGGCTTGATTATACTCCTAAGCCTTATGTTCCTGAAGACCTAGAGCCAAGGAGGTGAGATATGGACCGTCAACTATGCCCGGCCCATCCTCGCATCATGGAACCCGACCACACCTTGGCTCAGCATGCCTAGAATGTCCAAATGCCATATATCTCGACGATGATCTGTCAAATGATCCGTGAAAGCCAAGGCCTCACCAATAACAACTGGGGAATTTCCTGGAGTCACACACCTTTCACCGATGACATCCTCTACGTTGAACCTCTCGGTGGTTCGGAATGCCAACCCTACCTATTTATGAAGGGAGCTCTGACCCTAACCAGCACATTTTAAAGTATAAATGGTTGATGAATGCCACACGGGCTGATGATGCGGTCAAATATCAAAGTTTCCAATCACCCGAGGGTACACCGCGACTATGTGGTTTACTTGCCCACCACCCCAATTTATTTGATGTTTCGACCAGCTGGGAATTTTGTCGAGCAGTTTCACATGCATGTCATAAGTCCCAAAGATGTTAATACCTTGTCCAGTGTCATTCAAGCTCCCGAAGAGACACTTAGACGTTACCTGGAGAGGTTCCACGCTGCATGTGCTGAGATTAATAACCCTAATGACAATTCCATTCTGATGGAACAGACTAAGGTAATCGATCCAGATTCCGAATTTGGAAATTGGTTTCGAAAATCCCCGCGTCATTGTATCGTTTCTATTACAAGGAAGCTCAGTTCTTGAGAAGAGAGGATGCGAAACAGTCTAGAAAAAAGGATGACGCATGTCCTAGTGTGGAAGGAATCCAAAGAAATGACACTATGAAACAAACAGGGGAGAGTTCCAGAAAGGTGCGGTTAAATATACAGAATAAGCAGAACATCTCTGGAAAATGTGTACTTGCAAAACTTATAATACTGTCCAATATAATAAACCTATTCCGAAGCAATCGTCGGAGAAATAGACTCAATCTGGGAAGTTTTGTAGATTTCACGGAAGTCATGGCCACAACATGAATGATTGTCGTCATCTACAGGATATTATCGAGAAGTTGATCCGAGAAAGAAAGTTGGAGCAGTTCGTTCGGACACCGCAGGCTGGAAGTGTAGGCCCATCAAATCAAAATCAAATACCAAATCAGGTTATACTGGAGGAACCCACACGTACCAGTGGAAGGTGTTGAATATGCGCTTATATCATTTTTGTTTGATGATAATAAACATATATACATTCATTTAAATGTATTTGTTAATGTACTATGTTATTTTTCACAAGTTAAATAAATATTTGCTGAATAAAATTAAATAACACAGAATTTGAATTCAAACAGAAATTTTATTCAAACAAATATTTATTACAATTTTGAATAGTACAAATTCAAACTCTCACTATACATATACAATTTTGATTACAAATACATCATAATTTCATACACACATTTAACCTCACTACATATCACTCACACTCGTAGTTTATCTTCAACTTCATTCAAATTGAATTCAGCATCTGAGCAATCTGCAAAAAAAAATATTGACGCAGTAAAATTGAAAAGGAAATATTTTTGCAGTATAAAATAAAATGTGATTTTGAAAATAATATTTGCCTCAGTTATTTGGGTTGTTCGTCATCATTTAATTTTCAATTCAACATACATGACATACACAGTGTATCACTGTATATGCCACAAGGCCATGCACACCGATATATATACACTTGATAAATTTATAGGGACAGGTGAGCACAGGTCAAACCCAAATTATCGGATTCAACTCAGGTGCGATAAAATAATGTCACAAACTTCAGCACAAGGTCAAATCCGAGCTACAAGCTGGATTCAACTCAATGTACAAATCACAATACGACAATGTCTGGATCAAATGCCATCAAGAAAGCAAGACCAAACACCAGTGTATGGCATATATGCAACTTGACTTGAACAAGCCAATATGGCAAAATGATTATCAACGTAAACTGAAATAAGTAGCTCAAACCAATACCAGCACCAACAGAACATCAAACAAATGCCACCAACATAACAACAACAAAGGAACCAGACAAACATAAACAAGGCATTGACAACATGTATGAATGACTCAGTGATACAATGCTCTATGCACAGTAATGCAATGCCACAGCGAACATGGTTCAAAACAACATACCAAATAACCAGGCTACACAATGAAAATCTGTGCAACCCAAAGCTGTGAAGGAACGGCAGTGATATCAAGAGTTAAATTGTGAAATACACGTCAGATCAAAATATGCTACAGAAATGAATTTAATCGGTGCCGAAGTTAACATCAAACTAAGTCAGAAACTCACATAAGCAAGTTAATGCCGAAGCACCAAAGTCACGCACATAAACGACTTTAACATATGATCAGTGGCAAGCATATAAATTGGCAAGTGCAACATCAAATCAATAATGAAGCAAACCACTGACTCAAGTACACCAGTGACACAAGTGATACAAGACAAAGTGCAGACAATCAATACACTGCATACACAACAGGTAAATGAAGATGTAGTGAAGCCAATATGGCAAACAATGAATGCACAGCGAGTACATGAACCAGAATGGAACTGGACTAAAAATTCTTGCAAAAACTGATACAAGTAAAATAAAATATCTCAAAACAAAATCAAGTGAAGATAGCCAACATCAAAGTACAGGCCGCAACAAAATGGACAAAGCTGCTACAGGTGAATCTACAGACCTCAAACCAGACAAGGCATGTTTCGAACCGAGTGAAGTTACTGATATCAACGCAATGGAATTCACAAATCAAAATCAAGACCGAAGTCAAATGAAAATCAAACTGTAATGACCAAGGAGATCAAACAATCAACAAGCCGTGGATAACAAGAATATGATGAACAAGTCAAAATCGTGGTGGCCAAGAAAATTGACCGAGTTAAACTTCAATACCGTAAGATTCAAGTAAATTGAAGAAGTCAAAATCAATCTCAAACATCCAAGCAATAATCAAACGGCCGAAAGCATAATATTGAAAAAATCAGAAGAACGAAAATTTAGGAGTTCGACTCCTATAAATTGCAATAATCATCATCGGCAATATCTATTGGGTTCAAGTACGAAAACACTAAAGCACAAAAAGCATAAATTACATACCGAAGCAAGGAAAGAACTCGATCAACGAAGCAGCCGAAGTGAGCAACAAGGAAAACGATCGATCAAGGCTACACGCGAATAATCACTGATTCGATCAATTTAAAGTCGGCACTTCGAAAAGCACTAATTTCCAGAGCAGAGAAAACGAAGCCTTAATTTAGTTGCAAAGAGGAACGGCCGCCATTCTCAAGAAAAAGAAAACAGGCCGGAAGTATAAGAGAGAAAGAAATAAAAGGGGCCGGCCTTGTTAAAGAATAAAAAAAGGTCTTTGTGTTTAAATTTAGGGTTATCTTAATTTTAAATTGTTTTTAATTGTATTTTCATTTTTAAACCGTTTAAATTTCTAGTCGTGTGACTAGGGGACAAACTACGTGGCGTAGTTTGAGAATTCGCAACTCAATGGCTGAGTTGTTGCAGGGTTTTGAGCGTAGAGTTAGGTTTAGTCGATAGCGGGTGTCGCTAGTTTACGTATGTAAGCGTTTGACTATCTAATTTCTAGTAGAAACATTGGGGGCAGCACGTAGGCAGGGTATTGCCGAAGCTGGGTAAATTCTGTGTCGTTCTATTTCTGCATTTTATTATTCTGCTATTTTTTCTATGCTGCTATTAATCTATGATCCGTGTTGAAATAATTTTATAAGCTTCCGCAATTAATTTTTATAATTAATACCATCACCCTATTCACCCCCCTCTAGGGTGAAATCGATCCTACAGAAGGTTAGTGATTAACACTGTTAGTGGTGGTCCTTATCCTGCGGATCGGAGCTAGAGGTAAATGGAGTTGTATGCCAGCTCTATTAGGCATGCGAGCTTCGAATGTTGTAGCAACTTGGAAGACGGGGCTTCAGCCAAATAATAGAAAACGATGAAAGACGATATCGTATTCCAAGATAGGGATGCCGATAAAATCGGAGCCCCTACGATTGATCCACTAGTCATTTCAGCTCAGATAGGTCCTGCTTGGATAAAGAGGATCTTAATGGACAGTGGAAGTTCCGTGAACATGCTCTTTAAGCGAGCCTATAATCAAATGAAGAAGGAAGCAAATGATTTGAAGCCTTGTCAATCTCATATTCATAGCTTCAATTGAAGTGCGACTATACCTACTGGGATGGTGGAGCTACTAGTGGAGTTGGGAATTAGGGAACGTCGAAGAGTCTGAATATCGCAGTTTGTTGTATTGGATATTGACTGATCGTACAACACTTTCTTGGGCCGACTGTCCCTAGCTGAGTGCAAGGCTGTTATCGCCCTTTGGTGTCTAACTTTGAAATCCCCTACCGACAATGGAGTCAGAGTTGTTCAGGGAGACCAGGCTACTGCACGGGCCTATTATGTTGCTAAGATGCGGTAGGCGCAGTGAAAAGAGAAGGGAAGGGCGTAGAGGAATCTATCTACGTTCGCTTTGCGGATAATTGACAGTTAACGCCTGGGCCAAGGCCCGGGCACCACAGCCTATTCCCAAGAGATCTTGACCCAAGAGATACTGAAAGCGAGGATGAAATCAAAGACAGTTAGGCTTCTTCAGTAGAGCTGACGATTGATGTTTCGATCGGTAATGTCGACGATATTAGAATGGTAAAGATTGGATCTCCGCTAAGCCAACAGATGAAGGATGAATTGGTTGAATTTCTCCATGCAAACCTCGATGGGTTTGCCTAGACGCACTCCGACATGTGTGGGATCTCATCTGATATAGCGAGCCACACATTGAATATTGACCTACGGCATGACCCTGTCAAGCAAAAAAGGCATGGTATGGATCCAGAGAGATCCGCCGTCCTTTAGGAAGAGGTGAATAAACTCAGGTCGAACAGGTTTATCCGAGATGCATTATATCCAGAATGGGTGCCCAACCCTGTACTTGTCAGGAAACCTAATGGGAAATGGAGAACATGCATTGACTACTCAAACTTGAATAAGGTTTCCCTAAGGGAATTTTTTCGCTTCCCTGAATTGATCAACTCATAGACTCAATCACCGGACATGAGCTCTTATCCTTCATGGATACATATTCTGGCTACAATCAGATACCGATGCACCTACCTGATCAGGAGCATATTAGCTTTATCACTGATCTGTGACTCTATTGTTATAAAGTGATGCCGTTCAGGCTTAAGAACGCCGGGCAACCTATTAGAGGCTCGTCTACCGAATGTTCGCTAGCCAGATCGGGAAAACCATGGAGGTATATGTGGACGACTTACTTGTGAAGTCACGATTGTTCACCAATCATATCAACGAACTAGAAACGATGTTCAACAACCTTCGAGAGTACATAATGAAACTCAACCCATTGGAGTGTCAATTTGGCTTGGGTTCATCATTAATGCTCGGGGAATCGGAGCCAATCCTGAGAAAAAATGGGCAATTAGAAATCTTGAGACTCCAAGTACTATAAAGCAAGTTCAATGCCTCGACGGGAAGGTAGAAGCACTAAGTAGGTTTATTTCAAAATCCACTGACAAATGCATTCCCATCTTCGATCTAATCAGAAAAGGAAAATAGAACTTTGAATAGACTATAGAATGTAAGAGCGCACTCTGAGCACTAGTTTAACACCAATCCACACTACCCATTCTTTCAAAGCCTATTGATCACGAGAGATTGTACATCTACTTGGTGGTGTCAAAAAACGCAATCAATGCTACTTTAATCCGGAAGGAGGACCGGATACAATGGCCAGTCTATTATGTCAGCAAACGACTGAGTCTATTACGTCGGCAAACGACAGACCGAAACAGAGAGAAATTATCCGAGTTGGAGAAGTTAGCTTACTGTTTTTTCATTGCCTTGAGGAAGCTATACCCATATTTTCAGGCTCATCCTATCACTATCCACACCGACCAGTCGTTATGACGGGTCCTTACGTGGCTGAGACGTCCGGTAGGTTACTCAAGTGGAATATCGAGTTGAGTTAGTTCGACATCACTTACATACAGAGGCGAACTATTCAGGGACAAGTCCTAGTAGACTTCATCGTCGAATTCACTATCCTGAAGGACTTGTGTGAATCCAATGAATCTCCCAAATATGTCTGGAAGCTACATACTGATGGTGCATCAAATGACCACTGCTCAGTTGCTGGGGTTGTACTCGAAACTCCTGAAGGCCAATCTATATGCAATTCTTTGAAGTTCGATTTCCATGCGACCAACAATGAGGTCGAATAGGAAGCCCTACTCGCCGGACTAAGGCTTACCAAAGATTTAAGAATTATTGTTGTGGATATTTACTGCGATTCACAATTGGCCGTATGCCAAGTTCGGGGGAATACCAGGCCTAAGACCAGAGCCTGGCTGCTTATCTTGCTCGGATCTAGGAAATGTTGAATCAGTTCGATTATTATGTTATCTATTGCATACCCCAACAACACAATCATAAGGTCGATTCCTTGGTAAAGTTAGCCAGCATCGGTAAGGCATAGAAAATGGGATTCGTTCTTGTTGAGACATTATCTACCTCGAGTATTGATCAAATGGAGACCAACTGGGTACTTGAAGCCATACATGATAGGGAATCATGGATAACTCCATTCTGGAACTATCTCGAGCATGGGACCCTATTGTAATGACCCATAATTTTGGTCATTTGAAATTTGTATATTTAATTGATTTTAAATACTCACAAGATAATTTATAAGCTGAAAAACTTTTATTTGAATATCTGGATTTAATTGGATAATTAAATTGTTAATTGAAGATTTAAAATTGTGTAAATAATTGGAATTTTGATTTAAGGTGAATAAAACTAATTTATAAAGTTGAAATAAATCATATTTGAATTAGAATAGTGATAGTAAACTTTTGAAATTGATTTAAAAGTTAATTTCTAGAAATTGAATATTTTAATATTTCATTGACGTATAAAAATACTTATTTTTCATACAGTCTCGAATTTTGACGAAACTAGTTTCATTGGATCCATAATGTAGTATTATTGTAAGATTTCAAATTTCGTGTCAATCGGACTTAAGGTTTGTCCGGGGCAAGCTAAAATGCGTAGAAATCTGTTTAAGTTAAATTTTAAATTTAAAAAGTCGATTTGAAAACCTATCTTCCAAATATGATCGAACTGGCTCTCGATATATATTCCATTGCATTCGAAATAGGGGTAAAACATTATAAATGCCAGGCGGCATGCTTCGATTGGAGTTCGGAAAATTTTTGGGTGAATAGTATCGCGAAATTTTCTATAAAAGGACATGATTTTTCTTATTTTCACAAGGCCCTACTAGGGTTAGGGCAAGCCGCCACTTTCGTTCCTATGGCCAGAAAACATCCTCATTTCTCTTCTAATATCTCACAATCCATCGATAATTAGCAAAAAGTTTCAACTACGAGGTTGTAGAGTACGATGAGAGCTTTCAATCCAACGGTCAAGATTGGATTTAACGCTATAGATTGACAGCAAAAGGCCCGCATTCGCCTACCGTTCGAGCACGAAAATCAACGCAAGGGTGAAGCCGAGTTTCACACCGTCGTGGCCATGGGAGGAACTTGCTTCGGTGCATCGTTCGGCCGCATTCGATCGACGTCTCGATCATCATAGAAGGCTCGATAATTGGTTGAAATAGGCGGCCGATTGGGTTTCGATCGTGATAAGCCTGATGGTGAAGAAGCAATTTCGTGCAGCCATGATCTACTATGACAAATCATGCGGCCTTGATTTGGTTAGAGTTTTAAAAAAAATTAGTTAATTTATATATTAGATTGTGTACTGTTTAAAATGCCATATCTTCTTCATGCGAGGTCCGTTTCGCACGGAACGAATTGCGTTGTGTTCATATTGACGAGCACTACATTATGGAGCTAGATTAGGATTTATTTGATATAGTGAAAATTTTGGTTGAAATTAAACGCTTATGTAATTTTAATCGGAATAAATCGCTATCACGACGACTACAAGCAATGTGAGTATAACTCACTCTTTCTGACTCACTGATATTTTTATATAAGCGTGAAATAATTTATCATATGATGATTGATGATTGTTTATATGATATATAGTATATTATCTATATATTGACAGGTATTTGGATATATACCTGCCTATTGGAGTAGATGACCCTATACGTTCCCGTGTATGGATGGATGACCCTTTGTATGCATGTCTGTCTCGAAGCAGACATTTTACATATATTTCTAATATGTATATTTATTGTGGGTGACAGATTGGAGGGATCCAACTGGATTTCTCACCAGTATTGATTTATTTACAGATATTGAGATGTATGCTGTTATCATGTGATATATGATGTTTTGGATTCCGTGATTGATATATTGTAGTGCTATTGTAGCATTGGGCCTATTTTGGTAATTTTAAAATGTTAAAGTGATGATTTTAAATTAAAAAAAGATTTCAAATGATCTTGAAAATATATGTCTTATTGAATTTTGAATTATCTAAGTAAATGAATTTATTCAAATAAATAAAAGTAATAGTTTTTATGCTATAAAAATTATGATTTTTGTGAAATATACTTAAGTATGATTTTTGGAGTTATATAAGTTTTGATAATGATTTGTAATTATTAAAAGAATAAGCTTATTTAAATGGTGATTTTTGATTTAATATAAACGGTTTATATATAAGATTTATAAAATTGAATTTTTATAAATCAAAATGATGGGATTATAAAGAAATTTTGTAAGTGTTAAAATAAGGTTGCAAATGGATTTTATAAGTAAATAAGATTTATGGATTTATTATTAGGTGAAGTTATAAAAGAATGAATTTGTAAATAAATGATTTATAAGTAAGTAACTTATAATTTGGATTTTTGCACATAAATAAGAGAAAAATGGAATCGGTTAATTAAGAGATTTTATATATGGAAGTTTCTATAAAATATAAATGAAATTTATAAACATTGTTTTATAAATCCGAAATCAATTGAATTTGATAAGTTAAATATGCAAGTTTATTAAAGGAATTTCATGCACGATTTTGGACAGTGGACAATCCTTTAATAAGTATGTAGAGTTAATGAATTTGGTAAATGAATTATATCCATGATTTTGGACAGTGGATAATTCTTGAATTCAATGTGTAGAAGCATTAATTTGATAAACGATTTATATTCACGATTTTGAACGGTGAATAATATATTAAATAAAATGGATATATTTTGGGAAGTGATATTTTAAATTGGATTTAAACGGTTTGAAGATGTTTTAGAATGCGTTGAGTATCGAATACATAGATTTCAACATTTATTGTTGAAATAGACGTTTTCAAGAAGAATGGAAATAATGGACTATAACACTATTGTTATAGTAAACGATTTTCAAACGAAAATGTTTTGTATAGTATATGGGATTCATATATCTGTCTTATTTTTGAATCCCTATACTATTGATTTTGGGTTGTCGTAACGATGTTTTACGCAACATTCATTTTGACCCAAATAAAAGTGTTTAATAAGTACGTTTTCCTTAAAGAATAAAATATATACTTAATTCTGATTTAAATATATGTAATGTTTTCGAAGTGATGAAAATAAATTGATTTGTGAATTACTTATTGTTAAATAAGTATCTGGAAATGTTTTCCAATGTTAAAATATTGAAATGTTTGAGAATTATATCCTTTTAAAGATAATTTGAAGTGAATATTTGGCAAGTGATTTAATTAATAAAAGATTAATTAAAACGGCCCAGTGCTTGTTACGGTGTCGAATATTTGTTTGTTTGCTTTGAAAGTTAAATAACCGACTATCAAATTTGACCATTTTAGTTCATCGACTTGATGTGGGAACTATTTAGACGTACATCTAGTACGCAGCCTTCTGTGTAGGCTTTATTATCGTTTGTGGTTAGAATGTTGATTCGTATAGTGCGGAATATTACTCCAATCTACCGGGCTTCCTTCTTGGCCCAAACGATAGCAAGTTGAAAGTTGGAGATATGATAAGTCTATGAGACTTAGTTGCTGTGTGAGGTTGAGAAACACTTTTGAGTGGTTGGTGCGAAAAGACCTGGATCAGATTTATCTGGAAACCACTTCGGACCAACGTATATGCGAGGATTGTGCAGGTTGCTTGTGGATGATGTTAATATTCTAGATTTTCATAGTGGGGAACTGATTGTTGGTCGTTTGGGGTTAAAATCCCATTATACATATAGTAGCAGTGGCCTCTTCGTTATGAAATATCAAATGCAACTATTCGCCACTAATCCTAGGGATTTCCCGATAGGATGTGGTAGGAAAGTACATTCGGTTTGTCCCGTTCCTGGGTAACTTGTATGGATGTTTGTCCGACATTGTATTTCTATAGATTAAGTACATTGTTTTTTACAAACGTACGTCAGTGGTGGCGGGGAAGGCAACTTCTCTTAGCTTAACACCCTCCTTGAGACGTATGAGCTTAAAGGTTGTATTTTTGTGGAAGGCAATTAGTAGTCAACGGAAATGGCCGTATGGCATTCAAAGTGATGTGATTTGTGATATGTGAAAGGTAATCGTTACCTCAGACCTCATCAACCGGAAATGACCAAAACAGGTTTAGATGTAGCAGGGCTAAGTGGGTCGCTCCTATTAGGGTATGATCAACCTCTTCTAGATATATCTTTACACGCTATGACGTCGTGAATCTAATTATTGTGGCTTGTATGCTTCGTTGGCCCTCGGTAAGGTCGGTAACAACCGGAGGATGACATATTTGGTACCATCTAGTTATAGAGGTGGGTTGGTCTTGTGTTGGTAGAGAAACTTTGTGAGGGTTTCTCGGTACATTCTTCTAGAGATGTACAGCCGGAAGGTAGTCTCTTCACCTGGTCATTTGTTGGAAATCCAAACTCCACTACGTACATGATTTGATATGATATGTTTTAGTTATCGTAAGGTAAAAACATGTCTGTGTTTATGTGTGGGCGTGTCTTAAGAGATACTTTTGTTTTGATAAAGGAAAAGTTTGGTAATTTAATAAATTCAGTTGAGTGTGTTTCTCACGCTGGTTTATCAGACTGATCCGGACGTTCTTCCCTTTCAATGCTCGGGTCAGACTGAGTATATTTACAGGTTTAAATTGGTGCTACTGGAGCTTCAACAGACGAGTTGGAGATCTTTATTTTCGTATACACATATCTATTTTGATTATTGATTATCCGTTGCATTACTTATTATTTATATTATCAACAATTATGAGGACAGGTTATTATAACATCAGGCTGATAACTATTGATTGATTGTTGAACTCTGATTGATGTATGTATATACAGTTTCTGTTTTGTAAAGATCATTAATGTGATATTATATGTTTTCCGCTGCAATGTGAGATTCTGTATTGTTCTGTTTGGTTCTATCTTCTCTCTTTCTTCTCTTCTCTTCTTCTCTCTTCTTTTCTTTCTTCCGACTTTCCATCAGTCAGTGCTTTTTGGGTCGGACATGTGTGGTTTATTTTCGATTCAAAGGGTACGGATTTGCGGGACGTCACAGTTGGTATCAGAGCTTAGATTTTGTATATTCCTAAGCTTTGATGTGTACTCGGTATAGATAGGAACAATAGCACCCTAGATTGAGTTTGAGTGTATTATATATATATGAGGGCATATTTGTTAGTGAAATAAAAATATTTTATATTGGTTGCTTATCCATTGAGCTGTTTGTGAATTCCGGTCGGTATGCGGGATGTCATGTTATCGATAGGGATATTCAAACAATTAAACGAGGCAAGTCGACATAATTTCATTTTAAATCGGGTAAATGAAATAATTTTACCACGATTATATTTTGTATATAAAGGATTGATTTTTCTGAAATTATTAATGTGTATATTTGATTGTTTGGTTGTTGAAAATGGAAATATATATAAGTTGATAAAAGCTGTTTATATAATCTGAATAAAAGCAAAAATTATAAAAGAATAAATTATATAAGCAAATGAGTTATAAGTATGGAATTATAATTAATATGATTTACAATTATGATCTTATGTATAAGAAATGAAACTATATAAATATATTTATAAGTATGAGCTATAAATAAGAAAATGAATTAAACTAAGATTTGAGAAATTTGAATCCCATTTATTTTGAAAGTTGTTTTTCAAAGTTAAAGATGTTATACTATTATAAATCTAAATAAGATAAAAGAATTTTGAACGGAACTTATATAAGTGAAGTCGATAGTGAAATTATATAAGTAAAAGTTTATAAATGTGATTTATAAATAAAAGGATTTTTAAAAGCATATAAAGCAGTGAATACACTATCATTGCTGGGAAATAACAAGGGTGATGACTGCAGCATCATCAATATCATTTTTTGAGTTTCTATGTGGTGGATTTGCTACCAATAGTAAATTGAAAAGTTAAGTTTTGTTTTGATAAAAAGTTTGAATTTAAAGTTCCAAGTTGAAATTGATAAAGTGAAACGAATTTTGGATTTATAATATGAAAAAAAATAGCTTTGGTAAAGCTGAAAGAAATTTGATTTAGCACAATAAATATATGACTTGAAATTTAACTAAAGGAAGGTTAAATAATTTGAACTAGATTAGATAAGCTATTGAAATGGAAGGTGTAAGTGAAACCAAATTGTTAAAATGGTTAAACGATTTTGTTAACAAAACGAAAAGAGTAAGAGTTAAATAAAATAGAATTCGAATTAAATTAGTAGTGAACTTAAGTTATATAGTGAAAATAAATGCAAGTGAGAATGAAATGAAACATAACTTAAGTAATGTTGAATGAAGTTGGATTTGATATCAAAATGAAATATGATTGAATGTTAATCAATCAAATATAAAGTGAATTGAATGAAAGTCAAATGGATTTTAAACCAATTAAAAGTAAAGTAAATTAATTTGGTTATGTTGAATGCACATTGATTGTTAGATGTACGTTAATTGATTGAATAGAAATTCACATGGAGTTGAATTAACGAAATTGAATTAATTAAATTGAAAGCTAAATAATAGAATTCAAATGGAAGTAAGTGAATTTAAATAGAATTAAATTTAATTTGAATTAGAAGTGATTCAACTTGAATATGAATTAGTGAACGTAAACTAATTGAGTAAATTAATGTTAGTAAAAAAATCCAATGTTAATGAATCAAATGTGATTTAAATTGAAAAACCAATTCATTGAATATTAATGAGAAGTGAATTTATATTGATTTGGTTATGGATTGATTGGATATTTGTTGGATGTTGGTTGGATGATAGTTGTGTGATGGTTGGATTTATTGTTTTGATGGCATTTTCTATATTGGCATATATAGTTGTTGTATTGATATATGTTGTATATTGATATTACTTTCATATATGCATGTGTGTGTGTACTCATTTGTTTGCTGAGTGTTTAGTAGGTGCGGATGGCGCTTGCTTCGCATTTGGAGCTCGCTTTCGCGCTATATTAGCCGTATATGCTCGCTAATAATATATAAGGTACATATCTCGGATTACATATCGTACTTTTACACTTTTTTCCCTCGGGATGTCTCATCCTCGAAGATGAGATGTATATTTATGATATATATATATATATGTTGTGATCCTACTATGATCGAAACGTGCAAAGAAGATATTAGTTAAACGCTATATGGAAGAATTTTTTTTTTTTTGATAAACTAAAATTTTGATTTTTGAGTAATAAAGTTAAACGATATTAGTTGGTTTTGAAAAGATAACTATGAATAGAATTGAAAATTTTGAAAAAAAATTTGTAGGAAGTTTAACGAAAGGATTTTGGAAAAGTTAAAAAGTTTAAATAGATTTGAAATCTAATTTTAACGAGTTGTTTTGAAAAGTTAATGGATTTTGTGACTTTTTCTTACTTGGTAATTTCGAGAACGAAATTCTTTTAAGTATGGGAGAATGTAACGACCCATAATTTAAGTTATTTGAAATTCGTATATTTAATTGATTTTAAATATTCACAAGTTAATTTTATAAGCTGAAAAACTTATATTTGAATATCTGGATTTAATTAGATAAATAAATTGTTAATTTAATATTTCAAATTGTGTAAATAATTGGAATTTTGATTTAAGGAGAATGAAAATGATTTAGAAAGTTGAATTAAATCATATTTGAATTAGAATAGTGATAGTAAACTTTTGAAATCGATTTAAAAGTTAATTTTTAGAAATTGAATATTTTAATATTTAATTGACGTATAAAATAGTCATTTTTCATACAGTCTTGGATTTCGACTAAACCAGCTTCATTAAATCCGTCATGTAATATTGTTGTAAGGTTTAAATTTCATGTCAATCGAACTTACGGTTTGTCTGAAGTAAGCTAAAATGCGTAGAAATCTGTTTAAGTCAAATTTTAAATTTAAAAGGTCGATTTGAAAACATATCTTTCAAATCCAATCGAAATGGCTCTCAACATATATTCCATTGCATTCGGAATAAGGGTAAAACATTATAACCGCTAGACGGCACGCTTCGATTGGAGTTCGAAAAAATTTCAGGTGAACAGTGTCGCGAAATTTTCTATAAAAGGATTTGATTTTTCTTATTTTCACAAAACCCTACTAGGGTTAGGGCAAGCCGCAACTTTCATTTCTATGGCTAGAAAACATCCTCATTTCTCCTCTAATATCTCACGGTCCATCGATAATTAGCAAAAAGTTTCAACTACGAAGTTGTAGAGTACAATGAGAGCTTCCAATCCAACGGCCAAGATTGGATTTAATGCTATGGATTGACAGCAAAAGCGCCGCGTTCACCTACCATTCGAGCATGAAAATCAATGCAAAGGGGCAGCCGAGTTTTACACCATCGTGGCCATGGGAGGAGCTTGCTTCGATGCATCGTTCGACGGCATTCGATCGACGTCTCGATCATCATAGAAGGCTCGATGATTCCTTGAAATAGGTGGCCGATTGGGTTTCGATCATGATAAGCCTGATGGGGAAGAAGCAATTTCGTGCGGCCGTGATCTATTGAGACAAATCGTGCGGCCTTGATTTGGTTAGGGTTTTTTAAAAAAATTGAAATTAATTTATATATTAAATTATTTAATGTTTAAAATGTCATATCTTCTTCGTACGAGGTCCGTTTCGCACGAAACCAATTGTGTTGGTTCGTATTGACGAGCACTACACTATGGAGCTGGATTGTGATTTATTTGAGCTAGTGAAAATTTTGGTTGAAATTAAATGCTTGTTTAATTTTAATCGTAATAAATCGCTATCGCGACGACTACAAGCAATGTGAGTATAACTCACTCTTTCCGACTCACTGATATTTTTATATAACTGAGAAATAATTTATTATATAATGATAGATGATTGACTGGATGATGTATAGTATATTATCTATATATTGATTGGTATTTGGATATATACCGGCCTATTGGAGCAGATGACCCTTTATGCGCGTCTGCCTCGAAGTGGACATTATACATATATTTCTAGTATGTATATTTGTTGCAGGTGATAGGTTGGAGGAATCCAACTGGATTCCTCACCAATATTGATTTATTTGATGATATTGTGACACATGCTGTTATCATGTGATATATGATATTTTGGATGCCGTGATTGATATATTTAGTGTTGTTGCAACATTGGGCATATTTTGGTAATTTTAAAAATGTTAAAGTTATGATTTTAAATTGAAAAAGGATTTTCAAATAATTATGAAAATAGATGTTTTATTGAATTTTGAATTATCTAAGTAAATGGATTTATCAAAATAAATAAAAATTATAATTTTTATGTTATAAAAATTATGATTTTTGTGAAATATACTTAAGTATGATTTTTGGAGTTATATAAGTTATAATAACGATTTGTAATTATTAAAAGAATAAGTTTATTTAAATGGTGATTTTTGATCTATTATAAACGGTTTATATACAAGATTTATAAAATTGAATTTTTGTAAATCAGAATGATGGGATTATAAAGGAATTTTGTAAGTGTTAAAATGAGGTTGCAAATGGATTTTATAAGTAAATAATATTTATGGATTTATTATTTGGTGAAGTTATAAATAAATAAATTTGTAAATAAATGATTTATAAGTAATTAACTTATAATTTGGATTTTTTTCATATAAATAAGAGATAAATTGAATCGGTTAATTAAAGGATTTTATATATGGAAGTTTTTATAAAATATAAATGGAATTTATAAACATTGTTCTATAAATATGAAATCAATAAAAATTTGATTAGTTAAATATGCAAGTTTATTAAAGGAATTTCATCAATGATTTTGGACAGTGGATAATCCTTTAATAAATATGTCGAGTTAATGAATTTGGTAAATGAAGTATATCCACGATTTTGGACAGTGGATAATTCTTGAATTCAATCTGTAGAAGCTTTAATTTGGTAAACGATTTATATTCACGATTTTGGATAGAGGATAATATATTAAATAAAATAGATATATTTTGGGAAGTGATATTTAAATTGGATTTAAACGGTTTGAAGATGTTTTAAAATGCGTTAACAATCGAATATATAGATTTCAACATTTATTGTTGAAATAGACGTTTTCGAAAAGAATGGAAATGATGGACTATAACATTGTTGTTATAGTAAATGATTTTCGAAAGAAAATGTTTTGTATAGTATATGCGATTCATATATATATATCTTATTTTCGAATCCCTGTACTATTGGTTTTGGGTTGTCCTAACGATGTTTTACGTAACATTCGTTTTGACCCAAATAAACGTGTTTAATAAGTACATTTTCCTTAAAGAATAAAATATATACTTAATTCTTATTTAAGTATATGTAATATTTTCTAAGTGATGAAAATAAATTGATTTGTTAATTTCTTATTGTTAAATAAGTATTTGGAAATGTTTTCCAATGTTAAAATGTTGAAATTGTTTGGAATTATATCTTTTTAAAGATAATTTGAAGTGAATATTTGGCAAGCGATTTAATTAATAAATTAAAAGGGCCCAGTGATTGTTATGGTGCCGAATATTGTTTGTTTGCTTTGATAGTTAAATAACCGACGATCAAATTTGGCCATTTTAGTTCCTCGACTTGATATGGAAACTATTTAGTCGTACACTTAGTACATAGCCTTCTGTGTAGGCTTGATTATCGTTTGTGTTGAGAATGTTGATTCGTATAGTGTGGAGTATTACTTCAATCAACCGAGCTACCTTCTTGGCCCGAAGGATAGCAAGTTAAAAGTTGGAGACGTGATAAATCTATGAGACTTAGTTGCTATGTGAGGTTGAGAAATGTTTTTGCGTTGTTGGTGCGAAGAGACCTGGATCAGATTTATCTGAAAACCACTTCGGACCAACGTATATGCGACGATTGTGTAGTTTGATTGTGATGATATTAATATTCTGGATTTTCATAGTGGGGGACTGCTTGTTAATCATTTGGGGTTAAAATCCCATTATACATATAGTAGCAGTGGTCTTTTCGTTATGAAATATACAATGCAAGGACTATTTGCTACTAATCCTAGAGATTTCCTGATAGGATGTGGTAGGAAAGTACCTTCGGTTTGTCCTGTTCCTGGATAACTTGTATGGATGTTTGACCGACATTGCATTTCTATGGATTACGTACATTGTTTTTTACAAACGTACATCATTGGCGGCGGGGAAGACAACTTCTCTTAGCTTAACACCCTCCTTGAGATGTATAAGCTTAAGGGTTGTATTTTTGTGGAAGGCAATTAGTAGTCAACGGAAATGACCGTGTGGCATTCAAAGTGATGTGATTTGTGATATGTGAAAGGTAATCGTTACCTCAGGCCTCATCAATCGAAAATGACTAAAACATGGTTAGACGCAGCAAGGCTAAGTGGGTCGCTCCCATTAGGGTATGATCGTCCTCTTCTATATATATCTTTAAATGCTATGACATCGTGTATCTGATTATTGTGGTTTTTATGCTTCGAGGGCCCTCGGTAAAGGTCGGTAACAACCGGAGGATGACATATTCGGTACCATCTAGTTATAGAGGTGGGCCGGTCTTGAATTGGTAGAGAAACTTTGTGATGGTTTCTCGGTACATTCTTCTAGAGATATACTGCCGGAAGTTAGTCCCTTCACCTGGTCATTTATATGGAAATCCAAACTCCACTACGTACCTGCCATTTTTTGTAGAGCCTAGTATGCTAGAATTTAATAATGGTAACAATTTCGGCTATTTTAAATATTTTTTGTATACTAGATACTAGTATAATATCAGATGATTTGATATGAAATGTTTTAGTTATCGTAAGGTAAAAAAATATCCTTGTTTATGTGTGGACGTGTCTTACGAGATAATTTTGTTTTCACAAAGGAAAAGTTTGGTAATTTAATAAATTCAATTGAGTTTGTTTCTCATGCTGGTTTACCAGACTGATCCGGCCGTTCTTCCCTTTCAATGCTCGGGTCAGAACGAGTATATTTATAGGTTCAAATTGGTGCTATTGGAGCTTCAGAAGGCAAGCTGGAGATCTTCATTTTTGTATGCACGTATATGTTTTGATTATCGATTATCCGATGCATTGCTTAGTTGTTTATATTATCAACAATTGTGAGGACGGGTTATTATAACTATTCAGACTGATAACTATTGATTGATTGTTGAACTCTGATTGATGTATGTATATACAGTTTCGATTTTGTAAAGATTATTGATGTGATATTATATGTTTTCCGCTGCAATGTGAGATTCTGTATTGTTCCGTTTGGTTCTATCTTCTCTCTTTCTTCTCTTCTCTCTTCTTTTCTTTCTCCTGAATTTCCGTCAGTCGATGCTTTTTGGGTCGGACATGTGTGGTTTATTGTCGATTCAAAGAGTATGGATTTGCGGGATGTCGCACCTGCCAAAGCGCAAGAGTGAGAAAAGACAAGTTCTTCGAAAGCCTTCGCGGTTCACTATTCAGAATGGAGTCATGTATAAGAGAGGTTACTCTACTCCTTTACTCCGGTGTATCGCCCACGATGAAATCAAACGGGTATTACATGATGTGCACGAAGGTGAATGTTGCGATCACACTGGGGGACAAGCTCTTGCCATGAAAGTACTCTGATACGGTTATTATTGGCCGACTGTAAATCGCGACACACCAGATTATGCCAGGAAATGTGACAGATGTCAAAAACATGCTCGAATTCCGAAAGACCCACCTACCCAAATAACTCAAATGGTCAGTACATGGTCGTTCGCAATATGAGGCACTGATATTATTGGGTCTCTACCTCTAGCAAAAGGTGGCGCGAAGTACGCCATCATTGCAGTTGATTACTTTACCAAATGGGTGAAAGCCGATCCCCGTGCTACTATCACAACGAAGAAAGTGATCAACTTTGTGGTATGCAACACTATCTGTCGGTTTAGTCTCCCACATACCATCATCACTAACAACAGAGCCCAATTCGATAGTGTCGAGTTTAAGAATTCCTGTTAGCGGTTTCATTTCCAAAAGACATTCTTTGTAGCTGCACTCCCTCAAGCGAATGGACAGGTCGAAGTAGTCAATAAATTTATAAAGTCCCTAAAGAAAAGATTGGAAAACGCCGGAGGCAAATGGGTCGATGAACTTCCTATAGCTCTATGGGCATATCGAACAACCCACAAGTCCACGACCGGCCACACTCCATTTTCATTTTCCTACGGCGCAGAAGCCATCATTCCAGTTGAATTGGAAGTACCTTCTCATCGTATCACTTATTATGATCCAAAGACAAATGCTAAATTACTTGCCAAATCTCTGGACTTACTAGATGAGAAGCGTGAAGTGCTGATTTGAGGGCAGTCGCATACCGAAGTCGAGTCGCCCGATTGTACAATGCTAAGGTCCGACCCTGAACCATTGAACTCGGTGATCTCGTCCTCAAGAGAATTACCCTATCCATTCGCATATGAAACCAACATGGGAGGAACCGTATGTTATTGAATGAAGATTCGGAGATGGCACATTCAAATTATCGACCATTGCTGGGCTCACTTTGCCGAGAGCCTGGATCAGCGTGAGTCTTCATCACTATTACACATAACGGGCTTTAATTATTCATTAAGTATGCTTTTCATTTGCAATTTGTTTATGCATTTGAAATTTTGAATTTTTAATAAGGCAACTGACTTTGCCTTACTTTCTTATTTTAGCAAAAAGTTGCCATCTCTTCGAGTCAGAGCAGTGATTCTTAAAATGCGTCATACGACCATCATGATGCACGGAGAGCTAAGTTCCATCTTACGGTGGGACTTATTCAAATAGGGAGTGACTGTGGCATGATCGGTCACTTGCTTAGTGACACTCGAGCTCGAGGGAAAGCCATCACATTAAAGCCAAAAAGGATTGATACACGATAATCCTCTAACTAACTCCGGCTCCTAGAATGCAAGCTGAAGTATAAACTTACAAATGTAGGTTCGAAGAGGGTGGCTCTGTTCACCTAACGACTTTGCCCGTGTTTAATCTAAGTCTAAAGAGGATGGATCCGTCCGTCTAACGACCTCACTTGTTAAATCAGGGTGGATGTGATCCGACCGTCCACGATCCTGATAAATCTATCGTTCCCAGAGTGCGAATGAAATACTAAAACTCAAAGCAGATGTGATCATCTATTGACCAAATCCAGATTCCCAAAGTACGAACTGGAGTATAAACATCACAATGGGTGTGACTGACCATCCATCGACTAATTCTAAGTCCGCAAAGCATGGGCTGGAGTATAAATACAAACCGGGTGTTAACCGACCGCCCGTGAGACAACTCCAAGTCCCTAGAGCGTGGATCAGAGTATAAACACAAATTGGGTGTGATTGTTCACCCCAAATTAATCTGAGTTCCCAAAGTGCAGACGAAATTCTAAATATCAAATGGATGTGATTGACCGCCCGTAAAATAGCTTAAGTCCCCGGAGCGCAGACATATCTTTAAACATTAAATGGGCATGACTGACCACCGACACATAAGTGTAATCCCCAAAGTGTGGGTGCGATTACTAATAGATGAGCGAGTGTGATCTGACCACTCAACTCGTCTCATTTCAACTTCGTTCCAACTAGGTTAAGCTCGATTTATCAAAGGAAAAAAGCGATTGCCGACCAACCACTTTAATTTATCCCTAGGACTGGGGGTAAAAGTCAAGTACCAGCCACTGATCGAGACAGTGTAATACTGGGGCTCAACTTAACGTTCGGTTATGACCTAAAGCCATAACTTCGAGACTTAACGACCAAACTCAGGTCCAATTCAGAGACTAAAGCCTCACAAGTACATTAAATGGAAATTCAAAGTGTTAAAACACTTGAGAAAATAAACGCGAGATTATGCTGAAAACAAAGTGGAATTTCATTTCAGTTATCCTTTGAAAGAGAAGGATAAGTACAAAAATTATTCTAAGAATTCCTAGAAGCAGGGGTCAAACCCGCATTTATACATATCCTACAGGAAGTAAAAAAAATCCTATATATCAACCAAAAAAGAGAGCAAGGAGACAAGTCTATTCCCTTGTTTTCTTTTTCTTCTTCCTCGACGTTGACCTAGTGGAGCTACCACTCAGATGCCTCTTCGAGCCTTTGCCTTTTGGTGGGTGGTCTCCAGCGAGAGTAATTATGGTAATCTCTTCCTCCGAACTCACGAGAATTGGAATACTTTCTGAATATGGAGTCGAAGGAATAGGAACACTCTTGACGTGGGAAGACGAGAGAGGCGGGCTGGTATTGACAACTGTACCACCGGGAGAAATCATTCGTAGAGGAGCCGGGCTAGGACCTGCCATACCACCTCCAATACCACTGGCCTGTGCGGCTGCTTCCATCTCGACATTAATTTCTACTAGTGTCTCTTCCTCATGAATTGTGTCAGCGTCCACGGGGATGTTGCTGGTTAGGCCCGAAAAGCTGGCTATGAACGCGCCTTCGCCTATGATGAATGGAAGGTCGGTAAGTGGGTCACTTTGATGACTAAGGAGCTCTTCCATCATCTGTTCGTCAAAAATAAAAGCACTCCCCTACACTTCCTCAGTTGGTGTAGCGGCCATTGTTGTGGTTGCCTCCGTCATAAAGGCCTCCTGCTCATGATAATGCATTTGGGTTACAAGGGGCAAGGCCGGTGCAGCTCCTGTCGTTGGATGAAGATAAGAAAAAATATTAGTGACTTCTTCTGATAATATGCCAAACTCGGAATGAATTCAAGATGTGTTCAGAATACCTTCCTCAGATTGGCTCGTGGGTGGAGCCGGAGTGGCTTTAGGGATATGCTCGCAAGCTGGAGACAATTGCGGTGGATCAGGATTGTAAGCAGGCACAGATTGAGGATCAACTGCAGGAGTAGAATCGAGATAGGTTGGCATAGAATTTCAGGGCTCATATCATGATGCTCAACACCAGAACCCTCTCCAGCCTTTGGATGCTGTGTGATGAGTCTCTTATTTTCAAATATGATAGTGGCATCATGGAGAACTCTTCTCTCGTCCTCAGTCGACACCCAATTCTCCAATTCGAACTCATCGATGGATTTAGTATGATGCTCTGCTATTTCATCTTCAACTAAGCGGCACCAAGCATTATATAGATGCGATGGGTAATCTTCGAGCCATCTCAGATTTCAATGCATCGGAATATTGACATTATATGTGATGAGGAGATCCTCAATGTCACCTTCCAGCTTGGCCTCTACCGCTCTAGCCTCAATCTCAACCCTAGCCTCGGCTTCCTACACCTTTATTACAGCCACATCCCTCTCACTCCTAAGTTCCGTAGCTTGATCACATGCCACTTGGGCAGCCTTATTAGCATCATCCTTTTCTTTGACGACCTCAACATACTTTGCCTTAAGCTCATTGAGCTCCTTGAGCACATTATCTATCTTGGCTGTGATGGTGGCGTTTCTATGGCCCATGTCACCGACCAAAGTTAGGTGCTCTTGTCTCATCTGCTCCATCTTCTTGTTCACCCTATCAACTTTCTTCAAGGCCTCTGTTTCTGAGTTCCTCAAAGTGTCATTCCCAGGAGTGAGCACTTGTACTGTATAGTCCTTCTGAGCGAGATCGGTTATCAGTTTCTCAATCGTCTTCGGCCCACGAAGGCCACCGCCGATGCTTTCTCTATGGTCTTCATCCATTCCCGATACTGGCCATAAACATCATATATGTTGTCATGCATCGTTTTTTCTACCTCATTAGGAATTCGTTTGAGATGTGGAGGGAATATGAAGTCGTCGAAGCAGACATTTGGGAAATCCTTTTTCAACTTAGCGATTCTAATCGCCCCTTCTCCTGGTAGGTTCTGTAATGGCTTGTTCGGTGGTGATGGGGGTCTCAGTTTCGATCCTCCGACGTTGTTCGTCGGATTTTGAAGTTTGAAAAGGTGGTACTTGGTACAAAGATTCTAAGGATTGTTTACCAGAACTAGAAGATTGAGTTGGACCTCTAGGTGGCGGAGTGCTTGATCGGGAACATCACCTATACTGCCTCTCCTTCTCCCTTTCCCTCTCGTAGCACTCCCTCTCTTTACTTGAGTAGTCACGATCGTGTACTCTATCGGCCTCACATCTGCGAGACTCAAAGTATGAGCTAGATGAACAACGCGTAGAACGGAGACTACCAAGCATAGATTCTCGCCTTGACATCGTATCTGTAAAATGAAAAGACAAACACGGTTAGTAATCTCCAGAGATGAATAGCTTGTGACTAGAAATTGTGTGGTGTCATGAAGTGTGTGTATGCATGTGCACACACCCCAACCAACCGGTCGTAAAAGCCATATTCGAAGGAGTTGGCTCTCCTATGTCTATGGCGCTTTGAAGCCCCTCTAATTCGGTATCTTGGTGCAAAGGCAAGTCATCCGAAATGGGAATGTCCGCCAGTCCCGCAAAGGAGCTCTCTATCTGCAAGGGAGGAATCTCTTGACTAGTAGCAGGCAAAGAGACTACGATGGTTTTGCGCCCTATAGATTTTAAAGTAGTAGACTTGCCTCTTCTCATCCATACTAAAGATCGAGGACTTCACGAAGGCCCAGCCACGGGCTCATCTCCAGTAGTCATATTCTTATCACCACCTTGTTTAGTAATTACTATCCTCGGAACTCTCCTTCAGGCTTGCCTCACCGGGGCCATCCTAAGAACTCCTGCGAGTCCAATGCTTTGATCTCTGTCAATTAGCCCAACGGCAACCAGATTCTCGTCCGTAAGGACTTCATCAATCTCTATGTTTATACCAAAATTGGGCACAACACTCTACGGATGTGTTTGAAGAGATAAAATGAAGAAATTAAATATAAAAAGAGGCAGATCTAACAAACACACCAATCAGCAAATAAGAAAATGTGTGGAAATAGACGAATTTAGAGTGGTTTATCGTATAGCCTACGTCCACTATGAAATGGATGACTTTTATTAGTTTTTTCTTGCCGGTTACAATGAGTTACAATAGTACAATCCAAGTATAAAAGTAATTTCGACAGAGTCTAGACGTAGAAATGCCAAAAGTCCTTTTTTAGTAGGTCTTGGGATGTAGGTTATCGTCCCATTCTTGAATGAGCTGGAGCGTAGCGAGCAAATATCTCTCCCAGATCTCGAAGGATTTCTTCTCTCACGTGGGTGGGCCTATGTGATCGATCCTTGGTCATTTGGACTTGATCCATGATCGATATGAACGAAATTCGTATCGATCAAGATTTAGCCCAATCGAGTCGAGATCGATCATGAACATTCCAGGAGTTGCACGCAAGTGCCAGTGAAAATTTGGTAGCATTCGGACTTGTAGATTTCGAGTTATGATCGATACAAGTTTGAATTTGTTGAAGGCTGTCGAGTTCGCATCGCTTCCCGGCACGTGCTAACCAATGACGTGGTGCTATCTTTTAGGATCGATCCACTTTTCATGCCGAATGACCGAGTTATCCATCTTTGCACGTCTCTTTCGCATTGTTCTAAGATTCGTTTCATTCATATCGATCTCATTCGCATTGGTCCCTTATTGCTTACTTCGTATCGACGGTCAACCCTCCTTTTGTATCGGTCAACCATGCTCTACTTCGTATCAATATTCGGCACTCTACTTTGTATCGATAGCATAATGGCTTCTTCGTATCGATAGATGGATGACTTCTCTCGCATCGATCAACAACGATCGATACGAACCATGTAGGTAGAAGACCGATACGAAGATTGTACTCATGGGACCGATTCAAAGTGACATGCGCAGATGGATACGATGCATTAACCATGTTGGATATGATTTAGGGTTAAATTAATGGATATGATGCAGTACACAGTTGTTGGATACGAACCAGGCATTTTCCATCGGTGCGAACTAGCTTTATTCTGATTGTTACGATGGAGGCCGCCTTGGATGGATGCGAACTGATGATTTTGATGGATGCGTACGAGATTATTGCTTGATTTTGCATGATCATATCTTGAGCATACGAATCCCGATTAATCTAAAATTTGGAATGCTGGCTTTTATAGCTTTGATTATCGTGCCATGTTAATTGTAGCTCGATCCAGACTTGGACAAAATTCATCCATAGTAGACCTGTGTACAACCGATCTTTAGGACAGACCGTCTTTAGATTCCAGTCAATTCCTTGGTATCACGGCCTTGCGCAAAAGGAGGGATAACATTTTCCTCCCAAAGTACTTCTTGTGAGAACATGACGTGCTTTGAAAAGTTGCGATCTTCATTCTGAGAAGTTCCTTCCATTTTGTTAAGTAATTGTTATGTTTTCGTCAAAAGATGTAACCTTTGATTGGTCTTTAGTAGTATGAATAATGAATTGTTGACGGCCCATTATTATACTATGCACTATTATAACTGAGAGTTGAATAATAATAAACTGTTGGCCGTTGTCGTAATTGTCACCGGGTAGGCATTCAATTCCTATTAACTTTGAACTTTGAATGTTAGTCTGTCACATACATGATTATGTGTTAACCAGACTCCCGTCAACGTTTATACATGCATGAGTCGTTGTCAGTTCAATGAATTCCGCATCGATCCTCTCCTGAATCGATGTGAAGTTCGAGTTGTAATAATGCTTAATGGTTGTTTTGGAATCTCCCTTCGTATCGATTCTCTCCTGGATCGATTTTAGAAGGTGGGAGATTATCTTCGTATCATTGACATCGACACATGTTAATAGCTCTTTGGAATATTTCGTATCGAGGGATACAAGTTTCTATGGACTTTAGAGCAATGGATATGAAGTTGCCATTTTGCATTGATGGATTGTTGATGGGTCGGAATGGTCCAAACAAGTCTTCGTTGTCACGTTCGTATCGATGAGAGCTGATGGACACGAACAGCCATGGTCTGAATCAATGGTAAATGGATATGAATAGGCTACTTCGTATCGATTCGAGGGGACACCATTCCTAACGGTCAACATAAATGGGAGACGAATCATTTCCTTCTAGTTTTCCACCCATATAAATGCTTTTTGTACTTAGAAAAATTCCATCTGTTTTCATTTTACTTCCAGCCTTTCGTATGGATCAAAGTTCGAAAGCAAGAAAATAGTATTTGCCTTCAAATCGATCCACGTTTTATCCCCCGACTTATTCACTCAAATTAGGTAATTGATCGACCAAATTCAACTTAAAATGATGAGACTCGAATTCTTATGCCACTCCTACGTCCTCGTGACCGATACTGGTTGTGAGGAGGCCGGAGACGGGTTAGAGCAATGTCGAGGAAGAAGGAGATGGAGCTCGGGCTGATTAGAGAAGAAGAAGTCTAGGAGCTCTTATATCGATGATGGATAAAGGATGAGTTCGTATCAATCCAAATGTATTATGACTTCGTATCGGTTGATAAAGCTGCCTCGTATCGATGGAAAGTGGATGCTCAGATCGATCGATTGACGATGAATTTTCATATCGCTCCAGAGAAATCGATACGAAATTATTGGGCCTGGCAATCGATATGAAAATTTCACTGTCGATCGATACGAAATAGAGAATATTGCATCGATATGAAATAACCTTTGGGTGATCGATATGAAGTGGTGTACCAGATCGATACGAATTACCGTTCTCATGATCGATACGAATTGTATTCCTGGTGGTCGATCTGAGTCCAAACTTTGATGGATACAAAAAGTTTTGCACACTTGAATATTTTATTTCGACGAGCTTCTGCTTCGCATAATTGGACTTAGCCGTTTCATTGCATATTTAACCGCCCTTCGAAGCTCGTCGATGGAACTGTAAATTGACAAATTTGACGAACTTCAACTTAGATCGATCTCCGAAGTCTAAATGGAATGGTTGTGACAGTCAGCAATGACAGTTACTCCGGTAGAATTTCAAAATCTCGTCGCTTGAACATCTCATTCATCTTTGTAGAGCTTCTTAAGCACTATATGATACTGCATTGCACAACATACTCATGCACTTCATTCTAGGGCACACACGGGATTATTGTCATCTAATAATGGTTTTTACTGAGTTGAATAGCCATGGAACTCGGGAGTTCACAACAGCAGGAGTCTCAAAGTCCACCTCCTCCGATAACAGAGATGCAGGCCATTGCGATCGATGTCATAGGTCCAGCCCCAGACGAGTTGCCTGGAGCAATCTTTATTGGGAATCCACAAGATTCCATACCATCTAACGTCTCCGAAGATATGATGGGGAGAATCTTCTTAAGACATGGGTTATCGTTGAATGACGTCCTATTACTGGGGCCAAAAGACAGGCCACATATTCCTCCAAAAGGATATACAAGTTTTAATCGATTTTCTTGGATGGCTGGAACACTTCCCCCATTTAACTAATATATTTGAGAAGTGCTAGCTTACTTAGGGATTGCTCCATCACAACTGCATCCAAATGGATATGCGTTGTTGAACAGCTTATTCATCGTTTTTATGGAGCATCTCTTACGGCCCTCGACTCCGAAGGAAGTCAGATTCTTGTTTAATGTCAAGAATCAGGGAGATATTACCTCGTTCACATTCTTAGAGGGGGTCAGGATTGTCAAGATATGACTAGAACCAGGACTAGACTTAGCTACTTCAAGACCGAATGGTTCTATGTTCGGTGCCCGCCAGGGTTTACTAGACGGTGGTTAGCTAGACGTAAGTGCCGCAATTTCTCTGGTGACTAACGAGGTAGTTGTAATCGACGTTGAGTCTAATATTTTCTTTCCATTACAGCCGCAATTCCACGACCCGAAGGTGCCCGATTTAAAGAAATAATGCAAATTCTTCAAGAGGTGCCTGGAGAGACTAAGAAGATCGATTCGGTGCTGACAGATGAAAATTTGAGGACTGTAGGGATAATTAACCGAGGCCAGAGCATAAGGCTTAAAGGATCTCGTAAGGCCGCCTCGACAAGATGGGCTAAGCGTAGGGCGCCCAGGATTGTAATAGTTGAGCGGGGTGATGAAGAGGATACGCCCACTGAAGACGAACCCGTAGTGGGGCCCCATGATAGTCTTCGACATTCAAAAGGAAAGAGGAGAGGCAAGGTGGTTGCTCATAAGCTTTATAAGTCCTCAAGATGGAAATCCGTGGTCATGTCCCTGCCAGCTGTCGGTGTTAGAAGTTTGGAGACTCCTTCCTCATAAATGGAGAATCCTTTCGAAGGACTCACCGACATTCCAATTTCGGACCGTGTGTCGCTCCAACACGACATCGGATTGGAAGGGCTTCAAAGCGCTTTAGATTTAGGCGAGTCACTTCCTACGAGTATGGTGGACATAAATGGTTGGTCGGCGGATTTTGCACATGCATACATACACTTTCACGGCACTGCACAATTTCTAGTCATAAGCTATTCATTTCTGGAGATTACTGATTCTGCTTCTCTTTCTATTTCTCATGTACGATGACAAGGCGGGAATCCATGCTCAATAGCCTTAGGTCGGCACGCCAGTCGTCTAGTTCATATTATGAGTCCCGCAGAAGGGAGGATGATAGAGACACAATCGCAGTTATTCTAGCCAGAATCGTTACGAAAGGGAAAGGGGCAGGGAGAGAGAGAAACCGGCTTCACATTGAAGACCGGCTTCTCGAGTACAAATGTCCGATTCACAGCGCCAGAGGATCGAAACCGAAGCTCCTACTATCACTGAGCAAGCTGTTACTGAGCCCATTTGGAAGGGAGAGATCAGAATCGCCTAGGTGAAAAAATATTTTCCAAACATCTATTTTGATGGCTTCATCTTCCCTTTGCATTTAAAGAGAATTCCAGTCGAGGTAGAACAAACAATGCACGACTATATCCATGACATTTACAGCCAATACCATAAATGGATGAAGACCGCGGACAAAGCATCGGCGGTGGCCTTTGAGTGGGAGAAAACAATTGAGAAATTAGAAATCAATCTCGCTCAAAAGGACCACATAATTCAGGTGCTTCATGATGAGAGCGAGTCCACGAGAAACTCAAAGACAGAGGCCAACATAAGGGCTGATAAGGCTACTCGGCGGATGGAAGAGACGAGGTGGATGTTTGCGCCAAAATTGGTCACAAACCCTAAATACCGTGAAAGCACCAGTGTATGAACACAAATCAGTGATATTCAAGCACAAATATCAGATCTCAGCAAATATCAAACAGCAATTCAGAAATAATGAACAAAGACACAAGGTTTATAGTGGTTCGGCTATCTCCGGCCTACGTCCACTTCCAAGTTTGATCCTTTTATTGATGATCCTTCCTGGTTATAGATGATTACAGCAGTAATAATGGAGAATTTCGAGTACAATAGTTGTATTGAAGTGTAGAAATGAATCCGGCAGAGTCTGGACGTCCAATGGCCAAAAGGTCCTTTTTCTGTAGGCTTCTGGGTGGTATTTATAGGCGTAGGAGGCTGAGATCGCGCTCAAACTTCGGGAGACTTCTTCTGGCACGTGAGTGGGCCCACTCGACCAACCCCACCAAGTTTCGACTCGATCTGTGATCGATACGAAGTGATTTCGTATCCATCAAAAAATGATCCAATCGAGCTGAAACTTGGCAGGAACATTCCTTACCTTGTATGCAAGCTGCTGTGAAAATTTCGTTGCATTTGGATCAGTGGATCTTGAGTTATAATCGATTCGAACTTGGGTTTTCCGTTGGCTGTCGTCTTCGAATCTATCTGTTCGAATCCATCACCTTTGATTCGATGGAGGCACGTGCGCGTGCAATGACGTGTTGCGTAATCCCTGGGTTGATCCACCTTCCTCGCCGTGTTGAACGCTTCCTTCCTAGAGACGTGGACTTGCATCCATGTTTTATGCTTCGTCCATATCCATAACTTCACAACGGCATGCTTGTACCCATCGATTCGTGCTTCTCTTCGCATCGATTCCAGGAGTACACTTCGCATCGATCATTCACAAATTGATCGACATGAAATGACCATGGGGGTTATCGATACGAAGTGGTTGTGATGAAGCGGAGGATGGATACGAAGCTCATCCTTGGGATGGATACGAACAAAACCGTACCTGATGGATACGAACAAAGCCTTACCTGATGGACACGAACAAAGTTATACCTGATGGATACGAAAGTACCAAACTACTCTGCCATCGATACGAAAGTATCGATTCGAGACATGCCGCCTCTTCCCATCCTGACCGATACGAAACCATTGAGCCGTGTACATGTTGATCGATACGTACAGTATCGATTCGAAGTCCTTCACCCTGCTCTGCCTTTGATCGAAACGAACCCCATCGAGTCGAACCAAAACCGATCGATACGAAGTCGATCGATACGAAACACCAACTACCTGATCAATACGAAACGTATCGATACGAACCATCTCTACTGATTGATGCGAAATGCATCGATACGAACCAATTCCTGCACTCCGATGGATACGAACAGCATGTTCTTCCTACCTTGCTTCGATCATATCTCCTTCATACGAACTCCGATTAACCTGAAATTTGAAACATAGCCTCTCCTAGTGCTTATCATCATCTCCAATCAATTTCATCCCGATCAAAGCTCAACCAAATTTTGACGACATCGATTGCAGCCTTGATTCCGATCGATCTTCAATCCCGATATCCATCATTCCTTGCCAATTTGTTGATATTCCAGCCTTGACTAAAAGGTGGGATAACATTTGCCCCCCAAAACATGCCTTGTGATAAGAAGGCATGTTTTGAATAGTTCCGAATCCGATATCCAAAGTCCATAGCCAATTCCATGTCCATCCGAACTCGATGACCGAGCTTTTAATCCATCCTTATCCAATAGCCAATAACTGAATCCAGGACCTCTCCGGGTCGATATCCAAATCCATAACCTCTCCGGGCTCTTGCCAAGCGCAATCCACACCTGACGACCGTGGTCCAATGTCTCTGGACGTTGAGTTAACCTATCCGAGTTCTTGCCAAGCGCGATCCACACCTGACGACCGTGGTCCCTGGACGTTGTACAATGCCATGGCTTAAGTCCTAAGCCGAATCCTGATCTCTCCGGACCCTTGTTGAGCATAGTCCATACTCAACGACCTGAAACAATAATCGATAACATGGGGCCTAAGTCCTAGGTCGAATCCTGGTCTCTCCGGACCCTTGTTGAGCATAGTCCATACTCAACGACCTGAAACAATAACAATTGATAATACATGGCCTATGTCCTAGGCCGAATCCTGGTCTCTCCGGACCCTTGTCGAGCATAGTCCATACTCGATGACCTGAATGAGTCAATTTACCACGTTCGGGCAAAGCGACTCACCCCTTGCCAGGCATAATCCATACCTGACGACCTTTTATCAAAAACCAGATAAAAATCCAATCAAAATCCAATCCAAAATCCAAATCAAAACCAGAAAATCAGAAATCCAAACCAGCATTCAAAACCAAAAACAATCACCCAAAGGAAAACCCAAATCAGAAAGCAAACAAAACCAGGAGTTCAATCTAACCTCCAAAACCAAACCAGAAAAAGAATCAGTGTCTGATCCAAAAGCAAAAGACAGATTTCACAAACCATAGCATCGTGGTTTATCACCATTCAGAGCATGCCTAGGGGCTATCTCCGTCCCCATACATGTGTAAATGACTTTGTCGTTTGCCAGTAGCTTGTTACTTATTTCGTATTATCCTGGTCAATGGATAATCAATCAACCATCGTTCCTGGGCCCCACATCATCGCGGTGTGAGGTAGTTGGTGGTTTCTCCGGTTCCACTGCTGCATTCCGAGTTCCGACATATTGTCACAACTGTCCATTCCTTACATGCTCCTCGGTTATATCCTTTAAGTGCCCGCAGCTGTTGGTATCATGTCCATCTAAATCATGGAAGAGACAGTGCCTTCCTGATGCCCTCTCCCGTTCTGATGGTTCTCTCCTAGCGGGCCTTCGGTAGGGAAGGCGATTTCGAGTGTCCAAGTATATCCGTTCCAGCGTCTCGTTCAATCCTGTATATGTAGAAAACTTTGGATCCTTCCATCGCTTCCTAGCTTTTCCAGAATCATCGTCCAACTTCCTCTTTCCTTTATCTTTATCTGAACCTCTACTGGATGGTTCTCCATCCTCAGTTGCATTTACCTACTTCAACTTTAAATCCATACTCGCATCTTCCTGCCGAAGGAACCTCTCTGCCTCGTGAAAGAATTCCTCGAGATCCTGTGGGGGATCTCGTATCAAAGATACCTTAAAGTCTGAATCCTCTCTGAATTCTGATACTGCCACCATCAAAACCATCGATGGATACGGCCGATCCACCGAAGCAACCGCCGCATTGAATCGGATTAGAAAAGCCCTAAGTGATTCATCCATCCTTTGCTTTACCGATGTTAATGTCATTACGTTCTTCGGCATCTTGATATGAACCTGAAACTGTCCCAAAAACCTATCCACCAATTCCCTCCAAGTCCTGATAGATCCTTCTCCCAGCTGCCTAAACCACATTGCAGCTAAGTCCGTCAAGTACAAAGGGAAGCATCGGGCCATCACTTCCTCTGATGCCTCCAGCACCTCCATGTGTATGGTGTACCTCATCAAGTGATCAGTTGGGTCTGCCTTGCTATCATATACCTCCACGCTAGGTAACTTAAACTTAGATGGGTTCTGAGCCATCCTTATTTCCCGAGCGAACGGACTCTTGTTCACTCCATCCAAGTCTCTATTGGTCAAGCCTCCACGCATGGTTTTCCTGATGATCTCCACTAATCCAGTATTGTCTGTCAGGGGTTGCCCTCCATGCCCCCGAGGGAACTCCGGCACATATTCCTCATGTGGCTCAGCAACGTTGGCTCTAGCCTGTTGAACTCCTTCTAAAGGTCCTCCTGTGTTGGATCCTGCGGGCCTGCCCCCAAGCCCTTGTTGATTGCCTTCTGGCGCCGTATCCCGTCCTCCATTGGGTTCCACAACCCTAGTCCCTTGTCCTGCATCCACAGCCGCTGTAGCTGTTCCTAAGTTCTGCATCCCTGCAGCTCTCATTTGCTCAAAGAAAGTCTGCATCATTTCCTGTTGACTCTTCAACAACCTCTCTTGCAGTGAATTTGTTATAGCTTCCATTTCGTCTCTGGTGATGTAGATGGAAGCTTGCCCTTCTCCAACTCCGGAGGATGCTTCTTGGCTTCCTTCTTACTGGCTTCTCTCAGCCCTTTGCCTTCTACTATTTTGCCTAGTCATTGTCTTCAAATCAAAACTCCTCAGACCCTTCAAATCTGAACTTCGAATCCGATGTAGCGTGTGCTAGTCCTTCTCAGTGAAAGCACAAAAGTGTTTGCGCCAAAATTGGTCACAAACCCTAAATACCGTGAAAGCACCAGTGTATGAACACAAATCAGTGGTATTCAAGCACAAATACCAGATCTCAGCAAATATCAAACAGCAATTCAGAAATAATGAACAAAGACACAAGGTTTATAGTGGTTCGGCTATCTCCGGCCTATGTCCACTTCCAAGTTTTATCCTTTTATTGATGATCCATCCTGGTTACACATGATTAAAGTAGTAATAATGAAGAATTTCGAGTACAATAGTTGTATTGAAGTGTAGAAATGAATCCGGCAGAGTCTAGACGTCCAATAGCCAAAAGGTCCTTTTTCTGTAGGCTTCTGGGTGGTATTTATAGGCGTAGGAGGCTGAGATCGCGCTCAAACTTCAGGAGACTTCTTCTGGCACGTGAGTGGGCCCACGCGACCGACCCCACCAATTTTCGACTCGATCTGTGATTGATACGAAGTGATTTCGTATCCATCAAAAAATGATCCAATCGAGCTGAAACTTGGCAGGAACATTCCTTACCTTGTATGCAAGCTGCTGTGAAAATTTCGTTGCATTTGGATCAGTGGATCTTGAGTTATAATCGATTCGAACTTGGGTTTTCCGTTGGCTGTCGTCTTCGAATCCATCTGTTCGAATCCATCACCTTCGATTCGATGGAGGCACGTGCCCATGCAATGACGTGTTGCGTAATCCCTGGGTAGATCCACCTTCCTCGCCGTGTTGAACGCTTCCTTCCTGGAGACGTGGGCTTGCATCCATGTTTTATTCTTCGTCCATATCCATAACTTCACAACGACATGCTTGTACCCATCGATTCGTGCTTCTCTTCGCATTGATTCCAGGAGTACACTTCGCATCGATCATTCATGAATTGATCAATACGAAATGACCATAGGGGTTATCGATACGAAGTGGTTGTGATGAAGCGGAGGATGGATACAAAGCTCATCCTTGGGATGGATACGAACAAAACCGTACCTGATGGATACGAACAAAGCCTTACCTGATGGACACGAACAAAGTTATACCTGATGGATACGAAAGTACCAAACTCCTCTGCCATCGATACGAAAGTATCGATCCGAGACATGTCGGCTCTTCCCATCCTGACTGATACGAAACCATTGAGCCATGTACATGTTGATCGATACGAACAGTATCGATTCGAAGTCCTTCACCCTGCTCTGCCTTTGGTCGATACGAACCCCATCGAGTCGAACCAAAACCGATCGATACTAAGCCGATCGATACGAAACACCAACTACCTGATCGATACGAAACGTATCGATACGAACCATCTCTACTGATCGATGCGAAATGCATCGATACGAACCATCTCTACTGATCGATGCGAAATGCATCGATACGAACCATTTCCTGCACTCCGATGGATACGAACAACATGTTCTTCCTACCTTGCATCGATTATATCTCCTTCATACGAACTCCGATTAACCTGAAATTTGAAACATAGCCTCTCCTAGTCCTTATCATCATCTCCAATCAATTTTGTCCCGATCGGAGCTCAACCAAATTTTGACGACATCGATTGCAGCCTTGATTTCGATCGATCTCCAATCCCGATATCCATCATTCCTTGCCAATTTGTTGATATTCCAGCCTTGACCAAAAGGTGGGATAACAGTAGACACACTTAGCCTTGGTTGATGAGATGGGGCATCGGACCACCACAGTCATGGCTGAAAGGGACGGGGTGCTTAAAGAGCTCGAAGAGCTTAAAGCCAAATTTGCTGAAATCGTCAAGGAGAAAGACGATGCAAACAAAGCTTCCCAAGAGGCATGTGAGCAGGATGTGGTGTTTAGGAATGAGAGGGATGCGGCAGCGCTCAAAGTTCAGGAAATTGAAACCAAGGTTGAGAATGAGGTGAAAGCTGCGGAGACCAGGTTGGAGGCTGACATCGAAGATCTTCTTATTACATATAATGCCAATGTCTTGAAGCACTGAAACCTAACTTGTTTCGAAAACTACCCTTCACATTTGTACAATGCTTGGTGCTTCTTAGTGGAAGATGAAAAAGCCAAGCATCCAGCTGAATCTATAGATGAATTTGAATTGGTGAATCGGGTGCTGAGTGAAGATGAGAGAAGGGTTCTCCATGACATCACTATTACATATGAAAAGAAGAGGCTTGGTACTCAGCACTTGGAGGCTGGAGAGGGTTCTAGCGTTGAGCGCCATGATGTAGGTTCTGAAACTCTTGTGCCAACCCTCCCCAAACCTACATCTGTGGTTGATCCTCAGCCTATTCCTGCATATAATCCCGATCAACCGCAGTTGTCTCTAGCTCGTGAGCACATCTTTGAAGCTGCTTCGCCACTCGCAAGCCAAACTATGGAAGGTATTTTGAACATTTATTATGCTTATTCAAAGTCGGAAGCGTTGTTTGAAGTAATCACTAACAACTTTTCTTTGTCTCTATTCGATGATAGGAGCTACATCAACCGTGCCCCTTGTAACCTAAAAGACGCATCACGCGTAGGAGGTCCTTATTACAGAAGCGGCCACTACAATGGCCGCTGCAACAACCGAGGAACACGGGGAGCACGTTCACTTTTGATGAGCAGATGAGGTAGGAGCTTCTCGTCCACCAAAGTGACCCGTTTGCCAATCTACCATTTGCCATGGGTGGAGGCGCACCTGTGATCAGCTCCTCGAGCCCAACTGCTAGCATTCCTTGAGATGCCCAAACAATACATGAAGAGGAAACAATTCCCAAAACTAATGGTGAAAGTCTGGGGATCGCACTTGTACATCGACGGTTGGTCACGCCTGCTTAAAGTTTTGAGATATGTCCGCGCTTCAAGGACTTAAGTTATTTTATGGGTAGTCTGCCACACCCGTTTGATATTTAGAACTTCGTCCACGCTCTGGGTACATAGATTGATTCGCAGGTGGTCAGTCACACCCACTTTACGTTTATATTCCGGCCTGTACTTCGGGGGCTAGGAGTTGTTGTACGGGTTGTCGTTTCACACTCGGCTTGTGTTTATACTCCAATCCACATTCCGGGAATTTAGAGTTGGTTGATGTTTATATTCCAGTCCAAACTCTGGGGATTTAAAGTTAGTTGATGTTTACACTCCAATCCACACTCTGGGGTCTTAGAGTTAGCACACAGATGGTCAATCACATTTGTTGTGAGTTTCAGAATTTCGTTCGCACTACGGAATTGGTAGATGTATCAGGATCGTGGATGGTCGAATCACATCCACCCTGAGTTAACAAGCAAGGTCGTTAGATGGACTGGTCCATCCTCCTCGAACTTGGTTTAAATACGGGATAAGTCGTTAGGAGGACGGATCCACCCTCTTCGAGCCCGTACTTGTAAGTTTATACTCCAGATCGCATTCTGGGAATCTGGTGTTGAGACTTGGTTTTGATTCATAACACGAAGCTATCACTGCAACATACAGATTTGATGACTGTTACCACAAAAAGAGATTATATACTACATGGAGACAAGACATCAAAATCGTTGCATCAATTTTTGTATCATCTTGTTTTGAGTCTTAAGTCTATTTCGTTAAGATCTCTCCTCGTTTAACGTATATATTAGCTTATATATAATCTTCCTAATGATTTATACATATAAGCATAGAAAAAATATATATATATATATATTATCAAAGTTTTTTCTTTAAAATCATAATATATATATATAAACATGTGAAAGCTGTGCAAATCGCACAGAAATCACCAGATCAGTCGACCGACCAGGTTGGTCAGTTGACTGACCCGATAATTTCTATGCAACATGCACAGGTGCACAAACAAACAAATATATATTAAAAAAAATACGTTTGAATATCCAGTCGACTGACCCAGAGGTTCAGTCAGCTGAATTTTTACAACAGCTATTTTCTGGAAAGACATAACTATTTGTGAAGAGTTACGAATCTCTATAAAAAGATTTGGACGCAACACTTCAACTGAAACTCTTCATCAACAGTCGCTGCTTTTTATCTATAAATACGTACTCTAACTTGAATCCAAACTACCGAATTTTCTTATCTTTCTTATCTAACTCTCTTGACTCTACTTGCAACTATACTTTCAAATATTCTGCATCAAAGCAATATTATACCTTTCTATTCTTCGTAAACTTCAAATATATATATTTATACTCGAGGAGAAGATCATAGGGAGGGTGTACTATAAAAAAGACTTATCCGTGTTATCAGAACACAAAATTTCAAACAATATTTTGTATTTTTTGAAGTCCTGTTCTGCTGCTTAGGCGTGTGAAGTCCTCTTCGGCTGCCGAGGTGAAATCCTATTACGCTGCTCAGGTCCTTGTTCGGCTACTCCAGGGTTGTATAGACCTGTTCCTTCGGGTTAAGTGAGGGTTATTGTTTTAGTGAAATTCCAAAAGGAGTCTAGGACTGGACGTAGGATGGAGCTCTGAACCAGTATAAAAATCTCTGGTGTCATTTGATTATACTACTTTTATATTCCACATTATTTACTGTATAGCTATCGTCATTACACTCTGTATTATCTTGTATCCATACTACACGATCCATAGCGCATTTTCATTTGGTATCAGAGTCTAGAATTCTATCGATCCTCACAACATCATAGAATAATGGTCAGAAAAAGATCCGGTTGAAATACAACAAGCAAAAAGCCTTAAACCATCATAGAAACGACCAATGAGGACTGTAAAAAGGTACTTTTTAATTTACAAATTTCAGTAAATGAGAATACTGAGTTATTTAGTTTAAGCGACAAGATCTCAAAGCTTAATTTTCTTATTTTAGAAAAGATGAAATCAATCAAACTTGAAAATGAGTAATTGGAAAATGAGAAATTAAATATAGAAAATCAACAGGGTGTTTTGAAAAATAATTTTGAGGCTCTTAAAGATTTTCTAAACGAACAAAATACTATGTTTGAAAAAGAAAAAGAAATTTTTTCAAAAGAAACTACGGAGTTGAAATGACAAAATGATTTATGACAATCATCTTTAAATAATTCAGAATCTCGAATTTTTCTTCTCGAAAATGAGAAATGTACATTAAAAAAGGAGAATTCTGAATTAATCAAGCAAATTGATATTTTAAAAATAATGATATTTCTTTTGAAAATAATAATTGTGACTTCAAAGCTAAATTTGATAAACTTAACACTGAAGTCACAAAATTTAATAAAGGTCAAAATGATTTAAACATGATTTTATCTAGTTCTAGACCTTTACATGATAAAAGTGGTTTAGGATATAGTAAAACTGATCATAGAAATAGCACTAGACACGCTTTCATGTATAGTAAATATGTTAGTGCTAGTACTAGATTACAAGTAAAGTTTAAATCTAATTTTTATAGAAATTCAAATGCTATTATGACCAATAGTGTTTATAATTTCTTTAAAAGTACAAAATCATTGACAGGAAATACGAATAAAAATTATCTAAGTATTTGGTTCCTGTTAATTGGAAAAATAGAGAAAAATGCATTGATGATTATTTTGATATGGTGGTTAATAATGAAAAATATATTGATAAAGGTTCAACCACACCCAAATGGGTATGATTTCCTAAAAATTAGGAAATTATAAAAACCTTGGGTATCACATGCTTTAAATGTTAATTTTTTTCCGATATCTTATATTATAAGTAGTATTTATTTTGTTTTATATTGTCCATGTTCTTTATTCCTTTTTGTCGATGACAAAGGGGGAGAAAATTATCACTAACATTAAGAATGCAGGATATATATCGCCAAAGATTCAAGGGGAGTAAGTATTTATATTATATGCAGTCGAAATCTATATCTATTTACAGGCTGTCATCAATAGAAAAGGGGAAGAATGTTGAGACTTGATTTTGATTCATGACACGAAGCTATCACTGCAACATACAGACTTGACGACTGTTACGACAAAAAGAGATTATATACTACATGGAGACAAGACATCAAAATCAGTGCATCAATTTTTATATTATCTTGTTTTGAATCTTAAGTCAATTTTGTTAAGATCTCTCCTCGTTTAACGTATATATTAGCTTATATATAATCTTCCTAATGATTTATACATATAAGTATAAAAAAAATATCAAAGTTTTTTCTTTAAAATCATATAATATATATATAAACCTGTGAAAATGGTGCAAATTGCACAGAAATCACCAGGTCAATGCACTGACCTGACAATTTTTATGCAACATGCACATGTGCACAAATAAACAAATATATATTAAAAAAATACATTTGAATTCCAGTTGACTGACCCAGAGATTTAGTTGACTGAATTTCTACGACAGCTATTTTTCGAAAAGGCACGACTATTTGTGAAGAGTTACGAATCTCTACAAAAAGATTTGGATGCAACACTTCAACCAGAACTCTTCATCAACAGTCGCTGCTTTTTAACATCTATAAATACATATCTAACTTGATTCCAAACTACCGAATTTTCTTATCTTTCTTACCTAACTCTCTTGAATCTACTTGCAACTATACTTTCAAATATCTGCATAATATTATATCTTTCTATTCTTCATAAACTTTAAATAAATAAATATATATATATATATTTATACTCGAGGAGAAGATCATAGGAAGGGTGCATTATAAATAAGACTTATCTGTGTTATCAGAACACAAAAATTCAAACAATATTTTGTATTTGTTAAAGTTCTATTATGTTGCTCAAGCATGTGAAGTCCTCTTCGGCTGCTAATGTGAAATCCTATTCCGCTGCTCAGGTCCTTATTTGGCTGCTCAAGGGTTGTATAGACCTATTCCTTCGGGTAAAGTGAGGGTTATTGTTTAGTGAAATTCCAGAATGAGTCTGGGACTAGACGTTGGACGAAGCTCCGAACCAGTATAAAAATCTCTAGTGTCATTTTATTATACTACTTTTATATTCCGCACAATTTACTGTATAGCTATCATCACTACACTCTGTATTATCTTATATCCATACTACACGATCCATAGCACACTTTCATCTAGAGTCAGTTAGAGGTTTGTCATGTATCAATCCTTTTTTTATTTCAGTGTGATGACTTGCCCCCCGAGCTCGGGTTTCACTTAGCAAGTGACCGTTATATCACAGCCACTCCCTATTTGAATAAATCTCACCGTAGGATGGAACTTAGCTCTTCGTGCATTGTGATGGTCGTGTGACGCATTTTAAAAATCACTACTCTGGCTCAAAAAGATTGCATTTTATTACTGAAATAAGAATTATATGGCAAAGTTCGTTGAAATTCAGATTTCTAAATGCATAAACAAATTGCAAATGAAAAGTAGTCTGAATAAATAAATAAAGCCTGCTATATGTAATAGCAACGAAGACTTTCACTGTTCCAGCCTCTCGGCAAAGCGAGACTGTCAACGGTCGATAGTTTAAATGTGTCGTTTCCAAGTCTTCGTTCAATGACATACAGTCCTTCCCACGTTGGTTTCATATACGGTCTTTTCCTGAATTAGGATAGCACTGATTGTGTTTTCTGACACCGCCAAGTAGATGTACAATCTCTCATGATCAATAGCTTTGACGGAATGAGTGGTATGGATAGATGGTGAACCAGTGCTTGGAGTGCGCCTTCGCACTCTATAGTCCATTCAAAATTTTATTTCTCTTTCATGATCAGATGGAAGAAGGGAATGCACTTGTCGGTGGATTTTGAAATGAACCTGCTCAGTGCTGCTACTTTTCCGTTGAGGCTCTGAACCTACTTTATATTCCTTGGAATCTCAAGATTTCTGATTGTCCAGATCTTCTCGGGATCGGCTTCAATTCCTCGAGCATTGACGATAAATCCAAGGAATTTTCCAAATGCGACCCCAAAGTGGCATTTCAACGAGTTGAGTTTCATTCAGTATTCTCGGAGGTTGTTGAACATCGATTTTAGGTCTTTGATATGATCAGTGGAGAATCGTGACTTCACAAGCATATCGCCCACATATACCTCCATGGTTTTTCTGATCTGGTTGGCGAACATTCGATTAACTAACCGTTGGTAGGTTGCCCTGGCATTCTTGAGTCCAAAGGGTATGACTTTGTGGCAGTAAAGTCCTGGATCGGTGACAAAGCTAGTATGCTCCTGGTTAGGCAAGTGCATGGGTATCTGGTTGTAGCCAGAATACGCATCCATGAAGGATAAGAGTTCATGTCCAGCCGTTGAATCTACCAACCGATCGATTTGGGGAAGTGGAAAACTGTCTTTAGGACAAGATTTACTCAAGTCTGAGTAATCAATGCATGCTCTCCATTTCTCATTAGGTTTTCTGACAAGTACAGGATCGGACACCCATTCCGGATATAATGCATCTTGGATAAACCCATTCTACTTGAGTTTATCTACCTCTTCCTTAAGGACGGTCGATCTCTCTGGATCCATACCACGCCTTTTATGCTTGACCGGAACATGCCGCAGGTCAATATTCAATTTGTGGCTCGCGATGTCCCCGGAGATTCCACACATGTCAGAAGGCGTCTACGCAAACACGTTGAGGTTGTTAGGAAATCAAATATACGGTTTTGATGACAACAACTACACAATGCAAATCAAATATGCATATATATTTCTATATACAGATACTTGCTAGAGCAACATCACTAGAAAGAAAAGAACAAGGCTTAAAAAATGTTACAAGAGACTACAAGTTGATTGGATCAAAGTAGCAACAGAAAAGATGCACAAAACAGACATGCACAGATTTCAGATGTCTGGGTGCACAAGCCAGATGTCTGAAAGAATCCTATGGAACAACAAACAGAAGAAACCAGATGTCTGGTAGTTGCACTCAGACATCTAAAAATTTCGTATGTACAAAAAATATATAATATGAGACGTCTGATACAAATACCAGACGTTTGATTTCGAACTCAAAATTTAAATTCAAACTTCAACTGCCACATTCGAATAGACATCTCCTCTTTTCTTCGTTGCAACTCAGCATCATCAATAGAAGCAACTATAGAGCATTTGTTAATGCATGCAACTACTCAAGGAACCTCTCTGCAACTATATATATCGTCAAGAATCAAGAAGGAAACAACCTTACTTACTTACGCTCTCTACTTACATACTCTATTATATATTCTTGATTTCTATATACTTGTATTTCAATCTTCCATATATTCAGTTCTTCACAGACAATACTCTCTAGATATATAGTGGAAGCATTTGTACTTATTAGTCAATATCCATGTTATAGAACACATATTTGATAAGAACAATTTATTGTAACCAAGCCTATTCCTTCGGGCGAAGCGAGGGTGTTTGATAATCGAATTCCGAAGGGGAGCTTCGGGACTGGACGTAGGATGGGAGGTCCGAACCAGTATAAAATCCTGGTATGCTTATTCTATATTTACCTAAAGTAGTATTGTTTTAGCTGCATCATATATTTTGTTACATATACTTGGATATACACGACACGATCCACCCTGTAGACTTTTAGAGGTTTGCCCAGAGAAATTCAACCAATTCCTCCTACATCTATTGGCTTAGCTGAGATCCAATCTTTATGATTTTAGAATCATCATTATCGTCGATCGAAACATCGATTGTCATCTCGACTGGGGAAGCTTGACTGTCTTTACTTTCGTCTTCACTTTCGGTATCTCCCGGGTCAAGATCCCTTGGGAATTGGTTAGGTTGCCCGGGCCTTAGCCCAGGCGTTAACTATCAATTCTCAGCAAAGCGGATGCAAAGAGATTCCTCTACATGCTTTTCCTTTTCTTTTAGCTGTGCTTCCCGCGGCTCAGCAACATAACAGTCTCGTCCAGCAGCCTGATCTCTTCGAACGACTCCAACTCCATTATCAGTATGGACTTTCAAAGTCAAACACCAAGGGGCAATGGCAGCCCTAAACTCAGCTAGGTCCGTTTGGCCCAATAAAGCATCGTATGGCGAGTCTATATCCAATACAACAAACTGTAATATCTGGATTCTCCGGCGTTCTCTAATTCCCAATTCCACTGATAGCTCCACCATCCAAGTGAGTATAGTCACACTTCAATTGAAGCCATGAATGCGAGATTAACAAGGCTTCAAATCCTTTGCTTCCATCTTCATCTGATCATAAGCTTGCTTAAACAATATGTTCACTAAACTTCCACTATCTACCAAGATCCTCTTTATCCAAGAAGGACCTATTTGAGCTGAAATGGCAAGTGGATCAATGGTTAGGGCTTCGACTCTGTCGGCGTCCCTGCTTCGGAATACGATGTCGTCTGTCATCGTTTTCTGTTGCTAGGCCGGAGCCCTGTCTTCCAAATTACTACAACATTCAAAACTCCCATGCCTAATAGAACTGGCATACGACTCCATTTCCTTCCAGCTTCGATCAGCTGGATGAGGACCACCACTACAGTATTAATCACTAGCCTCCCGTAGGTATGAGCAGGTTACTTCGATCTCGCTTGATTTGGTATTTGGTTTGATTCGTTGGGCCCGCACCTCCAGACTGCGGTGCTCGAACAAACTGCTCCAACTTTCTCTCTCGTATCAACTTCTCAATAATATCCTGCAAATGATGGCACTCGTTTGTGTTGTGGCCATAACTATCATGAAATCTGCAAAACTTTCCTGTCTGAATCTATTTTTCCGACGATTGTTTCGGAGCAGGCTTCTTATATTGGATAGTATTAGAGGCCTGCAAGTACACGTTTTCCAAAGATGTATTTAAAGGAGTATAATTGTCAAACATAGGAACCCTACACCGTAGCCCACGATTCCGATCCCGTATTTCCTGTTTTGATTTTCATTGCCTTTTCGTAGATTCTGTTTATTTTATATGTTCAATTGCACCTTTCCAGAACTCTCCCCAGTTTGTTTAACAGCGACATTGCTTTGGGTTCCTTCCATACTGGGTTCTGCGACATCCTTTTTCCTAAAATGTTTCGCATCCTCCCTTATCAAGAACTAGGCTGCCTTGGAATAGAAACGTCAAATGATACAGGGGGTTTTCCGGCCAACCAGTTGCCAAATTCAAAATGGGGATCGATCCCCTTAGCCATCAGAATTGATTTTTCAATGGGATTACTAATCTCAACGCATGCAGCATGAAACCTCTCCAGATAACGTCTGAGTGTCTCACCGGGAGCTTGAGTGACACTAGACAAGGTGTTAATATCTTTCGGCCTTATGACATGCATGCGAAACTATTCAACAAACTTCATTGCCGGGTCAAAACATGAGATAGATCGAGGTAGTAGATGAGTAAACCACATTTGCTATGCCCCCTAGGGAGATTGGGAAACTTCAGCGTTTGACCGCATAATCAGCTTATGCGGCATTCATTAACCATTCGTACTTTAGGAAGTGCTGGTTAGGATCAGAGCTCCCTTCATAAACGGGTAGAGTTAGCATTCTGAATCACCGAGGCAATTCAACGTAGAGTATATCATCAGTAAAAGGGGTATGACTTTGGGAGATTCCCCAATCGTCATTGGTGAGGCCTTGACTTTCGTGGATAATCTGACGGATCATCGTCGGGATATCCGACATCTGGATGATCAGGGCATGTGAGCCAAGGTGTGGTCGAGTTCCATAATTCAAGGATGGACCGGTTGCGGTCGACGGTCCATATCTAGCCTCCTTAGTTCTAGGTTTTCATGAATATAAGGCTTAGGAGTATAATTGCATTAACAGTGGGTCGAATCTGTTCGATTTCGAGCGTCAACTTCCAATTCAATAGCGGCGGTAGCAGCACGGTTGTCTGTAGTGTGATAAGGAATAGTACCTCCTCGGGAGGAGGTTTCGGTCTGATGACTGGTTGATAGGCCAGCTCTCAGTTGCCCAAGATTCAATGTGCACCGATGCCTAGTAGCCTGTGTATAGCTTCCATCTAGCCATGAGCACGTGGATCAGTGATTGCAGTCAAAAGAGGCTAAACTCTCAGCGCACGAATAGGAAGCCTGATCCCTTCTGGATCTCCTTCATCTCTGATGATTCAGTTGATTCGTTAATTCCTCGTTAGCACAGAGTTGTCTAGTAAGCTGCCGGCGGCTTTGCGTCGGCTCTTGCATTAGCAGTTAAAACTCTTCCCTAGTGACAGAGCCTTGCGGATCTAAGGGTCCGACAGCATTCTGGTCAGTAGAAGGAAGATGCGTGTTGTTTTGTCTGTCCCGTCCTTCTGGATCTACAGCTGTTGAAGTAGTCCTAGTGTTGACCATGGTGGATAGCAAAGCTCTCACGTAGACTTGGTACAAATTTGAATAGGATGGAAGAACTTTTGAGCTTGAAATCTGGATCTTCTCCTTAGATTCTTGCAACCCGATATCAGTAGTAGATCCAATGAGCAGGAGAAAATTGAGTTTTCTAGGTGAAACCACCAAAGTGTTTTTACCGAAATTGGGCACAACACTCTTGGGATGTGTTTGAAGAGATAAAATGAAGAAATTAAATGTAAAAAGAGGTAGATCTAATAAACACATCAATCAACAGATAAGAAAATGCGCAGAAACACATGAATTTAGAGTGATTCAGCGCATGGCCTACTTCCACTATGAAATGGTAACTTTTATTGATTTTTTGCTTACTAGTTACAATGGGTCACAACAGTACAATCCAAGTACAATAGCAATTTCTACAGAGTCTGGACGTAGAAGAGCCAAAAGTCCTTGTTGAGTAGGTCCTAGGCTGCTATTTATAGACGTAGGCTGCCATCCCATTCTTGAGTGAACTGGAGCACAACCATCAAATATCTCTCCTAGATTTCGGAGGACTTCTTCTCTCACGTAGGTGGGCCTACATGAACGATCCCTGGTCGTTTGGACGCGATCCATGATCGATATGAATGAAATTCATGTCGATCAAGATTTAACCCACTCAAGTCGAGATCGATCATGAACATTTCGGGGGTTGCACGCAAGCTCCTATGAAAATTTGGTAGCATTTGGACTTCTAGATTTCGAGTTATGATCGATGCAAGTTTGAATTTGCTAATGGCTGTCGAGTTCGCATTGCTTCTGTTCACATCACTTCTGTTCGCATCACTTTTTTTCGCATCGCTTCCAGACATGGCTAACCAATGACGTGGCGCTATCTTTTAGGATCGATCTACTTTTCATGCCGAGTGACCGAGTTATTCATCTTTGTGCATCTCCTTCGCATTGCTCTAAGATTCATTTCATTCATATCGATCTCATTCGCATCGGTCCCTTGTTGCTTACTTCGTATCGATGGTCAACCCTCCTTTCATATCGGTCGATCATGCTTCACTTTGTATCGATATTTCGCACTCTACTTCGTATCGATAGCTTAGTGGCTTTTTTATATCGATAGATGGATGACTTCTCTCGCATCGATCAACAACGATCGATACGAACATGCAGGTAGAAGACCGATACAAAGATTGTACTCATGGGACCAATTCGAAGAGACATGCACAGATGGATACGAACTATTCATTAACCATGTTGGATACGGTGTAGGGTGAAATTAATGGATACGAAGCAATGTACAGTTGATGGATACGAAACAGACGTTTTCCATGGGCGCGAACTAGCTTGACTCCAATGGTTACGGTGGTGGCCGCTTGGATGGATGCGAACTGATGATTTTGATGGATGCAAACGAGATTATTACTTGATTTTGCATCGATCATATCTTGAGCATACGAATCTCGATTGACTCGAAATTTGGAATGTTGGCTTTCATAGCTTTGATTATCTTGTCATGTTAATTATAGCTTGATCCGGACTTGGACCAAATTCATCAGTATCCATAGCCGACCTATGTACAACCGATCTTCGGGACAGACCGTCTTTAGTTTCCAGTTAATTCCTTAAACCGAGCACCCAAGTCATGGAATTGAAGCTATAAGAGAAAGAAAATGTTAGACTCGACGTCAACTACTATTATCCAGTTAGTTAGCAAGGAGGCTAGGGCACTTACGTCTTGCAAGCCACCATCTAGCGAACCTCGATGTACACCGAACGTAGAACCTTTCAGTCTTAAAGTAACTCAGTTGCTCCAAACCCCGATCATGACTTGACAATTCCTAACTGCTTCTAAGAAAGTAAAGGAAGGGTTGTCCCCGCGACTCTTTATATTGAATGAGTATATGATCTCTTCTACCGTCGGAGGACAGAAGAGGTGCTCTATGAAGATGGCAAACAAACTATTGAGCATGGCATATCCATTCGGATGCAGCTGAGATGGAGCGATCCTTAAGAAATGTAGAACTTCCCGAATGAACTGGTTGAAAGGAGGAAGAGGTTGAGACTTGGTTTAGATTCATGACATGAAGCTATCACTGCAACATACAGATTTGACGACTGTTATGACAAAAAGAGATTATATACTACATGGAGACAAGACATCAAAATCGGTGCATCAATTTTTATATTATCTTATTTTGAGTCTTAAGTCAATTTAGTTAAGATCTCTTCTCGTTTAATGTATATATTAGCTTATGTATAATCTTCCTAATGATTTATACATATAAACATAGAAAAAAATGCATTATCAAAGTTTTTTCTTCAAAATCATATAATATATATATATATATATATATATAAAAGCCCGTTAAAACTATGCAAATTGCACATAAATCACCAGGTCCGTCGACTGACCTGGTAGGTCAGTCGACTGACCTGACAATTTATATGCCAGGTCAGTCGACTGACCTGACAATTTCTATGCGACATGCACATGTGCACAAATAAACAAATATATACTAAAAAAATATGTTTGAATATCCGGTCGACTGACCCAGAGGTTCGGTTGACTGAATTTCTACAACAGCTATTTTCTGAAAAGATACGATTATTTGTGAAGAGTTACGAATCTCTACAAAAATATTTGGACGCAACACTTCAACCGGAACTCTTCATCAACAGTCGCTGCTTTTTAACATCTATAAAAACATACTCTAACTTGATTCCAAACAACCGATTTTTCTTATCTTTCTTATCTAACCCTCTTGAATCTGCTTGCAACTATACTTTCAAATATTCTACATTAAAACAATATTATACCTTTCTATTCTTCATAAACTTCAAATATATATATATACTTGAGGAGAAGATCATAGGAAGGTTGTACCATAAACAGGACTTATCCGTGTTATCAGAACACTAAAAGTCAAAAAATATTTTGCATTTGTTGAAGTCATGTTCTGCTACTCAGGCATGTGAAGTCCTCTTCGGCTGTTGAGACGAAATCATGTTCCGTTGCTTAGGTCCTTATTCGGCTGCTCAAGGGTTGTATAGACCTATTCCTCCGGGTTAAGTGAGGGTTACTGTTTTAGTGAAATTTCAGAAGGAGTCTGGGACTGGACGGAGCTCCGAACCAATATAAAAATCTCTGGTGTCATTTTATTATACTGCTTCTATATTCCACACTATTTACTGTATAGCTATCATCACTACACTCTGTATTATCTTATATCCATACTACACGATCCATAGCACACTTTCATTTCATAATTAATAATGAAAATTATATTTATAAAAGTTCAACCACACCCAAATGGGTATAGTTTCCTAAAAATTAGAAAATTATAAGAACCTTGGGTATCGCATGCTTTAAATGTTAATTTTTTTCTGATACCTTACATTATAAGTAGTATTTATTTTGTTCTATATTGTTCATGTTCTTTATTCCTTTTCATCGATGAGAAAGAGGGAGAAAATTATAACTAACATTAAGAATGCAGGATATATATCGCCAAAGATTCAGGGGGAGTAAGTATTTATATTATATACTGTCGAAATATATATCTATTTACAGGTTGTCATCAATCAAAAAGGGGAGAATGTTAAGACTTGGTTTTGATTCATGACGCGAAGCTATCACTACAACATATGGATTTGACGACTGTTACGACAAAAAGAGATTACATACTACATGGAGACAAGACATCAAAATCGGTGCATCAATTTTTATATTATATTGTTTTGAGTCTTACGTCAATTTTGTTAAGATCTCTCCTTGTTTAACGTATATGTTAGCTTATATATAATCTTCCTAATGATTTATACATATAAGCATAGAAAAAAAAAATATTATCAAAGATTTTTCTTTACAATCATATAATATATATATATAAACCTGTGAAAACTGTGCAAATTGCACATAAATCATCAGGTCAGTCGACTAACCTAGTAGGTCAGTTAGACCTGACAATTTCTGTGCAACACGCACAGGTGTACAAATATACAGATAAATATTAAAAATATATGTTTGAATATCCAGTCGACTGACCCAGAGGTTCAGTTGACTGAATTTCTACAACAGCTATTTTCTAAAAAGACACGACTATTTGTGAAGAGTTACGAATCTCTACAAAAAGATTTGGATGCAACACTTCAATCGAAACTCTTCATCAACAGTCGTTGCTTTTTAACATCTATAAATACATATTCTAACTTGATTCCAAACTACCGAATTTTCTTATCTTTCTTATCTAACTCTCTTGAATCTACTTGCAACGATACTTTCAAATATTCTGCATTAAAGCAATATTATACCTTTCTATTCTTCATAAACTTCAAATATATATATTTATACTCGAGGAGAAGATCAAAGGAAGGGTGAACTTTAAACAAAACTTATCCGTGTTATCAGAACACAAAAAATCAAACAATATTTTGTATTTTTTGAAGTCATGTTCTGCTACTCAGGTTTGTGAAGTCCTCTTCGGGTGTTGAGGCAAAATCCTATTCCGCTGCTCAGGTCCTTGTTCTGCTGCTCAAGGGTTGTATGGACCTGTACCTCCAGGTTAAGTGAGGGTTATTGTTTAAGTGAAATTCTAGAAGGAGTCTGGAACTGGACGTTGGACGGAGCTCCGAACTAGTATAAAAATCGCTGGTGTCATTTTATTATACTGCTTCTATATTCCATACTATTTACTATATACTTATCATCACTACACTCTGCATTATCTTATATCCATACTACACGATCCATAGCACACTTTCAGAAGTGTCCTGGCTACATACGTACATCTGTTGCAGGTTGTGTACCCTTTCGGGGGGTTATGGGCTCTATCTTCTAGCCTCGGCAGTAAGACACCATCCAGCGACAACCCTTGCCTTAGGCAATTCCTGCCTAAAATATCTTCAAAAATATTAGAGTGAATAGAATCTTGTGGATGTGCGATGAAGACTGCTCCCGGTTGCTCATCTGGAGCAGGGCTAATAACTTTGGCTGCGATAGCCAACATTTCGATTACAGGGAGAGGCAAACATTGGATATCCTGCAACCGTGGACTTTAGGGTTCCATAGCTATTGAACTCGGTAAAAATCATCATTAGACGATGTTTGCACAAAAAATGGGCAAACACCTCCAAGTCGTGTGATTTAGTTGATTTTATGTTGTTCTTAGTGATTTGGATGAGTTGTGCGAATATGTAAAAAGCAGGGACTGAAATGTAAAAGACACGCAGATTTATAGTGGTTCGGCCAGAACGTGCATACGTCCACTGTATATGTTATTCTCCTCTTACTATTCAGATTACCAGTACAAAGCCTTTATTACAAGTATCTAAAAATTGTTTGAAAGTTCCTTCCGTGCTTGAGCTCTCAAATTTGTCTACCATTGTTGTACCCCTGCCCCTCTATTTATAGAGTGAGGTTGGGGGCAGGGGTCTTGGATGTATATAGCTGCTGGTGGGCCTGGGCTGGAGCGATCTGGCCTGGCAGTCCAGTCCGGTATGCCTTGGTTCGGCCATGCTTGGAGAAGGTTGGTTAGGCAGGGGTTGGTTCGGTCATTCCAGGAGAGGGTTGGATCGGTGGTAGGGGCATGGAGTTGGTTCGGAGGTAGGATGGAGCTGGACTCGTGCTATGGACCGGTGGGGCTTTGGTTCGGTGGTAGGAGATGGAGTTGGTTCGGTGGGAGCTTGGAGGAGGTTGGTTCGGTGGTGCATTGGTTCGGTCATGAGGTGGTTCGGTAGTAGATGAGGAACACTTGGTTCGGCCTGTAGGGAGAGGAGCTTGGTCCGGTGTGGCTGGTTCGGGGGCACCCTCTTTGCTCTTGGATCAGTGGTGGAAACGCACCCAACACTTGCCCCTCAAAGTGGGGCATACGCCAGCGTATGTCGCGCTTTGTTAGTTTGGATAGTTCCATTCGGTCCTAAGCGCCGAATTGCTTGGTCCGGTCACCTCATGCTCGCCTATAGGTAGGTGCCTCATGCCACCGTTATTCCCTACCAAACAAAATAGCCGAATCAGATTCCTCTCTGCCGAATCAACCACTTTGCCGAATCAGGTGACTGCCGAATCAGGTGACTACCGAATGACTTCTCCGTTTTACTTTGTTTTACCGAATGAACTTAGAGACTTAATACCGGATGGACCTTATACTGAGAATGCCGAATGAACTTTGGTACTGGGAATGCCAAATGAACCATGGGGAGTTGGATTTGTCGAATGAATTCTCAGGCCCTTAGTACTTTTTTAAATTACAAACGAAACCCCAGACTGTACGTACTTGCTTGTTTGTACCTCTGCACCTCCTTTGTTCTCATAATGTGCTTTTCTTTTGTGTTTACAGGTAAATGTCTCAAAGAGTGGAAAACCGATCAGAAAAGAAAAAATCTTCGGACAGAAGTGAGTCTTCCGCCGTGCCTCCAATCCAGCCGAGACCAGTGCGACATGGACCTGCCCCGAGGTCATTAGTGGACGGATATGGCCCTCAGGAGCTCTTGAATTCCCTGCCCGACTGCTTTCCTAGCTCCCTCAAAGAGGAGCAGCTTGATGTTATATCCCGTTCCTTTGGGATCGATAGAGCGCGCATGCTATTGCCGGGGGAAGGAGTGATGCCGTATGACCCCCCTGAAGGCTACTTTGCTTACAGCAGATATCATTGCATGTGTGGTGCTATCCCGCCTCTCAACGCCTGGATAGTTAGCTTTATCACATACCTGAAGGTGGCTCCATTCCAGCTTCAGCCTAACTCCTACGCCATTCTGGTGAGTCTTTTCGTCATCTTTCAGAGGAGATACGGGCGTCCTCCTTCCAACCGGGAGATCCGGTATCTGTATAATCTGAGGGGCTACAAGAAGGGGTCTCCATATATCAGCTTGGAATCGGCCGTATACTTCAAGCCCATCCTGGACTTGTATTCGAAGTACAGTATGTTTAAGAAGGAATGGTTTTTCGTCAAGGACGATTCCGTTTCTATTCGTCGCTTCACCTCCGGATGTAAGTCAAGGCTTTATTTACAATTTCCGTTCTGGTTGCAATGCTTCTTCTTATGTGTTTTTATTTGCTAGCGACATGTGGTTTTGCGGTCGTGGAGAATGATCGCCTGGTTCAGACGGCAGCGGAAATAGAAGCTATTTCGGGAAGGGATAGGTTGGCTGCTTACTTGATCAGGAACGCTACACTTTTGGGGATCAACCTGATCCTGCCACATCAGTCCATGGTCAAGCAGAGGGATACGGCGGAAGAGAGGGCTGCTCAAGCTAAAGGAGGAGCCGCGGCGAAGGGTAGCAAGAGGAGGCCTTTCACAAAACCTCCAGCTGTCGGAGGTAAGAAGCTCAAGAAGTCTGATGGACCCTCCCCTAGCACATGCCCAGATATTCCGGAGGAGGAAGGTGGAGAGGAAGAAAGAGACGAGGAGGAGAGCGGAGGAGATGGAGAAGGTGAAGGACAGGGTGGTAGTGGTGCCGGGGCTTTGTCTTCTGAGCAAGCAGGGGAGATCCAGGAGTGGACGGATGATGCCTTCCGCCAGGCTTTTGAGGGGTTGGAGGAAGGATCAACCTCGGTGGAGAAGGCGAAGAAGGCTGACAAGACTAGGACTGGTGCCGATCTATCTTCAAAGGGTATTTCAGCTAAGGCAACTCCGGTGGTTCCAGGTGAATTCCTAACTTTCGTAGACTCCCTTTATGATAAGGACTTAGTAATATTTTATGGCCAACTCCCGTCTTGGAATGAGATTCAGGACTTATTGCAGTATCCCACTCTCCCTCAGGGTTTGTAAAATAAGCGTGTCTTCCTAATTAACGTATTTCTTGGATCATAGTTTCATGCATGCTTGTAACACCCGGTTTTTATTCCAGGAACAGGTAAGGTGGCCAAGATATCAGATATTCGGCACCGCCTTGAACAGTACAAGCTATTCAAAGCTTCTGCCAAACCAGGGCCGTCAACTAGCCGTCCTGGAGATGTGGTTAGATATCGCCCTCTTCTCGGAGTTATTGAAGAAGATATGAGAAAGAGGAAAAGGGGGCGATCTTCGTTTGAACCTTCACCTGGCCCCCAGCCTCCAGTCCAGCCTATCCATGATATTACTGAGGAAGATACCGAGCTTATGCCTTCCCCACATCCGTCCGAAAATCCGACCGTCACCCCGATAGACCACCTTTGTTTGGTTCGCAACCCATTTGTCGGCCACCCGGATCTGGACCCGAGTTTTCAGGACATCTCTTTTGACGAGGCCACGGGTGAGCATCTTCTTCCCCGCAACCCCATGGTACGGGTGCTTGATGAGGCTAAGTCCTTAGATCTCGATTTGCTTACTACTCGGATAGTTACCACGGGGGACGAAGCCAAGGCTAATATCGACCGGGTCGCGGAGGAGACCAGGAAGTTGATGGGGGCATCATGCCCGTCTGGTCAAGGCTGGAGAGGAGATTGGGAGTGCCAACATCCGACTACGGTTAATGGTTTTTGACCAGGCCATGCAGCTCGCCGATCAAGCCATTCAATTTCTCAACATGAGGCAGCCTCCAGGCAGTTGAAGAAGACTATGGAAGAGGCTAGTAAGGCAGAGCTGCGAAAGATGGAGGCTGCCTACAAGGAACGGATTGACATGGCCATCGCAACGGTGGACGAGGTTCGGAATGCGGATCTCGAGCAGGTAGAGGAACTATCTGGGAGGCTTGAATCTGTTGAGCTTGCTCAGGCCAGGCTGAAGGAGGAGATGGAAGTGATGCGGAAATCCCTTCAGGCTGACTGCTCGAGATACGATTGGAAAGAGATGCTGCCATCGCACGGCTGTCGGCTTCTGAGGCCCGGACGAAAGAGTTTAAGGAGAACGAGGGGATGATGGATGAGATGCTCCAAGACATGTATTTCCGAACTTGGAGGCAGGGCAACCTGTCCTGGATGGACGACTATCCCCGGGTCATGGCAAGGATATATCTTCGGGCTTTGGAAGAGGCTAATGCCGATGCGGATAAGGAAGGTGGTGCGGCCTTCAGGATGGATGTGGTTACCGCCCAATTCACTAAAGAAGAGAAGGTGGCGGTTAAGGAGGGCATGCGGCTGCTTGCTGCGGATGAGGTAGGCATGCAGCTAGATGATGATGATCAGGGAGCAGGCGCTGGTAAGTCTTTCCTCTTAACCTTTTCATGATTTGATTGCTTATCTTTCGTGATTATTGATGGATTCTCTTCTGAATTGGGCAGGCGGGACCTCTGGAATACATGCGGGGAGTTCTGACCCTGCAGTTAAGTAGATCCGGAGGGCTAGCGGGATGGAGGCGAAGCTCCGATTCTTTGACTTGACTTGTACACATTTTGGTTGCTGTCTATGTTAGTCCGAAACACTGATGTAGCTTGTAATTCTATTATTTGTAAAGAATGACTTTCTGTAATTTTATAACATAAGCTGATTCTGTTATGTTCGAATGTGGTTGTTATTTTGATATGTTGCCTAAGCAATACAGCTGCGTGTTTATGCATGTGATTTAATCGCATTTGATGCTAAGTTTCTGCTCAAAATATTGTTTCATGTCTTGTAATGCCAATATGACGTGTGAATACATTAAAGCTACATATTTGTGTACAAGAGAAGATAGTACCGCCCTTCGTGTTTTAGTTGTAGAGGGTTGCTTTGAATGTCTTGCGTGACTGAGTATGGAATGTAGCTGGGTGTTCCGTCATCCGGATGTGAGTTCATATTTCTACAAGCGAGGGTCCCCCTATTTTGTGACCTGTACTTTAAGGATTGTTATATAGGATAGGAGAAAAGTTTTTGAATGAAATGAAAATATGAGAAACAGTAAAACTTCCAATCACGGAAGGCCGTCGATATGCTTAAGTTCGTAGCAAACGGGTTTTGTAGTCACTTTCCCTAGTTGTGGGTCTTGGAGACATTTGTCACCCATCTTACGCCTCCGCGGGGAGTTTATCTTTTTTACCACTGCCGCACTTAAGACATATCGGAGCCGAGATCGCGCACAGTAACTACCCGAGCCATTATGGCCCGTAATCGTGGGTATTATTCGATTTACTGTGGCCGGCTAGCGTGGGTGCCGATCGTCAACCGTGAACTACCCCTGGCTGGCCACACCTTATGTTGGGGCTTAAAGTAGGTTCACAGTTGCCGGCGAGCCGAACGCCGTAATGAGCTGCCATCGGCTATAGTCGGCCTTCGTGATGGCTTATAATCGGCTCATTACAGTTGGCTTTGAGGGCAGTCGCGAGCAATGAGTTAACCCGCGGCAGAGGGATGTTGGAGCAAAAGTGTCTCATTGGCGAGTGCATAGAATCGCATAGTACCTGTTGGGTCTTGTCCAGGTGAGTTTGCGCCGTGAAGTTCCAGTATGGAAATGTCGTTATACATGATTTTGTTCAACAGAAAAAGATAACGCTTAACAAGCAGCCAAGATATAAAGGAACAAGTTAAAAAGAGACAAGATTTTTAAAGTGGTTTGGCACGAAAATGCCTACGTCCACTGATCCTCTTTGTTAATTCACTTCATACGGGCAGTACAAGTTAAGAAAAGTATCGACGGAGGTGTTGGATGTTCCATGCCCTCTGGAACACCTCTCCGTCCACTGTTGACAAAATATAAGCTCCGTTGTGGAGATCTTTATGAATTACATAGGGTCCGTGCAAGATTGGATCTAGCGCTCCAGGGCGTGGGAAGATCCGCTTGAGGACAAGATCTCCTTCCTGTAAGTTGCGGTGTTGACTTTAGAGTTGTATTGTGCTGCTACTTTTTGCTTGTGAGCTGCCGCTTAAATGCTGCATCATTTCTTCTTTCTTCAATTAGATCCAAAGACATGTGTAGGAGTTCTTCATTCTCTTCTGGGTTGTAGTGGATCCTACGGTGGGAAGGCACTACAGTTTCCACTGGGAGCATGGCCTCCGATCCGTATGCCAAAGAGAAAGGAGTATGCCCTGTTGATGTTCTGTAGGATGTGCGGTAGGCCCAAAGTGCCGTAGGGAGTTCATCCACCCAAGCGCCTTTTGACTTTTCAAGTTTCTTCTTGATTAGAGTTTTGAGGATTTTGTTGATAGCTTCGACTTGTCCGTTTGCCTGGGGATAAGCCACAGATGAGAAGCTTTTGTGAATCCCATGCTCTTGGCACCAGTTGGCGAATTCCTCGCTGTCAAACTGAAGTCCATTGTCCGATATGATCTTGAGTGGGACTACCTGCATAGAATATTTTTGATCAAGAAGTTGATAATTTTTGCCGAAGATATTTTATTTAGAGATTCCGCTTCCACCCATTTGGTGAAGTAGTCGACTGCCACTATAGCATATTTGGCTCCGCCTCGGCCCGTTGGCAATTCGCCAATCAAGTCAATTCCCCATACTGCAAAGGGCCAAGGGCTGGTCATTTGAGTAATCTCCTTCGTGGGTAGTCGAGAAATCTTAGCAAATTTCTGACATCTGTCGCATCTCTTGACGAAGTCCAAGGCATCTTTGTTTAAAGTGGGCCAGTAATATCCATATCGGAGTATCTTCTTTGCGAGAGTCTTCCCTCCAGTGTGATCTCCGCAACTTCTTTGATGGATGTTGGATAAGACTTCCCCGGCTTCCCTTCCAGCGATACACCTTAATAAGGGATTAGAGAAGTCGCACCGATAGAGGATGCCTTCTTGTAATGTGTAGCGGGAAGCTTTCCTCAAGATTTTCTTGACTTCGTTACGCCTGTCGGGCAGTGTGCCATCTTGTAAATATTTCCAGATAAGAGTCATCCAGGTTTCTTCGTCGATCGCAGCTATCAGATTTACTTGCTCGAAACTTGGTGCCAGCTGTTTTGAGATGGTTAATGCTCCGAAAATGGTGATGTTCTTCATACTAGCTTACTTTGCTAGTTCGTCGGCCTCTTGATTCTCTTCTCGAGGAATGTGTTTGATTAGATAGTGATCCAATTGATTGAGCAACAGCTTGGTCTTTTTTAGATATGCTGTGAGTCGTTCTCCTCGAGTCTGGAAGTCTCCCAGTATTTGATTTACAATGAGTTGAGAATCACTATGGAGACATAAAGAACCAACTCCAATCTCCAGGGCAAGTTCTAATCCAGATATCACCGCTTCGTATTCTGCGTCATTGTTGGTGGCAGTGAATTCCAATCTTAGGGCGTAGTGTAGCTTCCTTCCCCTGGGGGTGATTATCACAACACCTGCTCCCGAGCCTTGTTCATTTGATGCTCCATCTACGAAGAGATTCCACTTGATATCTTCTGCTACCTTCGTTAGTAGTAAATTCGGCAATGAAATCAGCTATGGCTTGCCCCTTAATAGCGGTGCGAGGATGGTAGGTGATATCATATTGACTCAGTTCAATGCACCACTTAAGTAGTCGCCCAGAAGTGTCGGGGCGATGGAGTACCTGCCTTAGCGGTTGATTGGTTAAAACCCTGATGGAATGAGATTGGAAATAGTGTCGCAGCTTCCGTGACGTGATTAGCAGACAGTATGCTAGCTTCTCAAGTTTAGGGTATCTGGCTTCCACCCCTGTAAATCTCTTGCTTACAAAGTATACGGGCCGCTGTGTGCGGTTGTCTTCTCTCACCAAAGCGGCGCTTAAAGCATGGGACGATACAGCAAGGTATAAGTATCGCCTTCATTTGGAGTTGAGAGTACTGGTGGTCGCTGGAGGTGTCCGATTAAGTTGAGGAAGGCTGTCGAGCATTCGTCAGTCCATTCGAACTTTCCTTTGTCTTTCTTTAGAGCTTCAAAGAAAGGGATGCATTTGTCGGTTGCTTTAGAGATGAACCTACTTAGGGCGGCCACTTTCCCGTTTAGGCTTTGCATCTCTCTTCGAGTGGATGGTATCTTGATATCTTGCAAAGCCCAAACTTGTTCGGGGTTTGCTTCAATCCCCCTGGCATGGACGATGAATCTCAAGAACTTTCCCGACGATACTCCGAAGGAGCACTTTAGAGGGTTCAGCTTCATTCCATATCGGCGAAGTACTTGAAACATCTCATCCAGGTGGTTTATATGATTGTTGGCTTTCCTCGATTTTACCAGCATGTCATCCACATAAACTTCCATAGTTCGTCCTGTTAGTTCCGCAAACATCTTGTTGACAAGGCGCTGATAAGTAGCTCCGGCGTTTTTAAGTCCAAAAGGCATTACTTTGTAACAGTACAATCCCCGGTCAGTGATGAAACTAGTGTGGTCTTGATCGGGGGCATGCATAGGGATCTGGTTATATCCTGAGTATGCGTCCATAAAGGATAAGAGTTCGTGGCCGGCTGTGCTGTCCACAAGTTGATCGATTCGGGGGAGTGGGAAGCAATCCTTCGGGCAAGCGTCATTTAAGTTGGAGAAGTCAATACATGTTCGCCACTTTCCATTGGCCTTCTTTACTAGTACCGGGTTAGCGATCCACTCTGGGTAGATGGCTTCTCGTATGAAGCCATTAGCGAGTAGGTTTTTTACTTCCTCATCGAGGGCCGCTGATCGTTCTGCCCCCATACTTCTCTTTTTCTGCTTTACTGGCACCTTGGTAGGATCGATGTTCAGAACGTGACATGCTACGTTTGGGGAAATTCCAGTCATGTCAGCGTGCGTCCATGCAAATACATCCAAGTTGTGGCGGAGAAAATCGATGAGTTGATCCTTCAATTCTGTTTTCATCTGAGATCCGATTTTCAATAGTCTACTTGAGTCATGTTTGTCTACAGATACGAATTCCATAGCCTCTGCAGGCTCGGCGGTGGCCTCCTCCTCTTTGTCCCTGTGGTCTAGTTCATTGAAAGGATCACTAGTATATCGAAGAGAAGGGGCTTTCTTTAGTTGCTATGCTTCCAAGCTTTTCATGCAGAGAGCAGTAACTGCATCTTTCCCTTTATCCCTTCTGCGGTTATTGCGAAGTTCAGTTACATAGCAGTCTCGAGCAGCGTCTTGATCTCCCTCCATTTCTCCTATTCCGTTATCTGTTGGAAATTTCATCTTCAGGCACTATGGGGCTAGGACAATTTGGAAGTCAGACAAGGCTGGTCTTCCCAAAAAGGCGTTGTAGGCCGAGTGGTTCTCTATTAGCACAAATGTTTGCTTTCGCACAACGGAGCGGGGATGACTTCCTTTTTTAACAAAAAGGTCTAGTTGCCCGAGGGGCATCTTCGCATCTCTAGTGAAACCATGCAGTGGTTTGTTGCAGGGAGACACATCCTTCATTGACAGCTTCATTTTGTCGAAAGCATGCTTGAATAGGATATTTACTGAGCTTCCGGTGTCTATTAAAATTCGTAAAACTTTGGCTGGACCGAACCAAGCAGAGATGACCATAGGATCCATGTGTGGGTACTGTTTCCCCTCTAGGTCACGCCTACTGAATGTGATGTCGTCATTCTCTTTTCGTTTCGGGTGGCGTTCTTCCATGACAGAATTAACGTAGCCTTCATCGTTTCTAAGTGACTTACCGTATCTTTCCATCTCCGTCCAGCTTCTGTCGGCGATGTGCGGTCCTCCTGATATGGTATGGACCACTATCTTCTCTTGACTAGAGCCGCTGGCGTTGCGATTTCCTCCGCCTGCTTCCGGGGGGGTAGTCCAGGATTCTCATTAGCAGGAGTTGAAGTCCTGCTCTGGCTTTTTACATAGCGTTCCACTCTCTTCCTTCTGATGTGTTCTTCAATCAAGTCCCGTAGATGGTGGCATTCATTGGTGTCATGTCCATGGGATTCGTGGAAGCGGCAGAACTTTCCAGACTTGAGTGCGTTATCTGACTCCTTCTTGTGTGGGGGGAGCTTGTATCTAACTTCGTCTTGAGTGGCTAGGAAGATGTTTTCGATTGTTTCATTCAAAGGAGTGTAAGAGTCAAATCTTGGTCCTGGTCGATATAAGCGCTTTTCTCCCTTCTTGCCCCTAGCATTGTCTCTAGAGTCATTTCTTCGAACATCCTTTGCTGCAGCGGGGACCCTGTCTGTAGCCGTCTTAGCCTGTTGCCCTGACTGCCTCTCAGTGGCAGCGTCTTCAAGTCTCATATACTTTCCAGCTTCATGGAAGAAATCAGGTAAAGTAGCTGGTTTTTCCTTGGTTAGTCTTCTAGCAAATTTAGTATCCAGATGTACACCACTGCAGAGGGCCATTAGGATAAGTTTCTCGTCGGCATCTTGGACTGCGGCTGCTGCGGCGTTGAATCGGGTTAGATATTGTTGCACTGTCTCTCCGGGCTTCTGTTTGATATTAGATAAGGAATAAGCGTCCTTGGGTTGTTCCATATGAATGCGGAACTGGCTGATAAACTTTTCTTTCAACATTTCCCATGAGCTGATGGACCCTTGGGGTAGGTGGCAGAACCAGGAGGTAGCTAGATCTGCCAAGAAAAGTGGGAAACATTTACATAACACTCCCTCTGTTGCTCCGCTCATGAGCATATGCTGGGTGTATCTCTGTAAGTGTACGATGGGGTCAGAGGTTCCCTTGTAAGGTTCCATTGTTGGCATTTTCCATTCCCGGGGGGTGATGGCGGTTTCGATATTGCGGGTGAAGGGGCTGGTTACCCTAGCGCCTATTCCCCGATCCCTTTTCTCCCGTTGGACGCACTCTCTGAACAATCACGACATCCTTTCATCAGAACTTGGAGCGGATAGAAATGAGTTTGGTTCTTCTCTGTGGGATTGAGTCCGTCCAGACGACTTGTAGAGATGGTATCGTCTGTCACTCCTAACATTCTCCAAAGGCTGCCTTTGGTCTTCTGAGGGCATGCTGGGGTCAGCCATAGTTGGCCCTTGCCTTGATCTTCCCCTGCTGGGTTCTGTTCTCAGCACTTCCTCGGGTCCAACTTCGGGCTGGACTCCAGCTCGGCCCCGTCTACTGGTGTTTTCATGGTCAGGTATCATGACAGACTCAGCTACATCCGACCCTTGCCTGGCACCTCCCCCGTTGGGTTCGGTTCCAAGTGTTTCCTCGGGTCGGAATTCAGGCTGAGTCCGGGCTCGGCTCCTACCATGGCTGTTTCTGTTGTTAACCTCTTCGAAGAAGAAAGGTCTTTGTCGCCTTCCAGATCCTCCAGATTGGGACTCACCCCATGATTCGGTGTTGCGGTTGGATTCTTCAGCATCCCTTAGGCGTGACATGAGTTGGTCCACCAAGGCTTCTTGTTGAGATGCAAAGCGGTTAGTTACTTCAGCCATAACCCTGTCCAGATCTGCCCTAGTAATTGGCTGTTCCACGGCGGGGGCTGTTGGATTTGCCTGATTTTCATCTGGTACTACTGTTAAAACGGGATGATTCTCTTGATTTGGGGCCACTGGATCTGGGATACTGCTAGTTGCGACGTTCTTTCCTTTGTTAACATCTCTCCTCTGCCTGGAAGTCATGTTGTCGGAGCAAGGAATGATGCTGTTAGGAAGAAGGTTGAGTTGGAGAAGCTGTAGCTTCTAGCTCGAGCTCTCAGTGAAAGCACCAAAAATGTTTGCACAAAAAATGGGCAAACACCTCCAAGTCGTGTGATTTAGTTGATTTTATGTTGTTCTTAGTGATTTGGATGAGTTGTGCGAATATGTAAAAAGCAGGGACTGAAATGTAAAATACACGCAGATTTATAGTGGTTCGGCCAGAACGTGCCTACGTCCACTTTATATGTTATTCTCCTCTTACTATTCAGATTACCAGTACAAAGCCTTTATTACAAGTATCTAAAAATTGTTTGAAAGTTCCTTCCGTGCTTGAGCTCTCAAACTTGTCTACCATTATTGTACCCCTGCCCCTCTATTTATAGAGTGAGGTTGGGGGCAGGGGTCTTGGATGTATATAGCTGCTGGTGGACCTGGGCTGGAGCGATCTGGCCTGGCAGTCCGGTCCGGTATGCCTTGGTTCGGCCATGCTTGGAGAAGGTTGGTTAGGCAGGGGTTGGTTCGGTCATTCCAGGAGAGGGTTGGATCGGTGGTAGGAGCATGGAGTTGGTTCGGAGGTAGGATGGAGCTGGACTCGTGTTGGTTCGGCTGTGCTATGGACCGGTGGGGTTTTGGTTCGGTGGTAGGAGATGGAGTTGGTTCGGTGGGAGCTTGGAGGAGGTTGGTTCGGTGGTGCATTGGTTCGGTCATGAGGTGGTTCGGTAGTAGAGGAGAAACACTTGGTTCGGCCTGTAGGGAGAGGAGCTTGGTCCGGTGTGGCTGGTTCGGAGGCACCCTCTTTGCTCTTGGATCAGTGGTGGAAACGCACCCAACAGACAACAATAAACTTGTGTTCCCCCTAGTGTGAAGTGCGTGAATGTGTTGTGCAGTGCAGTGCTACATAATACTTAAGAAACTCTACGGAATTTATGAGATGTTCAAATGACAGGACTTTGAGATTCAACCGGAGTGACCATCATCGCTCATCGTCCCAACCCTGCCATCCAGACTTCATAGAACATCCAAGTTAAAGTTCGTGTAATGAACCGGATTTTTTTGGATAATTAAAATACTGAATTAGATAAGATTTTGTAATTTAATGTTGAAAGGTAAAAAAAATATGATGTAGGAATGAGAAAACTAACTAGAATGAAGTTTAATAATGTAAATTAATGTAATAGATGCCTATTTGAATGTAATCTCAAGTAATTGTAAAATTGTAAGTTATAATTGGTTATAAATTTAAAATAAGGAAATAAATTTAAATGTAATGTTAATTGATGAAATAATATGCAATAAATTGAAATTGGATAAAATTTGTGTTGTGTTAGTAGTTATAACATTTGTGTTTAGATAACAAACTTACATATGTGATTAAATTAAGAAAATGTAACAAGTGTTATTTGTTACCAATTTATTTAATATATTGAGTTAACTTGGAAATCAATTGCAATTAAATGTAATTGAATATTACGTTAATATGAGTTAAGACGATAACTGTAAAATGTGAAGGTAATAAAATGTACGGAAATATCAATTATATTCTTAAGGCAATAATTTATTTAATAAAAAGAGTGAAACTAAGAAAATGAATTTATCGGGACTTTAAATTATAATTAATGTGAAAATCGACAAAAATTCAATATAATTGAAATATTGCAACTAATATAGTAAAAGATGATAATTGTAGAATATTAATGCAATAAGATGTAAATGAATGTTAAATATGTCCGTAGAGGAATGTTTGATTGAATAAAAGGATTTAAATCTAATTAAATCAATTTATTGGAATTAGAGTATAATTAATTGGGATTAAATGTAATTAAATATTGTGGTTAATGTAAGATAAGGCGTCAATTATAGAAAATGAGGATAACAAGACAGAAACCTGTGTTAATAATTTCATAAGGTATTGGTTGATTTAACAGTAGGAGTATAAATCAAAATAAAAGAATGAAAATGAATAAGTTTAGTAAAGGAGTAAGCATATGTTTATTTGTTTGAAATGTTTGGTAGCTAAAAGATTGATTGTAGAGATGAGAAACTATTATTTAGTAAGAAATATATAATTACTGTTTGTATCCAATAGTGTATAAATATGTTTAAATTACTATTAGATAGGAAATAATCGTTCTACTTCTCATTACATTCATTTAGTCCATTTTGAAACTTAATCAACTGAAATTAATGTAGTTGAAAATTTTCAATTAATAGGGGAGAGAATAATAAACTGTAAATTAAAAGGTGTAATTAAAAGCAGCTTATGTTTCGTGAAAATATTAGTAAAATTTGATTTAATGAAAAGAACGTTTACATCAAATAAAATGAATGTTTAATTTGTGAAATTAGGTTTAGTTTCATTAAGCAAAGAATAGAATGATTGATTATAAAGGAAGAAATATATATTTATTTGAACTGTATTTTAGCTTACAGATTGATTACAAGAATATGAAAATAATCTATTTTAGTAAGTTATTTATTACTCTTGTGTATAAGCAACAAATTTATAAACGTGTTTAAATAACAATTGTTCAAATCCATTTTAGTTGTCTGTTTTCAAATTTAACTTTATAATTAATTGCAATTAATGTAATTCAAATATTCCAATTAAAAAGAAAGAAAACATTGATAGCAATAAATAAATTTAATAAAAGAAATGCACGTTTTGTGTTAAACAAAAAGGGTGTTTTAATGAAAATAAAAGATCATTTTAGGAAAACCAAATTAAACGTTTTCTTTTTTAAGGTAAGCATAAATTTTTTATTATGCGTAGACAAAAACCTAAATGTATACGAATTTGAATATTATTTGAGTTAATGAAGTTAATTTGGTTACGTTTCAAAAAATTGAATTTCAAAAGGTTGTGCGATGTACATGATCCCTTTATTTCTTTTGTTATTAATTGTTGCATGAACGTTTTAAAATAATTACCTTATTATTAATACTTAATCCGTTCATTTATCCTTCTATTTAATATCTAAGCCTAAACTTTTAGGTTGTATTTAATTCTTGCCACCTTATTTTCACGTATACAAAATTTTACTTTCCTTTGGTTTGCAAACTTTTCCATTCCTACATACATTTTCTTTTGCATTATTAATGCTTGTAGCTTTCAAAATAAAATGTGACATTTATTTTTGTCCCTTCACCTTTATTTTCTAATTATAAATAACCTGTAGCTTAATTCTTCATTTGCGTTTTGTTTCTTCTGACGCCTCATATTCAAAAGCTCTTATTCTTGCAAATCCAAAAGCTTTCTTTTATAAAACATGAATTTTTTTTTCATTTTTCGTACACGTCCTGTCCTTATCTTAGTTGTTCTTCAATCTTTTCCTTAAGCCCCATCTTAAGAAAAACACAAGTATTAAAATTTGTTTATTTATTTATTCATTTTTAATGTGTACTAATTTTTATTTTAATAATATTTCTTATAACATGAATATTTTTTGCATATAAACTTTGATTCACACGCGATTTCTTCTGTTCGATTCATATTTAAATTTCGGACAATATGAAATTGATTTAGTTGAATTTGGATACTGTTGAGTTTTGCGCTTCTATTTGGATTTTTAGGGGCTAAAATCAAAGATGAGTGGTTAGTTAAATTGAATTTATGATATGATTTGGAATTGACTGGTTGATGTTTGGTATATTTAAATTGTCATCCTAGTTAACCTAACTTTTATTGCATTTATTAATTTAATATTTAATTTAATTATCAATTTAATACTTGTTAATGATAATCAGTTATCTATTAATGTTTATTGGTTGATTTGGGTGATGATTGTGATGTATGTTTAATTGTTGATATGGATGCTTTGATGTTATATTTATATTGTTATAAAACTGCAAGTTCCCTTAGTTATTGTTAGAAAATCCCTATGGTTGAAATGATACATACTCGAACGATCATATAAATAGGAGAAAATTGTTATGGGTTGAAATGATAAACCCAAGCGATTTTCATTGATTTGGAATTTAGGATTGCGGGTTGAAATAATATATACCTGTAAATTTAATTTTTTTTTGGATTGAAATGATGAATATCCATATCACTTGACCATAGGGTAAAAAATTATATACGGACACCGGATTGAATAAATTAAACGATTTTAAAACCCTTAAATCTTGAATCGGATTAAATGATATTTTGAAGGAAATTGATTTATATAAATTGAATTACTTTGAAAATCCATTTTTGAAGTTGGAATTGAAAATTGGTTTAAATCGAAATTCTAAAGAATTTTAATCTATTTAAAGTATTTTAACCCATTTTAATCTTTTTTAAATCTATTTAATCTTTTTAAATCTATTTTAAGCTATATTAAACTATTTTAATCTATTTTAAACTATATTAAACTATTTTAATCTATTTTTAAATTATATTAGTCTATTTTAAACTATTTTAAACTATTTTAATCTATTTTAAATTGTATTAATCTATTTTGATCTATTTAAACTATATCAATCCATTTTAATCTATTTTAACTACATTAATCTGTTTTTATCTAGTTTAAACTATCTTAATCTATTTTTTAATCTATCTTAAACTATTTTAAAACATTCAAACTATTTTCTGAATTTCAGGTTTTGTAGAGTGGAAGTTTTATATTTAAATCCTTGATTTTTATGTAGAATACTATTAAATGATGTTATAACATAAGTAGGGATTTAAATGACGTATTTGAGGAATATGATGATTTTAAATGAGGATTTAATCTAGTTTTGAAAATATGAATTCGAAAGTGATATGATTTCAAATATGATATAATTTCGAAAGTAAACATGATTTCGAAAATGATATGGTTTTGAAAATAAGATATTTTGATATAAATTATAAATCTGTTTTGGAAATATAAAAGAACCATCCGGTGTGAAATAAGCGTTTGGTCGTTAAAGAGACCGGGATCGGATATTGCCATACTCTCTGTCAATACCGAAATCACTTTAAAAACTGTGTACGTGGTGGAGATTTCAACATAAAGTAGGATGATTTGGCAAATGATTCTATATAAGGTATTTATGTAACCCTGACTACCGTGAGTCAGCTTAGATGTGACTAAAATAGGAGCTATACCTAGGCCAAGTGAGGTCGCACCTCCGATCGGGCATGCTTCATCGATACCATATTTATTACTTTGTGATTGATTTGGTGGTCACCCCTCGATTTAATTATGGGAGTATGTTCCATGGTAGGTGGTAGTAGCTGCTATGTGTTACCACTAGCCCGATTCTGCAAAACGATAGATTCCTATCCTAGCATTGCCTCGAGTATCATGTTCATATGCCATATTGCACCTTCTATGAGTTTGTTTTGTACCATACCTATGGAGTGCCCTCTGGGCAACCCTTCTGTTTAAGGAGGAGTGTACGGTACTGTATAGACTATGAGAATATATATAAAATGTGTTAAGGGAGATATGGGTAATGCCTTAACGCCATTTTAATACTACTTTACTGTAAACACTATTAAAATAGTGTATTACTATGTATGTAGATAGTTTAACGGATCCTTAGGAGATGGATATCCCGAACTTCTCTTAAGTTATTGCACTCACGTTAGACACCGGATAGGAGATGTCAAACCCCATAAACATCTCCGACGCCGTTACACTTATGTTTATTTACTATTGATTTAACTTACATAAGATCTTTTAATTTTGACTCGGTTGTTTTGTCTTTTCAATTCACTCAGGTCGGTCTGAGGTTTAGTGTGTCGAAGACTACTTTTGGAGGACGAAGACGAAGATTTCGTACTATTATTGTTTATTTTATTTATTCCATTGCATCATACTGTTCCGCTGCATTACTTATTTATTACTGATGTATGTGCTCTGATTCTGTATTGTAAAGGTGTAATCAAATGTTATTTGTAAAACAGCATGATAAATTGTTTATTTGATTATTATATTTTGTCATTCCGCTGTGAGATTCTGTGTTTTTTTCTTTCTTTCTCTGCTTTTTCTTATTTACCTCATAACAATATGCCCTTTTGAAAGGTTTGAGTTTAACGTGTGTGGTTTATCATCGATTTAAACCGTCTAGAAAGATGGGTTGTTACAGTTCGTCAAAATCTGTGTAGTTAATGCCCCGATATTACCCCGCTACGACCCTGCTATTCTCATAGCGGATTTCCACCGCTATGATTTTTCCATATAGCCTTTCCGCTTTAATCCCTGCTATTTCCGCTATATCCCATTATTTTCGCTATATTCCGCTATTCCCTCTATATCATTTTTAATAAAATGAATTGAAAAATTGCATTTATACATTATAAAATTATGAAACTAATTTATTTGATTTAATTTTTAATATATTTTCAGAAATGAAAATACTTTAATATTCTACCAAATTCAATTATGTTATATTAGAGTTTTTCGTTTATTTAAAGTATATTCGAACATGCTTTTATTTAAAATTATTTATGTATTATTTATAATTCAATTGAATGATAATTTTTCATTTAATTACCATTTATATATTTGTAAAAACATTAAGTACGGGTTTTATATGCTATTTTAGAGTTATCCGCTATATCCCGCTATATCCTCGCTGTATCCCCGCTATGACTTTTTGCACCTGCACCGCTTTGAATCTACCGAGCGCATTAACTGCACAGGTCAAAATTTTCAGTTACAGTTCCATCGACGAGCTTCATAAGGTGGTCAAATATGTAGTGAAAATGTTAAGTCCAATCACGCAAGGCAGAAGCTCGTCGAAGTCAAATCTTCGAATGTGCGAAAAAGTTTGTATCCATCATTTAGTTATGCAAGGCAGAAGTTCAAACATGGATCGTTCCACAGAAGCCCGATTTCATATTGATCTAGATAAAATAGGTTTTGTATCGATCATCGACCAAGGATTTCGTATCGATCTCCGACATGGGATTTCGTATCGGCCGCCTACGATGGGAGTTCGTATCAATCATCGGCTCCTCGAATTCATATCGATCGCTTCAGATCGATACGAAGTTCCATCACACCAAATGGATACGAAACTTCTCCTTTCACCTATCGGTTCTGGATCAATGCAAACTTCCCATTATGGATCGATATAAGATCTGATTTCTTCCTTCCTTAATCGATACGAGATCGAGGTTAAGGTTCCTTCCACTGATTCTTTCGTATTCATCGGCGATCCTTCTTCTCCAAATAGCCTGAACATCGTTTCCTCCTCCCTCAACCATGCTCCGACCCAAATCCAGCCTCGACACTACCGAAATCGGCTATAAACATGGACGAATTGTCATCTGAACTCGAATCTCATCGTTTTAATGTGAACTGATTGGTCAATTACCTAATTTAGACATTTGGTTCAATGGATTAGCAAGTTATATTGGGTTGAGGACAAAGATAGTTTTAATTTCTTAGTTTTGCTATTGATATGAAGGCAAGGATAAAGTGAAGGCAAATGAAAATTTTCTAAGTACAGAACGTATTTATATGGGCACAAAAATCAAAAGGAAATGATTTGTCTCCCAGTTATGTTAACTGGTAAAAATTAGTCTCCTATATCATCGATACGAAACATCCTTCGTATCCATCTGCCTAGATCAGTCAAGAATACAACAATTCGTAACCATCAACTCGAGTCGATCCAAAACATGAGTGTTCGTACCCATCGGCGACCGATCGATACGAATGATGCAACAAAGGCTTGTTTGGACTATTCAGACCCATAGCAAGGTTGTTCGTATCCATCAATGATTCACCGATACGAATTGATTATTTTGTATCCATTACTTTGCAGCTCACAGAAATTCGTATCCATCGATACGAAATATTTTAAAATGCTAAAAAATTCGTATCGATCACCATCGATACGAAGATGATTTTCCAACTTCTCAAATCAATCAAGGATAGGACTGATACCAAGAGACACTCTAAAACAACCATCAAGCATCGTTACAACTCGAATTTCACATCGATCCAGAAGAGGATCGATAAAAAACTCAATATTTTTAAAAAAAACTTGACAGCGACTCGTGAACGTGCAAACGTGAACGGGAGTCTGGTTAACGTACGTTCATGTATGATGGACTAACATTAAATTTTCAAAATTCAAAGGAATCAAAAGCTCACCTAGTGACGATTACAACAGTGAACAATAAATTGCTAGCACTCGATGCTCAGCTGTAGCAATGCGCCGTACAATCGTTGGCAGTCAACAACCCAGTATTTATATTGCTGGAAGTTAATCAAAGGTTACACCATTTGAAGAAAAAGCTACGACTGCTCAACGAATCAGATAGAACTTTTTAGAATAACTGTAGGTTTTCAAAGCACGTCATGTTCACACAAGACGTACTTTGTGGTGGAAATGTTATCCCGCCTTTTGGCAAGGCCGTGACACTAAGAAATAAGCTAGAAACCAAAGACAGTTCGTCCCGAAGATCGATAATACACAGGTTCACTATGGATGCTGATAAATTTTGCTCAAGTCCGGATCAAGCTACAATTAACGTGACACGACAAGCAAAGTTATAGAAGCCAGCGTTCCAAATTCAGGTTAATCGGAGTTCGTATGCTCAAGATTTGGATCGATCAAAATCAAGGGAAAGACAATCGGAAATTTTTGGATATTTGAAATTAGAATATTCAATTGATTTCAAATATTTGAAAGTTAGTTTAAATTGAATTTCAAATATCACTTTTATTTGAATAATTTAAATATTGATTTAAAATTTTGAAATTGGGTAAAATATCGAATCTTCGGTTTTGAGCTTGTTAAAAATAATTTGAAGATTTATAAAATTTACATTGATAATGCTAAAGATAATAAATGAGTTAAAATTGAATTTAACAGTGGTTTGTTCCGTTTTAAAAATATATCGTTTAAATCGATATTTAAAAATAGCCTTCCGAGGCACAGTCTCGAAATTCGACGAAACCAGTTCCATTGGATCTGTAATAGTGTATTATTACTGGATTTCAAATTTCGTAGTGTTTAGAGTTGTCATGTGATCGTACGATAGATAAACGTGTTAAAACTATATAAAAAATTCAATAAATAACTGGTTCAAAAGGCTATCTTCTCCATACAATCGAATTAGGACTCGAAGCCTTTTTCATCGTGTTCGAAATAAGGGTATAATATTATAAACGCCTGGCGGCACGCCTCGATAGGGGTTCGCCATTTTAAGCTGCGTTAATCGAAACAATTTGAATTTGAATTAAATATATATTGTATTACATATCAACATCAGACTTTTTGGGCCTTCATCTCAAAGGAACATGTGTCCTGCCCTTCCAAACACGTGTTTGTTTGGTATAACACGCGTCATTTTATTTTTATTTAAAATATAGGAACAACCGAGCATATTTTAAAAAATAATAAAAGAAATCAAGCTTCGTCTCTGTTCAACAAATGGCCGCCGCATGCACTCTTCGTTCCCCTTTTTCTATAAAATCAAAAATCAATTTCCTCTTAAATTCGAAATCGTGAAAAAGAATCGCGTGCTGTATGAGATGATTGTTTAAGGAATTCGATCCCCAATCGAGTGCGAGGCTGATAGCTTGAAGGGTTCGGTGGCGATCTCGATCTAGGCGAGATAGGGCTAGGGCTTGGGAATCGTGAGGTCGTGTGATGGAGCGCCGAGGTCGGAGAATTTTTGGTTGGTCGATTGGGAAGCTTGGCAGCGCACGACTCATCGAAGTGGCGACGAGGTCTCGAGTTCGAATAGTGACTAGTGTTGGTTTGGGGTGCACAAGCAAAGGAAGCTCGAGTTAGGGACTTGTGTTTGTAGAGGCAATAAGGTATCTGCATTTTAATTTAATTTAATTTAATAAATAAAATATATTTAGGTGAGATTTTAATTTACGGTAAGATTTAAAATGATTCCTTTTTTTAAAATTCAATATGAATATATCAGTAAGGAAGGAATTTTAATTCTGTTCTTAGCATTTAATAGATAAATGTACAGTAAAACAGAAATATATGTACGTATAAGATTTTGAAAATAGGATTTTAAATGCTTAGAGTTTGTATAAAGATTTGATTTTTAAAATCTATATGGATTATTTTTATGAATATATATATATATATATATATAGTTTGTGAGGAAAATAAAATATGCACACACACCTTCTTAACTTACTAGGTTAGTTTTTTTCTAAAATAAGGTATATTAGTAATTAACTTGTTTAATTAACCAACTTAAATATTTTAATTAATAAATATCTATTTTTAGGAAGATTAGTTTAAAATTAAATTATTAGTAAATCAAATTGTTGAATGGAAATTGATTATTCGTTTATTTCGAATAGTAATAAAATTTTATAATGTTATACAAGGTCTAAAATCATGAAGGAAACAAGTCGAGATGGAAATGGGTTGCAAACAAAATCAAAGGTGAGTTAATCTCACTCATTTGGACTACTATTAAATTTAAATGGTTAATTTAAATTATTGGTTGTTTGCTTGAATTGATAATTTATTATCAGCTTGGATGCGATATGTTATATATAGTATGTGTGTGTGTTAGAGTGATTGATTTCGCGCATTATATAGCGGATAAGATCCTATGTGCCCCACATAATAGCAGATGACCCTTATACAGCGATATCCCGCCTTGAAGCAGGATTGGTATTTTAAATTGTTGTGCTAACATTTATGAATGCAGGGAAATAGGTTGGAGGGATCCAACTGGATTCCTCAAAAAGTTAAATTTATTTTATATCCAGCGATGTGGTTTATGTGATAATCTGTGATGATTATATTGATTATATCGGGAAATGGAACTATTGAATGCTATGGCTTGGTTGAATATATATTGGTATTTGAGAGAATGAAAAATATATAAGTTTGGATTTTTAAAGGTAATAAAAGGAACTTTTAAGTAAAATAATATAGTGAATTTGGGTAAATTAAAGATTGACTGGAATATATATATATATATATATATATATATATATATATAAGTTTGATTTTTAAATTCTATTAAATGAATCCGAGTATGGAAATAAAAATAGAAATTTTAAATAAATGAAAATAAAAGAGTTTTGGAGACTTAATTAATATTGTCTAAAGATTTAAAGGATTTCATTTTCAAAATTTAAGGTTTAAATGTTGGGAAGAAATTAAAGGCTAGAATTTTGAATGAGGTATGAAGTGGACATTTCAATTTAAAATAATTTTTTTAAATCATAAATATAGAATAAATATGGAATTAATGGGTTTTAAAATAAATTTGGGTAGGTAAAGGAATTTATTTTAAAATGGAGTTAGTTTTGAAAAATTAATTTGAAAACTGATTAAGTGTTTGAAACTGGAATTAAAGGAGAACGAGATTATGGAATTTATAAACGGGATTTATAAATTAAGTGAAATATTTATCAGAGGATAATTTGGAAGTATAAATTCAGGATGGGAATTTATAAAAAATGGGAAATTTGTTTTAAAAATAAATAGCGGTTTATTTTTCGAAGGTGTGGAGGGGAAATGTATTTTCCTGAAAAGCTTAGTATGTTTTTCAAAGTAGATTTCTAAGTTTAAGTAAAATGTTTTAAAGTTTTTAAAGGAATGTTTTAGAGGAATTTATTATTTAAATTGTTTTAAGATTTTAAAGTAAAAATTTATTAATTCAGTTATAGTAGTAATTATTTTAAAGGTTTAACAAGTATTATGATTTGAAAGATAATTATTAAATATTTATATTTTATAAAGTAGTTTTATTTTAAAGGTAGTCTAGCTAAAGTCTTTATTTGAGTAATTTGTATAGAATTTCGTAACTTTTATTTTAAATTTAGTTTTGGCTTAAGTTTTACATGAGAAGTTATTATAAAATTTCATAATTAGCATTTTAAATAAAGTCTTTTAAGTACTTTTTTATTTTTAAATGTTTTAAAGCATATATATTTTTGGATAAAGTGTTTTAAATTATTTTAAAATCTAATTATTAAGACTTGGTGAATTTCAGTGGAAATAAACAATATTTGGAAATATATTCTGCGAAAGGAAAGTGATTTGAAAACTGTTTTCAAAGGGTTGAAATGTAGAAAATATCATGCAAAGATATTTTGAAATAAATAATTTGGAAAATTATTAAGGCCCGATGGTTGTTTGTGGATGTTATTTGATAGTTAAATAACCAACTATCAATATTGGCCAATGTGCTGATCGTTTCGAAGAGGTCGGGATTGGGATTAATTTCTCGAAAACCACTTCGATCCGTTTTGAATGTTTTCGTGAGGAAAACAAGAGCTTGAAGTCGAAGATGGAGCTGTGAAGTGCAAGGGCTAATTGCTACTAATCCTGAGGGCGATTCCAAAATGGATGTAGTAGGAGTAGTGCCTTCGGTTCCGTTCGGACCCGGAATGGACTTGTATGGTCGAATGCTATCAGAACATCGTCAGGAGGACGATGAGCATTCTAAGTGAATGTGTGCTAAAAAGGTAACGCATAGCCTCGAGCCTCATCAACGGGGAATGGCTAAAACAGGGAAGGTGCACGCAAGGCTAAGTGGCTAGCGACCAATTAGGGTAAGGTCATCCATGTCTAGACATTCCTTTATTTCGGCTGTGTGGACAGTTGCTGATCCCAACCGCGGGGTGATCTTATTCGGACTATGCAGTAAAGGGTAGCTCCAGTCTTGTATTACAGAGGATCAATGTGGATCCTTGGTACGCTGATCTAGACCAAGTACTGTGACGGGTGGTACCCCAGTAGCCCTGCCATTGTATGGAATCCAATCTCCAATAAGCGTCTGTACGGTTTTGATTGCCCAACTATTGCTGAAACGTGAGATGCAAGCATTTAAGACTTGGTGAATTTCAGTGGAAATAAACAATATTTGGAAATATATTCTGCGAAAGGAAAGTGATTCGAAAACAGTTTTCAAAGGGTTGAAATGTAGAAAATATCTTGCGAAGATATTTTGAAATAAATAATTTGGAAAATTATTAATGCCCGATGGTTGTTTGTGGATGTTATTTGATAGTTAAATAACCAACTATCAATATTGGCCAATGCGCTGATCGTTTCGAAGAGGCCGGGATCAGGATTAATTTCTCGAAAACCACTTCGATCCGGTTTGAATGTTTTCGTGAGGAAGACAAGAGCTTGAAGTCGAAGATGGAGCTGTGAAGTGCAAGGGCTAATTGCTACTAATCCTGAGGGCGATTCCAAAATGGATGTAGTAGGAGTAGTGCCTTTGGTTCCGTTCGGACCCGGAACGGACTTGTATGGTCGAATGCTATCAGAACATCGTCAGGAGGACGATGAGAATTCTAAGTGAATGTGTGCTAAAAAGGTAACGCATAGCCTCGAGCCTCATCAACCGGGAATGGCTAAAACAGGGAAGGTGCACGCAAGGCTAAGTGGCTAGCGACCAATTAGGGTAAGGTCATCCCCCTAATGGTCCCTATATTTCGGTTGTGTGGACGGTTGCTGATCCCAACCGCGGGGTGATCTTATTCGGACTATCCAGTAAATGGTAGCTCCGGTCTTGTATTGCAGAGGATCAGTGTGGATCCTTGGTACGCTGATCTAGACCAAGTACTGTGACGGGTGGTACCCCAATAGCCTTGCCATTGTATGGAATCCAATCTCCAATAAGCGCCTGTACGGTTTTGATTGCCCAACTATTGCTGAAACGTGAGATGCAAGCATTTAAGCTAGATTCTATTTTACTTTCTATAGACACTATTATAGTATCAGATGGATTTGATAAAAATATTTTGGTTATCGTAAGATAAAAACCCGACATGTTTATTTGTGGCGTGGTCTTACAAGATACCTTTGATTTCAAAAGATTCTGGAAACTTTAATAATCCAATTGAGTGTATTTTTTCACTCTGGTATTCCAAAATGACTCGCGTGTTATTTCGCTATAATGCTCGAGTCAGACCGAGTATTATAGAATAAATGTAAGGATGCTATGGAGCTCAGAAGACAAGCTAGATGGCGGGACGTATCACACGTATTTGATGAATATTCCGCTGTGTATGATTAATTGCATAGTCAGTTTTGAGAGGAAAGGTTATGATAACTGTCCAGTTGTGTGTTATAAATTTTGTTGAACTCTAATGATGTAATGTATAAACAGATATAGTTCTTTGTTTAAAGATTAGTCATTTATCTATTATATACTGTTCCGCTGTGATGGTGAGATTCTGATATGTTCGTTTTTCTTCTTCTACCTCCTTCTTCTTTAACCCTAGTGGTTCGGTTTTCCAACATTCGATTGTTCGGCACTTGATACAACGGACGTATGAATGTCGATTTCGGACGTCGAAAAATCGGGTCGTGACATTTTGGTATCAGAGCTAAAGGTTAAGCGAGAACCTTAGCTCTGTTGGGGATTATTCATTAGAAATAGAGTCCATGGTACTTTAAGAATGGGTTTGAGTGTATTAATAGATATGAGCATGTATATGTTAGTGAATATAAAAATTGTTTTATATTGTGATGACTTATCGATTGAGTGTTTATGGATTCTGGTCGATATGTGGGATGCCATGTCATCGATAGGGGTTTCTAAACTCTTAAACGAGATAAACCGACACAGTATTGTTTTAAAATAAGGTAAATGAAATAATTTTGCCAAATTATTTTAATATATGAAAGAAATAATTTTCAAAAATTATTATAGTTATATAAGGTTGCTTGATTGTTAGGAAGTGACAATATTAAGTTATTATCATTATTGTTGTGAGAATTAAAATAAGAAGTTGAAATTATAACCAAAGGTTAAGGAATAAATTTATATTAAAAAAGGGGATTTGTAAATGCAAATTATAAATGTGATTTATAATTTAAAATGAAATAAAAATTCCAGAGTAATATTTGAATATGAATCGATAGGATTTGGAATTTGAAATTTTGGAAATTAAATTCCTTTGAGTTTGAAAATGATTTTCAAAGGTTTTGGAGTAATAATGGTGATATTATTTGATAAATATTTTTGAATTGGATTTGAAATCTAGTGAGATTTAGAATTTAAAAATATTTGAAGGGTTCTAAAGAGAGAAAAGCATTAAACTCTTTTCGGTCGCTGGAAATTAACTTCGGTGATGACTGCAGCATCATCGATGTTCATTTTCGAGTTTCCAAGAGAGAAATTGCTGCCAAATTGTTTTAAATTGGAGTTGTTTGTAAAAATGAGTTTGATTTTGGGATGCGTAGGAATAATTTGGTTTGGATATAATTGATTTCAAAAATGATTTTGAAATGTTGAGTAATTGTTTAAAATACTCTGGAATCTTATTTAAATGTTTACGGAACATAAATAAGTATGATAACTTATATAATTTGAAATTTGTTGGAATAAGATTCAACTTGAAAAGGATAAAATAAAAGTAAGTGTAAAAACAAAATAAGTCGGAAGGTAAGCTAATTAATTGAAGTAAATTAAAAGAAGTTAGCAAATGGAATTTAAATAAGTGGAAAACTTATAGAAGTTTAAAATTTAAATTGAATCGGAATGTAAGTGAATCTAGTTAAGTAAAAATGAATTTGAGGAAAAGTATAAGTAGACTAAGCGTAATGGTCATTGAAATAAAATTACTAAGTGTAAAATAAATTTGTGAATGAACAAATGAGTTTACATTTGTAAGTCAATAAAATGGAAATCGGATACTGGAATTAAATTTGAATTGTGTTAAATAAAATAAAATGGAAAATTAGTCAAGTTGGACTAAATAAAACAAAGTATTGAAATTAAAATTAATAAGTAAACTAATTGATTTAAATGGTAAGAAAATGAATTGAAATTTAATATTGGGAAGATATTTAATTTAAATTGTGTAAAGTAAAGTAAAGTTGTAGAATTTGTTCAAAGGAACTAAAGTTTGGAAATAAAACTTTTATTCAGATTTGAAATTAAATTTGATTGGTAATGAATTAGTTAATGGAATTAATTTAAAGAATGCATAATTAAGAATGGGTTTGAGAGAAGGTGAATAGAATTCAATATTAGATTTGATTTGGGAATAAATTAAGAATTAAAAATAAAATTGCATCCAGAATGAAGTGGAAATTTAAGTTAAATGTAAATAGATGTGAAAGCTTAAGGGGTGAAGTAAAAATAAGTATTAAAGTATATAGAATATTTATAATAAACTTAAGGAAGGTAAATGGTAAAATTCTTGAGTAAAATTGGTATTTGGGAAAATATACTTAGTTAATATGTGAATGAAGGTTTAATAAGGGTGTGTGAAATGGTGATTGTGAAAAAGTGAATGGAAATCAAAATAAATGTGAATAAAAAGAAAATTGACATAGCTAATAATCAAATGAGATAAATACGTAGGATGTATGCATATTATTTTATTCGCATAGCAATTTGATCTAAATTCGAGCATAGAATTTCGAGATAGTTATATCGATCCGACTAGGGATTTTTCACTCGATTTTCGACGGCGTACTCTGGATATGAATTTTTGATTGATTCTAGAGATTCTTTATCTTACTGTATGACTATGCAAGGAGAATGACGGTTTCTGATCAAGAAACCAGATCGGAGTACGCACTAGGAAGTCGAGTGGACGATAGTAGTTCGGAAGTGAAATTGTGTGATCGAGTGAGCGATCAGATTTAATATGGTGTGCGAATGATATATGTACATTATACGTGCTTGAATGAAATAGATATTGAACTTTTGTAAAATAATGAATAAAATGAATTTGGATTTTATAATTGGATATTATTGCTAAGTAGAATATACAGGAACTTTAAAAGCAAAAGGAAATTGGAGTTTTGAATTCGGAAGATAAATTGAATTGCTCGACAAAAAGATATGTATTTAAATTTCTGCATCAAATTTGATGATTTTCTGGTCTAGCACTTGGCTTTTGTTTTCTTTTGAAATCTGGAGGGTCATAGAGGCATTTTGTAGTTGTACCGAGCTAGCCGCGCAAAGAGACTGTAACATCCCGAGATTTATGAATTTAAATTTTAGTAATATATTGGAACTTTTTGAAATAAAAATTGAAAAGTTATAAAGAAATGAAATATTCAACAAAACAAGAAATTGTTTAAGCCTGAAAGAAAAAAAAATATTAATAATAATAAAATAAAATATAAGTTATAGATTAAATGTTGATAAGTTAAATCTCGAATAGAAATAAAATTTAAGAAAATGTATATTGTAATAAAATCACATAATTATTAAAAGTTAACAACTAAAACAAGTTTGCAAAGAACTATACAAACCAGTAAATATGTAAGCAAAAGAAAATAAGATAAAATAAAAACAAACTCTTACATTTAGCAAAATAAACAAAACAATACACCTATATATATATAAAATGTAAAACATATAAACTATACATATAAAAGAAAATCTAAAATAACATTATGCTGTAAGTATAGAAAGAGGCAAAGAAGCATTGTATACATGCTTCCATTTAATGCTTCATTTAATGCCATTACTCTAGTAACAATCAAGTAAGACATTGACTGAGAATACATGCTTGCATTTAATGTTTACTCTTCAGCCTCCCTTGAAGAAAGGAGGAAAACATGCAAGGTACAAAAGCCTGTATAAGCCACTATGCAAATTAAATGTTTCGGTACTTTGGTTAAAAACTTGTCTTCCTCCCTTACTTTGTATACTTCTATATATATCAACCTATGCATCATCTCGTTTAAAAACTTCTTACTGAAAGAAAAAAAAAATATTTAGCAAAGAAAAAAAGAAATTAAAAGGAAGAGAAGAATCAGAAAGAAAAAGAAAAAAACCTGCAGATTTCAAAACAAAAGTATCCCCTGTTTTCAAATATTTCTATGTGAGTAAATTTACTGCTTTAGATATTTAAAAACATGTGTATTTGATCCATGAACAAGTCATGCTGGGCTATGTATGTTTTAAAAGATGACTCTGCATATCTTTGTTTTACCTATTCTTCCAATATTTGGTTTCAGAGAAAAACAAAGTAGAAAAAAAAAATCATATGTTTTCATACAATGATTTTTAAAACTGGGATTTTAAAACGAAATGAGTGGCCTAAACTTAAGTATGATTTAACAAACTGTTTTCAAGCTCGAAAAAGAAGAACCACTTATATCCAGGTGGAAAGACAAATTGCTGAAGAAACAAACAGTTTTTTTTAAAACTTAGAGTAACTCTCTGTTTCAAACTTGCTACCAAGTGAGTAGACATAAATTCCTAAAGTTATAAGTTAAATTTAAAAATCAGTAAAGATGATTCATTGTTATAAAAAGAATTGTATCTGTTTAATATTTGAATAAAACCCTGTGCATATATATGTTACTTTGTTCTTCTCTGTTGGTTGTACAGGTTACAAATTTGTTCAAACATTGTCAAACTTTAAACCTTTCTCAAACAAGATGTTTTAAACTTAAGTTAAGATTTTATTTTTTATTTTTTATTTGGTTGATATAAATCCTCTTTATCAAGAACATCACTGTAATATTGTTTTACAGGTTTTAAGTAAAATTTGATCAAAAAAATAAAATGTTGAAAAATATTAATTCAAGATTATAATCTGAATCTATACTAAAATCAATGAATTTTAAAACAATAATCAGAATTTTTAATGAAGTGTTTCAAGAGCAGTTTGAAACTTTGGTCAATTTGCATTTTTCTAAATTACTAACAATTGATTCAATTATAAATGCTAAAATTTGGTTTGTAGCAAGCTTGAATATCAGAGACTTCATGAAAATTATCAAAGAAATTTTCTATTGCATAGATTTGGAATACGAGTTCAAACTAGGGTTATGGTTGAGCTTTTGCGCAGGACTGTTGACATGACGATTTCATCACCTAGTGGTGATCGAGTTCATCGAGGTTGAGGGGGAGGTTAGCATAGGTCGTTGACATGATGTGGCTAAGGTCGCGGCGTCTCTGGTGGTATGAGGAGCAGCGGCGGGGCGTTTTAGTTGGATGGATCAACTGCAGTTTTTCGAGCGAATGGCTACATTTTGATTTCGAGCCGATGCCTTCAAATTGATGGTTGATTTCGAATATATGGGATGTTAGTGACTTGCCGGAGTCATTGGTGATCGCCAGAACGTTGGCGCGGTGGTGTGCACGTGCACGCAGTGGGTCTCGTATCAGGGAGTTCTGCAGTAGCTACTCGAGTTGATACTCGAGCAGAAGTGCGTGTGGCTTCAGTGAGGAACTCGAGTTCGTGAGAGTCGTTTCTGTTATTTCAATTGAACTCGAACCGCGAATAATTTAAACTTTGAAGAACGAAAAAAAAAGATAAAATAAAAAAAGAAGAAACAGGGACGAGTAGAAGAAGAAACAAAGGGGAAATGGAGGAGAAGAAGGGCTGGGTACTCGTGTTCGAGCGAGTTCTCTCTGATACTATTTTGTTAGCTAAGGTTTAAACTTAGCTAAAGAAGGAAAAAAAAAAGAAGAAACTGGAAGGAGATAAGAAAACTGGGATGAGGAAAGAAATGGGAAGTCTCGGGGAGAAGATGTGATGGAACCGGGGGGAAACGCGAGTAAAACGCTGCTTTTACTCGGGTTATTTATATGGGCTAAGCCCATTCAAATCTTTAAGTCATCAATGTTAATAAAAATTTTGTGTTTTATAATATGAACAGTTGAGATTTTGTTAAGTTAAATTTTTAACAAATGCTTTAGAATTTGTAAATTCTTTAATTTGTAAAGAAAGTTAAAAATCAAAATTTAATTAAATGAGTAAATTTTAAAAGAAGAATTTTAAATAAATTTACATTAAAATTTCAATATAACAATAAATTAATTTTTAAAAGTATAAAACAGATTTTTCAAATGAAAATTAAGGTAAACTATTTTATCAATAGTTTTGAAAAGGAATTTAGAATAATTTAAAGATTGTGATTAAAAAAATTGATTTAATAAACAATTAAGTACTCAAATAAATTTATAATTAAGAATTTATTGATTTGATAAAGCAAGTTAATTAATTTAAATTGGCAGTTAATTAAAATAACTAATTAAGGAAAAATCAATGTATCAAGATGATTAAGGTTAATTTAATTATCATTAAGAATAATAAATCATTGATTGAAAAATCAATAAAATAAATATTTGGTTAATTTATCTCATTCGTTTTGATTTGTAAATAACTAACTATTGTTGTTAACTTATATTGATATCTCTGTTCTGTTCGTAATTCTGTATGATGATATTGCCATGTTATTGCACTGTGATTATGATTTGTTCTGTATTGATATGAAAACCCTGTTGTCCGTAAAACGGCATTTAAACTTCGATGCGACAGGGAATCGGATTTCAGTTGGTTATCCGAAACCCACATCGAACCTGTGAATATTTATGAATGACATCCACATGTTTTGAAATTTGACACCCACTATTCGAATTAGCCGGGAAAGGACCTTTGTGTCATATAACCCGTTTCGAATATGTGATTCGACGTTATGGATAGCATTTGAAGACCGGTGTTGAAGACCGGGTATTTGCGAGAGCGATAGGATGATCTGTCGATTGACTCTGCACCGAGTTGCTCCGGTATAGAGTTCTCCATATGTGATGGGGAATCCAATCAGGATTGTGGATATCCGGATTTCAAGGACTTCTTTGGAAGTGCCTTCGGTTCTGTTCGAGCCCGGAACAGACTTGTATGGATAGTCTGTCTGACATTACAAATTGAGATATAAAGCCGATTTCTTTCAAATATATTTCTGTTGGTGGCGGAGAATTTATTCTTTTAGCTTAACACCCTTCTCTGAGACGTACGAGCTCAGAGGTTATATAGTTGAAGGTTATCAGCAATATATTCCCAATTTGGTAATGTGACATACTGAGTGTTGCTGTGAAATGATCATTGTGTTGATTATTTGTGATAGGATCATTTGTTTGATCGTCTATCTAGGTGATCATTTCTATGATCATTTGTTGACCCAAAGCACAGCTTTTGTATAAAGAGTGTTTTTGTGGACGTGACTTCGTCGGACCTCACACCCCGAAATGGTCGAAACAGGAAAGATGCAGCAAGGTTATTGGGGGTAGCACCCCTTAGGGTATGTACATTTCCTTCTGGATAGAAGTGGTATCATGGTATGGAGCCCAGATACTTAACTTATGTTGATATCGCAGATATATATATATATATATGATTTTGTGATTTGTTGCTGGGGCCCCGGTTAAAGGTTGGTTACGACCGGGAGATGGCATACTCGTGTCAGTAGTTACCCAGTTAGGGGTAACCCGGCCTTGTGTTGGTAGAGATCCGGTTTGGTTCTCGGGGACGTCCTTCCAGAGGCGTTCTCATGTGGCAATGGGAAGTTCCTTGGCCTGACCATTTGTTGGAAATCCAAAGAAACAATACGAAACCCTGTACGGTTTTAGTTGTAGAACCTGCCATTTACTTATGGTGGTCACCACTGTTTAGATGGTAGCTATAGTAGGCATACGATAATGGTCGTATGTTGGCTAAGATTAATATTCTATTTTTGAAATGATTTCCTTCACTATGCACTAGTGATAATATCAAAGAATTTCTTTTCTCGTATCAAGCATATTTAACTATCATAAGAAGAAATCTCCTCCAATTCTGCGTTTGCATTGTGTGTGTGGCGGGAGGTCTTATGGTAGTTCCATTTTTAAAAGCATTCCGAAAATTCTTTTATAAATCTTGTTTATTTAAAATACAACTGTCTTGTTTACTCATACCAGTCCCATGACTGATCCGGAGTTTATTGTTTTCTTTCCTAAACTCTGGGTGCCCATTATTTCCACACGGGCAGCCTAGTAGCAGGTTTCTGTATTTTGGAGTAGCAGTATTTTGGAGCTCTTATCTTGGAGCTATCTTAGGAGCTTTTGGAGATTACAGGTGTTAACTTTTGGGAGTTCGTTATCATCTCTCATTTGAGAACTTTTGGATATATGTTCACTGTTGTATTATCATGATGCTGTATTTGGAGTTGTAGTGTATGTATTATGTACTCTGTTGCAGTATGGATATTATGTTGATGTTGTAACAGTGATGTTATTTATGATATTGATTCTGTTCCGCTGTTTTATATACATCTAATTGTTGTTATAAGCTCCGGCGATGCGAATTTGATGTCGTTTATTGGACATCGAGTTTGGGTCGTCACAAATTGGTATCAGAGCTGTTGGTTGAGTAAGAACTTTAGCTACGGAGTATAACACATTAGATGGCTCATTAGAGATAGGGTGAAGTATACCCTAGAATGAGTATAATCAAAATTGAAACTTTGAAATTTCTTAGTCTATTTCTTTTTACTGCTGATATTCCTTAAGATATTTCGCCTGTATATCTAAATCAATTTTCTTACTAATCTCAGATTGTAACGACCCGTAAGATTTTAATAAATTTTATTGTTTCATTTACGTATTTAATTGGATTTTTGTGAAGTTTTAAATAAATTTATTTACAAATAAAAAATTAACATTTGGATTACGTCCGATTTAAACATAGCAGATTTTAAAATTTCAATATATTTTATGAAAATTTTATTATGAAATTCTGTTTAATTTCAAGCTAGCCAACAATTGCTGGTAATAAATTTATTTCCGGGCCTGAATATTTTTCTATGGAAAATTTCTAAATCCTATTCTGAGTAAGACGTCATCCTTCGTTTTTTCAAATTCGGACGTTTACTGCTCCGTTTACCTTATTTCTGACAAATTTACAGCACTTTTGGTGACGATAATCGACTTTTGATCGGATGAGCGTACCACCGATATCTGTATACTGTTTTAATCGTCTCGTCGTGCTGATCTCAACGATATATTTATTCCTGTATTTCGGGATCCGGTGTACAACGGAGGAAATAAATTGTTCGTTGTAACGGTACCCAAAAACCGTGACTTATCTTTTCCTTTGCGTTTCAAATTTAAATTCGTATAAATCAAATTGCTTTAATATTAGTCAACTTAATAAATGGGTGACCATTACTGCCATTATATTACTTTTATTGATTTACCTGTTGCCATTCTCTATTCTTTCTCTCTCTGGCTTTGTAAAAGAAAGAAACTGTCCACCAAAACGTAAATATTAAATAGTCAGCTGTTACATCTCCATAAATTCAATTTATTTTTCTCTGGTCCGGTTCTCTTCTCTATTGACACTGTTGAAATTTTATTATAAACATGTATATCTTGAGTGTTCTCTGCAACCACGGTCCTTTCTCTGGGCACTTCAAAATGAGTGATAATTTATTGATTCAGCTAAATCAAAGGGCGGTCCCAATTAAATTCACTATTACGTTATTCATGTACGTTTCATCTTTCAAGGCTGTCCACTTTTCCCTATTATAAATTGGCTTGCAACTTTTCGTTGCCTTGACTTATCGTTCTGCTTCCTCTCAAATTACTTCTCTTCCACTGTTTCTTTCCTCTCTCAAATTTTCGTCTGCCAAAAATTTACATATATACAACCTGTAGCCGAGCCATGACTGCATCCCGACCTCCTTCGCCTCTCTCTGCCAATCTCCGCCTCCGAGACTCCTCTGACCGCCACCGGCTCTCGCCTCTGCTCGACCAAGACATGAGCTCCTCCTTAATCCAAAGCCGCAACCATCCCCTATGCCGCGTCAGCACTGACTCGCACCACGACAACAGCCGCCTCCTCCCTGAGCAGTGAAACCCATCACCATCCTCCGCTCACGTCCCTCCTCCACCCTCCGGAACCACCCTGGCCGCCTCCTCCTGTTGCCAACCTTCACCGTTCTCCTCGGCCACCATCCCTGCCGATGAACCCACACCGCAAACCCATCTCCAGCCTAGCCGAGCTTCACTTTTTTCCACCAAGGCCGAGACTCCATCACCATCTTTTGCCTTGCTTGAACCCAAGTGGACCGAGCTTGCATAATTCAGGGTATGTTTTATATGTGCTATGTTTACATATTAACATACCTGTTGTTATGTATGAACTTATGGGTGAATCTGATTTGAGTGTAAAATAAGCCTATATGCTCTGTATATAAAATTTGACAGTATGTGATTCGACATGTACACATATTCTATACTAAGCTATGTTTTGTTCTATTATTTATTTGGTATGGGCAAGTTATAATATTTAGTTGTAAATTATAACCTGTTTGCATTAAACAGATTTTTTTTTTTTTTTTATATTTAAGCCATATATAAGTTACAGTTTTCCTTTTTATACAAGTTTACAATAGTTATCATATTTCAGTATATATAAACATATAGCCTGTCTTTAGTAAATATGAGTTATACAAGTATTTCAGCAGTGTACATATACATAAATTTTAAAATCGGCTTTAATATGTACAAATATGTATATTTACGTATACTGATTTATAAGCTATATGTATACTTAGTATAATAATTTATATATATAGCCTGTTGAATGAAATATTAGCTGAGTGTTTTTATATATTAAGTATTTGTACACATAAGTCACACTAGTACGTATAATAACATCTATATATGGGTCCACGTGTATTTTGTATAAAGTTTACTGCATTGGTTATGTAATATGTATTAGATAGTGTATGTATATTACCGTAAGTTTGTACATGGATCTGCATTTTGTATTAATTTGTTTTGTACGCATATAGTATATGAGTGTATTCATATTTCTTGTGCCATGACTTTTCGGTCTGCATGTGAGTGTGTTAGGTAGATATTTATTTACTATAGGTTAATGTATATAAGGTTGGGTATGTGTTGTAATAAATGTGAGTTGAAAGTGGCATTTGTTGTTATTGTGCATGTTAGTTAAAAAAAAAAAAAAAAAAAAAAAAAGGGGTTATTAAAGCATATATGTTAGATATAAAGATTACTGTGATGTATGTTTTAATATAAAATACATTTAAATTTAGGACATGGTTTTATAAATATAGTTATGTATATTTACAAGTTTACCTATATCAATTATCTTCGTCAAATCCATCCTGATTTGATTTCGTCTATTTCGATTTATCAGCTTTTGATCGTTGAATTCGTGCCGCTTTTGCTTTACTTGGATTCGAAATTTAATTTCAGTATCTGTATCAGTGGGCGTGTCCATGTCCCCTTCTGAAATCCCTCTAGCCTCAAAAGGTGAGTAATCACTCACGATTAACGTTCTTTTATTTATTAAATTTGATTTCAATTGAAACGACAATTGAAATATGCTGCTGTTAGTTGCTTTACTGTTATGACTGTTATTACCTGTATCTGTTCACCTATGACACCATTATCGGTTAATTATTTATGTGATAATAATGCAGATTGGTTGATAATTGATTGATGGATTGATTGTCGTTTGGATGTTAATTTCTATTGTTAAGTGATAACCAGTTGCTAGTTAAAATTGGGGTAGTATTGTTATAAATTAAAAACGGATTATATATGACGGACCTTGATTTATTAAAACCTGACCCCGCCATATGAAAATTTGATTAGTAAAATTTGACCCATTAACTGTCGTAGAAATTGATAAATTATACTTTAAACCTTTGAACGTAGTTTGGGTTAATGATTGTAGTATTAAACTGAAATTTGAATGGAACGACAAGTGAAAAACTGTAATGTGAAAATCTTTAATCTACATGAAATGATAGTGTAGATTCTAGAAATAATTATACGAATAACAATGCGAATTAATACGATCATTTTGGGGTTATTTGATTTTTTTATTTGAATTGTTATTGATTGTTGCTATTGCTTGTTTATTTACTTTGACACCATCCCTGTCATCACACTGCAGGTTCCTTTTGTTATGTTTGTTTGAATTGAAATGGGTTGAAATGATAGACCCAAGCGGTTTCATTTAATTAAAATTTGGGATTACGGGTTGAAATGCTATCCACCCGTATACCTTTAGTGTACGGATTTAAATGATAATATCCGTAACACTTGACCATATGATAAGAAAATATGGTCTTATTAAATGTAAAATTCTTAAATATATATCTATATAAAGGGTAATGATAAATATAAAGTTAATTACATCTAGTTAAATCAAGATTTGATTAAATACATAAATTTTGATAAATATCTATGTAAATCTTATCCCGAATAGGTTTGCAATAACATTGAACAATTAAGACTGGGAGATAAAATCTGGGTTATTTTAAAATGGGTTTAGATAAAGATTTATTTATTCCAATCGATTTGAAATATATCGAATGGGATATTTTACGCTTAATAAAATTTAAGAGATATAGAGTAAAATAAAGTTTAAGGTCACTAAAATGATATTGAATCAAATAAGGGAGGGTTCAAGACTAAAATAATAGTGATGTAAAAAATCGAGAATCTATATGAAACTGTTGAATTTAAATTGCTATAATTAAGCTATGAACTATATTGGAATTTAATGGTTTAGAGATTTGGATATGAATTTGGAACCAAGATAGTTGAATTTGTTGTGTAGATAACTAATTGAATTAAGTGAAAATTTAGTTGTGCCAAATTTGGAAATTCGTATTTAGAAAACTAGATTGGGAAAGTGTAGTTGAAATATTAAATACTTAAAGGATGGAAACTTATTGAAAAAAAAGGGGTAATTGGGATATCAAATCCAGATTTGAGATTTATAATTGAGGTGGTTATTTTAGGAAATCTAAATTGATAAATTGAGATTGAATTTAATTTAAATGGGAAGGTCAGGTTGATGTGAACGATTTGTTAAGTTAAGGAAATTGAATATACTTTACTGTATACATTACTTAATATATTGATACTAGTTTGGGAAATATGATTTTGAAGTGAAATTGACATTGGGTTTGAAGTATAAATTAAGTGAATGACTACGGTGTAATAGTGTATATTTCTACCATGTGGATAGTTCTATGGACCCTTAGAGGATGGACATCCCAAACATCCTTTAAGTCATATTGTATTTCAGTTGATATTTCATCTGAGTTGAATTTATTGATATAAGAATGTTAATCCTGACTCGAGTGTTTTGTGTTTTGCTTTACGCTCGGGTCAGACTGAGTAATACAGCATTAGAGACTCACCTTGGAGATTTGAGCTTCATTTGGAGATCCAACTATCTATTCAGCTTTCAGTTTTCTAGTCGACTGGTTCAGAGAAGTCATCGGCTCGTACTGAAGACTTTTCTGTATTCAAGAGATTCTGATGTATTTTATTTTAAACTCTGATGTATAGTAGCTTCATGAACTACTATTTTTCTATTCCGCTGCATTATATTACTCTGTGTCTGTGATCTGTGATTAATTTATTTATTGTATATGTTACGTTTTGCCAAATTTTAAATTAATAATTCGGTATTTTGAATTATTCAAGTCGGACATGTATGGCTTTATTGTCGATTTGGATGGTCCAAAATAGCGGGTCGTTACAGCTGGTATCAGAGCTTTGGCTCTAGGCAAAACTTAACATATATGGTAAATTTATTTACAGAATCACTTTCGCTCGAGTTGAATCTCTTCTTTTTGACTCGATTTCCTTTGAATTTTGGAATGTCCCTTGGTTCCAAAATATATTCTGTCTCTCCCTATTTATATTCGTTTGATTCTGGAGTATCCCATAACTCCACTGAATGTTTTGTAAAGGGGGTGAGAACTCCTTTACAATCGGCATTGATTCACCGGAGATTCTGAATCCTCGGTTTATGATGCTATTATATCTAGTTATGCCGAATTCTGTATCGGGCGATCGGATGTCGATTTGCTTTAAAATTCCGCATCAATTATATCCCTGAAGTCACGGTTAACCCGGTTAAGGTCGCCCGAGATTTATAGAAGTATATCCATCTTCTATTTTGTAATTTGATTTCTCAACTTTATGGAGCCTATCTTCGAATCAGAATTTTATTTGATTAGAGTTCCTCTAATTTGAATCTCTATCTTTGTTTTGAAATCCATTCGTAAATCACCCTTGGGAAAATCGGGTATGTTTGTATTTTTGAAATTCGAGGATTGAATTCCGGTGTTTTGGAATTGGTTTTAAGATTTTGGAAAATATATATAAATAATACGATTTAAAAGTATTTTTCCAAATAAGAAATGTTTCAAATGAGTTCAAATGAATTCCAATAATTTGAAGAAATTTCAAAGAAGTTTTCAAGAAAAATAGAAGTCCAGAACTCACTTATGTCGCTGGAGAATAATTTCGGTGATGAGTGCACGCATCATCGACATTGATTTTCGAGTTTCAGAGTGGGAGAGAGGCCACTTTAATAGCTTCGCTATGCGAGTGATTTGTAAAGCGGTTTTTGATTTCAAATTCCGAAATATAGTTTGATATTTTTAGAAAGATATAAGTATATATGTGAAACAATATAAAATGAGACTGGTGTTCGGTCCTCGAGTTCCAGATTTAATAATTGATTTATTGTTGATTTTCAACTCTTGAATTGAAAATTTGATTTCCCTAACTATTTTAAATGTTCGAACACTTCCAAATCGAGATTAAATTTTCAAAACTAAGAAATTTCGAAGAGTATAAAATGTCTAATTAAGAATATAAATTTAATTTTGAAATGTTTTGGAAAAATAGTTGAATAATGGTTTTCAAAAAGGTAAATTGGATATTTCACATAGAAATGGATAGTTTAAAGGTTTAGAAGGGATAAGTATAAAGTTGGAAACCATTTTGAGGATAATGGATTGTGAGAAAATATTGGGTTTTGAAATTTAATTGAAAATTAAAACCAGTACTTATATGATGATTTTGGAAATGAATTTGTTTGACTTGAATTATTTTAATCTGGAAACTGGGATAATTTTCTAAACCTACTATTTTGGGGAACTTTGAAGTTAGGATATCTAAGTTGGAAGAAATTTGGTGAATTCATATATGACTTTGGAACAAAATTTGATATTGAATAATTTGAAATTGAGAACCTTGTATAATTAAGCACTTGATTTGGGAAGTGGTCGGACTTATATAAAATAGATTTGTATAAGTATGGAAGTGATTTGAAATCTATTGATTTGAAAGGTACTCAATTTGGAATGAGAATTGTATATAATCAAAGTCTATATAAGTATGATTTGATATACTGTTGATTTGGAAAGTATTCGTTTTAGAAAGGAATCCTATATATTATGGACTTTATATAAGTACGATATTTGAAAGTATTTGAAAAGGTACTATATGATATATATTTTCCAAGTAAAGATATGGAAAGTGCCTTCTGCTTGATATCCGCTTTGTGGCCACATCGTGGATTTATTCTATCGATATTATTCTCTCTGATTTTTGGTTTTCCGGATGTAATACTCGAGTGTTCCCACCGTGGCGTAACCCGCGGTTTCTTTTTCTCTCGTGAATGCACAGCGAAATTGCCTGGCTGAGTCTTGCCTAGGGGTACGGATTGTTTCCTGGGGGAACCAGGCGTAACCATTGTGTATCCTGCAATCTGTGTAGGTCGCGAATAGTAGCGCAAGTGCCTGGCTGAGTCTTGCCTGGGGGTACGGATTGTTTCCTGGGGGAACCAGGCGTAACCATTGTGTATCCTGCACCCTACTAGTCATCATGGCGTAACTCGCAGGGCTGTGAAAGCTTACGGATATGGATTGTTTCCTGGGGGAACCAGGCGTAACCATTGTGTATCTGCGAACCATGATCGGACAAAGGTTTTGTTTTGGTTGATTTGATTGGATCGTACTTTCCATATCTGTTTTAAAAGGTTTTTCAAGTATTTTCACTGGGTGTTGAAACAAGTCTACTTAGTACTTGAAGAATTCTAGCTTTGCGCCTGATCAACGCATGGCCAGAGTCTGCAAGAACGATGATAAACTTGTCGAAACATCGAGTTATGAAAGTATTTTCGAAAGGAAGATTATTTCGATATAATAGTATCTTATTGTAAAAGATTATTATAAAGATATTTTATTATAAAAGTATTTTTCCCAACAAAGAATTTTGAATTAATATTTGAAACTTAAATCCTTATGGTTCTATATTAACAATTCGTGCCCGATTCTTTCTTTTGAATCTACCTTATCTGGTCAGCTTATTTATTCACCTTGATTCTGTTTTCAAAATCTACCTTCCTTCCTTGTTGGATTTATCTTTAAATATTGTTTATTTACATAATACATGGTTTAATAGAAAATATAAGTGTTATAAATATTTTAGAAGTATTAATTTAATAAAAACATATTTAAGGTAAATGATTATTGATTTATTAAAAATGTTGAATAGTATTTTGAGATAAATTTATGAATTAAGGATTAAATGTTCCAAATGGCCTTTGTAAATATAAATAGTAATGTAAATAATTGTTTCGAAAGAAGTTTGAAAAGTATTACATATTAAAATAAAATTAAAATTGCAAATGAAGTGCAAATGAATATTTCGAGGAAAATTTATATAGTTTTAAATAAGTTATCTACACTTTCAATTCACTTTATCCCTGGTTGTTCTATTCTCCTACCTCCTTCCTTTTCGGGGACGAAAAGTTTTGAGTGGGGGAGAATGTAACGACCCGTAAGATTTTAATAAATTTTATTGTTTCGTTTACGTATTTAATTGGATTTTTGTGAAGTTTTAAATAAATTTATTTACAAATAAAAAATTAACATTTGGATTACGTCCGATTTAAACATAGCAGATTTTAAAATTTCAATATATTTTATGAAAATTTTATTATGAAATTCTGTTTAATTTCAAGCTAGCCAACAATTGCTGGTAATAAATTTATTTCCGGGCCTGAATATTTTTCTATGGAAAATTTCTAAATCCTATTCTGAGTAAGACGTCATCCTTCGTTTTTTCAAATTCGGACGTTTACTGCTCCGTTTACCTTATTTCTGACAAATTTACAGCACTTTTGGTGACGATAATCGACTTTTGATCGGATGAGCGTACCACCGATATCTGTATACTGTTTTAATCGTCTCGTCGTGCTGATCTCAACGATATATTTATTCCTGTATTTCGGGATCCGGTGTACAACGGAGGAAATAAATTGTTCGTTGTAACGGTACCCAAAAACCGTGACTTATCTTTTCCTTTGCGTTTCAAATTTAAATTCGTATAAATCAAATTGCTTTAATATTAGTCAACTTAATAAATGGGTGACCATTACTGCCATTATATTACTTTTATTGATTTACCTGTTGCCATTCTCTATTCTTTCTCTCTCTGGCTTTGTAAAAGAAAGAAACTGTCCACCAAAACGTAAATATTAAATAGTCAGCTGTTACATCTCCATAAATTCAATTTATTTTTCTCTGGTCCGGTTCTCTTCTCTATTGACACTGTTGAAATTTTATTATAAACATGTATATCTTGAGTGTTCTCTGCAACCACGGTCCTTTCTCTGGGCACTTCAAAATGAGTGATAATTTATTGATTCAGCTAAATCAAAGGGCGGTCCCAATTAAATTCACTATTACGTTATTCATGTACGTTTCATCTTTCAAGGCTGTCCACTTTTCCCTATTATAAATTGGCTTGCAACTTTTCGTTGCCTTGACTTATCGTTCTGCTTCCTCTCAAATTACTTCTCTTCCACTGTTTCTTTCCTCTCTCAAATTTTCGTCTGCCAAAAATTTACATATATACAACCTGTAGCCGAGCCATGACTGCATCCCGACCTCCTTCGCCTCTCTCTGCCAACCTCCGCCTCCGAGACTCCTCTGACCGCCACCGGCTCTCGCCTCTGCTCGACCAAGACATGAGCTCCTCCTTAATCCAAAGCCGCAACCATCCCCTATGCCGCGTCAGCACTGACTCGCACCACGACAACAGCCGCCTCCTCCCTGAGCAGTGAAACCCATCACCATCCTCCGCTCACGTCCCTCCTCCACCCTCCGGAACCACCCTGGCCGCCTCCTCCTGTTGCCAACCTTCACCGTTCTCCTCGGCCACCATCCCTGCCGATGAACCCACACCGCAAACCCATCTCCAGCCTAGCCGAGCTTCACTTTTTTCCACCAAGGCCGAGACTCCATCACCATCTTTTGCCTTGCTTGAACCCAAGTGGACCGAGCTTGCATAATTCAGGGTATGTTTTATATGTGCTATGTTTACATATTAACATACCTGTTGTTATGTATGAACTTATGGGTGAATCTGATTTGAGTGTAAAATAAGCCTATATGCTCTGTATATAAAATTTGACAGTATGTGATTCGACATGTACACATATTCTATACTAAGCTATGTTTTGTTCTATTATTTATTTGGTATGGGCAAGTTATAATATTTAGTTGTAAATTATAACCTGTTTGCATTAAACAGATTTTTTTTTTTTTTTTATATTTAAGCCATATATAAGTTACAGTTTTCCTTTTTATACAAGTTTACAATAGTTATCATATTTCAGTATATATAAACATATAGCCTGTCTTTAGTAAATATGAGTTATACAAGTATTTCAGCAGTGTACATATACATAAATTTTAAAATCGGCTTTAATATGTACAAATATGTATATTTACGTATACTGATTTATAAGCTATATGTATACTTAGTATAATAATTTATATATATAGCCTGTTGAATGAAATATTAGCTGAGTGTTTTTATATATTAAGTATTTGTACACATAAGTCACACTAGTACGTATAATAACATCTATATATGGGTCCACGTGTATTTTGTATAAAGTTTACTGCATTGGTTATGTAATATGTATTAGATAGTGTATGTATATTACCGTAAGTTTGTACATGGATCTGCATTTTGTATTAATTTGTTTTGTACGCATATAGTATATGAGTGTATTCATATTTCTTGTGCCATGACTTTTCGGTCTGCATGTGAGTGTGTTAGGTAGATATTTATTTACTATAGGTTAATGTATATAAGGTTGGGTATGTGTTGTAATAAATGTGAGTTGAAAGTGGCATTTGTTGTTATTGTGCATGTTAGTTAAAAAAAAAAAAAAAAAAAAAAAAAAGGGGTTATTAAAGCATATATGTTAGATATAAAGATTACTGTGATGTATGTTTTAATATAAAATACATTTAAATTTAGGACATGGTTTTATAAATATAGTTATGTATATTTACAAGTTTACCTATATCAATTATCTTCGTCAAATCCATCCTGATTTGATTTCGTCTATTTCGATTTATCAGCTTTTGATCGTTGAATTCGTGCCGCTTTTGCTTTACTTGGATTCGAAATTTAATTTCAGTATCTGTATCAGTGGGCGTGTCCATGTCCCCTTCTGAAATCCCTCTAGCCTCAAAAGGTGAGTAATCACTCACGATTAACGTTCTTTTATTTATTAAATTTGATTTCAATTGAAACGACAATTGAAATATGCTGCTGTTAGTTGCTTTACTGTTATGACTGTTATTACCTGTATCTGTTCACCTATGACACCATTATCGGTTAATTATTTATGTGATAATAATGCAGATTGGTTGATAATTGATTGATGGATTGATTGTCGTTTGGATGTTAATTTCTATTGTTAAGTGATAACCAGTTGCTAGTTAAAATTGGGGTAGTATTGTTATAAATTAAAAACGGATTATATATGACGGACCTTGATTTATTAAAACCTGACCCCGCCATATGAAAATTTGATTAGTAAAATTTGACCCATTAACTGTCGTAGAAATTGATAAATTATACTTTAAACCTTTGAACGTAGTTTGGGTTAATGATTGTAGTATTAAACTGAAATTTGAATGGAACGACAAGTGAAAAACTGTAATGTGAAAATCTTTAATCTACATGAAATGATAGTGTAGATTCTAGAAATAATTATACGAATAACAATGCGAATTAATACGATCATTTTGGGGTTATTTGATTTTTTTATTTGAATTGTTATTGATTGTTGCTATTGCTTGTTTATTTACTTTGACACCATCCCTGTCATCACACTGCAGGTTCCTTTTGTTATGTTTGTTTGAATTGAAATGGGTTGAAATGATAGACCCAAGCGGTTTCATTTAATTAAAATTTGGGATTACGGGTTGAAATGCTATCCACCCGTATACCTTTAGTGTACGGATTTAAATGATAATATCCGTAACACTTGACCATATGATAAGAAAATATGGTCTTATTAAATGTAAAATTCTTAAATATATATCTATATAAAGGGTAATGATAAATATAAAGTTAATTACATCTAGTTAAATCAAGATTTGATTAAATACATAAATTTTGATAAATATCTATGTAAATCTTATCCCGAATAGGTTTGCAATAACATTGAACAATTAAGACTGGGAGATAAAATCTGGGTTATTTTAAAATGGGTTTAGATAAAGATTTATTTATTCCAATCGATTTGAAATATATCGAATGGGATATTTTACGCTTAATAAAATTTAAGAGATATAGAGTAAAATAAAGTTTAAGGTCACTAAAATGATATTGAATCAAATAAGGGAGGGTTCAAGACTAAAATAATAGTGATGTAAAAAATCGAGAATCTATATGAAACTGTTGAATTTAAATTGCTATAATTAAGCTATGAACTATATTGGAATTTAATGGTTTAGAGATTTGGATATGAATTTGGAACCAAGATAGTTGAATTTGTTGTGTAGATAACTAATTGAATTAAGTGAAAATTTAGTTGTGCCAAATTTGGAAATTCGTATTTAGAAAACTAGATTGGGAAAGTGTAGTTGAAATATTAAATACTTAAAGGATGGAAACTTATTGAAAAAAAAGGGGTAATTGGGATATCAAATCCAGATTTGAGATTTATAATTGAGGTGGTTATTTTAGGAAATCTAAATTGATAAATTGAGATTGAATTTAATTTAAATGGGAAGGTCAGGTTGATGTGAACGATTTGTTAAGTTAAGGAAATTGAATATACTTTACTGTATACATTACTTAATATATTGATACTAGTTTGGGAAATATGATTTTGAAGTGAAATTGACATTGGGTTTGAAGTATAAATTAAGTGAATGACTACGGTGTAATAGTGTATATTTCTACCATGTGGATAGTTCTATGGACCCTTAGAGGATGGACATCCCAAACATCCTTTAAGTCATATTGTATTTCAGTTGATATTTCATCTGAGTTGAATTTATTGATATAAGAATGTTAATCCTGACTCGAGTGTTTTGTGTTTTGCTTTACGCTCGGGTCAGACTGAGTAATACAGCATTAGAGACTCACCTTGGAGATTTGAGCTTCATTTGGAGATCCAACTATCTATTCAGCTTTCAGTTTTCTAGTCGACTGGTTCAGAGAAGTCATCGGCTCGTACTGAAGACTTTTCTGTATTCAAGAGATTCTGATGTATTTTATTTTAAACTCTGATGTATAGTAGCTTCATGAACTACTATTTTTCTATTCCGCTGCATTATATTACTCTGTGTCTGTGATCTGTGATTAATTTATTTATTGTATATGTTACGTTTTGCCAAATTTTAAATTAATAATTCGGTATTTTGAATTATTCAAGTCGGACATGTATGGCTTTATTGTCGATTTGGATGGTCCAAAATAGCGGGTCGTTACACAGATAGTGAAAATGAGTGGACGCAGAGGAAGAACTAGGGGTCTAGGCAATGCTGCAGCACCCAATCAAATTCCCGCAGCCGCAGAAGCAGTAATAGAAATTTAGCAGCAGCCGGACTTGGCTGAATTATATAAGAAATTTGAAAAGCTTGGTGGCAAACCATTTATTGGCAAGGAGTCAATTATTGACGCTCAAGCTTGGGTAAGATCGTGTGAAAAGATTTTTAAAGGGCTAAAATTGCAGGATGAGTAGAAAAGACTTATAGCTTCTTGGCAACTCCAAGGAGAAGCTTCAGCTTGGTGGGAAACCATCATTATAGATGAACCCGAGGAAGAATTTACTTGGGATCGTTTTAAAGAAGTGTTTGAGAAACGTTACATGCCATCGGCGGGAGTTTCCAGAATGTATCAGGAATTTCTGGATTTGAAGCAAGGAAGTTTGTCGTTTGAAGAATACTTGAATAAATTCAGTGAACTATCTCGGTTTGGCCCGGAATTGCTAAATACACCTCTGAAGAAGAACGAAAGGTTTATCCGGGGTATGAACCAGAAATATCATGGAAGAATGACAGGTCATGTTAAAGAATCTTTTTCGGATTTGGTAGATATGGGGTACAGGTACGCTACTCTGGATATACAAGAAGCAACTATGGAGAGAGATAATTCAGGTGGTCAGAATTATAAAAAGCGAAAATTCGGAGGCAAGAAACCTTGGCAAGGCAATGAGAAGAAGAGGAACACTCAAGGAAGAGCAACAGAAAATGTCACTTGTTACAACTGCAAAGAGAAAGGCCACTATTCAAATGACTGCCCAAAACCGAAGAAACCAGCTAGAGAATGTTACAATTGTCATAAACCGGGACATTTAGTTAAAGATTGCCCAGTGATGAAGCCAGCGCAGGTGGCAAAAGTTTACACGATAAAGGAGGACCCCTCATCTTCAAAAGCTGACAAAGGGAAAAGTGTTTTGGAAGGTAACCTTACTATTAATAATAGAACTGTTAGAGTTTTATTTGATACAGGAGCTTCACATAGCTTTATCTCCCAACAAACCGTAAATGAATTGGGACTTGAAACTAAATTTGCTGACGATCTTATTTGCGTGAAAAATCCGGTTGGAGGTCCCGCAAATCTTAGTTCATATTGTAAGAGAGTTCCTATTTCATATGCTAGCTATAAATTTCCTATCAACCTGTATGTCCTCGAATTTGATGAATTTGAAATCTTACTCGGTATGAACTGGTTAACGAGATACGATGCTATATTGGAGTGTAGTAATCGGACAGTTTTAATCAAAACAAGCCTTGGAAATTTTATTGAAATCTCTTGTGAGAATCCAAGTCCAAGGAGCGACAGATTGATATATACTTTGGGAAATCTTGAACCCACTTTGCAGTCTATACCTGTTGTTCGGGATTTTTCCGACGTATTCGAAGAAGTGAAATCTTTACCTCCTCATCGAGAAATAGAATTCCGAATCGATCTTGTACCTAATACTCGTCCTGTTGTTCACGCAAGTTGCAGGATGGCACCCAGGGAAAAGATTGAATTGGTTCATCAAACTAATGAGCTACTAGCAAAAGGATTAATTCGACCCAGTGTTTCTGAATGGGGTTCAGCCGTCGTATTTGTTGCCAAATCAGACGGATCTTTGAGATTGTGTGTAGATTACCGCGATCTAAATAAACAAACTCTCAAGAATAAATTTCCACTGCCCAGGATTGATGATTTATTTGATCAGTTGCACGGCGCTCGTTTCTTTTCAAAAATGGATCTAGCTCAGGGATTCCATCAATTACGAATCGCCGAAGATTGTGTCCATTTGACTGCTTTCAGAGGTCCTAATATGTTCTATGAATGGTTAGTTATGCCTTTTGGGCTAACCAATGCTCCAGCATACTTCGTAGATCTCATGACTCGTGTGTTTCGGGAAATCTGAATAAATTTGTGCTTGTATTCATTGATGACATCTTAATTTTCTCCAAAACTGAAGATGAGCATGCCGAGCATCTTAGAATTGTCTTAGAAATTTTAAGGAGAAATGTTCTATATGCAAAATTTTCCAAATGCCATTTCTGGGTCAATGAAGTAAAATTCCTTGGCCATATTGTTAATGAAGAAGGAATTTCAGTAGATCCTAGCAAAATTTCCGCTATTCTTGATTGGAAACAACCCACTACTCCAAGAGAAGTTCGAAGCTTTTTGGGTTTAGCAGGCTATTACCGGAAATTCGTTCAAGATTTTTCTAAGTTGGCTAGTCCGCTGACTAAGTTAACAATGAAGAATGCAAAGTTCATTTGGACTTCAAAATGTGAAGAAGTTTTTCAAGAGTTGAAAAAGAGATTGACCACTGCTCCTGTTCTCACTATTGTTAACGGGAACCGAGGCTTATCTGTCTATACTGATGCATGTGGTGAAGGGGTAGGTGCAGTATTGATGCAAAATGGAAAGGTGGTTTCCTACGTAGGTAGACAATTACGTCCGCATGAGAAGAACTACCCAACGCACGATTTGGAACTTCTGGCTGTTGTTTTCGCTTTAAAAATATGGCGACACTATCTCCTGGGTAAGAATCTTTTCAGCTTTCTTAATGATTTGCGAAATTAACTAAAGAAATATACCTAATAAACTCTCTGTGTTTTAGGTGAAAAATTCGAATTATTCACCGATCATAAAAACTTGAAATATCTTTTCACCCAGAAGGATTTAAATTTGCGACAACAACGTTGGTTGGAATTTCTAGCATCATATGACTTAGATATTCTGTATACACCCGGAAAGGCTAATGTAGTTGCAGACGCTTTGAGCAGAAGTTATGCTGTTCTTGCTTATCTTGTTATCACTCCTACTCTTCTTAAGAAAATCGCGAGCAGGCAAACGGAAGACAAGTTTCTTCGAGAAATGCGTAGAAGAATAGATCGAGGAAAGGATACTACTTTTGAAATAGATAATAGAGAAGTTATAAGGATGAAGGGCAGAATTTGTGTCCCTAACATTCCAGAATTGAAACGTGAAGTATTGGACGAATGCCACAAGTCCAAATTCAGCATCCATACAGGAGTCAACAAAATGTATCGAGATGTTAAAAGAACATTCTGGTGGAAAACGATGAAGAGAGACATATCTATTTATGTGAGTCGTTGTGCTACTTGTCAGCAGATCAAGAGCGACCAAAAGAAAGTGGCCGGTTTACTTCAACCTTTAGAAGTACCGAAATGGAAGTGGGATCAGGTATCGATGGATTTCATCGATGGATTGCCTCGTACCAAGAAAGGCAATGAAGCAATTTGGGTTATTGTGGATCGTCTAACCAAAAATGCTCATTTCATTCCAGTTAAATCTACTCGGACTGCGGCAAGCTTGGCAGGTATTTATATAAAGGAAATTGTTCGCCTCCATGGTATTCCCAGTAGTATAGTGAGTGATCGTGACCCGATCTTCACTAGTAGATTTTGGGAAGCATTTCAGGATGCATTGGGAACGAAATTAAATTTCAGTACTGCTTATCATCCGCAATCTGATGGACAGACTAAGAGAGTTAATCGAATTTTAGAAGACCTACTGCGTGCTTGTGTTCATGATTTTGGTGGTTCTTGGGAGGACCATTTGCATCTGGTTGAATTCTCTTATAATAACAGTTATCAGGCCAGTTTAGAAATGGCTCCTTTCGAAGCTTTATATGGTCGTCCGTGTCGATCACCTACATGCTGGATCGAATCAGGTGACAGACTTGTTCTTGGACCGGATATGATAAAAGAAGCCACTGAGAAGGTAAATTTTATTCGAAAGAAGTTATTAACTGCCCAAAGCCGTCAGAAGAGCTACTATGACCGTCGAAGGAGAAATTTGGAATTTCAAGTTGGAGATTCTGTATTTCTGAAAGTATCTCCGATGTGGGGTGTGTTGAGATTCGGGAAAACTGGAAAGTTGGCACCGCGTTATATTGGTCCTTTTCCTATTCTGGAAAGGATTGGTTCTCTAGCATATAGAGTGCAGTTACCCAGCTGGTTGTCTGGCGTACATGATGTGTTCCATATTTCTAATCTTCGGAAATATGTGCACGATCCAGATGATATTATTGAAGAAGCAGCTCAGCAGGATCTAGAAATCACTCCCAACTTGGCAGTTAGAAGGGAACCGATGAAAATAATTGATCGTGATGAGAAGCGATTGAGGAACAAAATTGTGAAATTGGTCAAAGTTAAATGGAGTGGCGATCCAAAGGACTGTACTTGGGAGACTGAAGAGAATATGAAGAAATCATATCCCAAATGCAGAATTGACATCTCGACTTAAATCTGTAAGTCATTTCCTTATTTCTGAATTCGTATATTCTTTGTTTACGTTTCTCTCTCTTTCAATTTCGAGGACGAAATATTCTTAAGGAGGGGATATTGTAACATCCCGAGATTTATGAATTTAAATTTTAGTAATATATTGGAACTTTTTGAAATAAAAATTGAAAAGTTATAAAGAAATGAAATATTCAACAAAACAAGAAATTGTTTAAGCCTGAAAGAAAAAAAAATATTAATAATAATAAAATAAAATATAAGTTATAGATTAAATGTTGATAAGTTAAATCTCGAATAGAAATAAAATTTAAGAAAATGTATATTGTAATAAAATCACATAATTATTAAAAGTTAACAACTAAAACAAGTTTGCAAAGAACTATACAAACCAGTAAATATGTAAGCAAAAGAAAATAAGATAAAATAAAAACAAACTCTTACATTTAGCAAAATAAACAAAACAATACACCTATATATATATAAAATGTAAAACATATAAACTATACATATAAAAGAAAATCTAAAATAACATTATGCTGTAAGTATAGAAAGAGGCAAAGAAGCATTGTATACATGCTTCCATTTAATGCTTCATTTAATGCCATTACTCTAGTAACAATCAAGTAAGACATTGACTGAGAATACATGCTTGCATTTAATGTTTACTCTTCAGCCTCCCTTGAAGAAAGGAGGAAAACATGCAAGGTACAAAAGCCTGTATAAGCCACTATGCAAATTAAATGTTTCGGTACTTTGGTTAAAAACTTGTCTTCCTCCCTTACTTTGTATACTTCTATATATATCAACCTATGCATCATCTCGTTTAAAAACTTCTTACTGAAAGAAAAAAAAAATATTTAGCAAAGAAAAAAAGAAATTAAAAGGAAGAGAAGAATCAGAAAGAAAAAGAAAAAAACCTGCAGATTTCAAAACAAAAGTATCCCCTGTTTTCAAATATTTCTATGTGAGTAAATTTACTGCTTTAGATATTTAAAAACATGTGTATTTGATCCATGAACAAGTCATGCTGGGCTATGTATGTTTTAAAAGATGACTCTGCATATCTTTGTTTTACTTATTCTTCCAATATTTGGTTTCAGAGAAAAACAAAGTAGAAAAAAAAAATCATATGTTTTCATACAATGATTTTTAAAACTGGGATTTTAAAACGAAATGAGTGGCCTAAACTTAAGTATGATTTAACAAACTGTTTTCAAGCTCGAAAAAGAAGAACCACTTATATCCAGGTGGAAAGACAAATTGCTGAAGAAACAAACAGTTTTTTTTAAAACTCAGAGTAACTCTCTGTTTCAAACTTGCTACCAAGTGAGTAGACATAAATTCCTAAAGTTATAAGTTAAATTTAAAAATCAGTAAAGATGATTCATTGTTATAAAAAGAATTGTATCTGTTTAATATTTGAATAAAACCCTGTGCATATATATGTTACTTTGTTCTTCTCTGTTGGTTGTACAGGTTACAAATTTGTTCAAACATTGTCAAACTTTAAACCTTTCTCAAACAAGATGTTTTAAACTTAAGTTAAGATTTTTTATTTTTTTTTGGTTGATATAAATCCTCTTTATCAAGAACATCACTGTAATATTGTTTTACAGGTTTTAAGTAAAATTTGATCAAAAAAATAAAATGTTGAAAAATATTAATTCAAGATTATAATCTGAATCTATACTAAAATCTATGATTTTTAAAACAATAATGAGAATTTTTAATGAAGTGTTTCAAGAGCAGTTTGAAACTTTGGTCAATTTGCATTTTTCTAAATTACTAACAATTGATTCAATTATAAATGCTAAAATTTGGTTTGTAGCAAGCTTGAATATCAGAGACTTCATGAAAATTATCAAAGAAATTTTCTATTGCATAGATTTGGAATACGAGTTCAAACTAGGGTTATGGTTGAGCTTTTGCGCAGGACTGTTGACATGACGATTTCATCACCTAGTGGTGATCGAGTTCATCGAGGTTGAGGGGGAGGTTAGCATAGGTCGTTGACATGATGTGGCTAAGGTCGCGGCGTCTCTGGTGGTATGAGGAGCAGCGGCGGGGCGTTTTAGTTGGATGGATCAACTGCAGTTTTTCGAGCGAATGGCTACATTTTGATTTCGAGCCGATGCCTTCAAATTGATGGTTGATTTCGAATATATGGGATGTTAGTGACTTGCCGGAGTCATTGGTGATCGCCAGAACGTTGGCGCGGTGGTGTGCACGTGCACGCAGTGGGTCTCGTATCAGGGAGTTCTGCAGTAGCTACTCGAGTTGATACTCGAGCAGAAGTGCGTGTGGCTTCGGTGAGGAACTCGAGTTCGTGAGAGTCGTTTCTGTTATTTCAATTGAACTCGAACCGCGAATAATTTAAACTTTGAATAACGAAAAAAAAGATAAAATAAAAAAAGAAGAAACAGGGACGAGTAGAAGAAGAAACAAAGGGGAAATGGAGGAGAAGAAGGGCTGGGTACTCGTGTTCGAGCGAGTTCTCTCTGATACTATTTTGTTAGCTAAGGTTTAAACTTAGCTAAAGAAGGAAAAAAAAAAGAAGAAGAAACTGGAAGGAGATAAGAAAACTGGGATGAGGAAAGAAATGGGAAGTCTCGGGGAGAAGATGTGATGGAACCGGGGGGAAACGCGAGTAAAACGCTGCTTTTACTCGGGTTATTTATATGGGCTAAGCCCATTCAAATCTTTAAGTCATCAATGTTAATAAAAATTTTGTGTTTTATAATATGAACAGTTGAGATTTTGTTAAGTTAAATTTTTAACAAATGCTTTAGAATTTGTAAATTCTTTAATTTGTAAAGAAAGTTAAAAATCAAAATTTAATTAAATGAGTAAATTTTAAAAGAAGAATTTTAAATAAATTTACATTAAAATTTCAATATAACAATAAATTAATTTTTAAAAGTATAAAACAGATTTTTCAAATGAAAATTAAGGTAAACTATTTTATCAATAGTTTTGAAAAGGAATTTAGAATAATTTAAAGATTGTGATTAAAAAAATTGATTTAATAAACAATTAAGTACTCAAATAAATTTATAATTAAGAATTTATTGATTTGATAAAGCAAGTTAATTAATTTAAATTGGCAGTTAATTAAAATAACTAATTAAGGAAAAATCAATGTATCAAGATGATTAAGGTTAATTTAATTATCATTAAGAATAATAAATCATTGATTGAAAAATCAATAAAATAAATATTTGGTTAATTTATCTCATTCGTTTTGATTTGTAAATAACTAACTATTGTTGTTAACTTATATTGATATCTCTGTTCTGTTCGTAATTCTGTATGATGATATTGCCATGTTATTGCACTGTGATTATGATTTGTTCTGTATTGATATGAAAACCCTGTTGTCCGTAAAACGGCATTTAAACTTCGATGCGACAGGGAATCAGATTTCAGTTGGTTATCCGAAACCCACATCGAACCTGTGAATATTTATGAATGACATCCACATGTTTTGAAATTTGACACCCACTATTCGAATTAGCCGGGAAAGGACCTTTGTGTCATATAACCCGTTTCGAATATGTGATTCGACGTTATGGATAGCATTTGAAGACCGGTGTTGAAGACCGGGTATTTGCGAGAGCGATAGGATGATCTGTCGATTGACTCTGCACCGAGTTGCTCCGGTATAGAGTTCTCCATATGTGATGGGGAATCCAATCAGGATTGTGGATATCCGGATTTCAAGGACTTCTTTGGAAGTGCCTTCGGTTCTGTTCGAGCCCGGAACAGACTTGTATGGATAGTCTGTCTGACATTACAAATTGAGATATAAAGCCGATTTCTTTCAAATATATTTCTGTTGGTGGCGGAGAATTTATTCTTTTAGCTTAACACCCTTCTCTGAGACGTACGAGCTCAGAGGTTATATAGTTGAAGGTTATCAGCAATATATTCCCAATTTGGTAATGTGACATACTGAGTGTTGCTGTGAAATGATCATTGTGTTGATTATTTGTGATAGGATCATTTGTTTGATCGTCTATCTAGGTGATCATTTCTATGATCATTTGTTGACCCAAAGCACAGCTTTTGTATAAAGAGTGTTTTTGTGGACGTGACTTCGTCGGACCTCACACCCCGAAATGGTCGAAACAGGAAAGATGCAGCAAGGTTATTGGGGGTAGCACCCCTTAGGGTATGTACATTTCCTTCTGGATAGAAGTGGTATCATGGTATGGAGCCCAGATACTTAACTTATGTTGATATCGCAGATATATATATATATATATGATTTTGTGATTTGTTGCTGGGGCCCCGGTTAAAGGTTGGTTACGACCGGGAGATGGCATACTCGTGTCAGTAGTTACCCAGTTAGGGGTAACCCGGCCTTGTGTTGGTAGAGATCCGGTTTGGTTCTCGGGGACGTCCTTCCAGAGGCGTTCTCATGTGGCAATGGGAAGTTCCTTGGCCTGACCATTTGTTGGAAATCCAAAGAAACAATACGAAACCCTGTACGGTTTTAGTTGTAGAACCTGCCATTTACTTATGGTGGTCACCACTGTTTAGATGGTAGCTATAGTAGGCATACGATAATGGTCGTATGTTGGCTAAGATTAATATTCTATTTTTGAAATGATTTCCTTCACTATGCACTAGTGATAATATCAAAGAATTTCTTTTCTCGTATCAAGCATATTTAACTATCATAAGAAGAAATCTCCTCCAATTCTGCGTTTGCATTGTGTGTGTGGCGGGAGGTCTTATGGTAGTTCCATTTTTAAAAGCATTCCGAAAATTCTTTTATAAATCTTGTTTATTTAAAATACAACTGTCTTGTTTACTCATACCAGTCCCATGACTGATCCGGAGTTTATTGTTTTCTTTCCTAAACTCTGGGTGCCCATTATTTCCACACGGGCAGCCTAGTAGCAGGTTTCTGTATTTTGGAGTAGCAGTATTTTGGAGCTCTTATCTTGGAGCTATCTTAGGAGCTTTTGGAGATTACAGGTGTTAACTTTTGGGAGTTCGTTATCATCTCTCATTTGAGAACTTTTGGATATATGTTCACTGTTGTATTATCATGATGCTGTATTTGGAGTTGTAGTGTATGTATTATGTACTCTGTTGCAGTATGGATATTATGTTGATGTTGTAACAGTGATGTTATTTATGATATTGATTCTGTTCCGCTGTTTTATATACATCTAATTGTTGTTATAAGCTCCGGCGATGCGAATTTGATGTCGTTTATTGGACATCGAGTTTGGGTCGTCACAGAGACGCTGGCGAAATTTTTCGAAAATTTAGGAGCTTAGAAAAACTTTAAATATTAAAATTTGTTTTTAAACTTAAATTTGAATTTTTGAGTAAATAATATTGTTTCGAAGTTATGGATGAGTTTAGAAAGTTAGTAAGTGTGATAGTGTCTTTAATAAAAAGATTGTTTGGGTGTTGTTAAAACTGTTTGATTTTGGGAAGAAAAATTAATGGGTTGTGGAACATTCCTCTTAACTAGTAATTTCGGGGTCGAAATTCTTTTTAGGCGGGAGGAATGTGACAACCCAATTTTTTTGGATATTTGAAATTAGAACATTTAATTGATTTTAAATATTTGAAAGATAGTTTAACTTGAATTTCAAATATCAGTGCTTATGTGGATAATTTAAATATTGAATTTAAAATTTTGAAATTGGGTAAAATATCGAATCTTCGGTTTTGAGCTTGTTAAAAATAATTTGAAGACATATAATATTTATATTGATAATACTGAAGATAACAAATGAGTTAAAATTGAATTTAACAGTGGTTTGTTCAGTTTGAAAAATATATCATTTAAATCGATATTTATAAATAGCCTTCCGTGGCACCATCTCGAAATTCGACGAAACCAGTTCCATTGGATCTATAATAGTGTATCATTACCGGGTTTCAAATTTCGTAGTATTTGGAGTTGTCGTGTGAACGTACGATAGATAAACGCGTTAAAATCTATATCGAAAATTTAACAAATAATTGGTTCAAAAAGCTATCTTCTCCATACGATCGAATTAGGACTCGAAACCTTTTTCATCATGTTCGAAATAGAGGTATAACATTATAAATGCCTGGCGGTCCGCCTTGATAGGGGTTCGCGATTTTAAGCTGCGTTAATCGAAACAATTTTGAACTTGAATTAAATATATTATATAATATATCAACATCAGACCTTTTGGGCCTTCATCTCAAAGGAACGTGTGCCCTGCCCTTCCAAACACATGTTCGTTTGGTATAACATGCACCATTTTATTTTTATTTAAAATATAGGAACAGCCGAGCATAGAAAAAAAATTATAAAAGAAATCAAGCTTCGTCTCTGTTCAAAAAATGGCCGCATGCACTTTTCGTTCCTTTTTTTTATAAAATCAAAGTCAATTTCCTCTTAAATTCGAAATCGCAAAAAGGAATCGCATGCTATACGAGATGATTGTTCGAGGAATTCGATCCCCAATCGAGTTTGAGGCTGATAGCTTGAAGGGTTTGGTCGCGATCTCCATTTGGGCGAGATAGGGCTAGGGCTTGGGGATCGCGAGGTCGTGTGATGGAGCGCCGAGGTCAGAGCATTTTTGGTTGGTCGATCAGCGAAGCTTGGCAGCGAGTGACTCAACAAAGTGGCATCGAGGACTCGAGTTCGAATGGTGATTGGTGTTCATTTGGGGTGCACAGGCAAGGGAAGCTCGAGTTAGGGACTTGTGTTCATAGAGGCAACAAGGTATCTGCGTTTTAATTTAATTTAATTTAATAAATAAAATATATTTAGGTGAGATTTTAATTTGCAGTAAGATTTAAAACAATTCTTTTTTTAAATTCAATATGAATATATCAGTAAGGAAGGAATTTTAATTCTGTTCTTAGCATTTAATAAATAAATGTACAGTAAAACAGAAATATATGTATGTATAAGATTTTGAAAATAGGATTTTAAATACTTAGAGTTTGTATAAAGATTTGATTTTTAAAATCTATATGGATTATTTTTTATGAATATATATATATATATAGTTTCTGAGGAAAATAAAATATGCATATACACCTTCTTAACTTACTAGGGTAGTTTTTTTTTAAAATAAGCTATATTAGTAATTAACTTGTTTAATTAACCTACTTTATAAGATTGGTTTAAAATTTAATTATTAGTTAAAATTTAATTATTAGTAAATCAAATTGTTGAATGGAAATTGATTATTCGGTTATTTCGAATAGTAATAAAATTTTATAATATTATACAAAGTCTGAAATCATGAAGGAAACAAGCCGAAATGGAAATGAATTGCAAACAAAATCAAAGTTGAGTTAATCTCACTCATTTGGATTACTATTAAATTTAAATAGTTAAATTTAAATAGTTAAATTTAAATTATTGGTTTTTTGCTTGAATTGATAATTTATTATCAGCTTGGATGTGATATGTTATATATAGTGTATATATATGTTGGAGTGATTGATTTCCCACATTATATAGCGGATGAGACTCTTTGCTCCCCGCATAATAGCGGATGACCCTTGTACCATGATATCCCGCCTTGAAGAGGGATTGGTATTTTAAATTGTTATGCTAACATCTGTGAATGCAAGGAAACGGGTTGGAGAGATACGACTAGATTCCTCAAAACGTTGAATTTATTTTATATTCAGCGACGTGGTTTATGTGATAATCTGTGATGATTATATTGATTATATTGGGAATTGAAATTATTGAATGCTATGGCTTGGTTGAATATACATTGGTATTTGAGAGAATGAAAAATATATAAGTTTGGATTTTAAAAGGAAATAAAAAGGAAAATTTTAAGTAAAATAATATGGTGAATTTGGGTAAATTAAAACTGAATTTGGAAAAAAGATATATATATATATATATATATATATATATAAGTTTGATTTTTAAATTCGATTAAATGAATCTGAGTACGGAAATAAAAATAGGGTTTTAAATAAATGAAAATAAAAGAGTTTTAGTGACTTAAGTAATATTGTCTAAAGATTTAAAGGATTTCATTTTCAAAATTTAAGGTTTAAATGTTGGGAAGAAATTAAAGGGTATAATTTTGAATGAGGTATGAAGTGGATATTTCAGCTTAAAATAAGATTTTTAAATCATAAATATAGAATAAATACGGAATTAATGGGTTTTAAGATATATTTGGGCAAGTAAAGGAATTTATTTTAAAATGGAGTTACTTTTGAAAAATTAATTTGAAAACTGATTAAGTGTTTGAAACTGGAATTAAAGAAGAATGAGATTATGGAATTTATAAACGGGGTTTATGAATTAAGTGAAATATTTATCAGAGGATAATTTCAAAGTATAAATTCAGGACGGGAATTTATAAAGAAATGGGAAATTTGTTTTAAAATAAATAGTGGTTTATTTTTGAAGGTGTGGAGGGGAAATGTATTTTCCGAAAAATCCTAGTATGTTTTTCAAAGCAGATTTTTAAGTATAAGTCAAAAGTTTTAAAGTTGCTTGAAGGAATGTTTTATAGGAATTTATTATTTAATTTGTTTTAAGATTTTAAAGTAAATATTTATTAATTTAATTATACTAGTAATTATTTTAAAGGTTTAACTAGTATTATGATTTAAAAGATAATTATTAAATATTTATATTTTATAAAGTAGTTTTATTTTAAAGGTAGTTTGGCTAAAGTCTTTATTTGAGAAATTTGTATAGAATTTCATAACTTTTATTTTAAATTTAGTTTTGGCTTAAGCTTTACATGAGAAGTTATTATAAAATTTCATAACTAGCATTTTAAATAAAGTCTTTAAGTAGTTTTTTGTTTTTAAATATTTTAAAGTACATATATTTTTGGATAAAGTGTTTTGAATTATTTTAAAATCTAAGTATTAAGACTTGGTGATTTCAGTGGAAATAAACAATATTTGAAAATTTATTCTGTGAAAGGAAAGTGATTTGAAAACTATTTTCAAAGGGTTGAAATGTAGAAAATATCTTGTGAAGATATTTTGAAATAAATAATTTGAAAAATTATTAATGCCTGATGGTTGTTTGTAGATGCTATTTGATAGTTAAATAACCAACTATCAATATTGGCCAATGCGTTAATCATTTCGAAGAGACCAGGATCGGGATTAATTTCTTGAAAACCACTTCGATCCGATTTGAACGTTTCCGTGAGGAAGACAAGAGCTTGGATTCAAAGATGGAGTAGTGAAGTGCAAGGGCTAATCGCTACTAATCCTGAGGGTGATTCCAAAATGGATGTAGCAGGAGTAGTGCCTTCGGTTCTGTTCGGACCAGGAACGGACTTATATGGTCGAATGCTATCAGAACATCGTCAGGAGGACGATGAGCATTCTAAGTGAATGTGTGCTAAAAAGGCAATGCATAGTCTCGATCCTCATCAACCAGGAATGGCAAAAACATGGGAGGTGCACGAAAGGCTAAGTGGCTAGCAACCGATTAGGGTAAGGTCATCCCTATCTAGAGGTCATTTTATTTCGGCTGTGTGGGAGGTTGCTGATGCCAACCGCGGGGTGATCTTATTCGGACTATCCAGTAAGGGGTAGCTCTGGTCTTGTGTTGCAGGGGATCTGGGTGGATCTTCGGTACGCTGATCTATACCAGGTACTGTGACGGATGGTACCCTAGTAGCCCTGTCATTGTATGGAATCCAATCTCCAATAAGTGCATGTACGGTTTTGATTATACCCAACTATTGCTGAAACGTGAGGTGCAAACATTTTAGCTAGATTCTATTTTACTTTCTATAGACACTATTATAATATTAGATGATTTGATAAAAATGTTTTAGTTATCGTAAGATAAAAACCCGGCATGTTTATTTGTGGCGCAGTCTTATGAGATACATTTGATTTCAAAAGATTTTGGAAACTTTAATAATCCAATTGAGTTTGTTTTCTCACTCTGGTATTCCAGACTGACTCGGGTGTTATTTCGCAAAAATGCTCAGGTCAGACCGAGTATTATAGAATACATGAAAGGATGTTGTGGAGCTCAGGAGACGAGCTGGATGGCGGAACGTATCACACGTATTTGATGAATATTCCGCTGTGTATGATTAACTGCATAGTTATTTTTAAGAGGATATGTTATGATAACTGTCCAGTTATGTGCTACAAAATTTGTTGAACTCTGATGATGTAATGTATAAACAGATATAGTTTTTTGTTTAATGATTAGTCATTTATCTATTATATATTGTTCCGCTGCGATGGTGAGATTCCGATATGTTTTGTTTTTCTTCTTCTACCTCCTTCTTCTTTAACACTAATGGTTCGGTTTTTCGGCATTTGATACAACGGACGTATGAATGTCGATTTTCGGGCGTCGAAAAATTGGGTCGTGACAGGAAAAGACATCGGTTCGTATCCATCAATGTTTGCCCTATCCAACATGTTTTCTCCATTTCGTATCTGTCGTGATCGATCCTCTTCGTATCCATCGACGGTTGACATTTTGTATCGATTCCATTTGTATGCGCTTCGTACTGATCTCCCACCTACCTAGTTCGTACCGATCAGCCAACGGATCGATACGAAACTAATGTTTTCCATCGATACGAAGTGGCCCATGCTAAACGATATGAATCCATCAATTGTCATCGATACGAAGCAGTATCCAAAGGATTGATACAAAGGTGTTAGTAAACATCGATACAAACTAGGGCGGAGGCTATCGATATGAAGCAACTTCAAAGGAATGATACGAAGTGGAGCACAGAGCATCAATACGAATTGACCCTACATTCACTGATACGAAGAGCGCTTCCCGAAGTCGATACAAATAAAACATGGAAAAGGGAAAGAAGTGGTCGCTTAGCACGAAAAGTGGATTGCTCCTAGATTATAGCTCCACGTCATCAAAGTGCAGCTGATCGATGCGAATTGCCATCGATCCGAAGTTGATTGATATGTATAAGATCGATATGAAGACGCCAGCTAGATGAAAATTCGAATTTGGATCGATCAAACTCAAAATCTACAAGTCCAAATGCCACCAAATTTTCACAGGAGCTTGCGTACCACCTCAAGAATATCCTTGATCGATCTCAGACCAAATGGAGGTGTTTTTGATCGATATGAAATGTACACATGTCGATCAGGGATCGATCCCAATCTACCTCGGATCGATCACGTAGGCCCGCCTGTGTGTGATAAGGAGTATTCCATGATCCATGTCATATTTTTCCAGCCTACGCCTATAAATAACACTCCAATGCCTCTATAAAAGGGACTTTTGACTTCTCTACGCGGATACTCTGCCGAAATCACTACTAACTTCAGTTGTACTGTTGTAATCTCTTGTAATCAGCAAGTCAAATTCAATAAACATCAATCATTTCATAGTGGACGTCGGCAATATGCCAAACCACTCTAAATTTGTGTGTTTCTGCATTTTTTTTCTTATCTATTGATTGGTGTATTTGTTAGATCTACCTCATTTTATATTTATTTTCTTCGTTTTATCTCTTCAAACACATCCGAAGAGTGTTGTATCCAATTTTGGTACAAACAGTGGCGTAGGGTTGTTCGAAGTGGAGATCGATAATAGGGTTTCTGTAACGACCCGCCGTTCTGACCGCCTCCAACCGGTAATTAAACCAACTTGAGACGTTCAAAATGACGGATTGTTAGTCAGTTTATAGAGTTTAAACAGAATCAGCCACAGAATCACAACAAATAATCATCATATTTTACATAAATGAATTTTTCTTACATATATCAGAGTTTGTACAATGCATTAAATTTTATACAGCGGAACAATTTATTTATTAAGTACAAGAAAATTTCTTGAAAAACTTTAGTGAAGTGCTTTCCCCTCTCTCTCTAACTTCACGGCCTGAAAATCTTCAAGCTGTAAAAATACTCGGTCTGACCCGAGTATTATATTCAAAAGAAAATAATACACAGGTCAGTCTAATTCAAACTCAGTTATTAGTGCATAGAAGCAATAATAATTTAAATAGCAATTAGATGACAGTCAAATATGAATTCACCTATCCGATCCTTTAACAAGAAATCGAATAACGGTAAATATAACACTTAACAGTGTTAAACAACAATTCAGTAGATTCAGATTATCAATGAGATAGATGAAGGGATTATTGATGAAAATAATTTAGAAAACAATCAAAATTTGCATAAACGGCAATTAACAACAAAATCATCAAAATCGATTCAAAATACATTGAATTGGCAACCTAAAATAATTTTCATCAAAAAGAAAACATCAATTTAAACATTAAAATTTGGTAGGGCTGCAGTACACGCACTCGCGTACGGCCTCGCCACATTTAAAATGTCAACTCCGTGGCTGCAGTTCACGCTTGCGTGCACTGCCTCGCCACTACCGTAATGAAATATGCAAAAGATCATAAATCAAAACGAAATAGTATATCAATAAAAATCAATATCATGTGGCTGCAGTTCACGCTTGCGTGCACTGTCTCGCCACTATCGTGATGATGTACTCAAAAGGTCAACGAACCAAAATCAATGAAGGTTCAAATATCGATTCAAAATGTCGATACTACGTGGCTGCAGTGCACGCACGCGTGCGCTGCCTCGCCACAATAACTTGTGAAATAAAATAAGTTTCCAAACAACTTATTACTGCACATTTCAACAAGTGCAAAATTTTCATAAAAATGAACTGCTGCCATTACTTGGACACAAGGGCAACTGCAACAATAACGCAGTCACCACAAGTACACAAAGCAACAAACACTGTCTCGAAGCAAATTAGTCGAGACTATCAAAATTCAGTAAAATCAGAAGCAAGCTAATATCAACGCATCAAGAAACCCAATCAAGACAGTGACAATAAGGTACTGTAAATACAAGGTAGGACTGCAACATAGAACTGCAGGCATATAGACCAACAGAGGTGATATAAAGATTTCATACACAAAGTTACAAATACACACATGCACAGTATGGCACAATGTACTTCACAAGCCATGGCCATAGTCTCATATAAATTTGAAATCAGTCCAACTTGGGTACAGGCAGGTGAAAATACTATCATGAAGTACAAATCAAACTCAATTTAAAGGCAGAATCACTACAGGCTCCAGGTCCGAGAAATAGAGGGAAGCTCAACGAAGTCAAGTGAAAAACCAACACAGCAAATAAATTACAGCGGCAAAGCAGGGACAAGGGAAATGCATGCATTGACAAGCTACACATGAGTGCAGACCCACAAATAGCAAAAGTGCATATCAATAGATGCAAACTTCAAAATAGCAGACTCGAAACTCATGCATCAAGTCAAAAATTACATCTGGGACTTCAAAATGATACAAGTGAAACCACCTGAAGTCAGATCAAATATATATATATATATCTGTGTGTGTGTGTGTGTGTGTGTGTGTGTGTGTGTGTGTGCAGCTTGCATAAGCAGGTGTAATTCAAGCCGAAAATCATCACAAACCAATACTTCTGGAATTAATTCTCTTCAGATTTCAAATACAAGAAACTTTAACCCATCAGGTTCCAAAATTGTAAACTATGATTTCATAAAAAAAAATCAAGATAGACCTATTGTTTTCAGGCAACAAGACTTGTAAACTGAGTATATACTCATACCAAGTGTGTTCAAAACTTTAGTATTAAATATCCAATGAATTTCAGTTTTATTTTTTTATTTTTATTTTTTCAAAACCTGATAAATATTTATTCATATATTTTTACTTTGCTTGTTTTAAACTTTAAAACTGTTACACTACTTGCGGAAAAAAATAGTAAGCAATTTTCAATCAAATATGAATCATTGAACAAATAACCCAACTGGGAAATCCTAAGTTAAAATAGGAGTAAAAGAAAAAGTGATATTCATATGCTGGAAATCATCCAACAAAGTCAAGTTCGAGTCAGAAAAATCAAGTGACTGAAATCATGTTTAAACAGCAACAAAATGAAACACAAGAATCATGGAGTTCGAACATTTCAAAAATCATCAAACCATAGTGGTCACGAGACAGGAAAACACAAAATCAACCCAAGCCAAAAATCAATATCCAAACAACTTCGAGCGGCCGAGTAACATAATTGAAAAAATCCATCAATTTTATACGAACTAAAACATAGAATTTAAACCCTAAATACTTGAGTCTGAGCTAGATGTGAGTAATAAAATTACTCACCTTGCTCGAAGCGGTCGCGAAAAAATTGAAGCTGAAACCCTCATTTAGATCGAGCGAATGAAGGACGAGCATGAGCCGCCATTAATTTCTTTCTTCGTGTGTTTGATTTCGTGTAAAGGAGAAAAGGGGTTCGTGTATTATGCAGAGGAGAACGTGAATTTGGGCACGATTTAGGGCGTGGGTTTAGGCATATGTAATGGCGGAAGTAATGGCGTGGATCAAGGTGATAAAAGTAAGGTAACATACTCTTTTTATTTTTATTCATTTTTTTATATATATTTTTTTCTTATTTTTTTTTCATTTTAAATCCAATTGTTTTGTTTAATTTATTTTCTTTACTTTGTTTTGTTTTAATTTTGTTGTTAAAATTTTAACTAAGTGTATTTATTTATTTTATTTTGTATTGATTAAATTTTTATTCCTTTTTTATTTAAGCTAAAGAAAAATGTTATTAAAACTAACCATCCTTTATAAATTTAAATAAGCAACAATTCTTATGTCCAAATTTATTTTCTTCTAAGTCGTTAGTTTGAATTTCAATACAAATTCAATATTCAATTTCAACTTCAAAGTTAAATTCAAATTCTATTCAACTTTAAATAGATTAAATTCTTAAATTTAATCGCCAATTTATTCTGATAATTTGAAATTCAAGTCAAATCATCATTTAAATATTTAAAATAAATTAAATATTTACAAATTAAATTGTTCAAAATTCAGGGTTGTTACAGTTTCTAGAATAGGCACGGTAATGACATGGTAATTATTTTATTTTGTTTATATATCTTTTGTTGAACGTTCTAATTGTATAACTTTTATGTACGAGATTCGATTTACACGCGGTTTATTTCGTTGGGATCATATTGAAATTCCAGACATTTTGGAACTGGTTTGGACGAATTTTGAGACTGTTCAAATTTGGGCCTTATTTCGGATTTCAAATCGATTTGAAATCAAAGGTGAGTGTTTTGACCCACTCATAACTTCTAAATTATCTTATGTTAATTAAATTGAATTTCTGATGTGATTTAAAATTTATTTGTTGATGTTTAGTATATTTAGTTTGTCATTCCAGTTAAACTTGACCTTTACTGAATTAAATAGCCATTTAATTTAATATTTAAGTTTAATAAACAGTTAATACATGTCATTGATCACTGTTTGATTGTTATGGTTTATTGATTGGTTTAAATGATGATCGTGATGGATGTTGATTATGTGATATTGGTTAAATGGATGTTATATTTTTATATGGTTATAATACTACAGTTCTCTATGGGTTGAAATGATACATAACCGAATGATCTGATAGATTAGGGGAAATCGTTATGGGTTGAAATGATAGACCCGAGCAATTTCATGAATTTTTAATTAAATTCGAAATTGCGGGTTGAAATGATATATATCCGTAAATATAAAATAATTACGGATTAATGATAAATATCGATATCACTTGACCATAGGGTAAAGAATTATATACGGACACCGGTTTGGTTAAATTAAATAATTTTAAATCCTTGAATTTTGAGTTGAGTTAGAAGATAGTTTGAAGAAAATTTGATTTATATAAATTGAATTATTTTTGAAAATCCAAGTTTTAAATGTTGAAATTAGAATTGGTTTAAATTGAAATATTAAAGTTAGAATTGAAGTATAAATCAAATTTATCAAAATTAAGTTACTGAAATATTTAAACTTCGAAATCTGCTAAATTTGGAACAGATTGAATTTATAGTTCGAACATGGATTTGGAATCGATACTGATTAAATGGTTTAAAATATGTTGAAATGAAGGAAATAATACCATTCGATATTAATTTCAAATTTATTATTTTAATATAAACTATTTAAATATATTATTCTTAAATCCTAATTACTAAGATTTTCAAACTATTAAACTAATTAAATCTATTTTAAACTATTTTTAATCTGTTTTAATCAAATTAAAACAATTTTAACTTATTTTAATCTGTTCTATCTCTTTAAATCCAATTTAATCTATTTTAACCTATTTTAAACTAATTAACCTATTTTAATCTAATTTAAATCTATTTAATCTAATTTAAATCTATTTAAATCATTTTAAATCTATTTAAACTATTTTTAATCTATTTAAAACTATTTTAATCTATTTTAAACTATTTTAGAGTACTTTAACTATTTGAAATTTACTTTAAACTGTGCTAAACTATTTATAACCATCTAAACTATTTTCTAAATTTTCAGGTTGTGTAGAGTGAAAGTGTTTATATTTAAATCCTTGATTTTAAAGCTAATATGTTAAATGATGTTATAATCGAAGTTGGGATTTGAAATTATATTTTCTAGTGAAATAACACATTCTGAGTAAATATGATGATTTTAAAACGAGGATTTAATTAACCTATCTTATCGATATGATTTCGAAAGTGAATGTGATTTTGAAAGTGAATATGATTTCGAAAGTGATATGATTTGAATTAGATATGATATTTTGATACTAATTATGAATCGGTTTTGGAAATTTAAAGAACCATTCAGTGTGAAATAAGCATTTAATTGTTAAAGAGACTGGGATCGGATATTGTCATACTCTCTACCGATACCGAAAACCACTTTAACAATTGTGTACGTTGTGGAGATTCGAGAATTAAGTAGGATGGTTGGAGGACAATTGCATATGAGGTATTTACATAGCCCCGACTTCCGCGAGTCATCTTGATGTAAGTAAAACAGGAGCCACGCCAGGCCAAATGAAGTCGCACCTCCGATCGGACATGCTTCTTCGATACCGTATTATGACTTGTGATTGATTTGGTGGCCACCCCTCGATTTTGATTATGGGAGTGTGTTCTGAGGTCGGCGGTAGTAGCTGCTATGCGCTACCGCCAATCCGGATCCGCAAAACGGTGGAATCCTACCCTGGCATTGCCTCGCGTGCCGTGTCACATGCCTTATCACGCCTTCTACGAGTTTGGTTTGTGTCGGACCTATGGAGTGCTCCCCGATAGTCCACCAGTTTATGGTGGAGTTTACAGTATCCATATAGACTACGACATTATATATATTGTGTTAAGGGGGGTATAGGTAACGCCTTAACACTGTTTTAATACTTTACTTTACTATAGACACTATTATAATAGCGTATTATACTATGTATGTGGGTAGTTTGACGGATCCTTAGGAGATGAGAATATCGAACATCTCTTAAGTTATTGCACCCTCGTAGACACTGGATAGGAGATGTCAAACCCCGTAAACATCTCTAACGCCGTTACACTCGTATTCATTTACTGTTGATTTAACTTATATAAGATCTTTTAGTTCTGACTCGACCGTTTTGTCTTTTCAATTCGCTTGGGTCAGTCTGAGCTTTTCAGCTTATCAAAGACTACTTTTTGGAGGACGAAGATGAAATTTAATACTGTTATTATTTATTATATTTATTCCACTGCATCATGTTGTTCCCTGCATTATTTATAAATTTATGTTGTATGTAACTTTGATCTATATTGTGAAGGTGTAATCAAATATATTTGTAAAATAGCTTCATGAACTGTTATTTGGTTATTATATTTTGTCATTCCGCTGTGAGATTCTGTGTTTGTTTTATTTCTTTCTTTTCTTTTCTTTATTTACTCCATATCAATCCTCTCTTTTGTATGGTTTGAGTCTGACGTGTGTGGTTTATTGTTGATTTAAAATTTTCAAAAAGGTGGGTCGTTACATATCCATTTAGCTAGTCGAGGATTTTTTTTCTTTACTGTGTACTCATTCAGAGAGATATAAAATGTTTAGTACAGCCGTAGTATTAGTTCCAAATTGTTATTTTTAGCGGTGCAAAGTGCAAAGTTAAAGATGTTGGTACTTGTAGGTTTTAAACCTGATTGGTGATGTAAGAGGGAAAGTGGTTGTGATGGTGGATGATATGATTGATACTGCCGGTAATTTATTCATATTATTACCCTTTTTTTTGAAGTACCATAATAATTTTCATTATCAGCCAGCTTATATGTATTGTATCTTTTATGTTATTCGGTGCTTATATTAAGCATGTTTGGTAGTTAGGAGCTATTACTAATGGTGTAGAACTACTGCACAGGAAGGAGCTAGAGAAGTATATACTTGCTGCACACATGCTGTTTTCAAGTATATGTCAATTTTCTTATGGCCTAGTCGATTCCACTTCTCATGGATCAAAATAATTCGTTTTATTGAATGAAATGTCTTCGTAATTTGTGATTGGTTCCTACTTTATATTCAGATGTAGAACTGCCAAAAGAACGCTTATAATCCAGTAAGTATAGCAGTATTCGAACAACCATCTAATGATATTCTTGCATCCTTGTCGGATAAGCTTAACCATATTGTAAATTCCAGTTTAATACTATTTCATTTCTCATCTTTGTTTGTTTCTGCAACCATAGGTGCCATTGTTATAAGATAAACACTAAAGACCTCAAATTTCTAGTTTTTTCAATAAATACGATGTAATTGTCCATGTTTACAAATTAATACCGTTATGAAAGTTCTAATTATTGGCAATTTATATTGCAACCCTCCTGTTATAGAGAGATCATCAAGTGGAATATTTCATGAAGTTATCATAACAAATACTATCCTCAAATATAATTTTCAGAAGCTTATTATTACAATTGATGTTTAATAAAACATATTTATGTCAATAAACATTTAACAATTAATTTATGATTCAAATACTTTGTTCCTACCGAATCATTTGCTCGAGTTGGAAATTTAAGTAGCTATTTGACTAAGACTTAGTTTCAAATCTAATTAGGCACAAATTAGGATTTGCTAACAAGATAATGCATATAATGCATTTGTGACGTTTTAGTTTTAGTTTCGCAAACATGATAAATCGACACACATATTGTAAATAGTAATAGTATCTTGATAAACTTAACCAAAACTTAAAAACGTATTATAAAATTATACATATGAATTAATATATAGCGAATAATATAATAAATGTGTACAATAAGTATGCGAACTAGAGGCCCAACTAAAGTTAAAAGACTTCCTTCGGACGTTGCAAGCCGAATTGAAATTGAGTTTAATTCATCGGGCATACCGATAGAGAAAGGATCGGTGAAATTAACTTCTTATTTAGGACCACTTGTCCATGAGCACGTTTCATTTACACTTGATGATTGGAAGCAACTTGGTGATGATTTGAAAGTAGTTCTACGGAAATCCATTCAGGTAATTTGTTTAAATATCCTAAAGTGTAAAAACTGTATAATTAAGTAAAGTGTTCTATCTTTAACTTTACTTCATCTTGCTACATGTAATAAAACATAATGAAAAGATACGAATAAAATAAAAATGGTTGAAATTTGAGTTTAATTGTGATTGATGCTTACATAATAAATTATTTTAAGTTTGAAATTAAGGGAGCATAATAAAAATCGGTTACACCTTGTTTTGCTGATTTTCATACATATATCATTGATTTACTTCGCACGCTTCCATATAAATAATAGCATGAAATAATTAAATGTGAAAAAGAAGTAGAAATAAAAGTCAATGCACATCTTTTAGTTTGGTCTATAACAATGCAATTCTTGATCGTTTACTGTTAGTCTTTTGACAGTTTGTTAGATGATATAAGTATAAAATATACATGTATAAAAGGATAAGATCGCCATAATTTTGTTTTCCAGAAATGTTTAACAATGACAATGAGAGTCTGAGACTTTCCGAACGAATGAAAGATAAACAAAATCAAGTTTCCTATTGATTGACAACTTAAAGTAAAATAATACGGAAGGCACTAAACCATTTCAAGAACCACAACTCTGTGCTTGGTGGTCAAGATTTTATGCATTGCATAGATTCAATAACTGTATTAGCTGAAATTGGACATTGCAAGATTATTATGTGCTATATAAACTATTATCGGTTTATTATATCTTAATACTTGATTCAAATTGAAGATGACTCTTCTCGAGCACTTGAGATTGGTTACAGAATAAGAGAAATTCATAATGTATACCAATATAATTGTCATCATATACAAAGTGAAGAGTGCATTGTTTACCAGTGCAACAACATGTGTGCTTACTCAAAATTTATCATTTCCAATCAAGTAGTGGGAAACATTCAAATGTCACCGAATTATTTCTTACTTAACAAATTACCAGAACCTCTTAGCATGTAAGTAGCAAGTGGCTAGCATGTTTGATCCAAATTCCTCCAAAGCTTCACCTTCAACTTCGTTATTCATACGACAACTCCGTAATTAGGTGAGAATAATATATTATTTTGTATGTAATAATAAATTATTTTGATTATCGTTTTAATAACTATTGTAGACTAGATTTAAACTAGACGAGGAATGACAAAAGACTCCCATGTGCATTTGGAGGTGTTCGAAAAGCAAATACGTTAAAAAGATATTACAAGCAAAAACCAAGGAGGAACAACTTCAACTAAAACCAGAAAACGTCAGAAGTATGAAGGAATGAAAGAAGTTTATTGAGTCAAAGATGAGTAAAGAGTTTAAGGTAATTGTAATGTAATTTTTATCATTTCTTATATGATATATAAGCGTACATAAAATGGAAATTAACTAATCAATGTGATAAAACCTTATATTCTAGTTACGAAGTGAAAATTTTAAATCCATAGAGGACATGCAAATGCCACACACATGTAGTCGTCGAGGGATTGGCTCGATTAATTGAAGATTGGTGAGAAAAAATATTTGATTCATTAAATATGGTTATTAGTTTTTTTTAATGTTGTCTTTTTAATGTAGAAAGAGAAAAGTATCAATCCCTCTTCCATTTCTAGATCTAATGTTCGGATTAAATCTCACACTCGAAAAAATTGTGAGCCAGTGAATATGCATATTGTAGATGCTATTGTAAGTGCTATTACTGTTTATTTAAGCATAATTTTTTGAAAATATATAATTCAGAACTCATTTAAAAAATATAATTTGTGTTCACTTTTGTATGAGAAAATAAAAAATGTTGAAAATGAGTCACAGTCTAGCTTAACATGTAAGTTCAAAGAAGATGCTCTCTCACTAGTATTGGGATAGACCAGGACGACTACGAGGAATGGAAAGGGGTGTAACCATGACCAAGGCAGTTTTGTCTCAAATCAAAGATAAGCAAGTAGCTCAATGTCACATAGAATTTCAGAGCTAGAGCAGTTGGTTCACATGTTAATAAAACATTAGGCGCGATTTCAAATTATATTTTAACAATTTACAGAAAATATAGTCTTTTTTTTCCAACATAAAATTATATTGTCACCACCCATTTTGCTTTGACGATGCTTGATATTATATCGATTGATTGTTGTAAATATGCTGAGCTTGATTGAGTTCAATGGGTTGTTAACTTGACATGATTAATTTTGTTTGATTAAATTAGTTGTTAGAGAAATCATTTTATAGGTATTATGTTTGTAATATAATATAGCTGTTTTCCCACTGCATGAATCAATTTTTAGTCAGCTTGAATAATAGACAAAGGATCATACATGGGCACTGTCATGAATGACTGCAGTAAGGATGTGCTCTGCTCTATGAAAAACGGTTGTTATTTGTTGAAGAAAGTGGTACATTTTTTAAATTACTTTTATTCTTAGGTGGTTAGTTTTTCGAAGTGAATTGAGTACAATTAGTCGTCTTGTTTGTTTGTCGGTCGTATTGTAAAGCAACTTCATTACATAAATAGTGAGTCAATGACACACAAAAGGCTGGTATATCCATTATTTCACCACATGCACATTTTGCTTTTGGTACCAAGCTGAAATAAGGATAAGTTTTGGTGCACCATCCATTTTTCTTTTTGTAACAGAAAACAGTCCAAGGATTTGAATCATCGATCCTCTGTAACAAATCCTTGTTCTAAAAGTATTGTTTTCCAGTAGGTTGACTTTACAACTCATTTTGATTGCTTGCACACATATTACAAAAATGTCAAAGTATTTTACGCTTGCAGTTTTATACATCACACGGTTATATTCTGATATGAAAGTCAAACATTAAAATCAGTATATAAATTTAGACTTTACTTGTACTAACTTATTTTGGTTGCATTTAATAAATTTTGGAAAAGCTTCAAATATCATATATGTGTTTGTTAATACTTGATTTTATTTTTGCCATCAAATTGTACTAGTAGAGATTTTTAAATCAGACAAGTTCATTTTGATTTCCATATATGATGTACAAATACATGTAGTGTACCAGAACAATAAATGAACAGTTAACCATCTTAATGCAACCAAAATAAATGAACAATAAATGACTGAAATATAGTTTTTTATTCAGTCTTAATCTCCCATCATAGTCAAAATATGGTCTTATATTTTTTCCTATCTAGAATTCATATTAAGTCCTAATACAAAACACTTTCATGCATAAAATTCTCGGTTTTGAGGAGAACTGAGCTCTAAGTTTTAAAACAAAATTGAGCTAATGCTCAGTTTGTTTCAAAACTCAAAACCGAGCTCTCGCTTAGTTTTGAGTCAAAACTGATCTCTCACTTGTTTCAATTCAAAACTGAGCATTAACAACTTGTAATAGTGGTAAAAAATGTGTTTTTATTGCATTCAAAACTAAGTTAATGCTACAATGTAAATCTGTATTGCAATTTTTTAGTAGTTGCAAATTAAACATGTTATTTTAAATGTGTATCTGATCACTGACTTTTAAATTTCTTTGTTACAGGTAAGTGAAGTTTTTAGATGCAAAAAATGCAAAAGATACTCTTAGGCTTTTGGAGGTTCGGCCTAGTTAGCACATGAAAAGTTTTTAATTGCATATTTTATCACTATTATTTGATGTAAACTTTGTAGATATTGTGCCTTTGTCTAATGTTGTACGAAGATGGTTTATAAATTTCATCATTGTTTAAGTAAACCATGTTCATGGATATTGTGTTCAACTTATATTATGGAAACGATTAGTTGTTATGCTTTTATTTTATAGTTTTTAGTTTGATTTGTATATGTTTGTATATTATCCGATTGAAATATAATTAAATGCAATTAGATTAATGATATATGAATATTGCAATGGTACAACATGTCATAAACGACAGCGTTTAAAACGTGCGGTCAGTTTTTTGGAAAAATAATTCATGTTAATACGACAACGTTGATACCTTGCTGTAAGTTCTTTGAAAAAATAAAGTATATTCATATTACAACGTTTAAGAACTGCTGATGAAATAAGCAATAACAACGTTTATAGATTACTGTTGAAAACTAATGAATAAGCTTTAGACAACTTATTTTAAACACTGTCATAACTTACTAACAGCACTTAGAAACGTTGATGAAAATGTAAAATAATACCCTAAATACTTTTTCACAGCAACTTGAAAACGCTGTTTTAATTTTAAAACAGCAAAATATAAAAGCTGTAGAAAATGAATTAACATCAACAAACTAACACTGTATAAAACTATTTTTGACTACGTTTTCTTTTAGCTGTTAGAAATTGTATATCAACAACCAAACGTCGTTAGACAACGTTTTTAACAATGTTGTTATATCGTTTAATAGCAGTTTTCAAACGCTGTTAAAATGCTATTTTGTTGTAGTGTAATAGAATAGACTATGAATAATTATATTATTAGATTACGTATATCTTAAATAATATATTTTGATTCTAAAATAACTTTGAATGATACTTTTGAGATTTAAATAAAACATACGTTAAGTATAATGTTTTATTGATTTAAATGTATTAAATAACTATAGATGAATTTTTAAAATAATATCAATATTATTTTCGGGCTTTAAAGTGGCAAAACAATTTTTTTTCCAATGTGTCTATTATCGATCACTTCCATTGTGTTTAATATAGAGCTCTGAGGCATTATAAAATCGGCCATGTGGTCTTTTATTATTTCCATTGTGTTTATTATCGACTACTTTCTTTATATTCACTACCTACATTACCCGATCCACCTGAACTCGCACTTCGAGCATGATCCCCACCTTGCCTCGAGTGCTCTACCTTAAGCGCTACCCTTTGGACGCGCTTCGAGCTCTTCGATTTTGTCTGAGGCCCGAGTCAGGATTGGCTTCAAGCTCGCTTTGCCTTTAAGCGCTCCTTGTTTTAAGCATTACCCCTAACTACTTTTAGTCGACTTTAGATCTTTGTACTAAGATAAATTCCAACCATAGTATTTTCCTTCACATTATCTTTTTAACATTTCTTAGAGTGATTTTTCCTAAACATTTGGTACTTTTATTGACAGATTCTTGAATCTTTCTTCAAGTAATTTCTTATTTCCGAGCAATGTTTCGTTTTTTCTTCTGTCGATTTTCTAGCAAAGTCCAAAATGTTCAATGTTTTGTCCTTATTTATTATTTCGAAACATAGAGAGTTACTTTCTAATATGTATCTTTTAAAAATACGAGTGCAGCAACATTATCCTTCTCCTTAGAGGCCGTTAGACTTAACTTTTTTTTAAAAATTTTTTACGTGTATTTATACACCAAACAGCAATAATGAATTTACAATAACATCTCTTGTTTTAAGATAAACGTCCACTTACTTTTTTTTTTGACAAAAAATATACAAAGAAAAATCACAAAAGTATAAAATAAAGAAATAAATTAAAGTATTTTCTAAGAAAAAAGTAACAATATAATTTCTCGCATTTTAACTTTTGTTTCCATTTTTCGTTTTTCCAACTTTGGTTAAACTTTGATAATATTATGTACGGTACTTATGTTAGATGAACCTTTCTAGTTTCATCGCAAAACAGTTATATGCATATAAATATATTGATTCATCACCGATATATTTTAGATTTAGATATATTGATTACTTCCACAATAATATTTAAATTTCAATCCGTACATCATTCATCAGATCAAAATGCATTAAACACCAAATTCTAATTTTATCTAAAGAAACATTTATCTGAATAAATCTGACATTTTAAAGTAGCTAAATAAACATAACTAACTAACATGTACTAATTTGATTAACACATATTATCTAAGACACAACAAATTCATTATATGTCTCCTCTATATTAACAGAGAATGACAATTCTTACCACTTATTTAAATGTAAAAAATATGCAAATCAATATTCCCTATGAATCAACAATAAGTCTCTAGATTATTGATCTGGATCTATTAGAATCTAACCATATTGATATTAATTAATCTACGTTCATTGGAAAATTGCATGACAAAATTTACATACTTGATCAAAACATAACAAACCAACCGACCATTATTCAGAAAAGATGGTTCCAATATAATACTTACTACTTTCAAGTGCATGTGGGTTATATCTGCTCCTACTAAAATTCTCTTTCATGCTGCTCCAAATTGAAGTAAAATGAATAAAGATGATTTACTTTCTACATTCATTATTCTTCTTCACATCTGAATAAGCAGAATTTCACTCAATTTATTAAACGACATCTAGCAATTGTAATCGAAACAAGTAAACAATAAATTCATAACTTGAATTTTCTAACTATCTGCAGGAGTTTTTGAGATATTTGATTTACACCGCTACTCGTGAATTTAATTTGAGTTTTTTATTATCATACTGTTATGTGAATTCAAAATCCAATTATGAAGTAGTAGACTAGAAGTCTATAATTAAACATAGAAGAAATGATTTTACATATCAGATAGAAAAATCGAGTTTATTTATTTATTAATTTATTTTAAAACTTTTAAGAATAATAATAAGGAAGGTGCAAGTCAGTTTAAGAATATAAAACATAACAGTGGATGAACCTAGAAAGAAATAAGTGGTTGAACCCCATGTTGCACTCAAAATCCTAAACATGTATATTTGCACATTTACAGGTTACACGGTGGATATTACGAAGATAGGGAAAAATATCTTCTACGTAAAATATCTTCTGGTTACACCGCATAGCTCTGGTTATCCGTCCAAACAAATTACATAAACATCCTCAGTTTAGATCCTCATAGGTTATATCTCATCCAATCAGCTGTCAATCTAAGGGCACAATCGAAAATTTTAATCCAACGGTAGATCTTCACTTGACACACCACCATTGTCTGCTTGTATCCATCCGATATAATCCTATCATCTCTATAACCTCACCTCTGTCCTTCTTCAAAACCCTAATTGATTTGTGTTGCGAGAAGAGGCCGAAACCCTAATTTGACATCGAGATCTGTGACTTATACAAGTGAGGTACAATACTAGTTGTCTCATCGATTAATTTTTCCTGTTGTCGCGAGTAGTACTTTCGAATCTGATTAACTGATATATTTAATCGATTAGCATGGGAGAAGCGAGGGAAAATGAAAACGAAGCAACATACGAAGAGGAGCTTCTTGATTATGAAGAAGATGACGAGAAGGCACTTGATTCCGTTGGGGCTAAAGCTGCTGTCGACGCACCAAAAAAGTATGATTTTCATATTATAGATTTGTTTTTATTCTTCCCCACTTTTGGTTTGGTCAATACTCTGATATCACTTTAATTACTGTTCACTTATTTGATTAATATTTGCGATGGCGGCTTTATGCTTATTTTAGTAATACCAACATTACGAGTAGATATTATCATCTATATAATCTGATAGAGGCAAACACTTTTGGTTAAGTTAGTTGATTGGAATACGAAGAACTATTGGTTAAACTTTTGTTCATATTATCCAGGGGCTATGTTGGAATTCACAGTTCAGGATTCAGGGATTTTCTGTTGAAACCAGAGCTTCTCCGAGCCATTGTTGATTCAGGGTTTGAACATCCATCTGAAGGCAAGCACTTAAAATTTTCTTTTGTCTACTCAGTTCTCTAAGCTACTGGCTTTTGAGCAATCCATTGTTGATTTTACATTCTTAGATTTATTCCTCTATTTTTCTCTGACTTGCCCAAACTGCCTAGATGCATGCTGCAGGCATCTTGTTGAAAATCATGTCTATATTATCAATGTCCTGGTATGGGAGGTGTTCCTCTGAACGAATAACTTGGGACAAGGTGAATGGAAATCCTGTTTCTCTTTTGTGAATAGTGGGAATCAGGTGTGAAACAGGGACATTGATAATATTGACATTGGTTAACATATTCATCATAATAGCAATCTCGTGGACTTGTAATTAGCAAAAACAGCTTTAGCTTCCTTTCAGCCCTTAACTGCCTTTCTTTATATTGTTCCAGTCACTAGCATAATTCAATTTGACACATACATACATCATATTTTATTCAAAATTTCAATCCATTGCATTTCAGGTAAAACTACTCCCATATTTCTAATTTGGAGGACAATTTGGTAAACCTTTCCATTTAAAGGACCAGAAGATTATATTTTACTTACTGGGGGTACTATGCTCCAATTTTCTTTGCTTATTCTCCATCAGTACAACATGAATGTATTCCTCAAGCAATATTGGGAATGGATGTCATCTGCCAAGCTAAGTCTGGAATGGGAAAAACTGCCGTTTTTGTTTTATCAACTCTTCAACAAATCGATCCTGTTGCCGGTCAAGTTGCTGCTTTGGTTTTGTGCCACACAAGAGAATTAGCATATCAGGTTTGACCTTTTGCTCTTACTACATTTTTATAGAGCATGTGGATACAGTGCTATTTGCAAGCTTTCCTCCTAAATCTCCTCTAAAAATAGCGTTGAGTATCTGGTAGGTTTTAAAATAAAACATGCCAAACTGAATGAAACAGTTAAATTAGAAATCAAACCGATCAAATTAGCTTTGGTTTCTTTGTTTTTTTCCTAAAACTAATTGCAATTTAAGTACAGTTTCATTCTTAGGTTGCTAAATACCCTTACGTATTTCATATTCTTTTGTACATTAATAAATGAAACTTAATTCATATGCTTCAACAATATTTTTCGGAAACAACAATATTTTTCAGCAGTCTGATGAATTATTTGCTCTTCATTCGTTATTTTGATTTTTATTATGATGCTTCATTTATTGCCCACGCATGTACATCTTTAGATCAGTCGACTTGCGCGATACTTTATACATGAAATCCTATCATATGGGATATATTCTAATCCTATATCGCCTTCAAATGTCGTTTTCCACCAACTACTAATGTATACATACGTATAGATTAGTAGGTGGTATTTCTACTGCTTATGAGTTTTAGTTGGATTGGCAAATGTTTATTTGGATTTGTTTTGTGTACACCTATGTAACAATTTTGCGCTATCAAGACTCTTTATATTCAGTCAATTATGGGATTTAAAATTATAATGTCTGTTTTTATTGGTGGGTTCTTGAGCCAAAAATAGCCAGTTTTGAGTTTCACGTGTCTTAAATTGAATCGGAAGCTTTGGTCACAAACCAGAAAACAAGTCTGTTTTCCTAAACACAAAAGTTGCTCTTTAATCATTGGTGCTTTTCCATTCTTTTTAGTTGATCCTTCTCTATTAAGATTTAGTAAATGTACTGCTAATTCAAACATGTTGTCACCATCATAGTAATTAGTGATCTAAAATGACGCAATACCTCCTTGATGCCTTTGCGTAGCGAATGACAAATTCCTTTTTGATTTACTGCGCTTGTTTAGGAAAATAAATTGATTTATTATGCATAACAATTAATTGAAAAGTTTGATGTAATTAATATTCATTTTACCAAAAACATATACAGTGAAGATTCTTTACGATCATTTCACATAAACATCATTAAACAGTGTCATAAACATAGAATTTCAAGTACAATAACTTATCTAAAAGCCAAATCTAAACTATCAATGCATATTTACCGATAAACTTGAAATTTGGATCTGTTTCATATGTATACATGGCAGATTTTATTTTACAATTTGTTTTGGGAATATTACATGAAATGATTTAATAGATTTTCCATGTCAACTACAGCATATTCTTGTTTTGAAAATAATTGGAGAAAAAGGCTAATAATAAACATGCAGTAAAATACTAGTCCTATGCGTTTTTGGATTGTGAAAAAAAGAGAGAAAAAAATAACAAAAAAAAATAGTGCTGAAAAGGCGGTCCTTTCTTACGCTGTGCTCCATGTGTGCCTTTTTCGCCATTTGATGTGTCTACATGTGCGCTGTGCCTTAAGGTGAAGAGGCGCAGTCGAGGCACCTCATGGCGTGCAGCTTTTATAACTACTGTCACCATTCTCTTACTCCTTGGTGGATCATTCCAAAAACGCTGATGCCATAATTTTCTGCTAGGTATATGTGAGCATTTGTAAAAGAGCTTCTCAGTTTCAACATATGTAAATCAAAATGCGAAATAATTTTTCCCTACCTAAAGAAAATACAAAAATTATCCTATTTCTTAGAATATACATAAGCACATAAGTTTGAACGCAGGTGGCTCAATTCAGTAGTATAACTCAATGCACAAGATGTGTGTACATGTAACATGTTACCTGCTTATTTGATGTTATTTTAAATAAATTTACTCAAAAGTTTTATGAAACGAAAAAGAACGCACAAAAAGGCTGTGTTAATGTAAAATCAATTATATATATATGTGTGTGTGTGTGTGGTTCATTCGTTTATGTATGTAAATTATTTTAAAAATATTATATTAAGTTCTGTTATAAATGGCGGTTTATCCTGTAAGGAAGTACAAAAAAAATAAAAAATTCAAACATCATAATGTATAATGTAAAATCAATTAGTATTTATTTATTCATTTTGACTTGTACCTGTAGACTATTTACTTATTTACAAAAGTTAACAACTTTTGTGTAGAAATCATCTTTTATCATTCTTATACAAGAAAAATACAAATAATTCATTGTCATTGCAAATAACTCAGTGAAAGGTTGAAATTTTAAGTATGAGTTTTAATCAGTATAGACAGAGGTAACATAGAGATGATGCAGTGACCAATGTTAGAAACAACAAGTTTTTCATTATAAAAAGATTGGTTAAATCAGTAGTGTTGGAGATGTTGAATAATTATTGACTACTTGTACACCACATTATTAAGTTGTGTAATTATTTAACGTACTATTTTCTGTTCACACAGGCATTTCTCATCATAGATTTTAATAGTAAATTACGTTTCTTTTAATAGTAATTGATTTATAAGGACATAAAGTAAGCGAATTACATAGATAAGCATATTGTATATCGTGCAAGTTGATGTACTGATGCTTGTAAAAAAAACACAAAAGTTATAATTCGGTCGCGATTGACCAAATGAAATTATTGTATGAACCAATTGTGAAGTATTAAAATTCTTGGTTGATCTGGTTTTCTAGGTTTTAACCATATATTACTTACCACTTTTAAAATAAGCTTAAATTGTACCCGAGCCATGAAATAATGAATATTATATGATTTTATGTTTTATGAACTTCAATGATGTGTAATATATATGTATATATGTATATGTATGTATATGTATATATGTATGTATATATATGTATATTTACATGGGGTTGGACTGGTATATATATTTAATGGTTCAATTTTTGCAATGCAATATTTTTTTTATCAGTTCAGTTATGATCAAAACAAATTATTGTATAAACCAATTGTGAAGTATTAAAATGTGTTGGTCGATTTGGTTTGTTAGGTTCTAACCGAATATTGCTTACCACTACTAAAATAAGCTTAAATTATATTAAATCCATGTAATAATGAATATTTTATGATTTTATGCCTCTATAAACTTCAACAATGTGTAAATATGAATATATCATGGGGATGGAGGGGTATATATGATTAGTACTTTCAGTTTGTTGACTTTGTCACGTTTATTAAGGTTTGTGGGTTGATGCAGACAGTCATGTGTGCATTGTAATTTCAGGAGATGAAATTCTCCTCTTTTAACTCTGAAGTTTAGCTAATGCTTATTTGTTATATGCATGCAGATTTGCCACGAGTTTGAGCGTTTTAGCACGTACTTGCCCGACACTAAAGTTGCAGTGTTCTATGGAGGTTTTAACATTTCAAAGCACAAAGATTTACTAAAGAATGATTGCCCTCATATTGTTGTTGGTACTCCTGGAAGAATTTTGGCTTTGGCCAGAGACAAGGCACTATCATTGAAGAACGTGAGGCACTTTATTCTTGATGAATGTGATAAGATGCTTGAGGCACTTGGTATGTGTTGTAACCAGTCTTCTCATATAGAAATTTGTAGAAGGGAGAAACACGACGCTCCCTTCTGTATCAGGGTCTTGGAGGGGATCACTTTGGGAAGCAACTGTCATTAGGAATAAATATTCTAACAGGCCGTGCTCATGCTCGAACCTGCAAATGGTAGAATTACAGAGTTTACCTCAGCGTGATGCCAAGCCTATGCCCTATGTTGAAATGTCCACTACAACTATATATATCTAATCTTGGTAAGTCTGTTTTATGTTTTGTATGTTATATAGACATGCGGAAAGACGTGCAAGAGATATTCAAGATGACCCCTCATGACAAGCAAGTCATGATGTTCTCAGCTACATTGAGCAAGGAAATTCGCCCTGTCTGCAAGAGATTTATGCAAGATGTAAGTCCTTTAGCTATTTGACAGCTGTTTCATACTTCTTATTCAATCACACATGTCTAGGTCTTTTGATACATTTTGGATCAAGTACCTTCCTACAAAAACCTTAGTCATGCACCCTTCCATAAAAATGATATAATATCAAGCCTCTGGAATTGTCAACCTGATTATTCCTACTACAAAAGGCGTTATATTTCGGTAGTAGTATCAGATTAAATTTCATTTCACTGTTAAATCATAAATTTTATATATGATATGATATGTTTTGATGATTTTTAATTGAGGTGCGATTGGTTGCAGTGTGACTTTGATTGATTGCAGTTAGATTATTTGCACCACATATATTTACAAGCCACAGCATTTATTTACGTTATCAATAGTTTTGTTGTGCAGCAACACCCAATAAGTGGCAACGTCATGCACAACACTTGCACTACGAAATAAAATTATATTTGTAGCAAAACACAAATATTTCTAAAAACTCAAGCTAAAATTTTATAACATATATCTTATTGTTTCATATCAACTTTTTCGGTTACCTTCATTTTGAACAACAATATTAAACAGTTGATTTCAGTGTTCATGGTTTGAATGTTACATTTATGTTGTATTAATTCCACTAGGGTTTACTGCATCATTCACCTATATTTCTTGTTTCATTTTGTCTGTTTTTAAGATGTGATGGCTCTAACATTTTGTAATGCTATTTGTATTTTCTTGTAGATATTTTATTATATTGATTTTAAAGTCACAAATAATTAATTAAAGATACAACTATAGGAAAAAAGGACCAACCATATTAAAACTTTTAGATGCTGGCTAATGAATTTTCAGTTTTCTGAAGTTTTCTCACATTCTCATAATTCTTAATTCCCAAAAATGTTTTGAATTCCAAATCAATGTCGGTAAATGGCAATTAGGAGACTACAAAAAATATTTAAATTTCAGAATTGAGGAGAACGATCTTATCGATAAATCTGGATCTGCATTAATTACTTGACTTCAAGTAAATATTTTACCTTTTTGCTGCATTATACATTGATACGGAACCTAACAGTACTAGGGACCTAAGCACTTGCTTAGGCTACCTTTATGTTCAGCTGGCCCTGAATTTCAAGATATCTGTTGATTATTTTGTTCTTTCAAATGCAATAATTAGCTGTATCTTATTATTCATTTCAACGCTTGCCACTTGCAGCCTATGGAAATATATGTGGATGATGAGGCAAAACTTACCTTGCATGGTCTAGTACAGGTAAATGTTGGTAAATTGACTTACATTTCATACTAATGCAACATCTTCACTAATTTCTTTAAATTTTGTTTGCAGCATTATATCAAACTAACTGAGCAGGAGAAGAATCGAAAGCTGAATGATCTTCTGGATGCTTTGGATTTCAACCAGGTTGTGATATTTGTTAAGAGTGTTAGCAGAGCCGCAGAGCTCAACAAATTGCTTGCGGAGTGCAATTTTCCATCTATCTGCATCCATTCTGGATTGTCACAAGAAGATAGGTTAGCTCTAGAGTTTCATTTTAACATTTTGTCATCCTCTAATACAAAAGAAGACTGAAGTGATAAGATGGATTTTTTTGGAAAGTAAATCTGCATGCAGTTTTGATATGTTGCTTTTCTTAGCCACTTAAATGGTTCGTCAACCCTACCATATGTTTACTAGCATATGAGTGGGTAAAGCATTATGAACTTAGTGGAATTTTCGTTTATCTAATGCTTGAAATCACAGATCAAGTTAGATTTGTTTTAAAATGAGGTAGCTTCAATCTGTGTTCATTCGACATTAAGGTTTTATATTTACATGAATAACCGGTACTTTTCACGTAAATAATATGAGTAGTTTTGAGTTTCTTTGTTTTTCTGATTAACTTTTGTTTTTATTAGTTAACGTAATCCTTGTTTTAATGGCCTTTTTTTATATGCCTGACTTCAATAGTTGTGAGATAGGAACCAACTCCATCTCATTGTACCTTCTATTTCATCAAAATATGACTACCCTAAGTTAATTCTTTGTTTTTCTGATTAACTTTTGTTTTTATTAGTTAACGTAATCCTTGTTTTAATGGCATTTTTTTATATGCCTGACTTCAATAGTTGTGAGATAGGAACCAACTCCATCTCATTATATTGGACCTGTATCTTCTATTTCATCAAAATATGACTACCCTAAGTTTATGGTTGATTCGACATAAATGTATATGCTATTGCAACTTGTTCATCAAGCAGTGCAACAAACCTAATTCTTATGCGATGTTGATAGTATTATAACCTTGATAGTATTATAACCTTGAACTACTTGTACTGGAACACTTCTAGTTTTCATCCATGGTCGCTTTGCTGCAATTTGCTGGATGCAAACAACTATATGGTCTGCATATAAGAGCGAAACTTCAAAAAAAAAAAACCAGCGAGTGTTGATTGGTGCTTGTTATGCCGCCTTTTGACCAAGTAGTATATCATAAAAGTTGGCTAAATGACTTTTATGGTCATCAAGGCAGGAAGCCCAGAGAGATGGTTATGATGCTCGGAATCGATGATAGTTGGAACTATGTGCAATAGTTGGAAGGATTTGGACTGGGTCCCAATCAAGGTGCAATCAATATGAAGTGACAAGGAAGGTCTCGTGATGTCACATTTTAAATTTCAAGTCAATCGGGGGTTGTATGCTCGAGTTATGGGCAAAGGAAGAATTTATATGGATCAATCGGGAACGATGCATAAAACAACGTAAATCGACTAAGATCGTTCAATATTGCAAAATCTACAAAGCCAATACACTTTAAACTTTTAGAGCATTAATATATTGAAGAGTGGAGCGCACAAAAACGATCGCATGTTAAAAAATCCCAATACTTGAAAAAGAGGCAGATCGTTATTGGAATGATCGTATAGTTTCACGGATCTTACATCATGGAGTACCTCCATGATCGATCGCAGTTCAGAACTACCGAATCTTGAAAAAAATGGCCGATCGTTATTGGAACGATTGTACAAATCAGCCAGAACGATCTATAATTTCACGGAAAATGCGACATCTCACAGACGGTTCGTTGGAATTGTACGAAATTTGAAGAGCAAATATATTACATCATGGGGCACCCCCATGATCGACCGCAGTTCAAAACACCCAAAGCTTAAAAATAGAGGCTGATTGTCATTGGAACGATTGTACAAATAAGACAGAACGATCCATAGTTTCAAGGAAAATGCGATATCTCACAAACGGTACATTCGAATTCCATTAAATTTGAAGGGCAAGTATCTTACATCATGAGCTTCCACATGATCAGTCACAACTCAAAAGGATGAAATCTTGGAAAAGTGGCCGACGTTGTTGGAACAATCGTATAAATCAGCATACCGATTCATAGTTTTACATAAAACGTGATATCTCACAAACCGTACGTCGGAATGGCGCAAAACTTTAGGAGCAGACATGGGGGACCCTATAAAAACGATCACAACCCCTTGGAGTTAGCATGGAACGATCGGCCTAAATTATTTTTTGGTGTTCGATCGATCCCAAATTTTGTGGGTCGGGTCGTATGGGTTTGGAGATTTTCCTATCGAAATTTCAGTTCGATCCATGCACGACTTCATTTATAAATACAACGGACTCGACTCATTGCAAGGGACTTTACTGTCGAACCACTGGAAAATTTACGTATTTATTTACTTTTCTGCAATCTGCTCTGTGATATGCGAATCTATATTTCTCTGTTTGGATCTAAATATTGGACATTGGTGCTTTCACTCATAACAGGGTGTTTGTGATCATTTTTGGCATAAACAGTGCTTGTATATAATATTGCTACTGCCAATGTCGTGTATTATTTTCTGGTTTGAGATTTTGAAAGTCTAGATAGGCGCTTGTGGACACCAAATTTTCACGTGGCCAAATTATAGTTTGTTAGACCAAATTGAAGAAAAAAGTAGGAATGTCAAAAAAAATAAAATACAACTCATTCTTCACATCACTTCCACTGTTTAAGTTCTGCAATAATTATAGTTGCTTTGTGCTAATGTAAGTATTTAATCAATCCAGGCTGACAAGGTACAAAGAATTCAAAGAAGGCCATAAAAGGATTCTTGTGGCCACTGATCTAGTTGGTAGGGGGATCGATATTGAGCGTGTGAACATTGTTATTAATTACGATATGCCAGACTCTGCAGATTCTTACTTGCATAGGGTAGGTTAATTATTTTCAAGTGTTTTAACTTGTTTTTTTTCTTTTGCAATTTGAATGCCCTTCTCACCTTTTGATATATTACAGGTTGGACGTGCTGGTCGGTTTGGAACCAAAGGGTTGGCTATTACTTTTGTTGCCTCTGCCTCTGATTCAGATGTTCTTAATTCGGTAAATTTCGTTTTTACTTTCAATCAAGTCTGTCTTCATTTTTTAGTGTGTTTCAGTTTTAATTATTTTGTTCAATATACACATAGGTACAAGAAAGGTTTGAGGTTGATATAAAGGAGTTGCCTGAACAAATTGATACATCAACATACAGTAAGCTCACTTTTCCAACTTGCAGTTTACGTCCATTCATTTGCATGCTTGCGTATCTGTGGTTGCAATTTTTTCTTGAAATCGAGGAATAACTGATTTCTTCTCTTGCTGGAAATTTCATTTTCAGTTAATATATGATTATTTTTCTTCGTACATTTTATAGTCAAACTTCTTATCATAAGCCAACTGATTTTGGATATGCATTATAAATTAGTAGGTTAACATCTGATATTTAAAAGCACAGTGGTAATTTTACTGTTCATTTTGTTAGTACGTCACTGACTTGAATTAGAGATGATTGTGTCTTGGTAGTTTTGCATTTTCCCTCTAACTCTGGAATTACATGTCTTCCTATATGTGTCCTTATCTTACATGTTCTATTTTATGTTTAACAGTGCCCTCTTAAAGCCGTTTAGCGGAGAAGTATGCTAGCACTAAGAAGTTGCTGTACTCTGAACTAGTTAATTTTCTGCGCTGTAGTTTTGATTTAATATGTACTTTATTTTAGCAGTTTTATGTTTTGATGATTGTTGAAAATTATTTTATTAGTTAATCCCAAGGATGACTGCATAACTGCGCTGGACATTATTTAGGAACCACCCCTGTATAATAGTCGGTCTGGATTTAATGCTTGTTATAGTTACTTTCTCTTGTTTTTACATGATTTGTTTAGACTTTTTATTAGTGCACCGTATTTTGTCGGTTGGTACTTAGTAATGTAGGTGGATAGTTTTATATTTCCAACATTTGTTTTTGTGCATTTCGATAAACTAATTCATTCGTCGTTAGCCTTTTGTACCAACGATGCATGATCTAACTAGTGCTTGTCTTATCGGGTTTGGCTTACCAAGTTTGTAAATGGAAATTGGGCAACCTCTACTAAATTACAAGTCGATATTGTATCAAGGTTTAAGCGACAAAATAGTGTGATTTACGCTCATAGAAGTGATTAATAGAATCTGTGCGACGTTCTGAATTCAAGTAGTAGAAGGAATTTGAGCGTGAATAATTGATATGCTCGATTTTTGTCAAGTAGCATGGGCAATGATGTTACTAGATTGTTATATAGAAAGTGATTTTGGACGTTGATCTGGCACAATATTTGGTTGAGACAAAGAAAAAGAAAATTACGGTATTCGAATAGAATTTGTGAATCTTAATAGAAAATTGTATTTTCTGTAGTTATGTATAAATATTTATTAATTAGCAACGCATTTTAATTATTATTATAACACTTTTTTTGTCGGCGATAGGGAAAAAGAAGATTATATAGCACAGGTAATTAGATGTGTTATAACATGGTCAAAGTTGCACCTGATGCCAATAAAACTTCGCTAAATTAATGCAATTTCAGTTGCATCGGTACTGGATGCAGATTCTGTTGCATCGTACGACACAACCAACATTGCTTTGGATTCATGCAAGTTTATTTTGCAGGTTCTTGTTTTGTTGCATCTAACTAATGTACAGTCAATTGCATCAGTTCATTTTGAAGGAAAAAAGATCAATTTTGAAAGGATATCTTTTATATATTAACAACGTATATCATTTGTAATCTTTCAAAATTATTTGGATTTGAAAATGAAAACGTAGTCAAAATTTGACCTTTTTAGATGCCATTTCAAGGATTGAAATGAAAGGGTTTTCAAATATAAACAGGTGAGAGCAACGAAACAAGAACTGTCCATGGAACCTATATCTTGATAATCTAACGAAATATCGGCTGAATATTGAAGATACAGTAATTTTTATTCTTTAGCTATGGTTGCCTCGATACTAATGCTGGAAATGTTGTAGATGATATTAGTCTTGGGTGTCTTGTACATTCTCATACAAAAAAACACCGTGCTGTACCATGGCAGATTTTTGGAAAAATGTAATTGGGTAAAGTCAATCTTGTTGGCTAAAATTGGTAGGACGGAATATCTAAACATCTAACAAAATTGTCAAGTGCGTGAAAATAACAGTATACATAAATGCTTACCTGAGCATAAGTTTTATTAGTTGAAAAGAAAACGATATCTTTTATTATTCTAATTCTTAGAGAGCGATAAGTTTTATTAGTTGAAAAGAAGATGCTATATGTTAGCTTTTTTACTTGATTACTTGTTAAACTTTCATGTTTTGGCTATAGGTTCCATTATATATACGCACACGCGCGCACACCACATACATACACAAACACACCTGATGTATAACCAGCGGATGGTTAGGATCCATTTTTACAGCGTGTTTTTTGCTTGGAACTTGGAAAAACCTGTGGCTATTGGACCGGCCCACCAGGCAGTACAAAAACAGGGAGCTGCGATGTTTGGTTTTGTTTTTACAAGTACATATTCTCAAAGTCAATAGTTTTCAGCAGGCTTTGAACAGTAGAAATTGATTGCCATGCATCTCAACACAACGTAGTGTGGCTTGCGAGCAGTCTACTGATATGATAGCCCACATGATGGGTCACAAATATGTTACACTAGGTCCATCTGTTTGTTCGAAATAATTTTTTGTTGCTGCATATCATTCTCATATTTATTTAGCTGTACCGGTCTACCTTTATGTACGACAACACTAAATAATTTCTTCCGTTGAGAAAAATAATAATAACTTCGCTAAGGCACCTTTAAATTTGTATTTCAACATAAATGTTCTATGTGGTAGGTTTTCTCATTCCGCTCTTTCTTTTACGTCGACTCTTGACTTTTCAGTAATAAATAGATGTATGAATAGAAGGAACCATTTATTTATTCTAGACATCCTTGATTGACAAAGTAACAAATAATAATAAAAATAAGAACAATTTTGATCCATATGTCCATTTACAATTTATTGATTTACAACAATTTATCAAAATAACATTGTAGCCACCTACATGACCACTGCCTCACATAAAACCTCGTTATCAGCTTCAAGGCTCTCACCATTATCCAAAATCTCGATAGAATTCACTTTCAATTTATCTACGACTAACTTCCAACTCACCTTCAAGAAATCAATAACGACTCTGTCTCGAAAGTAAAAACCTAAAATGCAAGAAGAAATAAAACAAATTTGCAAATTTATAGAAGGAGAATTTCAATGTTGCAAAAATGCAGCCGTATACGACTACTACGAAGAACACTCGAGTATTCAAAAAGAAAAAAACTAAAAACAAAGAAGGAAGGATAAACAAATCGAAAATTCTAATTATTCACTACTATTTCTGTTAGGTTCATATCAAAATATTTGTCACACAGTTATGCAAAATAATAAGTCGAAATTAGTACACGCATTTACATAGAAAATTGAGAACGGTAAATACATTATATTAGTAATTTTCCATAAATAATTTTTGATGATAATGCTTGATGTGTTACAAAACTTTTACAGTAAAGACTGAAAATGTCAAATATTTATCATATATGGATTTAGTTAATGATAGGTTAAAATTGCATTACACATTTGCATGAAAAACACATAATGATAAATGTCGGTCATAACGAATTTTGGATAACGACTACCTGATATGATAGAATTGTTTTACTGTAAAGATTGAAAATGTCAAATATTTATAATATACGAGTTTAGTTGATGATAGATTGAACTTATAATACACAATTACATGAAAAACTCGGAATGATAAATATTTACCATAAAATGTTTTGGATAACAACTGTTAGTCAATATTTGGTTTTGGTTGATGATAGGTTGAAATGTAGTATACATTTACATTAAAAGCTTTGCCATAAATAATTTTGGATAATTATTGGCTAAATAATAATGATACATTTACAAAAAGAACTAACAAAATATTTACCATAAGTAATTTTGGATGATGATTGCTTGATAAATAAGGAAATATTTGCTGTAAAAACTGAAAATGTCAAATATTAGAAATGTTTACTTAAAAAAATGGGAACAAAAAATATTTGAATTGAATAGTTTGAGCTACTGATTGGATTAAATTGTAGTGTGCATCGTATGAAAACTAAATATGTCACGTATTCATCAAATAGGTATTTGCAATGACAACATTTACTAGTATTAATTTAGTATTATATTCTTAACAATAAAAAAGTACCATGAAAATATTTACTTTGCTAAGATGCTAAGACAAATATAACGTGGTTTTTTCATGCAGAAACAAATGTTTGTCTTCCATATACATGACATCAAATTGACAATATTACAACTTTCATATGTACCAAAAAGAATGTTATATTTCTATTATATCAAAACAGAGACTAATCAATAATAAACTTATCTCACAAGTTTACAACTCAGATTTCCACTACTCTGTAATTCTGTATTAGTTATTTTAACAATAATTATGTAGTAATTAATTACAACAACAAACTAACAAGTATAGTATTAATAACTATAGTGATAGATCAAACGTTATACTATTTAACGAAATAGTACAACGTAGAAACGAAAATGATATAAACATATATATATATATATATATATATATATATATATATATATATAAATCAATTATAAATCTAACCGGTTGAAGAAGAAAATTCCGTCTGAGGCTTGTCGTAATAATTTCCTTAAGACTTTAATTTAAAGTCTTCCAAAATACAACAGACGTAATCAGCTCGAGATTGTAATGTGTATGATCTTCTATGTGATATGCAAAAACGCACGGATTGGAGATTTTAAGGAACGAAGAGTAAGAAGAGAATATTCGGAATAAAAATGGGTGAGAAAGTGATCAAGTTTCATCTTTATTTATATTCGAATTCCCAATGGCTACACCCGTTGAGAAAAGTAGCACCGCTTTCATTTGCAAAGCCAAAAAGCGATACTGTTCGTAACAGTTGTGCCTCTTTATTTTGCAACGGCCGAAAACTGTTGCTGTTCGCAGCAGTTGCGCCTCTTCGTTTTGCAATGACCAGAAATTGTTGCGGTTCGCAACAGTCGCGTCTTTTCATTTGCAACGACTAAAAACTGTTGCGGTTTGCAACAGTCGCGTCCAATCCAGTAGTTGATTCTTTTGAATTTAAATGGTAAAAAACCGTTCACTTCTGTACAATAAAAATATAACGCGGTCCACTCTTATTGGATCCGCACCGGACCCAGTTCGGTCGGATGGGCAGGCGGCGGCGCGCGCGTGTGTGTTAGTCCATTACCATATATGTCATCCCCCTCGCACAAAAGTACCTGACCCTAAGAGCCAATATAGGGATTGAGAATACACTATATAAACAAGAATAAGGACTTATGTTTGGCGATGTGGGACATATCTTATTCACCAATTTTAGAGAGTTCTAATAATCCCCCACATGAATGACGATATATATATCTCCCCCACACAAAGTGTAATATCACCGAGTTCATATGAAAATAATGCTATATCGAGGATAAGTAGATATTTCACTTTGAACTTTCCCTAGTTAAAACCTATTGGATATGCTTGGCTAATCGGTAAATTATTTCATCTTGAATCATCAGCCGTTATTGTATAATCAAGCAATAAGCTTTACAAAGCATTATTTCTCTTCACATCCAATCTCTTGGTTGTGTTCATTTTGGTCCTGAATAATTTTTTTTTGTTCTGCGAGTGGTTTTAGAGAATAAAAGCCTTCACTATTCTCATAGAGACGACCCATCTCACACTAATATAGGTGATCGCAACCATTAAGAGTATCCTACATATAACCCCTTGTTATATTCAAGATATGGTCATCATTAAAAACATAGTTTTAACCTTCAAATACTTCTGTAGGCATGCATTTATATTGTGCACCATAGGAATGGAGTTGGACTATGTTCAAGCAAATGCATTACATCCTGAGTTACTCAGAACTGGTTTGCCTATTGATCCTAGTTCGTGGGATCTCCAGTCGGTAGGATAGGTTTCTGTATAAGATAACTCTTGGCGGTTTAGGCTTTTAAACCCATTCCCCTCGAGGCGCAGTCAATTTTCTCTCTTGATAAGCCTTTAGTAAATGGATCCGTTAGGTTATCATTTCTTCTCACATAATCTATGGAAATACTTTCATGTGAGAGTAACTGCCTAACTGGGTTATGATATCGACGAATATGTCATGACTTTCTATTATACACGAAGTTATGCACCCTACTTAGCGCAGCTTGGTTATCACAGTGTATGCATATGACCGGTAAAGGTTTACGCCAAAATGGAATATCTTCTAAAAAACAACGAAGTCATTCCGCTTCTTCGTCTGCTTTATCTAAAGCGTTGAACTCCGATTCCATAGTTGATCGAGCTATGCATGTTTGTTTAGTAGATTTCCATGACATCACTGGCCCTGCTAAGGTAAATACATAACCACTCGTTGATTTTGATTCCTTTGAATCAGCAATCCAGTTTGCATCACTATATCCTTCTAAGACATCATGATATTTTCCATAATGTAAGGAATAATTTGTGGTATTTGTTAAATATGCAAGCATTCTCATTAGTGCTTTCCAGTGTTTTTTTCATGGATTGCTTGTATACCTGCTCAGTCGACTTACTGCATAGGCTATATCTGGTCTTGTGCAATTCATGAGATACATGAGACATCCTATTACATGAGAGCATTCCAGTTGCATTACACTCTTATTAGTATTTTTATGCAGTACTTCTGATGGATTAAAAGGTGTTCTTACTCCTTTAGTTCCAAAATTTTGAAAATTTTCTTTTTTTTAGTAAAATAAGAGGTGTTAAGCTTTTTATCATTCTGGCGTCGAGCTATTTTTCCGCAAGACCTCCCCTACAGTATCGTCACCGCAATAGAGTTTAACCACCAAGTTCGGGATGGATTGGTGTGGTTCCTCTAATCACTTTGTCTACATAGTGTGATTCTTATTATTTTGATTCCCAAAAATTACGTCTGCAACTCCCAAGTCTTTTATATCGAAATTGCTAATTAACATCTTCTTTGTGGTCTCTATTACCTAAGTATTTGGAACAAATATTAACATATCGTCTACATATATACAAATCATCACATATGATTGTCCAATTTGTTTATAATAAACACACTTATCGTATTCATTTATACGAAAACCATTTCTCGTCATGGAAAAATCAAATTTTGCATGCCATTGTTTTGGAGCTTGTTTTAGTCCGTATGATGATTTTACTAATCTACAAACTATGTTTTCATTTCCTTTGCAAACAAAACCTTCAGGTTGCTCCATGTAGATCTCCTCATCAAGATCTCCATTTAAGAATGTTGCCTTTACATCCATTTGATGAATTTCTAGATTATCGATCGATGCAATTGCTATTAGCATTTTTATAGAGGTTATTCGTGTTACCGGCGAATATGTATCAAAGAAATCTATTCCTTCTTTTTGACGATATCCTTTGGCTACTAATCTGGCTTTATATTTGTCGATAGAGCCATCTGCTTTCATTTTCTTCTTGAAAACCCATTTACAGCCGATAGGGGTTTTATTCCAGGTGGAATATCAGCAATTTTCCAAATTTTATTACTTAGAATTGAATCAATCTTACTTTGGATTGCTTCTTTCCAACATGAAGATTCATAAGATGACATTGCTTCCTTGTACGTTCGAGGTCGTGTTCTAACACATATGTGAAAAAATCCGAACCAAATGTCTTGGAAGTCCTAGCCCTTACGCTTCTTCTTGGTTCAAGTTCCTCAATTTCATGATGAGTTTCATCTTCATGTGAATGCTTGATTCTTCTTTTGTCCTTAAATAGAAACATTGTTCTCTTCATTCCTTTTGTGCGGAAACACGGCTTCAAAGAATGAGGCATCTCTAGATTCCATGATTGTATTTACATAAATATCAGCTATATCAGACTTGAATACCAAAAATCTGTAGGCACTACTATTTTGGGCCGGCCTTAAATAGTAACACTCTACTGTTTTTGGTCCAAGTTTGACTTTCTTGAGAGGCGGAACTGAAACTTTTTCCAAGCACCCCCACACTTTGAGCTATTTAAAATTTGGTTTGTGTCCTTTCCATAACTCATATGGAATTGTTTCTGTTTATTGTGTGGGACTTTGTTTGATTAGACATATTTAAGGCTCCCCCCACAAGTTCGCCGATAGACCAGAAGTTAAAAGCATGACATTAATCATGTCTTTTGACGTTCTATTCTTCCTCTCGGATACATCATTTTGTTGTGGTGAATAAGGAACCGTTGTTTGATGAATTATACCATTTTCGGTGTAGAACTGTTCAAATGGTGATTCATATTTTCCACCTCGATCAGATCTCAATATCTTGATCCTTTTATTTAACTGATTTTTTACCTCAACCTTGTACTTTATAAATGATGTAATTGCTTCATCTTTACTATTCAAAAGATATACATAGCAATATCGCGTATAATCGTCAATAAACGTGATAATGAACTTTTTCCCACCTCTTGTAGGTAACGATTTAAAATGACATAAATCTGTATGAACCAAACCTAGTGGTTCGGTGCTTCTATCAATTGATTGAAATGATTTTTAATCATTTTTGCTTCTAAACATGTCTCACATTTGTAGTTCTTATCTACTTAGAATTTATAAATTAATCCCAAGTTTGATAATATTTTCGTTTTTTGGAAATTTATGTGTCCTAATCAACCATGCCAAAGTAAAATTTCGTGATCAAGCGAGTAAGAAACTTTAATTTTATTAGTAGCATAACCAGAATACATAGTTTTATTGCAGATAATGGCTACATTTGCCTTAAATAGGCCATCACATAAATATCCCCTTTCGATATATATTCCAGCTTTAGATAAAGCCATTTTGTCCGACTCGAACACTATTTTGAATCCTTTCTTTGATAGTACTGCACCAGAGATGAGATTCTTACGTATGTCTGGAACGTGGAGCACATCGTTCAACTTGACAGTTTTTCCAGAAGTAAACTTGAGGATTACTGTGCTACTGCCTTCGATCATGGATACTGCAGAATTACCCATATAGAGTTTTCTTCGTGATCAAATTTCTGGTATGTAGAAAACATGGATTTGTCAGTGCAGACATGACGAGTAGCGCCTGTGTCTACCCACCATTGGTTAGGATTCTGAACCATATTGCATTTAGATATAACTGCCGAGAAGTTGGACTCGTCTACTTCCATGTTGTCTACTATATTTGCCTCTAAGTTGTGTTCCTTCTTGTGTCTGCAATCTCTAGTGGCGTGTCCAACCTTTCCACAAACCCAACACTTGTCATTAAGCTTTTTGGTTCATTTGTTGTCTTTTGGTTTGTTATTTGGAGCTTTCTTTTTCTTCTGGAAATTCTTATTTTTGTTTTTGGTCTTTGAACCTTTAGCCACAAATTCCTCCTCACTTGGTTTTGTAACTCCACGGTTATCTGCCTCAATTTTCAATTGGACTATGAGATCCTGTAAAGAGATTTCCTTTTTCTTATGCTTTAGGTAGTTGCGGTAATCTCTCCATGACGGCTGCAGTTTTTTCGTTATGATTTCAACCAAAAACGATTCTCCAAACTTTTGACCTTTGGCTTCGAGTTCATGAATGATGATTTGCAGTTCATGAAGTTGAGTAGTCACCGGTTTGGAGTCAACCATCTTGTAGTCCATGAATTTGTCTACAACGAATTTCTTAAGACTGATATTCTGCATCTTGTACTTCGTGGAAAGTTCATTCCAGAGTGCTTTTGCAGTCTTTAGAGGTTGATATACTTTGTATAGCACCTTGTCGAGACAATTCAGAATATAGTTTCTGCATAGGAAATCAGAATCCTTCCACATATCAACATCTGAATCCTTGCCTAGTGCAGGAATCGATTCCTCCTCTTCGAGATACCGTTGCAGACTGAGTGTGGTGAGACAAATAGCATTTGATTTTGCCATGTTATGAAGTCATCACCATCTCCTTTTAACAGATCAGACCTGTTGTAAGTAGTATCCTTTATTGATGCCATCTCTGTTTCAGCGAAAATAGGAAAGTATTAAGATGTTATATTTCTAGTATACCAAATCAGAGACTAATCAATAATAAACTTGTCTCACAAGTTTACAACTCAGATTTCCACTACTCTGGAATTCTGTATTAATTATTTTTAACAATAATTATGTTGTAATTAATTACAACAACAAACTAACAACTATAATATTAATAATTATAGCGATAGATCAAAAGTTATACTATTTAAAGAAATAGTACAACTTAGAAACGAAAATGATATATATATATAAATCAATTATAAATCTAACCAGTTGAAGAAGGAAATTCCGTCCGGGGCTTGTCGTAACAATTTCCTTAAGACTTTATTTAAAGTCTCCCAAGATACAATAGACGTAATCTGCTCGAGATTGTAATGTGTATGATTTTCTGTGTGATATGCAAAAGCGCATCGATTGTAGATTTTAAGGAACGAAGAGTAAGAAGAGAATATTCGAAATAAAAATGAGTGAGGAAAGTGATCAGGTTTCCTACTTATTTATAGCCGAATTTCCAATGGCCACACCCGTTGAGAAAGTAGCATCCCTTCATTTGCAATGCCAAAAAACGTTACTGTTCGCAACAGTCGTGCCTCTTTGTTTTGCAACGGCCGAAAACTATTGTTGTTTGCAACAGTCGCGCCTCTTCGTTTTGCAACGGCCAGAAACTGTTGCGGTTTGCAACAGTCGCCTTTTCATTTGCAACGGCCAGAAACTGTTGCGGTTCGCAACAGTTCGCCTTTTCATTTGCAACGGTCAAAAACTGTTGCGGTTCGCAACAGTCGCGTCTTTCATTTACAACGGCCAGAAATTGTTGTAGTTTGCAACAGTCGCGTCCAATCCAATAGTCGCTTCTTCTGAATTTAAATGGTAGAAAACCATTTACTTCTGTACAGCAAAAATATGACATGGTCCACTCTTATTGGACCCGCACCTGCACCCAACCCGGCCCGGTTCGGTCGGTCGGACAAGCGGGCGACGACGCGCGCGCGTGTAAGTCCATGGCCATATAGGTCCTCCCTCTCGCATAAAATTACCCGACCCTTAGGTCCAATATAGGGATTGAGAATACACTATATAAACAAGAATAAGGACTTATGTTTGGCGATGTGGGACATATCTCATTCATCAATTTTATATAGTTCTAACAATCCCCTACATAAATGACGATATATGTCTCCCCTACACAAAGTATAATATCACTCAGCTCAAATGAAAATAATGTTATATCGAGGATAAGTAGATATTTCACTTGGAAATTTCCCTAGTTAAAACTTATCGGATATACCTGGCTAATTGGTAAATTATTTCATCTTGAACCGTCAGCCATTATCGTATAACTAGATGATATGCTTTACAAAGCATTATTTCCCTTCACATCCAATCTCTTGGTTGTGTTCATTTGGCCCTGAACAATTTTTTGGTTCTGCGAGTGTTTTTAGAGAATAAAAGCCTTTAATATTCTCATAAAACTGACCCAGCTCATACTAATATAGGTGATCGCAACCATTAAGAGTATCCTACATATACCCCACTTGTTATATTCAAGATATGATCATCATTAAAAAACATAGTTTTAACCTTTAAATACTTCTGTAGGCATGCATTTATGTTGTGCACCATAGGAATGGGGTTGGACTATGTCCAAGGAAATGCATCACGTCTTGAGTTACTCAGAACTGGTTTGCCTATTGATCCTAGTCCGTGGGATCTTCAGTCGGTAGAATAGGTTTCCGTATAAGATAACTATTGGTGATTTAGGCTTTTATACCCATTCCCCTCGATGCGCAGTCAATTTTATTTCTTGATAAACCTTTAGTGAATGGATCCGCTAGGTTATCATTTGTTCTCACATAATCTATGGAAATAGTTTCATTTTAGAGTAACTGCCTAATTGTGTTATGTCGTCAACGAATAAGTCATGACTTTCCATTATACACAAAGTTGTGCGCTGTACTTAGCGCAGCTTGGTTATCACAGTGTATGCATATGGCCGGTATAGGTTTAGGCTAAAATGGAATATCTTTTAAAAAATGACGAAGCCATTCTACTTCTTCGCCTGCTTTATCTAAAGCGATAAACTCCGATTCCATAGTGGATCGAGCTATGCATGTTTGTTTAGTAGATTTCCATGACACTACTGCTCCTGCTAAGGTAAATACATAACCACTCGTTGATTTTGATTCCTCTGAACCAGCAATCTAATTTGCATCACTATATCCTTCTAAGATAGCAGGATATTTTCCATAATGTAAGGAATAATTTATAGTATTTTTTAAATATACAAGCACTCTCATTAGTGCTTTTCAGTGTTCCTTTCCTGGATTACTTGTATACCTACTCAGTCGACTTACTGAATAAGCTATATGTGGTCTTGTGCAATTCATGAGATACATGAGACATCCTATTACACGAGAGTATTCCAGTCGCATTACACTCTAATTAGTATTTTTATGCAGTACTTCTGATGGATTAAGAGGTGTTCTTACTCCTTTAATTCCAAAATTTTGAAAATTTTCAATCACTTTGTCTACATAGTGTGACTGAGATAATTCAATTCCATTAGTTGTTCTTATTATTTTGATTCCCAAAATAATGTCTGCAACTCCTAAGTCTTTCATATCAAAATTGGTAAGTAACATCTTCTTTGTGGTTTATATTACCTGAGTATTTGGACTAAATATTAACATATCGTCTACCTATAAACAAATCATCACATATGATTGTTCAATTTTTATAATAAACACACTTATCGCATTCATTTTTACGAAAAACATTTCTCATCATAACACTATCAAATTTTGCGTGCCATTGTTTTGGAGCTGGTTTTAGTTCGTATAATGATTTTACTAATAGACTTTATTTTCATTTCCTTTGGAAACAAAACATTCAGGTTGCTCCATGTAGATCTCCTCATCGAGATCTCCATTTAAAAATGCTATCTTACATCCATTTGATGAATTTCTAGATTATAGATCGATGTAATTGCTATTAGCATTCTTATAGAGGTTATTTGTGTTACCGGCGAATATGTATCAAAGAAGTCTACTCCTTCTTTTTGACGGTATCCTTTGGCTACTAATCTGGCTTTATACTTGTCAATAGAGCCACCCGCTTTCATTTTCTTCTTGAAAATCCATTTATAGCCAATAGGTTTTATTCAAGGTGGAATATCAATAATTTTCCAAGTTTTATTACTTAGAATTGAATCAATCTCTTCTTTCCAACATGAAGATTCAGTAGACGACATTGCTTCCTTGTACGTTTGAGGTTCGTATTCTAACACATATGTGAAAAAATCCGAACCAAATGTCTTGGAAGTCCTAGCCCTTACACTTCTTCTTGGTTCAACTTCCTCAATTTCACGACGAGTTTCATCTTCATGTGAATTGCTTGATTCTTCTCTTGTCCTTTTAGGGACATTATTCCCTTCATTCCTTTTGTGCGGAAACACGTCTTCAAAGAATGAGGCATGTCTAGATTCCATGATTGTATTTACAATAATATCAGCTATATCAGACTTGAATACCAAAAATATGTAGGCACTACTATTTTGGGCTGGCCCTAAATAGTAACAATATACTGTTTTTGGTCCAAGTTTGACTTTCTTGGGAGGCGGAACTAGAACTTTCGCCAAGCAGCCCCACACTTTAAGGTATTTAAAACTTGGTTTATGTCTTTTCCATAACCCATATGGAATTGTTCCTGTTTTATTGTGAGGGTCTTTTTTTAATATGTGATTAGATATATTTAAGGCTTCCCCCCACAAGTTTGTCGGTAGACCAAAAGTTAAAAGCATGGCGTTAATCACGTCTTTTAACATTTTGTTCTTCCCCTCGGCTACACCATTTTGTTGTGGTGAATATGGAGCTGTTATTTGATGAATTATACCATTTTCGGTACAGTACTGTTCAAATGATGATTCATATTCTCCACCTCAATCAGATCTCAATATCTTGATCTTTTTATTTAACTGATTTTCTACCTCAGCCTTGTACTTTATAAATAATGTAATTGCTTCATCTTTACTATTCAAAAGATATACTAGCAATATCGCGTGTAATCGTCAATAAACGTGATAAAGTATTTTTTCCCACCTCTTGTAGGTAACGATTTAAAATCACATAAATCTGTATGAACCAAACCTAGTGGTTCGGTGCTTCTATCAATTGATTGAAATGATTTTTTAATCATTTGTGCTTCTACACATGTCTCACATTTGTAGTTCTTATCTACTTGGAATTTCAGAATTAATCCCAAGTTTGATAATATTTTCATTTTTCGGAAATTTATGTGTCCCAATCTATCATGCCATAGAAAATTTCATGCTCAAGCAAGTAAGAAACTTCAATTTTATTAATAGCACAATCAGAATACATAGTTTTATTCCCGATAATGGCTACATTTGCCTTAAATATGCCATCACATAAATATCCCCTTCCGATATATATTCCAACTTTGGACAGAACCATTTTGTCTGACTCGAACACCATTTTGAATCCTTTCTTTGATAGTACCGCATCAAGATGAGATTTTTACGTATGTCTGGAACGTGGAGCACGTCATTTAACTTGACAGTTTTTCCAGAAGTAAACTCGAGAATTACGTCATTTAACGTGGAACACCATTTGAGTTTTTCTTCGTGATCGAATTTCTGGTATGTAGAAAACATGGATTTGTCAGAGCAGACATAATGAGTAGCGCTTGTGTCTACCCACCATTGGTTAGTATTCCGAACCATATTGCATTCAAATACAACTACCGAGAAGTTGGACTCATCTACTTCTATGTTGTCTACTACATTTGCCTCTAAGTTGCATTCCTTCTTGTGTCTGCAATCTCTAGTGGAATGTTCAACCTTTCCACAAACCCAACACTCGCTATTAAACTTTTTGGTTCGTTGTTGTCTTTTGCTTTGTTGTCTGGAGCTTTCCTTTTCTTTTGAAAATTCTTATTTTTGTTTTTGGTCTTTGAACCTTTAGCCACAAATGCCTCCTTGCTTGGTTTTGTAACTCCACAGTTACCTGCCTCAATTTTCATTTGGACTATGAGCTCTGTAAAGAGATTTCCTTCTTCTTATGCTTTAGATAGTTGCGATAATCTCTCCATGACGGCGGCAATTTTCCCATGATGGCTTCAACCAAAAAAGATTCTCCAACCTTATGACCTTCCACTTCGAGTTCATGAATGATGATTTGCAATTCATGCAGTTGAGCAGTCACCGGTTTGGAGTCAACCATCTTGTAGTCCATGAATTTATCTACAATGAATTTCTTAAGACTGATATTTTGCGTCTTGTACTTCATGGCAAGTGCATTCCACAGTGCATTTGCTGTCTTTAGAGGTTGATATACTTTGTATAACACCTTGTCAAGACAATTCAAAATATAGTTTCTGCATAGTAAATCAAAATGCTTCCACATATCAATATCTGATTCCTTGCCTGGTGCAGGAATCGGTTCCTCCTCCGCGAGACACCATTGCAGACCGAGTGTGGTGAGATAAAATAACATTTGATTTTGCCATGTCATGAAGTCATCGTCATCTCCTTTGAACAGATCAGGCCTGTTGTGAGTTGTAGCCTTTGTTGATAGTTCAACTGTTGCCATCTCTATTTTAGCGAAAACATGAAAGTCTTAAGATGTTATATTTCTAGTATACCCAAATAGAGACTAATCAATAATAAACTTGTCTTATAAGTTTACAACTTAAATTTCCACTACTCTGGAATTCTGTATTCGTTATTTTAACAATAATTATGTTGTAATTAATTACAACAACAAACTACAACTATAGTATTAATAACTATGGTGATAGATCAAATGTTATACTATTTGAAGAAATAGTACAACGTAGAAAAGAAAATGATATATACATATATAAATATATAAATCAATTATAAATCTAACCTGTTGAAGAAGGAAATTCCTTCTGAGGCTTATCGTAACAATTTCCTTAAGACTTTATTTAAAGTCTTCCAAGATACAACAGACATAATCTGCTCGAGATTGTAATGTATAACCTTCTGTGTGATATGCAAAAGCGCACGGATTGAAGATTTTAAGGAACGAAGAGTAAGTAGAGAATATTCGAAATAAAAATGAGTGAGGAAAGTGATCAGATTTCCTCCTTATTTATAGATGAATTCCTTATGGCTACACCCATAGAGAAAAGTAGCATCACTTCATTTGCAACGCCAAAAAGCGTTACTGTTCGCAATAGTCGCGCCTCTTTATTTTGCAACCGCAAAAAACTATTGCTGTTTGCAATAGCCGCGCCTCTTCGTTTTGCAACGGGCAGAAACTATTGCGGTTCGCAACAGTCGCCTTTTCATTTGCAACGGCAACAAAATATTGCGGTTCGCAATAGTCGCGTCTTTTCATTTGCAACGGCCAAAAACTATTGCGGTTTGCAACAGTCGCGTCCAATCTAGTAGTCGCTTCTTTTGAATTTAAACGGTAGAAAACCGTTCACTTCTGTACAGCGAAAATATAACACGGTCCACTGCTATTGGACCCGCACTAGCACCCGACCCGACCAGCTCGGTTCGGTCGGTCGGACGGACGGGCGGCTGCGTGCGCGCGTGTGTTAGTCCATGGCCATATATATCATCCCCCTCAAACAAAATTACCTGACCCTAAGGGCCAATATAGAGATTGAGAATACACTATATAAACAAGAATAAGGACTTATTTTTGGCGACGTGAGACATATCTCATTCACCAATTTTAGTGGGTTCTAACAATCCCTCATATGAATGACCATATATGTCTCCCCTACACAAAGTATAATATGACTCAGTTCATATGAAAATAATGCTATATCGAGGATAAGTAGATATTTCACTTTGAACTTTCCCTAGTTAAAACTTATCGGATATAATTGGCTAATCGATGAATTATTTCATCTTGAACCGTCAGCCGTTATTGTATAACCAGACAATAAGCTTTACAAAGCATTATTTCCCTTCGCATCCAATCTCTTGGTTATGTTCATTTTGGTCCTGAACAATTTTTTTGGTTCTGTGAGTGTTTTTAGAGAATAAAAGCCTTTAATATTCTCATAGAGCGACCCAGCTCACACTAACATAGGTGATCGCAACCATTAAGAGTATCCTACATATACCCCACTTGTTATATTCAAGATATGGTCATCATTAAAAAACATAGTTTTAACCTTTACTTCTGCAGGCATGCATTTATATTGTGCACCATAGAAATGGAGTTGGACTATGTCCAAGAAAATGCATTACGTCTTGAGTTACTCAGAATTGGTTTGCCTATTGATCCTAGTCCGTGCGATTTTCAGTCGGTAGGATAGGTTTTCGTATAAGATAACTCTTGGTGGTTTAGGCTTTTAAACCCATTCCCCTAGATGCGCAGTCAATTTTCTCTCTTGATAAACCTTTAGTAAATGGATCCTCTAGGTTATCATTTGTTCTCAAATAATCTATGGAAATAGTTCCATTTGAGAGTAACTGCCTAACTGTGTTATATCTTCGACGAATATGTTGTGACTTTCCATTATACACAAATTTGTGCGATGTACTTAGCGCAGCTTGGTTATCACAGTGTATGCATATGGCCGGTACAGGTTTAGGCTAAAATGGAATATCTTTTAAAAAATGATGAAGCCATTCTATTTCTTCGCCTGCTTTATCTAAAGCGATAAACTCCGATTCCATAGTGGATCGAGCTATGCATGTTTGTTTAGTAGATTTCCATGACACTACTGCCCCTACTAAGGTAAATACGTAACTGCTCGTTGATTTTGATTCCTCTGAATCAGCAATCCAGTTTGCATCACTATATCCTTCTAAGACAGCAGAATATTTTCCATAATGTAAGGAATAATTTGTGGTATTTTTTAAATATCCAAGCACTTTCATTAGTGCTTTCCAATGTTCCTTTCCTGGATTGCTTATATACCTGCTTAGTCGACTTACTGCATAAGCTATATCTGATCTTGTGTAATTCATGAGATACATGAGGCATCCTATTACACGAGAGTATTCCACGACACAGTAGCGTCCAATCCAGTAGTCGCTTCCTTTGAATATAAACTGTAGAAAACCGTTCACTTCTGTATAACAAAAATATAACACGGTCCACTTTTATTGGACCCGCACCCTACCCAGTTCGGTCGGTCGGATGAGCGGGGGGCGGCGCGCTCGTATGTTAGTCCATGACCGTATATCCTCCCCCTCATACAAAATTACCCGACCCTAAGGGCGAATATAGGGATTGAGAATACACTATATAAAGTAGAATAAGGACTTATTTTTGACGATGTGGGACATGTCTTATTCACTAATTTTAGAGAGTTCTAACAAAGAAGATATAAGGTAATGACATTAAAAAACGACAACCACGAAAATACAAAATATTAGCACACAAACTACTGCTACCGAAATGAAAAAGCAAGAAAACCACTCAAGAAAAATCTACACTTGAAAAGGAACAAGCAATTTTTTTTATCAACATACACATACGGTAGAAATAGATCAAAAATCAATCAATTCAAAATACATCTGAAGCTGAATAAGAAAAAACAAAAAAAGCTTCTCCAGATACATCTACAACTGAAATAAAAGAAGAAACCCAAGGTACATCTACAACTGAAATAGAATAAGAAACCAAAGTTCCAACAAATGAATTCACTGAATCAACTAAAATTATAGAATCTGATGAAGAAAGCGAAATATTTATTCTTCTTATAACCTTAAAAAACAATTAAGAAAATAGAGTGCTAAAAAAACAGCTACCAAAAAACAAAAGAAAGAGGTGTAAAAAGATATTGAAAAAAAGCTACAGAAGCAACTTAAGGTATTTCCATGCATTTATACAGACTTTAGCAAAAGTGAAGCTGTTTCTAAAAAAAACATAGCACAGTTGAAGCTTACTCCATTCTTTAACTTGATCAATCCGTTCCTAGAAAGAACCATTACAAATGAAGGCATAACAAAACAATCAACTTCAATAAATTTGATTAAAGATGCATTTTATTTTGAAAGAAAGTGACATCACATCAATTTTTAAATGAAAAAATGAAGGGATAGCAATCAACTCAATATCTCATTTAAAGGAAGCTGACATAAACTCTGAAATGACGAGGTTCAAACAAAAATATTTTGGTCAATTGGGAATGATAAGGCATAAAAAATAGAATCAAGCTTAAAGAAAGGATCAAAGGGAGAAAAAGTAGAAGATACACTAGATGCTGCGAGACTGTTAATAATGTATTTTCTATCAACTTATTTGTTTTTCATGCAAACTTTGCATTCCCCCTAGTGCTGGTGTAATATGTTTATAAATTGAAATAAATGAAAATAATATCATGGCTAGAAATAATTGAAAAGCATTTAATTGAATAAATAAGAGAAAACAAAGAAAATCTAGGAAAATACATGCTTATGTAACTTTAAACCTTGTAAATTCAAATAACTCGTTTTACCTTTTGTAGTTTATCTTCTAAACTAAAATCTACCATCTGTGTGCAACACTAGTTTTGTGACCCGACAGAAGTAATATCTTTAAAATAGTTATCAAGCAAATGATCATACATTAGCAAATGGACATTATAGGAAGTGATTCCAAGAAAAATGAAATCATTCCTTGAGAAAAGGTAAAATTTAGAAACATTAAGTTTGCCTTTAAGTAGTATTTATGTCGTTGGGAGCTTACACAATCCGCTAGTTGCATGTTAACTGTTTGTTAAAGTGTCAAATCAAACTTCGATTAACAAATGAAAATGAGGATGAATTTAATGTAATGAAAGTATGTAATGATGCATGAAAATAAAAGACATAGGAATTTTATGTGGTTCAGGTTCCTTTGAATCCTACGTTCACAGATTAAATCTTTGTTTATATATTTCTTCCTGATATAAGTGTCTAGTAGAAAAGATAAAAAAGGATACAATTTTTTGGATTCCAAAAAAAGGATTCTTTTTGCCCTCCAGATTATCTCCTATTTATAGTGTATAAGATGTACGTGGATTCCCATAATCACTCTTATTTCACTGCTTTAATTCCCACATTTGGATCATGCCATATGTCATCAATATGCATCGTTTGTTTGTTGTCCGTAGGTTGCTGACATGCCTTTGGCAGGAAACCATAATTTAAGCATTTAAATTCTGTGTCGACGGAAAGTTTGAAATTAAAGCACGAACATATGAAATTGAAGAAAGAAACTTGAATTTAAATGGGTAATGCACTTCTGATTTGGAGGAGCTAAGGGCTTCTGTATTGTCCCATACGGATGTTGAGAGTTACTTCTTTGCTTTTGGGTGCCGCCGACACATTTGAGCAGAGCTTTGCCATTTGATCTACAATGTCTGCATGGTACTGTGGCACTTATTTGATAATTAGATGAATTTGCATGAGCTACCTTTGGTATTGGGATGTGCGAGTTGCAATCAAAGGAGGTATGTACCTTTGTTGTTTACTCATAAATATGGATCCGTGCGGGGCCACTCGTTTGGGCTATAATGTGTATTTGACACTGTGATGAGGATAAATGGAGTTGAGATGCTTTTCCTCAACTTGTGGTGCTACCTCAGTGCATGTACAAATGTGGTCTGGGCTGCCCTTGATGTTAGTAAGCGTGAGTTTCTTAAAGAGGGCCACTTGTGACTTTCTGTTCCTTGACAGCTGAAGAGCTGCGATGGTGCACTATTTTAGATAACCCTGTATGAAAATCTTGGAATGCTTTAGATTCCTTGGGTACATCTTAAAGATTCCTTAGTAAGCGCAGTGCAGTCCTGAACTTGAAAGTGTTAGCAACACATTAACCCCTAAGAATAACACTTAGGTTGATTAGGTGATTTGGCATATGGAGTATTCACGTAGGGTTTGCTTCAAATGGCTCCAAGGGTAGATTTTGGTGAAGGGTTGTATGCGGTATTTGTGAAGGTCAAGTACTAGGTTAGGCTATGGTTTAAGAAGTGCATACTTATCATTGTCTTGAGTGGGGAATATTTTGCTAAGGATTGCATATTGTTTCGCCTTATGCGGGTTTTAGCTAGTGGGCAACTGCATCGGTTGAGCGCAGTTTGTTATGACCCGATCTTGGCCAAGCATTAGTAACTATTCTTTGCAGTTTCTTATCCAGGTTCAAAATTATTTGATGGGTGTGATATATCTCTAACTTTGAGTAGAACTCTCCTTTGGGTTGCATCACAATTTTCTTCTTTTGTCTCTTTCTTTGCTCTCCCGTGTTTATGATGTCCTGATGGCGGCGCTTTTCTTTATTAGCTTATTTTGATGGTGGTGCATTACTTCATTAGCCTATCATAATGGAGGCATCCCTTTTCGTTAGCTTTTGGATGTAAGATTATTAACATTGACCCATTATCTTTGCCCATTGATTTATGGGTGCAGCAACGGCCCTATTTTTTATAGCTTTTAGGGGGGATGTGTTGCTATCTTGTATCTTTAGTGTAGCTCTTGATGTGGCAGGGCAGTGTCTTCATCTTGTTGCCACTCTTGTGTTGGGTTGTAGTTTTTTTATTCGATCGTATATTGTGGCCGCAGGTTGGTTCCCATACCTGGTTGCCTTTTTTGGTATAGTGCCAAGAGTATATGCTTAAACAATTGGGCAAAGTACTTTTTTGACTCTGCCTTAGCCTTTGCCTCCTCTTCTTGTAGCTTAATCTTGTTATGAGGTCAGTCCTTTTGTTTTATTATTACCTTGCCTTTATCAGTGTTTGGAAAATGGGCGTGTAACACTTGTGCCCCAAGTCCACAACGGTCGCAAATGGGTGTGGGCATGCATTTGATCTTTGCATCCCATCACATCTGTTTATTTCTTTCTTTTCAAGAAAGAGAGAAAGTCTTAATAGTCATTTCGCACTTAAGTTCTTGCACATGCGTCCATTACCTATTGGTTGAACATCTGTTGAGCTGTAACATCAATCTCTTCATTTACTAGGTAAATTTATCTTAATTATGGTGCCCATTATTCTTGCTATCTAATCGATCGATTATTGATTTAGAATTTTTTCATCATTTCTTTTATATGGCAAACATTCGATTAAGGTATGCATATATCTTTTACCCTCTTCTTTTTTCTTTTACGATTTATTGTCATAATAGAAAAAGAAATAAATAATACAAGAAGATCTTCACCCATTAGATCGATTACTTTCTCTACTTCAGACTTTCTTTCCAAATCGAAGTAAGGATCTTGCTTTGTTAATAAGCCTCTTTTTCTTAGTTTTTTTCGCAACTAACCTCGTAATTTCAAAGCAGCCTCTTCTTCTTCTCTTTCGTATCTACCTTCTAGGATAACTCGTCTAAAAAATGTTGATGATATTTAAATCAATTTGGGTTCATAGGCTACGCGATTAGGGTTCCAGAACTTCACAAGCATATTAATACCCCTCCAAATGGGTTTACCCCCGCTTTCAAACATATACGATGTGGGCTTTACCTTCCCCTAATCCAAATCCTTCATCAGTGGCTGATTGCCCTTAGTCTTGTTCTTGTCTAGCTCGCTCCTCTTTCATATTCTCTTATGATCCCTACTTTTACTCTCTATGCCGAGAATGGTTATACTCCTACTTGTGAGGAGCTTCGATTCTTGTTTGATATTAATAAGAGCCCTTAAGGGCAGTGTCAAATTTTATTACACCGAAGCTAAGACGACCATCCTAACGTCTTCCCCTCGTAAGACTCATTGACAGGTTGATTTATTTTTCTTCATTTCAAATTCCGAAAATTTTCTTCTTTACTTCCGTCCTCTTCCCTCCTGGCCCATTTTCTCTGGTGATGCGACCAAGCTGTATGAGTTCCATAGGAGATAAATTCTAGAAATAAGGGCGGAGGAGAGGAAAATGCAACTGTTTTTCAGTTAAGAGATGTTGAAAAAACATGGCATTCTAATCCCAAATCATAAATCTTCTCGTTTTATTTTTAAGCTTCTTCCAACTTCGGATGAGCTTAAGGGTATGACTTGCTAAAAATGGATGAAAGATTCATTATTTTGTGTTTCTAGCCTTCAAGAAAATATTTTTTGACCTTAAATTCTTTTTATATGTAGGTAAAATGGATGACGATCTCTTGGACGTGCTCATTTCCCCTAACGAACCGTTGATGAAGAATAAGAATAAAAGAGAACGTATCGCTGATAAAGATTCTAATCTAGGTTCCAAGTAGTTAGCCATTTCTACTTCCCCACCTCCTTCGTAGGCTTCCCCATTTCTACTTCGATGGCTCTCTCTATTCCCCCTTTGTAGTCTATTCTTGATCTCTGCACTCTGTATTTACCTTTTCCCAAGGGTGTCGTATCTGAAATTGCTGAGAGGATTGGAAAGACTGCACCGGATAATTTTTCTAGGATTGCTTCGTCTCCCGATTCCTTCTTTTCCTTCCATTAGCCGAAGGGTTCTTGGTCCTATCTGAGTGTTTTCCCATCCTCTCTTTTCCCTTATTCATTTAGCTGTTCCTTACATGTTTATTTTTATTTATTTTATTTTTAGCTTGGGACCTCGGCAACTGAGGCGCAGAAGATCTGGGAGGGAGAGGAGGTCATGTCTTTGGCTCGCATTATCACATTATCGAAATCGGTCACTTCTGATGGGGCTAAGTTTGTGGGATACTTTGATGCTTTCCTTCTTTAGGTGGAGGGAAAAAAGATGACTACAGAGGAGTCCTTGGCCTCAAAGGATCGTGAGATTAAGGAGAAGGATGCAGGGCTGAAGGAGAAGGGTGTGGAGATGGTGACGTTGCAAAAGAGGCTTGAGGAGAATACTTCCACCTTGGTCTATAAATTGTATGCCTCGGCCAGATGTTAGTTCAAGGAAGATGTCAAACTTGACTTTCAAGGGGACTCGATCAGGATTGATAACGCTTATGCATATTGCCAGGCTAAGTGGGATGAGGAGGTTGCTGCACAGATTGCCCCTTCCCCTGATTCTTTGCAAATAGTCAAGGAGGATGAGGAGGAAATCCGAGAAGACGGACTATCTAAAGGTGCCGAGGGGTCTAAGAAAACCGAGGTCATTCCAAATCCTCATATAGACATTTTTTTTTTATTGTGAGTTCTTTCAATATGAAGTGAAAATTTTTTTTGGTTTTTTTTTATCACATTGGCTTTTCTTCATAGCTGTTTCTATTTAGTTGTTGTCTTGTAAATGATCACATTGCCTTTATTGCTTTGTTTGTTTTAAGTCCTCTGAAGAAGTTATGTTTACTGAACTTCTAAAGGGAAGCGAAGTTAGACTCAAAATACAAACCCTAGGCCATCTCAATCTTAGTTTTGCGACTATCATTAGGCGAGAAAAAGGATTAGATGAATCTTTTACAACACTTAGGGATGAGAATCAGAGGTTACCTTCCAGGATCGATCAGGTAGTTATATAGAAGGAATCCCTTAGTGACTTTGTACTAAGCCGATGGCAATACACTCTAGAAAGTGGCTCTTTTCCACCTGATGGTCTTCACCTTGAGTGGTTTAGGCATAGGCTATGGAACTTACACATGGATTGAATTTTGCTTAACTTTGTTATTATATTATATTTTTTTGTACATGGGTTTGTTGAATCGATGTAATTAATAATAGATGCTTCTATCTGATTTTTATCCGGGGCACTCTTAATTTTCTTTCAGTTGAAATTTATTTATTACCAATTAGGTTGGCCTCCATGAGACTATGTCTGAATTTAATGAAGCCTTTGAACCTGGCATTACTTTTACCCCCACCATTCACGGTTCTGATGACACTAGCGTGACTGAATTCAAGGTTGTGGCCGTAACCTTTATCGAGTCTCCAGGAGGAAAACATTCGTCTGACACTGGCTAATGAGAGGCTTGAGAAGGATTTGAAAGGTGCCCATGAGAAAGTTAGAGAAGTATAAGATGAATTAAAACGTCGGCATGACCTTAACACTAAGTTGCGCACAAGGGCCAAGGCTCTTGAATCAAAGTTGGAAGGAATACAACAGTCTCTGAAAGACGTGAGAAACTTTATGGCATTGTTTATGAGGGTGAAATAACACAGTTGGAAAAAACTATAAGGGATATGTCCGTGCAAATCGCTCACTAAATCGAAGAGGAAGAATACATTGAAGGTAGAGAGGCAGAGAAGTTTTCTTAAATGGGAAGAGAAGGATGGAAGACTAATACCCATAAACTGCAACAACGTGCATTTTATACATCGAAGGATCATAAAATATTTTTATTTTTCTCGTACAAGGTTGTATGATTCTATAATATTGAACACAACTCTTTGGGACATTTTACACACTTATGATTTTTTTTGAATTTCTATGTGACCATTTTAACCTTGAAAATACTGTTTGGGCTATAACTTTTGATAGAAGTTGAATTAGGGTCTCAAACCTGTTCCATTGCTTCTTAAGATGGTATCCCATTCCATAGATCGATCATAATAGAAAAATAGACCTACGGTTAGAATGCTATGCCTTTTTTACGTTTTAACAGCCGTTGGCCAGAATTAGTGTGTAACTTTTGTCTCTCTCCCAAATCAGATCTAAAATCTCATTAACCCTATATTCATCCAAAATCACCTAAATTACTCTCTAAATTAAACCGAATTAAAGATTAGTAAACAGATCATTGATCAAAGGATAGAGATCATCAATTAGGTTGATTTACATTGCTTTTGATTGCTGTCCATGTTGGATCTACAGTCAAATTTGTTGAATTTAGTAATTGGTGAGTGGTTTATGACTTCTCGCTATCTATGCACGTTTATATAGTAGAATTATAAATTTTGACATTATTTTTTACTATTAAAATCCTTTTCTAACTTTAATCACATGTTAACATATGTTTATGACCTAAATTGATGAATTCTAATATGATTTTAGAATTAGCTTTGCAATTCACCTTATTCATACTCATATGTTCATTGATTGTTTAGATTTGGATTATAATTTTGTTGATTGCTATAAATTTATGGATTTCTTATTTGAATGGATATAATTCAATGTTATTCTATGATTTTATATTATGCTTTGATGTTGTTTGCTAGTGTTTTGAATGTTTGGAAGTTGGTTGGTGAAATTAGCAAATCTGAGGCAAAGTTGGTCAGAATTGGATGAAACTTGAAGGATATGCTCTGGAGCATGGGTGGAGGCTACAAAATAATTTGTACCTCCAAAATTGTTAAGGAGATGAGTCGGTATCGACTCATTAGGTCAGTACCAAGTCATTTTTATGGGTCCAATGAGTCCGCGGTTGGCATGGTTGGATAAAGCTTGGCGAGAGGAGTTTGTCCATGGTAAGGTGTAGGAAATTGGCTAGGTGGTTGAGTTGTTGCCGAGTTATTTCTAGAATTTGGAGTTGAGTGCTTTGGATTTTGGGGGCCATGTTGTTTTGATGAATAAGTAGGCGTCTAAAGTAACTATGGATAGAAGCACGTTAGACAACATAGTTAAAATTGACTAAGTATATGACTCGGTGCCAAGTCATTTTGATTCTGTATCGAGTGATTTATATGCATGGGTTTGAAGTGGAACATCTAGGAAATGGAGTAGAGGTTATGTAGATTGTGCTGGAGGTGTTGCCTCGTTCACATCAGGTCAGACGGCTATGTAAAAACATGATATAAGTTATGTATCTTCGGTTTGTGACTCATGGTGGGAGTAGGTACCGAAGATAGCAGCTCGATAAAGGAGAGAGCTTAGAATGAGGAATGCGGTGGGTTCTTAGATAATGGAAGCTACATTGAGCAATAGGCTCCCAATTCGAATGGAGCAAAGGAGGGCTAGGATGTATGCTAAGGAATCATTGATGTCGAAGTGTTTTTTGTTGCACTCGAAGCAAAGGTATTATAAGTAAGGACGCCCATGGATCGTGTAGGGATCTGAATACCCTTGATAAGTTGCTTTGGGTCTAGTGTCTAGTTTTAGGCTATAAGACACATATCGAGCTTTGGGCTGCACGATACGAGAGTACCAACGAAAATCGAGATTTCCATTAGTCCCTAACAGTGAAGAAGCCACACGAATTATCATATATTTAGAGCATAGGGATGATTGATAGTGAGCATTACTTGATGGATGCTATGGTTGCTTTCTTTAGTGGGCTATCACTATTGGATATCATTGGGAGTAGGTACCGGAGATTGGGATATCTAGACATCCACTATTGTATTCTGTGTGATATCTTTTTGATATTGTAGAGTGGCATATTATAGTGTTATGTGCTAACTTTTTGGTTGTAGGGAAAAGTCAGGTATGGTTCGTGTACTCTTGTTTCTTATCATATTTACCTGTATATTATTTTGAGATTCATTTACCACTCAAACCAGACCATTGTCTGACTCAAGGTTTTATGCTTTGCGTCTTATTATCTTGGATACTCTTAAATGAGTAGACTAGACAACATGTCTAGGTGAAGCAGCTATTCGAAGGATGAGCTGGATGAAGCTATCACATGTCATATACATACATACATACATACATATATATGAATTTCTATGCTTTTTCGCTCATCAACACTGTGGAGCCTCTGGTAGTGCTTGCTTTTCTATTTGTTGAGACAATTTATTGAGTTGATCCCGTTGTATACTGCATGACATTTGACGTATAACACTATGGATGTTACACTTTGATGATTAGTTCACATTGTTATTATTATCTCTTCTGTTGTATATATGATATTATATTTTCCATTCGCCGTGAGATATATGACAGGTTATATATAGTGTTTGTTATTTTTTAATGCCCCACCTTTATTCCCTCATTAATAAAAGAAATTAACAGGTAATATCGTCTACTAATGTGGAGAATAAGGCTGTTTGTGAGCGACCATCCGTAATATTGCTATGGGCGAATATCAAATACGATGAATATATAAATTTATTCTTTTTATGGAGAGAAATTCAACATATACAATCCAAGCGCAAAACAATAATACATTGGCTTGTATGTGATTCAGAAAAATATAAAACATCACAGACATAGAATCACAGATCACATCGATAAATATAATAGAGGACATATCATATAACATAAATGAGCAACTAAGAAGAGAACTAGACTCACATAAACCCATGTACATAAGGACTAAGGTACATCACCAAGTACGAAATGAGTCTACATCTCAAAATAAACTACAGACATATATAGATAACTAGCAGAAACTTCTAACCAAGGTAGCCCAAGTCCAAAGCCAAAATTACTTACTACCTGCTAAGTCTCAGTCTGACTTGAGCATTAAAATAACACCTGTGTCAGACTATTTCTAATTATCATAAAAGGTTAGTCCTTAATAATAATAGACTGCATACAACTCAAAGGATAAAATATCATAGATTATACTTCATTAATCTACTTAATACTTAGTATAAAACTTCATGACTTAAGGTTAAGTTATACTCATTCTATCAAAATACCAAAGTGATATCAACCATAAATTAGAGCATGGAAATTCACAACCATAAATGTAAGCAAACGACAAGCACTTCGCAAGTCAATGATCATCATCGTGCACTTCACACATAATTAACTAAAGCACTTCGCTAGTCAATTATCATCGGCGTGCACTTCGTGCGTAAATATATAAGCACTCCTCCAGTCGAATATAAGATAAGTGCATCGTAATTCAACACCAGATACGAACATCTCGCTCATCGTAACTAATAGCTAGTCTAATAGATAAGTCCATCGCATTCAACCCAAGGTACGAGCACATCATAATTCATGACTCATACTTGAACGAGTAACACCAGATGGGCCTGAAAACCCATAAAATCGAAAACGGATCACCCAAGGACGAGTCTAAAACTTGACAAAATAAGTTTTATGTACTTTCTACAAGTAATCATTCAAGTAGCGATCGCATGTCCCATAACCACTTAGGTTTACTCAAACGTTTACTATAAGTTAGTAAACTCCACTCGAAAAGCGTGATCTACTACCAATTAGTAACTAGATAACTATCGTGCAATGTCCCATAACCACTTAGCGTTACTTAATATTTACTAAGTCATTATAAAATCCTACTCGTGCAAAATAAATGTTCATTCGAACAAGTCCAGGAATCAACCAGTAAAATCGACACAATTGTCTCATACCACTCGTTTTATTAAACCGGCTTAAATCGGTAACTCATTCCATTGATGTTATATAATTTTATAAAATACTTTACTTGGAATCCTCCTAAAATATATTCTTTTATACACTATAATATATACACATACTTTGGAAAACCTTGGTAAATCTATACATTATTATTTATAAATACAAATTAAAAACATCGACCCAAACCGTTTAAAACAATTGATTTTATAATTATATATATATATATATATATATATATATATTCATAAGTATATTGCAAATAACCTTTTTAAAAATATATGCATACTTGAAGTAATTTTGAAAATGTTTGGATTAGAAAATACTTCTTTTGAAAATACTAGCTTAGAAATGTATGATAAAACGCGAGTGCGTCTTCATGAATCCATAGCTGTACTTTTATGGTATTATATCATCAAATGAATTCATCAATTCAATAATTTACACTTAAGAACACACATCCAAATCATCACAAACTAGGCATTAGAAATATAACATATGACATCAAAGACCAAACAGTCAAACGAGTAGTCGAAACGACAATTGGGAAACACGAAACCATCACCTAGGGCTCTGCCTAGGTGCATAACGGGTGCACCGGTTCATGGGAACCAATCCATCGGTTTCATTTCTTGGGTGAAGCCCCAGGCATTTTTGTGCCTCCTGATGGTTCGTCGACAGGAGTATTCCGATGGTGGATGCTTCTAACTCCCAGGGCACTATTTCTTGCAAAATGCAAGCCTATGTTCAACAGCATATCATAATTCAAATGACAATATGGTAAGAGTTTCATCAAAACAGTAAGTAGCACAACTAAAACATGCAATCATCTTAAAAGATAGTGGCCAATTCAACAGAAATTCAATCAAACTACCAATTCAACAAATAATTTCAAAATTAGATATAGTTGTGAGCATACAGTCTCCTTTCTTCTTGCATTTTTAGTGAATAATAGTAGTAAGCTATTATTTCAACGAAAACCCTAGAAGTATTTCATCAAAATAGCAAATGAATCCAAATTCAACAATCTATAAACTGAAATAAACATCTAACTAGAAGAGAATAGGGTTCTAATGCTTTTACCTAAATTAATAGCTTCAAATTAATCTAATTTGCAAGAGAACTTGGTTGAATTTGGATTTTAGGTTTAGAAAGAGGAATAAGTGCTTTCTTTTTTGTTTTTAAGTTTTAGTTTACTTAAATATAAAAGGATAAATAAATTAACGTACAAAACCTCTTTTTGTGAAATCCTTCCCATTCTTCAATTAGCCTAGTGGGTTTTAGGTTACAACAACTAATTTACAACCCAATATAAATTAAAATGTTTATTTCCTTTTAACTTCTAAACAATGAATAGTTTTATAAAATAATTAACTAAATATTTAAACTGTAGATCATAGTGAATAAAAATGTAACTTCTTGAAAACTTATTAAATAAGGAGCCTCTATTTATTTTAAAGAGAAGCTTATTAATTTTAAGTCAATTTTTTATAAACAAAAATAAAAGATATAAAATAAATTCTCTATTACATAATAAATGGATTTATCTATACACTAACTAAAAGATTCACTTCATATATTAATTCACTAATGCTACCAAACTTTAGAATTTACATTCTAAAGAATTCGTTTATTATTTAACAAAAATAAAACTTCTATCTTAATATATAATTTAAATAATTATTTTATTTTGTAGTTGAACAAAAAATATGCACGGTTGTTACACACTTTCCCCCTTAAAGAAATTGAGTCCCCCCAGTTTCGTATTCGAGAAAGTCTATAACACGTTTAAAAGTTTAATAATACTTCTTCACTAAAATTTAAAGTTCAACCATCACACATCATACAAAAATCATCCAAATACATAAATAACCATGCTATTCTGAAAACCATGCATTTCTTATCAAAATTTTGTTATTAATAACCCAAATAAAGTTGAAAAATATTTCTTAAATATCTTTTTCATTATTAATTTAAGAAATTAACATGCATGCTCATCTATTATATGCAAACTTCAATATTTACCAAACTGAAAATTCTTCGATTTTCTAAATCCTTAGAAAAATCAGTATTTTTCAATCTGTCATAATTTGAGTAAAGTTATAAAACAAAAGTTTTTCCTTACTGTTATAACTTTCTAGGCAGTAAAAGTTTACTAAAATCAGATCAACAGTTTAAAAGTTATAATCAAAACAAATTCAGGTTTTAACTCATAAAAATTTCAATAGGATAGAATTTATGACTCTATTTAAAACATGAATTTGACCAAGAAGATTGCGGAATCTAGAAAGTTATTAAAACAAAAGTTCTACCATATGGAATTATCATTCTATCCCAAAAATATTCATCAAAAATGGATTTACCAAGCAAAAGATATGACATTTATACTTCCGCATTTTTTAAAGATATGCACAATAACTACTTTACTTGGAATTTTTAATTTATCCAAAATTAAAAATTTAAAACCACAAGCCTTCTTAATTATAATTCTCAAACTAATTTGTTTATTTCAAAATCTCATTTTCAAAAAGCCATAGATTATGGAAATTAGATTTTCATTAATAACTTCTCAAAAGAAAATTACATAAGTTATAGAGCTAAAAATTGCTTCACATAAAAAAAAATACAATTCTTAATAAACATTCTCCTTAACAATAGTGCCTTATAAAATAATATATACTACTGGATATAAAATAAATTCGGATTTTTACCACGTCTCAATGCTTCGTTTAAGCGTTTAGGAAATCCATATCGATCCGTGTGCACCCGCATCGACCAAGATTCTTAACCACTCAACGGATAATTCAACACCAAAACAAATCCTTAATCTTTTAATTACTATATAAAATGATTCCCGTACTAAATTTTCTTCTTAAACTATATATTTTCTTACATGAAAATATTTATATTTTGAAATCATACACACACTTAACTTATTTATTTTTAGCAAGCCAAATACTTCATACATTCATTTAATTATTGGTATGCATTCATAAAAAACAATTAATTAATCATTTATAATGGGAGACTATATACTAATTACCACGATGCAACAATATTTTATTTTCACAAATAATGACATTCAATTTCAAATCGTCCACTAAATATTATTATCAAAACTCCAGTTAATATCTCCTTTCCAAATAATCATATTGCTCATAACATTCTTTTATAAGATATTATTATTCTTCAAGGATACTTTCTTTTAAGATTTCTCATATGTGTATATAAATGTATGCATACTTTTTACCAAAAATCTTTTCACTTTCGAAATTTATAAATCTTTAAATTCTCAAATAAATGAAAATCTATTAATAGCAATTCTCCTATGCAACCATTCATCCATGCCTATTAACCACACATAATTAGACAACCAATTACTGTGCTCCGTGGAAACAGTCTATCGGCTTTTGCTGCACGACTTTGATCACTAACGGATTAAGACACCACTACACAGTAGCTAACTACTACTTGTTATAATATCATGTAGTAAAAATTATTTGTAAAGTAATTCAATTTTTTTACGAATACATTCCAATGATTATTCCCAATAATCATTTATACTTTTATTTTAAATAGGAAATAAATCTAAATTCTACCCAGCATACCCAAGAGATGGAACTATGAGTCTGTCTAGGCCAAGATTCGTATATGTTATATCCTATATTGTTACGAATCTCTGCTTTGGTACCAAATGTAACGCCCCACCTTTATGCCCTTATTAATAAAGGTCATTAACAAGTAATGTCGTCGGCTAATATGGGGAATATGGTTGTTTAGGAGCGACCATCCATAATATTACTTTAGGCAAGTATCGAATACGTTGAATATACAAATTTATTCTTTCTGTAGAGAGGAATTCAATGTATACAACCCAGATGCAAAACAATAATACAGTGGCTTGTTAACGATTTAAAACAATATAAAACATCACAAACATAGAATCACAGTTTGCATCGATAAATATAATAGACACATATTGTTTGTACCAAAATTGGGCACAACACTCTTTGGATATGTTTGAAGAGATAAAATAAAGAAAGTAAATATAAAATGAGGCAGATCTAACAATAACACCAATCAACAGATAAGAAAATGCATAGAAACACACGATTTTAGAGTGGTTCGGCGTATTGCCTATGTCCACTATGAAATGACTTATGTTTATTGAATTTCACTCGCTGTTTACAAGAGATTACAATAGTAAAACTGAAGATTAATAATGATTTTGGAAGAGTATCGGCATAGAGAAGCAAAAAGACCATTTTCTATAGATTCAGGGTCACTATTTATAGGCGTAGGCAACAAATATCTCGTCCAGATCTCGGAGGACTTCTTCTCTCACTTGGTTGGGCCCATGGGATCGAGTTCAGGTGGTTCTAACTCGATCTGGGAGCAATACGAATGGAATTCGTATCAATCAAGAATTGATCCTTTTTGGCTGAAATTTATCTGCTACATTCTTGACGTTGTAGGCAAACTCCTGTGAAAATTTGGTGGCGTTTTGACTTGTAGATTTTGAGTTACGATCGATGCAAGTTAAGGAAAATAACCATAATTCATATCCATCAATATGAATAGTGAAGCGATGCGAACAGAAGCGATGCGGTACGAACAGAAGCGATGCAAATTTGATAGCTTCAGCAAATTCAAACTTGCATCGATCATATATTGAGTATACGAACTTCAGTTGACTTGAAATTTGGAAGTTGGCTTTAATAGCTTTACCTGTCGTGCCATATCAATTGTAGCTCGATCCGGACTCGAAATTTTTTTGTCAGTATCCATAGCGAACCTGTGTATAACCGATCTTCGAGACGGACCATCCTTGGTTTCCAGCCTATTCCTTAGGTCCACGGCTTTGCCAAAAGGCGGGATAACACATATCATATAACATAAGTGAGTCAACTAAGAAGTGAAGTAGACTCACATAAACCCATATACATAAGGACTAAGGTATATCACCAAGTACAAAATGAGTCTGCATCTCAAAATGGACTAAGGACATATATAAATAACTAGCATAAACTTCTACCCAAGCTAGCCCAAGTCCAAAGCCCCTGTCACCTATCAAATATTGGTTTTGACCTGAGCATTAAAATAACATCCGAGTTAGACTATCTCTAATGGGCATAAAATATTAGTCCATAATACTAATAGACTGCATGCACACCAAGGATAAAATATCATAGATTGTACTTCACTAATCTACTTAATGCTTCATATAAAACTTCATGACTTAAGGTTAAGTTATATTCAATCAAATAAAACATCAAAGTGATATCAACATTAATTAGAGTATAGAAATTCACAACTATAAATGCAAGCAAACGACAAGAACTTCGCAAGTCAATAATCATCTTCGTGCACTTCACATATAATTAACTACGCAATCTCTAGTCAATTATCATCGGCGTGCGCTTCGCACGCAAAAAAAGCACTTCGCCAGACGGCTATAAAACAAATGCTTCGCAAGTCAACACCAAATACGCGCACGTCGCTCATTATAATTAATAGCTAGCCTAATAGACAAGCCCATTACATGTGAACCCAAGATACGAGCACATCGCAAGCCATAACTCATTCGTAAACGAGTAACAACAGATGAGCCTGAAAACCCATAAAATCTGCATAAACAGATCACCCAAGAATGAGTCTAAAACTCGACAAAATAAGTGTTATATACTTTCTACAAATAATCATCCAAGTAACGACCGCATGTCTCATAACCACTTAGGTTTACTCAAATGTTTTCTATAAGTTAGTGAACTCCACTCGAAAAGTGTGATCTACTACCAATTAGTAACTAAATAAGTATCACACAATATCCCATAACCACTTAGCGTTACTTAATTATTTACTAAGTCATTTAAAATCCCACTCGTGCAAAATAAATGTTCATTCGAACAAGTCTAGGAATTAATTGGTAAAACCAATGTGAGTGTTTCATACCACTCGTTTTATTAAACTGTTTAAATCGAAACCTCATTCAATTGATGGTATATAATTTTATAAAATAATTTATTTGGAATACTTTTAAAAGAATATTCTTTTATACACTATAATATATACCTATATTTTAGAAAGCATTTGTAAATCTATACATTGTTATTTATAAATACAATTTTAAAACATTAGTCCAAACCTATTTAGAACCATTGATTTTATAATTAAATACATATTATATATATATATATATATTCATAAATATATTCCAAATGTCCTTTTTGAAAATATATGCATACTTGAAATGATTTGGTGTACATTTGGATTAGAAAATACTTCTTTTGAAGACACTAGCTTAGAAATGTATAATAAAATATGAGTGTCTTCATGAATCCGTAATTGTATTTTTATAGTACTAAATCATCAAATGAATTCATCAATTCAATAATTTACACTTAAGAACACGCACCTAAATCATCACAACCTAGGCATTAGAAATAGAACACAAGACATCAAAGATCAAATGGGAAAACGAGTGGTTGAAAAGGCAATTGGGAAGCACGAAACCATCACTTGGGGCTCTGCCTAGGTGCGTAATGAGTGCATGAGTTCACGGGAACCAATCCATCAGTTTCATCACCTAGGAGAAGCCTCAGGCATTTTTGTGACTCCCGGTGGTCTGTCGGTAGGAGTTTTTCGATGGTGGATGCTTCTAACTCCTAGGGCACTATTTTTAGCGAAATGTAAGCCTATGTTCATCAATATATCATTATTCAAATGGTCATATGGTAAGGGTTTTATCAGAACAGTAAGTAGCCCAACTGAAATATGTAATCATCTCAATAATCAGTGACCAATTCAACAACAATTCAATCAAACAACCAATTTAGTAAATAATTACAGAATTAGATATAGTTGTAAGTATACACAAACTTTTCTTCTTACATTTGTTCGTGAATAACAATAGTAAGCTATTGTTAAAACGAAAACCCTAAAAGTATTTCATCAAAACACCAAATGAAGCCAAATTCAACAATCTATAAACTGAAATAAATCCCTAATTGGAAGAGTAGGGTTCTAATGCTTTTACCTAAATTAATAGCTTCAAATTAATCCAATTTGCAAGAGAACTTGGTTGAACTTGGATTTTAGGTTTAGAAAGAGGAATAAGTGCTTTCTTTTTGTTTCCAAGTTTTAATTTACTGTAAAAATAGAATGAGAAATAAACTAATGTACAAAACCTAGTTTTGAGATGTTCTTCTCATTCTCCAATTAGCCCAGTAGGTTTTGGGCCACAATAATTAATTCACAACCTAATATAAATTAAATGTTTATTTCCTTTTAACTTCTAAATAACAAATGGTTTATAAAATAATCAGATAAATATTTAAAACCATTGATCATAGTGAATAAAAATATAACTTCCTGAAACTTATTAAATAAGGAGCCTCTATTTATTTCAAAGAGAAGCTTACCAATTTTAAATCATATTTTCTCAAAATAAAATAAAAGAAATAAAACAAATTCTCTATTACATAATAAATGGATTTATTTATATGCTAAATAAAAGATTCACTTCATATAATAATTAACCAAAATTATCAATCTTTACAATTCCTATCCTAAATAATCCATTTATTATTCAAGAAAAATCAAACTTCTTATTTAAATTTACAATTTAAATCATTATTTTATTTTTAATTAAATAACAAAACTACAGGGTTGTTACATTTTTCATCTTGATGTTGTTCTATATTGACAGGGCGCGACTGCTGTGCACTATCGTATACTATTGGTGCTGGTGGTAGGACGGTCATTACATTTGGTATTAGAGCTTTGGTTACGCGATCAACGGAAGTTGGTACTGTGATCCAGTAGAGATAGTGAAGGTGTTACCGCCTTAGACTAGATCGAGAGTATATATATACAATTGAGAGCGTACTTGTTGTGTACTTTGGTTTTCAAAACTATAGAATAATATTATATAGTATAAGTCGCATGCACATGAGCATTATAGACATCATTTTCTTCATGAGAGACCGATCTTTCTGTTACAGATAGGAATGAGCCATCCTAAAAGGAATATTGTAAGATCTGCTTTAGGATTCGAAGAAGGAGCAGGATCATGAGCTGCTACGGTTGATTTTCAAGCTATGTTCAATGATGAGGAATGCTCCTGATATTGTTGTTGGAGAGGAATAAAATGTTGAAGGCGTAGAGGCGAAGAAGTTTTCTTAAAGGGGAAGAGAAGGATGAAAGACTAATGCCTATAAACTCTTTGGGGCTTTTTGAGGAATACTAAAAAAACTAAAGTAGAGCTGATTAATACTTTGGAAAATATGAAAGAGAAAGCCATAATGAAGGTTTATGAACTTGAGGATTCCTTGCATGGTACTTAGGTTTATACCGCCTCCTTTCCAGAAAAACTTAAACAAAAGAGAATTGAGAGCAGAAGAGGATGGTTTTCCTACAGCACACCAGGGATGTCCTTGAATATTTCTACCTTTCACTTGATCAGAATTTCTTATGTAATATTGCGGGTTTTGAAGAAATCATGGAAGGACAAATGGACCGTTGGGCTAGAGATTATTATTACCCTTGAAGGACTTTAATTGTTAGTTCAGCCCCCCTTTAGCCACTATGTCTTAGGTGATTTAGGGAATATTGTTGGAAATCGCATGAGAAAACGATTTTGTAAATTTGCATTGTTGGACATTATCTTTGTGAAGTTTTTGTGGATAAATATTTCTCAAAGTTGTACCTATACTAGGTAGGTTTAGAGTTCTTTCCTAAATTTATGTATTTATAATGAGTGCTTCACCTGGTTGTTTTTCTCGTTAATTTTATTTTGTGTGGGTTCATTTGATATTCTGCCCGCTTTTTTTGATCAAGAACCGGAGGCGGCCATTTTTAAAGAGAAGTTAATTCTAATTTGGCTAGGGTTGCAGAATTGGAAGATTTATTAAAAGGTGCCGAACGCATATACAAGGTCGTCTGCACGGATGAAATTAAAGATTTGGAACTGAAAGTTGAAGAATTAGATGGGCAGATTGCAAAGCGGCTTAGTGTTGAAGAGGCCCCTTCTGTAGCCTTGAACCTAGGCTTTACTTCTGGACTAGGTTCTGCTCCGCAACCCCTTCTGGGGACCCAGACGATGTTCTTAGATGAAAGAATGATTTAAAAATTTATTAAAAGAGCAAGTTTAATAAGTTGGAGGCTTATTATAAGAAGGGATTGGGAACTTCTGGAACACACTTCATCTTACCTTTCTTCTACGTGAGTGCTCTTTGGTCCTTTTTCCAGGACCATTGAGAAAACAATGGATCAACTTTTGTGTGAGATTGAATGAACTAGAAGGATCGCTATAGGACGTGTGAATGCCCTTGAGAATAAAATATGTACCCTAGAGTGTGAAGCTCGCCTAGACTCTGTCATAGTTTCATGAGGGGGCAGATAGGGCTTCCTTGTTGGAAAAGCTTCACGATATGTGTAATGACCCAGTATTTTCAACCCTTCGCATCCGCTCATGTCGGACTTGAAGTGTTCAAGGTACTGCATTGTAGAATAAATTTGGCAAAACTCAGAATATGCAGTAAATAAAATCACAGAACCACATACACAGATATCAGAACTTACAGCGGAAATAAAATTTCAGTGGTTCATGAAGCCACTACAAATCTTTGATCAACAGAATTTACATAGTTTAGAATCTGCAATACAGCTTTAGACATACATAGGAACAGAGTCTTCCAAAGCCTTGCTTGCAAAAAGATAAAGACTGAAAAGGCTTCCAGCAGCACGAATGATCTACGGGATGTCCTAGCTCCAGATAGAACTGAAAACCGCAACTCAGGCTGACCCGAGCGTAAAATAAAACATAACACTCGAGTCAGGACATACATACTTATATAATGTAAGCTAATTCAAGTGTACTGTAATATAGAGCAAGTAACTTAAAGGATGCTTGGGACCGCCCATCCTCTAAGGATCCGTTAAACTATTTACTATGTAGTATATTGCGCTATTATAATAGTGTCTATTTATAAAATAAACATACTTTTTTCTTAGCATTAAGGGGTTACCCATATAGCCCTTAACACGTAATAGTCCCAGTAGTCCATCCAATATCATAGCTCCTCCTGATCGGGAAGCAACTAGAGGATACCACACGGGCTACGGGAGAAATCTAAACTCGTACAAGGCTCGGTATGGTAGATGACACGGCACAACTAGGCAATGCCAGGGTAGATATACCAATTGCTATCCAGGCTGGTGGAAACGCGTAGCCGCAGTTACCGCCCACCTCGGACTAACTCCCCAAAATCAAAATATAGAGGTGGCCACCGAATCAATCCAAAATCATAGTATAATATCGAAGAGGAGCGTCCGATCAGAGGAATGACCTCATTGGCCTGGAATTGCTCCTGTTTTAGCCACCTTATGCCAACTCACGGGAGTCGGGTCCACGTATTTACCTTACAGGAAACGCCACCACCGACCTACTTCATTCTGGAATCTCCGCCGCGTACACGGTTGGTCAAAGTGGTTTTCGGTATCGACAGAGAGTATGTCCATATCCGATCCCGGTCTCTTTGCCAACCCATCGTTATTATAACCCGTGGTCATTTAAAACATTTTATACTTTAAAACCAAAATAAACATTTCCATTTCAAAACTATAAATACGATATCATTTTAAAACCCAAAACAATATGATATCGTTATATTCAAATATAATTCTTTCCAAAACCATACTGCTTAAAATTTATAATATCTGGAAGCCAAATATTTGAAATATATCTTCAAAACATAATATTTGAAATTTCTACTTTAAATCATAACTCCCAACACACAAATGGTTTGGATATTCAACGGTATATAGAATAAATGGTTTAACTTTATGGTTACTTTGTGAAGAAGATAATTTATATAGCTTTACAAATATATTTCTTTATTTAAAGTTTAAACCATAATTTAAATATCACTTTATGTCCCCAAATCCGTTACAATTCCTATATATATATATCCAATTGGAGTATTTCCTATTCAAAACTAAGTTTGGATTTTATTCTTTCAACAAATCAATGTTTTATTATTTAGTCTTGAATATTCCCATAAATTCCATAAATAAACTCCCAATGTTAGTCATTTAATATCTTCAAAATTCACTTAATACTAGAATATTCATCTTAAATTTATTAAGGAAAATCCAGTTATAAATATCATATCTTAAGATTTTCCAAAACTTAACATAAAATAAAATTTCTCAAATTCCATGAGTTTTAAAACAATCAATTCTAGATTCTGTAGCACTTAGGAAATGCTACCTAAAGTTACGGGTAAAACTAGTCCAATTTCAAAAAGACCGCATTTTAAAATGCTGTAGCAGATTGATTAACTAAATAAATATTTCCAAATATAACTTATTTATCTATTTACTTATTAACATTTATAACTCATTCAAAAATTAAAATAAAATCCTTTAAAGATATTAAATCAAATATTTAACTTCCAAAATAATTTTTAAATATTTCAGAAAATATTATAAGAACCACGGGCCTGTATATAGTTCTCTAGCCTAGGTCAAGTGATACGGATTTATATCATTTCAACCCGTAATTTACAAAACCCCGGGTTCTATCATTTCAAACCCGCAATCCCAAGTTATCAGTTAAGCAGTTAACAGACTAGTTTAACAATAATCATTATTTCAGCCCATAACAATCCAACTTTAACAGGGAACTTGCAGTGGTGATTTAAGCAGTAAATAACAATTAAAAATATAACTGCAGAAATAATATAACAGATAAATAACTGATGAGATGTCAATTTAAATGGGTTCATCATTCTACATCATACTACAGACAGATAATATCTAAATAGAATGTTTACACATACACTTGCGATAATTTACACAATATATGTACATATGTCTGGTGAGAAAAACTCACCTGAAAGTTGCAGAAAATTTGAATACAAAACGACGATTCACCGATAAAGCACGACAGAGAATAACGATCAAATTCTTCTGACGTAGATTCAAATCTAGAACAAAATTTCAATTATGGAATACGTGACTTAAAAATTTACGATCAAAGAAAATGAGAATAGAACGGGGTTTGTTTGCTTTGCTCGACCACTCCACCGTGTACCGTGACCAAAACATACCCTAAACGAGAACCGGGTAACACTAAACTACGACAAAATTTCTAAAGGCTGACTGACAGAAGGTGAAGTTTTCCTACTCTATACTTTGTACATGTGCACACTCGTATCCCATGCAAACTCACGCCATGAATAGAACATAACACTACCCTGTGTCCAAAATTTTTTTACCCTGAGAAAAACTCAACTGCTTCGGGCCAAGCAAGTCGTTGCTTCGAGTCAGCACCTATATTGCTTCGAGTTAAATATGTCAAATCTACGGGTCATATGCAAAACTGGTGAACACTTATCCCTATTTCTCTGTTATCCGAATACTTACAGATGCCCATGTTTGTGTTGCCCAACTATCTTCTAACTCATATTTACCTCTAGAATTCAGCTTCACCATCAGATTTTTTTTTTTTTTTTTTTTTTTTTTTTTTTTAAACCTAGTTGTTCCCCATTTCTACCCAGGCTGATACTAACTAAATATGCAGGCATGTATTACTAAATTTGCAGACATGCACAACAGGGATGAAGTACTAACAGTACATAAAATGGAGATGAAGACTTCAACACCCAGGAAAACAATGACCAGACCAAAGTGCAACATTATGGATGCAATATAGATATGAAACTGAAACATATTAGATAATGTAAACTGGAATGGATATGAAGACTGAACATATCAAAAATTTTGAAAATACAAAGTTTCAAAATGAACCCAATAGGCTACAGTTACAAAACTCAAGTGAAGCAAATAATGCAACAGTAGCAGGTATATATGAATACAACCTCAATGCAGACAAGCAGACACACTATCTACATACATATATAACATCAAGCTATGATTCAAACAACAAGATAACATATGGTTTCAAGGGTCTGTTCATATTGTAAGAGCAGAGATATGGGATGCAGACAACTAAAGCATGGTACGAAGCAACATGTAACATTTCACATTTTATCAAAGTAATATAAGACAGTAGTGTGCAACTTGACATGCAAACTGCCACAAGACCAATTCAAGTGAAAATACCCAACTCAAATAAACCAACTAATGCAGACTGTCAAAAAAAATGGATCAATAATGCAACCAGGTTATAAGGGACAAGCTATTAATACCTGTACAAGACTGCAACAATTCGAATGAGGGTGAACTCAAATGCATACAACAATTCAAAGTGCAAAGTGAGGATCATCATGCATGGACAGTGCAATGTGACTGAATACAAGTCAATGCCAAGAAAATGCAATACAAATAGGCAAACAAAATGGAAATGAAGACTAGAGCAACATGAGGCATGCAATACTCAGTACATATCTTTATTACAAGAACAATTATGCACTTCAACTACTTAATTAAACAAAATATTTTAGTAGCATCTGCACTTACCAACTTATCAATTTAAAAACAAAACTTGGTGCAGCTGTTCTTATCAGTTTAAATCAAAAATTGATATCATTTGTTCTTAACAGTTTAAACACAAAAAAAAAAAAAAAATCAAATAGTATCTGTTCTTATTAGAATTAAAACAAAACCAAGTAGTATCTGTTCTTGACAATTTTAAAACAACCCAAATAGTATCTGTTATTATCAATTTAAAAATCCAAGTAAATTGAGCAAATGACAGCAACTAGCAACCAAACATCCAATCATGCAGTGACAATCTGTTCAAATCTCTGAAACCATTAACCCCTTTCAACTCATTGATCTTGAACAAAGCATCCACCCTTACTTCTATTTAGCATCACTATTTACTCAACTAAATATCCCAGTCTTCATCCAAATCTGATCTCTCTGGTGCGAATGTGCACAGGTGCACAACTTAGTATGTGAATCTTCACTCAGCCTATACCACAACTGACCTACACCTATATCATAATCATATGCAGACTTGCCAAACTTCCTAGCCTAGACAACAAGTCACAGATCTACACACAATAATTATGGACATAACTCGTACAACATGGGGAGGCCGAGCAAGGTGATGAAGAAAATCAGAAAATGAAGAAGAAGCAAATCTGGACGAAAGGAAAAAAAATGCTATTACCTGATAGATCTCGGGCTCAAGAAGGAGGCAAGGCAGAGCGAATAGTGGAAGGGAAAAAAGAGCTGGTGTAAATATAGATGATGTTTGTGAAGTTCCATGGGGATCATAAGTGTAGATAACGCATCAGTTTTTTTAAAGAGCTTTTTCATGTGTGATTGTACTTTTGATATGTATGTAGGCTATGAATAGGTGCATAGTTCGAACGTTATATAGTAAAACTTAATTTTTGAGGCATCAGTTTCTTTTACTTACGTGATTTAAGGAATGGGATAGATATATAGTGGTTTGAATGTAACTGATGAGCTACATCAGTGGAGGAGATAAATCAATAGTTATAATTTATGCGAGATGCCAGAATTGCAAGCCTTGATTTGTTGATAAATAGTGGTTTAAATCTTTGTATGAAAATATGTGTGAATGCAAAAGTCAGTGAGTTACATGGCTGAAAGGAAGGAGTGCATCAGTTATTCTTTAAAAATAGGTAAGAGGTTCGAACGTTTCTAGTAGAAAACTTGATTTTTATACTGACAAATATTTGGACCATGCATTTGATTCGTCTCAGTTTTATTTGTTTTCTTAAGTATCAGTTTTATTTTTAACTGTGTAAATATGAATACGTGTGTGATGATTCATTTATTTTTAAATAAATTTTGATTTGTATTAAATATGTTTACAAATGTATTTGGACGTTGCAAAATTGGAAAAATATGATCTGTGGCAAGATCAGAGGAAGAGCAATCAGTGGTTTATGACATCAGTTACAAAAGGAATGAAATAAAGGGAGGGACCGAGAGTTACACCACATATAAAGTTTAAAAATATGTAAATATGAATGCGTGATTTCAGCATGCTTTAAATCCCTTATTTAGTTTGATTAAAATAAATGAAATGGCCAGACTTAAGAATTAATTTATGAAAGAAAACTGACATGCGGAGGCAAGTGTAAATGAGTATATTACGTGATTAAGGAAACCCCTGATTTAGCATGTCACATAAGAATGGTAAATGTTAACCGTTTCAAATAATTAACAATTTCTAACCTTGCACTTGAATGTTTTAAACTGTTGCACGGTCAAAGGGAGAGAGAGCTATTAGTTTATAGGAAGGTAAATGTGTTATATGCGTGATTTAAGGTAGAGCCATTTGCAAGCAGAAAATGGGAAAGGTTGGAATTTGCTTCCAATAATATGTCTTGGCTGTAACGCAAAAGCTTGGTTTAAGGCATACGTTGATTTATCTTTAGACATGCAAACTTTTAATATCCCATTTGTTGCAAACTAAACAGTGTGATATAAGATTTAGGCAGTTACACAACTGGATTTAATGTATGCGTGATTTAAGTTTGATGGCTGATATAAGTGCAAAGGAAAAATATCAGAGAGGGATTTGAACGTTACTTAAAAATCAAAACTGAAACGGAAATTTAAAAGAGGGAGAGTTGATTTTCTTAGATGTGAACGGTAACAAAAAGATTTGTACACAGGGGTTGATTTTGCACTGATGTAGGGATGAACGTATGTAATACAATTTATTTTATCAATCGGTCAGTTAACGAATAATAAAATAATGTTTGGTATAAAATCACTGACTGATGTTTCTCTCCAAAATATTTGGAAACATGATTTTTTTACACTACGTTAAACAGACGCAGTCAAAATATCAAAAATTTCTGTAAAATAACATTTTAAAAACACACGTTTTATTACGTTGCTTTATACCCTAAAATTTGACGCGTCTTTTAAACGCGAAATTTTACAGTTTAAACATAGCTTAAATTTTTTTACAGTTAATATTAAATTTTATTGACATATACAATTTTATAAAATATATCTTCAAATTAAATAATTAACTATATTGTTAAACACAATTTATATAAATACATTTTTAAAATTAAATAATTAATAATAAAATAAATATCTAAAAACTAGGGCTGTTACACTCTCCCCCACTTAAGAATTTTTCGTCCTCGAAAAGGAACGAAAGAAGAGAAACAAAGAAGATAAGCTAGATAGACAAGAATCTTAAACGGATAGTTCCGGATTTGAAGCACGAAGAAGGTTCTCTAGAATTGGTTTTACCCCTTCAGTTTGACTGTCAGTCTATGGGTGCTCAGCGGTGCTCAGGTCCCGATGAGTAACAAAGATCTCAAAGATTATAGAAAGATTTCTAAATAGACTGGTATAAGCGATAGCATCCCAATCCGTAGCAGATAAGGAAACCAAGGACATTTAAAGATAGTTCAAAACAAAATAAGATAATAAATTTGAGATCATAATATTTTGAAAATCATTACGATTTATAGATATTATCATTTGGAAATCATACTACTAAAATCATAACCCTTTTAAAATAATCTTCATTTATTCAATTATAAATTTTCAAACATTATATTTTTAGAATAGCAGCACTGATAATATGTTATAGTAGATATGATAGTATTCCTAATCAGTTTATTATTTTCTTAACTCTAAATTCTTAACAAATATCCTAACCACTTTATTTGAAATACCTATTTTAAAAAAATAAGATATTCCTTCAATAAAAATTTTTATCCGAAACCCAAAATCTCAATTATCAAATTTAGCAATATTAGAATATGTCCTAACTATTCAAATCATAATTATTCACTTAGGGAATAACTTTAATTAGAATTTCTTAGTTAGATTTAAGGTTCCATGTTAAATCAACTTTGATTATTAGGTTCCTTTGAATAAATTTCTTAAATTCCTTTTTCTATATCTACCTCTATTTATCTTTTACAACTAAAATTTTAGTGTATAACATTTATTATAACCACCTAAATTTTAATTATAAAATCCCCTTTTTATAATGTATATTATCCAATTACATTGTTAACTTTTGAAACTCAAGGTATGTTATATTGAATGGAATTGAGTATTATACAACTAAACTTTCAAATTCAATTATTTCCTGTTGGAATTTCTTATTCAAATTTATTTTTATTAAATTATTCCTCAAGATAAAACTTAAGAATTAAATTTCTGATTCTTCTTCAAACCATTTAGAGATAAATAAATATATATACATAATATGTCAAATAAAATATAAATTATATATATTAAGTCATACTTTAGAAATTCAAATCAAAAATCTCAAGGTACACTGTAGCCGGACTACAGGGTGGTCCCTTCACTTCGAAACTCGAAAATGAAAGTCGATGATGCTGCAGTCATCACCGAAATTATTTTCCAGCGACAAAGAGAAAAGCACTAGATTTAAAAATTTTCGGAAACAAATTTCTATTCGAAAATACTTATTATATCCTTTTAAACTTTAAATACAAGGTTTGAAATCATCGGAAGTTTAATTCTCAAGTTCTAGTTTTAACTTCATTTCTATTTGTAACCATTGTTTTATAGTTCAATTATTTATATATGACAAAACACATGGCTTACAAACTCATAAATAAAATCAAAACTATTATCTCTTGACAACTAGTCAAATTAATTATAGAGTTCTGAAAATTATACTTATATATATATTAGATTTTATTTTCAAATACAGAAATAAAACTTTCAAGTCAAGGATAGTGATTCAAATTTTTGATGAACTCAAATCAAATAGAATTCAAGATGAGTTGAAATCAGAAAATCCGGTGATTAAAAATCAGAATAAGGAAACTGGGTAAGTCTATATAATCGTGGACAACCTTGACCGGGTCAACCGTGACTTAAAGAATCGGATCGATGTGGTTGGGGTAAATCTACATTTGATCCGAAGAGGTAGAGTTCGGAATAACCAAAGATACTAGCATATAAACCAATGATAAATATAAATCTCCGGTGAATAAATGCTAATTGTAAAGGAGTTTCACCCCTTTATTAGAATGATGGCGAGACCGCAAATTTACTATGAAGATCATTCGAAGTGGAGTTATGGAATACTCCAGAATTTAAGGAAGATGAAAAGTGAGGGACACGAATGAACTTTGGAACCGTAGGGGACGTTCCAGAACTCGAAAAGAGAATGGTTCAATCTCTAATGAAGGTGATTCTGTAAATCCAATTTACCATATATTCTAAGTTTTGCCTAGAACCAAAGCTCTGATACCAAATGTAATGACCCAGTATTTTCAACCCTTCGCATCCGCTCATGTCGGACTTGAAGTGTTCAAGGTACTGCGTTGTAGAATAAATTTGGCAAAACTCAGAATATGCAGTAAATAAAATCACAGAATCACATACACAGATATCAGAACTTACAGCGGAAATAAAATTTCAGTGGTTCATGAAGCCACTACAAATCTTTGATCAACAGAATTTACATAGTTTAGAATCTGCAATACAGCTTTAGACATACATAGGAACAGAGTCTTCCAAAGCCTTGCTTGCAAAAAGATAAAGACTGAAAAGGCTTCCAGCAGCACGAATGATCTACGGGATGTCCTAGCTCCAGATAGAACTGAAAACCGCAACTCAGGCTGACCCGAGCGTAAAATAAAACATAACACTCGAGTCAGGACATACATACTTATATAATGTAAGCTAATTCAAGTGTACTGTAATATAGAGCAAGTAACTTAAAGGATGCTTGGGACCGCCCATCCTCTAAGGATCCGTTAAACTATTTACTATGTAGTATATTGCGCTATTATAATAGTGTCTATTTATAAAATAAACATACTTTTTTCTTAGCATTAAGGGGTTACCCATATAGCCCTTAACACGTAATAGTCCCAGTAGTCCATCCAATATCATAGCTCCTCCTGATCGGGAAGCAACTAGAGGATACCACACGGGCTACGGGAGAAATCTAAACTCGTACAAGGCTCGGTATGGTAGATGACACGGCACAACTAGGCAATGCCAGGGTAGATATACCAATTGCTATCCAGGCTGGTGGAAACGCGTAGCCGCAGTTACCGCCCACCTCGGACTAACTCCCCAAAATCAAAATATAGAGGTGGCCACCGAATCAATCCAAAATCATAGTATAATATCGAAGAGGAGCGTCCGATCAGAGGAATGACCTCATTGGCCTGGAATTGCTCCTGTTTTAGCCACCTTATGCCAACTCACGGGAGTCGGGTCCACGTATTTACCTTACAGGAAACGCCACCACCGACCTACTTCATTCTGGAATCTCCGCCGCGTACACGGTTGGTCAAAGTGGTTTTCGGTATCGACAGAGAGTATGTCCATATCCGATCCCGGTCTCTTTGCCAACCCATCGTTATTATAACCCGTGGTCATTTAAAACATTTTATACTTTAAAACCAAAATAAACATTTCCATTTCAAAACTATAAATACGATATCATTTTAAAACCCAAAACAATATGATATCGTTATATTCAAATATAATTCTTTCCAAAACCATACTGCTTAAAATTTATAATATCTGGAAGCCAAATATTTGAAATATATCTTCAAAACATAATATTTGAAATTTCTACTTTAAATCATAACTCCCAACACACAAATGGTTTGGATATTCAACGGTATATAGAATAAATGGTTTAACTTTATGGTTACTTTGTGAAGAAGATAATTTATATAGCTTTACAAATATATTTCTTTATTTAAAGTTTAAACCATAATTTAAATATCACTTTATGTCCCCAAATCCGTTACAATTCCTATATATATATATCCAATTGGAGTATTTCCTATTCAAAACTAAGTTTGGATTTTATTCTTTCAACAAATCAATGTTTTATTATTTAGTCTTGAATATTCCCATAAATTCCATAAATAAACTCCCAATGTTAGTCATTTAATATCTTCAAAATTCACTTAATACTAGAATATTCATCTTAAATTTATTAAGGAAAATCCAGTTATAAATATCATATCTTAAGATTTTCCAAAACTTAACATAAAATAAAATTTCTCAAATTCCATGAGTTTTAAAACAATCAATTCTAGATTCTGTAGCACTTAGGAAATGCTACCTAAAGTTACGGGTAAAACTAGTCCAATTTCAAAAAGACCGCATTTTAAAATGCTGTAGCAGATTGATTAACTAAATAAATATTTCCAAATATAACTTATTTATCTATTTACTTATTAACATTTATAACTCATTCAAAAATTAAAATAAAATCCTTTAAAGATATTAAATCAAATATTTAACTTCCAAAATAATTTTTAAATATTTCAGAAAATATTATAAGAACCACGGGCCTGTATATAGTTCTCTAGCCTAGGTCAAGTGATACGGATTTATATCATTTCAACCCGTAATTTACAAAACCCCGGGTTCTATCATTTCAAACCCGCAATCCCAAGTTATCAGTTAAGCAGTTAACAGACTAGTTTAACAATAATCATTATTTCAGCCCATAACAATCCAACTTTAACAGGGAACTTGCAGTGGTGATTTAAGCAGTAAATAACAATTAAAAATATAACTGCAGAAATAATATAACAGATAAATAACTGATGAGATGTCAATTTAAATGGGTTCATCATTCTACATCATACTACAGACAGATAATATCTAAATAGAATGTTTACACATACACTTGCGATAATTTACACAATATATGTACATATGTCTGGTGAGAAAAACTCACCTGAAAGTTGCAGAAAATTTGAATACAAAACGACGATTCACCGATAAAGCACGACAGAGAATAACGATCAAATTCTTCTGACGTAGATTCAAATCTAGAACAAAATTTCAATTATGGAATACGTGACTTAAAAATTTACGATCAAAGAAAATGAGAATAGAACGGGGTTTGTTTGCTTTGCTCGACCACTCCACCGTGTACCGTGACCAAAACATACCCTAAACGAGAACCGGGTAACACTAAACTACGACAAAATTTCTAAAGGCTGACTGACAGAAGGTGAAGTTTTCCTACTCTATACTTTGTACATGTGCACACTCGTATCCCATGCAAACTCACGCCATGAATAGAACATAACACTACCCTGTGTCCAAAATTTTTTTACCCTGAGAAAAACTCAACTGCTTCGGGCCAAGCAAGTCGTTGCTTCGAGTCAGCACCTATATTGCTTCGAGTTAAATATGTCAAATCTACGGGTCATATGCAAAACTGGTGAACACTTATCCCTATTTCTCTGTTATCCGAATACTTACAGATGCCCATGTTTGTGTTGCCCAACTATCTTCTAACTCATATTTACCTCTAGAATTCAGCTTCACCATCAGATTTTTTTTTTTTTTTTTTTTTTTTTTTTTTTTTTTTTTTTTAAACCTAGTTGTTCCCCATTTCTACCCAGGCTGATACTAACTAAATATGCAGGCATGTATTACTAAATTTGCAGACATGCACAACAGGGATGAAGTACTAACAGTACATAAAATGGAGATGAAGACTTCAACACCCAGGAAAACAATGACCAGACCAAAGTGCAACATTATGGATGCAATATAGATATGAAACTGAAACATATTAGATAATGTAAACTGGAATGGATATGAAGACTGAACATATCAAAAATTTTGAAAATACAAAGTTTCAAAATGAACCCAATAGGCTACAGTTACAAAACTCAAGTGAAGCAAATAATGCAACAGTAGCAGGTATATATGAATACAACCTCAATGCAGACAAGCAGACACACTATCTACATACATATATAACATCAAGCTATGATTCAAACAACAAGATAACATATGGTTTCAAGGGTCTGTTCATATTGTAAGAGCAGAGATATGGGATGCAGACAACTAAAGCATGGTACGAAGCAACATGTAACATTTCACATTTTATCAAAGTAATATAAGACAGTAGTGTGCAACTTGACATGCAAACTGCCACAAGACCAATTCAAGTGAAAATACCCAACTCAAATAAACCAACTAATGCAGACTGTCAAAAAAAAATGGATCAATAATGCAACCAGGTTATAAGGGACAAGCTATTAATACCTGTACAAGACTGCAACAATTCGAATGAGGGTGAACTCAAATGCATACAACAATTCAAAGTGCAAAGTGAGGATCATCATGCATGGACAGTGCAATGTGACTGAATACAAGTCAATGCCAAGAAAATGCAATACAAATAGGCAAACAAAATGGAAATGAAGACTAGAGCAACATGAGGCATGCAATACTCAGTACATATCTTTATTACAAGAACAATTATGCACTTCAACTACTTAATTAAACAAAATATTTTAGTAGCATCTGCACTTACCAACTTATCAATTTAAAAACAAAACTTGGTGCAGCTGTTCTTATCAGTTTAAATCAAAAATTGATATCATTTGTTCTTAACAGTTTAAACACAAAAAAAAAAAAAAAAATCAAATAGTATCTGTTCTTATTAGAATTAAAACAAAACCAAGTAGTATCTGTTCTTGACAATTTTAAAACAACCCAAATAGTATCTGTTATTATCAATTTAAAAATCCAAGTAAATTGAGCAAATGACAGCAACTAGCAACCAAACATCCAATCATGCAGTGACAATCTGTTCAAATCTCTGAAACCATTAACCCCTTTCAACTCATTGATCTTGAACAAAGCATCCACCCTTACTTCTATTTAGCATCACTATTTACTCAACTAAATATCCCAGTCTTCATCCAAATCTGATCTCTCTGGTGCGAATGTGCACAGGTGCACAACTTAGTATGTGAATCTTCACTCAGCCTATACCACAACTGACCTACACCTATATCATAATCATATGCAGACTTGCCAAACTTCCTAGCCTAGACAACAAGTCACAGATCTACACACAATAATTATGGACATAACTCGTACAACATGGGGAGGCCGAGCAAGGTGATGAAGAAAATCAGAAAATGAAGAAGAAGCAAATCTGGACGAAAGGAAAAAAAATGCTATTACCTGATAGATCTCGGGCTCAAGAAGGAGGCAAGGCAGAGCGAATAGTGGAAGGGAAAAAAGAGCTGGTGTAAATATAGATGATGTTTGTGAAGTTCCATGGGGATCATAAGTGTAGATAACGCATCAGTTTTTTTAAAGAGCTTTTTCATGTGTGATTGTACTTTTGATATGTATGTAGGCTATGAATAGGTGCATAGTTCGAACGTTATATAGTAAAACTTAATTTTTGAGGCATCAGTTTCTTTTACTTACGTGATTTAAGGAATGGGATAGATATATAGTGGTTTGAATGTAACTGATGAGCTACATCAGTGGAGGAGATAAATCAATAGTTATAATTTATGCGAGATGCCAGAATTGCAAGCCTTGATTTGTTGATAAATAGTGGTTTAAATCTTTGTATGAAAATATGTGTGAATGCAAAAGTCAGTGAGTTACATGGCTGAAAGGAAGGAGTGCATCAGTTATTCTTTAAAAATAGGTAAGAGGTTCGAACGTTTCTAGTAGAAAACTTGATTTTTATACTGACAAATATTTGGACCATGCATTTGATTCGTCTCAGTTTTATTTGTTTTCTTAAGTATCAGTTTTATTTTTAACTGTGTAAATATGAATACGTGTGTGATGATTCATTTATTTTTAAATAAATTTTGATTTGTATTAAATATGTTTACAAATGTATTTGGACGTTGCAAAATTGGAAAAATATGATCTGTGGCAAGATCAGAGGAAGAGCAATCAGTGGTTTATGACATCAGTTACAAAAGGAATGAAATAAAGGGAGGGACCGAGAGTTACACCACATATAAAGTTTAAAAATATGTAAATATGAATGCGTGATTTCAGCATGCTTTAAATCCCTTATTTAGTTTGATTAAAATAAATGAAATGGCCAGACTTAAGAATTAATTTATGAAAGAAAACTGACATGCGGAGGCAAGTGTAAATGAGTATATTACGTGATTAAGGAAACCCCTGATTTAGCATGTCACATAAGAATGGTAAATGTTAACCGTTTCAAATAATTAACAATTTCTAACCTTGCACTTGAATGTTTTAAACTGTTGCACGGTCAAAGGGAGAGAGAGCTATTAGTTTATAGGAAGGTAAATGTGTTATATGCGTGATTTAAGGTAGAGCCATTTGCAAGCAGAAAATGGGAAAGGTTGGAATTTGCTTCCAATAATATGTCTTGGCTGTAACGCAAAAGCTTGGTTTAAGGCATACGTTGATTTATCTTTAGACATGCAAACTTTTAATATCCCATTTGTTGCAAACTAAACAGTGTGATATAAGATTTAGGCAGTTACACAACTGGATTTAATGTATGCGTGATTTAAGTTTGATGGCTGATATAAGTGCAAAGGAAAAATATCAGAGAGGGATTTGAACGTTACTTAAAAATCAAAACTGAAACGGAAATTTAAAAGAGGGAGAGTTGATTTTCTTAGATGTGAACGGTAACAAAAAGATTTGTACACAGGGGTTGATTTTGCACTGATGTAGGGATGAACGTATGTAATACAATTTATTTTATCAATCGGTCAGTTAACGAATAATAAAATAATGTTTGGTATAAAATCACTGACTGATGTTTCTCTCCAAAATATTTGGAAACATGATTTTTTTACACTACGTTAAACAGACGCAGTCAAAATATCAAAAATTTCTGTAAAATAACATTTTAAAAACACACGTTTTATTACGTTGCTTTATACCCTAAAATTTGACGCGTCTTTTAAACGCGAAATTTTACAGTTTAAACATAGCTTAAATTTTTTTACAGTTAATATTAAATTTTATTGACATATACAATTTTATAAAATATATCTTCAAATTAAATAATTAACTATATTGTTAAACACAATTTATATAAATACATTTTTAAAATTAAATAATTAATAATAAAATAAATATCTAAAAACTAGGGCTGTTACAATATGAAGGCAGGAAAATTAAGGTAGAGATTGGTGTCAAGCGTGCAATTGACATTACTCACTTTCTGGCTAGGTTTTTGATTTGACTTTCTTATGTAATTGTGCGGACTATGAATTTGATTCGTAGGACTATGGTGACCATTGGGTGGGTACTAGTTACGGTCCTTGTACTACTAACGGCCATGCCGCCCCCAGTCATTCATCGGTTGTTGTTACTAAGCTGGTGACTCACCTTCGCCCTTCAACTTGAGCGCAGCTTTCCTCGATGTTCAACACTGCATTCTTGTAAATCGTGTCATTGGAGAAGGATTATAAATAGTTCTTCCTCCGAGTCCGGGTCAGACTTGTAACGTGGTTTTGTTTAATTGGAGCACATTTTTTATCCTTTGTACATTTTAAATTGTTTGTAGAAGTACGGATCGTGTACATATGAGCGTAGTATTTAGTGTATGCTAGCAAGACTTAAGTAAATATAATAAAATCCTTATTTTTGATGTTTAATTAGCAAGCTTTAAGTAGTTTCTAGAATTGTACCTAATTCATAGGCTGTAGTACATTCAAGGGTTGCTTTTCATTGCCGTTCTTGAATTAACTTCTTATGAAATTCATGCTTATTGAGCTTGATTTTAAGCACGCATGTTCTGTTACATGCTCGGTAGGACTTGCCCCACTGTTTGGGTGCATTTTATATTTGTGCACTTGGCACGGTCCGCTCCGCTCCGCTATTTAGGGATGGATTGATGTTTGACTATGAAGTTAGACCATATATTTATAACCTTTTCAAATCATGTGCATGGTTTTTTATACTGGTTTAGGCTGTCCAATATCCTTACATCCAGTGTAGTAATGTTAATAGAATTAACATGAAGGAGTTCTTATACTAGTTCAAGCCGTCCAATATCTCTATGTCCAGTTGTATTTGGCCTAAAAAGCTGGGCTGCGTTGTATGCAGTATTTTTGGTAACTGGTTCAGATAGTCTAATACCCCTATGTCCTGTACGGGTATGTTAGCATGATTATCATAGTTATATTGTTATACTGGTTCAAGCCATCTAATATCCCTACGTCCAGTGTAATTATTGTGTAATATCGAAGAGATCAACACAAGAGGTTTTCATATCGATTTCGGCAACCTAATATCCCTACGCCCATGTAACGCCCCACCCTGAGACCCACACCAACAAATGGTATTACCGGGTAATACTATCTGCTAGTGCTGTGTAGGGTCGGTTACAAGCGACCACCTCTAAAATTGCTTTGAGCGAGTATGGAATACGTCGAATAATGTGATTATAATTTTCTTTTCTTCTCTAACAAGTGGTAATTCAACATATCCGATCTAGGTGTAAAACAATAATACAATGGTTTAATATAGGTTAGAATAATACATAATATAATATACAAACAGAATCAAACGTCAGAACGGAAATAATATACATCAATCTCAAAAGTACGAGTCTACGAAAGGAAATACTAGACTCACATTTTTTATACATATAAATCTATAACACTAACAGGTCCCACACACACATATATATACACATAACCACAAAAGTCAACAACATGAATAAGCTTCTATACAAGACTTAAATGGTACATCACAATAATAACAGCATTAAAATAGGTTTCTTAAGCCAGCTTACGTCTAAGGTCGCTGAGTCCTTGCACCTGTCAAGTCTTGGTCTGACCCGACCATTAGGATAACACTCGGTCATACTATCTCTAAATATCACAAAAGGTGAGATACTAATAATAATAACTTGCATAAAAGTCAAGGGTTATATCCATAGATGTACTTCACTAACATAGTAATACTTCATTTAAGACTTCATAATTTTATAGTTAAGTTTTTATGCTCATTTACAACACTCATCAAATTCAAAACAACCACAACAATAAGAGCATAGATAATTACACCCAAATATACAAGCAACAGACATGCACTTCGCAAGTCAATACATTAGATTGCACTTTGCAAATTATAACTCACGTGAAAACAAGTATCACAAGATGGGCCTGAAACCTCATTTAATCCGCCGAAATAGATTTACCAAGATGGAGTCTGAAAACTCGATAAATAGATAAGCATTATCTACTTTCAATAAGTAATTATAAGAGCATCGACTAATGTCCCATAACTACTTGATGGCGCTCAAATATTTACTCAAAGCTAGTAAATTCCAATTGTGCAAATAAATGTTCATTTGAACAAATATTATGAATTAACCGATGGAGTGAATGCAAGTGTTCCATATCACTTGTTTTACTAGACCATGTAATTCAATTTCTCATTTAAGTGAAATAATGAATTTGTATAATAAAATAATTTTATGTAGAAAATAACTTCTCTTGAAACATCGTTCAAATAATGATCTAACGACCGTAAAATCGCTTTATTCCAATTTTTTAGATATTAGTCTAGTGACTATAAAAGTTAACAGATTTATAAATATTAAATTCTAATTTCAAAAATACTTTTATAATTATTGGCTATATTTACTTTATAAAAGTAACTGAAACAATATACCTTTTGTATAATATATTTCTAATAATATCCCTTCATAAATAACCTTATATTCAATATAATAAATTGTTAATCTCAAAACGGTAGCAAAATGTTTGTATCTAAATCTATTTCTAAAATATGCTACTATATATATATATATCATATAAAGTAAATAGTAAACAAAGAAAGTCGCAAATATGGTGTAATAACACTTTAGAATCGAATTCAATCAAGTGCAAGAAAACACTCTTGAGAAGCAGAATTCATTGGAGATTACCTGGAGCCGAATTTGCTCTAGGTACTCCCTACCGGTCGACTGGTGGCGATAATTCCTGGAGCAATTCGACCCCAAAAATCTACCCCGATCGCCGTTCGTCGATTTCGATGACCGTTCTTGATGATAAACTCATATTTTGCAGTGTAAACAAGCATGCAAGCACAAACTATCAACCAACAATGCATGAACACAATGATATCAAGCAACTAAATTATCTAATATACACTGAGAAAAGGTTTTCAACAAACAATAACTAATCACTTCAGCGAACATGAATTTCATTAGTAGAAACAATAGTTGGAATCAATAGTATGAACATGCACTCCTAATTAAACATAGGTGTGAGTATTACTCACCTTATTTTTTATGATTTTCCTTAGCAATTCACCGAAATTGGCTTTCCTTCCTATGAACAACAAACCCTAGACTTTATCTCAACCTGAAATGAAGCACAAACAAAATAAAATACTATATAATCTAAAATCTATAATCTAGATGATACATTATAGTTTGAAAACATTGCCTTGATTTACTATGAATTTCTCTATTTTCTTTCCATTTTAAGATTTTTTAAGAACAAGGTTTGAGAAATATGAAGAAGGAGATTGTTCGGTTTATTGTAAATGGAAAAATGAATGTGCAGTTCATATGCCAAGCATAGAAGAGAGGAAATAATTTCTCTTACACACAAATGGGCTGAAATATCATTTAAGCCCAAACCCGAATAAAATAAAATAAATAAACCCTATTTCACTTATAATCTCACTTTTAAACCTATATTTTAAATTGACTTTATCTCCAAAATTTTATACATAAAATCTACAATGTATTTCAATCACTTATAATTTTTTTAATATTTGGGAAATCAAATTCTTATTTAAATTTACAACTTAAATCCTTATTTATTTCATTTAAATAATACTGCAAAATCAGGGTTGTTACAGACTCCCCCTTAAAGAAATTGCATCCTTGCAGTTTCTAATTTGGAGCAAAGTTTATGAATAATGGAGACATACTACCACTAAGAATATTTCTATTTTTCAACATATATACTAATAGTAAAACAATCTAACATCCAAGCAATAAAATAAATAAGCCATGTAAAAAAGACTTCTTGTATTTATATTCAAATAAAATCTTTTCGCTATCTGATTCTTCCTTGGATCATTCCTTTATTTACTCCTCTGATTCTGTGGTTTATGATCCTTGTCTTGCTATCCTTTCCATCCATTTGCTGGTCTTTTTGAGAATGTCCCTACGGTATCTTCCCAGGTGTTGGTGGATTTTGGTGCTTCTTCCTCTCCTGAGGTGACCTACTCTAGTTGTAATTTTGAGTAGCTGTGGCATGTCAGTCACGATCCTGTGCTATATTTTTCTTTTTCTTAGTAGTTAAGATGCTTTTACCTTACTCCTGTATTTCAAGTTTTTATTACATTCGTAATAAAAAGTGGATGGTCCACTATAAAACCGGCTGACCTTGCCAAAAAAAATCTTTTGGCACTCATTTTAAAATATTACAACATCCAATTTATTTCCAAGAATTAGATTTCTTCACTCAATCTCCAATTTAATTACTTCTTTTATAAAAATTTCCTTTTTTAAAATCAACATCTCGAATGATTTTTTTGCTAAATCCTTTCCAAAAAGTTTGATTTCTCCAAAAATTTGTGCTTCACAAATTATATCATTTTAAAACAAAGATCAACTTCTCTAAAAATTTGTACTTCACAAATTTCACTTCACAAATCGTACTTCAATATAAAACATTCTAATGGATTTATCATATTTTAAAATCATACTATAAACACAATCCTCATCCATCACATTCAACTAGTAATCAATTGATATCATCACAAATAAACTAGCATGAAAGCAAGTTAAATCCAACATATCGGTAATGGTATGCACTTCGCAAGCTAACACAAAAGATTGCACTTTTCTTATCCAATATTCAAAGGCAAGTATTTAACTTGTCTACATAAATGACCTCACTTCGCTAGTCTATGGCCAAAGTCTATCACAAATTACTACTCCTCGCAAGTCTACCTACACATCGCAAGTCTAACATTGGTAATTGCACATCGCAAGCCTATCTGTAAGTCCTACAGTTCATAGTCTAACATCAATGACTACACATCGCCAGTCTCCTGCACATCTGAAGTCTAACATGAATGACTGCACATCACATGTCTACTTGCACATCGCAGGCATAACATAAATGACTGCACATTGCAAGTCTAGAACCAAGGCCTATCACAAATAACTTCTCTTCGCAAGTCAACACAAATGACATGCACTTCACATGTCATCACAAAAGTGTCAAGTACATTCTAATAGAAATCATTCGAGTAACGCCCGTGCATCCTATAACCACCTGGGTTTACTTGAACATTTACTACAATTCAGTAAGCTCCACTTACTCAAATATTCTATAAAATGAGTCGTACAATTAATCTATAAGATGACCCCGAATGTCCCATAACCATTTGGGATTACCAAATCGTTTAATCATAGTTCTTATTCCATAGAAGCAATAATTGGCAACCGAACATCATTTCAAGGAATTATATTTCCACAACATGGAAATCACAAATATTCAGCCATGACTCATGTATAATTCCATTCAATTAAATTTCTTCATTCAAAGTTTATAAACTAGAAAATTAACTTCTAATAAGAAGTTACATATAATAATTAAACCAAAATATTTTTTTCTTCCCTCACCAAAATATTAAATTTATCAAATTTTATTTTTATTTTACAGTTTGAACTCTTCCTTCCATAAATATAAAATTTTAGTTTAGTATAAGTTATATCCTTATACTGGAAAACCTAAACTATATTCCCTTAAGGATCTATCGGTCCCACCGAACACCAAAAGAGGTACAACCCAAAAGTGTTAAATACTTCCTAATAGAAATCACAAGAATTTAACCAAGGCATCCCATACTACCCATGGAATTCCAAGTATTCACTAATGGGCTAGAAAGTACCACCCAAACATTCTTTTCAATGAGGGGTACAATATTCGAAGAAGGATTACTCGAGAGCATTTAAACCAGTTGGTAACACCAAGTCGATTATTGGCACTCTCCATCTTATAGAACTAAGGCTTTTAAAATATTAATCTTATAAAAGTTTATAATTTAAAACTCCAAACTTCCTTTCAAAATTTAAATGATTTCATTTGGGATAAATCTTATCTCCCAAAATAATTTTCCAACTTTATATTCTTCACATTAATATACTAACTTCCAATGGTATTTATTTATACCAATTCAAATAAAAAATTCATCCTTTCAGATTTCAAATCATCAATTATAAAATTCAACTTTCTTTTCCAATTAATTCCTTATTTTGAAATTCCAAATAATACATAATTTATTACATCTTCTGTTTTACCTTCTTTTAAATTAGAACTCAAAATTAACATCCACCTAAACCATAAAATGATATACACAACAAAGCGTAAGAATCCCACACAATTTTTCATATATCAAAATTATTACAACGACATTGTCTTGCCATTTACTTTTCACCAATCACTTTAGTAGATGGTTGCAATGTTGACTGTGAAATCAACATTGCTTCACCACTATTCCTTGCTATTACTCTGCTCGATTGCTACAACCCTTGTCAATATCAATACATACAAAACATATTTTAAAATTTTCAACCACCAAAATTTATTAAACACACACACACACACACATATATATATATATATATTTATATAGAAATTAATTTTCCATTCTTAGTTTGTTTTCCAAAAAATGTCCTTCCACAAAATATTCTAATATTATTAGTTCCTAAATAATCCAGATAATATTATTAAAACTCTATATAATATCTTCTTTTCCAAAACAAATATATAACTCACAGTACGTCTTTTGAAAATATTTTTTTCTTCAAAGATCTTCCTTTTAAAGGTTGCACTTTTCTCAAAATATGGTTTTATATTCAAAATTCATTACATATTCATATAAATATATTTTTCAAAACATTTATCCCATTTCAAAAGAATATTTAACTCAATTAAAACTTTATCTTCTTTTTTATATATTATTTATAACTCTCACAATATATTTGCAAAATATTAAATCTTAAAACACTGCGTGCAACAGTCTTGTCGAAGTATTTAGGAATTCCTATCGATAATGTTGATCAGGCGCATCGATCAGAATTCATAATCAATAGGTAATCTAACACAAAAATAATTTCAATTTTTTTATCAATCTATATATATATTCATATAATTGAAATCTATTAATAGCAATTTAAAAATACATATTCATTCATGCATACATCATACCATCCAACAAATATATATAGATAATTAATTATGGTTCTCCACGGAAATATTCTATCCGCTGCGCAACTCTGATCACTAAAGGATCAGGACTCCACTATACAACACTTAATTATTTAAATCATTTTATAAAAATAATTTAAAAAGTAATTTAAAATTTTCATAAATGCGTCCAATGATTATTCCCAATAATCATTTGTATCTCTATTCCTATATAGGAAATAAATCGAAAACTCTACCCGAGACACCCAAGGGACGGGACTCTAATCAATCTAAGCCGCGATTCATATTTCTTACATTCTATATTTTTTTGAATCTTTGCTCTGATCCCAACCGTAATGTCCCGCCATGAGACCCTCACTGACAAAGGGCATTACTGTGTAATACTGTGTGTTAGTGCAGAGAATATGGCTGGTTAGGAGCGACTATCTGTAAAATTGCTTTGGGCGAGTATCGAATACGTCGAATAATGGTACTATATTTTTCTTTTCTTTTCTGACAAGTGGTTATTAGACATATTTGATCCAGGCGCAAAATAATAATACAATGGTTTGATCTAATTTAGAACAATACACAATATAATATACAATATAGAGTCAAACATCGCAACGGAAATAATGTACATCAACATCTCTTAAAATTATGAGTCTAATAAAGGAAATACTAGCCTCACATTTTTTTATACATATACATCTATAACATTGACAGGTCTCACATATGTATGCATAATCATAAAAATCTACAACATGAACAAGCATCTATACAAGAATCAAATGCTACATCACAATAGTAACATCAAAATAGACTTTTTAAGCTGGCTCACATCTAAAGTCACCGAGTCCCTATACCTGTCAAGTCTCGATCTGACCCAAGAATTAAGATACATTCGGGTCAGACAATCTCTAAATATCACAAAAAGTGAGGTATATATAATAATAACTTGCATAAATGTCAAGGGTAATATCCATAGATGTACTTCACTAACAGAGTAATACTTCATTTAAGGCTTCACAGTTTTACAATTAAGCTTTTATGCTCATTTATAACACTCATCAAAGTCAAAGCAACCACGACAATAAGATCATAGATAATTACATCCAAATATGAAAGCAATACACATGCACTTCGTAGGTCAATACAAGAGGTTGCACTTTGCAAATTATAACTTGCGCGAAATTGAGTATCACAACATGGGTCTGAAAATCCATTTAATTTGCCTAAACGGATTTACTGAAGGTCGAGTATGAAAACTCAACAAATAGATAAGTGTTATCCACTTTCAGTTAGTAATTATAAGAGTGTCGACTAATGTCTCATAACCATTTGACAGCTTTGGAATATTTACTAAAAGCTAGTAAATTCCACTTATATAAGTAAATGGTTCATTCTCTGTCTACTTACTTTACTCTTTTCTCTCTAACTCGGGTAGACACTATTCCTTCCCGCGCCTCTGGAATTGTAACATCACTCCCCGTGTCCAATTCGTCATGTGTCTCCTTGTTCTTGGAAAAATCAACTCCATAGATAGGCTTATTTGCAAAACTATCAACCTTAATCTGTCTTGCGTTCTCCGCTCTATTGGTCTTAAAAGTATCTCCCACTTTTTCTTTGAGTGTGACTTCTCCAACTACGTCTGGGCAACTTCAGCCTTGCATCTTCTTGGTTTAATTCCTTCCATATCTTCCTTCTTCAACCATTGGCAGTTCAATCCACCTTCACTAGTACCGGTATTTTCCTCTCCGCTTTTAATTAGGTGATCTTTCATAAGAGAAACTCTTGTTGTTTTAAGAATGTTTCCCGCTCCCCGTTGCACATTTGTACAAAGACTGGTTATTTTTTCTTCCTTTGGATAGGTGGAGGTCTTCCTCCTCCACTTCGTAGGAGGATTGGTGCTGTTTTCTCTAGCAATGACCCATTGAAATTTTTGAAGCTCCTTTTGCAGAAAGAGCTGGTCTCTCATTGTCCCTTATGCCGATGTATCCTGTCTATGGCATGGTCATTGATTTTTCCTTCCCTTCTGTTGCTGCTATTTTTTGGTTGTGGTTGCCTTTTGTCCTATGCACTAGATAGTGGTGCCTTCTAGCCTTGTACTTTATTTAATGTTAGTCTAGATTAGGTTCTTTTGCTTTTACGTTACTAAGTACTTGTTGTTTTTATAGCTCCTATTATGTTTATGGCCACCGGTCTAACCTGTTGACCGAAACTTTATCTATGCTATTACGTTATATATTGCCATCCATTTTGTCTCGCACCGCATAACCATTACGCTAAAAATTGTTCATTTGAACAAGTCTCATGAATTAACAGGTGGAGTAAATGCTAATGTTTCATAACACTTATTTTACTAGACAGTTTAATTCAATTTCTCATTCAAGTAAAATAGTGAATTTGTATAATAAAATAGTTTTATATAGAAAGTAATTCTCTTGAAATATCATTCATACATTGATCTAACGACCGTAAAATTACTTTATTCTAAATTGTTTAGATATTAGTCTAATAACTATAAAAGTTAATATATTTACAAACATTAAATTCTTATTTCGTAAATACTTTTATAGGCTGTATTTACTCTATAAAAGTAATTGAAACAATATACCTTTTGTGTAAAATATTTCTAATAATATCCATTCACAAATAATATATTTAATATAATAAATTGTAAATGTCAAAATGATAGCAAAGTGTTTGTATACGAAGAATATTAGTCATAATTGTTCCAAATCTATTTCTAAAATATGCTACTAAATATATATATATATATATATATATATATATATATATATATATATCATATTTAATAAATGGTCAGCCAAGAAAGTCACAAATATGGTACAATAACACAAATATGGTCACCAAGAAAGTGACAATACGGTACAATAACACAAATATGGTCAGCCACGAAAGCCAATTTCTAAAATTAGCAGCATTCATGGGAGATTACCTAGAGCCGAATTTGCTCCAGGTACTCCCCATTGATCGACCGGTGGAGTGCCATCGGTCGACCGGTGGCAACAATTCTTAGAGTAATTGGGCTCCAGGAATCTCCTTTAATCGCCGTTCGTCGATTCCGACAACCTTTCTTGATGATAAACTCATATTTTGCAATGTAAACAAGCATGCTAGCACAAACTATCAACCAATAGAGCACGAACACATTGATTTCAAGCAACCAAACTATCCAATATACACCAAGCAATAGTTTTTAAGAAATAGTAACTAATCACTTCAACAAATATGTATTTAGTAATAGAAACTGTAATTGGATTCAATGGTATGAACATGCACTCCTGACTAGGGACAGTTGTGAGTTTTATTCACCTTATTTCTTATGATTTTCCTTAGCAATTTAGTGAAATTGGCTTTCCTTCCTATGAGAAAACCCTAAACTTCATATGAACCTGAAATGAAGGACAAACAAAATCAAATACCGTATATCCGAAATATATTGGTCGAGATGATAAATTATAGTTTGAAAATATTAGCTTGATTTACTATGAATTTCTCTTATTTTCTTTCCATTTTAAATGCTTGATTTTTGAAGAACTAGGGTTGAGAAATATGAAGAAGGAGATGGTTTTAGTTTATTGTAAATGAGAATATGAACGAACAGTTCATATGCCCAACGCAGAAGAGAGGAATTCATTTCTCTTACACACAAATGGGTTGAAATATCATTTAAGCCCAAATCCAAATCAAATAAAAGAAATAAACCTTATTTCAGTTATTATCTCACTTCTAAACCTATAATTTAAATTTATTTTATCTCCAAAATTTTATGCATAAACTCTATAATGTATTTAAGTCACTTACAATTTTTGTAATACTTGGGAAATCAATTTCTCATTTATATTTACAATTTAGATCTTTGTTTATTTTATTTAAACAAAACTAAAAAATCAAGGTTGTTACAGTCCAGTGTATTGTATTATCACTCCTTTCACAATGACAATTACAGTATTTGTTACATAAGCGCTGCAAATCATAAAAATTAGGGCCTGAGGTGCTCTGAGTTCAATGTTCTTGGAACCAAGTTACCATGAAGTCTTGATAACCGGTATGCCCCATTAGCTAGTACTTCATGCATGACTAATGGACCTTTTCAATTTGGGCCTGGAGCTTCATCTACTGGGTCTTTTGTGTTAGCCATCACCTTTTGCAGCACAAGATCCCCCTTGCAGATGTTTTTCTCCTTGAACCTGATGTTGTAGTTCTTTTCCATCCTTTGTAGGTATGCGGTAGATAATACTGTCGCCTCATCCCTACTTTCTTGGATGAGATCTAGGGTAACTTCCTTCAGCCTTCTGTTCTTTTTTGTTGTGTACGATATTCTTATGTGCGATGGTACTTCTACTTCGATAGGGCGCATTGCTTCGTATCCATAGATTAGCAAAAAAGGAGCATGGCCCATTGGGGGTCTAGTCGAGGTTCGGTAGGACCGAAATATCAGAGGTAGCTCTTCCACCCACTTTCCCTTGGCTTTATGCAATCTTTCTTAAGTAACTTTTTAATGGTTTTGTTTGCGGCTTCAAACTGCCTATTCAGTTGTGGGTGTGCGACGGAGGAAAAACTTTTAATTATGCCATTCTTCTTACAAAGCTCTATATACCCTCTACTTTCAAACTAGATGCCGTTGTTGAAAATTATCTTGTAGGGGATTCTGAATCTGGTGATTATTTCCTTTAACGCAAAAATGACAATCTTTTTTGCAGTGATCGTGGCCGAGTTCCACTTCTACCCACTTAGAGAAATAGTCTATTCATACTATGGCATACTTCACCCCTCCCTTTGACATGGAATTAGACCTATCAAATTTATGCCTCACATGTCGAACGACCATGGGCTGGTAAGCGGGATGAGCTCATGTGATGACTGTTTGGGGATACTCATAAATCGTTGACATCTATCACATCTTCTTAAGAATTCCCTTACATCCTGAAGCGTTGTGGGCTAGGAATAATCGTGCGTCAATATTTTCTTTGCAAACTTGGCCCCTCTTGAATGATCCCTACATTGGCCCTCATGTACTTCCCTCATGAATCGTACCCCCTCTTCTTTGGAAATACACCTAGGATAAGGGGTTGGCACCCTTTCTTGAATAATGTGCCATCAAAAAAGGAGCAGTATGGAGCCTGGTAACATATTTTCAGGCTTCATTTCTATTTTGAGGTAGGGTTCCATTTAGCGGGAACTGTTTGATAGGAGTCATCCAGTGTTCTCATCAGTTTGTTGAAGTGTTGGTTCGACAAGGGATTATTCATGATTTTCCACTGTTTCATGATCTTGTGCCCCTTGAATTACTGCCCGCCGGGCCCGAGTTATATCCAGTATCTCATTTGACTATGTTATGCTTGGCTCTGCATAATGCTCTATTAGTACTACCTTCATTTCATTTGCCACTTTGGTTCTTACAAGTTTGGCTAATGAGTCAACATAAGTGTTGTTTTCACATGGAATTTGTTCTATGCTAAACTGTTCAAACTGCTCTACTAAATTCTTAGAAAGTTCCACATATTTGGCCATGGTTGGTTTGGTTCCTTTACTTGGTTATTTTCCCGCACTTTGTTCACAACTAATTGAGAATCACTATGTATTTTAATATGGGTTACCTTCATTATATGGGACATTCTTAGATTTTCAAGGAGAGCTTCGTATTCTAAAACATTATTGGTTACTTTGAAGCCAAGCTGCACTGCTCCATACAGCTTTTGCTTATCTGGAAGGTTCAGTATATTCCCAATTCCTACTCTTTGTACATTTGATGCTCCATCTACGAATATTTACTTAAACCGTGGGGATGTGGCTTTTTCCTCTAGTTAAGGTTCAACTGGCAACATGCATTCTGTGATGAAGTCTGCCAGTGCTTGACCTTTGATTGCCTTTTGAGGACAATATGTGATGTTGTATTGACTGAGCTCCATTACCCATTTCAATAAGAGGCCTGATGTTTCTGGCTTCTTCAGTATTTGTCTTACGGGTTTTTCTATGAGGAGTTTGATGGGATGCGCTTGTAAACAGGGCCGTAGCTTATGTTGTAAGGAGCATGTTTTAAGCTAACTTTTCAATGACAGGGTAGTTCGGCTCCACTCCCGACTGCTGCTTGCATATGAAGTTGATGGGCCTCTAGGTCTTTTCATCCTCTCGTATTACTACAACACTGATAGTCTTATCAGTTACAGCTAAATAAACATATAAGTCCTCACCTGTTACTAGTTTGGATAGTATGGGAGCGTTTACGAAATGATCCTTTAGGTTTTGGAATGCAGATTTCCATTCCTCTGCCCATTCGAAATTTCACCCTTTCTTTACCTAGTCGAAGAATGGGATGCACTTGTCTGTTACTTTTGATATGAATCTACCCAGTGTTGCCACTTTGCCATTTGGTTTTTCAGATCCTTTTCTTTTTCTGGGATCCCCATTTGTATTATGACTTTGATCTTCTTGGGATTTTCTTCTATGCCACACACTTACTGAGTACCCTAGGAACATCTCTGATTGAATAGTGTTTGCAACCAAATTGTTCACAAACACCCAAGAACAGTTTTTTTGTATAGAAGTAAGTGAAGAAATTAAAATTAAAACGAGGAACGGATCAAGATGACAACAAATGAAAAGCAATAACCAGAAACACGGAGACTTATAGTGATTCGGCATTGTATGCCTATGTCCACTATAAAGATTATCTTTATTGATCACTTATAAATCTGATTACATCAGTAAGGAGTAGAGAAAATTTGATTACAACAAAGACTAAAATAACCTGCAGTGTAAAGATCATCAGAATTACCCATTAGACCAGTATTTATAAGTGTCGATGACCACCAATCTCTTTGAAACTTCAACAAAAGGACCTTCTTATCCATATGGGCCCACCAGAGGGGTCGCTAGGCCTAAATTCCAATGAAGAGGAATCGATATCGATCCCTTTAATGTTTGATTTTTTGGCAACGATCCCTATGGTGGCTTCTACATGCTTAAATATGTCGGCCCTTCAAATCTTATGTCATTTGGACCAAAGGAGCTCAAGTTGTTGCACGATCTTTGATTTAGCATTGCTTGTGTGCTATCATCTACCGATCCCTCTTATGGGATGTATACCGATCCCTCCATCTTTATCCATTTGATGTGCCATCCCTAGGGTACGTTCCTAGGGTCCATATGGCTTGCTCTCCAAATCTCATATGCTTTGAACTCATGGATCTTGACATATTGATTATTGTATGATAGAATGTACTTGGACTTTGATGAATGCCGACCCATATCTAATAAAGTATGCCGATCCATCTTCTTCCATAAAATATGCCAGTCAATGTCATTCAACTATGCCAAGCCCTTTTTTATGAATTAAAGTATGCCAATCCACATTTATCACTAAAGCATGCTGATCCCTCTTTTATAAAATATGCCAAACTATCTTAACAACCTATGCCGAGCCCTCCTTTATGAAATGAAGTATGCCGAATCCTCTACAGAAGCCAACCTATACTGATCCCTTCCATTTGATAAGCTATGTTCCATACTTTAAGCATTTTATATGGTTTATTTACCAATTCCATTCAACTCTGACTTAATATTACTATATGTACTTAACTTTTGGGTCCCACAATAATTTCTCTAGAATCATCGGCCTTGATAGCAGTCGGATCTAACTCGTGCAATTAACTCAATATATCCAGGCTAAAATGCCGGATTACACTTGCCTCCCAAAGTATGCCATATGATTAACATGACGTGCTTTGAATCAGAACAAGTTTGAATTGTCAAAAAGAGGTCCATCTAGCTTCTTGAATGATTGCCATTCCTTTGTCGAATATTTTTTTCAAGGTGTCGAACTTTTCATTGGTCTCCATGATGCTTGGTCAACTTTCAATCGTAAAAATCCAGTGTCATATTTCATCAATATATATAAGTCTTGTTCTATGAGACTAATAAGCTTTCGTTATCTGGTCCGACCCCGAACTTGAAGGTTTCAGGTTTGATTTCAATCTCTATCGATTTCAAAACCTGAACTTTTAAGTTATACTTGGTCGTGCTCATATACACGTTTTTGTTGTTGGCTCCCGTACATGTTCGGACACTTACATGTCATTGCTAATTTTCATAACATTTTATATGTTCATGCTTATAGCTAAACTCTTTCAACTGTTTTTGTCTTTTATCCCTTTTTAAGGCTTTTGTAGGGGTTGGCATATATGTATGTCGATCCCTTCTTTGAGTCCATGCTAACATGGATCGGTGAGCTTCTAAGCCGATCCCTCTCTCCATATATGCACTTGGCATTCTGGGTCAAACCCTCTACCATATATGCACTAATCTTTCTTCCTTCTGTTCTCACTTATTTTATTTTCTTGCTTTTGCACTGAATCCTTGTCATGAAACCAAAATCTCTAACATTCGACGTAAATCCATCCATGATTCCAACTAATCCACAAACTCGCCTCTCCTCCCTTTCCAATTCAATCATCTCCAAACACCCTCCTCCATCTTAATTCGAACATTCATATTTTCATATAAGTAAGATTTTGAATTAAAACTTTCGATTATAAGACGAGATTCTGGGTTTCAAGTTATTGGTAATTTTGAGGGCGTTCGAGGCTGTGATGACAAACGATCTAAGAGAGATGAATGATTAGTAAATAGGATTCGATAAATTAAGTTCAAAGAAGGAAGATGGGAGGAAGAAAATGGAAAAGGGTGTGGTTAGGAATAAAGGAATGGAGAGGTTGTTATGCGAGACTACTGTAGAGGTAGGGATTAGTGGTGTTGAATGATGCAAAGGGGTTAGCAAACTCGACTTAAAGAAGAGGGAACGGTTAAGCTATTGTAGGATAGGGGACGATGCTAGTGAGCTTGGGTAAGGGATCTGTAGGGAATGTTTTGCTGAGGTTTCGATTGTGGTGGTGGAATAGGGATCGGTTGTGGCTTGAATAGACTATTTTGACTTAAGCACAATTAAGTCAAACCCTACTTTGATGAGTATGAAGGGGTCAATATTGAAGCCACGGGATAAGGATCGACATAAATATTAGGATCGGCATGCCTTGGTCGAAGTGAGGATCATATAGGATCTTTAAAAAAGGGATCCACATATTCATTAGGATCGACATAAAGTCAAGGATTGGCTCTTTGAACTTGTAAACTAATCCACCCTACTTTGTTTGGAAAATCACCATTAATTCACCTTAACGAGCTTGGACATATGATGATGATGAACAATAAATATGCATACCCACTGCCGAACTAGAGATTGAACAATCAAATTCCTAGAACTTTCAATATATACTAATTTTTTTGCATATGGACTTAAGCGACAAACTTCACACTCCGATATGCCGATAGTCGATCCTAAAGCTTTCATAACCGATCAATTTGTTTACCAGCTTAGATGGTCAGCGACGACGGCCACTCTAGTTGGAATTCCAAGTCTCATCGTTTTACTTCATTTTTTCGACTTTAAACTGTTTGTATCTGTTATACACTGCACCGCACTCACTATCTCATACTTAACATGGGAACATGTTTAACATTTCTAACCTTGATTATCTACTAAGTATAGCTAATATGGTTTCCAGACGCTCAGAGCATTTAAATGCTTTGTCTTATGATCCGATGATGCAACACATCGATTCTGAAGCAAAATCAAGTTCTATGACTATATCCGACAGGCTTTCTGCCAGCCATTAAGCAGAACAGATGGAAGTTTCTAGCCTATGGGTTAGCCTTTTATCGGATGTTCCAGTCCTCCTGGCGGAGAATATAAGTCCTGCTTCTGATGCAGTAGTGGGTGCTATTCTTCTAAATAACCCAGTAGACTCACATGCCTCCCAAATTGGTGAGGCTGCACTTCGCTGGCTATATTCTATTCATGGAATTCCATTTGTAGATGTCTTGGTCCCTTTAATAAATGACAGGCCTCAGTTGCCCCAAGCGGGGTATACAACATGTAATAAATTTATGCGCTAGGCCGGATGCCCACCGCCCCTTAACTCGTTTATTCGAAAGATGCCGGAATATCTCCCACTAAACTTCATCCAAACAATTATGCCTTTATATATGGAACCTTCTTTCTATTTATGAGCATTCTATTTTGTCTGCCAACTCCCAAAGACATAAGATTCATTTACAACTTCAAACAGTGGTCGAGAAGTCCTTCTTATGTTTTTCTTGAACTCTTATCGAATTGCCAAGTCTTGATAGGCGCTTGGAATAAACCATCTTTATTTAAACATGAGTGGTTCAATGTACGATGTCCACCCGGCTTTGTGAGGCGATGGTTGGAAGGACGTAAGTGTTAACGTAATTTTATTCTCAAGTTCGCAAATCCAACTCCTAACATTTCCATTGAATCTGCTAACAGCTAGGATCTTTCAGGTGTCCACCCACGTCTTGAAGGCGTCAATTTTTCAAGAGCAGCTACCGTTCGCGCTACCCTGTCGTGGACATGGACATCAAATTCTTGTAACTGACGAGTTACTATCTTTATTTGGGCTGAAGGAGGAAGGGCATAGTACCAGGCTCCCTGGGAGAGCATGAAACACCACACATCCCTTAATATACCCAAAAGGACACATTAAAAGGTGTAGTATATTATAGGTATAACTAAAACTAACAGAGACTAAGATTCACAAGAAAAAAATAGGTAAAAATAGCGGAAACTAAAATAATAACCTATTCAAAATAAAAACTTCTAATTACATTATAAACCAAATAAGTCACATACCAAATACAACATACATGTCTTAAAACCCAATATGTCTCATGAAATAAAAACTCGTACTCTCAAAAAAAATTAGAGTATAAATATTACTCTCAAGTGCCAGTACAAAGAAAGAAAAATGGAAATAAAGAAGCAAAACACATATCAGAATCTTTTCCAAGAAACCACTGAGCAACTACAATCTACTACCCTCTCCCTTAATTGCCTATGGATAGAAAAAGGAAAAAATAGAGGTGTGGGTCAGACTAAAGTCTGGTGAGTAATAGTAACTACTAGAATCTTTAGGCAAAGTAAAAGTAATAGACCGTTCAATAGTTCTAGTATATGCAAAAGAAAACAAATGAAATAAGAAAGAGATAAACTGAAAAATACAATTAAACTATTACAATTGATAAGATAGGTCAACTTTGATTTTTTGCACTTTTCTTTGATAGCTGCTTGATTAGGCTAAATTCCTAATCCTATAATTAAGCTGAAATCCTAATTCTACCCTTTGATCGGCCTGCTACTTCATAGACCTTACTGCGGACTAGATGCTATATGACTCCCTATACAGCAGCCAATGGTAACTATGAAAGATACACAAATCACCCACTGTGGACTAGACGGTACATAGCTCCATACAAAGAAGGCAATGGTGTCTACGAAAGACATATTAAGCGCCTGGGACTCATTAGTGATTACTGAGGACCAAAAGGGAAGTCGCACGGGTAGCTGCCACCATGCTCATGCTACCTGTTGCTCCACCTATTGGGTCGTATTATTACCTCGACTGCGTGACCCTCGTCTCACTTCTGGATTATGTTAAACACCATGTCCATAGGAAATATATGGGAATGCTGCCTGTACTGGCCCGTCATCCAAACAATTTCGAATAGCGCCCTTGTCCAAATCTCTCGTGATTTGAACATCTCTATATTGACCAATTACTACCACTACTAGAATAAGCGTGTCCCTTGTCTCACTTCAGGATTATGTGAAACGCCGTGTCCATAGAAAATATAGGGGAATGCTGTTTGGTATAGGTTCTACTTTAATTCTTGCTTATTAACTTAGATAAATTAATTAAATAAGCCTTCACTCTTGTTCTTACTATCTTTGCTTGTTAATTTATCCTAAGTCTTAAAATAAGCCTTATTATGTTCCATTTATTATTAATCTGCGTTATAATCATGCATATTACTTAACCCAGGGTCTAAGTGTGAAAATAATCTTCTTTTCTTCTTTTATTCTTTTTAGTTATAATTCTAAGTTATAACTAGGACAATCTTTTTAATTCAATAATTAGGCATAATTTCAGTCCAATTCCATTTATATTACAGTCTTTATAATTTACATCCTATATTCCATTATTTTAGATTTCTTATAATGTAATACAATTTCGTGTTAATTCTGTTCTAATCCATACGCGAAGAAGAAAAAGGAGAAATAAAAGAGAACTGAAAATAAAAGGAAATCCAAGGCGTGGGAAGAAGATGTAAATAGCGCATAAATAACAGCAAATAAACTAAAATACTATAAATAAACTGTAATTAAATGGAAATGCTAGAAATAAACTGAAATTAATTGAAAAGAATAGCTAGAAGAAATATACTGAAAATAATCCTACAAACTATAAATAAAATATTAAAAAGACTACTCCAAAAATTGTAGTAAAAATACAACTATTGAAAACCCTATTATTTTAAGTTACTTAAAGAAATTTAAAATAATTACAATCACTCACCTCTGGTCCTTAGCTCCTCCCTTAAGGCCTTCACGCATCCACTTAGGTTGTTACGGTCTCCCCTCCTTAAGGGATTTCGTCCTCAAAATCTCTAAGGATAAAAGAATATACTAAATATTTCATTCAATTCTACGACCAACTACTCAATCATCAACTATTCGTCCATTGTCCTTAGGTTTTTCTAATGCAATTTATGATACTTATACAATTAGTGTAGTGTAAATGCCCCTAACAAATGCAAAAGATTAGGTGGTCCGCCGATTTAGTTGACCTCCTTTTTTGCAATCATGTCTATGCCATGTATCCAAATAAATGCGAAAATTTTCTAATGATAACTGATAATTCTATATACATGCTATAGACATCATCCAAATGCAACAATCTTGTGATAATCATCCATTTATAGCAAAAATGAAAAATAGAATAAAAATGCGCACACATCCATATGCATATGCTCTACTAGTTAGGCCGATCCCTAAGGAATAATAGTGCCTAATGTACCTATATGCGTCCATTAGCATCCACTAGCAAACAATTGCAACCACTAGTATACATCATTCATAACATGTTCTAATAACATGTTTACATCAAATCCTACCATCCTTAGGTTAAATCCTAAGTTCTACCATCCCAAAGAATAATAAAGGAAAGAACCTATTCAAAACTAAAGATGGAAATAGGAAATTCTAAAAACTTACTATCGAAAAGATGAGGATAGGAAGCACGAATCTTCTCTTCCGCTTCCCAAGTAGCGTCTGCGACATCATCCCCCCATTGCACCTTCACTAGCGGGACTTCCTTATTCCTTAGTCGCTTGATGTCGCTTCCAATAACCTTCGTGGGGATACGACGAACAGATGCTTCCCTTTCTACCTCCACCTCCTCTAATTGACTAGGCTTTACAACCTCCGTCGAGTCATATAAGCACTTTCACAATTGCGAAACATGGAAAACGTCGTGCACTCCTACCAGCCTATTTGGTAACTTTACTCGGTAAGCCATCTTCCCAACTCTCTCTATGATAGGAAACGATCCAACAAATCTGGAGGGATTACTTTCCATTCGATCCAAACCTTACCACCTTCCTAAGCGGGGATACTTTGATAAAAACTAAGTCTCCAACCTCAAACTCAATGTCTCTCCTCTGTTTTATCCGCATAAGACTTCTGCCTATCTTGGGATGCCTTCATTCTCCGTCGTATTAAATCCACTCTCTCCGATGTCTCCATCACCATATTAGGCCCAAGTAGCAACTTCTCCGTAGACTCCACCCAACATGAAGTGGACTTGCAAGGTCTCCCGTATAAAGCCTCAAATGGTGCCAATCCTATGCTCGCCTGGTAACTGTTATTATATGCAAACTCAATCAATGGAAGATGCTCCTCTCAAGTTCCTCCAAAGTCTAAAATGCACATCCGTAGCAAATCCTTAAGCACTCTATTCCCTCTTTCCATTTGGCCATCTGTTTAAGGGTGATGTGCCATACTCAATCTAAGTTGCGTCCCCAACGCCTCTTGTAAGCTCTTCCAAAACTCACTAGTGAAAATGGGATCTCCCCTAACCTCCTCAAAGACGTTGGAAAAATCTCTAACGACAGGAACTGAATCAAAATCTGCTAAAGATGAATCAGGGAAATAAAGAAAGCTCAACATGACTGACCCTTGCAAGTCGCAAGATACCTCAAGAGTCCTACCATTGCAAGTCTCTAATCTAACGACTCTCCCCTCGCAGTCAAAAGTAGCTCCATATGTGGATAGTCAATCCATACCCAAGATCATCCCACACCCCGAGAATCCCAAATCATAGGCGTTGCAGCCAAATTCTATGCCTAGGATATGAATTTTTAAACCCCTACAAACCATAGAAAAGTATGTCGATCCACCTATAGGGTTTGAAACAATGATGTGGTCTACCATTAAAGAAATGTCTAGGTAAAAAAACCCTCAAGAGAACTAGAAATAGAAGAGTGTGATGCTCCAAATTGAATAAATTCCGAATGGGAAAATCAGATATATAAATCAAACATTCAACTGTTACTTTCCTACTTCTATCTGGAATGCTACTGGAAGGTGCCACGTTTGATGCTTGAATCTCTACGACTGGTGCACTTACCCCCTGACCAGCTCTTTGGGGACAACTCCTACCCATATGATCAGTCTGCCCGCAATTGAAGCACTTTCCCTTTATCTTTTCCCTTTTGAAATCCTTGGCGATATGTCCCATAATTCAACAGCTATTGCACCTCAATCCTTTCTTATCTGAAGGCCATCGCCTTTCTTCTTCTCTTTGTTGTTCCTCCACCATTTCTTCTTTGGACCTTTCGACTTAACAACTTCCTTATACTCCCCTTCCTTGACCGCATCAGACATAAGTGCCATCTTTACCAAAGATTCATAAGTAGCTCCCATGGGTACGTGAGTCAACAACAATCCCTGAAGGGGCTGATTCAATCCCTTTGCCAACTTCATAGCTTTCTTGTGGGGCGTATTCACCAACTACACTATGAACCAAGACAATTAATTAAATTGATTGATTTATTCCTTCACTAACAATTCCTTGCTTCAAATTAATAAACCGCTCTAACTAAACACTCTCCTTTGCTTGAGACAAAACTTCCTTTCAAACCGCTCCTGGAATCTATTTCCTTCCTTCTAACTCTATGACCTCCCATCAATACAAATCCTCCACTTTCAGTTACCAAGATGCTAGCCAAACCTACTACTGGTCCTCCAGTCCCAATAAGCCAAATATCCTCTTGGTGTCCCTAAGCCAAGCTCCCGCCTCCATAAATTCTCCTTGCCAGAAAGTGTACTTTACACCCAAACTTGCAAAATCCTTACCAAAATTAGAGAAATTGATGGCGGCAGGTGGGTTGATGGGGTTCTCACCCGCTGGTGTAGGATTGGGTGCTGTCCCGTGCACCTTTGGATTCGTGGCTTGTAAGTACCTTCAAAACTAGGCTGGTAATGGAATGCGCTTAGGAAGGTTAGGGGCATCAACCATTCTATGAAAAGAAAGAGATAGTTTAGGAAAGAGCCAAAGGGAGATTGAACTGGACTTATGAGGGGATTTTAAAAAAACTCTTTTATTCTTAAAAAAAATTTTAAGAGTTTTTTTTTTGAAAAGTTTTTTTAAAACAAGTTATTACGGAAAATACTTTATTTAAAATAAATTTTTAGGAATCTTGTAACCTTAGGCTCTGATACCAAGTGAAACACCCCACACCATTTAATATACCCAAAAGGACACATTAAAAGGCATGGTGTGTTAACTGAAACTAATAGAGACTAAGATTCACAAGACAAAAATAGGTAAACACAGTGGAAACTAAAATAATAACTTATTAAAAACAAAAACTTCATAATTACTTCATAAACCAAATAAGTCAAATACCAAATATAATATACATGTCTCAAAACCCAATATGTCTCATGAAATAAAAACTTGTTGTCTCAACACAAATCAGAGTATAAATATCCCTCTCAAGTGTCAGTCCAAAGAAAGAAAAATGAAAATAAAGTAGGGAAATACATAGCAGAGTCTTCTTTAAGAAACCTCCGAGCAACTGTAATCTACTATACTCTACCTTGATTGCCTATGGGAGGAAAAATAAGAAAATAAAGGAGTGGGTCAGACTAAAGTCTGGTGAGTGATAGTAACTACTAGAATCTTTAAGCAAAGTAAAAGTAATATACTGTTTAATAGTTCTAGTATATACAAAAGAAAACAAAGGAAATAGGAAAGAGATAAACTGGAAATACGATTAAACTATTACAATTGATAAGATAGGTCAACTTTCATTGTTTGCACTTGTCTTTGGTAGCTGCTTGATTAGGCTGAATTACTAAACCTATAATTAGGCAGAAATCCTAGTTCTACTCTTTGATCGGCCTGCTACTTCATAGACCTTACCAGGGACTAGACACTATATAACTCCCTACACAACAGCCAATGGTAACTACCCGACTCAGCATAAGCGCCCCCTTGTCTCACTTCAGGATTATGTGAAGCACCTTGTCTATAGAAAATTTAGGGGATTGTTGCCGTTTCTGGCCCATCATCCAAACAATATCTAATAGCGCCCTTGTCCAAAACCCCCGTGATTTGAACATCTTTGTATTGACCAATTACTACGACTACTAGCATAAGCGTGCTCCTCTCATCACTTCAGGATTATATGAAACACCGTGTCCATAGAAAATATAGAGGAATGCTATCTGATACTGGTCCTACTTTAATTTTTTGCTTATTAACTTAGATAAATTATTTAAATAAGCCTTTACTCTTGTTCCTACTATCTATGCTTATTAATTTATCCTAAGTATTAAAATATGCCTTATTCTGTTCTATTTCTTATTATAACCTATGTTATAATCATGCTTATTAATTAACCCAAGGTCTAAGTGTGAAAATAAGCATTTTTCTTCTTTTATTCTTTTTAGTTACAATTAGGCCAATCTTCTTAATTCAATAGTTAGGCACAATTTTAGTCCATTTCCATTTATATTATAGTCTTTACAATTTACATTATATATTCCATTATTTCAGATTTTTTATAATTTAATCAAATTTTGTGTTAATTCTATTTTAATCCATATGCGAAGAAGAAGGAGAAATAAAAGAAAACTGAAAATAGAAGGAAATCCAAGGCATAAGAAGACTATGTAAATAACGCATAAATAACTAAATAAACTAAAATACTGTAAATAAACTGTAAATAAGTGGAAAACTAGAAATAAACTGAAATTAATTGAAAAGAGTAGCTAAAAGAAATAGATAGAAAATAATTCTAAAAACTGTAAATAAATTACTAAAAAGGTTACTCCAAAAATTGTAGTAAAACTATAATAATTGGAAACCCTATTATCGTAAATTACTTAAAGAAATTTAAAATAATTGCAATCACCTACCTCTGGTTATTCGCTCTTCCCTTTAGGCCTTCATGGATCAACTTGGGGTTGTTACAGTGCATCATTGCCATGGTATGTTACAGAGCAAAGAAGGGATGCAATATATCCTGTCGTGCCCCCAGCCTAGGGGACTAGGGATGACACTGAAGAGGGTAAGATTAGGGATTCTGTAACATCCCCTATCTAGAGGTCCAAAGCTAAGCATTACAGATGTTGCAGTCATCTACAATATTAACATCCGACGACTAAATATGGCTATGTTAATGGTATCTTTAATATCAGAAGCACTTGAACATGAAACAAATCAAAGATTTCAAAGCAGAATATTTTATTACATTTCAAAACATATGTTCCATATTCAAATTACATAATACCGTAATGTTATGTAGGAAAAGATCAAATATAATTATTCCAAAATATGCCAAGAGTGACATATGAAGACGCCTCCTTGGTTGACCAGAGTTTTATCTAACTTGATACATAGCGGAAATAAACACAAGACAAGAACTGCAACTCCTAAGTAGCTATCCGTTAGCCTCTTGCTTGCCTTCAGTAGCTTTATTCACCATCCTACTAAAAACCTGAAAAGCCTCAATCTTCAGCCTGCTCAAATCAATTTTGAGCACCCAAGAGTTTAAGGGGAAAAACATAAATTTCGAGTCAGACATAAAGCCTGGTGTGAATTATGCTACACATCCCGATTATTAATGTTAAGTGAGACCACGCCGCTTGACGGAATGGGTTTCCCCTCACTAACATCCTTTTAAAACATATCCTTTTCAAATCTTTTCCTGCAACCAAAATTGGTTAAATACTGTAAAGCATCTATATGTAAACATACATATCAGGTAATATAAGGACTATCTATTCGAATACTGTAGTTTTATGTGGCTGACTATTATCCTTTGGTTGACTTGGGCCTACCAGATAATATAAGAAAAATTTATCTAACATCTGTTAGACACTCCACTTCTGGACAATCTGTCCTTAACTATTTGTTAAATACTTCTCTTTCGGACGGCCGGTCCTAACTTAACATCTCCCAGGGTCACCTGATCCTAATGGTTTTGCGGGCTCACCAATAACTTATATGTATGCAAACATATATCCCCTTCTGTGTGTAATCATAATTTTAGTCTTACCTATAACAAAGCCCTACACAATTGAATTTTGGACTAAATTAGCTGGGGCCAATATATAAAGTATAGGACGTGACCCTATACCAGTCCCATTTGGTATTCTAATATCTGAGTCATTTTACTTAAGGATACCTTTCCAAAATTATCCTTGAAAACATTTTCATCTAAAATAGATTTAAAACCTTTTGCACCAAACTAAAATAAGGAAAAACACTTATACTCTATGCTTTACACAAAATCACCTTGCCATGTTATATATAATGTACTCAAACCTTAGTTGTTGAAGACATTTAATCACTTGATAGTACCCCTTTCGATTCCATTGAAAGTCCCCCTTTCGAAACCAAGTAAAACCCTTCATTTATCTAGACCGAAAGGCCAAAACCTTCCTTTTGAAACCATTTTTAAAACCCTTTTGAAACCTTTGAAAACCTTCCTTTCAAAATCTTTGAACCGTGGATATCATATCTTAAAATACTTCAAAGCATTTCCTTTAGGAACCCTTGGAAAAACCATCCATTTCATCCCTTTCGAAATCATCAGAAAAATACTATCTTTCGACTCCTTCGAAAACCTTTAGGGAACCACCCCTTCGAAACTATTTTCAAAACCTTTCGAAAGCATTAAACCTTAAGAAACTCAAACCTTTCAAAAGCACTTGGGTTCAATTTAAAACATGTGAAAAACACCTTTCGAAACCATTTAAGTCGAAACCATTGGGTTATAGTTCAGAAGAACAAAAAGGGTCTATAAAATCATTTAAGTCGAAAGCCAACCTTTCAAAATAATTCCTAAGTAATAGTGATGGTGTCGAAATCACCCTTTCGAAAGCATTGTAGAAGTAGCTAATTTTAAATATACCTTTCGAAACCATCAACTTTGAAAGGTAGAAAGGCGGCAGCAGGGGGTTTTGACCCCGTCGAAAGCATTACTTAAAACAAAAGAATGCAACCCATTCGAAACCCTTTCTTCAAAAGCACTTGACTCAGTCGAAAGCCAACCGAAATGAAAGCTATCCTTTTGAAAGCAAAGCATGCGCTACTTCCATTTTAAAACAAGGCATACTCCAGCCCCTTCGGAACCCAGCGTTTCAACTACATAACTTCCCCCTCTATCCAATACACTATGTACCAAGCAACTTGATACCAGGCGCACTGGTTTCAAAAGCATGGTGGCAAAACGTCCTATTTGGAACCGTTGGTGCCGAAAGTAGCGGAACTTGCTAAAAACATGTTATTATGTTTTTTTAACATAAAAAAGGAACTTTTCAACTAACCTGATATTATTTGTCAGTTTCATTAGTTGCTAAATACTTTTTTCAAAAGTGCTGCCAATATTTTCAGAAATAAACAATATTTTATTATTACAAAGTACCCATTCTTCTTAATAAAATATATGAACATTTAAGTCACATACCTTAAATTATTCATAAAAACACTGAGGAAAATTCTACAAAAATTTCAAAAATTCCTATTTAATATGTTTTCTAACATATATAAATTTCAGACCCAAATGATTAATTATTTTGTCGTAAATAATTTATAGCCCAATAAATCATTTTCTTCACTAGAAAATTTATACAAAATCCACATTAATTCAGAAAATTATGAAAATTAAAACCCATTTCTAAAATATTATTTCAGATCTACATTTAAATTCGCAAGGCAATTGAATGTCATTTAGTAGGGTTTTCATACCAAAACATATCATAAAAACCAATATGACCATTCATAAATCATCAACAAGGATATATAGACTTTTAGTCAATCAAAATATGGCTTTCTCATGCGAAAACATCTTGGATGATACTTAAAACCAAAAAAATAAGAAAAATGAGATGCAGTCATTATTCACCTTAGCTTTGTGATTAAAGATGTGAGATTTGAATTAAACTTGATGTTGATTAAGCCTCCCCTTTTACTTTCTTCTTCTTACTCTTGAAAATGGTGGCCAACCTCTCTTTGCTTTTAACTTTTGTAAATGAATGCAAGGATAACTCACGGCTAAGCGTTTATGGTATTAGAGTTCTTCCTATTTTACCCCTTACTTATTTCCTAATATATCTTATTCATGCTATCTCGTTTTGATTTACATATTAACAAGGCATGACTACCCTTAATTATATTCAAATCTCAATCCATTAATCATCTTACATTATTTTATTTAATTTGTTAATTAAATAACCTAATAATGTTACCAAAAATATGGGGCGTCACAACCTTCTCTCCTTAAAGAATTTCATCCTCGAAATTACAGTAAGGAACACAACAAAGCAATCAAAGGTAAAACATACCATCAAACAGATTAGGATAAGCATCTCTAGTCTTGCTTTCAGTTTTCCAAGTACAGTCTCTAGCATCATTACTCCACTGGATTTTCACTAATCTGACTGTCTTGTTCCTCAACTTCTTCTCATCTCTCACGACTATCTGGATAGGCTTCCTAACTATAGTCATGTCTGGTTCCATTACTAAATCTTCTAACGCAGTCGATGCTATAGTGGTGTGTGGATCCCTAACATACTTCCTTAGTGTGAAACATAGAAAACATCATTGACTCCAGCCAAACTACTCGGTAACTTTGCTCTCTATGCGAGTTTCCTAATTCTTTCTAAAATAGGAAATGGTCCTATGAATCTCGGTGGTCTTTCCGAACCTGATAACACTTTCATCGGCGATACTTTGACGAAAACATGATCTCCAACAAAGAATTCCAAATCATTCCGTCTTTCATCTGCATAGCTTTTTTTCCTAGACTGAGCTTTCTTCATTCTCATCCTTATCAGCTTAATCTTTTCTGTTGCTTATCTTACCAAATCAGGACCAAGGACTAATCTATCTCCAGTCTCTAACCAACAGGTAGGGGATTCGCACGGTCTTTCATACAAAGCCTCAAACGGTGCCATCCTATACTAGTCTGATAACTATTGTTATATGAAAAATCAACTAGGTGTAGGCGGTCTTCCCATGATCCACCGAAGTCTAATACACAAGTTCGTAACAAGTCCTCCAAGACCTTGTTAACCCTTTCCATTTGCCCATCGGTCTGCGGATAGTAGGCGATACTCATCTTAAGCTTGGTTCCTAAACTTTCCTGTAGACTCTTCTAGAACTCGCTAATGAACAAAGAATATCTATCACTAATAATACTAATTGGAATTCCCAAAAGCCTAACTACATTCTTCATAAACAACTTAGCCAATACAGGTGCCTCCTATTTGATTTAACTGGAATGAAATGGGCAATCTTAGTCATTCTGTCCACCATGACCCATATACTTCCATTCCCTCTATTAGATCTCGGCAACACATCTATGAAAACCATGGAAATAGAATCCTACTTTCATACTGGAATATCCAATGGCTGAAGCAATCCATTTGGCTTATGATGCTCCACTTTTACCCGCTGACAGTTTAAACACTGTTTCACCCATAAGCCAACATCCCTCTTCATGCCTTTAGAAGCAATCTTCTCAATCAATACTGGTCGGACTTATAAACAAGACAATAAGAAGATCCTCCCCCAGACCTAGTCTCGGATCTACACCGCACTCTATAAGCTGTCAATGCTTCCAAGTCTTTCCATTATGCTATCATAGCTAACACTGCATTCTGATGCTTCCTACTAAGCGCATATGCAACCTTGTTGCCTTTCCCTAATGTGGAATCTATTCCAAAATCATAAACGGTTAAAAAACTCTAACCACTTGTGCTGTCTCATGTTCAGCTCCGTCTGAGAGAACAAGTACTTCAATGACTTTGATCTGTATAAAGCTCTCACATCTCTTCCAAATGGTAATGCCTCCACACCTTTAATGCAAATATCACTGCAGCTAACTCCAAGTCATGCATTGGATATCTAACCTCATGAGGTCTAAGTTGTCTAGAAGCGTAGGCAATCACTTTACCCCTCTATATTAGCATAGCTCCCAATCCCGTTCCACACGCATTAGTATGAAAATCTAAATCTCGATTCCCATCCGGAACAAACAATACAGGTGCATGTGTCAATAAGTGTTTCAAACTTTGGAATGCTTCCTCACACTTATCGGTCCACGCAAACTTTACATCCTTTCGCGTTAGCTTCGTCGTCGACGTTGCTATCCATGAAAAATCCTTTATAAATCTCCGATAATACCAAGCCAAGCAAAGGAAACTTCTTATCTTAATTACCATTTCTGGTCTCTTCCAATTGTTAACGGCTTTGATCTTTTCTGGAACGATTGACAGTCCTTGCTCCGAAACCACATGACCAAGAAACTTCACTTCCTTCTTCCAAAAATGACACTTTGAAAACTTTGCCTTTAGCTGATTCTGCCTCAGCATCTCAAGCACAACTCTAAGATGAACTTCATGCTTCATCTCATCCTTAGAGTATATCAGATTATGATCTACAAAAACCAACACTAACCTATCCAAATGCTCTCGAAAAATCCAGTTCATCAAATCCATAAAGAATGCAGGTGCATTAGTGAGTCCGAACAACATAACTAACCATTTGTATGACCTATATCTTGTTCTAAACACCGTCAAATGTATACTATCTTTTTCCACTTTGAGATGATGATAACCTATAGCCACATCCAACTGAGAAAATATCTTGGCTCCACTCAAATGGTCAAATAAATCATCAATCCTTGGCAATGGATATCGATTCTTTATCATCCTCTCATTCAACTTATGATAATCAATACACAGCCTTAACGATCCATCCGACTTCTTAGCAAGCACTGCGGCTGCTCCCTAAGCAGAACTACTTGGTCTGATGAAACTCTTGCCTTCCAAATCTTCCAACTGAGCTTTCAACTCCTTCACCTCCATAGGTGACATCCTGCTTGGCAGCTTACTTACCAGTTCTGCTACAACCACCAAATGAATCTGAAACTCAATGGCTCATTTTAGTGGTAATCCAACTACTGGCTCGAAGACATCTGCGAATTATATAAGCATGAAAATATGATTCAACTCATCTTCCAACTCCATAACACCCAACAAAGCATTCTCCTCACAACTAGGGTTTTTTACGATATAAACTATCCGATCACTACAATCAAGGTGTCCAAAGTGATATTTTCCTATTGTGGAAAAATATCCTAGCATCATATTTACTTAATTAATCCATACCCAATATAATTCCAAACCCTACAAAGTCTTATACTTGCAAACTGCAAACAAAGGTGTAAGCTAGCAAGTCAAACTCTAAGTTGTCACACTTCATCCTATGTGTCGCATACCCGCCAATCAGATTTGCAGCTGTTAAGGAAGTAACTAAATATGTGAGTTCTATGTTAAGCTTATCTACCAAACATCGAGATATAAAAGAATGTGATGCACCACTATCAAACAAAATGCTAATAGACATATCATGAATCTGAAGCGTACCTCCCAATACTACTTTTCCTTTCTCCTGGGCCGTTAGCTTTGAAGTAGCAGGCTCCAGTGCAAATACTTGGCCTTTTTCTCCTTTAGTTGGCTCTTTGCACTGGTTCTTATAGTGGCCGATTTGATCACAATTAAAGCACCTAATGTTCTTCTTTCCAATCACCTCCTTTCCTTTTTCCTTTCCAGTACGACACTCGTGAGCATAATGTCCTTTCTTGTCGCAGTTATAATAGACCACCTCTGAATTAATTTCTTTGCTACTCCTCCTTTCTGAGCATTCTTCTTATCGAAAAACTTCCTCGTTTGGTCTTGTCCAACCTGGACCTCCTTTTCCTTCTTCTTCTCCAAACAAGCTAACATCGCTTCGTGTCACGATGCCATCTCCACATCGTTACAGATGATTGCTACATTCAGTATTAAGTCCTTACTGAATTTCGAGGACGATATTCTTTAAGGAGGGGAGCCTATAACTCCCCTAATTATTGATAACATTATCAGGAGATTTAATTAGATTAATTAAATAGAATAATGTAAATGTTAAGAGATAGGGAGTTGAGATTTAAATAAATATAACTAAGGTCGTGCTCAAATAAATAGTTAAATGGGGGGGGGGGGGGGTAAGAATGGGTTATAAGTTAATTAATCTACATAAGGGTTTATTGGGAATTTGCTGCACAACACTCCTCACCGTTATGTATTCCCGTTTCTCATATTCATTTCCCATTTCTGTCATTTTGAAAACACAAATAAAAAACATAGAGAGGAGCCGCCCATTAATAAAAAGAAGTAAAGAAGAATTCAATCAAAAGCTAGGGATTCAAACTTAGGCGAAATTGATCTCAATCCAATCTCCTTATCTTAATCAAGGTGAATAATAATTCATTGCATCTCTATTTTGTTTTATAATCATATGTTTTTGGATTTAAGGGTAAATTCGTTTTATGAGGATTTGGATGACGATATTCTTGAATTACAATTTGCTGATTTAAATATGAATGTTTAAATAAGATTATATGTGGTTTTAGGGAAAAACCGATTTATATTTATGTTTAAATGACATGGAAAATTTATGTTGTATAAAACATGATTTGGAGTTAATTTTTAATTTGGATAATTTTTCAATCTATGGAAAGATTATTATGAATTTTGAAAGGAAAATATGATTTACTGGGTTTATAAATTTATTTCGGAAAATATATTAAAAAGTTGGGTCTAAAATTTTGATATGTTAGATAACATGATTACAGTAAATTTTTGAAATTTTTGGGGATTTTTCCAAAGTAATTTGCTATGCCAATTAAATTATTTTAGAAGAATGACTTATTTGCAATATTGATTTTGCTAAATAGAATGGCTTGTTTGCTAACTTAACCATTGTTTAGAACTGAAATTAGCAAATAGTTATTTTAATAAAGAGTTTGAGTAGTTAAGGCAACCAATCATAAATTTACATGTGGCAGGTTTAATAAGTGTTTTCTTTTATTAGTATTAAATCAGGTTCACCCAGAAAAGTTGGTACTGCCTTCTTTAGAAGTACCTTTCGACTCAGAGCTTCTACCTTCAATCAAGTCGAAACCCTACTAAGCTGAAAACAATACACAACGTATCATTTAGATGGTAGGTAGTGGATTGGAGAAGGGCGGAAGGCATGGTGTCAACAACAGAGCTTCTGATAGGGTTGATACCTTTTTGTTTGTTTTAAAAGTAAAGCACCTGCCTTTGTTTTAATTAAAGTTTTGATGGAGTCGAAGCGTATGTTTTTGAAAGAGGTTTTCCAAATGCTTTAGAAGGGGTTGCTATCAACTTATGTTTTAAAGAATAAGCTTTTGATTGGGTTCCTTTACTTATAAACTAATGCTTTTGAAATAAGGGGTTCCGACCTAGTCTAAGCTCTGCCACTGTTCTTTAGCCTTCCGAATGAATTAAAGTCAGCAATGCTTTCGAAACATAGTGCTTGTTTTGAAAAAAAATTAAGCCACTTCCTAAATGCTTTAGGAAGGGTCCATGGGTTCGAAGGCAATAGCTTCGAAAGGGGATTTTGAGCTACCTTTAGTATTTAGTTTAAATGGTTTGAAGCTTTCAAAAAGGATGGTGATGATGCCATCAAGTTTTCCCTAATATTTTTATGATAGATGATGGTTTCGAAAGAGATACTTTCATTTGTATTCACTTTGGCCCAAAATGATATTTTTATATAAACCTATTGAAAGAGGGACTTTCAATGATTTCGAAAGGGATACTTCAAAAGGTTTCAAAAGGGGTACCTTCAACGGTTTCGAAGCTATGCTTCTAAGTGTTATTAAGTAATACTTTATTACATTCGAAAGGTTTCAAAAGAGAAGTTTTAAAGTATTTCAAAATTCAGGGGCATAATGTTTTGAAAAGAGATTTATATGCTTTCGAAGGAGGTTATCCAATGAGGTCGAAAGAAAGGTTTTGAAGGTTTCGACAGCCTTAGTTTTCAAAACAAATAACCCAGTCTCATTTTAGAGAAATACCATAGCATAATTAAATAAAGTGTTTTGTAAAGGAGTTTATGAAGAAGTTTTCTTTTATGAAGGTTAAAGGGATTAACCAATTTATTGTGTATGCTTCTTCATATACGTATATATTCATAATTTAATGGACTAATAACTGAATTTGGGGGAAGTGCAGAATTACTAGCTAGGTTAACCCAGTAATAAATATAAATTAAGTTAAATCCTGAATGAGTAGAATTATATCCAGGATGTACGGAAGAACAAATTATAAGATGCTAAAATATTAAGGGATTTGATATTGGCAGGGGCCAATAGGTTTGTAGTTAGCCCATGAAAACTATATCTGTATTAAGATATTGACAGATGTCAATAGATTCCTAGTCAGCCCATGAAAACTAGGATATGGAGAAAGGATACTGGAGTAACCAATAGGTTCCTACTCAATCCATGAAAACTAGGATAAGTGTAAAGATATTGGAGTTACCAATAGGTTCATAGTGATCGCAAGAAAATTATGTAATTGGACAGTGAGTACTTAAACATTTTACCAGTTATTAGTCAGCCCATGAAAACTAATAGGTTAATAGTAATCCTAGAAACTATAATTGAGACAAATAGTCAGAATGAACAAGGATGGGCAATCTAGAATTTATTCATTTGTTTTTAATATCATCCTATTATATTGTTTTGAATTGTTTTAACCATTGTGGATGCAGGAGCACAATATATGGTTTTAAAAAGGTTTTAGGATACTAATGAGGGGAAAATCCATCCGGCTAAGCGGTGTGGTCTCACTAGATATGTAAATGGTTTGAGATGGTCGATTATTATTTATACTAGGCTTTATGTATGACTCGAAGTTTATGTGTTTCCCTCAAACTCTCGGGTGCTCAATTGATTTTGAGTAGTTTGAGAATTGAGGTTTCTAAGTACCTCATTAGATGAATAAAGCTTCCAGAGACATGAAGGAGGCATATTAGCTATCTAGAGTTCTCATTCATTTTGATTCCACTATGTTATTTGTAATGGCAAAGTTGTTAAATTTTCTGTATATACTCTGATCATCCAAGGGGGCATCTTTAAATGTTGCTATTGGCATACGTTATAATAAATATATTTTCTCTAAACATGATTAACGATTGTGAAATTGTTTAATGAATATGAATTTTTTTTGAAAAGAAATGTGATCTTGTTTGATGTTTTAAATTTTTTCCATATTCATGTGTTCTTGTGTATCAATGTGTCTAACACTGCGGTATTTGGTCGTTGAGGATTGATAACTATGGATGACTGCAACATCCGTAGTCGTTAATTTTGGGCCTCCAAGTAGGGGGATGTTACACTCTACATCTGGCAAGACCGGCCTATCCGAAGACCCATCTGGTGTCGGAAATAGAACCAAATATGACATCATCTCGATCGTTCCCTACATATCCGTGGCCACAACATGCATAACAAAACTCGGGATATAGAGGGTAATCTTGAAAGGTAATGACCATACCCCAATGTTGTGACCCACATAGCCTTATGACATATCCTGTTTAAGCCATTTCTAGGTGTGAGGCTTAAGGTAATGTTTACCTTTCACAGAACACATTCTACTTTCACAGAACACATTCTACCTTTCTATAAAAGTACAACCTCTAAGCTTATAGGTCTCAGGGAAGGGTGTTAAGTATAAAAAGGGGTTACCTCTTACTCCACCAACAGAGGCACGTATGTAATAATCAATGTACATGTATCTTAGGAACGAAATGTCAAACATTCGTGCATATAAGTTGTCCAGGAACTAGACAAAATGAAGGCACTTTCCCACTGCATCATGTCGGGAGTCAATCCTAGGATTAGTAATGGGCAGTCCTTATATCGAAGATTTTCAAAATGAAGCACTGACGCTGTCATATATATAATATAGAATCACGGGGCTAGTGGCAAGCAGCTTACATCATGAAGGTCTCCATCTTCAAAAATCATCATCTACAATAAATCTACACTTTCAGACACATACATTGGTCCAAAGTGGTTTTCGGATAAATTTGATCCCGGTCTCCCCGCCAACAACCGATAAGAGGATCTCAACCTCATATGGAAGTAAAGTCTCGTAGACTTATCACGTTTCCAACTCTCAACTTGTTATTCTTCGGCCAAGAAGGAAGCTCTATAGATTAGAGTACCATTGTAATGACCCTGAATTTTAATTAACCTTATTCGGGATATTTAATTGGATAAATTAAATAGAATAATGTGAATAGTAGGGAGATGAGATTAATAAATCCAATGGCCATATCTAAAAGATTGAACTAAAATAAGACGAATTAAATAAATTAAGATGGAGGAAATTTTCCTAAGGGGTATACTTGGAAATGGGGTTGCATTTCTTGGTATATATCTCTTTCTCCACTTGAATTAATTTCCACTTTCTCATTCTTAACATCACTTCGGATGGCCATTAAAAAGCTACAGGAAGACATAAATTGAAGAAATGCTAAGGAGTTAAAGCTAAGAAATTATCTCATTCTCCAATCAACTAATCAAGGTGAATGATCATGTTTATCATCTTGTTTTTCTGTGTTAGGATCGGTTATGGGTTAAAACCAATTCGTGTTTGTTATTTTGGTTAGGAGATAACCATTTAAACCTTTGTTTGGGTATACATAGGTGTTTTAAAATATTAATAGGCTAATTAACGCGTTTTATTTGGTTTTGCTTAAATTACGAGTTGTTTTGATCTTCATATGCTTTGAAACTTTAATATGTTGAAGTACATGATTTATAGGATATCTGATGATATCCGGAGATTTTTCCTCAATGGTTAATTAAGGTAATTAAATTATTTAAGCCCAAGGGTTAAACTAACAATTTGCTACCAAAATTGGCTAAGTGAAGGGTCAAAATAAATTATTTAAGCCCATGGGGATCATCATGTTTTAATTGGCCAAGTGATGGGTTCTTGGTTAACCTAGGAAAACCATGGAATGTGCGGTGGATAGCCCACATCGAAGTTCTAAAGTAAAGAATGTTTTGTGTGAGGTGGTTAGCCTTGGGATTTGGAATCCAAGGTTCATAGTCATCCTAGGCAAACTATGGAGTGTGTGGTGGATAGCCCATACCATCTTTTATAAAACAATATGTGATGGGCTATCTGCATTTATTTTGAATGGATTTGGGATGGATAGTCCTATTAAATTATGACGGATTGTCATTTTACCGATTTTAGATGAGAACTATAATAAATTGATTTTCGATGGGAAATCTAATAAATTGATTTTAGATGGGAAATCTAATAAATTGCTTTTAGATGCGATAACTAATAAATAGGTGGATGGAATATCCAATACATATGATTTATGGAAATATTTCATATTATGTTAAGACGAATCATTTTGGATGCAGGGTCACAGTAAAAAGATTTGCATGTTTTATTTTGGATAATAGTGAGGGGAAAACCCATTCCGTTGAGCGGTGTGATCTTACTAGATATCTATTTATGATAGAGATGATATGGGATTATTCATACCAGACTTATTGCCTGACCCGAAGTTTGTGTTTCTCCACAAACTCTCTGATATTCACAATTAATTTGAGTAGTCTAAGAGTGGAATTTTTTTAGGTTTTTGGTTGAATAAGCTTCTAGAGATGTGCATGAGGCAGTATTAGCTACATAGGAGCTACTTTGTGTATTCCGCTGTGATGTACTAAGAACTGTAAAGTTTATACTTATTTTTTCTCTAATCATCATAAGGGGACATCTTCATATGTCGCTCTTATTGTATTTTATACATGAATATGTGATCTGAATGTGGTTAACATATGGGATTATGTAATTAAATCTTAATTGAAATTCATAAGAAATGAGAAATTCTGATTTTTTGAAGTTTAAATTTTTTCGTATTCTTGTGTTTCTGTGTTGCCAATAGTTTCAAAATTCCGATTTCGATCACTTAGAAATAACACCTAGGGAAGACTGCAGCATCCATAGTAGTTAGTTTTGAGCCTCCAAAAGCGGGATGTTATAAGTTGGTATCAGAGCATGGTTTAGGTACTTAAAAAGGAATTTAAACCTTAAAAGATTTTAATGCATAATCTAATGAATCTAAATTATAGTTGGGATTGGGTAAGTACTATTGTAACATATGTAAACTTTGCTATAAATACCTAAGCATGTATTCCCCACTCTCTTAGACCGTTCTTCTGTATCTTACTAAGATTCGATTTCAGGAAGTGGGGAAGTAAGATATGGATGCAAGAAATGAAAGAGTGAATCAAGGTGGAAGACACACTGTAATAAGTGGAAATGTTTGACTCAATACTAGGAGAAACCAGGGTTGACAGGCAAATGCAAACCCATATGTAAATCTCAATGTTGGTGCTGATATTCCACTGGTTAATATGCGGATAATTTATCAGTTCTTCGTGAATATGATGCAAGCTGCAGCAGTTGTGGGAGTGACTGTATGTAATGATGGAGGAGCTAATCTGGTGCCCCCAGTTGGCAATAATTATGCCAAGATGAGCCGGGATTACGCTTGTCTTGGAGGGAAGCCATTTCTGGAAATCGAGGATGCAGTAGGAGTGGAGAACTGACTATTGCATTGGGAGAGGATATTTGCGGATCTTGGCTTGAAGGATATGCAGAAGAGGAGACATGCTTCAAGGCAACTGCATGGAGCGGCATTGTTTGGTGGAACGGAGTTACCGTAGGAGAGCTAAAGAAGACCTGACTTGAGCTCCGTAGGAGAGCTAGAGGAAGACCCGACTTGAGCTGAATTTTGAAGGCAGATTGAAGAAATATTTCTATCAGAGGTTTCCAAGTCAGAATTGCTCAAGAAATTTGTAGATTTAGTTCGGGGGATAAATCGGTGATTGAGTATGCAACAGAGTTTGATGAGTTGTCTTGTTACGAATATGCTAATGTGGACACTGTCATTCGAAGGAATGATAAGTTTACCATGGGGTTGAATCCTGAGATCGCCAGAGCAACCATGCCAAACCTCTGGGATTCGTGTTATGTTATAGTTGAGACTGTTATTCGGAATGAAAAGATGCTTTCTACATTTGGGAAATGGAAACCGGTTGTGGTTTCCAATTTTCAGGGTAAGAAGTAGAAGTTCTTCAAGAAGAAAGGTGCCCAGTCGCGGGTAGCAGCTAAGAAGAGCAAGGCTAATATTGTTTGTTACAAGTGTGATAATAAAGGGCACTACGCTAACGAGTGTCGCTCAAGTGATGGAAGAACAGTTGTAGTGAGGCCGAATGTGAAGTGCTACAACTATGGCCAGATAGGGCATTGCAAGGAAAAGTGTCCCGAGGCTACTAAAGCTGTAAAGTGAAAGGTCTTTGTGTTGGAACCATCATCCTCTAGGCCAATGGCTGCCGAGATAGGAAAATCGATGATGGAAGGTATGCTTATGATTCATAGTAGTCCGGTCACGATACAATTTGATACCGGTGCATCGCACTCATTTTATCTCAATATTTGGTAGATTGATTATGTATGGAACCTTTATACCTTATTACTCCTTTAAGGGTTGTGAATCCTATAGGAGGGTATGCCGCTCTGGGAACGAGATATGACCAGTTAGAACATTATTTGTTAGGTCGTATGTTTGCATGCAGTTTTTATGTTTTGATTTCTTGGATTTCAAGATCATATTGGGTATGGATTAGTCAGATAGATATAATGATAGGATATTTTTCCACGAGGGGGAAATATCATTGAGATACCCTAATAGCCGTAACCGAGTTACTTACTCAGTAAGGAGTTCAAACGGAAATGCTTATGCGTTATTGTATCCTATAGGAAAGGAATCAAAGTTGAAGCAGGTTTATGTAGCAAGTGAGTTTGCAGATGTGTTTGAACTAGTTTTGGGCTTGCCGCCGAAAAGAGCTATCGAATTTCAGATAGCTCTCATTCCGGAAGGTAAATCCGTAAGTAGACGACCTAGTAGGATGTCACCAACCGATATGACGGAATTGAAGGTGCAGCTAGTGGAATTGGAAGGAAAAAATTTCATTCGGCCAAGTAGCTCGCCATGGGGAACGGTCGCAGTATTTGTAAAGAAGCGAGATGGGTCATTACGGATGTGTATCGACTATCGCGTGTTGAACGATAGGACGATCAAGAATAGGTATCCTTTGCCTAGGATCGATGACTTATTCGATCAGTTGAATGGCAGAGGACAGTACTCCTTTGATGGCATTTAGGACCAAATTTGGGTCTTTGGTTGGTTATGCCATTCGGGCTTACTAATGCGCCAGCTTTCTTTGTGGATTTGATGAATCGGGTTTTTCGAGAGTACTTGGATAGGTTCATGTTGGTTTTTGTTAATGACATTTTGTTATGTTCTAAGAATTAGAAAGATCATGCGAATCATCTTAGAATAGTGTTGGAGACATTAAGGAAAAACTAGTTGAAGGAAAATTTCTCCAAGTGTCATTTTTGGAAGAAGGAAATGAAGTTTCTTGGTCATGTAGTTTCCGAGGAAAGTTTAGCAGTTTATTTAGGTAAGATCGAAGCTATTAACAATTAGAAAAGACCAGAGATGGTATATGAGATAGAAGTTTTCTTGGCCTTACAGGTTACTACCGGAGGTTCATTAAGGAATTCTCGCGGATAGCGGCATCCTTGACTAGGCTAACCAGGAAGGACGTGAAGTTCGTTTGGTATGACAAATGTGAGGAGGCATTTCTTAAGTTGAAATATTTGTTAACTAATGCGCTAGTGTTAGTTGTTCCAGATGAGAATCAGGGGTTGGTAGTTTACTCCGATGCATGTGGTAATGGGATGGGTGTTGTGCTAATGCAGAATGGATAGTTATTTCCTATGCTTCTAGACAGCTTAGACCGCAAGAAGTGAGATACCCTACTCATGATTTGGATTTGACAGCGGTAATCTTCGCATTGAAGGTGTGGAGACATTATCTTTTGGGAGAAAGGTTTGAGCTTTTTACAGATCATAATTCTCCACGATATCTATTCTCTCGGAAAGAGCTGAACATGAGATAGCAAAGATGGCTGTAGTTTGTTGCTGCTTATGATATTAGCATCGAGTATACACCACGAAAAGGAAATAAGGTGGCGGATGCGCTTAGCAGGAAACATCATAATGTGGTGTTAGCTATGTTGGCCGAACGAAAAGACTTGGAAGCACTGGCTGCTTGCAGTGTGCTGCTGAGGTCGACTGCTAGGTCTAGTTGAAATATTGCCATGATGTCTTGTTGGAAGCTCGTCCAGTTCTGATCAAACGGATTGCTTCTAGGCAGAAAGAGGATCCAGTGTTAGCAGAGAGGATTAGAAGGTCAGAAGCTGGAACCGAGATCGATGATTCGAAGGATTTTTTCTTAACCAAGGGGTTGGTTAAGATAGAAGGAACGATTATATGTTCCGGATGTTGGAGACCTTAAAGAGGAAGTTCTTAGGGAACGTCATCAATTGAAGCTTATGATTCATCCTAGGGAACCAAGATGTATAAGGATATGAAGAGAATTTTCTTCTAGGAAGAAATGAAGAGGGATGTTGGCTTATGGGTAAAGCAGTGTTTGAACTATCAACAAGTTAAAGCCGAACATCCAAAGCCAAGTGGTTTGCTTCAGCCTTTGGATATTCTAGTTTAGAAGTGGGACTCGATATTCATGGATTTTACTGGCCGGTTGCCCAGGTCAAAATAGGGTAATGAAAGTATATGGGTAATGGTGGACAAATTGACCAAGAGTGCCCATTTCATTCTGTTTAGGTCAACCATGATGACACCTTTTTTGGCTAAGTTGTTCATGAAGAACAACGTTAGACTACATGGAATTCCTAGTAGTATCGTCAGTGATAGAGATGCTTTGTTTATTAGTGAGTTATGGAAGAGCCTATTGAGTGTGTTGGGCACTAAGCTCAAGATGAGTACCGCATGGGCGAACAGAGAGAGTCAACAAGGTATTGGAAGATCTATTGAGAGCTTGTGTGCTGGATTTTAGTTGTTCTTAGGAAGATCACTAACACTTAGTGGAGTTAAATTATAATAATAGTTATCAGACTACTATAGAATGGAGCCTTTTATGGCTTTGTATGGAAGTCCATGCAAATTAGTAGTATGTTGGTTAGAGACCGAAGACAGGTAGGTCCTTGGTCCAGATTTGTGAGAGAGGTGACAGAAAAGATCGAGTAGATACGGGAAAGAATGAACGAAGCCCGATCTAGGCAGAAAAGATATGCAGACAAAAGGCGTAAGGACCTAGAGTTCTCAGTTGGAGATAGAGTTTTCATCAAGGTATCGCCGATAAAAGTTGTGGTTCGGTTCGAAAAGAATGGGAATCTAGCACAGTGATATGTTGGACCATTTCCTATATCAGAGAGGATTAGGAGACTCACATATCGAGAAGTTTGGCCGGGGTCCATAATGTGTTTCATGTTTCTCATCTCAGGAAATATATTCATGATCCAGAAGCTACTATCACTCCGATGGCACTGGAGGACTTTGTGGTGGAACCGGATATGACTTTTATGAGGCAACCAGTTCATGTTGTGGAAAAAGATGAGAAGAGGCTAAGGAACAAGACAGTTGGGTTGGTGAAAGTTCAATGGAGTGGCAACGTGAAGGACTGTACATAGAAGACAAAAGATAGGAGTACGGTTCCTTTTCCTGGGCTGTTTTAGATGTTAAGTTCTATATAAGATTTACATAGAATTTGGCTGGTAGGTTATACTAGCTTTGCTTGCATGGGCTATATGCTTGTTGTGTGTTCGTACTAAAATTTCGGGATGAAATTCTTTAAGGGGGGAGTGTGTAATGACCCTGAATTTTAATTAACATTTTTCGGGATATTTAATTGGATAAATTAAATAGAATAATGTGAATAGTAGGGAGATGAGATTAATAAATACAATGGCCGTATCTAAAAGAATGAATTAAAATAAAAGGACTTAACGAAATTAAGAAGGAGGAGTTTTTCCTAAGGGGTAAACTTAGAAACGAGGCTATATTTCTTTGTATATATCTCTTCCTCCACTTAAATAAATTTCCACTTTCTCATTCTTAACATCACTTCGGCGGGCCATTAAAAAGCTCTAGGAAGAGCATAAATTGAAGAAAAATCTATGGAATTAAAGCTAGGAAATTATCTCATTCTCCAATCAACTAATCAAGGTGAATAATCATGTTTATCATCTCATTTTTCTATGTTTGGATCGGTTATGGGTTATATCTGATTCACGTTTGTGATTTTTGTTAGGATATAACCATTTAAACCTTTATTTGGATAAGACGCAGGTGCATTAAAGTGTTAATGGGCTAATTAACATGTTTTATTCGGTTTTAGTCAAATTCCGAGTTGTTTTGATCTTCATATGCTTTGAAATTTTAATATGTTGAAGTGTAGCACCCTAATATTTTAAGGGAAATATAATTAAAAAGTAATTAAAAGCGCATTTGGTATAGTGGTAAAGGCCTTTATTGGCTCCCTTAGTGACCAGGGATCAAGTCCCGCCGTCGTCCAAAATCCGAAGCAATGTTTTTTTAGCTGGTTCATTTCCAGCGATTTTCTTACGTATTTCAACATTGTTTCTGACATGTGGCGGCTTTCCATTCGCTCCAGTGATGTAATAAGATGAGATGGTTAAATTTTATTGGTTGATTGATGTGTATGGACTAGAATGAATAACTATTAAGTGTATGAAAGAACCAGATTTAATCTAAAACAATCTAATGGATTTTATTCACTCAAACAATCTATAAAAAATCGTCTAACCTAAACCTAATCTCTTATTCAGCCGTCGCTATAATTCTACAGTAAAATTAGTGTTTATTATCCTTCCTTCTTTTTCTCTACTAAATAATAAATCTCCACCAAATTAAATTATCTATATATTCAAGTAATTTGGGGAGTTTAGAAGAATCAAAGGCAGAAAGATTAAAGCTAAGCTTTTTCCGATTTATCCAAGCTCAAGTGTCATGTGAGTGGGAATTAATATGAAATAGAAAAATAAAGTAGTTCAATTTTAGTTCTTTTCTGGCATGTTAATATGAATTAATTATATTGTTAACTGAGAATAGGTGTGAATTATTGCAACTTCTTCTTCTTTCACTTCTCAAATCTAATTCATGTCTGATTTAAAATATAGGACATATAAATTGTTTATTCACGTTTTATGGCATAAATAAGATTGAAATTTATGTAAATTATTTTATCTTCTCCTTCTACCACTTCTCAATTATAATTTATGTTTGGGTTGAAATTTGGAACAAACAAATTGTTATTCACATTTCATGGCGTAAATAAGATTGGTTTAATTAAATTGAATTAGAATTGTTATTCAATTTCTAATGGTAGAACATGTTAGTTGAATAAATTCAGAATATGTTACTTGAAATAAAATTATGGTTTTTATTGATATAATTACATAATTTTGAATATGGCTTTGGAACAAAATTGGGAAGTCTAATTCGCATAATTGTTTGTCTCATGTGTGGCCTAGCAATATAAAAGTGGAATTTTGTGTGATTAAATGGTTTGTGGCTATTGGTTAAATTTTTTGTACAGATTAAATCTCTAAAAGGAGAACGTAAATTAGGGTGTATATAAAAAAAAAGTAAATGGGCATTAAAGGCTAGTGTAAATCTGTAACAATATGGTATAAAAAATATAGGCAAACCAAACGGACAGAACGGACGTGAAATTGAAACACCATTTATGTAAGAAAAAGGGAAATTGTGAACTAACCAAATCGATGTAAAAATGGCCTAAAGTAGATTAATGAAAATAAACAGTATGTAAAATGTAACAGTTAATATAATTAATCTGGAAGTAATATGGCAGGCAGACCTTGTAAAGTCTTGATAGGTGTTTCATGCAGTTAAGACCAAAATATGTTGTACGTACTTGGAGAGGCCAAGTAGGTTCGCAGGGTTGTTTGTTACCTTTCATAAGTAGCTAGTACATATAATAGATAGCATCCACAATCGTAGGCCTCTTTAGGCATGTCGACACGAATGGAATAGGACAAGTGTGCTCCGACGTAGGCTTCTTTAGGCGGAATGTTGGACGAATTTGAGTAGCAAACCCAACTGCAGGCGCTCTTCCGGAGGACTGACATTTTGGATATGGGCAAGTCCATGTTGGTTACCGAGGAGACAGGAGGATAGGGTCCAGTTTGGTGGAGTTTGAGCGCAAATACGAGGTTATGCGAGTTTGTTTGAGTCGGTGCTGGTCAAACGTAAGAGATATTAAATCATAGTGCACGGTTGAAGAGTATGACTTTCATGCTGTAGCACGTGCATAGAAAGTCACAATGCACGGGTGGAGAGCATGACTTTCACGTTGTAGCATATGGATTGATAATGACAACATGTCTGACAGGCCGATTGATGTTTTGTATTACTGCGTGATTGACTTCCGTAGAGTGGCCATGGACTTTGGCTTCTTAGGAACTGTATCTAAGAAGGATTCACTGCATTATATTTCTCACCCTCTTCGATATACAGGGAAGACCTGAATTAAACTGTTTTATTCTTTCTGGTTCTTTTTATTTCTCATTCACCAAACTTTATGTCCGACCCATTCATATTTTTCTTATTTTCCATAAATCATAACAGGGCGGGTCTAGGTTGCAGTTCTTTGTAGCTTGTGGGGTCATTGGAGCAGTTGTTATCTTAAGCTTTTTTTTCTTTTTTTTCATGTACTTCGTTTCTCTTTTCTGTACTTTACTCCATATATGGGGACCCATATTGTAAACTTTGTTATGTTTTCTATTTTGGTGGAGACTATTTGGTACTTTTGGTTTCTGAAATAAATTTGTGATAATGTTGTTTTTAATGAACCTGTTTTGCTATTGATTTATTATTAGTGAAATTTTCTTCTACTGTAATATTTTTAATCATTTTATATTGTTGCCTTAATCTCTATCCTATGTTATGGATTTTTATTTCACCCGACCACCCGTGCTTCTAGTCATGTCCGATTTTCGAGATAACTTAAGTTGCGGGGTGTCACAGTTGTTCGATACTCCTAAAAATATTTAAAAAATATAGAGGTTTTCGAATAATTTTTAAAGGATATTCTAAATAATACTTTTAAAAGTATATGTATATATTTTGGTAAGAAACGAAATTTTAAAAATAGGTCCCTCATATCTCTTCCTATTTATCTATTGAACTATTTGTGGAGTACCTAAACCCATCTTTTTAATACCCACAAGTAGAAATGTTTGAACCACAAGATATCCCCGAAGTTCCAAGCCTTAATATGCCTGCTTGGTTCAGACATTATTCGCAGGCTACTGCATGAGCAGAGCCAACAACTAGGGATGCTGCCCTGGTAGAAGGGGCTCCGGCCTGTCCGCTAGGCATTCTCGATTTTTCCAAGTTATGGAAGGACTACACCAGCTTAGGAAGCAAGCCGTTTCTTGGCACCGAGTAATATACCAAGGCGAGAGATTGGATCCGCAGTTGTAAGCGGATATTTGGACTTACGAGATTGAAGGACTTGGCTCGGAGGCAATTGGCTTCATGGAAGTTGCAGGGAGAGGCTCTTTGTTGGTGGGAGATTGTGGAAACTGAGGCTGATAATATAATTTGGGTGAATTTTCGTACTAGGTTCGAGAAGAAATTCTTATCGTAGGCTGAAGAGGGAGTGCAATTAGAGAAATTTGTACAGCTCAAGCAATTGGATATGATATTAAGGAATATGTTAATCAATTCAATGAGCTTGCCAAATTTGGACTAGACCTGATCAATACACCTTACAAGAAGGCGATGAAGTTCGCTAAGGGTTTGAGTCAGCGACTGCATAGTCTGGCGGTGAGCCACATCCCGATGGGAGCTACTTTTGAGGAATTGGTAGAGATGACTTTACAGGCTGATACTAATAAGAAAGGAGATGTGGTGCAGAAGAGTGATTGGAAGAAGCAGTGGAAAGGAAAGAGGAGAGGAGGAGGAGGGTCAGGTGGAAAAAGGAAAGTTCCAAGGAAGGACTGGAAGTGCAATACTTGTGGAAAACTAGGTCATCTTGCTAAGGATTATAGAGGAGCAGGAAAGCGATCGAGATTAAGGTGCTATCTTTGCGATCAAGTGGGGTATATAAAGAAGGTCTGTCCATCGAAGACCAAGGACAGTTCACATACACCTTCACAGCCTGCTTAGGCTTATGCTTCAGACGCAGCTCCTTTCTTTAGTACTCATTCGGTTGTGGACAAGGGAAAGAAGGTGATCATCGAAGATGCGTTATCTGTCTTAGATTTTCTTGTTCATACCCTATTTGATTCTGGAGCTTCGCACTCTTTCATATCTAGTATTCTTATAGAGAGTCTTTCTCTTGATGCTTGCTTAGAGATCGACCCAGTAGTAGTACCAAATCCCATAGAAGGATCATGCTATTTTTCCATGTTATGTCGAGATTTAAAATTGTTTATTTTAGGGGTTGAGTTTGACTGTAGTGCCATTGTATTGGGCTTTTCCAGGTTCGGCTTGATTCCTGGTATGGATTGGCTATCCATGTATGGTGCTATTCCTGATTGCGATGAGAGGGTAGTGAGGTTAGGCACTTACAGTGGACGTACCTTGGAGGTATCTTGTGATCCTTGAGGATCAGTAATGTTGAGATACCTTTATTTTCTTGGCTTATTGCTAGATATTTTGAGTTCAGTACCCATTGTTAGAGACTTTCCAGATGTGTTCGAGGAGGTTGCTGGCCTTCTACCTCGAAGAGAGATCAAGTTCAAGATTTATCTTATCGGTAATGCCAAACTGGTTGCTTTGTCGGTAAGGCATATGGCTCCTAAGGATCATTGTGAGTTGAGCAAGCAGATTAGAGAGCTTTAGGAGAAGGGCTTCATTCATAGGAGCATTACCGAGTGGGGCGCACCCATTGTCTTTTCCACTAAGGCGGATCGCTCTCTCATACTTTACGTGGATTATAGGGAGCTTAATAAGACGACGAAGAAGAATCATTATCCTCTTCCCCATACGGACGATCTCTTTGACCAAGTAGTAGGAGCCGAGGTATTCGCAGCTCGATTTGACAATTGGATTTCATCAGTTGCGTGTGGCGGAGGATAGCATCGAGAAGACTGCGTTTAGGACTTCGGATGGGTTATTTGAGTGGTTGGTCATGCCATTTGGGCTAACCAATGCTCTGACATATTTTGTGGACCCGATGAGTCGAGTATTTCGTGAATCGTTGAACAAGTTTATGGTCATGTTCGTCGATGACATTTTCGTTTATTCGTGAAGCAAGGAGGAGCATACTGTTCACTTGGAAGAAGTGCTTCGGACCCTGCGATCAAATAAGTTGAAGGCGAAGTTCTCCAAGTGCCACTTTTGGTGGGATGGGGTTCGCTTTTTAGGACACGTTGTTTCGGAGGATGGACTTGTAGTAGATCCGACGAAAGTGGCAGAGTACATAATTGGTAGATTTCCAAGAATGCCACGGACATAAGGAGTTTCCTTGGTCTTGCGGGCTACTATAGAAAGTTCATTAAGGAGTTCGCTAGGATATCGACTCCACTTACCCCCCTATCAAGAAGAACTCAGCTTTTGTTTGGGATGCCAAGTGTTAGGATGCCTCTGATCGATTGAAGGAAGCTTTGAATACTGCACCCTATTGATATTACTGGATGGAACCAAGCCTTTCCCCATTTATAAGGATGCTCGTGGTATGAGGCTAGGGGAGGTACTGATGCAAGGGGGTAAGGTGCTATGCAAGTAGACAGTTGAAAACGGATGAGAAGAACTACCCGACGCATGATCTTGAGTTGGCAGTTATAGTTTTTGCTCTCAAGTCTTTGAGACACTATCTCTTAGTAGATAAATTTAAGCTTTTCATGGATCATAAGTCTTTGAAGGATCTATTCTCTCAGAAAGACTTGAATTTGAGACAACAAAAATGGATGGAGTTTTTAGCCTCTTATGACTTTGAGATTTCCTATACCCTTGGCAAGGGTAATGTAGTGGCAGATGCATTGAGTAGACGAAAAGTGGTTTTAAGTCTTTTTTTTTGGAATGGAAGCATTTGGAGTGCATTGCTACCTTTTATTTTAGACTTCCATCAATTTATCTCCGGGATTGTTAGAGCCCCTCGATGTCCAGCCTACTTTAATGGAGCAGATTGGAGCAGGGCAAGATGAGGACGAAGAGTTAAAGGACATTTTAGATAAGCTTGGTAGAGGAGGGTCATCACCACATCTTAGGTGCTATACCATGGACACTAAGGGATGGCTTGGAAGGGATGGTAGACTTTGTGTTCCCCATAGTGAGAATTCAGTAGATGTGGTGTTGGTCGAGTCACGTCATTCTAAGATGACAGTGCATCCCAGTGGTGATAAGATGTACAGGAATATAAAGAGGGTATTCTATTGACCTGGAATGAAGAAGAGGATGACATAGTATGTATCGAAGTACATCACTTGCCAAAGGGTAAAGGGCAGAAAAGAAGAAGCTCGGAGGACTGTTGCAGCCATTGGTTATTCTGTTATGGAAATGGGAGAGCATCTCTATGGACTTCGTGGATGGATTACCAAGGTCAAGGAGAGGGAACACGAGTATTTGGTTCATTGTGGATAGACTAATGAAAAGCGCTCATTTTGTACCCATTAAGAGCAATAGGATGATAGCTTCTATGTCGACTCTTCATGTAAGGGAGATAGTTAGGCTACATGGTGTACTCACCAGCATTATGAGCAAAGAGATCCATTATTTACCAACGAGTTTTGGAGGAGTCTTCAACAAGCCTTGGGAATGGAATTGAATCTGAGCATGGCATTTCTCCCTCAGACAGATGGACAGACCGAGAGAGTAAATAGTGTTTTGGAAGATTTGCTCAGATTATGCATCATTGACTTCGGAGGCTCTTGGGAAGACCACCTACCCTTGGTGGAGTTCGTGTATAGTAGTAGTTATTAAGCAAGCATTGGGATGACACCTTTTGAGGCCCTCTATGGCAGACAATGTAGATCACCAGCCTGTTGGTGGGATACCATCGATAGGATTTTGCTTGGAACAGACTTGGTGAGGGAAACTTCCAAGAAGGTGGATTTGATTTGCAAGAGGTTGAAGACTGCACAAGATAGTCAAAAGTTATACGCCGAGAAAAGATATTCAAATTTTGGAGTTTAAGGTTGGAGATATGGTTTTTATCAAGGTTTCCCCTCTGAGAAACGTTGTGAGATTTGGCTCAGTGGGTAAGTTGGCACCGAGATTTGTAGGACCCTTCCCTATTACCGCACGGATTGGAAAAGTGGCATATAGAGTTGATCTTCCAGATAAGTTGGCAGGAGTTCATAATGTTTTTCATGTTTCGAATCTGAGGAAGTGTCTACATGATTCCACAGTAGTAGTAGAACCCAATCAACTAAGGGAAATGGAGGTAGAGCGTGAAGCACTTATGTGTCGTACACCCACCCGTATATTAGAACACGGCATCAAGAGATTACGCAATAAGGAAGTTCGTCTAGTGAAGGTTCTGCGCAGAGATGACCCCAAGGAGTGCATATTGGAATTCGAGGAGAGAATTCGAACTTCTTGTCCTTTTCAATTTGAAAGTACACTTCAAATATCCTATCTTTGATCTTTGATCTTTCCTTATTAAGGGTCTTTTCGATATTCTTTAGGTGAAACCTATGGATGATAGCTTGGTTGTAAACATGTCATCAGGGCATGTTATGTTTAAAAGATTAAAATGATTGTAAGTGCATGCCACATTGCATGCACTAGATAGATATTTATTCGGATAATCGGCCAACTAGGTACACACACCTGCATATGCGTGCCTGTTATCTATTGCATTTGCATATGGTTGCATTATATATATATGTCTATATGTATATATATGTATATATGTATATATAAATGGATGTTGCATATGGATGGTGCATTTGGGTGAATGATTGAAACATACATATAGAATTATCAATTATACTAAGTTAATTGCATATATTTGGTTGCAAGGCATAAGCATACTTGCATTATAGGAGGTCAACTGAATCAATAGATCGACTACCTTTTTGTGTTAGGTACGTTCATATGCATTTCACTTTGCATAAATCATAAATTGCATTAATTAAAAATCAGGACAATGGTAGAAATGGATGATGGTTGAGTAGATGGATGTAGTTCTTGGAAGCTGGTTATTAATTACATTCTTCCATCTTTGGAGATTTTGGGGACAAAATCCTTTAAGGAGGGAGAATGTAACACCCCGATATTTTACGAGAAATATAATTAAAAAGAAATTAAAAGCGCATTTGGTACAGTGGTAAAGGCGCGTGTTGACTTCCTTAGTGACCAAGGATCAAGTCTCGTTGTCGCCCAAAATTTGGAGCGATGTTTTTTTAGCTTGTTCGTTTCCAACGAATTTTCCTACGTATTTCAGCGTTGTTTCTGACATGTTGTGGCTTCCCATTCGTTCCAGTGATGTAATAGGATGAGATGACTAAATTTTATTGGTTGAATGATGTGTTTGGGTTACAATGGATAGCCATTAAGTGTATGAAAGAACCAGATTTAATCTAAAATAATCTAATGGATTATATTCATTTAAACAATCTAAAAATAAACCGTTTAACCTAAATCTAATCTCATATTCATCCGTCGCCATAACTCTACAGTAAAATTAGTGTGTATTATTCTTTCTCCTTTTCTCTACTAAATAAAAAAATCTCTACCAAATTAAATTATCTATATATATTCAAGCAATTTGGGGAGTTTTGAAGAATCAAAGGCAGGGAGGTTAAAGCAAAGCTTTTTCAAATTTATACAAGCTCAAGTGCCAGGTGAGTGGGAATTATGGCATAAATAAGATTGAAATTTATGTAAATTATTATATCTTCTCCTTCTACGACTTCTCAATTCTAAATCATGTTTGGACTGAAATTTGGAACAAGCAAATTGTTATTCATGTTTCATGGCGTATGTAAGATTGGTTTAATTAAATTGAGTTAAAATTGTTATTCAATTTCTAATTGTAGGACAGGTTAGTTGAATAAATTCAGAATATGTTACTTGAATAAAATTATGTTTTTGATTGATATAATTTTGAATATGGTTTTGGAACAAAATTGAGAAGTCTAATTGGCATAATTGTTTGTTTCATGTGTGGCCTAAAAAATATAAAAGTGGATTTTTGTGTAATTAAATGGTTTGTGCCTATTGGATAAAATTTCTATACAAATTAAATTTCTAAAATAAATTAGGGTGAAAAAAATGTAAATTAAATGGACCCTATAGGCTAGTGTAAATCTATAACAAAATGGTATAAAATTACAGACAAACCATACGGACTGAATGGACGTGAAATTGAAATGCCATTTATGTAAGGAAAAGGGAAATTGTGAAATTAAAAGTCTATAGGGAAGATCGTGTAGTGTATATGCAAGTATATGTGACAAAGTATATGATGAACCTAAGATAAAATTAATCTAGGTAAATATAGAATAAGCACACCAAGATTTTATATTGGTTTGGACCTTCCGTCCTATGTCCAGTCCCAAAGCTACCCTTCAGAATTCAACAATCAAACACCCTCACTTCGCCCGGAGGAATAGGCTTGGTTACAATAACTTATTCTTGTCAAGTATGTATTCTATAACACGGATATTGACTATTAAGTACAAATGCTAGCAATATATACATACATACATACATACATATATATATATATATATATATATATATATATATATGAAGAGTATTGAATGAGGAGATCTGAATATATGAAAGATTGAAATACAATGATAGACTGCTAGAGATCAAGAATATAATAGGGTATGTAAGTAAAGAGCGCAAATAAGTAAAGTAAGATCTTCTTTTTGATACTTGATGTTGTATATAGTGGCAAAGAGATCCATTGAGTAGTTGCATCCATTAACAAGTGCTCTATAGTTGCTTCTGATGGTGATGAAGAGTTGCAGCAAAGAGAAGCGAAGATGTCTTTTCAAACGTGTCAGTTGTAATTTGAATTTTAAATTCTGAGTTCAGAATCAAACGTCTGGTATTATTTCAGACGCCTGGCTCTGTATATTTTTTTGTATATAGTAGTTTTTCAGACGTCTGAGTGCATCAACCAGATGTCTGATCCTTTTTGTTTTGTATTGCAGAGAATTTCTTCAGAATTCTAGCTAGTGCACCCAAACATCTGAAACCTGTGCATGTTTACTTTGTGCATCTGCCTTGTTGCTCCATTGATCCTATCGACTTATAGTCTCTTGTAATGCTCGTAGAGCCTTCTTCTTGTCTTTTTAGTGATGTTACTCTAGCAAGTACCTACAAATAGAAATATATATGCATATACGATTTCCATTGTATAGTTGCTGTCATCGAATCCATAGACTTGATTTCCTAACAATCTCTTCTTTTTTGATGATGACAACTATACAATGTACTTATATATAATTTATAAATCTCCCCCCGAATATGTGCTTATATATATATATAATTTTTTTAATTTCTCCCTCTTTGGCACTATCAAAAAGGGTATCAAACCTTTAAATATTAAAATATTAATCAATCGTCAAATATATATATATATATATATATATGTATATATATATATATATAGATAACCCACCAAAAGAGAATTTCATTAATAATTGTAATTGAGTACATTCATGGATTTTTTAAGTGTACAAAAGATGAAATCCTAAAATCTATGAGTCTTTCGGGGAAACTTTTTCTTGATCATCTCCTTTATCTTCTTTTTGGGAAGAGCTAGGTTGCTTTGTAGGAGATGTCGGAGCTTGTTTTAGAGGTTCATTCTCCTCAAAAAGTTTGGATTGTTTCAAAGGAGGAGAAGGCAATGGGGTTGGCCAATCTCCGGAAGGAGGTGTCGGACCATGAACCCTTTGAAAAACCTCTTTGAGAACCGCAAATACAGTTGAAAGTGATGTTTCAACTTTTGCTTGGCGTGTGGAAAAAGATGTTTCAAAGTTGTCAATACGCTTAGCCAAAACCTTTTGATTTCGAGACAAGATTTGTTGATTTTGAAGAATGAGATCTTGAATGCATTCATTTGGATTTATCTCTGTTCGAGTTTCCAAAATCTCATCCTCGCTCGTATAATCAAATTGTACAGGAGGAGGAGGAGTTGTCTGACGATGTTATTCCTCCTCTTGTGTTGGTTCATGGGTGGTTGAGGTGGAGGCCCAGCTTGTCTTGCTTGACGATTGTGCATCCAATCTTCAAAAGATATAAATTCCGGAGGAATTTATAGTAGGTGCATTAGTGAGAAAAAATTTTTGGAAGCATATTTTGGATAAATTTCTTCAAAAGTAGATAAGTAGGAGGGGATGTTGTCAGCACGTAGAAGTCACATGATGTATGTAGGGTAGATAATTGATGGCCGTGATCGAGTCCAAAAACGTTTGAGCACGTCAAATATAAATTTGGCCTGATTCACCCTTGTTCCGCTGAATAGAGCATATAAGCTTTGTGTTCTAATTCAGTTATCTGCTCATGACTTCCTAGATGAGGAATTATAGTGTTGATGATCATTCGAGTAAGAAGTCTCGCCTTTGATCTTAAATATTTGGAAGCAAATTTAGGCATTTCATCCTTCCATATTTGATGTGTTATATTGTTCCTTGGTTTGAAATGCATATCGGGAATATTATACAGATCTACGCCTGTGTCAGAACATCCGAGAGTTCTGCCTATTATTCCCGGAGTGAGCCTAATCATGTTGCCATAAACGCTAGTTTATAGCCAATTATCTTCATTTTTCGTGTTCCAAACAGTCGTGCTGTCCAAATTAGTGTAGAAGAGAAATATAGCCAATTGATCAATTTGGATGTTATTATGGTTGAACGATATCAAAGTTTCTAAACCGGCATTGTCACAAAACTCATCTAAATCATACATTGGAAACTTGAGTAAGTTATAGAATGGACCGGTGTGAAGTTTTTTCTTCTGAATTTCTATTTGATCATCTGAGCAAATTTGAGGGATTGAGGAAGTTGGTTGGTCTTATTTTTGTTTGGTTATCTTATGGATTTAGTTCTAGGAGGCATTGAATTCGTTTAGGTTTGAAAGAGGCAGAATTTTTGGCAAAAAAATGCTATCTATTAAAGGAAAAAATGAAATAAAATAAGAAAGAGCAAAAGAAATAGTCGTTATCTAAACATATATGAGTGTAGATTGTATTTAAGACGTTTGGAAGCTAATTTAGACATTTGATTTGCCCTAATTCGAGCATAGTAAATAAGTTTAGACGTCTGGTTTAATTTGGTAGACGTCTGGTTTGGTCAAGTTTGTAAAATTTGATAGTCAAAAAGATTTTTCTGACGTCTGGTTTAAATATCAGACGTCTGAAGTAGATTGATTTTTTATCATTTGGTGGTAGAGACTTTATTCAGACGTCAGGTCTGTAGTTCAGACATTTGAAATAGTCTGGTATCTATTGTAAGTAAGCAGAGACAATTTTTAGACATCTAGATAGTTGTATCAGATGTCTGACATATGCACAATGATGTAAAATTTGTAAGATATCAGAGTGTCAGATGTTTGAGGTCCATATCCAAACGTCTGAAACAAGCAATCATTCTAAAATAGCCTAAAATTTAAAGATGTTGCTTATTTCTCGGCCTTCTATTGTTCGAAAAGAAATGTAGTATTTTTTTTGTGAAACAAAATTACAAATATACGTAGATACAAATACAATAAAGATAATATAATCTATTTAGATGACGATGGAGTTTTGCGATCTTCTGACTTGTCATCCTTCCACGGTTTGAGTGAAGACCATATATTTCCACGTTCTTGAGTTCTCGAGGAACCAGAGAATCGCCTTGGTGAATGGTCCAAAGGTGTACGATACGAGGATGTGGGATCCAAAGAACAGCAAGGAATCGAAAGTGGTTCATGAACATCCTTCTTCCGTGAATTACAGAACTTCATCGCTACTTGCTCCAAAAAGCTTAGTCGTCAAGCCGTGACTTTTTGTTCAAAATATAATTCTCGTTGCTGATCTATTTGTTGTTTTTTATGGTGATGTATTTCATCAATTTTCTCCTTTGTGATAGGAGAGACAAATAAAGATCGTTTGGACTTCTTGCTAACGGGAGTGAATCCTGTATGATAGGAGGACTACCTATACGTCGATTCCTGATTTGATGTGAAGGTAGGAAGCCATTGTGGTGTATCCGCCGAGCTATCCGTTGTGAAACTAACTATCTAAAAACTAAAGGTGAATGATTTATCAATTATAATTTGTGGATAAAAAATTATTAGCTAATCATAGCATAAGTGAAGGTGTGGTTATTAATTTAAAAGATTATTAAGAGAGCATATCCCTAAATCGCGTCGCAGTTCAACAAAAGTTTGTTCATTTAGTGGTTTTATGAAAATATCTGCTATTTGATTATTGGTTTTTATGTATTCTAATGAAATAATTCCTTTTTCAATGTTGTCATGTAAAAAATAATGTGGTATATCTATATGTTTAGTTCGCAAGCGATTTACATGGTTTTTGATAGATTTATTGCATTCGTGTTATCACAATATATTGATGATTTATTGATAATTTTGCCGAAATCTGTAAGTTTTGTTGCATGTATATCACTTGTGCACACGCTAGAGACACTGAAATATATTTGGCTTTGCAAGTAGATAAGGAGACACAATTTTGCTTTTTGCCAAACAATGAAACTAATGATTGTCCGACAAAGTGACATGTTCCACTAGTACTCTTACGATCTGTTCTACATCCACCGAAATCCACATCACTATATGAAACTAGTTTAAACGATCATCCTTTAGGATAAAACAAATCGTAACCTCTAGTACTAGATAGATATCGTAAGAAATGCTTAACAGCACTTAGGTGAGATTCTTTTGGTTTTTCTTGAAATCGTGCACAGAGACATACACTCACATAATATCGGGTCGGCTAGCCTTCAAGTAGAGTAAGGAACCAATCATGCCGCGATATAATTTTTCATCGAAATCTTTTCCTTTATCATCCTTTTCCAAGTGAACACTAGTACCCATAGGTATTGGTTTGCTTGAAGTTTTATCCATTTCAAAATGACGTAACAAATCATTACAATGTTTTTCTTGATGAATAAAAAGTTTCAAGTTGTTTTATTTGTAAACCTAAGAAGAAATTTAATTCTCCCATGTGAGACATTTCAAATTCATTTTTCATAATATTTGAAAATTGATTACAGAGATTTTCGTTAGTTGAACCAAAAATAATATCGCCGATGTAAATTTGTACAACTAAAATGTCATTATTTTCTCTTTTAATAAATAAAGTTGTATCAATTTTGCCTATTTGAAAACCAGATGTAATTAAGTGATTTTTGAGACGTTCGTACCATGCACGGGGGCTTGTTTTAATCCATATAATGCTTTTCGTAATTTAAAAACATGGTTGGATATTTTTCGTGAACAAACAATGAAGGTTGTTCAACATATACATTTTCTTTAATAAAACCATTTAAAAAGGCACTTTTGACATCCATTTGAAATAATTTTAAATTGTGATGATCTGCAAAAGTAAGTAATGTACGTATGGCCTCTAGTCTTGCTACTGGAGCAAAGGTTTCGTCATAGTCGATATCTTCTTCTTGATTATAGCCTTGAGCAACTAAACGTGCTTTATTTCTAATAATATTTCCGTTCTCATTTGCTTTGTTTTTAAATACCCATTTTGTTCCTATAACCGATAGATCTTCTAGGCTTGGTACTAATTCCCAAACATTATTACATTCAATTGATTTAATTATTCTTGCATAGCTATTATCCAAAAATTATCATTTGAAGCTTCTTTATAATTTTTAGTTCAAAATTTTACACAAATGCTATATGACTTATTTGATTAAGTTGATTTCTAGTTACTCTAGAATTGAGGTCTCCAATGATATTATCTTTTGGATGATATTTAATAATTCTAGGAGATGATATCAAAGTATTATTTTGCGCATTTGTCTCATTATTAATAGAATTTGTTGAGTTAGTTAATTGAATTACTTCTTCATCGTCATTTGTATGATGGTTAAGAAGTTTTTCATCAAACGAAACATATAAACTTTCTTCAATAGTGTTATTTCGTTTTTTAAAAATTCTATATGCTTTGCTGCGATCCGAATATCCAACAAAAATTCCTTCATCGGCCTTCAGGCCAAATTTTTCTAAATTATCTTTTGTACTTAATATAAAACATTTTGATCCGACAGTTTTAAAGTATGATACTTTAGGTTTTCTTCCAAAAAATATTTCAAAACAAGTTTTTTTAGTTATAGGACGTATGGTTACTCGATTCAAAATATAACAAGTTGTGGCAAAAGCTTCATCCTGAAAATGTTTTGGTAGACCGTTACTATTTAATAGTGTACGTGCACATTCTTGTAACGTACGATTTTTTCTTTCTACAACACCATTCTGTTGAGGTGTGTGGGGGAAAGAAAAATTATGACTTATTCCTTTCTTATTACAAAAATTAGTAAAAAGGTCATTTTCGAATTCTCCACCATGATCACTTCGAATGTTTTTAATTTTCAAATCCATTTTTGTTTTAGTTCTTTTAGCAAATATCTTAAACGTACCAAAGGTGTCACTTTTATGTTTTAAAAATAAAGTCCATGTATATCTTGAAAAATCATCAACTATTATGAAAACATATTTGTTGAGATTTATAGATCGTACCTGCATTGGACCAAATAAATCCAAATGTAATAATTCTAATGGTTGTTTTGTAGAAATATTATTTTTTGATTTAAAAGAACTTTTCTTTAGTTTTCCAATTTGACAATCATCACGTAAATTTTCTACCGTGTAATTTATTTTAGGTAAATCTCTAACTAGCTCATATTTTGCTAATTTATTAATATATTTAAAATTAATATGACAGAATCGTTTATGCCACAACCATGGATCGTCATATTTGGTGGTTAAACACAAATTTGAATTTTTATTTATATTCATGTTTAAGACATAAATATTTTTGTTTCTAAAACCCTCAAATATAAGTTGTTTGTGAAAATAAAAAATATTACATCTATCTTTTTCGAAATTGATTTGAAAACCTTTATCGCATAATTGACTAATACTTAGTAGGTTGTGTTTTAGATTTTCTAATAATAAAACATTTGTAATAATAACAGAGTTAGAAATACCCGAGTTGATGACTTCTCCAATGCCCACGATGTATCTTTTTGAGTTATCTCCAAACGTTACCATTCCACCGTCGATGTATGTTATATTTGATAACATTTTTGAATTTCCGGTCATATGCTTGAAGCATCCGCTATCTAGTATCCATTTCTCTTTATTTTTTATTTCGAGTACCTTTAAAATAAAAGATGTTTTAATTGGTACCCATATACTTTGTTAGAGTCCTATATGTTAGGCGAGGTAGGTATCCATACCCAAGAAGGTTTGGTACCTTTATGAATATAATTCTTATTATAGACTACATTCTCTAAGAAATTGTTAATATGTTTTTGACTAATCAAATTATTATTTGTCTTAGGAATCCAAATTTTTATATTTTTCATATTAGACTTAGGTAAACTTTTAGTCTTTTTTAAAAATACAACTATATTTCTTAATATCATTTCCTCTTTGTTTAGGAGTTTTTTTTAAATCCTATTCCATTCTTATTACCTGATGGTTTTGAAGTTTGATAAGATTTTCCAAATCCTGTTTTCCTTTATTAAATTTGAGTCATTATTTGTGATTTTATTTAATTTTTCTTTTAATCCTAAATTTTCAATTTTCAATTTTCAATATTACTTTTCAAGTTGAAATTTTCTTTTAACTAGTTATCCTTTATTATTTTAGTTTTATCAAAATCAATAGCAATAGCCTCATTTTTGACCAAACTATTTTTAATTTTTTCTTGAGATAATTCTAGTTCCTCTTCTAAAATTATTTTTTCATCTTTTAACAGTCCTACTTCAAGTTCTAATCTATTTATTTTGGCTATATGTTATTTGTTCAATTTTTTAATTTGCCTAATTTATCATCTAATTCCATGCTAAGTTCTAATAATCCATCATAACTTAGTTCGGGACATACCTCATTAGTTTGTGCCATAAAGCACACATTAGCTTGTTCTCCGTCACTATTGCTATCACTATCTGATGATGATGAAGAATCCGGGTCACACCATATTATTTTGAAAGCCTTCTTCTTTTTGAACTTTTAAAATTTGTTCTTCTTTCTATCATTATTGAGCTTGGGACAGTCTTTCTTCATATGTCCAAATTGATCACATTCATTGCATTTGATTGATGTTTGATTTGTTGAGCATGATTTTCCTCCTTTTTGAAATTTAGTCATTTTCTTAAACTTCTTGAATTCGTTGTAGTTTTTGGCAATAAATAAAATTTATTCTTCGTCTAAGTTGGAGTCTTCATTTGTTGTTGGGAATGCTATGTTCTTCTTTTCCGAATTTAGTTCTTTCCATGCCTGCAAATTAGCTTCATAAGACATTAAGTTTTCTATCAACTCTTCAACTAAGAGTGTTGAGGGATCATTAGCTTCTTCGATACCTAATACTTTTCTTTCCCACTCTAGAGTTAGAGAATTGAGTATTCTAGATACTAAATCAAGATTTGTGAATTTGACTCCAAGTGCCATTAAATCGTGTTGAATGGTTTGGAATCTAGAGTACATATATACTCTAGATTCATTTTGTTTCATTTTAAATGATGAGAATTAGTTTTGTAAAATTTAAATCTTAGTTTGTTTAACTTTGTTTGTGCCTTCGTGTGTAACTTGTAAGGTACGCCAAATATCAAATGCAGTGTTACATAATATGGCATGTGAAAATTCATTTTTATCTAGTGAGCAAAATAAAACATTCATAGCTTTGGCATTATTAGAAGCTGTCATTTTTTTGTGCATCGGTCCATGTGTTCATAGCAGTAGGTGCTTCATATTTATCTTGAGTGGCTGACCAAATTTCTAATCCATTAGCTTCCATAAAAATTCTCATATGTGTTGACAAACATGCATAATTAGAGCCATTAAAATGTGGGGGTTGTGCTGTGGATTGTCCTTCTTGAAAAATACTTCCCATATTAAAGTGATTCAAAAAATTGTTACTGTATTTTGATCAAACCTTGCTCTAATACCAGTTGAAAGTCTATAGGGTGAATCGTGTAGTGTATATGCAAGTATATCTAACAAAGTATATGATGCAACTAAGATAAAACTAATCTAGGTAAATATAGAATAAGCATACCAGGATTTTATATTGGTTCATACCTCTCATCCTACGTCCAGTCCTGAAGCTCCCCTTCGAAATTCGACTATCAAACACCCTCACTTTGTCCGGAGGAATAGGCTTGGTTACAATAACTTATTCTTATCATGTATGTGTTCTATAACACATATATTGACTATTAAGTATATGGTTCCAATATATATATCTGGAATGAGGAGATCTGAATATATGAAAGAGTGAAATATAATTATAGATTGCTAGAGATCAAGAATATAATAGAGTATGTAAGTAAAGAGCGCAAGTAAATAAAGTAAGGTCTTCTATTTGATTCTTGATGTTACATATAGTGGTAGAGAGATTCATTGAGTAGTTGCATCCATTAACAAGTGCGCTATAGTTGCTTCTGATGGTGACAAAGAGTTGCAGCAAAGAGAAGCGAAGATGTCTTTTCAAATGTGTCAGTTGTAATTTGAATTTTAAATTCCGAGTTAAGAATCAGACATCTGATATTTGTTTCAGACGTCTGACTCTGTATATTTTTTTGTGTACAGTAATCTTTCAGACGTTTGAGTGCATCAACCAGACTTCTGATCCTGTTTGTTTTGTATTCCAAAGGATTTCTTCAGTCATCTGGCTAGTGCACCCAGACGTTTGAAACCCGTGCATGTTTACTTTGTGCATCTGTCTTGTTGCTCCATTGATCCTATCGACTTATAGTCTCTTGTAATGTTCTTGGAGCCTTGTTTTTATCTTTCTAGTGATGTTACTCTAGCAAGTACCTGTAAATAGAAATATATATGCATATTCGATTTCCATTGTATAGTTGTTGTCATCAAAATTGTAGATTTGATTTCCTAACAGAAATAACCAAATCGGATGTAAAAATGGCCTAACGTAGAGTAATGGAAATAAACAGTATATAAAATGTAATGGTAAATGAAACATCCCGTACCGTTAGTATATCCAAATGGATCACACTAAATAATATGGTGTACTATGGGTATAGCTAAAAACTTTAAAGAGACTATAATTACATGTTATAACTATGCTTGCAAATGTCTTAAATTTGCCTATTTCAATCTATGTCCAATTTAGTACAGTTCTTCTTATTTTACATCTAATTTTTTGTAAATTTAGTGTTCTTGTAGTTTAGTCCATATCAGCAGATTATTCTCTTCTATTTATTTATTCACGTAAAAAGGAATAAAAAGAAACTAACATTTACAGGTTAAATTTCAACTAAAAAGAAATAGATGTAAATAATAACAAATGATTGTAAATAATTGAGAAAAACTGTAAATAATAGTAAATATTTGCCAATAATTGAAATAAAATAGATAAAAGAAAATAATCTGGAAAGAAAGTTCAAAATTTACTTATAAATAAACTATAATAAATTTGCATTAAGGTTATCCCAAAATTGTAGAAAAACTACAACTATTGAAAATCCTATTATTTTAAATTACTTAAAAATCTAAAATAATTATTAAATACTCACCCGTGGTCCTTAGCTCTTTTCCTTGACCTTCCCGGATCCACTTCTATGGTATAAAATATTTTAATTAAAAAGATTTTCTCCTTGGAAAAATATTCATTTTAGGGTCCAGCCTCAAGCAATGAACTCAGATGGAGAAAACCTGAATGAGAAAAATAGCTCGGTCTAGGGTCTTATTTATAGTTTCACTTGGGTATCTTAGGTCGTTGGATTTGAAGATTAAATCTGGTGCAACCACGTTATAAGCTCGCTGGGAACCGTCGGATGGAAGCACGAACGCACATGATCGAATTAAAATAGAAAAACACGTCATCCCTTCATCTGGACGAAAATTCATCCAAGTATACAGGCGGGTCGACCACCAAGTCGACCTTTCTATGGTGTGGGTCGACCTATAGGTCGACCAAGCTATGGGGAGGTCGACCCTATATAATATTTTTTTTCTTTTTATTTCTGATTTTCTGTTCCTAGCGTATCTTCTTCAAATTAACTCTGATTTTGACAATCTATTTACGGTAACTGACCAAAAAATTACCACGGACGCGATGGTGCAACTCCCATAGCTCAATTCTCACAAAGTTATTTTATTATTTAATTAATTCATCAGCTAATTACTATAGCTCAAATTTTGGGTTGTTACATTCTCCCCTCCTTAAGGGATTTCGTCCCTGAAATCTCTAAGGATAGAAGAATGAAATGTTTTCATTCAAGTTCCACAGATAACCACTCAACCATCACCCAATTTATCCATTGTCCTTAAGTTTTTCTAATGTAATTCATGATATATATATATGTGGATAGTGTAGTGTCATTGTCCCTAACTAATGAAAAAGATTAGGTGGTCTACTGGTTCAATCGACCTCCTTTTTACGCAATCATGTTCATACCACGTATCCAAATGAATGCAAATTCCCTAACGGTACTAATAGTTCTATATGCGTGCTACAATCATCATTCAAATGCAATAATCATATGACAATCATCCATTTATAGAAACCATGGAAAATAAAAATAAAATTTGCACATATCCATATGCACATGTTTTAGTGTCCTAGTTAGGCCAATCCCTAAGAGATAATAGTACCTAATTTATATATATGTGTCCATTAGCATCCACTAGTAAACACTTGCAACCATTAGCGTCCAACATACTTAACATGTTCTAATAACATGTTTACATTCATCCTACCATCCTTAGGTTAAGTCCTAATAATTACCCTCCCAAAGGATAATAAAGGAAAGAACCTATTCAAAACTAAAGATGAAAATAGAAAATTCTAAAACTTACTATCAAAGAGATGCGGATAAGAAGTAGGAATCTTCTCTTCAGCTTCTCACATAGCGTCTTCAAAATCATCTACCCACTGCACCTTTACTAATGGGACTTCTTTATTCGTAAGCTTCTTGATGCCACGTCTAGTAATTTTGATAGGAATACGACGAACCGATGCTTCTCACTCCATGACAACTTCCTCTAATTGACTAGGCTCCACAACCTCTACTGAGTCATGTAAGCACTTTCTCAAGTGCAAAACATGAAAAACATCGTGCACTCCTATGAGCTTCTCCGGTTGCTTTACTCGATATGCTATCTTCCCTACTCTTTCTATAATGGGGAATGGTCCTACGAATCTGGAAGCTATTTTCCCACTCGATCCAAACCTCACCACTTTCCTTAGCGGGGATACTTTAATGATAACTAAGTCTCCAACCTCAAACTCAATATCCCTTCTCCGCTTGCTTACATAAGATTTCTGTCTATCTTGGGATGTCTTCATCTTCCTTCTAATCAAATCAATCTTCTTCGAAGTCTCCCTAATCATATCAGGACCAAGTAGCAATCTCCATGTAGACTCTAACTAACATGAAGGTGACTTGCAAGGTTAACCATAAAGAGCTTCGAAAGGTTCCATCCCAATCCTAGCTTGAAAACTGTTATTATATGCGAACTCCATCAATGGAAGATGCTCCTCCTAAGTTCCTTCAAAATCAAGAATACTCATCCTCAACAAATCCTCAAGCACACTATTAACTCTCTCTGTTTGGCCATCCATCTGAGGGCGATAGGCCGTACTCAATCTAAGTTGCGTCCCTAAAGCCTCTTGCAAACTCCTCCAAATTTCGCTACTAAGGATAGGGTCTCCATCGCTCACTATGCTAGAGGGAACTCCATGAAGTCGGACTACCTCACGAACATATAAGGATGCCTAATAAGGTGACGTCCTCTTACTCTTAACCGGAATGAATTGGTAAGCTTTTAGTCCAACGATCTACAATCACCCAAATACCGGTGTTTGCCTTCCTAGATCGAGGTAATCCATCTATGAAGTCCATCGAAGCACTATCCCACTTCCATTCGGGCACATCCAACAGAAGTAATCCACCATGCTTCTACTGCTCAGCCTTAACCCATTGGCACACAAGACACTTAGTCACAAACTCTACCACATCCTTCTTTATACCGCTCCAATAAAATATTATCTTCTTGTCCCTATACATCTTATCACCACCTGGATGAATCGTCATTCAAGAATGGTGTGCTTACTCTAGAACTGCTCTCATCAAATCACTAATGCGTGGGACAAAAAGTCTTCCATCTCTCCTTTGCCGCCCTTTTCTATTAATGGAATAGCATTGGAGATGTCTAGAGATTTCTCCTCTGCTAATCCTATCCAAAATATCCATAAGCTCTGAATCCTCTATTTGTCTTGAGCCAATCCGATCTATGAGGGTAGGCTTAACCTTAAGTGCTGCTAATAATCCAGGGGTAATATCTGTAGAGGGCTTAAAATCAAAAGTGAACAAAACTCTAGGCTCTTCCACTCCATGGACATTGGACTAAGGGTTGCTTTCTTCCTACCCAATGCATTCACAACCACGTTTCCTTTACTAGGGGTATAAGATATCTTAAAGTCAAAAAAGCCAAAAACTCCATCCATCGCTGCTGCCTCAAGTTTAAATCGTTATATGAGAATAGGTACTTCAATGATTTATGGTCAACAAAAAGCTCGAAACGCTCTTCTAATAAGTAATGCCTCCAAGACTTGAGTATGAAAACTATAGCAGCTAGCCCCAAATCAAGGGTAGGGTAGTTCCTCTCATGCGTTCTCAACTGTCTACTTCCACAGCATAATACCCTCCCTTCTTGCATCAACACTGCTCCTAGACCCGTCCCACATGCATCAATGTACACTGTAAAAGGCTTAGCTCCGTTAGGTAAAACTAACACTGGTGCACTAGTAAGGGATCTCTTTAGCATCGTGAAGGAGTCCTCACGGTCCATGTCCTACACGAATGCCGCATTCTTCTTTGAGGCGAGTAAGCGGTGCTGAAATCTTAGCAAATCTCTAATAAACTTCCTATAATAACCTGCCAAACCTAGAAAGCTTTTAACTTTGGTAATGTTCTTTAGGGCCTTCCAATCTTGCACAGCAATTACTTTAGCGGGATCAACAACTAAACTCTCTCTTGAGACTACATGCACCAAGAAACGTACCTCATCTCGCCAAAAGTGACCCTTCGAGAACTTTTCTCTCAACTAATGAACACAAAGTGTATGAAGAACCTCTTCTAGATAAATAGCATGCTCCTCCATACACTTGGAAATAACCAAAATGTCGTCCACAAATAGCATTACGAACTTATTTAGGGCTTCTCGAAAAATATGGCTCATCAAATCTACAAAATATGCTGGGGCATTGGCTAGCCCAAATGGTATAACCAACCACTCAAAGAATCCGTCAGGTGTCCTAAATGCTGTCTTATCAATGCTATCGTTAGTGATCCTAAGTTGACGAAATCCAATGGCTAAATCAAGCTGAGAAAAACACTGACGCGCCAACCAACTAATCGAAAAGATCATCTATCCTAGAAAGTGGGTAACGGTTCTTTTTTCTGAGCTTATTCAACTCTCTATAGTCCATGCAAAGTTGAAGGGAACCATCTACATTAACAGCGAATATGACTGGCTTTCCCCACTTAGATATGCTCCGTCGGATGAAGCCTTTCTCCAGTAGCTCACCAATTTGCTTACTTAACTCCTTCCCATCGCTAGGTGCCATATGTTTCACGGGAAATGCTACTGGCTTGGCATTATCATTTAGGTAGATCCTAAAGTCGATCTCTCTCTTGGGGGTAGTCCCCTAACCTCCTCAATGACGTCTGGGAAATCTCTGACGACTAGAACCGAATCTAAATCTGCTGATGATGAATCGAGGGAATAAAGAAAACTCAACATAACTGAACCCTATGGGTTGCAAGAAACCTTGAGAGTCCATCCACTATCTCTCTCTAGTCTAACGACTCTTCTTTCGCAGTCTAATATCGTTCCATAAGTGAATCCATCCCTAAAATCATCCCATACCCCGAAAATCCCGATGCATAGGCGTCACAGTCAAATTATACGCCTAATATGAAAATTTTCAAACCTCTACAAATCATGGATAAATGTGCCGATCCTCCTATGGGGTTTGAAACAACTATGGGGTCTACTGCTAAGGATATACCTAAGTGAAAACAATCAACCGAGGAACTAGAAATGAAAGAGCATGATCCTTCAGAATCCAAAAGCATCCGAATGGGAAAATCAAAAATAGAGATCAAACCTTCCATGGTGACTTTCCTACATCTATCTGATCCGCCGCTAAAAGGTGCTGCATCCAAGGCCTGAATCTGCGTTGTAGGCTCGCCCGCTTCCTCCCCCCGTCTTCTGAGGACAAAATCTATTAAGGTGACCGGGCAGTCCACAATTATAACACCTTCCCTACATTTTCTTCTTCTTTTATTTTTTTGCGTAATGACCAATCAGTCCACAACCATTGCACTTCTTTCCTTTCTAGATCTACTTCTGAGGTCCTCCCCCTTTCTTCTTATCCTTGTTGTTCTTCCACCACTTCTTCTTAGAACCTTCCAACTTATGGACCTCCTTAGACTCCCCTTCCTTAGCTGCATCAAACATGAGGGCCATCTCCATCAGTGACTCATAAGTAGCTCCCATCGGTGTGTGAGTCAATAACAACCCTCGGAGGGGATGATTCAATCCCTTGGCAAACTTCATGGCCTTTTTGTGCCGTGTATTCACTAGGTCCATCCTAAACCGCGACAACTCATTAAATTTGTTGATATACTCCTTTACAGAAAGACATCCTTGCTTCAAACTAAAAAACCTTTCCAACTGCATACTCTCTTCTGGTTGTGGCGAAAAATTCCTCTCAAACCTCTCTCAGAATCCCAACCAACGTCTCTTCCCTCTAACTCAACAACCTCCCGGTAATAAGAAGCCTCTCCTTTTAGCTACTAAGATGCAAGTTGAACTCTCTTTTGATCCTCTAATCCCATTTGCCCAAATATCCTCTCTGTACCCCTCAACCAAGCTTATGTGTCCACGAAATCCTCTGTACTAGAAAATGTCTTGCCTCCTAGATTAGTGAAGTCCTTGCATAGCTTAAAGAAATTGGCTATTATAGGTGGATTGATGGGATTCCACCCGCCGGTGCTGGTTGGACGCTTGCCTTTGCACATTTGGTGTCGTAGCTTGAAGGTGTCTATGAAACCAGCATAGGATTGGGACACCCTCTGGAAGATTAGGGACATCCGCCATTCTATGCAAAGAAAAGAGAATTTAGGCTCAGATGAAGATTGAACCGCACTTTGAGGGGATTTTTATAAAAGCTCTTTTATGCTTGAAAACTATTTCTAAGAGTTTCTTTTTGAAAAATTATTTTAAAACATGTTACTTTGAAAAATACTTTACTTTTAATACAATTTTTTTAAGGGATCCTGTAACCTTAGGCTCTCATACTAAGTGAAACACCCCACACCCATTTGTATACCCAAAAAGGGCACATTAAAGGATATGGTGCGTTATAGGTATAATTAAAAACTTTATAGAGACTAAGATTCACAAGTCAAATAAATAAAACAGTGGAAACATTTAAAAGTAACTTAGTAAAAATTAAACTTTATAAATACGTCATCAAACCAAATATGTTTCAAAATACCAAATACACATGTCTTATGAAAAATATCATCTCAGTCACAACATCGGGGTGCATAAAATCATCCCTCTCATCAAGTACCAATACATCCAAGTCAAGTGAAAATAAAAATGGAAAGAAGAAGAACAATACATGAAGAATCTCTAAGAATATCTCTCCAAGAAAGCTGAAAATCTACTACCTTTGCCTCTGCTGGCCTATGGAGGGAAATGGGAAAATAGAGGAGTGGAACAGACTAAAAGTCTGGTGAATAAAAGTAATTACTAGTATTTTTAAGCAAATTAAGAATAATAGACTTTGCAACAGTTCTAGTATAAAAGGAAATAAAGAAAAAGATAAAGCTAGAATAAAATATTATTTAACTGTTTGCTTTGCTTTGATAGTTGTGATTGGATTGTTTGCACTTTTCTAAAACTGCTTTGATTAGGTTGAAATCCTAATCTTAGTTTAATTAGGTTGAAATGCTAATTCTATCCTTCGATCGGCCTTCTATCTCTGTTGTGCCACTGTAGCTAGTGCCTTCTTGTGGGTCCCATAGAAAAACGACATATGTTTAGTGCTTTGGAACTCAATAGCGACTTTTATCCCTGCTCTGTGGCCGCACGCTAGGCCACCATCGGCTCACACTATCTGTTGCTCCCTCTTTTGACCTCTTATTAACCATTGCTTCAGCATAAGTGTGTCCAACCTCACCTGATCTGTCATGAGACCGTCAGTCCTAGTCTGACACGGTCCTGCCTAGCCTCACCTAAGTGTTTGTGAGACCATCAGTCTTAGTCTGAAAAAAGGGAATGCTACCGGTACGGGTCCTAACAAACAAAATCTAGTTACGCCCCTTGCCCAAATCCCCTGATTTGTACTTCTATCTATTAACCTCTTATTTACCATTTCTTCAACATAAGTGTGTCCCAACCTCACCTAATCTATTGTGAGACCATCAGTTCTTGACTAAAAGGGAATGCTGCCAGTATGGGTCATACTTCAATCTTTGCTTATTAACTTAGTGTAAAGTCTTTATAATAAGCCTCTTCTGTTATTTTTGCTCTATTTGCTTATTAACTCATTCTAAGTCTTAAAATAGGCCTCTTCTGTTATCTCTGCTATACTTGCTTATTAACTTAACCATAAGTTCCAAAATAAGCCTTTTCTGTTATATCTAATTATAATATGTGTATTATAATTTTGCTTATTAACTTAACCCAAGATCTAGGTTTAAAAATAAGCTTCTTCTGTTATTTCTACTATTTTCTCTTTTTAGTTATAATTACGTATTATAAATATGCTTGCAAATGTCTTAGATTTTCCTATTTCTGTCTATGTCCAATTTAGTACAGTTCTTCTTAATTTACATCTAATTTTCTGTAAATTTTGTATTCTTATATTTTAGCCCATATCAGCGAATTATTCTCTTCTATTTATTTATTCACGTAGAAAGGAATAAAAAGAAACTAACATTTACATGTTAAATTTCAACTAAAAAGAAATAGATGTAAATAATAACAAATGAATGTAAATAATTGAGAAAAACTGTAAATAATAGTGAATATTTGCCAATAACTGAAATAAAATAGCTAAAAGAAAATAGTATGGAAAGAAAGTTCAAAATTTACTTACAAATAAACTGTAAATAAACTTACATAAAGGTTATCCCAAAATTGTAGAAAAACTAAAATTATTCGAATCCTATTATTATAAATTACTTAAGAATCTAAAATAATTACTAAACACTCATATATGGTCCTTAGCTTTTTTCCTTGGTCTTCCCGGATCTACTTCTATGGTATAAAATATTTCAATTCAAAAGATCTTCTGCTTGGAAAAATATTCCTATTAGGGTCCAGCCTTAGGCAATGAACTCAGATGGAGAAAATCTGAATGAGAAAAATAGCTAGGTTTAGGGTCTTATTTATAGAGTCACTTGGGGATCTCATGCCATTGGATTTGAAGATTAAATCTAGTGCAACCACGTCATAGGTTCGCTGGGAACTCTCAAATGGAAGCACAAATGCACAGGATAGAATTAAAATAGAAAAACATGTCATCCCTTCATCTTGACGAAAGTTCGTCCAAGTATACAGGTGGGTCAACCGCCAGGTTAACCTTTCTATGGTGTGGGTCGACCTAACCATATATAATAAATTTTTTTCTTCTGATTTCCTATTTCTAGCGTATCTTCTTCATATTAACCCGGACTTTGACAATCTATTTTTGGAAATTGACCAGAAAATTACCACGGACACAATGGTGGAACTCACGTGGCTCAATTCTAATAATTTCACAAAGTTCTTTTATTATTCAATTAATTTGTTAATTAATTACCATAGTTCAAATTTTGGGTTGTTATAGAGAAATTAATAAATCTGCAAGCGATTTGCTAGGCAGACCATGTAAAGGTCTGGAAAGGTATTTCATGCAGTTAAGACCAAAACATAGTTGTGGCTGTACGTACTAGGAGTACGCATGCAAGGATGTTTGTTAGCTTTCGTAGGTTGCTAGTATGTAGGATAGATAGCATTTGCAATTTTAGGCTTCTTCAGGCACATTGACACGGATGGAACATGACAATTTGATTCGACGTTGGATTCTTTAAGAAGATCGTTGGAGGATTTTGCGCGGTCGGCCCAACCACGGGTGCTCTTTCGGAGGACCGACATATTGGAAAGGGGGCAAGTCCACATTGGTGACTAAGGAGACAGGAGGATAGGAGTCTAGTTTGGCAGTGTCGGAGCGCAACTTCGGGGTCTGCGGGGTTGTTTGAGCCGACATAGGTCAAACGTTAGAGCTATTTAATCACAGTGCACGGGTGAAGAGCATGACTTTTACGGTATAGCACGTGGATATACAGTCATAGTGCATGGGCGAAGAGTAAGATTTTCATGCTGTAGCATGTGGATAGATAAGGACAGCAGGTCCGGTGGGTCAATTAATGTTTTGTATATTGCATGGTTGACTTCCATAGAGTGACCATGGACTTTGGCTTTTCAGAAACTGTATCTAAGAAGGATTCACTGCATTATATTATTCACCCTCTGCGATATTGGAGGAAGATCTAGAATTGAACTCTTTTATTCTTTCTGCTTCATTTTATTTCTCATTCGCCAGACTTTATGTTTAACCCATTCCTATTTTTCCTATTTTCCCCAAATCAAAGGAGGGTAGGTCTTGGTTGTAGTTTTTTACAGCTTGGGGGGTCATTGGAGTAGATGTTATCTCCATCTTTTGTTTCATGAACTTCCTTTCTTTTTTCCGTACTTTACTCTACATACGGGAACCAATATTGTAAACTTTGTTATGTTTTATGTTTTGGTGGAGATTAATTGGTACATTATGTTTCAGAAATAAATTTAGGATAATGTTTTTTTTAATGAAGCTGTTTTGCTTTTAATTTATAATTAGTGAAACTTTTCTTCCGCTGTAATATTTTAATCATTTTATGCTGTTTCCTTATTCTCTATGCTATGTTATGGATTTTTTTTCATCGGACCACCCATGCTTCTAGTCACGTCTGATTTTCGGGGTGACTAGAGGAGTAGGGTGTCACACAAAGTATATGATTTATAAGATTTTTGCCGATTTCTAAGGATTTTTCCTTAGTGATCAACTAAGGTAATTAAATTATTCAAGCCAAGGGCAAAACTAAAAAAAAAATTTTCAAAATTATTTAAATTCGAACGGAAATTGCATTTGGAAATATTTGAGGAAGAAGTACAGTGTTTTGAGAAAAATGTTGACTTTTGTATAATTTTTACTATTTGAAAGTACATGAGAAGGTTACTCAGCCAATTAAAATTAGACCGATAAGAACATCACTTCACTAGTCCCAGTTCTTCCTTGGACTCCAAAAAGTCCGCCATTACCCGTTTGACGGTATCAAAAGTTACCTTTCGCCTAAGACAAAAGGTACACACTTACTCCCGACCAAAGTCGAAAGGTAGGCATGGGGCCAAAGGGAAGATTGGCAAAGGGATGGGGAGGCTGCTTCCTTTGCTTTCGGATAGAAATATAATTGCTTTCGAACTAGTTGAAGGGGGATCCTTCAACTCTAACATTTTATAAGAGATTACTTTTTTTTAATATATATTGAAGAAAGGGTTTCATAGGGGATCTTACTTCAAGAGTATTGTTTTAAAATGTTTTCTAAAAAGGTGTTTTAATACCATTCGGTGAGTCGAAGGGTTTGATTCGAAAGGCTTGATTTTGAAAGGTTTTGAATTGGTTATCTTCAATGATTGAGAAAGGTTTTGATTCGAAAGGTTTTGAATGGGTTATCTTCAATGATTGCGAAAGGTTTTGATTTCGAAAGGTTTTGAAGGGGTTATCTTCAATGATTGCGAAAGGTTTGATTTCGAAAGGTTTGAAGTGGTTATATTCAATGATTGCGAAAGGTTTTGATTTTGAAAAGTTCCATTTTTAAAGATTTGATTTCGAAAGGTTTTGAAGGGGTTTTCTTCAATGATGCTTTCAAGAAGAAGGTTTTCGAAGGGCCTAACTTCGGAGGGTTATTTGCTCTCGAATGGCACTTTGTTCGAAGGGTTTTAAAGGGCTGTTTTAGCCATTTTTCTTAAGTAAAACTTTGCTAGGTCGAAGGGGCTACTTCGAAGGGTTATAACATAAAATACTTATCTTTGTTTGACTATATATAAGTAGGATTCTTATTTAAATTGAATGTTATAAAACCTTGGAGACACCGGGGTGGTTTTAATGTTGTCAATACATAGTTTGGGGTTACCAACAAAAATATGCTTTCGAAAATATACATTGGGGCTATCAATGTGTTTTTATTTAATTTAACCTAATTAGGGCTACCAATGGAAATAGGTTAAACATGTGGTATACCTGGGAAAATAATTCATCATGGGGATCGTGAATTTTTATAAATAATAATGGGGATCATGATGTTTTAATTGGCCAAGTGATGGGTTCTTGGTTAACCTAGGAAAACCGTGGAATGTGCGGTGGATAGCCCACATCGAATGTCTAAAGTAAAGGATTTCTGCGAGAGTAGGTTAGCCTCGGGATTTGGCACCTAAGGGTTCACATTCATCCTAGGAAAAATATGGAGTGTGCGGTGAATAGCTCACACCATCTTTTGTAAAACGATGTATGATGGATAATATGCATATATTTTGAATGGATAGTCCTATTAAATTATGATGGATGGTCATTTTAAGGATTTAGAGGGGAACTCTAATAAATTGATTTTAGTTAGGAAATCTAATAAATTGATTTTAGATGGGAAATCTACTAAATTGATTTTAGATGGGAAATCTAATACACATGGTTTATGGCTTTATTCCATATTATATTAAGACTAATCATTTTGGGTGCAGGGGCATAGTAAATGATTTGCATGTTTTATTTTAGATACTAGTGAGGGGAAAACTCATTCCGCTAAGCGGCATAGTCTTACTAGATATATATTTATGATAGAGATGATAAGGGACTATTTGTACCAGACTTATTGTCTGACTCGAAATTTGTGTTTCTCCACAAACTCTCAGGTACTCAAAATTAATTTGAGTAGTCTGAGAGAGGGAGACTTTTAGGTTTTTGGACGAATAAGCTTTCGGAAACGGGCAGGGGCAGTATTAGCTATATAGGAGCTATTTTGTGTATTCCACTGTGATGTATTAAGAACTGCAAGTTCATATTTATTAGTTCTCCGATCATCATATGGGGATATTTTCGTACGTCGCTCTTATCGTATTTTGTACATGAATATGTGATCTGAACATGGTTGACGTCTGGGATTATGCAATTAAATCTTAAATTGAAATTCATAAAAAAAGAGAAATTCTGCTTTGTTGAATTTTAATTTTTTTCTTCATATTCTTGCGTTCTTGTGTTACCAATAGTCTTAAGATTCTGATATCGGTCACTTAGAAATAACACCAAGTGATGACTACAACATCCATAACAGTTAGTTTTGTGCCTCCGAAAGCGGGATGTTACAACCATGGTAACTCTACCCTACTCAAAGCATCATTGTTAACACCAAACAAAAATCAAGCTGTGACGCCCCACCTCTATACCCACGCTAGCCAAGAACACTACGGAGTAGTGCTGTCGACTAGCAAGGAGAATAAGGCTGTTGAGGAGCGACCATCTGTATAATTGCTTTGTGCGAGCATCGATATGTCAGATAGTATAACATGCATTTCTTTCGAGAGGAAATCTGACATACCGACACAAACTCAAAGCTACTACACAGTGGCTATAATATCTTCGGAAACAAATATAGAAATAAACATAACATAAATCAGTCACAGACAATTCATATCACAAAGGCGGAAATAGATATGAATATATTACACATATAAGTGTACATCGGAGTAGTGGTCAAAAGGATCCACAATAATACAAAGGAATAGCAACACGTGCTATACAAAAGAATACAACTATGAGTCTATATCTCAAGTGAATACTACAAAATAAACTACAATCTAAGTAGTTATCCAAAAGTCAGAGTAATGATCCAGGATGAGAAGTCAAGCAGAAGCACCTGTAAAATCTCAGTCTGACCCGAGTATTATTTAATAAGAAAATAATAAACGGATCAGTCTAGCTATAAATATCAGATGAAGTGATATATAATAAGAGATATGACATAAACGTATAATAATCACAATGCCAAGCTGTGATAAATAAGTAATTGAAAATCAACAAGAGATTAGTCAATATCACAATAATCTACTCAAGATAAAAAGGAATGTCATACTCCTAATTTCATTCACCAAGCCACAATAAATGACATATATCAATGCCCATCGTAAAAGTTGGTGAAACATAAATTCCAGAAATCAACACACGAAATCCAGAAATCACAAGAAAAAGGAACAACGACGTCGTACAACGGGACATCCGATGAACCAAATCACAATAAAAAGGATGGCCAATCCCCAAAAGAAACTGGACATCGACACACCTAAAAAGACATGCCCCACGAACAGTCGAACATCGACGCACCTAGAAAGATACGCCCCATGCTCTAGCATCGACGCACCTAGAAAGATACACCCCATGCACAAATGAATAAACATCGATGCACCTAGAAAGATACACCCCATGCTCTAGCATCGACGCACCTAGAAAGATACGCCCCATGCACAAATAAATAAACATCGATGCACCTAGAAAGATACACCCCATGCTCTAGCATCGACGCACCTAGAAAGATACGCCCCATGCACAAATAAATAAACATCGATGCACCTAGAAAGATACACCCCATGCTCTAGCATCGACGCACCTAGAAAGATACGCCCCATGCATAAATAAATAAACATCGATGCACCTAGAAAGATACACCCCATGCTCTAGCATCGACGCACCTAGAAAGATACGCCCCATGCACAAATAAATAAACATCGATGCACCTAGAAAGATACACCCCATGCTCTAGCATCGACGCACCTAGAAAGATACGCCCCATCTACAAATAAATAAACATCGATGCACCTAGAAAGATACACCCCATGCTCTAGCATCGACGCACCTAGAAAGATACGCCCCATGCACAAATAAATAAACATCGTTGCACCTAGAAAGATACACCCCATGCTCTAGCATCGACGCACCTAGAAAGATACGACCCATGTATAAAATGAGACGAAACTCAATAAAATGAGGAACAGTCCTCCACATAGACAAAGAGACATCGCACATTGCTAGTCTAAACCGCAAAGATGATCGTCATGATCAAAGAGAAGTGTCAATTACAATAAGCTAGTAAATATATGAGCTTAGCTTCATGTCCCATAACCACTAGCTTAACTTAAATATTTACGAACAAATTGTAGATCTCCACTAGAAAATTGTCACAAGAGATTCAATCGAACAAGTCCAAGAATTAACCGACAAAGTAAACGCAAGCGTTTCATACCACTCGTTTTACTAACCCATTTAATTAGATTTCTCATACGGGTGAGGTAAAGGTTTGTATATACTAATAGATTGGAAAACGGTTTTATAAACGAATTTGGTATTAAAATAGTATTGAAATCGTTTGAGGAAAGAGTTTTGATATTTACTACTAGTATAGAAAACCTTTATATTTTTAAAGTGACAAAGCACAAGGGGGATTGTAGAAACAATCAATCACAAAGATCACATTCGAAGATGTGAATAAAAATCCAATGAAATCGATAAAGGATCCATCGAAGTGGATATATCTAAAATTCCCAAAAAAAATAAGTCATCAAAGATGATAATAAATGATGACAATAAATAGGATCATCACGAATCGATTTAAATAGGAAATTCAATCCAAAAAGGCAAATTGGACTAAAACAGCAGGTTCAGTCGACTGAACGGAGATTTTCAGTCGACTGACCCTGTACATGGAAATTTTCCAGGTTCAGGAAACTTTCTGTTTCCAGTTTCAGTCGACTGTGCATAGTTTTTCAGTCGACTGAATCATGCCTGGAAACTCTCGGGTTTCAGGTTCAGTCGACTGAACAGAGATTTCAGTCGACTGAATCATGCCTGGGCTGTTTTTCAGCCTTATTCAAATGAAGAGCAAACTCTTCCAAAATGCAATCGGACGAACATTGGCTCTAAGGGTTTATGCCAATCGGCAACCCGGCCCTATATGCTCCTCGATGCATCACCAAAAGCATGATCAAACATCCATAAAAGGATTTTCACACAAATTTGGTTTAAAAACCCAAAAATTGGAATATTCACAAAACCAATCCAAATCAAGAGCAAATACACATGAAGAAGTGTTAGGAATTCATACCCAACAACCAAAGATAATTATAGTCATAGATGTGAGATAAAAATCTCACATTTAAACTAAAATTTATGAAGATGAAGCTTGAAAGCAAAGAGGAATCGACCACTCTTCAAGTCCAACTCTAGAAGCTTGAATCTAAGCTTAAAAGAGAAACATTCCCAAAATTAGGTTTAGGAAATTTCTGAAATTGAATGGAGAAAGAGTTGGAGAAGAAGAAGGAGATGCTTACCAAGGGGTTCTTCTTGAGTTTGGAGCAAGGAGATGGATTTGCTAAGGAAGTTAGGGCTTGGAGTTTTAATTCTTTTTCCTCTCCACCATTTTCAGTTGGAGCTTGAGTTTGAGGAGTTGGAATGAAGTAATGAAGAGGAGAGGGGGATTGGGACTGAATACATAAGTGGTTAATTGGCTCAGCCCAAACCAAAACCCTAAGCAAAAAGTAGCAAAATTCAACTTTCTCCAAACACATCGAAGCTTATACTCAAAAAGGTCGCAAACGGCATTTTGAACTCAATGGAGGTGGTCTCGAGTCCTAATTCGACCGTATGCAAAAAGTAGCTTTTCGGACTAAAAATCCGACTAACGATAAAATATTTAAATAAAATATTTAAATATAAAATCGATAAATATGCGGGTTGTTACACAAGCCTACTCAGTTGGTCTCGTACTCGCATGACTAATCAGTTCCCATATCAAGTCAAGGAACCAAAGATGGCCAAAACTATAATCTAGCACACAAGCAGTCACTAGGCTTGTTTAATTATTCTTTTATTAATTAAATCACTTTCCGACTATTTATCTCAAAATATCATTAAAAGATATCTTCTCAAAACCATTTTTACCTTTTGATATTTGAAAAACATTTCCATATACTTACCTTAATGATATAAGTATATTTACAAATCATTTCGTTTTCAACACTTAGAAAATACCTTTATATACTTAAATCTGTAATAAGTATATTTACAAAAATTTTGAGGAAAGCTTTATATTTTTCGAAACACGTTTTATTGGTTCAGAATGAACTTGCGTAAAACATTATTGCGACAACCCAATACAATAGTATAGGGATTCAACTATTTATATTTATATAAATCCCGTATACTATGTAAAACACTTCCTTTTGGAAATCACTTACTATAACAACAATGTTATAGTCTATGCCTTCATTGCTTTCTTCAAAACATCTATCACAAAAATAAATGTTGAAATCTATGTCTTCGCCCCATAGTACATTATAAATCACCTTTTAAAACCATTTAACTCCATCGAAAAATATTGCTTTCAAACGTTCCTCTAAAATATTATCATAACTTTTAAAACATGAATGTATTTCCTTTATAAAAATCCACATTCAAATATCAACATAAATCATTTCCATATTTATAAAACTATGTTTATAAATCTCTGTTCCAGTTTATAAAAATTATTTTTATAAAATATCTTTATTTATCAAATTCTATTTATAAATCTATTTACCAATTATCAATTACAAATCCATTTTTAATGTTTATAAAATACCGTTTATAAATCTATTACTTTATTCATAAAATATTGCTTTCATAAATCTTTTACATAAACCATTTTAGAAATATTTATTTCAAATGATTTCTGTCTTCTTTAAAACTGGATTTCCTTTAGAATAAAAGGTGGACTTATTTATTAAGTTTTTAAACACCTTTTAATAATCCAAGATTAATTGTTAAAAACATATGTTATTTCAAAATCACTCTAAAATCTTTTTAAATCAAAATATTCACTTTATAGTATTTTTAAATACTAAAAGTAAGGCCAAGCGCGACTATAGCACTAAATAAGAAAAATTATTTATAGCGGCGAATTTTCTATCGGTTAGAAAACCGTCGTCAAAAATATAATCATTAAAATACCGTAAGCGCACAACATACAATTATTGTACGTATGTGAGTATGGGTTGATCCGTAGGGAAATGGATTAATTTTAAATTATGCTCAATCAAATTAACCTAAGTTTGCAAGTTTGTTTTAAACTAAGAAAAATAGAAATATTTAAACTAGAACAAACATCAATAAAAATATGAGATTAAGTGATAATTTAGAGGCAAATCCACTCTCATACTCTCACATAAATCAACACAAATTTAATCTATGATCTCTCATTACAATCTAGTAGTATTAGTGTTGTATTTATCATAAGTATGATCTATTTGCATTATTAATTAACACAACTTAAACCATCTAAATTGTAATACAACACTAAAACCACTTATTAATTGAAATGAAAATGAACATAAAGTCAAAGCAAAAGCTATTTAAACATGATCTATTTACTATTTTATTTAATAAAAAAGATCATCAAATTTTGATTCTACTTTAATTCATTATCAAAATCAATTAATAAGATGATGATGTAAATTTTGTTTATGTTGGATTAAGCTTAGTGTGATTAGAAAAACAACATAGGCTATCAAATTCCCTAATAGACCTACATCATAATCCAACTTTTCATTAAGCACTAAAAAGAGATCATAAATAATAAAATATGTTGAATCTACATAATTTGAAAGAGCTTCATTACCTCTAAATTGAAGTGATTTAGCTTCTCGGTTGTGTTACCATTCCAACACATGTAAATTTCAACCTAGAATAAGAAAGAAAAGTGCAGGCTAATTAAAATAAAATGAACTAATTACTTGCATAAAAATAAAACTAAATTAAGTGCATAAATGGAATTCTAATCTACTAACATGAAAGGAAAGAGAGCATGTAAATAAAAAAGAGCATAAAATAAAATAAAGCATGTAAAGAACAAAGAAGAAGAGGAGGCTTAGGAAGCCTTTTGATTTCTCATTAATTTTGTGGCTACAACTTGCATAATATGATAAGATCATAAAAACTTTATTACATGAAAATAAGAGGGTTACTAATACATCACTAAAACCCTAATACATTATTAGGGAACTGCCTAAAATGCCCTTGAGGTAGTGTGGCCTCCAAGTTATCATTAGCACGAAATTAATCATGCATTAAATGTGCACGTGCCTTTAATAATCACTAACATATGTATTAGCACTAAATAGTGGTTCACTAGTTAGTTGGTAGGTGGGGTCCTCCATAATTACAAGAATTTTTTTGTTTCTTCATTTCTTTGGCTTCTAACTCTTGTGTATCCATATTTCCATGAAGTCGCTTCCAAGTTGCATCCAAATTCCTACAAAACAAATTAAAATGTGCAAGTAATTTTTTTTTCAAATTAATTAACACACAAAACTTACTATTGTGCCCCCGTGTAGATGCATGAATGATGACTAGAAAGCTTTTTTGAAATTTTATTTTGAACTTGTAAAAACACTTATGACATTTTTTTTACTAAAATGAGATTAAGAATGCGAATAAAATTATACATTTTTACGTGCACATCAAATACCCCCAGACCTATCTTTTTATTCGTCCTTAAATAAAGAAAAAACAAAAATAAATCCACTTTCGTAGGGAGTAAGATTGCATTGAGCATATGCAACAACCCGTTAATCCTCTTGATGTCCGTACTAGGACGAGTGTTGTCTCGGGACAGCGGATACTACCCACAAAATCAAAATGCAACATGAAAAATTCCTAAATGCTAGATTTGTCTACACAGATATGAATGGAAGTTTTTGAAAATATTCATAAATGAAGAGTTTACTTTTAAATTGACATGAATAAGTTAGATATAATTTTCGGTCATCATCATGAAATTTTAGTCATTTTACTAATCAAAACATCTAACAAAAATTAAGTTAACGTCACTATTAATCTTTAATTTGGTTAGTTGTTTCGGTTGATTATATAATGCGGCTATGAAATGGATCCTTAGTTGATTATCAAAGTTTTTCAAAGTGGCATTTTCATTTTTTTTGAATAACATGTTAAATCAAATGAGTTAAAATAGTGCTTGGATTTCAATTACTTGCTCTTTCAACTTTTGAAAGGTATTAACATGATTATTATTTACACACCTAAATCAGATAAACTGAGGCCAGATTTGTCGATCATGCACTACCTTTCGGACTTACATGAGAACAGTACAGAGCATGGCGAGTGTACACACTTGCGTATGAACACATGACACTAGGTGGTTATTCTTATTAAAAATTTACTTACACGCACCTAATTCGGATAAACCGAGGCCAGATATACCGATCATGCACTGCCTTTCGGGCTCACGTAAGAAGGGTATAGAGCATGGCAAGCAATACACACTTGCATGTGAATACATGACTCTAGGTTTTTCTTATTTTCACTAAACCTTTTTTATGTTTTATTTTTTTATTCTTTTTAAAGAGACAGTTATGCAAAATCATCTTAGCACCACTTAACTTAGAAGATTGAAAATGTAATTGCCTTTACTTTAAATCAACCACTCTTTTAAATAAAGATTTCAATTAGGATATACTTCGTAATTATCTCCTATGAACCTTCCTATATGCTAATTAAACCATATTTACTTACAATCAAACTTTATTTTTATTTTTGTTGAGACAAATAAATTTTCAAAAATTTCAATTCAATAACCAAAACATATACTTATGTCCTATAGTGTTTCTTCAAAAGTAAATCAATATACTAAAAAGAAAATTTGTTTGGGATTTTTTTGTTAAGTTTTGAGTTTTGGAAAAAAGGCAAAAAATAAACCATGAAAAATCAAAAATGAACACGAGACTCCCCCGACACTTGATTTTGATTGTGTCCTCATGGTCAATGCATGATATAATAAGTGTAATGGGGAAAAATATATACATATTCACCAAAAAAGGTTAACATTTCTTACTAGACGTAGTTTGGCTCATGAAGAATCGTGTGGTCTTCCTCTTGATTACTTGCAATTCCAAGTATAGTTTCAAGCACTGGCCATTGACTGTGAAAATTGTTCCATCCCTAGGGTTTTCTATTTCTATGGCGCTGTGTGTAAAAACAGTTCGTACAATGTATGGTCCTGTCCACCTTGATTTTAACTTCTTAGGGAACAATTGAAGTCGAGAGTTATACAAAAAAACTTTTAGATTTGGCGAAAATGTTTTCCTTAGGATTAACTTGTCATGAAATTTTTTTGTTCTTTCTTTGTAAATCTTCTCTTTTTCATACACATCGTTCCTAATCTCCTCTAATTCATTGAGTTGCAATTTCTTATTTTCGCCAGCTGTTCTAAAGATCAAAATTTATGTTCTTAATTGCCCACAACGCTTTATTTCAAGTTCAACGGGCACATGGCATGCTTTACCATATACGGCGTAAAAATGGACATCCCAAGATTGGTTTTATACGTAGTATGGTAAGCTCAAAGCACATCCGTTAATTTTAAGACCAATCTTAACAATTTTTATTAACGGTTTTCTCCAAAAAAATTAATTTGACGATTTGAAACATCAACTTGGCCACAAGTTTGAGGATGATACGGAGTGGATAACTTGTGGGTTATCGAATATTCCTATATTGGAGTTTCAAATGGACGATTACAAAAATAGGTTCCATTATCGCTTATTATTATGTTAGGTATTGCAAACCTCGAAAAGATATTTTCTCTATGAAATTCACAACAACTTTATGGTCATTTATTTTATAGGGAATGGCTTCAACTATTTTGAGACGTAATCAATAGCAAGAAGAATATACAGATTTCCAAAAGAGTTGAGAAACGATCCCATAAAATTAATACCCCAATCGTTAAAGATTTCGATCGTAAGAATGGGGTTCAAAGGCATCATCTTTTGTCGAGAGATTCATCCTAACATTTGGCAGCAATTGCAATTTTTACAAAACTTGAATGCATCTTTGAAAAGCGTAGGCCGGTAAAAAACACATTGAACCACCTTTTTTGCAGTTTTCTTTGGACCGAAGTGGCCACCACAAGCTTGGTCGGTAAAATAAAGAAAGGCCACTCTTGATCTCACAATCCGAGATGCAACGTTGAATGATTTGGTCGAAATAATACTTAAACAAGTACGGATCATCCCAATAGAAGTACTTGACTTGGGAAAGAAATTTATATTTATCTTGTTTCGACCAAAATGAAGTAGTTTCCTTAGTGACTGGATAGTTCACTATGTAACGACCCGGTATTTCATGCCATTCGCATCCGCACGTGTCAAACTTGAATTGCTCAAAATATCATATTATAAATTTATATTTGAAAAAACTCAACATATACACAGTAAACAAAAAAATCATAGAATCATAGACATAGAGTATTATAATAATATGCAGTGGAATAAATAAATAGTAGTTCATGAGGCTACTATATATACAACCGAGTTTGAAATAAAATACAACAGAATCTCAAATACAGATGAAACTCTAACACATAAGCCACCATGAGTCTGGACAAAACAACTGGATAGCTGAAAGCTGAATAGATATAAATGGATCTTCAAGCGACGCTCCAACTCCAAAGGTAAATCTCAAATGCTGTGACACTCAGTCTGACTCGAGCGTAAGCAAAAACACAAAACACTCGAGTCAGGATTGACATTCTTATATCAATAAATCCGACTTAAGTGAAATATCAACTGAAACACAAGTAACTTAAAGAATTTTTGGGATTCCCATCCTCTAAGGATCTGTGGAACTACCTACTATGTAATAATTTACGCTATTATAATATGTCTATAGTAAAGTAAACTATTAAAATAACGTTAAGGCGTTGCCCATATCCCCCTTAACTCATTTTTATATATTCTCATAGTCTATACAGTACTGTAATTCCTCCGTAAACTGGAGGGCTATCAGAGGGCACTCCATAGGTATGGTACAAACCAAACTCGTAGAAGGCGCGATATGGCATGCGACAAGGCACTCGAGGCAATGCCAGGGTAGATATACCGTTTGCTTATCCGGACTGGTGGTAATGCATAACAGCTACTATTGCCCATCTCGTGACACACTCTCAAATCAAATCAAGGGTGCACTTAATCAAATCACAAAAGCAATAGAATGATATCGAAGAAATGTGTCGGATAGGAGGAATGGCCTTACTTGGCCTGATGTGGCTCTTTTTCAGCCGCATCTAGCTGACTCACAGGAGTCAGGGCTATGTAAATACCATAAATAATCGTCACCAAACCATCATATTTCATTCTGGAATCTCCACCACGTACACAGTTGTCAAAGTGGTTTTAGGTATTGGCAAAGAGTATGACAATATCCGATCTCGGTCTCTTTAAAAACCAAACGTTATTATAACACCGTGGTCATTTCAAAAAAGTTTATACTTCAAAACCAGAATATCATATCCATTTCAAAACCTTATCAATACGATAGAAATTTTCACTTCAAATATACTCATTTTCAAAATCATAGCACTTTCAAAATTATAACACTTTCGAAACCAAAACACTTGAAATTATAACACTTTGGGAATCATAACATTTTGACATCATAGCACTTTGGAAACCATAACACTTTCCTTTAAACAGTTTAGATATTAATAATGGTATATTTAATAAAATAGTTTATAAAATAAAATAGTTTATTTTAAAATAATTAGTATACTAAAATAGTTTATATAAAAATGATTTATATTAAAATAGTTTATATTGAATAATTTATAAGTTAAAATATAAAAATAGTTTAAATATAATTTTAAAAATATTTTACATAATAAAATAGCTTCCTCAAATTCCCCAAATCGATTCACATCAATTCGTATTCCAAAATTCCAATTTAATTCAATCTCAATTCTTTAACTTCGGTTCAATTCAGTTTCTTAATAAATCATTTCAAATTATCTCGATTTCAAATACAGATTTGAACCAGAAAATAAACCATTTATATTTCAATATATTTCAAAGCTTTAATATTCAAACATTTGCAAATCTAGATTTGATAATTTCATATATATCAAAATTAAACTTCGTTATTATTCATTTTTGAAATATTTACTAATAAAATCCAGTATCGTTTAAATAAGCCTCGAACATGAAATAAATTAAATATTTTCTTCAATTTTATTTAGACTTAAAATATTCATTTAGTCACTTTAAATCATGATCTAAAATTTTAAACCTTTATAATTCAAAACATATAACTTTAAAAATCTAAAATTTAAATCTTTACGAAATAACATATATATATATATATATATAATATTTGGAATCAATATTTGTGTAAAACCATACACATATATCCCTTTTTAAAACTCATGGAAATCATTTCAATATATATATATATATACATACATATATAGACCAACGGTGTTTGTATAAAATTTTCTATCCTATGGTCAAGTGATATGGATATCTATCATTTCAATCCGAAATTTAAATATATACGGGTATATATCATTTCAACCTGCAATCCCATATTCAATTAAATGAAATCGCTTGGGTTTATCAATTCAACCCATAACGATTTTCTTCTATTCTTCAGATCGTTCGAGTGTATATCATTTCAACCCATAGGGAATTCTATACTAACATGAAACTTGCAGAGTGAGAACATATATGATAAAATATATTATAACAACAGGCGTATATCATTAGCGATTAAATAAAGCATAAATAACAGGATATGGTGTCATACCCCACATGTGAATAGTTACAGATAATAACATATATATAACAATTTGAATAACTTAAAGCAGCATATTTCAATTGTCGTTTCAATTGAAATCGAATTTAATAAATATAAGAACATTAATCATGAGTGATTGCTCACCTTTCGAGGCTAGAAAGATGAACAAAAATGAAATGAGTTACGAATCCAAGCACGAATTCCAATGCAAAGCAAGGTTGGCAAGAATCTGATGAACAAGGCTGATAAATAGAAATTGATAAAGCGAATCAGAACCAACTTGATGAAGATAAATGGTATAAATGAACTTATATATATATAACTTTATATAACAATATATATGCATTAATATGAATTTTACATTATGCAACTTACATACATATTTAAAACAATGTATATACCATAAAAGCTAAAAAATTATGCAACCTGAAACATATTATTTACTTGCTGATAACATATATGGCCTATATGTATATATATGCAAACAGATTATAAACAATCTATACAACTTACATTAACATATATAACAGCTTCTAAAATATATATAAACTGCATAACCTATAAATATTAGTTGTTGCTAAATCAAATTAAAATATTACTATAAATTTGTAGACATTTAGAACATATTATCTTCTTACATGAAAATCTAGAAATCAAATCATATATATACCTTTACAAATGAATTTAAAACAACACTTTACTGTATTTTTCAAGAAGCAATGCAGCTTATAGGAATATACATGTTTTTCAAAATTACTTTTATATATGTATATAACTTCAGGTACATATGTCATATATAATTAATATATCTAATAATTGTAACAAGAGGTCTATATGAAATTTTATAGATTTATTTTATATATACACAATACATACAACATGCATAAACGTTAATAATGAATAGCTTCTGACATAGTGAATAAAATAACATACATAGCTTTAGTTATACCTCATATACATATATATGTATGAACAACCCATACTCAAGCATACTTGCCTGGAAATCTTATAAAATATATGTATCTTTTTCATATATTCAAACTTAAAAGACTTTCTTTACTTTTATAAAATACATTTATATTATAATATACTGTAATAAAACTTGCAAAATAAACAAACAACAGCTGAGGTAAACTATCATGTAATAAACTAAACTTAAATAACTTTATATATTACCAGAACCTATAAATATATATATATATATATGTGTGTGTGTGTGTGTGTGTGTGTGTGTGTGTATGAATCCAAAACCAAACTCATGCATGAATAAACAATCATATACTTACATATAAAGAATAAAAGAAGAGAGGCAGTGATGGGTTTGCGGTCGGGCTCGGCACGTGGTCTGCCATGGTGGTCGAGAGAGGTGAGCGGAAGGTCGAACTGGGGATGTGGGAAGGGAGGCCGAGGCTGAGATTGTGGTGGCCAATGCTTGCGGTGGTGGGTGAGGTAGGTTCGGCTGGACAAAGGCGGAGGTGGAATCTTGCGCCATAGGGTGGTGCGGGCTTTGGCCTGGGTTGAGTTGTTGGTTAGTTCGGCTTCGTGACCTGTTGGACAAGGCGGTAGGAGGAGGCTCGATAGGCTGGCGATGGCTTCTAACTGATGGTGGAAAGGAGCGGTGTAAGCAAACAAGGGGAGTGGTTGAGGGGTCGTATGTCAGAGGGGGAAAATCATGAGTTGCCGAAGAATTGGAAGTGGCAGGCTATAATTTAAGGAGGGGAAGGAGCAACAGAGCGGGGAACAAATAAAACGTACCAGATATCCTTTAGAGTGAACCAAAAAAAGAAACAAAGATATATAACAGATAATTGAATGGCAACGGTCACTAGTAACAATTCATCTTAAAGATTTAAAGCAATTAATTTTGTTTGTACCACACGTTTCACTTTTTGAAATGGAAGGAAGGAGTAAAGTCATAATTTACGGTATCATTACAATGAACTGTTAAATCGCTTTGCCGCATTTTGGACCTCAAAATACAAAAATGAATATACAGCGGAGATCAGCACAATGAGGCGAACAGAACGGTATAATGATATCAGTGGCACAATCATTCGATCAAAAATCAATATCGGTACCAAAATGCTGCTAAAACGCCATAATTAAGATAAATGGAGCAATAGCAATCGAAATTTAGAGAAACGAAATATGATGTCACACTCAGAAGATGATTTACAAATTTATTGTGTAAAAATATCCAGGTTTGGAAAACATTCTATCATCATCAATTCTTAACTTATTTGAATTGAAATAGAATTACACAATAAGATAAACTTCCATATTCTCAATTGAAAATTTACTACTTGCTATGTTTAAATTAACATATTTCGAATATCAAATTTTTATTTCCAAATTCAATCATTTAAATTTTCACAAAAATTCAGTTAATTACGTTATTAAAATCGTTAAAATTTATGGGTTGTTACACTCTCCCTCACTCAAAACTTTTCGTTCCCGAAAAGGAAGGAGGTAGGAGAATAGAAACAAGCAGAAAGAAAATAGATTGAAATACCAAATATAACAATTAATTTAAAACCATATAGACTTCATTCATTTTAAAATTGGTTTATATCCAATTACTTGATTACAATTCATTTTATTTAATCAATCAAATTTATTGTGTTCACATTTAATTGGTTTCATTTCCATATTTTTTTCAATTGATTTGTTTCCCATTTGTTAACATTTATTACAACAATTTCACAATAAAATTTGTTATGTTATTTATTAAATCTATTTGGTCCAAGCTATAGTAAATTCAACCCCAACATTCAACTTCAATTATTCAAAACCATATAAATTTTTATATAAATGAATAAATATCCAATAGTTTGGTTTAATCCATTTTTTGTCAACAAATAAATAATCATTCAATAAAAAAACTTTTTTTTCATTTTATCAACATTTCTTTCAAACAAATTCATTTTTAAACTAACTCGTTTATTTTATTTTAATTTTTTCTTTTTTTTTCATTTATCTTCTGCTAAGATGATTCCACAAAATTTAAAGTTCACTATCCTAAGGTTCATATTTATTTACCTAAATAGGATTTCTCTTTTATTATTCAATTTCATTTCACTTAGTATATATTGTGCAACATATATTATGTGTCTAAATATTTATTACAACCCTATATTATTCAACAAGTTAATTCTCTTTTCATTATTCTATTTAGTATCCAATTTATTATTTATACATTCCCTTAACAAAATATCATTTTTGTACATCTTATCACCTTTATTTGTATTGTATTCAATTACCTCTTCACATTTAACTATTTATAGCTAAGTTATACTAATGTTTCAGAGTGTAATAAACATTATACAAATTTTCCTTTCATCTACAACATTCATATTAAGCCAGATTTTGGTTTGGATAATTTATTACTTAAATTTTCTTCTTGTATAACCCATAATTATATCCTAACATTTTAACTTTTTGAATAATTTAGGTAACTATATATATTAGAATGTAATTATTACTGTTCAAATAATTTTGTATTCATATTCAACTATTTCAAGTTGGTTTAATTTCATTTATCATTTTAGATATTCCAATTATTCAAAAATTTCATTTTATTTCAATAATTGAAACCATTTCTTAACACAAAACTTAAGGTTAAAATTTTCAGTTTCACTTCAAACTATTTTAAAATAATTATATACATATATATTATATAAATCAAATCATATTCAAGAATTTCAAATTAAATCCATTTTCCAAAACAAAAGTGTAGCAAAGCCACTAACTCATTTCCCCGCTTTAAAACTCGAAAATGAATGTCGATGATGCTGCAGTCATCACCCGAAATTATTTTCTAGCGACAATGGAAAAGAACACTGATTTTACACCTTCAAAAATTCTTTGGAAATGATTTTTGTTTGGAAATACTTTCAAATTATATAATCCAAGACTTTTAAAACCAAATTTTTCTTGAAAATATCGGAAATTGAATTTTCAAATCCTTTAACTAATTTCATTTCAATTTTCAAATCAATTTACAAACCATATTTTTATAAATTGATTTATTTATATCATGTTGCAATAGTCAATGGTTTACAAAACAATAATTGAAAGTCAAATATTATCATTTCTAACAACCAATTCATTTAACTACTAATTTCAAAAAATCCATACTTGTATATATAAATATAATCATAAAAATTTATTACATTTACCAAATTTGAAAATAATATTGTGTCAGTTTGCTCTGTTCAAGTGTTTTGGAATTCCTATCGATAGCATTGATCAGACGAATCGATTGAAACCCAAAATTCAAATTTAACAACTCAAATAACACACTATAGGACATCTTAATATTAATTATAAATACGCTCCCTCACATGATGATTCAAGAATAAATTTTCGAACAAGGATAGGGATTCAAATACAAGGGGCACTAATCAAAAGGGTTCTAACTGGAAGATAGGCTCGAAACGAAGATAAGATGATTAAATAACAAAATAGAAAGATGGATAGACTTGTATAAATCGCGGGTGACCTTAACTGGGTCAACCGTGATTTCAAGAATAAGATCGATACATAATTCTGAAGCAAATCGTCATCCGATCATAAGAGAATAGAATTCGGGCATAACAAAAGTTAGCAGCATCTAAACCGAGGATACAAGACTCTCCGGTGAATCAATGCCTATTGTAAAGGAGTTTCACCCCTTTTCTTATATTGGCGAGATCACTGATTCATTATAAAGATCAACCGAAGTGGAGTTATGGGATACTCCAAAATCAAGAATAGCAAGAATAGGGAGAGACAAGAATGGATTTCAGAACAAGACAGGGTTTAAAAGTTCGAAAGAAATCCAAATCAAAAGGGAAGGAATTCAAGCTCGAACGAAGGTAGTTTCGTAATTAAATTTACTCTATATGCTAAGTTTTGCCTAAAACCTGACTCTGATACCAATTGTAACGACCCAATATTTCATGCCATTCGCATCCGCACATGTCGGACTTGAATTGCTCAAATGATCATATTGTTAATTTATATTTGGTAAAACTCAGCATATACAGTAAATAAAATAATCACAAAATCACAGACATAGAGTAATATAACAAATATGCAGCGGAATAGATAAATAGTAGTTCATGAAGCAACTATATAAACAACTGAGTTTGAAATAAAATACAGCATCTCAAATATAGATGAAACTCTAACACATAAGCCACCGATGAGTCTGGACAAAACAACTGGATAGCTAAAAGCTGAATAGATATAGATGGATCTCCAAGCGAAGCTCCAACTCAAAAGGTGAGTTTCAAATGCTGTGACACTTAATCTGACCCGAGCGCAAGCAAAAACACAAAATATTCGTGTCAGAATTGACATTCTTATATCAATAAATCTGATTCAAGTGAAATATCAACTGAAATACAAGTAACTTAAAGGATGTTTGGAATTCCCATCCTCTAAGGATCCATGGAACTATCCACTATGCAGTAATTTACGCTATTATAATATGTATATAGTAAAGTAAAGAATTAAAATAGCGTTAAGGCGTTACCCATATCCCCCTTAACTCATTTTTATATATTCCCATGGTCTATACACTACCGTAATTCCTTGGTAAACTGGAGGGCTATCAGAGGGCACTCCATAGGTATGGTACAAACCAAACTCGTAGAAGGTGCGATAGAACATGCGACACAGCACTTGAGGCAATGCCAGGTTAGATATATCGTTTGCTTATTCGGACTGGTGGTAACGCATAGCAGCTACGACCCACATCGTATCTGGATTGGTGGTAACGCGTAGCAGGTATTGAAGAAATGTGTCCGATATGAGGAATAAGCTTACTTGGCCTGGCATGGGTCCTGTTTTAGCGGCATCAAGCTGACTCACGGGAGTATGGGCTATATAAATGCCATAAAGAATCATCACCAAACCATCCTATTTCATTATGGAATCTCCACCATGCACACAGTTGTCAAAGTGGTTTTCGGCATTGGCAGAGAGTATGATAATATTCGATCCCGGTCTCTTTAACAGCTAAACGTTATTATAACACCGTGGTCATTTCAAAACAGTTTATACTTCAAAACCAGAATATCGTATCCATTTCAAAACCATATCAATACGATATGAATTTTCACTTCAAATATACTTATTTCCAAAATCATAGCACTTTCGAAGTTATAATACTTTCGAAACACTTTAGGAATCATAACATTTTGACATCATAGCACTTTAAAAACCACAACGCTTTCCTTTAAAAAATTTAGATATTAATAATAGAATATATGATAAAATAGTTTATAGAATAAAATAGTTCTTATTAAAATAAATATATAAAAATGATTTATATTATAATAGTTTATATTAAATAATTTATAAAGTAAAATATAAAAATATTTTAAGTGTAATTCTCAAAATACTTTATATGATAAAATAGCTTCCTCAAATTCCCTAAATCGATTAACTTCAACTCGAATTCCAAAATTCCAATTTAATTCAATCTTAATTCTTCAACTTTGATTCAATTCAGTTTCTCAATAAATCATTTCAAATTATATCGATTTCAAATACAGTTTTGAACCACAAAATAAACCATTTATATTTCAATATATTTCAAAGCTTTAATATTCAAACATTTTCAAAACTAGATTTGATAATTTCATGTATATCAAAATTTAACTTCGTTATTATTCAGTTTTGAAATATTTACTAATAAAATCCAATATCATTTAAATAAGCCTCAAACTTCAAATAAACTAAATATTTTCTTTAATTTATTTAGACTTGAAATATTCATTTAGTCACTTTAAATCAAGATCTAAAATTTTAAACCTTCATAATTCAAAACGTATAACTTTAAAAATCTAAAATTTAAATCTATACGAAATAACACACACACACACACACACACACACACACACATATATATATATATAATATTTGAAATCAATATTTATGTAAAACCATATATATATATATATCCCTTTTAAAACTCATGGAAATCATTTCTATATATATATACCAATGGTGTTTGTATAAAATTTTCTATCCTATGGTCAAGTGATACGGATATCTATCATTTCAATCCTAATTTAAATATATATGGGTATATATCATTTCAACCCGCAATCCCAGATTCAATTCAATGAAGATCGCTTGGGTTTATCATTTCAACCCCAAAACGATTTTCTTCTATTCTACAGATCGTTCGGGGGTGCATCATTTCAACCCATAGGGAATTCTATACTAACATGGAACTTGCAGAGTGAGAATATCTATGATAAAATATAATGTATAACAACAGGCCTATATCATCAGTGATTAAATAAAATATAAACAACAAGATATGGTGTCATATCCCACAGGTGAACAGTAACAGATAATAACACATATATAACAATTTAAATAACTAACAACAACATATTTCAATTGTCATTTCAATTGAAATCAAATTTAATAAATATAAGAACATTAATCGTAAGTGATCGCTCACCTTTCGAGCCTAGAAAGATGAACGAGAATGAAATGAGTTACAAATCCGAGCACGAATTCCAAAGCAAAGCAAGCTTGGCACAAATTTGATGAACAAGGCTGATAAATAGAAATTGATAAAGCGAATCAGATCCAACTTGATGAAGATAAATGGTATAAATGAACTTATATATATATAGCTATATATAACTATATAAATATGCATTAATATGACTTTTACATTATTACATACATATGTAGAACAATGTATATACCATAAAAGCCAAAATTTTATGCAACCTGAAACATATTATGAACTTACTGATAACATTATATGGCCTATATGTGTATATATGCGAACAGATTATAAATAATCTATACAATTTACATTAACATATATAACAGCTGCTAAAATACATACAAACTGCATAACCTATAAATATTAGTTATTGCTAAATTAAATTGCAATATTACTATAAATTTGTAGACATTTAGAACATATTATCTTCCTACACAAAAATCTAGAAATCAAATTAAAATATATACCTTTACAAACAAATTTAAAACAATACTTCACTGCATTTTTCAAGAAGCAAAGCAGCTTATAAAAATATACACACTGACCAAAATTACTTTTATATATGTATATAACAGCAGATACATATGTCATATATAATTAATATATCTAATAATTGTAACAAGTGGTCTGTATGAAATTTTATTGATTTATTTTATATATACACAATATATGCAGCATGCATATACGTTAATATATGAATAGCTTCTGACATAATGAATAAAATAACATACATAGCTTTAGTTATACCACATATACATACATACATACCTATATATATATATTTGCAAATAACCCATACTCAAGGATACTTGCTTGGACATCTTATATAATATATGTATCTTTTTCATATATTCAAACTTAAAAGGATCTGTTTACCTTTATAAAATACATTTATATTATAATATGCTGTAATAACATATGCAAAATAAACAAACTCCAACCGAGGTAAACAATCATATAATAATCTAAACTCATATAACTTTATAAATTATCAGAACATATATATATATATATATATATATATATATATATATATCCAAAATCAAACTCATGCATGAATAAACAATCATATACTTACATATAAAGAATAAAAGAAGAGAGGCATAGATGGGTTTGGGGTCGGGCTCGACTTTTGGTCTGCCATGGTGGTCGAGAGGGGTGACCTGACTGGGGAAGTTGGAAAGGAGGCTGAGGCCGAGATGGTGGTGGCCAGTGCTTGCGGTGGTGGGCGAGGTAGGTTCGGCTGGACAAAGGAAGAGGTGAAAGCTTGTGCCAGGGTGGTGCGGTGGCGTCGTCTTTGGCCTAGGTCGAGTTGTTGGTTTTCTATATCGGCATACCATGGCTCGACAGAAATAGAAAGAAGTTGTTCATCAAGAAAGTTCTCGTTGATCGGTAAAGAAGATGGTGCATTTAAAAGACATGACAAATGATCAGCAATGACATTGTCGGACTTTTTATCTTTAATTGTAAGGTTGAATTCTTGGAGTAATAGGATCCAATGGATCAAACAAGATCTAACATCCTTTTTAGAAAAAAGGTACCTAAGAGTGGAGTGGTCAGTGTAAACTGTAATGTGTGAGTCAATCACATTAGGTCGAAACTTTTAGTGCGCAAATATTATCGCAAGAAGTTCCTTTTCTGTAGTCATATAATTGAGTTGAGCATCGTTTAGAGTCATTCTAGCATAGTAGATGACATGAAGAACTTTTTCGATGCGTTGTCCTAAGACTACACCAACTGCAAAGTTAGAGGTTTTATTGGAGATGGTCGGAGGGTGATCGCGATTAGCTGCGCACGGCGCTAGGTTGATTTTGCGAGGTTGGAATTGTTGGAAATTTTGCAGTTCGAGATAAAGTTGATGGCAATTGTGACGAAGATAATGTTGTACTTTCGACTTCAAGGATCTATGAAATAGATTCTTTCAGATCATAGTTCAACCCACCAGGTACAAACAGGTTATCGAACTATCGACTTTCAGGATTTAATGAAGCCCTATAACAGCATAATCGGATTCAGAGTTTGTCCGTCTTTGGTCCGACCAAGAACACTTTAGTATTTGATATCTGACGATGCAATATGCAGAGAAAGGGATGAAGAAGAAGAAGAAACAAATCTGCAACGATTCAGCACTTGCAACACCTTGTAGATGTTATAAAATATAGAGTAATGGAAGTGCAGCGATTAACAACACTTCCCTGACGTCGCAAATTCGTGTAACGACCCGCCTTTTTGGACAGTTTAAACCGACGATCAAATAGACATGTCGATTCCAAACCATTCAAAAGGGCAGATGGTTATTGGGGTAAATAAGAAAAGAAGACGAAAGAGAAATAAAAGAAAGGAAACAACACAGAATCTTGCAGCGGAACGAGAAAATATAATAATTAAATAAACAGTTCATGAAGTTGTTTACTATACTTTGATCATTATTTATACAACATTTATCAGAGTTATACATATTCAACAGAACAAATAAAATAATGCAGCAGACAGCATGATGCAAAGATAATAATAGTAATAGAATACCAAATCTTCGTCTTCGTCCTCCAGAATAGATCTTCAATAAGCTGAAAAACTCAGGTCTGACCCGAGCGTAATGAAAAGACAAAACACTCGAGTCAGGATTAAAATATCCTCATGTAAGTTAAATCAATCGTAAATAAATATGAGTGTAACGGCGTCAGAGATGTTTACGGGGTTTGACATCTCATATCCAGTGTCAACGTGCGTGCAATAACTTAAGAGATGTTACAGGATTTTCCATCTCTTAAGGATCCGTTAAACTATCTACTATGTAGTACAATACGCTAAGTAGATAATGCCTATCAGTAATATAAAATATCAAAATAGCGTTAAGGCGTTACCATAATCCCCCTTAACACATTTTTATAATTCCATAGTCTATACAGCACCGTAAGCCCCACCGTAAACTGGTGGTTATCAAAGGGTACCCCATAGGTATAACACAAAACATAACGTAGTGGTCGCGAATAGGATAATCAGTATGACAAGGTACATGAGGCGATACCAACTAGGATACTAGTAGTTGCATGATCCGTACTGATGTTGAGCATAGCCAGCAACTACCCCAACACCGCGAAACAACACTCCCAAATCAAGGGGTGCACCCAAATCGAATCACAAATGTAATAGATATGGTATCGAAGAAGTGTGTCCGCTAGAGATGACGAACCTCAATGGCCCGGCGCGGCTCCTGTTTTAGTCATGTCAGGGGTCATCCAATATCGTTCTCTTTCTTCAATCAACGCATTCACCAAACCATCCACTTCATTCTGGATCAACACTCCGCGTATACAAGTTATTAAAGTGGTTTTCGGTATCGACAGAGAGTATGTCCATATCCGATCCCGGTCTCTTTAATAACTACGTATTATTACACCGATGGCTCTTTTACATTTCAAATAGATTCATAATTGATATCAAAATATCATATTCGCTTCAAAAAACAAATCCATTTCAAATATCATCGTATCTATTCAAAATGTAAGATTTCGTTTCAAAAATCATTTTTCGCCTCAATTTCTCATTCCGATTTCGAAATCATTTCAAATTTCAATTTAGGTTGCAACTTCATTTAACCCATTTCGTATTTACATTCGAAATTTAAACATAAACATTTCACCTTATTGACCAGCTTGAATTTTTAGAAAATAGTTTTAAGTAGTTTAAAAGTAGTTTTAAATAATTAAAATACTTAAAATACTTAAAATCTTAAAATGGATTTAAAATAGATAAATTAGTTTAAAATAATTTAAATTGGGTTAAGTAGATTTAAAATAGATTAAAATAGTTCAAGTATTCAAAATTGGTTTATATAACAGAGTAATTTGGAAAACAAAATAAAACAGCTTCAAAACCAGTCCATTTAAATTATAACTTCCCAATTCAAATCAATTTCAATTTCCATTCTACCGATTCAATTTCGATTTCAATTCAAATCAATGTCAACTTTGACTTCCAATTAATTCAATTTTACATTCACCTTCAATTAATTCAATTTCAATTTATATCGATTTGGAGCTTGATTTTCAAAATATCAATTTATAACACTTAACAAAATTTTCATTCAATATTCAAATTTAAATCCAAATTTCAAATATGATTCAGTTTCTAGCTCGATTTCGGAATATCATTTTTATATCACCTTTACTTGTTAATATTCAATGCTCGAATTAAGGTTCAATCTTTAAACAAATCAATTTTCGAAATTCAATCATATCCCGATTCAAAATTCCAAAGTCTCCACTTTAAATTTTAACAATTTCTTCTAACCAAAATTTATTTCAACATTCCAAACTCAATTTTTCGATAATTCGATTTCTATAAATTGATTTCTATTTATAACTTTTAAATCAATACATTTAAATAAATTTCAAATCGACGATTCAAAAAGTTATTAATTTAGCCAATTCGGTGTCCGTATATAATTTTCTATCCTATGGCCAAGTAATAATTTATTTCAATTAAATGTCAGGGATGATTATATATCACTTAAATCAAATCACAGTTTCATATGTATGCATAACAGGATATATATAAGCAAATAAACATCCAAACATTTAAATATCAACCAATAACATCCATCGAAATACATCCATCGAAATACATCATCCAATAGACAATACAATTCATGGCAATTTCATAGTTATCAATGCAGGTAATTTAATCGCAATTCAATTTCAATTTAACTGTCAATTTAATTTTTAACGGTTAATTCAAATGACAATCTATATGACAATTAAATTTTATCAAACAACTACAAATAAAATTCATAACACTTCATAATGTCAGATGTAACTAGCATAAAGATATTCAGTACGTTGTGAGCGTTATAAAACACTCACTTTGATTTCAATGTAGTTCCAGCGTTTTATTTCGAATAAAATTTAACGAGCGTTTAATTTTACCCAAAATTTTCACTAGCTCCAAACGATTCCAATCTAGCTCCATAGCGTAGTGCTCGACAAAACGAAGCCAACGCAATTTGTTTCGTGCGTTTTCGACCTCGTACGAAAAAGTTATCGCGTTTAGAAGTTTGTACAAATTTTAATATAACTAATTTCACAAATTTATTTATTTCAAAACCTAGATTGAATCTGAGCCACACGTTTCCCCCACTCAACATCGGCCCGCTCCTTTCTTTCTTCTTCCCATTCGCATTGTTTCCAGGTCACGAAGAACCCAATGTCGTCCAAAACCCTAATACACGCAACTCCATCTTCAACTTTTAACCCGATCAAACACCATCACTCCGAAGCCCATAGCCGACTCTATACTCGGCTCAAATATGGTGGAGCTCAGCCCTAGGTGGCACACGAAAACCGTGAGCAAACGTTGGACCTTTGAACGCAGATTGCCGTTGATCGGCGGCTCCAATTATGATCATACCCGTTGGATATCTAGAACTCACTGGCCTCTACAATCTTCTAGTTGACAACTTCTTGATTCGATGCATAGATTAGGAGAAATCGGAGGAAGAAATTTAGTGTTTTCTGGCCGTTGATTATAATAAGAGGTGGCGGCTGAAGCAAACCCTAGGGTTTAGTTTTCTTTTTGCAAATGAAATAATATCGTGCTTATATAGAAATTCTGACGAACACTGTTCATTCCAGATTTTTCGAACTCCGATTCACGCACGGTGACCGGCGTTTCTAAGGTTTATCCCGCGTACCGGACACAATGGAACAAGTTTCGGAAGCAAATTCGATCATCTGTGCGAGTTACGGCAATAAACGATCAAATTTAAATTAAACCGATTAAACGAATTTCTATGCGTTTTGGCTCGCCCCGGACAAACGGTAAATCCGATTGACATGAAATTTGAAATCTTTCAATAATATCACGTTATGGATCTGATGAAACTAGTTTCGTCGAAATCCGAGACTGTTTGAAAAATGTCTATTTTAACTCGTCAATTAAATATTAAATTATTCAATTTTCACAAATTTACTTTTAATTCGATTTGAAAAATTCTATAACCTCATTCTAACTTTAATGTGATAAAATAAAATTTTACAAATCATTTTTAATCATATTAAACCCGTTATTCAATTATCCAATAAATTCCAATTTTTAAAACCTTATTAACTCTATTATAATTCCAATATAACTTACATACACTTTGGAAACCAATTTGAATCGTATTAAATCAAATTTTAATTATTCACTCTATTTTCATATATTAAATTTCAATATCAAATTAATCATATCAAATTCGAAATTTAATTATTCAAACATTCGTAATATTAAATTTAGTTAAATTTGATTATTCTTAAATCACTATCTTTTGAAAAATTCAAAAAGAACTTATAAAATTTAACAAATTCAAATTATAGAGCAACCATTTTCATTAAAACAGTGATTCAATTCCCGTTATTCAATTATTCAATAAATTCCAAATATAAAATTTAAACAATTTAATTGTTCAATATTTGACGGATTTCAATATTGGATTTTTTTTGGATTTTCAAATAACTTTCATTATCAGTCGATTTACTATATTACATCAAATGAATTCCACATTATTATTTAGCTACAGCCAGAGATAATGCACTCAACTAATATATAAACTTTCATTTCAATTGCAATTGGTTCACAAATTCAATTCGACTAACTAAATGAATATGTAACTTAAATAATTATCACCGTTAACTTTTAATTACTTATAATAAACAAGTGTCACAATTACCTATACAATACAAATTCATTCAATTACCTTTGACTACATATTATTTCAATTGATCTGGGATTTCATTCAATTCATAAATAATTAACTTAGATAAAATTTGTTGCATTTCATTCTAGTTATTATTATTCCAAATGACTTACAAATTTTTTCTAAGCTCTAAATCACGAAATCTTTTAAATTAGCTATTTTAATTATCGAAAATTTACGGGTCGTTTCATTCGTGTAGGAAGAGGAAGACGAAGATGAATTCAGAAAACGGTGTCCAACGTTTTCTGGGCGTTGCTATTTATAGATGTGAAGAGGTATCCACTCGCGAAGGGTTGCGTCCCTTCGTAACGTCTCAAAACCGTCGCTAACTGTCGCTCCGTTTGAATTGAAACGTCGCGTCTTTCATTTTGCAACGTTTTGAAAAAATGTTACAAAATTCCCTCCCTTATTCAAATTTAGAAATTTCGGTTCTGGGTCCTTAACGGGCAAAAATTTGGCCTGTTACTGTATACATATGATCCAAAAATATTTTTGGATCCAAACCCGAACCCGCACCCGTACCCGAACCGGCCCGATTAGGTTCGGTCGGACGGACGGTGGCTGCGCGCATGTGGTGTTGCATGACTTCTCTCCTCACAATAAGCAAACACGTGGGAGTCCCAAGGCCCCAACATCCACATGAGAAAGTTATATTTATAAAAAATTATTGTATAATTTTCTAGCATGTGGGACTATTGTTCTCTTCTTCCTCTTTACTTCTTCTCCTCCAAAACAAAAAACCAAATCCCCAAACCAATTATCGAAAATTTTACGACAATCTCCCCTAATTTTCATAATAAATAAATAGGACAACTGAATCACTAGAGTGACTTCCTACATACCCAAGTGGGATCAATCTTATATAGTTCTAAGATCAAGTTTTGCATCATCGCGAAAACCAACACATAAATAAAAGGTATCTTTTTGATTTGAACCTTTACTTGGTGTAAACCATTCAAAACCTTATCGAGATTCTATGGTGAACGAATCTTGAACCAAGTGTCCCTAATGATAAAGCCGGAACAATCACACATGTTGATTTCCTTAGGTAAAGTGTTCTGTATTGCTCAGCATGTTAATAGCCATATGCTTAGATCCTGGTTCATGGGTCTACTTAGAAAGTGGTTTTACTTTCCTAAAAAATGGCCTGATTTCCATACTCATATAGGTAAGTCTCTTAAGGTGTTTCTGCGATACACCTTTTAAGGTTCTAGACTTATTAAGGATATATATCCATCCTTTGTTCTTGTAGAATCCAAAAGTAAATATTATGGGATTATCGATTTAGTGTTCCATAATCATTCTCTTAACTTGTTGGTACCCATTGAACTTTGTCTATCCTTTTCAAGACATAAGTTGGGTTTCTGTTAAGGATGATCAACCTTCATTCACAGACCTTAGTCCCATTTCTTGTGACTTTATTGAAACCATTGCCTTTGGAAGACTCTTTGTAAGTGGGTCAGCCAAGTTTTTCTTCGTTTCTATGTAGTCAACAGTTACAACTTCTCTTTTGAGTAACTGTCTCACCATTTGATGTCTTAGACTCACATGATTAGAATTTCCATTATATGTCTTATTAGACACGTTGTATATCGTTGCTTGATTATCACAGTTAATCAAGACTGCTGGAGATGGCTTCTTCCATAAAGGGATTTCCATTAATATATTCCTAAGCCATTCTGCTTCTTTACATGCATCTGCTAAAGCAATCTATTCTGACAACATTGCTCAGTCAGAAATCCGGGCTTGCTTCTTGGAAGCCCAAGACACAACAGCGCCTCCTAATGTAAAGATCCATCCAGTCGTAGACTTGGATTTGGATTCTACATTATTCCAGGTTGCATTACAATATTCTTCTATCACAGCAGGATATCCTTTATAAGATAAACCATATTCAATGGTTCCTTTCATATAAGCTAAAACTCTAGAAATATCTTTCCAATGTTCGAAACCTGGACTACTCGTAAATCGACACAATACACTTATAGCATGCGCGATGTTCGGTTTAGTGCAATGCATAGCATACATAAGGCTCCCAGTAACACTGGAATACTCTAGTTGAGAGATAGTATGTCCAGTGTTCTTTTCTAATTCAATACTAGGATCTAAAGGAGTTGGTGCTGGTTTGTCATCGTAATGACCATACTTTTGTAGAAATTTCTCTATGTAATGAGATTGAGTTAGTATTAAATCCCCCTGTTTCCTAACAATTTTAATTCCCAAAATTACATCAGCCTCTCCTAGATCTTTCATATCGAATTTAGAAGACAGAAACTTTTTAGTTTCATTCACATAGAATATATTGGAACCAAATATTAGCATGTCATCAACGTATAAACATATTATAACACTACCGTTGTTATCCGATTTGCTATAAATACATTCATCAGCATCATTAACAATGAATCCATATGACAGTGCAACTTTATCAAATTTCTCATGCCATTGCATGGGAGCTTGCCTCAAACCATAAAGAGATTTCACTAATTTGCAAACATTCTTTTCTTGGCCTGGGGTTTTGAAACCTTCAGGTTGTTCCATATATATCTCTTCTTCTAAATCTCCATTTAGGAAAGCAGTCTTTATGTAACGATCCCGGTTTAAAGACAAATTTAAATTTGCAATTAAATTAAATTTTTGGGTTAAATTGTGGATTTATTTAAAATTTTCAAATTTAATAAGATATATATACTTATTTATTTTAAAATTTTGGATTTGAAACTCAAAATTAATATTTTAAATTGAATTGGATTACAAGGTTATACTTTAAAAAAAATATGTATGATTATTTATTAAATATATAAATTGTGTTTTAATTCATTTTTTTAAGAAGTTATAAAAAGTATAAAATAAGATGTAAGAAGAGATCAATATTCATTTTTTTAAATTATATACTTGAATTAAGTATAGTTAGTAAAAATAAAAACCTAAATACTTAAGTAAACAAGGGTTTAAAACTAATTTTTTCTACTAATTAAACTAAAGGTCTGAAACATAATTTGAACTATTTTTGACAAGTGTAAAATATAAGTAAAAATATATGTTATAAATTAAATGTTTGAAAATCAAACTATAAATAGAAATAAAACTAAGAATTTATGTTAATAATAAATTATATGGTTATATGGCAACATAAGATAAATACATACTGTAACAATTTTTATATTAAGCACAAAGGCAAAGAAAGAAGAAAAAAACAAGTATGTTTGCTGTGAATTTTATATATGCAATGCAAAAGAAACAAAAAATATCTATACACCAAATCTAATAGAATAAGTATGTAACCTTGGAAAGAAACACGTGCATTTAATACCATATCTTCTCAGCACAAGAACAAGTCTTTTCGAATGATAAAAATCATTTCCATTTTCTGGTCAAAGAAGGAGGCAAGAGAAAAAAGAAATCTGATTAAAACAAAAGTATGTTCCAGTAAAGCCTACCCTATACAAAATCCTTTCTTCTATATATATGTGTATCCTCCTATTCCAGTTCAAATCTGAAGAAAGCTACGTAAAAATGCTACAAGCAAGATCAATAAAAAATGTACAGGCTTCATCCTCATTTTGAAAACTATCAGGAAGTTTTTGGATCACCAGGCAAAAAAAAACTCTATCTTTCTTCAACCTTTAGGTGAGCAAACCCCTAAACAAAATCTTTCTGTTTATCTGTTGTTGCTTGTGAGTCTGAAAATTGATTTGCCATTGGAAAATTTGTTGCTTGTGCATGAATCTATGTGTATATATGTGTAAGTTTTATGCATACAGACAGTATACCTCTGTTTACCTCATTCACAACCTAAGAACAACATAAATAAATCTACACGTCTCCAAATTAACATTATTATGTGATGTTTTCTAAATGAATAAGGATAGTGATGGAGTAATATGTATTTTAAAAATAATTATGAGTGTTTATGTTGAATAATCATTTCAAAATTGATCAAAGTCAGTAATGATCCAAATAATCATAAAATTCAAGTATTTTGATTTCCATTTTTGGTTAAACAATTAGATTCGAATCTCAAATCAATGATTTTTGATCATTATTTCAATATTTTTAAGTAAGAATTTGGCGAGTTATCTCGAATTTACTAAAACTAGCATATTCGTCAAATTCCATCCAACGATGACGAGTGGGAGGTTGCGATCGATGGTGGAGGAGGCTGGTGTATAGGATATTGTCAGAAAAATGCTTGTTTAAATTTTTGATTGCTGTGGCGATCAAGCGAAATGATTTTAGGGTTATTTGACTGTTTTGGGTTGAGGGTGGAATCGAGATGATTTCTTCATCATCGTTGCATCGGGTCGCATCGGACCGGGGGGAAGTGCTGCGTGGGTGATCAACGGAGTTTAGGTCGGAGTTGCGAGGATTCTGGTGTCGTGATGTGGCAGAGCGAGGCGCTTTTGGGTTGATTAGGACTTCTAGTTGGGTGTGCTCGAACTCGATTTCAAATTCGAGTTCAACTTTAAGATTTAGTGCTTGGGATGGACTGAGAAAGTCGTAAGTGACTTGTTTGGCATCGGCGACGACGATCGGAACGATGGCGATCATCGTTGTATGTGCACACATCCACGTTTGTGTGTGTAGTGATATTTTGGGGAAGAAGGATAAAGCTCGGGGTTGTCTCGAAGTAAATGAAAGTTTTGGTCGAGGAAACTTGTGTTGGCTCGAGTTTGGTATCGAGGCATTTGCATGAGTTCAATAGTGTATCAGGTTTTGAAGAAATAGGGAGGCTCGTAGCTAATCTCCGGGAAAATGGTATTTAGCTCGGGTAAGAACACGAGTCATCTCGGGGTTGAAGGTTTTACATTCTAAAATTTAAAATAAGACAAGCTTTTATTCAAATTTAATTAAATCAAGTTGAAACTTTTTCCGATTCATTCTTGAAGAATAATAAATGTTTTAATTTAGTTTTGGGATTAAGATTAGAGTAAATTATTTTGAAGCTAATTTAGTTTAAGTTTAATCAAGAAATTAATTAATTTAAAGGAAAAAATATGATGTTTTAAAATTGTTATTTGACTTTAAATTCTCAAGTTGATTTATGAATAAAAAAATACTTTGTTTCAAAGATTAAAGATTTAAGCATTAAATGTTTTAAAGTTAATTGATTTAAAAGGATAATCACTTTGTGTAATTCAATTAAGATTAATTAATTTGAGATTAATTAAAGAATAATTAATTAATTCCTTAATTGTTGTTTGAGAATAATAATTAATTACTTAAGGATAATTACTTAATTAAAGTAATTAAGGATAATTGATTAATGATTTATGATTGATAAATCAAGTGATTAAAGTATAATTACTCAATGTTATTAAATTAGTAATTACAAAATATAAGTGATTAGGATAATCACTTATCAAAAGATAATTAATTATTAATGTAAGGTAACTAATTGCTTAAAGATGAATTACTTAATTAAAAGTAATAAATTGATAACTTAAAGTTGATTAATCAAGTGGTTAAGACAAATTTGAGATTTACTAGTATAAGTGATTAAGGATAATCACTTATGGTAATTAAGGATAATTAATTAAAATGGTAATCAATTAATTAAGGGTTAATTTATTAAAGAATAATTAAATAATTAGGGATTAATGATTTAATGATTTAAGGTTAATTAATTAGTAATGGTTAATTAATGAATGATTTAAGAATAATTAATAAAAATGATTTGTAATCAGTTAAGGTCAGTTAACCAAGATTAGTGGTTCATAAGTAATTAATCTGATTTGAATTAATCAATCTGATTTGAATTAATCAGACAATTAACTGATCATACTTATGAATGTTTGGATTGAACTGGATGCTTTGGATTATTTGATATCCCTGATTGTGATGCTCCGTTTTGATTTGAGCTTGTTTAATGTAATTTATTATCTGCGATCTGTGAATGAAAGACAAGCATTATAATTTATACAGCTTATCAAATATATTGCCATATTTGAATCTGTGCTGATTGATGATGTTGCACTTCTATCGTGTAAAACCCCTGGCCCACACTTATACACACACAAATATGGATTGCACATGGGAATGAGTTAAGTCACAAAATTTTGATATTGTTTTAAAATGGAATTTTTGAATCCAAATGGTTTTGGAAATGGGTTGGGATTAAAATAAAAAGTTTTTAAAAGGGAATTTCAAAGATAAAAATTATTTCTGAATAACTTGATTTAGTTTTGAAATTTAATTGAATTCAAAATTTGAAAATCGAAATCTATGTTGAGAATTTTTAATTAAAAAGGGTTATAAGGGGTTATATGGGTTTTAAACCATTTTTAAAAGTATCGTTTTGGGAATTTGGATTTAACCAAAAGATTTTAACTTGTATAAATGAAATAGGATTTTTCCGAAACGAAAACTAATTGTTTTCAAATAATAAAAGCTTTCACCTAAGAAATAAACTTCCAATTTGTGTTAAAAGGATTTCAAGTCTAAAATAAAATGGTCTTCCAAGTTATGAATAAATCTTTGGAAACGGTTTGAAAGCTATAAGTTAAATCCTTGATTTAAAGAATGGATGAGTTAATCCTAATTGAAATGGAAATCATTTTGAAAATCTATGAATGGATCTTTGTGATACTTGGTGAACTTTGTGAAAACGAACCCTTGTGTTTAAAGATTTGAAATGGTAATTTGTTTAAACCATTTGAAGAAAATATTTTGGGTTTTAAAAGTTGTGACTTAACTGAAATCCCATATCCTTATGTTTTTTTATATCTTGCGGTCATTATTCGGTTTAGCCGGAAGAGGACCTTGTGTCATGTAACCCATTCCGTATAGTGATACTACGTTATGGATTGCATTTGAAGACCGGTGTTGAAGACCGGGTATTTGCGAGAGTGATAGGATAATCTATCGATTATCTCTGCACCGAGTAGCTACGGTATAGAGATTCCCTAAGTGATGGGAAGTCCGATCGGGATTGTGGATACCCGGATTGCAAGGGATTCTTCGGAAGTGCCTTCGGTTCTATTCAAGCTCGGAACAGACTTGTATGGTTGTATGTCTGACACTACACTTTGGGATATTAAACCGATCTCTATCAAATACATTTCTGTTTGGTGGCGGAGAATTTATTCTCTTAGCTTAACACCCTTCTCTGAGGCATACGAGCTCAGAGGTTATGTATTTGTTAGTTATCAGTGTTATACTCCCAATTTGGTAGTGTGGCATGCTGAGTGCTGTTGTGTGTTGTTAATAATTTTTTGATCAAAACATGAATTTGGTATAAAGCGTAGCTTTGTGGATGAGACTGCATCAGGACCTCACACCCCAGAAATGGTCGAAACAGGAAAGATGCGGCAAGGTTATGAAGGTCGTTCCCTTTAGGGTGTGTCATTCCCTTCTGGAAAAGGGTGGTATCATTGTATGGAGCCCAGATACTTAACTCATGTGGTCACTGCAAATCTATCACTTTGTGATTGCTTTTGTGGTTGTTGGATTATAGGTACCTTGGATAAAGGTCCCAAAAGACCGGGGGATGGCATGCTCGAGTAGTAGTTACCTAGTTACAAAGGTAACCCGGCCTTGTGTTGGCAGAGATCCGGGTAGGTTCTCGAGAAGTCCCTCCAAAGGCGTACCTATGTGGCAGTAGGAAGTTCCTTAGCCTGACCATTTGTTGGAAATCCAAACAAAACAATACGAGCCCTTTCCGATTGCAGTTGTATTAACTGCCACCTCAGGTGGTAGCTATAGTAGGCATAGTATAATGGTACCTATGCTGGCTAAGATTAATATTATACTTTCGAAATGTTTCCCACTATGCACTAATAATAAAATCAAAAAGGATTTTGCGCAGTAAGCATTTTTGACTATCATAAAGAAAAATCTCCCCCAAGTGTGCGGTTGCATTGTGTGTGCCGGAAGTCCTTATAGTGTTTTCATTTTCTAAAAAGCATTGTGGTTTTCAACTTTTAAATTCTTTTGTTGTTGTTTTAAAGATAAACCGTTTTTGTTTGCTCATACCAGTCCCATGATTGACCTAGAGTTTATTGTTCCTTTCCTAAACTCTGGGTGCTCATAATCTTCCACACGGGCAGTCTAGAATTGGGTTTTTCAGATAATCGAATAGTAGGTGTAGATTTGTTAGCTTTCAACCTTAGGATTTGGCAATCGCATTTGGACCGAGTTACCTCACTTCATCTTGATTGGGAGTTCGAGATACTTCTAGATTGGTGCCTTGGAGATGGAGTTACATTTCTGGATTCTATTTCTCTTTCTCTCTTGAAGACCATATTAGAGATATTGTTCCGTTGCTATTGTCTTGCATCATATCTCTGATGTATATTGATATTTATTGTATCATTCAGTTATATCGGATATTGTATCAATGTTGTTTTTGATATATACTATTTATTTCTTCCACTGTGTTATATACTTAAGGTGTTACAAGCTCCGACGAACCAGATTCGATGTTTGGATTTGTGGCATTTGAATACGAGTATCGTATTCGGTGTCGATTTTCAAAAGTCGAGTCAGGGTCGTTACACTTTACATCCATTTGATGCATGGCTAATTTATGAATTGGTGCAAGTGCAATTAAACAGCGTATAGAAGATATGTGAGCAACTGGAGTATATATATCAAAGTAATCTACTCCATGTCTTTGCTTATATCCCTTAGCAACTAATCTGACTTTAAACTTAACAATGGATCCATTTGTATTCAACTTTTTCTTGAATATCCATTTACATCCTATAGGTTTAGCACAAGGAGGTAAATCAGTTAAAACCCAAGTTTGGTTTAACATTATGGAATTCATTTCATCATTGATAGCTTCTTTCCAGAAATTGGAATCTCTGGAACTCATGGCCTCAGAATAAGTTTTGGGATCGTCATCGACGCTCATTACATATTTAGTCATATTAAGGACTTCGTCCTTACTGCCTTCTATAAGATATGTAATGAAGTCAGGACCATAGTCCTTCTCTATTTTCGCTCTTTTACTTCTCCGTTGTTCAGTACTATTATCTGGCACTGTCACTTCCTTGCTATTCTGAGCAGGAGCATAATCATCGTCATTGATATCATTAGTCATACTTGGTTCTGGACTAGATGATCTCAATGGGATCTCAACAGTTTGATTTTCAAAAAAATTCTACATCTACAAATTCTATAACATCTAGGGTGTCAAGAATAAGGAATCTATAAGTTATACTATTAAGTGAATATCCTATGAAAACACATTTAAATGCTCTATTTCCTAACTTTGTTCGTTTAGGGTCTGGTTTTCTAACATATGCTAAGCAACCCCAAACTTTAAGTCTAGTTAGGTTAGGTTTCCATTTAAACCATAATTCATAAAGGGAAATATTATCCTTTTTAAGTGGTACTCTATTTAAAATATAACATGTAGATAACATAGCATCACCCCATAGGTTTTAAGGTAAATTAGAACTTATGAGCATAGCATTAACCATTTCTACTAAAGTTCTATTCTTCCTTTCAGCAACACCATTTTGTTGTGGTGTATATGGGGAAGTACGTTGGTGAAATATACCTTTTTGTTTACAAAACAAGGTGAATTCATTTGAGAAATATTCACCACCATGATCTGAATGTAATATTTTAATTTTAACTCCTAATTGTGTTTGGACCTCTGCTTTGTAAATTTTGAATTGTCAAAAACATCATCTTTAGTTTTCATTAGATAATATGCATATCTATTATAATCATCAATGATATAGTATTGGTTACCACCATAGGTGATATGACTTTTTAAGTCATCCACATCATTACATACCAAATCAAGCAAACCAGTTTTCCTTTCTACAGATTTAAAGGATTTTTGATATATTTTCGCTTGAACACATATTTCACATTCAGAGATGGTATCGAAATCACAATCAGAAATTAATCCTAATTTATGCATACTTCTAATGAAATTATAATTAACATGTCCTAATCTACCATGCCATAAATTAGTAGAATCAACAATAAAATAGAAGATTTCGTTATTAGATTCAACTTAATCATGTCGTTACAAGAGTATCCATGTCCAATGAATCTACCATTCTCATACAACACTAGCTTATCAGACTCATACACCATCTTGAATCCTCCTTTATTAAGAAGGTATCCAGAGACCAAATTCTTACACATATCAGGTACATAAAATACATTGATTAGTGTAAGAACTTTTCCAGTGGTGAAAGGAAGTTCGATAGTGCCTTTTCCCAGAACTTTTCTTGGAACCACATTTCCTCCAGTAACTTTGTCGGCTTCTCCTCTATTTTCTCCGTAACTCTTGTGGTCTTTGCAAATGTCAATGGTTGCTCCAGTGTCGAACCACCAATCATTATCATTGTCACTAACGGAGTTCGCCTCTTGCACTACGGCCACAAGAGAGTCTTCGACCACATTCATTTTTTGTTGTTTCTTCCGCAGACCGTAGTCTCAGGCATAGTGGCCTGGTTTGTTACAAAAATAACAAGCACCTTTCTTTTTGTTGTTGGTTTTGGAATGAATTTTCTTCTTAAACCGTGTCTCATTCTCTGGCTTTAACTTATCAGTAATTCAACATTATTTGCCTTAGAATTGGACTCAGTTTGCGGATTATCATCTAGATCGCGATTGCGAGATCTTCTTCAATACAAAGATGACGCTGTAAACTGTCTAAATTATAATCCGTTTTCGCATGCTTCATCTTTTTCTTATAATCATTCCAACTATGCAGAAGTCTAGAAATTATAACACCAACAAAAAAAGATTCAAGGAGGTCAATTCCATCATCTTTAAGTTGATTCACCAACAGTAAGATTTCGCTTACTTGTCCAATTATGGATTTATTGGTGACCATTTTGAAATCCATAAAATAAGAAATAAGAAACTTTTTATTACTTGCCTCGTATATGCGGTACTTATTCTCTAAGGCAGTCCAGAGTGCCTTCGTTGTTTCCAAGGTCCTATGAGCATTGTAGACTGGGGTAGATAGCGCATTCTAAATATGGCCTCTGCATAGAAAATCATTCTCTTTGCGCTTTGCACGTTTAGCCTTTAGAGCAGCATCATCTTTATTAGTTCCTCCGGGATTTCTTCCAAGTCATCTTCCAAAATGTTGAACAACTTGACGGTGACCAGGAAAAATTTCATCATCTCTTGCCAATGAGTGAAATTATCGCCATCAAAACTCTCCAATCGAGTTAGATGCTGATTCATTACTTGTAGAGCGCTCGAACCTTCCATGGTTGAAGTCTATTGTCTGAAAATTGTTGGGAATTTTGTGGTTCGAGACAAAGTTGATAGCAATTGTGACGAAGATAATGTTGTACTTCCGACTTCAAGGATCTATGTAATAGATTCTTTCAGACAATAGTTTAGCCCACCAGGTACAAACGGGTTATCGAACAATCGACTTTCAGGATTCAATGAAGCCCTATAACAGCGTAATCGGATTCAAAGTTTGTACGCCTTTGATCCGACCAAGAACACTTTAGTATTTGATATCTGACAATGCAATATGTAGAGAAAGGGATGAAGAAGAAGAAGAAACAAATCTGCAATGATTCAGCGTTTGCAACACCTTGTAGATGTTATAAAACATAGAGTAATGGAAGTGCAGCGATTAGCAACACTTTCTGGGCAACGCAAATTCATGTAGGAAGAGGAAGAAGAAGATGAATTCGGAAAACTGTCTCTAACATTTTTTGGGCGTTTCTATTTATAGACGTGAAGAGGTATCCATTCGCGAAGGCTTGCGTCCCTTCGTAATGTCTCAAAATCGTCGCTCCGTTTGAATCGAAACGTCGCGTCTATTCATTTTGCAACGTTCTAAAAAAACATTACAAAATTCCCGCCCTTATTCAAATCTAGAAATTTTGGTTCTAGGTCCTTAACGGGCTGATATTTGGCCTGTTACTGTTTACATATGATCCAAAAATATTTTCGGATCCGAAACCGAACCTGGAACCCGTACCCATACCCAAGCCGGCCCGGTTTGGTTCGGTCGGACAAACGGTGGTGGCGCGCTTGGTGTTGCATGACTTTTCTCCTCACAACAATGCAAACATGTGGGAGCCCCAAGGCCCCAACATCCACATGAGAAAGCTATATTTATACAAAATTATTGTATAATTTTCCAGCATGTGGGACTATTGTTCTCTTCTTCCTCTTTACTTCTTCCCCTCCAAAACAAAAAACCAAATCCCCAAACCAATTATTGAAAATTTTACAACAGGAATGAAGTTGTAGCATGGAAATTAAGGTCGCATTTGAAGGCAGCTGGTTGTTTCAGGTGATGGACTACCAGATTGGGTTTTTGGTTGTACAGGCCGATGGTTTGTGGTCAAGTTAGTGATTATGGCAGAAGTCTGGCTGTCAAGTTGATGTGAAGTGGTTTGGTTTAATGAATGGATGGTTGTGACAGTAGGTAGTGGAGATGGTTTGTTGAAGAAGATGGGCAGCAGTTGTTAAAGGAAGAAGTGGATGGAAATGGGCGAGATGGTGGCAGCAAAAGGAGATAACTAATGGAAGGTTTGGAGGTGGAAGTGGTGCACAGAGGAAATGAGGCGGTGATTGCTGGTAGTAGTGTGGAGGATGGATGTGGTGGTGGATAGGCAAGTATTGATTGACAATATGCAGGTTTGTATGTTGTAGTAGTAGGATGTTTGTTGTGGAATCAAGGAAGTGCTGATGATATGATGGTTGGAAGAATTATGCTAGAGGAAGTGGATTGATTGCAGGCAGGTGACAGAGGAGATGAAGTTGATGGCTGTTGTATTTGCAGTTTTGGCAGAAATTGTTGATGTTTGGTGATGAAGTGTGGTTGGCTGAGAGTGATGAGGCAAAAGTAATGAGTGTGAGTTATGTGCACAGAGAAGCGCATGCACGTGCATTTATCTAATCATTTAATTCTCCTCGCTCTTCGCTCGAAGTGCAAATTTTGATGACAATCTGGGTTTGTTTGCTATTTCAAAACTACTGTAGAACTTGAACCCACAGCCTGCTGGAATTCAGCGATTTAACCTTGTTTTGGTCTAACTTTGAAACAACGCAGATTCTTCGTTTCAAATCGGATTTGAATGATTCTTTTTTCAGATTGAAGTAGGAATGTTGAACTACATTTCTACCAAATTTCAAGTCATTTTGACACTAATAGCTTGTTCAAACCTGCTGTCGAATATCGAATAGTAGCTCGTTTTAAACGGATAATACTTGGTGTAATTTTCGTTATTTCGATGTTCTTTTGATATTTTTTCTGGATTTCATACGTGGGTTTTATAATGTGTTTTAAAAATGTTTTTCTAATAAATGGGATTTTCAAATAATTTTTTTTAAGTATAATTATGTACTGTATGTTAAGAGAATTTCAAAGGAAATTTCTAAACCAATTTCGAAGCGTTTATAAAACTCGTTTTCTTCAACTTATTTTCTATATAAAACACACAGGAGGATATGCATAGAAATGCACAGAGAAGTGTCAGAAAATGAGAAATGCATAGAGTATGTGATGACTGAGATTTGACAATGATGGAGGAAGAGCAGGCAGGGTTGTTAAAGTTGAAGTGATGGGTTTAGGGTTGTGATGAAAAGGCATGTAGGTTGCTTGCAGGTGATGTTTGGGTTTTGTATGTATGGTTTGGCAGAGGAAAAGTGGTGATGATTGTTTTGTGGCACAGGCCCTAAATGGGGTTGTTTGAGGGGATGAAGTCTTATGGAGGCAGAGATAGTAAGTGACTTTGATGGTGGTAGCTTGTAGTGGATGGTGCGGATATGATTGAGGCTGGTAAATGTTGTTGTTATAGAGTGGCAATAAGTGATGTAAGGTTGCAGTTTATCGTGGAGGCAGTGCAGAGATGAATGATGTTGTTTGTAATGGAGGGAAGGCAGTGAAGTGGTGAAGGCTGTTGGGTGAAGTAGTGGTTGGCTGCAGTAGTGGTTGCAGTAAGAAGTGGTTAATTTGATGGTAGTGAATGGTGGAGTAGTGGGATTTTGAAGTTTGAAGCTTTGTTGCTATTATGTATGAAGTAGCGAAGGAGGCAGTGGTATGCACTGTGATGTGCACTATTGGTGGTGGCAGTTGAAGGTGGAGGTGTTGTGTGTAATGATTATGGTGATGTTGGAACTGTGCAGTTTTGATGGTTTTGGGTTGGATAAATGGGAAATGTTATGGTGGAAATAGGAAGGTGCTGCATGCGAAAAAGTTTGCTATGGAAAATGTTGAAGTATATGAAATAGTTTTTTTAAGTAAATGGAATAGTTTGTTGTAAAAGGGAAGTGATAGAGGGAATTATATGGAAATGTGATGGAGCAGAGATGAGTGGAGGAGTGGTGAACTAAATGGAGTTGTTCTTAGCAAATTGTGATGAGGTAGAATAGCAATAGTAACAGAGTTATGTAATAGAAATGCGACAAATGAAGTGCAAAGAAGTGCATATGAAACTGTAAACTGATAAACAGAGAATGTAATGCAAAAAAAAGAGATGGAATATATTTATATATATATACACACACACACACATATAATGCAAAGAAAAAAGATGGAATATATATTTGTTTCGAAATGAATTGGTGTGTGATGTATATATATTTATACTAGAATTGCAAATGCAAAGAGAAAAACAAAATGCACACAAATCAAAAGAAAGCAAAAAATCACATAACAAACGAACAAAGCAAAATGTTCTTTTTTCCTTTAAAAAAATGCAATTCAACACACAAAATTAACACACAACAAAATCAAACAAAAAAAAATTAAATACTAGAAATAAAATCAAATTGCGAATTTCCCGACAACGGCGTCAAAAACTTGTTGATAGCGGATTCTATCGGCTATTAGGAAAATGAATTAATTTTAAATTCTACTCAATCAAATTAACCCAAGTTTGCAAGTTTGTTTTAAACTAAGAAAAATAGAAAAAATTTAAACTAGAACAAAAGTGAATAAAAATATGAGATTAATAGACAATTTAGAAGCAAATCTAATCTCATACTCTTACATAAATCAACACAAATTTAATATATGATCTCTCATTTTAATCTAATAGTATTAGGGTTGTATTTATCATAAGTATGATCTATTTGTGTTAGTAATTAACATAACTTAAACCATCAAACTCTTTATACAACACTAAAACCACTTATTAATTATAATGAAAATGAACATGAAATCAAAGAAAAAGCTATTTTAAGCATGATCTATTTACTATTTTGTTTAGTAACATAGATCATCAAATTTTGATTCTACTTTCATTTCATTATCAAAACCAATTAGTAAGATGATGATGTAAATGGTGATTTAGCTTCTCAAATTTGATCCAACTTTTCATTAAGCACTAAAAAGAGAGCATAAATAATAAAATATGTTGAATCTACATAATTTGAGAGAGCTTCATTACCCCTAAATTGAAGTGATTTAGCTTCTCATTTGTATTATCATTTCAACACATGTAAATTTCAATGTAGAACAAAACATAAAGTGCACGCTAATTAAAACAAAACGAACTAACTACTTGCATAAAAATAAAACTAAACTAAATGCATAAATTGAAATCCAATCTACTAACATAAAAGGAAAGAGTGCATGTAAATAAAAATGAGCATAAAATAAAATAAAAGTATGTAAAGAACAAAGAAGAAGAGGCTTAGGAAGCCATTTAATTTCTCATTAATTTTGTCGCTACAACTTGCATTATTTGATAAGATTATAAAAAACTTCATTACATGAACATAAGAGGGTTATTTATACGTGACTAAAACCCTAATCCATTTTAAGGAAACTCCCTAAAATGCCTTTGAGCTAGTATTACCTCCAAGTTATCATTAGCATGAAACTAATTCTCCATTAAATGTGCATGTGCCTTTAATACACACTAATATGTGCATTAACTCTTAATAGTGGTTCATTAGTTAGTAGGTAGGTGGGGTCCTCTATGATTCCGTGAATTCTTTTATTTCTTCGTTCCTTTGGCTTCCAACTCTTGTATATTCATATTTCCGTGAAGCCACTTCTAAGTTGCATCCAAATTCCTACAAAACAAATTAAAATATGCAAGTAATTATTTTTTTCAAATTAATTCCCACAAGAAAATTACCATTTTGCCCCTATGTAGATGCATGAATGATAACTTGAAAGTATTTTTGAAATTTGGTTTTAAACATGTAAAAACACCCAATTATGACATATATTTTACAAAAATGAGGTAAAGTGTGTGAGTAAAAATATTCATTTTTACGTGCACATCAAAAATCATGTCCATGTCATCAAATATGGCATCCGACAAATCATATATCAATATATATATATATATATATATAATAAATCAACAATGGTGAGGAATCCTACTGAATCCCTCCAACGTGTCATCTTGGATTACATACAGTATATAATCATAAAATACGGGTCATTCACTACTAGATGGATACATATAAATGTCCATCTGCTCCAAGGGTGGAAACAAATCCGAACCAACTGATAAAATAGTAAATCGTCGAAACAAGCATCAATAAAAATATCCACACTTACATAAAATATAAGTGTACTGAGAAGGTCATTTTAACTCATTGAAATTCCAGTTATCGCCAAGGTGTTCAATTTGAATTAAAATCGAATGGATGTTCTATTTTGAAACAAACTCCTACAATCTCCGAATTTGACAAATCCAACTTGACGATGTAGATAATTCAGATACGAATGTAATGGTGAAATTGCCGCATCAGTTGTACTTCGTGTGAATAAGATACGACCATTAGAACATCACGATATTAATTAAATTATAATTAACTTTAATAAATTTGGTTTAAATTTGTTAATTACCTTTATTTATAGACTGAGGCCGTGCTCCTTTTCAAACTCATGATCGCAATTTCTCCTCCTCATCGCCGCCGTCTCGCGCCTCTTGCCGTCGTTGCTCCAACCTCCAATTTGTCCCCCTCCATCTTCAAAACTCATAAACGACGAACATGTTTCATCATTATTTTCGACCACTCGACGACGATCTAGCTCAATCCGACTGTCCACTAAGATCCCTCTCCTAGCCGAACTACTTTGTAGTTGGAGTCGATGGCTGATACGACCTCTGGTGGTCACGATGGATGGAGGTCGTCGGATGATGAAGAAAAATGAATGGCGGCTTTGTTATTTTATTTAGGGTTTTGCAAAATGAAGGATGTTGAGGTTCTTTTATAGAAACTTTTCAAAAACTATTCATCTCCAAAATTTCGAACTCCAAAAGAGATGTACCGCCTAGTGTTCCATACTAAATACCCCTATTTCGAACATAACGGAACTATTATCGGGGCCTAAATCCATCATATACAAAAGTTAACTTTCAAAATCGAATTATACTAATTTAAATTCTTTTCATAATTTTCAAGGCTTTTTGAGCTCGCACGACTAAACGATATGTCCAATCACCATGAATTCGTTAATATATTCACTATTATAGATCCAATGGCAATAGTTTCGTCAAAATCCGAGATTGTGCCTTGCAAGTCTACTTTCACACGTTAATTAAAATGAATTATAATTAAAACCATTCTAATCACTTTTAAATTCGAATTTAGAAGTTTAATATGTTTATTCTTATTTAAACAGAATTTAAATCAGCTTTCGAAGTCATTTTTATTCACATTAAATACCTCTATTTGAAATTTAAGTTGTTTGACTTATAAAATTAACATTTCAATATTTCAAATTAATTAAATATTTCAAATTCAAATGATCAAAATCTTGGATTGTCACAAACTAGGAACTTCATGATGAGATGGTTATAAGAGACATTGCACCATGTTCTACATGGCTCGGTCATCCTATTAAGAGATTACAATCTAATGGAAAATCCACCAATACATAGTTCATTTATATCTTTGTAGAAAAGGGCTCTTTGCCGAATGTGGTCATAAGAGAGGTCATCCCCATTAGTACAATGTCGGCACCCCTTAAGCCATACGTGCGCAAGGCGTAGAGGGTAAGACGAGTGGCGGGAATAATGAGAGCATTGAAGACATGTTTGAACATAATTTTGATGGAGCTACCTATATCCATATAGGATCATTGTACATTTGAATTAGTCATTACAAAGGTGATGACCATAGGGTTATGATAGGAATAGGAGACGGCTTCTTTCTCTTACAAAAAGAAGGTGATGGGATATCTGCTTTCATCGTAGGTGCTTTGGACGCTCGATGTTCTAATACATAAACTTGGCTGACTGAACTGACTTCTTTTGAGTGCCGAAAATATGCCCCCCTGCTGCTTTTAACCACAGAAAGCCTTTGTAGATAGTCAGAGTGTCATTTATGGCCATGATATTGTTACTGGGATATGGAGGTTGAGTCGGCTGACTGTTGTCGAGCCGTCCATTGATCGACCTTCCGTTGAAAGAAATCTGTGCACGCTCCTTCTTGGATCAATGTCTCTATGTCATCCTTCAGTATATGACACTCATCGGTAAAATGGTCGTTGATTTGATGGAAATTACAATATTTGTCATGGCCATGAGGTTACTTCCTTCTTCCTACTCTAGTGGTAAACAATCTTTGGAATGGTACTTGATCTCTGGTTGTAAGATATATGGATTCTATATCTCGAGTCAAAGTAACACAGCTAGCATATCTAGGTTTGTATCGACTACCTTCTTCTGCATGCCTCTTACTGTTGTTTTTTCGACCATTACTTCTATGTCCCACAAGGTCTGGCTTTGCATGAATGCTAGGCTTCATCCTCACTGTTTGAAATATCAATGTTCTCCATCCTCAAGACGTTGTTTGTCTGTTGATATAAACCAGTTAAGGACGTGGTCGACTACTTCTGTAATCCCTTCCATATTCGAGACACGTATCCAACCTTCGAGTGGAGGGCCACAATCAGTTGTTCTTTGTAACGCACCTAGTTTAGGTGGAATCTTTGTTGAAGCGATTCACGTATGACCTAAGATTCTTAATCGGATACTTCTTGATGTTACTTTTCTCACTAGCCATCTTGATATGGGCCTTGAAAGCATAGAACCTAGTCATAAAATCTATATGAAGCCGGGCCTAGGTATGAATGCTTCCTGGTTATAGATGTAAAAACTAGAGGGAGGATAGGCCAGTAAGAGTGGATGAGAAAAGCATAAACTATATGAGGTTGAAAAGTTGGCCCGATTTGAAGGCAGTGATGTGATCTGATGGGTCAACACTTGTCAATAGGCAAAAAGGCCTACCACCCGTGGATGTACATAGTTAAGATTTCTTTCGAAAATAGCACCCTATTCTCATTTTCAGATAAAGCTTTATCCTAAACATTTCGGGCTTACATTATATTAAGTTGCTAGTGAAGACGATTCATTTTGTAACGACCCATATTCTATGTATCGGAAGATCACAGAACACTAATATTATATCTATATGAGGCCTTACAATTTTACGGCTTTGGGAAATGACCACTAAAGACATTTTCCACCCTTAGGATTTTTATCGGATGATTTTGACCCTTTAAATATTGTAAGGTCTATAACTTTTGATCGGAGCCAAATTGGGGTATCAAACCACTTATATTATATCGGGGTTATGGTTTCTCTTCCCATATGGCCGTTTGAAGTTTCAACTGATTTTGAACAGCTTAATGGGTAATTAGTTTGTTAGTGAGTGGGCCAAAGCCTATTTTGAGATTAGCATGAGGTTGAGGCTGATGTTTCTTTCCATCATTTCACACTTTCCAAAAATAAGGAGAAAACCCCTATTAATTATTTATAGCCAAAAATTTACTATAATCCCTACCTTAATTAGCCAAAACATGTCACTAGAGGAAGACTATCACTTTGGATTAAAGATTTGCCACCAGTGGCTATCTTGGAGTCGCTGTTCATCTCGAGATTCGTGTACTTTCGACTTGGATTGGATTACTTTGAATTTATGAGAGTGAATACCAGCCTCTACTCATTAATTAGCAACTGTTTCATGTTTAATGATGTTTTTAAATGATTTCAAACTTTAAAATATGTTTTAAACCTTCTTTAACCAAATATGAAAATTTTAAACGATTGCTAAGGTATATTATATGTATGATTGCTTGAACATACAATGTTTTTTGGTTGAAAATGCTGACCAAATGGCGATATAGTCTTAGAAATGGGCGATGGATCGGTGATGATCCATAATATCGACTTGGTTTAAATTTGGTACAAATGATAGGGGCCGATAAAGGAGGCCTCATAAGACTACATTCCAAGTTTCTGATCTTTTAGAGTTCGTTTGCTCGAGCTATGGATAGATCTATGATGAGTTTGGGGACTAAGGATCGGTGGAAGGTTGCTAGTTTGGGGACTAAGGATCGGTGGGAGGTTGCTTCCGGGCATGCTCAAGCTATATGATGGATCACTTTGATTTCTACGAGTATTTGCTTTGATCGCCAGCTTCCAAGGATCGATCACATGAAGTGATGGGTGAGAATTCAAAGGCATGGATCGGCAGTACGTATGGATTGGTACCGATCCATGGGATTACTTGGTTCGTGCTAGATATTGGTTCATTGGAGTAAAATGGTAGATTTCACTAAGTATTGGATCAGTATCAATCCATGGTATATCGATTGATGGTTGAAATGGAACGTTGGACGAGACTTCACGTGGAGAAGCATGGTAATCTTGCATTGAAGCATGGGTCATTGATGAGATGGATCGGTGGTGATGGTTTGGGGATACATGGTTCGGTGATGGAAGTTTGTAAGACAGTTTTGAGTCTTTCTACGCTTGCTTTAGTACATGGTAAGGGTTACTTCAAGCCTTGGGTGTGTGTGCACACAGAGCTCAAGCCAACCTAGACACTTAGCCAAATATGGCTAAGTGTTGGATCGGTACTGATCCTTAGATTTTAATGACAATTCCTGCGATGATGATGCATGATGAAACAATAATGATTATATGATGAGAAGTGATGGCTTCGACAATGAATGGATGTACTTCAAGATGTAGAGTAGAGGACTACGAATCAGACTGAGGGGACTATTGGAGGAAGGTTATGAGATAGACGATGATACTCTACTGATGATGATTGTAGAGGGTTGTCCCTACCACGACGACTTCATGATGGGAGTCGTAAGATCAATTACAAGGTGAGCTCTGTTATAGATGACATGTGCAAAGGGACCATTGAAATAAAGAGTTCATAGAGTACTTGTAAAGCAAGGGTAATATAAGGTACCTATTCAGATTATGGTGGGTCTTCATCTCCTTGACGTGCGATCTTATCTCCATGCCAGGCGATCCTTATCATAGTTCAACCAAGATAGGCGATTTAGTTCCTGACCTACTAAGTGGCATGGATTCGAGTACCGAGGAGCTGAGACATTGAGTATTCTTTGACCTTGATGTATCATTCAGGGTATCACATATACAATGCACAGAGTGTGTGAACGTGAGGATGGATGATGGATGCTATGTTTGCTTTGATTGCTTATTACCTTAGGGTTGTCACATGATGCCGATGTTGTCAATATAGACATTTAGACAATCTTAGTACTTTGACGTATAGTACACCCATAATGACTATGATGTATAAGAGCATATATCTTGTGTATGTGCTAACTCTATCGATGCAGGGATAGGTTAGGTATGATTTTCATACAATTTGTCCTATTATAGTGGTCTATTAGTATTTAGTGACATTCTATCGCTCACACTAGGCTGTTGTCTGACCTTGGATTTTATGCTTTGCTTCCTATTATTCCAGGTAATCTTAAATGAGTAGACTTGTGATGTCAGGTCTAATAAGATGTGGAGTTGGACAGAGGATGAGTAGGAGATCACACTCTCGTATTACTACATTTACTTTTTGTGATTTGCTATCCTGCTTCATATCACTGTGAAGTTTGCTAGTGCCTTTATTATGCAGACATGGTATATTTATGACTTATTATTTGATATATAACTCTATCACTTATGTCGTATATTGTATGGATGTATTTACATTGATTTCTATAATCCATTCTTTTAATGCTGTCTCGTCTATTTTATTTCTGAGATGTTTACTATTATATTTTATTCGATGCGTTGTGAGATATACAATATATTCCATGTTTGATTTACTTTACAACCTTAATGGTCACCCTACATCGGCAGAGCACCACTACAGCGTACTATCTAAATTATATTTGGCGGCGGTAATGTAGGTCAGTTGTCACATTTGGTATCAAAGCTTAGGTTGTGTAGTTTAACCCAAGGGATGTCGTGATCAGGCAGATATAGGATAGGAGTTATCACCTTAGACTAGATAAAGAGTGTATGTGTATGTGTATATGAGAGCGCGTACTTGTTATATATTTTAGTTTTCAAAACCATATAGTATTATATACTACAGAAGTCGCATTGCACAAACGAGTCCTACTTAAGCATATTTTCTTATAGAGAGACTAATCTTCCTTATTACAGATTAAAGGATGATTTGTCAAACAAGGAATGCTAATAGGAACTCCATCTCACGAGTCGAAGAAGAAGTTCACTCAAGGGCTATCAATCCCAATTTGTAGACTATGTTCAATACCATGATGTGGAACATGCTATAGAATGCTTAAGGAGCCGCTAAGCTGATGGTAGTGCTCCAATATAGGTGCCTAGAGCCAATTTTGCTAAGATGGACAAAGACTTTACCAGTCTAGGTGGAAAACCGTTCCAAGGAACATAGTCAATTGTGGAAGTGCGGGATTAGCTTGATACTTATAAAAGGATCTTTGATGATATAGAGACGAATGATGCTATGAAAAGGCAACTGGCTTCCCGACAGCTTCAAGGGTGAGCCATGAACTAGTGGAATACTATAATGTTGCTACTCTTGACATCATGTTCATATTGGACCGATTTAAAGACAGATTAAGGAAAAGACTTATACCAGTAGCTCAGAAGTCGGTCGTGTTCCATGATTTCATAGATCTAAAGTAAGGTGATATGACTGTCTTCGAGTATGTTGATGAGTTTAATGCCTTACCAAAATTTGGGATGTTCTCTTGAACACTCCATTACGAAGAAAATGAAGTTGATGATCGGCGTGGATGCCTAGTTAAGAGAGAAAATCATGAGCCATATTGACGAAACCTTTGAGAAGATAGTCGAGAAGGCTTTGAGGCATGAGAATCTTAATCCAAGGCTGAAAGCTATTGTTCCTAAAGATGAGCCAAAGCAGCAATTTAGTGGAGGTGGCAAGTAGAAGTGGAACAATAAGAGGAAGAAGTTTTAGAGCAAAGGTGACCAATATAAGAACAAACCAACTCCAACTTTGTACAACTACTTAGAGAAGGGTTATTATAGTCATGATTGCAAAGCAGAGGGGAAGAAGTGCTACACCTGCAAAAATCTTGGGCAAAATTAGAAGGATTGTCCAGAGCTACTAAAGCAGAAGTAGATGGTGAAAGCAAATGTTATCAATGTCATTACAACTTTTACGAATGCTCCATCGGTGAGGAAGGGCATCATTGTCCAATGTATTCTTTCCATTTATGATGTTCCTATATGAGTTTTATTTGATACCAAGGTTTCATTGTCCTTCATATCTAGTGACTTAGTAGATAGCTTGAGACCGACCTTTGACTATGGCGGACCCTATTGGAGGCTCCACTAGCCTGTGTATGGTTTGTCATGGTTTGGACTTATCAAGTCATAGATATTCTTTGATTGTTATTGCTTTATTTTTGGTTTTTTGGGTTTAGTATTATTATAGGTATGGATTGGCTTCATAAATATAGAGTGATGGTGGATTGTGAGAAGTTGACGATAGGGGTAGATGATGGACAGACAGTGGTGTTAGGCTAGCAACTATATGATGAGGTAGTAGTTAGCTTTCTATATCCGCTCGATATCCCAAACGACAAGTTTCCATTAATTCTTATTGCTAGAGAGTATCCTGGCACATACAAGGAGGTGACCAGACTTCTGCCACAAAGAGATCGAGCTCCATATTAAACTGGTTAAAAAAATCGGGCCGATAGTGATGCCTTTGTTGAGGATGACATCTAAGGAGCGGTAAGAGCTTGAGGTGTAGGTGAATAACCTATTCTACGAGGGTTCATTTATAGAAGTATATCTGAAGGGGATGCACCGAAAGTATTTGCAACAAAGGCGGATGGTTCCCCTAGATTATGCATTGATTATCAAGGGCTGAATAAAGTGACGAGGAAGAACAAGTATACACTCCTATGTATTAATGACATATTCGAGAAGCTTCATGGTGCTAGAGTATTCTCTCAGTTGGATCATGCAATCGGATTTCACTAGCTAAGAGCAATGAAGGAGAGTTGGCTAGTTACAGTATTTCTTATGCCATATGGTTTCTATATGTGTTTGATTATGCCACTCAAAGTAACCAATATGCTAGCATACTTTGTTGATCTTATGAATCATGCTTTCAGGGGTCAAATGAATAAATTCGTGCGTGTGTTCGTTGATGATATTCGAGTCTACCCATGGATAGAGGAAGAACATAAGACACATTTGAGGATCGTGCTTGAGGTGTTAAGAGAGCACCAACTGAAAGCAATTTCCAAAATGTCACTTCGGAAGGAAGGAAGTGCGATACTTGGGATATGTTGTTTCGGATCAAGGTATTTTCATGGATCCTACAATGGTTACAGTAGTTCAAGACTGGACTAGGCCCAAAAGTGCTATGGACATAAGGAGTGTATGTTGCAGAACTATGGATCTTAAAGTTAATCAAACACTAGAGGGGTGAATGGTGTTTTCTAACTTATGTAAATCTTTTTAATTTTGTTTCGATTTTAAATCAAAGATTATCAACACAGAATTGTACAAACAATCAATAACAGATGAAAGTAATAAAGTAAAGTAAAGAGTTAAAGAGATAACACCCGTGATTTGTACTAGTTCGGATTTCTTCTATATCCAGTCCCGTACAATTGCTTGTACAGATTTCTTTCCAAATGCCAATCTTTAACTGGGCAGAAGGCAAACCCAAATACAATCTCGATTTTGAGGCTACGAGACATGCTCCCTTGTATTTTCGAGTTTAGGGCAGATTCACTTGATTTGACCGGGCTACAAGCACATCCACTTGATTTGAATTGGCCTAAAAGCACACCGACTTGATTTAAACAGGCCATAAGGGCACCCAAGCGAATACAGATAGAGTTGATAGTTTTTTAAAGACAAATTCTTATACTTTGGATACGATGGATCCTATAGATCATGGATAATATTTTTATCTTTGAATTGAAAGAGACGTGTTTCTAAAACAGTAAGAAAGTTATATTGAATCAATACAACGAAGTATGAATTGATTCTATATAATTTTCAAGAGAATGTGGTATATTTTTCAAGAGAATTTTCAAGAGAGAAAGAGGAGGAAAGAAAGTAAGTAATTAGTTGTTAGAAAACTAGTTTGTGCTCCCCTTTATATAGAAAATTAATAGATGTATATATTTGTGAAGAGTAGCGACGAATAGACACTTCCTTCCAAAATTTAAAAAACCAATTGGTGGTATGTATATCGACATACCCTATGCCTATATGTCGACATATGCTAGTTAAAATGAAAACTATTTTCTTTTAGATTGTTTTGAAAATCCTATACTTTGTAAAATAATTTGATACTTTGTAAAATAGTTTAAACATAATTTACAAACAATTTGAACTTTGAAAAAATATTTATAAAATATTTTGAAATATATTTTGGTTAAAAGTATAAAAGATAAGAAAATTGGAGTAGGGATAAAAGATTTTTATTAAGGACTATGACAATATATGTTATGACTCTATACACTAAATTATAATATTGAGATCTTCGTATCTTGATCTTTGAACTCATGAGACTTCATGTCTATCTCTTGAATCTTTATACTGTACAGTCTTTGATTGAACACCTATGTATATTATGCACTATAAATTATATAACTTAGCAAAAATTATTATCTATATTTTATATGTTTGTATACAGTTGTACATGGTTGTTGTCACCAAAATAAACAACCGTGGTCTAAACAATCTCCCCCTTTTGATGATGACAACCATTAAATATTCCTGTATATGATATAATTCCCTTTGAGTTAGATAACTTCCCCTGAATAAATGCATGCTTATATTATATATTTTTCCCTCGTTGTCGTCAACAAAAATGGTAAAAAATAAAAATCCCCCTAAATGAAATACTTATAAACTCATAGAGTCAAAATCAGTAGTTTTGAACTAAAATGATTGAAGAATACTAAACATGATGTATTATGATATAATGATATGTAGATTTTAAACAAATAACATAAGACAATCTTTGGTTATTAAACTATGCAAAATAAAAAAAAAATCAATCCAAGCATTCATACTTAAGCTAATCAAATCAAAACCTAATAGCACTTACTAATTCTAAACCAACATAAGTCGAACTATATGAATGAATCAACGCTTTTTTTTATTATAGGAGACTTATGGATGGGGCAAAATGGATAATGGAGACAAAATGTTCCTTTTTCCCACGGGATTTCCATCACGATCGAACAAAATTTCTCCTACACAGTCGACTTCATCGCCATCATCAGCGACGTCTTCCTCTTGGTCATTCATTGTATTGCGAATGACATGATTTGGAGTTACTTCTTCGATAATTATTGGATTGGCTACATTATCCAATAGATGCTTCCAGAGATTCCAACAGATGCGCCTTTGGTTTTCTTATTCTTTTAAAAGGAGTAGTAGAACAACCTCTATTTCTTAAAGCATGTTGAAGACATAAATCATCCTTAGCTTTGATAACTTTGGCCCTGGTGGTGTATTGGAAAGGGCCTAGAGTGGAGGTTTCGAAGTTTAAGGGGGTGTTCTCTGGTCTCTTGGAAGTTGAAGAATCCATTTATTTTTATTTTATTTAGAGTTTATAGGAGGAAGAAGATAGGGAAATGAGAAAGAAGTCAAAATTTGGTGGTTATATAATCACATTTTGAATTTTGAATTTAGGAAGGAAAACATATTTCAAAATTCTACAGTGCATGTCGACATTTAGGCTGATAGTATGTCGACATATGCAAGTTATTTTTGACAATTTTATTTTCTTTCGAATTTATAATTTATATGTTATTATGTATGTGTGTGTGTGTATATATATCAGACAAAGAACATATTCCTTAATCTCTTCTAAGTTTAATAAATATGTTCTCGTTAATGGTTTTGTTAACATATCAGCTATTCGATTTTCCGTATGTATAAATTCGAGTGAAATTACTCCTTTATTTATGTCATCTCTCATAAAATGGTGTCTTATGTCTATATGTTTGTAATAGCATTATGCCTAGGGTGTTAGATAGATTTATTTCACTAGTGTTATCATAATTTATTGGTGATTTAGAGAATTAAATCAAGATATTTTATGGTTTGTTGTTTATTGATAACCTGTGAATAGGCTAATGCCATTGAGATATATTATGCCTCTATTGTAGATTAAGATGCAGAATTTTTCATTTTGCTCAACCAGAAAATAAAAGAGTGTCCTAAAAAGTGACAAGTGCCATACTTGCTTTTTTGATCTCATTTGCATCCAGCACAGTCAGCATCACTGTATGAAATTAAATCGAAGGAGTCCTCCTTTGGATAAAAGAAACCATAGTCTAGTATGTATTTTACAAATCTTAGTACTCATTTTATAGATTTTAGATGAGTTTCCTTAGGTTGAGATTGATATTTGCACAGAGATGAATACTATACATTATATCATGTTTACTAGCAGTTATATAGAGCAAAGGACCTATCATACCTTTATATAGTTTTTGATCTACATCTTTCGAGTTTTCTTCCTTATTTAATTTGTCATTGGTTGCCATGGAAGTTGGTTTACCGCTAGTATTCATATCAAATTTCTTAATTAGATCCTTAGCATATTTATCTTGGCTTATAAAAATACCATTATTAATTGTCTTATTTGTAATCCTATATTGAAAGTTAGTTCTCTCATATGACTCATTTTGAATTTTGTAGTCATTATATCCGAAAATTATTTATTTAATCGTTCATTTGTTAATCCAAAAATAATATCACCTACATATATTTGTATAAGTTGAATATCATTATATTACTTCTTTTAATAAATAGAGTAAAATCTACTTTTCCTATTTCATAGTTGGATTGTAATAAATAGGATTTAGGTCTATTATACCATACTCTAGGAGCCTGTTTTAAACCATATAAATCTTTCTTTAATTTATAAACAAGATTTGAAAGTTTTCATCTTTAAAAGGTGATTTTTCTCTACACAAACATCTTCTTTAATAAAACCATTTAAAAAGGAACTTTTGACATCTATTTGAAATAATTTAAAGTTATTATGATTTGCAAAAATGAATAGAATTCTAGTAGCCATTAATCTAGCTGAAGGAGCAAAGGCTTTATCAAAATCTATACCTTCTTCCTAATTATAACCTTGAGCAACTAAACGAGCTTTATTCTAATGACTTTTCCTTATTCATTCATTTTAGTAAACCTACTTAGTCCCTATTATAGATTTAGTTTTAGGTCTTTGAACTAATTCTCAAACATCATTTCTAGTGAATTGGTTCAGTTCCACTTGCATGGCGAGAATCCATGAATCATTTAATGATGTTTTCTTTGGATTTTTAGGTTCATTAGTCAAGATAAAGGCTACAATAATCGTTTTATTTAATTGATTTCTCATTTTTACAACTAACTCTATATTTCGTAGAATATTTTCTATTAGGAGATCTTGTACAACTTTCGTTCTTTTATTTGGATATGAAATTTCAGAATTACCATTATTTTCGTCACTGGTGATTTCATTATATTTTCTTCTTCATCAAAATTGGTATTATTGATTTTAAAATTCTCATCAAATGATGCGTGTAATGTCTCTTCAATGGTATTAGTTTTTGTGTTAATAATTCTATAAGCGTACCATTTATTTGAATACCCAATAAAAATTCCATTATCTAATTAGGATCAAGTCCATCTAAATTACCTTTTGTGTTAAACACTTACTATCAAAAACTCCAAAGTATGAAACTTTAGGCTTTCTATTATAAAATAGTTAATAAGGAGTTTTCTTTGACAAAGGTCTATTTAAAATATAGCATATTATAGCAACTGCTTCAGCCCAAAAATAGTTTAAGTAAATCACTATCATTTAACATCATCCTAGCACATTCTTATATAGTTCTATTGTTAAGTCCTACTACTCCATTTTGTTTGGGTGTTTTAGAAAAAAAAGTTATGTGTAATTCCTTTCTTTTTAGGAAAATTTTCAAAATTTTCATTTTCGAACTCTCCTCCATGATCACCCCTAATTGTTTTAATTTCAGTAGACATTTGATTCTGAATTCTTTTAGTAAAAAATTTAAACATTTCAAAGGCATCGCTTTTATGTACTAAGAAAATAGTCCATGTACATCTAAAAAATTCAACTACGATTACAAAAACATATCGATTATGATTTATTGATTGTATTTGCAAAGATTTCAAAAAAGCGAGGTGAAGAAGTGCAATAGGATGAGAAGTAGAAATCATATCTTTTGATTTAAAAGAAGACTTATGAAGTTTTCCTAGTTAACATGCATCACATAAGTTGTTGACATTGAAACCTATTTTTGGAAGACCCTTAATGAGTTTATATATAGCAACTTTAGATAGGTGTTTAAAATTTTAATGAGAAATCTTTAATGCCAAATCCGAGGATCACTAGATTCAGCCAAAAGAAATGGATTACCATTAGACACTTTCATACTTAAAATATAAATGTTATGTTTCCTAATGCTTTCAAAGATAACTTTTGACTCATTATCTGCGATGTGGCAATTATCTTTTTCAAGCTTAGTTTTGGAACCCTTATCACATAACTAACTAATACTGACTAGGTTAAATTTTAAATTCCCAACTAGCAAAATATTAGAAACAGTGGAGGTTTTAGAGCTACCATCATTACCGAAACCAATCACATATCCTTTAGAGTTGTTTTCAAAGTCAACCGCATCCTTATAAACAATACCTTTCAAAATCTTCAGATTTCCAGTCATATGTCTTGAGCATCCACTATCTAGAATACATTTGTCCTTCTTGATTTGTGATATTTGAATATGTAGTGTCTGTTCACTATTAGCCATATAACAAATTTATTTCTACAATTCAATAATACACCTTTTAAATCAAGTGAATTTTTAAAATAATTAGTTCTAATCTACTTGACATTAATATATTGGTTTCACAAAAATATTTTTTCATAAAAGTATTAAAAGAAGTACCAAAAAAATTATTACTAGCCATTTATACTTTTCAAAAATCAAATTACGAGTTTTCAAAAATCTAGTGCTCTGATACCAAATATGAGTGACGGGATTATGGATCTTAAGGCTAAGTAAACACTAGAAGGAGGGTGAATAGTGTTTTCTAACTTATTTAAATCTTTTTACTTTTGTTTCAATTTTGATATTAACGCAAAGATTAACAATACAGAATTATACAAACAATCCATCACAAATGCAATCACAGATAAAAGATACAAAGTAAAGTAAGGAGTTAGAGAGCTGACACCAACGATTTTATACGGGTTCAGATTTCTCCTACATCCAGTCCTGAAAAATTGCTTGTATAGTTTCTTTTCAAATATCAATCTTTAACCAAACAGAAGGCAAACTCACAATCTCGATTTTGAGGCTACGAGACATGCCCTTTTGAATTTCCAAGTCCATGGTAGACTCGGTTGATTTAACCAAGCTACAAGCATAACCGCTTGATTTGAATTGGGCTGCAAGCACATGCACTTGATTTGAAGATGCAACAAGCATAACCAAGTGAATATAAGTTGAGTTGATATTTTTTCCAAAGACAAATTCTTGTACTTTGAATGCAATGGATCCTACAGCCTCTTGGATAACACTTTGATCTTTGAATTGAGGAAGAGATGTTTCCAAAATTATAAGAAAGTAGTAAGAATCAATACAATGAAGTATGAACTAATTCTATATGATTTTGAAGAGAATAGATTATATTTTTGAAGAAATTTTTTAAGAGAGTAAGAGGAGGGAAGAAAGCAAGTAATTAGTTGTTAAAAAATTCATTTGCACTCCCCATCATATAGCAAATAAACAGATATGTCAGTTCATGAAGAATTGTGAGGAATAGACACTTCTATTCAAAATATGAAAAAACTAATTGGCGGCATGTACGTCGACATACCCTATACCTATATGTCGATATACGCTAGTTAAAAATGAAAACTATTTTCTTTTAAATTATGTTGAAAATCTTATACTTCATAAAGTAGCATATATCTTGTGTATGTATTAACTCTGTAAATGCAAGGACATGTTAGGTATGATTTTCCATAGCATTTGTCTACTATAGTAATTTATTATTATTTAGTAGTTTTATGCCACTCACACCAGACCGTCATCTTATTTTGGAATTTATACTTTGCTTCTGATTATTCCAGGTACTCTTAAATGAGTAGACTAAGGATGTTAGGTCTGGCGAGCACGTGGATCTCGGGCAAGAGATCAAATTTTCCTATTACTATATTTACTTATTATGATTTGTTGTTCTATTGCAAAGCATTATGGAGCTTGCTGGTGCCTTTATTATTTAAAGACAATTTGTTATGAGTTATTATTTGACGTATTGCTCAATCACTTATGTTATATGGAATGTAGATCTATTTACTCTGATTTATGTGATTAATTTAGTTACTACGATCTCGCCTGTTTTATATCTGAGATGTTTACTATTATATTTTATTCAATGCGCTATGAGATATATGACTGGTTTTGTGTTTGATTTGCTTTACAACCTTGATGGTCATTCTACATCGGTCGGGCATCAATACCACACACTATGCAGGTTACATTAGGTGGCAGCAGTGTATGGTGGTCATTACACATTTCCTTCTGGAGACCAGCATTTTCCTTTTGAGGGGTGTTTGGCCTACAACTAGCACCGACTTATTGGTGTCTCTGTGTAGAGAGAGACTGACGATAATGATATGTTGGAGAGTAATGGTGATAATCAGTGATATGGAGACGGGGACCTTCTCTCCCTATGCATAGAGGGCGATCGTGAATGACTAGATTAAGGGAGAACGATGATGTAATGATTCTTAGTGCATGGCCAAATCTAGGTCAATTTCAATAACAAGACTTGGTCCGTGCGTAATGTGCATTCCCCATTAGTGAACAAGGGCCTCAATTGGGATTTAAAGTACAACCCTCTCTTGGGCAGTGTTAAAAAGATTATAACTACTAGGGATAATAGGTTGGAGTGGGGCCTGTTCAGCTAATGAGAAGGTTGAGAAGGTGGAGGTTTAAACTTCATGGTCATTTGAGTATCCAGACTTGTCCTTAAATTGTTAACTTCAGGGGAAAAAGTTCCCATTTTTCTTAAGCCTTAGAGCACACTTCACCACCTGTCATTGTCGAGTCCAATAATGGGACATGCAGCGTTGGAGATAGTATTGTCGTTAGTCTTATGTTCGTAGAGTCGATAACTCTATTCTCACCAGTAGTATTTAACATGGTGCAAAATGAGAAAGGAGTGTGTAGAGAAGATAAAATAAAGAAATGTTTGAGCTTTTAAGGAAGGACCTCCTTCTAGCACCAACATGTTTTGACAAATTTTTTAGCCAATATCAATTAATGCATTTGTTTGATCAAAAGTTACTTACTAGTATCGAGCTTAAAATATAAAATGAGAAGTAAAGCAAGCGAATACTGTTAATGACACAAGAAGTGGAGCGGTTTGGTGAAAGCTTACCTATGTCCACTATGAAGATCACTTACTATATTTATTATAACGTCCCATAAAAATTAACACGAAATTAGTTAATTAAATAAAATAAGGCTAAAATTGGAAATTTTGTAAATGTCATAATTGATTAAATATTTTATGCAGTTGCAAAATACAATTTTCTGATCAATTTTCATACATAATGTTTTGAAAATATAGCTGAAACAAAAAAGTTATTAAAGTTTGAAGTTTTCGAATTCAAAGTAATTTAAATGGAATTCAAATTTCAAGTTAATTATTAATTGCAAAATTTGACATTAAAAAATTAACAAAAACCAGCCTTGAGATTTAAGTAAACAGTAAATTAAACTTTAACGTTAATTGGTTAATAAAGGAATTAAATAATCAAATAATGAAAATCAAAATTCATTCCTATAATAAGGCGACCAGTCGACCGACTAACTAGGGTCGGTCGACCAGTGCTACTATGGAGGCGAGTTTAGATTAGACTGTGAATGGTCCGTATTTTATTATTTTAAACCGACCTAAATCCGATGGTTCCGGTGCTTTTTGACCACTATAAATAAAAGCCTAGCCCCCTCATTTTTATTCACTAATTATATTCGAAGTTAAGCAAAGCTCTGTTGTTCTCTCTTCAAAGATTTGGAAATTTCCTAAGGGTTTCAGGTAAGAAATTTTAGGCATTTATTATTTAATTTCTAATTTTATTCTCCTCCAACCCTAAATTTCTAAATGTAATTCAACAACAACCATTTTCTTACTTCTTCTTATAAACATGTAAGCTTTTCTTCATTTTTCTCATTTACCTGCAATTTCAAGAACTTAAACAAACAATTAAATTCTCTAAGTTGGCTGCAAGCCCAAGCTCTTTAATTTTCTACACTCTGGTATGACTTTTGTCTTAATTAACCGATAAATTAGTTTTTCCTGTATTTTATGTTTAAATCTTCACTATTCGCTTGGATTTCAATACGTCTAAAATCAGCAGTCGAGTTCGATTACCTGGTCCTAATAACCTAGATTTTGTTATAAAGTGTCATTATTAACCTCTCATAATATTAGATTAGTTGCTTAGTGGTGTTGATATGGGGATTTGGGCATTTTTTATTTTACGATGAAACGGGTAGCATGTCAAGCCAAAATCCACTGTACTTAGACTCATGTTGATGTCATCATTTATGGTGGTATAAACTCGAGATAGGTTGGTTAACCTAGTAGTTGTTAATCCATTATCGTAATGTTGCTGCATAGTACAAATAGGCCTTGATGTTAGTCGATGTTGGTATGAAAACCGATATGTTCTAACTTTATTTATTAATCAAAGTGGCGTACTAGGCTTAAAACTCAATATCAATTTTCATGACCTTCATTCACGATGTCGTTAATGATGTCAATATAATGCTCTTCAATGTTGTCATTACACTTAAAATTAACAAAGTGTTAAATTTCATTAACATTCTATCAGCTGACATTTTTGATTCAGTGTTTTTATATTGTGAGTAAATTAGGACACTTAAAGCAATTAGACATGACATCGAACACTTTCGTTTTAGTTAATGTCGACATTATCATACTAGCATGATCCTCGACGTCGACAAGACTCTTCTTAATCACTACTGATCAAAATGTGACGAGCTAACTTTTTATTGCCAAAAGAAAGCGCACTCCAATTAGTTGTAGAGTTATTTGTTTATAGTTGACATCATCTCTTACTGATACATATTTCCTCGTGTTGTTGTCTTTCATTGATAGACGTTATCACTCGTCATCGTCATTCATTGATGTCAACGGTATACATTACTTCAACTTTCTCTATAGTAGAAGTGTTCATTAATGCTATAATATACTTGCCATCAATTCAACTCTTGACTTAGGTTTGTTAATGTCGCCTAACCACAATTAACTATTGTCATTGTTACTTATTCATTGATGATCCATACATAATTATAAACATTGTCATTACTAGAATGAGTTATCAATCCTTTTTGTATTAATTATAATCGATGTTGCAAAAAAACATGTCTCGCTATATCAATAATACCCTTTGTTAACCATTATTTTAATAACTTACCATATTTTAGTGTTAGTGATTAAGGTGAATATGATTGCATCCCATTGTTAAGGAAAATGTATACAATATGTAGGCGACTGCATTCAATCATAGTCGACGTCGCTTGCTTTTGACATTCATTCATTGAGCCTTCATTTAACGTCAACAAGCTCTTTGTTTGTTATTATTGTTTCATGAGTACTTTTCGTGTCATAAACTAAGCTTCATTCAACACCATTATCTAAAAACTATCTTCCGTAATACATTATGAGCAATTTAACCGATTAGTTTTCGACAATTAACATTGTCGTTGCTCATTAATGTCAACAACATTTACTGCATCATTTTTAATTATAGTTGTGAAGCTTATTATGATTTTGAATCATAAGTTTATTATATATTCATTCCTACTCAACTTTTGTGTTGTTCTTTCATAAATTTTTCTTATTAAGATTTGATTTACTCAAAAATTCATCATATGCCGTCTAAGGATTGTATCCCTATAGCTAGTTCATACTAGGTTATTTAGATAAAGATAGATTATTTAGACCACAACTTACTAAATTTACCTATAGCATGAATATGACCATTTCTCAAGTTTAGAATAATATCACCTAGCAAGTTAATCGAAGGGAAATAAGTCAACATGAAGCTCACTAAGAAGTCTAGCAAGGGGTCCAAATCTTCACCCTTAGTTGGCAGGTAAGAAGACAATCTTCTAAATCCATCGTATAACGACCCAAGAAGAAGTGGATTCTATTCCCAAACAGTTTGGCATAACTAGAATAGAAGTCATTTCTACAGGTCCTTTAGATAGTATTACCAATCAACCTAAGAGATACTTTGCCTTCACTGCAGTACACATTTGGCATACTGGCTATCTTCCATTCCCAAGTTTCCTTTAAAGATATCTGGATCATTTAGGCATTGCTCCCGTCCAATTCCTACCCAATTCATACATATGTTTACCTGCTTAGAGGTTTTGGTTCAAGAAGAGGGCTTCTTTATCTCAGCGTAGAAATCACCCATTCCATAGTAACTCCTGCTAAAGCTGGTGATCAATCAGATCGTCAACTATACCGCATTCGTCCTTACCCAAAAAGCATGGTTTTGAAGGTGTTAACAAAGCAAGGGAACGAGAGACTCAATACATTTTCGTCAAATGTTTTTCTACCATTAGAGGTGCATTTTCTACTCCGAGTGAGTTGTTACTGTTGTTGATGTTGTTTATTACACCGTGCTTACTCATTATCCATTTCTAATGGATGCTTCTTTCCAGATTATGCTCCTAAATAGCTAAAACCTGAAAATCAGAAGATCGTTGTAACACACCACCTCTATACTAATACTATCCAAGGGTATTACTTGGTAATACGATCAGATAATACAGAGAATGAGGTTGTATGGCGTACGCACATAAATATTCTCTTGGCTAACAGTAGTGCATATTAAAAAAACCATTAACAACTTACATATATGTACATGGTATCGACACAAAACAATAAACACGTGTGCCTCTAGGATCAAAAAATACACTATACAAAATAAATCACAGAGAACGTAGAGTTAATAACGCAGTGATAACATATACAAATCTTAATAAGGTATAAAAGAGGTCAATCACCTGTTATTTCAAAACTATAAAATGTTTATCCAATGCAAAAGAATGTGAAATAACATCATACATGGTTATATACAACAATATCATATCCTCCATTTATGCTCAACATCCACATAATGGTCATTTGTCCCTGAATCTGTAATGTCTCGAACTGACTCAAGTATTATATAAGTAATAAATAGGTTGGATAATATTTTAATCCAATGTGAGCATATATCAGTATGCCTGGCAATTAAAAGCAAAGTACGAATATGAATAAAAATATATCATCACAGATGGCATAATAATATACCATGATATGCATTCCCAGATATCACCAAAGGAAAATTTACAAACTAGTAAGAATCATAACATCTTTGAATTGGGTAATGACAATCAAATCCATCAAAATCTCAAAATGTTATAAATAAGTGCACAATTTAACCATAAAACCGTAATAAAGGGATGTATCCTGAATCAAGCCAAATACAAGGGCCTACAATCAAAATATCCATTTCGACTTGCCATCCCAATGGAAGTGAAAACTTCCGACTGTCAAGCCCTAAAAACATAAATCAAGAAGACAAAAACCAAATAACCAATCCAAGCATCAAATCTCAGTTTGCAGCCCCATTGGAAGTAATAACATCTGACTGTTAAGTAGAAAATGGTAAATCGAGACATATGGAACCCAAATAGTACGAAATCAAAACTAACTACAAAAGTCGGTATCTAGAAATAATATGCGAACTTTCAGTCCTACTGGAAGTATAGACTTCCCACTGTGAGTCCTAGGAGATACCTAGAAACATAATTCCTAAATAAAACATAATTTAACAAAATATCAAAAGCCAATCAAAACTCGTATACAAAATCATATATCTCGACCCTTGTCTTCGGAGAGGCGAAATTCTCGACTGAATGATCCTAAGAGATAGAAACAACAAGTCCAATATGCACTTATGAGAGGATTACAGATAAGCTCACAGTATGTCTCTAATGTCTTAGATGGAGAACAAGCAGTTATCTTGGGTTAGAGTATCTCAATTGACAGATAGATACGTAACCAGTCTCTAATGTTAAACATTTATCATCTATAATGAGGTGATAATATCAAATATCTTAAACATAATGGATCAGCCTAAGTCATCCAGATGGGAAACTGACCTGCAACAACATAGCTCCAGGAAACGCTAATAACTGCAGCCTGTTTCCTATAGTCACTTAGTTACTCCTAGAATAGTGACACTCATATCCATCGAATCATGCTGTTGGGCTACGCCGACCATTGACCATTGGTCCTACTTGCCCTTGGTAATGGACCGTTGGTCCTTAAGTGACATCAGAGCAATGGCTCTAATGAGAGAAATAACTCTCAGCCTAGAATTCAACATGGTGACATCACAGATTCGGGGTGCGGTAGGACCACCAGGATGGATAACTAGCCTATATGGTGGGTCTAATTAACGAGCTCTCCATAGTGGCGTGAATCCTATAACGTAGATTCCCAACAAATACTCTCGACTATACAAGTCCTAACGAGAGTGATAACTAATACTCTCGACTCTAGAAGTTTTGATGAGAGTGACAACAACTACTCTTGACTATATAAGTCATGATGAGAGCATATCAACGTAACAAATCCTTGACTACAAGCCCTGAGAGTAGATAATGATACTCGACTAGTTCGTCCATAGAAGATGAATAAAATATACTCTCGAAGAGATGAGTTCTAACGAGAGTAATAATAAGTACTCTCGAGTCCACACGTTCTAATGAGAACGTCACAACATATTAATTCCTTGACTACTAGACCTAAGAGTTTATAATAATATGCTTGACTAGTTAGTTTTAAAAGGATAAATATATAAATCTCGACAAACCTCCAACTTATAGCCCTTAGAGAGCAACAGAACTCTTGACTAATAAGCTCTAAGGAGTCAACTCTAGATGATATCACAAATTCCTTACCCATCTCCAGAATATATGCGACATCTACTCACTATTAGTAATCGAATAAGTATTATTTGAGTGTCTTATAACAAATAGCATTACTCGAACATTTACTAAAAGCTTGTAATTATACTCATCAATTTAAATATTATTCTACAATATTAGTCAATAAAATAACCCAAAATTATTACTGAGCATCCCATACCACCAGCACAACTAATTCGTTTATTCAATATCCTCATTATATAGAATTAAACCACAACACATAGCAAATATTCTTATCATATAGAATTTCTCTTAAGATTCAATAAATCGATTTTAAACCATTATATATATATATATATATATATATATATATGAAAATGGATTTATATTTTAATACGTTCAAAATCAATCAAAAATACTTCATAATTGGTTTGCCTTCAAAATAATTTATATACTCAAAAATTCCTTTCCAATAATTCCTTTGGAATCTTATTTATCAAACACAATACATGTAAATATAAGTCATTAAAAAATCAAATTCGTTACGAACGGGAATTATAACTCAAAACTTTCAAATCCACTTAAATATTCAACGGTTTAAAATACCTTCGAAATGGATCTTAAATTTTTAAAAATTCCCGTTTAAAAATATTTCTTGAATCCTTTTTATCAAATCAAATCAAATAAACTAATTCTGAACCAATAAATATATAAAAAGGGAAATATAATTTAAAATTCTTAAAATATAAGTTTATAATCAAATAACCCCTTTTAAATTTCTTTTTTTAAAGATTCAATTTACAAAAGAATTTTCTTTTCGAAATATTAATCGAAAATCCTACATTTACACTTATAAAAATTCTATATATTCCCATATACTGAAAAATCTCTACTTTATTTCCAAATAAACTTTTATATCGAAACTTTTAATTTATTTCATTATTCCAACCACTTTAATTTATTTATAGTTATACATTGATTTAATTTTAAAACTCAAAAAATAATTTATCGACCTTTCAGAAATATTTTTAAAGCGGAAAAATCAATAAATTGTCAGAAATACAAAATCAAAATACTCCAAAAATCAACAACAAATCATCACTTTAAATTTTATAGTTCAACCCGAATCAAATCACATCAAATTCTGGTCATCTATAAATGCACACACAATAAATAAAAATTACATGATTTATCTCGGCCAACAGTTCTAATGAGAATAAATATTCTCTACTGAATGGCCCTAAGAGGTGTAAAATATATAAATCAAAATACAATCGAAAAACATATCCATTGCATTTTGGCCAATCCAACATAAATAATATCTCATTCTCAAATCTAGTATCATATCCAATATCCTAAACATCCAATTCAACAAATCTCCTAAACAACGTTTCATCCAAACAATTAGCCCATTAGTACCAATCAATTTAGCAAACCTATGCAATATAATCTGGACAAACAAATATATAAGACGCAATGGGACACATATAAATATAGATGTGTGAATATAAAAATCATCGAAATAACGCACGAGCTACTTTAATTAGTGATTAAACGAAGACAATACCACCGCCATCCTCTCCGCCTGGCCAGTTGCCATAGCTACCAGTAGTCGCTGAAGCATGCTTCATCAGAACAACCATCACCACCGCTAAACCCGCAAGCCTTTAATCTCATCAACTCTGTTATGCTGTTGACCCACCACATCGCTCTATCACCAGCCATCAGATCAAATTCCTCCTCCCTCGCGTTGCTTTTCCCCACATCGCGACCGACTCCAAAGGCATTGCCCAAATTCGTGCATCTTCCCACTAGGTCACATCATGTTGTTTGTCAACATTAACCTTCGATTGACCACCCCTCGTGGCACTCGGCTCTCTCTGGCTCAAGCGCATTCATGCGCGATGTTTACACACACACACACACGTTGTCACGGTTCCTAATTTAGGCTTAGGGTAGAAGATAGAAATAAGGCGTAAGGCGTAAGGCGGGTTCGGGTTTGGGCGTATAAGGAGTTGCGGGTTATTCTAGAGAAAAGAAGATAAGGGTTAAGTGGGCTTGGGTTGCATTTAGGCCTTTTATTATTTAATTAAATTTCCATTTCATTTCAAGTAACCGATCATTTATTTGTAAATAAATTATGATCTAGTTTGAATTAATTTGCACTTTATTTTACAAAATATACTTCGATAACTGAACAATTCCATTCATTTCATTACTTGTTTATTTTCATATAATTATCCATTGTTCCAACGTAAAGTAAATTTAAGCTTTTAAAATTTATATTTTTAACTATTTTGATCACATAAAAATTATTTCCACTTTAAAGGTATTTTACATTTTATTCAATCCCAAAATAATATCCAAAAATAATTTCCTAATTTAATTTATTTACACAAAATATTTTATTAAACAGATTTTAAATAAATAAGAACTTATTATTTTCAAAATAATAATTATCAAATTTAAATTATTTTATTATTATTAAATTTATTTATTTTATGGCTTAGAAAGTAGGGTTGTTCAAACTTCCCCCTCATGAAAATTATGTCCTCACAATTTCTTACGGGAAAATGTCATACACAACTCATACCCTGATTTTTTCCGTATTCTACAAACTTCAAAATACTTACGTCATCTTGTATGTGACTCTTTAACAAAATTTTCTAATTGTATGTAATAGACCCACTCAACAACATCATATTTTTTTGCATACGATAATTTATAAAAAAAATTCTAAGCGTTTGCATTTTCGAAAAAATTCGACAGAGTCTCTTTTGTATGAAGAGCATTTTGAAAAATCAAAACATAATAAAATCACAATAATATACATCTCAATCAATGGGGAACCTCGAAACATGGGGAAACAATATAATATTACACCACACTATGATATTGCATAAAAACGTACCTTTTTATTAGCATTTTAGGCAAATTATTTAATTTATATGCAAGCAAGGGCGGGCTACCTTTGCCAAAGTATCCAAGTACGATCCAAATGCACCTAATATCAACTCAAGTTTGAATATTAGTCGCATAAAAGAAGTATAGTGGATATGCATTCATGTAATGGATAAATAACATAACACTCTAGTTTTAGGCCATTTCTCAACAAATTTTCCATGGTCAAAACATAAAATTATTTAACTGTTCCAAAGAGTGAATTGTTAATTAATGTGGTAGGTTACCAAAACAACCATTGGATTTCAAAAATATGGATTACATCTCAAGTTGTGGAGAAAATTCCAACTCTATGCATGGCAAAATTTTAATATGCATGCGAATGTTAATTTAACAAATGTTTGTTTTTAACCTAGTAAAATTCAAAATTTTGAATAACACCTAAATCAAAAGTTGTTGCTTAGATTCTTAGTTTCTGGAATATACAAAATCATTGAAATTGGATAAGCCTTTTGAAAGTTATGATTAAATGAACACAAATCAAATTTCAATGTGTGTGTGTTTATATATATAAACTCAGGGCTGACTTTTAAAATCGACTTCAAACACATTTGAACAAAACTAGACATCAAAATTTTAGAAAGTGACGAACATGAAAGTTTTTCTGTATTTAAATATCTTTCAAACGGAAAAGAATTCATCGAATTAAGACAAGAAAATCATAAGTTATGGTTATATTCGTGCAACACTTTCAAATTACAAATTTTCTAAACCTTTTTATATATACCAGACTCAATCTCAATAATAATTCCAAATTTGACAATAAAATCTCTCTGCTTTTTTTTCCTTTGTACAAGCTATGGAAAGAAAGTAAAATCATATTCACTTTAGATTTATTGCATATGTTGCAATAATTAAATTTGGCTACTAATTTAAAAACAGTTACTGGCAAGGCATACGAATTATAACTATTCATTTGCATTTGTTTAGTAGTGCATACCAACTAAGCCTTTATTAATTTAAATTCCTAATTTCAAATAATGTGGACCTGAATATATACGTACGTACACACATACGCATAGATATATGTACGTATGTATGTATGTATGTATGCACGTGTGTGTGTATGTATGTATGTGTGTGTGTGTTTTCCTTAATTATACAATTTGTTGAACGGTTAATGTAAATGACCAAAAAATGCATTCAATGTTAGAAACCATTTATGAATTTATGTCACCAAGTGTTATACATACACATACATACATACATACATACATACATACATATATATTCTAGGACTTTGTAAAATATTGAGAAACATGGATTGTCAGGTCTATTCATTATTTATATGTATATCAGTATATCTGCCACAAATTACTCCACTTAAACCTATATAAATTTTGATTCTCATTCTCGTATAAGTATCATTTCGACATTTCAGTGTGATTAATGCTTGACTAATTAAATGAATGTGTTATGCACAGTAAATGGAAAATTGATATGTATGAGATATGAAAACAAACGTGCATGATCTTCCAATTAGGATTGCAAATATTAAACACTTCCATGTTTTGATTTTGCAAATGAACAACATGGGGGTATATTAAAAAATAGGGTGTACTAGAATAAAAACACCGAAAGTAATCTGTACACTAAGAGCAGCGAAATGACTTAGTCTACCCTTAAACAAATATTTGTATTCAATAATCTATAAAACAATTTCGTATTAAAATAGCCAAGGTTGTCATGCTATAAATTTTAGTGATTCATTTTACCAATTGGCTGCAAATGTTGACTGCCCACGATTATATATCAACAATTCCTCACCAGTGATCTCAATTTCACACTACCATTCAATGGTTGCATAAGTTATATATTTAAATCTAAAAAAAATTATTATTTTACTCCTTGCAGAATAATATATTTCTTTAATAAACTAGTGTACAATTTTTAAGAAAAATATTTCTTATGCTATTTACAAAATACTACGTCGGACTCCTCGTATAAACATTTAGAAATCCCTATCAATATCGCTGATAAGACAACTTCTACCTTTACAACCTTCATCAACCACTCTATATCTCATACGGAGACTTATACTCAGAAAAATGTAGAAGAAGTATATTATACTATGTAATATAATAAAAATACAAATGCATCCTAAGATGATTACCTTGGTAATCATAGCATACTCCTACAATCACTTAAATATAACATTAATTTAGCATACACCCACGAGGACAGGGACTCTAAGTCACATACAAGGCCAGGACTCGTGTCTCTCATAATCTGTATTGTTATAAACCTACTCTGATATCAAGTGTAACACCCCCACCTCTGTACCCATACCATCCAAAGGTATTACTGGGTAATATTACCAAACAATACGGAGAATGAGGTTGCATGGGGTACACACGTGAATATTCTCTTGGGCTAATAGTGTTATGTATTTAAAAAAAATCATAAACAACTCACATATACGTACACGGTATCCACACAAAACAATAAACACATGTGCCTCATATAAACTAGTATATAATATAAAATAAATCATAGAGAACACAGAGTCAGTAACGTAGCGATGACATATATGATACAAACATATATAAATCTGAGTTGGGTATAAAATAGGTTAATCGCCCACAATCTCAAAACTATACAATGTATATCCAATACAACAAAATGTCATACAATCATGAGATAACATAATACATGGTGATATGCAACAATATTATCCTCCATCTATGCTCAACATCCGCATAATAGTCATCTGTCCAAGGACTTGTAATATCTCAGACTGACCCAAATATTATATAAATAATAAACGGGTCAGATTATATCTAAATCTAATTTGAGTATATACCAGTATGCTTGGTAATAAAAAGAAAAGTACGAATATGACTTAAAATACATCCATCACAAAGATCATAAAAATACATCATGCCACACATTCCCAAAAACCACCTAAGGAAAACTTACTAGTAAGTAAGAATCACGACATGTATAAATTAGGCGATGACAATCAAATCAATCAAAATCTCATAATATTATAGACAAGTTCAGAACTTAACCATAAAAACCATAATTATGAAATGTATTCTAAATCAAACCAAATATAAGGGTCTACAATCAAAATATCCATTACGACTTGCAGTCTGAATGGAAGTAAAAACTTAGGACTGTCAAGCATTAAAAATATAAATCAAGAAGAAAAAACCCAAATAATCAATCTACGCATCAAATCTCGATTTACAACCCTAATGAAAGTAATAACTTATGACAGTTATGTCGAAAAAGGTAAATCGGGAAACATGGAACCCAAATAGTATAAAATCCAAACTAATTATGAAAGTCGGTATCCAAAAATAATATCTGAACTTTCAGTCCTAATGGAGATATAGACTTCCGACTGTTAGTCCTGGGAGATAGCAAGAAACACAATTCCCAAATAAAGCACAATTCAGTAAATTATCAAAAGCCACTCAAAGCTTATATACAAAATCATGTATCTCGACCCCAGTCCCCAGAGAGGCAAAACTCTCGACTAAATGGTCCTAAGAGATAGAAACAACAAGTCAAACAAAAGGAAATCTCTCAACCATATGCTCTTATGAGAGTATTACAAACAAGCTCACATCATGTATGCAATATCATAAATGGATAACACACAACTGTCTTGGATTAGATTATCTCAATTGAAGACAGACACGCAACCAGTCTCTAATGTCAAACATTCGTCTATAATGAGGTGATAATATCAAATATTTTGAATATAGCTAGTGGATCTACCAAAGTCTTCCAGATGGGAGATTAAAGTATCGTAGCACAACTCCAAGAAACGTTAATGATCGTAGCACGTTTCCTACAGTCCTTCAGTTACTCCCAGAATAGTGACACTCATATCCATCACATGTTATAAACACATTGTTAGCCTATGCCGAGCATTGGCCAAGATTCATACTTTCCCTTAGTAACGGACTGTTAGTCCTTAAGTGACATCGGAGCAATGACTCTAATGAGATAAATAACTCTCAGCCTATAAGTCAACATGGTGACATCATGGATCCAGGGCACGACCATACAATCAGGACCACCAGGATGGATAACTAGCCTATTTGGTGGGTCTAATTCACGCCGCGCGCTCTCCATGGTAGCATGAACCCTATGACTTAGATTCCCAACGAATACTCTCTACTATACAAGTCCCGATGAGAGTTATAACTAATACTCTTAACTCAAAAAGTTTCAATGAGAGTGACAACAACTACTTTCAACTTTATGAGTCCTGATAAGAGCATATCAACATAACAAATCCTGGGCTGGTATCCCTAAGAGTAGATAATGATACTCGACTTGTTTGTCTGTAGAGGATGCAACAAAAATATACTCTCGACGAAATAAGTCCTAACGCAGAGTAATAACAAGTACTCTTGTCTCCACATGTCCTAATGACAACATCACAACATATTAATTCCTTGGCTACTAGTCCTAAGAGTATATAATAATATACTCGACTAGTTAGTTCTAAAAGGATAAATCTTTAAATCCCAACATATCTTCACCTTATAGCCCTTGTAGAGCAATGGAACTCTCGATTATTAAGCTTTAAGGAGTCAATTCTAGGAGATATCACAAATTCCTAATCCATCTTCAAAATATAAGTGACATTTACCCACTAATAGTAATCAAAGAAGTACTACTTAAGTGTCCCATAACACACAGTATAACTTGAATATTTACCAAAAGCACGTAAACTACACTCATCAAATTAAAAAATTATTGTATAATATAAGTCAATAAAATAACAAGAAAGATATTACCAAGCGTTCCATACCACTGGTACTACTAATTCATTTATTTAATATTCTTATTATATAGATTAAATCACAACACATAACACGTATTCTTATCATATAGAATTTCTCATCAGATTCAATTAATTAATTTCAAACAATTATACACACACACACACACACTAAAAGGGATTTACATTTTAATACATTTAAAATCGTTTGAATTTTTTTATCTTCAAGATAATTTATATAGCCAAAAATCTCTTTTAAAAAATATCTTTGGAAGATTATTTATTAAACACACTAAACGTCGATATAAATCATTTAAAACTCAAATTATTTATGAAAGGGAATTATAACTCAAATCTCACAATTCCATTTAAAATTTTCACATTTAAAATATTTAAAAATAGATCTTATATTTTTAAAAATTCCTTTCAAAAATATTTCTTGAATCCTATTATCAAATCAAATCAAATAAACCAACTTTGAACCAATAAATATATGAAAAGGGAAATATATTTTAAATTCTCAAAATGGAACTTTATAATCAAATATCCCCCTTTTAGATTTCCTTTTATTAAATACTAAATTTACGAAAGAATTTCCTTCGGAAATATTAATAAAAAATCCCTTATTACACTTATAAAAATTCCATAAATTCTAATGTATTGAAATACCTCTATTTTATTTCCAAATAAACTTCTATATCCAAACAATTTTTAAATTATTTTATTTTTCCCACCATTTTAATTTATTTATAGTCAGACATCGATTTAATTTTAAAATTCCAAAAATAATTTATAGATCTTTAAGAAATATTTTTAGAATAGACCAATCAATAAATCATTAGAAATACTAATTATGAAGCAAAATACACCAAAATTCAACAACAAATTATCACTATAAATTTTGTCGTTTGACTCAAATCGAATTACATTGAGTTTCGATCATATGTAAATGCACACACAATGAACAAAAATTACATAATTCATCTCGACTAACGGTTCTAATGAGAATGAATATTCCCGATTGAATGACCCCAAGAGATATAAAATATATAAATTTATATATAAATCAAATGCAATCCGATAGAATACCCATTGCATTTTGGACAATCCAACGTATAAAATACCTCACTATCAAATCCAATATCATATCCAATATCCTAAACATGCAATTCAACCAATAGCCCAAACAATGTTTCATCTAAAAAATTCACTCATTATTGCCAATCAATTCAACCAATCAATGCAATATAATTGGGACAAACAAATATATAAGATGCAATGGGATATAAATATAGATATATGAGTAAAAACCTCATTGAAATAATGCTTGAGTTACTCAAAACAGCGATTAAACTAAGACAATACCGCTGCCATCCGCTCCGCCCAACCATCCATCAAAGCTGCCCGTAGTCGCTGTAGCATGCTTCATCAGAACCTTCATGATCACTGCTAAACCCATGAGCTTTCATGATCATTAACTTCTCCATGCCGTTGACCCACTAAATTGCTCCGTCACCAGTCATCACACCGACTTTCCCCTCCTTCACGTTGCCTTCCCACATATCATGATCGGCTCCAAAGACATCGCTAAAATTCACGCACCTTCCCAGCAAGTCACACCGCATCATTCGTCGACATCGACCTTCGATTGCCCTCCCCTCATGGCGTCTGTCTGTCTCATGATCAAGCAGATTCGTGCGTGATGTTTATTTATATATATATAGACACACACACAAATAGTTGTCATGATTCCTGATTTAGGCCAAGGGTATAAAATAGAAATAAGGGGCAAGGTGTGTTCAAGTTTGGGTGTATAAGAAGTTGAGGATTATTCTAGAGAAAAGAAGATAAGAGTTCAAATGGGGTTGGGTTGCATTTAGGCCTTGTATTAATTAATTAGATTTTCTTTTCTTTTCAAATAACCTAATTATTTATTTGTAAATAAATTACGATCTAGTTTGAATTAATTTACACTTCATATTACACAATATATTTCTTAGCCGAATAATTCCATTTATTTCACTACTTGATTATTTTTATGTAATTATTCACTGTTTCAATATGAAAGTAAATATACGTTTTTAACTATGTCAATCACATTAAAATTATTTCCACTTTAAAGATATTTTTACATTTTATTCTATCTCAAAATATTATCCAAAATGAATTTATTAATTTAATTTATTTAAAGACAACCTTTTATTAAACAGATTTCAAATAAATAAGAATTTATTTTCTCAAAATAATAATTATCAAATTCGAATAATTGTAATATAATTGAATTTATTTATTTTACGGCATAGAAAGTAGGGTTGTTACAATCATGTTATCCTTAACTAAAGCAGTAGAAGGTATAAGGAACATGCTTAGATTGCTGACTCCGGCTGACCTCCTTAAGTATTCCATCATTTTGGACTGCCATAAGGTATTGCTGACTCTAGCTTAGAGAGCCCTCGAAAGTCAGACTCAATTCTAGGGGAGGATTTCTCCTTAATGATGGGAAAATCATAATCCTTTACTTCCAACTCTCCAGTTCATCTCAATGCTGCTGGTAAGTTTTAATATAGCTAAAAATATAATTTCTAACATTATCAGCTTACAAACTTCATTTTCATTTTTGGATCATCTGCTCTTTTTATTGCTCCCAAAGAAGTAAAAGTCAGAGAAAAAGTTTCAAAAAAGAGAAAAAGTAAAGATGAAGTTATGGCTCCATCCTAACCAACTAAGATTGTCTCGTTTAAAGATTCCATTGCTCAAGTCATTAAAGAATTAATTGAAGATGAAACAAGTGATGATGTTTCCATTAATGCTCCTTTTTTAGTCCAAGATTGGAGGCCTAAATTTGTTTGTGACTTCACTACCATTACCATAGATGAGACAAGCATGTAATTATTGATCCAAGTCCCGAAATAACTTATTTGGCCAATGCTTCGAAAAAACCTACAAGGTCCAAAATAAGATATCCAAGGAGGCTCCAACCCCCAACCACCTTCTTAATATTACATTCCCTACTTCTCCAACATCTACTAGCCGCATGTGCAATGAACTCGATCTAATTCGTTCTCCAGACGATCCTCTTCCTTTGAGGACACAAACTCGAACTTCATCAATGAATTTTGAAGATCTTGCACAGTTTCCTATTCAATCTCTCTCTCGATTCATTACAACCTCCGATTTTATCCGATGACCATCTATTTCTTATTCTCAAATAGCTCATATCGGTATGTTTTCCTGCACATTTGGTTAGGTTTAATGTTATAGATTCTATTTTAACTTATATAGATTACATATTTAGGTATGAAAGCATAAGTTCCTCCTATGAGGTGCTTCTTGGGAACCTACAAACGAAGCGGTGAGTTTAAAGGGAAAGTTTCTTTGCTTGAAAATGATATGATCGACATTATCGTAGCAAGGGATGAGGCAATCTTAGAAAAATCAAAACTTGCTTCTTTTATTAATAAAGAAAGGAAAGCCAGGAAACTAATGGTAGAGAGGGTGAAAAACTTGGAGGTTGATCTCGAATCGTTCGATAGACTCAAAGCAAATCTGGAAAGGATTGCCAAATAACACTCAGAGCTTGCCAAACAAAACTTTGAACCGGACAAGAAGAACAAATCATTAGAAGATCAACTTCAAAGAAAATCTATCCGCCCATATTATTCAAATAACATCATTAGTGATCCTAAGAAAAAAGTCGCTTCCTTTCTTAACATCGCTATTCCTAAGATCACTGGGAGATATTATGAAGACGCTCCGTATGTGGCATACGCCAACAACATCAAGAGATGCCCAGATCTGGATTTTCCATCCCTTCCTGCCTTGAATGAAAAATGAAAGAGGAAATCTAGTCTTAGAATAAGGAAAGACGGAAAGGCTCTTGATTTAGAATTCCCCACGGAGGAAGAATTTGATGCGGGGAGTGATATCATTCGACGATGCTTTCGTTGATGACAAGCCGAAATATTGATGAAGAGGAAGGCAATGGTGATGACAATTATGATGATGACAATGATAATCATAAGGATGGAGGTGATCTTGATGATGATAATGGTAATGATGGAGGTAATGGAGGTGAAAGAGCGGGATTTTCTAAAGGGCCGGGTGATAAGGATGGATCTAGTGAAGCTAATTTTGACTCAACTGTCTAGGATGCTGTAGCTACCAACTTACCAAATCTTTCAAAAAATGGTTCCCCGAAGACAGGCAGTGCTTCTCGAGACCAAGGACCTAATAACTAAAGGAAAATCTCTTCGTCGTTGGTTCTGTTTTGTCAGGTATATGTCATTCTATTCAAATGTGTTAAGTTATGAAATAATTTTTTGTTAAAGCATCGATTATTTTAATTAGGAAGAAAATCAAAATACTGCTATGAAACTATACCTAAAAGAAACAAACAGAAGCTGATCAGTTAAATAAAGAATTGGACAAGCAAATAAAAGATTATACCGAGCTATCCAAAAAATATAAGAAACTTGTTGAAAATGTATCGAATTTAAGATACTTCAAAGAAAGAGAAATTGCTCCTTGGATGAAGAAAGCCCGTCATCACCAAGAAATAATCATGTAGAAGAATTCTAAACTAATGACTCTCTTCTAGATGCTAATTGATGATAAAAATGCCCTGGTTGAGTGTCTGTATAATCCTATAACGCATGAGTGGCATAGGAACTACTTTGTAGTGAAATTGTCATTTAGGAATTATAAGGAAATTACTGCTCGCGTTAAGGAGTAGGTTAAAGAAAGGGAGAAAGAGCTTCAGGTGTTGAAAGAGAGAACCAACTCAATTTGCAAGTCCAACCCTTAAATCGAAGCTGACATAGTGATAGCTAAATCACATCAAAGAATAAATAATCTTGAAGTAGACGTAATAAAAATTCAAGCTCACTGTCAATCTCTAAAGCTTATTACGAGTAAGGAAGAAGCTGGTATTCCTACCCCCACTCCTAGAAGAATTACTAGATCTCTTTCTTTGGCGAGCGAAGAATTTCCTAATTTTCCAAACCCACCTTTGGGCTTAAGCAATGAAATAATCCCGTCACTGAGACAAAAGGACAAATTTGAGGTCATACAACATTTTGGTAAGAAATGGCATGACAAAGTTTCTCAATGTATAAGTGAATACGAGAGCAAAATTCAAAAGCTTGAGCGTGAAACATATACCTCCAAATAAAATATCGAAGAGTTGAATAGCACAATCAAAACGTTATGAGGAGAAATAAGACACTCTGGCATGCTCTAAAAGTCTAGTTTGCTTCAATTGACGATGCAAATACTATTTAGAAAAGGAAAAGAAACTTAAAAAACTCTGGGATGTTGCTATTTACCATGTTGTTGAACCCGTAATTGCCCAGGATTTAGAGGAAGCTATAGAAAATCTGGAACTTTAATGGTGGTTTGCTTTAAACAAGCTTCCTTTTCCATTTGACTTTTTCAGCTGCCACTTTGTACCTAATGTATTAGATCATAAGTAAATTTACAATTGAATGAATGTAACTCAAATTCAGGGTATATGATTATGAATTGAATTTCGATTTGATTTGAATTTTCTTGACGATTTGTATTTTACTTTTCCATATTTGAGCTTTCCAATGTGTAAATTTACTCTCCACTTGCTTAGAGAATCAAGATCTTATTGATTGAGCTTAACTTACATATTAAGTAGCTTGCTTTTGTAACAGAGATTTTTATTAAATGAATTTGAGTCGAAGACTTACTTAGTAAAGTCCTGAAACTTAATCTGGAAACTGAAGAAGGGTAGGAAACCAAATTTGCTAATAATAGCAAACCAGAAATCCATATCAGAAAGAAGATTAGAAATCCATATCTGGTAATAATATAGGACTAGAAATCTGCATTTGAGAAAAGACCAGAAAATATTTGAGAAAAGACCAAAAATCTACATCTTGGAAATAGTAGAAGATCAAAAATCTTTTTATCTGATAACTGGGCATTATATTTGCTGGGGAGCGTATTTAGTTCATATCTTATAGATCTACCTCTTAAAGATGGATTGACCACAAGCACTCCTTGGCTCGGACCTTGATAGATTATGAGCACTGCTTGGCTCTGATTTTGTGATTTCGTTCAACGTCCTCCTAGGTGGTAATCTTTACTAGGATCGGAACCAATGTCACCGTCATATATAATGATTAGATATCCTTTCCAGTGCATTCAACTAGCTATTTTAAGCAGAACCAACGACTTATCCATCCTCCCTCTACGAGGTGCTTCAGTGAGACCTTTGGTGATGGCACTGAAGTCTTGGTTCGAGGCTTTAGTGGGGCCTTTGACGACAACACTAAAGGCTTACTCCATCCTCCCTATAGGAGGCGCTTCAACCATGCCACGTAGGCAGGGGTTGAAAGCTTTTCTAGTGCTTTAGTGAGGCCTTGGATGGCAGCACTAATGGCATACTCGACTTCCCTCTAGGAGGCACTTTAGTGAGGCTTTTGATGATGGCACTGAAGGCTTAGGGCCTTTGGTGGCCAAGGACATCTTGCAGTCATAAGCTTTGGATGGCTAAGTAGATACACTTATTTTATTCAGAAAACTTTTATTGATGATTGACTTAATATCCTTGTACAAGCTGTTTGAGTTCTCCTTGCCTTAGAAAATTGATAATCATTCCTTCTAAGCTACGCATTGACTAGTATCATGTTTATTTGCAAGTTGGTAGTGACAATATTACTTTCCACGATTCCTTTTGAACATGGGTCTCCTTTTTTGCCAAAGCCAATAGTTAAGCTCATCCTTAGTCAAGAAAGAGATGCTCTCAAGAGAAGTTGGGATATTGTAATCTTTTGGAAGTCCTGATTTAGATGCTAGCACTCTTGGCTAATGTTTAACCCTTTTTTTGCTTGTAATAGGTGTCTCATCTTCTATGACTAGTTTTCTCTTTAAGGTCCCTTGAGGTTCACTTGGGGTCAATGAATGACTCATGACCTTATGTCGTTTCTGAGCGAATGTGTCAGAATCACTTCTTATCTCTTTCTTAAGTATAGTTCCCTTGGCTTGGAATTGGATTACCCTCCTTATCTTTAAAAACAGGTTATCCTTCTTTCGGCTTTCTCTTCCCAATGCAAAAATTGGTGTATAGCCTATATGAAATGGATTTATGCTCCAATTGTCTGAATCATAAAGAGCTGACTGATTCTTCTCATTTATAATTTGCAAGGCTATTAATCACAACACTTATTCTTCATAAAGTTGAAAGTCGCTAGGAACTTAATAGGCAGTCCTAATAATTAGAGATTCATAAGACACCTGTTCAAACATCTTAGCACAATGTTAAGGGATAAGGTTGATTATCTTGAAATGGGATATGCTTGGTTAGGAATGTTCTCTATGCCCTAAATATGTAGGGTAGGGAAGTTCTACTTGTAGTTTCAATAAAGTCGAAGGTTCAAACCCTCCTTCTAGCGCCAAAATGTTAATGAATAAATTTGCTAACCCAGAAGTGTATGTGTGGAAAACAAAGCAACTTCAAAGTGAGGTCTTGTTAAGGCTAATCGAAGTCATCAAATTGAAGTATACACCAATATCAACTCTAAATTTAACCATCGCCGTCATTAAGGGCACGAGGTTATGTGTAAAGCATTAGTCAATATGAAGGTCGATGTTCTAGTCAATATGCATGGTAAAACTCAAATCACAAGTTAAAGGAAGTTCAATATGCTATGCAAGTCACAAGTCCAAGTTAATCAATATAAAAAGTCAAAGGAATGTGCAAGTCATAGCCCAAATCAAGTCAAAAAGGTTATGTCCTTGTTTAATTTCAAATCCTTACGTATACAATTGTTCAAGTGTTACGATAAGAAAAATCCCCAATTTAAACAAGGGCTTACAAGGCTTAAAGGTACGAAGTGAGAAAAAAGAATTCAGGACTTCCCTAAAGGCCTTGGGTCCCTATTTATAGGGGTTGATAGGCGATGTAGAGATTGACTTCAGCAACCTCGTCTTCGGCATTAATAACGTCGATGAGCATCAATGTTGACAATTGTCACTTAGACATAGCTAAGCTTCGGCAATGGTTCATTACAATACTCGATGTCATTAAACTCGACATTGGAAATTTCCTCTTTGTTGATCGACTCTAATCATAACCACATATTAGCATTGGTGAAGAGCAACGTTAGCAAGATGCGACTTCGATAACCCTTTAGAATATACTGACGATTCTTGGCATAGTTAATGATTATCGACGATGATAACTCCGTATCTTGAGATCTTTCTGATTGATGGCTGGCCGCATTACCTATTATTAAAGAGTGTCATGGATACAAAATGGAGAGGACATAGGTGATCCTCAATGCCAATACTCAGTGGCTGATTAAATGTAGCATTGATAATTCCTATGGATATTGATGACGATAGTCACCAACATCGCACATGTAGATGTATGGAGTCTTCTAGGAGAGTCAACGTCATGGCAATATTTTTTATCAATGGCATTCATGATTTTTAATTTCCCTTACAATGTGATTTTATGAACGATGACGCTGGGATGGAAACTTTTCAATTCTAAAACACTTACTGTGTTAAGAATGAATGATGCAGGCATTATCAATGTTGATAAGAGATGGTTTATCCAAGATTGCCTCCGAAATCATGACCCTTAACATCGATCATAGTACTATTCAGCAGTCATCGTAATTCATGGAAGATGACAATCATGCTTCATTGTTCTGAGCTTTATCGAGGTAAATGGATTTTATGCGACGCCGCTATTCTTTGGCACTATGTCTTTGAACATCCTCAATGATGGTGATAGTAGTAACATATCGTATAACTTAGATTTGATATATACCTTGGGAAATATATTTTTTACAAAAACATCATACTAAAACCTTAAAATTCCCCCAAAGCGAAATATCAATTCATAAGTCAAAATCTCAGTTATTCTATGTTAAAATAGTGGAATTTTGTGGTTACTGCAATTTTAATGTTTTACATTCTATTCCACTTCTTATCTTCTTCTTTGGATATGATTAAGGGTTTTGAAAAGAAATAAGTTAGGAAATGATGTGTATGGTATGGATTCTTTTATTCATAGTTTGCACTACTTATTCCTGCAATTCTAGTAGAAATTCCCTTTTTGGTTTTATGTAAAAAAATTGAATAGAGTGTAAAAGGATTTGAATTACAAACTCTTTTAATGTTGACTATTTTAGTATAAAATAAGTTTGGTATGGATTCTATGTTTACACAATTCTATTGTTTAATTGAGATTATTACATATATGGTATATTTTTTGATGTGGAATTGGACTTGTATAAATTTAAATTTATGACATTTATAAAATTAGTTTAGGATGCAATCTTCTTACTTTTATAAATACTTTAGGCACGTATTTATATATACTAACATATAAATAACGCATAATTAATAGAGTATTAATTGCATTGTAAATAGGTTATTAATGAGTATTAAATCCCCTTATGAAAGGAATTAATAGTTAAGGAAAAATAATGGTTTTCCTTATAAGGCGTTAATAGGGAATGCAGTGAGGTGTGTGGTAGTTTGTTAAGAGGGTGTAGATTATGACTAAGTTAAAGGAATGCAAGGTCGGTCAAAAGTAAGTGAAAGTCTTTCCAGATGATCTGGCTACTAGTAGTGTGACTTTGGGACTAATGTGAGACATCACTTTTAATAAGTACCCATGGAGGTCACGAGGTTAGCGTCAAATTCTGTAGGGTAAACCTGCCCAGCTAATCTAGCACCAGTACTTATGAATAGATGGATTAATGTAAGATGTCACGGTTTAGGTTAAGGGTCATATATAGGACATGCTTTGAGGTTGAAGGTATTAAGTGGCTGATTGGGGTCTCGCCCCCTCCCTATGTGGAAAGTATTAAATGATTAGGTTTAGCGGTTAGGCATGGTAGAGGATATCTCGAGGAGGGTCTGCTTCAAGTTCGAGTATTAATTAGCTATTTTAGGGTCCGCCACTCCCATAAAAAGAAGTATTAAGCAGCCTGAAGAGATTTTATGCAATGTCAGCTAAATAGTATCGGAGAAGGGTCCACCTTTGGATAGGTATTAAATGATAGGGTTGTAACATCCCCTATCTTGAGGCTCGAAGTTAAGCGCTACAGATGTTGTAGTTATCTATAGTATTAACTTCCGATGATAAAATACGGCAGTGTTAATGGTATCCATTGTATCAGAAGCGTATGAATATGAAATAAAATAAACATATATTTAAAACAAATTTTCTGATTACATTTCAAATCAATATTTCACATTTAGATACATAATCCCAAACGATTCTCAGGTTTTGATCATATATAATTATTACAAAATATGCCTAGAGCGACATATGAAGATGTCCCTTTGAATGATCAAAAAATGTATTTGGAAGCTTATTCGTCCAACCTACTAACCTAAAAAACCTCAACTCTTAATGTACTCAAATCATATTTTGAGCACCCTAGAGTTTAAGGGGGGAAACATAAACTTCGAGTCAAACATAAAGCCTGGTGTAAATAATACTATTACATCTCGGTTTACTGATATTAAGTGAGACCATGACGCTTAAAGGAATATGTTTCCCCTTACCAATATCCTTTTAAAAGCATATAGTTTTCAAATAAGAATCCTGCAATCGAACAGATTAAACCAACAATAGCAATGCACATAAATCAGGTAATCAATGGACTATCTATCCCCAAAATATAGTTTTGTTTGGTTAACTATTAACCATTAGTTGACTCGGGCCTGCTAGACATACTCAATTATTTAACTTCTGTTAAACACACTTTTGGGCTAACCACCCTTAACCATCTTCTTGAAGGGTCAAGTGAACCTAATGGTTTTAAGGGCTCACCAATAACCTATCTTTTCTCTGTATATTCCTTTTTGTATGTATCCTCATTTTAGTCCTACCTATGACAAGGCCCTACGCACTGGAATTTTGGACTTATATTAGCTAGGAGTTTATTAGCTAGAGTATATGACGCGACCCTATACAAGTCCCATCCGGTATTCTAACATCTGAGCCAATTACTTAAGGTTAACTACCCATCAAATTTTCCTTGAAAACATTTCTTTCAAATTGATTTAAGCCTTTAAATCATACTTAAACAAGGAAAATATACTCTTCGCTTTACTCAAAAGTCATTGCCATGATATACATATATTACACAAAACAATGTTGATGAAATATAATGGGATTATTTATCCCTCCAAAGTAAGTTAAAAATACTTTTAACTTAAAAATATCCGGCCATGAAGCTAAGGTTAACCATTCGAACCCTTTGATTAAAAAATTTAAACAATACCTTTCGAATCTGTTGATAGTACTCCTTACAGATTAAGTTAACTACACCTTGTAACACTAGGCCGAAAGGCCAAAACATACCTTTCAAAATCATTGAAGGTATCCCTTCGAAAGCTTTATAAACCTTGGACATCCTCTATTCGAAACACAATAGACTAGTCTTACAAAAGCATTGGAAACCATCCATTTACAAATTCAAGTGAACCTTTCGAAAACATTAGGATATCTCCCCTTCAAAACCTTCATTATATACCTTTTGAAAGTATTAAAAATCCTTGTTTAAAACAAACCTTTCAAAAGCATTAGGTCCAAGTAAAAGTTTGTGGAACATTGCTTTGAAACCTTTTAAAAACATTCCCTTTGAAAGCATTATTCTTAAGTAAAAGGAAGTGGATGGTTTCGAAACCAACCCTTTTGAAAGCATGGAGAAGAGGCTTCAAAGTTTAAGGCTAAAGAACCCTTTCGAAGGAATTGATTCGAAAGGTTGAATAAGGCAATAGGGGTTTAGACCCCTTCAAATGCTTACTTTAAAAACAAAAGGCGGCAACCTCTTTTAAAATTCGTATTTGACTAAGTCGAAAGCTATTTCCTTCGAAAGCCTCATTTTATAACCAAAATAGTTCTGAGTTTATAAATACTACTTCCACCCCTTTGAAAGCATGTTTTGACTCTATACCTTTTGCCTATCCCCAATCCATTACGTACCAACGCATTAATACTATGTGTATTGGTTTTGACTAGGTTGGAGGCAGTAGTACGGGGTCGAAAGGTGGCTGCCGAAAGTGGCAAAGCAACAACCCTTTACAACACTTATTTTTAACTTTTAAATTAATATCTTTCCAATAAACTTGCCTTATTTTTCAACATATAATTGGTTGCTAATTTTTTTCATAATCATTTTTTGAAAGTGTTGCCAAGCTCTGTAGTTAACAATTTAAAACATTTAAAAAATTGTCCATCTCCTTTTGTAAACATATAAAGCATATAAGTCGCATACCTTAAATAATTTTATATCTGTAATAAAATACTTAGAAAAATTCTCCAAAAATTCCCATAAATCACTTTCAATATATTTTCTAACATATTTAAATTTCTAAACCAAAGCTAAAATATAATTGCCGAAATTAATTTAAACCTAATTTAAACATTTTCTTTACTAGAAAATTCATAATAAATCCACAATAACTTTGCAAATTATGAAATTTGAAACCCATGTCTAAAATAATGTTTCTAACCTTGTAATAAAAATGCGAGCTATATGAATATCATTTAATAGGTTTTCCAAATTAATTCTTATCATAAAATCTATATGAAATAGCAAAAATCATCAACAAGCATATATATCCTTTTAAACAATCAAAATATGGCATTATTCTTGTAAAATAAATTCAGGCCTTATCTAGAAACCGAAAGCAATAAAAATGAGATGTAATCTATTGTTCAGCTTAGCTTGTTTTAAAGGAACTTTAGATTTTCCCTTGAATTGATTAAGTTTCCTTCTTGAATTCTTGCTTAACTTCTTCTTGTTTTCTTCTAATGGTTGCCGACCAAGCTCTAGGTTTAGTATTATTTTGTGAAAATTGGAAATGAGAATGAGATAAGGGTTTAGGGTATAAGAATATAACATATTCCTATTTTTCCCTTATCTTATTACCTTTACTTACTTCAATTCAAGTTCCCCTTTATTTATTCATTATTTATGGCACGGCTACCTTATAATTATACAAATCTCAATCCCTTAACCATTTACGTTGTTTTATTTAATTTATCTAATTAAATGTCTAAAATAACGTTTGTCAAAATTAGGGTCATTACAGGGGACCTGCCTTGAACGTGGTATTAAATGGTCAGAGTCTGCTTACGTTTCATTAGAAAGGTGCTAAGTGGATTGGTTGCTATCTCTTACACCGTTAGGATATTATTAATGATAGATATGTGGGATTGGGAATGGCTTTTGGCCTATAGTTTAAGATAGGTTATTGAATTAAAAACGGGTAATGGTAATAGAATTGGATTGGAAAAGCCTTAGGGTTTATATTTGAAAACCTTATAGTATAGTTAGGATGCATAAGACATATTCTTATTTAAATTATACTGTCCAAGTGCTATTATAGCAAGGCTTTAGATTTTTATTCACTGGATATTATTATTCTGACTCTCTCCTCATTACAACATAGGTTAGAGAAGATGATGCAGATTTTTAGAAATGGTGGTGAAGACACAACTTATGGAAGTTACTTATCTATCTATTTATGTCATTTCTTTCTTTTTTATTTACCTATTGAGACATGATGTATGTTTAAATATTATATCGTGAATATTTGGCATTATTACGTGGGATTGTGTTGTATTTTTTGACATTTGAATTTTTAAATAAATGGATACTGTTATGATATTATATTTCATGCTTTCACTGTGAGGTTTTGAATGTGTAGATACATAGCTCTTTGTATTGTTCTTTAATTCTATTTTACCAACTGCTAGCTTTGGAATGGGTGTAAGGTTTGAGCAGTCTTCTCTGGATCGAAAATTTTGTCTGTTTCAACATAGGTTGTTGCATTTGGTATCAAAGCTTAAGTTACTTGATCAACAGGGATAGTCATACGTATGAGTAGCATACTTGTTATTTTCGAAAGTGTTTTTCAAAAAACCCAACTATATATATAAACTATTTTTGAACATATGCAAACACACTAGGCATACCTTTATTTCAGCTTATAATAATATCTTAGAAAATTATAACTAAAATTTTTACCAACATATAGTAGATTATGGCTAATAATCATTCTTTTGATTCTGGAAATCCCTCCCAAGAGATACTCATTATTTAAAGAATGCCTGAATGGTTTAAACAATGCCTTAGGCATGTAGGACAAGTTCCCATTCCTCAACATGTTGCACAGCAGCACCCACGGTCCCGCCTTTTGAAGTAGTACCCCTCCATAGACTTCCCCAAGATGTGCAAGGATCTCCAAAACATGGGTGGAAATATGTATTTAGGAGCAGAAAGTTTCATGGAGATAAATACTTGGATAAATGTTTTCGATAAGATATTGCAGCAACTTCGATAGGAGGACCAGATTAAGCAGAGAATGGCAGATTGGTACCTTAAAGGGGAGGCCATAGATTAGTGAATGATTGTGGTGAAGAAAATGTTGATAGGATTATCACTTAGGATGAGTCCAAAACTCGATTTGAGGCATGGTTCATGTCGAGGGCCAAGGTGAATTTGCAGTTGGAGAGATTTATATAGCCTAGGCAGGGGACTCCGTTCTGAAGGAGTATATTAGCAAATTCACAGAACTAGCCAAGTTTTGAATGAGTTTGATTAATACCACTATGGAAAAGGCCATGAAATTTGTCAAGGGACTGAATTCCGCACTTAGACAATTACTTCTGACTCATGTACCCACTAGCGCTACGTACAAGACGTTGATTGAGATGGCTCTGCTTTAGATGGTAAGATCAAAGGAGAAGGAGAAAGCGAAGGAAAAGGTTGGACCCATTCAAGGTCAAGGACGAGCTAAGAAGGGAGGTTTTTTTAGCAAATGAGAAGTCGAAAGGGAATTTCAAAAGGAGGGTATAGTATGTCGGAGATGCTAAAGGAAAGGCCATATCGCTAAAGATGGTAAGGTAGCCCATCAATGGAGATGTTTAAGGGGAAGTTCTACCACTGTCATAAAGAGGGAAACTACAAGAACTGGTGTCCTAAACTTGTGATGGAAGGGTAGTGTGGTCAGGCCTACACTATTGATGTCCCTATAACGAGTAGACCTCCCACTAAAGACTAAGGAAAGGTGACAATGGAAAGTTCAACTCTTATTTCTGTCAATACCATCCACACTCTATTTGACTTGAGAGCATTACATTCATTTATAACTAGGAATGTAGTTGACTCCTTTAGTCTACAAACCTAAATTGTCACTAACTTAATAGTAATATCAAATCCTATTAGGAGGTCGACACATCTTTCTTTAATTTGCAAAGACCTAGTTGTGGATATATGTAACGTTGATTTCATATGTAATGCGTATTTCCATAATTTTTAGGTGGATGGACTTATCTTAGGAATGGATTGGCTGTCATACTACAGGACAATCTTAGATTGTGATAGGAGGGTTGTATGATTAAAGAGTTAGTAGGGACAAGATATAGATATTCGTCGTACACCCCTAAAACTCTGTCGAGTTAAGCTATCTATACTAGACGAGCTTATCACAAGATGATTTCTCTTCCATACATGTAGTTTGAGAATTTCTTAATGACTTTGAAGAGGTTTTGTGACTCCCATGCCAAAGGTAGACTGAGTTTATAATTGATTTAGAGAAGGTCACTAGACCACTAGCTCTACCACTAAGACACATGGCCAACAAAGAAAGGTAGGAATTAGATAAGTAGATCTCAAAGCTGTTGCAGAAAGGATTCATCCGACAGAGTACTTCAGAATGGGGAGCCCATGTTGTCATTGCCACTAAGGCAGATAGCTCGTTAACGCTATGCATCGATTATAGAGAACTCAACAAGTTGACTAAGCAGAATAGGTATCCCTTACCTAGAATAGACGACTTGTTTGATCATCTTGTGGGGGTCAAAATCTTCTCCTAATTAGACTTGGCTACTAAATTTCATCAGTTGAGCATAACAAAGGATAGCAAATCAAAGACTACAATCTACACTGCAAATGGACTTTATGAATGGAAAGTGATGCCTTTTGGATTAACGAATGCCCCAACATACTTTGTTGATTTAATGAGTAGAGTATTTAGGGGACAACTATATAAATTAATCATGGTGTATGTTGGTGACATCTTAAATTCTCCGAGAGTGATGGAGAGCATGAAAATCACTTAAGGAAGATACTAGGGACCTTGAAGAGGAACCAACTCAAAGCCAAATTCTCAAAATGTCAATTCTGGAAGAAAGGAGGTGAGATTTCTTAGGACATTGTTTCTAAGCATAGATTATCAGTAGACCCAACAAAGGTGAAAGCTATTCAAAGTTGGAAGAGAATGCCACAGAGGTTAGAAATTTTCTCTGGTTAATGAGTTATTATAGGAATTCAAAAAGGACTTTGCCAAAATAGCAGTTCCTCTAACTCGCTTGGTCTAGAAGAATCTAGTTTTTGCATGGGATGAAAGATGCATGGAAACATTTAAGAAGTTAAAGAAATTATTAACAAGAGCACCAGTACTTACCATTCCCAATGGGATGAAGCCTTTTATAGTTTACAAAAATGCATGTGGTTTAGAATTGGAAGCAGTCTTGATGCAAGAAGGATGGGTGATAACTTATGCTAGTAGCAAAGGATCATGAGAAGAGATATCGAACTCATGGTTTAGAGTTGGCAGCTAACGCTTTTGCCTTGAAGATTTGAAGGCATTATCTTTTAGGAAAAATGTTTAAGTTGTTCACCAACAAAAAATCATTAAAATACCTGTTTTCCCAAAAATATTTAAATCTTAGATAAAAGAGGTGTATGGTGTTTATAACATCATATGACTTTGAAATACAATATACCCTCGAAAAATGGAATGTTGCCACCTATACACTTAACCGAAGGCATGCTACCTTAGATGTTATACATGAGTGGAGAAAGTTGGAGTTCCTCTTGAATTTCAACTAGAACCCACAAAAGACTATTTAATAGCAATGGAGGTTAGGTCAGTGTTGATAGGCCGCATTGCACGTGAGTAAAAGAATGATGAGGAGATAGTAGGTATTTTAGGGTAAGCCGGGTAGAGGATAATATTTTACCCATATCAGTTGACGAAAAGGGATGTCTGAGGAGAGATGGACGCCTTTGTGTTCTAAAGATTGATAGTGTGTTGGAGGAAGTGCTTGCGGAGTGTCACCATTCAAGGATGACCATTCACCTCGAAGGAGATACGATGTATAGGGATATGAAGCGAATTTTCTACTAGCTAGGGATAAAGAAGAAGGTAGATGAATTTGTTTATAGGTGTTTGACACGCTAAATGAAAATGGCTGAGCAAGGGAAGCCTAGAGGATTGTTATTACCGTTGCCAGTCAAGGATTTCGATCCCGGCTGACGAGGAAGTTCCGATTTGGAAATAAGAGCATATATCAGTGGACTTCATAGATGGGTTCTGTAATTCTCAACCGTTATGCAAATATTACCCAAGAATATTACAAGAAATATTGTCGAGTAATATGGAGAATAAGGCTGGGTAGGAGCGACCATCCATAAAATTGCTTTGGATGAGTATCAATATGACGAATTATGTGACAATATTTTTTCTTTGTCCATTCAAGAAGAGTTTCGACGTACACAATACAAGCACAAACAAAGATATATTGGTTTGATATAATTCAGAATAATATCTCACATAATATACAACATAAAATCATAAATCGCAAAGGGATTATAATGCATAAATTATCTCTTTAAAGTGAAGGCCTACAAATGAAAATACTAGACTTACCCATACAAATATATACATGCATAAATTATGATAGGATCAAAAGTATACATAACAACTTAAGCCAGCACTATATCATAATATACAACAGGTATAAACATAAAAATAGCAAATCAAAGTGATTTTACCATGTAGGGAACGCTATACACATACATACATACATACATACATATATGTATAGTTAGCCGTCATCCAAGTACACTGAGTCCCTACACCTGTCAAGTCTCCGTCTGACCCGAGTATTATAAGAATAATAAACGAGTTAGACTATCTCTAATTATGCAAAAGGTGAAATCATACTAATAAGCATGCATAACATCAAAGATATTGATATCCGAATAGGATAAGAAACTAAATAGTTCAAATACCATATCAGTAACTCACAGTAAGTGATACCAAAACCAGCGACAGCCATAAGGAAGTAAATTACTTGACATCTCATATTTCACCAAGTTATGAAATATATATATAACCTTTCATAAGCAAAACAGAACTATAGTGAAATCCTAAATCAAGTCTCAAATCTCAAAGACTATCCATAAGGAAGTACCCCTAATATAAAAAATAACATTACATAAGGAAGTGACAAATATTTGAAAATAACCATAAATATAGCATGTAGTACTTTCAAATCAAATATCACAAATCCCAAAAATCGAATATTAGCCCATCATTGCTAAATAAAAAAATGGTGAAATTTCAAATTGTTGAATCAAAATCAAAGTTCAAAATCAATAAAAAAAATGGTGTCACACAGAAAGAAGAGCATAAGGAAGGCTATAACTAACAACTGATCGTATCCCCAAAGACAAGAGCAAAGGCTACATCTGATGACCAAGATAGATCGCCTCCCTAAAGACGAGCTTGAAAGCTATGCCTGACGACTATGAAGGATCGCTTCCCAAATACGAGCATGAAGGCTACACCTAACGGCCTGAAGGATCGCCTACCCAAAGATAAGCATAAAGGCTATATGCAAGCCCTAACCACGTGGAAAAATTCAATGTTTACTAATAGATTGTAAATTCCACTGGATAAGTGTACTGTACTTTCAACTAGTAATTAAATAAGTATCGCCCAATGTCCCATAACCACTTGTGATACTTAGATATTTACTAAAAGATTGTAAATCCCACTTGACTAAAATATTGAATCGAACAAGTCAAATAATCAATCGATAAAGTAATACATATGTTTCATACCACATGTATTGATAAGTCTTTTAGTTAGAATCCACATTTAAGTGAAAGCAGAAACTTCAAGAAATAAATGATCTCAAAAGTCACACTAGAAATACCAAAAACATCATATAAATAGTGAAAGGGTAAGCACAATAAAAGCTAATGTGGGTTTATAGTTTTGAAAGTAAATAATATACTTTTTATCATATAGAAAATGATTTCTAAAAAACTTTCTCTATATACTTGCTTTCAAACTTCTCCCATTAAAATATCTAAAACCATGTGTTATTCAACAATAAGTATTTATTTAGTACTTGAGTACATAAGCTATAAATCCAAATAGATAACAAAATATATTTATATGTATATAGTTGTTCCAAAATCTTCTTAAAAAGGTATATAGCTCTACAACTATATTCCAAATGCTACAAAAATGATAACATATTTACTTCTGAAAATCTCATATTCCAAAGCCATATTGTTATACAAACATTTGCTTAGAAACAACATAGGTTTACACTTCAAAACCATACTTTTAAATTATAAACTTTTCATACTAATTGTATTTAATATATAATTATTTATTAAAATCATTTATAAAAGGAATTACATTTATTTGGAAACAATTTTGAGATTGGTCAATTATAATAAATTTTCTATTGAAAATTACTTTTATTCAAACCATATACGTGTGTGCTTGTATGACAACAAAACCACTAGATTAAAGAATCATCAAATCGGAGAATCATTGCTCATAAAATCAAAAAGCAAGCCACCCGAAAAATTATCAAATGGTATATGGTTTTACAAAAATCCATAATAAAACCTATAACTGCTTTTGATTAAAATTAGGCAAACAAAATTTATAATTCTAAACTGATCATATTTCAAACATGGCTTGTTTCATAACTATATGTATATATAGGCAACATTGAAACATGATTATTGAATCTTAGAAATTGTATTGAAAATCCTGTGAAATCAGTAAAATTAATATAAGAGATATAAAATCAAGGAGAAGAACCAAATTCCAAGAACTCGAAGTTATTGGAAGCATTAAATGATCCGAGTATTGCAAATAATCAAAACAACAATAGGCAAGCAAATTTAGAACTAGGTCGCAAAATGGAGCAGCTACCTAAAGTGTGTAATGCCCCAGAAAGCTCGACCAGTCAACTGAAACAAGAGTCAATCGGCTGGATGCAAGACCTGGAGCTATATGCTCCAGGAATGACTCGACCAGTTGACTATAAACCTAGTTTCAATCGACTGTATGTCAGTACGTGGTGTTGTAAGCTCAAGATCTTATTCCGAATCAAAGCATGTAGGGTTTTTGGCGATTTAACTTGATTTTAACAATAATATATGACTTATCATGATCATATACTTTTACACAATAACCAATAGCATCATATAGAAGAAATTCAATGCAATTAAAGATGATTTCATTCATGAACGAAAATCATCTCAATTGGTATTAAGCGGTAGATTATATTCCTTGCAATTTCAACCATAAAGCCATCAAAACATGATATTATCAAGCATCAAGCATCTGAAACTAAACTCAGAGATAGATCTTGTGAGGTTTAACTCACCTTTCCTACTTAACTTAACAGCCAATAAGCAGCAGTAGTTCCAATTTCTCAAATGCAAGCCCTAGAACTCAATTTATACAAAGAATAACACAGTAGTTCAAATCTTAACCCAAAACTAAATTTAGTTGCTCCAAAAAATAGAATAGGTTACAAAATCATTACCTTAATTTTCCTAGATTTTCTAAGAATTTATTCCAACTTTAGTTTATTGATTTGCTTATAGGTTAAGAGAAAATTTTATTCTTGTTTCTTTTGGTGTTCTGTTTACTGTAATAAACGTACAGTATAGAGTAGAGGAGGATTTTCTCCTTAGCCAATAACTAAAATGAGGTTGGGTTTGAAATTAAACCCAATAAGGGAAATAAAGAAATTTTTATCTGCGTTTATATATTTTTTAAAAGGTCCCTTTTCTTATTATTTCTAAAGCTATAATTATTAATCAAGTGCTTAAAACCAAAGCTCAACATTTAGATAAGAATTTCAAGTAATTAATAAAATGGAAATTATTTTGGGCTTTAGTTCAATTTCCAACCCAAAAGAATTAAATAACCACTTTTATTTAATTACTTGCTAACAACTTCATAAATCAAAAGCTTAAGTATTTAAACCATAGCTGGTCAAGTAAATGACCTCTTAAATTATTTTAACAATGAACAACGTTTTTATAAAGAGGTCTTACTAATCACAAATTCTTCTTTTATTTAAAAAGGTTCAAACTAGATAAATATTCTTATCCAAACTCTAGTTCCAAATTATCTTTAAATAAAACTCTAAAATTCTAATTTCTCTAATATTCAATAATTTCAGAATTCACAATAATTAAATAAAATCCCAATAATGTTTTCAAATGATTTCAACCCTTCGAAAATGAATCTAAAACAATTTACTCTTTACGAAAGAATACGAAATTCCAAATTAATGACTAAATTCTCTAATTAAATTCATTATTTATTTTATGCTATTAACTCAAAATCCAGGTTATTACAGCCTTCCCTTCTTAAATAAATTACATCCTCGTAGTTCTAATTCAGAGAAAAGTCTATAAATAGAGACATGTATATTTTTCAAAAATTTGTATGTTAATTGCTTCTTCATTTTTAACATTTTAACCAAACACCACTAGAATTAAACATTATTTTTAACTAAACCCTATTAATAAAAAAAATATAAATTTGACTTAACATATCAGTTTACAAAATTGCATATCATTTCACCTTATTTTCTAATTTGAATATAAGTTCACACAACTATTTCACATCCATTGAAACAAGATAATACCTTTTTATAGTTCTAAATACAAAATATTCAAGGTATCTAAAAAATATTCCACTTAATTAATTCTTATAATAAGGACGTAAAATAATTTAGAGACACCCTTTATCAAATATACTAATACCGCACAATTTACTACATTAATTTCTTTTTCCAATACCACATAAATCTAGATCTCTTGTTCACAAAAGGTTTATAAATTTCTCAATTGAATTTAAAACATGAACAACTACTTTCTAAAAGAAGTCTATTAATCCCCAATTTCTCTTTTATTTAGCAATAAAAGATTTAAACTATTAAACAATTTTCGTTCAATTTAAATTCCAAATTCTAAGATATCAATGATTGAGAAATCAAATTTTGAAATTCAATCTCCAATTAAAATCATTATTTATTCTATCTAATTGGAGAGAAATTATATTTTAATAATTTATTTTTTGTTAAAAGAAAATTTCAAATATTCAAGCAATACATAACTTTTAATTCAATCCAGTTCAAATTCCTATTTTTTGAAATACATAAACTAAGAAACTAACTTTCAAAAAAATTACATATATAATCAAACCAAAAGAATCCTTTTTCTTCATAAAATATTTATTTTATCAAACCTCAATTTAAATACTTGCTTTCATGGTTATAACAATTTAATTTAGTATAAGCCATATCCATATACTAAAATTCAAACTCGTTCATAACAATTATCTTTTCATGGCCTTACAAAAGAATTTCTACAACTCGCTATTATTATTTTATAAGGCTAATTAAGTTTGAAATACTTCTTATTCACTAAAATTAGTGTTTTCAAAATTCAACCCCTTATTTCTAAACATAGCCACAAAGTTCAATATTCTGAATATACCCAATTTATGATGAAATAAATTTCTAACCCTATTACTCTATTCTCATGATTTGATTTATTATCATCTTCATTTCTCAACAAAGCTCCAAATTTGCATTTTAAAATTTAATATTCTGATTTCAGATAAAAAAAATTCTAAAAAAATAGTGAACATAATATACTTCAAATAATATGATAGCTTCTTAAGGTGTTTATTTATACCAATTCAAGTTTTTTTTAAAAATAATTATCTTTTAGATTTCAAATCATCGAAATTAAAATTCGATTTTCTCATTCAATTAATTCCTTGTTTTCAAATTCCAAAGTTTGTTTACCCAATACATACACTTTTCATTTTAAATTCTTATAAATTAGGGCTCATATATAACAAGTAACTTTCATTCAATTCATAATGGGATATATACAACAAAATAAAAGCATCACTCACAATTCATCCTCTTAGTATACATAAAACTACACTAATTTATACACATAAAACTACACAATGGCATTGCCTTGCCACTTATTTATAGCGAATCACCTTGTCAAATGGTTGTGATGTTAACCATATAATCAACATTGCCTCGCTACTGATCTCAGCTATTCCTAAGGCTCGGTGGCTGCACATGTCATCTAAAATTAATGCATATACTGCGTTTTTATAATTTTTAAATATAATTTTTTAAACCTCAAACATATACGTACTTACAGATAAATCTTTCTTTTAAATTAATTTCCCAAAAATATCATTACACATAATATTCCATTTTCTCAAATAATATTACTCAATTCCAAATCATTTATTTAATATTATGATTAAAACTCCAAATAATACCATATGGCTAATAATATTTCATTTTAAAATATTACCTATTTTTAAGATACTTGTTCTTTTAAATTATCACATTTGTATAAATGTACATGTATACATATTTTTTTCCAAAGTAATTTTTCATTTCCAAAATTCCTTATATATGCATATAAATATATTTTCCAAAATATTTGTCCCATTTCAAAATAATACTTAGCTCACTTGAAACTTTTTTCCTTCTTAAATATTATATACAACACATTCACACTTATTTTAATACTTTAAATAATATAACTTAAAATATTGCGTTTGAAGTATCGTCAAAGTATATAGGAAATCTCTACTGAAAATGTTGATCAGGATCATCGACCAGAATTCTAAAAGCATTCAATGGACAAGTCAGCATAAGACAAATTTTCAAAAATATCTTTATCAATCTCCAAATTTTCATACAATTGGAAATCTACTAATAGCAATTCAATGATACAACCATTCATGCATACATACATCATGCAATTGTCCAATTCCACAAATACATAAGGATTAGTCGATTATACTTAGCGGTTATTATTCATTTTATACAAAGTAAAGTTTTCTACATCCTTTGTGGTAGCTACACTACTAAAGATACTGCATAATATTACAATTAATATCGGGGAGGCTTCTAAATTTTAACTGAACATTTCTGCTCAATACTACTTTTAATATTTTTTTATAATTCCAACAATCAAGCATCGATCATCAAATCAAAAATATACGTAAACAACTAATTACTGTGCTCAGTGGAAATGGTCTATCAACTTTCGTTGTGCAACTCTGATCACCAATAGATCAGGACATCTCTATACAGCTCTAAACTTTTAAGACTATTTTATAACAGCATTTTGTAAAGTAATTCAATTTTTTTACAGTTACGTCCCAATAATTATTTCCAATAATCATTTATACTTATATCCTAAATAGAAAATAAATCCTAAATTCTACCCGACACACCCAAGGGATGGGACTCTAAGTCCCTTTAGGCCGGGATTCGTGTTTTCTTACGTCCTATGTTGTTCAAAATCCCTGATCTGATACCATGCTGTAACTCCCCACCTTTATGTCCATATTACCCCAGAATTTTACAAGTAATATTATGGAGTAAAATGAAGAATAAGACTGTTTAAAAGCGGCCATCCGTAATATTGCTTTGGACGAGTATCGATACGTCGAATATGTAACTCTATATTATTTTATTTTCCTTACAAGAAGAGATTTGACACATACAATCCAAGCGCAAAACAATAATTAGTGGCTTAATATAATTCATAACAATATCTTACATAATATACAATACAGAATCACAAATCGTAGCGAGAATATAATAAATCAATTATCTCTTTAAATTTAAGTCTACAAACGGAAATACTAGACTTACCTCTACAAATATAGGCATGCATAAACTAAGACGGGATCAAAAGTATACTTAACAACTTAAGCGAGCACTATATTAAAACATACAACAAGTATACACATACAACTAGCATCTCAAAGTGAAACTGTATCATATAGGCAAAACTGCATATATCTACTCTAGCTAGTGCTCATCAAAGGTCGCTAAATCCCCTCGCCTATCAGGTCTCGGTCTGGTTCAAGTATTATATCAATAATAAACGGGTCAGACTATCTTTAAATATCCAAAAGGAGAGACCATGCTAATAATCATGCATAACATCAAAGATATAAATAACCGAATAGTATAAGAAACTAAACAGTTCAAATATAATATCAGTAATTAATAGCAAGTGATCCCAAAATCAAGAGATAGCCATAAGTAAGTAAATAACATCACATCTCATATTTCACCAAATTATGAAACATAAATATAGCTCTTTATAGTCGAAATAAAATTGTAGTGAAATCCCAAATCAAGTCTCAAATTTCAAAGATTAGCCATAAGGAAGTACCCCAAATATCAACAATAACATCTCATGAGGAAGTGCCCAAATACCTGGAAAAAAACCATAAACGTAGTGAGTAGTACTTTCAAATCAAATATAACCAAATCTCAAAACTGAAATATTGGCCCATCGTAGGCTAAATATAAAAAAGGTGAAATCTCAAATAGGTGAATCAAAACTCAAGGTTCAAAATCAATAACTATTTGCACCAAAAATTGGCACAAACACCCAATAGAAGCTTTTCGAAGGGAAACAAATGAAGAATAAAATGGAAACAGTGGATAATAACAAAGAAACATTAGTTAATTGAAAGAAATGCACGCAATGATTTATAGTGGTTCGGCGATGTTTGCCTACATCCACTTTGAATCGATCTCTTTATTAATCACTTTATAATTTTAGTACAAAAGGGATCAGATCAAAATCATTAGTTACAAAAGAGCTTAAAGCAACTAGCAGCGTAAAAGTCTCGAAAATGAACAACCAACTCGGAATTTATAAATGAAGGTGGCCAAATATCTCTCTGAAAACTCAGCAGAAAGACCTTCAAAACCATATGGGCCTAAAAAGGGTCATGTGGCCCAATTCCCATGGAATAGGGATTGGACATGCGATCCCTATGGTGGCTTTCTCATGCTAAAATATACTTAGCTTTAAATTTCACGCCAATTGGATCGGTGGAGCTCGAGTTATTGCTTGATCTTTGTTTCAATATGGTTTGAATACTGCTTTTAGCCGATCCCTTCCAAGGGAAGTATACAAATCCCTCCAACTTCATCCCCTTGTGGTCCGATCCCTAGGGTAGACTCCGTAGGATTCCCATGTCTTATTCACAAAATTTTATATGCATTGGACTTGTCGATCTTGTGATATTAATTGTTTTCTATAGGAATGCTTGACACCCTAAAACATGTCGATCCCTATTGTTGAAGCCAATTTACGTCGATCCCTCCTAGGTGTTGAACCATATTTTATATTTTGAACACTCTGCCTTGCATATCCATCAAGTCCATTCAACATTAACTTCGTGTTACCATCTTTACTTGACTTATGGGCCCCGTAATCATCACTCTTGAGTCATCGGTCTTGATAGCAGTCAAATCTAACTTGTCCAATCAGTTCAATATAGCCGGGTTAAAATGCCGAATAACACTTGCCCACTGAAGTGCTTTGTGATGAACATGACATGCATTGAACGAAGAAAGTTAGAGTCATGAAAAAGAAATCAATGCAGTTTTCGGAATAGTTTTTATCCATCCGTCGAATTATTTTTCCAAGGTGCTGTATTTTTTATTGGTCGCCCTGACACTTGGTTGGTTTCCAATAGTATAAATCTAGAGTTATACTCCATCATTTGATATATATAAGTCCAGTTTAATAAGACTAACAAGCTTTGGTTATCTGGTCCAGCTTCGAACTTGAAGGCTTTGGGTTTAATTTCAATTTCTGTTGATTTCAAAATTGAACTTTTATGCCATGCACGTGCACGGTCATATACACATCCTTTGTTATTGACTCCCGGACGTGTTCGTTTGTCCATGGGTCATCGCTAATTTTCATTGCATTTTGAATGTATATGCCTGTAATAATTCACACGCTTATGCTGGTTTATATACATGCTCATAGCCGATCCCTCATTTTTTTTCCATTTTTTTACTGTTTGAAGGAATCGACATAAGCTTAGTTGATCCCTACTTTCCATTCCTTATGTCCATAGAGATCCGCATATTGCTAGCTAATCCCTCCCTCTTTCTTTACATTTGTAGGGATCGGTACCTTTCATGCGGATCCTTTCTCCTCATGCTTCAAATAGAAACCTTGGGCCGAACCCTCATCCCAAATATAAGTTAATACCTTTCATGCCGATCTCTTCTCTCTTTCTACTTTCTTATTCAGATGGTCATAAGGATAGGTATCTTTCATGCCAATCCCTTCTATCCACATTACATGTCGAAAACATAGGCCAATCCCCAAGTCCCTATATATAAAATAACATTCCCCTTTCCATCCTTACTTGCTTCATTTTCCTACCAACCTTGACATTACCGAACCCTCTCGCTCCTCTATCAAAACTGATCCGTCCTTCCTTTACTTAGCTTCAAAACGAAATCTTCCCGTGTTTCAATTTGTTCTTACAAATCGACTTCCCCTTGCTTTCCATCTCTATCATCTCCGAGTCATTCACCAATTCCTCTAGCACATATGTACGCATAGATAGCTTTTCTTGTCCTTTTCTCTCAATTTCATAATGAGATAATGGGTTCCATGCCATCGGCGATAAGGATGGAATTCGAGGCCGTGATGAAAAAGTGGCCGAAGTTGTTTGGAGAAGGTGAAATGTTAGGTATGGATGGGTTCGTCGGAGCGAAAAAGGAGGAGAAAGGAGGAAGTTTACGGCATGGATTTTGGTTGAGTGAGTTGAAGGATAATATGTTGGGTGGATGAGGTTCGGTGGAGCTGGATAATGTGAAGGGGTTGGCAAATTTTGTTAAAAGAAAGGGATCGACATCATTTGTTTGAAGAGAGGTATCAATACCATTGCTTTGGGATAAGGATCGACGGATATGGGTCGGCATAAAAGGGTCGGCATTTATGTACTTGGCTAATCCTTAAGCTTTGAATTGAACTCGAAACCTAACCCATAATTGCTTGTTTAAGCAATTACAACCAATCCAATTTCAATGAACCTGAACATATGATGATGATGGACAACATGATTTGCATATTCATTATTGTACACGAAATTGAACGATCAAATCTTGGGAATTAGAACATGAACTAAAACTTAGCATATGGACTTGAATAACAGATTCCAAGCTCTAATATGCCGATAGTCGATCCCAAAGCTTACACTACCGATCAATCTCTTCGCTAGTTGAGACGATCAACGATGACGGTCACTTTGGTTGAAATCTAAAATCTCATCATTTCACTTAGCTTTCTTATTTTAAGCCGCTTATTTCTATTATACACCACACCACACTACACTGCACCACACTAGCTCACACTTAGCATGAGGGTAGTTAAACTTTTCTAATCTAATTATCTATTGAGTATAGTTGACATCGACTTTAGACGTTTAGAGCATTTAGCTTCAAAGTTTTCTGGACTATCTTTGCAACATAGCAATCCTGAAGCAGAGTAGAGTTCCACAACCATATCTACGGCTTTTCCCCTGATCATCAAACTGAACAAATGGAAGTTTCTGTGTCGTCGGCCAACCTTTTTTCTTATGTTCGCGTCCTCCCGGTGGAAGATGTAAGTCCTATAGAATCTCAAGCCTCCAGAACTAGTGAGGCCGCCCTTCGAAGACTATGTTTTAAACATGAATTCCATTCAAAGACATCAAGGCACCTTCTATAAATGACAGGGCTCACTTGTCCCCAGAGGGGTACACAACATGCTATAAATTCATGTGCTGGGCCGAATGCGTACACCCTTCAATTCTTTTGTTCGATAAATGTTAAGATATCTTAGAATATTTTCCACTCAACTTCATCCAAATAGCTATGCTTTTCTACATGGATCGTTTTTACCATACGTGAGTGTTTTGTTCCGCTCACCAACTCCTAAGGACATAAGGTTCATTTATAACTTTAAACGACGATTAGGAAGTACCTCCTATGTTTTCCTTGAGCCTTCACCTAACTTTTAAGTCTTAACAGGTGCTAGAACAAATTTACCCTTTTCAAACACGAATGGTTCTATGTTCAATGTCTGCCTGGCTTTGCAAGGCGATGGTTGGAGGGACATAAGTGTCATCTTCGCTTCATTTTCAAACTCTATAATCCAAGTCAGATTCTGGATCAACTAACATTCTGAATTTCTATAGGTGTCTGCCCATGTCCAGAGGGTAATAGTTTTTAAGAGCGATCTCCACAATTTGTGCTACCTATGTATAAGACAAGGACATCAGACTCCTCGTAACCGGCGAGTTGTTATCTCCATTTGGGATACTAAAGAAGACTATGGAATTAGGCTTCCTAAAAGTGCTGTATTACCAAAAAGCAACGTAGAACAAGAAGGGGATATCAATAACCCTGTCGTGCCCTCAGTCGATGGCTCTCCGGATGACGTCGAAGAAGGCGAAATTAAGGGTACCTAGATCAATGAGCCTAGCGACTCTGATGCAGGCCCAGGAAAGATGCCTTTGGTTGAACCATCACAAGGTGCGCAACCCCACATGCCAGTTAAGAGAAAAAAGAAGCTTGCATATAAGCTTCGTAGGATAAAAAGTGCTAAGGATCCGGAGTTTATTATCACTTCTTTTGACGAAGAGTCATCCTCCCAACATCTAGAAAGCTTGATGAACGGGTTTTTGAATCTTCAAATCCCTGATGACATAATGACTTATGATTTTCCTAACATCGGTATTAGGTGGCTCAACTCTCCCCAAAGAAGTGGTGATGGTGTTATTTCCACCGAGCAAGGAGTGAAAACGCTTATAAGCAAGGCTACAACAACTGGCCCATCGGGGGAGGGGGACACTAGGACACTCATAATCATGTGCACTTCACTGCACGCTCTTCATCGACCTTTTGTACAATGGTTACTTATACACTTTTGTTTGGTTTTTGTAGGTGCAATGTCTCAATTTCGAGCTTTTGATCGCTCAAGGGACTCTTCGATGCAATACGGATCAAGCCATAGCTCAGAATCGAGCAGGCGTAGAGAGAGAGAGACAACGGAGGGAAAAAATTCATTGCTCGAGGGAATCTTTATCTTCCAAGCATAAATCCCGATCTCAGTCATCCCACCAGGAAGGTTAGCCCAATCTTTCTATTCACAAGGGCGATCAAACTTCTTTGTAGGAGCCTCTAGTTGTCGTACCACATAAGCAGTACTCTGCCACTTCTAGCACTAGGCAATCTCACGACTGTAAGCCAAGCAAGCGCCCAATCGTCACTTTCGATCCACCTTTGCCGACTGCTGCTCCTGAAGCTTCCATCGTAGAGAAATTGGCCAAGCTTAAGGTTAACTTTCCAAAAATTTATTTCAACAAGCACATGTTCCTTCCCTCAATTCATATAATCCCAGGGAATGCCATAGCAAGCTCTATCATATTCGTCAATGCTGCTTTCATGCAGCATGAATCGTTCCAGCACTTAGCAAAAAAGATCTCTGAGATGTCCATCGAGCGACAGCACGAGATCAATCGTCTCAATCTAGGGGAGATCCTCGATAAAGATTTAATTGAGCACCAATATATTGGGATCTCAGAGTTAACAAAACTAATTAAGGAAAAAAAGAGTGCCAAGGAAACATTTAAGGCAGTGAGTCATCTGGAAGCTGTCCATAAAAAAGAACTTGATGCTGTCCTCGACCGCAGCGGTAAATTCACCTTGGAAAAAGACTCTTTGCAAAAGGGGAAAAATACCGTGACTCACTGCATTGAGGAGCTTAAAGTGCTTCTTAAGAAAGAGAGGGAAGATAAAATCAAAGCTCAAAAAGAATCACAAAGATATTGGGAGGAGGCGGTCGAAGTTAGAATCTGAAAATCAAACTTGACGAGCAACTCGGCAAAATTGAAGCCCTCAAAAAAGAGGCGAGAGAAGCGGGTCGTAAGGAGATGATATAATAGATTGTGGCGCAGGTGAAGGGCAACATCCCCTACCTTAAGGCCCGAATCTAAGCGCTACAAATGCTGCAGTCATCAATAGTATAAACTTTCAGTGACAAAATACAGTAGTGTTAATGGTATCCATATTATCAAAAGCACATGAATATGAAATAAAGTCAACTTAGAATTAAAACAACTTTTATGATTACATTTCAAACCAATATTTCATATTTAGATACGTAACTCTAAAAAGATTCTCAGGTTTTGATTAAATATAATTATGACAAAATACGCCAAGAGTAACATACGAAGATTCCCCCTAAGATGATCAGAGTACCAGATAGGCATATAAGTCTTAACACATCACAGTGGAAATAAAATTAAATAGCTCCTACATATCCAACTTTGCCTCATGCACGTCTTCGGAAGCTTTATTCATCCAACCTACAAAATCTAAAAATGCTTAATTCTCTATCTACTCAAATTAAATTTGAGCACCCGAGAGTTTAAATAGTTAAACATAAACGTTGAGTCAGACATAAGTCCTGGTGTGAATAACACAATTATATCTTGGTTTACTGATATTAAGTGAGGCCACGCTGCATAGCGGAACGGGTTTCCCCACACTAATATCACTTTAAAACGTATCGTTTGCAATTCAGAATCCTGCAATCAAACCGATTAAAACAATAATAGCAATATCATATATGCTCAAAACCAGGTAATAAATGGACTATCTGTTCGAACAATATAGTTTTGTTTCGCTAACTACTTACCAATTTCTAACTCGGACCTATCAGACAAAATAAATAATCTAACATCTATTAGACTGGTTCTTAGACTGTTTGTCCTTACCTTACTTCTCCCAGGGTCACCTAATCCTAATGGTTTTGTGAGCTCACCAATAACATATCCTCTTTCTCTGTATATATTCCCTTTCATGTGCAACAACATTTAAGTCTTACCAGTGACTAATCCCTATGCACTGGAATTTTGGACTAAATTAGCTAAGGGTTATAGCTAATGTATAGGTGTGACCCTATACCAGTCCCATCTAGTAATCTGAGTCATTTACTTAGGGTTAACTAACCTTCAAATTTTCCTTGAAAACACTTCTTACAAAATGATTTAACCCTTTAAATCATATTTAAGCAAGGAAAACATACAATTTTCTTTACTCAAATCTCTTTTCCATGATATATGCTTTACTTAAAACATTGTTGGTGAAAACCTTTGAAAGTCCTCTATCGAAACTATTGAAAGTACCCCTTCCGAAAGCTTTATAAAATCTTAGACGTCCTTCTTTCAAAACACTACTGTTTGCCTTTCGAAAACATTGGAAACCTTCCAGTCAAACACTAAAGGTAAATCTTTTGAAAACATTGGGGAACCTCTCGTTTGATACCTTCATTAGATACCTTTCGAAAGTGCTAAAGTCCTTTACTTAAAATAAACATTCCGAAAGCATTGGGTTCAAGTAAAAGTATGTGGGAAATAGCTTCGACATCTTCAAAACCACTTCCTTCGAAACCATTGTGTTTAGCTTTCAAATTATAAAATGGGTCTTAAAAGGACTGAGATGAAAGCAACTCTTTAGAAATAATTTTCCTAAACAAAAGAAGTGGATGGTATCGAAACCAACCCCTTTGAAAGCATTGGCGGAGTGGAATCAGGTTTAAAACAAAAGAACTCTTTCGAAAGCATTGATTCTAAAAGTCGAATGCAGCAGGAGTGGTTTCAACCCCTTCGAAACCTTATTCTTAAAACAAAAGCGGCAACCTCTTTCGAAAGCTCTTTTCTTTAAAAGAATTGACCAAGTCGAAAGCCATCTCATTCGAAAGCCTTATTTACCACCAAAATAGTTCTAAGTTTTCAGAAGCTACTTCAACACCTTCGAAAGCTCTATTTTTACTCCACACCTTTCACCTAACTCCAATCCACTACGTACCGAAGTTGATACCGTGTGTATTGGTTTCGACTTAGTATGATGTCGAAAGGTGCTGCTATAAGTGGTGAAAAATATAATTCTTATAAAACTAATTTTCAACTTTATAAAGTGATTTCTTGCTAACTAACTTGCTTGTTTGTCACCATATGATTAGTTGCCAATACTTTTCAAAATCTTTACTAAAATTGCTGCCGAATTTCAAAGATTAACAATTTAGAACATTTACAAATTGCCCCTTCTCCTTTTATATAAAACATTTAAGTCTTATACCTTAAAATAATTTTACGTACTTATTAAAACACTTAGGAAAATTCTCCAAAAATTTCCATAAATCGCTTTTACTGTGCACTCTAACAAATTTAAATTTATAACGCTACCATATAATAGCCATAATTAATTTTAAACCCAATTTAACTATTTTATTCACTAGAAAATTTATAATAAATCCACATTAATTCAGAAAATTATAAAACTTGAAACTCATCCCTAAAATGATATTTCTGACCTTATACCAAAATCGCAAGGCATTTGGATGTCATTTGATAGGTTTTTCAATCATAAATTATCATAAATACCTATATGAATAAACAGAATTCATCAACATGCATATATATATATATATATATATGTATGTATGTATGTATGTATGTATGTATGTATATATCATTCAAAACAGAGCATAATACTTTATTAAATATATTCAAATCTGATATAGAATCAAAAACAAGAAAATATGAGATGTAAAATATTATTCACCTTAGCATGTTGTTGAGAAGTAGAGATTTGTTCTTGAATTAAATTGATTAAGCTCTTCCTCTTGATTTCAGCTTATCTTCCTATTCTTTTCTCCTAATGGTAGCCGGCCAAGCTTGGTTTAACTTTTATTTATGAACGTGTAAAATGAAAGTGGTATGAGGGTTTAGGGTATAAGAACATAACATATTTCTATTTTGCCCCTATTTACTTATTTCATTTTAATTCCCTCTACGTTCGTTACTTAACTAGGCACTGCTACCCTCTAATATTCAAATCTCAATTCCCTTAACCATTTACATTATTTCATTTAATTTATCTAATTAAATGTCTAAATAATGTTAGTCAAAATTAGGATCGTTACAGACACCCCTCCTTAAAGAATTTCATCCTCGAAACTATGAAGTACTCATCAAAATCAATTGTAAAGGTAAAACATACCATGAAACAAGTCAGGATACGTATCTCGAATCCTACTCTCAGTTCCCCAAGTACAGACTCTCTCGTCGCCACTCCACTAGACTTAGACTAATCTAACTGTCTTGTTCCTTAGACTCTTCCCATCTATCGCGACCATACAAACTGGTTTTCTAACTATAGTCAAATTCGGCTCCACTACTAAATCATCTACCAAAGTCGGTGCTATAGTAGTCTCTGGATCTCGGATATACTTTCTTAGATGAGAAATATGAAAGACATTATGGATTCTTTCCATACTACTTGGCGACCCCACTCTATGTGCTAGTTTTCTAGTCCTCCCTATAATAGGAAATGGTCCAACGAATCTTGGTGCCAACTTTCATGATTCCCGAATCTGATCACACCCTTCATAGGTGATACTTTGACGAGGCTCCAACTGAGAACTCTAAGTCTTTTCATCTTCTATCTCCATAACTTTTCTACCTAGACCGAGCTTCCTTCATTCTGGCTCGAATTAACTCAATCTTTCCCGCAGCATCTCTAACTAAATCCGGACCAAAAACTAACTTATCCCTGGTCTCTCACCAACGAATGGGAGATTTGCATGGCCTTCCATACAAAGCTTCAAATGGTGCCATCTCTAAACTAGCCTGATAATTTTTGTTACACGAAAACTCGACTAAGTGTAGATGGTCTTCCCATGATCCAACAAAGCAAGCACACAAACTCGTAACAAATCCTCCATGACTTTATTAACTCTTTCGGTTTGCCCATCTGTCTGAGGATGGTAAGCGATACTCATCTTGAGCTTAGTACCCCCAAAGTCTCCTACAGACTCTTTCAGAACTCGTTGGTAAATAAGGAATCTCTATCACTTACTATACTACTAGGAATTCCATGCAGTCTAACTACATTGTTCATAAACAACTTAGCTAAAACAGGTGCCGTCCTGGCTGACTTAGCTGGAATGAAATGGGTACTCTGGATTAATCTGTCCACTATGACCCATATACTTTCATTTCCTCGATTCAACCTTGGCAACCCGTCTATAAAATACACTGAGTCATTTTCATACTAGAACATCTAAAGGCTGAAGTAACCTACTTGGTTTTTGATGTTCGGCTTTTACCTATTGACAGTTCAAACATTATTTCACCCATAAGCCTACATCCATCTTCGTACCTTTCTCGAAAAAACTGCTTTTCATATCCTGATACATCTTAAATTCCTTCGGGATGAATAGTGAAATTCGAATGATGTCATTCTTCTAGAACTTCCTTCCTAATGTTTCCCACATTCCAAACACATGGTCTTTCTTTCCTTCTTAACCACCCATTCTAGTCAAGAATGAAATCTTACAAGCCCTCGTTGTTCCATTCCTTATCTTTCCAATCCGTTCAGTTAATAATGTATCCTCTCCTTGTTTAGAAGCAATCCTTTCTATCATCACTACTTGAATTTCTAAACATGACAGCATGGCAGTTTCTTTACCAAAACCACTTTGAGATCTCCATTGTATTTTGCATGTAGTCAATGATTCCAAATATTTCCACTCAGTTATCATTGCCAATCCACATTCTGATGTTTACGGCTAAGTGCATCTGCAACTTTTAGCCTTTTCCCGGTGTGTACTCAATACCAAACTTATAAACGGCTAAAAATTCTAACGGCCTCTGATGTCTCATCTTCAGCTCCTTTTGAGGAAATAGATATCTCAATGACTTATGATCCGTATCCAACTCGAATGTTTCTCCCAACAGGTAATGTATACACACCTTCAATGCAAAAATTACTGCAGCTAATTCCAAATCATGTGTTGGATATCTAACTTGATGCAATCTAAGCTGTCGAGAAGCGTAGGCAATCACTTTACCTCTTTGCATTAACACAGCTCCTAATCATGTTCCACATGCATCTGTATACACTACTAAATCCCGATTCACTTCTGGAACAACTAACACAGGTGCATTAGTCAATAAGTGTTTTAGCTTCGGGAATTCTTCCTCACTCTTATCAGTCAAGACAAATTTCACATCCTTCCACGTTATCTTAGTCATCGGTGCCGCTATTCGCCAAAAATCCTTAATGAATCTCCGATAATAACCCTTTAATCCAAGAAAACTCTTTATCTCAGTCACTATCTCGGGTCTCTTCCAATTATTCGCCGCTTCAATCTTGGTTGGATCTATAGACAACCCTTTCCCTAAGACTACATGATCAAGAAACTTCACTTTCTTTTTCTAGAAATGACACTTCAAAAATTTCACTTTCAGTTGGTGCTACCTCAACGTAGATGAACCTCATGCTCCCGTTCATCTTTAAAGTATACTAAAATATCATCTACAAAAACCAACATGAACCTATCCAAGTGCTCTCGGAAATTTTAGTTCATCAAATCTACAAAGAATGTCGGCGCATTAGTTAGTCTGAACGGCATTACTAACCATTCATATGATCCATATCTATTTCTAAACGCCGTCAAAGGAATACTATCGTCTTCCACTCTGAGCTGATGGAACCCTGTTGCTAAATCCAACTAGAAAAATACTTTGGCTCCACTCATTTGGTCGAACAAATCATAAATTCTAGGTAACAGATATCGATTTTTTATCGTCTTCTCATTCAACTTACGATAGTCGATATGTTACCTTAACGATTCGTCCAATTTCTTTGCAAACACTACGGCTGTTTCCTAAGGCGAACTGCTTGGTCTGATAAAATTCTTACCTTCCAAATCCACCAGAAGCACCTTTAACTCCCTCGTCATGATAGGTGTCATTCTGCTTGGCTGTCTGCTCATCGGTTCTGCTCCTGGTACGAAATCTATCTAAAATTCAATAGCTCGTTTCGATGGCAATCCTACTATTGGTTCAAAGACATCTACAAATTATCTAACAACGAATACTAGATTAAACTTGTCTTCTGCGTCCACAACACCCAACAAAGCGTTAACCTCAAAACTAGGGTTTTCTACTTAGTATACTATCCAATCACCACAATTGAGGTGTCTAAATGATATTTTTCTATCATAGCAAATTATCCTAGCATCGTATTTATTTAACCAATCCATTCCCAAAATAATTCCGAACCCTACGAAATCAAACACATGCAAACTGCAAACAAACGTATGACCTACCAATTCAAAATCTAATGGGTCACATCTCATCCCAAGAGTCACATATCCTCCTATCCGATTCACAACCCTTAAGGAAGTAACTAGGTATGAGGATTCTTGGTTACGCTTATCTGCCAAACAATGAGATATAAAAGAATGTGATGCACCAGTATCAAATAGAACTCTAATTGATACACCATGAATCAAAAGTTTACCTCCCAACACAGCTTTTCCCTTCTTCTCTGCTATTGGTCCCGAGGTAGCTAGTTCCAATACAAACCTATTGCCTTTTCCATCCTTGGCTAGCTCCTTGCACTGGTTCTTATTGTGTCCAATTTGATTGCAGTAAAAACACCTTACACCTTTCTTCTCAGCAACTTTCTTTCCTTTTCCAGTTCGGCACTCATGAGCGTAATGTCCTTTCTTATCACAATTATTACTGACAACCTCTGCCTTTCCTTTCTTTGCAGCTCCACCCTTCTGAGCTCCTTTCTTATGGAAAAACTTCCTCTTCTAACTTTGCCCTCCTTGAGTTTCCTTGGCCTTATTTCCTTCACGAAATGCAAGCAGCTCTTCCTGCCTCAAAGCCATCTCCACGATACATCACATAGATCCCTAATATGCGATAACTTGGCCTTAGCAAGCTCAGACTTTAACCAATGAATGAACTTCTCATTCCTTTTAATAACGGTATCAACCGTGGCATATCCGTATCTTGCGATCTCCTTAAACCTGGTAGCATACTCAAGCGCTGTCATATCTCCCTGCTCTAATTTAACAAACTTCCTGAGCATAGTAGGCATAGCAATCTCCGACATAAATCTTAACCTCCTCCCAAACTCAGCCCAAGTCATAGTCTCCTTATTGACTCCTATAGTAACATTGTTCCATCAATACGGTGCTGCCCCTTATAGCTGTTTAGAAGCAAGTCTCCTTTTGGGTCATCATTGAGTCCCAAATTGGCAAAAATCCTCTCGCAATGAGGTAATCTATTTCCCACTTCGATTGCACCTTTAGTACCAATAAATAGCTTTCCTCCTAACCTAGCATAATCTCAACTCAAAACGGTATAATTATTAACCACAGGAGTCCTTGATTTCCTCCATCAGCATTTCCTCCAGCTAACCCCATAGCAACTCTACTTGCATCATGTTAACAAAAAAACGATATATCACTCCCCAATCGACTTGCGGGACTCTAGCATCCACATTAGAAGCTTGTGCATGACCTGAGTTCCTCCTGATATTTGGTCTAGCATTTTCATTGGTTGTGGTGCTTCCTCCACCAATGTTAACTCTTCCCCCTCTAGCATCCATATCTTACGTTCGTAAAATCTATATTCGAGTCTTCGTAAGATACTGAAGAATATCCTGACAGATGGGAGAATAGAGATAAAGCATATACTTGTATATAGCAAATAGAAGTATGTTACTATAGTGTTATCCGACATCCCAATCTTTCCTATAATCCCTTGGGATTACATTTTTAAGTCATTTTAAATTTGAAATTTCTTTTTAAGTTTTTCAGAAATCTATGCTTTGATACCAAGTCATAACATCCCCTATCTTAAGCCTAATGCTAAGCGCTATAGATTTAAAATAACTACTCTAATTACATTTCAAATCAATATTTAATATTCAGATACATAATCCAAAAACAATTCTCAAGTTTTGATCAAATATAATTATTACAAAATACGTAAAGAGCGACAAATGAAGATGCCCCCTTGGATGATCAGAGTAATAAATAGACATATCAGTCTTTATACATCACAGTGGAAATAAAACTAAATAGCTCTTACATGGCTAACTTTACATCCTGTAGGTCTTCGAAAGCTTTTATTCATCCACCCTACTAAACCTGAAAAAGCTAAACTATCGGTCTACTCAAATTAATTTGGAGCACCCTAGAATTTATGGGGGAAAACATAAACTACAAGCCTGACATAAAGCCTTTTGTGAATAATAATATAACATCTCATTTACTGATATTAAGTGAGACCATACCGCTTAACTGAACGGGTTTCCCCTCGCTAATATCACTTTAAATGATATCTTTTGCAATTCAGAATCCTGTAATCAAACTGATTAAAGCAATAATAGCAGTATCATATATGCTTAAAATCAAGTAATAAATAGACTATTTACCCTAAAAGTATAGTTTTGCATGGCCAACTACTAACCATTGGCTGACTCGGACCTTCTAGACAAAATAAACAATCTAACATCTGTTAGACAAACTTCAGGATGATCTATCCTTAAATTACTTCTCCCAGGGTCCACTGATCCTAATGGTTTTGCAGTCTCACCACTAATCTACCCTCCTTCTCTATATATATTCCTTTCTGTGCACAACAACATTTACGTCTTACCTACGACTAACCCCTACACACTGGAATTTTGGACTAAATTAGCTAGGGGCTATAGCTATTGTATATGGTGCGACCATATATCAGTCCTATCAGGTAATCAAAAATCTATGTCTTACTTAGGGTTAACTACCCTTCGAATTTTCCTTGAAAACATTTCTTACAAAATGATTTAACCCTTTGAATCATGGTTAAACAGGGAAACTATACTATTTTCTTCAAATCTCTTTGACATGATATATGCTTTACTGAAAACATTGTTGATGAAAACCTTCGAAACCCTTGTTTAATATCTTTAAACAATCTCTTTTGAAACCTTTGAAAGTACCCCTTTCGAAACTATTGAAAGTACCCTTTTCAAACCACTCAACCACTTTACTTTATAACATTAGGCCGATAGGCCAAAACATATCTTTCGAAACCATTTACAAAAGACCTTTGGAAAACATTGAAAGTATCCCTTTCGAAAGCTTTATAAAACCTTATACATCCTCCTTTCAAAATAGTTCTATTTGCCTTTCGAAAACATTGGAAACCTTCCATTCAAACACCAAAAGTAAATCTTTCGATAACATTAGGGAACCTCTCCTTCGAAACCTTCATTAGATACCTTTCGAAAGTATTAAAGTCCTTTACTTAAAACAAACCTTTCGGAAGAATTGGGTTCAAGTAAAAGTGTAGGGAATATAGTTTCGAAACCTTTAAAGCCATTCCTTTCGAAACCCTTGGGTTTAGCTTTCAAAATATAAAAAGGTCTTAATAGAACTGGGACGAAAGCAACTCTTTCGAAAGCATTTTCCTAAACAAAAGAAGTGAATGTTGTAGAAACCAGCCCCTTTGAAAGCACTGGAGAAGTGGTTTCAAGGTTTGAAACAATCCCGAAAGCATTACTTTGAAAGGTAGAATGTGGCAGCAGGGGTTTCGACCCCTTCGAAACTTTTTTATTAAAACAAAAGTGGCAACCACTTTCAAAAGCTCTTTTCTTGAATACATGCAACAAGTGAAAGCCATCTCATTCGAAAGCCTCTTTTACAACCAAAATAGTTCTAAGTTTTCAGAAGCCACTTCAACCCCTTCGAAAGCCCTGCTTTGATTCCATATCTTTCACCCAACTCCAATTCACTAAGTACCGAAGCTGATACCATGTGTATTGGTTTCGACTTAGATGGAGGTAGCAGTATGAGGTCCAAAGGTGTTTCTATAAGCAGTGAAACAGATAATTCTTATAAAACTAATTTTTAACTTTATAAATTAATTTCCTTCTAACTAACTTGCTTTATTTGTGAACATATGATTGGTTACTAATACTTTTTAAAATCTTTCCTAAAAGTGCTGCCAAATTTCAGATATTAACAATTTGAAACATTTACAAATTTCCCCTTCTTCTTTTATAAACATATAAAAATTTAAGTCCCATACCTTAAGTAATTTTATATACCTATTAAAACACTTTGGAAAATTCTCCAAAAATTCCCATAAATCGCTTTTAATATTCTTTCTAAAATATTTAAATTTATGACCCAAAGCTAACATATAATAGCCATAATTAACCCAATTTAACCATTTTCTTCACTAAAAAATTCATAATAAATCCATATTAATTCAAAAAATTATAAAACTTGAAACCCATCCCTAAAATAATATTTCTGACCTTATCAAAATTGCAAGGCATTTGGATGCCATTTGATTAGTTTTTCAATCATAACTTATCATAAATATCTATATGAACAAACAGAATTCATCAACAAGCGTGTATATATATATATATATATATATATATATATATATATCATTCAAAACATGGCATAATACTTTACAAAACATATTCGGATCTGATCTAGAACTTAAAATAAGAAAATATGAGATGTAACCTATTATTCACCTTAGCTCGTTGTTAAGGAGTTGAGATTTGCCCTTGAATTAAATTGATTAAGCTTCTTCCTCTTGATTTTAGCTTATCTTCCTCTTGCTTTCTCCTAATGATGGTCGGCCAAGCTCGGTTTACTTTTTGTTTATGAACTTGTAAAATGAAAGTGGTATGAGGGTGTAAGGTATTGGAACATAACCTATTCCTATTTTGCCCCTATATATTACCCTTACTTATTTCATTTTAGTTCCCTTTATGTTCATTAATTAATTAGGCATTGCTAGCCTCTAATATTCAAATCTAAATTCCCTTAACTATTTACATTATTTCATTGAATTTATCTGATTAAACGCTCTAAATAATTTTAGTCAAAATTAGGGTCGTTACATGGAGGACGCCAAAGAATCTGGTTGGAATGAAATTAAGGACATGTTTGAACCCTTGATCATCGAATACAATGCTAAAGTCATTATCCACCGCGACCTGAGCTTTCTTGGTGAGGGTTATCTTGAGTTTCTGGCCGAGGCCTGGGAGTATATTATTGAAATGAAAAAGAGACACCTTGGTGAAGTCGACTTAGATGAAGAGAAATTAGTGTGGAAGAACCTTCGTGGAAATGATCCCCTCGACCTTGCTGTCATGAAACTTCGATATTTCGACATTCTAGCGCCTTTCGATAAAGGCAAAAATATTGCTGAATCTTTGAAATCTGATCCTAATAGCCTTTCTTCATTTTAAGGCAGCTGGAGCGTCTGTTTATTTTGGCCCCAAGCAAGATTTGAGCTACGATCTGGATAAACCTGGTTACCAACCTAAGGTGGTGAACCCTATTCTAGAAGGGAGCACTTCGATGACAACTAAAAATCGGTCGGATGTAGATATTCCGCTTTATTCTCAACTTTTCTAGAGATTTCATTCTTCATACTCAAGAGTCATTGGCTTATCTTCTTGTTTCCATGAATCCGCAGGTCTTTCGGGTCCTATCCAAACTTCAAAATGTGATGCTGCCATAGAGCAATAATCGACATCTATTGAGATTCTGACGGCCTCCGACGTTCCAGGGTCCTATGCCCAATTTATCGGAGCACTCGATGATAAAGCTAGGGACCTGCCTGATTAGTCAGATGATGTTGTAATTACTGGCACCACTAAGTATACCGATAAGCTTAACTTAAAAGAACACATTGAGGAGGAGGAATCGCTGAAGAAAAAAGCTCAAGCTGATCCCGCCAATGTGGGCATTTATGAGCGAAATCTCGTCCCATTACAAGTCACTCCACCCGCTGGGTCGACTCCTAGAGAACTCCCTCCAAGCTTCGAAAGCTCTCCTACCAAGGGCGGTAAAGGATTGAGGAAAAGGAAAGGTGGAAGACCGGGTGGTGCCACTCTTAAAAAATCTTAAAAGGAGAGAAGACAAAAGAAAGATCTGTCGCTTCGGCTCTGTTTGCACATAGCTTATACAGCTGTTTTCCTTTTTGGTGGCCATGGTTGTACGGGTATGGCTCCCATTTTCTGGATAAACTAGTATCACAATTTTGAAGTTTATTATGTGAATAAAAGTTTTAAGTTTTCTATTAAACCCTCGTGTGAATTGTTATCTAAGTAGTTAAGCTATTAATTTTCATTCAGTGTACTTGTAATTTTCGGCTCATCGATTCGGATAACAATCCATTAACTCTATTCCAAGGCTTCCATGCATTTGTGGCCTTAAGTCGTACCAAACACGGGGCTCAAGCATGAACATTACACTGTCGGATTCAACAATTTGAGTGATTATGCTCCTTCCCCCAGTCTCGGACTAGTGGAGTTATACGGTGGATAGTCGGGCTCCATCTCTAATGAGTTTATACTCCTCCTGTCGGTTTTAGGTCGAAGTTCATAGAATAACGAGTGGTCAGACACACTCATCTATTTTTTGTACTCGTATCCACTCTTTAGGAATAAGAATTGGTTAGCGGTTGGTCGATTCACACCTGACTTATGTTTATACTCCAGTACGCACTCTGATGACTTAGAGTTAGTTCATGAGTGGTCGATTCACGCCTAATTAATGTTTATACTCAAGTCCGCACTCTGGGGACATAGAGTTAGTTCGTGAGTGGTCGATTCACACCCAATTTATGTTTGTACTCTAGTCTGCACTTTGGGTACTTAGAGTTAGGTAGTAGGTGGTCGATACACACTGGATTTATGTTTATACTCTAATCCACACTCTAGGGACTTAAAGTTAGTTCATGGGTGGTCGATTCACACCCGATTTATGTTTGTACTCTAGTCCGCACTCTGGTAACTTAGAGTTAGTTCAAAAAATAGTAGGATCATACTATTTTTAATTAATCAATTTATCCCCGTGGTCCGAGGTTTAATTTAGCGACCGATCGGTCGTCGCACGATCGCTTTTTATTCATGAATGTCCCATCGCTTGGTGGGATTAAGTTGGTCATTAGATGGTCGAACCACATCCATCCCTTATTGGGCATTCCATCCACAGTTTGTGGACATAGATGGCCAAATGAACGGTCGAACCATTCTTATTTAGTTTAGTTCAATCTTGAACATATGTACTCGGCTTGCTCTGTACTCTGGGAACCTGCTCGGATATGTCGATACCAGTACTGTAACAAATATGTTTCACTATAGTAGACATGGATATAAAGGAAATTCAAAACATTATTTGCCAAATGGAATGAAATAACATAGTTTGTCTTATTACATATCTGGAGAATCAAATGCTAAACCAAATTTTGGAAGTAAATACAACAACATGAAAAAGAAATGAACTAAGTGAAATAGTGTCGTAAATTCTCGCTATTCCACGCCCTTGGGAGTGTGATGCCATCAACAGTCGCTGGCTCGAAAATTCCCTCTCCAAGCCGCTGCCCAATGACATACGGTCCTTCTAAGGTTGGATTCTTATGTGACGGGGTAGGAAAAACCCATTTCAAGACAAGATCACCAATTTCAAAGCTTTTAGGTCGGACTTTAGTGTTGTAGTATCAGACGATTCGGTGTCAGTGTGCAGTTGCCCTCAAATCAGCTTCTTCCCGCTTCTCATCTACAAAGTCTAGAGATTCTAAGAAGAGATCTTTATTCGTTCTGGGATCTTGTAGGTCGCTTGATGAGAAGGAACTTCGATCACAACAAGAATAACAACTTTAGAACCGTAAGTGAGGGCTAATGGAGTATGGCTAGTCGCAGACTTGTGGATGGCCCTGCAAACCCATAGTGTTATTGGGAGTTAATCCACCCACTTGCCTCTAGCCTTTTCCAAATGCTTCTTTAGAATGGATTTTATGATTTTTTTTCCACAATTTTAACTTGCTCATTTGTTTGACATTGAGAAACTACTGCAAATCTTTTTTCAATATAATGCCAACGACAGAAGTCTTTGAACTCAAAACTGTCAAATTGAATCTCATTGTATGTTACAATAGTCCATGGAAGATCGAAATGGCAGATGATGTTCTAGATGATCAAATTGATTACTTTCTTGGCTGTGATCGTGGCCAAAGATTCCGCTTCGGCCCATTTGGTGAAGTTATCAACCATGATGATAGTGTATTTCACACCACCTTTGGAGATCGGTAAGGAACCGATAATATCTATGCCCTACATGGAAAACGTCTATGTGCTAACCGTTTGTGTAATTTCCGTCGTTGGAGCTCTATGAACTTTTGCATATATCAAACATTTGTTGCATCGCCTTACATAATCGGCAACATCCCTATTTACAGTCGGCCAATAATACCCGTAACGAAGTATTTTATTTGCTAGAGTTTGCCTCTCATTATGGTCGCCACATTCCCCTTCATGAACTTCCTTCAGGGCTCATTTTATTCAATCATGAGCGATATGCTGGAGAAGGTGAACGAAGAAACCCTTTCTAAACATAACTCCTTATGTATCATATACTGTGAAGCTTTGTGAAGGACTTGTCACTTTTTATTCCTTTGTTTGGGAAGAAATCCCCATAGCAAACAGCCTTTAATTGGAGTCATCCACGACTCCTTCTCAGGCTCCATCTCTAGTACACAGTCGATTTCCATCAGGCTTATCCTCGAAGCATTTAATACTTCAACTGGAACCAAGCCCATCTGTTGTGCTTTCCCAATGCTAACAAACTTTGCCAATGAATCAGCCTCTCTGTGTTGATACTGAGGAATGTTCATAATGTCATAATGCTCAATGTCGGTCAAGACTCTTGGACTTGGGTAAGGTATAGAGCATGTCGTTGTCCTTTAGCTTTGTAATCTCCCTTGACTTGGCATACTACTAATTATGAGTCGTAAAAGATTTCAAGAGACTTTATCCCTAATTCTTTAGCGAGTTTAAATCCAACAATCAGAGCCTCGTATTCAACTTCATTGTTCATTGCAAGGAAGTCAAGCTTTAAAGTGTAGCAAATTGATCGATCTTCAGGAGTTACAAGAACAATTCCACCTCCATAACAACGATCATTGGATGCTCCATTAGTATACAACTTCCACCTTATGGTAGCGGTTTGACTACTTTTCGGGAAAGCAACCCGTGCAGTAAATTCTACCAAGAAATCTACCAGTGTCTGACCCTGGATAGCCCTCCAAGGATGATAAGTGGTGTCAAATTGGCTAAGGTCAATATTCCACTTGAATAACCCTCCAGATGTCTCAGATTGCTGCAGGACCTATCGTAACGACTGGTCGGTGTAAACATTGATAAGGTGTGCCTATAAGTAAGGTAGGAGCTTTGATGATGTAATCAGTGGACAATATGTAAATTTCTTATCTTTGGATAGGTCCTTTCAGCTCCTGTCAATCGCTTGCTAACATAATAGACCGGTCACTGAATTCGATTCTTTTTTGTGAAGCAATGCAACACTCACAGCGTGTGTCGAAATGGCTAAGTTGGTATATAAATATTCATGATCTACCAGCTTTGATAAGATGAGAGGTTTCTCTAAGTGGTTCACCAAAGCTTGAAATGCATCTTTACAATCCCATGTCCATTCGAAATTCCTTTTTCCTCTCCTAATCAAGTCAAAGAAAGGAATGTATTTATCAGTTACTCTGGAAATGAATCAGTTTAGGGAAGTGACCTTCCCATTCAAGCTCTGTACTTGTTTGATGGTCTTTGGGACCTAAAAATATTGTGAATAGCCTGGATCTTCTTAGAATTGGATTCAATCTCATGGGCATTAACGGTGAAACCAAAGAACTTTCCTAATGCAATGCCAAAAGAACACTTTAAAGGATTAATCTTCATCCTGTAATATCGAAGGATGTCGAACATTTCTACCAAGTCTCTAATTTTATTGCTAGACTATCTTGACTTCATGAGCATATCATCCACATATACCTCCATCATTTTTCAGATCTAATCATTAAACATTCTGTTAACTAGGCACTGATAGGTCACTCCTACATTCTTTAGTCCAAATGGCATCACCATATAGCAATGTAATCCAACATCGGTAATGAAGCTGGAGTAAACTTAACCGGGAATATGCACTGGGATTTGATTATATCCTAAGTACGCATCCACGAGGGATAGCAATTTGTGTCCCATGGTTGAGTCTACTGGCTAATCGATCCTTGGAAGGGGAAAGTTGTCTTTTAGGCATGCCTTGTTCAGCTCCAAGTAATCAATGCATGTCCACCATTTACTTCACCTTTCTCACAAGTACAAGATTAGATGCCCACTTAGGGTAGAGGGCATCACAAATAAACCCATTGTCATTAAGTCTATCCACATCCTCTTTAAGAGTGGAAGATCACTTCGGATCCATGCCACATCTTTTTTGTTTCACTAGGACATGCATTGGATTAATATTCAACGATGGCTTGCAATGGCAGGTAAGATCCCACACATGTCAGAGTGAGTCCAAGCGAACACGTGGAGATTCGCTCGGAGAAATCTAGCAAGTTATTTCATCGTCGGGGGCTACGCTACAATCTGATCTTTAGGACCTATGACGGTTCATCGTGGTTGGTTGTGACATCAATAGTCGGCTCAGCCGGTGGGGCCTTGCTCACTTTGGGCTTCTCTTCTTCATCTCTCGGATCTATATCTTTGTAGAGCCGACTATGGTGCCCGAGCCAAGGCTCAACCGCTAGTTGTCAATCTTTAGTGGCTTAGATGCAGACTGACTTATCCACACCCTTACCTTTCTCCTTCTACTGAGCGTACCTCAACTCAGCTACATAACTGGCATATCCAGTCCCCTGATCACCATGAACAACTCCGACACCATTATTTGTCGGGAACTTCAAAGTTAAGCACCATGGGGAAAAAGTTGCCAAGAGCTGCCCGAAACTCAACTAAGGCCAGTCGGCCCAAAAAAGCATTGTGGAGAGTAAACATCCAAAAAAACAAAAGGTAGAATCCGCACGCTCCTATGGTTACCTTCTTCCAACTCTATAGGTAATTCAACATAACCAACAGCATCTGCTGCAGCACCATTAAAGTGATGAATGCAGGCTATAGACGATTTCAAGTCCTCGGCTTCCATTCTCATCTGATCATATCCTTTTGTGAAAATTATATTTACAGAACTTCTACAATTAATCAACATCCTTCTCACTAAAGAGGAGACGATCATGGCTGAAATGACCATTGGGTCAATCGTTGGAGCTTCCACCTTAACTGTATCTCTGTTTCTAATCAAAGTATCATCTACCATTGTATGTTGTTGTTTTGCCAGAGCTCCATCTTCCATATTCAAACAATATTCAAAATCCACGTGCTTAATCATGCTAGCGTAGTGCTCCATCTCGTGCCAACTTTTATCAGCCGAAGGCAGTCCTTCGACTATTGTATTTATCATCAATCTTCCCCATATCCACGCAGGCTCCTCGGCCTTATGCGATGCTTGTCCTAAGTTGGGCTCGGATGTCCCCTGCTCGCAATCCTTTGGGGTTTTGACAAATTTTTGTAACTTTATTTCTCGAATTAGCTTTTCGTAATATCTTGGTGATGCGTGCAATCATTCGTGCTATGTTCATAGCATTAGCGGAACCGACAATATTTTCCAATTTGTTTCTGCTTCTCCGTTGATTCTTTTGGAGGCGGTTTTCTGTACCGCATGATAGTGCAAGTGGACGAATATATAATCTCTAGACATGTATTCAGAGGCATGTAAGTATCGTATATCAGAATCCTATGCTTTTGTCTCCTAGGATCCATCTTTCGTTCTTGGCCACTATCTCCGCCTTTCTTCTGCTGATTTAGTTTGTTTTGGACATTCACTTGAGCCTTTCCAAACTATCATTAGAGTGCTTCACTGCAATATTACTTTGTACTCAATCTTCACCTGGTCCTGCAACATTCTTCTTCCTAGAGCATCTGGTTTCCTCCTTCCACAAATACTATGTAACACACCTACTTTTTTTATAACATTATTCAGGAGATTTAATTAGATAAATTAAATAGAACAATGTAAATGTTAAGTGACAAGAGGATTAAGACTTTAATTAATTTAATTAAGGCCGAGCCTAATATAATAAGTAATGGGCTTAAGAATGGGATTTTTATTATTATTTTAAGTTACATAAGGGCATACCAGGAAATTGCCACCCAATGACCATTACCCTTATATATTTCCGTTCCTACCATTATACTTCTCATTCACGTCATGTTGAAAACAAAAACGCAAGGAAGAAAGGCCGGCCACTAACAAGAAGAATAAAATTGAAAGCTAGAGAATCAAGCTTAGGGGAAATCAATCTCAATCCAATCTCCTTATCTAAATTAGGTTAAATAATAATACCATCTCTATTTTGTTTTGAATCATATATTTTTGGATTTAAGGGTAAATTCGACAAGATTGTTTAAAGAGGCTAAGCACGATTTTAGGGTAAAACCAAGATTAATTGATGTTTAAATGCAATGGGGAAAATTTTGAGTTATGAGAAACATCGTTTTGGAGTTGGGTTTGAATTTTGATAATTTTCCAAGCTATGAAAAGATTATTTTGAGTTTTCAAAGGAAAATACGGTTATTAGGGTCTATGAATTTATTTTGGAAAATATTGAGAATTTTGGGCTGGAATTTTGTTATGTTAGATAACATGATTAAAGAATTTTTTGAATTTTTGGGGATATTTCTAAAGTGATTTGATATGCAAAATAAATTATCTTAAAAAAGGGACTTCTTTGCAAAAATTGGTTTTGCTTAATGGAAGGGATTAATTGTTTAACTTAACGATGATTTAGATCTAAATTAGCGCCAGTTATTTTCGAAAAAGAATTTGAAAAGGTTAAGGCAGCCAATCTGGTGTTGACACGTGATAGGTTTGTTAGAGTGAAGTTTGCTTTAAGAAGAAATAAACCAAGTTTGCTCAGAAAATTAGTTCCGTCTACTTTAGAAAGTACCTTTCGACACAAGCTTCTTCCTTCATCTTAGTCGAAACCAACTATGCCGAAACCAATAGAAAAAGTATCACAAAGATGGTACACGTTGGATAGGAGGAAGCCGAATGATAAGGTGTCAAATACATAGCTTCTAAAGGAGTCGAAACCTTGATTTGTTTTTATAAAAGAAAAGCGCCTGCCTCTATTTTATTTTAGCCTTCGAAAGATTCGAAGCATACGGTTTTGAAAGAGACTTTTAAAAGGTTTTGAAAGGGTTGCCATTAACTTAAGATTGCTTTTGACTGGGTTCCTTTACTTTTGAAAGAATGTTTGGAAAGAGGGGGTTCCGACCTAGTCAAAACCCTGCTGTCGTTTCATAGCCTTTTGTTGATGTTGAAGATATTAACGCTCTCGAAAGGTACTTTGTTTTATAAGTTTAAGCTGCTACCTATAGCTTTCGAAAGGGGTTAGGGGTTTCAAAGGAAATCGTTTCGAAAGGCTTTTCGACTCCAACCTTCTAATATTTTACCCAGATGATTAAATGCTTTCAAAAGAGATGGTGCCAATGCCATCAAGTTTTCCCCGATATTTTTATATAATAAAGGATGGTTTCAAAAGAGTTGCTTTCACCAATATTCACTTTGACCCAAATAATCTTTTGAGTATAAACCAATGCTTTTGAAAGGAGGCCTTTCAATGATTTCAGAAGGGTTGCTTCCACTGGTGTCGAAAGGGGTACTTTCAACTGGTTTTGAAGCTATGCTTCTAAAGTTGAATGCTAGTAGTTTAATATTATCGAAAGGTTTCGAATGGAAGATTTTAAAGTATTAAAAGGCGGGAGCCTAATGTTTAAAAGTAGATTTTTAAGGCTTTCGAAGGAAGGCATCTTATGAAGTCGAAAGCTAGGTTTCGAAGGTATCGAAAGGATTTATAACCCAAACTTGTTTTTTTTAAGGAAAAATCCATGGCTAAATTAAATGAGTTTTCATAATGGTTTTAAGAAGAAGCTATCTTTGATAAAATAATAGGTTAATAGGATTAGCCATGTTTTATATTAAACCCACAAGAGTGTTATTGCTATGTTGTTATGTTTTCTTCTTCAAATATGAATATATTCACTTTATAACGGACCCATAACTGCATTTTGGGGATAAAGGGTAGAAGAATCAGGTAGGTTAACCCAGTAGTGAATATAAACTGATTAAACTCCTTAATGAGTAGAATTGCATCCAGTGGGTCAGGTAGACCAGAATATAGAATGCTAAAAATATAAAAGAAAGATATTGGTATGAGCCAATAGGTTCTCAATAATCCCATGAAAACTGCGTATAAGCTAAGTTATTGGCAGGGGCCAATAGGTTCATAGTTAGCCCATGAAAACTACGTATAAAGGAAGATGTCCAAAAGACAGGTCCATTGCAAGCCCATGAAAACTATGAGTCGATACTGGTGGGGGACCGTAGGTTTGTAGTTATCCCATGAGAACTATATGCGGATTGAAATATTGACGGATGTTAATAGGTTCCTAGTTAGCCCAAGAAAACTAGGGTAAGAAGAAAGGATTTTGGGGTCACCAATAGATTCCTAGTCAACCCATGAAAACTAGGATAAGAGTAAGATATTGGAGTTATCAATAGGTTCATAGTTATCCCATGAAAGCTATGTAATTGGAAGGGAAGTCCTTAAATGTTTAACTGGTTATTAGTCAGCCCATGATAACTAATAGGTTAATAGTAATGCTTGAAACTATAATTGAGACGGATAATCTAAAATGAATTGGAATGGGTAATTCAGAATTGATCATTCGTTTTTCATATCATCATGTTATACTGTTTTGAATTGTTTTAACCATTATGGATGTAGGAGCACAGTGTATGGTTTTATAAAGGTTTTTGAGATATCGGTGAGGGGAAACCCGTTCCACTAAGCGGCGTGGTCTCATTAGATATCTAAATGATTTGAGTTGGTAGATTATTATTCATACCGGGCTTTATTTCTAATTCGAAGTTTATGTTTCACCCTTAAACTCTCGTGCACTCAATTGATTTTGAGTAGTTTGAGAGTTGAGGTTTTCAGATATCTCTTAAGATGAATAAGCTTCCGGAGACGTGCAAAAGGCATGATAGCTATTTAAAATTATCTTATCTTTTGATTTCGGTGTGTTGTTTGTAATGGCAGAGTTGTTATATTTCTCGTATATACTCTGATCATCTAAAAGGGCATCTTTATATGTCACTCTTGTGCATATGTTGTAATAAATATACTCTCTCTGAACGTGATTTGCGAGTTTGGGATTATGTAATAAATTAGAAATATTTTGAGATGAAATGTGATTTTGTTTAAAGTTTAATTATTTTCCATATTCATGTGTTTCTGTGTACTAATGAATCTAACTTCCCCCTATTTGGTCGCCGAGGATTAATAATTATGGATGACTGCAGCATCCATAACTGTTAGTTTTGGACCTCCAAGTAGGGAGATGTTACAAGTTGGTATTCGAGCATAGGTTTATGAACTTTGAAAGAAATTTAAACCAAAAAGTTTTTGGAGCATAATCCAATGAATTTGAAAATATGATCGGGGTTTGGTTTAACACTATAGTAATGTACTTGTATGTTATATGTGTGTATGTCTGCTCCTTTCTCTCTTAGACCATTCATCTGTATCTTACTAAGGCTTGTATGCATATTTATGAGAAAGATGATATGGAAGCAGAAAACGAAAGAGGAAATTTAGGTGGAGGAAGTGCCACAGCCAACGAAAATGCTCGAACTAATACTAGGAGGAATCAAGGTCGATAGGCTAATGCTAATCCAAACCCTGAAGCTAATGTAGGTGCTAGAATTCCGCTAGTAGATGCATGGATGGTGTATCAGTTGTTGGATAACCTTTTGCAAGCTGAAGTAGTTGGTAACGTTGGAGGAGCTAATCATGTGGCTCCAATTGGGAATAACTATGCTAAGCTAAGCAGATACTACACTTGTTTGGGTGGAAAACTATTTGTTGGAATGGAGGATGCTGTTGAGGCTGAGATTGACTACTGAGTTGTGAAAGGATCTGTACTAATCTAGGCTTGGATGATGTACCAAAGAGAAGGCTAGCCTTTAGGGAGTTGCTAGGGGCAGCGCTTTACTGGTGGAATAGTGTGACCACCAAGGTACCGGAGGAAGAGCCAACGTGGGCTGATTTAAGTAGAGGTTTCTGTCTAAGGTTGCTAAGTCGGCATTGATGAGAAAGTTCATGGATCTGGTTCAAGGAGAAATGTCGGTGATCGAGTATGCTGCTTAGTTTGATGTGCTGTCTCAATATGGATATGCCATGGTTGACACTGACGTCTGAAGGAACGAGAGGTTCATTCGAGGACTGAGACCTAAGCTTGCTAGAATGACCATGACCCATATCCGAGAAACTTGTAATGTGGTGGTGGAGATGACCATTCACCATGAAGAGATGCTTTCTGTTTCAACTAGAGAAAAACCAGTTGAATCGAAGGGTCCTTGGGGAAAGAAGAGGAAGTTCTTTAAGAATAAGCGAGCCCAGAAAGGGGATGCTGCTAAGAAGGGAAAGGCTGATTTAGTTTGCTATAAATGTAATAAGAAGGGTCATTATGCAAGTGAGTGCCGATCAGGGAAGGGAAAGAAGGCCGCGGACAAGAAGAGTATGAAATGCTTTAACTGTGATCACGTGCGGTATTACAAGAACCAGTGTTTAGAGCCAGTTAGGGCGGATAACGGAAAGGGTATTGATGTTGGATCATCAGCTAAGCCTACGACAGCTGGTAAAGGAAAGACCGTGATGGAGGGTACGTTTTTTATTCAAAGTATACTGGCTAGGATACTTTTTGATACCAGTGCGTCACATTCATTTATATCTCAGTGTTTGGTTGATAGGTTATACTTAGAACCACATATCTTGTTACTTCCTTAAGGGCTGCGAATCCAATAGGAGGGTATGCAACTCTGGTGTTGATATGTGACCGGTTAGATCTTGATTTTTTAGGTCATAAGTTTGCATGTAGTTTATATGTTTATGGTTTTGTATATTTCGGAATCATTTTGGGTATGGATTGTTTGAGAAGGTATGAGGTCAGGATATTCTACTAGGATGGGGAGATATCTTTGAGACACCCTGATAGTCATAACCGAATTATATTCTCAGTAGAGAATTCTGACTGGAGTAGTTGCGCTTTATTAAGTGCAATGGAATTGGGAGAAGAGCTAAGTCAGGTTCAAGTAGCAAAAGAGCTTGCAGATGTCTTTGAGTCGGACACAGGACTACCACCGAAATGAGCTATTGAGTTTTGGATAGATCTTGTGCCAGAAGCCGAACTTATAAGTAGACCACCTAGTAGATGACACCGACAGAGATAAAGTAATTGATGGTGCAGCTAGTGGATCTTGAGGGAAGGAATTTTATTAGACCAAGTAGTTTGCCTTGAGGAGCAGATGCGGTATTCGTGAAGGAACCAGATGGGTCGTTAAGGATGTGTATCGACTATCATAAGATGAACGAAATGACGATAAAGAATAAGTATCCTTTTCCGAGAATTGATGATCTATTTTATCAGTTGAGTGGAGCCAGAGTGTTTTCCCAGTTGGACTTGGAAATATGGTTCTATCAATTAAGAGTGGAAGAGAACAATATTTCTTTGACTGCATTTCAGACTAGATATGGTTCATATGAATGGTTAGTAATGCCATTTGGGTAGACAAATGCACCAACTTTCTTTGTGGATTTGATGAACCGGGTCTTTAGAGAGTATTTGGATAGATTCGTATTGGTGTTTATAGATGACATTTTGGTATACTCTAAGGATGAGAAACAGCATGAAGATCATGTTAGAGCTGTGCTAGAGAAGCTAAGGAAGAATCAGCTAAAAGAGAAGTTTTCCAAGTGTCATTTTTGGAAGAAAGAAGTTAAAATTCTTAGTCATGTGGTTTCAGAGAAAGGATTATCAGTCGATCCAAATAAGATCGAAGCTGTGAACAATTGGAAGAGACCAGAGACGGTGATCGAGATTAGAAGTTTTCTTGGACTTATTAGCTACAACCAGAGATTCATCAAGGATTTCTCGTGGATAACAATACCTTTGACTAATCTTACCAGCAATAATGTGAAGTTTTTTTTTGGTCCAACAAATGTGAGGAAGCATCCCTTAAGTTAAAGCATTTGTTGAGCGCCAGTGTTAATAGTTCCAGATGGAAACCAAGGTTTGGTGGCATATACTGATGTGTGTGGGACTGTATTGGGAGCAGTGTTGATGCAGAAGGGCAAAGTCATTGCTCGCGCATATGGGCAGCTTAGACTGCATGAATTAAGATTTCTACTCATGACTTAGAGGGTGTTGCAGTGATTTTAGCCTTGAAGATTTGGAGGCATTATCTCTTAGGGTGGAGATTTGAGTTGTATAACGATCATAAGTTCTTAAAATATATATTCCCTCAGAAGGAATTGAATATGCGACAGCAGAGATGGTTGGAATTTTAGCTGCTTATGATTTTGGTATACAGTACACACCTAGTAAAGGTAATAAGGTAGCAGATGCTCTCAGCAGAAGACATCAGAATGTGGTGTTGGCTATGTTAGTAGAATGGAAGGATCTTGAAGATTTGGCTATTTGTGATGTGCAGCTAAAATCGAATGCTAGTTCTTGCCAGAGTACTGCCATGTTGTCCCATTTAGAAGTTCAACCAGTGTTGATCGAGAGAATTGCTTCTAAATAGAAGGAGGTTCCATTATTAGCCGAGAGGATTAGAAGCCTTGAGGTTGGAACTGAGATCAATTATTTGAAAGATTTTTGTCTTGACTAGAGAGGATGGCTGATAAAGAAGGGGTGATTATGTGTTCCAGATGTTGAGAACTTGAGGAAAGAAGTCCTTGAGGAATGTCATCGATCCAAATTTATGATTCATCTTGAAGGGAATAATATGTATCAAGATATGAAGAGGAGCTTATATTGGAAAGGCATGAAAAGGGATGTTGGCTTGTTGGTTAGGCAGTGTGTAAACTGTCCACAAGTGAAAGTCGAACATCAGAAGTCAAGTGGGTTGCTTCAGCCTTTGGAGATTTCAGCATGGAAATGGAATTTGGTATCTAAGGATTTTATAGATGGGTTGTCAAGGTCAAGTAGAGGAAATGATAGTATATAGGTTATTGTGGATAGGTTGACCAAAAGTGCCTATTTCATTCCAGTATAGTCAACCAGGATGGCACCTGTTTTGGCGAAGTTGTTCATGAAGAACATATGTAGACTTCGTGGAGTTCCTAGTAGCATAGTCAGCGATAGAGATACTTTATTCACTACCAAATTCTAAAAGAGTCTATCGAATGTGTTAGGCACTAAGCTTAAGATGAGTACCGCATATTACCCTCAGACGGATGGGCATACAAAGAGAGACTCAACAAGGTACTCGAGGATTTGTTGAGAGCTTGTGTGTTGGAATTTGGTGGATTATGGGAGGAAGATCACCTACATTTGGTTGAGTTTTCTTATAATAATAGTTACCAGACTAGTATAGGCATAGCGCCTTTTGAAGCTCTATATGAAAGGCCATGCAAATCCCCTACATGTTGGTTGGAAACTGGAGACAGATTGGTCTTCGGTCTAGATTTGGTAAGGGAGGCGTTAGAGAAGATTGAGTTGATCTGAGAACGGATGAAGGAAACACAACCCAGACAAAAGAGTTACGTAGATAAAATGCGTAAGGACCTAGAGTTCTCATTTGAAGACAGGGTTTTCATAAAGGTATCACCGATAAAGGGTGTGATACGGTTTGGAAAGTTGGCCCTGATATATGTTCGTTCATTCTAGATTATAGAAAGGAATGGAAAGCTCGCATACAGAATAGAGTTGTCGAGCAGTATGGGAGGTGTCCATAATGTATTTCATTTGTCTCATCTTTAAAAATATGTGCGCGGTCCAGAGGCGAGCAATCCTTAGACAGAGTCGGAGGACTTGGTAGTAGAGTCTGATTTGACTTTTGTTAGACAACCAGTTCGAGTTGTAGCGAGAGATGAGAAAAGGTTGATGAACAAGTCATCAAATTGGTGAAAGTTTAATAGAGCAACAATGAGAAAGACTGTACTTTGGAGACAGAGGATAGGATTCGAGATACTTATCCCGATCTGCTTTGAGGGTATGCCTATATTAGATTTATATAGATAATTCCTAGTCAGGTAGACTATATGGTTGTTAGGAGTCGTTACAGATGATTGCTACGTTTAGTATTTAGTCCTTACTAAATTTCGAGGACGAACCTGTAACACCCCTAATTTTTTTTGATAACATTATTCAAGAGATTTGATTAGATAAATTACATAGAACAATGTAAATGTTAAGTGATAAGGGAATCGAGACCTGAATTAATTTAATTAAGGCCGAACCTAGTATAATAATTAATGGGGCTAAGAATGGTTTTTTTTTATTAGTTAGGTTACATAAGGCTATATTAGAAAATTGCCGCCCACTAACCCTTGCCCTTATTTTTTTGTTCCTACCATTATACTTCTAATTCACGTCATTTTGAAAACTAAAACGCAGGGAAGAGAGCCTGGCCATTAACTAGAAGAAATCAAATAGAAAGCTAGAGAATCAAGCTTAGGGGAAATCAGTCCCAATCCAATCTCCTTATCTGAATCAAGGTGAATAATAATTCCATCTCTATTTTCTTTTAAATTGAATATTTCTTGATTTAAGGATAAATTTGTTTTTATGATATAATGGATGATGACATGCTTGATTTATAATTTATATGGTTTTAAAAAGATTGTTTAAAGAGGATAAGCACGGTTTTAGGGTAAAACCGAGATTTAATGATGTTTAAATACCATGAGGAAAGTTTTATGTTATGAGAAACATGATTTTAGAGTTGGGTTTTAATTTTGATAATTTTCCAAGCTATGGAAAAATTATTATGAATTTTCAAAGGAAAATATGAATATTTGGGTTTATAAATTTATTTTGGAAAATATATTGAGAATTTGGGTCACGAATTTCAATGTGTTAGATAACATGATTAAAGTGAATTTCTGGAATTTTTGGGGATTTTTCCAAAGTAATTTGCTATGCAAAATAAATTATTTTACAAGAGGGACTTCTTTGCAAAAATTGATTTTGCTTAATGGAAGGGATCAATTGATTAACTTAACCATGGTTTAGATCAAAATTAGCGATAGTTATTTTTGGAAAAGAATTTGAAAAAGTTAAGGCCACTAATCTGGTGTTGACACGTGGTTGGTTAGTTAGAGAAAAGTTTACTCTAAGAAGAAATAAACCAGATTTACTCAGAAAATTGGTTCCGCCTACTTTGGAAAGCACCTTTCGACACAGAAGCTTCTGTCTTCATCTTAGTCGAAACAAATGCACAAGGTATCATAAAGATGGTATGTAGTGGATTGGAGGAAGGCGAAAGGTAAGGCGTCGAAAGCATAGCTTCCGAAGGAGTGGAAACCTTGGTTTGTTTTTATAAAAGGAAAGCGTCTGCCTCTATTTTTTTAGCCTTCGACAGAGTCGAAGCATATGGTTTCGAAAGAGATTTTTAGAAGGTTTCGAAAGGGTTGTCATTAAAATCAAATTGCTTTCAACTGGGTTCCTTTACTTATGAATGAATGTTTGGAAAGAAGTGGTTCCGACCTAGTCGAAACACTACTGCCGTTTTATAGCCTTTCGATGATATTGAAGATATCAATACTGTCGAAAGGTACTTTGTTTTATAAGTTTAAGCTGCTTTCTATAGTTTCGAAAGGGGTTAGGGGTTTCAAAGACAATGGTTTTGAAAGGGGTTTCGACTCCAACCTTCTAATATTTTACCCAGATAATTACATGCTTTCGAAAGAGATGGTGCCAACGCCATCAAATTTTCCCTAATATTTTTATATTATCAAGGATGGTTTCAAAAGAGTTGCTTTCACCTATGTTCTCTTTTATCCAAATAATGTTTTAAGTATAAACCCAATGCTTTCGATAGGGGGAGTTTAATGATTTCGGAAGTGTTACTTCCATTGGTGTCGAAAGGGGTACTCTCAACGAGTTTTGAAGCAATGATTCTAAAGTTAAATGCTAATACTTTAATATAATCAAAAGGTTTCGAGAGTAAGATTTTAAAGTACTAAAAGACAGGAGCCAAATATTTGAAAATAGATTTTTAAGGCTTTCGAAGGAGGTCATCATATGAAGTCGAATGCTAGATTTCGAAGGTATCGAATGGTATTATAACCCAAACTCTTTTTTTAAGGAAAAACTCATGCCTAAATTAAAGTAATTTTATAATGGTCTTAAGAAGAAGAAATCTTTGATAAAATAATAGGTTAAAGGGATTAACCAAGGTTTATATTAAACCCACAGGAGTGGTATTGCTATGTTGTTGTGTTTGCTTCTTCAAATATGAATATATTCACTTTATAATGGACCCATAACTGCATTTTGGAATAAAGGGTAGAAGAACCAGATAGGTTAACCCAGTAGTGAATATAAAATTGATTAAACTCCTGAATGAGTAAAATTGCATCCAATAGGTCAGGAAGACCAGAATATAGGATGCTAAAAATATAAAAAAAAGAGATACTGGCGGGGCCAATAGGTTCATAGTTAGCCCATGAAAACTATGTATAAAGGAAGATGTCAAAAAGACAGGTTCATAGTAAACCCATGAAAACTATGAGTTGATACAGGTGGGGCCAGTAGATTTGTAGCTAGGCCATGAAAACTATATCCAGATTGGAAATATTGACAGATGTCGATAGGTTCCTAGTCAGCCCAAGAAAACTAGGATAAGAAGAAAGGAAATTGGGATCACCAATAGGTTCCTAGTCAACCCATGAAAACTAGGATAAAAGTAAGATATTGGAGTTACAAATAGGTTCGTAGTAATCCCATGAAAACTATGTAATTGGAAAGGAAGTTCTTAAATGTTTAACAGTTATTTGTCAGCCCATGAAAAATAATAGGTCAATAGTAATCGTAGAAACTATAATTGAGACAGATGGTCTAAAATGAATGGGGTGGGTAATCCAGAATTGATTCATTCATTTTGCATATCATCTTATTACACTGTTTTGAACTGTTTTTAACATTGTGGATGCAGGAGCATGGTATATGGTTTTATAAAGGTTTTTGGAGATACTTTTGAGGGGAAACCCGTTTCGCTAAGCAGCGTGGTCGCACTAGATATCTAAATGATTGGAGACGGTAGATTATTATTCATACCGGGATTTATGTCTGACTCGAAGTTTATATTTTTCCCTTAAACTCTCGCGTACCCAATTGATTTTGAGTAGTTTGAGAGTTGAGGTTTTCAGGTACCTCTTAAGAGGAATAAGCTTTCGCAGACGTGCAAAAGGCATGATAGCTATTTAGAGTTCTCTTATCTTTTGATTTCGGTACGTTGTTTGTAATGGAAAAATTATTATATTGCCTGTATACACTCTGATCATCCAAGAGGGCATCTTCATATGTTGCTCTTGGGCGTATGTTGTAATAAATATATTCTCTCTGGACGTGGTTTGCGAATTTGGGATTATGTAATGAACTGAAAATATTTTGAGATGAAATGTGATTTTTTGAAGTTTATTTTTTCCACATTCATGTGTTTCTATGTATCAATGAGTCTAACTTTGCCATATTTGGTCCTCTAGGATAAATAAATATGGATGACTGTAGTATCTGTAGCCGTTACTTTTGGGTTTCCAAGTAGAGGGATGTTACATACTGAGCCGCCTTTGCGTAAAAGCGCTTCAACGTTGCAGTTGTCTTGCCAACTAACCAACGCCAAAATCAAACTCTGGATCAATTCCTCTTATTACGACCATTAATATTGCATGGTCATTCGGATTACTGATTTCTATAACAGATGTATGAAATCTCTCCAAATAATATTTCGACGATTCTCTCGGAGCCTGGATCATGTTGGATAGGGACATTGCATCTTTTGGGTGACTTGAATGCATTCTGAACTGCTCCACAAACCTTGTTGCCAAATCTTCAAATTTAGAGATCGACCTTAGGGGTAACCTTGTAAACCGCATCGTTGCTATTCCAGAAAGAGTTTTGGAAAAACATCTACACTTGGTAGCATCATCTGCTCATGCGTAATCCATTAGCCATTCATATCTCATGATGTGCTGCCTGGGTTTGATTTTTCCCTTGTAGGGAGGTATTGACGACATGTTGAACCCTCCTGGATACTCTGCATGTAAGACGGTATCAAATAACGGGGTATGGTGTCTTGAGATTCCTCATTCATCATTAGTCAAGTCCTGCCCCTCTCTCACTAACTTCCTAACCATAGTCGACAAGTCTAGCATTTGGATATTATGTGCCAAGCAGTGGTCGTGTTCCACCTCACGTAATGGTCCGGTCGATGTCTACGGATCGTTGCACATCTTCTTGGTTCAACATCTTCCCGATGTATATCTTGTAAATTCACTTCATTGTTGTTCCAAGAAAGCATTTGATCAACATTTAAATGAAATCCATCATCCAAATCAGCCTTTGCAGCTCCACCTTGAATCCCAGTGTGCATGGGTAAGTTTCCTCCTTTGATGGAGGGACCAGTACCGATCGCTATGGAAGGACCACGATGGTCTGCCTGTTGATGCCCCGAAGTATCTACGTGATGTCTGTCTATTCTACGATGCTTATGCATGTGATAGCCGTCTAATGAACTAGAACTCTCCAATGCTGAGTAAAGGTTAGGGTCCCTTCTAGCTTTTCCTCGCTGTTGTTGACTGAGTTAATTCATTATGTTGATATTGATTTGAATCTGCTGATTTAATTATCAACGGCTATCCATTAGCTCTCTGATCAAATTGTGGAATTCAACTCTTATAATAGAATCAGTTGGATTCTGGACTTCAACTAGTTCAGTATTCACATCCACTGGTTGGCTGCTCGAGGCCTCCTTGTTGGACAATAGCATTGTTGTTCCTTCCACATTCTAAGAAGTGGATCTAGTATTCCTCACCATTGTTGATACCTTTACTTAGGTTTTTGCAAATCTAAGTAGTATGAGAAACTCCTTGAAGATAACTGTGGATCTCCTTTTGGGAATTTATGCAATCTAGTAGCAACAAAGCGATCTTAATAAGCTGAGAATCAAGGTTCTCAATGAAAGCACAAAAATGTTTGCATCAAAAATTGGCACAAACATCCAATAGAAGCGTTTTGAAGTGAAATAAATGAAAATGGAAACAGTGGATTATAACAAAGAAACAACAGCTAATTGAAATAATAATACACACTCAATAATTTATGGTGGTTCGGTGTTGTTTTCCTACATTCACTTTGAACAGATTGCTTTATTAATCACTTTACAACCTGCAAAGGGATCAGATAAAAATCCTTAGTTACGAAAGAGTATAAAGCAACCAACAGCGTAAAAGTCTCGAAAATAAACAACCAAGCCAGTAATTATAGATGAAGATGGCCAAATATCTCTTAGAAAACTCGGCTGAGAGGCCTTCAAAATGATATGGGCTTACAAAGAGGTTGCATGGCTCAATTCGCAAAGAAGAGGGGTCGTACCGATCCCTTATTTGGTTGAATTTTAGGGTATGATCCTTATGGTGGCTTCCTCATGCTAAAATATGCTTAGCCTTCAAATTTCATGACAATTGGATCGGTGGAGCTCGAGTTGTTGCTTGATATTTGCATCAATATGGTTCGCATGATGCTTTCTGCCAATCCCTTCCAAGCAAAGTATACCAATCCTTCCAACTTCATCCCCCTTTAGGTGTGGTCCCTTGGGTAGGCTTCTTAGGATCCCTATGTCTTGCTCATAAAATTTCATATGCACTGGACTTGTGGATCTTGAGACATTGATTGTTTTCAGTAGGAATGCTATCACACCCTAAAACATGTCAATCCCTATTATTGAAGCCAATTTACGCCGATCCCTCCTGGGTGTTGAACCGTATTTCATATTTCAAACACTTTGCCTTGCATATTCAACATTGACTTCATGTTACCATCTTTATTTGACTTCTGGGCCCCATAATCATCACTCTTGAGTCATAGGCCTTGATGGCAGTCGAATCTAACTTGTGCAATCAGTTAAATATAACCGGGTTAAAATGCCGGATAACAATAAAAAATGGCATCGCACAAAAAGAAAAGCACAAAGTTATATGTAACGATCGATCGTATCCCCATACAAACGTAAAGGCTACATCTAACAACCATGGAAGATCGCCTCCCCAAAGACGAGCTTGAAAGCTATGCCTAACGACCATGAAGGATCGCCTCCCAAAGACGAGCATGAAGTCTATGCCTGACGACCCGAAGGATTGCCTTCCCAAGGACGGGCACGAAGGCTACACCATCCTCATAAGTGTTACCTAATTCAATTAATGACCAATTGGATTTTGCCAAGGTGTCCCATACCACCTGGTGAAATTCAATATTTATTAATAAATTGTAAATTCCATTGGATAAGTGTAATATACTTCCAATAACTAATTAAATAAGTATTGCCTATTGTCCCATAACTACTTTGTGATACTTAAATATGTACTAAAAGATTTTAAATCCCACTTAACTAAAATATTCAGTCGAACAAGTCTAATAATTAACCAATAAAGTAATACATATACTTCATACCACGTGTATTACTAAATCATTTAGTTAGATTCCTCATTCCAGTGAAAGAAATTGCAAGAAAGCAATGACCTCAAAAGTCACACAACAAATGCCAAAACAACATAAAACTAGTGAAAGGCTAAGCATAATAAAAGTGAATATGAGTTTATAGTTTTGAAAGTAAATAATATACTTTTTATCATATGGAAAATGATTTCTAAAATACTTTCTCTATATACTTATTTTTAAACTTTTCCCTTTAAAATCTCCAAACTTATGCATTATTCAACAATATATATTTACTTATAGCTTGAGTACATAACAATAAATCCGAATAGATAACAAAATCTATTTATATATAGTCGTTCCAAAATCTCCTTAAAAGGATATATAGTTCTACAACTATGTTCAAAAAGCCACAAAAATGAGTACATATTTACTTGTGAATATATAAATACTCATATTCCAAAACCATATTGCTATACAAACATTTGCTTATAAACAAAAAAGGTTTATACTACAAAACCATACTTCTAAATTATAAATTATTTCTACTAATTGTATTTAATATATAATTATTTATTAAAAATCATTTATAAAAGGAACTAGATTAATTTAGAAACAAGTTTGAGATTGGTAAATTTTAGTAAACTTTCTATTGAAAATTACTTTTATTCAAACCATATATATATCAATCGCTCCTAATTGATGCACTAGCGCACCTCACAACAAGCAAGAACTATGCTAGGGACAGGCAACCTAGCTACAAGGGAATGAACAACAACCATTTTAGGAAGGTAGACATGATTCACTCTTAACAAGGGCTCCAACAAGCTACAACTCCACAGATCAAATAGGAATCATACGTTGACGTTAAAAAGAAGATCTTGATTACTTACTGCGCGAAAGAACCCATAGCTAAGAGGGGCGGACTCGGCCCTGCTTATAGACTCCGGCTACGCAACCTACTTCCCAAAACTCTGGCACTACAACCAACTCCCCGACATCGATAACCTCTAAGATGTCCCAATCAATAAATAAGGGAAGAGGAAGAAATGTATTTTACCTCATACGGCCTGCCGCAGACAGCACAAAGCATGCGTACCTAACTCCAACTAAGCAACTGGACCGGCCAGGTCACTCACATAAAAACAGAGTTCGTACCCAACTATCAAATTGGAGAATCATTGCTCGAAAAATCAGAAAGCAAGTCGCCTAAAAAATTATCAAATTATATATGGTTATACAAAAATCCATAAAAGAGTTTACATCTACTTTCGATTGAAATTAGACAAAACTAAATTTATAATTCTAAACCGATTATATTTATATATGAAATAGGCAACATTGAAACATGATTATTGTATCTCATAAATCGTATTGAAAAGCCTAGGAAACCAGCATCAAAATAACATAAGGGATATAAAACCAAGGAGACGAATCAAATTCACAAAACTCGAAGTTGTTGGAAGCATTCAAATGATCCGAGTATTGCAAATAATCAAAACAACAATAGACAAGCAAATTTAGAACTAGGTCATAGAATGGAGTAGTTACCTAAAGCGTGCGGTGCTCCAGGAAGCTTGACCAGTCGATTGAACCTAAGGTCAGTCGGCTGGACGTAAGACCTAGAGCTATATGCTCCAGGAATGATTCGATCAATCAATCGAAACCCTAGTTTCAGTCTACTGGACACAAGTACCTGGAGCTGTAAGCTCTAGGTCTCATTCCCAACCAAAGAAAGTAGAGTTTCTAGCAATTTAACTCAATTCCAACAATAACATATGGCTTATAATGATCATATAATTTCACGCAATAACTAGTTGCATCATATAGAAGCAATTTAGTGCAACTTAAGATGATTTCATTCATGAACAGTAAGCATCTCAATTGGTTTTAAGCGGCAGTTTATATTCCTTGCAACTTCAACCATAAAACCATCAAAATATGATATTAGCAAGCATCAAGCATCTGAAACTTAATTTGCAACCCTTATTTTGGTCTTACTAAACATCAAAATATGATATTAGAAAGCATCAAGCATCACCATAAAGCCATCAAAATAAAATGAACATTATTTTGGGCTTTATTTTTAATTTGCAACCCAAAAAGAATTAAATAACCACTTTTATTTAATTACTTACTAAGCTTCATAAATCAAAAACTTAAGTATTTAAACCATAGCCAAATGAATAAAATGACTTATTAAATTATTTTAACAATGAACAATTTTTTTATATAAAGAGGCCTTATTAAACACAAATTCTTCTTTTATTTAAAAAGATTCAAACCAGATAAATATTTTTATCCAAACTCTAGTTCCAATTATCTTTAAATAAAACTCTAAAATTCTAATTTCTCTAATGTCTATAAATTTAGAACTCACCATAATTAAATTGAATCCCAATAATGTTTTCAAATGATTTCAACCCTTTGAAAATCATTCTAAAACAGTTTATTCCTCACGAAAGAATAAAAAATTCTAGATTAATGATTTAAATTCGCCAATTTAAATCATTATTTATTTTATGGTATTAACTCAAAAATCCAAGTCGTTACAGGTTGCCTAGGAGCCAAAAAGGCAATGAAGTGGTATAAATCATAGTAGATAGGCTCACTAAAAGCGCCCATTTTATTCCCGTTAGCAGCAACGGGACCATAGCATCTCTAGCACATATTTATATCAAGGAGATGGTTTGACTTCATGGAATTTCGGTTAGCATTGTTAGTGATAGAGGCCCTTATCTACTAGTGAGCTTTGGAGGAGCTTGCAAGCAGCTTTAGGAACTTCGCTGAAACTTAGTGCTGCTTACAACCCACGGACTGATAGTCAAATCGAAAGGTTGAATAGGTTCTTAGAAGATTGGTAAAGAGCTTACATTATGGACTTTAAATGATATTGGGAGCAGGACCTACCTTAGTTGAATTCGCATACAATAATAGTCACCAAGCGATGCTTGGAACATCATCCTTTGAAGCGCTTTATGGGAGGCCATGTAAATCGCCCAATTATTGGTGGGAAGCCACTGAGAAAATTTTACTTGGACTTTACTTAATTCATAATACTTAGTAAAAAGGTAGAACTAATTAGGCAGCGAATGAAGGTCACATAAGATTGCCAGAAATCATATGCGGATAAGCGAAGAAAGGAGTTGGAATTTGAGGTAGGGGACATGGTGTTTGTTAAAGTTTCCCCAATTAAGAAGAAAATGAGATTTGAAATGACAGGAAAGTTGGCACCAAGATTTGTTGGACCTTTTCCAGTTTTGAAAGAATTGGAAGACTCGCCTATCGGATGCTATCAAATAAATTGGCAAGAATCCATAACGTTTTGCACTTGAGGAAATGCCTTCATAGCACGACCACCATGGTAGAGTCTGTCAATTGAGAGAAACTAAGGCGGAGCCGATAGCACCCTATGCCACTGCACGCATTGTGAACCATGGAACTACGAATATATGCAATAAAGAAATTAGGGTGGTTCGAGTACAACGAGAAGATAACCCGGTGGAAAGCACATGAAAAACTGAAGAGAAGATGAAAACCTTCCATCCTAAGCTTTTCACTTATAAACTTTCTCTCTCAAAAGTAGGTTTTTGGTGCATCATTGTTACTAGATTGGATGGTAAGGGATAGTGGTCACACATTTTACGGTCGCTTTTGCACTCATATAGAAAAAATTGCATGTCTAGGATGCTTGCATACATGCCTATATGTCACGACACTTGCATTCACGCTAGGATTGAGCTCACCTATAGCATGTCTTCATACATAATCACGTTACACTTTTGGTTGTGTGAATGGTTGTATAGATAACTTGATTGTATAATATGGATGCTTAGTATGCGTTATGTTTCCCGTTCCTTAGGGATTTTGGAAATGAAATCCTTTTTAGGGGGGAGAATATAACACCCCGTAAAAATTAACAAGAAACTGATTAAGTAAGATAAGGTTAGAAATGGAAATTTTGTAAATGATAGAATTTGACTATGAATCTTGTATCGTTGCGTTCGTGGCGGTTTTCTAATCAATTTTCGTATATAAAGTTTTGAAATTGGAAATCAAACAAAAAAATAATTGACATTTGAAGTTTTCGAATTAAAAATAATTTAAATGAAATTCAAATTAACAATTAATTCTAGAACTAGAAATTCAAAAGTTAACAATAATTAGACTTGGAAATTAGGTAAACGTTAAAATAAACGTTAATGTTAATTGGTTAATAAAGAAATTAAATAATCATATAATGGCGATCAAAATTCTTTCCTAAAATAAGATGACCGGTCAACCGCCTAACTAGGGCCAGTCGACCGGTTGTAGAGGCTAGGGATAAAGTAGATCGTGAACGGCCCAGATTTTATAATTTTAGACCATTTAAATCTGATGGTTTTGTTGCTTTCTAACCATTATAAATTAGAGTCTAGTCCCCTCACTTTTATTCACAAATTACTTTAGGAACAAAGAAAAACTCTATCTGTCTCTCTTTAAAGATTTAGAAAATTCTCTAGGATTTTAGATAAAAAATTTAGGTGTTTATTATTCAATTTCTAATTCTATTCCCCTCTAACTCCTAAATTTATAAATCTAATTCATGCACAATTCGCTTATTGTATATTTCTAAAAGAAGAGATCTATAATAGATTGAAGCGGGCGTAAACAAATCCAAATAGGAAGAGCTAAGGATTTTTTATGAGTGGAAATCTTAGTTTTTCTTATTTTAGAAGTTATAGTATAACTTGGATTCGATATATGACTTGGGGAATTTGGTTTATGAAAACATCACACTAAAACCACAAAATTTTCCCAAATGAAATGTCAATTCTTCAATTAGAATCTCAATTATTCTATATTTTTAAATAGTGGAATTTTATGGTTATTGCAATTTTGATGTTTTACATTCTATTCCACTCCTTATCTTCTTCTTTGGATCTGATTAAGGATTTGAAAAGAAATAAGTAAGAAAATGGTGTGTAACATACGGTTTCTTTTCGTAGTTTGTGTTACCTATTCCCGCAATTCGAATAGAAAATCTCTTTTTCAACTTTATGTAAAGAAGTTGAACAGAGAATAAAAGGGTTTGAACTGTAAATTTCTTTTAATGTTGATTTTTCTATTTTAGTATAAAATAAGTTTGGTATGGATTCTATTTTTATGAAAATCTGTTGTTGAATTGAGAATATTGGATATATGGTATATAAATTGATATGGAATTGGACTTTTATAAATTTGAAGTTTTGATATTTATACGATTAGCTTAGGACCTAATCTTCGTATGCTTAAAAATATTTTAGGCATGTGTGCGTGTGTGTGTATAGACACACACACACACACACACACACACACACTAGCATATGAATAACGTATAATTAATAGTGTATTAATTGTATAGTTAATAGGTTATTAATTAGTATTAAATCCTCCTTTGGAAAGAAACTGATAGTTAAGGCGAAATAAGGGTTTTCCTTATATGGCCCTAACAGAGAATGCGGTGAGGTATGTGATAGTATGTTAAGATAGCATAGATTATGACTAAGTTATAGGGATGCGAGGTCAGTCAAAAGCACACAGAAGTCTGCTCATCTAACTTGGCTACCAACGGTGTGACTTCGGGGCCGATGTGAGACATCATCTATAATAAGTACCTATGGAGGGCTCGAGGTTAGTCCCAAATTTTGTAGGATAAACCTACCCAGCTAATCTTGCTATAAGCACCTACAAATATTCAGACTGATGTGCGACTTAAAGTTTGGATGATGGATCATAATACGTAAGACCGTCTTGGGGTTGAAGGTATTAAGTGGCCGATTGAGAGCCTACCTCCTCTCTTTGTAGGAAGTGCTAAATGGTCGGGGTTTGCGGTTAGACATGGTAAAGGATATCTCAGGGAGGGTCCGCTTCGACTTTGAGCTATTAAGTGGCTATTGTAGGGTCCACCTCTCCCGTAAAAAGAAGTATTAAGTGGTTTGAAGAGATTCTTTACAATGTCAGCTAGATAGTACCAGAGTGGAGTCCACATTAGGATATGTATTAAATGACGGGGACCTGCCTTGAACGAGGTATTAACGATAAGAGTCTGCCTAGTTCCTGTTAAAAAGATATTAAGTGGCTTGGGTGCCATCTCTTGCATCGTTAGGACATTACTGACGATACATGTATGGGACTGGGAATGGCCTTTGGCCTATAGTTGAAGATGGGTTATTGGGTTGAATAGGGGTAATGGTTATAGAATTGGACTAGAAAAGCCTTAAGGCTTATAGTTAGAAGACTTATAGTATAGTTAGAATGTGTAAGACATATTCTTGTTTAAATTATACTGCCCAAGTACTATTATAGAAAGGCTTGAGATATTTATTCATCGGACATTGTTGTTCTGACTCCCTACTTATTACAACACGGGATAGAGAAGATGACGTAGAGTTTTGGAGATGGTGGTGGAGATGAAGACTTGTGGAAGTTACTTATCTATCTATTTATGTCATTTATATATTTCTAATGTACCCATTGAGACATGATGTATTTTGAAATATTATACCATGAATATTTAACATTGTTATATGGGATTATGTTGTATGTTTTTTTACATTTGAATTTTTAAATAAATGAGTATCGTTCTTTTATTATATTTTACTATTCTGTTGTGAGGTTTTGAATGTGTATATAGATAGCTTTGTGTATTGTTCTTTAAATCAATTTTACGAACAACCAGCTTTGAAATTGACGGTAACCACTCCTAGCCGTTGATTTGGTCGCATAGGTTGATGGAGAATAGCTTTAAAGACGGTATAAATATATAGCCCAGAAGCATGCTAGTTGTAATTCCATACAGGTAGCGTCTTTCATGTTGAGGAAGGCGGCATGCTATAGGAGTTAGCATGCTTTTGGTAGAGAAGCTGTAGTGGTAAGTGTACTACGTCATACTAGGTCATTCTATTCAACCTCTAGCACATTCATCAAGTCATTAAGGCTGGAAAGAAGCTTCTTGCATAATGACGGTGTGTAATTTGGTGCAAAAACTTGCTAAGAATAAGGCAGAAAAATCTAAGTTTAGAGGTTGAAGGGCCGAGCAGAGACAAAGCAACATGACGGGCTATGTGGGGTTGGTCGTAAGCAGGCTAAGATAGAGTCAAGCCATGGACAGATCACTTTGAGTCGGGTCAAGTCATGAGATGGCGGGTAGACTCAGGCAGGGCCCAGAGCGGCATATCTGTGATTTGTTTGTTGGATTTGCTGGGACGGAATTTGTGCAATTAAATCACTTCCAGTTCTACAACGATGGAGGTGCTAAAAGTTATAGCGGAAATAAAATGGAGATACAGTGGAGCTACAAAATGCTTTATTGAAAATAAAATAAAATCCCCAAAGTTAATTTATTCTACTTCTCGCATCAGTTTTATAGGAATTTTTTTAATCTTATATATGAAATGAAGAATATCATGATTCATACAGTCATGAGTTGGTTGCTAAAATAGATTTTTACTTACGTTGAGCACTTAGGCCTTAAATTTAGGCCTTTACCATAACTTGTTGATTTTGTTTAAAAGAAAACTAGTCAAATCAATTTTTTTGTATTAATGTTTTAAAGAGGATGCTAAAAACCGTTGATTTAGTGGGTGTAGCAGAAAAAACGGAGACTTAAGCGAATCTACTATTTGATAGCGCTAAATTGAAAAACATAACGATCAAAGAGCGCTACGTGTTTTAGTGATGATTTAGCAAGGTATAACTGCATAGGATGGAGCTAGGTTGAATGTGGATCGGCTTAAATTGGGTTGCGCTAAGAAGCACTAGTTGACATGGATTTAGGCCAGACCTAGATGTGATGGCCAGCTAATCATGTTTGGGAGAAATTTGAGCAACGCTCATATATATATTATTATGTTGCACTTATACATCATGCACATATAAGTATGTAATGATACTATCATTAATTATTTTAGTTATAATCTATTAAATTCAGTAATTAAATAAATCAGAAGCTTTAAAAAATATATGATTTTGTTTAATTAATTAGATTCGATCTAATTCTATCTGTAGACTTCATGGTTCCAATATAATCCAAAATAGGAAAAAAAATTAAAATATACCTATTTCATCTACTTTCGACGAACCCGATTCCAATAGTTATTAGCCTACCCTATAAGAAGATGGGAAGGACAAATATTATAAATGAATCTAAAAGATGAAATGGAAGATCCCAACTTGATTGATGAGCTTAATATGGTAAGAAGGGTGGAAAATTTCAACACGGGAAGAACTTATAAAGTGATGGACAGAAAGGACTTTATATGCTATTGTTTTTAAAAACCGGGCCACATGCTATGATTTTGCAATAAACTCAAGAAAGTAGAGAGATATTAAAGGCACTAGAGAAACTAAACAACAAGCACGAGGAAGAAAGTAATGGAGAAACAAATGTCTGCACGAGGATGAATCTATATATCAAGTGTAAAGACTAAGTGGTTGATTTACCTTCTTGTCTCTATATATGTAAATAGAAGGAAGTGTTTATTAATTACAAGGAGTGAAGCATTAAGGTGAAATGAACTAATGGTTATGAGATGGATGTAAATGGTTGGTTTGACCTAGTTGAAGATGTTTTATGGAATAGGGATAACACTAATAGGAGTTAGGCATGCTCCACAAAACTAGAAAAATCTTATTTCAGTTGGACAATTGAAAAACATAGTTATAATTTCTCCACTTGAAGTGGAGTGGCTAGAGCATGGAAGGGAAATAAGGAGGTATTACATGCGAAGCGTGAGAGAAACAATTTGTACAAAGTGGTTGGAAAACTCTGGAAATCATAGGAAGATCTCGAACTCTATTGGAAAAGGAAAATTCGCATGAATCAAAATGGAGAAAAGAAATTAAATCCACAAATCCTACATGTATACTTTTTTGGAATTACAAATAATTTTGAATGACAAGCACCATTGTCCTAGTGGTTAAGTGATTTTACTTTGGTGCGAGAGGTCACAAGTTCGAACTTACATAGCGTGTTTCGAATATTTATTGGCACGTGATTTATTGTTCCAGTGACGTGTTGTATCTATGTACCATTTTCAAAAAAAAAACAATTTTGAATGGATGTTAGATGCATGTTCGATTGGCGAACATACATGTCTAGGTGATTTGGATGTTGGTGTAGTATCCTAAAGCACAATGGAGATAGGTGATAATTTTGTTTTGAAATGGTGTGTTAAAAATTTTGTGACACAATATGGTACTCGTTTTGAAGAAGGTATGATTTGGGACATGATGGAGAAGATAGTTTGTAAAATGAAGTTCATATGTAAAATTTATATTTAAAATAGTGAGTACGGAAGAATATAATTGATTAATTTTAGTTAATCAACTCATAAAATTATTCAAATAGACCGGAGACATGATTCAAATTCATGCAATATTTTTGATTTTTGGGATTCTAGTTGGTGCTATGATCATTGATTTGTAATACTTAATTTAAGAAAGTATATCAAAAATAGATAATATCTTTGATATATTTATTTTTAAGGAAAAGAACAAATGAACATATAGTTAAACAGATTTGTTTATTCATTTAACTTGTTAAAGATACATTAGAATTTTTATTTTTAGGATATTTTTTATTGAAACTAAACTATCATGATGCCAATTAATATTATCATTTGTGAAAGATGTTGCCTCATAAATTTATTGGTAATCTAAAATAATTATCATATGTAATAATATCGATATATGCCAATGATTTGTATGCTCAAATACCAGTAACCATGATTAGTAACCATAATTTATCATTAAGTAAAAGAAACAAAAAGTTAGTTTCATACAAGTCTATGATAGTTATGTGAAGTAGATTTATAATTACCGGTTTGTAGACATAACAACTAGTTCATATTAATTATTTTTGGATATTTGAGAAAATAATAATTAGCATTATTTAATAACATATTAATACATATAAAAATAATTTTATTCTAACTTTTTATTTACCTTCTTCATTATAATATGAAGGAAAACTCTTTCCTTATCAACGATGACAATTCCTCCTCTTTTTCTCAAATCACAACACGGGAAATGCTTCTATAGAACACATGTTGTAAGTATATGAAGTCAAGAGAGTGAAATCGAAGATGGCTTTACCATTGCATGTGTCATCCTATTTTAAGACACGTTGTCATTAATATTACACCAATAGATAGTGATTTGTTATTAATCTAATGTGTAAATGAAGGATGTGAAGAAAGATGTCCATGTTTTCGATATGTCTTGGGATATACTTAAAAGAAAAGGGAGAATCATGAGCCCTTATTAATCATCACGATATTAGTTGTTTAGTCTAATTCCATTTTAATATAATATAATTCAATACGACAACTTTTTTACCCATATGATAAACGACATGGGAAACAAGGTTGAGACTGCATTACTAAGGATGTAACTGCTCAAACTGATATCTAATTATGAGACAACCCCTTGCTACTTGTCATTTTTTTTTTTTACACAATTTAGTTTGGGCTAATTAGGGTTGCCTTCTTTTCTGACCAACTATTTTCTTACTGTTTTTTTTTTCTTCCTTTTTTTTTTTATTTCCCAAGATCCACTCCAATCAATATAAAAATATTGATACACCTCATTGTAAAAACTATTTGATTAGTCACATAGTTTTTTATACCAGAGTCAAATAGTTTTTTTATACCAGAGTATGTTTTTTTTTTTTATGTTCTGAGTAACTCAGCCCATTTTTTTTTAGCAAAATCAAACTGAATCATTCACAACAAAACAACCAAGAAGATCCCTTCCATTTGAATCTCTGCGCCATTCATTCAACTAATTCCTACTTGTTTCCTTGTGTTTATCATTGGTGTATTAAGTGAAATATGGGAACTAACTCATAGCATTTCAACTTACCAAAATTTTCCCTTTCAATGACCAATTTGAGACTGTGCATGTTTCTGTGCAACTGTGTGCACATAATCATGCACAACTGCAGTTTACTTCCTCTTTGGTCCTTAAGTGGACTAATTTCGTTTAGGTATGATTCTGAAATGAATTAGCTGAATCTACAAATTTCACTTATACCAATAATTACCAAATACAGTTTTACTTCTGAGTTACCCCTTCTATGTTATTCTTTTCTTTTTCTGTCCATGGTATTTCTTATCTCATGATGTTAGTAGTGACTAGATGAACAGGTTCTAGGTGTTCCTAAACAAATTAATGCATAAGCATACTAGTTTACTTATGCTTCAGACCCACTACCAATTTCCTTATCTAATTTTCAAGAAATAAGTATGTCCACAGTTTCTAACATGAAGCAAAAGGCCTTATCATCTTTTACTGAAAATAATGTTCATTACAACATACTTTTCCCAATCATCCTTTACATAGTAATAAAGTTCTTCCTTGCATAATTTGAAACATCATTACATAAAGCTTTTACTGAAAACAAAATAGAAGAACTATTCTCCTACAAAATCCTAGCTTAGTTAGTTTGCAATTCCTTCAAGCATCATATGTCTGCATCTTACTATTTAGCATCCTTTCTTCCTGCAACCATCTCAGGGTCTGCTTCACAATGCAAGTGAAACACCCATTTGATGCAAGCAACAAACAGGTCAGATTGAAATCTGGTATGAGTAAGTTTAATTGACAAGTACACAAGATTTACGAAACTGATTCCATATCACCTTAAGTTCAGATACTAACTGTTTTACCCAAATTGTTAACCCCTTTCATCAGGTACTCATTTTTGTTGTGTCTTTACAGTGAAATGAATGAATTGTTAAATGCATGAATAAGTGTTTAAACCAATTCCTTAGCAAAAATTCTTATTTCAAGAATTCATAGCAGCCATCATACAAATCACCCAGGCATTTCATAGCCATTGAACAAGCAAAACTCCTACCATTTAGCTAAAGCATCAAAACTGGTCTGCATACCAGTACTCACCATACTCTTAGCATATACATCTTTGCTTATCAATCCATAACACCTTTTTTTTTTTAAGAGTCCAGTATCACATTTTGTAGTTGCACTGGTGCACACTGCCTGGAAGCTACTATTTGATTTTCCAGTGCACTACTAGCTTTTGGACATAAACATGTCATGTGCAAACTTACACCCCAACCTTGATGCAAGCCAACTACCATGTCATACCCCCTTCCCTCATATCCAACCTGATAGAGGTGACCCATGCCTTGAGTTTAATTACTAAATTCTTTCCCATGACCCCCTATTACCTATGCAGTGTCATGCCCCACCCTATTGTACCCCTAATCAATGCATACAAGCAGTTTTATACATCCATCAACCATTCAGTGACCCATGTATTCAACCATCACTCACCTTTGAAAGTCATTTCAAGTTAATTTCCTGCAGAAACATATTTTTGGTTGGAGCATAACTCAGAGCATTTCCAAATGGAATGCTACTAGGGTTCTCTAGCAATAAGGTCGTTGAAGCCATCCCATGCTTCATAATGTATTTTCTCAATAACCTTATTTCCAGAGGGTACCCTATGATGCATCAAGATTTAACATGTGGAACTTCCACTGTATCTCAATCATCTTTTCAAATGCAAGACATAAGCCAGAGGATTCCCTTCCCCTTACTGCCTTGCACCCTACTTTTTCTTGCTAGTAAATACTTAAACCAAAAATATTTTTCTCAAACTTAGAATACCACCAGTAAGTCAGTTATTATCATACTATCATTAAATGAACATGTACAATCAAGTCATTATTTAAATAGTAACAAAGCACTGCAAAACACAAAGTCCAGAAACAACAGGAAATTGTCAACTAAAATGCATATAAACATCACAGGAAAATCAAGATAAGCTAAAGGTTTTATGGCTGCCTTTCATAGGTCTTAATGCCTTGCCAAGTGAGGATTTACTCACCATGTTTCTTCTTCCTAGGTCTTAATTCAAGTTTGCCATTGTTTCTCCTTAATCTGTTGCTTACTTCCCTTTTCTGTGTTTTGATTTCTGGCCTTCCAATGTGCACCCGTAGGAGATAGTATGGTATATAGTGGAGTTGTTAGGGTTTTAAGGTTAGTTAGGTAATTTATTTTCATCAGAAATTCCATCATTATTCCCTAATTTCACCCAACAGTTTACCCTCTCCCTGCAGTTCTCCTTTTTCCCTGTCTTAACCCTTTTTGGCAAAGTTCCTTCACACATTTCATGCATGAATTCTTTGGCTCAGGCATTCCTTGTCTTTTCTGGGTGATAGTTATGCATATAATTTTTATTTGAACGGCCAGCTAGGTGTGTGTTTCTGCTAACTACTGGGTATATGCATGTGTATCCCTATGTGTGTATATTTTCTCTACCCACACAAACTACTGTGTTTTCACTCATGCTATGAAAGTTAGAGCTAAAATTTTCTCAGGATATTCATGCATTTCATTCAGCTATGATGCATACATACTTGATGGTCATGCACTGATTTATTTATGTATTCATTTATATTATTGTATATATTTTTTTTTCCTTGCAAGATTCTTACTGAATTGCTTGCTCTAATTTGTACACTGCAACAATGTGCACATGCACCACTACATACATCTTCACAGTATAAATATATATTTCAGAAAACTGTTTTTATATATTAGTTTATTTAATTATTTATTTATATTATTTTTTTTAAATAAAAATTCAAATGACCTAAATTTCTACATACTTGATTAACCAGGGCTGTCACATACACCTCTTCTTTAAGAAATGGTGTCCCACAATTTAACACTTCTTGCCATGTAAATCAAGGGTCAAACATAAATACATATTCTTAATTCAACCAAAACAAACCGGCACACATAATATTGGATGTCATGTTCAACTAAGAAAATTTAAGCATGAATATTAAAAATACCTCTGCCTTAACTAGCTGCTGCAAATAATTGAGGGTATTGAGCCTTTATCTTGTCTTCAACCTCCCATGTGCAGTCATTAGGGTCCAAACTCCACTGCACCTTTACCAGTTTAATTATCTTGTTTCTCAATCTCTTATCTTCCTTAGCTGTAATGCCCACTGGCTTCTTCTCATACACCAGGTCAGGTCTTACTTCCACTTTACTTGGTGGCTGAACTACTGAAGCTTCATCATGCACATATTTTCTCAATTGTGATACATGAAATACATTGTGTATTCCACTCATCTCTTCTGGCAATTTCAACTTGTAGGCCATCTTTCCTATTCTTGCAATAATCTCATATGGTCCTATATACCTTGGGGTTAGTTTCCCTGCCTTGCCAAATCTCAACACTTTCCTCATTGGTGAAACCTTTAAGTACACACATTCTCCTATCTCAAATTCAAGTGGCTTCCTTCTCCTATCTGCATATGATTTCATTCTGTCTTGTGCTGCCTTCATCCTCTGTCTGATCAGTGAAACTTTATCATTTGTCTCTTTTACATGATCTGGTCCCAACATTACTCTATCACCCACCTCTAACCAGCAAGCAGGTGACAAACAAGGCCTTCCATACAAAGCCTCATAGGGTGCCATTCCTATACTACTTTGGTAGCTGTTGTTGTAGGCAAATTCTGCCAAATGTTGGTAGTCTTCCCAATTCCCACCATGATCCAGCACACAAGCTCTAAGCAGATCTTCCAAGAATTTATTAACTACCTCTGTTTGACCATCAGTTTGGGGATGGTAGGCTGTGCTCAAGCACAACTCAACCCCCATTGCCTGTTGAAAGCTACTCCAGAACTTAGATGTAAATATAGTATCTCTGTCACTAATAATGGTGGTAGGTACCCCATGTAACCTTACTATCTCTTTCATGAAGACTTGTGCTAGTTTTGGTGCATTTCTATCACTCTTTACTAGTATGAAGTGTGATGATTTGGTTAGCCTGTCCACCACCACCCAAATACTGTCATTTCCTTTCTTTGATTTTGGCAAGCCATCAATGAAATCCATTGATATGCTTTCCCATTTCCATCTTGGAACTTCCAAAGGTTGCAGCAGTCCACTGGGTCTTTGATACTCAGCCTTGACTTGTTGACAAGTCATACATTTTGCCACATATTCACCCACACTTCTCTTCATTCCTTTCCACCAATAGCTTCTTTTTAGGTCATGATACATTTTTGTGCCACCTGGATGTATGGTGTACTTTGATTTGTGATGAACATCCATGATTTTCCTTTTAAGTGCTTCTGTATCAGGTACACATAACCTTCCTTTATGTCTCACACATCCTTTTTCATCCAGTTCAAACTTGTCAAGCTTTGCACCCCCTTTTAACAACTCCTTCTTTTCTCTCAAGAACACATCAGTGTCTTGTGACTGGTTCACTTCTTCCACTAAATCTGACCTTATTGTGATAAGGCTGAGCTTACCATAATGCTCCACATCCTTACCCACCTCCATTGCTTGCTCTCCCATGTATTCTATCTCTACATCTGTCAGTGTTAACAACCCTTTAAACTCCTGTATCAACAGTGTAGCCAACTTGGCATGTTGTCTACTTAATGCATCTGCCACTTTATTTGCTTTTCCTGGAGTGTACATAATGTCCAAATCATAGGCAGCAAGAAATTCCACCCACCTATGTTGTCTCATATTTAAATCTTTTTGAGAAAATAAATACTTTAAAGCCTTGTGATCAGTATAAAGTCCAAACTTTGCTCCTAACAGGTAGTGTCTCCAAAGCTTTAGTGCATATACCACTGCTGCCAATTCCAAGTCATGTGTTGCATACTTGGTTTCACTGGGTTTCAATTGTCTTGATGCATAAGCTATTACCCTACCATCTTGCACAAGGACAGCTCCTATACCTGATCCACATGCATCAGTATATACCACTAAATTATCATTGCCCTCTGGGATTTTCAGCACTGGTGCTTCCATCAATGCCTCCTTTAATTGGTTAAATGCCTCTTCACATTTCTCAGTCCACATAAAAGGCTGGTCCTTCCTTGTTAACTTGGTTAGTGGAATTGCCTTTTTAGCAAAATCCTTTATGAATCTCCTGTAGTATCCAGCCATACCCATGAATGATCTGATTTCAGTGACACTGCTGGGTCTTTTCCATGCTTGCACTGCCATGACTTTACTTGGATCTACTGAGATTCCTTCTTGAGAAATTATGTGGCCCAAAATTTTTATTTCATTCTTCCAAAAAGAACATTTTGCAAACTTGGCTTTAAGGTTTTGTTGCCTCAGTCTACTCAGTACCATATGCAAATGCTCTTCATGTTCATTATCTGTCTTGGAATACACTAATATATCATCAATGAAAATCAGCACAAATTTATCCAAATAATCTCTGAAAATTCTATTCATCAAATCTACAAAATAAGATGGTGCATTTGTCAAACCAAATGGCATTACTAAGTATTCATACAAGCCATACCTAGTGTTGAAAGCTGTATATTTGATGCTTTCCTCTTCTACTTTCATTTGGTGGAAACCAGTTGCTAAATCAAGTCTAGAAAATACTTTAGCACCGTTTAGTTGATCAAAGAGATCATCAATCCTAGGTAGAGGGTATTTGTTTTTGATAGTGACTGAGTTCAGTCCCCTATAGTCTATACACATTCTTAAGGAACCATCATGTTTCTTAACAAACACTACTGGTGATCCCCAATTTGAACTGCTAGGCCTAATAAAACCTTTTTGTTCTAATTCCTCTAGTTGTTTCTTCAACTCACTCAGTTCTTTAGGACTCATCCTATTTGGTCTCTTGATGACAGGGCTTGTTCCTGGTTTAAGTCTTATTTGAAATTCTACTGGTCTGTTGTGAGGAATGCCATTCACTTCACCAAACACATCAGGGTATTCATTAACTATGGGTATCTTATTTAAACTTAATTCAACTTCACCACTGTTCAAGTTGAATACCTTTCCCATACCCCTATCCTTGGCTGCCTCATACATAACCACAATCCTCTTTCCATCAGGAAGTTGTAGTGAAAGGGTAGAATTTCCTAAATTAATAATAGCACAAAAGCTTTTTAACCAATCCATTCCCAGTATGACACCCAGCTTGGGGTAATTCAACACATATAATTCTGAGATAAAGGTGTGACCACCCATGCTTATTTCTACTTGCATGCATTTCATGTGAGTAATGCAGGAGCTACCTAAGGGACTATCAATATGCAGTGGTTTATCAACAAGAATACATATTAACCCTAATTTCTGAACTATATCATATGAAATAAAAGAATGTGTGGCTCCTGTGTCAAAAACAACTGATATGGGTATGCCTTTTATAAATAACATACCTTCCACTTGGCTTGGTGCATCCATTGCCTTGCCTTTTCCCTCAAGTACAGCTACTCTTGCCATCTCTGGACACTGCTTCTTCATGTGCCCCTCTTTTCCACAGTTGTAGCATCTAAGAACAGTTGACTTGGGTGCTTGGCATTTGGTTTTAATATGGCCTTCCCTTCCACAATTGTAACAAATCACTTTAGATTTCTTGTTGTCAGAGGTTGCCACTTTACTTCCTTCCTTGTTCATTGCTTCTCCCTTCTTCCTCTCATATGGATGGGCTCTATTCTTTCCTTTCTTGTTATTCCTGAAGTTCTTGAACTTTTCTCTGGCATTGTCATGTTGCTCAAATGACAGTGTCAAATCCATGACTTGGTCAAATGTTCTATCTTTATATGGCAACATGGCTCTACTCAATCCAGCATTCAACCCTTGAATGTACCTAGCATTCCTTGATGTTTCATCTGGAATTAACACTGTCCCATATTTAGACAACCCTTCAAACTTCTGAGTGTATTCAGTAACACTCATAGATCCTTGTCTCAACTTGATAAATTCCTCAAGCAATGAAGCTTTTGTTGATGCTGGGACAAATCTGGCTTCTAACATCTCTTTGAACTGATTCCATGTGATTTCTTGTTCTTGTCTGCCTGCAATTATCACTTCCCACCAGTCCAAAGTTATGCCTTTCAGCTGTCTTGAAGCTATTTGCCTTCTTCTCTGATCATTGACTTGCATATCTCCAAAAATCCTTTCCACTGTTCTTAACCATGCCTGGATCCCTATGGCATTTTCTGTGCCATCAAAGCTACTGCCTCCCAGATTTGTATATGTTTTAAGCAATTTGGACAGCTCCTCATATGGGTTATCTACCCTAGGTGCCATTCCATCCCTCAGTATTTGAACAAAATCTTGCATGTTAATCATTGGGGGACCAGCAGCCATTCTAGTTGCTTGCTCAGTGGTATTAGAAGATTGACCATTTTCTCTTTCTCCTGTGGCTTGGGGATTGATTCTAACTCCTCTGGGCCTCTATTGAACATTTCTAATGTAGTTAGTTCTGATTTTTATTCACTACTTTTGCTTTTTGAAACTAACAATGAACTTATTTGTTTATAACAGGCAAACTAACTCAAACATGCAGCAAACAATGCAAACAAGGCATACAGATTCAAACAAACATTTATTTCGGCTATGTATTTATTAACATAGCTCTGATACCAACTGAGACAACCCCTTCCTACTTGTCTTTTTTTTTTTTACACAATTTAGTTTGGGCTAATTAGGGTTGCCTTCTTTTCTGACCAACTATTTTCTTACTGTTTTTTTTTTTCCTTTTTTTTTTATTTCCTAAGATCCACTCCAATCAATATAAAAATATTGATACACCTCATTGTAAAAACTATTTGATTAGTCACATAGTTTTTTATACCAGAGTCAAATAGTTTTTTTATACCAGAGTATGTTTTTTTTTTATATTTATGTTCTGAGTAACTCAGCCCATTTTTTTTTAAGCAAAATCAAACTGAATCATTCACAACAAAACAACCAAGAAGATCCCTTCCATTTGAATCTCTGCGCCATTCATTCAACTAATTCCTACTTGTTTCCTTGTGTTTATCATTGGTGTATTAAGTGAAATATGGGAACTAACTCATAGCATTTCAACTTACCAAAATTTTCCCTTTCAATGACCAATTTGAGACTGTGCATGTTTCTGTGCAACTGTGTGCACATAATCATGCACAACTGCAGTTTACTTCCTCTTTGGTCCTTAAGTGGACTAATTTCGTTTAGGTATGATTCTGAAATGAATTAGCTGAATCTACAAATTTCACTTATACCAATAATTACCAAATACAGTTTTACTTCTGAGTTACCCCTTCTATGTTATTCTTTTCTTTTTCTGTCCATGGTATTTCTTATCTCATGATGTTAGTAGTGACTAGATGAACAGGTTCTAGGTGTTCCTAAACAAATTAATACATAAGCATACTAGTTTACTTATGCTTCAGACCCACTACCAATTTCCTTATCTAATTTTCAAGAAATAAGTATGTCCACAGTTTCTAACATGAAGCAAAAGGCCTTATCATCTTTTACTGAAAATAATGTTCATTACAACATACTTTTCCCAATCATCCTTTACATAGTAATAAAGTTTTTCCTTGCATAATTTGAAACATCATTACATAAAGCTTTTACTGAAAACAAAACAGAAGAACTATTCTCCTACAAAATCCTAGCTTAATTAGTTTGCAATTCCTTCAAGCATCATATGTCTGCATCTTACTATTTAGCATCCTTTCTTCCTGCAACCATCTCAGGGTCTGCTTCACAATGCAAGTGAAACACCCATTTGATGCAAGCAACAAACAGGTCAGATTGAAATCTGGTATGAGTAAGTTCAATTGACAAGTACATAAGATTTATGAAACTGATTCCATATCACCTTAAGTTCAGATACTAACTGTTTTACCCAAATTGTTAACCCCTTTCATCAGGTACTCATTTTTGTTGTGTCTTTACAGTGAAATGAATGAATTGTTAAATGCATGAATAAGTGTTTAAACCAATTCCTTAGCAAAAATTCTTATTTCAAGAATTCATAGCAGCCATCATACAAATCACCCAGGCATTTCATAGCCATTGAACAAGCAAAACTCCTACCATTTAGCTAAAGCATCAAAACTGGTCTGCATACCAGTACTCACCATACTCTTAGCATATACATCTTTGCTTATCAATCCATAACACCTTTTTTTTTTTTTAAGAGTCCAGTATCACATTTTGTAGTTGCACTGGTGCACACTGCCTGGAAGCTACTATTTGATTTTCCAGTGCACTACTAGCTTTTGGACATAAACATGTCATGTGCAAACTTACACCCCAAACTTGATGCAAGCCAACTACCATGTCATACCCCCTACCCTCATATCCAACCGGATAGAGGTGACCCATGCCTTGAGTTTAATTACTAAATTCTTTCCCATGACCCCCTATTACCTATGCAGTGTCATGCCCCACCCTATTGTACCCCTAATCAATGCATACAAGCAGTTTTATACATCCATCAACCATTCAGTGACCCATGTATTCAACCATCACTCACCTTTGAAAGTCATTTCAAGTTAATTTCCTGCAGAAACATATTTTTGGTTGGAGCATAACTCAGAGCATTTCCAAATGGAATGCTACTAGGGTTCTCTAGCAATAAGGTCCTTGTAGCCATCCCATGCTTTATAATGTATTTTCTCAATAACCTTATTTCCAGAGGGTACCCTATGATGCATCAAGATTTAACATGTGGAACTTCCACTGTATCTCAATCATCTTTTCAAATGCAAGACATAAGCCAGAGGATTCCCTTCCCCTTACTGCCTTGCACCCTACTTTTTCTTGCTAGTAAATACTTAAACCAAAAATATTTTTCTCAAACTTAGAATACCACCAGTAAGTCAGTTATTATCATACTATCATTAAATGAACATGTACAATCAAGTCATTATTTAAATAGTAACAAAGCACTGCAAAACACAAAGTCCAGAAACAACAGGAAATTGTCAACTAAAATGCATATAAACATCACAGGAAAATCAAGATAAGCTAAAGGTTTTATGGCTGCCTTTCATAGGTCTTAATGCCTTGCCAAGTGAGGATTTACTCACCATGTTTCTTCTTCCTAGGTCTTGATTCAAGTTTGCCATTGTTTCTCCTTAATCTGTTGCTTACTTCCCTTTTCTGTGTTTTGATTTCTGGCCTTCCAATGTGCACCCGTAGGAGATAGTATGGTATATAGTGGAGTTGTTAGGGTTTTAAGGTTAGTTAGGTAATTTATTTTCATCAGAAATTCCATCATTATTCCCTAATTTCACCCAACAGTTTACCCTCTCCCTGCAGTTCTCCTTTTTCCCTGTCTTAACCCTTTTTTGGCAAAGTTCCTTCACACATTTCATGCATGAATTCTTTGGCTCAGGCATTCCTTGTCTTTTCTGGGTGATAGTTATGCATATAATTTTTATTTGAACGGCCAGCTAGGTGTGTGTTTCTGCTAACTACTGGGTATATGCATGTGTATCCCTATGTGTGTATATTTTCTCTACCCACACAAACTACTGTGTTTTCACTCATGCTATGAAAGTTAGAGCTAAAATTTTCTCAGGATATTCATGCATTTCATTCAGCTATGATGCATACATACTTGATGGTCATGCACTGATTTATTTATGTATTCATTTATATTATTGTATATATTTTTTTTTCCTTGCAAGATTCTTACTGAATTGCTTGCTCTAATTTGTACACTGCAACAATGTGCACATGCACCACTACATACATCTTCACAGTATAAATATATATTTCAGAAAACTATTTTTATATATTAGTTTATTTAATTATTTATTTATATTTTTTTTTTAAAATAAAAATTCAAATGACCTAAATTTCTACATACTTGATTAACTAGGGCTGTCACAAATTATGAGATGGGAAATGCAATAATTCATTCTGAGTTATGGATTGCCATAAGGGAAACTAGGAAGAAAATTACATATATCCAAACATTGGTGTATCGGTGTGCCCAACTAATCACAACTTTTAAATTTTTACATAAAACTCTAATCTACTTTTGTTTGAGGACTTATGTGTAAAATTTAAAACGTTCTGATTGATTGGGCACATCAAGACATCAATGTTTGGATCGAGACGATTTTCTCTAAGGAAACTATGTGGTTTCATCATTATATAATTAGGACAGATGTATATGTCTTGTTTGACTTGGTTATAAGCTATCTTCTTCTTTATTTTTCATTCGACCTGTCTTTGTATTTCTTGTACCAAATGTTGGTAACCGTATTATTACGGATTAACACAAATTTTTTACATTTGTGCGGTGCTGGAATAGAAGAAATTCCTCGCTGTTCAAGTACAATAGACCTCATTTCCCCACACAATCACAACTGTTGTGATTATTCCACCAACCAACCTAATTATTTAATTAATTAATGAACAATCAAGGTTATAGACGTATAAAGACCCAAAAAAACATTGGATTGATAACAAAGTAATTGAATCCATGTTCACCATAGCTAATTAGTTTTTATAATCACAAGTAATAAACCAAGAACTTAGCAAATTGCTAAGTGTTCTTGGTCATAAGTATATAGAGAATGTGATATCGACATAACTGACTGAGTAGTGTAAGTAATGCTCGCCATACTTGTGGACAATGTGTCACTTATGGTTAGTAGTGAATCGTGACAAAGCCTTGTGTGTTCGTTTGTTGAATGACTAAATCAAGATGCTTCAATAGATTATCATATCGGAAGATCTCATGTCATAACGTACTATATAATTGTGACGCAAGAGTATTATTGGGTTAATGTGCGAATTCAACCATTAGATCTCTTCTGAATTCAACGCCAATGAGATCCAACAAACAGAATTTGTTGTGTCCTCATATTGTGTTTTATTTTGTATTTCAATAACCGTCCGCCTATGTAAGCCTTGTGGTAATTGTTTCTCGTAAACGTGAGTATTATTCACTCTGTTTGATGTAGTTTAATGTTCAAAATGTTTGTTTTAATATTCAACCAATGAGTCGGTATTTTAAGTATTTACGATTGAAGTTCAAGGGTTAGTTTATGTATGTTTAGTGTTAACTTTAGACATTGAGAGCAGTGGGGTTTTAAATGCCTTTCTCTATTGACCACATTACTTCCTCTTCTATTCTATGATTATGTTACAATTATATTTTGATTGTGCCTCCTGAGGTACGTCAGAAGTTACGGATGAATTCGTTTTTCCAGACTTCTTATCCCCGACTACGTGCCTAACATTGCATTTCGAGCATCCAAGTGAAGCAGGGGTAGAGGGGTGTCTCAATTTATCCATGTAAGAAGAACAAATAAAAATAAGATGATTCCAGGAGTGTTGAGAAGATCCTTCTCACAAATCAAAATTTGTTATTCGCCATTAAATATCAGAAATCTTTTTATTGGTATATATATAATATAAATGTGAATAATGAAATCGTATTCAAAGTACCTTTTGTTCTGTTAACGTAGGAACACAATCTTTGAAGCACGTTAGATTCTTTAATGTAATTTATTAGTCAAATCCTTAATTACTTTCATGTACAAATTAGCATTCCAGTATTTTGTTCTCTCTTCGTATGTGAATTTCATCATAAATTTCTGGCATTTGAAATGAAAAATAACAGATAATTTTATATGTTGCATTTGGTTAGCTATTTAGCTATTTTCCATCAAATAGTGGAATTGCAAAATTCTGCAGCGTTCATAATTTGCACTATAAATACTTGAAGTGGGCAGAAAATAGGTTCTTTTCTTCTTTTTTTAAATTTCAATTTTGAGCACGTCAGATTAATATTTCCAATTCACAAAATATTTTTAAGTACATTAAACCCAATAATGATTGGGTCTTCAACGTTGGTGTTAACATCATTTTCAACAACAATTTTACAACTATGAAATGAAAAGGAGGAACCTGACTTGCATCGCAATTATGAAAGTGGTTGTTATTATGAAAGTGATGTAGCCTAACGTTTTCAAACAATGTTGTATTTGCAAATTTAAATTATGATTTAGTTAATTTTTACTAATAATCATATTATTAAATAACTGTCTAATGTTATCAATAATTAAATAGATAAATATTTAATCATTTGTGGTGATTAAGTAATCAACTAGTTAATATATTAACGACCATTAAAATAAAAATTAATGCCTATAAATTATTTCGATAAAAAAAATTTACAACTTACATTCGCGCTAAATCTATATTTCAATAGTCCAAAAACTAAGGGAAACTTTTATTTGAAATTCATAGAAATTGCAGATATTTTTGCAAACTTTTTGACCTTTTTTTGCAAGTGTTCGCAATCAAACTACAAAATTTTCAGATAATAAATATATGCAAAACGATGTGCTGAAACATTTTTCAACAATTTAAGCGATTTATCATTTTATATTTGTGTATATATACATATATGTGTGCATGCATACACACACACACACAAAAATATATATATATATATGTACACACACACACATATACATATTGTGTGTGTATGTGTGTGTATAAAGCAGAAGAAATTGAATCTCTCATGAATTCTCCTTGATTCTCACAAAGTCAGGATATTTTATTTCAAAATCATATAATTACCACATTATAATTATTCTACTAAACTTCTCATTATATTACATTTAAATACCTACTTCTAAAAATAAAATAAAAAATAAAATAAAAATCTATAATACATTTCTCAATTGTCTTTTAATATTTTACATTCAAGTCCATATATTTAGCAAATCGTGTAACCGTAAATTTAATCTATTTAAATGAATATGATTAACTTATATTTGTTAATCCATTTAATAAATCTTAAAAATATGAGAATTTCAATGTATACAATATTACTATGAATGAGAAAAAATGATAAAATTATTTCTTCTTTATTCAGATATATAAAGATATTTAAATTGTACGAAATAAAATGTATACATAAATAATAATTATTTTCTTAAATCCTAATTCGTTTATCTCAAAAATTACCGTAAATTACATAACATAACTAGTGTGTAATCTTTGATTGCACATGGTAATGCTGTTAAAATTAATATTTATATTGTAACGACCCAGAATTTTTATTAATTAAAATTTGTATATTTAATTGATTTTAAATATTAAATAAGTGAAATTTATAAGTCGAATAAATTTTATTTCGAATAATTAAATTTGATTGGATAATTAAATCGATAATTTAATAGTTGAAATTACGTAAATAATTGAAAATTGGGTTAAATATGATTGAAATTGATTTGTAAAATTTTATTTTATCACATTGGAGTTAGAATGATGTTTTAGAACTTTTAAAATCGAATTAAAAGTTAATTTGTGAAAATTGAATATTTTAATATTTAATTGACGAGTTAAAATAGCTATTTTTCAAACAGTCTCGGATTTTGTCGAAACTAGTTTCATCGGATCCGTAATGTGATATTATTGTATGGTTTCAAATTTCGTGTCAAGCGGATTTACCGTTTGTTCGGAGCAAGCCAAAACGCCTAGAAATTTGATTTACCGATTTAATTTTAAATCGATCGTTTATTGCCATAACTCGCACAGATCATCGAATTAGCTCCCAAAACATGTTCCATTATGTTCGAAACGTGAGGTAAACCTTAGGAACGCCAACCGGCACGCATCGTTTGGAGTTCGGAAAATCCAGGATGAATAGTGTTCGTCGTTTTTTCTATAAAAGCCCCCAAATATTCATTTTTGCAAAATAAAAAAACTAGGGTTTCTCAACATCAGGCCGCCATTCTATTATGTTTAATGGCCGAGAATTATCCCCCTTCCTCCTTTAATCTCTCCAAATCTACGCAATATTTCAAGAAACTTTCTACATGAAAGATGAAGAGCTTCACGAGAGCTTCTCATCCATACGGTGATGATGAGATTTCGAGTGTTATCAGAGGAGTTATCTGCTCGCGTTTGCTACCAGTCACGCACATATTTCGAGACGCTAGGGGGGGCCGAGCTCCACCGCCTTCTGGTCGTTAGTAGCTCGCGTCACGAGTTTCGAGGCGCCGCTCTCCGATCGTCTCCAGCTAGCTCGAGTTGCTCGCGAAAATTCAAAATATGGCGACGGCTATGGGTTTGGAGAGGCGTGATGTTTACTGGGTGAGGGAGAAGCTCCAGGGACGGCCATGATCTTGGGTTGAAGGATAGACGGCTGTGATGCAATTTAGGTTTAAGAAAATAAAATTAAGTTGTAAATTTATATGTTTTAAATTCGTGTAACTTTAAAAATTCATATCTTTTTCATACGAGGTCGAAAACGCACGAAACAAGTTGCTTGGGTTCGTATGGACGAATACTACGCTCTGGAATTGGATTGGAGTCGTTTGGAGCTAGTGAGAATTTCGGGTAAAATTAAACGCTCGTTTAATTTTATTCGAAATAAAAGCTAAAAACGAAATTGAAATCAAGGTGAGAACTTCTCACTCAATCGAACCGGTTTCGATTTTAATTTTAAATAGTTAGATTTAAAATTCTTGAATGTATGTTTGAATGATGATTTTTATCTATTGATTGTTAGAATAGACATTATACGCCGTTAGTAAGCGGAGGTTATTTATTAAAAACATATATCGCGAATATTTCACAGTACAGTGAAATTGGTATTATTTATGTACTTGGAGTTGATTTCCCGCATTATATAGCGGATGAGACCCTATTGCGCCGCCTATTAAGCGGATAATATTTTATAAATCCCATATACCGCGATAATTCCGTACTGCAACGGAATTGGTATTGTGCTAATGTTTGTATATGCAGGGAAACAGGTTGGAGGGATCCAACTGGATTCCTAAACAGTATTTATTTGATTATAGATATTTTGATATTTGTTGATTATCATATACAGATATATGATGTCGTTGTTGTCGTGATTGACTATTTGGTGTGTAGCATCATTGGGCCAATTTTGGAATTTTAAAAGGATTTTTAAAGTGATTTTTGAAAGTATACGTTATAAAATATTTTTGAAATTGATTCATTTTAAATAAATAAACATTATAATTTTAATGTTATAAAAATTATGATTTTTGAGGAATATAGTTAAAAGTTGATTTTTGAAAATATGGGGTTAATAATTTTATAAAATAGTTTAAATCGGGATTTTTGAATTTATTGTAAAAAGTTTAAATATAGGATTTATAAAATTTGATTATTTTATAAATCAAAGAAAATGGTGAAATTTATAAAGGAGTTTAAAAGACGTTTTTAAAATAGAAAATATAAATTGATCTATATAAAGGATTTATAAAATTGATATTTATAAATTAAAATATTTGAATTATAAAACGAGTTTTTATAAGTGTTAGAATGAAGTGTAAATGAACTTCATAAATGAATGAAATTTATAGAATTATAAACGGTGAAGTTATAAATGGAATTTTATAAGCAGTAGATTTATAAAATTTGTAAAGTTATTAAAAAAATAGTTTTGGGTAAATAAATGAATCTTATAAGTTATAAGATTTATAATTTGGGAAGTCTTAAAAAGAACGATTTTGTAAACAAATAAATTATAAGCATTTAACTTATAATATGGACCTTTGGTATATAATTGAGTTATAAGTTGAAATAGGTTAATAAAGGAGGTTTATAAAAGGAAGTTGTTATAAAATAAATAGAAATGGAATTTATAAACATTGTTTTATAAATCCGCAAACGGCTTATTTTGATAAGTAAATAGTTATAACTTATTAGTGGAGTTATATTCACGTTTTAGACAGTGAATAATCCTTTAAAATAAAATGTATAGAAATGATGAAATTGGTTAACGAAGTATATTCACGTTTTTGGATAGTGAATAATATGTTAAAGAAAATGTTTTGGATGTGATGTTTTAAATAGAATTAAAACGATATAACGATGTTTTTAAAATGTGTTAAGATTTGAAACCATAGATTTCAACATTCATTGTTGAAATAGACGTTTTCGAGAAATAGAAGGAAATGGTGGACTATAACACTGTTGTTATAGTAAATGATTTCCGGAAGGAAATATTTTATATAGTATTGGGATTTATATATCTATCTAAATTTCGAATCCCTATGCTAGTGATTTTGGGTTGTCGTAACGATGTTTTACGCAACATTCGTTTTGACCCAAATAAATATGTTTAAGAGAATGATTTCCTTAAAGAATGAAATATATACTTAATTTCGATTTAAGTATATTGAAAATTGTCCAAATGTTGAAAATAAAAAGATTTGTGAATTACTTATTAAATAAGTATGGAAATGTTTTTCCAATGTGAAATGAAACGTTTTGAGAATTTATCTTTTTGAAGATATATTGAAAATGAATAATTGAAATCGCACATTCATAAATATTTTGGAATATAAATTCACTATGGAATTTATAAAAGAAAGGGGAATTTTTTAAAAAATAAATGTTGATTTATTTTTGAAGTGTGGGAATTAATTTACGGATTTGGAACGTAAATATAAAGTAAATCGTTAAGGATTTATTTAATTAGTTTAAATGAACCATGTTGAAATGAAAGTATTTCCGCGTAAGGAAAATGTTTGAAATTTGTTTTCAAAAGTGGTAAAGGTGAAAAGTGATTTGAAAATTGTTTTTAAATGGTTGAAGTGTGGAAAATATATATCTCGTAAAGATATTTTTGGAAAATAAATAATTTGAATAATTATTTGGAATCTGGTGATGTGGAGCATGCCTATTGATAGTTAAATAACCGACTATCAATATTTACCTTTAAATAGGTATTTGTTGTGATTTGCTTGAATTTGAATGCCACACTTCTTTTTGAATAAGCGCTCACTATTCGGGTTAGCCGGAAAAGGACCTTGGGGTCGTATAACCCATTCTGAATATGTGATACGTCGTTATGAATTGCATTTGAAGACCGGTGTTGAAGACCGGATATTTTTGAAAACGGAAGGATTACCGTCAAATGTTTCTACACCGAATGGCCCCGGTATAGAGATTCCATATATGATGGGAAGTCCGGACGTGATTAGCGAATATCCGAATTGCAAGAACTTCTTTGTAAGTGTCTTCGGTTCTGTTCGATCCCGGAACAGACTTGTATGGATGGTATGTCTGACATTACAAATTGAGATATAAAGCTGATTTCTTTCAAATTCATATCTGTTGGTGGCGGAGAATTTATTCTCTTAGCATTAACACCCTTCTCTGAGACGTACGAGCTCAGAGGTTATGTAGTTGAAGGTTATTAGTAATATACTCCCAATTTGGTAGTGTGATATGCTAAGTGCTGTTGAGCATTTGTTGAATCAAAGCACAGCTTTTGTATAAAGCGTAGCTTTGTGAACGAGACTTCGTCGGACCTCACACCCCGAAAATGGTCAAAACAGGAAGGATGCAGCAAGGTTATTAGGGGGTAGCGCCCCTTTAGTGTATGTCATTCCTTCTAGATAGAGGTGGTATCATGGTATGGAGCCCAGATATTTAACCTAAGTTGTTGCTGCAAACTTATTACTTTGTGGTTGTTGGAAATCGAGGATCCTCGGATATAGATCGGTTACGATTGGGGGATGGCATATTCGTGTCAGTAGTTACCCAGTTAGGGGTAACCCGGCGTTGTGTTGGCAGAGATTCGGTTTGGTTCTCGGGACGTCATTCCAGAGGCGGTTCCATGTGGCAATGGGAAGTTTCTTGGTCTGACCATTTGTTGGAAATCCAAAGAAACAATTCGATCTTGTACGGTTTTAGTTGTATAACCTGCCATGGAATGTGGCGGTAACCTGCTATTGAACATGGTAGCTGTAGTAGGCATACGATAATGGTCGTATGTTGGCTAAGATTTATATCTTTACTTTCGAAATGATTTTTTTCTACACTATGCACTAGTAATTATATCAAATATTTCTTTTTAATGCGTATCAAGCATCTTTGACTATCATAAGGAAAAATCTCCTCCGATTCTGCGTTTGCATTTTGTGTGTGTGCGGGAGGCCTTATGGTAGTCTCATTTTCTAAAAAGCATTGCGAATCTATTTTAAAAAAATTATCCTGTTGTTTGTTTTTAAAGATAAACTGTTTTAAGTTCTCACACCAGTCACATGACTGACTCGGAGTTTATTGCGTTCCTTCCTAAACTCTGAATGCCCATCAATTTCCACACGGGCAGTCAAGAGTCAGGTTTATCAGAATATTCTGGAATTCAGGAGTTGCTGGAGGCAAGTTGGATGACATGGGGTATTCACTAGTATATAGTATTTCTTTTCAGCTGTTTGTTCTGTTTGTTGTTGTTTGATAGTTGTACACTCTGATGATGTAATGAAATGTATTGTAATGTAATAACTGATATAGTTCTTTGTTTAAAGATTATTCATTTATCTATTATATGTTGTTCCGCTGCGATTGTGAGATTCTGATATTGTTCTGCTGTTTTTCTTTCTTTCTGTTCTATCTTTTCTCTCTTCTTCTATCTTTTTCTTTTTTTTTAAACCCTAAGAATTTGTATTTCCGTTCATCTTGAGTTAATCAATGGAGATTAGTGTCTATTCAAGGAGTACGGATTTGCGGGTCTTCACATATATTTTAATTATTATTAAAGATAAAATTTTGTTATGTGATATATGATAAATTTAGCAAGGTAGATAAGTTAAAAAGTAAAATAACATGTGACGCTCATATGTAAGATAAAAAGTTCAATCCTTACAAAAACATATCTATATGGTAAGTAATGCCCTAATATATATGTATATGTGTGTGTGCGCGTTTGTGTAATTGTTAGCATTGTACATATAAATAGTTGATGTTATGTGATATGCATATTTTTTATATGAATGAAAAAACAACTTTACCACTTTTGTCAATATGAATCTTTAATATATATCGAATTGTAATTTAAAGATTTATAAATGAATTAATGATATTGCATAATTGAATTCATTTAAATAATTTATAGGGAATCGAATGTATAAATATAGAAGAAAAATGAGAAGAGCTTTGTGCATAATTGCAATTGAGAAGAACATCTTATGCCTAGCTTATCCTCATGTGAACATTTATCCATTATTTGAAATTTCAAATATTAAACCATTTAACTTTGCAGCTAACCAAAGATTCCATCTTGCAAGAGTGTCATATTTACTACTTTGATGATTACAAAATAATGTCCCGTAATATTTAATTGAGTTATAAGTTGGGTAAGATTTAATATCATATTGGAAATGAGAATTTTATATTACCTAATTTTGTTGGCGAAATCTATACGTTACACTACCATGTTGTAATATAAATTTATCCTTCAGAGGTAGTTAAAAGCGAATTTTTGTATGCATTGGATGGTAAAATGATTTTACTAAGATAAATGAATTATACATCAAATATTATTATTTATGTGCATGTTATATTATGTAATTTATATATCTTTATATCTGAATAAAAAAGTAATTTTATCATCTTTGCTCATATACAGGGCACTGTACGCATATTTCGGTTGTTTTATTTTTGGATTTATTAGATGAATTAATGAATATTGATTAACTTAATGTATTTAAATAGTTTAAATTTAAGATTACATAATTAGTTAAATATATACGCTTTAATATGAAATATTATTAGAGAATTGAGAAAAGTTTGTAAGTAATTGTAGAAATTTTGACAAGTAGGTATTTGAAGTTGAAAATAGAATTTTTCACTGCAATGTATGATAACTTTTTTTAGTTGACGAATTATAAAACAAATTTATTATAATTGTTAATGTATATAATTATGTTAGGTGATTTATATTTCTTTGTTTCTAAATGAAAAATGAAATTTGCACATTTGTTGATGCAACTATGAATACATATTGAAATTGTCATCTTTTAGATTTTATTAATGGATTAAATATTCATTAATTGAGTTTATCAAACGGTCTAAATTTTGAATTATATATTAATTTAAATTTATGGGTTTGAATGTAAACTATTAGAAAAGAATTGAGAAGGGATTTGTAAATAATTATATTTTTATGAAAAGTAGGCATTTGAATGTAAAATGATATAAGAAGCTTAGTATAGTAATTATAAAATGATAAATTACAAAAATTTAAAAATAAAATATATATAGAATTAAGGATAATGGAGAAAATTCCTAAAATTAATAAAAGAGCTGTAAATTCTTTCGATTTACTATTATTTAATAAATTTCATTTTGAACGACCTTTAAAAAGATAAATTTATATTAGATTATATAGACATCCTCACTTTCAACATGCTATCATACTCATATCCAACTCATAAATTAACTAAATGCTACATAACATTATTTTAGAATTAGCAAGGTTGTAAGAATGACCCTTCTCTAACAATATGAAATCTATGTTTAATTACAAGGATAAAATTATTTAAAATGAAAACTAAATGATGACTAAAACACATGTAGATAGGCTAATCATTAGACCAATGCTTTTCTCAATTACAAATATGTACAAAGCTCTTTTCTATTTTCTTTAAAAAAAATTCCATTCAACTCCTTATATTTAATTAGTTATGTTGATCATTAATTCAATTAAATAAATTGAATTATTTAATGTTGATTAATCCATTTATAAATCCTATTAAAAGGATGACAATTCAACACACACACATACAACGATCATATTAATAAAATGGTAAAGTTACTTAGTTACTCATACGTATAAAAATATATATCGCATAACATAAATTATTTGTCATCAAGAAGAAATATAAATTATTTACATATACAATATTAACAATTTCAATTTATAATTTTATTCTGGGTTAGGACGTTAATTTTCATAAAAATATGTAGCCAATGATGATTGAACTCTCAACCTTATATCCGAACATCACATGTTATTCTAATTTATGGTTTAATTTAGCACGATATATATAGATACACACAAATATAATTATGTAAGTTTTGAGAAAATATTGTTAATAAATATATGCTAATGTAAGACTGATCACTCCAAGGCACGAAAAATCGTTGTCTTTCAAGAATGTTTTCCCCTTCTTTATCACAGCGGGCAGAACAAAAATCTTCTTTCAGCATACAATGGAGATTTATCCGAGCAAGTTGTGATTACTTGCTCGGATCAGAAGAAACACTCGGAATTTTTTTTTTATGCCCGAGGAATTTGATATTGAAGAAAAAGAAGAAGCGAGTCTGTGCGTTGATGGAATGCTCAGTTATATAAGGAGTGAGCTGTCTATTCGTCTACAGGTGTCTATTCGAACGGACGTGACCGTTAGAAAACGGTTGTAACCGTTAGCGGTTGAATTTGAATTCAACGGTCGATATTACGCACCGTTTTAGACGGGGCGCTACCTTCACCCGAACCCCGTAGCGGAGGCGTTGCCCCCGCACCCCCACTAGGGGGGTTGCCACCCCGCTGGACCCCCCTCCGTAGGGGACCTTATTTGAAAAAGTATTCATCAAATATGGATGTAATTTATAAGGTTTTCGGAGGAATTTTACATATTTTGAAACTTTTGAAAACTACTTGCTAAGAACTCTTCATTACTTATTTGTATATTTAAGTTAAAAATGAATTATATAATTAATCACATCTTCCAGAGTACCCCTAACTTTAAGCCTCAACGTTCAATATCTGTAACGAAGAATTAAGTCGCTTAACCTTGAACCATTTAACGTTCTGTCCGTGAATACATCACCAGTTTGATAATTAGCTCTACACAAAAATATAACAATGAAGTTAAATATATTTTATCATATGACCCCATTTTTTATAGTTGAAACAATATCCTTTAAAAGTTTACAAAACTAAGAATTTCACCGTAAAGAATATGAACCGGTACACTGATATATCAAATAAATAAAATATTTGTATCATCCGACTGATACACAGTTAATTTTTCCAATTTTATTAATATTAAAATTGCATTTACCCCATTTCAGTAAATTAAATAAATGAATTATATCACATTTAAAATACATTATTCCACATTTGAATCTTTCGCACATGCATAGTGTAAGTAGATTAAAAGACACGGAATAGCAGTAAGAAAAGAATAGAATACAAGGAAACAGTAGAATAAATACAGTTGATGAAGTTATATTTTCAAGAAAACAGAGAACCCAATGTGAAACAGCAGAGAGAGAGAGAGAGGGGTCTGCAAGAATAGGTAGCTAGTCTATTCTATGTCATAATGCTGTAGAATCTGCTTTGACTGAAATGACTTCACAGGCTACCGACTCCTAGGCAATTCAATTTAATTTTGTTGTTTGGATTTCATTTTAACTAATGAGTTTAAGATAAAAGTCCCAACTGACGAAGCATTTAAATGGAAAACAATATGCAAACACTTACCGACATGTAAATAAAATGGATCGTCACAGAAAACAACATAAAATCCTACTGCATAAGCATAAATAGCAGCATATGTGGACCTATCACCGACTAATATGAAAAAGAATCGTGAATGACAATGTAGCACAAACGGGGCCCTAACCCCAACAAATTCAATATTCGACGAACACGCAAATGTAAAAGGTACATATAATTTATACATACAATAATATTCGCGTTGATAATGGAAATAGAGAGAGAGAGAGGGTACGTTATCAATTAGGAGAGATGGAGAATGAAGATGGTGGGGATATTATTATTTATTTTGACAATTCATTTCCACTAACTCTTATTCAAGCATCCATCCAGCACAATGCAACTAATTAATTCTTTCATTATTATTATCTTGGAATCATATCTCAATCTAAAGCAAGAAAACTGTTTGCATATCTAATCCTTCTTGTTCGATTTTGATATCTTACTGGAATAGCATTGATGTTTCGCTGTTCATTGTTCCTAAATCAACGTCTATTGACATTGAGGTTGAAAATTTATATCTTCAGCATCGTTTTGACGGTCCATTTTTTATATCGTTGTAAAAATTGTTACATCCTTAACTATGTATGTATGTACATTAGATCTCACAACACATTTTTTTCAGATAATTTAAACTATATGTCACCACTGAAATTTGATTTTGCTTTAAAACTCGATGCTCTAAAACTTGAGAATGCTCGTTACCATATTATTTATCAAACTAAAGATAGAATAATTGCTGTTCTTCACCAGCATGACATACGCAAACGAAACAATCATCAAAATATATCAAGATACAACACCTAAAAGAGCAAAATTCTACAAATATTGGATGGTAATGAAAATAAATTCAATGCATGTCAATATTATGCAGACAATTTGAACATTTTTATATTCGAAATCCAGATACTAACCCAATAGAACGATTCATAAAGGCAATCACACGATTAAAACGGAAATCTATTAAAAAACATAGAGACCGATCACCATGATTCATAACACATACTAAGAATAGAGCTAACAAATTAAGACTGAAAAACTGTTAAATTCCAAGCTTACCCTCGCCTTCCCATTAGAATTTAAATAGCAAGATCAGTCCAAGTCCAGTTAAGCAAATTGAGATCATGCTCACCCGAATCCGCATCAATAAGCAAATTACTAAACTGTCCCTCTCCCTCAAGTAGCGAGCTAAAGCTCCCATTCACTTCCATCAGTTTATCGTCTGCGCACTCTTTATCAGAATCCGCAACGATAACAACAGGAGGCGGAGTTTTGGGGCGTTTCGGATCGGGACCCGAAGAAGAAGAAGGATCCGAAGCCCGTTTAAGGGAGTTTTTGCGGGTGCCGCCGCCGATGGGGATGTTGCGAAGAGATCCGCCTTTGGTCCAGTAGCGCCTGCAGCTTTTGCAGAAATGCCGCGGCTGCGATAGATTGTAGTTGTTGTAGTAGCAAAATTTTGTGTTAGTTGATTCGCAGCGAGGGCATTTCACTGCAGTTGTTTCTTCCTCTTGTTGTTGCTGCTGATGATGATGAACTTGTAGGTTGATTGTTGGTTGAAATTGTGAATTGGGAACTGATATCGGGCCTTGCATTATTTGAATGTTCAAGGAGATTTTAACTTTTAGTGGGATTGTGTTTGATCTTCTGTGATGGTTGTTTTTGATTTGGTTTTGTTTGGAAATGAATGGGAAACGCGGAACAAGTGAAGATTATATATAGTTGATATTTTTAATTGGTGTACGATGTTATTTTTATAGTTTTACAATTTGGTACATGGATATTTGCTTGTTATTTCAACTTCGGCACAAGCGCTTTGGCACGCCATGCACATCCATCCTTAAATATATAGAAAATATGAATATGAACGATATATGATTTTAAACGGAAGTTCATGTTTACCAAGCGACGCTTCTAATTTAAAAATCAGACAAATTCAATAGTAACTGTAGCAGCCCGTCATATACTAGCCTAAAATTCCGAACCAAAAATTACCCATAGAAACTTAGAACAATCTTAAAACAACAATACAGAGTTATCTATCTATACATTCTGAATCTTAATGCGGAATGATAATAAAATATAATAACAACAAAGGTACCCATTTTATCTAAATTTCAAATTGTCATTTAGAACCATAACAAAATATCAATAATATCAAATTCCAACAATAACCGTACATATCTGCAATATTCCAAAATTACAGCATTATTTTTATTTCATGGGTGTGTCAAAAGATAACGGAAATAACAAGTAAATAGATAGTCTACTGCCACAAGCCTTATCAGTGTCTCCGCCTTCAGAATCGCCCTTCCTAACGTGTGTTGTAATGAGGATGGCGTCAAAACAACATATGTTTGATGAATAAGAAACTTGAGCCTTACTATATTAGTAATTGAGCATTATAATTCAAATAGAAATATGTCTTCCTTTTCTACCTACAACATAAATCTTTTCAAATGTAAGCCCATAGGCTTTTCTCAAACTTAAATAAAAGGCTTTTCAAATATAAGCTCATAGCTAACTTGTTATCAACCTAATAATCTATATATCTCGTCCGTAATGTCATCAATGTAAGAGTATTTAATTCACTTAATATCTTTTAGTGGGAATTAGGTAGTCTTCGATCCTTTAATTCCTTATTTAAGGTAGGTCCCGCGTCATTTACTGCTTATAATTCCAAGACGAACTCCTCGCTAGTAACTATCTAGCTGACATTGCATGGAATATCTTCAGTCACTTAATACTTCTTATTGAAGCAGAACTTCCCGAGATATCCTATACCGTGCCTAACCCGTAACCTTGACCATTTATTACCTACTATGTAGAGAAGAGGCGACCCTCACACAACCACTTAGTACCATTAATCTCTGAGAGGGATTTATTAGAATTAATAGCCTATTTAACTACACAATTATATGTTAATTATGCTAATAGATACATATAGGCACACGTATAGTAATTTTTAAGCATGCATAATTTACACCCTACATCACTGTCTAAATGTCAACATTTTAAATAACTAGCGTGAACCCGTGTCTCGCACAAGGATGTGGCAAAAATATTATAGTAGTATAGACTATAAACAAATATATAAGAATTTTATTATAATGCTAACGAAAAACATTGCTGAACATAGCAGGAGTTATAAGTAAACAACTTGTATGTATAATTTTCTAAATATCAATCTTTGGTGGATATTTCTAAATGAAAAACATTGCTTCACACACAGTTGTAACATATAATTACTAAACGAAACACAATAAAAAAACTCAAGCATTGTTGAGCAGTGTGTGTACGCTTCTGAGTTATAAGCATAAATTTTGGTACATAAAGATATTGGCACGCCAAATTATCTTGTATATCTATCTCTTGTTTGTATTTTTTTTTTCAATCATAGGAATCATACATAAGTTTCATGAATCAAAAATGCGTCAAGTTAGTTATAGCATAGTTGAAATAAGGAGAAATTACAATGGTAAGGAAGCGTTGATACAATAACCGTTGATGAAAGAAGTTGTTTATTTGTACCCAATGAAAGAAGTTGTTTATTCGGTTGGAAGAAAACTAAGATGAAGCAATACTTAAAAATAGCGCATTGCTTTAAAGCGAACGAAAAAAATTCCATACAAAGTAATATTGTGTTGCATCATTATGTATTATAGTTTAATAAATCTGCATGCTAGTTAATTTTTTTTGCATAGTTTGAAGTTTCAAAGTAAGTCACAATAAAAATTATAACCACTTCCAATCAATAGCTTGTCATTTCTTGTTTCCCACCATTACAAATTCCTTTTACTCTTCCATCTACAACTTGTCTTGGTCAACTTATCCTTCTAAATCGAAGTGAACCCACCAAAAGTTGAATCTATTCCAAATCATCTACATTATCTCAAAAAAACAAATGTTAGATGGTTGGTTTATGTAAACATCTAAAAATGCGAGAATCCATAGATATTGTTTTTTTATTCAACAGTATTTGTTACCTCTGCTCTGAAGCTAGACAATAGTCAGATTGATTTGATTATGAGCAAAATGCAGAGGCTTATTGGTCTATTATATTAATGTTCACTATTGTGCAATACTGGAGTGCACACATGTTCTTAGCAACAAAAACCAATAGAAAGAACTCTTTTCTATTAAATATTAATTAGTTTTGATGACTGTATAACTAGGATAGGTTTGATAATTGTATTTTAAGTTGATCATAAAAATTAAGCTAAGCCTAAGGTTACCCAAGTAACAATATCCACATTTTACAATCGATTTTATTTGTTTTGAATCTTTGAGTTTATGTTAATTACATAGTTAGTAAGGAACCTATTTATTTTCTCTCTTTTAAGAATCAACCGTAGGTGTGTAAGCTTATGTTTATCCACTGTCCTAATAGTTTTTTTTGGTCTAATACTGGTATACTAGAAACTAATGAAATATTTATAAGATTATAGAAATCTATGGCTATATTAATACTGAATAGATTAACCATTTTCAAAAAAATTAATGAAATAAAATTATGAATTTTTTTTAACAACCTTTGCTAAAGAAAATTGCTAACTTTGTGTAGGCCGTCACTATATGATCATGGGTCATGGCTGTACTTGATGTAGCACTTTTCCAATCAAGGTGTAGTGAAGATACACCAATAGGGCGATCAAGACATTGGATCGAAGATGCTATTATGTCACGTAACGAAGTTACACCATTTGCATTATTTTGGTGATTAGCTTATTATTTCACTTCAATCGCAATCAATTCTATGATGTTTCAAACTACCTCCCATCACTTCTCATGCTCATGCTATTATGTTTATTAAACAGTGATAAAGCATATGATTGGTTAGAATTCAACGCTAAAATGCAACCCAAAAAAGCATTCAGGTATGACTGGTTGGATCTTGCAAAATTATACTAATTTTTTTTAATTTGTTACTCATGAGTAGTGTAAATTTTTAGATGTAGTAATAAAAGACAAACGGGATTAACGTACACACAATTTTGCAAGTATTAGAAGAAAAAACATCACATGAACAACCTATTTGTATTATCAAATAATATCAATGTAGGTCAAATATTTTTAGTATAAAATAGATTGGTTCAAAATGTTAGATGAATTTTAAGACTAGTATATACTAAAGGCCAATTTCTTTAGTTGGTATCACACCTAAAACCATTTCAGCCAATAAATCTAAGGAGCATGTACTATGCATAATTGCATGATCAAAATAAATGTTGCGCACTATGAGAGGGAAACAATAGAATTTATCTTCTAAATTATATAAGAAATTTGCAAATGATAGTATTTATGGAACAAAAAAATCAAGCAAGTATTGTGAGTAATATGAAAAGAACGCGTACTTCAGATTAATAAAAATTGTAGTATACTTACTACATAATAAAAGATGAAGAGAAAATGTAACTAATATGTCCTCTTTCTCTTGATTTTATTTTGAACAACCTGTTGTTGTTTTCGGATCTAAAATTATCTCATGTACTCCCTTTCTTATGTAAACAGCTTAGATAGTCTAATAACCAGTGCATAACAGGAGTAATGTTTCATGAATGAGGAGAGAGTATTTGCAAGTATTAGATTTTTTAAGTGATGTCAGGTTCAATTCAGTAACTAATTGTTATAAATTTTTAGTAATGTCAGGTTCAACAATCTAGATTGCTATGATTTGATTATAAAATATATCCACTACAAATAAATTTATTGCATATGGACATTTTTTTGAAAAGAGGTACTTTATTAACTAATAGAAACTCATATACATCCATTAATATGCCTCATTAAAACCTTGCAACCCCCTACCTAAGTGGGTGTCTTGTCGGAAAAAGAGTACATATTATGTACATATATTAACAATACAACAAAAAGAACATTTCTAGAAATCCCAATTGTCAAATAGATGGAAGAGTAAAAATAGATTAGCAACATACTCAAAACCATCCATACGATCGACTTGGGGCGGCAAAGCAAAAAAAAAAAAAAACAAAACATATGGCTCAAATAACTAACATAAAAAACACGAAACAACAGTGTCAAGAAAGACTATTCAAAGCTCAGAAACCAGTTGGAGAGAGAGAGAGAGTCTTCATTCGACTTTATTAAACAAAAACTCAGATCTAATTACTCGACCCATCCAAGTCGATAATGGCAGAAATTCCTAGACTCGCAAATCATGGAAGGTGAAAGAAGTTATGGCATATCGAAGTAAAAAGCATCTCCGAGATCACTAAGGTCGAAGCTCCAAATTTGAGTCAGTTGCGAGATTGAAATTTGACAAGATAAATTCAGTATCTTTACTTTTCGTCTTAGAATCCAGTTTAGACTGAATTAAATATTTGCAGTCTTGCATAATGAGCATGATTCTCAGTTGAAGTGGCATTTCGATACCTTTGAAAACTCGAGAATTTCTTTCGCACCAAATGTGCCAAATCATGGAAGTAAAAACAATGTTTATGAGATGGTTAAGAATCAATTATTCTTCTGATTTCGACATATAATTTCCCAAATTTGGGTAATTTCAAAAGAGTTTCCGAGGCTGATTTTGAGCTTTTGCATAATCTCTATTAGAATTTGTGTCGAATATATATAATTAAAAAAATAAATGTTCCCTGTCTTCATGCTGAGTTAAACAGAACACACAAGATCGATCAATACCATTATTCCATCTGCTAATTCTATCCTTTATGTTCAATCTGTTTAATTTAGCTAGAAGAGAGCAAGCGGACATTTTCGGAGCACAATTATTATCCTAAACTATACTAGTCCAATTCAATTCTGCATGTTTGTTTCTGATATGATTCCAGACCAAATTCATACTAAACCAACCATTACTGTTAGAAAGCTAGAACCAAAAATCATCTTGCATTTGATTGTGAATTCTGATATCATGCACGGTATTCTGAATTTGAATAGGAACACACTCAAGAATATTCTTCCAATTATTATCCAATATAAGAGTAGAAACTATTCTATTGATACCACAAGCAAAAGACATAGCATTCTATCCAAATTTATCAATCAGTGAGTATCCATAAATCCATGGGTCTAACCAAATATCTGTACCATCACCAGTGATAATTTTCCTATCAATTAATCCTTTGCACCATTGTGTAGCTCTAACCAGTAATTTCCAAGTATAAGATGTATTGTTATTCATAGCAGTAGTCCAAAAATTTATATCTACTACTTTAGCAATTTCATCTATTTTTCTAATGTCAAGGTCACCTTCACTTTTGGTTTTACAAACATCATCCCAGCACATCTTATGAGCTTTAGATTTCCATATAAAGTTAGCACAAGGAGAATTAATTCTCTGAATCACAAACACGGGAAGTTGGGTGAATTCCATCAAAATTGAATTATTGGGTAAATAACAGTTTTAACTAATTCAACTCTGCCACTGATGTTGAACAATTTTCCGTTCCAATGATTAAATTTTCTATTAATTTTATCAATTAGACATCCAAAATCCCTTGCTTTAAGTTTGTTATTAGATAATGGGATGCTTAAATATGTCATTGGAAGGTTTCCAATATTGATATTTAAAATATTAGCTATTTGCTGCTTGTTATTAGCTCCTTTGCTAAAAAAACAAAGTAGATTTGTTTTCATTTAAGCCCAGGTCAGTTAAATATTTCAAAACTTGAAAAGTGTGCAGAAGGAATTCATCATTCTTTATGGTAGCTTTGGCCATTATTAAAATATCATCTGCGTACAACAAATGGGTAATTATAGGATCAATTTCATAAGTGGAGGTAATATTACCTTTCAAGTAGTCCACATCTAAATTAATTATAAGGAACTTCATAGCCATAGAAAATAAGTATCTTGAAGAGAAGAGAAATATCCTGCTTGAAGATGCCAGAAGTTGTTATATTTGAAAGGTGCTCTTTTCTTCTTAGTATTATGTATTATAAGTTCAACATTAATAGGAGAATGATCACTTAAAGAGTGATTTCCAAAATTTACACCAAACTGATAAACTTAATCCATCCATAGAGAATTAACGAAAACACGATCAATCTTATTGTGAAATAGAGAAATTTTGTCCTCCTCACCAAGTAAAGTAATTACCAGTTAAATCTGGTTCCATAAGTTTAGATGATGAAATACGATCAATGAAATCCTAATCACCCATCGAATAAAGACTGTTATTAATTATATCATCAGATTATAGAATAAAATTAAAATCTCCCGCCACAATCCATGGGAGGCTAAAATTTTTAGACTGCTTAACAAGATAGTTCCATAGCTCTACACGTTTAAAATCATCATTGAAAGCATAGACCATCGTGCACAAGATACTAACACCACTCACATTATGTAGGATGCAAGAAATGAATTGATCATTAGAATGTAATATAATGTTCGACCATTGTGAAGAATCCCACAAAATTAAAATTCTGCTTTTTTGTCCAGTAGAAATATTATGTGAGTGCTTCCAGTTATTATTAACTTTGACCATAAATCTATCAATGCTATCCACAGATAAATTATTTTCAAGAATGCCAATAAAAGAAAATCTTTTAGTATTTAACAAATGCCAATTTTGCACCTGCTTAGTCAAGGCAATCATACCCTAATGTTCTAAAAAAGGAACTCCATCTGTAAATTATTATCTGAAATGCTACTATCAGCAGGGGAAGTAACAGCCCTCGATGTCTTAGATTTTTTCGTCTTTTCATTTTTTTCCTTTCAGCTGATTAACTAACATGGTCCATGCAGGATTTTCTATATCATATAATGAAGAAATGGCTTTAAGTTCAAACGGTGCTTCCTCTGATCTAATTTTTTGAGTAGACTTTGATCTGGTGACACATTGAGTTTCAATGCTCTGGACATCCTTTACAGAACCAAGAGATGAAGCAGTAGGCTCATCAGCAACTCAGTAGGCACATTTGTTTGCATATCAATATCATCTGGCGGATTAGTGTTCTCTTCACCCCCTCAAAATGTTATTTGACTGCATATCCTTATCGGTATTTGTCGATATAATCTTTTGGCTTTTATCTATATTAAAAGTCGAGAACATATTATTCGAATGGACATTTTGATCTTTATAAATAGTTTGTTCTATTGTGATTTTGTTGTTACTTACATTTTGAATGTTGGAATTTATATCTTTCGATTTTGGATTGTCTGTGTTCACTTGCATATTTGTGTGATTAGACGAGGATGCCAAATTGATGTCATTTCGAATATTATAGTCAATATTCATTCATTATTGTCTGTCGACTGGCTCTGAGGAGGAACTTTAGGTCTCCAGACCTTATTAAATTGACAGTGAGCATCCAAGTGTCCATAACTAGAACAATTCGAGCAAAGAGACGGTTTCCATTCATATGTCACCTCTTACCAAATGATTTCGTCCTTCTCCGATAAAATAGGAACCTTATTTGGAAACTCAAAGGAATTTTGGTTTCTATTAAAAGTCTAGCATAAGCAATTTTTATTATACCTTTTTTGACTTTGTCCAGTTTGATAGGGGATCCAAGGACCGAGGCAATACGACATCAAATAATCAAGTGGTAAGTTAGGAAATCCTACCCAAATCGAAATCGAATGGTGGAGTTCTTTGTTAAGTTTCATCCCGAGCGATCATCTCTTCATCATCATCAGCTTTTTATTGCAGTAGTAGGGATTCCTTCTAAAATTCTATAACAATCTTGCTTGTTATTAAATTTAAAAACATAAAATATGTTCTCCTTAGAATATATTGAAAATTCCTCAACAGGCTTTCATACTCTAGTAATATAATCTTTGAAATATGGATAGTATAGTTTAGGGCCAACCACATAGATCACGATGGCATTATCCCACTATTTTCTAGCGTCCTAAAAATCCTCAGTGGACATTTTAGTACATTGCATCGAGTTAAATTCATGGGGTTGGTAAAAATTTAACGGAATAGAGACTAGAATATTGTTACCTTTAACAACTACATTCCACGTCCGGCTAAACGTGGTGGACAAATTCCATTTGTTGGTAGTAGATCTATTCTCAGATTGTACGAGGCGATTAAGATTATTGTTGGTGTGGGCAAAATTCTACCGCGCGTTTTGTTGTTGGGAGGGTCGCAAATTCTTCTTCTATAAATATTGGAGGCAATATTATTTAAAATAGGCTGCGGCTTGAATTTGACTTGGCGTTTCCATTTTTGATCGTACCGGAATGAATCCTTCATCGGTCTTAGTGGTGGATTGGGGAGTCGCTATAGGAGGGAAGTCAGGCGATGGATCAAGGAGGGTTGGAGGCGGATCAGGGGGAGGAGAAAGTTGTCGATTGGCATGGATAGGGAAAGCCATACAAACTGCTTTGAACAATGGTCGACATGAATAGGAGATAGGCAAGAGTGGAAATTGGAGGCGACGGTAGGCAAGATGGCGGCTGGGCAAATTAGATTAAGGTTTTTCTTCATGGACATATTTTAGATTTGAGATATGATGCATATGGACTATTAATATATTCAAGGTTCGTATAATGAACTGCTTTGAGCAACTTATAAGAAATATAAGTGAGATACATATTTTTGAGTTTACCATATTGATTATCAGTTCACTACTATTAAACAAATATAAGCTTTAGTTATATGACTTCTTTTGACAGTTATAATTAGCAACCTAACCAAGGTGGAACCAACACCCAAAATATTACCCGGTGCGAAATATATTTTAATATACTAATAAAACCGATTGTTATCTAGTTGGATTAAATAAAAGTTCTAACTCTGAATAAATCTGAGATGCAGTTTGAAGAAGTATAACAAAAATCGATAGCATAAATATATATACCATAAGAAGCATTTGGCAAAATAGCAGTAAATTTGAAACCAACACCCAAATTATTAGATCTGGGTAACTAAAATAATGTAGAGTCGATATTTAGAACATCAAGAAGCTTATCGAATTCTTGATGATATTCCTCCTCCGTAGTTTATATTAGAAAATATTAATCGATGCACTTAAATCAGTAAATAATTAATTTAGTATAAGACTTAACAGACCCGTATATACATATCCATATTCATGGTAGCATATATCGCTAAAACCAAATCCAATCTAATGAGGTGAAAAACAAAGAAATCCAAATCCACCATTCGAATTCAAAATAATCTCAATTCAGCAATAAAAAATTGGATAAATATTCCGAGTAGTACAGTATCCAAACTAAATTGAACTAACATAAATGAAGATCTGAATCTGTAAGTTTATAATCAGAATATGTAAGGTGAATATGAAGACATATGTAAGTTGAGCAAATTAAGGAGTTAAATTAGGTTTGAAAATCAAAAAAAAATAGATCCAAAGAATTGAAAAGTACCTGAATAAGGGATTGGAGGAGAAATATGAAACAAGCAAATTAAGATGGACGTTTGCATACAGAGGAAGGAGGAATCAATCGTTGATTTCCACCTCGGTTGATACTTGTCTCCATTATTTTGTAAGCTAGGGTTTTATGGAATGAACATGAAGTAAATTACGGTTTTTATTTATTAAACGTGAGTAGGTGCGGGAACGAATAGGAAGAACGAAGAAATCAAGAAACGCGACTATTCATTTCCCAAATTCCTGTGTTCCCTCAAAACCTAACTCCGTGACAGTAGTATAGTATAGATTATACAAGTCTCATTTCATATTATCAAAAATTCCAATATTCATTTTCGAAGATTTCCATTAATAGACTTGTATATAATAAAATTTAAGCTCAACTTGCTACAACAAAAAAATGGAATATATTGATAATAGAAACATACAATTTCAATTTTTACACTCAATCCATCTTCTTTTTCCACATAAAGAGTGGAATAGAGGTTAAAATTATCAAAGCTACAAATCTACACAATTCTCATTATTTTGACATAAAGAAATTTGAGATTTCAATATAAAATTAACATTTCATTTTATAAGAGTTTTGGGGGTTTATAATATGATGTTTTCGCAAACCAAAACTCCCAAGGCGTATTCAAATCCTAATTATACTAATCAATTACTAAAATAGAAAGGCTAAAATTTCCACTCATAGTATAGTCTTAGCTTTGCCTCCTTTGGATTTGACACGCTTTAACAATCTCTTATCAGATCTCTTCTTTTTCATACACATATACAGCAATGGATTTTTATATACATTATATTCAGTAAATTAAAGGTTTAGATGAGAAGAAGTAAAGAAAATAAATAATAAACAAAGATGGATCTAATTGAACCCTAATAGATTTTTCTGAATCTTCGACGAGACTAACTGACAGAGCTTCGCTAGTGTTTCCAAAATATTATGTGAATAAAATTGAGGGATCTAGGGTCTTATTTATAGTAGTGAGAAAGGACCAGAACCGTCAGATTTACACAATGAAATCCGAATGTTCAAAATTCCAAAACCATAGTCGCCACTGTTAAAAAGCGATTGACCCCCCTTCTACCACCGTCGGCCGTTGGAGATCAACCGGCAAGGTTAAGGAGCCTCCAGCCTATTTGTTTTAGGAACTTTGATTTTCAGCCGTTGTTTAATTTATTATACTCCTTAATTAATATTTGATGTTAATGTTGATTTAAACTTTTACTTAACCACAAAGTCTAATTACCATTAACTTTTGAATTTCAATTTTAGAATTAATTATTCATTAAATTTTGAATTCTATTTAAATTATTTTAAACCCGAAAACTTCAAACGTCCGTAACTTTTCCATTTGAGCTCTATTTCAATACATTATATATGGAAATTGATCAGGATTTCCCCACAAATGCAACAACATAATTTTCATGGCCAAATTCCAACTTTTACAAATTTTTCATTTTTATCCCTACCTTATTTAATTTATTTTATCCAATTTATTTATGGTTGATTTATGGGACGTTATATTCATCCCCCCTTAAAAAGGATTTCATCTTTGAAATCTTTTCCAAGGACGAATAGTGTAACGTGCACTAAGCGTCCATGTTATACAACTAAGTTATCTACACATCTATCTACTTATCCAAAAATGTAATGCGATTATGTATTGTAGACATGCTATAAATAATCTTAATCCTAGCATGAGTGTGCAATCATGACATATAAGTATATATGCAAAACATCTTAAACATGCATGAAAATTTCTACATGAGTGCAAAACGACGGTGAAATCTTTAGCAACCATCTCCTACCATCCAATTTAGTAGCTACGATGCAACCAAAAATCTAAATTTGGAGAGGTTACCAGTGAAAAGCTTGGAGTGAGAGATCCTCATCTTTTCTTCGGTCTCCTTTGCGCTTTCCGCTGGGTTATCTCCCCACTATACTCGGATCAACCTAATTTCTTTGCTGTAGAACTTTCTAGTTGTGTGCTTCATAATGCCTATGGTGGCAGAAGATACTATTAGCTCCATCTAATTGATCGGGCTCTACAAATAGTTGTGTCATGAAGGCATTTCCCCAAGTGCTAAACGTAAAAAACATCATGTACTCTTGCTAATCTGTTGGGTAGGTCCACGCGGTAAGCAAGTCTTCCTATTATTTCCACAACCCGAAAAGATCCAATAAATCATGGTGCTAACTTTGTAACGACCCGTATATTATAACTATTTAATACGTAATTAAACTGGATTTTTGTGAAATTTTGAATAATAAAATTTTGAAATAAAAATTTAGTTTTTGAAACACGTTCTCTTAAATATAGCAACTGGTAAATTTTCATTTGATAATATAGAAGTTTTCTTTCTTGTGTAAATTATACTTAAATTCAAATCAGTTAAAAATTGACGATAATAAAATATTTTTCAAACCTGAATATTTTTATATAGAAAATTTGTAAATCATCTTCTGAGTGATACGTCATATTTCGTTTTTCCAAATTTGGACTTCTATCGCTCCGTTCATCTTATTTCTGACGGATTTGCAGCATTTTTCAGTACCGATATCGACTTTTAACAGGATGATCGTATCATTGACATCTATATACCATTTTGATCGTCTTGTCATGCTGATCTCAATCGTATATTCATTTTTATTTTTTGAATCCTGGTATGCGTTGGAAAAATCAGAACGCTTTCCATATCGGTTCCGCGATTTGGCTCTTGATTTTTTTAGTTGTTGTGACCATTCAACTTTCCTCTATAAACCCAACATCCAGTGGCATTTATTATTCTAGAAAAACAATGCGTGACTTTTTAGTTTTACTGGTTCCAATATTGCGCCGGTTCATCTCGTCTACCTCCGTTCATTCATTTGAAGAAAAAAAGAACCGTTGCTTTTCTTCATTTATTCAGCTGCAAGTCCTTCATTCCCATCTTCTCCTCTTTCCTCCCTTGACTCTACTCGCGCATGCAAGCAAACACCACCACTCTCGGCCATGCTCTAACCAACGTCCACATCAAAGCAACCAAGACCAAGCTTCCACCATTTCAACCATCACGTGGGCACGCAGGCACCTCCTCAATCCCACAGAACCGCGCACACACCATCCATCCCTTCGAGCTTAGCGCGGTCGAACAGTAGTGAGACTTCGTCACTCTTCCTCTCCCATCAACTTTGGTCTTTCCATTCTCCGATCCATTCACCTTCCAATACTCGAGCATCCTTCTTTTAATGTTTGGTATGTATGTTTTATATATATTTGCTTATCTGTACATACCGGGCTGTGTAGCTGCATTTGTTAATAAAGAGATATAGATTTATATATATGCGAGCTATATTTGCATTTATTTGGAAGTGTGCTTCGATGGGTATAAATAGTTATATATATATGTATATTATCTGTTGGTTTTCTTTAAAAGTTAAAGGATAGGCCAGTCTTACATTTATATGTGTATTTTGGAAAAAGAAATGATGTTTTACATTTATCTGTTGGGTCTGTTCGTGTATATATAATATAAAGTTTTACGTAGGTAGCTTGTTAGTATATTTAAGAGATTAAACTTTGATTTTAGTGTAATATGTATTAAGTATTTATATACATATGGTCGATTGCAAGCTTCTGTTATTTATGTATATGGGGTAGGGACGTGTAATATATTAAGTTGTATTTGATTTTTTGCAAGTTCTGTTCATTTATATAAAAAGTATATTTTAATATGTATATTGATTTCTATGTGTATTTATATGATCGTAGTCTTAAACATATGTTTATATATATGTGATACTTAGCTACAGTATAATCATAGTGTTCTGTTGTATATATATGGATGTATATATATATTTTTCAAAGCTGTATTGTATATATATATACCTGGTTTTAAAATAAATGTGCATAATATATATATTAGTATATATAGTCTGTCTCATAATTGCAAATGAACATACTTTATATAAGTAAGTATTTTACATATATTTATTTCAAATTAAATTATGAAGATACGCTTGTCTTATTCTATGTGTTTATTTAATACAATGATTCATGAAATACATATACATTTAATTTAATATGTGTTTGGAATTTAAATACGATCTTATATATATATATATATATATATATATATATATATATATATATATATATATATATATATATATATATATATGAGTTCACTTATACCCATTTATCTTCATTGACTATTCCTTGTTATCAGCTTCGGTCATCGAATTCGTGTTTGGATTCGTAACCCAATTTCAGTGTCTGTATCTTTGTTCATATCCGTGTCATCTCCTGCTCTCTCTAGCCTAGAAAGGTGAGCAATCACTCACGATTAATGTTCTTATATTTATTAAATTTGATTTCAATTGAAACGACAATTGAAATATGTTGTTAGTTATTTACATTGTTATATATGCTATTATCTGTATCTGTCCACCTGTGACATCTGACATCATTATCTGTTATTTATATTGAAGATGTATGCCTGTTGTTATATCATTATAATATTTGTTATCACTCTGCAAGTTCCCTGTTAGTATAGAATTCAATATGGGTTGAAATGATACATACCCGGACGATCTGTAGAATAGGAGAAAATCGTTACGGGTTGAAATGATAAACCCAAGTGATTTTCATTGAATTGAATTTGGGATTGCGGGTTGAAATGATATATACCCTATATATTTAAATTGCGGATTGAATGATAAATACTGTATCACTTGACTATAGGATAGAAAACTATATACAGACACCGTGGTCTATATATATATATATAAATATTTTAAAATGATTGTTATGGTTTTTGGAAAGAAATATATGGTTTTATATAAATATTGATTTTAGATATTATATAAATGTTATTTTATTATATATAGTTAAAATTTTGAATTTAGGCTATGCATAAATTTGTTTAATAAAAAAATAAGTTTAATAATGAAGTTTGATTTTATTAAAATATAATATGGAAGTATTTATTTAAATTATATTTTAATGTAGAGTTTATAATGATTTAATAAATTAAAGTTGAGAAGGTAGATTTGAAATTGATTTTGAAATTGTATTTAATTAAGGATTATATTTAATTAAAATCGATTTGGAACTTATTGAATTTGAAATTTCTAAAGGATATGATTTTATAACTTGATTTGGTTTAAGGCGATTAAATGAATATATCAAAATTGAATAAATTGAAGAAATATGCAGTTATTTGAAATTTTATTTAAAGGATATAGGATTTATTAAGTAGATATTTCAAAACTAAATAATAGCAAATTGAATTTGACATTTATGGAATTATCAAAATTTAGTTTTGAAATTATGAAGATTTAAAGCTTTGAAATATTGAAATTGAAATGGTATATTTTGAGGATAAAAAGTTGTATTTAAAATCGATATAATTTGAAATGGTTTATTGAGAAACTGAAATGTATTGAAATTGATGATTTGAGATTTGAATAAACTTGAATTTTGGAATCCGAGTTGATTTGGAATCGATTTGTGAAACTTGGGGAAACTATTTTATTATATAAAGTATTTAAATTACATTTAAACCATTTTATATTTTAGTTTATAAATTTTTATATAAACTATTTTCAATATAAATCATTTCTAATATAAATTATATTTTTATATAAACTAGTTTAACTTATAACTATTTTGTATAAACCATTTTACTTTATAAACTATTTTATTACATATACAATTTTAATATCTAGACTGTTTAAGTGGTGGAAGTTATGTTTTCAAAGTTATGAATTTCAAAGTATTGTGTTTCGTAAGGGTTATAAATTTCAAAGTGTTTTGGTTTCGAAAGTGTTATAAATACTTTGAAATTGCTATGATTTTGGAAATGGATATATTTGAAATGGAAATGATATCTTGTTTCGTTTTGAAATGGCAACGATATTTTGGTTTTGTAGTATAATCTATTTTGAAATGACTGTGGTGTTATAATAATATTTGGTTGTTGAAGAGACCGGGATCGAAAGTTGTCATACTCTCTGCTAACTCTGAAAACAACTTTAACAACCATGTATGCGGTGGAGATTCCAGAATGAAGTAGTTTGGTGGCGACGTCCTATTGAGGTATATACATGGACCCGACTCCCATGAGTTGGCATACGGTGGCTAAAACAGGAGTGATTCCGGGCCAATGAGTTAGCTCCTCTGATCGGACATACTTCTTCGATACAATTCTATTACTTTGTGATTGATTGGGTGCACCTTTGATTTCTTTAGGAGTGTGTCTCGAGGTGGGCGGTAGTGGCTGCTATGCGTTACCACCAGCCTAGATGCGTAATTGGTATATCTACCTTGGAATTGCCTTGTTATGCCATGTCACCTACCCTAGCGTGCTTTACTACTAGTTTGATTTGTGTCGTACCTATGGAGTATCCACTGGTAGATTCCGATCAGTAGGGACTACGGTACTGTATAGACTATTGGCACTATATATTTGTTAAGGTGAAAAATGTAAAGCCTTAACGCTATTTGTAAGTAAGTTTATTTTACTTTAGACATTATTATAATAACGTATATTACTACCTAGTAGATAGTTTAACGGATCCTCAGAGGATGGTTATCCCAAAAGTCCTTTGAGTTACTTGTATTTCAGTTGTTATTTCACTTGAGTTGGATTTATTGATATAAGAAAGTTAATACTGACTCCAGTGTTTTGTGTTTTGCTTTATGCTCGAGTCAGACTGAGTGATACAGTTTTTGAGATCCACCTTTGGAGTTGGAGCTTCATTTGGAGATCCATCTACATCTTTTCAGCTTGTAGTTATTCAGTTGATTCCAGTGATGTATTCTGATCTTGTATTTGACTATTGTATTTGAAACTTCTATTGTATCTTATTTAACTCTGATGTATATATAGTAGCTTCATGAACTACTGTTCATTTTGTTTCCGCTGCATATTGTATATTACTCTGTGACTGTGATTCTGTGATTTATTTATTTACTGTATATGCTGAGTTTTGCCAAATATAAATTAATAATCTGGTATTTTGAGCAATTCAAATCTGACATGTGTGGATGTGAGTGGTTGAAAATATCGGGACATTGCATTTGGTAACATAGCTTTGGTTTTAGGAAAAACTCAACATATAGGGTAAATTTAATTACGGAATCACTTTCATTCGAGCTTGAATCCCTTCCTCTTTGACTCAGTAGCTTTGAAATTTTGGAACAATCCCCTCGGTTCCAAAATCCATCCTTATCTCTCCCTATTCGTGTATCTTGATTTTGGAGTTTCCAATAACTCCACTTCAATGAATTCTATAATAACTCGGCGGTCTCGCCAACCTTCGAATGATTTGTAAAGGGGTGAAACTCCTTTACGAAAGGCATTGATTTACTGGAGATTTCTATATCCTCGGCTTATAATGCTATCTATCTCCTGCTATGCCTGAATTCTATCACTTGAGATCGAATGCCGATTTGCCTCGGAATTCTACATCGATCTTATTCTTAAAGTCACGGTGACCCGGTTAAGGTTGCCGGCGATTTATATAAACCTATCCATTTTCCTATTTTGATATTTAATCATCTTATCTTTGTTTCGTACCTATCTTTGAATCAAAATTCTTTTTGATTTGAGTCCATCAAATTTGAATCTCTATCCTTGCTTTGAAATCCATTCTTGTATTGTCGAGCGAGGAAGTGTATTTGTAAATTAATATTAAAAATGTTTTATATATATTGTGTTGTTTGAGTTATAATCATAATAAATTTATAATCCTTCTTAAACACTTGGGGACAATCCCCAATAATCATAATAAATATGATTTATTATATTCTTTAACATATAAAAATTTTGGGACCAAAACCATAATTTAATTATTTTTACTAATTAGAACCCGAAATAAAGCACTTTCCAACATAAGAAAATTCACCAAACATTCTCAATAAATTAGAAAATTATTAACTTAAAAACCACTTTCAAAATGAAGTTTCCTACATCTTATCCAAATTTCAAGACATTTGAGTGTCATATAATAGGTTTTTTAATTCTGATATATAACTTAATTTCATAAATAAAATCTATAAATTCATCCGTAAGCATACATTCATCCAAAAAATTAAAACATTACATAATACAAGCAAAACATTCAGATTTATACTCAACACCAAAAATAGTAGTTAAAACCTGGGATGCATAACCATTATTCACCATGAATAGTTTAAGAAGGTTGTGACTTGTATTTTGATTTGATTCTCCTAAGCTTTTATCTTTCTTTTCCAAGCTCTCTTTTGTTGAATCACCTTTCTATGGTTGGCTTGCTCTTTTAGTTTTGCTTGTAATGAATGAAATGAGGGTGGAAATAAGAGAATAAGGGTTTATGTTTCGAAATTGAAATCTGTTTCCATTTTTCCCTTAGCATATATTCCTCCTTCTTATTAATTTTTTAACCTTTGTTATTAATTCATTCATTAAGGCATGATCCCTGTTAATTATCAAATCTCAATCTCCTTGCCCTTTCACATTATTTAATTTAATTTAATTAAATATCCTAAATAATGTTAATTAGAATTAGGTTGTTACATGGAAGCCTTGAAACTTCTTCAAAGACATCAAATAATTCTCAAACTATGGGTACATATGAAAGTTCATTTTGCGATAGATTCACCGAGTATAGATAACAAAACTCGACTGAATTTTGCGATGTGCAATGAAAATCTAGTTTTTGCCCTTTACAACTCTTAAGCCATTCTTCCCTCTTATTGTAGTCTAAGACTACACCATAGCACGACAACCAATCCATACCCAAAATAAGCCCATACCCTTCGAATTTAGAATGTATGCATTGCATATGAAATCAACGTCACATATGTCTAACACTAGGTCTTTACAAATTGACAAAAGATGTGTTATCCCCCAAGAGGATTTTGAAACTATTATTGGGTGGGTAATAGTTTGGGTTTGAAGGTTTAAGGAATTAACCACATTCCTAGTTATGAATGAATGCGATGCTTCGTAGTTAAATACATTTCGTATTATATTTCCTAAAATAAGAGTTATACCTTCTATAACTATCTTCCCTTTGTCACAAGGGAGTAGTCTACCCGAAATAGGGTTAGCATCAACGACGTAGGCTTGCATCCTCTGTCCTGCCTTCACCATTTTCAAACACAGATTTTTAAACTGCCCTCCCTTGTGGCAATGTTAACACTTCATCTTAAAATCCTCTTTCAATAGATTTAGTCTATAATCCTTCATGAGGCGTCCTTTGTTTAGGCGTATATTACACACTTTTCCTTCTTTCTTAAATTTCCTTTCTTGGCCCCTCTTTTATTCTATGTCGGTCTAGCCTTCTCCTTCTCTTTCTCCATTTCTTTCTCCTCGGCATTCATCATCTACAGTAAAGCCATCTCAACAAGTGTCAAGTACGTAGCTCTAGTGGGTATCTGAGTCAACAGCCATTCCCTAAACGGGGAGTTCAGGCATTTGACAAACTTTGCGGTCTTCCTCATGGGTGTATCAATCAAAATTGTTCTGAACATGGATAATTCTGCAATACACTAATGTACTTCTTTAGTGTCGAGTATTCCTGCCTAAGTTGTATAAATTTCTCGAACTGCAGGCTCAAATTTTCTTTTGAGATAAACCTAGTCTCAAATTTGTTTTTGAACTCATCCCAAGTGATGAATCTACAAATGCCCAACCAATCCACCATATTCCACCAATCTAAGGCCTCTCCTTTAAGGTGCCAATTTATCATTCTCTATTTTATTTGGCCCTCCCAAATAATCTTTTGAATTATACTTTTATAGTCATTTATCCACGCCTTAGTCTCCACGAAGCTTTCCTGTCCAAAATATACTTTTCCTCCTGTACTCATAAAATCCTTACACATTTTTGAAAATTCGATAGGAGGGGGTGCTGCCTCGGTAGGTAGGACAACGGGTGCCGCTGATGCAGTCTGCTGAGGAACAAGGACTTGTCCTAAGTTAGTCTACTATCTATAGGTTAAACTTTTAGTTACATTTTCCTAAGCTATTATTATACGCTGAAAGAAAGATTTTCCTAGTGTATATGCATATGTTCATAATGTAGTATATAATAGGGGGTTTTTTGAAAAATATAATAATATAGTATGCATATGTTCATAACATAGTCCATATGCATATGTTCATAATATAGTATATAATAAGATTTTCCACTCTTGCCCATCTTAATCCATATTCCTCTTAAGCAACGACCTACCAAAGCGCCTACGGCCACCCTCCTCCTAGGGGTAGTCGGCCCATAACCAACCTTGTGGCTCAAACCGGTTTGTGCCCACTACCAATGGCGAGCCTTCTCTCCGTGGTCAATTCGCCCAAGAAGTAAGTCAAGTATTGGCGCGGCAATATTCTTATCGGTACGATCGCATTTCAAGGTTCTGTCGGGTTTTTCGTACTCGTAATTAAAAATCGTGTCTACATTCTGGTACCCACTGTGGGATCCGATCCCACAACTACAAGGTTGAAAGCCTCATAGTAGCAACCTCTTCGCACATCAGTCGACATCCCAGCTTCCGAAGCAAAAGTCTTCGGGTCCTCTTCCTCCCTCCAACTAAGAACTGGCCAGAAGGGGGAGGAATTCAGATTCTTGTTCTACAGTCCAACCTTTCCCCAAGAGAAGCAGCCATAGTCTTGTGTTCCCCCAAGATGTGGTCCTGTCGGTGTCCTTCTGCCCTCCTACACCTTCAAAGTGCGTTTCATAGACCTTCAGGTACTACACTGGTCGACAGAGCGTCCCCGCACTCCTTACTTCTCCCTTGCAGTACCGACAGGCGACTCGAGGGGGGTACCTCTTGACCTAAAAGATGAGACATAGAGTCCGAAGCCGAGGAGCATCTTCCCTACGCCACTAGCAGCAGCCTTGAATTCCAACCCTTGGCCTCCTCCCTAGACCATTAGTAGCGGATTTGAAATCTAAGGAAACCCTAGGAAATCCTTCTGGTTACAAGCATCTCCTCCTCGATCTCATGTGGGACAACCCAAGAGCGGCATGGCGAGCAGTAACTTCTTCACCTCCTCTTACGAGCTGCCATGGCATCCCTCCAAATCTGGCCTGCGTGCCTTATGCAACCTGCAACATTTTGGCATTCGCGACCGCATATATTTACTTCATTCAGAGCTAGAGTCCTGAAGCAGAGCCACCTCTTCTGCCATTTCATCTAAGTAACTTGGGAAGAACCAACATTCTTGCACCTCTCGTTAACTCCCTCCTCCGGACCAAAGGACATCAACCGCTACCTAGGAAAGTCCGGTGAAAGCAAGCCATGGCACATCTGAGGTCTCACAAGGGCCGCCCGAGATTATGGAATGCCTCCTATCACGCCTATCCTATTCACCAAGAATAGTAAGCTGGCCACAATGCTCCAGTTTGAGACTGGTTTAACTCGGGCGCAGGGTCGTATCTCCATTCCATAAGCGGTGCATCCTTATCGCAGACCCAAGAGACAGCCACACGCTTCAACTCACACTAGAAAGCTCCGAACCAGTGAGGCACCCTCAACGTGCATTCCGACTACTACCTGAAGTTCGCTTGGATTCGGCACGACATGGATCCCCTCGACATGTCATCCTCAGCACTCCAGCGCTGTCTCCATCTACGGCCGTCCTCTATCAGCTCTCTAAATGCCACATTACTAGGACACCCAAACCCACGTTGAGTAATTAGTGACTTTAACGGACTACATTGTTCATGCCTACCAAATTGAGCAATTCCCCAACCGCTCTAGGCTAGGCAAAGGATATCCTTTGTGTCATCCCCCAATCTGCAATTAGCAAGAAGGCTGACACACCAACTAGCCTCTCAATTTGAACACCCGTAGCTTAGGGGCAGCTCGTCTTCGAAATCCAAAAAACTGCAAAGAAATCTCTTCGAGTTCCCCCTCTATTTCTCAACCGCTTAGTTCATCAGCAAGCCATGGTCATTCTTCCTGATCATCCCAATATCTAGCCAGAAGTAGCCAACGTTGCCTCTAGGGACCATCTCCCAATTACGGCCGGATAGTGTTGCCTTTTGCATGAACTCTCTTCAAAGCCTCTTCTATGGGAGGCCCTTTTAGTGGGTTTTCCCTCGGATTCGAATTAACCCAAAGCATTTAAGTCCACCTTTGCAAGAAAGGATAGACTTCGAGGGCAAAATGATGCCCAAAGTTTTGGGTCAACAAAAAATTCTTGGAGAAGCTCCCAAAGTCCTTACTCCATCGAATCCTCGCTCCTCTAGCTGGTTACCCACGTCAACGGGCGACAAGTTCGTTGTCTTTAATGACCTACTGCTCTTACTCTGCATTTGGAAAAACTATGGATGGAAGCACAACCCTCAGCCATCACCACTTCCTTTAAGATCCCAAAAGAATGGCAGGCCACGAATCATGTTTGCTCAATTCAGCACGGCCTCTTGCTGCATCCTCTCCAGAAGTTTCCGCACATGGCTCCTCCAGTGAGGAAGTGTATTTGTAAATTAATATTAAAAATGTTTTATATATATTGTGTTGTTTGAGTTATTGATGTTGATTTGGGTTTTCGATCGATTCGTCTGATCATTGCCATCGATAGGATTTCCAAAACACTTTAACAGAGCAAACTGACACAATATTGTTTTCAAATTTGGTAAGTTAAATAAATTTGTATGATTATATTATATATAAGCATAATTTTCTGGGATTTTAATAAGTTAATTAAATTGGAAGTTCGAAATGGTAATATTTGATTATCATTTATTGTTTTATAAATGAATTTATAAACATGGTTTACAAATTGATTGGGAATTTAAGTGAATTTCAATTAAGAATTTGAGAATTGATTTCCGGTCATTTCAAACTTTGGTTTTTAAAGTTTTAAAAGAAATGCATATTATTTAAAGTATTTTCGAATAGAAATCATTTCCAAAGAATTTATTTAAATGTTTAAATCTGTACTCCCCTGTTTTGTCACTGGAAAATAATTTCGGTGTTGGCGGCCGCATCATCGACATTTATTTTCGGGTTTCAAAGTGGAGAGACCATTCTGCAGCTTTGCTACACTTTTGTTTTGGAAAATGAGTTTGATTTTAATTTCTAAAATATGACTTGATTTATATACATATATTAGTATATGGTCATAGATTTGATTTGATATATATAGTATATACACATATCTTTAAATTGTTTGAAGTTAATCGAAAATTTAATTCTTAAATTTATGTTAAAAGTGATTTTAATTTTTTTTATGAAGCCAAAATTTTGTATAAACATTTAAACTTAAGCTAATTGAATAAGGGAAATTTTACTTGTATAATACTCTATTGCATTCCATATATAACTTACGTAAATTATTCAGAAGTTGAATATGTAATTGAATAATATACAATGTAAAATGATGTTAAATGATTTTATAAATAAAATTTGAGTGGTTATAGTAAATGTTATACACTTAAAGTTTAATTATAAAAATGTTAGTAGTGATAAATAGAATAATAAGTTAATTGAATAATAAATGAGATAAATAAAATAAATTCTTTTTTGAGGAATTAATAAATTGAAATTTAATAAACTTAATATAATACCTTGAAAATTAATTGTTGAATACTATTTAAATTGAAATTTATATTGTTTGAATTAATTGTTTTATTTTGTATTATAAAAATCTATTTTTTTTCTGGCTGCTTCTATTCTCCTACCTCCTACCTTTTCGGGGACGAAAAGTTTTGAGTGGGGGAGAGTGTAACGACCCGTAAATTTCACTGTTTAATAACATAATTAAACTGGATTTTTGTGAAATTTTGAATAGTAAATTTTTGAAACAAATATTTAATTTTTGGAATATGTTCTCTTAAATATAGCAACTGGTAAATTTTCATCTGATAATATGGATGTTTATTTTCTTGTGTAAATTCTATTTAAATTCAAATCAGTTAAAAATTGATGATAATAAAATATTTTCCAAACCTGAATATTTTTATATAGAAAATTTATACATCATCTTCTGAGTGAGACATCATATTTCGTTTCTTCAAATTTGGACTTCTATTGCTTCGTTCATCTTACTTCTGATGGATTTGCGGCATTTTTTTGGTACTGATATCGACTTTTGATAGGATGATCATACCACTAATATCTATATACCATTTTGATCGTCTCGTCGTGCTGATCTCAATAGTATATTCATTTTTGTTTTTCGAATCCTGATACGCGTTGGAAAAATCAAAATGATTTCTATATCGGTTCCGTGATTTGGCTTTTGATTTTTGTTGTTGTGACCATTCAACTTTCCTCCGTAAACCCCACAGCCACTGGCATTTATTATTCTAAAGCAACAATGCGTGACTTTTTATTTTTATTGGTTCCAATATTGCGCAGGTTCATTTTGTCTGCCTCTGTTCATTCGTTTGAAGAAATAAAGAACTGTTGCTTTTCTTCATTTATTCAGCTGCAAGTCCTCCATTCCCATCATCTCCTCTTCCCTCCCTTGCCTCTACTCGCGCACGCAAGCAAACACCACCACTCTTGGCCATGCTCTAACCAACGTCCGCACCAAAGCAACCGAGACCCAAATTCACCATTTCAACCATCACGTGGGGACGCAGGCACCTCCTCAATCCCACACAACCGCACACACACGCCATCCATCCCTTCGATCTTAACGCGGTCGAACAACAGTGAGACTTCATTACTCTTCCTCTCCCATCAACTTCGGTCTTTCCCTTCTCCGATCCATTCACCTTCCAATACTCGAGTATCCTTCTTTTAATGTTTGGTACGTATGTTTTATATATATTTACTTATCTGTACATATCGGGCTATGTAGTTGCATTTGTTAATAAAGAGATATAGATTTATATATATGCGAGCTATATTTGCATTTATTTGGAAGTGTGCTTTGTCGAGTATAAATAGTTATATATATATATATATATATATCTAATATGTTGGTTTTCTTTGAAAGTTAAAGGATGGGCCAATCTTACATCTATACGTGTATTCTTGAAAAAGAATTGATGTTTTACAGTGAATATATGTATTTTTATATATAATATGTTTGTGGGTCTGCCATGTATATATAATTTACAGTTTTACGTAGGTAGCTTATTAGTATATTTAAGAGATTAAATTTTGATTTTAGTGTAATATGTATCAAGTATTTATATACATATGGTTGGTTGTAAGCTTATGTTATTTATGTATATGGGTAGGGGCGTATTAAGTTGTATTTGATTTCTGTTCATTTATATAAAAAGTATATTTTAATATGTATATTGATTTCTATGTGTATTTATATGACCGTAGTCTTAAACATATATCTATGATACTTAGCTATAGTGTAATCATAATGTTCTGTTGTATATATATATGGATGTGTATATATACATATTTTTCAAAGCTGTATTGTGTATATATATATACCTGGTTTTAAAATAAATGTGCATAATATATATATTAGTATATATAGGCTGTCTCATAATTGCAAATGAACATACTTTATATAAGTAAGTATTCTGCATATATTTATTTCAAATTAAATTATCAAGACAAGATACGCTTGTCTTATTCTATGTATTTATTTAAAACAATAATTCTTGAAATACATATACATATAATTTAATATGTGTTTGGAATTTAAATACGATCTTTATATATAAATACACACACACACACACACACGTTCATTTATACCCATTTATCTTCATTGACTATTCCTTGTTATCAGCTTTGATCAACGAATTCGTGCTTGGATTCGTAACCCAATTTCAGTGTCCGTATCTGCGCTCGTATCCATGTCATCTCCTGTTCTCTCTAGCCTAGAAAGGTGAGCAATCACTCACGATTAATGTTCTTATATTTATTAAATTTGATTTCGATTAAAACGACAATTGAAATATGCTGCTGTTAGTTATTTACATTGTTATATATGCTATTTTCTGTATCTATTCACCTGACACCTGACACCATTATCAGTTATTTATATAGATGATATATGCATGTTGTTATATTATTATAATATCTGCTATCACTCTGCAAGTTCCCTGTTAGTATAGAATTCACTATGGGTTGAAATGATACATACCCAAACGATCTGTAGAAAAGGAGAAAATCGGTATGGGTTGAAATGATAAACCCAAGCGATTTTTATTGAATTGAATTTGGGATTGTGGTTTGAAATGATATATACTCATATATATTTAAATTGCGGATTGAAATGATAAATATCCTCATCACTTGACCATAGGATAGAAAATTATATACTGACACCGTGGTCTGTATATAAATATTTTAAAATGATTTTATGGTTTTTGGAAAGAAATATATGGTTTTATATAAATATTGATTTTAGATATTATATAAATGTTATTTTATACATAGTTAAATTCTTGAATTTGAGCTATGTATAAACTTGTTTAATAAAAAAGTAAGTTCAATAATGAAGTTTGACTTTATTAAAATATAATATGGAAGTATTTATTTAAATTATATTTTAATATAGAGTTATAATGATTTAATAAATCAAATTTGAGAAGATAGATTTGAAATTGATTTTGAAATTGTATTTAATTAAGAACTATATTTAATTAAAATCGATTTGGAACTTTTTGAATTTGAAATTTCTAAAGGATATGATTTTAAAACTTGATTTGGTTTAAGGTGATTAAATGAATATATTAAGACTGAATAAATTGAAGGAATATGCAGTTATTTGAATTTTGAAGTTTTATTTAAAGGATAAAGGATTTATTAAGCAAATATTTCAAAACTAAATAATAGTAAATTAAATTTGACATATATGAAATTATCAAAATTTAGTTTTGAAATTATGAAGATTTAAAGCTTTGAAATATTGAAATTGAAATGGTTTATTTTGAGGATAAAAAGTTGTATTTGAAATAGATATAATTTGAAATGGTTTATTGAGAAAGTGAAATAGATTGATATTGATGATTTGAGATTTGATTAAACTTGAATTTTGGAATTGAGTTGATTTGGAATCGATTTGTGAAATTTGAGGAAACTATTTTATTATATAAAGTATTTAAATTACATTTAAATCATTTTATACTTTACTTTATAATTTTTTATATAAACTATTTTCAATATAAATCATTTTTAATATAAATTATATTTTTATATAAACTAGTTGAACTTATAACTATTTCATATAAACCATTTTACTTTGCAAACTATTTTATTATATATATACTATTTTAATATCTAGACTACTTAAGTAGTGGAAGTTATGTTTTCAAAGTTATGAATATCAAAGTATTATGTTTCGAAAGGGTTAAAATTTCAAAGTGTTTTGGCTTCAAAAGTGTTATAAATACTTTGAAATTGCTATGATTTTGGAAATGGATATATTTGAAATGGAAATGATATCTTATTTCATTTTGAAATGGCAATGATATTTTGGTTTTGAATTATAATCTATTTTGAAATGACAATGGTGTTATAATAAAGTTTGGTTGTTGAAGAGACCGGGATCGGAAGTTGTCATACTCTTTGCCAACTCCGAAAACCACTTAACAACCATATATGCAGTGGAGATTCCAGAATGAAGTAGGATGGTGGAAACGTCCTATTGAGTTATATGCATGGACCCGACTCCATAAGTTGGCATAAGGTGGCTAAAATAGGAGCGATTCCGGGCCAATGAGGTAGTTCCTCTGATCAGACATACTTCTTCGATATCATTCTATTACATTGTGATTGATTGGGTGCACCTTTTATTTTTTTGGGAGTGTAGCTCGAAGTGGGCGGTAGTGGCTGCTATGCGTTACCACCAGCCCGGATGCATAATTGGTATATCTACCCTGGCATTGCCTTATTGTGCTGTGTCACCTACCATAACGTGCTTTACTACAAGTTTGATTTGTGTCGTACCTATGGAGTATTCTCTGCTGGCTTCCCGATCAGGAGGGACTATGGTACTGTATAGACTATTGGAACTATATATGTGTTAAGGTGGAAAATGTAAAGCCTTAACTCTATTTTAAAGTAAGTTATTTTACTTTATACATTATTATAGTAGCGTATATTACTACATAGTAGATAGTTTAAAGAATCCTTAGAGGATGGTTATCTCAAACATCCTTTGAGTTACTTGTACTTCAGTTGTTATTTCACTTGAGTTGGATTTATTGATATAAGAATGTTAATCCTGGCTCGAGTGTTTTGTGTTTTGCTTTACGCTCGAGTCAGACTAAGTGATAGAGCTTTTGAGGCCCACCTTTGGAGTTGGAGCTTCGTTTGGAGATCCATCTACATCTTTTCAGCTTGTAGTTATTCAATTGACTCCGGTGATGTATTCTGATCTTATATTTGAAACTTCTATTTATCTTATTTAACTCTGATGTATATATAGTAGCTTCATGAACTACTATTCATTTTATTTCCGCTGCATATTGTATATTACTCTGTGCCTGTGATTCTGTGATTTATTTATTTACTGTATATGCCGAGTTTTGCCAAATATAAATTAATAATCTGGTATTTTGAGCAATTCAAATCCGACATGTGTGGATGCAAATGGTTGAAAATATCGGGTTGTTACAAACTTGATTGATTTTCTAAATCTTATGACTATCCTATGAGGGGAGACTTTGATAAACATCATTCTCCAACTTCGAACTCCAATTGTTTCATTCTCTTATTCGCATAGGATTTCTAGTGATCTTGCATTACCTTCAATCCTTGCCTAATAAACTCTACCTTCATCGAAGTTTCATGAATCAAATCTAGTCCGAGTAAAAAAAAATTCGGTGGTTTCCCACCAACAATTAGGCAATTTTCATTGCCTTCCATAATGCCCTTCAAAGGGTGCCATACCAATCGTCGATTGATAACTATTATTATAAGAGAATTCCACTAAAGGTAGGTGCTGCTCCCAATGTCCTTCGAAGTCCATTATGCATGCTCTCAATAAGTCCTCTTATATTCTATTTACTATTTCCTTTTGGCCATCTGTCTATGAATGGTAAGCGGTACTATGATTCAGCGATGTTTCCAAAGCTGTCAGCAGACTCCTTCAAAACTCATTAGTAAATAAATGTCCATATGACTAATGATGTTGATTGGAATTTCATGAAGTCGAGCTACATCCTTAATATAAATCTAGGCTAAAGATATTATGGTCCTAATATTCCTAACGAGAATAAAATGGGCGCTTTTTGCGGGTCTATCCACTATGACCTAAATTTCTTCATTGCCTCTTTGACTTCTAGGCAATACATCTATGGAATCCATTAATATTTGTTTCCATTTCCAAATCGGGATTTCTAATGGCAATAATAATCCTCTGGCTTCCCTTACTTAGCTTTAATCCTTTAACATGTCAAACACTTAGAAACAAATTCAGCTACTTCTTCATCCTGGCTAATAAAAAATCTATTTCATATCCTTATATATCTTATCTCCTCCACAGTGAATAGTCATTCTTGAATAGTGGCATTTAATAAGCATTTCCTCCAATATAATATCAATCCTTGGGATGCAGAGGCCACCATCTCTCCTCAAACATCCCTTTTCGTCAACTACGTATTTACTAACGTGAGGAAATTATTTTCCTCTCCTTAGCGTATCCAAGATATCGAATATCCCTTCATATTTATTCTCCTTAAGTCCAATACAGTCCATTGACACTGGACTAACCTCCTTTGCTGCCAAATAGTTTTGAGTGGGTTCTATTGGTGGATGGAAGTTGAAATTAGAGAGGAACACCAACTGTTATAATGACCCTAATTTTGACTAACATTATTTATGACATTTAACTACATGAATTAAATGAAATAAAGTATATGGTTAAGGGATTGAGATTTGTAAATTAATAAAGGAGCCATGCCTTAATGACTACATAAGCAAAAGAGGATTAAGGATAAGTAAGTAGGAGGAACAAGATAAGGGAAAATAGGAATAGTCTTTGTACTTATATCCTAAACCCTTCCATTCTTCATTTTTCATTCATTTCAACTTTCATAAAAAAAACTAAAACCCTAAGAGCTTGGCTATCCACCATTAAGAAGAATCAAAAGAAGATGAGCAAGAAATCAAGTAGAAAACTTGAACAAATTAATCAAAGAGCAAATCTCAACCTTCTTAACACTAAGCTAAGATGAATAATTTGATTAACATCTCATTTTTTTTAATGATTTCGGTTTCAAGGTTGGATCTGAATTATTTTGCAAATAATATGCCATGTTATATTTATTTAAATAGACATATATGCTTGTTGATAATTTATACTGTTTCGTAGAGATTTTATGATAAATTTAGATTGGAAAAAATAATTAAATGGCATCCAAATGACTTGCGTTTTTGATATATGGTCAAAAACATTATTTTAGAAGTGGGTTTCAAATTTCATAATTTTTTTAGTTGTTGTGGATTTATTATGAATTTTCTATGAAAGAAAGTAGTTAATATTGGGTATAAATTTATTAAAGCAATTATACAACGATTTTGGGTCTGAAATTTAAATATGCTAGAAATATATTTAAAGCGAATTATGGTGATTTTTGGGGAACTTTCCTAAGTATTTATTATAATTGTAAAAATACTTAAGTTAAGGGAGTTAAATGTTTTATATGTTTTGTCAACGAAGGGGCTTATTTATTTAAACATTTTAATTGATAATTCTGAATTCGACAGCACTTTTAGAAAAGGATTTTGATAAAAAAATGGCAACCAATTACATTTTGATAAATACGGCAAGTTAGGTAAAATGAAATTTCTTTTAAAGGCTAAATATCAATTTTGCTTGGATTTACTACTTTGCCACTTCCATCTGTTAGCTTTCGACATCATACCTCCGCTATAAAACCCATTCGAAACCAATGCACATGGTAATACGTAGTGCATTGCAGAAAGGCAGAAGGGATCGTGTTGAATAATGATTTTGAAGGGGTAGAAGCCATTCTTATTAATTTTGAATTACATCTATTTACAAATGATGCTTTCGAGGGATCATATTTTGTTACTGGAAGTTAATAATATAGATGACTACAACATCTATAATGCTTACCTTCGGGCCTCAAAGTAGGGGATGTTACAACTTGGTATCGAAGAATTGGTTTATGAAAACTTAAAAGAAATTTTAAACTTAAAATGGTTTTGAAAACATAATCCTAAGGAATTAAAGAAATGATTGGGGGTATGGAATAATGCTATAGTAACGTACTTGTATTTGATATATATAAGTATATGCTTTATGTCTATTCTCTTATCTCTCTTAGATTATTCTTTTGTATCCTATAAAAACTCGAATGTATATTTTGAGGGAGTAAGATATGGATACTAGGAGTAGAAGAGTTAAGATTGGTAGAGGAAGCACCAAAACCAACGGTAATGGCAGACCAAATACTAGAAGGAATCCAGGTCGGACACCAGCTGCTAATGTGGATGCTGGAGCACCACAAGTTGATAAGGGAGCTATGTATCAGTTCTTCATCAACATGATGCAAGCTGGAGCTGTCGAGAGATTAGTTGGAGCAAATTAGGAAGCTCCGTTGGTTAATAACTATGCAGTACTAAGCAAATTAGGAAGCACCACAATAAATGACGATATTCGTTACTTAGAATTGACGATTTGTTTGATCAGTTGAGTGGTGCCAAAGTATATCCAAGTTGTATTTGGCAACAGGGTTCCATCGGCTTAGAGTAGTAGAGGATAGTATTCCTTTAACGGCGTTTAGGACCAAATATGGATCGTACGAAAGGATAGTGATGCCATTCAGACTAACTAACGTGCCTACATTCTTCATGGACTTGATGAACAAAATCTTCCAAAAGCATCTCGATAGATTTGTGTTAGTACTCATCGACGGCATTTTGATATGCTTTAAGGATAAAAAAGATCATGAAGTACATCTTAGAGTGGTGCTTGAGATGTTGAGGCAGCATCAACTAAAAACAAAATTTTCGGAGTGTCACTTCTTGAAGAAAGAGGTGAAGTTTCTAGGTCATGTAGTCTCAGAAAAAGGGTTGTTAGTAGATACAACTAAGGTTGAGGAAGTGAATAGTTGGAAGAGACCCAAGACAGTGGCTGAGATAAAGAGTTTTCTTGGATTAGCTCGTTACTATCAAAGATTCATTAAGGATTTTTCGCCGGTAGCGGCACCGATGACTAAACTAACTCGAAAGTATATGAAGTTTGTCTAGACTGATAGGTGTGAGGAGGCATTCCAGAAATTGAAACACTTATTGACTAATGCACCAGCATTAATTGTTCCAGATGGGAATAGGGACTTGGTGTAGTACACGGATGCATGTGTTGCATGATTAGGAGCTGTGTTGACATAAAAGGTAAAGTGATTGCCTATGCTTCTTGACAGCTCAGACCGCATGAAGTTAGATATCTAACTAATGATTTGGAATTAGCTGCAGTAATTTTCACATTGAAGGTGTCGAGACATTATCTTTTGGGAAAGATTCAAGTTGTATATGGATCACAGGTCATTGAGATATTTATTCTCTTAGAAGGAGTTGAATATGAGACAACAAAGGTGGTTATAGTTTTAGCTGCTTATGATTGGTATTGAGTAAACACAAGGAAAAGGGAATAATGTTGTAGATGAACCTAGCAGAAAATATCAAAATGCAGTATTGGCAAAGATAGCTGAGTGGAAAGGTTTAGAAGCATTGACTACATGCGGAGTACAATGGAGATCTAAAAGTAGTTCTAGTCAAGAAACTGCTATTTTATCATGTTTAGAAGTTCGACTGGTGATGTTCGAAATGATTACATCTAAGCAAGGAGAGGATCCATTATTAGCTGAACGGATTAGAAAGTTGAGGATTGGAATAAAGAGTGATGGCTTGAAAAATTTCAGTCTTGACCAGAATGAGTGGTTGAGGAAGAAAGGTCGACTATGTGTTCCGAATGTGGGAAACATTAGAGAGGAAGTTCTTGGTGAATGCTATCGTTCGAAGTTCACTATTCATTCGGGAGGAACTAAGATGTATCAGGACATGAAAAGGAGTTTCTTTTGGGAAGGTATAAAGAGAGATGTAGGATTATGGTTGAGGCAGTGTTTAAACTGTCAATAGGTAAAAGCTAAACATTAGAAACTGAGTGGGTTACTTCAGCCTTTAGATGTTCTAGTCTGGAAATAGGATTCTATCTCAATGGATTTTATAGATGAGTTTCCAAGGTCAAATAGAGGAAATGAGAGTATATGGGTTATAGTGGATAGACTGGCCAAGAGTGCCCATTCATTCTAGTTAAGTCGACCAAGACATTTGTTCCTTATTTACTAGTAGTATAGTAAGTGAGTACATGGAATTACTAGTAGTATAGTAAGTGACAAAGGTTCCTTATTTACTAGTGAGTTCTAGAAGAGTTTACAGGAGACTTTAGGTGCCAAGCTCAAGATGAGTATTGCTTACCATCCACAGACAGATGGGCAAGCAAAAAGAATTAACAAAGTCTTAGAGGATTTGTTAAGAGCTTGTGTGCTAGATTTCAGGGGATCATGGGAAGACCATCTACACTTAGTTGAGTTATCGTATAACAACAGTTATTAGACTACTATAGGGATGGCACCGTTTGAAGCCTTGTATGGAAGGCCATACAAAGCTCTCTTTTGTTGGTTAAGACTAGGGATAGGTTAATTCTTAGTCCAGATTTGATTAGAGAAGCTATAGAGAAGATTAATTTAATTCAAGCTAGGATAAAGGAAGCTCGGTCTAGGAAGAAGAGTTATGCTGATAAGAGACGAAAAGACTTGGAATTCTCAGTTGGAGATCATGTCTTCGTCAAGGTGTCACCGCTAAAAGGTGTAATCAGATTTGGAAAATCAAAAAAATTAGCACCAAGATTTGTTGGACAATTTTGTGTTATAGAAAGGATCAGGAAACTCACGCGCAAAGTAGAGTTACCGAAAAGTTTGGTAGAAGTCCACAATGTTTTTCATATTTCTCATCTAAGAAAGGTATTCAGGATCCAGTGACTACTATTACACCGACTATGCTAGATAGTCTAGTAGTTGAACCAGATATGACTATAGTTAGAAAACTAGTATGTATAGTTGCGTGGGATGATATAAGACTAAGGAACAAGACAGTCAGATTACTCAAAGTCCAGTAGAGTGGCGACGAGAGAGACTGTACTTGGAAAACTGAGAGCGGGATTAACGATACTTATCCTAGCTTGTTTCATGGTATGTTTTACCTTTATGTTTGATTGTTATGAGTATCTTATCATAATTTCGAGGATAAAATATTTAAGGAGGGGAGTCTGTAATGAACCTAATTTTGACTAACATTATTTAGGAAATTTAATTAGATAAATTAAATTAAATAACATAGGTGGTTAAAGGATTGAGATTTGTAAATGAATAAATGAGCCATGCCTTAATGAATACATAAGCAAAAGAGGATTAAGGATAAGTAAGTAAGAGGAACATTATAAGGGCAAAATAGGAATAGTATTTGTTCTTATACCCTATACCCTTATATCCTTCATTTCACATTCATTTCAACATTCATAAACAAACTAAAACCCCAAGAGCTTGGTCGGTCACCATTAAGAAGAATCAAAAGAATATAAGCTAGGAATCAAGTAGAAAGCTTGAAAAAATTAATCAAAGACCAAATTTCAACCTCTTTAACACCATGCTAAGATGAATAATTTGATTTACATCTCATTTTTGTAAATGATTTTGGTTTCAAGGTTGGATCCGAATTATTTTTCAAATAATATGCCATGTATTTGTTTAAATGGATATATATGCTTGTTGATGATTAATATTATTTCATATAGATTTTATGAAAAGTTTAGATTGGAAAAACCAATTAAATGACATCCAAATGACTTTCGTTTTTGATATATGGTCAAAAACATTATTTAAGAAGTGGTTTCAATTTTCATAATTTTCTAAGTTGTTATGGATTTATTATGAATTTTCTATGCAAGAAAATAGTTAGTATTAGGTCTAAATTATTTAAAGCAATTGTAGCGATTTTGGGTCTAAAATTTAAATATGTTAGGAAATATATTAAAAGTGAATTATGGTGATTTTTGGTGAATCTTCCTAAGTATTTTATTATAGTTATAAAATTATTTAAGTTAAGGGACTTAAATGTTTTATATGTTTTAGCAAGGAGAATGGCTTATTTGTTAAAACGTTTTAATTGATAATTCTGAATTTGGTAGCACTTTTAGAGAAGGATTTTGACAACGAAATGGAAACCAATTACAGTTGGACAAATAAGACAAGTTAGGTGAAAAGAAATTTCTTTTGAAGGCTAAAAATCATTTTTGCTTGGATTACTACTTCGACACTTCCATCTGTTAGCTTTCGACACCATACCTCCGCTATGAAACCCATTCGAAACCAATGCACATGGTATCAAGCAACTGATATGTAGTGCATTGGAGAAAGGCGGAAGGGATCGTGTGGAAACAAAGCTTTAGAAGGGGTAGTAGCTATTCTTATTAACTTTGAATTGCTTCTGTTTATAAATGATGCTTCCGAGAGAGTTGAAACCAACTATATTAGCTTTTGAATCAATCAACTTGCATTTGTTTTTAGAAAGGAGCTTTTGTACGAGTAGTCGCTTACTTTTGTTTTAAAAGAAGATTTCAAAAGTATAACTGCTTTGAACCTATTCGATACCCATGCTGTCGCATTCTTTCTTTTCGAACTAGTTAAGGCTGCTTTTCGTATTTGAAAGGGTGCTTTCCTTTTACTTTAAATTTGCCTTCTCAATGCTTTCGAAAACGTCGTATAGCGTTTTCAAATGGCTTTGGAGGAAATGGTTTCGAAAGAGTGGGTTTTGAAAACATCCTCTTTTCTTTTACTTGGGATTAATTCGAAAACAATGCTTTCACTCCAGTTTTCTATGACCCTATAATTATATTATATGTCAAACCCAAAGGTTTCGAAAGAAATGAGTTTAAATAGTTTTGAAGCAATGTTTCCTTAAACCCTTAATTGAATCCAAATGCTTTCGAAAGGTATGCTATAAGTGTTTCATAGGGGAGGTCCCCAATGTTTTGAAAGGAACATTTTAAGTATTTGAATGGAAGATTTCCAACGCTTTCGAAAAACAAGTTTAAATGGTTTTGAAAGGGGATGTATAAGGTTTCAAAGAAATGATTTCAAACGGCATATTATCGATACATTCGAAATGCATGCTTTGGGTCTTTCGGCCTAGTGTTTCAAGGTTAAAGTAGTTAAGTTATTTTGAAAGGGGTACTTTCAATGAATTCGAAAGGGATCATTTAAGGTTTAAACAAAGGTTCCGAAGGTATTGTTTTGACCTTATAGCCTAAAGCTTTCTTATTTAAAAAGTGGTTTTAACTTATTATGAAGGGATAGATAATCTCATTAATAAGATTTCATCAACATTGTTTTATGTAAAGCATATATCATGGCATAAGTAATTTGAGGAAAGTAAAGAGTATGACCTTGTTTTATAAATTTATGATTTCAGGGGTAATCATTAACAAAAATTGTTTACAAGGAATGTAATTTGAATGAGGTAGTTAACCCTATGTATATGACATGAAATGAAGGTTGAATAGGGTACTTAACCCTAAGTTTATGACTCAGATATTAGAAGACCAGAGAGACTGGTGCAGGATCACGTCCTATACTTTAGCTAATTGCCCCTAGCTAATATAAGTCCAAAATTCTAGTGTATAGTGATTTGTCACATAAGGGACTAAAATAATGGTACACACAAAAGGGAATATGAAGAGTAAAGTTTGATTATTGATGAGCCCGCACATTAGGTTCAGTTGACCCCAGAAGAAGAAAGTTAAGCGCAGTCAGCCCAGTATTGTGTCCAACGGAAGTTAGATTATTGATTATGTCTTGTAGGCCCGAGTCAGCCAATGGTTAATAGTTAGCCGGATAAAACTACAGTGTAGATAGATAGTCCATTGATTTCTTGATTATTATGCATATTAATATTTGCAATTATTGTTCTATTCAGTTTGTTTGCAAGTTTTGATTTGCAAAAGTTATGCTTTTAGAAGGATATTAGTGAGGGAAAACCCATTCCGCTAAGTGGCATGGTCTCACTTAATATCGGTAAATCAAGGTGTAATAGTATTATTCACACTATGCTTTATGTTTGACTCAAAATTTATATTTTCTCCTTAAACTCTTGGGTGCTCAAAATTTGATTTGAGTAGATCGAGAGTTAAGAATTTTCAGGTTTAGTAGGTTGGACAAATAAGCTTATGAAGATATGCAAGAGGAAAACAAGCTATGCAGTAGCAATTTTGTATTATTTTCATTGTGATGTATTTATGACTGATATGTCTATTTGGTACTCTAATCATCCAATGGCGCATCTTCATATGTTGCTGTTGGCGTAATTTGTAATAATTATATTTGATCAAAACCTTGGAATCATGTTGGGATTATGTAATTGAATATGAATTAATGATTTAAAATATAATTAGAAAAGCTGTTTTTGAAATCTGTGTTGATTTCATTTCATATTCATGTGCTTCTGATATTATGGATACCATTAACATTAATGTATTTTGTCACCTAAAGTTAATATTATAGATGATTGTACCATTTATAGCGCTTAGCTTCGGGCCTCAAAGTAGGGGATGTTACAAATTTCTCTACTCTTATATATCACCTAAGATAGCACGCCTTCGGTAAAGGGCGTCAACGACGACATTCCCTTTCCCGATGGTATAATGTTTCCCAAAGTCGATGGATCCTATAAACTCCATTCACCTCCGTTGCCTAAGATTTATGTCTTTTTGGGAAAATAGATATTTGAGTGGTTTACGGTTAGCAAACAACTCAAACGTTCAGTCCATGTTTGAGATAGCGTAACTTTTTCATTTCCAGTCGAAATTCATTGATTAATTTTTAGTTTGAAAGCTATGTTTAATACAATGAGCATACTAATTTTTAGTTTAATCAAAGGTTGTTTGGCCACCTATTCGTGTTTGAAAGTTGAACCCAGAGAAGATTCCAGACCTGGGTATCATTTTGCCTGTACATTTTTATATTCGTTTTCCATCCGACTTTTGACTCTTACTTCATGTTTTTATGATATTTCTGAAATGTTTTGAGGGCTGTGATGCCTATCAACAGGCTAGCCAAGATTTTATGAATTTGAAATTCAAATTTGAATTGAATTTGATTTGAATTTGAATGACGATTTTGAGTGATTTCTTTGATTTCGAGCATGGATTTTTTCAAACAATTTTGCAATAATTTTTAAAATGGGGCATCACAGCTTAAAAGATGCTTCCTCCCCTTTTAAGGCGATGATAATGGCTGCCAACCCCAAATCATGCACTGGGTATCTCTTCTCATGGTCCTTTAGTTGCTTGTTATGTTATCACTTTTCCTTATTGCATAAGAACTGCTCCCAATCATGTGCCACATGCATCTGTATAAACCATAAAAGGCTTCGTTCCATTGGCTATGATGAGTATTGTTGGACTAGTTAATAGTTCCTTTAGCTTCCCAAACGCTTCTGTGCATTTCTCATTCCAAGCGAAGACTAAATTACTTTTGGTCAAACGGGTTAGAGGGACTGTTATCTTTGTAGAATCTTTTATAAATTTCCTATAGTAGCCTGCTATAATTAGAAAACTTCTAACCTCTATGGCATTCTTTGGAGTCTTCCAATTCTAAATAGCTTCTACTTTTGCGGGCTTCACAAATAATCCATGTTTCGAAACAATATGTCCATGAAATCACATTTTGAGAATTTTGCTTTGAGTTGGTGTCTTTTCAAGGTTCCTGTTGTCTCCCTTAAGTGACTTTCATGCTTCTTTTCACTTTTGGAAAATACCAAGATGTTGTCTACAAAAACTATCACGATTTTTTTACTGTCCCATGAATACTCTACTAATTAAATCTATAAAGTACGCGGTGGCACTTGTCAATCCAAAAGGCATCACTTCCCACTCATATAGTCCATCTGGTGTGCGTAATGCAATCTTTGGTTTGTTATCCTCTACGATCCTTAGCTGATGAAATCCAATTGCGAAGTCCAATCGGGAGAAGACTTTAGCTCCCACAAGTTTATCAAACAAATCATCCATCCCAGGTAAGGGATAACTTTTCTTTTTCATTAACTTGATGAGTTCCCTATAATCAACACAAAGTCTCAATGAACCGTCTATCTTGGTGGCAAAGACAGAAGGGGCTCCTCATTTTGAGGTACTTCGTCGAATGTGTCCTTTCTGCGGTAGCTCCGAGATCTTCTTATCCAATTCTCGTATTTTCTTGGGGGTCATGTGTCTTAATGGCAGAGCGACTAGTATAGCATCCTTCTATAAATTAATCATAAACACAGATGCTCTTTGAGGTGGAATGTAACATCCCCTATTTTGAGGCCCGAAGCTAAACGCTACAAATGCTGCAATCATCTATAATATTAATTTCTAGTGACAAAATGCGGTAATGTTAATTGCATTAATAACATTAGAAGCACAAGAATATGAAATATTTAAACATAGTTTCAAAGCCGCAGCTTTAGCTCCTTCATCACGGTAGCTGCGATTCTGCTACGTGGTCAACTTACAGTTCAACTCTAGATAAATGGTCTATTTGAAACTCAGTAGCTTGTTTCGATGGTAGTCATGTAATCGGCTTAAAGACATCTGCAATTCTCAAACTATGAAAACCCGATTGAACTTGTCTTCCTCATCTATTACACCCAATAAAGCACATACATCAAACTTTGGATTCTTTACCGAGTAAATAATTCGTTCGCTAAAAATAGGGTGTCTTAGTGATATTTTCCTATCGTGGCAAAATATTATAGCATCGTATTTACCTAACCAATCCACATTCAAAATAATTCCAAAGCCTACGAAACCAATCATATGCAAACAAGAAGCAAATATATGACCTATTAATTCAAACTCTTAGTGGTTACATCTCATCCCCTGAGTTCCATATCCTCCGATCGGAATAGGAACCCTTAAGGAAGCAATTAATTATGAGGGTTCTAGGTTAACCTTATCTTTCAAACAATGAGATATGAAAGAATGTGATGCATCCGTATCAAACAGTGTAAGCCATGAATCAAAAGCGTACCTCTCATCACTGCCTTTCCTTCCTCCTTAGATATTGGTCTCGAGGTAGCTGATTCCAAAGTAAATACTTTTCTTTTTTAGCCTTGGCCACTTTCGAACATTTGTTCATGTAATGTCCCACTTGGTCATAGTTAAAGCACTTAATGCTCTTCTTTCTAACGACTTCGTTTCCCTTATAGTTTGGAACTCATGAGCATAATGCCCCTTCTTGTCACACTTGTCACACACAACCTCAAACATCCCTTTCTTTGCAGTTCCACCCTTTCGGGCTCCCTTCTTATGTAAAAATTTCTCTTTTGATTCTGTCCATCCTAATTCTCTGCTGGCTTGTTATTTCTGAACAAAGGAAGCATCTCTTTATTTCTCAAAGCCAGATCCATCACTACATCACATGGATCCCTGATATGTTTTAAAGTTGCCCTAGCAAGCTTAGGTCTTAGCCATGGATGAACTTTTCATTCCTTTTGATAGCTGTTTCAATGGTATCATGCCCATATCTTGACAACTCCTCAAACCTGGTTGCATACTTAAGCGCTGTTGTATCACCTTGCACGAACTCAGCATAACATGAGTTGACTTAGCTATCACAGACATAATATTTCCTCAAACCTCCTTTTGAATTCAACCCAAGACAAAGTTTCCTCCACTACTTCAACAGTCACACTATTCCACCAGTACAACGTAGCTCCTTGTAGATGCCTGTACGCTAATCTTCTCTTCCATTCATTATTCAAACCAAGATCAGTGAAAATCCTCTCACGATGAAGCAACCAATTCTCCACTTCAATTTCATCCTCCATTCTTATAAATGGCTTTCCTCCAAGCCTTGCATAGTTTCTATTCGGAACAACGTAGTTGTTGACAACTACAACTTCTTGATTAGCTCCTCCAGCATTTCCTCCAACTAATTCAGTAGCAACTCCTGCTTGCATCATGTTGACAAAGAACTGATAGATTGCACCCACATCAATTGGTGGTGTTCTGGCATCTACATTAGCAATTGTCTACCGACCTGGATTCCTTCTAGTATTGGGCTTGACATTTCCATTAGTGGTGGTTGTTCCTCCACCAAGTTTAACTCTACAATTTCCTGCCTCCATATCTTACGTTCCTTTAAATCTACATTCAAACGTTAGTAAGATACCGAATAATAGTCTAAGTGAGGGAGAATAAAGAAAAAGCGTATATTTATATATAGCAAATACAAGTACGTTACTACAGCGTTATCCCATACCCCAACCTTATTCTCGGATTCATTTGGATTATGTTTTCAAAACTCTTTTTAAGCTGAATTTTTTTTAGTTGTACATAAATCTATTCTCTGATACCAAGTTCTAACATCCCTCATTTTGGGCTTGAAATTAAATGCTACAGATGTTGCAGTCGTCTATAGTATAATTTCTGGTGACAAAATGCGGTAATGTTGATTATATCAATAACAATAGAAGCACAAGAATATGAAATATTTTTAACATAGTTTCAAAGCAAACTTTCACATCTTATTTCAAAGATAATATGCCATATTCGTTACATAATCCCAAACGTTGCGTAGGTTCAGAAAAAATATAATTACTGCAAAATAGTCCAGGAGCGACTATGAAGATGCCCCATTGGTTAGTTAGAGTTACTAAATAGACATCTATCTTTACATACACTTCAATAAAATAACCACAACACAGCAGATTAATAATATGGATAGACTCCTACATAGCTAGCCTTTTCTTCTAACGTCTTTGAAGCTTTAGCATCAAAACCTATAACCTGAAAAGGCCTTACTCCCGACCTACTCAAATCAAATTTTGCGCACCTGAGAGTTTAAGGGAAAAACATAAACTTCGAATCAAACAAAAAGCCTAGTGCGAATAATAATATGCTATTTCGGTTTATAGATATTTGGTGAGACCACGCCGTCGAGAAAAATGGGTTTTCCCTTCACTAATATCCCTTTTAAAATATATCTTTTGCGAATCAAGTTCCTATAACCAAGCTTGTTAACATAGACAATATAAACAGTAATGTGCATGCATGCTACATAGGTAATCATGGCTATTTGTCAAATCAGTGGATTATCCATGCCAATGTTTAGTTTTCACAGGGTAACTACCAACCTACATGTCTGCCTCGGGCCTTTTAGGTATACCAAATTTCCTAACCGACTAATATCGGAAAACTGGATGGTCTGGTCAAATACACTTCTCCTAGTGTTTTTTTGACTATCTATCAATCTCATTATTTTGCTAGGCTTACTTTTAGCCTTACCTTGACAAAGCCCTATGCATTGGAATTTTCAACTTATATTAGCTTGGGGCTAATAGCTTAAGCCAGTTCTATCTTGTTTTCCAATCTCCGAGTCAAATTTATCCTATCATTATCTATCAAAAGTGAGAAGAATAATAATTTCTTTTGTAAAATCCTGGGCTAAATACCCTTTTTATTTCCTTGAAAACACATTTCTTTATTAATTATTTAACCCTTGAAATCATACCTTCAAAAACAAGGAAATCATAGCCCTTTACTATATCCCGAAATATTTATGCCATGATATAAGCTTTTATATAATAATATTGATGAAGTTCGAAATCAATTGAGGTCATCGCCTATCAAAACCATAGGTTATAGAGCCAAAATAATATAAATCCTTGTATTCACAAAACACGGCAAGGATATAGTCGACGAGGGTATTCACCCCTTAAAAATGTTAAAAGCTTTTATTGGTTAAACATAAGGGTACAAAGTCGAAGTCAACCACTTCGTATAGCATATTATAAAACCTTAATAGATTAGGATCAATATAAATAAATCTAGGTGTCGTTGCCTTAAGGAAAAATAAGTGGATTTGTTAGAGCCGAAGTAATAATAGGCAACAACCTAGTCTCCTTCGAAAACATATATTAAAGATTAAAGTTGAAGTTAAAATATATGGCTTCATCGCCTTCTTTGAAACACATGAGAGGGAACAAAGGTAGCAAGGTATAAAAGGGACATACAAGAGTTGAGATGATAAAATATGGCGTGGTCATAGTTGAAGTCAAAATAGGCGGCATGGTTGATAAATTGAGACATCATTAGTACCAATAAGAAAAGTGCGGCATCATTAAGTTATGACAATGATAACATGCGGCAAGGCTCATGTCGAAGATCATCTGATCGACTTCGATGCTATGTCCCTAAATTAAACCGAGGCCAATAAATTTCATACCAAACCGCGTTGATATCTTACGTATTGCCCATGATTAATGTCGAAGACGGCATGACGGAAGGCGACGTCAACCTTATCGCACGGCAAACTGGCAATTAACATTAAAACTGCAATTTTGCTTATAAAAGTAAGTTCTTTTCCAACAACTCCTATTATTTATCAAAATCATTTATCAAAATATCGTTAGATAATAATTACCTTTATCAAATCTTTTTCAAAAAACTACCATAGATCAAAATTCCCAAAACATCTACAAACACTTAATCTTATATTAAAATCATAATATAACTTTTGAGCCCTTCTAACTTATTAAATTTATAATCCTTCTTAAACACTTGGGGAAAATCCCCAATAATCATAATAAATATGATTTATTATATTCTTTAACATATAAAAATTTTGGGACCAAAAACATAATTTAATTATTTTTACTAATTAGATACCAAAATAAAGCACTTTCCAACATAAGAAAATTCACCAAACATTCTCAATAAATTGGAAAATTATTAACTTAAAAACCACTTTCAAAATGAAGTTTCCTACATCGTATCAAAATTTCAAGACATTTGAGTGTCATATAATAGGTTTTTTAATTCTGATATATAACTTAATTTCATAAATAAAATCTATAAATTCATCCGTAAGCATACATTCATCCAAAAAATTAAAACATTACATAATACAAGCAAAACATTCAGATTTATACTCAACACCAAAAATAGTAGTTAAAACCTGGGATGCATAACCATAATTCACCATGAATAGTTTAAGAAGGTTGTGACTTGTATTTTGATTTGATTCTCCTAAGCTTTTATCTTTCTTTTCCAAGCTCTCTTTTGTTGAATCACCATTCTATGGTTGGCTTGCTCTTTTAGTTTTGCTTGTAATGAATGAAATGAGGGTGGAAATAAGAGAATAAGGGTTTATGTTTCGGAATTGAAATCTGTTTCCATTTTTCCCTTAGCATATATTCCTCCTTCTTATTAATTTTTTAACCTTTGTTATTAATTCATTCATCAAGGCATGATCCCTGTTAATTATCAAATCTCAATCTCCTTGCCCTTTCACATTATTTAATTTAATTTAATTAAATATCCTAAATAATGTTAATTAGAATTAGGTTGTTACATGGAAGCCTTGAAACTCCTTCAAAGACATCAAATAATTCTCAAACTATGGGTACATATGAAAGTTCATTTTGCGATAGATTCACCGAGTATAGATAACAAAACTCGACTGAATTTTGCGATGTGCAATGAAAATCTAGTTTTTGCCCTTTACAACTCTTAAGCCATTCTTCCCTCTTATTGTAGTCTAAGACTACACCATAGCGCGACAACCAATCCATACCCAAAATAAGCCCATACCCTTCGAATTTAGAATGTATGCATTGCATATGAAATCAACGTCACATATGTCTAACACCAGGTCTTTACAAATTGGCAAAAGATGTGTTATCCCCCAAGAGGATTTTGAAACTATTATTGGGTGGGTAATAGTTTGGGTTTGAAGGTTTAAGGAATTAACCACATTCCTAGTTATGAATGAATGCGATGCTTCGTAGTCAAATACAGTTCGAATTATATTTCCTAAAATAAGAGTTATACCTTCCATAACTATCTTCCCTTTGTCACAAGGGAGTAGTCTACCCGAAATAGGGTTAGCATCAACGGCGTAGGCTTGCATCCTCTGTCCTGCCTTCACCATTTTCAAACACAGATTTTTAAACTGCCCTCCCTTGTGGCAATGTTAACACTTCCTCTTAAAATCCTCTTTCAACAGATTTAGTCTATAATCCTTCATGAGGCGTCCTTTGTTTAGGCGTATATTACACACTTTTCCTTCTTTCTTAAATTTCCTTTCTTGGCCCCTCTTTTATTCTATGTCAGTCTAGCCTTCTCCTTCTCTTTCTCCATTTCTTTCTCCTCGGCATTCATCATCTACAGTAAAGCCATCTCAACAAGCGTCATGTACGTAGCTCTAGTGGGTATCTGAGTCAACAGCCATTCCCTAAACGGGGAGTTCAGGCATTTGACAAACTTTGCGGTCTTCCTCATGGGTGTATCAATCAAAATTGTTCTGAACATGGATAATTCTGTAATACACTAATTTACTTCTTTAGTGTCGAGTATTCCTGCCTAAGTTGTATAAATTTCTCGAACTGCAGGCTCAATTTTGCTTTTGAGATAAACCTAGTCTCAAATTTGTTTTTGAACTCATCCCAAGTGATGACGCTACAAATGCCCAACCGATCCACCATATTCCACCAATCTAAGGCCTCTCCTTTAAGGTGCCAATTTATCATTCTCTATTTTATTTGGCCCTCCCAAATAATCTTTTGAATTATACTTTTATAGTCATTTATCCACGCCTTAGTCTCCACGAAGCTTTCCTGTCCAAAATATACTTTTCCTCCTGTACTCATAAAATCCTTACACATTTTTGAAAATTCGATAGGACGGGGTGCTGCCTCGGTAGGTAGGACAACGGGTGCCGCTGATGCAGTCTGCTGAGGAACAAGGACTTGTCCTAAGTTAGTATACTACCTATAGGTTAAACTTTTAGTTACATTTTCCTAAGCTATTATTATACGCTGAAAGAAAGATTTTCCTAGTGTATATGCATATGTTCATAATGTAGTATATAATAGGGGGTTTTTTGAAAAATATAATAATATAGTATGCATATGTTCATAACATAGTCCATATGCATATGTTCATAATATAGTATATAATAAGATTTTCCACTCTTGCCCATCTCAATCCATATTCCTCTTAAGCAACGACCTACCAAAGGGCCTACGGCCACCCTCCTCCTAGGGGTAGTTGGCCCATAACCAACCTTGTGGCTCAAACCGGTTTGTGCCCTCTACCAATGGCGAGCCTTCTCTCCGGGGTCAATTCGCCCAAGAAGTAAGTCAAGTATTGGCGCGGCAATATTCTTATCGGTACTATCGCATTTCAAGGTTCTGTCGGGTTTTTCGTACTCGTAATTAAAAATCGAGTCTACATTCTGGTACCCACTGTGGGATCCGATCCCACAACTACAAGGTTGAAAGCCTCATAGTAGCAACCTCTTCGCACATCAGTCGACATCCCAGCTTCCGAAGCAAAAGTCTTCGGGTCCTCTTCCTCCCTCCAACTAAGAACGGGCCAGAAGGGGGAGGAATTCAGATTCTTGTTCTACAGTCCAACCTTTCCCTAAGAGAAGCGGCCATAGTCTTGTGTTCCCCCAAGATGTGGTCCTGTCGGTGTCCTTCTGCCCTCCTACACCTTCAAAGTGCGTTTCATAGACCTTCAGGTACTACACTGGTCGACAGAGCGTCCCCGCACTCCTTACTTCTCCCTTGCAGTACCGACAGGCGACTCGAGCAGGGTACCTCTTGACCTAAAAGATGAGACATAGAGTCCGAAGCCGAGGAGCATCTTCCCTACGCCACTAGCAGCAGCCTTGAATTCCAACCCTTGGCCTCTTCCTAGACCATTAGTAGCGGATTTGAAATCTAAGGAAACCCTGGGAAATCCTTCTGGTTACAAGCATCTCCTCCTCGATCTTATGTGGGACAACCCAAGAGCGGCATGGCGAGCAGTAACTTCTTCACCCCCTCTTACGAGCTGCCATGGCATCCCTCCAAATCTGGCATGCGTGCCTTACGCAACCTGCAACATTTTGGCATTCGCGACCGCATATATTTACTTCAGTCAGAGCTAGAGTCCTGAAGCAGAGCCACCTCTTCTGCCATTTCATCTAAGCAACTTGGGAAGAACCAACATTCTTGCACCTCTCGTTAACTCCCTCCTCCGGACCAAAGGACATCAACCGCTACCTAGGAAAGTCCGGTGAAAGCAAGCCATGGCACATCCGAGGTCTCACAAGGGCCGCCCGAGATTATGGAATGCCTCCTATCACGCCTATCCTATTCACCAAGAATAGTAAGCTGGCCACAATGCTCCAGTTTGAGACTGGTTTAACTCGGGCGTAGGGTCGTATCTCCATTCCATAAGCGGTGCATCCTTATCGCAGACCCAAGAGACAGCCACACGCTTCAACTCACACTAGAAAGCTCCGAACCAGTGAGGCGCCCTCAACGTGCATTCCGACTACTACCTGAAGTTCGCTTGGATTCGGCACGACATGGATCCCCTCGACATGTCATCCTCAGCACTCCAGCGCTGTCTCCATCTACGGCCGTCCTCTATCAGCTCTCTAAATGCCACATTACTAGGACACCCAAACCCACGTTGAGTAATTAGTGACTTTAACGGACTACATTGTTCATGCCTACCAAATTGAGCAATTCCCCAACCGCTCTAGGCTAGGCAAAGGATATCCTTTGTGTCATCCCCCAATCTGCAATTAGCAAGAAGGCTGACACACCAACTAGCCTCTCAATTTGAACACCCATAGCTCGGGGGCAGCTCGTCTTCGAAATCCAAAAAACTGCAAAGAAATCTCTTCGAATTCCCCCTCTATTTCTCAACCGCTTAGTTCATCAGCAAGCCGTGGTCATTCTTCCTCATCATCCCAAGATCTAGCCAGAAGTAGCCAGCGTTGCCTCTAGGGACCATCTCCCAATTACGGCCGGATAGCGTTTCCTTTTGCATGAACTCTCTTCAAAGCCTCTTCTATGGGAGGCCCTTTTAGTGGGTTTTCCCTCGGATTCGAATTAACCCAAAGCATTTAAGTCCGCATTTGCAAGAAAGGATAGACTTCGGGGGCAAAATGATGCCCAAAGTTTTGGGTCAACAAAAAATTCTTGGAGAAGCTCCCAAAGTCCTTACTCCATCGAATCCTCGCTCCTCTAGCTGGTTACCCACATCAACGGGCGACTAGTTCGTCGTCTTTAATGACCTACTGCTCTTACTCTGCATTTGGAAAAACTATGGATGGAAGCACAACCCTCATCCATCACCACTTCCTTTAAGATCCCAAAAGAACGGCAGGCCACGAATCATGTTTGCTCAATTCAGCACGGCCTCTTGCTACATCCTCTCCAAAAGTTTCCGCACATGGCTCCTCCAGTGTCATTCCCGCATACCAGGACGATCGCCTCCTCAAACGTCTCCTCCTCTCCCACGCGAAACAGCTGAATGAAGTGCTAAGGTGACCCACCTTCCTCAACAAGACACCAAGCTCTCCCAACGTTCTAATAATCCTCTGAAGCTGATCAGGTCATGTCTCCTAGAAGCGTAAGCCCAATGTCGTACTCTCCTTGCACTTCTTGGTGTCCCTTCAGTCAGGCTAGTCTCGACCACTTCTCAGGGCATAATCCCAAGGTTGTGCCAGTGGGCCTTCCTTGGCATCCTTTCCCTTAGTAGCTAGAGCCGCCCCTCTTTGGCACTCGCCTGATCCGGTCCATCATCCCAATCCATGCGCCAAGTACCACACCTTATACGAAACACCATTCCTTTGCGGCCTTCCTCCGACTCTAAGTCCCGGGTCCACCTTCGGCAGGATCCTGGTATCAGAAGTAGCTCCGCTCTCACGTGACCATCTATCTACTTCGCTCTCCACACATCTGCAATCAGGCCTTACATGTCCACCCTTTGTTGGATGCTCGAGTCGTTCATAGCCACCACCGTACTAGCTATGTCATGTGGCATAACTACTCCTACGTAAGTATCTGCCCGACCGCGGTGGACCGACCGCCTTTTGTCCTTATCCATCCTAAACCTACCAACTAGGACCGGTCGCTTAACCTAGAATATCTTGTCGTGAAGTAACCTAACCATGCCTAGTCCAACTACTTCGAAGTACGTGCCATAAGAGAAAACTACTGTTCCTCTGCCAACAGTGCTCCACGCGCAGTCCTTTCCTCTTCCTACCTTTCCAATAGCCTATCAGAATGCCAACACCCCCACCTACTAAATCCTGCTGTCATTCCTAGGTCTGCCATAGACCCTTCTTTCCATTTGGTAAGCAATCCGAGCTGTGGTCTCGAATCTTCTTTCCAACTGGCTCCTATCCTGCATCCCCTCCAATCCATAGCTTGAAGCCTCTCCTACACTGTTGCTTTATAATCTAGACCATCCATTCAAACCCAACAACCTCTATATATACCCGATGCCATACTTTACGGCAAAGGGACGGAAAAAATGATTTCTCCAAACCCATCTCCCTCACCAACTCTCTCCTCCTCCAAAGCCTCTTTACTGGCGGCTTCACCTGACTTCTGTCAGAGAGATCCTCCATCAAGCTCTACCACTCAACCCACTATGCTCTACCCACCATGATCTACCACATCATCGCCTCCAGTAGCAAGATAATCACTTTAGCTAGCGGCACCTCTTTCTAGTGCCTACCTTCTGACTACTGCGAGTAACTCCTCCTTCAAGAGCCCTTCCATCTTCGAGACTCCTCCTCAAGGGACGACTCTCCCGGTGGGTCTTCCCTTAGGTCTACTCCGTTCAAGACCCTTAGACTAGGATATTATACTATTTTAATACTTAGTCTAGTCTCCTTTATTATTCTCTTATAACAGTCTATAAATTAAAAGAGGTTGATATAGTGAAGGAACATAATAGTCGAAGCACTGGGCCGAACCGCTATTTATCGTTATGCATTTACTTTAAGTACTTAGTTCTGCCTATGATCATTCTCTATTGTCCCCCACCATGAGCAAGTCTTCGGGTCCGCTCCAGCCTGCCAAACTCCCTACCATGGGCAAGTGCATCCGTCTGCTCCTTCTTATCTCAGTCCACATTCCCCCAAGCAACGGCCCAATAACAGAGGGCCCATCTAGCCACCCTCCGCCTTGGGGTAGTCGGCCTGCAACCAACCTTAAGGCTCAAAGGGGTTCACGCCATCCACCAACGGTGAGCCTTCCCACTGGGCTCTATTCTTTCAACAAGTAAGCCTAGTTTCGGCGCGACGGTATCCACGACGGCATGATCACATTCGAAGGTTCAACCAGGTTTTCCATACTCGTGATGAAAAATCAGATCAACGATAACCTATTTAACTATGTAATTATAAATTATAATTATACATTAATTACACTAATACACACACATACAAGCGCCTAGTAATTTCTTAGCATGCGGAATTTATGCCCTAAACTAGTGTATAAATGTCTTTAAAAAATTATACAAGTCTCATTCCATTTCATAAAAAATTCAAAAATTCATATCCAAAGATTCTTCTCAATAGAATTATGTACGATAAAAATTTAAACTCAACTTATTACATCAAGACATTGAATTATATTGGTAATAGATACATACGTTTCCAATTTTTAACTCTGTTCAACTCCTTTTCCCCTATAAGGAGTGAAATAGAAGGTAAAATCATCAAAACTACAAATCTATACAATTCCCATTATTTTGACATAAACAAATTTGAGATTTCTACATAGAATTGACATTTTGTATTGAAGGAGTTTTGGGGTATATCATATGATGTTTTCGCAAACCAAAACTCGCCAATGCTTATTTAAACCCAAATTGTACTAACCAATTACTAAAATAAAAAAGCTAAGATTTCCACTCATAGTATAGCCCTTGCTTTGCCTCTTTTGGATTTGACACGCCTTTGACTATCTCTTATTGGATCTCCTTATTTCGGTACGTATATGCAGCAAGGGATTTGTATATACATCAGATTCATAAAACAAAAGATTTGGACGAGAAGAAGTAGGAGAAATAAATAATAAAAAAAGATGGATCTATGTATTTCTTACTTGAAATCCTAATGGAGTTTTCTAAATCTTTGAAGAGATGAACTGATAGAGCTTCACTAATGTTCCCAATGTATTATTTGAATAAAAGTGAGAGGTCCTGGGTCTTATTTATAGTGGTGAGAAAGAAGCGGAATCATCAAATTTAAATAATTAATCTGAAACATTCAAGATGTCAAAACCTTAGCCGCACTATCAATAAGCGGTCGACCACCCTCTACCACTGGTCGACCGCTAAGGGTCGACCGGCCTATTTATTTTGGGAATGTTGATTTTCAGCCGTTGTTTAATACATTATATTCCTTGGTTAATATTTAATATTAAAGTTGATTTTAACGTTTACTTAATCCCTAAGTCTAATTACTATTGAGATTGAATTTCAAATTTCAGAATTAATTTTCATTTTAATTTGAATTATATTTAAATTATTTTTAATTCGAAAAACTTCAATCGTCCATAACTTTTCATTTTGAGCTCCGCTTTTAACGTATTATATATGGAAATTGATCAGAATTTCGCCACAAACGTAACGGCATAACTTTCGTGGCCAAATTCCAAATTTTTGGCCAAAATTACCATTTATACCCCTACCTTATTTAATTTATTTATGCTTGATTTTACGGGGAGTTAAAGCAACCTAACAGAACCCTCAAATAACTACTTTGTTCCTATCTTGCCTAAATGGTCGAGGCATCTTTCTATTGGTCGCTTATCGTTTATTTGTGCTCCCATCTGTTCATATTCTAATCCTAGCCTTAACCATACTACCATCCTTGCTTAGGATAGAGAATGAATGCATTGAACGAATGGTCATGCTTCTGTTAAGTACCGTGTCCTACCACACCCTTCAGTTCGTATATTGAAAGATGTTACTAATGGAAAGAATATTCCCATATCCATACTCCTATACCTCTACTCCCGTTCAAACTACCCGTGTGCAATATGCAAAAAATGACAAGATCACTGGTTGATATAGCTCATAAGTATTGGGATAATTGTATACATATCCATGTTGTTATATCTAAACCATATTATCCTTGTCTTAAAGCTTACATAAAAAGAGCGTGGAATCCCATGGGTGAATTTTGAAAGGAAAAAATCTATAGAGAATAGCTTTTATGATATAAAATTTGGAATTAAGGAAGTCTGCAATCGTATTCTTGAAGGAGGACCATATTTTTATGATCATAAATTAGTTATAATGAAGAGGTGGACCCCTAGTTTACAACTTAATAAGGAATTCTCATAGTTTATTCCTGTCTGGGTATGTTTTCCTGGGTTACAACTTGACTTTTGAACAAAGGAGTATTAGCCCAATAACGTCAGTAATATGCTATCCAATTTGGATGGATAAGTAAAGTGAAGGTATGATAACGATCGCTTGTGTTAGATTTCTTGTGGAAAAATTAATAGTATGTTTAGTTTTTCCAAATAAGTGGCCATACTTAATGGAAAAGAGGTTTTTATTATGCAAGATGTGGAATATGAGTTGTTCCCAATGAAGTGTTAGAATTGCGATAGCTTTGGACATATGAAAAAGTATTTCCCATTTGATAGAATTTAGATTCCAAAATCAAATCATGACATTGGTTAGATTTTTCGCACCACCAACACCCACGGTAAAGTAAAGGCGATAATATTTTAAATCTTCTAAGCTAAGTGGTGCCAAGATGATATTGTAAAACTCTCTCTTCATAAAAAAAGGAAAAAAAAGAGAAAAAATTATATAAAAAAAGATTTTTTTTGTAAATATGTATATATTTTTTATTTACACCTAGAGCATGTGTTCACACGCAAGTGTATACACTTGCCATGCTTTATACCCTTCTCACGTAAACCCGAAAGGCAGTGCACGATCGGTATATCTGGCCTCGGTTTATCTGAGTTAGGTGTATGTATATAAAATTCTTTCATTAATAATGCCTACAGTTGATAGATGTACATACTTATACACTCTCCATGCTCTATATTCCCCTCACTTAAACCTGCAATGCAGTGCATGGGTGCTATATCTAGCGTCAGTTTTCTTAGTAAGGCATATGTAAATATTATTAATATCAATAAATTTCAAATAAGAGAGAGTACGCAATTGAAATCCTTGCACTATTTTCATTATGTGATTTGACTTATTATTCAAAAGAAATAAAAAACCACTTTGAAAAACTTTCATAATCAACTAAGGATCCATTTTATAGTTGCATTATATTATCAACGGAACCAACTAGCTAAACTAGAGTCGAATTGTGATGATAAATTAATTTTTGTTGGATGTTTTGATGAGCAAAAGGATTTAAATTTCATGATAATGACCAGAACTTATATTTAACTTATTTGTGTCAATTTGAAAGTAAATTCTTCATTTGTAAATATTTTCAACAACTTTCATTCATATCTTTGTAAATAAATCTTACTATTAGGAATTTTTCAAGTTGCATTTGATTTTGTGCGAAGTATCCACTGAAAACCCTTGCGAGACAACATTCGTCCTACTAGGGACACCTAGAGTTTAATGGCTTGTTGCATATGCTCAATGCAATCGTGTTTCCCATAAAAATAGATTTATCTTTGTTTTTCTTTATTCTAGGACGAATAAAATGATAAGTGCATGTGTATTTAATGGGCATATTTTTACATCCATATTTAATCTATTTTTATTTAAATAAATGACATAATTAGGTATTTTTACATGTTTATTGAAAATGCTTTCAAGTCATCATTCATGCATTAACTTGGGGATAAAATGGTAATTTTGTGCATATATTAATTTTGAGAATATTCACTTGCACATTTTTATTTTTATCTATGGAAATTTGGATGGAAAAATGAAGAGGCTTTCGTGTATTAATGCATGCACAAGAGAAGAAGGCAAATGAAGACGAAAATAAAGCAACTTATGCATCATGGATGACCCCACCCACCCACTTACCTTGATCCACAATTAAGAGCTACTGCATATGTTTGTGGGCTGGTATAAATACCCCTCTTATGTACATGTAGTGGAGTTTTTTTTTGGAGTTTTACATTATCATGAAAGTTGTAGCCTTAAATTAAAAGAGAAACAAAATGGCTTCCTAAGCCTCTTCTTTTTCTACTTGCTTTTATTTCATGCTTACATGTTCTTTTATGCTTATTTTCATTTATATGCTCTCTTTTCTTTCATATTAGTAGATTATTTTTCTTTTCTATGCACTTAGTTTAATTTTATTTATGCAAGTAGATTAATTATCTTTTTATTTTTCATTAGCTTGCATTTCCATCTTTTATTTTCTATGTTGAAATTTGCATGCGTTGAAATGATAACGCAAATGTGTAGCTAAACTCGTTTAATTTTGGGGTATTAAAGCACCCAAAAATGATATAAATTCAACATATTGTGTGATTTAGGATCTCTTTTATGCTTCATGAAGAGTTTGATTTTGATGTAAGTTTATAAAGTGAATTTGATAGCCTATGTTGTATTCACAAATAGGCTATTCATGTTCAAACATAAACACAATTTACATCATCATTTTACTAATAGAAAATAGATCATACTTAAATAGCTTTTGCTTTGACTTCATTTTCATTGATCAGTGGTTTTGGTTGTTGTATTATATTTGACGGTTTAAGTTATGTTAATTAATAACATAAATTAATCATACTTATGATAAATACATCACTAATTCCACTTAAGATCAAAATAGAGAGATCATATATTATTTTTTTGTTGAATTATGTAAAAATATGAGAATGGATTTGTATCTAAATTATTTTCTAATCTCGAATTTTCAATCACTTTAGTTCTGGCTAGTTTTACATTTTTCTTAGCTTAAAACAATCTCAACTTTGGTTTAACTTAATTGAGTAGAATTTTTAAATCATTCAATTCCCTACGGATCGACCTATACTCGCCACATACTAAAATTGTACGTCATGCTTTGCGGTTATTTTTCTTACAATTTTTCAATGATTTTCTAACTGATATAAAAACCATTAATTCAAAAATTACCTCCCTAGGCCTATCTTCCACTAACTTTCTCTTTTCTCAAATGTCACCTAATGAAATGGCCACTCATTCCACCAATAGGAGCCACCCTGAATCTTCTAAGAGGTTGAATGTAAGCACCCTGAATAGATTCTAGTGTGCGTTCTTGCTAAGTGTCAATACCCCTCGGAGTCCTCGAAACGCTACCGTTCATATTGCCGATTTATTTCTTCAAGTTATTACACCACCCTGCTATTTTGGCACCTTGCCATGGAGTCCTCCTTAACTCCCCTTTGGATTTTATGAATCTTTAAGGATTGAATCCTATCACGGCACCTTGCCGTATATCATTGGACTTAAGACTAATAGTTAAAGCACCCTGTCGTCTAATAACTCCATGAGTCGTTATATAATTACGATCATAGTTCAGCCCTTTCTTCTATTCATTTATAGTGTACCATTTACTTTCTTTAGCTAAACATCTTTATCTTTCAATTTAGATGATACCCTGTCATTTATTAGCTCCTCTAAGCTTTCCTTCATTTCAAACACAAGTTAAAACAAATTTAACTTAATAAAATTCTTCTTTTATTTCATCCTCATGAAAATAGTTCAATAACACTTGAAAACTATCTTCCAAAGTCCTCTAAGCATCTCTTATTTTGGTTGGAAAAATATAGCTTCCCAAGCTATTGCAATTTAACTTTAGTTATCGCACAATAGCTATTTCATAGCTTTCTGAGTGTTTTACCTAGTCATGACGTATTGGCTATCCCATAGCCATCATGGGTAAATTCTCCCTAGGCCATCACTCATTTACCTCCTTTCCTTAGCTATCGTGTGTTGGCTTCTCAGGAGCCTTCGCTGGTAGATTGCTTCCCAAGCTATTTCATTTTCAACTTCATGTAGTGGTCAAAGGTAGATAACTTCCTATAGCCATCGCGTGCCAACTTCTCCATAGTCATCACATACTAACATCCCCATAGTCATCGCATACTTATTTCAAATAGCCTTCTCATATTGATAACTTTCGTGGGTTAGTCTTGATTAGCCTTCATGTAATGATTTCTCCAAAGCCATCATTGATTAATAGCGACCCAAGTTATTGTGTGCTAATTCTATCTTATCCCTTGAAAGCTTACGAAAGTTGAGCTCAAAGAGCTATTATATCATGACTTTCCCGCAGCCATCATGTATTATATTTCCTTAAGCAATCGTGTATTATCTTTTCTGAAGCCATCGCATGGTGTTGTTGAACTATTCATCATGGGTAGATGATAGGTAGTCTTTCGTGGGTTTAAAATGGCAACTTTGTAATTATATTGAAAATTGATTTGTTCCCTTACTAAGGATTAACTTTCCAACGATCCAATTTGGTGTCGAGTTTTCATTATTTAATTTCCTTCTTCACAATTTAGATTTCAGAATTGGTTAATTACATTAATTAAATAATCAATTCTTTCCTTTACTAATAAATTCATATAAAATCGAAAATTAATGTGGAAAATCCTAAAAATTCACCAAAAATTAAAGTTATCATATTCTACCTTACCCTAAAAGTTCAAGTCAAAATAATAAATTTTATTATTTTTAATAATTATTTTACCAAATATTAACCATTTTCACAGCTTAAAAAATTCTTAATCATTCCAAATTAATCCTAATAATTATGAAATTAAAAACCCACTTTTATTTCATCATTATAAACATCATATTCCAATTTCGATCCATTTAACTTAGAGAAATTCATTTTATTAAAAATTCAATACATAATCAGACAATGTTTCAATCATTTAAACATGTTTACTATCATCAAAACATTCATATAAGATTAAACTTAACCCAAACAGATAAGGACAGGTTTTAGGGAAAGTTTTTACTCGTCTTTAATTTAAAAAACCTTGGTCAATCTTCTTTCCTCTCTAAAGTTGACAGCTTCAATCTTCTTAGCTTAAATTTTCCTTTTCTCCTTAGCAAAATGGTGGCCTACCTTGACTAGAGCTTTAGGAATTTGTTTTGTAAATGAAATGAAGTGGAATGAAATGATGGGGTGTGAACAAAGAAACTGAGCTTCTCTTTTTTGCTTGAGCTTATATCCCATTCTAAACTAATCACATCATTACCCTTCCCTTAGCATAATCCTTCCTATTTAAAATTTAAATGATTTAGATTCATTAACAAGACGAACCTTATCTCTAATTACCATTGGTCCATTCAATTTACAATTTAATGTGCTCCACACTTAATTAATTAATCTTCCTCGGGAAATTCTTGCAACTAAATTTTTATTTATCTTTTAATAATTTTTATTATTAATATAATTTAATTTATTATATTATGGACTCTTCCAAATGCAGGGTGTTAGAGTCTCCCCTAATATAAAAATTTCTTCCCCGAAATTTCGATAAGGAAAAAAAGATTTACACTAACACCCTAAAAGTGCAAAGTCGTCGTCATCATATAAGTACACATAAGCAAAATAGATTGCACTAATACCCTACTAATGTAAACCATCAACCATAAAAAGGTATCAGTACAACTACTAATACATGACCATAACATATATGATTATACTTGTACCCTACTAGTCCATACAATAGACAGACAAAGCACCTAGCTATATATATGTTGTTATCCCGCATTTTGACTCAGCCATATTCGAAATGATTAGACAAGTCAGATTTGACTGTCTTCAAGGCTAGTAAGTCCAAGACAATGATTGTGAGGTTCCGAACTCAAGTACAGCTGGTAGTATGAAGCTGTAATCGAATGGAATTGAGAGACATGCAATGCAGAATGTTCAAAGTATGGAATGTGGATCAACATATAGGAGGGATCGACTATAATAAACCTCTAACATAGGGATCGGTATATTTTAGGAAGCAAGTGCAATAAAATAGAAAATAATCAATATGTCAAGATCTTTAAGTCAATTGTATATGAAATTTGGATGTGGGGACCCTAAGGATCCGGCCCTAGGGATTGCACCTTAAGAAGATTAAATAAGAAGGATCGGCCATCTTCCTTCAATAGGGATCGACTGAAATATAGAGGCAATTCATATTGAAGGAAAGATCGAGCAATAACTTAAGTTATACTAATCCAATTGGCATTAAACTTGGAGGCTAAGCATATTTTAACATGTGGAAGCTACCATAGTGATCACACCCCCAAATTCCTCCAAAAGAAGGATTGGTACCGATCCCTACTCTTTAGAATTTGGGCCATGCAATTCCTCTTACGGGTCTATATGGCCTTGGAGGCCTTTTTGCCGAATTTTCGGTAGGATATTTTGCCATCCTTGTCTATAAATACAGGCTTGGTTGATCATTTAGGGGAATTTACGCTACTAATTGCTTTGTACCCGGTTGTAACTAAGAATTTTTATCCGTTCCTATTGTACTCAGTTTACAAAGTGATTAATAAAGAAATCTATTCAAAGTGGACGTAGGCAAACAACACTGAACCACTGTAAATCACTGTGTTAGTGTTATTGTTTTGATTTACTGCTATTTCATTATAGTTTTACTCTATTTTCATTTTAGATTCTTTATTTAGTTCTCCTCAAAATTATTTTGGGTGTTTGTGCCAATTTTTTGTGCAAAAATTTTGGTGTTTCCATTGAGAAGGATTGAATCTCAACTTATTTAGATCCCTTTGTTATTTCTAGATTGCATAAATCCCCTGAAGGAGAGTCATAATTATCTTCAAGAAGCTTGCTTATTCTATTCAGATTTGCAAAAGTTTAGGTAAAGCTATCAATAATGGTTAGAAACACTTGATATACTTCTTAGAATGTAGAAGGAAACGAGAATGCTGGCATCCAACAAGGAGGCCCGAGCAATCAACCAGTGGATTTGAAAGCTGCCAATCCAGTTGATGTCTAAAACTCAGTTGATTCCATTACCAGAGCTGAATTCCAGAATCCAGCGAGAGAGCCAGTGGATAGCCGTCGACAATCGGATCAGCAAATTTAAGAAAATATCGATCTAATCATCCAACTCAGTCAATAATAGCTTGGGAAAGGTAGGAGGAAACCTACCCCTTATTTGGCATCAGAGAGTTCTAGTTCATCAGACGATTATCACAGAAGTAGGCGTTGTAGAATTAACAGATATCGCGCAAAAGGTTCGGGGCATCAACAGGAAAACAACATAGTTTACCAAGATCGATCGGTACCGATCCCTCCATAGGGATCGGTACCGTTCCCCATTCCAGAGGAAGGAACCTACCATTCCATTCTAGAGCCTACACAGGAGCAGCTATGACTGATGTGGATGTTAAATTTCAGATGAATGCTGACCAGTTACTTCCTCGGAATGACGATGAAGTGAATGTACGATGTGGTTTATGAAATTACCACCATAGTCAATCTCTAGATTTGACGATTTAGCAACAAAGTTTGTGGAGAAGTTCCATATGCACACAACTAGCTGCACAGATGTAATGTCCTTATGCAACGTAATCCAGGCTCTGGGAGAGTCCCTAAATGATTATTTGGAGAGATTCCATATAGTCATCATGGAAGTTAGTAATTCGAAAGACCATTCAATATTGATGGCGGTAATAAGAGGGATTGGCCCAGATTCTGATTTTGGTGATTGGTTAGCTGGCAAACTAACCACAATGGTGGAGCGTTTCCATGCGAAAGCAGCTCAGTATTTGAGGAAAGAGCAAGAAACATGCTCTAGGAAGAATTGTGGGATCAAGTAGAGAAGGAGTATAAAGTAATATTGAAGTGAAGAAGTCTAATGATAGTTTAGGAAAAGTTCAATTGAATGTCCAAGATAAACTTAACCAGCAGAAGAAAGGCAGAGATAGGACCATGAATTAAAAAAGTGATTTTGGAAGAGGAAAGTTTAGGATTTTATTGTATGATACATACACACCACTGAAAATGTCTCCAAAGAACGTCTATTTGTCTACCTACAATACCATGCAGTACAGGATGCCATCACCAAAAAAATCGATGGAGAAGCAGAAACGAAATGGAAAATATTGTTGATTCCATTAATTCTATGGTCATAACACAAATGAGTTTAGGCATCTCCATATTATCGAGAAACCTATTCGAGAAAGAAAATCATAGTAGTTTGTTAAAGCCCTACTGGATGGCGGGCATGGGACATTCGACCCTAACCGGGGCAAGCATCATACAGGGCTGAGGATCCTGTGTAGGCTGGAGGAAAATTAGTGATTAATATAATAGTCAGAGGTTCATATCCAGCCGATAAGAGTTGGCACAATATGGAGTGCTATGCTAGCACGATCAAGCATGTGAATTTTGATTGTTGTTTGAATACATAAGATGGAGCTCTGGCAAGACAATAGTGTACAATTGCTGATGACATTTTATTTAGAAATAGGGATGCGGATAAGGTGGAGGCATCGACGATTGACATAACTGTCAGTTCGGCTATGAACGGCCCCGCTTTAGTGAGAAGTATTTTGGTTGACCGTGGAAGTTAGGTAAATATAATTTTCAAAAAGGTTTACGATCAGATGAGGATGGAAGACAAGGACTTGAAACTATCTACAACCCACATTTATAGCTTTAACGATGTTGCAACCGAAGCTATCAGTTATGATTAATTACTCAAAGAGTTGGGAGAAGGTGACCATAGGAGAGTGCAGATTTTACCATTTGTTGTCTTGGATGGAGACTCTTCATTCAACTCTTTTCTAGGCCGACCAGTATTAGATAACTTTCGAGTAGCTCTTGCCCCATGGTGTTTAACTTTGAAGTTCCTAACTGATAACAGTGTTGGGGTTGTGCATGGTGATCAAGCGATTGGACGTGTCTGTTACGTAGCTAAATTTAGAGATGCTCAATGGGATGAGAAAGGTAAGGGTATGGACAAGTCTCTATGCATCCAAGCCATTGAAGATTGACAACCGGTGCCTGAGCCTTGACTCGGGCGCCATAGTCGGTTCTATAAAGACATAGATTCAAGGGATGATGAGGTTACTCAAGTGGAATATGGAACTTTCATTGGTGACAATAGTCGGGCGCCATAAAGACATAGATCCAAGGGATGACGAGGTTACTCGGGCGCCATAGTCGGTTCTATAAAAACATAAAGCCATTACAACAGGTCCTATAATGACCTGAAACGTCTGAAAGGTTACTCAAGTGGAATATCAAACTGATCTAATTCGACATCATTTATTTTCCTTCAAAGGCTATTCAAGGACAGACACTGGTGGACTTTATAGCAGAATTCATCGCACAAGATAATTTCCTAGAGAGCGGTGGAACCCTTACCATACGATGGAAAACGTATATGGATGGAGCATCCAATAATCGTTGTTCTAGAGCTGGAATTGTGCTAATAACTCTAGAAGATCGACAAATTTGCTAAGTTTTAAAGCTCGATTTCCCCACAACAAAACAAATCTATATATGAAGCTATGATTGCTGGACTTAAACTCGCCAGAGAAACGGTTCTAAAATCTCTTGAAATCTTTTACAACTCACAATTGGTAGAATACCAAGTCAGGGGAGATTACCAAGCTAATGGAGAACGACTCACTCATTATCTTACCCGAGTCCAAGATTTATTGACTGACTTTGAGTACTATGAAATTACGTGCAATTTTCAAGATCATGTTAAAGAGGCCAACTCATCGGCAAATTCTGCTAGCACTGTGGATATACAATAAATGGATTTGGTCCCAATTGAAATACTAAATGCTCCGACCATAGGCCTGATGGAAATCGACTGGGTACTAGAGATGGAGCATGAGAAGGAGTCATTGATGACTCCGATTAAAGACTATTTTCTATAGGAACTTCTTCTCGAACAGAGGAATAAAAAATGACAAGTCCTTTACAAAGCTTCACGTTATATCATTCGGGGTGGGGTTATGTATAGAAAGGGTTTTTTCGTCCCCTGCTCCAGTGTATCTCTCATGATGAAATAAAATGAGTCCTAAATGAAGTTTATGAAGGGGAATGTGGCGACCACACATAGAGGTAAACCCTAGCAAAGAAAATACTCTGTTATGGGTGTTATAAGCCGACTGTCAACCGAGATGCTGCTAATTATTCAAAGCGATGCGACAAGTGCTAGATGTATGCAAAAGTTCCAAGAGCTTCGCCCACGAAAATCACACAAATGTTCAGTCCATGGACGTTTGCCATATGAGGTTAGGTATATCGATTCTTTACTAATCTCTAAAGGTGGAGCAATGTACGCCATCGTAACAGTTGATTACTTCACCAAATGGGCCGAAGTAGAACCTTTAACCACTATCACGATAAAGAAAGTTATCAATTTCATCGTCCGGAACACTGTTTTTCAGTTGGGCCTTCCATGAACTATTATAACCGATAATGGGACTCAATTCGACAATGTTGATTTCAAAGACTTTGGCCGTTGTCATCATATTGAAAAGAGATTTGTGGAAGTTGTCCATCCTCAAGTAAATGGACAAGTTGAAGATGTAAATAAAATCGTAAAATCCATTCTGAAGAAGCGTTTGAATAAGGCTAGAGGCAAGTGGGCGGGTGAACTTCCAATAATACTATAGGCTTGGAGAACCACACTAATAAGCATGATCGTCCATACTCCATTCGACTATACTTACGGCTTCAAAACCATCATTCCCATTGAACTTGAAGTTCCTTCTTATCGAGTGACCTATTACGATCTCAGAATGAATTAAGATCTCTCATTAGAATCTACAGAATTTGTAGATGAGAAGCATAAAGAAGTTGATTTGAGGGCAGCTGTGCACTGATATCGAGTCTCCCGACACTACAACACTAAAATATGACCTAAAACCTTTGAAATCGACGATCTCGTCTTGAAACATGTTTTTCCAACCCCGTGTCTATGAATCCTACTTGGGATGGACCATATGTCGTTGAACAAAGGCTTGAAGAGGGAACTTTCAAGCTAGCGACTGTTTATGGGGCCACACTCCCAATGACATTGAATAGCAATCATTTACGATGCTTTAGCATTTTATTCTCCAGATATGTAATAAGACATTAAATTTCTTTCATATCTGTGATTGTTGTAGTATTGCATATTAGTTATGATACCAGACTAACTAATATTGACATGTCCGAGCAGGTTTCCAGAGTTTGGAGCTAGCCAATTACGTTAGTTCACGATTGAACTAGATAAAATGAATGTGGTCCGACCTTCCATTTGATGATTCTCTTTCACAACTCGATGGTTGAAGTACATAATAAGAATTGGATGTGACTAGACCATCTAATAAAAAATTAATCCCACTGAGCAATGGGATAGAAATAAATCAAATGCGATCATGACACGACCAATCACTTGCCAAGTTAAACACTAGACTCTGGGGTAAATGGATTAGTAAAGGAAATTACAATCCTACCTTTTTCCGAAATAATTCTAAGTCCTCAGAGTGTGGACTGGAGTATAAACATAAAAAGGGTGCGATTCAACTACCCGCTAACTGACTCTTATCCCCAGAGTGTGGATATGAGTGTAAATAAATATATCAGTGCAGTTTAACCACTCGCTATTCCATAAACTACGACCTGAAACTAACAAGAGTATGATTTCGCTAAGGATGGATTTTGACCATCCAATATCTAACTCCACTAACCCAAGATCGTGGGCAGAAGAATAATCACTAAAACCGCTAAATCCGATAGCGTAACATTAAGGCTCGAGCCTCACGTTTAGTGCAACTCAGGGCCTTGACCACATGGAGGCCTTAGGATTGAATTAATGGATTATCATCCAAATCAACAAGCAACGAATTACAAGTACATTCCATGGAAACGAAATAGCTCGACTACTTAAATAAAAATTCACACAAAGTTCGGTAGAATACAAAGAGCTTTTATTTACATAATTAACTACAAAATTGTGATGTAAGTTCATTTAAAAATGGGGGCCATACCCGCACAATCACAACCAACCAAAGAGAAAACATCTGTACAAGCTATATACAAACCAAGCCGAAGTGACGGCTATTTCTTTGGCATTTTCTTCCTTTTGTATTTTTTAGGAGTGGATCCACCTAAACTTCCACTCGTTCCTCCTTTTGATCGTTGACCACGCTCAAGGAAAGAGCCTTCAGATGTTGAATGGAGTTCTTTGGGAAGTGACCCACCGTGTGGAATGACTTGTAATGTATGAGATTTGGATCGTCGATGTCCACGTCGGCAGGTTCAGCCTTAACTTTTTTATTTAGCAACTCCTCTCTCGATATGCTCTTTTAAGCTTAGCTCATCGGTATGATTGGTGGTGATAGTGATCACAACATCATCTGATTCATCTGGCAATGATGGGTCTTCAGCTTTATCATCATCAAGTGCTTCGATAACTTGAGGGTTGGGCCCTAGAATGTTGGTGGCCATAAGAATCTCAGTAGATGTCGATTTTTTCTCCACGGCGTCACCACTTCCTGGAGTCTGGCTAGGACGAGAAAGACCTGTGGATTTACAAAAAAATGATAAGCCTGTGACTATTGGGATCAAGGAATGAAATCTCTCAAATAATGGAGAGCAAAGCAGGATGCCTGTATCTGGCTGACTTTTAGTTGTCGTCGGAGTGCTCCCCTCTAGAATAGGGGTTAGGACCTTTGATTGATAGCTGCATCTGTCCGAATCGTAGCTCAGATCTTTTCCCAGGCTAAGAGGAATTGATGTTCCAGCCATTTAAAGTGCAAGGGGGCCTTTTAGATCGGACCCTGTAGACTCAGCAATATTTTCCCTCTACCAAAAGGTACTATAATGTCAAAGTATCGGAGTCTCACAACAGCAAGGTCAAAAAGTTCATCCTCGTGAAGAGTCTCCTACACCAGCTTCTCTTTATTTCAATAATGTATTCCTAGGGCTCGGTAAGCAATTCAAGATAGCCCTCTCCAAGAAAACATAAATCGCGATGAATTAACACTTTAGCATAATATACCATGATCAGAGGATCAAACACGTCCTTAGTTTCTTTTTGACTGATTTCTTTGGCATCTTCTAACGGGGCCTCGATCTGCTCTCTAATCCCATTGTAGCCCGCTTCTCTTGCCTTTTCTTTGTGGATTTCAATCTGAGCGAGTTGCTCATCAAGCTTAATTTTCAGTTCCTGGCTTCGACGGCTTCATCGCAATATCTTTGTAACTCGTCCTAGGATTCAAGGTTCTATTCCTTCTCTTTTTTAAGGAGTTTTTCGAGGTCCACAATGTGGTGGGCCATATTATTTTTCTCCTTTTGTAGTGTATCTTTTTCAAAGTGAGCACACCGCTGCAGTTGAGGGCAGCATCCAGCTCCTTTTTATGGGCATCATCTAGACGACTAACCGCCTCAAATGTTTCTTTGGCACTTTTTTATGACTTGGTTGGCTTCACCGCCAACTTTTAGATCTTATTGTTTTGATGCTTAATTATGTCTTTATCATGGATCACCTCCAGCTTGAGACGATCAATTTCATGTTGTCGCTCGATAGACAATTTGGAGATTTTTTCAGCTAGGTGTTAGAATGATTCGTATTGCATATAAACATCATTGATGTATGCAAGAGAACTCGCGTTCACACTACTTGGAATTTTATGAATGGAAGGAAGGAATTTAAGCTCACTGAAGTAAATTTTTGGAAAATTGACCATAAGTTCGACCAATTTCTCTATCGTGGAAGCCTTAGGACCGATAGTAGGAAAAGCATGATTAGAAGTAACAAGTGGGCATTTACTGGATCTATGATCACGACATTGCCAAGAACCAAATGAACCAGAGTACTGCTTAGGCGGAACAACAACTAGGGGGCATGGAAAGAAGTCTGATCACTACTTAGAGAAAGATCGGGATGAACTTCTTGATGAGACGATTGGGAGCGGGATATTTGTTTGAAAGATGAAAACTCCCTTGAACAACAACTTATCTTCCTATCATCATCTCTCTCTCTCTACGCCTACTCGATTCTGGACCGCGATAGGATCCATATGGAGTTGAAGAGCTACTCATGTGATTGAACGCGTGGGATTGAGATATAGCACTTTCAAACCAAACAAGAATGTATAAGTGGCCATCGATGTAGTGAAGGGTGGCGATTGTGAGTATCCAAGTGTCCCCCCGACGGACTAGATGCTGTAGCCTTGCTCATAGGAGTTTTCTCACCTTTGATGAAGGGAGGAAAGTCATTTCTACTCTTAGTGGGAGAATTAAGCCCCCAATGCTGATGTTGGGAAGTCATAAGTCATGATATCATCAAGGATAGGGATATTCGAGGACTGTTTCATCGAACTTTCTAGGTGGTGGGAAGATGATTCTTCATCAACTAAGGTGATGATAAACTCTAGCTCTTTGGTGGTTTAACTCTAATTCAATTTATATGCAAGCTTGTTTCTTCTACTTGTTGGCATGTGAGATTGTGTGCCTTCTGATGGTTCGACCACAGGCTCTTTGCCCGAACTTGCATCAGCGCCGCCATGCTTGTAGGTTTCGACACCTCTACTTTCGCCCTTTTCGACGTCGTTCTGAGCCCCTTTGTCTCGGGGCACAACAAGTCTATTAGTGTTGCCTTCTTTTTTTACTACATTTCTAGGTGGTGCAATGATTCCTGGAAGCCCGATGTTGCGGCCTTCTTCTAACAGCCCAAAGATGGATAACTATTCATTGGTGACAAGGGGTCTAATGCCCTTGTCTTCAACAAGGGTGGCACAAATTGTAGAAACCCCTTTAAGAGACCATCTCCTTTAGGATGTGGGTGAACACCTGTAGATTTTCAAAGTATTCATTAGTTCAAGATATGACGTGGGATAAAAAACTCGAGAATAAAGTCAAGGCAACACTTACGTCCTTCCAACCATCACCTCGCGAAGCCAGGCAGACATCGAACATAGAACCATTCGTGTTTAAAGAGACCAAGTTTGTTCCAAGAGCCAATTAAAACTTGACAGTTGGGCAAAGGCTCAAAGAAAGTACGGTAAAGACTCCATGTCTGTCATTTGAAATTATAAAAAAACCTGATGTCCTCATGAGATGGCGTGGGAACAAAATATCCATGAATAGCAGGAAAGTGCCATGATGGAAGACGTAGCCATTTGGGTGTAGTTTAGCGGGAGCTATTCTAAGGTAATTAGCATCTCTTGGATAGAAGAATTGAAGGACGACATACATAGCCCAACACATGTATTTATTGCATGCTGTATACCCCTCCGAGAGAAAATGAGCCCCATCTTTCGTCGAAGGGACCAGATTATCTCCAAACAGAATTCCGTGCTTAGAGAAAAGTTTTGGAAGAGCGACCTCTCCAACTCTAGAGGCTTGGTAATTCTTTAGGTTATCTAAAAAATAGCACCTTCTACAACATCTAGGGCAGGACTTATATCTTCCCCCAGGAGTACGGGAATATTAGAGAAAAGGCCGGTCAATGGGCCAAAAACCTCCATTTTCTCAACTTGACGATTAAGGGAGAGTCTGCCAGTAATAGCAGAACTTGACTCGGCTTCAGGATTGCAGTGTCATAAAGATTGTCCTGTAGGCACCACAACAAATTCTCTAAACATTTAGAGCCAATATCAACTAAATGCAGTAGATAATCGAGATTAGAAAATTTTACCTACCCTCCCATGCTAAGTGTAAGCTAATATGGTGCAGTTTTGTGCACTGCAGAGACAAATAGTTCAAAATTAAGAGCAAAAGTAAATGATGAGACTTTGGATTTCGACTAGAGTGACCGTGATCACCGGCCGTCTCAACTGGCATTTAGATTGATATGCTATGTAAGCTTTGGTATCGACCCTCGGCATGTCAAAGTATGAAGTCCATTATTAATTTATATATTTAAATTTTAGTTCATGTCCAAAGATCCAGGAATTTTGTCATTCAATATCGAGTTCGATATTGGATATGCAAATTCCATTGTTCATTATCGTTATATATTCAAGTTCATTGGGATGGATTTGGCTCTAATTGTTCAAACAAGTAAACATTGATTAGCTTTTAAGTTCAATTCAAAGTTTAGGATCAGCCAGGCATAAATAGCCAATCCCTATGCATGCCGATTTCTATTTTAGTTGATCCCTATAACCACCGACCCGTATTAAAGGCCTACAACCAATCCCTATTCCATAGAAAAACTGTCGATCCTTCTATCCATAACACAACACTGCCGATACCTATACTTGGTCGCATTCATAACTCTCCAACATTGCAACCGATCCATCCTCTACTTAGCAAAACCACCGATCCTTCAACTCAACCATTCTACTGATCCCTCCGTGCAATCCACAAGTGACTGATCCCTTTCCTTCAACATTTTTGTGCTTCCCTCAAACATTCCAACCGAACCTTTCATACTTCACTACAACCGATCCATACATTTCCTCCATCCTACGCTCCTTTCTTCCTCCTCCTTTATTACTTCGTCGAACTCTACACCGTCATCCATCTCATCTTTCCATGAATTATGCAGTCGAACCCATTATCTCATTACAAGTTAAAGTCAAAAAGAAAGAAAACCAACCTAAGTTTAAAGAGTACATATTACTTGATAGTAGATTTTTGACTTTTATTCGAGTTGAGGATTGAGTAGTGGTTTAGAAAGAGAGAAGACAGCGTATTAAAGGAAGGAGGCGATGTCTGTTTCTAATTAGTAAGATCAAATTGATGAAAGGAAGGAGAATTTGGCTTTGAGGAACTGGATTGGGGGGTTCAGTTGTGTTGAAGGAAAACGTAAGCCAAGGAAAAGAAGAATAAGTGAAGGATGAAAAGGAAAGTGTTGGATTATATACAGAACTAGAGGGGTTGGCCTGCCTTGTTTTCTTCACCCAATCAGAAGAAAGGAAGAAGGAATTGGCTAGGAGAATGCTGATCCCTATGTACATATATAAGGAAGGGGGATCGGCTAAAGGGATGCCGATCCCTGCATACATTTAAATAAAGGAGGGCGGGTTCAGCTAGAAGAATTTCGGTCCCTATATAGTATATAAAAAAGAGGGAGAAAAGAAGGGATCAACAATGGGCCTATGTGCATGTAAGCATGGACATAAAGATTATGTAAAGTGCATAAATACAAGGTGCAATGAAATTGCATCTAACTCAACGAAAATTTGCGACGACCCATAAGCGTACCAATGCGTTATGGATTCAACGATAGGTATGTGTACCCGAATGTGCACGTGTATATTCTAAGAGTTCATTTTTTAAACTCGACAAATTTGAATTCATATTTGAAGCTTTCAAGTTTGAGACTAGTCAGATAGCCAAAGGTTACTAGTCTCGTAGAACCAGACATAGATATCAGTTGATGGTATATAATCTTGCATTTATGCTATTGGAAATCGATCAGACGTCATGAAAATCAAAGAGAGATACAATGCTTGGGAAAGCAATTCGGCAGAAGGATAGAGACCATCTAGAAAATTAGATAGATTTCTTTTCGACGACTCTAACCTACTTTGGTTCAAAGCACATCATGTTTAGCACAAGCCGTACTTTGGGTGCAAGTGTTATCCGACATTTTGACTAGGCTATATTCGAATTGATTGGACAAGTTAGATTTGACTATTGTCAAGGCCAATAAGTCAAAGGTGATGATTGTGGGATCCAGTGTCAAGTATAGATTGTAATATGAAGCCATGATCGAATGGAATTGAAAGATATGTAATGCCGAATGTTCAAAATATGGAATATGGTTCAACAAATAGGAGGGATTGGCCCTTGTGACACCTCGCACCTCTAGGCACCCCGAAAATCGAACATGACTAGAAGCACGGGTGGTCAGGTGAAATAAAAATCCACAACATAGCAAAGACTCTAAGGCAACATCATAAAAACATTAAAATATTACAACGGAAGAAAATTTTCACTAATTATAAATTAATAGCAAAACAGCTTCATTAAAAACAACATTATGCCAAATTTACTTTTGAAACCAAAAGTAGCAAGTAGTTTCCACCAAAACATAACAAAGTTCACAATATAGGTCCCCACATACAGAGTAAAGTATGGAAAAGAGAAACGAAGTACATGAAAAAAAGAAACAAAAGCTGAACATAACAATTGCTCCAATGACCCTCCAAGCAGCAAAGAACTGCAACCTAGGCCTGCCTCCTGTGATTTGAGGAAAACAGGAAAAATAGGAATGGGTCAGACATAAATTCAAGTGAATGAGAAATATAATGAAGTAGAAAGAAAAAACCAGTATAATTCCAGTTCTTCCCCTGATATTGCAGAGTGTGAATAATATAATGCAGTGAACCCTTCTTAGACACGGTTCCTAAGAAGCTAAAATCCATGGTCACTCTATGGAAGTCAACCATGTGATAATAGTAAATGTCAATCAGCCTGTCTGACTTGCTTTCCTTATATATCCACGTGCTACAGCGTGGAAGTCGTCGACTCAAACGACCTCACAAGACCCCGAAGTTGCACGCAGGCTCCAACAAACTGGACTCCTCCCCTCCTGTCTTCTCAGTCAACAACCTAGACTTGCCGCTCTCCAAAGTGTCGATCCTCCGATAGAGCGCCTGTAGCTTGGTCGGCTGCGAAAAATCCTCCAACGGTCTGCTTAGAGAAGCCTACGTCGGAGTACACTTGTCCTGTTCCGTCCACGTCGATCTGCCTGAAGAAGCCTAAGATTGCGAATGCTATCTATCCTACGTACTAGCAACTACGAAAGGTAACAAACATCCTTGCGAACCTACTTGCTCGCTTCTAGTACGTACAGCCAAAATTATATTTTGGTCTTAACTGCATGAAATACCTATCTAGACCTTTACAAGGTTTGCCTACTAAATCACTCCCAGATTAATTTATTTTATCGTTATAGTTTACATACTGTTTATTTCCATTAATTTGCTTTAGGCTATTTTTACATCCGATTTGGTTATTTCACAATTTTCCTTTTTCTTACATTATTGGTATTCCAATTTTATGTCTGTTCAATCCGTATGGTTTGTGTGTAATTTTTATGCCATTTTGTTACAGATTTACACTAGCCTTTAGGGTCCATTTAATTTAATTTTTTTCCATCCTAATTCACGCTCGTTTTAGAGATTTAATTTGTACAAATTTTTTTATCCAATAGCCACAAACTATTTACTACACAAAATTCCACTTTTACCTTTTTTGGCCACATATGAAGCAAACAATTACACCAATTAGACTTTCCAATTTTTGTTTCAAAACCACAGTCAAAATCATGTAATTATATCTATCAAAACCATAATTTTATTCAAGTAACATATTATGGATTTATTCAACTAACCTGTTCTACCATTAGAAATTGAATAACAACTCTAATTCAATTTAATTAAACCAATTTTATTTAGGCCATGAAACGTGAATAACAATTTACTGTTCCACATTTCTACCCAAATATGAATTAGAATTGAGAAGTGAAAGAAGAAGATACAACAATTTACATAAATTTCAATCTTATTTGTGCCATAAAATGCGAGTAGACAATTTATATGTCCAATATTTTATACCAAACATGAATTAGATTTGAGAAGTGGAAGAAGAAGAAGTTGCAATAATTCACATCTATTTCCAATTAATAAAAGAAATTAATTCATATTAACATGCCAGAAAAGAACTGAAATTGAACTACTTTTTTTTCTATTTCAAATTAATTCCCACCCACCTGACACTTAGGCTTGCATAAATTTGAAAGAAGTTTTGCTTTAATCTTTCTCCCTTTGATTCTTCTAAATTCCCCATATTGCTTTAATATATATATATATATATATATATAATTTAATTTAGTAGAGATTTGTTTAATTAGTAGAGAAAAGGAGGAAGAATAATACACACCAATTTTATTGTGGAATTACGGCGACGGCTGAATAGGAGATTAGGTTTAGGTTAGATGATTTGTTTATAAATTGTTTGAGTGAATATAATCCATTAGATTATTTTATATTAAATTTGGTTCTTTCATACACTTAATGGTTATCCATGCTAGCCCATACACATCACTCAACCAATAAAATTTAGCCATCTCATCCTATTACATTACTGAAGCAAATGAGAAGCCGCCACATGTCAGAAACAACGCTGAAATATGTAGGAAAATCACTGGAAACGAACCAGTTAAAAAATATCGCTCTAGATTTTGGGCGAGCAACAATAGAATTTGATCCCTGGTTGCTAAGAAAGTTAACATGCACCTTTACCACTGTACCAAATTTGCTTTTAATTTTTTTTAATTAAATTTCCTGCAAAATATCGAGGTGTCACATTCTCTCCCCCTTAAAGGATTTCGTCCTCGAAATCTCCATAGATGGAAAAATGTAATTAACAACCATCATCCAAGACCTACATCCATCTACTCAACCATCATCCATTTCTACCATTGTCCTTATCTTTAACCAATGCAATTTATTATTTATGCAAAGTGAAATGCATATGAACTTACCTAATGCAAAAAAGGTAGTCAGTCTACTGATTTAGTTGATCGCTTGTAATGCAAGTATGCTTATGCCATGTAACCAAATGTGTGCAATTACCCTAGTATAATTGATAATTCTATATGTATGTTTCAATCATTTACCTAAATGCACCATCCTTATGCAACATCCATTTATACACACACACACTGAGATACACACACACACGCTCAACCATGTGCAAATGCAATAGATAACAGCACGCATATGCAGGCATATGTGCCTAGTTGGCCGATTATCCAAATAAATATCTATATAGTGCATAGAATGCATCCATTTTCAAACATTGTCATCCACTTGCAATCATTTTCATCCATCAAATATAACATGCCCTAATGACATGTTTACAACCAAGCAACTATCCATGGGTTTCACCAAAAGATTCTCGAAAAGACCCTAATTAAGGAAAGATTAAAGTTCAAAGATAGGATATTTGAAGTTTACCTTCAAATAGAAAAAGATAATAAGTTTGATTTCTCTCCTCAAATTCCCATGTGCACTCCTTAGGGTCATCTCCCCACTGAACCTTTACTAGACGAACATCCTTGTTGCGTAATCTCTCGACACTGGGTTCCAATATACCGGTGGGTGCATGACGCACAAGTGATTTGTACTCTACCTCCACTTCCCTTAGTTAATCGGGTTCTACTACTACTGTGGATCATGCAGACACTACCTCAGATGCGAAACATGAAAAACGTCGTGAACTCCTACCAACTTATCCGGAAGATCAACTCTATATGCCTCTTTTCCAATCCGTGCAGTAACAGGGAAGGGTCCTACAAATCTTAGTGCCAACGTACCCACTGAGACAAATCTCATAACGTTTATCAAATGAGAAACCTCGACAAAAACCATATCTCCAACCTTAAAATCCAAATCTGAACATTTTCTATCAGTATATGACTTTTGTCTATCTTGTGCAGTCTTCAACCTCTTGCGAATCAAATCCACCTTCTCGAAAGTTTCCCTCACCAATTTTGGTCCAAGCAAGAACCTATCGATGGTATCCCACCAACAGGCGGGTGATCTACATGGTCTGTCATAGAGGACCTCGAACGGTGCCATCCTAATGCTTGCTTGATAACTATTATTATATGAGAACTCCACCAAAGGTTGTGGTCTTCCCAAGAGCTTCTGAAGTCAATAATGCACAATCTGAGAAAATCTTCCAAAACCCTATTTACCCTCTCAGTCTATCCATTTGTTCGAGGGTAATATGCCATGCTTAGATTCAATTCCATTCCCAAGGCTTGCTGAAGACTCCTTCAAAACTCGCTGGTGAATAATGGATCTCTGTTACTCATAGTGCTGGTGGGAACTCCATGAAGCCCAACTATATCCCTTACATCAAGAGTCGCCAAAGAAGCTGCCATCCTATTACTCTTAATCGGTATAAAATGAGCGCTCTTCGTCAGTCTATCCACAATGACCCAAATGCTCGTGTTCCCTCTCTGTGATCTTGGTAATCTATCCACGAAGTCCATCCCATTTCCATAATGGAATATTCTATGGCTGCAACAGTCCTCCGGGCTTCTTCTATACTTCCTTAACCTTTGGTAGGTGATGCACTTTGACACATACTCTACCACCCTCTTCTTCATTCCATGCCAATAGAATACCCTCTTCATATCCGGGTGCATCTTATCACCACCATAATGCATTATCATCCTGGAATGACGTGACTCGGCTAACACCGCATCTAATAAATCCTCACTATGGGGAACACAAAATCTACCATCCCTTCTAAGCCATCCCCTAATGTCCATGGTATAGCGCCTAAGATGTGGTAATGACTCTCCTCTGCCAAGCTTATCTAAAATGTCCTTTAACTCTTCGTCCTCACCTTGTGTTGCTCCAATCTGCTCCATCAAAGAAGGCTGGACGTCGAGGGCTGCTAACAATCCCTTAGCTAAATCCAATGGAGGTCTAAATCGAAGGTAGCAATGTACTCCAAATGCTTCCATTCCAAAAAAAGAGGACTTAAAACCGCTTTGCATCTACTCAATGCATCTGCCAGTACATTACCATTGCCAGGGGTATAGGAAATCTCAAATTCATAAGAGCCTAAAAACTCCATCCATCTTTGTTGTCTCAAATTCAAGTCTTTCTAAGAGAATAGATACTTCAAAGACTTATGGTTTGTGAAAAGCTCAAATCTTTCTCCTAAGAGATAGTGCCTCCAATACTTGAGAGCAAAAATTATAGCCACCAACTCAAGATCACATGTCGAGTAGTTCTTCTCATGCGTTTTCAACTGTCTACTCGCATGGCACATAACCCTACACTCTTGCACCAGTACCACCCCTAGCCCATACCACAAGCATCCGTATAAAATGAGAAAGGCTTGGTTCCATCCGGTAATACCAGTATAGGCATGGTAGTCAAAGCTTCCTTCAATCGAGCAAAGGCATCCTAACACTTGGCATCCCAAACAAAAGCTGAGTTCTTCTTGGTAAGGTAGGTAAATGGAGCTGATATCCTAACGAAGTCCTTAATAACCTTCCTGTAGTATCTCGCAAGACCAAGGAAATTCCTTATGTTCATGGTATTCTTAGGGGTCTGCCAATCCTGTACTGCTGCTACTTTCGATGAATCTACCGCAAGTCCATCCTCTAAAATGATGTGTCCCAAAAGCGAACCTCATCGGTCCAAAAGTGGCACTTGGAGAACTTCGCCTTCAACTTATGTGCTCATAGGGTCCTAAACACTTATCCCAAGTGAACAGTATTCTCCTCCCTACTTCGCGAATAAACCAAAATGTTGTCGACGAACGCCACTACAAACTTGTTCAAAGATTCACGAAATACTCGACTCATCAGGTCCACTAAAAATGCCGAAGTATTGGTTAGCCCAAATGGGAAGACTAACCACTCAAATAACCCATCCGGAGTCCTAAATACAGTCTTCTTGATACTATCCTCTGCCACACGCAACTAGTGAAATCTCATGGCCAAATCCAGCTCGAAAATACCTTGGCTACTACTAGCAGGTCAAAGAGATCGTCTATACGGGGAAGAGGATAACGATTCCTCGTCGGCTTATTAAGCTCCCTATAATCCACGCAAAGCCTAAGAGAGCCATCACCTTTGTGGCAAAGAAGATGAGTGTGCCCCACTTAGAAATGCTCCTACGAATGAAGCCCTTCTCTAAAAGCTCTCCAATCTGCTTGCTCCACTCACGATGTTCCTTAAGAGCCATATGCCTTATAGGTAAAGCAATCGGTTTGGCATTATCGACAAGATAAATCTTGAACTCGATCTCTCTTTGAGGTGGAAGGTCAGCAACCTCCTCGAACACATTTGGAAAGTCTCTAACAACATGTATCAAACTCAGACTATTGGGTGATAAGTCAAGAAAAAAAAGGTAGCTCAAGATGATTGATCCTCTAGGATCACAAGATACCTCTAAAGTAGGTCCACTACAAGTGCCTAACCTCACTACCCTTTTGTTACAATCAAGAACATCACCATACATAGATAGCCAATCCATACCAAGAACTAATTCGAACCCGAAAAACCCAATAAAAAGGAACTACAGTCAAACTCAACCCTTAAAATAAACAGTGTCAAATCCCGACATAACATGGACAAATAGGCCGGTCCTCCTATGGGATTTGATACTACTACCGGGTCGGTCACTATGCAAGCATCAAGACCAAGACCCTCAAGTAGAGTACTAGATATAAAAGAGAGCAAAGCTGCATAATCAAATAGGGTACGAATAGGAAAATTAGAGATAGATAACACACCTTTGATGATCACCTTTTTTCCCTTGTCCATAACCGAACGAGTACTAAAGGAAGGAGCTGCCTCTAAAGCATGAACCTGAGCAAGCTGTGAAGGTGCCTGAGAACTATCCTTGGGCTTTGACAGACAATACTATTTCATATGCCCCACTTCATCGCAAAGATAGCACCTTAATCTCGGTCGCTTTCCCGCCTCTCTACGATCCTTAGTAAGATAACCTAGTTTCCCACAAGTATTACACTTCCAGTCTTTCCTTGGAACTTTCCTTTTTCCACCAGACCATCTTCATCCTCTCCTCTTTCCTTTCACTACTTCTTCCCATCACTCTTCTCGCCACATCTTCTTTCTTCTCAGTATCAACAAGTAATGCCATCTCTACGATTCTCTCACAAGTCGTTCCCATCGGAATGTGGCTCAACGCCAAACTCAACAGTCGCCGACTCAAATCTTTAGCGAACTTCAGTGCCTTCTTGTCAAGAGTATTGATCAGGTCTAGTCCAAATCCGGCAAGCTCTTTGAATTAATTAATATATTCCTTATCTGTCATATCCCCTTGCTTAAGCAGTATAAATTTATCTAGCTGCACTCCCTCTTCGGCCTGCGATATGAATATGCTCTCAAACGTAGAATGACAATCAGAGCAAGTCAAATTATCAGCCTAAGCCTCCTCAATCTCCCACCAACAAAGAGCCTCTCCCTGCAACTGTCATGAAGCCAACTGCCTCCGAGCCAAGTCCTCCAATCCCATAAGTCCAAATATTCGATCACAACTATGGATCCAAGCTCTTGCCTCAGTATATGATTCGGTGTCAAAAAACGAATTTCCTTCTAAGCATGTATGGTCCATGCATAACTTGGGAAAATCGAGAATGCCTGGCGAACAAGCTGGAGCTCCTTCCGCCGGAGCAGAATCCTAAGATGGTGGCTCTGCTCATGCAGCAGCCTGTAAATAACGTCTGAACCGAGCAGGCATACTAAGGCCTGGAACTTCGAGGATATCTTGCGGCTCAGAAATTTCTATCTTTAATATTAAAAAATAGGATTAGGTACTCCACAAATAGTTCAATAGATGGGGAGAAAGAGATATGAGGAACCCATTTCTAAGTTTTTTTCCAAAATATATACATATACTTTTAAAAATATTATTTGGAATATCCTTTAAAAATCATTCAAAAACGTTTATATTTTTAAAATATTTTAGGATTACCGAAACCTTAGCCATGATACTAACTATGACACCCCGCACCTCTGGGCACCTCGAAAATCGGACATGCCTAGAAGCACGGGTGGTCGGGGATAAAAATCCATAACATAGCACAAAGACTAAGGCAACACCATAAAATGATTAAAATATTATGGTGGAAGAAAACTTTCACTAATTATAAATTAATAGCAAAACAGCTTCATTAAAAACAACATTATCCCAAATTTATTTTTTTGAAACCAAAAGTACCAAGTAGTCTCCACCAAAACATAAAACATAACAAAGTGAACAGTATATGTTCCCATATATAGAGTAAAATATGGAAAAGAGAAACGAAGTACATGAAACAAAAGAAACAAAAGTTGAAGATAACAACTTCTCCAATGACCCTCCAGGCGGCAAAGAACAGCAACCTAAACCTGCCCTCCTGTGATTTGGGGAAAATAGGAAAAATAGGAATGGGTTAGACATAAAGTGTGGTGAATGAGAAATAAAACGAAGCAGAATGAATAAAATACTTTAATTCCAGGTCTTCCCCGGATATCGCAGAGGGTGAATAATATAATGCAGTGAACCCTTCTTTGATACAGTTACTAAAAAGCCAAAGTCCATGGTCACTCTAGGAAAGTCAACCATGCAGTAATACTAAACGTCAATCGGCATGTCAGACCTGTTGTCCTTACCAATCCATGTGCTACAGCGTGAAAGTCATGATCTTCACCCGTGCACTGTGACTAAATGCCTCTTACGTCTGACCAGTGCCGACTTAAACAACCTCGTAGGATTTCAAAGTAGCGCTCAAGCTTCGCTAAACTAGACTCCTATCCTCCTATCTTTTCGGTCACCAACCTGGACTTGCCCCTATTTAGAGTGTCGGTCCTCTTAAGAGCGCCCGTAGCTCGGTCGACTGTGCAAAATCCTCCAACGATCTATCGAAAGAAGCCTACGTTGGAGCACACTTATCCAATTTTGTCCGCGTCGATCTGCCTGAAAAAGCTTAAGATTGTGGATGTTATCTATCCTACGTACTAGCAACTATGAAAGGTAATAAACATCCTTAAGAACCTACTTGCCCACTTCTAGTACGTACAGCCAAAACTATATTTTGGTCTTAACTGCATGAAATACCTATCCAGACCTTTACAACGTCTTCTTACCAAATCGCTTCCAGATTAATTAACTCTACCGTTATAGTTTACATACTGTTTATTTTCATTAATTTGCTTTAGGCCATTTTTACATCCAGTTTGGTTATTTCACAATTTTCCTTTTTTTAACATAAGTGGTATTCAATTTCTCGTCCTTTCAGTCCGTATGGTTTGTCTGTAATTTTTATGCCATTTTGTTATAGATTTATACTAGCCATTAGGGTCCATTTAATTTACATTTTTTTAGCCTAATTTACATTCTACATTTCGGGATTTAATCTGTACAAAATTCTTATCCAATAGCCATAAACCATTTAATTGCATAATATTCCACTTTTACATTTTTAGGCCACATATGAAATAAACAATTATGCCAATTAGACTTCCCAATTTTTGTTCCAAAACCAATTTCAAAATCTTGTAATTATATCAATGAAAATCATAATTTTATTCAAGTAACATATTCTAGATTTATTCAACTAACCTGTTCTACCATTAGAAATTGAATAAGAATTCTAATTCAATTTAATGAAACCAATCTTATTTACGCCATGAAACATGAATAACATTTTGTTTGTTCTAAATTTCATTCCAAACATAAATTAGAATAGAGAGGTGGAAGAAGAAGAAGAAGTTTCAATAATCTACATCTATTCTTAATTAGAAACAGAAAATAATTCATATTAACGTGCCAGAAGAGAAATGAAATTGAACCACTTTATTTTTCTATTTCATATTAATTCCCATTCACCTGGCACTTGAGCTTGCATAAATTTAAAAAAAGCTTTGCTTTAATCTTTCCCCCATTGATTCTTTTAAATTCCCCAAATTGCTTGAACATATACAGATAATTTAATTTGGAAGAGATTTGTTTATTTATTAAGTAAAAGGGGGAAGAATAACACACACTAATTTACTATAAAGTTATGGCGACGACTGAATAAGAGATTAGGTTTCGGTTAGATGGTTTATTTATAAATTGTTTGAGTGAATATAATCCATTAGATTATTTTATATTAAATCTGGTTCTTTCAAACGCTTAATGGTTATCCATTCTAGCCCATACACATCACCCAACCAATAAAATTTTGCCATCTCATATATTACATCAATGGAGCGAATAGGAAGCCGCGACATGTCAGAAACCACGTTGAAATACATAGGAAAATCACTGGAAATGAACCGGCTAATAAAACATCGCTCTAGATTTTGGGCGACAACGAGACTTGGTCCCTGGTCACTAAGGAAGTCAACATGCGCCTTTACCACTGTACCAAATGCGCTTTTCATCTTTTTAATTATATTTTCCATAAAATATCGGGTGTTACAACCCTCTTCCCTCAACAGGGATTGAATGAAATCTAGAGGCAATTAATATTGAGGCAAAGATTGAGCAATAACCCTAGTTATACTAGTCCAAATTGGCATGAAACTTGGAGGCTAAGCGTATTTCCACATAGGAAAGCTACCGTACGGATCGTACCAGAAATTCCTCTGAAAGAGTGATCAGTAACGATCCCTACTCTTTAGGATTTGGGCCATTCAATCCTTCTTACAAGTCTATATGGCCTTAGAGGTCTTTCTATCGAATTTTCAGGAAGATATATTGCCATCTTCGTCTATAAATACAGGCTTGATTAATCATTTAGGGGACATTACATAGCTAGTTGCTTTGTACCCTATTATAACAAAGTATTTTTATCCTATCTCTGTTGTACTCTGTTTACAAAGTGATTAATAAAGCAATCCATTCAAAGTGGATACAAGCAAACAACGCTGAACCCCTACAAATCACTGTGCTAGTGTTATTGTTTTGATTTACTGCAATTTCTTTACTGTTTTCCTCTGTTTTTGTAACATCCCGTATTTTTAAGCCATTGAATTTGAAAATTTAATTCGTTTTAAATGTTAATGTGGATTCTTAATTGATTTTGAAATGAATGGATTCGGGTTCAATCAATGGAATAGACTATAATTTTTAATTATAGTAATTCCGGTTGAATTTGAATAATGGGAAAATAATAATTTAAATATTCGGAATTGAAATAAAAGAGAATCTGGATGTAAATAGTGATAAAAATGGTTTTAAAAATTTACTTTTGAGTTACTTGAGTGTAAATAGCGTGGTGGGAATTTTAGAAATTTTTTTAAAGTTGATAAATTAATATTTGGGATTTTATATTAAATTAAAAATGAATTTAATATTAGTAAAATGCAGTTTAATCAGATTTTGGTTCGGAATGAGCCAGAATGATTTTTATTGTGTTTATAAATTTTATATGATTTATTGTTAAGTTATTAAAATTTCAAAAGTGAAATTTTAAGCGTTTTCGTCAATTTTGAGAATCGCCCGATTTAATAGACGAGTTAAAATAGCCTTCCGGGGCACAGTCTCGGAATTCGACGAAACTAGTTCCATCGGATCCGTAATAGTTAGTTATTATCGGATTTCAATTTTCGTAGCAATCGGAGTTGTCGTGTGACCGTGGCAACTCGAAACGCATCGAAATCGTTTTAATCGGTTTAATTTTAAATTGATCGTTTAATTCCGAAACTCGCACTTACGATCAAATTAGCTTACGAAACCTGTCCCATTGTGTCCGGAACGCGGAAAAACCCTAAGAACGCCAGTCGGCACGTGTGAATTGGGTTTCATTCGAGAATGTTCGTTTAAAGTGAATTTAATACTAAATTAATAAGTATACGTATATATATACGTTTAAACAAACGAAACCCTAGTGTTCTTTCAGGCCGCCTCTTAACACCATTTCAATAGCCGAAATGCGTCCATTTTCTCCTCTCAATCCCTCCTTATCCTCTCATTAATAGCAGAAACTTCCAACACGAAGATGGAAGAGCATGGCGAGCTCTTCACATCTGTACGGTGGAGTGGTCACGATGTGACGTGGGGGCCAGGGTTTGGGCCGATGCAGGGTCGGCTCGTGCTCGATTTTCGAGCCCAAGTGGAGACCGAGCTTTGCGCGCTTAGGGTCGAAGGGGGAGTTTGCTAAGGCGGTTCTCGTGGAGGTAGCTGATCGAATTATCGATGAGCGAGGAGAGTGCGGTTTGAAGCCCTAATAGGCGATCGTGATGGGTTCGATTCTGTTCCTGTATGTGCTTGCGTGAGAAGATAGGGTGAGAGGCACTGATTCCATCTCCTGATTTGTAGGGTTGAAATTTTGTGAGGTTTTAAATTAAAATAAATTTGTTTATAAATTTAAAATCCAAAGTTTAAAATGCTGTAACGTATTCATACGTTATCGAAATTTGACGAAACAGGAAGCGTTGGAATCACAGAGACGAGTGCTATGTGATGGTGCAGATCCGGATTTATTCCGGGCAAGTAGAAATTTGGGTTGAATCGGACACCATCTGGTTTAATTTAAATTTCGAACGCTCGCCGAAACCCAAGGTGAGTTAATCTCACTCACATCTGGAATGTTAGCTGATTTAAGTAGTTGATATTTAAATAATTATGTGATTGGTTGAAATGTTTATTTATATCAGTCTGGATTGATATATATATATATATTATTGTGCTAATATTTGTGGATGCAGGGAAAACAGGTTGGAGGGATCCAACTGGATTCCTCACAATGTAGTAATTATTTTTATAATTGATGATGATGCCTGTGTATATATTGTGATTGATAAATTTGGAAGTAAATTGCATTGTGATATTATGGGATAAACTATAAACCCAGAATGTTAATTATAAAGAAAATTTGGAGTTTTAATTATAAAGAAATTAAATTGGGTCTTAAAAGAAATTAAGAAATTAATAAATAAGGAATTTAAAAGAATATAATAATTAGAATCTGTTTGGATGGAAAATGAAAATTGGTAAATTTGGGATTTTAAACACTGTGGAAAATTTATCAATCGATAAATGAGAAGTATAGATTTCTGGAAGTGAATTCTATGGAAATTGTGTTTAAACTCCAAAGAATTTTGTTTGAAACCCTGGGAAGAAAATTTATGTTTTTAACATAAATCTGAATTGGAACCAATCGACTAAATTTCAAGAAGGATTTTATGGTTTGTTCGAATAGGAGTGAGTTTCCCTGGAAAACCAAGTTGGAATTTTAAATAGATTTTACTAAATGAAAGTTTAGGGTTTAAGAAAAGTTGTTATTTTAAAGTAATAAATTAATAATTTGGCAATAGTAATGATTTAAGAATACATTAGCAATTATTTTTACAAATAGATTTATTTAAAGGCTGGTATTGACTTAAGTTATTTGAAATAGTATTAATCTTTTTAAAACCCTACCTTTGAATTTAGTTTAAAAAAACCCTTATTTTAAATCAAAGTTTATATCTTAATAAATAGTTTTTCTTCACATATTTTAAATTTATAGTCTTGAGTAAATAAATAGAAGTAATTTACCTATTTTAAAGTATATTTCAGTATAAAGTATTTTAACTGTTTTAAATCTAAATGTTTTGGACTTGGTTATTTCCAATGGGAATTAATAATAAAGGATTTACCTTGTAAAGGAAGAATTTTGGGAAAATTGTTCCCAAATGGGTTTTGGAAATTTGAAAATATATCTTTTAAAGGTATCTGAGGCAAATAAATAATGTGGGAATTATTTATTGTGTGATGGATGTTTATGAATATAAATTGATAGTTAAATCACCGACTATCAATATTGGACAAATGCGTTGATCGTTTCGAAGAGACCAGGATCGAGATTTATTTCTCGAAAACCACTTCGATCTGGTTTGTACGTTTCGTGCGAAAAACGTGTTCGGAGTCAAAGATGGAGCAGTGAAGTGCAAGGGCTAGTCGCTACTAATCCTGAGGATATTTCCAAAATGGATGTAGTAGGAGTAGTGCCTTCGGTTCCGTTCGAACCCGGGACAGACTTGTATGGACGAATGCTTGCGAAACATCGTCAGGTGGGCGATGGACATTCTAAGTGAAAACGTTCTAAAGGTAACGCTTAGCCTCAAGCCTCATCAACCGGGAATGACTGAAAATCAGGGGATATGCAGCAAGGTTAGGTGGGTCATGCCCAAGCAGGACAAGATATTCCCCTGTCTAGATGTCCCTTTATATTCGGCTTAGTGGGTGGTTGGTCGTGCCAACCACGGGGTTATCTTGTTCGGGACTGTTCAGTAAGGAATGGTTCCGACCTTGTGTTGCAGGGGAGCGGGCGTACTCCTTGGTACTCTGATCTAGGCCAGGTATTGTGACGGGCGGTACCCAGTAGCCCAACCATTGATGGAAATCCATTCTCCCTACGAGCCTTGTACGAGTTTTGTTTGTATTACCCACTTTTGTGGCTAGTAGCTGGAATTTAATGAATGTAACAATTTCAGCTATTTTATAAGTATTTGTAAATAGACCTTATTATAATATCAGAGGATTTCTATAAAAAGTGCTTTAGCTATCGTAAGGTAAAAACATGACATGTTTATTTGTGGCGTGGTCTTACGAGATGCTTTTGTTTGTCAAAGGATTTTTGAAACTTTAATAATCAATTTGGATGCATTATTATCAGCTGGTATTCCAGACTGACTCGGGTGTTATTTCATTATAATGCTCGGGTCAGACCGAGTATTATTTGTTCAGGACAGGATGCTATGGAGCAGGAGAGGAGCTGGAGTCCGAGACGTATTATATGTACTTATATATATATCTGCTGCTATGATTGTATGGTATGTCTGATTGGTATTGGTTGATGTAAGAGATACTCTGATGATATGATGTATAAAACAGTGATAGATTTCATTTTGTGTAAAGTTCTATATTTACTATTATATTTTATTCCGCTGCGACTGTGAGATTCTGATATTGTTTAGTTCCTTCTTCTTCTATCTCTTCTTCTTTAACCCTAATGGTTCGTAATTCTGTGCCACTTGAGTTAATAAAGGTAGTATAGTGTTGATTCAAGGGGTACGGATTTGCGGGCTGTTACAGTTTTCATTTTAGATTCAATTATTTCTCTTCAAAATATCTATTGGGTGTTTTTGCCAATTTTTGGTGCAAATATACACTAATGTCTAAAATAACTCGTAAATATTCCTAATTCTATCCTCCACCTCCTAGGGACAATGTTCCATGTCATCCTCCACTCGATGCGAATATGATAACTTTGTTCCTTAATTCCTTTGCATCAAGACCTACTATTGTAACACCTCAGATTTTTTATAGCATTATTTGAGATTTATTTAGTAAAACTAAATAAGATAATGTGTTGATTAGATATTGAGATTTGATTTTAATTAAGGCAGTCATGCCCTTATAAAAAGAATAAAATATAGATTTATAGATTTGAGTTGCCGAGCGGTGTCCACAATGTTTTTCTTGTTTCTCATCTTAGAAGTTGTGTTAGAGACCTGGGGATTGCTATTGCACCGACAGTTCTAGATGACTTAGTGGTAGCATAGGATTTGACCATAGTGAGAAAGCCAGTTCGCATTATTGTGAGAGATGAGAAGAGGCTTAAAACCAAGACGGTCGGATTAGTCAAATTCCAATGGAATGATGATGACAGAGACTATACTTGGGAGGTTAAGAGTAGGATTAGAAATACTTATCCTCATTTTTTTGATGGTATATTTTACCATCTTATTTTTTATGTACCTTATTGCAGTTTCGCGGACGAAATTCTTTAAGGAGGGGAGTCTGTAACACCTCATATTTTTTATAACATTATTTAGGAGATTCAATTAGTTAAACTAAATAAAATAGTCCGTTGATTAGGAGACTGATATTTTATTTTAGTTAAGGTAGTCATGCCCTTTTAAACATATAAATTAAGAGAAGGGTTTAAAATGAATTAGAGGAGAGGTATTATAGGGAAGAGGCCATTCCCATATCTCCTTCCTTAGGTCATGCATTATGTACACATTCATTCCACTTTATAATTTTCATAATCAAGGCCGACCACCATTAACATGGAAAGAAGAACAGGAAACTTAGGAAAAGCTTAGGGAAAAACAAATTCAAATCAAAACTCATCCAAATCTCAAGCTCCTTTATCTCTAAAGCAATGGTGAATAAGGTTTAGATCTCAAATTTTTTATGGTTTCGGTTTGATATTAAATCCGAATTATTTTCCAAAGATTTACCGTGTTTTTGAGTGACAAAATGATTATATATACATGTCGATGATTTATGAATGTTCGTATAGATTTTTATGACATGTTTTAAGATGAAAACCATATTACATGACATTCGTTAGCCTTGTGAATTTTCATGTCGATCAACAATGATATTTTAGAGATGAATTTCAATTTTTAGATTTTTTTTTTAATTTTTTGTCGAATTATTATGAATTTTCTAAGGAACAAAAATGGTATTTTGAATTACAAAATTTTTACAGGAAAATTATTTATTGTTTGGATCCAAAATTTTTATATCTTGACAAGAACGTATTAATTGATTTTTCGAATTTTTTTCGAAATTGTTTAAGATGATATAATAGTTATATAAAATTATTTAAGGTATGGGACTTAAATGTTTTATATAATTATAAAGGAGAAATGGGTTTCTTCAAAATTGTTTAAATTTCTAAATAAGAAAAGTCGACAATATTTTTGAATATAAAAATATGGCAATAGATCAGATTTAGACAAATAAGGCAGGTTGGTTACAAAAGAACTATTTCAAAGTACAAATAAATAGTTTTATACTATTTAAACTTTTTTGGCAAGAGGTTCCACCTCCATTCCAAATCTTTCGACAAAGTCAAAGGGTACCAAACCTTTCGACTAGGTCAAATAACCAATGCACATGGAATCGGGTAACTGGTACATAGTGAATTGGAAGGAGCCAAAAGGTTTAGGGATGAAGGGTAACAGCTTTCAAAGGAGATGGAACTTTGTTTTGGTTTAGAGGAAAATACACCTTCTAGATTTCCATAATGAGCTTTCAACAATGTCAAATGGTTTAAAAGAAAAGGTTTTCTAATGTTTTGCTTTCTTGTGTTAATTGAAACCTTTCGACAAAGTTGAAATTTATAATTTTCGACAAGGTCGAAAGCACAATTGCCGCTTCCAAACCTTTTGACCCAGAGGGAGTCGAAGGCAATCTTTTGTTTTCGAAAATTTTCGCCTCTCCATTGATTTTAAAAGGTTGGTTCCCACACCAACACTTCATTGTTTTTGAACGGTTTCAAAAGGTTTTATAAAGGTTTCGAAGAAGTTGCTTTCGACTCTAGTGTATTTCCAATCCTTTTGCTCTACTTGAAGGCATAATCCAAATGTTTTAAGCTAAAAACTTTTAAAATGTTTCAAAGTTGTTAACTTCAAATGGTTTTGAAAGGTTTTGTGACGACCCAAAATTTTCAAGCATTTAAAATCGGAATATTTAATTGATTTTAACTATTCAATAGAGCAATTTTAACTTGAATTACGAATATCACAATTTATTCGATAATTTGATTATTGAATTAAATGATTTGAAGTTGGGAAAATTATTGAATCTAGAATTTTAAGCCGGTTAAAATAATTAAATGATTTGAAGTCAGGTGGACGATGGGCATTCTAAGGGATATTTTCTATAAAGGTAACGCTTAGCCTCAAGCCTCATCAAATGGGAATGGCTGAAAATCAGGGGTTATGCAGCAAGGCTTCGTGGGTAGCCCCCACTGGAGGGTGAGGTCATCCCTGTCTAGATGTCCCTTTTATTTCGGCTTAGTGGGCGATTGCTGATCCCAACCGCGGGGTGATCTTTCTCGGGACTGTCCAGTAAGGGATGGTTCCGGTCTTGTGCTGCAGGGGAGTTAGGGTGGCTCCTCGGTACGCTAATCTGGACCAGGTACTGTGACAGGTGGTACCTCAGTGCCTAGCCATTAGTTGGAATCCATTATCCCTACGCGCCCGTACGGTTTTGATTGTGCCCAACTATTGCTGAAACGTGAGATGCAAGCATTTCAGATAGATTCTATTATACTTTCTATAGTCACTATTATAATATCAAAGAATTTTAATAAAAATTGTTTTAGCTATCGTAAGGTAAAAACCCGACATGTTTATTTGTGATGTGGTCTTACGAGATGCTTTAGTTTTCAAAGGATTTTTGAAACTTTAATAATCAATTGGGTGTGATTTTCTCACGCTGATATTCCAGACTGACTAGGGTGTTATTTAACTATAATGCTCGTGTCAGACCGAGTATTATAGGATACAGGATATGATGCTGTGGAGCTCAGGAGAAGAGCTGGATGACGATACGTACTTCCGTACTTGTTTATATATATATATATATTCGGCTGTGTTCATTTGCTGTGTATCCATTTGTATGTTGTTGTCGTTGAACTGTGATTGGTGTACTGTGATGATGTAATATATAAACAGAGATATTTGATTTTGAGTAAAGATCATTTATTATCTATTGTATTTTATTCCGCTGCGATAGTTAGATTCTGTTATTGATTTCTACTTTCTTCTTCCACCTCTTCTTCTTTAAACCAAATGGTTCGTATTTCTGTACAACTTGAGTTGATTGTTGTTGAATAGTGTTGATTCAAGGAGTACGGATTTGCGGACTGTTACACTTGGTATCAGAGCTTAGGTTGGTGATAACCTTGGCTCTGGTGGGAATTACTCATAAAATAGAGTCTATAGTACTCTAAAATGAGTTTGAGCGTATTAATAGATATGAGTGCGTATTTTTTAGTGAATATAAATTGTTTTAATATTGTGTTGATTGATTAATTGAGTGGCATATGAACCTTCGTCGACACAGTCTGCGCAACTGTATTGAAGGGGTTTCTAAACACTTGAATAGAACAATCGACACGGTATTGTTTTAAATGTGGGTAAATGAAATAATTTTACCCAAAAATATATTTTCGATATAAAGAAAGTTTTTTGTAAACTATCTTAGCTAACACATGGTTGCTTGGATGTTAGAAATGATAATATTAAAATACTATCATTGTTAAGGGAAAATTTAACTAGAAATTGAAATATAACTAAAGTCTAAGGGAATAAATTCATTATAAAATGAAATTTATAAATATGAATTATAAATGTAAATTATAAATTGAAATATAATCAAATGAGAATTTGAATGAGAATAAGCTTTGCAAATGAATTATAGTTAAAATTGGTTTAAGAAGGATTTGGAAATTTAAATCCCGGAAATTTGGAAGTGTTTATCGAAGTATTTGAAGATGAATAATAACATTATTATTTTGGAGATATTTCTGAAAGAAAATTTGTTTTAAAGGGAGTGTGAAAGTAATATAGCATTGAAATCACTTGGATTATTGGAAAATAATTCTGATGATGACAGCCGCATCATCAGTATTCATTTTCGAATTTCTAAGTGACGGATTGCTGCAAAAACTGATTTGTTCAGAAAAGCTAGTTATTTTTGAAAATTTCAAAGGGAATTTGTTGGGGTAAAACCAGGATTGGTTTAATTTTTGAGAAATGTGATTTGAAATGTTGAAGATTTCAAAATGTTTTGAAACCAATAACCGGGTGTTTGAAAATCTTGATGAGATAGGTTGTAAGCTTATAAATTGAGTTGATTTTTAAATCAGGAAGGAAATATAAGCTTTGAATGTTGGAAATTGAATTAAAAGTGTAAAGTTAAAAAAAATGAAATTAACTTGGATTGGCAAATAAAAATTTAACTGGATTGGAATAAATTGAATAAGTTGAAAATAATATCCAGTTGTATTCGAATCAAGTTGAAATCGAATTGAGTTAAATAAAACTGAGTTAAAGTAAAATTGAATTTGAATGAGAATTCAATTGAATTAATGAATGAAATTAAATTCTTACCCGAACAAATGGAAAATAAATTGAATAAGGATTGGAATTGAAATAAATAAATAAGAATAACATGTAAAAGAATTATAATACATGGAATAAAATATGCTTGGATTATAAATAAGCATAAGGCTTGAGTTAAAATAAAAGAAGAATATATTCAAGCCTATGATGGTTGGAATTGTGTAAATAATAAGTTGTGACTTATGAAATTTGAAAAAGTGGAATACAAAGCCCAAAATTAATATTTGATGAATTGGAAAATGAAAAGAAGATCAAAACTTGAATTATAAAATAAATTGAACTTAAGAAAATTAAATGAAGTGATATTCAAAATTAAAAATCAGGTATTTAACTATAAATAGGAGAGAACTAATTTTATAGTAAATTAGTTAATAAAATGTGTAAATGGGAACGTAATGTTGTTTAATAGAAGCTGAATTGTGAATTTATGATGAAGTTTGGAATTAAAACTCAAGTTATAAATTTAATTCGATTTGAATTGTGGTAAAGTAAAGTGAATGGTGGAATCAGAACTTGAGCTATTAATTAAAATTCGACTTAAAGTGCTAACAAATTAAATATAGTTGGGAATGTGTCGAATATATAAAAATGTAAATGGATTAAAATAGTAATGGTTTGAATGTACAAATAAAATCCAAATAAGTGGAAATAAGTTGGAGATGGCCATGTAATTAATTGAATGAGTTGAGTATGAAAGTTAAATTTTATAATAACTAATCAAATGAAATTATAGATTTAAAATGAAATTTAATTGAAGTAGAATTAAGTCGAATAGAAGAGAAAATTTTACTTGTAAAATGAAAATGAGCTTAAGTGTACAATTTAAATAAATTGAAGTAAATTAACTTAAAGCTAAACAAATGGAAGACAATTGAATTTAATTCAACTTAAACTAAGTTAAATGATATTGGGATGAATTTAAATTGAGTAAAAATAAATTTTAATCGAAATAAAATTCGGTAAGTTACTGATAATATATAATGGAATGAAAATTCTTAAATAAATAATTTTAAACCATTTAAATTATTAAGGGATTGAAATAACTTTAGACAATAAGGAAAATAGAATGTTTCAAGTTTACTAGAATGGTTTAAGTGAATGTGGATAAACTAATTATGTTGAATAAATAAATGGATAGAATAAATAAGAATCAAATGAAAGATGGAAGTAGAACTTATTATAAAAAGAAATGGAAATGAACTTAAGTTATTGACTTAAGTGAATGTTGAATAAAATCCGAATTTAAAATGAAGTGTGGTTTAAATGAGTTGAGAAATATTGAATGAAATAGCTTAGATTGTTTCCGAGCTAAACAAAATAGTTTGGAGTAAACAAATATGAAATGAAATGCAAGTGAATGTATTCAAATTTAAAATGCAATGAAAATGAGAATATATCGATTGTGAATAAATTGAAAATGGAATAGCATTGAGTATAAATTGAGTTGAAATCCATTTAAATTGGTTATAAAACATAAGTACTTATTTATTCACATAGATCTCGTTAAATTGCATAGAACAAATTGTCATTTGATGTAAATGGAAGTAATTATGATGCTATGAATTGATAAAGGTGAGATAGAATTGATTTTGAAATCAATTGAATTGACTATGAGCTTGCTTGGGGTTAAAATAAATTGAAGGTAAGAAATGGTATTGTAAACCATTAAAATTAAATGAAATCGCGTATGGATTGGTTGAAGCAAATGCGTAAGTGTTAAAAACCATATAAGTTGCTTATAAACATTGTTTAGTTACATTGCTTTTAAATATTCGTGTGTTGTAGTTGTTTAAATAGAGTGAAATGTTATAAACTTCTTATATTTGGCACTTACATGTTTAAATTGAGTAAGTACAGGTACCGGAAAGCCGTTGGCTGGGTTTTTGGGCACGCCAACTGTTAGATAATAAGCCGCTTGCTTATAAATGCTAAATAAGGTACGCCTACGCAATAAAAATAGGAAATATGAACTGTTTTTGGTTTTTCCGACCGTAAGGGTCGATGTATATATATTTATCTCTTTTGTCAAATTGCAAAAGCTCCTCCGTACAAAGGAGACTCTGCCAAAAAATTTCAGAAATTTTAGGAGTTAGAAATTTTTTGAAATTTTGGAAAATTTTGTTAACGACAAAACAATTTCAAACTGGAAAATTGAAACAAATTAGTAAATAAAACTACTTAAAATAATGACATAAATTAGTTATAAATGGAAAATAAAATTCAATATTTAGAGTTAAAGATAAATTGAATTCGTATAGAAATGAAAGAACTAATGTGAATAGAAATGGATATAAACTGAAGTGGTAAAGTGAAAATAAATATAAGAAACATATAAAATGCTTATACTAATTTAAGTAAGGAATGGTAAATTCTTAAATGAAAGATTGATACTAGAAATATATAATCTAAGATAATATTGGAATGAATAGATATTGGCATTTTGTGAGAGTCGATAAAATGTTTTGGAATGTTGTGAATGGATATTAGTGCTAAGCAGGATATGAAGGTATTATAAAAGGAAAAGGAAAATTGGTGTTGATTTCAGAAGATAAATTTGAATTCCTCGGCAAAAAGGTATGTGTTTAAATTTCGATATGAAATTTGATTGGGTTTTTGGATCGAGCCACTAGGCCTTTTGTTTTCTTTTTGGATTTGGGAGGCCGTAGAGCCATTTTGTAGTTGTACCGAGTTAGCCGTGCAAAGGAGACGCTGGCAAAAAATTTCGTAAATTTAGAGAGTTAGAAAATTTTTGAGAAATTTCGAAAATTTTAAACTTGGTTTTGAATAATAATTTGAATAATGGAATAATTAAAGTTGGTTGGTAACTAAGGAAAGGTTTGGGAAGTTAGTAAGAAAGATAACAGGTCTTTTATAAGAAGGTCGTTAGTAAGATATGGATTTGTCTGATTTTGGGGGTAAGTAAACGGGTATTGGACGATTCTTCCTAATTAGTAATTTCGGGGACGAAATTCTTTTAAGGGGGAAGAAATGTGACGACCCAGAATTTTCAAACATTTAAAATCAGAATATTTAATTGATTTTAAATATTCAATAGAGCAATTTTAACTTGAATTACGAATATCACAATTTATTCGATGATTTGATTATTGAATTAAATGATTTGAAGTTGGGAAAATTATTGAATCTAGAATTTTAAACCGGTTAAAATAATTAGAAGACTTATAAAAATTTATATTGATAATACTGAAGAGAATAGAAGTGATGAAATCAAATTTAAAAATGGTTTGTTAAGTTTTGAAATTTATATCGTTTAAATTGAATTGAAAAATTGCCTTCCGAGTCACAGTCTCGGAATTCGACGAAACCAGTACCATTGGATCCGTAATATTGAATTATTGCCGAATTTCAAATTTCGTGTTGATCGAAGCTTGTGTGTGAGTGTACGACATATAAACGCGTTGAAACGTTATATCGAAAAATTCAAATCGATTTCGTTCTTTCTTAACGGGGAAAAATAAAATAAAAATAATAGCATCGCCGACCTCTGTCCCTTCCTTTGTAAGTTAAAAATAATATATATATATATATATATATATATATAGAGAGAGACATTACTCGCGTCTTCTTTTGAAAGCCAAACCGAACTTTTTCCTATAAATCACGTGATCCTTTCCTATCTCCTAAATTCTAAATCGAGAGCTCAGAAAATATATATATAATAAATGGCCGAAGCCGTGCTTCTTCAAATCAAACGCAAAAAGAAAAAAAAAGAAAGGCCGATCTCTTCAAATCGCGTTGTCCCCTGTACAAATCGAATCCTGATCCATCTCCTCTTCTTCAACTTCATTCATATCGAGCGCGATTTCGATTTCGCCGAATCTTATGTCGATCGAGGCGATGTAAGGGATGGGGGTCTCGGGTGGTGAGCTCGAGCTCAATTTTGGTGATGGCAACAACCGTGGTTGCTCGAACTTAAGCACGCGATTTTGGGGGTTACCTCGGATTAGGGCTAGGGTTTCTTCTCGAGGCTTGGTTGCCGCGTTTGCCTTGAGCCAGATGCCAACGTGATAGGATGCCGAACTTCCTATTGAAGGTGACAATCTCAACCGTGGAGGTGTTTTCGATTGGTGCGAGGCTGATGTGGAGTGGGTCAGATTCGTATGTTTGCAGTAAGGTATATTGTTTTTTTTATATAATTAAATGGTATTTATACTTTCAGAGAAATGAATATTTAAAACTAGGTTTTTATATTTTTACAAATATACATATATTAAGAAGAAAAAAAGAAAAGAAACATTCAGGGTACTTAAAATTTTGATGCTGAAACAGGAGATTTATTTATAAGGTTTGAAGAGAAAAGGAAATAAAAATAAATTATGTATATATAGATTGGAAAAGATTTACAGTAAAATAAATTACTGATTTATAGTAATAATTATTATTGTTGTTTTAAGCATTTAAAATCGGAATATTTAATTGATTTTAAATATTCAATAGAGCAATTTTAACTTGAATTACGAATATCACAATTTATTCGATAATTTGATTATTGAATTAAATGATTTGAAGTTGGGAAAATTATTGAATCTAGAATTTTAAGCCGGTTAAAATAATTAGAAGACTTATAAAAATTTATATTGATAATACCGAAGAGAATAGAAGTGATGAAATCAAATTTAAAAATGGTTTGTTAAGTTTTGAAATTTATATCGTTTAAATTGAATTGAAAAATAGCCTTCCGAGTCACAGTCTCGGAATTCGACGAAACCAGTACCATTGGATCCGTAATATTGAATTATTACCGGATTTCAAATTTCGTATTGATCGGAGCTAGTGTGTGAGTGTACGACATATAAACGAGCTGAAATGTTATATCGAAAAATTCAAATCAATTTTGTTCTTTCTTAACGGGGAAAAATAAAATAAAAATAATAGCGCTGCCCACCTTTGTCCCTTCCTTTGTAAGTTAAAAATAATATATATGTATATATATATATATGTATATATATATATTACTCGCGTCTTCTTTTGAAAGCCAAACCGAACTTTTTCCTATAAATCTCGTGATCCTTTCCTATCTCCTAAATTCTAAATCGAGAGCTGAGAAAAATATATATAATAAATGGCCGAAGCCGTGCTTCTTCAAATCAAACGCATGAAAAAAAGAGTAAGGCTGATCTCTTTAAATTGCATTGTCCCCTGTACAAATCGAATCCAGATCCATCTCCTCTTCTTCAACTTCATTCATATCGAGCGCGATTTCGATTTAGCCAAATCTTATGTCGATCGAGGCGATGTAAGGGATGGGGGTCTTGGGTGGTGAGCTCGAGCTCAATTTCGGTGATGGCAACAACCGTGGTTGCTCGAACTTGAGCACGCGATTTTGATGGTTACCTCGGATTAGGGCTAGGGTTTCTTCTCGAGGCTTGGTTGCCGCGTTTGCCTTGAGCCAGATGCCATCGTGATAGGATGCCGAACTTCCTATTGAAGGTGACAATCTCAACTGTGGAGGTGTTTTCGATTGGTGCGAGGCTGATGTGGAGCGGGTCAGATTCGTATGTTTGCAGTAAGGTATATTGTTTTTTATATATATAATTAAATGGTATTTATACTTTCAGAGAAATGAATATTTAAAACTAGGTTTTTATATTTTTACAAATATACATATATTAAGAAGAAAAAAAGAAAAGAAACATTCAGGGTACTTAAAATTTTGATGCTGAAACAGGAGATTTATTTATAAGGTTTAAAGAGAAAAGGAAATAAAAATAAATTATGTATATATAGATTGGAAAAGATTTACAGTAAAATAAATTACTGATTTATAGTAGTAATAATTATTATTGTTTTACCGGAACGATAAGCAGGAAGGAAAGAAATTAATTTGACACCTAGATTTAAATTAGTTGTGTTTTTAAATTTAAATTTGGGTTATTAATTATTTATGCAAAAGTTAAATATATCTACAAACTTTTATATAAGGTTTTGGGAAGGACATTTTAGAAGGGATTTGTGATAAAAATTTATGATTTACGTATTTAATTTATTTTTGTTTCCAAAAGATGTAATAAAGGAAAATTAATTCAAAATTAAATTGAATAGTAATTAAGTGTTCGATTTATATTTCGAGTATTAATAAATCGTAAATTGGTTTGTACAAGGTTAAAAGTCGCGAAAAAACAAGATGAGTTTGAGGTGAATAGCAATCTTAGGCCAAAGGTAAGTTAATCTCACTCAGCTGCATTTAAAAATTTAAATGATTAAATTTAAATAATTGATTGCATGGTTGAATTGATTGATGTGATATAGTATAGTATAATTTGAATTTGGCATATTATGTAACTAACGTCTGTGGATGCAGAGAAAACAGGTTGGTGGGATCCAACTGGACCCCTCAACTTTTATTTAAATTATTTAATATTCTCTGTTCTGATCATTTGATATTCTATGATGAATTATGTGGAAATATTGAATGCTATGGCTGTATTGTTATAATCGGGCAATAATGAATTATCAAATATATATAATTCGAGTTTTGGGAATGAAAATAAAGAAGTGAAATTGTAAGTAAAATAATTATAGAAAAGTTGAATAAATTTAAGAATGAACCGGAAAAGAAATAAAGTGACTTTAAAATTCTAATAAATAAATCTTGAGTATGGGAAGGAAAAATTTGAATAAACAGAAAAATTAATGAATTTTAAACTTCAGGGTTATTATTTAAAAAGAACATAACATTTATTTAAAATTTAAGTTTTAAATTATTTACGAAGCATAAAGAAGAAATTGGGAATAACCTGAAATTTGTATATTTCAGCTAAAGGATTTAAAAATCAAACTGAAAATAATAATAGAGTCCATAATTAATGAATTTTTAAATGAACTGATAAGTAAAGAAATTTATTTCAAATGGAATAAATTGGGAATCCATTTGGAAAATTGATTTAAGTGATTGAGATTGGAAATTTTCTCTTTGGATAACCAAGTACATTTTCAAAGTAAATTTTTAAATATAAATTAAAAGTTTAAAGTTGTTTTAAAAAGTGTGTTTTGAAAAAAAATTATTATTTCTAAATATTTAAATTCTAAAGGTAAGTATTTCCTTTAATCTATTATAGCAGTAGTTATTTAAAGAGTGATTTAATATCTTGTTTTTTTTTTCAAAATAAAAATTTAGTTTTATATTTTATTAAGTAACCTTAATTTTAAATATTTATATAGTATGTATTTTCAACAAATTATTGAAGTAGTCTTATCTTAAATATTTTAAAGTATATTTCAGTGTAAAGTGTTTTAAATTATTTTAATGATCTAGTTTTGTGCTTGGTGATTTCAGTGGAGATAGAAAATATTTGGGAAAGTTTATTTTGGGAAAAAGAAAGAATGGTTAGAAACTGTTTTTCAAAGGGTTTTGAAATGGAAAATATATCTTGTGAAGATATTTTGAAGTTAATAAATAATTTGGGAAATTATTTATTGTGTGATGGTTGTTTGTGAATATTAATTGATTGTTAAATAACCGACTATCAATATTGGACAAATACGCTGATCGTTTCGAAGAGACCGGGATCGAGATTTATTTCTCGAAAACACTTCGATCCGGTTTGTGCGTTTCGTGGAAACGAGTTCGGATTCGAAGATGGAGCAGTGAAGTGCAAGGGCTAGTCGCTACTTATCATGAGGATATTTCCAAAATGGATGTAGTAGGAATAGTGCCTTCGGTTTCGTTCGAACCTGGGACGGACTTGTATGGATGAATGCTTGCGAAACTTCATCAGGTGGACGATGGGCATTCTAAGGGATATGTTCTATAAAGGTAACGCTTAGCCTCAAGCCTCATCAAACGGGAACGGCTGAAAATCAGGGGTTATGCAGCAAAGCTTCGTGGGTAGCCCCCACTGGAGGGTGAGGTCATCCCTGTCTAGATGTCCCTTTTATTTCGGCTTAGTGGGCGGTTGTTGATCCCAACTGCGGGGTGATCTTACTCGGGACTGTCCAGTAAGGGATGGTTCCGGTCTTGTGTTGCAGGGGAGTTAGGGTGGCTCCTCGGTATGCTGATCTAGACCAGGTACCGTGACAGGTGGTACCTCAGTGCCTAGCCATTACTTGCAATCCATTATCCCTACGTGCCCGTACGGTTTTGATTGTGCCCAACTATTGCTGAAATGTGAGATGCAAGCATTTCAGCTAGATTCTATTTTACTTTCTATAGTCACTATTATAATATCAGAGGATTTTAATAAAAATTGTTTTAGCTATCGTAAGGTAAAAACCCGACATATTTATTTGTGACGTGGTCTTACAAGATGCTTTAGTTTTCAAAGGATTTTTGAAACTTTAATAATCAATTGGGTGTGATTTTCTCACGTTGGTATTCCAGACTGACTCGGGTGTTATTTAACTATAATGCTCGGGTCAAACCGAGTATTATAGGATACAGGATATGATGTTGTGGAGCTCAGGAGACGAGTTGGATGATGATACGTACTTCCGTACTTGTTTATATATATATATATATATATATATATATATATTCGGCTGTGTTGAGTTGATGTGTATCCATTTGTATGTTGTTGTCGTTGAACTGTGATTGGTGTACTCTAATGATGTAATATATAAACAGAGACATTTGATTTTGAGTAAAGATCATTTATTATCTATTATATTTTATTCCACTGCGATAGTTAGATTCTATTATTGATTTCTACTTTCTTCTTCTACCTCTTCTTCTTTAACCCAAATGGTTCGTATTTTTGTACAACTTGAGTTGATTGTTGTTGAAAAGTGTTGATTCAAGGGGTACGGATTTGCGGGCTGTTACAGGTTTCCACTTGTTTTTAAATTGAAACCAATGAATTTGAAAGGTTTTAATTTTCAATGCTTTCGAAAAGTTTTCAATTATTTTATAGGGGTAGTTCCCCAGGCTTTCGACAAAGTTGAAAGGTGAGTCCTCTCGACTAATTCAGAAAGAAACCTTCCAACAAGTTCGAAAGGTGAGACCTTTGGACAAGGTCAAAAGGTATGGTCCTTCAATGTTTTTCGAAGGCAAAGGTTAGAGGGTTTTAAAGGTAGATGTCATATGGTTTAAAGCTTATAAAGGAAAGGCTTTTTTAATGGTTTTGAAGGACTTATCTGCAATGATTTCGAAGGGTTTTATTAATGGTTTTGAAGGGGTTACCTTCATTATTTTTGAAAGTTTGTTTTAATGTTTTAAATAAAGGATTCGAATAGTATAGTTAGGTAGATAGCCTGTGTGTTTAAGTTTTAAAGGACTTTAACTTATTATAAAAGGATAGATAATCCTTATTGAATATCATCAAATTATTTTGAGTAAAGTATATATAACATTGCCAAATAGCATAGAGTAAAGCTAAAGATATATTTTACTTATATATATATGATTTAACGAACAAATTCATTTTGAAAAGGTTTTTAAGGAAAATTTGAAGGCTTGTTAACCTGAAAGAAAATTCGGATAGTCGGCTCATTTAAATTTGGAGACTCGGTCCCTTTGAGGGCAACCAACCTAGTGGACAACTAGTCCAGATAAGGGCAGTTAGCCCAAATATGAAAAATAAGTTCATTTGTTAGCATAATGGACCTTGCTACTTCTTAAGAACAGTTTTTTCGCACTTTTTAACCTATTTTGTGGACAGATAGTCCATTATTTAGCATAAGGATATTACTACTTTGGTATAATCAGATTGAGGACAGTTAGTCCAAAAAGGAGCAATTAGCTCGGATTTAGGAAAGATAGACCATTTATTTCCTATTTTAGCATAATGAATCTTGTTATATTATTATTATAATCGGTTGATTAACCAATTTGGTTGCAGGAAAGGATTTGCAAAATATGTTTTAAAAAGAGATATTAATGAGGGAAACTCGTTCCACTACATGGCGTGGTCTCATTATATATTAATAAATAGAGATGTAACAAAAATTATTCATACCAGGCATTATGTCTGATTCGAAGTTTTTGTTTCCCCTTAAACTCTCAGGTGCTCAAATTGATTTGAGTTGGCTGAGGGTTTAGGTTTTTAAGTTTTAGCAGATTTTGGTGAATGAGCTTCTGAAGACAAGCAGATGGCTGACGGATAGCTAAATTTAGGAATTCTTTTTTAAATTTGTTTCCACTGTGTATTTAGACATTATGTCTGTATTGCTTTAATCATCTAAGGGGCATCTTCATATGTCGCTTTTGGCATAGAGTTGTAATTTATATCTGATCATTGCTTGGGATTACATTTGGGGATTTTTGTAACTTGGATATGATATTATTTTAAATGTAACCATTGAAATTATTGTTGTTAGAAATCTATGATTTTGTTCATTTTCAAGTGCTTCTGATATTATGGATACCATTAACACTATCATATTTCATCACTAGAAGTTAATAGTGTTGATATCTGCAGCATCCATCGCTCTTAGCTTTTGGCCTCCGGATACGAGATGTTACAACTTGATATCAGAGCATAAGGTTCATGAAAAATTTAACTAAAATTAGTTTTGAAAAAAAAATCCAAAGGAATTAGAGTAAGATTGGGGTTGGGATTACGCTATACTAACATACTTGTATTTACTATATATAAGTGGGCACTTTATCTCCATTCATCTATCTTTGATTAGGTTATCTTTTTGTATCTCATGAGGTTTCAATACAGATATGGATGGTAGAAGAAGAAGAGTTAACCTAGGAGGACTGAAAGGAACGTCGGACCCCATGTAGGGAGAAACCAACGTCAGGCAGAGACTGTTGGTTCTGAGGACCCGCAAGTCGGAATGGAAGCCATGTATATGTTTTTCAAGAATATGATGCAGATAGGAGTTGCAGCCAGAATGTTAGGAGGAAATGCTATAGGAGTAGGGGTTCTAGAAGTTTCGGTAGTTAATCATTTTGATAAGATGAGAGGTGATTATGTGAAGCTAGGTGGGAATCCGTTTATGGAAACAGAATATGCTATTGAAGTTGAGAATTGGTTGTTACACTGCGAAAGGACTTTTGTAGATCTGGGGCTCAATGATGAGCAAAAGAGGAGATTAGCGTCCAGGCAGATTCAGGGAACCGCATTGTTATAGTGGGATAGTGTGGCAATAATAGTTGATAAGGAGATAATAACCTGGTAGGATTTCAAAAGGAGATTCTAGGAGAGGTTTGTGTCTGTGATGGCATAGTCAGATTTTATTAGGCAGTTCGCTGAGGTTGTGCAGGGTGATATGTCGGTTGTTGAGTTTGCTAGGAAGTTTGAAGAGTTTGCCCAGTATGGGTATGCTTCTGTAGATACAGTATTGAAGCGGAACGAGAACATCATCAGAGGATTGAAGCCGGAATTGGCTAGTGCTACTTTGTCCCATCTTAGAGATCCTTTTGATATTGTTCTGGAGATGGCTTTGAGACAGGAAGAAGTCCTTGAGTCTGTGGAGAAGAGTAGGGCAAAAGGGGTCCAGGTTGGGCAGGCAAGAAGAGGAAGTTCTTTCTTAAGAAAGGTGCTCAGAAGGTTGAAGCAGCCAAGAAGCGAAGTCTGAGGTTGTCTACTATAAATGTGACAAGAAATGGCACTGTGCTAATGAGTTTCACTCAAGGAAAGCAAAGGTGTGTCAAAGGCGAAGATTGTTAGGTGATACAACTATGATCAGATAGGCCATTACAAGAACCGGTGCAAGGAGCCCGTTAGAGATGGTAAGGGCAAGGTGTATGCATTGGAGCCTACTACTTCTAAGCCAAAAGCCCAAGAGAAGGGAAATGCAGTTCCTGGAGGGATGCTTCAGATTCAAGGTTTGTCTGTTAGCATTTTATTTCATACTGGTGCATCGCATTGTTTTATATCTAGATGTTTGATAGATAAGCTTAACCGTAAACCCACATATTTAGTTAATTCCTTACGGGTTGCGAATCCAATAGTAGGGCATGCAACTCTAGGGTTCAGATGTGACCAGTTTAAGTTTGACATGTTAGCTCATACTTTTGACTGTACTTTGCATGTGTTTGATTTTGTAGGGTTCAGGATTATCGTTGGTATGGATTGGTTGAGTGAGTACGATGCTATGATATTTTTTCAAGGTAGGAAGATAACCTTAGACACCCGAAAGCAGCGATCGGATTGTTTTCACAGTAGGAAATACCAATAGTGTGGTGTTTGCTTTGTTGGGTGCTTTGGATTCAGATATTGAGTTGAGTCGAGTTTCGTGGTTAGAGAATTTGCGGAGGTGTTTGAGCCTGTAGTTGTATTTTCATCGAAACGGGCCATTGAGTTTCAGATAGATTTGGTTCCGGGAGTTGAACCAGTGAGTAGGCCGCCAAGCAGGATGACCCCTTTAGAGATGAGGAAGTTGAAGGTGCAGTTGGTGGATTTAGAGGGCATGAGTTATCAGATTGAGCAGTTTGCCGTGGGGTGCAGTGGTAGTGTTTGTTAAGAAGCTGGATAGATCATTGAGGCTATGTATCGATTATCATAAGTCGAACGAGAGGACTTTAAAGACTCGATATCCATTGCCTAGCATTGACAATTTGTTCGACTAGCTAAGTGGATCAAAGTTATTTTCTCAGTTGGATTGGCAACAAGTTTCCATCAGTTCAGGATACCAGAGGATAGTATACCTTTGACGACGTTCAGGACCAGATATGGTCATATGAACGATTAGTCATTCCGTTCGGACTGACAAATGCTCTTGCTTTCTTTGTGGATTTGATGAACGAGATTTTCCGAGAGCACTTGGATAGGTTCGTGATGGTTTTCATAGATGATATTTTGATTTACTCTAAGGATGAAAGAGAGCAAGGAGTTCATCTTAGAGTAGTGCTTGAGATGCTGAGGCAGCATCAGCTAAAAGCGAAGTTTTCGAAGTGTCACTTCTTGAAGAAGGAGGTGAAGTTTCTTAGCTATGTTGTCTCAAAGGAAGGGTTATCAGTGGATTCGACTAAGATTGAAGCAGTAAATAGTTGGAAGAGACCCGAGATAGTTACCGAGATTAAGAGTTTCCTTGGGTTGCTTTGTTATTATCGAAGATTCATTAAGGATTTTTCACGGACAACAGCACCGATGGCCAGTCTGACGAGGAAGGATGTGAAGTTTGTATAGAAAGCTAAGCGTGAGGTGGCATTCCAAATTTTGAAACACTTACTAACCCATGCACCTATGTTGGTTGTTCCAGAAGGGAATAGTTACTTGGTAGTTTATACTGATGCGTGTGGAACAGAATTAGGAGCTGTGCTAATGCAGATAGACAAAGTGACTGCCTACGCTTCTAGAAAGCCTAGACTCATGAGGTCATATATCCGAATCATGATTAGAATTAGTTGCAGTGATTTTTTCTTTGAAGGTGTGGATACATTACCTTTTGGGAGAATGGTTTGAGTTGTATATAGATTACACATCGTTGAAGTATCTGTTCTCTCAGAAGGAATTGAACATGAGACCGCAGAGGTGGTTAGAGTTCATAGCCGCTTATGATTTTGGGATTGAATACACAGCAGGGAAGGGTAACAAGGTTGCAGATGTGCTTAGCAGGAAGCATTTGAATTTAGTGTTAGCCATGATGGCTGAATGGAAAGATTTAGAAGCATTAGCAGATTGCAGAGTGCAGCAGAGATTCAAGGCTGGGTCTAGTGGAAATATAGTTGTATTGTCATGTTTGAAAGTTCGACACTGTTGATCGAATGGATTGTTTCTAAGCAGATAGAGGGCCCCGTGTTAGCTGAATGGGTCAGAAATCTGAAGGAAGGAACCAATAGCGATGACTTGAAAGATTCCAGTCTTGAACAAAATGGATGGTTGAGAAAGAAATGAAGATTATGTGTTCCAAGTGCGGAAAACATAAGGAAGGAAGTCTTAGTAGAATCCCGTCATTCGAAGTTCACTATACATTCCGGAGGTCCAAGATGTATCATGATATGAAGAGGAGTTTCTTCTAGGAAGGTATGAAGCGAGATATTGGTTTGTGTGTAAGGCAGTGCTTGAATTTCTAGTATGGAAGTGGGGTTCTATTTCTACGGACTTCATTGATGGCTTGCCAAGGTCGAATAGGAGTAATGAAAGTATATGGGTCATAACGGACAGATTGACCACGAGTGCCCATTTCATTCAAGTTAGTTCAACCAGGATGACACCTGTTTTAGAGAGATTGTTCATGAAGAATGTGGTTAAAATGCATGGGATTCCGAGCAGTATAGTTAGTGATAGAGATTCCTTGTTCACTAGCAAGTTTTGAAAGAGTTTGCACGAAGTTTTGGGAACCAAGCTTAAAATGAGTACCGCTTACCATCCGCATGCAGATATGCAGGCTTGGAAGATTTGTTGAGTGCTTGTGTTCATGATTTCAGGGGATCATGGGAAGACCATCCGCGTCTAGTCGAGTTTTCGTATAACAATAGTTATCAGACTAGTGTCGGGATGACACCATTTGAAGCTTTATATGGGAGGCAGGCAAATCTCTTGTATGTTGGTTGGAGAACGGGGATAGGTTGATTCTTGGTCCGGATCTGGTTAGAGATGCTGTAGAAAAGATTGAGGTCATTCGGGCTAGAATGAAGAAGGCTTATAATAGGCAGAAAAGTTATGCAGATAGTGATAGAAAGGTTTGGAGTTCTTGGTTAGGGGACCAGTTCTTCGTCATGAAGGGTACGTTTAAATTTGGGAAGTCAGGGAAGTTATCTCTTAGGTTCATTAGACCTTTTCCTATTCTTTAGAGGATCGGGAAATTCGCTTATAGATTTGAGTTGCCGAGCAGTTTGGCAGGTATCCATGAAGTTTTTCATGTTTCTCATCTCAAAAGGTGTGTTAGCGACCGGGGGACTATTATTGCACCGACAGTTCTAGATGACTTAGTGGTAGCATAGGATTTGACCATAGTGAGATAGCAAGTTCGCATTGTTGTGTGAGATGAGAAGGGGCTTAGAACCAAGACGGTCAGATTAGTTGAAGTCCAATGGAATGGCTATGACAGAGACTATACTTGGGAGGTTGAGAGTAGGATTAGAAATACTTATCCTGATTTGTTTGATGGTATGTTTTACCATCTCATTTGTTTTACGTACCTTATTTTAATTTCGAGGACGAAATTCATTAAGGAGGGGAATCTGTAACACCTCATATTTTTGATAACGTAATTTAGGAGATTTAATTAGTTAAACTAAATAAATTAATGTGTTGATTAGGAGATTGAGATTTGATTTTAGTTAAGGTAGTTGTGCCTTTTTAAACATATAAATTAAAAGAAGGTTTAAAATGAATTAAAGGAGAGTTATTATGGGAGGGAAGCCATTCCTATATCTCCTTCCTTAGGCCATGCATTATGTACACATTAATTTCATTTCATAATTTTCAAACTCAAGGTCGGCCACCATTAACAAGGAAAGAAGAAAAGGAAACATAGGAAAAGCTTAGGGAAAAAAATTCAAATCAAAACTCATCCATATCTCAAGCTCCTTAATCTCTAAAGCAAAGGTGAATAATGTTTACATCTCAAATTTTTTATAGTTTCGATTTAATATCAAATCCAAATTATTTTGTAAAGATTTTCCATGTTTTTGAATGATAAAGTGACTATATATACATGTCAATGATTTACGAATGGTCATATAGATTTTTGTGATATGTTTTAAGATGACAACCTTATTGAATGACATCTGTTAGCCTTGCGAATTTTTATGCTGATCTAAAATGATATTTTAGAAAACGATTTCAATTTTTAGATTTTTCTGAATTTTTGTGGAATTATTATGAGTTTTCGAAGGAAGAAAAATGGTATTTTGGATTATAAATTTTTTATAGGAAAATTAATTATTGCTTAGATCAAAAAAAATTATATGTTGAAAAGAACGTATTAATTGATTTTCTAGAATTTTTCAGAATTTTCTAAGATGATTTAATAGTTATATAAAATTATTTAAGGTATGGGACTTAAATGTTTTGTATAATTATAAAGGAGAAAGAGGCTTTTTCAGAATTATTTAAATTTCTAAATAAGGAAAGTCGGCGGCATTTTTGAATATAAAAATCTGGCAACCAATCAGGTTTAGACAAATAAGGTAGGTTGGGTACAAATGAACTATTTTAAAGCACAAATAAAGAGTTTTCCTACTATTTCAGCTCTTTCGGCAAGAGGGTCCGCCTCTATTCCAAACCTTCCGACAAAGTCGAAAGGTATCAAACCTTTCGACTAGGTCAAATAACCAATGCACATAGTATCAGGCAACTGGTACGTAGTGAGTTGGAAGGAGTCAAACGGTTTAGGGGCGAAAGGTAAGAGATTTCGAAGGAGATGAAACTTTGTTTTGGTTTAAAGAAAAATACACTTGCTAGCTTTCGACAAAGAGCTTTCGACAATGCCATATGGTTTAAAAGAAAAAAGTTTCGAATGGTCTGCTTTCTTGTTTTAACTGAAACCTTTCGACCAAAATCGAAAGGTATAGATGTTGATGAGATCGAAAGCATAGTTGCCACTTCGAAACCTTTCAAATCAGATGGAGTCGAAGGTAAACTTTTGTTTTCTAAAATTGCCGCCTCTCCGTTGGTTTTGAATGGTTGGTTCCAACACCAACACTTCATTGTTTTCGAATGATTTCGAATGGGTTTACAAAGGTTTTGAAGCAGTTGCTTTCAACTCCAATGTTTTTCTGATCCTTTGCTCTACTTGAAGGCATAATCCAAATGTTTTAAGCCCAAACGTTTTAAAAGACTTTGTAATAGTCAACTTCGAATGGTTTCGAAAGGCTTCCACTTGTTTTTAAATTTAACCCAATGACTTCAAAAGGTTTTAAGTTTCAATGCTTTCAAAAGGTTTTCAATGATTTCATAGGGGTGGTTCTCCAGGCTTCCGAAAAAGTCGAAAGGTGAGACCTTTCGACTAGGTCGGAAAGAAACTTTCAACAAGGTCGGAAGGTCTCTTGACAAAGTCGAAAGGCATGGTTTTTAAATGTTTTTCAAAGGAAAAGGCTAAAGGGTTTTAAAGGTGGATGTCATATGTTTTTCAAAGGAAAAATCTAAAGGGTTTTAATGGTTTTGTAGAAGTTACCTTCAATGATTTCACAGGGTTTTATTAATGGTTTTGAAGGGGTTACCTTCATTATTTTGGAAAAGTTATTTAAACTTTTAAACAAAGATTCGAATAATATGATTAGGAAGATAGCGTGAGTGTTTTAAGTTAGAATTTAAAAGGATAGATAGTCCTCATTGAACATCATCGACATTATTTTGAGTAAAGTATATATAACATGGTAAAACAACTTAGAGTAAAGCTAAAGATATATTTTCCTTGTGTATATATATACATATGTATATACATGTGTGTGTGTATATATATATATGTGTGTGTGTGTGTGTGTATACGTATACATATTTGATTTGACGGACTAAATCATTTTGAAAAAGTTTTCAAGGAAAATTTGAATGGTAATTAACCTAAAGGAAAATACAGGCAGTTAGCTCAAATATGAAAATTTAGTTCATTCGTTAGCATAGTGGACCTTGCTACTTCTTTAGTTCAGTTAGTCCATCCTTATGAACCTGTTTTATGGACAGATAGTCCATTATTTAGCATAAAGGATATTGCTATTTTGGTATAGTCAGATTTAGAACGGTTATTTCAGAAAGGAGCAGATAACTCGGATTTAGGACAGATAGTCCATTTATTTCCTGTTTTAGCATAATGGATCTTGCTATATCATTATTATAATCAGTTGATTAACCCGTTGTTTGGTTACAGGAAAGGATTTGCAAAATATATGTTTTAAAAAGAGATGTTAGCAAGGGGAAAACCATTCCTCTAATCGACGTGGTCTCACTATATATCAGTAAACAGAGATGTAACATAAATTATTCATACCAGGCTTTATGTGCGACTCGAAGTTTTTGTTTCCCCTTAAACTCTCGGATGCTCAGAATTGATTTGAGTAGGCCGAGTGATTAAGTTTTCAGGTTTTAGCCGATTTTGGCGAATAAGCTTCCAAAGACAAGCAGGTGGCTAAAGGATAGTTAAATTTAGGAATTCCGTTCTAAATTTCTTTTCACTGTGTATTAAGACATTTATTTCAATATTGCTTTGATCTTCCAAGGGGGCATCTTCATATGTCATTCTTGGTGTATACTTGTAATTTATATTTGATCATTGCTTGGGATTACATTTAGGGATTTTTGTAACTTGGATATGACATTATTTGAAATGTAATCACTGAAATTATTGATTTTAGAAATCTGTGGTTTTGTTCATATTCAAGTGCTTCTGACATTATAGGTATAATTAACATTACCGTATTTCGTCACTAGAAGTTAATACTGTAAATGACTGCAGCATCCCTAGCGCTTAGCTTTTGGCCTCTGAATATGGGATGTTACAACTATTCCCTTCGACCTCTCATAGATATCGAATCCGGCTCTGCTAATAAATCCTCTATGGCCCTTGGGTACACTACCGAAATTTGGTTGTGAAAAAATTTCAAATGTGATATAATGAAAATAGCATACCCGCCAGACTACTTGGTAAGTTGAGTCGATAGGCGAGTTTACCAATCTGATCAATCACTAGAAATGGTCATACATATCTAGATGCCAACTTCCTCGCCTTTCCGAAGCGCATAACTACTTTCATCGGAGAAACCTTCAAGAATACAAGATTGTCCATCACGAACTCAAGTTCTTACCTTTGCTTATGGGCATTACTCTTCTACATCGAAAAAATAACCATCTTTTAATAATGTCTCATTATTAATCTAATGTAATTTCTACCAAGAAAAATTGAGTTAGGGAAAGGAATGCTTTCTACCCAAAAAATGAAAAGGGAGGAACCAAAAAAGAAAAAAGAAAGTGGAGGCTAAAGTCTGAATATATAGTGAGGTCTAGAGGAAAATATCCTCAAGTTTCTCCCATATTATAGACCCTCTAAACATGCGGTGTTACAAAAACAATTGGCAATTACATATATAAAACGCGTTATAACATATATAATACATAGATATAATTACATAATATAGAATAAATTATACCTTGTGAGATATGGCTATAATAACATAGTTGGTATATATTATCTCTTTGATCAATTAGATTTGCACCTACTATTGCAAATATAAGACATGCCAACACTGGATCTACTAATATTTAATTGTTTAGATGTAAATGAAGTAATAAAAATGGAGTTAGGGAAAGGAATTCTTTCTATTAAGAAAATGAAAATGAAGGAACCAAAAAAAAAGGGGAGGCTAAAGTCTGAATATATAGTGAGGTCTAAAGAAAAATATCCTTATGTTTCTCTCTTAATAATTCAAACTAAGGAGGCATAGTTATATAATTAGTAATGCTTTTTTCCTTTATATTCGAAATTGTAGAATTTTCCATTTTTCCATCGCATCGCTATCGAAAATTATGTTTGGTTTCTCATTGTCCAGTAGTCCCATTACTTTATACTTGTTTTTTTAACACTTCTCTTATTGCTTCATCCCTTTCATTATCAACTTTTCTACACATTAGGACATCATCTGCATATATAGTGAGATCTTTCTATTTGTGTTCAATGAAGTTTGATCTTGCCTCCTTCCATTTTTTGAACGAGATTCAATTGCCTTTATTATCTAAAAATATTTACAAAATGTACTCTACCCTACGGTCAGCCCACCTACCCCTAACATGCTGCCCAACCTATATGATTTAGGGACAAGTAGTGAATCCTATACATTAATTTTCACAACTCCTCATTTTGTACTTGAATCCTAAACGTTCCATTATAATTGCGTCCATCGTTTATGAGAAGATCTCTTCGCTTTCCATCAATCTCCATCGATTTTTTGACCATTACCCTATGAGTCTACCAAGCTTCATCATGTTAATAGCTAGTCAATTCAACAACAACATTTCTTGGAGTTTTTATACTATCAAAAACAGTTTAAAAATTCTAGCTTTATTGTCATAGTAGCTTTTAATGCTGAATTATATTTAGATCTGAAGCGACATTCAAGATGCACCAACAAAAATTGCAAGATCCATTAGATAAGTATTATGTCGAAGTTTCTTTAACTAGATTTCTCTAAGCTTAGGACTCATTTTTTTTAGGACTATAGATACAGCACCAAAGTCAACGAGTGAAGAGCTACGCTCTTGTATTATATACCCTATAATTGTAAATTTGTGTAATAAAATGTAAAAATAATACAAGGTGAATCTTACACTAGAAAACATCATGGACTATTGAACACCTACCAATGACTAGTGAACACCATGTTCAAGCATCAGATTGGAAAAACTATGGAAGTCTATGTAGATAATAAGTTGGATAAATCATGCATAGCCGCAAATCACTTGCACAACCTCGCCAAAATGTTTGAAATACTCTAAAAATATGGAATGAAAATAAATCCATTTAAATGTCACTTTGGGGTGGCCTATGGAAAGTTCTTGGGAATCATTGTAAGCGCTAGAGGCGTCAATGCAATTTCCAAACAAAACACTGCTTTACAGAAGTTGAGGCCCTAAGGAATAAGGAGTTACAAAGCTTAAATGGAAAAGCAGCAGCACTAAGATGGTTCATCTCAAAAGCAACCGACAAATGTATAACATTCTATGACGCGCTAAAGAAGGGAAAGAAGAACTTCGAATGAAATCAGACTTCTCGAACTGCATTTGAAGAACATCTGTGACATATGGAAACACTGCCAATCCTATCCAAGCCAGTAGATGGAGAAGAATTGTTCATCTACCAGCAATCTCGCCCCATGGATTAAGTGATGTGCTCATACGAGAAGTAGATAAGGTCCATCGATCCATATATTATATCAGTAAATGATTTACTGGAGCCGAGAAGAACTACTCAAAATTGGAAAACCTAGCATATTGAGTCTTGATCGCTTCCAGAAAGTTACGACCATACTTCCAGGCACACCCAATCAAAATACTAACAGATCAACTGTTGAAGTAAGTGTCGCATTATCCTAAGACCTCTAGACGGCTTATCAAACAGAACATTAAATTGAGTCAATACGAAATTACATACCATCCTCGAAGGGCGACCAATGGGCATGCACTGGCAGACTTCATTGCCGAGCTTACGATATGAGAAAACGAAGAAGAAATTACTATGGAAGTGAAGACGCGTTGGATGTTGTTCGTCGTTGGTGCATCTAACATCTTCTGCTCAGGGGCAGGAGTCGTGCTTGAAACTCCCGGACGACAATCCATTTGCTATATTTAACATCCCACAGCTAGATACCCAAAACTAAGCACTACAGATACTGCAGTCATCTATAGTATTAGCTTCCGATGACTAAATACGGCTATGTTAATTGTATGAATAATATCAGAAGCATTTGAATATGAAACAAAACATAGATTTCAAAACAAATTTTTACTTCATTACATTTCAAAATCAATTGTTTCACATTCACAACACAGAATCCCAAATCTTTCCCAAGCATAGAGCAAATATCATTCCTACAAAATAAGCCAAGAGTGGTATATGAAGATACCCACTTGGTTGATCAGAGTCATTTGGTCATAATAAACCTAATACAAAACAACACAGTGGAAAATCCAACAAAACACAACAAGAACTTTAACTCCTAATTAGCTATCCATTTGCCTCCTGCATGACTCTGGTAGCTTATTTGTCATCCTAGTAAAACCTGAAAAAAAGACCTTAATCCCTTAGCTTACTCAAATTAATTTTGAGCACCCAAGAGTTTAAGGGGAAAACATAAACTTCGAGTCGGACATAAAGCCTGGTATGAATAATACTATACATCCCGGTTAAACTTGTTAAGTGAGACCACACCGCTTAGCGGAATGGATTTCCCCTCACTAACAACCTTTTAAAACATATCTTTTGCAAAACATTTCGTAATACCATTTACTATGCCCCTGCATCAACAACGGTTAAAACATGTATTTACAAAACATTATGGTGATATGCATATTTGAAAACAACTAGGTTTTCCCCATCCCCAATTAGAGTTTTATTGTATCAAAAAGGGACTACCTATTCCACATTCATTTTGCATAAGTTGATGTAGACTATCCATCTCATATCACGTAGTTTTTATAGGACGACTATGAACCCATCATTTTGCCACTTGATTCAGGCTATCCCCATGAATCTAATTATTTCATGTTAGCCCCCATGAACTTAGTGGCCTCATGTTAGCCCCATGAGTTTATTTATATCATGTTAGCCCCATGATTTTATTTGTATCATGTTAGCCCCATGATTCTATTTGAATTTGCCTTTTGACTCATGCTAGCCCTATGAATCTATTTATATCATGTTAGCCTCATGATTCCAAATATGCCTCATAATTCCAAATACACACACATACACACACACACACATATATCACATTAATACCATGATTAACTGATTTCCATAATTAACCTATTTCCATGATTAACCTATTTCCATCAGAACCTCTAACTTAGGTCATATTCATTTACTGTTTCCATTGGTACCCTCAAAACCCTTAGAAATCCAAAACCTTTAGAAACTATTGAAACTCAACCCTTTGAAAATTAATACTCAAACTTTTCGAACCAATTGAACCTCAAACCTTTCCAAAGCAATAGCACTTTACACATCCTATTTTAAAACGACATGAAACAATACCTTAGAAAATATTTGGAAACCCTTCCATTTAAAATCATTCAAAAACTAAACCTTTCAATGTAGTCAGAAGCTACCTTTCGACCCCTTCGATAGGCTAGCTTTCGACTCCATCGAAAGCTTGGCTACGACCCTTCGAAAGCTTTGCTTTTGACCCCTTTTAAAGCCATTCAGTCAAAAATCCTTTCGAAAGCATTAAACCTTATTTAACAAAACCTTTTGAAAACATTTCTGGATCCAATTTAAAATAGGTGGAAAACCTTCTTTTAAAACCCGTCGACTCCATTTGAAGCAACCTTTCGGCTAAGCTAAAATCTCTACTACGAAAGCTTTAAAACATCTTTTAAAACAACTCTTTCGAAAGCTTTGAGTTATAGTTCAGTTTATAAAACAAAGGTAAATCACCTAAGTTAAAAGCTTCCGTTCGAAAGCATGAAGAAACAGCTAGCCTTTCAAACAAGCAAACCTTTCGAATACATTCAAAGTAACCCTTCGACTTTGCTGAAAGGTTCAAAATACAACTTTTATATAAAGTGGCAGTAAACTTTCGACTACATTGAAAGGTTTAAAACCTTTCTTTTAAACATTTTGACCTGGTCCAAAGCAACCGAGTCGAAAGTTATAATTCGAAAGCAAAGCTGGTGAAAGCTTTTGGTTTATAAAACAACCATACCCCGACCACTTTGGCCATCAACTTTCGACTAAGGACACTTGGACTCTGTCCAATTCATTATGTACCAAATAGCTTGAACCATATGCATTGGTTTGACCTTATCAAAATCTTACAATCTTTCGACCTTGTCGGAAGGTCTAGGTCGGAAGGTTTACTGTCGTAATAGGCTGCAACATGCTAAAAGTATGTTTTCATTGTTTTTAGCTCAAAAAAGATAACTTCTCAACTAATCTACCTTTGTTTGACAAATTCTCATTGGTTGACAAATTCTTTTCAGAAATGTGTTGCCACTATTTTCAAAATTAATAATCATTTAATTTTACAAAATACCCCTTCTACTTAACTAAATATATAAAACATTTAAGTCCCATACCTTAAATATTTTATATACTCATCAAAACACATAGAAAATATCTGAAAAAATAGTAGAAAATATATTTTAATATGTTGCCTAACAAATACAAATTTCAACCCCAAATAATTATTATTTTAGCCGAAAATAATTTATAACTCAATAAACAATTTCATTCACTAAAAAACTAATATAAAATCCAACTTAATTCGGAAAATTATGAAAATTGAAACCCATCTCTATAATATCATTTCCAACCTATATTTAAATTTCTAAAGCATTTGGATGTCATTAATTATGTTTTTAGTTTCAAACATATCATTTGAAACAAGTATGAACATGCATAATTCACCAAGAAACATACATATAACTTCAATCCTCAAAACATAGCAATTACTTGCAAAAATATTTCAGATCTTAGCCTTAAAACTGAAAACCAAAAGAATATGGGATGTAGTAATTATTCACCTTAGCTTTGAGGTTATAGATGTGAGATTTGATATTGATTATTTCCCTTCTCTTGAATCCTAGCTTTAATCTTCTGCTTAAGAGTAAAAATGATGGCCGGTCTTAGTATTTTTAGTTTGATAGAAATTAGAATAACATGAGCATTCTATCTCTTAAGGGTTTGGGGGTATAAGCTCCACCTATTTTCCATATTGCCTTTGTCATTTCCTAACACCTTTGTTTAGGTTATTTTATACTAATTAGCATACTATCACGACACGGTTACCCTTATCTAAAACAAATCTCAATCCATTAATCTCCATATTATTTTATTTAATTTTGGCTCATTAAATATCCCAAATAATTTTTAAAAATATGGGGTGCTACAGACACCTCCTCCTTGAAATTACGATAAGGTACACATCAAAACAATCAAAGGTAAAATATATCATCAAATAAGTCAGGATAAGTATCTCTAATCTTACTCTCTGTTTCGCAAGTACAGTGCCTAGCATCGTCACTCCTTTGAACCTTTACTAACTTGACTGTCTTGTTCCTTAGCTTCTTCTCATCTCTAGCCACAATCTGAATCGGCTTTCCAACTATGGTCAAATCTGGTTCTACTACTAAATCTTTCAAAATTGTAGCTGTTATAGTAGTTCCGGGTCTCTAACACATTTCCTAAAATGAGAAACATGAAAAACATCATGGACACCAGCCAAACAACTCGGTAACTCTACTTTATAAGTGAGTTTCCCGATCCACTCAAAAATACAAAAAGGACCAATGAATCTGGGTGCTAACTTTCCTGACTTCCCAAATCTAATCACTCCCTTCATCAGTGAAACCTTAACAAATACATAGTCTCCGATATAAAATTCCAAATCTTTCCTTCTTCTATCAGCATAACTTTTCTACCTGGATTGACCTTCCTTCATCCTAGCTCGAATTAGCTCAATCTTCTACGTAACTTCACCAAATACAGGCCAGGAACTAACCTATTCTCGGTCTCTAACCAAATTACAGGAAACATGCATGGTCATTCATACAAAGCTTCAAACAGTGCTATCCCAAAACTAGTTTGATAACTACTATTATACAACCCGATTAGACAAAGATGGCCCTCCCACGATCACCTGAAATCCAATACACAAGCTCTTAACAAATCTTACAAGATTTTGTGAACTCTTTCCGTTTGCCCATCATTCTGCGGATGGTAAGCGGTAGTCATGTCGAGATTGGTTCCTAATACGTCCTATAGACTTTTCCAGAACTCACTAGTAAATAAAGAATCTCTATCATTGACAATACCAGTAGGAATCCCACGCGGTCTAACTACATCCTTCATAAATAAATTCGCCAAAGTAGGTTCAGTCCTAGTTGACTTTATTGGAATGAAATGGGCACTCTTGGTCAATCTATCTACTATGACCCATATACTTTCGTTCCCTCTATTAGATCTTGGCAACCCATCAATAAAATCCATAGAGATAGAATCCCACTTCCATAACAGAACTTTCAATAGTTGAAGCAATCCACTTGGTTTTTGATGTTCAGCCTTTGCCTGCTGGCAATTCAAACACTGCTTAACACACAAGCCAATGTCTCGTTTCATACCATTTCAGAAGAAACTTCTCTTCATATCCTGATACATCTTTGTTCATCCTTGATGGGTAGTGAACTTCGATCGATGACACTCATCCAAAACTTCCTTTCTCATGTTTTCCACATTCCGAACATACAACCTTCCTTTCTTTCTCAACCACCCATTTTGGTCAAGACTGAAATCCTTTAGGTCATCACTCTTCACTCCTTCTCTCAACCTTTTGATCCATCTATCCAAAATTGGATCTTCCTCATGCTTAGAAGCTATCTTCTCAATCATTACTGGTCTAACTCCTAAATAAGACAATACAAAAATTCTGATACCAGAACCTTCCACGGATTAAACTGCACTCTGCAAGCTGATAATGCTACCAAATCTTTCCAATCAGCAATCATAGCCAATACTACATTCTATTGTTTCGGGCCAAGTGCATCTGCCACCTGATTTCCTTTTTTGGGTGTGTACTCAATTCCAAATTCATAAGCGGCAATAAATTCCAACAATATCTGTTGTCTCAAGTTCAACTCCTTCTGATAGAACAAGTATTTCAGCGACTTATGATAAGTATAAATCACAAATTGCTCTCCTAAAAGATAATGCCTCTACAACTCCAAAGCAAATATAATGGCAGCTAACTCCAAGTCATGCGTTGGATACCAAACTTCATGTGGTCTGAGCTGTCTAGAAGAATTAGCAATCACTTTACATCTTTGCATCAACACAGCTCCCAATCCAGTTCCACATGCATCAGTATAAACAACCAAATATTGATTCCCCTCCGGAACCACTAACACCAGCGCATGGGTCAATAAGTGTTTCAAGATCTGGAATGTTTCCTTATACTTATCAGTCCATACGAAATTCACATCTTTTCTCATAAGCTTAGTCATTAATGCATCTATTCGTGAAAAATCTTTTATAAACCTCCGGCAATACCCATCCAATCTGAGAAAACTCTTTATCTCTGTCACTATCTCAGATCTCTTCCAATTATTCACCGCCTCAATCTTAGTTGGATCTACAGACAACCCTTTCTCTGAGACGACATGACCAAGGAACTTCACTTCCTTCTTCCAAAATTGACACATTGAAAACTTAGCCTTCAACTGATGCTCCCTCAACGTTTCGAGCACAACTCTAAGATGAACTTCATGCTCATTCTCGTCCTTAGAGTATATCAAAATTTCATCTATGAAGATTAATACAAACATATCCAGTGCTCTTAGAAAATCTTATTTATATGATCCATAAAGAATGCAGGCGCATTAGTCAGTCTGAATGGCGTCAAAGGAATGTTGTCCTCTGCCACCATAAGTAGATGAAATCCCATTACCAAATCTAGCTGAGAGAATACCTTGGCTCCACTTAATTGATTGAACAAATCATCAATTCTTGGAAATGGATATTGGTTCTTTATCGTATTCTCATCCAACTAATGAGAATCGATACATAGCCTCAACGATCCGTCCGGCTTCTTAGCAAATACAGCGGCCGCTCCCCATAGCGAACTACTTGGTCGGATAAAACTCTTACCTTCCAAATCCACCAACTGTACCTTCAACTCTCTAATCTTGGTGGGAATCATTCTACTTGGCGGTCTACTTACTGATTCTGTTCCAGGCGCTAAATCAATCTGAAACTCAATGACTCATTCCGATGGAAAACTAGTTACTAGCTCAAACACATCTGCGAATTCTCTAACTACAAAGCCTCAATACAGCTCATCCTCTAACTCCATAATACCCAATAAAGCATTCATTTCACAGCTAGGGTTCTCTATGGTATAAACTATCCGATCACTAAAATCCGGATGACAAAGTGATATTTTCCTATCAAGGAAAAATATCCTAGCATCATATTTACTTAACCAATCCATCCCAAGGATAATCCCAAATCCCCCAAAGTTAAACACATGCAAATAGCACTCAAAAGCATGGCCGAGCAAATCAAACTCTAAATGTTTACACTTGATCCCAAGTGTTGCATATCCTCCTATCATATTTGCAACCCTTAAGGAAGTAACCAGATATGAGTGTTCTAGGTTAAGCTTATCTACCAAACACCGTGAAATAAAAGAATGAGATGTTCTAGTATCAAACAATACCCTAACTGGTATGCCATGGATCAAAAACGTACCTTCCATCACAAACTTTCCTTTCTCAACAGCAGTTGGTTTAGAGGATGATGGCTCCAAAGAAAAGACCTTTCCTTTTCCTGCCATGGCAGCTTCAGGACATTTGTTCTTATAATGCCCCATCTAGTTGCAATTATAGCATTGCACATTTTGCTTCCCTACAACTAACTTTCCATCTCCTGATCGGCACTCTTTAGCGTAGTGGCCCTTCTAATCACACTTGTAGCAAACTATATCTACTTTCCCTTTCTTGGCAGCTCCTTCTTTTTAAGCGCCCTTCTTCTTGAAGAACTTTCTCTTCTTTCCCTAAGGACCATTGAATTCAACGAGCATCTCCCTAGCTAAAACAACAAGCTTTTCCTCATGGCGAATGGCCATCTCCACTACTACATTAGAAGGATCTCATATATGGGCCATAGTCATTCTACCAAGCCCTAGCCTCAATCCTCTAATGAATCTCTCATTCCTTCTAACATCCGTGTCAACCAAAGCATAACCATACCGAGTTAGCTCATCAAACCTAGCAACATACTCGGTCATAGACATTTATCCTTGGGCAAGATGTATAAACTTCCCAATTAACGCCAACATGGCCACCTTAGTCAAGAACCTCTACTCAAACCTCCTTTTAAAGTCATCCCAAGTCAATTCGTCCTCTGGCACTCCGGCCGTCACACTGTTCTACCAATGATGAGCTAACCCATGCAACTGTCTTGAGGCCGTCCAACTCTTCTCCCCATCATTCTAGCCGAGATATGTAAAGATCCTTTCACAGTTCAACAACCAATTCTCTACTTCTACAGCATCCTCCGTTCTAGCAAACGGCTTTCCTCCCAGACTGATATAGTCTCTACTCAGTCCGACATAGTTATATCCAACTGGAACTACAGGATTTTCCCCACTAACATTTCCAGTAGCTCCTTCTTACAAAAGGTTTGCCAACAATCGATACAAGGCTCCCATATCCACTTGAGGAACCCCTGCACCCCTATTTTCAGCTTGAGCCTGACTAAAACCTCTTCTAGCATTTGGTCGGACATTTCCATTAGTAGTGGTGCTATCTCCTCCAAGGTTTTCTCTGCCTCTTCTTCCTTCCATCTTTGTATTCAAACCTCGTGAGATACATATGAATAACCTAGCTAAGATAGGAGTCTAGAGATATCGCGTATTCTTATATGTATGTATGTATGTATGTATGTATGTATAGAAAATACAAGTACGTTACTATATCATTATCCCATACCCCGTTCTTAACACTAACTTCTAAGGATTAAGTTTTCAAAAATCATTTTAAAGTATTTCATAGACTATGCTCTGATACCAAGCTGAAACATCCCTTATCTAGAGACCCAAAACTAAGCGCTACAGATGCTGCGGTCATCTATAACATTAGCTTCCGACGACTAAATAGGGAAATGTTAATGGTATCAATAATATCAGAAGCATTCGACTATGAAACAAATCACAGATTTCAATTTTTTTTTACTTTACTAAATTTCAAAACTAATTGTTTCGCATTCACAACACATAATCTCAAATCATTCCCAGACACTGATCAAATATAATTATTACAAATACGCCAAGAGTGGTATATGAAGATACCACCTTGGTTGATCAGAGTCATATGGTCACAATAGACCTAATACAAAACAACATAGTGAAAAATCAAACAATACACAACAAGAACTGTAACTCCTATATAGTTATCTGTTTTCCTCCTACATGCCTTTGGTAGCTTATTTATTATCTTACTAAAATCTAAAAAAAGACCTTAATCCCGCAGCCTACTCAAATTCATTTTGAGCACTTGAGAGTTTTAGGGGAAAATATAAACTTCAAGTTAGACAAAACGTTTGGTATGAATAGTACTATACATCCCGGTTAAACATGTTAAGTGAGACCGCGCCGCTTAACGAGACGGATTTCCCTTCACTAACATCCTTTTAAACCATATCCTTTGCAAAACCTTTCTTAAAACCATTTACTGTGCCCCTGCATCCACATTGGTTAAAACATGTGTTTATAATATATTATGGTGATATTTATAAAACATTATGGTGATATGCATATTCAAAAGCTTTAAAGCATCTTCTAAAACAACTCTTTCGAAAGCTTTGGGTTATAGTTCAATTTATAAAATAAGGGTAGTTCGCCTAAGTTAAAAGCTTCCTTTCGAAAGCATGGAGAAGTAGCTAGTCTTTCAAACAAGTAACCTTTCAAATCTAATCAAAGTAACCCTTCGACTTTGCTGAAAGGTTCAAAGCACAACATTCATACAACGCGGTAGTAACCTTTCGTCTGCATCAAAAGGTTTAAAACCTTTCTTTTAAACATTTTAACCTGGTCAAAAGCACCCAAGTCGAAAGCTCTAATTCGAAAGCAAAGCAGGTGAAAGCTTTTGGTTTATAAAACAACCATACCCCAACCTCCCTGGCCATAAACCTTTCGACTAAGGACCCTTTGACTCTTTCCAATTTATTACTTACCAAGTATATTGATACCATATGCATTGGTTTGACCTTGTCGAAAACTTAGAACATTTCAACCTTGTCGAAAGGTCCGGGTCAGAAGTTTTACTGCCGTAATAGGCTGAAACATGCTAAAAGAATTATTTCCTTGTTTTTAGCTTAAAAAGGATAACTTTTCAACTAACTTACCTTTGTTTGTCAAATTCTCATTGGTTAACAAATTCTTTTCAGAAATGTGCTGCTATTATTTTCAAAATTATTAATCATTTTATTTTACAAAATAGCCCTTCTCCTCAATTAAATAAATAAAACATTTTAGTCACATACCTTAAATAATTTTATATACACATCAAAACACTTAGGAAAAATCTGAAAAAAATCCCATAAAATCGATTTGAATATGTTGCTTAATATATAAAAATTTCAAACCTAAATAATAATTATTTTAGACGAAAATAATTTATAACCCAATAAACAATTTCCTTCACTAGAAAATTAATATAAAGTCCACCTTAATTCATAAAATTATGAAAATTGAAAACCATCTATAAAATACCATTTCCGACCTATGTTTAAATTTTCAAGGCATTTGTATATCATCAATTAGGGTTTTCATTTCAAACATATCATTTAAAACAAGAATTAATATGCATAATTCACCAACAAACATATATATAACTTTAATCCTTAAAAGATAACAATTATTTCACAAAAACATTTCGGATCTTAGCCTCAAAGCGGAAAACCAAACGAATATAGGATGTAGTAATTATTCTCCTTAGCTTTGATATTATAGTTGTGAGATTTGATGTTGATTTAGTTGATTATTTCCCTTCTCCTGAATCCTAACTTTAGTCTTCTTAGTGGCCGGCCTTGGAATTTTTAGTTTGATAGAAATGAGAATGAACGTGAGCATTCTATTGCATAAGGGTTTGGGATATAAGCTCCACCTATTTCCCATATTGCTCTTGTCATTCCCTAACACCTTTGTTTAGGTTATTTTATATTGCTTAACACACTATCATGGCACGACTACCCTTAGCTAAAACAAATATCAATATATTAATCTCCATATTATTTTATTTAATTTCAACTAATTAAATATCCTAAATAATATTGTAAAAATATGGGATGTTACACTATGCCATATGCTTGGAACTGCCTGCAACAAATAATGAAGCAGAATTTGAAGTATTGACAGTTGGGCTTAAAGTTGTGAAGGAACTCGAAATAAAATGCATACACATCTATAGAGACTCTCAACTAGTCATCCGCCAGGTAAAAGGCAATACCATGCTTAGGGAGGGAATCTCGCCCCAAATGTATCAAAATGTAGGAATAGCTGAATTATATTGAAAATTATGCCATAATACATATACCGGGGAAACAAAACACAAAGGCGAATTATCTACCCAAACTGGCCAGATCTGGAGAAGCTCAGTCAATGGGCCTAGTCCATTTGAAACTCTAACCCCAAAATCTAACCCTTTCAATCATAAGCAAGATGGATATTGACTGGATTTTTGAAACAACCGATGAACCATAAATGTTGATGACATCGATCAAGAACTACCTGCTTAGAGGAATACTGCCGTAGACAAGAATCAACAAAAAAAGCTCTTTCAAAGGGTACCACTGTTTGTAGTACATGATGGGATTTCTACAGAAGAGGATTTTGTAACCTCTTGATAAGGTGTGTGACCAACGATGGAGCCAAAAGCATCCTCGGGGAATTTTATGAAGGCGATTGTGTAGATCACACAATGGAGCAAACCCTTGCAAAGAAAGTTCTCCGTATGGGTATTATTGGCCAATAGTAAACCGCGATGCAATAGATTATGCCAGATGGTGTGACTAATGCCAGAAAGATCAAAAGAAACCCTTCAATATAGCTAACACAGATGGTCAGCCCATGGAAATTCGCAGTCTAGGGAATCAATTTGGCTAGTGCATTGCAATGGCTAAAAAAGGAGTCAAATACGCTATCGTTGCTTTTGACTATTTCCAGGTTTTGGGTGCTACAAAAAATCATCACAGACAACGGGACTCGATTCGAAAGCACTTAGTTCAAAGACATTTGTAAATGCTTCTGAATTGAGAAAGGTTTTTCGACTATTGCACATTCGTTGGAAAATGGGCAAGTGGAAGCAGTGAACAAGATCATCAAGTCCACCATCAAAAAGTGGTAACTTAAGCTAAAGGAAATTAGGTTGATGAACATCCACACACACTTTGGACTCACATGACAACACACAAACCTACAATTGGGCAATCTCCATTCGCTCTGGCATATGGTTCAGAAGCAATGATGTCAGTTAAGTTAGAAGTCTCCTTTCATCGAAGGCTAAATTTAAATCAAAGGTAGAATGAGTAGCTCGTACTCGAGTCATTAGATATGGTTGGTGAGAAGAGGGAAGAAGCTGAATTAAGGACTGCTGCTCGCCAGAAAAAGGTCGCACGGTTTTTCAATTTCAAGATCTGCAACCATACTTTCGAAGTAGGAGACCTTGTTCACAAAGGATCTACCCTGTACTAGGAGCACTCAGACCAAACTGGGAAGGGAGTTATGTGATCGGCCAGAAGCTAGGTGATGGCATGTTTATGCTAACAACCGTTGATGGAACACATATTCTCTGAGCTTAGAATAGCAAATCACTATGTCGTTAATTTATCTAAGATTATCTCATGTATTTCCAATTTCCTATAAAAAAAGCCATCCCGAAACACCGGAGGCATTGTAAACAGGCAGAATTTGCTCAACTTTTATGAATAAAATTGCTTTTCTTTCTAAAACAATCAAATTGTGTTCACAAAAGTAACCTACTGAGTCGACGGGGTCAAATCGAATCAAAACCATCCAATTGCTGCTTGAGATGGTTGAACCACGCTCAAATACTCCCCATCCACCTATCGAGTCGATGGAAGCAAATCGACTCGAACCGTTAGATCGACGGAACTCGATCGCTGCCTTTTGAGAACTGACGTTGCTTCGACGACACTGGGAAGGCCTAAATGAAAGCCTCGCATTTCGGAAGCCGCGCATGACCGCTTGGATTGTGAAATCATGTCCAAGCAAACAAAATAACCTAAGCCGCACATCGCTTCTTGGTTCACAAAACTGCGAACATACAAGCCTCGATCCCACCGTGTTCATTTCGTAAGCCGCACACAACTACATGGATCCGTAAAATTGCATCCACAGACGAGGAACTCTCATATTGCAAACAATCGCATACCGCCCCAGAGCCAAGAAAATTGCACTGCAAGGAGCGATATGTGTGCACTATTGCCTAAATGTCAGCATCGCGATGAAATAACTTAACATCAAGAAATCAGCGTTGCTCTAGCATCGCCGAACACTTAAGTACATAATCACTTGAGTGTGTAAAATACTCTCTGTGAGGCTGCTAAAGAGATTCACGAATATCTCAAGCCAAAAATATCCAAAGGTAGGAGTTGCAACGTAGACCTAACCAGGGGCATCTAGAAGACTACCAGGGGCACCTATCCTTGTACCAAGTTTTCGAAATGAATAGGCACGTGAACTAGTGGGCACACGCAGCAACACTCAACCAAAGTAGCAAATACTTTATAGTTCTGTTACTTTAAAAAAAGAATTTTGGCAGGAATTACGGGTCTAAATAAAATAGTGATGAATCAAAAATGGCATAAGTGCATGAATCGTGAAACATAGATAAGTTGACAAGTGAAGTTGCAATCAAAATTTCAACAGTTTTATTACTTATAATGTTTTTCATGTACAATAACAAACATCAAGGGCCGTTGCCCGCACAGCATCGGCCTAAAAAAGGAAAACACTAATACCACTGCTATAGCAGTAAAAAGAAATGCTGACTCTGCACTTGTACAAAAAGCAACAAAAAAGCAAAAGGAAATCGAAAAGAAAAAAGAAAATCAAGACTTCTTCTCACCGCTTCGTCAATAACTTTTCCTGCCTCTAATCATCAAATTCTCAGGAGTATCCCTCTCGGGGTATTCTCTCTCACCAAAACATGGCCACTGGAAAATGTCCTTTACCTTTATGCTTGTGGGATCCACGAGAACTCTTTGATAACTTCTTTTGTTCTTCAACTTTCTCCTTCTTTACCGCTATCATCTGTTGCTCGATCGTCGGCTGCTCGGCCTCTACATTGTCTAGATGGCTAGCTTAATCCATCCACTCTCATGTTTCAGTATCTGACAAGCCGTCCTCTTGAGATATAGAGGGGTCGCCGAAACCGTGCAGTGCTGCAATTTGCTCGAAGTATGAACCGGGTTGCGAGCTAGATGTGAAGATGACAGTTGATGCAATTAGAATAGTGGCAAACCTAACATCGTGATAGGGAGGTAACTCGACAAGAAGAGAGGGTTGATCTATAATATCATAATAAAAGGTGGTTATCTCAACAATTTCACCAGGCGTGAAATGGAAGTCTTCAAGCACGGGAGAGAAGGAAATCATCTGCTGTGGGGGTATGCTCGTGTGCTAGGACTTCGAAGCCTTCACCATTGCCTTCCTTTAATGGCTACATAATTACAGGAGTAGTAGAAACAATCCCTTCAGCACGAAGATGTGAAGACGGCTCACTGGGGCCTGAAGCGAAATACCTAGATACAACCTTAATAGCCGTCGCGCCATCAGTAGCTTCTTGTTCCCTCTCCAAATTCTAGATTTCCTAGCCCTTTACTAAATCTTGGCGGGATTCTTCATTCAGGTATGCCTGAACTAACTCTTCTTTGGTGTAACTGCCACCCACGTGTTAGGATCAGGCCAGAATCTCCTCCCATACTACAGCATGCGTACGGGGGAACTACGGGCATAAATAATCGAGACTCCCTTGATGCAACACGAAGTTAACATAAAAGCCCAAAATGGTAACATCCAGGCCTTCCGTCTTATTTGCGAATGTATCTTAAAGCTCTAAAAAGCTAGTGTCTGTGTTAGCCTTCTCCATTTTTAGCTTCTTTTTCTCAGCATCTAAAGTTGAAACTTGCTCGCGAAGAGAAGCAATTTCTTGAGCTTTTTCGGCAGTGGCTTTCTTTAACGTGTCAACCATCATCTCGGTGACCTCAGCTTCTCTTTTAAGGCCGCCTCATCAATGTGGGATTTCTTTGTTTCATCTTTGAATATGTGAATGGCTTGGTCGGTGGGCTCTTTCATCTCCTTAAAAAAAGAAGCACTTTTGTTCTATCGCTCTCTCTCTCTCTCTCTTTCTCTTAAGGGCGTCATCCCTCTCTCTCTTCAACCTCTCAATCTCCATGTCACGATCCATGAGCTTATTCTCATGCACATCCTTTTCAGACTTAAACGAGATTATTTATTGGTTGTTGTTTGGGTAGACAATAGATAGCTGCATGCATAGTTTTTCCTACCCCTCAGCTTGCTCCAAACTGCTCTGAATTGCTTAGAGACGGGTTGAATAGGATTTAGCATGAAATGACTTCAATTTAGGCTTATTAAAAACAACTTCCTTTAAGAACAAGTTAGGTAAAGCATCTTGCAGACATGGGGAACCTACGGGTAGAATGTATGGTGCATGCCTAGAAATTAGGAGAGAAGCGGTCGCAATAGCATGAGAGTAGAAGTTTACGACACCTGAAGCAGGAACGCTTATCCCGGTGGAAGCGGGAAGAGGCGCAATGGGTTTTCGCTCTTGGTTTTTTTCAGCCTTTTTGACGGATCTTCCTGCTCGGTCGGTCTTTTTTTCTCTCATGGTCGCTTCCTCGATCACAGATTTGATCTTTCTCAACCCGGTAGTGCTCTTCCGCCCCCATTATCCTTCCTCCTTTTCCTCTCCTCATCAGTCTCTAGGAAGCATGGTACTTAGAAAAATGTCTCTACAAACGTTGAGACTCAATTACTCGATCAGGATCACTGTAGAAGCCATAAGACATAATTTCTGCATTAAATGATAAAATGACTTTAGGAATGAGGCATTTGGTGAGCTGAAACATCCTAGAAAATAGTAATAATATAAAGTGTGTGATTCGAGTGAAGTGTGTGCTGCAATTTAATGACCTCAGAAGGATACACAAACCAGATCGACCATAGACTAATGTTAGGACATTGATTCCTGTAGGGATGATTCAAATAAGATGGGAAGGCAACCTTTTTGAAGTGAAGTCGTCCACCAAGTCACCCATATCAAAAAAATGTCTCTCGTATCTCTCAAGTCAACATCGACACCTTTCGGCAGAGAGCTTGATATAGGTTTGTCCTTAGGAGAAGCTCCTTTAATAAGCTCTTTCGAAGGAGATGAGGGTGAATGTCCAGGGTTCAACTGCAAGGCCTTGTTGCCTAAGTTATTTCTTCCTCGTTCAAAGGACACCCTCACCGATCTCTCCTTCCTCCTTCCCTTCAATTGATGGAGCCTTGCTCTTCCATTGAATAAACTCTTGTTCCTCCTCCTCTGGGATCGATGGCAATTTAAGAGAACTGTCGACCTCGACTTGAACTTTGACCTCCTCAGGGGCCTTCTATGACTTATCGGATGAGTTAATTTCTTCTTCCGTATCATCGTCATCATCTTCACTAGAATTGTGTGAAAAGGAAACAGAATGGGTCCAAGCTCTAGAGCGGGAAGGAGCGCTGACAAATCCAGACGAACTTCCCAAGGTGTAAAAGCCCACAATGGTGGAGATTTTCGTCTATGGGCAAGAACGTAATTGTGTGCTCTTGAGCATCGACCACTTTGAAGGCACTACGAATAGGGCCAAGTGTCGGATCCTTATTAATCTTCGAAAGGACTACGAAGAATATACGATCGTTTCGAAGACTTTTAGCAATTAAAGGCAATTACAAGCATGGTGAAAGGGACTTACCCCTATAGTACATAGATGGGTGAAGCTCTTTGGACATTTAGGGAAAAAGAACCGATTCTTGAATGGGGGAACCATGCTACGAAAACCAAGTATAAGTTCCGGGTATGTTGCGCCTCAGTATAAATGAGTGACGGTTTAACCTTGCTCTTTTTGAATAACAGGACCTTAATACAAACTAATGATGGGCTCGCCTCTCTCTTTTTGAATAATAATAGATACTGCAACTTGGTAAAGCTAGGGGCATGATTAAGCGTCCGCATGAATAGAACATATAAGCATGTCAGCATGGCATACCCATTTAAAGAATTTGAAATGTGGTCAACCTTATATTCAAAAGCATTGTCATTAAGAAATGATTGAACGGGGGCACTGCACCGTACATACGCATATATCGGTGGCAAGCCACATATCCAGAAGGTGGCCTATGAGCAAATTCCTATCTTGATAGAAGAAGCACATCATCCTCCGAGATACCGTATTGCAAGCAAATGCTTTGCAACATCCTACGTGTAAGGATTTAAGGGGCCTTCTTTGGAAGATCAAGCAAGAATTTTAAGTTAAGAGGAGTGCGATCGTCGACGGGGCTGGAATCAGATGACCATATGGACTCGAAGTTGTGGAAGTAGTGGACCTAGCTAGGATCGACAAAGATTCCGATTCAGAAATAGGTTAACTTCCCGCAACTGACTTATGCCGATAAGATTTGAACATCATTTTATATAATAAAGCTTATGTTCAAAATAGTCAGGTGCTCCAAATCCTAAACTAGAGACCCTACCGTAGTTAATACTTGAAATTCTAAAGAAAATTGACACGTACCAACAACCAATCGGATCCAAGTATTAACCGTAGGTGTGTATGATGTGTAATCTAAGTGAGAATGTGTATGGTTTCCTGAAATATGTGAGTAGACTATTCATCGTAGATGGCTCAGTCACACCGGAAGGAGCGATCCATATCGGATGTTAATCATTTTTCTTCTATACTTACCTGTTATCAATCAACGATCGATAAAGGATCCGCTATCCGAAGTGAGACGGAAAGCCCTTCTTATTCCAAGTACACCGACTGTGCAATGATAGGATCAATCCAAAGTGAGAAACTGTAGATCGATTGGTCCGAATCAAGTAGAGAATTCTCAGCATAAGTTGATTCTAGTTCTTTGGAAAGTGGTAACAGCATAAGCTACATGCAAGACGCTACTTTAAGCTATTATTGCCTCCCATAATAAACCAAAATCAATCTATAGGACACTATGCCGAGATCGATGGTATAACTCGGTGCAAGTTAATACTGACTCTGCCGATGAAGATAGCAAAACATGTCGAGCTTCAGGTCCGAACCCTTGCTTAATTCCATGAGGAATTCAATAACCTATTTACTATCTTCTTCCACAAAGTCATAATCAACTTGAATCCTCCACTATATCTGTCACCAATGCAACTTCATCACCAATCCTTATTAATGCGCTAAAATTCAGATCTCCAACCTTCAAAGTGGAGAAGAGTGATCTGATCTTTGATGCGAGGCAATCCAAACTAAGGTATTGATGGGTCAGATCAGTGATACCTTAAATCAGAGGGAATCATGATAATAGAATGGCAGTGGCAGCTTTTGCAGGAGACGACTGATGGTGCTGGAAGCAAAGATCAATGGTAACGGATCTCGAGTGGACGAAGGAATCAGATTGGTAGGCTAGATTATGGACTAGATCGGTCAGCCGAAAGGAAAGGAATTGGATCGAGTAGAAATGATATGAATTGGGGGGTTGACTCTTATAAAAAGGAAGTCGGTGTCGATATGATCCAATTGATTAGCACTGATCCAAATTTACTCCTCCAAATATTCTCAAATCTTCCCCATGTGACCTACTCGATGCTCAGATTCATTTTGGAAATTATCAAATCAGGTTCACCCCGCAGTTACGAATAATGGATATTCCCACTATGGATTGGATCGTTAGCCGATGCGTCATAAGTAGCTTTTCAAGATGACTAGTTATGAAGAATTAAACTCCCTAAAAAAGAGGCCCAAAAACAAACAATTTCAAAGCACACCTTGTTTTCAACAAAAGCGTACTTCGAGGGAAAAATGTTAACTAGGTTTTTAACCCAGAAGAATTCAAAACGAGATAGAACATTCAGATTAAGCTAAAATGAATCAAAGCTTGACCAAAAGGCCTAAAAGTACAAGACAAAGGAACCTTGGAATTTTGACCGAAAAATATGCCAATAGTTTGGATCAATACCGATCTGATCCAATTGAGTCTATACAAATCCAAATGTTGGCTTATGGTCCCTCTAAACCAGTTGCATTATGTTTCTACCGCCTTACTAAGCTTATCATCCAAGTTTGGTTAAAATTCAAGCATCTAGGTTCGAGAAGTAAAGACTTATCAAATTTAGACTATAGTTCAATCAAATCCATGGGTGAACCACCATCAATATATGTCGACAAGCTATGAAATTACATGGAGAGCCTCACAACGTAGTAGGGAAGCCAACGGGATGGAAGTTATACAAAAATTACACAACTTTTTGGATTGATACCGATCAGACCTACAGTACCGATCCAAAATGTTAGCTCAAAATCACTCTAAACCTTTTGTGCTTCTTCCTATTGACGACTACTGGCTTCTGGTGCAATGATTCTGACCCAAGTGCTCTCTAAATCATATGCGTACCATCCTATCTTTAACAAACAAGTAACGTAAACCGATCACAAAAGCAAGGAATCATATCATAACCTCATATTCTCTTGTAATCAACGAATCAGCATAATTGATATAATGAAACTAATACATTATAATATATTATGATAAGATAACCCAATATACAAATGTCAAGAAAATATAAATATCGTAATATAAGCCTATCCTAGAACACACATAATAATATCAAATAACAACTACACTATGCTCGTATACAACATAACGATAAACGACAAACGAAGAATACAAATTGACTTTGCTGAGCCACTCATGTCCAAAATAAATAGAGTCAATACCTAATTGCTCCATAGACCCCGAGTCACATCCAGTGTGCTCGAACTCATATAGTTCTCACCATACCCTTATATCGAGCAAAAGTGATATGACCTACTCTAGATATTTAGAACCTGAGTCCCTGATGAACATTCATCATGACCTAACGTTTTCTATTGAGGATCCAAAATAAATATGTACCTAATTATACCATAGACCCCGTTGCGAATATCTTCTCTCAATTGACCCACAAAGTTCATACTATCACTTTTCCGTTTGTTGTTTTCTATGATTTCAACCACAAGTAATATTTTGCCCCTTGTTCTAACCTCCATGTCAATATTAAATCTATTCAGTAATATATCCCCTTGCAGCCAAGGTCATACAATAACGATATCGACATGTCGTCCATAATTCTCTTCCTTATATAAAGTAAAGCTTATGTTCTCAGTTTCAGTTGGTGCTCCAATATACCAAAAATTCAATCTTACTCTCTATTTCCTAAAATGATTTGTTCTTAATAACTTATCTTGCATCTACTTTTCCGATATTCCTTCTTTATTTAATACTTTCCAAATTAGTTAATCCTCCTTGCATTATTCACTTCCCCAAATTTCTTAATCCTTAACTACCTTCTGACTTTTTGCTACAAAAAATTTCCCATACTTTGCCTGTATTTCATTTACACATAAAATTTATAACATATTTGTTTATTTCTATTAATTGTCTTAGTTGGAATTATGAAAGATTACATGCAGTAATGCACTATGGGATATATGTTTGACTTTATGAGTTCTAGTATACCCGTTATACTTAGTAGTTTGGTCTCCTATCCCTTAATTCTTAGTTTGATTTTTCAGATAAAACCACAACAATCCGTGTCCTCTAGAACAAACTAGACAAAGGGATACCCAAATATTTGATAGGGAGTCATCCTTGTGTAATGTTTAATATAGCTACTATTTTTGTACAACACGAGATCCTTGCACCAAAGAAAATACTCAACTTATCAAAGTTTAATTGGATACCTATGGTCCCAAACATACTAAACACTTATCTTAGGGCTATTGCACTATTAACGTAGATTGCCCAGGATCTTTTTCCAATGAAAGCTTCTCCTCCATAAGAATCGCAAAATTTTCCATAAAGACCATTCGAGCTTTCAAATAAATCATAGGAAGACCTTCAAAAATGATAGGATAACTTGGTGTGTTGATGAGGTTCGCCAATGGTTCTAACCCATTTCTCAGCAAAATTCATATTTCGCATCATATGTAATACAAATTATCTATTCATAGTATCATATGCTTTACAAAGGTAGATTTTAATGCACATGTTCTTATTATCCTTCTTGTAAATCCTCTAACAATTTCATGGGTGAATAACATACCATCCTTAATGCTATTCGAATAAGTGCATATTAATTCTCTGAAATTAACACATCCATGAATTAGCTCAATCTGTTGCGTAACATGTTTGTCCCAAAATTGGGCACAACACTCTTTGGAAATGTTTGAAGAGATAAAATGAAGAAAGTAAATGTACAAAAAGGATTATCTAATAAACGCTCCAAATAATAATTTGGAAAGCAGCAGAGAAACACAAAGATTTAGAGTGGTTTGGCATATCGCCTGAATCCACTATGAAATAGTTGGCTTTCATTAACTTTTGCTTTACAACGAATTACAACGGTGAATTTCGAGTACAACAATGACTTCGGCAGATTCTGGACGTAGGAAGCCATAAAAGTTATTTTTCTTCAAGTCCTGGGCTGCTATTTATAGGCGTAGACTGCAAATATCTTGCTCAGCCCTCAAAAGACCTCTTCTCTTACGTGGGAGGGCCCACAAGATCGATCCCATGACATTTGCACTCGGTCCGTGATCGATACAAATGAATTTCGTATTGATCAATATTTTGTCCAATCGAGTCGAGATCAATCATGAACGTTCGTTAGGTTGTACGAAAGACCCTGTGAAAATTTGGTGGCATTTGGTTTGTAGATTGTGAGTTATGATCGATGCAAGTTCGTGCTTTTCGAAGGCTGTCGAATTCATATCGATGTCGTTCGTATCGATGGTTTTGCATCGGTGATTCTACACATGATGCCTGTTGATGTAGCACTTGTTTTTAGGATCGATCCACTTTTGAGGCCGAATCGACCATGTCTCCCTTTAATTTAGGCCACGTTTGTATTGACCTAGAACTATTCTTCGTATCAGTCCAGGTAGCGCCTTTCGTATCGATGTTTTAGGTTAGCTTCACATCGATCAAAATGACGACGTTCATATCAATCCTTCATGTGTACTTCGTATCGACCATTGGCCGATTGACACGAAAATTGGTGAGTGGGTGGATCGACACAAAATGGAACGCTTCCATGGATACGGAGCAGTATGAAGAAGGATGGGTATGAAGAATGTCGCTCTCTATGGGTACGAACTTGTGCTCTCGTGATCGATACGAAATCATGCACATCTGATGGATTCGAACCAGATCGATACGAAGGAGGTTTCTTCCTATTTTCTTGATGGATACTAACAACGACTACCTGGAGGATACGAATTGTTGCTCATTGATGGATACGAAACTATACGGTGGATGGACACGAATTGCTAATTGTTGATGGATGCGAATCGTTGAGGCTTGATCTATGCGAAGTGTATGGATACGAAGAAAGCATGCTTTTCATGAAACTTGATCGATCCATAACTTGAGCATACGAACTCCAATTGACTTGAAATTTGGAATGTTGGCTTTTATAGTTTTTCTTTTCTTATCATATCAATTGTAGCTTGATCCAGACTCGACCAAAATTTACCGACATCCATAGCTGACCTGTACATAACTGGCAATCGAGGAGAACCGTCTTTTGTTCCTAATCGATTTCTTGGTGTCACGGCCTTGCCAAATGGCAGGACAACATTTACCCCCAAAGTACGTCTTGTGAGAACATGACGTGCTTTGAAAAGTTGCAATCTTCATTCTGAACATTTTTATTTGACTTGTTGAACGATTGTTGTATTTTCTTCGAAAGATATAACCTTTGATTGATCTTTAGTACTATGAACTATTAACTGCCAATTGTTGTATTGTGTACTTATGTAACTGAGTATCAGACTATAGAAAACCGTCGTTTGTTGTTGTAATTGTCATTAGGTAAGCATTCACTTCCTGTGAATTTTAAAAATTGAATGTTAGTCCATCATTCATGTTTGTATGTTAGTATGACTCTCTTAACATTAAAACATTGGCAAGTCACTGTCAATCTTCTTGCATTGAATTCTATATCGATCCTCTCCTGAATCGGTGTGAAATTCGAGTTGTAGCAACGAACGGTAGTCATTTAAGTATCTTCTTTCATATCGATCCTCTCCTTGATCGATCCAAGATTCTGAAATGCATGCTTCGCATCGATGGATATGAAGCTTGGGTCATTGATCATATGGATACGAAATAAACGTTTCGTATCGGTGGAATCCAGTGATTCAAGCGAGACTTTGTTGTAAGTTTTGTATCAATAAGATTCGAGTTGATGGGGTACGAAATAGATGGTAACTCAGTGAAGGGTACGAACAGTTCAACCGGTCTTTAGAGTATAGTTCATGCTTCGTACCAATTGTTTAATGGTTACGAATAAGTGTTGCCTTAGATAAATGGTTCAGGGATACGAAGGGTTCTCTTTGCATCGATTAGGGGAGGAACTGTTTCAACCGGTCATAGTGATTGGTAGACGAATGGACACTCGCTTAGTATATAAGGCTCGGTACTTAGTATTTTTCTCTTTTACCTACTTTCTTGCTTTGCTTTCGTATCATTCTGAACGAAGTAAAATACAGAACCATCCTCGCGTCTCAATCGCTTCGAGCTTTCGAACCTCCGAACCAATCCCTAATTCCAGGTAATTAACCAATGAATCTGTGCTAAAGTTAATGAGACCTGAAATATTCTACCATCCTAGCCATTCCTATGACCGATTCTGATGTGGTGATAGTCGCGGATGATCATAATGGGTTTGGAGATGGAGGAGAGGACGCCTGAATGGACTTGGGGAAGAAGAAGTCCTAGATACGAAAGATTTATGTGGGGATGGCTGATACTTGTCTTCGTATCGATGATGGAGGGTCGTTCGAATCGATTTGGGTAATAGGGTTTCACATGATGGAGTGGAAGTCTTCGTATCGATTGATGATGGAGTTTCATATCGACTCGAAATGGTCGATATGAAGGCTTTGGACTTGTTGATCGATACGAAGGGGTTGCATTTGATCGATACGAAATCTAATGATCCCAATCGATAGAAACTACATGCCAGATGATCGATACGAAGGCAGCTTAGATGATCAATACGAATTCGTATCTCGATGGATACAAATAGGTTCTTTGACCGATACGAACATCTGACTTCGGTGAGCTTCAGTCTTGCATAATTGGACTTGACCGTTTCACTGCATATTTGACTATCTTTCGAAGCTTGTCGATGGAACTGTAACTTAACTAAATTTAACGAGGTTTAACTTGGATCGGTCACCTAAGCGTGAATGGTGTTTTTGCGACGGTCAACGATGATGGTCGCTCCGGTCAAATCTTGAAGTATTATCGTTTGAACATTTCTCTTCTATTTCCATGAAGTTTCTTGAGTAATATGTAGCACTGTATAACACATTCATGCATTTCACACTGGGGAACACATGGGCTTATTATCGTCTAATGATGGTTTTTGAAATGTTAATTAGCTATGGAATCTACAAGTTCAAAGCAGCAGGAGCTTCAAAGTTCATCTCCCTTAGTAATAGAGACATCTGTCATCGCGGCCGAAGTTATAGATCCAGCTACGGACGAGCTGCCAGATGCCAGGTTCATCGGGAACCCACAAGATTCTGTGCTGTCTAACGTCTCCGAAGATATGTTAGGACGGATATGCCTAAGGCATAGTCTGCCGTTGGACGACATCTTGTTACCAAGACCGAATGACATACCGCATGCTCCTCGGGAAGGGTTTACTGCCTTTAATCGCCATGCGAGTATAGCGCGTACTCTCCTTCCTTTAACTAATACGTTTGAGAGGTGTTGGATTTCTTTGGAATTGCCCCGTCATAGTTACACCCGAACGGATATGCACTACTGAATAGTTTGTTCACCATGTTCATGGAACTTCTCTTTCAACCCTAACCACGATTGAAATCAGATACTTGTTTAATGTTAAGAGTCAGAGAGATAGTCCTTCGTTCACATTCCAGGAAGCAGTCAGGAACTATCAGGTGGTAACGGGGTCTTGGTTTAGGCTTAGTTATTTCAAGACGGAGTGGTTCTATGTCCGATGTCCTCTAGGGTTTGCTAGTCGATGGTTAGTCAGACGTAAGTGACACGATTTCTTCAGTAGTTCATGAGTTTGTTGTAACAATGTCGAGTCTAATATTTTCTTTCCTTTACAGCTGCAATTCCACAACCCGAAGGCATGCAATTCAAAGAAATAGTATGAGTTCTTCAGGAAGAACCAAGTGAAATGAGGGAAATCGAGTCAGTGCATATAGATAAAAATTCGACAATGGTTCGGATGGTCAAACAAAACCAAAGCATCAGACTTGAGGGATCGCTCAGGGTGGCCCCAGTGATAACGGCTAAGCATAGAGCATCCAGGATCGTAATAGCTGAAGAGGGTGATGAAGAAAATACCCCCACCGACGACGAACCCGTAGTCGAGCCTTCTGATAGCTTTCAAGATCTTGAGGGAAGGAGGAAATGCAAGGCAGTAGCACACAAGCGTCATAAATCTCCAAGATGGAAATCCGTAATCGTGCCTCTTCCTGTTTTCGGTATTAGAAATTTGGAGGCTCCTCCCTCATGAGTAGAGAATCCATTCGAATCTGGATTCTGGACTATGTGTCATTTCAAGACGACACCGAATTGGAGGGGCTACAAAGTACTCTTGATTTAAGCGAGTCTCTTTCCACAAGTGCGGCCAACATTGCTGGTTGGTCGAAGGGTTGCACGCATATACACCTCATGGCTCTACACGGTTTCTAGTCTTGAGTTTTCCACTTCGGGAGATTACTAAATCTATTTTCCTCTACTTTTCAGATATAATGACCAGGCGAGATTCTATGCTTGGAATTCTCCGTTCAGCGCGCCAGTCATCGAGTTCATATTATGAGTCTCGTCGGAGGAAGGATGATAGAAACCGCGATCGCGGTTATTTCAGCCAAGAGCATTATGATAGGGATGAAGATGGAGATAGAGAATATATATATCGATCTCGATCGCGTTCTCTACCTCCTCGAGTCCCTACATAACCTTCTACTCAGAACACACATCCCTTGGAGCCTCCAGGCCAAAAACCATCTCCTCATGCTCCGAGGTCTAAGTCTCAACACCGCAGGACCGAAGCTACAGCTCACACTATTACTGAGCAGGATATTACCGAGCCTACGTGGGACGGGGCGATCAAAATCTCCCAATCGAAGAAAGACTGTCCCAATATTTGCTTCGACGGCTTTGTTTTTCCCCCACACTTGAAGAAAATTCCAATCGAGGCCGAATAGACCATGCACGACTACATTCACGATGTATATAGCCAGTATAGGGAATGGACGAAGACTGTTGATAAGGTCTCCGCAGTGGCTTTCGAATGGGCAAAGATGATAAAGAAGTTAGAAACTGATCTTGTCCAGAAAGACTGTATTATTCAAGTTCTCAATGATGAAGTTGAAACCTCTCGGAAATCTAAAATAGAGGCTACCTAAAAAACTGATGAGGCCAATCAATCTATGGAAGAATGCGACAAATGCATTTTGCTTTGGTGGAGGAGATGGGCCATCGAAATACCACCGTTACGGCTGAACATGATGTTGCCTTAAAAGAACTCAATGAGCTTAAAGCCAAACTTTCTGAAATCGTCAAGGAGAAAGATGATGCAAATAAAGCAGCCCAGGAGGCGTACGAATAGGCCGTGGTGTATCGGGGTGAACGATATGCGGCGTCACTTAAAATCCGAGAGGTTGAGGCCAAGGTTAAGGCTAAAGTTAAAGTGGCCGAAGGCAGGTCAGAGGCAGATATTGAAGATCTTCTCATCACTTACAATACCAATGTTTTAAAGCACAGAAATATAGCCTGGCTTGATAACTATCCAACACACTTGTTCAATGCTTAGGGCCTATTAGTAAGAGATGAAAAGGTTGCCCACCAAGCTGAATCGATTGATGAGTTCGAAATTGAAAATCGGGTGTTGAGCGAAGATGAACGGAAAGTTCTCCATGATATGATGATTTCGTATGAAAAGGAGAGACTTGGCACTCAACGCCTACAGGACGGAGAAAGTTCTGGTGTCACGCACCTTGACGAAAGCTCTGAAACTCTTGCGTCGACCCAGCCTGAAACTTCATTTGCGGTTGATCCCTAATCTGTCCCTGCGTAATCCCGATCAACTACAGTTACTTTCGGTCCAGGAGCAAGTATCTGAAGCTGCTCCATTGATCATAAGTCAAACTGAGGAAGGTACACTAAACATTTTATATGCTTGCTTGAAATCGAAAGCTTTACTTGAAGTAATTACTAACAGTTCTTCCTTCACTTCTATCCAATGATTGACGCTACATCAGTCGTGCCTGCTGCAACTCAAAGACAACACCAAGAGCAAGAGGCCATCATAAACGAAGCAACCACAACGACGGCTACCGCACCTATGGGGGTACACGGGAGCATACTGACTTTTGATGAACAGATGATGGAGGAACTCCTCGGTCATCACTGCGACCCCTTTGCTGATTTGCCGTTAGTCATGGGTGGAGTAGTGCCAACGACTAGCTCCTCTGTCTCAACCACTAATGTCCCCGGTGAGGCTCAAATAACTCATGAAGAAGAAGTAATTGCCAAAATAGCGCAAAAATGGAAGCAACCGCTTGGGCTAGTAGGTTTGGAGGTGGAATGGCAGGCTCTGGTCTAGCACCATTACAAATGATTTCTCCTGGTGGCACGATCACCGGGACCAGTGTGCCCATCCCGCCTCCTACTGTTGATCCTGTCCCGCCGACTCCACCTTCAAGAAGTGTTCCAATACATTTGAGTTCGAATGAGGAAGTTGATATAATTCCCTCGTCTGGAGATCGGCTGCCGAAAGGTAAGGGCTCAAAGCGAAAACCAAGTGACAGCTCCAATGGGTCCACACCAAAGAAGAAACCGATAAAGAAAAAAGAGTAGATACATCTCTTCGGCTCACTTTTGATAAACAGAAAGGAATCTTTTCTCGTTTTCTTTTATAGGCCGTGTATAGACGCGGGTTCGGCTCGTGCAAGTATGACTTTTGGTATAGTTTTGTACTTATCGTTTTTCTTTCGGATAATGATTGAAATAAAATTTTATTTTGTCTCTACACAACTTGTGTTAATGCGATTAAATGTTTCAGCATTTGAACTCCAATCCAGTACACTTATGAAGTTTCGACCTTTGGATTGGATTTGAGTTTATTTGTTAAGTCCTGAAATCACGGCTATGGGTGATGACCAAAAGTTAAGTCGGACTCCGATGCTGCACTGTCTCATTCAGCCATTGGCACTTAAGTTCTGCCCCTAGTTTCAGGGACGAACTGTAAAGATCAGTTAGCAATTGTATTTCGGCTTCAACACATCGAGCTTAATGTCGTTGAATTGATGCTGAAATAAGGAAAATTCAAGTGGTCGAATCACACTTGCTCATCTATCGACGATTGCGTCCACATTTCGGGAATTTGCATTTGTACATTAGTGGTTGGTCGCGCCTGCTTAAGTTTCAAGGATATGTCCACGCTCCAGAGACTTAAATTATTTTATGCGCGGTCAATCACACCCCTATAATACTTAGAATTTCGTCCATACTCTAAGGATTTAAATTAGTTTGCGAGTGGTCAGTTACACCCAATTCGCATTTACACTCCGATCCACGCTCCGGGGATCGGAATTGTCCTACGGGTGGTCGATTCACGCCCGTTTTGTGTTTAAACTTCAATCCGCTCTCTAGAGATTTCGAGTTGATTAATGTTACAGATGATCAATTCCAAGGACTTAGAGTTAATTGTTGTTGATACTCTGGTTCACACTTTTGGAACCCAAAGTTAATTTACATTTGTACTCCAGTTCGCACTCCAGGAATCTGAAGTTAGTTGACGTTGACACTCTGGTTCGCACATTGGGAATCCAGAGTTAAATGATGTTTGTACTAAAGTTTGTGCTCCGGGAACTTGGAGTTGGTCGACGGATGGTTAGTTAAATTTGTTCAGGCTTTAGGATTTCGTTCGCACTCCGGGAACGATAAATCAATTAGAATCGTGGATGGTCGGTTCACATCCACCCTGAGTTAACAAGCGAGGTCGTTAGATGGACGGATTCATCCTCCTCAAACTTGGTCAAGAAACGGGTGAAGTCATTAGGTGGATGGATCCACCCTCTTCGAGACTACATTCGTAAGTTTATACTCCAATTCGCATTCTGGGAATCTGAAGTTTGTTAAAGGATTGTCGTGTATCAATCCTTTTTGACTTCGGTGTGATGACTTGCCCCTGAGCTTGGGTTTCACTTAGCGAGTAACCAGTCGTATCACAGTCACTCCCTATTTGAATAAATTCCACCATAGGATGGAACTTAGCTCTCTGTGCATTATGATGATCAAATGATGCATTTAATAAGTAACTGCTCTGGCTCGATGAAATTGCATTTTATTACTGAAATAAGAAAATATGGCAAAGTCAGTTATCTTATTACAGATTCAAAATTTGAAATGAGAAAACTAATTACAAATAAAAAGTAGACTAAACGAACAAATAAAGCCAGTTTTGTGTAGTAGCAACGAAGACTCTCGCTGTTCCAGGCTCTTGGCAGAATAAGATCGTCAACTGTCGATAATTTGAATGTGCCATCTTTGAGCTTTCGTTCGATAACATACAACCCTTCCCATGTTGGTTTCATATTCGAAGGGACCAGATAAATTCTATTAAGAATGAGATCACTGAGCTGAAAGGTTCGTGGACGGACTTTGGCATTGTATAATTGGGCGAATCGACTTCAGTATGCGGCTGCCCTCAAGTCAGCCTCTTCACGCTTCTCATCTAGTAAATCCAAAGATTTGGCAAGTAATATTTTGCGTTTGGTTTTGGAACATAATAAGTCAAACGTTGAGAAAGTACTTCCATCTCGATTGGAATAATGGCTTCTGAACTGTAGGAAAGAGAGAATGGTGTGTGGTCGGTTGTGGACTTGTGGGTTATTTGGTAAGCCTATAGTGCTATAGGAAGTTCATCGACCCACTAGCCCCGGCCTTTTCCAGTCGTTTCTTCAGAATAGACTTTATAACTTTATTCATAGCTTCAATCTGTCCATTCGCTTGAGGGTGTGCAACTGCGGAGAATTTTTTCTGAATGTGGAATCGTTGACAGAAATTCTTAGATTCAACACTGTCGAATTGGGTTCCATTATCAATGATGATGGTATGAAGGAGACTAAACCGACAGATAATGTTGCATACTACAAAGTCGATCACTTTCTTCGTTGTGATTGTAGCAAGGTGTTCAGCCTCAACACACTTGGTAAAGTAATCAACTGTGACGATGACGTACTTCGCACCTCCTTTAGCTTGGGGTAGAGAGCCAATGATGTCGATGCCCTATACCATGAACGGCCATGGACCGACCATCCATGTTATCTTGGTAGGTGGGGCCCTTGGAATCTGAGAATGCCTCTTACACCAGTCACATTTTCTAGCGTAATCTGATGCATCACGATTTATAGTCGGCAAATAGTATCCATATTGGACTGCTTTCTTGGCAAGAGCTTCCCCCCATGTGATCGCCACATTCTCCTTCGTGCACATCATGCAATACTCGTTTGATTTCATCATGGGCGATATACGGGGGTAAGGAACAAAGTATCCTCTTCTATACAAGACCCCATCCTGAAGAGTGAACCGTGAAGATTTTTGAAGAATTTGTCTCTTTTCACTTCTACGCTCAGGCAAGATCCCATGCTCGAGATAATTTTTGAACTGAGTCATCCATGATTATTTGTCGGGAATAACCTCAAATGCCCAATCCATCTCCATTTGATCGATGCTCGGGGAAGATATCGTTTCCACAAGAACAAGCTTCATTTGTTGTGCTTCACCTATACTTGCTAACTTTGCTAACGAATTGGCTTTTTGATTGCGCTCTCAGAGTATGTAGTAGATGGCATAATAATCAAACTGATTTAGTATCTCTTGGACTTGAGCTAAATAGGCAGCAAGTCTTCGGTCATTGGCCTGGTATTCCCATCGAACTTGACACACGACCAACTACGAATCATAATAAATATCCACAGCAACGATTTTTAAATCTTGGGCAAGTCTCAATCCGGCAAGTAGGGCTTTATACTCAGCTTCGTTGTTGGTTGCACGAAAGTCAAACTTCAAAGCATAACGTAAAAATCAACTTCAAGAGTTTCAAATACAATTCTAGCGCCTGAGCAACGGTCATTTGATGCACCATCATTGTGTAGCTTCCAAATATATTTGGGAGATTCGCTGGTTTCGAGCAGGTCCTCTAGGATGGCATATTCAGCTATGAAATCTGCTAGGACTTGTCTTTGAATGACCCGCCTTGGAGTGTAAGTAATATCAAACTAACTTAACTTGATATTCCATTTGAGTAACCTACCATATGTCTCAGACCACGTAAGGACCTGTCGTACTGGCTGGTCGGTGTGAACAGTGATAAGATGAGCCTGAAAATACGAATGGAGCTTCCTTGAAACAATAACAAGACAATAAGCCAACTTCTCTAGCTTCGGATAATTTCTCTCTGCTCTGGTTAGTCGTTTATTAATAGAGTATACCAGTTTTTGTATGCGTTCTTCCTCTCGAATTAGGGCAGCACCGATTGTGTTTTCTAATATCGCCAAGTAAATGTACAATTTCTCGTGATCAATATACTTTGACAAAATAGGCGGTGTGGAGAGGTGTTAAATTGGTGCTCGGAATGCGCCCTCACATTCCGTAGTCCATTCGAAATTTCATTTCCCTTTGCGGATCAGATAAAAGAAGGGAATGCATTTGTCGGTGGATTTTAAAATGAACCTGTTCAGTGCTGCTACTTTCTCGTTGAGGCTCTGGACTTGCTTTATAGTACTTGGAGTCTCAAGATTTCCAATCGCCCAGATCTTTTCGAGATTGGCTTCGATTCTTCGAGCGTTGACGATAAACCCAATAAATTTTCCAAATGCGACCCCAAAGTGGCATTTCAGTGGGTTGAGCTTCATTCTATATTCTCGAACTCCGAATATTAAACTTTGATTTAAGGTCTCTAATATGGTCAGTGGAGAGTCATGACTTAACTAGCATGTCGTCTACGTATACCTCCATGGTTTTTCTAATTTGGTTGGCGAACATCCGATTAACCAATCGTTGGTAAGTTGCGCTAGCGTTCTTGAGTCCGAAAGGCATAACTTTGTAGCAGTAGAGTCCTAGATCGGTCACGAAGATGGTTTGCTCTTGGTCTGGTAATTGCATGGGTATCTAATTGTAACCGGAATATGCATCCAAGAAGGACAAGAGTTCATGTTCAACTGTTGAATCTACGAGCTGATCGATTCAAGGAAGCAGAAAATTATCTTTGGGGCAAGCTTTGTTCAAGTCTGAGTAGTCAACACACATTCTCCATTTTCCATTTGGCTTTCGGACAAGTACAGAGTTGGATACCCATTCCGAGTATAATGCATCTCGAATAAATCCATTCGACTTAAGCTTATCTACCTCTTACTTAAGGGAGGCAGATCTCTTTGGATCCATACAACGCCTTTTTTATTTGACCGGGACGTGCCGTGGGTCAATGTTCAGTGTATGGCGCGTGATGTCCAGGGAGATCCCACTCATGTCAGAGTGCATCTAGGCAAACACGTCAAGGTTTGTCTGGAGAAATTCAACCAATTCTTGCATTTGTTGGCTTAACCGAGATCTATTCTTTATCATTTTAGAATCGTCATTATCATCGATCGGGACATCATCGTCAGTACAGTTGGAGAAGCTTAACTGTATTTACTTTCATCTTCACTTTCGGTATCTCTCCGGTCAAGATCCCTCAGGAATTGGTTGTGGTGCCTGGGCCAAGGCCCAGGCCTCAATTGTTAATTCTCAACAAAACAGAGGCAAGGAGATTCCTCTACACCCTTTCCTTTCTCATTTCGCTGGGCCTAGCGTAGCTCAGCAACATAACATCTCATCCAGCAGCCTAATCTACTTAGATGACTCCAACTCCACGATTAGTGGGGACTTTAGAGTCAAATACCATGGGGAAATAACAGCCTTGAACTCAGCCAGGGCCGGCCATCCCAAGAAAGCATTGTATGGAGAGTCTATATCCAGCACAAAAATTTGTAATATTCGAACTCTCCAGCGTTCTCCAATTCCTAACTCCATTGGCAATTCCACCACTCCAGTGGGTATAGTTGCACTTGCATTGAAGTCGTGAATGCGAGACTGACAAGGCTTCAAATCTTTAGCCTCCATTTTAATTTGGTCATAGGCTCGCTTAAACAATATATTCATAGAACTTTCACTGTCTACCATGATCCTCTTCATCCAAGCAGAACCAACTTGAGCTGATATGACAAGTGGATCGATGGTTGGGGATTCGACCCTGTCGGCGTCCTTGTCTCAAAAGATGAAGTCATCGATCATCTCTTCTGTTGCTTGGCCGGAGCCCCTTCTTCCAAACTACTACAGCACTTGAAGCTCACATGCCCAGTAGAACTGGCATACGACTCTATTTCCTTCCAGCTTCGGTCTGCTGGATGAGGACTACAACTAACAGTATTTATAACCAACCTCCCGCCGGTACGAGCGGGTTCATCCTGTTTCACTTGATTTGGTACATGGTTATGATTCGATGGGCCCGCACCTCCAAAGTGCGGCACCCACACAAACTACTCCAATTTTCTCTCACGTATCAACTTTTCGACAAGATCTGCAAGTGACGGCACTCATTTGTGTTATGGCTATAGCTTTCTGGAATTTAAATATAACGACCCTAACTCGACCTTCGAAAATCGACACCCAAATACATCACCTGTATTCGAATGTCGTATATTCAAACGTCGAATCTGGTTCGTATGAGCTTATAACACATTAAGTACAACAACACAGCGGAAGAAAAATGAATAATAACGATGAGACACAACAGTTGATTACAGCAATGATACAACAAATGAATAACATCAGAGTTTTATACAATAGCGGAAAGAACAGTAGCGGAAAAGATATCTTCATAGACTCTAAGAGAAAGATAGAATCCAATGGAATCCAACTCCATAGCCAAAGCTCCAAACCAGAAGCTCGAACTACCATCACGTTGAAATAAGCAAGTCCGTTCCAAAATGTTGAAGAGAAGCACAATGTGATAGCCAAAATCCAAAGATTTCAACGATATCAAATCTATATCTACTATCTGATTATAAGAAAATCTGATTCTAGGCTGCCTGTATGGAAAATTGTGGGCACCCAGAGTTTAGAAAGGGAACAATAAACTCCAAGTCAGCCATGAGACTGGTGTGAGAAAGCGAAATAGTTTATTTTGGAAAAAAACAAACAAAAAGAAATAAAAGGGAAAACTGCAATGCATTTTGGAAAATGAAACTACCATAAGGTCTCTCGCCACATACACAATCCAAGGTAACAATTGGAGGAGATTTCTCCTTATGATAGTCAAATATGTTTGATATGTGAAAATCCTTTTAATATTATTTTTAGCGCATAGTGCAGAAAACATTTGCAAGTATAATACTAATCCTAGCCAGCATACGTACCATTATAGTATGCCTACTATAGCTACCATATTAGATGGCAGGTTCTACAACTAAAATTGTACATGGCGCGTATTGGTGATTGGATTTCCAACAAATGGCAGGCTAAGGAACTTCCTATGCCACATGGGTACGCCTTTGGAGGGATGCCTCGAGAACCTAACCAGATCTCTGCCAACACAAGGCCGGCTTACCTCTCTAACTAGGTTACTACTGATACGAGTATGCCATCTAGTGGTCTTTACCGACCTTTATCCCGGGATTCACCAACAACCACAAAGAAGCAACCACATAAGTTAGGGCTCCATACCATGATATCACTTTTTATCCAAAAGGAAATGGACATACCCTAAAGGGCGCTACCCCCGATAACCTTGCCGCATCCTTCCTGTTTCGACCATTTCTAGGTTGTGAGGTCCTGATGAGATCTCGTCCAAAAAGCTACGCTTTTCACAAAAGCCATGCTTTGATCAACAAATGATCAGCAGCACTTAGCATGCCACATTACCAAATTGGTAACGTATCACTAGTAACCATCACTTACATAACCTCTGTACTCGTACTTCCCAAAGTAGGGTGTTAAGCTAAGAGAATAAATTCTCCACCACCAAACAGAAATCTATTTGATAGAAACCAGCTTTACATCTCAAAGTGTAATGTCAGACATACATCCATACAAGTCCATTCCGGGTTCGAAAAGAACCGAATGCACTTCACAAACAAGCCTTTGCAATCTAGGTATTCACAATTCCGATCGGACTCCCCATCACATATGGAGATCTCTATACCGACGCGACTCAGTGCAGAGACATTCGACGGTTAATCCTTTCTTTCTCGAAAATACTCAGTCTTCACATCCGGTCTTCAAATGCTATCCATTTCATCATATCATTATTCGGAATGGGTTATATGACATAAAGTCTCTCCCGCTAAACCGAATAATGAGCGCTTAATTTAAAAAGCATATGGATATAGTGGGATCTTAGTTAAGTCACAACTTAAATCCCAAAACCTTTATTTTCAGTGGTTTACAAAAATTTCCGTTGTCAAATCTATTAAGCAAAAAGATTCACTTTTAAATCCTCTTCACTTTGAAAACAAAGTTCACCCATCTTTAACAAAGATTCATTTATAGCTTTCAAAACAATTTCCATTTCAATTCTTTTACATAAAAGATACACCTTTAAGATCCTTTTCAATTTGAAAACAAAGTTCACAATCTTTAATAAAGATTTATTTATAGCTTCCAAAACAATTCTATTTCAAATTTGAAATCTTTTCAACAAAATCCGGAAATTCTTCCTTTATATGAAAGCTATTATCATTCGAAAACAAATGTTTTTCGTTACGGGAAAATCCTATCAAATGTGCACAAGTTATAACCTTTTAAAGTTAAACTGGAAATTCAGCGAACTGCCGTATACTCGGCAAGTTCCATTTAAATAAAATTCAAACTCCCAAAATAATTTATTCAACATACTTCAAAATGGTTTAAGATCCATATATATATATATATATATATTATAACTTGTGTAATCCTTTCAAACCATATTTCCTAAAATAATTTCGAAACAAGATATAATATATTGAAATTAAATCTAGAATTCACAACCTCCTTTACAAAAACTTTTCATATTCAACCCAATTCCATTTCCAAAACCATTTGGATTTTAAAATTCAACTTTTAACAAATTAATATTTGAATTTAAAGTATTTGTGACTTAACTGATTTCCCGTGAAATCCATATTTGTGTGTGTAGTGTAGTCTAGGGGTTTTACATAATAGTATAATATCATCAATCATCACAATCCAAACACAGCAATATCGATAAGCGGTATAATCCTATAACGCTTATCTTCATTCACAGATTCATAGATAAATATGTAAATTCATTACAGATAAATAATTTACATTCATAACAGCTCAAATAAAAAACATTCATATCACAGAGCATCACACATCAGGGATATCAAATAATTCAAAGCATTCAATACAATCCAATTACTCATAAGTAAGATCAATTAATCATCTGATTAGTTTAAATCATATTAATTACTTATGAATAAACTATTAATTATGGTTAATTAACTTTAATTAATTACAAACCATTCTAATTAATTATCCTTTAATCATTTATTAATCAACCTTTAATAATAAATTAATTAACCTTTACTTATTAATTAATCAACCTTAATTAATAAATGAATCAATCTTTGATTATTAAATCACTAACTTTTAATCATTTAATTATCCCAATTAATTATATTAATTAATTAACCCTTAATTATCCCTTAATTTCCTTCATTAATTAATTAACCTTTAATTAATTACCATTTAATTAATTATCCTTAATTAATTACAATAAGTGATTATCCCTAATCACTTATATTAATAAATTACAAATTAGTTACATCGAGTAATTATCCTTTAATTACTTAATTAATCAACTTTAATCATTAATTAAATATTTTTTTTTATTAAGTAATTATCTTTAAGTAATTAATTACCTTTAATTAATTATATTAATTGATCTTAATTAATTAGTTATCCTTTAATATAATTACACAAAGTAATTATATTTTAATTACATTAAGTAGTAATCTTTCATTAAGTAATTATACTTGATTAATCTCATTAAGTAATTATACTTTAATTACTTATCATTAATAACTTAACTCATGATTAATTAATCCTTAATTAATACTTAATTAACCTTTAACTAAGTAATCGAGTTTCAAATTAAAATAACCCATTAATTACTTAATTATATTCAAGTTTATCTAATACACCTTTAAAATTAATTATTATTAACAAATGGATTAACTAAAAAACATTTAAGTTAATCCATAATTGAAAACATTTCCTTAATTAATTATATAATTACAATATTAAATTTATTTAAAATAGACTTTTAAAATAAAGATTATATATGTATATAAAAATACTTTAAAACTAAATTAATTTGAAATAATTTCTTTAAAAACCTAACTAATCCCAAAATTAAAATAAAGCATTTATTATTTTGAAAGAATTAACAAGAAGGTGTACAAATTTGTTTTAAATTTAAATTAGGAAAAACTTGTTTTAAAAACAGAAATTGTTTTAACATCAACCCGAGACTACTTCGGGTTTCACCCGAGCTAAATTTCAAAATCCCCCTGGGCAACCTTTGAGTCTCCCCACTTTTCTTTTTAAAAATTGATTTTATTTTAAATTTTAAAACTGTTACTAACATACTAATCAACCCAGACATCAACCCGTGGTTTCCTTCGAGCCATTACCATAATTACTCGAGCACGACTTCGAGCTTCTTCCTTCTTCCTCGAGCTCCAACCTATACCAGACATGAACGTGCATAGGTGCATGTGTACGATCAGACGACGATGCTCTGAGGATACCACCACCATCACGTCGGAGACAACTACCGCGACCTAAATGACTACCCATCTCTTACTAGTTCACCTGAAAATAAAAAATGAGCTATCCCTCCACCTGGAACCCACTAGTCTCCCAAATCAGCCTCGCACCGATGATCTCGTCCACCATCCACCAAGCCACTTCGACCAGAGTTGCCCCGACAACCCACGAACCTTTCTCCCTGGTCTGGTCTAACTCGATGCACCGACGATGTTGAAATCCCCTCGATAACCTCCTCGACCCAACCAGTGTTTTAAACCCTAAATCGACTTCGCACCACCTCCCCGATGATCAGAAACCCCTACGACTATTTTTCCTGTAACCATCGGACCTCCAGCCACTCCTCCCTCATGCCCAACGAACAATTCATCATCCTTTGTCGGTAATTGATGAAAATATAAAATCTGATCATCTTGCAATTTCTAACAAAGCCCAAACTTAAAAATCTAGATTTGATTATTAAAGTTCATAAATTTGCTATACGAATCAAATTATAAATTCAAATCACGAATTCCAGATCTTCGAATTTCAACTTATTTCTAATTATCACTTTGATTTTATCTTTTTATAAATATGTGCTTAATAAACACACATGAATTCATTTTTAAAATTGATTTTACATTGTTATAAAACCTTTTTGTTTAGAGATCATTACTTAAAGCAAATAAGAGAAAGAGATTTTAAATTCTGAACTTTTATTTAAAAGCCTGCAACTAAGAACAGAGCCCTATCTTCATATATGCAGACATATACACTTAGACATTTGCATATATACAAACATGCAAGCATATCCACAGCATCATTCAAGCATACTTCAAAGATCATCAAGGTATACAGGTTCAGGATCTCATAAAAGGGAAGTTTGCTCACCTGACAATCTAAAAAAAGAGAGAGCCTAGAGTTGAACTGATCTGGAATTTGAACTACATTTTGGATCTTTAACTTGATGTTGATCTGTTTTTTTGATCTTTGAATTGCTCTTTTAGTTAAACTAATATTTAATAAGACTGAGTTGAACATTGCATGCTTTGAGATTGAAGTTGTGAAAGATTGAGTTGAATTTGTAAATCCTGAACTACTTACTGTTTGGGATGATCTCTGCTTTGATATTGATCTATTCTTTAAGTTGAATTGATCTAATCTTGATTTAGTTTTTTTGAACTGAATCTTGTTTCCAGGTTTTGTTTTTAGATTTGAAAATGAAGATAGAAGAGTGTTGAACTAAAATAGCTTTCTTTCTAATATGTGTTTATATTTTCAAATTAAAAGATAGAAAAGATTTGCCACTTGTTAGTCTATGTTAACACTTGTTAATCTCATGTTATATATATGTTTTTATAAATGTACAAATGTCAAAATAACCACTTTTATGTTTAAATCCTTATTTAAATTAATTTATAAATTGTGTTTTAAACCTTTTCATTTTGTAATTTGTGAATTAATTTATCTCATATGCATTATATTTTAAATTCATAAATATACAAACTATATTTATTTATTTTAAAAGAAAATGTATTTTAAATCTTTTATCAAATTCAGGCTTAAGCTACTAAACTTACTAAATGTTTATCTTATTAACTTCAAGTTTTCAACTTACATATGTATACATATATATTTATTAAAGCTTCTTATTCATTTTTGAAAATGATTTGAAATATAATTATACACTAATAAATAATCTTATTTTTATTAAAAATATTTATCTATATACATTTACTTTTATATCTATTTATATCACCTTAAGAAAAATGATTTTAAAACAAATTATACATTAATAAGTGATCATATATATCTTATACATACATACATACATATATATATATATATATAATTCAAAATAGCCTTTTGAAAATCTGTATATTAATCTCAATCATAACTTCCAAATCACAATGCATATACACATACTAGAAAACAAATTTTTATTATTTTTAAATTATAGACTAATCAAAATCAAATTATTTATTTTAGAATTTCAATTTTCAAAATCCAATTTAAAATCATTCTATTATACAAAACAAACACTTATTTTGTTAAATTTTGGAAAAATTCAAATTTATTCACAACTAATTCCAAAAATTTACGTCAATTATTAATTTAAATTTGACTTATAACTGGAATCGTTACAGATATCCCCTTAAGAAAATTTCATCCTCGAAATTTGCTAGACAAGGAGACAACCGAAGAACAGATGTAAGATAGAGAAATGAATTACCAGAGAAAATTGAAATATTTATTCTATATTTGGCTTACCAAATTAGAATATCAACAAAAAATATGAGATCAACTTACTTAATACTCTAGGAAATAGTGGGGTCATCTGGTCTTAGAAATATGCAGGGGCATTGGTTAGTTCGAAGGGTTAACTAACCATTCGTAGAATATATCTGGATCTCAAAGAACATACAAATAGATACAATTTTAATTCACTTTATATTTTTTTAATCAATTTATTTCAATTAAAATTTCAAATTCATTATAGTTAAAATGAAAAGTTGATAGAAAACCGTTGACGAGAATATAAGATGGGTACTTATTAATAACGTAAACAAAGATTCATAGGGCCACCACACCAAAGCTTCATCTTGGAGTTGCCACGAAGCCATCAAAGAATCGAAATTGAACGGTGACTTAAAGAGATTGATGAGAAAAGTAGTTTCCTTGTTGTTACAGGGTATTGACCATTTGTAATGGTACTCCCCTATCCCCTACCTCGTCCTCTTCTTGCACTCATACTCACTATTAGTGGATAGTAAGAAAATTTACTGAGGCATACGGACGGATATCTTAAGGATACACTTATTCTAGGGCATTTTGATCCCTATCTCTAATGAGCTACCTAATGTGTTATACTCCTGAGCTAAAGTATTTTACTCAACCTTCAGCTCTGATACCAAAATATAACGACCCTAATTCAACCTTCGAAAATCAACACCCAAATACATCAATCGTATTCGAATGCCGTAAATTCAAACGTCGAATCTGGTTCGTCGAAACTTGTAACACATTAAGCATAATAAGACAGCGGAAGAAAAATGAATAATATCATTAATACACAATAGTTGATTACAACAATGATACAACAAATGAACTACATCAGATATTTATTCAATAGCGGAAAGAACAGCAGCGGAAAAGATATCTTCGTAGACTCCAAGAGAAAGAGGGAATCCAATAGAATGCAACTCCATAGCCAAAGCTCCAAACTAGAAGCTCGAACTACCATCACGTTGAACTAAGCAAGCCCGTTCCAGAATGTTGAAGAGAAGCATAATGTGATGCCAAAATCCAAAGACTTCAAGGATATCGACTCTACATCTACTATCTAATTAACTAAAAAACTGAATCTAGGTTGCCTGTATGGAAAATTATAGGCACCCAAAGTTTAGAAAGGGAACAATAAACTCCAGGTCAGTCATGGGACTGGTGTGAGCAAATGAAAACAGTTTATTTTGAAAAAAAACAAACAAAAAGAAATAAAAAGGAAATCCACAATGCTCTTTGGAAAATGAAACTACTATAAGGCATCCCGCCACACACACAATGCAAGCGCATAATTGGAGGAGATTTCTCCTTATGATGGTCAAACTTGCTTAATATGTGAAAATCCTTTTAATATTATTATTAGTGCATAGTGTAGAAAACATTTGCATGTATAATATTAATCTTAGCCAGCATACATACCATTATAGTATGCCTACTATAGCTACCATGTTAGATGACAAGTTCTACAACTAAAACCGTACAGGGCGCATATTGGTGATTGGATTTTCAACAAATGGTCAGGCTATGGAACTTCCTATGCCACATGGGAACGCCTCTGAAGGGACTCCCCGAAAACCTAACCAGATCTCTGCCAACACAAGGCCGGGTTACCTCTATAACTAGGTAACTAATGACACGAGTATGCCATCCCCCGGTCGTTACCGATCTTTATCCCGTGATTCACCAACAACCACAAAGCAACAACCACATAAGTTAAATATCTAGGCTCCATACCATGATATCACTTTTTATCCAGAAGGAAATGGACATACCCTAAGGGGCGCAACCCCTGATAACCTTACCGTATCCTTCCTGTTTCGACCATTTTCAGGTTGTGAGGTCCTGATGAGGTCTCGTCCACAAAGCTACGCTTTTCAAAAAAGCCATGCTTTGAACAACAAATGATCAGCAGCACTTAGAATGCCACATTACCAAATTGGGAATGTATCACTAGTAACCATCAATTACATAACCTCTGTGCTCGCACTTCCTAGAGAAGGGTGTTAAGCTAAGATAATAAATTCTCCGCCACAAAACAAAAATGTATTTGATAGAAACGAGCTTTACATCTCAAAGTGTAATTTCAAACATACATCCATACAAGTCTGTTCCGGGTTCGAACAGAACCGAAGGCACTTCACAAAGAAGCCCTTGCAATTAGGGTATTCACAATCACGATCGGACTCCCCATCACATATGGAGATCTCTATACCGGCGCGTTTCATTACAGAGACATTCGACTGGTAATCCTTTCATTCTCGAAAATACATGGTCTTCACTACCGGTCTTCAAATGCTATCCATTTCGTCGTACCATTATTCGAAATGGGTTATATGACATAAAGTCCTCTCCCAGCTAAACCGAACAATGAGAACTTAATTTAAAAAGCATATGGATATAGTGGGACCTTAGTTAAGTCACAACTTAAAGCCCAAAACCTTTCTTTTGAATGGTTTACACAAATTTCCATTTTCAAATCTTTTAAACAAAAAGATTCACTTTTAAGATCCTCTTCACTTTGAAAACAAAGTTCACCCATCTTTAACAAAGATTCATTCATAGCTTTCAAAACAATTTCCATTTCAAATCTGTTATATGAAAGACAGACCGTTAAGATCCTTTTCAATTTGAAAACAAAGTTCAACAATCTTTAACAAAGATTTATTCATAGCTTCCAGAACAATTTTATTCCAAATTTGAAATCTTTTCAACAAAAACTGGAAATTCTTCCTTTATACGAAAGCTATTATCATTTAAAAACAAATGCTTTTCGTTTCAGGAAAATCCGATCAAATATGCACAAGTTATAACCTTTTAAAGTTTAAACTAGAAAATCAGCGAACTACCGCATACTCGGCAAGTTCCATTTAAATTAAATTCAAACTCCCAAAACAATTTATTCAGCATACTTCAAAATGGTTTAAGATCCATATATATATATATATATTATAACTTGTATAATCCTTTCAAACCATATTTCCCAAAATAATTTCAAAACAAGACATAATATATTCAAATTAAATTTAGATTTCAAAACTTCCTTTACAAAAACTTTTCATATTCAACCCAATTCCATTTCCAAATCCATTTGGATTTTAAAATTCAACTTTTAGACAAATTAATATTTAAATTTAAAATTTCTGTGACTTAACCGATTTCCCGTGAAATCCATATTTGTGTGTGGTGTAGTCCATGGGTTTTACACCACAGTACAATATCACCAATCATCACAATTCAAACACAGCAATATCAATAAGCGGTATAATCCCATAACGCTTATCTTCATTTACAGATTCACAAATAAAAATGTAAATTCATCACAGATAAGTAAATTACATTCATCACAGCTCAAATCAAAATAATTCATATCACAGAGTATCACACATCAGGGATATCAAACAATTCAAAACATTCAATACAATCCAAACGTTCGTAAGTAAGATCAATTAATCATCTGATTAATTTAAATCAAATTAATTACTTATGAATAAACTACAAATCTTGGTTAATTAACTTTAATTAATTACAAACCATTTTAGTTAATTATTATTTTGATCATTTATTAATCAACCTTTAATAATAAATTAATTAACCTTTAATTATTAATTAATTAACCTTAATTAATAAATGAATCAATATTTGATTATTAAATAATTAATCTTTAATCACTTAATTGTCCTTTAATTAATTATCCCAATTAATTATATTAATTAATTAACCCTTGATTAATAAATTATCCCTTAATTAATAAATTATCCCTTAATTTCCTTCACTAATTAATTAACCTTTAATTAATTACCATTTAATTAATTATCCTTAATTAATTACAATAAGTGATTATCCCTAATCACTTATATTAATAAATCACAAATTAATTACATCGAGTAATATTATCCTTTAATTACTTAATTAATCAACTTTAATCATTAATTGAATATTGTTTTTTATTAAGTAATTATCTTTAGGTAATTAATTACCTTTAATTAATTGTATTAATTAATATTAATTAATTAATTATCCTTTAATATAATTACACAAAGTAATTATACCTTAATTACATTAAGTAATAATCTTTCATTAAGTAATTATACTTAATTAATCTCATTAAGTAATTGTACTTTAATTACTCACCATTAATCACTTAACTCACGATTCATTAATCCATAATTAATACTTAATTTGCCTTTAATTAAGTAATCGAGTTTCAAATTAAAATAACCCATTAATTACTTAATTATATTCAAGTTTATTTGGTAAACCTTTAAAATTAATTATTATTAACACATAGATTAACTAAAAACATTTAAGTTAATCCATAATTGTAAACATTTCCTTAATTAATTATATAATTACAGCATTAAATTTATTTAAAATAGACTTTTAAAATAAAGATTATATATGTATATAAAAACACTTTAAAACTAAATTAACTTGAAATAATTTCTTTAAAAACCTAACTAATCCCAAAATTAAAACAACGCATTTATTATTTTGAAAGAATAAACACGAAGGTATTTAAATTTGTTTTAAATTTTAATTTGGAAAAACTTTTTTTAAAAACAAAAATTGTTTTAACATATACCCGAGACTACTTCGGGTTTCACCCGGGCTGAATTTCAAAATCCCCCAGGAAGCCTTCGAGTCACCCCACTTTTCTTTTTAAAACTCGATTTTATTTTAAATTTTAAAACTGTTACTAACATACATATCAACCCAGACTTCAACCCGAGGTTTCCTTCGAGCCATTTCCATAATTACTCGAGCACGAATTCCAACTTCTTCCTTCTTCCTTGAGCTCCAACCCATACCAGACATGAACGTGCACGGGTGCACGTGTACGATCAGACGACGATGCTCTGACCATCGATACTGCCACCATCACGTCGGCGACAACTACCTTGACCCAAACGACCACGCAGCTCCGACTAGATCACCTGAAAATCAGAAATGAGCTATCCAGCTCCACCTGGAACCCAAACTAGTCGCCCAAATCAGCCTCGTACCGATGATCTCATCCACCATCCACTAAGCCACTTTGACCAAAGTTGCCCCGATAACCCACGAACCTCTCCCCCGGTCTGGTCCAACTCGACGCACCGACGACGTTGAAATCCCCTTGATAACCTCCTCGACCCAAACAGTGTTTTAAACCCTAAATCGACTTCGCACCACCTCCTCGATGATCAGAAACCCCTACAACTATTTTTCCTATGACCACCAAAACTCCAGCCACCTCCTCCCTCAAGCCCGATGAACAATTCATCACCGTTCATCGACAATTGATGAAAATATAAAATCTGATCATCTTGCAATTTCTAACAAATCCCAAACTTAAAAATCTAGATTTGATAACTAAAATTCATAAATTTGCAATACGAATCAAATTATAAATTCAAATCACAAATTCCAGATCTTCGAATTTCAAGTTATTTCTAATTATCACTGTGATTTATCTTTTTATAAATATGTTCTTAATAAACACACTTGAATTCAATTTTAAAATTGATACTACATTGTTATAATCCCTTTTTATTTAGAGATCATTACTTAAAGAAAACTAGAGAAAGAGATTTTAAATTCTGAACTTTGATATAAAAGCCTGCAACTAAGAACAGAGCCCTATCTTCATATATACAGACATTTGCATATATACAAACATGCAAGCATACTCACATCATCATTCAAGCATACTTCAAAGATCATCAAGGTATATAGGTTTAGGATCTCATAAAAGGGAAGTTTGCTCACCTGACAATCTAAAACAGAGAGAGAGCTTGGAGTTGAAACTAATTTGGAATTTGTACTGCATTTTTACCTTTAACTTGATGTTGATCTGTTGTTTTGATCTTTGAATTGCTATTTTAGTTGATCTGAGATTTAATAAGACTGAGTTGAACCTTGCATGCTATCAGATTGTGGTTGTAAAAGATTGAGTTGAATTTGTAAATCCTGAACTGCTTGTTGTTTGGGATGATCTCTGCTTTGATATTTATCTATTCTTTAAGTTGAATTTATCTAATCTTGATTTTGTTTTTTTTGAACTGGAATTCCAGGTTTTGTTTTTAGATTTGAAAATGAAAATAGAAGAGTGTTGAACTAAAATAGCTTTCTTTCTAATACATGTTTATATTTTCAAATTAAAAGAAAGAAAAGATTTGCCACTTGTTAGTTTATGTTAACACTTGTTAATCTCATGTTATATTTATTTTATAAGTGTAATATATGTCTTTATAAATGTAAAAATGTCAAAACAATCACTATTATGTTTAAATCCTTATTTAAATTAATTCATAAATTACGTTTTAAACCTTTTCATTTTATAATTTGTGAATTAATTTATCTCATATGTATTATATTTTAAATTTGTAAATACATAAACTATATTTATTCATTTTAAAAGAAAATGTTTTTTAAATCTTTTTAACAAATTCAAGCTTAAGCTAGTATACTTAATGTTTAACTTATTAACTTCAAATTTTCAACTTACACACACACACACACACACACACATATATATTAAAGCTTCTTATTCATTTTTTAAAATGATTAGAAATATAATTATACGTTAATAAATAATATTATTTTTATTAAAAATATTTATCTATGTACATTTACTTTTATAACTATTTATATAACCTTAAGAAAAATGATTTTAAAACAAATTATACATTAATAAGTGATCATATATATCTTATATATATAATTCGAAATAGCCTTTTGAAAATTAGTATATTAATCTCAATCATAACTTCCAAATCACAATGCATATACATATATTAGAAAACAAATTTTTATTAGTTTTAAATTATAGAGTATTCAAATTCTAATTATTTATTTTAGAATTTCAATTTCAAAATCCAATTTGAAATCAATCTATTATACAAAACAAACAATTATTTTATTAAATTTTGGAAAAATTAAAATTTATTCACAACTAATTCCATAAACTTATATTAATTATTAATTAAAATTTGACTTAAAACCAGGATCGTTATACTAGAAAACTTCCCCGTCTGAATCTGTTTCTCCGATACCTGTTTCGGAGCATGCTTCTTGTACTGAATAGTGTTGCAGGTCTGTAGATTCACATTTTCCAGCGACATATTCAATGGAGTATAATTATCAAACATAGGAGCCCTATGTCATTGGACCACGATTCTGATCCCGTTTCCTATTTTGGTTTATATTGCCTTTTGTTGAGTTTGTTTATTCTATATGTTCGATTACACTCTTTCGGAACTCTCTCCGGTTTATTTAACAGCAACAATACTTTGCATTCCTTCCACACTAGGCCTTGCGTCATCCTTTTTCCTAGACTGTTTCGCATCCTTCCTTCTCAAGATCTGGGCTGCCTTGGAATATAAACGGTCCAATGACGTAGGAGGTTTTTCGTCCAATAAGTTACCAAACTCAGAATCGTGATCAATCCCCTTAGTCAGTGCCATTAGAATGGAGTTATCATTGGTATTGCTAATTTGAGCTCATGCAGCATGGATTCTCTCCAAATAATGTCTGAGTGTCTCTCCAGGAGCTTGAGTGAAACTAGAAAAAGTATTAACAACCTTCGTTCTTGTTACATGCATGCGGAACTGCTCAACAAATTTTGGCGCCAACTGATCAAAACAAGAGATAGATAAAGGTGGTAAATGGGTAAAACACATATTTACTATGCCCTCTAGAGATATCGACAAACTTCGGCAATTAACTACATCATGAGCTCGTGCAGCATTCATTAACCACTCATACTTTAGGATATGTAGGTTAGGATCGGAGCTCCCTTCATAAATGGGTAAAGTCGGCATCCTAAATCGCCGAGGTGGTTCAGTATAGAGTATCCCATCAGTAAAAGGAGTATGACTCCGGGAGATTCCCCAGTCGTCATTAGTGAAGCCTTAATTCTTTCGGATCATCTGACGGATCAACGTCGGGATGTCCGGCATCTGGACTTTCTGGGCCTATTGGGCCAAGGTGTGGTCGGGTTCCACAATGCGAGGATGGGTTGGACGCGGTCGACGATCCATGTCTCACCTCCTTGGTTCTAAGTTCTCTGGGACATAAGGCTCGGGAGTGTATTCATGTTGGCGATGGTTTGGATTTGTCCGGTTTTGAGCATCAACTCCCAATTCAGTAGTAGTGGTGGCAGTGCGTTTGTCTGCAACATGGGGAGGAATAGTACCTCTCTGGGAGAAGGATCCAATCGGATAGCTGATTAACAGGCCGACACTTGGTTGCCCAATATTCAGTGTATGCTGATGTCCAGTAGCTTGAGTATAACTCCCATCCAACCATGGACGTGTGGATCTATGATGGTAGTATGAATAGGCTGTGCCCTCGCTGGATAAGTAGGAAGCCTAAACCCTCCTGGATCTCCTTCGTCCTTGACGATTCAATTGGTTAGTCGATTCCACATTAGCACGCAAAGTTGTTGAGTGAGCTATCATCGACTCTATGTCAGCTCTTACATTAGCATTTAAAATTCTTCCCTAGTGACAAGGACTTGTGGATTTGATGATCCGGCATCATTCTATTCGGCAGAAGAGGGCTGTACGGGATGCTGACTGTCCCATCCTTCTGGATCTGCGGCATCCGATGTTGTCCTTGTGTTAACCATGATTGATAGCGAAGCTCTTTCCTGGACTTGGTGCAAACCTTAATATGATGGAAGAACTCCAACTTTGAAATCTGGATCTTCTTCTCAGATTTGTGTAATCCGATATCGATAGTAGATCCAGTAAGCAGGAGAAAAAATTGTTTTCTAGCTGAAAGAACAAAAGTGTTTGTAACAAAATTTGGCATAACACTCTTCGGAAGTGTTTGAAGAGATAAAATGAGGAAAGCAAACGTAAAAAAAGGATTATCTGATAAACACTCCAAATAATAATCAAAAAAGCAGCATAGAAACACAAAGATTTAGAGTGGTTCGGCGTATCGCCTATGCCCACTATGAAATGGTTGACTTTTATTAACTTTAACTTTCTGGTTACAATGAAGTACAATGTGAATTTCGAGTACAACAGTGAATTTCGAGTACAACAATTATTTCGGTAGAGTCTGGATGTAGGAGAGCAAAAAAGTCCCTTTTCTACAGGTCTTGGGCTGTTATTTATAGGCGTAGGCTGCAAATATCTCGCTCTGCTCTCGGAAGATTTCTTCACTCACGTGGGCTGGCCCGCACAATCGACCCCATGACATTTGCACTCGGTTCGTGATCGATACGAACGAATTTCATATCGATCAATATTTTGTCCAATCGAGTCGAGATCGATCAAGAACATTCGTTAGGTTGTACGCAAGATCATGTGAAAAAATGGTGGCATTTGGATTTGTAAATTGTGAGTTATGATCAATGCAAGTTTTTTCTTTTCAAAGGCTGTTGAATTTGAATAGATGCTGTTCATATCGATGGTTTCACGTCGGTGATTCTCCATGTGATGCCAGTTGACGTAGCGCTTGTTTTTAGGATCGATCCACTTTCGAGGCCGAATCGACCAAGTCTCCCTTTTATTTAGGCCACATTCGTATTGACCTAGAACCATTCTTCATACCAGTCCAGGCAGCGCCTTTCGTATCAATGTTTTAGGTTAGCTTCATATCGATCAAAATGATGACGTTCGTATCGACCCTTCATGTGTACTTCGTATCGATCATTGGCCGATCGATACAAAAATTGGTGAGTGGGTGAATCGGTACGAAATGGAAATTCTCCATGGATACGGAGCAGTATGAGGAAGGATGGGTACAAAGAATGTAGCTCTCAGTGGATACGAGCTTGTGCTCTCCTGATCGATACGAAATCATGCACATCTGATGGAGTCGAACTAGATCGATACTAAGGAGGTTTCTTCCTGTTTTCTTGATGGATACGAGCAAGGGCTACCTGGTAGATATAAAGTGATGCTCATTGATGTATGCGAAACTATACAGTGGATGGATACTAATTGCTAATTGTTGATGGATGTGAATCATTGAGGGTTAATGGATGCGAAGTGTATGGATACGAAGAAAGCATGTTTTTCATGAAACTTGATCGATCCATAAGTCGAGTATACGAACTCCAATTGACTTGAAATTTGGAATGTTAGCTTTCATAGCTTTTCTTATCTTATCATATCAACTGTAGCTTGATTCGAACTTGGTCAAAATTTACCGACATTCATAGATGACCGGTACATAACTGGCAATCGAGGAGAACTGTCTTTGGTTTCCACTCAATTCCTTGGTGTCACAGCCTTGCCAAAAGGCGGTATAACATAACACTTTTTCCAAAATCTTATAAAGCATGTTGCAGCAAGTTCTAGGCCGAAAACTTTGAATTTCAGAAGTATGTTTAGCCTTTAGTATCAAATGTAATTCTTAAGATTGATCTCTTTAGCAATTCCACCTTCCTGAAATATATAATTCATCGACTCTAATAACATATACTTGATGCTATCCTAATGTAGCTTATAAAACTTGGAATTTGACCCATCCAATCTAGGTGCAGAATTATCTTTAGCACTATTAACAACATCTTTTATCTCATAGTCTCAATGCAATCATTTAGATAATCCCTCCCATATCCAGATATAACGTATTTATAAACAACACTCGGCCTTATGCTTTGGTGACGGTCGTTATATAGCTTCAAATAATAGCTGATTTTATTCGCAAACTCATTTAGGTCGTTACATAACTCCCTGTTAATAGAAATGTTGTTTGCCCAGTTATTTGACACCTCTTGTTCGACATTTTAGCATAAGAAGAAAGCAGAACCTTCATCCCCTAAGAGCATCCAATCACACTTTGCCATTCACTTAGTATCTAGAATTTCTTATTAAATCGCTTTCTCTAACCTTTCTTTCATAATCTAAAAATCTACTATAATAGCATCAGTATTATCCGTTTCCAACCAATTTGCAAATCAGCACATAAATTGTATATTTTTCCATTTCTTTTCTGGTGTTTTTTTGTCCTTGATCCACTAACTCGAAATTCTCTTAGTTGCTTTCTGTCTTTGAATCATAAAATATAAAGGTCTTCTCTCAACAACCTCATTCCATCATCGTACCAACTATTCATGATAATCTTCATAAAATGCCAATGGTTCATATATTTGAATGGTCTAGCATTATGCTGATTTCATTCCACACAAGGCTAAGATGGGCGTATCATCACTTATGGTCAAAGGAAGATGTTTAGCTTTTGTATTACAAAATGAATGCATCCACTAAACATACATGCAAATTCTATCAATGTTAGCTAGTATGTTTTGATTATATCCAATCACTGTGAAAATTCATATCCCCCGATCATAATTACTGATATAGCTAATTTTCCCATCCATCTGTCCAACTCATTTAATTTGGCGAAAGGGATCCGATTGCCTCCACTCTTTTCCCTATTCATTCTAATGCAGTTAAAATCACCTAAAATTAACTAAGGTCTATAAATACAATAACATCTATCTCTAGATTATACCATAATATCTTTCCAATACTCATAAAATTCCAAGCGTAACATTACAAACTAATCCACCTACTTTATGTAATCCGAACATGATGTGTTGTTTATTCATGTTAATCAAGTGGTAGTTCCAAATCACCTTATTGGCAAAGACAAAAATATGACACTTAAAAGAGCAAGAGACTTTACTAACTATATTCCATTTTAATTCAAGTCTTCTGCACGATTCTTCTAACTCATAAAACCATAAAACCGTAATTTATTATCTAAGGTCCCAAAACAAAGCGCAATAAACTTGTTTATAATCCTGTTCACCACTACCAATCTGTTAGGCATATTGTAACACCCCATACCCCTTAATATACTCAAAAGGACACATTAAAAGGCATGGTACATTGTAAGTATAAATAAAACCGACAGAGACTAAGATTCACAAGACAAAAATAGGTAAAAACAGCGGAAACTAAAATAATAACTTATATAAAATAAAAATTTCGTGATTGCTTCATAAATAAGTCAAATACCAAATACAACATCCATATCTCAAAAACCCATCATGTCTTATGAGATAAAAATTCAGTCTCCAAAATCAGAGTACATAATATCCCTCATGATAAGCTAGTACATAGAAAGAAGTAAAGTCGAAGGAAAAGAAATATATGGTAGCAAACTCCTCCAAGAATTCTCCAAGCAACTGCAATCTACTGTCCTCTCCCTTGATTGCCTAAGGGGGGAAAAGGGAAATAGAGGAGTGGGTCACACTAAAAGTTTGGTGAATGATAGTAATTACTATAGAGTCTTTAAGTAAAGTAAAAGTAATAAATTCTAAAATAGTTTTAATATATAAAGAGGAAACAAAGGAAATAGGAAAGAGATAAACTGGAAATAAATATGATTAACTATGAGATAGGTTAATTTCGATTGCTTGCACTTGTCCGTGATTTCTGCTTTGGTTAGGCCGAATTCCAAATCCTGTAATTAGGATGTAATCCTAATTCTATCTTTTTTGATCGGCCTACTACTCAGTAGACCTTACTGCGGGCCAACCACTATATAACTCCCTACACAGCAACCAATGGTATCTAAGAAAGACGCACAGAGCAACCACGGTGGATCCGGATGACATATATAACTCCCTACGTAGAAGGCAATGGTGTCCAGAAAAGACGCTCATACTGAGCGCTTGGAACTTATAGCTATTACTAAGCATCCAAATTGAAGACACATGCGCAACTACCACCAAGCCCATGCTACCTTTTGGTCCACCTATTGGGTCTTCTTATTACCTCAAACTTTTAGCATAAGTGTGCCCTTCATCTCACTTTAGGCTAATGTGAGATCACCGTGTATCTATAGAAAATAGGAGAAACGTTGTTGGTACGGGCCCTTCATCCAAACAATATCTAGTTGCACCCCTTATCCAAATCCTCCATGATTTGGACTTCTATTTGACCAATTACTACCATTCTTAGCATAAGCATGCCCTCATCTCACTTAAGTCTAATATGGGACACCGTTTTGTCTAATAGGAAAGGCTATTAGGTACCGGTTCTACTTTCATCTTTGCTTATTAACTTAGATAAATTATTTAAATAAGCCTTTATTATCATTTTTACTTTTTATGTTTATTAATTTATCCGTTGTCTTAAAATAAGCCCCATTCTATTCTTTTTCTTATTATAACGTAGGTTATGATCATGCTTATTACTTAACATAAGGTCTAAGTGTGAAAATAAGCTCTTTAATCTTTTACTCTTTTTATTTATAATTCTATGTTATAACTAAGCAAATTAATTAGTCCAATTATAATCATAATTAGGCATAATTTCAGTCCAATTCCATTTATATTACAGTCTTTATAATTTATGTCTCATCATTATAAATAGGACAATCTCTTTAATTTAGTCCAATTAATATCATAATTAGGTATAATTTCAGTCTTAATTCCATTTTATTACGGTCTTTATAATTTACCTCTTATCTTTCGTTATTTTAGAATTCCTATAATTTAATCCAATTTTGCATTAATTATATTCTAGTCCATATGCAAAGAAGAAGGAGAAATAAAAGAAAATTAAAAGTAGAAGAAAATCCAAGGCATAGGAAGAAGATGTAAATAACGCATAAATAACAGTAAATAAATTAAAAGGGAATTTCACTACAAGGACAAACTTTGCGGTCCAATTAGTTTCTAGGACACACATCCATAGAAATTAATTTCAAGGCCAAAATTAGTAGAATAGTTACTTTTAAGGAAAAAGTCGGCAGTCCAATTACTTTCAAGGATATAACTTTATAGGTTTTTAGGTTTTAGAAACTAATTATTTTTCATTTTGTCCTTAAAAGAAATTAGTTCAGTTGTATGTCCTAGAAACTAATTGCGCTTGCTAAAGAAGGCCTTATGGCTAATTTCCACTTAATTAAAATACTGTATATAAATTTTAAATAAATGGAAAAGCTATAATTAACAAAGATAAACTAAAATGAACTGAAAAGAACAGCTTAAAGAAATAGCAAGAAACAGAATGTAAGTAAACTACTAAAAAGGTTATTCTAAAAGTCGTAGTTAAACTACAACTATTGGAAACCCTATTATTTTAAATCACTTAAAGAAATCTTTAAAAAATTCCAATCACTCACTTGAGACAAAAGCTAGAATCCCTCTTTTTTTACAGCAACCAAAATTCTCTAGAAATCTCCTCTAATTTGTACAATCTCTATCTCTTATTTGAATGTACATTATAGTATAATTTTACTTTATAAATGAAGAATGTCGGTAAATATTTGAGAGAGAGAAATGGAGGCTAGGTTTTGATTTTAGAGTGAAAACCTAGGTTAGTTTAGGTCCTATTTATAGTGTTTTAGGTGTACTTCCAACCGTATATTAGAATCTCTAGAAACTTCTGCTGACTCATTGCTGTGTCAAATCATACAATGCGCCTTGTCAGCGCATTTGTGATAACCCGGATTTTCGGGCATTAGATAATTGAATAATTATCTAATTTAAATTGGAATACTAATTTAAACAAATAAATGTGATAATCTCCTTTATAAATTATTTATAATCGGCAAAATTGTTATTTTCAAACGATGGTAATAATGTAATGATTTTCAAATTTAAGTTGTATTGTTTAAATATATACATATATTAGAGTTGAATTGAATTTGGATTTGAGTTTGAATCAGAATTAGAGATTAATATATATATATATATATATATATTATAAAACATAGTTTACATTTATATTTGTGAACATAATGAATAATTATAAATACTTAATTTAAAAAGGGTAAAAATATAATTATTAAGTTAAGATAAAATGAGGACTTAAACATAAAGATGCTCATTTTTAACAAGTGTAAAAGATTCCAACCATGCAAATACATGAGTAACTATGAAAATAACATGTGTTAAATAGTTAAGTAGAGTAAATATTATATACATTTAAATGTAAAACATAAATGCATATGTACTTAAATAATTTAATAAAAAGAAGAATTTTATATAATAAAAGAAATTTAACACTTGTAAACATATTAAGGTGGTTTTAAGGCAATTGAAAGGATAGATGAATATGTGTAATGTAATTAAACAATAAATGACAAATGTAAGATTTTGACATGTGTCAACCTTTAATTTTACCTTCTTTTATATTTTCAATAAATCATATTTTAATTTATAAGACATATACTTCCTCTCTTCAAATTTTTAATGTTTTGTTTTCTCAGCTAAAACAAAGAAATTCTAGATCAAAAAAAAAAAACATGTTAATATCCAAACTTCAAAGAAATCCAAGCCTGTAAACAATATTCTTTCAAAAACTAGAGAACCTTCTAAAAAAAAAAGCTTTAGCTTGTTTCAATATTCAACTAAGCTTCAACAACAGATTCAACTTCAACTTGATTGAGTAAGCATACAACAGGAATTCGAGATCAATTCAACAATCAGCAAGCAAAATTGAAACAAAAGAAGTTCGAAATTAATCAAGCCTGGAACAAGTAAATCCGGCCTTTGTTTTCTTTCTGTCTGGTGAGTAATCTTCTAAATTTTTTGAAGCTTAATCCGATTTGAATTCTCATGCTTATGAGTAACCCTTTCTATAAAAGTTTAAAATAGATCTAAATCTATGCATGTGATTGTGGATTGGATTTGTGTTATACATATGCATATAAGTACGAGTCTCTGGATGTTTGTGATTGTATTTGATCTGTGAAAAGAAATATACAGAGTTTAAAACATTTCCAGGAAAAAAATTTCAAACTTCTTACCCAATTACTGTTAGACTTAGAAATTAAAACAATATAAGTTTGTCAAATCATAATTCAAGTTTTAAAACATGTTTAGGTATTTTTAGTTGCTAATATTCTGAAACTATGCAATACAGTAAGATTTTAACAAAAACTGTTAAAATTAAACAATTTGTTTTATAAATTCAAGCATGCAGCTTAAATCAACACTAGCAAACTCGATTTTTAAAATTAAAATTGTGAATTTTAGTTCGATATTGGGTTGGCATTTTGGGGATGACCAGTTTTTAGTTTTCAAGAAAGCTCCGGCGACTGGAGTAGTTTTGGAGGACGGGGCTTTGGCTGGAGATAGATAGGCGTTCGTTGAAGTTGAAAAAAATGGGGTAGAGGGTACACGATCGCCGTAGCGTCGGTGATAGGCCAATTGGGTTTTTAACCCTAGAAATGTCGAGGTTTGAAATTTGGTCGCTGAGGTTTCCATAGTGCATCGAGCGGCACGTGGTTTGGGGAAGAGCCACTGGGGTCGTGAATGAAGACACTAGTGAAGTCTTAATGGTTCCGGTGGCCAGAATCGCCGCGTCGAGGGAGTTTCAGATGGGGATTGATTTTTGAGTTTTGGCAGGAATGCTTGATTTTGATTTGGGTTTTGTGGTATCGAATCGATGGCTTGAACGGATTGTCGTGGCGATGGGTGACTTGTTGAGGATGTTCAATGGGTGCCGGAACGTTGACTGCGTTGGTGCACGTGCACCTGATTTCTGTTGTGCCTTGACATTGATAGTAGATGACTGAGTATATGCAATGAATGCTGTAGTAGTGGATGTTGGCAGATAAGGTCAGGTTGTTGAAGTTTGATATGTTTGCAATTGGTTGTGAAGATGGGATGGAGGAGATTGCTGTCTAGATGTTAGGTGGTGGCTTATGATGGTCAGTGGAGGAGATGGTTTAGGCAAGCGGGGGAATTGTGGCTGTTGCAATGAATGGTGATGAATGAACAAGGCAAGGTAATGAGATGTATATTAGTCAAACTGAAGTCAATTGGCACAGTGGTAGGGCGTGATCAGTTGGTTAAAGCAGTGTAACAGTGGTGAATGGACAGTGTGTTATCTGATGTGGTGATGGTAGTAATATGGAAGTTTGAAGTTGGAGTAGTATGGTGAGGTAGTGGCAATTGGATGTTGAAGAATTTTGTTGTGGATAATTTGTGACAGCGGGAATGTTTTGTGGAGATGATTGTGGCAAAGGGGTAGATTGGTTTAAAGGAGATGGCTGGTGGTTATGAAGTGTGCACTGTTGTGAGGAGGAGGATGGAGGTCCGTGGGTTGTAATGATTCTCGGGTTGAAGTTCGGGTTCGAGGGCATTTTTGCTCGAGTTATTCTCGAGATTTTTGCGAGAGGGATGTTCTTCCTAGTTTTTAAATCTTTAATCAAATAAGTTTTGAAATGTTAGAAAGCTTTTGCAAATGGAAGAAAATTTGAGAAAATGCGTTCCTGGATTTGAACTAATCTCGAGTAAAACCCAAAGAAGTTTTAATATAGACTTTTAAAAGCCTTTATAAAACAAGTTTTTATTTAATTGACTCTAATTTTTAAAAAAAAAACAAAAAAAACTACTTTATAAAATAAATATTTTTCTTAAATGTTTGATTTGTAAGATTTGGAAATTGGTTTTACTTGAAATGTGTTAAGTTGGAAGTTATTTTAATCTTTAGTTTAAATTTAAGTTTAATTTAAGGGTAGAATGAATTTAAGAGTATTTAAATTCTGATTAGTGAGACATATGTAAAGATAAAGGTTTATCTTTAAAGTTAATCAAGATTTGAAATTTATGACTAATTAATTAAGTGAATTAATTAGTAATGGCGATTACATGATATAATTAATAGAAGATTGGATGTGGTTTGGGTTAATTACCTAGTGAAATTAATATGAAGAATGATTACTTAGTAGAAGTAATTAATAATCAATTATCTAGTGTAATTAAATAAGAAGGAAATTACTTGATGGGAAGTAACTTAAGGATAATTACTTGGTGGAAGGAACTAAGTGATAATTACTCAATATAATTAAAGGAATTATTTAATATAATTAATCATGGAGTTGATCTAATTGATGAAGTAAATTAGGAAAGTTAAATTCTGATTTTGATTAATCAAGGTTGATTAATGAATGTAATTAAGTTAAAGGTTAATTATTAAATGAAATTTAAGAGTAATTAACTAATGAATGTAATTAGAGGATCATTAATTTATGTGATTAATGGAAGGGATAAATCTTGCTTATTAATGATTGAATTGGTGGATATCTCTGATACGGATTGCTTTGTGATATGATGTGTTGGATGGACGGTGTTAATGTGATTATCTATCTATTATAAATTGCTATATAAAAGTGTTATCCGGTAATTAAGTTGAATGGTATTTAATTGAATAATTTAGGTTAGGATGACACTGGATTCGAAGAGACCGGAGTCGGGTATTAGGAAATTCTCAAAACCACTTCGATTCTATATAAACTTGATATGTGAATTAATAGGATGCAATGGAATGATTTAAGTGAACTGGATCATTTAATCTAAGTTTGGCACTTAATATTGGTGTGTGAAATGTGTATAACGACTTGTGAAGTTATAAATTGATACAAGATTACCCGGGCTTGTATAGTTGTATGCTTTTGTATTCCATGTTGGATGGGTTTACTCACGCTGGTTTCCAGCCTGACCCGGGTGTTACTTTGATGTAATGCTCGGGTCAGACCGAGTATTACAGATTTTCAGGTAGGGACGTTCTGAAGCTCAGGAGGCGAGCTGGATGGCTGGACGTATGGAGTGTTTACCATTGTATTATATTGTTGTATATGTCCGAGACATGTTAAATTGTATCTGTCCAATGTTGTATAAACTTGTTGTAACTCTGATATATCGATGTAAATTGATAGATACAGTTTTCTTTGGTATAATTATTAATATTGATATTATATTTTATCCGCTGCGAATGTGAGATTGTGTGTTTCTTTTCTATTCTTCTTCTATCTCTTTCTTCTTTTCACCAACTATCTGGAAATTTCGGGATCGAAATTTCCGGGTCGTTACTGCCTTATCTTATATTTAATTTAATCAATTACACCCTCAATTATATACAAACTATAAATAACATTTTCTTCGCCTCAATTAATTTCTAATTTGTGACATTTTATTTCATATTAAATTTCCATGTGGCTCTCTTTATTCACATGTTCCATTTCAGTTTTCAACATCCCATTTAATTTACATGTTTACATCCAAATAAATAAATAAACAACATACCAATATCTTTCCACATTTACATCTGAAATAAGTAAATTAACATGTCAATATTTCTCCATGTTTATGTCTAAAATAAATTAATAAATAAATAGAAATACTTATGCCAGTATTGGACGTATTCACGTTTGTATTAATTGGATTAATAACATGTGAATTAATATGTCAATATCATATATATCCAATTCTGAATTCATTAAATAACATATGAATTGTTATGTCAACATTTTTTTTCCATATTCACATCTGCTGTAATTAGATAAATGACATATGTCCACAAAGGTGTACATATGTTGTGTACTAATTAGCAACTTAATCCTTTACCTTAAACGGAGCAATCAATTACATTAATTGATTGATATTAATGTTTTTATATTTAAAAATCAAACTGACCCTTATTCTTTCATAACGAAGGAATAACATACCGTATATTTTCTTTGAGAAATGTAATCCTTCCATAGTGCACTCTTGCCTTTTCTTTTCAAAATATAATTTTTATTTTATTAAATTCCTTCTTTTCATAAATATATGGTTACATTTTCTCTCATTTACAATAATCCATCTCATTTAAACATCATCATCTAAATTTATGAAAGTGGATGCCTTCTTTTTAAATAACCGTTATACTTTTTTTCCTCTTTTCTAACAAAATAAACTTCATATTTATAAAATCATACATATATTCAAAAAATGAGAAGTTTATTTTATTTATCTTCAAACATGCATTTATTTTTATTTAAAATGTTCATTCTATTTTGACATAAATGAAAGTTCTTGTATTAAACTCAATCATTACAATTTAATTCCTTTTCCCTTTCTAATTGAAATATTTTAATAAATCTACTGCCAACTAATTTCAATGCTAATTTCAAACGAATTCTAATTATAAACACTATTTCTTTTCACAAATAATTATTTATTAATTCCTCCTTAAATTTTGGGTTGTTACACATATGAAAACCTCTAATATTCCAACTTGCTATAGACATTAATTATTTTTTGCAAAAGCTTCTAAGTACTCTGCCATCAATATTGGTATTAGTATTCTTTGAAGGTTTACCTTTCTCTATCTCATCGCATTTCGGATTTCCCTTCCTCAACTGATCTTTCCTTATTGTTTTAAGTTTTTTTTTTACTGGTGGGTTCTTAGGGATTTAAGATTGGTTACCATCGTCATTTTCATTATGATCGTATGAACTATCAATTCCATCTATCATGACCCCATCCTGCATCCTTAGTCCTTGATCTGTTCCCTGCATTATTTCAATAATAATATTAGCACTAATTTTATTATGGGAAAGAATTGATGACTATTGTTCAAAAGGTTAAAGGTTTTGGGTCCCTTTTCCAATAAAACACAATATAATGATGAGTTTTTTCATTCTAAAAGGAGCCGATGTGACTTGCTCTGCGTTAGTACTAGATCTATGACTCCCTCTTCCTTATAGGTAGACGTAATAAGTTCTAGTATAAATGCTGATTTTATTGCCTCTCCCCGTGCCTTTCTAAGGATCTAATGTCCTTAATGATGTCTCCTACTTCCTTTTGCAAATTCATCACTATCATTTCATTATCTGGACTACCGACTGTCTCAATTCCTGAATCTCATATATTTTCCTTGTTTAGGGTTTTAATCTACCGTTCATCTACAAGCGCCTTCTTTGCCATATTCAGCTGCCCAATAGCTTCTTCAATTTAATTAATTGATATCTATGTATTGTCCTCCTCTTTCTTATTGTTGGCATTTAATCCATTTTCCTTTAGTAGTTTTACCCTGCTGTGATTTGTTTTAGAAATATTTTCATCCAGCTACAAGTTTGCTTTATCCTCCACTATCTCTAATTTTTTTTCACGAAACAGCCTCCTCATACTTCCCAAAATATAGAATTCTACCTTAATCTCTATAAGGATTCTAGCAAAGTAAATCCTCGTTTTTTTCTTCGTCACCTTATCCACCTTGATTGGAATACCAATAAAGTTAACCAAGCCGCTAATAGCTTTATGACCCAAAGACGAAATCTTAATCCTTATAGATGAATCCATACTGGCACAACAGTCATTAAATCCCAATTAGTTTTCATAAAAGGTGGTAACCTTTTTATCCTAATATGATGCTTATCGAAAAACCATGGTGTAACACCCCAAATTTTTGATAACATTATTCAGGAGATTTAATTAGATAAATTAAATAGAATAATGTAAATATTTGAGAGATAAGGGGATCGTGATTTGAATAAATACATGGAGGCCAAGCTTAATTATATAAATGGGCTTATAAATGGTTTTATATGTTAATTAAAACATGGGCATATTAGAAAATACCCGCACCATAATTGTTTAACGGTGAAATTTCTATTGAATTAGAAAACTGTCGATAAATTTCAAACTAATATAATCGTAAGCGCACCACATACAAAAGTTAGTACATGACGAGTACGGGTCAATCCATAAGGATTTGTTAGATTTTAAAAATCAGTTCAATCAAATTATACCAAATGGAAAGGAAATTGTTAACTACAAGCAAAATGAAGCTATAAACTATGAGATTAGAGAATAATTTAAAGGCAAATCCACTCTCATATTTTTGTAAATCAACAAACAAATAATTTATGCTCTATAGTTTTGATACTAAGTGAAATAATTGTTGCATTTATCATAAGTATGGTATATTTATGTTATTAATTAACATAATTTAAACCATCAAACTATAATACAACAAATAAACAACTTATAAAATATCGTGAAAATAAAGCCAAAGAAAAAGCTATTTTAAGTATGATATATTTACTATTGTATTTAGTAATATAAATCATCAAATTTAGTTTTTTTACTTTCATTTCAAAATCAAAAATCAATTAGCAAATGATGATGTAAATTGTGTTTATGTTGAATAAGAATAGCTCATTTGCAAAAGCAACATAAGCTATCGAAACCCACTTGTATAAACTTACATCAAAATTCACTTTCATGAAGCACAAACAAAAAAGATCATAAATCATAAAAATGTTGAAATTACATAAAGCTAGAGAACTACATTTCCTCTAAACTGAAGGGGATTAGCTACTCATTTGTGTTATCATATCAACATATGTAAATTTCAACATTAAAAGAAAAGAAATAGAAACTAAAAAAGGAGGAAAATGAGATGAACTTTTAAGCTACTTGCATAAAATAAATAAAACAAAACTACACTACTTGCATGAATGTAAATCTAATCTCCTAAAAAAGGAAAGAAGAGAGCATAGAAGTAAAAATGAACATAAAAGTAAAAAAGAAGCATGTTGAAAAGAAAAGAGAAAGAGGATAGGAAGCCATTTTTATTTCAGGAAACATTGAGATTACAACTTGCTTTCTTAATTTCCTGACTAATGTGAAAGAGTATAAGATCCTTTAGCATGTACGTAAGAGAGCTATTTATACATGCATAAAACCCTAATTCAATTTTCAAGGTGCTCCCCAATATGCTGAAGTGTGGCCACCAAGTAACCATTAGCCACTAATTAATCCTTCATTAAATATGCATGAACCTTTAACCTCCACTTAGTTGTCAATTAGCTTCTAATTGTAGATTAGGTAAGTGGATGGGGTCCTCCATGATCATGAGATTTAATTATTTCCTCTTCATTCCATTGTATTACCTTGTACATGCATATATCTTCATGAAACCCTTTCAATGTGCATTAAAATTTTCAATAAAAATCATAAAAAATGTCCAAGTAAAAATTCTCAAATTAACACATGCACAATAATGACCATTTTGCCCCTGAATGAAGATGAGTATATGATGATTTGAAAATAATTGAATTTTGGTTTTAAACATGTAAAATGCCCAAATATGACATTTATTTAAATAAAATATGGATGTAAATATATGCACATTTACGTGCACATCAAATATCCCCACATAATATTTTTATTCATCCTCGAATAAAGCAAAACTAAAATAAATCTAGTTTCGTAGGGAGCACGATTACATTGAGCGTATGCAACAAGCCGTTAAACCTTTGGGTGTCCCCAGTGGGACGAGTGTTGTCTCGTGAGGGTTTTAAGGGGATACTACCCACAAAATCCAAATGCAAAGTGAAAATATTTACAAAGTGCAAGATTTATTTACAATGGGATGAATGCAAGTTTTCAAAAATATTTACAAATGAAGGTGTGACAGCCCGCAAATCCATACCCCTTGAATCAACACTATTCTACCTCTATTAACTCAAGTGGCATAGAATTACGAACCATTAGGGTTAAAGAAGAAGAGATAGAAGAAGAAGAAACTAAACAATATCAGAATCTCATAGTCGCAGCGGAATAAAATATAATAGTAAATATAGAACTTTACACAAAATGAAATCTATTACTGTTTTATACATCAAATCATCAGAGTATCACATACAACAACCAATACCAATCAGACCTACCATACAATCACAGCAGCGGATATATATATATATATATATATATATATATATATATATAGGTACATATAATACGTCTCGGACTCCAGCTCCTCTCCTGCTCCATAGCATCCTGACCTGAACATATAATACTCGGTCTGACCCGAGCATTATAATGAAATAACACCCGAGTCAGTCTGGAATACCAGCTGATAATAATGCATCCAAATTGATTATTAAAGTTTCAAAAATCCTTTGAAAACAATGCATCTCGTAAGACCACGCCACAAATAAACATGTCGGGTTTTTACCTTACGATAGCTAAAACACTTTTTATAGAAATCCTCTGATATTATAATAGGGTCTATTTACAAATACTTATAAAATAGCCGAAATTGTTACATCTATTAAATTCCAGCTACTAGCCACAAAAGTGGGTAATACAAACAAAACTCGTACAAGGCTCGTAGGGAAAATGGATTTCCAACAATGACTAGGCACTGGGGTACCACCTGTCACAGTACGGGGCCTAGATCACCGTACCGAGGATTACTCCCTTCATCCCCTGCAACACAAGGCTGGAACCATTCCTTACTGAACAGTCCCGAACAAGATAAACCTTGTGGTTGGCGCGACCAACCACCTACTAAGCCGAAATATATAAGGGACATCTAGACAGGGGAAATATCTTGTCCTGCTTGGGCATGACCCACCTAACCTTGCTGCATATCCCCTGATTTTCAGACATTCCCGGTTGACGAGGCTTGAGGCTAAGTGTTACCTTTAGAACGTTTTCACTTAGAATGCCCATCGTCCACCTGACGATGTTTCGCAAGCATTCATCCATACAAATCCGTCCCGGGTTCGAACGAAACCGAAGGCACTACTCCTACTACATCCATTTTGGAAATATCCTCAGAATTAGTAGCGACTAGCCCTTGCACTTCACTGCTCCATCTTCGACTCTGAACATGTTTTTCGCACGAAACGTACAAACCGGATTGAAGTGGTTTTCGAGAAATAAATCTCGATCCCGGTCTCTTCGAAACGATCAACGCAGTTGTCCAATATTGATAGTCGGTGATTTAACTATCAATTTATATTCTTAAACATACATAAACATCCATCACACAATAAATAATTCCCATATTATTTATTTACCCAGATATCTTTACAAGATATATTTCCAAAGTTTCAAAACTCATTTGAAAACAATTTCCCAAAACTCTTCCTTTACAAGGTAAATCCTTTGCCATATATTTCCATTGGAATAACCAAGTTCAAAACATTTAGATTTAAAACAGTAAAAATACTTTATTCTGAAATATACTTTAAAATATGTCACTTTATTACTAATTATTTACTAAAAATATAGTTTTCAAAATATTTAAAGTTAAACCATTTATTAGGATATAAATCTTGATTTTAAATAAGGGTTTTAGTTTAAACTAAACTTATAAGTAGAGTTTTTAAAAGGGCTAATACTAATTTCAATAACTTAGTTCAAAACTAGTCTTTTGAACAAATCCATTTGTAAAAATAATTATTAAGATATTTATAAAATTTACTATTACTAATTTATAATAGTTACTTTTGAAAATAAATATTTTCAAACACTCTTTTAAACAAGCTTGAATTTTAAAAGCTTCCTTTTATAAAATCAGTTTAAACTCGAACTTGGTTTTCCTAGGGAACTCATTTCCACTTAAACATCACAGAAATCCTTCTCACAATTTCTATCAATTTATTTCAATTCAGGTTTATATTTTAATAACATAATCTGACTTTCCCATTTATCAACTAATAACTTTTCTCTTTGTTTATCATTCCAGATTTACCAATTTTCAATTTTCATTCGAAATGGATTTCAAATTTTAATTCTTTTAAATTAATTATTTAACAATATCTTTTATTTCTCTAAAATTCAATTTATCCATTTATAATTAAATTCTGAATTTCTAGTTTATCCAACCATATTCTTTATGTCTTTAAACCCAAATTTTATTCCTTTAAATTCTTTATATAACAATTTCTTTTATTTTCTTAAATCCCAATTAATCCCGTTTACAATTAAAATTCAGGATTTATATTTATTTCAACAATATCGCAATACAATTTAAACTCAAATTTATCAATCACAATATGAAAACAGATCACAACATCAATTATAAAGATAATTATTATAATGTGAGGAATCCAGTTGGATCCCTCCAACCTGTTTTTCCCTGCATCCACAAATATTAGCACAACGCATATATATAGATATCAATCCAGACTAATAAGAACAATAATATGCAACCAATCACACAAATATTTAAATATTTATTATTTAAATCAGCCAATATCCAGATGTGAGTGAGAATAACTCACCTTGAGTTTAGGCGAGCGTTCGAAATTCAAATTAAACCGAACGACGCTCGATTTAACTCAAATTTCTAATTGCCCGGAATGACTCCGAATCTGCACCATCGCGTAGTACATGCTTCTGCGACTCCGGTGCCCAAAATTTCGTTCCAATCTGATAACGTATGAGTAAGTTACGGATTTTTAAAGCTTGAACTAAATTTAAAACCAATTGCTTTTATTATATATATTTTTTATACCCAAATACACGGCCGCATCCTTCTTCTACCCTTTCGAACGCAAACAACAGGACCCCAAACGCGATCAGGAACCCATCACGCGGCACTAGGGTTCGACGTTGCCTCCAAACCGTTCGTCTTCACGTCGATCAGAACCTCCCATCTCGAAGAGCGCCTCCACCTCCACCCTCGCCCGCGTTCACTCGGTCACCCCTAGGTGATGCGACTCCCCTTTGAACGCACGACGAATGCGGCGGCCCCACGCCCTCCACGCTGCACTAAACTCCATCACCACCGTACACAACGTAGATCTCAAAGCCCTCTTCGATTCTCCAGTTGAAAGTTTTCAAAATAGAAGCATGGATCGAGAGAAAAAGAGAGGAGAAGCACGAGTAATATCGGTCATTAGAGTTATATTAGCGGCGGCCTGAAGTTTTGCTAGAGTTTAGAATGATAATGCTAATATATAGTTAATTATTTAATAATATTTTAATCACGTTCTTCACATTTTAATACCCTATGCAAACGAACTCCAATCTACGCGTGCCGACAGGCGTTCCTAAGATTTTTCCGCGTTCTGGACACAATGGAATAGGTTTCGTAAGCTAATTTGTTCGTATGTGCGAGATACGGAATTAACGATCAATTTCAAATTAAATCGATTAAAACGATTTCGATGCGTTTCGAGCTGCCGGGGTCAAACGACAACTCCGATTGCTACGAAAATTGAAATCCGATAATAACTAACTATTACAGATCCAATGAAACTTGTTTCGTCGAATTCCGAGACTGTGCCTCGGAAGGCTATTTTAACTCGTCTATTTAATCGGGCGATTTTCAAAATTGACGAAAACGCTTAAAATTTCGCTTTTAAAACTTTATTAACTCTATTATAACTCGTATAAAATTTATATTCACATTAAAAATCATTTTGGCTCTTTTCGGACAAAATCTGATTAATGGCAATATTTATTATTAAATTCTATTATTAAATTAATATAAAATTCCAAATTCAATCTATCGCCAATTAATGCCCTCCAATGGTCCAAAATGATAAGTCAAATCCAATTAGACTCGAAATAAACTTTAGAATCAAAGTTTATCTCCATTTACTCTCAGAATTACTTATTTACCCCAATTCTAATATTCATTCATTATTATTCAGATTTCAATTAAATTATCGTATATAAAGTCTTAATCAAGTTTATTAATGTAACCAAATCTTTTATATCATAATTCGAATTTATAATCCATATTAACATTTAAAATGAATTAAATGTTCAAATTCCATGGGTTAAAAATACGGGATGTTACCGAAGGATTTACCTTCAAATTGACATGAAATAAGTTAAATATAAGTTTTGACCATTATCAAAAATTTCATGTCATTTACTCGTCAAAATTTCCAATGAAAATCAAGTTGCCATAACAAATAGATTATAGTTTAACTCGTTGTTTCGGTTGATAACACAATGTAACTATAAAATGGATTCATAATTGATTATCAAAGTTTATCAAAGTGGTAATTTTATTTCTCTGCAGTAACAAGTCAAATCAAATAAGTTAAAATGGTGCTTGGATTTCAATTGCTTACTCTCTCTTTTTTGAAAATTTTATTGATATTAACATTATTTACATATGCCTAACTCGGGTAAACTGAGGCGAAATATACTACGCGTGCACTGCCTTGTGGACTGATGTGAGTGGAATGCAGGGCGTGCCGAGTAAACACAAAAGGGTGAACACTTATCGACCGCATGCATTATTGAAAAGAATTTTTTATATACATACATCTAACTTAGATAAACTAAGCCAAAATATACCGATCATGCACTGCCTTTCGAGCTTACGTGGGAAGGGTGCAGGGCATGGCGAGTGATCACACGAGTGTGAACACATGACACTAGGTGTTAAAAAATATATACATATATACAATTTTATATATATATATATATTGTGTTTTTTTTCTATATTTTTTCTGGAAAGAGAGAGTTTCGCAAAATTATCTTAGCACCCTTTAACTCAGAAGATAAAAAATGTTATATCCTTTACTTTAAATTTACTACTTTTTTAAACAAAGATTTTCATTTAGAGTATATTTCGTAATTAACGCATATGAATCTTCATATGTACTAGTTAAAGCATTTCTATTTGTAATCAAACTTCATTTTTATTTTTATTAAGACAAATAAGTTTTCAAGAATTTTAATTTATTAACCAAAACTTATACCTATCCTATAATGTTTTCTCAAAAATAAATTGAAATGGTAAAAATAAAATGTTTTTGAGATTTAGAAGTTTTGATATTTTATTTAGATAAAAGAAAATGAAAATTCAAAAATTTCATGAAACTTAAAAAAAGAAAAATGAGAACCCACCATACGTAATATTTAACCGTGTCCCCACAGTCAATGCACGATAAAATGAGTGTAACGGGGAAAAATATGTACATATTTATAAAAGAGGGTTAACACTCTTACTAGACGTGGTTTGGCTCATGAGGAATCATGAGCTCCTCCTCTTGGTTATTTGGAAATTCCAAGAAAGGTTTCAAACGATGACCATTGACTTTGAAAATCGATCCGTCCCTGCGGTGTTCTATTTCTACGGCAACATGTGGAAAAACAGTTCGTACCACAAATGGTCCAGTCCATCTCGATTTAAGTTTTCCAGGGAATAAATGAAGTCTTGAGTCATATAAAAGAACTTTCTGGTTAGGCGAAAACGTTTTCCTTAGGATTGACTTGTCATGAAAACCTTTTGTTCTTTCTTTGTAAATTTTCTCATTTTCATACGCGTCGTTCCTAAGTTCTTCTAGTTCATTGAGTTGTAGTTTTTGTTTTTCGCCAGCTTTCTCAAGATTAAAGTTTAAGTTATTTATTTCCCACAACACTTTGTGTTCGATTTCAATGGGTAAATGGCATGCTTTGTCGTAAACTAAACGAAATGGGGACATTTCAAGGTTAGTTTTAAAAGTAGTACGGTAAGCTCAAAGCGTGTCGGTCAATTTCTAAGACCAATCTTTTTCGTTTTTGTTAATAGTTTTCTCCAAGATTTGTTTTTTTTTCTATTTGAAACTTGAACTTGGCCACAAGCCTGAGGATGATACGGAGTGGATAAATTGTGGGTTATCGAGTATTTTTCCATTAAAGTTTCAAAAGATCAGTTACAAAAATGGGTTCCGTTATCACTGATTATTGTGCGAGGTGTGCCAAACCTCAAAAGGATGTTTTCTTTGAGAAATTTCACAACTTTAACCCATTTTTAGTCGTAATCGACACCTAGAAGGATATATACATGTACAAAAGAATTGGAAAAAGGTCCCATGAATTCGACATCCCAACATCAAAGATTTCGATCGTAAGAATGGGGTTTAGAGGCATCATATTTCGTCGAGAAATTCGTTGAAACATTTGATATCGATCGTTTTCCAAGGACCTAAATTTGTCCATCGCACGCTTGATCATGGAAAAAAACGAAAGAACACACCTGATCTCATTATCCGAAATGTGCCGTCGGATGATTTGGTCGTGGCAATATTTGAACAGGTATGGATCGTCCCTATAGAAATATTTCACTTCGGGCATGAATTTGCAATTGTCTTGTTGGGATCAAGATGAGGTTGTTTCATTAGTGACAATTAGTTCACTATATCAGCGTACTATGGATCGATAGAGATTAAAAGAAGTTTTCATCGAGGAAGTTTTCATTGATTGGGAATGAAGATGGTGCGTTCATAAGACGAGATAAGTGAATGGACATGACATTATCGGATCCGTTTTTGTTTTTGATTGTAAGGTCAAATTCTTGAAGTAAAAGTATCCAAAGAATCAAATGGGATTTAACATCCTTTTTAGCGAGGAGATATTGAAGCGCGGAATGGTTTGGGTGCATAGTAATGTGTGACCCAATCAAGTATTGTCGGAATTTTTTGAGAGCAAAAACTATCGCTAGAAGCTCTTTTTCAGTGGTTGTGTAGTTAAGTTGAGCATCGTTCAGAGTAATGCTAGCGTAGTAGATAACGCGAAGGATCTTGTTGATGCGTTTTCCTAAGACAGCACCAACTGCAAAGTTTGAGGCATCACATATGATTTCAAAAGGGAGATCCCAATTGGGCGTGCAACTGATTGGAGCAGAAATGAGTTTGTTCTTAAGATGTTCGAAAGAAGAGATACAATCAAAGTTAAAATAAAAAGGAACGTCTTTTCCAAGAAGAGTCATCAAAGGAGGAGCGATTTCACTAAAGTCTTTCACAAAGCATCGGTAAAGCCAACGTGTCCTAGAAATGATCAAATATCCTTAACAGATTTGGGAATGGATAGGTTCACAATTATGTCAACTTTCGATTTATTTATCTTAATGCTATTATTTGAGATGATATGTCCAAGGACCATGCCTTGTTTTACCATAAAGTGGCATTTTTTCCAATTCAAAGTCAAATATTTTTCTTTACATTGATTTAGAACCAACTCGAGATGATGTAAAGATTCAAAAAAAGAATTACCAAAGATAGGGAAACCGTCCATAAAACTTCTAGAAAGCATTAAATCACGTCAGAAAAGATGCCAACAATTCATCGTTGGAAAGAAGCGGGAGCGTTACAAAGTCCAAATGGCATACGTCAATAAGCAAAGATACCAAATGGATACGTGAAAGTCATTTTCTCTTGATCTTTAGGAGCGATTGGAATTTGGTTATAGCCGAAATAACCATCGAGGAAGCAGTAGAATTCATGGCCAGTTAAACGATCGAGCATTTGGTCAATGAAAGGAAGAGGGAAGTGATCTTTATATGTTGCAGCATTTAGTTTTCGATAGTCAATGCAAACACGCCCGCCCGTTTGAGTACGAATTGGAATAAGTTCGTTAGCGTCGTTTGTTATAATGATAAGTCCAGACTTTTTAGGCACGGCATGAATTAGGCTAACCCGTAGGCTATCTGAGATGGGTTATATAATACTGGTAATGAGGAGCTTAGGAATTTCGTCACGAACCGCATCTTTCAATTTTAGGTTAAGCCTCCGTTGTGCATTACGAATGGGTTTGGCTTTGTCGATCAAGTGAATGCGATGTTGGACAATAGCAGGGCTACTTCCATTAATATCGGTAACGGACCACCTAATTGCTTCTCTGTTTTTCGAAAGAATAGAGAGTAAGGAGGTTTCCTGATCAAGAGAAAGAGTTGTAGAAATTATAATGGGTAACATTTCATTATCACCTAAGTATATATACTTAAGGTGATCGGGAAGTGGTTTAAGGTCCAATTTCAGGTGTTTTTCGATCAATGAGTTGGGTTCAGATTCAGACTCAAATGGAAGCAATTCAAAAGGAAAAGTGTATTCAATCTCATTGGGTATTTCATGTAACAATTTTTCGTACTCAGCTTCGCGTTCATCATTAAGATCAAATGTCTCATTTTTGAAGTTTTCGTGAATGGCACTAACTTCCAACATTTAGTTGTGAGGTTCATTTGATTGGCTTTCAAGATTGTAAATGTTGAGATCCAAAGTCATGTTTCCAAAAGTGATTTTCATCGAACCATTGCGACAATTGATTAAGGCGTTTGAGGTGGCTAAAAAACGTTCGGCCTAAAATCAATGGAATTTGTCACTTGTTATGTTTCGAGGATGATAAAATCAATGAGGAATATGAATTGCCCTACTTGAATAAGCTTGTCCTTGACGTCTCCCACGGGCTTCTTAATGGAGTGATCGGCAAATTGAAGCATGACTTTTGTGGGTTTGAGCTCACCTAAGCCTAATTGTTTGTACATGGAATATGGAATAAAATCGACACTCACACCTAAGTCTATTAAGCATTTGTTAATCGTCCTATCCTCATTGTACACAGAATCATAGGCCAACTAGGAACTTTGTATTTAACGGGCATGGATTGGGACAAGACTTCACTCAAACTGGCGGCTAAGTAGACTTTTTTGGGCACTTGAGTATGTCGCTTTTGGATGCACAAGTCCTTAAGAAATTTCGCGTACGTGGGGACTTGCTGAACAATGTCAAGGAGTCGGATGTTAACTTTCACTTGATTAAAAATTTCCAACATCTTTTCCATTTGGTCCGAGTGTTTTTTAGGTCGAAGATGATGTGGAAATGGAACAAGATACTTGGTAGGCGGGTTTGCTCAAGTAGAAAGAGAATTTTGATTGGCATTCGATTCGACGTTTGCCTTCATGATCTGTTCTGATTCGTTTGTTGTTTTAGAAGTGTCGAGAGAAGTTTTTCGTAAATCGTTTGAGTTGACCACTTGATTATCGATTTGGTTACCAGAACTTAAAGTTGTGATAACATTTAATTGGGTGTTGTTGCTATCTTGAACAACATGGGCTTGATTTGAATTTGCATTTTGATTTCTGGGATTTGCAATAGGCTGGCTTGGGAATGTTCCTCATTCGGGTTCACTTATAGACGTGGCTAATTGACTCGTTTGCATTTCAAGTTTTGCATTCGATTGGTTTGTGTTTTGGATATATGAGGTTAATAAACTTTGCAAATTGCTATTTGATTGAAGACTTTGAGTAGTTGCTTTAGCCAGCGTTTAAAGAGTTTTCTCAAGTGAACTCAAATGTTTATCGTCTTTGGGAGGATGAGCAGAATTTGGTTGAAAATTTGATTGTTGCGGTTGATTATGAGACGGACCCGCAAAGTTTGGTTGAAAATGGTTGGGCTAAAAGGGAGGATTCGAAGCATTATTCAAGAGTGCTTGAAAAGTGGGATGAACCATATTCCTGTTAGGATTATTTTGGTTCCAAGAAAAATTCGAATGGTTTCTTTAACCAGGACTGTATGTTGGAGAAAACGGGTCGTTTTTGGCTTTACTGAAAGCATTGATTTATTCGATAGAATTGGGACACTGAGCGGCTATATGATTAGAATCGTTTCAAATATAACACATCGGTTGGGAAGCTTGGTTCGTTTGATTCCGTGAGAAAATATTATCGAATTTTTTAATCATTACATTGATCATAGCTTCCAAAGAAAATGAAGATCCTATCGAGCGTGCGTTCGATCGTGAGTAAACTGATTTTTCTTTCGAACGTTCCCATTGGGATGATTTTTCGACGGGATTTTCAAGAAATTGCCAAACATCGTTGTGATATTGGTCAAGAAAGTTGCATTGGCACATTGATTCAAGCATGGTTCATGAGCTGTTTTCGAGTCCATCATGTAGGATTTAGCAAGTCGTCCCTTTTTTAAAGTTATGGTGTGGACATTTTATCAAAAGCTCTTTGAATCTTTCAAACTATTATCCAAATGGTTCTCCCTTGAATTGACGAAAATTTATGATTTTGTTTTCGAATTCTACTCGTCTTTGCCAAGGAGTAGAACTTTTTTAAGAAAGCTTTTACGAATTCTTTCCAATTTTAATCGATTTCGATGGTCAGCTGTAAAACCATTTTTCAGTATAATCCGTAATAGCGAATGGGATTAATCGATGTTTGATTCCATCATCGAAAAGTTGTTGGAGTTTAATGTTTTCTCAAACTTGTTCGAATTTCGTTAAAAAGATGTAGGGGTCATCGCGCTTGAAATTGCTAGATTTCGAAAGCGTGGCAATATGGTGCGAGTGAATTTCGAAATAGTTATCCGTAAGGGCAGGTAACGTGATGCTAGATGGAAACTCTATTGAGAAAGATTCTATCCATAAGAGTTCAAGGGGTATTCACATTCGCCAATTCGGGAGGATCGTCAGTTCGAGTTAGACGATTAATTGTTGAGTCGCGAGTCCAACTATTTGTTGTCGTGTCATGAGTCCAAGTACTCATGCATAAGTGAAAGTCGAGAAGAGAAAGAAGTTAGGATCGGGTTTAGTGAATGAAACAAGATTTGGAAAATGAAATGAAAAATTGTTTTTCTTATAGAAAGGAAACTATTTACTCGGTGAAATTATTTTTCAAAAGAAAATTTTGATTTTGTTTTTTCTTTTGGCTTTTCAAATTTTTATGTGTTTTTTTTTGTATTTTTTTGAATTTTTAAATATTTACCAAAAGGATTTTTTTAATTTTAAGAAAATGGGAAATTTGATTTTTTTTTATTATTTTTATTTTTATTTTTGAAATAATTTTATAATTTTTTTGGATTTTTGTTTCTTTGATTGAAAATTTTCAAAGGAAAGGAAAAAGGATGGTTTTTTGGAATTAAAACCTAAGTTATGTAAAATTTACAATTTCTTTTTTGGATTTTGATTTTTTTTAAATATGCATGAACTAATGCAGCTAAATGAATGCAAATGAATTTATTATAGTTTTCTGTCCTTTGTAGCTCCTAACCCGAAATTGTATAATCACACTTTGTCTTAAATCAACAAAAAATTTCTTAGCCAGGTAATCGGCAGGGGTTATCTATGTACTACGAATTACCATAGCAATGCAACCAAAGGTTTAAGTACCTACAGAGGAACAACCACTATAATATTTATGGATCACCGTAATACTTATAAATGGTTATTACTCTACCGCAGCCTAGACACCAAGAAATAAAATTGTTTAAATAAAACAGTTATGAAGATACAGTTGAGCCCTAGATGAGCTCGTGACACCTTTAAGTATAATGTTTAACCTTTATTATTAATCAAAGTCTATGTTGAAATGCAATTTGAGGGCTAAGAAAGGGGTGATGAAATACTAACCATATATGAATTGGGGTATTGCCTTAGAAAAGAAAATAAGATATGATGAATGCAAAGCAAAAATTAAACTTTAATTTACAATGCAAGTAAACTGAAGTTTGTTTTCGTTTTTGGATTTTGAATTTTTTAATATCTAAATGCAAATGCAAACAACCCACAATACAAATCAAATTAAAAACAAGAGATGAAAGCACGATATCAGAGCGTGTAGATTATTTTGCTATTTTTTTAAGCGGTGAATTTTTTATTCAAGCAAGTAAAGCAAAGTGATTCCTCTTGATTTTCGACTATGACAACCTGAAAAGGAATCAAATAAGATACATTCAATTTTTTTCTTCTTCTTTTAGAATATAAAAATGGAACTTTAAATAAAGCAAAATAATTTTTAAAATAATTTTTTTAAAGAATAAAAATAATACTAAACTAAAAGAAAACAAACTCTTTTTTATTAGGATTAAACTAAAAAGAAAACAAATTCAAAGATTTTTTTGTTAAAAATAAATGAAACTAAAAAACTTAGTTAGTAGGACTTGTTATAATAAAATAAAATAAAAAAAAATGGCCGTGCCCGTTCCCTTAATATCCACGATAAAAACGCAGCAAAAACAAATTAAACTTCCTAAAATGCAAGATTCTTGATCATTCCCAAGGAAAACAAATTGAAATTCTCTCAGGAACTAAAATCGCTTCCTGGTGTGACTTCGAAGTTCAGATTTCTGATCAATATGAGGGTGTTCGCATTTGGAGTTCGCAAGATGGGGTGACAGTTTTAGGATTCACGATTTGTATGAGGTTGATGGTTGCGATTATGCAGTTTTACGGTGCGATGTTGTGATTTCGAGGAAACTATATTTCAAGTTCGAGGAAATGCTTTTTACTCGGAGTCTCTGGTTGTGGCTGAGATTTGCGATGTCGCAAAGGTTGCATGATGGCGACTTGAAGTAGGGCGGTTCGATTGTGGGTGGAAATTTGTGGAAATTTGGGGATTGTAACAGTGTGATGTGGGGAAGTATTGTTAGAAATGAATAAGTGTCTAAAGCGAGGGAAACAATGTCCCACATCGGGGAATACACATCCCAATTCGACCTTATATACTAAGGCTCAGTAAGTGATATCAAAAGAAAATGAGGAGAACAAATGGATCATGCATGAAGGCTTGAAGGCATGAAGGCTTTCATATATATTAATAGGTCAAAGATAAGGGCCTTGGGCCTTGGTTCTCTTGGGGTCTTGTGATTGAATGGGCCTCCAGGCTGCACTCTGGCTCGCTGCGCTGAACCGTTTATTTTTGAACTTGAAATTCGGTCGTTAGGCCCTGACGGGCGCGCGCGCGGGTCTGTTGGTTTAAAGGGTCGCAACCTTTCCAACAGTCACACCCGTTTGAACAGCCAACAGACACTTATCCCCAGTATATATATAGAGGCACACAGAAAACGAAAAGAAGAACAAATTTTTTTCCTGCTCTTCTTCTTCCCCGTCTGTTCTGAAATATTTACAGTCTATCTTGCGTTCGTCGTACTCTGTGATTGCTGCGCTGCATTGCAGGGAGGTCCGTTTCAGGTTTTGGAATCGATTGCTCTACAACCGAAAGCGCCGTGGCGGGAGCAATTTTTTATCAAGCCAACAGTTCTACGCTGGACTCAGACATTCTAATCGGTACATCTGTTTTTATTCAGACCATCTTCCAGTTATTCCATTGCATACATATTGCAACGCTTTGCTGCTGCTGCAATTGTGTATAGAACAACATCAGTATTTGAACGCTTTTGTTTATAGTTCTGCAACACTATTTGAAACGGTTTGCTGCCGTTTCTACTATATATTTGCTAACAATCTTGAAACGAAATCGGCTTGTTGTTTGTATTTGCAGAAGAAAATGTCGCAAGATAACAACAACAAATCTGCACCAACAACGAGTATGCAACCTGTCACGTACACACACGGCGAGCGACCGAAAAAATTTAATGGGCAAGACATTAAACGTTGGCAACAGAAAATGTTGTTCTACTTAACAACATTGGGTCTAGCCAAATACCTTTCTGAGGATCCACCACATGTTGATGAACTTGAACCTGACGCCACCAAGTTCGAGGCACTTACAACATGGAAAAATTCTGATTTCATCTGTAAGAACTATATTCTCAATGGACTGGAAAACGGTTTATACAATGTATATTGCACCGTCCAGACTGCAAAAATCCTCTGGTTGTCACTAGAAAAGGAATATAAGACTGAAGACGCTGGAATGAAAAAGTTCATTGTAGGGATGTTTCTTGACTTCAAGATGGTGGATTCCAAAACAGTCGTCAGTCAGATTTAGGAACTCCAAGTGATCATTCATGAGATTCGCGTCGAAAAGATGGAGCTGAGCGAGTCATTCCAAGTCGCTGGTGCTATAGAAAAGCTGCCTCCATCATGGAAGGATTTCAAGAACTATTTAAAGCACAAGCGCAAGGAAATGACTATGGAGGATCTGGTTGTTCGTCTACGAATTGAAGAGGACAATAGAAGGTCGGAGAAAAAGGCAACCAATTCAATACAGGCAAAGGCAAATGTTGTTGAGGATGAAAAGACTAATAAAAGGAAACGCGAAAATAATCCTAAGGCAAAGAAACAAAAGAAGTTTCAAGGAAATTGCCATAATTGTGGATAGAAAGGTCATAAAGCAGCCATGTGTCGCGCACCCAAAAAGAAGAAACAAGAAGCGAATGTGGCAGAAAATTCTGATGGTGTCACTATATGGATTTATGTGCAGTTGTTTCTGAATGCGACCTTGTTAGTAATAACAAAGAGTGGTTTTAAGACACAGGAGCCACTCGTCATATATGTGCCAATAAGTGAATGTTTACAACCTACAAACCTGTCACTGATAATGAGAAACTATTCATGGGCAACTCATCTGCATCAAGGGTTGAAGGCAAGGGAAAGGTTGTACCGAAATTAACTTCTAGAAAAGAACTTACATTAAGTGACGTTCTCCACGTTCCAGAAATCCGGAAGAACCGGATTTCAGGATCGTTGCTTAGCAAACATGGCTTCAAACTAACCTTTGTTGCTGACAATTTTGTAATGTCAAAGAACGGAGTGTATGTAGGAAGAGGTTATGTGTGTGATGGTTTATTTAAAGCCAATGTAACCACCATTGTACCAAACAGTGATATAAATAAAAGTGAATCTTCTGCTTATATTGTTGACTTTTCTAACATATGGCATTCTAGATTAGGGCATGTAAACTTTGATACATTAAGGAAACTAATTAATCTAGATATTATACCAAAATGCAACATAGACCATAACTATAAGTGTCAAGTATGTGCAGAAGCAAAAATAACAAGAACCTCGTTTCATTATGTTGAACGAGAAACTGAACCTCTAGACCTAATACATACATACGAGTGCGATTTGAAAATGTGTCAAACTAGAGGTGGAAAAAGGTACTTTATTACCTTTATTGATGACTGTACTAGGTACTGTCATGTATACCTCCTTAGAAGCAAAAATGAAGCATTCGATATGTTTAAACAGTATAAGGCGGAAGTCGAGAATCAACTCAACAAGAAAATAAAAGCTTTGAGAAGTGATAGAGGAGGAGAGTACGAGTCCCCATTTGAGGAATTCTGTGCTGAGCATGGAATTATACACCAAGCTATAGCCCCGTATTCGCCTCAATCCAACGGCATAGCCGAACGGAAAAATAGAACACTTAAAGAAATGATGAATGCCTTACTAATTAGTTCTGGCTTGCCAGATAACTTCTGGGGAGAAGCTATTCTTTCGGCAAATCATATTTTAAATAAAATACCTAGAAAGAAAATATCCAAATCTCCCCACGAACTTTGGAAAAATAGACCACCATTGTGACGGCTCGGATTTTGCCCGCTCAAAAATCGACATCCATACTTCAAATCGTACTCGAATGTCATAGATTCGACCGTTCAAATCCGATTCGCCGGAGCTTATAACAATCATTAAGTAAACAACACAACGGAATAAAAGAACAATACACTGATATACAATATCTGATACAACAGAACGATACAATGAATATCAATATACATCAGAGATATGATACAATAAAATTGCAGCGGAAAAGAAAACGATAGATAACATCTACCAGCGAAACAAATAACTCTAAGATAGTCTTCAAAAGAGAACTCCAGAAATAACTGCAACTCCATTTCCAAGAATCAATCCAGCAGTAGCTCGAACTCCCAATAACATATCACCAAGCTCAGCAAGACTGGTGTGGTCCAAAGACTGAACCAACTCTAGATAATCTACTAAACCTGACTATCTGAAAAACCCAACTCTAGACTGCTCGTGTAGAAAATAATGAGCACCCAGAGTTTAGGAAAGAAAACAATAAACTCCGGATCAGTCGTGGGACTGGTGTGAGCAACAAAAACAGTTTATCTATTAAAAACATTCAACAAAAGATTTTCAAAGTCAATTCGCAATGCTTTTTAAAAATGAGACTACCATAAGGCCTCCCGCACACACACACAATGCAAACGCAGAATCGGAGGAGATTTCTCCTTATGATAGTCAAAGATGCTTGATACGCATTAAAAAGACATTTGATATTATTACTAGTGCATAGTGTAGAAAAAAAATTCATTTCGGAAGTAGAATATAAATCTTAGCCAACATACGACCATTATCGTATGCCTACTATAGCTAACCATGTTCAATAGCAGGTTACCGCCACATTCCATGGCAGGTTATACAACTAAAACCGTACAAGTTTCGTATTGTTTCTTTGGATTTCCAACAAATGGTCAGGCCAAGGAACTTCCCATTGCCACATGAGAATGCCTCTGGAAAGACATCCCCGAGAACCAAACCGGAACTCTGCCAACACAAGGCCGGGTTACCCCTAACTGGGTAACTACTGACACGAGCACGCCATTCCCCGATCGTAAACGACCTTTCTCACGGGATCCCGAAAACCAACAACCACAAAGTAATAAATTCGTAGTAACCACATAGGTTAAATATCTGGGCTCCATACCATGATACCACCTCTATCCAGAAGGAAATGTACATACCCTAAAGGGTGCTACCCCTCATAACCTTGCTGCATCTTTCCTGTTTTGACCATTTCCGGGGTGTGAGGTTCGACGAAGTCACGTCCACAAAACATACTTTATACAAAAGCCATGCTTTGGGTCAACAAATGATCAACACAATGATCACCAAGATAGACGATCAAATAAACGATCCTATCACAATAATCAACACAATGATCATTTCAGCAACACTCAGCATGTAACATTACCAAATTGGGAATATATCGCCGATAACTTCAACTATATAACCTCTGAGCTCGTACGTCTCAGAGAAGGGTGTTAAGCTAAAAGAATAATTTCTCCGCCACCAACATAAATATATTTGAAAGAAATCGGCTTTACATCTCAACTTGTAATGTCAGACATACAATCGATACAAGTCTGTTCCGGGTTCGAACAGAACCGAAGGCACTTACAAAGAAGTCCTTGCAACCCGGATATTCACAATCCCGATCGGATTTTCCCATCACTAAGGGAATTTCTATACCGGCGCGACTCGGTGCAGAAACAATCGATAGGTCATCCTATCGCTTTCACAAATACCCGGTCTTCATCACCGGTCTTCAAATGCTATCCATAACGATCTATCACATATTCGGAATGGGTTATACGACACAAAGGTCCTTTCCCGGTTAAACCGAATAGTGAGCGAAATAGTTCAAAAACATATGGATATTGGGATTTCAATTAAGTCACAACTTAATAATTCAAACTTTCTTTCAAATGGTTTAACAAATTTCCATTTTCAGTCGTTAAACAAAAAGATTTATTTTCACAACCTTTAACGGTTTAAACAATTTTCACATTTAAATCTTTTAAACAAAAGATTCATTCACATATTTTCCAAATCAATTTTCATTTCAATTTGATTTAACTCGTTAAATCTTTAAATCAAAGATTTAACTTATAGCCTTCAAAAAAAATTTCATTTCAATTTGATTTAAACAAATCATCAATTTAAATCTGTTAAAAATAAACAGATTTAATTCATAGCTTTCAAAAAGAATTCATTCATAACTTAGGAAAATCATTTCTCTATTCAATCTTGCAATTCCCCTAATTAACTGGAATCTCAGCTCTTATCTAAAAGTATTTATCATTTGAAAACAACAGTTTTCATTTTGGAAATCTGATTCATTTATACGAGTTGAAATCCTTGAGTTAAATTCAAATTCCCAAAAATAATACTTTAAAAATGGTTTAACTCATAGTGACTAGTATAATATCTTTAATCCCTAATTTCAAATTACTGAATTCAATTTCAAGTATTGAATTTAAATTTAAACCAACTTATTTAAATTCCAAAAACTTAATCAAGTAATTTAAAAATAATAAATTCTATTTTGAAATTCCATTCCAAAAGCTTTTCACATTTATTCCGATTCCATTTCCAAAACATTTGAATTCAAATATTCAATTTAAACTATTTCAAAAATCTGTGACTTAATCGATTTCCTCGTGAAATCCATAATTGTGTGTGTATGGTGTGGTCCAGGGGTTTAACTCAATAGTGCCACATCATTCAATCATCACAGTTCAAAATATAGAAATATAATTGATAAGCGATATAATCAATAACGCTTGTCTCTATTCACAGATTCATAAATAAATTGATTTATCAATCTCAAAGATTTATCATTACAATTCGATGTGGGTTTCGGATAACTAACTGGAATCCGACTCCCTGTCGCATCGAAGTTTAAATGCCGTTTTACGGCAAACAGGGTTTTCATATCAATACAGAGTAAATTACAATTACAGTGTAGTACATGGCAATCTACATCACACAGCATCACAATCAGAACAGAAATATCAATACGGTGCACAACAATAGTTAAATTTTCACCAATCAAAGTGAATGAGATAAATTATCCCAATAATTATTTTATCGATTATTTTAAATCATGGATTTATTATCCTGAATGATAAATTAATTTATCTTTACCATCTTGATACATTAATTATCCCTTATTTGATTATTTTAATTAATCGTCAACTAAAATTAATCAACTTAATTTATAAAATCAACAAACTCTTAATTTCAAATTTATTTAAGTACTTAATTGTTTATCAAATTAATTTTAAATTACAAATTTTAAATCATTCTAAATCTCTTTTTCCAAACTATTAATATAAATTGTTTATCTTAGTTGTCATTTGAAAATTGCTTATACTTTAAGAATTTATTTATTGTTACATTAAAATTTAATGTAAATAAATTTTTAAATCATTCTTTTTAAATCTAATCATAAAAAAAAGTTAATTAAAATTTTGTTTTAAATTTTCCTGGCTTAATTTAAAGAATTTACAAATTCTAATTACTATTTTTTTTCATATTTTATTTACAAATATCATTTGTTTATTCAGAAAATAAATTTTTACTTGTGTTTAAAAATTTGGTTGAAACTGAGTTTGCTGCTTTCACTTACTCACCCGAGGCCTGCTTCGGGTCATACCCGATAAAAACAGCACCCTGCTTCGAGTTTTTTAACCAACTAGCCCGAGTCCCCAAAATTTTCCAAATAAAAAAAAAAATTGTAAGTCTTTTGATTTAACACCGAGATCCTGCTTCGAGTAAAAACTCAAGCTACCCCTCGTTCTCCCCGAGACACGCTTCGAGACTACGTCTTCTTCCCCAAACACGAACCCACAGCACAGCCCAATCTAACCCAATGTGCACGTGCACGTGTACAGCAACTCCGGCCACTTCCAGTCGAACCTACCACCCTCGACACATCAACGATCATCTATACAAGTCTCCAGATAACACAGGAATTTGTAACAACGATGCATTCAAATTTTCACTGCCTAACCCAAACTGGAATAACATGCTATCTTCAACACCCCCAAAACTGTCAACACGACATACTCGCGACACCCATCACCAGAAAACGTGAAACTCCGGCCACAACTCCATCCATGTCCCCTCTATCTTTTCACAAAGTCGCGTGGCACTCGGTCTATCATCGACGACGAAATCATCGAGTTACAGAACTCAAAATACACTCGAGCCAAACCCTACTTTCGATCCAACCAACTAATCCTTGCATTAGAAATTTTCTTTAGCATTTTTCCTATACTCGAGGATCATCAAGCTAGCTTTACATCAAGTTGCAGCATTTAAGAATTGTTGAATCTCCAGAATTTTACAAAAAAGCATTTTTGGTTCAAAAATGAACAGCACCTAGAATACTTAACTAAAAATCATCATCTTTGTTTTAAAAATCTTAGCTTTGTATGTTAAATCAAGTTATGAAATCGAATCAACAATTTACAACATTCGAATTTTTCACATTAATTCCTTTTTACTGTAAACTCAAAGATTCCGAACCAATTATTCATTTTTAAAACCTATAATTATTTTTAGATGAAATATTACCTGATTTCAAACAACCTTTATTTACAAATCATACCCCAATTCGAATTCAACATTAAGTTATTTAATTTGTTTTGAAAATTGTACCTGTTACTAACACACAGAGCATATATTTTAAACAAGATTGAAACCTGTTGCCTGTAAACAAAAATATGTTACAAACATGCACTCCATATCTATATATATATATATCTAAACACACAGACATTTTAACAGCTAACAACATTTCATAATGCATTCAAGTATCAACCACAATATTGAGATATAGAAGTAGATCATGGGTAGAAAGTTGCTCACAGGTTTCTTAGAAGAAGAACAGAGCTTCAATTTGAAACAGTTTTGAAAATACAAGCTGAAACACCCCCCCCCCCCGATCTCTGATTTGAATGTATTTGCTTTCATTGTCTCAGGTTGAAATGGAGAAGCCGAGGTGATATATATAAAGAAGAGAAGTTTTACAGGGGATCATATCTTATGTTTTGTACAGGGATTTCATATTGTACAGGCTGGTGATATTATACTGTTTTGTACAGCAGGGTATGCTTGTTTGTACAATAACATGGGTGAAGTTGCTTGCATTTGAATAACTCGGCTGATATGTTTTATTTGTACTTGCTTTTACTTTACTTTCTAAGCTACAGCCTTGTCCTGTTATCTACTCCATACTTATCTTTTCTTTGCTTTGTTTTTGACTGAAATGATTTCCAGTAAGTACACTGGTTTACATACTCATTATCTTACTTAATTATTTATATGAAGATTTTGTATGCTAGAGATATTTGCTGTTCTATGCTATTTTAAATGGATATGCAGTTTTGTTTCTAGTTTTATATTCTTTTAGCTAGCTTGTATTCGAGCTTTGTTTATTCTTGCATTTTTATGATAATAGGATTAGCTAATGTATTGTTATGTATGTCCAGTTTATTATTTTAGTTATGTTTTACACTTATTGTTTTTGTTTTATATATCAATGTTCTTATTTTAATTCATAACTTAAAATTATTATTACTTTACAAAATAAGTGAACTTCTATTTTTTTATTTTGAGTATTTATTTTATCTTACATACAAATTGTTTTGTATCTTTCTATATATTTATTTCAATAGTTTATATTTTAAAAGATATTTTGTTTTGTTTATATTATTTATAACTTTGTTTGTACTTACTTTATTTTCTTTTATTCACTTTGTTTTATTACTTTATAGTATGAATAACTTCTGTTTTAACATGTTGTTAAAATTTATTTATGAGTTACTATATATATATTTTTCTTAATTTATTTTATAACCCAAATATTTATTAAATCATTCATCTAAGATTTAAATTCAAATCAAAATATATATATATATACACTCAGATTTTATAATTTCAAATTGACTCATATATATCCAAATATACATATACATATATATATATATTCACATATATACATATATATATATATAATATTTAAAAATTTAAATGATTTATATAGAAGATATTTGAACTCGGGGAAACTCACATCACTATTTATAATTAATTTTATAAATTTTTATTCAAAATTTCATTTAATTATTAATTTAAATTAAATAAAAATTCAGGATCGTTACAGACTTCCCCCCTTAAAAGAATTTCGTCCTCGAAATTCGCAGGCACGAAAACAATACAGAGATAGACGAAAGATAGAAGAAATATCTTTTCAGATCAAACTGGATATCGATTCTGGATTTGACTCATCAAATCAGAATATCAATAACAGATACAAGAAATTATAATAGAATTTCAATTTTTGTTTTAAACAAAATCGTTTTATCGATACAATTCAATTTATTCTTCATATTCTATTAATCAATTTAACTCAAATTAAAATTTCTAATTTATTCAAAATTTCCAATTTCTAATTCATTTATTAGAGTTTAAATCGAAAAGCCGATAAGAAATCGATGAAGTACGAAGTAATAATTTCCTACAACGATTCGTAGGGCTGCCATTACACCGAAACTTCTTTCTCTGGAGCTGGTACGAAGAAATCAAAAGTATTTGGAAACGAATCAAAGAAAATTGATAAGAAAGTTATTTCCACTGTTGTTACAGAGTATCGACCATTTATAGTCGTATTTCCCTGTCCTCTATCTCGTTCTCTTCTTGCACTCATACTCACTATCAGTGGATAGTAAGAAAATTTACTGAAGCATTCAAACGGATATCTTAAGGATTACTCATTCTAGGATTTACTTCATCCTATCTCTAATGAGCTACTTAATGTGTTACACTCCTGAGCTAAAGTTCAACCCTTAGCTCTGATACCAAATGTGACGGCTCGGATTTTGCCCGCTCAAAAATCGACATCCATACTTCAAATCGTACTCGAATGTCATAGATTCGACCGTTCAAATCCGATTCGCCGGAGCTTATAACAATCATTAAGTAAACAACACAACGGAATAAAAGAACAATACACTGATATACAATATCTGATACAACAGAACGATACAATGAATATCAATATACATCAGAGATATGATACAATAAAATAGCAGCGGAAAAGAAAACGATAGATAACATCTACCAGCGAAACAAATAACTCTAAGATAGTCTTCAAAAGAGAACTCCAGAAATAACTGCAACTCCATTTCCAAGAATCAATCCAGCAGTAGCTCGAACTCCCAATAACATATCACCAAGCTCAGCAAGACTGGTGTGGTCCAAAGACTGAACCAACTCTAGATAATCTACTAAACCTGACTATCTGAAAAACCCAACTCTAGACTGCTCGTGTAGAAAATAATGAGCACCCAGAGTTTAGGAAAGAAAACAATAAACTCCGGATCAGTCGTGGGACTGGTGTGAGCAACAAAAACAGTTTATCTATTAAAAACATTCAACAAAAGATTTTCAAAGTCAATTCGCAATGCTTTTTAAAAATGAGACTACCATAAGGCCTCCCGCACACACACACAATGCAAACGCAGAATCGGAGGAGATTTCTCCTTATGATAGTCAAAGATGCTTGATACGCATTAAAAAGACATTTGATATTATTACTAGTGCATAGTGTAGAAAAAAAATTCATTTCGGAAGTAGAATATAAATCTTAGCCAACATACGACCATTATCGTATGCCTACTATAGCTAACCATGTTCAATAGCAGGTTACCGCCACATTCCATGGCAGGTTATACAACTAAAACCGTACAAGTTTCGTATTGTTTCTTTGGATTTCCAACAAATGGTCAGGCCAAGGAACTTCCCATTGCCACATGAGAATGCCTCTGGAAAGACATCCCCGAGAACCAAACCGGAACTCTGCCAACACAAGGCCGGGTTACCCCTAACTGGGTAACTACTGACACGAGCACGCCATTCCCCGATCGTAAACGACCTTTCTCACGGGATCCCGAAAACCAACAACCACAAAGTAATAAATTCGTAGTAACCACATAGGTTAAATATCTGGGCTCCATACCATGATACCACCTCTATCCAGAAGGAAATGTACATACCCTAAAGGGTGCTACCCCTCATAACCTTGCTGCATCTTTCCTGTTTTGACCATTTCCGGGGTGTGAGGTTCGACGAAGTCACGTCCACAAAACATACTTTATACAAAAGCCATGCTTTGGGTCAACAAATGATCAACACAATGATCACCAAGATAGACGATCAAATAAACGATCCTATCACAATAATCAACACAATGATCATTTCAGCAACACTCAGCATGTCATATTACCAAATTGGGAATATATCGCCGATAACTTCAACTATATAACCTCTGAGCTCGTACGTCTCAGAGAAGGGTGTTAAGCTAAAAGAATAATTTCTCCGCCACCAACAGAAATATATTTAAAAGAAATCGGCTTTACATCTCAACTTGTAATGTCAGACATACAATCCATACAAGTCTGTTCCGGGTTCGAACAGAACCGAAGGCACTTACAAAGAAGTCCTTGCAACCCGGATATTCACAATCCCGATCGGATTTTCCCATCACTCAGGGAATTTCTATACCGGCGCGACTCGGTGCAGAAACAATCGATAGGTCATCCTATCGCTTTCACAAATACCCGGTCTTCATCACCGGTCTTCAAATGCTATCCATAACGATCTATCACATATTCGGAATGGGTTATACGACACAAAGGTCCTTTCCCGGTTAAACCGAATAGTGAGCGAAATAGTTCAAAAACATATGGATATTGGGATTTCAATTAAGTCACAACTTAATAATTCAAACTTTCTTTCAAATGGTTTAACAAATTTCCATTTTCAATCTTTAAACAAAAAGATTTATTTTCACAACCTTTAACGGTTTAAACAATTTTCACATTTAAATCTTTTAAACAAAAGATTCATTCACATATTTTCCAAATCAATTTTCATTTCAATTTGATTTAACTCGTTAAATCTTTAAATCAAAGATTTAACTTATAGCCTTCAAAACAAATTTCATTTCAATTTGATTTAAACAAATCATCAATTTAAATCTGTTAAAAATAAACAGATTTAATTCATAGCTTTCAAAAAGAATTCATTCATAACTTAGGAAAATCATTTCTCTATTCAATCTTGCAATTCCCCTAATTAACTGGAATCTCAGCTCTTATCTAAAAGTATTTATCATTTGAAAACAACAGTTTTCATTTTGGAAATCTGATTCATTTATACGAGTTGAAATCCTTGAGTTAAATTCAAATTCCCAAAAATAATACTTTAAAAATGGTTTAACTCATAGTGACTAGTATAATATCTTTAATCCCTAATTTCAAATTACTGAATTCAATTTCAAGTATTGAATTTAAATTTAAACCAACTTATTTAAATTCCAAAAACTTAATCAAGTAATTTAAAAATAATAAATTCTATTTTGAAATTCCATTCCAAAAGCTTTTCACGTTTATTCCGATTCCATTTCCAAAACATTTGAATTCAAATATTCAATTTAAACTATTTCAAAAATCTGTGACTTAATCGATTTCCTCGTGAAATCCATAATTGTGTGTGTATGGTGTGGTCCAGGGGTTTAACTCAATAGTGCCACATCATGCAATCATCACAGTTCAAAATATAGAAATATAATTGATAAGCGATATAATCAATAACGCTTGTCTCTATTCACAGATTCATAAATAAATTGATTTATCAATCTCAAAGATTTATCATTACAATTCGATGTGGGTTTCGGATAACTAACTGGAATCCGACTCCCTGTCGCATCGAAGTTTAAATGCCGTTTTACGGCAAACAGGGTTTTCATATCAATACAGAGTAAATTACAATTACAGCGTAGTACATGGCAATCTACATCACACAGCATCACAATCAGAACAGAAATATCAATACGGTGCACAACAATAGTTAATTTTTCACCAATCAAAGTGAATGAGATAAATTATCCCAATAATTATTTTATCGATTATTTTAAATCATGGATTTATTATCCTGAATGATAAATTAATTTATCTTTACCATCTTGATACATTAATTATCCCTTATTTGATTATTTTAATTAATCGTCAACTAAAATTAATCAACTTAATTTATAAAATCAACAAACTCTTAATTTCAAATTTATTTAAGTACTTAATTGTTTATCAAATTAATTTTAAATTACAAATTTTAAATCATTCTAAATCTCTTTTTCCAAACTATTAATATAAATTGTTTATCTTAGTTGTCATTTGAAAATTGCTTATACTTTAAGAATTTATTTATTGTTACATTAAAATTTAATGTAAATAAATTTTTAAATCATTCTTTTTAAATCTAATCATAAAAAAAAAGTTAATTAAAATTTTGTTTTAAATTTTCCTGGCTTAATTTAAAGAATTTACAAATTCTAATTACTATTTTTTTTCATATTTTATTTACAAATATCATTTGTTTATTCAGAAAATAAATTTTTACTTGTGTTTAAAAATTTGGTTGAAACTGAGTTTGCTGCTTTCACTTACTCACCCGAGGCCTGCTTCGGGTCATACCCGATAAAAACAGCACCCTGCTTCGAGTTTTTTAACCAACTAGCCCGAGTCCCCAAAATTTTCCAAATAAAAAAAAAAATTGTAAGTCTTTTGATTTAACACCGAGATCCTGCTTCGAGTAAAAACTCGAGCTACCCCTCGTTCTCCCCGAGACACGCTTCGAGACTACGTCTTCTTCCCCAAACACGAACCCACAGCACAGCCCAATCTAACCCAACGTGCACGTGCACGTGTACGGCAACTCCGGCCACTTCCAGTCGAACCTACCACCCTCGACACATCAACGATCATCTATACAAGTCTCCAGATAACACAGGAATTTGTAACAACGATGCATTCAAATTTTCACTGCCTAACCCAAACTGGAATAACATGCTATCTTCAACACCCCCAAAACTGTCAACACGACATACTCGCGACACCCATCACCAGAAAACGTGAAACTCCGGCCACAACTCCATCCATGTCCCCTCTATCTTTTCACAAAGTCGCGTGGCACTCGGTCTATCATCGACGACGAAATCATCGAGTTACAGAACTCAAAATACACTCGAGCCAAACCCTACTTTCGATCCAACCAACTAATCCTTGCATTAGAAATTTTCTTTAGCATTTTTCCTATACTCGAGGATCATCAAGCTAGCTTTACATCAAGTTGCAGCATTTAAGAATTGTTGAATCTCCAGAATTTTACAAAAAAGCATTTTTGGTTCAAAAATGAACAGCACCTAGAATACTTAACTAAAAATCATCATCTTTGTTTTAAAAATCTTAGCTTTGTAGGTTAAATCAAGTTATGAAATCGAATCAACAATTTACAGCATTCGAATTTTTCACATTAATTCCTTTTTACTGTAAACTCAAAGATTCCGAACCAATTATTCATTTTTAAAACCTATAATTATTTTTAGATGAAATGTTACCTGATTTCAAACAACCTTTATTTACAAATCATACCCCAATTCGAATTCAACATTAAGTTATTTAATTTGTTTTGAAAATTGTACCTGTTACTAACACACAGAGCATATATTTTAAACAAGATTGAAACCTGTTGCCTGTAAACAAAAATATGTTACAAACATGCACTCCATATCTATATATATATATATATATATATCTAAACACACAGACATTTTAACAGCTAACAACATTTCATAATGCATTCAAGTATCAACCACAATATTGAGATACAGAAGTAGATCATGGGTAGAAAGTTGCTCACAGGTTTCTTAGAAGAAGAACAGAGCTTCATTTTGAAACAGTTTTGAAAATACAAGCTGAAACCCCCCCCCCCCCCCCCCCGATCTCCGATTTGAATGTATTTGCTTTCATTGTCTCAGGTTGAAATGGAGAAGCCGAGGTGATATATATAAAGAAGAGAAGTTTTACAGGGGATCATATCTTATGTTTTGTACAGGGATTTCATATTGTACAGGCTGGTGATATTATACTGTTTTGTACAGCAGGGTATGCTTGTTTGTACAATAACATGGGTGAAGTTGCTTGCATTTGAATAACTCGGCTGATATGTTTTATTTGTACTTGCTTTTACTTTACTTTCTAAGCTACAGCCTTGTCCTGTTATCTACTCCATACTTATCTTTTCTTTGCTTTGTTTTTGACTGAAATGATTTCCAGTAAGTACACTGGTTTACATACTCATTATCTTACTTAATTATTTATATGAAGATTTTGTATGCTAGAGATATTTGCTGTTCTATGCTATTTTAAATGGATATGCAGTTTTGTTTCTAGTTTTATATTCTTTTAGCTAGCTTGTATTCGAGCTTTGTTTATTCTTGCATTTTTATGATAATAGGATTAGCTAATGTATTGTTATGTATGTCCAGTTTATTATTTTAGTTATGTTTTACACTTATTGTTTTTGTTTTATATATCAATGTTCTTATTTTAATTCATAACTTAAAATTATTATTACTTTACAAAATAAGTGAACTTCTATTTTTTTATTTTGAGTATTTATTTTATCTTACATACAAATTGTTTTGTATCTTTCTATATATTTATTTCAATAGTTTATATTTTAAAAGATATTTTGTTTTGTTTATATTATTTATAACTTTGTTTGTACTTACTTTATTTTCTTTTATTCACTTTGTTTTATTACTTTATAGTATGAATAACTTCTGTTTTAACATGTTGTTAAAATTTATTTATGAGTTACTATATATATATTTTTCTTAATTTATTTTATAACCCAAATATTTATTAAATCATTCATCTAAGATTTAAATTCAAATCAAAATATATATATACACTCAGATTTTATAATTTCAAATTGACTCATATATATCCAAATATACATATACATATATATATTCACATATATACATATATATATATATATATAATATTTAAAAATTTAAATGATTTATATAGAAGATATTTGAACTCGGGGAAACTCACATCACTATTTATAATTAATTTTATAAATTTTTATTCAAAATTTCATTTAATTATTAATTTAAATTAAATAAAAATTCAGGATCGTTACAGACCATCCTACAAATACTTGAATGTGTGGGGGTGTCTGCACAAAGTACAAATACTAAAACCGAAAAAGGTCAAAATTGGACCAAAAAATATAGATTGCATATGCATTGGATATGCTCATAATAGTAGTGCATATCGATTTTTGGTGTACAAATCTGAAATTGATGACATTCATGAAAACACCATTATCGAGTCTCGAAATGCCAGATTTTTTGAACATGTTTTTCCTCTTAAAAATTCGATTGAAACTATTGTTCAAAAGAGACCTAGAGATACTGATACTCCTGAGGATAATATTGATCAAACCACGTTTGAAAGGAATGTTGAATCAGAGATGGAGGAACCAAGAAGGAGCAAACGACAAAGGACCTCTAAAACCTTTGGACCGGATTTCTATGCATATATGATAGTAAATGAACCTCTAACTTATCTGCAAGCAATGTCATCTCCTGATGCTCCTTACTGGAAGGAGGCCGTCAACAGTGAAATAGAATCAATTTTACAAAACCATACATGGGAACTAGTGGATCTACCCAAAGGATCAAAACCACTAGGTTATAAATGGATATTCAAGAAAAAACTAAAGGCTGACGGCTCAATCGAAAAGTATAAAGCAAGACTTGTAATAAAGGGATTTAGACAAAAGGAAGATCTAGATTACTTTGATACATACTCACCAGTAACTAGAATCACATCAATTAGGATGCTTATCGCAATAGCATCCATACTAAATTTGGAAATACACCAAATGGATGTGAAAACTGCATTTTTAAATGGTGAACTGGAAGAAGAAATATATATGTAGCAACCTGATGGGTTTCTAAGCCCAGGAAATGAAAATAAGGTGTGTAAGTTAGTAAAATCACTTTATGGCCTTAAACAAGCACCAAAACAATGGCACAAGAAATATGATGAAACTAAGCTATCAAATGGATTCAAAATAAATGAATCAGATAAGTGTGTTTATATAAAACAAACAGATATTGGATATGTCATTTTTTGTCTTTATGTTGATGATTTGTTAATCCTAGGAAATAATAAGGCCATAATAAAATCTACAAAGGATATTTTATCCTCTAGATTTGACATGAAAGACCTAGGAGTGGCAGATGTAATCTTGGGTGTAAAAAGTATAAAAACATCACATGGATATGCGTTATCTCAGTCACATTACCTTGCCAAAATACTTGAAAGATTTAAGCAACGTAATATAACTATTGCAAAATCACCAGTAGATATGAACCAAAATTGGGTAAAGAACACTGGTGATGGTATATATCAGCTTGAATACTCCCGTATACTGGGAAGTATTATGTATGTCATGAACTGCACTAGGCCTGATATTGCATACGCTATAAGCCAGCTTAGCAGATATACCAGCAATCCTGGTAAACATCACTGGAAAGAAATAATCAGAGTTCAAGGATATCTAAAGTATACAAAAAACTATATGCTGCATTATGAAAAATATCCTTCTGTAATAGAAGGATATAGTGATGCAAATTGGATAACTGGGTCAAAAGATACAAAATCCACAAGTGGATATGTGTTTACATTAGGAAATGGAGCAATTTCATGGAAATCGTCCAAACAAACTTGCATAGCAAGGTCAACAATGGAATCCGAGTTTATTGCTCTGGATAAAGCCGCAGAAGAAGCAGATTGGCTTCGAAGCTTTTTGGAAGATATTCCAAATTGGGAAAAACCAGTACCTCCAATATGTATACATTGTGATAGTCAATCTGCTATTGGAAGAGCTAATAGTAAACTATATAATGGTAAATCTAGGCATATTCGTCGTAGACATAAAACCATAAGGCAACTTCTCTCTAATGGAGTTATCACTATAGACTATGTAAGGTCAAAAGATAACATCGCGGATCCACTAACTAAAGGCTTGCCTAGAGAGAAAGTTCAAACCTTATCGATGGGAATGGGTTTAAGACCTATAAACTGAAAAATTTTCTTCAATAGAAACCCAATCAAGCTGACTGGAGATCCCAAGATCTAGGTTCAAAGGGACGACTAAATTGATGATATAACTTAGTAGCACTGCAAGAAACATTACAACCATTCCTAAGATAAGTCAGTGCACAACCCGTCGGAGTGTGGGATAAGCTTAGCTTTTAATGATGTCTATACTGTGGTGTTATAAAGAACCAAGTGGAGTATTACGGGATACTCTTTATAGAATCACCTACGTGAGTGCGAAGGCGCCGCTTCAGGAAGAATTGTGAGGTCAAATTCTTCAAGCACTCATGAGACCAAGTTGGTGTTCATGGAAAAAACGAACACAAACAGAGAACCAAGGAATTATAACGAACACTTATCATGTGTTATCTTTATAAAGCTTACACAAAAGGCTTACAGTTCAAAGACAATCTAGTCCACTGATTCGCCAGTAAGTTATAACGATAAAACACTAGGAAAAGTTCAAGGCCATTGTGCTACTTTCACCGATATGATCAGTGTTTCGCAATATTTCAGAACAGATTAAATAACCACTCATTCATGTGGGGGATTGTTAGAAATGAATAAGTGGCTAAAGTGAGGGAAACAATGTCCCACATCGGGGAATACACATCCCGATTCCACCTTATATACTAAGGCTCGGTAAGTGGTATCAAAAGAAAATGAGGAGAAGGAATGGATCATGCATGAAGGCTTGAAGGCATGAAGGCTTTCATATATATTAATAGGTCAAAGATAAGGGCCTTGGGTCTTGGGGCCTTGTGATTGAATGGACCTCCAGGCTGCACTCTGGCTCGCTGCGCTGAACCGTTTATTTTTAAACTTGAAATTAGGTCGTTAGGCCCAGACGGGCGCGCGCGGGTCTGTTGGTTTAAAGGGTTGCAACCTTTCCAACAGTCACACCCGTTTGAACAGCCAACGGACACTTCTCCCTAGTATATATATAGAGGCACACAAAAAATGAAAAGAAGAACAAATTTTTTCCCTGCTCTTCTTCTTCCCCCTCTGTTTTGAAATATTTACAGTCTTTCTTGCGTTTGTCGTACTGTGTGATTGCTGCGCTGCATCGCAGAGAGGTCCGTTTCAGGTTTGGGAAGCGATTGCTCTACAATCGAAAGCGCCATAGCGGGAGCGATTTTGTTTCAAGCCAACAGTTCTACGCTGGACTCGGACATTCTAATCGGTACATCTATTTTTATTCAGACCATCTTCCTGTTATTCCATTGCATACATATTGCAACGCTTTGCTGCTGTTGCAATTGTGTATAGAACAACATCAGTATTTGAACGTTTCTGTTTATAGTTCTGCAACATTATTTGAAATAGTTTGCTGCCGTTTCTACTATATATTTGCTAACAAGTATGTGATAAGGATGGAGGAGTTTGGCAATGAACGGTTGTATGGAGTAGCAGGAAAGTTCGGTTGAGGCAGCAGCTACAGGTAGGGTTACTCTGGTTGGTGCAGTGGAGATAGTGGAGTAGGAATGGAGGAGAGTGTTGGCTGATGTATTGTATAAGTTGTGATATTGATGGTGTGGATGGTTGAAAGGCAGTTATAAGGGGATACACAGTGGCCATTTCAAGGACTATGATCAACTGGTGGTGCTGAAGGTGTATTTTGAAATGTGGCGGTCAAAGAATGTCGATGTATTGCATAGAGAAGAGGCAGGTGAGTATGTTGATAGAATGCAGGAAGGGTATGGAAGTTGCTGATAAGAAGGGAAGAGTGGAGTTTGATAGAGGAGAGTATATTATGTTTTCAGGTATGTTGTTCTTATGGGTTGAGTAGTGGTTTTGTAATATACTGGTGCTGTGGTTTGGTTTGAGAAATTCTTGTATATAGGGAGGTGGCATATATGCAGTGTGTAGTATTGATGGGTGAAGGAGTCACGGGTGATCAGGCAGTACTAATGGTTTATGGCTGAGGTAGTTTATGTTGAATGAAAGAAGGGGCTTGTAGTAATTAGTGGTTATGGTTGGGGACAGAGGAGAATGTGTATGCGAAGGCAAGATTTGTGTGTACATTATGGATGTACACTAACATTTTGGCAAGTAGTGAAAGAAGAGAAGTTTGATGGTAGGTCATTCAGTTGTATGAACTGAAGTGTCTAAACAAATGTAGTATAATTTTGTGGTTATGTTTCAGTGGATGGTCAGTTGTAAGATGAGATGGAGGAACTGCTGCTGTGTGTGATGGGAGATCGAAGTGATTTGACAGAGGAAGAAGCAACGAACGAGTAGACTGGTGGTCAGGAGATGTTGTGATATGAAGTTAACTGGTATGTGATGGATGTATGTGTGATGTCAATGGGTTATGGGGGGTGCTTTGTAGTGAACACTATGGTGGTATTTGCTGTATGGTTGCTCAGGCAGGAGGAGCTGCTGTGGGATTAGAAGGTGAGGGCAGATGAAGTTATGTCGATGTTAGTGATGATTTTGGGCAATGAAGATCAGTTGTAGAAAGGCAGTTGCAGTGAGGAGAGTAGAATGTATGTAATTGATGACGAGGAGTTTCGGCCGGAGGTGAAGATGCTGCGGAATGTTGAAAGTTTTCAGTGTTGAACTGTTGGTTATATAGATAGAGGTGGAAATGTATGTTTGGTTTTGTGATGTATGGGTGGCAGTAGCAGTGAGGAGTATAACAGGCTTATGCAGTATATAGAATGTAGTTCAAGCAGCTTGAAGTGGTTGCAGTGGTCTTGAATGCCGTAGTACAGTGGATGTCAACAAATGTTGTAGTTGAACGGTGGATGTCAACAAATGTTGTAGTTGAACGCAGGAGATGCAGTCTTGTTTGGTAGTGGCAGGAGTGCAAGTCAGTGCAATGATAAGAGGCAGATAAGAAAGGCAATAGATGGTTACAGTATGGAGAAAATGTTGAAATATTGACGGTCAGATTCTTGTAAAAATGTAAAATGCAAATTGAGTTTGGAAAAATGAAAGTTGTAAATCCAAAGTGAAATAAATAAAAAATTTATTTTTCAAATGAGATTGTGCAGTTGTTATTATTATTATTTTTTTGTTTTTTTTAAAAATTGAAATGCAAAGGAAAATAGAAATAGGGCAACCACAAAACACGATGAAAATGTAAGCTTCAGGACCAACAACAAACACGATTTTTTTTAAATACAAACACATAAAATAAAACACACAAAAATCAAAAGAAAATAATTCGAAGAATAGAAAATTAAAATCAAAAATATTCCCCAGCAACAACGCCAAAAACTTGTTTAACGATGAATTTCTATCGAATTAGAAGATCGTCGAAAAATTTCAAATTAAAATAACAGCAAGCGCGGCGAGTACGGGTCGATCCATAGGGAATTGTTAGATTTTAAAATCAATTCAATCAAATTATCCCAAAAAGAGAGGAAATTGTTAACTACAAGCAAAAAGAAGCTAAAACTAGAATTAAAATGAGATTAAAACTATGAGATAAGTGAAAAATTTAGAGGCAAATCCACTCTCATATTTTTGTAAATAAACCAAAAAAAAATTATGATCTCCAGTTTTGATATTAAGTGAAATAATTGTTGAATTTATCAAAAGTATGGTTTATTTATGCTATTAATTAACATTACTTAAACCATCAAACTATAATACAACAAATAAACCATTTATAAAATCTCATGAAAATGAAGCGAAGTAAAAGCTATTTAAGTATGGTCTGTTTACTATTGTAATTAGTAATATAGATCATCAAATTATGTTTTTACTTTCATTTCAAAAATCAAAAATCAATTAGCAAATGATGATGCAAATTGTGTTTATGTTGAATAAGAATAGCTCATTTGCAAAAGCAATATAAGCTATCAGACCCACTTGTATAAACTTACATCAAAATTCATTTTCATGAAGCACAAACAAAAAAGATCATAAATCATAAAAATCTTGAAATTACATAAAGCTAAAGAGCTTCATTAGCCCTAAATTGAACGGGTTTAGCTACTCATTTGTATTATCATATCAATACATGTAAATTTCAACATTGAAAGCAAAAGAAGTAGAAACTAAACGAAGAAGGAAAATGAGATTAACTATTAAGCTACTTGCATAAAAGAAATAAAACAAAACTACACTACTTGCACTAATGTAAATCTAATCTCCTAACAAAGGAAAGAAGAGAGCATATAAGTAAAAATAAAGATAAAAGTATAAAGAAGCATGTAGAAAAGAAAAGAGAAAGAGGCTAGGAAGCAATTTTTATTTCATGAAACAATGACATTACAACTTATTTTCTTAATTTCCTAACTAATGTGAAAGAGTAGAAGATCCTTTTACATGTACGTAAGAGGGCTATTTATACATGCATAAAACCCTAATTCAATTTTCAGGGTGCTTCCCACAATGGCTTTTAGGAAGTGTGACCACTTAGTAACCATTAACCACTTATTAATCCTTCAATAAATATGCATGAAGCTTTAACCTCCACTTAATTGTCCATTAGCTTCTAATTGTAGATTTAGGTAAGTGGTGGGGTCCTCCATGATCATAAGATCAAATTATTTCCTCTTCATTCCTTTGTATTCCCTTATGCATGCATATATCTTCATGAAACCTTCTCTCATATGCATCAAAATTTCCTATAAAAATCATAAAAAATGTACAAGAAAAAATTCTCAAATTGACACATGCACAAAAATGACCATTTTTCCACTGAATGAAGATGAATATATGATGATTAGAAAATAATTAATTTTCATTTTAAACATATTAGAATGCCCAAATATGACATTTATTTAAATAAAAATGGATAAAATATGGATGCAAATATATGCACATTTACATGCACATCAATAACCCCGTACCCTTAATATTCTCATTTCCTATCCATTCACATTCATTTTGCTAAAAACATAACACACAAATAAAGAAAGAGAAGCCGACCATTACTTGGGAGCGAAGAGGAGTAAATTAAACTAAAGCTAAGGATCTAAGCAAGCAGAATTAATCTCAATCAAATCTCAAAGTTCTTATCCTAATCAAGGTGAATAATAATCAAAACCATCACTATTTTCGATTTTATAATCATTTGATTTTTAAGTTTAAGATTAAGTCCATTATGATGATTTTTGATGATGATATGCTTGGATTTATAATATATTTGATTCAAACAAGATTGTTTGATAATTGTTTATATACGGTTTTAAGGGTAAACATTTAAATTGAATTCCAAATGCCATGAGGAATTTATATATTATGTAAAACATGATTTTGGAGATGAGTTTCAATTTTTATAATTTTTGAAGCTACTGAAAATTTATTCTTAATTTTAAATGGAAAATAGGAACAATTGGGTTTAGAAATTAATTTTGGTTATTTTATCCAGAATTTGGGTTTGAAATCTTTATATGTTAGATAACATATTGAAAGTGAATCTCTATATTTTCTAGGGATTTTTCCTAAGTAATTTACCATGGAAATAAAATTAATTTATATGAAGGACATAATTGTTTTAATTGTTTTGCTTAATGGATGGGCTTATTTGTTAAACTAATCTTTGTTTAGATCATAAATTATGCGGCTGTTATTTTGGTAAAGAATTTGAAAAGTTTGTGGACACAAATAGGCAGGTTAGTTATAAAGTAATTACTTTAAATTGCATTAAATCAGACCTTGCTTAGAAATTATGTTTCGCCTCTTGTAGAAGCAAGCTTTTGACCTTATGCTTCACCTCAACCAAGCTGTAACCAACCAAGTCAAAACAAACTAATGCTGATACCAGTACACAAGGTATCGATATGATTGGTACCTAGTGGATTGGAGAAGGGCGGAAGGCATGGGTCGAAACCTTTGCTTTCGATGGGTTCGAACCCTTTGTTTTACTTTTTAAAGAAATGCGCTTTCCTATTTTTACTAAAAGATTTTGAAGGAGTTGAAACAAATGCTTTCGAAAGGGTCATCTAAATAGCTTTCGAAGGGGTTGCCACATTTTTTTAAGTGTAGCTTTCAAAAGGGGTCCCTATGTTTTAAACAAATACTTTTGAAAGGGTAGTCTCAACCCAATCGAAACCTAAACGTCGTCCCTATGCCTTTCGAATGGATTGAAGCCATCAGCCAGTTCGAAAGGTAGCTTTTGTCTTATACGTATATAAGCTACTTCCTAAAGCTTTCAAAAGAGTATAATGGTTTCGAAGGCAATGGCTTCGTAAGGGGTTTTGAAGCTATCCTTTAAATGTTTTACTTAAATGGTTTAAGCTTTCGAAAGGATGGTTCTGAAGCCATCAGTTGTCCCCCAAATTCTTTTATATGAAGTTTAGTGGTTTCGAAAGGGGTACTTTTGTTTATGTTCACTTTGACCCAAAAGATATTTTTAAAGAAAAACCTAATGGTTTCGAAAGCGATATTTTCAAAAGGTTTCGAAAAGGGTATTTTAAATGGTTATGAAGCTAGGCTTCTAAGAGTTAATAAGTAATACTTAAATATTTTCAAAATAAATGTTTTGATTATTTCGAAAGATATGATTTAAAGTGTTTTGAAAGGCATATGCTCAGTGTTTTGAAAAGAAGATTTGAATGCTTTGAAGAAGGTTATCAAATGGTTTCGAAAGTAAAAGTTAGAGGTTTCGAAAGCCTTAGTTTTCAAAACAATGAACCCAATTTAATTTTTAAGGAAACCATGGCATTAATAAAGGAATTTTGGAATGACTTTTAAGTATTGAGTTTTTGAAGAAGCTTTCCTTGATAAAATAATAGGTTAAAGGGATTAACCATGTTTTATATGAAAATGATCTCAAGGATATTAAACCACGATGTTGGTGATTATTATGTTATTGTGCTTGCTTCTTCTAATATGCATATTCACTTCAAAATGGACCCATAACTATATTTTAGGGAGAAAGGGCAGAATAACTAGCTAATTTAACCCAATAGTGAATATAAATTGGGTTAACTTCTGTATGAGTAGAATTGCATCCAAGAGGTCAGGCAGACTAGAATATAAGATGTTTAAATATTGATCAAATAAGTTGTTAGATAAATAGGTTCATTGTAAACCTTTGAAAACTATGATTAGAAAGATTTAGTGGTAGGGGCCAATTGGTTTATATTGAACCTATGAAAACTACATCCGGATTAAGTTAATGACAAAAGTTAACAGGTTCCTAGTTAACCCACAAAAACTAGGATAAAAGGGAAGTTATTGGAGATAGTAATTGGTTCAGGGAGAACGCATGAAACAATTAACTTATTTGAAGGGCCCAATAGGTTCTTAGTGATCCCATGAAAAATATGAAACCGGACAGGGAGTCCATAAGCTTAAATAGGTTATTAGTATTCCTATGAGAACTAATAGGTTAACAGTGACCCTAAAAACATAATTTAGATAGATCGTCAAAATGAATGGGGGAAGGTATTCCAGAATTGATTTATTTGTTTATATATCATCATAATATTTTGAATTATTACGTTTTAACCATTTGCAAATGCATGAGCATAGTATATTGTTTTTTTATAAATTTTTGGATAGGGTACCAGTGAGGGGAAAACTCATTCTATTAAGCGGTGTGGTCTCACTAGATATCTAAATCGTTTGAGATGGTACATTATTATTCATTCCAGGCTTTATGTCTGACTCAAGTTTATGTTTTCCCCTTAAAATCTCGGATGCTCAATTAACTTTGAGTAGTTTGAGAATTGAGGTCTTCAGGCACCGCTTTTGATGAATAAGCTTTCGAAAATATGCAGGAAGCATAATGGCTATTTAGAGTTCTTTTCTATTTTGATTCCGCTGTGTTTTATTGCAAAGGCAAAGCTGTTTAATTACATAGTTATAGACTCTGATAAATCCAAGGGACATCTTCATATCTCGCTCTTGGCGTATGTTGTAATAATTATATTTCCTTTGAACGTGGTTCTCGAATATGGGAATATGTAATGAATGTTGAACTGATTTGAAATGGAATATGAAAGTTGTTTTCCGATTATTAAATTTTTTCCATATCCATGTGTTTCTATTATATCAATGTACCTAACATTACCGCATTTGATTGCCGAGGATTAATAACTGGAGAAGATTACAGCATCCGTAGTCATTGGGCTTGGGCCTCCAAGTGGGGATTGCTACAAGTTGGTATCAAAGCGTAGGTTTATGAAACTTAAAAGGAATTTAAACCTAAAATATTTTTCAAAACATAATCCAATGAATTAGAAAATAAGAGTGGGGTTTGGGATAACGCTGTGGAAACGTACTTGTATTTGATATATATATATATATATATATATATATATATATATATATATATATATATATAGCTACTATTCCTCTCTCTCTTAGATCATTCTTCTGTATCTTATCAAGGCTCGCATGCACATTTATGAGAAAGAAGATATGGATGTAGGAAACGGAAGAGGAAATCCCAATGGAGGATGCACCATAACCAACGGAAATGTTGGACGCACCAGGAGGAACCTGAGTCGACGGGCTAATGCTAACCAAAATGCAAATGCCAATGTGGGTGTTGGAAATCCACCAGTTGATATAGATGCGATGTATTAGTTCTCCGTCAATCTGATGCAAGTAGGAGCTACTGATGGTGTTGTTGGGAATGTAGGTAGAGCTAATCGTGTCGCTCCGATTGGGGATAATTGTGCTAAGCCAAGCAAAGACTACACCAGTTTTGGTCGAAACCGTTTCTGGGAATGGAGGATGCCATAGAAGTGGAAAATTGGTTGCTGCATTGTAAGAGGATCTATTTAGGTTTGGATGATGAGCAGAAGTGGAGGCTGGCCTCTAAGCAGTTACAAGGTGTAGCACTTCCTTGGTGGAATAGTATTAATGCTGGAGTTCCGAAGGAGGGGTTGACTCGGGAAGTTTTTAGAAGCAGATTTGAACAGAGGTTTTTATCTAAAGTTACTAATCAACATTGATGAGAAAGTTTATGGATTTGGTGCAGGGAGAGATGTCGGTAATTGAGTATGCTACTAAATTTGATGAGTTGTCCTGATATGAGTATGCTACTATAGACAATGACATTAGGAGGAATGAGAGGTTCATTCGAGGAATGAGGCCCGAGATTGCTAGGGTGACCCTGGCACATTTCTGTGATCCTTGTAATGTAGTTGTGGAGATGGCAATACGACACAAGAAGATGCTTGTTATTTGTGCGAGGGAAAAGTTAGTTGAAACCTAGGGTTCTCAGGGAAAGAAGAGAAAGTTCTTAAAGAAGAAGGGAGTCTAGAAGGGAGAAGCTTCCAAGAAGGCAAAGGCTGATTTAATTTACTTCAAATGTGACAAGAAAGGTCATTATGCTCATGGGTGTTGGTCAGGCAAGGGGAAGAAGGCTACAGAAAAAAGGAATGTGAAGTGTTTCAACTGTGACCTAGTTGGGCATTACAAGAATTTGTGTCCAAAACCAGTCAGGGCGGACAAGGGAAAAGCTTTTTTTGTTGGATCATCATCTGCTAGGCCCACTACACCTGAAAAAAGGAAGATTGTGATGGTAGGTATACTTTTGATTCAGAGTATACCCGTTAGGATACTGTTTGATACCCGTGCATCACATTCATATCTCAAAATTTGGTTGATAGGTTATGTTCAGAACCCATATGCCTTGTTACTTCCTTAAGGGTTGCGAATACGATAGGACGGTATGCAACTCTGGGGATAAGATATGACCAGTTAAAACTAGAATAGTTAGGTCATCAGTTTACAAGCAGTCTGCATGTGTTTGATTTCGTACATTTCGTGATCATCTTGGGTATGGAATTATGAGGCTAGGATATTATGCTAGAATAGAGAAACATCGCTAAGACAACTTGATAATCAAAATCGAAATATTTTTTCTCAGTGGAGAATTCTGAATGGAGTAGTTGTGCTTTGTTAAGTGCTATGGAAGTAGGAGAAGACTTAAGTCAGGTTCGAGTAGCAAGATATTTTGCAGATATCTTTGAGCCGATTACATGACTACCACCGAAATGAGTTATTGAGTTTAAGATAGATCTTGTGCCAAGAGCTGAACCTGTAAGTAGACCACCTAGCAGAATGACACCGATTGAGATAATGAGATTGAAGGTGTATCCGGTGGATCTAGAAGAAAGGAATTTTATTAGACCAAGCAGCACACATTGCGGTGCGGTCACGGTGTTTATGAATAAACCATACGGGTCATTGAGGATGTGTATCGATTATCGTAAGTTGAACGAAAAGACGATCAGAATAAGTATCCAATACCGACAATTGATGATATATTTGATCAGTTGTGTTGATTCAGAGTGTATTGCAGTTGGATTTGGCGGTAGGTTTCCATAAATTCAGAGTGGCAGAGAACAGTATTCCATTGACAACATTTCGGACTAGATATGGGTCACAAGAGTGGCTAGTAATGCCATTTGGAGTAACAAACGCACCTGTTTTTTTTGTGGATTTGATGACCGTGTTTTTCATAAGTACTTGGATAGGTTTGTGGTTGTCTTTTTAGATGACATTTTATTGTACTCTAAAGATGAAAGGGGACATGAAGATCATTAGAGTTGTGGTTGAGACGCTGAGGCAGCATCAGCTAAAAGCAATGTTTTCCAAGTGTCATTTTTGGAAGAAAAAGGTTAAGTTTCTTGGTCATGTGATTTCATATACGGGCTTGTCAGTCGATCCAGATAAGATTGAAGCTGTTAATAACTGGAAGAGACCAGAAACGATGACTGAGATTAGAAGTTTTCATAGACTTATTGGCAATTACCATAGATTCATCAAGGATTTCTCGCGGATAGCAGCATCTTTGACTAAGTTAACCAGAAACGATGTGAAGTACGTATGGTCTGACAAATGTGAGGAAGCATTACTTAAGTTAAAGCATTCATTAACCAATGCACCACTGTTAGTAGTTCCTGACAGAAACCAAGGGTTGGTGGTGTATATTGATGCATGTGGGACTGGATTAGGAGCTGTGTTGATGCAAAAGGGTAAAGTCATTGCCCCTCACGACAGCTTAGACCGCATGAAGTGAGATATCCTACTCATGATTTGGAGTTGGCAATGGTGATCATTGCATTGATGATTTGTAGACATTATCTCTTGGGGAGAGATTGGAGCTATTCACTGATAATAAGTCGTTAAGGCACTTATTCTCTTAGAAGGATTTGAATATGGGACAGCAAAAGTGGCTGGAGTTTTTAGCAAAAGACATCAGAATGTAATGTTAGCTGTATTGGTAGAGTGGGAAGATTAAGAAGCTTTGACTACTTATAGTGTACAGTTAAGGTCGACTAAGTTCCAGTCTAAGCACAACCATGTTGACCTATCTAGATGTTCGACCAATATTGATCGATAGGATTGCTTCTATGCCAAATGTTCGCAGCAAAATTGGGCATAACACTCTTCGAAAGTATTTGAAGAGCTAAAATGAAGAAAGTAAATGTAAAAAGAGGATTATCTAACAAACACTTCAAAAGCATATCAGAAAAACATAAAGAAACACAATGATTTAGAGTGTATCGGCGTGTAGCCTACGTCCACTATCAAACTGAGGACTTTATTGATGTTTTCTTGCTAATTACAACTGATCACAGTGGACCGCAGTAGTAAATATCGAGTACAACAGTGACTTTGGAGTGCAAAAATGGATTCGGTAGAGTCTGGACATAGGAGAGCCAAAAGTCCCTTTTCTATAGGCTTTAGGGTGCTATTTATAGGCGTAGGTTGAAAATATCTCGCTCGGATTTTGAGAGACCTCTTCTGGCACGTGGGTAGGCCCACGCGATCGATCCCATGTAATTTGCACTCGGCCCGTGATCGATACGAACGAATTTTCATCGATCAAGATTTGGTCCGATCAAGTCGAAATTGAGCATGAATATTCTTTAGGTTGTACGTAAGCTCCTGTGAAAATTTCATAGCATTTGGACTTGTAGATTTTGAGTTATAATCGACGCAAATTTGGGCTTTTTGGCCATGTTCTCTTCGTGTCGATGCTCTTCATATCGATCCGTTCGAATCGATCCAGGCACGTGCCTGCAAGTTAACATGAGCTAACTCTTCGGATCGATCCATTTTTCATGTCGAGTCAACCGAGTCTCCCCAACATTTGTGCCTTGTTCGTATCAATTTGACTTGGTCTTGTTTGTATCAATTGAAGCTGTTCTGTTTGTCTCGAGTGTCGTGGCTTTGTTCATATCGATCTAAATTGTTCTGTTCGTATCGATTGCGTGGCCTTGTTCGTATCGATCTGTTCCAATTTGATGGATACGAACAACTGATAATGCAATGGATAAAGTCAGATGGATGCGTGTGAGTTGATGGATACAAACAACCAATAATTTGATGGGTATGAACAAATGGACGACATGATGGATTCGAACAGACGACAATGTGATGGATATGAATAGATGGAGGCAAATGAATCGATTCCCTTGGCTTGCATCGATCGTACCTTGAGCATACAAACTTCGATTGACTTGGAATTCGAAACGTCGGCTTTTATAGCTTTGCTTGTCTTGTCATATCAACTGTTGCTTGATCCGGACTCAGATGAAATTTACCGACTTCCATAGTGAACCTGCGCATAATCGATCTTCGGGATGAACTATCTTTGGTGTCCAGTCAATTCCTTGGTATGATGGTTTGGTGAACGCTACTGTTATGAGGTAAGAAATGCATCCCTGACCTTCTACCAGCTTGATATGACTAAAAAAAGAGACATAACCAGGCCAAGTGAGGTCGCTCCTCCTATCGGACACGCTTCTTTAAAACCATATCTTTTACTTTATGATCGACTGGTGCGCACCTTTGATTGTGGGAGTGTTATTCTGAGGTGGGCGTTAGTTGCGGCTACGCATTATCACCAGCCTGGTTTCGCAAAATGGTAAAATCCTACCCTAGGCATAACCTCATGTGCCTTGTCATATGCCTTATCAAGCCCACTATGATTTTGGTTCGTGTCGTAACTATAGAGTGCTCATTAATAGCCCACTTATTTAGTGGAGTTTACAGTACTGTATAGACTACGACATTTATAAAATGTGTTAATGGGGATATGGGTAGCACCTTAATGCTATTTTCAATATATTTTACTTTACTACTAGACATTACATATATAGCATATATTATTACATACGTTAATAGTTTAATGGATCCTTAAAGGATGGGAATCCCAAACATCCTTCGAGTAATTGTTGCATTTCATTTGTTACATTTCACTTGAGTTGATTTACTTACATGAGAATGTTAATCCTGACTCGAGTGTTTTGTTTTTACTTTATGCTCGGGTCAGTTTGAGTTTCATAGCATTCAGGACTTACCTTTTGGAGCTAGGGACTATGTTGGAGATCCATCTATTTATCTATCTATTTTCATAATTATTTCAGTTATTTTTGTTTAGACATTTGTCATTTTCTTATGTATTAGCGAACTTCTATGTACTTAGATTTCTATTGTATTTGCTTCTAACTTTGTTGTTTCTACAGTAGCTTCATGAACTACAATTTTTTATTTATTCCACTTCATATTTTGTTTCTGTGATTCTGTGATTGATTCTATTTACCTCAAAAATAATTAACAATCTGTTGTTTTCAATGATTCAAGTTTGACCTGTGTGGTTTTTTTGTCGATTTAAATGGTTCAAAATAGCGTGTCAGTTAGAGATCATCGTATCTATATTTTTGGCGAAGAAAAATCAAATATTTACTATTCATTTTTGGATTTGCCTTGATTTACATGCAAATCTCGACATTTTAGGTGTTTGGTGAGTGTTTTATCATCTCTACTTTGTTATATATGTATCGATAAGTTTTGGCATGTTTTGAACTCATTTTGTAAGTTAAATTAAGGTTTTTGCACCATTTTACTATCAAAACCTAAAGTAAAAACTAATTTAAAATGATTTGTAATGCTATAGTCATTTTATTTTGATGTATGGTTGCCTTTGTATTTGTTACACTACTGTATAGATACATTATATGTTGATTTGCCATGGTTCGTTGTATTTCTGTATGTTCGGTTGTTGATTGATATGTGTGTTGTATTTATATGTATGTTTTAATGGTTGAAAATGCTCATCGGAGCAAACTAGAGGTAGGAACCATGAAACCAGACTTTAATGGATAGTTTTAAGGATGTTAAAATTATTATCGATGCATATGGAATGAACAAGGTGGAAGAGTAGAGCGTGCAATGAAATCGACATGAAATGAGAGTTTAGAGAAATTATAGCATTTTTATTCGGTAGCACTTGTCCGGTGGTAGTCTGGCCGAGGTTTACTTAGTGTTCAATGGTAGTCCACTTGGTGTCCGACGGTAGCACTTATCCGATGGTAATCTGCTTGGTGTCCGATGGGAGTTTGCTTAGGGTCGACTTGGTGTTTAGTAGTAGTTTACTTAGTGTACAAGGAAACCAATTGTCCCATAGTGATGCAGTTCGGCGTTGTGGAAGACCAGATAGGAAATGATGTCTGGCTGTGCCATGGTTCAGTACCCAGATAGGAAAATTGATTCAGGGGTGCTTGCTGGTAACTTGGCGTCCGAAGTTCATTTGCTCTGGTCGATACCAAGGTAAGAAAACTAATTCGAGGTGCTTAGTGGCGACTTATTGTGTGGGGGGTGTCTACTCGGGCCTGTAACCGATCAAAGAAATGAAATAAAGGATTTTATGGACTGCTTCGAGACCTGGGCATAAGATAGAAACTCAAAATTTAGGAATTTTGGTTGTGGCAAGGCGAAACTTCATGATTTATTTTGGACTTGATCCGGGTTCTATAAGGGATCATATGGAGTGAAGAGGATGACTTCAAAAGATTCAGAAAGTCCTTGGATTTTATGTGGTGACAAGTGAAGCCATGTGTGATGCCTCATCCTAAGACCCACCCTAACAAAGAAATTACAAAGTAATATTATTAGCTAGAGCAGAGAATAGGGATGGCTAAGAGTGACCATGCATGAATTTTACATTAAGTGGGCATTCACACGTCAATTATTATGCTATACATGTCTTGAATCGTGTGGGGTCATGGTGCATAATTCAAGCTAAAAATAAAACAATGGTGGCTATAATAAAATTCAAAGGAACATATAATACTATACAGTTCATAAAATATCAGATCATTCAAAGCGGAATATAATAGATACAAGTCTAAATTGACACATAATTGATACACGATGTAGACTACCCTCATACAAAGTGCTACATCTCAAAATGAATTTGTACACAAAAGTAGTCTAATCACAACATAATATACCACATAATGTCAAATATACACATAGGATGACAAAAGAGAACTACGAGCTATTAGGTTAGATATCCTCTCTAAAGCTTCAAGTTGAAGGACCTGAAACATCTCGGTCTGACCCAAGTATTGTAAAAATAATAAACAAGTCGGTTTAGACTAAGATAAATGTGTTAGCAAAACTGAATGATAGATAAATCAAGATCTCAATTATAAGGATATATCAAAAAATATCAACATTCCTCAATAAATTCCAATCATCAAGTATAAAAAACCATAATAGCTTCTTAAAAGCAAGGAAATGATTTAGTGGCAATCCAGTAATGTAAAATCTAGAAATCTCACATGTAGAAATCAAGAAATCTAATAAGTAAGGCGGCCGCCAAACTCCAAGATTGTAAAATAATTTCACCTACATGTATTTAACTCCAAGATAGTTGTATAAGTATATAAACATCAAGATAGGTACGAGAGCTATAAACATCGAAATAGGTATAAAACGTATGAACTTCAAGATAGGTACCAAACCTATAAAGATCAAATAGGAACAAGTCCTATAAACATCAAGAAAGGTACAAAACCTATAAACGTCAAATAGAAACAAGTCCTATAAACATCAAACGTGTGTCATAAGCTAGTCGAAAAATGTCAAATACTATTATATGTTAATTGAGTAGATAACGATCAAGTGTCTTATACTACACGGATTTACCTAAACCTTTAATATACAATAGTAAACCTCACTTGTGTGTAACAATTGTTTGGTCGAACCAATCTAGGAGTTAATCTGTAAAACAAACGCGAGCATTCCATACCATTAGTTTTATTTAACCATTTGAATCTATTTCTCAATCGATCGATAACATGCAAATTTATGAAAATATTTCTTTTTCAAAACTACTTTTAAAATTTTTGTTTATAATGGAAATATATACATATAAGTAAGATTTTCAAACTATTATTCCCAAAGCATTTCTAAAACCATTGTGTGTGGATATAGATAGTGTGTATGTATATATTAATTAAATTCTTTATATGAATATATATATATATATATATATATATATATTTGATTTACATAAATAGTCTTGCATAAGACTATTGGATTTAGAAATCAATCAATTGTAAACCTGGGTTGAAAACGTGTGTCAAAAGTGCGTAATTATCCAAACTTCCATAGAAAAAACTCTAAGATATTGAACTTCAAAATGGATTCAACAATTCACAAATCACGAACTCGAAAAATATCAAAAAAAATTTACAAGAAATGCAGTAATAAAATTTAGAAATCAACTTTTGAAATTCCACAAGACAACCATGGGACAAACGGGTCGATCGGGGAAACATTGGAACATAGTCTGTACGTTAGGTTTCGACTATGACCCATGCAACGGTTTGACCAATCGGTCCACCGGTTGGTTCCCCAAAGTTGACATCCAGGCGACTCTAGTGACCTTCCGTCGATCCGTTTATGCTCATTCTTCTTGTGAAGCTTCTCTAATGATTTAAGGTACAAAATAGACTGTCATACATGCAAATAAACATGTATAATTAGATGAATTTCATGATTTCATATGATGGATTTAGTAAACAATAAACAAAATGCATTTGGACAAGGAATTAGTCAAAAATTTAAGATCATTTATTCTTCGAATTCAAACAGGATTATCTAACAGCAACAAACATATGTCTAAGGCTAGAAATAGTGAGACAAACTCACCTAAATAAACCAGGAATGGAAGATTAGAGCTTAGAATCTCCTATGCCTTTCTAATTGAATCTCAACCTAGGCTATGAAAAGAATGGGATAGGAATTGATCAAAATCAGAAAACAAAACTGAAATAGTTCTTAAAAAATTGAAGCATAAGTAGATATAGGAGATTACCTTTTATCAAAACACAATAAAATAGGTTGAAAACCCTATAATTTTACTCATTCATTTGGAAATTTGGGGATGTAGGGTTTTTGTACTTTGGAATTTTTTGATTTCGGGCTTTGAGATGAACATGAAAGTGAGAAATATTGAATGTATGTTTTTCTCATTTCTATTTCTTTAGTTTTCGGCTAAGTGGGCAAGTAACGAGGATCCAATAACTAAGTGTTGCTAACTCCCTCAAAACCAAAGTGATACTAATTTGTTGTGTTTCATTTTAACATTTTATACATACTAAATTAAAAAATATTCTAATTTAACTTACAATTATTTCAAAAATTCACAATATAAATAACGTGTCAAAATCTCACTTTTATCAATATTGCAATAATTTATCAAACTTAATTCAAACTTTTAAAATGAAATTTATTATTCATACTTTCATAAAATGTACGTACATTTCTTTTCTTCCTCATCCCCTTCTCATTCTTTCTCCAGAAACAAGAAAAAAACTGAAAGTGTGCTATGGATCGTGTAATATGGATATATGATAATACAGAGTGTAGCGATGATAGCTATACAGAAAATAATATGGAATATAGAAGCAGTATGATAAAAATAACACCAGAGATTTTTATACTGGTTTGGAGCTCCATCGTACGTCCAGTCACAGACTCCTTCTGGAATTTCACTAAAACAACAATCCTCACTTAACCCAGAGAAACAGGTCTATACAACCCCTGAGCAGCCGAACAGGAACGTGAGCAGCAGAACAGGATTTCGCTTCAGCAGCGGAAGAGGACTTCACACGCCTTAGCAGCAAAACATGACTTCAACAAATAAAAAAGATTGTTTTGACCTTGTGATTTTTAACAACACGGATAAGTCTGTTTATAGTACACCCTTCCCATGATCTTCTCCTTGAGTATAGTTGGAATATTTGAAAGTATAGTTGGAAGTAGATTCAAGAGAGTTAGATAAGAAAATTCGGTAGTTTAGAATCAAGTTAGAGTATGTATTTATAGATGTTAAAAAGCAGCGACTGTTAATGAAGAGTTCCAGTTGAAGTGTTGCATCCAATTTTTTTGTAGAGATTCGTAGCTCTTCACAAATAGTCATGTCTTTTCAAAAAATAGCAGTTGTAGAAATTCAGTCCACCGAACCTCTGGGCCAGTCGACCAGATATTCAAACATATTTTTTAATATATATTTTTTTATTCGTGCACCTGTGCATATTGCATAGAAATTTTCAGGTCAGTCGACTGACCTGGTGATTTCTGTGCAATTTGCACAGTTTTCACAGGTTATATATATATATATATTATGATTTTAAAGAAAATTTTGATTATATATATATATATATATTCTATCCTTATATGTATAAATCATAAGGAAGATTATATGTAAGCTAAAATATACGTTAAACCTGGAGAGATCTTAACAAAATTGATTTAAGACTCAAAACAAGATAATATAAAAATTGATGCACCGATTTTGATTTCTTGTCAACATGTAGTATATATTCTCTATTTATCGTAACAGTCGTCAAATCTATATGTTGTAGTGATAGCTTTGTGTCATGAATCACAACAAGTCTCAACATTCTCCTCCTTTTTGATTGATGACAACCTGTAAAATAGATATAGGTTTTGACTATATATATATAATATAAGTACTTACTCCTCTGAATCTTTGATGATCTATACCTGCATTCTTAGTGTTAGTGATAATAATTCTCCCCCTTGGTCATCGACAAAAAGGAATAAAAAGTATGATGTATAGATAGACATTATGAAGGAACCGAACATTCATACATTACAATATCATAAACAATAGTCTTGAAATAATACGAAAAAAGGGGCTATCAAATACAAGCCATAATGTTGTGAAATAAAGACTAATGTTTTTATAATATAAGAAAAGTAACAACTTACTCCATTCTATGCATACCCCTATCACCATGTGATGTTTGACCACCACTATCGTCTCCATCTCCACTGTTGTCGCAACTACTTGCTTGATCATCGGAAGAGGAAGACCAAGTGAAGCCAGGTTGCTTACCCGGATCACCTAGTGTAGCCGTGGAAGTGCGGGATGAACACGAGATAACTTGCCATAACATTGTGAAAAATCCTTTAACTTTATCAAGCTTTTATTTTAACATTAGTGATATCAGATTGAAGAATTTGTTGGTTATAGAAAATCATGGAAATAGACTCTGCGGAGGAAGGCCTAGATTAGGAATCAAAATTTCGTCTTGTTGACGTATAGTTGATTTTTGGCGAGTTGGATGGTGAGATGCTCCGCCTTGTTCTTTTTGTGGTTGATCTTGAGGTAATTGGCATTGAGTCCATTCTTCAAAAGTAATGATAGGAGGAGGTGGAGTAACTGGTAGCTCCATTAATGCTAAAGTACGGGAGTTTAAGTACCTGATGGTAGAAACCGGTGAGTCAGGTTTCAAAATCTCACATTCTTTTAGCAAACGCATAATATACTCACCATAGTTGATGACATTCGTTCGACCATTGTTGAATCTTAAGAACTCATCAAGAATTAACCGAAGCCAATTAACTTTGATACTTTCGAAGATGGCGTATAGGGCTTTGAAGTTGTGTTCATAAACAAGTTCATAACTTCCGGTTCGTGGAGTTTCGATTTACATTAATGCATGTATAATTCTAGCTTTTGGACTTAAGGACATGGATTTGAGTTGGTGCATATCATTTTCCAAAAATAAATGACTTATATGGTCACGAACGACCATATCACAATCAACATTGCTTAATTCAATACCATCATTTTCAGATCTTAAAATGTGAGTCATTTGATCTAACGAGAAAAATACCGGTTTTGCCACAAACCAAACTCCATACACAATCTTCTTGGTTTTGAATGGCTTGGTGACCTAAATTAAGATTAGCATAGAATTGCTAGACTATAATCTGGTTTATTTTATGCTTATTTTCGTTAATATTGAACAAAGACTCCAAATTGCTTCGACGAGCCAATTCTTGTATGTAATAAGGAGAAAAATCGAAAAATTTTACAAACAAACCTTCAAAAATATGGGAATCTTGCATTCTCCATCTTCTAACTGCGGTATTATCGAAGAGCCATTGTTGGATTTGCTCATTGGAAGGAGGTTGGGAGGATGAAGATGCTTGTCCTTTTCTTTTTGGAGCCATTTAATTTGATTGCTTGGAGGTAAAAATTGAGTTTTTGAAGATCTAGGGTTTTAGAAAATTTTAAAATATGAAATGAGAGTGAAGAGTAAAGGGGAAAGTGAAGGTTAAAAGGGGAAAAATGGGTGGGTAGGAGCAGTAATTTTGCTCAGATCCACGAATCAGTCGACTGAATCAGTTAAACAGTCGACTGAACCTGAAATTCAAAAATTTTCAAATTTCTGGTTCAGTCAACTGAATCTTGGTTATGTAGATTTTGTCTTCTGGTCCAATCGACCGATTCACTGTGACAGTCGATTGAGGCTGGATTTTTATTAATTTTTTTATCCTAGTGTCAGTTGACTGATACACTGGTTCAGTCGACTGACCTGTGTGAATTTCCCCAATTATCTTTGTTTTGAGCAATATTTTATATATTTATATTTATGAAGCTTGTAAATTTATTTATTTGAATATTAGAAAAGCATATATGTTGATAATATGAAGGAAAAGAAGTGGTTTATTCCAAAAAAAAATGTACATGCTTTAGTCAAATTATTCGAAAAATAACAATAATAACAATTACTCTAATTTTGAAGGACTAGGAGTTTTGTAGCCCTGTAGCTATTTGCGACGAACATTTGATGCTTCATTTCGATCCCATGAGTTTGGTGAGACCGGTGGTCGTGGCAGGAATGAAGTAGAAGGTCGTCGAATAGGCGAAACAGCGTGTTCGTCTATTGGATGGGATGAAGTACAGTAAAATTTCACAGCAATGTGTTCTATAATTCCTAGACATCTCGAATTGATCTTTTGGTCGTAATGTATTTCACGCTAAAGCATCAGCGACTCTTGTTGATACTATGAAAATCACTTATTTTTTGTTTAGTGTTTGAAGAGACGTCAAACATCTCTTCTTCACTTTCTTTTTCTCCGGAGTATATCTGGTATGATCATGAGAGGTAGAAGGTGGTGTAGTATGATGGACAGGTGTTTTTGGTGATTTGGAAGAGACTAGTATTTCAATGGAGTCAGTTGATTGTGGAGAGGTTGACATAATGATAGTTAGTTTGTATTTTTGTTAGTTTGTATGAAATCGGAGAATAAGTATACCTATTTAAAGACTAATGTTTAGAATAAAGAGGATGAAGTGAATGGTTTGTTTTGAATTTAGCTATAAAAAGTTTGTTAGTTAGGAATGTTAGTTACTACATCGTTGGTTTTCTGCTATTGTGATTTATGGATTGAACTTGGGTAGGTCCAAATAAATCCGTATGAAATAATTCAAGTGGTTGTAGTATCGAAATGACTTTCTTAGATTTAAATGAAGATTTAGTTAATTTACCTAATTGACATGCGTCACGTATATTATTAACTTTAAAACACATCTTTGGTAATCCTTTTAACATATTATTTGTAGAAATTTTAATTATAGTTTTTAAAATTGATATGACATAATCGTTTGTGCCATATCCATGGATCATTTTCTTTGGCTATTAAACACATGTGTGAGTTATGATTAACTTTCATATTCAAAACGTAAATGTTTTTATCTTCATCTCCTTCGAACATAAGATTCTAATTTTGATCGAAGATACTACATTTATTTTCAAAGAATGATATTTTAAAACCTTTATCGCATAATTGACTTATACTTAATAGATTATGTTTTATATTTTTGACTAATAAAACGTTTGTAATAAGAGGTAAATTAGATGTACCATAATTGCTCACGTCGCCTTTGCCGATGATATAGCCCTTGGAATTATCTCCAAAAGTGACAAAACCTCTATATGAGTATGTAATGTTTGTCAGCATATCTTTGTCTCCTGTCATATGTTTTGAGCAACCACTGTCGAGTATCCATTTTCCTCTCTTCTTGAGTGGGACTTGTAAAAAATATGAGATAATGTTGGTACCCACCTTTTTAATAGGGTCCTAAGAGTTAGATCTTAGGAAACCAAACCCAAGTGGGATTAGTATCCCTTTTATAGATATAATTATTATTATTATGAACGTTTTCTATGAATGATCTAATATACTTATTCCTTATTAACTTATTATTAGTTTTAGGAACCCATATATTTATAGTTTTAGAAACTAGTCTTTTTGAAGATATAGGTGTTTTATTAGACTTAACATTGTTTAGATTACTAGATTATGAATTCTTGACTTTCTTCTTATAACCTAAACCATTTTTATTGTTAACAGGTTGTGAATTTTCAATAATTCTAGATAAATTTTCTCTTCCTTTATTAAAATTTGAAACGTTTTTAGTGATTCCTTCTAGTTTGGTCTTTAGACTTGAATTTTCTAGTTCTACTATTTTAATATTAGTTTTTAAATCAAGATTTTCAAAAACAAGAACATCATTCTTTTCTTTTTGAGTTTCAATTTCTTGACTCAATGATATCAGTTGAGAATTAACATTTGAAAGCGATTCTTGAGTTTTCTCAAGTTCTTCTTCCAATATTTTTCTTCTCGTCTTTAAGCATATCTCTTTCGAATTCTGCCTTGTTTTGATTTTCAACAGCCTCTTTATAATTTATTTTGAGACTTTTTAAAGTATCTACCAATTCTAAGCTTATTTCTATCATATCATCAAAAGTTAAATCATTGACCTCATTATCTTTGGCCATAAAGTATATGTTGACTTGTTCATTATCGTTGTCACTATCACTTTCAGAAGACGAAGAAGAGTCTGAATCATCCCATGTAACCGAGAAAGCTTTTCTTCTGAATTTGTCTTTCCTTTTATTACGACATTCTTTCTTTTGATTTGGACAGTCCTTCTGTATATGCCTCCTTTTGTGACAGTTAAAGCACGCCAAAACTGATAAAGACGATGGTTTATTGCTGTTTGAACTTCTTTTGCCATTATTTCTGTTTCCTTTGCTATACTTCAAGAATTTCTTAAAGTTTTTGGCAATAAAGGCTAGATCGTTTTTGTCTGAATCTAGAGTTATTTTGGAAATATCCTTCGCTTCTTCAATAGCGAAATTTTTTCTTTCCCATTCTTCCTTTAAAAAGTTAAGGATTTTGGATATAACATCAAAATCTGAAAGTTTTTTCTCCTACTCCTACTAATGAACGGTAGATATCCTGAAATCTTGAATACATATAATTTATAGATTCATTTTCTTTCATCCTAAAGTTTAGAAACTGCCTTTTGAGCATGGATATTTTGCTTTGTTTGACCTTATTAGTTCATTCGTGTGTAAATTTGAGTGTTTGCATATTTCATATGCATTATTGCACATTCTAACACGGTTAAACTCATTTTTATCTAAGGCACAAGACAACATATTCATGGCTTTTGCATTTGCTGTGGCATCTAGATTCTGTGTATTTATCCAAGTAGAATACTCTTCAGTAGGAATAATATATTCTGTTTGAGCTATTTTCCATGAATCAAAACCATATGCTTGCATACATGTTCTCATTCGTGTGGCCCAATAGTTATAATTCATGCCATTAAATAGTGGTAGACATGCAGTGGATTGTTCTTCAATGAAGCCAATGTTAATGCTAGTGCCAGTGTTAGTTTTCCATATTATTAGATTATCAGATAACTATGTTATAGTTATATGATGACCTTGCTCCGATACCAAATGAAAGTGTGTTATGAATCATGTAATATGGATATATAATAATACAGATTGTAGTGATGATAGCTATATAGTAAATAGTGCGGAATATAGAAGCAGTATAATAAAAATGACACTAGAGATTTTTACACTGTTTCGGAGATCCGTTCTACGTCCAATTCCAGACTCCTTCTACATTTTCACTAAAACAACAACCCTTACTTAACTTGGAGGAACAGGTCTATACAACCCCAAAGTAGCCGAACAGGGACGTGAGCGGCAGAATAGGATTTTGCCACAGTAGCCGAAGAGGACTTCACACGCTTGAGCAGCAGAACAGGACTTCAACAAATACAAAATATTGTTTTGACCTTGTGTGTTCTAATAACGTGGATAAGTCTGATTATAGTACACCCTTCCTACGATCTTCTCCTTGAGTGTATATATATATATGTATATGTATGTATGTATGTATGTATGTATGAAGTTTATGAAGAATAGAAAGATATAATATTGCTTTAATGCAGAATATTTAAAGTAGATTCAAGAGAGTTAGATAAGAAAGATAAGAAAATTTGGTAGTTTAGAATCAAGTAAGAGTATGTATTTATAGATGTTAAAAAACATAGACTGTTGATGAAGAGTCCCGGTTGAAGTGTTGCGTCCAAATCTTTTTGTAGAGATTCGTAACTCTTTACAAATAGTCATGTCTTTTCATAAAATACTGTTGTAGAAATTCAGTCAACCAACCCTCTGGGTCAGTTGACTGGATATTCGAACGTATTTTTTAATATCTATTTGTTTATTTGTGCATCTGTGCATGTTGCATAGAAATTTTCAGGTCAATCGACTGACCTGGTGATTTCTATGCAATTTGCACATTTTTCGCAAGTTATATATATATATATATATATATATTTATATATATGATTTCGAAGAAATTTTTTGATAATATATATATATATTATATGCTTATACGTATAAACATTAGGAAGATTATATATTGGCTAATATATACTTTAAACGAGGAGAGATCTTAACAAAGTTAACTTAAGACTCAAAACAAGATAATATAAAAATTGATGCACCGATTTTGATGTCTTGTTTCTTTGTAACATGTATTCTCTTTTTGTCATAACAGTCGTCAAATCTGTATGTTGTAGTGATAGCTTTATGTCATGAATCAAAACCAAGTCTCAACAAAAATTACAGAGCTTCATTTCCTCCTTCTTCCTCGTCCAATCCAATTCCAAAATTTGACCTAGCAAACCCTAGCCTCCTTTTCCCTAGCCTCTCTCTCTCCCTCCTTATCCCTCTCTCCTCTCCTTTCACCACTTTACCGTAAAACCACCCCACACCCTTCGGCCACCCGCACATAGGTCGCACACACCTCACACCCTTTGGGTACCCACACACGCCGCACACACCCCACACCCGCCAGCCACCCACACACACGCCGCACACACCCACCTACTCCCTTGGCTGAAACCACACACCCACACATGGCTCCACACCCACACACCGACCACACTTTCTCGGCCACTCCATCCACACCCACCCACACACCGACCACACTTTCTCGGCCACTCCATCCATACCCACCCACCCGCCCACTCCCCTGGACGTGCTCCCCTATTAGGTCGAGCCCAAACTCCTAAGGCCGAACCCCTCTGGCTCCTTCTCTCTTCATTTATAAAAAAAAAAAAAAAAATTTCAAAGTCATTGGATCAATGATCTTGGATCATGGATCGTTCGTGTTAGTGTCTTCGTTTAGAGCTTAGTTCATTTTGTGATTATGGTTTCTATCTCTGTATCCGCTTTGTGTCCATTCGTGTAGTTGTTACCGTTGTTAGCCACGAAAGGTGAGAAATCATCCACGACTAATTTCTTATATTTAAGTGAATGGACACCAATTGAAATGTTGGTATAGTTAGATTTTTTTTAGTTAATATTATATGACATGATATGATGCTCACCCGTGACACGATATGATATGTTATATGATATACTCTGATATGTTATGTTATTTATTCATTTATATCACACTGCAAGTTCCCTAACTATGGGTTGAAATAAAACATTCCTGAACGATCTTATAGATTAGGATAAATCGTTCTGGGTTGAAATGATAGACCCCAAGCAATTTTATTGATTTGGAGCTATTAATTTGGGATACGCGTTGAAATGATACATACCTAAAAATTTAAATTATAATTTGAGTTGAAATGGTATATATCTAATCACTTGACCAAAGGGTAGAAAATTATATACAAACACCATTGGTCGGTTTAAATTATTTTGAAATTATTTTCTAAACTATAAAGTATGTTTGGTTTCAAATTTTGATTTTAAAATTTAATTTAATGATTTTATTTAAATTTATATTTGGAAAATTATAATATTATTATGTGTTTTAAAATTTTAAATTATAGGCTAAATAAAGTTTAAATGTAAATTTAAGATTTTAATTGGTTTTAAAAATATATAATTTAAATAATTTTAAAAGTTAATTTAATAAAATGTTTAACATAGTTTTAAATTTAATATAATAAATATAGTTTCGGTTTAATTTATTAATATAGTTTTAAAATAATTATAAATATAGAATTTTATATAATAATTTTTATAAATAAAATTCAAGAAGTTAAGCGGAGAATACTTTGTAATTAAATTTTTATTTAAAGGCTTTAAAATTTAAATAAGATTTTATTTAAGTTTTAAAGATATGATTTTTGGAATGTAATAATTTGATTTAATATGAATTGTAAGATAAATGTTTTAAATCTAAAATATAACCAAAGTTAAATATTTAAGTATTGATTTAAATTATAATTTAAGATTTATTATTTACATGTTTTATAAAATTACCACGGTGTGAAAAATGCAAGAGTTTGGTTAATAAAGAGACCGGGGTCGGATATTGTCATACTCTCTGCCAATTCTGAAACCACTTAAACAACTGTGCATGCGGTGGAGAATCCAAAACGAAGTAGGATGGTTTGACGAACGTGACTGTTATGAGGTAAGAAACGCAGCCCTGACCTTCTGGTCAGCTTATTATGACTAAAACAAAAGCATTAACCAGGCCAAGTGAGGTCCCTCCTCCTATCAGACACGCTTCTTCGAAACCATATCTTTTACTTTTTGATTGATTGGTGCACACCTTTGATTATGGGAGTGTTTTTCTGAGGTGGGCGTTTGCTGTGGCTATGCGTTACCACCTACTTGGTTCCACAAAACTGTAGAATCCTACTCTGAGCATAGCCTCGCATGCCTTGTCATATGCCTTATCTAGCCCATTATGATTTTGGTTTATGTTGTACCTATGGAGTGCTCCCTAATAGCCCACTGGTTTGGTAGAGTTTAGAGTACTATATTGACTACGGTATTTATAAAATGTGTCAAGGGGTATATGGGTAACGCCCTAACGCTATTTTCAAAATATTATACTTTACTCTTAGACATTACATATATAGCGTATATTGCTACATTTGCAAATAATTTAACGGATCCTTAAAGGATGGGATTCCCAAACATCTTTTTAGTTACTCTTGCATTTCCTTCATTACATTTCACTTGAGTTGATTTACTTACATGAGAATGTTAGTCACGACTCAAGTGTTTTGTTTTTACTTTATGCTCGGGTCAGTCTGAGTTTCACAGCATTTAGGACTCGCCTTTTGGAGCTTTAGACTTTGCAGGAGTTCTATCTATTTATCTATCTATTTTCTTATCTTTTTCAGCTATTTCTATTCATACATTTTTCATTTTCTTATGTATTAGCAAACTTCTATGTATTTGGATTTCTGTTGTATTTGCTTCTAACACTTTTATTTCTATAGTAGCTTCTGAACTACTATATTTTACTCATTCCGTTGTATATTCTATGTCTGTGATTCTATGATTGATTTTGTTTACCCTAGGAATCAATAGCAATCTATTATTTTGAATGATTCAAGTCTGACATGTATGGTTTTATTGTCAATTTAAATGGTTGAAAATAGTGGGTCGTTACATGTGTTATGTTATATTGAAGATTTTTCGGATATTATGAATACTTTGGATATGCTGTGACCAATTACAGTTGTATTATTGAATGTTTAATTGTAATTAATCATGTATTTAAAATTTTAATATAATTAATTTGAATAAAAAGTGTTGAAATTGTATGATAATATGAAAAATAAATTAATAAATGATAGATGTGATTATTTGCAATTTTTGGATGATGCTTTTAAATAATAGTGATTTAAAGAATTAAATTGAATTTAATGGGAGAAATTTATTCAGGTTATTATTTTTGAATCTAAGGAAAAATTATTATTAATAAAGGAAAATATAATTTAAATTGCATATGGAAAGTTTATTATTTTTATTTACAATTAAAGCGAAATTTTAATAATAATAATATAGTTTTTGCGAAAATTACACTATTTTAAGTCAATAACAATTAACGAATTTTATAGTTTTTTATTGGGAAATATTATTACTATAATTTAAGTAAAAAAATAAAAGATATTTTTGAAATATTAGTGGTAGTAATGGTATGTATCAAAAAGTGATTTGTGTTAAATTATTATTATTTTCCCGCCTTTTGGCAAGGACGTGACACCAAGAACTTGATTATAAACCAATGATGGTTCATACTGGAGATTGGTTATATATAGGTTGACTATGGATACTGGTAAATTTTGCCCGAGCCCTGATCGAGCTACAATTGATATGACTTGGCAAGCAAAGCTATGAAAGCCAGCGTTCTAAATTTCAAGTCAAGCGGAGTTCGTATGTTCAAGATAGTGTTCGATCAAGGTTAAGAAATCCAACTCTATACGTATCCGTCCAATTTCGAATCCATTACCCAAGAGAGATTTAGTTCGTATCCATCGCCTACTAGCTTCCTTCGTATCCATCAAAATGAAGCTACTTCGTATCCATCATGTTAACAACACTTCGTATCCATCAAAAAATGTCCATTTTGTATCGGTCTCCCTCTATCCACCTCGTATTGATCTCCTACCATCGATACGAACATCAACAACCACCGATCGATACGAAGAAAGCAACATGAATCATTTATATGAAGGTGGCTTCCGACCATCGATACGAAATAGCATGCAAGCATCGATACGAAGACGGCAATGTCACACAAATCCAAACTTGCATCGATCACAACTCGAGATCTACAAGTCCAAACACCACCAAATTTTCAAAGGAGCTTGCCTACAAGGCCAAGAATGTACAGATAAATTTCAGCCAAAAAGGATCAATTCTTGATCGATACAAATTCCATATGTATCGCTCCCAAATCGAGTCGAAATCACCTGAACTCGATCTCTTGGGCCCACCCATGTGAGAGAAGAAGTCCTCCAAGATCTGGGCGAGATATTTTTGGCCTACGCCTATAAATAGCAGCCATATGCTTCCAGAAAAGGGACTTTTGGGGAAGCTTCTACACCATCACTATGCTGAAACTCCATTGTAACTTGAGTTCTATCTATTATGTCATTGTAATTCAGTTCAGAATCATGAATAAATAACAATCTCTTCAAAGTGGATGTAGACTACAATGCCGAATCACTATAAACGCTAGTCTTCTTCTATTTGTGCATGCTTTTATTGGTGTGATTGTTAGATTTGCCTTATTTTCCCTATAATTTCTGCATTCTAATCTCTTCAATTACATTTGTTGAGTGTTGTGCCCAATTTTGGTACAAACAATCACTATTTAGTGGCAAATAATTATATTGTGATAATCGCCCTACACCTTCGACACCCAATATACCTAAAGAGTACGGTACCCGACCGATGTAAGATGACAGCCAAAGGTGAAAAGAAGAGAAATAATCACAAAACCTGTTATATATCTCACAGTGCATCGAATAAAATATAATAATAGGCAGATGAGACAGTAATAACTAAATGAACCACAATATTAGAGTATACAGGTGGACAATGCCATAAAAGATAGTGCTAGAGTTTACACAACTGATAATAAACTCAAAGGTAAACCGTCTCTAAGCAGAATAAACGAATATTGTCTAGGCTCTATTGTAACGACCCGTATTTTACATATCGAGCGAGCCTAAAATATTATTTTTAAATTCATATAAGGTCATATGACTCTATAATTTTGGATAATGGCAATTTGTGACATTTCCTGTTTTTCGAATTTTATTGGATGATCTTTCCCTTAAAAACTTGTAATGGTTGTAAATTTTGATAGAGGCTAAATAAGTGTCCAAGATCACATCCATTGGAAAGTATAATGGTTTCTCTTTCCCTCGAGCGGTCATGGTAGAGATTTGGACTTTCTGGCCAGGAGATATCGATGTTTGAAATTTGGCAGTTTTTAGATCAGCTTAGTGGGTTATTAGTGAGATTGGAGGAGGCCCATAACCAATTTTGGATTTATGGTTCATATTGGCCGAAACAAACATCCCAAGATCATTTCTATAGTCTCCCAAGTAGATCTAAGTCTTCATTAACCCACTCTTTATCCAAAACCTTCTCTTTTCTCCACCAAATCGAGCCTGAAATGTAGAAAAAGGATAGAGTAGCAAAGGGGTTAGTTAGAGATCATCATATCTATGTTTTTGGAGAAGAAAAATCATATGTTTACTATTCATTTTCGGATTAGCCTCGATTTACATGCAAATCTCTACATTTTAGGTGTTTGGTGAGTTTTTAATCATCTCCACTTTGTTATATATGTATCGATAGGTTTTGGCATGTTTTGAACTCATTTTGTAAGTTAAATTAAGATTTTGCACCTATTTAATATCAAACCTAAAGTAAAACGAACTAAAAATGATTTGTAATGTTCTAATTGTTTTATTTTGATGTATGGTTGCCTTTGTATGTGTTAGGCTATAGTATAGATACATTATATGATGATTTTCCACGGTTCATTGTATTTCTATATGTTTGGTCGTTGATTGATGTGTGTGTTGTGTTTATGTGTATGTTTTAATGGTTGAAAATGCTCATCCAAGCGAACTAAAGGCGCGAACCATGAAACCAGATGTCAATGGATAGGCTTAAGGATGTTAAATATCATATCGATGTATATGGAATGCACAGGGGTCGAAGAGTAGAGCGTAGCGGTGAAATCGACATAAAATGAGAGTTTACAGAAATTACAACATTTTTATTCTGTAGCACTTATCCGGTGGTAGTCTGGCCGGTGTCTACTTGGTGTCCGATGATAGTCTACTTGGTGTCTGGTGATAGCACTTATCCGATGGTATTCTGCTTGGTGTCCGATGCTAGTCTTCATAGAGTCCACTTGGTGACTAGTGGTAGTTTACTTAGTGTACAAGGATAGAAATGGTTACATAGTGATGTAGTTCAGCATTGTGGGGGACCAGATAGGAAATGATGTCTGGTAGTGCCGTGGTTCAGTAACTAAATAAGAAAATTGATTCGGGGGAGCTTGGCGGTGACTTGGTCTTCGAGGTTCATTTGCTCTGGTCAGTACCACGGTAAGAAAATTAATTCAGGGTGCTTAATGGGGACTTATTGTTTGGGAGGTGTAACGACCCGTAATTTCGCTACTTCGAAAATGAGAGATTTCGTTCGTTTTAAATTTAAAAGGAATTTAAATCTTAAATAAATATGCTATATATAATAAATAATTATCTATTCTTATAGTTAATAAATAAAAAAGTATAAATTTGGCTTTTTTAACAAATCGACAAAAGTTAAGTTTTGTTAATAATAAATAAAGGCTTAAATAAATGGATTTAAATATTTATTTAAAAAGGCAAATCTTATTCAAAACATCTAATAAAGATAATAAAAGTATACTTATATATTTAAAAATACGTTAATAATCGTTTTACAAAAATAACCAAAATTTGTCGCATTTCGTCAGTTTTACAAACACTGTAAAAATAGAGATTTTGATATTAACTAAATATGATTTTAAAATATAAAGAGACATGTTTTAATTTATTTAAAGAAGTTCAAAGTTCATTTTAAAGTTTGGTTTACTTCAATATAGCTTAACAAAAACGTCAATTTTTGACGGTAAAATTTGTCAACAAAAACACCGTTTCCAACCAAAACAAGTTGTCGACAAGTTGTTGCAACTTGATACATTTTCTAACACATAAATACAAGTTTACAAACTATTTAAACACTTTAAATTTAGCACTAAAAGACAAAAGGAGTTTACTTTTGAAAAGTTTAAATAAATATATAAAAAGTGAAAAGACATGATTTGACTATTTTCAAATTAAATTAAACTTTAATAAACAGCATCATTTCTTTATATCATATCTCATTAATGAGATGGTATATATAAGCATGGAAAAAGAGCAAACTTATTAAAATAATTACAAACCATAAGAAATTGACACCTCTCTTTGCTACTTACACATTTTTCCTTAACATCATTTCCACCATTAATGCAAATCAAATCAAAGCAAAAGTCTTCTCTTTAAAATACAAAATTCAAGAAAGGAAAAGTAAGTAATCATTCCTATCTTTAACATCACCATTAATGCATAAGTCACATCACTTATGGAAAAGGAGAAAATGTTATTTTAACATTTTAAAGTGTAAGAAAAAGAGGTAAACATCATTTCTTAAGTAAAAATTCAAATCAAACAATTTCTTCTCCATTAAGAAAAGGTCAAATCAGGGGTAAGAAAGTAAATGAAAAGACAAAAAAGTAGAGAAGGGTATTTTAGTCATTTTTCATCCAACGCTCAAGTGTAAATATGCATCCATAACTTTCATTTTTCACACTTTATTGTCCACCTTCTTCATCATTTTCTGCTTCTTCTTCATCATCTCCACTTTCATTTCCATGACGTCCAACCTCTCTTCCACTTCCACAACTTCTTCATTTCCTTCCATCACCACCTACCTACCTCCTACTCAACCTAAAACCTCCTCAACTCACGGCCAAACATCCCCACACGCACTCCCATACCACACGCCCCCTCCTACACCCAAGGCCGAGCCTAAAACCCACCTACCCAAGCCCATATTCCACCACTACCAAGGTCGTACCCACCTCTCCAATAAAAAGGAAAAAAAAAGGAAAAAAATGAAAAAAAGAAAGAAAAAAGAAAGAAGGAAAAAGAAGCGACGAATTCAAAAACGTTGGAAATAGCACGTTAGCTCGAGAGACAGAAATCTTACGTTAATGATTGACGGAGTGGAAATAAAGGTTAGAAATTCTCATCGCTTTTGAATTTATATTTTGATTATGGTAAAACAATCATATTTACACACTTATGACATATAAATGTTTATATTGATTGTTAATATGGATGATTGATAGTTAGTTAATTAATTGAATTGTATAATCTGTTCCGTTGTGACATTTATATTGAATGTTGAATTTAGAATCATATGTTATGTAATTGGTTGAATGGATGTTATGTTAGTGATAAATATGAATATTGGATATGTTCATTTTGATTAAGTAATCACCTTTGTTAACAAGACCCTATTTTAATGATATGAGATATTTTGAAAAAATAAGTCTCCGTTCAATTAGAAGTGAAATTAAAGTAAAAATAAAAGAGAATTTAAATTTTACAGTGCAACGGATTTAAAAAGGATAATTAATTTGAAATTGAAATTGAGATGAATAGTGAAATTGAAATCGATTTTGAAAAACTAAAGTTGAGATAAAGGTTGAATTGAAGTTTAAATTGAAATCAGATTTGAAATCTAAGTTTTTAAATGATTTTAATTTGAGAGTAGAACTGAAATTGAGTTGAAATTAGAATTTAAAATTTAATATTGAAACAATAGGAATATAATAATATTATAATGTGGTAATAGTAAAAATATATTTTAAATGCTTTAAAAAGTGAGAATATTGATTTAAAATGATCTGTAATGATTTTATAAGCATAAGAATTCAATTTGAATAGATTATTTAAAGTATTGAAAAATAAGTTAAAACTAGGTGCGTCGCGCAACGGTAGATTTCGCGCCGAAAGTTCAAATGAATGTGTAGAGTGAAATATAGCTCGGAATTCTTCGAGAAAAGAAAATTCCGGACTATTTTATCCATATCTTTGAAACAAAAAAATAAAATCAAGATTTCGTCTTGTAGATTTTGAAATAAGTCCAAATCAATTTTCCAAAATAAACGCGCTAGTGCAGTTAAGTGACCATAACAGGAAATCTGTTTAAATGATTGTTTTTAATTATGGTAAAATATGAAATAAATTTGATAAATCTATTTAAATGATTTAAAAGAGATTTGAATTGGAAAAATATGAATTATCGAATGTTTAAAAGTTGATTTAATCAATTAAGCTTATAAGGCACTTTCGGCAGCACTTTTATGCTGCAAATTCTATAATCTTTTGGAAATGAGTTTAAATGTAATAACGATTTTTCCAGAATCAAGTGTGAACGTTTTAAAAAGGATAATGAAATGTTTCGAAAAGATGATTTGGAATATTTATAAGCAATTCCAAAATAAAGTTGAAAGTCTAAGTATGCGGAAACTACTAGTACGTTTGTCCCACCTGTGAGACCTGGGAAGATAAAACAATGTGTTTAACTAAGGTTAGGGATGGAGCAACCAGTGTCTCGAACTTACCTGGCTTATGTTTTCTTTTCTTAGGCGAGGGGTGGAACGGATCGAACGGAAAGCCCGGATTCTCTTAAATAAAAAAGATTGTATTAAGTTTTTGAATTAAAAGAAGATTGGTATTATCCAAAATTTAAGCAATCTTCAAAATGAATGATTTCTATGAACCTATTTACTCAACAATGTTTGCTAAGATTGATTTAGGGTTTATCGTAAATGATGTCTTAAATAACATTGTTTTTGACTTGCATAAAAGGTAAAGAATTTGATTGAAAATTAAGTAAGGAATTTTGAGATATTTTCCAAAGCAAAAGAATGAATTACTTAGAATTATCCTAAGTCAAAAGAAAGATATTTCAAAATCATCCGCAAAAGAGTTAAAGTGAAAGGAGACTTAATAAATCCTGTATACTTATATTCAATTTTTATCGATAATTGGATTTCGAAGGAACCGGGATCAGATTTGCTTAGTGATGTTCGTACATGATAGGGGGTTCTCGCTTCTTGTTAGGTAGCGAACGGATGACTCTTACTCCTGCATGTCCCTGTGATCGAGTATCGAGGGATTGGTTTGGTAGTTTACCTTACAATCGAGAGGCTGGTCGTAAAAGCAAATCGTGAGGTACCCATGTGAGCTATGGTGGAGTTTATCCACTGTCGATGGTTGCAAAGCCTAGATCATCACATTTGGTATCAGAGCTTTTGGTTGAGCGAATACCGAAGCCTGATTGGGGGTAAGTCTCATCAGAGATAAGATTAGTAATATCCTAGGATGAGTAACTCATTCGAGATATGTTAGTAACACCCTAGAATGAGTTATGAGAGTATTATATATATGAGCTTATGAGCAGGTATTTGTTAATTTTATAAAAATGATTTTGTTTTAAAGATGGTAAATGGAGTAATTTTACCTTGGGTTTATATTATAAATATTAATGAGGATGTTATTATCTTTTAGGTTAGAAATTAAGGATTGTTTGTAATTTAGATTAGCAAGACTAAACTATGAATATCTTGAGATTAGAATTGCATAATTTGACTATAAGATATTTCATATAAAATCAATTGTTTTAGAACTAGAATTTAGAACTTTAATCATATACCCTTAGATATTTAGTATTAAGAAATAATAATGATTAAGTGCTTATCATAATGGATGGATTTAAAAGCTAAGTACAAATATCTTGTGAAGTAGAATTCACAATTTGATTATAAGATATTTGATGATAATATTGAAGAAACAAGTAGTAACTAGAGAAAGTAAAAAAGAAAATAAATACTTAGAAAAAATTCTTATTAACAAGATAGAAAAAGATAAGCCAAAATTGAAATTTTAGGTAAATATAATGTAAAAGGATAAGTTCTATAACTTATAAAGGAGATAATGTAATTTGAAATTTAGACACTTTGACTAGGTTAAAATCAAAGTGAAATTTAGAAATAAGAGATATAGGAAATATCATCCTAATATAAAGCATATCATCCTAATATAAAACTTTGAATTAGTGATACATTTAGGATAACATTTGTAATTCATGATAAAGCAAGAATAGAAGTGGATATTTTTGAATAATATGGTTAGTAGGTTGAATGTTGGATGAAAATGTTTAAGTAACAAATACCATGTGAATTAAGTTTCACAATTTGACTATAAGGTATTTGATGGATTTAAGGTTAAAAAATTTGATTTAGAAAATGGATAGGTAAATAAGTTAAGTAGTTAATCATAGAATCAGTGAGAAAAAGGTGTACACTTAGTAAAGTTGTCTTATTAATATATGAATTGGATAAATAATATTAGCTAAATGAAATCCTTAGGTAAAGAAAACTTAGGGTTGAGTTTTAGAACTTATTAATTTGAGATAATAGTAGAGTTCCATGTTAGTTAAATACCTTAGTTGAAATAATAACAATTTGAAATTTGGGGATGTGTATATACACTCTTAGGAAGTAAAGGTATATTATACATGTTTAAGTCATACTTGTATGCTTAAGTAACAATGGATCCAATAAAAAGTGAATGGGTGTGAAATAAACTTAGATAGAAAGTTTGAAGAAATATGTTAGGTAAAAATGAATGTGAATAAGTACATAAGTTAAACGTAGATCATTTCGGCACATAAATTTTGATCTAAGATTTGAGTACATAATTTTGAGGTGTTTACACCAATCCAAAAAAGAATGTATCACTCAATTCTTGATGGCAAATATTGGTGAGAATTTGTGATTAGCACGAGTTTTCTATCTTAGTTGAGAACTATGCAAGGAAAGTAAGGGTTTGTGATCAAGAAATCTGATCAAAGTCCGCACTAGAAAATCAGAGGATCAATACTAGTTCGGAAGAAAAGTTGTGAATTCAAATAATAGATCGAATCAAATATCATATATAGTATGATATTTAGGTCTGTCTACTTAGTAATTGGATAGTTATCTCAAATAGTAGGCACTAAATATAGTGATTGGACTGATATTTTGGTATGTATATATTTAGACCTCAGGTATAGTACATGCTCAGGTCAGATAATAAGTTATGTGGTGGTATTCATTTATCTTGATATAGTATCGGTGTGGTTGTTTTGGATGCATAATCTTATTTGGTTGTTGTATATATTATCTTAAATGTGCAATATGCACTACGATGGGTAGGATAGAAGTTTGAGTTGATGTATGTATATATAACTGTAAGTACGTAATAGATACTCAGGTTAATGTAGAAAATCTTTATATATATATATATATATATATATATATAGTTGGCATCATTTGTTTTAGTGTTGTTATGATATCGACCTTCTTCTTTTCTATCATCAGTAGAAATAAGTCAAATTATTTGAGGATATGAGTATGAGATAGATTCCTTTATCTAACTTTCATTTCGAGGACGAAATGCTTTTAAGTATGGGAGAATGTAACGACCCGTAATTTCGCTACTTTAGAAATGAGAGATTTCGTTCGTTTTAAATTTAAAAGGAATATAAATCTTAAATAAATATTCTATATATAATAAATAATTATCTATTATTATAGTTAATAAATAAAAAAGTATAAATTTGGATTTTTGAACAAATCGACAAAAGTTAAGAATAATGAATAAAGGCTTGAATAAATGGATTTAAATATTTATTTAAAAAGGTAAATCTTATTCAAAACATCTAATAAAGATAATAAAAGTATATTTATATATTTAAAAATAGGTTAATAATCGTTTTACAAAAATAACCAAAATTTGTCGCATTTTGTCAGTTTTACATATACTGTAAAAATAGAGATTTTGATATTAATTAAATATGATTTTAAAATATAAAGAGACATGTTTTAATTTATTTAAAGAATTAAAAAGTTCATTTTAAAGTTTGATTTACTTCAATATATAGCTTAACGAAAACGTCAAATTTTGACGGTAAAATTTGTCGATAAAAGCACCATATTCAATTAAAACAATTTGTCGACAAGTCGTTGCAACTTGATACATTTTCTAACATATAAATACAAATTTACAAACTATTTAAACACTTTAGATTTATCACTAAAAGACAAAAGGAGTTTACTTTTGAAAAGTTTAGATAAATGTATAAAAAGTGAAAAGACATGATTTGACTACTTTCAAATTAAATTAAACTTTAATTAACCACATCATTTCTTTATATTATATCTCATTAATGAGATGATATATATATAAGCATGGAAAAAGAGCAAACTTAAGTATTAAATTAATTACAAACCATAAGAAAGTGACACCTCTCTTTACTACATACACACTTTTCCTTAACATCATTTCCACCATTAATGCAAATCAAATCAAAGCAAAAGTCTTCTCTTTAAAATACAAAATTCAAGAAAGAAAAAGTAAGTAATCATTCTCATCTTTAACATCACCATTAATGCTTAAGTCATATCACTTATGGAAAAGGAGCAAACGTTGTTTTAACATTTTAAAGTGTAAGAAAAAGAGGTAAACATCATTTCTTAAGTACATATTCAAATCAAACCATTTCTTCTCCATTAAGCAAAGGTCAAATCAAGGATAAGAAAGTAAATGAAAAGTCAAAAAAGTATAGAAGGTTATTTAGTCATTTGCCATCCAAAGCTCAAGTATAAATACGCATCCATACCTTTCATTTTTCACACTTTATTCTCTACCTTCTTCATCACTTTCCACTTCTTCTTCATCATCTCCACTTTCATTTCCATGGCATCCAACCTCTCTTCCACTTCCATAACATCTTCATTTCCTTCCATCACCACATACCCACCTCCTACTCCACCTACAAACTCCTCTACTCACGGCCAAACATCTCCACACACACTCCCATACCACACGCCTCCTCCTACACCCAAGGCCGAGCCTAAAACCCACCTACCCAAGCCCATATTCCACCACTACCAAGGCCGTACCCTCCTCTCCAATAAGAAGAAAAAAATAAAAAGAAATAAAAAAGAAAGAAGGAAAAAGAAGTGGCGAATTCAAGGACGTTGGAAGTAGAACGTTAGCTTGAGAGACGGAAATCTTACAATAATGATTGACGGAGTGGAAATAAAGGTGAGAAATTCTCATCGCTTTTGAATTTATATTTTGGTTATGTTAAACCAATCATATTTACACACTTATGACATATAAATGTTTATATTCATTGTTAATATGGATGATTTGATAGTTAGTGAATTAATTGAATTGTTATAATCTGTTCCGTTATGACATTTATAGTGAATGTGGAATTTGGAATCATATGTTATGTGATTGGTTGAATAGATGTTATGTTAGTGATAAATATGAATATTGGATATGTTCATTTTGATTAAGTAACCACCTTTGTTAATAAGTCCCTATTTTAATGATATGAGATATTTTGGAAAAATAAGTCTCTTTTCAATTAGAAGTGAAATTAAAGTAAAAATAAAAGAGAATTTAAAATTTGAAGTGAAATAGATTTGAAAAGGATAGTTAATTTGAAATTGAAATCGCGATGAATAGCGAAATTGAAATTGAAATCGATTTTGAAAAATTGAAGTTTAAATTGAAATTAGATTTGAAATCTAAGTTTTAAATGAGTTTAATTTGAGAGTAGAATTGAAATTGAGTTGAAATTGGAATTTAAAATTTAATATTGAAATAATAGGAATATAATAATATTATAATATGGTAATAGTAAAAATACATTTTAAATGCTTTACAAAGTGAGAATATTGATATAAAATGATTGGTAATGATTTTATAAGTAATAGAATTCAATTTGAATAGATTATTTCAAGTATTGAAAAATAAGTTAAAAATAGGTGCGTCGCGCAACGGTAGTTTGCGATTTCGCGCTGAAAAGTTCGAATGAATGTGTAGAGTGAAATATAGCTTAGAATTCTTCGAGAAACGAAAATTCCAGACTATTATGAAATTCCAGACTATTACATCCATATCTTTGAAACGAAAAAAGAAAATCAAGATTTCGTCTTGTAGATTTTGAAATAAGTCCAAATCAATTTTCCAGAAAAAACGCGCTAGTGCAGTTAAGTGGTCGTAATAGGAAATCTGTTTAAATGAATGTTTTTAATTATGGTAAAATATGAAATAAATTTGATAAATCCATTTAAATGATTTAAAAGAGATTTGAATTGGAAAAATATCAATTATCAAATGTTTAAAAGTTGATTTATTCAATTAAGCTTATATGGCACTTCCCGCAGCACTTTTATGCTGCAAATTCTATAACCTTTTGGAAATGAGTTTAAATGTAATAACGATTTTTTAGAATCAAATGTGAACGTTTTAAAAAGGATAATGAAGCATTTTGAAAAGATAATTTGGAATATTTATAAGCAATTCAAAATAAAGTTGAAAATCTATGTATGCGGAAACTACTAGTACATTGTCCCGCTTGTGAGATCTGGAAAGATAAAACAAGGTGTTTAACTAAGATTAGGGATGGAGCAACCAGTTCCCTGAACTTACCTGGCCTATGTTTCCTTTTCTTAGGCGAGGGGTGGAACAGATCGAAAGGAAAACCCGGATGCTCTTAAATAAAAAAGATTGTATTAAGTTTTTGAATTAAAAGAAGATTGGTATTATCCAAAATTTAAGCAATCTCCAAAATGAATGATTTCTATGAACCTATTTACTCAACAATGTTTGCTAAGATTGATTTTGGGTTTGTCGTAAATGATGTCTTAAATAACATTGTTTTTGACCCACATAAAAGTTAAAGAATTTGATTAAAAATTAAGTAAGGACTTTTGAGATATTTTCCAAAGCAAAAGAATGAATTACTTAGAATTATCCTAAGTCAAAAGAAAGATATTTCGAAATCATCCGAAAAGAATTAAAATGAAAAGTGACTTAATAAATCCTATATACTCATATTCAATTTTTATCGATATTTGGATTTTGACGGAACCGGGGTCGGATTTGGGAAATTCCTATCCGAAAACCACTTTGAACCAATGTATACGTTCGAACGTGAAGACATGTTGAAGACGATGACTATTGAAGACCATGGATCTTCATAACATGAGGACTGCTTGTTGACTTGCTCTGGGTGGCTCCCAATTTATATATAGCAGTGGTCTCTTCGTTGTGGAGATTTTTCAGATTGCAAGGACTACTCGCTACTAGTGGTAGTAGGAGAGTGCCTTAGGTTTGTCCTGTTTCTGGACAACTTGTATGGACGTTTTTCTGACATTGCATTTCTAAAGATTATGTACATTGGTTTTTACAAACGTATATCAGTGGTAGTGGAGAAGGCAACTTCTCTTAGCTTAACACCCTCCTTAAGACGTATGAGCTCAAGGGTTGCATTTTTGTAGAAGGCAATTAGTAGTCAACGGAAATGGCAATGTGGCATTCAAAGATGTGATATATGCCATGTGAAAAGGTAACCGTAGCTTCAAGCCTCATCAAACCGGAAATGACCGAAAAAGGATTAGATGCAGCAAGGCTAAGTGGGTCATTCCCAATTAGGGTATGATCATCCCCTTCTAGATATATTTCTTCCCGCTATGACGTTCGAGATGTAAATTAATGTGGTGTATGGAAATCGAACGCTCGGATAAAGGTCGATAACGACCGAGGGATTTCATATTCGGTACTATCTAGTTATAGAGGTAGGCAGGTCTTGTGTTGGTAGAGAAGCTTTGTGATGGTTTATCGGCACATCCATCTAGAGGTGTACCCATTTCAGAAGGTAGATCCTTCACTTGGTCATTTATATGAAAATCCATTCTTCAATAAGAACCTACGGTTTTGTTTGTATTGGCGTAATGAATAGCGTCGAAATGCTATATAGGTAACCATTTCGAATAAGATTAATAAATTTATTTGCAAATGTTTTCAAAGAGATGTCATTAGAAATAATATCTGATGTTTTGATATAAAAGTGTTTTAGTTATCATAAGGTTAAAATCTGTCTGTGTTTATGTGTGGGCATGGTCTTATGAGATACTCTTTATTTCAAAGGATTTTATCCAAAGGCTGATATCTGACACTGTCATTTATTATTGAGTTTTTATCACGCTGGTTTATCAAGCCTGATTCGGGTGTTTTCAATACTCGGGTCAGATCCGAGCAGTTTCAGGTTAACACGATTGGAGTTTCCAGAGGAGAGCTGGAGATATTCATCGACGTATGGACATATTCTATTATCCGCTGTACTTAGTGTATTTTGTTTGATATTTGTCAGCAATTGTAAGGACAGATGTTTATAACTACCAAGCTGAATTTAGGTTAGACTCTGATATATGTATTTAAAAGTTTTCCACTGTAAAGATATTTGATCAGTATTATATGTTATTCCATTCGAGTGAGATTCTATTCTGTCTATTTTTGTTTATTTCCCTTCATGTTCCATATTTTCATGCAATTTGAGTTGGACATGCGTGATTTATTGTCGATTCAAAGGGTACGGGAAAACGGGTCGTGACAGGAGGTGTCTGCTCTGGCCCGGTACCCGATCAAAGAAATAGAATATAGGATTTTATGGCCTACTTTGAGATTTCAGTGATTGCTTTGAACCTGACCTAGGGCATACCTAGATAGAAACTTGAAATTTAGGAATTTCGGTTGTGGTAAGGCAAAACATCAGGATTCTTCGAGACTTGATTCGGGTTTTATAACGGGTCATATGGAGTGAAGAAGACGACTCCAAATGATTCAGAATGCACCTGGATTTTGTGTGGCGACAAGTGAAGTCATGTGTGATGCCTCATCCCAAGGCCCACGCTAGTAGAGAAATTACAAAGTAATATTGTTAGCTATTGCAGAGAATAGGTATGGCTAAGAGCGACCATAAATAATTTTACTTTAAGTTAGCATTCACACGTCGATTATTATGCTATACATGTCTTGAATCGGGTGGGATCACGATATATAATTTAAGCTTATATTAAAAAAATGATGGCTATAATAAAAATTCAATGGAACATATAATAATAATATACAGTTCATAAAATATCAGATCAGTCATAGTGGAATATAATAGATACAAGTCTAAATCGACATATAATAGATATATGGCATAGACTACTCATATACAAAGTACTACATCTCAAAATGAATTTGTACACAAAAGTAGTCTAATCTCAACACAATGTACCTCATAATGTCAAATATATACATAGGATGACAAAAGAGAACTATGAGCTATTAGATAAGATATCCACTCTAGTGCTTCAAGTTAAAGGACCTGAAACATCTCAGTCTGACCCGAGTATATAAAAATAATAAACGGGTCTATCTAGACTAAGATAAATGTGTTAGAAAAACTAAATGATAGATAAAGTTGTCTAGATCTCAATTATAAGGATATATCAGCAAATATCAAACATGCCTCAATAAGTTCAATTCACCAAGTACAGAAAAACCATAATAGCTTATTAAAGGCAAAGAAATGATTTGGTGGAAATCGAATAATGTAAAATCTATAAATCTCACATATAGAAATCTAGTAATCTTATAAGTAGGGGGGCACCAAATTCCAAGATGAGTAAAATAATTTCACGCACATGCATTTAACTTCAAGATAGATGTATAAGTCTATAAACAACAAGGTAGGTACGAGATCTATAATCATCGAAAGAGGTATACAGCCTATGAACTCTAAGATAGGTACGAAACCTATAAACATCAAATAGTAACAAGTCCTATAAACATCAAGATAGGTACAAAACTTATGAACATCAAATAGAAACAAGTCCTATAAACATCAAACACAAGTCATAAACCAGTCGAAAATTGTCAAATACTTTTATACGGCAATCGAATAGACAACGACCATGTGTCTTATACCACACGGGTTTACCTAAACATTTAATATACAATAGTAAACCTCACTTGTGTGTAACAATAGTTTGGTCCAACCAATCTAGGAGTTGATCTGTAAAACAAACGTGAGCGTTCCATACCACTAGTTTTATTTAAATTTTTAAATTAATTCATCAATCGATCGATAACGTGCAGATTTACGAAAATATTTCTGCTTTAAAACTACTTTTAAAATTTAATATAAATATATATATATATATATATAAGTAAGCTTTTCAAACTATTATTCCCAAAACATTTCTAAAACCATTGTGCATGGATATAGATTGTGTGTGTGTGTGTATTAATAGAATTCTTTGTATGAATATATATATATATATATATATATATATTAGATTTACATAAATAGTCTTTTATAAGATGATTGGATCTAGAATCAATCGATTGTAAATCCGGGTTGAATACGTGCATCAAAAGTGTGTAATTCTTCAAAATCAATAGAACAAACTTTATGATATAGAACTTCACAATGAATTCAACAATTCACAAATCACAAACCCGGAAGCTACCAAAAAAATTAACAAGAAATGTAGTAATAAAATTTAGAAATCAACTTCCAAAATTCCATAGGACAACCATGTGACAAATGGGTCGATCAAGGAAGCACCGGAACATAGCCTGTACGTCAGGTTCCAGCTACGACCCATGCACCAGTTGGTTCGCCTAAGCTGACTTCCAGGCTACTCTGGTGACCTTCCGTCGATCCGTTTATGCTCATTCTTCTTGTAAAGCTTCTCTAATGATTTAAGGTACAGAATAGGTTGTCACACATGCAAATAAACATGTATAATTAGATGAATTTAATGATTTTATATGATGGATTTGAGCAAACAGCAAACATAATGCAATCAGACAAGGAACTGATCAAAACTTTGAGATCATATACACTTTGAATACAAAAAGGACTATCCAACAGTAGTAACCATATGTCGAAGGCTAGAATTAGTGAGATAAACTCGCCTAAACAAACCTGGGATGGAAGATTAGAGCTTAGAATCTCCTATGCCTTTCTAATTGAATCTCAACCTAGGCTATGAAAAAATGGGATAGGAATTGATCAAAATCAGAAATCAAAACTGAAATAATTCATAAAATTGATGCAAAGGTAGATAAAGGAGATTACCTTTTATCAAAACACACTAAAATAGGTTAAAAACCCCTTAATTTCACTCATTCTTTGTGAAATTTTGGGATGTAGGTTTTTTTTACTTAGGAATTTTATAGTTTTTGGCTTTGGGATGAAAATGAAAGCAAGAAATGTTGAATGTATGTTTTCTGTTTTATATTTCTTTGGTTTTCGACTAAGTGGACAAGTAATGTGGATCCAATATCTAAGTGTTGCTAACTCTTTCAAAACCAAGGTGTTACTAATTTATTATGTTTCATTTTAACATTTCATACATACTAAATTAAAAAATATTCTAATTTGACTAGCATTTATTTATAAAATTTACGCAATATAAATAACATGTCAAAACTTCAATTTTATCAATATTGGAATAATTTATCAAACTTAATTCCAACTTTTAAAATGAAAGTTATTATTCATACTTTTATAAAATGAACCCTTAATTATGAAATCATTTTTCTATAATGAAACTATTTTCCGTACAATTTATTTATTCATTTTCTCCCAAATTATTCTTATATAATTAAATATAAGAATTAAATATCATATAAAGAAAATCATTAAAATCCCAATTTATTGTACTCCAAATCCATTTTAATTTGGAAATACAAAAATTGCAATTTTCCCAAATTCATTCAATTAATTATTTAAAATTAATTAAATCGTGTTTTGAATTTATATTCTGGGTAACCTTGACCTGGGCAGTTAGAGACTTTCCCCTTTATGAAGATTGCATCCCCGTGATTTCTTATAAAGTCAATAACATTTCAACAATGCATCTAAAGAGGATAAAGTCGTAAGCGCGAAATAATTAAAATAAAAGTCTAACCTCTAATGAGTACGAGAAAGGATTTCCGGATGCATTCCCTCGATAAAATCTCTAGTCTCCCAAAAACAGTTCTTTGGATTGCTAGACATTGGACTTTAATGAGCGGATCGTCTCTATTTCAAAGGCGTTTAATCTTTTATGCAATAATATGAATGGGTCTCTGCTCAAAAGTAAGGTCAGGTGAAATCTTAAGCTCCTAAAGAATTCTTGGCTCAAGAATAGAATTCGAATCATGGGGACACTTCGAAAGCTAAGAAACATGGAGTACATCATGAATATCGGAGAACTGGGTAGGATGAGATACCTGATAAGCAACAGGATCGCTATGCACAGTGATAGTTCATGGTCCAGTATATCTCGGAGCCAACTTTTCAGAATGACTGAATCACATCACGCCCTTCAATGGAGATACACGAATAAAGATTCGATCTCCTATGGAATATTAAAGGTCCTTTCTCCTATTATCTGCGTAGGATTTATACTTGCTATGTGCCTCTTTCATTCTCTGTCAAATGAGATCAATATTCTTAGAATCTTCATGAATATAGTCGGGGATTAAAACAAGCTTCTACCCGATCTTATGCAAACAAGAAGGTGATTGACACAACCTTTCGTAAAGCGCCTCGAAAGGAGTCATGTCGATACTAGACTGAAAGTTGTTGTTGTAAGTAAACTCAACAAGGTAGATATGATCTTCCCAACTCCCACCGAAGTTGAGAATTCAAACACGAAGTAAGTCCTCTAATATCTTATTCGCTTTCTTCTTCTGCCCATCTTATTGGGTTGAGCAGTGCTGAAATTCTGCTTTAAACCCTTAGCTTTCTGGAGACCCTTCCAGAATCCACTTTTAAACAAGTGGTCCCGATCATAAACAATGGCACAAGGGATGCCATGAAGTTGTAGATTTCCTTAACATAGATCATTAGAAGTAGTCTGATTGTACTTAATAGGAATAAAGTGGGCTGATTTGGTCAAACAATTAACAATCTCGCACAAGCTATAATGGCCAGCCCTCAAACAAGGAAGACCATCGATGAAGTCCATGGAAACCTAAAAAAATGGAAGACTAAGATTAAGATCGTTACAAGATCGACACAAAAGAGGGTTCAACTATGAACTTATGAAAGTAAGCTTATAATACCTGGTCGCATTTTCACATCGGGACCTCCAATGGTTGAAAACCACTGGGACACTGATGCTTGGCCTTAACAAACTGACACGTCAAGCATCGATTCACAAAATCCGCTATATCCCGCTTTATGCCGACCCAATATTAAAGATGCATTATTTCGGCATACGTCTTACTACTACTAGGATGAAAAGGATATATGAAGCGATGGCACTCCTTCAAAATATCTCTCCTAAGATCAACATCATCAGAAACTAAAATTCGACCACTTCTGCAAATACAACCACAAGCATCAATAAAAATATACTTTAACTGACCATTTCGGGAAACACCACTACGTTGCTGAAAAAGATGAGATAAATTGGGATCACGTTACTTGGCTTCCATGATCCAGTCCAAATAGCAAGGATGGGCCTTCAAGCTAAGCAACAAAATTGAAGAACTAGAATCTAGAATATGATCTATAATCTTATAAGATGATATAATTTCAAGATCCTTCCACTCGGCTAACATCAAAGAAACAACAGCCTATTACTTACGATTAAGATCATCCGCTACTTGATTCCTTTTTCCCGGAGTGTACCATATATCAATATCGTAAGAAGCAAGGAATTCGAGCCATCTCTATTATCGCATATTAAGCTCCTTCTGAGTGAATAGTACTTCAATGAGTTATGATTGGGATAAAACACAAATCTCTCACCCAAAAAATAATGATGCCAAATCTTTAAAGCAGAGACTATAGCCGCAAGATTCAATTCATGAGCGATGTACCTCACCTCATTCGGCTTTAATTGCCTTAAGAAAAAGCAACAATAGGGCCTCGATGCATAAGAACAACAGCCAAGCTAAACCTACTCGCATCCATGTAGACGACAAGGTCATGAGTCCCACCTATAACCATAAGAAAAGGAGCATTGGAAAGGAGTTCCTTCAACTTCTAGAAAGAAGCTTCACACTTATCCAACCAAATATACTTAACTCCTTTTCTAGTCAAGGAATTGTGAGGTAAGACAATACTGAAAAAATCCTTTATGAATTGATGGTAATAACCCGCCAATCTAAGAAAACTATGAATCTCTGATACATTCTCAGGCCTCTTCCTATACTGGATAGCTTCAATCTTTGAGGGATCAATAGAAATACCTTCTATGGAAACTACGTGCCCCTAGAACTTCACTTGCCTCTGCCAAAAGTGGCTCTTAGAAAATTTGGCTTTAACTTATTGTTTCTAAGCATCTTCAAAACAATCTTAAGATGTTCCACATGCTCTTCTTCAGATTTAGGATAAATAAGAATATCATCAATGAATATAAGAATGAATCGTTCGAAGAATTCTTAGGAAACACGATTCATGGGATCGACAAAATAAGTTGGAGCGATCGATAATCAAAAGTGCATACTGGGGCACTCATAAGAGTCATAATGGGTATGAAATGAAGTAAGGGGAATGTTATCCTTAGCCATCCGAAGCTGATGAAATCCGGTCGCTAAGACTAACTGGAAAAGATTTTAGCGCCACAAAGCTGATCGAAAAGATCATTGATTCTAGGAAAAGGATACTTGTTCTTGATGGTAAGGTCATTTAGCTTGCCGTAATCAATGCAAAGCCTAAGAGTAACATATACCATCAGCCTTTTTCACAAACACGAAAGAAGCTCCCCAAAGAGAAGAAATCGATCGGATAAACTACTTCGCTTCCAACTTTGACAACTTCTTCCTTAACTTCCTTTCTCTTTAGCAGACATCCGATAGGAAGGTTGAATAACTGGATGAGCATCGAGAATAATATATATTCAGAACACAATGGCCCACTTGGGAGGCAACACCGAAATGGGTTCAAAGATATCAAGTTAATCGCAGAAAATAGGAATTTGGGAGTCATCGTCTTCTCCAGCCTCGAGAGAAAATAAGGATGTTCCGAATCAGAGTCAACATCATGAAGAATGATAGAAATCTGCTTAATGGATTTTGGGTGCTTAAGATAAGTAGTTCTTTCGGGACATGGGATATGGGCTTCATAACAGTTAACTCGGTGCAGTCCCAAAATCATTTCGAACCCAAGGTAACGCAGAACATGAAATCGGCATGAAAAAAATGATTGCATAAGATAATCTCGACATCTCTACAAAGCATATCGAGGGTTACATACTAGCCAACCAGGTTCACAAATCTTAGTGAAGTCACAAAGCACATAATGTCCAAAGATAAAGCATCAACATGTTCCTTTGATTCGAATGAGTGAGATGCAACTGTATCAAAGAAAATCTGAATAGGAAGGTTTTGGAAAAAAATTACACCTTCGAGAATAGAAGAAGTTATACCTCGATGCTAAGAAGATCTATGAGAAGCTTGCACAACACTAAGCTTCCCAAAAGCGAGGCCTTTAGCTGCTCGGGGACAAGATACTACAAGATGACCTTCTTTCTTCCAATAGCGAAAAATAGGAGCTTTAGGACAATCCTTAATGAAATGCTCCTTAGAACCACTATTGAAGCACTCCCCTTTATTTGGCTGTGATGGAATGGAAGTAGAACCTTGCTTCTTGATCATCTAATTAGGATAAAAGGGCATCGACTTAATAAACAGTTGCTTCTTCTTCAGATGAAATCTCTTCTTATCTGCCACATCTTCCTCACTGCTATCCTTTTCGATCGCTTCAAGCTTAAGTACCAAATCAACTAACACCTCAAATAAAAACATTAATTTCAACATCTATGCCTTTATAAGATGCTTCTTCAGACCATCCACAAATCTTTGATTCTTTTTTAGTTGAGTACTTATATGTTTGATCCCTTATTTGGAATGGCTTCAATGGTCGCTCCTACAGAAGACTACCCTTACTTCAACTCAATAAACCTTTTGGCCAATGAGGCTTTCTCTGATTCAAGAATGAATTTCAACTCGGATCATCACCTAAACTACTCCCAAGAAGGAGTAGACTTGTCCTCCTCCACTATTCAAAGCCCATACCAATCAAGAGCCCACTCTTGGAGCCAACTAGAAGTTACCTGAAGCCTCTGCTACTCCTCCAGGCCAATGCGATAAAAGATCCACTCACATGTCCTAAGCCATGTCTGCACCTTAATGACACTCTTAGAACTTTTGAAGGGCTTGGCACAAGGATGTAGTCATTACACCTGCGTATAAAACTTGACTTGCAAGAAGAAGAATCCAAAGGAGGTTCGTAAGCTGAGCATTCCTAACGGGTTACATATCAGCTCGACTGACATAAATACTCCATCCAAATGAGGGTCATTAGACTACCCCCCAACAGAACGAGCAAGTGGTTTACTGCCATCCATCTAAGATTTTGAAAGGAATAAAATAAGACAAATGATTATCCAAGAGTCATTCGATATTAGGGATTTCAAAGATAGACACTAAGTAATATACTTCATGAAAACCTAAGGGATGATTCCTAAAACTTACCTAATCCACGATTTGTATCTATAATATCATACTTTGTGGTGAACTTAGCTCTAATACCAAGTTTGGATGCCCTACCTCGAGATCCACACTAATAGAGAATATTATAAAGTAATATTATCGGCTAGTGCAGAGAATAAGGCTGGTTAGGACCATCCATGAATTTTATTTTAAGCTTGCATTGACACGTCGATTATTATGTTATACATTTCTTGAATCGGATGGGATAGATGTATACAACTCAGGCTTAAAACAAAACTATGGTGGCTATAATAAAAATTCAAAACAACATATAATAATATACAGTTCATAGAATATCATATCGGTCACAACGAAATATAATAGATACAAGTATGAATCGACATATAATTAATACATGATGTAGACTACCCATATACAAAGTACTACATCTCAAAATGAATATGTGCAGAAAATGAGTCTAGTCTCAACACAAGATACTACATAATGTTAAATATGTACATAGGATGACACAAGAGAACTGCTAGCTATTAAGTAAGATATCCTCCCTAAAGCTTCAAGTTGAAGGACCCGTAACATTTTGATCTAACCTGACTATTATAAGAATAATAAATGGGTCAGTCTAGGCTAAGGTAAATGTGTTAGCAAAACAAAATGCCAAATAAAGAAATCTATATCTAAATTATAAGCATGTATCGACAAACATCAAACATGCCTCACCAAGTAAAAAAACCATAATAGCTTCTTAAAAGAAAAATCCTCTGAAACGATTTGGCGATAATCCAACAACATAAAATCTATAAGTCTCACAAATATAAATTTAGAAATCTCATAAGGGAGCGCCAAACTCCACGTTTGGGGAAATGAGTTCACCTACATGCATGTAACCCCAAGATAGACGTATAAGTCCATAAACATCAAGATAGATACGAGACCTATAAACATCGAAATAGGTATAAAACCTATGAACTCCAAGATAGGTATGAAATCTATAAACATTGAATAGGAACATGTCCTATAAACATCAAGATAGGTGCAAAACCTATGGACATCAAATAGGAGCAAGTCTTATAAACATCAAAGGTGAATCATAAACTCATCGAAAAGTGGTCAAATACTTTTATATAGTAATCGAATAGATAGAGACCATATGTCCTATACCACACGAGTTTACCCAAATGTTTACTATACAATAGTAAACCCCACTCATGTGTAATAATAGTTTGGTCGAACAAGTCCAGGAGTTAATCGATAAAACGAATGCGAACATTCCATGCCACTATTTTTATTTAACCGTTTAAATCAATTTCTCACTCTATCGATAATGTGCAATTTTATGAAAATATTTCTCTTTTAAAAATACTTCTAAAATATTTATTATATATATTATATATATATATATATATGAGTAAGCATTTCAAATTATTGTTCCTAAAACATTTCTAAAACCATTATACATGGAAATAGATAGAGTATGTGTGTGTGTATTGATAAAATTCTTTGTATGAATATATACATATACATACATACATATATATATATATATATGTATGTATATATATTAAATTTGTACATAAATTGCCTTATAAAAGATGATTGGATTAAAAATCAATCATTTGTAAATTTAGGTTGAAAACGTGCATGGAAAGTGTGTAATTGTCCCAAAATCAAGACAACAATCTCTATAATATAGAATATAGAAATGAATTCAACAATTCAAAAATCACATATCCGGAAAATATCAATAAAATAAGCATGAAATACAGTAATAAAATGTAGCAATCAACTTCTGAAATTACATAGGGCAACCATATGACAAACGGGTCGATCGGGGAAACATCGGAACAAAGTCTGGACGTCAAGTTTAGGCTACGACCGGTGCAACGGTTCGACCAACTCGTTCCACCGGTTGGTTTCCTTAGGTTAACATCTAGGTGACTCCGATGACCTTCCATCGATCCATTTTTGCTCATTCTTTTTATGAAGCTTCTCCAACAGTTTAAGGTATAGAATAGGCAGTCATGCATGCATATAAACATGTATAATTAGATGAATTTCATGATTTCATATGATGTGTTTGAGTAAATAGCAAACACGGTGCAATTAAATAAGGAATCCATTAAAATTTTGAGATCATATGCAATTTGAATTCAAGCATGACCATCTAACAGAAGCAAGCATATACCAAAGGCTGATAAACTCATTTAAACAATCTCAGGATGGAAGAATAGAGCTTAGAATCACCTATAGCTTTTAATTCAATCTCAACCCGGGTAATCAACAAAAATTGGAAAGGAATTGAATAAAATCAAGAATTCAAAACCGAAATAATTCATAAAATTGATGCATATATAGGTAAAGGAGTTTACCTTTTACCAAAACACACTAAAATAGGTTGAGAGCCCCTGGATTTAACTTCTTAATTTACAATTTTAAGGATTTATGGTGTTTCTTACTTAGGATATTTTTTATTTCTGGCTTTGTGATGAAAATGAGAAGTGACACTCGTAGTACGTACATTTTTCTCATTCCTATTTCTTTGGTTTTGGGCTAAGTGCATAAGAAATATGGATTCAATAGCCAAGGTTTTTTAATTCTCTAAAAACCAGAGTGTTACTAAATTGTTGTGTTTCCTTTTAACATTTTATACATACTAAGTTGATTAAAAAAATTATAATTTAGCTAACATTTATTTCTACAATTTCAACAGTATAAATAGAATGTGAAAACTACCTTTTATCAATATTGCAATATCTTATCAAACTTAATTACAACTTTTATAATGAAAAATTATTCTTCATACTTTATAAAACGAACCCCTAGTTAAGAAATCATTTTTCAACAATGAAATTATTACCACATGATTTATTCATTCATTTCATCCAAAATTGTTCTTATATAATTAAATCAAAGAATTAAATACTATAAAATGAAAATTCATTAAATTCCTAATTTATTAAACTCCAAACCCATTTTAATTTGGAAATACAAAATTTGCAATTTCCCCAAATTCATTCAATTAATTGTTTAAAATCAATTAAATCATGTTTTAAATTTAGATTCTAGGTAATCTCGACCGAGATTTTTAAAACATGGCAAAGCGTTTCAACATGATAACGTCGACTATGAAGACGATAACTTTATAACTTTAGGACGATGGCCCTACAAATTTTGACGTATGTCTAAAAGCATTCTAAAGATGGCAACTTAATGATGGGGATCATGCGGTGATCCACAAGGACAAGTTCAATGATGAAGGCATTTGAGTAGAATTTGCGACTGTGTTCTACTATAGAGATAGCCATGATGGAATATCGATTGGGATCCATTATAGAGATGCATGCAAAGGGAAGTTGATAACTCGGAGGATTCTCATATCTTATAAAGAAGGTGTATGTGGGGAAGCCCACTTAGACTTGCTATTATGCCTAAATCTTGTGATAGTAGATTATCCCAAGCTTTTGCAATTATAATCTCGATTCCTAGCCTTATGAAGTGGCATGGATACGAGCCCCAATGAAGGCGAGATTTTTATTGAGTCCCTAGTCTGAGTGATTGTGTCATATTAGTTATCATATAGCCAACATACATGAGTAATGCGGAGGATTGTTTGATGAATGTTATGTTTATCATAGTTGTTATCATTCAGCGAAGTCACACGATGTAGGTATTTTGGACCGTATACATTGACACTAGACATTATACTTCTATTTACTACACTTATATGAAAATGATAGTTGATTAGCTTATAGCGACCATTATGTGCTAACTTTTTGGATGCAGGGGACAGATTAGGTATTCTTTATACACTATACCCCCATATAATAGATGCAATTTTTATAGTATTTTTGGGTTGACATAGTGCTTAGGTAGACTGTTGTCTGACCTGAGGTTTTATACTTTGCTTCTTATTATCTCGAGCACTCTTAAATGAGTAATTAGGGATAACAAGTCCACATAGTGCATAGAGCTATATGGAGTACTGACAAGAGGCTGTGCTTTCATATATCCATACTTAGAGATTACCATTGCTTATATTCTGCTATGCAGTACAATGGAGCTACATTAGTACCTATATTTCCTTAGAGATGGCTATAAAATTTATTTTGGAGATTTGGGATGTATAAACTCTACTATTTCAGTTTTTGTACAAATTATGAACCTATTACACGCTGATGTTCTTACTTGTGGTTCATTTTATTATGTCATTATCTTGTCTATTTTACACCTGTGTTATTATATTATATTTTTCTCTACACAATGACATGTGCTACATGTTCTACGTTTGGATTTTCATTACTTTACACCCTTGGTTACCGCCCTGCATGGTCGGGTACCTCTGTAGTGCATTATATAGGTATACGGGGTTTTGGTGGTGTAGTTTGGTCATCACATTTGGTATCAAAGATTAGGCTGCATAGATGACCTAAATTGATGCTTGGATCCATTAGAGATATGGAGGAGTTATCGCATAGAATGGATTGAGCGATATATAAGAAAATGTACTAGTTATATTTTGGTTTTTAAAACTATATAGTAGTATAGATAATATATAAGTCGCATTGCATTCACGGAAACCACTTTTTCCTTTAAGAGAGGCTGATCATTCTTATTATAGCTTGTAAGAGCAAGTCGGCTAATAAGGAATGCTCCCAGGAACTTTAATCCCGAAGTGGTGGAGGGGCAGGACCAGGGGCTACTTACCCTGACTTGCAGAATATATTCTCTAAGATGTTGTGAAACATGGTTCAAATTACCTATGTTGCTTCTGGTGCAGCTGTTGGCGGTGGTGCTCCTGTGCAAGCATTGAGGGCTAACTTGCCAAACTAAACAAGGATTACTCTACTCTAAGAGGAAAATCATTTCTTGGAACGTAATCAGCAGTTAAAATGCAAGATTATATTGACACCTAAGAATGCGTCTTTGAGGATATGGGAGTTGGAGAATGTGATGAGGAGGAAGGGGCCACTAGACAGCTTCAGGGATGAGCATCGAGGTGAACGCCATTAAAATTACTACTTCTAGGGATCAAATTACTTGGGAGCAGTTTAAGGTGAGGTTTGAAGAGAAGTATATACTGGCCGCTCAGAATTTGATGCTCTTTAAATGTTCCACTAACTTGAGATAAGGGATAATTCTTTTTTGGAGTATATGGTTGAGCTTGACATGTTGTCGAAGTATAGTCTATCATTTATCGATACTCAGCTCAAGAAGAATGAGAATTTTATTGTGGGCTCGTATGTTTATCTTAGGAAAAATCTAGTAGGACATATTGGTGAGTCATTTAAGAGGCTGGTGGAAAAGGCACTTCAACATGAGATTATGTATCTTAAGCCTAAGCCTGTTGTTGCACCCAAGAATGCGCTAAAGATGCAAGTTGGTGGGGAAGGCGAGGAGAAGTAGAATAACAGAAAAATAAGAGGAAGCAGCTATAGATCAAGGGGCCAGAAGAAGGGAGAATAGGAGTCTACTTGATATGATTGTGGGGAGAAGGGGCATCTTATCAGAGATTGTAAGGTGGAAGGCAAGAAGTGCTACAACTGAAACAAGCTAGGCATATCAAGAAGGAAGTTACAAAACCTTCGGGAAATAAGCAAGTGTGTCTACTTGCACTTTAAATTATGTTCTAGCTTCATTGAGTACTTTATCTACAAAGGAGAAAGGGAATAACATCGTAATACATGGTATATTTTCTATTATTAATAACTTGCACATATTTCATTTGATACCAGAGATTCACATTCCTTCATATCTAGTGATTTAAAAGATAACTTGGGATTGAAACTTAAGATAGTTGATCAACCTTGGATTGTCACGAACTCTATTAGAGGATTGACTAGCCTTTACATAGTTTGTCGAGACTTAAATTTATCAAGTCATGGACACTTTTTTGTTTGTGATTACTTTGTATTGGATTTTGTGGGGTTCAGTATTATTCTAAGGATGAACTAGCTATAGAAGTATGGAGTAGTGGTGGATTATGAGAGGCCGTTGGTAACACTAGGGATGGATGATGAGCGTAGGTTGGAGATAGGTCGCCTACCTAACGATAAGGCGATGGTTAACTTTCTGTACTCTCTCGAGATCCCACATGATAGGTTGTAAAATGTGCCTAAAGCGAAGGAATATCCGAACATACTCGAGGAGGTAAGTGCATTACCACCACATAAGGAGATTGAACACCGTATAGATTTGGCGAAGGATGTCAAACCGATTATTATGCCATTAAGGCTATGGTGCCAAAAGAGCATAAGGAACTAAAGGTGCAAGTGAATGACCTATTGCGATGAGAGTTCATTCAATGTGGTATATATGAGTGGGGAGCACTTGTAGTGTTCACCACTAAGGTGGACGACTATTTAAGAATGTGTGTAGATCACCGTGAGCTGGATTAAGTGACGAGGAAGAACAATTATCTACTCATATGTATTGTGACTTATTTGATCAACTTTATGGTTCTAAGGTGTTCTCTTAGTTGGACCTTATGATGGGGTTTCATCAACTGAGAGTAGAAAAGGAGAGTGGTTGGTCATGCCGTTCGGGCTAACTGATGCACTGAGATACTTTGTTAGTAACAACCAACCCTGAAATGTGCATAAATTCCGACCCAGAAAAGGCCCAATGAAACCTAGAACCATCTCAAAGTTGACTATTGGTTGGTAAAAAGAACAACACAGAGCTATTTATCTACACAATTAGAATCTCATGGCAGATTGATAAAATATAATAACAACAATACACATTTTATTCAAATTTTAATGTTGTCATTTACTACCGTAACAAAATATCCATAATACCAAATCCTAAGGATAAATGTTCAAATCTGCAACATCTAAAATTACAACATAGTTTTTATTTCATGGGCATAATAATTTTTTTAGAAAATAACAAGTAGATAAATAGACTACTGCCACAAGTCTCATCATAGTCTCCGCCATTAGCATCGCCCTTCCTAACCTATGTTGCAATGAAGAGGGATCAAAAAAACATATGTCCAGTGAATAAAAATCACGAACCTTACTATATTAGTACTTAGGCGGTATAATTCAAATAGAAATATGTCTTACGTTTTCTTCCTACAACATAAATATTTCCAAATATAAGCCCAAAGAATTTTCTCAAACTTAAAATAAAAGGATTTCCAAATATAAGCTCATAGCAAACTTGCTGTCAACCCAATTACCCATATCTATCGTCCAGAATTTCCTATCAACATAAGAGACAGTACTAAAGTTACTTGATACCTTTTAATGAAAATTAGGCAGACTACGACCATTTAATACCATATTTAAGGCAGGTCTACATCATTTACTGCCTATAATCTTAAGGCAGACTCCTCACTAGTACTATCTAGCTGACATTGCATGGAATCTTTGCAGCCACTTAATACTTCCTATTTGAAGTGGGTCCTTTCCTGAGATATCTCTACCGTTCCTATCCCATAATCCAAACCATTCACTATTTCCTACATAGAGAAGAGGCGGTCCCTCACACAACCACTTATTACCCACAACCTCTGAAGCAGATCCTTTGTATTATGACACATGCCCCGCGTTAACATCTGCTTTAGCTTGACTATTTATAGGTACGGGTAGCAAGATTAGCTGGTTAGATTTATGCTACAGAATTTGGGACTAACCGGGTATCATCGTTGTTACTTTTTATAGGCGATGTCTTATATCTGCCCCAAAGCCACATTGCCGGCAGCTAGATAGCTGAGCAGACCTCTGTGTACTTTTGACTTACCTTATAACTCGATAGTCATAATCTATGTCACAGTCTACACATATTATCACCTGCCTTACCGTTTACATAATTAATGCCTTATAAGAAATCTTTCTTATTTCTCATTTAACATTAATTACCTTCCTAAGAGGGATCTTAATAAAATTAATCACTTATTTAACTATGCAATTATATTGTATAATTATACATTAATTATGCTAATATACATATACATATACGTATACGTACATACAATATACATACAATATACGTGCTACAATATACATTAACTATGCAATATATTGATACTAGAAATTTAATATTCCAAATTTTACACTCTTTTCAACTCTTTTTTCACATACAAATAAATAAAGGAATTTCTATTTAATTCATGGGCATAAGCAATGCAAACTATGAATAAAATTCGTAATTTTCACACTATTACTTAATCAAAATCCTTTAACCAAATTGAAAGAAAAAGTATAAGGAGTGGAATAGAGGATAAAATTACAAAACCACAAATCTAGAGTATTTCCGTTATTTTGCCATAAACAATTGAGATTCCAACATTGAATTGAAATTTCGCATTGAAGGAGTTTTGAGGGTTTATAATACGATGTTTTCGCACACCAAAACTCACCAAGGCATATTAAAACCCAACTATATTAATCAATTACTAAAATAGAAAAGCTAAGATGTCCACTCACAGTATATCCTAAACTTTGCCTCCTTTGGATTTGACACGTCTTTGAAAGTCTTTATCAGATATATTCTTATTGACATATATACAGCAATGTATTTTTATATACATTAGATTCAAAAAGTTAAAGGTTTGAAGAAGAAGAAGTTGAGAAATAAGTAATAAAAATAGATAAATATGCAAGATTTTTTACCTGATACCCAAATGGAGTTCTACTGGATCTTGAAGAGATAAACTGGCAAAGCTTCGCTAATGTCCCAAAATATTTATGAATAAAAGTGAGGGGTCTAAGGTATTATTTATAGTGGTTGGATCACACCAAAACCATTGGACAAAGGTCGGTTGGAAATTATAAAATCTGGAACATTTAAATTTACAAACCCAAGCCATAATTTCACTATCAAAGGTCGACCGCCATACCTTATCGGTCGACCGGTCCCAGGGAGAGGTCGACCGTGATGTTTATTTTAGGAAGATTTTAAATGTTGTTATTTTTTTATTTATTGTATTCCTTAATTATACTTTAACATTAATATTAATTTTAATGTTTTCTTAACCCCTAAGTCTAATTACTTTCAAATTTTGAATTTCAAAATTTAAAACTAATTATTCATTTGAATTTGAATTCTATTTGAAATTATTTTAAACCTAAAACTTCAAACGTCCACAACTTTTCTGTTTGAACTTCATTTTTAACGTATTATATGTTTGCACCAAAATTGGGCACAATACTCTTCGGATGTATTTGAAGAGGTAAATGAAGAATATAAATGGAAAAAGTGGAAAATCTAACAAATACATCAATAATAAGCAAGAAAATCCCATCGAAACACACGGATTAAAATTGGTTCGGCGTATGGCCTACGCCCACTATGAAGTGATTGACTCTTATTAACTTTTAGTTGTTAGTTACAATGAATCACAATAGTAAACTTGAGTACGACAGTGATTTCGACAGAGTCTAGACGTAGAAGAGCAAAAAGTCCCTTTTCGGTAGGTCCTGGGCTGCTATTTATAGGCATAGGCTGCAAATATCTCGCTCAGATCTTGGAAGACCTCTTCTCACATGTGGGTGGGCCCACGCGATCGATCTTGATCGTTTGTAGTCGATCCATGATCGATACGAATGTAATTCATATCGATCAGGATTTAGTCCAAACGAGTCGAGATCGATTACGAACATTCCTAATGATGTACGCAAGCTCCTGTGAAAATTTGGTGGCATTTGGTTATATATTTTGAGTTATGATCGATGCAAGTTTGAATTTATTAAAGGCTGCTGACTTCTTATCGATATCATTCGTATCGATGGTTTCGCATCAATGATTCTGCACGTGATGCCAGTTGAGGTGGCGCCGCACTTTTTATGCCGACCGACCGAGTCTGTTACTTTTACATGTCGTGTTCGTATCAGTTTTGAATCACTCTTCGTATGAGTATGTTGTACCTTACGTCATATCGAATCCTGAAGCCATTTCGTATCGATCGCTTAATGGTCACTTTATATCGATAGATGGATGATCTCTTCATATCGATCACAGAGTAGTCTATTTCGTATAGATGGGAGGTGATGACTTCGTATCGACCTGTGGCTGATCGATACGAAGTATGTTTGAAGCTAGATCGATACGAAATTGACTTTCGTGTTACTGTCAATGGATATGAAGTAGACGGTCGTTGATGGGTACAAAGTGGATGGTCACTGATGGATACAAAATGGACCGATGCGAAGGAGACTACGAATGAGCTCATTTTTTGGCTTGCATCGATCGTACCTTGAGCACATGAACTCGGATTGACATGAAATTTGGAACGTTGAATTTCATGGCTTTTCTTGTCATGTCAAACTAATCGTAGCTCGATCCGGACTTGGAAAAAATTTACCGGCATCCATAGCGAACCTGTATATATCCGTTCTTCAGGATGATCTGTCTTTGATTCCAGCCAATTCCTTGGTGTCACGGCCTTGCCATAAGGCGGGATAACATTTGCCCCCTAATGTACATCTTGTGTGAACATGACATGCTTTGAAAAACTCTAATCTTTATTCTAAAAATGTTCTATCTGATTCGTTGAATAGTCATTTCCTTTTTGTCAAAAGATGTAACCTTTGACTGTTTCCATAATATAAATGATGAATTGTTTGTTGCCATTGTTGTACAGTTCACTATTGTAACTGAGTTTTGAATGCTAGCAAATCGTTGTTCAATGTTGTAATCGTCACAAAATGAGCATTCAACTTGTTTATGAGTCACCATATGTTCTTTCTTATTGAATTCGGTATCGATCCTCTTCTGATTCGACGTGGAATTCGAGTTGAACCAACGCTTAGTGGTTGTTTTAGGTCACCCCTTCGTATCAATCCTCTACTGGATCGATTTGAGACGTTGGGATACATATTTCGTATCGGTAGCTATCGATACACAGTAGATGGTTTTGTGAGATGATTCATATCGATGGACACGAGCTCCTGCTGTCCTTAAATGGATGGAATTTCGTATCGATGGAACTGAGTGTTCGATACATAACCTTGCAATGGTATCTCGAAATCGATGGGCTTGAAGACTGATTACTGATGGATACGAACAGCTACGTTCCAAATCATTCTAGGCGGATGGATATGAATATGGCTCTTCGCATCGATGACCTTTGGGACTGCTTCTACCAGTTTTTAGCACTGGGAGATGAAGCATTTTCCTCTGTGGTTTCGAATCCATATAAAAGGATTCTAGACTGAACCAATTTTCCACTTACATTTTGTTTTCACTCCCGCTTCGCATTGATCGGAAGTAGGATAAAACTACAAAGTCTTCGCTCCCAAACAAATTATCTTTTAATCCCTAAACCAATCCATTCGAACTAGGTACTCAATTGACTAGATCCAGTTCAAAATGATGAGATTCGAGTCTTGATGCCACTTCATCCAACGTTGTGACCAATTTCGGCATTGTAGATGTCAGAATATGGTTGAAGTGAGGTATGGGAACATTTTTAATGGCATTCTGGAAGCTTGGGGAAGAAGTGGAGTGAACGATTGAGATGATGAAGTCATTCGTATTGATACTAGGCATGGATTGATCTAAGAAACTGCAGAGTGGTTTGTTGATTGATCCAAGACGAAGTGATTTGTATCAATGATGGAGGAGAGATGGGTCGTATCGATCCTGGGTGAGAGTCGTTCGAATCGATCTAGGTAATAGGGCTTCGTGACGATAAAGTGGGGATCTTCGTATCGTGTGATGATAGGGTAAGGCTTTGAACTCGCTGATCTATACGAAGGGGTCGCACTTGATCGACACGAAACTCAGTGTTTCTAATCAATACAAGCTATGCGCCAGGAGATCGACACGAAAGCACTTTTGCTCATCGATACGGACTCATATCTTAATGGACTAGAATAACATCCTTTACCGATATGAATTGGAATTTTGGTGATCGATTCAAGTTGAATTTTGACGGATTCAATACACCTTGCACACTTGAACATATGACTATGTCGAGCTTCTGCTCTTCACAACCGTACATAACTGTTAAACTGCATATTTGACTGCCCTTCGAAGCTCATCGATGGAACTGTAACTTGACTAAATTTTAACAAACTTTAACTCAGATCAGTCTCTAAAGTCCGGATGGCATGGTTGTGACTGTCAACGATGACGGTCACTCTAATCGAATTCAGAAGTCTTGTCATTGAACATCTCCTTAAATTCTATAGGATCTTTTAAGTATTATGTAGCACTGCACTACACAACACATTTATACACTTTACACCGGGAAACACACGGGATTATTATCATCTGATGATGGTTTTGGATGAGTTGATTAGATATGGAATCTACAAGTTCACAGCAGCAGGAGCCTCAACGCTCGTCTCCTCCAATAATAGAGATACCGGCCATTGCAGCCAAAATAATAGGTCCAGCTCCGGATGAGCTGACAGGAGCAACTTTTATTGCGAACCCTCAAGATCCAATACCGTCCAATGTCTTCGAAGACATGTTGGGGCCAATATTCTTATGGAACAGTCTACCATTAGATGATGTTCTTCTACTTGGACCAAATGACAGGCCACACGCTCCCCAAAAGGATTCACGGCCTTTTATCGACATTCGTACACAGTTGGAACACTCCCTCCATTCAACCAGTATATTCGAGACGTGTTAGCTTTCTTCAAAATCGCTCCATCGCAATTGCATCTAAATGGATAGGCACCGTTGAACAGTCTATTCATCGTTTTCGTGGAAAATCTCTTTCGATCCCCAACTCTGGAAGAAGTCAGATACTTGTTTAATTTCAAGAGTCGGGGAGATAATCCTTCCTTCACATTTCTAGAGGCAGTTAGGAGTTGCCAAGTGGTGACGGGATCTTGGACTAGGCTTAGTTACTTTAAGACGAAGTGGTTTTACGTTTGATGCCCAACAGGGTTCACCGGCCGATGGTTAGTTAGATGTAAGTGCTACATCTTTTCCAGTAGTTAATGAGATGGTCATAACTAACATTGAAACTAATGCCTTCTTTCCTTTACAGCCGCAATTCCATGATCCGAAGGTGCCTGTTACAAAGAAATAGTACGTATTCTTTAGGAAGTGCCGGGTAAGATGAGAGACATGGACTCGGTGCAGACAGATAGAAATTTGAGGATTGTTGGGTTAATCGATAGAAATCAAAGCATAAGACTGGAGGGACCGCTTAAGGCAACCCAGGTGAAATGGGCTAAACATGGAGCGCCTGGGATCGTAATTGCAGAGGAGGGCGTTGAAGGGAACACGCCCACCGACGAAGAACCCGTAGCTAGGTCTTCTAGTAGTTTTCAGGACTTAAAGGGAAGGAGGAAAGGCAAGGCAGTAGCATATATGCGTCATAAGTCCATGAGATGGCAATATGTGATTGTGTCTTTGCCAGTCTCCAGTGTTAGAATCTCGAAGGCTCCTCCCTCACAAATGGAGAATCCTTTCGAAGGGCTTGTCGACATTCCGATTTCGGACTATGTGTTATTCCAACATGACACCAGATTGAAAGGGTTTCATAAGTGCCTTAGATATAAGAAATTCGCTTCCCACAAGTGTGGCCGACATATTCGGTTGGTCAGGGGGTTTAACACATGCATATATACACTTCACGACACTAAACGATTTCCAATCATAAGTTATTCATTCCTGGATATTACTGATCCTAATTTTCTTTTTTACTTTACAGATGCAATGACTAGACGAGAATCCATGTAGGGAAGCCTTCGCTCGGCATGTCAGTCATCTAATTTATACTATGAGTCTCGCCCGAGGGAGGCTGATAGAGACCTCGATCACGGTTATTCCAGTCAAGAACGTTACGAGAGGGAGAGGGGTAGAGATAGAGAATACAGATATCGCTCCCAATTATGCTCTCCACCTCCTCGAGCTCCCACACAACCCTTAGGTCATGGAAAACAAACATTAGAGCCTCCACATCAAAAACCATCTTCTCAAACTCACAAGCTCGATCCACAACGTCATAGAACCGAGGCCGAAACTTCCATGTCACAGCACAAGCCATTACTGAGCCTACTTGGGAAGGAGAAATCAAAATTGCCCAGTTGAGAAAAGATTTTACAAACATTTTTTTACAGCTTTATCTTCCCTCTACACTTAAATAAAATTCCAGCTAAGGTGGAACAAACGATGCATGACTACAAGGAGTGGATGAAAGTCATGAATAAAGCATCGATGGTGGCTTTCGAGCGAGCAAGAACAATTGAGAAGTTAGAAACTTACCTCGCCCAAAAGGACCATATAATTCAAGTGCTAAACAATGTAGCGGAATCTTCTCGTAAATCTGAAATAGAGGCTACCAAGAAAGCTTACGAAGCCAATCAGTCCATGGAGAGGATGCGACTGATGCATTTCGCCTTGGTTGAGGAGAAGGGTCACCGAAATGCCACAGTTATAGCTGAAAGGGACGTTGCATTAAAGGAACTTAATGAGCGTAAAGTCAAACTCTCTGAAATCATCAAAGAAAAGGATGATGCAAATAAAGCAGCCTAAGAGGCGTGTGAGCAAGCTATGGCGCTTCGAGGTGAAAGGGATGCGGTAGTACTTAAAGTTCGGGAGGCTGAGGCCAGGGTTGTAGACGATGTTAAGATGGAAGAGGCCAGGCTAGAGACTGATATTGAAGACCTTCAGATCACATACAATGCCAATGTTCTAAAGCATATAAATCTAGCCTGGCTCGATAATTATCCAACACACCTGTACAACGCTTGGGGCCGATTAGTAGAAGATGAAAAGGCCGAACACCAAGTTGGATCGACTGATGAATTTGAGCTCGAGAATCGGGTGTTGAGCGAAGATGAAAGGAAAGTTCTCCATGATTGCATATGAAAAGGAGAGGCTTGACACTCAACACTAGGAGGCTGGAGAAGGTTCTGTTGTTGAGCACTATGACGTAAGTCCTGAAACTCTCGTGCCGACCCAGCCTGAAACTACATCTTCTGTTGATCCCTAGTCTATTCCTGCATACAATCCGATCACCCACAGTTGTCTTCAGTCCAAGAGCAAGTATCTGAAGCTGCTCCACTAGCCGCAAGTCAAACTGAGGAAGGTATTATGAACATTTCCTGCACTTTCTCAAAATCGGAAGCATTACTGGAAGTGATTATTAACCGTTTTTCCTTTATCTCTATACAGTGATTGGAGTATCATCTATCATGCCTCCTGGAACCCAAGAGTTGCATCACGAGCAGGAGGCTATCATTACGAAAGTGACCACGATAGTGGCTACTGCATCTATGGATGGGGTACAAGGGCGCACACTTACCTTCGATGAACAGATGACGGAGGAACTTCTCGGTCATCACAGTGACCCTTTTGCTCATCTGCCGTTTGTCATGAGTGGAAGCGCACCTGCGACTTGCTCCTCAGGCCCAACTGCTAAAGTTCTCGACGAGGCTCATACAATTCACGAAGAGGAAATAATAGCTGAAATTGACACCGATCTAGAAGCAGCTGCCCGTGCTAGTAACTTTGGAGGTGGAATCGCGGGCCCTGGTCCATCCCCATTACGAATGATTTCTCCTGGTGGTACGATCATTGACACTAGTGTGCCTCTCCTCCCTCCTACTATTGATCATGTCCCTCCGACTCCGTCTTTAGGAAGTATTCCAACACATTTGAGTTCGGAGGAGGAAGTTGAAATAATGCTCCCAGGTGGAGATCGGCCACCAAAGGGCAAAGGCTCATAGAGGAAGGCAACTGGCAGTTCCAGCGGGTCAGCATCGAAGAAGAAGCCAAAAAAAAGAAAGAGTGGACATGTTTCTTTGGCTCATTTTTAGTAGATAGATAGGAATCTACTTTTTCTTTCTTTTTGTAGGCCGTGTATAGATGCGGGTTCGGGCCATGCTAGTAGGGCTTTTGGTATAGTTTTGTACTTAACCTTTTTCTTCCAAAGAATGATTAAAGTAAAATTTCATTTTTCCTCTAGCTCAATTTGCGTTCATTTGTTACCGTGCTTCAGTATTCGAACTTCCATTTAATACACTTGTGAATTTTGAGTCTTTAAATCAGACCTCGGCTTAGTTTCTAAGTTCCGGAGTCGCGGTTCTGGGTCGCGATCGAGCGCTAAGTCGAATTTTGATATTGCATTGTCTCATCGTGGATGGCACTTAAGTTCTGCCCCTAGTTCTGGGGATAAAATGAAAAGATTGGTTAAAAATCGTTGATTGCCTTTAATGCATCGAGCTTAACTTTATCGAAGAAAAATTGAAACAAGACGAGTTCAGGTGGTCAAATCACACTTGCTCATCTATTGGTCATCACATCCACACTCTGGGGATCGCACTAGATTAGCGGTCGATTGTGTCCGCTTGAGCTTTAATGATATGTCCATGCTCCGGGGACTTGAGTTATTTTCATGGGAGTCAGTCACACCCGTTCGATGTTTAGAACTACGTCCACCCTCTGGGAACTAGGTTAATTCGTGGGTGGTTAGTCACACCCGATTTACCATTATGCTTTGATTGCACTCCGAGAACACAGAGTTGTCTCATGGATGGTCGATCCATATCCGACTTATGTTTAAAACCCAATCCACACTTTGGGGATTTAGAGTTAGCCAATGTTTGCACTCTAGTCCATGCTCTGGGGACTTAGAGTTAGTAGATGTTTTGTACTATAGTTCGCACTGTGGGAATCTGGAGTTAGTTGATGGGTGGTCGAACCACACCCACTCGAGTTTTATGTTTATACTCCAATTCGCACTCCGAGAATCTGGAGTTGGCCGACAGATGGTCAAACACATCTGTTTAGGCTTTAGGATTTCGTTCACACTTCGGGAATGACAAATATATCAGGATTGTGGATGGCCGATTCATATCCACTCTGAGTTAACAAGCGAGTTCGTTAGATGGACGGATCCATCCTCAAACTTGGTTAAGATACGGGCGAAGTCGTTAGGTGGACGGATCCACCCTCTTTGAAACCGCATATATAGGTTTATACCCTAGTTCACACTCTGAGAATCTGGAGTTAGTTAAAGGATTATCGTGTATCAATCCTTTTTTGGCTTTAGTGTAATGACTTGTCCCCAAGCTCAGGATTCACTTAGTGAGTGACCGGTTGCATCATAGTCACTCCCTATTTGAATAAATCTCACCTAAGGGTGGAAGTTAGCTCTCCGAGAATAGTGATGGTTGTATGATGCATTTCAAAAAATCACAGGTCTGGCTCGAAGAGATTGTATTATATTGCTGAAATAAGAAAATATAGCAAAGTCAGTTACCTTATTACAAATTCAAATTTTGAAATGCATAAACAAATTGCAAATTAAAAATAGACTGGATAAATAAAAAAGGCCTGTTATGTATAATAGCGACCAGACTTTTGCTATTCCAGGCTCTTAGTAGAATGAGACTGTCAACGATCAATAGTTTGAATTTACCATCTTCGAGTTTTTGTTCAATGACATACGGTCCTTCCCACGTTGGTTTCGTATGTGAAGGAGCCGGGTAAATACTTTTGAGGATGAGATCGCCGAGTTCGAAGGTTCAGGGTCGGACCTTCGCATTGTATATTCGGGCGACTTGATTTCGATATGCAGTTGCTCTCAAATCAGCCTCTTTACGCTTCTCATCCAATAAATCCAAAGATTCGACAAGTAATATAGCATTCATTTTCGAATCGTAATAAGTCACACGATGAGAAGATACTTCCATCTCGACTGGAATAACGGCTTTGGAACCGTAAGAAAGAGAGAATGGAGTGTAGCCGGTCAGATATTTATGGGTTGTCTGGTAAGCCCATAAAGCTATAGGAATTCATCGACCCATTTACCCCCGGCCTTTTCCAGTCGTTGCTTCTGAATAGACTTTTTAACTTTATTAACAGCTTCAACCTGTCCATTAGCTTGAGGGTGTGCAAATGTGGAGAACTTCTTCTGGATACGAAACCGTTGACAGAAATTCTTAAATTCAATACTGTCGAATTGGGCTCTGTGGTCTGTAGCAATGGTATGTGGGAGACCAATTTGGCAGATAATGTTCCGCACTACAAAGTTGATCACTTTCTTCATCATGATTGTAGCAAGGCGTCCAGCTTCCGCCCACTTGTAAAGTAATCAACTACGACGATGGCGTACTTAGAACCACCTTTGGCTAGAGGTAGAGAAACAATGACGTCAATCCCCCATACTGCAAATGGCCATAGACTGACCATCTGAGTTATTTCAGTAGGTTGGGCTCTAGGAATCCGAGCTTGTTTCTAACATCTATCACATTTTCTGGCATAGTCTAATGCATTGTGGTTTACAATTGGCCAATAGTATCCATATCAGAGCACTTTCTTGGCTAGAGCATACCCCCCGATGTGATCGCCACATTCTCCTTCATGTACATCATGCAATGCTCGGTTTCATCGTAAGCAATACACTCGAATAAAGGAACAGAATACCCTCCCATTCTGAATAGTGAACCGCAAAGCCTTTCGAAGGACTTATCTCTTTTCACTTCTACGCTCTAACAAGGCCCCATGCTCGAGATAATTTTTGAACGGAGTCATCGACGACTCCTTATTGGGAATGACCTCAAACGCCCAATCTGTTTCCACCTTATCGATGCTCGAGGAAGATAATGTTTCCATGGGAACGATTCTCATTTGCTGTGCCCCACCTGTACTGGCTAACTTTGCTAATGAATCGACTTTCTGATTGCGCTCTCGAGGTATGCAGTAAATGGCATAATAGTCAAACTGATTTAATATTTTCTAAACTCGAGCAAGGTAAGCAGCCAGTCTTCGGTCCTTCGTCTGGTATTCGCCCTCCGAACTTGACACATAACCAATTGCGAATCATAATAAATCTCCATAGCAATGATTCTTAAGTCTCGAGAAAGCCCCAATCCAGCAAGCAGGGCTTCATATTCGGCTTCGTTGTTGGTCGCATGAAAATCGAACTTTAAAGCATAGCATATAGATCGACCTTTCGAAGTTTCAAGTACAACCCCGGAGCAACGGTCATTCGATGCACCATCGGTATGCAACTTCCAAATATACTTGGAAGATTCACTAGTTTCGGGTATGTCCTCCGAGATAGTGAATTCAGTGACAAAGTCTGCTAGGACTTGTCCTTAGATAGCTCGCCTTGGAGTACAAGTGATATCAAACTAATTCAGCTCGTTGTTCCACTTGAGCAACCTACCAGACGTCTCAGGCCACGTAAGGACCTGTCATAACCTCTTGTCGATGTAGGCAGTGATAGGATAAGCCTAGAAATATGGAAGAAGCTTCGTTGAGGCAATGACAAGATAATAAGCCAACTTTTCCATCTTTGGGTAGTTTCTTTCAGCTTCGATCAGTCGTTTGCTAATGTAGTAGACCGGCCGTTGTATCCGGTCTTCCTTCCGAATTAGTGCTGCAGTGATTGCATTTTCTAATACCGCCAAGTAAATGTACAATTTCTCGTGATGAATAGGATTTGATAGAACAGGCAGTGTGGATAGATGTTGAATTAGTGCTCGGTACACGCCCTCACATTCCATAGTCCATTCAAAGTTTTGTTTCCCTTTGTTGATCAAACCGAAGAAGGGAATGCATTTGTCAGTGGATTTTGCAATGACCTGCTCAGTGCTGCTACTTTCCCGTTGAGGATTGGGACTTGCTTTATAGCTCTTGGGGTCTCAATATTTATGATTGCCCAGATCTTCTTGGGACTGGCTTCGACTCCTCGAGCGTTGACGATAAACCCAAGGAACTTTCCGGAGGCGACTCCAAAGTGACATTTCAATGGGTTAAGCTTCATTGTATATTCTCAGAGGATGTTAAACATTAATTCCAGGTCTTTGACATGATCAGTGGAGAATTGCGACTTCACTAACATTTCATCCACATATACCTCCATAGTTTTTCCGATATGCTTGGCGAACATTCGATTAACAAACCATTGGTAAGTTACCCCGGTGTTCTTGAGTTTGAAAGGCATAACTTTATTGCAGTAAAGTCCCAGATCGGTTACGAATCTCGTATGCTCCTAGTCAGGTAGGTGCATGGGTATCTGGTTGTAGCCTAATTACGCATCCATAAAGGATAAGAGTTCATGTCCAGCCATTGAGTCTACGAGATGATCGATTCGGGGAAGTGGAAAACTATCTTTAGGGCGAGCTTTATTCAAGTCTGAGTAATCAATGCATGTTCTCCATTTCCCATTTGGAATTCGGACGAGTACAGGATTGGATACCTATTTTGGGTATAGTGCATCTCGAATAAACCCGTTCAATTTATGCTTATCTACCTCTTCCTTAAGGGCGGCAGATCTCTTTGGATCCATACCATGCCTTTTTTGCTTGACCGGGACATGCCGTGGGTAAATATTCAATGTGTGGCTCACGACATCCGGGATGATTCCACACATGTCAGAGTGTGTCCAGGCAAACACGTCGAGGTTTGCTTGGAAAAATTCAAATAATTCCTCTTGCATCTATTAGCTTAGTTTAGATCCAATATTTATCATTTTAGAGTTGTCGTTATCGTCGATCAGAACATCGATCGTCAGTTCGGTCGAAGAGGCTTAACTGCCTTTACTTTTGTCTATACTTTCAGTATCTCTTAGGTCAAGATCTCTTTGGAATTGGTTGGGGTACCCGGGACTAGGCCCAGGCGTCAATTGTCAATTCTCCACAAAGTGGATGCAGAGAGATTCCTCTACACCCTTTCCTTTTTCCTTTCGCTGCGCCTATTGCAGTTCAGCAACAAAACAGGCTCATCCAGCAGCCTAGTCTCCCTGAACGACTCCAACTCCATTGTTGGTACGGAATTTTAAAGTCAGACACTAAGGGGCAATGGTAGCCCTAAATTTAGCTAGGGCCGGTCGGCCCAAGAAAGCATTGCATGGCGAGTCAATATCCAACACTACAAACTGTAATATCCGGACTCTCCATCATTCTCCAATCCTTAATTCCACTGGAAGTTCCACCACTCCAGTGGATATTGCTGCGCTCCCATTATAGCCATGGATACGGTACTTATAAGGCTTCAAATTTTTTGTTTCCATTTTCATCTGGTCATAGGCTCGCTTAAACAATATGTTTACAGAACATTCACTTCCCACTAAGATCCTCTTCATCCAAGTAGGACCTACTTGAGCTGATATGACAAGTGGATCAATGCTTAGGGCTTCGACCCTGTCGACATCTTTGTCTCGAAATATGATGTCATTTTTCATTGTTTTCGGTTGCTTGGTCGGAGCCCCGTCTTCCAAACTACTACAACATTCGAAGCTCGCATGCCTAATAGAACTGGCATACGACTCCATTTCCTTCCAGTTCGGTCATCTGGATGAGGACCACCAATAACAGTATTTATCACCAAACACCCATCGATACAAGCGGGTTCCTCCTACCATGCCTGATTTGGTATATGGTTCTGATTTGATGGGCCTGCACCTCCTGAATGCGGGGCCCACACAAACTGCTCTAACTTTCTCTCACGTATCAACTTCTCAATGATATCCAGCAAATGACGGCACACGTTCATGTTATGGCCATAACTTTCGTGGAACCTAGAAAACTTCCCCGTTTGAATTTGTTTCTCCAATGATCGTTTCGGAGCAGGTTTATTGTACTGAATAGTGTTGCAGGTCTGTAAATACACATTCTCCAACAACATATTCAATGGAGTATAATTGTCAAACATAGGAGCCCTACGTTGTCGTCCACGATTCTGATCTCGTTTTCTGTTTTGATTTCCATTATCTTTATATTGATTTTGTTTATTCTGTATATTCAATTCCACTTTTTCGAAACTCTCCCTGGTTTGTTTAACAGCAACATTGCTTTGAATTCCCTCCATACTAGGCCCTGTGTCATCCTTTTTGCTAGACTGTTTCGCATCCTCCCTTCTCAAGAATTTGGCTGCCTTGGAATAGAAACGTTCCAATGACGTAGGAGGTTTTCCAACCAACCAGTTGCCGAACTCAGAATTGGGATCAATCCCCTTAGTCAGTGCCATTAGAATAGAGTTATCATTGGGATTGCTAGTCTCAGTGCATGAAGCATGAAATCTCTCCAAATAACGTCTAAGTGTCTTTAGGACTCTAAGTGACACTAGACAAAGTATTAACATCTTTCGGCCTTGTGAGATGCACGCAAAAGTGCTCGACAAACTTTGTCGCCAACTGATCAAAACAAGAGATAAATCGAGGTGGCAAACGGGTAAACCACATAGTCGCTATGTCCCTCTGAGAGATCAAAAAACTTCGACACTTAACTGCATCATCGGCTCGTGCCGCATTCATTACCCATTTATACTTTACGATATGGTGATTAGGATCAGTGCTTCCTTCATAAACTGGTAAAGTCGGCACCTTGAATCGTCGAGGTGGTTCAGCGTAGAGTATACCGTCAGTGAAAGTAGTATAACTCCGACAGATTCCCCAGTCATCGTTGGTGAGACCTTGACCTTCTCATATCATCTGATGGATCATCGTTGGGATGTCCGGCAACTGGACATTTTGAGCCTGCTGAGCTATGGTGTGGTCGGGTTCTACAATGCAAGGATGGATCGGTTGTGGTCGATGGTCCATATCTCGCCTCCTTGCTTCTTAGTTCTTAAGGACATACGGTTCAGGAGTGTATTCATGTTGGAGACGGTTCGGATCTGTCCGATTTCGGGCATCAACTCCTAGTTCAGCATCAGTGGTGGCAGTGCGGTTGACTATAACATGATAAGGAATAGTTCCTCCTCAGGAGGAAGGTCCTGTATGATGGCTGGTAGATGGGCCAACTCTCGGCTTTGCAAGATTCAGTGTATGCTGATGTCTAGTACACTGTGCAGAGCTTCCATCCAACCGTGGACGCGTGGATATATGGTGGAAGTTTGAAGAGGCTGAACTCTAAGTGGATGAATGGGAAGCTTGATCCCTCCTGGATCTCCTTCGTCTTTGATGATTCAATTGGTTGGTCAATTCCGCGTTGGCACGGAGTTGTTGAGTAAGTTGTTGGCTGCTCTGAGTCAACTCTTGCATAAGCAACTGGAACTCTTCCCTGATGACAAGGCCTTGCGGATCCAATGGTCCGGTAGCATTCTAATCGGTAGGTGGAAGTTGTATAGGGTTCTGCCTATCCCGTCCATTTGGATGGGCAACGATTGAAGTAGTTCTAGTGTTAACCTTGATGGATAGTGAAGCTCTTTCCTATACTTGACGCAAATCAGAATAGGATGGAAGAACTATAAACTTGAAATCTGAATCTTCTTCTCAGATTTACGCAATGCGATATTGATAGTAGATCCAACGATTAGGAGAAAATCTAGATTTTCTCAGTTAAAGCACCAAAGTGTTTGCACCAAAATTGGACACAATACACTTCGGATGTGTTTGAAGAGATAAAATGAAGAATATAAATGGAAAAAGAGGAAAATCTAACAAACACACCAATAATAAGCAAGAAAAAAGGCACAGAAACATATGGATTTATATTAGTTCAGTGTATGGCCTACATCTACTATAAAATGATTGACTTTTATTAACTTTTTCTTGCTGGTTACGACGAATTACAACAGTAAACTCAAGTACAACTGACAGAGTCTAGACGTAGAAGATCCAAAAGTCCCTTTTTAGTAGGTCTTTGGCTGCTATTTATAGGCATAGGCTGTAAACATCTTGCTCAGATCTCGAAAGACCTCTTCTCACACGTGGGTGGGCCCACGCGATCGATCCCTAATCTTTTGGAATCAATCCGTGATCGATACGAACGCAATTCGTATCGATCAGGATTTAGTCCAAACGAGTCAGGATCGATCATGAACATTCCTGAAGATGTACGCAAGCTCCTGTGAAAATTTGGTGGCATTTGGACTTGTATATTTTGAGTTATGATCGATGCAGGTTTGAATTTATTAAAGGCTACTAACTTCGTATCGATATCGTTCGCATCGATGATTCTGCACGTGATGCATGGGGTGCTACATTCTTTTCCCCTTGAAAAGGATTTCATCCTCTAAATATTTCCCAAGGGGTAAATAGCGTAACATACACTAAACATACATGTAATACAACTAAGTTATCTACCCATCCATCTAATCAGCCAAAAGTGCAATGTGATAATGTATTGCAGACATACTATAAGTGGGATCATTCCTAGCATGAGTGTGCAACTGTGACATATAAGTATGTATGCAAAACATCCTACACATGCATAAAAATTTTACATGAGTGCAAAGTAACAGTGAAACGTGTAGCAACCATATTCTACCATCAAATATAGCAACCACGATGTAACTAAAATCTAATTTGTAGAGAAAATGTTACAAGTGAAAAGCTCAAGGTGAGAGATCCTTATCTTTTCTTTGGTATCCCATGTGCTTTCCGCTCGGTTATCTCCTCGTTATACTCGAACCAGCATAATTTCTTTGTTGTGTAGCTTCCTAGTTTTTTCATGCTTCACAATGTGTGTGGCGGCACGGGATGTTATTAACTCCACCTCGATATCCCCCAATTAATCAGGCTCCGCCACAATAGCCATGTTATGATGGAGTTTCCTCAATTGTGAAACATGAAAATCATTGTGGACTCCTGTTAATCTATCGGGTAGCTCCACGAAGTAAGCCAGTTTTCTAATTCTTTCCACAACTTGAAAAGGCTTAACAAATCTTGTGCCAACTTTCTTAATTTTCTGAGTCTTACTTCTTTCCTAAAAGGGGAGACTTTGATAATCACCATGTCTCCAACCTCAAACTCCAATTCTACCATTCTCTTATCCACATAGTATTTGTAATGATCTTGTGCTGCCTTCATTTGATACCTATTCAACTCTACCTTCATTGAATTTCGCAAATCAAATCTAGTATGAATAAAATTTTGTCGGCGGTTTTCCACCAACTGTTAGGCGATATCCATAGCTGCCTGTAAAGCGCTTCATAAGCTGCCACACTAATTGTCAATTGATAATTACTAATGTAAGAAAATCCACTAAAGATAGGTACTTCTCCCAGTGTCCCCCAAAGTCCATGATGTTGTTTTCAACAAGTCCTCCAAGATCCTATTCACTCTTTCCATTTTTCCATCTGTCTGAGAGTGGTAAGCGGTATTAAGGCTTAACGATATTTCTAAAGCTATCTAAAAACTCCTCCAAACTCGCTAATAAATAAGGTGTCCATGTCACTAACGATGCTGACTGAAATCCTGTAAAGTCAAACCACTTTCTTAATATAATCTATGCTGGAGATGTTGCAGTCCTATTGCTTCTAATGGAGTCCATTCACTAGAATCCAAATTGCTTCGTTGCCTTTTTGAATCTTAGGAAACCCAATTATGAAGTCCATTGATATGTGTTCCCATTTCCAAGGCGGGATTCTAATGGCAATAATAATCCTCCAGGCTTTCCTTACTCAGCTTTAATTGTTTGACACGTCAAACACCTAGAAATCAATAAAGCAACTTTCTTCTTATCCTTGGCTAATAGAAAATCCATTTCATATCCCTATACATCATATCTACTCTAGGGTAAATAGTCATTCTTGAATGGTGACAATCTATAAGCGCTTCCTTTAATAAACTATCAGTTCTTAGGATGCGAAGGCGTCCATCTCTCCTTAAACATCCCTTCCCATCAACTACATGTCTACTGACATGGGGAAATTGTTCTCCTCGCCTTAGCTTATCCAAAATATCAACTATCTCTTCATCTTTATTATGTTCGAGTCCAATACGATCCATTAGCACTAGTCCTACGTCCATTGCTGCCAAATAGTTTTGAGTGAGTCTTGTTGGCGGTTAAAGAATGAAATTCGAGAGGAGCTCCAACTGCCTCCACTCATGTATAGCACCCATGGTAGAATGCCTCCAGCTAAGGGTATCGGTAATGAAATTCCCTTTTTCAAGGGTATACTCTATCCCAAAAACATAAGATGCTATAAACTCCATCCTCCTCTACTGCCTATGATTTAAGCTTTTTGGGAAAATAAACATTTGAATGATTTATGGTCAGTAAACAACTCAAATCTTTCACCCAAAAGATTGTGCCTACACATAAGGCGAAAACAATGGCTGCCATCTCCAAATCATGTACTTAGTATCTCTTCTCATGGTCCTTTAGTTGTATGTGAGCATAAGTTATCAATCTTCCTTCCTGCATAAGAATTGCTCCTAATCATGTGTCGCATGTGTCTATATAAACCATAAAAGACTTTGTACCATCGGGTATGACGAGTACTTGTGCACTTGTCAATACTTCGTTTTAACTTTACGAATGCTTCTGTTCCTTTCTCATCCCAAGCAAAGACTAAATTCTTTTTGGTCAAATTGGTTAGAAGAACTACTATCTTTGCAAAATCCTCTATGACTTTCCTATAATAACCTGCCAATCAAAGAATACTTCTAACCTCCATGGCATTCTTGGTGTCTTCCTATTTTAAATAGCTTCCACTTTTGTGGGATCCATCGTTAATCTACGTTTGGAAAAAATATGCCCAAGAAATTTCACTTCATACTTCTAAAATTGACATTTTGAGAATTTGGCTATAAATTGGTGCCTTCTCAAGGTTCCTAATATCTTTAAGTGACTTTCATGCTCCCTTTCACTTTTGGAAAATACCAAGATGTTATCTACAAAAACTATAACAAATTTGTTTAATTTTCCCCTAAATACTCTACTCGTAGAATCTACAAAGTATGCAGCGGCATTTATCTTTCCAAAAGGCATCACTTCCTATTCACAGAGCCTGTCTGACATGCGAAATGTAGTCTTCTATTTGCTATCCTCTACGATCCTTAGTTAATAAAAGCTAGTTGCCAAGTCCAATTGGTAGAATACACTAACTCGCATAAGTTGATCGAACAAATAATCTATCATAGGTAAGGGATACCTACTCTTCTTTGTCAACTTGTGGAGTTCTCTATAATCAAAACAAAGCCTCAACAAGTCATTTTCCTTACTAGCAAAGGTAATAGGCGCTCCTTATTTTGAGGTACCTTGTCGAATGAATCCTTTCCGCAGTAGCCTCGAGATTTTATTATCCAATTCCCGCCTTTCCTAGGGGTAATATGTCGTAATGGAAGAGCAACTAGTCTAGCATTTCTCTTTAGATCAATCTTAAACTCAATCTCTCTTCACGGTGGAAGCCACGAAACATCTTTATAGGCATCAGAGAATTCTCAAACCATGTGTAAGGATGAAAATTCATTTTGTGATAGATTTACCAGGTATAGATAACGAATGTATAGGTCTCGCCCTTTACAACTCTTAAGAAACACTGCCCTCTTATCGCAGTCTAAGATTGCCCTATAGTGCGACAAGAAATCCATGCCTATAATAAGTCCATACTTCTCGAAATTTGGAATGTACGCATCCCTATGACTTAGTCATTATCTATATCACACTCTACATATATTATCACACACCTCGCCGTTTCCACAATCAAGCTCTTATAAGAAATCTTTCTTATTTCGCCATTAACATTAATTACATTCCTAAACGGGATTTTAATAAAATTAATCACCTACTTAACTATGCAATTATTTGTTATAATTATACGTTAATTACGCTAATGAACACACACACACAAATATACATACATACATACATATACATACATACATACATATATATATATATATGCGCCTAGTAATTTCTAAGCGTGTAGAATTTACACCATAAAATAGCGTTTAAATGACAACTCTTTCAACAATTATACAGATTTATTATCAACAAAACCAAAATTCCAATATTATCTAAAAATTTCAATCAGTGGACTTATATAAATGTAAACTCAGCTTGTTACATCAGAATAATGGAATATATTAATACTAGAAATTTACAATTTAAATTTTTACGCTTTATTCAACTCCTTTTTCACATAAAAATAAACAAAGGAATTTTATTTAGTTTATGGGAATAGGAAGTGCACACTATGAATAAAATTCGTACCCTATACATTATTCATTAATCGAAATCCTTTAAAAAATTCAAAGAAAAAGAACAAAGAGAGGAACATAAGGTAAAATTATTGAAACTGCAGATCTACACTATTTCAATTATTTTTCCATAAACAATTGAGATTCCAACATAGAACTGATATTTTGCATTAAAGGAGTTATACGGGTTTAAAATATAATGTTTTACAAACCAAGGCATTTTCAAACCTAAACTATACAAGTTAATTTCTAATATAGAAAAGCTATGATTTCCACTCATAGTATATCCTTAGCTTTGCCTCCTTTGGATTGGACATGTCTTTGACAATTGTTATAAGATCTCTTCTTTTTGATACACACAAATGGCAAGGTTTGTATAAACGTTAGATTCAGAAAATTAAAGGCTTTGAGGAGAAGAAATTGAAAAACTAAATAGAAAACAAAGATAGATGCATAGGATTTCTTACCCAAAACCCTAATGGAGTTTATCTTAATCTTGAAAAGACGAACTGACAGGGTTTTGCTAATGTTTCCAAAATATTTGTGAATAAAAGTGAGGATTCTAGGCTCTTATTTATAGTGGTTTGAATGCACCAAAACCATTGGATAAAGGTCGGATGAAAATTGTAAAATCTGGAACGTTCAAATTCACAGACCATAGCTGCAATTTTACCAATAGTCGACAACCCTACCCTATCGATCGACATCTAGCAGTCGACCAGTCCTAGGGAGTGGGCGGCCATGGCGTTTATTTTGAGAAGATTTTTGGTGCCATTGTTTTTTTATTTATTATATTCCTTAACTATATTTTAATGTCAACATTAATTTTAATATTCACTTAATCCCTAAGTCCGATTACTACTGTCTTTTGAATTTCAAAATTCAAAATTAATTATTCATTTGAATTTGAACTTTAAAAAAATTGAAATCTTAAAACTTCATCGATAACTTTTCTGTTTGAACTCCGTTTTCAATATATTGTGTATGGAAACTGGTTAGAACTTTACCATGTATGCAACACATAACTTTCATGGTGAAATTTCAACTTTTGTTAATTTATCTTTTTATCTCTTGCTTATTTGATTTAATTTATCCAATATATTTATAGTTGACTTTACGAGGTTTTGCATTGTTGATCTTATAAACCAAGCTTTCAAGGATCTTCTAAATAATTTGTACTGCTATTCATGGGCGATATTATTTTTTATTTAAGGACAGAAGAAGAACATAATCAACATTTAAGGATGGTGCTTGAGGTGTTGAGGAAGCACCGATTGAAGGCGAAGTTTTTGAAGTTTCAATTTTGGATGAGGAAAGTGTGAGTTTTATGTCACGTTGTTTCTGATCAGGGTATTATTACAGATCGTGAGAAGCTGGTAGTAGTAAAGGAATGGGATCGAAGTAAGATTTCCATAGACTTAAGAAGTTTCCTTGGATTGGCTAGATATTATAGACATTTTATCAAGGATTTCTCTAAGGTAGCAATGCCATTAACCAACTTGACTAAGAAGAATTAGACTTCTGTTTGAGATGCGAGGTGTGAGCGCACATTTGTGAGTTTGAAGGAGAGGTTAAGGAGCACACTAGTGTTACTCATATCTGAATTGGAATGAGGATCTGACGGTATACACATATGTCTATGGTACCGGACTAGGTGCGATGTTGATGTAGAGGGGAAAGTTTGTTGCCTATGCTACTCGATACCTGACTGCATGAGAAGAAATATCCAACTCATGATTTGGAGTTAAAGATGATAGAATTCACTTTGAAGATATGAAGGTATTGTTTGCTTAGGGAGTGGTTCGAGTTGTATACGGACTACAAATATTTGAAGTACATATTTTCCTAGCAGGATCTCAACCTTCATCAACAATGATGGTTTGAGTTCATGGCCTCTTATGACTTTGACATTTCTTATATGCTCAAGAAAGAAGATGCAGTTGCTGATACTTTGAGTAGAATACATGCCACCTAGAGTGGAAGTAGTTGGAGTTTATTTTTGGCTATGATTTTAGACCTCGATGTGACCTAGAGTTAAAAGTGTCAGCTAGCCTAGCGACCAAACCTACTTTGGCCGAGCAGATCAGTACTAGTCAAAGGCAAGACACTAGACTTGTGAAGATCATGGCAAAGATAGAGGAAGGAGTAGATTCTAAAGAGATGTAGTAGTAGCTCTCAACCATGATGGTTGATGTTATCCCGCCTCTTCGTTATGGCGAGGCATCACGGATTTGGCTAAAGCTGATGAATTGATCGATTACAGTTGAAACGATGGAGATAATTGAATGGATTCAGATGGACAATGCACAAAAAATGCTAAGTACCAAATCAAGGTGTAATCAGTATGAAGTAACAAGGAAGGCCCCATGAGGCTACATTTCAAATTTCAAGTCAATCAGAGTTCATATGCTCGGGTTATGGTCAAATCAAGAATTTATATGGATTGATTTAGAACGATCTAGAAAGCAGTGTAAATCAACGAAGATCGATCAATATCACAAGATCCACAAGACCAGTTTACTTGAAACATTCGGAGCATCAATAAAATGAGGAGTGGGGCTTAAGAAACGATAGCACAAAAATTGGAGACAAAAATAACGATCGGCTATACTTTGGCCGATCGTTCCAGGATACTGAAGTAGGCCCACCAGTCGTTATAGTAGGCCCCTACAGGCCTACAGAGCCTTCTGCCGAAACCTTAGCGAAATATCTCATCATCTCTTCATATAAATACAGGCCAAATGGTTTATTTTCGGGGAGGCTGCTGGTTAGAGGAAACTTCATTGTAATCAAGTGCTATCTTTATTTCTCTATTGTAATCGGATTCAAAAGTTATTAAGAAAAAGAAAAACTTCAAAGTGGATGTAGGCATACAACGTCGAACCACTATAAATCTATTTTTACTTATTATAGCTAATTCTCAGTTGTTTGTTGATTTATTTTCTTGTTTTAATTTTTCTTCTTCATTTATTTCTCTGCTAAATATATTCTTGGGTCTTTGTGACTAATTTTAGGGCAAACATTTTTGTGTTTTCACTGAGAAAGCTAGCCCTCGTGAATTTGGAGTTCGGATTTGGAATCAACTTGAGAACTTGGAATTAGAGTAATGGTGAAACCATCAACAAGGAGATAAAGAAAGAAAATGAGCCATCATGAATGGAGTCAGGAAGCTTCCTCGAAAGTTAATCAAACCTCAACCTTCATTACTAGTGACGAGATGGAAATGATGATGGATGCTATGCAAGAAAGGATGCTAAAGAGATAGGAGGAGATAATGCCAAACCTACTCCGATATATTGGACATGCTGGAGTGCACAACCAAGGAAATGGCGTAGCAAGAAACATTGGAAATATGGATCATGGAGTTGGAGCAGTAGGAGCTGAGGAAATCCAGAACCAAGACTAAAGAAACGAAGCTAACAAGATGCAGGATGGAGTGCAACAGCCAAGAGCGGCCCCTAACTAACCAAGAATGATTGGGGATAATCGATCCATATTGGGGGCATGCTCTCGGGTCTTACTGGGTCAATCACAAGCAGGATACCGGGCAGTGCTGTGTAATTTGGCGTCGATTGGAATGTGGATGCTCGTTAGGAAAACTAGATTTCAGGATTCCTCCATTAACTTAGGGGGTAGGTTGGAGACAATGATCGAAGACCACCACTGGGTACAACGACAACTTAGCGAAAATGATCAGACAAGCTACGGGAGGAAGATTGGTAAATAGGAATCTAGAAGATGTAAATAGGAGTCCCTTTGCTCCTAATATTAGGCAAGCTAGGAATCCATCAGAGTTTAAACTACCAACGCTTGAAACATATAATGGAAAAATAGATCCCGCTATTTATTTGACGAGAAGCATGAGATACATGGAAGTACCGGGGGCATCGGAGGAAGTCATGGCACGATGCTTCCTCTTGTACTTAACAGATATAGCTGCACTACATTTTAGACAGTAAGAAAGCGGCTCTATTAGCACATGGACGGAATTGATAGAACGGTTTATGAGGATGTTTAAGGTTCACATTTCGAGACCCAAAAATTTGATTAGCTTGGAAACGCTGAAATAGAGGACCGGAGAATCCCTAAGGAGTTTCCTAACACGGTTTAATGCCACGACGGCATCGATGGATCGTCCAGATCCATTCATGGTTTTGATGGCAGCTGTATCTAGAATTTTTGATGGCACAGTGTTCAAGGATACACTGACAAGGGATCCACCTATGGATCTCGGAGAGTTTTGTCACGAAGCAAAAAGGTTCCTATGGCAGGAAGACGCATGAGCCAACAAACCGGAGGTGAATGCAGTGCAAAGTGGAAGATCATCAGGAGATGTAAAAAAAAATGATAAAGGCAAATGTAAAATAAATAATGGAATTAATTATCAAAGAGACAATGGGGAGAACCAAAATTCTCTTCTTATGCGGATTTGGCGAATCTCTGGAAAGGATTTGTTTGGATACTCGAGGACGCCTTTAGTATCAAAGGTCGGCATAGAGGGAACCCTCTAGAGGCGAACGAGCATCAGCAAAGCATTGCCTATTTCATGAGCTAGATGGGAACAATACAAATGACTGCAGGCATTTAAAGGATATAGTTGAGGAACATGTGAGGCGTGGTCAGTTGCAACAATACGTGAGGACATATGCTGCAGCGGTGGAACGGGAGCAGAAACCGTCCATATCGAATGAAAATGGCATTGGATCAAGGCATCATCGTCAACTTGTCACCAATTGATTGGGATGACATCGAATAAGTAATAAACTCCATAGTAATATGGCTAAGTCACTTACACATGTATAAGATTGAGGACGGTCCCTAAGCATGCTCCGTGTTGATGATGAACCGCAATGCTCTTGTTTGTGAAATTTTGTTTTTTTCTTGTTTACTTTGAATTTTGGTTTTTCTAATATTTTGGTTTATTAGTTTTTTGGTTGTACGGATTCTTATTTTATATTTTTCCAAATGGACTCTAAAATGCTTAAAACTAGATTAATGTATTAAATAACATAGGTTGCAGTTGTGGCCTCGATGGAGAGATGGGGCAATAACCGCAAGGTGTGAGTGCCTTGGCCACAGAGCGACAAGATGGATTCGAACACGGATTAAGTCCCCGACTGGAGATTAAGGCCGAAGAAGGATACCCAATGGATTAAGTCCTTGATTGGGGATCGAGGCCAGAGTAAGATACCCCATAGATTAAGTCCTCCACCGGGGATCGAGGCCGAAGAAGGATACCCATGGATTAAGTCCTCGACCGGAGAGTCAAGCCCAAAGAATAGAACCCAATAGGTTGTTAGATATGGATTATGCTTGGTAAGGAGTAGGTCGCTTACCGAAGAGTGAAAAGGTCAGCCTACTCAAGTCATCAAGTACGGATTGTGTTCGACAAGATTCTGGTGAGATCAATGATTTGGATTAGGATAACAACCCGAAGAGGTCATGGATTCAGATATCAGCTTCGAACAACTATCTATTTGGATATGGACCCGGAGCGGTCCTGGATTTAGAAAAAACAACTTGGAGAGATCGTGGATTTGGTTAATGAATTTGGAATGGATTAGGAACTGAATATCGACTAAGAACAGTCATGGATTTCACTAATGATCTGGAGAGATCAAGGAATTGCACTGGCAACAGATTAGATTCTAGATTGGATAATACAGTTATCTACACATTATGGACAAACTTTTTTTGGATTTATAGCAATTCAAAATACGCCTTCCTATCGCAAAGCATGTTTTGGGGGGGCAAATTTTATCCCACCTTTTTGTTAGGCTGGGATATCACGGATTTGGCTATAGTGGATAGATCGAAAATCGATTATAGTTGAAACGATGGACGATGGTTGAATGGATTCGGAAGGACAATACTCAAAAAATGCCTAAGTACCCAATCAAGGTGTAATCGGTATGAAGTGACAAGGAAGTCCCCATGAGGCTCCATTTCATATTTCAAGTCAATCGAAGTTCGTATGCTCGAGTTATGGATAAATCAAGAATTTATATGGATCAGGTTAGAACGATCCATAAAACAGTGTAAATCGACAAAGACTAATCAGCATCACAAGATCCACAAGGCCAGCTTACTTGAAACTTTCATAGTATCAATAAAATAAAGAGTGGAATTTGCAAAAATGTTCATAGGTTAAAACATTGAAATTCAAGGATGGCCGATCGTTTTAGGCCCATCGTTTATGCCGATCCTTAACAATGATCGGTATGACTTAATGAACGATCCAATTTCAACCAAGATCGATCCATATCTCCTAAGTTACAAGTCAAAATGATTCCATATTTCAAAGCAGTGTTAAGAGACATATGGGACCCCCCAAAAACAATGCGAGTCCTAAAGTTGCATTTAGGATTTAGCTGATCATTATTGGCCAATCGTTTTGGCCAAGTCCTAAAAACAATCGGTGTCTCCTAGCGCATAATCCAATTTCAGCAAAGATTGATCCATATCTCACAATCTACAATTCAGATTGACTTCATATTTTAGGGATAAGTCCAAGAGGTATGTGGGACCCTCTAAAATAATCGCATGAAAATTGGAGACAAAAATAAAGATCGGCTTAACTTTGGTCGATCATTCCAGGATATTGAGTTAGGTCCACCGATCGTTATGGTGGGCCCTTATGGACCTAGAGAGCATTCTGTTGAAACCTCAATGAAATATCTTATCATCTCACCCTATAAATATAGGCCTTATGGTTCCTTTTCAGGGAGGCTTCTGGTTAGAGGAGACTTCATTGTAATCAAGTGATATCTTTATTTCTCCATTGTAATCGGATTCGAAAGTGATTAATAAAAGGTAAAACTTCAAAGTGGACATAGACATACAATGTCAAACCACTCTAAATCTTTGTGTTACTGATCATGGCTAACTCTCAGTTGTTTGTTGATTTATTTTCTCGTTTTAATTTTTTCTAAATTTATTTCTCTACTAAATCTATTCTAGGGAGTTTGTGACCAATTTTCGCGCAAACAACTGCCTTTGGAAGGATGGGAGATTGTTTATTTCTGATGTCGATGGGTTAAGGGATGACATGCTACGAGAGTGCCATCATTCGAGATTGACTATACATCTTAATGGAAGTAAAATTAGTCATGATATGTGTAGACATTTTATTTGAAAGGGATGAAGAAGGACATTGGGGGCATTCATCTTGAAGTGTAAGAACTATTAGTTAGTAAAGGCAAAGCAGAAGAAATCAAGTGGTTTACTGCAATCGCTCAAGATTCTTGAGTGTAAATAGGAACAATTTTCGATGGAATTCGTTGATGAATTTTCGAGGACTAAAGGAGGAGATGATAGCAATTGGGTCATAGTTGATAGACTGAAGAAGTGTGCCCGATTTATACATGGCAGATCTAGTAGAATGACATCCAAATTGGGTGAGTTTTTTACAAAGTGGATATGTGATTCCCAAGTGTGCCTAAGTGTATTGCAAGCGACTGAGACCCTTTGTTCACTAGTGGGTTTTCAAAGAGCTTAAAAGAGGCATTGAGGGCATAACTGCATCTAAGTACAACTTATCACCTACAAACAGATGGTAGACCGAGAGGGTGAATCGTATCTTAGGGGATCACTTGCGAGCTTGCATTCTCGAATTCGATGGCTCGTTGGACAATCATCTGCACCTAGTAGAGTTTTCATTTAGTCTAATATCGATAAAGCACAATTTGAGGTGTTATATAGTCGACTATGCAATGCTCCTTTATATGGTTGAAAGTGGGTGAGAAAATGATACTTGGGCCAGATATGAGTAAAGAGACTTCGAAGAAGATCAAGATCATTCGATAGTGAATAAAAGCCGCTCAAGATAGTCAAAAGGGCTATTTTGCTTGGAGAAGATGTGACATTGAGATTTGTTGGTCATTTTTTGATACTTAAGAGGATTAGGAACTTGATTTATTAATTCGACAGCGAAGAATTCACCGATTGGTGCCATGAACATGGGATTGCCCGAAGCTTTTCAGCTGTGGCGTATCCATAGGCAAACGGACAAGTCGAAGTAGTGAATAAGGTGTTGAAAAACACTAATCTAGAAGAAACTGGAAAAATCCAAGGGGGCGTGGGTCGAAGAATTTCCGACGGCTTTATGGGCCTACCGAACTTCGTATAAAATCGCGATAGGGCACACTCCATTCAACTGGCATACGGAGCCAAAGCCATGCTCCCTGTCGAAACAATTGTCCCCTCGCACCGAAGAATAAACTATAATCCGAAAGAAAATGAGGAGCTGTTAAACATATCACTCGACCTGATCGAGGAGAAGAGAAATGATGCCGCCCTCAAAGCAGCCGCTCAAAGACAGAGGGTGGCGAGGCAATACAATTCCAAGATGAAGCCTCGAACATTGCAAGAAGGAGGCTTGGTTCTCGAACAAGTATTCCCACGACCTGGGGCGTTAGATCAAGTTTGGAAAAGACCGTTTGTTGTTCATAAAGCCTTAACAATGGAGCTTACATCTTATCAACGGTATATGGAGAGGTGTTTGGGAAAGCATGAAATCTCCAACACCACAGCCACTTCTTCTCTTGAGTTGTAAAGAAATATGTACTAAAGCAAAAAAAAAAGAGACAGTGGACGTAGGAATATTTCGTCCAAACCACTATGAAAATCTATTGTCTCGTATTACTTATCTTATTTAAAATTTTCTTTCATTTAATTATTTTATCTAATGACCATTCCTACCACGATCAATCGTAAAGTCTCGCCGGCAGTAGTGAAAGTAAGATAGCCACGATAAAGGGCATGAAACAAGCCTTGGAAATTAACTACTGATGATCTGCACCCCCAAGTAGGCAATAATGAACTGATCATAAGCCATGAATGAGGCAAAAATTATAGCCGACACAGTTTATCATTGGCGTTCGGCTTGCTGGCATTTGCGAACCCATTATAAACCCCACGATTAAGGCGTAGTTGCAGCCAGGGGTATTTCGCACTTGACGATGGACATTACACACGCCGATAACGGTAAATTGAATAATACTCATTACAAGGGCATTAGCTCGAGTAGTTATCATTCACGATTGGCCTTGAATATGACAATGCTTTTATGGTTCTCTATGACTCTAAACACTACAACGATTAACTAAGTCATAAACAGTTCACAAATAGACAGAGCAGACTTTGAAAAACACGCACCACAAAAGTTATACCAGATAAACATATAAAAACAAAGAACAGAAGTTGAAAGTACAACGTTAAATTTTGTCATACAAAGCTTATCGCTTCTATCTATATACATATGTAGAACATCCATACAACCTTAAAAAATGCATGCAGAAAAGTGAAAAGGAAATCTCCTTATTTAAGAAGGAGGGACGTCCTTGCCGCTCGGCCGCTCCCTCCAGCCATGTCCTTCGAGAGCTCTGATTGCCCAAGAGAATCGCTTTCTCTTCGCAAAGGCCCAATTTGCCCCGAAGACATCCCTGCACGAGGCAAGTAAAAATAAATATAAATTTTGCAATCCAGAATAGGTAATGGCAGAGCTAAAGCAAAGAGGCGAGATGCCTGCGGCAACATGATTTTGATCACCAAGCCCCTCGAGATCTGATCCATCCTCATGCTCAGCCAGCAACTCATACCCTTTGACAATAGCTTTGGTCTCCTCCACTTTGAACTGGTTGTTCACCAAACCAACGTTGCACACAACCCCCTCTTTCTGCGCAACTACAGCCTTAATCTCCTCGATAAGCCAAGCATGGATCCCGGCCATCAGCTGAGGATATTCATCCATCCACTGAAGGTTTCTATGTTTCCAGAAAATGAAATTAGTATCCTCAAGCATCTGGTTGATTGTGTCGCAAAAGTCATTGGATTTATTGACTTCGGTCTGGTGGGCCACCACCTTAGTCATGTACTGCTGCTTATCTCTCCTCAACTGAGCATGATCCACCTTCAACCAGTCGATCTCAGCTTGATATGAGTCCTTCTCCTTTTGCCACTTCCCCCGAGACTCCTTCAGCTCAGCTAAGGCCTCTTTCGATTTCTTCACTTTTCCCTTAAGGGAGCGGATTCGCTCCAGATCCTTCTGCCAAGCCTTGTCCACTGAACTGATAGCCTTGTCAATTTTCATCTTGCATAGGTCGGCAGCCTCTTTACTTGCATCTTCCTTAGCCTTCGTTATCTCGAAGGCGTGAGATGCTTCGACTTCCTCTAACTTAGCCTCTTTCTCCTTGAGCGCCCTGTGAAGTTCCTCCATCTCTAGACGCAACTGCACAATGCACTCCCAACTTCTTCACTTGCTTTGGCCAAATGGGACTGATAATCAACTATTTTCTGGTCTCATCTGCAATCTGGACCATCCTCATTGTCAAGTTAGAAAAATTCAGAATCTTCGCCTCATCTAGAATCCGTACCAAGGATTTCGAGGTAAAAGGAACTTAGTGTCAGGATCCACTGCACGACAACCCACATATCCAGGATTTATATCAGGATGACTCTCAAAGGGAATCCTCATTGGCTGCTGATAATCCTAGAAAAAAGAATCAATATTTCCCTCTCCTAACTTATCCGGCACTTCGTGCACTTCAGAACCCATCGGATAGTGACAGCGGTGGCGGTGGGAGGAAGTTTGGAAGCCAACGGTGGTGGCTTCCTTACTCGGGGACCTCACATGTTTCTTAGACGACTCGTGGCTCCCTCTTTATCTGGGCCTGACAGGGTCCCCCTAATATTCTCTTGCATAGTTTTTTCCTCTTGAAAAGTCGCCTCGGAAAAATGAAGTCATTTTCATCCGTTTGAACTGCTCAAGCCGTTTGGAGACTTCATTCCTCTTTGGGTTTCTCCTTTTCCCTGGAATACGGGCAACAACGTTAGATCCAAGAAAGCGAGAAGGCATAAAAAATACAAAATGCTCAAGACACAACAAGCTATTACAAACCCTCATGGTAGACTGGATCATATGGTTGGGACGGGGTCTCACTCAAATAAGGATTACCCAGGGATAGGACTGCACCCGAAGGAAGGAGAACACACAACGATCAGACTTCATTTGACTGAGGATCAGGAGGATGCTGCGAATCATTTAGAAAAAGGTTTTCAAGAAGTATCTCAAAGTTCGTACAGTAATCAAAAGTACCTGGAGAAATCCTAAACTCCTTGCTGATTTCTGCTCCACCTTGTGCTGGAAGAGGCAGTATTCCACCTAGATCACTTGAAGCCACATTCTCCTGAGAAAGATCGGTAGTAGAAGATGGCCTTGGGACCGGTTCGGATTGTTCCAACTGCTCGGGGCACTCTTGCACGACCTTGAAATTATTTAAAGGATCCATGCCCAATCCTTTACTACTTATAACATCCACGTCTAGAGATACATGAACATCCCCTTTCGTTGCTTCAAAATTTCTCTCCGTTCCTTCGTTCTCTTCACTTTCTGCTTCCAAATGAGAACCTCCCTCGTCGCCAGGGGAAGGAGCATCTCGAACATGCAAAGATTTCCCCAAACGGTGAGAAAGAACTGTGCGCTTCTTATGTTTTAGATTCTTCGGGGCTTCAACCACACCACCCTCCTCATCTTGGACCTTACCATTGTCTCCATCACCCTCGTCTCCTCCTGCTCCCACTGCTCTCTTAGAAGAACTTGGCCTAATCTTGTACACGAACTGTCTGGGCCTACATAGCTGTAGAATCAGAGGACTACATCGTGGAGTAGGAATAAGGCGTCCCGCTCGGCCTCCGAGATACCCAATATTTCCTTGGCTATTTATTTTAAGCCGCCATCCTCCAGGCATTCACACAACTTGAAAATCATGGATCAATAAGAGGCTAGGTTGATAGAAAGCTTAGAAAAAGGTAATAAAATAATTTATAGCAAGAAGTAAAAGCATGTTGGGCCATGATATCATCACGTATAAAGAAATATTCCTTCTTGAATATGCTAAACTTAGAGTATAAGTCCAAGATGGGTTTGAATTTATAGGTGGACTCTAAACTAATAAAAGGACTCCCCTTTTGACAACTCCTCACATTATATAGATATTTGATCTCTCCATGGGTGGGAGGTCTCCGATATCGCTTCATGAATATCAAATATAAACATGTCAGGATATCATAAGAGTTCGACTGAAGTTGCATGGGAGCGACCTTCAAATAGATCACGGAACTAGCAATCCAGTTGGTAAGCGGAAGGATTGCACCGCAAATACAATGATACTTGCTATATGCCATATACCCACCTGGAGGAAAGCATGCTCTATCATCTGGAGCAAGTAATATCATGTCTTGGCGATCTATCCCGAATGAAGTAGCTATAGAGTTCAGCTTCTCTATCGTCAGTAAGCTGGGATAACACTCTAAAGGCCTAACCAGCGGTTCATTAGGAGCCTAGCCTTTGACTAAAGAGTAAGCAGAGCTGATTTGCTAGGGAGGATTGATGGGAGCATCAGAAGAAGCAACCTCGGCAGGCTGTGAAGTTGAAAACTTGGAACGTAGCTCGCAACCTGAAGAAATATTTCTTTGCAAGAAAATAAAAGTCAAACGAAGGCCCAAATCATAAATAGAAGTTAAAACATGCATGGGAATCTCTCATCTTCTAGCCCAATTGAATTTGTACCCCTAGCATAGCCATCTCATAGAAGACCTACTTTTGGCTTGGCATGCCTACAAAAAATGTTCTTGGAAAATCTGGCCCGACATTATCCTATGCCGAATGCCGAACCAAAGCATACTCTCCTGCGACCTTACACAGACAATATTTTTCTCAGTTTCAACATTATACTACAAAAAACGAATACTGCGACTAGTTCCTCTGCCAATAGAAACTCGGTTAACCGGTCAAGCAAAGGATCAAACACCTGATGGGCAGGTGGTTATTTACACACCCATTCTCAACATGAATTTCCAAATACCTCAAATACCATTGGGAGGATAAAGACCATCCAAACATCATGATCCTTCGGCGCTTCGCTCAGATGAGATACCTCCTCGTCGATTCGAGATCGAAATAACCGATCCTCGCATCAAACCCCTAGAACCTTATAACCAGTTATCGAGTTAAGATAAGCTTACCCTAAGCTATGATAGTGCGAGAATAGCCAAATTCGAACAAGAAAAAACAAGCTCAAATTAGTTACAGTCGACCAAGTTGAATTGAAGAAATTTGATTGAGAAAACAGAAGTAACAGAGTGAAGGGAAGAAGGTGTATTTAAAGGAAAAAGATTCGGAGACAAATGGTCAACAATTTCATTCGGTCGTGGAAGCTCAACGCTGAACCAAAAACAAAGCATGCTGTGTAGTTACACACCATACTTTAGGGGAAGCAAGTGTCTGGAAAACAAAGAAAGAATGAAGTAAAGACAAGCAGGGGTATAAGGGATATAATTATCATACCAAACATATGGCCGACATGTCAGACCAGATGTTTGTTCCGACATCCTATGGTATGCCGGACTGAGTATCTGGTCCGACATCCTTAGATATGCCAGACTAAATATCTGGTCTGACATATTCACATATGTTGAACCAAATATTTGGTCTGGCACGACACATCCATCACCGGACCAAACATATGGTCTGGTACACCAACATGCCAGATCAAATGCTTGGTCTGAAAAATAAGGTACTCCAAGGCAGAATCACCGAACTAAGCCAAAGAAGGACAATCGGTCCTGGCAAGCATCCTGACCAAATACTGATCCAACTATCCCTAGCCCAAATTCCAAATCAAAATTAGGAAGCTATAATTTCTCCTCCACACTTCACAACATTCACAACTCCACTCTATAAGTACGGGAGCTTCTCAACAACACTGGGGATGGATTTTAGAGAAAAAGAGAGAAAGCTCTGTTGAAAATCCATCTCTTCGGCTACTTAAAGTTTTTACTCTTTTCAAATATATCTTGTACTTGTAATCAAATCAAAGAGAGGATAATAAGATGGAAAGTGGATGTTGGCACATTCGGGATAAACCACCATAAAAACTCTGTGTCGTTTGCTTTTCTTATCCACTTTCCAAATTTTGAACTTATGAACTGTCTCTGCACTTGCTAAAATTCATTCCATCATGTGATGGAACACGAAACTCCAAATCAAATGAAACTTATCTAAAAAATTCAGGTTTAGAGGTGTTTTTCCAACTTTTGAGCAAACAATGGTATAGCGATAATCGCTATAATGACACTTACACAAATCAAATGGTATATCACAAATATTTCAACAAAACATCAATATGAGCAACATAAGAATATAAATAAAATGCATATAACAATAAAATAATAATGGCGAGAAAACCCTTAGAATCCCTCTACAAAAGTCCCCTGCAAAATAATGTAAATATATGCAATTTGCGTTTTAAGCTGGAATTCAGATCCAAACAAACAATCAAATAATAATAACAAACATACTATTATTATCAATTAACAATCAATAACTAACGTATCATTTATAATTAATCCATATATTAATTAACTTCAAAAAAAATCTTTTTACTTTGCGACTATAGAAAGGTGATTTATTTTGCTTGATAGATGTCCAAAATAATCTATAGCAGCACGGATATCATATAGATTATTTAAGGGTAAGTAAAATCACCAAAATTCCAGTTGACACTTTCGCATTCTGATTTGATCTAAAATTTAATGATGTTTGATTTTAGCTCAAAACTCTACTAGCTACAAATTTAATGAATCCAACTCCAATGCATAGTAACATCGATACAAGTTCAATGCAAAAGACCGTGTCCAAATCTGACCTTGTATAATATAGTTGTTTAATTTTAAGATTTTAAGGTTAATTAAATTAGTTAATTCACATTAATAACTAAATTAACTACAAATTACCCACATAATCCTTTCTTTCCAAATATTGATCCTTGAATATGTATATGTCTCCAACACTAAAACCCAAAAACGCTGATCTTCCCTTACCGATTTCTCCTTCGATTCTCGATGAAATCGGCCATAGACAATTCCAACGGACTCCTCTTCTCCCTTTCTTTGCAATGCACCCATCCAACTCAAGCTTGGAGGAGCCATAAAAAATGTGACTATAGCAAGATCCCATGACTCAAAACTATCGTGTTTCACTATAGTCGATCACATAAGTGGAAAATTCGGAGAATGGTGCTCCTTCACGCGAGCAGCGCAATGACATCCTCAAGTTTGCCCATCTCTGCTTCAATCAAACTCTAACTCAAACCCTAGTTTTTCATCAAAATTCGAGCATCAACAAAGTCCACCCAAACCACAATCGATATGGCGGATTTAAAGCTTATATCGTACGAGTACTAGGGGAATTAATCTCAAAAATGTTCATTGCTTTATGTTGAAATCTCGATTTTTATTATGACAAGCTATATAAAATATTCTGTGAATATTTTGCAGGAGATTTGTTGCAGATTCCTTTTCAGATGTTTAAAACTGAGTACAGTGTGTCTAGAGTCTGTACTTTACTTAGAAATTTGTTAAATTCTCTCTTGAATACACACACACACACACACACATGCACACACATGCATAAAGGTCTGAATACATTCATTCAGATGTCTGAATGCTGAAACCTGAATATTATTTCACAATATTCAGACGTCTGAATGAAAATTTTTAGACGTCTGAATATAGTCAAAATTTGCCTAAAAGCTTGCTGTTTGCATCTCAATCTAGTTCAAAAGTCTGAATTTTTTTATTCAGACATCTGAATATCCCCAACTGCTATTTTCTTGAAAAGTCACTTCTCTTCACCAAAGAGAAACGCTTTCAAAATCAATGGTTGCACCTGTTCTTTTCAATGTAACTTTTCATCTATAGTTGCAACTCTTTATATACTATAAATAGATCACAGAATCCAACAAACAATTCACCGAATTTGCTTTTAGAATTCTTGAATTCTCCTCCATTCTCAAGCTTTCAAATTGCACTCAAATTGCTTACACACTTTCAACATTAATCACTTTATCTTCCACGATACTCAAAGCACATCACACTATATATCATAAAGGAGAAGATTGTACTTAATTGACTTATTAGTGTTATTTATGAACACACTACAGTCAGATACATTTGTTATTTGTAAAGAAGTCCTGTTTGGTTGCTCAGGCAGTTGAAGTCCTATTCGGTTGCTTAGGTGGTTGAAGTCCTGTTCGGTTGCTCAGGCGGTGTAAACCTGTTCCTTTGGGTTAAGTGAGGATTGTGTTAGTGAAATTCCAGAAAGAGTGTGGGACTGGACGTAGGACGATGCTCTGAACCAGTATAAAAACCTCTGGTGTCATTTTCTTTACTGCATTTACTGTTTATTTATTTTTTCCGCACAAGTAGTTTATCCTTATTACCTGATCCTATAACATAGCTTCTTTTCATTTGGTATCAGAGCAAGATTTCATCTAACCGCAACATAGTTATTTGATTCTTTGCTGATATGGATAACAACACTAGCACTACAACTATAAGCACTAACACCAATTTTGGAGAAGGTCAATCCACTGCATGACCTCCATTTTTCAATGGTTTGAACTATAATTATTGGGCTACTCGTATGAAAATTTATATGCAATCAAATAGTTTTGAATCATGGAATATCATACAAAATGAATACACTCCTCCTACAGGAGAATGCTCCACATGGACAAACACATAAAAATTAGATGCTTCTGCCAATGCTAAAGCTATGAACATGTTATTTTATGCACTAGATAGAAATGAATTTAATAGTGTTAGCATGTTTCAAACTGCTTATGAAATATGGAGAACACTTAAAATCACACATGAAGGAACTAATAAAGTCAAACAAAGCAAAATCTTCATGCTTAAAAATCAGTTTCAAAATTTTAAAATGAAGCAAGATGAATCTATCAATTACATGTATTCCACATTTCAAAATATCTATCATTCACTATTAGGATTAGGAGAAAAATTCATTGATTTTGATATTGTATCGTAAATCCTAAACTCTTTAACAGATGAATGGGAAAGAAAAGTCTTAGCTATTGAAGAAGCTAATGACCTCTCTACCATAAAACCAAAAGAGTTAATAAGAAATCTAATGTCCTATGAGATGAACTTGCCGGCAAAACGAGTACAAGCTCAGGACAAAAAAAAAACTTTCCATGCTGAAGAAGAAAAGGATGAAGAAGATCTAGCTTTTATTGCCAAAAATTTCAAAAAGTTCTTGAAATTCTGGAAAAACAACATAAACAATGGAAAAAGGAACTTTCCAAGCAAACCATCATCTTCAGTACTAGAAAGTTTAAATTGCCATAAGAAAGGTCATATCCAGAAAGAATGTTCAAAACTAAAGAAAAAATACTTCAACAAGGGCATAAAAGATAAGAAAATGAAAGCATTCTATGTGACATGGAATGATTCAAATACCTCTTCATCAGATAGCAGCATTGACAGCGAAAACGAGCAAGCTAATGTTTGCTGCATGGCTACTGAAAACGAGGTTAGTGATTTTACCTTTGATGATATGATAGAGATAAATTCATAGCTAGTTGACACTCTCAAAAAACTCAAAAGAAAATATAAGAAAACTCGTGAACATCAGTACAAAGCAGAATTTGAAAGAGATATGCTTATAGATGAGAAGAAAATACTAGAGGAAGAACTTTAAAAATTGCAAGAATCATTCTCTAATATTAATTCTCAACTCACACTTTTGAGCCAAGAAATTGAAACTCAAAAAGAAAAGAACGATGCTCTTGTTTCTAAAAATCGCGAATTATAAATTAAAGTAAGATTGGTAGAATTAGATAATACTAGTCTTAAAACTAAGTTAGATAGCATCACCAAAAATGTTTCAAACTTTAATAAAGGAAGAGAAATTTTATCTAAATTATTGATTTCTCTCAATCTGTTTCAAGTAGGAAAGGATTAGGATATGTTAAGAAAACAACACCTAAAAGGAAAATTAGGAGAAATATTAATCCTACCGCAAAACAATCGAAAAGGAATACTTACCGAAAAACATAAAATTCTAGGTTCCTAAAACAAACAATAGTTTGATTAGGAAGAAATATATTAGCACCTTTTTGGAAATTGTTCATAAAATTAAAAATTACATTTTCAAATGGGATACCGAACCCTCTTGGGTTTGGTTTCCTAAGGCTTAACTCTTAGGACCCTATTAAAAAGGTGGGTACCAATGTTATCTAATATTTTTTGTAGGTCCCACTCAAGAAAAGAGGAAAATGGATACTCGACAGTGGTTGCTCAAAACATATGACAGGAGACAAAGATATGCTATCAAATATTACTTACTCGGATGGAGGCTCCGTCACATTTGGAGATAACTCCAAAGGCTATATCATCGGAAAAGGCAATGTGAGCAACAACGGTACTTCAAATTTACCTCTTATTTCAAATGTTTTACTAGTCAAAAATTTAAAACGTAATTTACTTAGTATCAGCCAATTATGTGACAAAGGATTCAAAATCACATTTTCTGAAAATAAATGTAGTATTTTTGATCAAAATCTTATCTTTGAAGGGAATAGAGACAGAAATATCTATGTTCTGAATATGAAAATAAACCATAATTCTGATATGTGTTTAATAGTCAAAGAAATTGATCCTTGGTTATGGCACAAACGATTCTGTCAAATTTACTTCAAAGCTCGAATAAGCTTTCTATAAATGGTTTAGTAAAAGGTCTACCAAAAATGAATTTTAAAATTGATCATATTTGTGATGCATATCAATTAAGAAAATTGACTAAGTCATCTTTTAAATCGAAAAAGGTTATTTCAACTATACAACCACTTGAATTACTACATATGGATTTGTTTCGACCAACACAAGTACAATCTATTAATCACAGTAGATAGGTGTTTGTAATTGTTGATGATTTTTCTAGATATACTGGGATTATTTTTATGAAAATTAAAAGTGATACTTTTGATAATTTCAAAACTTTTGTCAAAAGAATTCAAAATTTTAAAGGATTGAAAGTCAACAACATTAGGAGTGATCATGGAGATGAACTCAAAAACGAAGCCTTTGAACATTTTTGTAAAAAGAAGGGAATATTCCATAATTTTTTGTTTCCTAAAACTCCACAACAAAATGGAGTTATATAACGTAAAAATAGAACCTTAAAAGAATGAGCAAGGACTTTGTTAAATGGAGTTACGTTACCAAAACATTTTTGGACTGAAGCAGTTGCAATAGCTTGCTATGTTTTGAATCGTGTTTCTATTCGGCCACAAACTAAGAATACTCCCTATGAACTTCTTAATGGTCGAAAACCAAATATTTATTATTTCAAAGTTTTTGGCTCAAAATGTTTCATTTTAAACACAAAAGATCATCTTGGCAAATTCGATCCAAAATCCTATGAAGGAATCTATGTAATATTCAGATCGAAGCAAAGCTTATCGAATTTATAATAAAAGAACCAATATCATCGAAGAAACACTTCATGTATCCTTCAATGAAAATAAAAAAATACCAAGTATAAGAGATGATGAAGAATTCCCTGATAATATCACAAATACAGAAATTTCAAATTTTGAAAATAAAGAAAACATAGTTTAGAATAACAATGAAATAAGATCTCCACCTAGATTACTAAGGGATCATCCTTCCGTTAATGTCATTGGAGAACTCAATTCATCTGTTAGACAAGAAGTCAATTAAATCAAATAGGCAATGTAGCTTTCCTTTCTCATATTGAACCTAAAAGTATTAAAGAAGCATCCACCGATGAAAATTGGTTAATTGCTATGCAAGAAGAGCTAAACCAATTCGAAAGAAATTACGATTGGGATTTAGTTCCAAGGCCTAGTGATCAATCAGTTATTGGTACAAAGTGGGTCTTTAAAAATAAAGCAGATGAACAAGGAAATATTACTAGGAATAAAGCTAGATTAGTTGCACAGGGATATAATCAAGAAGAAGGTATCGACTGTGAAGAAACTTTTGTTCCAGTCGCTAGACTTGAAGCAATAAGAATCTTACTAGCATATGCATGTTTTCATAACTTTAAAGTATATCAAATGAATGTAAAAAGTGCTTTTTTAAATGGTTTCTTAAAAGAAAAAGTTTATGTTGAACAACCTCCTTCATTCGTACACGAACAATTTCCTAACCATGTTTATAAACTTAAAAAGGCATTTTATGGTTTGAAACAAGCACCTCGATCTTGGTACGATCGTCATAAAAGATATTTAATAGATTTTGGTTTCGAAATTGGGAAGGTTGATCAAACTCTTTTTAATAAAGGAAACAAGCAAGGTATTTTAATTGTTCAAATTTATGTTGATGATATTATTTTTGGATCTATAAATGAAAAATTATGTCAGGAATTTTCTAAACTAATGACCAGAGAATTTGAAATGTCACATATGGGTGAATTAAATTATTTTCTTGGCTTATAAATCAAGAAAAATATTGTAACAATCTAATTAAATGCTTTGGTATGGAAAATACTTCTACCAAACCAACTCCTATGAGTACAACTATACATCTTGATAAAGATGCAAGTGGAAAAGTGTTGACCAAAAATTATACCAAAGTATGATTGGATCGTTACTATATTTAACAGCCAGTAGAACTGACATAATGATGAATGTTTGTTTGTGTGCACGATTTCAAGCAGATCCCAAAGAATCACATTTTCGAGCAGTGAAATGCATTCTAGGTGTCGTAATAAAACCAAGGACTTTGGACTATTCTATCCAAAGTAATGTCCTTTTGCATTAGTGTCCTATAGTGACGTTGATTTTGGAGGAAGCCGGACAGATAGAAAAAGTACAAGTAGGACTTGTCACTTCATTGGATGGTCTCTTGTATCTTGGTTTAGTAAGAAACAAAACCGTGTTTCATTATCGACATGTGAAGCAGAACATATTTCTACAGCTTTGGCATGTACTCATGTTATCTATATTGTTAGCACCAAAATTAGTCACTAACACCCAAATCCAAGCAAAAACACCAAATCATAGTGACTACTCACAGATAGAATATATGTAGAGAGCCATGCAGTTAATGCGCTCGGTAGATTCAAAGCGGTGGAGGCGCAAAAAGTCATAGCGGGGATATAGCGGGATATAGCGGGATATAGCGGATGACTCTAAAATAGCATATAAAACTCGTACCTAATGTTTTTACAATTATATAAATGGTAATTAAATGAAAAATTATCATTTAATTGAATTATAAATAATACATAAATAATTTTAAATAAAAACATGTGCGAATATATTTTAAATAAATGAAAAACTGTTATATAACATAATTGAATTTGGTAGAATATTAGAGTATATTTATTTCTGAAAATATATTAAAAAATTAAATCAAATAAATTAGTTTCATAATTTTATAATGTATAAATGCAATTTTTCATTCCATTTTATTAAAAAAGATATAGCGGGAATAGCGGAATATAGCGGAAATAACGGGATATAGCGGAAATAGTGGGTATTAAAGCGGAAAGGATATATTCTGAGGCTATATGGAAAAATCGTAGCGGTAGAACTCCGCTATGAGATATAGCGGGGTTGTGGCGGGGTAATAGCGGGGCATTAACTACACAGGTAGAGAGTAATAAAGTGAAGAACAGTCACAACTAAAGTGAAAGCAGTAAAGAACAACAGATTTTATAGTGGTTCGGCTACCTCCGGCCTACGTCCACTCCAGTAATTTCCTTTTTATTGATGTAAGGATCAATTACAGTTACAAAAATGGTAGACTAGCCTTAGCCATAGGAAATAGAAAGTCAAGGAGCAGAAGAGAAGTTCCCTTTTCTGAACCCCTACACGCCGTATGTATAGACAAATCCTGAGTTGTTGGGCCTTCTATATGGTATAGGCCCATCAAAGCCTTCCACCGAGCCACACACCCCTACAATGCCAAGCCATATACCTCCACAATGCCGAGCCACATACCTCCACAATGTCGAGCCACGTACCTCCATAATGCTGAGCCACATACCTCCACAATGCTGGGCCACACCGGCCTTAATACAATGCCGAGCCGTATCACCAATGTCGAGCGACCTTGACCTGACCAATGCCAAGCGACCTTCGTCCAATGCCGAGCCATCGCACCAATGCCGAGCCATCGCACCAATGTCGAACGACCCTGTCCTTACCAATGCCGAGCCATCCACCAATGCCGAGTGAGGTTCGATGCCGAAAGACATCCAATGCCGAGCGACTTCCAACTCCGAGCGAGGTACCATGCCGAACGACATCCAATTCCAAGTGACTCATGATGTCGAACGAAGTTCAACGCCGAACGATGTCCAATGCCGAACGATGCTTAGCGCCGAGCGACAACCCACGCTGAGCCACACATTGTGCCGAGCGATGACCAATGCCGAACCATACCTTGTGCCGAGTGGAAACCAATGCCGAATCACCCTGCTCTCTCCTCAGTGCCGAGCCATGCACATCGAACCTGTTCCTAATCGACCGTCTATCCATCCAACTGGTTCCAGTCAATCGTATTCAAGTTTTGACAAATGAACAGTTGATTTGGTTAAATCCGCCTATTCGTGGCCTTGTAAAATGGCGGGTTAACACTTGTCCCCCAAAACATGCCTTATTGTTGGAAGATGTGTTTTGAATAGCCTCAAATTCAACATCCAAAGTGCATGTTTCATTCATATCCAATAACCAATAACCGAATCCCTGACCTCTCCGGGTCAATATCCAAATCCTTTGCCGTTCATAGACAATATTCATATCCATAACCTCTCCGGGTTCTTGTCTAGCGCAATCCACACCTAACAACCATGGTTCAGTGTCCCTGAACATAGAGTAATGCCACGGCTTAAGTCCTAAACCAAATCCTGGCCGCTCCGGAACCTTGCCGAGCATTGTCCATACTCAACGACATGAAGCAGTAACCGATAATATAGGGCCTAAGTCCCAGGCCGAATCATGGTCTCTCCGGACCCTTGCCTAGCATTGTCCATACTCGATGACCTGAAATAGTAACCGATAATATGGGGCCTAAGTCTTAGGCCGAATCTTGGTCTCTCCGGACCCTTGCCGAGCATTGTCCATACTCGACGACCTGAAATAATAAGCGATAATATGGGGGCCTAAGTCCCAGGCCGAATCCTGGTCTCTCTGGACCCTTGCCGAACATAGTCCATACTCGACGACCTGAATAAGTTGATTACCGTGCTTGGACAAAGCAACTTACCCCTTTCCAGGTATAATCCATACCTGATGACCATTTACCAAAAACCAGATAAAAATCCAATCCAAAATCCAGATCAAATCAGAAATCAAAAAATCCATATCAAAAATCCAAACCAGAAAACAATCATCCAAATAAAAGTCCAAACCAAGAAACAAAACTAAAAGTTCAAACCAAACCAGGAAAAAGCAAATGTCCAAGCCAAAAAAGAAAAAGCAGATTTCACAAACTAGAGCGTCGCGGTTTATCATCATCTCAGAGCATGCCTAGGGGCTATCTCCATCCCCGTACATGAGTAAGTGACTTGGCCGTTTGCCCTGAGTTTGCTACTTATTTCGTATCATCCCTGTCAAAGGATAACCAATCGACCACCATTCCTGGGCCTCGCGCCATCATTGTTTGAGGTAGTCGTTGGTTGTTCCTGTCCCACAGCGGTATTTCAAGCTCCAGCATATTGTCGTAGATGTCCATTCCTTACATGCTTCTCAATTATATCCTTTAGATGCCTGCAGCTATTGGTATCATTCCCGTCCAAATCGTGAAAAAGACAGAGCCTCCCTGATGCCCTTTCACGTTCTGAGGGTTCTCTACTAGCTGGCCTTAGGTAGGGAAGGTGATTCCGAGTCTCCAAATAAATCTGTTCCAGTGTCTCGTTCAATCCTCTGCAGGTGGAGAATTTTGGCTCTCTCCACCGCTTCCTACCTTTTCATAATTCGTCATCCAGCTTCCTTTTTCCTTTATCTTTATCTTCATCCAAACCTCCGTTGGATGGCCTCCATCCTCAGCCGCGTTCACCTCCCTTAACTTCGTATCTGAGCATGCATCTTCTTGCTGAAGGAATCTCTTAGCTTCGTGAAAGAATTCCCCGAGATCCATTGGAGGGTCCCGTATCAGTGACATTTTGAAATCTGAATTCTCTCTAACTCCTGACATTGCAGCCATCAAAACCATCGATAGATCCGGCCGATCCACCGAAGCAACCTCTGCATTAAACCGAGTAAAGAAAGCTCTGAGCGACTTATCTGTCCTTTGTTTTACTGATGTTAGCGTCATCACGTTCTTTGGCCTCTTGATATGAACTCGAAATTTCTTTAGAAACCTGTCCACCAATTATGTCCATGTCCTAATAGATCCTTCTTCCCACTGTCTAGACCATATAGCAGCTATATCTGTTAAGTACAAAGGGAAACATCGGGCCAGTACTTCCTCCGATGCCCCCAGCACTTCCATGTGTCTTGTGTATCTCATCAAGTGATCAGTTGGATAAGCTTTCCATTGTATACCTCCACGTTAGGTAGCTTAAAATATGGTGGATTCCATGCTATCCTGATTTCACGAGTAAACAGACTCTTGTTTACTCCTTCTTGATCTCTATTGGTCAAACCTCCACACATAGTTCGCCTGATAATCTTAGCCAATCCAGCATTGTCTGTCAAGAGTTGGCCCTCGAGTCCTTGAGGGAATTCTGGTACATACCCTTCATCTTGAACTCCTACATTCCTGCCAGAATCTTGTTGTGTAGTGTTAACTGAAATTCCTCCATGAATTGGTCCAGCATTTCCTGGTGGTGTGCCCCGGGCCTACGTCCTTCCAGATTGATAGCTGTCTGCCGATTGGGGGGCTGCCCCCTGTTGAGTCACTCCATCAGCCTGATGGTTGAGTTCCTTTGGTCCAGTTCCAAGAACTTGAGCACCTGCAATTCCCGATTGTCCAGATTGCCGAAGAGGACCCTGCATCATCTCCTCTTGTTGTTTCATCATCTGTGCCTGCGTAGAATTCATCATATCCTGCATCTCGTCTCGATTTATGTAGATGGATGCATGATCCTCTCCAGATCCAGAAGAGTCCGCTTGACTTCCTTCCTGATTTCTCCTTTCCGCATCTTGCTTCCTTGTTGGTGGTCTAGCCATTGCTTTCTAAAATCCGAGTTCTTAAGCTTTTCAATCCAAGATCCAAGCTCCAAAATCCCCGAGCGCTAGCTTTCTCAGTGAAAGCACCAAAATATTAGCACCAAAATTGGTCACTAACACCTAAATCCAAGCGAAGGCACCAAATCACAGTGACTACTCACAGATAGAACATATGTAGAGACTAATAAATTGAAGAACAGTCAAAGTTAAAAAAAAGCAGTAAAGAACAACAGATTTTACAGTGGTTTGGCTAACTCCGGCCTATGTCCACTCCAGTAATTTCCTTTTTATTAATGTAATGATCAATTATAGTTACAAATATGGTAGAATAGCTTTAGCCATAGGAAATGGAAAGTCAGAGTGCCGAAGAGAAGATCCTTTTTCTGAACCCCCTACGCGCTGAATTTATAGACAAATCCTGAGTTGTTGGGCCTTCTAAATGGTATAGGCCCATCAAGGCCTTCCACCGAGCCACACACCCCCACAATGCCGAGCCACATACCTCCACAATGCCGAGCCACATACCTCCACAATGCCGAGCCATATACATCCATAATGCAAGCCACACCGGCCTTAATACAATGCTGAGCCGTATCGCCAATGTCGAGCGACCCTGACCTGACCAATGCCGAGCGACCTTCGTCCAATGCTAAGCCGTCGCACCAATGCCGAACGACCCTGTCCTTACCAATGCCGAGCCATCCACCAATGCCGAGCGAGGTTCGATGCCGAACGACATCCAATGCCGAGCGACTTCCAATGCCGAGCGAAGTACCATGCCGAACGACGTCCAATGCCGAGCGACTCATGATGCCGAAAGGTGTTCAATGCCGAACGATGCTTAGCGCCAAGCGGCAACCTATGCCGAGCCACACATTTTGTTTAGAGGCGACCAATGTCGAACCATGCCTTGTGTCGAGTGACAACCAACGTCGAATCACCCTGCTCTCTCCTCAGTGCCGAGCCATACACATCGAACATGTTCCTGACCGACCGTCTATCCATCCAGCTGGTTCCAGTCAATCGTATTCCAGTTTTGACAAATGAACAGTCGATTTGTTTAAATTCGCCTGTCTGTGGCCTTGTCAAAGGCGGGTTAACATATATGCAGCAAACACTACAAGATTTTGGTTTTAATTTATTCAAATCAACTATTAATTGTGATAATTCTAGAGCTATAAATTTATCTAAAAATCCTGTTAATCACTCAAAACATATTGACATTCTTCATCATTTTCTTTGTGATAATATTGAAAAAGATCTAATAAATCTAGAATTTATTTCCTCTGACAAACAATTGGCAGATATCTTTACAAAACCGTTAAATGAAAATATTTTCATCAATTTAATACGAGAACTTAGAATCGTCTCTTTTAATGACTTATAATTTTTCATTAAAATATATATATATATATATATATATATATATAATAAAACCTTGGTTTGTTTTCCAGCACTCGAACTCAGATCTCATACTTGGTAGTCTACTGTTCTACCACTTTACTACTTTGCTTTTTTATGAAACCTTAGTTTGTTTTTGAATTTCTATTTACCTTTCATTCCATCCTCCTTTTTTTTATGGTTATTATTGTCCTAGCCATACAAACTCCTTCTATTTTTATTATGCCTCTAACTATATATTCTCTGGAAAAAAATTATTGCACCGAAATTCATACTAGAATTTTTTAAATTTCAAACACTGTTTCAAAATTTTATCTCAATACAACTCCGAATCATCTGAGCTTTCCTATACTTCTCCTTCCTTGGGATCGATAAATCTACCAACTCCAATACCAACTTATGAACCGGTTCTGATTATTCCACCTTCAACTCATACTGGATATACTCCACCTACTAAAAGAACAAAATGGTCTCTCTTTTTTGGATCACCATCCACAAAAGAGAATATAGATGATATTCATCACTACCAAAGAGAAACATTAGAATTACAGCGCGAGTTATACTATGAACAAAAAGTTAATGCCAAAAGGTTGAGCTTTTTGGAACAAGTCGCGTTAAAATTATGTAACTCTTCCTCAAAAGACATAGTTCGTCAACCGTCTACCATTCATTCTCCAAATCGTCACAATCCTTGGGAACCATCACCATAACGTCCACCAACATCACCAAATTCTTGGGAACATGGCAACATATGGTCTCCACTTCGACCATTTATAGAGAACACTAAAATTGAAGAAGATTCATATCATACTCCAAGCTCTTCTTCAAAATCTCTTTAATTTTTGTTGTTGTTGTTTATACACTATTGTTCATTCATCATTTCATTATGTTTGTTCTAAACTTGTATTATTTAAAATATTTGATTATATTTTTTTTTCTATATTCAATAAAGCTAATATGGGCCTCTAACCAAAATTCAGACGGTTGTTTTATAATAAACAGACGTCTAAATTTTCAAGGTAGAATTTTTTTTACCCCAAATTTAGACGTCTGAATAAAACAAAACAGATGTCTGAATCTGGTCGAATTTGAAGTATTTCTTTGCGGGTTGCAACTCAGTCCAATTTAGACGCCTGAATCAAATAATTCAGATGGTTGAATTTTTCCGAGCCAATTTTTTCACCTTGCCTATTTTATTTTCTTTCCACTTATACCCCTACTTTTTAACCCTAGCCCACATTTTCAACTCTTTCAAAGTTTTTTACCTTTCCTCTAACTCTCTAATGGCACTAAGATCAAAACGTACTAGAGAATCAACCTTCGGACCATCCGAAGATCAAATTCGACAATGGCTATGGAACAATGTTGCTGTTTCCCGGTATAATTCTATGAAGAATTCCAACATCTTCGAAGGAGCATTCATGAAATTCTCGGATTTGGCAGCCTATTGTGTTAGAGAGTTGGCTGAACAATTCCACTTCGATAGCTTAATTGGGTATACTCCTAACAATGTTAGGATTAGTCATCTTATGATTAAACTTTTTCTTGCAAACTTAAATTCGGATCATCACAATCCCCAAAACGGTCAAGATTATGCTTGGTCAATAGTTTGTGGCGTAAGAATCTTCTTAACTTTACAAAGACTAGGTCATATTTTAAATTGTCCTTATCAAGGAATTGATATTAATGAGATTGAAGTTGATATGGATCATTGAGACGAAGTTTCACATTATTTCTTGTCCGATCAACTTATAAATTTGGGCAATTTAAAATCTACCTTCTTAAGGCCACAAGTTGGACTCATTCACCATGCACTTATTCGCTCTTTACAACCAAGGACGGGGAGTTATGAAAAAGTTTATAAAGGAAATTTTCAAGCTTTTTATTCTATCTACTCCAATCAACAAGTGAATTGAAGAAAAATTATTTTGGATGAATTTCAAGACATCATAATCTGGAGAAAATATAGAACCATTCATTATAGTGCTTATATTATGTGCATCCTCCTCAATGTCGGTGTATCAATGCTCGACTCTGATTTTAAAACGATTAGTGAATTAGGCACCAAAACTTTAGGATTGATGGGTCTTCCACTGCGGCCTCCTCCTCAACAAATCATCTCCTTCCATCAATGGTCTCAAAATGTTCAACAAGGTGTTCCTCAACCTCGAGACACTAGTATTACTTCTTCTTCTCATACTCAACATGAAGAAGAGGAGGAGGACGATGACACCATTCAAGAAATTGTCCCAGATACTTCTCCAAGACAAGCCATTATCACTCTCTCCCGAAATCAATCAAAGATTCATCGAGACATTAAGGCACTTGAGAAAAAGACGGAAAGAAAATTCAACTCGATTAAAGGGCTTTCTCAATAAAATATGGGATCGAATTTCTTGTTTCGGTTCTTTATCCACTCCAGCTTACAACCCATCTCCATTTCAGTGGTCTTCTTCAAGCTCGAGTTCTAATCTTGATGATCCGTTATTTCCAGTCAATTTTAATTATGTATGTCTATTTTTTGATTTTATTATGTTTTAACTTTGTTTGTCAAGTTGTATGAGAAATTTCTTAACTATTATTTCTATTGTTCCTTCATGTGCTAAAAACTCTACTTGCTTTAATGAGATGATGCGTCTATTGATATCTTTGCTCTTTCTTTTTGTCGATGACAAAGGGGGTGAAATCTAAAAATTGTGCATATTGACCGGGGGAGTAACAACATTACAAATATTTATTATTTACTATATAGTTGTCATCATCGAAAAAGGGGAGAATGTTGAAATCTCGATTTTGATTATGACAAGCTATATAAAATATTATGTGAAAATTTTGCAGGAGATTTGTTGCAGATTTCTTTTCAGATGTTTAAAGCTGAGTATGGTGTGCCTAGAGTCTGTACTTTACTTAGAAATTTGTTAATATCTCTCCTAAAATGATATATATATACATGCACACACATGCACAAAGGTCTGATTTCAGACGTCTAAATTCATTCATTCAGACGTCTGAATGCGGAAACCTCAATATTGTTTCACAATATTCAGACGTCTGAATGAAAATTTTCAGACATCTGAATTTAGTCAAAATTTGCCTAAAAGCTCGCTATTTGCATTTCAATCTAATTCAGAAGTCTGAATTTTTTTATTCAGACGTCTGAATATCCCCAACTGCTATTTTATTGAAAAGTCACTTCTCTTCACCGAAGAGAAACGCTTTCAAAATCAATGGTTGCACCTGTTCTTTTCAATGTAACTTTTCATCTATAGTTGCAACTCTTTATATACTATAAATAGATCACAGAATTCAACAAACAATTCACCGAATTTACTTTTAGCATTCTTGAATTCTCATCTATTCTCAAGCTTTCAAATTGCACTCAAATTGCTTAATACTTTGATCATTAATCACTTTATCTTCCACAATTCTCAAAGCACATCACACTATATATCATAAAGGAGAAGATTATAGGAAGATTGTACTTAATTGACTTATCAGTGTTATTTAAGAACACACTACAGTCAGATACATTTGCTAAGTCATGTTCGGTTGCTCGGGCAGTTGAAGTCCTATGCGGTTGCTTAGGCGGTTGAAGTCCTGTTCGGTTGCTCAGTTGGTGTAAACCTGTTCCTCGGGTTAAGTGAGGATTGTGTTCGTGAGATTCCAAAAGGAATCTGGGACTTGGCGTAGGACGGTGCTCCGAACCAGTATAAAAACCTCTGGTATCATTTTCTTTACTGCATTTACTATTTATTTATTTATTCCACACAAGTAGTTTATCTGTATTACTTGATCGTATAGCATAGCTTCTTTTCCCTTTAATCATTCACTTTTAATTTTTAAAGATTAGAGCTCATACTACAAAGGAAAAAAAGGAAAGGGAAAGAGAGAGAAGATTTTGTATTCTATTTCCTTAATTTTCTCATTTACATATGTCAATTCATATTTCTATTTCTCTCCTCCTCTTTTATTTCTCATTTATTCTATTATAGTTCCAATCATTTGTCTTAAAATTGTTGTTTTTCATGCTATAATTGTTTTCTATTTTCCTTTTCCAAAGGCAAGATCCACTTCGTACAATACAGCAGGTATAAGGTCCCATTTAAGAGTACTCTTCCTTGCTTCACTTCACAGAAAAGAGTATGGATATTATATTTTATCGCTTCTACTAATTCAAATGCAGCTCTGGCTGCCCCATTATAAAAATGAGGGCGCTTTTTTACCAAAGTTAAAGTAACGATTCGCTCATTATTGTCTTCTTCATTGAGTTGATCCAAAGGTTTATCGACAATTTTAGGTTGGATTTCAAAGTAATACTTCCGTTGTTGGTGTTGGACGTAGCCGAAAGTAGTGAATTACTAATTTTCGAGACGGAGAAAGAGTGGAAAATAGAGGAACTTAGTTTGAGCCATCCTCCTAGCGTCAAAAAGTTGTTGATGTTTTTCGTCACACACTAACACTACAAAGATTAAGAGGTTAACTAAGATGAATATAATTTTCTTAATGCTCTAATGAGCCGATTATCAGAGGATTAATACAACGGTTGAGAGTTAAGGTTGAATTTCTAGGTGCTAATACTGAGAGCTCTAGGTATTAGACCAAGCCATAACAAAATCAGTAAGTAAAGCCAAATGAAAAAATGTTAGAAGTAAAGACATCGGGAGTTATAGTGGTTCGGGATAAAATCCGTACATCCATTGTTCTACATAATTTAGAGTTCTACTATATAGCCTATTGGTTGTTACAAAAGATAATTGGTTGAATCTACCATTAATGTGTTTTGATCTGAGCTCGAATATACAAAAATATTTTATTTTCTCGGTATTTGAATTATGCATGTGCCAAAAAAGGATCCATGATGCGTCAGCTAATCTACCTTCCTGCCAAGAATCTGGCTTGCAACCGACTCCCTGACACCAATAACCTCTAGGATGTCGTATTCTGTAAATAAAGGAAGAGGAAAAGATGTATTTTACTTCATACAACATGCCTTGGACAATACAATGCCTTGTTGTACTAATTACGAGGGGATACGAGACTAGTTTTGATCATTAATAATTGTAACCATTTTTTTTGTTGGTTTATATGATATACTCTTACAATTGTTTAAGAAGTGCTTAAGAATTTCTTCATAAACGTAATATTGGAAAATAAATTTGATTTTCTATTTTGTCAATCTTGATTTCTCATATAGAAAATATCTAGATATTTGTTTAGACATTTATTATATATTTGAAAATTTATGTGAGAAAGTTTAGGAGATATTTATAGAGAGCATATTTTAGAGAATGGCTTTAACCATTAGATCAAGTGAATCTCCAATGTCTTTTTGAGATGTGAATTAGTATAAATGGAGATGGATTCACTCTCTTTATATGCAAGGAAAAAGTATGGAAATATGCAACTAAAGTTTTCTATAAATTCCTCCGTATAAAAAAATTATTTTTTCTCCAATCTCTCATCTCTCATAATTACCTTCTTCTAAAATCAAATTTATAATCTATCAGAAAAACATCCCTATTGTGGTATAGAAGCTAGGCTGGTATCAAGGAAGAATGACAAGTGGATCGAATTTTTTAAAGTTCCCTTACTCAAAAAAGGGTATTACCATAATTAGACCATTAGTATGAAGGCATTGCTTGGATAACATTATGTGCAGGATATTGTAGAAAACGGTATAGGGAACCCACTGATGTCACCAATTTATCCTAAACTAAAAGGGATAATTTGAAGAGTTTGAAGAAGATGGATCAAGGGTTTTTGTTATCAATCATCCGGTTTTGGATTAAGATATATTAAAAAAGGTAGAAAATGCATATACTAGTAAGGAAGCATACGAGATTTTGAAGGAAGCATTCATAGAAATTTATAAAGTGAAGAAAATTCGACTATAAAATATGCAAGGTAAGTTTGAATCTTTATGTATGAAATCATCGTAACCAATCAACGATTATATATTAAGGGTTTCATACATTGTCAATCAAATGAAAAAATACGGAGAAATAATAGAAGAATCTAGAATAGTTGAGAAAATTTTAAGATATTTTGATTCAAATTTGACTATATATTTAAAGCAATTGAAGAATCTAACTAGACTTTTGATCAACTCGTAGGATCGCTTCTACTCCACTAGTAGCAATTGGCGGCATCGGGGAAGAAGCACTACGCTAGGAATCAACAACACAAAAACTTTAGTAAAAATTACCCTTTTCCTTATTGGTATCGGGGCTAACAAGAATGGTTGGGACAATAAACATCCATCTCGTCATGATTCTATCATTAATGTATCCACAATTCAATATAGAGAGGTATATACCACATATATATACGTCCCCCTCACCTTTTATTTTTAGAGTGTGCTTTGTAATACTGGAAGGGTCGATATTCTTCCTTATTGTTTTTTTGCCCTATCTTCATCCTTTTTCGAACGAAATCAGAGGAATGTATGATTATAATTTTTATCGTGGAAAAGAAATAAAATGTAATTATAATGAATATTAAAACTGTTTTATTATATGTCTATCTCAAGATCAAATGAAATTTGTTTTATTTACGTTTACTAAGTATTATTTTTAATTTACGTTTACTAAGTATTATTCTATATTTAAATTATGTACATAACAAACAACAAATATTAATACACTAATACACTAAATACATTAAAAAGTAGACTAAAAATAAGATTTGCTAAATTTAAATGCAACATAAAACTTTAAAATTGAAATGGATGAAAATCGACAAAGAAAGCTTTCTTTTTTAATTTTCTGTATGGGTTGCCCGGGACTCGAATCCGAAACTAGTCGGATGAAGTAGATCTTTTTTTCTTGTTGCAATAGAGGTAAAAGACCCCTCCCCAAATCGTGCTTGCATTTTTCATTGCACACGACTTTCCCTATGTATACAGATAAAAAACATACATGTCAAGAAGAAAGTATAACAATTTTGAATATTCAGGGGACTACATGGGCATTTCAGAAATTAATGAATTTATTAAGCCCATGAAGAAAAACTAAATAGAAAGGGAGTAGAAGATCCATTAGAGAAAGCTCTTCAACTCAAACTCATCTTACATACGAATGAAATTGAATACATTGAAGAAGACATGTTATCTGATGAGATGGGTTGAAGGAATAATAATGAGATGAGAAAGAACGATATGAAGGAAGATAAAGAGAAAATGAAAAATTATATGGAAGAAGTGGTTGCAGAAGAGCTGGCAAAGATTGAAGAAGTGAACGAAGAGAAAGTCAAAAGAATGAAAAATGAAGAGCTTACCAAAATCAAGGAAGTGAAAAAGGAGGCTAAAGTAGAATGGAAGATGTGCAAGAAGATATTAAAGAGAACGAGAAAGTAAAAGAAATTAATAAAGAATTACATGTCAACTTCAATGACGTAAATAAGAATGTGCCAATCACTATCAAAACAAACAACAATGAATCTACTAAAGAAAATGAAAGAGTTACTTATGTTCAAATATTGGTAATCTAAGAGCCAATATGGAAGTTCCACAAGAGAATATGAAATTCAGATCTTAATAAGAAGAAAACGCAGATAATGAAAAAACTGAAAAGGTAAATAGTGATTTTATCCATGATATTTTTTAATCAATGATTTTTGAAAAAAGTGAAATCATGAAAAAATGTAAAGATAACATTATGAATCATTCAAAATATATGATGTTGGAATAAATTTGGTGTTAGAACACTTACTTTTTAGAAAATTCTATTGTAACGATGAAGGAAAAACTGAAAGGTGTACAATAATGATTTATGAATTTTTTTTCAAAGTCTTCAATGTTGAAGAAGAACATTGAACACAATAAAAAAGATTGTATAATATCTCTATTCCTACCTAATCACGTGCAATATAAAGATTTCAAGTCCTATATGGTATGACAAAATCAAATTTATGATAGAATGTTGAAAACAACCTTATTTGTATTTTGTTAATCTAGATTTATCATATGGAAAATACATAGGATATCTGTTTAAATATCTATGAAATAATATATGTGAGAAAGTTTAGAAGATATTTATGGAGTATGTATTCTAAATATTAGTTTTTAACCATCAGATTAAGTGAATCTCCACCGTTTATCTTAATTACCTTCTTCTAAAATCAATCTATATTAACCAAAAACATTCTAATAGTATCATTTATAAATTATTATATTAGTTATTCAATTAAGTTTTTAATGTGAGGTTTAATTTTTCAACATGATTACTATCGACCCAAAAAATGGACCAAAACCTTAGTTTGAATTTGAAAGCACCAGTCATGTTCTGACGAAGCAATATCACCGATAACAGATATAGAAAAAATAGTAAAAGAAATAAGACAGAGAATTTTTATAGTGGTTTGAATGTTAATGAAGCCTACGTCCACTTTATAATTTCACTATAGACCGATTGTTGTAAGAGATGTTTGATAGATTTTTGATTACAAGGCTTTGATTATCTTTAGCTAGATTGGATCCTCAGAGTTGGAATCTATAGGAGAATCACGGTGAATTCCTTTTGTAAATTGTTGTGAGGGAGGAGAGATTGAAGAATAATTCTAGAAGAACTTCAGCAACTAGTAAGGAGAAGACCCAGTTTGTGTTGCAGGTATGATGGTATTTATATGGATCAGAGAGCTTCTGGGCCAGGCCACTTCATCATCTTCTCACAGGTCAAAAAGGCATTTTGATAGTCAGTAGGGAGTGCGTCTTCATTGTCAACAAGGAATGCTTTGGAAGTTATCGCTCTCAACATATGTCCATCGATTTCGAAGTGATTGCATTAGAGTTTACGAACGCGTGGTAGGTTATGCTGTCGGTCATCTAGCTCGTTTCTGACTACTATTTCTTGTCACAAAGAATCTAATTTCTTCCCGTAGTTTCGAGGCATGCCTCAGAATGATGAATAGGCCTAGGAGATCAAGTTCAAGGAAAATGTGTGTAGCCTTTTTTTTGTAGGTCATTGGCGATCCATGAAGGATAGATTGCTAGCGACCTGACTTTGCGATGGTGGGTCACCAGCGATCCATGGTGGATCGCGCACGACCCAACTACTTAGCAAAAAAAATTGCTTTCTTTTGCTCGCCTATTTATATTCGAACCGACCTAATTCCTTTATTCTCATGCGATCCAAATCATTCTCGTATGATCCGAAGCCCCAAGACGATCTGATCCTCGCTTGTTCGGCTCGATTAATTGTTTTCTTTGAATCCATCTAGTCCAAGATCTTGGTCATAATCTCTAATTGCAACGCCGTGATTCCTCGCCTCATTCCAGAGCAAAACCCTAGCTTGCCATTAGCTCGCCACCGATCTTACTTTGTTGCCAATCTCCCATCAGCTCGCTACCGATCCTTTCCATAGCTCGCAGAGTTTGATCTATGATTCTTCTTGTGCCTTTGAATTCAATCAGGTCGATCCCCCATATTGCGAAAGGTCATGAACTGACCATCCACATCAGCTCTGTTGAGGGAGCTCTCTTAATTTTGCCGAACCTTTGGCAGCGATCGCATCTTTTGGCATGATCTGTTGTGTCGCGATTTATCATTGGCCAGAAATACCTATACCAAAGGACTTTCTTGGCAAGGGTCTGCCCCCTAGTGTGGTCTTCACATTCGCCCTCATGTACCTCCTTTAGGATTCTTCATGCTTCTTCATCTATCACACACCTAAGGAGAAGGTTAGTGAATCCCCTTCGATAGTGCATCCCATCCTGTATTATGAACCGTGGCATCTTCCAGAGGAGCTTCTTCCATCGATTTCAGTCAGTTGGAAGGGTTCCTACAAGTAGATAGTCCTTTATCGGCATCATCCATGAGTCTGGTTTGGCGGTAGTCTCAAGAATCCAGTCTACGTACATTTCATCTATGCTTGGGTTGGTTAGAGTTTCAACCGGGACCAACCCTAACGACTGAGCTTCTACGGAACTTGCCTGCTTAGACAAATAATCTGCCCTGGTGTTTTGCCTAGTGTAGTGCTCGATGTTGCTTAACAGTTCTTGTAATTTGGATAGGTATGGGACAAGATTTTTTCCATGCGCTTGGCACTCCCCTTTCACTTGAAAAAAAACCAGTTGAGAGTCGCTATATATGTGAATTGATTTTATCTTGAGTTCCTTCACAACCTTCGGTCTAGTGGTCAGTGATTCGTATTCTGCTTCGTTATTTGTTGCTGGGAATTCCAGGCGCTAAGCAAAGTTAATGGCTCGCCCCTCAGGGGTTTTAAGCACTACCTCTGCTCCCAAACACAAATTGTTGGATGTGCCTTTAACGAAGAATTTCCATTGGTGCTTACTTCTAACTAGACTTCTTTCTCATCATCCCTTATAGTAAGTTCGGCAATGAAGCTGGCCACTGCCTACCCATTGATGGCTTTTCTGGGGTGATATGCGATGTCATATTGGCTTAGCTCTATATTCCATTTGAGTAGTCTTTAGGAAGTTTCTGGCCGATATAAAACTTACTTCAAGGGTTGGTCGCTCAATACTTTAATTGGATGAGCCTGGAAGTATGTTTTTAATTTTTGAGACACGATCAAAAGGCAGTACGCTAGCTTCTCCAGTTTTGGGTAATTCTTCTTTGTACCGGTGAATCATTTGCTAATGTAGTACACGGCCGCTGGATTCTAGCTTCTTCCCGCACGAGAGCGGCACCTAAAGCATGCAGGGAAACTGCTAAATAAATGAGTAAGACTTCTCCATCCACTACTTTGATAAGATTAGGGGAGCTTCCATGTATCGTAGTAGTTCCTCGAAAGCTATCTGACAAGCTTCACTCCATTCAAAGTTTTTCTTTCCCTTCTTCAGTGCGTCGAAGAACAGTATGCACTTGTCCGTAGCTTTTGAGATGAATCGACTCAGTGCTGGGACTTTCCGTCCAAGCTTTGATGTTCCTTATTTTTAGGGGCTTGGACTTGCCATAACACCGTTATTTTCTCTGGATTTGCTTTGATGCTCCGGGCACTTACTACGACTCCCAAGAATTTCCTAAAGGCCACTTCGAAGTGACATCTGAGCTGGTTAAGCTTCATCCCGTATTTTTGGAGTATCTCAAACATTTTGGCAAGGTTGTCCAGATGGTTAGAAGATGCTCGAGATTTGACCAACATGTCGTCCACGTAAACTTCCATAGTCTTTCCAATCTGGCATCTGAACATAGTATTCACTAGCCTTTGGTACGTTTCCCCTGCATTTTCAAGCTGAACGACATTACCCTATAGCAGTACAATCCTAAATCGATGATGAAGCTGGTGTTCTCTTGATCTAGCTTTCGCATTCGGATCTGGTCGTAGCTCTGGTATGGATCCATAAATGATAGCAATTCATGCCCCACCGTTCCATCCACAAGTTGATCGATTTTGGGGAGTGGGAAGCTATCTTACGAACAAGCCTTATTTCGATCCGAGAAGTCAATACAAGTTCGTCATTTCCTATTAGACTTCTTGACTAAAATAGGGTTTGATACCATTCAGGGTACATTGCATCCCAGATGAAGCCGTCAGCCATCAACTTGTCAACTTCCTCTCTCAATGCCTTGGGCCATTCGGAGTCCAAGCTGCACTTTTTTTGCTTTATCGGTGTGAATTTGGGGTCAATATTGAGAGCATGGCAGGCATTTTCAGGTGATACCCTACACATATCGGAGTGTATCCAAGCAAATATGTCCAAATCGGCACGAAGGAATTTGATTAGTTCTGACCACATCTTGTTTCCAAGCTGCGACCCAATTTTCAGGAACCATATTGGGTCATCCACATAGACTGTGATAAACACCTTCAATATTACCGGTGCTGCCCGATCCTCCCCTGAGCTCTTCTTTCTAGGGTCCAAAGCCTTGTCGAATCAGCTATGATCCCCAAGCCAAGGGTGGTTCTGTAGTTGCTATTCGGAGGGTTCATGGATGTGGATGTTTTCCTCGCATCCTTCCATTTTTCCTTTCTTCTAAACTCACGCGATTCTGCAATGTATCATTCCCAAGCGGCACTTTGATGTCCTTTCATAATTCCGACTCCGTGTTCAGCAAGGAACTTCATTGTAAGGCACGATTCGACCAGTGCTATCCTGAAGTCGGCTAATGCGGGCCATCCTAAGAAGGTGTTGTATGTTGACATTTCATCCACGACCACAAAAGTTTGAATGAGGGTGACCCTTCACCCAATCCGAGCTCCATGGGTATGTCAATTGTTCCCACTGGTTGTTTGGGTTCACCAGTAAATCCCTAAATCTTTGTTTGGCACGCGGACACACTTTTCATTCCAATCTTCTTTTGATCGAAAGTGTGTTTAAAGAGAATGCTAATGGAGCTGCCACTGTCAACCAACACCCAACGAACTACAGTAGGTCCAATTCCTACCGTCACCAACATCGAATCGAGAGTTGGAGCTTCGATCCCTTCGGTGTCTCGATTTCAGAATATAATGTCCTCATTTAAGACCCTTTGAATCTTAATTGGAGTTTTGTCTTCTATAGCTAAACATGATTCCTTCGAAGCATGCTTCAACTAACTTGCATACCGCTCCATTTTTCCCCAACTTATTTACATGGGATGTGGTCTCCCGGATATTTTTCCAATGATGAGCCTCTAGTCAATTCGTTTCGACTCTTCTTCGCTGGTTCCTGCTTGATTCCTTCATTCTCTTGGGTGTTGAGGAGTCGCAGATTGATCGGGGTTTTGCGGTTGTCTAACGTACTGCTAGAGTTTTTTTTATTCTGGATCAGTTCCTCAATGAGATTCTTTAGGTTGCGGCATTCATTCATATTGTGGCCATGTGTCTTGTGGAAGCGGCATAATTTCCGTGAGCACTTCTACTGCTTAGTCGCCTCCTTTCTGGGTGGCTTTTGCATTCCTCGGTTTCTTTAATTGCAGGAAAAATGTTTTCCGTTATGTCGCTCAAGGGAGTGTAGCCTTTGGGCCTAAACTTTTGAGCTTTTTATTGCTGCCATTTCCATTTTCTTATTGGAGTTTTGACCTTTCCACTTTGAATTCCCATCTTTCCCAGTGGTTCCTTCAGCAGTCCGAGAATTGTGTGCATTCTAATTCATTGCTACATCGCTTTGCCTGGCGTTTGCCGATTGCACACCAGTAGACTTCCCTTCTAATTTTTGCGCTTCCTCCAACCTTAGTTACTGACTTGCTTTGCAATTGAAATCTTTCATAGTGGTAGGTTGCTTCATTTTAATCCACTATTCGAATTCAGTTTCCGGGTGAATGTCACGAACTAATGCCATAAAATCCATGTCTCTGTTGGGGTTGCTTACTTCCGTCACAGCAGTGTTAAACCTGTTCATGGAAGATTTCAGTGATTCATTACGCCCTTGGTATAGGATCGACTTCACCCTAGAGGTGTGGTGAATAGGGTGATACAAACAATTGTAAAAATTAATGCGGAAATATATAAAATAATTACAGCACAGATAACAGCGGAATAATAAAGCAAAAATAGAACATAGATTTACCTAGCTTCGGCAATACCCTGTCTACATGCTGCTCCCTAAGTTTCTACCAGAAATTAAGTAATCGGATGCTTACACACATAAACTTTCGACGCCCGCTATCGACTAACCTAACTCTACGCTCAAAATCCTGCCACAAATCAGCCATTGAGTTGCGAATTCTCGAACTACACCTCCGTAGTTCGTCCCCTAGTTACATGACTGGAATTTACAAAGTTTAAAAGAGAAATACAAAATAAAAACAATTTTAAAATACAAAACCCTAATTTAAAATTAAGGCCCAAATAGTATTTAACAAAGCCGACCCAAAACAAAGACTACGATAAAAAATTGTTCCCCTTTTCTCTTCTTATTTTATTGGCCACTTTCTCTTTCTTTCAATTTCTTCATTTGTTCTCCTTTGGGAAATTAGGGCTTCTGTGAATTCAAATAGTCGCCTTAAATTTGAATACTTGTTGCTTGTATGAAATGAGGCTCGAATCGAATGTTGCTTTCGTTCCTTCATGGTTGTTTCTAGATCGAGTTCAAATTGAATGTTACTGGCATGTGATTTCCTTTATTTATTCTCATTTGATATGCTTGAACTTGATGCGTCGTATGCCAATGATGTTAATGGTTTAAATAGGGATCAATTCCCTTAATTTCCATTCGAATTAATTCATTAGAATTCGTCGGTTAACTTTGATCAGCCGTTCAATTCAACTTGAATGTTGGTGATGTTTTCTGAATTTTTCACTTTGTATATTTTCGTTGCTTGATTCACACGGGTTGTTTGGTTTTTGATTTTTCGTCCATACGTGTTTTCATCTGGCTTTGATTTTGACTTGTTCAAACTTTGCCTTGGTCACCATGGCTTTGATTCTTTGGCATTTTGAACTTATTTTGTGTGTTGTTTCATTCACTTTTAAATCATGACATTGTTACAATTTTTATGTTGCTCTCTGACTTCTTCGGCTTGATCAATTTGTGAAATAAAAACTGCTGCTTTTCTTTGAACAGTGACTCGCAACTGTGCTTACTATAACCATGTATATACATACATACATGTATGTATGTATATATATGTGTGTACGATTGTTGCCTATCCACTTGGTTTCATATGAGTTTGTTGCTGTGATGTTTTGACTCTGACTTGTTTGATTCTTGTTATCACCTTGGCCACCACGGTTTTGACTTTATTATTTAAAATCTGACATGTTCGGATTGACATTCCTGGGACATTGAATTTGTTCATAGAAGTATATTACTGGTTCCTTGTTCGGTTTACTGTAAATTTGAGGTGTGTGTTCACATGGCCATTGATTTGGATTTTGTACATTTGGTTGCAGCCTTTTGTACATATTGGTTATCTATCCTCTGTTTCATTTAGTTGTTATGTTGTGTTCAATTGGTAGCTGCAATGTCATGTGGTCTTATAATCTAGGCCTGTTGTTATGTACATGTCTCTCACACCATGTCTCTGTTCTTTGGAGGCTTGTGAAATTTGAAGTGATCTTTGGTTCATGTCTGATGTATGTGCATGCTCCAGTTTTGTACACTTGTCTGGTGTTTACATTTGAGCACTTTTAGCTTCTTATTATTCATGCTGGTGCTTTTGAATTCATATATGTATATACATATATATGTGCATATATGTATATATGTTTATGTGGTCTTTGTGTTCCACTTACATTTGAACTTGATTATGCAGTTTGCACTCGTATTCAGTTGAGCTGCTTTGCACTACAGTTGTGTAGTCTATCTTTTGTTCAACTGAGTTGTGTTGTTTAAGTGAACTGATATGTGTATGCATATGTGCATTCATGCCCTAATGCATATGCCATGGTTTGCATTAATCTGAGTATATTTATGGATCACTTGATGTCTTTACATATGTATACTTGTTTGCCTCCATGCCTTCATTTGTTCCTCTTGGAGTCTTCATTTGGTTGTTGTATGCCTCTATTTACTCATTTTTGGTGTGCTTCTGAACTAACGAATTCTGGACGTGATGGTTTTTAGGTTTATGTGTATATGTCTTTGATTTGTGAGCCTGGGCAAGTGTGCTTCTTATTGCTCTGTGCCTTTGTTGTGTGAACTTGGTGCTCTGACCAGTTTGGGTTCATTCATGTTGAACTGCTTTGTACCTTAGTCCATTTATGATGATGATGTTTGGTTTCATGTTGCACTTGAACATTTTGTAGCCTGGTCAGGTTTGGTCGTCTTATTCAGGTTACCTTGACCCGTTATTTTGTTATTCAAGTGGTTTCATGTTGTTCTTGTCGACTTGAACTGTAGCCACCTCAGTTTTTTTATTGTTCGAGCCACACTTGTTTGCTCTCATGTGTATATTCGAGGTGTTGTATGTGCTATTGCATGAACCTGAGTTGAATCCACCTTATGGCTCGGGTTTGACCTTGTGCTCACATGTCCCTGCAATTTTATCAAGTGAATATCGACGTGCATAGCCTTGTGGCATGTACAGTAACAAACTGTGCATGTCACAGGTTGTTCGTATTTGATGAATTCAAAATCGAAGATGACGACGAACCACCCAAATAACCGAGGCAAATAATATTTTCAAAATACACATTTTATTTCACACTGCACAATTTTTTCTTTTTCAATTTTACTGCGTTAATGTTTATTTTACAGATTATTCAGATGCTGGATTCGGGCTGGAGCAAAGTCGAAAATAGAATACTAGTGAATGAGTGATATGAGGTGAACAATGTAAAGTGAAATTTGAGATGTGGTCGAAATTGTATTGTAATTGACAAACGTATATATAGCGAGAGCTCAAAATTTGTACTGTTCAAAAATTGCAATAAAATATTTGTTTGAATAAAATATCTGTTTGAATTTAAATTCTGTATTATTTATTTTATTCAGCAAAGATTTATTTAATTTTGTGAAAATAAAATAGAACAATAACAAATACATTTAAATGATTATATATATATATATATATATATATATATATATATTTGTTATCATCAAACAAAAATCATATACTAGCATATTCAACAATCTCCCCCTTTTGATGGTAACAAACATATATTTAAGATTTTGAATTTATAAAACGTATTTGGTCATTGATGAACTATATTTGCTCCCCCTATTTGAATGCTCCCTCTCTATAACAAAACTCCACCTTCATATATGCATAAATAAAAATATGCAAATGAACCTAGATGCAAACAGAAAACACAAAATAAAATATTTGACCTTTATTTGCCAAAATCTTAACTTTTCTTTCCCTCTTTTTGTTATCAGCAAAAGAGTAATAGTATTATAAAAATAGTGATAAAGTGATAGATATTAATACAACATTAATACCCAATCGAGTATAATTATTAAATTTCAATAAAAAAAATCAAACAAAAATTGTAAATACTCCGTTAGGTGCATAATCCACTTTAGAATGATAGGCTTTGTCTATTTGTGGTATATTTATATCAGTATTTTGAATATCTACTAACCATGCATAACCGTTAGGACTTTTAAATAAGATTAGTAGTATTCCAAAATTTTATAAAAAAATGAATTTCAAGCATCTTCTAACCACACATAACTATGAGGACTTTTAAATGGGATTAGACTCAACTTTTTTATTTAATAACCAATTTTGAAATGTGTTCCATACATGCATAATCATGAGGACTTTTAAATGAGCATGAAAGCACATACACAAAAAAATTCGAATAATTCACCCATGCATAACCGTGAGGAGTTTTAAACGAGAGTGAATACTTTAGATGTTTTTTTAAATAAATAAAATAAAAAAGAATAATTCCCTGTTTAAAATACCACATTTTGACATACTATATTGGATTTCAATGAGTGATGGTCGTTAGAAATATGATTGAAACATAGATGGTCATGGAGCTTTTACCGAACAAGAGTTATTATAAATCTTGTTTAAATTTTTAAGGAAATTTACTAAATATACTTTCTCAAGTTATAATATATGATCAATATCAACACTCATTACTTTTTCAATCACTATTTATCTTTTTGATAGTCGGTAGGGAGTCAGATTAGTTAATGTAGTCATTTAAGATCAAATCCAAAAATAATTATAAAATCAAACTTTATAAAATTACTAATCTGAAACAAGGTCAAAAAATGATTTTATGGAAGGGATTTTATAAGAAAAATGTTTGCTATTTGAAAATTAGTTGAAATGAAAAATATGTGGATATTTTCTTTGAAAATGTGATGTAACTAATGAATGTCTCTACATAAAACACGTTCCACTAGTAATTTTTCTATCAACTAGATTACCAGTGTGACCTACATCCGAATTTCCCTTTGACTCAAGATTTTCCATTAGTTGGATGTACCAGACCGCGAAGTTGCAGCAAATACCTTAAAATCTTTTTATATCTTTTAAATAAAATTCTTTTGGATTTGAATTGATTCCATGCCAATAAACAATTAGTGAACATAATGACAGGTTAAGAATCAGTAAAACAAATATATCCACATGTACCTATAGTAATCATCAATCAATACAAAACAACATCTCATTTCACCTAACTTTGCAATATAGTTAGTCCAAGCAAATCTATATGAAATAGTTCAAGGAAAAAAAATGATTGGTCAACATTTTTGCACAAATCAGAATCAAAATTAACATTTATTTTCTTATCACATAACCAGCTAAATCAGATTATGGTGCGGTTCACATTTCCTAAATCATTCAAGATAAATGTAACGTTACCTATTTTACCTTCACGATAATTTTTCGTTCTTACCCATTGTGATTCTTCCACCTTTGTACTAGGCTAAGGAACTTTGATTTGTTTCCCATCGTGCGCTTAGAACAGCCAAAAACCAGGTAACACTATTATTGTTCCTTATCCTGCGACCACATCTACACGAGAAAAGATTTTTGTGACCTATTTATTTTTATAGGTCCATGGTTGTTAGTGGCGAAGGATGTTGAAAAATATTTCTATGTAGACCCAAGACTATTTATATTTGTTCCTTTCAGGACCCAAATTTTTTTGACTTTAAGGGATTTTATATTCGTGCCTTTTGGGACCCAAATTGGAATGGTTTTCATGTGTTTGGGTCTATACCAACAATTGTTTTGATTGTGGCCAATTTTTCTACAAATTGTGCACTCGAATTTTACTTGATTAATTTTTCTTTTAACAGGTTCCAATTGATTATATCCAAGTCCTTGTCTAACAGGATTGACAGATTGTTTCCCTAATAACATATTTAGTGATTTTTCTCCTTGGGAAAATTTTCCTAATATTGTAGACAATTGTTGGACTTGTTTTTTGAGAAATTCATTTTCATTCAATAATTGAGTGCACTTTTTAATAGAATTTTCTCCCCTAGTATTTTCACTTTCTTTCAAAATTAGAATTTCATTTTTAAGTGATTTTATTTTAATTTCAAAAAATTTAATTTCTTCTTCAAATGATGGACACTTGTCACACTTAGGGCTTTTATTTCGATAGTTTTTTACTAATTGGTCAAGTAGTTTATTTCATTCTATCAAAGTATCTCTGTGTGATTCAATTTTAGCGTATTTCTCCCTAAGTCTTTCAAACCGGCCATTCACTTCATGAAAATATAAAAGTAATTATGAGTGAATAAGTTTTGATACCTCGCTTGGTTCGTCATCATTGCTATTAGTTATATCACCTTGAAGATTCAAATCTGCTTTTTCACTCTCACTGCTAGTGCATTTATTATCTTCATCATTTTTATCCTAAGTGGCTGCAAAAATTCTCCTTTTCTGTTTCTTTCTATGGCTGAGTCAGTTCTGAGGACAATTTGGCTTGATATAACCGGGTTTATTGCACTTGTGACAAATAATCTCACGCTTCTCTAAGTTGTCTAGTGCTTTGACTATTCTGCTTTTAAATTGTTGATTTAGAGCTGGATTTCCGTATTGTGGTTCCACTTTTTGAATCTCTTTATTAGTTACGCTAACTCAGTTGCTCCATCATCATCGTCACTTTCCATTGTTCCTTTAAAAGCTATTGATTTCTTTCGTGTATCATCTCATTCGCGTTCTTCCTTGAATTCGATTTCTAGCTCGTAAGTGGTGAGATTTCCGATGAGTTATTCGACTTTGATTTGTCTCAAATCCTTTGATTCTTGAATAGCAGTGACTCTTGCTTTAAAACTTCGTGGAAGAACTCTGAGGATTTTTCGGACTATTTCCAATTCTGTATATGGTTTTCCAAGAGCTTTTGATTTGTATACGAGATTAGAAAGTTGTCCATACATATCTTTGACACTTTCATCCTTGGCCATTGTGAAGTTCTCATATTCGCTACTAAGCATGGCAAGGCGAGACTACTTGACTTGAGACGTTCCTTCGTGAGTCACTTCAAGTGTGTGCCATATTTCCTGCGCAGTTAGACAATGTGAGACAGGATTAAATTCAATTTGATCTAATGAGCAAATAATAAAATTCATAGCTTTAGCATTAGCATTCTATAGTATATTTTCAAGATATGTCGATTGATCCATCAGTTTTTCTATTTCTTGATTATCTGCCACTATAGTTGGTGTTCTATATCCTATCTCAACAATATTCCAAGCATCAATGGTTTTCAGAAAAAATTTCATTCTATTTTTACAGTAAGCATATTCACCATTGAACATTGGTGTTCTAACTATGGACTGACCCTCAGCAAAAGCAATATTAAAAGAAACCATCAAATTTTTAAAACATTAATTTTTTTTTGAAAAATCAAATTTTTAAAACAAAAAATTGACTTTTGATCCTAGCTCTGATACCACTTGTAGGACTGATTTCACCATAGAGGGGGGTAAATAGGGTGATACTAATAATTAAAAAAATAATGTGGAAATATATGAAATAATTGCATCATAGATAACAGCAGAATAATAAAAGCAAAAATAGAACAACACGGATTTACCTAGCTTCGACAAAACCCTACCTATGTGCTACTCCTAAGGTTTCTACTAGAAATTTAGTATTCAAATGCTTACACACGTAAACTTGTGACATCCGCTATCGATTAACCTAACTCTACGTTCAAAATCCTGCCACAACTCAGCCACTGAGTTGCGAATTCTCGAACTACACCACCGTAGTTCGCCCTCTAGTCACACGACTAGAATTTACAAAATTTTAAAAGAGAAATACAAAATAAATAAAAAATTTAAAATAAAAAACCCTAAGTTAAAATTAAGGCCCACTAGTATTTATTAAAGCCGGCCCAAAAGAACGACTATGATAAAAAAAAATGTTCCCCTTTTCTCTTTCGATTTTATCGGTCGCTTTCTCTTTCATTCAATTTCTTCATTCGTCCTTCTTTGAGAAATTAGGGCTTCTATGAATCCAAATAGCCACCTTGAATTTGAATGCTTATTGCTTGTAAGAAATGAGGCTCGAATCGAATGTTGCTTTCGTTCCTTCATGGCTGTTTTTGAATGAGTTCGAATTGAATGTTACTGGTATGTAATTTCCTTTATTTATTCTCGTTTGATATGCTTGAACTCAATGCGTCGTATGCCGATGATGTTAATGGTTTAAATAGTGATCAATTCCCTTAATTTTCGTTCGAATTAATTCATTTGAATTCGTCAGTTAATTTTGCTTGGCTGTTCGATTTTACTTGAATGTTGGTGATGTTTTCTGACTTTTTCAATTCGTATATTTTCGTTGCTTGATTCTCATGGCTTGTTTGCTTTTTGATTTTTCGTTCATATGTGTTATCAGCTGGCTTTGATTCTGACTTGTTCGAACTTTTCCTTGGTCACCACGGCTTTGCTTTTTTGGCATCTTGAACTTATTTTATGCTCTCTGACTTGTTACAATTTTTGTGTTGCTCTCGGACTTCTTCGGCTTGATCAATTTGTGAAATAAAAGCTGCTGCTTTTCTTTAAATAGTGACTCGTAACTGTGCTAACTATAACCATGTATATACATACAAATATGTGTACGATTGTTGCCTATCCACTTGACTCTGACTTGTTCGATTCTTATTATGACCTTGGCCACCACAGTTTTGACTTTATTATTTAAAATCCGACATGTTCAGATTGACATTCCTACGACATTGACTTTGTTTATAGAAGTATATTACCGGTTCCTTGTTTGGTTCAAAGAAATTTGGTGTGTGTGTGTGTTCACATGGCCATTTATTTGGATTTTGTACATTTGGTTGCAGCCCTTTGCACATGTTGATTCTCTGTCCTCTATTTCATTTAGTTGTTATGTTGCGTTCAATTGGTAGCTGTAGTGTCATGTGGTCTTGTAATCTAGGCCTGTTGCTATGTATATATCTCTCACACCATGTCTCTCTTCTCTGGAGTCTTGTGAAATTTGAAGTGATCTTTGGTTCATGTCTGATGTATGTGCATGCTCCAGTTTTGTGCGCTTGTCTGGTGTTTACATTTGAGCACTTTTAGCTTCTTAATATTCATGCTGGTGGTTTTGAACTCATATATTTATGTATACATGTATATGTGCATATATGTATATATGTTTATGTGGTATTTGTGTTCCACTAGCATTTGAACTTAACCGTGCAGTCTACACTTGTATTCAGCTGAGCTGCTTTGCACTGCACTTGTGTTGTCTATCTTCTGTTCAACTAAGTTGTGTTATTTAAATGAACTAATATGTGTATGCATATGTGCATTCATGCCCTAATGCATATGCTCTGGTTTGCATTAATATGAGTATATTTATGGTTCACTTGATATCTTTATATATGTATACTTGTTTTCCCCAATGCCTTTATTCCTCTTGGAGTCTTTACTTGGTTGTTGTATACCTCTGCTCACTCATTTTTGGTGTTGTTTCTGAACTGATGAACTCTAGTTGTGATGGTTTGTTGGTTCATGTGTATATGTCTTTGATTTGTGAGCCTAGGCATGTGTGCTTGTTACTACTCCGTGTCTTGGTTGTGTGAACTTGATGCTCTGACTAGTCTAGGTTCATTCATGTTGAACTGCTTTGTACTTTGGTCTATTGATGATGATGATGTCTGGTCACATGTTGCACTTGAACATTTTGTAGTCTGGTCAGGTCTGGTCGGTCTAACTGGAGCGGCTTGGGTATTCCATGCATTATCAAATGCATTGGCATTTTCTTCCAATTTGTCGTCTTGCTTTCCGTCCTCCGAGTCGGAAAGATCCATATCTATGTCCTCTATCGGGGTCTTTGCCCCTTGGCTTAAATTCAAAATAGGTTACCTTGTGGTGAATGAAGTACTTGCATTTATGTCCACGTTGAGTCCAGTCGTCACCCTCTTTTGTGGATGTTTTCTGTTTCTTCTGTGTAGACCAGAGACAGAGGAATTCTCTTGTTTTATGGCAGCCGTGGGTTGAGGCATAGTCCTTAGAGCGGGATTCGACTGTAGGGTTAGAAGTGCGTTAAGCTTGTCCATTAGAGCCTTTTGGCTACTTTCCGTTTTTTGATTGAACTCGTCAACCATTTTGTTTAACTCATCCCTGGTAACAACTTCATGTTGACTAGAGGATGCTGGCGTCTGATTCCCTAAGTTAGCGGCATTTACTTCAGTCTGTTGGGGATTAATAACCTCACCAGCTACCGCCTCCCTATGGGCATTTGAGAGGCAGTTCTTCTTCTTCTAGGAGCCATTGGTTCCAAACAGTGGATTCTTCAAGCAAAGAGTAAGGATCTAACTTCTGGACGATTAGGATCCAAAGTAGATAGCTAGATCTAGATGCTGAGTTGGGTTCTCAGTGAAAGCGCCAAAATGTTGACCCAAAAAATGGACCAACATCCTGTTTTAAATTTGAAAGCACTAGCACCGTTCTGATATAGTAATATCATAGATAACAGATATAGAAAAATAATAGTAAAAGAAACAAGGCAGATAATTTTTATAGTGGTTCGGCTGTTAATGAAGCCTACGTCCACTTTATAATTTTACTATAGACTGATTGCCGTTACAGGAGATCTTTGATAGATCTTTGATTACAAGACTTTGATTATCTTTAGCTAGATTGGATCCCTTGAGTTGGAATCCACTGGAGAATCACAGTGAATTTCTTTGGCAATTGTTGTGAGAGAGGTAAAGAATGAAGAATAATTCCAACAGAGCTTTAGCAACCAGTCCGAAGTAGATCCACTTTGTGTTGCAGGTAGGATGATATTTATATGGATCGAAGAGCTTTTGGGTCAGGCCACTTCATCATCTGCTCGCAGGTAGGTAGGGAACGACCCCGGTGGGTTTGGCTTGCAAACGAGGCAAAAGCATGGGTCGCTGGCGGCCCATTGTCCATGGCGGCCCATAGACTTGACTTGTTTACGAGCCAAAGCCTTGGCCTTTTCTTCATTGCATCCTTAGGTAGTTTGTTGTTGAATCAGAAAGTTGTTTTGGTTGCTGATGATTTAAGCACTTAGGATTTTTATGTAGTTTGGAGTTTGATATGTTTCCATAGTCGGCGTGGTTTCGTTTTAATAGCAATTTACTAGTTGTTTACGTTCAGCTGCTGATTGGGCTAAAAGAATGTTGATCTCTCGATTTCATTGATCCCAATTGTTGGCTTAGTGATATAGCTTGGCTCTCGTTAACTTCTTGCTTTAGCCTTTCTGGTTAAGTTCTAAACCATTCCGATAACACCAAACCGTTCCGTCTCATGTTAGATCCTGCTGGGTTAAAAATCAGGATAACAATTACTACTAGTATAATTAAAAGAAAAGGAACGAACCTTTAAAACATGCAAATTTGATGGGTTGAGAATTAACATTAAATTACATTGTATTAGCAGCATTACAATGGATAAGAAGAGACAAAAATGATCTTAGAAGCAAGAATATGATAATACTTGAAATATTGAACCGTCCAAAACCAATCAAATTTGCAAAATAACAAAATCCAAAATAAAATAGCATTATCATACTCCTAACCTTATCCGTCCTATGTTAGTTTGAGTTGATACACGTGAAATGCCAGTTGTTGTAGCATCCTTCTAGTCCCACAATTATTACTAATGTTGTTCAATCCGACCAATTTGATTAAAAAACAGTAAATGTCCCTATCACCATTAACATTTGCTCATAATTCCAATGGTTTAAACCGATAGAGAAATTCGTGAATCGATCTTATTTTACGGTCGCAGACAGCTCACCAATAATTAGGGATCCAAATGCAAAGCAAGGATGAAGAAAGAGTCCAAAGACAGCAGTCAATAACAAAACAGTGAAACAGAGGAAAGGGAGTACAAAGGAGTGGGAAAAGGGCAGAACAAGCAAACAATGGAATCTCGAAGATCATGAAACGAGGTACGTGATCTGATCAATATGCCAGGAAGGAAATCAGCATGCAGTTTCACATGCATGAATGGCTCTTGCTTCGGCTAAAATTTAAAAACCAGGGTCTTAGCAATCCTAACCTGCTGCGTTTTGTCGCTACTCTCTATAGTCTCCACTCACACTTTCCTCCTCCTCTCACTGCATACTGAATGCAGCTCTGCAGCTATGATATTTTACAATAATAAAATGCAATTTCGGATCCATTCAACCCTACCTAACAATGCAGTCATCGTTTCTGAACATTATATTAACCAGAACTGTATGCTGTCAATGTTTATAACCCATGTTAATTGTACATGGTAGTCATTTTCCCCTTATTTAAGCATAAACGAGTGCACAGGAAACTAACTGTGCCATACAAGTTGGAATTAAAAGACCTGTACTGGCAGAGCTATCTGAACACGTATTTGCAACTTATTGCCATGGTTACCGATGCCACAAATTATTTGGCATATTACTACTTCTATAAGTTTCTAACATCTTCTAGTCTCTCCCACATCCACACTCTCTCGGTCTCTCCCTCTCTCGCACAAATAGAAAAGGATGGGCAACACCTCATTTTTTTTACTGCTACTTAAATCTTTTAATTTCAACTACCGGGCATGATTTAAATAATTATATTTTCTCTATTTTACCTGTTCATTCTATTACTTAATTTGAAATATGCTATTGAAAAATTAGAGGATTTGAGATTTACAAAAAGTGGATTTAATCGATCCTTGATTTTACACACGCCCTTCAATTTTACTACACCTTAAATCCTTCTTTATTTCAATCACATGTTCTAAATTAAATAATATACATTCTCACTTTTGTCACTTTAGAAGAGAAAATGCGTAGAATTTTATTTGAAACACGTGGTTGAAAAAACGGTGATTTCAGATGTAGCAAAAATGAGGTATAATCGTTCCTACTTCTACATGAGGAGCGTTCGATAGCATCCCAAACAGCATAGCACATCAAATGCCTTCCGATGTTCACACAATTTTCGATTTAAATAATAGTTCATTCTTTTTTTTCTCACTACCACTATTATTTAAATTAGATTTGTGGTGGAAACCGGGTCACATTTGGGATGCCATTGACACACATGCGCGCACCTATATGTGTGTGTGTTTATTTGTATGTTTGTGAGTGCACACATAGTTCGTTTGGATCATTAGTTTTTGTTTCTTGGGATCCTATGTATGTAAATTAAAAAAAAAAAACTATGTATGCATTTGCGGACAAATTGAATTAGTTGTTAGATGTTTAGGTTAGAGTTTAGAAGTTAGGAGTTGTGATGTATACAAATTGGATTAGAGGCTGAAAATTAGAAGTTGCATATGAAATATTTATAATTATGCAATGTATGTCGTGTATTTTTTATTTACCGCAATATTTATTGATTGGATGTTATTAATTAATGTATAATATTGGATAATGAATATTATTAATTATTTACAAAAAATTAAAAAGTATTTTAAAATAAATCAACGAATTCAAAAAATTGCAGGGTTACGTTCAACTTATATTATTTACATTTGATCAAACCGTTACATCTTTCTCAAATGTTGCTTTTTTAGAGTACAAACAACCTTTTTTAAAAGCCAATGTAATAGTTATATACGACTTATTTGAGTTAAATCGATCGTAATTCTCATTGAATGTTTTTTCAAGAGTTTTTTCGTTGTCCATGAACGCACCCTGAAACTTAATGCAAATGGGATATTATTGTATGTAAGAAATACTAAATATATCGATCACTTTGAATAGCCCAAAACAATAATAAACGACACAAATCTTCAAATCTATATAATATAACAACAAGTTAACCCAATGTGAATGGTTATTGTCTAAATAAAAGAAAGGTTAAAATAACAAAATGATAAATAGTGTAATTATTTCATTATTAAACCAGTAACAACAAATTTATATTTTAGTTAACAAAGGATAGCAAGGATAAGATCAGGATAGGCATCATATTATTATTCACTATTAGCAAATCAAAACATTAGACAAATATTTACAAATGGAGATTGGATTTATTTTTTTATTTTTTTTTATTGGCAAATATGGTACTAGCAACATAGCGGAAAACAAGTATAAGTTTATTGCTCTAAAATAATAAGCGGTAAAAAAAATTATCATATCGTACCAAACTGAATTAAATCAATGGATGCTAAACTAATAACGATCTCGTACCTCTGAAGAACTATGAGAAGCAATTTAAATTTTTGTCAAAAGAAAGCAACCTATTAGATTTTTATTGGAAAAAATCGCCAAAGCAATTGCAAAAATCATTTTCACTTTTGTTCAGCCGGTATGATTGTAAATAGGATTGCAATAAAGTGGATTAGGCTTCTGAGCTAGATTAGGTTTTTGGCTTGGGTTTATATTTTTTGGCTTTTTGGGTAGGGCTGTTGCCCGCCTCAACCATAAGCTGGTTGATAGAGTTAGGGGTATGCACCATGGGCAATTATGTAATTTGTTACATATAGCTAACTCTTTGACCAATCTTGTTTGAAATAAAATGTATTTCTTCCTATTATATACTTGATATCATGTGATTATATTAATTAATTAATTTAATTAAAAGTATATTTAATAGAAAATTCCATAAATGGTATATTTTGTGATAGCAGTTACAAAGTGTTGTAACCGTGAGTAATTTATCACAAACGAAACAAATATACTATTTTAAATGTTTCTAGTCAAAATGCATCGAGATTGGACATCGATGTATCCATTGAGATTGGAGTACGTAACGCTCTTCAAATGTTGGACAGTATATTACCCATGACTGCTGGGTGCACCTAGGGGTTACGTACTAATAGTTGTTGGATAACTATGAAAGGACTCACTCGATCGTTTTCTATTGGTTAATATAACTAAGGTCAGACATTAAATATCAATGTGATTGATTTACATAGTTCTCTTGACTTTAGAATACTATGGATCTTCAATATGAAAACTCTGCTTTGATTATAGTCAAATCGTGACATGTCGCCATCGAGTGACTATAGTTAAGTCGAGTGGAAGTATTGGTAGTGAAGCACTATTCAAGAGAGAATTCGTCTCCTCGGTGATATACCGTTAGTATCATAGTCAATTTAAGTCAACTCAAGCTCAAAGTCTCAGGCCAGAGCATTTCGGTTAATAATAATTGTTATTATTGAATCAAAGACTTTGTATTTGGACTATAAAGTTGAATGTGGATGAGGTTGGAATTTTGCCATTACCAAATTACATAAGTCCAAGGTGATATAGTTTTGACGAAGAGAATTGGTATAAACAAATATCACAACCGGATAACGCTTATTAAACTAAAATTGAATTTTACCGAAAATGAGTAAGCGATAAATTTGGCCATAATGTCACACCACCTGCTATGTGACGTGTGAACGTTAACATTAGAATAGTTCGATGTTAATCGCTGACCAAATTTACATGTAGGAGTTATACAGCCGAAATGATGAATTCCCTTAAGACCGAACGATTTAATTATTTTACAATTCCTATAATTAATTGAATTAATTAATATTTATGAAATATTAATTACAAAATTTGAATATGATTTGAGAAATGTGTTATACATATTTATAACAGTTATAATTATATTGATCGATATACAATAACGACAAGCGATTAAATTAGATTTAATTGTATAGTATTTTGGCTTGGGTTTAGATGGGTTTAAGGCTCATCATTAGGGCTGCAAAAGTTCGGTTTTAGGAAGGACTAGGGATGGCTAAAACATAGGGAATTGGGTTGGAGATAGCGGGTTGAGATCAAGTGAGAATGGATAAAAAGGTTTTCCTCGTTTCTCTCTAATACAACTATATATATATATATATACATATATATATATATATTGAACCTTTTTGGCCCCCATTACCTTCTACATTGCTGGTTAAAATATTGCTCTCAATCCACTTCAAAATTCTCAAATATATTTCAAAGTGAAATAATGTTATTCGATAGTTAGTGGTCGGTGATTTCAAACATGAAATCCGACGAATCAAGAACAGTAAAAGGAAGAGAAATCATTGCTTCAACGTGGATTCAAAGGCATCATTAAATTTGTAATTTTAATCCATATTATAGTAATTAAATTATATTCTATGATCCTATATTGACCAATTTCATATCTATTTAAATATATTGTAACTACATGTTTATTTAAATGAGATTTTGTAAGTAGGTATACTTGTCACAAATCATTTTGCTTATATGCATAATTTGTTAATTATACAATTTGACTTATGTATAGAAAAATGTGTTTACGGTACAAAATCAAATTTAGTCGTTAATAATTGTTTTACATATATTTATTAATAAATTCATATATATATATATATATACACATATATATTTGTGTATATTTCTCTCTCATAATAGTGTATACGCATATATAAGATATATAAATATATGATTTAAAATTTTTAATACACTTATTTAAATATAATATGAAATTACAAATTTGAAAATTAATTATCATACATATATTTATATTTTTAAATTAACATTTATTGAATTTTAAATTGTTTATTGCATATAAAATAATTATTACACTAAAAATTCAATTTTATTTTTTAAATATTATATCATTCCAGAAACATATAGAAAAAATTTAGGATTTTTCCAATAAAGTTTATTATTTTTAATAATTGATATTATTTTGGAAAAACTTTTTATGATTTATTAAAACTAATAATTTAATTGAAAAATTCTTCAATTTTTTTTATAAATTTTCATTCATTATCGTAGAATCTTTGAAATTTTAAAGTTTGAATTTTTTTATAATATATTATTTAATATTAAATAATTATTTCCTAAATCAGTGTATTTTTTTTAGAAATAATATTTCAACTTTGAAATATCTCTAGATTTTTCTAAGGGGCGTTTCATTAGAATGACAAACTTTGCTGTCCAATTAGTTTCTAGGACACACATCCACAGAAATTAATTTCAAGGCCAAAGGCAGCAGAATAATTACTTTTAAGGACAAAGTCAACAGTCCAATTACTTTCAAGGACGTAATTTTATAAGTTTTTAGGCCTTAGAAACCAATTATTTTGCATTTCGTCCTTAAAAGTAATTATTTCAGTTATGTGTTCTAGAAACTAATTGCACTTGCTAAAGAGACCCTTGTGGCTAATTTCGGCTTTTTCTAAGCTCTATTTTATGATCGAAGATTTTCTGAAATTGTAAAATTTGAATTTTCATCAATAGATTATTTTATGTTAATTATTTATGGATGAAAACATTATTTTATTCATAATATATACAAATTAAAATACTAAAATTATTAGGTTTGTTAATTTCGAATTATAAATAATTTTTAATAATTGTTCTCTCTTTTTCTATATATATTTATCGATATATAAATGTTTTATGTTCATATATTGTATATAATATATTTATACATACATGTGTGTGTGTGTGTGTGTGTGTGTGTATTTTGTAACACATATACATGCACATATTTGGACAACATACATGACACACAAAATGAGCTAAAATATCTGTTGTGATGTAAATCCCAACATCTACATATGCACATATTATACCTTTCAATTATTATTATGTTACACATGCACTCACTCATATACCTATATGATACGTTTATGTATAAACTAAATCAAATAAAATTAATTTCATATTTTAATATAGTTGAATTTAAATAAAATGAATGATTTTATTTAAATAAAACTTAGAAATGTTCTAATTCAGTTAGACTTTATAGGCCTAATAAAAGATTCAGTACAGCAAAAAATTTAAAATTCACCCATAACTTCCACCGCGGGCTAGTCAAGTCCAACACTGGTATCAGAGCCTAATAACCTATATGGTCCAAATTAGTCATGTTAAGGCTAACTAATTAAGCTTGTCCATTTAGTATGGTGTCTCGAAAGGTAATGTTTAAGATTGGAATTGGTAACCAAGTACTCTGCCTACCTGATTACTGGCCTATCCCGAAAGGTGAAGTGAGCTCAAAGGTTGCTCCTAATTGAAAAGACCCAACTTAACTTGGGCCTTGGGCTAATTTTCAAAATCGTTTTGAAAATTAATGTTGAAGATTTAAATTTAATAGTTAAATTTAAGATAAAACATGGTTAATATAAAAATTATAATACTACATAATTTTTCAAAATGTTTGAAAGGATAATGATATTTTCAAAATGTTTGAAAATATTTATATAATAATTTAAATTTTAACAATTTATTAATAAGATTTATAAAATAAAATAATTAAATATGTTAATTAATATATATATATATATATATACATGTATTATATATGTTGATATATGTTATGTTATTTAGAAATGTTTAAGATAACATAAGTATACATGTATGTATACAAGATAAATTTTGAAATCAATAAATTTTAATAAAAATTGTTTTATTGAATAAATTAATTAAAGGTTGATTAATTAAATAAAATACACACATATACAATATATGTGTATTATACTATAAAGGTTATAGTATACACTATAAATGCTATAGTAGATATGTCCAATATAAAAGTTATATTCGAATACTAATTTGAAATTAATTAAATAGTTAATTGATTAAAATTAATTAGATAAGATAATTAATGAATATATTATATATAAGACTATTATATAAGTAATATGAAATATAAAAGTTATATAACAATAAAAGTTATATGATATTTGTATAAACTAAAGGTGGAACATTAAAGAAACCCAAATAGACTTGAAAGATAAATACATATGTAAATGTATATGTGCCGTGATTTCTGATGTATCTGACTCTTGAATCATTGAGGTATTTCATAAGAAATATATTATTCTACAAGTCGATATCACTCAATATATATATTGAAGATTATGAATATTCAATATAATATTGTCATCTACCATATATATAAATTACATACATACTCCTTAGTTGTTAAGCAAACTCAAGTTAGGGATGTTATGCGTTGTATTATTAATATGTTGAACAAATGAGGTAAGATTACTATATGTATTTGTTGAGCAACTCAAGATAAATATACTTTACTTAGGCCATCACGATATGGTAGGCATGAGTGAGTAATATCTTTCGATTTGTTGAGCAAACTCAAGGTCAAAATTAGATTAGAACAAAGAAAAATGGGTTAGGAGTTGTATATGATACAACCAATAAGGAGTTATCCATCGTTTGTGGAGCTATGACTTATTAGGCAAACTCAAGGTCAAAATACGAAATCAAACGAGTTCTAATACTAACTAGTGAAGTAGTAAGACTTCTATGTTTCATCTTAGGGTTTGGAGAAATATAAAAGACTAGTGGGAGCATTATTAAAAAATGAAATGGTAACATTTAACCTTTCTAATATTGTAAGAACATATGCTATACAATGTTATAATTATCTACAATGATAAATTTGTGCATTTAATATGATTGATAAAACGTCTGTCAATTAACATATATAAACAAATTGAATTGAAAGTTGACAAATAGAAATATAATATATACTTAATAATTTCTAATTGCATGTTATATAATGTTTTTATACCCATGCAAGTGCCTAATTTCAACTACTTAATACATTCGTAAGTTGGTCACTTATATATTTATTTGGTTTAGATCGTGTATTGCATTTTATGAGTTTTCGAACTCTAAATGCAATTCAAGACTATGGATATTTGTTCCATGTACTTTCACATATAAATGTTATATGGTGAACAGTCATAGTTTGTGGGGTATAATATTTCGATGAAGTTAGTTCATTCAAAGTAAGCCAGGAAATAGTATTTTAAGATCATGTATTCAACTTGAATGATTTCAAAAGGATTATATTGTGTTAATGTAGCACAAGATCATAAACTACGAGATACATCTAAGAACTTGATCGTTGAAATGTCATCTTGACGGTTTAAATAAAATGCAATATATTTGATGTCTTAAATGTTAAGAATAATCGAATGCGCATTTGTAAAAGGTTTGTTATGATATTGTAGTTAGGTTTTCTTTTGAATAGTTTGACCATTTGAAAGAAAAATGAATGCATAAGAATAGATGTAATTTAAGGTAAAGTTGGAATTAAGAGAATGAATAGTCTTCTACTTCATAGAGAAACATTGGGAAAAAAATTGTAATACTAATTGATACTTAATTTGAAATATAAATATGATTTTTATTTCAAAGTGTATTTTCATATAGAAAATTGTTTTCTATAACATTTATTTCTTTGAATTCAAGCTATTTGATCAAAGAACTCTCCACTGTAAACTAGTTGCAGCATATGAAATAAGTAAACTATATTAATAATATTAAGCGAATGGTGGACCTCTAAATTTAGTACGCTATTATAGTAATGACGGAAATAGTGGAAGCATGTCATATAGCACCTAATGATTGCATCAAATTATGAAAATTGTTTTCGTAAAATGTACTTGTGAAATGATGTTTATTTTTGGTATCGACTGAATAATAAATATAACTATATTTCAATACGAGTATTATGAATATGCATTATGAAATAGAACTATATTATGGAATTTATTTTCATAGTAAAAGTGATGCAACAAAAATACACGTATCTAATATTATTTATAGTTGTTTTGGAATTATAGACTAACTCATAGTTTTGAGAAATAACTTTACTATATGTATGAATCGTATGATATAGGTTAATTATATCTCAAACGATTAATGGCTATGCACCCATTCAGCGGAGCGTCATAAGAGTTGTGAACTCTTTGAATTAATACATATTCATGTATGCAATCGTAGGTCTATTAATACTAAAAGGGTTCCACATACTTTGTTATATTCATCGATGATTTATTCCAACATGTTCATGTGTGTTGGATACACATGTAGTAAGTTTATGATAAAATCATAGAATATAAAAGAAAAGTAAATAAAATAATATGCAATAGAATAAAATGATTTGATTTGTCTTAATAAGAGAGTATATTGGAAAGAGTTCCAAATTACCTAAAAAAGAATACAGATTCAATCACAAAAGTCACTCCTCCATGTGATAAATAATGATGCATCGATAAGGAATAATCGGACATTGTTGGTCAATTTACGATTAATTGTGAGTGAAGTTGAGTTAGTTTCTTTCTATAAGGTCATGTACTTAAGAGTAGTACACAAAGTTGATATTATTTTATCTAAATAACAGTTTAGAAAATCATACAAGATAAGAGTTTGTAAGAAATCCAACATATCCTAAGCCAAGGAGTTGGTAGGTTGTGCGAGTCGAAAGATTGCACGTAATAATTGTTCATGAAGGATCTTATATGAATGTCCAAATTAATTTTATTGGAAAGATCTGTCATCAAATGACATACTTATGTTTTGAACATAATTTTTGTAAACTAAAATCAGTTTTATAAATAAAAAAGTTCATAAAGCATTTATGAGTCCCTATTCTATTTGCACTAAGAGACAATTGTTGTTTCAAGATATATCAACTTCATTGTAAAGGAATTTCTTTGAGAAATTTTTGGTAGTTAAATGGAATTGGATTCGATCCAAAAATAGAACTGATTGTATGAGATGAAGTGAAATTAACTAACCTAAATGAATACATAGAATTAGGATGTCTAATAAGTATTCTCATAAGTCGAAGAGAAACTATGAGTTTCTTATTAATGTCGAAAATATATATTACCCTCGGTTGTTCAATTAAACCATTAAGATTGTTGACTCTATATGGTATGATGCGAAAATTTGAAAGAATTCCAAATACGCTATCAAAATATGATTCTGATGGTCGTAACCAAAGATATGTGATCCATCGGCCAAAATTGTGTCTTTATTGAAAAGACTAACGCAGTTGAAACTAAACGTGTAATGTTTTTTTGAAATGGTACATAGATACAACATGTCACTGGGACAACATAACATAAATCACATGTCAATATATGTTTGAATCACGCTACGCAAGTTTTAAACTTGTGATCTCTCGCACCAAAGTCAAGTCACTTGACCACCGAGACAATAGTGCCTGTCTAAATGAGAAATGTTGATTAGAATAATATCGCAAATTTCAATTGTGAAATTAGCATAACAGATTTAGTATTCAACATGCTCAAGTTAATTCAGATTTACTCACAAAATTATCGCTAAATAAGACTTAGTGTTTGGTACTTATGTATTGAAACAGAGAACTCTAAATAATGATTTAGAATAAGTCGTTTACACATATTAATCAAAAATGCCTCGAAGTCAGTGGGAGCGATATTGGGTTTATGAATCTTTGGATATGATACAAGAAATGATACAAATATATCATTTTATAAGCATCAAGATTGAGCAAGTATTTTGATAGAAATATCAAATAGTTTAATTTTCAATCAAATTGCAAAGAAAGCGTGTGTTCATAAGAAAGAACGTTAAAAAGTACATTGATATTTCTAAAATATAAGTAAACAACATGTTGTTGATTTTAACAATATTCTTGTATTGAAATCAACTTTAGTTATTTTAATACTCAATTTTAGATTGTAAATGATGTATTTTATGGCAAGTATAGAAGATATAAGGGATTGTCCCAAAACGATATACAAGAGCACCCTATTAAAAAAAGAACATGTAAGTTGGATTCCTTTTGCATTAGCAATAGGAATCATCGTACAAATGATGTTGTATATGGTATTGTGTTTTGTTTATGTATTTGATACATTGAGAAAATATAAAATCCAAATTGATATCGCTAAATGGTTGTTTGAGGTGTTCTCGCATACTCATGAAATACTGGAGAATTGTTTATAAAAACACTGAACTCGTTATGATGGAATATTTGGACACAAACTTTTATAAGTGATATTCAGTATAACATTTCAATGATAAAATTCAAGTTAAGATCTTTAATTTGAAAATGTTTCAAAATAAAATTGATTGTGGTCGATTCAATGAAATGTTAAGAATATTAACTTGAATCGCGCTACAATAAAGCAATGTATATTGATATAAATGCACAAATTTATAATTGAGCCAAAGGTGATTCCAAATATGGAGAATCCCATTATATTGTTATAAGATAACAATGTTATAAAATTGGTAATGATAGAACTTAAAGCTCACTAGAAGTCGAAAGACATACTTCGAATCGTTCTACATGACAAAGGCAGTTTATCGGTGTTAGAGAGAGTTAATCGACAAAGTAGATAATTAAAATATAATAACATACCCATTCACTAAGGGACTGACCTAATTGGTTTTGAGAAAACTGATTGGAGAAGTTAGAATTAGATTCCATAATTGCCCCAAATGTAAGTGGGAGATTGATAGAGTTAGGAGTATGCCATATGGTCAATTATGTAATTTGTTATATGTATCTAACTCGTTGACAAATCTTGTTTGAAATAAAAGATATTTTCTTCCTATTATATATTTGATATAATTTGATTGTATTAATTAATTAACTTAATTAAAAGTATATCTAATAGAAAAATACATAAATGGTATATTTTGTGGCAGTAGTTACTAAGTGTTGTAACCGTGAGCAATCACAATGAAAAAAATACACCATTATAAATGTTCCTAGTCAAGATGTATCGAGACTAGATATCGATATATCCATTGGGAATGGAGTATGTAAAGTCAAAGCTTCTGGCCAGAGCATTTCGGTTAATAATAAATGTTATTATTGAACCAAGAGTTTTATACTTGGACTATAAAGTTGAATGTGAATGGGGTCGGAATTTTGACCGCTACCAAATTGCATAAGTCCAAAGTGATATAGCTTTGACAAAGAGAATTGGTGTAAACAAATGTCACAACCGGGTAACGCTAATTAAATTAAAATTGGATTTTACCAAAAATGAGTAAGCGATAAATTTGGCCACAATGTCACACCTCCTGCTAAGTGAAGTACGAACGTTAAAAGTAAATAGTTCAATGTTAATCGCTAACCAAATTTACACCAAGAGTTACACAGCGAAATGATTCCCTTAAGACCGAACGATTTAATCAGTTTATAATTGTTATAAATTAATTAATTAATTAATATTTATGAAATATTAATTATAAAATTTGAATATAATTTGAGAAATAAATAGTGTTATATATATTTATAACAGTTATAATATATCGATCGATATACAATATCCACAAGCAATTAAATTAGATTTAATTGCATAGTATTTTGGCTTGGGCTTAGATAGGTTTAAGGCCTGTCATAAAGGCTGCAAAATTTCAGTTTTGCGAAGGTTTATGAGTGGCTAAAATAGGGGGAATTGGCTTGGAGATAATGGGTTTGAAATCAAGTGAGAATGGGTAAAAAGGTTTCCTCATTTCTCTCTAATGCAACCCTATATACACACACGCACGTGCGCGCGCGTACACACACATATATATTTCTAAAAATAAAATAATGAACCTTTTTGGCTACCATTACCTTCGACATTGCTGGTTAAAACATAGCTCTCAATTCGCTCCAAAGTTCTTAAAAAATTTCAAATTAAAATAATATTATTCGACAGTCAGAAGTCGGTGATTTCGGACTTGCAATCTGACGAATCAAGAACAATAAAAGGAAGGAAAGTCATTGCTTCAACGTGGATTCATGGGCATCATTAAATTGGTAATTTTAGTTCATATTACAGTAGTTAAATTATATTCTATTATCTTACAATGAGGAATTTTATATCTGTTTAAATATATTACTACTATATGTTTAGTTAATTAGGTGAGATTTTGTAAGTAGATGTAGTTATCATAAATCAGTTTGGTTATGTGCATAATTTGTTTATTATACTGTTTGATTTATGTATAGACAAATGTTGCTTGCTGTAAAAAATCAATTTTTATCATTAATAATTGTTTTTTATATATTTATTAATAAATTCAAATATATATATTTATATATATATGTATATATATTAGTGTATATTTTTCTCTCATAATAGCATATATGCATATATAAGATTTATATATGATCTAAAAAAATTTAGTACACTTATTTATATATAATATTAATTTATACTTTCTAAAATTAATTATCATACATATATTAATATTTTTAAATTAACATTTATTGAATTTTGAATTGTTTATTATATATAAAATAATTGTTACATTAAAAATTAAATTATATATTTTTTTAAATATTATATCATTCCAGAAACGTATAGAAAAAATTTAGGATTTTTCCAATAAATTTTATTATTTTCAATAATTAATATTACTTTGGAAAAATTGTCAATAATTTATTAAAAATAATAATTTAATTGAAAAGTTCATGAAAAATTTTCATAACCTTTCATTCATGATCCTAGATTCTGAAATTTTAAAATTTGAATTTTTTAGTAATATATTATTTATATTAAATAATTGTCGCCGAAATCAATGTATTTGTTTTAAAAATAATATTTTAACTTTGAAAAATCTCCTATTTTTTCTACTCTTTATTTTTACGATCATAAATTTTAAAAAAAATGTAAAATTTGAATTTTCATCAATAGATTATTTTATGTTAGTTATTTATGAATGAAAACATTATTTTATTCATAATACATACAAATTAAAACGCTAAAATTATTATATTTGTAAAACTAAGTTAATTTTGAATTACAAATAACTTTTAATAACTGTTTTCTCTCTTTCTATATATATATATATATATTCATCTATATATAAATGTTTTATGTTCATATATTATATATAATATATTTATACATACATATGTATGTGTGTTTTGTAGCGTATATACATACACATATTTGGACAACATATATGGCGTACAAAATGAGTAGCATATTTATTGCGATGTAAATCCCAACATTTAAATATGGGTATATTATACCTTTCACGGATTATTATGCCATACATGCACTTACACATATATGTTATATGCATATGATACATTTATGTATAAACTAAATCAAATAAATTAATTTCATATCTTAATATATTTGAATTTAAATAAAATAAATGATTTTATTTAAATTAAATTTATTAACGTTCTAATCCGTTAGACTTTATATTCCCAACAGAAAATCCAATATGGTAAAAAATTTGAAATTCACTCATAACTTACGCTGCGTGCTAATCCAGTTCCAACATTGGTTATGTCACTTATAGCACGCATGTGCAAATAATTCATATATTAAACTGTACTAAGTTAAAACGCCCCATTTTGGGGAGCATGCATCTACATAAGCATTATACTCAACGTTTGGTACAATAAATATATACACATATTTGAAAAACATATAATATATATATAGAATGAGCTAACATGTCCATTGTGATGTAAATTAAAGCATCTATATACCGGCATGTACCCTTCACGTAATATTATGTTACACATGTATATACAATCACATATGTATTGATACATATGCATATGACTTATATACGTTGAAATTAAATTAAATAAATTTCAATCAACAATTTATAAATTTAAATGAAATATACTATTTTATTTAAATTGAATTTAAAAATGTTCTAAATAAAATCGACTTCATGGATCCAATAAAGATATCTAATATATTCAATTTTTTTGAAATTAAACACAACTTCCGCAGCGGATCGGTCCTACTCCAACATATACCTTAGCGTGTATCACATACAACTACATGGTTGGTTAAATAACACTATATATGACAAAAGAAAGAGAAAAACGATGTCGGTTAAGGCTGAAAAGTCGAGGTGACGTAGCATTTAATAACGCTACATGCGTTGAAATAAACTGGGACTTTTTATGGTGCTGCGTTAGTCAACGCCGTAAGAAAACTATGGTTTATAGCTAGTGGAGGCGGCCAGTTGATGATGGAGGCAGGTGGTGAGTGGAAGTGGGCGATGGCGGCATACGGTGGGAGCATAGGTTGTTTCGAAAGTAGGTGTCATAGCGACTAAAAATGTTCATTTTTTGTCCTTTAAACAAAATACTCATTTTACTAAATGAGTTTTTGTATCATAACTTTCCTCATTTTTATAGTCAATTTTACGATGAGAAACTAAAGCACAAAATATGACAATAAACTCACCTCTAAATGTTTATGGGTGTTCACGGTCATTTAATGGTAAATGACTTGTTATTTTCATAAAATTACACGGTTGGCGTGTTTTCATTCTTCTTTCGCAGCAAAACAAAAAGGGATTCGTCTCTCCCCGAACTTTCTTCATCCATATCTTGTTCAAAATAGCTATTTTGAAGGTCTCTTTCGCTTAACAAACCCACGTTGTATGTACTTCAAAATCTCACAACCCTCTCTATCTGAAAAAAGTATTATAACCAAACAAGCTTGTGGTACTAAATATACGTCTATCAATCATTACCAGTTTTGCACATACGATTAACGAGCAATAATTAAGATCAAACTTAATTCCTTATCAATATCAAACATAACTCCGTACCGGATATCATCATCATCATCCCCCTAAGCTAAAACAAAACTCTATCACATTCAAATTTTACCCTTCCAACACTCTAAATCACAAGATCAGCCCACAAACTGCTCCACGCAAACAAACTCGGATCCTGATCCCCCAAACCCGACTCCACCCCACCAGACCCAAACCCATCAACTGAAAAATTACCAAACTGCCCCTCGCTCACCAAAAGTGAGCTAAAAGTCCCCTTCACTTCCAGCATTTCTTCATCCACAGCAGCCTCTGGAACAGTCGACATCTGTTCGGGCTCACACTCGCTAATCGGATCCGGAACTGCAGTCGGCGGGGTTTTCGGGCGTTTCGGGTTTGGACGGTTAGAAGGATCCGAAGCCCGTTTGAGGGAGTTTTTGCGAGTGCCGCCGCCTATGGGGATGTTGCGAAGAGATCCGCCTTTGGTCCAGTAGCGCCTACAGCTCTTGCAGAAATGCCGTGGTTGAGACAGATTGTAGTTGTTGTAGTAGCAAAATTTTGTGTTTATTGATTCGCAGCGAGGGCATTTTACTTCTTCCTCTTCAATTAAAATTAGCGATTCACTTTTTGAGGTTGGAATCGGAACTTCTTGCATTTCGGTTTTATTTGGTTTGGAACGAGATACTGCGATGAGCCAAGAATCTGTATATATACTGTTGTGGGATTGGGCGTTATGAAATTCTTCTAATTGCTAGGGGTGTCTGCGCAAATGTTTAATAATGGACAAGAAATTGTGTAGAAGGCAGGTTATGCACGGTATGACATTTTTTTTGACCGTCCAAAGAAACGCCTGTCGCCTTGAATAACGAATATCAATGTTTTACTGTTCGTATACCAACCTGGCGAGCCTACCCTTCTTTTATGGTGTACGGATTCAGAGATATTCAAGGAAATGTGGCGGTATTCTTTGATCAATACATAACATATAAATTTAAACAAATAAATTAAAATAATTGATTTATCATATTTCCATTTCAGTATTAAAATTATTAAAAAAATGTGCTAAAAATTAATTTCAAGAAACAAATATTGATTTTTACATGCATGTTAATTTTTTCAATCTAAATAAAATAGTAAATGACAATCATTTTATGTACATAAATTAAAGAAAAACTATAATATTTATAAAAAAGAAACATGTAATTATCAGATGTCGATGTTGCCATATTTGTATCTATATACATTTACAGATATTGGCTGACCTTTTATATTTCAGATACAAATATGAATAGAATGTAAATTGTAAACTTTGTTTATTTCATTTCATAGTTCTTTGGTTGATTTACAGACTGTATAATGTACAACTTGAGATAATGGGCATATAGATCTAGCTGTACATTTTTGGGTATTTGCATGTGCACCCTTATTTACAAATAAAGGATATTTTACGCTTCATTCTCTCATTATGTCCAATATCCCTCCCAACGTTCAATTAGATCAAAGGTTGGCTGATAGAGAGATAGTGCTTAAGTTGTCACACCAAATTAATGACTTACTCTTTAATTGAATTCCCACTTCACCGAGGAGTGTGATTCGGGCCACATAATCTCGACTGTGGTGCTAACAACGCTTTGATATTCCGCTTCAGTGCTCAATCTGGAGATTGTTACCTGCTTTTCAGAGCTCCATGAAACTAGACGCTCACCCAAATATACATAACATCCAGTTGTGGACCTTTGATCGTCTGGATCGGATGCCCAATCAACATTCGTGTATCCATGTATATCTAGATTTTTTACTTGCTTTTAAATGAATCCCTTGATTTATTATGGCTCTTAGGCATCTTAACATACGCTTTAATGCTCTCCGATGTTCGTCTAACGGTCTTTACATGAACTGACAGACTTTAATTACACTATATGATATATGATCGTGTTATCATAGCATATTGTAGAGCACCCACTATACTTCTATATTGCTTTTCATTTGTTATGGATTCTCCTCTGTTTTTGGACAGATGCAGGTTGCTGATCATAGGGGTAGGTAGTGCTTTAGCTTTATCTATCTTGGCTTTAACTATAATTTCAACGATATACTTTCTTTGGCTTAGGATAATTCTGTGCTGATACTTGATTAATCTCTACTCCCAAGAAATAGTTTAGATTTCCAAGATCCTTAATCGAGAATTCTCTGTCTAGTTGTTGAATAATATTGTTGATCTCACCCTCACTACTTCCAGCGATCATAAAATCATCCACATACACATATATATAGGTGGTTGCATTTCTCTCTACATTTATGTACAATGAATTATCTGACTTGGTTGCCTTGTAGCCTAACTTCATCTAAGTTGCCTTTTATTTGTCATATCATACCCTTAGAGCTTGCTTGAGTTCATAAATTGTCTTATGTAGTCTGCATACCATTCCATTATTACTAGTTTGATTTTACCCTTGTGATTATTCCATGTAGACTTCCTCCTGCAGCTCACCATTAAGTAAAGCATTGTTGACATCTAGCTGCTTGATTTTCAAATGATTATAGAGTGGTATTATGAGTATTACCCTAATGGTTGTTGGTTTGACTACCAATGAGAATGTTTCTCTGAAATCAAACCTCATACTATTGTGTGTAGCCCTTCGCAACCAGCCTTGGTTTATATTTTGATACAGTCCCATTTATGTTCCTCTTTAGTTTATAAGTCCACTTGCATCCAATCATTACATGTGGTGTGGTTACAATGCTCCATGTGTTAATTTTCAATAATGCTTTGTACTCATCATCCATGGACATTCTCCTTTTTTCTTTCTTCATTGCCTCTTCATATGTTACAGGTTCATTATGACTTGATATTTATGCATAAAGTTTAGGTTATTCCACTTTTAGCCCTGGTTATCATATGATGTTTGGTTTTGATGGGAATTTGCACTTGACATGTATGGTTCTAGATTGTGATCGAGGATTGGATGATTAAGATTTATCGTGTTCTGAATTATCTTCATTTTTTATGTTGTCTTGAGAGGTTTGACTGGAATGATCAGATTCTTCAGTTGCATCATGACCAGGTCTGCTACTAGTTGTGGTTGTGATCCCTAGTCATTTCTTTCATCTCCTCCAGCTTTCCAATTAGAATATATGGGTATTGAAGGAATTGATGCTTTGGTGTTGTGCACCTTTTGAGTAGTCTTGATATTCAAATATACAAAAGGAAGCACATGTTCATTAAAAAAATATACCTTAAAATAATCATCTTTCCTACCCTGTTTAGGCATTTATGTCCTTTTTGATTGGTTGTGAACCATGTGCAGGGTTAAGATTTGAAATTATAATTGTGTGCATTATAAGGTCTCAGGCATGAAAAGCATAGGCATCCAAATGTCTTTAAATCTTGGTAGTCAGGCTTCTTGTCAAGTAGCATCTCAAATGGACTCTTGTACCCTGGGCTTTGGATCGCAGTCTATTAATTAGATAAACACCGGTGATGAAGGCTTCAGGCCAGAATTTGAGTGGCAATGAGGCTTGTGCCATAAGACTTAAGCCAGTTCTAAACAATGCGTCTATGTTTCTTTTCAACTAGACCATTTTGCTTAGAGGTATGTGGGCAGGAAACTCTGTGCATTATCCCCTTTTTCTAAAAAAACTCCTTAAGAGGTTTGTATTCCACTCCTCTATCTGTTTGTATTATTTTCAACTGCTGATTATATTGTTTTTCTACTTAGTATATAAAATGTTAACCCAAAAAATGGATCAACACCTTGGTTGAGTGTAAAAGCATCAGCCTTGTTGATCAAGGCAAATAAAATAGGAGCAAGAGATAGTAACTTGCAAATAAAGTAAAGAGACAAAGGATTTTAATAGTGGTTTGGCTGTTAACGAAGCCTACGTCCACTTTATAACTTATATTATTGATTGACAGCAATTACAAACTGAATATGATTACAGTTTGGTTGGATCTTGTAAGTTAGATCAAGTCAACAGTCTTAGAGTTCACTGGAGAATAATAGTGAACCCTGTAGATTACTGTTGTGTGGAAGGAGAAGAGTGAAGAGTATTTTTATAGTGTTTAAGCAGCCAGTCCATAAGATCCTGTTATGTTGTAGGTAGGATTGTATTTATAGGGCTTGAAGAACTATTAGGCTAGGCTGCTTTTTCCAGGAGCCTCAACATGATGCCACGAAGAAGTTCAGAGAGTTTCACGACGACCCTAGCTAACCTGATGGATCTCTAGCGATCCATAGTTGATGGGTCACTAGCGATCCATAGGTTCTGGATTGCTAATAATCCAATTAATTTGGATACCTCTCCTTTATCCTTTTCAAAAATTCCATAGCAAACTTACATGATCCTATGGATCACTAGCGATCCATAGGGTACGGATCGCTAGTGATCCATATACTTAAGGGTTTTTGACTTTTAGGTTGCACTCCTTGTCTTATGTAGGTGGCCTCTATGCAATTTCATAGCTAATCGCCTTGTTTTGATGATGATTTATACACCGATTACATTAAATTGCTGATTGAATCAGACGAATGCCCATTTCTCGATCTAACTAGCTTGGAATTTCATCAAACTTAGCAATCATTCCTAGAATACCTATTGGATCATGGTGCGAGAGGATTGGAGGATCTACAGCGATCCTTATGGATCATTGGCGATTCATAGGAGATGGATCGTTGGCGATCCATCACCATAGACATTTTGCCTTCTTTTTCTCTAACCTTTCTTGGTTGATTCTTCTAGTCCTTTTGGTTGGCTCTTGAGTTTCTCTTACTCAACGTAGATGTTCTGACTTCCTTTGTATTTTGTTGGGTCGAAAAATCGGATAACATTTGCTCCCTAGAGTATGCCTTTATTGGAAACAAGGCATGCTTTGTAAGTTACTGCTTTTGAATTACTACTTGGTGAGGTTCAAATGGTCGCATTGAGGCCATTATGTGAATTCGGTTCTGGTTATTCAACCATTTGTCGAATTCTGACGAGAATCATCATTGCTTATAACAACGAATCAGTTTCAATCCGAAACTTTCAAGTGGCTTGCAAAAGACACTTAAATCGTGCTGGGTGAATTGGAAAAAAATTGGTCGTAATTGCATGGATCAGTAGCGATCAATGGACTTAGCTAATTTTTCTTTCTACAATGTCCTACTTAATCTATTCGAGCCGAACTTATCCCATTCGAGCTTTCATTCGTAATTCGACTCTTCTGCCCTACGACCCGATCCATAAATTGTAAAATCTAACTCCTTCTTTGCCATCACTGCCACAATTCTTTGTCTCCGACCATCCTTGACTTTGCCGCCACCTTGATCTAGCCACACATTCCTACTGCTCCGCCTTTCTGAATCGCCATCGACCTCCCCTCTTGGGTCGCCGTGGACCCTTCTTACCATAGGCCGCCAACGTTCCAAGTTCATTCATGTCCTCTTTTTGATTCTTGATATAGGTGGGTAATGTAGATTTTGGCATTCGTATTCAGTAATTAGATGACGGAGTTGTATTGGTTACGATCGTTGTAGAGAATTCGAGTTGATTGCAATTTTATGGAGGAAGATAGTAAATCGATTCTTGAGTTGTTCATGGAATGATACTCAGGCTTTACCATGGTGCTTGACATGTTTCGCTATCTTTGTCCACAGACTCAGAATTGACTTGCACTAAGTTATATTGTTGATATAACACGACGTCTCGCGAGTCGGTTTTAGTCCTTTCGGAAGGGAATAACAGCTTAGGGTAGCATCTTGTATGCAGCTTATGTTGTTATCGCCTTCAAGAGAGTTCGGATTAGTCCCATTATAGCACACTCGGTGTGCTTGAAATGGGAAGAGCTTTCTGCATGGCTTTAGACAATGGGTTTGTTACTGATCGTTGATCCATAACGGGTAGGTGTAGTAGAAATAACTTTAATAAATGATACGAGAACCCTTTTTCATTCTTCACTACTAGCGAACTATCTACACGAGATAGAGCGTTGTAGTATTTAGAAAACCAAGCTCACCCCACATAGATAACACACTGCACTTGGCCGAGTCTATACTTGAAATCCGGTGTATCAGTGTACACCAACATTCCTTTGGAATTCAAGTGTTGTAGGGGAATTTTTAGTTAAAGATAGAATTACCCGACCACATTAGATGCAAATTTTGTTATATAGAATGAAGCCTTCGTCCTCTCGCAGTAAGTCCAGTAGAGGAAGTCAGCACTCACTACACCATATTGCCAGTTTTGCAACACACCCATGCGGAAGAATCGCAACGGTTCTGAGCCGTTGCTAAATAGCAACGGTTCGAAGCCGTTGTAAATGATTCAGGAACGGGTATGGGCCGTTGTAATCGTGCAACGGCTCAAAGCCGTTGTGCAGTTGCCGTTTTTTTTCAACACATAACCCCCCGTTTTCAAAACTAACGCCCTTTTAATTTCATTTTCCCTCTCCTCCGCGCGTTTGCCCTAGTTTAATCGCCCCCATTTCCAACTCGATTGAGCGACTGCAAATCATCATCGTCGACTGCAATCATCATCGACTGCAGCAACGTGAATACCAACGGTAATGTTTCTGTCCTCATCAACAATCCATTCTTTCATATTCCATCTCCTTGACAAATACTTCCGTCCTCATCTCTTTGGCAGGCACTTCGTTTCTTCCTGCAAATACATCCGCTACTGCTTCAAAATTTATTTTCTTCGAACTGTCAAACCTCAGATCTAAATATTAGGTATCATTTTTATTTTTATTTCGATGTTAAATTGGTTTAGACACAAGAATCTATATAGATTTCATGAAATGAATCAATAAAGTTTAGCCTGAATTATTGAGTAGAAATTGATAATTGTTGCTGTGTTTGCTTTTGTGATTTGCGGGGTGATATCAGTAGTTGATATCAGTTCAAATTTTGTTTTCTTGTTATGATCTACAATTTGTAATCTTTATCTGACCATTGCATGTTAATATATTAACTTTAATTTTCTGTATTACATGATTGCATATGTTTGCCATTGCTTACCTGAACACACATGACATTATGTAGCTTAGAAGCCAAAACCTTGTAAAGTGCCGAGCAAGAATTACTTTAATCTTTTTCTTAGTTTGGAACTCAATGGAATCATGATTCTAAGCAGATGTGAACCATATCAAATTTGATGAGAACATGTTTCTTCTGCAATGGGTACATGTCATGAGCAAAATTTTTACAAGGAAAAAACCATTTCAAAGGAAAGTTAGGTAAGTTTTGTACATGTCTAAAAGTGGATGAAAACCAGATTTCTTTAAATTTTTATTTAATTTCATAACAATTGTTAGAATGCAAATTTTTTCATCTTTAAAAATAAATAAAACTGTAATATTGCAAAGATATTAAAACATGTTTTCTTCCCATTTACAACTCTAGACTTTGTTTAAAGACCAGTTTCTCATGTAAATATCCATCTCCCCATCCTTTCCCACTCTAGGCTTCTAAGCACTTTAGTCATGACAACATACATGTGACATTATTTAAAATGTTCTATAGGCTCATAGAGCCTATCTGACCATCTTTCTCAGTGTAAAACTAAAAACAGTGTTTTGAACACAAATGGAAACCCATTATCTACAATTGATTACATATGTTCTTATGGACTGTTTGCAACATATCTGTCATATGACAATTCTTCCGTGGAAAGCGTCTGTAGCACACATTTAATTGAATAATACCATTCCGTGTGGGTTTAATCAACTAATATCATTTCATATGTCCTACCTATAATACTCTTTTCCTAATTGTTGTTCTGAATGTCACGACTTATGATTGTACTGTTATATTTGGTCGGAGATGCAAAATGACTTTTTACCTAATTTTATCCTCTGCAACACCACACAACGATTTATCCGTTCCTTGAGAGGAGGTCGTCAAGCTACTCGAAGGATTGATATTCCAATTGCTAAGGCATATTTCTACTGTGGCTCTCAGGTGAATATTTCTTGGATGCTGTTTATGTTAGCAATAATGAAAAGTATATCGTATCTTTTGCTTATCGTTTAATCTAATGAGAAGGCATACGCATTAGCGCTTGTCTACTGATTTCCGGGACATGCATGTTGGTGCATAGCATGATCAAAAAACTGATATGTTGCAGTATATTAGCATTCAGAATTTATGCCAAATATTCTGATGGTTATCCATACTCCTCCCCACCACATAAGCTGTGCTAAACTTGATGATTGTTGCTATAGGATTTGAACACTGCTTACCAAAGCATAGCTGTTCTATATTCTTATTTCTTTGGGATTCCTCACATGACTGCAATTATTAAACTTATTGGGTCCAGATCTCTGCCCTGGATTATACGTGCTCTATTGGACCATATTGCCACCAAGGTGAATGTATACAATTTGCATTCTCATTTTCAGATAAAAACTCAGTACCCTTGAATGGATTAACTTACTTCAACAGAATTTAGACAATGATTCGATCTGAATTAAATCCTTCGGTTTTCTTAAAGATATGATGTGAATAATATATAAAACAAATCACAACTGTAAATTATTTTAACTATATAAATTTAATTTCCGTAACTAACATAAACGTACCTTTTTTAAAAACCTATGATCATGAGCTGTTTTTTAGTATAAAATGTTGGAGAGGATTGTATATTTAATTGTTTGGAAAAAACTAATGCAGAGACTGCAGTGTAAATATTTACAAGTAGGCAAGGAGATATTTATGTTATACCACATGAATTACCAAATACCCATTCTCAAATTCTCATGGATTCCAACCGGAAGGATGTTGTTGGTATTTTCTATGGTATAGTGAACATAAACCACTTAAGTCTTAGCCCATGCTATATTCTGTTTCAGATCACATCAATTGTCCCTAAAATTGCTGGATTGCAAGAGGCATTGCCAAGATCAATTGGACTTCTTTCATTTGATGGAGGGATAGCAGGTGAACTACGATCGTTTAAAAATTATTTGTCAACAGAGTTTGTTATGCTATACACTGTCAAGCCGTTGTCTCAGTGTATTATTGTTCCTTTGACATATAAAGCATGGCGAGCTGGTGTGTTATTGTTCTGTCTAACAAATTTTGAAATCCAAGTGTATTTATTTATGTTAATATTATTGTATTCAGACCTTTTTAGAAATTAAACAAGTTTTATAAAATTACTGTTAACAATTTTGGCTATATATTATTTAAGCACCTTATTTTACCAATTCTTATATTTATAATTAACAATTTTGGTTATATCTCATATCTCCTTTAATTCATTACATTTGACTGTAGAGGCCACATGTTTTTTTGGCCCTTCCTATTTGTTTCGGTAATAAGTTATTCAAGGGAATTCAAGATCTCAATTTGAAGTAGTTGTCCGGGTTGACAATTTTCTTTGATTTAGTTATTTATTTTGTTCCTTGTATGTCCCTATGCGGTTTTAATTTGTTAATATAAGGACCTTTTCCCTTGCATTCTCACGTAAGATGTTTTTAGTGTCAAGTCACAGGTTCTATGGCAGAAAGAAACATCTATCCAGCAAGATTATGCAGAGGCAAAATCTACTACTGTAAGCCCTTAAAACATTCTGTTGAATGATGTCATTATGCAATATTTCTTAACCCTGACTAGAACATTATAAAAGGGAAAAATACAAGGACTAAAATAACTACTATATTTCTTATGACAACCCATTCTCCCTAATACCTATTATACAGTTTATTGTCTTTGCTGTAATCTAATTTTACTAACCCGGTGTATAATTTCATGCTCTATGGCGGTCTCAGTCTGTATCTGAGCTGAAGGACTTTGTGAAATAGCCAAATCTTGACATATAATCCCTAATTTATGTCAATATTCCTTCACTGTCTAGAAAAGCCAAATACACTGGGGTCCCTAAACAATCCTGACGTATAATCCCTAATTGTCATTTGAAACGCAGTTCGATATAGTTGCAAACAATTACTGAATTAAAGTCCCAGGCTCGAATAGTATTTTTTTTTTTTACCAATAAGATATTATGTGGTAGTGATATTATTCAACTTAGGTGTTTTGAGAAGTTAATTAAGAAAATGTAAAGTGAGGAGGGGGTCCCTTAATTAAAATCTTTTCCTTCTTTTTATTCAGGAAGAAGGTCAGGTATGTAACAATAGATGTGCATTTGATTCCTCGGTAACTGCTGCTTTATTTTCTTGCTATGGATTTACTACTGTCTTAGTTCTTTGATTGCATAAGCTATTCTTTAGGGTTATTATGCACAAGCTGTTTAACAAACAAAATGCATCAAGCTGGTATAGTGATACATAGTTTGTACCATCATAGATTTTGTGTGCGAAATATCACTGTCACTGATCAGTTCAACGTATCTACTAGTAGTTTATAATTAATCACCTAGCAATGATGTTGCTTTCCCTCACATAAATGGTTTATATTAATATGAAGCATGAACTTGTTTTTGTATTTCAAAAAAAAAATGTTAGACAGTCAGTAGATAATGGAAACGATATTAACAAAACTTTAACTGATTATTCGAAGAACTTGTTTTTTTATTATTCTTTATTCTTTGCTTTTTTGGATTTTCTTTTGCTAGAATGTTTACTAATAGTTGAAGAGATATCTAATCATGAAAATTTAGATGTGTTATAGAAGACTTATGAGTAGAATCTGGTGAGAAAATAGTAATGTTTATTAGGAGGTTTGAGTTTGAGATATGGATTTTTATTATAAGATATGAAAAGGGGGAACGAGTTGAAATATTTGAGGAGGATAGATTGATGGAAGGACTTAAGGATGGGGAGACAAGAGTTGGGCAGTGTGATCAATGTCAGTATGAATATGCCGATTAAAGTCATGCATAGCTACAGAAGGCTGTTAGGTTGAATAAGCATTGGCAATGGGTATTGAATTAACATTCATGGAGGCATTGATATTAGTGGTAGAGGGATTGGAATTTGATGAAGCAAGACTTGTTTCAGGCTGTTGTCAGAAGATCAGGTGATGTAATTGATAAGAGAAGTGATAGAGGACTGTGTAGATGAATCGGAGAAATGTTGGAGGTGGAAGGGATTTAGGGGTGGTTTGCGATGTCGACTGAAAGCCGAGTGTTTCTAGATGTTCGGTGAGTAGTAGCAGTTAATGGTCTGGGAGGTTTGGAGGAGTTATGGTTGTGGTGTTTTGTTTTGGTGGTTGGAGATGCTTTGTATGGTGGACAGAGGAGAAGTCGAGGCTGTGATGACTGTAGAGAAATGGTGGTCGTGATTGGGTATTTTTGTATGAGGAGATTGAAGAGATGTAAAGTTTTTGTTGGATGTAGCCATCGATGATGTTGAGGCAGGGAAGTGTCGGTGTTTAGCAGCAAGTTTTGTAGTGGTTTTGGCAGAGGATTGTTGATGGTCAGTAGTTTGTTGTACTTGACTGGGTGAATGGAATTGCAGGCGGTTGGTACAGAGAAGTTCAGGGGAGGACTGGTTGTAAATGGTCTAAATGGCAGTGGTCAATGGGAATTGTTATGGTGGTCTGAAAGAAAACTTGCAGTGGGGAAAAATGTTGTAGAACTGATAGTTGTTTGGTCATGTGGGAGGTGAAGGTGTAGTGGTGGATGATGCTTGTATGTGTGAAAATGTTTGGATTGGAGTAATGATGAAAGGTAGATGTATGTAATATGAAAGGCAGTATGGTGATTGTTGAGGTAAGTAATAGTTGAAGTGATGGGTGACAGGGTGATTGAAGAGGAGTAAGAAGGAAACAGTTTTCAGAGATGATAACAGAAATGTTGGGGGGTTGTAGTGTTGTTGATGGAGCAAGGCGGGGAATATATGGCAGGTGATGCAATTTTCTGGTACAGTAACAGGCAATATAATGTTGCTTGAAAAGCAATATGATTTTCTGGTGAGGAGAAGATAGGTGCAGCAGTTGTCTTGGACTGTGATGTAGTGCAGCAGTCAAAGTGAAGGAGGAATGGTGATTACAGTGGTGAACCAGAGGCAATTGGTTGAGGAGTTTGTTAGTAATGAGTCTGGTAATCTGTTGGAAGTTACTTGCTGTAGTTATGTGGGATGGTAGGGTAGTGGCAGGAGTATTGTGGTCGAGGCAATGATGATAAGTGGCAGAAGTAGGTTGTACAGGGTATTCTCACTGTTATCACAGCGGGATTTGGAAGCAAGGCTGTTGTAGGTGCAGAGTAGGCTTGTGTTGACAATTACTGACGGTGGTAGCAGTGTGGTACACAAAGTACAAAATGATATATTGATGATTTGTATGTTGCATTAGCCCCTGCATTATATATATAATTCAGAAAAAATAACCTAGAGCATTAACTGATAGAATTGAAAATTTGAAACAAGTGCGCAAAGTACAAACCTTCATTAGCTTTTTATTTACTTTAACAAACATATGATATTTGACCTCTTTATAAACAAACATCAATTTCTTGTTTTGCGCAGGCATGAAACTTATGCTGGCGGGAGCATTAGATGATTGGAGGAAGACATTATATACCGTATGCATTGTACTATGCATGTAGTATTATGTAATGATGCCGTTGTTGTACTATGTATGTTATGTATACTTGTTGAACTATATAATGATATGTGTTGATGTTGAACATTATAATTCAAACATTTGTTATGTTTGGTTTTTCTGTTTAATCTATGAATAATATTTGGTTTAATAATCTTTCTTTTGTGATAGTGTTAAATTTCCAAATTTTTGTATTAATTATGATAATGAAATGACCGTCACTGGCGTAAAGAATAATTTTGAATTTTTTTTAAAATAAAAATAGTAATTAGCAACGGATCAAAGCCGTTGCTAATATTTAAAAAATCAATTATACATCTACATTTCGCAATGGCTTTAAGCCGTTGCAAAATAAAATCTGGAACGGCTACAAGCCGTTGCTAAAGAACATTTTGCAACGGTCCTCAGCCGTTGCAAATTATATATTTCGCAACGGATTTGAGCCGTTGCGAAATTTTTACCACTGCCCATTTCGCAACGGCTCATAGGCGTTGCAAAATTATTTTGCAACGGCTAAAAGCCGTTGCGAAATTAGGATTTTGGTGTAGTGACTTTTAGAAGCTTAATCGTAATTCGTTGCGCCTTCCTCTTCGGTTCTATAGGCTGAATACGGTCGACTGTTTCCGGTTGGCCTGGTTGTAGCCCGAACTCCTCTCAATTTCACAGTTCTACTTAATCCTCTGGAGAGAGCTTCCTCCATAATCTCCAATAAGGTTTTACATAACATTTGCATACACGGTATTCCAGAGGATGATGTGCGTCTTCTGGAGAAGAATGAGTTTACCTATATGCCACCTTTAGGATACACCGCTTGCCACCGGTATATGTACTTAAATGGAGCACTGCCCCCCTTCAATAACTTCTTGAAAGAAACTCTTCTGAACTTCGGAATTTCTTTATTCAAACTTTATCCTAATGTGTATGCAATCTTGACTTGCCTTCATGTCCTATTTGTGCAGAAATTTAATCGTGCTTTGAGTTTTGATGAGTTGAGATATCTTCTCTCATTTAAGAAGGAAGACGAGTGGCCATCCCTTGTCATGATCGAGGCCCAAAGGAAACGCAAGATCATGTTGCAGCTTCAAAGCAATCTGTCTCAATTCAAGACTCAATATCTTTGTTAGGTGTCCTGAAGGATTTAACAGCCTTTGGACGACGAAGGGTAAGTTCTCTCTTTTACTTATTAAGTTTCAATAAGTCGCTATGAGATTTCTAATAGATCAAATACTTCTTGCAGTTATTTCGAGGCCGAATAAAGACCCTTCACTCGATCAGATTTTCCATACTTTGAAGGCCATAGATGCCAAGGAGAGACCAGTTAAATTTTTTCTAATAGACGAGAATTTACTATGGTATAGGCTATTGTATCCTAGGAGATCGACCGTGGCCATTGAAGTCCCGTCTTCTTCTCGTTCCAAAATACGAACACGCTCTACTTGTCCATCACATGGCTCTAAGAAATGTGGTTTCCCAGAAAAAGAAGGCCTGTCAAAGCCCGCCTGGCGAGTCAACCGAAGAAAATCATGAAGGAAAGGGTGTCGCGGCTAAAGCCAGCAGCTCGGCCAGAATGCCCCATATTCCGGAGGATGGGGAAGAAGAATTCAAGCAGTGTGTGGGCAAGTATGTAGTAGCAATGGAAAAGGAGGAGGGTGAAGTTGAGGGTTCCTCCTCTAGTTATGATAATTTCGATGTAGGCTCCGGTGCTGGAGACTCTGAATCATGTGATGAGACTCCGAGAATGAGTCATATTCTTCCAAATTCGCCTCCCCAAGAGATTCGCAATAAAGATAGTCCCTCAGCAGTCGAGCGACTCCAGGGTTCCTCCATTAAAGATACCAGCGTGGACTTTGGGAATTTTAGCAACGTTTACGTGGATATTGATGAAATTATGGGGGAAGATTTCGAATTCGAGGGAACCTCTCCTCACCCTGGTCATATTGTGTCTAGAATCAGCTCGATTTCTACCATGGTGGCTTCCCAACCCTTTTTGTGATGTCCTTTTAAGCCACCCAAGACACATTATACATTTCACTAGGGTCACATTCACTTACACATGCATTACTTAAGCCTATTCTCGGTGCTAAAGCTCTTTATTTATTCTTCATATCAGGTACGATTAGAGGCCGTGGACTTTATGACGATCTTGAAAAATTCACTAATTCACAACGTTGGTCAAGGCGATCTTCAAGTTGCCACTCGCCCATGAAATCGAGGAAAAGTGGAGAAGGCGGAAAGACTCAGAAGCCGAAACTCGTCCAGGGATGATAAAGAACATGAATAGACATACAAGAGTGGTTACGAGAAGAGAAAAACCTCTAATGACCGAGAGGAACCATCCAAGAAGCCGAAGGTTGATCGTGGTTCTTATCTCTTAAAGCATCTGGCTTTTGCTCCGGCCCCAATTTCTATCGGTCTTGAAGTTCCGGTTTCTTCTGTTCAGGCTCCATTTTCATCTCAAGCCCCATTGACCCATGCGTTGCCCGCTTTTGGTTCCTTTCATCCCCACATGAGGCTAGCTTACATTCTTCCGCCCAGTCCCCTTAGACTCGAAGCTGCGCTCCTCGGGTAGTTTCTAAAGGGAGTTAAGTTTGACTGCAACCTTCGCCCAATCCACAAAGATTAATATATGCTCCACCTTTAGGCATTTCAAAGTGATTTAGATCAAGTTGGGAGATGAGAAAAGCTATGTAAGAAGTTAGCCAATACGAACCATAATAATTATCAAGAGATCCTCTCTTTTGAATATGAGAAGACGATTTCGAGAGGGTATTAGTGGAAAGTGACGTCAGAATTGAGAGACTAATACAAGAGAGGACGCTGCACTCCGAGAGAGTAAGAACAACGCCACCTTGCTGAGGGATCTGAAAGAGGCCCATGCAAAAATAGAGATCGCATTTCGAGATGAATTAAACAATGCCACATGGACGAAGTTAAGCTAAAAGAGGAGCTCGAATCCCATGACATGATTATTGAAACCCAAAAGAAGACTATTGTTGATCATCACAAAGTTGTTGAAGGACATAACAAGACAATTGTTGAACACATGGGAAATATGGAATCTTGTGACAAGACCGTTTTTGGTCAAACCCAAACGATTGCTTCGCTCCAAGAAAGATTTGTGCAACTTAGCGTCAAGAAGACTTGATTTGAAGTTAAGAAGACCGCCGTAACAGCAGATTACTTGGAGTTGCAGGACACTTTCGAAAAAAAGATGGAAAAGATGGACGACACCATCTTAATTTTTTATGTTAATTCCTTGTTGCATCAGTGGACCTTAGTTATTTGGGCTCCAAATTTCCGTGTACTCTTGCCGTGATTTAGGAAGAAATCCTGGCCCTTTTCCAAGAAAACTGGGATGTATATGCCAAGCAAGAGTTGGAGGATGCCTATCTCAATAAGGAATCGAATAAAATACAGATAGAGGGTCGAGAGGTACTTCGAATTGAGAAGGAATGGGAGGCTGCCGATGCTGCTATGGCTACAACTTCCAAAATATTGTCGTAGCCTTTCATTTCTACGCTTGGCGGATCATCAAGACAACCTAGCGTTCAGTTGGCAAGTTCTACCGATGTTGCTTTGTCGTTTGTTCCTCCTGTAGCTATCTTTGAAACTTCTATTGGCCCCAAAACTTCTCCGAAGGTCGTGCAACCATCAAAAGAAGGAGGAGGCGGGGAATACGAGATTGACATTCTCGGCTATTTCTATGATGCGGGTAACCTTCATGTTTCCCCCGAGTTTGAGAATTTTTAGCTCACGCTGCAAGAACAAGACAAAATTAATGCTTTCATTTTTGATTTTATAGGTCCATCTTCTTTACATACTAACCCCCCAGTTTCCTCAATGCCTGGGCTTGCTGCTTTTTCAACCGGCTTGATGCTTATTTCCGTAAGTGCTTCGATTTATACGCCTGTGTCTAGCTTATAGCCAGGGCTGGAATTCGAGAAGATTGTTTATTTGCATGGTCTAGACGACCCTTCTGTATCTTTGGAGGGCGACTTCATGGCAGCTGAAGCTCGAGAGCAGGTGAACTAGACTGGCCATCTACATAAATCTGAATAGCAAATGGTTGCTGTTAAGAAGGAAAAGATCGAAGAGATAAAATCTCCGAGGAGCTCCCACAAATCCCGAAAGCGCAAGGCCAAGAGGGAGTGTCCGAGAAATTCGAAGCGCAAGGAGGAGTTGCCAGTGCTGAGGAGATAGTCGATGTTTCAAGCGATGACACTACTCCTGGAGGGGATTGAGGAAGACGAAACTCCCGACTAAAGGTGAGAAGGGGAGCGATGGAAAGAGGTATTGATAGGCTCGAGCAACAGTGGAGTCGGATTTTTGATACGCGTTTTTTCTCAAGTGCAGAGTCTGTACTTACTGCTTTGATTGTTGTAGCATATGTATTTTTCTTTTTGTTGACCGATATTGTGCTAATATGGCCCCCACATTTTTGTCTTTGTATAGAAAATGCTATAAGTAATATGATGTTGTCATTTTGATTGTAATTTTATCTGTCTACTTATCTACGTTTCACGCTCTTACGCCAACTTTATTTACTGCTATTTTATAACCTAATCCTATAATTATAACCAAAATTCTTTGTTCGGAGTAACAGAACTGTGAATTACTTGGTTTTTTTAGTATTTTTATGTGTGCACTCCCCAGTTCATGGGGTTATTTACTCCAAACACTTGACAAATGACCAGTAAATCCAGGTGAATTTTTAAATGTCTGTAATCAAACCTGATTTTCAGTTCCCATCTTCAGGAACTTGTGTTTCGAACATTTTGATTTCAGAGATATTATTGGTCAACAATCAGAATTCTTTGCTGATTTGTTGTTGTTAGACATTGTTGGATTCGTACCCGTTACTCCTGATAGTGGGAGTGGATTGATTTTTGTTAGTCCTGTAATAGATGAGTTTTCCGACATTATTGAGACAATGCCGGTACTTAAGGATGTGTGCGATATATGAAATGTACGGCTTTTAGGAGTGTGCACGACTTATAGGATGCGTGGCTTTTAGGATAGATATGACCCGTCGATCTAGAACGGTTTGGAACTCCTCGATGTTACCAATCTTTGGGAAACGTGGGGAGTTCATACTTCAATAGCATGATTCCACAGCTCAAAAGGTAATGCATGGCTTCAATTTGAGCCTTCCCGATGTTGCCAGAGTAACACCGGTTCTTAGAAGGCGAGGATCGGGTTCCGCCAATCCAACGGTTTGAGTCGATTTTCTTTCGTCAACCCAACGGATAAGTGGGGCATACTTGAGCATGGTTCCACTATCTCAGGTAGCACTTGGATGGTTTTGAGCCATTTTGACCCTGTCGACTTAGCATGTTATTTTTATGAACATAGTTTTATCGGTTTAGAAAGAAAAGCAATTTTATTAAGAAAAGTTGGGCAAGTTCTGCTGATTTACAATCCCTCCGGTATTCCCCGACGACTTATTTGCTGAAAATAAGAAGTACATAAGATAGTTTCAGATAAAGTAACAATAAAGCAATTCAATATTCCATGCTTGAGGAATTTCAACGGTTGTCAATTTGAATGTTCCATCCCCTGGCTTTTGAGTTATCACATATGGCTGGTCCTTCCCAGTTTGGTCCATGTGAGAAATGCGGATTACGGATCTTAAGGCTAAGATTAACACTAGAGGGGGGGTGAATAGTGTTAATAAAGAATTACTAAATCCTTTTAATTTATGTTAATTTAGACACAAAAGTATGCAATATACAGACACAGATATGATCACAAAAACAATCACAGATGTCGTAATAAAATAAAAGCAGTAAAGGAAAGAACACACCGGATTTTATACTGGTTCGAAGTTACCTTATATCCAGTCCCGCAACACAAGTATGGATTTCCTTTCAAAAGCAATTGTACAATTAAACCCTCGGTTTCAAGGCTACGAGGTACGCCCTCCAGAATTTCGATCCTCTGGGTAGAGATACTTGATTTCTGGGCCACAAGTTTACCCAATTGATTTACCAAGGCTACAATCACACCTTTTCCCTTTTGATTGATTTCCAAGGCTACAATCACACCTTTTCTCGCTTAATAGATTACAAAGAAGTCTATAACTCCGAATAGCACTGAGAATCTTGTAGAGATAGTGATAGAGAATCAAACTAGAAGTAATTGAGTATGATTCAATGTTGATTTCGACAGAGTAGTGATAAGAATATGTATTAAGAAATGAGGAAGAAGAAGATGAGTGAAAACCATAAAATTATGATTGAAAATTCGTTGAAACTGACCCCTATTTATAGAAGAGCAACAGCCATGACCATTCATGAAGAGTTATGGCGAATAGACACTTCTTTTGAAATTTGAATTTTTGAATCAAAATGTCACCATGTCGACATAGTCATGTTAGGCATGTCGACATCCCAAAGGATTTTTTGGTGTTTTTGATTTTCTTTGAAAATAACCTTTATCTTATATAAAAACTATTTTAAACTTTATAAATATATTTGACTATAGTTAAAATTCATAAGTAAATATAAAGAATAATATATATAGATTTTAACTATAATTTTATATTTAAATCTAAGTATAAATATTTAAAAGTTAAATGTATTATTTAAAAAGATAGTTTAAAATCAGGAGTAATTTGACTTTGAAAATAAAGATGTTTTTGAGGCTAAAATTATTTGAAATCAGGATCGAGGGTTTTGAATCATTTAAAAGGAAAGTTTTGAAAACATTTTGAAAAGAGGATATAACTTTGAAAAATCATTTTGAATAAAAGTTAGCGGATACAAAACAATGTTCCACTAGATTTTTCGTAGGTTCCATTCTACTTAGGGTTCCATCCCTTTAACGGGCTCGAAGTGGATTCCATTCCACGAATAAATTGGATTTTAAGATGCCAGTGCTTTTCTACAAGTTTTAACAAAAATACCTAATAATAATAAAAAATACTTATCCTTGAAATCTTGAACTCTTGATAGTCTCGATACTCATGAGTCTTCTATCTTGATATTCTATCTTGATATCTTGAATCTCTATACTGTACAGTCTTCATTCTTAGTACCTTCATGGTTAAATCCTGCATATACATATATATCTAAACTTATAATGTTAGTATGTATATTTTATAATATATTCTAAGGTTGTTGTCATCAAAACCATCATCTCACGGACTAACAGTCCAAAGGTTCCCCATATAGGATAGACTCATTTAAGGACGAGGTCTTCCAGTTCGAAGATTCGATTATGAACTTTGGAGTTGAAGTTCCATGCGAACCTTTTTTGGTGAGAAGTAGTCTTGAACTCGGCTTCTTCCCTCTTCTCGCCGATCATATCAAGCGACTCGAGTAGGAGCTGCTCATTTTGCCTCTGATTGAAATTCGGCCTTCGGTGAGAGGGGACTTTTAGTTCGATGGGGATCACTTCTTCTGAACCATATGCGAAGATGAATAGGGTATGCCCGGTTGCTGCTTTGTGTGTTGTTCTGTAAGCCCATAGTGCGAGTAGAAGTTCATTAACCCTAGCATGCCTGATGGTGTGTGGTCCGGTATAACGAGAATCCTAGTATGCACGATTTATGATGCGACATGATACGGTTTTAATGGAAGATCTCGATGTGTGCAAAAAGATTCCAATACTACGATCGGGAGATGGATACAAATGCAAATGATGAGAAACTTCGACGCGTTGGTTCTGGCGTTCCCACTTGATGCATAGTTGGGATTACGTGTGCTAGTAAGTGGAAAATCAATTCCCCGGTTGCCTAGAGGCGATGATATTAGTGGTGAGTAGTCTTTATAGTAGCATTATACAGTAATATAGGTGGAAATATTTTTCCACAGTAGGCTAGGGGTAGTGTTTCCTTATTTTGTAGCTCTAGGAGCGGTGGCCGATCGTTAGTTGTGACATTCTATGCATGGCTCGATCCTTATAATAACCCATACATGTTGTAGTGTAGGTATGCATCGAACAGAAACCTTCGGTAATGAACCTTAGGAATTCACAAAGACTTGTAGCACACCGTATGTCATATAGAGTAGTAAGTTAACCGCACATGATCATCACACATTTAACTTATACTCATTCAGCAAATTTTTGTTTGACCCGCTCCTTTTCCTTCTTTTTTTCCTTACCACCGGTGGACAATGCAGCAGGTGATTGTCTCATTCTTGATACTTAGAGAGTCGAGCTTGTCTTTGGTGACTGCTTTTGATCATATTTTCTCTCCATGTAGTTCTCTATCTTATCAGCATATTTTATCTCTTTCGTTAGACTTGGAGTGATACTTTCTATGTACTCTATATTTGACCAAGTACTGATTTTTTAAGACTATGGTTTTGATACTTTCTGAGATGGGCATTTTTCTACATTATATGTTTTATTCCTTCTATTGTGAGTTCTGAATGTCTAGTATGCCTTAGTTTATATCTGCTTATATTAGTCTCTGCAATGTTATAAAAACCCTAACGATCCATATTTCTCGCCATGACACGATTTTGAAAGTCGCCCTATGCTTTAGATCGATGTGTCAGAAGGTGTTGGTTGTCATAGTTGGTATTAGAGTATAGGTTCAACGTCTCTTAGAGATTTGGACCATACCGAGAGAACGTATTTGAAAAAGTTTTTAAAAAAAATGGTTTCTTGAAAGGTTTTCTAAAAATTTTCAGAAACAGATTTTAAAATTTATATGTATATGGTAAAGATATTTGAAAGGCCTTTCCAAAAGATTTTATACATATCGCAATCTCTCTTTTCATGCCTACGCTATCTTTGATCCATACACATGTTATATCTCTTATTCGTGCCTACACTACATGTGAAAATTTGCTAATAAAATTCTTAAAATTCACTAATAAAAGATAAGTAATCCCGCAGATTCAGGCTCTGATGATGTAGCCGAGGTCCTGGGTGTAAACATCCCAATATGGTTCTGCTGGTACATACAGGCAAAGGGATAGGCCGAGCTAAATCCTGATAGAGAGGCCGTAGGGAGAACGGTAGGTGCAGTTCTTGGTAGCCACCTACCATCCCAGACTTTGCTAAGCTATGCAAAGATTTTTCTAGACTTGGAGGAAAACCATATATGGGGACGAAGCCATACGTGGATTCAAGGGCACAGATCCGTGGTTGTAAGTGGATCTTTGGCTTGATGGGTTTGATTAATGAGATGAAGAGGCAGTTAGCTACATGGAAGTTGAAGGGCGAGGCATTCAGCTGGTGGGAGGTTTTTGATTTTAGGAACAACAAAGGAGATATTTCTTAGGAGGAGTTCCGTAGGAGATTAGAGGTAAAATTCCTATCTATGGTGGAGGAAGGCGCTCAGCTAGAGAAGTTTATCCACTTGATGCAAGGAAATCTGTCAGTGAAAGAATACGTCAATCAATTCAATAAGCTAGCTAGATTCGGCATAGGACTGATCTATACTCTGCATAAGAAGGCTTTAAAGTTTGCCAAAGGATTGAACCAGCCTTTCCATGGTTTAGCTTTGAGTCACATTCTTATGGGTGCTACGTATGAGGGTCTAGTAGAGATGGCCTTGCTATACATGTCTCTACGGAGGGAGCTAAGGAAGAAGAACCTAAGAAGGCTACAGAGAAGGAGCAGTAGAAAAATCAGAAGAAGGAAGGATTCAGACCCAAAGGAAAGATGCAGAAGAAGGATGTACACTATACGAGGTGTGGTATGAGAGGGCACTTCTTAAAAGAATCAAAACATGTCTTTCAAAAGTCAAATGCTACAACTGCGATTAGTTTGGGCATGTAAAGCGAGCTTGCATAGCAACATCAAGAGCTTCTACTCAGATGGTTCTGGTTTACGCACTGGAGGCAGTCGCTAACTCGAGTGCACAGCTAGTGGTGGATAAGAGAAAGAAAGTGGAAATCGAAGGTGTGTTAACTCTTTCCGGTTTATCAATTTGCACTTTATTTGATAACGGGGTTTCACATTCTTTCATTTCAAGTAGACTTGTTGATGATTTGCACTTACACACTAGTATAGTCATAGACCCTATAGTTATGTCAAATCCCATAAGAGGATTGGCCTATTTGTCTATGGTGTACAGGGGTTTGAAGTTGCTTTGTTAGGGGTCGAGTTTTATGGTGATGCCATCAGATTGTGGGTCTCTAGGTTTGGGTTGATATAAGGCGTGGATTGGGTGTACATGTATGGGGATATTTTAGACTTTGATAAGAAATTCGTTAGATTGAGCATGTGTACTAAACGTAGCTTGGAGGTTTATTGCAACCCTCGAGGATTGGTTATGCGGAGCTACTTATATCCTTTTTACCTATCACATAATGAGGTAGGTACGGTGGCTGCAGTTAGAGATTTCCCAGATATTTTTACGTAGGTTACCGATCTCGCATACCAGTAGAGATCGAGTTTAGAATCTATCTTGTTGAGAATGCCAGCCCCGTCCCCTTATCCTTAAGGCATATGGCTCCAAAGGAGATATGTGAGTTAAAAAAGCAGGCCAATGAGATGTTGGAGAAGGGTTTTATCAGGCGGAGCATTTCTTATTAGGGAGCACCAGTCATATTTGCCACCAAGGTGGATGGTTCTTTGAGATTGTAACAACCCGGACCTCAATGGGCCCAAATTTCGACAAAAGTGGAAACCTAAGTCCACCAATGCATGAATCGTTGAATTTGGTATCTAGAACAAATATAAGCATATCAAAAATTGATCAAACTAAATTCAGCATGGAAGAATTAATATTACGATATAAATATTGGCAGTGGCTACTACCTTGGAATTTGTAGAATTCCTAAGACATTAATCACCTTGTCAATACCGAGCATGAGAGAGAGAGAGAAGACTACACCATCAACTGATCATATCCAGCTCCATTGACCTGTCCCTCTAATCTATCCTATAGGTTGTTATAAGGAAGGAAGTCAGAACAACATTCCGATGATTGGAAAATCTGTAGAATGTCCATAACATAAATTTATACCGATATGTTTTCATTTAATTATTATGTCTATTAAGGTAAACCCAATTTGTTTGCCATGCGCTAACGATAGGTTATCTACCTAAAATCTACCTAATCTTTTCCAAAGGTATGACCTTTGCTATTTATCAACTTGATACTTCCTAAAATGAAGCGGACCCCCTGGCGTACTCAACTTTGGTTTATTGGTCCTAGCTACAGAGACCTCCAACCTTTATACATGGCTTTTTAATATATAATTGCATTCTACTAATGCATCTATCACCTCTAAAAGTCTTGTTATGTGAGAGAAAGTACTCGAGCCATTCAATACCTTTATAACAAGGACTAAGTAGACTTCTAATCATTTAATACTTTAAGAGAGGTGGGTCCTCAATCAACCACTTAATACCCTCAAACCCTCGAAGCATGCGCCATCATTTAATACGTATCCTCAAGCGGACTCTCCAAAGGTACGTCCTAGCTAACATTGCTTAGAATCTTGCTTAGTCACTTAATACTTTTGTTGTAGGCAGAAGCAAACCCAATAACAGTCACTTAGGACCTCAAACTCAAAGTGGACTAGTCCCGAGATATCATTTACCACTCTTAACCTCATACACTGACCATTTAATACTTTTCTAATTAAGAAAAGAGGCAGGCCCTCAATAAACCACTTAACACGCTAAATCCTTCAAGCAAGTCCTTCATTTATTTTCACGGATCGACCATTTAGTACATTGAGAGAGGAGGGTCCTTAACCAACCACTTAATACCTTTCAACTCCCGAAGTAGGTTTTCGCTTTATGACCTATACCCACAATGACATCTCACATTAGTTCAACTATTCGTAGGAACTGGTAGCCAGATTAGCTGGGTAGATTTTACCCTACAAAATTTGGGACTAATCTTGTGACATCACTAAGTACTTATCATAGGAGATATTCCTATGACTTAGCCATATTTACCACAGTCTTATATACATATACTCACAAATCTCACCGTGTCAGTTGATTAGGCTATATAAGAATTCATTCCTATATTTCCTTTACAATCATTTTTTCAGATTCTATAGTTGGAAATATCTCACATCAGTAATAAATATGCATAACTGCTGGTAACATCTGAGTGAAGGGCAGACCTCTATTGTGAAACTCTACCAACCTCATATTTTCAACCCACTAAGTCCAATTCATTAACCTAAGCTTACTATTATTTTATTTTTAAGTCATACTATCCTACGCTTATTATTCTTAAATTTATTTATTGGTTATTCCAAGTTGAACCTTAGACATGGCTTACTAGTCCCATTTTTATTTAAAGCTACATATATCTACCTTAAATATTCCATTACTAACCAATTCCCTTTATAATTACATATCCATAAATGTTAACTTGTCCAAGATAAATGAATATCATCCTAAGGACATTTCGTAAGACATTTATATGTTTGCTAATACATAATTAGTAACTTTTTAACTATTCCATAGTTACTGTTCAAATTTTTTATTTATCAGTCACAATAATTCATTTACCCTATCAAATTATTGCAATTCCCATATTTATTTCCATTTATTTTTCATTTATTTGAGTTACAACCTTTTAAATTCCTTTTCCATTATTTAGTTATCCTAAACACAAATATTACATGTAAGCGTTATTATTAGCTAAGTTTTAATTTAATTATTATGAGCGTAGTAAATTACGTACAAATAACTACTTTTACAAAATATAATCTAGCTATACATCTTCACTAGAATATTCTTTTCCATGTTCAATTATTGGAATCACATCTAAAAAGATTATCTACTATAATTTCCAAAAATTAGTCTAGAATAAAATATTTAACTTTAAAATATAAAAGATTACATTATTTGAAATTGCAAGGAATAATTATTTCTTTTTATTATTGTAGTAGATAGTGTGAACCACAAAGAATTCATATTTTACACATCTCTTTCTCTTTTTATTTGTATCCATCCCTTGTTAGATCAAACACTATATTTTTCTAAAAGGGAAAGAAATCAAACAAATTTAAAAATATTAAACGGATCTAAATTCCAATAATCCAAACATAGAAAAGTTTACATCACAACAAGATTAGGGAAATAGTCCAAATACATAACATTATTATAGAATTTATTTCCAGTTCTAGAATAAATTTCATACAAATCAACATTCTAAATTCATGCTTTTGGGACTTATTTTCAAATTAAGTTGTAAACAATTCCAAAACAATGCATAAACAAGAATATGTAGGCGATATTTATTATATTCGGATTATATTCAATTCGTTACCTACAACTCATATACGATTATCCAAGTAAGCATAATAATCGAATAAACACCAATTGGATAATTTTCATATTATAAAAATCTATAAAATTTCCCACTCACCTTTGAAAAGTGCTCAAAATATCGAGATCTGAAGTAGAACCTTTCATTCAACTCTATCTTCTTTTAAATCCATAAAATATGTATAAAAGGGGAATATACATACATTAGGAATCTAGATTTGAAAAGAGATTTGGGTTGGAAGGGAATAAAAATGTAAATATGAAAATGAGATATAGATTTACATTGAATACACGTATTGTAGGTTGATTCTCTTTCTTTTCTTTCTAACTTCTATTCGTCTTCAATTTGTACAAGTATATATAAATATTTTATAATTTTAGAAAACCGTGGAGAAGAGAAATGCCAGAGCTTCACAGCCATTTCTAGAAAAAATACGAGAAGAAGGAGAGGACTAGGCCTTAATTTATATATGTTTGAATCAACCATAAATGTACAATTAAATATATAAATTCGGGCCGTTGTGGCCTAGGCAAACCCTAGTCGCCACATGCCCAGCGGTCGATCGCCTATGGGTCATCAGTCGACCGCTAGTGGTCAGTCGACCCTAATTATGGGTCAGCATATGGGCCCAGGCCATTAATTATAAACATTACTTAATTATATTGAATTACTTTCGTATCGAATTAATTTTTCGTCCATAACTTATTCGTTTGGACTCCGATCATAAAGCCCCAAATACGAAAATTTCTTAGAATTTCAACACAAACGTAATAGTGCAAGTTTTGTAGTCAAATTCCATCATTTGTGCAATTCCATTTTTGGAGACTAACTTTAATAATTAACTAACGTAAAATATACGGGGTGTTACGAAGACTCTATGTTGATTAAAAGGAGCTGAATAAACTGGTAAAGAAGAATCATTATCCATTGCCCCACATAGATGATCTCTTCGATCAGTTCATTGGAGCTAAGGTATTCTCACTACATGACTTGGCTACCGAATTCCACTGGTTGCATGTAGCCAAGGATAGTATTTAGAAGATAACATTCTGTACACTCAACAGACTTTATGATGGTTAGCTATACCCTTCGGATTGACCGATGCAGCCAACAACTTTGTTAATCTGATGAGTTGAGTTTTCAGAGGGTAGATTAACAAGTTCGGCGTCGTATTTGTGGATGATATCCTAGTTTATTCAAGTGAGGAGGAGCATGCATTGTTTTTAAGAGAGGTGCTCAGTGCACTCCATGTGCACAAGCCAAAGGCAAAATTTTCGAAGTGCCACCTTTAGAGAAAGAAGGTATGCTTTTTGGGACACGTTGTCTTGGAAAATGGATTAGCGGTTGATCCTAGTATGGTGGCAATAGTTCAAGATTGGCATGTTTCAAAGAATACCATGGAGTTAAGAAGTTCCCTTGGTTTGGCAGGCTATTATCGGAAGCTCATTAAGGACTTCGCGAAGATCTCTTCTCTTTTGACCCGTCCTACCAAGAGGAATCTTGTTTTTCTCGTAGATGCTAAATGTGAAGATGATTTTATCAAATTAATGGAGGCGAGTGCACTAGTTTTGTATTTCCCGATAGGACGAAGCTATCAGTACGAGAAAAACAATCTTTTATAGCGGCATATAGTCGCTATTAAACACAACAATAGCAGTTTGATAAACGCTGTATATCAATATGTTATAAAAAAGAATTGCACAATTTGACACAAAACCTACTGTAAAAGAGCATGATTTCATAGCGTAAAACAGCCGTTATAAGATAGTTATTCTATAGCGCCTATTTCACGCTATATATCAGCAAGTTTATAGTATATTCTACATCCATTTACAACATATATATACACCACTATGAAATGTGTAGATGCAATAATGCCTATTTGCTACTATCCTTTGACAATAACCTCATACATTGCATTATCTTTTTATAGCACTTATGTCATATAGTTGTAACGCTTTTTAGGGGCTATGCTTTATTTTACTACATACTTGATGCACCCTGCCATATATTACATTTTATTAATAGCAATCAAAATGAATCTTTAAATAGATAACAATTTAAACAATGTACGAACTAAAAAATAATAATAATTAGCAAATGTAACACATATTTATGATAATAACATAAAGTATCAACTAACAAAAAATAAGTTCAATACATGAGTCACCAAATTTAATACATATTCATCATAACAAAAGATAGCATAGTTCACAGTTAACGTCTACAAGCACCAAATGCATCGCTAAGAGCTTAAACTGCTCAAAGCATTTCTTCATGCATGTCTTCGTTTAGTATTGGTAGTACTTCCTGAAAAATTCAGCATAATTTGAAAATAATTATATAAAAAGAAAGTGGCGAATTGATCACAAAGCAATGGAATGTGAAAAGTACAGTCTATAGGAAGTTAGTATGAAGCAAATGTGAGAAATGACCAACGTGTGGTAACTTTGTTGAATTAAGAATCTCGGTACACGCATGATCACGAACCATAATCCTGCAGTTTCTATCTCAATTTGCTACCTACACATCACATCGTTTAAATCTCTTCCCCCCCTTTTGCCTCACTGCAATCCCACCTCTCATTTGTTGAATATGTTAGTATATTATTTTATTGATGATAATAAACATATATATATACTCATTTAAATGTATTTGCTAATTTACTATTTTATTTTCACATAATTAAATAAATATTTTCTAAACAAAATAATGACACGGAATTTAAATTCAAATAGATATTTTATTCAAAAAATATTTTATTACAATTTTGAATAGTACAAAATTTGTGCCCTCACTATATATACAACATTTCACATTACAATACAATTTCTCACTATACAATTATCATTTACATTAGCACCTCACTACATATCACTCATTCACTCATATTTAATCTTCAACTCTATTTCAGATTGAATCCAGCATTTGAGCGATCTGCAAAATGAACATTGAAGTAGTAAAATTGAAAAAAAAATTGCAGTGTAAACAAAAATTAAATGTGTATTTTTGAAAATATTATTTGCCTCAGTTATATGGGTTGTTCGTCATCATTTGTTTTGAATTCATCATACACGAACAGCTTGTGACATGCACAGTGTATCGCTGTACATGCCACAAGGCCATGCAAACCGATATACACTTGACAAAATTGCAGGGACAGGTGAGCACAAACTCAACCAAAAGCCAGGTTCAACTCATGTGCAATACAAATAAAGTCACGACATAAGCAAAAGATCAAACCCGAGCTATAAGCTGGATTCAACTGAGGTGCAATACAAAAAACAAATCCAGACAAAAGTGTACACAAAACTTCAAACTATAAACAACATGGGTATAAAGTGATGTACACATAAATGCTATGATCAAAGACAACAACATCAACCAAGGTCAGGACCAGTGAAAGTAAAGTGAAACAAGACCAGACCCATGTTAAACAGTGCAACTTCAAACCAAACCAGACATGCACACATATATCGATGAAGCAGTGCAGATCAATGAACAATAACAAAGTACACTTGAAGAATCATACTGCAACACGATAACAGTGGTACACATGCATATGAAACCAGATATATACATACATAAAAGTATGTGTGTATACAAATGGAGATGACACTGCAGCTACCTAAAAAACACATTTGAACCAGGTACAGTGCAAGCTCAAGTGCAGTCAAAGCAAGCCTGACAACATGGAAGCAAGTGCACAAAGACATCATGAACTAGATAAGGACTATACTTAGACTAACAGGCACAAATCAACAAAAGTTCAAGAATGAACCAGTGAAGCAATAGAGGTGCAGACTACATGAAATCTAACAAATACCAAAAGGCTAAAACTTCAAGCATGCGAAGACAAGTGCAACCATAAGTGCACAAGAACATGAATGCAATACTTTTTGCATGAAAATCAACACAGAGACCTGGCTTAACAACAAAGTGTACAAGAAAACCAAACTACAACAGAAAAATGCCCGACATCAATGAACACACATATATGCATATATATGCAGTGCACAGTGCAGACTCGAATGAACAGTGGACAGAAGCTCAATAATGAACCAGTTCAAAAAGGCAGAGAGTGGTGCACAACAACTAAACATAAAAGATCATTAAGGATGCAACCCAACTCAGATCCAGATGACATGAATATATACATGCATGAACATATATGTGCAGTGAAACCAGAGGTAATAGGAAATAAATGGTCAAACTACAAGACAACTAGCACTTGAAGCAAATGCAGTGCACATACTAGAAACAATTATACATATATACCTGCACAAACATGCACGTTTGTGTGTATATATATGCGGTAACAATATGTATGCAGTTAATGGATGCAACTAAACTAAAAACAACATCAGCTAAAAGGACAACAATACTACTACTCACACAACTAGATAAGCTCAAAGGTAAGCTTGGTTACAATATGAAACTGGTTCGAAGTAATAAAACTCCAAACAGACCAGGCAGCTAACCAGGACAAAATGCAAACACACATGTACACATATATAGGCAGTGCACATGTAGCCATATCCAAGCAGACTACATGAATAACACATCATACTCAATACAACACACACACATATACATACATAAATGTATATATACAAGTGGAGATGACCATAAACATCAAAGAGCAACAAAAATGGAGTATGCAAACAGACTTGAATAAAGAGGCACGAATGAACAATGAAACAAAATGGCCAGACCAGCAAACAACACATGTACAGCTTTAAATGCAATAGACCAGTGAACTAATGAAGGCGTATACAAGTGCATCGAACCACATAGTAATGCAACATGAAGAGGAATACATATGCATTTAAGGCAGTACAACAACCATAACAATTTTCAAAATTCAAGACAAAGTGCAGGTCAAAACCAAACACAGTTCAACACTGCAACACTAACTAGACCAAGTCGAAGAAGTCAACAACAAAAATTGGAACAGTGTCATGGTATACAAGTGAGTGTAACAGTCAGTACAAATCACCAGCTTTTCAACAAAATCAAAGTGGACGAAGCCATCAGAATAAAGAACGGAACCAAAGTAAAGTTTAAATGCCAAATAATTGAAAGCCGTGGTGACCAAGGAATCAAGCAAGTTCAAAATCAAAGCCGTGATAATCAAGTAAACACAGCACATACGAATTGAACTAGTCAGATAACATTACTAACTCTTAATTACAAATCGAACGGCAGAGCAATTTAGCATGAAGAATTCAAACATTATACACGAACGATATTTTAGGGAATTAAACCCTATATAACCCATATCATCATCGGCATTTAAAATCATTCGAGTTCAAAACAAATATTCAGAGTTTACTTTTAAATCGAAATCAAATCAACAACTCGAATCAAAAGTCGAGCATAATTAAAATATAAAAGAAATATCACATACCACTTTTTCAACAAAGTATACACGGTCGACAAAGTGGAATAGCCGCAAGCATCGACCAATGAAGGGAACAATTGACAAGCCAGATCAAAGAAAATTCATCACTAAAATTCAACTATTTTCAAGCAGCGGAATCATTTATAAGAAGCCCTAATTTCAGATCGAAGAAAGCAACAATTTGTTTAACGAAAAGAGAAGAAGGAATCGGGCCGAACAAATAAAAGAAAAAGGGTAAACATACTTTTACTTTAGTTATTAGACTGGTTTCTTTTAGTATAAACGTGGGCTTTGATTTTAAATTAAGATTTAGTATTTTAAATTGTTTTTAAAGTTGTATTTTCTCTTTTAAACTTTTGTAAATTCTAGTCGTGTGACTAGGGGACGAACTACAGTGGTGTAGTTCGAGAATTCGCAACTCAGTGGCTGAGTTGTGGAAGGGTTTTGAGTGTAGAATTAGGTTAGTCGATAGTGGGTGTTGTAAGTTTACGTGTGTAAGCGTCTGACTACTTAATATCTAGTAGAAACCTTAGGGGCAGCATGTAGGCATAGTTTTGCCGAAGTTGGGTAAATCTGTGTTGTTCTATTCTGTTATCATTTTGCTATTATCTGTGCTGCTATTATTCTGCTATATCTGTGTTTTGGTTATTTTATATACTTCCATATTAAATTTTTGTAATTAATAGTATCACCCTATTCACCCCCTCTAGGGTGAAATCGATCCTACATCATTTTCAAAAAAAAAACACTCCACTGTATTATTATATAAATTTAGATATTTTTATAGACTTAGTTAATTATTATTATTAGTATTATAAACTTAGTTATTTTTATAAACATTAGTTAAATTATTATTATTATTAACTTAGTTAATTTTTATAAGCTTATTTATATTTTATATAACATAATACACGAAGTTAAATTTTATAATCTTAGTTAATTTATTATATATATAAAAAAACCTAGCACACACTAGGACACACACCCAGTCACATAAGAGCAGTAGATGCTCAAGCACTTGCACATGCACATAACCACAACACCGCACAGACCACACATGAGCAACACACACACATACTAATGCACACATCTATCCACTGAAACACACACAGTAGCAACTACACTACACAACCCATCTAACTAAACATGCATCTCCAAATTAAGATATGCATGCACACAACGACAATCACATGCCTGAATGCAAATCACTATAGCATTAAATGTACATCCACATACACTCTCAGTAACACACATACACATGCAAAAGAAAAAGGAAAGAACACACTCTCATAAAAAAAATCACTAAATAGCATCTTCTTCAAACACAAACACACACACACACACACACTTATATTATTTTAGAAGACCAACTTAAACTAAAATGTTATCTCCTATATATATATATCCCAGTAATTGAGATGTCATTTAGAGGTGCCACTCAACATACATACACAAATGCATTAATGCGCACCTCAACCACACAATGAAAATAAACCCTTGATACTAGGCCTTGCATGTTATCGTCGTTACCTAATATAATTTTAAAGCATCCCAAAAACTACCAAAAATATGCATTGAATCAGAAGCTTATACAAGCTTAATAATTGGATTGTCGACAATGACATGATTTTACTCACCAATGATATCAGTCTCACCATATATGTATATGTATATGTACATCTTATGTAAAATATATAATTGGATATTAGATAGAAATATGATTAGCCATATTACTTTGCATACTTCCTTGATAAATATATACAAGCAAATCCACTTACCGTTCCCACTATACACATTTTTACACCTATTTACTTACCTAATACTCTTGATTTATGACTAAACATTTGTTTGTGCTTAATGTTATAAAATATGGAAATATAAGCACAGTGTTTTGTGAGTAGGCCAACAATTTCTATTATATCATTAAATAAGTGTTTTCTTCTTTTATAGTTTTTAGTTATTCAGTTCCAATTTTAAACTACTGTACGGTGAAAATATTTTCCTTTGTTCAACATAATGTAGTATAACTGCTTCAAGGAAAATGCTAATAAAAGTACATGTATTTCATATGCAAGTATTTAAGTACATATTCAGTATGATAAGAGTAAATTTCTATTAGGGAAAATGCTAATAAAAGTGCCATTGCATTTATTTGCTAAAGCGATTCCCCAAGTAGAAAAGACATATATGGTTTTTTTCCAGCTTCCTACAGGTGTTTCAACTTGTCGTTTTCCTTATATGCACCCAAAGCACTTGCAATACCTATGTGATCAACATAACATATAATATTTGTTGCATTTTATTGATTTATTTAAAAGAAAGTGTCACTTCATGTTTGCATGTGTGAAGATTTTTTATCTATTTTTTGGCAAATTCATGATCCCACTTCTCTTAATTCTCATCATGTTTTGAGTTATCAAAAATGTGCACGGCCTCCTAACATACATACATTAATAGTTTAATCCATATACATATATTTTAGTTCTGATCAATTTTCCATAAGATCGTCTTAAATAGTTTAAGAACATATTCACAAATTTTGTTTCTTTTAAAGACATGGATTTAATAATACTACAACTAGCTAACATGGCTTAAAAAGCTAAAGGCTAAATTGTATGACCAAACCCTCCACACAAAGTTAAGTTGGTTTGCATTAATTAGCGGCTAAACTGAGAATAAAAACAATACCTAAAGCTTATAGTAAATTTATTATTTATTATTACTGTTATTATTCTAACTTAATCAATCATTATAAAACTTAGCTAATATTTATATACTTAGTTGTTTATTGTTATTATTACTACTATGACTTTTATAGTTGTTGTTGTTAGTATTATTAATTTTAGACTTAGTTAATGTATTATATATATATATAAACATGGTTATTTTTTATAAAAATTAATTGATTAATATTTTATAATTTGTTACTTTACTATAATTATAATAAACTTAGATAATATATTACTATTATTATATATCTAGTTAATTTTTATAAATCTCGGTAAATGAAGTTAAATTTTATGAACTTAGTTAATTTATTATTTTTATAAAAATTTAGTTACTTTTTGCAAAATTTAGATAACCTGGTTAATGTTTATAATTTTTTACTAATATATATAAATGTTGTTACATTTTATTAATTTTTAATAACTTGGTTAATATTTTTAATTTATTATTGTTACTGTTAATTGTAACGACCCATAATTTTCAGTAACTAAAATATTAATTAAATAAGATTTTAGGATTTAATATTGGAAGAAATTAAAAAAATTATGATTAGTTAATGAGAAAACAATTAAAATGTAATTTAATAATGTTAATTTGATGTAATTGACAATTATTTTAATGTAATTTCGATCAATTGAGATAATTGTAAAGCTAATTTGGTTATAACTTAAATAAGGAAATAAATTTAATGTTGTATTAAATAGTGAGATTGTATGTAATTGATTAAAATTGAATATGAAATCAGTGACATGTAAGTAGTTATAATAATTGTTTGTAAATAATAAAATTTATAATTATGATTAAAATGCTTAAAAGTAACAATTTGTTTATTTATCATCTCATTTTAGTAAGCTAAAATAATTTGGAAATTAATAAAAATTTAATGTAAATCGATTATTCCAGTTAATATGAATTAGATGATAGCTGTAAATATGAATGTAATAAAATATAAACTAACGTTAATTATATTCATAAGGTAATAATTGATTAAATAATAAGAGTGAAATCAAAATTAATGAATTTATTGGAATTTAATGTTATAATTAAACGTTGAAATTAGTGTAATATTTAAATCTTAGGTTTAATAAGGAAAATTTATTTTAAAAAGATTATTAAATTTCTCTGTAATCAAGAATGATAAAATGGTTAACTTGTAAATTTAAATTTAAAAGTGCTTAAACCAATTTAATAATAATTTATTTAATTAACGTGAAAATTTTCCATTTTGACCACTGTCACGAATCTAGATGAAATTACTCTCATTGGATCCGTAACAGTGAATTATTGTAGGATTTCAAGCTTCGTAGCGATAGGGCTGTCGTTTGGCCATGCAAGCTTGAAACATGAAGAAATCAATTTAATGAATTCAATTATAATAAGCTGATTTTAAAAGCTAGCTTCTGTATACAATGGAATTAGGGTTCGAAACTATTTCCATTGAGTTTTAAAACATTGAAAACCTATATTTCGATATATTGGATGACCCATTTCGTTTCGGGAACGAAACGGGCTTTTCTGGTCGTTGTTATCGTTTCGATCCAACCCTGCCTATATACAGGCTGTTATAAATCCTAACCATTTCTCATTTCATTATTTCTATACGTACATCTTGTTGCTCCTTCTCAAACGATAGAACAACAAACCTAATTCTCAAATTTCAAAACCTAATTTCAGTTTCAAAAAAAATGCAGATCTAGGGCGACTTCGGGTCGCGCTTCGGGTTCCTAAGGCGAAAACCATACAGTAACTTCTGGTCAGGAACCAAATTACTCGAAACTTGGGAAGTTTTGGAAAAAATGTAGAGTAGGCACCGGGGATTTGAGGCGGCGGACCGAAGTAAGACTCGAAGTCGACTTAGGGCCTAAATTTACCAATCTTCCAACGTTAATAACTTTTGCATACGAGCTCGGATTCACGCGTGGCTTGTTCCATTGGGATCCTATCGCAATTCCAGACATTATGTAATTGGTTTGGTAAAATTTTGAGACCGTTCAAATTTGGGCCATTATTTGGATTTTTAATCGTTGAAAAATCAAAGGTGAGTGTTTTAACCCACTCACGACTACTAAATTGTCTTATGTTAGTTAAATTGAATTTATGATATGATTAGAAGTTAATGGATTGTTGTTTGATATATTTAAATGGTCATTCCAATTAAATCTGACTTTTGTTCAATATAATCGCCATTTAATTTAATATTGGATTTTAAATTGCCCGTTAATACCTGTAATGGTAATTAGTCAAATTGTTATTATTTGTTGGTTTATTTGGGTGATGATTGTGATGGATGTTTAATTGTTGATAGTTGGATGATTGAACGTATGTTTATTTATATGTTTGTATCACACTACAAGTTTCCATAGTTATTATTAGGAAACCACTATGGGTTGAAATGATACATACCCGATGGACTCATAGATTACGGAAAATCTTTATGGGTTGAAATAATAAACTCGAGCGTTTTTATGGATTTTAAATTTCTTAAATCGGGATTGCGGGTTGAAATGATATATATATATATATATATATATATATATATATATATATATCTATAAATTTTATTATTGTGGGTTGAAATGATATATATCTGTATTAGTTGACCATAATGTATAATTATATACGGACACCGAATTGGTTAAATTAAATGATTTTTCAATTCTAAATTTTTGGATACAGTTAAATGATATTTTGAAGCAAATTTGTAAATTGAATTATTTCCAAAATCCAAGCTTTAAAATGTTGACATTGAAATTAGTTTAAATGAATTATTTGAAAAAGTAAATTGGAATTTTAAAGTTGAATTTTGGAATATAAATGAAATTTATCAAAATTGAATTATTGTAAACGTTTGAATATTTAAACTTTGAAATAAATTGAAATCGAAGTAGTTTAAATTTGAAAGTTCAAATTTGAATTTGAAATGGATATAAATTGAAATGATTTTATGAGAATTTGAACTGAAAGGTTGAAATTGATTTTGTTGATTTAAAAACTGAATATGGTTCAGATTTGTTGAAATGAAAAATAAACATTTTGATTTGATACTGTTTCAGAATAATTATTTTAATATAAACTGTTTTAAATATATATTATTTTAAATTCAGATTTATTTACATTTCCAACTATTTACTATATCAAAACTATTTTTAATTATTTCAAACCATTTAACTATTTTGATCTATTTTTAATTATTTCAAACCATTTGACTATTTTAATCTATTTTCAACTATTTTAAACCATTTTAATCTATTTTAAACTATTTTAATCTAATTTACATTATTTTATCAATTTTAAACCATTTTAATCCATTTTAAATTATTTAAACTATTTTATTCTATTTTAATCTATTTCAATCTATTTTAAACTACTTTAGCCTATTTTAGACTATTTAAACCATTTAAACTATTTTTAAGCTATTGTAATCTATTTTAAACTATTTTAACTATTTTAAACTGGTTTAACTACTAAAACTATTTATGACTATCTAAATTATTTTCTAAATTTCAAAAGATGCAAGGTTGAACTTTTATATTTAAATCTTTGATTTAAAAATAAATATGCGTAAATGATGTTACAACCTAAGTTGGAATATAAAGTGATATTTTCCAGTGAAATGACATATTTTGAGTAAATATGATGATTTTGAAATGGAAGTTTAACCTATTTGTGAATATGATTACAAAGGTGATATGATCTCGAAAGTGATAGGATTTCGAAAGTGAATATGATTTCAAAAGTATTATGGTTTGAATTGAATATGATATTTTGATATCAATTATGAATTGGTTTTGCAAATGTAAAAGAACCATCTGGTGTGAAATAAGCATCCCAAGATCGGATATTGGCAGATATTGTCATACTCTCTGCCAATATCGAAAACCACTTAAACAACTATGCACGTGGTGGAGATTCTAGAATGAAGTAGGATAGTTTGGTGAACGATTCTGTATGAGGTATTAACGTAGGCCCGACTCCCTCGAGTCAGCTTGATGTGGCTAAAATAGGAGTTATACTGGGCTAAGTGAGGTCACTCCTCTTATTAGGGTCATTTCTTCGATACCATATTACGACTTTATGATTTTTTTGGTGCCCGCCCTTCGATTTGATTATGGGAGTGTGTTCCAAGGTGGGCAATAGTAGCAGTTATGCGTTACCACCAGTTCGAAAGTGCAAACGGTAGAATCCTACCCTGCCATTGCCTCACATGCCTTATCACGTGCCTTATCGCGCCCATTATCGGTTTGGTTTGTACCGTACCTATGGAGTGGCCTCTGATAGCCCTCCAGTTTATGGAGGAATTACGGTACTGTATAAACTATAAGAATATATAAAAATGTGTTAAGGGGGATATAGACAACGCCTTAATGCTATTTTAATACTTTACTTTACTGTAGGCAATATTGTAATAACATATTGCATTATGTATGTAAATAGTTTAACGGATCCTTAGGAGATGGAATCTCAAACATCTCTTAAGTTATTGCATTCACGTTAGACATTGGATAGGAGATGTAAAACCCCGTAAACATCTCTGAAGCCATTACACTCATATTTATTTACTTTTGATTTAACTTACATAAGATATTTTAGTTCTAACTCGAGCATTTTGTCTTTTCATTGCACTCGGGTTAGTTTGAGCTTTTCAGTGTATCGAAGATTTCTTTTCTGGAGGACGAAGATGGAGATTTGTATACTATAGTATTTCATATATGTTCCACTGCATCATGTTGTTCCTCTCCATTATTTGTTTATTCCTACTTTATATAACACTGATCCGTATTGTAAAAGTGTAATCAAATGTTATTCGTAAAACAGCTTCATAAACTATTATTTGATTATTATATTTTGTCATTTCACTGTGAGATTTTGTGTTTGTTTTATTTCTTTCTCTTCTTTTTATTATTTACCCCATAACAATCCTCCCTGTTGAATGATTTGAGTTTTACACGTGTGTTTGCTTTGGCACTTGGAGGGTGCACCATGATAGGGGTTCTTGCTTCTAGGTTTGGTGGTGAACGGATGACTCTAACTCCTACATGTCCCACGGGGTTGGTGCAGTCGAGAGGCTGGCCGTTATAGCAGAACATTAGTACCGTTATATGCTACGGTGGGCGTTACCCCACTGTCAGTTGACCGTTACAAGTGGTATCAGAGTTTGGTTTAGTGATAATCTTAGCTTTGTGGGGTTTGACTCATTAGAGATAGGGTAGTAATACCATAGAATGAGTTGTTTTGTGCATATATATGAGAGAGTGTACTTGTTAGTGCTATAAAATGTTTTTATATTGTGTTAGTTTGTTCTATTTAGCATTTATAAATTCTGGTCCACAAATAGGAAGCTATGGTGTCGATATTAACTTCTAGACGATTAATAGGGAAGACTGACACAATATTGTTTTGAAATATAGGTAAATGAAATAATTTTACCTCATATTATATTTTGTATATAAATGAATAATTTTATAAATTTATATAGTTGTATATGATATATATTTTTGTTAGGAAGTGAAACTATATAAATATTGGTTGTAAAATAAAATTTACAAATAAAGTAAACATAAATTGGAAATTTGAGAACTTAAGTTTCGGAGTTTTGAAATTTGTTTTCAAAAGATTTTTGGAATATAATAATAGTACTACTTGGAAGTATTTTCAGATATAAAAATTTGAATGTGATTTGCAAGCAACGTTCTAAAAGAAATTTTAATAGGAAATAAGTTTCGTACTCCCCTCTTTTGTTGTTGAAAAATAATTTTGGTGATGATGATCGCATCATCGACTTTCATTTTCGAGTTTCAAAGTAGGAACACCATTGTAATAGTTTTTCTACACATTTTTTTCATAAACAAATCTTAATTTTTAATTCCTAAATGTGATTTGATCTATAAAGGATATGAATAAACATATATTATTTTAAAAAATGATTGAAAAATGAAATCCAGAATTTAGTTCTTAAGTTCCTGTTAAATTAATGAATTTAGTTTAGAAATAGAGTGAAAAATTAATAATGAAAACTTTTAAAATGGAAAATAAGAAATTAGATGCTAAATGATTAATGAAATATAAGAAACTTGTAACTTGTAAATCAAAAGATATGAAAATTTAGAAGCTGTAATTATTGAACATTTTGTTAACTAAAATGAATAAGATAAACTTGTGTAACATTCAATTTCATTCTTAAAACATATATATAACTTACCAGAAATGTTTAAAGTTGCAATGTTAAATAGGAATATGTAATAGAATATTATACAAGTAAAATTTAAATAATGAAAGTGTTCAAATGGAATTATGTTTGTAAATGAAGAATTAAGATGTATAAGAATATCAAAAACTTAAGTTAACGTTTGAAGTTATTTATAATCAAAGTGAATATTAAAAGTGAACATTATATTAGGTAAATGATTATAACTTTAGAAAATGCTAATATGGTCTAGAAATAGATTAAATATTCAATAATATTATATAAGAAAGGATGAATGTCAATTAAGAAGTTAACAAACCTAAGTTGAATGATTCCTTAATGAATACTAATATTAAATTGAAATCAAGTTATATATAATAATGAATGGGAATTAAACTGCTATGAAATGAATGTAAATTAATAAGAAATAACCTTATATGAATAAAATGGAAATATATGAAACGTATGAAATACTTAAATAATGGATTCATTCATTATTTCAAATATTGAATAGAAAATAATTTATGTAAGTAAACGAATGTAGATTATTGAAAATAATCATTTTATGAATGAATGAAAATAAATAAATAAATAAATAGTAAATAATGTGAAAGGAAATTAATAAGAATAAACCTAAATAATATTTTAAATTCTTGGTTGTTTAGCTTATAGGATGTTTTAGAAGTGATACTTTAAATTGTTTAGGGTTATATGAATAATCTATTAAGTAATTACCCAAGGCTGTTGAACATAGGTACACTTGATAGCTTATTTAGTATCTTGTACGGTTAAAAGTTTTTGAACTTGAACAAACCATTTGTTTTGGTTGCTATGGATGTATGATGGATTTTTTGTATTGTTTGTTTGCATATGATTATCTCATATTGTTGTTGTGTTATGCTACTAATTGAAAACAACTAAAATATTTCTCTTTTACATAATTCGCACTATTTTGGGTTATATAAGTGAAATACAGGTTTATGGAAGTAATAACTACTGCTTACGGTTTCATAAATAAAGCGTTATTTGCCCGACGAATAAATATGTTTTCGGATTACGGTTTTCTTGCGATATTATATTATTTTTCCCGTGGTTTGGGATATTTTATTGTTGAATAATATATATATATATATATATATCTTTTTATTATTGATATTATTATATTTTTGGACCCACCCGTACAAAAGAGCGTCTACTGAAATTTTTCATGAATTTAATACTTAGAAAATTTTGTGAAAGTAAAACACTTACAAAGTTTTATTTAACTCGAATATGAAAGATTTAATTGTTTACAAATTGACATATTTAAAATACATAATTATGTAGGTTTAAAGTGTTATAATTTGATTTTTTTAATAAAACCATATTAACTTCTTAGTACCTATGGATTGCCCTCTGATAGCGCTCCAGTTTACGGAGGAATTACAATACTGTATATACTATGGGAATATATAAAAATGTGTTAAGAGGGATAGGAGTAAAGCCTTAATGCTATTTTAATACTTTACTTTACTGTAACACTATTGTAATAGCATATTGTACAATGTATGTACATAGTTTAATGGATCCTTAGGAGATGGAATCTTGAAAATCTCTAAGTTATTGCACTCACGTTAGACACTGGATAGGAGATGTAAAACCCCGTAAACATCTCTGAAGTCTTTAAACTCATTTTTATTTAATTTTGATTTAACTTACATAAGATCTTTTATTTTTGACTCGAGTATTTTGTCTTTTCATTATGCTTGGGTCATTCTGAGCTTTTCAATGTATCGAAGATTGCTTTTCTGGAGGACGAAGATGGAGATCTGTATACTATATTATTTCACATATGTTCCACCGTATCATGTTGTTCCGCTGCATTATTTATTTATTTGTTCCTGTTGTATGTAACTCCGATCTGTATTGTAAAAGTGTAATCAAATGTTATTTATAAAACAACTTCATAAACTGTTATTTGATTATTATATTTTGTCATTCTGGTGTGAGATTCTATATTTTTTTTATTTCTTTCTCTTCCTTTTCTTATTTACCCCATAACAATCCTCCTTTTTGAATGGATTGAGTTTGACATGTGTGGTTTTGTTAATTTAAACTGTCCAAAAAGGTGGGTCGTTACATTAATAGTGTTATTATTGATATAAACTTAGTTATTATTTATGAAACCAATAATTAATCTGTTATAATTATTGTTACAAACTTCATTAATTTATATAAAACTTGGTTAACTTCAAGTCAAATTTTACTTATCACAATTTCAAAAATTGCTTAAATTTTTTCTAGCGGCTTAAATTTTCAATTTTTTTTGCCAACATCTCCTTTGCACGACTAAAGTTTCGAAAATTTACAATGTATATATATAACAACGTAATATGCATCTCATCTCAATGATGAGGCATCCCATAGGAAAAAAACATAAAAATACAGTATGTAATCCCTGATACGTACCTTTTACAATCTTTAGCAAGTGTTAAAAGTGATTTATAATGCAAAAGAAAGCATGAAAGCTTCGAATGCAAAGCATTAGCCTTTGGTACCTACTACATACTCAAACAATTACTTGAGTACATAAAAATTGCATATAAAAATCAATAACCATGCATAGACAAGTACAAAGGCCACAGCCATGTATACAGACTTGAAGACATCAAAATGCACATGCATATATATACATATATATATATATACGTGCACACATATATACATGCATATATAGGAAAATCCAACATGATAGCAAAGCATCAAGCAAGTCAGGTACCAGATCTAGGGCTATTACATATACAGTATGCAAATGGAATATAAATTAATAGAAAATGCATAAACATTAAATTACCTCATAATTAGGCATCTCCATTGTGATAGACCAAATGCTTTTTCACATAATTGTAATACTAAGTCAAAAATTATGATACTACGTCAAGGGTAATTTAGTAGGAATATAAGAGATAAAATGAAAAATAAATAGATGCATTAGTACCAAAACTAAAAAAAATATTAGTACAAGCATTTAAAGGTTTTTACTATAGGTAGTTGCAGTTTTCCTGAAAATAATTGTAAAGATGTATCGTGATGCCTAGATTATCAAGGGGCGAAATTATATTTTGAAAGCCATAGATAGGTGTTTAATAAAACTTCCTTTTAATATTCACCATTAATACACCCAACAAGCTCTGCATCCATGCAACACATAGGCTATTTGCTAGTGTAATATTAAAGTATGCAGTTTCAATGCTGTGCCATTTATATAAACACAAGCATGAGTTTTTATGAAGTATAACTTGCTTGTTTATCCCAGATTTGGGAAGTAAATTGGTATGTTTTTGTTATATCTAGACTTTTCTTAAAGCAGACAGATTTGTTATGTCTTTAGAAAGGCAACTTGATCCACGTATTAACAACTAGATGATTTACTACAAAGTAATAGAAAGAAAAAAACTATAAATGAGATAATGCAGACATTATTTTTCATTCATTTTTTATCATAGCTAGATGATAATATTGCTGTAATTACTAGTATTGGCCAAAATGTGATATTATTTCTACAATATGCCTTTGGGATTCGCTAGATCAGAAAGATATGTTTGGATTATGAGTGTGTAAAGTGTTCCATACTCTCTAACAGCCTTAGTAACTAATTTTAGTGCAGCCTCTCATTTTGCTGCAAGAACAAAACAAGCTCCCTTCTTCGCATATTCTTATGCCGACTATTGATAAATTTACAGATTACATATATTAAACCTTTTTCTTTCTCCGTTTTATAAATTTATTTTATATTTGCCAATCTGACGTTAATTGATAAGTATATTAAGTTGCAGAGTTTGCAATTAGTTATGGAGATTCGAACAAGAGGATTGTTTAGTATGCATGAGTTTTTGGTAAACATAAAATGAATCATAAAACTTTAAGTTTAAAGTACTTATGATTTCACAGACGCTTTTGCAGTCTCTTAAGGAAATAATACACTTACAAAAATATATATTAAAAGAGGCTCAGCTTTGTTCTCTTTACAATGGCTCCACCTAAACCATAATTTTTAAACAGTAATAAAACTAATTTCTTGGTAGCATGCCTAGAAATATAACCACGTGTAGCTCCTACTTCTTGCGCAATTCTTTTTTCTTCCTTTATTTATTTCTTCCTTCTCCTCTCGTTTTCATCTTCTTGCCATTATCATCCTCCTCGAACAATAAGTGGCATAAGGGCACAATTCAAGAGTTCTACAGGCCACCTTCTATCCTTGTTAACATTTGCAACCCTAGAAATTGACCGGCTGCACTCGGTATTGGTTATTCTATAGGTCTCCAATTTTCCTTACCATTGATATGAGCAAGAAAATATTTTCAAGAAAATATAAGCATGTTTAACCAAATTTCCAACCAATTTACTAATAATGCATATACTAAATCCATTTTTTCTGAAGCTTCTAATAAACGGATGAATGTCGCGTAAAGCAGTTCAACATTTCCACATGCGAATCATCATCCCCTTGTTATATAAAATAAAAATATCTATGCACACTCTTTTAAAAAAATGCAAGTACGAATAAAATTGTTGGTTAATCTTGTGCCCGAAACTATAAACTAATAGAGTAATGCATAAAATAATCAAATAATTTTGCAAGCAGATCATCATCATCTCATTGTTGATGAGGTTAAAAAATAAAGTGGATGCAGGTCAAATGGTCATCTGATTAGTGGCAAGGACACAGGGTAGTTCAACATTAAGGAAGATGAAGAAATTGTATGAATACAATGATTAACATTTGATTATCATATAACCACAATTGACATCGACATTCACATTGCCATAAACTTACATGAAAAAGGTATTATTAATTTTTTAATGATATGTTCACAGTAATCAAAGAAAATGAAATATAAATTACCAAAAGTGGCTCGGATTTATCGGTTCACCAAGAATGTTTCACACCTCAATTTACCACATTGGGTGCTTCATAGAACTGTTATCGCACTAATCTTTGGTCAACACAATCAAAAAGTCACCTTCATTTTCAATATTGTTGTTATTTTTGCCGCCGCTACTATGACAATTTGCATTCCCATTCCTTTTCTCCTCTTCCTTTCCTCCTGCACTTAAAAAATAGGGGACACAACGGTGGTTCTCGAATGCCCATCTAGTCCACTAATTAATCCTACAATTTCTAATTGGTAAATGGCTGCATCAGGTACCTGCTATGAAGCAAGCTTCCATTTTGCATTGCCATTGACATAGGAAATCCATTAAATAATAGCAAAGCTTAATAATTTCTATCCTCATACCAAAATTATTTTCGACCTTTCTTTTGAAAAATCAAATCTGCACTTAACTATAGGTTATTATGAAAAAATAGGTAAATTTCAAACTAATAATTTAAATATAGATAAATTTCAAACTCCATGTGTTGTGTTTTCTTCCTAATTTTGAATTCCAGTTGCACATTATTCACTTTGCATTTTTAGGTCTCTCAACAGTTGTCTATTCTGTACCACCACTGAGTGGATAGATGAAACAAAAGCCATATATACTATGCAATGAATTAGTTATGGTATAAAAATTACATAAGAAAAATTAATTTTGGATGTATTAATTTCCTAAGGGTTTCCCTTAGTGGGAATTATGCAACAAAGTACCCTCTTTTAGTACGTAGATATCAGTGAGATATTATCAACCAGTCAAGAAATTTTTTACAACCTTATATGAATAGTTATATAAGTAAAATTGAGGAAAATTGAAAACTGGACCTTCAATCTTGTTGCATCAGAAAAGAAGTAACAATATTTGGGTTTGGTAACTTAGAAACCTTATTTGGCAATGTAGTAGCTGTTCGACCAATTTCCACATTGCAACTAGGACATTCGACAATGACCAAAAGTGAAATATCTAAAACCACTACTTAAGCTAAAGGCAGAAACACAGAGATATCAGGGAGCATAAGGATACAAAAGCCACCATTCATAAAGTGGACCATTAAAAGGCAGGGAAAATGCATGACATATCTAGACAAACTCGAAAGAGAAGCAAGAAAAAGATTTAAGGATATACCTGAAATCTATGTGAAATGAGCTCCATATTCCATCAACGATAGGTGCGACAGATCTAAGGTTTTGGAGGAAAATGAATCGAACTCGAGGTTTGATAGGGAGGCTAAGGTCGATGACGATAAGCAGGAGTTTGAAAAGCTTAAGGCAAGTCGAGGCCAGTGGCATGCGGCGGTTGTTAAAAGTTACGGGCAGAGGCGATGATAAGGGAAAAGATTCCATGGTCAAGGATTTGAGGAAATAATGGGAGGAAGAGGGAATATTTTGGGAAGAGTCCGGCACGTGAAAAATTTGAGACGCTGAATGTGTTAACAAAATAAAACAAATTAGGAAATTCAATAACACTATATAATAGTGTGATATCTATTGGCGTTATAGAATAGAACTTTTCTTATAGTGTATCCATAGTTTGTACTGATTCCTATGGTACGAGGTTAAGCGCTGTCTTGATGCAAGAAGAATGGTTGGTGAGTTATGCGAGTAGACAGTTGAAGACCTATGAGAGAAACTACCCTACCCATGATCTTGAGTTGGTAGCCATTGTCTCTACGCTCAAGTGATGGGGGCAATGGCTTTTAGGAGAGTGGTTTAAACTATATACAGATCAAAAGTCCCTAAATTATTTATTCTCCTAAAAGGACATGAATTTAAGGCAGCGAAGGTGGATGGAGTTCTTGGCATCCTATGACTTTGATATATGTTATACCCCGAAGCAATGGTAATGTAATCCCGCGTGCTTTAACTAGACACCTTCTAGTGTTGAGTCCCGTATTTTTAGAGTGGAAACATTTGGAGTACATCTCCACCTTAGATTTTCGTCCATCATCAGATATTACTCCTGAATTACAAGTAGTGTTGGATGTGCAGCTTACATTAATGGAGTGTATTGGGTAGATGGTTTACCAAGGAGTAGGAGCGGAAATGAGAGCATTTAGGTCATAGTATATCGATTGACCAAGTGCGTTCATTTCATATTAATGAGAAGCACAAGGATGATGGCATCGTTGTTAGCTCTATACGTAAGAGAGGTCGTTAGGTTACATGGAATTCCTACTAGTATAGTTAATGACCAGGATCCGCTTTTCACCAGTGTATTCTGGAGTAGTCTACAGGAGACTTTAGGGACAAAGTTGAGTTTGAACACTACTAACATCCGCTGACGGATGGACTGACGGAGAGAGTGAATCAGGTATTGGAGGACTTAGTACGGATGTGAATTTTATATTTTGAAGGTTCTTGGGAGGACCACTTATCGTTGGCGGAGTTTACCTACAATAATAGCTATTAGGCTAGTATTAAGATGGTGCCGTTAAGAGGCAATATATGGTAGACCTATAGATCACCATCATGCTGGTGGGACACTATGGATAAGATTATTCTTAGGCTGGATATGGTAAGGGAGAGACATCGGAGAAGGTGGATTTGATCCATAGGAGAATGAAGACTGCTCAGGATAAATATAAATCTTATGTTGATAGGAGACATACAAAGTTAGAGTTCGCAGTGGGCGACATGGTATTTGTGAAGCTTTCACCCCTTAGGCATGTTATGAGGTTTGGTAGGTCGGGGAAGCTAGCACCGAGATTTGTAGGGCCTTTTCGATAGCTACTAGAGTATGAAAGTTGGCATATAGAGTAGAGCTTCTGGAAAAGTAGTGGAGGCACGTGATGTTTTCTATGTGTTACACATATGAAAATGCTTATATGATACAGTAAACATGGTTGATGAGTCAACTAGAGAAGGTGGAGGTTGAAAGAGAGTCACTTGTATGCCGTGCACCCACTTGTATTCTTGAGCAATGCACAAAGCGACTCTACAACAAGGAGATCAGACTTGTTAAAGTATAATGTGGAGACGATCCAGTGGAAAGTACATAGGAGCCTGAATAGAAGATTGCACTACTCACCCATAGCTCTTTTCCGGTACATTTCTAATTTAATTTATAAATATAGATTACTTAGGTATAAGACCTAGTTTATTTGCTCTTTAGGTTGAGACCAATGGATGGAAAGAATGGTTGTAAACATGTCAATAGGACATGTTATGGATGATGGATGCTAGCGAATGTATTTGGATGTATTGTTTGGATTGCTTGTTATACACGTTTAGGACAATATATCCACTAAGTAGTACACACACATATTCACGTTTAGTAGCACATTATCTCCTGACTGTTTTTATGCTTGTGGATGTTACGCATATGAATGTTGCATAAGAGTTATATGATTATGCATACATACAGAATTTAAAGTATATTTACTTAGAATGTTGAATACATTTGGATGCATGACATGAGCATTTGCATGATAGGAGGCCGACTGGATTGGTAGACCGCCTACATTTTGCATTAGTATAGATTCACGTGTATTTCACACTGCATAGATATGTATATATTGCATTAGAAATTTTTTGAGGACAATGCTTGCTAACGAATAATGGATGAGTAGATGATTGTAGCTACTGGTTGCTGCGTGTCTAAGTTGCATTTTTCATCCTTTAAGATTTCGGGATGAAATCCATTTAAGGGTGGGAAAATGTAACATTTCAAACATTTAACAAAATTTTAATAAGAAAAAGTAAATTAAAGAAAATAAGGACTAAAAGAAATTTTATGTGCATCTAAATTTGGCTACGAAAGTTGCACCATTGCATTCGTAGTGATTTTCTAGATGATTTTCATAAATAACACTTCAAAATTGAGTTAATATAGAGAAGTTACAAGCGTTGTTCCAATTGGAAATATAATAAGAAAGCAAAATATATATACACAAATTGGTATGGGGACTGGTAGCGGTCGACCCGAATGGGCTAGCGGTAGACCGTATCTGGGTTAAGTCAAGTGTTTCTAGTGAGTTGTTCGAACGTTTTTGATCGTTACTTCATTGCTAGGCATTTGATAAACGTGCGTGATCATTAGAGAGATCCACTTATTAAAATCCAACAGCTTAAACAAATTGCTAAACCCTATAAATTCAAACCTAATCTAACCTAAAATTAACTTAACCATTCGCAGTAACGAAACCTATCAAATTCCAGTCTCTCATCTAAATCTAAAATTCTTCAAAAATCAAATAAAATCAACCTAGAAGAATGCAAGCAATTGAATCTAGACGGAGCAAGTGGAACTTGCATACGCATGGGTGATTCTCAAGCAAGGCGAATAGCAAGAGGTTAGACTTAAGGTGAGTGGGAACAATTTTGATTAGATGATTATTACAGTTAGATTTAAACTTTTATAATTGATTTAGGGTGTTAGTAAATTATAATTTAAATTGTAGAAACCTAATTTGAAACTTATAATCTTGGGTAGAATTGAAATCACTTTAAACGGTTAAATCCGACACTGATGCTAGTACACCATTTTTGTTAACTAAAATCAGTGGACCCTAAATCTGTAAACTCTAAATTGAAATTGACATTGAAATCAAAAGCATGGACTTGTCAAATTAGTAATTATGGTTCATTAGAAACTGATAATCATAAGAATTAAGTAAAAATTTACAATTGAAGGTTAAAATTAAACGAACCCAAGATTTTATCCTACGATCGGTTAACTTTTGGTCCTCAGCGTCGACCGGTTAAGATTAGCGGTTTACCGGTTAACGGGTAAACTGCAGAATTTGAACCTTGACCTAAGGCCCGGGATAGCAATAAAAATTATATAAATTAGTAAAATTATACCAATTTTAATCACTTGTTTGAGCCTTCTTTAGGGCTAAATGTGTATGTTAGAGATTGTAGGGAAGCTAATAACCTATTAGAGGATGCTAGGTCGCTACGGTGTTAGGTATATGTTGTTTGCCTAACTTAGGGGTCAATCATTGGACAAGGGGCGATTCTTATTGCAAATAACACTCATAGAAGGTTCGATGGTGGGTGCGCATCACCGACAAGGATGCCTGATGGAGTGTGTTCCGGCATAACGGGAATCCTAGTATGCATGATTTCTAACGCAACGTGACACGTATCCTGGCGCATGCAATGAGGCCAACACTTAGATCGAGAGGTGGATATAGATGCGAATGATTAGACATGTTGGCGAGTCGGTAGAGGGTGTCCCCCATCGGTGCGTAGTTAGGATTACGTGTAGTAGTCAGGGGAAATCGGTTCTCCAGTTTACTAGGGGCACGGTATTAGTGGAGAGTAGTTAGTAGCATTATGCGGTGATATGGATGGAAATTTATTTCCACAGTAGCCTTGGGATGGTGTTTGCTTATTGGTAGCTCTAGGAGAGGTGTTTGATCGTTAATTGTAAGGTTTGATACGTAGCTCGATCCCTGCAGTAACCTGTATAGGTTGTAGTATAGGTATGTATTGAAGAAGAATCCTTAGGCAAAGGACATTAGGAATTCACGGACACTTGAAGAAACTCTATGTCATCTAAAGTAGCACTAAAGTTAACTACACTTGATCATCACACATTAAACTTGTACTCGTTCACTAGACTTTTTTTTGACTCACTCTTTTTCTTTTTTCTCCACCACAAGTGGACGAAGTAGTAGGTTATTAGCCCACTCTAGATACTTGGGGAGACAAGATTATCTTTAAAGAAGGCGCTTTATCATACTTGCTCTCCATGTATTTATCTATCTTATCAGTACATTTTATCTCTTTTATCAGACTTAGAGGGATACTTTCTATGCACTCCGTATTTGACCATGGACTGATTTTTTGAAGCCGCGATTTGGATATTTTCCGAGATGGACATTTTTCTATGTTGTATGTTTTATTTGTTCCATTACAAGTTCTAAAAGTCTAGTATATCTTAGCTTATAACTTCTTATATCAGTCTCTGTAATGTTATAAAATGCCAACGATTAGTATTTCTAGGCATGACATGGGCCCGAAAGTCACCCTAGGCTTTGGATCGGTGTGTCGGGAGGTGTAATTTATTAAAATCCATGCATAGCATAGTATTACAACCTATTTATGACATGTGGTAGATACAATCACAATATCAGGGAGGTAACTGAAGACCGTAGGAGCATATCCCGGCGGAGTAACTTTGGGCTGTTAGAGTAAGTGGGTAGCTATCAGTCTCCCTTCTTGTTCTACATAGATTGGTAGACACGTACATATTTCCTATACATGCCTCACTTAAGTATTAGAGTGGATTTGGGTGGATAAGCCAAGTTCTCTTGGTGATGGCGGGTAGCCATTTTGTGATCAGACTGGGTAGCATATCCCAGATATTATGAGATTATTCGGTGGTGTAACCCATATATTGTGATTTGATTCCCATTACTATTTATATCTAGATGAGGAGATAACATTATGCCTATGATATGTTAGCATCCTGAGTATAGTGGATTGTCATTTCTTTTATTATATGTGATGACTTGATATACAACTTATAATTCCATATTTTATATCGTGATGATATTTTATATTTGAGAGTAAGAGATATTTCGGTAATGTCGTGAGATAACCTGATTATACTTGGTGTTATCTCACTTATTATTTGTTTTAGGGTATTGACTATGATTCGGGGTATGTGTGGTTCACCCATTTGATATCTTATGTGATTTCTGATTTTATATGGGTGATGACATTTTATAATGGGTTTTGTGCTATATGATATTTAGGATTGTTCGAAATAATATTATTATATTTGTATCTAGTATATATAAGAGTTCTGTATGATTATTGACCTTGGATATAGTTTGATCTGTTTATTATTTATATAATACTCAGGTCAGTACAAGATATTTCAAGTATAGGGACAGTATGACCAACATGAGTTTCTAGGCATATAGGAGACAAGATATTTGATATTATAGGTTAATATCCGACTTTTACAGTCTCTTTTATGTATATCATTATGATGTGTATTAGACACATTTCGTAACTGTATATTGTATATTATCGCTATAATTGACTCTATGATATTTGATATTTACTATATATTATGTATTGTTCTATCTTGAAGGCACATGTGTTTATTGGTTTGTGCCGATACTATGGACATATATGTGAGTTATTTATCCAATATTTTACCAGTGTAATCCTAAAAGAATATTCACGTGTATTACTATATCACCTCATCCTCTGTGTTATCTAACAAGTAATACTCTTGGATAGTGTAGTTATAGAGGTGGGGGTGCTACATGTTGAATAAGTTTGTTCTTATATTTATTGATGATATTTTGTTCCACTCTAAGTTCGTGGAGAAGCATACTCGCTATTTGAGGATTATAGTGGAAACATTGAGAAATCATGTGTTAAAAGTTAATTTCTCGAATTGTCACTTTTGGCACTCTGAAGTTAGATTCATAGGACATGTTATCTCGATAGAGGGTATTTTTGTTGATCCAACAAAGGTTGTGGGTGTTCAATATTGCAAGAGGTCGGAAAGCATAACCAAGATTAGGAGTTTTTAGGCTAGCAGGTTATCACAGGAGGTTCATTCAGGATTTCTCGAATATTGCTTCATGATTGACAAATCTGACAAAGAAAGACATTAAATTTGTTTAGACTGATAAATGTGAACAAGAAACTAAAGAGTTGAAGGTGAAGTTGACTAGGACACCATTTCTGTCTATTCTGGATGAAGGTGAGGGTTTAACTGCTTATACAAATGCTTATAAGATAGTTTAGGTGTAGTGTTGACGTAGCGTGAAAGGTTATTGTCTATGCCAGCCGATAACTCAAGCCGCATGAAACGAGGTATCTGACAGATGACTTGGAGTTGTTATTAGTTGTTCTTGTGTTGAAGATGTGGGACATCACTTGCTTAGAGAGAAGTTCGAGTTGTACAGAGACAATAAATCCTTGAAGTATCTTTTGACCCAAAAGGACTTTATAATGAGACAACGATGTTGATTAGAGTTTCTCATTGCTTATGATCTTGATATTTTGTACACATCTGGAAAAGGGAATGTTGTAGTTGATGTGCTTAGTAGGAGGTATGCGGTTAGGGAGAATATAAAAGTGCATCCGACCCTTATAAGTCGCATGGAAGGCAACCAGTAGAGGCTGTTCGACTTGCAAGGATAGCTAAGGCTATGAGTGAGAATGAGGCACCGTAGAGGTGGCCGGGATTCGAGGTTGATAACCGTGGGATATTGAGGATGAACATAATATTATGTGTTCAAATATTGATGAGATTAGGTAGAAGTGTTGACCGAAAGTTATCATTCGAGACTTACGATACATCTAGGGGTTACAAAGACATGTCGAGATATGAAGCAAACTTTCTGGTGGGAAGTTATGAAGAGGGATGTTTCCAAATTGGTGTGTAGGTGTTCTAACTACCAACAAGTCAAGGGTGGCCATCAAAAGACAGTTGGACTACTTTAGCCACTTGAGATTTAGAAGTGAAGCAGATATCTATAGACTTTATAAACGGGCTACCTAGGTCGAGGAAAGGTAATAAATGCGTTTTGGTTATAATGGATCGACTAACCAAGAAGCCACGCTTCTTACCGGCGAGGAAACATGGAAAGCTTCTAGTTTAGCTAAGTTGTATGTTAAGGAGATTGTCATGCTTTTGGAGTTCCTTGTGATATCATGAGCAATTGAGATCCAATATTCACCAGTCAGTTCTAGAAAGTTTTACATGATGCCTTAAGGATAAAGCTGAGTTTGAGTATAGCTTACCATCCTCGGACTAATGGGAAAATGGGGAAGGCTAACTATGTCTTGAAGGACTTTTTTCGGGCTTGTACGTTAGATTTTGGTGGTTCGTACGAAGAGCACTTACTTCTTATTGGGTTTCATGCAATAACACTTACGAAGCTAGCATCACAATGACACCTTTTGAAGCACTATATGACAGACCTTATAAATCTCCATCGTGTTAGGTAGAACCTAGAGATTGTTTAGTACTTGGGTCGGATATGATTTGAGAGGCATTTGATAAGGTATCAAAGATTCAAAAACATAGTTAGCAAGCACAGAATAGGCTGAAGAGTTATGCAAATGAGAGACACAAAGACTTGGAATTCTTTGTTGGGGACTTTGTTTCATAATGATTTCTCCGATGAGGAATGTTGTTTGGTTTCTAAGGGCTGGGAAGCTTGCTCCTTACTTTATAGGACAATTTTCGATTCTGGAGAGGATTGGTACACTTTTTTATAGGGTCGAGTTGCCGATTAGGCTATTATACATGCATAATGTATTTCATGTATCACATTTTCATAAGTATGTGCATGATTCTTCTTTGTAGTGGAAGAGTCGCAGTAAGAAGACCCAAAGATTGAGCCTAACTTGACTATACTTAGGCAAACTGTTCGTGGTGTTGAACGAGATGCAAAACGACTGAGGACTAAGGTCGTGAAGTTGGTTAAGGTACAGTTGAGCGAGGATGCTAGTGATTGCACTTGGGAGAGGAAGGATAGTGTGAGGGAGTCCTATCCGGAGTTGCTTCTAGATTAGTGGTTTCTTAGTAAAGGATAGCTTTCGTTGTGTACTCACGCCTTAGGTGGAGTCACTTAGTATCCATTTTGGTTTGAATTTTAAATTATACGTAATTTTAACACACTATATATTTGTACTTATTTCTTGTGTTCTTGTTTTATCGTCATTTGTGTTTGAGTTTCAAGGATGAAATGTCTAAAGTGGAGGAGAATGCAGCGATCCATAATTTCAAACACTTCTTCTTTGAATAAAGGAAACATTTGGAATATCATTAAGTGTTATAAATGTGATATTATATCCTTATCTCCTTTTAATTAATTATTATTGATAAGAAACTCGTTTTTGAAATTTGTTTACAAAATTAAATACTTTGACGTAATATTGATAATACGACCAAAAATCATTTTATCGGTAAACAACATTATATTCGATATAAGTAGTTCAAACCTTTTATACATGTCTAAATAACATATAAAGTCATTAGTGGTTAATAAAAATATTTTCACTTAATATGGTTAAATAAATCTGTTTCTAAAAGGTCATTAGGAATTAGATATTTTGAGTTTAGATATATTGAAGTAGATATTATCTTTTAGATGTGAGGTGGAAAGCAAGTCACATGGGGTGGGGTGAGGGGTTTTGCCAACTAAAAAAGGTGAGAAGAGGGGTCTGCTTACCTATTGAATTCCTATATAAGTGCAACCATAGTCATAGAAATCATTTTCATAATTTTAGCAAATAAACCAAATCTCTTTATTTCTTATTATCTTCTATTCTAACTAGAATCAAATCAACTTAATCTCTCTACAAACTCAAGCTATAAGTCTTAAAAATATAGAAACACCTTTGATCAAGTTAGAAGTTATATATTTGGGCACACATTCCCAAAAGACCATAGGCAGTGAGCAATTTAAGGCCATTTATGCTTAGGCTGAGAGAAAAAGGAACGAAGGTATGAAGTTTAGGAGCTTGCAAGGTTGAGATAGGAAGTGGAAGCTAGGTCAACACATATGCTTGGTTGTTTACATGTTAAAGGGAGAGAAAACTCACCATTTGAATGTACATGAAGTGTATATATGCTTTTTTTTAAACTATAGTACCGTTCTTGACTTTATATTATTATATTAGTTGTAATTCTTACTTTGGAAAGACAATGACATATGTAATTGATGTATTTGGACTTGTCTCACTTTCTATGACAAGTTGTATCGCTTTGAAATGAAGTACATATGGTTTGGTTGGACTTGGATTGAATTGGACATGAATTTAGAAGTGATTTTACAGTGAATGGTCGCTATAGAAGCACATAGAAATGCCTTGTGTTCAGCATTTTCCATAATATTTTGTAGAGAGGTCCTTAGGAGTTTATTACCATGGTTGTGATGTATACTGAGTATATTTTTTTACTGAAAAAAATATTAGACCATAATAAGTTTATTACCATATCGAAAAAAGGAAAAACATTCAAGTATATAAAACAACCCCCGTTCATAGTCAGTTACAGTACTCAATGATAGCATTTTCTAGCCGCTTTGTATTTCTGAACTGATTTTAGGCATTCTGGAAATGCTGTAGTTTCTTTTTTGAACTTTGATTTTTTTTAAATGACTTTTAGTTTTAATATTTTTATTTAATTGTTTTACAAGTCTTTTGTAACTTACATTAAAGTATTTTAAAAGTGGCTTGGAATTTAGATATATTGCTAATAAAAAATTGTGAATTAAATTAGAAGGTTTATTTCTAAGTAAAAAGAAAACATGCTTTTTGATGTTTTCAAATAAATATAAAATATATATTTTTAAGTAATATTTTAAATGAATGTCTAAACCATAATTATAAGTATTTTTTTATATACAATTTTAGAAAATGAGTTAATTATTTTATGAAAAATATTAGAAAGCTTATGTAATATAATGCCTTTTAAATTGTTTTTGGAATTTTGTTAAATATCTTAGCATTATAAATAAATTAGTACACACACAGATATATATATATTATTTTTAGAAGGGTTTTAAATTATAAACAAATGTTTGACAAAAGGGTTTAGGCGTTTCTTAAGTAGCTCAATCGTGCTTTGTTTTGTTTACTTGTTTATGGAAAGTAATTAATAATATATTTAGCACTAAAAGGCAACGAAGTAGGCTTGGCTATCCGTGAGAGTTAAGAATGTTGTTAGAGTATGGTTTAGAATCATTAGTGCTCTATCTTACTGCTGCAGTCTTGACCTAAGGATTGTAAGTTGAGAAGGTTGGAAACGTGATAAGTATACAAAACTTTATTGACATAAGCGATTGTTTTTAAAGTTAGATAGTCGATTAGTTGACTATTGAATGTGACCAATTAGCTTAGGAAATATACGAAAGCTACATGGCTTCATACTATAATGACCCACCTTTTTGGACGGTTTAAATCGACAATAAACCACACATTTCCGACTCAAACCATTCAAAATGGAGGATTGTTATGGGGTAAATAAGAAAAAGAAGAGAAAGAAATAAAACAAACACAGAATCTAACAGCGGAATGACAAAATATAATAATCAAATAACAGTTTATGAAGCTATTTTACAAATAACATTTGATTATACGTTATAACACAGATCAGAGTTACATACGACACAAATAAATAAATAATGCAGCGGAACAACATGATGCAGTGGAATAAATATAATAAATAATAATATACTAAATCTTCATCCTCGTTCTCTAGAAGTAAGATCTTCAACACACTGAAAAGCTCAGACTGATCCGAGCGTAATGAAAAGACAAACACTCGAGTCATAAATAAAAGATCTTATGTAAGTTAAATCAACAATAAATAAATATGAGTGCAACGGCTTCAGAGATGTTTACGGGGTTTTACATCTCCTATCCATTGTCTAACGTGCATGCAATAACTTAAGAGATATTCGATATTACCATCCCCTAAGGATCCGTTAAACTATCTACTATGTAGAACAATACGCTATTATCATATGTCTACAGTAAAGTAAAGTATTAAAATTGCAATAAGGCATTACTCATATTCCCCTTAATACATTTTATATATTCAAGTAGTCCATACAGTACCGTAAGCTCCACCAAACCAGTGGTTTACTCAGAGGGAACTCCATAGGTATGGTACAAACCAAACTCGCAATGGGCATGATAAGGCATGTGACAAGACATGCGAGACAATGCCAGGGTAGGATTCTACCATTTGTAGAACCGGGCTAGTGGTAATGCATAGCAGCTAGTACCACCCATCTCGGAACACACTCCCATAATCAAATCGAGGGGTGGCTGCCAAATGAATCACAAAGTCATAATATGGTATTAAAGAAGCTTGTTTAATCGAAGGTGCAACATCACTTGGCCCAGGTGTAGTTCTTGTTTTAGTCACATCAAGTTGACACGTGGGAGTCAGTGCTATATTAATACCTCATACAGAATTGTTCGCCAAACCATCCTACTTCATTCTAGAATCTCCAACACGTACATAGTTGTTAAAGTGGTTTTCGGTATTGGCAGAGAGTATGACAATATTCGATCTCAGTTTCTTTAACAGCCAATTCCTTATTTCACACCGGATGTTTCATTTACACTTCCAACACCGATTCATAATCTATATTAATATCATATTCTTAAAATCATATCACTTTCGAAATCATATTCACTTTCGAAATCATATTCACAAAACAAGTTAAACCCTCATTTCAAAATCATCATATTAAATCAGAATATATCATTTCACTAGAAAATATCATTTCCAACTTCACGTAGGTTATAACATCATTTAACCATATTCACTCTAAAATCCAGGATTTAAATATAACTAATTCAGTCTTGCATAGTCTGAATATTTAGAATATAGTTTGGATAGTCATAATTAGTTTAAATGGCTTTAAAAATAGTTTTAAAATAGTTTTAAAATAGTTAAAATACTTCAAATAGTTTAAAATAGTTTAAATCAATTTAAAATAGTTTAAATAGATTTAAAATAGTTTAAGTAGATTTAAAATAGTTTAAAATAAATTAAAATGGATAAATTAGTTTAAAATAGGTTAAAAATAGATTAAGAAGATTAAATAAATTAAAATAGTTTTAAATTGATTGAAATAGTTTAAAATGGTTAAAAATATTAAAATGCTTTAAAATAGTTTGAAATAGATTAAATATAGTTTAATGGTTTTAATGTAAAATGATTTGATTATTTAAATAGTTTACATAGAAAACTAGTTTGGAAACCTAAGTAAATCTAAATTTAAAATAATATATCTTTAAACAGTTTATATTAAAAATAATTAATTTGAAATCAATATCAGATTTAACTATTTCGCCCATTTTAAGAAATCTGGACCATATTTAGTTTCCAAATCAAAAAAAATCCAATTTTAGTTCATTCAATTCAGATTCTCAATAAAACCATTCAAATCCATATCGATTTCAAATCCATGTTTGAACTATAAATTTAAGTTACACCAAATTTAATAGATTTCAAAGTTACATTTTCAAGCATTTCAAAAACTCAATTTCGATAAATTTCATTTATACTTCAAATTCAACTTTGAAATCTCAATTTACATCCTTTAAACAATTCATTTATACCCATTCCAATTTCAACATTTAAGGCTTGGATTTTCAGAAACAATTCAGTTTATATAAATCAAATTCTATTTCAAAATATTATTTAACTAAATTCAAAATTCAAGGATATAAAGTCATTTAATTTAACCTATCCGGTGTTCGTATAAAATTTTCTAACCTATCGTGAAATGATACAGACATATATCATTTCAATCCGCAGCAAACTTAAATTTACGAGTATACACCATTTCAATTGGCAATCCCAAATTTAATTTCAAATCCATGAAATCGCTCGAGTCTATCATTTCATCCCATAACGATTTCCCCCTAATCTATCAGATCATTCAGGTATATATCATTTCAACCCATAAGGATTTTTCTAACAATAAACTAAGGGAACTTGTAGTGTGATATCAATATATATAAAATAACACAAAATCCAGTCATCTAATATCAATAACTAAACATCCACCACAATCATCATTCAAATCAACCAATAATAAAATAACAAGTGACTGATTATTAAAAACTGGTATTAACTAGCAATTTAAAATTTAAAATTAATGGCGATTAAATCCAATAAAAGTCAGATTCAACTGGATGACAATTTAAATATGCCAAACATCAACCGATCAATTTCTAATCACGTCATAAATTTAATTTAACTAACAAAAGATAATTCAGTAGTTGTGAGTGGATTAAAACACTCACCATTGATTTCAAAATGATTTAAAATCTAAATAGACGCCCAAAATTCAACAGTCACAGAATTGGTCCAAACCTATTCCATAATGTCCAGAATTTTGATACGATCGTAGAGAAATAAACCGCATGTAAATCCGACTTCGTACGTAAAAATTATAACGATTATAAGTTATACAATTTTATGAAATAAATAAAACAAATAATAAGAAAAGAAGACATGTCACCCTCCTTCCTCGTGCAAACCCTAGCATTATCGCGATCAGGTTCCAAGATTAGCCGCCTTGACCACGCAATGTTTGCCAACGAACATCCATCCACAGCCAGTCACGACCACGGCGTGCCACACCAGACGAGCCGCCATCCCCTCACAACGCCTAGACCACCATCAACCACGTCGATTGACGTGTATAAGCTCCAGCCGCCGCCACGATTTTCATGCCCGAATTGAATTTTTCGTGACGATTTGACAATTAAATGACCAAACGAACGATACTGATGAACTCCGCTCGTCCGTCTCCACGCGATGGTACCTTCGATTCGACGATCCATCATAGATGACCAAACGCCAATGAACGACCGAGAATGTTGTAACAACCCAAATTCCAATGGTCCGGATTTTTCGCAAAAATGCTAAAAACCAAGCCTACTGAAGCCCGAGTTGGGTATTTGGTATCCTGCAAATAGGCAAAGATGAATATATCAGAGCTCAAAATTTATCTCGCAGCGGGATTAACTAAAATATTATAGTAAGTAAATACTCACCCAAAATGTCTCTGCCATCTACTTAACCTATAGGATGTTATGAGGAGGGGGTCCGAACTAAAGTTTTAATGAATGGATAGATTATACACTTTTAAGGTTAATTCTACATATACATTTTATTTCCATTTACTCTTATATTAGGTTCATTAGGTTACAATACTCTCACCTCTATTCGTGAACCGTGCCTATCTATTCCATAGTAGATTAAAACCAAATAACTAATATATCCATAGATGTATCTATATGCCTAATGACCATATTGGTCCTAGGTACTACCTATGGTACCTTTCATATCCTCCTCGAAAAGGGCTCCATCGTCTTGCTCCGACAGCGTTCTGTGACTACATCTGTAAAGGACAGCTTCGTGAGGCCTACAATACAGATGTTCTCTTGTCGACTATGGAAATGTAAAGCAACGTCCGCAATAGTCTATACTAACGATCGGGCATTTGCGACGCACCACCCAGTGTATACATAGAGGATTATACATAATTGTTCTATCTACTCATCCCGCCAACAAGGTCTACCTTGTACGGAACTCAGTCGAGGATTTTCTATATCTACAAAGGGCAGCTTCCTTAGGCCTGCAATACGGATATTCTAGTTGATCTGTCTCTTTTCTCATCGTGGCTATGGCCTCACGCAGCCGCCTCTCAACTAGTCGAAATACTCTAAAGAGTTAAGTGGTCGTTCCCTACTGCAAAATATCTAACATCCAATTGGCAGTGCCCCTCATCTAATGTCTCTATAGCGAAATAATCATTAGAATTTTGGTTTTAACTCTAATCTTTCCCGAACTCGCTTTTGGTTTTGATGTTGGCCGATATCCGCATGCGACTATCCTTTTGGGTCCTGCCCACTAAATCTACTTGCAAATACTAGGACATACGAATATCCTCTCCGAACATCAACCCCTTCTGACTGCATACAATGGTCCTTCCATGCAAAAAGCAGTCAAGGCATACTCTCTTGATGAAACACCTACAATCCTACCTCCTGGGATGCAGCTTCGTTAGGCCTACCCAGATGGCCATCCTAGAGTATCCTCACATTCGATTGAAGTCTCATACATCCTTCTAGCCTAAAATAACTAAGTTGGATGTGCTTCTCTTTTTCTGAAATCTGTGATGAACTACTTTGCTTGGCTCTTCATCCTTTGGACTACTCCAAACGCATCTCACTCTTTTATTAGACCCTAAGTCTAATTTTTTAATTTGTGTTTAGTTTACTTTTCTTATTCTATTGGCTACTTATTTACCCTAATTAGCATATTCTTGCCCTTGTCTCACTTCTGGCTATTGTGAGACCACTGTTAATCTAATAGGGAATGCTGTTGGTACAACCACTTCTATTACCTTGCGTATTTAACTCAATTTTAGTCAGCATCTTCTAGTATCACTATTCTATTTGCTTATTAACTTAATTTAAATCTTAAATAAGCAATTCTGTTCTTTCTACTTTAATTATAACTTATGTTATAATTTTATTTGTAATTGTCACTTTTATCTTCTTTTATAATCTGTATATCATTACAAGTGTCTCTCTTCTGTTCTAGGCCATCTTCTTTTATTATGATATAGAATTCTCTTATATTGTATAATTTACTTATCATAATAACTGTCTCTCTATATACTCTACATCGTGAATGCAGATCTAGGATCATTATCGTTTACAGCTTCAAATTATTATCTAATAATTTACTTGATTCATGTCATACTTTGCTATATTATCTTCCATTCTAGAAAGTAATTCTATTTTATTTGGTTGGTTATGAAAATTATATTTAAAAATCCATTTCCATAGTTTAATATTAAATAGTACTATAAACAATAATCCATAGCTGCTAGATATTTCTTTTACTATTTTGGAATAGTGTAAAATGTAGTGGTTTCTCGATTTTACACTAATTTTCTTTTTGTTTATATTATTCTAGCAATTACGTTCACTGTTGTCTTTTAAATATTAAATTTTATAAATGTATCCTATTTTCTAAACCAATCAATTACCCTTTTAGTTACTCCAAAACCCAGTTATTAGATTAATTAACTTTTCTCATTTTAATGCAATTTATTATAGTAATTCCATTCCTCAAACTTTAATTACGTTACATCTTATTTTCTTCATTTCAATATTCTTAATTATTTAATCAATATTCATGTTTAATCTATTCTAATCCATACGAAAAGAAAGATGAGAAAATAGAATAAGAATGACGCTTGCATAGAAATCCAAAACGTAGAAACAGATGTAAATAAACACTAATACTGCAAATAAACTATAGATTCCTTATAGTTCAGCATAACTTAATTAATAGGATTAACTAATGAATAAAATTCTCTAAACTGTAGTTTAACGCTAATACATCTTAAACTTAAAAGATATATAAGCAAATCCACTCACCTTGCTAGCTTTCCAAATCTCCCTGTTTTTGTTTCAAATCATTCCCTAACATCTATATTCAACTCCCTTGTAATCCCTATTTGGAATTACAAATGATATATTTACAGATCTATAATATTTGATAGAGAAAAGGAAGAGATTTGGATTAGAAATAGCAAATAAAACTCAGATCAAGGGTTTTACCTTTGACATAGCCTTCTGATTTGAACTAATTCCTAATTCCCTAATTAATTCTATTCCCTTTCTATTTAGATCTAGATTCATGTGAATTAGATCTAAAATTTTATTACCAAGAAAGCGTAGAAGAGATAGAAAAATGACAGAGCTTCTGTAGGCAAAGGAAAAATAATGAGAATAAAAATGAGGCTCTACATCTATATTCATAGTGGTTCAAATTAGGGCTAACCATAAGATATAAAACCATAAAATCTAAAGCGTACACTTAGTCTATGGACATTAAATTGATATATATTTTTCTGCATTTGTTTTCATTTCAAATTGATTCTCCAACAATCTTTTCATTAATCACTTTCCCCTACTCTCTCGCAATCTATGGAAATATATATTTTTAAATGTGACGTTTCTTTTAAATAAGATTCCCTTATTAATCACCCAATTAATAAATTCCATATATACCTAGAATTAATGTACTACACAATTAATACCTGCCTGCACTATGATTTCTTATCAAATTAATATACCATCAACACCATATTAATTCCTCATATATATGCACGTTAACTTATTTTATTCTCATAATTATTGCATACATATATTCTACAATTGAATTTTGAATCACAGTTTTGATTATATATATTACTATAAGTCTCTATGTTTATTAATTGACAATTGATTACTTGCATAAATTACTCTTCCTCTATTTTATTCTCTTACACTAACATATATATTTCTTATCTTCTCAATTAGTTGCTACAATGTATGTTCCCTTTCTTGTCAATTCCTGTCAATTAATCACCTCTACTAATTAATTTAATATTAATTTCCCTTTTAAACAAACACCATTAATTAATCTTCCCTATTAATTGATTTTATATAATTTCTCTCTTGAATTTATTTGTTACACAATTATATATGTATTCCAAATAATATTAATTAGTTGCCCCATTTACAAACATTTCATTGTTTTAAAATTTCAAATGTATATAACTTAATTAAATTATATGCATATATAATTGTAATTAGCACGGGGTGTTACATTCCCCCCCCTTTGGAAATTTTATCCCAGAAATTTGATAAGGATTCAGTTATGTTATTTCTCGTATTAATCACATCCATTTTGTATACATCCAATTTTGCAACAATCCGTGCATAGTGCAAAGAGCAATACATCATAAAATATATGCATGTACAAGAGTTTTTATGCAGTACCTCCTATATGAATGCTTTTCCTTTTAGAAATTCCTTTTAAAACATGATACACACATCCTAAATATACTTGCAATTTCTATATGAATGCAATCTTTTGAAAACTCAAAATATATTTCATTCAATTTTTCCGACACTCATACTGAATGAGAGCATAGTGCAATAAATTTTTACATCCAAACCTACCACACAACTTTTAGTTTTTGAATTTTAGAAAATTCTGTTTTCCAAATTCAATTTTTTATGTTATAAAGAAGGTGCATATTTCTCTGTTTTTCTTTTTTGCATATCTTCCTCTGTACTTGGGATTTATGGTACTATTCTAAAAAAAATATTTAATTCCCCAAACAAAATTTTTATAAGAAAATATTTCTTTTCAAAATTTTCTATTGACGTTTCTGTCGCTTTCTTTAAATTTTGTACCTTCCTTTTAGTTATCTTATTCTGCTTTTACTTTTTTTTAAACAACAACTAACACAACTATCAACTAGGGCAAGGAGGTCTAGGACCATGTCCACTTTGACACATAAAGGTCCTACTCAAGAAATCCAAGTAACTCATATGCTCCTCCTGTCGCCTATCACATGTTACCAACTTACGCTATATTACTCATGAAGAATAAGATCTATTCATCTCTTCTATTCCATGTTCAGAAAGGAATGACTAAGTCTCATTTACTGCAATGGATAAGGGTTTCAAACTATGCAGTCTCTATCTAAAAAGACAACTAAGCTTAGGGAAATTTTCTCTTTGCCTTTCATTTTCGCCATCTAAGGTCTACCTATCCTAACCACGTGTGTCTTATCATCTTACTAATATCATTTCACTATTCTTCTATAGTCTGCACACATGAAGCAACATTTTTAGGTTTTCACTAGTGTCCTATACACCTTACGGGAACTTTTATTATTACTAACAGTAATTACTTCTATAACCTTATACTTTTCCCGTTACATCTAGGAAATGGTTTTTATCCACTCCATATTTAAAAGTCTAATTTGGTTTTGTATTTATCAAATTTTCTTCAAAAATTAAAACTTATAAATTTTATCTTTTCAAAAACTTATTTACTTTTCCACCAAACCATCTTTTTTTAAACATGTCTTGCTTGTTCTTAAAACATTCTTCTTTTTCTTGACTTTAAAAAAATGTCCTAACAAGTTTTCAAAATATCCTCTCTTTTTATAGATTTTCAAATTTACTAAAACTGGGATAAATAAGAACAATTAATTTTTCAAAAATCTCTTAACTTTCCCAATCTTTCAATTACTTAACCTTGAGAGTTACTAACATACTATACTTAATGGTTTTATACCTTAATGTATTGGAATTATTTTCTCTTATGAGAAACCATTAACGTTAAAACCTTCTATGAATCCTTTAAAGGAGGATTTCATGTTTATGTGAAACTATAAGGAATTTATTTTATATTTCATAAAAATAGGCTATACAAAATATAGTGTTTTACATACCTTGTTCATCTCTTTCACGTATTAGCTTGCACAAAACATATTTATTTTTTATTCATAAAAAATTATATCATTATTCATTTCATTTCAATAGATTCAAGCATGTTTACTCTATATATACTTACATAAGATATTTCATACTAAATTCATTAATTCATCGTAAATTATTTTTCAAAAGAACTCATTTTTAAAAAAAAATTATAACTAGAAAATGTTTTCATGTGCTTATTTAAATAATAAGTGTACATACAAACCACTATAGAAATTATTTCCAAAAAACATTTGGGTCAAAACCAATATTGCGTAAAACACCATTACTACAACCCAAAAATAATAATATATGGATTTGATTAAAATAAATATTAATAAATCCCTATGCTATGTATAAACATTTACTTCGGGAGTCACCTAATATAACAATAGTGTCATAGTCTATACTTCCTTTATTTTTACTAAAAACATTTATTACAACAATAAATGTTGTAACCTAAAGTTTTCGATACTTAACACACTCTTGGGTTTTATATTCAAAATCATGGTTTACCTACAAAGAAACTAGCGAGCTATACATGCTCTATAATTGTTAACCCGCCTCTTGGTAAGGCCACAGGCATACAGATTTAACTAAGTCGACTTCACGATTATCGAGGTTGGAATATGATGGATTTGGTTTAAAAGGATGAAGTTCACTTTGATACGCCGCTCAGTTGAGAAGTGGAGAAATGGCACGACTCGGTCTAGAAGTTATGGGTCGTTCGGCATGGACAACCCGGTCTGGATGTTCTAGGTCGCTCGGCATTGAGGTGAGAGCAAGGTGGCTCTACATTGGTGGGACCATTAAGCATAAAGTAGTGGCTCGACAAATGTCGCTCGGCATGAGGCGGTGGCTCGACAAATGCCGCTTGGCATAAGGCGGTGGCTCGGCAAATGCCACTCGGAATAAGCGGTGGCTTGACAAAAGTCGCTTGGCATGGAAGTCACTCGGCCTGAAAGTCGTTCGGCATCGAATTCGCTCGGCATGGAAGTCGTTCGGCATGGAAGTCGCTCGGCATGGAAGTCGCTCGACATGCAAGTCGCTCGACATGGAAGTTGCCACGGGAAGTCGCCACGGGAAGTCAGTACGGGAAGTCTCCATAGGAATTCGCCACAGGAAGTCGCTACATGAAGTCGCTCATACCATGATGAAGGATGTTGGCTCGGCTATGGCCCTAATGGGCCAGACTGCTAAGGAAGCCGAGCAACTCGGGATTTTCTTGTATATACAGCATGAGGGTGTTCAGAAAGGGGATCTTCCTTTGGTTCTCTGGTTTTTTATTTTCTAAGGTTAGGACTACTCTACAGTGTTGTAACTGTAATCGATTATTACAGCAATAAAAATAAAACTTCTGGATTGGACGCATGCCAGAGTGAGCCGAACCACCATAAAATCTGTTGATCTCTACTGCTTTCATCTTTATTTTGACTGTTCTTCATATTATTACTATCTACATACATTCTATCTGTTATCTGTGATTGTTAGTTGGTGCTTTCATTTACATTTGGGTGTTAGTGACCAGTTTTGGCGCTAAAATTTTGTTGCTTTCATTGAGAAGGAAAGCACTCAGGAATTTTGAAGCAAGGAACTTGGATTCTGGGAAATAATGGCTAGGCCATTAGCAAGGAAGCAAGTGATAGAAAGGAGAAATCAGGAGGGAAGTCAAGAGGCATCCTCTAGAGATGAAGCAGGTGGAGCATCCATCTACATTGCCAGAGAGGAGATGGAAGCGGTGATGAAACATCAAGAGGAGATGATGCAGGCTCTTCTTAGGCAATTTGGACAACCAAAAACTGCAGGTGCTCAAGAACTTGGAGTTGGACCAGAGGAACTCAACCTGCAGGCGGATGGAGTGATTTAGCAGGGGGCAGCTCCCAATCAACAAACAACTAACGATCTGGATGGAACTAGGCTCGGTGACGCACCACCAGAAAATGCTGGACCAATCCTCGGAAGGATACCAGAAGACACTGTGCATCCCGACGCCAACATGAATACTGGAGTATGTGACGAGGAGTATGTGCGAGGATTCCCTTGTGAACTCAGGGGACAAATCGAGATCAACGGACAAGGATAACAACTTACCGACAACGATAATTTAGCGAAGATGGTTAGACGAGCTATGAGAGGTGGATTGGTAAATAAAAACTTGGAGGATGTGAATAGGAGTCCCTTTACTCCTACTATCAAGCGAGCTAGGAACCCACCGGATTTTAAGCTACCAGTATTGGAGATGTATGACTGGAGAACAGATCCTGCCATTCATTTGACAAGGTACGTAAGGCATGTAGAGGTACTGGGGGCATCGGATGAGGTCATGGTTTGATGCTTCCCTTTGTATTTGATGGATATCACAGTTATGCGGTTCAGACAGTTGGAGAGTGGTTCTATTGACACTTGGACCGAACTAATTTAAAGGTTTATGAGGCTATTTTGAGACCACATAGTCAGACCCAAGATCATAATGACCTTGACATCGATGAATCAATGGAAGGGAGAGTCTCTTAAGAAATTCTTAACCAGGTTCAACGCCGCGGTAGCCTCAATGGATCGACCCGATCCGTCAATGGTTTTGATGGAAGTAGTCTTAGGAATCACGGATAATTCGAATTTCAAGATATCATTTAAACGAGACCCACCGAGGGATCTCGGGTGGGATCTCGGGGAGTTCTACCATGAGGCAGAAAGGTTCCTGAGATAGGAGGATGCGCAGGCTGAGAGAGTAGGGAGAGAGGCTGAAGCTTATGTAGTGAGGGGTGGAGGTCTACCCAGGGAGGATCCAAGTAAAATGATAAAGGAAAAAGGAAAACAGATGGAGATAGTGGAACTTCGAAGACGCCTCGAAAGGAGTCAAAGTTTTCTTCATACATAAATTTAACTAAGACTCTAGAAAGGATTTACTTGGATACTCGAGGGCACCTCCAATATCGAAGGCCGGCAAAGAGAGAGCCTTTTGAATATGAGAGGGCATCAGGAAAGCATTGCCTATTCCATGAGCTAGATGGTCACAACACAAACAACTGTCAGAATTTGAGAGATATCATTGAGGAGCATGTAAGGAATGGTTATGTATAGCAATTTGTAAGGAATCGAGCTGTGGCAGTGGGGCAGGAGCAACCACCGCTTACCTCGAATGAAGATAGCACTGGGCCTAGGCAACGCCATCTCATTATCAATTAAACAGATTTATGGTTTTGAATAAGTAATAGAACTCAAAGTAATACGGCTGGGTCACTTACACACCTATGGGATCGAGGACGGTCCCTAGGCATGCTCTGAGATGACGAAAAACCGTACTACTTGAGTCTATGATATCATATTTTCTTTCTATTTTTCTACAAACTCTGTTTTCTTCTGTGGCACCGTGGACATTTAATTCCTTTCGTTGTACAAACTTCTGCTTCGATAACTGAATTCTATAACAATTAGATTTGGATCAGTGTAATAAATAATACAGGTCTTGCGATCACGGTCCCCATCGGTGAGACGAGGCAGTGATCACAAGTTATAAGTCCCTACGTCGGAGAGTGATGCGATCGACTCGAAGAGAATATAAAAGTCCTTGGCTGGAGAGCCAAGCACGATGAATTTCAAAAGTCCTTGGCCGGAGAGACTAGGCCGGAGAGTATCTAAGTCCTTGGCTGGAGAGCCGAGGCCGCAGAATATCAAAGTCCTTGGTCAGAGAGTCAAGGCCGGAGAATATAAAAGTCCTTGGCAAGAGAGCCATGGCCGGAGAGCCGAGGTCAGAGAATATCAATGTCCTTGGCCGGAGAACCTATGCCGGTGAATATAAAAGTCCTTGGCCAGAGAGCTGAGGCCGGAGAATATAAAAGTCCTTCGCCAGAGAGCCGAGGCCGGTGAATATAAAAGTTCTTGGCCGGAGAGCCGAGGCTGGAGGATATAAAAGTCCTTAGCCAGAGAGCCGAGTCCGGTGAATACAAAAGTCCTTGGCCGGAGAGCCGAGGCCGGTGAATACAAAAGTCCTTGGCCGGAGAGCCGAGGTCGGAGAATATAAAAGTCCTTGGCCGGAGAGCTGAGGCCGGTGAATATAAAACTCCTTGGCCGGAGAGTCGAGGCTGGAGCATACAAGAAATCCTTGGTCGGAGAACCGAGACCGGAAAACTTACAAGCCCTCGACCGAAGAGCTGAGACTGGAACAGGATAACGCGACCCGGCGAGGTCTATGTGTTCAAGGTTAAACCCGAAGAGGTCATGGATTTCATAATATGGTTATGAACGGGATATGGACTTCGGATATTGAATTTGAGGCTATTCAAAATACACCTTTCAACAGCAAGACATATTTTGGGGGGCAAATATTAACTTGCCACTTGGTAAGGCAAAGGACAGGTAGATTTAACTAAGTCGACTTCATGATTATCGAGGTTAGAATATGATGGATTCGGTTTAAAAGGATGAAGTTCACTTGGATACGTCGCTCGATCAAGAAGTAGAGAAGTGGCACGGCTCGGTCTGGAAGTTGTGGGTCGTTCGGCATGGACGGCTCGGTCTGGATGTTCTAGGTCGCTCAGCATTGTGGTGAGAGCAGGGAGGCTCGGCATTGGTGGGACCGTTCAACATAAAGTAGTGGCTCAACAAATGCCGCTCGGCATGAAGCGGTGGCTCGGCAAATGCTGCTCTGCATGAGCCGGTGGCTCGGAAAATGCCGCTCGGCATAAGGCAATGGCTCGGCAAAAGTCGCTCGGCATGGAAGTCGCATGGAAGTCGCTCGGCATGGAAGTCGCTCGGCCTGGAAGTCGCTCGGCATGGAAGTCGCTACAGGAAGTTGTTATAAGAAGTCGCCAAAGGAAGTAGCCGTAGGAAGTCGCTCGTACCATGATGAAGGATGTTGGCTCGGCTATGGCCCTAATGGGCCCAGACTGTTAAGGAAGCCCGGTAACTCGGGATTTGCCTATAAATACAGGATGAGGGAGTTCAGAAAGGGGATCTTCCTTCAGTTCTTTGGTTTTTTATTTTCTAAGGTTAGGACTGCTCTACAGTGTTGTAACTGTAATCGATTATTACAGCAAAAAAAGAATACTTTTGAAGTGGACGTAGGTCGGAGTTAGCCGAACCACTATAAAATCTGTTGTTCTCTGCTGCTTTCATTTTAGTTTTGATCGTTCTTCATATTATTACTCTCTACATACGTTCTATCTGTTATCTGGCTGTTAGTTGGTGTTTTCATTTACATTTGGGTGTCAGTGACCAGTTTTGGCGCTAACAATAATTCTTCAAAAAGAATTTCACTTTTAACAAAATTTACATCGTATAAAAACTATTTAAATTTCATACCTATTATTTTTTTCAAAAACCCAATAATTACTTCCTTAAATATATTAACCATTATATTTTTCAATTAATTCAAAAGTTCATTTTTATTGGGATAGACATAAAGTGGATTTTCTTCATAATAAAACCTCTTATTATTCATAAAATAAAAACACTCTCCCTACTATCCCAAAGGAACTTCTCTACTTCCTAAAACATATGAATACAAATTTTCTCTCAAACCATGGCTTAGTTGTATGCTATAAATCGGTAATAACATAGGGCTCTACATACTTGGGTCATCCCAAACCCAACTAGCAAATTATACACAAATATAATTCTAAAAACATTCCATGTGTTAAAATCTATGGTTAGCCACTATTTGGATTTTAGTACATAATATATTTATATTTAAGTACAAATACGTTCACTCACTATCTACCTAGGAATCCTAAACCTAGGCTCTGATACCAATTGTAACAACCCGAATTCCAGTGGTCGAGATTTTTCGCAAAAATGCTAAAAACCAAGCCCACTGAAGCCCGAGTTGGGTATCTGGTATCCTGCAAATAAACAAAGACAAATATACCAGAGCTCAATAATTTATGTCACAGCGGGATTAAATAAAATACAATAGTAAGTAAATACTCACCCAAATGATAACAATTTCTAAGCAAGTGTCATAAAGCTGAGAAGTCTCTGCCATCTACCTAACCTGTAGGATGTGATGAGGAGGGGGTCAGAACTAAAGTTCTGATGAATGGATAAATTATACGCTTTTAAGATGAATTCTACATATACCATTTTATTTCCATTTACCCATATATTAGGTTCATTAGGTTACAATACTCTTTCCTCTGTTCGTGAACCGTGCCCATCTACTCCATAGTACATTAAAACCTAATAACTCATATATACATATATGTAGCTATATGCCCAATGACCATATTGGTCCTAGGTACCACCCATGGTACCTTCCGTATCCTCCTCGAAAAGGGCACCAACGTCTTGCTCCTATAGTGTTCTTTGACTACATCTGTAAAGGACAACTTCGTGAGGCATACAATACAGATGTTCCATTGTATACTATGAAAACATAAAACTGCATCCGTACTTGTCTATACTAATGCTCTTGACATCCGCAACGTACCACCTAGCGCGTACATTGAGGACTATACGTAATCGTTCTATCCACTCTTTGAATCCCCGTCTACTTGTACGGAACTCAATCAGGGATTTTCTATATCTGTAAAGGACAGCTTCTTTAGGCCTATAATATAGATGTTCTAGTTGGTTTGTCTCTTTTCTCATCGTGACTATGGACCAACGCAGCCTTCCCTTAACTAATCAGAAAACCTCTAAAGAGTTAAGTGGTCGTGTCCTATTACAAACAATCTAACATCTAATTAGCGATATCCCTCATCCAATGTGTCGATAGTGCAAGGATCATTGGACTATTGATTTTAACTCTAGTCTTTCCTGAACTCGCTCTTGGTTTTGATGATGACCGATATCCGCATGCGACTATCCTTTTGGGTCCTGCCCATTAAACTTACTTGCAAGTACTGGCACATATGAATATCCTAATCCAAACACCATCCCTTTTTACTGCCTATAATGTTCCTGCCATTCAAAAAGCAGTCAAGGCATACTCTCTTGATGGAACACCAACATACCTGCCTCTAGGGATGCAACTACGTTAGGCCTACCGAGAGGGCTATTCTAGAGTATCCTCACGTCCCGTTGAAGTCTCGTACTTTCTTCTAGCCTAAAGTAACAATGTTGGACGTGCTTCTCCTTTGCTGAAATCTGTGATGAATTGCTTTACTTTGCTCTTCATTCTTTAGGCTACTCCAAACGCATCTCACTCTTTTATTAGACCCTAACTCTAATTTTTTAATTTGCGTTTAGTTTACTTTCTTATTCTGTTGGCTATATATTTACCCAAATTAGCATTGCCCTCGTCTCACTTCTGGCTATTGCGAGGCCATCATTGATCTAATAGGGAATGCTGTTGGTACTGCCACTTCTACTACCTTGCATATTTAACTCAATTTAAGTCTTAAGTTTATTAAATAAGCATCTTCTAGTATCACTGTTCTATTTGCTTATTAACTTAATTTAAATCGTAAATAAGCCATTCCATTCTTTCTACTTTAATCATAACTTCTGTTATAATTTTACTCCTAATTATCACTTTTATGTTCTTTTATAATCTGTATATGGTTACAAGTGTCTCTCTTCTGTTCTAGGCCATCTTCTTTTATTATGATATAGAATTCTCTTTAATTCTCTTATATCGTATAATTCACTTATCATAATAACTATCACATTGTATAGTCTGCGCCATGGATGCAGATCTAGGATCATTATCGTTTACAACTTCAAATTCTTATCTAATAATTTACTTGATTCATGTCATAATTTGCTTTATTATCTTCTATTCTGGGAAGTAATTATATTTTATTTAGTTGGTTATGAAAACTATATGTAAAAATCCATTTCCATAGTTTAATACAAAATAATACTATAAAAAATAATCCATAACCACTAGATATTTCTTTTACTATTTTGGAATAGTGTAAAATATAGTGGTTTCTCTATTTTACACTAATTTTCTTTTTCTTTCTTTTATTCTAGTAATTACGTTCATTATTATCTTTTAAATATTAAATAATAGAAATGTATCCTATTTTCTAAACCAACTAATTAACCTTTTAGTTACTCTCAAATCCAATTATTAGATTAATTAACTTTTTTCATTTTAATGTAATTAAATAAAGTAATTCCATTCCTCAAACTTTTATTACTTTACATCTTATTTCCTTTATTCTGGTATTCTTAATTATTTAATCCACATTCATGTTTAGTCTATTTTGATCCATATGCAAAGAATGAGGAGAAAATAGAAGAAGAATGACGCTTGCAAAGAAATCCAAAACGTAGAAACAAGTGTAAATAAATACTAACACTATGAACAAACTATAAATTCCTTATAGTTCAACATAACTTAATTAATAGGATTAATTATCGAATAAAATTATCTAAAAGGGAATTTAGCGATAATATATCTTAAATTTAAAAGATACATAAGTAAATCCACTCACCTTGCTTGCTTTTCAAACATCCCTGTTTTTATTTCAGATCTGTCCCTAACATCTATATTCATCACCCTTGTTGTCCCTATTTGGAATTACAAATGATATATTTACAGATCTATAATATTTGAAAGTGAAAAGGAAGAGATTTGGATTAGAAATAGCAAATAAAACTCAGATCTATCGTTTTACCTTTGACATAGCCTTTTGATTTGAACCAATTGCTAATTCACTAATTAATTCTATTCTCTTTCTATTTAGATCTAAATTCATGTGAATTAGATCTAAAACTTTGTTATTAAGAAAGTGTAGAAGAGATAGAAAAATGGTAGAGCTTATGTAGGCAAGAGAAAAATAATGAGAATAAAAATGAGGCTGTGCACCGATATTTATAGTGGTTCAAATCAGTGCTAACCGTTAGATATAAAACCCTAAAATATAAAGCGTACACTCAGTCTATGGACATTAAGTTAATATGTTTTCTTCTGTGTTTATTTTCATTTCAAATTGATTCTCCAACAATTTTTTCATTAATCACTTTCCCCTTCTCTCTCGCAATCTATGGAAAGATACATTTTTAAATGTGACGTTTCTTTTAAGTAAGATTCCTCTATTAATCACCCAACTAATAGATTTCCTATATGCCTAGAATTAATTTACTATCCAATTAATCCTTACCTCCACTGTGATTTCTTACCAAATTAATGTGCCAATCAACACCATATTAATTCATCACATATATGCATATTAATTTATTTTATTCCCATAATTGTTGCATGCATATATTCTACAATTGAATTTTGAATCACAATCTTAATTATATGTGTTACTATAAGTCTCCATGTTTATTAATTGACAATTGGTTACTTGCATAAATTCCTCTTCCTCCATTTTCTTCTCTTGCACTAACATATGTTCCCTTTCTTGTCAGTTCCTGTCAATTAATCACCTCTACTAATTAATTGAATATTAATTTCCATTTTAAAAAAACACCATCAATTAATCTTTCATATAAATTTATTTTATATAATTTATCTCTCTAATTTATTTTTTTACACAAATGTACATGTACTCCAAATAATATTAATTAGTTGCCCCATCTACAAACATTTCTTTGTTTTAAAATTTCAAACGTATATAAATTAATTAAATTATTTACATATATAATTGTAATTTAACGTAGGGTTTACAAATGTTTTGGCCAACTATGGATAAATCAAAACTCGATTGCAAAAATGAATAGCAGATCAAGATTGCGCTCTTCGAGAGCTTCAAAATGGTATATAATATGCTACGGTTTTTAGGAGTTTGATTTTTGATTTGCTTTTAATTTGCAATTGAATTTAGGAATTAGGGTTTCTGCTATTTGAGAAGGAGGAACAAACATATGGAATTGTACATACTGTAATAAGAAATAGAAAGGCTGCTAGGGTTTAGAAAAGTCTACTTATATAAACAGGGCCCGATTAGAAAGAATAACATACCGAGTTGATTTGGAACTAAAATAACGACCCGAAAAGCCCATTCTGCTTTCAAAACGAAAATAAGTCATCCCATATATCAAAATAGATGTTTTTGATATTTTTAAATTCAATGGAACATGTTTCGAGTCCTAATTTCATCATATGAAGAAGTTAACTATTGAAGTTGGCTTATTTCAAATTGAAATCATTAAATTAATTTTTGCGCGTTTCGAGCTCGTACGATCAAACGACAAGTCTGATCGCTATGAAACTTAAAATCCTACAATAATTCACCATTACAGATCCGATGAAACTGGTTTCGTCGAAATCCGAGACAGTGGCCAAAATGGCGATTTTCACATTAATACATAAATTGTTATTAAATTAATAATCACCATTAAATTCAAAATTTTATAGCTAACAAGTTTTTAATTTCTAATCACATAGAAATCAAATAATTGTTTAAAATAAATTTCCCATGTCAAATTCAATACTAAATATTGCACAATTTACAACATCCAATTTTAATTGCAACAACTTCATAAATAATGATTTAAATTCAAATAAATTAGTTTATTTTGATTTAAATCTTATTATTCAATCAACTATCACTTGATGGATATACTTAATATTTGCTTATATTTTATTACATCTTCTTCTACAACTACCATCTTAATTCACATCAACGACAACATTAAATTATATTAATTTCAATTGATTTACAGTTTGATTCCAACGGCTTAATTCACTTTTAATCATAACTTACTTATGATTAAAGGTTCATAAGATAGATATGACTCAACTTTTGTTCTAGCCTCTACGTGGTATTTGTTTACAGATGATTCAATTCTTTTTTTATTGCCTAGATAGTCTTATTTAGGTTTTTATTTCCTACCTTATAAATACATGTATATATGTGTATTAATTATATAAAAATACATACATATGTATCATTCTAATTTTTTCCTTAGTCATTTTCCAGATACAGGTATGGGCGATTGGATATCAGATTCATTTTGCAGGTACTCATGTCTTCAGAATGCAGGATATTAGATTGTAGAGAGGTCGTCAGAGCAGTGTATCTTCATCCAGGACTTATAGCAGTTTCTCCTCAGATATAGGATACTGCTATCTTCATTATGGTGTACTTTTTCAGGAGGATCTATTCTTCAGTTTGGCACTCCTACCTCTTGTTCAGAGCCTTCAGAGTGGTTTCTCTATTTAGCAGAACCACTTCAGAATATATGCTTAGTCACCCCTTCTGATCCAGATGTTTGGAGCTTCTTTATTAGTTTGTGACATCATCCAGTAGTTTTGATTATTTCTTTAGTTCTTTAAGGTACTCCTAACATCTTAATATCGGGCGGTGGCCATGCCGGAGCTCGATATCGGGGTGTGATGGGTGGTGGCCTTAACGGAACTCATCTTAGGAGTACCTGAGATTTGACATATGTGTTTAGTTTTTGTTACCTGCTAGGCATGTTGGCAGCACCTTATATCTGTGATATATATTCACATGCGTGCTCTTCTTTATTCGTAGAGGATCACACATTTTTCTCAAAAAAAAGATTCAAATTCAAATAAATTAATTTGTTTTGATTTCAATCTTACTATTCAATCAACTGTCACTTCATGGATATACTTAGTATTTGTTTACAATTTATTACATCAATCTTTTACAATTACCATCTTAATTCACATTAACTACAATATTTAATTATATTAATTTCATTTGATTTACAATTTAATTCCAACAGATTAAATGATGAAATGATAGTTAAACAATTATTACAACTTACAATTTCAAACATATTTCTATGTTTATTATTTACCAACCAAGCTAATAAATTCACATACTGATTAATCATTCCATATTAACCAATTCAATTAATTACATGCAATCCTATCGTTTATTACAATATTTGATTTATTTACGTATTTACAGTTTATAACCAATTTTAAGTTTACAATCAATTTCAATTAATTGAAATTGCATTAAAATAGTCATAAATTATCTTAAATTAGCATTATCAAATCTCATTATAATTGTTTCTCACTAATAAACCATACATATTTAATTTCATCCAATATTAAATACCAAAATCTTATTTAATTAATATTTTAATTATCAATAATAACGGATCGTTACATATACAGTTTGAGCTCCCCAAGGGAGGACTCATTGGTATGAAATGTCTAAAGCTTTAAGAATTGCATACATACGAAATCCACTAGGGAGGAATCCTTTTAATACAGTTCGCTTACTTCTAAAAGAACCGAAATTGTGTTAACTGAAAATTCATCAATTACTCATGAAAAACCACTTTAAAACCACTGTATAAAGCGGTTGTGAAAAAGAATGTTATGGAGTCAAAATGTCTATCCTGACGTTAGGTCTAACATAGAGGTTCACGTTAAGATTTCAGACTAATGCTATAGAGTTGAACTATCTATCCTCAAGTTAAATCCAAGGGAGTGGTCAGCATTAGCATTTGTCCGACGACTTATGCTGGAATCCATAAATGGATTCATAATATGTTCGAGTGATGAAGAATCATGTAAAAGATGCCAAACATGACCTCACCATCGAAAATGATAGAAAATAGAGTAGGGCCATAACTAGTGGGTTTAGCTAACCCAAGGTTGTATCACCTCCATAACTTGAGATGTTTGTCAATGTTGCTAGTGGGAGTTGATGATATTCATTATCACGTGTTCAGGCATGGACAAGTGATGTTTTTCTTTGCGGTATATTTTATCTAGATATATACGATGTTCGGTAGGTAGGTTTTGATACTTGTCCAGGGGGCTGGCTTCAGTTTAGTAAAGCGACCTCCATGGAAAATCCACATGCGAACATACCATAATGGTTTTATATGTATTTCTACTGTTGTTGTGTTGCAAGATGCAAGCATCACAACTATTTTCTGCTTTATATCCTACCCCCTAGAGACTATCTATTATATCCCTTATTTACTTATCAAATAGTTTGTTTCTTTTAAGGGGAAAATATTATGGTGATTCGTGCGGTTTCAAAAGTTAATGTTATATGGATTCACGTATCTTGAGTTTCTTATACCAAATGTATGTCCGAGACATGTTTTTTAGTTTCACTAAATTCTCATGCACTCTTTCCAGTAGGCAGAGTATGTAGGATCGATTTCATCCTAGAGGGGGGGTGAATAGGGTGATAGTGTAAATTATAAAAATTAATTGCAGAAGCTAATTAATATTTAACACGGATCACAGAATAGCAGCACAGATATTGCAGAATATAAATAACAGAATAAAACAGAACAACACAGAATTTACCCAGCTTCGACAAAACCCTGCCTACGTGCTGCCCCCAAGGTTTCTACTAGAAATTAGATAGTCCCTCGCTTACACACGTAAACTCGCTATACCCGTTATTGACTAATCTAACTCTACGCTCAAAACCCTGACCACAACTCAACCACCGAGTTGCGAATTCCCAAACTACACACCGTAGTTTGTACCCTAGTCACACGACTAGAAAATTAAAACGGTTTAAAAAGAAAATACAATTAAAAACAATTAAAATAAAATTAAGCCCTAATTATAAATTTAAAGCCCTTAAAACAAACTCCTTTAGAAAGTAGGCCGGCCTCCTTTGCTATTCGACCCGTCTCTTTTATTTCTCTGTTCGTAATGGCGGCCGTTCCTTTTTAGGGCTTCGTCCTTGATCAAATTGGGGCTTTCGAAGTGCCGATAATTTGTTGATTGATTCAATGATTCTTCGCGTGTACTGTTGATCGATTGTTGCTTACTTCGGCTGCTTCGTTGTTCGATCGAGTTCGACTCCTTGCTTCGGTATGTAAATTTATCCTTTTGCTTTACTGGGTTGATGCTTGAACTCGATCGTGATTCGAGTTGGATGATTTGTTCTTTGTTATGCTCGAACTCGAATGAATTTGCCGATGATGTTTCGTGGTTTATATAGGGTTTGTAACCCTAGATTTGCGTCGTATATTCTCTATTTGAATTTGTCATATTATTCACCTCGGCCGTTCGATTAATTTCTGATGTTTGATGATTTCTCTGACTAATTCATATGTGAATATTCTGGTTGCTTGATGATTACGACTTTGAATTAATTTCGTGATGACTTTCGACTTTGACTTGTTCAACATTGAAATTTTGACACGAACTTGATGCTGGATAATGTTTGACATCGACTTGGTTTTTAACTTGTTCCAATTTTGTAATTTCGGCTTCTTGAATTTCTGGCCCCTGTGTAATTTAGCTCTGGCCATCTTTGTTTCAATGCTGATCTTGATTTCATGAATTTAATATTGACACTGTTATGCTTCCACGACTTCGACATTTACATTGTTCAACATTGTCCTGATTGCTTTGGCTTCACTACATAGCATATTTGTGCATTTTAAAATGTTGCATCATTGAGTAGTTTTCATTTGTGTCATGTTGTATCATTTACTTGATGTGTTTGCACTGTACATTGAGCATAGATAAGGTTGCTTTGGTCTGGATTAGTGCAGTGTGTATTCTAGCTTGTAACTGTTGCATACTTTGATGGTTCATTGGTGCACTTGCTTGGTCATTTTGTACTCGCATCCATAGTTGAGTAATTTCCACTGTCTTTTGTTCACCTGCTGATGTTTGTTGCAGTCTTGAGTCACTTTGTTGTCGGGCTCACTGTACACTGATGCATTCTGGTTTGATTTGCTACTTGATGTATTTTGTTTTGTTTGCATATGCTTAATGGTGTCACTGTGACCTGTTGCATTTGTGCATTGCCCTGCTGATTTACTTGTGATGTTCTTGTAGTCGAGTCATGTTGCATGCATTGAGTAGCTGGTCTTTGTATTTCCAGCTTCATCACTGTTTAACTTCCACATTGTTGCATTGTTGTTCACTTCTCTTGTATCATTGGTACATGTACATTGCTGCTATATTCTTGCTTCACTGCATATGTTGTAGTTGCTTTGTACTTCACCGTACTGTTGAGTTTCCTTTGGGATTGAACTTGAGCTTTGAATTGTACCATGATAGTCATGTTCCATTGTTGTACACTGCATTCATGTCACTGGTATGCTGCAGCTTGCATCTTTGTTGCATTTGCTTGAATTTGTGTCATCTTTACTTGCATTGCTGTACACTTTTGGTCATTATTGTAGTTGTATCTATGTACACTACTGCCTTATTACAGTGGTCTGACTTGAACTTGATGACTTGAACTTGCATTGAGTTTTGTACACTGTTTTTGACTTGTGACCTGCCCTGTGTTGAATCCAGTTTTTCAAAAAACTCGGGTTTGACCTTGTGCTCGATTCGAGATTTTCAATGTTATTGCACGTGAGTTGAACCCGGCTTTTCTTTTGGGTTTGACCTGTGCTCACCTGTCCCTGTAAATCGATCAAGTGTATATATCGGTGTGCACGGCCTTGTGGCATATACAGTAATACACTGTGTATGTCACAAGTTGTTCGTGTATGATGAATTCAAATTTAAATGATGACGAACAACCCAAATAACTGAGGCAAATATTATTTTCAAAAACCATATTTTATTTTTGAATTGCAAAAATATTTCTTTTTCAATTTTACCGCGTTAGTTTATATTTTTGCAGATTGCTCAGATGCTGGATTCTAACTGGAACGCAGTTGAAGATAAATACGAGTGTGAGTGATATGTAGTGAGGTGACCTGTAAATATGAAATGTGATGTAATTGTAATCAAAGTTGTATAGTTATAGTGAGAGCTTGAAATTGTACTATTCAAAGTTGTAATAAATATTTATTTGAATAAAATATTCGTTTGAATTCAAATTCTATGTTATTTATTTTATTCAGCAAATATTTATTTAATCTATGAAAATAAATAGTATATTATCAAATACATTTAAACGAATGTATATATGTTTATTATCATCAAACAAAAATCATATAAGCGCATATTCAACAATCTCCCCCTTTTGATGATAACAAACATATATTTAAGATTTTGAATATGTTAAATGTATTTGATCATTGATATGCTCTAATTACTCCCCCTATTTAATTGCTTCCTCTCTACACAAAACTCCCCCTACATATATGCATACAAATAAAATATGCAAATGAGTCTAGATGCAAAATGGAAAATTATTTGACCTTTGCTAGATTTTATTTGACAAAATCTTAACTTTTCTCTCCCCCTTTTGTTATCAGCAAAAGAATAATAGTGTTAGAGAAAATAGAGATAAAGTGATCGATATTAATCCAACATTAAAACCCAATTGAATATAAATATTAAATTTCAATAAAAAATCAAACAAAAATCATAAATATTTTATTAGGCGCATATTCCACTTTTAGAATGATGGAAATGATGTCATCATATAAAACCATACAATTATGTCTATTTGTGGTATACTTATATCAGGAATTTGAATATCTACTAACCATGCATAACCGTTATGACTTTTAAATGAGATTAGTAGTATTCCAATTTTATTTTAAAAAAAATGAATTCAAGTATCTTCTAACCACGCATAACCGTGAGGACTTTTAAATGGGATTAGAATCAACTTGTTTATTTTAAAAATCAACTTTTGATATGCGTTCCATACATGCATAACCGTGAGGACTTTTAAATGAGCATGGAAGCACATAACAAATTCCAAGTAATTCACCCATGCATAACCGTGAGGACTTTTAAATTAGAGTGAATACTTTGGTATTTATTATTATTATTATTACCTTTTTTTTTTTAAAATGTGAAAAACGAAAAACGAACGATTCCTGTTTAAAGTACCACATATTGACAAACTATATAGAATTTTGATGAGTGATGGTCGTTAGAAATATGATAGATATAGAGATGGTCATGGAATTTTTACCAACAAAACAGTTTTATAACTCTTGTTAAATTTCTAAAGAAATTTATTAATTATACCGTCTCGAGTCATAATATTTGATCAATATTAACACTCATCACTTTTTCAATCACTATTTTTCTTTTCGATAAACATTAGGGAGTCAGATTAGTCAAAATAGTCATTTAAAAACAAATTCAAAAATAATTATGATTTTTTTTTTAAAAAATGACTAATCTGAAACTATGGTCAAAAATGATTTTCTCCGGGGGTTTTTAAAAGAAAATTTTCTGCTATTTGAAAATTATTTGAAATGAAGAATATGCAGATATTTTCTTTGAAAAACGATGCAGTTACTGAATGTCAAAAAAAATCACGTTCCACTAGTAATTTTCCTATCAACTAGATTACCAGTGTAATCTGCATCTGAATTTCTTTTTCACTCAAAATTATCATTAATTGAATTCGATTGACCAAACCATGAAGTGTGCACTAAAAAATTTCAAACTCAATTTTACAGCAATTTAAATGACATTCTTTTGAATTTGAATTGAAGCCGTGTAAATAATCAAAAACCATGAATATAGAGTTAGTCGTACTATAACCAATTGTATTATCCAACAAAACACTATTTTTAATTCAAATTGATATATATGAAGTAATTCAAAGAATCTAGAGATTATTATAGTGTTTTTGGCATAAGAATATACTTGGCCAACTATGATGAATAAGTCAGAATCAAAATCATCATCTTTTCATCAATCTCAATATTGGCTGATTTAATTCAAAATACGGTGCAGATTATCACATTTAATATATCGTTTAAAACATACCATACCTGTTTTACCTTTACGATATTTTTCGTTGTTGTCCGTTGTGATTCTGTCACCTTTATACTAGGCTAAGGAACTTAGCTTTGTCGCCCGTTGTGTTTCTGGAACAGCCAAAATCCAGAGAACACTATTGTTGTTCCTTAGCCTGCCACCACACCTACACGGAAAAGAATTTATGTGACCTATTTGTTTTTATAGGTCCATGGTTGTTAGTGGCAGAAAATTTTGAAAAACAATTTTGTAAAGACCCAAAACTATTTATAATTGTTCCCTTCGGCACCCAAATTTGTTTAACTTTGAGAGATTTTATATTTGTGCCTTTTGGAACCCAAATCGGTATAGTTTTCACATGTTTGGGTCTATACCAACAATTATTGTGATCGTGTCCATATTTTCTACAAATCGTGCACATGGATTTAGCTTGACTAATATTGATTTCAAGAATTTTCGAACTATTATATCCAAGTCCTTGTCTAACCGAATTAACAGTTTGCTTTCCTAATAGCATATTCAACGATTTTTCACTTTTTGAAAATTTATCTAAAGTTGTTGACAATTGTTGGACTTGTGATTTGAGAGATTCATTTTCGTTTAACAACTGTGTGCACTTTTTAATAGAATTCTCTCTCCTAGTATTTTCATTCTCCTTTAAAATCAGAATTTCATTTTCAAGTGTTTTTATATTGATTTCTGATTTTTTAATTTCCTTTTCAAATGTTGCACACTTATCACACTTAGGGATCCTACTTTGATAGGTTTTAACTAATTGATCAAGTTGTTTATTACATTCTATCAAAGTATCTTTTTGAGATTCAAGTTTGGCGTATTTTTCCCTAAGTCATTCAAAACAACCGTTTACTTCATGAAAATATATAAGCAACTCAGAATGGGTAAGTTTTGATACCTCACTTGGCTCGTCATCGTCACTGTCAGTTGTATCACCTTGAAGACACAATTCTGCCTTTTCGCTTTCACTGCCAGTGCTTTGATCATTCTCGTCTATTTCATCCCAAGTGGCTGCAAAACTTTTCTTTTTCTGTTTCTTTCCGTGGCTGGATTTAATTTGTGGACAATTGGGCTTGATATGGCCGGGTTTGTTGCAATTATAACAAATAAACTTTTGTTCTTCTGAGTAGTCTAGTGCTTTGGCTATTCTGCTTTTTACTTTTTGATTTCGAGCTGAATTTCCATGTTTTTGATTCCATTTTTTGAATTTCCTTATTAACAGCTCCAATTCTGCTGCTCCATCATCTTCATCGTTATCATCATCACTTTCGGTTGTTCCTTTGAGAGCTATTGATTTCTTTTGAGTGTCACCTCCTTCACGCTCTTCTTTGAATTTCATTTCAAGCTCATAAGTGGTGAGATTTCCGATGAGTTCCTCAACTTTAAGTTGTTTTAAATCTTCCGATTCTTGTATGGCAGTTACTTTTGCTTCAAAGCTTCGTGGAAGGACTCTGAGGATTTTCCGGACTATTTCTAATTCGGTGTATGTTTTTCCGAGAGCTTTTGATTTGTATACGATATTGGAGAGTCGTCCGTACATCTCTTTGACATTTTCTTCCTTCGCCATTTTGAAGTTCTCGTATTCGCTGCTTAGCATTGCAAGGCGAGATTCTTTGACTTGAGATGTTCCTTCGTGAGTCACTTCTAGTGTGTGCCATATTTCCTGTGCAGTTAGACAATGTGAGACACGATTAAATTCAAATTGATCCAATGAACAGATAATAGAATTCATAGCTCTAGCATTGGCATTTTGTAATCTATTTTCTAGATCTGTCCATTGATCTTTTGGTTTCTCTATTTCCTGATTATCTACAGTTATAGTTGGTATACTATAACCTGTCTCAACAATATTCCAAGCGTCAATGGTTTTCAGAAAAATTTGCATTCTATTTTTCCAGTAAGCATATTCACCATTGAACATTGGTGGTCTAACTATGGATTGACCTTCTGCAAAAACATTATTAAAAGAAGCCATTTTAAAAATTCAAATTTTTAAAACAAAAACCGATTTTTTTTTAAACACGAATTTTTAAAACAAAAATTGATTTTTGAAACACGAATTTTTAAAACAAAAATTGATTTTTCTTAAATCAAATTTTAAAACAAAAACGGCTTTTGTTCCTAGCTCTGATACCACTTGTAGGATCGATTTCACCCAAGAGGGGGGGTGAATAGGGTGATAGTGTAAATTATAAAAATTAATTGCAGAAGCTAATTAATATTTAACACGGATCACAGAATAGCAGCACAGATATCGCAGAATATAAATAACAGAATAAAACAGAACAACACAGAATTTACCCAGCTTCGGCAAAACCCTGCCTACGTGCTGCCCCCAAGGTTTCTACTAGAAATTAGATAGTCCCTCGCTTACACACGTAAACTCGCTATACCCGCTATTGACTAATCTAACTCTACGCTCAAAACCCTGACCACAACTCAACCACCGAGTTGCGAATTCCCAAACTACACACCGTAGTTTGTACCCTAGTCACACGACTAGAAAATTAAAACGGTTTAAAAAGAAAATACAATTAAAAACAATTAAAATAAAATTAAGCCCTAATTATAAATTTAAAGCCCTTAAAACAAACTCCTTTAGAAAGTAGGCCGGCCTCCTTTGCTATTCGACCCGTCTCTTTTATTTCTCTGTTCGTAATGGCGGCCGTTCCTTTTTAGGGCTTCGTCCTTGATCAAATTGGGGCTTTCGAAGTGCCGATAATTTGTTGATTGATTCAATGATTCTTCGCGTGTACTGTTGATCGATTGTTGCTTACTTCGGCTGCTTCGTTGTTCGATCGAGTTTGACTCCTTGCTTCGGTATGTAATTTTATCCTTTTGCTTTACTGGGTTGATGCTTGAACTCGATCGTGATTCGAGTTGGATGATTTGTTCTTTGTTATGCTCGAACTCGAATGAATTTGCCGATGATGTTTCGTGGTTTATATAGGGTTTGTAACCCTAGATTTGCGTCGTATATTCTCTATTTGAATTTGTCATATTATTCACCTCGGCCGTTCGATTAATTTCTGATGTTTGATGATTTCTCTGACTAATTCATATGTGAATATTCTGGTTGCTTGATGATTACGACTTTGAATTAATTTCGTGATGACTTTCGACTTTGACTTGTTCAACATTGAAATTTTGACACGAACTTGATGCTGGATAATGTTTGACATCGACTTGGTTTTTAACTTGTTCCAATTTTGTAATTTCGGCTTCTTGAATTTCTGGCCCCTGTGTAATTTAGCTCTGGCCATCTTTGTTTCAATGCTGATCTTGATTTCATGAATTTAATATTGACACTGTTATGCTTCCACGACTTCGACATTTACATTGTTCAACATTGTCCTGATTGCTTTGGCTTCACTACATAGCATATTTGTGCATTTTAAAATGTTGCATCATTGAGTAGTTTTCATTTGTGTCATGTTGTATCATTTACTTGATGTGTTTGCACTGTACATTGAGCATAGATAAGGTTGCTTTGGTCTGGATTAGTGCAGTGTGTATTCTAGCTTGTAACTGTTGCATACTTTGATGGTTCATTGGTGCACTTGCTTGGTCATTTTGTACTCGCATCCATAGTTGAGTAATTTCCACTGTCTTTTGTTCACCTGCTGATGTTTGTTGCAGTCTTGAGTCACTTTGTTGTCGGGCTCACTGTACACTGATGCATTCTGGTTTGATTTGCTACTTGATGTAGTTTGTTTTGTTTGCATATGCTTAATGTTGTCACTATGACCTGTTGCATTTGTGCATTTCCCTGCTGATTTACTTGTGATGTTCTTGTAGTCGAGTCATGTTGCATGCATTGAGTAGCTGGTCTTTGTATTTCCAGCTTCATCACTGTTTAACTTCCACACTGTTGCATTGTTGTTCACTTCTCTTGTATCATTGGTACATGTACATTGCTGCTATATTCTTGCTTCACTGCATATGTTGTAGTTGCTTTGTACTTCACCGTACTGTTGAGTTTCCTTTGGGATTGAACTTGAGCTTTGAATTGTACCATGATAGTCATGTTCCATTGTTGTACACTGCATTCATGTCACTGGTATGCTGTAGCTTGCATCTTTGTTGCATTTGCTTGAATTTGTGTCATCTTTACTTGCATTGCTGTACACCTTTGGTCATTGTTGTAGTTGTATCTATGTACACTACTGCCTTATTACAGTGGTCTGACTTGAACTTGATGACTTGAACTTGCATTGAGTTTGGTACACTGTTTTTGACTTGTGACCTGCCCTGTGTTGAATCCAGTTTTTCAAAAAACTCGGGTTTGACCTTGTGCTCGATTCGAGATTTTCAATGTTATTGCACGTGAGTTGAACCCGGCTTTTCATTTGGGTTTGACCTGTGCTCACCTGTCCCTGTAAATCGATCAAGTGTATATATCGGTGTGCACGGCCTTGTAGCATATGCAGTAATACACTGTGTATGTCACAAGTTGTTCGTGTATGATGAATTCAAATTTAAATGATGACGAACAACCCAAATAACTGAGGCAAATATTATTTTCAAAAACCATATTTTATTTTTGAATTGCAAAAATATTTCTTTTTCAATTTTACTGCGTTAGTTTATATTTTTGCAGATTGCTCAGATGCTGGATTCTAACTGGAATGCAGTTGAAGATAAATACGAGTGTGAGTGATATGTAGTGAGGTGACCTGTAAATATGAAATGTGATGTAATTGTAATCAAAGTTGTATAGTTATAGTGAGAGCTTGAAATTGTACTATTCAAAGTTGTAATAAATATTTATTTGAATAAAATATTCGTTTGAATTCAAATTCTGTGTTATTTATTTTATTCAGCAAATATTTATTTAATCTGTGAAAATAAATAGTATATTATCAAATACATTTAAACGAATGTATATATGTTTATTATCATCAAACAAAAATCATATAAGCGCATATTCAACAGAGTAAAGCATGTTTGACTTTAGACATTTCAGAGCTTTTATAGACAAGCCGGATGCTTCTGTTTGTCCATTTATTTATATTTCCATTACACTGTTATTATGTGTGTATCAGCATTGTGACGACAAGCTGTTAAAACTATCCATGTTGATGATAATACTTAGGTATTATAATTTTAAAATTACTTTTTATTTTGGAGCAATCCTTTCTAATGTCTTTTTGGATATTGTATATTATCGTTCCACTTGTGAGATTCTGATATTGTATTCTTTCTTTCTTGTTCTGTTTCGTATTCTTTTTATTTTACCCTAATAATCTATCTTTCCGACTATGACGGCCCGCCTTATTCTCTACAATAAGACGCATCATTTTGAAGAAAGGGATAGAGAAGAGAAAAGATAGAGAAGAAAGAAAGAAACAACACCAGAATCTCAACAGTAGAACGAATAAATTATATTAATCACATAATATTACATATTATCATATGCATCACATACTAGACAGTTATAAACACCTGTCTAGTTATACAACTCAATATACAATACAGATAATAATCTCAGACTAATGACTCAGAGACCAACACAGCGGAACCATCTATATATCTACAAACGCTGAAGCCTCCTGCTCCATATCTCCTCCAGAATTTGTCTAAGCTAACCTGAATACCTTAGCTACTCGTAAAAATTTGAGTACCCGAGAGTTTAAGAAAAACAGAATAAACTCCGGGTCAGACATGGGTCTGGTGTGAGTAAAGGGTTAAAGTTTCTTAACTTCAAAAAACTTTTGAAAGAAAAGGCATCACTTAAGACTCCCCACACATAAACATGGGTAAATTTTTACCTTACGCTTACCAAAGCATTTGATAGGAAATCCAGTGATATTATAATAGGGTCTAGGGTTTTCAAATAAATAAGAAATAGCCAAAATTGTTACATTTATTAAATTCCAGCTGCATAGATATACAATCAAAACCGTAAGGCGCGTAAGAAGAATGGGTTTCCATCAACAGTAGTGCTACCGGGGTACCATCCGTCACAGTACGGGGCCTAGATCACCGTACCGAGGATTACTCCCAATCCCCTGCAACCCAAAACTGGAACCATTCCTTACTGAACAGTACCGAACAACAACCCCGCGGTTGTAGCTAGCTACCGCCCACACAGGCGAATAAAAAGGGATATCTAGACAGGGGTAAATCTCGTCTTACGTGGGCATGACCCACTTAGCCTTGCTGCACCTCCCCTGTTTTAGCCATTCCCGGTTGATGAGGCTTGAGGCTACGATTACATTTAGAGAATACATCCTTTAGAATGCTCATTGTCCACCTGACGATGTTCTGAAAGCATTCAATCCAAACAAGTTCGTTCCGGGTTCGAACGAAGCCGAAGGCATTATCTCGTTACACTCATTTTGGAATCACCCTCAGAGTTAACGAGAATAACCCTTGCACTCTGAATCTTCATCTTCACTTGAACCCTATCCTTAATTTGGATCGATGTGGTTTTTGAATATCCAAATTTGGAAACCCGATCCCGGTCTCATCGAAATCCAAAACGCCAACTTTTAGGTCCAAGTTGTTTTAAAGTTAAAACAATTCAATTCAAATCATTATCTATATTCAAAAAGATAGATAATTCACATATCCAAAAATAGATAATCCATTTCGTCATCATTCAACCAAATAATCTCATATCACATATCTCATCAGAGATATCAAACAACCGAGGCATTCAATGTCAATCAGCCATCCATAAGCAACGATTTATTAATCACACATCTATAATTAATTTAAAATGAATTAAATTAATTACTTCATCTCTAATTAATTTAAAATAAATTAAATTAATTACTTTCATTACAATAAATCTTGATTACTAAACCATTAATTAATTACATACCAATTAATTAATCATCATTTTAAATTAATCACCCTTGATTAATTATCCTTTAATTACATTAAGTAATTTACCCATAATTAATTACACAAATTAATTATCTACAAACCATTAATGTAATAACCTTAATTACTTCATTAACTATAATTAATCATATTAGTCCTCAATTAATTATAATTAATTAATTACCTTATAATCACTTATTATTGATTAATTAATCTTAATTAATCAAACTTTAATTACCCTCATTAATTTTATTAATTAATGATCCTTAATTAATTACTTTCATTAACTAACTTAAATTAATCATAAACAGTAATTACTATCCTGTAATTACTTACCTTAATTAATTTACTTCTTAATTCATAAACATGATTAATTAATTGTTTAATCCAAATCCCCAGCCATGTCTGCTCATGGAGACCCCAACCTTACCTACCTTGTCCCCTCAGTAGTACCGTCTACCTTACCCTCTGCCAACACTGTTCCTTCACCAACCATACCCTCTGCCATTCTAGTTGACCCCTCTTCGTCCCTCTCTGACTCTCTGGTCCGTACCTCCGCTACTTCTTTGTCCCCAGCTGGTTATGCCCTAACCATTTCTCCTTCTTCCCCACCCCTCTTGGTTAACCCCCCACCTGATCCACCTGATCCCGTTCTAACTGCTCCCCCGTCTCTTTCTCCTGTACCTCCTGCTCCTCCTCCTTGTGAACGGGAATGGACTTCCTTGTTCAAGCATATTCCCAAGAATGCAGGGAAGTACATTCCCGTTCACTTGTCACCTTTTTACGAAGATGATGCTTTAGTGCCACCTGCTGATGTCATTGATGCTGGCACGACGGTTTGGAAAGATACTTTGGTGGGGTTCTTTCTTGATAAACCTCTTTCCTATACTGCAGTGATCTCCAAACTTAAACTGATTTGGAAACTTAAAGGCTCAGTGAAAGTTAAGTCTGACGGTATATTATTCTTGTTTAACTTTTCTTGTGCTGAGGACAGAGATAACATCCTTCAGTGTGATCCCATTATTTTGAACAAGAAGTTATTTATTCTTAAACCTTATGATCCTTCCATTAGCAACGTTGCTGGATCGGTAACAGCAGTTCCTGTTTGGGTTAATATGTATAACCTTCCAATTTTTGCGTGGTCTCCCCTTGGTATTAACTGGCTTTGTAGCCATCTGGGGAAGATGTTGTGCATGGACCAAATGACTGAAAAACAGGAAAGACTTAGCTTTGCCAAATGCTTAGTGGAAGTAAAACCGAGTAAGGAGCTACCAGAAGAATTTATGGTCAAGTTGGTTGAAGGTGGGCAACAGAAGATACATGTTCAATACATGTGGAAACCTGACATTTGTGTGTTATGCAATGCTTTTGGACACAAGACTGATGTTTGTAATAATAAGAAGGAAGAGTTGTTTGAGAACAAAGTGGAAGATAATAGTAAGACAATCAAAGAAAAAGAAGTGATAAAAGCTAAACCAAAACAATTGAAAAGAAATGAAAGACAGGCTGTTAAACGAAACTTTAAGGTTTGGCAACGTGTAACCAGGAAAAGGATGGATCCAGTAAACAAAAGTAATAAGGAAGAAAAGAGAGAAGATATTATAGAAATGCAGAGAGAAGTGAGTGAAGTTAACAAAAGTTGTGAACTTACTCACTCAGGAAAAATTGAAGTAGAAAAACAAGTCACGAGAGAAATGGATGAAAGCAACGAAAAACACGAAGAAGACACTGTGAATATAGTGGTAGGAATCGAAGGAGCTGTGGAGTGTAGTGAAAGTGAAACTGAAGGCAACCCACTGACATATAACAAGTTTGCAGTGTTACTTTCACTAGATGACGAGGAAAATGTCAGTGATAGGCAAGAAGAGGAAATGAACGTTAGAGATAAATGTCAATTTGTACAAAGTAAAGTGGATGCTAAACAACAGGAAAATAATATACAGAGACAAAATGAAGAAGAAGGCAGTAGCAAAACTAAAAAAGAGAAGCACAAGATGGTCCATACAAAGTTCAATACATGCAGGAGGGAAGTGGAAGTTGAAGAAAACAAAGGTGTTGGTGAAGCAAGTAAATGTGAATCGCTAGAGAGTGGTCTAAGGAAAAAGAACAACATCAAGTTACCAAAACACAGTACTAAATCACAAGAAGACAAGGAAGTGCACATCCCATGCACAGCAAAGCACACAAATCATTCTTCCAATACATTTAACCCTGACTTTAACTCATCCCCAAATACCCCTTTACCACACTTGTATTCCAATATCAAACCACCTCATGCTTTCAAAGCCCCGCCTTCTGCAGCTATCACTACTCTACCAACCAAACCTACCACTCCAACTCAGTCATTTTCCAAAATGCAAGAAGATTCTTCTAAACAAGCAGTGACCCCCCTATCAGCCACCATTCCTAATTACTTGTCTTCGAAACAAGCAGTTACTAGGAGTATGAAAATAGAGTTTCTCAACGCACAAATTGACCAATGATGCTACGCATTGGGGCATGGAATATACGCGGTGCACATCATGTAATTAAGCAGGACCAATGTAAGCAACTAATTTCTACTCACCAGCTGGCTGTCTTGGCAGTTCTTGAAACAAAATTGAACCTTGCTCTTTCTATCAAAGCTGCAGAGTACATCAATCCCAGGTGGAAATTCATACACAACCACAATGAAGCAACTTATGGTCGGATTCTGATCCTTTACAATCCAAATCTTGTCCAACTATCCCCAATCCTATCCACTCCCCAGCTAATACACTGCCATGCCTTAGATATCAATGAACAATCAACCTTCTATGTCTCCTTTGTGTATGCTTACAACTCTGTTAACACTAGAGAGTCTTTACTTTCTGTAATTCCTTCTCTAAGACAAAACACACATCCATGGTTAATTCTAGGAGATTTTAATTGCTGTCACTCTCTCTCTGATAAAATGGGGGGTAATCCCCTCTCCCTCAGTGAAATAAAGCCCCTTGCTGATGCTCTCTATGACTCTGACCTTGTCAAGATTAGAACTCTGGGCATGCAGTATACATGGAATAACAAAAGGAGGCATGGTTGTAGAACCTTTTCCACCATAGACCATTCATTCTCGAACCAATTTGCATATACTAAATGGCCTCTCCTGTTCAACCACATTCCACCTCCTCTCCTATCTGACCACTCTCCTCAAATCATCCATCTTCGTGAAGCGGACTTGAGGGGGAAATCAAATTTTAAATTTTTTAACTCTTGGACATCTGAACCAGACTTCAAAAACATTGTTTTATCTGCATGGAATTTGCCTAAAATTGGTAATCACTTGTATGTTTTGCAGGAAAAAATCAGGGAAACTAGGAAAGTCTTGAAACAATGGGCGCATAACAAGTATGGTGAAGGAGACAAGATGAGCACAGTGATTAAAAGAAGACTTACTGATGTCCAGACAGCTATGATGGCCTCTGTCAACAATGCTAATCTATCAGAGGAGGAAAGTGTTCTCTCTTTGCAATACCAACAAGCTTTAATTAAAGAGAGTGAGATGATCAGGCAGAAAACGCGAATAAAATGGAGAGAAAAAGGTGATAAGAATAGTGCTTACTTTCACGCTAGTCTAAAGGACAAGCAAACTAGTCAGAACCTCTCTACAATATATGACACTCAAGGTAATCTTCACACATCTCCACAAATGGTCAAGGAAGCTGTAGTCAGACACTTCTCTGAATTATATGGAAATGCTAATCACTTCGTGCCGAATATTGATCTTATTCCCAGTGACATTCTCCCTAGATTAAATTCAACTGATTATGACCTTCTCTGTAAGGAAGTAACCCCTGAAGAAATAAGAAATGCCATGTTTTCATTAAACACTGAATCTTGTGGAGGACCTGATGGTCTCAACACTCTATTCTATACTTCTTGCTGGTCTATCGTTTCTGCTGACGTTATCAATGCCATTCTCCTCTTCTTCAGAAAGGGTAAACTCTTCAGATCATATAACTACACTAACATAGCTCTTATACCCAAAATTAAAAATGCTCACTGTGTTAGTGATTATCGTCCCATCTCCTGTTGTAACACCATATACAAATGCATCACCAAGGTTATAGCTTCTAGACTCAAACTTGTGCTCCCCAATATTGTTTCCAAAAATCGGGCTGCTTATCTTCCAGGTAGGAGTATACTGGATCATGTTCTTCTTTCCCATGAACTCATCAAAAATTATAAGCGCAGGAACGTATCTCCTAGAGCTATGTTGAAGTTGGACATCATGAAGGCATTTGATATGCTGCAGTGGAATAGTATTGTCAGAATCATGGGATATATGAACTTCCCTCCTCATTTCATTGCTTGGATATATGAGTGTATTACGTCTCCTACCTTTTCAGTTACTATCAATGGCAGGAGTGAGGGTTTCTTTACTAGTGAACAAGGGATAAGACAGGGGGATCCCATTTCGGCTTATATCTTTATCATTGTTATGGAGCTCTTAACGAGAATGTTTGAGAGGATAATAGCACAAGGAAATTACAAGCTTCACCCTGGATGTACTGAACCAAGGATCTCTGCATTGATGTTTGCAAACGATCTTGTGGTTTTTTGTACTCCTCAAACCAACACTCTCACAAGCATAATGCACTCACTTCACGAATTTTACGAAATGACAGGGTTGAAAGTTAATCTCCAGAAATCTGACATCACCATTGCTGGTGTTAGTACTGAGCACTGTAGTGTTATCTCGCATATCACTGGGTTGTCCATAAATCATGATACTACCAGTTATCTTGGTCTGCCTCTAACTAGTTCTAGGATTACTGCTAACCAATGTCTTCCTCTTTTTGACAAAATTACAGCTAGATTAAACTGCTGGACTTCCAAGTTGCTTAGTCAAGCTGGGAGATTAACTCTTATAAAATCAGTGATATTCTCAATGCAAGTCTACTGGGCTAGAACGTATATTCTCCCCTTCAAACTGATTAAACTGATTAGAGGAGCTATGATGAGATTCCTATGGAAAGGCAGGGTTACAGGCAGATACATAGCTCCGATCAAATTTTGTTCAGTGGAAAGGCCCATGGACAAGGGGGGGCTGGGCATTCTCATCTTAAAGAATTGGAACATTGCTGCTTTTGCAAAACACATAGACACTTTTTTTAATAGTACTGACAGCTTATGGGCTATTTGGTCTGATAAGAACGTGATTAAGGGGAGAAGCATATGGAGTATGACTAAGCCTCAAAATTTGAGTTGGACGTGGCAATGCATTTTCAAACTCAAAGAAAAAGTTCTTCCTTTAATGCTATTGAACACGAATCCCATATATAGTGTGAATTTTTGGGAAGACCCCTGGTTGAAACCGGGTCTTATTCTTAAACGTCAACTTACTCACAGTGAAATGCAACAGTCTGGAATACATCAGGAAGCTAAAGTTCGTGATACTCTTTACAACCTCCAAAACACGCGCTATTCAACGTCTAATCCTAGGATACAACAAATATGGAACATGATACGTTGTCATAATGCAATCACTAATGTTACCAAGCGTATGGTTTGGGGCAATAAGAAGTCTGCCTACAGAATTGGAGACACATATGAATATCTGATGAAGAATGGTGATCGCCCTAAGTGGAGATGGTGCAAACGAACGTGGGGAAGAGACAGTAGCTTGAGACATGACCTAATGCTCTGGAAAGTGTTGAATGGTGCGATGCTAACATCTGCGAGACTTGCTAGTTTAGGTATGAGTATTGATAATCGCTGTAAGTTTTGCAATATTATGCCTGAGACTGTGGATCACTTGTACTTTGAGTGCCACTATATTCATCAAATCTGGAAAAGAGTTATGGCGAAGTTTCACAGGAGGAATGTATCTATAGATAACCTGAGAGAGTGGAGAAGAATTTACGAAAGCATCAATAGAAATAATGACAGAGGAAGAACCCTAAATGCAGTGCTAAAATGCTTTTTAACATCGGTTTGGAGGGAGAGAAATGCTCGGTTATTTGATAATGCAAACGCAAAAAATGACAGCAGCTTCAAAAGTTGGGTTTTGAGTGAAATTAGGGTTTGTGTGGGCCAACTGACTTATGCAATTGATCCTGGAATACGTGTTTCTCTTCTCTATAGCTTGTAATCGATGTCTTCTTTTGTTTTTGTTTGTTGTTGTTTGTTTTCCCCCTGTGCTTGCTGCGCCAAGTGTTCCCCGTTTTTCCATCTTCCTTGTGTTTGTTTGTCGTTCTTTATTGGTGTAGCAATATATGGTCGAGGTCCATTTAACCTCGTCGGCCTTGCCAAAAAATTTACTTCTTAATTAATTATATTAACCCTTTGACTAATTGCACCACGTAATTAACCCTTAATTACTTCTACTAAGCAATTATCCTTTAATTACTTTCTATTAAGTAATTCCCTTTAATTAATTACATCTCAGTAATTATACATTAATTACTTATCCTATGTAATTACACAATTTAATCTCATTAAGTATCCATACTTAATCAGTCATCAAGATTATCTATAATTAATCAATCAATTAATTAATCACATTCATTTGATTAATTACAATTGGGTAATTCATCCCTTAATTACCCCTTTAACTAAATCTCTAATTAATTAACTTATAACCCTTAATTATTAATTTAAATCAAATTAATTAAATCAATTAAGTACTCTTAATTAATTTCTTTAATTAATTCTTAATCATTACTAATTAATTAATTAATTATACTTAATTTCCTTTAATTAACTTAATTAATTTCAAGATAATAAACTTTAATTATCTTAAGATAAAACATTATCTTATTAATGCCTTTATTAACATTTTCATTTTTAAACCATTATAACTTTATAATTAACTATACTTAATTAAATCAATAATTAAGTTTAAAATAACCATTTCTTGATAAACGAAACATAACTTCCATTACATAACCTTAAACATTTATCAAAAGATGGTTTAAACTAAATTAAATTTAGATTTTTAAATTTGGCTTTAAAATCCCATTTTTTACTTAAGTTTAAAAATAACTTTAACTTTATTTAACAAAATTTTAAATTTAACAAATATCAAACTTCTTCATAAAATGTTAAAGAAAACATTTAAAAGGCTAGTATTCACAAATAAGATTTATCTAAAAAGTTTAAACTTCCTTCATTTAAATTTAAAACATGTTTTATAAAAACTTAAAAGAAAAACTTTTAAAGATTTCCTTTAATCAATCAGTTTTGGTTGAACCCGAGTATCACTCGAAAGCCACTTCAAGTTCCATCTTTTTTTTTTAAATTTTCAAAAGTTAGTTTAAATTTAAATTTAAAACCTAGAACAACAAAACTGGTACAGGTTTAACACCCCAGACTACTCGAGTTTCAACTTGAGTCACCTACTCAAAAGCATGGAGCTTCCTTCGAGCAAATCACAGCAAAACCCACATACAAAACCGTTGACACCAGAACCTTCCTTGTGCACATGTACCACCACCGGAGCCAACTCCGACCACTGACGAACCCTCCGGCATGCCAACCATCATCACTGCAACCTTTCTCGATTGCCAGAACACAGACAAAAGCCCCAGATCAAAATCAAGCATTCCGGTTGAAACTGGAATCAGACCACACCAGAAAATGCCCACAAACATACGTCTCCGATCACCGAAAGTCCTAAGACTCCGGCCATACGTTCTTCGATCACCCACACTGATTTCCCCTAAACCTCGTACCACTCGATCACCCATAGACGATGCACAAACCACAAATTTCGATCTCGTCAAAACTAGGGTTGAAACCCATTCAAGTCCACCACCGATGCCACGTAGATCTGGAACTTCACCAGAAAAGTTTGCCGACCTTCCCCGTTGTCATGCTAGCCTCGACAAAAACTTCGACCACCAAAAGTTGGTCGATCATCATAAAAAGGCTAAATTCCAAATTTTGCTCATCCTATGATTTCTTACAATACACCATACTTAAAATCATGATTCTTATAAAAAAGAATCCTAACTTTAGAAGATGATTCAAGATATATACTTGAATCAATACAATTTAACATTTAATTTTATCATATATTTAAGATTGTTACTGTATTTTTTTCAGTTGCAACCATATGTTAATCTTAAATACTTATTCATATTTTTGGCACTTAGATTATGCTAAACTAAACTATTTTGTTTGAATCTCAAGATTTAACAGAGATCAAATGCCAAGTTTAAAATTTTTAGTCAAAACCATAGGCCTGATCTATGAACAGTGGAGTTAAAATCAACAGATATGTACACATTCATATATACACAGAGGCATACTTACATACATACATATAAAACAGACATCGTCACAGAACTCACATGCAACAGATAATTAGTTACTTAAGTTTTAATTCAAAATGTTTACTCACCTTTTTGAAATTGCAGAGAGCTTTAAAACTAGATTTGAAAATTTGCATTGCGTTGTTGTTTTGATTCCAGAAAACGTCGAATGCTTGAAACTTGAAAAGCTTAGTTTACTGAGACGACGATGACTCTAAACTTGATTCCAGTTTGAAGATAAAACATTACAGGCTTCTTGAACTTCTGGTTTGAAGAAAATTACAAAGTTTTGAATGAAGGTTACAGGCTTGATGACATTTCTCTGGTTTGCTTTTGAGCTTGAGGAATGAATTACAGTTGAATTTTGGTTTGAAAATGAGTAACAGGGTTTTTGAAAACTGCTTTGAGATATAAATAGTTACAGGTTTTATGAAAGAGGATTACAGGGTTTTAAACTTGAAAATGATTTCGGGTTTGTATTTTGGTCTGAGTGAATTGATTTCAGACTTGAAAATGCTTCAGGTCTTGATTTATGCATTTTTTGGTTTTGATAGTTTGCAGGTTTTATAAATTTGATCAGAGGAGTTTTTCAGGTTGGCCATTGATTCAAGTTACATTTCTGGTTTTTCAAAAATGAAGATAGAAAAAGGAAATGTAAAAGAAGATATATGCTTATATAAGTTCAAATTAGGATTTTATAAAAATGAAAGAAAATTGAAATAAATGTGACACTTGTCTCCACCATTGTTTATATGCTAACACATGTTATTTTAAGGGGTTCATATCTTAACACTTGTATTTATTTATTTATTTATTTAAAAATGATTTAAAGCTTTTCTTATTAAATTCCCTAATAAATAAGTACTTTATAAATTTATAAATGCTTTACTTAATTATATATAAACAAAACTTTTAAAGGAAAATAAAATAAAATCCAATCATGTTTTAAATAAAATCATATGTAATATTTTAAACTCATTTATAAATGTAAATATAAAACTTTTGTATTTATTTAATATTAAATAAATATTCCCTAAATTTATATAAATAAATTTCCTTTAAAGAAAATAATATAGAACAATCTTATTTTAAATAAAAACTTTAACCATATTTTATATCCAAAATATTTTTAAAATAATTATCCTATTTAAAATCAATTTAAACACACACACACACACACACACACACACACATATATATATATATATATACATTTAAACAAAACTTATTAAATTTGAAAATAATAAGTATATTTAAAATCTATCTATAAAATAACACAATTTAAATTAGTAAATTATTATTCCATTTAAAAATCTATTTATCACTATATTTAAAAACAACTTATTATATTTATTATTGTTTGAAATTAACAAATTTTACCAATTTTAAATAATTAATTAAGAGATTATCACATTTTAAATTGCTTGAAATTCCGGGATATCACATTCCTCTCGCCTTAAAAGAATTTCATCCTCGAAATTTAAAACAACAGATAATCCAAGTTTTTATTTTATTTCAACCAATTCAAGCATACATATAAATCATACACTATCAACCAATCAAACAATTTCATCCAAACAAACAATTCAATCCAACCAACAACACTAGCTATCCGGACACAGATCCGGATAAGCTTCCTAAAACTATTCCGAGTTTCCTAGATACAGACATTGGAATACCTGCTCTACTGAATCTGAACTAGCTACACCACTAAGCTACTGAGCTCCTACCCATCTAGATATACCATCTACACAAGATATCAATCCACAGACAAGATTGACTCAATTACCAAATCCTTCAGAACTGCTGGTTCCAAAACCAGTGATGGATTATACACGTACTCCCTCAGAGATACGTGAAACACATTGAATTCCAGTCTTCCAAACTGGCAATTCGACCCTTATAAGCCAAACACTTATTCCTTACAAAAACTCAGAAGAATCCAATATACCTTAGAGCTAACTTCCCAGTCTTAGTCAATCTTATTGCTCCCTTTTACTGGAGAAATAACAACGAAGTCTCTAACTTCGAATTCCAAATTCCTCCGTCTCTTATCCACAGAATTCTTTTGACGATCCTGGGCTGCCTACTTCCTTTCTGATCAGCTCAACCTTCGCTGATATTTTTTGAAACAAACTGGGCCAAAAACAACCCAACAAAAAGATCCTCTCAAGATCTACCCAAATCAAAAACATAAACTCTATTCCACAATCATCAGTAGAGTTCAACTTACTTCTCCTATCTGGAAAAAACAAAACAGGAGTACCCACAATCCTAGAGAATCTCTCTAATCCAAACACTGCAACTTCTGGTTGCTTCTACTCTCGAACAGCTGCCATCTTGCTTCCGCTGCATAACTCTGATCCGGAACTAATAAGAACGTCGTCGATGAACATGAGCACAGACTAGACAACACATCCCAGAAATATGGTTCGATGGATCCATAAGGAGAAAACTCAGAAGTTCCAAGAAATACCGAGCTGCTTCCAAATCCTTTCTCTAAGGGACATCCTTCTATCAAGCTGAACCAAGTCGATACGGAACGCGATCTCCTATGCAGACAAACTTCTGACCTCCCTGAAGACATCCGAAAAAATATCTGACAACTTCTATAACTCAAGAGAGCACTCAAACTATTGCAAGTCATTTTTGCGATCCTATCCAATCAAATATCCACAGATATTGTTCTCTCTCTACAAATCAGAACAGCTTATCGTCGACCAACCCATCGAAGAAACGGGCCCACTCTGCTACTTCCGAACTCCACCTCTAGGATACTTCAAAGCCAAAAAATCTTCCTGCTAGCACACAAAACACCTCCGAGCTGCACCGCTGCCACAGCTGTCAAAAACTTCTTACCCAAAGCTCCTTGAGAAACTCGGACCTCAAACCAAACACAAACACCCTACTGAACCTAACCTCTGCACTGATGCAGTCACACTTCCTTAAACTTGTTCCAAAGAAACACCTTTGGGAACATCCATAGTCACTACGTCTCACCACACTGCTGCTCCTTCCTGAAGCTGCCATGATACCATCACTTGCTTCTGCCTAACCGACAGATCCAAATTCTACTCAACCAACTTCAATGATGGATTCCGAACCTTAACAGGTTAGCTTCAAAGATCAATGAAATTCTTACACCGTACCAAAGCTTACTCAAGACGGTATTAGATCTATAGTCTTGACAAATACTCTTCCAACCTCAAACATTCAAACTCCAACCATTGGTAGTCGTGTTACACACACCACTACCCTATCTACCTTTATAACTCAAATTGAAAACCCAAACAGGTAATCCAACAAATAGGTAGAAATAGATATATAACTATATATATATAGTTATATATAGAAATACAAATACGCTCTCTCAAGAAAAACACCACTCCAGAGCCTAGGTATTCGCTCAACCTATGCTATGATACCAACTGTGATGACCCGCCTTATTCTCCACAATAAGACGCATCATTTTGAAGAAACAAAGGGATAGAGAAGAGAAAATATAGAGAAGAAAGAAACAACATCAGAATCTCAACAGTGGAACGAATAAATTCTATTAATCACATAATATTACATATTATCATATACATCAGAGTTACACAGCTTATACATCAGATACTAGACAGTTATAAACACCTGTCTAGTTATACAACTCGATATACAATACAGATAATAATCTCAGAATAATGACTCAGAGACCAACACAGCGTAACCATCTATATATATCTACAAATGCTGAAGCCTCCTGCTCCATATCTCCTCCACAATTCATCAAAGCTAACTTGAATCCCTTGGCTACTCGTAAAAATTCGAGTACCCAAGATTTTAAGAAAAACAGAATAAACTCTGGGTCAGACATGGGTCTGGCGTGAGTAAACGGTTAAAGTTGCTTAACTTTAATAAACTTTTGAAAGAAAAGGTATCGCGTAAGACTCCCCACACATAAACATGGGTAAGTTTTTACCTTACGCTAACCAAAACATTTGATAGGAAATCCAGTGATATTATAATAGGGTCAAGGGTTTTCAAATAAATAAGAAATAGCCGAAATTATTACATTTATTAAATTCCAGCTACATAAATATACAATCAAAATCGTAAGGGCACGTAGGAAGAATGGGTTTCCATCAATGGCAGGGCTACCGGGGTACCGCCCGTCACAGTACGGGGCCTAGATCACCATACCGAGGATTACTCCCAATCCCCTGCAACATAAAGCCGGAACCATTCCTTACTGAACAGTTCCGAACAAGACAACCTCGCGGTTGTAGCTAGCAATCGCCCACACAACCGAATAAAAAGGTACATCTTGACACATCTCGTCCTACTTGGGTATAATCCACTTAGCCTTGCTGCACCTCTCCTATTTTGGCCATTCCCGGTTGATGAGGCTTGAGGCTACGATTACCATTAGAGAACACATCCCTTATAATGCTCATCGTCCACTGGACGATGTTCTGAAAGCATTCAATCCGTACAAGTTCATTCCGGGTTCGAACGAAACCGAAGGCATTATCTCGTTACACTCATTTTGGAATCACCCTCAGAGTTAACGACAATAAACCTTGCACTCTGAATCTTCATCTTCACTTGAGATTCATGACCTATCGTTAATTTGGATCGATGTGGTTTTCAGATATCCAAATTAGGAAACCCGATCTCGGTATCATCGAAATCCAAAATGCCATCTTTTAGGTCCAAGTTGTTTTAAAAGTTAAAAAATTCAATTCAAATCATTATCTACATTCACATAGATAGATAATTCACATATCCAAAAATAGATAATCCATATCATCATCATTCAACCAAATCATCTCATATCACATATCACAGATATCTCATCAGAGATATCAAACAACCAAGGCATTCAATATCAATCAGCCATCCATAAGCAATGGTTTATTAATCACACATCTATAATTAATCTAAAATGAATTAAATTAATTAATTCATCTCTAATTAATTTAAAATAAAATAAATTAATTACTTTCATTACAATAAATCTTGCTTACCTAACCATTAATTAATTATAAACCAATTAATTAATCATCATTTTAAATTAATCACCCTTGATTAATTATCCTTTAGTTACATTAAGTAATTTACCCTTAATTAATTTCACAAATTAATTATCTACAAACCATTAAAGTAACTAACCTTAATTACTTCATTAACTATAATTAGTTACATTAGTCCTTAATTAATTACAATTAATTAATTACCTTATAATCACTTATTATTGATTAATTAATCTTAATTAATAAAACTTTAATTACCCTCATTAATTTTATTGATTAATGATCCTTAATTAATTATTTCCATTAATTAACTTAAATTAATCATAAACAGTAATTACTATCCTGTAATTACTTAGCTTAATTAATTAACTTCTTAATTAATTATATTAATCCTTTGATAAATTACACCAAGTAATTAACCCTTAATTACTTCTACTAAGTAATTATCTTTTAATTACTTTCTATTAAGTAATTCCCTTTAATTAATTACATCTCAATAATTATACATTAATTACTTACCCTAAGTAATTACACAATTTAATCTCATTAAGTATCCATACTTAATCAGTCATCAAGATTATCTATAATCAATCAATCAATTAATTAATCACATTCATTTGATTAATTACAATTGGGCAATTCATCCCTTAATTACCCTATTAAATAAATAAATTAATCTTTAATTACTGATTAATTATCCTTAAATATTAATTAATAAACCTTAATTATCAATTAATAGAACTTAATAACCAATTTATTAATCCTTAATTAATTAATTAATCAATCCTTAATTAATTAATTAATCAATCCTTAATTACAATTAATTAACCCTAAATAACTGTTAATTAATCCTTAACTAAATTTAATTATAGATTAATAATTTCTTAATTATTAATTAATAAATCCTAATTATTAATTAATAAAACTTAATTATTAATTAAGTACCTTTTTAATTACCAATTAATTAACCTTAATTACTTGATTAATTAATCTTTAATCATTAATTAATAATCTCTAATGATCTAGTTAATAGTTCTTAATTATAAATTAATTAATCTCTAATTAATTAACTTATAACCCTTAATTATTAATTTAAATCAAATTAATTAAATCAGTTAAGTACTCTTAATTAATTTCTTTAATTAATTCTTAATCATTATTAATTAAATTAATTAATTATAATTAATTTCCTTTAATTAACTTAATTAATTTCATGATAATAAACTTTAATTATCATAAGATAAAACATTATCTTATTAATGCCTTTATTAACATTTTCATTTTTAAATCATTATAACTTTATAATTAACAATACTTAATTAAATCAATAATTAAGTCTAAAATAATCATTTCTTGATAAACAAAACATAACTTCCATTACATAACCTTAAACAATTATCAAAAGATGGTTTAAACTAAATTAAATTTAGATTTTTAAACCTGTCTTTAAAATCCCATTTTTTACTTAAGTTTAAAAATAACTTTAACTTTATTTAACAAAATTTTAAATTAAACAAATATCAAACTTCTTGATAAAATGTTAAAGAAAACATTTATATTTATAAAGGCTAATATTCACAAACAAGATTTATTTCAAAAGATTAAACTTCCTTTATTTAAATTTAAAACTTGTTTTGTAAAAACTTAAAAAAAAACTTCTAAAGATTTCCTTTAATCAGTCAGTTTTGGTTGAACCTGAGTATCACTCGAAAGCCACTTCAAGTTCCATTTTTTTTTTTAATTTTCAAAAGTTAGTTTAAATTTAAATTTTAGAAACCTGGAACAACAAAACTGTTATAGGTTTAACACCCCGGACTAGTTAAGTTTCAACTCGAGTCACCCACTCAAAAGCACGGAGCTTCCTTCGAGCAAATCACAGCAAAACCCACAAACAAAACCACTGACACCAGAACCTTCCTTGTGCACATGCACCAGCGCTGGAGCCAACTCCGACCACTGACGAACCCTCCGGCACGCCGACCAACATCACTGCAACCTTTCCCGATTGCCAGAACACAGACAAAAGCCCCTGATCAAAATCAATCATTCCGGTTGAAAATGGAATCAGAACCACACCAGAAAGTGCCTACAAACGTACGTCTCCGATCACCGAAAGTCCTGAGACTCCGGCCACACGTTCTTCGATCACCCACACTGCTTTCCTCCAAACCTTGTACCACTCGATCACCCACAGACGATGCACAGACCATAAATTCCGATCTCGTCAAAACTAGGGTTAAAACCCATTCATGTCCACCACCGACGCCACGTAGATCTGGAACTTCACCAAAAAAATTTGCCGACCTTCCCCATTGTCAAGCTAGCCTCGACAAAAACTTCGACCACCAAAAGTTGGTCGATCATCAGAAAAAGGCTAAAATCCAATTTCTGTTCAACCTATGATTTCTTACAATACACCATACTTAAAATCATGACTTTTGTTTTAAAAATCCTAACTTTCGAAGATGATTCAAGATATATACTTGAACCAATACAATTTAACATTTAATTTTATCATATATTTAAGATTGTTACTGTATTTTTTCCAGTTGCAACCATATTTTAATCTTAAATACTTATTCATATTTTTAGCACTTAGATTATGCTAAACTAAACTATTTTGTTTGAATCTCAAGATTTAACAAAGATCAAATGCCAAGATTTAAATTTTTAGTCAAAATCATAGGCCTGAACTAAGAACAGAGGAGTTAAAATCAACAGATGTACACATTCATATATACACAGAGGCATACTTATATACATACTGTTATCCCATTTTTTGGTCAAAACTGGAATATCAATGTTGTGTGCATTTCCACCACGACCAAACCAAGAAGAAGCAAGCAAGCGTACATAAGTCAGGGATTTCACTAAGGATGAAAGTCCATTCGGAATCAAAGGTTTAAAAGTTCATTCGGTGTACATCAAGTATCTCATTCGGCACAGTCACATATCTCATTCGGCATAGTTCATTCGGCACTCCACCTACTACACAACACCGGACCAAGGCCCTACCGGACCAAACTTCCATCTCCATGCAACACCGAACCGCGTGAGGCCGAGCCTACACCCTGCCGGACCATACTCCATCCACCATCACCGGTCCAAGCAACCACCGGACCAATCCTTCTCAAGCCATCACCGAACCAACCTCAACCATGCTACCACCGGACCAGAACCCACATCCACACTCCTACCACCGAACAACCATACTCCTACCACCGGACCAAAGCCTTACCGATCCAACTCCACTTCCATGAACAACCGAACCAAGACCTCACCGAACCAGACAACTGCCAGTCCAGATTGCATCAGCCCAGGCCCACCAGCAGCTATAAGCATCCAAGACCTCTGCCCCCAGCCTCGCTCTATAAATAGAGGGGCAGGGGTACAACAATGGCAGACAAGTTTGAGAGCTCAAGCCTGGAAGGAACTCTCAAACAACTTTAGATACTTGTAATCAAAGCTTTGTACTTGTAATCTGAAGAAAAAAGGAGAATAACATATAAAGTGGATGTAGGCACGTTCTGGCCGAACCACTATAAATCCGTGTGTCTTTTACAGTTTAGTCCCTGCTTTTTATATATTTGCATAAATCACCCAAATCACTAAAAACAACATAAAATCAACCAACTCATACGACTTTGGGTGTTTGCGGCCATTTTTTACGCAAACATTTTGGTGCTTTCACTGAGAAGAACCAGCTCCCGCTACATCGGATAGAAGTTGAATTTGAAAATCTAAGAATTCAGATCTGAGAGTTATGACGAGACAAACAAGTAGAAGGCAAAGGCCAGAGAGAAGTGAAAACCCAGGAAGTCAAGAGGCTTCCTCAGGAGGAAAACAAGCGTCGGCCTTCATCACTAGGGAGGAGATGGAGGCCATGATGAGAAGACAAGAAGAGATGATCCAGAACTTACTTCAACAAATTGGGCAAATTGGAGCACAAATCCAAGGAGCAACTGGAGTTCAGAATGGAGCAGGACCATCTGGCGCAGCACCAGAGCTAGGGGGCACTCACGTAGAGCATGTTGATCCGACCCCGGGAAGTGAGATGGGGGGATCCGAGCCACCTGGTAGCAATAGAGGAATGAACGTTCAGCCAGGGAGGCATACACATGGAAACTCCCGCGGACTTGGGGGGCAGGTCGAAGGCAGTGAACGAGAACTACAGCTTAGAGACAATGACAGATTAGCAGAGATGGTTAGAAGAGCTATGAGAGGCGGTTTAGTAAACAGAGACTTGGAAGATGTAAACAAGAGTCCTTTTTCTTCTGCGATTAGGATGGCTAGGAACCCACCAGAATTCAAGCTACCATCATTGGACATGTACAACGGGAAAACGGACCCCACGGTCCATCTAACGAAGTATATGAGACATATGGAAGTGCTGGGGGCATCAGAGGAGGTTATGGCCCGGTGCTTTCCACTGTATTTGACGGACATTGCAGCGTTATGGTTTAGGCAACTGGAGAGCGGCTCCATAGGAACATGGGCAGATTTAACTGAGAGATTCATGAGGCAATTCAGGGTTCATATTGCGCGACCCAAGAATGTGATGACTTTGGCAACCTTGAAACAGAAAACTGGAGAGACTTTGAGGAGCTTTCTAACGCGATTTAATGCGGCGGCAGCATCAGTAGATCGACCAGATCCATCTATGGTCATGATGGCGGCTGTATCTGGAATAGCTGGTAATACAGAGTTCAAGAATTCATTAACCAAGGACCCGCCTATGAATCTGGGAGAGTTCTATCATGAGGCTGAAAAGTTTCTGCGTTTGGAAGATGCTAGTGCAGAAAGAGAGGAAGAAGATGACGTTTACACAATCAAGAACGGAAACCTACCTGGAAAGGGTGCGGAGACTAGCAAAGGAAAAAGAAAGGCTGAGGATAATGATGACAGGGCGAAGTGGCTACGAAGAGAGCCACGATTCACCACCTATTCAGAGCTGAATGAGAATTTGGAACGGATTTATCAGGATACCAAGGGGCAGGTTCCGTATCGTAGACCAATGCGAAGGGATCCAACCTCTGACGAAAGAAAATCAGATAAGTTTTGTGTATTTCATGAATTGAATGGTCATAACACTAATGATTGTAGGCATTTGAAGGACGAGGTGGAAGGGCTTATCAGGAACGGCATGCTCCTTCAGTATGTAAGGAGGCGAACTCCAGCAGTGGAGCCAGAGCGACCACCCTCTACATCAGCTAGAGGTGACCCTGGATCAGGGCACCATTTGATTATCCATTGATTGCTTGATTAAGATAACGATGAACAAGTCGTAAGCTTCCACTAAAGCAATTAAATCATTTACACATGTACGAGATCGCGAACGATCTCCAGGCATGCTCTGAATGATCAATGACTGCTTCGGGGTGGGAACTTACACTTTGACATCCTTGCTTTGCTTTTGTTTCGATTTGAACATTTGAATTCTTCCTGTTTGGACATTTCTGCTGTAAGGTACTATTGCTTTAACATTTACAATTCTATGAAAAAATTATTTACTTGTATGCCCGTTGGATCGCGAACGGTCCACGAGCACCTATTGCATGGCAACGAACTGCCGAAGTCTTTGATTCGAAAAATTCCCCCAAACAATGACCCCAACACTGATAATATTAAGTCCCCCCCGGGCACACTCACAATTCGCCACGAACGGCACCCGACTTCGAACAGCCACAATTCGCCTCGAACGGCACCCGACTTCGAACAGTCACAACTCGCCTTGAACGGCCTCCGATCGCGAACGATCATAACTCGCCTCGAACGGCACAACTCGCCTCGAACGGCACAACTCGCCTCGAACGGCACAACTCACCTTACCTCAAATGGCTCGATCGCGAACGGTCGTCATTTGAGGTCCGCCACCTGATCGCTGACTGTTACACCTTACCTCAAATGGCTTGATCGCGAACGGTCGTCATTTGAGGACCGCCACTTGACCGCACACTGTCGCACCTTACCTCGAATGACTTGATCACGAACGGTCGTCATTTGAAGTTAGGCGCTTGACCTTGAACGGTCACATTTCATCACAAATGGCTCGGTCTCGAACGATCGACGCGTGGACTTACAGGCTCGACCGCGCACTGTCGCACTTTACCTCGAATGACTCGATCCCGAACGGTCGTCATTTGAAGTTAAGCGCTTGACCTTGAACGGTCACATTTCACCGCAGATGACTCGATCCCGAACGATCGACGCATGGATTTATGCGCTTGACCGTGAACGGTCGCACTTCACCTCAAATGACTCGATCGCGAACGGTCCTCATTTGAAGTTAGGCGCTTGACCATGAACTGCCGCGCTTCATCCCAAATAGCTCGATCCCGAACGATCGTCATTTGGGGCCATATAAAATATCAAGCTCTTTACAGGTTGTCAACAGGATACGAACATCCAGCTCATGACATTACAAAACACGCCTTCCTACCGCAAGGCATATTTTGGGGGGCAAAGTGTTATCCCATTTTTTGGTCAAAACTGGAATATCAATGTTGTGTGCATTTCCACCACGACCAAACCAAGAAGAAGCAAGCAAGCGTACATAAGTCAGGGATTTCACTAAGGATGAAAGTCCATTCGGAATCAAAGGTTTAAAAGTTCATTCGGTGTACATCAAGTATCTCATTCGGCACAGTCACATATCTCATTCGGCATAGTTCATTCGGCACTCCACCTACTACACAACACCGGACCAAGGCCCTACCGGACCAAACTTCCATCTCCATGCAACACCGAACCGCGTGATGCCGAGCCTACACCCTGCCGGACCATACTCCATCCACCATCACCGGTCCAAGCAACCACCGGACCAATCCTTCTCAAGCCATCACCGAACCAACCTCAACCATGCTACCACCGGACCAGAACCCACATCCACACTCCTACCACCGAACAACCATACTCCTACCACCGGACCAAAGCCTTACCGATCCAACTCCACTTCCATGAACAACCGAACCAAGACCTCACCGAACCAGACAACTGCCAGTCCAGATTGCATCAGCCCAGGCCCACCAGCAGCTATAAGCATCCAAGACCTCTGCCCCCAGCCTCGCTCTATAAATAGAGGGGCAGGGGTACAACAATGGCAGACAAGTTTGAGAGCTCAAGCCTGGAAGGAACTCTCAAACAACTTTAGATACTTGTAATCAAAGCTTTGTACTTGTAATCTGAAGAAAAAAGAAGAATAACATATAAAGTGGATGTAGGCACGTTCTGGCCGAACCACTATAAATCCGTGTGTCTTTTACAGTTTAGTCCCTGCTTTTTATATATTTGCATAAATCACCCAAATCACTAAAAACAACATAAAATCAACCAACTCATACGACTTTGGGTGTTTGCGGCCATTTTTTACGCAAACACATACATATAAAACAGACATCATCACAGAACTCACATGCAACAGATAATTAGTTACTTAAGTTTTAATTCAAAATGTTTACTCACCTTTTTGAAATTGCAGAGAGCTTTAAAACTGGATTTGAAAATTTGCATTGCGTTGTTGTTTTGATTCCAGAAAACTTCGAATGCTTGAAACTTGAAAAGCTTACTTTACTGAGATGATGATGACTCTAAACTTGATTCCAGATTAAAGATAAAACATTACAGGCTTCTTGAACTTCTGGTTTGAAGAAAATTACAGAGTTTTGAATGAAGGTTACAGGCTTGATGACATTTCTCTGGTTTGCTTTTGAGCTTGAGGAATGAATTACAGTTGAATTTTGGTTTGAAAATGAGTAACAGGGTTTTTGAAAACTGCTTTGAGATATAAATAGTTACAGGTTTTATGAAAGAGGATTACAGGGTTTTAAACTTGAAAATGATTTCGGGTTTGTATTTTGGTCTGAGTGAATTGATTTCAGACTTGAAAATGCTTCAGGTTTTGATTCATGCATTTTTTGGTTTTGATATTTTGCAGGTTTTATAAATTTGATCAGAGGAGTTTTTCAGGTTGGCCATTGATTCAAGTTACATTTCTGGTTTTTCAAAAATGAAGATAGAAAAAGGAAATGTAAAAGAAGATATATGCTTATATAAGTTCAAATTAGGATTTTATAAAAATGAAAGAAAATTGAAATAAATGTGACACTTGTCTCCACCATTGTTTATATGCTAACACATGTTATTTTAAGGGGTACATATCTTAACACATGTATTTATTCATTTTTTTATTTAAAAATGATTTAAAGCTTTTCTTATTAAATTCCCTAATAAATAAGTACTTTATAAATGTATAAATGCTTTACTTAATTATATATAAACAAAACTTTTAAAGGAAAATAAAATAAAATCCAATCATGTTTTAAAAAAAATCGTATATAATATTTTAAACTCATTTTAAAATGTAAATATAAAACTTTTGTATTTATCTACTATTAAATAAATATTTCCTAAATTTATATAAATAAATTTCCTTTAAAGAAAATAATATAGAACAATCTTATTTTAAATGAAAACTTTATCCATATTTTATATCCAAAATATTTTTGAAATAATTGTCCTATTTAAAATCAATTTAAACACATATATATACATTTAAACAACACTTATTAAATTTGAAAATAATAAGTCTATTTAAAATCTATTTGTAAAATAACACAATTTAAATTTGTAAATTATTATTCCATTTAAAAATCTATTTATAACTATATTTAAAAACAACTTATTATATTTATTATTGTTCGAAATTAATAAATTTTACCAATTTTAAATAATTAATTAAGAGATTTTCACATTTTAAATTCCTTGAAATTCCGGGATATCACACCGACACTTGATTGTAAGCACATGGATAATGTAGATGTGTTAGTGTCGATATTCGAGGATTGAAAAGTTGGGTTGTTACAGTAACACCTTGGTTTCAGTAATTGAAATATAAAAGTGAGTTTACCATCCGATAGTTCGAATCAATGTCATGGAAGGGGCAATCTCTCGTATACACTACTTCTAGGTCAACAAAGATATGTTTCAATACCTAATTATATCTAAAGTATTACATATCTCATCTCAATCAAGACAATATACATGATTTTTAGAATTGAATAACTCACATACCAGGAACGCAAACAAGAAAATAATGAAATAGGTATCGACGTCACAACCGAAATGATAATATATATATACATATATATATATGTGTGTGTGTATGTGTGTATGTATGTGCGTGTGCGTGTATAATTTATATATATATATATATATATATATATCAAAAATTGTTTGATACATGGAATAGTAAAAGTACATCACGTAAACTCGACAGGTTATGTACAATCCATAACTTCTTACTTAAACATCCATGTAATGACTATTTTTGCAACCGACCTTTTGATATATCCATAACTACTTAAATAAACCTGACACTACCTTATCTCTGAATGAACTGAAAGTTAGTACTCAAAGTTATTCAATACTCAAAGTTAGTACAATTCACATATTAAATGGACTTCTCAGTAAATACAATAATCTGACATCCAACAGATAGCATTCATGAAAACACAATGTCTTAGTTTGACCTGAGGCATAGTCAACACACACACACATATAACAAACCTCAAGTCAGGCTAGAAATTTGGGTGTGAGTATAATAATGCACAAAATAATGTGTAGTTCGGTATAAACACGTGAAATATAAATCAAACACAACGATGTCACTCACACCATACAAAATCCCATCCACAGTTCGTCAAAAATGGTTTTAACACAAGCGTCACATATCTGTTCGTCGTGACTCACAGCTGCAACTTTAATCAACAGGATTATCACAATCCTACCCAAAGTCCAATGTGTTGTTCAGATAGGTGAATGAAAAAGACCGTATGTGAAACACCCTATACCCCTTAATATACCCAAAATGGACACACCAAAAGATGTGGTGTTTTATAGGTATAACTAAAGCATCACAGAGACTAAGGTTCAGAAGAAAAATAAAGAAAACAGTGGAAAATTTTAAATAAATAACTTGTCATTCAGAATTAAATTTTTATCTCAAAGTAAGTCATAAAAACATAACATGTCTCAAAAACTCAAAATATCTCATACCTTATGAAAGTACGTCTCAGTCTTCACAAAAATCAAAGTACAAAGATGATGATGATGATGATGATGATGATGATGATGATGATGATGATAATCATATTCCCATCATAAGTGCCAAATCCATCATAAGTAAAATGAAGAACGGAAGAATGCATCTGAAATGAGAAAACTCTGGGAATGGACCTCCAAGCTACCTAAATCTACTTAACTTTGCTGGCCAATTTGGGGGGAGAAGGGAAATAGAGGAGTGGGTTAGACATAAATTTGGTGAGTGAAAGTAATTACTAGCATTTCTAAGCAAGATAAAAATAATAGACTGAGCAATAGTTCTAGCGTGAAAGGAAAATATAAAAAAGATAAAACTCGGATAAAATAATGTTTCTGATTCTATTTCACTGTTTGCTTTGATTGTTTTATTGTTTTCACTTTTCTTAAACTGCAGTGATTAAGTTGAAAACCTAGTCCTATCTCAACTACTAACTTGATTAGGTTGAAATCCTAATTCTACACTTTGATCGGCCTATCTATCTCTGTTGTGCCATTGTGAACCAATCCTGCTGGTCACAGCAAAAGGCACCTCTGTAGCGCGTAGGACGCGGTAGCGAATTATTTACCCCAATAGATGCCGCACGCTCGGTCATCGTCGGTATACATGAACCGTCACCCCCTATTTGACCCTTTATTTACCCTAATCAGCATAAGCGTGCCTAGCCTAGCCTATCTGTTGTGAAACCATAAACCTCGGGCAATGAACCAAATTGGAAGAAAATCTGAATGAGAAAAATAGCTAGCCTAGGGTCTTATTTATAGTGTGGCTTAGGGATCTCAGGCCATCGAATTTGAAGATTTAATCTGGTACAACCATGTCATAGGCTCACTAGGAACCATCGGATGCAGCTAAGAATGCACGAGATTAAATTAAAAATGCAAAACACGGTTATCGGCTCATACGGGGACGTTTTCACGTCCAGGCAGAAACGCGGGTCGACCCATGCTCAATGGGGGTCGACCTGACCCTTATGCGGGTCGACCTATGGACATGTTAATTTTTTTTTGTTTTTTTATAAAATTTTGATTTCTTATTTCGTTCGTAACTTCTTCATACTAGCCCGAATTTTGACAAGTTATATATGGAAATTGATCAGAAAATTACCATGGACCGAACGGTGTAACTTCCGTGGCTCGATTCTGAAAATTTCACAAACTTATGTTATTGTTTAGTTATTTCTTCAGTTAATTATAATAGCTCAAATTTTTTTGGTTGTTATAATATGTGTTGTAGTCACCTACCCAATTGCATCTTAAGGTGCTAGCTCTTATGGAACCATGTCTCTAATGTCTTACTACTCATCATATTGTTCATGTAATGAAATGTTGGACTTTGTGACAACGAATAAAAGTCATCATAATTTGGTTGCAATTCTCGAATTTGTTCGATATGGTGGATTCTAGCAGTGTAATATTCAATACCTTATATCATTTTCATCAAATGTTAATTTTTTTTAAACATCTTGCTTCCTAGAACATTATTATTTTCCTAAACTATGATATATCCTGTTTTCATTAAATAATTGTCGTGCATATGCATATCGTAATATAAGCAATAGTGCATTCAAAGCACTTCAATTCAAACATGGAAAATCATATGTTTAAATCAAAATCAGTGGGATATAATAAACTTGCATAATTATTGAATGGGTGAAACACACATGAAAATTCTATACTTGCATTCCTCAAATCAAATAAGTATTTAAAATCGGTCAAATTAATTCATATCATCAAAATCACCTATTCAAGTCCAAATCAAGCTAGTTTTCAATCATGTATCTTATCATGCGTATTCAAGCACATAACAGGTGAAATACCAAAACGTAATATCAAACTAATATTCTATTTACTTGAGTTTAAAACTTATATCTCATATTTTGTATTACACACACACTTATCTTTTTGAAATAATACATACACACACCCACGCACATGGTTTTTCATCCTTTAAAATCATGTTATTGCCTTTTAGAATTCAACCAAGTATTATTTAATGCCTTTTGATATTTAAATTAGAACCATATACTTGTTTTTTTATATTAAATGAATCCAAATTCATTTATAAAATACTTTCACTGCTATTTCAATTAATTCTATAAAATTCCCCTTATAGAAAATTTATAACTTTATATTAACATCAAAATCCAAGTTTATAGGTGGTGTATTATTTAAACAGCATCATAAAAAGCATTATAAACCACTGTGTCATCTCAAAGGCTATAAAATTGACACTTACATGGAATGCTCAAATCATATCAGGCTACCAAGCCTTCACGAAGTCATATTTAAGTAATTGAATAAAAATAAGATGGTAATTCACTGCAATCATTATAAAAAGAGTTTTACTCACTTCCTTCTTAACTTTCTGATGAACTTGCCTTTTGGAAGATGAAAAGAAAATGACTTTTTTGATGTTTTTATTCACTAGGGAGGAAGAAAGAAATGAAGAGGGATGGCGTATTTCATAGGGTTTAGGAGAAGGAGGCCAAGGGTTAAAGTAATAATATAAGTTAAAATATGATTATTACAAGGATAAGTATAACAGAGTTGTCCAATTAGAGAGTAGAATAATTCAAAATATAATTATTTTACGGGTAAGGATAAAAATGTTGTCTAAGAGAGTAGAAAAATTCAAATTTTCTTCTTACTCTTAAATAAATCGGTACCCCTAACAGCCTTATAACTCGAACCATCTTTAAACTAACATTTTAAATCCATTTAAAAATTCACTCAAGACATTTTATCTAATTTTTTTCTTATAACTATTTTTCTATTTGAAAAATATCACTTTTCAATTTAAAAAAATTGCTTCCAAAATATGTTTTATTATTAATCAAATGCATGATATTACACACACTAAATGTGAGCTTTGCCTTATTTATTTGGGATACTATCAATACCATATGATTCATAATCGTATGATTAAAGAATTATTTCTCAAAGATTTAGCTTTGTTCTAAAATAATTGCATTGATTTTTGATACTTTAATGTTTTCTATTGCTAATGCATCGTTTTGTTATGGTAACAAAATATAATCATTATAGTTTTACCTTACAATGAATGTTCCTATAAAACAAAATTATGTCTATTTTTAGTTAATACACAAAAATAGTTATTATTCCATAAATAATATTTGGTATACATTTACTAAAACAATTTTTTATATCTTGATACGTTCGTTAATAAATGCTATATGGCATATGCCTATTATTTCCACCATTACTATAACAATATATGAAATACAGAGCTCCATACAACATTTGTTATGGGTAATTTATTTTGTCCACTGCAACTAGTTTAGTCAAGAGTTCCAAGACAAATATCTTTATATCAAAGAAATAACTCTTATAGGAAATAATTTTCTATAAGAAAATACATCCGAAATAGTAATCACATTTCTCATTCTATATTAAGTATCTACTGTTATTTTATACAATTATCATTTCCAATATCTCTTCACGTAGCGGAGATGATCGTTCACTCTCTTTATCAAAACCGTGCCTACGTTATACCATATTCAGACATTTACTTTCAAATGGTCGAACCATTCAAAAAGAAACTCTTACTATAAGACCTCGCCAAACTGTTTACTCTGATTTGGACATCCTTTACATCTAAGGGTATTGTATATGCCACACTTAAGTAAACTAATCAAACTGACATATAAGTGATCAAATTCCAATATCTATCTAGTGGTTCTTGGTTCATTTTACTTCTAACACAAAAAGTTTCTTGTTGCATTCAATCACATTGAGCATAGTATCTTGAATTATGTTTTACGTGGTCATTCCAAATGAAATAATTTCATCCAGATTTCGTACATTACAAGCATGATTGTTCACTATGCGACTTTTGTATGGGATATAATATGGATATTTTATCCATGTTCTTGTATTTCCTTAGAATTCAAAATTCGTAGAAGATAGCATATGGTCTTAGGCAAATAAACACTTAAGTGACCATATTACAAATCTATTGAATAGTTATATGACTTTAGCACTTGAATGAATCTTTAAGCGAGACAATGAATTATCGATAAGCATATTATATATTTCTTTATGAATCCTAGTTTAGTTCAATTGTACATTTCAATTAATAAATGACTTTATCGATTATATTGGATGTACAAATTTCTTGAAGATAATTTAATTTTATATAGCATATGCTCTTACAATATTAGAAATGTAAATATTATCATTTCGTTTTTCTAATAAAGCTCAAACTAGATAATTATATTCCCCTGAACCCTAAGAGAAATATAGAAATCTTTCGATTTCTTTAGTGAGTATTAGGACTTTCTTGCGTTGGGATTCTGATTTTTCAGTTTGCTCAATAAATCATAGGTCCACAAAGATTGATAACTCCTTATTAGTTGTACCTTATACAAATCATTACCTTGTCACGTGCCCTTATTTCAATCTCAAACATGAGTTTTCTTAAAAAATCAAGATAGATCATTCATTCTTACCTAACATTTCACGATGCTTTAATTGTAATGCATATACCTTATGTTTGCTCAATGAATACATGTATTTTTTTACCTCATCTAATAATATAATAATATTACTAACATCATATAAATAGCATGAGTTTTCTCAATAACCAACGAGTATGCATGTAAACTATCAATATATAAATAACAACTTTATGTATTAGATATTCAATCTTTAATATAAGCACTAGAGTCATATTGATTTAAGGAATAATTTGTTCCTCATGAAATACTCTTATGATTCAAATGTCAGGCACATATGAAATCATGATATAAGTACCATACATATATATATGTTTACTATAAAAATTTAATTTTGGTCTATTTCAGTTCCACATCCATTATATTTATGCATGTAATATAAGTTTAATCTATTTAAATGTATTATAATTTAATTGACATATATAATACATACATGTATCTTTATTAATTAAATCATATTTTATTAATTTTAGCTCTTTAATTTACTTAACAAATTTAATTTAATTTCAGTTGAAATTTCATAAATTTTATTTATTAAACTTAAACTATTTAATAAGGATACTCAGCTAAAATCATTATAGTTTTATGTACATTATATATATGTGTATTTGTTAATTAAATAAATACTTGATTAATTAATTTATCATTTAAGCTAACATTTTAATTAAATATTTAATAAATTTCAGAAATATAATTAGTTCAATTTCTAAAAACAAGTTTGAGAAAATCAAAACATTTTTGGTCATTATACTATAGTCTTAGTAGTTATATATATATATCAGTATATATAATTTAATTAATTAACATTTAATTAATTATTTATCAAATAGATCATTTGTTTAATTAAACTATTTAATCAAATAGTTTAATAAATCTAATTTTTTATTTAATTTGGCTTAAATTATTCAATAGATAAATTTTAATTGTTTTATTTAAGTTAAGCATACTTATTTCTTAATTAACTACTTATTTAACTTAAATAAATATTTATAAATTTGAAAATATTAAATTAGTTACATAATATAATTTTGAAATTTTTTAGATTTATTTTATGACATTTACAAAATTTCATTTTTTATTTAAACTTAACATTTAAATTTAATATATCTTTTAAATTTTTAAATCTTGATTTTGAAATCGGCCAAAGTCCAAATAGATTTGGGCCTCTAAAATTAGCCAATCATTTGGACTTACACCACCCAATGGGCCAAGCCGACAACCAAGGAGGAGGGAATATTTGGTTATTCAACTCCAAGCCCGGACTTTATTTTCTAGCATCAGATAGATATGCCTAATTAGTTGGCCTGAGTTACTAGTTAGATCGCATATACCATTTGGCTCTAGTACCATTGAAGAAATCAGACCGGTCTATAGTGGGTGAAAGGGTAGATTAAAAAAAATTCTGCTTGAATCATAGTAGGCCTATGAAGTCTAGTGGTTTACACTATATCCACTTGTTATTGAATAAACTCGTATTTTATTTAAATTTATTATATATATGTTGATTAAATAATATTAACCAATATAATAAAATGTTTGTTTTTAGCAAGGCAGCCGGTTTTATAGTTGACCATCCACTTTTTATAAAAAATAATAAGAACAGTTTTGAGGCGAGATTCCCTAATAACTACAGCTCCCACTAGACCTTACAAATTCATACAAGAGAAAACAAATAGAGCAAAAAAATACATATGGAAAAAAGAAGCAGTTTAAGTCATTATACTATGACATGAAAAGATCCACAAGCGGATACTCTATCCCATCATTTAAATCATCATGTTCATGGATCTTAGACATGCTAGAGAACGCTGGCAGATTAGGAAGTCCTATAATCACATTGGAGTCTTCAAAAACAACTAAGGTTTTGCCTTTTGGAGAAGAGATCTTTTATCAGATTTCATGGGAAGAGGTAGTATCAATAAAAGTTTATAGCCTAGATAGAGCTTCAAGGTATGGAGCATAGGAGAAGGAGAGACAACAATAGGAGATGCCAAAGGGATATCACAAATAGCTTAGCTTTTAACTTTCCATTGACGAGGGCGAGGTTTCTAAATAAGAGATTTAGTAGGAATAGAGGCAACCTTACTATCCAACAGGTAATGACTACAGAGAGAGTTTGTATGACCAAAAGAGTGACAAAAAGAACATATCAGAGGAGACCATTGATAACAAGTGTCAATGTGGCTAACTTTATTCCCAGAGAGAGCAATAGAAAGGAAGAGAGATCCGAAGTGGATGGTCGAATAATGTGGAAAGGCGGAGGAGTGTACGGAGGGATGGAAGATTTAGATGTAAGAGAGACAGTGGAGGAAAGAAGAGTCTTTATTTTTTTGAACATAATTTCTTTTACAAGAGAGAGAATGTAAATATTACATATAACTATACACGTGTGTAACTGTGTACACACACATATAGATATTAGTATTTATATCTATTTTATATACATAAGGATTATAATTATACATAAATGTAATAAATTCACATGCATATCAGGAATATAAACGCCTATGTATATAAATATATTTGAATAAATCACAATATATGTATACAGTTTGTATATAGATATTAGTAGTATCATTTTTATATAGTTTACAAATATATAACATAAATGTGATATTTTGTAGCTACATATATATTTTAAAATAAATATATCTATAAATTACGAGAAAAAATATATAAAATATAATTAGATATTTCAAAATAAGAGAATGTTTGATTGAAAGTGAAGATGGAAATAAAATTTTACATTAGATCTTGATCTAATCGGATCAGAACTAAAATGGAAATATAATAAAGTAAGGTTTTAGATTTCCACCTTTACAAACATTAATTAGTAATAGATTTAATACCTATAAAATCCCTTGTTTAACCACACTAAAACATCAAAACTTCACACATCCAAACGGTAATTAAAAGTATTGTCATAATTTAATGTATTCCTCCAATGATACGATTAATTCTAAAACGTTACACATAGATATACACAAATGTGAATATAGCAAATTGAGATTTGATTTTAAAACATAAATTTAACTAAGTAATGAACTAGAATATATTAATTTAAAGCGAGTTAACCTAACTAAAAGTTTAACTTGGTGTTAGTTTATAATTTTGAATACATGAAGACGATGGATATGGATACACACACATACACATAATTCAATTCAATTAAATACTAAGTCAATGATTTTAAGAGAATTTAGTTTTAACAACAGAAATAAATTTTATCACAACAAATTAGATCTACATAAACTTATAATCTTTGATCTAACAAACAAGAAAATTACTTTTGAAACACAAACTAGGGTTCATTAAATAATTAATTAATTAAATTTGTGATAACAAAAGTAATTTTTACAGCAAATCATAAGTATATCGACTATTGATTTCAGACTGAATCAACATGATATCAATACACAAAATAAAACATATATAAGATTGATTATGCACTTAATTGAAAATACACAGAGAATTTCAAAATAAAGTCAATAAGTGGTAACGAATATACATGTATGTGAACTAAATTAGTTGTAACATCTCATATTTTTAATAAAAATAAATAAATAATTAAAAGGATATTTTAGTAATTTACATAAAAAATGAAACATTAGATTTTATCAAATGAAGAAATTTAGGAAATATGATTTTTCCATTGGACTAATTAGATTTTTCTACCCCCAATTCATATATAAAATTTCAGAAATAGAAATGTATAGAGAGGATACAGAATGGTTACAACTGCATGTATTTCGAGTTTTGCTCCAATTTTGAAATTAAAGTTCAAGAATTAATTACATAAATTAATCAAAATTTATTTATTAAGTAATTAATTGAACATTTTTGAATTATTTTTAAAAAAAATTATAATTTTTTAATATGCATTAAAATAAGAGGTGGAAAGATTTGCATGCACAAACTTAAAACCACTTCAGGGGCAAAACAACAGTTACCAAATAATGAAATTTGTTGCTAGAGTTAATGAAATGGTATATTATCTCTTTCTTCGTAAAGAATAAGAGAAAATTTGATTTTTGAATTTGAAATGATAAATTCCAATTATTTATAGTTGATTGAGGAATTCAAATAAGGAGTAAAATCCTATTCAACGTATAGTGGATGGTTTATTATCGATATAATATGCTAGGGATGCTCCTAGGTTTACTTAGTTTGTGGATGCGCAACCTTCAGGAGGAAACCATTTTAGGTTATAATTGGATTTAGACACATTAAGAATTATCACCCTATAATGTGTATAGTGACTAATCTTTTATATGTAGTTCACGCATGCAAATGAACATCCTTACATTGTGCATATTATAACTGAAATTTAATTACCTGTCAACACCAAATCACTAGTGACGTAATTTAGTTACTAGACCTTGTATAATCCCCTCTGATTCTCCCTTTTATATCAAATGCAGGAGGATAGGGCAGCCGCTAAGGTGGCTTGGATAAGCTGCATAAAGAAGGCGACTTGATGCGTAGAGAAAAATTTATATATAGTTATTCCTATATGTATCTTATTATATTTGTTACTTAGACTTTGTTACATTTTCATTTGGAGAAACTATTTAGACAATCTTTCTATGGGCTATTATTGCATTTGAAACAGTAATGAATTTGGTATTCTTTCCATATTTATATTTTATTCCTTCCACTATGAGATCTAAAAGTATATAATGTCTAAGGTAATATTTATCACTATTTCATATGAATCATAAGAACCTAACAATTCATTTCCTTAGCACGACGCGAGTTCAAATGCCCTTTTTTGGCTTTGGATCTGTGTAACAACCCGGAAATTTTAATGATTTTAATAACATAATCAACAAATTTTTCATGAAAATATACAATTAAATTTTAGCAATGAAAATTTGATATGGGGGAACTAATTTAAATGACAAAAATTTGTATATTTTTAGCCTCAAGGACACAACCTCAATATTTTAATCATAAGGACAAACATTCTTCCAAAATTATTCATAAGGACAAATTTTCTTTCGAAATTATTCATAAGGAAAAGCATTCTTTCAAAATTGATACCGATCTAAAAACTGATACCTAAAAACTACTACCGATAACCACAAACTAATACCTAAAAACTGTTATCAATAATTAAAAACTGATACCTAAAGAAAGTTGTCTTTCAGGCTAAAATACTAAAGGTCTGTCCTTGAGGCTAAAAGGTTGAGAAATTTTGTCCTTGATAATCATTTCCTAAATTTGATATTTGATATGCGTCTATTTTAATATAGAAAATTAGATTTCTTTAGAAAATATTTAAGTTTGTTCGTTTGTGAAATTTCAAAATTTAAATTTATAATCAGTTAATTTGATGAAAATAAGTAGTGTTTAAATTTATAATCGGTTAATTTGATGAAAAAATAAATAATGTTGAAATCTAAATATTTTTACATAAGAAAAATGAAAATCATTTTCTGAGTGAGACATCATATTTCGTTTCGCCAAATTTTGACTTCTCTGGCTCCGTTTATCTTATTTTCGGCGTTTTAGCAGCATTTTGGCAGCAACTATCGACTTTTGATAGAATGATCGTATCGTTGTTATTTGTGTACCATTCTATTCGTCTCATCGTATTGATCTTCATAGTATATTTATTTGTGCATTTCGGCATCCGATACACGACGAAATTTGAAAAATGGATATCTGTATCAGTTTTGCATTTGGGTCCGTTGGATTTCTATGTCCATTCCTCTATCCACTATATGAACCAATAGACTGTAGCTTTTTATATTTCCTAGAAATTAATTCCTGACTTTTATAATTCCAACCTGTTAGTTTTTTTATATTTTTAGAAACCAATCGTGATGACCCACAATTCCGTACCCATTGAACCGACAATAAAACACTCATTTCCGACCCAAGTTGCATGGAAGTATGGATGATCAAGGGTAATAAAGAAAAATAGAAAGAACAGAATCTCACACGAATGGAATATCATATAATATTGAACAAATATCTATACAGCGGAAAACTTTTAAAAACATATATCAGAGTCTAACTTAAATTCAGCTTGGACAGTTATAAACATCTATCCTTACAATTGCTGATAAACATCAACTAGAACAAACTAAGTACAACGGATAATATAATATGTCCATACGTAGATGAATATCTCCAGCTCTCCTCTGGAAACTCCAACCGTCTTCGACTAACCTGAAACTACTTGGATCTGATTCGAGTGTTGAAAATACGCAGATCAGGCTTGATAAACCAGCGTGAGAAAAACTCAATAATAAATGACAGTGTCATATATCAGCCCTTTGAATAAAATCCTTTGAAAGAAAAAGTATCTCAAAAGACCATGCGTATACATAAACACGGACGGGTTTTTACCTTATGATAACTAAAACACTTTTATATCAAAACATTTGATATTATTTCTAATGGCATTCTTTGAAAACATTTGCAAATAAACTTATTAATCTTATCCGAAATGGTTACCCATATAGCATTTTGAGGCTATTCATTACGCCAATACAAACAAAACTGCAAGTCCTTATTGGAGAATGGATTTCCATACAAATGATCAAGTGAAGGATCTACCTTTCGAATGGGTAAACCTTTAGATGGATGTCCCGAGGATTATCACAAAGGATCCTCTACCAACACAAGACCGGCCTACCTCTGTAATTAGATAGTACCGAATATGTCATCCCTCGGTCGTTACCGACCTTTAACTGACTACTCGTTTCCATACACCACAATAATTTACATCCCGAATGTCATCACGGGAGGAAATATATCTAGAAGGGGATGATCATACCCTACTTGGAAATGACTCACTTAGCCTTTCCGCATTTAATCCTATTTCGATCATTTCCGGTTTGATGAGGCTTGAGGCAATGACTACCTTTTTACATGGCATATATCACACATTTGAATGCCACATTGCCATTTCCGTTAACTACTAATTGCCTTCCACAAAAATACAATGCTTGAGCTCTTATGTCTCAGGGAGGGTGTTATGCTAAGAGAAGTTGCCTTCTCCGCCACTACTGAGGTACTTTTGTAAAATTCAATGTACGTAATATTTAGAAATGCAATGTCAGACAAACATCCATACAAGTTGTTCAGGAACAGGACAAACCGAAGGCACTCTCCTACTACCACTAGTAGCGAGTAGTCCTTGCAATCCGAAAAATCTTCAAACGAGGAGACCACTACTATAAATAACTCTATAATGGAAGCTACCTAGAGCATGTTCAACAAGTAGTCTTCACGCTATGACGATCCACGGCCTTCAAAAGTATAATCTTCAACATGTCTTCACATTCGAATGTATATATTGGTTCAAAGCGGTTTTCGGATTGGAATCACCCAAATCCGACCCCGGTTCCTTCAAAATCCAATTATCGATAAAAATTGAATATGAGCATAGGATTTATTAAGTCTCTTTTCACTTTTATTCTTTTTGGATGTTTCGAAATCTCTTTCTTTTGACTTAGAATAATTCTAAGTCATTCATTTTTTTACTTTGGAAAATATCTCCAATTTCCTCACTTAACTCTCGATCCAAATTCCTTAACTTTTAGGTGGGTTAAAAATAATGTTATTTAAGACATCGTTTATGATAAACCCTTAATCAATCTTAGCAAACAGTTTTGTGTAAATAGGATCATAGAAATCATTCATTTTGGAGATTACTTAAATTTTGGACAATTCCAATCTTCTTTTATTTTGGAAACTTAATGGAATCTTTTTATCTTAAAGCATCCGGGCTTTCCTTTCGATCTGTTCCATCCCTCTTCTAAGAAAAGAAAACATAGACCAGGTAAGTTCAGGGCACTGGTTGCTCCATCCCTAACCTTAGTTAAACACCTTGTTTTATCTTTTCAGATCTCACAAGTGAGATAAATGTACTTGTCGTTTCCACATACTCGGTTATCGACTTTATTTTGGAATTGATTATAAAGATTCCAAATTATCTTTCAAAATGCTTAATTTTTCTTTTAAAAACATTCATTATTTATTTGGAAAAATTGTTACATTTAAATTCATATTCAAAAATTTACACAATTCGCAACATAAAAGTGCTGCGGAAAGTGCTATATAAGCTTATTTGATTTAAACAACTTTTAAACATTCTATAATTCATATTTTCCAACCTAAATATCTTTTAAGTCATTTAAATAGATATGTCAAATTTGTTCCACATTTTTTCATAATTAAAAACGTTTATTTAAACAGATTTCCTGTTATGGTCACTTAACTGCACTAACGCGATTTTTTCTAGAAAATTGATTTGGACTTAATTCAAAGTCTGCTCAACGTAATTTTGATTTTCTTTCTTTGTTTATAAGATATGGATATAATAGTCTGGAATTTTCTTATCTCGAAGAATTCCCAGCTATATTCCACTCTAAAAATTCATTTGAACTTTTCGGCGCTAAATCGCGAACTACCTTTGCGCGATGCACCTAGTTTTAACTTTTTTCTCTATATTTGAAATAAGTCATTCAAATTGAATTCTATCACTTATAAAATCATTATAAATCAATATTTTCACTTTTTAAAGTATTCAAAAGGTATTTTCACTGTTACCATATTATAATATTATTATATTTCCATTATTTTAATATTAAATTTTAAATTTCAATTTCAATTCAATTTCAGTTTTAACTTCAAATTAAACTCACTTAAAAATTTGATTTCAAATCTAATTTCAATTCAACCTTAAACTCAACTTTAATTTTTCAAAATCAATTTCAATTTCATTATTCATCTCAATTTCAATTTTGCTTTAGCTATACATTTTCATTCTGTTTCACTCAAATTTCAATTTCTCTTTTATTTTTACTTTAACTTCACTTCTAACTGAAAAGAGACTTATTTTTCCAAAATATATCATATCGCCAAAATTGGATTTTTTAACAAAGAGATCACTAAATCAAAATGAACATAACCAGTGTCTAAAATTACCACTAACATAACATCCATTCAGCCAAACACATAATATATGATTTCAAATTCAACATTCACTATTAATATCGTAACGGGATATATTATCACAATTCAATTATCTAACCAAACTATCAAATCATCCATATTAACAATCAGTTCAGAATAAAGTTCATATGTCATAGAGGTATACATGTGATTATTTAAAATAACCAAAATATGAATTCAAAAGCGATGAGAATTTCTCACCTTTATATCCACTCCGTCAATCCTTTTGTAGGTTAACATGCTTTTGAAACTAATGCGCTTTTCCCGAACGTCTTAAATTCCCGCCTTAATTTATTTTCCTTTCGAACTGCTTTTGTTCTCCTCTCTCTTTTCATTTTCTTTTCTTCTTTTTCTTTTTTATTTGTTTGGCCGTGAGCTTTTTGGAAGGGAATGGGATGTACAGCCTTAGGTATGTGAACTACTGGCTTGGGTAGATGGCTTTGGGATCGGGTGGGCTCGTATACGGTGGGTATGGTGAGTTTGGGCTCGGGTTTAGGTGGGTAGGGCTCGGCCTTGGTGTATAGGAGGGTGTCGGAGGTGGGTTGGTGGAAGTTTGGCTCGTCTTGGCTTGTAGGTGCTCGGGTTTGGATCTTTTGGGCTCGGTCTTAGAGTTTTGGAAGGGGTAGGTGGGTTTGGCCGTGAGTTTTGAGGGTGTAAGGTGATGGTGTGTTGATGTGGAGGTGGTAGCTTGAAGGTAGAAGAGAAATGGACGAAGCAGAGAAGGATTTTGGAAATTTTATGAAATGAAAGTGAAGTGAAAATGAAGAGGTTTAAGATTGTATTTATAAGTGAAGATTTTGGTAGTAAATGACACAAATAACCTTGTTTATTTTGAATTTGATTAGTTTTGATTTGAGTTGCATTTAATGTATGGAATGATGGTTATGGAAGAGTGTGTTAAAAGGTGAAGAGGTGTCACTTTCTTGTTGTTTGTAATGGTTAAATCATACATTTTTGCTCCTTTTCTATGTATAAGCATAGCATCTCATTAATGCGATGAGAAGTAAGGCAATGATGTTGTTTATAAAGTTTTTAATTAAATTTGTCAAATCTTAACTTTTATACTTTTTATTATTATTTAGAATTTTCAAAAGTAAACTCCTTTTGTCTTTAATGCTAAATGTAGTGTTTAAATAGTTTGTAAACTTGTATTTATATATTAGAAAATATATCAAGTTGCAACAACTTGACGACAACTTGTTTTGGTTGAAAACGGTGTTTTTGTCGATAAATTTTACAGTCAAAATTTGACCTTTTTGCTAAGGTACATATTGATGTAAACAAAACTTTAAAATAAACTTTTTTACTTCTTTAAATAAATAAAAACAAGTCTCTTTATATTTTAAAACCATATTTAATCAATATCAAAATCTCAAATTTTACGGTGTATGTAAAACTGACAAAATGCGACAAAATTTGGTTATTTTCATAAAAGCATTATTAACATATTTTTAAATATATTAATATAATTTTATTGTCTTTATTAGATGTTTTAAATAATATTTAAATTATCAAATAAATATTTAAACCTATTTATTTAAGTCTTTATTTATTATTAGCAAAACTTAACTTTTGTTGATTTGTTCTGAAGTCCGAATTTATACTTTTTAAATTTATTAACTGTAAGAACAAATAATTATTTATTATATATAACATATTTATTAAGATTTAAATTCCTTTTAAATTAAAAGAACGAAATCTCTCATTTTCGAAGTAGCGAAATTACGAGTCGTTACACTAATATTCATTTGTTTCATTTTCTCCTCCGATCAAATTTTTTTCGTTCTATGCTCTGCCTTGGTTATTAAGAATACATAAATAAAGTTATAATATATATAGTTTGCTTCCTGCACGAGAGAATCTGCTCGTCTTTGCCGTGAAACCCTGTCATCCTCCATATCTTGTGTTCGATCGCCAATTCTTCCCCCTCCCCACTTTCCACTACCACCAGTACAAACCTTGGTCGCCCTCCTCTCTCCACCACCAGCATAGTACCCTGTCACCCGAATACTCCACCAGATCTGTCACCAAAAAAATACCCCACCAGATTCACCTTCCCATCACGTCATTCCATCACCGTCCATCATAAACGACCCAAGCACCACCATTATCCTTGCCGACCATCCTAACGTTGCCTCGCCTCCGCCTTCTTGCCAACACAGCCATCACACTGCTCTTTCGCCACATTGCACCTCGTCCAATGCACACAGTAGCTCTACGCAATCACGCCCACTCCCCTCCACCTGACTGCCACAACACTGTATCTCCACTATCCGAGGCCATTACATATCCCCTCCGCGGCCGACAATCTCCATCAATCCCCGCCGGGTAGCCGCCAACTCGACAACCACCACCTACAGCCTTGTTTCCCTTCTAGTCAGCAAAGCCTCATCCTCGCCATCGCCTAACTCCATCCACCACCGCATCTCACTCCACGACTACCTGTGACACATAGTCCACCCACCAAGCCTTCATACCGCCAAGCCAAACTCCCCTGACAGCCGCCATTTCTGCAGAAGTTATTCACTAACCCGAACCCGGCCTCTATTAGTCTCTTATTTTGAAAAAAATATAATAAAGCAAAGTTCGCATATATATAAGTTTCTTAAGAAGCCTTGTTGTTTCCTTCCCTTTTGCAACAGCCCGTGCCTCTTATTTCTTTCCTTTTCTAAAAATATAATTGCATGTGAAAGTTGCAGCAGCCATTCTATTTGAAATATACTTGCAGCAACCATTCCTCTTATGACCGAACTCGCCTTGTAACCACTAGCCTCTTCTTCTATTCGAAAAAAGTAAGTACACACACACACACAGATATATATATATATATGTATATATATACTTGTTTCAATCAATCATAGCTAGTTTGTGGGGTCTCTTTATATATATATATAAGTATATATATAAGTATATATATACTCTATATATATTTGATCCATTAAATCTGAATTAACTTTGCCTTGATTCTCTGTTATCCAGATTTACAACAGCAGTTCTAGCTTTGTCGTAGTGTCACTTGTCGATCCATGCTTATCCGTGTCTGTCTGCGTCTCAATTCTCATCTTTCTCTAACCTCAAAGGGTGAGTGATCACTCACAATTAAAATTTTTATATTTAATAAATTTAATTCACAAGAAATGACAATTGAAATATATTTTTAAATTTTGAGTTAGTTAGAAACTTATTATTAAGTACGATATGCTATTATCTGCATTTGTTAATTGACATATGACACCATAAGCTGTTGTGTGTACATATTGTTAATTATGGTCATATATGCTTGTCATTGATATGCTATGTCATTATATATTATTATTTTATTGTTCTCACTCTGTAAGTTTCTTGTTAGCTTAGAAATCTCTATGGGTCGAAATGATGCAGACCCGAACGATCTTGTATTTTGGGGAAAATCGTTATGGGTTAAAGTGATAAACCCAAGCGATTTTATTGATTTTTGAAATTTTGGGATTGCTGGTTGAAATGATATATACCCGTAAAACTTAAATTATTGCAGACTAAAATGATAAATATCCATATCACTTGACCATAGGATAGAAAATTATATACGAACACCATTGCTCTATTCTTAAATGATTTCCAATTTTTTAAAAAGGAGAAATATATGTGTATTGATTTTTAGAATATAATATAAAGATATTTTTTAATTTTAATAGCTGTGTAAAAAATTAGATTATTAAATTTATATGTTTTAGAAATTTTAAAATGATAAGTTAAGTTTTAAAATGTAAATTACAAAATTTTAGTTATTTATATACGAAATAAGATTTAAAATAGATTTAATAATAATAAGATATAATTTAGTAATAATTAATATAATAAAATTCAATAAAAATTTAATATATGAATATATATAATATGTTTTAAATACTTATTTACAATTTATATTAATAATTTAAATTAGGATTTTTTTTATTTTATATATATAATATGTTTAAAAATTTATTTGAATTTATATTATTATTTTTAAATAAATTTTTAGTTATAATAACTAAAATAAAATTAAGGTGGGAATGATAAATTAAAGTTGACTTGAAATTTAAGTTGGTTTAAGAATTGATTTAAATAAGTATTGATTTGAAACTTATTGATTTTAAGATTTTTTTTAAGATATGATTTTATAACTTAATTACTTGTTTTTGATAAAGGTGATTTAATGAATATTTCAAATTTTAATAAAATTGTTCTTGAATATTAAGTTTTGATTTAAATTTAAAATTTGAGATTTTATTAACTATTTTTTTTAAAAAGGTAATTAAGTGAACAAATTCAAATTAATTAATTAAATTAAATTTAGAAATATAGATGAAATTTATCAAATTGAGTTATCGTTAATTGCTTTAATATTTAAATTTTGAAACCTATTTAAATGGGAAGTGGTTTAAATTTGCAGTGCGAAACATGGATCTGAAATCGATATAAATCAAAAATGGTTTTAATGGGAATTTGAATTATTAGACCATTAAGTTGAAGTTGTTGAACTAAGATTAGGTTTAAATTGAATTTTGGAACTAAAGTTGATATGAATTGATTTGTGAAATTGGATGAAAAAAATTCAAATTTGAAACAATATTTCGATATGAACTCTTTTTAACATGTAAGCTATTTAATATATATTATTTTAAACTTATAATTATATATATATATATATTATATAAACTATTTTTAATATATATACTATTTTTATATATAACCTATTTCTAAATATAAACTATTTTTAATGTATAACTATTTAAATATATAAACTACTTTCAATACTCAAACTGTTTAAGTTGGAACTGTTATGATTCAGATTTAATGGATTTAAAAGAAATTAGTTTGATATAATGGTTTAACCCATTTTGTGGTTATGATCTTTGAAATGAAAATAATTTCGAAAGTGAATATGATTTCAAAACTGATATGATTTTGAAATGAATAGGATATTTTGATATGAAATATGAACTGTTTGAACTGTTATAAAAGTGATTTTATAAAATGACCACAGTATGAAATAAGTGTTTGGTTGTTAAGGAGACCGGGATAAGATATTGTCGTACCCTCTGCCAATTTTGAAAACCACTTTAACAACTGTGTACGTGGTGGAGAATCCAGAACGAAGTAGGATGGTTTGGTGACGTTTATATGAGGTATGAATGCAGCCCTGACTCCCATGAATCAGCTTGATGTGGCTAAAACAGAAGCCACGCTAGGCCAAGTAGGGTCGCTCCTCTTATCTCTCACATTTTTTCGATTATATTCTATTACTTTGTGATTTGGTCGGATGCACCTTTGATTTGGGAGTATATATCAAGGCGGGTAGTCGTAGCTATTATGCGTTACCACCAGTCTGGATCCACGAAACGGTAGTATCCTACACTGGGCAGCGTGCGCTCTGATAGCCTTATATTTTACGGAGGAATTATGTACCGTGTAGACTACGGGAATATATAAAAATGTATTAAGCAGGGTATGGGTAACGCCTTGATGCTATTTTAATACTTTACTGATAGACATATTATAATAGCGTATATTACTACATAGTAGATAGTTCCATGGATCCTTAAAGACTGGGAATCCCAAACATCCTTTAAGTTATTTGCATTTCACTTGGACATTCACTCGAGTTAATTTACTTGCATAAGAATGTTAATCCTGACCCGAATGTTTTGTGTTTTGCTTTATGCTCGGGTTAGACTGAGTGCCACAACATTTGAGACTCGCCTTTGGAGCTTGGAGCTTTGTTTGAAGATCGGTCTTATATCTATTCTATATCTCCAGTTGTTTTGTTCAGACTTGTCATTTGCTTGTGTATTGAGACTTCTATGTATAAGAGATTTCTGTTGTATTTTGTTTTAAACTTTGACGTTCTATAGTAGCTTCAGAACTACTATTTAACTATTCCATTGCTTATTGTTGTAAACTCTTTGTCTGTGATTCTGTGACTGATTTATTTACCGTGGATGCTAAGTTTTGCCAAATATAAATTAACAATCTGTTGTTTTAAGCAATTCAAGTCTGACATCAGTGGATGATCATCGATTTGAATGGTTTGAAATGTCAGGTTATTACATTCAGTGTGTCTAGACGTGCAAGTTGTTATGGTTGGCATTAGAGCTTATATTTAGCTATGTTATCCCGCCTTCTGGCAAGGTCGTGACACCAAGGAATTGACTAGAAACCAAGAACTATTCATCCTAAAGATCGGTTGTACGCCAGTTCGCTATGGATGTCGATAAATTTTATCCGAGTTCGGATTGAGCTACGAATGGTAAGACGAGACAAACAAAGCTATGAAAGCCAACATTCCAAGTTTCAAGTCCATTTGAATTCGTATGCTCAATATATGATCGATGCAATTCAAGCAATCACTTTGTTCGTATCCATCAAGCAACCAGAAAAAGCTCAACATCGTATCGATTTGGTTCGAATCGATCAGATTCGCACGGTTTCGTATCGATGAGGAGAGCAGTGTTCATCCTATCCATAAATTGTCTATTGTTTGTATCCATCAAGCCTCATCTTTTTGTATCCATTAACAAATATTGTCTCGTATCCATCGAGTGCATCACTTCATATCCATTGGACAACCACTCTCTTCGTATCCATCAACTAATATAATCATTTCTAATCCACCTGGTCAACACTGCCATCTTCGTATCGATCCCTTTCTACCCCTTTCATATCGATCAGCTAATGGGACGATACGAGCTCAAGGCATTCCATCGATATGAATCGGTCCAAAGTGATCGATGGAAATATACAAATTCCATCGATACGAAGTTGTATCCAGAGGGTTGATATGAAGATCTTACACAAGAACGGATATGAAGCAGCCTCCAATCATCGATACGAAGTGGCCTGTGATCATCTATGCCAACAGAAACATTAATAATCAATAAGAATCGAGAAGTGGATCGATGCGAACAAGGCTAGCCCAAGTCCATACAAACAAGGCGCATCCATAGGAAAGACTCGATCATTCGGCATGAAATATGGATCGATCCTAAAAGCAAGCGCCACGTCAACTGGCATCACGTGTAGAATCATCAATGCAAAATTATCAATACGAATAACATTGATACGATGGAAACAGCAACTGAAAAGCCCAAACTTAAATCGATCATAACTCATAATCTATAAGTCCAGATGCCACCCAAAATTTCACAAGAGCTTACATACAACCTAAAGAAGGTTCATGCTCAATTTTGACTCAATTGTGCCAAATCTTGATCGATATGAAATTCGTTCGTGTCGATCACGGACCGAGTGCAAATGACATAGGATCGATCGTGTGGGCCCGCCCACATGAGAGAAGCGGTCTTTCGAGATTTGAGCGAGATGCTTGCAACCTACGCCTATAAATAGCAGCCGAGGATCTACAGAAAAGGGACTTTTTGGCTCTCCTACGTCCAGACTATGCCGAAACCATTTTTGTACTCAAAGATCACTATTGTACTCGTAATTCACTGTTGTAATCCGCTGTAACCAACAAGTAAAAGTTAATAGAAGTCATCAATTTCATAGTGGACGTAGGCCATACGTCGAACCACTCTAAATCTCTGTGTTTCTGCGCGTTTTCCTTATCTATTTTAGAAGTGTTTGTTAGATAATCCTCTTTTTCCATATATTTTCTTTATTTTATCTCTTTAAATACTTCTGAAATGCGTTATGCCCAATTTTGGTACAAATACTTTGGTGCTTTCACCAAGAAAATATAGTTTTTCTCTTGTTCATTGGATCTACTATCGATATCAGATTGCAAAAATCTAAGAAGAAGATCCAGATCTCAAGTTAAAACTTCTTCCATCTTATTCAGATTTGCATCAAATCTAGGAAAGAGCCTCGCTATTCATCATGGTTAAAACAAGGAACACTTCTACTGCTGCATATCCAGAAGGACGGGATCAACAAAATCCCACGCAACTACCTTCCACTAATCAGAATGCTTCCGGACCATCAGATCTACAAGGCCCTGTCACCAGGAAAGAGTTTCAGATGCTACTGCAAGAGGTGACATAGAGCCGCCAACAACTTACTCAACAGCTGCGTGCCAACGTAGAGTTGACTAATCGGCTGAATCGCCAATGGCATGGCGGATCCAGAAGGGATCAGCCTTCCTATTCATCCACTGAGAGTTCAGCTTCTTCAAACTATCATCACAGATCCACGCGCCCACAGCTATATGAGAGTTATACCAAAGCTACTGGACATCAGCACGTACTGAGCCTTAGGCCACCAAGAGTTGGTCCGTCAACTAGCCATCAGACTGGACCTTCCTCCCAAGGAGGTACTATTCCATATCATGCAACAGACAACCGCACTACCACCACTGCTACTGAACCGGGAGCTGATGCCCGAAACCGGACAGATCCGATCCAACGTTAACATACACTCGAACCTTATATCCCTTAAGACTTAGAACCAAGGAGGCGAGACCTGTACCGTTGACCTCGTTCGACCCAGCCTCGCATTGTGGAACCTAACCAAACCTTAGCCCAGCGTGCTCAAAATGTCCAGATGCTGGATATACCGACAATAATCCTTCAAATGATCCGTGAAAGTCAGGGTCTCACTAACAACGATGGGAGAATCTCCTAGGGTCATGCCCCTTCCATTGATGACATACTCTATGCTGAACCATCTCGGCGATTCAGGATGCCAACTCCACCCGTCTATGAAGGGAACTCAGATCCTAATCAGCGATTTATAAAGTACGAATGATTGATGAATGTTGCATGAGCTGACGGTGCAATTAAATGCCGTAGTTTTTCGATCTTTTTGGGAGCGTGGCTACCATGTGGTTTACCCATCTGCCACATCGATCTATCTGTGTTTTGATCAATTGGCGACCAAGTTTGTTGAGCAGTTTCATACGCATGTAACGAGACTAAAGGATGTTAACACTTTTTTTAGTCTCACCCAAGCTCATGGAGAGAGATTCGGACATTATTTGGAAAGATTTCATGTTGTGTGTGCTGAGACAAGCAATCCCAATGATAACTCCATTTTTATGGCACTAAGGGGATTGATCCCGATTCTGAATTCGATAACTGGTTTGCCAAAAAACCTCCTCTGTCATTGGACTATATCTATTCCAAGGCAGTCCAATTCTTGAAAAGGGAGGATGCGAAACAGTCTAGGAAAAAGGATGACGCGGGGCCCAGTGTGGAAGGATTCCAGAGTAGGTGTTAAAAAAATCCAAGGAGAGCTCCGAAAAAATGCAATTGAATATACAAAATAAACAGAATCGGCAGTGAGGTAACGGTGATCGAAATTAGATATGGGATCATAATCATGGTCCATGACGTAGGGCTCTCATGTTTGATAATTATACTCCTGTGAATACGTCGCTGGAGAATGTGTACTTACAGACTTGTAATACCATTCAATATAGGAAACCTTCCCCAAAACCATCATTAGAGAAACAAATCCAGATGGAAAAATTATGTAGATTCTATGATGGCTATGGACATAACATGAATGAGTGTCGTCACTTGCAGGATCTCAATGAAAAGTCGATAAGAGAAAGGCAGTTAGAGCATTTTTTGCGGGCGCCACAGTCCAGAGTTATGGGCCCATCAAATAAAAATCGTGTACCTAATCAGGCGAGACGGGTGGAACCCGCTTGTACCGACGGGAGGTGGGTGATAAAAACTGTTAGTGATGGTCCTCATCCAACAGACCGAAGCTGGAAGGAAATGGAGTCGTACTCCAGTTCCATTAGGCATGCGGGCTTCAAATGTTGTAGTAGTTTGGAAGATGGGGCACCGGCCAAGCAATAGAAGATGATGACCAACGATGTCGTCTTTCGAGATAGAGAAGCCAACAAGGTCGAAGCCTCAACCACCTATCCACTTGTCATATCAACTCAACTAGGTCCTGCTTGGATGAAGAGGATATTGGTAAACAGTGGAAGTTCTATGAATATATTGTTCAAGCGAGCCTATAAACAAATGAAATTAGAAACTAAAGATTTGAAGCCTTGTCAGTCTCACATTCATGGCTTCAATGGGAGTGCAATCATGCCCACAGGAGTGGTGGAATTGCCAGTGTAGTTAGGAACAGAAGAACGCCGGAAAGTCCGGATATTGCAATTTGTTGTATTGGACATAAACTCGCCGTACAATGCTTTCTTGGGCGGATCGGCCCTGGCCGAGTTCAAATCTGCCATTACCCCATGGTATTTGACACTACAGTTCCCCACCGATCGTGAAATTGGAGTCGTTCAAGGAGATCAGGTTGTTGGGAGAGCCTATTATGTTTCTGAGCTATGGGAGACGCAGCGAAAGGAGAAAGGAAAGGGCGTAGAGGAAGCTCTCTGGGTCCGCTTTGTTTAAAATTGACAATTGGTGCTTGGGTCCAGTCCCAGGTACCCTAATCAATTCCAAAGAGATCTTGACCCAAAGACAATGAAAGTGAAGATGAAAGTAAAGACAGTTAAGCTTCTCTAGCCGGACTGACGATTGATGTCCTGATTGATGATAGCGACGATTCTAGAATGATAAAGATTGGATCTCAGTTAAGCCAACAAATGCAAGAAGAATTGGTGGAATTTCTTCAGGCAAACCTCGACGTATTTTCCTGGACACATTCTGACATGTGTGGAATCTCCTCAGACATCGCGAGCCATACATGAACATTGACCCGCGGTACGTCCCGGTCAAAACAAAAAGGCGTGGTACGGATCCAGAGAGATCTGCTACCCTTAAGGAAGAGGTAGATAAGATTAAATCGAATGGATTTATTTGAGATGCATTATACTCGAAATGGGTATCCAACCTTGTACTTTTCCAAAATCCAAATGGAAAATGGAGAATGTGTATCGACTATTCAGACTTGAATAAAGCTTTCCCCAAAGACAGTTTTCCACTTCCTTGAATCTATCAGCTCGTAGATTCAACAGCTGGACATGAACTGCTATCCTTCATGGACGCATATTTAGGCTACAACCATATACCTAAGCATTTGCCCGACCATGAGCATACCAGCTTCGTGACCGATCTAGGACTCTACTGCTACAAAGTTATGCTTTTGGACTCAAGATCGCCGGTGCAACGTAACAACGATGGGTTAATCGATGTTCGCCAACTAGATTGGAAAAACCATGGAGGTATACATGGACGACATGCTAGTGTAGTCACGATTCTCCACTGATCATATTAAAGACCGGGAGTCAATGTTTAATATCCTTCTAGAATACAGAATGAAGCTCAATCCGTTGAAATGTCACTTTGGGGTCACATACGGAAAATTGTTTGGGTTTATCGTCAATGCCAGAGGGATTGAAGCCAATCGCGAAAAGATCTAGGCAGTTAGAAATCTTGAGAATCCAAGAACTATAAAGAAAGTCCAGAGCCCCAAGAGAAAGAAGCAGCACTGAGCAGTTTTATTTCAAAATCCAGTGACCAATGCATTTCCATCTTTGATTTGGTTTGAAAAGGGGAACGAAAGTTTGAATGGACCACGGAATGTGAGGGGACATTCCGAGCACTAATTCAGCACCTCTCCACACCGCCTATTTTGTCAAAGCCGATCAATTACGAGAAATTGTACCTTTACTTGGTGGTATTAGAAAACGCGATAAGTGCTGCCCTGGTTCGGGAGGAAGATCGAGCATAAAAAACGGTCTACTATATTAGCAAACGACTAACCAAAGCTGAAAGAAATTATTCAAAGCTAGAGATGTTGGCTTAATGTCTTTTTATTGCCTAAAGGAAGTTCCATCCATATTTCCAGGCTCATCCTCTCACCGTTTACACCAACCAGCCATTGCTACAGGTCCTTACGCGGCCTGAAACGTCTGGAAGATTACTCAAGTGGAATATCGAGCTAAGTCGGTTTGAAATTACCTATACTCCAAGGCGAGCTACAAGTCCTAGCAGATTTCATAGCTGAATTTACCATCCAAAAGGACTTGCCTAAAACCAGTGAATCTCCCAAATATATGTGGCAGCTGCATACTGATGGTGCATCAAATGCCCGTTGCTCAGGTGCCGAGGTTATACTTGAAACTACTGAAGGTCGATCTATATGCTATGCTTTAAAGTTTGATTCTCGTGCAACCAACAACGAAGCTGAGTATGAAGCCCTACTTTTCGGATTAAGACTTGCCCGAGATTTTAAAGTCATTGTTGTAAAGATTTATTATGCTTCGCAACAAGTCGTATGTCAAGTTCGGGGGGAGTACGAGGCCAAGGACTGAAGATTGGTTGCTTACCTAGCTCGGGTTCAAGAAATATTAAATCAGTTTGACTATTATGCCATCTACTGCATACCTCAAGACTGCAATCAAAAAGCTGATTCATTAGCAAAACTAGCCAGCACAGGTGAAACATAATAAATGGGACTCGTTCCTATGGAAACATTGTCTTCCCCGAGCATCGACCAGATGGAGACAGATTGGTTATTTGAAGTCGTTCCTGATAGGGAGTCATGGATGAATCCATTCAGAAATTATCTTGAGCATGGAACCCTACCAGAGCGCAGGAGTGAAAAGAGGTAGATTCTTCAAAAAGCATTGAGGTTCACTATTCAAAATGGAGTCATGTACAGAAGAGGGTACTCCGTTCCTCTATTCCGGTGTATCGCTTACGGTGAAATTAAACAAGTGTTACATGATGTACATGAAGGATAATGTGACGATCACACTAGAGGGCAAGCTTTAGCTAAGAATGTACTTCAATATGGATACTATTGGCTGACCGTGAATCGTGATATGTCGGACTACGCCTAAAAATGTGACAGAAGTCAAAAACATGCTTGGATTCCTAAAGCCAAGATGGTCGGTCCATGGTCATTTGCAGTATGGGGCATTGATATTATCGGTTTTCTACATCTGGAAAAAGGTGGTGCGAAGTATGCCATCATTGCGGTTGATTACTTTACTAAGTGAGTGGAAGCCGAACACCTTGCTATAATCATAATGAAGAAAGTGATCAGCTTCATGGTATGCAAAATTATCGGTCGATTTGGTCTTCCATATACCATCATCATCGATAACGGAGCCCAATTTGACAGCGTTGAGTTCAAGGATTTCTGTCAACGATTCCACATTCAAAAGGAATTCTTCGCAGTTGCACACCCCCAACGAAATGGACAGGTTGAAGCTGTTAATTAAGTTATCAAGTCTATTCTGAAGAAACGACTGGAAATGGCCACTGCCAAATGGGTCGACGAATATCCTATGGCTTTATGGGCTTACCGAACAACCCACAAGTCCGCGACCAGCTACACTCCATTCTCTCTTTCTTATGGTTCAGAAACTGTCATTCTAGTCGACATGGAAGTACCTTCTCATCATGTGACTTACTATAATCCGAAGGTAAATGTTATATTACTTGTTGAATCCCTGGATTTATTGGATGAGAAGCGAGAAGAGGCTGATCTAAGGGCAGCTGCGTACCGAAGTCGAGTTGCCCGACGGTAAAATGCTAAGGTCCGACCCCAAAACTTCGAACTCGGCTACCTCGTCCCCAAAAAAATCTGTCCGACTCCTTCGCATATGAAACCAACGTGGGAAGGGTCGTACGTGATTGAACGAAAGCTCGAAGATGGCATGTTTGAGCGATAGACCGTTGACGGTCTTACTTTTCCAAGAGCCTAAAACAGAGAGAGTCTTCGTTGCCACTACACATGACAGGCTTTATTTATTTAGTCTATTTTTCATTTGCAATTTGTTTCTGCATTTCGAATTTGAATTTGTAATAAGGCAACTGACTTTGCCATATTTTCTTATTTCAGCAATAAAGTGCAATCTCATCGAGCCCGAGTTGTGATTTATTGAATGTGTCATACAACCATCACGATGCACGAAGGGCTAAGTTCCATCATATGGTAGGATTAATTCAAATAGGGAGTGAATGTGATACGACTGGTCACCCATTAAGTGAAACCCGAGCTCGAGGGCAAGCCATCACACTAAAGATTAAATTGGATCGATACACGACAATCCTCTAACTAACTCCAGGTTCCCGGAGTGCGAACTGGATTATAAATTTACAACTGCATTTTCGAAGAGGGTGGATCCGTCCACTTAACGACCTCGCCCATATCCGAACCAGCTCGAGGAGGATGGACTCTTCCATCTAAGGACCTCACTTGCTAATTCAAGGTGGATGTGAATCGACCATCCACGATCCTAATAAATCCATCGTTCTCGGAGTGCGAACGAAATTCAAACACCTAAACAGACGTGACTGACCGTCTGTCGACCAACTCCAAATTCCCAGAGTGGGAATTGGAGTATAAACATCAACTCCACATTCTCGGAGTGCAAATTGGAGTATAAACACTAATTCTAAATTCCCAAAGTGAGAATTGGAATATGAACACTAACTCTAAGTCCCCAGAACATGAACTGGAGTATAAAACATCTACTAACTCTAAGTCCCTAGAGCGTAGACTAGATGTAAGCATCGACTAACTTTAGGTCCCCATAGAGAGGATTAGAGTTTAGGCCCAAATCGGATGTGAATCTATTATCCATAAGGCAACTCTGAGTCCCTGGAGTGCAGTTAGAGTATAAACACAAATCGGGTGTGACCAACCACCCATGAATTAATTTGAAGTCCCCAGGGTTTGGATACAAATCGGTTATTAACATTAAATAGGCATGACCGACTGCCCGTGAAAATAACTTAAATCCCCGGAGCGTGGACATATCACTAAAACTTAAGCGGACATAATCGACCGTGGATGAACAGGTGCAATCCCCAGAGTTTGGATACAATCGCCAATTGATAAGCAAGTGTGGTTCGACTACTCGAATTCGTCGTATTCCAGCTTCGTTTCACAATGATCGAGATCGATATGTTAAAGGCAAACAGCAACCGCTAACCGATCTTTTAAATGTATCCCCGAATCATGGGGCGAAACCTAAGTACTGACCACTGATTGAGATAGTGCGATGTTAGAGTTCGACTTAACACTCGGTTGCGACCCAAGACCGTAGCTTCGAGACTTAGCAATCAAATCCGGGTCCGAATTGAAGGACTAAAACTTCACAAATGTGTTGAGTAGAAGTTCAAGTGCTAAACACTTAAGTAAATTAATGCAAGTTGAATAGAAGGCAAAATGAAATTTTATTCCAATCATTATTTGGAAGAAAAAGGCTAAGTACAAAAGTAAGCCAAAATTCCTACTGGAAGGAGCCAAATTCGCATCTATACACGACCTATGAAAGAAAAACAAAAGCATATTCCTATATGTCTACCAAAAATGAGCCGAAGAAGCATATCTACTCTTTCTCCTTTCTTTGTTTCTTCTTCAGCGTAGACCCGCTAGAGCTGCCACTGGGTTTCCTCCTCGAGCCTTTTTCTTTCGGCGGCTGATCTCCTTCGGGGGGCGTTATGTCAATTTCCTCCTCCGAACTCAAGTGTATGGGAATACTTCTAGCACGCAGAGTCGAAGGGGTGGGTCCACTACAAGAGGTGGAATAGGCACGCTGGTGTTGACAACAGTGCTACTTGGAGATATCATTTGTAACGGGGATGGACCAGGGCCCGCCATTCCACCTCCAAATCTACTAGCCCGAGCGACTGCCTCCATTTCTACATTAATCTCGATTGTTATCACTTTTTAATGAATTGTTTGAGCCTCACTGGGAACATTTATGGTTGGAACTGAGGAGCTGGTCGCTGGCGCTACTCCACTCATGACAAACAGCAAATCAAAAAAAAACGTCACTATGATGACTGAGTAGGTCCTCCATTATTTGTTCATCGAATGAAAGTGTGCTCCCTTGCACATCATCTGTAAGTGCAATGGCTGATGTCGTGGCCGCTTTCACTGTGCAGTTAATGCGCTCGGCAAATTCATAGCGGTGGAGGTGCAAAAGTCATAGCGGAGATACAACGAGGATATAGCGGGATATAGCGGATGGCTCTAAAATAGGATATAAAACTTGTACTTAATGTTTTTACAAATATATAAATGGTAATTAAATGAAAAATTATCATACAATTGAATTATAATTAATACATAAATAGTTTTAAATAAAAACATGTGCGAATATACTTTGAATAAACGTAAAATTGTTATATAACATAATTGAATTTAATAGAACATTAGAGTATTTTCATTTTTGAAAATATATCAAAAATTAAATCAAATAAATTAGTTTCATAATTTTTATAATGTATAAATGTAATTTTTCAATTCACTTTATTAAAGAAGATATAGCGGAAATAGAGGAATATAGCGGGAATAACGGGATATAGCGGAAATAGTGGGACTTAAAGCGAAAAGGCTATATTTTGGGGCTACATGGAAAAATCATAGCGGTAGAAACCCGCTATGAGATATAGTGGGGTTATAGCGGGGTAATAGCAGGGCATTAACTATACAGCACTTCCGTAATAATCGCCTCCTGCGCATGATGCAACTCTTGAGTTACAGGAGGCGCAACCGATGTGGCTCCAATCGCTGGAAAGAGACAAAAAAGGAGCTGTTAATAATTACTTCAAGTATTGCTTACAATTTTGAACAATTATAAGAAGTGTTCGGAGCACCTTCCTTAGTTTGGTTCACAGGCGTCGGAGCAGCTTCAGAAACACAACTGCGGTTGATCAGGATTATAAGCTGGAATAGATTGAGGATCAACCGCATATGAAGATTCAGGCTGGGTTGGCGTCGGAATTTCAAAACTTATGTCATGACGCTCAATACCTGAACCCTCTCCAACCTCCAAGTGCTGGATGACAAGTTTCTCCTTTTCATATGAGATCATTGTGTCGTGGAGAATTTTTCATTCATCTTTATTCAATACTCGGTTCTCAAGCTCAAATTAATCAACAGATTCACCCAGGTACTCGGCCTATTCATCTTCAAGATTGGCCCCAGGCATTATGTAGATGTGTCGAATAGTTATCGAGCCTGACTAGCTTTCTATGTTTTAAGATGTTAGCATTGTAAGTAATGAGCAGATTTTCAATATCCCCCTCTAGCCTAGAGTCGTCCATTTTAACCTCTTCTTCAACCCTGGCTTCCATCTCCCTGATCGTAGCAGATGTCGCATCCCGCTCTCCCCGGAGCACCACAGCCTGCTTACACGCCTCCTGCGCTGCCTTGTTCGCGTTATCTTTTTCTTTGTTAATTTCAAAAAAATTAGCTTTGAGTTCGTTGAGCTCCTTCAAGGTAGTGTCCCTTTTAGTTATGACTATAGTGTTCCGGTGGCCCGTCTCTTCCACCAAAGCGAAATGTGTTTGCCGCATCCTCTCTATTTCCAAGTTCGCCTCATCGACCTTTTAGATGGCCTCAATTTTTTATTTTCGAGAATATTCGGCTTCGCTGTTAAGTACTTGAATAATCCGGCCCTTTTGAGTGAGCTCGGCTTCTAATTTCTCAATGGTATTCGCCCGCTCAATGGCCACCTTTGATGCTTTTTCTACAGCTTTCACCCACTCCTTGTACTGGGTATAGATGCCATGAATGTAATCATGCATTGTATTCTCTGTTTTCGAGGGAATTTTCTTTAAATGAGGGGGGAAGACGTAGCCGTCAAAGCATATATATTGGAAAATCTTTCTTTGACCGGGCAATTCTAATACCACCTTCACTAGTGGACTCAGTGATAGCTGTTCAGCAACTATGGGAGTTTCGACCTCATTTTTGCGACGTTGTGATTCAGGCCTAGATGTTTGAGAAGATGATTTTTGGCGAGGAGGCTCTGCTGGTTGTTTTCCATGGCTTGAAGGTTGTATGAAGGCTCGAGGAGGAGAATGCGATCGGGATCGATGTCTTTAATCTCTATCTCTCTGCCTCTTATGACTTTCCTGAGCAGAGTAACCACGATTGCGGTCTCTTTCAGGCTTCCTCCTACGAGACTCATAGTAGTAGCTAGATGATTGATGCACTGAACGAAGACTTACCAACATAGATTCTCTTCTGGTCATTTCATCTAAAAAGAAGAAAGAAGAACATAGTTGGTAATCTCCTGAAGTAAGAAACTTGCGATCGAAAATAGTATAGTGCTCTGAAGTTTATATGTATGTGCAACCTCTCAACCAACTGGAAATGTCGGCCACGCTTGTGGGAAAAGACTCGCTTAAGCCTAGAGAATTTTGTAGCTCCTCTAATCCAGTGTCATTTTGAAGTGACATATAGTCAGGGATTGGAATATCGGCATGCCCTTCGAAACGATTCTCTACTTGACGGGGAGGAGTCTCCGTGATTCTAACACTAAAGACAGGTAGAGACACAACTACAGATTTCCACCTCAGAGGCTTATGATGCTTATAAGCGGCTGCCTTGCCTTTTCTTCTTTCCTCTGAACCTTGAAAACTGCCAAAAGGCCCAGCTACATGTTCATCATTCATGGGCATGCTTTCTTCGTCGCCCTCCTCGGCTTTTACGACGACGAGCACTTAGCATTTCACCTACCTCATTGGCCCTTCCCTCAGCGTTCCTTCGAGTCTAATGCTTTGATTTCGCTCAGTTAGCCCAACGGTCCTCAATTTTCTATATGTTAGCGCCGAGTATATATCTCTCATTTCACATGGCACTTCTTGAAGGACCCTTACTATTTCTTTGAAATGTGCGACCTCAAGTCGTGGGATTGCGGCTGTAAAAGAAAGAAGGTATTAATAACAATGCCAGTTGCAACCATCTTGTTAACTACCAAAAAAGTTAGAGCACTTACGTCTGACTAGCCATCGACAGGCAAATCCTGGAGGGCATTGAACGTAGAACCACTCAGTTTTGAAGTAGCTCGATCTGGTCCAAGTACCGGTCACAACTTGGCAGTTCCTATCCACCTAAGAATGTGAAAGAAGGGCCATCTCCCCAACTTTTAACATTGAAAAGGTATCTAATTTCAACCGGTGTCGGGGGTCGAAAAAGATGCTCCATGAATACAATGAACAAACTGTTCAGCATTGCGTATCCATTCGGATGTAGTTGCGACGGAGCAATGCCAAAGAAAGCCAACACTTCTCGAATATACTGGTTGAACGAGGGAAGTGTCGTAGTAGTGCACGAATGTCGATTGAAAGTAGTAAATCCTTCTAAGGGAGCATGTGGTATGTCACTTGGTCCGGGTAACAAAACATCGGCGAATGATAGACCGTGCCTTAAGCATATTCATCCCAACATATTTCCAGAGACATTGGACGACATAGAGTCTTGTGGATTCATAATAAAAGTTTCTCCTGGCAGCTCATCCAGAGCTAGATCTATTAATTCGGCTGTAATGTATGCCACCTCAATTATTGGGGTAGATGGAATTTGAGTTTCTTGCTGTTGAGAACTCGTGTATTCCATAACTAATCAACTTATCAAAAACCATCATTAGATGACATTAAGCCTGTGTGTTCCCCAATGTGAAATGCGTGAATGTGTTGTGCAGTGCAGTGCTACATAATATTTAATAAACTTCATGAAAATAAAAAAGAAGTGTTCGAACGACAAGACTTCGAGAATCAACTAGAGTGACCGTCATCGCTAACCGTCACGACCGCATCATCCTGATTTCAGAGGTTATGTCAAGGTTAAAGTTTGTTGAGTTTTCAACTAAAATTTTCATCGATGAGCTTCGAGAGGTAGTTGCATATGTAGTTCAATGGTCAAGTCCAATTATGGAAGGCTAAAGCTTGTCAGAGTCAAATGTTCGAGTATGCAAAGCTTTCGTACCCATCAAAGTTCAAATTTGGATCGCTCCCTAAAAGCCAGCTTCGTATCGATCGTTTAAGTACGAATTTCATATCGATCCGAGGATGGACATTCGTATCGATCATTTCGATTCGATACATTGCATATCGATTGCCACTTGGGACTTCGTATCGATCACTGGCTTAGATTTCGTATCGATCGCCCCTGATCGATAGGAACTCATTCCACTCTAGATCGATACGATGCCGCTTCCCACCATACATCTTTTTCTGATTGACATGAATCTCTATTGCTCCCAAATCGTTACCAGTTTCTACGTTCTCAGATCAATACGAACCACTTCCACATGCCCTAGAGTTTCTTTCATATCGCTCAGTAGCCCTTCTTCCCTAAGCAACTTAAACGCCATTCCCTCCTTCCTCTACCTCACAAATACGAAACCTCATGTTCGTATCCATTGATTTCAACCTCAAGCCACAGCTATTCGTACCCATCAATGATCCATCGATGCATAGAAGCCTTCTTCGTATCCTTCCATCATCCCTCTAACGCAGCGACCGTGCGTATCCATTGGTTTCCATCGATACGAGAGCCACTACAAAATCATGTTTGGGATGCCAACTCCGTCGATATGAAATGCCTATTTCATTTCCATCAACTTGAAGACCCTAAGATCTCGTGTCCATCGATACGAACTACATTAAAACAACAACTAAATTCGTGCCGATCGACATCGATACGAAAACAATTTTTCGACCTTTTACATCGATTTAGGAGAGGATCGATACGAAGGGACATTCCAAAACAACCATCAAGCATTGTCATGAATCTAATTTCATGTTATGATTCAAAAGAGGGTCAATATGAAATTCGATACAAAAAAAACTAAAAAACTGACAATGACTCGTGAACGTGTGAACGTTAACGGGAGTCAGGCTAACATACATTCATGTACGATAGATTAACATTCAAATTTCAAAATTTACAGGAATGCAATGCTCACCTAATGACAATTACCACAACAAACGACAGTTTGCTATAGATCGATGCTCAGTTACAACAGTGCATAGTACAACAATTAGCAGTCAACAATTCTTTACTTACGTCATCTAAATCAATCAAAAATTACAGCTTTCGACAAGAAGACAACAATCATTCAACAAGTCAGATAGAACTATTTAGAATACATATGGCAACTTTACATAGCACGTCATGTTCACACAAGACATACTTTGGGAGAAAATATTATCCCGCCTTCTGGCAAGGCCATGACACCAAGGAATTGACTAGAAACCAAGGGCAGTTCATCCCAAAGATCGGTTATACACAGGTTCACTACGAATGTCGATAAATTTTATCCGAGTTCAGATCGAGATACGAATGGTGAGATGAGACAAGCAAAGCGATGAAATCCAACATTCCAAGTTTCAAGTCCATTCGAGTTCATATGCTTAAGATATGATCGATGCAATTCAATGAATTACCTTATTCGTATCCATCAAGCAACCAGAGAAAACTCAACTTTGTATCGATTCAAATCGATCAGATGCGCACGGTTTCATAGCGATCAGGAGAGCAATGTTCTTCATATCCATCAATTGTCTGTTGTTCGTGTCCATAAACCCTCAGTTGTTCGTATCCATCAACAAATATTGCCTCGTATCCATCGAGTGTACCACTTCGTATCCACCGTGCAACCACTCTCTTCGTACCCATCAACCAGTATCACCATTCCTAATCCACCTGGTCAACTGCTGCCATCTTCATATTGATCCCTTTCTACCCATTCTGTATTGATCCCTTTCTATCCATTTTATATCGATACGAATTGGTCCACAGTGATCGATGAAATATGTAAATGCCATCGATATGAAGCTGTATCCAGAGGGTTGATATGAAGAACTTATATAAGAATGGATACGAAGCAGCCTCCAATCATCAATACGAAGTGGCCTATGATCATCGATGCGAACAGAAGCAGTAATGATTGACATGAACAAAGCAGTGGATCGATGCGAACAAGGCTAGTCCAGGTCGATGCAAACAAGGCGCATCCATAGGAAAGGCTCGATCGTTCGGCATGAAATGTGGACCGATCCTTGAAGCAAGCGCCACGTCAACTGGCATCACGTGTAGAATCATCAATGTGGAATTATTGATACGAACAACATCGATACGAAGGAAACAACAACTGAAAAGCCCAAACTTGCATCGATCATAACTCACAATCTATAAGTCTAAATGCCATCAAATTTTCATAGGAGCTTATGTACAACCTAAAGAATGATCATGCTCAATTTCAACTCAATTGAGCCAAATCCTGATCGAACGAAATTCATTCATATCCATCATGGACCGAGTGCAAATGTCATGGAATTGATCATGTCGGCCCACCCACGTGAAAGAAGGGGTCTTCCGAGATCTGACCGAGATACATGCAACCTACGCCTATAAATAGCACCCTAGGACCTACAAAAAAGGGACGTTTTGGCTTACCTACGTTCAGACTCTGCCGAAACCATTTTTGTACTCGAAATTCACTATTTTAATCCGCTGTAACCGGTAAGTAAAAGTTAATGAAAGTCATCAATTTCATAGTGGATGTAGGCCATACGTCGAACCACTTTAAATCCCTATATTTTATGCGTTTCTCTTATCTATTTTTGATTTTTTTTAGATAATCCTCATTTTCTATTTATTTTCCTTGTTTTATCTCTTCAAATACTTTCAATGAGTGTCATGCCCAATTTTGGTACAAACAAGCTATTTCTACAAAATTACAATATATGGGAGAACGTTGTTAACCCGTATTTTGGCAAGGCTGTATACAGGCGGATTCAACTAAATCAATTTCTCGTTTGTTGTGACTGGAATACCATGGGTTTAAGCCAGCTGGATGGATAGACGGTCAGTCAGGGATGGTTCAATATATGTGGTCAGCCTAGGTGGATCAGCAGGTTTCGCTCGGTCAAGGAAGAAAGGTCGTGCATTGCTCGGCCCATGTAGGTCGGCAGGCGCCGCTCGGTTCGGCGGGTGGGTCGGCCAAGATAGTTTGATCAGGCCTTGTTTGGCATTGGAGTGGATTGGCTTTTGTGGTTCGGCCTCGATGGGATCAGCAATGGAATGGATCGATCATATAGGGTCTGTCCAAGGAAGTAGTCCGCAGGATATTATGGATTGATGATTGAAGATGATCGGTAGGAAGGCTAGGGTTTTACCCAGTTTGGGTTGGCAAGAAGGATATGGGTCGATATAGTGTGGATCAGCAGGAAGGCTAGGGCTCGACGTAGAGTGAGTCAGCATCGAAGTGGGTCGGCATTGGTGTGGGTCGGTAGTGGAGTGGATCGGTCAAGGAAGGTCAGTCAGATAAAAGAAGGAAGAACATGTCATTCAGTCATGGTGTAAAAGCTAAGATGGGTCGGCCATACATGGTTCGGTCGTAGCTGGTACTTGGGTCGGCATAAAGTCAGGGTAGCAGTCCTAGAGATCGACTTGTTGGAGCTGCTTCAAGTCGCTGAGCACTTTATTTCGAGTCGAGGTTAGGGCCACTTCAGATCAATACCCTGGCTACTTCGGCTCGGCTTATTGAGAACTTCAGATCGATCATGATGAAGGGTGTAGGTTCAGTTATGGTCTTAATGGGGCCGGATCACTCAGAAAGCCCAGTAACTCAGGTTTTGCCTATAAATACAGCATATGGGGCTTCGAAAAAGGGGATCTTCGTTATGCTTTCCTTCTTCTTCCCTATTAAGGCTACTCTGCCATTGTTGCATTAAAAACTCTGGATTGTAACTGTAATTGATTCAGATATCAATAAAAAGGAAATTTCTAGAGTGGACGTAGGTCATAGTTAGTCAAACCATTATAAATCCTCTGTTATTACTGCTTTCTTTTTAATTTTTACTGTTTTTCATATTTATACTCTCTACATGCATTCTATCTGTGGTCTATGAATGTGATTTAGTGCTTTCATTTACGTTTGGGTGTTAGTGACCAATTTGGCACTAGCAAATATGTTTGTCATTTCCTACTATATTATATTTTTTTATTTATACGCCACACCGTTTATATTTTGACTTATAAAGTATTTGTTTGCTTGCCTCTTATATAAGCAAATAAATGTTAAGATTATAATATTCAAGGTGAAACATAAATGCATCACATATTTTATTATTTACCCCACAAGGAGATGCTAATAGAGGTTCCCTATATCAACTAGCAGTAGTGGGTAAATTTTAGGTTTAAGGATGATGTAAAAGAAGAGTAGTACCCTTGGACCCATAGAAATAAGTGTGATGTTGATAAGACATAATGAAGACATAAAAGGACTCGTCAAGGTTAGAGTAAAGTTTGATCCAAGGAAATATTTGTAAAAACCATAATAGATTTGAATTGAATTGCTAGAGTGTTCCTAAATTGGAGTTGTACACTGTATTGATAGACTTGAGTTAACCATTTTGGAAGAAGAGGGGCTAAAAGCCAATGCAATTAATGAGTTGTTAGATTGCATGTGGAATGTGTAAATTTGGTTATTTTCATCTACTCCAATTTAAGTGTCAAACCATTGGAAAAGTTTTTAAAAAGTTAGAAGCATAAAATGTAAGATATTTTAATAAAAGAACATAAATTGGTTATTGACTTTTATGAACTGTTTAAATTTTATGAAAATTTATTTAAAAAGTAGAACTGAAAGAAAATAAATAAATAAATAACATGAGTTAGAAACACAATGTTTGAAATATTTGGGAAACTATAGAAGTTGAAATTTGAGCTAGGAACTGTTTAGTTTAAGCTTCAAACATGGGAAATTTTAATAAAAAGTATTTCCATACTATTTTCAAGTTTAATTTTTGTAAAGTTACATCATTGCATTTATCTTTTGATGCATACTTTTCTTTTGGCAGCGAAACTTTTGGATGGTAAACTGAAGAAGTATGCAATACACACCTTTTTCAATGGTTTTATTTTGTAAATATTTCTACCACACCTTGAAAAAAAGTCAAAATATTACATTTTCTTTAAATTGAACTTTTATGAAAATTTCTTATTTATGAAAGAAAGTTTTAGAAAGATATGTTTACATATCCACCTTTCTAAGTTAAGTCGAAACATTTTTCAATTAAATTTAAATTGACAAAAAAAATGTCATTATTTTCGACAAAATGAATGTTTGTTAAAATTAATAGAGAATTTTATAGTTTTAAAAGCTTGATAATTCTATGGAAATGATGTTAATAAAAGATTTTTCTAAATGAAAGCATCATTTTGATTATCACTCAAAAATTTAGATCGAAGTTAGACAAATAAAATTACACAACTTACAAAAAGTTAGAATTAATTATCATGAACTAGCAAGAATAACCAATATACCAGTATGCGTTCTACATGGAGTTGAGAAAATAGGAAGATTTGGCATAAGAAAAAAGAAGGAAAATAACATAAAGATTTGGTAGTCTTTTCAGTCAACGTTCGATTTGAAATGTTAGAGTACCAAATCGAATTTTTTGTAATAATAAGGCGAGAACACCACTTTGTGTTTTTCTACATAAATATAGTTTGATTTGTTAAATATTATAGTAAGAAGGTTGAGAAGATGTGATTTGGCTAAGGATTATTTAAATTTAAGTTGTTACAGTATAAGATAGTTTGTTGTACCAAAGCATGCTACAGTGGTAAGAAATTTCCATGGTTTGTTGGTATCATAGGAGGTTATTAAAATCCTCACAAAGATTTCTGCACCATTGATGCGCCTTACTAAGAAGGATTTAATTTTCTCCTAAAAATTGGAATGTGAGCACGCTTTTATTAATCTAAATGAGTCATTGACTTACACCTGTTTTAGTACTCCCTGATGGTTTGAAGACATTTTCTTTATATACCAAGGCTTACGGTGCTAGATAGGGCACTGTTTTGGTGCAGGAGCATGGATCTGTTTATTATACTAGTCGACATTTGAAAGTGCACATGAAGAGTTATCCAAACGAAAATCTTGAGATAATAGCTATTATTTTGCTCTCAACTCTTGGAGGTGGTTTTATTTATTTTTATTGACCATAAGTCCTTAAAGTATTATCGCTTGAGTTGTGGTCGCAACTACAAGTAAATTATTTAGGGAGAAGGTGACATGGGTACCATATCATGTTCAGTAGGTTGGAACATCGTCCATTTTAGATGTTCCTATATGATCTTTGGGTACAATCTTATTTTAGTATTGAAAAAAAATGCCTATTGGATTAATACGACAATACGTCATCCCTTCTTGAGTCGTCTCAACCATAGTACGATTGAGGTAAAAATGGTGAGAAATTATGCTTAGGAAAGATCCAACTAATGGGATTGCTTTATGGAATGGTAAATTATGGAAGTTCACATGAAAAAAAAAATTTCCATGATGAAGTTGAAGTTAAGATTACACAAAGAATTATTAATTCAAGAACTTAGATTTTCATTAAGCAAAAGTTATTATAGTTTGCGAGCATTGAGAATGTAGAGGCAATTTTCATGGAATGAGATATGGAGATTTTGATAAATTAATAGTGGGATTTATTTCATTCATCCCTTGGATTGAAAGTAGGATAGTTATTTAAGAAAGCGATCATGAAGTATTGCCTTAATGGTATACAGTTACGTTGCATAGGAGTTGTATGTGAACGATGTATCACTTAGTTTGTTACTTTTAATACTAAAACAAATTTAAGCCACGATTTTACTTAAATTTAGGATTACATTTAGATATAAGATTTAGGTTGCTAAGTTAGAATATAGCGATTGAGTATCATTACTGTACTTGAATGCTTGAATGTCTACTACTTGTATGCTATAGAACTTAGGATAAAATTCTTACTAACTAGAAATATTATACCTTTGTATCATAATTGATGGAGGACTGGGGGAGGAATATCATAAGTGAAATGATCCAGTGAAAGTTGAATTGAAATTATAAGAGGAGTTATGCTATTTTTGCCAGTTTAAAACATTATCAAAGTTTGATGTTCTTAGGTAAAAATGAGAAATAGTAAATAATTCATGTTATTTTTGTACTAGGAGAGACACCGTCCACTATTATTTTTCCCTACCTTAGTATCCAAAAGATGAAGTGAATGGTATACTACTTGGATGACTTAAGTTATTGTATATGTGCATTGATGGTTACATGAGGCTATATTTTCCCTTTTGTCATATTATGCAATGGTTACAAGTTGTGGTGCATATCGTCATTAGTTTATCTAGGTAAATAACATAGATTGCAAAAGTTTACTTATTCATATACATTTGTAGCAATTTGGATTAGTTTATGCCAGTAGTAAAGTCAGTAAGTTAAAACTGGAAGAATGATCTAGTTGAGCGTACCTGGAAAGTGGAGGAAAGAATTTTCATTTCAACTCTTCATTGAAGGATCTTTACATTTGCTTGATTGTTAGGATGATTAGTTTATTTTTTATAGATGAATAGTTGCTATAGATTATTAAATTAGAAATTTGGATGTCATCACGTGCTTTGTTGCATGGCTTACATTTGAGATATTACTTGACTCATTTATATCATATTGCATATATATTGAAATTATTGGTATATTTTAGGATGTTTTGCATCCATACATATATGCCATGATATTACATTCAGCTACGAGTTTCATTATTATTACGTAGTACTCACAGGCCATCTTCACGACATATATTGACTAATGGATGCATGTTGTTTGCATTTATTTACCATTGCTATATATTACTTATTTACGTTCTATTTTTTCATTATTGCACAATGCTACCTAGATTCGTATTATAATTAACATCCATATTGGTATTATATCTTATATCACTAGGAATGTCGAGAAATGAATATGCTTGATATGAATTGTTTGGATGTTTTGTTTGGATGCTTTTTATGTGGTGTGATTTAAGTGTATGTATTGCATATACGCAAGGTTGCTATTGTATAGTTGAGTCGATGAGTTGCATTTTTCATCTTTTAGAAATTTGAGGATGAAATTAGTTTAAGAGGAAAGAATGTAACATCCCGTATTTTTTACAAAAATAAATAATTAAATAAAAAGAACATTTTCGTTATTTTGACAAAAAATGAAAAACTGAATTTCTAAAAGCGAAAGAATTTGTGAAATCTGATTTTTCTGTTGGATCAATTAGATTTTTCTACCCCAAATTCATATACAAAATATCGAAAACCAATATTGGATAAAGAAGATAGGAAATGTTTATAGTTGTGCCCATTTTAGGTTTTGCTCCTATTTTGAAATTTAAGTTTAAGATTTACTATGCTGCTTTTGGCACCTAATTTTTTTCTTCTGACCACATAAACTAAAGTCTATCTTGAATAGTTAATTGCATTCTTCCTAATACCATCTTTTTATCATGTTTTAGTGATCAAGGCATCGAAACTTTAAACAAGCATCGATTTTACCTCTTCACTGTATGAAGCAAAGCCACCATTGTCAATGGGGAAGACTAGTCGATCATCTCAGCTAGCAAGCCATAAGTCCATCTTGTCACTTCAACCTTATCGGTCGAGTAAGTGTTTTCTTTTGTGTTTTGAGTCGGTGAAAACTTTAGATAGCTCGTTAGGTTTAACTTCGATTATTGATTTTCGCACTTCAAACCCCAGGTTTTTTGGAGATTCTGTTGATTGTCATGGTTGGTTGTAGCCATGAATTTTAAATTTTCATAGTGGTTGCCAACCCCTAGTCTCATTGATGGCAGTTTGGCTTTTTTGAGCAATATAAAAATGAATAGCTAACCAACAATAAAGGGAAAGGTTGCCACTTAAAACCGCTGCTTTTCCCTTAAGAATGAATACATATCCAAACATAAAAATAGATGCAAATAAATATATATAGATAAATGTATATAAATACTATATCTAGTTCACACTTTAAGTTTTTAAAGATTGAAAGTGCTACTCGTTCTTATACTTTATTCGATATAATGGTTCCATATCCTATTTGGTTAAAAATCGACATGTAATTGATGTTGATTAATAAGTAATTTTGGTCCCATGTATTATTTAAGTTTCATACTTCGTAGGCAATAGTTAATATAGTTAAGTGATAAGTAATTTTGGTTAAAAATAATCTATTAGAAGTTACTCGGTCCAAATAATGTACTGGGTTATGTTTTGATGTTCATTCTCGCAAATTTTTTATATTTGAATTTATATTGTATTTATAATAATCATGCACTGTATTTTTAACGTTCATTATATTCTTTATAGGAAAGGATAGATAAGCCATGACTTCTCCTTTAAGATTCAAATGTACCGCGAACTAGAGAAGAAGAGGATGACGGATGTTGTAGTAGAACTTGGCAACCATGAAGAAGAAAATAAGAACGACGATCGGTCGGGAGATAGCTCAAGTGAAGATGTTCACAGAAATGGGTGTAGTGACGATGACTTAGGAGATAGGTTTGGTTAGGATGGTCTAGTGGATGAGTCTGGTCAAGATGGTTTTGGATATAGGTCTTGTAAAGGTGGTTCGGGGTGTTTGATCAATATGGTTCTAGAAATGGGTGTACTGAAAATGAAGACGATTCAAATGACAACGATTTGGATAACGAAGGGGCATAATGCAAACAATTTTCCCCCTTCGAGTGGGCCTTCTTTTAGAAAAGCTACTAGTTCTATATCAGTGAATGTTACTATATTAAGATGTTTTGAATCGCATATCTGGGGCTATTTGAAACAAGCGTGAGGTTGGTTAGATTGTGTTTTACAAATGTTTTTAAGCAATATTTAAAATATATTACAATTTATGAATTTTTTGAATATAATGGAAAGGCTAGCACAAATGCATTTCCCATACAACGAAGTTGAAGAAATGGAGCGTTGATAATATACCAACTCAAATTGCATAAAAATAAAAAAGTCAAGTTCATATACTTTAGCACAATACTCATATAAGCGCGTTGACTATGTGATTTATCTTTTGGAAAAATGACAAAAACATTGGATGATGGGGCCTAAATTCTGAAAATTCCTATTATAGATAGTTGTATTTATGCAGAAGAGGATGCATATAATTCGATTAACCTTTTAGTTGATTATGTTCGTGTTGATGAGGTTATAGCAGGAGGACTATTAAATATGTAATGATCTACAAATTTAAGATGTTTACATTGAAACAATTAAAATTCAAAATTTAAAAGATGAGATAATTGGATATCGTACTTATGACGATTGCGAAGGTCTTTCCATGCCAATCAATTGGATGTTATGCAGTTAAAGCGCTCGGTGGATTCAAAACGTTGGAGGTGCAAATAGTCATAGTGGGGATACATCGATGATATAACGGGATATAACGGATGGCTCTAAAATAGCATATAAAACTCGTACTTAATGTTTGTACAAATATATAAATGGTAAATAAATGAAAAATTATCATTCAATTGAATTATAATTAATACGTAAATAATTTTAAATAAAAACTTATGCAAATATACTTTAAATAAACGTAAAATGGTTATATAACATAACTGAATTTAGTAGAATATTAGAGTATTTTCATTTCTGAAAATATGTTAAAAATTAAATCAAATAAATTAGTTCATAATTATAAATAGTGTATGAATGCAATTTTTCAGTTTATTTTATCAAAGAAGATATAGCAGAAATAGCGGACTGTAGAGGGAATAACGGGATATAGCAGAAATAGCGGGGCTTGAAGTGAAAAGGATATATTTTGGGGCTATATGGAAAAATCGTAGCGGTGGAAATCCGCAATGAAATGTAGTGGGGTTATAGCGGGGTAATAGCGGGGCATTAACTACGTAGATTGGATGTATATTTTTGACATGTTTGGAGTTGTAGTTTGCAAAATAGAGGCTTTGTAGTGTTTAAACAGCGCACGTAGATGCTTTAGATCAAAGAAGATACATAGCTTATAATCCAGCCCGATGACTATATACGCCTCTATCTTCATTTTCTTATGTAATTTCCAAAATTCCTTAATCTTCTGCTAATGGCAAATGATTATCTCTAATTAAAAATTGATTTTAAAATTAATCTGTCTAAGATGCTATCGAATCATATATCATTGCGATGCTCTTGGCGAATGGAACAAACGGAAAGTGCTCGATTTTGGATATGATAGTTGAGACGGTAGGAAACTGATGAAATATCTAGATTCATCCATTTTATGGTTTTGAACTCAATGGTAATTTGGCAACTATTGGACTATCGAAAGTTATTGGAGGGTGGAGCACGTCGAATAATGGCGATCCATACGGTTAGATCGTAGAATTAGTGGTGAGTCCACCAAAAATAATTAAAAAATCGATCGATATTAGGTCTGGGGTGTTACCTCAGGTGATGACTAGGAGTGGTGAGGTAAGATGGTTTAGAAGCGGTTGGAGGTGAGCGTCACAATGATTGAATCGAATCTGGGTGCAAGCCCCATGAGCGTCGACGATTCACTATGGACTTAACGGTTGTAATGGGTATCGGGTTCATGATTGTAGGTGGTAGATAGAGTACGCGCATAGTATACGGTGCATATTTGTTTTATTTTATTCAATATTTTAATCATATCTCCCAATCACTATATCTTCAGCATATGAACTCCGAGTCACGTGTAGTTGCTTCCATTTGACTTGTAGTGAAATATCGGAGAATATGACATTGATTTTGCCGAGTTTGAAGACTACTGGGGAAAGAGTTTACTTAATTTAATTAATTGAGAATTTTAAGTTTAGAATAAATACCAGTTAATAGAAAAATATAATTATTGATTTGTGTTGGGATATATTGGTAATCGTTAGTATATTTTGGATACTTAGGGTATGTTGAGCTTTAATTTGATTGTTTATTGCTGACTATTGTATTATTGGATTTATAATTGTAATTAATTATGGATTTAAAATATGGTTATTATTCGTTAAAATAAAATAAGTGAAATTATGTAATAATGAGAAAATAAGATAAATAATTAATCGAAGTGATTATTTATAGTTTCTATGCGATGTGTATATATAACAGTGTTTGAATGAAATAAGATGAAACTAAGTGGAGAAATTTAATAAAATTATTATTTATGAATTTTTGGAGAAATCCATAAATAATTCGGAGAATATATTTGAAAAATAATTTGAAATGTGCATTATATTATTCAACGAAGCGAAATTTTTACGAGTGATATTAATACGGTTTTAGCGAAAATTACAACTATTTTGAAATAAATGAAAATAAACTGATTTTGGAGCATATTGAAGAGATTTAATATGAATATTATTACTTTAGGCTAAAATACTAATATGTTGATTTGAAAGGTTATTTAACGAAATTACTATTCTTAATAAAATATATTATTTGGAAGGATTTGAAGTAATGAAATAGCAGCAGTATTTTGAAGTATATTATCAATTTGAGACAATTATTATTGTTTTTAAATTAAATAAAAGGAAAGTTTATATAAACTGTAATAAAAATGGTGTTTTACTTAAAAGAAAACATTGATTGTAAATATAATGTTTTAATGGGCGTGTTATGTGATTGACGGTTGATTTTAGATATCACATATATTGTACAATAAGATCATATTTAGATGTGTTTTCATTATTATCTACGTCATGTGTAGTTGACTATGGTTCTACTATGTTGATGTTTGCATTACTAATATTGTTTGGATTAGTACAAATTTCGATGGTTAATGTTTTGAGATACTACGGGACGATTAATATACATTTGATGATTTATGCTTACATTGTGAAGTATTAGTATAATGGATGATTAATATGAATGTAAGTGTATTTTTGATGTTATTATTTTCTTATTTAATAATTGAATATTTTCAAATATATTCGATGTTCGATGGCTAAGTGTACTATTGTTATTGTTGCCTATATGATCATCTATTTGATGGATGAGTAGAAATATTATTTTCTACTTCCATTGATTGTACTAATTGTACTGATTTTCTTTATTATGTTGGATTTCATTGATTGTATCTATTATAGTGGTTGCATTGATAATATTCAATTGCATTGGTTGCAATGGTTGAATGGACGCAATAGTTAAATGGATGCTATGGTTGTTTGAGCTAACTAGTATTTGGATGCAGGATAAGAGTAGGAAACAGAATTACGTGGGATTGATCGCTCAAAGGGATACGTAGGCAACCTTTTTCCATGTAGAAGCCACCGGATCCCTTTGGATTAGCTGCGGTGTATAAAAATTGGTGCGGTTCAAACCTAGTTGAAACCATTTTTTCCTTTATTATTATTATATGTATACATGTACATATGAATGTATATATGTATGTGTGTGTAAGTTTGCAAGAAAGCGAAGAGGAGAGAAAAGGGTCTAGAAGGAGTCATATTCAAAGGGTAGATAGGTATGTCTCTTGCATCAAAATTTTATAGTTATTGTTATATAATTAATGTATTGAAAATTGTGTAATATTTGATGCACCGTATTTTTGTAATCTTTAATTATTGAGATGAGATTGTATATATGTGTATGTGTTGATGTTTAAATTTGGTTGTGAGGTTTCCCTTTTTATTCGTTGTTCTTGAATTATTAATTTTTTATCTATCCACGGTCCACTACTTTTAATATATGAAATTAATTGTAAATGTATTTTGGTATCGTACTTTGGTATCGTTTATAACTGAATTTTTAAGTGGGTCATCACACTTGATATCAGAGCTTTGGTTTGGTGGTCCCTTGAGCCATGGGTAGGTTTGACTATTAGGTTATAATAATTTATACCTTAGGTTGGTTTAGAATATAGAATGAGAGAGCATTATGGTTGATGATTACATGATTTGTGTGTACGTATTGTTTGTTTAACCACCACTACCTCATCATAAAATGATGTTTACTTATCTAGACCGTTTTTACATAAGACAAATAAAGTAGGTGTGAGGTAAGAAGAACACTTATATGAAGGGTTAAGTGTTTGGTTATAACTTGAGTGACATACACACACGATGTTATATTATAATAGGAACCCAACTTTAGCAAAATGGAATTATTTTAATTTTTAAGTAAATAATATTTGTTCGGGAAATTTATAAAATGTACACCTCTGATTTTAAAGACATGTTAATAACTAGGGGAAAATGGTTATTTTCGTGCATCGGAGTAATTTGTTAAACCTTTTTGTGATGACCCATATTTAGGAAGGTTTAAATCAACAACAATCCACACATGTCCAACTCAAACAATCCGAAACATATATAATCAATAAGGTTAATTAAGAAAAATAAGAAAAGAAGAACACAAATACAAAATCTCGCAACGGAATTACAAAATATAATAATCAAATAAACAGTTCATGAAGCTGTTTATACAATACATTTGATTCAAATTTTACAACATTTATCAGAGTTATACAAACAACGGGAACAAAATGTAATGCAACGGAAAAAAAATGTAGGAAATAGTGCTAGTAGCAGTAATATACCAAATCTTCGTCTTCGTCCTTCAGACAATAATCTTCAATGCGCTGAAAACTCAGGGCTGACCGGAGCATAATGAAAAGACAAAACACTCGAGTCGGGACTGAAATATCCTTATATGAGTCAAATCAAAATCACATATAACATGAGTGTAATATCATCAGAGATGTTTACGGGATTTACATCTCCTATCCGGTGCACAACGTGCATGCACTAACTCAAGTGACGTCATGGGATTTTCCATCTCTTAAGGATCCATCAGAATATATATATATATATATATATATATATATATATCTATATATAGTAGAATAAGCTATATATGTAATGTATAATCAATAAAATAAATATTTTTCCAAGCGTTAAAGCTTTACGTTTATCCCCTTAACGCGTTTCTAAGCACTGTCGTACAGTTTGCATATAACACAACAAGTAGAACGTCGGTAGATATGGACGCGTCGTGATACGACAGCAAACTCGTAGTGGTCTCGTATAAGGATAAAAGTATGACAAAGTACGTAAGGCAATGCCCAAGGTAGTATGCTACCAGTTCGAGTCACTAGGCTGGTGGTAACACACCACCACAAAGACCTCCCACCATGTCCACCCATCTCATATCAAGTCAATGGGAGGTTATCTTAATCAAGGTGCACCAATCGTAAGCAACAGCAAAGGTAAAATAGTATGGACCAAGTCCATAAGAAAAATCGAAGAACAGGTATCCGATAGGAATAGCTAGCCCACTTGGTGTAATGACCTGCTATTTCGAACAATCCAAATTGACAATCATGCACTCCTGTTAGACTTGGATTGCTCAAAAAATAGATTTTTAATTTATATTTGATAAAACTTGGCATATACAGTAAATAGAATCAATCACATAATCACATATACAAAGTAATATAACAATAAGTAGCGGAATAGATAATAAGTATTTCATGAAGCTATTATATAAAAATCATAGTTTGAAATAAAATACAACTTAAATATCAAATATTGAGTAGTTACTAATACAAATTCTAATGACAAGTCTAAACAAAACAACTAGAATAAACTGAAGTAACTAGAAAGCTGAATTGATAAAGACCGATCTTCAAGCAAAGCTCCAAACCCCAAAGGAGAGTCTCAAATGCTGTAACACTCAGTCCGCCCCAAGCATAAAGCAAAACATAAAACACTCAAGTTAGGGTTAACATTTTTATACTAGTAAATTCAACTCAAGTGAAATGTCAACTGAAATACAAAATAACTTAAAGGATGTTTGAGATACCGTCTTTTAAGGATCTGTTAAACTATTTATATACATGATACAATACGCTACATAGATAATGTTTAAACTAAAGTAAACAATTAAAATAGCGTTAAGGCTTTATACATATCCCACTTAACACATTTTATAAAAATGTCGTAGTCCATACAATACTGTAAAATCCGCCAAACCGGTGGGCTGCCAAGAAGCACTCCATAGGTATGACACAGGCCAAACTCGTAGAAGACGCGATAAGGCATGCGACAAGGCATGCGAGGCAATGCCAGGGTAGGATTCTATCGTTTGCACTCCCGGACTGGTGGTAACGCATAGCAGCTACTACCGCCCACCTCGATACACACTGCGAAATCGAAGGTGTATCTAATCAAATCACAAAAGCAATAGAATGGTATCGAAGAAATGTGCCCGATAGGAGGAGCGACCCTACTTGGCCCGGTATAGCTTCTGTTTTAGCCACATCAAGCTTACTCGAGGGAGTCAGAGCTGCATTAATACCTCATACAGAATCATTGCCAAACCATCCTACTTCATTCTAGAATCTCAACCATGTACGCAGTTGTTAAAGTGGTTTTCGGTATTTGCAGAGAGTATGACAATATCCGATCCTTGTCTCTTTAACAACCAAAAGCATATTTCACACCGTGGTCATTTTGTTTCAAAACAGTTCATAATTCATATCAAAATATCATACTCATTCCAAAATTATATCACACAATAGTTTATATATTAAAATAGTTTGTATTTAAAAATAGTTTATATATTAACATAGCTTTTATATATTTGAAAGAGTTTATACTGAATAGTTCCAAATTAGAATTGTTTCCTCCAATTTCACAAATCAATTCAAATCAACTTTAGTTTAAAATTCAATTTAAATCAATCTCAGTTCATCAATTACAATTCAATTCAAATTTTCAATAAAACCA